>OU745313.1:25000-10025000 GCA_916618145.1 Emmelina monodactyla
TGTAATATCATTTCTTAACATCCCTCATCGTCCTTCAGACTAAATTCGCAATATTTTAATTTTTTAATATCTTCACCCAAGTAAATTTTTAATAAAATATCGTTTTTTGCCCCCCCCCAACATTTTTGTACCAAAAATTTTCTTAGTTTCTGTTGTTAAAATTCGACTAATTTACGGCGCGTCTTTTGACACCCCACACACCCCCCCAACTACTACCCCCGATTTTTGAAATCGAATTTTCACTTTTCTCAACGTGAAATTTGTATGGAGAAAACTTCAATAGCTTAAAACTTTAATTTTTTACTACATACCTACCTGTTTTTCTGCTATCCTGTGGTCCGGCTCGACGAGCAGCGTGTGTAGACACCTCTCCCGACTGGATACACCTGTAAAATCAAAAGATATCATCAAAAAACCGAAAAAAATCGCCCGCCCACCCACCCTATTGTACCACGGGTATATCAACTCGGTCCATTTTGCGTAATCTTTAAACCATAATAACTTCTGTTTGCGTAGTCGTAGCGAGTTGCGGCTTTCACCTTTGTAATTGTTTAGGCTTCCTCTTTTAAATCCATATATTAAATTCACTGATTTTTATTTTTTGTAAATTTTTATATTTTTCGTAATGGCTATGTGGAGGTCCCCAGTAAAGAAGGCAGCACCCCCAATGGCTGAGCAAGAAACATCGAGCCAGGACACCGCTCAGGTCCGCCAAGTCTTGCGGTACGAAAGTGACGAGGAAGACCGCCCCCCCTTCGATTGTGCCATGCACGGTTTCGCTCGAGGTTCTGAACACGCCATCAACATCTCAGGCGCCCATCGTCCCCGGCGGGACATATAAAAAGGCGAAATCTGCTGGAACAAGGAAGAACTCGGTCTCCGTCTCCGCGCCGTTCCCGAAAATAACAACCATTATCGACGGACTGAGGGAATGCCAGAGAATTGCCATAGACACCAAGATTGAGCTGAAACAATCGGGAAACATCAAAAGCGACATTAGGAGTAAAATAAACCATAACATGGACATTCTCGACTATGTTTCGCAGAGGGTAGAGGAACTGTTGGAAAGGGGCGACAGTGTAACTACAGACAGCACCACGTCCGTCAAGTCTATCGAAGACAGCCTCATTCCGAAGTTCGAAGAAATGATGACTAAATACACTGCTAGAGTAGAGGACCTGATCTCCACCCAAGTGTCGCGACCATCCGATACAGTTGACACAGAGACGACAAAAAGAACTGCCGAATTACTGGAAAGGCTGGAAGCGCAGTCCCTACTTCTGGAGTCAAGGCAGAGGTCATATAGTGAAACTGTACGCGGCGAAAATAGCTCAAGATCGCCCCCTCAATCGCACACACGCGGACAGGCTCTTCACTCGATTCTGGTGGCGTCGGAAGATGTTACTGAGTCGGGTGAAGAGGTTCTCAATAAAATCCGAGAGGCTGTCAATGCGAAGGAGGGGTGGATAAAAGTTGAAAAAGTTCGCAAAGCAAGCGGAAGGAAAGTTATAATGAGTTGCCGAACCGAGACTGAGAGGAACCAGGTCAAAGAAAGAATCCTCGGGTCCGGTAAACAGCTAACCTGCGAAGAGGTTAAAAATAAAGACCCGCTATTAATCCTCAAAGATGTACTGAGTGTACACTCCGACGAAGACGTACTCAAGGCTATCAGAGCCCAAAACAAGGAGATCTTTAAAGACTTGCCTACAAACGAAGACCGCATGGCAATCAAATATAGGAAGAGGGCAAGAAACCCACACACCGGGCACATCGTCCTAAGCACGTCTCCCCAATTACATAAAAGGGCAACGGAGATTGGAACGCTACGCGTAGACCTGCAAAGGATACGAGTAGAAGACCAATCGCCGTTGGTGCAGTGCACCCGGTGCCTGGGATATGGCCACAGCCGTAAGTTCTGTGAAGGCTCAAGCGACCTGTGCAGCCACTGCGGAGGAGCACACATGAGAACGAACTGCCCTGAGTGGGAAGCACGGTCGGTACCATCCTGTATTAACTGCGACAGAGCTAAAGTTCAGAACAAGGGGCACAATGCCTTCAGCGAGACCTGCCCAGTCAGACAAAAGTGGGACCGGTTAGCACGGTCGAGGGTAGCGTATTGCTAAAGTTGTCCCGGAGACCACCGCATCTAAAGAAGTAAAAAAAGTTAAGGTGATACAGGCTAACCTCCAGCGAAAGGGGCTGGCCACCGACGAACTCATCATGGAGAGCTTCCTCCGGAATGTCAGCTTTTGTCTAGTGTCCGAGCCATATGTCGGCAGCGAAGGCGTAATGGCACCAAAGTCCAGTTATCGCGTCATTCAAAAACGAGATTCGACCGTACAAAAACCCACAAAAGCGGCGATTGTGGTGCTGGACAACAACATCTTGGTAGAGGAGATCCCGTCGCTGACAACGGAAAACATGGCGGTTGCGGCTCTAAACATCCATGGAAACGCCGTCGGTGTCATCTCCATGTACTGTGAGGGTAACCAACCCATTGGGCCCTACATAGAGCAGATGACACTGGCGATAGCGCAACTCAATAAGCCGAACGTCATAGTTGGAGGTGACTTTAACGCCCATAACATCTGGTGGGGCAGCGAAGGGGTCGACCACAGAGGGGAGGAACTCATGGGAGCTCTCAACGAACAGAATCTCCACATACTCAACGCTGGAACGGAGCCGACCTTTTTCGTGATCAGAAACGGAAGACCGCATAAAAGCATAGTAGACATCACAGTGTGCAGTGATAACTTGCTAGATAAGATCACGGACTGGAAAGTCAATACCGAAATCACCAGCTCAGACCATAATACAATAACCTTCACAATCACGCTCAACAACAAACCAATAGGAACAACCAAACCACAAAAGACAAGAATATACAACACAAAAAAGGCAGACTGGCAAACCTTCAAAACTGAATTCTTAAAAAACCTAACAAACTCGAACATCAACCCTGACACCATAAATGCAATAACCACTAAAACAGAAATAGATGAAATAGTTCAGAAATACACCCACTGCATCACCCAAGCTTGCCAATCATCCATACCCCTATTAAAAAACAGAAGAAACCCAAACTTACCCTGGTGGAGTCCCGAATTAGAGTCACTGAAGCGCACAATGAACACGGCAAAGCGTCGAATCAGGAATGCCGCGCCGATCAGAAGAGACCACGTTATCAATGAATACCTGAAAGCCAAAGAAAATTATGAACTTGAAGTTACCAAAGCTAAACAGGAAAGCTGGAAAAACTTCTGCACCACGCAGCCCGGAGAAAGTGTCTGGGACGGTATATACAGAGTGATCAGACGAACATCAAAGCGACACGAAGATCGTCCTCTCCGTTCTGGTGACACCTACCTGGACTCGAGCGGGTCTGCAAGACTTCTGGCTAAGACCTTCTTCCCGCAAGACAACATCGCTGATGAAAATGAACATCACAGGGAAACCAGAAGGCTTGCATACCAGCCCGAACTTACGACCGATCCACAGGAAATAAGCCCACCCTTCACGATGATGGAATTAGAACAATCCACCAATAGTTTCAACCCCAAAAAAGCGCCAGGACCGGATAAATTCACTGCGGACATCTGCCAAATGGCCATCAACACCAAAAAACAAGTATTCTTAGATATTGCGAATAAATGCCTAAACCTTTCTTATTTTCCGAAATCGTGGAAGGTGGCAAATATAGTTGTCCTGAGGAAGCCCAATAAAGAAGACTATGCCAATCCAAAATCTTACCGCCCAATAGGGCTACTTTCCATCTTGGGTAAGATAATTGAAAAAATGTTGGTGAAAAGACTGAACTGGCACCTTCTACCGAAAATGAACAAGAGACAATACGGCTTCACACCCCAGAAAAGCACCGAAGACGCCCTCTACGATCTAAAGAAACATCTTGACACAAACTTAAAGAAGAAGAAGATAAACGTAGTCGTGTCACTAGATATAGAGGGCGCCTTCGATAGCGCCTGGTGGCCGGCTGTATTGTGCGGCCTAAAAGACAAAGGATGCCCTCTGAATCTGATCAAATTAGTGACCAGCTATCTGCAACAGAGGGAGATATCACTCACTTATGCTGGACAAGAAGTGACGACAGAAACGACGAAAGGATGCGTTCAGGGCTCGGTTGCCGGCCCCACCTTCTGGAACGTCATCCTTGATCCTCTGCTTAACCAACTCGAAGCAAACGGAGTATATTGCCAAGCGTTCGCCGACGACCTCATTCTAGTGTTTTCCGGAAAAGATATGGCACTAATCAACTCTCAGGCAAATGCAACGCTTCAAGCAGTACACGAGTGGGGCAATCAGTGTAAACTACGATTCGCACCACATAAAACTAATGCCATGATTGTGACAAATGCGTTAAAATACGGAAACGTAGACATAGAGATGGGAGGAATTAAAATTCAAATAGTAGACGAGATTAAAATACTTGGGCTAATTGTCGACAAAAAACTTACCTTCAATAGCCACATCTCATATATATGTCGTAAAGCAGCAGGAATTTACAAGCAAGTCGCAAGAACGGCAAAAACATCGTGGGGTCTTAGTCCGGAGAACATAAGGACTATATATCTTGCTGTAATTGAACCTATCGTTCTATATGCGGCAAGTGTATGGTCTCGGCACGCATCTAAAATCTCTGCTCAAAAACAACTGAATGTATTGACGAGGGGCTTCGCACAGAAAATATGTAAGGCATACAAGACTGTGTCATTACATTCAGCAATACTTCTATCAGGCCTGCTACCATTACATCTGAGAGTAGCAGAGGCAGGTGACGTCTACAAGGCGAAAAGGGGAGTTCCACAAAAGATCTTGATGGGAAGAAAAATCGAGAGAAAAGTAAGGCACAAAGACCTGCCACACCCCGCTAAGACAGTTACTGTGACATACAGTAAAATTGAGAAGACAGAGGAAGAGGCGTTAAAAGAGGACAGTGAAAGAATAATAATTTATACCGATGGCAGCAAGTCGGAAAGTGGAGTAGGTGCGGCCATCACAGTGTGGAAGTGCGGAGTGGAAATCAAATCAAAGAAGTTTCGACTGGAATCTTTCTGCACCGTGTTTCAAGCTGAGATGCTCGCCCTCCATGGTGCAACGGAAGCTGCATTGAAACAAAATACCAAAAACATCAGCATAATCAGTGACTCCATGTCGGCACTAGAAATGTTGACACGCAGCAAACTAGATCATCCTCTGGCTCTCAAAATATATAAAAATATCGAACGTCTCCAGAAAGAAAACAAACATGTAAACCTACACTGGATAAGAGCACACGATGGAACACCCGGCAATGAGAGAGCGGATGAGCTGGCAAAGGCCGCCTCCAAAATGAAAGTCAAAGCCACTTACGACCGATGCCCAATTATACACGTTAAAACCCAAAAGAGAAAAGCCTCCGTTCAAGAGTGGAATAAAATATACACAGAAGGTGAAACGGCAGGGGTGACGAAGCTCTTCTTCCCGGACGCAGAATCTGCATACAAATTGGTCCGTGAAATTGGTATAGACCCTATACTAACGCAAGTCTTCACAGGACATGGCGGATTCTCTCAGTATTTAAATAGATTTAAGTGTAAAGAGAATCCGTCATGTCCTTGCGACCCTGAACAAGATGAGACAGTACCACACATAATATCAGACTGCCCCATAAACGGAATAAATAGATATAATATACAACAGAAACTACACTCCGATATCACAACTCAAAATTATAATAACCTATTAACAAACTCCAAAACCAGAACCCATTTCCTGTCATATCTAAAAGAAACAGCCATAGCAACAATAAACAAAAACAAAACCAGGGTAGAACCAACTCACCAAACCTCATCACAACTGTAAATATGTAAATAATAAAATTATATTAAAAAAAAAAAAAAAAAAAAAAAAAAAAAAAAAAAAAAGGGATATATTCCTTCCCTATTGTAAATACGTGATCAAAAACATGATACCGCACATAAAACTTTCTGTAAATATGTACATAGTCACGAAAAAACAACAACTCCTACTTCCTTCTTCCTTTTAACTCTTTTGAAAGAATATGTAAAGCAAATAAAAACAATAAGCTTAAAAATGAAAAATGAAAAAACAAAGGCTTTGATATATGTCAAAGGTGACTCAGATAGAATAAATAAAAAAAAAAAAAAAAAAAAAAAAAAAACCTAACCTAACCTAACCTAACCTAACCTAACCTAACCTAACCTAACCTAACCTAACCTAACCTAACCTAACCTAACCTAACCTAACCTAACCTAACCTAACCTAACCTAACCTAACCTAACCTAACCTAACCTAACCTAACCTAACCTAACCTAACCTAACCTAACCTAACCTAACCTAACCTAACCTAACCTAACCTAACCTAACCTAACCTAACCTAACCTAACCTAACCTAACCTAACCTAACCTAACCTAACCTAACCTAACCTAACCTAACCTAACCTAACCTAACCTAACCTAACCTAACCTAACCTAACCTAACCTAACCTAACCTAACCTAACCTAACCTAACCTAACCTAACCTAACCTAACCTAACCTAACCTAACCTAACCTAACCTAACCTAACCTAACCTAACCTAACCTAACCTAACCTAACCTAACCTAACCTAACCTAACCTAACCTAACCTAACCTAACCTAACCTAACCTAACCTAACCTAACCTAACCTAACCTAACCTAACCTAACCTAACCTAACCTAACCTAACCTAACCTAACCTAACCTAACCTAACCTAACCTAACCTAACCTAACCTAACCTAACCTAACCTAACCTAACCTAACCTAACCTAACCTAACCTAACCTAACCTAACCTAACCTAACCTAACCTAACCTAACCTAACCTAACCTAACCTAACCTAACCTAACCTAACCTAACCTAACCTAACCTAACCTAACCTAACCTAACCTAACCTAACCTAACCTAACCTAACCTAACCTAACCTAACCTAACCTAACCTAACCTAACCTAACCTAACCTAACCTAACCTAACCTAACCTAACCTAACCTAACCTAACCTAACCTAACCTAACCTAACCTAACCTAACCTAACCTAACCTAACCTAACCTAACCTAACCTAACCTAACCTAACCTAACCTAACCTAACCAACGAACTTAAAATCTCATAACACTGTATTTTGCTAACTACTCGGCCGATTTTGATAATTTTTGTTTTGTTTGACTTGTACCATCGTTTCTTAACATCCCCCATCGTCCTTCAGACTAATTTCGCAATATTTAAAATTTTTAATATCTTCACCCTAGTAAATTTTTAATAAAATATCGTTTTTTGCTCCCCCCCAACATTTTTGTATGAAAAATTTTTGTAGTTTCTGTTTCATAAATTAGAGAATTTTACGGCGCGTCTTTTGACACCCCACACACCCCCCCAACAACTACCCCCGATTTTTGAAATCGAATTTTCATCATTTTCAGTAAGAAATTTGTATGGAGAAAACTTCAACCCTCTAAAACTCAATTTTTTTAGTAGGCACCTACCTGTTTTTTTGCTCCCCCGTGGTCCGGCTCGACGAGTAGCGTGCGTAGACACCTCTCCCGACTGGATACACCTGAAATCAAAGGAAATATCATCAAAAAACCGAAAAAAATTGCCCGCCCACCCACCCTTTAGAGCCTCGGCTATATCAACTTTTTACATTTTGTCAAACTTTAAATTGAAATATCTCCGGTTCTACTAGTCCGATTTGGCTGCGATTTTCACTGTTTAGTTTTATTTAGCCCATCGCTTTTAACTACATTTTTTGGTCATTTTTCAATTCTTTAAATTTTGTAAATATTTAATATGGACTTGTACGGGATTGATGAGGTCAGTGACTACGAGAGTGAGGGCGACATCGCCCCACTGTTCACCCCCGCGCTCTACTCCGCCCTGGCTGCCGTGCAAGATAACCCTGAAACATCTCAGGGGACCAACATTCTGATCGGCGGCTCGGGTAGAAAGCAGTTAAAGGAGAAGGAGAAGAAGAAAAAGACCGCCACAAAGACCTCAAGCCCGTCCACGTCCCGCATGAAGCTTCCGCGGCCTGAGATCGGTGACGATACGGAAGGACACACAGTCTTCCTGATGGAGGTGTTCCGAGAAATCCCAGCTCTTCTAAGCTCGGCGAAGAGTACGACCAGGGACATCAAGGATGAGATTGTGTCGCTGTGCCACGACGCAGCCATCTCATTCAAGGCCATTACATCTGCGCCCCCTCCATCCACCAACAACAACTCTCAGGAGACTACGCCCGACCTCAGGGAGGTCATCAGGAATGAGGTGCGGAGTGCTGTCGCTGACACCATGCGTACTGAGCTTGGGCGTGCAGCCAGCAAAGCCGCCGAACCACCGTCATTCTCTGAGGTAGCTAGGAGGCAGAGACTGGGATCTAGCCCCGCTCCTCTCGCCACTCAACCGGCTCCGACACCTTCCCTACCGGCTCTAGTCGTCACCTGCGAGGGCGACGGCTCTCCTAGAGAGGTAACCGCGAAGGCTTTAGCGAAAGTTATTAATTTCAAAGACGTCGGATACAACCCAGCAAGTGTGAAGAAACTCTCCCGTGGCAAGACCAAGGTTGCCTTCGACAGCCGCGCCCACATGGAGGACGCCCTGAAGAGAATTCGGGGTGCCCCCGCTTCCTTGGGCATCACGGTAGAGGAGGAGAAAAAGTTGTCACCGCTTGTCATTCTCAAAGGCATTAGCCTAGACGTCCCGCGCAACGAAATAGTCCCATTGCTACTGGAGCAGAACCCGGAGCTCTCCGGGTGCACAGAAACCGAAATAAAAACCAAGTTCTTCCGAAACAACCGCAACAAAAACCTATACAATGCCGTTCTCGTCGTCACACCAACCATCTGGCGCTCTCTCACCGACAAGGGGCGAGTCAACTTAAACTTCCAACGAGTACATGCGGAAAACTTTACCAACTTCATCCAATGCCACAAATGCCATCAGTATGGGCACACGCAGGCACGGTGCTCCCAGGAGGCTCAAAACTGCGATCATTGCGGACGCAGCGACCATCAGCTGAAGGACTGTCCCACCGCCTCTGCCCCTCCCACCTGCGGAAACTGCGTGTCTTATAATGCCAAATTCCAAACCTCTATCGACTCAAAACACCGTACTCTCTCCAATGAATGCCCAAGAAATGTTGCCATGCGGAAACGAATCCAGGAGAAGACCGATTATGGCTTCTAATAATCCCTAACACTCCTTACAAACCTGGTCCCAGCAACTGTTACCACTTACTCTGCGTGTTCAATTTTGCTCTTGTAATCCTGCCATATTCAGAATTCTCTTCTAAGTTATTTTATATCTCAACTCTAATTTTATTTTATATTTCCACACGAAGCGGTGACTCCTTTATGTCTTTTGGCCCACTAGCTGGAATAATGTCCAGAAAGCCGAACAAAATATAATGCTGTAAATATTTCGATTAATCTAATGATACTTGTTTTTTTAGTTCGTCAATCTTATACTTATATCTTTCCTATCTTACTTTTCTTCCTTCTTGCGCGAAACGGTGAGCTGCATCCCGCACGGCGACCCGTCTAGCGCAAGTACCTATATGTATCATATAAAAAGTATATATTTGTCCAACACCTTAAGCTGAAAGGCGAGCTGCATCCCTCACGGCGACCCGATCAGCTTGAGGTGCGAATCATTAAATTGTCCTTTGCGTGTCAAATTTTAATTTTCGTTCTCATAAATTGTGATCAAAATAGTTTCAGAAAAAAAAAAAAAAAAAAAACCTAACCTAACCTAACCTAACCTAACCTAACCTAACCTAACCTAACCTAACCTAACCTAACCTAACCTAACCTAACCTAACCTAACCTAACCTAACCTAACCTAACCTAACCTAACCTAACCTAACCTAACCTAACCTAACCTAACCTAACCTAACCTAACCTAACCTAACCTAACCTAACCTAACCTAACCTAACCTAACCTAACCTAACCTAACCTAACCTAACCTAACCTAACCTAACCTAACCTAACCTAACCTAACCTAACCTAACCTAACCTAACCTAACCTAACCTAACCTAACCTAACCTAACCTAACCTAACCTAACCTAACCTTTTTTTTTTTTTTTTTTTTTTTTTTTTTTTTATCGCAGTGAAAATGCTTTACGCACCATATCTCCCGCCCGGGGGGGGCGAGAGACGTGTGTGGGACTCCCGGCGCCCTGAAAAGGGCGCTGCTCCTGGCGGCTAGGACTGCCGACCAGGGGTATACCCACTAAAAACACTGCGGTGTTCCTCCGAAGGCGCCATTGGTGCCGGGGCTGCGGGATTGCTTGCGCATTCTCACAAATCAGCCCCAGCGGCGTCGGCCCGCGTCATGGTCGCGCGGGGCCTCCTTCTCGATTAACGGGGAAGTTAGATGTTGACCTTCCCCGTCCGTCGTGGAAAAGGCGCACCGGAACACGGTGCGCGCCTTCTCGGGAGACCTGTTGGTGAGGGTAGCGGATTCCCCCCGAGTCCACTACCCTGGTCTCCGTTAGGGAGGTGGGAGTTGGAGGTTGTAAAGCCTCCTCCGACCCCCCACTCTCCTTCGGCGAAGCGGGTGGGCGACAGCCGCAGCTTCGCGCTCCCTCTCCGCCGCCTCCTTTTGTGACACGACGGCCTCACAAAAGGTGACCATCGCCTGCCAGACCCTCTCCCTCCGGACCATGCCCAATAAGACCGCCGGCAGCGAGAGGTCGGATCCCACCTCCGCGACGAGCACACGGCGCTCCTCGGACCAGGCGGGACACCCCTCGAGGGTGTGTTGGGCCGTGTCCACGTCGCAGCCTCCACAATGGTGGCAGACGGGAAGAGGCTCCCTCCTTACAACACGGTGCAGGTACTCACCGAAACAACCGTGTCCGGTGAGCACCTGTGTGAGCCTAAAAGTCAGCTTCCCGTGCTTCCTCCTTAGCCAAGCCCTCAGTACGGGCTGGAGGGCCTCCGCTGTTCTGTGGCCGGCTGTTGGTGCTGCCAACCTTCGACCCCACTCATTTTCTAGGTCACGCCTAGCCTGACGTCTCCACCTTGCCTCTTCATTAGCCGGGAGATGCTCCCGTCGGTCCCTGAGCTCTATTCGCCACGCGTACGTTTGCGCGGCGAGCTCGGCCTCCAGGTCCCAAGGCATCGTCCCGGCCAGCACACACGCAGCCTCATAGGAGACCGTGCGGTATGCTCGACATATCCGTTGGGCCAACGCCCTCTGTGGCCTCCGCAATAAAGCGGCATTCCCCGCCGTCACACTCTCCGCCCAAATAGGCGCACCGTACAGGGCCATGGACCGGACCACCCCCTCAAAGAGGCGGCGGCAGCCCCGGTTTGGCCCACCCAAATTTGGCATCAGCCTTCCTAGCGCGGCAGCCGCACCCATTAGTCGCGGAGTCAGCTGTTCGAAGTGGGCCCGAAAATTCCAGCGACTATCCAAAACCAGCCCAAGGTACTTAATGTGGGGCCCAACCACAATACGCACTCCTCCTACCATGATGTGCGCGTCTCTAGGTGGTCGTGCACGAGGGCCATGAAAAAGGATAGCCTCTGATTTGTGCAGGGCCACCTCGAGACCCAACATCTTTTGACGGTCCACCACCAAACCTACTCCAACTGAGGCTAGACGGGACGCCTCCGTAAATTCCCTCCCCCGGGCTGTGACCAGCGTGTCATCTGCATAGCAGGTTATGCTCAGACCCGGGAGGAGTGCACCCCTCAGCACCCAGTCGTAACCGACGTTCCACAGTAAGGGGCCTAACACCGAGCCCTGTGGAACGCCGCACGACATGGGGGTCCTGACTGTGGTCCCATCTCTCTGCTCATACGTCAGGCACCTACCACTCAGGTAGTCCCCGACTATCCGACACAAGTAGGGAGGCACTTGATGGTACTTTAGCGCCTCCCGTATGCAGCTCCACGGCAAGGTGTTGAACGCGTTGGCGATATCTAGTGATACCGCCAAACACACCCCGCCGGAACTGACACACTCCTCCGAGAGGGTCTTAACGCGCTGGATGGCGTCAAGCGTTGACCGACCCTCTCGGAACCCGTACTGTGTGTCGGAAAGATCAGGTCCTACTCCCCTCAGGTGTTCGACGAGGCGGGCTGAGATGATACGCTCAAAAAGCTTACCCACCTCGTCGAGCAACAAGATCGGCCTGTACGCTGACGGCGAGTCTTCCGGACGGCCATCCTTTCTTAACAGGACAAGTAGCCCCTCCTTCCACTGTGCTGGAAACCGACCCGTCTCCAGGCATCTGTCAAACAGCCTACGGAGTCGATCCCCAAGCACGCCCAACGACAGGGCCAGTACACGGCCAGGTACTCCATCGGGCCCAGGAGCCTTGTTTTTCCTGCGGAGGCGTAATTCCGCCACACCAAACTCCACATCCGTGATTGCGGGAACCTCGGTCGGAGTGTCGCGCGTAGATGTAGTGCGCGACGCCATCGGTGGAGGAGTGAACTCGTCGCGGGAAGGGAACAGAGTTCCCACGACACGCTCCACAAACCGGGGTTCCATACACTGCGTTAGGGGAGGCGACCACGGCCGGAGTTTCCCCCGGACCAGCCTGTATGGCCTGCCCCATGGGTCTGAGTCGATGGTTGCGACCAGCTCGTCCCACGCCTTTGCCTTGGCCTTTTTGACCTCCAGTTGGAGCGCCTTCTTTGTACTCGAGTAGAGGGTGCGCAAAGTCTCCTCGTGCATTAAATCACGACGCGCTAGCCTTCTGTACCGAGTGTACCGGCGGTGAGCGGCCACACATTCGGTGCGAAGTGCGGCGATCTCGCTTGACCACCAATACACCTGGCGTCTTTGGGGCCTGGGTTTGCTCCTGGGCATTGCGGCGTCACATATAGCCGTCATCGCCTCCCGGAACAAACCCGACTCATCCTCTACGTCTAGCGGACCATCTGACGGGGAGCACCAGGCCTGTACTTCAACGGCCACCTCCAATGCCTCCCTATCCAAGCGAGTGAGGGCCCATCTAGGCCGCTTAGGGGTCCTTGTACGACTTGTGGCCGGGGCAACCGGGGAGTCGGAGACGTCGAACCGGATGTAAAGGTGGTCCGACAACGTCTCGACCTCCTCGACAACCCTCCATCCCTGGATGCACTGTGAGAGAGCAGCGGTCGACAGTGAGATGTCGACAATGGTTGCATCTCTACACGTGCAGACCGACCCTCTGTTTGAAACAAAGAGGCCGACTGTAGCCAACCACTCGTCCATCACATCCCCACGCGCGTCATTACTCGGGGAACCCCACGCAGATGACTTCGCGTTGAAGTCCCCCAGCACAAGCACCTGTAGTGGGCGGGCTTGGATGATCTTAGCCCCGAGTCCATGAAGGAAAGCCTCGAATTGTGCAAGTGTCCGACTTCGCGAAGGAGGGAAGTAAACTCCGAAGACTACCTTGCCCTTCCATCGTACTGCCACATAGCCCTGGCCCCGGGCAAAGAGAGTGGGAGTCACGTCTTCAGTTTTCGCAATAATTGCGACGGAACCTCCCTCGTCCCCGAACCAGTTGTTCCTGTTCGGGACCATGAATGGCTCTGCTACCACCGCCAGGTCTATCCCCCACTCCGCAATGGATTGGAGGAAAAGATCCTGCGCCCCAGCGCAATGATTTAGATTCGCTTGTAAGAGCTTACTAAACATTGTCGCTGGCAAGGGTCATCGGTTCTGCCGGCATGGAGGCCCCAGATGTTGTAGAGGCCGGCGTGGCGGTGGGTACCGAGACTGTGTTGCGTTTAGCGACAGCCCTCTCCTTCCTGGAAGGCCCTTTGCAGGCCTTCCCACCGGTCCTATGATTGGCCGGTTTGTTCGATGCCGCACACACAGGACAATGTGGGTCGGCAGAACATTCACTCGCCTTGTGGCCCGGGCGACCACAACGGTAACAGTCCCCGCTTCGATCTATCGGGGACCTGCAGCTGCAGCCGACGTGGCCCTGCTCGTGGCATCTGAAACAGATCCTCGTCCTTGGTTCGAGGATCTTCACTTGGGCGGATGTCCACCCCACGAGCAGGCGGCCTGCAACCACCTTCTTGGCAGCTACGACCGGACACTTTACGACAACAGTTCCGAGACCATAGGGAGTGCGTCGTATTACCCCAACTTTCACATCGTCCACCGAGCATTCTGCCTTTCTCGCAATTGCCAGGGAGACGTCTTCGGCGGTGACTGAGTCATCTAGACCAGCCACACGTAGGTCAATGCAGCGTGTTGGCCTAGTTACACGCGCTGTCTCGCCGATCTCCTCTCTTATTTTTTGGGCCAGAACATCCGCCTTGGGGCCGCTTGTAGTGCCGGGAACCTCTAAAATGTAGGCTCCGGTTGCGGCTTTGCGACATCTTAGGCCCCCCTCAATGCCCAGTTCTGGCAGATTAATATTCTGCCTCGCCCGGGCAATGACGGAGGCGTAAGTCGTACCACTTGCCGCCGCTTCTTGTGACATCGTAATAACGACGGCGGCGGAGCGAGGAGGTCGTAACTTCCTGGGACGCTTCTTCTTTTTCTTGGCCTTTTTAGGGGCCGGTTTTGGAGCTGCTGCTGCTGCAGGTGTAGGCGCAGGTGCAGGCTCCTTAGTCTTCTTTTTGTTCCGCCTCGCCACAACCGTCCACCCTTCGGAGGACGTTTGAGGAGGAGGAGGAGGGGGCAACTGAGGTGCCTCTTCGGGAACTGGAGCTCTCTCACGCGGAGGTCTCTTTTTCGGTACCCTCTGTGGTAGAGGGGCAGGGGCGTTTCCACCCACGGCACGCTTGTTCTTCTGACTCGGCCCAGGGGCAGAAGTCAGCACTGGGGAGGAGGTCCGAGAACGTGTCACGGACATCGCAGACTCCGTAGGTACCCTTTGCGGGCTCAACGGCACACTTTCGGACAGCGGCTCGTACACAGAAAGTGCATCGTGCCTGAGAGGTGGTCGCGTCCGCGGGGCCGGTAGCAGGCGGTCATTAATACCCGCCAGCTTTGCGTCGAACATGGTTCCAACGCTCTCTAAAATAGAGCGCCGGAATTCGTCATCCGTCAGTCGGTCTTGTGTGGGGGGAGCACTCATAGTGCGAGTCTCCATTTCCCGGCGGAAAGCCGCAAATTCCGCTCGGTGCTGGTCCAATTCTTTTCGGAGGCGTGCGTTCTCCGCCTGCAACGCCTGTGTCTCGTCCGCAATCGTACGCTCAGAGAGGTCGAGCAGACACTCCTCTATGAGCATTGCGGCGTTCTTAAGGGCAGTGTCGAAACCACCCTTAAGGTTCTTGCTTTTATTAGCGACGTCGAGAATGATCTTAACATTCGAGATTACCCTGTCCTTCATTTGCACAGACGGAAGGACGGGATTCTCATCTTCGTGTCCAGGCATTTGGCGGGCGCGATCCCTAAGTTCGCGCGCCACCCGAGCCGACTGCAGGACCTCCTCCTCTGCAAGAAGCCGCAGCTCTCTCTCTTTCTGCTTGACAAGCTCCTCCTTTGCTTTCTTCAAGCCAACGTACTTGCCCGTTGTTGGTGGGCGACCTCGACCGCGACTGTGTTTAGTCCCAGTCTTGGAGACCTTATATTGAGAACGATCCAGCAGAGAATCACTGTCGCTGGTCGTACCAGAGTGAATCCTCCGCTTTCGTTTTCTCTTGGCATCACTGCCACCTCCACTACCTGCATCTATAGATGCGCACGTCGACACCGAGACTACAGTCCCAGCGTCAGATACCATCTCTTCCTCATCGCCTTGGTCAATGGTGTCGCCTCGCAACTCCGTGTTGCGAGTCTCCACCCTATCTCCTCCTTCACATTTTTCCAAATCGTAATGTAAATCAGTGTCAGTTGTTTGCAAGCCAGTGTCGTGTTCACGAAGGCGCACGGATCGTCGCGCGCCTACGAGGCAATTTGTGCCCACCCCAGAATACGGAGGGCTGCCCTCTACCGCGGTAGAGGGGCGGGATTCTCCCTTTCGGGTACCCGCCTGGGGAATATTTTTCAAATTGCTTTGGTCCATCATTCCTCTACACCGATGACTCCACATCGTCGTCTCTTTTTTCAGGGGTGAGCTCCCCTGTCAGCACGCCCTCATGAGGACGCACCCGTCCCGCCTGGCAGACTCACAGAAGAGCCCCGCCGGGACAAAATTGCCCCTCCCTCCAAGCCTGTCTGGTATGGGTGACCCTGCCAGCATAGCCTTGGAGTTCATTGGGAAGATGCCGCCCGATTCGGGACAGACGCATCAGAGAACGACATTTGTCTTAGCCGCCCGATACGGGACAGACGCTAAGACATTAGCCACACCTGTCGAGAGAGAAGACAGCGGGCTCCGTCCTGGGACCGCTTAGCTTCCTCCGGTAGCTGGCTTGCTACGGAGTACTAAGCCCCCCCGCCGCGGCAAGGCGCGATCCCTTGGGGGGGAAACCTAACCTAACCTAACCTAACCTAACCTAACCTAACCTAACCTAACCTAACCTAACCTAACCTAACCTAACCTAACCTAACCTAACCTAACCTAACCTAACCTAACCTAACCTAACCTAACCTAACCTAACCTAACCTAACCTAACCTAACCTAACCTAACCTAACCTAACCTAACCTAACCTAACCTAACCTAACCTAACCTAACCTAACCTAACCTAACCTAACCTAACCTAACCTAACCTAACCTAACCTAACCTAACCTAACCTAACCTAACCTAACCTAACCTAACCTAACCTAACCTAACCTAACCTAACCTAACCTAACCTAACCTAACCTAACCTAACCTAACCTAACCTAACCTAACCTAACCTAACCTAACCTAACCTAACCTAACCTAACCTAACCTAACCTAACCTAACCTAACCTAACCTAACCTAACCTAACCTAACCTAACCTAACCTAACCTAACCTAACCTAACCTAACCTAACCTAACCTAACCTAACCTAACCAGTAACCGCCCCCCCGCGACTTTAACATCTTGTTGCTCCGCGCAAAAAATTCGGAAAGTCGGTTTACTTTTATCTCACAACCCTCAAAATAGTATCAAAGTGTAGTGCAGTGTGTGCTTAACAAGTGCAATTGGAGAACACTCGATATCCCGCAGGACCTCCAAGTTATTAAGCACCAAACTTCCCGGTTAGTAAACAACACCTTCGGAGGACCCGATCATCCTGATCTATATACCGACGGATAGGCGATCAAAAGCCCAATCCAACAACGGTCGAACCAGGAAGATCGGAGAACGCATCGGGAAGTTATAAGCCACCAAAGGTTCGTAAAATCCCATACAGACAAGGCGACCTACTAAGGCAGACAACACGCGCCGCCAAGCCGGCGCCGAATACAGTACACAACAACAGACTGTACGCTACGGTACGTCGCCGAGTCACTAGGTGAGTTACGAACCTGAAGACAGGCAACAGTCTCAAGAGTCGTGAGGAGCAGAACTGAAGAGAAACAGAACAGAACAGCTATCACATCAGAGCTGTTCCAGGGAACTCCTCAACAAACTGCGGTAGGAGAGCCGTTCCTGTACGGAACCAGGACCGGGATCAAGACCTCCCCAGGATCTAAAGGCCCCATCGGGACACCACCACCCCCCCCGCTCACCACCAACCCCACCCCCGCAGAAGTAAACTACGCCACAGAAGTCCGTGGGAACCCGTGCTTGGGCTCCAGACAGTCAGGAGTGCTGGTACAAGCGACTGGTCCCAAGGGTTTGTATTCCCCCCCAACACCCCCCGCGCTCCAGAAACCGCACCCCCTGGAAGCTAATTCCGCCGTACGAGATCGCAGGACCCCGTGCGTGGACTCGCAGCAATCAGGAGAGGAAGGCCAACTGAGCAGCCCCAAGGGTAATAACGAACCCCCCCAACACCCCCTGCGCTCCAGAAGCCCCACCCCCTCGAGACCCAACTCCGTCATCCGGGATCGCAGAGCTCCGTGCGTAGGCTCGTTGCACTCGGGAGAAGAAGGCCAACTGTCCAGCCCCAAGGGTTCAAACCACCCCCCCAACACCCCCGCGCTCCAGAAGCCTCACAGCCCCGGAAGAAAACACCTCGTGCGTGGGCTCGTTGCACTTGGGAGAAGAAGGCAAACCGTCCAGCACCAAGGGATTAAACCACCCCCCAACACCCCCCGCGCTCCAGAAAGCCCCACCCTCCCGGAAGAAAACACCCCGTGCGTGGGCTCGTTGCACTCGGGAGAAGAAGGCAAATCGTCCAGCACCAAGGGATAAAACCACCCCCCAACACCCCCGCGCTCCAGAAAGCCTCACCCCCGGAAGAAAAAACACCTCGTGCGTGGGCTCGTTGCACTCGGGAAAAGAAAGCCACTTGTCCAGCCCCAAGGGTTCAAACAACCCCCCAACACCCCCGCGCTCCAGAAGCCCCACCCCCCCCGGAAGAAAACACCTCGTGCGTGGGCTCATTGCACTCGGGAGAAGAAGGCCAACCGTCCAGTACCAAGGGATCAAACCACCCCCCAACACCCCCTGCGCTCCAGAAGTCTCACCCCCCTGGAAGAAAGCCCCTCGTGCGTGGGCTTGTTGTACTCAGGAGAGGAAGGACAGTCTACTGGCCTCAAGGGTTTAAACCACCCCCCCAAACACCCCCTCGGACAAATACCCCGCGAGCTGTAGCGTAGTCATTTTTGGACCCACAACACCGTGCAAGGGCTCAAAAGAATCAGAAAGAGAAGACCTACAAAACTGCTCCAACGGTTTTTGAGAAAACAGCAACAAACAAAAAAATATTTTGTAGAAACAAGGAACTCCAGCATCACAGCAGCAAAAAGAATCCAACAACTTTTTTGAACTCTAACATATTATTTCTACCATATTATTTCAATTGTGCAATAGTGAATAAACAAATTTAAAAAAAATAAAAAAAAAATTCACACAAGTTAAAAAAAAAAAAAAAAAAAAAAAACAATTTTTAATCAACACCTTCAATCTTGCCAAGGGAAACTAGCACCAACTATGTCTAGCAACAACAAGACCACCCCGGAGGTCGCGGAAGACAAGACCGCGCAAACCCAACAGCCGTCGTCGACATCCCCGCCACCACCGCCTTCGTCCCCCAAGCAAGGTAAGTCGAAAACTACTACACAGACCACATCACCACCATCAAGCGCAACACCAAAAAAATCACCCTCACCCACGAAACCAACCTTCGCAATAAAAAAACACACACCTATCGCGAGAAAACCTCGAGGAGGCTCGAGAGTCGGCAAAAAAACCATCGGCCCTATAGACCTTTGCCGCCAGCTGTCTCTCGAGCAAAAGACAAAGAAAAAAACCGCCACGGGCGGAATCAGACGGGCAGTAACGATTAAAAACGCCCAATCAGTTGCCAGAAATAGTGCAGCAGACGATGTCCGGAGATTGGCGGACATCTCTCTGCTAAATGACAGCGCGGACCTCCATACCCCCGCGAAAACCCCACAGACACCTGCCCGCGAAAAACCTACCACACCAACTCTCGCCGAGCTACGCACCACACCCGCGAAAACCCCACAGACACCAGCCCGCGAAAAACAAACCACACCAACTCTCGCCGAGCTACGCACCACACCCCGAAATGACTACTACACCGTAGTCGTGGCCAAATCAGACTCGGAATGCGGCTCCGAACCGGAGGATATGGAAGCCTGGAGCCAGAAGGCTAAAGAGCCGCAAACCGATGACGAGTGGACAGATACCTGCAGCGAGCCCAGCAACAGGAGAAGCATCCTCCCACCGCAGGGAAACCGCAGCGGAATCTGCAAAGACCTAGCCACGGAGCGAGCAAGAGAGTTCCTGATGGAGGGCAAAAACGCCCTCGAGTCATCAAAAACACTCAAGCGAGAGTTGCGAGCAACAGCCGTGGAAAACCTGAACAACCTCTACGAGCTGGTTCTCGCCCTGTCGGACTCAAGACACCGCCACAGAGTCAACCTCGAAGTGGAACGGACTAGAGCCGCCAGGGAGATGGCGTGGGTCCAAAAACAACACGCCAAAAAAATGGAGGAATTGCAGACCGTTGCCGACCTCCTACACGCAGAGACAAGGCAAGAGCTTTCGAACACCAGAAAGGCACTAACAGCGCTGCAAGAGAAGCTCGACCTCCAGATGGACAGCCTCATAAAAACAATGAAGACTGTCCACCTGGAAGTAAAGGAGCCAACCTCCAAAAAAGCGGAAAACATCGAACCAGCTAAAGGCGGTTGTAAAGACCACACGCCGGCCATCGAAGAACTGGCCAAAAAACTCGGAGATTTGGCAAACGAGATTTATTATCTGAAGCGGGACTCCGGCAAAGCCACTAGAGCATCAACACCCACGTCACCAAATCAGGGCTCACCCACAAACTCTGAGCATAAAGACGTCTCGGACAGGCTGAAAAGCCTATCCGAAGACACCAACACCTTACTGACTGAAGTGACGACGCTCAAGTCAATAGTGGAAGATCGGAGACCCGCCTCAAAGGAGGAAATCCAGATCGCGGTACGCGAAGAACTGGCTCCCCTGAAATCTCAGGCCAAGAACATCCTCAAAGAGATAGAGGAGGTGAAGGGACAAACCGGGCAATCCCAACCAGGAACTGTGGGACTGGCAACTGAAATCGCACTAACGGAATCAGCAACAAAATTGGAAAACCAATCAAAGGAACTAAGCAAAACTTTAACATGGTTCAACTCCTCCATGAACAAGGCACCAAAACCCACCCCAAGCACGCAGCAGGGGGCCACCTACGCTGACATGGCCAAAAAACCTAATCACGCAGTGATTGTCTCGTCGACCGATCCCACAAACACCGGGGAAAAGGTCATCGAGGCCATAAGATCAACCCTGGATTTCAAATCCACGGGTATCACTGTGGACAGAGTCCGCAAGGCCAAAAACAGCAAGGTGATCCTGAGCTGCGAGTCAAGGGAGGGGCTCCAACGACTCAAAACACAAATTAACAAAAACAAGACACTCCAGGTACAAGATGCCACACAGCAAAACCCGTTGGTAATAATCAAAAACGTGATGAGCTACCACAGCGATCAGGAAATCCTGGACAACCTGATAGCCCAAAACAAGAAGTTATTTGAAGGGCTACCAGAAAAGAACTTGAAACTGCGTTATAAGAAGCGAGCACGAAACACGCTTCAGTGCCATCCGGTGCTGGAAGCGTCGCCGCTCCTGCACAAACGCATGTTGGAACAGGGAATGGTACACGTCGGCCTTAGCAAATGCAAGGTAGAAGACCAATCGCCCCTGGTACAATGCGCGAAATGTCTGGGCTTTGGGCACACGAAAATCTTGTGCAAAGAACCAGAGCAACGCTGCAACTATTGCGGCAAAGCACACTCATGGCAAGACTGCCATGCCAGACAGAAGCAGGAGCCACCAACATGCAAAAATTGCAAGTTGGCTGGCAAAGACGCCAACAGCACCACGCCGCCCCACATGGCATATAGTGAAATATGCCCAGAACGCCAGGGCTGGGACAGAATAGCGCGGTCCAGGATAACCTATTGTTAACGCCGTCGTTCCATCAAGGTCCGGTCTCGTTCATAGTCATCCAACGGGACTACACTTCATCCAAGCAAACCTCAGAAGATCAGAGCTTGTCACTGCGGAGCTGCTGCAGGCAGCGGAACACCGAGGAGCCACCATCGCACTAGTGCAGGAACCCTATGTAGGCAGCACTGGTGTGATGAAGCAACCACCAGGCACGCAGATAGTACAATGCACCCTCAACCGCAAAAAACCTGTTAAAGCAGCCATCATCATTTTTGGAGACAAGGTAAAGATCACACATGACCCGCAACTTGTCTCCGAAACCGAAGCAGTAGTGATGATAGAAGCGGGTCCCCTAAAGCTTGGACTAGTCTCAATATACTATGAAGGAAACCAAGACATAACAACAAACATAGAACGAACAAAAACGGCATGCTCACAATTACCAACGGAACACATCATCATCGGTGGCGACACAAATGCCAAGAGCCACTGGTGGGGTAGCAAAGAAGATGACGAAAGAGGCGAGGCCTATAACGCCTTCTTAAGCGAAATGGACTTCCATATCCTAAACATCGGAGATACGCCTACCTTTGAAGTCTATCGACAGGGCCGCTTATGCAGCAGTCTGGTAGACGTAACAGCTTGCTCGACTACCCTTCTAGGAAAGATCAAAAACTGGAGAGTGGACAAACAACTCACGACATCTGACCACAACGCTATCACTTTCACCGTGTCAACGGACGCACGCCTAACACCAATAGTGCGACCCACAACACGAAAGTTCAACACCAAAAAAGCGAACTGGCAGCTGTTTAGCGAGGTACTATGCCACTCACTAGAAGGGAATAACCTCACAGTCGACAGGATAAACAAGGTAGTCAGTACGGAGGAAATGGAATCCATCATAGAGGCCTACGCTGCGTCAATAGAGTCTGCATGCGAACACGCGATCCCCAAGCCACAGAAGAGGAAAGGTAAACCAACACCACCATGGTGGACCAAAGACCTCGAGGATCTAAAAAAAGACGTGCTCCGCAAAAAACGCAGAATCAAAAACGCTGCTCCCGCCAGAATTGAAGCCGTACTGGAAGACTATCAAGAGGCCCGAGAGATGTACCTCTCAACAGCACAGAGGGCCAAAACAGAGAGTTGGAAAACCTTCTGCTCCACACAAGAAAGAGAAAGCATGTGGGACGGAATATATAGGGTCATCAGGAAAACATCAAACAGCCAAGAAGACATGCTTCTTCAAGGCTCGGATGGCAAAAGTCTGAATCCAGACCAATCGGCAAATCTACTCGCCGAAACCTTCTATCCTGGTGACAATATATCCACAGACAATCCGTACCATAGACGCCTCAGAGAAAGTGTGGAAAGCAGAACGACCGCACAAGAAGAACTGGCGGCCGACGACCCACCCTTCACGGAAGCAGAGGTGGAGGCGGTGCTTAAAACCCAAAACCCAAAGAAAGCACCAGGGTCGGACGGGTTCACAGCAGACATTTGCGCCCGGGCAATCCGAAGCGGAAAGGAGGTGTTCTTGGCAATCGCAAATAAGTGTTTGTCAATCCACTACTTCCCCAAGCGATGGAAAACTGCCCATGTAGTCATTCTCCGAAAACCCGGGAAAACTGACTACACCCACCCAAAATCCTACAGACCCATAGGACTTCTATCAGTACTGGGGAAAACTGTGGAAAAACTACTGGTGGGACGGCTGCAATGGCATCTGCTGCCAACTCTCAAAGACACACAGTACGGTTTCATGCCACAGCGCGGAACGGAGGACGCCCTCTATGATCTTCTCAAGCACATTAGATCTGAGCTAAGCGATAAAAAATCAGTCTTGGTAATATCGCTAGACATAGAGGGAGCCTTCGACAATGCGTGGTGGCCGGCTCTAAAACACCAACTACTGTCCAGGGGCTGCCCAAGGAACTTATATATGATGGTGGACTCATACCTCACAGACAGAAAAATCACCATCAACTACGCAGGGGCAACCAGCGAGAGAGAGACCACAAAGGGCTGTGTCCAAGGATCCATCGCAGGACCGACCTTTTGGAACCTCATCTTGGATCCCCTGCTACAGCTGCTGTCGAAAGAGGAAGTCCACTGTCAAGCCTTCGCCGACGATGGGGTTCTGGTATTCTCCGGGAAGTCCATAGCCAAAATAGAGCAAACGGCCAACAGGGTATTGGAAAAAGTTTCAAAATGGGGAGTCAAAAACAAGCTGAACTTCGCAGCGCATAAGACCAACGCGATGCTTATAACCAAAAAGCTGAAGTTCGACCCCCCTGAAATCACCATGAATGAAACACCAATCACCCTGGTGGACGAGATAAAACTTCTAGGGCTCATAATAGACAGGCGCCTTAACTTCATCTCGCATGTCAAAGCGGTGTGCAAAAAAGCCGCCGACATATACAAACAGCTGGCATGCGCAGCTAAGGTGACCTGGGGACTTAACGGAGAAATCATAAGAACGATCTACGTCGCAGTGACAGAACCCATCGTCACCTACGGAGCATGCGCCTGGGCAGAAGCAACACAGCTAGTCACGAACAGAAAGCAACTGGAAGCGCTACAAAGGAACTTTGCACGAAAGATCTGCAAAGCCTACAGGACCGCCTCACTAACATCCGTGACGGTCCTGTCAGGAACCCTGCCGCTAGACCTGCGCATCCAGGAAAACGCCGCACTATACGAGGCCAAAAAAGGTGTCTCCCATGAGTACCTACCACCACAGAGACAGCTCGAGCAAATAGTGAAGTTCAAAGACTTACCACATCCTGCTACTCAAATAACAACTGAGTTCGAGCTGCTTGAAAACATGGATGCAACGACCGTGGAAACCCTTAAAATTACTGGACCGGAAATATACACAGACGGCAGTAAAATGGAGGGAAAGGTCGGAGCCGCCATGACGTGGTGGGAGCATGGGAAAGAAACATCTTACGATACCTACAGTCTCGACGAAACCTGCACGGTCTTCCAGTCAGAGATGTATGCACTCCATAGGGCCGTTAAAAGGGCAGAAGAAAGTAACAGGGACAAAGTAAACATCCTCAGCGACTCAAGATCATCGCTCGAACTTTTGAGTAATCCCAAACTACTTCACCCTCTGGCCAAATCCATCAAGGAGAGCATTGCTCGCATAAGACAAGACGGCAGAGAAGTGCGGCTTTTCTGGCTCAGAGCACACGTGGGCACAGCCGGGAACGAAAGGGCAGACGAGCTAGCGAAAGCGGGTGCGAATAAAACCAGCTCAAAACCGGACTACGCAGAGGTTCCGCTCTCATATATTAGGACAAGAATCAGGAAAGAGACGATCTGCAAATGGCAGGATCGCTACGATGCGTCAGACACTGGCGCAGTAACAAAGGTTTTCTTCCCCGACGTTGCTAAGGCCTATAGCGTTGTGAGAGAAGTAAAACCGTGCCATCTCCTGACTCAAGTCCTAACGGGGCACGGCGCCTTCAGCGAATATTTACACCGCTTTAACCTGAAGACCAGCCCCCAATGCGAGTGTGACCCCGCCAAGGTAGAATCGGTATGGCACCTGCTTTTCGAATGCCCGCGCTTCCAGGTGCAGCGTCTCAATCTCACCCACCAAATCGACCTGGAGTGGAAAATAGAAAACCTTACACACATAATCAATAGAAATAAAGACCGTGAAGCCCTAATACCGTTTATGAAGACCATAGCTTCAACTATGGTAAAAATAAACAGCACCCTGAACCAATCCAACACCACAAACCAAACAACGCCAACAGACACACAACAGCTGAACACACAAACCTTACAAACCTCACATATACCACCTATACGATGCACCCAAACACTCAACATTCTTACAATAGCACAAACAGGATGCCCTGGAATCAAGTTGAGAGGAGTGGCATTGTTCATGGACAATAACACTGAAAGTCTGGGAATCGCCTTCTGCAACGCTCTAGCCAACAAAGCCCGAATAACCATCTCTCCAGGACTCGGAGCCCTAATAAATGGTAGCACAAACAAGATCACCATGCGGCGCAAAATGTACGAAGAACTCCCTACGGTAACGGTCGAAGGTCAAACGTGTAGAATAGTGCGGAAGAACAACAAAACTATCGCACTGCTCGCCGCGGGAGACGTAGGCCAACCAACGGAGTTCGAACAGATGTGCCAAGTGCTCACCAGTTTGGCAAACCGAACCGGAGAAAGTCCTAAAAAGATCAGCGTGGACGCCATGACTGTGGCATACATCAAAGGCGAAACAAAGGACTACGGCGGAGCCCTTCTGGCCTCAAAGTATCACGAAATAGTGATCTACGAGGACAGAGGGCAAAGCCTGAGTTATCTCCTAGCCCATCGCCGCAGTCAAAACACCGCACAAGTCCCCATCGACAGCCAGGACCACCCGATCGTCAACCCACATCTTAGTGGGTCCCAAAGACATCAAGAACGGGTGCGGTTAGAGCAACAAGCAGACCAACAAACATCAGGCACCTCCCACGGAACAATGTCCCACATCATCACGGCCCTCAGCAAGATCTCCAGGGCAATCACCAACATACCCAAAAAAGTGGGAAGAGCAGTCTCAATGGAAGAGGCGGTCGCAATCTTCACGAAGCCAGCACCATACAAGAGACAAGCATCGGAACCACCAGCTTGCCCCCGCAGCAGAGCAGACAAGGGACAAGTGTCGCTGCCAAAACTAAGAACAGTCCGAGAACCCCGAGACCACGCAATAAACGCTTTCCTGGAATTCGTGGCGGTCACCGAAGCCAACCAGATAGTGTTCACAGATGTCTGCAAAACCATCTTGCAGAACTACAAACGGAACACACATGGGCTGCTACGAGTTCTACTGGATGAAGCAGAGGCCGCTGTGTACGACAATGACAAAGCTCAAGTCCTAATGGGCAGCATGTCAGGGTCATACATGGCAGCCTACAGCGAGTCGAGCGGTTTTGTATCCAAAAGGACACAAACGGACCCAGGCAAAGGCACTTTCGAAACACCACCTAACGACCCAATAGTGGTAGTAGCCAAGTGTACCAGGGTAATGCTTGAAGATGATATCCTGACAAACGCAAAAGCGTTGGCGGGAGATCTATTCGAAGGCGGAACCCCGGAAGACTGGCAAGAGCCTACCATAACTCACATCATTGGGGTCCCAGGCTGCGGGAAAACAAAATGGATGCTGGACAACATCAACGTAGAAGAAGACATCATAGCGATAACGACCTCTGAGGCTGCAAACGATGTAAGGAAAAAGCTGAAGCCTCGTCTTGGCCACCTCACCAACCTACGAGTGCGAACGATGGCATCAATATTAGTAAATGGCATGAAGGGACAAACGTGTACACGCCTCATGGTGGACGAAGCCCTCATGAACCATTTTGGTGCCATCGTCATGGCAGCTCAACTGGCCAGGCCCCAAGAGATCATCCTTGTGGGTGACAAAAACCAGCTTCCTTACATCGATAGGAACAACCTCTTCCCACTTTTATACCTCACTCCACACACTACGACAAGCCACGCGAGGGAAATAAACTGTTCGCACAGAATCCCAATGGACGTGCCGTATGCGCTTCGCGAGATCTATGGAGGCATATACACGTCCAACACTGCACTCAGGTCCCTGTCACTGAAACCATTCACAAAAGCCAAGATCCCGAGAATGAACGACACCCTGTACCTGGTACACACCCAGGCTGAAAAAGCAGACCTCACCAGTCAGGGTTTCGGCTCGGAACCGGGATCAAGGCTTCTCACCATCCACGAAGCACAGGGACAAACATACGAGACAGTGGTGATCGTGCGAACAAAAACAACCAAAACAAGGATTGTAGAAAGCGTGTCGCACGCGGTCGTCGCACTAACAAGACACACAAAGAGCTGCACATACTTTACCGATTGCATCCAAAACGATGTAATCGCGAACTTAATTCAGTGCAGCCATAGTGCGACGGAAGCAGCGATCCGCGACTACAATCTCAGAATGGCGATAAGGGATGGCGACGCCGAGATCGCCAACAAAATAGGGAATACATCTAATTAAATGAAATCACCCCTTGGCAAGACTAAGGGAAAAACCAGAGAAAAAAAAAAAAAAAAAAAAAAAACAAAAAAAAAAAAAAAAAAAAAAAAATTAAAAAAAAAAAAAAAAATTAAAAAAAAAAAAAAATGCACATGCACTATTTACTTGTATAGATATAACTTAATTATATTTTAATCTCATTTTATGACCTATTTTTTGTAAGCTCTGCGCGGAGCATATAAGATGATATGAAAAATAAATGAAACTAACAAAATAAAACACAATCAAAAAAAGGTACAGACCAAAAGAGTCTGTAGAAATCGTTTTATTATAAAAAAAAAAAAAAAAAAAACCTAACCTAACCTAACCTAACCTAACCTAACCTAACCTAACCTAACCTAACCTAACCTAACCTAACCTTTTTTTTTTTTTTTTGTTGTCGCGGGGAAAATGCTTTATGCACCGTACCCTTCACCGGGGAGTGAAGGGCGTGTGTGGGACTCCCGGCGTGAAGCGCTGCTCCTGGGCGGCTGGATTGCCGACCAGGGGTCTACCCACTAAAAACCACCGCGGTGTTCAAACGCCGCCACCCATAATGCGACTCACGGGCACGCTCGCGCAATCGACCGCGAGCCGCGGGTGCATCCGCAAGTGCGGAACCTCCCTGGTTCGCGTGGTCCACCAGAACACTTGGTGCACCACGCCCGACGTGACCTTGTGCAATCGGGAGAGGGAGTCCCCGTTCCCCCACCCGAAGGCCACCGCTCGGTCGACAGATGGCGGGGGTCGTCCGCCAGGTGTCGAGCGAGCCACCCCACAGGATCGGATCCGCTAGGGGGTCATCCTCTCGGACCCGATCCATCGATAGTCACCTTCGCGAGTTCGACGCAATCGCGAAGGAGACCATCGCCTCCCACGATCTCTCGTCACCGTTCTTGGTGGGTCCAGTACCAAGTCCGGCAAGGAGAGATCCCTCCCCAGTTGGCGACCGAAGCCGCCCCTCCCTTCACACGCCGGGATGCGGACCGACGCGTGATTCGGCGGTGTCATCATACCCTCCCTACTGATGACCCCAGTAATGACAACCGCCAGTCGATTTTTTATTGTGGTTTACTCCACTCGGCCCGGACAAAAGCCCCGACAGCCCCCGGTCCCCGAAGGGATAACGGTGTACGAGGGATAATTTTTTATAGTGGTTCACCATCCACGCAGCCCGGGCAAATACCCCGCCGGCCCCCGGTCCTCAGGGAGGATTACGGTGTGCAAGGGATGCCTTTTTTATAGTGGTTCACCATCCACGCGGCCCGGGCAAATACCCCGACGGCCCCCGGTCCTCACAGGGAGGATTACGGTGTACAAGGGATGCCTTTTTTATAGTGGTTCACCATCCACGCGGCCCGGCGAAAAGCACGGACGGCCCCCGGTCCTCACAGGGAGGATTACGGTGTGCAGGGGATGCCTTTTTTATAGTGGTTCACCATCCACGCGGCCCGGCGTAAAGCACGGACGGCCCCCGGTCCTCACAGGGAGGATTACGGTGTGCAGGGGATGATTTTTTATAGTGGTTCACCATCCACGCGGCCCGGCGTAAAGCTCGGACGGCCCCCGGTCCTCAGTGAGGATTACGGTGTACAGGGGGTGCTTTTTTATAGTGGTTCACCATCCACGCGGCCCGGCATAAGCCAGACGGCCCCCGGTCCTCGGGCGGAGAGGATTACGGTATGCTAGGGATTCTTTTTTAACGTGGTTCACCATCCACGGGATTCTTTTTTAACGTGGTTCACCATCCACGGCCTCCCTGCGGGGATTCTTTTTTAACGTGGTTCACCATCCACGGGATTCTTTTTTAACGTGGTTCACCATCCACGGCCTCCCTGCGGGGATTCTTTTTTTAACGTGGTTCACCATCCACGGGATTCTTTTTTAACGTGGTTCACCATCCACGGCCTCCCTGTAGGGTTCCTCCAAGGGACTCGCGTGCCCTACTCATGATGAGTAGGACATCGAGCCCCGCACCCTATTGTGGGACCGCTTAGCTTCCCCCAGTAGCTGGCTTGCTACGGAGTACTAAGCCCCCCCGCCGCGGCAAGGCGCGATCCCTTGGGGGGGAACCTAACCTAACCTTTTTTTTTTTTTTTTTTTTTTTTAACGCTGAGAAATGCTTTACGCACCATATCTCCCGCCCGGGGGGGGGCGAGAGACGTGTGTGGGACTCCCGGCGCCCTGAAAAGGGCGCTGCTCCTGGCGGCTAGGACTGCCGACCAGGGGTATACCCACTAAAACTCAGCGGTGTTCCTCCGAAGGCGCCATTGGTGCCGGGGCTGCGGGATTGCTTGCGCATTCGCTCAGATCAGCCCCAGCGGCGTCGGCCCGCGTCATGGTCGCGCGGGGCCTCCTTCTCGATTAAACGGGGAAGTAAGATGGGCACTTCCCCGTCCGTCGTAGAAAAGGCGCACCGGAACACGGTGCGCGCCTTCTCGGGAGACCTGTTGGTGAGGGTAGCGGATTCCCCCGAGTCCACTACCCTGGTCTCCGTTAGGGAGCTGGGAGTTGGAGGTTGTAAAGCCTCCTCCTACCCCCTACTCTCCTTCGGCGAAGCGGGTGGGCGACAGCCGCAGCTTCGCGCTCCCTCTCCGCCGCCTCCTTTTGCGATACGACGGCCTCGCAAAAGGAGACCATCGCCTGCCAGGACCTCTCACTCCGGACCATGCCCAATAAGACAGCCGGCAGCGAGAGATCCGAACCCACTTCAGCGACGAGAACACGGCGTTCCTCGGACCAGGCGGGACACCCCTCGAGGGTAACCTAACCTAACCTAACCTAACCTAACCTAACCTAACCTAACCTAACCTAACCTAACCTAACCTAACCTAACCTAACCTAACCTAACCTAACCTAACCTAACCTTTTTTTTTTTTTTTTTTTTTTTTTTTTTTTTGTTGACGCGGGGAAATGCGTTACGCACCGTACCCTTCACCGGGGAAGTGAAGGGCGTGTGTGGGACTCCCGGCGCCCTGAAAAGGGCGCTGCTCCTGGACGGCTGGATTGCCGGCCAGGGGTATACCCACTAAAACCCCGCGCGCTCCTTCTACGCCTTAGTGGTGGAGTCATGGGTACGGGACTAGCCTCACTCCATAACCCCACCGGCGTCAGCCCGTCTATGACAAGACGGGCCCTGCGCGGCCCCCCGGTGTTGGTGGGGGGCCTGTGGGACCGACCGGGAGCGTCCGGTCGTTCCCACCCGTCGACGGCGGCGACCCGTGCAATGCGGGAGGAGGTGTCCCCACACCCCCTACCCGCAGGTCACCACCAGGCTGAAGAAGGAAGCGGTCGTACAACCGCCTTCTCCGGCCCCTTCGACGTCTGCGGTGCGGCGGTGCGAGAGGATCCTCCTCCCGACCCCGCTCCGCCGCCTCCTTCTGCGAGATGACTTCCTCACAGAAGGAGGCTACTGCGGCCCAGGCCCCTTCGCTACCTATCATGGCGTACACCACACTAGGCAGCGAGAGGTCCGGGCCCACATACGCCTGGAGGCACCGGCGCTGCTCCACCCAGGCCGAGCATTCGGCCAGGGTGTGCTGCGCCGTGTCCACCGGCGCGCCACAGTGGTGGCACGCCGCGGACTCCTCCCTCCCGATCCTACACAGGTACTTCCCGAAGCAACCATGCCCGGAAAGCACCTGCGAGAGACGGAAAGAGAGGACCCCGTGCCTCCGCTCGGTCCAGCCCTCGATGACTGGACCGATGGCGTCTAGGGTACGCCGGCCAAACTCCGCAAAAGCCATCTCCGCCGTCCACCGGCGGAGCATGACCCTGCGGGCATTGCGCCTGGCGACGTCCCTCTCTTCGGGTGCCGGGCGCTCTCCGCGCGCCCGTTGGTCCGCCGTCCAGTGGTAGACGGCGGACTGCACCTCGGCCTCCAGATGCCACGGCGGAGTGCCCGCCATGGCACAGGCCGCCGCGTGACCCACCGTCCCGTAAACCCGCGCCACTCGCTGAGCGATGGCGCGTTGTGGTTTACGGAGGAGGGTCACGTTTTCTCTCCCGAGAGAGTCCGCCCATATTGGGGCGCCATACATAGCCATGCTACGTAGCATGCCGGCGTATAGTTGCCGGCATGCCGTTGCTGGCCCTCCCAAATTAGGCAGCAGCCAGGCCAGCCCATCGGCCGCCTTCAGGAGGCGCGGTGCAAGTCGGCTGAAGTGGGCGCCGAACTTCCACCGCCCATCCAGGATAAGGCCCAGATATTTCATCTGGGCCTTAACCTCCACCCGGACGCCGCCCACCATTATGTGCGCGTCGGGTGGCACGCGCTGCCGGGGCGCCGGGAAGAAGAGGGCCTCTGTCTTCTCCAGCGCCACCGATAACCCTAGCCGCCGTATTCGGTCGGCGACTAGGGTTCCCCCGACAGACGCCAGGGCGGCCGCCTCCCCGTAGGTGCGTCCCCGCGCCGTGACAAGGGTGTCGTCTGCGTAACAGATTACACCCATGCCACGGAGGAGACCACCCCGCAAGAGCCAATCAAACCCGATGTTCCACAGCAGGGGTCCGAGGACAGACCCCTGCGGAACACCGGACTCGACTCTCCGCCGCCCCAACCGGCCGTCCCTGTCGACGAACAAAACCTCCCTGTCCAGGAGGTAGTTCGCCAACAGGGCCCGCAGGTACGGAGGCACCCCATGGTATCGGAGTGCCTCCAGTACAGTGGCGTGAGGGATGGTATTGAATGCATTGGCAATATCAAAGGACACCGCCAATACTCCATCCCCCGCCGCCACCGCCTCCTGCGTGACGCGCTTCAGCTCCTGAAGCGCGTCTATTGTGGACTGGCCCGCCCGGAACCCGTATTGGGCCTCCGATAGGTCCGGGCCAGTCCCCGTCAGATGCTCCTTGAGACGCGTGGCGATCACGCGCTCAAGGAGCTTACCGGCGTCGTCCAACAGGACGATCGGCCTGTAGCCTGCCGGCGAGTCCGCCGGCCGGCCCTCCTTTCGCAGGAGGCATAGCGCCCCCTCCTTCCACACTTTCGGGAACCTCCCCGACGCTAGACAGCGGTCGAAGAGGTCCCGAAATCGCGACCCCATTTGGGCGGTGGCAATAGCCACCACCTTCGCCGGCACGCCATCAGGCCCCGGCGCCGTCTTTTTGCCTCGGAGGCAGAGCGCCGCCGAGGCAAATTCCACCTCCGACACCGGGACGACTTCCGGGTCGGCAGGAGGGCCCATCCGCCGAGGCGGATCCATAGTTGGAGGGGTGATGTTGGATCGATCCGGGAACAGAACCCGGACCACCCCCTCCAACAACTCCGGCTGGAGAGTCTCCGTTATGGGGGGACCGATCGGGCGCAGCTTGTTGCGTGCTGCCCGATACGGTCTGCCCCAAGGGTCGTCGTTGAGACTCTCCAGCATCTCCAACCTCGCCCTTTCTTTGGCCTCCGCGATTGCCTTTTTGAGGGCGCGCTGTGCCTCCGAGTAGGCGGCGTAGAGGCGACCCTCATTTTCAGCGTCACGGCGGCGACGTCGGCGGGCCCTCTGGTATGCCCTCCTCGCGGCCATGCAGTGCACTCGGAGGTCGGCGATCTCCGCCGACCACCAGTACACCGCGTGCCTAGGAGGGGGCCGGCGGGACCGAGGCATGCTGGCGTTGCATACCTCGGTCATAGATTCCCTCAACTGCAGGGCGGCGTCGTCCACGTCCGGACTGGCAGACGGAGCTAGCCAGTCCTGGACAAACGCCGCCTCCTTAGCCGCGTCGCGGTCAAGCCGCGACAGGGCCCACCGCGGGAAAGGCGACTGACCCGTCCGACCCGCGGCTGGTGCACCCGGTGTGGAGATCTCTATTCGGACATAACGATGGTCCGAAAGAGTCTCCACCAGGTCCACCCGCCATTTGCGCACGTGGCCGGCCAGAGCGGGGGTGGCGAATGATAGATCCACCACCGAACCCCCATTTGCCCGGACGCACGTCTGCACTGCCCCTCTGTTGAGGAGCACAAGGCCCACGGATGCGGCCCACGACTCAACAGCCGTGCCGCAGTGGTCCGTGAGCCGATCGCCCCAGGTCACGGACCTGGCGTTAAGGTCGCCAAGGACCGCGACTCGGGCCATTCCCACCCGCGCAACCACCGCCGTCAGAGTGTGGAGGTAGTCCTCAAACTCCGACAGCGGGCGGTTTGGGGAGAAATACACCGCCACAAGGGCGATGTCTCCCCACGCGGCAGCCACGTACCCAGATCCCCTCTCAATTAGAGAGAGGGGAGGAGAGTCCGCAGCAGGCCGCGGCGCGATGGCCACCAAGCCATTCCTGTCACCCAGCCAGCTGGCTGGGATCGAGTATGGCTCGGCAACCACTGCAACGTCCCCCAACCACTCCGACAGCTTCTGGAACATTAAGTCCTGAGCTGCCTGGCCGTGGTTGAGGTTCACCTGCAGAATTTTCCGATGGCCGAACCTTAACATTGTTCGGCCATCGGACAATCAACTACACTCGGGTTGACCCGAGCGCCTGCAGGGGCAGGCCGACTGGCGGCCTGCTCCTTGCCCTTCCTTGATGGGGGGGTGCATTTAGCACCCCCCATAACGTGCCCTGCGGACCGCCCGCTGGCCGCACAGACGGCACAGCGGGGGTCTTTTTTGCAGGAGGCCTGCTTGTGGCCCGGCTGCCCACATCGGAGACAGAGTAGCGATCTGTCTACCGGTGATGGGCAGCACTGGCGGGCGTGTCCGAGCGCGTAACAACGGAAACAACGCATAGGCTGTTCCTCTAGCGCCCGGACCACGGCTGAGCTGAAGCCAATGAGAAGCCGCCCTTTTTTAAGGACGGCTTCTATGGCAGCCACGGGGCATCGCAGCCTGATACGGCCCATGCCCCCTGCCCCAGGCCGAATTTCTCCGGCCTGTATGGCCTCTACTCCGCAGCCACCCGCTGCCGCTACAGCAGCAGCCACCTCGCCCCTGGTGACAGAATCGTCAAGTTCCGATACCACCAGGGACGAGGTCTTAACCGGCCGTGCCACCTTAGCGACATCGGCAATCGCCTCCACCATTTTTGCAGCAAAGGCGTCGGCCTGCTGCTGCCGATTGACCCCCGGGAACTCAAAGATCCGAGCTCCCGTTTGGGTCCGCCGGCACGTCACTTTCTGAATCCCCATTTCCTGGGGATTCACCGTTCGTCGGGCTCGAATGAGCACCGACTCATATGTCTCTCCCTTCTGGACAGCGTCTGGCGATAGTGTTACCACCACCGCTGCTGTCTTAGGGAGAGACGATTTCTTCTTCCCCTTTTTAGGGGCAGTCGCGGGGGCCGCCTTTTTGGCAGGCCCCTTTTGCGCCGTAGAAGAAGGCTGTGTTGCCTTCTTCTTCTTGCCTTTCTTAGTCACCGTCGACCAACCATAATTGGCCGCGGTGGCAGAAGGCAACATGGGGTCCTCATGTAAGGACGGAGGCAGAACCATCGTATCCTGCGCCCAGGATGGACCAGCAATTGGTTCCACCGGGACAGGTGCCGGGGCCGGGGCCGAAGGTTTGACTGCCTTGGCCTTGGCCTTCTTTCCTGCTGAAGGCTTCGCCACCGGTTCTATTTGGGCAGGTGCCGGGGCCGAAGCCGAGGGTTTGGCTACCTTACCCTTAGCCTTCTTTACTCCAGAAGGCTTCTGCGCAACAGGCGCAGAGACCGGAGCAGGAGTCACCGCCTCTACACTGCGTCTCCTGTCCGCCGCAAGAGGCGGTCGGACAATCTTTGCAGGAAGGAGGCGATCCTCAAGGCCTGCCAGGCAGGAACGCACAAAAGTACGTTCCTCCTGCAGGATCTCCTTCATTTGCTCCCTTAAATTGGGAGGTGGCGCCTTGGCCAGCTGTTGTCGGAGCTTCTCCATCTCCTTCTCCAGGGCCCCAATTTGAAGGCTCTGGCGTTCGACTGTCGCCTCTAACCTCTGGTTTTCGTCAGAGGCGCTGCGACCTACTGTCTCCACGACAATGTCACGAAGAGTCGCCGCGCATGCCTTGAGAGCCTTTTGAAAAGGCCCCGACAATTGCGACGATTTCTGTGCCACCACGAAAATGGTGCTAACCTCAGCCTCAGCCTGCTTCAACAGCATGCAGGTTGGGCTCTCCATGTCCACAGAAGACGGAGCATTTCTCATGGCGAGGTATTTGGCACGCGCATCTTTGTTAGCGCGCGTCATTTTCGTCACCTTCTCCTCGATTGATTGTTGGGCCTCCAAACGTTTGGCCTCAGCGAGCTCGGCCTTCGCCTTGGCTAGGTCGTCGTCCTCCCCGGTGATCGGGAGACGTGCTCGGCCGCGCTTGGCCCTCACTGTCTTGCTGGAGGAGTTTGAGGCATCAGAAGACTCTGAGCCATCCTCCCGTAAGCGTTTCCGGCGATAAATCGACGGATCACCCACTGAAGACGCGTCCGACTTAACCTCATCGGGCTCATCAGGCGCTTCATCCGGCGCTTCATCCGGCCTTGCGAACAGGCTGTCCGCCATTACCGACGATGGTCGGCTACCACGGGGTGTCCCGAAACCTACTGGTAGTTCCAGCGGCTCTAAAACGACCCGCAGGTCCCTCTCTGTTTGGCCCTGAAAAGGGCCTTTTGGGTGGCCCTCAGAAGGGCCTTTTGTCTTCCCGGGGGATACGGGAACCTTCTTAGGCATATCGGAAGAAGATATTGACATTCGAATCCGCACAGTATAGTCCTTCGAGCTTCGGTCACCTACCACTGTTGGCCACTGCGTTACCGCGCACCAAACAGGGAGGGTCCAGGGCAGACGACGGGGACGTACTCTAGGACACTGTGGGGGCTGCCCCAACCTAACCTAACCTAACCTAACCTAACCTAACCTAACCTAACCTAACCTAACCTAACCTAACCTAACCTAACCTAACCTAACCTAACCTAACCTAACCTAACCTAACCTAACCTAACCTAACCTAACCTAACCTAACCTAACCTTTTTTTTTTTTTTTTTTTTTTTTTTGTATCGCGAAGAAAATCCTCATGGATACCCGGCCACCACGGGGGGCAGCGACCGGGTTATGTCGGACTCTTACCGACTAAAAACTCCGCGGCTTTTCCACTGGGCGCTTGGTTACCGGGTCAGGGCACTGTGGTTACTAGTCTTCCATGACCCGGCTGCGCTAGCCTTTCGGCTCCAGCGTGGAGAGCTATGCAGCTCTCTCCAGCAATCAGTGGCACACGATTACTCGCGCGCGCGCCATCACGAGCCTCACAGGAAGGGCGATACGGACTCCCCTAAGTCCGCCGCCCTGAGGCTTAGGTTATGGGAGGAGGAAATCTTCCTCGTCCCCTGCGTCTGGTTCGTCGGCGACGGAGTGCAAGAGAGGATGGATCCATCTCCCTGTCTCTCTCTGCCGCTTCCTTCGCGATCATGACCTCTTCGCAGAAGGATTGAACCGCCTGCCACGACCTCCGACTACCAACCATAGAACGTGCTACAGCTGGCAATGAGAGGTCGTCTCCCACCACTGCACAGAGCACACTGCGCTCGCGTCGCCACGCGGGGCATACCTCAAGCGTATGCTGGGCCTTCTCCTCTAAGCAATCGTCACAGTGGTGACACCTGGCCGTGGGCTCCCTCCCGGCTATACGGCACAGATAACTCCCGAAACAGCCATGTCCCGAGAGTACCTGCGACATCCGGAATGTCAGGAACCCAAATCGCCTAGCCAACCACTGCTGTAGGATCGGACGAATTGCCTCGACGACCCGCAGACCAGAGCGACATTGCGCCAGCCTGGAGTCCCACGCCACGGTAGCCCGTCGGAGCAGTCGTGCTCTCTCTCCCTCCATCTCCCTTTGTGCCGGCGGGTGGCCCCGAACTTCATGCGCCTCCTCACGCCAAATATATAGTGACGCAAGGGCTCTCGCATCGAGGTCCCAGGGCAAAGAACCCGCCAACAAACAGGCCGCCTCGCACGCAATTGTCCGATAGCCCCGCACTACCCTGATCGCCATCACCCTTTGCGGTTTACGCAGAAGGGCGACAGTCCGGCTATTCAGGGTGTCTGCCCACACTGGGGCTCCGTACAGGGCCATCGAACGTATGACACCCATGTAAAGGCGCCTTCCGGACGCCTCTGGACCACCAACGTTTGGCAGTAACCGCCCAAGGGCAGCCGCTGCACCGAGCAGCCTCGGCGCCATCCGCTCAAAGTGAGCCCGGAAATTCCACCGACTGTCGAGGACGAGTCCCAAGTATTTCATCGTCGACCCGACAGCGATGCGAACTCCTGATACGACGATGTGAGCATCCCGAGGCGGCGCGCCACGAGGTCCGTGAAAACACAGGGCCTCGGACTTGTCCAGGGCCACCTCCAAACCCAACCGTCGCATGCGGCCCACAGTGTGCGCCACTCCTGTCGTGGCAAGTAGGGCAGCTTGCCTATAGTCGTTACCCCGCGCGGTAACCAGGGTGTCGTCGGCATAACATGTCAACTGGACACCCGGTAGAGTCCTGCCCCTCAGAACCCAGTCGTAACCGATGTTCCACAGGATCGGCCCTAGGACCGAACCCTGTGGGACACCGCACGACATATCCCGCCGCCCCCACTCGTCTTGGCCTGGGTAGACCACGCTACGCTCGGACAGGTAGGCCCCTATCACCCGACACAGGTAGGTCGGCACTCCGTGGTAACGAAGCGCCTCCCTGACGCAACTCCAGGGGAGCGAATTAAATGCATTGGCGATGTCAAGTGACACCGCCAACACGACCTCACCCCGGGCAACCGCGTCCTCTGCCATGGACCTAACCCGCCAAATTGCGTCGATGGTCGACCGCCCCCTCCGGAACCCAAACTGGTTCTCTGCCAGATCCGGCCCTATCCCTTCCAGGTGCTCGACGATGCGGCCGACCACAACCCTTTCGAAGAGCTTGGCGACCTCGTCCAGCAGCACAATGGGACGGTACGCGGATGGGGATTCCGCCGGACGCCCCTCCTTACGGAGGAGGACGAGACGACCCGTCTTCCACTGCCGCGGTATCACGGCTTGGGTCAGACAGGCGTCGAAAAGCCTCCTCAATCGAGGTTCCAGGGCATCCAAGGCAAGCACCCAAGCTCGTCCAGGTATGCCGTCGGGACCAGGGGCAGTGTTCTTGGCTTGAAGCCTGAGAACCGCCGCTCCTATCTCACCCGAGGTCACCGAAGGCACGTTGATGTCTCGTCCGGTAGTTGTTGCAGGTGCCATGGGAGGACTCTCAAAGTCTCCCCTGCGCGGAAACAGTGCCGCAACGACTCCCTCCAGGAGTTGAGGCCGAAGACTCCGGGTCAATGGGGGCGCCCAGGGGCGAAGTTTGTTTCTCGCCATCCTGTACGGCCTTCCCCAAGGATCACGGTTTAGCGTCTCCAGCAACTCCTCCCTGGCGAGAGCCTTAGCCCTGCCGATCGCCACGTGCAACCGCTTTCTCGCCTCCTTGAAGGCGGCATGCAATTCGGCCTCCCGGTCTTCGTCCCGGCGCCGTCTCCGTCGGTATCTCGTAAATTGGCGTCTGGCAACTATACTCGCAATGCGCATTTGCGCGAGTTCCTCAGACCACCAATAAACTTGACGCTTGGGAGGACGAGACCTGGATCGGGGCATGGACGCGTCACAAACCTGCGTCATCGCTCGCCGAAACCAGTCCGCCTCATCCTCGACCACCACGGGATCAGCTGGCGCGGGCAACCAGGATTGCACGAGTGCAGCCTCCTGCGCCAAGTCCTTGTCCAGGCGGCGTAACTGCCACCTCGGTCCGTCCTCTGTCAGGGCCCCCTGGCCGACTGGGGCACTTGAAGGAGCAGAGACGTCGTATCTGACATATAAGTGGTCAGACATAGACTCCACATCCTCCACCACCCCCCAACCTCGAATACGGCGCGCCAACGCAGGGCTCGCGAACGAAATGTCCACGATCGATTCTCCCTGCCACCGCACGCACGTATTTATGGAGCCCCGATTGAGCACCGACAAACCGTTTTCGATGGCCCATTCTTCCAGTAAGTCGCCCCGGTAGTCATTCTCTGGGGATCCCCACGCCCTTGAATGGGCGTTGAAATCCCCAGCGACGAGGATGTGGTAAGGACGACTTCGACCAATTTTGGACGCCACCTCAATGAGGAAATCCTCAAACTCGTGGCGGGGTCTGTTGCCAGAGAAGTAGACCGAAATGGCCATAATATCCCCCACCAGAGCCGCGACAAATCCCGAGCCCCTCTCTATGCTCTCAAACGCTGGGGAACCTACTGCGCCCCGTCTCACAATAGCCGCCATGCCACCTCTATCCCCTATCCAGTTGTCCCCGGACGGGATGAAAAGCGGCTCGGAGATCATGGCTATGTGGATCTGCCACTGGGCCATCGTCTGGGCCAGGAGATCCTGTGCATCGGCACAATGGTTCAGGTTCACCTGGAGCACTTTGAGATCCTGAACCATTATTGGGTCTCCATGGTCTCCGGCCTACGGTCAGGCTGCTCACGCGCCCCAGGTGGAGCGACAGCACGCCTTCTCGTTCTTTTGGTCTGGGCAACACAAGATTTATTTCCCAGACGATGTCCGGCGGGTTTGTTTGCAGCGGCACACACCACACAGTGTGGAGCGGCCGTGCATCCGCCAGCCTTATGGCCGGCCCTGCCACAGCGGTAACAAAGGTTTCCGCGATCCTCCGCCTGGCACTGCTCTCTGACGTGCCCTATCTCCAGGCACCGGAAACAGCGAAGTGGTTTTGGAGGCACCAGTACCACTCTGGCCGACACCCAGCCAACCAGCACACGTCCCGCTGCCGCAACCTTTTTGGCTGCTTCTATGGGACACCTACACCACACAGTGCCCAAGCCCGAATGGTCCTGACGCACGACGCCAGCAGTGACAGACGTCACTGGGCATTCACCGACACGGGCGATCGCCTCAGCCACCTCCGGAGCCGCGACAGCATCGTCCAGACCGGAAACACGTACCTCGGCGCATTTCATCGGTCTCGAAACCGCAGCGTCTTCTCCTATTGCCGATTTTAATTTTTCGGCCAGTGCGTCCGCTTTGTCCCCTGATGTGACTCCGGGAATCTCAATTATTTTGGCCCCGGTAGCGGCCGTTTTAAAGCGGACGCACTCTATGCCCACTTCAGCCAGGTCAACCTTTCGTTTTGCCTCAGCTATAACTGAGGCATAAGTCACTCCCCTATCAGCCGCTTCAGGTTGCAGCTTTATGATAACCGCCTGTGATCGCGGTGTCCGGAGCTTTGGCTTCTTAGCAGCCTTAGACTTCGGCTTCGCTTTCCCTTTTTTGTTTCCAGTCGCCACAGGTTGACTGGGTGTCCTCCGGTTACCTTTACCGGTAACCACGCTCCAGGCTTCAACCGTGGAACTAGGAGCCGAGGGTAGGACACGTGTCTCTCTCACCGGAGGGGGTTGGGACACAGGAGTAGGAGTGCTTCCTTTCCCCTTCCCCTTCCCCTTTCCTTTACCCTTGCCCTTGCCATTGGTGGCAGTGGTGGGCTTCGTTTTGACGGCCTTAGAAGGTCCCGCCGTAAATGATGTTGAGGGCTCTGGCTCAACGCCTAACCGGTCAGCCGCAAGGGGTGGTCTCAATCGCGGCTCCGGCGGAAGTCGTTGCTCAATGGCCTCTAGACGCGCATTCATCATTGTCCCCATCTGGACCATTATGGAGCGCGTGTATTCCTCGCTCGGGGGCGCTGATACTGCAGGGGACGCGACTTCAGTCACCCTGGGCTGATCGCGCAGCGCAGACCGCATCTCGGCGACCTCTCTCTGGAGGCTCTCCAGTGCTTTCTGGAGCCGATCGTTGTCGGCTCGCAGTCGCGCCGTCTCTTCCGATATTGTTCGCTCGCTGAGCATCATAACGGACTCCTTGATGGTCTCGGCTGCCATGGCGAGCGAGCTCATGCATGTGCCCTGGAGATGGCCGGACTTGTTTCGGACACTCAGCACGAGGTCCACGGCTTCCATCGCCTGTTTCGTTAGCTCGGTAGCGAGCTCTGGGTCCCCAATCGGTAAATTGGCAGTGCGGGCCCTCCGCTCTGCATTTCGTCGACGGAGAAGACTGGTCTCGTCGGCGATTTCCTGCTCCGCTGTCAAGAGAAGCTCCTCCCGTTTTGTTTTGGCCAATTCGGCCTTGGCTTTTGCCAAACCCACATGCTGCCCCGTAGTCGGGGGTCGTCCTCTGCCCCGGCGGGGTGCCGGAGATTGTGATCGAGGAGTCTTGCTGGCTGGACCATCGTTGGATCCATCCGAGCACGAAAGGCTCCTCCTCTTGCTTCTTGTGGCCATTGTGGCCCTTTTGTTGTCCCCAAAAATGAGGCGCAGAACCGAACCTGATGGTTCCTGCATTTCACTTGCACGAGTTTTATGACCAGGTGCTAGGTCTTGGCGAGTAGTGCCCCCCCCAGAGTACGAAGGGCTGACGGACTCTAAAGAGTCCGTGAGGGATTCTCCGCGCGACAAGCGCGCGGTACCCTCCTGGGGTAATATGTTCTTTTTCTGACTCGTCATGGTTGTTTTTCTTTTTTGCGCCATGTGACTGTAACCCCCCCCAGTCATAAATCCCAAGTCCTGACGCAGGACAGAGGATAAGGGGGACTTTTTTATAGTGGTTGTCTTCCACGCGGTCATAGACCCTCGATCCTGTCAATTCAGGGTTGCGAGTTAGCCGACGGTAGCCGAAGCCTGTCTACTGTGCAACCAGTAGACCCGCCGCCTGAAACAGTTACCACGATGCCGCCCGATACGGAACAGACGCACCGCAGTCTGCCAACACGTCCCAGCCGCCCGATGCGGGACAGACGCCAGGACATTGCAATCTGTACAGAGACTGCCACACAACACAGCACCACCGCCGCTCGTTACGAGTCAGACGCGGGGTACCATCCATCATCCATCCATACCGTCACCGGTCAACTCTAACAGTAGAGTGCCGCGAGGAAGGCAAGGATGAACTAGGAGAGGTTGCCGCCCGATACGGGACAGACACAAACCATCTCCACTAGCCACTACAGTCAAGTAACCGAGGGCTCCACCGTGGGATGCTTAGCTTCCCTCAGTAGCTGGCTTGCTACGAGGTACTGAGCCCCCCCGCCACGACAAGGCGCAATCCCTTGGGGGGGAACCTAACCTAACCTAACCTAACCTAACCTAACCTAACCTAACCTAACCTAACCTAACCTAACCTAAAAAAAAAAAAAAAAATATGCACATGCACTATTTACTTGTATAGATATAACTTATTTATATTGTAATCTAATTTTTAATGACCTATTTTTTGTAAGCTCTGCGCGGAGCATATAAGATTATATGAAAAATAAATGAATCTAACAACATAAAACACAATCAAAAAAAGGTACAGACCAAAAGAGTCTGTAGAAATCGTTTTTTATTAATAAAAAAACCTAACCTAACCTAACCTAACCTAACCTAACCTAACCTAACCTAACCTAACCTAACCTAACCCACAGTCTCCTTCCGCCAGCAGGACCGACCGGTCGTGTCCACTGCTCGCTCTTCGGTCCATTTCGGCCCGGTCCTCGGTCCTCGGTCCAGTTCGGTCCGGTCCTCGGTCCTCGGTCCTCGGTCCTCGGTCCGGTCCTCGGTCCTCGGTCCGGTCCTCGGTCCTCGGTCCTACTCGGTCCGGTCCTCGGTCCTCGGTCCTCGGTCCGGTCCTCGGTCCTATTCGGACCGGCCCTGCTCGGACCGGCCTCGCGTGAGCCGACCCCGCGTTGACTGTCGCTACGGACCATCTATAGAGTGCCTTGTGTTGTGCAGTGCAGTTTTCTGTTCAGTGTTCAGTGACTTAAGGATTGCAGTGACTATCTTCCGGCCCTACTCGGACCGGTCTCGTTCGGTCCGGCCCTACTCGGACCGGTCTCATTCGGACCGGCCCTGATCGGACCGGTCTCATTCGGACCGGCCCAAATCGGCACTGCTCGCTCTTCGGTCCATTTCGGTCCGGTCCTCGGTCCTCGGTCCTCGGTCCTCGGTCCGGTCCTCGGTCCTCGGTCCTCGGTCCAGTTCGGTCCGGTCCTCGGTCCTCGGTCCGGTCCTCGGTCCTCGGTCCTACTCGGTCCGGTCCTCGGTCCTCGGTCCTCGGTCCGGTCCTCGGTCCTATTCGGACCGGCCCTGCTCGGACCGGCCTCGCGTGAGCCGACCCCGCGTTGACTGTCGCTACGGACCATCTATAGAGTGCCTTGCGTTGTGCAGTGCAGTTTTCTGTTCAGTGTTCAGTGACTTAAGGATTGCAGTGACTATCTTCCGGCCCTACTCGGACCGGTCTCGTTCGGTCCGGCCCTACTCGGACCGGTCTCATTCGGACCGGCCCTGATCGGACCGGTCTCATTCGGACCGGCCCAAATCGGACCGGTCTCATTCGGACCGGCCCTACTCGGACCGGTCTCATTCGGACCGGCCCTGATCGGACCGGTCTTGTTCGGACCGGCCCTACTTGGACCGGTCTCATTCGGACCGGCCTCATCTGGACCGGCCCTGCCTGGACCGGCCTTGCTTGGACATATAAGGTAAAGTGATAAAAAGTGATAAAGTGATAAACAAAACAAAAGGATTGCAGTGACTCTTGAAATAAAAGTAGTACAAACAAAAACAAAATGCCGGCGTTCAGAAGCCCACAGACTGCGACCAAGGGGAGTAGTGTCCGCCGTAGTATTGACGAAGTTGAGGCGAAGGAGCCAAGAGAGACTAAGACCACGAGACAACCAGCAACCGTTAAACAACCAAGTCAACCAACACCCTCAACATCGGAACAAAATAAGAAACCCCAGCAAAAACAGCCTACCGACTGCATCGGCGTTGCCCTAAAGCACATAGAAGAATCCAGATTACTACTGGACGATGCAGGAAATATCAAGAAAACCATCAAAATAGCGCTGCTGGGGAAATTCGATTATCTGGTGAACATTCTTAAAGGAATAAAAGAGGGTGGAACACCCAAACAAACAACACCTGACATAATAACACACATAAATAAAATCGACAAAAAATTAGAAGAAAGTTTAGAGAAAATAGAGGCACAAAAACAATTGCTGGAGGCAAATAGTCGAACACTCGAACAACTGGCGATAGGAGCAACATACGCGAGTGTAGCAGCGAAACAACCCAAAAAACAAGATTGGGAAAACAGCGCTCTACATTCTGTAATAATCACTTCAAGAGATGAAACTGAAACCAGTGATGAGGTTCTCAATAAAGTTAAAACGGCTGTAGACCCAAAGGAAGGCTGGATTCAAGTAGAAAAGGTGAGGAAAGCTAAAGACAGGAAAATTATTATGTCTTGCCGGACCAAGGAGGAAAGGAACAAATTAAAAAATAAACTGGAACAAGAGGATCACCTAATAGTTGAGGAAGTCCAAAATAAAGATCCCTTGCTAATCTTGAGAAACGTGATGGCAATTCACAGCGATGAGGATGTCATTAAGATGCTCCAGAATCAGAACAAAGATATCTTCAACGACATCACAAACGAAGATAAGAGGTTCTCGGTCAAATACCGGACTAAGTGCAGGAACCCTCTCCAGTGTAACGTCATCTTAAGTACCTCCCCCTTGGTATGGAAACGCGCTAAAGACAAAGGCAAAGTAAGGATTGAGTTCAACCAAGTAAGAGTAGAAGACCAGTCGCCTCTGGTTCAGTGCTCGCAGTGTCTAGCATATGGACACAGCAAGCGATTCTGCAATCAGACAAGTGAAAACTGCAGCCACTGCGGCGGAGACCACTTGAAACGAGACTGTACAGCGGAACCTCAATCGGCCCCTGACTGCATCAACTGTGAGCGCGCAAAGATAACCTTCAGAGGCCATAACGCGTTCGACAAAAACTGCCCAGTCAGAGAGAAGTGGGACCGGTTGGCCCGCTCGAGAGTAGCATATTGCTAAAGTTGATCAAGGCACAAAGAGCATAAAATTCTTCCAAGCTAACTTACAAAGAAAGAGGCTCGCTACCGATGAACTACTCCTCGAAGGCTCACTAAAAAACGTATGCGTCTGCTTAGTTCAGGAACCGTATGTCGGGTCAGAAGGTCAGATGGCACCTAGAGCGAACTGTAGGATGATCCAACGCCTGGACTCAAGACAGAAGCCAGTCAAAGCCGCCATAGTGATCCTGGACAACAGAATCGTAGTAACAGAGCACCCCCACTTAACAACCGAAAACATGGCAGTGGCAACCCTCGGAGTGGGTAGAACAACCATCGGCATCATCTCAATCTATTTTGAAGACTCACAACCAATAGAGCCATACCTAAGAGAGTTGTCATCGGCCATATCAAAACTTAACACAACCAAAGTAGTCATAGGTGGTGATCCAAATGCACACAGCATCTGGTGGGGAAGTTCGTCAGACGATACAAGAGGCAAAGAACTTAACGGTTTCTTCAATGAACTGGACCTACACATACTAAACCAGGGATCAGAGCCAACTTTCTTCCAAATCAGAAACAACAAAGTCTACAAAAGTGTCGTCGACGTAACGGCTTGCAGTAGCAACATGATGGGTCAAATCGCGGACTGGGAGGTCGACACCGGGATCACGAGCTCGGACCACAATACAATAAAATTTACACTTAAACTAGAACATCAGGGAACACAAACAGCAAATTCAACTAGAACAAGGAGATTTAACACGAAGAAAGCAAATTGGCAAAAATTTAAGGAATCATTAACTCAAAATTTCATGGAAAACAATTTAAATTCAGAAACAGTAAAATTAATTAGAACAGCTCAAGACCTAGACACAACAGTGGAAAAATACACAGAATGTATAAATAAAGCGTGTGAAGAAAGCATCCCTGAAATAAAACAAAAAAATAAAAATAAAATCAACTTACCTTGGTGGAGTCCCGAAATCACGATCCTGAAGAGAGAGATGACCACTGCAAAACGACGCATCCGCAACGCTGCTCCATGCCGTAGACAACACGTAGTACACGAATACCTGAAAAAAAAAGAGAATTATGAAATAGAAGCATATAAAGCAAAACAAGCCAGCTGGAAGGAGTTCTGCACCAAACAGACCGATGAAAGCCTGTGGGATGGTATCTACCGCGTCATAAGGAATACATCCCGGAAGCAGGAGGAACGACCCCTGAGACAAAACGGTACCTACCTGGACACCCAAGAATCGGCAAAACTGCTGGTGAAAACCTTTTTTCCCCAAGATGACCCCGTAGACGACTCAGTATACCACAAAGCAGTGAGAGAAAGCGCCAGTAAACCACAACAGAGCGGTTCTGCGGACTTAGACCCAAAATTCACCTTGAATGAGCTTCTACAATCCACCTATAGCTTCAGCGCGAAAAAGGCTCCTGGGCCGGACAAATTCACCGCAGATATTTGCGAGAGGGCTATCCTCGCGGACGCAAATATGTTCCTCGAGATCGCAAACAAGTGCCTCGAGATACACCACTTCCCAAACACCTGGAAACTTGCGTCAGTGATAGTCCTTCGTAAACCGAACAAACAGGACTATTCCAACCCTAAGTCCTACCGACCCATAGGGCTGCTTTCTATATTGGGGAAAATTGTAGAGAAAATGCTGGTCAAACGCTTGGGGTTCCACCTTCATCCACACATGAGCCCACGCCAGTATGGTTTCACGCCCCAACGCTGCACGGAGGACGCCCTTTATGATCTGACTCAACACCTAAGAGAGAATCTCCAACAGAAGAAAATTAGTCTACTCATCTCCTTAGACATCGAGGGCGCTTTCGATAATGCGTGGTGGCCTGCTATAAGAAACCAACTGCAGGAAAAGGGGTGCCCCGTCAATCTGCGCAAACTGGTGGGCAGCTACTTCGAACAGAGAAGAGTCACATTGAACTACGCTGGAACACAAGTCACGATCGAGACGTCAAAAGGATGCGTTCAGGGGTCAATAGCGGGCCCAACATTTTGGAATGTCCTGCTGGACCCGCTACTGACCAAACTGGACCAGATGGGTGTCTACTGCCAGGCTTTTGCCGACGACCTGGTTCTAGTCTTCTCGGGTCGATCTATGCACAACATCCAGACCCAAGCCAACCAGGTCCTGCAAATAGCGAGTGAGTGGGGCGATCAAAATAAGCTGCGATTTGCACCGCAGAAAACACAGGCCATGATAGTCACCAGGACTTTAAAGCATAATACCCCACATATAGAGATGGGCGGAACAAGAATCAGCATAGTTGAAGAAGTCAAAATCCTGGGACTTATAATCGACAAAAAACTGACGTACAACAGTCACGTGTCCTATGTCTGCAAAAAGGTCCTGAACATATATAAGCAGATCGCAAAAACCGCAAAGATAAAGTGGGGGCTGGACTCAAACATCATCAGAACCATCTACGTTGCGGTAATAGAGCCAATTGTACTATACGCGGCGAGTGTTTGGGCACCTGCTGCGAGCAAACAATGCGTACGCAAACAGCTCAACGCCGTACAGAGAGGGTTTGCCCAAAAGATAACCAAATCGTATAGAACGGTATCACTACACGCTGCACTGGTGCTGTCGGGGCTGCTCCCGCTGTATTTAAGAGTGAAAGAGGCGGCCGACCTCTACGAGGCAAAACGCGGGAAACTGCAAGCGACGCTTGGAGGAAGAGAAGTGGAAAAGAGGGTACCGTTCAGAAGACTGTCACATCCGGCATGTAACCTCATCATCTCGTATGAAAGCCACGACGCGACGGAGGACGAGACACAGGTGGGCGGTCTGGAGCCACTCAAAATATACACAGACGGTAGCAAGACGGAAGAAGGAGTCGGTGCTGCAATAACCGCATGGGAGGCGGGGGTGGAGGTGGCGTCCAGGCGCTACCGCCTGGAACCCTTCTGCACCGTCTTCCAAGCGGAACTTTTTGCCATACTTAAAGCCACTGAAGAAGCCTTCAAAACGATGCACAAAAATATATACATATTGAGTGACTCCAGATCGTCACTTGATCTCATCAGCAGCGGGAGGCGAGATCACCCCCTGGTCTTTAAAATAACGGAAAACCTTGTAAGGCTAAACGCAGACGACAGGAGAGTCCGTTTACTGTGGGTAAAGGCCCACATAGGTACCATAGGAAACGAGAGAGCGGATGAGCTGGCCAAAACAGCAATAAATCTAAAAACAAAAGCCAGCTACGACAAGTGCCCAGTATCATATATAAAAACACTTAACAGACACCAGACAATCAAAACATGGGACGGTACCTACGCGGAGGGAACCACCGCTGGCACCACAAGGCGCTTCTTCCCGGAGGTGGGGCATGCTTTCAAAATCGTCAAGAAAAAAGAAATCAATCACATCCTAGTGCAAGCTTTCACAGGACACGGGGCGTTTTCGGAGTACTTATGTAGGTACAAGTGTAAGCAAAGCCCCTCGTGTGCCTGTGACCCAGCAAAAGATGAAACCATTATACACCTAATCGACGAATGCCCCATCTTCGGCAGAGAGCGTTTCGATGTAGAACAAAAAATAGACGTCATCATAAAATCTGACAAATACTGTGATATTGTGCAGAGCGATGTAAATAGGCCAATATTTTTAAAATTTCTGGAATATATCGTCAAAAAACTCAAAGAGAGAAATTGTACTAGAGTTTAGTCATTAGTGTCGTATTATAATCAATACTTAGTAATTAATGTACCAAATCAATCTCAAAAAAAAAAAAAAAAAAAAAAAAAAAAAAAAAAAAAAAAAAAAAAAAAAAAAAAAAAAAAAAAAAAAAAAAAAAAAAAAAAAAAAATAAAAAAAAAAAAAAAAAAAAAAAAAAAATGTGTGATTGATTTGTTTTTATATTTAATTGTGTTTTGTTTTATTTTTTGTTTTGTTGATTCTTTATCTTTGTTCTGTTTTGTTCTTTATTTTTGTTTTGTTTTCAAACTTGTATGTATTTATGTAACAATAGTTAAGAGTAACCATAAAAAATTAGAAAATGATGTTATCTGTAGAAGAAATTATTATTCTATTCTAAATCATTGTAAAAAACAATCTGAATTTATCTTTTGTTCTGTTTTGTTCTTTATTTTTGTTTTGTTTTCAAACTTGTATGTCTTTATGTAACAATAGTTATGAGTAACCATAAAAATTAGAAAATTATGTTATCTGTAGAAGAAATTATTATTCTATTCCAAATCATTTGTAAAAAAAAAAAATGTGTGATTGATTTGTTTTTACATCTAATTGTGTTTTGTTTTACTTTTTGTTTTGTTGATTCTTTGTATTCCAAGTATTTGAATTTATCTTTTGTTCTGTTTTGTTCTTTATTTTTGTTTTGTTTTTAAACTTGTATGTCTTTATGTAACAATAGTAATGAGTAACCATAAAAAATTAGAAATTATGTTATCTGTAGAAGAATTATTATTCTATTCTAAATCATTTGTAAAAAACATGTTAAGAGTATTAAAGTTAAAAGTAATAATAAAGTCTGTGGCGACCTAAGCCACAGGTAAGTGTATTTTATTTAAAAAAAAAAAAAAAAAAAAAAAAAAAACCTAACCTAACCTAACCTAACCTAACCTAACCTAACCTTTTTTTTTTTTTTTTTTTTTTTTTTAACGCAGTGAAAATGCTTTACGCACCATATCTCCCGCCCGGGGGGGGCGAGAGACGTGTGTCGGACTCCCGGCGCCCTGAAAAGGGCGCTGCTCCTGGACAGCTGGATTGCCGGCCAGGGGTTTACCGACTAAAAACACTGCGGAGTTCCTCGAAGGCGCCATTGGTGCCGGGGCTGCGGGATTGCTTACGCATTCTCACAAATCAGCCCCAGCGGCGTCGGCCCGCGTCATAGTCGCGCGGGGCCTCCTTCCTGATTAACGGGGAAGTTAGATGGATCTTCCCCGTCCGTCGTGGAAAAAGCGCACCGGAACACAGTGCGCGCCTTCTCGGGAGACCTGTTGGTGAGGGTAGCGGATTCCCCCGAGTCCACTACCCTGGTCTCCGTTAGGGAGGTGGGAGTTGGAGGTTGTAAAGCCTCCTCCGACCCCCCACTCTCCTCCGGCGAAGCGGGTGGGCGACAGCCGCAGCTTCGCGCTCCCTCTCCGCCGCCTCCTTTTGTGACACGACGGCCTCACAAAAGGTGACCATCGCCTGCCAGACCCTCTCACTCCGGACCATGCCCAATAAGACCGCCGGCAGCGAGAGGTCGGATCCCACCTCGGCGACGAGCACACGGCGCTCCTCGGACCAGGCAGGACACCCCTCGAGGGTGTGTTGGGCCGTGTCCACGTCGCAGCCTCCACAATGATGGCAGACGGGGAGATGCTCCCTCCTCACTACACGGTGCAGGTACTCACCGAAGCACCCGTGTCCGGTGAGCACCTGCGTGAGGCGATAGGTCAGCTGGCCGTAATTTCGGCGCAGCCAAGCCCTCAGTACGGGCTGTATGGCTTCTGCAGTCCTAAGACCAGCGGTTGGAGTTGCTAGTCTTTGCCCCCATTCCTCTACCAGAGTACGCCGTGCCTGGCGTCTCCAACTTGCCTCCTCAGCTGTCGGAAGATGCTCTCCTCGGTCCCGAAGCTCCACTCGCCACGCGTACGTTTGCGCGGAGAGCTCGGCCTCTAGGTCCCACGGCATGGTCCCGGCAAGCGCGCACGCTGCCTCATACGAGACCGTGCGGTACGCCCGGCATATCCGCTGGGCCAACGCCCTCTGCGGCCTTCTCAGCAGGACGGCATTTCCGCCCGAAACTTTTTCCGCCCAGATAGGTGCGCCATACAGTGCCATGGAGCGAACCACCCCCTCATAGAGACGGCGGCAGCCCCTGTTTGGCCCACCCAAATTCGGCATCAGCCGACCAAACGCGGCAGCCGCACCCATGAGTCGTGGAGCCAGTTGCTCGAAATGAGCCTGGAAACTCCAACGACTGTCCAGAATCAGTCCCAGGTACTTGATTCGGGACCCAACCGCTATTCTAACGCCTCTCACCATAATATGGGCGTCTCTCGGTGGTCGTGCACGGGGACCATGAAAAAGAATGGCCTCTGTCTTGTGCAGGGCCACCTCGAGTCCCAACATTTGCTGCCGATCCACAATCAGGCCAACTCCTACAGAGGCGAGACGGGACACCTCTCCAAACTCCCTCCCCCGGGCTGTGACTAGCGTGTCGTCTGCGTAGCACGTGACACTCAGACCCGGGAGGAGGGCACCCCTCAACACCCAGTCGTAACCGACGTTCCACAATAAGGGGCCCAAAACCGAGCCTTGTGGGACGCCGCACGACATGGGGGTTCTAACTACGTCCCCATTCTTCACCTCGTAGGTCAAACACCTACCGCGCAGGTAGTCCGCGATCAATCGGCACAAGTAGGGAGGCACTTGGTGGTATTGCAGCGCCTCCCTAATGCAGCCCCACGGCAGGGTGTTAAACGCGTTGGCGATATCTAGTGATACCGCCAAACACACCCCGCCGGAGCCGACACTATCCTCCGAGAGGGTCTTGACGCGCTGGATGGCGTCAAACCTAACCTAACCTAACCTAACCTAACCTAACCTAACCTAACCTTTTTTTTTTTTTTGTTGACGCGGGTAAATGCGTTACGCACCGTACCCTTCACCGGGGAAGTGAAGGGCGTGTGTGGGACTCCCGGCGCCCTGAAAAGGGCGCTGCTCCTGGACGGCTGGATTGCCGGCCAGGGGTATACCCACTAAAACCCCGCGCGCTCCTGCTACGCCTTAGTGGTGGAGTCGTGGGTACGGGACTAGCCTCACTCCACAACCCCACCGGCGTCAGCCCGTCTATGACAAGACGGGCCCTGCGCGGCCCCCCGGTGTTGGTGGGGGGCCTGTGGGACCGACCGGGAGCGTCCGGTCGTTCCCACCCGTCGACGGCGGCGACCCGTGCAATGCGGGAGGAGGTGTCCCCACACCCCCTACCCGCAGGTCACCACCAGGCTGGAGAAGGGAGCGGTCGTACAACCGCCTTCTCCGGCCCCTTCGACGTCTGCGGTGCGGCGGTGCGAGAGGATCCTCCTCCCGACCCCGCTCCGCCGCCTCCTTCTGCGAGATGACTTCCTCACAGAAGGAGGCTACTGCGGCCCAGGCCCCTTCGCTACCTATCATGGCGTAGACCACACTAGGCAGCGAGAGGTCCGGGCCCACCGACGCCTGGAGGCACCGGCGCTGCTCCACCCAGGCCGAACATTCGGCCAGGGTGTGCTGCGCCGTGTCCACCGGCGCGCCACAGTGGTGGCACGCCGCGGTCTCCTCCCTCCCGATCCTGCACAGGTACTTCCCAAAGCAACCATGCCCGGAAAGCACCTGCGACAGTCGGAAGGAGAGGACCCCGTGCCTCCGCTCGGTCCAGCCTTCGATTACTGGACCGATGGCGTCTAGGTTACGCCGGCCAAACTCCGCAAAAGCCATCTCCGCCGTCCACCGGCGGAGCATGACCCTGCGGGCATTGCGCCTGGCGGCGTCCCTCTCTTCGGGTGCCGGGCGCTCTCCCCGCGCCCGCTGGTCCGCCGTCCAATGGTAGACGGCGGACTGCACCTCGGCCTCCAGATGCCACGGCGGAGTGCCCGCCATGGCACAGGCCGCCGCGTGACCCACCGTCCCGTAAACCCGCGCCACTCGCTGAGCGATGGCGCGTTGTGGTTTACGGAGGAGGGTCACGTTTTCTCTCCCTAGAGAGTCCGCCCATATTGGGGCGCCATACATGGCCATGCTACGTAGCATGCCGGCGTATAGTTGCCGGCATGCCGCAGCTGGCCCCCCCAAATTTGGCAGCAGCCACGCCAGCCCATCGGCCGCCTTCAGGAGGCGCGGTGCAAGTCGGCTGAAATGGGCGCCGAACTTCCACCGCCCATCCAGGATAAGGCCCAGATACTTCATCTGGGCCTTAACCTCCACCCGGACACCGCCCACCATTATGTGGGCGTCGGGTGGCACTCGCTGCCGGGGCGCCGGGAAGAAGAGGGCCTCTGTCTTCTCCAGCGCCACCGATAACCCTAGCCGCCGTATTCGGTCAGCGACTAGGGTTCCCCCGACAGACGCCAGGGCGGCCGCCTCCCCATAGGTGCGTCCCCGCGCCGTGACAAGGGTGTCGTCTGCGTAACAGATTACACCCATGCCACGGAGGAGACCACCCCGCAAGAGCCAATCAAATCCGATGTTCCACAGCAGGGGTCCGAGGACAGACCCCTGCGGAACACCGGACTCGACCCTTCGCCGCCCCAACCGGCCGTCCCTGTCGACGAACAAAACCTCCCTGTCCAGGAGGTAGTTCGCCAACAGGGCCTGCAGGTACGGAGGCACCCCATGGTATCGGAGTGCCTCCAGTATAGTGGCGTGGGGGATGGTATTGAATGCATTGGCAATGTCAAAGGACACCGCCAATACTCCATCCCCCGCCGCCACCGCCTCCTGCGTGACGCGCTTCAACTCCTGAAGCGCGTCTATTGTGGACCGGCCCGCCCGGAACCCGTATTGGGCCTCCGATAGGTCCGGGCCAGTCCCCGTCAGGTGCTCCTTCAGACGCGTGGCAATCACGCGCTCTAGGAGCTTGCCAGCGTCATCTAGCAGGACGATCGGCCGGTAGCCTGCCGGCGAGTCTGCCGGCCGGCCCACCTTCCGGAGGAGGCATAGCGCCCCCTCCTTCCACACTTTCGGGAACCTCCCCGACGCTAGACAGCAGTCGAAGAGGTCCCGAAATCGACCCTCCATCTGTGCGGTGGCAATAGCCACCACCTTCGCCGGCACGCCGTCTGGCCCCGGCGCCGTCTTCTTGCCTCGGAGGCAGAGCGCCGCCGAGGCAAATTCCACCTCCGACACCGGGACGACTTCCGGGTCGGCAGGAGGGCCCATCCGCCGAGGCGGATCCATTGTTGGAGGGGTGATGTTGGATCGATCCGGGAACAGAACCCGGACCACCCCCTCCAACAACTCCGGCTGGAGAGTCTCCGTTATGGGGGGACCGATCGGGCGCAGCTTGTTGCGTGCTGCCCGATACGGTCTGCCCCAAGGGTCGTCATTCAGACTTTCCAACATCTCCAACCTCGCCCTTTCTTTGGCCTCCGCGATTGCCTTTTTGAGGGCGCGCTGTGCCTCCGAGTAGGCGGCGTAGAGGCGACCCTCATTTTCGGTATCGCGGCGGCGACGTCGGCGGGCCCTCTGATAAGCCCTTCTCGAGGCCATGCAGTGCACTCGAAGGTCGGCGATCTCCGCCGACCACCAGTACACCGCATGCCTAGGAGGAGGCCGGCGGGACCGAGGCATGCTAGCGTTGCATACCTCGGTCATACAATCCCTCAGTTGGAGGGCGGCGTCATCCACATCCGGACTGGCAGGCGGAGCTAGCCAGTCCTGTACAAACGCCGCCTCCTTAGCCGCGTCGCGGTCAAGCCGCGACAGGGCCCACCGTGGGAAGGGCGACTGACCCGTCCGACCCGCGGCTGAGGCACCCGGTGTGGAGATCTCTATTCGGACATAGCGATGGTCCGACAGAGTCTCCACCAGGTCCACCCGCCATTTGCACACGTGGCCGGCCAGAGCGGGGGTGGCGAAAGATAGATCCACCACCGAACCCCCATTTGCCCGGACGCACGTCTGCACTGCCCCTCTATTTAGGAGCACCAGGCCCACGGTCGCTGCCCACGACTCAACAGCCGTGCCGCAGTGATCCGTGAGCCGATCGCCCCATGTCACGGACCTGGCGTTAAGGTCGCCAAGGACCGCGACTCGGGCGATTCCAACCCGCGCAACCACCGCCGTCAGAGTGTTGAGGTAGTCTTCAAACTCCGACAGCGGGCGGTTTGGGGAGAAATACACCGCCACAAGGGCGATGTCTCCCCACGCGGCGGCCACGTACCCAGATCCCCTCTCAATTAGAGAGAGGGGAGGAGAGTCCGCAGCAGGCCGCGGCGCGATGGCCACCAAGCCATTCCTGTCACCCAGCCAATTGGCCGGGATCGAGTATGGCTCGGCGACCACTGCAACGTCCCCCAACCACTCAGACAGCTTCTGGAACATTAGGTCCTGAGCTGCCTGGCCGTGGTTGAGGTTCACCTGCAGGATTTTCCGATGGCCGAACCTTAACATTGTTCGGCCATCGGACAATCAGCTACACTCGGGGTGACCCGAGCACCTGCAGGGGCAGGCCGAGTGGCGGCCTGCTCCTTGCCCTTCTTTGATGGGGGGGTGCATTTAGCACCCCCCATAACGTGCCCTGCGGACCTCCCGCTGGCCGCACAGACGGCACAGCGGGGGTCTTTTTTGCAGGAGGCCTGCTTGTGGCCCGGCTGCCCACATCGGAGACAGAGTAGTGATCTGTCTACCGGTGATGGGCAGCACTGACGGGCGTGTCCGAGCGCGTAGCATCGGTAACAGCGCATAGGCTGTTCCTCTAGCGCCCGGACCACGGCTGAACTAAAGCCAATGAGAAGCCGCCCTTTTTTAAGGACGGCTTCTATGGCTGTAACGGGGCACCGTAGCCTAATACGGCCCATGCCCCCTGCCCCAGGCCGAATTTCTCCAGCCTGTATGGCCTCCACATTGCAGCCACCCGCTGCCGCCACGGCAGCAGCCACCTCGCCCTTGGTAACGGAATCATCTAGTTCCGATACCACCAGGGACGAGGTCTTCACTGGGCGTGCCACCTTGGCAACGTCCGCGATCGCTTCTGCCATTTTACTGGCGAAGGCGTCGGCCTGCTGGTGCCGGTTGGCCCCCGGGAACTCGAATATCCGAGCTCCCGTTTGAGTCCGCCGGCACGTGACTTTTTCGATCCCCATTTCTTGGGGTCGAACCGTTTGCCGCGCTCGGACGAGCAACGACTCGTAGGTTTCTCCCCTTTGGACGGCATCTGGCGATAATGTCACTACGACCGCCGCCGTCTTGGGGAGAGACACCTTCTTTTTCCCCTTTTTGGGTGCCGTCGCAGGGGCTGCCTTCTTGGCAGGCCCCTTTTGCGACTTAGAAGAAGGCTGAGGCGCCTTCTTTTTCTTGCCCTTTTTCCCCACCGTCGTCCAGCCATCATTGGCCGCGGTGGCAGACGGCAACATCGGATCCTCTTGTGAGGTCTCCTGCGCCCATGATGGACCAGCCACTGGTTCCATCGGGGCCGGAGTCGGGGCCGGAACCGAAGGCTTGGCCGTCTTGGCCTTGCTTTTCTTCCCCCCCGCCACCACCGTCTTCTGCGCCCAGGATGGACCAGCGACTGGTTCCACCGGTGCAGATGCTGGGGCCGAAGCCGAAGGCTTGGTCGCCTTGCCCTTGCCCTTGCCTTTTACCCCCGCCGGCTTCTGCGCAGCAGGCGCAGGGACCGGTGCAGCAGGGGTTATCACCTCCACGCTGCGTCTCCTGTCCGCCGCAAGGGGCGGTCGCACAACCTTTGCAGGAAGGAGGCGGTCCTCGATGCCTGCCAGGGCGGAACGCACAAATGTCCGTTCCTCCTGCAGGACATCCCTTATCACCTCCTTAAAGTTTGGAGGCGGCGCCGACTGGAGCTGTTGACGGAGCTTCTCAAGCTCCTTCTCCAAAACGCCAATCTGTAGACTCTGGTGCTCTATTGTGGCCTCGAGCCTTTCATTCTCCTCGGAGGCGCTGCGGCTGATCGTTTCAGCAACGATCTCATGAAGAGTAGCTGCAGACGCCTTTAATGCCTTCTGGAACCCACTTTTGAGGTTCCCCGACTTTTGGGCCACCATGAAGATGGTGTCCAGCTCAGCCTCAGCCTGTTTTCTGAGCATGGCGCTCAACCGATCCATATCCGTCTTTGCGGACGGAGCATTCCGCAAGGCGAGATATTTGGCACGAGCCTCTCTATTGGCACGCGTCATGCTCACAACCTTCTCTTCAGCGTCTTGCTGTTTTTCAAGGCGCTTCCTCTCGGCAAGTTCAGCCTTTGCCTCGGCAAGCTCAGCTTTCGCCTTGGCTAAGCCGACATATTCCCCTGTAGTTGGGGGACGGCCTCGGCCTCGTTTTGCCTTCACGGTCTTGTTGGACGAATTGGAATCGTCAGAAAGCTCTTCTGAGCCATCAGACCGCGGTCTCTTCTTCCGGTAGATCGAGGGATCTCCCACTATGGACGAGCTGTCCGACATATCGTCATCCGGTATGTCGGTTTTGTCGTCGGGCCTCCTGAAGAGGCTTACACCAAGCGCCGATGAAGGTCGACTAACCGAAGGCGACGCGTTTCCGTCGGGATAATCCAACGGCACCACGACCACTACCGGGTCCAACTCGGTTTGGCCCTGAGAAGGGCCTTTTGTCTTCCCGGGGGATACGGGAACCTTCTTTGGCATATCGGAAGAAGATATTGACATTCGAATCCGCACAGTATAGTCCTTCGAGCTTCGGTCACCTACCACTGCTGGCCACTGCGTTACCGCGCACCAAGCAGGGAGGGTCCAGGGCAGACGACGGGGACGTACTCTTGGACACTGTGGGGGCTGCCCCAACCTAACCTAACCTAACCTAACCTAACCTAACCTAACCTAACCTAACCTAACCTAACCTAACCTAACCTTTTTTTTTTTTTTTTTTTTTTTTTTTTTTAACGCAGTGAAAATGCTTTACGCACCATATCTCCCGCCCGGGGGGGGCGAGAGACGTGTGTGGGACTCCCGGCGCCCTGAAAAGGGCGCTGCTCCTGGCGGCTAGGACTGCCGACCAGGGGTATACCCACTAAAAACACTGCGGTGTTCCTCCGAAGGCGCCATTGGTGCCGGGGCTGCGGGATTGCTTGCGCATTCTCACAAATCAGCCCCAGCGGCGTCGGCCCGCGTCATGGTCGCGCGGGGCCTCCTTCTCGATTAACGGGGAAGTAAGATGGACACTTCCCCGTCCGTCGTGGAAAAGGCGCACCGGAACACGGTGCGCGCCTTCTCGGGAGACCTGTTGGTGAGGGTAGCGGATTCCCCCGAGTCCACTACCCTGGTCTCCGTTAGGGAGGTGGGAGTTGGAGGTTGTAAAGCCTCCTCCGACCCCCCACTCTCCTTCGGCGGAGCGGGTGGGCTAAAGCCGCAGCTTCGCGCTCCCTCTCCGCCGCCTCCTTTTGTGACACGACGGCCTCACAAAAGGTGACCATCGCCTGCCAGACCCTCTCACTCCGGACCATGCCCAATAAGACCGCCGGCAGCGAGAGGTCGGATCCCACCTCCGCGACGAGCACACGGCGCTCCTCGGACCAGGCGGGACACCCCTCGAGGGTGTGTTGGGCCGTGTCCACGTCGCAGCCCCCACAATGGTGGCAGACGGGAAGAGGCTCCCTCCTTACAACACGGTGCAGGTAGTCACCGAAACAACCGTGTCCGGTGAGCACCTGTGTGAGCCTAAAAGTAAGCTTCCCGTGCTTCCTCCTTAGCCAAGCCCTCAGTACGGGCTGGAGGGCCTCCGCTGTTCTGTGGCCGGCTGTTGGTGCTGCCAACCTTCGACCCCACTCATTTTCTAGGTCACGCCTAGCCTGGCGTCTCCACCTGGCCTCTTCATTAGCCGGGAGATGCTCCTGTCGGTCCCTGAGCTCTATTCGCCACGCGTACGTTTGCGCGGCGAGCTCGGCCTCCAGGTCCCAAGGCATCGTCCCGGCCAGCACACACGCAGCCTCATAGGAGACCGTGCGGTATGCACGACATATCCGTTGGGCCAACGCCCTCTGTGGCCTCCGCAATAAAGCGGCATTCCCCGCCGTCACACTCTCCGCCCAAATAGGCGCACCGTACAGGGCCATGGACCGGACCACCCCCTCAAAGAGGCGGCGGCAGCCCCGGTTTGGCCCACCCAAGTTTGGCATCAGCCTTCCTAGCGCGGCAGCCGCACCCATTAGTCGCGGAGTCAGCTGTTCGAAGTGGGCCCGAAAACTCCAGCGACTATCCAAAAGCAGCCCAAGGTACTTAATGTGGGGCCCAACCACAATTCGCACTCCTCCGACCATGATGTGCGCGTCTCTAGGTGGTCTCGCACGAGGGCCATGAAAAAGGATGGCCTCAGATTTGTGCAGGGCCACCTCGAGACCCAACATCTTTTGTCTGTCCACCACCAAACCCACTCCAACTGAGGCAAGACGGGACGCCTCCGCAAACTCCCTCCCCCGGGCTGTGACCAGTGTGTCATCTGCATAGCAGGTTATGCTCAGACCCGGGAGGAGGGCACCCCTCAGCACCCAGTCGTAACCGACGTTCCACAGTAAGGGGCCTAACACCGAGCCCTGTGGAACGCCGCACGACATGGGGGTCCTGACTGTGGTCCCATCTTTCTGTTCATACGTCAGGTACCTGCCGCACAGGTAGTCCCCGACTATTCGACACAAGTAGGGAGGCACTTGATGGTACTTTAGCGCCTCCCGTATGCAGCTCCACGGCAAGGTGTTGAACGCGTTGGCGATATCTAATGATACCGCCAAACACACCCCGCCGGAACTGACACACTCCTCCGAGAGGGTCTTGACGCGCTGGATGGCGTCAAGCGTTGACCGACCCTCTCGGAACCCGTACTGTGTGTCGGAAAGATCAGGTCCTACTCCCCTCAGGTGTTCGACGAGGCGGGCTGAGATGATACGCTCGAAAAGCTTACCCACCTCGTCGAGCAATAAGATCGGCCTGTACGCTGACGGCGAGTCCTCGGGGCGGCCATCCTTTCTTAACAGGACCAGTAGTCCCTCCTTCCACTGTGCTGGAAACCGACCCGTCTCCAGGCATCTGTCAAACAGCCTACGGAGTCGATCCCCAAGCACGCCCAACGACAGGGCCAGTACACGGCCAGGTACTCCATCGGGCCCAGGAGCCTTGTTTTTCCTGCGGAGGCGTAATTCCGCCACACCAAACTCCACATCCGTGATTGCAGGAACCTCGGTCGGGGTGTCGCGCGTAGATGTAATGCGCGACGCCATCGGTGGAGGAGTGAACTCGTCGCGGGAAGGGAACAGAGTTCCCACGACACGCTCCACAAACCGGGGTTCCATACACTGCGTTAGGGGAGGCGACCACGGCCGGAGTTTCCCCCGGACCAGCCTGTATGGCCTGCCCCATGGGTCTGAGTCGATGGTTGCGACCAGCTCGTCCCACGCCTTTGCCTTGGCCTTTTTAACCTCCAGTTGGAGCGCCTTCTTTGCACTCGAGTAGAGGGTGCGCAAAGTCTCCTCGTGCATTAAATCACGACGCGCTAGCCTTCTGTACCGAGTGTACCGGCGGTGAGCGGCCACACATTCGGTGCGAAGTGCGGCGATCTCGCTCGACCACCAATACACCTGGCGTCTTTGGGGCCTGGGTTTGCTCCTGGGCATTGCGGCGTCACATATAGCCGTCATCGCCTCCCGGAACAAACCCGACTCATCCTCTACGTCTAGCGGACCATCTGACGGGGAGCACCATGCCTGTACTTCAACGGCCACCTCCAATGCCTCCCTATCTAGGCGAGTGAGGGCCCATCTAGGCCGCTTAGGGGTCCTTGTACGACTTGTGGCCGGGGCAACCGGGGAGTCGGAGACGTCGAACCGGATGTAAAGGTGGTCCGACAACGTCTCGACCTCCTCGACAACCCTCCATCCCAGGATGTACTGTGAGAGAGCAGCGGTCGACAGTGAGATGTCGACAATGGTTGCATCTCTACACGTGCAGACCGACCCTCTGTTTGAAACAAAGAGGCCGACTGTAGCCAACCACTCGTCCATAACGTCCCCACGCGCATCATTACTCGGGGAACCCCACGCAGATGACTTCGCGTTGAAGTCCCCCAGCACAAGCACCTGTAGTGGGCGGGCTTGGATGATCTTAGCCCCGAGTCCATTAAGGAAAGTCTCGAATTGCGCAAGTGTCCGACTACGCGAAGGAGGGAAGTAGACTCCGAAGACTACCTTGCCCTTCCATCGTACTGCCACATAGCCCTGGCCCCGGGCAAAAAGAGTGGGAGCCACGTCATCTGTTCTCGCAATAATTGCGACGGAACCTCCCTCGTCCCCGAACCAGTTGTTCCTGTTCGGGACCATGAATGGCTCTGCTACCACCGCCAGGTCTATCCCCCACTCCGCAATGGATTGGAGGAACAGATCCTGCGCCCCAGCGCAATGATTTAGGTTCGCTTGTAAGAGCTTACTAAACATTGTCGCTGGCAAGGGTCATCGGTTCTGCCGGCATGGAGGCCCCAGATGTTGTAGGGGCCGGCGTGGCGGTGGGTACCGGGACTGCGTTGCGTTTAGCGACAGCCCTCTCCTTCCTGGAAGGCCCTTTGCAGGCCTTCCCACCGGTCCTATGATTGGCCGGTTTGTTCGATGCCGCACACACAGGACAATGTGGGTCGGCCGAACATTCACTCGCCTTGTGGCCCGGGCGACCACAACGGTAACAGTCCCCGCTACGATCTATCGGGGACCTGCAGCTGCAGCCGACGTGGCCCTGCTCGTGGCATCTGAAACAGATCCTCGTCCTTGGTTCGAGGATCTTCACTTGGGCGGATGTCCACCCCACGAGCAGGCGGCCTGCAACCACCTTCTTGGCAGCTACGACCGGACACTTTACGACAACAGTTCCGAGACCATAGGGAGTGCGTCGTATTACCCCAACTTTCACGTCGTCCACCGGGCATTCTGCCTTTCCCGCAATTGCCAGGGAGACGTCTTCGGCGGTGACTGAGTCATCTAGACCAGCCACACGTAGGTCAACGCAGCGTGTTGGCCTAGTTACACGCGCGGTCTCGCCGATCTCCTCTCTTATTTTTTGGGCCAAAACATCCGCCTTGGGGCCGCTTGTAGTGCCGGGAACCTCTAAAATGTAGGCTCCGGTTGCGGCCTTGCGACATCTTAGGCCCCCCTCAATGCCCAGTTCTGGCAGATTAATATTCTGCCTCGCCCGGGCAATGACGGAGGCGTAAGTCGTACCACTTGCCGCCGCTTCTTGTGACATCGTAATAACGACGGCGGCGGAGCGAGGAGGTCGTAACTTCCTGGGACGCTTCTTCTTTTTCTTGGCCTTTTTAGGGGCCGGTTTTGGAGCTGCTGCTGCTGCAGGTGTAGGCGCAGGTGCAGGCTCCTTAGTCTTCTTTTTGTTCCGCCTCGCCACAACCGTCCACCCTTCGGAGGACGTTTGAGGAGGAGGAGGAGGGGGCAACTGAGGTGCCTCTTCGGGAACTGGAGCTCTCTCACGCGGAGGTCTCTTTTTTGGTACCCTCTGTGGTAGAGGGGCAGGGGCGTTTCCACCCACGGCACGCTTGTTCTTCTGACTCGGCCCAGGGGCAGAAGTCAGCACTGGGGAGGAGGTCCGAGAACGTGTCACGGACATCGCAGACTCGTTAGGTACCCTTTGCGGGCTCAACGGCACACTTTCGGACAGCGGCTCGTACACAGAAAGTGCATCGTGCCTGAGAGGTGGTCGCGTCCGCGGGGCCGGTAGCAGGCGGTCATTAATACCCGCCAGCTTCGCGTCAAACATGGTTCCGACGCTCTCTAAAATAGAGCGCCGGAATTCGTCATCCGTCAGTCGGTCTTGTGTGGGGGGAGCACTCATAGTGCGAGTCTCCATTTCCCGGCGGAAAGCCGCAAATTCCGCTCGGTGCTGGTCCAATTCTTTTCGGAGGCGTGCGTTCTCCGCCTGCAACGCCTGTGTCTCGTCCGCAACCGTACGCTCAGAGAGGTCGAGCAGACACTCCTCTATGAGCATTGCGGCGTTCTTAAGGGCAGTGTCGAAACCACCCTTAAGGTTCTTGCTTTTATTAGCGACGTCGAGAATGATCTTAACATTCGAGATTACCCTGTCCTTCATTTGCACAGACGGAAGGACGGGATTCTCATCTTCGTGTCCAGGCATTTGGCGGGCGCGATCCCTAAGTTCGCGTGCCACCCGAGCCGACTGCAGGACCTCCTCCTCTGCAAGAAGCCGCAGCTCTCTCTCTTTCTGCTTGACAAGCTCCTCCTTTGCTTTCTTCAAGCCAACGTACTTGCCCGTTGTTGGTGGGCGACCTCGACCGCGACTGTGTTTAGTCCCAGTCTTGGAAACCTTGTATTGCGAACGATCCAGCAGAGAATCACTGTCGCTGGTCGTACCAGAGTGAATCCTCCGCTTTCGTTTTCTCTTGGCATCACTGCCAGCTGCACTACCTGCGTCTACAGACGCGCACGTCGACACCGAGACTACCGTCCCAGCGTCAGACACCATCTCCTCCTCATCGCCAGTTTTCCTGCCGTGGTCATTAGTGTTGTCTCGCGACACCGTGTCGCAAGACTTCACCCTTTCTCCTTCTACACACTCGTCCAAATCGCGGTGCAAATCAGTTTCCATTGTTCGTAAGCCAGTGTCGTGTTCACGAAGACGCGCGGATCGTCGCGCGTCTACGAGGCAATTTGTGCCCACCCCAGAATACGGAGGGCTGCCCTCTACCGCGGTAGAGGGGCGGGATTCTCCCTTTCGGGTACCCGCCTGGGGAATATTTTTCAAATTGCTTTGGTCCATCATTCCTCTACACCGATGACTCCACATCGTCGTCTCTTTTTTCAGGGGTGAGCTCCCCTGTCAGTACGCCCTCATGAGGACGCACCCGTCCCGCCTGGCAGACTCATAAGAGCCCCGCCGGAACAAAATTGCCCCTCCCTCCAAGCCTGTCTGGTATGGGTGACCCTGCCAGCATAGCCTTGGAGTTCATTGGGAAGATGCCGCCCGATTCGGGACAGACGCATCAGAGAACGACATTTGTCTTAGCCGCCCGATACGGGACAGACGCTAAGACACTAGCCACAACCGTCAAGAGAGAGAGACAGCGGGCTCCGTCCTGGGACCGCTTAGCTTCCTCCGGTAGCTGGCTTGCTACGGAGTACTAAGCCCCCCCGCCGCGGCAAGGCGCGATCCCTTGGGGGGGAACCTAACCTAACCTAACCTAACCTAACCTAACCTAACCTAACCTAACCTAACCTAACCTAACCTAACCTAACCTAACCTAACCTAACCTAACCTAACCTAACCTTTTTTTTTTTTTTTTTTTTTTTTTTGTTGACGCGGGGAAATGCGTTACGCACCGTACCCTTCACCGGGGAAGTGAAGGGCGTGTGTGGGACTCCCGGCGCCCTGAAAAGGGCGCTGCTCCTGGACGGCTGGATTGCCGGCCAGGGGTATACCCACTAAAACCCCGCGCGCTCCTTCTACGCCTTAGTGGTGGAGTCATGGGTACGGGACTAGCCTCACTCCACAACCCCACCGGCGTCAGCCCGTCTATGACAAGACGGGCCCTGCGCGGCCCCCCGGTGTTGGTGGGGGGCCTGAGGGACCGACCGGGAGCGTCCGGTCGTTCCCACCCGTCGACGGCGGCGACCCGTGCAATGCGGGAGGAGGTGTCCCCACACCCCCTACCCGCAGGTCACCACCAGGCTGGAGAAGGGAGCGGTCGTACAACCGCCTTCTCCGGCCCCTTCGACGTCTGCGGTGCGGCGGTGCGAGAGGATCCTCCTCCCGACCCCGCTCCGCCGCCTCCTTCTGCGAGATGACTTCCTCACAGAAGGAGGCTACTGCGGCCCAGGCCCCTTCGCTACCTATCATGGCATAGACCACACTAGGCAGCGAGAGGTCCGGGCCCACCGACGCCTGGAGGCACCGGCGCTGCTCCACCCAGGCCGAACATTCGGCCAGGGTGTGCTGCGCCGTGTCCACCGGCGCGCCACAGTGGTGGCACGCCGCGGTCTCCTCCCTCCCGATCCTGCACAGGTACTTCCCAAAGCAACCATGCCCGGAAAGCACCTGCGACATTCGGAAGGAGAGGACCCCGTGCCTCCGCTCGGTCCAGCCTTCGATTACTGGACCGATGGCGTCTAGGGTACGCCGGCCAAACTCCGCAAAAGCCATCTCCGCCGTCCACCGGCGGAGCATGACCCTGCGGGCATTGCGCCTGGCGACGTCCCTCTCTTCTGGTGCCGGGCGCTCTCCCCGCGCCCGCTGGTCCGCCGTCCAGTGATATACGGCGGACTGCACCTCGGCCTCCAGATGCCACGGCGGAGTACCCGCCATGGCACAGGCCGCCGTGTGACCCACCGTCCCGTAAACCCGCGCCACTCGCTGAGCGATGGCGCGTTGTGGTTTACGGAGGAGGGTCACGTTTTCTCTCCCTAGAGAGTCCGCCCATATTGGGGCGCCGTACATGGCCATGCTACGTAGCATGCCGGCGTATAGTTGCCGGCATGCCGTAGCTGGCCCCCCCAAATTTGGCAGCAGCCACGCCAGCCCATCGGCCGCCTTCAGGAGGCGCGGTGCAAGTCGGCTGAAATGGGCACCGAACTTCCACCGCCCATCCAGGATAAGGCCCAGATACTTCATCTGGGCCTTAACCTCCACCCTTACGCCACCCACCATTATGTGGGCGTCGGGTGGCACTCGCTGCCGGGGCGCCGGGAAGAAGAGGGCCTCTGTCTTTTCCAGCGCCACCGATAACCCTAGCCGCCGTATTCGGTTGGCGACTAGGGTTCCCCCGACAGACGCCAGGGCGGCTGCCTCCCCGTAGGTGCGTCCCCGCGCCGTGACAAGGGTGTCGTCTGCGTAGCATATTACACCCATGCCACGCAGGAGACCACCCCGGAGAAGCCAATCAAATCCGATGTTCCACAGCAAGGGTCCGAGGACAGACCCCTGCGGAACACCGGACTCTACCCTACGCCGCCCCAACCGGCCGTCCCTGTCGACGAACAAAACCTCCCTGTCCAGGAGGTAGTTCGCCAACAGGGCCCGCAGGTACGGAGGCACCCCATGGTATCGGAGTGCCTCCAGTATAGTGGCGTGGGGGATGGTATTGAATGCATTGGCAATGTCAAAGGACACCGCCAATACTCCATCCCCCGCCGCCACCGCCCCCTGCGTGACGCGCTTCAGCTCCTGAAGCGCGTCTATTGTGGACCGGCCCGCCCGGAACCCGTATTGGGCCTCCGATAGGTCCGGGCCCGTCCCCGTCAGGTGCTCCTTGAGACGCGTGGCTATTACGCGCTCAAGAAGCTTGCCGGCGTCGTCTAACAGGACGATCGGCCTGTAGCCTGCCGGCGAGTCCGCCGGCCGGCCCTCCTTCCGGAGGAGGCATAGCGCCCCCTCCTTCCACACTTTCGGGAACCTCCCCGACGCTAGACAGCGGTCGAAGAGGTCCCGAAATCGCAACCCCATTTGGGCGGTGGCAATAGCCACCACCTTCGCCGGCACGCCGTCAGGCCCCGGCGCCGTCTTTTTGCCTCGGAGGCAGAGCGCCGCCGAGGCAAATTCCACCTCCGACACCGGGACGACTTCCGGGTCGGCAGGAGGGCCCATCCGCCGAGGCGGATCCATTGTTGGAGGGGTGATGTTGGATCGATCCGGGAACAGAACCCGGACCACCCCCTCCAACAACTCCGGCTGGAGAGTCTCTGTTATGGGGGGACCGATCGGGCGCAGCTTGTTGCGTGCTGCCCGATACGGTCTGCCCCAAGGGTCGTCATTGAGACTCTCCAGCATCTCATTTCTCGCTGCCTCCTTGGCCTCCACGATCGCCTTTTTGAGGGTGCGCTGTGCCTCCGAGTAGGCGGCGTACAGGCGACCCTCGTTTTCAGCGTCACGGCGGCGACGTCGGCGGGCCCTCTGGTATGCCCTCCTCGCGGCCATGCAGTGCACTCGGAGGTCGGCGATCTCCGCCGACCACCAGTACACCGCGTGCCTAGGAGGGGGCCGGCGGGACCGAGGCATGCTGGCGTTGCATACCTCGGTCATACATTCCCTCAGCTGGAGAGCGGCGTCATCCACATCCGGACTGGCAGGTGGAGCTAGCCAGTCTTGAACAAACGCCGCCTCCTTAGCCGCGTCACGGTCAAGCCGCGACAGGGCCCACCGCCGGAAAGGCGACTGACCCGTCCGACCCGCGGCTGGTGCACCCGGTGTGGAGATCTCTATTCGGACATAACGATGGTCCGAAAGAGTCTCCACCAGGTCCACCCGCCATTTGCGCACGTGGCCGGCCAGAGCGGGGGTGGCGAAGGATAGATCCACCACCGAACCCCCATTTGCCCGGACGCACGTCTGCACTGCCCCTCTATTGAGGAGCACAAGGCCCACGGATGCGGCCCACGACTCAACAGCCGTGCCGCAGTGGTCTGTGAGCCGATCGCCCCATGTCACGGACCTGGCGTTAAGGTCGCCAAGGACCGCGACTCGGGCCATTCCCACCCGCGCAACCACCGCCGTCAGAGTGTGGAGGTAGTCCTCAAACTCCGACAGCGGGCGGTTTGGGGAGAAATACACCGCCACAAGGGCGATGTCTCCCCACGCGGCAGCCACGTACCCAGATCCCCTCTCAATTAGAGAGAGGGGAGGAGAGTCCGCAGCAGGCCGCGGCGCGATGGCCACCAAGCCATTCCTGTCACCCAGCCAATTGGCCGGGATCGAGTATGGCTCGGCGACCACTGCAACGTCCCCCAACCACTCCGACAGCTTCTGGAACATTAAGTCCTGAGCTGCCTGGCCGTGGTTGAGGTTCACCTGCAGAATTTTCCGATGGCCGAACCTTAACATTGTTCGGCCATCGGACAATCAGCTACACTCGGGGTGACCCGAGCACCTGCAGGGGCAGGCCGAGTGGCGGCCTGCTCCTTGCCCTTCCTTGATGGGGGGGTGCATTTAGCACCCCCCATAACGTGCCCTGCGGACCGCCCGCTGGCCGCACAGACGGCACAGCGGGGATCTTTTTTGCAGGAGGCCTGCTTGTGGCCCGGCTGCCCACATCGGAGACAGAGTAGCGATCTGTCTACCGGTGATGGGCAGCATTGACGGGCGTGTCCGAGCGCATAGCAACGGAAACAGCGCATAGGCTGTTCCTCTAGCGCCCGGACCACGGCTGAGCTAAAGCCAATTAGTAGCCGCCCTTTTTTAAGGACGGCTTCTATGGCTGCCACGGGGCACCGTAGCCTGATACGGCCCATGCCCCCTGCCCCAGGCCGAATTTCTCCGGCCTGTATGGCCTCCACTCCGCAGCCACCCGCTGCCGCCACGGCAGCAGCCACCTCGCCCTTGGTAACGGAATCATCTAGTTCCGATACCACCAGGGACGAGGTCTTGACTGGGCGTACCACCTTGGCAACATCCGCAATCGCCTCCGCCATTTTAGCGGCGAAGGCGTCGGCTTGCTGCTGCCGGTTGGCCCCCGGGAACTCGAATATCCGAGCTCCCGTTTGGGTCCGCCGGCACGTCACTTTTTGAATCCCCATTTCCTGAGGGTTAACCGTTTGTCGGGCTCGAACGAGCACCGACTCGTATGTTTCTCCCTTCTCGACGGCATCTGGCGATAAAGTCACAACGACCGCCGCCGTCTTAGGGAGAGACACCTTCTTTTTCCCCTTTTTAGGGGCCTTCGCAGGGGCTGCTTTTTTGGCAGTAGAAGTAGGCTGAGGCGCCTTCTTCTTTCTGCCTTTTTTCCCCACCGTCGTCCAGCCATCATTGACCGCGGTGGCAGACGGCAACATCAGTTCCTCTTGTGAGGTCTCTTGAGCCCAGGATGGACCAGCAATTGGCTCCATCGGAGCAGGTGCTGGGGCCGGAGCCGAAGGCTTGGCCGTCTTGGCCTTGCTCTTCTTCCCCCCCGCCACCGCCGTCTTATGCGCCCAGGATGGAACAGCGACTGGTTCCACCGGGGCAGATGCTGGGGCAGGAGCCGAAGGCTTGGTCGCCTTGCCCTTGCCCTTGCCTTTTCCCCCCGCCGGCTTCTGCGCAGCAGGCGCAGGGACCGGCGCAGCAGGGGTTTCCACCTCCACGCTGCGTCTCCTGTCCGCCGCAAGGGGCGGTCGCACAACCTTTGCAGGAAGGAGGCGGTCCTCGATGCCTGCCAGGGCGGAACGCACAAATGTCCGTTCCTCCTGCAGGACATCTCTAATCACCTCCTTAAAATTGGGAGGCGGCGCCGACTGGAGCTGTTGACGGAGCTTCTCAAGCTCCTTCTCCAAAACGCCAATCTGTAGGCTCTGATGCTCAATAGTAGCCTCGAGCCTTTCATTCTCCTCCGAAGCACTGCGGCTAATCGTTTCGGCAACAATCTCGTGGAGAGTAGCTGCAGAAGCTTTTAGCGCCTTCTGAAAACCGCTTTTAAGGTTTCCCGACTTTTGGGCCACCATGAAGATGGTGTCCAACTCGGCTTCGGCTTGTTTCTTGAGCATGGCGCTCAGCCGATCCATGTCTGTCTTTGCGGACGGAGCGTTCCGCAAGGCGAGATACTTGGCGCGAGCCTCTCTGTTGGCACGCGTCATGCTTACCACCTTCTCTTCAGCGTCTTGCTGCTTTTCAAGCCGCTTTCTCAAGGCCAGTTCGGCCTTTGCCTCGGCAAGCTCGGCTTTTGCCTTGGCTAAGCCAACATATTCCCCGGTAGTCGGGGGACGGCCTCGGCCACGTTTGGCCTTCACAGTCTTATTTGACGAAGTAGAGTCGTCAGTAAGCTCTTCTGAGCCATCAGACCGTGGTCTCTTCTTCCGGTAGATCAAGGGATCTCCCACTATGGACGAGCTGTCCGACATATCGTCATCCGGTATGTCGGTTTTGTCGTCGGGCCTCCTGAAGAGGCTTATACCAAGCGCCGATGATGGTCGGCTAACCGAAGGCGACGCGTTTCCGTCGGGATAGTCCAACGGCACCACGACCACCACTGGGTCCAACTCGGTTTGGCCCTGAGAAGGGCCTTTTGTCTTCCCGGGGGATACGGGAACCTTCTTAGGCATATCGGAAGAAGATATTGACATTCAAATCCGCACAGTATAGTCCTTCGAGCTTCGGTCACCTACCACTGTTGGCCACTGCGTTACCGCGCACCAAACAGGGAGGGTCCAGGGCAGACGACGGGGACGTACTCTTGGACACTGTGGGGGCTGCCCCAACCTAACCTAACCTAACCTAACCTAACCTAACCTAACCTAACCTAACCTAACCTAACCTAACCTAACCTAACCTAACCTAACCTAATCGGATCAGAAACTGCTGGGAAAATCGAGGAAAACCGTGATTTTAATCAATTTTCATACGATTTGTATGTAATCGTATGGAACCGAGCTTACTTGGTGAATCTCGACAAAGTTAGATTCAAACACTTTTTTCAAAATTCTGTTACTTATAATTGAGATATTTTCAAAATTTTTTCTGTAATCATTTAAATACCAACGTCCCGCACATAGCTGGTTAATTTGCGTGACGATCTAATTAAAAATACCTACTCAAAATACCTAAAGTGTTATAAAAATTGACGTTTTTGAATTAAAAGTTCAAAATTTTGTATTGACCTAATCAAATATTTTTATATATTTGAATTCAGCTGATTGTTTTACGTCTTTTGACATACTCCGTTTTAATCGGAAAAACTCATTTACTTTGAAAATTCGAATTTTCCTTACAAAAAATTTTGACTAAGTCTAAAAGTTAAAATTTCTGTATTGGGTAGGCACGGTTTTTCGTTTAGTTAGACGAGGCTCGCGCGTCCGCGCTGTTTGAAGCCCCTAACGCGAAAATCCGTTGGTAAATTTTCTTATTTTTCCAAATTTTCTGTTTTATTAAAATTAAATTCCGTTTTTTCAAAATTTTTTCAAAATTTTATATTGAACTACTATAATTTTATTGCATAACCTTTTAGACCTTCGCTAGCTGCGTCGTTTGATATCCCGCTTGCTAGGCTCGGCTGTTAATTTCCGCGGAAAACTCATTTTCCGACTCAGAGTTTCCCGAATTTTCTTTTGTTTTCCACCAAACACCTACCTCGTGGACGCGGCTCGGTCCCCCGAACCGTTTGACACCTGAAACAAAGAAATCGGATCAGAAACTGCTGAGAAAATCGAGGAAAACCGCAAAAAATAGCCCGCCCACCCACCCTTTATTGCCGTGGGTATATCAACTCGCATCAGTTTTAAGTAACAGTAAAACGCTTATAACTTCTGAACCAGACGTGATATCCTTAAACGGTCTTCACTTTTAGAATATACAAACCAAAACGTACCTGACTGTATATTAATATATACATATATATAAAAATAATAAAAAAGTGTATATATACTTACCTGTAATACGTACCTGAATTGTGTTGTCCCAGTCGTTCCGCCCGGCTGTACCTGAAATAAAAAGAAAAAAGTGTTTTTAGTGTTAAGTAGTATTTAGTTATTTATATTTTATTTTATTGTGTAATTATTTAATTTGAAATTTTAATTTATTTTTTTAATTTTACAAATTTTAAATTGAAATTTTAATTTAAATTTATTATTTATTGTAAATTGTATTATTTTATTGTTATTGACAGTTTACCAGCCCCTTTACAGCTGCGTAAACCACCCCATAATGCACAGAACTCCTCCTCCCACCCGTAGGTCCTCCGTGGACTCGTCCAAAGCTGCTCCCAGCAAAGTACGGACAAGCATAGACCGCATCGAGTCCTCGGAGGACCTCAGCCTGACTCGGGTGCTGAAGTCCGCCGCAACGTCAAAGGCCCCCAAACAACCAAAAAAGATTGTCTCGTCCTCCCTGCCACAGTTTCCGGAGCTAGGCTCGATCGCCGAGTGTCTCGCACATCTCAAGGCACTCGCGATCGACATCAAAAGCCTCATGCAGCAGTCGGGAAACATCAGGACGGACATCAAAACGGGGGTCAACAACGATGCGGACTTCCTGCAGCATGTTGTCAAAAGGATTGAGGATCTGCTCAAACACGGGAGCCAACCAACATCAGACTCAAACGTGGCTGAGCAGACCCTCATTCCCAGAATCGAGGAGATGTTTGACAGACATGAAAAGAAAATGGAGGAGCTCTTGTCCGCTAAATGTGATAGAAGGGGGGATCCTACTGACGATGGCACCTCTACAGTAGAAAGCATTCAACGAATAGAGAACCAGGCGATACTTCTGGACGAGAGGTACAAGCAATTGACCGAGGTCGTTGAAAAAATTACCTACGCTGACGTAGCAGCTAGTAAGCAAAAAGCATCCAATGCCAGTGCAAAAACGGCCGACCATCTGCCACAAATGCACTCAATCATAGTGTCGTCTGAGCGCGTAGAGGACACGAGCGGAGACGTGCTGCAGACCATCAGAGCAGCCGTCGACGCTCGGTCCTCAGGTATAAGAGTGGACACGGTCCGTAAAGCCAAAGACCAGAAGGTCATAATTGGCTGCGGCACCAAGGAGGAATGCCGGAGGGTGGCGAGCAAGATTAAAGACTCCAACAAGGGACTCCTGGTCCAAGAGGCCAGGAACAGAAACCCTCTCGTCATCCTCAGGCATGTCCTCTCGGTAAACACCGACGAGGAGGTGCTGCAGTCAATTAAGACCCAAAATAAAAACATAATAGGCGACTTAGACACAAAAGACCTCGTAGTAAAATACCGGAAGAAGACCCGAAACCCCCACGTGTGCCATGTAGTTGTGGAAGTGTCACCACCTATATGGCACAAGATTACAGAAGCGGGGAAAGTCCACATCGACCTCCAGCGAGTGGTGGCAGCGGATCAGAGCCCGCTTGTCCAATGCTCTCGATGCCTGGCTTACGGCCATGGCCGTAAACTATGCACCGAGGCAGAGGACCTGTGCAGCCATTGTGGTGGGACTCACTTGGCGACGACGTGTGAGCTTCGCGCCTCGGGGGCTCCGCCCAGCTGCCGAAACTGCACCACAGCAAAGATGGACTCTGCAGAACATAACGCGTTCGACGCCACCTGCGCGATCCGATGCAAATGGGACTCGCTGGCAAGATCCAAGGTCAATTATTGCTGAGGGCCACATAATAGACACATATAGACCGTCATCAAGACATCCAAATAAGATTCAAATTCCAGTGCTGCACAGGGCCTCCAAACCCGCAGCACTTAGTAAACAAATGCCACGAGTTTGCTGGGCCCTGTGCAGCAATACTAGCACTTCCGGAATAAGCACACTAATAACATCAGCATTAAAACTATAATTGTAGAACTATATATAAGTATGTATATTATAATAATATAAAACAGTATATTTAGCGATTACGAATAGTTTTAAGAACAATGTGTGTCATACAATCCTTAGTTGTCGTTGACGAGTCAAACTCAAAATTAGAAATAAAAATTGTGTAAAATTGTAAAATTAAAAATTGTGTAAAAATTGTAAAATTAAAATTAGAAATAGTGTAAAATTGTTAAATTAAAACCGATAACTTTATAAGTAAGAATTGTAAAAATAGTTAAAATAAACATGTGCAATAATTGAAAAGTATAAAATAATTGTGTAAAATTGTAAAGTAAAAGTCTAAAATATAACTGTAAAATTAGAATTCTTCAAATTGTTGAAAATAAATATGTGTCAAATATAAAAGTCAAATTAAAAATTGCTAAAAGATGTAATAAACTTAAAAGCTCACAAGTAGTAAAATTAACCTTTTCTTAATTGTTAGCCGGAATGTTTCTAAAGATAAAAAAAGGCTCTGACCAATGTTAGAGGTGCCAGAAGGGGCAGCATTAAATGCTGCCTCATATAAAAAAAAAAAAAAAAAAAAAAAAAAAAACCTAACCTAACCTAACCTAACCTAACCTAACCTAACCTAACCTAACCTAACCTAACCTAACCTAACCTAACCTAACCTAACCTAACCTAACCTAACCTTGATCAAGGTACAATGTCCAGAATAATCACGGCCCTCACTGACTTTTCCCGATTCTTCAAGAACACCAACAGCAGACTAGGAAGAGGTGTCTCAATGGAAGAAGCGGTTACGGTCTTCACAAATCCAACACCATCAAGAAGGCAAGCATCAGAGCCACCGACTTGCCCCCGCACCAGAGCAGACAAGGGACAAGTGACTCTGCCAAAGTTGAGAACCGTTCACGAACCCAAGGACCACTCCATCAATGCGTTCCTAGAATTCGTAGCAGTAACGGAAGCCACGAAAAAAGTGGCTACCGAAACCTGCAAATCCATCATGCAGAATTACCGTCGCAATACGCACGGGCTGCTGCGGATTCTACTAGACGAAGCTGAGGCAGCGGTGTATGATAACGACAAAGCACAAATCCTTTTTGGCAGCATGTCGGGATCATACATGGCAGCCTACAGCGAGTCTGTCGGGTTCGTGCCAAGTAGGAAGAAATCGGGCTCAGCCGCAGACAGAGTCATTTTCGAAACACCACCAAACGACCCAATCGTGGTAGTGGCCAAGTGCACCAGGGTGATGCTGGAAGACGACATACTGCACAATGCGAAAGCAATTGCAGGAGAGTTGTTCGAAGGCAGAAACCCGGAACACTGGCAGGAACCTACCATAACACACGTACATGGGGTCCCAGGCTGCGGCAAAACAACATGGTTGTTGGATAACGTCAACATCGCAGAAGACATCATCGTAACCACGACCAAAGAGACCTCAAACGACATAAGGGATAAATTGGTAAACAGATTTGGCAATAAGGCTAAATCTCGTGTGCGAACTTTGGCCTCACTGTTGGTAAATGGCATGCAGGGACAATCGTGTATACGCCTCATGGTGGACGAATCCCTCATGAACCACTTTGGAGCCATAGTCATGGCAGCCCAGATAGCCTGGCCCCGCGACACCATCCTCGTGGGTGACAAAAACCAACTCCCCTATATCGACAGGAACAACCTCTTCCCACTTCTATACCTCACTCCACAAAAATCGACAAGCCACGCAAAGGAAATAAATTGTTCGCACAGGATCCCAATGGACGTGCCATATGCGCTTCGCGAGATCTATGGAGGCATATACACGTCCAACACTGCACTCAGGTCCCTGTCACTGAAGCCATTCACAAAAGCCAAGATCCCGAGAATGAACGACACCCTGTACCTGGTACACACCCAGGCTGAAAAAGCAGACCTCACCAGTCAGGGTTTCGGCTCGGAACCGGGATCAAGGCTTCTCACCATCCACGAAGCACAGGGACAAACATACGAGACAGTGGTGATCGTGCGAACAACAACAACCAAAATAAGGATTGTAGAAAGCGTGTCGCACGCGGTCGTTGCACTAACAAGACACACAAAGAGCTGCACATACTTCACCGATTGCATCCAAAGCGATGCAATCGCGAACTTCATACAGTGCAGCCTTAGTGCGGCGGACGCAGCGATCCGCGACTACAACCTCAGGATGGCGATAAGGGATGGCGACGCCGAGATCGCCAACAAAATAGGATTTACATCTAATTAATTGAAATCACCCCCTTGGCAAGACTAAGGGAAAAACCAGAGATATAAAAACAATACTAATATATAATAATAAAAAAAAAAAAAAAAAAAAAAATATATATATATATATGCACATGCACTATTTACTTGTATAGATATAACTTATTTATATTGTAATCTAATTTTTAATGACCAATTTTTTGTAAGCTCTGCGCGGAGCATATAGGATGATTTGAAAATTAAATGAAACTAACAAAATAAAACTCAATTAAAAAAAGGTACAGACCAAAAGAGTCTGTAGACATCGTTTTATTATAATAAAAAAAAAAAAAAACCTAACCTAACCTAACCTAACCTAACCTAACCTAACCTAACCTAACCTAACCTAACCTAACCTAACCTAACCTAACCTAACCTAACCTAACCAGTGCGCCCGCTCCCATCCTCGGGAACGCAGCTTTTCTAAGGCCGCTCCGCGCTCAAAAATCGCTCTGATGGCAAAAGTGCTCCAATTCTAACCGGACTTTCGCCAAAGTGAATCATTTTGTGCAGTTTATAAGTGGCCAAAAAGGCAAAGTGATAACTAAAGGATTTCAGTGACTCCTGGAGTAAAGGTACTGTTTTTTCAAACATTTTGTGAAAAGTTTTTACTAAAAGTGCGTGCGCTGCCTCGAAACGATCGACGACCATATACTTTTATAGCACCGTTAGAAGCGCCTCTTCAAGACGCTTCTGCTGACACCACTTTCAGTTTTTTGACACTTATATTTGTGAAGTTATTTCAGTTCTTGTAGTTTTTGGTTTTCCGTTTTTAACTTCACTGGACTTTTTCACCCCCAACCCCTCAAGTTTTGTTTATTGACTTTTCACCACCGTATGCTTTAACTCATCAAGAACACACCCTCAAAATTTCAAACCCATACGACCAGGATCGAGGGAGTTACAGCGTTTTTCAGTGAACCAAAAATAATTACCAACCGCACTTCAATTCCTTCGTGGACGCTGATTGGTCGAATATCACGTCATTAGGTCGGCGCATGACGGTCAAGAGGTGTCGTTTTGAAAATCGCCAGTCAAGACCGAGTCGTTTTGGCCCCAGTTTCGCCCCAATTTATTAAATTTCCGTCTCTGAACGAGTGTTTTGCCCCAATTTTCAGGGCCAAATCGGAAAAAAAGGGGGGCGAAATCAAAAACCAACATAGACCTCCTTTTTTTAAGTTGGGTAAGTTACTGGACCCCTTATAACTCCCCCCACCATCTCAGACCACCATCAGGAGTTATTACCAGAACACCCCTACTGGCTTCTGAGGGGATAACTCCTCAACGGAGCGTCGAAGGTCAATTCGGACTTCAGTTTCGACCCCCCCACAGGACCATCCACCACTACAACCAGGGACTACTCCTCGACTAAGATCCTGGCATATCTTCGGACTGGAGCATCGGACACCAGGTTCGTCTTCAGATTTGGCAACTCCTCATCACTCCCCTTCCACCTCGGGACTTGGCCACCACCAGAGCACCCCTCCTGGCTTTTCAGGGGATAACTCCTGAACGGAGCGTCCTAGGTCATTTTTGACATCAATTTCGACCCCCCTGATATAGCCCCCGCACCAGGCCAGGACCAACACCAGGGACCACTCTTGGATGAAGAACCCCTCGTATCTTCGAAACGGTGCGTCGGAGACCAGTTCTGTTTTCGGTTCTGGTAGCTCCTTAGAGGTCCCCTTCCACCCCGCTACTTAGTTTCCACCAGATCACCCCGGTTCGCTCCGCAGGGGATAACTCCTCAACGGAGATAGATAGAGACGCGCGGTTTTCGGGAAAGGACTCAGTGCCTCTCCCTGGACACCACCCACCTGCTACGCCGCTGCAAAAGTGAAGTGTTAAATTTTTTGACTTTTTTTACACAACTTTGTAACTTTTTATAATATGCCGATCACTCGCTCGCCCGTCAAAGCGCGCGGTGCTTCGGGGCGCCCGCCGTTTGTCAAGACGGCAAATACGCGTCAGGCCACCGACGATCAGATGCCCTCAACCTCGAGGGCCCACCAGGCTTGTGACCGGCCACATACCCCGGAGGTATCCGCAGTGCAAAAATCCACCGACGACGTGCTGCCTTCAACATCGAGGGCGTACCAGGCCCGTGACCGGCCACTCACCCCGGAGGCGTCCGCAGCGCATGAGTTTGACTCTGCCCCACCACTGGACAGAACTTTTAATTTGTCACCGATGATTGTGTTGGACCCACCCGATGACTTCTACCCAAGCGATGCTCCTGAAGATTAAGATGCTACACCCCCTTTAAGGCTGGAAACATCAGAATCGGAAACACCTCTAGTACTGACTGCGTCCTCGGAACCCCCCACCAAGGTGGGGAAGAAGAAGGCTCGACCACGCCTGGATTTTCCATCCATTCCCGAAGCCTTGCTGGAGGGAACCGCAGTCTCAGGGCACCTGCAAAAGATTTACAACCATTTAATAAACATACCAAAAATACTGAACGAGACCAAGAGTGTCACCAAGGCGGGAAGAAGCAACGCAGTTAAGGCTGCGTTCGACGCGGCGAAGTTGGTTGCGGAGGTCAACAACCTTCTTGCAGAGGGCTGTCCTGCCCCCCCGTCTGAGAATAACATCAACCTCAGCGCCGACATACCATCCATCATTGAGAAGGCCGTTGCCAAGGCAGTGCGAACGGAGCTGGGGAGGGCTGCTGCTGCTTCGGCCTATCCGCCGCTTCCCTACCGACCCTCACAACCCTCACAGCCCTACCCAAACTCTTCCGGATCTAAGGTGAGGACATGGCAGGCCTCCGCGAAGCCAACAGTCCCTGTTACCAGACCTGCCCTGATCATGACATGTAAGGAGGGCCCAGAGGCTCCCAGGGAGAAGTCGGTGCAGACCCTAAGGCGCCTTGTCAATTTCAAGCAAACCGGATACACGGCGGCAAAAGTGGTCCAGCTCTCCAGGGGTAAAACCCGGGTAGAATTCGAAAAAAAGGAGGACCTAGACGACGCACTGAGTCGTATCAATGCCGCCGTTGAATCTGAGGGTGTCTCGGCGGAACTTGAAAGAAAGATTGACCCCAAGATTTTGATCAAAGGCATAAGCAAGGACGTTCCTCGGGAGGAGCTCATAGAGTGCCTAGTATCGCAAAACCCCGAGCTGGCTGACTTCTGTAGGAGCAAGTTCAACTTGCTCTTCGTGTCATCAAACAGAAGCCCCCACCTTTACAATGCCACCATCACTGTGCCGCCTGGGTCGTGGCCTCGGCTCTCAAACATCGAACGTCTGCGCCTCGAGCACCAACGGGTGCACTTTGAGGAATCTTCCCCACTTAAACAGTGCCGCCGGTGCTTCCAGTTTGGGCACACCGTAGGGCGCTGTACTGCTGAGGAGGACCTTTGCCGCCACTGCGGCAAGCCGGGCCACACTCAGCGCTCCTGTCCCATCGCCGCAGCAGACCCCATCTGCATCAATTGTTGTGCGCATAATGCGAAATTCCATACAGAGGTAAGTGCCAAACACTCAAGTTTATCGTTTTCATGCCCAAGACGCATCTCCATGCTAAACCGTGTGCAGTCCAAGGTAGATTATGGCCAGTAAGTTTAAAAAATCCTTCTCATTCATCCAAACTAACCTGGATAAAAGTTATGCCACTACGTACAATTTTATAAGTTTTTTTGCGCGTAACAAACGCTCTTGCATCGCCATGGTCACAGAGCCCTATGTGAGCTCCCAGGGGGGTGGAGGGGCCATGGGCGGAGCAGGCATTGACTCCTTCCAAATCATCTCTGACAATACACCAACTAGAGCTGTAATTTATATCCACAACAGGTACGCTCTCCAAACCAAAGCTATTTTACTTTCACAATTTTCTTGCCCAGATTTAGTTGCAGTAAAGCTCAATTCAGGAACCAATAGCGTTATATTAGTATCAGTTTACATCTCTCCCTCCACGGTCCCCACCGCTCTCTTAGAGAGGATCAAGTCAGTCCTTGACTTTGCAAATGGCCGTCGCTGTATCATCTCGGGCGACTTCAATGCGTGGCATCCCTCCTGGGATTCCCTTGGCAAGCGTAATGACAGGGGCGATGTTGTTGCGAATTTTGCCTCTTTCAACGACCTTTCATGCTGTAATTCGGGCGTCCAGACATTCGAGGCCTTTAGTCACGGTTCCTTAAGAACCAGCGCCATCGATCTAACGTTTGTTTGTTTCATCCGACCTGGCCGGTTCTGTTTCCGACTGGCACACTGACCGATCCGTAATACCTGCTGCCCAACACACCCTCATATATTTCAATGTTTTATTAAATTCTGTCCATAATGAGATCCCACGAAGTACCACCCGCCGCTACCGGATTAATCAGCATACTGACTGGGCCTCCTTTAAAAATAACTTAAGCAATTCTTTTCTTCAATCTGATATAGATAGTAATAAACCCCTAGAACTCTCCGCGCCTGATCTGGATATCTTCATCAAAACAGTAACCGACGCAATTCACAAGGCGGCCTCACTGAGCTTCCCTACCATCAGTGGCAACTCTGCCGCTACTCGTCCTCCCTTTTGGTGCCAGCGACTAGACGATCTAAAGGCGGAGCTCTTGCAGGCTAAGAGAACTGTGAGGCGTCTCAAGAGCAGATACCCGTTCTCTTGCCCGCCTGAGCTCATCACTCGCCTTGAAGCTGCCCATAAGGAATATTCTTCGGCCATCAGTCAGGAATCGACCCGGCATTTTAGGGGGTTCTGTGAGGCGCAATCCCTGGATGAAGTTTGGTCAGCTACCAATCCCACCCTTAGGCCCAAGTTCCCCAAGAAGGCTCCCGCAACTGTCAACTCCGCCGCTGGAGCCTCTGCCGATAGTGATGAGACTGCCAACGCGTTGCTGTCCCACTTCTACCCTCGGGATAGTCTTTCATCTGATACTCGTGAACAAGCAGAGACCCGCGCTTCCTGCTTAATTCCACCCAACACTACCGATGACCCATACTTTACCCTGGATGAAATTACGGAAGCCATTAGTTCCATCTCTCATAAAAAGGCCCCGGGCTTAGATGGTCTAACTTCAGACATCTGCCTGACGGTAGTAAACAATTTTCCTATCCTTTTCAAAAATATTTACAACCAATGTCTCGCCTTAGCTCATTTCCCCAAAGTTTGGAAAGACGCCCAACTTAGAATTATTCCTAAGGCGGGCTGCTCCAACGCGTCGTCCCTAAAAGCCCACAGGCCCATAGGTTTAATACCCGTCTTCGGCAAAGCTTTGGAGAAACTTTTTACTGAAAGGTTTCTCCACGTATCTGCATGCAACGGCACCCTGAATCGCAACCAGTTTGGGTTCAGAAGAAATTCTTCCACAACTTTAGCTCTCAACAATGCCATTTCTTTTATTAAATCCCGTCGCCGGTCTAAACACCTCGTAACTGCCATTTCATTAGACATTCAATCCGCCTTCGATAGAGCCTGGTGGCCTGCGATTCTGTCCAGGTTAAAGGCCATCGGTTGCCCTTCCAACATATACAATTTGATCTTAAATTACCTCACTTTCAGATCAGTTTCCCTCAATTACGCCGGGGCTCAGGCCTCCATACTCACCGAAATGGGATGCGTCCAGGGCTCGGCTTGTGGGCCAGCCCTGTGGAACCTCATCCTCGACGATTTACTAGACATCCCCCTTCCGCCGGGATGCCGCTTGCAGGCATACGCTGATGACGTCCTGCTGATCGTGTCGGCTCGAAACCCTCGCGAACTGGAGCACCTCGCTAACAACATCTTGGACAGGATCGCAGAATGGGGCCTGAACCATAAGCTAAGCTTTGGTCCTACCAAGACTAAAGCCTTGGCATTTTCACCCACGGCAGCCAGAGCTCAGTTGTCTATGTGTGGCACCCCAATTCCATTCACCGACAGCTTCACCTTATTGGGAGTTGTTATAGATAACAAACTCAACTTTTCAAAACATGTAGTTTCCGCCATCAGTAAAGCCCGTGCCATATATAAGCGTCTGACTCTTTTTGCTCGTCCCACCTGGGGTATTAACCCAGAAATCATCAGCATTATCTACAAGCATGTCGTCGTCCCTACCATCACATACGCGGCAGGTATCTGGGGTAAGGCTGTCGAGAGGAAGGATGTTCGCGCCAAACTCGCATCTTTGCAGAGAGACTTTGCTTTGCGCGCTCTTAGAGCCTATAAGACGGTTTCCTCCAACGCTGCCATGGCCCTAGCTAGGTTTCCACCTCTAGATCTGGAAATTCTACACACTAGGGAGTTGGAGGTAACTCGTATTACTGGCAATTCATCTTTCCTTCCTTCCGATATACGCCTAGATAAAGACGTAAACATCAGCAAGTTGTTACACCCAGCTGTCCGGGTCAATATTAAATATCATATTGCTAACGACCAATCTACAGTCTCTAAATTTCAACGCCAAGACACTATCAGCATCTTTACAGATGGCAGCAAGAGCGAGAGTGGGGTGGGTGCTGCTTTTGTATGCCAACCGCCTAATAGTGACACATTTAGCATCAAAAGACATTTCAAACTGCATAATTCGTGTTCTGTTTTTCAGGCCGAAATGCTGGCAATCCTTCGAGCTTGCCAGTTCTTTGAAAGTAAAAGTAGTTGTAAATTTGCCATAATCTTCACTGACTCCCGCTCCTCGCTCGAAGCTATTAATAACAGAAGTAGCACTGGTTTTCTCACTAATCGCATACATAAAATTCTATCTAGAATAGGTGATAGACTTAAGTTTTGCTGGGTAAAGGGGCATGTGGGCATTAGGGGCAACGAAGAGGCCGACCAGGAAGCCGCTAAGGCTGCCTCTTCCAAAGTTGCGCCTAACTTCTGCTTCTTCCCTCTCTCCTACGCCAAGAGCTTGTCCAGGGCGCATGTCTGGGCTGAGTGGCAAGCTAGGTATCGAAGCGCGCAGCAGGGCCTCGTCACACGTACCATGTTTCCAGATCTCTCTAACATCGTAGACTTTTTCACATTCACCACTCCGTCATTTTTCCTTACGCAATTTCTAACTGGACATGGCTGCGACCTAGCATATCTCTTGCGCTTCCACGTAGTAACTTCAGCTACTTGCCCGTGCGGCTCCGGTAAGCCGCAAGATCTCCAACATCTATTTTACGATTGCGCGCGCTTTGATATTGCCCGGCACAACTTTCTATCGTCTATTCCTCTTAATTCTTGCGTCGCCAAACCTTTTATATTTGATAAAAATAATTTAAATCATGCTTTCGTTACTTCTTTTGTAACCTTTGTAGAGTCAATTTACAGTAAACTGAAAACTTTTAATAATTCCCATAACCCTCCGTAAATTTCAGATTCTTTTTAAACTTTTTTTTACAATACAATATTTTTTTATTTTTCTTTAAATTTTTCTAAACTTAACCTAACTGTACAGTAAAATAGTTTTTTTTTTCTTTGTTCTCTTCATCTCCTTTGTCGATTCTGCCTTGGACTTAACTCGGAGGGGACTCCTTTTGGTCTTGGGCATGTGTGCCTTTATGTTTGGCACTTATTTCTTTGCTGCACTTGTCATTAGATTTACTTTCTTCGGTTATATCAGTTTTTGTAATTAACAATTAAGTTCAAATGTTCATTTTATAACTTTGTGCTTTTTTTTATTTATTTTATTTTACTTTTTCTAAGTTTTATGTGCATTTTTAATTTATACAGTATAATAAAAAACAAAAAGAAAAGAAAAACTGGAAAAAAGACATTTACAAAAAAAAAAAAAAAAAAAGAAACAAAAAAAAAAAAAAATTTAAAAAAAAAAAAAAAAAAATTTATAAAAAGGAAAAAAATTGGAATTGTACATATGTTTATCATTGATTTTGGAATTGTTAATAACTCTTTGTTTTTTTTTAATTTATCATAATTTGTGCAAGAATAACTTTTCAATTTGTATATATATATTTGCTAATTTTGTTTTATTAGTGTATAATTTTAATTTTGTAATAGTATTTTAGTTTGTAACATCAGAGAGACAACTGTCTCAGAACGATTTAATTAATATAAAACAACTTTGTTCGTTGTTTCTTAAAGATACCCCTAGATGTATCCCTCGCGTCTTCGGGAATGACTTTTTAATTGTATCACCTTGTCTTGTATTCATTACTAGCAACATAATAATAAGAATAAATGTAAGAGACTTAATAAATTAATTAAAAAAAAAAAAAAAAAAAAAAACCTAACCTAACCTAACCTAACCTAACCTAACCTAACCTAACCTAACCTAACCTAACCTAACCTAACCTAACCTAACCTAAGAGCAAAGATCCGCCAGTGCTTAACTCAAGGAAAGGTAATGCAATTATACTGGATTAAAGCCCATGCGGGGCTTGCCGGTAACGAAAGGGCCGACCAACTGGCCAAAGATGCAGCACAGACCCTGAAACGAAAACCGGACTACGACCTGTGTCCTGTTTCATTTGTCAAGAGTCACATACGTTCTGTGACTCTTGACAAATGGAACAAAAGGTACAGGGCGGCAGACACCGGGTCGGTCACAAAACTCTCCTTTCCTAATGCCACCGACGCATACAAAACCTTAAAAAAGATCGATACAAATTACCACACGACCCAGATCTTTACGGGGCATGGTGGGCTCTCCGAGTACCTGCATCGCTTTAAGTGCAAGGAAAGCCCATCATGCGTCTGTGATAACATAACCCCAGAAACCGTACCACACATCCTTCTGACCTGCCCTATCTTTTCGAGGCAGAGATATGAACTGGAGAGCCATGTTCGCGCCTACAACCGTTCAATAGCAAATAAGTAGATTTAGTAACTTGATATTATCATTCATATGTTTAATGTATTGAGGGTAGAAAAATTATTAATTCTGTCTAATCTCGCATTACACGACGTCACCTTGAGCTGCTGTTTAATTTCAAAATTCCTGAAAATACTCAACGAAACCCAGTTTCTACAACTTGTGCACCAAACATAAGTGTTTTGGCGACCGTGACAGGACAGATTTGCAAAAAATCTCGAAAAGTTACTACGAAATACGAAGAGTGAAACTCGCCACTGTGAGAACAAAGGACTGTTACGTGGCTTGCAACTTGTTTGATTGGAGTCAAGATATTCTGCGACTGTGAAGTGGTGTGCCGCCTCCTTGGTCAACCAGCATCAAAAGTTCGTGCCGAGCAGCAGTGCAGCATCCGCATTTACAAAGTTAAGTTGCCCTTCCTTTGTTCCCCAAATTACCTACTATCAATATTTTTTTCACAATTACATCTCATTATCCTCACTTATCCCAAATTTAGCTATCTACTTGTGCTCAATCCATTAAATTATACCAAATTCATATAAAAATTGCCGATTTTAGTTCCTTTTCGCTATTCTTTACCACTTCAGGTACTTATTACCTATCACCATAATACCGTCAACCCAATTTGACCAAACTAAATCAGTAATTAGTTTATAAATTCACATAGTGACCCGATCTTGCCGAACTGATTTCAGCCTGGTGTTGCCTTTCGGCCGCCACAGCGCGCAGCGCCCCCGCGAACGCCAGCGCAGCGCCCGCGCACACCGGCGACCGGGCGCTCCTTTAGCCACCCGCCCGCACGTATCGCCGAAAAGGGAAGCGTGAGAGTAGTTTAAATCTTATTACTACATCACTAAGGTAACTTCAAATCTTGTTGATATAATAACCGTAATTAGGAAAGTGTACTTACTTACCTTTGTACTTACCTACTTACCCACTTATTTCTTTTTTTTTTTAAATTGGTGACAAATTAAAACTAAATTAGAATGTCTAACGAGGATAAATCTTTGAAAACATTAATTATTAAACGCAGCTCAATTAAGGGCCAAATAACTAAGTTCAAAAACTACCTAGATAAGATATCGTCACAGCCAGAAATATCAAACATTGAAATAGCTGAATTAACATCGAAACTTTCTAGAATTGAGAGCTTATCAACAAGATTTGATGATCTGCAGACTGAGATCGAGCTTTTAAATTCACAGAGCATACAGTTAGAATTGGATGAGCGTGAACGCATCGAGCATTATTCAAGCTATAGCGACTGCCAAAAGTCTAATACAAAGTTATGAAAGTCAAATTTACGGTGAAGACGAAAAACGTCGTATGTCCATGCCCGGTGCGTACCCTGCTCTCCAGGATGTAAGTTTTAAATTACCGCAAATACAAATCTCTAAATTTGATGGATCACATTTCCGTTGGCTTGAGTTCCGTGACACGTTTATGAGTTTAGTCCATACAAATGAACGTATTCAAAATATACATAAGTTTCATTATTTGTTATCATATCTCGAGGGTGACGCGGCTCGTATCATTTCAAATCTTGAGGTTTCCTCCACCAATTATATAGAAGCATGGAGCTTACTATGCGAACGCTATGATAACAAAAGAATGTTGATTAATTACCATTTGGATTCATTATTTAATATACAGGTTATAACAAAGGAGTCCGACAAATCTTTGCGTTTTTTGGTAGACCACGTGACCAAAAACCTTAGAGCTTTGGCAAGTCTAGGGCAGCCTACTGATTATTGGGATTTACTTATAATTTATATGTTATCGTCTAAATTAGACAATCGCACATTAATTAAATGGGAGGAATACCGTAACACATTAAAAGAAATACCAAATTTAGAACAATTTAACAAATTTATTATTGATCGAGCGGATGTAATAGAATCTCTCAATAGAAATAAATATGGTCAGAATAATAACAATAATTATTTGCCAAGGCCACAGGTCGTACCACGCCCTTACTATTCAAACAATCAGTATAATGCCATGCAAAATAAATCATTTAACAAAAACGATCGTTTTCAGAAGTCATTTACAGGCGTAGGCACCAGCAGCCACACATCTCAAAGGCAGGGAGTGTTTCTTTGTGTTGTTTGTAATGGTAATCATAAAATATATGATTGTCATACTTTTAGGTCAAAGAGTATTAGAGAGAAATTAGAAATTATCACGAAATTTAAGTTATGTAAAAACTGTTTGAGGCAAGGTCACCCAGTAAGTGAGTGTCCCTCCCGTGAATGGGGCCCTGCCGTCAATGTAACGAAAAGCATAATACTCTCTTGCACGATCCAAACGTAACTGCTAATTGTAATGTCGTGGAAACTGATACTGAACTAACCATGGCTTTCTCACAGCAAAACACAAATCAGGTCATACTTTCTACTGTTATGATCAATGTATACAATCCACTTAATAAGAAAATAGAAACTGTTCGAGCACTCCTTGACAGCGGCAGCCAGTGTTCTTTCATAAAGAGTTCCCTGCAACAAAAATTAAATTTAAGGGTTATTTCTCAAAATCCGTTAAATGTCATAGGAATAGGCTATAACAATTCAAACAAAATAACACAAAGTTGTCTTTTAAATCTAAAATCTATTCATGATACTTACCAAACAGCATTACCTTGCTACGTTCTCGATGATTTAACAGGTGACCTACCAAAGGCTCACATCGACATACGTAACCTAAAAATACCTAAAAACATAAAATTAGCTGATCCAAAATTCAATTCTCCTGCTCCAATCGAGGTGCTCATTGGTGCAGACATTTTTTGGGATGTTATAGGAAGTGAACAGCATTCGTTAGGTACTAATAATCCTAAACTGCATAGCTCTAAATTAGGTTGGATAATTGCTGGTCCTATAACTTCACAAAAAATGGTACTAAACAAAACACTAAATACGTCTAATATCCAATGTAATCATGCAAAATTATCGAAATCCAATATAAATGAGATGTTAACTAAATTTTGGGAGTTAGAAGAGATTCCACAAAAGAAGTCTCTCAGCTCCAATGATTTGGAATGCGAAAATCAGTTTCTAAATACAGCAACTCGTCTTAGCTGTGGTCGGTTCTGCGTAAGACTTCCACTAAAGGAGTCTCCAGACTGCCTAGGCTCATCTTATAATATAGCAAAAAAACGTTTATTTGCTTTAGAAAGGCGTTTTCGAAAAAACCCTGAACTAAAGTCACAATATACAGAATTCATTCAGGAATACGCACAATTAGGTCATCTCTCGGAGTCGCCTGTAGCTATTCCTTATACATCGTACTTCTTATCACATCACGCAGTTTTTAAAGAAAGCGAATCAACCAAAATCAGGGTTGTTTTTGATGGCTCGGCTCCCACTTCTTCAGGATATTCCCTGAATGATATCCTCATGAAAGGTCCAAACATACAAAGTTCTCTCTTCTCCATTCTAATCAGAGCGCGGCAATACAAGTTCATTTTGACAGGTGACATAAATAAGTTCTATCGCCAAGTCGAAGTACATGAACAAGACCGCAATCTCCAACTGATTCTGTGGAGAGAAGATGAGCAACAACCTATAAAAACCTTGAAACTGAGTACTGTAACTTACGGAACCGCAAGTGCCAGCTATCTCAGTACAAGATGTCTATGGCAGGTGGGAGAAGAGTGTAAAGATATTCTAATAAAGGATATTATACAAAATGACTTATACTGCGATGATTTAATTACAGGAAGCAACGATGAGTCACAACTTAAATATATACAGACTGAAGTATCTAAGGCATTAAATTCAGCCTGTTTTCAACTCCGTAAGTACAAATCTAATTTACAGTCACTCTTTCTTAATGCTGACTTTCAAACAAATGAAAAACTCACCATTAGTGAATCAGCGAGCACCCTCGGTTTGGGGTGGGACCCAGTTCACGATCTCTTTAACTTTCCTATAAAGGTAAAATCAGACAATAGAATCGTCACTAAAAGAATTATAATGTCAAATTGTTTCCAAATATTTGACCCCCTAGGCCTATTATCTCCATGCATTATTCAACCGAAAATTTTACTTCAAAAACTATGGCTAGCAGGCGTAGACTGGGAGGAACCTGTCTCCGAAGAAATCACCAAAGAGTGGAATCAAATTCAAAGTAACTTACCTTCAATCACAGAACTTAAGATTCCTCGATGGGTTCTCGTCGATTCTGCAAGCACGATTGAGCTTCATTCATTTAGTGACGCCTCTCAAAGTGCTTACGGGGCCTGCATCTATATGCGATCTGTTAACGAACGCAATGAAGTTCACGTGAGCCTACTGTGCTCAAAATCAAAGGTTGCCCCTGTAAAGCCCACCACCATGCCGCGCCTAGAGTTATGTGCAGCGCTACTAGCAGCTAAACTGACTAAATCTGTACTTACCTCGCTCAGATATACTCCCACGCGCGTAGTGCACTGGTGTGACTCCAGCATCGTATTGTGTTGGATAAACAGCGATCCTGTAAAATTAAAAACATTTGTTGCGAATAGAGTAGGTGAAATAACGGAACTTACCGATCGTCGCTCATGGCGGTACGTACCTACCGACTGCAACCCGGCAGATTTGATCTCCCGGGGGGTGAACGGGAACCTGCTCAGTGAAAACACGCTGTGGTGGAAAGGACCACCTTACCTGCAAGAAAATGAATCAAAATGGCCTAACTTAAATCTAATAAAAAATAAACTTAATGACTTACCTGAAGTTAAAGTTAACACTATCACATTACTGGAACCACTCTACGATTTTAAACGATTTTCAAGTTTTACAAAATTACTGAGGACTTTTGCTTACGTGTTACGATTTTTGCACAATTCTAAAACTTTAAACAAAAATAAAAAAATAACAGGATTTTTAACTACAGATGAACTAAATAACGCATTTATTTTTATTTGTCGAATCGCACAAAAGCAATCTTTTACAAAAGAATACAAAACACTTTTGGAAAAAAGGGAGTTAGAACCAAAATCTAATATCTTATGCTTATCACCTTTTCTGGATCCTAAAACTAATTTAATACGTGTTGGTGGCAGATTGGATCTTTCTACTTGTCCATACGAACGGAAACATCCAATACTCTTAGACTCAGCTCATCATATAGTCAAAATATACTTTGAACGAGAGCACATACAACACCTACATGCCGGTCCCCAACTATTATTGTCCACCGTCAGGGCTAGCATTTGGCCCATTAACGGTAGAAAATTAGCTAGAAGAATAGTAAATCAATGCAGAATTTGTGCAAGATTTCGAGCTCAAACTCATCATCCGACGATGGGGCAACTGCCTCATTCTCGGGTGTCAGTAGGGCTCCCATTTAATTCTGTTGGAGTTGATTATGCTGGTCCATTTTTTATTTTGAATAGAAAGGGACGTGGTGCAAAATTACAGAAATGTTATTTATGTTTATTTGTATGTTTACGTTTTAAATGCGTTCATTTGGAAGCTGTTACAGACTTAACAAAAGAATCATACTTAATGACACTTCGCAGATTTGTGGCGCGACGAGGTCGGCCAGCGGAGATTTGGTCCGATAACGGTAGAAATTTTGTTGCTGCGGCGAAAGATATTAGCAATTTCTTAAAAACAAATCACGAATCTCTTTCTGAGTCTGCATCTCAAGAAGGAGTTACATTTAAGTTTATACCTGCGTACGCTCCCCATTTCGGCGGTCTGTGGGAGGCTGGTATTAAATCGGCTAAGTTTCACATAAAGCGCGTCATGGGAAATTCCCATTTAACCTTTGAGGAATTGAGTACTCTTTTTGCACAAGTGGAAGCTATTTTAAACAGTAGACCCTTGTGTCCCATGTCGTCCTCTCCTAATGATTACCTGTCCTTAACTCCCGGGCACTTCTTAATTGGAAGACCACTAAATGCACTACCAACACCTGATGTGACCGAAAATGTGGAGACCAGTCTTCAAAGATATGCGCGAATTGAGAAAATCCACCAACATTTTTGGAAGAGATGGCAAGCGGAGTACCTTTCTGAATTACAGAGCCGTACAAAATGGCGTCTTAGTAAATCTAAGCTAAAGGTTGGAGATCTAGTACTCCTGCAAGAAGACAACGTTCCACCTCTGCAATGGCGTCTCGGGCGAGTTGCTCGACTGTTCCCAGGCAAAGACGGAGTGAATCGCGTTGCAGAAGTCAATACACTTCGAGGCTGCGTGCGTCGAGCTCTTGTGCGTCTGTGTCCACTGCCATCTCCAGAAGACCTTCACGCTTGAAAGCCCATGCCTTTCAAAGGGGGGAGAATATGTTCGCGCCTACAACCGTTCAATAGCAAATAAGTAGATTTAGTAACTTGATATTATCATTCATATGTTTAATGTATTGAGGGTAGAAAAATTATTAATTCTGTCTAATCTCGCATTACACGACGTCACCTTGAGCTGCTGTTTAATTTCAAAATTCCTGAAAATACTCAACGAAACCCAGTTTCTACAACTTGTGCACCAAACAAGCCACATGAACATAAATTTAAAAACAGAAAACTTAGATCAGATAATAAAGGGTAAAAGCGGAAAACTCTTTATGGAATTCTGCATAAAAGTTATTATAAACGTGAATAGGAGAAATAAATAATGTTTTTTTGTATTTTGTGCTGTGTTATGTTTTCTGTACTTTGTATTTTGTATTTGCATTTGTTTTTTGTATTTTATATTGTGTTTTATTTTTTGTATTTTTTGTATTTTGTGTTGTGTTCTGTTTCTTGTATTTTGTATTGTGTTTTGTTTTCTATATTTTGTAATTGTATTTGTATTTGGTATTTTGCATTGTGTTTTGTTTTGAATTTTGTATTTGTATTTGCATTTTGTATTCTATGTTGTGTTTTGTTTATTGTATTTTGTGATGTGTTTTGTTGTTTATTGAAAATTGTATTGTGTTTTGGTTTTTTTTTGAATTTTGTATTATGTTTTGTTTTTATAATTGCATTTTGAATTTTGTACTATGTTTTTGTTGTTTTTTGTATTTGATGTTGTTTGGTTTTTAGTATTTTGAATTTTGTATTGTGTTTTATTCTCTGCATTTTGTACTTATATTTGTTTTTTTTAAACCCTGTAATGTAAATAAAAGTCCTTTAAAGTAGGCTAGAATAGGTTCGAAAGAAAATAGAATGATTGTGATGAATGAATAAAACAGAATAAAAGTACGAGAAGCATAATAGCGAGAACTAGTATGAAAGCGAAATAGGATTAGCAAAGGCTCTGACTCTGTTAGAGGATTAGATATACAAAAAAAAAAAAAAAAACCTAACCTAACCTAACCTAACCTAACCTAACCACTACTACTACTACTTCTACTACTACTACTACTACTGCTGCTGCTGCTGCTGCTGCTGCTGCTGCTGCTGCTGCTGCTGCTGCTGCTGCTGCTGCTGCTGCTGCTGCTGCTGCTGCTGCTGCTGCTGCTGCTGCTGCTGCTGCTGCTGCTGCTGCTGCTGCTGCTGCTGCTGCTGCTGCTGCTGCTGCTGCTGCTGCTGCTGCTGCTGCTGCTGCTGCTGCTGCTGCTGCTGCTGCTGCTGCTGCTGCTGCTGCTGCTGCTGCTGCTGCTGCTGCTGCTGCTGCTGCTGCTGCTGCTGCTGCTGCTGCTGCTGCTGCTGCTGCTGCTGCTGCTGCTGCTGCTGCTGCTGCTGCTGCTGCTGCTGCTGCTGCTGCTGCTGCTGCTGCTGCTGCTGCTGCTGCTGCTGCTGCTACTACTACTACTACTACTACTACTACTACTACTACTACTACTACTACTACTACTACTACTACTACTACTACTACTACTACTACTACTACTACTACTACTACTACTACTACTTCTTCTTCTTCTTCTTCTTCTTCTTCTTCTTCTTCTTCTTCTTCTTCTTCTTCTTCTTCTTCTTCTTCTTCTTCTTCTTCTTCTTCTTCTTCTTCTTCTTCTTCTTCTTCTTCTTCTTCTTCTTCTTCTTCTTCTTCTTCTTCTTCTTCTTCTTCTTCTTCTTCTTCTTCTTCTTCTTCTTCTTCTTCTTCTTCTTCTTCTTCTTCTTCTTCTTCTTCTTCTTCTTCCTTCTTCTTCTTCTTCTTCTTCTTCTTCTTCTTCTTCTTCTTCTTCTTCTTCTTCTTCTTCTTCTTCTTCTTCTTCTTCTTCTTCTTCTTCTTCTTCTTCTTCTTCTTCTTCTTCTTCTTCTTCTTCTTCTTCTTCTTCTTCTTCTTCTTCTTCTTCTTCTTCTTCTTCTTCTTCTTCTTCTTCTTCTTCTCTTCTTCCTTCTTCTTCTTCTTCTTCTTCTTCTTCTTCTCTTCTCTTCTTCTTCTTCTTCTTTCTTCTCTTCTTCTTCTTCTTCTTCTTCTTCTTCTTCTTCTTCTTCTTCTTCTTCTTCTTCTTCTTCTTCTTCTTCTTCTTCTTCTTCTTCTTCGGACTTCGGTAATCACGAAGTACATTGCCAAGCTCTATACATAAGTTTTTATTTTTTTTGTGGTTGTATAACACCACATAAGGGGTGTTTTTATTTAATTGTAGAGCATGTTTTTCGATTTATCTACAGTGCTTCATGTTAAGACGCTCGCACAAGATTTTAGCTTTGGTTCCGGCAGTCAGGGGTAGTCGACTACCCTCAGTTGGGACATGCAGATCTCACTATCCAGGGCCGTTCAAAAGCCGAAATTATATTGTTTTCTTCAATTTTATATAAAATTTGCCCTGCGGTTTCATCCAAATGACTTTTCCCGTGGGAATGAGGCTTATTTCTGCGGGAAAAATTATCCTATTTTCTTTTTAGGGTGTCGACCTACCTTTATCAAAATCGGTACAGCCGTTTTTACTTTAAAGCGAAACACACATACAGACAGAAAGACATACACATTCTCACATTTATAAGTAAAATTAAGGATAATTGTACTATTTTTAATAAAAAATGATAAAAATAAATAAATGAATTTTGTCTTAATTATGGCAACGTACTCCTCCTAGTACATAGATAGTTTACTCAGTAACTGGCAACGTCATTTATTTTCGCGAAAACTGTAGGATTTTTTTTTAATTTTTTTTTATGCATTTTAGTTTATACAAAATCGAGAAAGTTCAAAAAGAAAGTTAAATTTGGACTTAACTCATCTTGCCAATTTAAGGGTTAATGGACAAATATTACAACAAAAGTTCCAAAAATACTTGAATTATACTTAATAACATTAAATGACATCAGAAATTACCTAATATCCTCAATAACTTTCACTTTACCTACAATACAACTAAAGCAAACATGTAGTATTGTTAAAACATTTATATTGCGGATAGTCCTAACGTCAAGTTGCAATTTTTTTGTGTGCGCAATTATTTTTTTAATGAAAATTCAAAGTATTACTTTTTATATGTATTAATCAACTGCAAAACTCACCTCTACACAATCTCCAATACATTCTCACTAAATCACTTTAGAAGTAAGGCACAATCACAAGTTTTCTTACAATTACTACAACTACATAATCACTTTGAAGCACTTTGTAAACTGTTCGCGTCTAGGATTAAAGAATATGAAGGTCGCCTCCAGAAAGCTTCTGAAGTTTACACTGTACATTCACTCATTGCTTCATTATCTCAGGACGTCACTGAGTTTAAGGCACATGCAAATATTTTCCCAACTTATGAAACAAATCAAAGACCTCACTTATGGCTTTGACAAGCATAAGACAGCTGCATAGCATGAAGGAAGGTGTTACTATTGCATGGCATACCTGAAAAACAAAACGAGAAGCCTCATGAAGTTGTGCAACAAGTTTTTTTAAATCAATTAAAGGTGTCAGAGAGCAAAAAGCACATACAAGTGTGTCATCATAGCATTTTGGCATCAAATTCTGTTGGTCGGCGGAAGGCAAAAATAGTCATCATTCTTCCCGACATATCTCGCCGAAAGATTGAAACTCTGGCATCACTCAACAAGCTCATTCCTCAGTATCCAGTATGTGACATCCAGGCAGAGGTTCGGTTCCTACGCAGACTAGCAGATGCCACGTGTACGAAATCGCCGAGAAGAACACGCCGACGTCCTTGAGCCATTACCAGCCAGGTTATTTACTTTCAACACTTTTATTATTATTTTTTTAACAATCTGTCGGTATTTTACAATAAAATTGATTTATGATTTTTTCTTGTTTTATGTTTTGAGGTGATTTGTTTTTAATGTAGATGATTCAGGGTTGCTATATGTAATTTTCAAATTTTCGCCAGATTCATTAATTTTTTTCGCCAAAATGATAAGTTTTAGAAAAAAAATCGACAATCTTGATTTAGAAGAATTAACAAAAGGTATATTCTTTTTTTTATAGATATTCTTTCCTTGGTCATAAAGTAAAGACTATTTATATTGTATTTTGATGATTGTTTTTTCCAAAATAATCCCAAATCAAGAAACATTTTTTTTTATTCTTGTAACTACCAAAAATTTAAACTAAAAAAACGACTTCAGGTAACTTTTTTACTTGGAATTTGTGTTTTCAGCCTCGAATATAGACTTAAGTCATAATCGCCAAAAATTCGCTTGACCAATTTTTGTTTCGCCAACTTTTTCGCCAAGGAATTTATAACGCCAAAATCTCGCCACGGTCATAATTTTTCGCCAGAATGGCGGGAAAATACCCCAATCTGGCAACGCTGAGATGATTGACGTATGACAAATGTCAACGTCAACTTGCTGTTGACATTTATACTGGTCCGAAATTGCTGTCAGCGCGCTTTCTGCACTATTTGCGTGCACACGGTTGGACCATTAATCCGAACGTTTGCACACTCTGAGCAATGTGACGTCATTAGTGACGTCATCGTTCAGTGCTAACGGTGCAAACAAAAGATAGGTAGTGCACTGTGTGCAGCAATGTCAGATGAATGTCAGTCAATGACAAACTGACAACTGAATACTTTAATTTGTAAGATCTGAACTTTCGGACAAGTTTTGTTGAACTAATATTGTTTAACGTAAAGATATTTAGCAGATTCATCGGGAAAACCTCAACATGCAATCTTACTGACCCTTATTAAACCACCTGTCATAACCAACAAGTGGACCTAATTGATTTCAGTGCTAAGTTTGTGAGTAGTGAAATCTTTTTCGGTCGACGCATTTGCACGCTAACCAACTTTTTCACGTATTCGATTAAAGGACCACGACAATTGTAATGTTGCCATTTGCTCACTCACGGTTGTTTTTTTTTCTAATATTTTACTCACGGAACAGAGAAGTAGATGGAAGTGTGAAGTGGGCGGGGCACGCGCGTCACTAGTAAGCGGAGGCTCGCAAACCTATACCTCAGTCGTACCTGTCTTATTGTCGTGTTCGGTTGTGTTTTGCTGTGATCTTATTGCGTTTTCTTAATCTAATATCGACTTTATTTTTAAAGCAGTAAAGTTCAATTCATATTTGTTCTAATTCTAATGTATCCTAAAACATAACAATTGTAAACATGAACTTTATTTGCCAAGAAATAAAGTTCAACTTACGTTGTTAAATGTAGGAACGCCACCTATTGTTAAAAAAGTTGAATTTTGTGTGAGTCAGAATGGCGGGTGTACCTTAACAGATTCGAGCGAGTCATATGTAAAACTTTAGTAGGTACCTAAGATGTACTATTTGGTACCAATTAAAGAAATTGGTGAACCTCCTTAAAAGCAGAGATATAACCAAATGCGAGTTCACCCGCCACATTGACTGTAAGAATGGCGGGTGTATCTCCAGTTCTCGGTTATAGACGTTGGTGAGTTATTTAAAGTATACCAAATTTCTGTACCTTTGGTGTAGACAATTTATTTCCGGCAATTTTTTCGCCAAGTTATTGATTTCGCCAAAATCTCGCCAGGGTCATTATTTTTCAACAAAATGGCAAAAAAAACTCACCAACATGTCTATAACCGAGAACTCCAGTTCTCCAGTACACCCGTCATTCTGACAGTCAATGTGGCGGGTGAACTCGCATTTGGTTATATCTCTGCTCTTAAGGAGGTAAGTACACCAATTTCTTTGATGGGTACCAAATAGTACATTATAGGTACTAAGTTTGACATATGAATCGTTCAAATCTGTTAAGGTACACCCGCCATTCTGACTCTCACAGAATTTTTTGTATGTCAACGCGAACGTGAAGTAAGTTGCTGAAGGTCGTAAATACATTATGGGTTTCAGTTAAGTAAACTCTATTTTTCACTGACAAGGTGTGTTTTTGCTTGGCAGTATTTAGAAATAAAGTCATTCTGGCACTTGGTCGCATATACCAATAAAAATAATTGTTTACATGTAGTAACTATGTTTATTATCAGTTCCATGTGTGAGTTTTGGCGACAGCGGTTCCGCTAGTAAGTTTGCCGTATAGCATTACCATCTACTTCTCTGTTCCGTGATTTTACTCATTTAGAATTTTTATTGTTTTACTTTCTTTTTTTTTCCTCTTTAAAAATACCTAATTTTGCGTGTAAAATATAGCTCACGCTTAATTAAATTGGCAACACTTGCCAATTAATTTTGTAGATTTTTCGGTTGCCCTTCTGGCAACATTGAGTTTGAAGCAACTTATCGTTCTCGTTCTCGAATATTTATCGCTTCTTCGTAGGTGATTAGTATATTATGTTTGTGTGTGTAAATACTGTGAAGTGGAGATCCTGGAAGGCTTGTTTCCACTAACAAAAAATCGGGTTTATTGTGGTATCTATAGTTTCGTTATTATTAATAGATGTGAATGAAGTTTATTATTTACTATAAAATATAAATAATATATGTTATTTATATAATATATGTTTGTTTTTAAGGAATTTAATACTGAAAAAAATATATTTAGTCATGTGACAGTGAACACCTACAGAAAGCGTTACGTCACAGAGTGCGTCCGCCATTTTTGTTGTTGACGTTTTAGTAGTAAACACAGTAGTGATTGAAGAATTCATCCCAATTTTTTTGCTTTTTTCATAATAGATAACCAGTTTTTCCGACTATTTCACCAGTTTAATATAATTAGCAATGCAGTCTGGGTTTAGCAAAGCAAATTCTACGAATTTACCAAGAATTGACGCTGTTATGCTCGGAAAATTTTTTGCGAGTAACAGTGATTTTTGCTCTTTGGAATTTCGCAATGTTAAAACTTCAATGTAAGTAAAAACAAGTGTGAAATGTTATTTAGTAAGTTAATTCAGCTTTCTCTTAAAAAAGAGTTTAAATGTCTGACATGACGACTTAGATTTTGACTTCGTTTATGTTAGATATTTTGTGATGTTTACAATGGCTAATTGTTACATCTGCTTTCAGGTCTTCTCGAGCTTCAATTGGAGACGACGCCATAAGCTACGTGCAGCTCAAGCGTGACGCCAAATTATGTAGAATGAAGTGCAAAATGTGTCCAGAACACAAAGTGCATGCTAAACTATATGGATGCACCTTAATTGTGGACGAAGAGGATGATGTGATTGTTTCCGTAGAATGTGACGACTGTGTTGCTTAGAGAGGTGGTTGCAAACACGCAATCGCTTTTTTATTTTGGGTTCACCGTCGTAGCGAGGAACCACCGTGCACATCAACTGAGTGCTACTGGAAAAAATCCAAGTTGTCAAGAGTTGGCAGTTCTTTAAAGTCTATCACGGCCAAAGAATTGTCAAAGGGCAGTCCCTTATTGCCAGCAAAAACAGAAGTGAAGAAAAAAGTGCAAAACTGCGAGCTTTTAAAATATCAACCTTCATATTCTCCAAGTAAAACAGAGATACTCTCAATGCACCTTCTTGTGTTAAAATTTAAAGAGAAGTGTTTTGATACATTATTAAGTAGTCACTATAACAACAGCTTTAATTGAGAAAGTTAAAGAAGAGACAAGTGACCAAGTGAAAAGCAATCTTTGGTTTGAATTGAGATATGGTTGGATAACTGCATCAAGAGCTTTTGAAGTTAGTCGATGCAAGGTAACTGATGGCACACTAGTATCCCTAATACTAGGAGGCAAAATTTCTGAGACCAAGCATATGAAACGTGGCCGTGTGCTAGAAGATGAAGTGAGAAAGACTGTAGAAAAACTGCTGGGAAAAAAATTAAAAAGTGTGGTCTGGTATTGAATACTAAATACCCAATGATAGCTGGTTCTCCAGATGGAATTTGTGAAGATTGCGTCATCGAAATTAAATGTCTTATAAGTTCAAAAACTTATAAAAACCATATTAGGAATGGCCAGGCTACAGAAAAATATATTGCCCAAATACAACTACAAATGTATCTGACGGGGGAAAAAAGTGGTTCTTTTTGTGTAGCTGACCCTGATTATGTAACAAATACAAAAGTAGAAATTATAAGTGTGCCATTCAATCAAGAATATGTGGAAAATTTGATCACTGAGAAATTAGTACCATTCTGGAAAAATAATATATATCCATTATTATATAAGATTGAATAAATGTATTTATTCGGAGGTCAGTAATGTTTTTGAGATAAATAAAACAATTTTTAAGAATTTGTTTGTTTTATTGTATTAAAGAGTCTTGCAAATTAACTAAACCACATGCTATTATTATTATATCGTCAAGTATTTTAACAAAGTTTAAATTTATACATGCATGTGGTTTAAGCATACAAAATTCTCGTAAGCGACGAATTACACGCTCTATGTAAGCTGGCTATTTGTTTAGTAAACCTTGCTTCATTTTTAGTCATTTTCACTTCACTGTTAACACTTGGGAGGTCTCACCAGAGTAACTCCTGCCTTACACAAATATTGTTCCACGTGTTTAAATCCACTATCTGCTAAAACACGCATACCAGGCTTTAATGTCTTTAAAAATCACATGATTCCACCAAAAAGGTGTCTGTTGTTCTGCCCCTAAATCCAGGTGATATACGAGTATAGTTTATTAATCCATTTGGTGTAATCAGACCAGGATAGTGCTTGATTCACTGCCTTCGATGGCTTCTGTACCTCAATTTCAAGGCAGTCAATAATACAACTCACATTGTGAAAATTGTGTCTAAATGATATGATATAGGTAAGGTTTGTTAAGTCATTTCACTGCCTAGATTAACAATAAAAGGACGCATAACCCTGGCTATTAAAGATATATTTTTAGTAAATATCTTGTTCAAATATGTTGCAGTAATTTCATAATCATCTGCCAGTTGATTAAATGTACTGTCCAGCCTGATTTTATGCAAACAAAACAATAAATGATGTTTGGGAATATTTAAGCTGTCTTTAATAATGTCAATCAAGTAATAACAAGTATCTGAAACCCCGATGTACAATCGAGGCTTCTTCTCTATTTTTTTTAATGGGTTCAATAGAGTCTCCGTAGCTTGCAGTTTTTTATCTTCTTCAAGTAATTCACTGCAGAAGGTGAGTGGCCCCTGGTGCCTGGTGTGTACAAAGAAATGTCACTGTCTGAGTGCTCGGCTTCAGTAAATATATTTCTTGCAATTTTACATTGTGATTTCTGGAAAGTTTTAACTTTGAATGGTGATGTGAAACTCGATACTAATGATGGTTTTAATGGTGACAGTCCCTGATCTTTGTATTTCACTTCAACTTGCACAGCTTTACTTCTGAATTTGTGTGTTACTGATGCTTGTACTGATTTATCTGCTGTTTTACTTATAATCATATTCTCAACATTTTCTTCTGCCAACTGGTTATCTGAAAATAAACCAAAGAAAATTAAAAAGGATAAAAATAATATATCTTAGGTAGGTACATACTTGAAGTGATATTAGAAGTATCTTTGTGATATGTACTTGGTACAGAACTTTCGTCATATTCTTTAAGACACTCTGCAATGGTCATCATTCTTTGTTTCTTTAAAATGTATGGCCGTTCAGTGCTGCTGCTTATTCGCTTTCTTCCGTCTTCTTGGCACTCGAATTTTGTTGGAATGCAATCAGATTTCATACACACTCTTGATACTTTTCCCATGATATGATATTGCATAAAGTTAATCATATCGTTTGGCAACTGCAAAAATAAACTTGTATTTAGTAATAAATACAACATGAAAATTAGTCAAAACTAAATTAACCTCGAACTAACCTCAAATAATTCAATAAACTAAATAGTAAATCTAAGTATTTATTTTTTAGTTCACGGTTTGTTTTGTTTTGCACTGTGTGACGTCGTTCATAACGCCATATTAGTTTAGAGCGTTTTCGCGGCAAATTCGAACAGGCTTATAAAAAACAAAAAATAATAATTTTACTGATCGATTTTTGAAGAAAAATTTAGTTATTTCGGTTAAATATCTAATAAAGGAAAGAATCAAACACTAACTACATTTTTGGAAACAAGCCTCAAGGTAAGTCTAGATCAGCCGAAATCAATCCGAAGTTATTTGTACTTGGAGAGGTGCATACACATCTTCACCCACACTCAGGTGAGTCCAGCTATAAAAGCAGTAAGTTTATTTGGCCACACAGCGTATATATTCTATCGTTTAGTTAGTTTTTATAATTTAAGATACAGTCCACTACTTATCGCCCACATTTTTGGTCCTTCGAGCGGATCTTATTATTATTTATTTACTATTAATGTACGAACACACTGTAAAATACGTAATTAATAACAAAGATAGAAAGGTGAGTACAAAGGATCTTAGTGTCGCGCGACCACATTTTTGGTCATTTGAGCGGATCTTAGTGTCTCGCGACTTAATTTTAGTATAATCTTATCGTATTTTTTCGTAATTGTTGTATTGAAACTGTTTTGTCCTTTATTGAAGGTAATATTAAATCTCTTCAAGATTCAAATTTCCCGCAGTTGATTTGAAACGGTCATTGTAGTGGTCGTTTCAATCCAGGGACTGAAAACGGTTAAGGTTCACCGGTATTTCAACCTGTATAAAAAAGCGGTACCTTAATTTTATACCGGTTACGCAATCCTTGAACCAAAACTCTAGCGGTTGTTTTAAGGTTTTCAGAATCGATACCGCTATCTTATATGGTATGGTATGGCATAAATTATACCTTTAAAATTCATACAGGTAGAACAATGTTAGAGGTTTAACCCATATGATTTTTTCGGTATCGTAATACGCTCGCTCGCTACAAATAAAGTCGATTTTCCGACAGCAGACTCACACATTATTGAAATAAAGTGATACCTTTATTTATGTAAAGGTTATACCATAATATTAAAAGTATACCGAAATATTATGGTAAAGGTTATTATATTCTTAAAAATACGGTACCAAAATGAAAAGGTATGACGTCATACCTCTTTTAAAGGTATGTAAATTTAAGTGTATTTAAAAATTAAAATACTGAAATAAACGTCATACCGAAATAGAAGGTAGGCCTATTTTAACCGGTTTTCGCTCCCTGTTTCAATCATCTGTCGTTCAATTTGTCGTTCAATCATTCGGTCCGCTCGTTCTATAACATCTGTAAAAACGATAATAAAAAAAAAAAAATCTAACATCTGTCTCTGTCGCTGTCGTTGTCGTTGTGTCATCCTTTATTTATCTGTCATTGTGGTTGTTTGTTTACTTTTGAACGTACAATTTTTCGTTGTTGTTTTTCGTCGTTTTTAAGTTGAATTAAGCATTGCAATGATGGCAAAGGATGATACAATGATGGTTTCAGGTGATCAAAATCGAATTGACCGCGATTACGCGTTAATGCGGTTAGAACTAGTTGATCCTTCAGATCTGCCATCGGAGGAAGAATTGAAGGAGTTAGCCACTGATTTTCATAGTACTCAACGAAAATTATTAGCTACTCTCATCAAAGAAGAGCAGCGTGTAGAGTGCCGGGTCACTATGACCTTTGAAAAACGTTTTCGTAAGCTAGTTAAGTTGGTTAGAGAGCAAGTTTTAACCATCGCAAAACCTGTTAGTTGTAGTTCAGATTCAGTAACGGCAATAAGCAACTTTTTGACTCTCTGATTCACAAGAGAGGAATTTCTAATGTCGAGAAATTGCACTATTTATTGTCAAGTGTCCAAGGTGTTGCTTATGACTTGATCAAACACTTTCCTTTGTCAGATGAGAGCTATTTGGATGCTAACACAACCCTGTCTAAGTACTTTGATAAGAAGCGTCAGCTAGCCTCTCATTACTTTGAAAAACTAGTGAATTGTGATAACATTAGGGCAAGGTCTGGTTCTGAGTTGGAACGCTTGTCTAGAACCTTTAGTGAAAACCTAGCAGTGTTGGAAAAGTATAACTTGCCTGACAGAAACTTCATGTTGTTCCACCTGTTATGGTCCAAGCGGTAAAAAGTACCCTATGTGTTATTTTGATGTGTAACCTACTGCAAAGTTTCATCCAAATCCGTCCAGTAGTTTTTACGTGTAAGAGTAACAAACATTCATACATCCATACTCACAAACTTTCATATTTATAATATTAGAAGGACGTACCTACCTATAGCTACAAAACTATGATACATGATTTGTTGTCTTTAACGTAAAAAAAATAATGATAGGTAGGTACTTCTACTATTGGACTTGCATTTTTCCATTAGTATTTTATTATATTGGTTATTTTGTTTTGATAAAACAGTTTAGAACATATCAAACATTTCGACGGCAACAAAATCACTATTTCTTGATAAATAATGCGCAGCCATTAATCCATATATTTTAGGTAGATTACCTACACGATTACCTTTTTTCGAATCCTATATCCAATTTATTAATCGAATAATATTTACTATTAACGTAATACGCGACCTAAAACACAACAAAATAATACATTAAATATTAAATTAATAAAAAAATTAAATAAAATACAGCGCTAGCAATATGCGCCACCGCTGGCGCGTTGTTCTACGTCGTGTGACGTCGTGTGACGTCACAAGCGGTCACGCGACTGTTAGCGGGACTCGATATTTTTCGAAACTTTGAATATCTATATAATCAAAACTACTGGGTATTTTTGATTACAACAAAAACTAGTGTATTTGTATGCATACAGGCTTTACTGAGACAAAATTTCAAGCGATTTGGCATACCTTATATCAAATTAAGATATAATGCTGCGGATTATAATATGTTTGTTTCTTGTAAAATAGCATAAGACTCTAAGGTTACTGATTACTCTCTATTTACAAATTTAAGTGAAAAAATCCTTAAAGATGTTGAAAACCGCATTAAAATTTGTTAAGTGGGTTCGCAGGAGAAGGAAAGGAGTTCGCAAACAAATACGATTAGCCACTTGGATTTATACTATGTAATAATAATAGTAATAGAATGTTTGCAAACTATCTATAAAATTATGACATCATGTATAGCTGAACTAATAACTAAACACACCACTGCAAATCACATTCTTGCAGAGGAACAAAAAGGATGCCGCAAGGCAAGCCAGGGACAAAAGAGCAATTGACAATAGATCAGGTATTATCCAAACAAGCCTTTAAAAACAAACGTGATATATGTACTATGTACATTGATTTTAAAAAAGCTTACGATTCCGTACCTCATTCCTGGCTTCTAGAAATACTTAATATTTATAAAATACACCCAACTATAGTAAATTTTTTAACAAACACAATGCAGTCTTGGAAAACAAAACTCAAACTATATGCTACTGATTCCGCTATTGAAACCGATTTTATTAGAATAAGAAGAGGTATATTCCAGGGCGATGCGCTAAGTCCGCTCTGGTTCTGCTTAAACCCCTTATCTTAAAACCCTTTATCCGACCTATTAAATAGCAGTTCCCGAGGATTCCAATTAAAGTACGATGGACAGCAGTTAACATTGAACCACCTGATGTACATGGATGATATTCAATTATTTGCCGATTGTGCCGAAAACATCGGCTGATATTACTCAATCTTTCTCGGAGGACATCAAAATGGAATTCGGCATTGATAAATGCAAACTGCAAACAGTTATTCGCGGTAAAGTTGAGGAACTGAGTTATTCATTGCCAGATATGAAACAAATCGAACCTGTGGACCAAGTTGAAGGTTACAAATATTTAGGCTACCAACAGACACAACAAATACATCATAACAAAACCAAACACACACTTATACAAAAGTTCAAATCTAGACTGCACAAAATACTCAATTCACAATTAAACGCTCGCAACACAATTAAGGCAATTAATATAGGTATTAGCGGTTCCTATTCTTACTTTCTCTTTTGGTGTGATTCCATGGTCTCAGAGTGAGTTGACACGACTTCAACGTTCCATTAATGTCAATATGACCCAATACAGGAAACATCATCATTTTTGGGGTTAATACTGTCCGCGTGTAACGCTTTTTTTTTGTAGCTATAGGGGTCTGGAGAAGAAGGTAGCGACATCTAGTTTGCGAGGTCGTATTTTCTAACTTCAGTTCCAATATTTGATATCAAGTTGTTACTTGCAACACATAGATGGCGTTAGTTGTGTCATTCCTATCTATTGTATGTGATGTTGCCTGATTTGTTTTGGTTGATGAGTAAGATTTTAATTTCTTCAAAGGAGAAATAATAAATAAATATAAAATGATAATTTATTATTTTAAACAAGATATTCCATTCTGAGCTTATTTTGTCTTGTTTTGAGAAAGTTAGTTTTCGCGTTTGTTAATTCAGTAATTTCTGTTGGTAACATTCGGTGCCTCCATTTTACGAGCCCTTTTCTTGTCAACAATGGTTGGAGTCAGACGCTTTGTCGTAATTTCTTGAGAAGATGTGAGGAGTGTACGAATTAAGCAGTGTTTCATCTTTAAATGGCTTTTTAAGTCATTCTTATTAATATTTATTATTGGCTTTGCTTCGTGCCTGCCACTAAAATCAACATGCATCCCTTTAAAGGATTGTTGTATTTCATTTAAACCCAACGATGTTGGGTTTTTTATTTTTTATTCTAGTTAACCTTTTCAATTTAGTTCTTGATTTTAATTTCAAATATGGACCATTGAACTTTTCCCTGCTTCTGCACCAACGATGGGATCCATATAAAATTATCACACTTGCTATTTAACCTCAAGCATTTCACAAGCACCATGTTCTCTACTTCACTTTAATGGATATTAATTGCTAAGCTTCAATGTCAATATGCACCAGCGCATACTGCTTTGGTTCTTCTAATACATCCGTCACACCAGTACAACATAAGTTAAGGTAAAATTGTAACTATTCATAATGTGTATAGCATTAAGTGAAAGACCTTGATGTAAACTACCTATTAGTTTATTATGACTTTATAAAATTATCTCCGTTTAGCACTTCCCCTTGCTCTGTTGTAAACAAATTATCCAAACAATAAATTGTTAATAATCTATTTTGACCTTTTTTATTTCATAGGTGTATCTGAACCTCGCTTGCATGAGCAGCGGATAGGCGTCCTTAAAATTTAAATTAGTCTGCTTGCTCATCTCTAGGCCTAACGCTCCCACAACCCTGTTAGATAGGTTCTTTTTTGTCTCATAGCTCAAGCCGAGCCCAGGTAAGATTGCACGCGTCCGTAGGCGAACCCCTTTTTTTGGGGTTCCTGACTCTAGTTACCCTACACGTGACCCCTGGGTAGTGCCAAATAGACTGTAAAAGTGGTAGAGTTTAGCTGTAGTCACATAGACTATAGCGTAAATTGGTCTGACTCGACCGGCAAGTACCACTTACGCACAGAAGACCAACGTGAAGTAGGAACATTGTTCCTGCGTTTCGTCTGGTGAGTACTGTTTCCAGTGCCCATTCCCCCTTCCCACCCTAAGTATGACAGCGGCATTTAAAGAGTTGGTACCCCAGGAAGGTGCCTGCTCTCTTGGAGCAGGAGAATCCTTCCCCGAGCCCCCCAGCTCGGGCTGCCCTTCGTACTCTGGGGTGGGCACAATACCGCGACATACTTCCCGGGGCAAACGAAGCAAGAGCATGCCTGAGACCCCTCCCACGCTATCAGTGGATTTTTGTAACATTCGAGGGGTCCACTCCAACCTAGCTGCCGTCCATCAACACCTTGAGACGGCAAAGCCGGCCATGCTCTTCTTAACCGAGACACAAATATCCTCCCCACCCGAATCATCCTACCTCACCTACCCTGGCTACACGCTTGAGCATAGTTTTTTGCCTCATGCCGGGGTATGCGTACACATTAGGGAGGATATTAGTTACCATCGCCTTGGTAATCTTGAAGCCCTTGACCTGTCCACTCTATGGTTGCGTGTAGACTGCGACGACCACCCCCGCATCTATGCGTGTATCTACAGGTCACACAGTGGTGACGATGAGACGGAGCGACTCTTTGAGCGTCTCCAACAAGCGACAGACCTCATTCTTGAGCAGTTTCCTTCCGCCGAAATCATTTTGTTGGGAGACTTCAATGCCCACCACTCTGATTGGCTCGGTTCTAACAAAACCGACCACGCGGGAAAAACTGCTCGGGACTTCGCCCTGGCTTATGACTTTAAGCAACTGATTACTTCGCCCACGCGAATCCCAGATGCTGAAGGCCACACACCTTCTTTGCTGGACCTTCTGCTGACCTCACACCCCGATAACTATCAGGTGACGGTCGATACCCCTCTCGGGTCGTCGGACCACTGCCTGATACGGACAAAACTGCCACTCACTTGCCCCTCCCGTCCTAGATCTACTGGAAGTCGGCGTGTTTGGCACTACAAGTCAGCAGATTGGGATGGAATGCGTACTTTCTTTGCTTCCTACCCGTGGAGACAGGTTTGCTTCTCATTGGATCCCAGCGATTGTGCACAATCGGTTGCCGATGTCGTGTTGCAGGGTATGGAATTATACATTCCTAGTTCTGTGATACCCGTCGGCGGCAGATCCCAGCCCTGGTTTAACAAATCCTGCCAGGCAGCCACTGCTGAAAAGCAGCAATGTTACCGGGCTTGGGCTTGCGCTCACACAACTGGAGATCCCAATAGCGTATCGCTAAAAAAGAAGTACAACCTTGCCTCCAGGTCATGCAAAAGGGCCATTGCTAGGGCGAAAGCCGAGTACGTCCGCATAATTGGCGACAGACTTGTGCGTTTCCCATCTGGGTCTCGTGCATTTTGGTCATTAGCCAAAGCGGTACAAGGCAACTTCTGTCTGTCGACTGTCGGATGACGGTTCGCTTGCCCACACTGCAAAAGAAAAAGCCGATCTTCTGGGCCTTCTTTTCGCATCCAACTCGACTTTGGACGACCAGGGAAAAACACCTCCGAACATCCTGAGATGTCAGAGTTCTATGCCAGATATACGGTTCTTGCAACGCACCTTACGTAGAGCTCTTCTTTCCCTGGATATCCATAAGTCGAGCGGGCCTGACACCATCCCGGCAATTGTACTAAAGGTCTGCGCTCAAGAGCTAGCTCCTCCCATGACGCGGCTCTTTCGGCTCCTGTACTCCACCGGCGTAGTCCCTAATTGCTGGAAGACAGCACTAGTGCATCCGATCCCTAAAAAAGGCGACCGCTCAGATCCAACTAAATACCGGCCTATTGCAATCACCTTTATACTCTCCAAAGTTATGGAGAGTATGATTAACACTCAGCTCTTACGATATCTCGAAGATCACCAATTGATCAGCGACCGCCAATACGGTTTCCGTCACGGACGGTCAACTGGTGATCTTTTATATCTGACCCATCGCTGGGCAGAGACCGTAGAGAGCAAAGGTGAGGCCTTAGCAGTTAGTCTGGACATAGCGAAGGCTTTTGATCGGGTCTGGCACAAATGTCTTCTAGCCAAATTACCATCATATGGACTACCCGAGAGATTGTGTAACTGGATCACCAGCTTTCTTACTGGGCGGAGCATTAAGGTTGTAATCGACGGTGCATGCTCTGACTCCCTGCCCGTAAATGCTGGTGTTCCTCAAGGCTGTGTGCTCTTCCCAACATTGTTCATCTTGCACATAAATGATATGCTGCAAACCAGCGGTGTACATTGTTATGCGGATGACAGTACCGGAGATGCACTGTACCATGGCCAAGCCAATCTCAGCAAGGAGTCGGTTGTCGAAAACTGGAACAAGCTTGTGTTAAAAGTTGAGGCCTCTCTAGACCTGGCCTCCTTGTGGGGTAGCGGTAACTTGGTCACATTTAACCCCCTCAAAACACAAGTTTGCGCGTTCACCACAAAAAAACCCCATTCGTATTAGCCCCTACATTTCAGAACACTCCTCTTTGTATAAAGCCTATGATCGAAATCCTCGGTGTCGGCATATCGAGCGACGTTCAGTTTCATAGTCACTTGGAAGACAAAGCCAAACTGGCTTCTAAAAAGCTTGGAGTGCTTAACCGAGCGAGACAGTATTTCAAACCGGCCCACCGCCTTCAACTATACAAGGCACAGGTGCGGCCCCATATGGAGTACTGTTCTCACCTCTGGGCAGGAGCACCTCAATGCTTACTTCTTCCATTTGACAAGATACAACGTAGAGCGGCTCGAATCGCCGGCAACCCAGCTCTTTCTGATCGCCTCGATTCTTTGGCCCTGCGAAGAGATATATCATCTCTTTGCGTTCTGTATCGTCTATACAATGGGGAGTGTTCTGAAGAATTATTCGACCTTATACCAGCTGCACAATTCCACCACCGCACCTCCCGCCACAGATTGAAATTCCATCCCCACCACCTAGATAGCTGGCGCTCCACCACCCTCCGTTTCGGGCGGAATTTTCTGCCACGCACTACGCAGATGTGGAATGAACTACCTGCAGCGGTATTCCCGGCTACATACAACATGGGGCTCTTCAAGTCGAGAGTGTATTCCCACTACAAAGGTCGGCAACACACCCCCAACACCCACAGTGTTGCGGGTAGTCATGGGCGGCGGTGATCATTTACCACCAGGTGACCCGCTTGCTCGTTTGCCCCCTATTAATATAAAAAAAAAAAAAACATCCACTCTCTTGTATTCAGCGCTTAACGTTGTCTAGGTTAGAAGGTGGCCGAGGAATTATCGACTTGCAAAACCTACATAATAAAAATTTACATAGTAATAATTGATAATGTTATTGGCGATGTTGAATTGTTTTTGGTGGAAACGCAAGTGAGAACTCTATCTGCCGTATTGTAGTCGTGTGTTGTCTGAGGATGAATACTGGCGATCCTTGTGGTGGATGCGCGTATGTGAGAGCAATGGTGATGTTGCTGGTCGGCCGAGGCCGAGGAGATAGAGGGGTGTTCACTCGTGTCGTGGCGTGTTTCAATGATTGATTTGTTGTGATAAGGTGATGACCTTTATCGATGGTACATGATCTATACTGACTTTAGTGTTTTGATGTTACTGTTTTATGCCAGTCTAATTAACCTAGTTTAAATTTACTTTCTTGGTTTGTAAATATTACCTATCGGTAAACTTTGGTTGATGGATACCTCTTTTCTGTTTCATTATAAAAAAAACGAATTACTTACAATAATCTTAAAGTAGAGTTAACTTTTTAAATTGCATAGCCTTTTATGGTTATTATCAATCGATAGAGGTGGTATGAAATGAGTTGTTAATGCTCGATTTGGGTGTTCACGAAAATGGATGTTTTGATGTAAAAATTTATTATCATTGTAAATTTAAATAATGAGAGAATTTAGTTTTTATTGAGAGGCAATATCTTATGCCTACTTTAAGACATTTCAATGTTACTGTGGTTTTGCCAGGAGTGGCCGAGCATATACTGTGCCTAGCTTGTTTTGTTACAGAAAACACACGAGGACGTGTGTCTTGTCAGAATGGCCGTGTCGGAGTCGGTGGACATTAAATGAAACTAAAGAGCGCCATCTATCGATTTTCATGATAAACTTTGTAAAATGCAAGCCTACCAAGAAACATGACGTCCGACGCGTGCGCGGAAGGAAATCTTTCAAAAAAAAGAAGAGCGCGGGAATCGGAATGAAGCAGTCGTCTTTTCCACATTCAATTTGCTATTTTGTATTGAGTCATTTTGTCTAAGTTTAACAGTTTGTATTCTATTGCTGTATCGGAAGTCATCAATACGAAAGCTAAGTATCTGTGAGTAATGTAATAGCGATTTTTATAACGTTCCTTTGTATTTTAAATTGTGATAATGGCAGAGTGGAGTTTATTCACCGGGTTCTTCTCCAGTCAATATGTCAGACAGATCGTAGCTGTCTTTATGAATCCGGTAAATTAAAACAAAGTTAAAGGTTAAACTGTTTCTTTATTATTCCAAATACCCTTGTAGTTCATTATGGTAGTGAGGCAGGTCATTTCAATACAGTTGCATTAGTTTTATCAGATCATTGAGCTAAAGTAGTTAACAGATTGTTCCTATATTCTTTCATAATGTTTTAAGTTTTTGTTTGCTGCCTTCTACGCCCACGTGTATGAGATCTTTAGCATTCTGACATTAACAAAAGACACCCGCTGTGCCGTCATATATATATATTAAATAATAATACTGATATGATTGTAGTATATTGTTTTTATTTATATTTTGTTGTGATAAATATTATTAATTGTGGTTTTTGAAGTTAAAAGGTTTTGGTTAAAAATATCAAATTTCGCAAAGTTCGTATTATGGTTCGAAAACATTTGGTAAAAAGGGGCTCGTCTTCCAGCGTTAGTTCTTGTAAATGGTAAGTAGAAAGTGTCTGACTTGTTGCGGTTGCTTTTAGGCAGTGGTACTTTTATCTGAATTGAGTTAGTGAGGTCAACACAATCATACCTGTCATTACAGATTTTAAAAAGAAACATTTCGGCAGCTATATATCGACGTGAGTCGAGTTTTTCAACTTCGTATGCAGTAAGAATGGTTTGGTACGAAGAAACCGAATTAGTCAGTCTGCGGTGTATTGCTTTTAAAGCCTTTTTTTGAATCGCTTCTATTTGATTTATATAAATATTATAGTAGGGGTTCCATATTACTGATGCGTATTCTAAATGTGAACGCACTAATGAGTAATACAGTGTTTTACAAGTCAAAAGTTTTTTAAAGGGTTTGCTGGTCCGCAAAATAAAGCCTAACATTTGGTATGTGTTAGATATGTTGATCATTGTAGGGTAGGCAGCGAGGGTAGATTAATAAATGAGTATGCATCCAACCTGTGTGTTTGACTGACGTTCCCATACCTAATATCTGGCGACGAGTTAAAATTCGCGTTAAAATGTGTGCCGCGGTCACGTTCGGTATTTTGTCAAACTTCGACCACCTCACAAATCACTGGAGTAGCTATAAATCAAGAATTACTCAGTGGTTTATAGCAAACGACGTGTCCGACAACTCAGACAAAGGAAAGGTCAAGCGAAGGGCGATTTTACTGAGTGCATTGAGTGATGCCACGTATAAGTTGGTCAGCGATCTAGCCCTGCCGGCGAAGCTTGAAGACGTAGAATATGATAAAATCGTACAGCTCCTGGACGATGATTTCACTCCGAATCGCACTGGATTTTCGGAAAGATTCAAATTCTATACAGCAACGCAGAGGTCAGGTGAAAGTCACACAGAGTGGGCTGCACGACTCAGGGGCCTATCGGCGCACTGCAACTTCAAATGTTTGGAAGAGGCCTTGTTAGATAGATTTCTAATGGGCATGTCGGCGGGACACGAGCGGGACAAGCTGTTCGCGCAGGATCAGCGGGAGCTCACCCTGGCGCGGGCGGTGGCGATGGCGGAGAGCGTGCGCTGTGCGCGCCACGCCGCCGCGGCGGGGGCGCTCGCAGCCGCCCCCGCGTCCACCGAGGCCGTGTTCACCGTCACCAAGAAGAGCAAGTGCAGTGTTTGTGGTTACTCCAACCATAAGTCAGATCAGTGTCGATTCAGGTCATACAAGTGCAAAAAGTGTAATAAAATAGGGCATTTGCGTAAAATGTGTTCATTTGTGGATAAGGTGAAAAATATTGAGGAAGGTCTGTCTGATAGCGGCGATGATGGTAAGTCTTTTTACAATATAAGATGTGAACGGGGTAAGCCTATGAGAGAATCGGTTTGTGTCGGTGATTTAATCCTCGAATTTGAAATTGATAGTGGCTCAGCGGTGAGTGTTATTTCAAAAACAATGTACTTTACTCATTTTTCAAAGTTGCCATTGTCAATTACCTCCAAAAAATTATTGGGGTATACCGGCACGGAGATCGCTACTTGTGGGGTTGTAAGGTTGCCCGTTTCTTATAACGGCACTATTAATGACCTTGATTTTTACGTAGTGAAAAAATCAGGTCCGTGTCTGTTAGGCCGCGATTTTATTAGAAATTTTAACTTGGAGCTCGCGCCGTCAGTAAATAAACTGTTTACGTCGGAGGACCGTAATGAAACCGTTATGCAAAAAATAATAACCACTTTTCCCAAAGTGTTCTCGGGTGATCTAGGTGCATTTAATAAGTATAAAGTTGAGTTGCGTTTGAAACCCGACGCACAGCCAATTTATTTTAAACCTAGGCCCGTGCCCTATGCACTAAGAGAAAAAATTGATAAGGAATTGGACCGATTGGTCAGTTTAGGAGTTTTAGTGCCGGTGGAGCATTCACCCTACGCGTCCCCAATAGTGCCCGTTTTAAAGAAAGATGGAGGGTTGAGGTTGTGCGCTGACTATTCCGTCACAATAAATAAACAAATAATTGTCGACAAGTACCCGTTACCCACTGTAGATGACTTATTTTCTAAGCTCAACAAAGGGGTGCAATTTAGCAAATTAGATTTATCTATGGCTTATAACCAATTTGTTTTAAATGAGTCATCACAAAGTTTAACTTGTATTAATACTCATCGCGGGCTATTTAAGTTTACACGTTTAGTGTTCGGGTTAGCGTCGGCGCCAGCTATCTTTCAGAGAGCAATGGAATGCGTGCTCGCCGGGTTGGAGGGGGTAGTGTGCTTCCTGGACGACGTATTAGTGACAGGGGCTACTACAGAACAACACAAACAACGCTTAACAGCCGTATTGCAACGGTTTCAAGACGCAGGTCTGACTGTCAAGCCAGAAAAATGCGAGTTTTTTAAAAATGAACTGTGCTATCTAGGTCACGTCATAAATCGCAACGGAGTAAAAAAGTCTCCTGACAAAGTTAAGGCAATTTTAAACATTACGAAACCCTTAAATATATCACAGCTTCAATCGTTTTTGGGCTTAACTAATTATTATAGGAATTTCATACCCGCAGCGGCTACAATCTTAAACCCATTGTATAAATTATTACAAAAAAATGTTAAATGGGAATGGACGGCCACTCATGACGAATCCTTTAATAAAATTAAAGAAATAATGGCCTCGGATAAGTATTTAGCACATTTTGATCAAAATGCAAAATTAATTTTAACTGTTGACGCTTCACCAACAGGGTTAGGGGCCGTTTTATCCCAAATTGGAGAAGACAGTATTGAAAAACCTATTTATTACGCATCTCGCACGCTTAACTCGGCGGAAAAAAATTACGCACAAATACAGAAAGAAGCAACAGCAATAATTTTTGGTGTTCGCCGTTTTCACCAATATTTATACGGACGATCGGAGCCTTTTGTGCTACGTACGGATCACAAACCTTTATTGTCTATTTTTGGACCACATAAAGGCATTCCCATAGTTTCGGCGAATAGACTCCAAAGATATGCAATTTTCTTATCAGCCTATAATTACGTAATTGAATACGTTAAAAGTAGCGAGAACAGTGCGGATTGTTTATCCCGGGCGAGCGTGCGTGCGAGCGAGATAGACAATGTACCGACGGGCAGTGACGACAGCAGCGCCTGCGAGGATCGTGCTACTTATGTTAATTTCATAATAAAAGGTACCTTACCCGTAACTCTCGATATAATTCGTGCGGAAACGTCTAAAGATAGCGTTTTAAAACAAATAATGAATTGGGTGGTTTACGGTTGGCCCAAAAAAGTAAACGACAGCAAATTAAAACCCTTTCATAAAATACGTTTACAGTTATCGCTAGAAAACGGGTGCTTGATGCGCGGACACAAGGTGGTCATCCCGGCTTCGCTTCGAGATAGGGTTTGTAAGGAGTTGCACAGCTCTCACTTCGGTGTGATCAAGATGAAAGCGGACGCGCGGCGGCGGCTGTGGTTCCCCGGCGTGGACGCGGCGCTGGAGGCGCTGGCGGCGGCCTGCGCCGTGTGCGCCGCGCTGCGCCCCGCGCCGCCCCGCGCCCCGCTCGCGCCCTGGCCCTATCCGCCGCGCCCCTTCTATCGCGTACATCTTGATTTTTTAGGTCCATATAACAACCAAATGTATTTAATAGTAGTAGACGCGTTTACGAAATGGGTGGAGTGCTATTTGATGTCGAATTCGTATGGGTCTAAGGCGGTGATCAGCAAGTTGTACGATTTTATGTCTCGAGTCGGTATTCCTAATATTTTGGTTTCTGACAATGGCACTTCTTTTAAATCTACAGAGTTTGATGATTTTTGTAAACTGAATGGCATAACTCATATATTTTCACCTCCGTATCATCCAGCCAGCAACGGGCAGGCAGAAAGTTTCGTGAAAATTATTAAGAAAGGGTTAAAATCCATAATTTTGGATATTGATAACAAAAAGAACCTACAAGAGCATATTTTAAAATTTTTATTCGATTATCGTAATTCGAGGAACAGTACTACAGATAAATCACCGGCAGAATTGTTATACGGCCGACAACTGCGCTCACGGTTAGATTTAATCAAACCATCTGATTTACGCGAATCGTCTCCGCTATCCACAGACCTTGCTCAATATGTGGACCGACAACAGTGTTCGCAGGGTAAATACCACAAACATAAAGCTAGGAAAGATTTTTGTGAAAATGACTGCGTGTGGATTACTAGAAACATTAATTCACAAAAATTTTATTGGATTGAAGGGGTGATAAAGCAGAAACTAGGGACAGTTGTTTATTCGGTTTACGTTCCGAGCACTGACAGCGTCGTTTATAGACACATAGATCAGATAAGGAAGAGGACCGAGGAAAGCCAGTATTGTTGGAACCCAGACGCCGTATCGGACTTGGTGCCGACACACACGACCGGGTCTTCAGCAGTACAGCAGCCGGTGGATGTGGGTGAGGAGGTGGTGTGCGATGTTGCGCCGGAGCCCCGGTCGCCGCCGGTGAACCCGCGCCGGCGCGAGCTGACGCCGCCCGCGGCCTCGCCCCCCGCGGCCCCCGGCGACGTGGGCAGCCCGGCCGCGGCTACATCGGACGCGGCAGATGACCGAGCCCACTCGGACGCCTCATCATCGCGCTTTAGTTTAAGTAGATTGTTTTAAGTCACTGCATTCTTCTGTTATTTTTTATATTGTTAGCTATAAGGGTGAGGGGTGTTAGATATGTTGATCATTGTAGGGTAGGCAGCGAGGGTAGATTAATAAATGAGTATGCATCCAACCTGTGTGTTTGACTGACGTTCCCATACCTAATAGTATGCTTTAGTACAAATGTTATTTATATGTTTGTCAAGGGTTAACTTTTCATCTAGTGTTAAGCCCAAATCACGGACTTCTTGGACTTGTTGGATATTATGACTACCTATGTGATATGTATAGTTGACTTTGTTGTGTTGTCGTGTGAACGTAATTTTTTGGCATTTTTCTGGGGCTAATTGTAGTTTTAGTCTATAACAATAATCGCTAAATCGATTCAAGTCTTCTTGCATGTGTGCACAATCTTGTGAAGATTTAATTTTTTTGAAGATTTTGAGGTCATCAGCAAATAATAATATCTGACTATGTTGAAAACATTGTGCAATATCATTGATAAATAGGATGTAGAGCAAGGGGCCTAGAATTGATCCCTGTACAACACCGGAAGTGACCTTACAACTTTCGGATTGATAACCCCGGATAGTTACAACTTGTTGTCTGTTTTTGAGGTACGAAGCAAACCACCGCAAGAGATTGCCACGTATACCATTGAATGCAATTTTTTTTAACAATAATATATGGTCGACTTTGTCAAAGGCCTTACGAAAATCGGTATATATTGAATCTACTTGTGAGCCATCATCAAGGGCCTTAAATAAATAATCTGTGTATAGCGTAAGGTTGGTAACAGTGGATCTGGTTTTAACAAAGCCGTGTTGGTGGTCATTAATTCTGTTTTTGATTTGACAGTATAGTTTATTATGAATTAAGGTTTCTAGTACTTTAGGAATAGTTGATAGAACTGATATGGGACGATATTGTTTTATGTCAGTCCTAGAACCAGTTTTGTGTATAGGTGTTACGTATGCTAACTTCCACTGATCAGGAAAAACTCCTTCTGTGATGCTTCTATTAAATATGACAGATAGGGGTAAAGATAGGGCACGAGCCGTATTTTTTAGAAAGAATGGACTTAGTTTGTCAGGTCCGGGCTCTTTAGATGTGTCCAGTTTAACAAGGGATTTATATACGTCGTACTGACTGAAATGTATATTGTGTATATTCGGAGATTCATTATGGGATGGAAGTGAGTCAAAGTCAATGTCATCATTTTTTGTAACACTTGGTTCAAAAACGGAGCAAAAGAAATCGTTAAATAGTAGCGCGATTTCAGAGGGATTAGCTGTAGAAGTATTTTCTAAATTCATAGTGCTTGGATAGTCAGAGTTGGTCTTTTTTAGAGACGAGGCGTATTTCCAGAATGATTTAGCATTATGACTTATGTTTGATTCTATATTGTTGATATAGGTAATAAAACTGGAGTCAAAAATCATTGCATGGTCGACATCGTGCTGATCTCATCAACCCCAATGTTGACAAGTCTGCGTCAAACGCCTGGTTGAAGAGAGGGGAACTGTTTCCTGAGACAGAAGTGTTTATGATCTCCATTCAAGATCAAGTACTGGACACAAAAATTACCGGAAGAACATCATTGGAGACCGATCCCAGTCTGACCATTGTCGCCGGTGCCACTGTAGTTCTGAAACAATCCAACACATTACAGGTGCCTGCAGAACTCTCGCGCAAATAGACTACAAACACCGGCATGACCAGGTAGCAGCGATAATACACCAGCACCTTGCGCATAAGCATAAATTTATAAATGAAAAAACCGCGTATTACAAATATAAGCCTCAAACAGTATTAGATTCCTCAGAAGTCAAATTATATTGGGATAGAACAATAATAACAGACAAAACCATATCCTGCAATAGGCCCGATATAACACTGCACAATAAAAATAATAAAACTGTTTACCTCATCGACATTGCGATCCCAAACACACAATCTATAGACCACATACACTGAAAAAATTAGCAAATACACAGACCTCGTTATAGAATTAAAAAAACAATGGAAAGTTGATCTCGTTAAGACTGTCCCAATAGTTATTTCCTCGACTGGTGTGATTCCAAAGTCCTTACACAACAGCCTTAAATTATTAGATATGCATGCCCTGTCGTATACACTGTTGCAGAAAGCAACTACCTATATTAAACACTTGTCGCATAGTGCGGATTTTTTTAATCCCTAAATTAACCTACGTTAATTATTTTAAGCAATCGCCTATCCAAAAGCTCGCCTAGCCAAAAGCTCGCCTTTGCTTAATAACACCCCCTAAAAAGGTGAAATTAAAACATAAAATAAAATAGTAATAGTGATGTAGTTCGCAAAGTCGTATAATGATAATTCTGATTCCGAAGAAGCGAGTCGTCAAACTTTTTTTTTTGTCATAAAATTGACTTTGTTTTAGATATTTCTCCTAGGTTTTATTTATTCAAAATACGTAAATTAAATAAAACAAATAATAAACAATAAGGTAACTTATTTATTTACAAGCAACTAAGTATTTCCAAACAGTGATTAAGTTACAACATATAAATTCTCTTTTCCTTAAACTAAGAGGAGAGGTAAATTATAAATAGATTTAAAATTATACATACAATTACTGTTATTTATTACATACTATATTTACAAAGTTTCTTACAAAATTTAAAGTTGCAGTTTGCATTTAATATAAAAAAATATAAAACATAAAAACTTCACAATTATTCTTATTTAAAAGTGGTTCTCTTATGTTGGCAATCAGTAATGATTTAGTTCAAGCTTTCAGACTCTAGGTGGATCCGATTAATTGACAAGCATTTTCACGTAATATATCACATTATTATCAAGAGAGAGAATTATTATTTTTTGTCATTCGAACATGATTTTGCGTAGCTAGGAAATATTCATTCATGGTAAAGTTTAAGTCAAGTCGTAATACTGAAATATCTCCGAGTTTATAGTCTCTAGAGTGTAACTGCACGATTTTGATGAGGTGGTGTCACGATGCTGTTAATTGTTTGTTTGTTTTTATTGTGATTGACAGTGACGTAAGGCCATTGTCCTCGCACGGTCACGCTGCGGTCACGTCGCAGTCTCGCGGTCGCTGCGGCGTCACGGCAGCCGGTTGTCGAGCTCGAGCCGCCGCACCATCCACTGCAGCGCCGGCGCCTGCACAAACACTTTCAATATACAACTAAACAAAATACACCTTGCATTCATAGCGGCAAGTAGGTACTAACTTTTGGAAATTATAGTGTATAACAAAAAAAATAATAACTACTTGTGTTGATTGTATTGTATTAAGACTGGTATTACCAAAAATCAAATAAAAAAATATATGACAGTTTTAATTCTAATATTTCGAGTACTAATTAAGATACCACTAAATAAGATATAGGTATAAGGTACCCGAGCTGTAACCTAAACAAAGTTATATAAGAAAGAGTAGAAATCAAAACTTCAAAGGATATCAAACTGTTAGAGCGTTGGTTAGAGCATGCAAAACCAAATGAGCAAGAAGGCAACTAAGAGACTGCAACAGTGGTAGTGAAGGTGTCGCAGGGAAGGTGCGCGGGAGTACCGGTCAGGGCTGGTTGTGCATGTGGTCGTAGTCGTAGTCGCGCGCGGCGTCGAGGTCGTCGCGCGCGTCGTACTCCTCCTCGTCGTCGTCGGCGGCGTCGTCGTCCTCCCCCCGCGCGTCCCCCGCGCCGCCCTCCTCCGCGCCCGCCGCCGGCCCCCGCGCCGCCTCCTGCCCCGCGCCGACAAGCAAGCAACCCGTGTTACATGGCCACCGACACCAGGGTTAGATGTAAACTCACACAAGTTACTGCACAGTTAATTGCATTAATCGAACAAGCGAGGGTTGTCAGAGCGGCCGTACCTTGCTAGGCCTCCAGCCGCAGCCGGGCAGCGGCAGGCCGTCAGCGCCGAGCGGGCAGGGGGCGTCCAGCCCGGGCACGCCCTGCTCGCCCTTGTCGCCCTTGTCTCCCTTGCGGCCGCGCTTGCCGGCCGGGCCCTGCAACCCCACCATACCTTGTTACCTGGGTGCACAACCATATCATTACACTACAGTAGTGCGCATGCACGTAACGAGCGAGGTCACAGTGAGATATTTACGATTCAATATACTTAATAATAATAAATGCAAATTATAATTATGTAAGACCAAACCGCTAAAGTAAAAAAAATTAAGATCTTGTTAGTTGTCATGCCAAGATTAGTTCTAGTATCGAAGCAGCCGATGCGGCGAATAAAGACAAGAGTAAAGGAATCTTCATGCTCCACTTACTGGTTCCCCTTTGTATCCTTTGTCGCCCTTAGGACCCTAACAAACAACAATCATTCGGTTGTCACTTAAAAATACACATTGCAAGAAGAGATAAATATAAGAAAGTGTCGGTCCAGCCGACTCTCGACACGACTAACCTCTTGTCCGGGAATCCCGTCGGTTCCCTGAAACGTTCAACGTATTAGTACACGATCACTACGCGACTCAGCGCTCGCTATACAAGAGGTTAGTACGTACAGGCAGTCCGGGATCCCCTCGCTCGCCCTTCGATCCCGGCTCTCCTTGTGCACCCTGCCGCCAATTATTATTATTCAAATTTACTGCTGTCGTGTTTTCATCACCCAATTTAGATTTCATAAGCATTCAGACTCAGCTACGAGATTGTTTGAAGCGCTAGATTTTGAGCACAACTTAAATAATGGGTTGTGAATAAAGCTATAGAGAAAGTTTAAGTGATGAAAATTAAATTATCTCTTAACACACCTTCATGCCGTCTAGTCCGGGCGGGCCCTGTGGATGTAAACAATATCATTGAAACCGATATCCTCCCAAGTTGTTCTTAATAATACGATGCACAGTCGTAGTAGTAACACGATATACGATGAGGAGACTCACCACCAGAGCACATGCGAGCAGTCCATGCAGCGCTCGCGGTGCCGACATACGTAGACAGCGGACAGAACCAGGCGAGAGACAGAACAAGAACGATTGAAAGACCAATATGCATGGCATGCAATATTTATTTTTCTTTAAAATAATTTGTAAACAACAATATTTTATGCTCTCGTGACACGTTATGGTACAAATGACAACTTTTGATTTCATAAAAAAACTAAATTCTTAACTATTATAATGCTTACAATATTAGGGACGATATAGAAACGGGAAGGAATATTTATAAATATGTTAGTAATAATACGCGAGTCGCAGTGATTGGTGTTAGCTTACAGTCCTGCCCGTGCGGCTGCACTTACATACAATTGTAGCTCTGGCTAATAACATTGCTGAAGTCCACTTTAGTATTATCATGAAGTATTATAGCTGCAACTTCGACTGACACTGCCACTAAACGTCGATAAGAATCTAAAGTGGAACCTTCAAATGATTACTAGTTGAGAAGTAGTCCATAGCTTTACTTTACAGTATAATATTAAATTAATTATTTGTCTTATAGTAACTACCTCTTCATGCAAGTTTCAGAGGCCAAAAGATAGATTGATATTTGTACATTTTTGTTTTTCTTAAATCTAATTGTTCCTACAACAATTGCATGTTATAACAGTACCTTACAGTAGTATTGCATTTATGTACAAGATAATGTTACTCGTTAGATACCTAATAGTATTGAGATAAAATAGAAAATATATTAGAAGAGTAGGGATTAGACTAGAATGTACGCTAGGTTTGGGACGAGTCGACACGAGGGCGAGCGCGGCGGTGAGACGCGGGGACGGGAGGGGCGGTACGAGGGGCGGCAGCGGTGGTAGGGGCGGCACTGAACGGCGGCAGTTGGCGGTGCTAGTAGAAGTAGACAGGCGTCAGGGATAGCACCGTAGTGAGGGATAGCAAAGAAAAATAAAAAAGTTGAGTGGAAAAGAAGGATGGTAGCATGAATGGCAGCGGGAATGAGAGACGGCAGAAAGTGTTAAGACGGGAGAAAAGGTGGCTGCGGTCAGAAGCGGAGAAGGGCAGTGGCGGCGGGAGTTAGAGTGAGAACTCGGGAAAGGGATTAGGATGTGAGTCAACCAAACTGAGGAATTCATTGATGTACCTATCTACGTAAAGTCCCACCTTACCAGCGCTGTTAATAATTTACTCTAAAAATATTTTTAGGTATTTAAGTTACTTCAAATACTTCTAAGAAAATCCTTATAGAACCTAACCTACAAAATTGAATGATAGAATTTTGATATTGAATACATAAATACAATTAATAAATATTTAATAGGTAGTAGAGATATGATAATAGCGATCACAAAAAAGACAACATTTTTACAAGTAGCCTAGAGTTGGGGCAGTAAACAAGTATCGTATCGTAACGTATGTATGTATGTATGGTACACGAGGCACGTCTGCCACCGACCGCGGGTGGCTCACTACTGAGGTAACACTTCACTTGGCACCGACTGGTTTCTCGAGTTCGTCTAGCCAAAACTACTAATACTCACTTTTAAAAATAGACATTCTGATCGTTGATTCATTTACTTACACCTACGCTTACATCTACATTCATATCATAATCTCAATATACACACTTATCACTAAGATTAACTTTTCCAAGTCTAACAACAAATTTACAATAGACAACATTAACATCTTTTGCACAATTATTTACCTCACATGATTTGAGTGACAATGACAATTTTATTTTGATACTTAGATTACAATTCAGAAATAGATCGAAGCAACTGAGATGGGAATAACGCAAAAACATTAAAACAGAGTACCTAGGTTAGGATAATTTACAAAGTTAATATAAGGCCAAGGATGCGTTGCTGGATGTCGGTGTCCTGCAGGGGCGCGGGCGGAGGCGGGGGCGGGAGTCGGAGGGCGGGGGCGGCATCACGCCAGCCACGCGTCCTGCACCCGGGTTAGTTGTTAGTACTCTCACCCAGCTAGTTATTTACTACTGTTACATGGCAGACACATTTTCACATCAATAATTATAGATTAGTTCTATATCATCTTATTAATATTTAATAAGATAGATTACTTCATAATTGAAAAATCTCGTTTTGTTATATCACTGACTACACTAGTTTTTTGACATGAGGATGTGTCATTTCAGATAATCAAACGCAAGCAGTTTAGACCAACACCATGTGAGCATGTTATTACTATGTTGCGTGTGTGTGTGTGTGTGTACGTACCCGTGCGCCGGCGTCGCCGGGCCGGCCCGTCTCGCCGGGGAGACCCACTGGACCCTGGAACATATCATATACATACCATTGTGTGTATACGTTGTACCTTATCAGATTTATTGAATCAGATTACTTCAAAATTACAGATACCTATTTCATTTTTAGTTTTGTGGTTACGTCTAAATGAAAATTGATATAGTTAATACTGTGAAAAGTTCACAGACGAGCGAAAGACACTACTCGCCACTGTAGCAAATGCGGCAGGCAGTGTTATAGAATGCTGCCGGTAGAGAAATTATAGCGGATTCGCAAAATATTTACTGTATAAAGTTAAATCTAAATGGATTTCCGCAAAGTAAAGCTATGTTCAAAGTCTTTCCGTGTGTGCCAGTGCAGCGGAGTTTGACGTTTCTTCTCATGATAATTGAAGTTACAGAATCACCCCGCTGATCTTGTTGTGCTCTATTTGACATTAAGATTTTGACAGCTTGGGACACAATAGCCTGTATTGTAAAATAAAATAGTTTGTTTTTCTATTTTTCTCGTTTGTTTTACGTTTTTTCCTCTTTATAACGACTTTTCATAGATTTATTTTACCACATAAAAAAATAAATTTGCTAAATCGGTTGAGCCGTTGCCATTTTCGAGGTTAGCGCTTAGCAACAAAATTAGCTAATCATTTTTATGAATATGTATAGATGACTTACCGGTAACCCCATTGGACCTGCATCTCCTTTTTCTCCTCTATCACCCTGCAATGAAATGTATAATATTTGTATTAAAACATCATCATCATTACATAGTTTAAATTCAATTCGCTTATTCTGTCTGTTTGTATGTTTGGCTGCTAACTCCTCCTAAACCAGTTAAGGGATTTTAATGCGGTTTTTACCGTCCTTAAGGTATTTTTTTCATTTAAATTTGTAAATAAGGAACATTCTGTTTTTTGTTTTTAAGTTAACTAAAATTCAATGTTTCGGGAACAAGTCGCCCAAAATTACCATTACGAAGCGTGGGCGGGTCACTAGTGTTCTTATAATCTGATATCATCGGTCAAAATAATTATAGTCTAGAGTTTAAATTAAAATTTATAGTGACAAATACATATTTCTAACAATTGTTATACAGCATGTACAGTACCTGCTTGCCCCGCAGCCCGGGCTCGCCCTTGTCCCCCTTGATGCCCGGCGGGCCCGGCACGCCCGGCACGCCCGAGGGGCCCGGCGCTCCCGGCGGACCCATCATCTGTAACACACGCACAATAACCGGTCACGTGGCATTATAGTTATGCGGTATTATATCCTGAACATTTTTTAATGTATCTTAACTGATAAATCAAGTTTAATTACGTTTAAAGCAGTGAAATTGTTAACACCTTCAATAAAACATTAAGAAAAAATTAAATTAAACCACATGGTAAATATAAAATGTAATTATTAGTGCCTGCGAAAGCTCTTTATGTCATGTTTGCCTCAAAAACTTGTTGTCGCCAACAACTTTCCTTTACAAATAGAAGATGGTGCTAGAGTGTATTTTTTTCTAATTTGTATAAGTATTCAGGTCCAATAGCTGCAAAATGCTGCATTAATCAGAATTACGTCACCTTAATGCGAAGCGATCACAATTGCAAAACTGAAACTAAACCTGTAAAATTTTAACGTTATTTTTTTTCTATAGTTTTTCTTGTAGCCCCGCTTTAACAAATTTCATGAATCTAGTTAAACTGAAAGTATCCCAAAGGCTTAAGATTCTATTACAATGTATGAATTGTTTAGACGCAAAAGTGTTTGCGACACCCGAATATTCTTCCACGATAATATTTCTTACTCCTTACTAATATTATAAATGTGAACATGTGCATGTCTGTCTGTCTATCTGTCAGTCTTTCTGTCTGTCTGTATGGTCCACTTTCACGTTGAAACGGCTCAACTTATTTTAATGAACTTTGGAATAGACATAGTTCATTAGGCTGTCATGAAAATTGCCTAGTTTTCTGCGGGAATAAGTCACCTTCCCACGGAAAAATCACCTTCATTTCTGTCGAGGTTGCGGGTAACTTCTAACGGCTGGTTGGATGAAATTTTGTGAATAGATAGATAATAACCCAGAATAACACACGAGCTAATTCAAATTAATTGTTTCATAATATAATATATTTTTTTATATCTATACTAATATTATAAAGAGGAAAACTTTGTTTGTTTGTGTCGAATAGGCTCAAAAACTACTGGACCAATTTTAAAAATTCTTTCATTATTCGAAAGCTACATTATCCACGAGTAACATAGGCTATATTTTATTTTGGAAAAATAGGGTTCCGTAAGATATTTGGGTTTTTCGGGCACAAGGTGTAAAAATCAACCAGAAAAGTTACTTATTTTACGTACGCTGCCTTAACTATAAAAGATATTACCATAAAATGTTCTAATTAATTGTACATCTTATAAATATCTACAAAAAATTCCGCGACACACTATACTTATCTATGTCGAGTGAGGCACAACAACCATTTTTTTATTAAAAAATCTTGAATTTTTTTTGGACTGCATTTAAACGCGTTAATTTTACTCATGCTATTAATCCTTATCAAAATAAATTATTTCGTCACTAAGAACAGTTTATGTAGATAATATTTGGTTTTTGAATGATTAAAATTGGACGTTTAGTTTTGAAGTAATGGTGAAACTAGACTTCGTTCGCGTGGAAACCCTTTATAACAACTTAATAATATTGTAAAGCACTGCAGCGCCCTTATCACAGGCATATTGGTAGCTACTGCAGTATAGGCTAACATGGTTTTCACTTAAGATATATATAGGTACTGCGAAGGGCTTTTTTTGTAGGTCTATCCTTACTATAATATAAATGGGACAATGTGTATGTCTGCCTGTCCGTCTGTCTGTATGTTCGCTTCACGTAAAAACGGCTAAACCGATTGTCTTGATTTTGGAATAGAAACAGTTCGACACCCAAGCTAGTTAACAATAAGCAGCGGGCGATATACTAGTAATATTATAAATGTGAAAGTTTGTATAGATGATTGGATGCTTGTTACTCAATCACGCAAAACTGTGAGTTAAATTTGGATGAAATTTTATGGACAAATAGATGATCTACACAACAGTTTTCTAAATGAAAAAACAAAATTTTAATCTATATGTTGTTTCAAATAAATATTGCAAATGAGTGAACGTACCATTTCGTGCCCGTAGAGCTCGTAGCCGGTGCCGTCTCCCTGCAAGTTCAACAGTGGGCATAAAGATTAACAGTTCACGAATGTAACTTCCTCACTGTAAGCAACTACTAAACATCATTACAAATTTACATGTTACTTTATTAACCCGAAGTAGATATTTACCTGTCTCCGTCTCAGCTTTCGATACTTCTGTGCCGCGGCCACCACCGAGAACAATGATAATAACATTAAAATAGTTATACCCGATTCCTAATAAAAATCTTTAAATTGAGACATTATAAGTTTTTTCTAACAGCTATCAGATAAAAAAAGTTAGACATTAATTCCGCTTAAAATAGTGTATTATGAGTACCGAGTCCCCTTTATCTCCCTTGTCCCCCTTGAGCCCCGGGTAGCCCGGCGGGCCCGGCAGGCCCGGCGCCCCCAGCATGCCCGGCGAGCCCATGTCTCCGTACTCGCCTTTCTCGCCCTTCATGCCTGGCTCGCCCTGCAATTTCTCGTGTAAATTGTTTGCTGAGGTTTTTTCTACTTTTAAATATTAAGCCGTCTCTTAAGATTTTGGATTTTTTATTCAAAAAAATTGCATACTTGCTGAACTAGCTGTTAAACAGTAATAGCATTTGAAAAGCAGATGTTTATATGTAGATGAACTGTACCGGTTTCCCTGGAGGTCCGTGCACGCCGGGCTCGCCGTTCAGTCCGTCCAGGCCCGGCGGCCCGCGCGGCCCCGCCTCCCCCGCGCGCCCTGCGACACACACACACTCACACGAGATCCGTGGCAGGAGGACGATAGGAAGAACTCAAGATTACTGTAGCATAGACGGAGGACAGTGACAATCGAGATGAGAATCAAGTAGGAATTAATAACCATTGAAATATTGGAGTTTAATAGAAGTTTATGATTCTACTGTTTTGGATTTTTGTAAAGATTTTAGATTTTATGAGCATAGGATAGAGTATAATTTAATATAGTGCAAGTGAGTTTAGTAAATTAGTAAGGCGTGGTACCTGTTATCCAGTTTTTTGTGATTGGTGCTAGTGTGTATTGCTTTTGCTTCTCACTTACTACTCTACTTAATAAGCTAAATAATATTACAGTTATCATTTGTACCATTAATTTAAATAAATAACCAAATAAACATATTAACTTAAATTTATCAAATATGCATCATGCAATATCGTACTAGGATGCAACGCATGCAATGCAACAAAGCAAAAAATAATAAACAGTTGAATCTGAGAAAACAATAAAATTAATAAACTGTAGCAGTAACGAACAATTTGTTTTTTAAGAATAAACCCTAAAACTATTGAAATAAAGAACATCATTTTATTAGAAAGAAGAATACATGTTGCCGCATTAGAGAGCGATCCATTCATTATACTGTATGTTTTTTTTTAATATTCCGATATTCGCAGTATATATTTAGAAAAGATAAGGTGAAGAGGAGCTAGTGTAGTTAGTTGTTACCCGCTTGCCGCGCTTGCCGCGCGCGCCGCGGTCGCCGGGCGCGCCGGGCGGCCCCGCCGGCCCCGCCGCGCCCCGCGCCCCCTCCGACCCTGATCACATCACACCCAAACTAACGGCTATTTGTGCTTCCATATGCTCAATTTCCAAATATCAAACACACTTCACTTTATATCATCTGTATTCTCAAATTATGAAACATAATTGAAACTATCAATTTAATCTACCTTAATCCGTTTTTTTGCTTTAAATCTTGATAATGCACTACACCAAAAGCTTGCAAAAAATAATATTGGCTTATAATTAGTTTTTTTAAGTTAAAAACCCAGGTTTAAAAAGCGTGTGAGAGCTAGTTATGTGTTTGTAGTTAGTATGTGTGTGTGTTGTTTGTATCAGAGCGTGTGTACCTGGCGGGCCGGGCGGACCGGGCGGGCCCTCGATGATCCCCGTTGGAAATGCGTCGCCCTTCAGCGTCGTCGTAAAACCTCGCTCGCCTTTGTCTCCTTTGTCACCCTGAAATCATCATTTGAAATCTTATATAATCTGAATGTGTGGCATCGTAGTAAGTAAAGCTTAGCGTCTACGATTTGTCGTCTGAAATACATTAATTGAATGTTAATTGTCTCTTTATTCATAATTCTTTTATTGCATAAAACATAGTACAAAAATTAAATCATAATAATAAAGAAAGAAATAAAAAAAGAAACACAATACGTACTCTAGGTCCTAATGGCCCGGGTGGTCCCACTGGTCCGAGTGGTCCCGCGACGCCCTGCGCCCCGGCGGGCCCCGCGGGTCCCGGCGGCCCGGCGGTGCCGGCGCGCCCGTCTCTGCCTGCCAACCCCTCCGGCCCGGCGGGACCCGGCGGACCCGGCGGACCAGGCTCACCAGGCTCGCCCTGTAATCAGCGTATGAATGTTTTAGTAATTTGTATGTAATTTATTCATTGAGAATTTAATGCGTCTTTTCTTGATTGATCTTGGTTTTCTATAATAAATACAAACAACTTAAAGGAAAGTGCGAGTTATTTTTCTAATCTTAAAAGTCGTAACAAAATAGTAGATATATTATGATAAAACCTTCATGCGCTTAACTTTTGTACTTATAAATAAATAAGGTAATTAAACAGGCAAAAAGACAATTATACTACCAAATAGTGCATGCAGTCAAACGTAAATTGAAGAAGTTAAGGTAGATAAATTATCGGTTTACGATCATCACTTGCAGATTAAATCTTCATTGTTTTTTTACCCATACTAAGATCTGAATATTTTTAAAAGAGTTAGTAAAATATAAACAACAGAGCAGTAGATATTAAACGACTGCATTGATTGTGTTAGTTGGAAGGTGGGAGCAACGGGTCCAAGTGACTGACCTTGAGTTGTATGATGGTCTGAGCGGAGATGTTGTGCCCGGCTGCCTGCAGGCCCTACCCGAAAACAAAACATACACTCAACTTCTTCATTGCACACAACACAATACACTTTCTGCAAATTATAAAACCTACGTGACATCAACAAAACAAGTGACAAAGCGGTCTAACTACACATCGAGTAAGCCAGACATCGTCGCGGCGGCGGTACCTTCACTGCGATGATCTCCGCCGTCGTGTACGGACTCATCTTGTAGCTGTCCACCGATCGCTTCACTCCCTGAATCATCAATGCGCCAGTTGGCATCACACATTCAGCAATGTGGAACATAATCGGTTTCGTACTTTTATGTAGTTAGAAATCGTTTTAATCTTAGCCATGGTATATTATTAGACAATAATTTGTTTGATACAAAGTAAACAATGACTAACCTTGACAGCAGAGAACACGTCAAACCCTGGACTTCCATGGTCTCCCTTATGACCTTTGTCTCCAGGCCGCCCCTGCAAATATTTAACTGTCAGACTTTAATCAAAACAAGGTATGGCAATTCAGGCACTTCTGACATAACATTTTCTCTTGTTATATTTTTCTAAATATCAAATTGTAAAAAGTTTTTAATTACTTACCGGATCACCTTTAGGTCCATCTAAACCGATTGGCCCCTGTAACCAAAATAAATATTTAATTTTTTGGCTAATGTTTATTACATCAAAAATACTCTACAACAACAGTGTTAAGATAAGACAGCCAGAAGAAAGGTTAAAGATACAGACATTCGTAGAAGAGTTAATAAAGTTAAAGCAACAGAACCGAAAGAATGAGTATCAACTACCTCAACTAGCTTTTATACCAAGATTAGAAACCATTTTACATATAAACCGAAGACATTAATGCACAGATAATGTACCGAATTACTAAAACTACAACATAGCCTTTAAAATTAGTTACCACATATCCTATGATATTAGTCTCTAACGAGTAAGGATTGTTTTACACCAACTACAGGTAGACACTACAAAGCACGGTACGGGTACAGTAACAGTAACGGACCTCCACCAGCGGTGGATAACTGCTGGTAGAGAGGGACAGCTTACCATGAAGCCGCGCTCGCCCTTCACGCCCGGGCTGCCCTGCAACGTGCGACACATACACACCCCGCTCACACTGCACACACTAAACACACACATACTCTCACTGAGCACTGCTCGATCCAGTAAGGATATCTCCCTTCGCTAATGTTATGAATCGCTTACTTTACTTAACATTAAATTATCCTTGCGCAAACAAGGTACTCAGGAAATAATAATTGAGAATCGAAGAAAAGAGTATGAGTGTAGATAGCGATGCCATATAATATTTATACCAAAGTAAAATAAAGTAAATTGTGAGAAGACGTTGAAAGATTTTTGAAATTTTGAAATCAAAAAGTAAGTATACGAAAATGAATGGAAAGGAGTAAACAAAGTGAAACAAAAATAAATAAATACCGGGAATCCGTTTTTGCCCGGCGCCCCCGTTAATCCCTGCGAACCAAATGAAAATAACATAAAAAAGGAATGTAAACAGAAAATATAAAACTGAATTAACAAATTAGGCTTTTGACATAAATAGAAAAATGTAATTATTTAAAAAGCATGTTTCAATATCTAAATATTTGAAGCCAGCATTGTGATATCGCATGTCACTTAAAAGGCGTTGTCTTCCATGTTAGTGCGTGGTATCATTACACCAGTGCTGATATTTCAGCAGATATATGCGGTGACGCTGACTAATAATGATCACTACGAAGCAGTCCGTACTTACAGAAGAGTAAAACATATAACACCGTGTTTCGACCCAAAATAGGCGTAGGAAGTAAAAAAATTCCGAAAAAATATGAGTACGCATTATCAGTAGGGAATTGTCAAACTATTAAAGATATTTTTTGTGACAATTAAAATTGAAAATTCGTATTATCCAAAAATAACACTTTAACTAATGACTTTTGTACACTGTTAAGAGCAAAATATAAGTTTCGGATCGAAAGCCCATAAGCCACAAATCATCGTGAATTTCATAATACACAGATAAAAAAAAAACAAAGTGCGGTTTAAAATATGTTTTAGGGCCGGTTTTTCAATAGTCAGATAAATGTTATCTGACAGAAAATCAGTATGTTTTTGTTGCACGTCGAACAAAAATACTTGACATATGTATGAAGTGACAATGAAAACATACCTCTTATCAGTCAGTTAGCATTTATCTGACTATTGAAAAATCAGAAATTAGTAAAAGTGTTAATGTAATCAATTATCTATTGCTGTGTATACGTGAAGGTTTGTGTGTGTGTACAAGTGTTGTGTAGTGTCCTCACCGGTGGTCCCGGCTCGCCGGACTCCCCCTTCTTCCCCTTCTTGCCGCGCTTGCCGGGCGGCCCGGGGGGACCTGGAACAATATACAAAAATAAATTCATTAAAGCTAAATCACTACAACATTTTTTGCGTTCTAATTTTGTACAAAATCTTCCTATAATTCTAGATATTATAGGATCTGATGGAATGATGAATTCATTAAAGCTAATCGCGGGTAATATGGCTCTGTAGAGGGGCCGTTCATTAGCATATCCTGCGTCGCTCGAGCCGGTCATTACACATCTTCGCGTCTAACGTGTGTCGATACAGACATAATCTCACCTTAATGACGGCAACCCAACAATTTAGGACGCGTTTAAATTAATATCAAGTGCCGCGGTTGATGCAGATCCCACACACGGCGCCGCGGCCGGATACTATGCTTATACGAACATTAAATCGTGGTTGTCTAAGCAGGATTCCGCAATATAAGTATAGATTTTGATTCATATAAAGTATCATCAAGTGTTTTGTTATAGTAAGCACAAGGAAGTGGTGTAGTGATATGTATCGGCGGTCGGGGCACGAGATATGTTTCCTGGTTCGTCTAGACGAGGCCGTAACATCACTCATTGCCCCTCAAAGTAAACAAGCCGGGATTTGCAAATCCGAGTCGGATTGTCAACAAACACGCAACTAACGCGACCGTCAACAGTGCAGCCGACGGGCGGAGCTATTAGCCAGCGGATAGCTCGATGCCGGACCTATTTACGTGTATTTAAAACAAATTTTAACAAGCTGAGTGATATGGGCGGGTCAAGTACAATAATGGTCCTGTCGTGTGGCGCTATGGGCCATCGATCGCGTGAAGTGCGTCCTCCGCTCGGGCGGTGCTCGAGGCCCTCTGTCCTGCGCGCGAGTGGACTCTCCACCGCCGACAGCTCGACGCGCTCACATCACTGACGATGAATTGGGTCAATTAAATCATGATTTGGTTTATACATTACGTCCAATAATAGTGTATTTTGGTACTGACCACAGCAGGCTGTTATCAAATGAATAGTGTTAATAAATTTTTGAATGTTTACCTAATGCTTTTTAACCTTTTAGTAGCAATGATTGTCCAGCCGCATGTAAACAACATGTCGTTCATTTAGCTCCGCGTAATTTGCGTTGTATCTCACACACACACACACACACATGCAACATACACGTGTAGTGGAAATGAAACTGTCGAGCCGTGTGATCTGCTTGATAAGGGTAAACTCGCCCCTGCGTACACGCCACAACACTCGCCATCGTTGGCGTGCGGCTAGCACAGCACGACAGAGGTACCAACAATTGTTGGTTACGGTTTGCTATCAGGCAGGATATATATTTGCGCCGCGGATCTGTCCGTTTTATTTGTTAATGAATGCGACGTTACAAACATTTTTAATTAGATTTCGGTCCGAGACCGTTGATCCGGGACCCTTTGTACTTGTGTAATGGAAATGGAACAACTGAACAATGTGGCTTTAAACTGTTTTAAATGTACGATGGACTTAGTTATTTAGTAATTTGTTTGCATTATTATTTTAGTAAAATTTAAAAGCAAAATTTATATTTCTCCCAGCTTAGCTTCGTTTTACTTATGAGAATAAGATTAAGTAAGGTCATACTCACTAAGAGATTGTGTTTGTGTTTCCACAATTATTTTATATATTTTTAACTTCAACTTTTTAATGTAAATGTACAGTGGATACACACAAAATGCATAGTATTAGTCTATACCATAACATTGTGTCTAATCAATAAGTGTAATGTAGTATAATGCAAAAATTGCTATACTATACAATAATTTATGTAAGAACTATTGCACTTAATAACAGGTAACTGAGTTCTTGTCAACATCGTTATAAAATCGTCAATATAACATGTAAATAGAGCTTTTGACAACTTGTTTTGTTGTATTATCATCCCATACAAGCTCCATAAGCTTCAGCTTTATCACTATAGGCATATAAATAGTCACCTGATGGTAAGTGATCACCGCCGCCCATGACCACCCGCAACACTGTCGGTGTTTATAATTCAGGTTTTTTATGTAAGACTAGTGGCGCCCGCGACTCCGTAGGCGTGGAAGTCGGTTTCCCGTGGGAATGAGAGGTTTTTAACACTACACTACCAAAATAACTAATATCTATTTTATAAAATAACAAAAAAAGAAATCTTAAAATAAATTATCAAAGACTAAAAGTCGCGCTCTTAAAGAATGCTCGTTTTACGAAGCTACGCGCTAGGTGACTCGCTAGCCTCTAGGCGCCAAGCAAGCCGCCAGCTTGTGCGTTCTCCTTATAGCATGATTCAGTATTCACGCGCGATGGCTTATTATTATCGCATTTCATGTATAACTTTGGTGTTTCTATACCGATTTCTATTAGTCTTTTTTATGGAATAGTTAATAATGATAACTTATTTAATTAGGGATCACTGAGAGTGTTATAAACGTAAGAGTAAACAAATATAATCAGAAAGCTTCGAACTGCTAAGCTTTCGGGAGTTACACGTGTTATTGTGAGTCAACGATAAAAGATAGACATATTTTTTTCATAATATTAAATCTGTGTAGCTTTAACCATTAAGGTTGCACACGCGACGGAAGCTTAAAAAATGGAGTAACTTCTCCCGTTTTTCGAACATTTCCCTTCACTGCCCTGCTTCAATTGATTGTGGTTTGATGAAAAGTATACTATAACCAGCTCAGGAGTATTAAAAATAATTGTACCAAGTTACGTTAAAATCTGTCGAGCAGTTTATGTTTCTATAACGGTTATACAGACAGACAAAAATTTTACGGACTTCATTTTTGGTATCAGTATCGATCAGTGGTTAGTTAGTTATTTTGGAAATATATTTCATGTACAGAATTGACCTCTCTACATATTTATTATTAGTATAGATATAAAAATATCATAATATTTACTTCTTAAAATTAAAACGCAAAGGGGGAATTCTGTGCATCAATTTTTGTAATTTCCTTATCAAAACACGGATGTTATCCTAATTGTGCGCAGAACAAGCCCCCGCAGTCCCGCGGCCCGGGTTCGGTGCCGCGGGCGGCTGCTTTGATCTCCCCCCGCCACCCAACGATTACTCATTCAATCGCGCGCACAAACTGTTACAAAAATCACATTATACACGCCGGTATTGATGTTTGAACGAAATAATTCCCGCTATTTACAAACACTTATTCAATTTATTATATCCTCTTTGATGTTGCGAAGGAAAATTTACGAATTCGTACAAATAACTAAATGAAAATCGGAGGTGTTGTTTTGGTAGAAAATGCTACGGCGTAGCAACGATCGCGTAGCAGAATAACGATGTAGCAATGGGTGAATTTAATAAGCTTACATAGCGTGTAAGTATATATTTTTTGATAATTGTACTGGAATTTGTATAATACAAATGATGTTCAGTCTGCTAGTGACGCGGGAGGTGCACAAAAAGTCCGCACATGGTGGCTGGCCGCGAGTGACGTCACCCGCCCCCGCCCGCGCCCCCCGCGCCCCCCGCGCCCCGCCCCCGACCCATGTCAACTAACACACTTCTACTCTCCTACCAAAACATACTAAATATAAATGAAAAAAACACCAAATGAATATACTCTGTTCGCCTGTTTAGTCATTTTATACTTTAAAAAAATGCAGCTTCAAGGATTCATGTTTAAGCAAAGATAACAAACTTGACTTTAAATATAATATCTTTTTTTTTAAGACTCTTTAAAAAACTATGGCCATCTCTATCGAACTTACCCTATTGTCTTATAGGTAGGATATAGGCATTTTAAGTTACAGAAACAAACCCATGGTTTTATGATAAAATGTTTGATAAAAGATTATAGGCATCGATCTAGAAATACTATTGGAATATTTTGTAACGTCCAAATTAAATTCCTATCGTAAGCCATGCTTTATCAATAGCCCCACAGATAAAACGTAATTACTAAGAGTGGGGAGGCGGGGGAAAAGCTGAGCCTCTTCTAATTAAATATCGAACATTCCGTTACATACTTCGCTGCTTTATTTTTTATTTAATCATAAATAAAACTTTTTTGACCACACTTAAAAGGAGTACTAACTTTCTCTAAGTAGGTAGTTTAGTTCTTGCAACATTGTGCTAATAACTGCAGTAAACGAATTGTCCACCGTCGTTCTACTGAAAGATCGCTTCAGAGAACTACGCAGCTGTTCCAACAGTTTTGCTTCATTAGAAATATTTTCAGGATTAAATTGAGGTTCCTGTATACAAGGAAATGCATAATAACTTAGTTGAGGAAGCCAGTGAGATAGTTGGTTGTGATTGAGTGAGATGATCCGGAGATATGTAATTGTGTCGTGATAGTTGGGAGTTAGCAGTTAGTTAGAGATTGCAGCCGAGATAACATCGCTCCGACCGCCTCGATCACAGCGGCGGCGCTCAATACCACTTGTGTTTATAATCACGTGCCTGCGTGTTGCCTAGCCGGTGTAGAGTGTGGATGTAAGCAAAGTTATTAAATTTTCTTTATTTTTGCAAACAGTTAATTGATAACCTGTGTTGTTTTTCTGTTTTCATTCGGGATATTTTAAAAGCATTTTTAATTATCAAACTAAACTTCAGTTCCGTAATTTTGTTTGATTCCAACTATCTAAGTGATCTATTTTTTATATGGACGCGACACAAGTGAGATTATCTGTTTGAACTGCTGGATTCGATATAAAATAACTTATTTATTTACGTAGTTTAATCACGGACTAGTATTTCGAAGTGTTACAATATTAAACAAGCGTTCTGCGTGTCGTGCCGATAGCAGGAACTGGCCGAGATCTGTACCACCGATGTTGTATGTAGATTGATCACAAGTTATAACTCAAACATTAATTTATATAGGATCAATCAGAATTAAACTTAAATCAGTTGTAGGTTTCCATTAAATTGTACAATTATGATTGCTGTTTATAATAAGGTATACATTTGTGCACAAGTAGAGAAAAAAATATAAATTGAAATTAATTTTACAGTGGAATAACAAAAAGTAAGTTTGCACAGAACCCTTGGCGTGAAAGTCTGACGCACAGTAATTTTTCAAAGCTTTATACAATTAGTGAGTGGTGTTTCTATGATAATATCTATTTAAGATAATGGCTTATGAATAATGATAGAATAAATAGTGATGTAAAATAATTATTGAACTCGTTATCAGTGGGAGTAACTTTGCAATTCGGAGGCGACAGCGGTGTCGTGCGTCGATCGCCGGCGCGATACGACGCGGTGACAACTGACGATCGCAACACGGCACGATACCGGCGCGATAACGTGACGCAATCGCTACCAAACGATGATTTGTCCCGCAGATACTGCTAACGAGCGTGGGCTGTCTAATAATAAACGCAATACAAGACAGTTTACAAACAGTCGCTGAATTAACGTGGTGTTTTTAAAAGTATTTTGTCAGTATTCTAGACAAGGACTGTAGAAGCCCTTGTTCGGTGTAACTTTACAAGGAGACGTCGCCCGCACGCAGTCGGCTCCGGTGACACTCACTGTCATGGCTAATTAGCTGATTGCAGATATTCTTCGCGTAAAGTTAGGACTTTATACAAAAATGTCTTCTTTGAAAATCGCACCTTAATTAAATTAATAAAGACTAGCTAAACCTGCCTGTTGTTTTGCCAAATTTGAAAAAAATGTTGGGTGTGGACAAATTCTCAGACCTAGGTACTCAATCAAGAATCGGTCAAGCCTTTTCGGAGGAGTACGGGAACGAACATTGTGACACGATTTTATATCTAAGATATTTTTTGCGTCCTAATTTTGTAAATTATATCAATGAACCAACCCTCAGTTTGTTAGAAGACAGAATCCCCTGTAACGTTGTAGACTGAATCCTGGACATAAAGAGGGATTCCTCACTGGGAGGCCATTTAAAGAGAGATCAGTTTTATTTCGTGGTCGCCGCTTCAAATGGAAATAAATTACCGATTGTCTTCGAGGACGGAACTGCGATATAAAAGTTAATTGAGCAATTAGGGATGGGTGTTAAAGGAGATTTTATTTATAGGGTAGCTCATTAAATCAAAATGTAAATAATGCGTATTTGCTATAAAAAGGTTTCTTCGGTAAAATTTGTAAGAAAATTAGCAGTACCGACAAACAATTGTATTAACTTGCACCAATTCTGAGTCATTTGTTTTGATGTCACACTATTAGACAGTCTATTTGTCCAGAATCGGAACAGATTGTTCCAATCAAATCTTAAAGGTAGTGTAGTGTTGTGTGGTCCCGGGGCGTTAATAACGCGTCTTCTTTGGTTCGTAGGGAGGGGGGATTGCAGAATGTCTTGTCATTTGTTTGTCGCGCCCTCGTCAGCCTGCGAGCGTGTGACGTCACAGGCCCTCCAGCCTGCAGCCTCGCCGGGCGACTATCGACTAGCTAGCTTTACTTAACTGCCCCTTGATTATCTCTTTCAAGTTTTAATTGGTCTACTTTAGTTTAATGGGCCTTTAAAGAAACAAAACTGCTGAAATTAAAGCGTTTAATGAGGTGCTTATGTCAAAGTGCTTCTTTACCACGAGTGTAAATTCTTAAGCTGTGAAACGTTGGTCGATATCAGGATGAATGATCAATCCATACTTAGAAATTCAATAGATGATAGTAAACACATCTAATTGTTTTGCATCTTGGCAGATTTGCTTTTTTATGTTCACAAAGCCTTAGTGGGTGTCTCAAGTGTCGCAGCGAGAGCTCCGGTTCAATATTAGCATGAAGTTGTCAGCGGGTCTCGTCGGTAATGGCCCGCATCTCCGCGTCTCCGGAGATCCCTCTGTAGGGTATGCACACATGACGTCATCAAACTACCACAATGAGACGCCGTACAGATATTCAGTTACGCCTTTCTCAGTTACATAGTTTTCTTTTTTTAAACGATTAATCTTTTATCATGAAACGGTGTTAGAACCAGCATCGATGTATTTACTGTGGTATAGATTTGGGTCGTGAGTGAGTGAATGAATGAATGATGAACGAGCGCTGTGAATGGGCGGCGCGTCGTGTCGGTGGAGATTATCGCGCGGGTTGGTGACACCTGACATTTTTCAACGTGCGGTTTCATACAAATCATTACGTACATATACCAAATTTATAACATTGGAAATTTATGTGTGTGTGTTTGTGTAAAATAATAAACATACCAATGAATTTATATTTAATTTTAACTCGAAGGCGATTCAAGAGTAAACTCTCTCAAGAGTCCAAAAGCTGTTTTGAATAAAATAAAAAACATATTTTAAAACATTAAATCACCGTTCAACCGTTAAACAAAGTCTTATAACCTGTTCCCGAAAAATCCAGACAAAAACATAATTCCTCAAAAGCTTGGCAGCGGTTGCGTTTGTGTTAACTGCAGGTTTTTTTCTTGGTTTTGTCGCCTCGGCTATCAAAGGCTGCTATCAAATATAGTTACAGCGGCGAACGGGAAATACCAGTATGTAATTGGTTAAACCAAGCATTTTGAGATTTTACTTTTAATTTTGCATTATAAATGCTAATTTATTAATTTTGAAGTTATAAATACTGGAAAAAGGAACGCGGGCCTCCGAGCTCCGTCCCAGTCGCGTAATGCTCGGAGGCCAGCGTTCCTTTTTCCAGTATTTATAACTCCAAGCATTTTGTTTATTTTGCTACTTGAAGTGAAATTTAGTTTAAGATAACATAATCGTGTCACGACCCGGCGACGGCACGGTGACGGCACGGCGACGGCACATTCCGCGCTGCACCGCCGACCGGAATTCAATTACACCGCAATTATTGCACTACATGCCCGTCATTATGTGCCATTACCTATACAATTAACTTATACGCAAATATTAGCAGTAAAGCTTTATGGGACTCTGAAAAAGTAATTAAGTTTACCATGACTGAACTTTCATGGTTTGTTCAACTATACTTTACTGATAGTCACTCAATAAACAGATAAACAACTAAAAAATAACACAAAATTGTAATAACAGTACAATTACTCCACTTGTGTAAAAAAGCGTGCAGTAACTGTCCGCAGCGAACTGTCACTGTCACTGTCACCGCGCGATGATGGATGCGCGCGCGCGTGTCAAACAGACAAATTATACCGCCTCAGTTAGTGGTTATTTATTAATGCCGTTTAAATTATGTGTGGGAAGTGATTTTAATGCGTTTCATATGTTCCTGGCGTATTAATAAAAGCTTAATCGTTAGATGAAGAACGAGTTTAAGTGATATGAGAAAGCACAATCTTGAATGTAGCGTTGGTAAAGATGAGTCAGTTTCATGATGGGGTTTCTTATTAATCGATATTGGTAGAGTGATCATAAACAAACAATGCTGGGACCGCCCGCGGCTGTTGCCTGCAGTGAATGGATCCAATCAGAGGCATCTATAGGAGTGTCCTCACGATACTTGTATCTACTTACTTAATAAATTAATTACTTTTTATGTAAAACCGAGTCTCATTTATGTGGCTATTCGTAGAAGGGGAGGGGGTGGATGACAAAGTGGTGGTCGCCGGAAATAGTAGTGACGTCGGTAAATCAGTCCTTCCGGTTGTAAGTTACCGATTAGTGCCACACTAGCGCCCCCGGGACGCTGCGGCCGAACTAATGGGAAATTATTCATTGGTTTTATTATTTCAAACTTCTAGGCACTTTTTTATCAATTCGTTTTATTTCAGCAGTTTTACTTTGGGATTTATTCATTACTGTTAGTTTAAGGGCAATTTCGTTGTTTCAGCATAATATGAGCATTTTTTTTTAATCGAACGCCATCATAGCCTGCTCTCACTTTTTACAATAGTAAATCATATGAGTGTATATGGCCTGTATAGTCCCTACGTCCCTACGCCCGCGACTCCACACGGCATATCTGCTCGACGCTGGCTCATAAACTCCTCTTATCTAGATTATAATTTTTGTCCCCGACTCGCGTGATTTACTCCGACGCACCTCGCGGCTTCAGTCCACACTACTCGTACACCGCACCTGCATTCTTGCGACACAAGCATTACGGTATCAGCTGAATTCGCGGCCGCGGCTCGTTGTGCTGTGTACATCGTATTATTTGTCGATTTAGATATTGTAATGTAGATCCAGCCGGACATAAATCGCGGGACCCGATAAATATGAAGACGTGGAATGCGTCGTGTATTGTAAGTGAGACATAAACTTGAATAGAGCTGATATCAAGAAACCATAAACTTAAGAGGGGGTATACAGGTAAATTTCCAGTCGTAATTTGTATTTTTACCCTAGAAAACAAAGCACAAATTACCCGAAAAAAATACCATAGATATTAAAGCATATTTCCAAGGGACTGATCAGAGTGAAAACATAAAAAAATAAAATTTTCTCGATAAAAATTAATCACGAAGTTAGCTCTAATTTTCAACTATTATTCATTTATTTCCAATATTATGCATACTATTGAGCCAATATTTTAATACATACTACCAAATTATATTACCCAGCGACCCTACTAGCGATTTTAGAAAATAATGTATACTTTACGAGTTATTACATTAAAACTTATTCGGCGCTTACTACGTTTTTATTTCTCGCAGAACGCTTTCGTCTGTCGCACCTGTCCTGGGATCTAAGGCATGTTTTGTTTCATGGTTTAGTTGTGATCGCTCCGTTGAGACAAGAGGACTGTGTTTCTGTGCTCCGGGGCCGAAAAAATCTTCGTTTTAATTTCTAATTCTTGTTTGACTATGAAAAAAAACTTTAAAATATGGCTTGCAAAAAAACGCAGCAAAAGAGTATTTTAGAAATTAAAAATGTATCTCATGGCTAATTTAAATAGATTTTAATGGCTTTTAAGACAAGTTACAATGAATAGATCATAAATCACAATATATATATTATTGCAATTTCTTTCTGTCTGTGCTTTGCAGTACAGATACAAGACACCGCATTTTGAAAAAAGGTCATTGTATAAAGCACATAGTAAAAAAAACATTATTATAAATAAATTATTATATTACATACTTACCTTTGCGAATTATTTACCACCAGCAAAAAGTGCAGTACAGTCAGCATCATATTCTTCGTGACGACTACTGTAGCCAAATAGTTGATAACACCCAGTCATCATTTTCATCGTATCAAAAAGTGTCATCACATTTAATCAGGACATTCACGTTGTACTAATTTATCGAAGCGTCCAGAAAGTCTTATAGAAAGTTGCATTCAATTACGCATCAACTAAAGCGCCATCGATATCGAAGCGCCCAGCGAAATATAAAAATACGCTTTCTTCTTCTAATCGTAAAAAAATAAACCAGGAACGCACAAGTGTGTAAGAACCTATGTTTTCAAACTTCAAAAACTTTCTAGCTTTTGTTTTCCGGTTCCAAGCTTTCAGGTAAAAGTCGCAGTCGGCGCCGAACAAATAATTTTATGTACTAGCATTTCATGTTAAAACGTTTTAGCAAGTGAGCCTTGGAATAGTGAAATTAAACTAATTTTAACGGGTTTTTACGCGTTTTATTAAATTAATTTTGATCTTCCGACGTTTCGGCCTTTTTACAAATGCCGTGGTCAATGGTAGACTGAGATTGATGTCTTCATAGAGTATAGTAAAAAACGATTTTTAGAATTCACCGCCATCTGTTTCGTAATTTTCTCGCATAGTTGTTCGGGTTTACGCAATAGACGCTGACAGTGTCTTGGTGTTTCTGCTTATTTGTCTGCTGGTTGTTCTTTTTTATTTTGCTAAGTATTGGATCCCACGTTGGTGACAGCATCCAACCATCTTCTCTATTGAAGTTAGGGTGTTTTATAATTTCAATAGTTTCTCTTACCAACCTAGGAAAAAATGTTTCTCTTTTGCTAGGATTTTAACGGTATCAAATCTTAGATAGTGGTTGGGCTTATCCATGGAATGCTCACAGACTGCAGGTTTTGTATAGCGACTATTACAGTTTAATTTTAAGTAATAACAATCGCGTAAATCTAAGAAGTTACATAGAATAGTTAGTTCAGTTAACATTCTAACTTTTTGCAAGACACATTTTTATTCCTAAATTTTTAAATATTTTTTATTTTGTTTGAAATTTGAACCTTCTTCAAAGAAGTTTCATATTTTACACATCAGATACCTATCATTTCTTGACGTATAATTAAGCAAGAGCCAGATGCAACAACTTTCCTTAAAATAAATATTTGCCGCGCGTAAATAAGTCATAATTTCCGATCATAAAATTGTTATTAGGGTTATTGAATCCTACTATAAATTATTTTTCAGGTAGGTATCCTAACATTGGTATTCAAAATAAAATATAAATTTATATTTGTCGTGGACAAGTAGGAACAGCAAGGACTAATAAATCATATATTGATACACGTATAATGAAACAGAATTAAAACTTTAACTTGTTCTTATTTATTTCCTTATGAACATCCGGCTCCTTAACTAGAATGTTCATAATGTGACATATTGATTTTTACAATAAGTATTTATCTACTTATTTTATTTCATGTTAGCCTATAAAAATAGTACTTCGATTTTAAAAATAAACTAGAGACCAGTCCCGCGTTTGCATGTTGCACTTTTAATGCTCTCCGTTAACAAAGAAAGATGCAAAAGGTTTATCAGAGGTATCGATGAACCGATTTGTGGAATATTTGAGAATGTTGTTTGTAAGGTTCCATACCCAAAGAATAAAATCGGGACACAAATACTAATTTTCCGCTGTCTGTGCGTTTGCACATCAGTCTGTATCTCATAGGCCGTGAGAGCTAGACAGTTGAAATTTTCACATAATATATTTTCGTTGCCGATAGAGCAACAAATATTTAAACCACTATAGATGATATGGAACGTTTCACCCGCGAGTCTGACTCAATTTAATAACTTAGAAAACAACATGGCAACTTCTTTATAAATGTTTAAGTTTCAACTGAGTAATTTCAGTAAATATTTATGACAACGAGGGTCAAAATGAATATAGTAATGAAATCAAATATTTACATGAAACAGATAAAAACTAAAATAATTTAAATATTTTTACTATAAACATAAAAAAAAGTACGTTGCATGTTCCTTCGGATCCTCATTTATTGCAACTACTGATACTCTTACTACCTCTTGACAATTTATGATATTCTAGTATGTGTTTATTATTTAAACGATTTAAAATGGTATCTTTGAATTGAAATGCAATTTGATCATCTTTCTGAATGATGATGATAATTTAAATTGCTTGATGAAAATAAAATGTTGTTTCAGTTTTCATAAAAAAATGATTTTTAATAATAAAATCATTGCAAGTCATCTTTTGGACCAGAAATGAAAAAAAGTAGGTCATTTCAATTCTCAAAAAGACTGCTTAAACTTGAAATGTAACCCATGCTCATGAATCGTCTATCGGACGCCACAGCCCTGACACCATCGCTGCTAGCTAGAAGTAAACAAACTAAGCTACATGCTTTACATTTTCACTAAAACTTAAAAAAGACTACAATCTGTCAAACAGAATCTAAAATTAAATTCTCGTATCTTAGATCAGTGGATAATTTTGTTGACTCTTTCTTACTTATGAAAACCTAGTAACATATTTATTTAAACACATATGGATACCATTCAATTCAGACGTAGGTATTACGTATGTATTAAAGCATGCCTTTACAAACAAAATATCTTCTTTATAAAACTGGGAGCCCAGTAGTTAAGACCCCGTCTTATTCTATATCTCATAAATACATTTTTTTAATCAAATAAAGTTTTCTGTCCTAACAGTTTCATCTAGACACGCTGCCTGTCAAGCAAAGTACACCTCTATTACATGAAGCATAAAGTTGTTTTCTTACTTTGTACCGAAGATTGTGAATACCCTGAGCGCTACGTTACTGATGGCGCTTTGGTTGATACGGGATTGAATGCGACTTTCTATAAGGCTTCCTGCACGCTACGATAAATTAGAGCAACCTGAATGTTCCGATGAATGTGATGACACTGGCTGATTCGCTGAAAGTTGTTTTCAAGTTTTTGACTACATTGGATGTTACAAACTATATGGTGCTGACTGTACAGGTACAAATCAGTCAACGAATTCTGAACAAAAACATATAACTAAATGTAAATAAAGCACATTCTAAAAACAACATTACAAAAAAATATATTATACACTTACTTACCTTTGCATATTATTTACTACAAGCAAAAAGTATTTTTAGCGTTTCAAACAACAGCTAGGTGATCCGGCACTTACTTAGCCGGTATTTATCTGATTATTATAGGTATAATGTGCGCGATCGCTCTAAACACGCGGGAGCATCGGCGTCACCGGACGACGGGACGAGAGAGGGGCGTGTGCGGCGCGCGGGTGAAATTCGATTTTTTTCTAGGTTTATGCGCGCTCTTAACGATAAACATAGATATGATGTTTTATTGGGATTTTTGAATTTTGAGATGTAAACTTATTTTATTGATAGAAATTCTCTTTTATGTGTCACCCATAATAGTTATTGGATACGGTCCTTTTAAAGATGGAAACTATGTTATTACAAATATAACTTTGCTACACATGATCCATCTAGTCAGATCTTTGAAGTATAATTCTAACGTTAAGTTTACTGTAGGAAAGTGTCCACCTTGTTATATTTTAACGCACCTGCCTTAGCTCGAAGGAAACAAAATAACTTTACGAAAGAACCCTGAAACGACGGCTCAAGTTACCTTCCGAACCACAAACTTAACCGATTCTAGAATAACCGCGGCCGAACTTACTTAACCCTGACGATCGACTCAAATGACTTGTTTTGCAATGTTTAGTGAAATAACGTAACTTAATAGGTGCCAACATTAAACTTTAACATATTTCACGTCTGAGATTAACTAAACACCACCTTACAATCTAAAAGAAATATAAACGAAGTCGTTGCTTATCCTGTAAAGTCTGATTACTTCGAAGTGATGCATGGCTGGCTACAATCTCTCTCCTGTAGCACAAGGAACGCCGCGTCGACCGGTGAGCGATTTGCCAACTGCGTCCCGACACCAAACACCAGGTACAAGACTGATGGGGTCGCTGCCAGCGCATGACATAGCCAAGCTCATATAATTGTTACGGTTAATACCCGAAGTGCGGCTACACCTAGTTTTAGCCGGTTAGAACATCAATAGTTTAGGTTAGTTAGGTTAATTTTTTGATACCACCCAGAAAAAGGAGTCCCGCGTAGCGGGACTCCGTCGACTCATGATTAAGGCCAGTTTTTATATACATAGGTATAATTTTTTTTTTACAGTTTTCCAAATAAAAAACACTTCTAACCGACTAAAACTAGGTGTAGCCGCACTTCGGGTATTAGCCGTAACATAATTATAAAATAACTTAAACCAGGATCTAGGAAACTCTACAATGTATTAAAACCTTCTATCTTATATCATTATTGAAATAAATATAAATAAAAACTTATTAGCTTAAGGCAAGCAACTGAACAATAGCTAGTAGACATTATACACAAGCAGTCAGTGGATATGTCGGCAGTGGGGCGCGGCGCTAATTTCCGTCATCGGTCATGCGCTCGCACACGCAGCGGACAAATAGACAGCAGCCGGTGATGAACTCCACCGGACCGGGGGGGGAGCGGGGGCGCCGGGGGGGGCGGTAATTGCGGCGGTTAATAAAAGTTACCGCAATTTCGTTGACAAAGTATTGTACTTATTCGTAACTGCTTCAAATTCTCGTCGTTACTCTACATTTGTTCGACTGTTTAATAACGTAACTTTTAGTCAGCTGATTTTACTACACAGTATTACGTGAAAATTTAAATCATCAATATTGTTATGTTTATTAAATGTCTACGATCAGGATTAGGTAGCGTGGGTCGTGATTTCGTGTCGACACTCGCAGTAACCGTATATCCGCGGTAGTAATGTAAGTGTCCACTCGAGCGCAGGTTACAAGTCGCGTCGACGACCGCCGGCTGCAGCTGTCAACAGTAACACGCAACAACAAGGAGGTACGAACCAACACTAACACGCTTACAAGATTAGATGTAGGGAATATGAGAATAATACCTACCTATTTAGTTGTTACAAGTTAACTTTGACGATGCAATGCCAATGTAAGAATAACCTTAAAATAGTTTTTTTTCTTAAATATTTTTGATGTTTAATTGTGGCCTGCGCAAACTAGCTGAAGTATCGCGCATGCTACACACAAGTCTAGTTGTCTGAGAGAACCCTTGTTGGTAGTAGTAATTCATAAAATCAAACAAGCATTAAACTATTGCCGATTGATGTCCGCGCGTCGCATCCGACGGTCAACTGCTCATTGCTACGTGTTTCTAGTCATAGTTAGCCTCTTTTAAATTAACACAAATTTATGACAAAACGAGTTATAATATTATTACTATATAAAATAAAGTATAATGGCTAACTTCTAAGTTCACTTTTTACATATAATTGCATCTTTGTAAACAGGGTATCCAATATCATAATCAGAAGTTAGCGTCGCTAGGAGTTTATTTTGTACTAGTGGCCGCCCGCAACTCCGTTCGCGTGGCAGTCGGTTTCCCGTGGGAATGAGAAGTTTTCCCGCGGAACAAAGTATATGTTGTTCTGATTTATAACCTAAATAACCTCAAGTAGTTTTTACATAAAAGAGTAACAAACATCCATACATCCATCCATACATACAAATTTTCACGTTTATAATATTAGTAGGAATTTCTGTAGCTAAAGTGTTTTTGTTTCAATTTCCGTATGTACCTCAAACCAAAAGTTTTTTTATTCTAATTAAACTCTGCGTACAGGTAGAATAGTTTTGTGCTAAACTAATCTAAATTGAAACTGAAGCAGTTCTAAACGCGAGTTAGAGATGAAGTTTGGCGCGGGCAATCTGCGGCTCGGCAGTAAAGTGCGCGCGAGTGCTATCAGCGGCTCACTCGACAACTTCGCATCGCTGTAGTTCCTGCGACAATGGAGGCTGCCTCCAGAGATAACAACTTCACACTTCGCCGCAAGTTTGGTTCTATACGTGTGAACACAACCTGCAACTTGCTCTACCTTACTGTTCTGTCCCAGATTAGCATAGTGCCGGTCTGCAATCTATCTATTAATAGTTACAGATTTCGCTGTATCGATTAAGGTTTTATATTAGAATTCGAATTTACCTTACAAAATCCCCAGGGATTAAAGTGATTAGATAGGTACCAGAATCAGAGTTATTTTTAGATATCGATATTTATTTTAAAAAATAAAAGCACATTAATTACGAAACCACTTCAATAATAGAAGACGAAGAGTCAAATAACAGTCTCATTACTAGATATAAAACCAGATAAATATTTATGTTGTCTAATCGAAACTACTTTTTGATTGCTCATAAAATCGTCATCAAATGTAAGATAACTCTCGGAACGATAACGTTTGAAATTAAAATCTGTATGGGAGTATCAGTGAGGGACATTATCTGTGAGTAGATCGATACTAACAATAATGTGTTCTCCCACGTGCGCGCGCGCCGGTGCCATCAGTGAGTCGACGCGAGACGCCGCGACCACCCGACGCGGGTCAGCACTATTACCTTTTATTTGGATATCATTTACATTTATTGATATGCACGATACTGTGATTCAGTTGGAGTTTTATGTGCATGCGATAGATAATATTAATACAAGATCAATATCCTTGTAATTGTCGAATTTTATCCTTAGGTAGTTATTTACTACCGAGCATCACAAATATATGTTCTTAAATATCAATTCTTAAAACCTAAGTATTTTTAACGCGTTTTCTTGTTTTTTTACTTTTAACTGTATCGTCGCAATAGTTTTATAAATCTATACTAATATTATAAAGCTGAAGAGTTTGTTTGTTTGTTTGTTTGAACGCGCTAATCTCAGGAACTACTGGTTCGAATTTAAAAATTATTTTTGTGTTGGATAGACCATTTATCGAGGTAGGCTTTAGGCTATATAACATTACGCTGCAGCTATAAGGAGCGAAGAAATCATGGAAAATGGAAAAAAAAACGGGGAAAATTATTCATCCTTGAGGGCTTCCGTTGCGTGCGCTGCGAAAACGGTTCTAGAAACCAAAAATATATGTATGAAAGAATTAAGGGAACTTTTTACCGAGGGAAAACTTCGCATTCCCACGGGAAACCGACTTCTACGCGAACGGAGTCGCGAGCGGCCTCTAGTAAATAATACAATCGAATTAACCGTAAGCAAAGCCTGCACACAAGTAGTATTATAAAATTCCAACAAGAATGAACAAACCAGTATGTTTTAACAAAGCCACATTCTGCCACATCCCCGACTGGTTCCACAAACCGTATAAGTATCGTCCCGGCAGCCTCCACGGAGCCCCACTCCTGACCGCAGTACTGCGTCGCTGCCATTTTTGTATCTCTCTATAAAAACTACTGGCGACTAAAAACACTCGATGGGCCGGTGTTGAATGTGATGTAACTGCGAGAAAAACTGGATGTGGGAACTGGCGCGCGGGATTTTGACAACTTCACACTCTTTACACTGACGTGGAAGATTCTATTGGAAGAGCGAATTAGATTAGAAATTTCATTTTACAACGCCAAAGCTATATATCAACATATAACACCTTTGATCTAAATTTTTTTCCTTTAAGTAAAAAAAAACATATTAACTAGATATTCGGATTAGTTAATATTTTTTTTTTAGGAAAGAAGTTTCCATATTTTATAGCATTAAAGTAACTGACTATTGAGACATTGAGACAAACAAAACTTTGCACAATCATTGAAGTGTTTCAAATGCCGGTATCTCCACAGAATTCCCACTTCTCTCGCGGTAATCTCACAGAACAACTTCATATTCGCGGAATCGAACCCGGGGCCGCTATTTATTTGGGATTTGCGTCATTCTATCGGATCATTGCAATAGAATCTTTAACTGTTATTGGTATTTCCTTAGCGCTGTAAACCGTCGAAGGGTTTCTTATCCACAGAATGGAGTTACAATAAAATTTGAATGCTGTGCATTTGGTTTTAGGGTTTGCAATAGCTTGGTCTGGCTCAGATATTTCTCCTGGTGTTATTGCAGCTTATTGTGAGTGATGGTAATGTGGTAGCGGTAGTGAACTGTTCACTACACTATCTATAAACACTAAATATTTCCTTACTGTCTATAGATTCATAATTGTGTCAAAGACGTTAAATTTATTTTGTTATTGTTAAAATTAACTTTAACGCACAGCTCCAATGTATATAGGCAGAAATGTATTAGGTTTGAGTATCTACATTCGTGGATAAGTTATAAACATGGCACATAATTAAACCGCCGAATGTTGTTAGTATCGCTAATCACCGCTAACTTCACTTTCAATCCATTAAACTTTCTAATGAAGTCTAAACTACTAACTCGGCGAACTACGAGTAACGTGTGTAAGTAGAAAATCTTCTAATTACCTCTCCCCCGCCCCTCCGCCGTATCACGTCGGGGGTGCCGCGGGGAGGGTCGGGGGAGGGACGAAGAAACAAAACAACAGATTAATGAGTGATCGGAAACTTGCAATCAAAGTGTCGGAGCAACCTCAAAGTAGAGGATCGTTTATACTGAACATCAACAACTTTCTATGATGGGCAGGATGTCCAGAATATGGATGTACAACGATATTTTAATAATTTCGACTCTTATTTTGTAAAAAAAATTGCAATGGGAAATGATTTGAAGCTGTTTTATAAATGCTTAGTTCCATACACATGATATCATTACCGTCAGCAGCCGCGCGCCCCTCGATCACCGCACATACTTGCTACCACTCACAGCCTCTCATTCGACCAATATTTATAAAAGCTCTCGATATTGAAACCAAACCTGCCGCTGACAGTTCGATAACATTACCTATTTCAAGTGAATAGAGTGTATATTGGAGTGTGTTATGTGAGGACTGAGGATGTTTTCACTGGAGGATGCACATTGGGAACACTTAATTTGCAGATTTCCGTGAGGATTCTGTTGTACACAAGCTCGCTTCACTCACAGTAACACTGCTTATCGTTCTTGTGAAGCTTTTAACTGTTGTATAGAACTTCTTCAAATTGAAAAGCGATTCCGATTAAAATAATTCGAAATCAAATGTCTCTCTGTAATATATATGTGATGAAAACGTTTTTGAATTTTTAGTGCAACCTCATAATAGAACATCTTTTGCTTGAAATTAAATAAATTTATGGCGATGGAAATAGCCAAATAGGTTCATTGTAACAATGCTTTGCTTCTGAGACAAGTTTCAGAGGTATATTTTTAATTAGTTTTTACTTCTAAATTGATTAGTTTTTTTGGGTTTCCAATCCAATTCCCTTGAGCCCCATACATCTAATAACACCCCTCTCAATCCCGCCCCCGCCCTGCCCCGCTACGTGAACTGTGATTGCCAAACTTTTCAAATAACACCACTTATTAACCGACTTACATTTGTTTGCAGAACCAATATTCTGCACCCCCGCAATATAAAATTCAAACTTGCCAAGATCGCAATAGAGTTGAAATCACAAGAACCGGCATGCGAGTAAGAAAGAATCCAGTGAAATGTACACACCTGGAGGTAATTTGTGAAATTCACGAGAAGTTTTGTTTTACTGTGTACGGGTTCTATACAAACCCAATTTACTTGTACATGCTGATGAAACAAACAACCTGTACTGAACATACCTACAGTTATTTATTTAGGTAGTAAAAAAATATATATTTCAACATATCAGGCACGTGTGCAATAATGTAATAATATAAGTACTTGAAACATAATATATTAAAATAAAATAAAAATCCCAAATATCTTAATACAAAGCTCCGCTTATTGCAATCAAATCTTAAAATTAAACTCTTATACATCGGTTAACCAAATAAAAAAAACATATAAAGCACTCCTTAAACAGCTGGCTTTTCAAATCTGCAGTTTATGAACATTTTATGGGGAAATTTACATAAGAAATCATGGAGGTAATGATGAAGGAAATAACCGCGAAAATATCGTTACTTAACCACAAGACAGTGTGTTATATTTTAATATGTGACGTCGCTGGTTGTAGGCGGGAAGGTGTTCAGGCGGTCGTCTGACGGAATTTTCATCAAACTGATTGTGTGGAGCGGGACAGAGGCGGGGCGGAGCGGGTTGCCGAGATTATTCTTGTGAAACTTCGTATTTGTTGTAAACTTTTATTGAGAAAGTATATTTGATATGGTAATTTTAGGGTAGCATGTGTTTTAAAATCCTGCTTAACAGATATAGTTTAGATAAAACGTCGTTTTTAATAGCCAATGTGTACAAAACTCGTTAATTTAAAATATTAGTTTTTTAACAAACCGAATTATTACGAAAGAAGTTTTACTATATTAAGATGATTAGAATAGAACATTGTCTTCAAAGAAAAGCTTGTAACGTAGTTTACCAGTTTCCTGTAGTTGTTTTATCCAAGCATCATTTCCAGTAGTAGATAATCCCGCGTGTCCTCTGCTCGTTTCGGCTCGGAGGCAGCCCTCGATGCATTATTGATGTGTGCCGCACCGAGAGTGTATTAAACAATAAACACACACACACACACACAGACAGTACTTCCATCGGAATGACACCCTCAACGAACGCCACTCACCACCGTTTTTTGAAAGCTAATATTGCGAGATTTATTGTGTTTTTCTAACACGTTACACTTAAGTTATTACTTACGTATGAGATTCATTGAAACATTTTTCTTATACGTTACGTATTTGCTTATGCTTTGGAAATCAGTTTTTTAGCGATGGGACTCTACATTATTTAAAGTTGAACTAACGTAATTATTAAGCTATTGCATAGCTTCTATCGCGGGCCTTGAGCGCGGGGACCGAATGTAAAAATTCCGTAACGAAAAAACCTAACACCCCCCACTCCAACCGACACAGCAGTGCAGCAAAGTCGTGTATTGGTGTTTGGGTTCACCATATACCATCTCGACCAGGGACAACTCCTCGCCAAAGATCCTGCGATATCTTCGGACCGGTGTGTCGGAGACCAGCTTCGTCTTTGGTTCTGGCAACTCCTCACCACTCCCCTTCCACCTCGGGACTCAGCTACCACCAGAGCACCCAGGAGGGGCTTCTCAGGGGATAACTTCTAAACGGAACGTCGGAGGTCAATTCTGACACCATTTTTGACCCCCTCTAAGATACCCCGTACCAACCCAGGACCAACACCAGGGACAACTCTTCGATAAAGAACCCCTCATATCTCCAAAACAGTGAGTCGGAGACAAGATCTGACTTCGGTTACAGTAGCTCCTTGGAGGTCCCCTTCCACCTCGCGACCCAGTTTCCACCAGATCACCCCGGTTCACTCCGCAGGGGATAACTCCTCGACGGAGAGAGGCACAGCGGTGATACTTTTTTGTTTTGCCATCTTTCGATGAATAGCAGAACTTTTAATGACTTATAAAAATATTTTGAACAATATCAACTTCTCATTTATTTAATACTAGCTTTCCGCCCTGCGGTTTCACCCGCAACTAAATGGCTATTCCCGTGGGAATGAGTTTTTTTCCCGCAGTAAAATTATCGTATTTTCTTCTTCCCTGGGTGTCGAACTATCTCTATTCCAAAATCAAGACAATCGGTTCAGCCGTTTTTACGTGAAGCGAACATACAGACAGACGGACAGACAGACATTCAAATAAATATAGCAACCATGTATTTATGGTTTCTTATCGGTCACCACGCTCAAAAAGTTGAATTAATATCAAAGAAAAAAAAACAAAGGAAAAAGGAAAAAAATACTGCATAAATAAAATAGCTTTACCGCGGCAGTCTCCGAGTGCCACACGTCTTTTTAGGGTTCCGTACCTCAAAAGGAAAAAAAACGGAACCCTTATAGGATCACTTTGTTGTCCGTCCGTCCGTCCGTCTGTCAAGACCCTTTTTCTCAGGAACGCGTAGAGGTATGAAGCTGAAATTTATATCAATTACTCAGGTCTACTGTCCCTTGAAGCTGTGAAAAAATCAAACTTCTAAGCCAACACAATCAAAAGATACAGCCGTTTATGCCGCAAATTTTCGACACTTGCAAGGGAATCAAAACCTACAGGGTGCTTCCCGTGAACTCAGAATCTTGAAATTTGGTACGAAGCAACGTCTTATAGCATAGATAAAGGAAAAATTACGAAAACCATAAATTTTTAGTTACATCACATAATATATATTTTTTAATAATTTTAACCTTACTACCCATTTCCTTATAAACGCGTAGAGGTATTAAATTGAAATTCATACCAAATACTCAGGTCTATAATACCTTTAAGCTGTAACAAAATCAAACTTCTATGTCAACGCAATCAAAAGAAACAGCAATTTAAGCTGCATATTTTGAAACTCGCAAGTACTCGCAAGGGAATCAAAACCTAAAGGGTACTTCCAGTCGACCTAGAATCTTGAAATTTGGCATGAAGCAACGTTTTATAGCACACATAAAGGAAAAATTCCGAAAACCTTAAATTTTTAGTTACATTACAAAATATATATTTTTTAATAAATATAAACTTATTACTTTTTTCCTCATGAACGCGTAGAGCTATCAAGTTGAAAATCATATCAAATACTTAGATCTAATTGCCTTTAACCCGTGAAAAAAAAAAAAACTAAGTCAACGCAAAAACGCAAAACGCAAAAGTACAACCATTGATACCGCATATTTTGAAACTCGCAACTACACGCACGGGAATTAAAAGCTAAAGACCACTTCCCGTTGACATATAATCTCGAAATTTGGTAAGAAGCAATAGCTTACAGCACAGGTAACAGAAAAATTCCGAAAAGCTTAAAATTTTAAGTAGTTTTTGCAGGTTTGTACGGAACCCTCGGTGCGCGAGTCCGACTCGCACTTGGCCGGTTTTTTTATTTTGTTTTGTGTATTCAGACTTTATTTTTTTATTTCAATAAATTCTCTTTTCATTTCACCAAAACGATACTGAATATCAGGCGCTATTTCTATTTAACCATAAGAACCTAAAGCAAGTGAAATGTGTTTAAACTTCCATCTCAGGACCACAATCTGGCGCACTCCAGTTAACATTAGCATAAAGGAACAAGAAGTCTCCTGCGGGGGAAGCAGGGAGATACCGCCAACATTGTACGATATCTATTAAAAGCTATTACTATTTGTTATAAAAAAATCTAACTTTGTCATAAATTGAAAATAAACAAAAACTAAGAAAAACGTATTTTTTGTTTTATTTTAAAGTATTTTTGCTATTATAAAATTGTAATAGATAACACGTTACTCCAACCTAAACATTATGTTCCTAAAGAGTGTTCACAATGGCGGCGATGCGTACATTACCGCCCCCCCTCTCCCGCCCCCGCCCCCCGCACGCCCCCCCTGATCACACGCAATTTGGTCGCGAACGGGTTGCAGCGCGCCTCCTCGTGATGCCTTACTTATAATATTTAATGGAAAATTATGATCACTCCCGCGCGGGGACAGGATGCGCACAAAGTGATGCCGACACGTTTCACGTGAATTTTAGGTCTTAAACGCTTCAATACATAATGTGATTGGACTAAATTGCGGTTTATTCAAAATGTATACAATGTTGTTTTTATAATGATGAATGTAAAAAATTGAGTGCTCTACAACACAAATATTTTACATCGCAAAGTAATTATGCGTTATAATGTCCCATATCAATAACTTCAGTAATTTCATATAACTGAGCGTTTATCTATCGTGTAATGGCAGGTCCTCGCGGACGACGATGGCTGCGGGCGCGGACGACGGCAGGTAATGGTTTGTGAACTTGAATTATTGCCTCAGAACACCAACCACTCATACTATTTCTACACCCTCCAGCGATTTACAACTTCCATGAAAACTATCAAATTGTCTTATTAAAATAATGTTTAAATAAATAACCGCACCAGATGCAACCTGTTAATCTATCTTTCAAATACTGATGTCCCATCAGGGCGGAATGAAACATCGCCTCGGCAGTCATAATTCGTTGATTTACTAGCGCTTTAAAATATCAAGGGGTGTTTACACGAGGCGCGACGTGCGACAGTCGCAGCGACGCGCGATTTATGACGATTCCGCACGTCGTGCATCTCGGCGACGCACACAAATCATTGACATTAGTCCCGAGCGAGTATAAACAACTATCAAATAAGCGCATTCTCCGGACGTTCGTATTCTAATACATATTATTTGTACGTATGCGAGGTATAATACTCGCAGAATCCCTTTTTTGTCGTGTTTGTAGCGCGGGTGTTGGCGCGGTGCCAGCGATGGGCCGCGTTTAATATTCGAATTAGCGTCAAACTGCGAACTCCGGCGGCGATGCACCAAATTAGATCAGATTTTATAGCTCATCGCTAGTTACTTGTGACAGGTCGGGGCTCGGAAGGATCTGCTCGTGACATTCGCAGTTAGTGTTTATTGAACGCGCGGAGAGGGCGCGACGAGACGATTATTCCGAGTGTAATTGGTCGACAGATCCTCCGGCTAATTGGCGGCGGCGGAAGTGACGCAACGCCGAGTGCGGCCGGAAATAGACGTCACGAGGAGCGGAGAACGCTGCGGAGGTATCTCTCGCTTCGGAAGAATTAATGTCTGTAGAAAAAGCGGCAGTAAAGCTGAGATATGGAGCAATAACTCTGCGCCGCCGATATTAAACACTCCTTTATGGGTCCTCTTTTTATTTGTTGCGACCAACAATAAAACCTGCGATGACGTACGAGCTCGGGAATTGCAGCTGACTTTGTACCGAGTTGTTGTCTTGAGACATTTTTATAGATCGAGTGGACGAGGAACGAGCTTGTCAGGTGGATGACTGTAGAACATAAACTCGATGAGCAGTCGTCGCATCTCGTAAATATACTTTGTTTATTGTTAAAATTATAAGGGAATTGTACGTTATTTTAATTGAATGTATTTCAGTTGGCCACTGCCGCCGCGGCTGTCTGTTTGGATCTGTAAGCGGCGACTTGTTTCATGCGACATAATCGCAGATAATCCGGGATTTATTTCATGTAAATGGTCGTCTCGTCGCGTGGTCGGACGACTGGCCGCCACCACTTCATCGCTAACACAGTTTCTGACAACTTAATACTTTGATGACAACCGCCAAAACAACTACGAGTCAATACGTGGTTTGTAAAATTATTTCTTTACATTGAGTAAGAAGTAGAAAGAAATATATGAAAGCTTTATAGTTATTACATTTTCAAACAGCCGTTTGATATAATGTTTTGTTTTTAGCTTGCACCTTGTACCTACTGAAGGGACAAGGCATTTTAAATTTTGTAAAAACAAAGTTGCTATTCGCAGCCTGTGTGTCTGTATGCTTAGATCTTTAAAATAACGCGACAGAGTTTTTTTTAATAGAGTCAATCGAGAGGTAGGTTTATATGAACATAGCATAGTATAGGGAAAGGGGTTTTACTTCAAATATAACGCGCGTAAACCTCATGCAAAAGCTAATTACATAGTATTCTTTTTATCCTGCAGCTTTGCAACGCATGACTGATGACTGTGGCGCCCTCTTCTGTCGTGTTTTGGTGTGTTAATTATGAACATGAACTATTTTCATTTAATCTAAATCAATCAACTGTTTTTGCACGATTTTCATGCAAACATTTAAATATACAAACTTTCACATTTAGGATATAATTTTTTACTGTGTCTTTACTTGAAAAATAATTCGATAATGGTATTTAACGTGATGTAATAAAATTAAAGATAAGTAGAACAAGAGACACTATGCATCAATACGTACTAATGTAATGTATATTTATTTATCTCGGAATCCGTCACAAGCAGCGGCGGCTTGCGATAAATGCAACTTGTTGAAAACCAACTCTTCTGTATCGGAAACTCTCGATAATGCAATATCAACCTTAATACTATTCAATACAGATACATCGCAATGTAAGAGAGTCTGTTGTGAGAAGCAAGGCGGGTTTCTATCCAATTGAGCGCATTTTGCTCTCACACGGAAAACTACTTCGAGCCGCAAAACGTACAACACGAATAAATATAGTGGAACCTCCGTCTATCTACTGTCGCTATGTATGTAGATACAGTCGCGGTATGTTGTAACTCTAGTAATGACATTAAAATATGTAGATTATTCAAAACAAAACTAATTGGAAATATTTAGTTCTCGTAGCCGCTACGAGGTCCAACCAACCGTAGCTCTCTGCTACGCCACACGTAGTCTTTTGAAAACCTATTGCAAAAAAATATATATCACCATATTTTTTTGCAATAGGTTTTGACGAAACTTAAATCTAAACACTTGATGTTGTGTAATTTGTAGCCAAAATGCGTATTTATTGGAAAGTTGATTGAGGTTCTTAATTTGTAAAGTTGAAGGTGGCCCAGACTGCAATAAAGGCGTCGCTGGTCGGCCGGAGGTCGCAAGTTTTCCAATTAGTCGCGCGACACCGACGCGTGCGACAACACCGTGCGGTACGTGGCCACACATCTTACTAGATAATCTATCAATAGTTTAAATGAAAAAGAAGCAGGAAATAAGTAACGCAGTTTTGTAAGATGAAAAATTCGTATCCCATGATATTGGAACTACAATAAAGGCTCAATCTATTAGCAGCTCCATATCGTGGTTGAGCTATAGTTGTTATTTCCACAAACTACTGAGTTCCGTGGAAGCAGCGGCCCGAGGAAGAGGAAACCGAACACAAACAAACAGCCGGCGTTTATTTCGTTCGACTCATTTATTTCGTTCGTCGGATCGGTATCTGCGCGATACAATCGCACTTTCTCAGAATAACGCCACTGAATTTAGGTTTTATCTTAACGTATTGTAATGGAGATTTTATTTCGAGATTGCTTTTAGTTGCCATGAATTTGTTATAGGAAGCTTGTTTTATCTAGTTCGATCTTTGATATTAGATTGGAAAATATTTTAATCTGCCGCTACATACCGTTCAACTGACAGAGGGAAAATAGTATATGGATTTGTTTCTTCGAAATATTCTGATGCTGGTTACAGTCTTTGTTTGTTGTCTAATGGTGAATTGCTTTTGATATCGATTTTATTTGTTATCAAGTTTGTTGTATTTAAACACTGTTTTATTAAGGAGTTAAATGTCACATTTAAAAAAATATGTATTAGACGTTGATTGTTAAGTTACCAACAACCTGGAGGGTAGCAAACACTTTATGCCACGGGACGTTTTAACATACCTGAAACAACGAAAACACTTATTAGAAATTGTATATAAAACATTTAATACATGCATGGATATCATAGTGAGGCATTATGCATGAAATATCTCGCGGTTCCGCTGCGGGGCCTACGATATAAATGTCAAATATTTTAATGTCTTCAATATGCATAAAAATGAGTCGTATTCGCACCCGGCTCCTACAAAATGGTGGATTTTTTCGATCATTTGCATAGAGATGGCTCCACCATGTGCTGCGTGTAATGTTTGTCTGTTGTCATGTAGAATTTCCAAATGGAATCGTATATTGACGTCGTTTAAAAGCGACGGTGAGTACCTTCCATCACAAAGTAAAACATATTTTTTATATAATGGATCATCTTAACAGGTCAGCGAATATAATAATTTTTTTTCGACAAAGGTATCATGTCATTCAACACTACTACATGTCCCACTTTTATGTCCCACCGATTTAATAGATTAGAGCGGCTAGCGCTGATGAAATGCTTAATTATCTAGAATACTCTACATATATTAACCACAACCCAAATGTAAAATGAGCAAGCACTTGTACATTTTGTATGTACAACACAATAGAAATAGCGTTACAACATATTGTTATATTATCATCTTGCGATGCAAATCCGTACAGTTCCGTCCGGCCGGAGTGGGCATCCCTCGCACGAGGGTACTGCCTCACTCCGCGTGCGAGGGCGCAGTGCTCCGACACATCTGTCATGCGACGGATCATATTTAACACTAGCTAGCACCTTCATGCCACGTCACGATAGTTGCAAATAGGTATTTATGATCCTATCAGCCAGTATTTTGTTAGGAGAACTTATTTATTTACTAGTTTAGTATTAGGATGTAAGTTTTGATTAGAAATAATATTTTATTAATTTTGAAGATATAGATACTGGAAAAAAGAACGAGGGTCTCCAAGCATTGCGCGACTGGGACTGAGCATTCCCTTTTTCCAGTATCTATAACTTCAAAACTAATAAAATATTATTTCTAAAGTAAAATCTCATCATTTTATTATTCAAGGATAACAAGATACAAGCTTAGAGAGAAAACTAACATGTAACGTAGAAAGACTTAAAAAAATATATGTATAAAAAAAACGTAAATGAAGATACATGCGGTAACGCGTAACTTCGCCTCCGTTTGCCACTACATTACAATAAGCGAGTTTTTCGAAGTGCGCGACATTTGCTAAAGCAGCCGCTTCCGACATTTCCATACATTTCCATGATAATCCGTCGCCCGCCGGTGGAGGCTATTATTTATATGAAGTCGTCGAGCCTCCGAAGCAACGTAATGCACTTCTCACTGCGGAGTACTTATTGTGGGCCATCCCGCGATATTGAGTGGATTTATTCAAATTCTGCTAAATGTTTAATGCATGACATTGTGGCGTTCGTTGACTTACAAGAAGATTATTTACTTACTAAATTAATGCCACGTTATCTGCGGCTGAAACGTGCAAGTCTTGGAATTAATTTATCTTGGAATACAGCATTTAGTTGTGTGGATTGTAATGTCAGCTGCTCTTGATTTAATTATTAACTGTTCGTCGTTATTAATTGCATAATTAAAAAGAAACCCGTTTTTATTGCAATATAGTAAGTTGTGTTCATACGTTGATGTTTTAATTACTAATCTAATTGAATTAAAAAGGTGAACTGTATTTAGTTGACAGAATTTAGTTCACACAATAACTCTTTCTGAGAAGGTGTTCTTTACCTAATTAGGATACATTAAATGTTACAATACGGAGGATATGTGCGTGGTGGTGGTCGCTCCGGAGTCCGCAGGCGGTGGTTGGCGCGGCTCCAACTGCCTCTAGTCGCCCCTCGGCTGCAGGACCCGCTTCTCCGTGGTTTGTTTGTTCGTCCTCGACTCCTGCGCAGTGATTGATGCGCGCAGTAAGAAGATCATTGTCTGCCGTCGCCGCGACACAGCCCCGACACTCATCACTCACTGACAACAACGCTCTTGGGTTTTATGACCGAAATATTTTGCCAAGTCTGTGTTGGATTGTTTTGTTGTTGAAAGCGTATGTACTTGAATACTTAACGTATGTCATTTTACTCGGTGAGACTGTATTTAAAATTTATGATTGAACCAATTTCTAAAAGTATTCTTTATAAAAAGTAAGTTTTTTTTTAACTGACAATCTATTCATAACCTTTTTTCAGCCATCCATCATCAACGTTAATCCCACACTCAGCTCCTGCTATTACTTCCGCTATTTCTATTACGGGCACATATTATTTTAATAAACGCCCAATTGATAATGACCTCATTAATTCTAATTAAATTCCTTCCCACTTCTCGCTGGTTGTTAATTATGAACAAAGAAAACACGTGATTAATTGAATGTTCACGGAGAAGAGACGACATCGATGTGTTATTCTAAATTAGATTCAAACGAAACACAACACAAATATTTATGTGACATCAAAAGAGGGTCATTGAAATTCACATGTTTGTTCACAATTTTGTTTCTTATTTAAAGAGCGTGTTTGAATTTAATTTGCTTTATGTATACCTATATTATGTAGGTATTTGTTTTTCGTCAATTGAAATACATTTGAAAACTTACATGTTGTTTTGTTTTTTAAAAATATAAGTGTGGAAACGTTGAAAGTAGGTATATATACTAAAGTGGTGGGTACCTGGTGTATCGTGGGTGTACGTATGTGTGGTAGGTGCGCGCGCGCCCACGCCACGCTGATTGATGGCCACGGAACACTCGCCGGCCCTAATCCACTCCGGCTCACATACCAAATTAAACTAAGCTTTTGTAATTTCATGTTATTATTCGCGATGATGATAAATTGTAGCTGCATGTGTGTCGGGATTACTCCGAGTCATAAACGTAATTTAAAGCGCGAATTACATGACGTTTTCATTACTTCGCTGCTCGGCCCGGGATTTGTTAAAGCCGTTAGTCATCCTTATGTTGTGTTCTTAAGTCTTGTTAATTACGTGTATGTAGATACTCTACAAACACTGGAAATTACGTGTAAAATTAAACAGCAACTTTCCGTGCAGCATATTCATCTAGGAGCCAACAGTCGCATTCTCGGTGTCAGTTTGTTGCAGCGACTTGCAGCAGTTTGTTCCTGCGGCGATTAGTATTCATAGACATAAACATGCTTTATTGAAGTTATCGGAATCTTAGTTTTGAAGTCGATTCGCATACAAATTGTGTCGTTTAAAAGATATGCTAAAATAATAGGTTTGCTCATCAGTGGCGGGTCGTTGAAGGCGTCGTTAGCTGCGGCTGAGTGCGGGGCGGGGGCGGGTCGCGGGGGCGGGGGCGGCACGGGGGGCGGCACGTGCCTCGCGCACCAAGCAGCCGGCGCCCCGAGATGAAGACGCGTTATTTACTCCACTGACCGCCATAAAAAGAAACGTTCCTTTCAGGATTGCGCCCGCGACGAAACCTTTGAATTTTAAACAACCCCACGCTGCTCTACTGATTTCAGGAACGAATTGCACGCACAAGGAGAATACGTAATGTGAACGACGTGTGATGGGCCTTTACGGAATAACTGACGTGGAATTATGTGGCGACGTGCCTTCATGCTCGATACTTAGCATGCCTTTGTAGCTGGGACCTGCAGAGCCTCACCTGCGGGACCTCCGTCACAAATATCAACTTGAACAAAACCTTATCTAAAATGAACATTGTTATTCTGAAAAGGGTCCGGGGAACGCCAAGGTCGCTCCGTGTGAATTTGCGTTTCCTCCAAGTGTGCAGCCTTTGCAGTCAAATAGAAAAAAAATGTATTAAGCGCGAAAAAAGTGACCTCTATTAAAAGAAAACTAACTGCATATTTTCATTAAGAACTCTTGAAATGGTATCATTTAAGATCCTTGCCTACGAAGACTTTTTGTAGCGATGCTGTCGCGCGTTAAGTAAACGCATGTTAGTCGAATTTGCATCGCGCTACATTATCGCAACTGTATTGCAAAGACAATACTAACGCATCGCGACTGAATCGTGACTTTGAAGGCACACAGTCAGCGACTGCTAGTCTACGATATCGATGCGAACGCACGACAGCATCGCTACAAAACGTTGCTGTGGGCGAGGGCCTTTTGTAATGAAGAATACTCAGACATTCTTCTTATTTACGTATTGTGTAACGGCAACGTTGTTACAGCCAAAAAGTACTTGTTGCGTTTCCGTAATCGACGTTTGTCAAACGTTAGTGTTTTCGGGGACGTATCGACGTCTCAGAAAAATAAAGCTTGTATCCGCCCGAACAAGTGAATCTAGTAGACCTCGAATTTGGCGAAGTAGACGAAGAAATGATAGATGTTTTTCGCAAAAATCTAGCAACCACCACAAGAGTTGGCGACATCGACCAAAGAAAAAACAACAAGTGATGGATGTGTAGTAATGAATGAAAAAGATGTAGTTAGCTTTATTTTTTTTAATAGAAGCAACTTTTTCCGCACTCACCATAATCTTTTTTTTTTTATTAACCGCAAAAGCTACACACTTGAAGGTTTGGCTTTTCAAAAAAATATTTATTTAACGGCAGATCTTAAATGTAATTGCATTATCCCTGTGCAAGACGTCGACATCAACCAAAGAAAACACTGCAAAAGTGCGCGGTAACCACAATGTAGAGGCGTTCTAAGAGAGAGGTAACTTCTTTTATTAGTAGAGTTGTCAATCAAATACTTAGTTTTAGTATGACAAATGTACCTTTTTGAATAGCTAATGAAGTGGGGAAGTTTTTTATGTAATTTGTACGCAACATTATTTGGACTTTTTTTTAGAAAATCGCTTTTTATTGCCATAAGACTTAACTTTTTTTAAAAGTTGTTCTTGGTTTCTTGACTTTTTCTAAAATAAGGATGATTATTCTTAGCAAATTTGAATCTAAAATGTAATTTTAGTTATCAAGCTACCATAAAACAACAAAACAATAAACTTAATATTGAATTTTTCACTAAAAGGATTCATTTGAACTTCGAAAATGGGGTTTTTTTATGAAAAATCTTAAATGTTGCATATCTCAGAAATTATCAATTTTTGGACATAGCATATTGTGCCTTAATTGACTGCAAATAAGCTCTACTTTAACCTCTTAGAAGGAATGTATCGCATTAACAATCACCCTGTATATATAAAAGGAGTGAGTCGCGCCATCGATGACAGTAGGTAACGGTAATGAGCGGCTCGTGACTGCGAATACATCGCGCCGACTAATTGTGTTTAGTACCCGGACCACCATTGCAGCACTGCATTCAACATGATTGGTGGCTGAGTGTGAACTCTGGTACTGCGGCCTAACGACGAATTATCGTTATTTCTGTTTAATTGTTATTAACTATTAATAGGGATTTCATGTAATGGGAGGGCAAAACTGACGGAATTTAATGCAAAATATACGTAAAAGTTATGGCTTAAAAAGCATTGGTCATCGTTTGACATGAGTTCAATATTTTCATACTAGCTTTTACCCGCACGGCTTCGCACGCGTTAAATTCGGAGTAAACCTCCTCTCCCTGTACTATGTTATATACATGTAAACCTACTTCTTGAATCTCTCTGTAGTGATGTCCACGTAAACGTAGAGGTACAACACAAGTTCATCAATACTTAAGGTTAAGCGGACGCGTTTATATCTTCGACGACCTCTGTGGTGCAGCGGTATATATACCGGACTGCTAAGCAGATGGATCCGGGTTCGATCCCCGGGTTGGGCCAATTTCGTAAAAATGGTTTTTCCATATTGGCTCGTGTCTGGGTGTAACTACGTTCTCCCCTAGTCATTTGTGTGGTACCTATAATACAAGTGCTTACTGCACTTACTTTAGGGCCACATAATTGGTGTGTCAGTCTGGAAATTTATTTATATTTATTATCTTATGATTACTTCCTCAGTACATTGTCTCCCAACAAAATCTGACTAAGACTTTTTACTTTCAGAGAAAGCGTAAAACTAATCAACAAGCGTATTAGCGTAGGCATCCTACGAGTGTTATCAGTTTCAACAAAACTAACTCCCATACTTCTATCCAATCACTCATATGTAAAATTTCGCTTACATTAATACCACATTATTTTTAGAAGTAATTCGAAGAGTAATCTAAAAAGCTCAAAATATACATTCAACTTAAATATTGTTCCAATAAACTTGTCGTTGTTTTTTTGTACCATTACAATAATATTAATTGTAATATATTGAAATATTTGTATCAAGGATAACAATTGAACATCGATTGCGGTAAGTCGGTGTGTGACGATCTGACGTGGCGGGGACGCGGCGGGGGCGCGGCGGGGGCGCGGCGGGGGCGCGGCGGGGGCGCGGCGGGGGCGCGGCGCGGACGTGACTCACTGTGCCTCGCGAAGCAGAAATACTTTTCTTTTGATAAAGTTTCCCTTTCTTATGTCGTCTTGAACACAGTTATCATTCATTCATTATTGTGACGTTTATTCAATTTTATATGTGATCGGCATCCTACGAGGTAACTTGTTGGTAAGTTAGTATTACAGCAATAGATATAGATCTCTAATTAATTTAGGAATGCCACAAGCCGACACGCTAACAATGTTGGTTGTTGCTATGTACACTGGCTACCAAATTGTCTTTGGGATTGGCTAATCACTGCAATGTAGCCAAGTGTACACACAATATAGCTCTAACACTCTAATAGGCGTGACATTTACCCCGCCTCTTGGTAAATTGAATGTGCATGTCAAAATGCATTAAACAACAAGCTGCGAGACTGTAATCAACACCGAGAACACGACTCCTACACGATCTTACAAAACACAGGAGGTCAATTAAGTCCGACTAGAGAACAGACAATAACATCAGCAGCGTATTATCTCGAGCTTCGCCAATAATTGCGAGTATTGTGTTGTTTCCTGCCGACATGGATATCCCCCGCCCACCTCCTTCATCTAGGTCACAAGTCACACTACCTATAATAGCCTAGAATTGTCTAATTGAGAGTCCAGACACCTAGCCTCTACCATGACATTCCAATTTGCGCGAGCACTCCGCGTGTTCAACATCCATCGCACGTTTACCACTGAAGTTCATTTGCTGTCTCGGTCTAGAAACAGACATGTACAGTGAAACGCGAGAGGTGTTGGATCTGGACCGAGAGGGCAGGCGGGCGATAATTGAAACAGAGCGGCACAGGAGAGTGTCAGTCAGTAAATCAAGTTATTCGAGTAACCAGGCTTTCACGAGACACTTCTTTTGTGGAAACTATCCAGTTTTACTTTGCTCTTTGTAAAAGAGCTTTCGTTTTAAAACAAAATGTTACCACTTTTCTATGCACATGTCTTAGTAAGTTTTTTGTCTGATTCTGTATTTACGTACTTTAAGCACTTATAATGAACTTTATTTGCCAAAATATGAGTACCTTATTTCTTAAAACTTTCAACCTGCCGTATCACAATACCACTACTGCAAGCCTAATAATAAGTACAATAAGAGTCGTCGTTTAGTAGTCTAGTTAGCACTGTTGACGCGTCGGTTACGTTGTTTACACGCGCTGCTGCTGTAGCTGCTCTGTGCGCGGCCACCGGCGGATCTACTCTGTCACATTTTATACTGTTTACTTAACTGTGCTTTATGCCACTCATTACGTTGCGTTTCATATTTCATTAACTGTTAATAAAAACGAGATTAATATCACTGTTTGATTGATATACAAAGACTTATAGTCCAAACCGTACCTACGAACCATAGTCGGGGAAAGATATCTTAACTCTATTTATTTTGGTAGCAGTATTAAAACTGTAGCTATAAATCTTAATTACGTCCTTTTTGAAAAACATACAAATAACGTATTGATATAACATTGCGTAGTTTTTAGTTTAGTAAGTTATTAGTTAATTGACTAAATTGAGTTTTTGTTCGAAAGTAATCAACAAAGAACATTTGGATCGGTGAAGTTCCATGAAAGTCGTAGTAGGCTCCGGCTCAGTGACGTCACCGAGTTTGGGATAGTTTCGAACTTTCTGGAAGTTTCTCATTTCAGTCGAGATTTCGTCTCTACCTGCGATTCACTTTTGTTCTATAGTATAAAAAACTTTTCGTGATTAGATTTACACAGATTTAAAATTAAAGTTTTTATTGAATTCATATTCCGGTTATAATCTGGCGTTGAAAATATGAATTAGCACATTAGTGACAAAGTGTAGTAGCACGTCGCAGTCGCACGTAGCCGCGACATGTGTCGTGCGATCAAACGACAATCTCGCGACGACACGCGTCGTTAGTCGGCAGTATCATTAGTGTGGCTATGCGACCTGCATTACAACTAGGTACCTACTTCTTTTAAAGAATAGTTTTATCGATCTACGCCGTGAAATTTTCTTTCAACGAGCACTAATCATTTTTTAGTTGACTCCTAACACAAGGCTGAACTTTTTATATATTTTTAATTGCCGTCACTAAAACCTTAATTGCTTATACGTTTTGACCGTTAGTTAGTTTGAAAGCAAGTCTTCTTCTTAAATTTCGTCTGTGTCCGATCCCTTCATCCATCGAGCAGCACTACAGCCGGCGAGGTCCGCGGTGCGACCTGCGGGTAGGTCGCGGGTAATCCAATTAGTGGCGCTCGCCGCCGCCGCCGCGTCACTCGTGTCCGAGCGCTCGACCGGAGCGGACGTCCCGCTGCTGACGAGGATTACAAGCTCAGCTACGTCATGCATTCACTGTATACTTTACTCGGGTGGAATACAGCGCAGTCCACAATATACTCCCAAACTGAGCCATTCATTTAATTCGTGATTAAGTTCAACAAAGGAATAAATTGGCAAGATATCAAAATCTTTACGTTCATTCATTACGTTCGTAGTTACGGTCAATAAAACTAAATCAGACTCGTTATGAAGCCGCTGTTATTTTCACAATATTTTTCAAATAACTGCTGATATCTGAAACTTACTAAATAGTATTTCTCTTCATCAGGATAGTGCCTACAGTTGCGTGGCTAGCACAATACCGAGCAGATCGCCTCGGGACCGAATTTAATTGCTTTCAGACGTCGCTGGAGTTGTTCTGTCTGTCTGTCTGTCTGCGGTTGAAATGTCAGTTTTTCTGCGTCTGGAGACTGCTTTTATATCAAGATGTAAGCTGTTCTATTCGGATTAATTGTATATTTGTGAATATTATTAACAGGAGCTATATTAAAGGTTATTACATTGACTAATAAGTAATGTAATAAAATGTCTTTTGTTTGAGATTCTCGCTTCTAAAATTATTTAAACTCATGTATTACTAACATAACGAGCAAATGCCAAGTTTGCAGTTTGTTTGTCTATTCGTCTGTGCACACAATGCATCAATAAATTAACCTCACTAAAGTAACATAAGAAGTTTCCAATTTTCTTAAAATCTTTGCCAAATAGAAGCAGCTTTAGCTTCCTGCGTAAAGTTTGTTTGCGAAGAATGTTTGCTAAAATTGTCTGTGTTGTGTGTACGCTTTTAATACTCAAATATATTATTAAGCCTATTGAATCTACATACTTTACAATAATTATTGTGTTGAAAAAAAACTGTTTTATTACTTGATGTAGGTAATCGCAAACATTTATTTTGCTTTCAAGCATACTGCTTTAATAAATATTGAATAACATAACATTTCACAAGCGCGAGTCCAACTAATGAATTCAACGTGAAAGGCATAAATTAGCATTTAATGTTTAAGGGTATGTAATGAGGCATGTAATTATGGTGAGTACACGTTGATCTCAGGTGACCCGAGCGTCCCTGCGGAGAGTGGTGACGGTGCAGGACTAGGATGTGGCCCGGGGGGTAGAATTATATTTGTTGAAAGATGTATGTATATGTTACGGCTAATACCCGAAGTGCGGCTACACCTAGTTTTAGCCGGTTAGAACATCAATAGGTTAGGTTAGTTAGGTTACTTTTTTGATACCACCCAGAAGCGGGACTCAGTCGACTCATGATTGAAGCCAGTTTTTATATACATAGGTATAATTTTTTTTTACAGTTTTCCATATAAAAAACACTTCTAACCGGCTAAAACTAGGTGTAGCCGCACTTCGGGTATTAGCCGTAACATATACATTACAAAAAGAAGTTAAATTGGATTTATCTATGCGAGAACTACAAAGCCGAAAATGCAAATATTTGCTTTTCTTATCACCCTATTTAATTTTTTATCTAACTGACATTAAAAAACACCGTGCGTACTTCGTTACGGAAAGCGATTACTAGTTAAACGGCCAGAGCTGCAAAATATCATCGAGAAAACTACTTTCAACACTACTTCCAATGTTAAAGGGGTTGAAACGTGTCGATGATGATAAATAACTTAATCTGGTTGAATTGGAGCGATTATCCGTTACAGCCGCGGCCCGGCTCCGACAGTACTCCACACTTTCAATAACTCCGTGTCTCCACTATTATCTAGCAGTTTATCATCCACGCCCACCTCTCATAAACTTGCCTCTGTCTTAATGTTTTAATTACTATCTGGAAGTAGATCACTCGATTGCATGTTTCCACGACTACGAGCTACGACGGGGTACATCAACCGAGTTCGTACAAACTCGGCATCAGTCAACGAGGTTCTCGCCCTTCCTCGTTCGGGAAGGAAGACGTACGTTGCAAGCTGCAAGTGGAAACACAGTTTTCCAGTATAATTCACCAGCCTCCGTTGATTTAGATTTACCTGGTGTATTAGCCGAGGAAAGTTCAGCAACACCTGATTTATGGGGAAACTCCTACTTTAGTTAGGAAACGCTCAGTTAATTAAACTCAGCTTAGGAAGATTTACCACGTTGATAAGTGAATATAAAATTACTTTTAGTTTTATGCAACAGGTTTGTGATAATTGAATTAAAGTTTTACTTTGAAACATGAAAGAGAGTGGGCCCAAAACTTTATAATGAGTTTTTTGAATTAAGGAATTTAATTGAGATTAATTGCTAACCTTTTGAATAATTATTAAAAGCCATTCATCATTGAATTAACTCAAAAATAAGATTAATGTCGCAAACGATCAATTTAAAATTATTTAATTGAGATCAGAATATTCACTTTTACGAGTTACAATTTAATTAAAAGATGTTACCTCAAACATGATTCCTAATAATTATGAATACTACTGTTCACTGAGGTCTATAGCTACCACTGCCACGTAATGAGCAGCCGAGCCACATCTTCATCTACATAATCCACGCGAGCATATTTCATGCATGTCTCACTTTTGGGGCGCGTCTTATTTCAAATAACGTCACCCCAGAAACCGCCAGTCATCCATCGTAATCAGCATATCAAGTGACACCGAAATTACACCATCAGTGCGTACACCCACAAGCCATAATCACAATTTTAATTATTTTTATGAAATGAGAGGTACTTGCATTTGTAGGTTGTACGTTTTGAGTCAAGTTAATTGCTTTTAAATTACTTTCTCAAATTGATATTAATTATAGGTATAATAATGCGGAACCCTTGTAACCCGCTCGCTCGTCGGTTACACTCTGCTCGTTGTTGGTTCAGTGGGAGACAAGAGTCTTCACCCGAGTACCGACTACAGAGTCTGAGCAATCAATCACTAACAACTTACTATAACCATACTGACTGTACCTAAATAAAATAAATCTTTTATATTAGAATACCAAATACGGTACCAAATAAAGCTACATAACCTTCTTAAAGAAAATTATTTGAGTTGAAACTGACCTGAGTGACTTTTATTACTTTAATGTAAAGAGTTAAGATTATCTTTATGAATACTAGTAGCTCGGTGGTCACGAACCTTCAATAATGCGATCTAATGTTAATCAAATTGCTCCTGACCTCACGTTTAGTTCAATATTGAAATGAGTTTGCATATACCTAATTATCAAACTTTTTTTTTTAAACTTTGTTTTCGAAGACTATATCTTTGTATGTTTAAGTTTGCACTTAGGAAAGCACCATTCAATTTTGACCCAATGCCAAAAAGGTTGTCCATTCAAGAAATAAAACAAACTTTTTCTTTCCTTTCTTGCTCTTAGCTAATGCTGACCTAACCAGATCAAGAGCCTGAAATTTTTAGAACGTACTAAGTCAAGTCTATTTTTTATATCAAAGTCAAATAATAGTTTGCCTCTAAATATTAAGATTCGTCGTCCGTTCGTAAGACAAAGCTGCCACTAAATCAACGCGCACACGTGCTAGTTGCAAATGAGGTGTGTATGTGGCGCCCCCCCGGCGATGGCGGGGCGGGGGCGGGGGCGGCGGCGACTTGTATTGATGGTCGCATCACTCGCCGCGACCCTCGCACATACACCTCCTTCAAATAATACACATCAATATTGTTTATCCATCGAAGAAACACATAAAACTGCTTGAATGTTACTTTGTTTGAATGACAAATTTACCTTTGGTTTGTTTGTGCTAGCACATTTTAATAAGCGTAACTTTTTGCACAGTACACAGAACAAGTCAATGTCCTGTATTATTCTAATAAACCTAACGACGCACTAAAACCAGAGTATCTTATAATGTCGTAGATAAAAAAAGCTAATCGTCTGTTTTCCTAGATAGGAATTAAAACATTGTGGTAACAAATGATTTTTTTATAAATTCGAGTAGTAAATTGCTTTCTGCAGTCACATGAAATACAGAAATCTGCATATCATCAATTACAATAGTTATTAACGAGACGATACCATTTATCTTTATTTCAATTCACAAACATACATTCTGTTCAGCGCAGACAACAACAATGAACGAGCAGAGGATAATCCTACAAGTATTTAAGCTTATAAAATACTAGTGGCCGCCCGCGACTCCGTTCGCGTGGATGTCGGTTTCCCGTGGGAATGAGAAGTTTTCCCGCGGTAAAAAGTATCCTATGTCCTTTCCCAAGTTTAGTTCTTTCTTCATACCAAATTTCATCAAAATCGGTTCAGTGGTTTAGGCGTGAAAGCGTTACAGACAGACAGACAGATAGACAGAGTTACTTTCGCATTAATAATATTAGTAGGGATTAACTTTATCTTAGTCTAAAATTCTTACCGAAACTGTATCGCAAAGGAAGCTAAATTGTGCTTACCTGGAAATAAAAATAATATTATTAGTTAATTTGAGTTAACGCTATCCTAAAATTTTAAAAAAACCATAAGAAGCGTTACTGCAAAAGTTTATAATAGAGTTTTTTAAAAAAAAAACCTCATCTGTCGGTCCCGCCCCCCCTGGCCCGCTCCCCCGCAACAACGCTTGTAATAGAAACATTTAATCCTTTCAAATCTTCTCTCTGCTTTGTCGAGCTCCTAATTGCAGGCCGGCAAAAACTACCTCAAAGTCTAGATTAAAATGTGCATTCACTTTGCAAATCGGCTGTTGCAAACCACACTCTATTCTAGAGCCTTTAGAGTTGTGTTTCCTATGTTCGGATCATTATGGAGATGGCTTCTTAATGTCTCTAGAAAGAGCAATTATACAAAGAGCTCATATTCCCGCAGAATAAAGTAATTCTAAAATCGGACGTCGGACGTGAAATTAAATATTATCATGACTAACTTCAACGCTACAAGCCGCTTATGTCAGGGTTATTAACGACAAATTATTCACAATTGAACCCCGACTGACTTCATAAAACAAAATTCTAATTAAATTGCTAGGAACCAACCTTCAGTTTCTGATATTGCTTCAGTATTTTAGAAAAATATTAAAAGCCGAAACATTTTCCACGCATCGTTTGTTAACTCAATGTTTTAAATTACACTAAATCATCTTTAGCGAATTATAGTACATAATTCACTAATCAGTATGCTAATCACGACAGCCAATCCGAACCGAATCTCAATAAAAATTTACTGCTGTAATAAAAACAAATAGAGTGGGGTGCATCCACACTACAGCATAAACAACAGAATGATTTTATTGCCGGTGGCTGAAAAGTTGACGTCGTAAAGTTTGATGGCATCCGCATTGGTGGGGTAGCACCATAAACCTGGCTACTTACTCCTGCGTGGAAACTTGACGGATTCACACTTCATGTTATATTACATCTCATAGGAGTCAAGACTAATTAAGCCATATTGAATGAACCGCTCTATTTTCCATGTTATAACTAATTTAAAGAAATTTCTATAAACATTTTCAAATTTTATAACGGTAGTTATAGCACACGCTGTAACCAGTCATAAAAATATTTAAAAACGAATAAAGTGAATGTCTGGTTAACCATGTTCACGAAATTTAAATATCCAGCGATAATTTAAAGTGGTCAATAAATCATGTGTAAATTAGCTGGCATTTGACCGCGTCACCATAACTCCGCGGGACTGCGGTCCTTTCATTATTACTATTTACGATACCAACCACTCACTGAGCTATGGGGGCTGGTCCTGGAATATATAGCAGCTAGATGTCGCGTTATGTATAAGAAGACGTTATATGTTTAATGGGTAAAAGTAACGTGTGGCAAATATAAAAGGAAACCTGATTTACTTAAAATTACCTATTTAAAAATAATTTAGACCAAAAACTCTTTCAATCAGGAAGGTTGCTTAAAAGACTTCAATATCTGTACTGGTGTCTAACGGTTCTGTGTTCTAGGTCGGAGTGTCTCTTTAATTTGTCTCGTAATAAAGTCGGTTAGTTACGAGCCGGAAGCCAGCGACGTGTTTATAATGGGGTAACTGAAAATTATTGAAATTAAATACTATTATGACACGACGGTTTTCATTTTTTCTTGATCTATTTATGAAAGTTTCATAACTGGAACTCGAACAAAATCATCTTTCATTGATAGCTTTCTACGTTTTAAACAACATATTTTATAACTCGACTTCAGTATATTTTGGGTTACACAAAGAGTTGCCGCGGCCATTTTTTATTTCCGCGCCATAACCTGCCGGTAGCTAGTCTCGGACGCGCGACTTCGTCTTCAATAATCCCTTTATTTATCGCTATTCAGAGGTAGTTAGCCGCGTTTGTGGCTCCTGACGTCTGTCACAATTATACAGTTTTAAATTAGGATTAGCTGCGGAGAGGGAGCGGTTCAAAGAAACTGAAATTTGTTAGAAATGACAGAGGACAGAAGTGGCGGGCTGCGGGGTTAATTAGGGGTATTGAGAGATTTTTATTCAATTTTATTTAAGTTTAAACTTTAACTTTATTTCAATGCATCATATATAATTATACATATTACCTAGATATTTTATTTTACGTTTTTGTCTGAAACCCGTAAGCTTCAAATTTTGTTGTAAGAGAAGTGCTTAGTTATTTATAGTTAGAAAATTAATAATAATGAGTTTTTTTCTGGGTAGGCAGTAAAAATAACCACCTACAGATAAATCAGGCTTCAAATAGCGTTGTGATATTTTGTTTATTCGGTCGGTAACTTACATCTAAATTTGGCGAAAATATGAGATTGTTATCCCTCTATGAACACAACCATCAACTTCTCAGCGGCTCGTCGCCATCGTCTCAATGAAGCGACGATTTAATTATTTAATAATTGTACAAACAATGCGCCGGCGCTGCGGGGGGCGCGGGGGGCGCGCGGGGGTGTCACGGAGGGGGGCGAGGCATTGTCTCACACAATAATCAGTTTAGCGACAGATATGAGACTGAACGCGACAATTATGAAGGGGGTGAAATTAGATAATATAAAATGAGCGAGATAAGTGTCGCATTGAGTCGCTTTTCGCGTCGAATTATCAAATTTTGTACATTACGCGGCCCCTTGGTTTCCCTTCTCGTACAGATGATGAAAATTTCCGCGATGTCCGTAAGTCCTCGTTTATGTTCCACATTATTGAATCCAAATAAGAGCGGCCTCACCCCACGAGATAGATTCGCACCTATTTCCAAGTGTAATGTAAGCAACATTGCGGGTGACGCTCCCTCGCTCGTCACGCCTTCAATAAAAACGTGTCGTCTGCAATCGCATCAAATCGCGGTAGTCTTCAATTTACCGCTCCTGAAACATCGCGTTCCATTCAATTTACCTACTTGAAACTCAGAATTGGTTCCAATGCACGAAGACAACGTGTTGCATTTGTTTAAGTACATAGTCGACGACGAATGAAATGATTAGTCGAACGGTAAAATTAAATAATTCAGAAAGATGGCAAGCCGCAGTCGGCCGTGATGCACGGCGGCGTCGTGGCGGGACTGAGCTTCTTACGTTCCTGCTCCCGAACATCAGCCTAGACTTATTACGAATCTCATATGTCAACAGCATTGCCGCAGTATTTTACCTTGTGTGGCCCGCAGTGTTCAGAAAACGTAAAAGATAATTCTTTGTTCTCTCGAAGATTTGCTAGAGCAGCTTTGTTATTTATTCTGAAAGATAAGTTTGACTCATCTTGATCTATTCACATAAAAAGTCATAATCTGTGACTTCAAATCAAGTTGTGTATTCAGAGCGTGTGAGTATGGAAATGTGTAACCTCGGAACGTTTTCGGATCACGTCACGCGATTAACATCAATATTGGGAATGGTGCGCAGGCGACTTCAGACATTCCGGAACATTCCGAGTTATTGACGAATGTACTCGGATTATATGAATTATGAATACTTGCAGAGAGGCAGGCGGAGCGGGGAGCGATATTTATTGCCACGAATCGTCGACTGAATTCAAATTATATTTCCGTATGATATTGAAGGGGGAAAGTTGTAAAACTTTATCGGGAACAATTTGTCACCGCGCCCGCGCCGACGCGGAGATTTGAATATATTTCACGTTTTTATCTTGTGCGGTATATTTCACGTTGATACACCGTCATAATGTCGGCGTTCATTATTTATCCGGTGGTGGCAGTGGCGGGGTTTCTGATTGAATCTGTATCGGGAGAGAATTAAACCGGTGAAAAGTATGTCTGCAGCTGTATCAAGTAGTCAGCTTGTAACCAGACACCCGACACCTTTGTAGAAGTAGTTGTAAAGGGAGATTATCCCTCGGGATGAATGCAAGGCGTCGCCGCAGGTAGCGCCCGACGACGGTTCACCAGCAATTTGCAGCTAATCACCTCCATTCACACCTCTTCTCAACTTTCCACATTCGGATTTACTTCGCAATATGAAACTCTACACACACAGCCATAATTTAAGTTTTGAATTTAATGTTTCCGTGCACGTTCAAGTTTTATCACGAGTTAAGGATGCTGCTGCATTCAAGTTATTCAAAACGTTTTCATATAAAGTTTGTTTTGAAATGAACAATTTAGTCTTTGTGATCCAAGCAACTACGTTCTTGCTGGGGTGGTTTTTGGCGCTTACTTTTCTAGCTTATCATCTCTACATATTTTCGTAGAACAAATACTCAAAAAAACGCAGAGACACGATCGTTCATAAATATTCGTAAACGTCCACTTGGCATGATTAAGGGCGCGACTGCAGGGGTTGAATGAAGCGAGCGACGTGACCGGGAACCGAATGCGACAACTCCGGTCTAACCCTCCACTCGCCGGGACATAATGCTCCCAATCCACTCGTTCATCAATCGAATTACCCTCAAATACTGCGATGAATAATTTAATTTTAAACGAGCTTTCGTTTCGCGGTCGGATTTATCGTCAACTTCAATGAAGTGGCTGCCCACGCGTCGCGTGAGGTTTGACATATACAAATGACAGGTTCTTAATCCGGAGTATCTGAAGTACGGTCTGGGACGCAGCAAATTGACGTGTCCGCTTTACGACATTCGGGAATGCAAATATGGCGTCGCGCGTCACCCGGAATCAAGATTTAGCGGCAGTAAAGTCGAGCGTGGCCGGCGCCCGCGTCCGACGAACGTTAAATATTTTCATTTGTGAGTCGACAACTTTGCGGGGTATAAACACTGTTCATTTTGATGGGATAGTGCGGCAATAACTCGGTAATGGTTCATTTAAATATCAAATACCTACTGAAACCAGCCAGTGGGGCCTTTACGGTGTGGTTTAATGCGTTCCGTTAAGTTTAATTATCGTTAATTACACGCAGATCCAGATAAAATGTCCATTAACTGCTGGAATACATAAATGTTTACGATACTTAGGTTTTTTACCCATAATGTTAAATATAAATTTTATTTCTCCTAGCCGCTTCAAAATAGAAAAGTTAGTTAAATTGTTAGAAAATAGCACCTTCGACATCGGCATTAATTCGTCGACGCATTAAGATGGTATCTGTGAAGCGAGCGATCGAAGTTTTGGTGAAGTTGTAACGTTGCGTGAGGGAGGCGCGGGATGGTGACCCAGTTGGTGGCTGTCAGCGGCTTTTGTTAACAGATTGCGGTTCACACCTCGCCGCGGAGACACCTCACCTGACAGCCGCGAGACACAAATTGTTGCAAGTTTTACGGACAGATTGTTGGGAAACACTCGGTGCCATATCGCGTAAAGTTCAGATTGATTAGTCACCTCGATACCTTTATGTTTCGTACTCGTAGTACAAAGTGTCAGATATTTTTCCGTTTTAGTTAGTAGGCAAAAACATATTTACATGCATTTAATTTACCATGTCTGTGGGTTCCACAATTAATAACATAAGAACGTGCTGACTGCCCTCCCCGAGGACTAAGCCTGCGGGGAGCGGGGCGCGGGCAGCGGGGCGGCGGGGGGGCAGGGAACAAGTGTCAGAGGTAATATTAATGGACCGGACTACGTGCGACACCTGAAGATATTCAGAATTAGAAATGTCGAGAATTTTGGGGATGACACCTTTATGTCAAGGGAAATCTACTTTAAGAATGATTTGGCCATTTAGAATTTGGACAGCATACTTTTTACATTTTGTAAACATATTTTAAACAAGTGGCCGCCCGCGACTCCGTTCGTGTGGAAGTCGTTTTCCCGTGGGAATAAGATGTTTTCCCGCGTTTAAAAGTACCCTATTTATTATTCTGATGTATAACCTTTATTACTGCAAAGTTTCATCCAAATTCGTCCAGTAGATTTACGTGAAAGGGTATCAAACATCCATCCATACATCCATAAATCCATACATACTCAAAAACTTTCACGTTTATAATATTAGTAGGATCAACAAATTTGCCAACCAATTAAATAAAGAAAATAGAAAACATACTTATTCAGTTGTGTTTAAGTATTATTGAAAAAAGTTTTTATAGAAAATTTCATATGTATTTGCACAGATAGTGTCAGGAATGAGTGTCGTGTCCCGCGTCCGGCGACCGGCGCGGTGGCAGATCGACACTTGTCGGGATCCAGTTTCCTACATCATGAAACACGACCTTTTTGGGAATTTAGGTCAAATCAATTGCTTGTTATCCCCTTTTTGACAGATCTTTTGAAAAAATACCTCGATGTAAAATGATGCTATATATTTGTAACTCTACGTACCTAAACTTTGAATAAAACCTATATATTTTAGCCATAGCAGATGAAAACTCAATTAAACCCAGATAGGAGCAATATCCCCAATTGGCCGGTCCGAAAATTTAACCTAGGATCTTCCGCTTTACTTTACATACAATATTATTCCACTATATCTGTCGTTAGTTTAAGAGGAGTTGTATCTAATTTCGACAGTTTCTATTGGTTAATAAATGTAAGTGATGTGTGCACAGACGTCCCGACAAACAAGGCGCGGAGTGTGCGGAGTGCGGAGAGCGGAGAGCGGAGAGCGGAGAGCGGAGTGGAGCATCTCTGATTGGAGGCTCCGGCAAATGTTTGACGAGCAGCGTCTTTGTTGCTGCACCAGAGTAATTGGATTTAATTTTTGATGACGTACACGAAACTTAACTGATAGAGTCAGTTGAAAAGTTCCAGCGGTCGTCCGTAAAACAGTTATCGATTTTATGTGAAAGTTACTTTAGGACTATTCCATCAGTTGAAATAATCCGTCCGCGTTATCAACCGAACCAATTTTTTTACACCATCGTCTAAAATCTAATTTAAGTGTTTACCTGTGGTTACCTGTAACAAAATTTGTACAAAAATACATGTTTGTATTGTGCGCAAGTAGTGATCAACTCATTACCTGTAGATATCAGCACAGCGGGTACAGTACCCGCGGCCTGCTGGATCATCCACATTACACAGTAATTGCAGCCACCACTTGAAGTCTCCATTGAGAAAATTGCCCTGTGTTTGTACGTCATGGACAAACACTATATTTAACGGGCTAGATGACGGGGAGGCATGTAATTGTAAATTCTTAGAAAATTATAGGTATAATTTCACCGTTCACATTTCGTGATGCGTATTACTGGTTATCAAACTTAAAGTAAATTAAAAACTGCTTAGATTTAGCCAAAAAAGTTACATAATATTATTCGTTCGAACATGTACCATTAATTTAATGTAGGTACATTTGATAAAGAATGACATGTGTTACTACCTACATAAAATATAAGTTTCTGAAGAATTGCCTCCATCCACATATTTAGTATCATCGATTTGATAAAGTTAGTGTGTAGTAGTGAGACACTATAAATAATACGAATAGTCGAGGTGTGTGAACGCAGGCCGCCGGGACACAGGCTGTAATTATTGTAACATGTGGAAAAGAAACGTCAAACAACCAGTCTTTGACATTGTATTGAAGTAATACATGACAGGGCTATTTATTAAATCAGTAATTTTAGGTTCAGCTAACTAATTGCACAGGTTAGCTAATAAACTATGAAAGTTTGTACGGAAGTTTGACTTTACCGAAATGATTCCTTTACGACGGAAATTTTAAAACACCATTCTAAAGCTAAAGTGAAGCTGCTGCCAAAAAACAATGATTTAAATGAGTAACAAAAGCCATAGAAAAAATATGTTTTGCTTGCATTTTTTATAAAAATTTAAGAAAAGTAACAAAACAAAGGCATTTACTTAGTTAGTGTAATGGAGGCATCTTGTGGAGTGTTGTGCTTGGTTTCAGGTGTAGCGCCCTCGAGTGAAGGGCGGCCGCGGTGAGGGTGCTCGGTCGCGAGCTGTCACCTGACGCGGGAGATGCCGGCACGGGCGCGCAGGGACAAGACACATGCACATAGCTCGACAGCAATGTAGTGTTCAGAGGAGGTTTGGGAAACTACTATAGAGAACCTATGAACGTAAAAAAAAATGAGACCGCATTTTCCGTGTCATAAAATAATTGTGAGATAATTGAATAATAAACAACGCCACAATAAATAACTCAATTTTATGAAAATCGATGAAGAAGAATTAGGTTAGGCAGGCAATCTAATATTCTTTAGAAATAAAGAAATGATTAGATCTTGACCTCCAAATAATAAATTTTATTACACAGTTCGGTTATAATAGAATCTTTCCACGAGAGACTTGGTTTAGGCTAGCCCTAAACTAAGAGGGTTGTAAGAATCAAATTAAGGAACGAACACGAACCAAGCATATAACTGTCAGCAGCGATATCAAATCCCAAGTACTCTTGCCAACACGTCTGCCGAGCGAACCCATGTTGGCAAATCACCCTTATTTTAAGGTACAAGTCCAGCAGCTGTACCTGTAACGACAAAGAATTTGACTCACAACACAACAGTTATTACTGTATCCTACAGTTTATTCCCGGTTTCCCCGCTGCTCGCTCGCTCCGCTCTCTGCTCGCATCTATGATATCTGCAGTTGTTTGTTCAGCCCCCGACGGTCTGCTTCGCCTCTAAACCATTATTTTACACCGGCTTATCGGGTTAATAGAGGTTTTGGCTTTGTGAAGCTGTTGTTACGAATTTGATAATGTTATAGACGCCATTTTATTGGTTTACAAACTGTTGTGGATTGCCGACCACTACTTTGATTCAGAGCCGAGTTTGGGTTGAGGTTTTGTTGTATTTAGTATTCTGTAACGATTTTATAGTTTGGGTTAATACCGCGATTACAATGTTGTAGTTCAATCATTAACTTAGTAGATTACAAAGCTTTAGTATATCAGGTATGCCAATTATGCCATGTGTACGATGATAGTCTAAACTAGAGATGCGCCGAGTAACACTTTTGCCGAGTAACAAGTACCGAGTTTTACTCGGTTCAATTTTTTTTCGGCCAAGTACCGAGTATATAAAAAAACCCGCCGAGTGCGCCGAGTACCGAGTATAAACCGAGTACTCGGCCCATCTCTAGTCTAAACTATAATTAAAGTTCCTTTCCGCAGTTATTTTCTCACAAGAAGCCGACACTAGCGGTAATATGAAACTAATAATATCTATTGTTGAAGTATCACCTTTGCGTTGCTCGATACAACGAGATAGTGAATATAGCGAACGGTAGGAAAGGTTCGTGTTACATGCGGAAAAATGAAAATGTATATTACTAACACATTTTACAACAATTGTATGCCTATACACATTTATGACGTTGAGAAGGAAAAAATCCTTCGTATTCAACCACCATAGATCTAAATTTTTATTACGTTTTTATGTTTTGTAGCCGCCATTAGAACCCCGAATCGTTGACCGCAGTTTATGGCGCGACTTGAGCTTTAAAAGCGACATTGTGTTCAAACAAAGGCGTGCTATCTGCAGCCACAAATTGAGCCATAACTCGTGGTGGCACTGCGCCCGCGCTGGCTGCTGGCGCGGCGCGCTGGCCGGCCGCCACGCTGACCGCTGCTGGCGGCGATGGACCCGAGCCAATTATTACTGATGGCGCCTATCCACTACTTCACTAATGGCTATTGGCATTGTGTGATGGTGAATGCATTGCTCTTAATGTTATCTGAGCATCATCAAATTAACAAGCCGCAACAGAAACAGTACAATACTCGTAGTTCATTTTACAGATTTGGGGGTTTACAGATAAATCATAATAGACCGTAGACTTTTCATCTCTAAATACACTCATATCTCGATATGTATTCGTTGGTAACTAAACCGTTTCAATTCCAGCTTGAGTGGAGTAGCTATCGAATCTAAGTGAAGGCTTACAACCTCTCTGAAGCTACGAGATACGCTTTGCCAAATATTCAGTTTACTTGGAAACTTGCGTTCGTTGTATGAGCTTATCCAGCTGTTACTGGAACAACATTATACTATTAAAGGACTAATCTGTTATATATAAATTCTGTTTCAATATTCAACAAAAGCGTGAAGCTATAAATATCAAATCCTATTCACGAGATACACAATAGCAGAATCCTCGCGACATCCTTTCATTGACAGTTTCATATCGTCACATTTCCGAGGTCTTAATCTGTTCATTATTCCGTTTTTCGCAGCATTAGCGTCCTTTCACACCCCATATATTATATTTTCGTAAGCTGGTATTGAGAGTGGCCGGACCATCCCGAGGGGAGGGAGGATTATGTGACTTAGGCCGGAGTGGTCTGCAATATGTTTAGTTTATCACCGGTACCGTGTCTACCCTCGACTCCCCAAATTGTCTTCGTCTTAAGCCCGTAATTGAATTTATAATGGCCGTCGGAGGTATTTAGGTGTTTAACGTTTTCAACAGAGGCTTGCGTTCTGATAACTGAAGATTTATTCAGAAAGGGAGTAGTAGATAGGCTTTAATACCACCCATTTATTTTGTAAAATTAATGTCTTGTGCCTTTTTAAATTTATTCTCTTTCCTCATTTTAAATTGTAGTAAGTTGATTGAAGAGTTAGGGAGAAACAAAATGTTGTTGCCGTTGACATGTTTATTGCAGCAGTAACAACCTGAACTAAGTGAGTAACCGTAAAGGTAAAACTATCCAGTGTAACTACAGTGTTTTGTTTGGAGAATCTACATAGAGTACATACTCATACTACTATAAAAGTAGTTAACTAATTAATAAAATTATTGCGTTTAAAATTTACGATAGCAATGAGAGTCGACCACTAGACAATATTTAAGTCATAAACCTGCTACTAATAGTACAACAAACAAGTAGTAATTTCGTATTTAATACGATACTTAGCTTACGGTTCAGTTATTCCAGACATTAACTACCCAATCCATACAATAAAGTAGCCGAGTAAAGTAGATTACGATGGAGTTCTTGTTAGTTGCCGCTCAGAAATAATTACGTTAGACAAGAAGCAGCCTGAGCCATTAGTTGAATTACCGATAATACTTAACTTGGCTGCACACATCACAACTCCTAACATGATTTATTGTAGTTCGCTAAGTAATGGAAACACTGAGAGCGTTATGAACGACCGACTGACTTATTCCGGTCGGACAATCAAACTATGATTTTTCTTGAAACTTTTACTCTTCGTGATTTGAGCGTTTGAGCCTTCACTTAGAGAGAAAATAAATTCACTTGATTGTAAATGACTGAGAAAATTGATAAGTGTCTTGTAATTTATCTTCAAGTGATTAATTGTGAAACTTGATTAAAATGAAATGAACTCATCTAAAACCGCGGAGCTAATCAATTTATAGGCGCGTGAGTTCGCTCTAAAGTTATTTGTTAGATAATTGATAAGTTTGCAATTAATATGGAGGTTTGTTATTAAAGATAATGAATAGAGACCCGCCTTAAGACTGCTAGCTTTCTATCGAACAATCTTGTTTCCGTGTTAGATATCTTAACAGTTACTTTAACACAAATTTAAATGAAATGACAGCGTAATATATAACATGCATTTATGTAATGTACGTGCAGGCTGGTGGTGGTAATCCTGGTCGATGTTAATGTTGTGATCATTGAGATCAGCATGATTGGTGGCACGGTCCTGCATACATGCATGCAGCAGCATCCCGTGTGTCTCCTCGTGTATGTATGTATGCATGTATGTATATATGCAGGAGGTCGCGACACCGCACGGTACATTATGCTTGGCCCCGAGCTTGCGGCGAGACACGCTGATTGCTGATATCGTGGTTACAGGTTACGACTAGTAATCAATTTTAATATTCCTTAACAATATTCTATTCTGCAAGCATTATACTATTCGATTTAAAAATGGACGTTATAGAAAATTATCTGAATGTTTTTATCTAATTCACTAATTAAAAAGTTCATCTAAAATTCATGACGAGACAGAGTACTAAATCCCTTTTTAAGTTAATCAAACACTAGAATTAAAATTTCAGCAAACACAGCAGAAGCTAAAAAGTGCCGAACACCCCTGAGATAGCGTTTTGTTAACCTCCTGGAGAGCTCCGTGGCGCTCCGGTGAATTATTTATCCGACTAAACGAGGATTAATATGTCTTGGGAACGCTAAATTATCATCCCGAGGGTTTTAACGAATCGCTGTTTAGACGGAGAGCATTCAATTTCGGATCAAAGTGCAAGTTCTTTTGATTGAATCAGGAGAGAAATGCTCGTTGATGTGTTGGTTAATATTCATAGGAAGCAAGAGGGAGTTAAACAGTCTTAGGAGTTGTAACGAGGGTACGCCTATAGAGAGAGAGTTAACGGTAGCTTTGACCTTAATTAGGTAATTCTTAAAGTTCTGCTCAACTCTTCGTCACGTTATAAAAGGTTCCTTTTAGTGTTTTCATAAAATATTAATGTCGCCTGCTTATTTACTCAGCGACACGAATCATGAATAAAGTTATGGCTTGAATAGCCTTTGAAAGCGATTTCTTAAATTCAAAGCCACAGTATTATATGGCGAGATTTTTAAAACCTGGCAACACACGACGAGGCGTGAAATCTGTCAGCGAGCGTGAAGCCTTGCGCGACTGTCGAGACTTTATCGCACTTCCGGCACAACCGGAGTCAAACCCTGGACGCACGGCCCAGGACTTGAGACGTGCGAGGAAATAGAAACATCAGCACATGTGAAGAATTTAACAATAATGTCATGTCAGTATAATAAAAGTTTAAGTTAATAGAACCAAACACGAAAACAAATAAAACTACGTGAATTTCGGGATAATAAAACGAGCTTTAAAAGCATGAAAGCCAATAACCATAAAAGTTTTGAATATTTGAAATTTTAGATCATAAACAAGTCTACGTCGGGACGAGGCCACATACTCCACGTATACTTTTACTGTGTTTTAACTTTTAACGTTAAAATATCCAATCAAACTAAAAGCTCAGCAAAGCTCATTGGCGTAAAAAACTTTTGCTTGAATGGCTGAGCATTCATTTAAATATGGCAGCCTCGTATGCAGGTAGGCGTCGCAGAAACTATGCCTACACAACTATAACATTTTATTTTGTTAAAACCCTTAAGTTCTCAAGATTGTCTCGTTTGAGTAAATAATTTATAGTGGTTAAATATTGCCTTGTTTTGTTTTCTTTAAATATTTATTTAATGTCATATTATATAGTGTCGGACAAAACGGTGTACCTATTAGAGCAAACATTGAAGAAAAAATCTATTCATAGAATGCAGTGTTTGGTTTCATAAAGTATTCCATTGTCGTTATTGAAATCGGATGACTATTGATTCTGATCCACAGTTTCTTATTACAGTGTTCATAAGGTTTATATTTTTGTGGCAAGTAAGAATAGCGCAGGTGTGAAGAGCTGGTTATGTCGTGTGTCCGCTTGTTAGTTTTTTTGTCTCAGTTGTATGTTTGCAGAGCGTGGCGCATTGCGTACGAGCTCAGTTGTTACCATCGCCTGACCTTTATTCTACTCTCTTGTTACAGCAGCTATTTTATTCTTCCTTTCTTCTAGTAAATACTAAATACACAACATTCCAAACGATGCGTTGGAATCCATTTTGTTTGAAATTTTCTTTACAAAAAACGTACACGTATCGTTAAGCAAATAACACTCTGATATGAAAACCGACGAAGTATAAAACGTTTAATATCAAAAAGTAATATTTGCTGACATATCAGAGTCTGTAATAAATGGAGTTATCCGAAGCGTTTCCCACATTGAAACACGGCGGGAACGCGTGGTATGTCTGCGCTATCCCGTCACGTCGCATCTACAATTAATATCTTTTTCAGTTCAGCCATTTGGACTTTACCGCCATCGTCATAAGAACCATCGACTGAATTTGAATTTAAGTGTGAGCAAATGTGGAGATCCAGGATAAAGTTTACGATAGCCGATAGAACAGATAGATTTAACAGTGCTGAGTAAGGAACAAGTAACTGCGTGCCATTCACGAGCATTTACTGCGGACCGCCGCCGCCGCGTAGAGGGCAGGGATAAAATGTTTGGAAACATTGCAACGTGAGCCGGTGGCGTCCCGGAATGAGCCACTTCAGGGATCGTTAAGATAGGGAACCTGCCACTAGAATTCTAAGTAGGAACGTCGAACTGAAGACAATGTCTCAATAATGGCTACAATTGAACACATTCTCGCTTACATATCGCTTCATGCATGTAAATGTTCTTGAGCAAATATATACTTCCACTTCGCTGAGCTAACAGTTTCTTAGATATGAAAACGAACGACTCATTAAGAATATTTAACGGGAAGATAAATTATGAGGAACTTCAAAGTTTTTATTCTTTATAAAACTAGGTGCAGTAAGTTCAAACGAGACATCGCGAGTATCTCGTGAGTGATGACGGCGAAGTGCTCGTAAACACTTTAGGAGCGAATCTTCAAACGCTGACGTTTCCTCTGAATATAATATGGGAGAGTTAGAAGCTCATATATCTAACAACAACAGTATCGACTGAGTGGACTCGTGAATACATCGTCAAGGAAACTATACAGTATTTATTACATTTCGGTATCTCGAACTGACAATGACTTAATACCAGCTTACAATCGGCTGATTTACGTTTTCCTATTCTATTATGTGTCGGATACAGGTACACTTAGCAAAACAGAGCTTTGTATGAAGGAAGTTTTATGATGAAAATAAATGTAAGGATGCAATATTTTGCCGTGTATTGGCAATTTCGTAGCTGTATATTTTACAACGGGCGGGTGTTATTTTCTCAAGTTGTCGAGCAGTTTATAGCCTGCGAGAGGCGTCTCGGTGCCAGGTGTGTGTTCTCAAATCTGATCGCATGAGATAGGTTTATTCAGTTCCAAAGGGGGATTTTATTCGCAGTCAATGTACGCTCGACCGTGAAACTAAGTTAGGATCAAAATCGATAAAAGCAACGATGAGTAAAGTAAGTTTGTTCCTGATGTAAATAGCTATAACAATTTATAAACCGATGCATTTTACTCGGGTGATCAACAATCAGAGTATTTCGACCGTTCATTAAAATCGGAATCTCGCGCGGCGATCAGTCTCTCGTCACATCGTAACGTAAGTCAAATGGCCCGCATCGCCTCTCGGGCCTGCGTGCTCGTATTCTGTGTAAAAGTGCCATTTCTCGCTGTCGTCACTATTAATAGTGCCATCGGAAACGCGCTACTAAAAATACACGCTCACACACCACTTGTTTTAAATTGGCTTGACATTGTAACAGAATGACATCTAGCTGTCAATGTGACAACTGTAGACGGCGACATGAGAAGTCATCCGGTGACAGACTAGTCCCAGGGGACGGGTGGTAAGAAACTGTGAGTGACAAATATGTCGTTGTTACGTGATGCGCTTAATGATTGAAGGTGCGTATTATGCCCTAACATGAGTGACTTTCACTGAGTGTTAAATAAAAATGTTGGTCAGCTAGTATAATCTGTTTCTACAGAGGTAGGTATTATCAATTAGTTAAAACAAAAATGTCAATGAGATAGTTACTCGAATTCACTCAAAAGCACTTAAACTTGGTGTATCTCGGATATCATAAAGAGAATCTAATCTCGCCGGGTGAGGATCCTCTCGGGTCGTCAAGTGCTCTATTCGCGACTGCGACTAAATCCACATGCGTCAAGGTGCTCACAAACTGAACACGATGCAGTTTTTTAACCTTCGCCCTTATGCCGCTCGCAATAAGATTTATTAGAATATGAAGTTGTTTTATTAAAAGGTGTTTTCAAACGGGCGTGAACGTTGACAGAAATGCTTTTAGACGCCCATCGAAAGCGTTGACGTATGTAATTTCAGAGTGTTCACAAAAAAGTAAGTGCAAGCGGCGGGCGGCGGCTTGTTTAGTCGTGTCACTGTTTGTGTAAACGTAGGGGGCGATATTAGGGGGATTGTATCGCAGGTAATAGTGCAGCTTACGTCAACTGTCCATTGATGACTACTATTCAAAGATCGCCTAAAAAATAATTCAGTAGTAAGTAGTTCAAACAGACTCGAATGTTACAAGTTTCTATGAAGCCCTAAGACAAGTTTTATTCGAAGTGAAAGTTGTCAATTTCCTTTCGTTTCATCAGTCATCAATATATCAATCTCCGTGCGGTAGTTATCATTGCGTGGCTGCAGTATCTCCCCCCCGCACGGCCCCCCCCCCTGCCCTCGGAGTCCCGCGGGTCTCCGTGACTGACGTTTATTTGCTCCTCGATCTCTCCGATACAAAACCTCACCCAAAATCGCATTAAACTTTACTTGTCTTCCACGTCTGACATTGGACACTTTATTTGATTTTAGCCAAAGTTTTATTCAACCAAATATTTGATCGGAAACCCGTCGAGAAATCAATCCCTCGAACCAAAGGAGATAGTCTCGGAACTTTGCAAAATTTGATAATGTATCTTGATGATTATTAGTCCATGAAGAAATTTAAACGGGTTCAAAGAAACAGTGCGCAGATGGTGAACTTTGAGAAGTATTACAGCACAGACAAATTTTGGCCTTAAAATTCTTTGAATAAGAAAACTTTCAATTTGAAAAACATGGAAGCAGAGTCTTATATACCAAGAGAACCATTGAATAATTACATTTTGGTGTCTTGTATCGTTGGTTGTGAGACTGGTATTGTAAGTCGGCGCATTGAGCTAAAACAATTTTCTTAGTTGAGCGAGCGTTGAACTATAACTAGCTGAAACTGAATTACAGGTGAGGCGTTGAGTCGGCTTGCATCCCGCCGGCGTACAGTCACCACGCTGCTTTACTTGAAGTTCGGCCACCTTGCAACGACATAGCTGATTACGAAGACTTAGGGCGGGTTGTATTAAACAGTTGGTTAACGTATCATACGTACGTAACTTTTTGACGATTACATCAGATGTTCAATGTACGTCAAATACAAAGCGTTGTTTCGTCACAAAAAAACTGTTCGGCAATGTTATTCGAGTTGCCATCGAAAAGTAAATCATTACTATCATTTAAAATATATGGAAATAAAACAGAATCCATAGGTATTGATAAAAGCTTTTCATCAAAGATGTCCTGTGAACTAGAGAAAAGTTACGTTAACCAGTGGGTGGATGGCCGGTCAACGTAATCGTTAATTTTTAACGTCTGTTAAAGGTTGACATTGGTGAAACAACCCGTTTTCTAGCTTGACAGTGGTTAACGCCATTTTTAACGTTGACAGACACGTTAAGTAGTTGTGATACAACCCACCATTAATGTCTTCTACTGACTCAAAATGCTACTTACTAATAACTCATTACACAAAATTTACTAAAAAAGACCAACACGGTTGTTTTATTTTTATATACAGTTATGTTATTAAAACTTTTATTTAAAGAGTCATAAACAAATCAATATAAAAGATTCTGTCGTGAAGTTTTATGAAGCGATAAAATAAACGTTAACATTAATGTTTTAAATTAATCATGATTCCAGTGGACTTGATGTTTAATTCATCGGAAGAAGCTTTCGAGGCGTTCAGTAAATTAAGGGCTTCAGTGAATAAGTTTTGTTTTAAACAGTTGCTGTCCTTTTATTTAAAATGTAATAACTCGGGCGTCACTGTTGAATGTTTCATGTGAATAGTAATGCGACGGAGAACAGATAGCGCCTTAAAATAACCTCCGCGTACTATACATTACACTACTTGGCAATGTCGACACGATCCAACGTACGGGAGCCGAAACGCGGAAAATGTGGAGCATAATCGCAATCCTATACGAACAAAGCGATTCTACGAATGCTCTCGTATAATCTGTTCCATAAAAACTATTTTACGACGCTATTACAACTAAAATGTAATTTAGTTGGAAAAAGCAAATACGTAGCTTAGGGGACAATCAACGCCAATCACGTTGCAGGACTCGGTCGATTCCCCGAGCTGGGGCAAGACATTATCCCGAGGGATATCTGCCTCCCCCGCCCCCGCGACCCGCGACCCTACGACTCACCCCCGCACACGCTCGTGACCAAAATTTTACAACTCCATAATATTTTGACTCCATTCGTACGGTTCACCAAAAAACCAAGACACAGGGCGAATCCTTTATATTTTTAGAGGAACGGAAAGAATCACAATAGCATGGAGATGAAAATATTCTTTATTATCCTTATGACTAAACGATGTCAAAAGACGCTAAAGAAAGGTTAGGATAAAAATATTTCTGTTTTTATCCGTGGATCGTAATGTTGTCACTTTGATTTATGACATGTGGACTGACATCGCGACGTCACCATGTCGTTTCATTTCGGAGACGAGGTCGATTTATTTCTGCGAATGTGCGTTTTTACTGAGCGTAATGTTTCGGCTGACTCTCCTCCAGCGGCCGCCGAGTACACAAAGTTTTCTTTGTTTTATTCTCCTTCGGCCTTCTTTTGTTGTGGAACATTTCGTTCGGGATCACAAACGATTTCCAATTCTATTCAGCTTATAATGGACAGTAACATGTGTTGAATGGTTTATTTTGGAGCCCGAGTGTTTTGACGAGTTTTGTTCAATGACAGTTAAAATGAAACGTGTACTTTGGAATACTTTGAGGTTTATGAAGGCCGATGGTAATGGGGACGGGAGCCGCGAGGAAATTAGTGGCCGCTTGTCGGAGGGTATTCATTACCGGTCGTTGCATATTAAAAGAACCACCTCAAATGAAATACAGAGCAACAAACTTAGTCACCGCCTACTGATTTATGTATGACTCTAATGAAGCGATCAGCTCGGTTCTTCGTATTATTAATTATACAAAAAACAAAATCATAAATAATTGACCAAAGGCTGTATCGCACTTTCGTAAAACGACAAAGCTAACTACAAATCAGTGCTGACAATGCTGTTAGCGTCGAGGGTAAAGTTTCACGAGTACTTAACATGTGCACGTACTAATAATAGAAATAATTTGAAATACCAATATAGCCCGCCACGGCAGCGGGAATGTCTGAGTGTGCCCTGACGTTAACTGCATTAGAAAATTGATAGCTGGCAAGGGTTACGGCGATTTTATTGTCTGTCGAATTGTTGTGGCAACTACTAACTACCAACGACAGACGTAGACGAGAAAGAACAGACTGGCTCCTTGTAGAGTTACTAAGCGTAACTTATTTTACTGAATTCAAAGTAGTATTACCTAGATGATTTTTTATAATGCAAATTTAATGTCAAAACAGGTTTGAACACGGTTCATCGCTTAAATCTTGATAGGCTATCGATATCAAGCTCAATGACCTTATCAAGTTACGATACAGACTTAAATGCTGTTGAATTCATATCGTTTGAGTAAACACATTTACTGAGGCTCCTTGTAGGCAGTCTCATTTAAAGTGACTGATTGATTGCTACACTGTGGCAATTTCTATTTCTGATTTCTCATTCGGATTGACATTTAACGTGTTTTTCCTTCATAAAATGTTATATTCAAGCTATAATTATCTGGGTACTAGTGAGGAAGTCATATTATGGCTTTTTTACTATTAGAAACTGAAACGGCAATGGAAAACAATCAACTGTTAGCAATTAAAGTCTAAATTATTGATTTCAATAGGATTTTAAACTTTTTAAGGAGCGATTCTTTCGTGTGATGAATGAGTTGTAGGTACTTTTAACCTAGTATCAAAGGTTAAAAGTACAACTCATTTTAGAATTCGCTATTTTTATTTAAAGGTCTTCTAAAATTTATTTATTGGCTATTTCGAGTTTCTATGATAATGATCAAAGAACATCGTAATAACGAATAACAATGTTTGCCACATCTCCAGTAAATTTATTGCGTTCATCATTAAGATAAATGCGTTTAATTCTCGTCAATGGGTGGTAGTTTCACATGGTTCTATTCATTACTTGGCCGGCTATTAGGCAAACCATCAAATCAGGGCTCATTAGGTCCTCGGTCGTAGCTGGTGGGGCCCCCTCTGCAAGAAGCGCGACAATCGATCCGATACTAAAAGGGAAACGATTTGGACCCTCCGTCTATACACAAACATTACATTACACGTATGGGGTGACAACTGTAAGAAGGAACTTTGACAAGTTTTTCGGATGAGGAGCAGTTTATCCCTTGCGTTCGCTGAATAAATCGAAATTCACATTGCGCTATTTATTGAATTTTACTATGAAAAAAAATTTTTTTTTGTTTATTTTAAATGTTATGCACTTTATATATTTTTAAACTAAATTATTATTTTAAGAACTGCTATTGGACTTAACCGCGCAGATTTATAACATGTGGCAGGTCCGCAGTTTAAGCAGTAACCCCGACGCTAGTGGCCGGCCGTCGTGCAGCGGGCGCGAACGTTTATTGACTATAAATTATAGCAAACGCTTTTTATCTCCGAATGGCGATCCCAACGTAAACGTCGATACGTAAGTAACGAGATTGTGCCTCCATCTACCGAGAACAGCTCGATCACATCCCCGAGCAACGAACGAGGGAAATCAAATTACTGATAATGTCGCACAATCCGATTTCCAACAACCAATGAGACGTAACACATACGAATAACATTCCCAACATTAAAACAGGAATATAATTAGATTTTTAAATACATCGTAAAAACTGTGGTATTCTTCGTCCAATCATGCGATATGACATTAAACGAGATCATATTTTAGGTTGAATATAAAAACTGAAAGGTGCAATAAAAGTGGTGAGTACAGCTGAGTCGGCGCCGGAGACTTCTTTACGACGACTTGGTCTCAAGATGCTTCATAACAATAAATAGGCTCATCAACAGGACTATCAAACACGTTCAAATAAAGCCTTACAACCTGCCAATCAGCTATTATATTAAATTACGTGTTATCTAATAAAATGGCAGATGATAATAAAACTAATATGACAATAATAACAAATTCTTCTAATGTTGCTAATTAACGGTCTCATCATTATATTTTACTGTCGAACTTTATTCCGTATTTCGTCACAAAGGTTTAAGTTGTTTTATGAAATAAAGAAAAGTTTTCTCTCAAAAGGTTATTTTAAAAACAAAATTTCCTTTGAGGAAAAAATCTTTTGAAAGGACCTTGTTTTCTGCGAGAGAACTATTTTAAAACAAAACAACATCGTCTGATACCTAATGGAAATCCACCAAGAATTTTGCGGGAGGAAGTTTTAATAAACTTTTCTTTGTTAAGTAAGAGCAAAAAGTTAAGGAGCGAAAGAAAACCGTTTATAGACAAAGTTAGTCCGAGGAGAGGTGCACAAAGGGAGGCTCGCAGCGTGTTTGTTGTTGGCCGCCGACACGACACCACAAATATTGAACCTCCTTCTGTACAGTTATGAGCACACGTCACTGCGACTCACTATCTTCTACAAACAGCGGTTTTATCAACACAACTCAACACCAGTCGCTCTTCGCTAAACCACTCCTCAAACACGACACGACCTCCGCGAGGTCAATATTGACCAAATTTTATATTTTTTCACCATTTTTGTTTACCGCCGCATTTTATTATGCAAATAAACACTCAGTTCATCGTATTTACGCTGTCTTAGCTTATACATTATGCATGGTAGTTTTAGGTTTAAACAAAATATAGTCTGTAAGGTAATACTGCTGAAATAGGATTATAACGCTTCAGTTATTCATGAAACGGTTGTCTTAAGGCGCCTTTCGCTACGTGAGAATACCGCAGCATCTTTATATCAACTGGAAAACAGTACGAATAGAAGAATGCAAATCTGCGTTTCGCAATAAAAGCTGCAGGAGGCAAAAACGTGGCACCTGCTACCCCGCGATCGATGTAAAGTGTACGGATTTAAAAAAGGACTCATACGTGATGTGTGAAAAGAAGCGAGGGAACGTGCATGCAGCGCGCCGAGCTCGTACCGACCGCATGCCGGAGAAGGGCAGAAACCAATAAATGTCGACCCGGCCAACATTGTAGGCATTAACTTTTTGATGTCAGTCGTTCAGTTAATTAAACTTGCCGTTCTTGTCTTATTAATTTTACCGCCGTCGTCGATACACGAGGGGCCTAATTAATTACGATGGAAATTGCGCTAAAATCAGAATTGGCAGGATGTGGGAGCTGCGTTTTATGGAAATCATCTACGGCGCGAAGTTTCCGACAAATATTGACTCGCTGAGAAATGAAATCAGCGACGTACTTGACTCTGGAAATATTCTTCCGGGAAAAAAATATGAACGATTTCTTGATCTTACGAGCTTAGTTCCAGTACTTGAGCACGCGTCGAAGCGTTAACCAAACAAATAGGCTTTATTTACTGTCCTTTTGAAGAAAATCATTCGTAAGCTAAAGTTTTATTTTATGAATTGTAAACAAAACAATTCGACTAAGTAACTTCAAGTGCTCGACAAATATGACTGAGCCTAGCCTCTATTTGCATTTTCTTAAAAGTATTACTCTTCGAACTTGAATGTTTCTTTTTTTAATAACTTCGTTATTTTTAAGTGCTCACAATACATTGAAGATAATTGATCAGTAAATTTTCGTAAAACCTTAAAAACATCTTAAGCTTATGAGTATAAAGACTCAGACTGACATTTCGTAAAGCATAATTTAAAAAAAAGACTACTTCTTTGTAACATTGTATACAACTTAACCACTCAGTTTTACAGTCCCATCTGCCGTCCATTTTAGCTCCAGACTAACAAAAATAGATACAACTAGAACACACTAAAAACATTTCTGTATAATATTTATGACAATTATTAGTATTCGGGCTTATTTGTTAGTTTTCATACTCAGAATAAGTAACATATTGCGCCAAACAAAATATTTTCTGAATAAGGCAAAGACGTTTCCACAAATGTCGGTAAGCTACCATTTATCTAGTGATGCTGATCTACACGGGACGTCACTGAGGTTCGTTAATTACCTACACGCCGGAGTGGAAGGTCAAATGGCCGCAGCTAATGAAACTCCTTTATTAGAATTTTCCTCCGAGCGCGGGCCAATAACCCCAGCTTTATAATAAGAATCCAGATAACTTTCCACATTGTTCGCTTAAACGCTACAACTCGTACCAAAGCTGCTATTCTCTCCGAATTACTACACACTATCATGTCCACGGACTTCATAATACGAAATGTATTTCTATAAAATTGCTTTTGAAAGCGTTATTTTTCCCAAGAGATGTATAGACTTGTGTGGGACTTGTCGAATGTGTTGTAGCTATAAATGTTCTAAGACAAACTTGGAGACAATTCCGTCTTTTTGTCGAACAAGTCGGATAGCGAGTTGAGAATGTATCCCGAACATTTCCGATAAGTAAGCCATTATTTAAGCTAGATCGACGGTTGCTGTAGAAACATACATTTACACGTCGTGTCTCTGTAAATCTTGGTTAACTCACCACGGGTTGTATTAGAGAATTTTCGACCTCTTTAAAATTGATGTATTTACCTGAAACAAAAAGAAATTGACATCAGATAAGAATGTAGGTAAATCAAGTGTTATTTCAGTGTGTACAAGGTCCTTTGAATCAGTTTCATGGAGTGTTATTGATCGTGGTAGATCGCAGCTCATCAATATCGGCGCAGGCTTCAATCAATCAGGATCGACGCAGAATTAATCTTGAGACGCCTGTGACGTCACTCTTGCGAATGAATTATTCACAACCGATAATTCGTTTCAGCTAATATGATCAAGATATTTATAGAATCTACTCGCAAAGCTAGGAAGGCGAGTTTGTGTAATTAGAAATCAGAACAAGTAAGTTAGACCCAAATTACTACATGCCTGCTGTAAAGATTTTAACGTTAATATAATATATTTGATCAAATTACTTTTAAGTTAGTTGTGTCGAGACCTAACTATTAAAACCTAAAGGATTTATTTGAATTCGAACAAAGGAGTTATGTGTAGCCGTTTATCGTGTGAGATGGATCAGACTCCAGACAACTATTATTAAGACCTAAGGGCTGTTGAAATTGATTAATTTGACTAAAAAATACTTATTTTTAACAACAAAGAGAACTGAAGAAGTTTCAAAATCAAATGAGATAAAAACTTTTCCATCCTAAAAAAGCCGTTGACAGCCCTAAGCCCTATAAAGTACAACCTCGAAGGATATTAATGCGGTTTCGGATGTGTTCTCTTTGAAATAAAATAAATAAAGCGGCGAGTGGAGCCGCTGATCCTCTTGATTGATGCTTTGTCTGATAATCCGGCGCAGGCGCTGCGCGGGAAAACGAATGATAAAACTTACACGACAACTTACTTGTGCCACTCTAAAAATACATTTACAGAATTTATTGGTTTTGAGTAGACATGCCGTGAACCTAAGATATAAAAGAAGATAAATGGTATATCAGTATGATTTGTTTTTGATAGCTACAAACTTTACGAATAAAGCGTAATAACGTTAAACTTATATGATAATAATAATAATCGTTATGACCAGGTTTATGATCGTATGATGGCGTGGGGTTATTACAATTTCTACAATAAATTACCTGAATGACAGGAATTACCTCAACTTGACGAAGGTTCAATACAACGCCAGCACAAACAAATATTACATCTTCGATATTACCCAGCGCTTGCTTCCCTTTCATGTTCAAATACAGATTAGTGGAGCTCACAGAAAAATGAGGCCAGGTTTCTAATCTCGAAATATAACTCGCAGTATTATTATTAATATTATATTATTGTAAGCAAAAGGAAAAACCAACAAATATTGATTGTATTAATATTCTTATTTTTTGTCAGATTATAAAACACAATACATACAGTACAATGTAGCTACAGCACTCGGTATGAGCAGCAATTAATTAACTAATTGTGATGAACGAGCGAGAGCCATACCACTTGAGTGTTGTTTGTTTAGTGTACCAATTGATGGCCTGATAAACTTAACTTGATGATTCAATTTGGAAATAATGACTTTTTTGTTCCACACCAACTTAAAGTTGATACTTTTAAAGATTTCAATCATAGCAATGATACTGAGAACTTCCACTAAAATACTTGGGTACTTGTTGGCAGAAGGGTGCGTGCGTGGCGTCGCGTGCGCGGCCCGGAGCCTGCGCCAGCCACCTGCCGGCCACACACGCTAACTACTCATATATTACTATAAATACATCATTATGTTTCAAGTGATTGTCAATGAGGTAATGCATCATATCAATATCAAAACAAACCTTTAATTCACGACCGGCTCTAAATGAAGCTGTAATAGCTACAATAGTAGAACGTCTTAAACGAGATACTCATAAATACGTGACTCTTTGAACTTTAGTTAAGTCAGAGGTTACTCGTGTAAGCTAATAATACACCATCTGTTGCAGATAATTAACATCTAACACATTCAAGGCACGAATTGTATCACAAGCCACTCTGAACTATGACACTAGAAAATAATGCTATTACAGTCCCAATCGAATATTGTATTATTGCTCACAGTTATAAGGCACTAAAAGCATTTGAACTCAGGCCTTAATAGACATCGTAATTGATTAATTGAAATTGGTAATTAGAGACTGGGATCTAAATAAGCTAAATTCGACGGAATGTCGCCTAGTAAATATACTGAATCTTTAACGCAATTGACATTTAATGAATTCACCATTCATTGATGTTAATCATCATTAATCAAAATGAAGTACTCAATCAATGTACTCGTAGAATTGTGTGTGGCCAATATCTGTCTTATACCGCTATTGAGTCTACCGCAATTTATTGCCTAAAGTAATAACAACCTTTAGTTTATAATTAAATTCCGTAGACACTTTTATTAAAAAGGTCCCGTTAATAATAGGGCTCATCTGATCAATAACGACTTTAATATGCCACTTAATAACCGACTGTATATCAAAAACGTCAATCTGACGTTTGCATTCTAAACGTCATCAATTTAGTTTGATGGTTGTCAATATTGTAGAGTTTTGTTTGTTTTGTCTCAATGACTGCGCTATTGTGTTGAGGTTCTTTTCAGTTGGTTCCATATGGGTGCCGTGACTTGATGGTAGATGTGAGTCCATGATATATGTGCGGGGCTTGCGGCGTCCCGCGGGGCGAATGTTGGACCACCTGCGTAGACCGCATGCTGCGCGGGAGAGCAGCCTCTCCGCGAGGAAACTGACGTGCAGCCAACGGCTCATGTCGCGGGAAGTAAAGGAAACACGTCCACACAGTTAAATTGCCCGGAAACAATGGCGCAGAGCAAAACAACGAGCATGGGGGGAGTGAATGTGAGGATAAAAATAATACGCTCACGATAAAAACGCAATATGCGTCATCTTAAAAAGATATCTCAGTCTGAGTACGTACAAATGCTCACGATAACGTTTCTAACGTTCCCGTTTGCTAACATTATGATAGATTATTTATGTATCTGCTGCTCACTTACCCCTGCCTACCCTGCCCTTGCCCGGAAGGTGGATTGAGTATTACAGTATTACCGTTTCCTTTTAAACTTTTGTCAGCTATAAATATTGCTATCATTATCGGAGTGTGGTACTATCCCACATTTAAGCTTCCTCGAACGTCGCGTCTCCCATTCATTCGCTCTCGACTGATCATTCATTCAGTCTGAATGATTTATCACAGTTTTTGTGTGTGAGTTCCGGGAGCCGCTGGGTTTTATTAGCCCCGCGTTATGACGAGGGTGCTTCAAAACCTATTGTTATGCTGATAAACAAGTTTTTTAGTTAAGAAAAAGTTAACACAATAATCTCGAGTCCATTATGTTATTATAAGATTAATTTGATATTACAACTAGTCATAAGAAAATTAAAACAGTTTGGATACTTACTGAATAAAGAAGTAAGGAATAAACAATGAAACAAATAAACTCTTATAAAAATACCTTAAAAATATCAATCCTTTTTTTGTGTTTTGTTTAGGGCAAATAACATAAAGTTTCCCTTAGAATTAATTGAAAGAGTCGTCGTAAACATAAATAGTTTATTTATAGATAAAATCGAAATCAAAAAGCAAAACAGTGTTTGAGCGAGCACCCGATAAGGTCGCACGGGGCGCGCGGGCGGAAGGTGCGGGGGCAGAGGCGCGGGGCGCGGGGCGGGGGCGGCCACAAAAAACAACTGATTTGTTACTTTGATGAAGACCTTTGTTTGTATTTACATTTGAAATACGTTAGGGATTCCTTTTTTTCATCTCGGCGTTTTTGTTTTATGACCTTTTTCGATCACTTTTACGTGTGGCATTTCCAGTATTGATAGGCCGTAACATTCCGTGTTGTAGGATAAAGATAGTTGTCTCTCAGAGTTTCAATATTCCGTCTAGTAATAAGTGGGTGCGCATGGGATACGGTAGTCTGTATAAATGAAGATTAATCGTCGGCAACATTACTACTGGTATCGGCAACTCGATCTACCAACCAATTAGGTTTAATATAATTCCCTACAACGACCGAGGAGATAGCATCGCATGTAACCGAGCCTGCTCCTAAATACTCACCTACCCATCAACTATGATTAATGGGCCGTGTAATTTGAGAAAAATGTGTATTGAAAACAGGTAATTATATTAACTTCATGTAGGTGGTCAAGTTAAGAATTTTCAATATTGTTATCTTGTATCTAAATATTGATTATACACTTACTTTAAAGGCGTTCAAAAATCTTTCCGGAATGAGCTTGTATGACTTGTTAGTGCAACAGTATTTTGAACTGGTGACATCGGTTTACAGTTTGCATTCTGAAGTCCTGCAAGCGGGATATTCTTGTGGTTTTCGACAACCCGGCGATGGCGAAGTGTGGGGGGTCGGGGAAACCACACTAGGTACATTGTCTTTTTTTATTTGTGAGAAGCGTACACTTGGTAGGTGTCCACCCACCTACAGTTGCAAATCTCAAGTCCCAAAATTAAACATTCGAAACCTTTTATTACTCATTTGCATAATATAGTAGATGAATGTATTCCATTAAAAGAAACTGGAAATTGCGTTATTTTATTTTTATTGTGGCCAATAATAATGGTATGAATACCTAATGACTTCAAGTTTGAGCGTTTCGAATGCAGACCGCGATGAAATTAAACCATTAGCATTCCGAGACTGTAAATTAATATAAAACTTGTCCGGACTTATGAAACAGAAATCTGAGAAAGCGCAGCGGTAATGAAGCCGTTACAAGCAATTACAACATTTTAATAAAACCGCGTCCAAAGCAGTAAAACAATAATTAGAGGTGCAGTAACTGATAATGAATAATTCATGAGGTTAGAGCGTCGCGCGCCGTCGGGGATTCAAAGATATTGGAAACTATTAACATTTTAATTATCTCGCGATCTCAAGCGTCGCTGCGCCCGCGGCGTGCGGCGGTCGGTCCGCCGAGTGATCGCAGACCGCGACCGCGACCGCGAAGACACACGCCCGACCACATCACTGACACTGCCACCGATCCGGCCCAAATTGATAAAGTTAGTTTCATTAACTTCATCAAAGTCAGAACTTTAATGATATTCGAAATCAATTTTCGCAAACTTGGAATTTAGGTTCCTGCCTCAACGAACCTGGCCAACGTTGTGTTGGTGGATTCTATTTCCATAAGGATATTAACAGTGTAATGTAATTTTATTTGTGTCGGTCGAGTTGAGGCGTGAACTCGTTTACTTCATATTAAATGTAATGGCCGGTTGTTGGTGCTGAGCTACTGGAACATCTTATAATATAATCAGAGCTTATTGCTTCTCATTATGGACCTTTATAGATGTTATTCTTGTAATTGCACGATCTGCAAACCTTTATATATTTCATTTTACTTAGCACTAACATTAAATGTAGACACTTAAAATAAGCCATGCTTCTGTGTTGTAAGTTTTAAAATAAAAATGTTATTATGTTTAAACGGTGTGATACCTAAAGTTTAGTTTTTCAAACGATTTCAGAATTAAATTCAATCCGGTTCAATAGTCAAAAAATCTTAAGGATTTTAATTTTATAAATGCTCTTATTTTAAATTTAAAAGCATAATAGGTAGTACACTTACTGATAACTTTAATTCGCAGTCGTTAATGATAGATTATTGTAAAATGAAGCAGTTAAGTACAGGTGTTATTGGTAAGTACGTAAGTTGGATGTTTACAATATTCCGCATTCGTTCGACTGTAGTCGGCAGCAGTCGGCAGTAGTCGGCAGTAGTCGGCGGCAGTCGGCAGCAGTCGGCAGTAGTCGGTAAGTGCCGCGCCGTCTGCCGCGAGCCACACGCGGCGCTGGCCGGGCGCCAACCAGCACCTCACACATTACACACATACGCGATCATTTGCTCGACAACCTGGATCAATATCAAATATCCATAGCCGAAGCTTGTTTTTTTTTATAAATTTGTGACCTAATTAGCAAAACTAATCAAACCCAAACTTCCAGAAAGCCTTAAATCATAAGCAGTCGCGTCATAAAACATCCACCCACTTTCGCCCATTAAACTTTTCAATGTTCCCCAACCAAAAGTTTTTAGTTCATTAAATCATTCCTTGCGTAAAACTAAAACTTTCATCCTCTTTAATACCTAATCTTGGTGCCGGCACCTGGCAGAAACTTCCAAAAACGCGGCGATAAATTCATTTCACAGGTGTCCGAGCAATAAAAAGATGGAGCCCGGAGATACGACGACGTCTAGACGACTTGAGCTCGTGAGCCGAGAGCCTGAGACTGAATGAGGGAACGACTCAATGAATGAATGGACACGAGAAATTGATAACGAAGAGCCGGCGACTTCGCGGTTAGATTACATTTTTGAGGAAAAAGAAAAGGTGAAAATTCTCCTTCCAGAATAGGAATTGCAGACACTAACTCAGGCAATTTACAGACGTCGCAATAGAGTCAAGTCACGTTTACGATATAATTGAAAATCTTCGCAAAGAGCTGAACACAGGACTGCACCAATTACCGTTAGTTTTGGGAGCAAATTGTGTACGAGCGTGACGTTAATTCGCGGTTCTCGGTGTAAATTGGATAAGTGGATACATCGGCTCCACTCGGGTGGCCCCGCCATCGCTCTGAATTACCATGCAGACGCGATGCACCTGCATAGAGAATTGCGACTATTCGACGATTGCGTCTTAAAATGTTTGAGACAGTAGCAAAGTATTCTACGTTCAGCAGAATTATCGAGATAAATAACAGAACAAGTTAATAAATGTAATGGATATGACATCAGACAAGAATTAATAGAACGCTTAAAATGATTTATCAATTGAAACGGACTTGACTCATTGGTATTCAGATTAATAGTTGCTGAATTTGGAATAGGTGATTTGATTTCAAACAAGTCGCGCAAGTGCCGCGAGTATCAATTATTTTATGACATTCGCTAAAAACGTATTAATGCACAAATTCTGCATAATAGTTAAATCTGGGAAATTTGATCTACTCAGCAGGTTAGTAGTTACAACAAATTAATTAGTTATAGCTGTGTATATAGTTGGGTGCGGGTTCAATTTCCTGTGTCACTAATTTTAGGGAGGTCAATGAGGGTTGGTTATTTCCGTCCTCACCTGAGGGGGTTGTCATAAGGTTCCGGTCGTGGGGCAACCTCTAGTAGATAGTGTTTATTTTGATGTCCAATAATTGCATTGATGTGCTTCACAGGTGTATCAAAGATCAAAACAACCAAAACATTACAAATTGTAATTTTCATACAATTTTGCTTCACAAAAGAAAATCTAAGGATTATTATTCCCAAAATGACACCCGACCCGCAACCATAACAAAGCGAAACGTTTTCATTTAAATCTTCCACAAAATCGCCTTCCAGCCGAGATGATATCAGATGAAAAAGACATCTTTTGTGATCCCCTGAGAAAAATAAATTTCACGCAGAAAAAACGATCTCGGAACTTCAACGGCGACAATTTAAAATCAAATAATCATTTCCTTCCCCGGTAATGTCTAAAATAAAAACAAAGATGATAACGGTGGAAATCTTTTTGAAAATATAACAATGGTTTAAAATGGTCGAGAGTTGGTGGGTTCCCGTGACGCGGTGGCGTCGAGTGTCGATTGTTATCACGCGGCGAGTCATCGGGGGCCGATCTCGCGCTAACTCAATAACACCACGGCAGGAGACAAATTTACTTAAGATTAAAAGCCCGCTTTAACGGATATTGAAATTTTACGAGCGAAGCCCTTTTGAAGAGGTATTTTTGGACAACTCTGTTGTTGCTCTGTTCAGTGTTCAAACATTTTATACCACTATAAAGTTTGCCCCTGTCTCTGGTTTATAAATTAATATTGAAATAAAAAGGAGAATATGTGCATTTTATAATCTTTTCCGCGATGCTGAACATGTGGTTAAAACTTATGCCTTTAAAATATATAGTTTAAAATGGACAGGTGGTTAAAGTAAGTCAAATAAAATTAAAAATAATTAATAACTTAAAACTACATATCCAATGTTTCATGCAGGATAAAAGTCGTCGGCTCCCACAGCTGTCATTTTTGCCGCCACTTCTGACAGGTGTCAAACGGCGGCGCACCGCGATTGGCCGGCTGTGATTTATTTTTTTCATTTAGACAGCTCGTTGGCGCCTGGCCAGGGTTGCCAAACTAACAACCTGTCTATCGCTTGCGTTTAGAATAGAAAACCTGGTCCTGAACGCTAAGCGCATACGAAATCGGAAGGAAGCTTTAGATTCAACGGATATACCTACTGTTTGTTCTACAAAATGGCAAAGTCTTTTTGGAAATCAACATAAATCATACGAATTTGGTTAGTTTATAGTACAGGTTTAAAGGAACATTTATAGTATAGGTTTAAAGGAAAAAGTGGAAGTTGAAGGTTTTTTAATTGCCAGCATTATTGCGAAAATTGAGGGTTGTAAGTACTGAGAGACTCTGCTACAAGCTCCAGCAATATTTTAATGCTTTCTTTATTTGTTTCACTATAAAAGACAAGAAACCTGAGAAAAAAAATATTGGAATATAGATTTCATTTTATTTACATACGGTTAAGTAAACAAGTACTTATTATTAAAATTTAAATAATGATCCAAGTTTATCAAGTAATGGTGAGGTTGGCAGCACAGCCGTCAACTCGAGAGAGTCCGCATCTGTCGCAGAAACATGATCGAATAGGACGCGATCGCGATTTGTTAATGTCACTTCGTATTGCAACAGTCATGTCCCCTCGTTTCATGGAAAACATGGAAACTGAGTTTAATTTATGGCATTAGCTTAATAAAACAAATAAGTTTTAAAACTTGCCAATCACTAAACACTCACATAATTGCTTTAGCATAAACACTTGAACGAGCGAAAATTTTTGCTAAAGGTCGTTTTCCAAATATTTAGATACTCGTCTAAATATTCCACTACCTTTAATTGGAACAAATAAAAAACACCTTCGAGTTGTAATGTATTCTATTATGTAAAATTTATTCCTATTAACTCTATATACAATGTATCCGCTCCCTTCTAAACAAGCTGGCACCGCGGGGCTTCTAAAGCTCATGTGTTCGCGGCAACGAGCTTTTAACACTATTAACTTTGTGAAAAATGAGTGCATTTGATTCCGATACTTGATGTTTCATGTGAAAAGCTGTTACATTAACTACCGGCCGCGGCATGGAGGGAACGGTTTTTATGAAGATTTAAAAAGGAATTGAAGCATTTTACTAGATGCTTACATGGTATGACCGATTACTTTCTAAATGGTTTCGTATGAAGTTGTCGCATTCGATGAGAGATTAATTGCAGATAATTAGAATTATAGTGACGTAGTCCTTTTACAGTATCGATTTATTAAATGAACTCCATAAAACTGTTTATCATTAGTATTTTATTTGTATAAATATATTACAAACCCTGTAATAAAAAGGTTATATAAATGGTGCTTTTTTTTGACTTACCTATACTTAAGTCCCACTCACATTTATATGAAGCATGATACGCTTGAGGCTTAAATTAAATTCCCAAAAATAATTCTTATTTCTATTCTAGCTCTGCTGACCTTTATGAAATCTAAAATATCTCACTGCCGACCGGTCATGTGTCAGGGAAACTACAACAAGTGAAGTGAATCTGGTTTCCCGAGGATCATTAATTTTTCCCTCCGACTCGCTCGAGGTCCAACTACAAAAAGCGACCTCCGTCACGTTGTGGTTGCAAACACTTTGTGTCCTCACACGTTACATTATAAACCTGATTTTACTTAATAATTCAATTTACACAATTTTATATAAAAAAAATATCTACAATTTCCCCTGTTTAAGAGAAATAATGCAATAAAATAATGTTTAATATTAGATGTGTAATAAAAATAAATTTATGAATATAGAATATCTGCAAATAACTATGTTTTGCCTCTTAAATATAGTCCAGAAAGTACAAGTGATGTTTATGATAGCAGTTTATAAAATTTATCTTCGTGATTAGCAAACTAACAAGGACATAATTCGAGGTGTTTATTACTCGAGGCACTCTCTTCTGTAGTACTATACTATAGGTGGTATATTTGTGTGTGTGTATAGTGCAACAAAAACCCGGGCTTTGTGTGTGCGACAATACCGCGGCAATACACGGCGCAGGGTAATGTTGTGAAGTTCTGGGCGGGTTGCTACCAGTTATTTCTGGTCAAAATATCTTGGAATTTTAGCCCCTCTTATAAATATTTAAAACATAATTTTTCATTGTATATTCTTAAGCTCAATGGGTTCATGAAAGGCTATCATTATAACTAAGTATTAAATCTACAATGGATACAACTAAATAGACACATATTTATGGGGTTAAAATCAAGTTAAATTATGCAGATTTTATATCGCATCAAAATAAAACCAGCAACAGCAAGCGAGTAACGCTTGCCTTCAAATGCTAATCAAAACTATTATTTAGGTATAAGTAGGTACTTGACACAGTTTAAAGACCAATTTCCATGTAAAAATTTAATAGCTTCCGTAAACTGGAAACTTAACCTGGTCATTCAAAGGTTGTAAATATTAAGGCTTTTATGATACAGGGACAACTACCGTTGTGGCAATAACCCACGATAAAGTGTGTCTCGGCGGGTCCCTGCTGCGATGTCCGCAGTGAACACGAGGCGAGCGGGGGCGGTCATTGCGAGACCAACTTTATACCGCTCCACTCACTTGTGCCAACTTCGCGATGCAGAATACAACCGCTGCGAGCCATTCATGCCGCGGAAGTTAGATGTGCATTCATAGGGGATTCCGTTGCACAACTGAATAAATCGCAGATTAAAACTACCCGCTCAAGTCGACCGGGAATAGACCCTTCAGACTGTTGTTGAAACTTTTTGAAATATTGAAAACTTTTCCATTCCGTTTCCTAAATAGTCTAATATAAATTATACATACTTACTTATCCATGAAAATCCTGACTAAGTTCCTGGATTATCTGCTCCCTACAAAAGTGCATTAATTCTCATGCCACCCTCGCAAAAACCTCTGTCTGTCCTGTCTCTTTTGTTTTGGCAGCGTCTTAAGATATCCTTAAGTTCCTGCAATTTTGGTCTTTGCTAGAGGGGTGTGTAAGGACCATTATTTTATGTTGCATTGTAACGTTTTTATGTTTCATCATGTTTTGTGAGTTTCTTGTTTGGTCCCCCTGCGAGTCGCTCCTCCTGGAGAGGCATGATATCCTGGTACTGCGAGATTAATCTTATTATTTTGCTGGTTAATGGAACTTGTTATAGCTTCATTACTTAAATGTAATGGAGATATCGTGCAGAAATAGTGTTTGTTGTTTGCGATATTAATGATATAAAAGAAACAAGGACAAATTGACATAGAAAATGCAACGTAGAAGTTATAAAAAGTTCGTTCATGTTAGAAAATAAGCATTATTCTCTTGACGAGAAATGTACGTTTAAAATTAAGGTTATAAGATATATAATTTTGTGACATCAATATGTTAACATCACAAAATCGTACCGTGAAAACTTAATAACAAAATATGACGAGGCATTGTCACGTGACATCACAATTACAGTTTTTCTCTGTTAGCGCGTGTCGCAGTTATCCGCATCTGTGCATCGAACCGATTGGCCGCGGCCTCGCCGTGAGACATCAGTCCAGCACGGAGGTTAACGACGTGCTAACTAACCATTAATGTAGGGTTCAGCCAACACCGAGTTCCAATCAAACGGAATAGTAACCAAGGAAAATTCAAATTCAGTGAAATAAAAATTTGGTTGAAATGAAGTGTAAAATTATGCAGACAGTTGCCCGTTTATGAAGCAATAAAGAAAAGATAGCATCAGTCAATATTGTAATACAGCAGCTGCTTTAAAGCAATGAAGCGATACATTTAGTTTTTTGGTCCCAACCCAATTTAACCGACAATGAAAGCTTCGATTCCGAACTATTTACGTCCCCGTCAGTTCGACTTTTCAATGCGTTTTATCTTTCGCGCATCGCGTTTCTATTTCAATGACACATTTTTAATCAAACGCAAACAACCCATGCACTGCAAAGGGGTTGAACCCTTAAACTGGTTCCAAGGGCGTGATTGCGAGGTCGTTGTCTCTGCGCGGACCCCCTGCGATGCAACGCCTGTGTCCATTATTGTGTACACTCCTATTGACCAAGTACAAAAACAGCCAATGAATTGCGCAATATATTTGTTTGTTACTATATTGATCATTGTGTGGGAAAGAATTGACAGAACTAGTAAAAGACTTAATGGCAGGGGTGAATGTTAAACGTTTTGTGTAAGATTTGTGTGTGTACGCAAATAAACTATTGTGTTTGATATCATTAATTTAACTGTAGTTTGGAGAATGAACAATATAGGGGAGCAGATATTCGTATACATTTACAACATTGAGTAATTCGAAGGGTTTATGTACTAACCTAAACATAATAACCCCTTTCTATTTTACGATTTCAAATCCAAATGTCCATCACAAACCTCGGGCGATGTTTCAATTGTCACGTCTAACTTTGAATCCTTTGAAGAGCTATAAACTGGTCATAAAAATAAAAGTGTAACACCATCAACGCCGCTAGTTGTCATAAAACAGCTTACGGCTCAAAGCACGACTACATCCTCGGCTACATCTGTGTTATTACTTGAGTTACCCCTCGAGGTCTCTTTAACTTGAGTGTTGGCTGCGATGTGTGTGTGCGAGTATGTATGTGTATTGTGGTAGGAAGTGGTGTTATATGTAGCGTGGTGATTGCCACCAGGGACCGGCTGATAGCCGGGACGCGGCGCGCGACTAACTCTACTGTAAATATTTCTTTTTTTGCATGTTGATTGGCTGGTTGTATTGTCACGGACAGTTTTTGTATAGAAATGAAATATTACGTTTGTTTTGGTTTTCAGTTTTTTTTCCTTTTTTTCGTGCAGGTAAAAAAAATGTTTAATGAACTCTAACTGAATACATACATATATTACCTAATAGTTTTAGCTTTAACATTAAGAAACACAATAAACCCATTAAAGCTTTCTCATTTCACACCACCAAGCTTTCGACATTAACTGCATTAACACTTTTCTTCGAAATCATCTTGTTTACTCTTAATACCCAACAACACCCGTTATAGTAGCGTTTAATAAGACGTTATTAGTTTCAGAATATCTAAAGTCAACAGGATTCCAGTTTGTTGCGATGAACACATTTGGTTCAAAATTGGTAATATCAACAGAGCGCGGGCTAATGTCTTCGTTTAGCTCTCGGTAAATACACGACGCGCACACGAAACATTCAAGTTTAGTTTCATTACTTATATAACGTGGTATTAAGTTAAATCAAAGTTTAATTTAAATAAATAGTAATATAAAGCTTGCGTAATTCTATAATCATGCACTCAAATAACTATACAATCTAAGTAAAAGCGCACCCAAATCCCTAGAATCAATATTCAAAGGAAACAATTACTGTATCATGCAATCGATATCGATCTTTGATATAAATAACTTTAGCTTCAAGTCATTGTCCCGCAAGCAATCCCTGCAGCTATTGGTGATTCAAAAGGTTCAACTATAAATCAGCTGTCTTCCAACGTGGTAACCCGAGTAGACAATGAGCGTCAGAGTACTTGGTATAATGGGTAATCAGCACCACGCATACCATTTCTGTGGCATCACCAATTAGGTCCCACGTCCCACGTGTCGGCGCGCAGGCATCTCCGAACACGCCACGAATTTGTCAGAGTCAACAAAAACTCATGGAACTTTCTAATTGTTCCCCTGCTTTCACGGCTAATATCCCTTACGAGAGGGTCTTGTGTTTATTTTTAAATCTTGAGTGCCTTTTGACAACTTTATTGCTTCAATTGGATGAGAGGATGTAAATTGCTGACAAGTGTGTTTGGTTAAAATTTATCATTTCATTGAAATATGAGTATTATGGATTTTATATCAAAATTATATATATTTTCAAAACAACACGGTTGGCAGCACGATACAAAAGGAAGTTTCGTAGCCAGTAACCTGAAATAATATGTCTTCACCGTACTTTAAACTCGGTATGTTTACCTTCGTGTAGCTATATTATCGTTCCAGCACATTTATTCAAATCAGCGATTGCAGCGGAAAGTTAGCAATAACACAAACTCTTTACAGTGTAAACACTAGGGATAACGGAGAGGTCTTGGTGAAGCCACGCGGTTCATGATCACTGGCTTCATTACCATAATGAAATATGGATGACATTCGCGGGGGTGGGTGGGCGAGTGTGGCGCGCGGGGGGGTGAGGGGGGTCATAGAGCAACAGTTCGTCGGTTCAGCGATTTCCATTAGTTCGCAGATGAGAGGAATCAATTAGACGCAGGCGCCGCGGGAGGAATCCCGCGCTCGTGTACGCAAACACGACCATGTGCAAATGCAAGATTTGGCGGTAACTTGGGAGATATGCGGGGAGATGTTTGTCGGAGTTATATAGGGTTTGATTTAATTGACAGTAATTTCTACAAGCAGAATGAAAATGCAGATGTCAAATAATGGGTCAACCAACTTTTACCACTATTAGCAGATTGTTGATTCTCATTAAATATGGATCTAATCAAAACTTCTCAATACCAGAAGAAGAGTATTTTATTCCTTTGCTTTCATTCATCTTCACTCATTTTTATTGTAATCTCTTCCAAAATTCACCTAATTTATCTGCATTTAGATGAGTTCGTTTATTTATAAAATCAATCTCGTCTACACATGTTCCGGAATCAAAATCGCAATTACGTTTCAAAAATCTCTCGGATGTAGATTGAATTTGTCTCCCTGCATTTGGGGAGTTTTTTTAAATGTCGCTTCATGTGAATACAATCCTTATTACTGTTGGCTAAAGACTGGTTTTGTTTGATTATGTTATAAATTTGCATGAAAATTGTGGAGGCTTGAGAGCAAACATTCAATTAGAGGCGCGTTTGACCTGCCACCTTGAAGGCTTTTAAAAAGTTCACGCACGGGATTCAGCGAGCGGCGGACTAATAACATAGCTTAATGGACGTTTGTGCAGACAGACATATAGGTACCAGTTGTAATCTTCTTTTTAATGAGCAGTTTCTATCGCTTCGACGTTCTGAATATAAGTGCAGATTTCCTGCTAATCGATATTTGAACAAAAATTATAAAGTCTTATTTCAATACAATTTTAAATTTTCTTTTATTAGAAGTCTTTACGTATTTATATTAGAAAAAAGTTCAGATTATGAGTTTGGATGTTTGGGGGTATCTTTTGTCAATAGAAAGCAACATTAACAGTGGAATAGGCTTCTTTTATACGGCTTTTATTTTCACGCAAGTGAATCCGCGGGGAGAAAGTTAGTAAAAGTATGTATGAAAACAAAAAGTTTTGCATTTCCAAACAGGCAATTAAAGCTGTTTAATAAGTTGGATTGATTCGTTAAACTATTTGCGGGCGGGAGTTGCCAAGTCACGAACAAAAGGCGCGGCGTGTGTTGCGGAGGCTTCACTTCCGCCCGAACACTTACACATAGTTTTGATTAAACATTCTGATTGTTTACACCATCGGCCATAATACGATCCACTAGCTGGAATAGTCCAACTTAAACAACATCCTACTACTTTGTAAATACTTGAATTATAAACAATTACAAAGTTTTAACCACTTCACATAATAAATATATCAAAGCTAATTTGTATGCATGAGATGATGTTTAAGTAAACTTGGGTGAAGATGAAATTGTTGAGGAGAAAAACAAAAGAACAAAGGCAGTGTAGCTTTCGGAGGTCGGCCGGAGTCACCCCGATGTAGTTTTAAAGCCATTAGCAACAATAGAGGTAGTAATTATTGGGGAGGAGGCTGTTGTGAAGTGTACTACGGATGAAGTTCAAACAATAGGCTTAGCCGCTAAAAGGATTAGTTCAAGTCTAGCGCAGTTGGCACCGAAACCCGCAATAATTGGAGTTCGGAACAAGTACTTTGCGTAACTAAATTACTCTCGGCCCTCGATTCGAATTAATTTTGTTAATAGTGGCGTCAATTTTATGACCAAAAAGTTTCTCTCTTTTTGTATAACAGCGGGTCATCAAAATAATGATTGGTTCGTTAGCATACACGGCTAAATATGTATAACGAATTCCTAAATTGGTCAAATTGAACTAGTCGTGCTTAAGCAAGCAGAGCTGATAGCGTCGTCCAATAATCCGTAAAAACAGAGGGAGGGCCGCGTCATGTGCACGCGCCGCATTTATCACGCGGACGCCGGCTACCGATTGTATGTAATTGGGCCCTCCGCTATTTGTTATCGACTACATTTTTAGAGGATTTGCATATTCATAGACAATTATGATAGTCTTAAAATTCTTGTTTACTCCTGTTTTTGTAGACATTATTTATTTGGGTAAAGTATTATTTGTTATTTAAAGTAGGTAGTTTACTATAAAATTTAAAAATGATTTTTTTCAACCCTTAACTTAACTATGTATATAAAAGTAAGTAAACATATTACAAGCCCATTTTCTTAACCATATTGCCTACTTTAATGCCGTGTTTTACCGAGTATATCCAGACCTCGATCCAATCATTAAAAATAAAAATGTCAGGAACAGATTCGGTGTTAGCACCATTCAGCGTTTATCATTTTTTCGATCAGTGGTCTCGAGCCCCGGGGTAGTGACAGCTTTCCGCTGCGGATTAACTTGCGATGGGACGAACACCGAGAAAAATTTAATAGCTTTTTTGAAGACATCCATCCCCAACCCCGCATATTTAAACGATATTTATACCCCTTGAACTCGGCGTTAAAATGTAAAGGCACAGTTTCGACGGAAAGTCATCCAACGTTTATCTTCATTGTTTGTTCATCGAAAATTATCCAGGAACATTAATTACACGGTAATTGTCCAACGGTATCGGCAAACAGCAATAACATTAATGCAGGACGTATAAACTATTCAACAACGGGATTAACATTAAAATCCTCTGCTATTTTGTACGAGTGTAAAGCCGCCGGCAATTTTATCCCGTCATTAATAGGCTAGAGCCAAATAAACAATAATGTTATCGTGCGGCATGAATACGAAATGCCATCAGTCGATCAAACATGCATGAATGAGAGTTGGTAACAAAAGACAATGCGACCAATGCAACGTATCCAGCTCGGAATCGTTTAAGCAATTGTTTCCCTCCACCCACTGAACCAATATTGGTTAAACCTGATAACTTTAATATTGACAGAGGCGTCGAAGCTCCGGACATAATAGATGAGGAAATATATTTACCAAACAATAAGCTACAACTATAATATATTTGAGTTGGATATTTGGCTGTTTTGTATTCAAATTGACTAAACGAAACCGTGAAGTTTTCCCTTGAAAATTTAAATTGAGTTAATCACGTGGAGAGGGAATAACTTTCGCCCAAAATGGGTATAGGTAGTTTAAAAAGGTTAACTGTGCCAATATATGTAGTAATCCAGCTGGTTTATGTTTTAAATAAAATGATGACAGAAATACAAGTTAATAAAAAAGTCTTAACTTCGCTTAAACATTTATAAGTTCAATTAAAGGTATAATAACAGTTATGTACTCAATTATTTCTCTGAATAGTTTCTTAGGTAACTTAATACTTGTCGTAGGAAAAGTATCTAAAGGAAAATAATTCTGTGTTTAGGTGCATGGATTCATGTCGTTGTGAGTTGATAAATAATGGTATCCAGGACAATCACTAGGCAACTAACCTGGCGGACAGAGGCAGTCTCCGTAGGCGCGGATGCTGCGCCGGGGCCGCCAGTGCGGCGGCGGCAGGTCGCGGCGCAGGCGCTCCCCGCGCGGCTCCAGCACGGCGCTGCGCAGCGCCAGGTGCTGCTCCTCCAGCAGCGCCAGCCGCGCCGACACGCCCTGCTGCTTGTACAGGCTGTACCCGCTCGAGACCAGGCTCATCGCGCACGCACACCACAACACCGCACAGTACGCCCACGGGTCTCCGGGACACCTACCCTCACATGCTTCTTTCTCTTTTTTGTCTTTCTCTTTAGTCTCTTTCGTCTCTTGTTTTGGCGCCGGCTTCGCCGGGGCACACTTGCCGCTCACCTTCAGTATCATGTTTGCAAACACCCTCATGACACACAGCCACCGAACCTAACCCCCTTTACCATTTTGTACGTTCCCATCGACGCTAATGTTGTGTTAAGCCCATCCCATATGAATGGAGCTATACATCGTAGTACAAAAGACACGTCCGGCCTGATGCTTTTCACGCTAATAACCGACTAGGCTATTTACCGCAATCGAATTTGAAAAGACCGCAATACAAAACACAAATTCACATAAAATAAACACCAAAGCTTATTTGTTGCGATCAAGAATATCAAATAAACGGATATATTTTGTGTCAGATTTCTACCGAAGACGAGATGGAGTAGTGTAAAACGTGTCGTATCGTGTTTGAGTTCGATGTATCGAAGCGCGAGCGGCGTAAGGACGTCCTGCGGTGAAGGCAGCCGGCGTGCCACTGGCGACGAGCGACGAGCGGCGAGCGCGCGGAGCAGGCAGCGGCGGCGCGCGAGACACGCAGGCAGCAGGCCGCCCTGCGACATCAACTTTATGAGACCGTAAACGTTTTTAGGAATTCCCGTTCCAAAATGCTTAGTGCTCATCCATTTATGAACGAGGGGTTGAAATTTCAGAAACGGTAATGCATCCGTCAATTATGCTGGTGCTTTAGATATTTTATATAACCAGTATGCTACTGCTTAACAACCCGAATATTTTTTGTGCTCGTTGAGTGTTCAATGATAACCATCAAAGTAATCCTTGTAATAAGCAACTTAGAAGGAAGCCTCAAGGGTTTGGATTCTGAGGGGATCAGTGACAGGCGACCCGGTCGATATCCAATCGTGTGATGTGAGCTTTAAACCGACGCCACCCAACTGTGAACTAGATCATTTTCAATTTCTTTAAGGTATTACTTAAGTATATCCTTCTTACTTTTTTTATCCATTCCGACGCCTAATATAGATATCTATAAGGGATGAAATATATTTTTTGTAAAAGCAAGTTTATAACATTATATACAATTTGATAAACGCTCGATAAAAGGGATGCGATTATCTCACCCCAGCAAACCAACCATGTTATTACAAAGAAATTCAAAGAACACCACCGACAAGGAAGCAATCTTAGAAATAATAAAACGTCCCAAATTATACTTACACAACCCCGAGTTTTTTACACGAAGCAACTTCAAAAGATCTGTATCTACATTAATTAAATTTGTAGTCGGAGAAAAAAGAGATACTTTTTTTAGCTGATAGAGCCTATTAATCTCTTTAATAGAGTCATTAAAAGTAAGCAGCGGCCGCCGCTAGCGCCGCAGTGGCTCCTCGCTACATTACACGCTTTGTAATAAACTACTCATAATAAAATAGAAAGATAACTTTGATATACAAATAACCACCAGATCCACCACCGCACCACTAACGACGCTCCTTATCAATATCTTAATGGTCAGTTTACATTTTTTATTCATCTAATTTACGACCGAGACTTTTGGTTTAATGTTACGACTTTAAGATTGGATTTCATAAAAGTTAATGTAATTAAGAAGTTTAAATATTTACATGATAAATGTTTTACTGGGAGCTAAATTTCTTGATGGTGTCTCGTTACTATGCGCAGGGATTTGAAGGGTGGATTAATTCTAAGTGATAGCAGCAACAGAGTCGGTGGAAATGCTGCAGCAATGACGTATTTCGGTATTTCGGGTAGGTTGTAAAAAATAACACATGTTAAATTTGTGCTCCAATATCTTATATTAAATAAAAATCAAATTTATGTACAAAATCCCATCCGTAAAATTTAACGATATTGTTATTCCATTCTCCCCTTTCCTCAAGGATCTGGGTTTGATTGTGGATTCGACACTGAGCTGGACCAAACACATCGAGGAAGTAAGTCGTAAGGTCATTGTATCACTGCGTTCTCTGTACAGGTTCAAAAACTTTCTCCCATCTAAAACTAAATTACTTCTTGTTCAGTCTTTGGTTCTACCTATCATAGATTACGCGGACATTTGCTGTACTGATCTGAATGAAATACATCTCAGCAAGTTGGACCGTCTCCTAAATAATTGCATTAGATTTGTTTTCGGACTCCGTAAATACGACCACGTTTCTTACTTCCGGCAACAGCTCAAGTGGCTACCTATCAGAAGACGTAGAGAAGTAAGGATCCTGTGTATGCTCTATTCTATCCTAAATGAGCCTTCCACACCGACTTACTTAAAACGTAAATTTGAGTTTCTTGGCGCGGAGCGTGACCGGCAATTACGTTCCACGGTTAACCTTCTACTGCACATGCCCCCTCATCACACTGGTTTCCTTGAGTATTCCTTTGCTGTTCAAGCCATTATTCTATGGAATAAGTTGCCATCTCACTTACGAAAGGCTCAAAGCAGATTCTCTTTTAAACGAGCAATCAAGGAACACTTGTTCAAACAGGAATTGTTGTCATAGTAGTTTTAAAAGTTGATTAGCTTGTTATATTGTATTTTATTTATGTATTATATGTATGTATATTCTATATATTATTATATGTAGGTATTTATATATGTATGTGTATGGTATATTATTTTTATGTATGTGTTATATTATACTGTATCATATGTATTAATAACAATTACTGATATTTTAATTTTACCCCATTATTTATTTGATTTTCATTTCCTACCACAATGTACTACCCTGTTACTTTATAGTTTTTCTTTTTGCCATGCGGTTGACTGGTAGATAATGCCAACAGGCATTAAGTCCGCCCTTTGTGCACTAACTTTGTACAAAAAAGACAAATAAATAAATAAATAAAAAATAAAAAAATCAGTGATTAGTAACAGTACCTGCCTGCAGCTAATACATATTTCCTAAATTCACTTCTACACAACTTAATACACAATGGAGTCAGTACACCAGACTATTGAGGAAATGGTAACCATGTTTCACACTCAAATGGCGGTGTTCCAGGATGAACTAAATAAGGTTACTGGTAATAGTGCATCTGCTTCATCACTGGAGTCTCGGTTTACCACATTTCAATCCTTTCTTCTAACATCGGTGAAGTCATTGCAACATCAGGTACAGTTGATAGCACGGGATTGTGATCGTTTGGAAATGCACAATCGGCGCAATACTCTTCTACTTCATGGAGTACCAGAGGCACAGAAGGATGCAAATGTTGCAGCTACTAAGGTCCTGACTGAGCAGCTTAAGTTGACAGACATCTCCAAACTTAGCTTTGACCGATGTCACCGGATGGGTAAAACAATAATTGCTGACAAGCCACGTCCCATACTTATTGAGTTTCGCGATCTTCAGCTCCGTAATAAAGCCTGGGCTTGTAAAACACAACTTAAGGCATCCGGAATCACGATTTCTGAATTTTTGACACGGCAGAGGCATGAAGCGTTCATGATTGCACGTCGACGGTTCGGAATTTCGAAATGCTGGACAAGGGACGGAACTGTTATCGTGCTGGATACGGCAGGGACCCGACATCGAGTGGTTTGCGTGGCGGATTTGGATGCCATCGCCGGTCTACAGCCAGAGGCATCACCCAACAAAGATCTTGGTGAGAAGGTTCCTGCTCGAGTTAAACCGATCGTAAAACAAAGCCGACGATTGTTAGCGAAGAAATAACTATCTGTCTCTTGTTCGTTGTAACTGTACCCTTTTAACACATCTTTCTTATTCATATTTCTTGTACTATAATGTTGTTTACTTTAGAATTAACTTAGCATGTCGTGACAGTGACAATTTACCAGTCACTCACTTTTGATCTGTCACATTGACGTTTACATTGAGATCAACCTGGGGTACTTGCATGTTTAGCAGCAGCATTCAAAATCGTTCAATGTATTTAAAAATACTTTTCTTATTTAAGTTGAGTTTATTGTTTTTGCTGCTGGTAGGTATCAAATGATATAGTTCTTATATAGTAATAGTTTTTATTTTTGCTTTTTTCAGTTATAGTAGATATTATTATTTATATAATATTTATATATTTAAAAGTTGCAAGTATATTTTTGTCTGTATTTTTATATAAATATATTTATTATTTATATATATCAAAAACATATTAAGTATTATTTGTATAGTTGTACATATATAATTTTAATGGATACTTCGATTTCAAATATAAACCTTAACTCAACAGGATCTTCGTTTGTGACATGTTCAGATGTGTCGGAGAGTGATGACAGTTTTCAAAGCACTTCCTTGCCCTTAGATCAATCCTAAACATCCCGATTTTCTCCGTTCTCTAATAACTTTAATATTGCACATATTAACGCTCAGAGTATTCCTGCACATTACACAGACTTACATACTACCTTTGGTAATGGATGTGTACACGCCCTATTAGTGTCAGAATCCTGGTTAAAACCTTGCTTACCATCCACTTCTTACGCGTTACCAGGATTCCACATGATCCGTAAGGATCGTGTTGATAGAAACGGAGGTGGTGTTGCAATCTATCTCAAAGCGAATTTACCCTATGCCGTTGTTAGTTTGTCAGACGAGAACTCCCCGGTTGAGCATTTATTTATCGAGGTGACAATCTCGCATACCAAACTTTTATTAGGAGTGATGTATAGTCCGTCGGATACTACCAACTATTTTCCTATTCTAGAAAAACAATTAGAAGACTTAATGCCGGCGTACGAACATGTTATTCTGATGGGAGACTTTAACACTTGTCTTTTAAAAGATAACAGCCGCAGTCAACATCTAAAATCCATAACCAATTCCTGCAACATCAATATACTCCCATCCAATGCAACCCACTATTATCCCAATTCCACTCCATCCCTCCTTGACCTGTGTATGGTATCTAGTCTGAGTCATGTAAGCATGCATGGACAGCTTAGTGCCGATGCATTCTCTTACCATGACCTCCTATATTTGTCGTATAAAATCCGTTGTCCTAAGCATAAGCCCCGTGTTCTCCTGCAGCGTAACTTTGGTGGAATGGATACAGAGCAGCTTAAACAAGATGCTAAAACTACTAATTGGTCTACTGTTGAACAGCAACTGACCATAAACGATAAGGTTCACGTTTTCAATAACTTAGTTGTACAACTCTATGATAAGCATGCACCTGTTCGACCAGTCAGAGTTAAACATCTCTCTGCACCTTGGCTTACGGATGATCTAAAAATAATAATGACCAAAAGAAATCGAGCAAAATCTATTTACAAAAAGAACCCCTCCGATGCCAACCGAGAAACATATAGATTACTTCGCAACCGCTGCAATACAGCTTGTAGAGACGCACAACGACGCCATATCCACTCCTCTGTAGACAACCCTGATCCCAAAAAGGTATGGAAGTTCTTAAGAACCCTAGGCATAGGTAAACAACGAGATGATACTCTGGTCCCTAATTTAGATTTTAACGCTCTTAACCAGCATTTTTCGTCTACAACTGCCTGTGCAGATCATATTAAATCTGCTACAATATCAGACATTTCTTCGCTTCCATTACCCACTTTTCCACAATTCCAATTCGAACAGTTTTCTGATTGTGATGTTAAGAGAATCGTATTATCTATCACATCTAATGCCGTTGGTTGTGACAATGTCAGTCAGAAAATGATCCTTCCAATTATTGATGTCATAACTCCCATTATAACAAAAATCCTTAACTTCTCAATTTCAACACATACTTTTCCTGACATCTGGAAAGATGCAGAAATTATTCCTCTACCTAAAAATAAAAATCCTAGCTCTCACACTGACTATAGACCTATATCTATCCTCCCTTTCCTCTCAAAGGTCCTGGAACGACTGGTTCATCGACAACTGAATAATTTCCTGATCAAGCATAATCTCCTAAATCCTTATCAATCCGGTTTCCGACCTGGACATAGCGCGGCCACGGCTTTAGTAAATATAACTGAAGATATACGTGCAGCTATGGAAAATCAACAGATCACTATACTAACTTTACTCGACTTTAGTAATGCCTTTAACACCGTTGATTTTGACATAATGCTAGCAGTCTTACGTTCTCTTAACATATCTCCAACAGCAACTGAATGGTTTCAAAGTTACTTGCGTGGCCGTCGACAGCGTATATCTATTGATGATAAGCAATCTTCGTGGTGTAGCTTGCACTCCGGCGTCCCGCAAGGTGGCGTGTTGTCTCCACTTCTCTTTAGTATCTTCATAAGTTCCATCACATCCCGTATATCTTCTCTCTACCACCTGTACGCAGATGACTTGCAAATTTACTCCCATACATCAGTAGAGAATCTCCAATCAGCAATTACTCATACCAATGTTGATCTTAGTAATATATCTAGTTGGAGTAAACAATATGGCGTAATGGTAAACCCTGCTAAAACACAAGTCATTATTATAGGTAGTAGGCAAATGTTGTCTAAAATTAACTGGCAAGACTTGCCTGCTGTCACCTTAAATGGAACTATCTTACCATATAGCACCACTGTCAAAAACTTAGGTATAACTATTGACAATACTCTATCATGGAAACCTCAAGTTGAACATATCAATAGGAAGTTGTTTGCTGCTGCTGGTAGTTTAAGACGTTTGCGCAATGTGCTGCCCACTTCTACCAAAGTTGCGCTGTCACAATCCCTTCTCCTTCCGATCCTAGATTACGCTGACATTTCCTTTGTTGACTTAACCGAAGAGCAACTTACCAAGCTGGAGCGGCTCCAAAACATGTGCATTCGTTTTGTTTTTGGACTCCGTAAATATGATCACATCTCGGAATTCCGCAAACGACTGGGTTGGCTACCTATTCGGCTCCGCAGGAATACTCATGTCCTTTCCCTCCTTTACCGTGTGCTGTTTGAATCACAAACTCCTGAATATTTAAAAAACCGTTTCACTTACTGGCATGAAAGACACAGCCTTAGCCTTCGCAGCAGCACTTCTCTGGTGCTGACCACACCAATTAATCGCACAAACTTCTACCATCACTCTTATACAGTGCAGGCTATACGGCTGTGGAATAGTTTACCCCTCAAAATTCGCCAATCACAATCATTGCAAATTTTTAAACAATCGCTTTATGATCACTACAATACCAGTTTTTAGGATCCTTTTTCTTTATTTCATTCATTCATACTTATATTCATTATTTTTCATTTATATATGTATTACTTATTGTCTATGTAATATTTCTTTAAATTGTATCTATTTGATGTATATATGCGTGTATGTGTGTATGTATGTATGTATGTATGTATGTGTATGTATTTGTGTATAAATATGTATTTATTAGTATTTATTATGTTTAAGTAGGAGTATTTCATTGTATTATTTGCACCTGTCCTTGTTCTATAGTTTGTTTCTTTTTAAGAAAAGGCCTGCCTGGAAGAAATCGCTTTGAGCGATAAGACCACCTTTTGCACCTTTTTACCTTACTCTTAAGTGCTTTTATAATGTGCAATAAAGAATATTTGTTTGTTGTTGTTTGTCACGGTGTTGCGATCCGACCCAGCGCGTGTGGCGACGCGATCCATCTTCACTCTCCCACTTGTTTAAATTTAATTTAAACTTTCCCACTTCGTCAAAAGTACAGTTTTAAACACCCCCGGTGGCAGCAGAGATTTTAATTTAATCCAGTGCACTCTTTTAAATAATTAACAAGGACTGCGTCGACTTTCCCCTGAGTTGCGAAGTTCTACCGGTTATATATCCCGAATAATGTGAAATCCCGTCGAGTGCTTACGATTATGCAAGCGAGATGAGTGTCATGGGAAATATACTTCCTCTGTAACAATCATTTTCAAACTTGTAAAAGTTGTTCCGAAGCCAAGTTTTTTCCGCTGAGGATAAATGTAATTTTATATTCAGTGCAACTTCCAGCTTTGAAAGAAACTTGTGCGACGATGATAATAATATTGATCGCGGAAACCTAGCTGATGTGGATGAAATGAGAAATGCTCCCCGTGTGGTCGTCCCTGTCGTGATATCTGCGATGTTGTTTACAGTCGTCGCGGGGAGGTGCAAGGGGAAGAGGGATGCGGGGGGGGGCGGGGGTGAGAATTGGGCCACTTCCCGTACTTTATGAATTGTCGTCGCGACCGCAAACCTCCGATATTGGTCCGGAGCGGGCCGCGGCGATCGTAAATTTTTGCGCAGTCGCCGGAAAACTTGCAAAGTGGTACAAAGCGGGATTATTTGCGACCTCATTTTCACGGTCGAGAGTTCCCGATTGCATTTCTTGAACGGAACGAGTTGGCGTCGATGATGAATCTCGATCGTTAATTTTATTACGCGATAAATTTTCACATCACGTTAAACGTTAGCAATTAGTGTGTTGATTGAGTTGCATCTGCATTTCAAATCTCGCTGGAGATGAGTTAATTCGGCCCTCGCTAGGATCGGTCGGTGTAAAGCTCCGCGCACTAATTGCTGCACACTGCGCACGAGTCGATGCAAATGCGATGTTCCCGAGCGAGCCGCGACGGATCCGACTCATGTTCAATAATGTGGAAACTTTACGACAATGGACCAGCTCCATTCACTATTGGCGGCCGATTTGATGCGACGGATATCCCCACTTTCATCACAGATTAAATTACATTTGGATTTCGAAGCACCGTACTAAAGAGGCACTACTTCTTATTGATTTCTGATGAAAAATAGCCGTTCTATTAGCCATAAATAGCTATAAATAGCTAAACCAACTTAAAGTTAATCAAATTGTTTATTTAACAATGTTAACTGTTACAATACCTCATTAGTAGTACAAATAGAACATAAATCCATAACTTACCTTACATATTTTCTTACTTTCTAGTTTAAACTCCCAATACTTTAAATAACTGTATTTGTTAAACCACAAATCACATCCAACATAAAGTTAGTCACAACAATGGGAAACCGCTGCTCTCTCGGAGTTAACCATTTTAGTCAAATGAAGTTTCGTGAGTTTCGAAATATTTGGAGATAGCATCATGTGGATACATCGTCCACTAGATAAGACAACTATTTTGTTTTTCCTTACGGGTTGTTTTTATTTCAACTTTGCTATGTAAATGTGCTTTTTTTAAAAATGAATAAAGTTAAAAACAATGGTTCTGTATGAATCAATTTTGCTTCGGGTTGAAAACAGCTCCAAAAACCGCGTGTAGTACGTACGTGTAGTATAAGATTTTTTTATGTATTGTAAAGGCGAAATACCTTATTAATTTCTTCATAGATTTTATTGTAACTAAAAAAAATGGGTGGGCATTATTTTATAGAGCATAGAATCGTGAGAACACAAAACCATAAACAAACGATTCCTATCTCAATGCCTTCTCCGTGAAACAAACTACTTACTGGCACTAGTTGTCTTCATATAAATATGGGTTTATTATGAATGCGAGCATCATTCGGAAAACATTTTACTTAACCATAAAACTATGGGTTTATATTTTTTTCCCCTTTTCTAGATTTACTGAACAACCAATCTTCTTGTAAAAACCTGCAAACGGGTAAGGAAGGGGATTTTTTTTTAAAACCATGTAATGATAATATATAAATATAAGTAATTTTGAAAAGTCTAACATTAAAAACAACATACTGCCCTCCCTACCATTGCTATGAATACGTATTCAGTAAACGCTTATGTCTTCATAAGTACCGTCTACTTTAGGCAAAAGTCATAATTTCCAAAGTTGCGGGAACTTAAAGTTGGGGCTCGCAGTGTGAAGTTAGCGCCGCGTGCCGCTTGATGATAACGATGCTGTTTTCACTTCACTTCATTAAATTGCCTTCATTGTTTAAATAAATTATCTTCTGAAATTTTTTAACTCATTTCAGTTGTCCGGTAAGATACTATTAACTTGGTTTTTTTAAGTAGGTTAATGAAATACTTTCAAATAAATATAATTTAAACTCCTGAATAGAAACAGACAACTCGTCAATATATTTTATTTATTTTAATCACAGACGTGCAATCAAACATCTTAGTTTTTATTTATGTTAGTCAGCAACATTTAACAAATTGAAAATAATTATCCGTATGTACCTGGAGCGAAATGAAAACCAAATTGTAGCGAAATATCACAAACAATAATTAACTTTGTAACAGATATGATTCAACAACAGGACTTGTAACTTTATAGCCGAGATACCGAATATCTTCATAATTTGATTTACAGAAATAATTCGCCGGCAATAATTGTAGCTCAGACTAATTTGTTGTATTGTAGCTTTAGAAAATATCGCGAGTCAAGACAGAGAGCGACTTGTTTATTTGAACTCGGCGCTAAATGGATTTATTGCGAGAGTCGGTATTAGCTGGAATTGGATGGAATTAACAATAACTCGGTAAAGGATTAAAACGATATATTTGCGAGCTCCAGTCTTGGACTGGTTTATTGGTAAGATTATTTGTGTCTTTGTCTAAACTGCGCTATTAATTAATTTATAAATAGTATGTTCCAAGCATGTTTTCTCTATAATTCCTTGAGTAGTTAAAGTGCTTTTGTCTGACAAGTTTCTTTTTCTTTAATTAATTTAAAATAAAAAGAAGTGCTTCTTCTTTATTTTAGATGATACTGCATGCATGGCAGAAGAGTTTTGAGAGGTCTTTCCCCGGTTTTTTCTACTGTTTTACTGTTTGGTTAAAGGTAAAGTTTTATTAAAATAAACAACAGACAATCTAACAACAGAGCCAGCTGCAAAGCTATTCATCATCTGGTATCCCTGATACCAAAAAATGGTTCCTACAGATAAGCGCTACGTAAGTAGTGAGTCCATCATCACGCCGGGCCGCGGCGGTCGACGGTTTGTTCGCGACCACTGGCCTGCGAACTGATGCACAATTACCAACCCTGTTTTATGTAAACGTTTACAGATTTTTGGTAGAAAAAATATATTTAAGGTTTTCAACCTACGTTTAGGTATTTTTGTAATTTATACTCTCGTTTGTAACATATAATATTTAGTTCTTTAAAGATATGTAAATCTCATTGAAAATTTATAATTTCTGATCTTTGTTTATTTATATTGTACCGGTTTTCATATCTTTAATTGTTTCCTAGGGTGGGGCTTCCCTTTTAATCAAACATTTTTCATCTGGGATATTTGATTGCTGAAAAGTTGTTGAAAGCGATTCTGTGTCTGAAGTGTAAATTTGTGCAAATTAATTAATTTGAATCACAAAAAAAAACTAAAAATAATAACTGATAAAAATACCTTAAGAAGAATATTTATCCCAGCTAAAACAGTATCATCTCATTTATCTTATTACAGTTACACCAAATATCATATAAATCATGGCTATAAATTAACAATTAAACATTATTAACTAATATGAAGTTAGTGTGTGACACATCGCCGGGCACTATAACACCGAACATCTAAATAACATCTGGTGGAACATTCGAGAACATACATAATTTACTTGCGGTCGGGACGCAGTCGCCAAATGTTGGGCCCGGCTCGCGATAAACCGACGCACGGAGGGGACAGTGCCTAAACGGCAACTAATTTCATTACAAATGGCTCCAAATTGCTTAGTTTCTAAATTATGTATAACAACTATATTTTAATATTTTTTATTGTAACATGGGAATGTTTCATGCTTCATTATGACATACTTTGAAATAAAACCTTGTAAAAGGTAAACCCTTTTACGTAAAAATAGACCTTTAAGACTCAAGTTACGTTTGTGTTAACTTAAACGTGTTTTCATCAAAGTCCTCTTTGCGGAAAGTTATCTAGTTTCCGAAAATAAATATATTGTAACATCCCCTTCTCAAACTAATATTGAGCTGGTGTGCTTGTACAAACACTTCTACCCTCGATCCAGCAGCGACGCCCTGCTTTGTGGTCGATGTCGGGCGACGCACACATCTTCACAATACGGAAGAATTAAATCGATACAAGTCGCTTTGAAAGTACGTGAGTTTACAGTCGTAATGTGTGACTGTGTGCGTGTCGAGGTTGATCAAGCAGCTGATGGTTTAAGAGATGTTGATATGAGTTCAAATACAAAGGAATGGAGACGTTTGTGTTTGGTTTCTCGTCAGGATGAGCACGGGACGGGCGGCGGGAGCCTGCGAGCCGAAAGTAATTGCACACGGGAACGAAAACACTAAGGAGAATGTTATATTCGGAATTCCTTTTGTTGTTGGGAAATTGCTGAAATAATCAACTCAATCACTACAAACAAACATGGTATCTATTATCTCGAGACACAAATAAGCTAAACGCAGAATGTTACAGAGCCCAGTGAAAATAATCAATTTACGTTACACAAGACGTAGTGACCACTAGGTTCGGTCCAATCTTAGACATTTATCTTGATGAGTGAGCACGATAGAGCACGCTGACCTACTGGAGGGGCACATCAAACTAGATTAACGACTGATGGATTTGTGTGTATGGCTTAGGTTATTTCTATTTATGGAATAGATCCATATAAAACGCCAAACGAGTGAAAGCCTGTATTATATTGAAAAGGTCATCTCAGTCCTAACAAGATCAATAAATACACGATACTTGTTCCATCGAAGATTGTTTCTCTTGTAAAGTAATGAAAATGGGCTTAGACAATTAATTTGTCCACAGATATATAGTCCACTTGAGCTTATCCTGGTGTAACAATATTCCACATAATAATTCAGACAATAACCGTGGGTAATGACGCTGTACCCCCATGCGGCGAGCCCGCGTGGTCCGCTTGCCCCGCGCCGCGCACCTCTAACGAGACGCAGTTATCTGGCATCAGCAATTGGTAACAAATTTATGTGTATGGAGATAGTGTATTGTGCGACACCCGCATCCTAGCGCACTGGCGGGGTCCCACGCGGTGGAATACATTCTCATTGAGAAAAATATATAGTTTATATTGTAGGATAAAGAAGAAGACGCAAACATATGAAACAAAAAAAAATATGGTTCTTAAGTGTTTGGTCCTGTTAATACTAAATGAAATTTTTAGTCAAACAAATTGATTTAAAATTTATTAAGTCCAGTAAAAACCAAACAAAATAATAAGTTGGAAGCATTCCATGCATACCGGATAAAGCGTGACATTGTAATTCAGTCCATATCTTCATATCATTGTATCAACTATCAGGATCCTCTCAGTCGTTTTCCCGAGTCATTGCGTCGCTCGTGTTCCCAATCGAGGTTCCCGCACCAGCAACAGGCCGCTCGACCGATCGATTGTTATCGCTGATTGTTCAATGTAAAACCACGGATATATCGCCGCACCTAACACAATGGCATTACAACTTGTCAAGACGCCCGGAGCATACGTAGCAAACAACCATTCTGATTGGTTAAATTATAGACTTCGGATTTTGAATGTTTATAAATAAAACATTAATCGCAGCGAGCGTGTGACACACATACTAAGCTGCGGGGTGTGAATTGTTTTGAATTTCATTTGGTTTTTGATTTTGGACGACTGTGGAGTACTAGTTGTATTTGTTTTTATTTCATTTCTTCCGACTTTACATTGTTTTCATGTCCACCCCTGTTTTCAGTATCCAATCTAGCACAACACCGCACTAATGGCTTCTTGTAATTAAATCCTAAAACAAAACAACATCACATAAAGGCGTAACCGCGGAGCATTTACGTGTCTATCGGCAACATTAAACGAGTTATCCTTAACCACCTCACTCCCGGAATCCTACCGAGGATCAATTTCTGATGCCGTCTGATCCTTTCTACTTTCACCATTAATCGAAAATGAATCTTCTTTTAAAAGTTTAAAGTCGAGTTTAGCTTGTTTGGTTTCTAATGGCCGTCTAAAGTCAGTATAAACTGGTAGACAGGGTCGCGATACGTCCACTGAAAACTGATCCCCAGTGTTCTTGTGAACTTGCCCGTGGTGTATTGCTGTACCGGGGTTGCAAGAGAGGCCAGAGGTCAGCTTGAGCTGGTATGTTCCTAGTAAAGCAGTAATTGCATGTAATTTGTGAGTATGGGAGCTTCGTTAGCGCCCCGTGGAATGCAAGTATTAGCCCAGCAATGTACCAAATGGGTTTCGGAAGATTAAGTTGTTTTTGTTTGGAAAAAGGGATAGAAATTGAGTTTTAGAACGGTACCTTTGGAATTGAAAATAAAGTTTTATTAGTTAAATTAACGTTAGGTTGTGTGACATTACTGGAATGGGATTTGTAATTTAAAGGCAATTCAAATGGAATGATCGCTTAATTGCTCAATTTGAGAGTTAATTCGATAAATATACGTGGATGTGGAAATATAAATTGAACTGTTGAAGTGATCGCGTGTTTTGGATATTTACCTACTAGTAAATTAAATATATAAGGACAAAACAAATATTCTTAATACTTAGATTAATAATTTATTTTATATTTACGTGTATTTCGTTTATCAAAAGAAAAAATGCCCTTATATTATAATTTTGTTTAAACCGCTTATAATATTAGCTTTTTCTCAGGATCACGATTAACTACGAAAAATATACCTACAGTCTTTTCAATACAAAGATACAGCCGTTTATGTCGCGTATGTGGACACTTGTAACTAAACAAAAGCCTATAGAATACCCAGAAAAAATCTCTAAAATCTGAAACATTTATTTGGAGCTTGCAATAAGTAACAGAAGATTTTTCTCAGCGATCTCATATAATTCTGTATAAATCATAAAACAAAAATGTGCGACGTGACCTGTGTGATATTAAGTTTTTCCAACGAAAACGAAAATATAAAGAAACGCTGCCGACGCGCAGTTCCACTGAACACGGTCTGCAATATTAATGTTACTAAAAATTCTTGTATTACAAATACGATATGGTAATATTTCTTTAACAAACTACACGTAGTGTTAAAAAATCTCGTGTCTGGGAAAAAAATCTATAGTTCTTTCTTTACATGAAAATACAGATGTGTATCAGAATCAGCCGTAAGTATTTAAAGTTTATCGATACCAAGTCAAATAACTGAAAAGTCTGTATGTAAATTATGCCACATCGGCTTGTGGTTTTCAATTGAAAAAAAAGGATTAACAATTTATATTTGTTTTCTGGATAAATGATGAACCAAGGAGTTTAAAAGGTTCATTACAAATATAATAATAGGTACATGGCGAAAATGCAAAATCGGTAATTATATTTTTGTGTTATACACACATCAACATCGTCTAGGGATATTTTGTATAAAGTTCTTAAACTCAAAAAATACTGATTAATTTTAATTTTTTTGAAGAAAGTTTATTTTGCAAACCTTGTTGAACGATTCTAAATTTTAATTTGAAAAAAAAAATATAAAAACAAAAGATTCAAGCTGCATAATGGTAGCGAAGTCTGAAGGTTTCATTTACCTACAGTAACTTTTGTCATTTTTTTGTGCCAAATTTAAGTTTTATAGCAAGTTATCGGTAAATTATCAATTAATGTTATTGTGTGCATTATGCAGCAGGGCTATTGAACGAGGAAAGAAATGTTACGGGCAGTAGGCATGCTCCAAACTGGGGCTACTCAACGGAATATTGCTGAGGAGATGGTAACAAGACAAAACGTGATATGAAGCTTATGGTCATGTTATCGTGCTCTCCGTGAGATGGCTGAAAGACACCCAGGCGGGAAACACTTAATCACTCAACGACAAGACCGAAATTTGCAAGTTGCCGCGAGACGGCAACCAAATTTTACGGCCATGCAGTTGGTTCAGAGGCTCCAGTCAGAGCACCAGTTGCTTGTGAGTGATGAAACTGTGAGCAGGAGGCTGCATGAAGCTAATCTTCATGCTCGCAGACCGCTTCGTACTCCAGCACTACGCCGAGAAAATCGTGGACGACGGCTAGAGTGGGTTCGTGAACATTTGCTCTGGGAAGATAACCAGTGGTTCATATTGCTGTTTACCGATGGCTCACGGTTTGGTTTCCATCCTGATACACGTAGAGTACGTGTTTAGCGAGTTCCTGGTGGTGAGTGCCGTCTGCGACACCCACAGGAAGTCCTTCCATACCACGGCGGGACAATTAAGGTTTGGGCGAAAATTCGTGTTGGTGGAAGAACAGACCCCGTTTGGATCAGACACACCATGTCAGCTGAAAAATATTGTAACGAGGTGCTAGAACCAATAATCTACCCCGAAAAACTGCAAATGGGCCAAGAATTCACGCTGATGAACGACAAAGCCCGTCCGCACACAGCGAGAGTGGTGACGAGCTGGTTGCAGGAGCACGACGTATCGGTCCTAGGCTGGCCCACTCAGTCGCCTGACCTAAACCCCATTAAATACGCGTAGGATATGCTCTAAAAAAGAGCTTTAAGGAACTTCGCTACAAACATTGCAACGAAAGAACATCTTTTTTTGCCACTTAGCCGGACCTAGGACAATATACCGCAGCCTGACTTGGATAACTTAATCCAAAGCATAAAAAACGTTGTAGGACCGTTTTTAACGTCGTGGATGGTTTTACTGATTACTGATTTTTCACAATACCGTTCAAATCTGAATAATTTCTGATTATTTTTTACTTTTCCTTGAGAAACACATTCATTGTTACTTTTACATTTTTTTCACTTTTTTCTTTATTAAAAAAAAACCACTTTTACGCAAAAAATAATGATTTATTTTATTTTGTTAATGTAGCTTGATAAGTGAGCTTCATAAAAATATATACATGTTGTATGTTATTTTTAATAAATTTTGAGTAAACTAAGTAAATTCAAAATATCCCTAGACGATGTTGATGTGTGTATATATGATGAATTCTTTAGTCAAAAATTTTAAGACCATAATTTTAGAATTATATCCCACGATTATCAAAAACACAGTTAAAATATATTTTACCGATATCTGGGTCCTAAGTCATAATACAAATAATCTTAACACACCTTAGACATATTTACAAAAATGACCATTCATAAGCATAGCTTATTAAAAAACACATCAAATCATAATATTACCAGTGTGTATAATAAAGGAGGAGCATTAATTAAACTAAACCGTGTAAATGGTAGAACTCTCACCTAAATCACGGCTCGTCGTGATACCGGCCATGTAGTTATAATGTTCTAATTCACACATTATGAACGAGACACTTTGATTACCAGCCTTTCCGGAAATTAAACATCAGATTTATACTGCTTTTATAAATTTATAAAAAATATGAGCTTGTTACTAACACTAATGAGAATTTAGATTATGTTAATGATGTAGAGTTGTGAACACGAATAGAGGTTATCAAATAAACTAATAAAATATGATATACATCACATACTAATGAATGTTTAGTGTAATATAAGTAGGTTCACTAAAACGATGTTTCTATTTTTAATGGAGTATGAAATAAAAATGAAATTTGACATGGTATGATCGCATTGTAAAACTTATATTCATTTTAAAAATTGCCTAATGAGTTTGTAAATTAAACGTTAGATTCAATCAAATAAACATTAAGAGTGATAGTTGAAATTTGAAAAAAGTATCTTCGATATTTACGATCTGATACGATTTTTATTTCAGGTTAAAGTTAAACTTCTAAATATGACGTTAAGAATTCTAAATAGACGTTAAGAATATTTATCTTGTATTTGTGTATATATTTTACGTATAGATCGTTAGTCACAGCGGGTCGCGGGCGCGTCTTCATCACGAGCCTGGTAACTGTAAACAACCTGGCTACATCGAGATCAATACATCTAATTATGTTAAGGAGAAGAGTTTTCGTTAAATTTCCAATATTTATTGACAAGTAACAACACTGTACCATTTATAAGCTAGAGGGATAGAAGAAATAGTTGACAAATCTGTAAAATTATATCAAGTGTAGTTGTAAACAAATTGTTAAAAATAAAAACTAAATCAACTACTTTTAAAATAAAGTAGTCAATTGTAATGAATTACAATATTCTACAGAACATTTTTCTTAGCATAATTAATATCTCGTAAATGAATTCTTACAATTTTGAACCTACAACTTGGGGTGTAAGTAACACCATCGACTTTGTATTGATCTTAAATTTAGATAATTAGATTTAAAGGCTTTGAACAAAAGCTTCCCCTTAACCACGAGGCTCGAGGTGTACATAAATCAATGCGCACGATTAAGAGGTAATATTGGAGTTTCTCATGTTTCCCAACCTGAGATTGTTTTATCGTATACGCATTATTGTGATGATGATTACACTCATAAATTGTTTACTTTTTTATTGTTTTTCTTTATTAATGGCTATCAATTTACATGGCGGCGAGGAAAGGTATAATGATGCGGTTTGGGTTTGTAAGACAACAATATTAAAATGAAACACGTTTATTTAGATGAGAAATGACGATCAAAATTTTTATATCTCATATTAGAGCAACTTAAAAAAAAGATTTAATTTAAGTTTTTAAACTTGAGTATTTGACTTTAAAAAAATGATTCGGGCCATTCAAGATATTGTCGGAGGATTGTCTGGTTAAATGATTTAGCTATTGAATGTTGCTATTGAATATTTTAAATTACGATGTCTGTTTGCAGGTTCAAGGAACTACATAACTAGCGGTAATTGCGCGTCAAAAAATGAAAAGTCTCTTATAACATATTGTAACGCAACGAAAACAAACGCAATGAGACTACCGTGACATAATATATAATTTTCTATTTAGTTGTAGTAGTTACCGAGCGCTTAAAAATCGAATGAGAAATAGACATCCCTATGGCAACAGAAATTAAAAAATGTCGGAAAAAGTCATTACAATATTCCTAATAAACCAATATTTGTAGTAAATTACCTCGAAGTTCCTATAACTATTTAATATTAATTATTAGTTTGTCAGCATAAATATTATGTTCACGCTAATCGTGCTAGGCAGAAAGGGTCCGGACTCCGTTCGCGTGGAAGTCGGTTTCCCGTGGGAATTAGAAGTTTTCCCGCGGTTAAAAGTACCCTATGTGTTATTCTGATGTAACCTATATTACTGTAAAGTTTCATCCAAATCCGTCTAGTAGTTTTTACGTGAAAGAGTAACAAACATCCATAAATCCATACATACTCACAAACTTTCACGTTTATAATATTAGTAGGATATTTTTAATAACCTTAATAAATTGTACCATTACCTTCTAAGTACATAGAAACGCCGTATACTTCAAGACGTATATTTCAAGAATGTAGTTCACGAAATGGCAGCGGTAGTGGGTATTGTGTGTTGCATGGAGCTGCTCTAACAGACGACGGATCGCGCGACACTCGCGTGTCATCAGCACACACTCACTTTCAAATACATATTGAATATGGCACTATGTTTTTTTTTGCAAAATACAGAAACTTTGAGTTCTTATGATTTTTGATAATCTTTGAGCAATGATGTATAAGCTTTGAGCACTCTCAACCAAGTCAATATTTAAACGAAAAAATTGAAACTTAAATCATAACTATCAGTTATATAGAGAACCAGATATTAAACTTATTATTCCTTTTTTATTGTTGTAGGTAAAATAAAACAAAAACAGTTCAAGTTGTATGAAATTTTAAAAGCTATGATTGTGCCTTGAAGTTTAATACCAGTAATTTACTTTTCCCATGTTTCTCTTTATAATATTCACTTTTTACTCCACACCAGCGATATCCATCAAAAACAATAATCCCTCTGGGACGTCTCTACGTATGAACAAGTGACCGCTGGTGGCCTCGCGCCGGGACTCCGTACCTCGCGGTCATGATACCTGAATGATATCTGATGTATGACTACGTTGTGGAAAAACTACGCTCTGAGGCAGGTATTGGAGAGATTAAATACATGCAAATTGAGTTATTGTACTAGAGGAAATATTTTATGTGTATTTTGGCACTTCCAAACTATTAGTTACACCCGGCTAAGGTTAAGCTATTCACAGTTTATAAAGAAAATTTTCCCCTCTACAGTTCCTTTACATCAGAATCTTATTGAATTACCAACCAAAAATGACAACAATTAGTTGCATTTGAACCTACATTTAAGCAAATTTTATAAAATTAAATAGCTTCAAATAAAAATGATTTACACGTTACCTGTTTAAGAACTCGTTAAAGTTCATCAAAACATTTCCAACGCAATAAAGTCCTACCATTGTTACGGCATCCAAGTCGCAATGGTTACTCAGCCCGCTATCGGTCGGAGGCAGTGTCGCTATCTGCCGCATTAACTCAGACCGACTCGGGCGCAGCGTGCGGTAGTTGACTCACCGGCGTACACTTACAGACTGTCTCAGTAACTCTTGTATACTATATTTGGACATTATTATGATTATAAGTCTTAATAAGGAGCATACAACATACAAACAAACATTTGACTGAAGAGCCGATTTGAAAACATACTTTTATTCTTAAAAAAAATCAAGGTTAGGGTAATTAAGCTCATGTATCAGTCCAAAATTAGTTATTGAATTTGGAAAAATTTAAGGAACAAACTTTAATTTTTGTTTTTTCCTTCATGCTACTGCCGTTACTCATCTTCCTTTTTCAAACACATTTCTACTATAACGTCAAATGAAGAGAACAGTGAAAAGCATAAACGTAGTTAACCCTTTTCAGTCTGTACTGCGGCTGTGCTTGTAACTATTATTTCGGATTTAGCATAATCTACAAGAGAGTTGTAACGTCAAAGAGGCCTTGCTCTGAGCGACTTGAGATAATCTTGAGTTGATATGCATAGCAGCCGAGCTCAGGCTTGTTTTGTTAATTAATTGTGCCAAAAATGGATTAGCTGGTTACGCCATAAATTAAACGATAGCTGTTTGTTGGAGTTGGCTTGTCAGGATTACGAAGATAACTGAGTTATTTTAATAGAGATTGAGTAGATTTGTCACGATTATTGTTTGAAAACATTAACTAAGTAAATTGAACTTTGAAATATTGCGTAAAGAAACTTGTTTAAACAAAACTTATAAGCTATCCCGTTTTGTGTATACAAAAACACATTTATCACGTTGTAGAAAAAGAATATAATTAAAATAAATCTTAGTTTAACAAAATAAACTGCGATTGTTCATACACGCCTAGTATTAAGAATAGAAAAACCTCCTAAATCCCAACAAATGAGCCATCGAGGAAAGCCTGCTCGGTTCGGATGTAAAACCTTTTTCCCGAACCTTCTTCAGGCGGTATCTCGACTCCATCGCCCGCAAGCCGCCGAGATTCCTACATCGTACATCAGCCGGTATGACTGCTCTCGATAAGAGAATCCTCAAGGGACGAAAGGGCATAAATCTGCACTAGTACCCACTACATACACACCCCTTAGGGCTGAGGGTGTGAGTGGTAGCAATCTACGATGGCGTTTATTGGAAGAGTAATTTCAGAATGTTTTCCTTGAAGAGCTTTAGATTACTGGAATAACCTAGATAAACCCTTCCTTTAGTAATACAGTCTTTATACAGAACTAAGTTTTTTTTCTCAAACAACATAACATGGAAATTACGAATTAAAAATACTATCGCGGGAAAATATCCCATTTCAGAGAATGGTCATGTTATTTTAGGATCCATTATTATTCAAATTGCCGCGAACAAGCCGAGAAGCCACAACTTTGCGTTAGAAAATATAGTTAAAGCCCCCGCCTTTAAAGTTTGCCATCACTGGCAAAGTTCAGGTTAAACGTCGTTTGTTGATTACAGGCCGAACTACGCAAGTTGCGCAAGTTGGCGAACTTCACGCTTTGGACACATGAGACCCCAAGTTGCGAACAAGTGCCAGGAATAGAAAATGCGGTTCCTCGCAGCGGGATGTTTATGATAATAACACCCAACAAGGTCGGCGAAAGTCAAAAGTTTGATGAAGCGAACGAGGACGCTTCTCATATTCAGAACGCGTAGTTTAGGAAATTATCTCAATAGGTAGGCAAAGTTGTCTCAACCGCTATCGCACAGTTTTGCAATGTTATTCCATAGTTTTCAACGTAAAACCGTTTTTTTCTTAATTTCTTATTTTTCAAATCATCGACTACTTTTATTGTGCAGTGGTATTTGTATAATATTGTTGTATTTGATGATTCTGTAACTCAAATTTTCTTCACTGCTATGAGAATAAACAAAATGTACATTTTTCTATACAAATAATGGAATTTTGTCATTTTTTGATAATAGTTTATGTCACTCGAAAGTTACAGAATCACTCCGCTGGTTTCGATTCCCGCGTTGGGTCAACAGATCAATAAATTGTGTGGTGTCTGTAATACAAGCTTATGCTTTAATTAGGGCTACTCACTTTTTATCGAATTTTAAATTCTAACTATTAATCGGTAAAATTTTGGCAAAACTCTGTTTCAATGCTTTACCAAAACATAATCATTTCGAAACATTGGAAGCACTTTTCCCACTAAATTCGATTACTTCCACAAACGGTTTGCTAAGAGTTTTCGCTTAAGCCAAATTGCAGAGCCTACGACACGCCTCCATTTGTAAATTACAAATTCACCAACACCTTTTAGTAAGACAACAAGCTAAATTAAACCTTGAGTGGTGGCCTTAGAAGTTAAAATACGATAATGCAAGTATAATGTTTTGGCACACTAGAAAGAAGTAATATTAAATTAAAGCAATCACACTTAGACCCGGTGAAATTCAGAAGAGATGACAAAGTGAGAAATAACAATGTCGTTTTTCTCAGAGATATTTTTAAAAAACTTCCGGAGGATGCCATTCATCAAGACGTTTTTTTTTTATCTTTGTTCAGTTGGATGTTCAAGGAATACATTTTTCATTTGGCAAAGAAAAACTTTAGAATTATCTCCATCTAGTTCAGTTGGTTTATTATTTACTAAACTACTTCTTAGTTCAAAATATTTGAAACACACGACTGACCCTAAGATAATTATATATATTATTAACATATTCACTATGTTAATTTTAATCCTTAAAGCAATGCAACCATTAATGATGCCTGTAAATTACATAAAACCAGTACGTACGAGTAATCGATCATAATAATGAACACAAACGCACAAACCCAGGCGCAATGATCTCTGAACCCACCGACGCCAATCAATCAACTTGATCCTACTAAATGCTACAAATCTGCCGGAATCACATCGAAATTCAACCTTGACACACTGATTACAAAGTTGAAATTAGAGATGATGTCGAGGGCGTTGAAGCAAAAATAGGTTAACTAGGGTTTTGGCCGAAATTGAGTTATTGACATTTCCTGAATGCCCAAAGTATTACGCATCTTTTGGTATATAACAGGTTTCGATATTTGACAAATTGATGAAATTATCATTATTTTTGTGAAAAAAAATGAAATTAAATATCTTGCATGCGATGCAAAAAAGGTTCAGGAAGAAATAAATAACTTGCTGAATTGTAAATAAAATAAAATGAAATTTGTTTCTAGTCGTAGATAAAGTGAATAAGTGCAGTTATCATTTTCTACAACAGAAATATTCTGCACAATGCCCTGACCACGTCACGGAAAAAGTGCATAAGTATTGTTATTTAATTTAACTCTAAGAAATATTTCCGATATGAACTTTTTCTTTTAAAAATGTGCAGTTATATTTTTTTGACTTCAGTGAATTTAAAAAAAAAACACTGTTAGTTTATATAAAAATATGTAATTTCCCTACTTGCCGTACAGGAACATAGATCTAAGATTTTACATAAGGTATTAAAAATTCTATCGCCGAAATTTCTAACTACGGTGTTAGGAAATCTTACCTAACAGCAAAGGATTTAGCATCAATATTTACAATACTGCCACAATTGCTGAAAACTGTTATGACGTACGCATTAGAAACATGGCCACTCACTAAGAAGCTAATTAGTAAACTGAAGGTAGCACAAAGAGCCATAGAAAGGAGCATGTTTGGGATATAACTAAGAGACAAGGTGCGCAACACTGACATCAGAAGACGCACCAAGTTAACAGATGAAGGATACCGCATTGCAAAATTGAAATGGACATGGGCTGGACAACTGTGCCGAAGAGGGGACGATCGTTGGAGCATATCCGTACTAGAATGGACACCTAGAAACGCGGAGAACAAGTAGTAGTAGGAGAAGTATTAACGCAGGAAGACTACCAGTCAGATGGTCCTATGATATAAGATTTCACGCCGGGACAGCGTGGACAAGAAAAGCCGATGATAGGACCGAGTGGAGAACTATAGGAGCGGCATATGCCCCGCAGCGGGCTAAAACATGGCTGTTGAAGACGAAGAAGAAGATATACAATACCAATATATTTCAGTGACAAAGCCTTAGTTTTATATGCTACAAAAGCATCTTGATCAAGTTATCATGCATAACTTTAAAATAATAGCTTGTGCTCGTGTTGAAATGGGATATGTACCTACTCCTCAAAATAGTTTGCTTATAAGACTCCATATCCACGGGGTGTCTTTTCCTCGAATTTTCTTCAGTGTTCAAAGTGAAAAGTGAAAGTGTACCTTATCGAAATGTTAATCATATTGTAATACTTATAAGCGTTAATTTTGCCGTCTGGATTTTTACAATAACTCAGAGGGCGTGATCTTGTTAGAAATTAGCAAAATTAATCTAAGCAAACTATTAGTTTGAAGAAAGAAAATAAAATGAAAGTTAAGGATTGTCAAACGGAGCGTAACAATGCCTTACCTAAAATATGCCTCATAAGTCTTCCAACAAGCAGTTTAGTGCGCAGTGCAGTGCAGTTGCCCAATTTTTTTCACAAAGAATCACTTCATTATATAGAAAAAATTCTACTCTTCAATGGCAAATAAAGAAATCTTTCGTTTTTCACAACGAGTAATTATTTTAAATCCAGTAGTAACCAATTTCAGGCGATGACAATGATCTAGTTTGCTACATTGTTTTTAATCTACATGGTGTCGAAAAATGAAATGTTATATTAAAAGTTCAATCACCGTTGTTCAAGAACTTCCACATATTTAATTGGGCTACCGCTTGTTCTTCTAGAACAAGAAATTCGAAGTTCTTTTTGTTAAATTATACTATAAGTCCCTGCTAGCTACGAGTATGTCGCCCACCGTAACGTTATAATCCAGGCAGCTCTTCATCCATTCCCTTCTAGCCGCCTTCCGCAAGTCGTCCTTCCATTGAATTAGGGGGCGCCCTGCTTTTCGAGACGTTTATTCTATTGCAAAACCTTTCGACCCCAGCGGTTGTCAGTTCTTCGACTTATGTGGCCAGCCCACTAAATCTTCAGCTTGCTAATCCGATGGGCTATGTCGGTAACTTTTGTTCTCTCCCGTATCTAACATGGCCCTTTATTTTTTTTCCCATAGCACGCTGTGTGAGCCTCAGTCTAAAAGTCAGGACAAGCTCTTTTGTTAGGGACTACATCTCAGCCCCAGTCTAAAAACGTGATCTTCAGACATTGCGGGATTATTTTCATGAGTTTTAGTGAGATTAGTCTTTTCATCTTCCAGAATAAACTGTTTCGTTTTAATAATGACACAATTCGTTTTAACATAACAATATGGTCGGACCAAGTGATAGCTACGACTTCTCTTTGTTTTACTGCTACTTCTATAGGAGCTACCACTAATACAAAGTGATAGAAATGTATCAAATGTACCATTCTATAAATACGAATGATTGGTATGATAGTGGAAGCAAATAAATGTATTAAAGGCAAAGGGTTGTATACGAGAATATTGTTGACGTAGTTTTGTGAACGAGGAGTCTGACACATTTTTATTTCACACAGTCTTAGGACTTTGGACAATATCATAACATTGAAGATACAATAAATGCATCATCACAAAGACGAGTATAATAATATAATTCAGCTCAAGCCTTCGTAAAGAGTGATAGACAGTAATAGGTTGTTACTCTGTCCATTTCCAATAAGGAAATGCCTAATATATTTTGATAATCAACTAAAAAATCATAAATTAAAAACAATTTTTGTCTCGCAAATCTTAATAAAACTTTGTTTCTTCCATATTAAGTTGAAGGAAAGTTAAATAACTGCTATTATGTATGAAATAATTGGTCTCTACCACCAAGTTGAGTTGTGGATAAATTAAATAACTAGTCAAAAAGCGTACATAACTAAGATGACAGGATGAAAATGAGTTGTGGCAAAACTAAATAGTTGCTTTTCAACAATTTATTTTATTTATATAAATATAATCATTTCAAAAGTTAAGCTACCGTAAAGATAATAAAATTTTATATAACATATATGATTTCCGACAGTAAAATAATTTACCCAAAAAAAGATATTTCAAAATAAACTGAAAAAAAACACTAAATCGCGATTATCTCGGAAGTATGAAAACACTAGTTAATTACTTTTGCTTCAACGCCCTCGATGTAGTAAATGCGTTTAGTTTTACTGTAGCCGTGATTAATGAAACAGATCACGCCGTACATGGAGAAGTGTCTAATCGGTACATTGATGTATTGATGGAAATGACGACGGTGTCTTAATGATTAAATACCAACCGCGATAGAGACGTCAATCTAACTCAAAGAAATTATCTCAATTATATGAACCAGGAATACCGAGGTCGTACTCTAACATTCTAAACGCCTCTTAGAGCTAATGATTGCCGTCAAAAAGTCTACTTTTTTATTAGTATTTAACTTACTTGCAAAACAACAGAAAAGTTTACATTGATCGTCTCAACGATTAATCAGAACTCCACAAGAAATTATAACGCTCGTGGGATTTCCTTTACAACTAATCTGCGTGACATTTAGGGCAAAACTAATTCCTTGAAAGTTTCTATCCCTTCGCAACAATAGAAACCCTTGCACTATATAAATAAACTTGTTGCCTCCGCGCAGTCGGCGACTCCGGGAGCTGCTCATTGTCAGAAACAAAAACATCTCCGCCGCTTGCCTCAACATTAACACAACTGGTATTTGCATAAATTTGCGTTAAGTAAATGGGGTCCCTTGACAAGTTTAATCTTGTCTGGGAAAATTTATTACCATCTGCAGCCTAGCCTTTACCATTGCCAGAATAAATATTTGGCTTTAGTTTCGCGAAGAAATCTTGGCTCCCTAATTAACGGCATGGTTACAGAGTCGAGTTTACTAAATACGTACAGCTAATTGCGAACGGGGTCCTGTAAATGTTCAGGTGTTTAAATGAGAAATGTTAAATAAATCTTTGTAAACTGAGGTAAATAAACTTTGTTCTAGGTAATTTGTTTGTATGTTTCTGATGTTCCTTTAATTATTGATTGTACGCAAACAAGTAGCAATTTTTCAGTTTGAAGGTAACAAAATGTATTTGGAAAAACAAAGGCAAAAAGGAAATCCAACGCTTAATGTTTCGTAGCCAATAAGCTAAACGCACTCGTAACTTATTCAATATCCTACTTTCTCTTTGACCCTTAAACGTAGCGTATATACGCCACCTACGATATCCTGGCGTAGCGCATTCCGACAAACGGTCGCAGGTCAATCAGACACCAACTAAATAAATTGTCACATCCACGTTTATTCGAGCACTCTGTCCGTAGGGTTGACACTTTCAACATAATTTCGCAATACTGTTCATTACGCTCCTAGTAAGTAGATTTAACTAAAAAAAATCATGTACTGAATTTTGAAAATTTTCTGAAATAGCAGTTTCGTTGCACAATCTCAGTACCTCACAATCTTCATTCACTAAAGAAAATAATGAACTTAAAAGGAGATAAAACAAACTTTGCTTTAACTGCTCGAGAGATAAACTTGAGGACGTATCCACACCCTACACTGCGTAGGATTACAAAAAAAATTAGCGTTTTCTATAAATTCATTACTACATTTAAAATCCTCATGTACTCGTTTTTGTAACAAATTCTGTTCAAAGGAGATACAGCATTATCGAATATCAAAACACAAACTACCTTTACTCTATTCTGTATGTTATATCAGCCGCAAGGGCTCTGTCAAGTTATCCCATGTCGCAGGCAAACTAATTCGCCGGAGCCCGGAACGTCCGTATTACACCAATTTAACTACAACATAAGCCTCGAAGCCACTTGATACCGCCAGCGATAAAATCCTTACCATATCTCCCTTGAGGAACACTACTAGGGAGAGACAAAGATGGCACTTCGTATAATTTTAATGGCCATCTCCATCATAAATTCATTTTTATCTGAATTCCAAAACAATTTCGTTGCAGCGGAAGTTTTCGAGTGATAAAACTTTGGGATTCTAAATGCAACATTATGTAGAGTAGGAGAGTCTTTGCCAAAATGTAATTCCGCTAAATGTTTCAGGACAGGAAGAAGTTACGACGAGCTTCTTTTGTTTAATTGTCTAGAGGTTTGCAAAGTTTTTAACAGAATTTCAAACTTGACAATTTGCACGTGAAATGTAAAGTTAGACAATTTTGAAGTAAACGTTATTAGAGTGTCTCAAAATGTTGGATGCTGAATTTGATATCTTGGTAGTAAACTAATACTGTTTAGTGAAGAGGTAACCCTAAACTATTCGGTAGCATTTCCTCATGCCGAAACACTTCCCGTATGTGCGAGGAGAGCGGGGGGGGGGGGGGGGGGGGGGGGCCCGGGGGCGGGGGGGGGCATCCCGGATCTAACACTTAACACCAGCCAGCCACACCTGACCTGGCCTATTTTCAATGTCGACGCACTCACCGACGATGTCTCCGCAACTAGAGGTCAAGGTGAACTGGTCGAAGGATATTTCAACACGATAGATGAGTTAATAAGGAAAATTGACGACAAAATTCATTGGTGAGATAGAAGATTAACTAATTTAATAATCTTATTACGTGAAAAGGATAATTAATGTGCGGTTGAGACGTTCAGATAAATACAGCGGGTAAATTGGTTTTCGCAATTACTTTGATTGATCTACTGGTGTGTATATTTCTTTTGGTATCCTCGTATTATTCCTTTTAAACATATTTTACCGGGGAAAAAGAAGAATTTGGATTCGATTACAATTTCCATTAATCTAATAGACTACTAATAATCTACTTATGCAGGTATGTGTATGTTTTTTATCGTAAAACAAGATCCGTTACCGTAAGGCATACACCTACCGGCTTTTTTGTTTAAATAACTATTATTAAATAATAAAACTCAACATTCTTCATTCTTCACGAAGGGAATAAAAGTTCTCAATGCTACATTATATTATTAAAAATCCGAATATTCATTCCATTACCTAGTACTAACTACCCATGGAAAGTTCTCGATGATCTAAATCTGCTAACTTCTGAGAACGCGCCGCAGTCTAATGTGATAGGCATTTGTTTACATCGCCGGCAACGAGTCAAATTTCCTACGAACATGGCCGATTCTAATTCTAATGAAATTGGTCTAGAATACGAAGATACCTATACGTTTTTAGAATAATTATATGTATTACTAGTGGCCGCCTGCGACTCCGTTCGCGTGGAAGTCGGTTTCCAGTGGGAATGAGAAGTTTTCCCGCGGTGAAAAGTACTTAATATGTTATTCTGATGTATAACCTATATTACTGTAAGGTTTCATCAAAATCCGTCCAGTAGTTTTGACGTACATACATACACACAAACTTTCACGTTTATAATATTTGTAGGATCGTGAAAGTTTAAGAATTGATAATGAACTAGCATGATGAAATTCAAAAATCGTTCTACTTAACTCCATTGATAGCATACTTATTATTGTTTCGTTTAAAATGTATTTTTTTTTAATGTTCTATTTTTATTAAGTTTAAACCTCAAAATTTGTATGTTTGTCTGTCTGTGTGTACCTATGTCCCGCTGTCATGCAGAAAAGGCTAAATCGATTTTAATGAATTTGGAAATAGACATGTGTGACAGCCTGGGATAAAGTAGACTACTTCTTACCGTGGGAATAAGTCTCATTGCCAAGGGAAAATCAAATTTATCGCAGACCTAGCCGCGGGTACCAACAAATCCTGTATAATTTGCAACTATAACCTCTATTAGATATCATGCAATAGGTACACGTATTCCATGTATGTAAATATGCAAGTACCCTGCAAATAGCGAGAGGCAGCGGCGCCGGAAGCAGCGTCCGCCGGCAGTGGACCGCGTGACGTCATAGCACCGCGTGACGTCACAGCGCCGGCACACACTCGCTTCCGGAATAACGCAGCGTTTGAAAATACAGACATTGTTTTGAAAAACTGGAGCTTTGTTAGCCAAAATCAACTGAATCTTTTCGTATTGTAAACCTTAATGTTAACATAGCGATTTCCTACTTATTTTGTCATGTATGTTTAAGTTGAAACAATTAAAATGAAGTGTTTATTCTAGCTCCTGCCTGTAATATACATATTGATGTAAGCAAATGCTTCAACAACAAATGACTTGTAACTCCAAACGTGACTGTCTGTTTGTTCAACTCTCCATCTTCCTTCGTTACTTCGATGTATTTGTTTGCAATATCCTTGATACACCCTTTGATAAGTACCTACTACGGTATAGTTTACAGTTAAATTGTCAAACTAAATACAAATATTAAATAATTCCTAAGAAAATATTGTATTTTAAAGTCAGTCATTGCTGTTTGAATAAGTTTTTGTTACAAAATCGAAAACTTAATCCGACCTTTAAATTGTGATCTGTGTTTAAAAAGCTTGATTATAATTTATCTATTCAATTATTTTTCCCGTGCATAAAGATAGCTTAAGCATCATAAACATTCGCACTGAAGCAAGGTACAGTCAGTAAAAAAAATACGAAGTACAACAGCCTGAAAAAAGGTTTACGACTATCCTTCAACACAAGCAAACCTTAATAAAAACAGTTTCCCAGTAACGTATTAAATTATAATAATTGTGTTTTCCTCTATTTTCATCGGATATAGATAAACACACGATACGAGCGTGTAGTCGATATTTCTGCTTATTCGTTTCATGAATAATAAACCTGGGGGTAAACTCTCTCGAGTAAACAATACGTCCAATGAAAAACTGAGATTCAGCAACGTTTTGTTACTTACATTAGTTATACTGATGTGTTTTTAGATTGTATATTATTGATTTTCGGGTATTCGTTTAGATTAAACAAATTTGAACATGTAGAAAGCTGCACGATATGAGTCTGTCATATTTGCAACCAATCCGAATATCTTGAAAAACGGGAAGAATAATAAGTTTGAAAATCAAAAGCTACTGTAAAAAGCATTTGTATTCAAATATTAAACCAAGTAAATTTAGAAATATCCCTTTTAAATTGAGTTCTTAGTCGTGAAAACTGCCATAAACCTCTTCGAAACAAATGCACAATCAGCTGTTTGCCGTGTCAATACTCCGCTGAAGTAGTAATTACTGAACAATACTTGTGTGTGTGCCACGCACCCTCGCGTCTTCAATGCAATACCGGGTTAATGAAGGGTTATCGCCTGCAACCACCGCGGGTAGGCTCACCCTACAACACGATAAGTGGAAAGTTATGCCGAGTCTTAAAGGAAATGGCCTGTTAACTAGTTTTATAAAGAAGAAACTTGAATCTTAAATATTTAACAGCATAAATTACATTGCTCTAGTAAATTAAATAATCGTCTGAAAAAAGAATATTATATCTGTATTCAATATTATTTTCATTGTGTTTTTATATAATAAAGCTAGTTAGGTACTTAACCAGGTATGTTACTTCGCATTTTATAAAGCTATATCTTATCCCTATTTTAACCTTTCCTCTTTCGGTATGCAGACGAGTATTCTGCATGCACCTATTATCCCAACGTGTTCGTATTTAAATAGCTTTAAAAGTAAACAATAGTGGAGTCAGGTTCGCCGGCGTCCCTGCATTATTTAGTCGGACACAAACAAAGAAACTCCTCCCGAAGCTTGCAGCGGTCGGCTCCCACCCGCGCTTGCCGCTGTACGCTGAATGTCCGTCGCAGCTTGCCGGTGTACACCCGCTACTCGCAGGTAGGGATGTGCTTAAGCTCTGCTGTAGAAATTACTCTTTGCCCTTTAATATACCTACTTGGCAATTCATTTTTGGTTTTGATAATTACAAATTCATGACTTATTTGACACCGTATAGCATTGTGATTATCAACGATTTTATGAATGATACCACATTTAGCTAATATAATCTGTAAGTATATTTTTGGTGTTATAAAATAGTCAGACCAAGTACCTACCTATAAAACGTTTAAAGAATAAATATATCCACACACCAACGTTGGTAGCAACACTAACTCCATTCGGATAGTTATCTGACTCGGTTTAATTAAACTGCGGATTTCTTATCTAGATTCATAAAAAAGAATAAACTAAAAAGTTTATTGTTTTAATTTTGAACCTTCTTTAAATACGACTTTTATAACTATGCTTGAGCAAATTAATTGGATCATCGACTTTTTGTATCTTATAATCTTCATGCTTAAATTTAGAAAAGATTCTAAATCCGATTAATTTATTTCTCTCTAAGTGTGCTATTTGAGTATTGACTTTGTTTAGTATTTCAAAATTAAGTGTCAAAACCAGTTTACAGTGTTTCAGATCAAGAGAAGAACCTGCAGCGTCAACCGCCACAACCACGACGTACCGCACCTGTCATAACAAGCTCAACTTACAACCGGCCTTATTAGAACGCAGCTAAATGAAAAACAATAACATAAATCAGTCGCCACCGCGTATTTGTACCGTTTAGTAACGAAGGCTGTGTTAGAACGCGAATGTCTAATGAATCCGGGAGTCGATAACTCAGCGAGCCGAGCTTGAGGGCAGCACGCGAGGTAGCCGAGCCTGCGTGGACGCGGGATTACAGCGGGGAATTATAATCTGTGGGCAATACACTGGCGAAATATGAAAGGAACGTTATTTATTAACGGTAGTGGCCTAACTTAAACTGTGATTGTGGTATGTTGACTAGATTCAGATATTATTTAAGTATGTTAAATAAGAATATTGAACTAAAATGGAAAAGGCCGTAAAAATCTTCTATTATTTGTGTTACTCTTATACACCAAAAGCTTAGACATAAAAACTGTATAATTTTATTTCACAGCAATATTTCCATGTATGGCGCAAAATCATATTCTGGAACTAGGCTATCAGGTATCGGCGATCTATTCAAATGTAGATTCAACTGGCTGGCCGACAGTACCCACGGAACCTCTCTTGGTGTATTTGTTTGAACGATTTGCGTACAATATCATATTACCTGGGGAATTGAAGCCAAAGATATTGTCGTGGTATCTGACTGGAGCCTGGTTTATGAAGGTAATAGATTATAACCACCGTGCGAACGTGGTATTGCTTCAAATGAAAATTCTAGAAGTTTAATAGCTTTAAAAAGCAACGGGGGTAAATTACTCGTATGCTTTTATCACGCACCCGTAGGGCGTAATTAAAACAATGAATATTAAAGATAAATAAGGTATGAACACTTTAATGAATATTCGCGTTTGTTTTAGTACCCTCAACAAATTACGCAGAAGCAGAACTACGTGGGTAGCGCCATAAAAAATACAAAAAATATCCTTTACACTGTACATGGCCACATTTGCATACGAACACTTCATAAATTCCTCGTTTGCCTTTTCGAGTCAGCCCACGCGCCAAACTTGCGATCCCCTCCATTGTTATTTTAGGACCTCTATAGTTTATAATCCCATGACAACTTCCCAACAAGAAAGTTGCAGAAGCGAATCGTAGACGCCAAATTAACGTTCCTAATTTGAATCGGCCAATGGTCGCGATTTGGGATCTTATTGCCGTTGATATAGGATCGAATGGATGTGGCAGTGGGGTATCGGAGGTGCACTCATAGGTGGTGCGGGGTTTATGAGAGATAGTCAGTGTAACCGGTGCGGTGGAGTGCAGTGTAAATTTGCTGAGCTCCTTGTGTGGCGCGCTCATTTATTTCGTACTCCAAATACGAGGTGCCATCGAGATTTGTTTTATTGTTATTGCACTCATGCTTGTTTTGCTTTATTAAGGCGACCCTTTGTTTTCAGAGATATACGCGAGGCGCAATTTAATCGGTTCTGCATTGTGATTGCTTTTGTAAGAGATTTTTAGAGAATTGCATTTATTTTACATTATAGCGTCTGTTCTAACCATACAATTTTGAAATATGGATATGTGGCTTTAGCGAGAAACGTGCTTAAACCTTAATTTATGATTTCATAAATTCGACTATGTGGAAGGTAAATCATTCGCAAGAACTAGTTACTTGGTGAGCGGTGGGCTCATGAATCATGTACTCCAGTTACATTATTATCTGCCCACTTGTAGCGAGCTGCACAAAGGGAATCGAATCCTGACCTGTATATCACCTTCTGCCTACGCTTGCTAATTACTGAGTCAATGGGATCGGTATGCAGGTTGGTGATGATCTAATATATATACATGTTTTGTTGATAAATTCAGTATAGTCGTTCTCTACACCCGCTTACAATTTTTCATACATTTCTTCCAGTGACGTTTTACGTGACTGTTTATCATTATTATCATCGTTTAATAAATAGTAAAGTTAATTTTTAATGTAACTGTATTCACACAAGAAGAGTGATTCAAAACATTACGGTATTTAACATTTACATGTTAAGAAACATATGTATTTGAAAATGCAAAGGATAGCTTTAAATTCATCATTCGTAAATTTGGTCCGGCAGAGATTACACTTCAGTTAGCCCTATAGATGTTATCTTCCAGGAAACAAGACATATTTCTAGGTAGGAATACACCATAACCGTACTATTACATTCCCTTCATCGTAAACCTACCCAGGGCACAATATTTTATATGACGTCGATGAAATAAACACATAATCCCATGTCATGAATATAGACGAGATCATTTACAATTTGCAAATTGACTTATACTTTATGATGTCGCTATGTGTATGTTGAGTTTTTAAAGGCGTTAAAAAAGTAAAATTTTTATCAGATTCAATGCAACCTATGTACGTGTAACCTATGCATTCGTTTTTTTTTATAAATCTAATGGAAATTATTTCTATCAAAGAATAACTTACAAATCAAAAATCAGCCAAAGCCGGCAGCCGACTTGATTGCCGGTAAAATAATCGATTTGTTTGCAATAGTAATGTGCTCGGTTAGCTGAGATTACGTAATGTCTAGTAATAACTGTAATGTAGTTATCGTGAATATCGAATGTTCTGCGAATGAGGGGAGCGTTACTTGTTGGCTGCCTGCGCCGAGCTCCGACAACACAAACTTAGAAACTGAGCGGCGGCCACGAAACACGCGGGTACTAGATCCTGTGGATGATATTTATAAAAAACCTAGAGAACGGATCGGCGAATGTGGTGTAAAATACCTTTTGGCTAGATGGTTAGATGGCTTGAGGAGGGCAGCTGGATAGCAAAAGCGAATAATGCATCTTAGATGAATACGGCCAGTAGTGGTTAGCAAATTGCAGATTTATTATACGTAGTACCATTTGAGCATATCTATTAAATTTCAATAATGAAGCTATTTGCTTAAGCACAGTGCAAAATTACAACTCTCATTTAACTTCAAACTTAGCTTAAACGTCTGGTATTTAGATATGCCACAGTCTGTGGTTTGTCTCATCAAAATTAAAATAAAGAGATAACATTTTCAACTTAACTATACTTATTGCAACGGTCAAAGTGATCAAATTACGTTGATTTCGTATAAAATATGACTTGATATCTACAAACCCTACAATTCAAGATCTGCATTTTGTTTATACCTAGAGATGAGAAATCGTATATCTTTTGTTAAAATAATCCATTAAAGTCAACTTTCCTACAACGCTTATTAAGTTAGCTAATCGCGCATCTCATGGCCCAGCGCACACTGGTTGGTTCCCGCGGTAACTAAATATGCGCGCCTGCATACAGCGCTGTGGGCAGCACTCCGCACCACACGCTGCACTCGATATAGCAACGCTGCAATACCTTGTTGCAATCTATAAACACGTAAACTTAACTCAATTACACCCTGTATATCTAACAATCAAAGAGCGATCGATACGCGGTGTATTTTTAACACAGCTTACTCAGGTTTTGACCTAAGTATTTTTTGTGAATGTTGACTAAAACTTATTAAATAAGATTATTTTGTATTGGCTGCATGACTGTGTAAAAATCTCAGTGGGATTTAAAAAAAATCAGCAAAATATTATCAATTTATGGGCCGAGGATTGAGACCTTAAAAAAACACTCACAAACAAAAATAAGGCGTTATTTCTGCAATCGTAAAATCTAAAATATAAAACTATGATATCCCAGCAGCATAAATAAAATACTTCCCCTATTTTTACACTCTAAATGTAACATTTAGTCTGATGAATGGGTGCCGAGCAGCAATTAGTTAAAACAAGAAAATAATAAGGGACATAAAGGACACTCGCTGCCGGCCCGGACCCTCACTCGGACACAATTATTTATACACGGACAGTAGCTAGGACAGTGAAATAAGAGGGACTTTTGATAAAGCTCCTGAATTATGATGAGAGGAAGAAGGGTTGGACTGAAACAAATGATGGAATCATTTTGATGGAAGGCTTGAGTAATCTAGGCCTAGATTGTTAGATGGAGTGTATGGGTAGCCTTAAAAGTTACCATTATGTATTTCAAAACACAGTATACCTACGCATATTAATATTTTTGGTAGTATTCTGTTGTTATACGACATAGGTCGTTGTCTTTGTTCACTGATACAAAACTCAAGACTTTGATCTGTAAATTTTACAGAACTCTTAAGCGCTCACGCCTGCACCCCACATTTATAACTAGAAGGAAATCTCCAAACTCATTAATTTCGGCATCGCAAGCTATTCCCTCCATCCTCAGTAGATAATCGCGGTCTGCGCACACGCTGCGGATATCGGCGCTTCATACATCACGGCACGGACGCCGCATCCGACACCGTAAATCTCTAGCTTCTATTGCTCTATGAATAAATTGTCTGTCCCGACTGAATGTTGTGCTAAAGAGTGTTTGTGAATATCGGGGCGAAGGCTCAATTTACTAGATTTATGCTTTAGGGTAATACGGGGTGGCGGAAGATATAATGAACATTCCGGGAAGGTTTGGGGGATACTAATTATAATTAGAGTTTGATTGAGTTCTAGAGAGACGAAAATATGTCAGATCTAAGTTACATTATTCTTTTAAATATTGTAGATCTCATTTCTTTTTAAAATATAATAAATTTTGAGCTGTGCTACTCTTGTTTTTTTTTTATTTTTTATTTAGTTAATGCTTCTCATAAAACCTTGGTTCTGAAGTTCTGATAGGTCGATGTGTATGCCGAAATGTATTATTTAATTATGAACTATGTGCGACCTGCAGACGACACACAAACATCGACTTGTTTACAATACCGTCTTATTTTATATGAAGAGAGTTTACTTTCATAATTATACTAGTGGCCGCTCGCGACTCCGTTCACGTAGAAGTCGGTTTCCCGTGGGAATGCGAAGTTTTCCCGCGGTAAAAAGTTTCCTTAATTCTTTCATACATATATTTTTGGTTTCTAGAACCGTTTTCGCAGCGCACGCAACGGAAGCCTTCAAGGATGAATAATTTTCCCCGTTTTTTTTTCCCATTTTCCATTATTTCTTCGCTCCTAATAGTTGCAGCGTGATTTTATATAGCCTAAAGCCGGCCTCGATAAATGGTCTATCCAACCCAAAATAATGTTTAAATTCGAACCAGTAGTTCCTGAGATTAGCGCGTTCAAACAAACAAACAAAGAAACAAACTCTTCAGCTTTATAATATTAGTATGGATTTGAGTAGACTTTATTTTTATTTACTTCATTCTGTCTCAGACGAAAATAATCTTCGGTTTCTTGACCCATACCCCATACTGAAACAATTGTATTGCGTCATCATTATTGCAGCCATAGCGTTCTTACTATTGTCTAACAATAAAGATAAGATTTGTATTCACATCTTTCTGGCCAAGTTCACTTATATATGCAGCAGTTTTCTTCACAAATATATCGTAATATGGACAATAATTCTGCTCATAAAAGGTTTTTGTTATATTTTCTCAAAAAATATCTCCCTAAAGGCAGCAACAACGTGTTGGTATATGATTGTAAGTGGAGTTTACTGTTATGTGGACTATTTACTTGTGTTCCTTCCTGTATTAGAATATAGCGAAGCCGGAGTGTTCACCTGATGGGACTTTATGTTACGTCTTAACATAAAGGTAAAATGTAATGAAATAAAATGAGAAAAATTTCCTTTTACGCGAAGGAATTAAAACGATTCAAAAGAGAGAACGTTATTTTTTACATCGATATTCAAACACAAAATGAAGGATATCATTGAAAAGATACAGAGTACCCGTAACTACGGTATTAACTTAAATGCCGAAACGTCAGAAAATAAAATATAAATTAAAAAACGTGTAATTTTCTGTAATCATAAAAAACTGGACTTTTTTTATGATTACAGAAAAAAAAACGTAATTTTCCAAAATTGCATTAATACTATCAGATTTTGCGATGATTTCAGATTAAATAGGGTTTTAATTTAATTTGCAATGTTAATAATCGCACCTGAGTTGATGTGTGAGCGATGATTTCAAGCGGCGAATATGACTTTTCGATCCTTAATAACTTTATAAATTAAGTTTTCTGGGTATGCTGTTAGTGAATTTAGTTACTATTGAGGCTTAAGAATACATGGTTTCAGGCTTCGGAAGTGTTCTTTTTACACATGAATTGCGACTTTGCTTTAAACTATGAAATGATGAAGATAACGAAGAAAATAAGTAGTTGGCTAGCAAATATACGCCTACATTGTTATCTCAAAGGCGCACAATTCGCGTCCATTTTAGTCTCCTTCCTTGAACGGGCAGTGGAAATATAAAGCGAGATGATCTGCGCAGTGACATAAATCACGGGAGTGTATTGTAGCGGTGGCGGGGGGGTCCGCGGGACGGAGGGAGGGCGGGGTCCATTCATACGGTAATAATGAGTGTGCTGGACTGGCGACCAGCTCGTGAATAACACTGGACTGGATGTGGCAAAGTATCCTGCGGGTATAGCTGCTGCTATTCATTAATTGAGCGTCTTAGAGTAGGACCCACCTAAAGCATACCGTAGTCACCACTTTTATAATGACGGTCTCATTTGAATAGATAGTTAAACTTAAAAATATGTAGTGAAAACAACTGAGCTTAGTTTGAATTGCTTTTTCAATAAAAACATCAAATTAAAGTGTTTGTTATGCGCAACAGATTTTCATAATAACGTTCAACAGTATATTTGTGGAGAATGTATAATCTGTTTAATGTATTTATTCCATTCGGCTGTAGATGTTTGTTGAACGCACATAAGCCGAGTACACACTTAGTTACAAAAAGAAATGCGTAAAAGCCTCCCCGAGATCCTTGAATTAAGTCAATTTCTCTTCACTTTTGTACTCTTGGCTTAAGGAGGAAAAAATAAAATTTGAAGCTAAATTCATTATTTTAGATGTTGAAGTAAATGGATGTTCTCGACTTATCAAATTGGTAACAAGAGGTTATTCATTAGCATTTAAAGTAAAACCACAGAATATCTTGGTAGAAAACTTTAGATATAAAATTAGAATACGAATTTAGGCCTTTTTCTATGATAATCCACCGCGCTGGCTCAAGATTATCAAGAGAGGTATTTCATGTGAATTTAAAACCGTGATAGTAAGTTTTTTTCAAAGAATCTAAATACCTAATAACAATGTGAAATATTTGTCAGTGTTATCCATAGGTTGCAGACATTTAATTTGAACATGCCTTATTTGTTGAAAGAAAGTAATTTTCTCGGTCGATTAGTTTGATCTGTCCCTTCGCACATCAGTGAATACCTCGTCATCTCACAGGTCACAAGCTCCACTAAATCCTCAATTTAGATAAATAAATAAATAAAATACCATCAAAACGCAATATTTTCGTATTTCGCGCTCCATCGACCTCCCCGTTCACATCAAACGAAACAAATTGTACGTGAATACATACAAAATACACAATGTATATTGAAATATTTTTTTATCCCGTCCCTTCAAAGACTGGGCAGTGAGCCGAGACAACTAAGTGAATACATCATTGCACCGAAATGCTTTGTAATTGGAAAATGAAAAGGTTAATTTCAGAAACGGATTCGGAACAACTACGGTGCAGAAATTAAAATTGAATAACGGAATGGAAAATGGAACTAAAGATCCACTCAAATGAGTTCTTAATTAAATTCAGTTATGGAAATTATTATGTAGCAATTTTAACTTTTCATGAAACAAAATATTGTCCTATAGTTGTTTCTTTTCTTTGTAGTTTTGTTTTCAAATCCAAATTTTCCTAAAGGCATTGTTACACTAAAACTGTACCGAAACATTATATGATAAGTATTAACGCTAAATTCCGTAAAGCTCCGCAAGCCCATTATCTGGTATATTGTGAGCAAGACAATAGTATTCTGTATAAAATACTAGGCATTGTTTGCCGAGCTCGGTTAGTAAACATAGCACCACCGACCTGGCGGCTCACCGCTCACTTACTGATGCTGGCAACCACGCACTTACCTGAAACAAAAACATTTATAGATTATTTAAAACTGTGATAAAGCCGGCTGGAAATTGAAATGACAAAAAGAAACAGCCATACGGTTGAAATTTATTGGCTAAAAATCATAGATACGTTTTAAACAATGTAGGACTTATAAGAACACAATCTCATAGAAAACACATCTCTCGAGACATTCTAATTCAAGAAAGACTAATATGCAGTCCAAAACTAATTTTGAAAACAAACATCATGGTCAAGTGTATGCAGTCCACACGGCAAGACAGATGAGCGGATCGCATTACTAATGCGATGACCGCGGCTGCACTTGGCACTTGTTTGCCTTTGTATTAAACCATCCATCTTTGGGGAGACATTGAAAATGGGCAAAAGAGGGGGATTGCTGAAGTTTTGGCACCGAAAGTGTAGTGAGGCGGGTTTTATAGCGAAATGCGATTTTGAGCGATGTGTCTTATATTTTACTGTGTTAATGCAATTTTATTTTTATCAATGTCTTAAATGTTTCAATAGGTATGATTAACCACTCTTTTTTCTTTTTAGTTAACAGTATTTTGAGGAAAATTGTTACAAAATTTAGTCTTATCTCAACCTACGCACAGTTTTATAAATAGAATAACGCAAACAGTTAATTAGCAACATTTTGCTCATCTTGTTTTTTTCTCTTTTATCCTTTTATTTCTAAAAACAGAGGCTTAACGAGGGTTCTGTTACTAACTCCTGTCAAACCTACCTATAGATGTGATTGGTGTAAATTGGTATAAACCAGCTTACAGTGGTTAATGCAGGATCACCGTGATATTACTGTAATGAGATTACCGCTTCGTGACTGGACAGTGGATGCACAGACATCGCAGAAAATAGATGCCGCATATGAAACTCAATATACATTTTTTACGCACTTTATAAGACTAGGTTGAGAAAGTTAAAAATAACTTTTACTAATTAGAACAAATATAAGACGCTCTAGATTTTTCTTTTTAAAGCTTGCTTTCGATAAATTACCCAAAATAAAAAACCTTTCTTGCAATAGCAACTAACTACCTATGTTTTGTCTGACAAAATTAATGTTTTGAAAAAGTCCAACGTACAATCCGGCGTCTACTGCCTAAGTGTTGTTGCGCTATCGACAAGTTCAACACCTGATGAAGCTACAGCTAAGTAAGTACTTATTAACTGCGAGCGGTGGATTAAGTAGCTCTCACTTACCTGCGAGTAGCAACTTAATGGAGATACCCAACAATGCCAGCGCTTTGCTATTCCGGACGAGTTTGCGGCAGAGTTCCAAGATTGGTGCGAAACAAAACTTGGGTTGCTTCAGTTTTTAAACAAGATAACTGTAAAGTATCTGTAACTGCAGAAATAAATGATACTGGGAAAAGAAAAATCTTACGACTCTGACGTAGTTTTGAGATGTGTATTTAGCAATGCATCAACTGTCAATCAAGTTTTATACTTTATAGGATAAATATATCAAAACTATCCGTATTTCTTTAATTTGACAAACTAAACATATCAGAACTTAACAGTTAAACGCACAAAAACCTGATATCTCACAAAGATCCGGCTCGAAGGAAGCATGCAAAAATTTAATAAAATCCCAACGCGCGTTCCTGGTGAATAGCGACCCTTCCTTAATAGATATGTGCAGCTGTAACAGAACAGAAACAGTGATACAAAACTGAGGAGAACATAATGTTTTATGTCTCAGGGCCGACCTAAGTGTTTATATTTATATTAGTAAAAACTTTGTTTTGTTGCAATATAAAGAATCGATCATATTCCATGTTTTAACAAATATTCCTTTTTTGTTATACTTGTAATGCATCCTCAATTTTAATAATGAATCGAAAGAAAAATTCTATTTTACTTTGTCACAAACATTTACTTTTTTTATACGGTATGCCCATGTGACGAAGACATCTTACAACTCGTTTAAAAAAGTAACAACCATCATTCCCAAAAAGGCAGCGGCCCGACTTGGAAATGGACCTTTTTGCATAAAATGAGAATCGAATCAGATCTGATGAAATATCCCGTCCCTCGGTCCGAGACGCCCGAAATAAGATATTTACCAAATAAATCTGTACGAAATGGCTCGGGTTCAGATGATGTGATCTGGTTATTTCTTTGTAAGATTTGTACATTTTAACCGTCTCCTAGGAAGTCTTGGATCTTTAATGGACAAAGACGTGGGATTAATTTAATATTAACATGAGTAATTTTTTTGTCTTCCAAATCTGTTTGTTTGGCTTAATAAATAAGGTTTTGTTTTTCATGAAGCTCGTCTTTGTGGGGTAAAAACAGTAGGTGTATGGGTAGGTAGTTAAATATAAAAAAAGTTTATAACTATTTCTATTTAATGGTCGTGTTATACATTTACAGTTTCTGCTGACTCTACAAGGGATACATTGTCAGTTTTGTACCGTATAACTATAAACACCAGTTTTTATGTTCATGGCCTCCCCATGTTGTGCTGTTGTATCTTTATTGGAAAGCGATATGGGGTCGCTGTGTATGCAAACTGACGGAATGGAGACATTTGTTCATCCTGCCGGCTTCATTACTTCTGAACAATAAACCTGCATGGGAAAACTTTAATGGCTTCTGCTTAAAGCTGCTGATGCAGCATGTACATAATATTAGAAGGAACCCATGAAGTTACAATACACCAAAATATAAATCCTCTTTATTGCACATTATATCATAAAATTCTTAGGGTAACAAAAACTTTTCAAAAAGTGACTATACTCAATAAACAAAATTAGTTTCCCTTATTGGTACACATTTTTTTTGTAAACAAATCAATATCCAACAATCTAAGAAACTAGTTAGGACTTTATAACCTTTACTTTAAACATTTTTATACCCGTGATGCAGTTTTGTGCATAACTTCACTCCGATAGTACCGCCACGCCGTAAGACATATTGCTACCGTTCACATATGGGTCGATGTCTTTTCGGACACAAAAAAACTCGGACACCTTGGTAAAAAGTAATTTGGGGCGTCGCAATGATAATCCAACTAGGATTTGATAGGCGTATTTATTACACAACACAAAACAGATAATTACAACTTGAAAACCGACAATTGGAGACGAACATAAAATATGAGTGAGTGAGTCAATCAGCGGGTTGAATATTGACAGTGTTGCAATCATTAAAGGGTTGCCATACAAAATATATTATATTGGTGATGCGACTTTGGGTCGCCACACCACCCCCCCACGGAGAAAATTAAACTAATATAGTTTAAAACAAATAAAATAAGAAATTAAAAAAAAAAAAAAATTACAAGTCTAAAATGTCCCTGAACTTGACTCTCCTTCCGGTCCTAGTGGTGATAGGAGCAGGAGGTAGGGTAGGGATAGACGCTGACGGGGCTGGAGGAGGGGGAACAGTGGAAAATGCGGGAGATGGAGAAGACAATGGTGGAGATGTAGTAGGTGAACTGGTTGAAGTGTTGTTTGGTGCTGGGTATGGTGAGGCAGTTACGGGAATGGCTGAACTGCTCTGTGGTGTGCCAGTTTGCAAGTTAAGTGAGTCGGCATTGACATATGCAGGTTTCACACGATCAATGCTAACTGTGATTTGCCTTCCACCTACGTCTAAAGTGATAGTCTTGTCTCTCCTGTTGAGGACACGGTGCGGTCCAGAGTATGGCGGTTGCAAGGATCTCCGTGCTTCGTCGCGTAAAAACACATGAGTACACGTCACTAGGTCTTTGAAAACGAATGGCGTCGGCTTCGAATGGTGTGTTGCAGGTACAGGTCTAAGATTTGCCATCTTGTGTCTTAGTTGAGTTACAAGGTCATTGTAATCTGCAGTATTGCTTGGCTGTTGTGGGCGTATGATGAGTTCGCCAGGAAGGCGAAGGGTTTCACCGTACACCAGTTCAGCGGACGATGCATTAATGTCCTCTTTCAGCGCTGTTCGCATGCCAAGGAGTACTAATGGTAGCGCTCTAGTCCATGTTTCGGCGTGACACATGAGTGCTGCTTTTAGTTGCCGGTGCAGACGTTCTACCATGCCGTTGGCGCAAGGATGGTAGCTGGTAGTACGATTCCGTTTTATGCTGCACAAGTCCATCAGGCGTTGAAAGAGAGCGGACTCAAATTGTCGGCCCTGGTCGGTGGTAATGATGTTGGGCACACCGAAGCGGGCGATCCAACCTGATACCAGTTTTTCAGCTACTTCTTCAGCAGTAATCGTTTTCATCGGCCAAGCCTCCGGCCACCGCGTGTACCTATCAATGGCGGTCAAACAGTAGGTATAATCGTTTGAGTACGGTAGTGGGCCGATGATGTCGATGTGGACGTGGCTGAATCTGTTGGACGGACTAGTGAAGTGTCCGAGTGGCGATTGTACGTGACGCGTGACTTTGCTGCGTTGGCATTGCAAGCAAAGGCGTGCCCACTTGCGGCAATCTCTATTCATGTTAGGCCAAACATACCGTTCAGACACCAAGCGCGCGGATGTCCGTGCACCAGGGTGACTGAGGTTATGACATCGGTCAAAAGCAGCACGACAAAACTGTGGTGTTAGATAGGGCCGTGCGCGACCAGTGGAGGTGTCGCAGAGAACGCTGACGTTGCAGCCAGGAATAACGGTAAGTTCTAGCTTTAGCGATGAATTATTTCGTATTTCCGCTAATTCTTCGTCAGTTTCTTGCGACTGTGCTAGTGCAACAAAATCGGCTTCGAGGGATATTGTCTCGACACGGGACATGGCATCTGCAACGATGTTCTCTTCACCCTTGACGTAGATGATGTCCGTTGTAAATTGGCTAATGAAGGAAAGTTGATTAAGCTGGGCAGGCGGCAGCTTTTCTCGCTTTTGTGAGAAAGCGTAAACAAGTGGCTTGTGATCCGTGAAAATGTTCACGTGTTGCACTTCCAAAATATGCCGAAAGTGTTGTACGCTTTCGTATACGGCAAGCAGCTCACGGTAATACGCCGGCCATTCTGCTTGCTTGTGAGTCAACTTTTTGCTGAAGTAAGCCAGTGGTTGCCAGTTATCTTTCTCATTACGGCGCTGTTGAAGGCATGCTCCAATGTGCGTGGAAGAAGCGTCCGTAAAAAGAGCAAGTGAGGCACTGCAATCCGGGTGTGACAAAAGAGTTGCGGATGCTAAGCTTGTCTTGCAAAGCTTAAATGCCTCCTCCAACGCTTCGGTCCATAGGAAAGGTTTTGAACCTTTACCTTGAACGGCAGCGACAGCGTCAATGAGGGGCGCCTGGTACTTGGCGGCGCCGGGCAGAAAACGGCGGTAAAAATTCACCATGCCCAGAAAACGGCGCATGCCTTGGACAGTCTTCGGGGGAGGAAACTCAGCTAAGGCCTGGATCCGTTCCTCGGGTGGACGAGTGCCAGACGAGTTGATTTGGTACCCGAGAAAGGTAACTTCATCTGTGCCAAACACGCATTTGGCGGGATTTATGACGACGCCATACTGCTGCAAACGCTGGAAGAGCATACGCAGGTGGTTTTCGTGCTCAGCGTGGTTCTTGGAGTGCACCAGTATGTCGTCGACATAGGCAAAGCAGAAGTCTAGTCCTCGGACGACTTCGTCGATGAACCGCTGGAACGTCTGTCCAGCATTGCGGAGCCCGAATGTCATATAGGGAAACTCGTATAAGCCAAATGGCGTTATGATGGCTGTTTTACAGACGTCCTCTGGGTTTACAGGGATCTGTTGATACGCCTTGACTAGGTCGACAGTGCTAAACACTGAGGATCCAGCCAAGTTATGAGCGAAGTCTCCTATATGACGCACGGGGTAGCGGTCTGGTATTGTCCGGGCGTTCAAACCACGATAGTCTCCACAAGGACGCCATGTCGCATCTTTCTTAACCGCTAAGTGCAAGGGTGATGACCATGAACTGCTGGAAGGTCGCGCAGTTCCGGAGCGAACCATGGCGTCGAACTCTCGTTGAGCTATGCCGAGTTTATCTGGGGCGAGGCGTCTTGGTCTGCAACAAACAGGGGGTCCGTCAGTTGTCTTAATATGGTGGACAGTTGAGTGTTTGATGTCGCGGTCGATACCAGGGGGGCGCGTGATCTCGGGGAAGTCTGACAGTATGCGCTCGTAGTGTGTGTCGCCCAAGGTTACTGCCTTGATACTATCTTGCGTGCAATTGGCTGTAGTGGCTTTTATTTCCAACTGAGTGGTGCCATCTATGATAAGTTGATGTTTGCAGTCAGGAAGGAGATTGTAGTGGCTCAAAAAGTCTGATCCAATAATAGGGCTGGAGACATCGGCCACTACGAAATTCCACGTGAAATCACGACGCAAACCTAAATTTAAATTTAGTTGAATGCTGCCGTAAGTGCGGATGGAACTGCCGTTTGCTGCGCGTAGCTCATATCCACTGTTTACTAGTCGACCTTTAGTCATTTGCCGTGGATAGCAACAGATGTCCGAGCCGGTGTCAATCAAAAACCTTTGATTGGTGTACCGGTCGTACACGAATAAACGGCGACTGCTACTCGCGCGATCGGTACTCGCCACTACTGACCGCTGTTGTAGTTTTCCTGGTGGAGACCTGAATTCCTATTCCAGGCGCAGGGCTGCTGACACTTCCGAGCTTGGTGTGCAAATTGCTGGTGATAGAAGCAGAGCGCGTGTTCACGCGGTCGTGAGCGATTTCTGAAACGGCTGCGACTTCCAGATCTTCCAGGTCTTGGATGACCTGCAGAAAGTGCTGCAACAGCTGAGGTCAGCTCTTCTATTTTCTTGCTGAGAGCTTCGATGTTGGATGCCTCTGATGATTCAGGATGTGCGGAGACCTCGTAGGTTCTTGATGGAGCTGTGTGGGTGCTGATTTCCATCAACTGGTCAGCCAGGTCGCAGAGGTCTTCCAGCGGCTGTTGTTTCCTTGAAGTCAAGATAAGTTGCATTTGCCCGGGCAGTCGGTTAAGCCAAATTGTTTTAAGGAGATCTGGTGGAAATGTATTCCCTGCTAGTGACTGAAGATGTCTAAGAAAAGAGGAAGGTTTCCTATCATCTATGGGCTCATTTTCGAGGAGCTTACGAATTTTTTCTTCATAAGATAAAGAAAATCTATTTATAATGGCAGTTTTTATTTTTGTAAATGGTTGGTCAGTAGGCGGTGCGGATACAATATCTTCAACTTCCTTAATACAGTCTATGTCTAAATGAGCAACAGTGTAGTGATATTTTGTGACTTCGCTGGTAATACTATTGATATGAAATTGTGCCTCTAGGCTGGCAAACCACAGAGTAGGTCGGTCCTTCGAGAAAGGTGGTGTCCGGATAGACACCCTGTTAATGAAAACATGCTCACTTGGTGGATTAGGATTGCAAGCAGCATCACCATCATGTTCTACAGTCGATTTACAAGGTAGGACAGGATTGGTGTCAGTCATGGTCTGAGTTGTCAAATGCAGAAAGTTTTAAAATACAGAAATAATGAATAATTTATGTGGGAGTGTGGTGTGATACTAATTTAGTTCTAAAGGTTAGCTAGTACACAAGGATTCCTAACAAGAAAATGAGGTATAAAATGTAAACAATCATAAAAAAAAATTAAAATTAAGTTGTGAGAATGCAACGTCCCGGAGTAAAAAAAAAAACAAATAAACTATTAATAAAATAAAAATAAAAAAACCAACACACACACAGTACCAAATTTAACCCAGTGTTATTATGAATTGTTCCACTTGCAGCGTCGATAAAAAAAAAGAAAAAGTTCACACACCTTGAAACAGGGTAACCTGTTACCTCAGCGACTGTGGGCCAAGATGCTCCGATTTCAGTGGCGGGGGCAGGTTGCATGCGCTTTGTCGCATGCCATGCAGGAATTTATTCATGCAAAAACGTTAGTCGGGCCAGGGTGCACAGATACCACATGCAGAACAGGTAGAGTAGTAGGTACTGGGTGTTGAAAAGTTCTTAGTTCAAATCGGAAAGCGGTTGCTTGAAGGAGTGCAGTGAAAGACAGTTTTGCTTGAATCCAGTAAGTATGTAGGCAGATTGAAAAAAAAAATCTTTGTGTTCAAAAATGTTCGTAAGATGGCGGACGGTAATTTTGCTGCGATATTGCGATTAGAAGCTTGCGTAGATAACACGTCGGTGGTCACCAGTTTTGGGGCGTCGCAATGATAATCCAACTAGGATTTGATAGGCGTATTTATTACACAACACAAAACAGATAATTACAACTTGAAAACCGACAATTGGAGACGAACATAAAATATGAGTGAGTGAGTCAATCAGCGGGTTGAATATTGACAGTGTTGCAATCATTAAAGGGTTGCCATACAAAATATATTATATTGGTGATGCGACTTTGGGTCGCCACAGTAATATTAAAATTGAAAATCCATAGTTTGGCCAAGGTCTCTGAGTTTTTTGTGTCCGAAAAGTCATCGACCCTCACTGATACCACTGTTTATTGATAAACATTCGTCTAAGAGTCGACAATAGTCTTGCACAGCAGTGCTTTAAGAGTCTTTCGCGTCTACCATCAAAATATTTCTCAATTGAAGCCCATCTTCTCGTTCGTCGCCTCTTACCTAAACATACACCACCAACTATATCTATATTTATGAAAAAATGAAAAAAAAACAGTGTAATCCCATAAAAAATTGTCATTAACACCATTATCTCCCGCGCAATAAAAAAATCCCCCAAGTAGCGGTCATTAGCCAAAGCTTTGTTCAGCGAGAGCCGAATCCATTGTGAGCTGAAATCCTGGCAACACAAAAACTGTAATTACCGTATGTTGGCAACATTTTCCTCATTCTTTATAATGTTATTGAATATTTGTAAGAGGATACTATCGGATTTCTTAATGATACAACATGTTTTTATTAGAGGATCGCCAAATCTTTTATTTGATTTCATATTTTTCCAGCTGAAACAGCTAAGTAAATAAAAAAAACCGGCCAAGTGCGAGTCGGACTCGCGCACCGAGGGTTCCGTACAAACCTGCAAAAACTACTTAAAATTTTAAGCTTTTCGGAATTTTTCTGTTACCTGTGCTGTAAGCTATTGCTTCTTACCAAATTTCAAGATTCTATGTCAACGGGAAGTGGTCTTTAGGTTTTAATTCCCGTGCGTGTAGTTGCGAGTTTCAAAATATGCGGTATCAATGGTTGTACTTTTGCGTTTTGCGTTTTTGCGTTGACTTAGATTTTTTTTTTCACGGGTTAAAGGCAATTAGATCTAAGTATTAGATATGAATTCCAACTTATAAGTTTATATTTATTAAAAAAATATATATTTTGTAATGTAACTAAAAATTTAAGGTTTTCGGAATTTTTCCTTTATGTGTGCTATAAAACGTTGCTTCATGCCAAATTTCAAGATTCTAGGTCGACTGGAAGTACCCTTTAGGTTTTGATTCCCTTGCGAGTACTTGCGAGTTTCAAAATATGCAGCTTAAATGCTGTTTCTTTTGATTGCGTTGACATAGAAGTTTGATTTTGTTACAGCTTAAAGGTATTATAGACCTGAGTATTTGGTATGAATTTCAATTTAATACCTCTACGCATTTATGAGGAAATGGGTAGTAAGGTTAAAATTATTAAAAAAAAAATATTATGTGATGTAACTAAAAATTTATGGTTTTCGTAATTTTTCCTTTATCTATGCTATAAGACGTTGCTTCGTACCAAATTTCAAGATTCTGAGTTCACGGGAAGCACCCTGTAGGTTTTGATTCCCTTGCAAGTGTCGACTTGCGGCATAATTTGCGGCATAAACGGCTGTATCTTTTGATTGCGTTGGCTTAGAAGTTTGATTTTTTCACAGCTTCAAGGGACAGTAGACCTGAGTAATTGATATAAATTTCAGCTTCATACCTCCACGCGTTTTTGAGAAAAAGGGTCTTGACAGACGGACGGACGGACAACAAAGTGATCCTATAAGGGTTCCGTTTTTTTTCCTTTTGAGGTACGGAACCCTAAAAATTAAATAATAAATCTGAAATATTTACAATAACGTCCTTAGCATAAAATGTAAAGCTTTTCATAATTTACAACAGTGACTACCAAGAATAAAATAATTAACCCTTCCAGGTAAAAATAAAAATAAATGGAATCCTATTTTGCGTCAAACACTGAAATTAGGAGTACCTTAATAAAGTGAAACATTGTTTTTATTTATCCAGTGTCAAGAGTTTGCTATATTTTGTGCTACTTTGATATAGTTTAACTATGATACAACGATTTAAGTTTATATTGCTTAAAATTACTAGTTGGTTAAGCTCAAAAATATTATCTACTAATTCCTCTAGCCTACGCACAGTAACTGAAGCCCTGGTACATGGGCCCCGATACCGCCTGCTTTATTTTTCAGTGCCTACAGGAGTACGCCATCGATCACGCGGCGCACCGCCTCGCGCGCAGGTAATGACGTGTAATCCGCAGATAACACGCGGCCGCGGCATCATGCTGCATGCACTTTCAATACTCTTCCGTATCATGACAGCCTGGTGAGCATTTATGATGTGATACCGATAATGACATTGGGTTTGAACATTTTGAATAATATGCCTTTTTGCTATATTTTTTTAAGTACAAACTGAGCCAGAGTCGTGGATTACGGCTCAGTTATTATCGCTTCCTTAGAAAGCGGTCGGTGCCCAACTGCAAAGGCGGTTATTAAAGTTTTTATGTTAGTAATAACTGAACAACGTATTTTTAAACTTTTTAAACGGATGCAAAATAATTTTATTACCCAAGAGAAAGAATTCCTACATTTATCAAAGATCCTCGGAGCTTGGAAGGAGCTATAAAGGTAATTAAGGGCTGTTATCGCGTGCAGGTGTTCCCACTTATTCATACAGCCGTGAAACTAAGTGGAGGGAATTTGCAGACGAAAACGCTTCTTGTCGTAAATTAGATGCCTACATAATTAGGACTAGGGAGATAAAACATTGAATTAATGTTTTTAAAGTGCTTGTTCGGTATTGGGAAGATACTAAATTATTTTGTTAAAATAAATTACACTTTAGAAGTAAAACATGACGTATTTTAATTATTATTTAAAGTGTAATAACACCTTACTTTTTTTAACTAATATTTATTTTTATGGTCGCAATTTACACTTCAAAATGTCACAGTCAACCGTTTATTATCTTGTATCAAAAACAGTTTTTTTTTTGCCACATGAAGGCTTAACATTCGATCTACATAAACCAGTAATTATAATAAAAGCAAGCGTTAAATATGTTACTGTAAAGTCTTTGCACTTATTTTTTTTTTATCAAAACGCGTCTAAAATGCAAACATCCATTTTAAGCAGACATCAGCATCGAGTCTTTCAAACAAGTATATCTACAACTCAACCAGATCATTTATCAAGTCGGCTTTGTTTTCGAGAAAACTGTATTTGTGCTGTTTTGTATTAAATTGAGGATTTAAACTTTCCAGTCAGAGAGATTTATTGAGACTACTTTCTGATACAGGGAGCGATTTCTTCAATGTTGTGGAAGAAATGGCGATGCATTCTATTCTATTGTCTTTTGAAACAAAAACACCAAACGCTGACGATGGTTGAAAATAAATACTGCCATTAAATTTGTTACCAACATAGAGTTCAAATTTTATACTTCTCTAGTTTTAAAAAGAAAATAAAACAAAAGAAAAAAGTGCAACAATTTCACGTAAAATAGTTCTGTTTAATTTCTCGTTAAAGTATGATGAAAGTATTTGAGTCTTCAGAAGTAAATTCGTAAGTCACGTCTGAGCATAGAACACTCGAGGTTCGCAAACTAAATTTTGTTTTAAGTGAAAGATAATTTCGCCTGTCAGGTAGCTTCTGAAAAATTAATGAGAACCTTCAGAAGGAGGAATCCGTCGGCGGATTGTGTTTGCATGACGGAGCCAAAAAGTATAATATTATCTTTGAAGATGTTTCACTGACTTGAAAGCACTTTGATTATAAAGATAATTTGCTTAGAAGAGATTTTTCTGTTAGCTAACTTATTTAATTCTAAAATAATGTTGAATTTTTAAATATAAGTACTTTTATAATTAAAACTTTCCGCTTTGAAGTAAGTAAAACTGTATTATAGTTGAATACTAATAGTTCGCATATAGAGAAGTAAGCAGCGACTAAACGCAATGAAGTTAGCCGCCGTTATGTAAGTGCGGCCATTATCAAATTGCTGCTAACTTCGCTACATTAAGCGCCAGTTTATTATTAATTCAGTGAATACACAACTATGTTCCACAGGGACGTGTGTTAGAGGAGTTATTTATAAGGCATTTCCGATGTTAAGTAATTGAGATTTCATTATTAGTATCTGCAGTTAGGCTAGGGATAATTGATTTATACATTTAATCATGCAAAAGGAAGTGTCTGCTCATTGTTTTTTACGAGTTCATAGTTTAATTAAGAACTTTTTTTATAATATATATAATCGAACTGAGAAACCACATCCTCAATTTTTTCGTTCCTTAAAAATATATTCAATGACGATTGGATTAAAAAACAGAGACTAGTAATGGAAATGGTAGTTAGGATTTGCATAACTTTATCAAAAAATATTAACTTCACTAGAAGCTCTTTGGCTAGTCCAATATTAGCAATTCACTACATCAGAATGGCCGTCACACCCACGGCTCGTGCGGGCTGCTGAATATTTCACTCCCGCAACTCCGGCGCATTAACTATTAACGCGGTAACTGGTGTCTCGCCGATTCATTACGCTGGTTAGGTAAGGGGTTAACGCAATACACTCCGCCTTGTACGGGTTAAATGCCGGGTGGAGGGGGGTGAGATTAAAGTTTCAAGTTTGGAAGGTGTTCTGGATATGTGATAACTATGCATAAACTTTGCATGAGATGGAAACTCCAGGGCGGTTTCATTGTTCTTTTTCAGTCGAACTATCGTTTAGAATTCGCTTAGAACTCGACTCATTTGTTGTTTAAGCTGCGGTCTAACATATTAATTAAAAAGAAAAAACATTATAATATAAAATATAGTCTTATCTATTCCTAGTGGTATATTCAAGTAGGTACCACAATTGAATCAACACAACTGCTAGTAGTTAACCCGCGCTGACGGCAAATAAGTAACAATTGCTTAAACCACAGTGCACTTTCCAAATAAGGGGAAATTATTCACATTTATAAATTAAAAGTTTCTAATAACAATAAAAACCAATAACAACCTTATTCGTCGTATACCGCAGTAAACTAAAAGATAATAGGTGGTTTTATTTACAAGTAGTCTAGACATTCGTTCAAATAAAACTCCTGCGATTAAATGCATTATAGTCTAATCGTTAACGTAGCATCATAGTTTATGTCCTTCTACTACTTTTAAATAAAGTTATCCTTATAAAACTTATAAAAAAATATTTTAAAATGTGAAAATGAGAAAATGTACGTATCGCTTTACAAAAAGTTGCAATTCACGAAGATTTTATCCGTATCCAAACCGTTTTATTTTATTTTAAAGTACTGATATACTTACAAACAAACAGAATCAGTTCCTTTGTCATTAACTGCTTGGAGGTGAAATAAATTATTTTTGGAGCATTAATATTGCATTGGACACTACACCTCCCACTTTTTATCCCCACCAAATCAATTCGCTGGGGCAAACAAATAATTCATCAAACACAAATAGCACCTCCCGATATGCAAATATACTTTTGCATATTCAACATCAAGGACGAAATACACCGTTTTAAATGTGGCCTCGTGTTTGTGACACTACACTAGCGGACACGTACCATCAGCAGATTTGTGTATCTATATTTCAGTTTAAATATGTTATATTTTGCGACAAGCTAAACTAGGCGATAAGAAATAAGTTATTCATATTGTAACTATGATAATTTTAAAAATTAGAAGTCAAATAAATATTTATTATTTTAGCGTTGTCGACTGTAATCCATTGCTAGTTATTTCCCCAGTTCCCAGTAGTCTTACCGAGTAGTCTTACCAAAAAACTTACCACCGATTTGTAATCCGAATGATCACTCTTCCTAAAAATGTTCGTCTTCAAGTCTACATGAGAGTAGGACTTTTTTTTTGGGACATTTGTTTTACTGGTAAAACTACTGGGAACACAAAGTTCCCAGAGGTCTTACTAGTAAGACTATTGGGAAGAAAATTCCCAGTAGTTCTATTGGTAAGACTACTCGGTAAGACTACTGGGAACTGGGGAGTTATTTATCTGCCTCTTTTGTCCTTTAAACCTGTTTAAATTTTGAATGTTGAATGGTAGATTATTTAGCAACATGAACAGCAGGGTGCATCTATTTCCTAACAGAAACCACGCCCGAAGCTTTAAAATGGTTATCCCTTATGCTTTAGTTAGCCACATTGAAAACAAAAGGTAAAATAAGTTATTCATTTGAAAATATGCTGACTGTAGTTTAGTCACCGAGACAAATATAAATAGTGACGTATAATTATAAACAAGACAATTGTACAGCAAGTCACTTTTCATGATATTTATAACAGTTGAAGATATTATTTCTGCACAAGTTCTGTTAAAATTATTACTGGTCTAGACATCGCCTTGGGGCTTTCTCGAGTTTCGTAAATACAAATCGTATTGTTTTATTGTTACAATCATTATAAATTAGCCAATAAATATCTAACTGCTTGCTGTAATTAACAATTATTTAGATATTAAATGTAAAAGGCAAGTTGTAAGATAAATGGCACTTCTAGAGATTTAATGTGTTGAAAATTATAATAGCTTTCATTAGGTAATTTTATGTGAATATACCTACTAGCTTTCCGACCCCGAATCGCACAAATTATTTACCCAAATAGAATCGTACATTATTATTTGTACCTAAGTAATAAAAAACACAACAAAAAAGATTTTAGCGATGCCGCCGATAAAATACTTAGGTTTCAATTTAAAAGCATTTGACATGTTAAATTTTATTTTGTTAACTAGTCGAATTGGTATTCCCTCCCCCGAAATCCATTATTTGTCTACCAATTAGACAAGTACGTGTACCTACAGTTTGCTTCGTAATGTAACCGGTACAATTTAACCGTGTCACTAGTATCTGCAATGATTTACAATCGATATAAATCGGCCGGTGTTGTTCTCTGTTGTAATTGTCTGTTGGACAATGTCGACAGCAATCGAAATTTTGTCCGACGAATTACTGCCGACTGCGGTGATTTATTTTAGTTTAAGTCGAGCAATAAATATGGAGTAATGTGAGTGAAAGGCAGTGAATTGGACTTATGGCTGCCGGTAGACGGCGGCTGGTCACAAATCTTCAGATTATCTCGTTGTAGAGTTAGGGTTATTCTATTAGGTTTCCTATTTTAAGCAATCAGCCAGCTATTTCGGTCACTAGTATGAGTACTTAGTATTAAAATGGTATAGAACACACAACATATTCCCGGTCCCTGTTTAAAAAAGTATCGGCGGTATCGAATTTATTGTAGTATACATGAAGCTTAATTTAACCCTGTAAATATATTGCGTGTAACCATCAGCGGGTCTCTGAGACCTCGGGGGTCATTAGGGGCAATCAAACAAAGTGGTCGCGGGCCTGAGAGACCGCGCGGCGGAGGGTTGGCTTTGACGATGAAAGCTTTTGTTTCTGGGTTCTGACTTACTTCATGTAAAGAAATGATTGGAAATTTAAAAACCAATATAATGTTGATACCTAAAAACAATAAAATAAAAAAAAATGTGATAAGTTCAATTAATTTAAAAATAACATAAGTTAGCTTTTCACCTCGCAACTAAACTTATCCCATAAAATGGTCTTAACAACAGGTTCCAGTTAAAATGTACGAGTGCACTTGTCACCTCTCAGTAATTCTTTGAATTTTTCTCAACTTTTTGTAATATTGGTCCGAGTGGCCCTTTCTCCTAACTCTCAAGGGTTCCCATATTAAGTGGGGTTTGTAATTCGGAAATATTACATTTTACCCTCCGCGCTGGATTTACGGCTGTAAGAAGATTTGTCGTAGAATTTTGATATGATGTCATATGAAGCGGGTATTGTAATCTTCTTAAGTTTTTATGAGGATTATTTTTGGCAATATTTTAATAATGACATATTAAAGGAGGCCTTTTCTTAGGTACAAATACAGGAGGCCTTTTCTTAAGTACAGAGATACAGAGGAAAATAACATTTGCTTCCTGATGAATGTGTATATTGCTATTACCAACTAGCATTTCGCCCGTAGTTTCGCATGCGTTGACAAATACCTACACGTGGCACCATCTGCTTAAAATATTTTAAATTTGTTGATAAATCTGATGTATTTTTCTGGTTTGTCAATAAAATTTCTCCCAAATCTAACCTTACTTCTTGTTTGAGTAAAACCCATCCTAACATCTAAACATACAAAATTTCTCTTTATAATATCTATCAGTAGGATAACAACGACCTCACTTATTCTTCTTCAGTACTTCCCTTTTTCTCACAAATTAAGACGTCTTAATCACAAAACATAAGAGTTCAGGCTTATAAAAAATATATTTTTTATACGGATACCTTTGCCAAAAAATTATAAAAATTTTGGTAAAAGGCGTATTAACAACCATATCGTGGTTTAGACACCGATAACTTAGATTTAGCTTTAAACTATGTAATAATAAGGTACAGAATTTTATTCATTGGTTATTACTTTACTTCACGCAACCAATCAAAAGAATATTACATTGACTACAGGTAATTTACCAAAAAGGAAAATTTTCGAAATTTGGTTTCCATTTTAAACCACCTCGATCACGTCGGTTTCCGCAGAATTTCCCACAAATACCCACAAATTTATGTTCCCGAAATGCCGAACAAAAATAATCCCATTTCAGCAATTAACTGGTTAAAAATGTAAAATTCGCCTCCGGGACAGATTGTATCCCGGCGGCTCGCAGGCCACCACACACCCGTGTAGGAGTGTTAAGGGTTAAAATTTGTAATAAGGCATGAAGTATTGATTAAATTTGTTTTTTACTACGGCAAAGTTGAATTCAAAATAAATGTGCTAAAGTAAAAAATGGGTGATATTTAAACCATCAAGACACGAGTGTCTTAGAAATATAAAGCTTAAGTAATGGCATGAAGAATAAATAAAATTAACCACTTTAAACTGAGAAAGATATTCCACTCATATTCAACAAACCATTACAAGGTACCTGCAGTACATTTATTACTTTCGGCTCGCACTAAATCTACACAAGTTAAAACTGCCTGAACATTGGACCATTCCAGATAAAATATTCATCAGCATTAAATGTTTTTCTACATAATCCCAGCAACCGTGTGTTGTACATTTGTAAATCAGCAACACCGGAGGACACCGCGCTCCCACGTGTGACATTATTTATAGCGACAAACACGCCATTGTTACAAGCAATTAATTTGTATAATAACCAATAAAACTGTGTAATCCTAAAAACGTACGCCATTTTGCAAATGAATGTGAATGCGAATAAATCAGGTTTTATTGGTTTAATGTGAATTTTTGGGTTGGGTTAGAACACGGCCGGAGAAGGTTGATTGCATTTTTTAGGAATTTATGATATTGCAAGTTGGCGTATGTGATCACGAAGTTTTTGTAATGTGAAAAAAAAGTGCCCAATCAAACTTAAAATCTATATTTTGTGAAACAAGCTACGAGTACCTCGTACGTATAAAAAACATTGAATTAGATGCAGACATTTTTTATATTTTTTCTTGTAAAATGTGAAAAAACTGATTTCGGTTTAGAATCGCATTCTGACTGAATACAAGCTGTTATTTTACTTTAGGCACCATATTATTCTGTCTGCTCGCTCCTAACTTTTTAATTCGCATTCACGATAATCTGGACTTAAAATGCTTATGAGGTGAGTAGGTAACTAAGCGGAAAATTGTAAAACTTTTGTTCGTTAACAGAACTTGTGCCTGTAACCTCGCAGACGTCCTCTCATCTAGTTTTATTGATAGAAGCCGGTGGTTTATTCACGTTGTAAACATTTAACGAGTCGCGGGACTTAACTGAACGTAAGAGAAAGTATACGTAGCGGATCAAGTTTCTATTTTACAACGTGCTGAGATGGTAATGTCTTGGGTGTCGTATCAGTGAAACACTTCGCTCAAGAGTTAGATTATCTTCAAATAATAAGCAGTTAAATATGATGATGTTTGTAAAAAATATGATATGACTTATTTAATTTAGCAGTCACTGGAACACTTTTTACTCTAGCCTATTTGATGTCCCACATAGTTTGAATCTTTGCAGTTAGAACCTTGGTGTAAAACCTGGTAAACCCAAACAAGGCTTTCATTCTGAATGTAACTTCAGTTCACCATCAACATAAATGAGCACAACTGCGACTAACAAGAAAACTCGGTACAACATAAAGTGTACACATTACTTTCGTTCCCTTATTTAAGTCGGCTCATAAACAAGAAAGGTCAGTATTACATCCTACACCTACAAAGAAGCGGAGGAAAACAAACACTACTGTTTTTATTGTAGTTAATAAACTCGACTATCTTTCTTTGTTGTAAACGACTGAGCTTGCCACATCTAATAACACATAGCGAATTACTCCACTAATAATTTTAATTGAATATTACGCGTTTACAAAATACCACACTTTAATTTCCAAATAGCGGGAATTTTAATTCTGATGACATCTTCATACCCAACGGTTATAATGACAACAGTTAAAATATTTTATTTATTTTTGTTCTTAATTCATCCGATAAAGACTAGGATTGCAGACTGTGCATTGATTCAACTTTATTTTTCCTTGACTGTTAAGAAAACTAGCCAATCAAATCCTATATTTTTATTCCACCGTTTATTCTTTAAGTCCTATTGGTTTCGGTTTGTCGATCGTCAGCAGAAAGCGCCCTCGCCGGCGGGTAATGGCGACATTTAGCTGCGGAACCCGAAAAGGCGTTTCTGCGGGTAGTCCGAGTGTCTGTAACGACGGAGGGACTCGTTTAATCAGACTCAAGTGTTGATGGGACGCTCGCCGCAACACATATACGAATCTATCACACAAACTAGCGAAACTGCTTGCACTGTTTCCATTTTACTGTAGACAATCACTAGATACTGACTTGGCTATTTTCATCTTAGCATGTTTTTTTTTTGATATTTCCTTTAAGCTAATTTGTATGCCTTGTAAGAAGGAATATAATTATATGCCAGTGACATACAATTTTCAATACTTTACAGTTTTCATAGCTCTTAAGCATTATGGATTTATATTATTTAATTTGTTAGGATCGATTAAACAAAACTTAATTACCTCGACCGATATTGCCAAATTTTCCTTCCTTTCCGTGGAAACCGGCACTAACATTCAAGAGTCGGCCATCTTAATCTAAAGACAGGAAATAACCAGTTCCGAGAGCGGCCCGATCCGGACGTATCCGGATTTTTCCGGTTCGCGTTTAGTATTCCAAGGGGTAAGTAAGTTGGATTCTTCCCCGGAGGTCAAGTGCGGTTTCTGGGGATATGAAGCGAGAAGTTACTCGGCCATTTTTAGATGTTATGAGTGCTACTTGCGGGATTTGGTTCAACCAAACAATATAAAGTGGGATCCTTATACAGATGCGAGGCTTATTCATCACAACGAGGAGGAAGGAAATAAGATTGTTTAAGGTAGAACTGGGTTACTGGATTATGAAGTTCTCGTAGTTTTATTTAACTTTTTGACGTACAAAATTGTATGGAATAAGTAAATATGATTTCTATATTTTACTACAATAAAGATTTTTCAAAATATCTATTCACACAATATTTATTTTTAATATCTGATCATCTGCTAAAAAATCGTAGCTTTCGTTAGTTACACTTTAACATTTCCATTCCACTTTAACATCCAATCGTTATTTTTTAGTCAACAAAAAAACTTTCATGAGAAATCAAAATGACATCGTAACCTCTAGCGAATAGTACCTATGGTTGAATTTTGTATTGATACCTAATATCAAAGACATTATAAACATCACTAGTGGCCACCCGCGACTCCGTTCGCGTGGAAGTCGGTTTCCCGTGGGAATGAGTAGTTTTCCCGCGGTAAAAAGTACCCTATGTGTTATTCTGATGAATAACCTATATTACTGTAAAGTTTCATCCAAATCCATCTAGTAGTTTTTACGTGAAAGAGTAACAAACATCCATCCATCCTCACAAACTTTCACATTTATAATATTAGTAGGATAGCAAAGAGATTATAAACATCATTGATTGAGTACAGTTCAAACTACCGTCCTCCCAGGTTGGCACAGGTACCGTCTGCCGCGGAGCACGTAAGTCCGTCTTGTAGAGCAGCAATTAAATATTGAAATGACTGCGGCGCGCGACCGAATGAGTTTTAACTAGAGGGGCTGCAGGTAGTACCGGGGTATGGGCACCATGGGATAGTTAGTTTATTTAGGGCTGATTTTTCAATAGTCAGATAAATGCTAACTGACTGATAAGAGGTATGTTTTTATTGTCACTTCATACATATGTCAAGTATTAATGTTCGACGTGCAACAAAAACATACTGATTTTCTTTCAGATAGATTTTATCTGACAATTGAAAAACCGGCCCTTAGAGTGGTGAAAAATATTTCATTATTTTAGGCACTTGAGTTTAATGCTGTAAATTTGGTACATTTGCAATGTGAAGACAGAAAAAAAATGTGACAGTAAAATAAAAAATAAAAATCATCATAAAGTAATTTTATTACATTCGATGAAAGTCAAAGATAAAAACGTAAGGTCACGATGACTCTTTTTTAAGCTATTTAATTGCTACTCATCCGATTTTTTTTTTTTTTGTTTGCTTGATGTTAAATCCTATGTGACACTTCAGATAACTATTTACTAGTTTACTAATATCGCACTGTGGCTTTTTTGAAACATCTTTCTTTCGCGTCGCAGATATGTTCATATGCGAATGTCGTTGTCTACAATATCTATGTCAAAGCTTTTGATGTCATTTATATTAACCCCCCTGATATCTGAGTGTGCCCCGCGCCGGCAGCTCGTTAGCCGGTGCAGCGGTCACTCGATTAATTACGTTTTTGTCGAAGCGCGCCAGCTCCAATCTGACTGCGACATAAAACTCTACCCGACTTATCTACTACCGATGTAGTGAACTATTTAAATGGATATGGTCTCGTGTTTGTTGTAAGCCTAACTTGTTTTCAGTACGTCAGTGAGAACAGAACATTTTTGAAATAAAACAGTAATATAAGTAAAAGTTGCCCATTTTAACTGTTTAACACTCCTATGTCTTAAGGGATTTAACTTCAACAACTTTTTGTTTTGATTTACTGAAAAGAAGCACTTATCTATATCAATGCAACACAGTTTTAAATAAAACACCTATGAAGTCAGTTTCAAGTTTTTCGTTTGACCGCAGAGTTACCGTATAAAAATCTAAACCAGAAGAAAAGCTTATCTCCCTAACAAGTAAGTCAGTAAGTGGTGGTGGAATGTTAAAATATAATAAATCCCGCCCACGGGTTGCGTGGAAGCCTTAATTTAATTAAAAATGCAAATGAGCGGCGCAGGAGTGGGGAGCGACAGATTTACACAGACTCATCGGATTACACGCCAGAGTAGGTACGTTCGCAGGTTGGAGGCTTCAAGGTTGCGGGTCAGGCAGGAGACTAACAGATGATACGTATGTACACTTGATTAAGACTGGAAGCTGATTCAGGTGACAGAACTTTTGCGATGTAGCAATACTTAGAAGTGGTTGTTTTTTATGAAAAGTGACAGTATTGTTACTCCTTAGTAATCAGCAAAAAATATTTACACATGGTTATATTGAAAGTCATATTCGGCATTCTTTATTTTCTTTTTCGTGTGTTGGATATGCCCTTTACGGAATATTGAGTCTTTCGCTATAATTAATTTTGCTTTTTATATGACTGTCAGACGTTGTAAAACAAAAAGATATTCTGTGAAAGAGATCTGGCGAAATAGGCTAAGCTACTTTTAACGAAAGGTCACATTTTGTTTCAGGAGAATAATTAAAGATATCACAGAATTTAAATCAATGGAGATCAATACAAAATAAAACCAATTTGTTTTCCAATTAATCTTCCCTTCTCTACCAACAAACAAAAGGTTTTTTGTTGGTAAAAAAAACAAGGACCGTTCAGTCACATCAAACGAAAACTGTCAATCCCTTTTATCGTGGTTAGAAGAACATTATCCCCAATTACAATACATCTCAATTAGTAGGTAATCCCGGCGGTATCGATGTCCGTCAGTTCATTATGGGCTGTATACAGGGTGTCACAGTTTGCCGTCATTACGGCGTGTATACAGGGTGGCCGCGTCCTAAACAAAGAGTCAATTATCCCGAACAAATACAGTGTTTGCTTGACGGGATAAACAATGACAGGTTTTTTGGGTTAAATATAAAATTGGGAGAAGCCATCCTTCCAATTTTAGCTCGCGGCAGTAGTGGGTAAACACGGTTTAATTACAACTTGATGTTTGCTTTGCGGGTTAAAACGTACTAATTTAGGTCTTTTCGAGTAAGTCCATCGTAAATATATACTTTTAAAAGACGAAGAGACTCGTTTTATCGCTGGCGTCATGGGGTTTCTAAATAAAAATTTAAAATTATCTTTAATTTGTAGGCAGGATCTACTTCTCTCATGTACCTTTGAGTGTCAGTATTTAACACTATGCTCATCGTTTTGTTATTTAACGGCGACACCCACTCAGTCGCACCTACGCATCGATTCTCTCAACAACCACTAAACTAGGTAAAACACAACGCTTGTTCTATTTTATAAAAAGCTAACAATAGGAACTGCAATAAAACCTGACACTTCACTGTGAAATGCAAATGTGCTGAGCATGTGATAAATGTTGTATAGTGTTCGATGGCTGGGATCAAGTTACAAATACTAAAAGTGTTGAACAAACCAGAAAACAACCTATTGACTATACAAGCTTTTATTACACGCCCGTTTAGGCATTAGCGTAGGATGTGAGTGGAATATGGAAAGTTCAAATAAGCTAACATGTATTGTGTGGACTTTATACCTAAAAACTAAATATCATGTATCACGTATATTTTTTTTGTTTCTGAGTCACCGAAAATAGTAAAAATATCTGAACTTCATATCATTCGAATCGATTGTCAATGAATGGCTGAGGAAGCAACAATTCACTTTACACGGTAAATAATATTCACGCTCACGAAACCATTTCATTAATCTTTTTAAACAAGTTAAACTTTTGCCAACCCTAACTGTTTTGAATACTCATTAGCTTTTTAACAATAAAAACACAAATAAACACGCAGATCAAAGATAAACAATCTCTTTTTTGGTCAGATATTAAAAATACAGTTGTCCCCAAACTTACACCCATTCTAGTCATATTCCTTTGTTTGGCTTGTACCTCACACCGTCTAACTCGTATTCCATCGCTTCCCTCATTGGTATTCCCCGCGCTACCTCTAAATCGGAATATCCATCAAACTGTGATCAGAGATCGCCGCTCGTGTTCCTCGTGTCGCGACGACGCTCATAGAAATATGAGTCGTAGAAGTTCGCTGAGGACTTTGTGATTGACGACTTACGGATTTGTTCGAGTCGAACGAAAATTACACTTTTCATATGAAATACTTGAATATTTTACGTTGAATTTAATAGATACTTAGTTTTAAAGCTGTACTAAGTAGTCGGTGTTTTATTTTCTTATTCGTTTACGCAGCCATCTCAGTTTTTATTATCATAATGAGCGAAGCATCCCACAAACTTTTTACTACAAATAGAGCCTCATGAAAATTTAAAAATAAACCGAGCGCTAACCGGGCATAACATATTCTAGAAACTTCTGGTATTTTCACGAAAAAGTGGGACGTTTTAAAATGTGGGTAGTTTAAAAATTCAGCTTCACCTTGCAGGCGGTAAGTTCCGCAGCACACCAATATTCATGGAGAGAATATTCAACGGAAATATCTACTTGCACCAAATATCTACTTGCACCACATTGGGGATTTTATGCAATAAATCGGTAGATGTTATCATTGGAACGTGTGAATAAAAAAAATATTTTAGTTTAAAAAAACTCTGAACCTTACGAAAATTAAAAGACATTTAAATTAATTATTTATTAAAACTTTTAAAGGATAATTAATAACAGGTGGAATAGTTTAAAACCCCCTCTTAGGTATGCGTGAAAAGTAAAGCCTAATTCAAACATTGCCTTAGTGTCGATTTCATTATTTCCTATCGAAGCTTAAGAAATGCTTATTTTCTATTATAAAAATCACAATAACCACCTCATTATTTTAAAAAATAATATTAGGTATAACCTTTAATGAAGTCATTCATTAAGTTACTTAAATTGCCAGAAACAGATAGGTACACTATTAAATCTTTCTTTTTGATACAATATTAAAAGCTTCTTACTAAGCTTATGATAACACTATGCCCTCCACATCTATTATATCGAGCCTAGTGCCGAGAGTTTTTTCCGCCAGCTTTTTCTCTCGGTCTACTACGGCCATTGCTGATGAATGTAGGGGTGTCCCGTGACATCCTTTTTTTTATTTTTTATTTTATGCTTTTGACAATGTATAGGAGATTAGTTTTTAATCCTACGTACAATAAAGTAATTTCATTTCATTTCTAGTTCACCATCACGTATTCAGTTTGGTACATTCGGTGTTGGTAATGTCCGCGGTGGTGATGGCGCCCACGCTCGTAAACTGCACCTGGCGTCACTTGCCAACTTACACACTCTCGTATGAACCAAGTTTTTTCTTAAGCTTTGGCGAGGATGAAGCGGCTCTCTCGGTAATGAATGGATATTTTATAGTCGGATTATGATAGTAATTTGATTTAACTTTCGTTTGGCAGGTTAATATAATTTTTTAATGTGTTAGTAGTTTCAAACTTTCAAATGTTGTAAAGTATTGTATTATTTAACTAGTTTCCCGCCTGCATCTAAAAAGGAACGCCTCTTCCAAATTTCATGGCCCTATCTTTAATAGTTTACGCTCAGTCTGTCAAGACTTGTTTTTTAAAAGTTTCGATATAACCGTAATAATCCATTAAATTTAGTGAAGGTAATTTATTAGAATACCTAGTTTTTACATGAGTAAAGGGAACTGGACAACTATGAATCATTTTTTGTAGTTTGAGTATAGAATCTTACATCCACACCCCGAGTGTGCGACGAGGTCGGCGGCACGTGTAGTGACAATTTGTCTCCGCGACAATATCGCGGATCATCGTGTAATGGCGGCCACTGCGCACGCGACCCGCGCACGCGCCAACCAGCACGGATTGCGACGCGCTCCGGTATGCAGAACGCGGCTACATGAGAGCTAACATGCCAAATTGACCAACATAGAGGAAATTGCATACCTAATGTCTGTAACGTGAAAGATCACGTTTAGCATCTGACTGTTAAGACGAAAATGCTTCAAACTTTTACAGAAAATCCAATAAATCGTTGATCATATGAGATCCAATGAGTTATGAAAAGTAAAAAAATATTTCATAGTTGGACTACATTTCGCCAGTCTTTGGAGTATTAGCTAAAAACAAGCCCTGATACAATCCCACCAAAGCCAAATGAGCAACAATTAGTTAAACAAGCGAGCATCAACACTCACCACTTGGAACGAGAGCTATTCAGCCCCGACATTGTTTCCAGTAAATAACCCGTCGAGTGGCGCGCGGGTATAAAAGACCCCGACGAAGGTAACATGGGCCACCATTTGGAATCATGCCACGATTCTGTTTAGACTAGAAACACTGTACTGCAGCAGATTCCCGCTTTTTGCAGCTAAAAAGATTGGATTGCACGCGCTGACTCTAACTTTTATGTGAATTGAAGACAATCTACTTTGTTTCGTCTGCTACTCTGTTTAGTGTGCGGCTTTTCTTTGAAACTGAATCTATATGGTTTACTCATTTTACACAAAATGCATTTGCAACTTTTTACAAAATCAGAGCACTAATTTAAAATTTTATTTGTTAACGTATTAACGAGAATTTTAATTAAGTTTTAACAATAAACAGACGAACAAACAATCAAGTTTATTTTATCACATTTCCACATGTATGAAGCTATGAAAGGAAACCTTGCAATAACGGAACTCTGAATTTAAAACCGTACATTTCATTTCAGTTTATACGTTGTGCTTTCAGCAGAAATTACTGTTTTGATTTCTTTCTTTTCAGCTACAAATCGCACCGACCGTTATACTTACTGCTTAACAAATTCAAATAAAAGTTTTGTTCATTTGATATATTGTACTTTGGACAATGTATGTAACGGTACAATAGTATAATGATATATGTAGTTCATTATAATACATTCGTAAAGCCGCGGCACATATAACAGCGAGACCATATCAAATCTGTACATAAATCAGAATGATCCGACTAATTGTGACATAATACCCCATACATTGTCATTGAATAAAAATATTTTGTTACAATCACAACAGGTTCTTCGTTATCGGTAAATAATTCAACCAAAGTCTGACACACCGTATCTAAACTTTGACAGTATCACAACATCAGGAGAACGCCCAATCCGTGTCAGGAATTGAACCTGGGCCCCGCGTGGGTGGCCTCGTGGACCCACACCGCGCAATGGGGGGTTAAACCCAAATTGAATTACGAAAAAAGTAATCTTGTCAATGTCATTTGTTTATTTCTTTATTGCGTTAGGAAGACAAATGGGCAAGAAGTTAAATTGTCAATTTACAAGTTTGTTATCGTGGGATTGCCTCTTTAGTTGGAGCAGGAACTTTGGAATAGTTCAGGTAGACTCACCTTAGTAAATGTGAAGAAACATTAGAAAGCGACTCTCCCTGAACATAATGATTATCCCTTATCAAATTTTCCTAATATAAAAAAAAAAAAACTAAACAGAGGAAAAGTTATTAATAAATAAAGCGCCAAGTCGGTAGTGAAAGAAAAGCATTAACATATTAAATATCAGTTTATAGAACCTTTATTCCCTATCGTAGAACAATTTAAAACCTTGTTCTACAAAATCAAATGCCGTTACAATCACGTATCAATGAAAAACTATCAATATATTTTTCATTGGTTCGCAATATCGCGCCCTATCGCTGTAGTGGGGTGAGTTATAGCATGCGGTGGCGGACAAGCCTATAAAATATAGAATAATAGCGAAATAGCGGCAAAATCGCTGATAGCGAGCAGGGGCGATCTGGGTTTTTAGTCAGCGGTGTAGGCCGAGAGCTAGAGGATATTTTCCGGATTAATTACAAGGTTTTTTTGATAATATAAAATACTAGCGCCTCACCCACGCTTCGCAATGGTGTAATTTTAGCCAACTTGCTCGCGAACCCTTGCATTTTTGCTAACTTAAAAACTCTTTTTCTAAACGTTCTTCATTTACAAATTTAAATGAATAAATACCCTAAAATATGAAGAAAACGCATTAAAATCCGTTACGTACTTCAGGGGGAGTTAGCAGCCAAACATACAAACAGACAGAATTAGCGACTTGGATTTATACTATGTAATGAAGTTCCTTATCGCAAAAACATGTAAGTAACTTAATATTGTGTCCTATAAAACGGAGCCGCTATAGGTCAATTAAATAAATAAATCAGAAGTAATGAAGTAATACAGTTTTCTTATGAAAATTATATTTATATCTTACAATTTTAAAAACCAAGTAAATAATAAATAAAATACTTTATACGACATTTACTGCTAGCTCTTAGCCTACAATTAAATGTATCGAATGAGTAAGTTCCCGAAACAAGGGAGGCCACAATATCTGTCGGCGCCAAGTATACAACACACAGAAGAACAACATTTTGAAATCTAATAAACTAAAATATCGTGAGAAAATCCACATGATAGGATTATTGATTATCCATCATGTGATCCACCAACCCGCAGCAAGCCAGCGTGGTGGATTACGGCTCGAACCCTCTCGCTATCCGAGAAGGAGCCCTGTTATTATTATTATGTCAAATTTTTATTATATTACTTTAAAAATACCAAAACCAAAAGTAACACATGCGACCTTCTATTTTCACATGAAGTATTTTCATACAATAAATGTCTTAATAACTTTTTTTTTTAAAAAACATCAATATTTCCAATCAATTATCCATCAATCCAATGTTTATTGTGACCTAATGATATCAGTGTGTGAAAATTAGTATGATATCAGTGCAAGTAAATAATTTATTGAGATAAGTACAATCTTTAAAAAATTCTGCATGTTTCTTCATACTAAGGGCGGGTTGCATCACAACTACTTAGCGTGTCTGTCAACGTTAAAAATGGCGTTAACCACTGTCAAGCTAGAAAACGGGTTGTTTCACCAATGTCGTGAATTTTTTTGTGACGCAACCCTTTGTATTTGACGTACGTTAAACATCTGATGTAAACGTCAAAAAGTTACGTACATTAATACGTTAACCAACTGTTTGATACAACCCGCCCTAAGTGTCCGTGCCTCTCTTCTCTACCCTGTTATCTGAGTATCTCACACCGGCCGTACGTCGCGCGCGCCTCATTTGTCGCGAGACGCATGGCGGGGGCCGGAAGGAAACTTAGAGATATTGGGGAAAACAGCAACAAACATCTATTGAATGTAAGGAAATATATAAGACATTAGCATAAAAAATGAAGTTTCAATAAAATAAGTGCTTTATCAACCACTAAAAATTATACAAATTCTTAACTAGCCAACATGTTAAATATATCTTATTATATTCTGTAGGTAAGTCATTAACAGGTATATTATATTAAAACCTTGGAATTCAGAAGAAATTACTGCCAACCTAAAAAAATATATCAATTTTTAACTACGCAACCATTGTTTCCGATGAACACGTGTTACAAAACTTTATAGCATAAAAATGGCGAATAAAAACTGAGAAACAAGTAATAAAAAATAATATTCCAATAATAACGTAAAATACACGAGCATCGTGCGTACGAGTGTGAGGTCGTTTTCAGGGAGGTTTTATCGGCGATATATCGTGAGCGGGGATCGAACCCGGGCCCGCGAGGTCCCAGGTTCGACCCCGGGTGATTACACGCACGCGGCGACGCGGGTTCAGTGTGTGGAGCGAATAGTTACAAGGAGGCTAACGTGGAGATATTGTTCTTAATATGTTTGTTCTAATGTGATTCATTATAAATATTAATAGTGAAGGTTTTAAAATTAGACTGCGGAAAAAAACTAGTCAACAAAATAAGTCAAAGATATACCTAACTGTAATAATGTATGTACTGTACCATATAATGAAGAACTCGTACCATATAATGAAGAAATCAATAGTATGTTTTAAATTTAATATGAATTCGTTGTAACTCAATGACATATGGTTTAATTAAGGATCCCTAAAAGTGTCGATAGGTTGCTAAATAAGGTTCAATACAATTTGTGCTGATGTTTATAGCTCACTACTGCTGATTTATCGAATATTGGACACCTTCGGACTTTTCACGAAGCGGCCCGACTGAAATTACACCCGAGATTTATGTACGAGGCCCGTAGATGGGAGATCTTATTTAGATATTTATTTTATAGAGGAAATTATGTTTGAACGATGTGGAAGTTGGGTTTCAGGCTGAAAATAGTTAAAAAACTGTATGGGCTATGTTAGTTTTTTTTGCACGGCATAGCTAGATAGACAAAAGACTGGATATAAAACATATATGAAGCATTATTTAACTTAATTTTGAGAAAAATATTGATATTACATGGTTGTTAGATGTTAAATTTATGCCAAAACAAACAAGCAAGTCAAAAACAAAGCAAACTTTATTATTACGCGGCGTTTTAATATTAATTACTTCGTTTCAATGTCGTGTAGAATAGATAATTTGATGTTATGTAAACTTCTAAAGAAGATATTATTGTGTTCGAAGTGGTTGTTCCTCAAACACAGCATGTGGTCTAAAGAAATGAAAAAAATATCAAATTAGTGTCCTTTCAAGTACTTGTACCAAGGTATTTTTATCTGCATCATTAATACGTAGATACGAGTGCTCAACCAAATGTTTCCACCTGCTTGCAGCCTCCTGAAGTATCCGACTTCACGCTGCAACAACATGGCCAAAGAACAACAACACGCGCGAAGATTACATTGCATATAGATTACTAGCGGCCGCCCGCAACTCCGTTCGCGTGGAAGTCGGTTTCCCGTGGGAATGAGAAGTTTTCCCGGGGTAAAAAGTACCCTTTGCCCTTTCCCAAGTTCAGTTCTTTCTTCATACCAAATTTCATCAAAATTGGTTCATTGGTTTAGGCGTGAAAGCGTAACAGACAGACAGACAGACAGACCGACAGACAGACAGACAGAGTTACTTTAGCATTTATAATATTAGTAGGGAAGTAGGGATAATGATGAAGGTAGGTATAGAAGTGGCGAAAATATTACACACTAGATAAGACACCTATGCATCCAAGGTCTAAGAGTACCAAAATATGGTTTAAAAAAAAAGGTCTTCAAGTACTAAAATATGGATTAAAGACAAAAGATTTGTCAACGAACTCGAATAAATAGAAAAACAACAGCGTTGTGTATATTTTCCTATACAAACACATATTATTGTTTTGAAGACAATCTAAATCTTCTTTATTGTCTAAATATACCCAGCAGCCATTATTCCCCATCGCTCGCTGGCCACAATTCTTATTCATCTCAAGTTTGTTTGCCGCAGAACCACATCCATACAACCAACACTCGTATGAGCTGCCACGATATAAATTGAGTTCTGCTCGGAACTCTTTATATACCATAGTTTGGATTTTTCAACTTCAAGTTTCGTGACGGCAGATTTATTTACTTTGTACAGTGAATAACAGTAGGTGGAATTTTATGAACAGTGTTGTGAAATATGCTTTTTTGTATGAGATTCGCCTTTTTACTTCGTTTGAAATAGAGCCAATTTATATGAGATTATATAAATAGTATTTGTACAAAAGTAGTAGGGAAAATAATATATCACACCATTTTCAAATCACATAAAATGTAGTGTAATACCTGTGAAGAAGTTAACATGCGTTACTTAAAATATGTGACACACCTTAATAATATTAAATTGTAACCATGTTAACCTTTTCTGAACTGATACAATGATTTTTATTCAAGGTAAGTCCTTATTGTACTATTTTTAAGATCATTTTAACGAGTCATTTTTACACCGTTTGTTACAAAGTTTTAAATCAGACAATCCCACAAATGCAGAGGAACTTTTTACGACGCTCTTTGTGTTTTTATAAGCAGTAAAATTTTATGAAAAAAATATTTTACGTAGTGCCAAAGTTTATGAAACTTCATTTGTAAGTTGTTATAGCGCGACCTTTCAAAGGGGTCTTATTATTTTCTAGAATCATAAAACAGTGGTTTGGAGTCGAGAGTATTTGACTAAAAAAAACAGTTTATGCATAGTCGTACATAAACCATTACATAAGTTATAAAGATTAGACAACAAAACAAAATTACTAACAAAATGTTTTTAAAATTACATGGTTTCCAAAATATGCCAAATGGTTCCACTTTATAAAGATTTTTCAAACGTTACTTAAATATCGAAGAAAAGTGTTTGGTTTTATTTTTTCAAATTATAAACATAACATAGCCCAGTTTTGAATTCACAGAAAACAAGAAACCAAAACCAGATCTACAATATTTTAATCATGTAAGTGTAATGTTATAACACAGTTCAGTTATCATCCATTTTCAGCCATAACTTGATTACTTTTCATCTCCCCCTTGCTTTTAAAAATAATACGTTATTTTCTCGTGAAAAATAAACAGCACCGAACACACCCTTTTGTAATAAGTTAGAAAATACCCTGAACCGTTTGTAAAATTATTCAAATTTGAACAAATTCAAGTAAATACAAGTGAGTCTTTGTCCGTATGCAAATCTATGCAGGGTCGCGATCTCATTTGCTACGAATCCCCAAAGATATGACTGCACATCGTGGTTTTAAATTAAATTTTAGAAAAACAATCTAAAGTCACCCTTACGCTTATCTTAATAAGGATTATGCAGCGAAACAAGTCTCGGGGTAAAAGTTAAGCAAGTTTGTGTGAAAGAGAATTAAGGAGATGCACTTTGTAGATGACGTTGCAAGTTTAGGACCGCTCTACGAGTTCTTGTTCTAAGTTAATTTAGATTTTTGGTTGACTATAAAAAGATTTTTTTGTTTTATTAGAAATATAAAAATGAAATAACCACATTGTTCCTTTTGTACTTTTATTAACTATTTTGATAAAATACTGGTAGTAGCTTTGAATTTAGAAATAAAATTACTTATGCGCCTGACAAAATCGTGTAGCACAATGACCTTTACGTGTTTTTGCCCTACAATGCTTAAAGATTTCTTGAACTTTCTATGAACTTTCGACAAATCGTTTGATGTTAATTATGTGAAGACTTTATTACAAATAATCAGTGTTTTAATTTTGTTCAAAAGTGTTAATTTTTTTACTAAAAAGTATCAACAAAAAAAAATGTTTTCGAAAACACCGCCTCTTGTTATAGAATTCAAACGACATTTATTAACTAATAAATCTCATGAGATGACGCAGATGCGGCGCGGGTGCGGAATATTCAATATGGTAATAAAAGAAGCCTACCTTAAAAAGTATTAGAATTTGTAATCCAATACGAAAACCATGCACTCCCTCAGTCTAACTTCTTTTCTTTTTGAATAGCTGAGTACCGTTAATTATTTCATCAGTAGCTCTGCCACAAGTTTATCACCTCGTCGCTGAACATGTTTATTATCTTTAAATAACCTTTCACACCTAATATTTTATATATTTTACAGCTAACTACTTACGAACAGCTCGTGGCGTGTTCGTCGCCGTGATCTCAGCGGCTCATTATTCCATCTCTGACAGACAAATTTATAAAACCCGCACATTTGAGAGCACATCTCATTTGTCAGCCGTCGTGCTCTGCCTCGTAAATCTATCAGAATATCGCGATTGTTGCTAAAAATCTCTGGCAAATTGCCAATCGACTATCTGTATCTTATTTCAGGGGTCAAAGGAGATCTTTGAGATTGAGTGTCGTATTATTTTACCTCTGTTTGGTTTGCTAAATAGTGCAAGAATGTTTTTTTTCAACAAATAAAACGGCTTTATGTAAATCTAAATTATGTCCAGCCGAGTTACCTTAAAATGCCAACTGTCAAAACACATCCAGTTTAAAACGACGGAAAATCCTTTTTTCCCTTAATTTATTAAGCGAACATTTCCGCTGTATTTTCCCTACGGCTAATTACCCTTTTTAGATAATGCGGTGAAGGGATACTGCTTTCATTATAAAAATTAAGAATTCCGAACGGAAAAATTGTAACCCCCTTTTTGTTATTCTCTAACTTTTTACGTAATTAGTCAGGCCTTTGAATTAATTAGCCGTTGAATGAAATAAATGTAAATAACCCAATTTGAAATTGTATTCCACTTCACAAAGAGACACAATACAAAATTAAGAGTCGGTTGGAAAGCGTTTACTTTTGTGAAAAGTTCTAAATTCTTCCGCAGACCCTTATCTTCGTTTACGACTCTCTCGCAAGTTCCAAGTGCAATATTATCAATAACATCTGAACTAAGTGGCTCAACTTTAGCAATATCAGTTGGTAGCGGCTATGAAACAATTACAAGAAAGAATTGCGCTCCCGGGAGTAGTGGGGCCGGAACTGTTATTGTGTGGAGGCGAGGTCGCTGCAGAACGTTACACGAGGACCGCGGGGGGCTGCGGCGTTTGCTGAGAATATGTGCCAGTTAACAGTAGAGAGATTTATTTACTTTTGACTCATATAAAGCCTTTGAAACTCATTCCAAAAGTACTTAAGATTTAACGAGGGTAAAAAATTTTAGCTATTAAATTAAAATTTAACATACTGTATTTTCTTTGCAAACTAGGAACAGTCTGAAAGTCTCATCGAAGCTTCCAAATATCCCTCCTTCAAGATAACGACATTCGGAGCAACTTTGTCTACACCCTCCAAACAGTTAAGCCTTCACCTCGCGCCTCCAACAATACAAAGTAATTAGGGAACTGCCCGACGACTCCTACCCATTTTTACAAAGAAAACTTCCAGGTCCTTTTCATTATTGAGAAAATTTCATCAAACTTAATTTTAGTCGAAAGGATGACCCTCGACTGAACTTATCAACATCAGAATAGATTGAATGATGTCGTTTTATTGAACTCTCCCGTTTTAAATTGGGAGTTGGAAGAGGAAACGCTCAATATGATGTAGATAGATAACAAATCTATGGCAATTGAAGGGCCATTTTTAATATCCGTTGGTAGCTTCCCTTCGCACGCCGCGGCTGTGTTTCTCTAGTCAAATTGAATAAAGGCTGATTTGTAGGCCTGCCTGCTCCTCTGAAAGAACGTTTTCAATACTCCTTATTGAACCATTACGTGTAATGGCTGTGACAATAGACTATTACAATTTGTCTCGGCGCTCTGTAACCTACTATCGAAAGACCCTAAGTCATTCACGGTTTATGGAGGTAAATAATGAGCCTTACTGCTTAAAATAGAGGGTTCTTTTTTAGTTGTGTGGTGTTGTCCCAATTGAGTTTATCACCGGATATTGTCAAGTGGTTGCAGTTACGCTACAATGTGTCCGGATCTATTGACGCGACCTGCCGAGGCACCGATGTACTCGTTGTGGACTCTCCGAGCATTTTCTTACACTGATCCTAATAAATCTCACGCACGTGTCAACGAAAGGGACCAAACAAGTCTCTTGGGATGAATTAACTCTCGTATAACAATCACCACCCGTTAATTTATGGGATTAATTTGCTTAATGTGCTTTTAGTGTTATGGGTGTCGCAAAGGAATGTTTCTTGAAATAAACTTGATTCTTCTTATCGCTGTTACACATCTAAAATATGAACAATATCTTACCTGCTGGACAGTTGCAGTCAGTGTCCCTGGTGACTCTCTTCAGCAGCTTGTCCGTATCGAATGGAACTGCATCTCCGGTCCTCTTGACCAGCTTGTCCAACTGCTGATGCTGCTCCTCCAGTGCCATTAGTCGCTGCTCCAGGCGGTGTTGCCGATACAAACTGTATCCACACAGAACAAATACAAAAATGAAACAGCACCACAACACTACACTGTTTAGAGTGTCCTTGTGACACTCTTTGTCCCGTCTTTCGTTTTCGTTCGCCATGACTGTAACCTAACCTAAGCCACTGACATTGTGAGTTTGATTAGTGAGTTACTTGGTCATGACATTAGTCGCCTAGTGTGGATCCGTGCGGTGTAGCGTGGCAGAGTCGCGGTACTGAGCGGGCTGGGTGCCGGCAGCTCCCTCGGGAAAGGAAGTCACTTGTCGACATAATGCCCTTTTAGTTACGTCGATTACTGCTCGAGTACCCTTCCAAACTTTGACAGACGTGTTACATTGACGTGCGATGCTGGTTCCGGGAGGTTTTAGGACGAGGTTTTGGATCTTTAATGTCATAAATTTGAATGTTATTTGACGATCCAAATCAAAACTGCTGGTAAAGTTCATCGACCCCATCAAAGCTTGACTTCTGAAAGTGGTATTAAATAGTACTTTAACTCAATTATTAGCATCACAATAAGCAGTAACTAAACGATTTGCATTTATATTGCAAATAAATTTCATCCGACAGCAATTAGGGCATTCAAAGTGTCCTCTTGTTGCTCCATTCACGACTAAATGTTAGGGGGAGATAGATAAAAATGTAAATTTCTTTTAACTTTAGGGGACATTAGGGTTCTTTTACATGGTGTGAATTTCCCGAATGTTCGAGAGAAAATTTTAAAAGGAAACTGAGAAGAATTTTATATACCGAGGACAATATGCAGCATGCCATTAAAATCAAAATAAATTTTTAGTACTACTAATATTATAATATGTTTTAAGTACTTACGTATATTATCAATGTTTTAAAACTTTACGTATGAGAATAAACTTAAATATTATTCATCAACATTTCAAAGTGATCATATTATTCACGTACCCGTGATTTCGGCACTGTTAGACATAAGCCTCCTTATCTAAATGAATCTAAAAATGATTTAATCCATTTATTTAAAGTTTTAAACTGAACGTATAAACTGTGTAAATGTTCACAGACTGTTACAAAGAAAGTTAAATTTGTCATCGTCTGAAAGAATAAATCCTCAAGATGTCTCCTCAAGACTTCTCTATCAAATTCTCTTTTGTTGATTAAATGGGATGGAAGTTGAAGAATGACGCGCGGATAACGAATTTAATGGATTTTTTTACAGTTTAAAATTTAAAGAACTTATTGTATGTGTGAACGTGTTGTGTCTGGTTAAGGTTAAATTATATCTTTAACAAAACACAGTGACAATTACCCAAATAAACCAAATTATCTAGGAAACACAAACTTAATTTGAAAAAAGGATCATCTAGAGTTATATTTTTTAAGGAAATAAGAAATATTTTAAAAAAAAGTGGCAAGTTCAAATAAGTCTAATGCTAATTTCGTATTTTTTCTATTTAAGAAGATTATTAGCTATTAGACCTTCCACGTGTTACTTAATACAAAAGATTGTCCATGTTCAGTAGGATATCTTTTACCAATGATTTCTCAAAAAATATTTTCAATAAAAAATAAAGAAACTTACATCAAAATGGATTCCTCCCCGTTGCAGGGGAAGTAGCGTGATGTACGTCGTGTAAAACTGAAAGATCTGAAACGTTCACTTCCGGGAGGAAATGAATCGTATTTCCGGTCGTCGGATCCTCCACTACATGCGAGCGTCATTTGTTCAGGATTCGGGGTATGTGCCCGGAATATAGGTATATATTTTTATATGTAGTATTTAGTTTATTTATTGCGGTAATAATGGTATGCGATAATAGGAAGCAAGATATGTATGGGTTCAATCACGAAAACACAACATTGTTTAATAAAAGATTTTTAAATAGTTTTTTCTATTTCACTAAACAAAATTCTGTTTTTGTTTGTACCAATGTATTATTTATTCAAATATCAGCTTAAATGCGTATTTTTTCTCCAGTTACGTACGTATAGATTTTTACAATAACTGATTAAAATACTTCTCTAAGGGCTGATTTTTCAATAGTTAGATAAATGCTAACTGACTGATAAGAGGTATGTTTTCATTGTCACTTCATACATATGTCAAGTATTTATGTTCGACGTGCAACAAAAACATACAGATTTTCTGTCAGATAGAATTTATCTGACTGTTGAAAATCCGGCACTACTTAAACAAATTGTTCGTTTTGTTTATTTTGTGTCTATTGACAACGCAAACCTATTCCACGTCACTCCCGCGACCGCAGCTCGCGGCCGGGCTCAGTTGCGCCATTCAACTCCGGCTGACAGCTCATTTACACAACAATACCTAAGAAGCCTGCAAATTTAACTTTGCAACCAAATCTCCCAACCAATCCCAGGTTTACCTATAAATTACACCGGCACCATATGACTTGTCAACTACGTTACAACACACAACTTTAAAGAAAACTACTTTAGCGTACATTGCTTGCTTGGCAGGTTTTACGTTTAACTTGTTTGGAATAAAACAAGCAATGAACAAAGTTCTTATCAAAGCAATGGTTGGGTATAAAGGTTCGAGGTGCGGTAAATAGGGTGACCCTGCAGTATGTAAGCAAGTTAGGAATTTTAATTTACCCTCGTTAGAGAAGTTGGGACACCCTACAGGTTCTTGTTACACCCTGTGGCGAATACAGGGTGACGTAGAACAAAATTACGTTAACTTACAATTTATGAAATATTGCATAAATCAAAAACGTTTTATGGAACTGTAGGTAATTAGATTGGTAATTAGTATTAATTTGTTAATGCAGTACCATTATATAAGCTATATAAAAAGGAGGTACGTTTTCCGCAATAGGTACTACACTTCCATATATTCTTAAACTACACCTTCGAAAACCATACAAGGGAGTTAAATAAAACAATTGAAACAAATCTGAATAAAAGTTTGTGACACCCTGTATACAATCCGGGATACAATAATGTCAACTGGGTACACGGTTTGTGCTAAAGAATTTAATTTTATCCCCAAAACGATCCGAGTTTTTCGTTTTAGTTGTATCTGCCTGTGTCTGCTTCTGATTTCGATTTCATTTCGTTATTTCGGATTATCTGTGTTGCCGTTCCGAGCTTCGTGTAGGCGTTTACGTGTAAAATAATGTAAATTAATACTTAATTTTACTGTAATAGGGAAAATACTGTATGAATCTTGTAATTAAATAGCTACTTAGGATTTCCCAAACTTTGCTCTGGTACAACTGTTAACTTCATGACTACATATTGACCTTGATATTTTCTTGATCAAGTATGTTTAATTTGCATAAATCATTTTGAGTTTGCGGCTATACATCCCTACAAACATACAGAAGAACTTGGATTTGTTTCATTATATTTAAAGTAAGATACTTTTATGAGTGTGAACTGGTGTAAACGTAAAATACTTTCTTTCATTCAAACTTAAATTAATGAACCGATCTTGATTTTTTTTGCAGAATAATATGTCACCTATTAAAGAAAACAAAAGCTACTCATTCAAAATGTTCTAAAAAGGTTTTAAACTGAGGTTTTAATACCGTCCACGGTCGGAATTCAATTTAGAATTTCCAAAAATGGAGAAGCGTGGATTTGTTGGAGAGCAAATGAGTAACAAACACCAGGAACCAGAATTGAACAAGTAATCCGCTCACGAGCACGTCGAGTTGCGCCGGACGAGCGGGTTCTGCAGTCAAACTAACTAACTTCTGTCGCAAGCATGCTGAGTGCAGCAGTCGATGACCGCTGGCAGATAACCTCCGTTAATCATTGGTAAGCGGAAGGTTCCAGATTTGATTACCGGATCGGACTTTTCGAAATAAATTTGTGTCTATGTGTAATCGGAAGGTGTACCTTTTCATATGATGACATGGCTTAGTGGCAAGCTTCCTATTTTATACTTAGAATAAATAAGAATTTAAGGTTACGAAACTCCAAATTGTACATCGGTGCCGTTCAAATTTCCAAATTGTACATCGGTGCCGTTCAATTAACAGAATAAGAATTTCGCACTACAGTAAAACTTAAGATGTTTTTTCACAAAAACATCGCTCCACGCCAGGAACCCTGGAAAGAGAATGAATGAAGCTTAAATCATTACTCGGTCTGGTGGTCGCAGCGATGCGCCACTCGCGCGAGCTGGCTGATAGCTGGTGGGTGCAGGATTACAACACTGGCTCTTTTAGAGTAAAGTTAGTTTACTTGAAGGTTGCTGATAACAATGAAATAAAAAAATATTTTGGTTAATTAAGTTTACTATTTACCCATCTATTCTGAAAGGCTAACCAACTTAAGAATCAAGCTGTGTTAAAATATTTAGGAGGCTTAAATTAAGTATATTTTAACTTAGCTGTGAATCGGTTTGGGAATTAAAAAGTTAAAATTGTAAATAATAACTTAATTTTATACTAACCAGAGTTTAAAAAAACGATTTTTAAGTATTTTATTTATCAGCCTTTTGGCTATTATTGGGACGGGAAACCACTTCTTTTAATGGAATCCGTTATAATAAAATTAAATTGATATGTCAAACTTCATGTTTTATTATAACAGAACTTGGTTTTACGCCGTCATTGTGAAATGTGTAGGCAGTGAATAAATCTGCTCGCACGCGCCGACAAATGCACTTTTAATAAGGATTTACTGCTTACAAATGGAGTGAGTGTACAGTCATAAGAGAAATGTATGGAAACTTATGCAAACGTACGCGTGTGTTATGCGGGCGACGCATTTGCAATACCATTCACTTTATCATGTGCGGACAATCAAATAAATATGAATCTTTTAGTTTATTTTTAAATGTAGTGATGTTTCTCGTGTTCGTATCATAAAGTTATAATCAATTATCTACTCAGAAATAGTAAGTAATTGATAAAGCTAATTTACTTTCTTATCAGATTATTGAGCTTCAAAAAAATAGGTCTTCTGTAAAAGTATTCCACCTACACCAAGATCAACATTAATCTTTCAAGCACTTCTACAATTTCATCACATTTAAAGATATTCTATAGAATCTTCAATTCCGTATTTTCTTGAAGAAAGTTTTTAAAGAAAATATAAAGCAGATATTAAAAGAGTAACAGTAACCAGCTGTCGCAAATTGAATCGGCAGGAGCGAGTGCTTATTAGGTAAATTTGAATTAACTTAATATTGTCATATTGCTTAATGCTTTTAGTAGCGGGTGTCGAGATGAAGCCGGTTACGAAGAAACACTTTGCATTGGCTCTACGACAGAATTTTGGAAATTAATAAATATAACCACTAAAATTAAAATGAAAATGGGTTTCGTCAATTGTCTTCAAATGTTAGGATCACTCGTTGTTGGCTTTAAAAAGGCACTCACCACAAATGATAGATATTTACTAATAAAATAAAAAATAGGCTAACAAGGAAATGTCGGCAGTTGCAAAACAACCATAATAGAAACGAGTAACAAGTGTAGATACTCAAAAGCCTAAAACTAAGCTTTACCACTAGCTGCTTGCTTCTCTCATAAATTATGCAAAAAGTATTTTTTCTCATTAATGTTACCACAAGTAAAACACCTTCTTCCCTGAGATACAACATCAGCCCCAGACCGGCTCAACCCCCGATCGCCTTAATTTCCCTATTAATAGTCGCCAATGTGCAGCGCGCGCGCAAATGACTTCCATTTGCTGGAGTGGCTCGGATTACACCAGACAGCCACCACACCAAACTTGAGGACTGCTGTACTGTACCTTAATGAACGATTATGTACATTTTTAAAGGAACTTGGTTTGCATATTAACAGTAGCCACAAGTTTAAGATAATTTTATTTAAACGGTATAAAGAGTGCAAAGAAAATCAATCATTTTAGTTCATGTACGCTGACTCAATGCGGCTTGAAAGATCACTTGTTAGATGATTATTTAAAATTTGGGAAGTTCTTACGATGTTTTCTTCCCAAGATAATAGTAAAACATTACGTTCCTATGCCTGTTGTAAAAAGGTCAAATTACGTTTTGGTGAATAAAAGCAGCGATTTTCCAAAGAATAATTTCGTAGAACTTCCATGAATTATTTATAGAAGCGCTGAGGAGAGCGACTTTCGGCAAACCGTTTCCGTGGCCGATGATTAAGAATTTTATATTACAGATTTTCGTGAAATTGTAATCTTGCGATTAGTAACCATTCATTAAAAAGATAAAAGTTATTTAAGATAGGAAAAGTTGTTTCTTTAAAATGTCTTTTACAAAAATTTGATGAAGGTTATCTATACTAATATTATAAAGCTGAAGAGTTTGTTTGGTTGATTTTTTGTTTGTTTGTTTGTTTGAACGCGCTAATCTCAGGAACTACTGTATCGAATTGGAAAATTAATTTTGTTTTGAATAGACCATTTACCAAGGAAGGCTTTAGGCTATATATCATCACGCTGCAACAACTAGGAGCAAAGAAATAATGGAAAATGTAAAAAAACGGGGAAAATTATTCATCCTTGAGGGCTTCCGTTGCGTGCGCTGCGAAAACGGTTCAAGATACCAAATATATATGTATGAAAGAATAATTCCTCTTGAAATGATATAAAAAAATGTCGCGACAGTATATGCCTATCTTTTAAGATTAACTCACTGGAACCGTTTTTATGGTAATCAAATATGGTTGAAATTAATGCATTATTTTGTTAAAAGTTGTATCAACGTAAAAATATTAATCTTTATCCAAATAAATGTGTCCTGATTTATTTACAATTATTAGTATTAGTATTTGTAAACAAAATTGTCTTTGACATCATTTAATTTCAATGAATATCTTAGGAGATAGTACAATTTTAAAATAACACCGATAAAAAATTCATCCGCGCCGCATGATGTGCGAAAAATAACTCGGGAAAGATCTCAATTTACCTTATATTATAGGGACCCCTTTCCCTATACTATAAGGTAAATTGAGACTCCGAATTTACCCCGAATTTAACGTGTGCGAAGCCGTGGGCAAAAGCTAGTTATTTAATATAATTTAAAATTAAGGTATTAATTTATTATGATAATGTTTTAAACATGCTTAATTAATCTGTATTGAATACTAGTGGCCGCCCGCGACTCCGTTCGCGTGGAAGTTGGTTTCCCGTGGGAATGAGAGGTTTTCCCGCGGTAAAAAGTACCCTATGTCCTTTCCCAAGTTCAGTTCTTTCTTCATACCAAATTTCATCAAAATCGGTTCAGTGGTTTAGGCGTGAAAGCGTAACAGACAGACAGACAGACAGACAGACAGACAGACAGACCGACAGACAGACAGAGTTACTTTCGCATTTATAATATTAGTAGGGATAACGCTTCTTGGCAAGAGTGACTTGTGTGTGTCAAGAACTATAAAACATATTGTGCCCATGTATTTATTCAATACTCAAAATCTTTAACTTGACGATAATGAACCCTAATTGAAAATAACTAACTTTTGTGACCCCTTAACCAAACTTGATACACGGTTGAGCATAAAACCCGTAACTTAAAGCAAGCTATCTACAATATCAGAACCTTTGTTTAACTTTGTCCAAGTTAGTTCAAGAGGCTCAAACACAACTTGCGGGTATCAAGAGAAAACTTATAAAAATGTTAAACTTTGAAAATACAATCGATTCATTAGTTCCTTTGAAGTGTCTGTGTGCCGAGGGTTCCTGTAAAATAAAAGTACAATCTCAAGTTTCCACATTGAGAGAACCAATAAGGTTGCAGCTGGCCGGCGCAAGACACAAGATGTTTAAACTGAACATACACAAGGTATTTAGATACCTTTATCGACATACGTTTACATTTAGCATTATATCAGTAAATCAATGCCATAATTGGTTAATTTTTTATAATTATGCTACTATCACAAACATCATCTTCGATATCATTCTTAAAAATTACTATCATCCTTAGGTACTAGTTTAAAAATTCATCACTACATAGTAAAAAACAAAGTCGCTTTTTCTGTCTGGCCCTATGTCACTGTGTATGCTTAAATCTTTAAAACTACGCAACGGATTTTGATGCGGTTTTTTTAATAGATAGAGTGATTCAAGAGGAAGGTTTATATGTAAAATATAAAGACAGGGGTTTTACTCCGAATTTAACGCTTGCGAAGCCGCGGGCAAAAGCTGGTAGGAGTATAAGTTACAATTATATTTAAAAAGACCTTGGGTTAAAAACTTTGCGTTGCTTTAAGTATAGTCCGTCGATGTCTTCGACCAGTCGGAGCTGGCGAGCGTGAGAGCGGGAGTCCCGCACAGGGCGTTACAGCGGTTTATTGACCGCGGCGATATGTGCGAGGAACCCTAATGAATAACCACCACAGCGCACTACTGCCTTCTTATTGCACGGAGTTTACTCAATACTGAGTTCTATTTTATAAAGAAACTTTATATAAAGAAAAAAACGATTTTATTAACTAATATATGTACTTTAAAGTAAGAGTTACAGTGATGTTCTAAAGACTGGTATGGGGAATGCATCTTACTTGTGTAAAGAGTAGGTATGGCTGGTCACAGTATGATTTATCGTCCAATGGTGAATTTCAATATGGTACTTACCAATAACGCCTTGTTAAATGTGTGATTATTGTAAATTGATTCCACGGCAGATATTATTATGTAACTGACAAAACCAGAAAAAATAAACGTTACAGAAATAAATTTCTAATTACCAAAGCTATAACGGTAATAGTGAAAGACTTCTTTGATAAAAATAATGAAAATAAAATGTTATGCTTAAATACACCAACAAAGCAACTGATTTTTTAACTAAGCTAAAATTATTTATAAATACTTTTTTCCTCTTAAAGCGTATTATCAGTGTATGAATTTATGATGATGTTACCTTTAAACTAGATATACCTACTTACACAGATGTTTCGTAAAAATCCAATCGCGAAACGCTTCCTGTCTGCCGGATGTAAAAACGGGATCAATTTATTCTCCGTTTTTACAATGTAGATAAGTTTCACTGAAGCGGGAAATTCGTTCATAAAATTCGGCAAGAGGCTGCCATTTGTAGCGCCAATAAGTTTATAGGATAAATTGCCTTTATATGACGATAAACTAAGTTACGCAGAAGTTGGTAAGCTATTTCAAGATGAAAAATGTGTTCCTAAAAATAACGCTAATGTGTTCAACTCGAAAATAATCAAACTAAGAACACAGAAAGGGATCCTTAGAGAAATTGTCTTCACTAGTGTTATGTTTACACAGTTAAAAGATAACTAGGAGCCAACTTTGTTGTCTAGTAAAGCAAGTAGCCACTTAAAACTTTTATTACGGTTCCGGGCTCCATACAAAAGCGGTAATTTCCGGGGATTATTCTTTAGAAAATTCCGCGTAATGCGCTCGTGAAATCTGGAGCTGGACAATGGCGGGTTTCACGAGGAGCCATGAAACAGTCACAGCCGGCGCTGCCTTATTAAGTCACCACGATACTTATATCTCGGGAATTACTAAACTAATTTAATAAACGTAGAAGTGACCACTAACTAACTATTTATACCCCTTCTTAGAAAACGATTAAAATATTTGATTTCTTCCACTTTCAAAGTAAACATGATTGAACAATAGCTTTAAAGTTATTGTATTTAAAACTATATAAAATTGAATTTCTTACTGAGATTAAAAATGTGTATGTTTGTGTGTTTGTTACTCTTTCACGTAAAAATTACTAAACGGATTTGGTTAATATTTACACATGTATATTATATATTATTGTACATGGGGTTATTATTATCTTGAGAAAGTACACCATTATAATGGAAAAGTTAGTACTCGTACATAGTAAGATTCAAATATGAGAAACAAAATTTGACATATTTTTGGAATAAGACTACGCAATGTTGGATATCCTCCAACGTGCTCGAGTTAAAACTGTCCGCAATGGGATATACGCTGTAACTTGTGACCTAAGAGCTTCGCAGTTTTATGTTGTCCTAGTACTCGCTGAGGAAATTACTTCACAGCTTCTGCGAAACAAACTTCAATGTGTTAATATTCCATTCTTTTTAAATCTAGGTCATCCTGATAATTATTAAAACAAGAAAATACTTAATGAACAACAAGAACACCTATTACAACATTTAGGGAATTATAAACAAAGACAAACATTAGCATTTAATAAAGGGAAAATCAACAAAATCCCTTACAAATAATGAATTTGCAAAACAAATATTAGTGAGACGAATCAGTATCTGAAAATATCTTATACAAACCAAAAGGTTTGTTGTTGTGCATGTTATTAGAGGCCAGGTAGCCGTACAAGTTGTTGTATTTTCCATTGAATCCATACATTCCGGGAAGATATAATCCGTAATTTGATAACATAGTTGCCAAAATGGTGTCCGTTGAGAAGTGATTCGGACTGTTGTATCGGACGGGGACTCTAAGCGGCAATGTAACAAATATGTTTTGATTGTGGACATTATCCCTTGATCGAGATATTGCGTAGTTGTCATTTGTTTCAGTGTTCAATTTGTACTTTGCGAGGATGTCAAGAAACTTGTTTGTGAAATTATCCGCCGTATCTTGCCCTGGTGTAGTTAATTGATGTTTCGGTACTTTATATGAATAAGAGTATTTATCTTCAACTTTGATTAGGTTAAGATTTTCATTTGATTCCGTAACTTCATATTTAGCATTTTCTTTTATTGGTTCTTTTGACTGTAACTCATCATTATAATTTTCCAGTTCACTAATTTTATAGTCTTTCGGTTTAATAACAAAAAAATCACTGACAGATTGTTCGCTTGGGGCTAAATCTCTATCGATTTCATTATCATTGACCACATCTGAAAGCAAATCACAATACTGATAAATGAAATTTAAAAATAAAAAAAAACGACTGAATAATTCATAGTTAAAAAAACTTACGCTTTACAATGTCTGAGTCATGAGAATGGTCTTGATCTAATAAGATGTTTTTAGATCTTCTGGTGATAACATCATTATTAGTTTTGAATGCTTCAAATGTTTGTGGATTTCGAAAATAGTTTGTTCGAAACAATGCGACTTCAATCGGCAATGGTTTCCATCCATTATCATAGGTAACTGAATCTGTGAGAACTAAATTAAACTGAAACAAATAAATTGAAATAATTTTTGTGTTATAACTATTAAATATTTAATAGATACTTAACTTGAAAAATATAACCACGAGAACAAATAAAAACAAAACATGACAATATTATGACGAACTAACTAATGATATAAATATACACTTTTTAAATTAGGAAGCAAATTTAAAAGAGTTTCATTTACAAAGGAATAAAAGGAACACACATTTTTTTTTATTATCATGAACCGGAATTTAGGAACAAATTTATTAGTATGTAAAATATAAAAAACTCACCAAGTGAAGGAGCAGTACCCACTTGAAGCCCATGTCGGCGTATTGACAAATGAGTAGCGTGTCACTCAAGTGAACAAGAAAATGTCTTCCAGGCGCGCTAATGCAGGTACACGCGACCTATGCTCAAACGAAAACAATTAAATGTGAACACTGGCTTGCGCTTAACAGTGGGACGTATACATATATTTTGTTATTAAAATTAAACTAATTTCATGAGTATATTCTCCAACTATGAATTCCAAAGTAAAAATTTTATAAAAAATTGAAAAAATTGAAATTTATCGTTAAGACATGGAATTTATTCAGCTAATTATAAGCCCCTATTTAGCAGACGACGAATAAAAGAGTGTTAATTAGCAATGAGTGCCACCAGCGCTGTTCAAAACTACTAGTAAATACCAAACTGTGTTTTAGGTCCTCAAGATAGATAAAACGATTGTCACTGCGTGCAAACTTAAGACAGTAGAGTCGACCATGTTCCCATACCATGATGCTAAAGGATTCTATTAGCATTGGTTACTGAGAACATAACATAAAGTAGACCAACTGTTAGTTTGTCGCCATAACGCTTAAATCTATTATTTCAATTTACATTATGTTTTCTTGTTTTGTGATGGAATAAAAAAAAGAAGCCTTATTTATGAGGAAGTCGTGTGTACGTTGTATGTTACGGGTCACAGAGCATGGAGACATGTCTTCAAATGAAGAGTACAGCAGCTACATTACATATTCTTGTCCTAACGAACCTCTTTAGGGGGACAAAGTTATATTTATTTTTGAGAACTTCATAATATAACCATTTTGCGATTTTATATTTACACTAGCGACCCGACTTGTTCCAGAAACATTGTATTTTAGCTTACCTAAAACTGCTTTTTCTAAACGTTATTTATTTACAAATTCAAATGAAAAAATATTTTAAAAGGTGGAAAAACCACATCAAAATCCGTTTTGTGATTTAGGAGGAGGAAGCGGACAAACATACAAACCAAGTTAGTGACTCAGATTTATACTATGTAATGATGATGATTTAGAAATAAATTTAAACTCAGATACTAGTTTTGATTAAGTTGCAATAGTTTTAGTATGTATTTTCTTAAACTATGGTATTCCAAACTACTGCAACTAATTTTGTTAGGAAAACCGATCTTTATTGCCAACACTCAAGGCACTACACTCTTGCATTTTTCCTACAACTATGTGTACAGGAAAATGCTTTCACAGCACAATAGCTTCAACAATTACTGAGCATTGTTCTCAATGAGAATCACTTGAAAGGAAACAGTAAAATACAATCGGAACATATTTTGTAGTAGACTTTTAGAATAGTGGTTTAGTGGACACAACCAAGAAGTTGGTTATGTCTATACATTTTGGATATCATTTAAAAACTATGACTGTGACATTTTTCGGTGTAATGTATCTGAAATTTAAATGGTTGTCATGAAAAGACATAATTTTTATGGAAAATTATTTTGTTTATTAACTTATACTCCTTTATCTTTTTTTTAACTAGTCCTTGGTAAGATCAATGACTTCATTGTTGTTATACATTTCCAAACATTTGAATTTTGTATTTTTTACTGCAGTCTTAACATTTCCAGGGCTTTCATCAGAATCCAGGGTTTCCTTAGCTATTTTAATAACTTTTCCACTAGTTGCGGAGCACTCGGCATACACATTCACCGAATGAGTCCTTACTCTGAAACATTACGACTGATTTATAACGTAATCACTTTCAAGTATGAAGACTTTGTTAATATAAGTAAATATTTTGTCGTAAAATATGTGCTATAAAAACATTATATTTAAGTAGTAGAAGCTACACCTTCCATTAGACTCATCAATTAGCTTTCCTAATTGTTTATTTCTACTATCCATTTCTATGTTTTATACGATCTGATTTCTTCAACTGCAGTTCGTCCTTTGAAAGATTGACAAAGGACGAACAGCAGTCGAATAAATCAGATCCATACCTTCGTATTTATGCTAGTTAGGTTTGGTAACTCTTAAGCGCGATTTAATATCATATCAGAGACATCTATGCTTGTTTTATGCACTTTCAATGAGTTTAAACGTAAACAGCGTCATCTATCGTAAAGCTTTAAAACTAAAATATTTATTATGTAGCCTAACAGAGTTTTACCATCTTGCAAAGCATCTAGTCTCAACGTTTTTGTATAGATGGCGCTCTTTCGAGGTAATACGGTTGTTAAAATTAATTAACAGCAAATATTACTTTTAACGACTTTACTTTTGCATTTTGTCTCTCCTTTATTTTTAGATTCTCCAGAACCTTGTATGGAATATAAAAAAGTGGTTAGTACTCCTATTCCTGCTGATCAAATTACACGACTCTTATTATAATTGAAAAATAAAAAAAACAATTGTATATTTTAAACTTATCTTTTTTATCTCCATTATTTGAGTCTGCTCCTCAAAATAAAGGCTGTATCGTGCCACCCGATCACCTCTGGCAGGAAAATGGCGCAACTTCCCGGAACTAGCTGATAGCAGCGCGGGAAATTATAGCATTCACATTTAAAACTTTTAATGATTCTTAATTTGATATGGTTATCCTCTACAAATCTGCGAGACATAAAGATGCGATATAATATCATCTTTGGATTGATTTATATCAGAAAGGGTTTAGTGACCCAGTTACCACTAAAATAAGAAGTAAAAAAAAAGATTTATTGTATTCATGTTTTGAAAGTAAAAAGCTGAAGGTTGGTGATATCATAACTATTATGAAGGCATAGAAAATCGATTAAAAATCCATTTATTTGTCTTCCTTCCAACTTATTTCTGTTTCATAATATCGGTTAAGTATTCGTACTTTTTACTATCTTATTTACACTTTTAGATAACCATTATAAAAATATATGTGTACCTAGGCAACCACAGGTTTTGAATATATGTTTCTAATGTTTTCTACAATTGAGAAAAGATTTAAGCTAGTTAACGAGGTATAAGATCATAATTTGAAAAATATAGATTCAATCTAGTACAGTTATAAACTCTACAATTAAATATCTATTTAAAAACTTTAAGGCCCAATTGCAGGGAACGTTTTAACCTCGGGTTAGCTAACTCAGGTTTAAATGGCGCCACCATCGATTGTAACTACTTCTTATTACAATCGATGGTGGCGCCATTTAAATCTGAGTTAGCTAACCCGAGGTTAAAACGTTCCCTGCAATTGGGCCTAAGCATATTATTTTCTATCGTGTTATATAAAGCTTAACAAAAAGTTTAAAAAGATGCCAAATCCTGCATTTATTAGGTTTAATTGGTGGAAACTTCACTAGTTAATAGGTTACTAATTAAGACTACATTAAGAATTATTTATAACTGTTTGTTTCCCAAATAAATAAAAATAAAATGTGTGCATTAGTGAGTTAGTTCAGTTCTGCGTCGCTAGATGTCACGCTTCGGGAGTCGCTGGGTGCGAGAGAGAAAGAGAAAGCCTGACGTAGGGAGCGCTAATCGCGTCATCTGGAAAATTGCGTTCACCGCGGTTTACTTTTAGCACTGATTTGGAGCAATTATTACCATGTTTTATCATTTTATATTGATTAATAATGAATTAACCTTTTTTGCACAATTTGTTTAGTTTAGAATACAAGTTATTTACAAAAAAAATTGCAACAATGTTGTTACGACATATGTTTCCTAACTCTCGAGTGTAACTCTGCTCAATTTGTTTAAGGAAGTGTCAGACAAATGACGATCGAATGACAGCCACTGACAGGTGGCACTTTCCCTCTCATTGCCCCCGCAGGCGCATCCAATGTGTTCAATATCGCAATACTTCATGTTGTTTGATGCAAACGTCGAAATTCCTTCCTGAATGATTTTCCTTCTATTGGTGAAAAGCTTGGTAGATTTGATCAGGAACCAAAGGCATCATCAACCAAATGATGTTGGTTGGTCTGACTTATAATTTAACATCTAAATCGAACGAACGCCCCGTCCAATACTGGACTAAAATCGTTGATGTATGTCATACTGACGAAAACAAATAATTTGTTATTTTGAATATAGAGTACATAATATACAAGTACATTAGATACATTTATTTGTTTTCCATTTCTATAAAGACGTTGACCTGTTAACTATCAGATGAAAAAAAGATCCGGTTTTCACATAAACTTTTACTTTTCTCAACGAATACAAAATTCGTATAACTGGTTCTGCCGGTGTTGTTATTAATATTGTGTCATTTGACGTAACTCGGTGATATACCGATGGAAAACGATCGAAATTTTGATTATTAAGTAATCTATGGTAATTTACGAATAATTGGAAGATTTTTATTGACTTCATGTACCTATTTAAATCTAAATTTACTATGCTATGAGGACTTGGTCTTTGAGGAAGCTAATAACTTAGATGTTCCATTTTTATAACCAATTACGATTACTATATCTATCTCATTAACACTTGAAAAAGACAGTATTATCTACTTTAATAATCACTGTCCTACGTACCTACATTAAAATTATTGCATGCAAAACCATAACCATAACCCTACTCTTAAAGTTTTGTTTTGAAATGAATGACCATTCAACAAGATATGGATGCAATATTAATAGCAGTTAGCCTTTAACATTCTCTCCAAAGCTTTTCATTTTCAATTTTAGTGTTATTGGCGAATAGGAAATTGACATCATAAAATATTATACACGGAACCTGTTTTATAACTTGTGAAACATTTTACAGTTCATTACATTTACTTAGTCTATTTTAAGAATTTATTTGTTATTAATGAGGATATATATACTTACGATGTATGTTTTTTCAGATTTAAATATTATGAAAGCTTTTTAACTTTTAGTTGTGCACTACTTCTACATCAAAAACATGCAAGAAATTGCTATTGATAAAGATTTCACAAAGCAATGCAATAAACAACTTTTACATGTTTAACAATCGAAACAAGATTAGAAAAAAAACGTGATTAGTTTTATTTCCATACATAATACATGCTCGTCTTAATTACTATATTTCAATATCTGCCGCAACATCGCCGTTGCTGCGGCGGCGCTCGCTCGGATCACTAATTATTCACAGAAATATGCTATTCATGGCTAAAAGATGATCTTGCAGCGATGATCTAGATGTTACGACATCGACCAACTTAGATCTAGACTCGGATAAGTGGATCAACCAGTCTCGTGATTTATGAGGCTGTCCTTGAATGCAGATCAGTTGATTGTATCAAAACGGTAACCTTATTTACTATTATAGAGTAACTACATAATCTGTAAACATTAGATAGTTAATGAAGAATCAGTGGCTAAAACCTTTTGTAATTGCTTAAGCGGAAAATGGACAGACAAAATAGAAAACGGTTATGTAGACTATTTTGAAATTTATGAGCAGTTTACTTAAATAAATACATTTCCAGACTAAATAAAAAATAAAGTAAAACCATCATATCAATAATTAGTGTTACTCAGCGGCGGCCTTAACCATTGCGAGGCTCCGGGCGGCAGGTCTTTGCGAGGCCCTATGCTATGAAAAGTATGAGATGCGAAAAGGAGACCAATCAGTTTGGGCCCAAATTCAAAAGTTCCGCCCAACGATTCTTTTTTCTCTAAACTATTTGAAATATTGCCTTCATCATTTATTACTATGGCACCAAAACTGTGGGACCGAAACTTTTGCTGTTATTAGACTTTGAAGTTCTGATATTGCCATACATTTTACCAGCAATAATATTTAGTATTTAAAAAAAAAGTATTTAGGCGTCGTTACTGACCAAGCTCTGGAGAAAGCTAAGTTCTGGCTCTTCTTAAACCAGAGAAATGTTCCATTGACCCATTTCCCTAATTTGCTATACTATAAACTTTTCGAGCGTCTTCTTTTAAGTCAACTGACACAGATGATTAAACCAACACTTATACCAGCGCTGGCTGGCTTCAGACTTTCTTCTTTGTCTTTTTTTCTTTTATTTTCAATATCCCAGGAAAATACCTCACGAATACCCACCCTTCCAGGGAAAGGAGACAGGTTAAAACGAGGTTGCACTCACTAAAAAACCGAACTAGCCCTACGTTGGCTACCTGGGAACCATCAAAACTTCCAGCCTCTCCGGCATCGACCCCGAACCTTCCCGGCAAGAGTCGCCGAGACGCGCCACTATGGGGTCAATGGCGCGCCGTCGCGACACCCTGGACCGAAGAAGAGAGTCAGGGGTATACCCCCACACCTCCCCCAACCCACCTCTGAACCAACCGTGAAGGGTCGGATGCTGCGGCCGCCATACCATTATAATCGACCCGCCACAATTATCCCCCTGGGCGTATCTGGCAGACAGAACTAGTCAATACGAGCCCGCAGGCTGGTCTACACCACGACCGGCTCCAAGGGGTTTTTGCTATCCCGCAGCAATGATCCAGCCTGAGACCGAAACACTAATTCAGGATGCCCAGGGTGCACCGGAACGAACCCCATCCCTGATTTGCGAAACACAAGTATCCCAGAGAACAGGAAGTGAACGAGAATGACCAATCTATTCCATCAACTAACTTGATCTTTCGCCACAAGGCACCCGTGTACAGCTGCTTAGATCACTGTCATCTTTACACATTATCTTGGTGCATCATTGGATAAATAGCTTACATTTAAAAACCACTGTCAACGTATCAAAAACAAAGTGGGTACTCGAAACAACCTGCCCCGACGGCTCGGTAATACGACATAGGATGCTGCCGTAGATGTTTTAAGAACCACGAGTGCTCTGTCTATCTCAGCCACCGAATATGCCTGCCTAGTTTGGCACCGAATGTCTCACGCAAAAGAAGTATTACGTAGTATATCACGCTTTGTTGCCTTAAATCAACACCATTAAACAAGATATATCCTTAATAGGTATAGTTCCGATGACACCTCTAGCACCACCAAATGTACAGCGAGATGATCACTGTGCGGTTGAAAAAAAAGTACAGGAAAACGACCAGCAGCCGGCCAACGATCCTTACTCAGAAGCCGATAAAGTTTTTTTTTAATGAAACCTAAGCCACCAATACATCGTCCTTAGAACTGGGCAAGGTTCTGGATACAAAAACTCCCCTCTGGCCGCGATCAGTATGAATATATCTATTTATTTGCAGTGCTGCTGTGATAATATGGTTAGGTGGGGTTTCAACAGGTAACCTGTTAAAAACTCGAATTTCTGTTACCCGAATCTTAAAACCCCGAAAACGCTTGGTATAACTTTTAAAAGACAGAATTAGTAAATGACTTTTTTTTTAAATTCCTTTTTTTATTTCCCAGATGAATCTATTTCCAGGTGAACTAAAACCAAATTTTCAAAAAATATTTTTTTGTTTCCCATATTCTCATAATCCAGATATAGTTATACCATATTCTCAGAATACATTTTTTGTTTCTCTCCGTAACATTTTCCAAATAAACTAATACCAAATTTTCATTATATTTATATTTAGTTCCCATACAAACATATTCCTGATAAACTATTGCCAGATTTTCATAATCTTTTTATTTGGTTCCCATACAAACGTGTTTTAGCTTAAGTTTTGCAATGGGAGCCGCTCCTTTCGCATAACGTCGATTGTCCTAAAATCGTTCGTCATACATAAATTGTCACAATCATCAAAAAGCATAACACTCATGTCGCATAATTTATCCTTTGCATAACTTTTAAACGGCAAAACAGTCTATAGGCATATTATTCTTAAGCATAATGTATAAAATCCCTAATTTCCATTGGCATAACATCCTCATCATCAGTTCTAAAATGCTTTATCTTGATTTGGTTTGTCATAACTATAGGAAAACCTAATGTTATTTGGCATATTTTAGGTCAACCAACTTATTAAAATTATGATTTACAAATTTGGTTATGCGCTATTTGATCATATATCAAAATAATAGGTACGACGACGAGCGAAGCGAGGAGTTTGAGGTTTAATGGTGACCATACAGTGCGCAAGCCGAGCGAGCGAAGCGAGCGTATCGCGGCAGCGGTCGGCGAAGCGCCAAAACCCAAGTTCTTTTCTAAAATACAATACAAGGATTTAGTTGTTCTAGATGTCGTTTATTTGGATTTAAAAATTCTTGATTTTAAAAATCTAGATATTGTTTGTCTGGATATCAATTAACTGTATTTCAAAAACTTGTGTTTTAAAAATCTGGCTTTTGTGCATATGGATATCGGTCATCTAGAATTTGCGCATTTAGATTTCGTGTGTCTGGAACTCATACGCCTGGATTTTAAAACGTCCTGCAAATGAATAAATGGGCAAATTAAATTCGGAGTTGCGATTATATGGCAAATCAAACTTCGAAATTCTAAAAAACTGAATTATGAAAAAATGTCCAAACGTTTTCTGGATTATGAAATTCGGAATATTAAAATTCGGGATTAAGATTGGTAACCGTTTCAACAACATCAGTCCAATGATCCCCTCGCACTGTATAATTAAAGATCTCATACTGGTCACCGACAATGTGCTTGATGTGATAAAGCGCTAGGCCTGAGAAATATGACCATCTTAAAACACCCAGGACTACTTGACACGATAGAAGAAAAAGAAGAGGATTACCTACAAGAGTTCTGCTCACATGTGATGGTCTTTATTCGCTTAATCACATACTTACCTACCTACGCAAGATATGAAACTGTTGCAAGACGAACTCCAGCCGTACGCTTGGATAACATATTAGTTAAGCCAAAGAGCATTAACTGATATTATCAAAAAAATCTTATTTAATAGGCATAAGTCTGTTTTTATTTTAATTTGAACCGAACAAAATGCGTTTAAAGTAGGAAAATATGTTGTTTATGATCCCTGAATTAGATGACAAAAGATTTTTTACAAATGTATGAAAAAAAAACAACTTTTTGAATGAAAAAAATCAACTTTCGTTTCCATTAACACGTAAGATGTTGACTGTAGGATGTTAATGAAATTATCCGATTGATGTCGTCAATCATATGAAACCATTTTTTTTGCTAGCCGGCACTTTTAGTTTTGGGCCCAAGTTTTATTTTTTATAAAGCGTGAATGGTCTCCTTTGCGTGGGTTGTTGCGCGAGGCCCCTGCAAGAGCGAGGCCCCGGGCGATTGCCCCGTTCGCCACCCCCTAAGGCCGCCGCTGAGTGTTAGTAACATATTTCCTTCGATCTAAATTATTACTTTTTTTCTTGATATTTGCAGTTTGATATTAAAATTATTTTGTAACATGGAAGAAAGGAAAGTTTTCCGCTTTCCTTTTAAATTTGACGTTTCGTGAATTACATTAAGATTTTATAATGTTAATCAATAAATCATTAATTAATATAAAAAGTAAAATAACGTATGCCAATGTTAATTCATATCTATTTGTGCGAGCATTTATCACTTTATAATTACAGCTCTGAACGATGATTGAATGATGAGTTATTTGTATTGAATCAATACAATGATGCATATAAAGAATTTGTGGAGGTCGAAGAAAGTATATGTTTTAAAGCGTCTATTATTCTAAAAAAAAATTGATACCTTAATTATCATATTTTAAACTTTAAAAAACTCAACTGTTTTTGTTGCTCGAGTTGTGTGTTCCTTGCTGAATGAAAAACGGCTGTGTCATCTATCGTAAATCTTAAATTTACAAGTAAAATCTTGCAAGTAACGTGGTTATCAATCCATCGTCGCATTGAATTTAATACGAAGCCTGTCATGAGATAACGAATGGGTGAAACGATAAGGATTGCTCTACTTTTAAAAGGAGTGCAAGTAGAGCAGTAATATTATTGATGATGCATTTATAATATGGCCTCCCACTAAGAGTCTTAAGAGCGTTAACACAGATTTTTGTAAGAATATTGGCTTGAATTTTTACTAATACTTTAATAAAATGTCAACAATTCGTAATGACTTGCAACTTTTAATTTGTTTTCGTTGGTTATGTAAACTAGGTGTTATGTCGTAAGTTTGACCTCAATCAGTAGCAAAAATATTAAAGTTCATCTTGTTATAGTTTCATTTGACATTCACTTAACATATTCTAATGATATAGATAGATAGATGAATTCTTTATTGCACACACAAAAATATAAAACAATTACAATAAAGCATAGGAATATAGCAAAAGGCGGTCTTATCGCTAGCAGCGATTTCTGCCAGACAACCAAAGTTAAGGACAAAACGAAACATTAAGGTAGGTGCAAATACATACCCCCCCAAGGGATTGCGCCTTGTCGTGGCGGGGGGGCTCAGTACCTCGTAGCAATCCAGCTACTGAGGGAAGCGAAGCATCCCACATTGGGGGTCGGGCTCGCTGTCTTACTCCTTAATGAGTAATTCATGTGAGTTCCGACGGGGAGGGCATACCGTAATCCTCACTCTGAGGACCGGGGGCTGTCGGGGCATTTGCCCGGGCTGCGTGGATGGTGAACCACTATAAAAAAGAATCCCTTGCACACCGTAATCCCTACGGGGACCGGGGGCCGTCGGGGCATTTGCCCGGGCTGCGTGGAGGGTGAACCACTATAAAAAAGAAACCCTAGCACACCGTAATCCTCACTCTGAGGACCGGGGGCCGTCGGGGCATTTGCCCGGGCTGCGTGGATGGTGAACCACTATAAAAAAGAAACCCTAGCACACCGTAATCCCTTCGGGGACCGGGGGCCGGCGGGGCTTTGCCCGGGCTGCGTGGATGGCAAACCACTATAAAAACCCTCGTGTACCGTTATCCCTTCGGGGACCGGGGGCTGTCGGGGCATTTGTCCGGGCCGAGTGGAGTAAACCACAATAAAAATCCCAAGACCAAGTTCGGCGCCCGGCGAGGGTCTGAATGGCAGTGGGTCACTGTCGTTAGGGCGTCAGGGGGCGATCCCCCCACCAACGGGAAACCACAATGAGTAGAGTGAATAAAACTAAACTACCCCAGGAGGGTACCAACCGCTTAGCCGCGGGGGGAGAATCCCTCCCTGTCGTTGCTTCGGCTTCGGCAGGCAGCCCACCAGTATCTGGGGGGGCAACCACCTACTCCGTGCCTTTGGGCGCGGCCTCCATTGAGGCAAACACGGCGCATTCGAGCGCGAAAGGGGCGCTTTCTAGCGCGAAGGAGAAGAGGGCCACGAAAAGTGGCAAGACTATACTGCGGTATTCCGCTACCAGCGGAAACGAGGAAAAGGACGCTTCTGCAAGAAGCAGCGATGGAAGCATTAGGAGTGCGAGGGGCGAGAAGCCCAGACCGCAGAGGCCTAAGCATTCCACGAAAGGGAGAGACTCGGACGAGACATTTGTCTCCGTCAGAGGCACGGACTCGGAGGGGTCCCGTATGGAGACGGACCGTTTCGAGGTGCCAACGGCGGGACTGGGGCGCAGATCGCGCACCACCAAAAGACCGGCGAAAGCGTCGGACCCGGACTTTTCGAGCGGGAGTGAGTCGGGCACAAGCTCAATCGTGTCTGACGCTAAGGCCAAAAGCGCTTCCAAGCGTGGCCGAGGAAGACCGCCTACGACAGGGCACTATGTTGGCCTTGCCAAAGCCAAGGAGGCGTACGTAAAAGCTCAGCGAGAAGCGCTGGAGCTTGACGCCGAGGCTGAGGTGATAGAGGCGACTCGACTTCTCGCGATGGTACCCGCTGACGATATAAAGCGTCAGGTAACGGGTACCGTCAAAATTATCAGGGACGTGGAGCAGAAGTCGAAGAAGCTGCAGGGAGGCTTCAAGGGCGCTCTGAAAGCTGCTGCTACGCAGATCGAGCGAACCCTGACTGCTCTATATAGCAGAACGGCTGATGAGGAGGTCCGCGTGCTCCGCGCAGAAAACGAGGACCTGCGGACAAGGATGGAGGTGCTCCGAACGGAGATCGTTCTGCTCCGGGAAGAGATGGAGCGCACTCGTACAGAGAGTGTGCAAGCCCCACCTCAGCCCGCCGACAACAACTGGCAGGACGATAGGGCGACTCTTTTGAGGGACGTCGGCTTTATAGTCGACGCAAAGCTGGCTGGTCTGGATGACCGCCTGCTTCCCGCCAAAAGAGTTCGCCCTCCACTCAGAGCGGACAAGAGCCAGCCCACCAGGCAGGCAGCCACAGCGGCGACTGCGACTGCAACTGGAAAGAGCAAGAAGGCTCCAAAGCCGGTTGCCCCGGTCACAGTCGCAGTCAATAGGGAGGATGAAGAAGGGTGGACCACGGTAGTCCGCAAAAAGAAAAAGAGGAAGAAGAAGCAGAACGCCAATCCTCAGGCGGCACCCTCGGGCCCAGGCCAACCGCCCAGAGGCACGCCGTCAGCGGGACATAGGGCACCTGCAACACCACGCGGTCAGGCAAAGCCTAAAAAGGCCAAACCTGCAAGGGAGAAACTGCGCCCACCAAGATCGGCGGCGGTTGTTATAACCCTCTCTCCCGAGGCCACAGAGCAGGGCCTCACCTTCGAGAAGGTGCTAACTGAGGCACGCAACCGGGTGGACCTGACCGGTTTGCAAATAGGGGAGGGGCTAAGATTCCGCGCTTCGGCCACTGGGGGCCGAGTGTTTGAGATCCCTGGCGCGGACAGCGGCACAAAGGCAGACTCCTTTGCCAGCAAACTGAGGGAGGTCCTTCCGGAGTCTGTGAGGGTTACCCGTCCCATCAAATGCACCGATCTATGCATCACGGGATTGGATGACTCGGTGTCTCCTCAAGACATCGCGGCCGCCATAGCAAGGGGTGGAAAATGCTCTGCGGAGCAAGTTAAGGTCGGTCCGGTGCGCGCTGGCTTTTTCGGTGCTGGAAGCGCCATTGTGCAGTGCCCGATGGAGGCGGCGCAACCACTGGCGGAATGCGGCCGGCTTCTGGTCGGATGGAGCGCGGCTCGCGTGCGCACACTGGGTCCCCGACCCTTAAAGTGTTTCCGATGCTTTGAGATCGGACACACAGGGGCCCAGTGCAAGTCCGGAGTGGACCGCAGTCGGAACTGCTTCCGTTGCGGGGAGGAGGGCCACAGGGCTGCGGTTTGCACAAGCGATGCCAGCTGCGCCGCGTGCAAGGCAGCAGGGAGGCCGGCCAACCATTCGGCCGGAGGGCGCAAATGCGCTCGGCCTAGGAAGGGCAGATGGAAGGCTGGAAGGACCCCAGCCACGCCGAGCCAAAACAGGGAGCCGCCGATGGAGGCGATGTTGACCGGTCACTAATGGCTGCTCAACATCGCTTCCTCCAGGTGAATTTAAACCACTGTCTTGGTGCGCAGGACTTGCTCCTGCAAACTATGTTGCAGTGGTCAATCGACGTGGCGGTCATCCCGGACCCATACTATGTGTCTTCCCAGCCAAACTGGGCGGGGGACACTGGGGATACCGTGGCAATAGTGGCGGCTACGGGTCCGGACTCTCGGCCCCTCAATGTTAGGGACCGGGAGCCCGGGTTGGTTTCGGCGGTATGGGGCGATACCTTGGTCGTCGGGGTCTACTACTCCCCCAACAGACCGCTCGCCGAGTATCTGTCGTGGCTCGATCGAGTCAGAGCGGCAGTGCGGCGGGCGTCTTCGGACAAAGTCATCGTGCTTGGGGACTTTAATGCCCACAGCACGATGTGGGGATCCCCGGCGACCGACGATCGCGGAGAGGCGGTGGTGACGTGGGCGGCATCTTGCGGCCTCGTGCTCCTAAACCGCGGCTCCGTCGACACGTACGTGCGACAGTGGGGTGGGTCCATAGTGGATCTAACATTCGCTAGCCCCGCTCTCGCATCGCGCGTGTCGAACTGGCGGGTTCTGGACGACATGGAGACCTTATCGGACCACAGGTACATCAGGTTTGGGGTCTCCGTCTCGTCCAGCGACGACTATTCCCGTCGGAGGGTGGGAGATCGGTCTTCCTTTCCAAGGTGGTCCCTGTCGCGCCTCGACATGGAGGTGCTGGCCGAAGCCGCGATCGTCCAAGCCTGGACCATGCGGCCTTTCGAGCCAGCGGAGGCTGACGATGGGGCACTACGGTTCCGTGGTGCGTTGTCGCGCATTTGCGATGCGGCGATGCCCCGGGCCAGGAGGGGAGCTCCGAAGAGGGAGGTGTACAGGTGGACTCGCGAAATTGCCGAACTGAGGCAGGGCTGCATTGCAGCTCGTCGCGAGTACACCAGGTACAGGAGGCGGCGGAGGAGAAATGAGGAGGAGGAGGACCTGCTGCACATCGCCTATCTAGAGGCCAAGAAATTCTTAAAACTGGCCATCAGCAGGTCCAAAATCGAGAAACGCCAGGAGATGCTGGAGGCTCTCGATAGTGACCCGTGGGGTCGTCCGTACCGCGCTGCGCGCAACAAACTGCGCACGCGAGGACCCCCGGTCACCGAGACCATGCAACCTCGGCTGCTGGAGGACGTTGTGGCGGCTCTGTTTCCGAGCGGGCCCGCCCACGTCCCCCCGACAATGGTAGAGGACCAAGTCGTACAAAACGACGAGGAGGAAGTGGTCCCTGCCATCACGCAGACTGAGGTTGCCTTAGCGGCAATAAAGCTCCGGGCGAAGAACACTGCTCCAGGGCCGGACGGTGTTCCAGGGCGGGTGCTGGCGACAGCGTTGGACGAGTTGGGGGTCCACCTCACCGGACTCCTGAACGCGTGTTTAACGTCTTGCCAGTTCCCGTCCTGCTGGAAGGAGGGAAGGCTGGTCCTTCTGAAGAAGGAAGGGCGCCCGGCGGAGTCCCCCTCCGCTTATCGCCCAATCGTCTTGCTCGATGACGCGGGAAAGCTCTACGAGCGTATCATTGCGTCCCGTGTCATCGACCACCTGGGAGGAGTGGGTCCGGATCTGTCCGACTGTCAGTACGGGTTCCGGGAGGGCCGCTCAACAATCGACGCGATTCTTCGCGTCAGAGCCCTCTCGGATGGTGCCGTTGGCAGGGGCGGCGGGTTGATGGCGGTGTCTTTGGACATAGCGAACGCCTTCAACTCGCTGCCGTTCGGGTGCATCGATGAGGCACTCAGGTTCCATCGTGTGCCCATGTACCTACGGCGTATTATTGGTACGTATCTTAGGGACCGATGGGTCCTATATGAAGGGCGGGATGGGCGAGTCCATCGAAGACCGGTCGGGTGCGGCGTTCCGCAGGGGTCTGTCCTAGGACCACTCCTGTGGAATGTCGGATTCGACTGGGTCTTGCGGGGGAGGTTCCCGCCGGGCGTGAGAGTCGTGTGTTACGCGGACGACACACTGGTCACGGCCCGGGGGGGAAACTATGTGGAGGCGTCAGCTCGTGCCACCGCTGGTACCGAGCTCGTCATAGGGCGGATCGGAATGTTGGGCCTAAGGGTTGCCCTCGATAAAACCGAGGCGCTGTATTTTCACGGTCCTCGGCGGGGGCCTCCCGAAGGTGCCAACATTGAAATTGGAGGGGAAAGGATCGCGTTAAAGCCCCAGATCAAGTATCTCGGGCTTTATCTCGATCCACGGTGGTCGTTCAGGGAGCATTTTTCCCGTTTGGCTCCGAGGTTGGAGAAAGCCGCCGGTGCCTTGGGCAGACTCCTGCCTAACATCGGAGGGCCTAGTGTGGCCTGTCGGCGTCTGTACGCAGGCGTCGTCAGGTCTATGGCGCTGTATGGTGCACCCGTGTGGGTCGGAGCCCTGACTGGCCCGAATAAGGCCAAGCTGTGCCAGGCGCAGCGGGTCATGGCCGTCAGAGCGATCCGAGGGTACCGCACGGTGTCGCACGGGGCGGCGTGCGTTCTCGCTGGTATGCCCCCCTGGGACCTGGACGCCGAGGTCCTGGCGGAGGCATACCACCGAAGTAGGGAGTCCGAGGGGGAGGATCCGTTGGACGGACCTCGCTGGAAGCGGCGAGCACAGGCTCGGCTGCTGCGGAAGTGGAGGGAGAGGCTGCAAGAGCCGTCTGCTGGCGTCTGGACCGTGGCGGCTGTTCGTCCGGTACTCAAGGACTGGGTGAACAGGCGGCACGGGTCGCTGACCTACAGGTTGGTGCAGATCCTGTCGGGGCACGGAAGCTTCGGCAGGTATCTGTGCCACATAGCCCGTAGGGAGCCCCTGGAGGTGTGCCTTCACTGTGGCGCTAGTGAGGACACTGCCAAGCACACGTTGGGGGAATGTTCGGCGTGGGCAACGGAGCGGGCGGCTCTTGTCGCCGTTGTAGGGAGGGACCTCTCCTTGCCGGCCGTGGTCAAGGCCATGGTCGGTGACGAGAGGTCATGGGAGGCGGTGGTCGCCTTTTGCGAGCAAGTGATGCTCCAAAAGGAGGCCGCGGAGCGGATGCGGGAGGATGACCCCCTCTCGGATCCAATCCGCCGGAGGCGGCTTGGTCGGCGACGACGGGCTTACGCAGCCACAATCGCTGCCGTCTAAGCTGTGACCCTTCGGGTGGTGGGAGTGGGGGCTCCTCCACCTGACTGCACGGGGTCACGACGTACGTGGTCTTCCTAGTGTTCAGGTTGGCCACGTGATCCACGGAGTGCGTAGGGTGGCGACATCTGCCGCCTTACCCCCTGGAGGTTCCGCTTCGGCGGATACACCCGCGGCTCGTGGAGGACTGCGCAAGCGTACCCACGAGTCCGCTTTCAAGGGTGTCGTAGTGAGAACACCGCGGTGGTTTTAGTGGGTATACCCCTGGCCGGCAATCCAGCCGTCCAGGAGCAGCGCCCTTTTCAGGGCGCCGGGAGTCCCACACACGCCCTTCACTCCCCCGGTGAAGGGTATGGTGCGTAACGCATTTCCCCGCGTCAACAAAAAAAAAAAAAAAAAGGTGCAAATACATAAACAAAAAGTGCGATGAAAAGTACATAACAAATATTATTTGGTATACATTTATCTATCCTGTTTTATACAAATAAATAAATAAAATTTACACAGAATACCTACGTAACGTTATATATATATATATAAAATAATACATATATATATTACATATACCTACATATATATAAAATAAAATAAAAATATAGAAGTATGTACATATTATATATAAATAGTAAAATAAATACCTAAATGTCAATATATGGCAAGGTAAAATTTAATAATTTACATAAAAAATAAGAACAAAATAACACTATTCTTCTCAAAATTGTTGTTAGTCAGTGGTATCTTCAAGTGATCAATTAATATTAAATTAGTTACCGAAATCGTGTTACGCTAGAAAATTTAAAAAAACGTTTAACCCATTACGTTATCAAATGCTTTTCAACCTGATAACGTTTTTCACGATTTTCCCTAGACATAACCAGCTAATGTTGTTTTTTTATCAAAAACCGCTGTTGTCTTGTCTACATGAATGAGTGCATACGACCCAGCCAGTGGAACCAACTGTTATGTTCAGTTTAAGTATTACTATTGTCCGGCCACCGAGAGAATGCGTTCCTGACACATTGTGTTTGACATAACGAGGTAACTTTGACAGGCCGTCTACGAAAACAAACAAAAAAAAAGTCGTCTATTTTGACCCTACAAACAAATAATAAGCAATAAAATGATATTAAAACACACTGATTTTAAATTTTATAACTGATGGCTTACTGTAAGGGTAATAATTACTGATAAAATATGTATTTTTAAAAATGTAAACAACATCATATTTTCGTAGGGATGTGCTAAAAATATCAGTCAATTTTAAAGTTATCAATCAATTTCTAATAAAAAAGCAGAATAAGTAGCTTGGTTATAAAAACATGATATCGACGTAAATATGGATATGCTTGAAGCATAACTATTGCGGTTAGTGAAAGAAAATAAATCGGCAAATGTTAGATATGAAATAGATGAATTAGCTCTGCAGTACGGTCATCGGGTGCTGAGACTTCCACCATATCATTGCCAATACAATGCTATTGAATTAATTTGGGCTCAAATTAAGGGTTATGCAGCCCGTCGCAATACGTCCCCACCTTTTAGCACAAAAAAGATGATGGCTCTATTAAAAGAAGCTTGCGAAAAAATCACGAAGGAAGACTGGGCGAAGGCGGTAGAAAAAACAAAAAATCTTATTACCAAAGACTTTGATCGAGATATTAGAATTGATTCGATCATTGATAATAACATAATTATAAATGTTGGAGAAGATGATGATAGCACCTCCTCAAGCGAATCGGAATCTGATTAAATTTATACCAGCGCGATATCTATTATTTTAAGTATTTATTACCTACTTTTAGTTTTAGTACTTATTGTATTGTAGACCTAAATATTTGTTTTGAAAAAAGGCAGCAGTTGGAGTTTCTTGCTATACAAGTAAAATAGATATAAGATAAACTAATTTTTTTACTAATGTTGATTGAAAAAATATTTGTCAATATTATTTTTTACCCCAACACTACTGGCATGTGTCACAAACGCAATCTCTCGGTGGCCAGATTATAAGTTAATAATGTGAAGAGCAGTCATTACTTTTATTCAAATAATTTTATTGTTGTTGTTAATGGTAAAGATGAAAAGTTATGACTTACCACTTCAATTTCTATCTCTGTGAATGGTTTTATTCTCAAAGTTTTTTTATTCATTGCGTTTATACTTTTTAGGCATTTTTACTAACTACAAATCTTAAATAAAATCAATCTCGTTTAATTTTACGCCATTTGTTATGTATAAGAAGCATTTTATAAGTCATGTTTTATATCCAGTTGTATTAAAAAAGGTAAACTCTTTTAAATGTGTACTCAGTATCATTTTCCTATTCGGTGGATTTGTTATTTTTGTAATGAAATGTGGTGCAACACAAGTTTTAGCAATATTCTACTTTAACCAAACACAAACAATTAGTAACGATCTGCAATTCGCGATCAAGTTCCAATCAACAGAATCAGTTTAATTATTTCCTTACTGATCACTTCATACCGGCAAATTAATATTACACCACATTTAAATAACAGTCGGGCAAATTATTTTGGTTCTTGTGGAATTCAGTATTTTTACGTAATTTTATCAAGGCCAAATTTTACGATTTCAGGTTTTTAATTTACAACAACGCCATTAAATATTAAAAAAAAATATCTTATTTGAGCACCATTTATATAATGTTTCCACAAAATTGAACAAACTATAGAAAAGTAAAAGAAATCTTCGAAGTCTTCTCTAGTTACGCAACCTCCATTGATACTTGCAACTTGATTTATTTTAATATTCATCAGAAATATCACAAAAGTATTGTAATTAATGCAAAAACAAGCGATTCCACTTTCTTGTCTTTTATCTTTCGGAAACATTATTGAAAACAGCTTCCACGCGGATCACATCGTCATGACGAGCTTGAGGTGCGTGTACAAAATGCTGCTGTATCATTTGTGGCCGATTTAGTAAATAATAGTCCAGGTTTATAATAAAACTAGTGGCCGTCGCGACTCCGTTCACGTGGAAGTCGGTTTCCCGTGGGAATGAGAAGTTTTCCCGCGGTTAAAAGTACCCTTTGTCCTTTCCCAAGTTCAGTTCTTTCTTCATATCAAATTTCATCAAAATCGGTTCAGTGGTTTAGGCGTGAAAGCATAACAGACAGAGTTACTTTCGCATTCATATTTTTTTTGTAGGGATATGTTTAATACGCATAATATAAAATTATATTTGACTGATTAAAGTAACTTAAGACAACTCCTTTGCTACAAAGACAACATCACTTTGCCTTCATGAAGAGCAATGACTTGTATGAGGTATGTAAATGTACTGGTAAAAAGTAAGTAGAGATCACAGTCTCACTTATCTCATTGATACAAGTGAATTATATACTTGAGAAAAACTTAAAAATGCCCATCGAGTAGACATTATTATGAGAAAGTTTTAGAATCGTAATATGAATTCAATATTTCTCCCAGCATTTGCTCCAGCCTCCTCTCGCCATGGTACTAAAATCCTCAGTTATCAGAGCGTGCGTGCGCGCAGTGATGTCCACACTCGAGTAATGGACTTTCTACCACCTCGCGCCGGGACTACCTGAGAAAGTAAATTTGAAACCAAAAGTCAACACTTTTGGGACATTTCGGTATTCAACTGTTTTCGGAGATGAATATAGCTTTGAGGATAATGGACTTACAGATAATGTCAAAAACCTACTTACCAGTGATGCTTAGTTAAATCTGTTAATATAGTAATCAAGATCCGCATTTTTGCACCTCAATATACAATGATAGCTTTTAGTTTGCCAAATGACAGTATGATAGCTTAGCTGTAGCATATATTTGATTGGATATTGAGCCCATTAGTATTTGATCCGATTTATTAGTTTTTATTCAAAAACAGCAACTATAATACTCAAAGTAGTCTCTATATTTTCATAAATTATGTATTGAATTCATATATTCTTGTAAAATTTATAGCGTTTTAGAATTATTATTCAAGAATATAAAGTTTTAAAGAGAAGTCAAAAATAAAAGCTTATCGAACAAATTTCTTTATTTTATTATGTAAATTTGCTTTTAACTTTCGTATACATTCTTAAAAAATGCAACCGGTAAGTCACTATTGATAGATAAAATGCAAAATTACAAAATTCTAAATGCTTTAGGCACCACGTTGAAATTTTGACCAGTAGTTTTTTAATCAAGGTATATTCTAAAAATAACCTTTGGAAATCAATTTGAACAGTTATTATATAGGTTTCAAACTATCCGCAATAAATTACAAAGTAATATTTATACTTCTCCTTTCCCAACTTAAATTGTATAGGCTGTTACTTAAGCACTATCCATTTAAACCATAACTAATCCTCCCCAATAAGTTTAAATCACTTTTAATAGTAATAGAAATTAAATAAACATTAACAGTGTTAGGAAGAAAATAGTCTGATCATAGACATAAGGTACTAAGTAAGTACATAAAGTTACCTAATCCGGAAATGTGTATAAAACGTGTAGTTCCTGCCATCGTCGAGTATCTTACTTGCAGACATTATGTCTCGCACTTCCTTCAGAGGCAAGAACTAGATGAGACGAGCTTTATCCACTTATCTTAACATTAGTTACTTTAGGGTTAGAAATATTATTCAGAAAATGTAGTAGAAAACGTAGTTGAATTGGACTAACTCATCCTTTTTGCTTTTTCTAATCTTTGAATTTAGCTGGCTATTGTTATAATCATTACTATCAAGTAGTAAAATTCAGAAGATTATTAAATATACTCGTATGATTATTGTACTATACAAACTGACTTTAAATCATAAAGTTCTAAGCCCGCAAGTCGCATCACACCTACTATGCAACAGTTAGTGCGATGCGTCGAGTCTTACTGTTACGCGCAGTCGCTCCCCGGCCGCGATCTGCGCAGAACGTAGAGCGCACGCGCGAAACTGTCACTCTGACACTGACGGAGGTTTGACGTTTTCTGAAAAGAAAATCCGTTGTCAAAGCTGCTTGGTGGATTTGAACTTTTGTGCTTTTGATTTCGTTACGAGTGGGATTGGTTTTGATTTTGACTTTGGTAAGAAATTATTTAAAGATTTACCTATAAAATAACATTTATTTTAAGTTTCACAAATAATTGTTTCCTACGACCATAAGTTAATTTGTATGTTTTACATAAGGACATTCACTTAGAACATAAATTTTATTTACATAAAATAATTGCGAATGATATAATTTACCTAAAACTAAGTTGTAAGTTTGTCATACTTGTGACACATAAGTTGTTAACTAATACTATTATTCAATTATTTTTTGTGCATTTACTTTACCCTCGATCAGTTGTTTTACTCAAACTTTTACTAACACTGAACTCAACCATAGCACCGAAACCAAGGATAACATCAACTTTTATTAGGATACAACAATTTGCTTTGGTATGTAACCGACAGGTAGGGAATTACTATGTGAAAATATGTTTTTTTCTTTTTTTTGTTGAAAACATCATTGTTACCTACGTAAAATTATGTGTACTCGAGTTAAAGATAGACTAAATCATAAATCATCAACCGTGTTTGTAGCTTTTGAGATTTCGCTTAATAAACTTTCGTTACTAGTTATATTTTATTCAAAATAAATTGCGATCTAGCTTGCAAGCCACTATTTTGTAATTAATCTGATATAAAATGTATTTCTTATTCAACTGCAAAAAACTTGAAAGTCTTTAAAGAAAGTACAAATACTTTATAGCAGCAGATTATTACAAGCATTTAATAAAAACATAACTTGTATCTAAAGGTAATTTTCAATAATTTCGCAACACGAACGAAAGTCTTTGCGGTTTTCATAATTATATCATTTATTGAAAAACAATACCTATTTATAGATTGCTGGATATTTTCAATGAAATTAAAGTATTTCTTCAGACAATCGTACTGTAAATAGAACCATTGAAGCAGAAAATAACACAATAGGGTTTTTGTTTATTAAAGGTTACATACCTGGTAACGCTAGAAACGATAATTCAAGAATACTTGCTTTTTAGTAATTAACTTTCTTTATGTTTGCATTTATAAACAACTTGATTGGTTTTAGTACCTTCAAGTACATTTTTTATGTGATTTAAATGATATTTAATTAAATAATATGTTAAATGTGTAAAAAAATGATACCTTATCAAAATGACAAGGTATCATTGACAAATTATAGGCCGCGTGAAGTGAAAATGGGAGACTATGTAAAAGAAACGTAAGCATTTCCTCTGTAGTTTTGTAAACCACTTACAATCAGCATATTATCAAAAGTACCACTAACACCAGTAATTTTAGAATACTTTGTATTTTACAGCTAACACTTAGGAAGGCCTCTCGATCTTTTTTTTTTATATATACTCAGAACTCAATTCTTACTTATGGATAATAAAGGTCCAACATTACAAAAGTTAACATATTGAGCTTAACTTTGTTGACTTATTATTAATTTATTGCTATTAATTTTAACATTTATTTTTTAATATTTTGATAGCTATACATGCACTTAGGATAGGAGTTAATAATAATTTTACATATTAATAAAAAAAAACTACAACTTAAGTCTTAATTTAAATTTGACACAACAAATGAACTCTAGAGTGGTAGAGTCTAGCTGTAGGCTCTGTCTGCAGCGATTAGTGGGCTGACTCGACCGGTGAAATACCGCCGTGTCGCACAGAAAACCGACGTGAAGTAGGGACGGTGTTCCTGCGTTTCGTTCGGTGAGTGCGGTATCCGGTGCCTAATTTTCTCAAAGGTCAGCAACACACCCCCAACACCCACAGTGTTGCGGGGAGTCATGGGCGGCGGTGATCACTTACCATCAGGTGACCCTTTTGCTACCTATATTATAAAAAAAAACTGGTTACAGGGTTTTTTTTAAAGTGGCATTAAAATCATCATCATAATGATTTTACTAGTAACAATTAAACATTTAGGTATAAGGTGACGAGACATTTTTTTTTACTTTAATAAATCATTACTTTTTATACATCGAATACTTAGTAATTATGTTTACATCATTTTGGTGATCGACATTATAAGTGATATTATTCCGATATATTAATGTAAATTTTTTATTATATATCATCGACTACATTAGTGATATTATTATATAAAATAGTCACAGTATGATTAATGCATACCAAACCCAACATTTTTTTACAATTTCTATGTATATTCATAAAATTTTCCATGTTTTAAATAGCAACGATAAAGCCATAGTTGAGAGCTCTACCTGGTTATCTACATATAGTGACGTAACACCGGGGCAGTTTAGACAAACTTGCAACAGTTTAGTCTATCATTTAAACAGGCACTAACTTTTCCAGGTCATTTTATATGTCTGCGTAGTTTAGATACTAAACTAGAGCTTGGCTTGCAATCTTTTATGCTTAATAAAATTGTAAAGCAACGTTCGTGTGACACTCTGTCCGTTGAAATCCTTGCTTTGCGGCAACACAACGCATCCACAACGCTTGTGTGGCACCTCCCTAAGTCCGGTCATGTCTTATGTCCATTATCCTAAAAGGGAAAAAAAATGATAAAAAATTAATGAATTTGCTACCGTGCGGTTTTCTGTTGTCTCAAAATGTAGAGTAAACAAAAAAGGGGAAAAAAGTATTTAAAAACTTAAGTCAACATTTTTATTTTATTTGGAGGTACGGTATGTAAACCTGTGTTCTTTAGTTAATCCCATTTTCTTTTTCGTTAGTACCTATATTTTATTTTATTATTATTTTCAAATTTAGTAATTTTACCCTTTGATGATTACCTAAAGTTTGCTCACACTGTAAAAACTTACGTACAATACGGCATTTATTTAAGATGACGGATTTTTGAATAGTTACGGTTATGTGGTAGTTCAAGAGTTGAGAAAGATTGAAGCAAAGACTTGGGAACTATAGAGACTGATTGAAGGTTCCACATTATTATTATAGAGTGAAACTATCCTATTCTAAAAAAATGAACATAAAGAATATGTATTTAGTCACGCCACAAAACTTAAGCACTTACTATTTATATTAATGTACTAATTTTAAAATTACGCCGCCATTAAACCACTAAGATATAATTTCTAACATCGATATTTGTGGTGAACCACTAGAAGCATTTATCCGAAGCTTTCCTCCTTACATAACAACAGAAAAGTGTTAAATTTGCAATCTAACGGTGGATTATTGATAGCAAATGGTTTTTAATGAATAAAATTGTTTAAATTGAATAATTCATTTTGCTTACGTAAGCAAAATATGCGAGCATCCAAGTGTACCATGAAGACTAGCGATAATCATCTAAAGAAAATGTTAAATTTACATTTATAAGCATAACAACCATAAGTCAAAGATGCAGATAACATGCTAATATTTGTATCAGCATTAAATAACTGTAACTTCATTTAAATTTAAACATGTTATATATATTTTTTAATTATTATTAACCTTTGCAATAATGCAAAATCTTTAAGATTTTTTTAGTTTATCTTGATTCTGAATTTAAAATTACTAAAGTGCATAATTTAAGGTCTTATTCGCACTTCAAGTGTATATTCCCATTCAACCTCATTAAAACAATAACATTTTCTTATCCCATACAAACATAGCGATTACCTCTTACATAACGCCCAATCCATGTATGAATAACCTTCTGATCTATTGTGCGCGCGCATCTCCATTGATCCATGTCGGTGATCTAACGGCGCGCGCGGCGATACCGTTCGATCTGCGGAACAATGGGGAACCACCCCGGGGGCGGGGGCGGCGGGTAATTGCAGGGAGGTTACGGAGGCTGTAGTTCGGAGACCGGGTTCAGATAGCTGTAATTGTATAGTGTTTGGGGGAGTATTGCCTCTGCTCAGTGGATATTAAAAGCATTAAATAAATTTGTGGGTCGATGACGTTTCGGACACAAAAAACTCGGACACCTTGGTAAAAAATAATATAAAAATTGAAAATCCATAGTTTGGCCAAGGTGTCCGAGTTTTTTGTGTCCGAAAAGTCATCGACCCAAATTTGTATGTTTTAAACTTCTAAAACTGACACTTACATAGTGATTACAATATTTAAAATACGGTTTTTTCAAATATTGTAATCAAAGTTGAGAAATTCGTAATGATCGGTTAGAAAGATGTTTATTATGATTATCGCGAACGTTTGCTTAAATCATTATAAGTTAAGTGTCTTCTAAAGTAAGGTAGCATATTAACGTTACCTTTTTTGATATAAAGAAAAATTGTTTTAAAATAATATAATAAAACACTTTATTTGTTACAGGTACGCCCAAAATCGCAGTGAAAATTTCAAAACCTAACGAATTGAGTGAGTGAATGATGAGTGAACTAAACATTCAGCTGCTACTGAGTTGTGATCTGAAGTGAATGAACGAATGTGACAATGAAGATACAGCTGCTCCTCGTGTGTTTAGTCGTCGGACTGGCAAGAAGGACTTATGGTAAGAACCTACTTCTTTGATATATTTTAGTGTCATAATACGTCAGATTTTTTATAGTTTGACGATCATTTACAATCATTTATATACGTAGAAAAATGTTCTGGCTTTGTGATAAAGTTTGTTAAATTATGAAAATAATTGGCAGAGGCATAACATATTTATGATTTTCAATAACATTTCACTATTGAATTACTACAAAAATTACCAAACATCGCGGAATTTATGAAAAGTTAACCCTTTGTTGGTAAATTTACATATTTGATCTAACAATAATTCTTATGTGCTCTCTTTACAAGAAAGTAATAGTTATTAAAAAAAAACTAATTGTTGGTAATATCTAAAAGTGACGATATGTTAAAATGTAAGTAGACAACATAACTTTTGATGAGACAGGGGATGGATTGAAAAAAAAAAAGAAACGATTGAATGAAAAAAAAGAATGAATTGCCTTGTTAAAGAAAAAACTAAAATAAAAAAAAAAAATTGAGAAATATTATTGTTTAGTTGGTGTTTCTATAATGTCAACACAGGTTGGATGCAACAAAGTAATTTATTTCCATAAAGCACATTTTACTTGCATAGCTAAAGTAGCGAAAGTGCACTTTAATGAATTAAATTAGCAAGCCTAATCGTTGTAATTAATGTAAAACCCATTCACACGTAACGCTGTAAACACTTAACATATTAAAACAAGTCCACACGACATCGAACCTGAATATTCAACATGAAAGCACTCGCCACTAAGCCATCACGTCCCGGTATTTACATAAACACGTAACGCATTTAAAACCTCATCGAGGCTAAAAACCACTTCATCAAAGTATAATTTTGTACATATTTTATTTGCGGAGCGGTCGTAAGTTCACAAAGATTTGGACACTTTCATCCACTTTCACTCTTGCGCAGGTCAAATGTTAGATTTTATTACGATATATGTCTCTGAGTCGAGTATTTCATTTTAAGTATTGCGCTAGTCATTTCTTTTTTTTGGGTAATCTCAAAGGTCTATGATGTCCAATTAGGGGGATATAAGCCTTGTTTGATGGTAATAGGCATAAAGATCAAGATGTAAAGTTTGGTAATGGAATGCGCGTGCGTTGTTTGTTGCGTAAAAGTAGCTTTGTGGAGGATCGCGGCGCGTCGATGTCTCTTGTATAGATGTAGGTTAGTTGGTACACTGTAGTAGTTTAGAGTAAAGTAGTGACGGTCCAACAACCTGAAAACACTTAACATTATAGCAACATTTTAAGCTAAAATAATGATGTTTGCATTTAAAACTTTGATTTCTTTTTCTATTTATAACTTGGGCGAGTCATTGTTAATTCTTATAACGAACGCAAAATAGCACAGTCAGCATTTCTTTTTATCTAATCTTTTACTAACAAATCAAGCAATAATACTCGTACACATTATTAGGACGTTTCTTAAAGCTGCAATAATTGTTTAAATAAACAACATTGGTGACAGTTTTCAATAGATTTAAAATTTAACTGTACGGTTTATTTTGTATTGAGGCACAAAACGTTTTAATTTTTCCCACATCTTTTGGCAAGGAGCTAAAGTTATAAACAGTTTTAATAAAATTCACATCAATATAAAATATCAGGAGTACGGTGCATGCGCGTGCGATCTTTTTGTTTCCATCTCGTCAGTAATATTGTGCGTATGTAATAGTTGTGTGTGATTGTAAAGAACGGTAATTTGTTTTATTACTTTGAAATAGATAATTTGTGTAGTTAGTAGCAAATGATTTAAATTTGTTAAGGGGATTTATTATGAGTTATATATTATCCGCAGCAAGTTTATATCAAATTGTTTCTTAAGCATTTTGCTTTATTAACTTTTGTCTTAAAAGGGAAATGAACCTAAATTACTTTTAAAGAAAAGAGAAGCAAAATACCTATTTCCATCAATTTCTGCCCGACGCTGAACGGTCAAGAAAGACAATTCACATTCCTCACCTTCCACTTGAAAACTGTACTTTTGATTTTCCTCAAATATTTCTAGGATAAATGTTTTTGATTATTTTTTTATTATTCATAGTGTAGGTAACAGATCATCTTTAATACTATGTAACATTTTCACATCCTTGATAATTTTGTGAAAATAAGAAAATAAAAATTTACGACATTTATCAACATAATATATTTAATAGTTATAAAATATACCACAAAACCCATTAAATAGTCTTAACATTGTAGAAAATTTATAAATTCAGAAAGCCTTCAAGCGGTTCCCAGGACTCTAGGTCTAGACGAGTGCTAGTAAATAAAAACAAACGGAAGCAGCAATTTTAACTGAATTATAACTTATTATCTTCAAAGTCTCCGCAGCCTCATCATAAAATTTTAACAATTTACTTTTATACACCACAATAGAAATAACACGATTTACCATAAAAGTTCCACAATAATTACCTAATGACATTTATTTAATGCATCACATCCTCACTTTGAAGACAAATAGTTATAAAATGTCCTTTCTGTCCATCCGACAGGATGTTCTATGAAAAAAAATAAAAAAAAATACTAAAACATGAGCAAGTATGCTTTTAAAATAGTTTCACAGCTTCTTCAATATATCTCAGTTAAGTTAAGGTCTCGAAAATGATAGTTATTATCACGTAGTCGCGGATCGTGGGACACGACACGACACGTGCACGGCACGACACGATCCACCAGATTACAGTTGTTGGGAAAGAATGTTAGTTTAGACAAAATTCTGTTTTCTTTTTAATTTTAATATTCTTTAAAGAGTGCTGAAACAAAAAAATACAGTGAATATAGTTTAATTTAATTAAAAAATTACTATGTATTTACTTATCGACGGAATAATAACATAACAAAGATCTTTGCAATTAATTTGATACCGCAAGTACCTCGTTAATTATACATTTAATAAACTTGATTATTGTATCTGCAGGCTCTCACACTACAATGTGACGAGTAAGCCCGCCGATGTCTGAATGGCTCGTTACACAAACACTCGGTGAATTATCAACTATATCTCATTACTTCCGGCCTCAGACAAACACCAACACACACATAATTGTAGAAGAAAACTCACTAAAACCACCAACACTCCATTTTACGTTTCTTTACGGTATTGTTCATGACCTAAGTCGATCTCACGATGCTGACGAAGCTGCAAACCTCAACTCTAACTCTTGGTTGTTGGAGTTCAAATTCCTTTAGACTTGCGATGGGAATCTCATGATCGAGATCGGAGTTATGGCAATTATTATGCTGATAGCGAAGCTCTTATTGAAAAGGGGGAAGGTTGCTTTTGGTTTGTCCCTCGGCAGTAAAGTGGTAGCCCACTTTTGAGTGTGATGACAAGTGGCAGTCTTTTCTTCGGGTAATTAATTCGAGGCTCAGAGAAATCTATGGGAGTTATAAGGAATGTGTTTCATAGTTTGCTTAGTAACTAGACCGGCTGATTTGTGTAACGAATCGTAGCTTTTACAAGTGAAAATTTGAAGAAAAAAAATGGCACATATTCTGTACTTGGATAACATGTTTTAAATTTGAATCAAATATAAAATATGAATTTGTTTTTTTCCTACTGGTTTATGGTAAATAAAATGAGGTCGAATCCTTTATATTACTTAACGTATACAGTTTTACTTTCATTTTCATTAAATTAAACACATGTTGTAATTGAAAACATCTGATTGAACAAGTCAAGAACATAATTGTAACTAGTTAACAACTATTACATATTTTTAACTCAAATCATGGCTGTATTACCTTCTAACCAATCATTTATAATTATGTCAGATTGCAATCTGATCAATTTACTGGATTTGAATTACACAAACAAAATATTTCTGCATATTTCATAAGTCAGTCAGATGGTTCATTTTCTCATATATCTATTTATTTATCATCTAAGTTACTATCTATTAAAGAAAAAAGATGTTAAATGTGGACTCTGCTTACTAAATATTAACTTTGCTATGATAAAGTTAGCGAAATCAAAAAAGTGAATCCGTAAGCAATTTTCTTTCACATTTCAAGGTCAGTCACATAAACTCACTCATTGTATGAAATCAGCGAATTGTAACGAGGGGGACATTTATATAGGAAAGTATACAAACAAATGATAGTGACAATATTGCAAACACAATTATGTTTATTGCGATATCATATCACACGAAATATGAAGTCAAAGTCAACCTTAAATAGTTTTATGATTTTTGCGGATGTATTTAAAAATAAATGCTGCTTCTGCTTGCTTAGGAAAATAGTAAACACTCTGAAGGTTCTGGGTTCAAACCTTCACTCACTAATTTGATATTTTCCGAATTATTTATGTACATTTTTATCATGCATTTACGGCAAGGAAAACCATCTGGTAAATATCTACAAGATTTTATGATTTTCCATCGCAAGCCATTGTTTTGGCAGCGTTGCAGATTTGGCTCACTCACTTTTGTCCGAAAATTCAACTGATGCTAAGTAGGTAACTGTAATATGTAGGTAAGTGAAATAGGAAAACCTCGTCAAAGTTGTTTCAACAATCGCCATTTTTAAAAGTCGGTATATATTTTTTAAGCCTAAAGCCCAACACCTATTAATAGCGTCATTTCCGAGCCGTAATCAGTCGCAATCGATCACGCGGTAATAATTTCCTCGCGCGGACCGCTACTGCGCCGGCGCAGGGTCAACGACCTCCGCAAAAACATAGGAAGTTGCGGAAAGCTCGCGCTACTCACACGAGACGATGTTACGTGCGTACTGGCATTCTGTCGGAACCTTTTTTATAATGGGCTATGTTGATTATATATTAGTGCTTTTAACGCCTATTTTTATAAACAATATTGAAAAAACACAATTAGCATTATCGTCGGTCTTAATATTCCTACTATAGTTAAAACCTCGGAAGTTGGAAACTGCTTGTTTCGTTATTCGACGTTATTGATCTATTTGCATCATTTCCATATCAACAGCTATCTATCATAGTTTATTGAGGCGCTAAATGTAGTACGGTTATAGATTAAAGAAGGCGTCAATGGTTACTTGATTACTAAAATTGGCCGTAGGTAAATCTTTAAAACAAACTAATAGAAAAAAAAACACTAATTCATTATAGAATGCAAATTTTAACGCAGTAAAGAATAGTTTTAATTATCATATTATCAAAGCATTATCACATTATTAAGTCATTTGCATAATACTCGTAATATGGATAAACATAGTAGAACTTGCTTGACTGACTTTATATAGGTTCTTAGTAACACTATGTTTTTGTCTAGGTAAATAAAATATTTTCTCACATATTAACAATTATGCCACCAGTCAGCTAAGAACAGTTCGTGATTTTCTTTCACATTTCTTATAAGTACTCTTTTATCTCAGAATGATAACGCCTCTTTTATAATAGTTAATTATCACAAAATCAGTATTTTAAAACAAATATGAAATTATACCTTATCAACTAGACAAAAAAAACATAAAAAGAATGTTGCATCATTGAAAAAATACCTCACTCTGCAACTTGCGCTTTTCAGCAAGCTTATTCTGTCGCTTAAATAAGCTAACTAGTTTAAATCGCATTAAAATTGATAGCATTTTCTGCTGGATGTTACGATCATGCACTCATCCACGATCCTGTGTGGATGAGGTTCCCATCGAACAATCGAACAGACAGACGCAACACGATTCTCTCTCGGAGGAAAAACTGGTGGAAACCGACAATAGTTCCGCATTCCGGGTGCGCTCTAGCTAATGGAAGTAAGCACAAGTTACACTTCATCTTACTTTTGCAACGTCATATAAATCTGTCAAAGTAAAACAGCAATTGTTTGACTGCAGAGGCTTAACTCACGTTATTAAAAGAAGATCAACTCGAAGAATAAGCACTATTGAATGTAAATATCAGTTTTTTTTATAATACCGATGATAGGTACACAACCTACATAAAAATAGCCTTTGTCACTCCCTAGTTCTAAAATTTCTATCATTTGTAAAGCAAATCGATTTCTTAAAAACTACAACTAACTTAACACTGTTTACATTTGATTACGCAAAGTTCAGTTATCCTGCTAATGGCGCGCAGTTAACGGTCCAGTGGCTTAGAAATTGAAATCGTAGGTCAGTGCTGGCCCGCGGCGATGCCATCGCTTACCACTCATGTGGTCTTAGTAACGACCTTGCAGTGAACCGTAAACGAATTCTTGCGGTCTGCAGCCACGCGAGCAAACAAACTGAAGTGCTCGTGGTAGAAACTGAAGAGCTTAACTTTATATGAGTTTAAGTAATTGTGAGAAAAAAGAAAATCAGAAATAACGTTCTGACGTTCTGTAAATAAGAGTTAAGTTGAACTTGCGGACAAGCATGAGTAGTTCATTCTCTTAAAAGATTAAATCTGCAAAACTAACAAATGGGTTTTCCACAATTATACTTTGAATAACATAAGTGGTTACGCAGGTTTAACTTAAAGTAATGGATAGTTATTAAAGTTACAACTGTTAATTATAGGCTAAGTCACCATCAGCTACCTACAAAAGAAAGTATCGTTGTGGATTACGTAAAATTGGTGGAATCTCAGAACTTGAACCCGAAGCCAGCGGCTCGACGCGCACGTTTGGCTTTCTTACTCGCTTTCCTACTGAATTTATGTGTTTGTTTCTCCAATCGCTTATCAAATTATAAATTTCATTAGCAAAATTAATCTTTTTGATTATATAATAAAGCTTTATATCAAGTTAATGTAGATTTGAGCAGATTATGTCGGGTGCCAGTTTATCAAAATGATGATAATATTAGATATTGCATAAATGTAGTCCGGTTTTGATATATTCAAACAAAATCCATCGAAGCCCTTGAAGCCGTGGAACATTATAATCAATAACTGTAACCACCATCGGAGAAAGCTTCACTTCAGTCGAGTCTACAATGATAACAAACCGCAGATTAGTTGACCTTGTTCTACATCTAAGTATAGTGTTTACTTTAGAAAACAATTTACAAGATCACACAAAATAAGCACCTCAGCTCAGTCTTTGCGGATTTCTAGCTGTTACTGATAGTGCAAGTTTACTTGACGTTGAATAAATTTTTCTCTTTATATTTCTTTTAATTTTTTTTTGGGAATGCAAAATCAAAAAAAAAAGTTGTTTTGGGAATACAAAATTCATAATGTAGAATTTCCATTTTTAAGCAGATATCAAAATCATTTCCAAATTCCAATCGATTTAGTGTGTTTTTATTTTAATCAGATAGCAATAAGCTTTCGGAGGTATTGAAGCTTGTATATATTTTCACATCGTAAATACGCTCTACGCTAGTTTTGGTTACAAGCAATATACACGCAAATGACCGGTCATTTGTTAGAAAGATACACATCGATTGTACGTAATGTGGATATTTAGAACATCTAAAGAATGAAGTATTGAATAACTGAACCATGTTTTGAAATTGCAATAGTAATTGTGAAGTTTCTTACGTGATTTGCGTGTGATCCTATTGATTTGAATGACTAGAATCTTTCGTGTTTGTTTAGTGTGATTTACTAATCATCGAGGTAAATGAAATCGTTCTGTGGGTTAGTAGTTGTAATGTCTATTAGATAACTAACGAACGAGAGAGTCTTTAGTCAAGTTGATAGGTGTTGACAAGGGTATTTAGCAAAGTATGTTACTAGTTTATACTCAAATTAATATTACGTAACGTAGGTGTCAAGTATTTTAGCAGAACTATATTTATGCTAATTTTAACTGAAAGAATTTCCTCATCAATACACCCACACATTTTGCTATGAACGCAGCAACAGTAAATATATAGTTGCTTAAGTTGGAAGGTCATAAACGTAGAAACTCGTACGTACATTTTCTTATTTCCGCAGATTCGTAAGACTGACACAACTTTTTGTTATAATTACAAACTTCAACATGAATGAAAAGTTAATTTGCATTCATATAATATGCTCTAATTCCCTGCATGCAGCACGTTGTGGATCCGTTACATATTATTTTATTACGTCCCATTGACCCTCCTCTAATTGTGACCGCTACATCACTCCCGGCACTCATTCTTACGGTATTTTATATATCTGCATCACACGCTATACCTATTGAGTCTTTCTCTGCTCAACTATGAGAACCTTTTAAAATTACACCATCTTTCATATTTACTGCTTCAGCTATCATAGTGCATTTAGCTCTTAAGTTATTAGCATTAAGGCTCTCAGTTATTAGTCTTGCGAATCAGTTTATCGCTAAATTCTATCACTCATTGTGCAGGTTTGTCGTGAACGTTTTTTGCTTTTGTTTTCCATTAATTGAAGTTCAATTGTTTAAATGTCGCGGATAAATCATGACACGTAATAGCTTATAAAATTCTGCAAAGTATATTTTTATTAAGATTTATAAAACGATAATAACTTTAGACATGTCACATTAGAAATCTTCTTAGTTATCATTGAATATTTTAACACGTTAAACTTTTAAAAGCAACACAACGTTGATAACAAATATTGTGTATTTTGAAAACCTCATTGAAAATGCGTATAAAATTGTATTAACCTAAAGTAATATCGCTCCATCAACGCACAAAAGAGCATAACAGCTGTAGATGCTGTTGTTATTGTTAATGATCATGAAGATAATCTAGTTATTATTGCTCCAACATGAGATTTCACGCTAGGATCTGTCATCATCCATCAATTTGTTGAACAGCTGGATTGAGAAATCTGCGACAACGGACAATACGAAAATTTACCAGAACGGATCACACTTACGAGATCTACCCAGAAATATTACCAATCTTAAGTAGCCTAGGCGTTTACATTGTTGTAGAGCTCTACCGTAAAGAAATACAAATACCTACTTTGATTCATAGAATTTAACAAAATTCCTATAAAAGTCAAGTTAAAGAGACTTTGTTTAAAGATCTGGTTTTGGACTTAAAACACTTTCAAGTCTAATTTAGGTGACAATGAAAGAAATATTGTAGGAGCAAGTTCAAGATGTGTGCAATCTTTTAACTAAACAATATACGAACCTATCTTGTTCACGAGTAAGATGCAAACAATGATACAATTCTTCGTGCTGTGCTACCTATAATAATAGTCCAGTTTTATAAGAATGCTATTAACTAAATGCCGAATAAAGTTTTTAACATTCCTAAGATTGCGATCGGCAAATATTTTGTGTCACTTATATCTGACAAGAGAATGGAGTTGGAGATTGAAAGTGTTTTGTTGTGAGAATGGTAGATTTCGTAATATCAAATTATCTACTTCTATTCAACTAGGAATGGTAGCGTGATATTATTATAGGTTTTGTGGTATTGTTTTTTAGATGTACAGTTCCTAACAAGAACATTAAAATCTTTTATTGGTATCATTTGCATACATTTCAATGATATAAAGAACATTTGGATCAAATGTTACTCTAGTTATAGCTTATAGCCTATTGTATGGTGTAAGTGGAGTTATTTGTTCTTTAAAAATACTAAATGTTTAATGTTTCACAGGTTGCAACTTCTATCCGGTGGGCGATTACTTGAAGTTCGTTCGAATACCGGAAAATCTGAAAGTTGGCGATGAAGTTCTCAAAGTTGAAGTACATCCCAGGTGAGTTAATGATGGATTATTAATAGTCACTTTTATTAATAGTACCTGTCGCAATTTCACAGCTTTTTACAGTAATTAACAAATTAGCCTTTGTAGACGAAACTATTTGCTCTTCTCACTGTTTTATGAGTTCCATTAGTTTTTGTACCACTGAATCTAGTTTTGATTTCTTTGGATTAGCAATTATCTCCAGAGTTTCTTGAATTCTTCGGTCTTTTGTCTCGAGAAGTTATTTGTCAAGAATGCATAAGAAGTTGGAAGCACTTATGGTAAAGAGAAGGAATGTTCCCGATGGATTAATGAGGGAAATATGAAAGGTGCAATCTTTAACATTGTTCTTACAAAGAAATTAGAAAATATTCCTACAACACAAGTGGATTTGTACCTTTTTCTTTCTATTGAAATATAAAATTTCTTGACAGTAAATTCAGGGACAATATGGGTTAAACAAAAATCAAATTTACAATAAAAACAATACACATTGTGATAAAAAGGTACCCATAGCAGAATATTAGTAGTAAAATAATCCTTGAAAAATGTTAATAGACATTCTTTCATCCGTGAACTTAAGCAAACACATTTTATTACACATCAGATTTTATTATTAACATTCATTCATTACAGAAAACACATGTGAGTGACTCATTGTTCATTAATTTAAATTTATTCTCTTTAATTATAAAGATAAATTAAATCTCAAAAATATTTTTTTTGGATTTCCACTGTGGTTCGTTAATATATCGTAAATTTATTGTAACTCATTTTTTTCATTAGGTTTTTTGGGTTGGTTTTACTGAGCTGTAATTTCTTAGAAATCAATTTTTCTGAATCACGTCCTCGGTACATTGGCTAATTATTTCTAAACGTTTTTTTGTATTGTACGTAAATATATTCAACAAAAAAAAACTATAACTTGACGTTTTTTGGTGATGCAGTCAAAATAATTGCATCTATGGGTAAAACAACATTAAATATACCTACTGAAAATAATTTACCAGTGAAAGTAAACTTCTAAGCTACATAAGCACTAAGTTAGTACACTATCAACAATATGCTTATTTTATAGTTGAATCCAATAAGTAACATAATGCTCCTAAGCTAACGTTCAAATAATTTTAAATAAAAATCGTAAGTTGGATTTAGCTACAGACGAGTGATTTTTGTTTGTAAGCACTATTTAAAAAAGTTTATTTCAAGTCCTGCAGTAGATAGATATGTGAGAGATGACTTACATATTTGTGAAAAACTATCTTATCGTACTAAATATGAACCGAATCAACTTAAGTATGAGTTTTAAATGCTTACAAAATATGATTTAGGACCAGAAAACATTTTCTAAACTTTTCATGGACTTAATATTCTTCTTCTCTCTTCACTGTTGTGTGATTATATATAACGGTATTACTCAAACATATATACCTCGAAAAAACAGCAAATACTCATTTTTTTCCTATCAAATAGGCATTTATACAGGGTTATTTGTAATTAGCGCATCACCTCTTGCTGGCGGCTTCCTTTCATCAATCCCAATAACATTTGTTCTACGACTTTTTGCATAACTTGATAATTAACACAAAAACAAAAAAACAAAAACAAATTTGCGCGCTCTGTTATTTATAACTCTGTATATTGTAAGAAGTTCCTAAACCGGTCGCCCACCCCCCGTCGCCCGCGCGCCTGCCACGCCAGTTGCGTGCGCGTAGAGTATTGTACCGTTTAGATGCACCTAATAAATTTGTATGGAAAAACTTATTTAAAAAAAAAAAATTGAGTTATTCGTTGGTTAAATGTTGTTGGGATTGATGTAGAAAAGCTGCCTACAAGAGGTTATGTGCTAATTAGAAATAACCCTGTATATGTTTATTTTTTGAGTCGCGTTTCTGCAAATGTCTAATCGCTCGTCTGTAGAGCCTACATTCGATCTAACACTTTCGTCTTCACCGGCGGCGTGAGTGAATGACACGCTATTATTGTCAAATTATTGCTTTATCACTCCTCTAATGATGACATCAAAAAAAGGTTGACTACACCCGCAATCTCGCTTTCAGTTCCGAAAATAACCAAGTTACGTCATAATGAGTTTTAATTTATTTCTATAGAAATAAAAATGAAATTATCGGTAATTTGGGCTCTTTGATGGTAAAATATGTGTGTCAAATGTTTAATAAGCAGTGCGGAACATTATTGTGGCTGTCAACCTAGTTTTGAAATAATTATTAAGTTGAGGAAAGAGAGATGGTGTATTTGGAACGTCACATATAAGGTTTTAGTGTTCTATTGGAAGCAATTGATTGCTGTTTTATGAAGGTATTAAATAATTTCGGTGAATTATGTTATAACTTTGATTTTTTAATGTTTAAGATGACATTTTATTTTAATAGTGGAATTACATTTCTTTATACATTATAGTTATTACAAAAGTGTGTAAGATTCAACTTCTTGAATCAATAATTTAATCTTAAACCAAACTGCTCATTTATCTACAGATGAACTTATATAAACATTATAATATGAACTTGCCTTGACGGTCTACTAAAACTGAAATACCTACCTAACATTAAGTTGCAAACCTACATCTTGTTATCGCATCCCACATCTCACGTCATCACCAGGAACTCCTGCGCAGCTAATATTAACTTGTAGATACAGAACCATAAGTTTAGAGAAAGCAACGCAGGAAACATGGTACCTGGTAATTTCGTACGCGGTAAGGCGTAGGCGCAGTTGGTTTAAACTTCTGGTGCAATTAAGACATTAATTTACGACAAGTGTAGTGAATTAGTTACTTTATAAGATATTTTCTTTAATCATTAGTTACTAAGTAGAAGGTATATTGCTTTTAAATATCAACATCGTAAGACAGTGCCTATTTCTATCGATACAACAATACTATTCTTATTTCTGTCGCTATTTGTTTTGACCAATAAGCGAATCTTAAAAAGTAATTTACTTATTTATTATAACAGTTCAAGTGATTGTCAAGTTACCACAAAAAGTAATATTAAATTACTTTGATTCCTACTTTATGTCATCAATATTGCGGTTGCTTCCTTATTTACTTTTATATTATAGGCATTTCTTTTTTAACTTATCAATACATTTAATTAAATACTAAACCGACTATTTCATTTGTTGTAAGTAAAAAAATCGTTAAAAATTATTATCGAGGTTCGTGCAAAGTTGATAAACCAATAGCTACACTTTCACAGTTATTTTATCAATAGCTACATATTTTTATTTATTTTTATTAATATTGTTTTCCCAAGATGCTTCTAAGGTGTACATAATATACCAAATGTTGGCTTTAGTGGATAAACAAAACTATATTTTAAGCATATATCTTTATTTGATTACGCACACCGTACAAGCTAATTAAGTAGCTTTAGCTAATTAAGTAACTTTTCAACCAATGATAAAGTTAATGAACAGTGATGAGAGTAAATAATGCATTGTAATACCCATCACTCGATGCTGCTTTTCAATGGTTTGAAATTATGTAGCAATTCCATTTATTCTTTTTCTGATTATACTCGTTCAAATCTTTCTAAAGGTTTCAAAGGTTCAGAAAGCCAGATGGTGCCTAATTTTTAAATTTTGAATTCGTTATAAATACACTTGGAATAAGTTAATAATGACTACCTACTCATTAAACTACCTACAGAAGACGTGTAAGAGAATTCTACTTGTCTCAATGCTAATAAATGTAATGTATATGTATGTGTTTATAATGTATATATTTTTAATCATAGCATAATATGTATATGTTTATGTACATTTTATATGTATTTATTTATTTTATTAAAAGTACGCACATAACTTGCTATTTTACCACCACTCTGATCAGAGGACTAGTAAGAGATTCGTCTAAAGGATATGTAGGGGAAAGGTGTACAAAATGATCCCTCTAAGCGAAATTGTTTACTGTATCCAAAATATAAAAGCAAGAGCAAAACATTGAAGAATCTTTGAATAAGTCATATAAGTGCGTTTTGGTTCGTTGACTATCTTAAGATTTATTAGAGATTTTTCATAACTCTACTAAAGGATTATTTGTACGAACGGGTGTCTAAAACGATCCCTGGAGCAGGGTTAAAATGATCCCAGGGATAATATTGCACTCTAACTCCAAATAATATTCAGAAACAATTATACAGCAGTTTTATAAAAAAAAACGTTTTACTATTAATAATTTGACGGCTAAAATTGCATGACTATTTTTAACTTTTAGTTTCCAATTAGCTCAAAATGTTAGGAGTAATATGATTCCTAGGATAATTTTAAACCTACTTAAGGGGATCGTTTGACCCCAAATGTAATATTTAGAAAAGCTGCCCAAACATAACCTCCAAAAATAACCGTGGTAAGATCAAAACGTGTTTGAAATGTTATTGACTATTAACAGGAACCACCTGTAACACTTTCATTCACAAATACACAAAAGGATTTCTACAAATAAACTTTGAGTTTAGGCTTACCTTAGATCAAACGCATCGATTTTAATTTTTTTGCAATAAGTCGACACAGAATAGTTGTATCGCCTTGAAACTTTGTTATGCTACTGCGCGGGGTACGGGGAAGACGTTACCAAATTAATCAAATAGATGGCACTAATAGTTTATGCAGAACAACAGGGGATCATTTTACCTCGTGGGATCGTTTTGTACACCTTTCCCCTAGTACCTTTGCACAATGTTTTGTTTTTTACTGTTTTTGTTGTTTAAAAATTTCTACTGTGCAAAACTAAAATGTACATACAGGCAATCATACACTTATGATTTTACAAGTTTTATATGCATTATTATTTTATCTAAAATTATAGATATTTTGTTATACTCCATCAACCAAATCGTAGTTATGTCGCAGTGGAGTCCCATTTACTTTCTTTTTTTAAGATCACTCAGTGGCATGGACAATTGCATTTGATGTGCCGAATTATTGGACAATGCTCCGAAAAAAAACTGTAATCAATACAAAAAAAGGTTCTTCTACTGTAGTTTATTTCTGTTATGATCATAACAACAACGATAACATTAATTTGTATTGTGTTTATAATTTAAATGTTATTTCACATGCACGAAGTTATTGTGACCTTAACAGTGCAGCAGTACCTATTAAGTTGCAACCAAAAATAAAAACAAAGTACGCTACTTCAAAACTTAGTTATTTTTATGTGAATAAAATATTTTATTTTCTCAACTTTTTTTTAAGGTTTTTGTATAATATTCTGAATTTTCAAAGTTTATGTTTTACATGGAGAAAAAAGTTAACTATACAAAAAAAAACCTTGTCTTCAAAGATTAAGCACGATGGTTAAAAATAGTACTGTTAATTAGCTTACATGCAATAAAGTTATAATAAGTTAAAGTCAATATAATTTTAACATCACGTTTAATTTTTAACTGAGTTAGCTTACTGATGATGTTGCTCTAATTTATAAATCGACGTCTTATTTGGAATTTAATTAAGATTAGGTATATAACAAAAACAACTAAATATTATTGATACATTGAACAATTTGAAGCGCCATCTACTTTATAAATTAAAACTTAAATTAACACTGGCAGAATAAGAACGAAATTGTAAAAGCGTCGTCTACCAACTTCAAAGATGACCTTGCATTTAAACGGTTCAAACAAAAAACTATAGATGGCGCTCATTGTAGACTTTTAACATACTAAAGTGAGGATTTTCAGAAACGGTAATAAATAAAGTTCTACTTCCCTATCACTGGCAGTTGCATAAACTCTTTTAAAATTTCGATAGTAAACCAAAGAACTATCAGTAAATACTAAAGTAAAATACATGAACATTAACAAGCTAATGTTTTTAATGTAAGAAACGTCTACACTAAATATTGTTTGTATTAGGTTGGGGAAACAGTCTTTTCGCATTATAGTATGTACCTATGAGCTTTTAATAAAATCTCTTTGGCTAATACTATTTGTATGTAGCTGGTTTTGGTATCATTAAAAAGTTTACATTTTAAAGAAAATAATTCCAAATTCAAATTAAGAAAATGTGTGTTTTTCATTTGTTTTTCGTACTGTCAAGATGAGTGAATCTAATGAAGAAATTCTATACATTAAATCATTGATATATTACTCTCTAGATACCAAGTCCGACACTCAAAAGCGGCGCAAAAAATAAGCTACCAAATCCAATTTATACGTACATCCTACGTTAGTGTCATTTGGTCCGTCAAGCAGAGAGGTTCTCTAGGAAAAAAGACAACAATGCCTAAATGCGCGTTCAAAGGTTGCCGTAATAGTTCAAGAAACATTACCAATATCCCTGACTTATAGTTATTTCGGTTAGTTTAAGCATTTAATAATGATTTTGTAGTAAAATACTAGAAAACATTACATTAGTTTTCGAATAGAAAAAATGTTTTGAAATGTTCTGGTGTTGCCAACTTCTTTTGTAGGAAAAAAATAAAATTTTGCTGTTTTTTTAAGCACGTAAAATAATTATAATTATATATTTTTTTAAAAGCGGAATTTTGACATCTTCTTCATTATGCCTAGTTTAACAGTATTTTTAACGAAACTAATAAATAAATATCCAAACATAAATTTCCACATTTGTAATATTAGTATGAAATAATATTAGTAGGACGTGGCAAAGTGTTAAGGCCACGTAAGTACTGCACTTAAAAAGTTTTATTAAACTATCGCATTTTTGACGCTTGCCTCTGTATGTTAGTGTATTAATTACTAGAAAAAAATGTTTAATTTAATATTTTTTTATTCTTGATAAATAAAATTTGCATAGGTAACTTGTGAAATTTAATTTTATAACTTGGTATCCCTTTGACGTACACATGCACAATTTTGAATAGTGTTATACGCGCGTCACGCACACATTCATAAAAATTTGCGCCGCTTTTGGAGTGACGTTTTGGATGCAACACTCCATCTAGAGAGTAATATATCAATGCATTAAATGAAATTCTATGCAAGCCGCAAAAAAAATTTGCGATGTTTATGGACCTGGTGCAGTGTCTGTGAGAGTAGCACAAATTTGGTTTAAGCGTTTTCAATCCGGAAATTTTGATGTCAAAGATGCAAGTCGCTCTGGTCGCCCTATTACGGATAAAAAAGATGCCATTTTTGAAGAAGTGGAGCAAGATCAGTGTAGCGGCTCTTGTTAACTCACTACACAAAATAATGATTTCTTGATATGGAACAGGAATAAAACTTGATAAATGCTTGATATTACTTGTTTATTATACTTGTCGTATATGTGTGCACACAATATGAACGGCGAACGTGAACTAGGTGAAAACGGTGAAAAATGCTTATACTGCGTAAAGTCGCGTAAAGCGAAATGTGCGATGTAATCGTACATATTGCGGGCACGAGATGAAGATACATATATAGATAGGTACATGTAAAGTAATCATGATAAAGTAGAACATTAAATTGATAAAAATAAAAATTAGCAATCCAAGTGATAATTGATAGTTGGAATCTTGATGCTGTGGGTGACCGTAGCCGCGGGCTGGGATAGCGCGGGCGTCACCTGCGCGCGAGCTGGCTTGGGCGGCGGCGCGGTCGACCCGGCGGCGGGCGAGTAAGTCCTTGATGACTCGTGGGCTTCACTTGCTGTAGCCGGCACACTCCGGGTTCTGTGCTTGAACTTCTTTATAAGTGCAATAAATGCTGTTAAAAAGATGACTCCTACGACTACATAAATTGCTGGGTAATGATGTACATCGTGGTAAGAGATGTCATTTGACAATGTGGCTTGTTCCTTCAATTTGTTGAGTTGTTTGGTTAAATTGGTTATTTCTTGCTTGAATTGAACGTGTGAGAGATTATTTTCAAATGTGGAGTTTGGTATCGTTAAATTGATAATACGGTTGATAGGAGCAATTCTAGGTGTAAATATATCTGGCGATACATTTATTTCACTCATGTGAATCTTATAAGGAAATATTGCCATGTCTTCCGTTTTAATCATGCAGCCATGACCTATATTAATAAGGCCGGCATCGCTCAGCTGATGCACTGTAACCTGATCCTCACACATTGTACGCGCTTGACACGTAGAGCAACAAGTAAACATGTATGTGTTGAAACTACTTATTGCCCGCCACTCCTGTTGGCATGTTTTATTTATTGTTTTGCACTCGCCATTTTGGACTTTACAGAAACTCTTGTCTCCCCTGATTGTGATTAAAGGTTTCACAATATGACAGTAATGTGATCCAGAAAGTACTGCGCATGATCTTAGTTCAGATTCCGTCAGTGGCAGGTAGACATCTTTCTTCATGTTAATAGAGATGTACTCCGACACTGGAACGATGGTGATCATGTTATCTCCAACAATCTTCGGAATAGGGTATATATGCAAGATTTCATACACATCTCTCGTGATAAGAGGTATGCGAATCTCAAAAATAAGAATCTTTTCTAGCAATCTTGTTTTTACTTTCAAGTGTTCATAAATCTTGTGTAAATCGGCATGTATGTTATCAATCGGTAGCGAAACATCTTTAGGTATTTTGCTTGTAATTGTGCTGAGTTCGTCGGTAAGTTGTTCCGGACTCAATAGGTGTATGTTGAATCGTTCATGATAAACGTCAGTGATGGTGTCCAATAACATACCTTGAATGTTTTTCAAATTAAATAACATATTGCTTGCTATAGTCGCTTTGAGGTTGAATGAACTCACTATTTCATTACTTTGCATTTCTTCCTTTAACTTGTTTACATTTTGATCCATTACGTTCATGTGTTGGTGGATTATTTTATGTTGTTGATGCATTGTATTTTCTACTCGTTTTAAAAGATTGAATTGAGCCTCAACTATGGATGTTTGATTTTTCCACAGAGCCTGGAGGTGTTTTTCGTTGTCTCGAACTAAAGTTATGTCAGTCTTGTACTGTTCGGCGAATCTTTCATCAAGTACGCCAAATAAGCTGTTTGCCATGTAGCCTACGCCGTTGATAAGGCCTCGGCGCCGCCGCAGTCTAGCAGATCGCGTGCTCGAATGCTGACTCGTTAGCAGCTGATTGTAGTACTCAAGTTCTGAGAATCCATGTTGTAGTTGAAGTATGATGACGTCACAGTGTATATGTTTTCTTATGCGACCACATGTTTCGTCCAATGACCTTTTGTATTTATTGAAAACTGATATGCCCTCCCAGTATGGTTCTAAGTTATAGTAAACAACGAGCTTCCATTCATCTCGAACTAGCATCATATCTGATATTTTGTCAAAGTATAGACTTTGGCCATTTCTGAAGTTTGTAATGTTTGTCTTACACTGAGAGCTTGTTATCAGTGATAAGAATAACATGAGTGCTGCAAACATCGTAGAGAGTGTGAGCTTCGGGGGGCGGGGGCTGGGCTTTGCAATTTTTTGAATATGTTCGTTTCTTACATAATTAGCTTGATCACTTGTACACGAAGATGTTAATGTCGAGGTGTCTTGTTCACTCTCCATTAATAATGCGAGTTTGACAACGGGGCGTTTTGTAAAACCATTTTTAGTTTTAAGTGCAACTACGCGTACGTAGCCATCTTTGCCTTGGTGCAGTTCTATGACTCTCCCCAACGCCCACTTGCCTGGGGGTATGTTGTCGTCGTGGATAAGGACAATATCATTTAGCTGAATATTGCGTCGAGGGCGTTTCCACTTGTTTCTTGCCGTCAACTGTACCATATACTCAGAGCGCCAACGTTTCCATAGATCTTGTAATATTTTTTGAGTTAGATTCCATCGCGTTCGTTGATCCCTTTCAGTCTCAATTAACGTCAAAGTCGGTCCTCCTGTTAGGAAATGGGCTGGAGTTAAATAATTTAAATCTTGTGGGTCTTCGGATAAGGGACACAATGGTCTTGAGTTTAAACAACTTTCAATTTGAGCTAGTAGTGTTGTGAATTCTTCATAGGTTAATCGTTGCTCGCCGATCACTCTTTTGAGATGAAATTTAAAGCTTTTCACCGCCGCCTCCCACAGGCCTCCTGCTGATGGCCACGAAGGAGCGTTGAAATGCCAGGTGATTTCTAAATCGGTTATTTCATTGAGGAAATCGTCATTGATACTTTGTAGTATATCTTGATATTCTTGTTGTATGCATCTGTTGGCACCAACGAAATTGCGTCCGTTGTCGCTGTACATGTGTTTTGGGGTGCCCCTGCGTGCCGCCATCCTGCGTAGAGTGGCGATGAAGGCAGGGGTCGTCATGTCCGACACGAGCTCCAGGTGCACGGCCTTGGTTACCATGCACACAAACACCGCCACGTATCCTTTAGTAGTCTTGGTACCGCGCCCCTTGCTGGACTTTATGTATACGTGGCCGGTAAAATCTACGCCGGTGTGAGCAAACGGACGAGATGGATTGATGCGTGCTTCAGGTAAGTCACCCATTAACTGGTATTGAATATTAGGGTTATGTTTTTTACAGATGACGCAGCTTCGAATGTGTTTTTTCGTAGCGCTATTTCCTCCCATGATCCAGTATTTCTGTCGAATTAGTGACAACGTGATCCGAGCTCCACCGTGGAAGGTAAGTTTGTGCGCTTGATTGATAATCATTTCAGTTAAATGCCCCTTGTGCGGCAATATTATAGGGTGTTTCATGTCTGAGTTGATATGTGCGTGTTGTAGTCTACCACCAACACGCAAAATCCCATCTTGGTCGAGAATAGGATTTAAGTTTAACAGCTTGCTCTTCGAACATACTCGCTTGCTTGATTTGAGATCTTCGACTTCACTATTAAACTCTTGCTCTTGTACGTATTTAATTACAACGACACTTGCTTGTCTTATCTCGGACAAAGTAATATAAGATTCAGATTTTCTATTAGATTTTCTTGTCAAAAAACGTCTTACCCATGCCAATACACGTAATAATTTAGTGTATGAGCTATATTTTTCTAATAGCTCTGACACGATACTCATATTTTTGTTTTTTGTTTGTAGTGTGACATGGACTTGTTGAGTTTTGGCTTCTTCATCTGTGGTGTATGTGTGCGTAAGTTCTTGTTCTTCCGCGTTAGTGGTGGTTATCCAGGTAGGTCCTTGCCACCATAGGGTATGCTGCTGTAGTTGTTGAGCATCGAGACCGCGGCTGGCGCAGTCAGCTGGGTTCTCGGCGGACTTGACGTACCGCCAGCAGTCGGGCGGTATTACTTCGGTTATTTGTCGCACCCTGTTGGCAACGAATACCTTCCAGCGCTCAGGATTTCCTTGTATCCATCCGAGCACAGCTGTTGAGTCCACCCAACCATAAACCTTGATGTGTTGGTAGTTCATGCTTTCTTTGACCTTGTTCATCAATTTGCTTAGTAGGTGGGCGCCGCAGAGTTCTAATTTTGGTAAAGATACTTCCTTCTTGCACGGAACCAATCTTGATTTTCCCGCTATTAAAATAATTTTACTGCGTCCTTGATGACTTGTTTTGCAGTAAATAACGCAAGCGTACGCTTTTTGCGAAGCATCGCAAAATCCATGTAACTCGATCGTTGAATGCATTTCCGTTCCTAACCATCTAGGTATTTTAATTTCATTAATAATTAAAATATTTTCTTTTATTTTCAGCCATTCCTTGTTAATGACCTCTGGAACCTTGTCATCCCATTGAATATCTGTAGCCCATGCGTTTTGAAATAATAGCTTCATTTGCGTAGAAAGCGGTGTCAGCCAACCCAAAGGATCAAATAGTTTAGATATCTCTGAAAGTAGTTTTCGTTTCGTTATCACCGCGTTATCAGTTTTACTGTAACTTGATTGAAAGGTAAATGCGTCTTGAGTTGGGTCCCAATTTAGACCGAGAGTTTTCATCGACTCTTGTTGTCTGAACATGTACTGATTGTTGTTACATTCACCCGTGTTGGTTTCTTGAACTAACTCATTGTAATTTGACCTCCATTTTCTTAGATTGAAGCCGCCTGACCTCAAAAGTTGTATAAGTTCGTCCTTGAGTTTCGCAGCTGATGACAGTGTGTCGGCGCCGTGTAAGAGATCGTCCATGTAAAAGCATTGCTCGACAACTTCAGCTGCTTCTGGATATTTGTTTCGCTCATCCGATGTTAGCCGCTGCAGGGTCATCATTGCAAGAAACGGGGCGGCCTTGGTGCCGTATGTGACAGTGGCTAGTTGAAACTCGTGCATCTTTTGTTTCGGCGAATCTCTCCAGATAATTTTTTGTAAATTTTGATCATCGGGATGCACCCATAGCTGTCTAAACACTTTTTCGATGTCGGCGACGAAAACTACTCGATGTTGTCTCCATTTTAAAATTAAAGTTAAAAGATCTTTTTGTAGGTTGGGACCTTTGTGCATCAAATCATTTAGGCTTGTTCCCGTAGAAGTATTTGCAGATGCGTTGAATACTACGCGTAGCGCAGTCGTAGTAGAGCCTTGTCGTAGCACGCAATGGTGTGTCAAGTAGCACTCCGGTGTCTTCTTACAAGATGCTTGCGTCGGTGTCATGTGCCCGAGCGCTAAGTACTCGTCTATGAACGCCTTGTATAGTGTAGCAATTTCGGGATTTTTCATAAGTCTAATTTCTAAGTGTTTGAATTGCGCAATCGCTTTGTTTTTAGATTCACCGAGCTCTTTCGTACTCTTAAGGGGAAGTCGTACTTGATAACGACCATCAGCTAACCTTATTGTTGTTGACTGATAAAACTTGATACAATCGTCCTCGTCTGTCGTGATTGGCGTTTCTTTAGAAATATCTTCAATCTCCCAAAATTGTTGCAGGTCTTTGAAATTATTAATTACAATATTACATTGCGGACTTTGTACGTTTCCGCACAAAATCCAGCCAAGGCAAGTTTCTTGTGCTATTAGTGACGTCTTCTCCTCTCGATATATACCGTCTTGTAATATGTTCGCATAAATTTCAGCACCCAATAAAACATCGATTGGTTTGCTCATATAAAATTCTGGATCTGCGAATTCAACGCTGTCTATGAAGCTCCATGATGGCTTGAGAAAAGTTCTATTTGGCAAGTTTCTTGTTAAATTCTTCATGATAAATACTTCGGTGCTAAATTTATAATCGTTAATTAATGAACTACAAGTAATGTAGGTCGCGCCTTTACAATGGTTGTCGGTCGCTCCGATTCCAGTAATGACACCGTTGCATTTATATCTAGGTAATTTCAATTGTTGCATAGCCTTCTCGCTTATTAGGGAGACCTGTGACCCCTGATCAACGAGAGCGCGCAATGTATGTTGCGCTCCGTCGTTTGCTTGAATTTTGATAAGTGCTGTAGCTAGAAGTATTTCATTTTTTGAAGTCGGTTCTTGCTTGACTTGGTAGGTATTGCTATTAGAGTTTCGCAATTGTGAAGTCACGTTTTGGTTTGTGAATGCACTATGAAGTAAAGAATTATGCTTGCCATTGCACTCTTTGCATACTTTGTTCGAGCTACAGATTTTTCCTTTATGATTATACATACAGTTGCTGCATAAATTTAATTTTGTAATCGTATTGAGTTTTACTTGGGGACTCATTTCTTTGAATTGATTACAAAAATAAATGCCGTGATCTTTGGAACATACAGGGCATGAAATAACGCGTTGCCTGTAGTTAGTTACAGCCTTGTTGCTTGTATACTTGTTAATAAATCTTGATTGTTTTTCTTGATTCACTATAGACGTTGAAGGATTGTTGTATGACCTTGGATGTCCGTTTTCTTGTTTACGCCTTGATGCTTCGAGGGTTGTGAACTTGGTTTCCATGAATTGTAAAAAATCTTTAAGCAACGGGAGTTCCCGCGGTTCCTTTAATGATTGCATGTATTCATTGTGCGTCTCGGAGTCTAGCTTCTGTGCTAGTAGGTGGACCATTATTGGGTCCCATGTATCAATGTTAATGGCAAGATTTTTAATTCCATTAAGACATTCGACTGTTACGTCGTGAATCCGCTTGATATGACTCGACGATACTTGCTGCATAACAGGTAATGTCATGATAGTATTCATGTGCGTGGTGAAGATAAGCCTTTTATTGTTATATCGGTGATTTATTATATCCCAGCACGTCATGTAGTTTTCTGAGCTAATAGGAAGATGTTGTATGAGTCGCTCGGGCTCCCCTTTGAGTTTGCTCTTCAAAAACTGCATCTTTTGTGCATAAGATAAGCATGGGTTATTGTGGATCGCTTCAATGAATAGATCTTTAAAAGAAGTCCATTGCTGGTAGTTGCCGTGAAATAAAGGAATATCTAATTTTGGTGTCGAGTGCTCCCTGTGAGCGACGGCCCATAGCTTGCTGTTAAGGTCTCTCTTCATGTTGTTATAACTATTTTCATGTTGTGTAAACTGTTGTTCGTAATGTTCGTTTTCAGCGCCGTTTAACTCACTGTCGATTTCCCAGTGTAACTTATCTATGTTGTACCATCTTGACTCAAGATTCTTGATGACGTCTTCAAATTGCCATTTTTCGGTTGTTTCGTTGATGGTAATGTTCGTGAGTGTCCGATCTAAGGCCTTGAAGTTACTTGTCTGTCTCCGCAACATATCATCAAGCTTGCTAGTTGTACCGTGAGGTTTGTACAACGATGAACCATTTCCTTGTATTAAATTTGGTTTTTCTTGAGGGTCAGATAAGAACAGGGGTACCGTGGTCACTTGTTTGACTTCTCCTGATGCAGACGGGGTTGCCGGAGCAGAGACGGATGCCGGTTGTTGAACAAGAGTAGTCGCGGGCTTGAGCAGGGTTTGAGTCGCTGAAGATGTCACAGGGGTCTTCAAAATTATATCTCGCACTTCCATGTAGAATACTTTGGATCTTTCGTAATGATTGCCGTTAAAGTAGTCGTTATTTGGATTTTCACATTTTATTAATTTTTCATGATTTCGGTTAAATTCATCCCAATATCTATCTAGAGTCACTAGTTTTCTTTTAAGATACTCCGAGGTTTTTCTGTCACTGCCATCTTTCTTAAAATTAGAAAATAGCTTTTCAATCGCGTCGATTATTTGTTGCTGATTGAGTAGTAAATTATTAAAATCTTCCATTGTGCTTGCTCACTTTTTTGAAGATCACTTGTTAGATATAAATTCTTGATAATTGTAATTGCTAACTTGAGAAGCAAACCTGTTCCTTAAATAGTGTGAGTTCACGTTTGTATCGCCGTTCGATCCCTTGATAGATCCTTGATAACTTGATAGTAGAAGTGCTTCTTGATAAGCTCACTTGATAAAAGATCCTTGAAATTTCTTCTTGATAAGGTAACTTGATTGTTGCTTGCTGATTCACCTTCCAGTGCCTAAAGCGCTATTCAATGATATATGCGACTTCTCAATACGATCGGGGAGACCCGCTGGTGGGAGGCCGACCGCACCGATCCGCTATCACCAAAAAACACAAAAGACACTTTCCGATGCTCGAAGGACCAATTTATGTAGCGGCTCTTGTTAACTCACTACACAAAATAATGATTTCTTGATATGGAACAGGAATAAAACTTGATAAATGCTTGATATTACTTGTTTATTATACTTGTCGTATATGTGTGCACACAATATGAACGGCGAACGTGAACTAGGTGAAAACGGTGAAAAATGCTTATACTGCGTAAAGTCGCGTAAAGCGAAATGTGCGATGTAATCGTACAATCAGCATATCAGTAGTTACGATGTAGCTCAAGAATTGGAGATTGACCACAAAACAGTTTTGTAGCATTTGAAAAAGCTGGGTACACAAAAAAGCTCGATATTTGGGTACCCCACGAGCTCACTGAAAGAAACCTAATGAATCGTGTACTCATGTGTGATTCTTTATTACGACGTTTTCATTAAACCGAACCATTTTTGAAGAAGCTGATAACTGGAGATGAAAAATAGATCACGTACAATAAGAACGTGCGATAAAAGTCGTGGTCAAAGGCCGGTCAGGCTTCACAGACTGTGGCGAAACCCGGGCTAACTCGCAACAAGGTGATGCTGTGTGTGTGGTGGGATTGGAAGGGCATTATTCATTATGAGCTGTTACCACCAGGCAGGACCATCGATTCTGAACTCTACTGCGAACAACTGATGAGATTAAATCAAGAAGTTGAGAGAAAGCGGCCGGTATTAATCAAAAGAAGGGGTGTGGTTTTTCATCATGATAACGCTAGACCCCACACATCTCTAGCCACTCAGCAAAAATTAAGAGATTTTGGCTGGGAGGTGTAAATGCATCCGCCGTATAGTCCTGACCTTGCGCCTTCAGATTTCCATCTGTTTCGCTCTCTTCAGAATTCTCTAGGCAGTGTCAGGTTAAAATCACGAGAGGACTGCTAAAACCACTTGTCGCGGTATTTTGACCAGAAGCCCAAAAATTTCTATAGCAATGGGATGGCAAAAAGTTATCGAACAAAATGGTACCTACATACTTTAGTTAAATGTAAATTAACTATTAAAAAAAATATTTGAATTTTCATAAAAATGCGAAGAAACTTTTTCCCCAACCTATTACAATGGGAGCCAATTTAGTTTGATCCTTTTAAATTATTATATATATTTCGCAGCGCGGGTGTCTTTTGTTAATGCTAGAATGTTTAAGATCTCAATTGTGGGCGTAGAAGGCAGCAAACAGTAACTTAAAGCATTATGAAAGAATATAGGAACAATCTATCAACTATTTCAGCTCAATGATTGGATAAAACTAATGCAACTGTAAGGAAATGACCAGCCTCACTACCATAATGAACGACAAGGGTATTTGGAATAATAAAGAAACAGTTTAACCTTTAACTTGTTTTAATTAACCGGATTCATAAAGACAGCTACGATCTGTCTGACATATTGTATGGAGAAGAAACCGGTGAACATACTCCACACTGCCATTATCATAATTCAAATACAAAGGAACGTTATAAAACCTACTATTACATTACTCACAGAAATCTAGCAACTAGTTTACATGATTAAAAGATACAAAGATACTTAGCTTTCGTATTGACGACTTCTGGTACAGCAATAGAATACAAAACTGTTAAACTTAGGCAATAACTTAATTTAAAATTATTTAACAAATTGAATGTGGTAAAGACGACTGCTCCTGGCCGATTCCCGCGCTATTCTGACACTGACTGGATTCCTTCCGCGCACGCGCTGGACATCATGTTTCTTGGTAGGCTTGGCACTTGCATTCTACAAAGTTTCTCATGAAAAGCCAGTAGATGGTTCTTCCTTTAGTTTCATTTGATGTCCACCGACTCCGACATATACATTATTTTAATGAAACTTGTACAACGCCACCGCCTCATTTAATTAACTTCGGCCTAAATAAAATAGATTTCCAATCAATTGATTCCTACAAAATCATGTATCACACAAACTGCAAATAAAAGTACGCAACATTTATTATTGTGCTTCAATCTTCCCCTTCGTATTTTCCAGAAAGAACCTACACCTGCAAGCAGTAGACAAGGAGGAGGACGCCCAGCTGTTCACGTACCGCGACCTGAACCGCACGCACGTGTCCGTGGTGCTGGCGCAGAGCGTGGACGACCTGGTCGACAGCGACACCCCGCAGAACGTAGTCAAGTTCCGCCTGGGCTGCGACTTCGATACGGGAGATGACTTGGTGAGATATAGTTACTTGCAGAGGTACTAGGGACGCCCAGCTGGTCACGTACCGCGACCTGAACCGCACGCACGTGTCCGTGGTGCTGGCGCAGAGCGTGGACGACCTGTTCGACAGCGACACCCCGCAGAACGTAGTCAAGTTCCGCCTGGGCTGCGACTTCGATACGGGAGATGACTTGGTGAGATATAGTTACTTGCAGAGGTACTAGGGACGCCCAGCTGGTCACGTACCGCGACCTGAACCGTACGCACGTGTCCGTGGTGCTGGCGCAGAGCGTGGACGACCTGGTCGACAGCGACACCCCGCAGAACGTAGTCAAGTTCCGCCTGGGCTGCGACTTCGATACGGGAGATGACTTGGTGAGATATAGTTACTTGCAGAGGTACTAGGGACGCCCAGCTGGTCACGTACCGCGACCTGAACCGCACGCACGTGTCCGTGGTGCTGGCGCAGAGCGTGGACGACCTGGTCGACAGCGACACCCCGCAGAACGTAGTCAAGTTCCGCCTGGGCTGCGACTTCGATACGGGAGATGACTTGGTGAGATATAGTTACTTGCAGAGGTACTAGGGACGCCCAGCTGGTCACGTACCGCGACCTGAACCGCACGCACGTGTCCGTGGTGCTGGCGCAGAGCGTGGACGACCTGGTCGACAGCGACACCCCGCAGAACGTAGTCAAGTTCCGCCTGGGCTGCGACTTCGATACGGGAGATGACTTGGTGGGATATAGTTACTTGCAGAGGTACTAGGGACGCCCAGCTGGTCACGTACCGCGACCTGAACCGCACGCACGTGTCCGTGGTGCTGGCGCAGAGCGTGGACGACCTGGTCGACAGCGACACCCCGCAGAACGTAGTCAAGTTCCGCCTGGGCTGCGACTTCGATACGGGAGATGACTTGGTGAGATATAGTTACTTGCAGAGGTACTAGGGACGCCCAGCTGGTCACGTACCGCGACCTGAACCGCACGCACGTGTCCGGGGTGCTGGCGCAGAGCGTGGACGACCTGGTCGACAGCGACACCCCGCAGAACGTAGTCAAGTTCCGCCTGGGCTGCGACTTCGATACGGGAGATGACTTGGTGAGATATAGTTACTTGCAGAGGTACTAGGGACGCCCAGCTGGTCACGTACCGCGACCTGAACCGCACGCACGTGTCCGGGGTGCTGGCGCAGAGCGTGGACGACCTGGTCGACAGCGACACCCCGCAGAACGTAGTCAAGTTCCGCCTGGGCTGCGACTTCGATACGGGAGATGACTTGGTGAGATAGACGTTGTTACTTTGTGAAAATATAATGTAACGGAGAATCTTATGTGGTGAGGTCATAGGCAAAAAATTTACTTATATTGAAAAATATTCTTAACACGAAAACGGTATCAACATCAGTAAGGCAGATTTAAGAAAAGATGGGTGGACGCGTTAAGTGACTTCTCCTTTTACTATGTGATGGTAACGAAACCGAAGTTGTTAATGTAACGATGCTAGGATACTTAAAAAATATCGAAAAAAAAATGGAAAATGATATTCAAGAACAATGTAAAATATTATTAAATAGAAGCAATTTAGTAAATAGGTAAATGATAAAGGCAGTAGGAACTTAATGCAAACAGGTTATATTCTTATCAACAGTTGAAATTAAATTATTTGAAATATTTCAAGTAAAAAAGTCAGCGTTAAGTAGGTTATGATTTTTGAGTTGCATGATTGATTTTACACTAGTTTTGATTTCGTTGTGTTTACTTGTCTATTTAAACAGGTTGTTATTACCTTTTTAACAATTAACTGAAAAGTTAAATAATGCACATAATTAGTAAGTCATGTTACCGTTAAGGAAAAAAAATTAGAACAAATTAAATGAAAAAGGGCATTAAAACAATTCGGCTTTATTGTGAATTGTAAACGTTAACAAAAGAAGGGAGCTTAAGTGCCCTGTGACGTCACGAGGCAGGATCCGGAAACGACGCCATTTTACAGCCGCCATAAAACGACTGAAAAAAAAGATCGTTTTAATAAAGTCAATGAACCAAACTTGCGAATAGGCTGTTTAGGTTTTAGTCTGAGGGTTTTCGATACCAAACTGTTTATAAGTAATCGTAATTTGTTTTTGGTTTGTGTATTATTTAGCTATTAAAGCAATAAAAATGCTTTTCTTAATAATTAAGGAGAGCTTTGGGTCTAAACAATAAATTCAGAAAATGTGAAATGATAGAAAGTAGCAACATAATATAGCCTTAATTTTACAAATAATGTCGTCGCAAAATTGTGAGGTAACACAATTGACACGCGATGTTCCAGAATTTCCTGAATTGCAGCTGTTGCCACTAATACGGTAATTAGCTACACGCGTAATCAACATTATATTGCAATTAAAATTATTTAATTATTATTGTTTCAATCAAACATTGATTGACAGACGCGATAAAATTTGAGTTATATTTTTCTTATACAACGATTCTGATTTCTTGTATGTACTTACTTATCATTAAATTTCTCTCACTTGGAAAATAATATTAATTTTTACCTATGTAGTTACGTCGCTAATACCGCAAATGTGTATGTTAATTGTGGACTCATATTAATTGAGAATAAGGTTAGTAAAATAACTCATGCATAACGTTTGCTTTTCATAAGAAAATACATGTAAATATAATAATTGTTCCTCTCCTGTGTGTAAACAAACTGAATACAAAATTTCTACGACAAAACGAAGTTAAGTTTAACTTTAGTTACTTGTAAAGAACCCAATAATTTTAATTTCTTATAACTATTAAAACATCAAATAAATACATGGGACGTTGTTACGAGTTATATTTTTTGTTGTTTTCTGTTTGAATAGTTTCGTACTATCGAGAAGGCATCGTTTTATAGCTTGTTTTATAGCTTGTATTTAATAATGCTACAATCAATGTCAATATTTTTTTCAAATGGCATGAACCGTATTAGTATTAATTTACTATAATAAACATAACCTTTTATTTTTAAACAGCTGTTATTCCTTTTTTTTGGCTCTTTTCCGTATCTTGGTTTTATGAGAAAAGTGGCCTAATTGTAGGTACTTACTTTAATAGTTTTATTGTATGGCAGTTGTGTTGCCAATCCTTAATTATCATAAGTTAAGTATGCAGCGCATAAGGGTTTTTTACTGTTATTAAAATATTTTTTTATTTAAAACATATCATTTCTATATAAATAAGAGTTTTAACACAATTTTATTAACAAAATAAAACAACCAATTTAAGTAAAAAAATCCCCTTTTGTCATTATCATCATAGGAGTTCCCTAGTGCCATTTAGCAAAATATCGTGTTCGATAGTTAAGAAAAACATTTCCCCTGAAACCTCTTAAAGTAAAGTGAATGCTGACACCAGGCTTCGGGACCATCAATTATTATAGCCAACACAACAGCTATAAATGATTCAAACAAGAGGGCTATAAATAGAAGTCCGTTGGAACAATACAAACTATAAATATCATATCATATAAATACCATTGTTGCTACTTGTAAAATTATAACAAACATTTCAAGGCTGTTCAGGTTTGGTAGATATTTGAACTTCTCGGTTCATATTAATACTAACAGTTAGGAAAAATAGTTTGTATGAGACATACTCTTAACCAGCAACTGATGACATCTCTTTCATTCATTTTTAATTTATTGTTCTGTTGAGTTAACTATTTAAGTCATTTTAAAAAGTTAAATCAAATACATAAAGGTTGAATTTGAAAAAACTTAAACGCTTTAAAACCTGCAGTCATGAAACAAATGAACCTCGCCTAACTTTATAATCAAATCTGTAAAAGTATAAATATAGTACATAAATCACTGTATAAAAATTGAACTTTTCAATATCAGATAATATAGAATTCAGTTAGTTACATGACCAGGTACCTTCTCGGCCTTCCATTTCGTTCTGGATTCTCATTTTGGTTCTTTTTAAATGGGAACTGTTGTTTCCCGGGAGGATACCTGCTTTTGCCCTAATTTTTTACGGATAATAAATTGGCTATTACTTTAGAACTTTTTGGACACGGTCGAGATTCTCGGGGCATACCTTCTTATAAATGATTACGGGTGTAATTTGTTAAAAGGTTGTTTAATCTGAGGTCGGAAGATGTATGGATGGAATACTGACCTATTTTTTGATTACAGGTATCAGCGTATCTGTCTGTGACGGTTTACATCGAGGATTTGAACGATAATGCGCCGGAGTTCCGACACACGCCGTACTACGTGGAAGTTGATGAACTAACGCCGACGGGTAGGTTCCTGAATCAATAAATAAATCAATATTTAATGGTTAATTTCACGCCTAAATGCACATATAATATACATGACAATTTCATAAAGAAAGTTGGAAACGTTTTTCAATGTCAGCAGTGATTTGGTAACCTGCATTGATATCACTGTTGTACCTAAAGAAGCCCTTAGGAATTCAATTTGCTATGTATTTTCAAATTGTTACGAATATGTTATCAATATACCTACTGATGGAAAGAGCACTTGCTGTTTAAATTTATCGTCGAATACTAAAACTTTAAAGGCAAAAGCACATAATTCTACACCCCAAAGTGTAGAGTGCTGGGAGTTTTTTTCCACCGGCTTTTTTCTCTCGGTCCACGGTTAGGTAAAGTCGAAGTTTGTAACATTGACGTTCATTAAGTATATGTTACATATCTATGATTATGATATGATTATGATTTATCAATACCAATTTCCAGGCTTGACCATCTTCAAGGGCATCCAGGCGTTCGACCGCGACAAGCCCAACACGCCCAACTCGGACGTGCAGTACAGCATCGCGGCCGGAGACCAGGACGCACACTTCGCGCTGGAGAGCTCCCACAAGCCGCTGCTGCTGCTGAGGAGGCCGCTGGACTATGATGCGGGGGATACGGAGTTCAATCTCGTGGTCACTGCTAGTGTAGGTTTTAGGACTTTTAATAATACTATTGATTCATGAAAGTTTTTGTCTGAGGTATATCGGAAGTTTAATTATGTTATTAATCATAAAGTCAAAACAGATCATATAGAAACTAATGGTCCTTTTTTATAAGAAACAGCAAGCCTAAGAGGATTATCTAGGGGCAATAACCCTATAGTTTTAAAATTAGTTTAACTGTTCTAAATAATCTAATATGACCCATCCTAAAAGTTATCAAAGCTTGCTCCAAAATTTCTCTGTGCAGCATTTTTTTAATAGATTAAAATGTATAACTACGGGCCCGTTTTTCTGACATAATACTTTACCAACAAATGCACAAGTTACATGAATATGATTTATGATGAAGCTGTGGAAACTTGGTAAACTTAATAACTTCCAAGGTAAAGGACGATCGGGTGATTACGGTGAACTGACTGAACATTTTTTCCCTCGTGAAGTTAGTTGCAAGGACGCATAAATCACGGGTGTTGCAATCTAGAGTAATTAATCGCTTTACGAAGTATATGGAGCTATACTGTGACGAAAAAGAAGATATCAATGTGAATCAATATTTAAAAAACCTAAGATTTTCTTCATAATATCTTTGAAATATTTCTAGTTTTTGAATTTTGGAGAAGGCTTACTTTCCTTTAGCCATTTTTACATATCAAATACTTGTAAACAAAAATTTGTTCACTATCTTAACCAAAATAAGGTTGTCAATAGTAAGGTTAAATCTTAGTATAAAGCCAAATTATCTTAATTTTTTTACAATGTTGCAGGATCGCGGTACGCCGCCCCGAAGCAGCAACACCACGATACAAATACGTATCAAAGACAACGACGACCTGCCGCCCGCCTTCACACAAGACGTCTACCGGACGCAAATACCGGAGTTCTACCCCATCATTGTAAGTTTTTTTTTTGATACTAGTCTAAAGGAATTTATTCATATTCACTTTCATCTCATGTAATTTACTCAAATTGTTTTGACTAAACAATTAATTGTACAATCCTATTTGTAAATATAATGTTATAATTAAACCTGTTTTTCTTCTTAACTACATTGAATAATTCACGTGTGTACCAGGGTCGCAAGATCCACAAGGAAGTGGTATTCGAGTCGGCGATCCACGCGTTCGACCAGGACGCGGGCGTGGCGGCGCCGCTGCGGTACGAGCTGGTGTCGGGGAACGAGCGGAAACTGTTCTCATTGAACAGCGTTAACGGGACGCTGTTCCTCGAGAGCGAGATCGACCTTGACGCCGAGTACAATCTACCTGGTAATAACAATGAAGACATTCGCGTGCTTAACAATGAAGTCATTCACATGCTTTACTTCATAGACAGAGTTCATACGTTTAGAAGTTTAGATTTTGATTGCGATGTCTTTTCAGGCAATACGTTTATGCTGCAAATTCAAGCATCGCAGATTGATAATCCATTGAAAACAGCCCAAGCCCGGATCGAAATAGAAATTTTGGACTTGAACGATAATCTGCCAGAATTCGAGGTTGATTTTTACAACATCAGTATTGTAGAAAATTTGCCTAATGGTAAGGAGTTTCAAATATTGTTATTGGGAGTGTTAAAGTATGGATTTTAATATTTTATCCGATTATAGGTTTCAGCGTGTTGCAAGTAATGGCTTCTGATAAAGACCAAGGTGACAACGGAGAATTTTCTTATCAATTAAGTGATCCAAAAGGAGCATTCTCTATTGACCCCAGAAGCGGATGGCTCACTGTAAAGAACCAAGTGAGTTATGTTATTGAATATGTTTGGCACATATAGGTACGTACCTCCTACAAAATAATTCACCCTACTATATTATTTTCAGTCTGTGCTTGATCGAGAGCTATATGCTTCTCTAAAGATGAAAGTATATGCTAAAGAGAAAAATCCAAGCGTTGTTGGATCCATTGTAGAAAAGCAAAGAACATCAAAATGGAGACGAGCACCCACTACACCTAAAATGCAAACAAATAAAAACAAGACACTTTATATATTTCCCGATAAACTTGGAAGCAGCAAAGAAAATGTCGAATACTTCGAGGACGAGCGTCAAATTCTATCGTTTGTGGTCGTCGAAGTCACACTGCTCGATGCCAACGATAACAACCCGGTCTTTGTTCCGAGCAACCTGTTTGAATTTTCGGTAAAGGCTGACTCAAAAATCGGCACACTTATCGGCAAAGTCAAGGCTATCGATCCAGATTTAGGTCGGAACGGGATGGTGTTGTACGACTTGCAGCGTACGAGCAACTTGACGATCACGGCTCCGTTCCAAGTGGACGCGGCGTCGGGCGCCATCTCGCTGGCGGAGTCGCCGGTGGCGGAGGGCCGGCACGCGCTGTTCGTGGAGGCCTCGGACCAGCCCGCCAACCCCAGCGAGCGCCGGTACTCACTCGCTGTGGTTACTATTGACGTCGTGAAAGCTTCCCAAGGTAAATACTGGTAGCTTAATACAATATTTTGACCATATTGCAAATTAAAAAAATCCATTGCCTTAAGACTAGGTTAGTTGTTATTTAAATATATAAGAACTTAACAAATGACAGCCAGAAATAAGTCTAATACCTTCTCCAATGTATAAATAAAACTATATTTTCAGGAATTAAAGCCGACAAACCAGACTTCATCGGGGCTCCATATGAGTTTTGGGTCGGTTCAAATGTTGGTATTGGAACCAGCGTGGGACAAATCCGTGTCAATGATGCAATGGATATTAGTGAGGTGTCTTACGATCTACTACATGGATATGAAGAAGGAGGTAAATGGAAATAATTTTCAGTTGGATTTGATATTATTGATTGAACAGTATTTTTCTCATATAAAACTTATACTTTAAAGTACCATTTGCGGTGGAAGAAAAATCAGGAGTGATTACGGTCATAGAGGAACTGTCAAAATTCAACAGACCATTATATGATTTTGAAGCAGTAGCAATGCAAGAAAATATCAACTTATCTATATCCACGAACGCTACTGTTCACGTGGTGGAGGTCAATGATGAAAGAGGCGTTTTTCTAAAGTAAGTTTTTTATTATTTTATTATGCGTTATTTATATACACTATGATAATTTTTCAATATCCAACTTTTTATTACAGAAGTGCTCACACGCCTTTGATATTTCACGTTAAAGAAAATGTTGCTGGAGCTACTATCGGAAAAATATTTAATGGCAATATTAGTACCGGCAATATTCGTTTTATAATAGCAAATCAACAGGATGTGGCCGACGAAATTGCTATTGGTATGTATAAATTTATTTTGAAAGTATAAATGATGGTGTAACTTTACTTGGTTCTATTAATCAATTTCTTGCATTGTAGGTCAAGATGGAACAATATTTACACAAAAACCTTTAGATAGAGAAAAAAGGGAAACATATCGAATGACTGTTATTGCTGAGTTTAATAAAGGAGTTATTTCTGGTGCAGGAATATATCAAGTAACAGTTCATGTTGATGACGATAATGATAATCCACCAGTATTTGAACTTCAAACGTACGAAGGGTTCATAAATGAGAACTCTCCAAAAGGAACTGAGGTTAAAATGACACATAAAATCATAGCCAAAGATGTTGATGCAGGATCCAATGCACTTTTTATGTATACGTTATTTGGGGATGGACACAAACAATTTGAAGTAAACGAAGAGACCGGGACAGTCACATTTATAGGAAACACACTTGATCGTGAAGAAAAAAGTGTTTTCTTGCTAAAGATAGTAGCAAGGGATAAAGGTGGATTAAGCTCAGAAGCTAAACTTACTATAACAGTTTTAGATGAGAATGACAATACTCCAAAAATTAATCAACTAGTTATACCATTCGGTGAAAATATTGAGTTGCTTGAAATCGATGAGAAAATTTCTACAAAAATCTACAGGGAGCGCAAAAATGATTTAAATAATTCGATTACAAAAGTTGAAGCGAAACCAAAAAATAAATTTTCTGCTACTGCTAACGCTGTTGGTCCCTTGTTTCTTGTACCTGAGAGTGTAGCAATAGGTTCAACTGTACTTAAACTAAATGCTTTAGATATGGATAGTGGAAACAATGGACAAATTAGATACGAGTTTGCATCTGAAGTTTTTATACCACCTTATGAGCTACCACCAAATGCACTTAAAGTTAAAAGATATTTCGTTATCAATGAGCGTCATGGACACGTAATTGTGGCAAGAACTTTACCACCTGAAGCAGAATTTAGGTTAAACATTACTGCTGTTGATGGAGGCGAATTAAGTGATCAAATAACAATACGGTTATTCATAAAAGACGTCAATGATCACTTTCCTATGTTCAAAAAATCTTGGTATAGTTTTAACGTTGAAGAAGCTAAGTATACGCGAAGAGTATTAGGGAAAGTGGACGCAACTGATGCTGATTTTGGACAAAATGCAAATTTGTCTTACTACTTACAACCATCAAGTGTTGATTTACCGTTTGAAATATCTCCATTTACTGGAGTATTTAGTGTCAATGGAGAACTAGACAGAGAAAAGGAAGACAAATATATACTTACAGTTGTAGCAAAGGATAATGGATTAGAAAAAAAGTTATCATCATCTGTCAGCGTCGAAGTACAAGTATTAGATGTAAATGATAATGCACCAAAGTTCTTTGCATACGACGAACTGCTTGAGTGGAAACATCCAGAAGCTGATACAATATCAAATCACAACTTCGAATCAGTCATGATGATACCATTATACAAAGCATCAGTTGATGAAAATACCCCAATTGGTACTCCAGTCTCAAGAGTTTTTGCTAATGATTCAGATTTTATAGGAAATGGCAATGGTTTGATTTTATATAGCTTGCCACAAAAGAAAAATCAATTGAATCTTTTTGCAATAGACTCCAAAGAAGGAATCATCACCACAACTGGAAAATTAGATTACGAAAGCCAGGAAGTTCATAATATTACAATTGTTGCTTCAGATTTAGGGTCTCCAAGCCTTAGTTCAACAGCAATGATGATGCTTACAGTAAAAGATGTACCTGATGAAGTGGAAGTTTCGGATAAACCAGTGTTCATATCCCGATATTATGAACTCGAAGTAGAGGAAAATATTTTCACTCCCGTAGAACTAGTCACACTTAATTTGACAGAACATTATGAGAATTTTAAAATGAAATATTTTATTCTTAATGATAATGACACAGATGTAAAGAAAACGTTTATGATCGATCCACGAAATGGGACTTTATACTTAGTTCGTTCTCCTGACCGAGAAATTAGAGATAGTTATGACGTTATTGTAAGAGCAGAGAGACAAAAGATTAGCCGAAACCTTCCTCACATGATATATCCAGTACCTGATGAAACATTAGAAGGGATGACTAAGTACGATGTTAAAGTCGTAGTAAGAGTTAAAGATGTAAATGATAATGCGCCTAAGTTTATTAACGGTGGAAGACCCATGGTGACTGCTATACCCACAACTGCCACTTTTGGCTATCAAATCATTCAGCTACAGGTAAATAATACCAATATATACTAGATAGTATTATTTAAAACAAAAACATTTACTTTCATTTTCTTTTATTTACTAGGCAAAAGATGCAGATATAGGGATAAATGCTGATGTAAGATATCAGATAATAAACGAACAAGCACCGAGATTTGCAATAGATTCAGTTACAGGCTTGGTAAGAGCTGTAGCTACTTTTACCAAAGACGCGGGAAAAGTATTTGGATTCGATGTCAAAGCCACAGACAAGAAAGGAGCTGATGACGGGAAGTCTGCAATTGCAAATGTCTTTGTAAGTGAGAAATATAATTGAGATTTGTTAAACTACAAATAACTAGGTACTTTAAATTATTCAGTCTGTGACAAAAAATGGTTTTTAGGTTTACGTGCTGGATGAAAACAATGAACTAATTTTGGTCGTTGGAGCTAAGCCAATGGAAGTTGAAAAAGAAATGGATAAAATTACACAATCACTTACAACTATGACAGGATATGATGTACGAGTCATTAAAATTGAAGCCAATAACAAAGTAGCGTCTGATGGTTTTGCGTAAGTGAATTTCCTAAAACACAATATGTAATTTAGAGGCCTATGATTCATTCATTCGCATTTAATTCCAGAACAAACATGTACATTTACGGCGTCGATCCAGCATCCAATTCAATTATCGACATGGAATTGCTACAAAAGTGAGTACCTTATACAAGGTCAATAATGATTAAGTTTCTCCATGTAAAATTTTTATCGTTGATTTGAAATTTGTATGCTTTACGTAAGACCACATCACGCTTAACATAACACAATAAATTAAGAGTTTGTCAATAAAATAAAACATTATCATCATTATCATCATTATTACATAGTATAAATCCAAGTCACTAATTCTGTCTGTTTGTATGTTTGGCCGCTTACTCCTCCTAAAGTACCTAACGGATTTAAATGCGGTTTTCTCCATATATCTCCTTAGGGTATTTATTCATTTAAATTTATAAACAAAGAACGTTTAGAAAAAAAAAAATTTTAAGTTAGCAAAAATGCAAGGGTTCTGAGCAAGTTTGCAAAATTACAACATTGCGAGGCGTGGGCGGTTTGCTCGTAAGAAATAAACCTGTATCAAACTATTTTTCCGTTATTCAGATCGCTACTAAAGCGCGAGACGGACATCCGGCAGTCGCTGGGCGGGCTGCGCGTGCTGGAGGTGGGCGGCGCGGCGGCGCCGGCGCACCGCACGGCCGCGCTCAGCTCCGTGGAGGCGGGCGTGGTGGCGCTGGGCTGCGTCGTGTTCGTGGGCGCGCTCACCGCCGCGCTCTGCATCCTGTGCGTGCGGAGGACCCGCAGGTATACCAGCCACTTCCATACTGTTATCAATATCTTCTTTGTCACTTTCTGCTACACTTTACATTCGAGGTTGTATTAATCAAAATGTATTATTCAAATATCTATTTAAAAAAGGAAGAATGCATTATAGTCTAAGATCCCGCTATAGAACGACCATCATCGAGCTGGTTAATGAATTAAATATATTTTTTATCAAATAAAATATGACAATAAATATTGCGAATGGGTTGTCTAAAAAAATTCAGTCCAGAATATGATATTTTATAAATTAAAAAAAAAACTTTTGGTTTTTAAATTACACTGGCTTGGTTAATGAACAAATTCCATTCCAATCGAAAATAGAATTATTATTTAGCCTTTAGAAAATACAAACGTTAGGTTGACTATTTATTTCCCGTCACAACTCTTGGGTAGGCAGGTATAAACACGTAAAACGATATTTGTAACTTACACCGGTTTGACGGGAAATAAATAGACAACCTAACGTTTGTGTATTCTATAGGCTTCATATTTTCTATTGGAATGGAATTTGTTCATTAATCAAGCCAAAGTAAAAAAAGGCTGGGAGTTTTTTTCCGCCGGCTTTTTTTTCTCGGTCTACGGTTAGGTAAAGTCGAAGTTTGTAACATTGACGTTCATTAAGTATATGTTACATATCTATGATGAATAAAAGAATTTTGATTTTGATTTTGAAAAAAACTTAACAATATTTTGGACTGAAATTTTTTAGACAACCTATTCGCAATATATTTTTTGTCATATTTTATTTGATAAAAAATATCTTTAACCCATTAGCAAGCTCGGTGAAGGTCTTTCTATAGCGGGATCCTATACTATTAGTTTATCTTTTTTTATTTGATCTTTCGTAATCGCTGTTTAAAACTTCATATCTGTTAACTTTTTCATTGTCCCTATGTAGAAGTAATATCTCATTCAATTTTGTATTTCCTATTTATATTTCAGACACGAACACGAACACAAAAGAAAGCATGCGACCCATTATTACTCTAAGGGCTCTTGCATGAATTAATATGTGATAAATTTACTTTCTATTTGATATTTATTCTTATAGTAATGTAGCTTTAAATTTTAGATAGCATTTAAACTATGGCAGTACAAAACTAATCATTCTCATTATTTATTTTCTGTCTATCATTTTTCTCTAAAGTAGTCAGTTGTATTTATTTATTTTTTCTCTGCACAATATTTTTAAGGATTCTTTCACAAAATTTATTACTTTATCTTTCAAGACTGACTCCCCTTCAATCTTTGCCCTAACAGAAGTCGCCACAAGCCATACTCTCAACAACGTCTTAATACGTTTTCAACCGAGCATTTAAATAAATACGGAGGACTATTCCCATCTGGTGGAAATCAATGTCAAGAGCTAAACCAATCATACAGTGAAGCTGATTCTTACATCGATGTAATAAATCACAACACAAATAAAAAAATATGTCCCCATGGCAACACTATTGAAGATTTTGGAAAAGAACATCAGAAATGCGCTAAAGGACAATACAGCAGTGATCCCGGGTCTGAATTTAACCAAAAACATGAGAGAATGTGCATTAAGTTCAACCAACGGCCTCATAATAGGTAAGAATTTTGTAATTTGTGCAAAAATACTTGCTGAAAACTTTAACTTTTCTCCTTCCTTAGCATCAGTAAAATACAATATACCAACTCCTAGAACCTTCAAGATCTATGAAACCAAACCTCCGCTGTACAAATCCATTACTTCACTAACCCAAACAGCACATTACATCAATCTCATAGAATAAACTTCACCCGACTAATCAACAAAATACTACAGAGAAAGCATTTTCATTCCATATCACGTCACGTAACTCGACACGACATCCAACAACATACATCGTCGTAGGAAGGGACAGGACACGTCAATAACGTCTGTCAACTCTAGTGGGCAGGACTCGGGCATCGCGGAGCTGCGGTGTCCGTGCGGACAGTCCAGCCTGCATACCTCCGAGGAGAGCAGCGGGTATGACCATTTCGTAACTAAACCGGTCGGGGTACTTGCATGGAGAATTCAAATGTTATATAACAATCAAAACGGAATAATGCAATGGTTATGGTAATTTAAACGAATCGATCAACGACGGTATACCTAAAAAATATTTTTGTCATCTTTGCAGTTGCAGCTACGAAGATTCCTTGAAGTCCAACAATAATCAAGACAACCGCAAAAAACCTTACGCCCGGCCACAGAACGACCCCAAATTTCAAAGACGCATGTCTTTCGATCACAAGCCCCTAGACGTGAGGAGGTATTCATATAGAAGACAGTCTTTCTCAGAGAACTTGCAGCGTCACTTCCCGCCGTTTGAACGTATCGGTTCAGCGGTTCGGATGACGAGGCAGATCTCCACACCGAACATCGCCAGTATCCCGCCATCGTATCTGGCTGCCGGTAACAAGAAGAACTTCAGGAGAAAAGAGGTGGTCAACGAGCCGATGGTCGACTACGATCACAGTGAGGCCGAGGATCTGTTTGATGTGAGGTTGAATCAGAGAAGGGCGAGTGCGAAGGGTCCTAAGAGGGGAGGGAAGTTCTTGGAGCTGGAGGGGCAGCCGGCCGTGTTCGTGGCCACGCCGGCCGCCGCCGAGATCATGAGACGACGCGGCAGCGAGCGGTTCATGTTCGCCAGGCCATTATAGCAACACATCAACCTAAACCCTTAATACTCAACTCTAGTGACTGGTAATACTCACATTGAGCCTCGTGATTGTTGAGCTTTATGAAATGGTATTTTAGGAACAAAAAGTTGTAAATACAATTGTAATATTAAACTTTATTTCATCTTTTTAAAACTTCATTATATATTGTACTGTGCCATTAGGTGTACGAACTTTACTTTAAATTGACCACCTGCTGTATCTTTAATTGCGTATGGATTGTATGATTCATCAAAACCAATAGGAATAAGTTGTATTTATGTAAATAATTAACTAAAACCAGGCTAAATATAGTTTAATTAGGTTAAAATTAAGAATCTACATAAAATAAAGAAAATAATTAGAAGTTTTTGTTTCCTTTCTTGTTCACTTACAATAAAACAAAAAAACGTATTCGTTCAACTTCTTTAGCTATTATTATATAGGTCTTTATTGACAACTAAGGGCCGCCCGTGACTCCGTTCGCGTGGAAATCGGTTTCCCGTGGGAATGAGAAGTATAACTGTATAATATGTATAACTTTGGTGTTACTATACCGATTTCTATGATTCTTTTTTATGGAATAGTTAATAACGTAATTTTTTTTCATTTAGGGATGTCTGAGAGTGTTATAAACGAAAGATTAGACAAATATAATCAGAAAGCTTCGAATTGCTAGGCTTTTGGTAGATACACGTGTTATTGTCAGTCAATCATAAAAGACATTTATGGATTTTATTTAAAGGAAAGATTTGATTTTGAAATGAATTGGCTCCGAAACTACTGGACCGATTTAAAAAATTCTTTCACCTTTAGAAAGCTACATTATCCACGAGTAACATAGGCTAGTTATATTTTATTTTGGAAAATTAGGGTTCGTAAGATATTGCCACGGGAAAAAACATTTAGTTGCGGGTGAAACCGCAGGGCGGAAAGCTAGGTTTATATAATTTTAAGGAGAACATTTTTGTCATACATGATTTCTGTGTAGCTTTAACTGAGGTGTGCAACGAGACGGAAGCTTAAAAAATGGAGTAACTTCTCCCGTTTTCCCAACATTTCACTTCACTGCTCTGCTCCTATTGAATGTAGCGTGATGAAAAGTATACTATAACCAGCTCAGGAGTATGAAAATAATTGAACCAAGTTTCGTTAATATCCGTCAAGTAGTTTTTGTTTCTATAACGGTTAGACAGACAGACAGACTCAAATTTTACTGATTGCATTATTTTTTGGCATCAGTATCGATCCCTTATCACCCCCTGATAATTATTTTGCAAATATATTTCATGTACGGAAATGACTTCTCTACAGATTTGTTATAAGTATAGATGAACAATGGCATACCCTAAGGTAAAGAAATCTATTAATATCGTATTTTACCTTGTGCCTACAATTCTCAAACAGGTACACCCAGCAAAAATTCAAATCAATAATTTTCGGAAATCTATATACGAGTAAGTTATCTATTAAGTTATAGTCTAATATATTCTTTGGAGACTCGTGAAGTAGGAAGAAAGGAAGGAAGGATACGTTGGATCCCGCTTTGCCAACCTGTGTGACATAGGTTTTTATATAGGTACCTGTTAGTAATTTAAGGGTAGTATATAAAAACATATATGTGGGTAGGCAGTCTAAATAGATAGCTGAAACTATAAGGACGTTTTATTCCTGCTCCCTGAAATAACAGTGGCGCAGCTCGAATTTACGCGATAATCGGAGAAATACAAGCAAAACATTAATAACTCGAGATGGCAACAAGAACATTCGGAGTTTTAAATGTGTTTAATCACGAAACACACGAATGGGCGCTGTTCAAAGGTCAACTTGACCAATGGTTGCTGGCAAATGAAATTACGAGTGAAACGGACAAGTCAGGAGCAAAACGTCGGGCTATCTTACTCAGTAGTTTGTGTGAAGCTACTTACAGACTCATCAGGGATTTAGCATTACCCAAGGAAGTGGGAAACCTTACGTATGCCGAGGTTATAATTTTATTTGAGGGTCATTTTGAAACAAAGAAGTGCACTTTCGCTGAACGCTATAAGTTTCATAGTGCTACCCAGAATCAGTCGGAAACCTTAGTCGAATGGTCTGCTCGGGTTCGAAGTCTAGCGGCGAATTGTGGCTTTCCCGCTTCATCAATAGAAGATTCGTTACGTGACCGATTCGTACTCGGAATGTCTGGGGGTCCAGAACGTGACCGTCTTTTCAACGAGCCTTTGGAGCAATTGACGCTAAGCAAGGCGTTACAGATAGCAGAGGGTGTTCGTTGTGCCAAGGAGGGAGCTCGTCAAGGGGCCAGCGCGCCGCCAGCGACGGCACACGGCTTATTTAGCGAGGTGCACAAGGTGGAGGCCCGCGGCCGCGCGCCGGGGAGCAGCGCCCCGCGGGGCGCCGGGCCCGCCTCGGCCGGGGCAACGCGCTCGGCTGAACAGTGTTTAGTGTGCGGCTATTACGGACATAATAAGAAAATGTGTCGTTTTAAAAATGCAGTGTGTAGAAAGTGCGGCATAAAAGGTCATATGAAACGTGTATGTGATAGTAGAAAGTCGTTAAGTGTAAACCAACATTTCTTACAGTGTTGTTCGGATGTTGGTGATGATGGTAAGCGATTACTGTTTAATATTCGAAGTTTTCATGGGGAACCTATGCGGGAGTCAGTGGTCGTGAATGACATAGCATTGAGTTTTGAAATAGACACGGGTAGTGCCGTTACCGTTATTTCAGATACAATTTACAATAGTTTTTTTTCAAATATTCCACTTATTAAGAGTAAAAAAATATTACAAAGTTACAACGGTAGTTCAATTGAAACTCTGGGAACCTTAACGTTGCCCTTTTATTTTCGCGCTCAAAAGGAACTTATTAACGTCTTTGTAGTAAAAAACGGTGGCCCCCCGTTACTAGGTCGTGATTTTATTGCTAAATTTAAGCTAAAAATGTGTTCAGCAGTTCCGCTAAATAGTTTAGCAATAAATAATATCATGGAACATTACATAAAGGAATACCCAAGTTTGTTTTCCGATAAGCTAGGTTGCTGTAAAAACATCGAAGTCAAACTTCATGTAAAACCGGGGAGCACGCCTATTTATTTCAAGGCCAGGCCGGTGCCGTTTGCTTTAAAACCTAAATTGAATGAGGAAATTGATAGATTGAAGGAGTTAGGTATTATTGAACCAGTTTCTTTTTCCGACTACGCTAGTCCGATTGTTCCGGTTTTGAGAAACGACGGGAAAATAAGGTTGTGTGCGGATTTTTCAGTTTCGTTAAATAAGCAACTTTTAGTAGAAAAATACCCACTGCCGCGAGTTGAAGAGTTGTTTACTAAATTGCACAATGGAGTTCAGTTTACAAAACTGGATCTGTCGGGAGCTTATAACCAACTTAAGTTAAGCAAAGAGTCACAGTTGTTAACGTGCATAAATACGCATAAAGGGTTATACAAGTTCACTAGGTTAGCGTTCGGTCTTTCTAGCGCGCCCGCAGTGTTCCAGCGTACTCTCGAGAACATTCTCATGGCTCCCGACGCGCAAGGTCGTCCGTCGCCCTTACAGAATGGTGTTTTACAATTTTTAGATGATATTTTAATTACCGGTAGTACAAAAGCGGAGCATTTATTTAGGTTACAAGAGGTGTTTAGGAGATTACAAAATGCAGGGTTAGTGCTAAAGAAAGAAAAGTGTCATTTGCTTGAAGACTCGGTGGAATATTTAGGGTTCATTATTGATAAAAACGGAATACATAAAAACCCAGAAAAAATTAAAAGTATAAAAAATTCAAAAAAACCTGAAAACGTGTCAGAACTTAAATCATTTCTGGGACTTGTAAATTATTATAGAAGTTTTATTAAGAACGCTTCTTCAATTTTGGCACCGTTGCACGAGTTATTGCAAAAACACACAAAATGGCAGTGGACTTTGAAGCACGACCAGGCTTTTAATTCTATAATTCATTGTTTAATTTCAGATAATACGTTAGCACATTTTAACCCGGATGCACGAATAATTTTAACGGTAGATGCGTCACCTTTTGGAGTAGGCAGTGTGTTATCACAAGTAGCAGACGGGGTAGAACGCCCGGTTTCGTACGCCTCAAGGTCATTAAACTCGGCAGAAAAACGATACAGTCAAATCCAAAAAGAGGCTACCGCGATAATATTTGGTGTTAGAAAATTTCATCATTATCTTTATGGTCGTACAGAACCGTTTATTCTCAGAACCGACCACAAACCCTTATTATCGATTTTTCATCCAGAAAAAGGCATCCCGGAAGTGTCTGCAAACAGATTGCAACGTTACGCTTTATTTTTATCGGCGTACAATTACAAAATAGAATTTGTATCGAGTGCAGTTAATTGTGCAGATTTTCTTAGTCGTTCTATGTCCCCGCCAGAATGTAAACAAAAGGTCAATGAACCCGTGCAGTTGCAAGATGCGGAAATAATAGACGACGCGTGTTACTTAAATTTTATTTGGAATTCCGATTCGTGTCCAACGACCTTGAACGATATTAAGTACGCTACGGAAAAGGACAAAATATTATCGCAAGTTATAAATTATACGTTGATCGGTTGGCCTACAAAAGTGCAGGACATAAGCCTGAAACGTTATTTTGTGTGCCGTTCGGAATTGGCTGTTGAAAAAGGTTGTTTAATGAGAGGTAACAAATTAGTAATTCCAGATGTGTTGAGGTCAAATATAATAAACGAATTACATATTGGCCATTTAGGTATTGTTAAGATGAAAGCCGAAGCACGTGATCGCTTTTGGTGGCCTGGCTTGAGTTCGGATATTGAGCGGGCGGTGGCGGGCTGCAGCGTGTGCGCACAGCTGCGCCCCGCGCCCCCCCGCGCGCCCCTCACGTCGTGGCCGTACCCGACCGAGCCCTGGTACAGAGTTCACTTAGATTTTCTAGGTCCCTTTAATAGTAAAGTTTACTTGGTTATTGTAGACGCGTATTCAAAGTGGGTAGAGGTGTACGATGTTAGCTCGGGTTATAGTTCTAAAGTCGTGGTGCAAAAGTTATGCGAGTTAATGGCTAGATTTGGATTAGTCAATACAATTTGTACTGACAACGGTACGTCTTTTGTATCGGCTGATTTTGAAACATTTTGTTCAAGTAATGGCATTACGCATTTAACGTCTCCTGCTTACCATCCGGCTAGTAACGGGCAGGCAGAAAGCTACGTTAAAATTATAAAAAAGGCTTTAAAATCAATTTTAATTGAAGGAATACATTTAAAAGATTTGAATGCTAAATTAAATGAGTTTCTTTTTAACTATCGCAACTCGGTGCACTCATCCACGGGCAAGTCTCCCGCGGAGATTCTTTTCGGTAAAAAACTAAGATGTAGATTAGATTTATTAAATCCGACATCATCGACAACATCCGATACGACACTGGCGGAGAGAATAAAAGATCATCAGTGTTCACAGGCTAAGGATTATAAAGGAAGCAGAAAAATTGAATTTTGTGTTAATGATTTAGTTATGGTAAAAGCACACAAAAATCAAAAATCTTTTTGGACTGAAGGTGTTATAAAAGAAAAACTGGGACGGTCAGCATATCTGGTACATTTAAATAAGTTTGACCGTATCGTTAAGAGACATAAAAATCAACTTTATAAATTGGAAGGGGGGAGTGCTCTAGTGAGGGAAGACATTGCTTCGGATCTATATCAAGACAATGTTGCAAGGTCCGTGGAGGAGGTGTCGCCGGCGGAGTCGGAGGGGCAGTTGGATACCAACAGTGTTCCCGCCATCGTTGTACCTGAGCCGACACGCGCTGCATCTGAGGCAGTGGAGGCTGAAGCGGGATTGGATCCAGGAGACGTTCAGATTGGAACTTCCCAAGGCGAGCTTACTTCTGAGGTGTCGCCGGCAGTCACACCAGAGCCTGACGAGTGGCAGGACTGCCAGGTTCCAGCTGCTGCCGAAGGAACAAGTGCCGAAAGCGAACAGACTGATGACAGTTCTAACACTCCCCGAGCGCGCAGACTTCGCCCACATATTAATTATAGGAAATTCTTTTGATTTGCAGATTGTTTGAATTAGTCTTAAATATTGGTGGAGGGATGTTAGTAATTTAAGGGTAGTATATAAAAACATATATGTGGGTAGGCAGTCTAAATAGATAGCTGAAACTATAAGGACGTTTTATTCCTGCTCCCTGAAATAACAGTACCAAAGTAAGAACATAAGTTTAATGAAAAACTTTATGTGAGTTTTTCTCTGGAGAATTATTCATTTACCGCACAGTTAAGTAAGTGTATACTTAAATCAAAATACGTGTAAATTAAAGCTATCCGTTTAGTATTCAGTCTCTCAAAGCCAAAGGAAACAATAAATTTATCTTAGACAGTCATTTCATATAAATAAAATTGTAAAATTAATCCGATAATTAGGTATAACGAAACAAATTAATGAATCTTATTGATTGCAATCGGAAGTGCGCGCCTCGCGTGTGCTCAACGCATTGTCCATCTTATAAAAGTGAAGAAATCCAATTAGATTTCAATTTATTATCCGCAAACGCCATTTAATTACTATATTTAGTACCTACCTATAAATATTTTCATTGCAATATTTAATTAGTTTGATGTTCGTTTTTTTTAATAAGATTTTAAGTACATGGTGGCGGTAGTAAATCGTTCTTAGAAATAGAACGTAGCAGATACCTAAATCAAAACCAAAGATTTTATACTTTTTATCTCAAGGAATGAGGTTGCTAACATTATTAAACGAATACCATTTAATTTTGAAACAAGGATTCAATTTCCCTGATAAATCGTCGTGAATAAAGACTATCCACCCACGTACTACCCCTTAGAGGAAATCCTCGACAAATCCAGATAATAGAAGCAGCCACTTGAATTAAAATCCATTACATTTTGTAAATACACATCATTTTATAACGAGGTCGATGAACTTATACAGCTGCTTTATACCACCATTACCTACAACAATGATATTACCTTAATCAAACAAAATTTTTTTTAAGTTTTTACCGCAATTTGTTGGTAGCCATAACTACAGAATATTCAAAGTAAATATTTGCATGCAGCAGCTCTATCGATCCAAGAAACGTTAGATTTTGGGTTTCGGCGTAATTATTCTCTAACTACAACACAATAAGCTGTCCAAAAAAGTATTTACAAAATTTGACAGAATTTTATTGACGTCAATTTTCTCTTACAGTTCCGCAATCATTGTGACCCTAATCCGCCGAGTATGAAGTAGGGTGTACCTTCTGTTCGGGTTTAGGGTCATTTTCCTGAAGACGGTCTCTCCCTTGGCCGGATTAACAGTAAGACAGCAACGAATGGCCCCCGCTACTGAATGAATTACTGAACAGATTGCCGTTTATTAACACTTCCGGAAATTGCGAATTATAGTTTTCGTGTCCATACACATGAGTTTTTGGTAGGAATAACTGAGTTAGTTAGTTAAATATTAAAGTAAAAATCAGTTTTATAAATCTTTGGTAAAGGTAATGTCAGAAGTCGTTTTGTAGCCTTTAGGACTTAGAAACCTGTCAAAACTCTGTATGTCAGTAATTTTCAGTTTGATATTATTTCCTTCTTAAACTCTTACCTACTGCCGTTATTCCACTGTGCGGGATATTATGCACAAAGTAGGTACGAATAGTTGAGTTTCAAGTAGCCAAAGGAAACTTTATTTCAAGCACCAATCCTTGTGAATGTGCAGAAAAGATCTCCTCTGTGCGGTTTCTCCGACACTCAGTTATTTTATTTTGAATAAGAATCAATTATTTTGCGATTGAATCAGTGAACTGGTAAACCCAGTGACGTCAAAGCATTTATTACCTTTCAGCATAAGTCGACAAATATGAGATTAAAATTGAATTCCCTGAATGAATTATAAAACTCGAAATATGAATTGCTTCTAAGAAAGATGAAGCTTTTAAGTTCTATTTATGGAAACAAAACAGAGGGGTATTGCAAATATCAAATTTTGGTGTTTACCGTACCCATTAGTTGAGAATGACAAGTTCTTGAGAAATCTCATTTCCTTCTAGTTTATAGCACAAAACAAGTAAAAAAACGTAATTATGGTGCTTTACTTTCGTGGCTAAATAGTTTCATTTACGTTAGATGACCGCCATATTACTTCGGCACAAGACTAACTTAAAAGTCTTAAAACACGTTCGCGGTACCAATCTATCGCCTACCTCTTATTTATAAGCCTTTATTATACACGAATTCTTACAAGTTACAGCGCAGGAAGAGTAAGTTGACTTCGTAATGAAAAGTTTTGAAATACCAACCACTGATTAATCAATGAAGAAAAAATACCAAAAGGAACTCAAAGCAAAGCTGCAAACCCAAAATCTAGTGTGTGTATATAAAACAAGATTAATTGATATATAAATAAATTTCTTTTTGTAAAGTATAATACCATTTTGTTACTAAAGAAAAGATATTAGAAAGAACATCTTTTAAGGAAATTAACAGAAACAAATTAAATCTTGTATCGAGTCTTTAACAAAACTTAGCCCGTACCACTCACTAATTTAGTTAGGTTTATCCCGAGCTGAAACTTTCCTCATCCCAATAAAACAAAACAGCGATTAAGCTCTAATATAAAACTCTTTGGTTATCGAGAAGAAACAAACTTGTAAATACAAAGTGCTAACTTCGGTGTTGGAACAAAGGGGGCGCTCACCTCGGGGGCCATTCATCGCGTTAATGACTCAAAAATATAATTAAAATGTTGTTGAGGATCAGCGGGGTTGGAACCGATGGGTAATGGCAGGAAGCTGGGTTCATTGCTGACGGTACAACGGATTATGATGGAGGCTGAGAGATTTGCATTTTTGATTTGAGAGTCACTTGTTTTTTTTTATGTTTAAATTTAGTGTACGTATTAGTACGCTTCTAAATTAGCTACTTAAGTAGATTTAGTAAGATGATTTTGCGTAAATGCGTGGTTGTAACATTTAATATACCTTGTCATATAGATCCTAATCTTCACATGTTAGTAGTGATAAAGTTAATTAAAAAATACGAAATAAGTTCTTCCACGAGAAACTTGCTTCAAACCACAAATTGCCACAAATATAAATGCAATCTAAAAATAAAATTTTGTATCATTTAATCCTGTTTTTTCGGTTTAAAAAAATGTTTTGTGTCGTCGTATATTTTAATTTGCCTTTAAACGCGTGACCCAAATAAGTTTCTTCTAATTAATAAACCGTAGTTATAATTCACTTTCCTAAACCGATTACTGATATACAAACGAAATGACTCGGCAGATTTTGAGTCAACAGTTTGTCAACATTTAATTCAATTACAAGTTTAATACCCATTTCGTATATTGAACCAGTTTATTGTAAAATCTGGAGACAAACAAGTAAAAAGGAGATAATGTTTAAAACTTAACTCTCAAGAACTAAAGCTGGCTCAATAAGTAAGAAAGAAAGCTTAAATTATAGATTTTTTTAATGTCAAAAACATTTACCTTAACGCTCGGTCCAGTACATACCGCTTTATTATGACAGTCGTTAAATACCATAACTAACAATAATCAATACATATAAATAATAATGAAATGAACGACATTCCGGCAATAAAAAAATGAGGCAACTTAGAAGTTTGTTTGAGTTACTTATACAATTTATCAATAATGACTTTTATAGATTATTGGCCTTCAAATGTAATGTTATTTTAAACACAGGATCTCTAGTAATGAAATATCAAACAATATTGTATTATTGTGGGAATAAAATAGATCTACCACATGTTACTGTCCAAAGATTGAAAGTAAATAACGTATTTAAAATAATATTTTTTTTACTGACAATTAAAATCCTACTTAATATTATAAATGTGTAAGTTTGTGAGGATGTATGGATGGATGGATGGATGGATGGATGTTTGTTACTCTTTCATGTAAAAACTACTGGATGGATTTAGATGAAACTTTGCAGTAATATAGTTTATACATCAGAATAACACATAGGATACTTTTTACCGCGGGAAAACATCTCATTCCCACGGGAAACCGTCTTCCACGCGAACGGAGTCGCGGGCGGCCACAATGATGTTTTCGATCTTTTGAGTTGATCAAATTAATTGTATTTAATGAAAGTTGCAGTCGTAATTGTAAATTTAAATTTGCCAGAACATGTCAAAAACCTCTTTGTCGACAAATTGGCCATTGCCTTCCATGCTGCGGATGTAGCGCCTACAACGAACCTAAGCAAAGGTGCTGTACGTGGAGATAAGAACCAATGGAGAAACTAAATGGAGATGTCAATTTAAAGAAAGGATAAGCTGTATCATATATAAAGTTTTCAAATCTAAGTATACCCTTAATGTCTGCAATCGTTTATTAACAACTTTTATTAAAAGAGCTATAAAATTTGCAGGTCAAACATATTGTTACGAGCTGGGGTTCGGGACAGAAATGAAAAATGCCAGACTACGTGTTCCGATATTTATTACACACGCACTCACAAAACACTCACAGTTATTATACACAGCACAACGCACTGAGATTCGCAGGTTTACTAATCGCACTGAATCGCACTGTTAGTTCCGTAATCGTAGCCAAAATAAGACTGACTACGCGGCGATGGGCCGCGCTTTTTATACTCAAAACAACAAAAGAAACATTCTCGATTAATCCTAATAACTCGCGAAGAAGTAAACAAACAGATTATTCCGGAAGGAACACGTTACACAACTTTCGCCCTTATGCGTAAACAATAGAGGCTTTATTGGCTTGCACTCGAACACAATGGTTGTCGTTCAAACGTAGACACATGTAGATAGTTCTCGATCGCGGCGCGTGAGCAGGTAAAAGGTTATGGCGCGTAACACTGCCCCCTCCTTAAGAAATGCTCGTCCCGAGCATCGTCCCTGCCATGGTACCGCGCCAAGCGATCCACATGCACCACTTTGGGCGCCCCTCGAGGCTCCTTCCGAATCCGGTACGTGATGTCGTTGATTCTGGTCACCACACGATACGGTCCGTCCCATTTTGCCTGAAGTTTTGGAGACCTTCCTTTGCTGCGGGTTGGATTGTGCAGCCACACCAGTGATCCTTCAGCAAATCCAGGATTAACGATCTTCCGGTCGTAACGGGTCTTCATTTTCTCCGACATTAGCTGTCCAGATTCCCTGACGTGGTCGTGGATGTCATTCAGCTTCTGACGCAATTCATTTGCGTAATCAGTAATGCTGGTTGGTGTGTCCGGTGGAGTTCCCGTAATTAGATCTGCCGGCAGTCTCAGTTCTCGTCCGAAGTTAGCGAAAGCAGGGGTGACGGTAGTGCTCTCGTGGACTGCGCTGCGGTAAGATAGCAGGAAAGGCTGAATGTGCTTGTCCCAATCCCTTTGCCTGTTATCTACATCTCTTGCGAGGTATCTCTCCAGGGTTTGGTTGAATCTCTCGACCATTCCGTCAGATTGAGGGTGATAAGAGGTAGTCCTGGTCTTGTGGATTCCCAGCACGCGGCAAGCCTCCTGGAATATCTGGGACTCGAAATTTCTTCCTTGATCACTATGAACTTCCAGGGGTACTCCAAAACGGCAGAAGACCTCGTTGACCAGTTTATCAGCAACTGTGGTAGCTTCTTGATTAGGAATGGCAAAAACTTCTGGCCACTTCGTAAAGTAATCCATGACCACCATGAAATACTTGTTTCCACTTTCACTCTCCGGGAATGGTCCAGCAATATCCAGGGCTATGCGTTCCCATGGTGCTCCGACATTGTATAGTTTCAGTGCCCCTCTGCTGCGTGTGTGTGGTCCTTTAACAGCCGCACACCTTGTGCATTTGCGGCACCAGTCCTCCACATCGTCCCGACTGTGCAGCCAGTAAAATCGCTCACGAATCTTTAAAAGGGTCCTTTTCACTCCCAAGTGTCCTCCTGAGCATCCATCGTGATAAAGCTGCATAATTTCCGGAACTTTGGCCTTTGGAACAACCATTTGAAGATGACACTGGTCACCTTTTGCATTTTCCCATCTTCGGTAAAGGACTCCATCTTGGACAAGGAGGCTGTCCCATTGCGCCCAATAGCCCTTCATGACTGCGCTTCTCCCAGCGATGTGACTCCATCCAGGTCTAGGCACATTAGCCTTAATCCAATCAAGTACCGGCCCGATGTCGTTATCTTCCTGTTGTGCACGACGTAGTTCTTCCTTCCAGTCACTGTGGATTTCAGTCTTCAGAGCTCGAACTGCCAAAGTCTCTTTAGGCTCTTGTCTGACGCAATGTTTACGGGCGTTAGAGCACGGTCTCCTTGAAAGTGCGTCTGCATTCCCATCGCGTGCCTGCGAGATTCTTGGGGCCTTGTTAGAACCAGCCAGCACTCGCCCCGCAGTCCTGGCGTTTACTCGTTTCCCCTGCAGCTGGACATCATCCACCCGCACCTCGTACCCTCGTCGTTGGTCTAACTTCTTCGGGCAGCTCCACCTTAGGTGTCCCCTGTCCCCACAACCATAGCACCTGGGGGTTAATCTTGCGCGTCTCCATTGTGGCACTGGTTGTACCACTTCCCTGATGCGATGGGGTCTTGGGTCTTGGCGTACCGCCTCCACCTCCAACGCATGAGCCAGCGCCTCCTTCAGGGACTCGTGGTGTCCGAGTCTCACCGCCGCTCGAACCTCTAGGTCCCTGATTCCGTCGACAAATGCCTGGACTAGAAGGCCGTCGACGAGTGAAGGCGCTGACTGGTACGCCTTCCTCACAAGTTTCTCCACCTCCAGGGCCCACTGTTGTAGGTTTTCGGAGGCTCGCTGCGCTCTATCCTTGAGCTGCGCTCGGAAGACATGCTCCAGATGAGCGTCCAAGGCCTCCATCAGCTGCTCGTACGACGCATCCGTCCCAAGGGCCTCCAGGACAGTGAGGGCCTGGTCACGCAGGCCCAATGTAAGCGCCGTGAGAGCTTGCTCCTTCGTCCAAGCGTTGGTTTTCACAACGGCCTCGAACTGTTTCCGGTAGGCCGACCACGACGATGTTCCATCAAATGGTGGCACCTTAAAGCCTCGACCCGATGAAGGAGTTACTGCAGGTGCCGTGATCCCATCTGCCACCTTCAGGACGTTGAGGTTCCTTTTGATGTCCGCCAGCTGGGCCTCCGTCGTTGCGATGCGGGTTTCGTGGCACTCGAACCGGGTTTCATGGCCTTCCAGCTGTTCCTTAATAGTGGCGATGTCCTTGCCAACGACAGTACGCAGATCTTTAATGAGCTGGGTTTGCTCCTCCTGTCGCTGCACCTGCTCTTCCTGTCGCCGCACCTGGTCTTCTTTGTTGCGCAACATTTGCTCCTCCAGTCGTCGCGCATGTTCTTCCTGTCGCCGGGCTTGTTCTTCTTTGTTGCGCAACATTTGCTCCTCCAGTCGTCGCGCATGTTCTTCCTGTCGGCGAGCCTGTTCCTGTAGCAGCGCCATCAACGCGGCCAGGTCCGATGACGCCGCAGGTGCCGGAGGCTCCGAGGAACCGGCCGCTGCTTCACCCGTGAAGCGCCGATGGTCCGCTTCTTGCTGGCGCTGCTGACTCCTGGTGCGGGCCCTTTCCGCACTCGGCGAAGTATGGTCTTTCGGCATCACAGGCATTTTTTCCATCCCCGCTTCTGACACCAATTGTTACGAGCTGGGGTTCGGGACAGAAATGAAAAATGCCAGACTACGTGTTCCGATATTTATTACACACGCACTCACAAAACACTCACAGTAATTATACACAGCACAACGCACTGAGATTCGCAGGTTTACTAATCGCACTGAATCGCACTGTTAGTTCCGTAATCGTAGCCAAAATAAGACTGACTACGCGGCGATGGGCCGCGCTTTTTATACTCAAAACAACAAAAGAAACATTCTCGATTAATCCTAATAACTCGCGAAGAAGTAAACAAACAGATTATTCCGGAAGGAACACGTTACACAACTTTCGCCCTTATGCGTAAACAATAGAGGCTTTATTGGCTTGCACTCGAACACAATGGTTGTCGTTCAAACGTAGACACATGTAGATAGTTCTCGATCGCGGCGCGTGAGCAGGTAAAAGGTTATGGCGCGTAACAATATTATAAAATTGGTCTTCGCTCTCGCAAAGACCACTGATCAATTTATAAACTACACAGTATTTTTTTTATTTTGATTTAGTTTACAGAGTGTTTTTATTACAATATTAAATAACCATGAACCATTATTACATCCATGCAAAAAAAAATAAAAAAAATAATCAAATATAGCAGCAATCATTGACAAATTTAATAAAAACTGTAATAAAGATTCGTTTGTTTTGAACGTAAAAATGCATGAATACTAAGTCTGTATACATATAATACAGCTTTTTAGACAAATCACTACCGAAAGTGTTAACATTCTATTCTATCCTCCGGTACCACACTCCGTGGACCCGCGTCCGCGCCGCGGGCGCCTTGCGGCGTGGAGTGCGCGCGGTCACTCGGAAACTTGCCCCGACCGCGGCGAGTTCAGAGGGGAATAAACTTGCGGGTGCAGGGAAATATGGGAAGTTTCCAGGAAGCAATTGGGACAACGAGGTTAGAAATATGCTAAAATATTGTCAAAAGACATGATCTTTAGTTTTTTTAACTTCTAGTCAATTCATTCTAGCCAGCAACTTTGTGTTGAATTTGTAAAATAATATAATAAAAAATAGAGTTTTTTTACCGAAAATTACATAAAATAACAAAAAAAATAAGTTAAATATTCTTTATTCTTTGTTTGTATTTCGTAATTCAAATTTGTAATTCAAAACTACTTAGGGACCGTTGTGGCTTGACTTTGCTTATTAGTTAACTATGTCATATAATTTTTGCTTATTACAAACCCCATAAAATAAAAATATTTTGTTATTCTTACTAAACGTTTTATTTTTATTACATTCAGCCCAGCAACAATACGACCCATTGATTCCAACGACAATATTGTAACAAAAACTTTATCAACCCGTCGCCACCGCGATACACGCCCAGAATCAAGGAAATATTTTCACCCAACCTAAATATATGCTATTCATTCATACATGGAACCAATGGTTTGAAAAAATGTATCGTGCGAATGAATTAGGTTTTTCTTTTGTTTGTTGACGTAACCTGTGGGGTGAATGACCTCGCGACGGCTCTGGGCTGGCAGATGATCTCTTAAGTGGTATCAATGTGATCATTGATGGAGAGGTGTCGAAGGGGTGCATTTGGGATACTTTGGTAACAGATAATATTTTGTTTGTATTTACATTTGGAGTTGTGTGATTTACGCTAGAAATGCTCCAAGGAGAATTTATATAAAAATACCGTACCTTACTATATAAATTTATTCTTACTTAAGTACCTATTTTAATTATAAAGTAAGCTAACTTCCTGAAGGCAAATCCATGAGAATTAGAAACTGTGTTTGAGGGTATACTATACCTTTAATTGTAGGATATGAAGTCCAAATAGGCACTTTAGACCACCGTCGGTCCGAGCTAACATTTCGTAATCCTCTAGATAAATTAGCTGGCTAGTTCGAGTGGCCTAGAGCTGTTTTCTTAATCCGTAGATACAATAATCTTAGCTATTTCTAAGCTTCTTACGTAATATGTAATGGAATTAATTAAAGTAGCTCGGCAGTGTTAAGGAAAATCATCAAATAATTACTGCAAGTGCTTTATCTACTTCATCCATTACTTCAAGCCTTTACTCTTGGGGGATTTATCTAAATAGTAGGTAAGTATAGGTAGTAAAATAATGAAATAGAATTTAAAATTAAATCAAAGAAAAGTATAATATATTTATGTCCCAAAAGAAACACCCGATATTAAAGTAAAATGTGTGGTGAAAAGTTGCAATATAAATACCACTTCAGTAAAAATATATACGAGTAGCATGTGATTCGACTAAAGTGTTCGTCGTAAGTGAAGAGAACTCGGGCTAATAGATATTTTTCTTACCTTCAAGCAATCACTATACAAACATTGTTGTATTTCCGACAAAAGTAATAATCATTTATTATTTTATTACTTTATTTAATTGAGCATAACTTTATCGTCAAAAACACAACGTCAATAAGCGTTGTGTACGTTCAAGTAATTAGTTAAGTGCCAATGTCTCAAGTTAAACTAGATACGAGAATACATTCATCATTTGTCTAAACTTTATAGTTTACCCGACAGTCGACTCCGGCAAAGAGGTTATTATAAGTTTTAACTAAATAACAGGGTGATGGCTTATTCCAAGTTTTGTGAGCCCAATTAATATTCCAGATACTGATGGGGCCTCGAACACATAAAACTGATGGTAAAATGTTAAACCACTAATTTGAAAGATTTAAAATTATAAATATATTTAAATTTATTTATTCACCTCGGTGTCAGAAAACTTCGTAAATAGTTTAATTCCATAATATGCAACCATCAACCCGCACTTAGGGTTAGTCCCTCTCGCAACCCGAGAAGCGGGCCTGCGTCCAACTAGCAGGGCCTATTTTAATGAGCTGTAACTATAGCGTCTGACATATTTATAGCTAGAGCCCGTTTATCTGAGTACCTTATTTAAATCTCTATAGAAAAACTGAAATACTTATAAAAATCAACCCGTACTTTGATTTCCTTCCTTATTGTCAGTATGGTCCCGCCCCCGCGGCGTCCAGCGCGCATCCCTCCAGGTCCGGGGTGAACGACCCCGTGGTGGCGGCAACAGTCGCGAGCCCCGACCTGGATCACTGACGCGTGATCTAACACTTCGGACAGTTAACATGCATATTTTATCGACAGCGCTAGGTTATAGAGCTAAATTTAAATTATGAATGTATAATTTCGAAAAGAGTGCTGAGAGTTCTTTCCGCAAGCTTTTTGTCTCTGTCTACTACGGCCATTGCTGATAAATGTAGGGGTGTCCCGTGTTTTTTTTTTTTTTTTATTTTATGCTTTTGACAATGTATAAGAGATTAGTTTTTAATCCTACGTACAATAAAGTAAATTCATTTCATTTCATTTCAGAGTAAAACTATATATTTTTTTATTTTTACTAATTGTAAGCACCCTACAGGAAAAAAATAAATTACTGATGTAGCCTAATAACATAAGTTTAAAAATCATTTTTGGTTTTAAATGAAGTCGGCGTTTTTGTTAAGGTTCTTATGATTAGATACCCGAGCTCGTTTTGGAAATTTACTGATGTTTGTCAGTTTTGATGTGATAATGAAAATTATGTTAATGGAGTTCTTGGAATCTTGGAATAGATGTGGTAACAGATATAACATGTAGGTAATAAAATAAAAATAAACGTTTTGACGAATGGGTATTATATTCAGAGGAGATCATAAATCTTTGTAAAACTGCTTCACAAAAGACTATTTGAGGTGACCTACACATGCACTGGCTTCTAAAAATAGAAATAAATTTAAAGCAATGTATTATTATGTACGGAAAACTTCCTCCTAACTCGATCTACAATAACTACATTTGAAACTGGTATATGTATAATATAATACGCATTTGTTCAGGTCAATTAACTTGAATAAGTTATTTAGTTTGTGCTACATAAAAAAGTCTCCGTAATGTTATTCTTTTTGCATTCAAAAAATTTAATTTACAAACAGTATAGTTACTATACCCAGAAAACTCAATTTAAGCCGCTTGAGGACATCGCACACACATCAGCTAATGGTTCAGGAGCGATAGTTTACATAGCAAATAAACACGCGTGCAATTTGGCATAATTTGGTAAAAAAATAAAATTTAAAAAAAACATTAAAAAATTTTTTTTGCTTTTAACGAAACGAGGACCCCTCCAGCAATGCCCAGTTTTAGTTTGCGGAAGCAGTCTTTTTACACCCTGTATATAAAGGGTGTAAAAAGATCACTTCCGAAGCCTGAAACCATGTATTCTTGAGCATTAATGGTAACGCTTGAAATCATCGCTCACACATCAACTGTCGGTTTTGGATTTTCCAAAATTGCCATCCTAAGGGGTTGAAAAAAGGGAGCAAAGTTTGTATGGGATAACGTGATTCCTACAAATTTTGCATTCTTTAACATTGACGTAAGGCGTGATTCTTATTTTATCGAAACTAATCGCCTAAAATGGCAAAAATGGGGTAAAAAGATATTTTAGGGGTGATTTGCATAAAATTTTATATCGATAGGTACTCCTTAGTGCTTTTTATTTTAACTATTTAACAAACTAAAATGTAGATTATTTACTGAAAGATTTTTTAAATGGTGACGAATTAAAGACACGTGAGATTGTTGGACGCTGACCTACAACAAACCAAAGTCATTTTAGAGTTTGGTTATCTTACCATCTTACCATCTGTAAGGACTGTAAGGAAGTTATTATCAACATAAACGCAAATAGTTTTTGACAACATTAAAAATATTAAAGATTACCCTAGCACAAGGATCCAAGTGTGATTTTGACTAAATAATCATCATCACGCAATCTCAGTCCACTGCTGGGCGTAAGCCTCTTCTAAGACGTTCTTATTTTACGGTCTCTTACAACTTTGATATAGTTTTTTCCCGCCACTTTTAACTTTATTTTACGGATATCATATAAAAGCACTATCAAATAATCTGTGTAATTTGTCTGAACGTTTGCACGCATTGCAAATTCAATGAAATCATCAGATTCATCATTGCCCAAGACATCAAAGTGAGTACTTCCGACAAACAGACTATTAATATCTTCTGTTGCAATTAGCTATTAAAATGCTTAGTTTATCTTTGATAGACTATCACATACATATTTGATTCGTTCAACTTTGTAAAGCAATATGTGTATCAAACATGCCAAAACTCCACTTGCTTAGAATCAAAATGTTCCAACTCTAACCATATTTTAATCACTAATTCATATTTATTGAAAGCTTTAGTACTTAAATCACCCTAATAAAAAAACCTTTAATTCTTAAATAAACCCTTACCGCGCCTGTTCATTATGGGTTTTCCCTAATAACTACACTTTAAAAATCAAGCATACCTTATAAACAATGAAGCTGTGTTATTATAAGTTTATTTGTTACATAAAACAAGTTTATTTAAATAATTAACTATGATAAGGTAACTAATTAACATAGAAGTAGTTGTTAAAAGGAAGAGCCGACGAAGTTAATGTTTCAGTGTGAAGAGAATTCCTGCAAAGAGTGCCGTCATTAACAAACTGGTTGTGTTTTAAGAAACCAAAATATTTGAAAGTATGAGTCAGCTCCAAGTTGCAAATAGCTTGTAGAGGACGTGTTTAAAAGAAAAAAGTAGAAAAATAACCTAATTAAATACATTTTTATGGCCTAGATTGTTATAATAGTCTTATAAAAACAGTAGTCGTAAGTAGAAAAAAAGGTGTCGAAAATCAAGTTAAATGTAGACATGTTTACTGCGTTTTATCAGTGTTTTAGTGATAATTTAATAATTTAATAAGTTTTAAAGCTAAAGTGAAAAAAATACACGAGTAGCCAATAAATAGTCGTCTGCCAGCGATTGGGTGTTTAACTGTACGTTGAAAGTGAAATGAGGTGAGCCGCACCAAATACTTGTTTATTAAGAGGCCTTACGTTTTTTCGAGACGGGTCAAAATAGGTATTTGACTCGCACCCACACAAACGCAGCAGCTCTCGGACGCGTGTGTGCATTGCGTAATTCGGAGCCGTCGTTGTCTAGTACGATTTAACGGTTTTGATCTTTTGATAGTTTGGATACTTTTTGTCTTTCAATGAAATAATATTGGGAAAATAAAACATAGCATTGATTAATTAATTTATAACGTGTAACAAACATAAAAAAACCTAAAAAAACCGGTCAAGTGCGAGTCGGACTCGCGCACCGAGGGTTCCGTACAAACCTGCAAAAACTACTTAAAATTTTAAGCTTTTCGGAATTTTTCTGTTACCTGTGCTATAAGCTATTGCTTCTTACCAAATTTCGAGATTATATGTCAACGGTAAGTGGTCTTTAGGTTTTAATTCCCGTGCGTGTAGTTTCGAGTTTCAAAATATGCGGTATCAATGGTTGTACTTTTGCGTTTTGCGTTTTTGCGTTGACTTAGTTTTTTTTTTTTTCACGGGTTAAAGGCAATTAGATCTAAGTATTTGATATGATTTTCAACTTGATAGCTCTACGCGTTCATGAGGAAAAAAGTAATAAGTTTATATTTATTAAAAAATATATATTTTGTAATGTAACTAAAAATTTAAGGTTTTCGAAATTTTTCCTTTATGTGTGCTATAAAACGTTGCTTCATGCCAAATTTCAAGATTCTAGGTCGACTGGAAGTACCCTTTAGGTTTTGATTCCCTTGCGAGTACTTGCGAGTTTCAAAATATGCAGCTTAAATTGCTGTTTCTTTTGATTGCGTTGACATAGAAGTTTGATTTTGTTACAGCTTAAAGGTATTATAGACCTGAGTATTTGGTATGAATTTCAATTTAATACCTCTACGCGTTTATGAGGAAATGGGTAGTAAGGTTAAAATTATTAAAAAATAAATATTATGTGATGTAACTAAAAATTTATGGTTTTCGTAATTTTTCCTTTATCTATGCTATAAGACGTTGCTTCGTACCAAATTTCAAGATTCTGAGTTCACGGGAAGCACCCTGTAGGTTTTGATTCCCTTGCAAGTGTCGAAAATTTGCGGCATAAACGGCTGTATCTTTTGATTGTGTTGGCTTAGAAGTTTGATTTTTTCACAGCTTCAAGGGACAGTAGACCTGAGTAATTGATATAAATTTCAGCTTCATACCTCCACGCGTTCCTGAGAAAAAGGGTCTTGACAGACGGACGGACGGACGGACAACAAAGTGATCCTATAAGGGTTCCGTTTTTTTTTCCTTTTGAGGTACGGAACCCTAAAAATGACATAATCACAATTCACATATTATTATCTTCTTCTTCGTCAACTTTTCGTTTTTTAATCATTTCCCTTTTTTTGATTGCTTCTAAAATGTATTCGGGCTCTTTTATTTCCATTTGCCGGTCTAATCTCGAATCGATGGTTTCAGGTCGAGAGAAAACAGTCGAATTAGATTTTTTTCAGTTTATTTTCCATGACGTTACATAACTCCTTATCTTTCTCTATTATTTCGATTTTCATACTTACTTGAATACTGTTTGTGTTGGTGGCATTTTCTGGTAGCTTATCCGTATGAGAATTTTTTAACCTTTTAATATCTCTTGCATGATTAAGAAATTCAAGATTTGCCCTTTTTTCTTTTTCAACTTGAATTCTGTTCTTTTATTGCCCATTCTGATTCTGATTTGATACCTACAAGCATAAAACTTCAATGAAGTAAAAAGCATAAACTAAATACATACAATATAATAAATAATTGCACACGCTAATTAATATTTATTTTGAATACAATACAATTATCTTAATTTTCTGACAATCATAGTTCAGTTACATGCATTAATTAATTGTTACTTTACTCACCCAAGTATCAAACAACGTTAGGCCGCATATAACTTAAAAGCACGCCGGAATGCATAACAGGCGCGCGGGAAACGATGCGATACGTCCTCTCTCCTGAAGGCCTCGGCCGGGACTGATTTCACGCGGCTCATGCGCTTGGTAATAAGGAGCTCATGAAAGTATTTGTTAAAAAATATAATGACTTTAATTCAATATTTTTATTTTCAATTTAGATTGTCCATATTTTAATGTATAATATATATTAAAATCATTGTTTATGGAATATCTGTAATATGTCAAACATCGCGATGAAGTTGAACGATTATTAACGTATTTCGACCGTTTTATTCAATTATTTTAGTAATGAAACAATAAATATTTGTATATTTTTCTCTGTCACTTCAGTGGAACACTGTATGAAGAATTTAATAGATATTTTTATTTGAATTCAAGTTTATCACTTTAGTACCTATCGAACGGCATAGAAGACCATAATTTTTAAACTGCGAAAAGGGTACGTGAAAAAACAGTTAATACACAAAATAAAAGAAAATAACCTGATTTTTTCTCTGTCACTTCATTAGATGAATAAATTTCCTATACTTTAGGCTAATATTTACTTGTACAAATTTAACCATTCTCTCGTAATTGAACGTCGAAAAGTATGAAAAATCACGATAACTGCGTTTCGGTCGAGAAAAAAACGTAAGGCCTCTTAATACTTAGCTGGTTTTAATAAAACTTTCGACGACCATGGAGCACTATGCTATAACTCGTCAGAACGTAAATGTTCTGTGAACTTGCAAACTTTAATAAAAAGTTTTATATTTATTTATTAAGTTTAAAAAGTGGAAATAAGAAGTCGTAACATGGATCAGTGCAGTTACAAAGAAATACCAAATGGAAACGAGGATTCATCTCGAGTTTATCTTTGGCGACAGGTAAGTGACATTTTAGACTTAGTTACAGAAAAAAACTTTTCAGAAATTTGTTTAGTAAACTCCTAAATTTACCTATAGCATCATAACACATCCTAAAAACTTTACCTCTTTACCACATTAGTACACTTGAAAGTGTATGTTTATTCTATTACTTTAATAATAAACAATAATAATAAATAGCCTATATATGTCCCATAGTTGAGCACAGGCCTCCTTCTCGGATAGCGAGAGGGTTTGAGCCGTACCTAATCCACCACGCTGGCTCGGTGCGGGTTGGTGGATCACATGATGGATTGTCATCCAATCATGTGGGTTTCCTCACGATGTTTTTCCCTCACCGTTAGTGCGTGATAAACATGTACGAGTACATACCTAATTTGTAAAAGACCAAATTAGTGGTATTCTATTGCTTTACTGGTGGATATTTAAATTGAGAATACAATAAACCCGGTGGCGCAGGCAATAACTTAACCATGGATTCACATTAACAGATCCTCGTCAGTAGTGGAGTCTGGTTGGCCTACTTCCAATATGGCCTCTCTACCGGCGCTAGCACCGTGCTCATACCACAGCTGCGAAGAGAAGCTAACTCTACTGACGCAGTGCCGGACACACTGGCCTCTTGGATCAGTAAGTATCTACACTGTTAGACATATGTAGTGCATGCCTTGCAAGCAGTAGATGGATGCGTGTTGTCCAGGACTAGGATAGATGGCGCTTTTGAGATAGGATTTTCTGATGGGATTGACTTTCTAAAAGATTAGCCCCAGAGTCAAGGGTGAACGTAAGTGGAAAAAAAAATCCCAGCTGTGTGTTTGTACTTTGTACGTTTCAGGCTAAGTTCTACAAAAAAAGATAAGTAAGAAATATTTAGTAACTATTTGTAAACGTTATCAAAAAAAGATAAAAAAGTGGTCAAGGTCACGAGCCACGAGTTTTCTTTCTTACCTATCAGGAAATAAAAGTGAATAATAATAGCAGAACAAGTTTTGGAACCACCTTGATCTTCATATATATATTACTAATGCAATAATTACATAGGCTCATTTTTAGATAAGCGAAATAATCAAGTAATAAAATATGCAAATTGAAAAGTAGGTAGGTAATTATAATTTCCTGCTGTAATTACTTCTTATTTTTTATCGTTAATTAAATACTGTGTAAAACATAATATAAATTATTAAATATTATTATACTTTAGGAAACAGAAAGTTTTACACCCCGTTTATTGTTTTATTTTTTGTTTCAGTGTCCGGATGCAACTACGGTGCTGTAGTTGCCCTGTTTTTAATAACGATGGTTTCATTATTCGTTGGAAGAAGATCAATTTTTCTGTTTGTTACTGCTTTTACGATTGCTGCAGATTTATTTTTTTACTTCAGCACTAGTCCAATACAGATAATGATTAGTCAAATCATGCAAGGTCTCAACGGAGCATCCATTCTTACTGTAGACCTGATGATCATTGGCGAATATTCTTCTTCTGAATATCGAGGAGTATTCCTGACAATTAAAACGGCCATGATGTTTTGGGGAATCTGGGTCTCGAATGCTATAGGAACGTTCTTCCACTGGACCAACATTGGCATCGTTGCCACTGCTTGCAGCGGCTGCGCGCTTATAATGGCGCTGTTCTGGCCAGAGTCACCGTATTGGTTGGCAGAAAGAGGCCAATTAGAAGAATGTGCCAGATCACATAGATGGCTCAGAGGAAACAATAAACAATCTAAAGAGGAACTAGAAGTTCTATTGAACACATATGATCAAAGTGTAAAGAAATACGTTTCTGATAACTATTTCAAGAAAATGCACTTCTTCCTAAAGGAAATTACTAAGAAGGAATTTTACAAACCTACTTTGATTGGTGTTTTAGTTATAATGATGTATCACGCGACGGGTAAATTAGTTTTTAGTATTTATGCGATAGATATAGTAAAAAAAATTACAAATAATGAAAGCACTGCGTACATAGCTATGCTTTTCCTAGATGGTATTACAGTATTAGGAATGTATGTAGGTTCAGTGTTGTCCAAGTTTTTAAAACGAAGAACACTTTACTTCTCTTGTTCAGCGGTAGGTATCATGTCGTTACTTATTATTTCATGCTATTTATATTTAATTCATCTGGCTGTTTTTGAGGAAAATAGTTATTTTACGATTTCATTGTTAACAGTATTCTCAATATCTGTAAGCATGGGGCCAATAGTATTATCTTCGTCACTGATTGGCGAACTCTTGCCTTTGAAATTAAGGAGTTTCGCATTTTTTATAGTTGTCTTCTTTAACTTTGCTGTTATGGGAAATACAATAAAGATGGCTCCTGCCATGTTTGCCGCTCTCAAAACTCACGGCACTTTTTTGATGTACGGAATATGTTCATCGTTACTTTTGTACCTTCTATATAAATTTCTGCCTGAAACTAAAGATATTACTCTGCATGAAATAAGAGATCTAATGATTAATGGTCAGAAAGGGAACAAACTCATAAGTAATACCGCCTAAGGTGAAAAATAATGTGCAAATTTACTTCAAGGAAATCTCAAATAATAATAAGAGAAACATGCTGTTTTTAACTATATAAAGTGTGATAAAAGCTTTTTCATTTTATTTATTAATAACATGACATTCATATATTTAATTAACTTAATGAAACTATTTGTAAGTCAATGCAACTAAGTCTCAGTAAAACCGTTTTACCATTAAGGAAGATTTTAAATTTAAGATTAGTATTATTTATTTGTACCTAAAATTAATGTGTTTATACGATATTGTTACTTTAATTTATTAACTTTTGAATACTTATGAACCTCTATTTTCACTTTTCACCGAAAGCCAAAATGAAGGTCAACAAGAAAACCAACAACAAAACCTGAGCCTTCTAAAACTACTATTTGATGATTATAGGTATTCATGATCTGATATGATGTTGTTACTAGTGCATCAAAATCTTTGTGGTAAAGGTAGTGGGTCTGTACAGACGATATAATAGCCTAAAAAACTCGGACATATTTAATGAGTAGTACGTACATTTTTAACATAAAAATAATTTCTTTATCAAATACTAAGAACACCTAACGTTTTATATGAATGGTTTTATTTGCCACATATCGTGGTCGTCATCATCTTTAAAAAAACTGATAATACAAATGTGATTGAAATAACAAAAAAAACAACAAGAATCTTACCAAGACTAGTTTAAACTAGTAATTTAAAACAGTTTATCACCGAATGTTTCATTTTAAATGCTAGTTGCCTAATTGCTAAATTCGTACGTCTGCTTATAATAATTAATATTAATATTAATACTGTTTGTTTTCAAAATGTCTTGTTTTATTAAAGCAGGTTTTTACAATTTATTTTCTTCTAGCTGCTCTGTCCTATGTGCTATATTTTGGCTTTTTAAGATAAGTTTTATTTTTTCTTTTTCCCTTTATTACTTTACTAGCTGGTGCCCACGAACTTCGTTTCGCCAACTTAGAAGAAGAAAATAAGTCTATTCAAGTAATTGTGGCACCTTACACACTAAAATACAATAGGCAGCTGGCGCGCGTGGTTTTTCTTTGGTCTGTGGTACTTACGTAATAATAATTATATCAAAAGTAGATAGGGAGAAAAAAACAGAGTATGTAAGTAATTACATTTCAGTGTGCAATGCAACACAACAATTAATAGGTCACGCCTCAGCATATATCTATCACTTTACAGAGATAGACGCTGTTTTTCAGTCGCGGCTAATTTGTCATAGAGCGGATTCCAAGAGGAGGAGTAGGTACGTTTAATTTTACTTTGGTAGGTTTCTTATGTAAGTAGGTACTTTAGATTAGACAAACCATGTACGTATAGTTACTTGAGTTTTAGGTCTGATTTTACTTAATTTAAGCAAGATCAGAGGAGAAGAGATGAGAAACATGTTTAGGCTGATGACCCAGATGTCAATGCCTTCATTTAATTTAAAAACAAAATGTCTACGCATGCGCAATGGATGGAGATGAAGTAAGATGGAAGCAAGAAGGACGGAAGGAATGCACATGTTTTATTCCTTTCATTTTTCGTAATATTGTTATGTTTTTTTGGATGTTTGTGTGTATTATCATTATTTATCTTAAAATATTATAGAATTTATATTATTATTAGATTAGATAAGATATTAGATAGATTAATATTATAATTATGTTGGTACTTTTTCAAATCTCGGTTTCAGTGTAGTTTGCACATCATACTACCACGCACCCCTATGAAATTCACGTGCAAACGTATTTCAAGTTTTTGCCAACCCCCCCCCCCTTTTAGGGGTTGTTTTTTTTACCCTATAACCTGGTCCATAATTTTCTCTACATAATAGTAAAAGTTTCATCAAAATCCGTCCAGCCGTTTTCGCGTGATGCTCAGCCAAATAAACAGATAAACAGACAAACAGATAAACAGACAAAAATTCTAAAAACTATTGGAACGTGTTCTGTTATCAATTTTAAGTATCCCCAATATTTTTTTTTTCGAATATCTTTTATGTACAGACTTTCCATCCTCTTCAGCTTTATTATATGTATAGATAAATTGTCCCTGATTTGTTTCAATAAATATAATTAGCTCAATTATTTTCATCATTTCGTTATCGGTTAAGATGTTGTATTTAGCCAAGTGCGTTAACGTATATTTCACTTCATTAGAGTACCTATTTATTAGTTACTTAATATTCCACCAGCATTGTATACATTAATTTTGATTTAAAAACCTTTAGCTTTTCAAAAATCCTCATTAGTACCGTGAAAAATGTTTTGATAAGTAAACGTATGTAAAACTGCGCACAGAAACGAGTTAATTGTAAAAAAGGCGCCGCGTCGCTGCAAGTTTGCATCCAAATGTGAAGTAAGTGTATAACTCGAAGTTTAAAGCTTAGGGCGCGATCAGACGGATACAGCAGTAGGCGCCTGCAGTCATTGTTTCTACTGGATACAGCTACAAGCACATCGAAATAAAGACACTTTTGATATTATTTACTAAGATCTTCATTGATTGTACAAAGAAAACGATGGGCAAAACTAACCACATTGGCTATATTTAGATTATAAACAGTAGCGATTTTAAGTCGTTACTGCATAAAGTCTAAAGACAGTCATTGAAAAAATATATGTTGCAACATTTTTAAAATAGATACATGAACGGAGAACGGATAATTTCGTGCGCTATAAATGACGCGTGTCAAGCGTCCCCAATGTTAGACTATAACTTTGATTGTAATCTGTTTTGTGTGTAAATAAATAAAAATAATAAAAAAATCTCCATATAGCTTCTAAATTTATTTTTAATAATTGTTTGAAGTTCCTTCTGTCCCCGCCCTCACTTCGCGGAGCACGCCGGGACGCGGCTGCAGAGTTTTAACCAATTTATTGGAAAATGCACTCCGAACTGGAAATTTCATTTTGTCGATACTTTAGCAGAATTTCCAATAGGACCTCATTACAACGGCATTGTTGTTTTGCAATTCGGTTCTGTTTTAATTGTGGCAGGTTTTGATAATTTTATGGCGAAAATAGAAATAGAACTTAGTTTTCACCCAGATGTAATTTTGTTCCAAAATTTATAATAATTACTAATCACCGATATGATTCAAATGATAACGTCCCTTAAATGGTTTACTATTTTTAAGTAAAAGCACACCTAGATCACATTGTGGTACATAACGGGTGTAAAAAGACTATTTCCGAAGCCTGAAACCACGTATTCTTGAGCCTTAGTAGTAACTAAATTGACTAACAGTATGCCCAGAAAACTCAATTTAAAAAGTTATTAAGGATTGAAAAGGCTTCAGAAGTGGTCTTATTACACACGTTATAATTCAAATACAATTTCATCTCATATGAGCTAATCTTTTAAAAGATAATCTAATCTATTAAAACCAATACCTCTATTTATACATCCAATTAAGTCAACAGTCTATTAATTTTGTTGAAATATCTCCTAAACAAACATTGAATGATGTTACGTAATCAAAGTTATACATGAAAACCACGTTCATTATTTACATTCAGAATTACAAACTATACTAGTAAACGTTAATTTTGTTACCACACTGGTTACATATCAATTAAGGAGATATATTTTTAAAATACAGAACTTTTTTATTCGAGTAGGTATTGACTGGAATTATGTCTATTCCTAAATTGCTGACCATCCATTTAAAAACAATTTCTGGATCTTCCCTAAGTTCTTTTTAATTAGAAGTTAAATGAGGTTACTATTAACAAACAATATAACAAAATAAAATAAACCTTCCAAAATTTCTCGGAACCCAATCACATCCTCGACTTCAATAGTTTTTAAATCCGTTCCGATCACCTTCCCAATCCCCCCCCCGCACTCCCGGACCCCGCAGCACCGGACCCGCTCACCACAAACCCTGAACAAAGGCCGTGGTTGCTACAAAGCCGTACCTCTGTGCTTCAATCACGAACACATCGCCATGGTAGCGTCATCATACAAAAATGTTTAAAATTTAGACAACAGACGTTAAAGGTGTTAAGAGTATTGTCAGATAAATTCTATCTAACAGAAAATCAGTATGTTTTTGTTGCACGTCGAACATAAATACTTGGCATATGTATGAAGTGACAATGGAAACATACCTCTTATCAGTCAGTTAGCATTTATCTGACTATTGAAAAATCATCCCTAAATGTTTTTTTCACTTTTGACCATCTATGAACGTATCAAAACAACGTCATACTCTTTCTTACGTATGGAGTCAACTGTTGAAGTACGAAGGTGCTTCGTGATCCTATCGTCAACCTCGGTTTTGGTATCGACATCTCGATACGTTAGGCTGCGATTTAAAAACTATTTGCTCTGGAGCCATAAATCCTGTTTGTATTGATTGCCGGCGCCACCTTGACCAGGTGACGGGAACTGGGTTACTCCGCCTAGGTATTTGCTGTATGCACTGGCGAAGTATTCAGCTAGAGTTGTTTTAAGATGACAAATTGTTTGTTAGCGAAATTGTCTCAAGATCAAGGACTAACTATAAAAAGTTTTTTTTTTATGAATAAGAACACAAATATTAGAGATACTTTCAGCTAAAATGTAAGGCCTCGCAACTTTGCTGATTTGTTAGTATATTTAGATATCAGATTTATTTATTTTTTTGTAAGATATTTTATTAAATTTAATAAGCATATTTTTTTTATTTGAAATAACTTCTATAGTTGTAAGCTGATATAAAAACCTTAAATGGAAAATCAGAATTGTGTACAACTAAGATATTATTATTAAAGAAGACACAGTATCTCTAAATATTGCTTCCCCCAAGTCCGTGATAGTCTGAAGTTGTCGACAAATAGTGTCGCTACCTGAAGTTAGACGCAAGTTTCATTTAATAGTTTAAGTTTAGATTCATTAGCAGTTAGATAGTTCGGAAACGGGTTAGTTAGCTACTCCGAAGTGCTTTAAGATGAGTCGGCAGAAATTAATAATTTGTATGCAGGTTATCGATGTGTGGTTGTATTATAAAACAAAACTTAATATATCGAAATAAGGCAATTATCAGATTTTGGTAGAGTCTCATTAATAATAATAGCATAGGATAATTTTACTTCATTTTGATAGAAAAAAACTTATAGTAAGTTAAATTGAATATGATTTTTAATTGTTTTTCAATAAAAAACCAAAATAATCACAAATTAATCACTTCCATCTTTTCTCGAGCCCCGACCTACAAACCGGGACCCGGTCTTGATAAACGGAACTTTAATATCACCAGCATAATTCACGTGGAATGGCCGAAGACGTAAAAAAACCGGTAAAATCGGTAGTATGCCCCGTTTACCGGTAATTAATCGTCAATTTATAGCTGCCTCCCGCGGGAAGCAGCGCCCTTGAACTGCAGGCTGTATGTGGGACACGATGGATGTGCCTATGTGTAGGTGGCGATAGTATCAAGTAGAGACTGAAGTTACTTGAAATAAATAACATTACAATTTGCTTGTTAGTGCATGCTTTGAATACTTCGAGACAATTAATGATTAATATGAAATTTTAATTTAATGGCAAAAACTAAAACTTTGTATTTTACTTTTTGTCAGATAAAATGATGAAATTCAAAGGAAACAACTCTTTTTTACAGCTACTTGGTTGTTTTAATAATGTTTAGCAAAGTTGGCCCTAAAGTAACTGCAGTAACTCTTGTATCTTAGTTACTCAATGAACTAGAGAAGAACCTAATCACTACTATAATTAGTTTGGTAGCAACGTTGCTAGCAGTGGCCCACAATTGGTCACATCGTATCCCGAGTAAAGCCCGAAGCCTGTAAGTGCATCCATCGATCTGTCCCCTGGAGCCGGGGTGTGCGGGGTGCGCGGGGTGCGGGGGGCAGCCTCGGCCTTGGGCCTGCAGTTTTGGGTCGCGGCGGGGCCACGGTCGGCACCTGTATGCATTTGTTTTGGTTGCCCTACCCGGTATCGGAAGCTGTAGGGATTCAGCCTGTTTGTTTATTTGCGGGATCAAGTTTGAAGGTTTGTTTTGACGGTTAATTTATAGTAAATACGTGAACTAACATACCCAAATTGGGTTGTAGCTTAGTAGGTTGCCCTGAAGGGAATATTTGTGTTGATTAACACAGCTACAAATGAATTTTGAAAATAGAATAAATCCTCGTAACCATCTTAGCAGATCGGTTATTATAATCATGCTAAGGTAAGAGCACCAATTATGGCTCTGGACCAATAACCTGGTAAATTATTTTATTAAAATAGCAACTCTAATCAATCGTGCCAGTATTCAAAGTGCTGTGGAATCAAATTTGAGGACTATCCGCTATTTTGTTTTCGACAATAGCCCTTTTTCCAGACGTAGGTTTTTTCACTTAAAATTTAGAATTTCTTGTAAGGATTACGCCGCATGTAGGGACATTTATAGGCTTTTTAAATGACAGGAGTAACTGTGTTGTTAACTTTTGTAATTATTTGTGGAACCATTGATAACGAAAGATTAATTATACGCTCTAACGCTATAACCCCAATGGAATTTAACACTTAATTTTTTTATAAATTCATAATTGGATCTGGTTATATGCCTGGATCCAGTTATCAATCTATATCAATCAGTGTATTTTTGAAATATTTTTTTTTCTTCTTGTATTTGAACATTATTAGTAAACCGTTACTAATTGTTTGTTATCATTTTTAAATGAGCAGCAAATGAAGCTTCTGTCTAATTGTGAATATTTAGGTGTCCGATATCAGATGTTCATAAGTGGAGTTTGACTGGTTTCATTAAGATTATATTGATGAAACTAGAAATAATCTTATTTTAAAAATCTAAAACTTATTCTAAAAAACACTATTTATTTACGTCCAAAATTCTATAAACGTGCATAGTATAAATTATAGACTAAAAACGAAAAAGTAATCCATATAACATCCATAATTGGTTCTTTTACCTTATTGCTATTATTAATAGCAACAAGTCAACGTCAAAATATATCAAATAATAAACGCTTTTGTATCCAAGATATCGTACAGAAATATTTGTCACCCCCAACAAAAGCAATATCGTAACGTTTCAAGTTAAACTGTTTTTCGGCCGGTCACGTGTTTTTTGTCACATCATACAATCACGTGTGTTGTTCACACTTCTCAATGTCACATTAACCTAGGGCTGATCGTGAAATTACATGAAAAAGTTGAGCGAACAATGTTTTTGTGAAAACAAGTGACATTCGTTACAAGCTTTTTTAATAACGTGTTATTTATTAAAGAGTTTTCATGAAGTTTTTAATGGTGCTTACGATTGGAATTTCGGTTGCTATGCAAGCAAAATTTGGATTTAAAGGTGCTAAACAAATATAAGCACTTAGTGAAAAAACAAACATACTTTTAATTAAGCTCTTTTAATACACTAAATAATCACATAAAATATAACAGATACCCAAATGATCACAAATAATAAAATAAAAACTTTTTATAAAATTAAATCTTTCACAAAATGCTTAATTAAACTAGTATCTACATAACTAATATTTTTTTCAAAACAAAATGATAGAAAACTCGATAGAAGTTACTGATGTAATTGCCAATTATAAAACTTATATTTCATTTAATAAAACAAATACATCTGTTAAAAATATAATTTCGTACTGAAGTAGTTCCTACATAATGTGATAGAAGTAGTAGTCAAAAATTGTTATTTGCTTCCTCATAGTCTAAAGGTGCCTAAAGTGTAAAAAGATAGCTTCATCAAAAACTTATATGAAAACGCTGTTCCAACTATGTAAATTGTATCGTATTTTATTATATCACTAAGGTTACTAAGTAATATTAAGCGAGGTTTTATATTGGGTAAAAACATTTTACTTAAAGTATACCTACTTATCCTTAAGTTAACTCATATGGACGACTGTATTCACCACAATAATACCATAGGCACCTAACCCGTTTCCCCTTTTCCTCCCGATATCTGGGCGTGAGGTCACGGTCCTGGATCCCAAGGCTTCCTGCTGCCGCATCGATCGCGGGCCTTGAACCGCGGGCGGGTCACTCACGGGCCACGGACGAGCGGCTCACATGTGTACTGTGACACTGTGCATATGGAACACACCTATGACATAACATATGTACAAAGTTATTCGATATTCGCGAGGGTAGATGGATGAGTTTACATTAGAATTTGAAAACCAAATGTAAGAAGATCTTTTTTCAAAATCCCCAGAATCTCTCTTTCTCGTCATTTCAAAATGCATAATGTTAAAATGTCAAATATCAATATTACTAAAGTTAATAAAACAAAAACTTGACATATTTATACAAAATTCATAAAGTTGGTGAAATGAAGAATACATACCAAAAACCGCTTGTCACATATGGCAGCGAAGTTGCAATCAAAATCTATAACAAATAGTTTAGTGTCGATGTCGATATAGTATTCCTTAGCTTTGTTTTACTGACAAATTTACCAAATAATGCAGTTGTAGCCGAAAAAATTGCACAATACATACCGATATGCAAAAGTTGTTTCTTATAACGTTTTATCCATAAAAACCATCTTCAGACGACCACCACAAAGTATTTAGGCGTCATTTATTTTCCATCAAAATCCGCATCCAAGGCAAACTTGTTTTTGATAGCCCGTGACCTTTGGAGCGTTCACTAATACAGTTTTCTGGATCCAAATCTAGGCCACGGGATTAAAGCGAATAGCTCAGCTGATGGAAGACTTCACTTACTTAGAACAGTAGGAGGTGTAGTTTCGTTTAGTGATTGGTAACAAGGAAACGATCAATCGTAGGTTTTTTATGTCGAAGGTTCTGGAAGCTCGATCTGGGTAATTTAAGGGACGCCTTGGGAGTAAAATCACTTGGTTTAAGCATGTTGATAAACCGAGTTTGTATCTGTGCCAATATATTTTGGACCCCTTATTAAAAAATGGGTATGCGTATTTTTTACGAGGACTATTATTTAAGAATTTTATATAATTCTACGTTTTTTAATGATACCCAATTTTTCTTGTGATGGTTTTAGCATATGCATTTTACTGTATAATATTGAAACTCCCTAACAGATGACGGGGACTTTTTGTACCATCATTAGTAAAAGTTTATAGGATTGGTACTTTTACTTTGTTTAAAGGTTTTTTTTTCTTTCCAATACAACTAAGTGTTTAGATAATTAAAGAAGATTAGCGCATGATTACACTTTTGTTATATCTAGTATAATATATGTTCAACAAGGATGATAAAGACCTGTGGTTCAGAAGCGACCAACCCGAGTCAGGTTAGGAGAGTACCATTCTTTTTTAATTCATAATGAAACAAAGCAAAGTACCTTTATAATGAATTAGTTAAAACCTCAAGAACCTGTTACCTCCGCTACCTTGTTACGCCTACGCAATTTCATGCGCAAAAATGAGTTTCTATAAACTTGCTTTTTGCGTAGGCAGAAACCAATTCAAGTAGGAAGTTGATTGCTTCTTGCATTATTAATTAGAGTTCACAAACCTATCTAGAAATTTCTGTAATAGTTCAAATTAATATTTTCCATGATTCTCATTTAGTCGACGAGTGGGCTAAATTTTCCAACGTACCTACCTCTTAAAACAACAGAAACTTTCTTTCCAAAAATAACTTATTTTGTGAAAATAAATGCGTATATTTTGATTTCCCAATGGAATCCTACTGGAAATTGCTGTAAGCTATCATCCTATTTATTTATAAAAAGCGATAGTTGTCAAGTTTGGAATAAGAAGAAAATTGTCGTAACAATATTTAGCATGACTGCTACTTATCTACTTTCTGACAATCTTTGTGTGTAATTTTTAGTGTTAGAGTTACAAGAACCGTCGTTCCTATATAAATTGTCGCTGTCGTGGTATATGTAGTTAAACTGTAAAAATCAAAATTTCTGCGAAGCGGCCCAATGTGTCTGCGAACCGGTGACGTATTATTGATATTTTTAAACGATTTTTTTGGTAAATAATATTTATTTGGAATTACATTGCATGCTAAAGAGATACGTGGGTGCCTACTATAGTTATTTTATGATAAAGTTACATAATAATGACTTTATTGGCGCGCAAGATTTTGTGTACTCCGTAAATACCATTGCCAAATAAGCGGTAAATTACACTTAAGAGACTTTGGTATTCACGATGTACATTGCCAAGCTCTATACATAAGTTTTTATTTATTTTGTGGTGTTATACCCACATAAGGGGTGTTTTTATTTAATTGTAGATCATGTTTTTCGATTTATCTACAGTGCTTAATGTTAAGACGCTCACACAAGATTTTAGCTTTGGTTCCGGCAGACAGGGGTAGTCGACTACCCTCAGTTGGGACATGCTGATCTCACTATCCAGGACGCCATTCAAAAGCCGAAATTATATTTTTTTCTTCAATTTTATATAAAATTAGCCCTGCGGTTTCATTAAAATGACTTTTCCTGTGGGAATATGGCTTATTTCTGCGGGAAAAATTACCTATTTTCTTTTTAGGGTGTCTACCTACCGTTATTCCTAATTCATCAAAATCGGTACAGCCGTTTTTACTTAAAAGCGAAACACATATACAGACAGAAAGACATACACATTCTAACATTTATAAGTAATATTATTAAGGATAATTGTATTATTTTTAATAAATAATGATAAAAATAAATAAATGAATTTTGTCCTATTCATGGCAACGTCCTCCTCCTAGTACATAGATAGTTTACTCAGTAACTGGCAACGTCATTCGTGAAGTACATTCATTTTCGCGAAAACTGAAAATGTAGGATTTTTTTTTGAATTTTTTTTATGCATTTTAGGTTATAACAAATCGAGAAAGTACAAAAAGAAAGTTAAATTTGGACTTAACTCATCTTGCCAATTTAAGGGTTAATAGTTTTGTCTACAGCGAATAACTGAAAAGCGGATCAGTCAAAACTATTACTTATCTCTTGTCAAGATCCAATTAACTGAAACTAAATTTATGCGCAAGCTCAACGAATTTAATTTGATATACCTATTAATTTACAGCTTCCTCAATTTTAAATAGGTAATTATTTTTTGACTTATAAAAGTTAAGACTTAGTTAAAACTAATTAACTCCAACTATAAAGAAAATTATAATTTGATTGGTCGCGCACATACTTATTGCAATTTAAGCTGCTGACAGAACTGGATAAAACATAAGCACCAGTTTTTTGAAACATGTGAAAGAAAATCTTTTTAATATTACCTATACAAAAAATAATGTCACATAATCTCTTTTATACTTTAAAAGTTTTGATACCTCCTTATAACTACTCTAGAAGCACAGACTAATTGTAAATCAGCATTAGTTGAAATAAGATTTTTCCCCGTCCATGTTATGTACTATATCATTACTGAACGCCTAAAAAGTTCCTTCTCCCATACATACTCTTTCCAATTTAAAACTATGTTCAGCAACTGTCGGTATTTGATTGAACAACAGCGTGGCACCGTGTTGGCTTCGTTTCTAAACAAAATATTGTTTCGAAGCTTTGATTGAAACCTCGGGAAAACTGATGAAAATTCATATCCACTCTCGATAGTGCGATGTTGTTCCACATCCTGTTGCGGAACGTTCGATTTAGTTCAGTATATATGGGGAATATAAAATGAAACAGCGATGCAATTTTTACAATGATCGTTTTAATCGATTAGGTAATAGGATGTCCAATTAAGTTAATAGATAGACAGATATCATTTTTACAAAAACAACTTAAAATTTGTAATGCTTGTATCTACATATCACACAATTTAGAAAGGGTTAAAAGTAATATGGGTATTTATATAAATTAGTGATGCTACCACACTGCAATTAGGTTAGATTAGGTTTTTGCTAACATATTAAACAAAGGAGTGTTTCATATAGTGCAAATGCCAACACTAAAATGATATATAAGTTTTTAAAAACCTTTTTTTTTCATTTAATTACTGAGTATACAATAAAATCTGATCTATTACAATATTCGGGAATAAGTGCCATATACAAAATTTTGAGGTACAGCTGTAACACTGATATGTTATTTATATTGTATGGAAAAATATAAATGATAAAAAAGTTCAATATGTTATAATTGCTTTCATTGCTATTCTACGTTCATATTGCCCGGTCAGTGATTATTTCATATAATTTGCTTAAAAATATGTTTAACTACGCTTTATTGCAGACAATCAAGTCGAAATAAAAATATTATATCCAGGACATAGAAGTTTTTTATATCACTAGAAAATAAACATTTTACAAAAAAATACTTTAATTCAAAATTCATAAATGTTTAAAGGAAACTCCTTAAACTTGGAAATGCGGTTATTTTCAGTAGTTTAAAAGGGAAAAGGTAAGAACGGATTTTTACTTAAGAAATAAAATTGGAACTTAAACAGTGTGAGCTTTTTCATACAAAAAACTTCCATGAATTTGAGACCATTTACAGTAAACTTAGGCAGATCATGATAGTACCTTACAAATGTAATGCATTATTTCGGTTGCAATAATTAACTTTGGTCAACCTTTTGTGCTTTGCTAACTGTGTTCGATTTAATTTTAAACAACTCTGATGTAGTTTTTTGTTCGATTTGATCTGTAATCTTGGTCATACCACTGACAATATTATTTTCACAAGTAGCGTCAAAAGTTTTTTTTTATTACAGAGTAGCTTCATGGTCTGCCCTTGTTTAAATTAAAATATGCTATTTAAATATAACAACAAAAAAGCCTAATCAATCATGTTTTTGCATCTAAAAAGCTTCCCTAGACATTAATTCTAATAACCCTAATTAAAAACGTTAAACTATCGTATTTTACATTGAATTGTACAATATAATAATTTACAAAGAACTAACAACAACTCTATGCTAGGTACATACTAGAAACTTGTTCGTTAGCTATTTATTATTCATATTGTGATAAAATTTATTACTGAAAAGTAATTTAACATCAAGATTATTCGTATAACATTCAATGGTTATACTTATATTGATTGGAATAAATAATCTTTGATTACATTTATTACTAAATTCCTAAAATTCAGGTCTCCCTTTCCTTATGAGTTTTATTTTAATATGTTAAATTAAAAGTGATTTCAAAGCTACATATTGTTTATAAACAACTAGTTTTCCATCGACGGCATGACCCAGTGAATTTAAATTATGATTTGCACTATTCGTACACACAGACTAAACGTTAGTACAAAATTTGCATTTTGGTGGATTTATAAATATATAGTTTTTAAATGATTTAACTCTTGTGCCTTGTAATAATTTGAGCTACATTAAAGCTAAAGCAAAAGAGTTAAAAGCATTTTAACTACAGCAGTGTTATGACGATTATGAGTTTATGTTTATTAGTGAATCAACACTTGCTTTGTCTAATCTATCACTAACACCAAACACGGCAAAAAAAGTTACAGCATTATAATACAGTAAAATGCATTTATACAAAAAATAACGAACACACACACTGTACACCTAATATATTATTATTGTTCCATAAAATTAATTCATATAGACAATTTGACTAATTACTTCTCGCATTGTATAAATATAGAACTTCTATGATACAAAACAACATCTCCTTAGTACGGTAGTGTATAAAACTGTACATTATATATCAAATATATTCATTATGTACACGTTCGAGTACATTATCTCCGCGGTTGACAGTTCCATACATTACATGTGTGTTTCGTTTTAATTCACCCGACGACGGCTGAAATTCAAAATATAGTTCGATATTTAAAAGATATTGCTTTCAACAAGCAGATGCAGTATTAGAAATGACTTGTGCTGAATGAGAACGGAAAAGTTTCAAAAAGCTATAAAATATAATACACTACATCTATCACAAATAATCCTTTTGAAGGAGCCACGTAATATCAGTCTTGTTAGTTAGACTTGGTCTGGACTAACAACGAGGGTGAGCAACGCAACCGAGGGAGGGAGTGATATGAACCAGCCTACACTAAGAAAACACCATTTGTGCTACAGGAACTAGGGTAGTACAACTTTTCAATTGGTGTACTTTTTAAAATTTAAATTAATGCGTCAAAATATTACTTAGTTGTGGTATAAACACGTACTGCACTTGGATACTAATATTTCAATGCTAATACAATACTTTTTTTGCAAAATATGAGTTTAATAAATAGTATGTAGAAGAGATTAACGTATAGCTAAAATATTATTAAATTTTAATAAATATTTTATTTCATATTTAAAACCAATACCAATTCTCGGAATCATATTTACTTTAATATTAAGTGTATTGTTAAAATGTACTTACGTATAATATTTATAAATTCACTGATAAATATCGTAACAGTTATAATATGTTGGATGTTAGTGTAAGATTCAGAATACTATTACACACAATTACAAAGTTATTTCTAACAATTTGAGTAGAAATAAGAGATTTGATTAAGACAACTTGATTATGTACGTACTATTTAAAAATACACATATTTAAGTGCCCTTGGTTCGTAATTTATCAATTCTTAATTTACACCAACATCCTATATAATATACTTCTTATAAATACAACTAATATTAGTATTATTAATATTTGTTTGTGCATTAGAAGCGGCCACTGATTTACAATCAGATAATTACCTAAGTTTGAAGAAACGTTATATTTAATGTCATAACGTCTAACGTTACTTACTTATTGGTGTTCCTTCATTAAATGATATATTTATCTATAAATAATATCAAGTACTACGAAAAAGGGATATAATTATGGAAATATTGAAAGATAAAAACTAAAAGAAAGATAACATTTTCATAAAAATGAAGAATGAAATCAGTTTTTGTTTTTAACTTCATGCCATATAAAATTATTATTTTATATATTTATTTCCGTAGTTGTATTTTAAATTTACTCAACACCAACCGTACTTGATATTATTTAGATGTTAAAAAAATATTTATTTATTTAATATTTAGTAATGAATATATAATGTATATTAATTATTTTGACATTTAAAAAGCTTATTTTCTATTATTTCGAGGGCGTTGAAGCAAAAGTAATTAACTAGTGTTTTCATACTTCCGAGATAATCGCGATTTAGTGTTTTTTTTCAGTTAATTTTGTAATATCTTTTTTTGGGTAAATTATTTTATTGTCGGAAATCATATATGTTATATAAAATTTTATTATCTTTACGGTAGCTTAACTTTTGAAATGATTATATTTATATAAATAAAATAAATTGTTAAAAAGCAACTATTTAGTTTTGCCACAACTCATTTTCATACTGTCATCTGAGTTATGTACGCTTTTTGACTAGTTATTGATTTTATCCACAACTCAACTTTGTGGTAGAGACCAATTATTTCAAACATAATAGCAGTTATTTAACTTTCCTTCAACTTAATATGGAAGAAACAAAGTTTTATTAAGATTTGCGAGACAAAAATTGTTATAAATTTATGATTTTTTAGTTGTTTATCAAAATATATTAGGCATTTCCTTATTGGAAATGGACAGAGTAACAACCTATTACTGTCTATCACTCTTTACGAAGGCTTGAGCTGAATTATATTATTATACTCGTCTTTGTGATGATGCATTTATTGTATCTTCAATGTTATGATATTGTCCAAAGTCCTAAGACTGTGTGAAATAAAAATGTGTCAGACTCCTCGTCCACAAAACTACGTCAACAATATTCTCGTATACAACCCTTTGCCTTTAATACATTTATTTGCTTCCACTATCATACCAATCATTCGTATTTATAGAATGGTACATTTGATACATTTCTATCACTTTGTATTAGTGGTAGCTCCTATAGAAGTAGCAGTTAAACAAAGAGAAGTCGTAGCTATCACTTGGTCCGACCATATTGTTATGTTAAAACGAATTGTGTCATTATTAAAACAAAACAGTTTATTCTGGAAGATGAAAAGACTAATCTCACTAAAACTCATGAAAATAATCCCGCAATGTCTGAAGATCACGTTTTTAGACTGGGGCTGAGATGTAGTCCCTAACAAAAGAGCTAGTCCTGACTTTTAGACTGAGGCTCACACAGCGTGCTATGGAAAAAAAAATGGCCATGTTAGATACGGGAGAGAACAAAAGTTACCGACATAGCCCATCGGATTAGCAAGCTGAAGATTTAGTGGGCTGGCCACATAAGTCGAAGAACTGACAACCGCTGGGGTCGAAAGGTTTTGCAATGGAATAAACGTCTCGAAAAGCAGGGCGCCCCCTAATTCAATGGAAGGACGACTTGCGGAAGGCGGCTAGAAGGGAATGGATGAAGAGCTGCCTGGATTATAACGTTACGGTGGGCGACATACTCGTAGCTAGCAGGGACTTATAGTATAATTTAACAAAAAGAACTTCGAATTTCTTGTTCTAGAAGAACAAGCGGTAGCTCAATTAAATATGTGGAAGTTCTTGAACAACGGTGATTGAACTTTTAATATAACATTACATTTTTCGACACCATGTAGATTAAAAACAAGGTAGCAAACTAGATCATTGTCATCGCCTGAAATTGGTTACTACTGGATTTAAAATAACTACTCGTTGTGAAAAACAAAAGATTTCTTTATTTGCCATTGAAGAGTAGCATTTTTTCTATATAATGAAGTGATTATTTGTGAAAAAAATTGGGCAACTGCACTGCACTGCGCACTAAACTGCTTGTTGGAAGACTTATGAGGCATATTTTAGGTAAGGCATTGTTACGCTCCGTTTGACAATCCTTAACTTTCATTTTATTATCTTTCTTCAAACTAATAGTTTGCTTAGATTAATTTTGCTAATTTCTAACAAAATCACGCCCTCTGAGTTATTGTAAAAATCCAGACGGCAAAATTAACGCTTACAAGTATTACAATATGATTAACATTTCGATAAGGTAAACTTTCACTTTTCACTTTGAACACTGAAGAAAATTCGAGGAAAAGACACCCCGTGGATATGGAGTCTTATAAGCAAACTATTTTGAGGAGTAGGTACATATCCCATTTCAACACGAGCACAAGCTATTATTTTAAAGTTATGCATGATAACTTGATCAAGATGCTTTTGTAGCATATAAAACTAAGGCTTTGTCACTAAAATATATTGGTATTGTATATCTTCTTCTTCGTCTTCAACAGCCATGTTTTAGCCCGCTGCGGGGCATATGCCGCTCCAGTAGTTCTCCACTCGGTCCTATCATCGGCTTTTCTTGTCCACGCTGTCCCGGCGTGAAATCTTATATCATAGGACCATCTGACTGGAAGTCTTCCTGCGTTAATACTTCTCCTACTACTACTTGTTCTCCGCGTTTCTAGGTGTCCATTCTAGTACGGATATGCTCCAACGATCGTCCCCTCTTCGGCACAGTTGTCTAGCCCATGTCCATTTCAATTTCGCAATGCGGTATCCTTCATCTGTTAACTTGGTGCGTCTTCTGATGTCAGTGTTGCGCACCTTGTCTCTCAGTTATATCCCAAACATGCTCCTTTCTATGGCTCTTTGTGCTACCTTCAGTTTACTAATTAGCTTCTTAGTGAGTGGGCATGTTTCCAATGCGTACGTCATAACAGTTTTCAGCAATTGTGGCAGTATTGTAAATATTGATGCTAAATCCTTTTCTGTTAGGTAAGATGTCCTAATACCGTAGTTAGAAATTTCGGCGATAGAACTTTTAATACCTTATGTAAAATCTTAGATCTATGTTCCTGTACGGCAAGTAGGGAAATTACATATTTTGATATAAACTAACAGTGTTTTTTTTTTTAAATTCACTGAAGTCAAAAAAATATAACTGCACATTTTTAAAAGAAAAAGTTCATATCGGAAATATTTCTTAGAGTAAAATTAAATAACAATACTTATGCACTTTTTCCGTGACGTGGTCAGGGCATTGTGCAGAATATTTCTGTTGTAGAAAATGATAACTGCATTTATTCACTTTATCCACGACTAGAAACAAATTTCATTTTATTTTATTTACAATTCAGCAAGTTATTTATTTCTTCCTGAACCTTTTTTGCATCGCATGCAAGATATTTCATTTCATTTTTTTTCACAAAAATAATGATAATTTCATCAATTTGTCAAATATCGAAACCTGTTTTATACCAAAAGATGCGTTATACTTTGGGTTTTCAGGAAATGTCAATAACTCAATTCCGGCCAAAACCCTAGTTAACCTATTTTTGCTTCAACGCCCTCGATTTATTTGTACTGTAGTATTTCCGTTACATCTGAATAATTTTGAGGACAAACACGACACTAATACTATTTTATATTTATTTTATGAATACTAAGTAGGTATTTATTTGCCATAAGTGAAGCATTATCATTGTCAGATTTTTGCATTTAATATTATAAACACCGAGATTATCCAAAAAATGTGTTACTGTCGTGTTCATACTTAAAATATTTTATTCAGAAATTGTTTTTTACTTTTTTTGTTTTTATTAAAAAAATCTTTTTCGTGAAAAAAGGATATGGACTGATTCAATTATAAAACCTTTTGACAAAGTAAAACAATCTAAAGATTAATTTTGACAAAATAAATAATTTGTTATTCATTGTCATCTTATTGATTTTGTGCTCAATGTGCGTTTTGACCTATAATTTTATTTATTTAATAATTATTGTTCCACCAAATGTAAAAATAAAATCTCCTCACAACTTAATAAACTAACGTCCACAAGTTACACTGTGACTTCAATCAAACATCACGAGACATCAAACTTTACATGTCTTTAAGTTTTACATAATACACCAAACTTTGTTTTCGTAACACCAATCTGTCAAACTAGGAGCGTCGTAAAAACCGGAGTGGATATGATGACGTCAGCGGCGAGCGTTGCCGCCGCGAGTGTGGCCGAGGCGGCCGAGAGATAGACCGGTCCCGAGGTCGCGCCGGCCTACACCCCCGTGTGGTTGAAGATGAACGACACGGTCTTGTCCACCGGCGGCGAGCGGCGCGTGATGGACTGGTGGTTGTTGTTGTTGCTGTAGTGCCAGGACTTGCGCGTGGACGTGCTGGACGACTGCAGCGCGATGGTCTCGTAGTAGCGCAGCCGGCCGCAGCACTTGCGGCTCTTCACGATCGCCACGAAGCCCTTCCGGTACTTCTTGTTGAAGAACGCGTACAGCACGGGGTTGATGCAGGAGTTGGACGCGCCCAGCCACTGCGCCAGCGGCGTCACCACCGGGAACATGTCCTCCTCCCACTTCTGGATCGGGCCGCCGAGCTTGATCCGCGCGAAGATCAGGTACAGCGGGAACCAGGACAGCACGAACAGGATGACCACCGCGACCAGCATCTTCACGACTTTGACCTTCGACTTCTGCTGCATGCGCTCCATCTGCGCGTCCTGCGTGTCCGTGGGGATCGATCGTCTCCAGACCTTGATCCAGATGAGAATGTAGCACATCGTGATGAGCACCATCGGCAGGATGTAGCAGAAGATGAGGTTCCCGATCACGAAGTAGAGGACCTCGCTGAGGGGGTTCGGCCAGACGTCGAGGCAGAGCCGCACGTGGGGCTCGTCGTGGAACACCACCACCAGGTCGAAGGAGAACACCCACGGCGTGGTCACCACCACCGCGAAGATCCAGATGAACACGATCATGAGCCGCGCGCGCCGCTTCGTGATCTGGCACTTCAGCGGCCACCAGATCGCCAGGAATCTGCAACAATGGAATTTAACTATAGTCTTGTACATACGAGTATAAGACAAAGATTTTTTTTAATAACATTTTGATTAATTTAATAATTTATAGAAGACCTTCGGCAACATTAAAACTTATAATCTAAATATTAGAAACCTAACTTTGAGTCAGCTAAGCATGTGATTTTGACCTCAGGGCACCTTTTGTATAGCCGCAAGACCTCTGTACTTACAAACACAAGGATATTTCCTAAGGTATAGAAATAAACAAAGGTCAGATATGTACTGCACAACGTGGTGGGTAATTCATTATTTCTAGATAAGCTTTAATATAACATCTACCTCTGTTTTCTTAAATAATTTTAAAATAAAGTAGTCTCAAAAGTACCTATGCCTCGGTTTTAGCAATATGTTCTGCATGGATCATTGAACGAGACGAAAATAAATCGAATATGTAATTGTTGAGTGCCAACAAAATTCTTTCCTCAGAGGCATGGAAAATGGTAAAGTTAAAATTATAATTTTGTGTAAGTATTTCCCATTAATCAACAATATTTCACCGAGGTTCATACCCTCGTCTTCAAATTTGAATACAAAAATACCTTTAACCGGTAATAACCGGATAATAGCGGATATTACCGGCGGAAACCGGCCGAGCATTAACCCGCTACTCGGTCTGCTGGATTCATTTAGACTTCAGGAAAACAACGTCTACGGAGACTGTAATTATGACTTAGAGGAATACCAAGACGACCAAGACTTAAGTGAAAACACTTAAGTACCAATTTTCCCCAAATTATTATGCCTAGCTATTATTTCTTTCTTACATGAGTACTTAATGTTTCTTAAGAGTAAATAAAGGCTAAACGTTTGATAGATGAGAAAAATAATAATTTTATTTCAAAAGAAATTGGGTAAATAACTTTTATTGCTTGAATGAAAATGAAATGAATCTCGTAGTAAAATACCTAAAAATGAAGAAAAATATATTTAATGTAGGTAAACTAAAAATACATATTCTTTGAAAGTAAACTCTCACTAATATCATGATGCAACACTTGACACTGACGCGGCACAAGACAGCCATTAACCCGCTGTCAACTGTCAAGTAAATGACACGAAACAACGACACAGGTACCTAATTAGCCAATTGACACATGTCTCCTTACATTGAGATTTATTTCTCTTTCAACTGCGCCGAGCATCGAATCGCTACCGACGACCTTCATGCCATCAAGTTATTTACGCACATGACCTACTCTAAATATTGAGCTGTCAAAATATGTGTTATCGTTGATCTATTGTAAATGTTTACATTACAGCGATCGAGAGACGTTAAGCTTAATAGAAACTGAACGTACTCGTATATGCTTCAATAAATACATGCAATTATTACGTAGTGGTTGGTGGCTCATTTGTAACTTAACTATTGCCTCAATCGTTGAGTGAGATTAAACTAACTGAGACGCAGTTAGTCTTGCGATGGGTGACCGCTAGTAGCACAATATCCTCAATTAGTTTCTCTGAACTATAAAAGGTTCGTCAACCTGTTGGTACTCGAACTTTTTCATTGTAAAGCACCATGTATCCATCACGCCAAGACAGAGTACTAAAAATCTTGACAGTGGGAGTAGCCACTATCCACACGAAACAAGTCAGGGGCCATAGTAAACAAGACCACAACAACAGATAAACAATATACCTAATATGAATACGTTAATATTATTATGTCCGATGAAGAGAACATCTCCTTATTTTCTAACTACGAACTAACGAACTACGCATCATTGTTGGGCGAGATTAGATCAGCTGCCGCCATTTTTTTTTTTTATATAGTTAGCAAACGATAACGCGGGTCACCTGATGGCAAGTGATCACCGCCGCCCATGATTACCCGCAACACTGTGGGTGTTGGGGGTGTGTTGCTGAGCCTTTAGCAAAATTGGGCACCGAATACCGCACTCACCGAATGAAACGCAGGAACATCGTCCCTACTTCGTCGGGTTTCTAGAAGTGCAACGGTGGTATTTCACCGGTCGAGTCAGCCCAGTAATCGCTGCAGACAGAGCCTACAGCTAGACTCTACCACTCGTGTTTTAAATCATGTGACGACACGTGTAGAGGTCGCGTTACTTACAAGCATACATTGACTTAAGCTTTGAACTTAAAGAGCGTAATATTGGCAATACAATGCACTCCAAAAACTAGAAAATATAAACAATAGCTTTATAAATAAGTTGAATATTTTTGTTGTATTTTGCTTTCAGCTAATTTTAAATAACTCTCCGTATTCAAAGTATAATCAAAACTTTTCATTCATTTACAGCGCTAGACACTGAGGTATTTATATTGAAGCGAAAACTATTCAATTTTACTGAATGAAGACATGAAGAATTATTATTACTACTAAAATCAGTCCACAAATTGCTCTCTAGAAAATTTTCAGACGCTCTCGACTTCGTAACAAAGTAGTAAACTACAGAACTCTATTTAATTTTGTAAATAAACTTAATTTGTTGAACGAAGTTTCATTAATTGCAGGGGCAAAGGTACACAAAAACTTTTTTGTAAAAAGCAAAAGGGATTATCCGTGCGATTTATGTTCCCGCCTAAACGCGTCGTTACACTTTTAATGAATTCCATGTTAATTACAGGCAAAGGTTTTGCGACTATATAGCCTTCCACAGTACATAAAAACTACTTATTTGTAATTAATAGCTGGCTGGAACAATTCTCGGGTGTCTAGACCTGGCCTAACTTTTGATTTATTCCGTCCCCTAATTTACGAATAGTTTTGATCCCACGTATCGTTTGTGATTTGCATAGTGATGGTATGCAAATTAGCTGTTACGTGATAGAGACTAAACTTTATTTTCACTGTATAGAGATTTTAATTATTGATGTTATACAAATGCAAATTTGTAGCATTTGGATTAAATAAAGTGCAACTTTGCGTGCGTTGATGTCTTTTTGTGATCAGCTGCCAGAACTAAACTTGACTATGCTATTTTCATGGTAATTATTCTGAGAAATATTTTCAAAAATATAAGTTCTTTTGACATTAGCTCTGAAATAATCAATCAAAATTTATTTTTGTAAACAGAATTTATTTTTCATTTTAATTCGTATGTTTTTTCAACCAATGATTTAAATCGTTGAATTTAAATGTTTGTTTGCATTGCAGTAGGTACATTCAATTTATGATCTCATTGAAACTAAATTACCCGGTTAATTAATAAGTTTATCTTTTCGTCACATCGCAATCCCGCTGCTTAACTGCAGTTAAATTAAACTTAACGACGACATTTAACTCGGAATTATTCATATGAAAACACATTTATTCTTGTGCCCTTTTTGGAAGGAAGATTAAAAAAGGCAATTAAGGACACTTTGGATTTTACTTGTTACGCAATAATAATCAATTTAAAAAGTTATTATGTCAGATTATTTACAGTGGTTTTGTAAATTAGAAAGAATGTATTAGAAATTGAAAATAAAAAATAAAATTAAATTTCGTATAAATTTAAACTTGACCTGAAAGAATTAAATACAACTTGAAGAGGTTATCTCACGACCGGATCGTAAGTGGCACAAGATAACAGCACTGCATTTAAACTGGACATTAAACCGTCATAATACACAAATAAGAGAAAATAATAACCGAAATAATCTGTAATTTTCTGGTATTTATTTCGCATAAAGATTTAAGAAATTACCCGGTGGGCGTCTCCCGACTTTACAACTTTCAATATTGAACGTTATTCGTTTAAAAAGACATTGACATAGTAAACAAAATTGAGATCGATTTCATTTGACATAATAATAACTTGATCAACTAGTGGAGTTATGACAAAAATGTCGAATGATTTATTTTACACGAAAAGGAAAAAACTCGTGTGAAGTTAACCGTTTTGTTATTCCCATAAACAGTAATATATGTTTAACAAGATTCAATATCGAAACAATATTTTAATTATTGATGTCGGGAAGTAACCGCAGAAATGTCAAAATGCATGTAAGTATTAACATCAGATAAATCAATATTAATTAATGGCCTGTCACCTTGTCCCGCATATTTGATTGAAAACCGCAATTTTTCTTAAACATTGCCAGATTGCGGATCACTCGTAATATCCACTGGCAGCGAATAATTACACCCATTCAGTGAGGAATTATCTGATTAACGACATCATCCGAAACTTATTGCATTACCAACGTAAAAAGTTTCTTATTTCTTGAGTACTAAAATCAATTTTTGTAAATGTATGTGTGTTAACTTTTGAGAATTGCGGGAGGTATGCACTCGGGGGTAGCATGAAGAGTCATAAAGGCTGTAAGGTCGATTCGCGCTTTCAATGTGGATATCAAGAATTATGTCGTAAGAAGGAACATAAATTATCAATTGTTAATATTGGGAACGAGCTGTCGGTGAAACAAAATTAATGGACTCGAGAGTATATTAAGGGTTTTGGTTACTCGGAATTAAAGTAAATATTTGTGCATATTTGGAAAGAAAACCTTTTAGCGATACTATGTTGGTATTTTAAATTAAAACAAAATATTGTGGAATTTTAAACGGACTGTTGCAAAGTCAAAAGGCAGGAAAAAGTTTGTACCTGGATTTTAAGCTTAAAAATAGATAAGGTTACAAATTAGTTAAAACATTTTTGTCCCATGTTTAACAAATATTTACAAATAGTAGTAAATTTACTCGAAATTTTAGTAAAACTTATCCAATTTTACGCACAAATCAATACCCCTGGGGCGCCGCCGAGCTATCTCACCGATTAATATTTATGAACAGCGCATTTATTTTTATTAACTTTGATAATTTACAAATTGACTCGGTACCGATATCTGACAGCTGGACCTGTCACTTTGCGCGCAAAAAATGGCTTTTAGATATTAAGGTGTTAAAAGGTTTTATTAATTTCTACCTAAAATAATATTTTTTATTTGAATATAAACTGGTGAAAACTGATGATGATGTTATATTGGCCATTACAACCTTTTTTTTTGTTTACAAAAATAAAATTTTAAAAAATATACGAAACAGGCGTTTCATTTTGTTCTTTTAATTTCGTAAGTTTTGTTCATTTTTTTAACAATCAGCAGTCATAAATATATGTTTCGAGTTTATGTATCAAGCGTTGTTATTGACAAAGTAAATCAATAGTTAATAAGTTTTGATAAATCCTTGATTGACGAGAACGTTTGACCCGCTTTCAAACTAACACAGGGAATTACTGGCACAGTATTAGGTCACGTACGGATTTCATTTTTAATGATAAACAAGGGAAGATCTTTGAAAAACAATACTATGTATCCTTTTAATGTTTAAAGGTGGAGGTTTTTATTATTATTTTATTTCCAACATGACCTAAAACTTAGTAAAAGCTTCCATAAACATTTAAGTGGAAAATAAAATAATTGTTTATCAAATAGTGCTAGGAAATATATAATTAGAAACTATTACTTCAAGAGAAAATCATTAACGGAAACTTTCAGTACAAACTAAATATATTTTAAACTCGTATCACTTGACACTTTATTTCTTGTTACTATGGAATATAAGACTTTCACTATTCAATGAAATTCTGATTTTCATCTTTTGCAATGCAAACCCTTAGAAAACCCTTTATGTATACCTACTTCTTTTACCAATTTTATTTTTATCATGCTATTTTAAATATTTTGAAAGTACATAAATTTTAATAGCCAATGGAATTATTTTCATTAAAAGGGTATTAAATTTTACCAAACCTCTTAGAAGTAAAATATTTACGGCATCAGACAAGACAATAATGCTATTATAATTATCTTCTAATAGCTAAATTTAATGCAGATTATTAATAATTCATGAAAGGTTTTTAGGAGCAACTTATATTTATAGATTGTAGTGGGCGAAGGCTTGTGAAATAAGTTTAAAGATGACCTCTCAGATTGAAGGGTCAGCGGGTAGACAATGAGCTTCAACTAAACCATCGTCGTCTCCAACACAGACCAAGCTAAGGCTAACTTCTTTTATATTTATTGCTATTCATGACCGATCTGATTCCCAAATTTTTACTTTAAGTAAAAAACCGGCCAAGTGCGAGTTAATATTTACTTTATTGTTATTTAATTATTTATTTTGAAAGGCAATATACAGGTTAATATTCTGTGAAAATTTGGAACGTCTAGCTTTTACCGTTTTTAATATTGAGCAAAAAAATACGAAAAAAACACCTTTATTGTACCCTTATTTTTTTTAAAGTTTCAGTATTTGTTTTTATTGCGGCAACGGAAATCAGTGTTTTAATGTTAGTGGAATTAATTAAATTATTAATGTAAGTACCTATAAGTGGAATAATACACACTAATCTAACATATCATTGTTAACTTCTGTCCACCACTTTAATTTATATTCCTACTTGTATTTCTTGTAAACCTGTAACATATATGTAAGAAAGAGAAATAAAAAATGATATAAAAAAAATGAAATGATATATATTTGTGAAAATTTCAGCTTTCTAGCTATCACGGTTTAATGAGATACAGCCTGGAGACAGACAGACAGAAAAACAGTGGAGGCTTAGTAATAGGGTCCCGTTTTACCCTTTGGGTACGGAACCCTAAAAATCAGTAGTAATAAGTAATTTAAACTTTGTGTCTAAATAAAAGCATTGTACTTTTTCATCCTTCCCTTTATAGAAGAAGTCAGCGGTACAAAAGTCAAAGGCCAAACTTGTCACCTCCAAACGACCAATTCCTGGAATCTTCCCGGACATTCCCGAACCCGCCCGAGTGTCCGCCATCTAATTAGGTGATTCCTATGATCGCCGACGCACTCGAACACACTTCCTCTCAATGAATACAGAATCGAGTTCCCCGAGTAACGACAGTGTTATTGGCAGCTAATAACATTTTATTTGGCTGTTTCTCGGTTCATTAGCGTAATGAGGGTAGTTTGTACGACGGAAGGTGCTCGACGGCTTTGAAATAAACAAGTGTTGAGAAATGGGATCCGAGTGTTAGTAATGTGTCGATTTTTGGGTGGTTGTTTCGCTAATTGGTGAAAAAATCGTACTGAAGCTGAGTTGTGATCGCAGAACAAATGCACACAAAAAAAGCCCACAAAAGTAAAGTAAAAAATACTTATAAAAACATAAACCGCACTTAATGCTTGCAGATAAGTTATCTTTACTTTTAAAAGACTATGTCACATATAATCAAAATCATATAACAGAATGGTCAAAACCCAAATCGTTATAAATGAAAATGAAACTTTATGAAATTCAAATCAAAGTTAAATTAAAGTTATGAAATTCCAATAATGTTGGCCCTTTGACGGCCAATTATGATGTAAATATTTGACCTTTTCAATCTAGAACCTAGAAATAGTGGCGCGACCTTTCCGAATAAAATAAGTGACCGTTTCATTATGCTAAGTACATCGTCCCACCGTCATAGATGTCACGAGAGACATATCAAGATCAGATTAGTACCGACAGCAACCAAATGTAGTTCTACACGAAAATACACATAATTTTGTGTTTTGTTTGGGTTAAAAATTGTAAGCCGTTTTTATGGCAAATAAATTGACAACTTTTTTTCTTGGAATACAATATTATTTCTCGAGTCGAAAAGTCAACAACAAATCATCCAATTACCATTTAATGCATACATGTCACGTCATAAATCAGTTTCTTCATACTGTATGTAAAAACTGTTATAATGTAATACGAATAAATGGCTTTATTTCAACGTGCCCTTTAAAATATAAATCATCAATACTTTGTCACCTATATTGCTGTCCGTACTATAATTGCGTAAGATGTTCTGAATTATGTGTGCGATTTTTGATTCGCAAATTTTCGAGTTTGCAGTAACAGCTGATATGGGGTAACCAATAATTTAGTAAATATAAAAAGGTCGTACAGGACCTCCGAGGCATCAGTCGTGTCACAGACTTCACAAACGATTCTGCAAAATGATTAAAATTGTAAGATCTTTTTATTACAATAAAAACTTGAGAATTTGTTTACATGTGATTTTCAAATTAATCACTTGTTTATGCTAACAGATTCGATATGCTTTCGAGATTCCCAAACGCAAATTAGTATTAGTTTTTGTTAGAAAATATTCAACCTATAATAACATCTGTTTATCAATTCCAGACCATCTTCTCCGCCGTCCTGGCCTGCGTCTACGCAGCTCCAGGCCTCTACTACAACCAGGCCCACTACCTGCTCCCCGCCAAGTCTACCTACACCAGTAGCAGCCAGCTGGTGGACCACGGCAGCACCTACCACGCGGTGGTGCCATCGGTGTCCGTGGTGCCAGCGGTGAAGTCGACGCTGACCTCCAACTCACAGCTGGTGGACCACGGCAGCACCTACCACGCGGTGGTGCCAGCGGTGTCCGTGGTGCCAGCGGTGAAGTCGACGCTGACCTCCAACTCGCAGGTGGTGGACCACGGGTCGGTGGTGCCAGCGTCGTTGTACGCCACACCGGGGGCCAAGTCCACGTTGACGCAGAGCAGCCATCTCGTCAACCACGGGGGGCACGCTGTGGTCCACGCGCCCGTGGTCCACGCCGCGCCACTGGTCCACGCCACGCCAGTAGTCCACTCACACGCGGTGTTCCCCGTCCAGATGTCTCTGGTCTACAGCTCCCCGCTCCTCTCTTACCACCGAGGGGACTCCGCCGTGTCACACCAGAGTTCCTCAGTCCATGAAACCGTACCTCTACTGTCCGTCCACCATTAAATAATGTTTTGTTAATGTTTTGTTGATGATATGATTTGTTGATATAACCTTTTAATAAAATTTCAGAAATAACTCTTCTTTGTTCTTTCCGACGATACCTTTCCCTAAAAATTCCATGATAGGGTCGAAATTTTTGAAATAAGATTGTGATATCCTCAATAATCTACAACTGAATACTAAAAGGTTTTCGAAAGGGTTTTATTTTTGGATTCTCGAAGTCATCTTCGGTATTCTGGAATAATCCAAACTTTGGGTTAAGTTGGCTTCAATCAAAAGATGGAATGAATGTTTCATAAGAAGACCCTCGGGATTCCACAGATTTAATATAAGAGTTAATAATGAATATCGAGACAAGGTCGCTCAGAGTTTAGTTTAAATATTTACTGACTGCAATATACCAGGGAGAGCCTAAATATGAACGTTGTGAGCGGGTTATGTAATGTAATTACTTGAACTTTAAGTAAATTTAACTCAGTATGTACTATATTGATAGGTACCTTTATAACACTGTGTATCTATCTATCTGTTTAATTTCCATGCTGATATCCTAAAATCATAATTATGAATTTTATTTTGATGAATTGTATTTTTTAAAACAAGGAAGGTAAAAACGTATTGTAAAAAATGATGTTTTATTCATATTAATACTTCTTATAAGCTGTAACTCCAATATTATATAATTCGCCCAATTTTAACCTTAAATAAATACTTATCTCAATATACGTAGACGATTATATTTTAAGCCAGTACATTAAACAATATGCAACACTACAGAGTCTGCAGAGTCTAGGTCAAGAGCCGTATGATTAGTGATTAGTGACAAAAATCTGACGTGATCAGCTGTGATTAATGATGGACTGTTAGTAGATATTCTGCAATAATAAACCTAGTAGCAATATTGGCTAATCAAATAAAACATTTTACGAAGAGGTTTTCGTTTGAGTTCTGACGATCTCCGCAACGAAACAGAATGTTGAATGGACTGTTGTTACTCGTAGCTAAGTTCCAGGTTTGATTCTCGAGTTAGGTTAAGTTTCTAAGGTATTTCTTTAGTTTTGGATTCATCAGGGTTTCTTCAAAACCCCAGGATAGCGCGTTAAAAAACTATTCGTAACGATTATTTGAAAATGTATTATTCTTGTTGAAAACCTATAGTTACAAGGTTTTGACTTCCTCATCACAAAACTTTAGAACAAACTGTAACTACTTATACAACTTAATCATTTCCTAATCAGAGACCTCCACCTGCCACAATACTCATTATTGTTGCTTCTCTAACATCGTCGATGATCTTGACATTCGCGCGACGTCACCGGCGCCCGCGCCGCCGCGACTCCATCCATCACGGCGGGCAGGTACGCATTTAATTAACGAGGCCCATTTAAGTAATTCGCGTGGATAATAACGACCCATTAAAAAATAATGAAATAAAAATAAATAGTGATTTTGAAATAAAATCAATTAAGTACGTGCCTATAGTTGGATATAAGTTAACTTTTTGGATAGCAAGATGTATTAAGTCGTTGTATATGCTGTTTAAGTATGGGTTGATCAATTGAGAATAAAATATACTAATTAACAAGGAGCGGGCTTGTGAAATTGGTTTTAAAATGAGCCCTCGGTAATTAACGCAAACTTTTACGATGGAATAAATTACCATTGTGTTTTCATTTGTTTTTAATCAAGACAATCGAGACAACCATTTGTATAGGCTCGTTCGGTGTAAAAATATTGTTACCTTTTTTATTTAATTTTATTTCGTAAATACTGTTTTGTATCACAGTTACAAATATGAATGGTAATAACACACCACACATGTTCTGAAAATAACAAAATTTCCTTTTTTATTAAAATGCATCATATTTTACATAAGCATCGTACCGAAGAAAGCATGTCTACCCCCAAAACTTTATACACCCATGTTATTGAAACGACGTCACCTCACACTCTCGTCGAATGTAACAACGAGACAAAAGCCCCGAGTTGCCTGCAAGTTGTGTCTCGTGCACATTGTACAACTCTGTAGCCGACGAACAAAGCGCCGAGTGCCACTAGGGATGTGACATTGCGTAAAAACGATTAATAAGTAATCGACTATTCGTTTTTTTTTATATATGTCGTGGAAAAGTTGATTTTGATTTGATTACTTAAATAATTTGTAAAAAAAATAGTATAAAAATATAAATAATGAAAAGGTATTATTAATTATTGAAAACAAATCAACTTCCTCTTTACTGTACTTTACATTACTACATATTACACATTACCTATACATTGCTATATTTTAATGTTTAAAATATTATACTTATATTAATTTTATTTTCATATTTTTTAATACAAAAATTAAAACATAAAATTCGGATTTCATTGATATTTTAATACAAAATCGACCACAAATCGATTACTTTAAAACCCTATTATTTGAGCATCCCTAGGTACTACAGCTGGCAGCGACACTCGCCAACAATTACAAAGGTGCTGAAGCAGAAGTTTTTAATGAGAGCCATCCGCAGCGGCGCCGCGCGCGGGCAGCTAATGAACTAATTAACTACAGTCGCGACACGGCGGTTCGATGTATTGCGCTCTGTGCGTTGCAGACGAATGATTGGTTGCGGGAGGTTTTTAGAATAGTTGTGGACGTTGTTATTTGATAAAATAGTTAAGAATAGTTTGTTTAAAGATAATATAATTATTTGATGAAAAATATATACTTTTATTTATGCAGAACGATTCTTTCTTTATATTGCCTAGGAAACTTGATACCGACTTGCACTGTTTTGTACACTTATACAATAATTAAAAGCATTTATTAAAGGTTTCTTTATATTGTATTTGAAGGTTTCTTTATACTCTACCGTATTGGGGTAGAAGTATAACATGGCTAATAACTGACTTAAACTCGTGTAAATTATACTAATAAATAAGCCAATATATCGGATAATAACAAAAGACAATTGTCATATCCCGTAGTAAATATCCCGTGAAAAGTGCTATAAATAAAAAATACAATAAAAGTTTAAAAGCTTAAATAAAACTTAAACATCAATATATTAATCAATTTATTTTTTTAAATAGGTATTTTCCCTTTACTAACCTTACCTATCGCTTCCGCAAGTTAACGCAAAAACCTTTAACTTCCGAGTTTTTATAAATAAATGTTATTATTATTATACGGTTTTGCTGCTAAGGTCAACATGGATATGTAATAAGAATAAAAAAATCAAGTATAGTTATCAAAGGATCAAAACCTTCATAACCTCATAAAAAAGTAATTTGTTATAAAATAACTACAAAATAACAATAAAACCTTAAAATGAGTTTAATACTATTTTTAATATTGATTCAAAAATAGTTATGCGTTGTATTTTTAGGTGATGATTCGAAACAATGATTAACTACTACAATGTGTATCACTTTTTTTTTTTTTTTTTGTTCTCGCGGTGAAATGCATTTACGCAATGTACCCCCCACCGGGGTGGCGGGGGGCGTGTGTGGGACTCCCGCCTGAGCAACTGACACGTCGCCCAGGGGACTACCCACTAAAACACCGCGGCGCTCCGTCTTCGCCTTGGTGGTGAAGCCGTGGGGCCCGGACCGGCGGCCCTACGCCAACAATGTGTATCACTGGTCTTATTTGTATGTAAACCTGTATAAAAACATAACTAAAAACTTCGTAAGTTTAGAAAAAGAACTTACAACTATTAACACCAGATATTACTTTTGTTAAGTCAAAATGTTGATATTAAACCTAGCGTTTCAACATTTCATCTTTAACTTGGTATTTACGAGTTACGAGAGGAACGGGTCTGCTATACCGAAGGTTCCGGGTTCGATTCCCACTAGGGTGTACCACTAATTTGGTATTTTCCGAATTATTTACAAGTTTATCACGCACTAATGGTGAAGGAAAACATCTCCATCATGTGCATCCCCCAACCTGCTCCGTGCCATCGTATTGGATTACGGCTTAAACCCTCTCGCTATCCGAGGAGGCCTGTGCTCAACGATGGGACATTATATGAGCTAATATTATTTTATAGTCATTTAATCTTTACAAGTAGGTAAGTATGTATTTTAAACAGTAAGGTAAGTAAAGTTAGTTAAGTGATTTAACTACTAAATATAGTAATTCAACTGATCAAAACGAAACAATAACTCCATTAAAACCACAACAAGACATCAAGGGTCAAAGTAATCAACTACAATGTTTGAACTTGACAGAGCTTACATCGGCTCGGTGCAGTCAATCTTGTTCATCTGTTTATATATTTATAAATTCATATTGTAACACGGCGCCACAAGGAGCTTCGAAAGTGAAAGCTTCGGTGGATGTGGCAGTTTTTGAGAAGTACTTAAGTAGTTAATAAGAAGATGGTAATCGGGTATTTGTTTAAAACCTTAAACAAATGAAAATGATGTTTTGATAGCATATTCAAGTTCAAGATGCTTCTGCTTCTTTGCAATTAATTTAACACCGTGTCAAAAAATATACCTTCTTTTCAGATTAAGAGAACGTTAAATATTTACTAATTTAGCATCTCAACTTTTTTTAAATTACTTACTAGACCAACTTCTCATCAACTTTATAAAATCTCGAGAAACAATGATCGTCCTCAAAGCCACCTCCAACCGTAAGCTCTTTCTCGCTCCGTCCTCGCTTCAAGTACAGGCGCTCACGCAACGTATTGTCAGCTTTCGGCGTGACCCGCTATAAATACCCGGCGAGCACCACCCAATTATTAGATTACCTCCAAATCTCGACTTATACACATCTACAAACAACAACAACAAACAAACAACCATGCAGAAATTCGTAAGTTGACAATTCAGTTGTTTGCGATGTTCACGTGTTTCAATATTTGTAGAAGTGGTTTCAAGTTGAGGGTAGAGTATTGCGGTTTGAATTATAATCATAAAGTGTACAGTGATTTTAGCTTTGTGTCTATTTTTTGTATCTGAGACCAAGTTGGTAATCAGTACTTAAAGAATTGGTCATAGCATCGTATTATGTACCGTGGAAATAATTTGGAAACTGATAAATTATTTTTATAACGTAAACGTAGGCATTCAATCCTACGCATCGCTGCTTCTGGCATTAGGTACAACTATTTTGATTATTGAATTTTCTGAAAGTCCACTGTATCTCTTATTAATTATAAATATAATTAATCCTAGGTAGCCTTTGCCGCCCTGATCGCCTGCGTGTCTGCCGCCCCCGGCCTGCTGCTGGGCCACGCCACCCCCGTGGTGGCGGCCGTCCACGCCGCCCCCGTGCTCCACACCGTGCCCGTGGTCGCAGCCAAGACCACCATCTCCAAGAGCAGCTCGCTCGTGAACCACGGCAGCCCGGTGCACACCGTGCACGCCCTGCACGCCGCCCCGGTGGTCCATGCCGTTCATGCCGCCCCCATTGTCCATGCCGCCCCCATCGTCCATGCCGCCCCTATTGTCCATGCCGCCCCCGTGGTTGTGAAGACTGCCCCCTCCGCCGTGTCTCACAGCAGCTCCTCGGTTGTCCACCACGCTCCCGCCCTTCTTGCCGTCCACCATTAAATTATGACGTTTTGTAAATAAATTATCGTAGTAGCTTATTTTTGCCTTTTTTTATAACCTCATATCAAAAAACTACTTAGATATAAGTATTTTTTTAACTTTGATCTTTAAGAAACATTAATGTAGAAATTAACCGGCTCTATTTAACTTTGAGCCTTCACAGTTTTCCTCCTAGCCGACTTGTAGCACCAAACACCGATGGTAATACCCGCCATGAAGTTTGCCGAGCAATTACGTGTGGTAATTAAACAGGCAATGCTAACCGCACCACTTACGTTACTCTACACGGCCCTAAATGGACCAATTAGACCAATATTGTGTCCTGATCAGATTCCACGCTAGTTCAACTATATTTTAGTCATAGTTTGTGAACAAAAACTTAATGAAATGTGGTTAGTCACGTCACTTTTTCAACAGTTGGCAATACAAGTAGACCTTAAAGTGTTAATTAAAGCTGTCGTTTTATATATTCTTATCGCAGTTTGATTTCGATTTATTTTAAAAGTAAATGCTTGACTGCGTTAAGTGGCAACTTGTCATGATGTGGAATATCTGGCAATTTGCTGTGACATTCGTAGTTTTATTGTGCAATCATTGCAATTAATCAACCGTTTTTATATCAAGAGCACCAATTCTACTTTCAGAGTATTATTAATCTTTAGAATTGATTATCTTATTGATAATGAGGTAAAACAGCATGAAAGAATAGACATGATCGATTTTTTCTAGTTATTTGAGAAAAAAGTTTTAGCTTTAATAGAGGGATAACCATACTATATTATAATTGACTAATTAACAAAAAATCTTGCGTGTAAAATTAAAAAAGTAATACTCGTAATAAAAGAATCTAGTAATAAAAGAATCAATCTTCAGTTACTTACAATAGAATGGTAACTTCAAATACAGAGATTGGTTTATCGTGAAGACAGCGGCGTTATGAAAATGAAGGCGGTTGTGAAGGGAACTGCCAAATTGGAGGAAATGAGGGCCCCAGACAAAGGACTCAGCTGCCACTGCGCACAATTACCGAATAGAGAATTAACTAAGGAGTCGGTGGTATTACAAATATTGGAGTAATCATGAGAAAAGAAGATGACGTAAAAGTATTAGGCTTATGTTAACGTCAATTATTGCCAATATTGACAAATGAACGTTATTTTACGCGCGTAAGAACAATAAGTTGTTGAGCTGAGAATTTCAAAAACTATTCTATTGAACTTTAGACAATTTGCTCTTAAACATTTTGGTTATTCGCCAAATGTTTTACATCTGAATTATCCACTTCCTTTTCATTAAAGTTAAGCCACAATTACCGTGCTCACAGTGGAACTGGCCCCAAGTTAACTACTTAACTACTTGACCACACCGGTTGATTTAATACTTACATAAAAGGTAAATGTGTCGGCGGTCATGGTGCATCACTTTATTAAAAGGAATTTTGCTCGATGTGAAAAAAACTGTGATTTACAAGTGGTTTAAGAACTTATTTAAAACCAGCTGACGGTCGGCCAGATAGACCGGGTTTTTGTTAAGGCGCGATGATTGTTTGAATGATGTTTTAAGGCACAGACTTTTTCAGTTTTTAAATTATTTTTTGTGTAACTACTTCATAAGATACGTACTCAGGAAATAGAGATATTTTTTTAATTTAGAATGACTTAAATTTTATGTTATTATTATCTGGAGTTATAAAGCATTTTACCAAAATCCAAACCTTTAGAGCATTTTACCAAAATCCAAACCTTCAAATAGATGTTTCAAACATAACAAGGATACCAGAAACTTAATTTGGTATTCCGAAAAATGAAGCGTACGAAATATCAGTTCCAAAAGTTTCTAAAATTAGTTATTTCCCTCTGGAAAATGTAAATGCTTTTCTCATATTAGACATTTTATTCTTGACAAAGAAGACAACGCTAAAATATTTCACATTAAACGCAAAATAGAAAAATAAAAAATAAAAGCTTTAAGGGTCATCAAAAAGAAAGCACCTTTGAACGAAGCATATTTTATAAATAGCTATTTATGATTGAAACGATATCCGATCTACTACGACACAGATCATAAAGGGGTTTCATTGAAGCGACAACATTACATTGATCATTCCATTCACCTTTGCCTTTTACTACGTGTTCGGTTTCAAAGTGTTCCTTCCTGAGACGTCGTTGTAAAGTAACTTTGATGCCGGGATTTGTATCTCGTTACGGGATTACCCGAGCACCACGCGGGTCGATGACCCCTTGTTTTTATAATCGGTCGCCTCTGCAAAAAGGTGAACCCCCAAAAAGGCTTCTTTGTCAGAAAGTTAGGAAGTGCTGACTCGCATTATCATCACCCTCTCAGGAAGGCGGTGTCAACCCTTTTTTAATGTTTAAAAATTATGAAAGGGCAGCCGAGCTTGAAGGAGCAGACATTCTCATATCCGACCAGCGAGGAGGCAGCCGAGCGGCAATGTTTCCTATCACCGCTTCTGACAGTGACAGATGACAGATGACAGCTTCACCAAAGTTCCGAGCGTCTCATCATTTCAATAGGAATACTTGAGACACTTTCAACTGGAACCGAATTGGGTACTTGGATCGTGAGTTACGTTGAGACAGACAACAAAAAGGGTTCTCGATTTTAGTCTAAATTCTTTAAAAAAACATATCATACAAGTCTCCATTGAAATAGGATACAAAGTATAAAGGACTTTGAAACTTCTGAAGAATGAAACTACATAGTAAAGCAGCTTATTAAATGCAGATCAGAATGCTGCAATATTAAGTATGTCGTTCAATATTATAGACTGTATTACTACGACATTAAAGTTTAAAATTCTCCAGAAAGCTGCAGCTTGCTCATGGAGTGCCTACATTTGTAAGTAGTGGTGTCTAACATAGAAGCTAGGATCATGTGTAGTGCTGTCTCGGATAATTCTGTTGAATTAAACTGACGTTTAGAGATCCCAAGAAAATTATTAAAGATAAAATATGAAGCCCGGTTTTACCTATTAAATAATAAACCATTAGGTTTACATGAAAAAAAAAACTAGATTTTTAATAATTTCCATACCTTAAAAATGTGCTGATTGTCAATTAAACACATGATTAGAAACTGAGATGTAGTTCTTACTGAACCCGTCTAATAACATTTTCATAATCAACCGGTGACAACTCAAACCGCTTCTCAACTCTATTTGCCAGGAATGCTGTTAGTGCATCTAAAAAATCTAGCTCCTTATTTAGGTTCAATTTAAAGTAAAATAGCGAAAATTCTACCGTCACTATATATTGGAGGTTATCTCTCGAAACTGACAGTTGTGTTTGAGATTCTATTGGACGTGTTTGAAAAAAAGGGTTTGAAAATGTACCGTCTGGTGAGTAATGCTTTTCTTATATTTGATTAAAGAAAATGGTTTACTGTGCACATGTGGCCCTAGTTATATTGATATAGCTAAGGTTTAGAAAAAAGTGTTGAATATAATTTTATTTGTTGGATTGGACAAAAAGAGAAAAGCATTCAGCTCTTAATTTGGGTATCTTCCCTTTAAGTGTCATTGGATGCTTTATAGCAAATATATTTTAATTGAGCAGGTAGTTCCTGAGGGAGATAATGAGGTAATCCTATCGTCTTATTAGGCTTCTTTAAAATATCTAGTGCACTTAGCACCAGTTCACGAAACCTAATACTTAGTTTGCTGTTTTTATATTGCAATAGATTCCGACAAAAGTATTTCAAATAGCTGAACGTTTAGTTTTTCCTTAAAGAAACTGAGTCTAGAATATTCTGCAGTACAAACGAAGTCATTTAATAAATTTTATTTAGTAGCAAATTTCATTTACTTCATTTATGACAGTATTTCTTTTTTATTATATTAAACTTAGTAATCCTGTTTCAAACAGTGTTCAATCTTATATATTTTAATCAGGAAAGTTTAATTTGGTCAAGTTAATTAAAACTTTTTAACCAACATTTTTAACGTTTTTGGAAGGTACTACCTACCTCTCTACCCGGTTTTCCAAATAAGATCAAAATATATTTTTTTTATTTTCATGATTTTAGACATAATGCTTAGGAAAAACATCGGCATAAGTAAAATGTTTGAATTTAGCTCCGTAAAAAGATGCTACTATTATAAATATAAGTATAAATAAATGAATTTTATTTCAGCTTTCCTTAGATAATCGAGAGTTATTATGATAAAAATTTGCTCTTGAATTGCCTTGTCTATACTAATATTATAAAGAGGAAAACATTGTTTGTTTGGTTCTAACGAATAGGCTTAAAAAACTACTGGATCGATTTTCAAAATTCTTTCACCATTTGAAAGCTACATTATCCACAAGTAACATAGGCTATATTTTATTTTGGAAAAAAATAGGGTTCCGTAAGATATTTGGGTTTTTCGGACACAAGGTGTAAAAAATCAACCAGAAAAGCTACTTATTTTGCGTACGCCTTAACTATAAAAGATAGAACCATAAAATGTTCTTATTAATTGTACATCTTATAAATATCTACAAAAAACTCCGCGACATACTATACCTATCCATGTTGAGTGAGGCACAACAACCATTTTTTTATTTAAATATCTTGATTTTTTTTGACTACATTCAGACGCTATTATTTACTCATGCTATTAATACTTACCAAAACAAATTAATTCATAATACTTATCAAAAAAATTCATCACTAAGGACAGTTTATGTAGATAATATTTGGTCTTTGAATGATTATAAAGCCCACAGGCATAGAATTGAATTATCATAGATGTGTATGTCTGTCTATCCGTCTGTCTGTATGTTCGCTTCACGTAAAAACGGCTTTACCGATTGTCTTGATTTTGGAATAAAGATAGCGACACCCAGGGAAGAAGAAAATACGATAATTTTACGGCGGGAAAAAGCTTCATTTCCACGGGAAAAACCATTTAGTTGCGAATGAAACCGCAGGGCGGAAAGAGCTAGAATTAACTAAGTAAAAAATATGTTTTGACGTCAGAATCACACCTTTGCTAGATAAAATCTAAAAACGATAATAGATTGTTAACTGTCTAGTTAGTTGCCACGCAATCTCTGATGCTAATTAATTAGACGAGTAACCTACTATTATTAAAATTAGGTGCTATTATTTCTGGCACAATATATTTGCCAAGCCACTTCACTATTGATAAATAATTGTTTATATGAGCAAGTGCAAAGATATGTAAGTATTGCAATTAGAATTACAATGTGTTTAATGAAGTATGCCATTACTTATTTACGAGTATTATTGGTTAATCAGTTTTACCAATTTTCAAATGTTTGGGAAAATACTGAGTAACAGTACTTTGAGCCCTAGTACCTTTCCTCCATACTTAATAAAAATTACTGCCTTTATTGGTTGCCGAGAATTAGTAATCAGAGGACTGACTTAACTAATTGAAATGAAATGAAATGAAATGAAATGAAATGAAATGAAATGAAATGAAATGAAATGAAATGAAATTACTTTATTGTACGTAGGATTAAAAACTAATCTCTTATACATTGTCAAAAGCATAAAATAAAAAATAAAAAGATGTCACGGGACACCCCTACATTCATCAGCAATAGCCGTAGTAGACCGAGAGAAAAAGCTGGCGGAAAAAACTCTCGGCACTCTTTTCAAAATTATACAACAATAATTTATATTCATTAAAAATTTGTACAAACAGTGAACATATAAATTATTTTCTCGTACCTCCCCGCTCAACATCATTAAAGTTAAAAAATATTAAAATGCTAGTAAACTAATTGAGGAAACTTCCCGCGCCACAATTCGGAACCAGAGCAGACCGTTTCCCGAAGGCGGCACCTGATCACAAGTATGACGTGTGCTCCAGCCATCGTCCTACTCAACCATATTAGAGGGAGTTGGGCGACCCGTTGACACAACGCCACCGCCCCAGTAACTTTCGAGGCGAGCATGACTACTCTGGGCCAAACAAGGCACTAAGGAACCTCACAAAACAGCTAATTTATTGGAAACAATAAGTTAAAACAGAGAGAGGAGGAACGAGAAAACAGTACAGAAAAAAGTAAAATGAATAAATAAAAACAATAAAAGTACATACTTAAAGTTAAGTATCGTCAAGGTACATAAGGTAAAAAATATGATGCACGTACAATTACGTCAACCAATATCTTTATACAAAGTATAAATAGTCTTATACATAATACCTACCTACAAGAAACCTGCAAGAGTTTTAATCCCAAGCTTTCTTATCATTTAAAAAGTCTAGGATGCTATAATAGCCTTTACTACACAGTTTGAGTTTAATAGTTTTTTTAAAAACGTTAAAAGGCAGGGACAGTAGGGACTTAGGGATTGAATTATATATAATTATTGACATTCCTATAAAAGACTTTGTGCTTTTTGCCAACCTACATTTTGGAAAAACTAATTTATGATCGTTCCTAGTCATTGCGTCATTATTATCTATCAAACGTCTATCCTTAAGAGTTTTAAAGCTATCAATATTCTTACGAATGTCGGACAAACAAACATCTTTCTTGAAACACGTCTGTTACTAAAGACTTCATTAGGATAGATGGATTACCAAGAGAGCATTACTATATAAATATTATTATTGTTTAGTAGAACCTATTGTAAATGTATGTTTTTAATAATCCAGAGTCCTCTAATTTAATTTCAATTTTTTTCAAAAAGTTAATTATTTTCTGCAGATTAACCTAATGTGCTCTTTTTCAGAAACATACTATAACCTTTGCTCATCTTTAGTTTAATAAAAAATATTTTTCTCGTTTACGATATCACATTGGGTACAAAACATATTTTTAAAAAGAAACTATGAAGTGTATCATCTCATATTAAAAACCACAATCCGCACCTAAACCCCTATCACCACAAACTCTCCTCTCCACAACCACACCATCTCTAACTCTCCACTCTGTCGCAGATCACCGTCCTCGCTCTGGTCGCGGTGGCGGCCGCGGCCCCCGCCCCCGCCCCCGCCCCCGCCCCCAAGCCCGTGGTGGTTTACCCCCCCGTGCCGCTGTACCACCCACCGCTGGTGCACCACGCCCCCGTGGCCGTCAGCCACGTCAGCACCGTGCTGGGGCACCCGCCGGTGCTGCCGGCGTACAGGACGGTCCTGCCGGCCGCGCCTCTGTACCACGATCCTCTGTACTACTAGGAGATCACAATCCGGACCAATGCAAACGTCTTCACATTTCAGAAACATCGACGTTGTCGTGCTACTTCTTAATTGGTTCGGTTGTCCATAGCTCGAGTTCATGAGATCCTAGTACTCGTAGGTACAGAATTTTATCAGTGTCCTTTCGGGATTTCAATACAGTTTAAACCTTCTTTGTTATGTCTGCCTAGTACTTTCGAGATTAAAACTACTTTTTTGTATAACGGATTTGATTTGTATCGTGACTCTGCCTTTTTCTTTATATTTTTTGTGATATATAAAATTACTTGCGCATATAAGTTGATAAATACTACGTGATTCTAAATGTGGTAGTTAGCAACTAGTTCATGTTCGAGGCAACAGTGCTGTCACGGCGGTGGTGAAGCAGCTTGTGATAGAGAAATAAATCATCATTTTGAAAAATGCCGTTTTTTTTGTTTGTTTTTACCCCTTTGTTATTTAAACTTTAATTCCCTCAAAATGAAACATCAACTCTGTGATTTATGAGCATGGAAAAAATAATCATTGTTTATGCAGTGTATTTGTATAATTTCTATATAATACAATATCCTTTTAATCATAACTATAACAACTTGCACCGCTCTCATCTCCTAAACGCTTAGCTTTAGGTATAAATAAGTAAAAAGCGGTAACATCACAAAAAATAGCAGTAATTAAATCATCACTGCGCCGCGCGGGGCCGAGTCGCGCGTCGAGAGCTCTTCACGGCTGACCTTTTACTGGAAAACTACGCAACAGTTTTTCATAAAATGAAGGCACAATATTATGAAAATGTTTATATTGTCGCCTCACAAAATGTTAAGGAAAACATGATGTAAGTTAAAAAGCTTTTAAAAAAATAGGCATAGATTTAAAATAAAAAGATATTGCTGAATATTCAAACAGTATTTTGTAGTTGTTTTATAGAGATTCAGATAGTCTAAGTAAAACATAAGCCATGACCCACATAACATATAATTATCAAAAGCTAGTGGATTTTGTATTTGTTAGAACTATAACAAAGTTATTGTACATGTAGAACCAATATTGATATAGGAGCCATTACACAAAAGCTTACCAAAGAGATTATCGCAAGTCACGGCACACATTTATGATGTAATTTTTAGTTTCTATGAGAGCTTTTCTAGTTCCTAATGGTGTAATTAGACACATCACTTTATCAGATAAAGGTATACGCTATGGAAAATGAATTTGAATCTCATTTAATAGAACTTGAAAAAGGTCAGCAGGAAAAAGCACACACACCAAAAAGGTAAGAAACTTAGGTGAACAACTTAAAACAAAATATAGAATTATGTAATCCCAAAAGCTTTAGTTTACTTCAATGAAAAGTTTGAATTGTAAAATAATGGCCCTAAATTGACGGCTCCAAAATAATATCCACAATTGCGACTTTTTAACAAGGAACGTAACCAAATACATCATACGAAAAACCTTTAAGCCCAATCATACATGACCTTTAAGGCCTAAGCTTTTGAGCAGAATATATCTCTGTCGCCCCTCTGTTTATAGCGAATATGTTAAGTAGCTCATTCTCTCAATTAGTAGATGCAAGTGTAGGTAAGGTCAAGGCAGGCAAGCGGGACCCGCCGAGTGACACAATGCCCTGGATATAAATCCACTGATCGTGCGCATATAATAAGCTTTGTACTGTCAAGTGCAGGTGGCAATATTTTTACGCAGTATTTATTTAATTTAGTATTTTTCTGTATACTTTTATAGAGTTACAGGAAAAAGAAGACGGCGTTGGGAATGTGTGAAATGCGCAGTAGAGGGTGTCAAAGAGCTAAGTTGACGTAAACTTGATCAGAGAAAGTTTACATGGAATTTTTCCTTTTATAAAAAAACTAAAAATAAGATAATATTTATGCGAATGAAGGAAACAGTGAACATTTTATTTATAGCACAAGACTTTTAAAATATAAACCTTAACGTTATTCTCAAGACATCTTGAAATAACTCTATTTTTAGAAAGCTTTTACGAACATTGAGAAACGTTTTAGGAAAGTAAGTGTTTGAATGCAATAACAATTAAGATTTTTTTTTAACTTCAATCCTATAATTTAGCCAAAACCATTTGAACTCATAACTATTTATTTTAATGTAGTTTTATTTATCTAATATAACCTTAAGCCGGGCCCAAAGCTTGTGTATCAGAACTATAATTCTGGGAGCTATAAAAAATAATGAAAAGATTTTTCTTTATTACTAATGAATTATGGTTTGTGTAACCCAATATGATGTAAAATCATTTTTTTAAATGCTGTATAAATTCCAAGCTACAAAAGGTTTTACGTCGATATCAGTACATGAATAGCAAGTGAGCACAGTGACATTGACTCGCCGCGCCCGCGCACCCACACCGACCACCACCGGCGCTGGCGCTTCTAGATCAACATGCATCTACTACCTGACAGTTAGCTAGCGTTAATAGGATTAATGTTAAGGTCAGGGAATATTTAAAGCAAATAGTAAATCTTGAAAATAGAAAAGTTAAAGTGACTACTATTAACACGTAGGTAGTTGTAGTTTATAACTTGTGGACACGTCAAATTTATAATTTAACACAAATAAAACGTAGCTTATTCAAAATAAGATTCTTGAATAAATTGCTTCAGTAATTTCGTAGTTCGTTGGTAACATGGTTACCATCAGCCAACAAATCATTTCTCTTTATAATATTAAGTACAGATTCCTCAGAAAGCAGAACTTTGGGATTACCAATTTGCATCAGTTTAAGTTGGAACTAGACGCGGAAGCCTCTAAGTGATAAAGTTAAATGTATAAGTTTAACTACTTCAAACTTGTGGACGTAAATCGATATTAACTAGTACTTACGTGTCCATTAGAGAACGATTTAGATAATCTTCAGGGAATAATTGGTGTTTCGAGTCAAATTACTTAAATGTATCTAGAATTACTGATTGAATAGAAATTCAATATACTCGTTTAATGAAATTTCTGCTGAATCCCGAAAACCCAGGAAATCTATAGAATAATCACTAAAGAGCTCAAACGCAGGTCAATAACAAAACATTTTTAAAAATCATATTGGATGGATTTAGTTAACCGAAAAACATTTTAAAACTATGAAACGTTTTACGGTTTTCCGTGTTTATTTTTTTATTATTATTTCCTCAACATGACATTAAAATCTCATTCAATTACCGTAATTAACGAAGGAAATGCGATTTGTGCAATGATCGCATTATCAATGAGGAAACTCAATAGCTTCCGGTATGTAGTATTTCTCAGTACAAAGTATGAATCCAAGAGTCAACAAGAGCAATGTCTACATATGTTATGTACTAGTGACGACTGCGGTTTTACTCGGAATACTTTTTTATGACATACTATTTATGGTTTGTTAAATGCATGTCCAAGGGTTATGTAGAGTTACGAATACTGTAGCAAGGTTTTTTATTCGATGAATAAATTAAAGACAATTACAAACCAATGCCAAAAAAACTTTCCTTTAATGGTGTTGGATTTTTTATCGTTATAAATAATGATAAACTCATTATAGTGAGGAATATAATTACCGCTTCTTTAAACGTTTTCTATATTCTACTCAATTTCTTATTTTTGTTCCTCGACTCCTCTTATACTTTTCTCTTCAACAGTCAGTCTTTCCTCATTAACTATCTTTCATTACACCTTTATTAAACACTTTAACTTCTGTCTACAATGTCGTAACTCTACAAGGAGAGATTTCTTTATAAATGCGTCCACGGCGACTGCGCGAGTATTTACGAGCCCGCACCGACATGACGCCCTACATTGTTCTGGTAATCACATCATTTACTTTTATAACACTACTTTAAAAAAATCCTTCAACTAAAGCACACAAGAGTCTATATTTTTTCTTTAATTGACAGTTATGTGTCCGATTTCGGATGTTGTTGCTTACGTAATTGTTTGATGACCTTGTGTGGTGCAGTTGTATGAAATTTAAGGTAGGCAAGGATATTCAATAAACTTTTTGATAAAATCCCAAAAAAAGCTTTCTTATAGAAATTTCATTTCGGATCTATTTCTAGAATTAGTATTGTCACTTAAGCTGTTAGTTCTTTTGGTGTTTATAACTTATGTAACGTATAAAATATCATCGAAAGTGTTCTCTAATAAAAAACAAAACACTACAACTCTATCTTATTCCAGTTGTTGACAGCGGTTGCCATGGCGACCGCGTCGCCGCTGCCCGGGCTGCACATCCACACCACTAAGTTCGTGGCCCCCGCCGTGGCCCCCGTGGTGGTCCCCGTGGCCCCCGTGGCCCCCGTGGTGTACCACGCGCCGGTGCACGTGGTGCCGTACCACGCGGTGCACCACAGCCCCGTGGTGGTGCACAAAGTGAAGACGTATCACTTTGGTTAAATTTGTATTGTTTTATTTAATAAATTATTTGTATTTTTGTACATACTTATGTGTTTTATTCGTCTAGAATTCCAGTTAAAAAGGAAAAGATTGTCTTATATTAATGATGATAAAAAGAACTCGAAAAGTTAAACTGTCGCTTAGGAAAGGTTTTTTATTTTAGGTGGCAAAAAATAATTACACGTTCTTCATTTCTTCAGCCATTAGACATTCTGGTAGACAAAGACATTCCTCTTCATTATCATCATTACATAGTATAAATCCAAGTCGCTAATTCTGTCTGTTTGTATGTTTGGCTGCTAACTCCTCCTAAAGTACGTAACGGAATTTAAATGCGGTTTTCTCCATATTTTAGGGTATTTATTTATATAAATTTGTAAATAAAGAAAATTCTAATAAAGTTATTTTAAGTTAGCTAAAATTCAACGTAACGTAGGGAGCAAGTCGCGCCAAATTACACCATTGCGAAGCGTGGGCGGGTCGCTAGTTATTTATATTCTTAACACACACTTTTTTTATCTTCATTTCCTAATAATAATTAATTTATTTGTCACCTCCGATCTCTCTCGCACCTAATGAACTCAGTAAACACATTATTCATACACCTACACGTAACTTCCACACTCGAACTCTTCCATACGTTTCCTTCGACCATACTTCCAATTGTCTGTTTACGTCACTGAAGGTTCTTCACCTCCGACAATTACTCAAAAGCACTATAAAACAGATATATTTCACATTTAATGCCCCCTCGTAAATTAATTAGGCGCTGGCTGTGACATTTGCTTCTGTTAATCGGCTAAATGAGGATATTTTTAGCGTCGCTGTGATGGAGTGCGACACGCCTTCTTATTGGTACCTTTACCTTTGGACTACAATTTTTAATTAATGGAAAGATTATTGAACAGTACAGATGTGTTCCATACAATAAAGATTTACGAAAAGTTCATATTATTATCACAAAAACTGTCATTTCCACATAAAGTACATGTCGGACTCATAGGCGCTTTTTTTTCATCGCCTTTTAGTCGAAAAAAGGCTAACGTTATATAAAACGTGATGTTAGTAAAACCACGTGATTGGATCTATTACGTGAATCCACAGTAAGCCAGCGTAGTGGATTACGGCTCTCTTACTTTCCGAAAAGGAGGCCTGTGTCTTACTTGTAGGACGTATCAACTTTCTGTTATTATTACATTGATTCTAAAGTTATTTTACTAATAACTAGCTGTTATTGTTATATTCTGTTTACTATTTCGCCAAAACAATCTAGTTATAGGTCGTTAATATTTATAAGTTAAATGGAGCGATTTAATAGTTTCTGAAACTAGAATCGGTAATACTTAAAGGCTATTCGGGGCCCTGGGTTCCGCTATCAATAAAATAAATCGTCGGATAAAGCATATCTTTAAAGGAAAAAAGCTCTCCGGCTTAGAAAAATAGCACCTATTTTTTGTCTTTCATACGTTAGCTTTGTTTGTTGGGAGAAAGGATATCTGTGGAACTATAAGGATTAGAGATAAAGAGCAATAGCATTTTTATAGTCAATCCTTTAAACAAATAGAAAAAATGGCTTCTTCCGTTTTATGTTAATAAATACATAGACCATAAACTTTATCAATATTAAGTGAATAGCATCTTAATGAAAAGTTGATACAAACAGCACCAATGCTGAATGAATTATTATTAAACAATAAATTTTGAGCAGAAAATAAACAAAGTAAATAAATCTACAGACCAACACATCCGGCGGTAATAATAGTTTATTAATTTAATAAATGTGTTACTATAGAGCTTTGTGTTATCATATATTTGTATTTGCCTCTGAAATTCTAATAACACGATCTGACTACTACCCCCTACTACGCCCTGCGGACTCACCCACAAATAAATGGCTTTTCTCGTTGAAATGAGTTACTTTCCCGCGGTAAAAAGAACCCCATGTATTATTCCGGGTACGTTTATCCATTTTAGTTTACTATTATTTTCGAGAATGTTTGTAAGTATAAAACAGATCAGTAAAATTCTACAATTAATAAACAGTCATTGGTTTTAGCGATGCACTAGTTATAAAATTGTACCACTTAATGACGGTTAATTGAAGTCCATTTAAAGCGATTTACACTAAGTTTATAGCATTCAACAATACTCGTACATCAGTAGGCATCGTGATCGCAGGCTCGTTGCTATGAACTCGACTACTGCCTTCATGAATATACCAGAGGCGATGAGGAGTGGCAGGCGGGACATTGTTTTAACTGCAGGATTGACTCTATCATTTCTATATATTATACAAAAAAAATATGGTTTTTATGAGTTTGTTGGCTTACGTTTTATTTTTCTACCAAAAGTTAAGTAGGGCTGTTTAGTTTATATTGTGTTTTACGATATATGTCGCATTTTGAGACAAATAATATAATTGCCTGACCAAGAAAAAATTACAAATATTTTGTTAAACTTACATTAATTTACAATTGTAAGGTAACAAACAAGTATAAGTAATATATAATATTTTTAATTCCTGAATATATTTTTTTTAAATTACAACGATCTTTTACATTAACTATACTCTAAGGAGTCAGGTTGCAGATTACCAAACGTCTCGATTTATTACAAGTACTAAGTTTAGCCTAGACCGTAGGCTGTAGGTCTTGCAGTATAAAAGGACAGACCCTAGACGACCTAGGAACACAGTCTTGTTTGAGTCATCCGAGGAGTCACCTGAAACTTGCAACATGTTCAAACTGGTATGTTTTTATTTTTTATTTATTTATTTTATTTTTTATTTAAATTAAAAAAACAGTTTAAGTTTATGAGTCTGGATAATTTAAGGAAATACTGAAGCGGTTTTTTTCTTTTACCAGTAGAAAGCTTTGTTATCGAGAACTGAGATAAGCTGCTTTTATAAGGGCTCATTTTATTGTCTCACAAGTCGAGGCGGAATACTAAATTACTACATAGTACCAAACAAAGTCACTTTCTCTGTCCCTATGTATGCTTAAATCTTTGAAACTACGAAACGGATTTGATGCGGTTTTTTAAATAGATCAAAAAGCTCTTTCGTATTTCCGTTATCATTTGTAAAAAAAAACTTCAGCGTCAAGTTTTTATTTTATATAAGAACATCACATTTTCTTTTTTTATCCTAGGTGGTATTGGTAGCAGTGGTAGCGATGGCAGAGGCGGGTCTGATCGCGCCTGTGATCCCCGTAGCGCACCCCGCCGTGGTGGCGCCCGTGGTGGCGCACCCCGCGGTCGTGCACCACGCGCCCCTGCTGCGTGCCCCCATCGTGCACCCCGCGCCCCTGGTGCACGCGCCGGTGGTGCCAATAGTGCGACACGCCCCCATCGTACCCGTGGTCAGGCACGCACCGATCATCGTGCACTAAGATTACAGTGACCCATCTGTTTTGTTGTGTCCGTAATTTAAGTCATTTTTTTCAATGAGGATTCATGAATTGGTTGTATGTAAAGTCAGCGTCTGGCTTCGAAATAAATTGTCTACAAGCATTTTAACTTAATAAAATTTATGTTTTTCTAAGGTTGTCCTTTCTTTTACACCTTTGGAATCGTTTACGACCTTAGTTCAACTAGGTAGCTATTTATATATAGAATAAAGTCACGGACTCAACACCTAAAGGTAATTTATACCAGCTTAGTGTTTATTGCCCTAATAAGGAATTAAATAAAAACTAAATTAACATTGTAACATAATTTAAAAGGTTGTAAGTAATTAAAGCAGTATTTCTATTGAAGTTAGTGATTCAAGCTAATTGGTTCTAATCACCTATTTAGTTGTTGCGAGGGTGTTAGCGATCTTTATAGCCACAGTTAATGTAACACCTTCATGTTTGTATTTTACTAAACAGGCTAATAATAAACACTTATAAAACTATATTGCTTTCATTACCATAAAAAAATTAAAAACTAATTTTAGTAAATACTATACCTACACAGGTTTGGCACGAAATAATTAAATTATTTTGTTTAATATCAAGCAATGATCGCGTAAATCTTAAAAGTTTTATTAATTTTTTTACTAATAATATGGTAAAAATAATATTTATTCATGAAGCGCATGAATTACTACAGTCATAAACACATTCTCATTTTGTCGACATTAAAATAATTTATCGTGCATAACCAGCTCCTAATATTTTTCACGAGCAAAAACGTCACTCGCACAATAAGGGATATTTTTTACGCAGACACGAAAACAACGCGGAATTCATCTTTCCGTAGTTTATTATCTCAAGGGTCATTATTTGCGTTAAAGGGTTCAATGACAACCGCGTTATTGCTTTCAAAGTTCATCGCTTTCGAATCAGTGATTTGTAAAACTTTTTTTAAACCTTACCTTCATAATTGGCTCGTAACTGTTATATTTTATTCTCGAAAGTGCGAAACTTTGTAGCCCGAACTCTGAAAGAACTCGCATCTAAATAAAAGAAAGGTTAATGTTCTCTGATTTATGTAAAATTTGTTGTTCATTTGTGTTTTGACGACGCCATCTTGAACTTATCAAAGGCTTTCAAATGAAATCAAGTCTTTTTTGGTTTTCTCTTGTAAAATCTCGTAATCTTATAACGGTGATGGCGAAAGGAATATTCTGAACAAATAATTATCTATTCGTTGGCGAGCTGGAAAAAATATTGTAGTCGTTTGGAGAGAAATAATTTGATCAATTATTGTAAGTGACGTGTTGCCGAAGCTTCAATCCAAGATTAGAATTAATGTTTTTGTATTCGTTCATTTGTTTTGATACATGCTTGACGTTGAAAGTCAAATGAAATTCGTAAAGATTAATAGATGCCATTGATGGAAAGAATTCGAGAAATATCCTCGGCTGTTGGCTCAAAAGGGCACGTTCCGCGTCCCAGCGATGGGGCTATTAATACGGGCCCTGCAAGTGGGTCAAGGTATTGGAAACCCCAAAATTTTGGGGCGCATTTTTAACGTGACCTCTGCCACCTTTTCGGCCGAATGCATAATCAGGTACTTGAGAGAAATGGATCGGAAAAGTTTGCCTTTGTTTTCACAAACCGGGTCAAAAGAACGCAATCGAGTAAAAACCATGTATTGTATTCTACTTCCTTACAAGTTCATATCTAGTAAACAGTTTATTTACATCTATCGAAAAAACGTTTCAGTTAGAGAGGCAACTTATAAATATTACATAGTTATACGTATACTGTGAAGCAAACTTAGCAGCCATAAGTACCAGGCCAATAAATGCATATAATATATTACCCTACTCTTGCGGTGGGACCCTTAAACAAAGGGCAGCCGCAAGTGGAGCAGCGCCTTAACTTCGGAAAGCAAGTTTAATCTCAAGTCTTACAATGTTGATTGTCAAGAACCAACAACTAACAGCACCCTAATTTACTGAACTTCAAACTTATATACATATGAGTAACCTTGTGTTTTTAACGAACATGTTTCGAAGGCAGAAAATAAAAGTTCTTGTATTGTAGTAAAAAAATAATGGATGGTTGTACGTTATAAAAATTTATAGGAATTCATCTAACTGACCGTTTCTAAAAAGAACTTATCCGTATTCATATCTCCAAAAAATATTAATACTGGCATTTTACTTCAAGTCGTGAGTGACTAGTTAACTTATTTCTTTTGTTGATCTCACGCCTTGCAGTCTTCCAAAAACCCCTATTCACTCATTTTAAACCAAAGTTAGCTAAAAAATGTCTAGTCTTTGTCAAAAGCACTCGCAAAACAATGACTCTATGTTTATAAATAAGTCACTTATAAAATTGATTGAATCAGGCGGGCGGTGCATTAGTGGACTGCCAGTAGAAAAATTATGGCGGATTTGCACAGTTGAAAGTTTCATACTATAAGGGGTACTATTTACGTATTAAGGAAAAAAAAAATTTTTTTTTAAATATTTGTACAAAAATGCATTTATACTATCAGATTTTGCGATAATTTCAAATTAAATTGTGTTTTAATTCAATTTGCAAGGTAAATAATTGCACCTGAACCAACAGTTGATGTGTGAGCGATGATTTCAAGCGGCGAATATGACTTTTCAATCCTTCATAACTTTTTCAATTGAGATTTGTGGGTATACTGTTAGTTTATTTAGTTACTTTTGAGGCTCAAGAATACATGGTTTCAGGCTTCGGAAGGGGTCTTTTTATACACACCCGTTATAAATTGTTATATAAAATAAATAAAAAATAAAAATAAATCTCCAGACTGACACACCATCCACCATCCAGACCAACTGTGTGGCCCTAAACTAAGCAAAGCTTGTACTGTAGGTACCACACAATGGACTAGGGGAGAACCTAGTCACACCCAGACACGAGCCAATATCGAAAAACCATTTTTACGAAATTGGCCCGACCCGGGGATCGAACCCGGAACCATCCGCTTAGCAGTCCGGTCCACAGAGGTCGTCAGACTACTGTTATACTATTGTTATATACTACTATTCCATCCATATCAATAAGTAAAGTAAGACCTACCTGTCGAGCGACACGGCGACGAGGCTGTAGACGGAGGCTGCGACGGACACGCCCTGCACGTACGGCACCGTCTTGCACATGAGCCAGCCCAGCACCCACGCTGCAACCAACACCATAGCTTTGAACCACTAAGTATGTTATTAAAAAATAAACAGTAAAAAATGCTGGTTGGATTTGGAAGAGATTTGTGAAATATAAAAATACGTTGGAACTAATTCAAATTAAAAAAGGCACGATTGAGTTTTCGTAGCACAGTAACAGTTGTCCGCTCTGCAAACTATCGACAATCTAGAATACGGTATCAGATATTGGCTGTTAACGTCTTATACCGATAGACATCCAATGATTTGTGATGTGTGTGAAGATTAGTTTTCCAATTTTTTGTCAGCAACAAATTGGCTTAAGTGTTTGTAAAACTACTATAAAGAAACTTTAAGATTAAATGATAGTTCATGCAAATATATAATAATAAAGGCGCATTTATACGAGTGTCGTGCGACAAAATTTTAAGGAACAACTCAAAGAACTTGTTTATTAATAATTAATCCTAAGTTAAAGATCTTAATTAATATGTTCAGCATGAAAATCTACCTAAAACATTACAAAACATCAAAGGAATTCAAAAATCAATTAAATATTTGAGAATCTTAAATAAATCTTGCCGCTATAAATTAACCTAATGACAGAGATAAAATAAGAAATTTAAAATAAGCCGATAACGATCTGCTGCAAAGTTCCGATCCCCATCATTACTCCAAATTAAAATTCCGGAAGTGAAATTCTTCGTCAAAGTCGACGTTGTTCATATTTCTTTTCTGCGCCTTTGCCCTTTTAATGGGGATATTTGAAAACGGCCTTGAAAGTTGGTGCTTGTCTCCGGAATCCTTTAAGACCGGAGCCAGCAACAGGTGAGAGGCAATCAATAGTGGAGGAGCTGGCGACCTGCAGCAAATGTAGGTCAGGACAACGCACTACCTGTGACCCCGTAGCCTTGCATTCCGCTAGCCCCGTCCCGCTCGCACCCACGCCCCGAGCTACTGCCGTCTCGCTCGCACCTGGCCTTGCCCCGCCGATCCTCTATTACAATACAAAAGTCGGAAATGACACAGCCACTCCAATTAAATCTTGATCGTAAACCGAAAGCAGGAAAGTCGCTATTCCCCAAATCACGGCGCGCTGCACTCGGGGCTCGTTGTATCGATTTAACAAAGACATTTGGAGAAATGAATAATTGATTTGATTTTAATATTTTCGTTTGGTTTTGTTTTCTTTTTATATAGTAATCGGTCCCTTGGCCTAGATTTGTGTTATTGTGGTGGAAGTTAACTTGTTCGTGGCATTTCTAGTTTTCAAGGAGACCTAATGATCGTCTATAATTTGTATATTACCGTGAGTGTACTGAATTACTAGGAACTGTATGAAGGTAATAATAGAGAAATGTCAGTTACATTATTACTAGCGGCAATCGCTGGTGGTGGGAAAGGGTGCAATTGTAATTTAAATTGTTTATTGCAGCCTAGATATCGTGTATCACTGATTGAATTTTAAATTTCAGTGTTTATAAGTTTCTACTCTACCATTATAAAGCAGTACTTATCATTGTTTTTGTGAAAAAATAAAGAAAAAAATAGCCAAAGATCGCCATTGAAAGACTCAAAGTATTTATATTGACCCTAAATAATTTACCTAATTAATTACAACACAAACATAATGCTTAAAAGCCAAATTAATTTCACCATAGAGTACATAAAACCGTGATAATCCGTGTGTACTTCTTGCATCGTCTCCGAGCCTATCCTAACATACAACACACGAGTCCGCAAGCTAGCGACGCGGTCTCGCAGATAATGCCAACGCAGCGCTCCCCGACCAGCGGAGCTAGACCCGCGCTTCCTGACCTTGTGCGAAATAAATGAATTCTACATACAAGGAAATTCAGCTTTTTCACTCAAACAAGTGGGTTGCTGCGGGTAATTGAATTCTGAAGATCTGTAAGGGACCAAGGTTCTTTGATAAAGCCTATAAGGAAGGTTTTTAGCACAAAATAATCATAAAATGACAGTTCTTGAGGAATTGTCATTGTACTAAATAAGTTTATGAACCTATAGTTTATTGAAAAAAGATGCAATTCTTTGTATATTTATGATAGATTTTAATTAAATGGCTCTTTCTTTCCTTTTTTTATTACATACGACAAAAATATTTGACTAAAATAACGAATAATTAAGTAAATAAAACCTTTCTTAAGCAATAATATAAAAGCTTTATTGAATACCGCATTGGTATCAACAGGCCTGCTTAATCTTCAGTCGCGATACGTTGCGGGTCACGATACGCTGGTTTCCTCGTCGCGGGGGTGCGGGGTATAAGAGAGCGGGGGGAGGGGTTGGGGCAAACAACTAGGTCAGGACGATGAACTGGGGCAACCTACAACCCACCACAGCGAGGGTTGTTCACTGTACAAGATGCATTGTTTAGCCTAGGGTTGTAAGGGAAATTTGGGGAATTTTCAAAGGAATTTGTATTAAGCTTAATGTGAGGTTGAGTAATAAAATAACCATATTGAAGCTTAAATTCTCTCGTGTTTGTGTTGAACTGATTGTGTTTATAAAGTCTGTACTTGTAAGTCTTGTCAGGAAAAGTTATAGAACCTACCTAACCTAACCTAACCTAACCTAACTTTATTTATTGAGAGAAGCGGTAACCTTGAAAACATCAACGATTAAAATGAGTTATTGGAATCGTTACTTAATTTCCGGAAAAAAACATAAACGTTAAAAAGAAAAAGTAGTTTAAACAGATTTAAAGTAAATCCGTCAAAGTTCCTGCTAGTCTCGTGACCACGAATAATATGAGAAGATTTAGTTCGTCTCGTCTTTTACTCAAAATATTACAAAGAACACTTTTTAGCATATTTCAAACAATAGATGACACTTTCAAGTCTATTAGTCACTTGTGACTCGAGCTCGAGACACATGAGTAAAGAAACTGAACAGAGACAAAGCTTCTAAAGAGCTAGCAAAATTTATACCTATTTTGGTAGGGTTGGCACAATTGAATAAATTAAAAATATAAATGTACTTTTTTTTCAAATTTTTTATTAAAATAGGTTTTTTTTTTACAAATTACATACTCTAAATATTTTTTTTTTATTACTTTTGGTTTTTAATAATTTGTTGTGTCTTTTAATCGAATGATAAATTCTAAATCTAATATAAAGTTTTTTCAAATAAACCAATGGGAAACACTCACATGGCATATGAAATGTACAATCTTGCAAACGTGCTAATATTTCATTACCAATATTAACATTTTTAATATGAAGATCAAAATATTCGCGAAATTTTTGCTCAAGCAATTCAACAAATTCAATAAAATTGTCAGGAGGTATTATCAAAAAACCTGATTTCACACTACCTTCATTAAAGTCCTTATAATGACAAAAAAAAGAATCTTTTCCTATATTTTTAAATACTTTTTAAAAACTAAAACAAAAGTATTACTACGTATTATGTGAGAAACTCGAAAACAAAAACAAAACACGCACAACGTTCGAGCGTCGCGTCACGCCTGCACGCCCTGAGATTGACCACTGGCTGATCTAGTTTGAAGCGGTTTCGGCTCATACGTGACAAGCGGCCAGTGGTCACGCACACACACGCGTTGCACTTGTAGTGATGTACCTGTCACAGCGCATTCGTATGTAGCTTTGTCTCTGTTCAGTTTCTTTACTCATGTGCTCGAGACTCGAGAATACTAAGTAATATTCTAATTGACACCTCATATTAAACTCATAAGATTTTCTTAGGTACAGTGGTCTGTATATGACTGTGAAACGAAAGGTTCTAAATTTGACAGCCGGGTAGAGCCAAATAAGTAAAACCGTGTTTTAAAAATAAAGGTGTGCGTCACTAACAAAAGCAAACAACATACAACCAGCCCAAAATGAAGGCTATATTTTTAACTAAAAATAAAAGAATAGTAGTTAATTACTGAGAATCCTTCTTCTGACGCCCAGCGATTACTACGATGCCCATAATTTAAAGTTCAAGTAGTTTCAATACATTCACCCCACATATAAATATCATATCGTATACTCCATGCAACCCTTGCCATTACTTCTATCATACATCGAATCCAATTAAACCCTAAATTACATACATTCTTCATCGCCCGTTTTGGTATTCCATCGTTCCATCTCGCTCTGGTCGTATAGCTGCGTCTCGCATTCTCTAAGCAAATTTCCCTCATATTCGAGTGCAGGATCGATTAAGCAAATTCTTGCGCCTGGTCCGGAATCACAATCAACGGGAGAAAGTCGGGGTTCAATGTCAAATGACGTCGGTTTGAACCTAGGATGCTATGTTTCAATATGACATACAAAATAAAATGAAAAAGGTTGAGAGTTTACAGAAATTGAGGAAAAAGATATAGAATTAATATGTATAAATATTACCAATTAGCAATTACATTCATTTCCAATGTCTAAAAAAATGATTATAAACGTTATAGGATATTACTTTTATGTAGGTACTTTAAATAATTAACAAATACCAATATTTTGTTTAAACGGTTTTTGTATGTCAATATCAACTCACATATTTACTAGATTAACTGTTAGTAAATATGTGATCGATAATATATCATATGTAAAGCTAATTTAAATAAATAAATAAATCCAGATAAAAAGAATAAAGAATTTGGTGTAAGCCCTTTGATCTGACTCTCAAAGGATATAATTTACACGCGTGTGTGATGCCGGCTTCTTTATTTTACAATGAGTTCTTTGAAATTCTTTCCAATAATGTATTATGAAAGTTCAATACTAATTGTAATATTTCTTATGTAAGGAATACGTATAATGACTTTGATCTGAGATTTAATTTAGGCTGGAAATTATTTTAAGGTTGCGAAGGCTACATATTATTAAAAGACGCAGTTAAAAATTAGAACGAAAAACTTGATAATAAGTATTAAAATCGAACTGAAAAATCAGGAAATAATAAACGAACATAGATTATGATAGTTATATGAATGGTTGAATTTTATGTACACAAATAGGTATGTATCGGCTTTCCACCCCGCGGTTTTCCCCAAATTTCCCCAAGGTAAGAAATCATTATTCCGGGTAAAATTTTCAGATTTGAATTGAAAAAGTTGTCATTAACAAAATTAAATGTATTCATTTAAATTAATGATTTTAAGCTACATTTTGAAAACAAGAGTTTCAAAGAAACTCATAGGTAATATAAATCATTCTTAATGATCAATCTGCTCAATGGTGCGACCATTCAATGCCAAAATTAGACTTTTAACAGTCAAAAACTATATAATGTACCACTTTTTTTAATATAGTTACCTACGAAATTCAACGTCCAGGGGTCAAGAAAATATCATTTTTAATAAGTTGATAAGATGTGTAAAAAACGCAAGCACACTGAATCTTAAAAAAACAACATACGCACATCGAATTACCTTTATAAATACTATTTTCTACGAAGTTTAAAATTCCTTGCGTGCACATGTCGTGTAGTGGAGTCATTAGTGTGAAGTTGTAGTTAGTTGCGGAGGAAAGTTGGAGCGAGCTAATTTGTACAAACTTCGGGGCAAACTTGACGCGTTCAACTATTTTACATACCAGCATCTCAATTAAACTGATACTATGCTAAATAGTCTGACAAGTTATTTGGATGTTCATTTTCAGGGTTTATTTTTGACAAATTTAATACCTAGTCGTTTTGGGGTTTTGTACCTTAACGGTACAAATAACGGTTAAAAACTCCTAAGATGTTCTCAAACCTATTAAAATATACACTATTCGAAACTATTAAAACATTACTTTCAGCTTTATTAAAAGTATTATATTTTGGTACGCAAATACTAAAGCCTTGATGAAACAGCCCTACAAGCACGTGTACTAACAAGTAGAACCTTCTACGTACGTTGTATTTAATTATGTTACATTTTAAGGCATTTTAACGAACACCATAATGGCAGCACTGACAGAAATATGGCGTCTTGTGTACTCCTTGTAAGTCGATTACTTAAAATTTGTACCTCGAGCCACGTCAGCATGCGTGTAATCATTTTATGGAGGTCTCTATCACCTTGAACTTTAGATATTAATTCCATTATTTTAACTTGACGAGCCTTATAAATTGATTATGGGCTCATAGGGATAATATAAAAAAACTTAAATTATTTTTTATGAACATAATGTATAAAATATAATAGACATATTCTTATTAATTTTATTTATAAATATTAAATATTCAAAAAGGTTTTTCAAGCTCTACTCCGCAGACCAAAGATGTTAATTGGAAATATTGCGGAGCTTTTAACAGCTTATCAGAAACACTTATATAACAGATTTTATAAAATTGATTATATTCATGAATTCACATTTCGTTAATACTTTATGCTGCTAATTAACTATAAGTAATTATAAAATCTAATTATGTCTATCATGAAACAACTAACACTTACTTAGATCAAAAAATTTCAATTACTTTTCGCTCTTTACGGTTGAGAATTTCGAAACTATTGTATTTGCAGATGGTTACGTTGCAAATTTAATTAAATTATGTTTCAAGTTTCATCCAGACGGGATTTGTGTTTGACTTTGTGGCGATAGACAAGTCAAATGACTTCATAAGTGACGTGCGAGATAGCGACGTGGCTGTATTTACCTGGTTCTAGATTCCGATGTTCCTTAGATTCGAACACTATTAGTTGGCCGTTATGAAAATATTGTAAACCGGACTAACCTAACATGTTCAAACTATGTGAATTATGATAACATTCCTTTTGCTAACCAAAAAGAGACCTAAATTGATTTGTATAAGTTTTGCTTATCATTATCAAATACCATTCGAAGCTAATTCAGTATTTAATAAGTCACATATGAGAATATTGTAAATAGCTGCATATTCTAATGAAAGTCGTCCACACTGCGCACTCTCATGAATGCTAACTGGATCTCGACACTCTGTCTTTGATCTCAGTAAGGTGATCTCACTCAGAAGCGTCTGATCACTGAACCAAACTCGATGTTACAATTACTAGTACAAATTGGAAACAAAGGGCCGGATATAATTAACAAAAGGCTTATTACAGGACTAAAGGTAAGGGTTAATACCACTTCAGATATCTGAGATACTGCTACCTAACCTAATCGAAATATTTTAAATGTTAAAGGTAATAGATAGAACAAAGCCCTAAATACTTTTCAGTATAAATCTGTTACGCCTTTTATCACGAAAATCTTTCCAAAACACAAAAAAAATCTATTTCAGTCAGAACTCCAGCCTTGAACCCTTCAGCAATTGATGACCATAATGGCAAACGTCTTTCACCAAATTGAGCAGACGCGACCTTTTGCATCAAAACCTTCTCAGAACCAGAAGAGTGATAAGGATACCAATAATGGCTTTCCTCTGATCCCGGTCATCTATCTTCAGTTATTATAAAAACGACCTTCGATATAAATGCACATCGAGTTGTAAGGCCGAGAAAAAAATCTAAAAAACAGTTGAACGACTCAATAAACAATTTAGACACTAAAATATTGCAATAGCTAACGGAAACTGGATTTATAGATGTAAAAAGCAGATAAAAAACAACGATTTTAAATCCAAAGGCGCAGTCAGAAACAGGAAAGTAATAAGCAATATTTCAAACAAAAAAATCCGTGCTCGAGAATACAAAATACCAAAATAACGATGTTTGCATGATTTGATTGTAAACGATATATGGAAAAACACAATAATCTTGATACAAATAAAATGATTAACCGTTTATTGAAAAAAATATCAAATTGAAATCATTTTTTTCTGTTTGCTTTCGCTTTGGATCCGAGTAATATTTAAACAGCTTTATCAAAAGCTTTTCCCTTACAGAATTCCAGGTAATCCAGCAGGCTAAAAAACACGAGGCACGGTTGACAGTCTTTTAAATAAATATTTTTCAACGAACATTTTGTACAAAAACACATTTCTCACCTAAATTTGCTATGTAAAATGTGTTGATTCACACCTAATCTCATTTTTAAATTTTCGTTTCCGACACTCGTAGAAACTTATTAATTTCTAAATGATTTTATATTATAAACAAGGCCGTTAATATAATAATTGAATTGTGCATATTTCGAAGCTCAAGTAACCTCTCCCCTCTTTTCCCCGAGGGGTTAACACAGTCCGCTACTCGCAAGTAATTAAATGGAACCTTTGAATTCACCGAATCTGCTTTCATAGAAAAAGTCAAGCAAACACACTTTGGGTGTAGATAATGCAATTGTCGGTGTAATTGGAAATGTACGCGTTGATGCTGTTTTGTTTCATTCAGTGTCTGGTTTTAGTAATGTACTACGTTATATATAGTTTTGTTTGTTCCGCCTTAATGAGATTCCATACATCATCGTAAATAGTTATAATAAGAGTACAAGCTTGGCAGTCTTTAAAAATTGTGATTGGTGTAAAATTTTGAGATTTTTACCTAATAATCCGTTAAATTGTATTTCACTGATAGTTAAACACAGTTTGTAAACTATAACAGCCGGAGGTTGTATAGATAGATCCTACACACAAATTTGTTGTTCTTCCGCCTACCTCTGCTTAGGTAACCTTCGGTGTTAAGTCTCCATTATTTACTTGCAATTGAGAAAATTTCATCTATTTGTTGTTACAACAGGACATAACAAGGTTACAGTTAATATGTAAGTTATTCTCCTATTCTCCTACAATAATGATAACTATGAAAGTGTGTATGTTTGGATGCTTGTCAATTACTTAAAAACTTTATAGCTGCTTATAGTGCACAGTGTGGAAGATAAGTTTTGAATCTTTAGTAGAACAAATTACCATCAATAAAAATATCCAAGAAGGTACATAATCTGTCTAAATATTTAACATTCATTCATTATAACTTTAATAAGATAAAAGTAAAAGCTTTACCTTCAATTCCATGAAATGAAATTGATGCAAAATTAATTAAAAACCCACGCCTCTTTGAAATTAAGTTAAGTACCTATTTTGTTTGTGTGAATATAAGACTGTAGGTAATATTTAATATACGTTAAAGTGACTCAACATTAATCACAGATTAAGTTATGTATTTAAGCAGTATAGCCACTTTAATTAAAATGTGTTACGGCCAGTAAGGCCTTCAGAGGCGTTAGGATGTACCCGCAATCGGTGTTGCATTTGTGGACACATACTGAACTCTCTCTCTTTCACGCATGCAGAGAAGCTAGCATTCTGTCCTTGTTTCGCCTGCATCAGCTACTAGATCATTCTTATGGTCAGTCTGCGATGACACCTACCGTTTAACAGTGGTCATCTAGATTCAACCGCACGCACCTGAAAAGGTTACCGCCGACACCCTATTATAGTGGTTGTTCGATTACCGCAATAATTACAAGCCCGCGACATACGACGCCAGTGTAGAGTAAATAAGTAGAGGCTACACAACAAGAATCACGACCAGGCCTGGAGACGTCGCTACTACCCGCAAGCAGCCGTGCAGAACACCGCACCGACCACCAGGTGAATTCGTTGCATAGTTGACGCTGGCAGTGATTCAAGGTTAGTTTGTTTTCTTTAGCTTGTGTTTCTGTGACCTGAGGGTTAGAGAGTTCAGAGAATCCTATTTAAAATATACAGTCCACTTCCGCAACCGCACCGCATTGTGTTACCCGCGATACTCTATATTGCTTAGGGAACGCGCCAACAAAATGTTAACATGATTTGATAAGCTACTAATTTTATTCAACAAATCAGCAAAATTATCAATAGTCATAAAAGCAAAGCTGCAAATAAAACATACCCCAAAAACTAAAGACAGAGAAAAGATATGTCAATCTAAAAAAAAACTATAAATAATATACAATTTATCATATTTTTTTGTGTTTGTGCATAATTTATTGTTTATTTATGCACCATCTCAGACATTAACTTCATGCATGTTTTATATTTGCCGTGCATTAAGTAGAACCTTTGTTTTCAGGCTGCCACCAGCCCCGGGTATAAATCTACCGCAGACCCTTCGATATATCTCCCGACAACCGCAGGAGGGGTGGATTCTCAAATAAAGACGTATTTTATACATTTAAACCGCAAAACATTTTGAATTGATCTAGCTAGATGTAACAAAATTAATAAGATAGTGTTGGATATCATTCTGATTTTATTTTTTTAAGCAATATAACCGAAAGGTTCTAAACTACTTTTTAACTAAATTACAATGCTAATGGCATTTCAACCTTTAAAATTATTTAATCCTAAATTTTGCTTACAATTTTATTCCTATTTCAAACTTAGGTCTTTTGTTCTTATAAAAGCAGTTATTGTTTTTCTTAAAATAAATTGAAATAGTTTTTATTCCAGTGTGACCACAGTGTAGTGAATCAGCCCTCCATACATCATCGGCGCGGGCGGCGGCAGTAAGCCGACGTAAGTCCGCCGATTGAATCCGGCGTGTGCGCAGAGAATGATAACTAGTTTGTAGGGATTTGTTGATAGAACATATCTCAGGCCGACTTGTAACGGGATTTATGAAGTGGTTCCTGAATAGCGACTTTGTTACGAGAGATACTTTTTATGAGGAAAGTTCGAAGTAAGAAGCCGTTGTGAGTATTGAATTATGTTGTAAACTGGTGGAAGTAACTCAAAAGTTCATTTTATTTTATCTGATTTTTATGTGCGAAGATGACCTTTAACTTAGGGGTTAGTGTATCTGGATATTATATTTTTCAAACTAAATTATTGAAAGGAGGCTAAATACCAATTTTCCTGTTCCCCTAACTCCTTACAAGGTAACCTAGTTACGTAAAACTACGAAACTTTTCAACTGTCCCTGTAAATCAATTACTCCGGACCTTGAATTCGCTAAAAGGCTCGTAAATCCGAAATCCTGCTAACACCGTATTTCCTCAAGTAATTTACTTAAATCTGTTAACAATAGGTGGGAACTAGGTCTGTGGGTATCTGTGTCATTGCTTGGTTGGGTTGAAGGCCGTCGGAAGTGGCTTCGTTGGATGGACTCCAAGAGTCGCGATGTCCTAATGGGGGTTGGACAGGCGATAGGCGGGCACACGATGACCTAAAGAGAACATTTCCAACGCTGCAATGCTAAAAGAAAGTTAACTGAAGTGTCAGGACTTTTCCAATTGCTCTCTAAGTTCGTGACTAATAAAATGTTATATGTTGTTTTACGCTTTGCGTTTATCACATAGAAAATAAAAAAGTGTCACCGCCAACCTTCCGTCCTGCTACAAAAACTGCATCACTCCTGAGTTAATCTCCGTCCACATCGTTACGACACAACTCCAGTAAAAACCCTCAGCTCTTCACTCCCACATACAAACTTTTAGAACTTTCTTCAACAACCAACTTTCTTTACTCAACTTTACTTGTACTTTCGGCAACGAAAAACTCTCCTCGACTCCATTTGGGAAGGCTATTGTGTATTTTGGTTAATACTGTAAATGTAATCATGTTGTTATAGGACTGCTCGCGTTATTTTCTGCTTTGTATTTTTGGCATTAACTCGATTGAACCAAGTTACGGCGACGAGTAAAGTTGGGTGATAAACTCTCGGTTGATAATATTGAAAAAGTTTCTGCCCATTGATAGCTAATTTTAAATTACTTAACTAAGTGAACTTGCTTGTTTTTCTGCTCTTGGGTTTGTTTACAAAAACCTTTGTGTTGTTTCAAAACATATCTATGTTTGTTAGAAACACCAAATAGTAATTTGTATTCGAGATACCTTCAGAAATCAAATCAAAATATAGCGCGTAGTTACCTTTCAATTGCTGCAGAGCTTAAATAGTTCCAACCTTTCAATATCTCGGTCATATTTCACTGATAAAACTAAGTACCCCAAAACTGTGCCAGCATTACCTAACCCTGTAGGCCCATGACGGAGCGGTCACCAGGGGCCGGCGCGACCCAAACACCCGATACTGGGCAACACACACCCAGCTTCCTCCACTGACTATAACGATGACCTATTTATAAGCTGAATTTGGGCTGATCAAATATGTGTAAGTTAAGAGGTATAAATTGTGGGAATTTGGGTCGTTTAAGCAGTGAGACGAAGGTGTGGCATATTTGTTCGGCTAATTCCGAGGACATTCTGCCGCTACCGATGTCGGCTCGGAGGTATTCGTTACAGTAAATTGAGAGAGATTTATCTCATATACTCGCATCAGTGGTTTAATAATAAAGTAGAAGGTTGTTTAGAATTAAGTTAGTGAACAGTTTCCTTTTGGCAATTTGTGTTGAGGGATAAGTTTAGAAGAACATAGAATAGAAATCGTGATGTAGAGTTTTTTAATAACAGCGCTTGATGATATTAACTTAAAATCTGTAAATGATTGAATGATCTTATAGAAAGTAGAATGACATCGTTGTATTAACAAGTAGCGTCCAAACTTAATCAATTTGTCCACAAACTATGGAAACAAAGCGCCGGAAAAGATACGGATAGATGAGGACGCAGCAGTGGAATTCAAACTCTGGTGTGAAAGGAATACGGTTGAAAGTTGTGAGTTAGTGTTCAGTGCAATGAGTTTGTCAGCGAAGCTCACACTTAAATTGAGGAAGTAAAGCCTTGTACATAGTAGTGGACAAAAAAATAAATATTGGATTTATTTTATGGCTCATGATCAATAATAATAATTGTTTTATAGAAACTTATGTAGATTTTTTACTGAACAAAAATGTCAACAACAAAAATCATGATATTGCTTACAATAACGTTAGTGAAGTAGTTTTATGAAAATCAAAATACTCCCGTTTTTTAAAATACAGTTTTGATTATATCTATTGTCTATTCTATTAAAAAAAACTATTTTAATGATGCAGCCGTGATCTAATCCTTATTCAGTTCGATATAGAAGACACATTGTGCCGTCCCGTCGACGTTCAATAGATTGGTCCAATAATGGTATCACATGCTATGCACTACACTGAACTATGTACAACAAGCTTGATTGAAATATATACCAATTAAAAGTTTCATTTGTACAAAATATCTTAAACAGCTAAAGTTCTAACAAAGTTATGTATAAAAGTTTGATTTCTCAATTCTGTAAATAACAAACCTGTAACTAAAATGGAAAGTAGGTAGTATTATTTAAAAAGAGGCCTGTGGTCTTGTTTTTATAATATAAACATCATGAGAAAACTAACGAAGATGATAATTGTGGATCACGGCTCAACCCTGCTTGCAACTATAGAATACCTTATCCGAAGCACTGACATTGCGCTTATTATGACAAACTCCAAGGTAATACAATAGAACTTGATTGAAATATGGAGTTCTGTACCCAACGATATAACTCTTGTGTGTCTTATTGTTATAGTCTTGAATATAATGACAACAATAAAGTCTTATCAAACACATACACAGTTACGTACTGGATCGTTAAGTAGACCATCAAAGATTACCTCATCATCATAAACCTATATCCTACAATTGTACAAACTGAGTCACTTAACCTACTTTAGTGAAATATAGCTCTAATTATTGTTACTATGCGATAGTAAGGTCCCGTGAAATGGAGACGCGAATGAGGCTATAAATAATACTGAAGATCTCAAGGTGTGTAAAGGAACGTACGTTTTAGCGAGTCATTGATAAAACTTTTTTTCCCGGCATATGAAGGCAGGAAAACAAGAAGGCAGTTTTTTTGCTTAAGGCATATTTTTCAAAACTTCATTTTACTTTATACATCTAAGCATAGTGTTTTGATTTACCAGCAAACGTCTGCCACTAATTTCACCGTAATTTTACTACGAATATGTGCTGTTCTTACAATAACTATGCATATTGGCAAGACAGGTCGCGACCTCGTCTGTCTCTCTCTTTCCACTCAGTTTCTATATATTCGTCTCTCTCACCCATAAATAAACACAAATAAAAGTCTCAATAATTAATACCCAGGTCACGTATTGACTCGACTCGGAATATCAAACAGCGCTGAATGATTTCTGAACGCAGTTTTCGTTCGGTGACAATGTGGCGAAAGATTTATTACCGTCAAATTCTCGAGTTGAGGATGCGATAGGAATTAGATGGGATTTAGTGGGAAGCGGTTAAAAATATCAAACAATTCAAAACTAAAGTAATCTAAAATTATTAATGGTTCTCTGGTGGGGGTTTATAACGAGTTCCAGGAAAAGTGCTATTATGAAATAGTAGATTTCAATACAAGTGTGGAAAGGCTGTCATTACAACAAGTTCCGACCAATGTCTACCCGAGCCGAGGCACAGCCGAAGGCGAGGGTTGACAGGCGGGACGAGTTGCAATGACGGTTCCGCACGTGTAATGAACGACTATTTTTAATACAGTTGCGAAAAAATAAAGCAATTTAATAAAATATAAAATTAGGATCGTAAATGTCGAAATAACTCATTTTGTAAATGGCGCCATTTTTTCTTCACCCATTTGGTAGGCAAAGGTTACTATGCCCATACAGCCAAGTCTTCAGTAGATTTTTTTTATTGATATGAAATGAAAATGAAATATAATGAGATAAAATGAAATGATACCAATCACACTAATTCAATCAAATCATTAAATCTGATATCGAAACAAACTAGTAGCTTTTTTTAGAAATATACCTACGCTACGTAAGTATTAACATGAATCATAAAAACTTCTTTGTTTTGTTTTTTGTAAAAACTTCATGGTTGGTAAATTTTTCTTTTTAATAGACATTATTTTGACAGTTGGGAAAGAGAACGCACGAGTGCGGGAAAGGTAAAAAAAAAGCACGCGTGTGTAATAGCCCACATCCCGAACGCTATACGTCCCTGCAATACGCCACTTTTTGGGCAACTGTATTAAAAACAGTATTACGTGTACAGCGGTTTAAACATATTATGTGAAACAACCTAGAAAAAAAGCAACTTTAGTAAAACCCCACAATGATTTGTTAATCGTGTAAAATGACTGCATTCAACATGTCTGGAGTGAGTACAGCTGAGGGCGTAAAAACAACAACGAGTTATAAGAACTCTCCAAAATATCTCAGTTTTTTTGTGTAAGCAAAAGTTAAAGTGTATTTCTTTTTTTGTTTCTTGAAAACAAATCTTAGTTTAGTTAGATAATTGAAAAATCAAGTTATTTTACAATAGAACATTTTCTACTTAACGTCAGAAATACTATACGATATATTTATTACTTTTATACTAAATAATTCCCTATAGGTATTTTAATTCTGTACCTTGAACTGATTGTGTTTTCTGGAAGTGTTACAAACAAATTGTTCGAATTCCGCCCATGAATAAAAAAATATGTAGTTCTTTTTTTAAGATTAAACTGTTAAATGTTCCTTAGTTAAGTATCTTAGTAACTTAAAAATAAGTTCCAATTTTTTTTTAGTAAACAGCTACTAAAACAGAAAACTTTATAAAGATGAGTCTAAACATCCATTGTTTGGATTTGAAGCCACCCTTTTTAAATGTTTCTATCAGCTTAGAGACTAGATTACCAAGAGACAAATAGCCTAATGAAATCGCAATAACGCTTACAAAAGATCTCAATTGATTCTTTTTTCTCTATATAAGGTCCTTAGGGCGTCTTCAACTCCACGATTATTGAATAGAAATCTTATTTGAGATTTGTAGTTTTTTCATATTTATTATTTACATTCCTTAAAAGCCAACATAAAACTTTTAATCGTTGTTTTATTGCGAATGTAAAAAATCCGTCTAATTTCGAACAACCCGACCAAATAGCAAAGCGTGAAATCACCTCCGACACGCACCGATTTACGTCGCTTGTTATTTGTACTCATTACCATAATGCCACATCGCCCGCGAGATTACCATCTGCGATTTGCAAGTGTACAGTTATTTCCTGCAATTTTAATAGAATAATAACAGAGCCTGCGTCAAAGGGTCGTTGACTTTTAGGGTTTTATTATTATGTTAATAGATTTGGAAGCGTTTAGGGATAAGCTATAAGGGCCTGTATGGATATTAATAAATTACATTATAATATGCGTAAAATCACTTACTTTGTTATTAAAACTTAAAATATTTTTCGAGATATTTGATTGAGTATTATAATTACATTAACTTTACTCTGAATACTTTTCTAAGCCCTGCTTTCTTGGCGTTTTAGAAATAAGGAAAATACCCAAATAATTAATTGAATAATAAATTAAATAAAATAACAGACGACCTCTGTGGTGCAGCGGTATATATACCGGACTGCTAAGCGGAAGGTTCCGGGTTCAATTCCCGGTCGGGCCAATTTCGTAAAAATGGTTTTTCGATATTGGCTCGTGTCTCGTGTTCGATATCGGTTCTCCCCTAGTCCATTGTTTGGTACCTATAGTACAAGCTTTGCTTAGTTTAGGGCCACACAGTTGGTGTGTCAGTCTGGAGATTTATTATTATTATTATAATAACTGTTTTTATTCTAAAAATAAATAAACACTTTATATTTAACTTCAAACAATTTACCTGAGAACCCTCCATTACTCCTTAAAGAAACAGGAAGCTATTCACCCCCAAGTTAATTATACAAATTAATTTAACAACCACCAGATAGGAAGTTAGCTAAACCTTTATTTAGGGGTGCAAAAACTAACAAGGGTTAACGATGCTATTAGTGATTTTTATTTAAATCTGAGGTTAAAGAACTCATCTTATTTTAATATTACTAGGGTGTATTTTAGCTCTTTTTAACATTATTCAATGAAAAAATTATACCATATAAACGTTATTATTTATGCATCGTTGAATGTTCTTCTACTTTAATTATATAATTGGTTTGGAAAAAAAAGAAATTGAACCTTAATCATACACATAGTAGTTATTCCAAAGAGCTGACTTATTTATCAACGTAAGGTCTCAAGGTAATTAGTTCCAGGTAACGCAGCAGTATAACAGAGTTAGTAAACTTTTCTGCCAACATGCTGAGTTTCAATACTTCAGTGTTATTAAAAATATATCAAATATCACCTCAACCACTAAACTAGTCCTAAATAAGTGAAATATTTGTTGGTTGCTGATATATGATGTTAAGATTTAAAGGAAAATGTTGATAAAAACAAATTTTATAAAACTTTGTAGAACAATTTTTTTGCTTTTAACAGAATTTTGGTTATTTCATGTCCCTGATTTAAATTTTAATGACCTCTTTACATCCCCCGGGTGCGATGGAAGGTTCAGTTCTCCCGATAAGGGCCCAGGGATTGACTAATCACCGATTCAAATAGTTCACGAATGTAAATCAGGAAAACCCTGCGTCTACTTGATAAGGAGTTATTACGTAAACCGTAAAACTAAAAATTTATATATTGGAAAAACTTGAATAAAATCAGTTTTACATCTCAATTATTAAATCTGTCAACGCCGGGACATTTTTTGATCGCTTATCTGCGACGTAATGTAAAAGTATATTTTCCTTCTTACTAAATATTATAAAGGCCAAAGTTGCACACGGGAAGACGTTTAGCCGTGGGTGAAGAGGGCGGCAAACTAGTTTTAAAGTTTACTACCTATTCCCAAATTATATGCATAGTACTATGTTTACTTCAGCTCAGTTGCTTCAGTTCAAAGAATATTTAAATTATAGGAACTAAAAAAATATATTAACGCATTTTCGATTATCAGCGTGGTTCATCTTCCTATATTTATTTAGTCATATGATTGTCTTGTGTGTCTGTAACGACCTTTATTTAAAAAAAACAAAGTCATTAACTATGTTTCAAAGCAAGAGTCAGTTACATTTTTAATTTGTTTTCACTGTTTCAAACGACACAAGAAAGTTCGATTGGTAGCTCTAAACATCAGTCTTGATTCTCAGCGATTACTAAATAATAAAACACGTAAGTGGTAGTAAAGACACATACAGAAACAGTATTAATGTGGCGTACTTATATCGATTGGCAATCGATGCCCTGAATAATAGAGCATCGTTTACATAATAATGGTTTGTATGCAGACTGCAGTCAGGCTGTTAATGTGTCAAGTGAAGAACTGACTTAGAAATTGAAGAATAGATTCACATTTTAATTGGAAACTACCCAATTTAATGAAAAGGAAATTAACTTACGAAAACTAAGAAATCGCAATTGGTATATAATTATTATATGAAAAATAAATATTAATTTACATAAGTACGTTGATTTACCCCGATCGTTTTTTACATTTTAACTAATTTATACGTTCTTTAATATTAAATTAAATATTTAAAGTTTTAAATGGTCTTAATTTTTTTAAACATTACTACTAACCCAGTTTACAAACCCCACTAAACAAACCCCATGAAAGCCTTACGATATCGATCCCCGATCTCTGCCGCGAGCTGCAGCGATGCCGCGCGGGAATCGATCCCGGGAAGTGGGTCACTCGGTCAATGACCCCGCTGCAGACACGCTCACACCTACCAGACACCATGGCAGTACATGCCAACTATGATAAACTAGGAGTTTGTTTTATTGGAAAAGTTATAAATTATTTCATATTTAGTGCCTAGCTGAAATCAAAAATCAAGTATGAAATAGCAAATCCAAATTGATTAAATTGAGAAAAAATAGAAATATTAATTAAAAAATATACTATACCTACATATTCACTATATATATTTGTAAAATCGGTGATCAAAGCTATAGGTAAGTGTAAGATTTGAAGCGACAAAAGTCTTAATTTAGCATTACTTTAATTAAGGCCATAAATACCCCAAGGTAAAACTCAAAACTCATAAACGTGACGTCTCAAAGATTCAGTCAGCCATATTAAAGAATGTTGCTTACTTAACAAGTGAAGCCGTTCTTAATACCATACTTTACTTTAAAACCAGCAGCCCAGTTTTATTTGAATACCAAATCCCTAACTATTTCCTCCCGCAGTTCGAATTTCCTTTAAGTCTACATTCGGCTCCCGACGAGGAATCTATAAAATGCAATAAAAATATCACTCTGGTTAGTTCAGACAGATCCGCGCCGCAGGGTAGCGGTGCAGTCATGGTGGAAGTAGAACCATTAAAACTTCACTTTATATACATTAAGCGAAATAATATTTACTTTACGTACTGTTGTTTCAGTTGATTGCATTGTATAGACTATAGGTAAGTACAGTGAGTTTTCCTGGGACTGTTCAATTTCCTGCAGTTAAAAGGAAATTAGTAGGATTTAAAAAAAAAACTATCCAAGTTTTATCCAATATCCGTCAGGCGATTATGGTATAATGATAACAAACATAACATTGACGCATAATATTAAAAGCATGGTAGAATATAGATTTTGTTAATCGTTATTGTAATAGTATATAGATTAAAAGTGTATTAATTGCTGTGTTACCGCTCCGCTCATCACAGCCAGCTGCCTTATTGACACGAACAGCGTCTACAGAGGCGGGAAATGCGAATAAATTGCATGTAAAACGACCTATCACCGGTAGAGTCAACACAGAAGGTTGCTCCGTGCAAATCATAACAGGACGGTGTTAAAAAATAGAGATCAAAATAAAAAAATACTTTAACTTAATCAAAATAAAAAAAAAACAAAATAAAACCAAAAAAAAAATATATAAACTAGGTTTTCAGTTTAATTTCCTGCCCTGCAAAAACCACGCTGTAGTTTCCTTTAAAACTGTTTTTCCTTAAGAACATTACGGAAAATGAAAACCCTGTTTCTTGAATGGAATTCAATAAGGAAAGTGTCACCAAAACTACTTCCCTGCAATAGCTGAACTTTATTTGTTATTCATATTTAAACTTTTAATCTACGCAAATTAAGTAAAGGCTACTAATTTACTTAATACTCTGCGCAAAAGTAAATTTTCTTGTTGTTATAACAGACATCTCTACTTCTGTACTGTCTTCTACTTGAACCTCATTATTCAGTAGAACTAACTGAAATAACTTCCTAGATCCCGATGCTCACAGATACTCTTATTACAATAATACTACAAGGGATTCGATTTAAAACCAATGGAACTCTACTGTTATGTGACGGTGTCGAATAGCAAGACATTTAATGGGTTTTGTAAATAAAGAAATGTTGACAGAAATAATATTATAGAATGCAGTATAGATGTGCATAAATATTAATTATTTTACTAGGTATTATCCAAAACGCTATTTAATAATTTTTGCGGGTAGGCCATAAATAAGCCTAACGTAATTTTTATAAGTGCTGAAAAATAATCAAAATAAATAGATAGAACTGAATGTATAAATAAATTTAATGTTTCTGCACTAAAACTAAGTTTCACACACTGACTAAGCAAATAATTTTTACAACTGTGCCAATATCAACATTAGTTATTACCAACACTGCACTGCACTATGGAATCAATAATGAAGACCATTCATGACATGAAGACTACATTTGCGACACAGATGGCCGAGTTCAAAACGGATCTGGCAAAAGCCAACACTGGGGGTTCTTCATCGGTGACTTCTATTTCCCAACTAGAACAGAACTTCGTCAAGTTTCAGTCCTATGTTATGTCAACGATTGGGAGTCTTCTTGCACAGGTAGAATATTTATCACTTGAATGTGATCGCCTGGAGATGCAGGGAAGGCGTAACATCTTACTTCTCCATGGTGTCTCCGAAGGAAAAACAGAAGACTGTGTTAATGTTTGCATTAATAAACTTTCTGAAGTTGTGAAGACTACAGGAATTGCTAAGCATGACATTACACGGTGTCACCGGCTGGGTGGGATCCCAAAGAAGGACAAACCGCGTCCCCTGCTACTGGAGTTCAGTAATTCATCAATCAGGGATAAGGTATTGTTTGCAAAGACAGCTTTGAAAGGGTCACGAGCAACTCTCTCCGAATTCCTGACACGGCGACGCCACGAAGTCTTCGTAGCTGCTCGGCAACGCGTCGGTGTGTCTAGGAGCTGGACGCGTGATGGAGCTGTCTTCATCCTGGATCGTGACGATAAACGCCACCGTGTAGTGACTCTGGCCGATTTGGATGCTCTTGTCCTTGCGGATAACATTGGATCATCTTCGCCTTCTCAAACGAAGGTAGCAATTGACAAAACTGCACCAACTCGCAGCAAGCGCATACTCCGTCGATAGTGCTCAGTTTTCTTTTTTTTTTTCACCTTAAAAGTTAATTTCACCGACATTCAAACTTATATTTTTTGTTGTTTACTTTTTTTTTCTTTAGATTTAACACTTTTTAATGTTGACATTGACAGATGGCATTTACCGCTGTCATTGTCAATCATTGCTTTTTTTTACTGGCAATTATAACAATTCGTCGGTATGTGAAACAAGCAGAGGCATACATTAATATATTTTTTATTTTATTTAGTTGTTAGTAGTCTATTTATAGCATTATTATTTTTAAATATTTTACTATACTATACATGTATATGTCATCCTCTGATTCTGACGAAGTTGATGATTTCTTGTCGTGTTCCTCAAATCGATCGAACAATAGCTCAGCGAGCTTCCGTAGCTTGTCTGTCCCTTTAAATACCACTCTTGATGATACATTTTTACCCTTCTCTAAAAACTTTAATGCTATTTATATAAATGCCCAAAGTATTCCTGCTCATTATCCTGATATGCTGGCATCCTTCGATTACAACAACATACATGCTGTAATGGTTACCGAAACCTGGTTAAGACCGTGTTACTCATCTCTTCCGTACGTTTTACCTGGTTTCGAACTAATCAGGAATGATCGTGTTGGACGTGTAGGTGGCGGTGTGGCTATATACATCAGATCCCATATAGCTCGTAATGTGGTCAGTGTCTCAACTCACTGTGAAATCGATGCTCTCGAGTACCTTTTTATTGAGATAACGCTGCACCACAGTAAAGTACTACTAGGTGTTGTTTATAGCCCATCGTCTAAATATGACTACTTTTCTTCTTTCGAGAATCTTCTAGAGGACATTATCACCAACTACAATCATGTCCTAATTATGGGTGATTTAAATACTTGCCTCTTGAAAGGTGATACTAGGTCCTCGAAACTTTCCTCTATTGTTAATTCTCTTAACCTAAATATTCTCCCGACTGGCCCTACTCACTTTTTTCCTGGCAGTTCTCCTTCTCTTCTTGACGTTATTATTGTCTCTTCAACTGACCATGTTGATAAACATGGGCAGTGCGAGGCTGATGCTTTCTCTTATCACAATCTTTTATTTCTTTCTTACAAAATTCGTCCTCCCAAAGCAAAGTCGAAAATACTTCTGCAACGTAATTTTAGGGGCATTAATACAGAACAGTTGATCGATGACGCGTGTAAAATTGACTGGGATACGATCGATGAAGCTGATACTGTTGATGACCAACTAGCTTTATTTAATTCACATCTCACGCAGTTATACGATCGTCATGCCCCAATCCGACCTGTCAAAATCAAACATCTTCCGGCTCCTTGGCTTACAGAAGAAATCAAAACAATGATGTTGAAGCGAAATCAAGCCAAGTCCAAATATAAAAGTCAACCCACGGATGCGAATCATAATGCTTACAAAAACCTTAGAAATCGCTGCAATACTATGTGTAGGGATGCCCAACGACGCCACATACATAGCTCTGTCTCCCACGGCCATCCAGCTAAAATCTGGAAATTTTTAAAAACGTTGGGTGTCGGTAAGTCTAACAATAACAACTTGCCCGATCATATAAACATAGACAACCTTAATAAACACTTTTCCAAATTTTCCAATCTTGATCCATTGACCAAAACTCAAACATTTAACTACATTTCATCCTTGCCGACCCCAAACGTCCCTTCTTTCTCTTTTTCGCAACTGTCAGAGGGTGATGTAAAAAAGAACTTACTGGCTATCACTTCTAACTCCACTGGATGTGACAACATTAGCCGTGCTATGATCATACCCATAATCGATATCCTAGTTCCCGTCATTACTAGAATTTTTAACACATCACTACAGTCCCAAACGTTTCCGAATCTCTGGAAAGATGCGAACGTAATCCCCATCCCAAAAACACGCAATCCAGAAACTATCCAAGATTTCCGTCCAATTTCCATTTTACCGTTTTTATCCAAAGTCCTCGAACGCCATATCCACCAACAACTTAGTACATTCCTTTCCCAAAATAAACTCCTTGACTCCCACCAGTCTGGTTTCCGCCCCGGTCATGGTAAGGCTACTGCATTAGTTAAAATCACAGACGATATTCGTCTCGGTATGGAAAACAAACTACTAACAGTTTTGACACTGCTTGACTTTAGCAATGCCTTCAATACCGTTGACTTTGATGTTATGCTACATGTCTTAAGTTCTTTTAATATATCTCCATCTACAGTTGCTTGGTTTCGTTCCTACTTACTAGGCCGCCGGCAACGTATCTGCACTGAGGACGGTGGTTCTAACTGGACTGATATCAAAGCCGGTGTGCCGCAAGGTGGCGTGTTATCTCCTCTTCTTTTCTCAATTTTCATAAATTCTATCACTCAACATCTTTCTTCTTCCTACCATATGTATGCAGACGATCTACAAATCTACACTACTGCATCTTTAGAAAATCTACCAGATGCCATAGCTTTAATTAATCAGGATTTAAAATATATATCTTTGTGGAGTGGTCGCTATGGTCTAGTTATCAATCCTAAAAAATCCCAGACTATTATAATTGGTAGTCACTACGCCATCTCACGAATAGACTGGAATGAGCTTCCTGCAGTAATGTTAAACGACACTCGCATTCCACAAAGTAATAGTGTTAGAAACCTAGGTATTATTTTTGACAACACCTTATCCTGGAAACCCCAAATTGAGGAAGTAAGCCGAAAGATGTTTGCCGCGACTAATTCCCTTCGGCGCTTACGTAGCGTTCTGCCCATTGCAACTAAAATTATGATTGCCCAAGCTCTCTTCTTCCCCATTTTCGACTATGCTGATGCCAGTTATCCTGACCTTACGGAAGAACTCCTGTGTAAGCTTGAGCGCCTTCAAAACCTCTGTATAAGATTCATATTTGGACTTCGCAAATATGATCACGTCTCCGAATATCGCAATCAACTCAAGTGGTTTCCTATTCGCCTACGCAGGAATACCCATATTCTTACTTTACTTTACCGTGTTCTGTTCGATCGACTAAGTCCCACATACCTAAAGGAGCGCATTAACTTCCTGCACAGCAACAATGACCGTTCCCTACGTTCATCGGCTAATCTCCTCCTGACGACTCCGCCACATCGCACTGAGTTCTACAGCCAATCCTTTTCCGTGCGCGCAGTGTCGTTGTGGAACGATCTACCTCTGGAAGTTAAACGAGCTCAAACACTGCAGACCTTCAAACGACTCGTCAAGAGACACTATCTTTCTATTTAATTATCCTATTTTCAAGTATGTTTACAATATAGTTATTCATATTTCAATATCTAAGTACCATCATTTGATACCAGTTTTATGAGTAAGTATATGTTTATGTATAGTATATGCGTATATAGATGTATTACATAAATTTAATATAATTTATGTATATATATATATATTACAAAAATTCATCTAAGTATTTATGTGTACTTAATTTAATATTGTACGCCAACCTTTGCCTGGAAGAGATCGCTTATTAGCGATAAGGCCGCCCAATTGTACCTGTGTTTAAATTGTAAATTTCTGTACATTTGTTTTTTCCTATATTTTATGGTACAATAAAGTTATTAAATAAATAAATAAACGCTAATAACTTGGAAGGTGGCCAACCAATCTTCCTACGGAGATAAGGAGCAAGTTATGATCTTAATGAGACTCCAAACGCTAAGACTCTCAATTGAAACCGAATAAAACTTTTAGTATTAATGTAATCAAGTTTATAATTATGTAAGTCTTTACAACGAGTATTGTTTTTTCAACAAGAAAAAAAATTAATTGTCTCTCAAAAAGTAGTAATGTTATTTTTTTTAAAACGAATTAAGTCACCTAAATCCAAGAATCAAAAAAATAACTCCATTCGCGTCACAAACCGAACAAACCTTACCCCTTTCGATTCAACCATGATTAATTCCCACATTACTTGACAAAAACTGTTCCAGATACGTCAGGCGCCCCACCTGGCCTTGGCGGCTAACTGCCTACTTGCCTATATTACCTAGAGCCTGCAACGCTGAAAGACTGCTTCTGAAAGAGTTTCAAGCTGAAAAGGTGAAAAACCGACGCCGGCTCAAACGCGTCGCCGGAATACGGTACATGAGTAAAAGCATTGGATTTTTCATAGAGTTATGTATGATTAGAAAGGGTTAACTTAAATGTTACTATTAGATTTTTTTTCTGTTATTTTGTGTTTACTTATAATATGTAGTAACAAATTGAGTTGGTAAGTTATAATTAAATGTTTTGGCAAGTTGTTTAGTGGCATTATGAAAGGCAAGCTCAACTCTTGATTGGAAATGCAAAATGAATTGTAAATCTTGGAAGTGCTTTTTATTTGGATTTTATTACTTATATGACATGTTTTTATTTAACAATCGTCTTTGATCTGTCATGAGGTTAAAAACCTTTAGAAGATTATTTGATTATTATTGTGATTTTCGCTGTATACTCGAGACCACAATATCTCCACCGGGTGAAGTGAGTCATCAATCACCCGCCGCGACGTCGTGTGTCGCGACCAAACTGTCGTTAGTTGTAATTAGACACGCAGCCGACGTGTATTAAACACTGATTCATTAACTATATACAGCCTGAGATTCGCGGCTGCTGTCATTATAAATAAGGGACTGTTGTTACAACAGTTCTAAACAATGCATTTTTTATATCGGCCGTTCATAAGCTTAATATCTCTGTGTAGTATAATAACAAGTAAAATATGTGATGAGTTGGCATCATTTTGGAACAAATGTAAAAAGAGTAGTATTACTACGCATAAAAAATGTAAAAAAATATTTTTTCTGTACTTTTTTCATATATTTTTAGCGCGACCTGTCTAGATCCCACAGCTCTACACACTCCGTATGGCTCGTCATCGCAGCGACGTCGACAAATATTGTTATGAAGGCATTTGTGCCAACGTGACCATATTTAATTACATGGAAATTCGTATTATTAACGTACACATGTCTGAGAAGAGGGGAAGAATGGATTTGTTTATGATATTGCAGGAATTATATTAGTGGAATGTATGGTAGAAGATTGGAGGTTTCTGACTGAAGCTTAGGGTCATTGATATGAACCTCGTAAGTAGTATTAAAACTGATAAACACAAGGTTGTGCTGGCGGCTTTGCTCGCACTACTGAATATGTAATGAACAGTCAAATTAATTCTGTTCATTAATACGTAGGTATTGAATATTTTTAAACTGTGTTTTTGTCTACACTAGCGCTTTGCCCACAGCTTCGCCTGTGTTTACTTTAAATTCCATTTGGAAGTCCACGTCCAATGTAGGTACCCTAACAACGTTGCTGCCCCGCCAGTGCCTACTAAGAGCCATGTACGTATTCGACGTATTATTTTAAAGGAAGGTAACTATACTGTACATAAGAGTAGCTACTGTGAATATTAAAATCTAGAAAATGTGATAAATAACTGATCTGCATTATCTATTACCTATATACCAACATTTTATTATAAAGAACTAAATCTAATATATCAAAGTTAAATTGAATATAGTTAATAACATGTTTTTTATTATTTTAACGTAATAAATAGATAATAAATTACCTGCCTATGTATGTTTTGCCCAGGATGTTAAAGTAGTTTCTGCATGATGCTTGCACAGACAGGCAGACTGCTACAGTTTTATATTATGTATAGATTACGAGCAAAAACTAATAGGACAAGAAACATTACTTGCGCGGTAATTGCCGATAGACAGGTGAATAGGGGTACAAAGTAAATACTCTTTAAATCATGCAAATCCGAAGATAACTTAAAATAAATCCTTTTGACAAAAAATCCGGTGTGACAAGCAAAAACAGTGATCGCAGTCTAAGATCCAGACCGAAGTTGCAGAAACACCTCAAATTCACACCTTCGCACTTCAGTAATAGAGTTTAAAATAGCTTGGAGTAGTTTAAATGCGCAGTCAGCTGGAAACTCTAGATTTAATATAAGAGACAGGTTTTCTATGTTGTGCGAAATATCAAAGAAAGTATTCTTAGTTGACAAAGTTTTCTGAGAAATTCGACGTCGGGGCGCGTCAAAATATGTATTGCGTTTTATGATAATGTTTCAATAATGATGTGTGGTTGCTTGGTTTATCTTGAAGTGATCGATATCTGAAAAAAAATAACTTATTTACCTTTATTTACAATTTGGAGCCGAATTTTCGTTAAAAATTAAAGGAAATCTTGGCATTTGGCTCTTAAATTTAATATCTATTGACTCTAAAGATGTGGTATGATAGGAGAAGGAATAGATATGGTAAGAAATCATACCCAATTACGTTCTATTTCCTTTTGCTGTTAGAATATTAATTAAAATCTATACTACCTGCCTCTCTATCTATATGTATGTTTGTGACTTATTGTTTAGTTAACGCTTCACTGGCTGTTAATCATAACGAACCGATCACTGATAGCACGGAGGTAGAACTGATTTATAATAAACTAGCGACCCGCCCACGCGTCGCAATGGTGTAATTTTGGCCGACTTGCTCGCGAAACATTGAATTTTAGCTTACTTAGGGCTGATTTTTCAATAGTCAGATAAATACTAACTGACTGATAAGAGGTATGTTTTCATTGTCACTTCATACATATGTCAAGTATTTATGTTCGACGTCCAACAAAAACTTACTGATTTTCTGTCAGATAGAATTTATCTGACTATTGAAAAACCGGCCCTTAAAAAACTTTTTCTGATTGTTGTTTATTTACAAATTTAAATGAATAAATTCCCTAAAAGATGGCGAAAACATTAAAATCCGTTGTGAGATTTAGGAGGAGGTAGCGGACAAACATACAAACAGACACAATTAGCGACTTAGATTTATAATATGTAATGATGATAACCATTAGAGGTAGCTGTGCTATATATATGTAAGTTAATTAACAAGAGTTAATTAACCCGCCGACATCGAGCACCTTGACCAGATGCGCCAGAGACCGAAAGAGAAGGCCTTTGCCCAAACTTGGGTACCCAATAAATAAAACTAATTATTGTTTAAAATGAAATAATCAAATTGTAATTTATTATTATTTAATAATTGTTATGTTTAATTTAATTTCATTTTTGTTTATTTGTCAAAATTTTTTGGGAAATAAATGGCTTTATTATTATTATAAATATTATAATTAAACTTCGCTGTAAATAGTAAAATTAATCTCAGTTTTGTTATATATTTATACGATTGAAGTCTATTCTGTATCTCATCTTATTATATTAACTAATATTCATCAAATTAAATATTAATATTAGGAAAAAAAAGTAAGGTAAAATAAACAGGAGGATTCGAGAAATTAATTGATTACCTTCCAGGAACACCCGATTGTATGAAATTGCCTTTTATTGATGTTTTGTTTGGACTTTCTCGTCTTATTCCAAGAATCAACATTTTCTTTTACTTCCCATATTAGATTCTCGTAATTAACAAATCCTAACATCTGAAACTTGGCATTCAACTATATTTCTTAATAATTTAGTTTCTTTCTTCTAGTTTATCTTAGACTTAGAAACAAGTATTTTAGCTGTAAATTTGTTAGTGTTATCAACTTACATCGATCTAGGGGTGGGTTTGTGCGAGGGGTGGTTTCTGCAGGGCTGTTTGTAAACGAGGCGAGATGTGAAATATTATGTGAAAAACATACAGATAGCATCGGAGAAGGCTGGTCGAGGTTTATTTTATTTTTATTCAGCGTTTTCGGGGGTAATGAACACGAAACATTGTGTTTAGATAACGAACAAATGTACCTACGTGTGATTGAAAGATATTCTCATGTTTTATACATTCTGGACTAGTGAGTAAAGAACTGTTTTAAATAACTAAATAAATAACGGTAAAGTTTGGTTTAGTAATTAAAATCTTCTATCTAAGAATCTGTAAATACTTTAAAAATATGTTTATTTTTCAACTACTGCCATATATTAAAAACGTCAAAATAGATTCAATAAAATAAATTCGGTTTTCTTTGCAATAAAAGCAATTTGTTTTAAATAAAAATAAGTCATCCCCAAGTTTAAAACCACATTAAACTCTTTAAACAGAATAAAAATAAATTCAGCCAACGTCTGTACATTTTCACTTTTCCTCGAATCATAAATAAATAGTTTTCCCACTCCTCAAATACCTTCATAGAACCTCGGACGTGACTCGTAGCACCTCGTAGCAGACCGACTACGCACGTAGCACCACCGCTACGAACCGTAGCATTGCAAGAAAATAAATCAAGAATGCTTTTAAAGATCATAAAAAGTGAGTAAATAATGTGCAGTGAATAGGTATACTTCAAATTAATATTTATTGTGTTGTTGTTAACAATTTAGTGTGTTTTTTTAAGGATTTGTACCTCGAAAGAAAGAAGAACCACAATAGCATAACTTTCTGTAACGTGTTTATCTTTCTTGAAAGAATTTTGTTAGGAACACTCATTTTTTTTCTTTTAAATGTATGAAAAATATACTTTCAAATCAACGCAAGCATAATATCCCGTCGTTTTTGCCGTAAACTTCGACATAAAACCTAAACAGTATTGTCTATTGACAAGATGTTGTAATGTAACAGAAGAAAATGGAATATCACCTTTTTAGAGATTTAAAAATAAAAGTAGTACGTATTTTTATTATAAAAGTTTAATTCAACACTTCGTTATTCATAGCGGCCGCGAAGTTCTTTTGTAAAGTAAATTCTTTCCTCACCAGGGTCATTGACCGCGACGGCCGCTGCAGCTGTGTGCATCTCACGCACACATACAAACATTGTGGCGTGTACATACATGCAGCTAGGATTGGCCATGAGGATTCTGAAGAAACTCCTTGCAGTTGTTTATATTTTGAAGGATATTATTAATTTGGCAACGCATACGATAGTTGTATGAGCTAGTTGTACGCAGATGTAACTATCAAAGAGGCCCCTTGACCAAGTCTTACTAGTGGGATGTATAAGTAATTGATAATAAAAATCATAAATGGATCGAACTACCTAAAACATCTTTTTTGTAGCAAACAATTCCATCAAGCTCCAACGATATCTTTGAATCTCTACAATACTCTTGTTATCTTTTCTTTCAACCTACATTTTAACCTCCGTTGTTAACTATCTCAATACCACAAAACGGCAATTCAATAAATCTCTCCTCATTCCCCTACGTAGTTAACTAGGCGCTTGTCCCGGATCCGCCCGCATTAGTCCACGCCGCAGGTCACCTCGATACACTTCCTGGTGGTAATGGACCAGGTGGCCGAATTGGAGCCAATGGAACTATTTAGACCAATAGCGGGATTTTAGTATATGGGGTGAATAAAATATATCGTTCATGCTTCGATAAAAATACTTTTGTATGCAGGATGATAGATATAAAAGCTCTTTCATGTGTACAAGTTCCGACAAGTTCAGAATTTAAAATTTAAAAGAAAGGTATAACGATTTTATACTTTTAAACAGTAAACATTTAATAACGAACTGTGACTACAAACGAGTGGAAATTAAAAATTGTAAATGTATGAAAATGATTCAATACAGCAATGGAAATTTTTTTTCTTCCTTCTTCGTGTTGATTTCCAGCAATACTATAAAAATAGCAATAATATAAAAAAAATCACTTAACTATAATATTATTATTATTTGTTTTTTAATTGTTAATATAATGCCATAGAGTAATGTAGTCGTATCGTTAAAAATGGTAAGCAAAGCTCAGATATTTAAAAAAAACTTTTATACATATTTTTTCTATACTCCATATTAAAACGTTACCCACTTTTTCCAAGTTAGGTAATCCTCATGAGTCAGCAAGTTCTTGTGATGTAACGGAACCTTTCATAACGTGTTCTAAACTGAGGAAGCAATATCGTAGCCTAGATACGAGCGACGAGGCGTCGTCGGTAGGATGTGGGTCGTCAGGTACCAGCTGGTGGGTTTGGGCTTTATGAAGGTTTCAATAACGTTGATCATATTTTTTTGGTGAAAATGTAAGAAGAAAATCACACGCAATAAACTTAAATAACTGTTTCGACTGCTGTTGTTTTATTTAACGTTTGCAGTTTTGTTAAATATTTAGAAGAGATAGAGATATTTAGAGTAAAAAACTTTTTTTTTCTATGATACTCGAAAACATTATAATTTATTATTATTTATTTACTTATCCAGCAAGTAAGTAAATAGCAACCTCCCACAATCCAGCAAACATCGCATCGTGTGCCCACATCGCAGGCCATCTTTCATTAGGCCTACCTCGTTATCAGTATAACCTAAATCTGTTCAAGGTTGAGACAAATGACTGTAGACATCACTCACGCCGGCACCTCCAGTGTTACGCCACTGTGCCCCACCGTGACCCACCGTGACCCACATGGGGGCACTCACTTAATGCATTATAACTGAGGTATTTACTGTATACTATAAACTTTATGTAATATGTCAAAATAATTGTAAAATAAGTTAATTGTATAATTAGGATTAATATTTTTTTCATATAATTTATCTCAATTCCTGAATTAATTATATTATTTTCAAATCAACTAATTAACAGCTTTGTAAAATAAAAATAAAAAATACCTAACACTAACTCAAATTTAGAATGGATCGGAGCTTGTTCATTTATAATTAAGTTTTTAAGCCTTTCGGAAACTGTGGACTAAAGCTGTATTGCTAAAGCCTCATGACTGCTTAGTCAGCTAGGCCTCGGTTTTCTACAGTGCATCGGTGACCCCAATATGGGTCATTGACCCCCAAATGCCCCACATGGGGGGCACTGGCCTCGCGTCTGCATGCAACGTCTGTTGCTATGAAGTTCTGTGCAATTTCAGTAATGGCGCTGTTTGACGAAATTATGTCATAATTGGACTACTTTGTAAATTGACATACTTTTTACATATTGGTTTAGGTTAGATTTTCAATTTACTTAGGTTTTTTTTTGTATATGAATTTACAAAAACTTAAATATTTAAAATAATTTTATAAGCTTCTACACTTGATTTGAATTTAATGTGATAAGCAGAACTAAATTAAGATTTTTCTATATGTTTAATTATCATCCTAGCAATTTTCGAATTGATAATCTCTGTTAGAAACCATTCTAACATACTGCACATTCAGCCACAACCCTTTAAGCTTAACACCTAAAGCCGAACATTATCTTTCGCCATAAAATGTTTGCATGTCCAGCGTCGAACCCGGGTCTTTATTAGCAGACTTTAAAGAACATAAAAGGCATTTAAAGGCTTCATAAAATCGATGTCCATAAAAGTATTTAGGACACTTTCTGGTCGTGAAAAAAATATATTTTAATGTTTGGAGGCAGCTGGGGCGGGCGCCCCGCCGCGCGGCCGTTATCAGGAGGCTTTACCCTAGTTAAGGGACGTTTCAGTGGAAGCGCCTCAAGATTATAAATAAGCCTATTTGAGTGGGCGGGAAGTTGGTATCAAAATTGAAAAACAAAGTGAAAAAATGTAGTTTTCTGTTAAGTTAGCTTATTTACACAATATTAAGGATTTAAAGTCAAATATTGGTTTATCAAAAAAACTATGTTCATAATTATACCGATTGAATTAAACCCTTTTGTTTCTAAGATAAAAGCAAGCATTATACCAATTTCTTCTTTGTCCTTATTTCATTTACCTCTAACAAATACGAAAATAAACAGCTTCATATAAGCCATCCACTTACAAACCAAAACAAAGAATTTCTCCTATCTATATAATATAGTAGTTATCTAAAAATATGGCGGCTCGTATGTTGATGCTCGTGTTTATTACATTATGTTTATGAAAGCAGGTCGGTGTCGAACCAGGCGAATACAGGGAACCAGGTTCATTGTGTTAGCACGGAGAGGTACGATGGGGGAAATATGGGATGTACACACGGGGACATTTAGCAGGAAGTGAAATAAAAATATCGTTGATAATGTAGGCTTAGACAGTGGGGTGAAATGGACTATTGTCTTTAAGTTTGGAAGTGTGAAAACAAAGGACATAGGGTATTTTTTTAAATTAAAGTAAGTAATTTCTTTTTCCAGAGATTAGGATTTTTAAAATATGGGTTTAAATAAACGTGACTTGTAAACAAACAAATGGTTTTTGTATAGAAATAGGTTGGATACAAATTAATATTCTCTTCAGGTACTCTGAGTAAGTTATGATGAAGCTTGCCGAGAATAAGGTTGTTTTGTTTGATATTAATTCATTCCCATTTCCCCACACTATTTTAAAAACTACAAGACCTAATGACTGCCTCAAATTATGCCACCTTACCCATGAATAAATAGGCAATATAAAACCTAATTCCAATCACGACGCAGACGGCCCGACCCTGATTGTACTTCAGTATCGTAATGATCGTTTCTAGGTCGCGTTAACAAAAACCTGATTGATAGTCTGCGACCCCCCCCCCCCCCGACACCCCGCGGGGAGCAATGCTGCTCCACTGATACCGTTTATCTAATTGACTATTGGGTTAGGTAGAATTAGGTGTGGGATTGTTTATGAGGTAATATAATTAGGTATAATTAGAATATGTAGAATCAAGAAAGCAAGATTAGCTGAAACACATTTAATTAAAAGGCTCATTGTAACTAATTTATACTAAACTAGTGGCCGCCCGCGACTCCGTTCGCGTAGAAGTCGGTTTCCCGTGGGAATGAAAAGTTTTCCCGCGGTAAAAAGTACCCTATATGTTAATCTGATGTATAAGCTATATTACTGTAAAGTTCCATCAAAATCCGTCTAGTAGTTTTTACGTGAAGGAGTAACAAACATCCATCCATCCATCCATACATCCTCACAAACTTTCACATTTATAATATTAGTAGGATGATAGGAAATATACCGTATATTATATGCTGATGTTGAATATTAATAAATGGTATAATTACATAATTGTCAAATGACTGGACAATTTTAAATTAAAACCTGCCATTGCTATTCTATGTATCTACGGTCTTTCGATCGTTTATTGGCTATTTGGATTCCAACAGTTCGATGTAAAACTCCAGTAATTGAATGTTCCCGCCATTGATTTTCTCAGAACGGCAATTGAAGTGTGGAATATTTCTGCTTGTAAGGAAATTAAGACGCTGGCCTATTTCGGCGAGACCTTTTCTGGGACGTTTTATTTAGTTGTTTTATTTATATTGCAAATAAACTTTATATTTTATATAAACAGTTATAGCTGCGAGACATTTTAAGTCTTTTTTTGGGATAGAAAAATACTTAGATTTTGGTAACGTAAGTAAAACGAAATAAAAGTATTGTTTGAATATTACTTGCATATGAATTTATGTAGTTTATTTTCTTTAAAGCATTTGTAATATTTAAATGTAATAAGTAGTATTTTATGCAAAAACCTTACAAAGTCCGTTAATTTCATTATTTTGGAGTAAAATAAAGAATGAGATTAATAGCTAATAGATATGTTGTTAATTTTGTATTCATTTTATAAACACATACATAATATACATTGTTTTTTTCTCAAGGGGTAAATTAAGGGATCGGCATCATCTCATACACCTACAGACAATAGTTTTTTTCCCAGAGAATCATATTACCTACAATATACGAAGGTTTTCCCTTTTCACGAAATAGGTGCGTCTGACTAAGCAATGTCTTCTTGTTAAAGTTTTCTTTAGCAGAAATACCCATCTTTTGTAGAGATGGCCTGAGTTCAAGTGCTCTTGTGACCTAAGGGATCCGTTTATATAGTTAAGAGGCTACGAAAGTAGGTTCACGTAATTTTTTTTTAATTTATGTTTGTGTTCATAAAGACGGTGTTACTATCACACATTTAAATTGGTTACTGATAATTCAAGACAGAAAAAATAAAAGGGTTTTAGGTTAGTTAATTAGGATATTAGTTTTTTTAGAGCATGGTATTAGTGTGAAAACATTGCAATGATAACATTTGCAATCGTCTGATTTCTGTTTGTAAAACCAACTGTAAAGTTAAAAACAAGTCAAACAAAATGCAATCTGAAAAGCCATCACAATCAAATCCCCGCTGAATCTCAGAGTAACATTAAAATAGCGGCTGCACTTGCAAAAACACAAATAAATCATCGTATTTACCGACGCGTGCGCCGACCATTCATTTACTTAACTTTATGGAGGAGCATTAAAAATAACACCATTTCAATTTAAGTTGAAATAACCTATGAAATCGAAGGTTCCAGAAAAAAGTTTCGTGTCTGGCTGCGCTGTTGGGTCGTTATTACATACCTACAAACAGTCATTTGATAACAGATAGCCTGATATTTAACGAATATATCACATACGTTTTACAACTGTAATATTTTGTATTGTGTATTATCGCTTTTCTTAATTATTTCATTACTCAAAAATAACAATAAACTTACCTACATACTATGTGTTTAAGTTAGTTATCAGAAAGTGGCGCCAATATGATTGTTTTACTTTAATAACAGCGGTTCTATACCAAGTTGGCACCAACATTCGATAGATGGCGCCACTAGTAGATTAAATCGCGCTTGCGTTATGTTTTTGAATTTGATGGGCCCCTTATATGAAAAAATATTTTTTGTTCGATTCTTTTTAGGCCTTAAGAGGCAATACATGTTTAAACTGTGTGCGTGTGTTTCATTTCTCCAACTAGGACGTTATCGTACATGGTGCCGAAACCCGGGAAGTGGTAAAGTGAATAAAGTGTTGTGACAATGAGTGGTAATAGTAAGTAGTGCAATATTGGACAGAAACTGTAAGTACTTTAGAAGTATTAGTGTATAGTAAAGTAAAATCATTCAAGTTAAAAGTTAAAGTGTTTAGAATTTGGACTTAGAATAATTTCGTTAAAAGTGCACATACGGGGAATCCATGCCCGATTTTTCAAAGTGTTGTTCAAAGACTTAGCCGAATTTCGTTTGATCTTGGACTTAGAAAAATTTGAAGAGAATTAGGACTTGTAAAATATTTGAGTGTTAGACATAGTAAAAGCAAGAATTGAACACTAGTGACATTCATCATGGAAACTATCATAGCTTATTTATCTTTGCAAGATGATCGGTACGCGTCAATAAAACGTGCGGAAAAGAATTATAAGAAGAGTCCGAAAGACCGCATCACAAAAAGCTATGTCGACACTCGGATTGAAATATTGGAGGGACTTCGCAAGGAGTTCAAAGACACTCATATACAGATATCTATGGCTATTAAACCAGAACAACGTGCAGGGGTAGATTATTACAAAAACGAGATTCCAGAGTTATTTGATGAGTGTTATGCATGTTATAAGGGTTTGTTAAAAGAGGACTTAAGAGCATTCAACGCGTCACCAGCTTTATCGCCAACCAAGCCTACCGTGACTGACGTAAAGTTGCCTAGGATACAGTTGCCATCATTTAGTGGAAATTATAATGAATGGCAAACATTCTTCGATTTGTTCTCATCACTGATTCACAGTAATGCAAGTTTATCGGCTGTTCAGAAGTTGCATTACTTGAAAAGTTCATTGTCTGGAGAGGCGGAACAACTCATAAAGAATCTATCAACTACGGAGCTTAACTACGACGCGGCTTGGGATCAGCTGACGAATAGATACAACAATAAGCGTTTTAACTGCAATGCCACCTTAAGGACGTTATTTGGACAAAAACCAACATATGCTGAGTCTGCCACAGGTATTAAAGGTCTACTTGACACGACGTCATCGTGTTTGACATCGTTGAATAATATCGGCGTGCCTACCAACACCTGGGATGCAATCATTGTCTATTTGGTTGTATCTAAGCTTGATCATGAGTCACTGAGGCAGTGGGAGATGAAAATTGGCGAGTCAACATCAAATCACCTGCCTACATGGAAGGAGTTGCGTGAATTTATGGAGTCCAGATTCCGCACATTAGAGATGATTGAATCGACAAAATACACACGAAGTCCAATTAATAACAAGAGGTTCGAGAAGGTTAAGACATTTGCAGTTACTAACATAGATAAGCTAAGATGCGTTATGTGCAAGGAAGAACACCACTTATACAATTGTAAGGAATTCAGCAAACTCACACCTAACAAGAGGCATGAATTCGTCCAGAGCAATAGACTGTGCTTTAATTGCTTAGCTCCATCGCACTCTGCTAGGAAATGCCGTCACGCAACGACGTGCAAGAGATGCGGTCGCAAACACCACTCATTGTTGCACTTTCCAAGTGAAAGTCAAGAAGAAACGGGGATGAAAGAAGAGAAACACCACGACATTAAACCACGAACCATGGAACATCAGGGAGAGACAAGCGACATGAAGATTGTCGCTAATTTTGCGGAGAAGCCTTCGCAAGTGCTTCTTGCTACAGCGTTAGTTAAGGTTAAGTCGCGACTAGATGTTAAGCATTTGTGTAGAATTCTTATCGATCAAGGCTCTCAAGCCTCCTTTGTAACTGAACATACGGTGCAAACACTTGGTTTGAAACGTACACCAATAAGTGGTTACGTGTCAGGATTGGGTGATGGCGAATTAAGTATTAAATATGTTGTAACTTTGTTGTTAGAATCACGCTATAACCCTAAACACACTCTTCAAGTGAATGCATTTGTGCTAGGATCGTTGACAGCTTTACTTCCTTCTACGTACATAAAATCACCTAATTGGCTAGACATCGAGAATTTATCACTAGCCGATCCTGGTTATACATCACCTGGCAGAATCGACATTCTGTTAGGAGCTGAGGTTTACGGTGAGTTGTTGTTGAGTGACATGATTAAACACCCCCAAGGACAACTATTGGCGCAAAACACAATCTTTGGTTGGGTCATTTCTGGTAAGGTGTCACAAACAACCTCGGCAAGCGACAAGATCATAAGTTTGCATGTACGAACAAATGAAGATCATCAATTGAAGAAATTTTGGGAAGTAGAGAGTGAACCAAATAGGATTGAAAAACGATTAACCAGTTCAGAAGAGAAGTGTGAAGATATATTCAATAAAACCACTACCAGAGATGAAGACGGTAGATTCATTGTTAGATTGCCATTCAGTGATGACGATCCTGAATGCCAATATGGAAAATCGGAACAAATAACAGAGAGACGTTTTAAAACATTAGAAAGAAGATTAAAGGCAAACGACAAGTTAAAATTAGAATATAGTTTGGTAATAGAAGAATATTTAAAATTAAATCATATGGTGCGAATAAGTGATCCAGAAATAAAAGAGTTAAAGGCGGTTTACCTGCCACATCACGCCGTTGTCCGGGAAGACAAACAGACAACAAAGGTTCGTATTGTCTTCGACGCTTCGTGTAAGGGAGTGAATGGAGTGTCACTCAACGACAACTTACTGGTAGGGCCTAAGATTCAACAAGATCTTCGGCACTTGTTAATGAGATGGCGTCTCCATCGCATTGCTATCGTCGCCGATATAATCAAAATGTATCGTCAAGTTCGCGTTCACGAGGATGACACTCGGTTCCAGTGGATCTTATGGAGAGATGATAGCAACGAGTCTATTGGTCATTACAAATTACTTACCTTGACATTCGGGACGTCAAGTGCACCATACCTTGCTGTCAAATGTTTGCAGCGATTAGCGGAAATCGAAGGTGACAAATTTCCAGTGGCTGCTGAGATAGTTAAAATGGATTTTTACGTCGACGACCTTATGACTGGCTGTGAAACACAGGAAGAAGCAATACTAATATACCAGGAAATAAACAGCTTACTAAAACTCGGTGGTTTCCAGTTGCAAAAATGGATAAGTAACGACTCATTATTGCTACAGCACATAGGACAAGACAACCAGTCATTAGATCAGTCATTAGTGATCAAGGAAGATAACTCGGCAAAGGTTTTAGGTATTCAGTGGCATCGAGACACGGATACATTTCATTACACAATCAATTTGTCACATGAAGACGACAAACCTGTGACAAAACGGATGGTTTTGTCTGAAATAGCTCGGATTTACGACCCACTAGGGTGGGCGGCGCCAGTGATAGTAGTTGCCAAAGCATTTATCCAAAAGTTGTGGAAATCAAATTTAGATTGGGATACTGAATTGCCAGATGTACTCCTGAATGAATGGCTACGCTTTCGGGGACAATTGGTGCATCTCAAGGATATCAGCATTCCAAGATGGGTGCAGCACAAAAGAGATTCTCAATCTGAATTGCACGTATTTGCTGATGCGTCGCAGTTTGCTTTTGCTGCAGCTGTATATTTAAAGACAGTAAGCACTACAGGTGCCATTCATGTGTTTTTAGTCACAGCTAAAACTAAAGTTTCACCAATCGAAAAGGAATTGTCAATTCCGAGATTGGAATTGTGTGGTGTAGTATTAGCTGCAAAATTAGTTTTTGAGGTGTCGCAAGTCTTGTCCATCCCGAAAGAAAACTTATACGCATGGTCAGACTCGACCGTGGTCTTAGCATGGCTGCGGGGTCTACCTTCAAGATGGACCACTTTTGTTAGTAATCGCGTGTCCGAAATATTAACAATTTTAGATGCTCAACAAGTAAGACACGTGAGTACTCATTGCAATCCAGCAGATATTGCATCAAGAGGCGCACACCCTGACAAACTCAAAGATAGTTCACTTTGGTGGCAAGGACCAGAGTGGTTGCAACAACCCATAATTCAGTTACGTGAATCGGACTTTACAACTAATGAAGAAGAGAGGACACCAGTTGTGATAAAGTCATTAGTTGCCGTAAATCGTGAGAAGGATAAAAATTATTTAGAAGAAGAAAAATCGTTTATCTGGAGTAAGTATTCATCGTTTCAAAAAATGTTAAGAATTGTAGCATATATACGTAGAGTGTTGAATTTCAAGAAGCAAAGTGTAAGAGAAAAGTGTTCAGAAGTAATATCACCTCAAGAGAAGGAAGAAGCTTTGCTATTAATCATCAAACAAGTACAATCGTGCAATTTTCAAGGAGAATTACGGCAACTAAAGACAATTGAAAACAGAGAAACCGTTGCTAGAACAAGCGAACTCCACTCTCTGTGTCCTTTCATAGATGAACAGGGCATTTTGAGAGTAGGTGGTCGCATACATTTGTCAGAGTTGAGTTATGACAATAGACATCCTGTAATTTTGCCACAGATAAGTCACTTTACCCAGGTCATAATTGCAGATGCTCACCACTCAACAATGCACGGTGGACCTCAAGTAATGCTGAATTACATCCGAAGTCGATTTTGGATTATTCGTGCGAGGAAACAAGTCAAGAAGTTTTATAGACAATGTGTCACTTGTATACGATACTCGCAACGAAAAACGACTCCATTGATGGGTCAAATACCAGAAGTTAGACTCAAACCAAGTAAACCTTTTTACTCATCTGGAGTGGACTACGCCGGGCCCATCAACATTCGCTTTTCACCCGGTCGTGGAGCCAAATCTTATAAGGGCTATATATGTTTATTTGTGTGTATGGTCACCCGCGCAGTCCACCTAGAAGCAGTCTCTGATTTAACATCAAAGGCGTTTATTGCTGCTTTTCGCAGGTTTACTGGTAGACGAGGCCGTTGTCTGCATGTCTACAGCGATAACGGCACGAATTTTGTCGGTGCAGTTAAAGAACTCGATGACATGTTTCGCAATTCGCAGTCTTCAATTAATAGCGAAATAGTCGAACTGTTAAGCACGATTAACACTAGTTGGCATTTTATTCCCCCCCACAGCCCAAACTTTGGTGGACTATGGGAAGCGGGAGTAAAATCTACAAAACTGCACTTGCAGAAGGTTGTAGGAGATAATACACTCACTTTCGAAGAGCTGTCGACGGTCTTGGTTCAAATCGAGGCATGTTTGAATTCGCGTCCTATTAGCTACATAAGTGAAGATCCTAATGATCCTCTCCCACTCACGCCTGGCCACTTTTTGATAGGAGAACCAACTATTAATTTGTCGGATTTAGATTATTCTGATTATAATGTTACAGGTTTAAATAGATGGAAATTAGTTCAGCAAATTTGTAATTCATTTTGGAAGCGTTGGTCAAAGGACTATTTGTTATATTTAGAGAAGAGGTATAAGTGGACCAAACGTACATCTGCACCTAATGTTGATGATGTTGTCATTATGCGAGAGGATAATATGCCACCTGCGAAGTGGCCTTTAGGAAGAATTGTTTCTAAGATTGTCGGCAAAGATGATGTTACTAGAGTAGTAATTGTTAAATGCAAAAATAAACTGTTTAAGCGTCCTGTCAATAGATTATGTGTATTGTGTAAAGAATAAGTTTGTTAAAGTTTTATGTCTAGTTTGATTTTTATGTCATGCATTACGGTGGGCGGTTGATGCTGCACTTTTTTACTAAGAATTGTTAAATGTCTGTTTGATTTTTTTTCAGTATAAGTACAAGTTACTTATTGTTCAATTTAGATTAATATTCAAGGTTTTGTTTTTGTTTTATTAACTTTGTTATGATTGTGAAGGACAAGTCCTTGGTGGGCGGAATGTTTAAGTTAGTTATCAGAAAGTGGCGCCAATATGATTGTTTTACTTTAATAACAGCGGTTCTATACCAAGTTGGCACCAACATTCGATAGATGGCGCCACTAGTAGATTAAATCGCGCTTGCGTTATGTTTTTGAATTTGATGGGCCCCTTATATGAAAAAATATTTTTTGTTCGATTCTTTTTAGGCCTTAAGAGGCAATACATGTTTAAACTGTGTGCGTGTGTTTCATTTCTCCAACTAGGACGTTATCGTACACTATGTATTAATCAACTATTTAAGCAACGCGTATTCCTATTCGTGGTAATACAGTTGGTATTCCCCAAGTAGCCCTGCAGACTCGCGTTATCATTCGTCTCGATCAGAGCCCACTGTTTAATGACAGACAGACAGACAGTAAATCCGACGTCTAATAAACATGGATACGATATACCGACTCAGATAAAGAAGGACCACACAAAAGACTTGGTAACAGCTAAGTGTACATTAGTTAGCTGTAAGTAATTAGGGTAATAAAACAGGGTAATTACTTTTTGAGAGTACGCCGTAGGCAACTGCCTCTATTTTGATTTTATATACTTAGTATGAGAAGATGCAACGAAAACAAGCCTATGAATTTGTGATTTTTTTCAATTTTTTTTTATATTTGAAAAGCTAATAAACTAATTTACTATCAAAATTACCTGTTGCTCAGTGACAGCAAAATTGTATATTAAAAAAAAAACTTTGAAATGAATATACATCTCTTGATGATATTTAACGACTTAATTAGCAAGACGACCAGTTTTTTTTACTTAAAAAAGTTAAAAATACTCTATCACAAAATTCTTAACAATATCAAGTTCAAATCTTAGGTAATTTAGACGTTACTTAAACATTAAGTAACTTTTTAAATTGTGGTATTTTCTACTTATCCCTCCCCCAACTCAATTCTAAAACAATCTATAAAGACCTCAGTTTTTTCCTCAGAGATTTAACTGCAATATATTTTTGTCTTAGGACTCGCAGTGATGGCGCATAAAAACGTATCCAATTTCTTTTTGTGCGTTTCAAACAACATTTATATTGTGGATGAAACTATAAAACAGAATTAAGCCGACGTTTATGCACGTTTAATAAATAGATCAAGTTTACGATCGTAGATTGATAGGGTATTTACTACGCCCATCATAGAGGGATCTTAGATCAAAACACATTTTCAACCGACTATGAAAATATAAGAGCAGATTTGGTTGCTTTCTTTGTCGTAATAGTAAAGTAGGTTTAAATTTTAATTTAAAATATTATACGTGTAGAGTGGTGCTAAGAATGATTTATAGTTAATCTTAAAATCAACTTTAGGCTAGTAAAAATAATTGAGCCAATTTTTTTCGTAATTTTACGTAATAGGTACTCTTATAACAGCTTTGTTTAGAAGCGGTGTTATTTTAACCAAAATTCTCTAGCCTAGTTATAAAAACACAATTTTATGAGCCGTAAAAAATATTTAATACAAACCTCTATTATGTTGTTTAAGGAACGATGCAACTTATAATTTTAGACAAAAGCAAGTTGCTAACAGGGATTGCATTGATTCATGTGTCTAGCAAATTAAACTCTTCTAGGTTTTAGAAAGAAATTGCAAATATCGTAATCAATATTTTTTTGCAATCGACAGAGGCCACTACCCATATTTATGTCGCAAAATAAGCAAAGTGTTTCTATAAAACTAACCATAGCCTCATTAATAAAAGGATAAAAATAAAATAAGAAAGATAAGTTCTTCTTTCGTGTGATGAATATGCAGTTGCAGCACGTATTCATCTAGTGTCAGAGTTTTTGGGGGCCTAAGTGGTGGTTCTTGTAGGGTAGCGGCCTTACTGTCAGTATTTTTCAAGTCGCCTGTCTATAGAAAGATAAGTATAGCTTTATCAATTAACAAACTTAAGTCAACGACATTTACGAGTATCATCCGAATATTTGACATTAAACAAACAAGATTTAATATCGAAACATCTCAGCGATAAAAAGACATGACGTCATTAGTAGAAAAATATACGTTTCGGCAATATTAACACAGGAGCTAAGCGAAATATAATATGATTCAAGCATCTAGTCAGAACATTAACATTCTAAATAGAAAATAACGAAAATATACGAGCAGATGCGATGAACTCCCCGAAATGAGAGGGCTTGTTTCCATATTATCTGGGATTAGCTTAATGATTTAATCTCAGTTAATAAAACATTGTTTAACGTGCATTTTAGTATGTTTACCTGTTGTAATGTGTTAACCAAGCGAATGAACAATTTTTTCATTTATCAAGTTTTAATTAAATATGTATTGTCAGGCTTTTAAAAAAATTACAAGGATTCAGCAATTCTAATTTATATTGCCATATTCCATAAGCATTTGTACCAATTCTACTCTAAAAAAATATTTTGCAACATCAGTGTTTCTTCTATTGAGAATGTGTCATTCATTCTAAAATTTAATTTTCATTATACGATACAATAAACTTCTACATATTTGAATCACAAGAGTCGTATGGTAGTACGCGAACGAGCGAGCCGGCCGCCAGTCGGCAAGCTACGTCGACGTTTACTCTGAAGCACTTAGAATATTTATCTCTTATTTACTAATTATTACCTACTTACTTAATTGACTGGGATTTTTTGAAATAAAGTAACGTTTATTTTCAAAAGCATTATTTGTTACTGACAAAATTGTTATACAATGAATGTAAAAAATACCATATTTTATTTCTATTGGCTTGTCATCTCCATCCGCATTTAGTAGAATAAAGAGTTATATAGGTACATGTATAATCTAATTAAATCTCGTATTTTACGTCTCTACAGTTCACCGTAAATAGTTATTTTCTCAACCAAATACTTCAAGATTTCGTGTACTATTTACTCGTAGTTGGCACGTATGAGGCTGGAGTTGGATGTATTTAGTAAAAGGATTCTTAGCAGTGTAGTGAAGGGTGAAATTGAGTCGCTTCGGTTCTATTGGAGGGCTTGTCTGTGGGTCGCAGATAGAATACAGGGGAACAGACGATGAAATTGAAATGTATTGGTTGTAGCTAATAAATACAAAAGAATCAATCAAAATTTATTATTAACTTTATTGGACCTGGGTTGCTATATAAGATTATGAACTAAGCTTTTTTTGCCTTTTGTTTATAAACAAGCAACGAACTGTCTGTTAATTTTTAACTTTTCGTTTTTTGAACAAAAATGCTTTCAAAAGTGTTCTTAGTATCTAAAGTAGTTCCTTTGAATTTAATGTATTTTCTATATATTTTCTGTGCATGTTGTATAAAGTTTGTTCAGCGTGAGGAAGTGATTTGTCAGCCATTGAAGCTTCAAAACAATTACAATAAATTACGATACAGGATTAACGAAGACGGCACGTAGACACTTTATAGAGACGCAAGTACCATTTAAACGTATTTTTTAAAACACCAGTGATTTAATACGAAATCATATTTAAACACAGTAAATAAAAATATCGTTATTATAACAATACTAGAAAGCAGGGAGATGTAAAATACTTAAATGTGGTAAACACCATAAAAATAGCTATCTTATCTTTTTTTGTTATATTTATTTGAGTATGGCAAGAGTTTACTAACAATTACTACAAACTCAGCAATCTTTATATCCAAGGTTAATTCCATTTATTTTATACTAAATAGTGTTAAAAATGTATTTAAGTGGTTTTTTCGTTGTTACACCTCCCGCGTAACTACATAGTAAAAGTCAGAAGGGATTCCTCGCCCCGAGGTATTTCAGCTTGCCGAGCTCATGGCCGGTGTAATAGTGCCGAGGGACGAGGGCTCAACGGTGTGTACCTCCATTGGACTTAAAACTGCATCGTTACATGTTGAAATATTTATCCCACTAAAGGGTTTCGCCTATTAAAAAGTGACCGAACTAAAAATGTTTTGATAAAAAAGTGTTGAAATCTCCCTACACTAAACTAAAATATTTTGTTATCCTCACTTAACTTATTATAATAAAAATAAAATTGACGCGTTGTTATCATGTGCTGTAACAACTATCTTAAAATATTTCGCAACCTCTGTGTGAGCAGAGTCAAGTGTTTTGTTTTAATTTTCTGTGCCTAATACTTATGTACGGTTATAGTGCAGTACGTTGCAGTAGCTATATACCATTAAAATAACAAAACCAGAGTAACTTTTTCTCAAAAACAACAACCTAAAATATATATAAATGTAGGTGAAGCCAATTTTCAATTAACTAGGCCCAGACTTATTTGAGATTTAATGCTTCAATCACTGTAAAACAATTTCTTCTCAAAATTGCCTGCGTTATGTTAAATGAGCCCTTTAAATTGTAGCTATAACTCTGCGATGAAGAATTGTCTAAGAATTCACAATTATACCGAAGTGCCTTCTCTCAGGAGGCTCATAGGGTTTAGCATCAAGTCATATTTTTCAAAACTGCTTTATTTGAGCTATTTTTAAAATAAGAAATAAATAAATTTCAAATTACGATCCAATTTTTACCACTCGATTTTGACTCGTCAATTAAAATATCCCTAAATCAACAAAAAAATGAGAGTAAAACCCACAATACATCTCTTAGGGCTTTACCGATTTAATTGACTCCTTCGTTTAATTAAACCATGCCATGGACTATGGACAAAAATTCAACTGAAATATTTTTTTCAAAATGAAAAATCTATTAGGATTCCTAATATTGTTTTAGCCCTGCTATTAGTCTAGACTGTATTATTCCTGCAGTTCATCAATCGAGCGTGTGCTCATGTTTATTTAATCTCGACAAACACCTCTTAACCCCATAGTCGCCGTGAACCCGCGTGGCGTGTCGTTATTGGTTCTTCGTCAAATATTGTCACCTGACGCGCGGGGGGGTGTCAACCCTACGTGCACACTCCGATGATTATCCGATAATTAAGGGATGGGACACGGTGCGATTATTGAGGTATTATAAGGTTGGTTGGGTTGGACGGTATGAAGACGGGTTAGGGTAAGTTAGGTAACCTCCCAGGTTCTTAGAATATAAATAATTAAGAAACTAGTGACTCAATGGTGTAATTTTGGCCGGCTTATTCATAAAATAAATAAAGTTGCCAAATTATTTTTTTTTTTAAACAGGCCGATTAGTTTGACATAAGAAACTTACTCTTTGATGTATATTTTAATACCTATTTGCATGGCTTTAGTTAAAGTCATCATAAAACTATATAATATTTCAACCCGCCATATTTCCCATACCCTCTCCTTTATATTTCGCGAGAATTAGTGTTTACCAAACTCTTGAGAGGAACACGAGATAGCTTTCTACGTCTTCGTCTCGGCGGCGAGTTGCGATACTAAATAAAATATAACAAACAGCATTCTTGAGGAATTAGTTCCATGCCTGGTGAGGGGTTCATTATGGTAATTGAGGGCAGGCCGGTCACCTCGAGGGAAAGTTGGATGATTCTAGAAAAATGTGGTCCGCGAAATACGGATGGTGAGATTTTTAATGTTAAAAGGTTTGGTCAGGACTTTATTAAGCTTTTTTGGGATTGCAATGATAAGAATGTAATATAAACAGGTGATCCTACCATCACGTAAACTGCTTAGTCGTATGTTCTTTATCTCATAAAATATATAAAAATTACATAAAAACAGCAACACCGATATACTTGTCATTAACTAGAAATATTACAAACAGAAACCTAAGGTTCATAATGAACATAAAAAGCACAAGTTTCTTCGGTAGTTCTAATAAATTATCCATAATTGATTCTACTACAAACCTACTTACTTACAGCAATACCGGCGCAGAGACACATCAATACACTTCAGACAACAGAAACAAATAGCAACTCTAATAAATACGAACACAGAAAGTTCCTCTATAAATCAAATAATATAAACACCCTGTATTTACTGATACTGTGGAAGGGCGGAATTCATAAATGTGGATGTGTAACCAGTAAAATAAATTGAGTGAACATCTATCTACTAATGAACCTGTGTGGAGTAGAAGGTAAACCAACTTATAGATAGTGCAAAACGAAAACAACCGTATGTTATTTCTCACAGTAAAATTTATAAAACATAAATTTTGAATGACGTAGATTGATTGTCTAATGTCATCGGTCAATTTTGAACGATCGTAAGCGTCGCAAGTCCAATACGACAAAACGCATACTGCTCAATAAGTAGTTAATGTTGTTTAATTAATATTTTAACTATTTTGCATCTATAGAACACCTTTCTTATAAACTTAGGATTACTCTACTTCTATAAACTTAGAGTACTACTTCTGTGCCGTAACGTTTCTGTAGTATTAAAAACTTTGTTGAAAATAGAAAACTGTAGAATGTAGATAAGAATAACAGACGCTCAGGAGTATTAATATGCAGCTGGGATTTAAGTTATAAGACGCTTGACTTAAAGAGTGGGGCTCGGCGCAAACGAAGATATTTATAAACTAGATTAAGTTAAGGATCAGGTAAGATGAAATTTCACCGTCACAATGCCTCATTTTTACGCTTTTTAAACTTGTAATGGTTAAATACAATTATGAATAAAACTGGCAAAGGAATTTCATAAATGCCAATCCATGTCTTTCAGCTAAAAAAAAGTGGCAACAAATTTTCAACGTACAATCCAATTTTTACAGATATTTATTATTTAATTACAAACGTTTTAGGAAAAAATAACAAATTTGTTTTCTGTATGGAAGACAATTTTCGAAGCATCTCATCTAATTAAAGAAAAATCTCAATATTTGCAATGAGTCTTATTAAGACGTACTAGAGTGAAGAATCACTGGAGTGAATCTGCTTGTAGAGGCTTAGTATTTTACAAACAATTCATAGGTTATTTACCCAACTAAGTGAATCCATGAGTCAGGTGCGACAGCCTTGGAAAACATCTCAAATAACTGTGAAATTGATGCTTCTGTCTGCCTACACAACATATCTACATGAAACTATTGTTTACTACTAATAAAAACAAAACAACACTGAAATATGAAGTAAAAAGGATAAGGAATGTTTGTAAGGTAAAAAAGGGAAAAATAAGAGCATGAAATACGCAAGTGACAAGTACAGTAAGAGGTACAATTGATGTCTTCAGGTATTTTGAACTTTATGAAACAAAATAAATAAAGCTTCTCTTTGACCGAAATGTACGTAAATGAAACAAAAGACACTGTTTTTTATAATAGTTTCATCTTTAATTTAATGCAAAACTCAGAGCACAGAAGACGAATCACACAGTACAAGAATCTTAAAACATATTACATACTAAATGCACGTTACTACGCACTAAATCCAGATTTAAATCAAAAGTTACTACCAAATATACACGAATCTGCCTTTAACGTAGTCTTAAAAGACAAACTACTCAAGACAAATTGCTTTACACCCACCTTCAGACAAATACGGCTCAGTGGGGACAAATCAGATTATCCCACACCTTTGAGAACCCTTCAATGTAGAGGTAAACCAAATGTTTGATAGATTTGGACTCCTTTCCGAGTTATTAATTTAGACAGGCATTTAGGAAACGTCTGTTTCATTTCTACTGTTGTTTGTTTTCAGAACAATCAATGTTTTTTAAATTTTTGTTTATAATAGAAAGGATAATCCGTACTTCCTTATTTATATTATAAATGTGGATGTCTATCTGACTCTCTGTTTGTTTTACGTTCACTTCAAAACGGCTGAACCGATTTCAATGACTTTTGTAATAGACAGCTCAACAGCCGGGAATGAAAATAGGCTTCTTTTTACCGAAAGAATAAGTCTAATTCCCACGTTAATATCTAAAACGATGATTTAGTTAGTGAAAGCGTTTCAATTTCCCCAAAAACTTATTTCACGCGCAATATCCTTGTAGATATAATCTTATTTAGCGTATTTTATTTGTGAAAGTTATTGCTTAAATGGCTTTACAAGCACGGGTATCCTAGGATAACAACCTGAGTCTATTCCTAACATTAAGTAGACATTAATGTTTAATATTTACCAAAATATTCTATTACAAGATATTTTTAATATAAATATAAATTTAATATAAATATAACACTAACTCGGTTGGATCATTTTTCATTCTAAAGACGTGTTAAGGGATAAGTTCTCAAGTGCGAGCTATTTTTGAATACATTTGAAAATCTTCACTCAAGTATTTCGGAGCTATCGACCGTTAGTGTTAAAGTTACGAGCAATGATTTCAGCAAGACAAACACAAATTACCTATAAATTTCATAAAAACTTAATTAAGTATCGATAGTGCACTAAAAACTAAAAAGGTTAAATATTTTTATCGCTTTTTTTCTATAAATTAAGCAATAAGTCTTGGAAGTAAATCTTTGACGATGGCATACAACAGTATATACCTGTATTTATATTTGTTGCATTTAATTATTGTAATAACAAGATCGTAACACACTCTCGTATAATGACAATGATCCATTACGATTTGTTTTATCGCCTCGGCTAATTGCCTGTCACAAACGATTGTTAGGAGTCACTCAACCTGCGATGTCTAGTTCATTATTTACATTTAGCTGGATTTGTATTACTTTAGTTGGAAAGACAAGTAGTAGTTGAAGAATGTTGAAATAGGCAGAAAGTTTATGGCGAAAGCCAAAAAGAGTTTGGTAAATACCTTGAAGGAAATGGTTAGCAGTTAAGGTTTAATAGCTACCACTGATAAGATTACCAAAGTGTTGAATACGAATCTCTTAATGAATGACGTCAGCCATCATCGATCCTATAGCTGTAAAATTGAACTTATATTTTTTCACCACAAGCTTTCAATTTCAGAAGCTCACATCACTTCTAATCAAACAGTGGGGGGGTAATATTTGTAGGGGGGAGCAGATAACGATTAATGTCCCGTCTTTTCTTCACACGTCATTATTTTACTGCACGAGTCAACGATCTCCCTGCAGTCGTAAAAATTATCGTTTCGACTATAAAAGTCACTTTAATTTAACTAGTGATTGTTAAATTTATTGAGTTTGATTTAGAAACAGACTTTTTTATTCAATTTGAAAGTTTGGAGGTATTTCAAACAAGGCAGAGAGAGTCGTATTGATACAATTTGCACCTGATCGACGTTTTCAATATTGGCAGCATAGATTTGCATAAATTTGTTTATATTGAATATCACAAAAATACAGAGTGGCGAATGTAGCTTTTGCCGGCATAATGATGAATTTTGGGGGAAGTTGTAAAGTGAATTAGCGAGGGTTGTGTTCAACGTGAGGGCAACTTTACTTTAGCGAGCAAAGTTGGAGTTTGGAGTTGATACCTGCCTGTACGCGGCTGTTTGCAGGAGTGGTAGATACAAAGTAATTGTAAAGTTACTCTGTACATATTTATTTTTCAATGTTTGTTAACAAATTGTCACTTGATATTTCTATATTATATTTTTTGTTTTGGGTATAATATTAGTACTAATTCTTTAAGATTGGCCTTCAGGATATCTTAAAAAGTAAAAATATGTATAAAAATTTAATCCTACTCTCGGGAGCTGTGGTTTAGAAGCAGACCTTTCATTGAACGTGCATTGAACAAACAGAAACAACTGTAGTTTATTTAAATCCTTATCAATGCATCCGCCATCTTACAATTTCAAATTCCCCTAAGTAATGAATATAATCCAGTAACGAGCGCCGTAGCGGAGAATGCCACATCTCACGGCGCAGGTTAAGCCTCTCGTCGTACTTAGTGTTAGTCGCCCGAGCAGACATCTGACGCGCACAGACGTACACCTTACCCAGACAACACGGGTATACCTTACCCAGCATGGCAACGTTGAAGACGGTTTAGTTTAAACAGAACTTATGCAAAAAATATCTTAGGGTTTGAGTTACGAATAAAAAACTTTATTTATGTAAGATACGGTTGGTTGACAAATAATAATTAACATATTTACTTGGTTAGTTAGAGCAATTATGGCATCAGCTTACGGTCACGGAAATGTTTTCACGATTTTCTGATTTTTTAAACTTCCTTAACAGTCATTGATACACGACATGTAAAATATTGAAAACTGATGCGAATGCTTAATGTCTGTACCTTGTTTAGTGCTTTAAGAGAAATTATCAGATATTAATGTAACTATAAATTGTGTAAAAAGTTTTTATTGTAACTTCTGTATTTTCCAAGAAGATTTTTTATGTTTTTATATTTTATGAAGCTCTGTTGTGCTATATTAAAGAAGATGTGACACTTTGCAACCAAATTCTGTCGTGATACTTCATAAAATAATTAATTTTAACGGATATCTTACTACGTCGTTACACAAATATTTATTACAGCAAAGAAAGCAATGTGAACCAACATTTAAGACCTCATTTGTAACAAAGTCTTTAGATATAAAGTTACATTGTTTAATATTAGACTTGCTCGTTGTTAAATACTAACACAGGTAACTTTCAGTCTGAGTCAACAACACTTCCTTTCAAAACTTGTTACAACTCTAAGAATCAGTAACGAGAAAGTCTAAAATGTTGTCAAACAACTAGGCAATTTATAAAACCACTAGACTGTAGATCTTAGAATATTTCTTTACTTTCTTCTGTTTTTAATAAATACGGCTAATGTTAGTAAGTGTCATCCTAAAATAAGAGTTCAAACTTTGCGTTATAACTTATGTGATAAAAAATAACAAGATCAAATTTAGATTAGCAAAGACTCATATTATTTGTCATAAAGTAATCTCCAAAAGTAATGATAAAAAAGTACATTGTGAGCAAAGAGAGTTTCTAAAAGAGTTCATAACTAGAGTATTATTGACCATTACTTAAAAACTGCCGCACCCACACAGTAACCGAATCCGCGAGTCGTTTGTTTTCCTAAAAACTCTTAATGGATTCCTTAAAAACCTTAATAAAAATAATCTCAAATAAAATCCGCCGGCAGCCGGCTTACAAGTTAATTCAGCTGAGATTAGCTGCGAACCCTCTGAAGAAACTTGTGATGAGCATTATTTAATTCCTTATTTTCTTTCTTGAAGACGAGATTCCGAGGCGTTTGGAGCAGAGGCTCGGGGTTTAAATTAGTTTTGTAACGATGAAAGAAACTTCGGTGGTTATGGCATCGAGTGTAAGTATGTTGCGTCAAAGAAAATATAAATAGCTTTTGGTTTTATGGTAGACTATTTTGATTGGTGGCTGATTTTATGAACACAAACAGTCGCAATCACAGATTTGTTATGAATCCCTTTCTTGAACATATTTTGGTAATTTCAGTATCGTTTTTTCTGTTGCATAGTGAAACAAATGTAGTTGTATGAAACCTACACGCTGTATTGAGAGACAGAGCTGAAAATTGTTTTAAATTCGATAATGATGGTGATAAAATAAGTTTCTTTCAATCTAAGTTTTAATTTTTTTTGTAACAGGTTATGTATTATATTATCTCAGAGTTGTATTGTTTTGTATTATTTCGTATTTTTATATTTTGTTCATATTATAATATAGCTGCCAATTTTTTTCGCACCTCTAAATCTATATGCAGTCAGTACCTACAATACTTCAATATAGACTATATTATAACTGTCGTGGGTGACAAACGATTAAAGTATTAATTGGAAAAGTCGTTCCAGCTCGTGTTGATATGAATATGACCTTCTCGCCGCTATGTTCATTTCATACAACTCTGCGAACTATTTCAATCAGCCGGCGAGTTTGAGGATCACAATCATGTCACAAGTTGCCAAGTCAAAGGAGTGTGGCATTCAGTCACGTATTGATTAAGGTATAAGGTAAAAGCACCTATCTCCGAGGGGTTCTAAAAACCCAAACCCGCGGTAAATAGAAAAACTAAGTTTTTTATAGATTCCGTCTTATATTTAGATTTTGTAGTTCTTCAGCGTTTAGATAATTTAATTAAGAACAGATTTTAGTGCTTATATTATTATAAACACGCAAAACATAATAAATAAAAAGGTATTTCGGTGTGGCGAGCGAGGTAAAAGTCATTTCTCCGTAACGTTCAATTTACGAGAGGAGTGATTATCATTCTAGTTCTAACAGGTAAGGTCGGTTTATAAATATTAATTCAATAGCCAAACGTTTAATCTTTAAGTTTTTGTTTAAATATTATGCATTAATAGCTTACTTTTTAAGAAAATGAGTGTTGAAAATACATCGGCATTACCGTCCATTATTTTAAAGCGGTTCCTTATCCCGCGGTATACCTCGGAATAAGGAAATCATGGTGTTCATTTTATCTTAATTTTTCAGGTGATTCTTATAAACTTAACTTTCTTTCGGCAATCAAATAGAAAAAATCGGTTAACATTGGATTAGAAAATCCAATTCCGTGTTAGTGTTTTGAATATATTTCACATATTAAATAGGAATCAAAATATATGACCAGAGTAAAATTCAATGATTTTTTCCAAATTGTAACCAATATTGTAATCGTTTTAATCCTATGTTCTAGTAAAAAATTCTTTTCAGAATTACCAATTGTAATTCATTTTTTATTTCAAATAAAATAATCACATTGATTTTTAAATATTAGAAAACAAGTATTACTCGGATTTAGAAATATTATTTTTCGGGAAGGGCCGAGGTATATACCACGGTGTTAAGTTATATGGAAAATAAATTAGAACGTTACGCCGTGCTACTTTAAAAATGTTATGAAATAATGCATAAAATAGACATAATGCATAAAATTATCAAAATTTTGTTTATTTCAGGCCCTTATTTATATCAACTTTAAAGCGTTAAATAAATGTAAAAAATATTAGCTAAAAATTCTATCAATAATAGTAATAAATATTATTATTTATAGAACTTTAGTTAATAATTCCGTAGAATCAATAAGCAGAGTAAGTCACGTAAATATTTCATGATAATTTTCTGCATATGTACAACTATTAAAGCAGACTTTCTCTACCAGTTCATACCTCGGAATTAGGTGCCCAATTACCGCGGAGTTAGGATTTTTACCGCGGAATTAGGGTTTTCTGCCTCAGTCTACATTTTGCTTTATCTATACTAATATTATAAAGCTGAAGAGTTTGTTTGTTTGTTTGAACGCGCTAATCTCAGGAACTACTGTTTCGAATTTTAAAATTCTTTTTGTGTTGGATAGACCATTTATCGAGGCAGGCTTTAGGCTATATAACATCACGCTGCAACTATAAGGAGCGAAGAAATAATGGAAAATGGGGAAAAAACGGGGAAAATTATTCATCCTTGAGGGCTTCCGTTGCGTGCGCTGCGAAAACGGTTCTAGAAACCAAAAATATATGTATGAAAGAATTAAGTGAACTTTTTACCGCGGGAAACTTCACATTCCCACGGGAAACCGACCTATACGCGAACGGAGTCGCGAGCGGCCACTAGTTTTAAATATAAAGCCATTGATAACTGAAAAAGTATTTAAACATTTGTAAAGTATATTAGATCGTCTATCTTATAAAGTTATATTATTACCCTAAACCGCGTTTCTTATCCCTAATATCACTGTTCCTTTCTTAATGTTGCAAAAATACCGCGGAATTAGGTGCTTTTACCTTAGATTTATGTTTTTAAAGTTCACTTTTCATAAGATTTAGAAGGCATTGAATGCTGTTATAATTTGATAATCTATAATGGCTGTATTTAATAACGCATTTGATGGCAGGTAAAGGGGTGGAGACGGAAAGCTAGTTTCCCATTATTAAAATTGCCACCTTGCTTCTATTATGCGCACTTTTAATATTTCTAAATATAAAAAAAAATAAATAGAATAGCTTTTTTCAAATAATTATGAACATCCTTGATTCTACCGACATGCATCAAATATCGGATTTATAATAGCGTTATAATGGCATTGAAGTTACCAAACCATTTGTGAGTGGGTTCTTGAATTATGACAATTCCATTGTACTAACTCTTCCATAGATATTCGTAGTTTCTATTCCTTTTTCAATCCCCCTAAAACCAGTGTGAAACCTCTACACACTCTCCGCTCTGCCCTCGGCGAGCGTTGGCGAATATTTGCACGATATTTGCATGTTCGCGTGTGTGCATAACTAAACGCATAGCATTACTGGCACCTACCACATTTATAAATAGAACGTTTAATTTTAGTGATTAGAACTAATATTACTTTATGTAGAGTTTATTTATAGAAATTACGGAATGAAAATAGCTTTAAGAACGTCATATCACGGTAACGAAATCAAATGCGTACTGTTAGGAAAACACGGAGGTTTGCCTTCAAGAAAAAAAACTATAATTCATACCGTGAATCCCAATCGCTACGTTGCCTGTGTTATTTTATGATATTGTTAATGAAACAAATTTGTGAATTGAGACAGTTAAGTAAAGTTAAATTTCAATGTCGTGATTTTATAGTTAATTTTATTAAAGGTTTGATAAAGTTATACGGTGTAAAATTGACGGCTGACAAATAAAGTCAAGGTAATTATAAAACAATTACAATTAATGACACTCCAAATCTAATTTATCGAAGGTTAATCTTTTGAAGAAACAAATATTACACAAGCAAAGGGTGGTAAGCTGGGAGTAATTGAATAAGTTTTAACTGTAAAAACCACAATTTTTAGAGGCAACCTAAGTGAAAATTGTATTTTATTTTATGAGTAGCTTATTAAGCTATAGTATAAGCAAAAAAATAGCAATATCATCAATCAAAGAGAAATACCGACACAAATAGATCACAAAACTCGAATGACATAAGAATAAAACAAGTGGAAAAACTGAATACCCATAATAACCGTAACATCTTACAACCAAATTACAGAAAATAATTTAATACAACGAACGAGACGCGGGATTATCAGGAGAATCGCTTTATTTGTATTATTTGTGGCGAGGCCCGTATTTATAGACAGGCTCTACTTTTTGGTTTATCCGAAAATACTTACAAATTAAAGAAAGTATAATAATATTACTTTCAACGAGCAAACTTAGTTGAAAGCAGCTGACGCACATTTTTGCTGGTTTTTAAGTTATAACCACCACTGAAGATCTTTAACATAATTCGTATATAAAAGAGATCGGCATAGTCTGTTAGATTACAGCCTATAAATACAGCCACTTCAGTCTGAGATTTCGGTAAAGGCAACTCCACACTAGCTTACACTGCGGAATATTCCTTGCTGTAATGTATTCTGTAGTTCAGCTCAAGTTAAATACTAGCTCTGTGTGTTCATACAATAGCACTGAGTAACGGAATAAATAGTTATATAGACGTGTTAAAGCTGTCTCAACCAGTAAGCGTAAAGTTAGTGTGTCTCGAATCTATCTAAGATGTTGCAGAAATAGAAAAACAGGTTTCTTTCACGGATTTTAGTCATTAACCTTACAAATCATCTAAGTTAAACAAGCTCTACGAACTATATATCTAAAGACAAACACATGTGTAAATCAAGCCGACAGAACAGCAATTTTACAAGTTGCCGTCACAACCTACTTCCCTCTGTTTGTCAGCCTCTTACCTCGCGCGTGAACCTCCGGGCTCGCTCTGGGTCAGTAATACCCCCTCGTATAACCCGGCTGTTAACCCCACGGCGCAATCATTGGAATTATCCGCGGGTATAAGTAGGCGAAGAGGCAGATATCTACGAAGGGGACTGATTTCTCGGGTATTTTCGGAACAAGTTGAAATGGCAGGAAGTTGGGCGGTAATTGATACAGATTGTTTGTGTTATGACGCCTGTGCTGGGTATTTGTACAGTGTATTGTTACATTAGTCCTTTGGTGAAATTGTGAAGTATATGTTTGACAAGCAGATATTGCAAAGTGCATGTTTCAGAAATGAGCTAACCATAAAAGTAGGATCGCTAAACTCGATTTTGTGTAAATATAAATTTAAAATTTGAATACAGAATTTATTTTTGATATTTCATACAGTATTTAAAAAATGTCTTAGCTTGGCAGCCGTTAGTTTTTATAGAAAAAGAATACACCCTGTATTTTCTCTCAAAAAACCACGTGAACCTCGTACAATAAACTTCTGCGTCAGCAAAGAAGCAAGTCGAATGCCCGACTCAAACGTTTTCTTCCATATATTGTCTAAGAGTAGGTACTCCATCGATATGCAAGCATGGTACTTGCTACACGCAGCTTGCGACTCCTCGTGCACTTTGACTGCTGCCTTCATGAATTTATATGAACCTTCTGAATATTCAGTCATTTGGTTTCATAAACAGGTATTTTTCGTTTCAATGTAGCTGGAAATCCTCTGTATATTTACACAGCGTCTGTCTGTCTCTGGCATCCAATTTGACTTCACTATTTTACCTCTTAACATTTTTGGAAGGATATTTTCTTTAGTAAAACAATTGAACGTTTACGTGTTATTTTAGGCCAAAGTGGAACAATGCTTCCATTGAAAGAATAGAGAGTTACTCATGTAGTCTTAGTCTTTATAGATATGTTCGCTGGCTACCTAATAAGTACTTTGATGTTTGTATCTTCTTGGAAACAACACTAAGTAGGTCATAACAATGTCAAATCTTTGCTGGTATCAAAGACTGAGTAAAACAGATCATATTATGTCACTCAGACACAGGCTTTTTGCTCAGTGAATGAGAAATTGGTTAACAATAATGCAGTTATAAAGTGACCACATAAAAATGTTGTTGTTAAAAGCTTTTTTTTAAATACTATTCACAACACTTTTACGGGATATTTACCATGACTATTGTTACTTTTCGATATTTTGGCACTGTTTCATGTGCCATGTCACGGAGTTACCCAATAGGTACTACTTTAAAACAAAATATTGAGCCTCAAAGACATCTACTATCTGCATGAACTAACCTTAGAAGAAATTAGACGTAACAACACAATACAACCTAAAATCAGGTAAACTTTCACGGAAGCTTTCCACTGCTCCAACTATTCCAGTAAAAAGTGTCACTGCTGTCTTTTAAAAGTTGATTTTATCTCAATAGGTTCGTTAAAGGCATACAAGAGGCGATCTCGACGTCGAGAGCGGCGACAGGACTTTATTAATTTGATGCTCACTCAACTAGCATTTAAATGAAAACTGCTGCTGGAAAGAAACTTTACTGAAGTGAAAAAGTAATGATTTAAATGGACTGACGAAAAAAAGGTTTAAAAAAAATTTGTCGTTTAAAAGTTGCAACAATCTCGATATATTTTCAGTGATCTAATCTACATATCAAAGATTGTGTAAGCAAGATTGTGGGTTTTCCCCAATAACTACACTTAAATTAATATATTTGGTTATTATAAAATAGTTGTGCCTACAACAGATACAAAAGAGTATCTGTAAAAATACTTTATTTGATTTGATTAAAGTTTTAATTCTTGGAACAGGTTTGGTTTCATTGAAACATTAAAAGCCCTTGAAAGGAATTTCATCTTTCATAAGGGAGTAATCTTATTATCAGCTTTGTACGGCTGTTTAATAAAACCCTTGTAAAATCATTTATAAATATCGCACCATCTTTCGCCTTTTTTCTTTTAATCACGGAGGTCAAGTTTAATAACTGCTCAAACTTAAATTTAACCCTATCTGATATCTTTTAAATGGAAATATTTATGTGAACGAGCCTAAATTTAAGCCGGCAAAAGTTTGAAGTACAGAATGGCTATTAGAAACATTTCGACGTGAAAACAAATGACTATAATGAACTTAGTTCTACCAACTCGTCTAAATTACGAACCGAAAGATCGTTCTCGAAGTTTCTCGAACTTCTAGATTATCGGAACAATCCGAGTTGAAATCGTATCAATTCAAATAAACATCGATACAGGGGAACAGTAAAATTTTATGACGCATTAGACGACATCATATCGGAATTAGGAACCAACTTTCGCCGTTCCACGAATGAAGCGGACGATAAAATGTCTTTATTTTGACAGCAACCACAATCGACAAATACAACCGATAGTTTAGATTCTCGAACTGGCGCTGACAAAATAAAAGAAGGATGCTAAAGTTTGGGAAACTTCTTGTTAAGTTTTTTTTTTCTAGTATACAAATAGAAAAAAAAAACTATAGGGCCGGTCGATAGTGAAGCCAAATAACATCTTGTGTCCAATCAAATTGACTACACGTAGAGGTTTTTTTCGTTCGTGTGCAAACTCAAAAAGAACTCAGTAACTCCGAAGAACTACATTTAAAATAAATATTGAATCAATGCATATAGAGCGTATTTATACTAGACCCGTGTCGAACTTGAACCCAGTCTCGCCTAAATCTATTTCTAAAAATTCAGCTATCGGAAATAGCTAAATCTGAATTCAATAGGCTATCTTGAAATGTAACTTTGTGTGACAAACCTCGGCCATTAAAAAGTTTTCCTATAAAGACACACTCAAAAGCCTTTGCAACTATAAGGCTACCAAGTAAGCAACTATTTAGAGTAAAGAAATGGACATATTTGATATACCGTCTCGGCTTATACCAAATACCTACCTACATAATTCAGATTTTTCTATGAAAATATCTTACTGTAAATCTGTGAGTTTATGAAGCATACAAATATTTGATAGTTATATTATAGTAGCTATTAATTCAGTAGCAAGTGATGACACTAACTACTTACTTCATTTAAAATCATGTCATTAATGAAATAAAAAAATCGGAAAAAAAACTGACACCAAATACTAACATAACTAGAATAAATCCTGAGCAATTAGTATCATTTAGTTTAAATATACGTGTATTTAGATAACATATTAGAATGTATTTTGTTGAATAAAACTAAATTCTTTTGAAAATATATCATTATATAGGACGATACGAGTATATTTCTTTTTAAAAAATATTTTATTTATTGTTGTTTACATTACAAAAGTAAAGGAACCCATTTATAGGTCGTCATAGACCATTGTAACGGTTCTTACTGCCGTTGCTATTGGGGACAGAAAGCTCACAGTATATTGTACAAAGTCCGTTCCTCCGATTTATTTTGTGATAAAAGGAAAGTATATATCGCTCCACATTCCCAAAACACACACATTTTAAACTTGCTTTCATCGATACGTGGTTTTCTGTTGCCTTTTACGAATTTGGTATTTTCCCGTGGCAAAAACGGTTGTGACAAAGTGTATCTAAAATCGATAAGCCGTTTTTGCGTAACGAACTATATAAACTTATTAAGTTGAATTAGAATTAGCAACACAAACATTACTAAGAACTCCCTCAAACAGTTGCAATTGAGCATGTGATTCGTGATTGCAAGAAGCCTACGCTACGCCGACCTCGCTCCACATAGCGTACTACGGCCGCGTATTGAAGCAAAGCAGCCATCAAACGAGAAGTGCTCGTAAAACAACTGATATGGATGATATAAAAACACACAAAACGTTCGAGGAAACGATTCTGTATTAAAATAGGAGATATATTGTAGTGCTGAGTTGTAGCTCAATATGAAGTGGCTTTAAATGTCTCGCTTATTAATTGAAGGATAAGATTAGTAACTGAGTAGATATGTACAATTTAATGATGACTAAACTTCTTAATTTTCAACAATAGCACATACAAAGTAACCACGTTCGACAAACTAGGTATTCAATATTTACTCTTTAACGGTGATAGTCAAATTGTTTCCAATAAAATTAAATGTAAGAGCATGATGCGTTATCTCAGTGTGGAGTTCAAATTGAGAAGTTGTTTCGAAACAAAAACACGTCATTCCTTTCCATTAGTATACTATAATAACAACAAGATATTTGCTAACTAAAATATAGAACGGTAATTAAAATTATAAACACTACCAAAATTATGTTACCTGCCACTATTTACTTTACCTTTCCATATTTTTTAAATTTGGATCACTTTCTCCTGTTAAGTTGATTTCTTTGAAGATCCTTTATTCGTAAATGTAGGGCCTGCATCAGGATGGGGACAGACAATTTGAACAGTTGCTCTCAATTATTCCAATGTGTTTGCAATTAATATCAGTTTAAAATCATATTTCTTTAGTATGATTGTATTTTTTTAATTTTGCTAGAACTAAATAATTATCCCATTTTACACACTAATACCATTAGTTCACTATTTTTTCATTACAATAACGACATATTACATCTTTTTAAAAACGTTATTAAACCAGGAATACTTTGAAATCATTGGCCACTATTGCTTTGATATTATTTATTTTACACCAGAGCTGTTCAAAGTTCCACATCTTAAATATTTCTTTAGAAATTTTACACAAATCAAAAACATTATTTTTTGAGAAAAATACTTTAGTTAGCTATTTTATTTGGTAGTTATTCACTGATGCGGTTAATATTTATTATTTGAGCACAGAAATAATGATGGTATTAAGTGATTTGACCTCGTTACGAGTAAAAATATGAACACAGTCAAAAAAATATGAAGTTTTTTTTTAAAGCGCCATATTTCTAGCAGTGTAAGGGTTATACTTTTTATCAATTATTTTTTAGGCTTGCCTTTAGTTCTACTATCAGCCCTTCAGAGGTTATCCATTGTTTACTGGACACCCGGTATATTCCTAACCTTTCATAATTTATTTACTTTTCATCATTTATTCATACTTTTCCATCAAATTAATGCCCATAATAATGAGAACCTAATACAGAATATCGAATAAAGATAAATCATTCTGTTCTCTCGCAGAACATAATATGTCGTAGATAATAGCTTAGAGGTTTTGCTGACGGGACTTAATAACCAATGACAGAGCTTATAAATAGTCAAACTTATGTACCTAAATTACTACAAAATATTAGGTACATCTAATCTAGTCAGGGTAATCTACTATAGAATTATACGTTTCGTAAATGAAGACTAATTAATTTCATTTATTCCATTCCAGGAATGTTGCTTTGGCAACGTAAGATCACTGACCATTTCATAAATTGATAGAAATCTCCAGGACCCAATAAATAAATAATTACAAAATAACAAAGCAAACGAAACAAGATTTCAACTCCAATTTCACGAAACGTCTATCGTTACAAAGATCCCAACAAAATTATTTAAAACGCTGAAACAGAATTCAATCTTCAACTCTTCGCCTTCATTTAATTTGTAAAACAAAATAGACAATTGATCCTCTGATATTGAAAATATTCAAGCATTTTGCTAATATTAAGTTATTTGCAGAAGCAAAAAGTAAATTGAAACATCAATAACGGCGCGAAGAGTGAATTTGTCGTCGTGTTGCGAGCGTTTCAATCAGCAGAGTAAATACGAGCAGTACTCACGGACGAATATGTTGGAGGCGAGCGTGGCGGGCAGGCAGAACACGATGACCAGGATGTCGGCCACGGCGAGGTTCACGATGAAGAAGTTGGTGACGGTGCGCATCCGCGGCGAGCGGTACACCACGGCGATGACGAAGCAGTTCCCCACGAGCCCCACCGCGAACACCAGCAGGTACGCGGCGCAGTACACGGCCGTCATGGCGCCGCCGTGCCGGTACATGACCTGCTCCAGCCCCGAGCCGTTCACGGAGCCGTTCCCCAGCGGCGGCTCCAGGTGCGCGGCCGCCGGCTCCAGGTCCGGCAGCACGGCGTGCTCCGGCAGCTTGCCGCTCATCGCCTCCAGCAGCGAGTTGGACAGCAGGTCCGCGAGGTGGCCCCGCGAGTGGCCGTCGCGCGAGTGGTTCCGGTGGCGCGCGTGCCGCGTCTCGTGGCCCGGGTGCTGCGTCGAGAAGTTCAGGTACTCCGTCACATCGTTCGGGAACTCGGACGGGACCCTGAGCGGCGCCATCGCAACACGTGTCTAAACCATACTACACAACACTGGCACCGAGCGGCGACGAAACTAAAGTTTGGATTGAGTGGGTAGAAAAGTGTGTAAAAGTTGTCGTGTTCCGCGCGGCGGGTGTGTAGCGGGGGCGCGCGAGTCGTGTCGGCGAGCGACGCCGTCTGCCGCCGCCGCCGCCGCGCGAGCCGCCGCCACCACGCATGTGCCGCGCGACACCAGACCACGCGGGAACAACCTTAACTACATAACAATAGAACACAGAATCCTCCATCACCGCGACGGACAACTCGCAACGGAAACGCATCTACCCTACAAGTTTAGCATTTCATGCATTTTAATCGAAGTGACCTGTAATCGAATTTCCCCCGAATTTCGATGAAAATCGACGCTCGAATCGGATTATCGAAATTTTTGACTACACAATGGATTGAGCGCGAAGTTTTGAGAGTCGAGGCGAATACTGAAACTTAATTAGTGAAACATTTTAACAAAGCATCGACGATTTAAAGGTTAAAAGCGATTGCGATGGTTAGTTTACTGTTTGTTAGAAGTTAATTAAGGGCTGGCTGTGTAGTTTATTAATTGATATTTTAGTCTAAGAATTACCGATACAAAATTAATTTATTATTTTCATTATGGATAAAATAAATATACAGTTTTGTTTTGTCATAACAGTTACATAACATGAAAACACCAATAATCTGGCAAAAATAAAAATAACGTAGCTACTTTTTACTTTCATACATCTTTCATGAAGTTATTACAGAGTTGCCTTTCATATTTATATATTTTATTCATCACAAAATGACGAATGAATAACCATTCTAAATCTGAAACTTTTGGGTAGAACTCTTTTAAAATTCTAATAAAACTTGTGTGTCAGACAAGATGTTACCAATTTAGTGTGTCTGGATGTTTGAGACGAAACTTCGGTAGCACTTGACGGATTTAGATGGATAAGTTCAACAACTAAATACAAAAAACTTTAAAGTACATTTTAGTAGTGTATGCACGTTTGCACTGTTTTTATTTCAGGCTGGAACTTACTTAAGGTACACAAAAAACAAAGATTTTAATATTTTTACTTAGATGAATAAGAATCAAACGATTACCATAAAAAGGAACGAGGCTCTATATATCTAATAATAAAACGTATTTTTGGCTCGTAAATTCAAAGCATGTATTTTTGAAACGTTATATCATGTACCGATAGAATACTTTTAATAAATGTTCGTATCTATGACATCTCCTAGTTTTTTTTTTTATATTAGCAAAGCAAACGAGCATGCGGGTCACCTGATGGTAAGTGATCACCGCCGCCCATGACTACCCGCAACACTGTGGGTGTTGGGGGTGTGTTGCTGAGCCTTTGAGGAAATTGGGCACCGGATACCGCACTCACCGAACGAAACGCAGGAACATCGTCCCTACTTCACGTCGGGTTTCTGTGCGACGGTGGTATTTCACCGGTCGAGTCAGCCCACTAATCGCTGCAGACAGGGCCTACAGCTAGACTCTACCACTCTTTTGTATAAAGTTTTTTTTTATGTGATATTCTAAGTGGTAACTAAAGTAGGTATAAAGTAGGTGTATAAAACAGGGAGTCACGTGATTGATTTTACAGTTCAACGTGATCATTGAAACTGACTTTTCCTGCTTCCTACCCTTTCCTGTTTGAGGGGGTGGGAACTTATAACATTGAATGCATTGTTTGCAAAAAATGAACATAAACGCGTTTTAGGTCGAAATATCTTTTAGCCAAACAAAATACCAGCCAGTGGTTTCGTAGTTAAATAACTATTAGAAAGGCGCCATAAATACCCTATAATATAACATATTAAGTAGAGTTAAATAGTTACATAGATAAATTATTAACGCAAGTTTTAATTGAAATAAGATCCTACAAAGTATTTTTTCCTTTTTAGTTTCTCACGTAAAAAGCTTGCGATTTTTGAAACGAAATCGCAGATTAACATACAGAACTTAGAGAGTACAAAACAAACTTAAGACTTATGTCTACATGTATGATATACTCCTATACAAGTGACACATGAAGCATGAACACATGAATGTAAATTGTTGCGTGTAAAACACTCGCGATTTTCCACTTTAGCTTTTGACTCGTCGTGTCACGTGTTATTCCTCTATCAACACAATGCTACAGCCTTCACTCCAATTTTGTTTTTGTGTTATTTTACCTGTTTTGTTGTCTTAAACCCTCTATGTTTATATTTTATTGTTTATAGGACCGTGGTAATTGCGAAAATGCCAAAATGTCGAAAAATAAAATGGAAGTTATTTTAAAAAAAGTCGTAACGCTTAAAGATGATTTTTAATAAACCGTGTATTAATCAATCTTAAATAGCAAATTTTTTTTTTTTTTTTACTTTCTCATAATTTATCAGCTTGCATACCACAATTTAAAAACCGTAATTAATTGAAACCTAACGAGACGTGCCGTGCCCTTTACCCCCGACCTACAGCCTCCCTCGTGATATTATTATAGTTTTTACGTAAATAGTCGCACGACTTTGTAGGTCAGCCGTGAACGTAAACGTGCTGTTTTTATTTGATATCAATTTATTTATTTAAGTTATTAAAACTTAATCATTGAAGTTTAATAGATGAGAGTTTGCAAAATAACTACACTTTAACAAACTATCAACATGAAATTGCAAATTTAAACCACAAAGCAGATTTCAATCAATATAACACATAGGTAATCAAAAATCAAAGTAAATAATTAACAAAGAACCTCTAAAATCAACAATCATTGAATTCTCCTCCAGTCATTACCTACAAAACCTTCGATAAAGCTATCAACCCTTCCTTATCTAAATATTGTATTTGAATGGTGATCGCAAGTAACAATAGTTTTTGATGGAAACAAAAGCCGCGGGTCAGCCACCGAGCACAATGGTATCGACGACTCCGCAATTCATTGATATTTTATATATAGGGGGTGTACAGTAGGCCTTTTATTGCCATCTGTGGCCACGATCACGAAGATCAGAGAATCAGATGAGAACCGAAGGATGGATAAAGCCTAACAAAATAACGCTAGATAATATTGCTGGTGTTATTATGAATATATATATTTTTAAGTGTCGTGAAATATAAATATTACTGCTGAGTATGGTCAATAGGAACGCATTGCACTGCATGGAAAGTTACATCAAGCTAAATATAATAACGCGGCTGGCGGTTGAACAACTGACCTTAAAAGTGGCACATACTAGATATTAAATTTTTTCACTCAAAGTTTATTTTACTGATCATGGTCAAAATAAAAAGTCATACATTAAAGTTCCTAAACTTTTTTCTTTCAAGTCTTAAATATACTTTTTTAAAACTTATTAAGTTATTTCTGTGTTTTATTAAAGGTATATTTCTTTACCCACACCGATGTTATCATTCCAAAGCTTTTAATTATTAGCTGGTTTATAGCATCGTTCTGTTGAAAGAAGTCGCGAAATGAATGTTCTCTCACAAAGGGGAAACGATAAACAAAACTATAGATGTAGAATATGTACAGGAGACAAAGGAACTAGGTTTATCACTTATTTAAACTAACTATGGTACTATAAAGTGAATCTTAAACATTATGAAAGTTTAATGTGCTATCATTTTGCTTATATACTATAAAATTATACTATTTATACTTTTGAAACTCTTATTACCAAATCGTTAGTTCAACTCAGCATATCAGATTTTATTAAAAGCAGTTTATTCCTTAAGATGCCTTTTTAGGCGCCATTAACACTCTGACTAACAACCATGAAAAATATAAAAGACAAAAGTTGCCTGTACCATGGTGAGGTATAGGGAGAGGGCTTATCAGTTGATGACGTCATGTAAACATATTTGATGATACAGGGTCTGGGGTAATAAGCTTGCTTTTATGAAGGCTTCAGCGATCTTAGACGTGCGTTAGATGGTACTATGGAACAGTAAAATCAAGGGAAATGTGTGGGGACTCCAAAAGTAAGGGATTCAAGCCAGGGCCGAGCCGCCCCTGTGTGCGATGTGTGCGGCGCACACAGGCGCCTAAGCAAAAGGGGCGCCGGATTGTTTTTTTTTAATACAACATAGTGAAAAAATTGTCTAAACCGACTAAAAAAGGCGCTTCATAAGTTTCGCACACAGGCGCTTCATAGGTGTCGCACACAGGCGCTGCTTAGGGTCGGCGCGGCCCTGATTCAAGCTTGAAATCTATACCAAAACACTTAAGTACCATCGTATCATCATATTTAATAATAACTGTAACAAAAAATTTAGTTAACATTTAAAAGTAAACCCGTTTTCAAAATATTTATGTTGGGAATAACAAACAATATCATTTTTTTGTATTTATTAATAGGACATAACTTATTTGAATGAGTGGCTGAGAACTATCGAGAAGCAACTTGTTCAAGTAAATTGTCTCTTTGAGTGTCAGATTACGACCTCCACGCAATACACTTTCACTTGTTTTTTCTGTGCCGTATCAAATATCTAAGAAATCTATATTTATCCAAGGTAAATATAAAAACGTTTAAAGGTCCCACCATAATGTATCACATGACCCAGCTGCTAAGGTATCAAATACAATTAAGGTAAGAAATATGGTTCGTATTGAAATATTTGACACTGTCCCCTCTAGAACATTCCGTCACCGACCACCACCGTCACATGATGCTGTGCATCGAACATTAATAATTGTCATAGAAAATGTTATACTGGTGCTGATACGCTTAATGTATCAGTATTTGGATGTACTGGGAAAAACAATGCTGTAATGATTATTTTTTTCATCAGCTACCAAACTTGATTGGCTTTTGGCAAAAAAATATTGTCATCTTACGGGTTGCATACGGGCAAGTCTTTTTAGCGTGCATAGCAAATCGTATGTCGTTAATTTCCGTGCCTTAGTTCCTTTAGCGATCTTAATTCTGTACTCCATATGGATCTACCCACTACCAGAGAAATATATATTTCAATAAATACGAAATTTTTACCGTAAAAAATGAAAAACATTCCAAGCTATTAACAAAAGCGACTCTTTATCCGAACCACAGCGATACATCAGACTGGAGTTAATAAACAAGTACAAGAAGCTAAGTATTATTTTTTATTCCGCTGTAAAGTGAAAGTACAATAAACATTGGTAAAATAAATAATGGCTTCCACTAAAACATAGACGATTATGTTTTAGTGTCACACACTACGACGCGACATCATAAAATATATAAAACTGCAGAAAGATCTCTCGCTTTGGACTGCGGGTTTGTTTGAGATAAGAGAGCTAGAATGCCGGCAGCCTTCTACGAAATTATCTTATTGCAGAAGGAGACTAATACAGAGAGGAAGGTGCTCCGGTTGGGTGCTGCTGCAGCGGGAAGGTGTGGACTGTTGAGGAATGCGAACGAGGCAATGTGTGAGGGGTACCTACACGTCTCTTTACCCCAAAAATATAGGTATCTTTACAGACACAAAAGAGATACTAAAAATGAACCACCCTTCCCAAGTTTTGATTAAATCATTGAAATGTCTTTCCCAACTCTAGGAGCTAACCTGAAAAAGCCTAAAATGTGCTAAATGCTAAACGAACATTAAGTACAACACACATATTTACATTACAGCCACCAACAAAAAGTTAGATTCAAAAATCTTGGTGACGTTTTTCGCAAACAGACATATCTTTGCTTTTCTTAAAAAATATACATCTCCTAAGATAGTAATAATACAAAGTCAGTATAGTTAGTTTGCAGCGAGACTCCCTCGTAACATTGTTGCGGGATAATAAATTGGTTCCACTTATTTTCCGTGGATTTAAAACGTAAGTAAAAACTGCAGTTAAACGAGATGAGTCAGTGTTTTAAGGAAGAATAGTAAATTGAATCGATATTGCTATAAAAGCAAAACCTATTACGATAACAGTAATTAGGAAAATTAAACAGAAGAAAGTGTGTTTTGAATCAAAGAGGTGCACCAAAATGTTCATTTCTTGAAAATTTTCTTTATATTTGAACAAATGTGCAAAATAGCCCTGATCTAAAATACCTTTTTTGTTTTTTTAATAGACAAATGTATTATGTCGAACATAAAATGTAGCTTTCGAAACCTTAACGACTCATCTTTTAATACAGTTCCAGTGTTAAAATACTTATTTCTTTTACTAAAACTCCTTCTTACATAAACGAAACTTTCAAGATTTAACTGTGTTCATAAAAAGGTCGTCTTTTGTCACACACTGTTTTATTATAAGGCTTTCACGGCCCATTGCCGTTTAGTGGAAGTATAATAGCATGTTTAATTTTAACTTTTTAACTGCCTTTTTATGTGAAGTAAAAATGAAAGCATTAGGGTTCGTTGATATTTAGAAATGTCGTAGTAACATCGATTTAATTGGTTTTCGCCTAGGATTTAAGAGAGACTAATTAGAATCGTGTTTAGACTGTAAACATTAAAGTTCCAGTTGGCTATGTAATATATTTTATTGCAAAATAGGAAATTTAATTAGTTTTACAAGTGATATGTTGTAGAAACGGATATGTAAGGTTGCAAATACAATGATTGAAACTATACAATAAAAATACAACTTTACGCTACAAAAATATGAAGACCGAATAAGCATCGTATCTACATATTAACTTGAGAATGAAATGCTTCAGTAATCGAAGGCGATGTCGGAGTAAATTATAGTCATTGAGGTTAACATGTTATTAAGTAGCTATTACAGCAAACTGTAGCTGTTCGGCTAATTAATACCGACTTGTGTTAGTGTCAAGATAGTTAATGTGAGTACTCTGTCGTTAATATTTCTGAAGAGAAGCCATTTGTGAAAATACTTCTACGTTTAACTTTACATACATTTTGTTTGAAAGTTCGGCTTAATTTCATATTGATGCTTATATGTTTTTTTTAAAGGTTTGATTTTTCATTAAAATAAAATATGACAAACGATTGATCATAGATAACGACGCTTAATGATTGTAAACTCCGTGTAATTTTTGAATTCACTTACAAAATATTGCTCGCGGAACTCGATTTACCTACATCTTCCGATCAGCTAAATACCGTCCACTGTTGGATGAAAGCCTCCTCCACAAAGCGTCAACTACAACTACTAGCCACTTTATTCGTAGTAGAAGTGGTGCGTTGTAACGCGTGACGTCGGCGGTTCGATGACCTCCCACGTGATGTATCTGTTCCGACACCACTAACTGTCATACTCCGAGAGGCGGACCCCAGATACTATTTTTCAGTATGTGTCCTTGAAAAGTGCTTTAACCTTATCTATAGGTCAGTGTTTTAACTTCCCCACCCTATTTCAACCTTTAATGGTTGATATTTCTTAAAATCGACTTACATCATAGAGAACCCCATTATCAAATTTCAAGTTTATAGGTATAGGTTTTTCCACATACCCTCGCTCTCGGTGTATAAGCTATCATTCGTCTCAACTGGTCGACGTTTTGATTCGGGTCGGTGACATTTCGGACCAAAAAAACTCGGACCACTTCGCCAATGTATGGATTTTCAATTTTAATATTATTTTTTTCCATACATTGGCGAAGTGGTCCGAGTTTTTTTGGTCCGAAATGTCACCGACCCTTTGATTCCTCGTTGAAGCGGTTCTCTTCGTGACACCCACGGTACTAAATTGACAAACCCAAACAGACAATGACCGTTTGCTTCAAACAGAAAACTGCAGTCTGTGATTATGAACCCTGATTTTGAATGGCACGTTGTTTATTTTATAAATAATATGATTTATTATTATGTATTATTAGACACTAAAAGAATAAACCTAAGCAATAAAATTAATCTCCAAAAATCTCTATGATTGCTGATTTTTCTTACTCAATTTTACCAAATTTTTCGGGCCATGTACCCTAAATGCAATCCCGTAAAGATGTAAAAAAGTTATACTATGGTAAAAAAACACTCCAATATGTGCAGTTAAGACAATCATTGTGAGAAAAATATCAGCCACAGTGCAGAGAGTTATTTTATCCCAACATCATTAAAAAACAATTTAAATAAAGTCCCTAATATGATGTAATAAGGTGTAGGTATATCATTGCGAATTTCCTTTTATTGTGAGCCTCAGATTAGAGCTCATTGTCTAGTAAAGTGACTGCATTGTTATTAGGTCATTGCGACCACAAAACGAGATTTAATATCGATTATGAAGATTAAAATAACACTTATGAATTGGTTCAGTTCACCAAATCAAAATTCTGTTTTGCCTAGACTAAAATAAAGTGTGTTGAAATTAAATAGATAGTATCGATTTCGGATTAGTCATTTATGAACTATGTCATGAATATGACATATATCACATGAAAAGTCGCAAAAATGATTTCATTGCAGCCTGGGCTAGATTTATAAAGAGCTAGTTGAATAAATGATTTCCCATGGAAATGAAACTAGCCTTTTTCTTACATGGTTACAAACTATATCGGTTACCCTATTAAGAAAAATCGATGCAGCCGTTTTGACATGAAAGTGGAACAAACATACAGACATTTTCACATTTATAATATTTCTAGCGACCCGCCCACGCTTCGAATTGGTGTATTTTTGGCCGAAGTGGTCACGAAGTATTAAATTATGGCTAACTTAAAGAATTTTTTTTCAAATGTTATATATTTACAAGTTAAATTGAATAAATTTCCTAAAATATGGCAAAAACCGCATCAAAATCCGAAATTTGGTTCAGGAGGAGTTAGCCAACAAACATAAAAACAGACATTTAGCGACTTGGATTTATACTATGTAATGATAATATAATAATAATGATGATAGTAGCGTAGATAGGGAAAATATGAAATTAGGGATACAGCGTAGTAAACCAAACCCAGAACCTTTGGTATGGTAGCCACTAAGCTATTAGCATAACAACTGTACTTTCAACGGTAACTGTTTATTAACACATTTATAATCTTAAGGTATTAAAAGTTTCCACAACCTCCGCAAACCAGCGTACCTACAAAACAAAAAAAAACAGAAATTGTAATTATTATGAAGTCGTTTGCACGTCCCTTTTATTTCTAAATCTGAACAATGTAAATATTTGTCGATGTGAAGTGAGACCGTTCACCCTTGGGCCCTTAGGTTTAAAGGGTTTAATCATTTAATTCTTACCAAATTTTCTACGTTTCTACTGAGTCGCGAACTTGTTTTCAAAACAAAAATGCTTTTATTGTTATTCTTCAAAATTAAGTATTAGAAATCTATTAAAAAAGCAATTTCTGTAAAAAACATGATCATAAGTTACATAACAATATATCCGTAAGTAAACCAGCAGTGCAGCATTGCTCGTCGATCGCATTAAATCGGGACAAACCAACCTTGGCCCACTTGCCCAGCGAACATACACTACAGGCACATACAGGGTTAAACTGCTGGCCGTAAGTAAATTATTAGTTGCGGGAGAACAAAAAGGTTAACGAGCCCTTTGGACCCATGAAAGAAGGAAGCTCTTGGAATTGCGCCTGCTAGTATTTCTTTTGTAGAAGTTTCATTGTAGGTTTAAATATACCGTGGAAAATTACGTAAGTAATCGCAATCCAGAGAAAGAAAGTAAGATATCGAACACCATTAAAACTCATCTTCTTTATAATAGGAATAGCGTTTTATTGCTTCTTAACAAATCCTATAATTGACAACATTAATTAGATTCATATAAACAACAGTACTCGTTACGAGTTACTTGTAACATAATATTTTATCACAACCGTAGGTATTTATTAAGAAACTTTCCCTCTGTTTTTCCATCCGCCCACATTGTTTCGAAGTTACTATTTTGGGATGATTTGATTTAAGTACAATGTAACATAGGAAGAAATTGTCTTTTTGTGACTGACCCTTTTGATAAGAAAATAAAATAACGTACTTACTAAACTTACACAGCTTGAATTTCGTAGGTAGATGGGTTTAAGGTACCTACCACCAACTTAGAAGATAGGTAGTCCTAATCTTATTCAATTTAGAACTATAGAACAACCTAAGTATCGAGTCTAAAAAACCGGCCAAGTGCGATTCCGTCTCTCGCACGAAGGGTTTTGTACCATTATCTATAAAAAACAGTAAAAATACATATTTTTTCCCTTACAATTATATATTTTATAATTTAGCTTTCAATTTTTTAAGTGAATATATAACTAAAAATAGCAAAAAATGTAGGATCTAGGGTCTTCCAGTTTTATTAGGATCGAAAAAAGAAAAACAAAATAAATAATATTTTACTGTTAGAAAGGTATATTATTTCCTTTATAACTTAAACAATAACAGTTGGTTTGCAGAAAAAAAACAGTTATTAATAATATAACCGTATATCTTGCTTGCGCTGCATTAACGGTTTTTAAAAGGGCATGGAATCTTTGGCAATAAATAATATTAACTACTTACCTACTTAAAGCTTCAGAAAAACCGGCGTTTAATTAATTGATTACACTGAAAACGTTGGTAAATATCAAAAATAAGTTTGAATATAAGTACCAAAACTCGACAGCAAGTTTCTAACGGTAAATAAAATATTTCAATTGACAGATAGACATTGACTATGACATTGCTGCACACATTGCAGTTGGTTACCTATCTTAATCCCGAATTTTAATGTTCCGAATTTCATAATCCAGAAAACGTTTAGACATTTTTTCGTAATCCCGTTTTTTAGAATTCCGAAGTTTTGTTTGCCATATAATCGCAACTCCGAATTTCATTTGCCCATTTATTCATTTGCACGACGTTTTAAAATCCAGACGAATGAGTTCCAGACACACGAAATCTAAATGCGCGAAATCTAGATAACCGATATCCATATGCACAAAAGCCAGATTTTTAAAACACAAATTTTTGAAATCCAGTTAATTGATATCCAGACAAACAATATCTAGATTTTTAAAATCAAGATTCTTTAAATTCAAATAAACGATATCTAGAACAACTAAATCCTAGTATTATTTTAAATGGCTTTCTACTTTTAGAAAAGAACTTCGGTTATGGCGCTTCGCCGACCGCTGCCGCGGTACTCTCGCTTCGCTCGCTCGGCTTGCGCACTGTGTGGTCACCATTCAACCTCACACTCCTCCTCGCTACGCTCGTCGTCGTACCTATTATTTTAATATATGAACAAACGGCGCATACCCAAAATTGTAAATTATAATTTCAATAATTTGGTCGACCTAAAACATGCCAAATAAAATTAGCTTTTCCTATAAGTAGTTATGACAACCCAAAACCAGATAAAGCATTTTAGGACTGATGATGAGGATGTTATGCCAATTGAAATTAGGAATTTTATACATTATGCTAAAGAATAATATGCCTTTAGACTGTTTTGCCATTTAAAAGTTATGCAAAGGATAAATTTTGCGACATGAGTGTTATGCTTTTTGATGATTATGACAATTTATGTATGACGAACGATTTTGGGACAATCGACGTTATGCAAAAGGAGCGGCTCCCATTGCAATAGTTAAGCTGAAACACGATTGTGTGGGAACCAAATAAAAAGATTATGAAAATCTGGCAATAGTTTATCAGGAATATGATTGTATGGGAACTAAATATAAATATTATGAAATTTTGGTATTCGTTTATTTGGTAAATGGTACGAAGGGAAACAAAAAAAAGTATTCTGAGAATCTGGCTAAAGCTATTATCTGGATTATGAGAATATGGGTAACAAAAAAATATTTTTTGAAAATTTGGTTTTGGTTCACCTGGAAATTGATTCATCTGGGAAATAAAAAAAGGAATTAAAAAAAAATGTCATTCAGTAAATCTGTCTTTTAAAAGTTCTACCAAACGTTTTCGGGGTTTTAAGATTCGGTTAAATGAAATTCGAGTTTTTAACAGGTTACCATTGCAGTTACCTCTATTCTGTTTGCACCGTAAGCCTTAAACCATGTCGTCACTGATAACATCAGATTGTTTTAAGTTGTGCAAACGTTGTATCAAATCACCGAATGCATTCGACGACTGCGTAAGCCTGATCCCCCGGATCTTGAGATCTCTTGAGAGGGGGGCTCTTGCCAAATGTGAAGCAACACAAGTCCTAAATCTTTGACTTCACTCTCTTGATCTCAACTTGTCCCTCTCCTGGGCGACGCACAAACAGGTACCTATTTCCTTTTAACCTGTTGCATCCAGATATAAATTTCATTAAATTATTTATAGTAATAAGTATTCTTAAAAGTGCGCTTTGTTACAAGAATCACACAAAAGATAACACAAGAGTAAGCGTTCGAGGTCAATTAAATGATAATAATTAATTAATGACGTCATGGAACAGCGTCCTCACCGCACATACCGCTCTCGTATGACTTGGGAGGAAGAGCAATGTATGTCGTGGTCCTTTAATCGAATACGTGAAAACGTTGGTAAGCGTGCAAATGCGTGGACATAAAAAGATATCATTACTCACAAACGTTAGCACTGAAATCAATTTAGTCCACTTGTTGGTACGAACATATGCTTGAACGTTCTGTCAAAATGACAGGTGGTTTAATATGGGTCAGAATTATTGCATGTTGAGGTTTTCCCGATGAATCTGCTAAATATCTTTACATTAAACAATATTAGTTCAACAAAACTTGTCCGAAAGTTTAGATCTTACAAATTAAAGTATTCAGTTGTCAGTTTGACATTGCCTGACATTCATCTGACATTGCTGCACACAGTGCACTACCTATCTTTTGTTTGCATCGTTAGCACTGAACGATGACGTCACTAATGACGTCAGATCGCTCAGAGTGTGCAAACGTTCGGATTAAAGGACCGACCGTGTGCACGCAAATAGTGCAGAAAGCGCGCTGACAGCAATTTCGGACCAGTATAGTAAACGATCCGATTTGTTCGTAACGACAAGCACACGTGTTCATGTGTAAGCGTTGTTTGTGGCAATCGGTACGCACCCAGAAGCAAAGTTGCGTCAATATGACATTGACATAAGACACTGACAATGCATAAGACAGTGACAATATTTGCCGAGTGATGCCAGATTGGGGTATTTTTCTAACAATCTGGCAAAAAACTATGGTTCTGGTGGGTTTTGTCTAAGAGATCCTTCGGCGATATAGTCAAAAAAAAATTGACTGAGCTTATTTGTGGCGATTATGACTTTACGTCTATATTCCAAAGTTGAAAAAAAATAATTTAAATGTAATCGACATGTTCTCAACTGAAATTTTAACTCTAAACTATTATTTTTAATTCGACTTCAATACAAGCTGGTTACCACTGGTTCGGCGCAATGTGTAGCTTTATATACCGGGTGAACGCCTCCTAAAAAAACGTTTTCTTTTGACCTTTTAAAAAAACCAAAGGGAAAATACATTTTTATTGCAGAACTTTAAACACAATAATTTTTCCAAAACAAATATTGAAGCTGGCTAGTCATGGGTAACTCAAACAAAACGTGCAATCTGCAGATTAGATTGTGAGTCACAACGTTAAGTCAGATCAATTAATATGTTCCCAGATCAGATCAACTGACCTGTAGTGAAGATTAAGTAAAAGGAGTCGCGCGCAGTTATTTTCACTCAGATTGAATCAAATCAAATCACGAGTCTCAATTTTTGTCTAGATTGATTTAGCTTCTTAACTTACAGAAAAAAAATCAAAAGTATTCTTTAGATTTTTACATGACATTCATTATCGATTCATCCCCACTTTCCTACTTCCCTACTTTCCCTACTTATATTATAAATGTGAAAGTAACTCTGTCTGTCTGTCTGTCTGTCTCTCTGTTACGCTTTCACGCCTAAACCACTGAACCGATTTTGATGAAATTTGGTTTGAAGAAAGAACAGAACTTGGGAAAGGACATAGGGTACTTTTTACCGCGGGAAAACTTCTCATTCCCACGGGAAACCGACTTCCACGTGAACGGAGTCGCGGGCGGCCACTAGTATTCAATAAACTTTGGCATATCGGGAATGCGGAAAACACATCAAGCTAAAAAAAATGCGCGAATAACTAATTTTACCGCGCACGAGTCATAACCTGTGGGGTTATTATGGAAGCCTACGAGAGTCAAATGTAATTTTATAAACAATTCTGGATAACGTTAAATTTGATGAAAAATGAAGGTTTTTTTTGGATTAATAGACAGATAATCAATCCATTTTTAAGCCCAAAACCGTGATGATCTTCATTAATTTTAACCCTTTCCAGAATTGTTGAAAAAATTACTTCCTATTATGAGTGGCTTACATGATACCCCGGCTGTTTGATTCGCAACTTCAAGTCATAGTCATGTGAGTTACCCGCCGCTAAATCTGGCGGAAATCGAAAAATCACATCTGGCAACCCTGCAACCCTGTCTTCACCTTCAAACTTCAATTCAAATTTTAAATAAATCACCAATTCACCATTATTCGACCTCCGTTCATCCTTCGTTGAGATAGTGACTTTGACTTTATTTTTTTCTAGATTTTACATTTTTTACACTCAAAGCTTTTTTTATTAAGCTAGTGTGGTTTTTAGCTATAAATTAGACTGTTATAAAATTTTGATTAAAAATGGCGTTGAAATCTTTTCCGGTTGTTTCCCCCTTGATCACGCATTTATCACGCCGTGGTTTTTCAACTTCAAAGGCTCTAGCAGCCACCAACATGACGTTCCGAGATGCGTTAAACAGTGGCATCGACGAAGAGATCAAGAGAGATGACCGAGTGTTCATATTAGGCGAAGAAGTGGCCCAGTACGATGGAGCATACAAAGTTACAAGGTAATTATGAAACCAAAATATTGCCATCTGCTGACGTTCGCTCGAGAAATTATGAATGAAATCACACACATGAACTCATAACTCTCCAAATTTCTATCCATAAAAGGCCATTCCTTTTTAAAAAAAGGAGTTTTTGTATTACATAACCAAAGGAAATGTAAACTTCCTAATGGAATACAATTTTTATTGCTTCAACTGAAGAAGCAAATTTGAATTTGCAATTACAAAATTTAATGAGCATAGCTAAATTGCATACAGACAATAAATGATGAAGAATGGTAATTTATTACAAATTCAGAGATAAAATGGAATTCATTAAAGTTTTGCAATTATGAATATTGTATAGTTTTTCTTTTTATATCAAGAAATTTTAAACTTAATCTGAACTTATATTTGCAGCTTCTTCATACTTATCAGACTTAAGTGGCTTTATTTTAGTATTAAATTAAATTTTGAATTTACTTGAATAACTGATGTTAGTCAGAACAAGTTTGATTAAACTGCCCAATCATAATAAAGTCAATATTAGTTTGAGCAGTGGTGTCCACATACAGATGAGATACAGCTATCATTTTTTTTAAACATAATCAATAATTGTAATTTTTTTCTATTACAAATATTCTCAGCACTGTTCATATTTAAAGTTGGTTTGTGCTTTAGATACATGACACCTATAATTTAATATTATAGTATAAGGACTATTTAAAGGTGGTAACACATAAATACAAAAAATGTCATTATCATGCTATCAATTATGGGACAAAGTTTTTTCAACTTAGTTAATTTCCACTCTACGGGGACGATTTATAACATTTCTAAATATATAAATTTATGGTTTTGATATTTTTTTCAATCATAACATATAAATTTCAGAGGACTGTTTAAAAAACATGGGGGTAAGAGAGTGATAGACACTCCAATCACAGAAATGGGCTTCGCGGGTATTGCCGTAGGAGCAGCATTTGCCGGACTGAGGCCTATCTGCGAGTTCATGACATTTAACTTTTCTCTACAAGCTATTGATCAAGTAAGTGATCTAATATATTATTAAGAAATATTCATCTTAGGCCTACTAGGCTTTTGTTTATATTTTTAGTATTAGGTTATAATTAGAATGGAAAATTGGAATAAAAATTTGTTTGACTTCTATTAATAAATAATCATTTTGATATGAAATAATCAGTGAGATATAAATATGTGGGAAAGTTATACAAACTTTTGTTTGTGATAGCGATAAATTATCATTGAAGATCAATGTTGTGAATTAATGATAATAACATAAGATATGGTAGATCTGTATATATTATATCTTGCAGTGATGTGTTTGTAAGTAAAAAAATCATCAATTTTTAAAAATATACTCCCCCATATAGCTTGGTTAAAGTAGCCCTAAAAAGAGGGATAGTAGTAGTAGTACTATAATTCGAATAGAGCTGAAAATTGCTACAAATGTTAGCACCCTTAAATGAAAGTTATTCAAGGTAAAATGTCTAAAATATGAACTTTTACATATTTCAACTAAACAGTAGATTTTATTAAAAAAAACATGTCAGACCAAGTTTTAATAATGCGTTAATTACTTTTAAAGATTGCCGATATACCACATTTTCATAAAAATCACCATTTTTGAAATACAAAGTTTAAAAAACATATTTTCCATCTCTCTGTGAATCAGTCGCATTTTGAAAACCAATTTTAATCAGCAATCACTTCCAACTTCCCACTAGACGGTGTGTCTCAACCTCAGTTCTCTTCCACCCGACATCCCCAGGTGATAAACTCGGCCGCCAAGACGTACTACACGTCCGCCGGTCTCAGTTCTCTTACCCCCGCTTCCCCAGGTGATAAACTCGGCCGCCAAGACGTACTACATGTCCGCCGGGCGCGTGCCGGTGCCGATCGTGTTCCGCGGCCCCAACGGCGCGGCGTCGGGCGTGGCGGCGCAGCACTCGCAGTGCACGGCGGCGTGGTACGCGCACGTGCCGGGGCTCAAGGTGCTCATGCCCTACTCCGCCGAGGACGCCAAGGGTAAGGGGACCAAGACAATCAGTTTATTGCAGACTAGTGGGTTCCGGCGACTTAGTTCGCGTGGAAGTCGGTTTCCCGTGGGAATGAGAAGTGTGAAGGGGAAGAAACCCGGGCAAACACTCTCAACTTAATTGAAAATATCGCCGTTGCAAACGCATTAGTAGTGGTGCGGATTCCACCTTAAAACTCAACTTTCTAAATTAAACTATGGATTTTACTATCACTTAATCAGCCATCGTAAAATACGGAGTCGGATAATCATTTTAGTTCTATCAAACTAAACGAAATAGCGCAAACAAGCTTTAACTAGTCATCAACAAATTACGTCTAATTTTACAATGTTTAGACAAAATCTAGTTAGACCAGTATACCTGTCCTTATCTAATACTTAGTAAGAAAAAGCCGGCAATAATTTTAATTGTGTTTAAAGAGTGTTTTCAGAATAAGCTATTACTATAATATTTGCCTTATCAATTATGCTATAAAGCCTTAAAATTTCCCGCTTTCATTGCTTCTTCCCGTTGCTTAGGTACTATATAATTAATGATCACCAACATTGTATACCCCAGGCCTGCTGAAGTCAGCAGTCCGCGACCCCGACCCGGTGGTGCATCTTGAGGATGAGATCCTGTACGGGAACACGTTCCCCATGTCCGACCAGGCGCTCGCCGACGACTGGCTCGTGCCTATTGGTAGGATATACATTATGACGGAAACATTCAAATAAACATTATAATACAGGCACAACACTGTGGATCAGGGGAGGACATAGTTACATGCAGATATGAGACAATTTATATAAATTACATTCACTAATAGGCTTATTCTCCCACAGGAATTATTAATGGTTGTATGTTTATGTCATAATTTAAAAGTAAAATCTTAGTTTAATAAAGAAAAATATAAACATCCAAATTCACAACTACAGTCTATATTTATGTATTAAGCCATTCGGAATTCGTAAGAAAGTATATCACTAATGTAATGCTATTTAATTTTCTTATGTTTTTCATGCAGCGCCATCTACATTCATTTGCATATAGTTTCACATCAATTTGTTACTAAGGCCCACGTGCAGGAAACGTTTTAACCTCGGATTAGCTAACTCAGATTTAAATGGCGCCACCGTCGATTGTAATGAGAAGTAGTAACAATCAATGGTGGCGCCATTTAAAGCTGAGTTAGTTAACCTGAGGTTAAAACGTTTCCTGCAAATGGGCCTTATAGTGCTAGTAATGCGTTGTGGTATGCAGGCAAGGCTAAGATCGAGCGCGCGGGGTCCCACGTGACGTTGGTGTGCGCGGGCCGCGGCACCGAGCACGGGCTGGGCGCGGCCGAGATACTGGCGGGCGAGGGGATCGAGGCGGAGGTAATACTTGGAAATTACATATCTGATATAAAAACATATGGACTTGAATAACTAAAGAGATTTCTTTTGAATTAACGGATTACTTTGAATGGTAGTCGTAAAAGAAACGATAATTAAATTCACTTTTGTTAAACGAACCAAATATTATATTCTTATGAAAAAAAAACTTCGTAGAAATTAGCTTATTTTCCCTACTTATATTATAAATGCGAAAGTAACTCTGTCTGTCACGCTTTCACGCCTAAACCACTGAACCGATTTTGATGAAATTTGCTATGAAGATAGAGCTGAACTTAGGAAAGAACATACCATACTTTTCAATACAAAAAAATGGTAGAAGGGGTTGTTGATAGGTGGTGTAAGTTTGTATGGAAGTTCCTTTTTGTCAAACATAAAATCATGTAAGATTGTTCAATTGTTTAAGACAAATTTATGTATCGAATAAATAAAAAGAGATGAGTCTATAAGTGCAACGGGGAGAAAAGCGTGCACGGGGAAACTTCCTACTTGTATTATAAACGTGAAAGTGTAAGGATGGATGTTTGTTACTCTTTCGCGTTAAAATTACTGGATGGATTACATTACAATATCCTCGCACCTTTGACGCCAACCCAAATTAACTACCGGGCAGATCTAAATCCCACAACACCCGATCTTGTGCTAGCTTCCAAACCAAATCTCATTGATGAACTTTTTGCTTTGACAGCTTTATCTTCAAATCACCTACCTATTTATTTTAAAATATCAGGGTCGGTGTCCGTACATCGCGAAGTAAAATTCCATTGCTATAATAAAACTGACTGGAAAAAATTCAGAACCCTTTTAGATGATAACATAACTCTCAACAATAAATTAATAAATAATAAAAATGATATTGATTCCTCGATTGCTCAGCTTTGTGATAGCATCTTGGCTGCACGTAAAGCTTGTGTTCCTATTGTTAAATTACATGATAATCCGTTAAAACTCCCAGCCAATATAAAGAAGCTAATAAGGTTTAAGAACTTATTGCGTCGAAATGAACAATATCTATACACCCCTTGTCACCTAAAACGTTACTGGCGATCAATCATTAATAATTTACAAACTCTAATTAGGTCTGCAATCACGAGTCATTTGGATTTAATCTGGAACAATAAAATGGAAAAGGTTAATAATAGTGTCTCGGACTTATGGCGCATTACACGGTCCCTTAAGCCAAAATCTACTATCGTACCTACACTCAAATGTTCTGACGGCACCCGCGCTTCTTCCTCGGAAAATCAAGCCAATGAACTGGCCCGTGCGTTCTACTCGAACATGTGTTTGACTTTGAACTGGCGAAGCAGCGATCATTGCGAGCAAGAAGTAAAGGAATCAATGTCCAAGCTTAATGAAAATTTTAATACCCTGCTTCAGCCAGTAACTCCTCGTGAGATTAGAAAGATCATTAAAACACTTAAAAATCGGAAATCTCCGGGCCATGATGACATACACAACATATTGCTGAAGAATCTCTCGCAAAAGTCACTGGTTCTATTGACAAAAATCTTCAATGGTTGTCTATCTCTCGGTTATTTTCCTAGTTGTTGGAAAGTAGCTAAAGTTATCGCTATAAAAAAAGTTGGTAAAGATGACACAATACCCAGCAATTATAGGCCGATAAGCCTACTTCCTTCAACTGGAAAGCTGCTGGAGAAGGTAATATATACGCGAATCGTAACTTACGCAAAAAATAATTTGATAAACGAGCAATTTGGTTTTCGTCCCTCGCACTCAACAACTCAACAGCTAGCAAGAGTTGCTGAACATATTACGCACAACCTCAACATGCACCAGTCTACAGGAATGTTCTTGCTAGACATAGAAAAAGCATTTGACACTGTTTGGCACGAGGGCCTATTACACAAACTCATTAAGCTAAATGTTCCCTTACCATTGGTCAAAATAATACAATCTTACTTATCAGATGGTAACTTCAAAGTACACATTGATCAGGCTTCTTCTTCCCTTCTTCCAATACCAGCTGGAATACCCCAAGGTTCAATTCTTGGGCCTTTTCTTTTCATTTTATATGTAAATGATTTACCAAAGCAACCACGAACAGAACTTGCGTGCTTTGCAGATGACACAGCTGCTTTTACTTCCTCGAATGATGTAGACCTAATTATTGATAGACTCCAACTTGCTCTTGACGATATGCAGTTCTATTTTACGGAATGGAAATTAAAACTAAACAGTTCAAAAACTGAGGCTATTCTTTTTACACGACAACGTAAACAACCCGTACGGTATTTAAAAATCAAAAATCTAAAAATACCGTGGAGGAGTAAATCGGTGCGTTATCTCGGTATCACACTAGACTCTAAATTGAATTGGTCTCAACATGTGTCCAATGTGCGTACAAAAGGAGCCCAAGCAATGGGTTCACTTGGGCCTATCTTAAATCGTAAGAGCAAACTAAGCCCTTCTACGAAAATGACCATTTACACTGCCCTTGTTCGCCCATGCTTGACTTATGCTTGTCCAGTATGGAGCAGTACATGTTTAACAAACTACGATTTCCTACAAACCATTCAAAATAAGGCTATTAAAATAGCCTACAACACAAAATTCAAAACAAATCTTAAATCACTTCACTTAAAAATAAATTTTCCTTTTATAAAAAACTATATATATAAAATAACACTTAAATTCTATGCCTTAAATAAATTTAATAAAAATAAGTTAATTTCTAACATTTGTAAAACAAAGTTAACAGACCTAGATTACATCGACAAATACGGATCGTATCGCTTACCGCATCACTACGTATTGTTCCCACCTGACCAATCACAAGAGCGCGAGTAACGTGCGTCTTGTCATCTGTTTGTTATTTTGGGAATCCTACCCTACATTTCTTTGTAATTTTTGTATTGTAAAAAGCATATTTTACTAAAAATATTGCAATTGATTTTAGATTATTAGTTTTTATATGAATATATGATGCAAAACCCTACCAAAATGTATGTATTAAATAATTTTTGGAGGCCTCGAGCCTGGTAAAATTTGTTATTGTAAGTTACATTACCAATTAAGTCATATTTCTTGGTTATTGTATTAACATATTTATGATAATAAAGACTTTTTAAAAACAAAAACAAAACTGAATGGATTAGGATGAAACTTTACAGTAATATAGGTTAGAATAACACATAGGGTACTTTTTACCGCGGGAAAACTTCTCGCGGGCGGCCACAAGTAGTTCATAAAGTCAATTCTGAATGGCTATTCAACTTTAATCACCAAAGTTTGTTACCATGTCGTCGTTTCAATCACATTAAAGTCTTTTGTTTGAAGGGTCACTCTCAGGTTCGCATCTACTTTATTCCCTTGTTATCTACAAGTGTTTTCATCCCCCAGGTTATAAACCTGCGTAGCCTGCGGCCGCTGGACTGGGACTGCATCGCGAAGTCTGTCGCCAAGACGCACCACCTCGTCACCGTGGAGCAGGGCTGGCCGCACCACGGTAACATACACTGAATCATTATTATCATCATCATTATCATCAACATTATCATCATCATCAACATTATTATCATCATTATATTATCGTTACATAGTGGCCCCGATTCTTGAAACTAAAACTAAATTAAAATATCGCTGTCACTTTCTCATGCTTCGTATTAGAAAAAGACAGGTACATTGGTCTCACTAAATTTAGTCCATTTCATTGTAAAATTGAACGAAATGCGCTGAGTACTAGCCTAAAATTGCCTTCGCCGTGTCATATTGCACGTACATTTTAGTTTGACAGGACTAAAATGATTACCTGTCTGTTGTAGGGACCACACAATGGACTAGGGAAGAACCTAGTTACACCCCGACACGAGGCAATGTCGTGAAAATAATTTATGTAGTAATTGGTTACATAATCTGTAGTCATATTTATTTGAAATACTAGTTGTCACAGCTGAGTCTGTTTTGCAATATTGGACGTCATATATTAGACAGTTGAGACCGACTAGTTTGTACGGGAAAGTAAAACTGTTGTTTTAATACTTTCCTCGTATTTTTTTCGTTCTTTCTATCCATAAAAACCTTCCTTAGACTTAATCGAACACAACAAAAAAGAAGCCAGCCAAATCGGTTCGGCTGTTATCGAGTTTCGCGCTTCGCAACAAATTGATAGATTTTATATAACGGGTGTAAAAAGACCACTTCCGAAGCCTGAAACCACGTATTCTTGAGCCTCAATAGTAACTAAATTCACTAACAGCATAACCAGAAAACTGAATTTAAAAAAGTTATTAGGGATTGAAGTCATATTCGCTGCTTGATATCATCGCTCACACATCAACTGTCGGTTCAGGTGCGATTATTGACATTGCAAATTAAATTAAAACCCTTTTTAATTTGGAAATCATCGCAAAATCTGATAGTATTAATGCAATTTCGGAAAATTACGTAAAAAAATATATTCCTTTTTTAATCATAAAAAAATTTTTTTTGTTCAAAACGGAACCAGCACCCCTCCAGCAATGTCCAGTTTTTGTTTTCGTTAGCAGTTCTTTTACACCCTGTATAACTAGCTTTTCGCCCTGCGGTTTCACCCGCAACTAAATGTTTTTTCCCGTGGCAATATCTTACGGAAACCTATTTTTTCCAAAATAAAATATAGCCTATGTTACTCGTGGAATCGGTCCAGTTGTTTTTGAGCCTATTCGACACAACCAAACAAAGTTTTCCTCTTAGTATAGAATAGACTAATACCGGTATCAGACGCCATCTTGTAAACAAAGCGAAGCTAGCGCCGCGGTGGCGGATAATGACTCTAATTCCACCATCGGGTTGCCTTTTAGGCAGCTGGTATGATGAAAGTTTGAAATGTCTTAACAATTCAACTACAAGCCTATAGTCTATTCGCGTTAAGAAAATAGTGAGTGATCGTTGTCAGCCGGCCTGGCCACGCCCCCCAGCCAATTAAAATGCTAGAAATTAAAAAGTCGAGTCCACAGTGACCAGTTGAAGTCTGACCTTCGAAGAAAACGTCCACGTTGAAAGAAACGTTGTCCAACGATAAATTTTAATAATGAATTTAAAAAAATGAATACTTCACCAATTCCAAAGAATAAAAGTGGATCAATAATCCATAGTGGAGAGAGACACATACTTAATTTACAATGTTTATAAGTACTTTAAATTGTGTGATTTAAATGCAACTGTGGAGAGCATAGTCATAGAAACAGCAAGTGCATGCGGCATGTCCGAAAATACTGTTTATAAAATTATTATTTTTCTTTCGTACTTTTACTCCACTGTGAATACACCCTTATCCTGTAGTTGTCACTATTTTCTTAACGCGAATAGACTATAATTAAACTAGTTGACAGAGACATTATGCATAACATTATAAAATGAATGAGTTTTATGGATGTCTTTGTTATGTTTTGTACTTATTTATATTTCAGTGCATTTTTAATGTGTCTTGTTAGCTTCGATTTGCGTCAAATATATTGATCTCAATCAAAAAAATGCGCTGGGAGGTCTAAACTTGTTTACACCGAGTCATCCTACTAATATTATAAACGTGAAAGTTTGTGAATGGATAGATGTATGGATGGATTGTTACTCTTTCACGTAAAAACTGCTGGACAGATTTTGATGAAACTTTACAGTAATATAGGTTTTACATCAGAATAACACATAGGGTAATTTTTATCGCGGGAAAACCTTTCCTTTCCACAGGAAACCGACTTCCATGCGAACGGAGTCGCGGGCGGCCGCTAGTAACGTACATAAAATAAGTTGGTCGGACAAAATCTTAGTTGTTTGCTAGCCGTCTAGCACTTCACGTGATAGTTTTTAAATGAAAACACAAAAATTCACTAAACATGTTTTCGTGTATGTTATAATACTATAACAAAATAATTAAAGTAATACAGCGAATTGGAAAGAAAAACTTATCTTAGATAAGTAAAAAGATTAGCACTCTGTGTGCTAGATGTGTGAAAGACAGAAAGGAGTGAGTGCCTAGGTGATAACTGAGAAAGAAAAATGGGAGGAAAAATATGTTGAGCCGACCACATTTAAAGTGGGATAACGGCAGGAAGATGATGAAGAGATTAGCACTTTTGAACGGGACATAGAAGTGGTATCTGATTTGTCAGCAAGTCGCTATTCAATGCTGAGTGTAGGCCTCTTGCAATGCACGTCATATTCCTTGATTCAAGGCTTCATTCTCCATATGCGTCTTTATCTGCCTATTGACTAGGTCATCGGTCCATCTCATTGGTTGTCTGCCTACACTTCTACGACTGTTTCTAGGTCTCCCCTTCAGTATGACAGTCTATACGAACTGATAGTGTCTCAGTGATTAATTCTCGCTTGCAATAATAGCTGAATAACTGCTCAATGCTCATGTCCCGCTTCTTGCAGGTATCGGCGCGGAGATCATCGCGCGCGCAATGGAGTCGGCCACGTTCTTCGAGCTGGACGCCCCCGCGTGGCGCGTCACCGGCACCGACGTGCCCATGCCCTACGCGCGCAGCCTCGAGGCCGCCACGCTGCCCACCAAGGTGGACGTGGCCGAGGCCGTGCGCGCCGTGCTGGGGAACAGGTGAGGGGGCGGGGGCGGGGGCGGGGGCGCCACGCTGCCGACCAAGGTGGACGTGGCGGAGGCCGTGCGCGCCGTGCTGGGGAACAGGTGAGGGGGCGGGGGCGGGGGCGGGGGCGCCACGCTGCCGACCAAGGTGGACGTGGCGGAGGCCGTGCGCGCCGTGCTGGGGAACAGGTGAGGGGGCGGGGGCGGGGGGCGGGGGCGCCACGCTGCCGACCAAGGTGGACGTGGCGGAGGCCGTGCGCGCCGTGCTGGGGAACAGGTGAGGGGGCGGGGGCGGGGGCGGGGGCGCCACGCTGCCGACCAAGGTGGACGTGGCCGAGGCCGTGCGCGCCGTGCTGGGGAACAGGTGAGGGGGGGGGGGGGGGGGGGGGGGGGGGGGGGGGGGGCGCCACGCTGCCGACCAAGGTGGACGTGGCGGAGGCCGTGCGCGCCGTGCTGGGGAACAGGTGAGGGGGCGGGGGCGGGGGCGGGGGCGGGGGCGCCACGCTGCCGACCAAGGTGGACGTGGCGGAGGCCGTGCGCGCCGTGCTGGGGAACAGGTGAGGGGGCGGGGGCGGGGGCGGGGGCGCCACGCTGCCGACCAAGGTGGACGTGGCGGAGGCCGTGCGCGCCGTGCTGGGGAACAGGTGAGGGGGCGGGGGCGGGGGCGGGGGGCGCCACGCTGCCGACCAAGGTGGACGTGGCGGAGGCCGTGCGCGCCGTGCTGGGGAACAGGTGAGGGGGGGGGGGCGGGGGCGGGGGGCGCCACGCTGCCCACCAAGGTGGACGTGGCCGAGGCCGTGCGCGCCGTGCTGGGGAACAGGTGAGGGGGCGGGGGCGGGGGCGGGGGCGCCACGCTGCCGACCAAGGTGGACGTGGCCGAGGCCGTGCGCGCCGTGCTGGGGAACAGGTGAGGGGGCGGGGGCGGGGGCGGGGGCGCCACGCTGCCGACCAAGGTGGACGTGGCGGAGGCCGTGCGCGCCGTGCTGGGGAACAGGTGAGGGGGCGGGGGCGGGGGCGGGGGCGCCACGCTGCCGACCAAGGTGGACGTGGCGGAGGCCGTGCGCGCCGTGCTGGGGAACAGGTGAGGGGGCGGGGGCGGGGGCGGGGGCGCCACGCTGCCCACCAAGGTGGACGTGGCCGAGGCCGTGCGCGCCGTGCTGGGGAACAGGTGAGGGGGGCGGGGGCGGGGGCGGGGGCGCCACGCTGCCCACCAAGGTGGACGTGGCCGAGGCCGTGCGCGCCGTGCTGGGGAACAGGTGAGGGGGCGGGGGCGGGGGCGGGGGGTGCCACGCTGCCGACCAAGGTGGACGTGGCGGAGGCCGTGCGCGCCGTGCTGGGGAACAGGTGAGGGGGCGGGGGCGGGGGCGGGGGCGCCACGCTGCCGACCAAGGTGGACGTGGCGGAGGCCGTGCGCGCCGTGCTGGGGAACAGGTGAGGGGGCGGGGGCGGGGGCGCCACGCTGCCGACCAAGGTGGACGTGGCCGAGGCCGTGCGCGCCGTGCTGGGGAACAGGTGAGGGGGCGGGGGCGGGGGCGGGGGCGCCACGCTGCCGACCAAGGTGGACGTGGCGGAGGCCGTGCGGGCCGTGCTGGGGAACAGGTGAGGGGGCGGGGGCGGGGGCGGGGGCGCCACGCTGCCGACCAAGGTGGACGTGGCGGAGGCCGTGCGGGCCGTGCTGGGGAACAGGTGAGGGGGGCGGGGGCGGGGGCGGGGGCGCCACGCTGCCGACCAAGGTGGACGTGGCGGAGGCCGTGCGGGCCGTGCTGGGGAACAGGTGAGGGGGCGGGGGCGGGGGCGGGGGGCGCCACGCTGCCGACCAAGGTGGACGTGGCGGAGGCGGTGCGGGCCGTGCTGGGGAACAGGTGAGGGGGCGGGGGCGGGGGGCGCCACGCTGCCGACCAAGGTGGACGTGGCGGAGGCCGAGCGCGCCGTGCTGGGGAACAGGTGAGGGGGCGGGGGGGGGGGGGCGCCACGCTGCCGACCAAGGTGGACGTGGCGGAGGCGGTCAGGGCCGTGCTGGGGAACAGGTGAGGGGGCGGGGGCGGGGGCGGGGGGCGCCACGCTGCCGACCAAGGTGGACGTGGCGGAGGCGGTGCGGGCCGTGCTGGGGAACAGGTGAGGGGGCGGGGGCGGGGGGCGCCACGCTGCCCACCAAGGTGGACGTGGCCGATGCCGTGCGCGCTGTGCTGGGGAACAGGTGAGGGGGCGGGGGCGGGGGCGGGGGGCGCCACGCTGCCCACCAAGGTGGTCAAGGGGCGGGGGGGGGTAGTGCGCGGAGACAGCGAAAATAATGTAAGGACGGTAAAATTTACAGAAGAGGTAGGTAAAAATATGATGGAATTATATAAGTGGGCCCACTGCCCACCAAAAATGATGTGAAAGCTGCGATGAGGAAAAGGTGAGATGAAGACATATGAGAAAAATAGAGGGCATGAATAAGGCTTAAGATGTGAAGGAAGAAAGTGAGTTGGACGTATAGTGATTGCTATTTAACTCAAGAGTATGAATACTTTGACAGAGACAAAGAACAAGTTTGACATAAGTATAGTGCTGCATGTGTGGTATTGAAACTTTGGAAGTACCCAAACCACGCCGTGGCCATACTTCGTTAACACTAAGTTAGAAATAATGAGTAGTTTTCTTTAATCTTGAAATCTATAAATAATAGGTTAATTGTTGCTAGTATGACAGACGCAGATTGAGAGAAAAAAATAGATGAAAGACTCAAAATCATATTTATTAGGTAAGGGTTGGATCATAGCTACAAAGACAGTGCAGGTAAGAGGGAGAGATTAGAGGAAAAAGGGAATATCACTTTTTCCGGTCCCCTAAAGAAGAAAGAAAGAAATTTGCCATTAATTTAATTTATAGCATTTTTACATAATTAACCTTCTAATTATATTACCTTGGCAAATAAGGATGCCAAAACATTGTTTATTAAGGTTGCGTGTCAAATACAGTATTTTATTTTTTATTTTTTTTATATTACTACTACATCACAAAAATTAACAATGTTTATTTTGTTTCAGAATTGCAGGAGCAGTGAAACACTAGTGAATCTCTAATATAGTATCAATAATTAAGTAGAATAGATCTTCTTGCGTTTGGCTTTAAAATGCGGCAACGAATACAAAAACCTATATCATTCCGATATAGTTGAGCCTGTATCGTTCATAAAGTAATTTTATGTCTGTAACAAAGTAGTCGCTGAGTTAAAGTAAAAGTACTAGCCGATGATGTCATCGAACATATATAGATGTCGTGAGTAGCTTTGAAAGCTCTTATTTCCGAAACGGTAAAAACATTGATGCAGCTATATAACGTCTGATATGTTCTACCAAGTCCAATCTTCATAAAATAGTTTAAATTTTATTACAAAAGAGATAAGTATTAAAAACTAAACCGACATCTTTATTCGTCCGATAAAACATTGCAGGTATACGTCTCAGTGAATATGACATGGTCTCGACGAAAGCGTGTCAAACGGCGTGAATATTTTCAATGGCGTAACATGCCCCGTTTCAAAATGTGTTAGGGGACCAAAAGCATATAAAAAGTTTGCACGAAATATTGATTGAACTTAATTATTTGCCTTCAATAAGTGCTCCTCGAAAAGTTTATAAAATATCACTTTGTTCACAAGTCTGTGCAACACAATTTTGATTCGTGACTTTTGCCAGGAGTCATATAATGGCATTTTTACGCTTAAAGGTATATTAAGTAATATTATGGAAAACTAAATTAAGCTTCACCAAATCATTAATTTCAATTACAAAATTATTTACAATGTATTAGCTATTATTTTAAGGAAAAATATATTTAACGATTGTTATTTATGAAGGTACTAAGTGTGTACCATGTTATTTATTGTCTGGTTTTGTATTGTAAATATTGGGCATCTCATTACTACATCTGGATCTCTTAACGTTGTTCATTGACTGATCACGTTTGGGCCCCATAATATTAATACGGCAGTAGCTACGCCCCTGAGTATTTTTTTACTAATATCCTTGTATATTGTGTTAACACGCTACAATATAAAGTTGCCGCATTTCTATCCAATACTGTCTCAGCACACGAAGGTATATTTAATAAAATAAAATAAAAGTCGTAGAACACAAAATTGTAAATATATTTATTTTTACATTAGTTGAGAGACTTATTTAAATGCATCCGAGCGAGATTTCTGTCGAATATTTGTTAAAAAATTTCGTATGAATGTTTAATAAAGAAAATGGTATAAATATTTATGCGACGTTGCAATAAATTTATGATTATTATTTATACATTTGTTTTAATTTGCGAGGAATTTAATGTTGTTGAAATACCTACCTAAAATATGGTATCACAGAACAGTGGCCTAATCACGATAAATTTATCGAATAGCAAGCGTAGCGTCATCGTACAAACAAATGTATGAAATTTGGACCGACCCAAGTGGTCGTAAAAGTAACTAAATATATACAATAAGAATTTTTAAAACTTGTTTTTTTTATACTTTTAGTCTAGGATCCCGCTATAGAACGACCTTCATAAATATATTAATAATATAATAAATATATTTACTGCAAATTAGTTGTGTAAAAAAACTTCAGTCCAGAATCCCTACTTCCATACTAATATTATAAATGCGAAAGTAACTGTCTGTCTGTTACGCTTTCACGCCTAAACCACTGAACCGATTTTGATGAAATTTGGTAGGAAAAAAGAACTAAACTTGGGAAAGGACATAGGGTACCTTTTACCGCGGGAAAACTTCTCATTCCCACGGGAAATCGACTTCCACGCGAACGGAGTCGCGGGCGGCCACTAGTATAATATATTATCAACTAAAAATTATTATTTTTTGTTTTTAATTTACACTTTTACATATTTTATTTGATAAAAAATATCTCTTATTCATAAACCAAGTGGGGGTAACCTGGGGGGTGAAGGTCGTTCTATAGCGGGATCCTATGCTATTTTGACCATTATGCACGTATCGATACGTCGTGATCATCGCTTTCGTATCGAGTTAACAGTTGCGATAAGAAGGTGGTTTGTGATTGCTTCTATCGTCAATGGTAGGGGAGCCTACGATGCTAAATCGGGATTTACTCGAGCGTTATAGAAACCTATTGGGTTGCAAAGCTTAGATTTTTAAAAGAAAAAATGTTATATAATTTATACCTTTTCATCGGTGGGGGTAACGACTATAGATAGATTTTCAAAAATGTAAAAAAACTGTTGCCATGCATGGACAAACTCGAGCGCGTCGGATATTGTATCATTCATTTCCTACGTATTCATAAACATTACGTATGTTAGTCTGATGGTTTCAAAAATGAAAAAAAATATATTTAATCAAGCACGTCAGATATTCTAAGGGTATGTTTAGTGGACCTAAAAAACGTCGCTCTTATAGAATACTAAACTCGAGGCCATTATAAGAATGTGCAAAAATTGCCATTTTGAAATATTCTAGCGCGTCAGATTAAGATATATTTGGTTCATCTTTATAGTAGGGGAGCCCAAGAGGGGATTTCTGAATTTACTCAAGCGCGGCAGATTAACATACTGGGGGATACCTTGTACCCGGTTAAGCACTTCCACCAAATATGAGCCTTGTAAGTGGGTGGACGATTAATTCAATAATTTAAAATAATTCAGTTCAATTTTACTGTCAGATTAGGTAAATCCCTCCAGATTATTGTACAAGAGCGTTGTTTTAGGTCTACTAATCATCCCCTTAAAAATCGCACGTGCTCTATTAAAAGTTTTTTTTTTTTCATTTTAAACCCTTACGTACGCCCATTTCCATAATGGAAACCATCAGATTAACAAACGTACATGTTTTAAAAATACGTAGGACATGGATGATATCAATATCTGATACACCCGAGTATGTCCATGCAAAAAATTTAATTTTTAAAATTTTGAAAATCTATAGCCGTTTCCCCCACCGATAAAATGGTATATGTTAAATAAAATTTTTTTTCTTTTTGTCATCTAAGTTTTGCAACCCAATAGGTATCTTTCACGCTCGAGTAAATCCAGATTTAGCATCGTGGGCTCCCCTACTATTATGCTTACTAAAGACCGTACTGGCTCTTAATCTGACGATTATTTGGAGGAATTCACCTAATCTGACAAAAAAAAATAAACAGAATTATTAGAAATTATTGAATTTATTGGGCGGCCACTTTGGTGAAATATTTGGCTCATATTTGGTTGAAGTACTTAACCGGGTAAAAGGTATCCCCCAGGATGTTAATCTGACGCGCTTCAGTAAATCCTGAAATGCCCGCTTGGGCTCCCCTACTACAACCTCCGTTTTCGTTTAGAGAGTTCCATACGTTAACTTTGTGATTTTCATAATATTCGTGATTGAGGCACATGTACAAAAATATCGATGTTATTATTTAAGTAGCGCCTATATATCTATATTTATTTATGGATATTTGTAGGGATAATACTTTTAACCCTTAAAATCGTTTACTCTTGATAATGTAGATGGCGTTTTGCTCTGTTTTTTTTATAACAGCAAACAATTTGACTTTGTAGTGTATTAAAATAAATATTGATGTTAATTAATCTACCTCTACATCAATATTTCAATCACTCAACTGCCCAAAATTAGCAGTAGGTAAACTTCACATTAAATACGATTTCCTTTTTATCTTCAAATTCAAATTGTTCTCCTATGATATTATGATAGGAAAAGATGGAATTCAATGTTCTCCAAATTCGGTTCGGCCGTTTAAACGGTGCATACCACCTACAGGGACAAACAGACAGACATTTATACTCCTTTTTTATATTTGTTGGTAGTTTAATTAACCATTTATTGGCGAACCAACTACTTTCTTGGTTTAGTAAGAAAACGCACTTTAAAAAGAGATATTTCAGCTTTATTGCAACAGTATTCAAGATTGGATGAATACCGTAAATTATTTTAAGAAGATTAAATATGAACATGCACATGTCCATAAATCGATGGTATTTGATGAAAAAGAACCTTTTATGTAAGTTTTTAGAAAGACTGTCGTTGAAGAAAGAAAACTAAGATAAAAGCTAGAGTCTTAGGTGTTAGAGAAGTAAACAAATCCCTCTAAGTAAGTAGGCATTTACAATACAAACGATAGGATATCCTTATCACCCTCGTCTTTTATACGAAAACGTGTTATTTTTTCACAATAATCCTGGAGCTGTAGGTAAAGACGTGCGCACCGGGGGACGTCCGATGACAGAATGATGGATCGCGCGCCATTTGAGGGTAGGAACAGAACAAAGGCCGATCGGACATTCGGATTTCGAACTTGACGTCTCATTTGAAACGTGTAGCAATTGTTTGTATGAGGATTGTGGTGAATAAGGCTTTGTGTAGCTGCTGGTTTTTCTCTCATATATATAAAATGTTTATTTATAAAATTCTTACCTTTATCGATATATCGCTACGCACTAACTTGGTTAAAAAGGTGTTTGAGACTATTATTTCGCTACAATAGTATATAGTTATACTAGAAGTAGTAATAATAGTTTACCACTTTCAAAACAAATATGTACAAAAACAAAACCAGAACTACATAGTGTCCTCAAACTATAGAAAAATTATGGGAAAATAACTATTGAGGTTAAAAAGATAAGTGGGCTAATTATAGGCCCGTCTCGTCTTAGCGTAGGTATATTAATAGAACTATCACGGTCATATTACCTACTAGTGGCCGCCCGTTCGCGTGGAAGTCAGTTTCCCGTGGGAAAGAAGTTTTCGCGCGGTAAAAAGTACTCTATATGTAATTCCTATGTATAACCTATATTACTGTAAAGTTTCATCAAAATCCGTCCAGTAGTTTTTACGTGAAAGAGTAATAAACATACTCACAAACTTCCACGTTTATAATACTACTGGTGGCCGCCCGCGACTCCGTTTGCGTGGAAGTCGGTTTCTCGCTGGAATGAGATGTTTTCCCGCAGTAAAAAGTACCCTGTATGTAATTCTGATGTATAACTTATATTACTGTAAAGTTTCATCAAAATCCCTAGTAGTTTTTACGTGTAAGAGTAACAATTTTCAGACTAAAGTTGCTTTACAAAAAACGCCCATTTGTCTAAATCTTTCTAAGTGTTCATTGTAAATCTCCTTAAATTTAAAGGTATCTACTTACTTAATATAATAAGCAAGCAATATTTTTTATAATGAATATTGGTAACACCGCACGTGCATTACGGCTACAGAAATCTGCCCGCGCGACGCAGATCGATCACTGCCACCCGAATTACACCATTCCGCCGGCATATCACACAAATTATACCCCATTTTCTGAATTGGAGATTGACATTTTTGCCGCTTCGCAAGTATTATGTAGACTTTAATTTTTTTTGCAAAAGTAATTCAGGCTCTCTTTTACGTCAATGGAACTAATTCTTGTGTACCTTTGTGATAACTTAATTCTCCAGACAGTCATTACAAACTTAATACCTACGCAGTATGCTGCAAAAAAAAAACAAAATTAGACAAATGTTTTTTAAAACACAAGTTTGTGCGCAACTTTGTCAAAAACTTGGTAAAGTTGTCGGTAATCGATCACAACTTGGTGCTAACTTCGTGACGTAAAACATTATCAACTGTCGAAAAGTTTGTTCGAACGTTTAGTGCCAAATTGTTTGATATAGTGACGAATTAATTAGCAATATGTACTAAGTAGAGTTTCTCAATAAATAAGGAAACGCTCTACTAATTAAAATACTATTCGGCTAACAAGCAGAAATTTGTAATTGCCGGAAACGCGCTTATCTCTGAAGGTTTTAGTTTTCGCTCGCGTAACCTTTTTTATACTTATTTCCAGCCAACGAGCAAATAGATTTCAATCAATTTGGACCCTCAGAAACCCTCAAAAAGGTAGATATCATCTGAGCAGCGAATAATCCCGACAAATCAGCTGGGCTACATTGGATGGCACCCTCGTTGACTTTAAAGTCGGTTAAACAGTCAATTTACTTCAAGTGAAGGGTAGCTTTGAATATATTATAAATTATAGGGGTTTTCTAAATTAAATGAGGGTTGAGACAACCAGTTGTTATATTTTTTTATGTTGGTAGATAGAACAATCGTATAAAAACTTTTGGTGGGTAAGTACCTAACCGACCAATTTTTATAAAATCTTAAGGGTACCTATGTAGTTGTACACAGCCTTCTTTTGATTTCCTGTCCGACAAGCCTTAAAGTTCTAATGTAGATATCTTTGCTCCTATAGCAAAATTAACATAACACATTGTATAAGTAAGTAGGTGGTATATTTTTATCCAGTTTTTGTGTGTTGGTGTACATCTAGCTAGAGTATAGCATCCACGGTAGGCCGTTGTTAATGGCATGTGACGTGCTGTGTGATGGATCGGTGCGCCCGCGCCCCGGCCCCGCAACCCGCCCCCTCCGCGCCAGGAATTCGCTCCGTAAGTAAATATAACGGGAGTTGAGGCTACCGGGAATTAAGAAAAAACGCTTTTAGATTTACCACCATACCAACGCTCAAATAGGTATGTGAAATAAAAGTGTTAAAAAAACCTTTATAGTTAAGAGACTTTCATGTTAAATTAATAAATGAAACCTATTACATTGTTAAGAAAATTATACCGTTTTAACTCTTGCGGTAGCATGATTTCATTAACAATAGAATAGCGTGACAAAATTAAATTGAACTAACTTTTACTCTCTCGTCAAACTTCTCTATTATGTTTATCCGTTAGTAGTGGCTGCAAAATACAAAATTCTACTTAATTTTTTTGCTAAAGCATTTGCCAATTCTCAACGCAAAAGGAACTCATTAAAACAACTCGAAGGACACAACCGAGCCTAACAAATCGACACTTATCTTAATTCTACATGGTATCATTATAGAAATTATCCATTCATAACGCAACAAGTAGGTTTCATACGCACAGACCTTTGTCTTGTCCTCGATTGCAGCTTCAGGCAATAAAGGTATCGATTATAGCTCGCGAATATCGAGTTAGTATCGATAATGGGGGCGGTAGAGTCGATATTACACCGGTGTGACTTTGTAATGATTAGTAATAGACATTTGGAATTCGGTGTAGATAATGTATTTAGCGCGAAAGAAAACGAATTAGAAATTATTGGTTACTTATTGTTATATAGGTCGGTAACTACGTCAGGTGTTGAGTAAATTGAACAGGGTTTCCTAATAATTTCTTTCATAAGGGTCAATAGGACCCGTCTATTTTGTTAATTACCTATTACTCTTTCAATTCTTAACATTGCATCAAAAACAAGAACAATATCTAATAACCTCTTTATTTCTAGGTTAACAGGCCTACTTTTTCTAAACCACTCATTCATACAATCTCTATATCTTATTACCGACACGTGAGAAACATAACATGACCTTTGTTCTCTCGTGATGTTCGTCACGAAATTAAATAAATTGCGAATAAATACTACTTCCTTCCAATTAACAAAGAAACAAACCTCCATTCTTTAGCAACCTTTTCTTGAGTCCTATCTCTGGCCGGAGTGGCCAGCTGGTAGCACTGGCCACTTACAAACTGGCGCTTGCGGCGCTTGCTTGTGTTCTCTATTCAAAAGAGTTCAACGAGATCGATTCGCGCGTGACTGTTTTGTTTATACTTTTTTGTTTTTTTTTTTAAAGTGGTAAACTTGTGCCGCATTTAATTGAGTGTTGAGTGATTGGACAATAAGAATTATGTTACGTCTTGTGGTGAGTTTGTGACACTTTTTTTTGTTTCAACAAAGACTTAAATTAATTGAGTATGACATAAGTTGTTTTTAAATTTAATCAAAACATTTTGCGTAAGCGTGTCATGGGTTAAACATCAGTCGTCGACCACTTTCCATGTTTTACTTCCTTGTAAACCTGTTATGATAAATCACTTATTTTAACCTGACATTCACTATTGGTCGTTTACTAAACTTACTGTTACTTACTTTGATTAATTTGTATCTGTTTCTATTCATTACATGGATTAGGTATGTACATTGCTGATATCACATGCATGTAAAGACCCTCGCAATAATGGAATTAACATGTAGTCGCTATTATTTCGGAAGGTGCCGGGTACAGTTCCGCGTGCCTATCACTAGATTCTTCATTACTAACACGCTTGGAGGGATATCTTCTTTGAAGACTGTATTTGGTTGTGGTTACTAGCATGTCTTAATTAAGCCTTGTAGTATACAAGAAAAGATTTTACAAAACTTTAAACAATACTTTTTAGTTTGCATGATGTAATGTAATATAAATGTTAGTTTCATCAGTATATTTACTTATTCCATACTAAAAATCTTTTATTGTCATATTGAGAATAAAAAAGTACCTATTTTATTACCATTTTGGATGAAAAAAAAACGTTAATACGATAAATATACTTTATTTACATAATTATCTTGTCAGCAGAATAATCAAATTATATCACTGCAGTTTTTTTTTCCAGAACGACCCTTTCTTCTCAGAAATTAACAAAAGCTCAATTTTTAAGCTTTATCTACGTGCATCAAAGAATAATGATTTACAAATAATTCCTTGTGTTAATAAATTCACCACTAATATTAACCATTTATGTCAAAAACTGACCATTAACTAAAACTGCTAGTAACCTAAGAAGCCTGAAGATGCTTACTTCTACGTCTCGTTATCCGTCGAAAACAGCAACCGAGCATTACTAAACCATGAATGATTTCGGCTCCGGCGCATACATTGACACATACTTACTACACTCGTAGTTTCTAACACCAACTTGTCACAAACGATATATATCATGTTACATAACTACGTAAAAACTATAATATTCTCATGACACCGATCTACAGAGTTATGCTCTTAATACATACACACACACATGACTTACACAACTGACCTTAACATTGTAGTTGGTTATTTTAATGTAATTATAAGTATTACAGCGTATTTAGATTCATCGCACTTTGTACAAGGTTAGGATTTCTTCATGGGAAAAAATTGTACTTGATTAAAAACCACATCAATTACCTATATATAATATTATCTACTTTTTTTGGTACCTATGAATGAATACAATATCAAACTAAGTATTGTATTACAACAAGGTTTGTACTCAAAACCTTATCAATGACCTAAACAGTATAGAAATCATTTATAATTATCTATTGTTCATACATAGTCTACAATTATGAAACAATCACTCCATTAATGAATTCCTTTCTTTATTTGCACCTTTCCCTTCATAAAATATCTTCCGGAAGTAACAGTAACAATATAGTTCGCGTAATAGCGGACAACTGTTTCCGGTTCTCAATCTGGCACATCACATTAATTTACTGAATTAAATGATGTTTTAAACATAATTATCAACATCACTTTACTATTGAGTAAGGTAGTTAAAAAGTAGGTTAGTAACCTACTAAGATTTTATAACGACAGATTTGGCGGAAACTAAATATAAATTATTGTACACGCAATAATCCTTTAAAAATGATATGTTCAAGATATGTTTATTAAATAATTAACTAGGCTTTTTCCACAAGTAAAGAAAGTGAAGTAAATTCTTGTCATTTAATTTTATTACGCTGTCAAAAAAATATCAAAGTTAATTTTGCTACACATACCTATGAGAATATAAGAATATTCTTAATAAATTAAACTCTTAACCGAGTCATCTTTCGAACAACACTTTCTTTTCGGTCTGCCTCTCCAGCTCCTTTATTACCATCATGTCAAAAAAAACATACCTTATCAGAAGATTATTTATTTCCATTAATATACCAACGTTTACAGGCTCCCCTGCTGCTAGCGTCACTGGCTACAGCTATCCCACGACAACACGGCCCGGCCCGCCAGAACTCCGTCGCCTCCGACGCACAGATCTCTTTCGCCATCGAGAACAACTACGACGACACCGGCCCCGGCGCCAAAACACCGCAGCACGCCTTCAAGACTTACAACAACCTGCAAGACGCCCTCATAGGATACTTAGATGATAAGGACACCAAGCTACCAGAAGCCGAGAGGGAGCTAGCTATCCAGAGGTTAGAGGAAAGTTCTCGAAACAGCCCTGGGATAACCCGGTACCTGCCGAAGACGGTAGCGGAGTACACGGGGTACAAAGAACAAAAGCAGATGGTGGATGCGAACGTGTTCCAGCCTGTGAGAGATGATGTGAGGTTCAGCCAGGTGACGCTGGATGAGTTGCTGGGTCCGGCGCAGTTCCGACCAGTGGACACCGCGCCGAGGTACCAGGCCAGCAGACCAGCAGAGGATATGAAGAAGGAGTATTCCTACTCCTATAATGTGAACGTGAGTATTTTCTTCTAATTATTTTAGTACTATTGCTAGACAGACAGACACTGGTAGGTCTTTAAAAAAATAAAAAAAACAACTTCGGTGGAAGATTTACATAAAATAGCAATAATGAATAAGCGATAATAATAAGCCTACCTCAACTAAATAAAGTAAATCAAATTAAATCAAAGTAAAACACAATAAAACGACAGTTAAACCATACGTAACTACTGATTTACTTTCAAATGGTTAACAATTTAACGGCACTGTTTTCTCAACGTGTGTGAATTACCAACTATTTCATTGACTTTTAGATATCGTAACTATACACATAGAATGCTTTGTATGGCAGCTTGTATGTTTAAAGAAAGTTATATAAAGTTTTGATCAAACAACTTAATAATTAGTGATGAAGTAGCCTGCAGTCGTCTCGCCCAAATCGTATGCAACCACGCCTAGCTTCATAACCACGCAAGAGCTAACCTTGACTTGGCATGTCTATATCGTAGCGATTTCCTTTTTCAATCTGTTTGGTAACCACGCGAAATATTTACAATTACGTGGAACTAATACGAAAAATATTGAAGTAGTTGTTTTCTTTGTGTTTCTAACACAAAATGATAACGGCTGCGGCTGCTTATAATTTTTTATGTTTTTTTGTCGGTATTTTGTGCAAATTTTAGCCCTCAAAAGAAGTCAAAATGCAAAATATATATTTTTAACCCAGGAAACTGAATTTTTAACATATAAAGATTTTAAGACACATACCCGGCTGTACATTTTAGTAAGAGTTTTCTGCTGAATAAATTTACTGTCACTGTATTGCAGAAGAAAGGTTACAACATATTTGCTTGCAACTTATTATCTAAATATTTTGTCTATATGATAAATGATTGCTATGCCAGATAAAAACATATTATGTAGGATGACATATTGTAGATATATGTGCAGTTTAAAACATAAACGTATATTAATTAATAGTTTCATTACAAAGCAACATTATGGACTATAATACCCATTAAAACGCGATAATTGCATTGTTAATAATGCATAATTGTTAATACGCAAATAAGTGCTAAATACTGTTTTCCTTTGATTCATAAATTATTTTAGTAACGCTCAGGCTAATAAGGACTAGATGTGCAATATTTTACATGAGTAATCTAAATTTTATTTTAATTATAAATTTATGCGAATCTTAACACTTTAGTGCTTGAGATTTTTTGCATTAGCAAAAAGGTGAAATAATTACTAGGTGTTGAATACATTCACCCAATGAGAATCAATTAAGTACTATTAATTTGCCAAACTCAGGTCAACCTAAAACTAATTTGCTTAGTACTATAAACAAAGTGATCAATTTCGACGCTATGGTTATTTTAAATGACTGTAAAGACTCTAGTGTGTATGTAAGAAATTTAATATACTAGAAGAAAGTGAAATCTGCAAAACGTTAGTATTATGCGTGTCATAAACCACAAGCAACCGATACTATCTCCTATCCACCAGTATACAACGAACAGATTTAAATACTCACAACCGGATCATATAAACGCCTACATTGTAACATTAATATTCTAGCTATGTTCACGGAACTACAAGTAAACGATACATGCTCAGTTACTATAATCCCAAAACTAACCAAAGGCTTTATAATACTAACCAGAAACTTTATGTAACCAATCGCTATATTAACAATTTTATTCTTACAAAAAAACTTTTTTTATATTAAAAGTTAAATGCAGTATTAGGTAAGTATGAAAATTCGTAATAAAATGAGGGTATATAAATACATGTTCATGGTAAACGTGCTTATGCCTTTTTAGTATTTATTTCTCAAAATCAATCGGTTGCTGTAACGAGTGACGTTTAGTTAAGTACAGGAACCGCGCGAAAGTAGTTAACTGTTGACTCTACCTTTAACGTAAACTTTCTCGAGATAAAATGTGAGTTATCAATCTTAAATGAAGTCAGCACTTGCATGTTAATGAATTTAAATTCTACGCACCAAAAAAATATATTTATTTATAAGTTTATTGTTGTGCATTTTGTTTAGAAAAGAAACAGTGGCCCCGATACTCAAAACACTCTCGAAACTAAACTAAAACTATCGTCGTCACTTACTCATCAATAGTATAAGACAGAGACAGGTAATCATTTTAGTCCTGTGAAACTAAAATCTACGTGCATTATGACACGGCAAGTCTCATTTCGTTAAATTTTACAATGATGTGGACTAAATGTAGTAAGACCAATGTACCTGTCTTTTTCTTATATAAAGCATGGGAAAGTGACAGTGATATTTTAAAATTGTTTTAGAGAGTGTTTTCCGAATCTGGCTCTTAAATTATGATTGGTAGGTAACATCAATAATAAAGTTTTTAAAACCCACTGTTTGTTCGTGAAAGTAAGATGAACACGCAGACAATATAAAACCGGTGACTTACATAATCATTACACGCAAACTTATAAAAACACTCTAAAAACATTTTGCACGTTGATACTAATTGACACGTTCTTGTTAATATTCTTAAGTATTACTACTCGATACAAAAACAAAGGTCCAGTAGCGGCCGGTCTCAGTGGTCCATCTATCTGACACTTTGTTGAATTTTCAACTATAGTATGAATCTGCATTGATACGAGCCTTTTAACTTACCTAGATTCTTATTGGCATGAAAATGATAGTATCAGCCAAATTGAATATCACAAAACAAACAAACCCACGTACGATATTGATACCGGCCTTAAGACACCAAAGTTGATCTATGGCAACCAATTTAGTAAGCTGCCACAAATATATAAATCACTCGTGGCCGCCCGCGACTCCGTTCGCGTGGAAGTCGGTTTTCCGTGGGAATGAGAAGTTTTCCCGTGGTTAAAAGTACCCTATATCTTATTCTGATGTATAACCTATATTACTGTAAAGTTTCATCAAAATACATCTAGTAGTTTTTACGTGAAAGAGAAACAAACATCCATACATTCATCCATACATCCATTATTAGTAGGATTGCAACCGTAAGTACTCTACATAAATTAGACGTTTAAAAAACTGCGTCAATTTCCTGCGCACGCGCTGCCCCTGGCTACATCTATGACGTAGACCTACGTAGACCTTACATCTTAGACTTCTGAAGGTTTTGACCCTGAAACTCAAAATTATAGGCTCGTGACTACATGCAGCTATTTATCTATGCTTTAATCTATTAAGAGAGTTATTTTTTGATTTAATAAATGTGTTAGGCTGAGTGATTAGTGTTTTAAAGTGCGATTGTAGTTAGGAGTTTCAAGGTTTTAAAATAAATAGCTACAAACTATAATACAAACTACATCTATTATCCTAAAATAATAAATAGGTACGATACTTTGGGAGGACATACTATGTGGTATGTCTAGTTTTCTTTATGCAAAAACGGAAAGACTATAGTTTTTAACACGGGAGAATACTTATTTTTACTAGAAGAGTCATAAATCTACGGCTTAAATCTGGTAAATTAATAGGCCACAAAAAGTAGTTCACTAAACTGCTTTAACATACCGGGTGTCCAGGAAACAATAGATAAACTCTGAAGCTAATAGGAGAACTAAAGGCAAGCCTAAAAAAATAATTGATAAAAAGTATAACCTTTACACTGCTAGAAATATGGCGCTTTAAAAAAAAACTTCAAATTTTTTTGACTGTGTTCATATTTTTACTCATAACGAGGTCAAATCACTTAATACCATCATTATTTCTGTGCTAAAATAGTTAATAATATTTGCCTTTAGTTCTACTATTAGCCCTTCAGAGATTATCCATTGTTTCCTGGACACCCGGTATATCACCAAATTCCTAAGCTGGTTTCCGTATACAAATTATCATAAATCTCCTAAGCTAGTTAGCTCTTATGTGCAAATGAACTTGTCAATGACTACCAACATGCCGGAACGACGCGTGCGCCGGTTTCGAAGCCACTCGACCTACTGGAACACCATGCTTACTTCCTATTTCTTAATTTATGAATTTTATAGCTCTAATTACCTGGCGAAATATCTCCTTCATGACCTATTATTTTATTTATTCTTATTCTATTCTTTTATTTCAAACAAAAAATATTAAAATCGGTAGAGCCGTTTCAGAAGTTGTCATAGTATTGAGTACTAGGGTGAGTTGAGCCTTTTTATGTTAACCTAAATATATTATCAAAACCTTTTCTTTGTTAATAGCGTTCGTACACTGACAGAGACAAACCAATTTAACTAATATATGGTTAAAATGTAGATATGATTAAGTTCGGAAGTCCTATTTAACTACTCTTGTGAATGTTAAAATAACTACAAAGACATAAGTCTCATGATAAACTGGTTACTTAAAGCAAACCTGGAAAGTGGTGTAATTATCCAATCGTGAACCGATAATAAATTCAAAGTTTAAATTATTAGATTTCACCATGAACTGGATCTATTGATCCATTTATATTAAGATCATAAGCAATCGATTGCGTAATTTTTTTTCAATTTTTTTTTTCTTAATAATGTTCCCAGTTATACTAACATATTTTATCACTATAGGAGGGAATTTTATTTGTTAATGTTTTATATTGTCAATGAGTAGGTATTCGAAAGAATGTTTTATTGCGTTACGCTTAGAACTTTGTTTCTTAAATTCAAATCAGGATGCAGATAAAATCACCGTCAATGTAATCTTATTGATTGTTTGATCACGACCTCTTTATTTCCTGACAGCCTAATAATGCTTATCTATTTTTCTTTGTATCATACGCAATCAACTATTTTGACCTCATTTACAAATTCAGTTAAATAATTTACAATTTTTTTTATTTTTTATCGCAAACGTTAGTAACTAAAAACTTTGCATTGCTTATAAGACATGCCATTCATACCAACTGCAACGACTACACTACCATTCATGCCTGTATTCACTCCACTTCTAAGACCACAAACTCCTTAGTAAATCTAATCACAAGTAAGCCACTCTCGCGAACGTCGCCTTTGGGGGTGTGTCGAGGAGACGCGACGCAACCGCTCACTTACTTAGTTGTTCGTATTACTGGTCGAATACATTAATGTTAATGTCCTATTACGAAAAGTTACGTATATTTTTGTTTGTGTGCTAAGTGTGTTGTATATTTAAAGTATACATCGTCTGAATTAGATATAGTCTCATAATGAATTGAACTGTATAAGCATTATTTAGCGTTATTCATATCTAAAATCTAAATGCCAATTTTATGTTACTTAAATAACGAAGGCTAATAATTCAGGCTGTAACTAAAGCTAGTAATTAAGTTGCCTTACCAGTCACCTTAAATAAATTTCCTGTATATTATCAAACTAAATAGCCTAGTGTTCATCAACTATATTGATGTTGTGAATATTAAACTTAAAAAATGACGGATAATCCGGTTATTATTAACGAATTCCTTACATTCGTTCAAAATAAGTTGGATACGTTGGATGAGCTAAGTGTTATACAAATCTGTACCAGCAATTTTAGTGACGTGGAAATCGAATCAGGCAAATTGCTCTTATTTAATTCGATATCCGAAAGCAGATGCATATCGCGAAAAGGTGAAGACAAAAGCAAAAAGAACGTGAAAGATGTAATTAAACTTTTTAAAGAAACAGACCCAGCATTCCAGCCATGTTTTGTTGCTAAGGATTTAAACAGATTGCCCCCGGTAAGCTTCGATCATATTGATGTGACAAGAATGTTAAAAGATTTAGCATTTATGAAAAATGAAATAAGCAATTTACGCAATGACTGTGTTTCAAAAAACGAAATATCACAACTTAAAACTAATATTACCACCGAATTATCAGAATTCTGCCAGAATATCATGCACAAGTCGTCACAAATTGACAAACTACCTTCTGTGAGTGAACAAAGTCACAATACGACGCATACACCGAAGAGGGACGAGACTAAACGAGTGATACAAGCGCCACCGCTAGCCGCGCGGACGGAACGTCCGCACCGGCCGAGCTATCGCAACATACTAACTCAGAGTGAGGAGCCGCGTGCGCGCGCGCAGCCTGCCCCTACTCACTTTAACGTATCTACTCCTACTTCTCAAGACTCGTTCGTTACCGTTGTGCGAAAGAAACGAACGAAACGTAATAACCTTTGCGGAACGGCTCCCATTTCGAGTCGAATACAAGTTGTTGAACAAAAAGCAACGATTTATGTATCAAGACTTAGCAAGGGAACAACTGCGGAAAACGTGACGGCATATATAGAAGACAGGGGACAGACTTGTATTGGTGTTGAATTATTAAAACAAAAGAAAGAAATGGACTTTAGCTCATTTAAGGTGACAATATTAAAATGTAAATTAAATGTATTTTTAAATACAGATTTCTGGCCGGAAGGCATAAGGTATCGCGTTTACCGTGAACGTTTCAACAGCAACAATAATCTTAATTAATATGAATAGTGCACATAATAAAAATAGATTAGTATTTATAACATTTAATTGTAAGAATATAAAAAGATCCGTGCCTTATATAAAGGAGTTATGTAAAAAAGTTGACGTGATAGCTTTACAGGAGACGTGGCTTTTACCGCATGAATTAAACTTCTTAAATGAAATCGATGACAACTTTTGTTGTAGTGCCAAGTCATCTGTAGATACTTCTGTAGGTGTATTAAGAGGTAGGCCTTATGGTGGTGTAGCAATTATGTGGCGCAAGTCTGTTTTTCCTAACGTCTCCTTAATTGACTGCTGTAATGATAGAATTATTGCCATAAGAATAAGTCAGGATGCAGATTTAGATCCAATTGTTGTTTTCAGTGTATATATGCCTGTTGATAAAATTGAAAATCTACCGGAGTTTACAGATTGCATGTCTACCATAGGTGCCATTATAGATGAATGTGATACTCAAAAAGCTTATATTTTAGGAGACTTTAATGCTCATCCTGATGCACGGTTTGGACAGGAACTTAATTCATTCTGTCGGGAGCAGCTATGGGAATGTGCTGACATTAATTTACTTAGTGTTGACTCAAATAGTTTCACTCACCTAAATGAAGCACATGGAAGTCGTCGATGGCTAGATCATTGCGTTACTACAAGTGCAGCATGGGATACAGTACTGAACGTTGACATCTTGTATGATGTCGCCTGGTCAGACCACTTCCCGTTACGAATAGTGTGTAGAAACGAATCGCGAAGTTTCACTTGTGAGCAAACGTCCAATAATGAAAAGAGCAATTGTGATAGTAGAATATACTGGGGTGATAGAAATACTAGTCAGAAACGAATATTTTACAATTATTGTGTTGAAAATTTTAATAGTTTAGGTTTTAATTGTAACTGTGATATTTTAAATAATAATTCTGATGATTTTAATTTTAAAAATAACCATAAAAAATGTATTAATACATATTATAATAAACTTATAAAAATTATGCAAGACGCAGCAATTGTCAGTGCAAGAATACATAAAAATCAATGTACAAGAAAAAGAAAAGTGGTTGGTTGGAATATACATGTCCAAAACTTACATCAAATTGCCCGATGCAAATTTAAATGTTGGTTAGTAGCAGGAAAACCTACGTCTGGTCCAATTTACGATGATATGTGTAGTAGTCGGAGAAACTTTAAAAACAAACTGAAGTGGTGTCAAAACCATGAAGAACAAATAAAAATGAACATCTTGGCTACTTTCAGACAAAATAAGAACTTTTCAAAATTTTGGTGTGCGACTAAAAAACTGAATTATAAACAAAATTTTCCCGTCTGTATTGATGGAGCCAAAAAACCTAAAGACATATCAAATTTATTCGCTAGTAACTTTAAAGTGTCTCCTCAAGCTGTGCCTTCATCGTATGTTGATTCGACTATACCAAGCAGAAGTAATCATTGTGACAACGTAGAGTTTACTATAAAAGATGTAGAGAAAGCTGTGCAATCAATGAAATTTGGTAAATCACCTGGTCACGATGGCCTTAACTTAGAACATGTAGTCTTTGCAGGAGAAATTGTACTTTCCAAATTGTGTAGTTTGTTTAACTCTTGTATAAAATACTCCTTCTTACCGGATCAGTTAATGCGTACCATTGTCGTTCCCATTGTTAAGAACAAAACAGGTGACCTTAGTAGTTCAGGGAACTATAGACCAATTTCAATAGCATCAATAGTGGCAAAAATCTTTGAACGACTTATACAACCCAAGTTGACTGGCGGGTTCAGCATTGATGATGCGCAGTTTGGTTTTCGTCCTGATCTTTCGACGGATGCAGCAATATTAGCCCTAAAAGGTACGGTCAACTACTATCTAAAACGTGACACATCCATCTATGCATGTTTTTTAGATTTATCGAAAGCGTTCGATCTAGTCAATTATGATCTTTTATGGGAAAAGTTGCACAGAACTGATGTGCCAGAAAGTATTGTACGTCTGTTGAGATTTTGGTACGGCAATCAAACGAATAGTGTTCGTTGGGGTGACACGACTTCTAGTGATTATAGGCTAGAGTGCGGAGTACGCCAGGGAGGGTTGACTTCTCCGGACCTTTTCAACCTTTATGTAAATGATCTGATGGGTGAGCTGAGGGGCACGGGTGTCGGCTGTCACATAGGGAGGACTTGTTTCAACAATCTGAGCTATGCTGATGACATGGTGCTGCTCAGCCCTTCCATCAACGGATTGCGGAGATTACTTTCAGTCTGTGAGCATTATGCCAATGCACATGGACTGAAGTACAATGTTACTAAGACCGAACTACTTATATTTAGGTGTGGGAGGGGTCCGGAGAAGGTACCACCCGTGTATTTAAAGGGATTACCCATCAAAGTTGTGCAGAGTTTTAAGTATCTCGGCCACATTTTGACTGGTGATCTAAAGGACGACGGTGATTTAGAGCGTGAACGTAGGGCGCTCTCTGTGCGATCAAACATGCTTGCAAGACGATTTGCCAGATGCAGTACTGAGGTGAAGATAACACTTTTCAAAGCATTCTGCCAAGGTATGTACACCTGCCAACTGTGGGTAAACTACACCCGCCGAGCCTGGTCGGCCATGAGAATACAGTATAATAATGCATACAGGATCCTCATGCGCCTGCCCAGGTTCTGCAGTGCATCAAGCATGTTTGCGGAGGCGAGAGTGCCCGACTTCTTTGCTGTGATTCGCGCGCGCGTAGCATCGTGCTGGGCCCGCCTGAGATCTACTAATAACGCACTGCTAAGAACCCTAGCAGACGATGTGACTAACAATCCAATCTTCAAGCACTGGCTCTCAGTGCAGAAGGATTGTAATAAAAAATAACTGCATTACTTCTTTCTATAATTTTATAGAATACATAGATACTAATATAGTACTTGCATTTTTAATGTCAAAAGATAGTTAGTAAGTTTAGTAAGTTAATTTTAATTTAATTTTATTTTATTTTACTTTATTTTTATTATATTTCATTACCCTGGGTCTGTAAATTTCATCGAATTTGTGTGCCTGAATAAAGAATTACATTATTATTATTATTATATTTTTATCCGCGTTATCTATAATATTTAGAATGTGCGTGACGTCAATCAACACATGCTTGCATTCCTGAGTCACGCGCGCAGTAAAAGTGCAGCCTTGATCTGAACTTGTCGGCACAGAGCGGCGCGCGCGCCGGCCTATCATATACCTAGGGTTACCAGGGGGTCGGTATTAGTAGTGATAGTGCCGATATTTGACGTGTTCAGAAGAATGAAAGATTGACCCGACAAATAAAAAAACACAAATTTAAAATTGCAGATATTACAAATTCTTTGAATGTTTTAATACAAAGCTGAAAAAGTCGACAGTCAAAGCCTTAAGAGCGCCTACTTGACTTATGATTTGCAAAAACAATTGTTATAAATTAAATTTTGAAAATAAATATATAAATTCATTAAAATATTACCCATATATATATTTGTCTCAACGATAATTTGAAATTTCCATCATGTGTCATATTTGCCTAAATAGTACGATCATATCTGACAGCCCTAATTACATGAACAACCTTCTCAGTAATGGCGATCTGTGTTGTAATAAAGACGTTACATAGATAAATAGATAGCTATATAGATAAACCCTTGGGTTTGGCAATCCAAAGTGTTTTTGTAGTAAATATATATGTTTCACAAATAAATGTAAAGCATTTACAATCACAGTATTTACGTACACCTTGAATTGGTATATTTGGCATTGAATTTAATGGTATTAATTGCCCTACTTGTGAGCTATTATGTTAAATAAAAAGATATGTAATTAAAAGGTTAGGTAAACAAGTGTTATTTTAAATACAAAACGAATTTTATACGGTAGATAATTCAATATTATTAGTTTTTTCCCTATAATTTATTACCTAATATCCATTAGAAAAAAAACTAAATTATTAAAAATTTGTAATGTATTAACATTTTATTCTGTTTCGTTTACGTTTGAGGTATTTTAAAACTCTATAGACAGCAATTACCTTGCGAATAGGTAAGTAGACTAGAACTGCTTTGCATCTGCATTTTTATATCTACTGCAAAAAACTAAAACTGACGACTAAAAGCTTTAATAACTTGATATTAAATGGCCCAACAGTTTTTTTTCGAATAATAGTAATGGAGAATGTTACTAGGTATGCCAAATCGCTTGAAATTTTGTCTCAGTAAAGCCTGTATGCATACAAATACACTAGTTTTTGTTGTAATCAAAAATACCCAGTAGTTTTGATTTTATAGGCATTCAAAGTTTCGAAAAATATCGAGTCCCGCTAACAGTCACGTGACCGCTTGTGACGTCTCACCACAACGCGCCAGCGGTGGCGCATATAGCTGGCGCAGTATTTTATTTTATTTTTTTATTTATTTAACATTTAATGTATTATTCTTTTGTGTTTTCGGTCGCGTATTAGTAAATATAAATATTATACGTTAATGGTTATTATTGCACGTTAATAGTAAATATTATTCTATTAATAAATTGGATATAGGATTCGAAAAAAGGTAATCGTGTAATCTAAAATAGATGAATTAATGGCTGCGCATTATTTATCAAGAAATAGTGATTTTGTTGCCGCCGAAATGTTTGATATGTTCAAACTGTTTTATCAAAACAAAATAACCAGAATATAATAAAAATACTAATGGAAGAATGCAAGTCCAATAGTAGAAGTAGGTACCTACCTACCTACCTATCATTATTTTTTTTACGTTAAAATCAACAAATCATGTATCATAGTTTTGTAGCTATAGGTAGGTACGTCCTTCTAATATTATAAATGTGAAAGTTTGTGAGTATGGATGTATGAATGTTTGTTACTCTTACACGTAAAAACTACTGCCCCCCAAGTCAAGTGGCAAGTGATATTTGCGATAGCGAGTGAATAGAAAAAATATGTATGAAACTGTCAAATTGCAAGCTTGTCAAAAATGTCAGTTTCATACAAATTTATTCTATTCACTTGCTATCGCAAATATCACTTGCCACTTGACTTGGGGGGCTGGACGGATTTGGATGAAACTTTGCAGTAGGTTACATCAGAATAACACATATAGGTACTTTTTACCGCGGGAAAACTTCTCATTCCCACGGAAACCGACTTCTACGCGAACGGAGTCGCGGGCGGCCACTAGTATGTATACAAAGATACCGCTCTTCTAAGTAAATTTAAATAAATACATGCATTGATTTAGTACTAACTAGCTTTCGTTAGCAGCTTCGCCCGCGTTTCCCTCGGGAACTGTACATTTTCCCAGGATTAAAAGAAGCCTATGGATTATTTCAGTCTTCGTCCAGATCCGTTCAGTACTTTTTGTGTGAAAGATAACAAACACAAACACAATCTTCCGCGTTTATTATATTACTAGGAAGTAGTATACCTATACGATCTAGATGTAGTTGAACGTTACAGATGCACTTTACCTTTACTATTTTATTTAAGTAATTTAATTTATTTTTTATTGCAAATGTAGATGATATGAACTAAACCTTTTTATTTATTTGTATTTTTACTAACAACTTGTTTAATGGTATTGGTTATGTTCAAGTTAAAAGATTTGGTGATGTATGTATGTATCCTTTGGAACTGTTAAAAAACAACTTTTCCGGCGAATTGATACTTGTATTTTACATTTAGGCACAACACATGATTTCCTAGCAGTTGGATTAGACATTTTTAAAAGTATTTAGGTTTAATTTAGACGACAAGTGCGCGCGAACGCGAGCGTACTGAGTGAGCCAGACCGAGCCAGTTGTGGTGTGACGTCACACCACCACCGGCAGCCCGCGTTGTGCGGTAGCAACTTATTTTACTTATAAATCGGAAACTAATTGACGCATCGAAATAATTCTTTCACCAGTATTTTTTATTTTTGACAGAGAATATGAAGAGATAATAATCAAAATTTGTTAACATTCTCCATTTATAGACTGTATATTTTACTATTAAGTATAAGTCTGAACTTATAACTTACAAATATTATATAGAGTTTTTTCACCCTCATACTACTCGAATATATGAATTGTTTTAGATAAGGATTGTTCATGTAGTGGAATTAATTAAAACTATCATTTTTTCTTAAATAATGGGGCGGCATATCTTAGTTTAAACACCCGAATTAATGATTAAATAATAAATTGACGAGCACCATACATACAAACAAAACCTTTTCTCAACAAAACCCCTGCCTTCCAGGACGCATCAACCGGCGACCAGAAGTCCGCGCAGGAGTGGAGGTCGGGCGGCGCGGTGCGCGGGGTGTACTCGCTGCGGGACGCGGACGGGACGACGCGGCGCGTGCGCTACTCCGCCGACCACACCGGCTTCCACGCCACCGTCGAACATCAATAGATCCACGGAGATTTGCTTACCAAGTTACTGAAGACTTAAGATCTAATACTGTTGATTATATAAGAAGTTATGGTATACAATGTTAATCCCCAATAGCAGCAATTTGAAACATTAAGAGCTCATTTTATAAAGTGAGATCTATCGACATGATAACAAAGATTTAATTTAAAAAATGTTTTGGTTACAATGTAGAGTGTAGTTTCCAATTAAATTCACAGTAGCCTAGAAGAAAGTTTAATGAAACATGGTCATATCCAGCATATTGTTAGAGTCTACTTAAGTGAAGTGTAAATAAAAGAAAGAATTGAGATTAACAAAGTTATCGCAAATCTAATCGTGATATGTTGATGGTTGATCGTCCTCTAAACAATAACACGGTAATAATTCCAAAAAGACTTCAACTGAATTTTGATTATAAGTAAAATAGAAATGAAACAGAGTTTTTATTAACCGACTCCTGTCCCGTGACGCGCCTAGCGCGTCATGAAGAAACCTTCAGGGTGGCCCATGACGCGAGAGATGCGTCATTAGAAAATAGTTACAATTCAAATTTTTATTTGATTTAATCAATAAAATATCTCATTTTATATAAAAATTAACTCATTAGGAACACCAATATCAAGGGCCACTATTTTTTTTTGGAAATTAAATTTGCCAGTGGTTGTCAACCATAGGGTGCCTACCTACAGGTAACTGTTTATCCTACTAATTATTGAAAAGTGTTATTATTAAAGCCAGGATTCGAACTTAGCAAATCTATAAAAAATAATCACTATGTTTTGGTCACCAATGAATAGTTTAGATGTAAAAACGGAAGATTTTTGATTTGCGATAAAATACTTCCCACAGGTTGACAACCAATGGTGGAAATCTATAACATACCTTCCATCTCGTATAAAACATGTAGATCGACACTTTTAAATACACTAAACTAATAAATGAAACAAAACAAACAATAACAGGTCTCACTTTGTATTATTTTAGTTGAAATTGCCTAAAATAGCGTACTAACATCACCAGTGGCCCATGACGCGTTAGGTGCGTCATCATTTAGGAGGGCCCGTGACGCGACTAGCGCGTCATTGAATTTTGTATGGGGCCACGGAGGAAAGGCTTGAAAAATGATGGTGGCAAGGAGTCGGTTAAATAAGCTTTTTGGTTGTTGGTATAAAAACTAACATATTGTTAAATATGTATTTAGAAGGCTTTTAACAGATGATTTGTAAAACTACCTTCTCGTCTCGTCTCTTAAAGAACTATGAAATATATTTTTTCATAAAATGTAATTAACATATACTTATATTATTAGTAAAAATGACAATGTACAAAGTGTAATTTGCCGTTTAGATTAAGATTGTAACTAACAAATGTAAATACTTTTCCCACCTCTACTAAACTTTCTATTCTTATGTAATAAATTATTTTATAAAACTCTCTGCTTTTGCTATTTTTATTTAGGTTCCAAGCGCCTGAAAATTGGTAAGAGCAAAGTTGTACTGATAATAATAATTAATCCTTAAATTGCTCAAGAGCAAAGTGTTATGAAATCAACTTTGAAAACAAGTATACCTACTTATAATGTTACTAAGGATTAATATTGGCAAATAAATATTATTAAAGACAAGATAAGTAAAAAACTAAAAATATAATTGGCTCATACTTTTCGTGGTTGGAACATACCCTATGTTCATATCAGACATGATAAATGATTAAAATACTCTAAAAATTGTAACGCCATTTTAATCATCAACACACTTAAACCCATATTAGTTAAATCTGACAATCTTATGTGCCAGCTGTAGTAAGTGATAGAGACAAAATATGGGGTATGAATATGGAACATTTCGTTTATATTAAGAATACATATGTTTGAAATAACCGTTGTAAGAACTATAAATCAAAATAGAATTCAGCACTAGTCCTGGTCCACTGTTGTAAAGGTCACCCATACGTAACGAGGTGATAGGGAAAAAAGACTATCAAAAAATAAAAATGGTGTTTATCATCACTATTTTTACATTTAATTCAATAAATGATACATCAGTATCGACAATAACCGCATTCCTTCAAATTTAAAGTGTCACTGCGTATCAATAGGTACAACAAAGTAGTCAGTAGGTAAGTGACTCCGGGATAATCCTATTGTATTGTTGTTTGTTTGTTTAGGATATTTGTGTGCTCATTCATTGTCTGAGATGTCATAGATACCTTTAAAACATTTTATTTTTTGTTGGAAATATGGAATCGAAGTCAAAATCTGAAAATATTATTTCGTTAAATTAAGAAAGTATCAACTGGTAGCTTTATAAGGATGTTTGGTAAGCTAAAAATACCTACTAAATGATAAATGAGGCTTGTTGACAAAAAAACATTTAAAAGGTCATTACTAATTAGTCCTTGAAATACGATTGCAAGATAATTATGAAATCACATTGTTTATCACGTCTGCCACCTAAATACCTTCAAAATGGAAACTACGATGTTCTAATCCCCACCACGTCTATGAGAATGATAATGTCACTTTTATCATAATTTATTAGCAATTAATCAATTTGGTACCTATACCTATGTTCGAATTCGATTATCTCTGTTGATAAAATTAAAAAGAAGGTATATTTGGGTTAAATTACCTATTCTTTAAATCCAAGTACTAATATTAAAGTCACGTAACAACCTATCTGTTTATTTTGTTAATACGACTACAACATCTAAGGTAGATTTGTCATTTAGATAAGCTTAGTCACTCTTCCAAAATGCACGTTGCAAAAACTACAGTATGATTCACAAAAATTCGACATCATGTTTTTTTATTTCGAACAACCAACTTCCTAAAGCCACAGGATATTCCCCAAGGAGGTTCTCGTCAAAAAGCCTCGTATCTGAGCCTCGTGCATGTAAAAAAGTATAGTTTTATAATGTTGTCACGAGACGGCGTCATGGCGCGCTGTCACAACACGCGAGCTGGCGCGCTTCGTACATGCTTCATTGGACCCACAACTGACTCTCAAATTGCACGATAACTAACTTTATTACGGGAAAGAACAATTTTATATAGTAAATATTATGCTACCAAACATGTAAATATCTGAAGATATTGAGAATGATTTACTTAAATTTTTTCTATGAAGGAGAAAAGTAGGTAAGGAACTAATCTAAATAAAATGACTAACTTTCAAACTATCAGAATTACTTTAGTCTTTTTAAGCATATTAACTTTTATATAAATAGTAATTTTCAATTCATCATTAAATTATATCGACAGTAAAATCAGTGTAGCCTTTAAAACCCAAAAAACCCTTCTATCCTTTATCAAAGTTTGACAACCTCAGTGTCACCTCGCGCATTGACTCGGAATGGCATGTCCCGTCTCGGACACGCTTTTTGTGAACACCCTGTGCACCCCCGAGTGGAGCCGTCAGGTACGACTTATTGTGATAGGTATCTTGACCGTGAAATTATTAAAGATCTAACTGAATTAAGAGATTTAAAATTATCTATCTTATGTGAAATAAAAAGTTTCGCTTTGGATTAAAACTAAAATTGTATAATTCTGTCTACTAACTTCATAGTAATCTTATATTTTTCTTATAGTTTTCCAAATAAAACCGAGATTAAAATAATAAGTTAGTTATGTAGATATGCCAACTAGCTTCTGAACCCAACTTAATTACTTAAAAGTACTACTAAAACAGTGGCTCATCTAAAATTTCGATACCTATTTGTTACTTTACGACGTAAAATGCTTTACTGAGATGAAACTGAATACATGAATAAACTATTACATACAATTTCGCAACGTGTACTTTTTACCGTGGAAAATCAAACATTCCCACGGGGAAAGTCTGGAAAAACTACGAGAAAACCGCAGAACGGGAAGTCAGTACTTCCTACTAATATTATAAATGTGAAAGTTTGTGAGGATGTATGGATGGATGGATGGATGGATGTTTGTTACTCTTTCACGTAAAAACTACTGGATGGATTTGGATGAAACTTTGCAGTAATATAGGTTATACATCAGAATAACACATAGGGTACTTTTTACCGCGGGAAAACATCTCATTCCCACGGGAAACCGTCTTCCACGCGAACGGAGTCCCGGGCGGCCACTAGTTCAGATATAATATATTTGCATCACAAAGTGTTTGCGTGTATTCCTATTGCATCAGATAGCCCGACGCCCCGGTGGCTCAGTGGCCAGTGGTCGGGGTGCCGGCTTCAATTTCCTGCCACGTCGCGAACACTGGGTTATCTACCATCCGACACCTTCATTCTAACAAAGTCGAGTTTCACAGTTCATGGGGTATACGTGCACGGTATTTGAAAGAGTTAAAATAGTATTAAAAGCTTGTATTTAACGCATATTTAAATTATAATGGACATGCTGGCAATAGGAAGCCTTGTGGTAAGTAACGTGAAAGAAAGCGAAAAAGCTGACTTTGAAAATCGATCAATTGATTTAATGCCAAATGCTATTGCAATAAAGTCCTTAGACAAACTAGGCAGACAAACTTTATTTAATGCTTGCAATGAGTAGGTAAAGCTCACATTAGAATATTTCATTTATTCATATTGGATCGCAAGCTTTGTCAGAGCCCACGGAGACTTAATTAAAATCTTATTCTCGGTTTCTTCTATGGTACACGAAGGCTTAAAACATCGATCTAGTTAGCTATTTCTACTGCGACTCTATTTACTATATTTCAGTTAGTTAGTTAAGTACATTGTCGAGATAGGCAAAGTAATTAACTATTGGTATCAAAATTGAGCATCTAAAGACTTTATAGGCGACAACACCCTTACAAGCAAAGTAACTGCAAAAAAAATAGAGACGATGATAAGTGAAAACATTATACTAAGAAATGGTCAAAACATGAGTTTTCTGTTGTTTTTATTTGTATACTAAACTGAAAGAGATAGATATCAATGAATTATTCATAAATATCTGCCTTTATTTTTTATCCTAAACTAGTGGACGCCTGCGACTCCGTTCGCGTGGAAGTCGGTTTCCCGTGGGAATGAGAAGTTTTCTCGCGGTAAAAAGTACCCTATGTGTTATTCCGATGTATAACCTATATTACTGTAAAGTCTCATCAAAATCCGTCCAGTAGTTTTTACGTGAAAGAGTTTTTTAACTTTCACGTTTATAATATTAGTAGGATATCATGACTAGTCACATCAGAGTCAATAAATGTAAAACATCCTCTAAATTACATTGTGGTACACCGCGCCACGTGCGCTATCAAATCTGTGTTCATTTAATGTTTTTTGCGTATTTAAAGTGTCATGCTGAGATCTAATTACTTTAATAGATTCAATGGTTAGTTAATTTAATGCCTCTCTTTATACACGCCTATGCTATTGTTACATGTTTTTTCTATTTTTATTGCAAACTTTACTAACGGCTTTTTATTTTATTTTCTAAACGGAATAAAACAATAAACAATGAATTTTTATCTCTTGAAATCTACTTTAGTTTAAAACAAACTTATTCAATTCTCCCGAGGCGCTGTCAACGTAAACGAAACTTCGAGAACAAATTCCTTTATTTTTATTTTCCTTCCTTTTTTGTATAAACTTTTAGAGATCCTCATTTATCAATAAAACCTGACTAATAGTTTATTTTATTTTATTAAAAAAGTAGAAAGTGTGACCTTTGTGAATAAGAATGAAACATATTCTTTTATGAGAATTAACCCTTGCTTCCTATACCTAGGGGTGAACGTTAATCCTTTATCTGTTGGAAAACAATTACTTAGTGCGGACTGACGGACAGACAGACGGACATATTGGACCGGCAGATGTTCCGATGGACCGGCGGTGACAAGGAATTTATTAGTTTTTCTTTATAGGGTAGAGTCAAATTAGAAACTATAGTGGACAACAAGGATTAACGCGAATTAATTTCTTCGAATAGAAGGAAAATGCATTGTTATATTTTTCAAACAGGAAGAAAGCAATAGAAGGCTGTAAACTTAATATCCGAATTACAAGATAAGTAGTAGTAGGTCGGTAAATCACCGACCGAGAAAATGGCTGCAAAGTAAGGGTACCTATACTTTCAGTAAAAAAGGAGAAGGTTCATAGGAGACAACATCACCACAACAATAATGAGTTACACTGTATTGTATGAACCTGTATGAGTGTAACTTTTGGAATGTGACGAGATTGATATAATCAATAAATTAATTAAAATTCAACCAACTTAACCCAAATCATTTGCGCGATAAAACAGCGCAGTCATCGACATGCGATATTTCAAATATAACCAACGTCTACCTGTCACACGGCGCTATCATTTTAGTCTCTACCCTCTTATTCAATTCCCTACTTTAAGGTCTATGAAATTCGGTTTCATTTACGTTGCATTTTAGATTTGTGCAGTCAATTATGATGAAAAAAGGTGGTGTTGTTTGAGTGGTGTCGCAGTTAATGGTCGTCGAGTGCATTGTATCTGTCGACGCGGCGCAGATAAACCAATGTAAGATGACCCTTCCGGTGCGGGGGAAGGCGCGGGCGCGGGGGGGATCTAGATTGGGACTGTTTGGACACTTGACAGTTTTGGTGAAATTAGCTTATTGGTAGTTTTTTTTGTGTAAACCTAATTATTAAAGTGTCACGAACTTGAATGGTTTTCTTATTAAAATAAGTAACAGGATTTAATAGTATTCTAATATTGATGAAAAGATGTATCTGTTTTAACATGAATCTATGTTATCGTAACATGTGTTTAAATAAAGCTTTCATCTATACTAATATTATAAAGCTGAAGAGTTTGTTTGTTTGTTTGTTTGAACGCTCTAATCTCAGGAACTACTGCTTTGATTTTAAAAATTCTTTTTGTGTTGAATAGACAATTTATCGAGGCAGGCTTTAGGCTATATAACATCACGTTGCAACTATAAAGAGCGAAGAAATAATGAAAAATGTGAAAAAAACGGGGAAAATTATTCAGCCTTGAGAGCTTCCTTTGCGCGCGCTGCCAAAAACGGTTATAGATACCAAAAATAAATGTATGAGAGAATTAAGGGAACTTTTTACCGCGGGAAAACTTCGCATTCCCACGGGAAACCGACTTCTACGCGAACGGCGTCGCGCGCGGCCCCTAGTAAGTAATAATTTAATTTCATAAATCTATTAAGTAAGTGAGTCTAGTTTTTATAGCCCAAAGATAGTGCACCATACACAAGAAGCACTATTAGTTAAGTTAAATTTTTCTAACAAAAGTGATTTTTATTAGTTTTTATCTGATAAAGGTAATTGAAAATTATCTTTAAATTAATTTATTTATTTTATTATTGATTAAGTTGATTTTTGTTTTAGTCCCTTGACTACTACGAGTTGTTTTGCTCGGGTTTTTATTCACAACACGAACTTTGCAATGTTAACAACATTGTTAACTTTCCTCTGATTTTTACTACACATTTTCACAACGAACGATGCCACATAATAATCCAAATACCAGCCTACATCTTCCAACTAAATGGTAGGTGTTAGGAGGTATACTAGAAGTAATCATGTATAGGAATATAACTACAGAAGATTACTTCTAGTATACCTCCCAACCCCTACACTAGTACTTCTCCTACACAGCCCCGCTCGCGGGTCCGGCGCCCCCGCCCCCCGCGCCTCCCGTGCCCGCGGGGACCATCCGTCTTGCGACACACTCGCGAACAAGAAGTGTCTGGAATTTACCTAACAAGGGGTGAGGACAACTTGCGAGAAACATACTGGGTTACTGGCACAACTTTATAGAAAGGTGTGAGGTTTATTGGCATGTCTTTTTACGTTAAAACAGTAGTCACTACAGGTCCAAATAGTCATAAAAGTCGGTATGAGGTTACATTAAAACATTATTAAAAAAAGAGATCAGGTTTGACTGTTTCATCCCTAACTGAGCATCCAATATTAAGTAATTAGATTTCCTCAGAAGAGCGTAGAAGCAAAGCCGCACGTTTAATCAATTATTTTTATGTGATAAGACGACAAAAAAAAACTGTTATTCACAGTTAATAAATAAGTTATTCAAGAACAAATTGTCTTATTTATCAATCAACTACCGTATTTATATTTGCTTATTTAACCTGCCGTCAGCCACAGCTCGGGTCACAAGCCCTCCGGAACTTCTGTTGTATCGGAATCAATATCAAACAGCGGTTATCTGTTATCAGCGTGTCGGCCCGTGTGTAGTGTGAGAACGCGCGGGAAGCTGTAAATCTATGCGCGGGAGTGGATGGGTGGTCGTGGGAAGTGCAGGCACCGGGATCGATGGCGGAACTACTCAGAGGTTAAGGTACAGACAGGTAGGAAAAAGATGATGATTTTAATTGACTTGTGAAATACTAGTGACCCGCCAGTGGTATATTTTTAACCGACTTGTTATCAAAAAAATGAATTTTGTCTTATTTATGAAAACTTCTCCTTGCATTATAGAATAGTTAGAATGAAAAAACGTCAATCATACGAACAGACACAAATGGTGACTTTGATTTGAAATATGAAATTGATGAAAAAAATGACGATCCCCGGGTCAGGCCAATTTCGTAAAAATGGTTTTTCGAAATTATTATTATTATATCTATACGTTGGAAAAACAAATGAAAAAAAAACAAATGAATAAGTAACTAATAATAAATAACAAATCTCCAGACTGACACACCAATTATGTGGCCCTAAAGTAAGTACCTACTTAAGTGCAAACTGCAGTAAGCACTTGTGTTATAAGACAAGTAGGTACCGCACAATAGACTAGGGAAGAACCTTTAGGTATTAGCAAACTGTAGGTATTACCAACTTTAGAACACAAATGTATTTAAGGGACCTTGATAGGCCTCAAGAATAAAGAAAATAAAGAAATGCAATGGGGTTGTCATCGATGTTAACCCGTGTAATGTATCAGAAAAAAACATTTTAATTTAAATAACGTTCTTAATTTGAGAGCAAGATACTGTACCTATCTACATAGACCTTAACTTGAGACAACTTAAAATTTAGCATACATGTATTGTTAAAGCAGTAGTAACTACTACCTTGTTTTAGTTCACATGATTAATAATTGTCAACACTTGGTCAGTTTACCCTACGCACCTAACTACCAAACATCCGTGTATAATTTTAACCCTTTTAAAACAAAATCAATGTAACCTTCAGCTGTATCGTTTGACAGTTGAAAAGTGACAAGTGACAGGAGCTGTCAAATCGCGGTGTGGCGTTGATTAATTGGCGACTAATTGATTTGACAACGTTTGCTCGGCAAGCAACATTACCTAACATTTAGTGATTTGTTTGTTTAAGTAAGTTATTAACTAACTGGATGATTTACGTTTATTAAATAAGGAACTGAGTACATGGGTAACTCTAAGTAGTTTCTTGCAGTTATGTCATATTTTGATAAGTCTAAGTGTAGAGATGCGGAGTCAAGAAATTATCTGCTCTATTCAAGTCAATAGTAGGACATTAATATAATCTCTTAAATTCCATGGCGTGTGGGTAGGCTTTTAAACTACTTTAGCTAAATGATAACTCTGAAAACCAGTTATAATAACATTTTAATATTTCCATAGTCTTAATGATGCGGAGTTTATCATAATCTAAAATAAAAAATCGTGAGAGCATTAATATGAAGCCGTTGTTATCACATCGGGTACATTGAAACCCGCCTGACAGTCGATGTCTTCATAATCTCGACACAAAAACAATAGCCTATCAGCTTACAAGCTATTAAACTTTACTCGTAATCCCTTAATTCGAATTTAAACTCTATTACATTACCCAAAAAAGTCGACTATCACTTGACTTAGTGAAATCGCTCGGTGACAGAACGTTTGAACTGTCAACTCTGTCACTTGTGAATTTCTACCGTATTTACAGGGATTAAGATCGTTATTCGAGAGAGTATTTTTTGTGCCTTTACAAATTAACGGGTTATATTAAATAACGATATCGTACTGTTATGACGTGTCCCGTGATTAATAATGGAGTGAGCTTGTCCACTCTATTTTTTTATGTTGACGTAGGCTACATGTAACGCTTTTAAGGTTTTTTTTGTTATTTTTTGTGGCGTATTATAAACACGATTGCCTAATTTAATCATAGGAGATCTGAGTTAGGGATCTGTTAGTGTTAACGAGTAGCTGGGAGAATGATTTATCGTTTGTTGCGGACGTGACATTTCGGTGGAAAACTAATAAGGTAGAGTACGTAGTTTAATAAATATAAAGTAATTCTAACAACTAGCCCATACGTATGGCTTTTTTTTCTTGAATCCTTAGGGATGTTACTTTTTTTTAGTTTAAACCTAAGCATGTGAACGCCTTCGACGCTCGGACTAAGATAGGTAGGTAAGTACTAAAACTATATTTTCATTATTTCATTAAAGTTTACCTTACCCACATCTACATAGCAGGATTTGTTTATCATTCACAGTAGGTATTAAAGTATCGAGGTATCTTTAACAAAAAAAATATTAACATTAGGTAATTTTTTTTTTTCTTAACCTAACTGAAATTTTATTTCTTCGTCTGTTTAATTAAATAACGTGAAAAAGGAAAAAAATCGTTAGTAAAACTTACCTAGGTAATACTTTTAAAATTACATCTGTCATTTTTATTTCTACGGCCATCAAGCAGGGATAAAACTTACTATATCTTCAACAAATAAAATACTACTTAAACGTGTCATAAATAAGAAGGGCTCTATTTCCGATGGGGAAGTGAGACAGCAAGATGCGATTGTGTATAGATAGAGAGAGACGCAATAGTTGTCCAACGAGTCAATTATCGAAACAAGAGGGTGCCTAGGGATGGGCGTTGTCGATGAAAGATTTATCGGTGTCGATCTGTGACAATGGAGACCAGGAGATGCTTGCGTTAATTAATTTGTCAGATGTAGCAGTTGGATATCTTATTCATTTCTAAATGATTGCACTGAGACAGAACTAATTAGGTACTTAAAACATATTTAAATGTTTGATAGTCCGATTTCTCTCTCTAACACCTTTATAAAGAATCCCCAAATGAGCACACAAAATAAATGCAATCCTACATAAACCTGCACAGATATGAGCCAAATTCAGAAATTTAACTGTTGTGGTATCGGTAACTGCCTACCTACTTTCTCACGGCTACGCTACCAAACGAAATGGTAAGTTATCCTATTTCATAAATTAAACATCAATAAATTCCGTAATTTATTTTTTTAATGCTAAAGTTTGAATTAATCAGTTAGTGGAATAAAAAAATTAATATGTAAGTACCTTCCTTTACTACCAATACCTATAATCTGGCCACCGAGAGATTGCGTTTGTGACACATGCCAGTAGTGTTGGGGTAAAAAATAATATTGACAAATATTTTTTCAATCAACATTAGTAAAAAAATTAGTTTATCTTATATCTATTTTACTTGTATAGCAAGAAACTCCAACTGCTGCCTTTTTTCAAAACAAATATTTAGGTCTACAATACAATAAGTACTAAAACTAAAAGTAGGTAATAAATACTTAAAATAATAGATATCGCGCTGGTATAAATTTAATCAGATTCCGATTCGCTTGAGGAGGTGCTATCATCATCTTCTCCAACATTTATAATTATGTTATTATCAATGATCGAATCAATTCTAATATCTCGATCAAAGTCTTTGGTAATAAGATTTTTTGTTTTTTCTACCGCCTTCGCCCAGTCTTCCTTCGTGATTTTTTCGCAAGCTTCTTTTAATAGAGCCATCATCTTTTTTGTGCTAAAAGGTGGGGACGTATTGCGACGGGCTGCATAACCCTTAATTTGAGCCCAAATTAATTCAATAGCATTGTATTGGCAATAATATGGTATAAGTCTCAGCACCCGATGACCGTACTGCTGAGCCAATTCATCTATTTCATATCGAACATTTGCCGATTTATTTTCTTTCACTAACCGCAATAGTTATGCTTCAAGCATATCCATATTTACGTCGATATCATGTTTTTATAACCAAGCTACTTATTCTGCTTTTTTATTAGAAATTGATTGATAACTTTAAAATTGACTGATATTTTTAGCACATCCCTACGAAAATATGATGTTGTTTACATTTTTAAAAATACATATTTTATCAGTAATTATTACCCTTACAGTAAGCCATCAGTTATAAAATTTAAAATCAGTGTGTTTTAATATCATTTTATTGCTTATTATTTGTTTGTAGGGTCAAAATAGACGACTTTTTTTTTGTTTGTTTTCGTAGACGGCCTGTCAAAGTTACCTCGTTATGTCAAACACAATGTGTCAGGAACGCATTCTCTCGGTGGCCGCATTATACCTATTTTAATATCCGATCCGCAAGGTGCATTTCAAAATTTATTATTTTCATTCTTGAGTTAATAATGTTTCCTTCTTATTTTTATTTTTTTAACTACCTACTTGAAATATAAATAAATAAATAGGATACCTACCAAATAAAACCCCAACATGAAAAAAACGGTTACTTAGTTAAATTGTTATCGGCCCTTCCAGAAGCGACTTCAATCAAACATAATTCGAGGCATAACGAATGGCTACTACCCTTGACAAAAGAAATGTAAAAATAGCTGTCATGTGATGTGAGAGAGTACATAGCACCTCCCCACAGCTGCCGTGGGAGAGGAAATAACAAAAACAGAATGTTAGCACCTTGAAATCGATTCACGTCACCCGATAAATTAAAGCATTTCGCGAAAACCGACAGCTCGACCATTCAACGTACCAGAAAGTAAATAAAAAATAGTCCGGGAGCGGCTCCTAGCCTCCTGGTCCGTGGGTTTATCTCAGCGGGACCAATGGCTGCCCCGGGTAGTGGCGACGTCGCGCCATTGGTGCACACGCGCCGACCCCGCCCCCTGCGCCCCGCCCCCCGCCGCAAAGGCTCCAGGCCAACCTCGACTCCTCCAGCAGACCTCACCGCACACGATCAACACCACCTCCGACCGGCCACCGCAGGACATGCTCCTTCATTAAAAATTACGTGTCTTGTCCGCTTATCTCTGCGACATATCGTCAACTTTTCCGGTTTGCCTCTCTCTGTCTGCGACTCGATATCGCCGCGAGTGCGAGCGGGACGGACGATCGTCTGTTTTAGGTGTGGTTTGGAAATGTAGCTCGGATCAGTTTGTATCGTAGTAGTTAGCCGCGCGCGCGTGTCCACCGCGCCGTGCACGATAGCCGCGGGACTCGGGACTAGTGATGTGCCTGTGACAGTGACTTGCCTGTATCGATAGACGCGGTGATCGTGACAAACATGATGACTATGGATGTCGGGATGTACAGCAATCAGCAGAACGGATACGGCGGCGCGGAGTACTACCAGCAGGGGTACCAGCCGCCCTACGAGGGCTACCACGAGGGCTACTACGAGGCGCCCGCGCACTACTACGAGCCGCTGCTGCACAACCAGCCGGCGCATGAGCATCCGTCTCCTCCCGTCATTAGTACCGAGACGGGGCTCTGTTACACTAACTTGGACTATGGCGAGCTGCAGCAGAACTACCCGCTACACTCGCTGCCTCCGCACCGCGAGGAGCTGCCACGACAGGAGGAGTTACTCATGCAGGAACACAAGCTGGACAACCACTACCTGGAGAGCAAGTACAACATGCACTTCGTGGACGACTCCGTGATGTACCAGGGGTCGCCGCTGGCGTGCGGGGACTTCGACCACTACCAGCCCAAGGAGGAGTTCGCGGGGGTGCGCGAGGGGTTCCCGCGCGAGGGGGACGCGGGGGGGCACGGCCACATGATGCAGCACTCCGCGCAGGCGGTGCCCACCTACAAGTGGATGCAAGTCAAGAGAAATGTACCTAAACCAGCTGGTATGTACTAAACAGTCTCTTTTTTAAAGTGACAGGAGTAGAACTTTCTTGTTTTAACTTAATTATCTCGAAGCAGTTGCTGTTAGTGCGACTCTACATTTGCAAAAGTACCTACGTAACTTAAATAGAAGTAGGTTTCATTTATATATTATTTATAGACTTTGAGTGACTTTAAGGTTATTCTATTTTAAGAATCTGCCTCACTAGATATTATGAAATAGTATTACTAAATAACTTACTAGATAACCTCATATTACACAATAAGCAACTTCGACTGAACAAACTTAATATCGTTACAATTTAAAACAAATAGTTTTTTAATGTATTTCAACGGACCACACAGTTTCCACAAACATTCAAAACTCCAAAACAAATTCCTTATAATTCCCATAAAAAAGCGAAACAACATTACACATATCTATAAATCCGTCTCATTTATTCACTTTGAGTTCTAGACACATATTTATCTTCTAGTCGAAACGTCTTGACTTTTGACATAACCCGTGTGCCCGCGGAGTCGCTCGTGTATTATTTTGACAGACGTTAAGTCAGTAATTTGACATTCATCACGTCAGCGTGTCATTAGCACAACACTACGCTCGAGTGCAGCGCTGACGAGGTACCTACTAGTGATGGAAAGGGTTAAATTGGGTTAAATTAATTTAGTAATAGATAAAAAGTACTACAAGTTGATATTTTAAACACATTACTAAAATGTGCAAGTTGAGAGTTATAATTCGGTCACAGGTTTTTTAATAATATCATTTATTCTAGGGATTGTGATATTTTTTCATAACTCTTTTGGACACTTTATTAATCAAATTGATACTGAAACTACATCAGTTACTTCTAGAAGTAGTATGTTATCTATTTTTATTTTCATTGACCTATCTAACAAAATTTTCCATTAGCTCCTGCTGCTTATTTCTTCACCTCTTTATCGCTTATTTCGCAAATCCTCGACTTTATCAATTAAAACTTGAAACGATCTGATAACGCAGATAACACCAATACCTACCGACAACACCAAAATATTCCATGAAACCCTGACATAAGGTACAAGGTGTTTGAAAAATAAAGTTAAATGTCCAAAAACTATGCCTAATCCGTAAATGTTTTCTTTTTATGTCGAATGTCAAAAAGTGGCAGTTGCGTGTACAATTAGTAAAACAAATAGAAATACAAAGTACAGCGGCTTAGCCGAGTCGCTGCAGGGTTGACTGACAAAACTGTAAACCATATTAAATAACATTACTGAAAATATATTTCTAGAAATGTGTAAGATTTTTTTTTACTGAATTGCATGGGGAATTTTACTAGCTAAAGAATCAAGCCCACTGTTTATAGTTTAGCTCAGCTTAGATAAAAACAAGTAGTAATTCTATCTAGGTAATTCATGTAAGCTAGACTTAAGTTTTAAGGTCCTGCACTGTATCTTTAATAATCGATTTACTTGACCAATTGTTGAAAAACTGCCACAAATTTCCAATTTTCTTTCACATACATTTGAAATAAGTAAAATCTATTTAATTAGTAACCACCCCTGATCGCGTGCTACCCCAGTCGCGGCCACTCGACCCGCCGTGTGACAATCAAATTGTTACTACCAACATTTTTATACCATTACAATGCATTCGAATATGATAGCTAATTAGACAGAGATACTTGGTTTTGAATTTGCATTTCAACAAAGTAAAACTTTCTACATGCTTAACTAATTAGTTAAGAACACAGTCGCAACGAGAATGAATACTATGTATTTAAAATACAGTAATGAACATAGTTAGAGTATACTACGTGCGAGTTCCTCCAACCTACTGCTTGGATCAAAAGTAAAACCTACTACAATTCCTTTATACATTAAGTTTTAGTCTATCGTTAATTTTCGTTAAGTTTTACTTTTCTTCTTTCAACCTGATTGAATTGAAGTATTTATGATTTATTTATGACGTAACAGAAGTAAAATGTACAAAGCTATTCCAGATTTCTTATTTAACTCCAACGCTAACTGATACACGATTATGATGTCGTTTCTTTAGTCTCCTTTTGAGACCTTCAAACCTTGTCATGTCACGACACAAAATATACGTAAATAATTCAACGCCAGATCCGGTAAAATGAGTTTCATTGAATTTAAAATCTTATTTATAATAAGAAATTCTTACTGTATTTCTTAGTTCTTAGCATCTCCTCACAACCGCTGATCTATTTTGAACTCTCCCACACTAAATAACTAGATCTAATATTAATAATCGATAATTAATTTATAACATCGTGAATCGCACCTGACAGACAGACAGACGAGATGACATACAAGATAACAGACAAACAGACATGCGACTACCTGCGCCTATGACGGGATATTTTATATTGACTGGGGTTATATCAATGTATAGAGTTATGAGAAGATAAGTTCAATGATTGAAACTTAATTGACCTGCAGAACAAATTCTTGTATTTATTACCTATCCTACTAATATTATAAATGTGAAAGTTTGTGGGGATGTATGGATGGATGGATGGATGGATGGATGTTTGTTACTCTTTCACGTAAAAATTACTGGATGGATTTGGATGAAACTTTGCAGTAATATAGGTTATACATCAGAATAACGCATAGGATACTTTTTACCGCGGGAAAACATCTCATTCCCACGGAAAACCGACTTCCACGCGAACGGAGTCGCGGGCGGCCACTAGTATTATATAATGGTTTAAAGAGTTATCTACAGTACCTACGTTATTTTTATAAAGGTTCTTTTTAATTGTTGTCCTAATAAAAACAAATAGGAATAATAAAATAGGAATTTTAACAGAAAACTGCGTTTGGGTTTAGGTATTTGTTAGCTAAATACACGGGGATTCTTTAGTAAGTATTTTTCGACTATAATTTATAAGCGATAGGTAATAATTTATACAAAAAAAACTGTTTCGCACACGTGAACAAAGTTGCAAAATGGCATCTTTGCAAATAATACAAAATGAAACTACTCATTAAACTTTATGACCATTAAAAGCTCAAGTAATTGATGTAGGTACCAGAATATAAACTATGCATTTAAGGCTATGTTTTACTTGATAGTAAAAAGTTAATTAAAAATTAATTTGTCAAAAGTTAAAAAAATGCCCTAGGCAACTTACTAAAATATGATTGATCAAAAAACATTTATTACTAAAGATTTACGCCTAAAAATCTAGAATCATTTAAAGAATTTCCACTCAAGCATTTTGTTTGATAATTATAACTTGAATATATTGTTGTTAATTTGGAATGACTTTGACACATATGGCTAACCGTTATTCCGTGAACATGGCGAATGCGACTTTGCCGAAATATCGGATGAAAAAAACAATACCTACTAATGCTAAAAATCCCGCAAACAGTATTTAAAGTCATTTTTATATTCCGCCACACCAACCAAATAGGTTAAATAGTAGGTAGGTAATAGAGACAAATAATTAGAATTACAAATTAATTTTCTATTAACATTCGTTACTAAGTACCTACCCGTAGACTTATTAATTTACCCAGTTAACGAACTTTACTGTCGAATACAAAGTTAACTGTAACAGTTAAGGTTTGACAATTAAATTACTATTATTTATTAGTTTTACGGTGGTTGGGTTTATAGCTTAAAATTGTACATTTACGATGTAATACATTGTAGGTAGTGTATGAGGAAAGCAAACTAGACTTGTTTTACATGTGAAGGCAGCCTGTAATAGGGATGTGCCGTTGAATAAAAATGATCAATTAAAAAGTTTTCGTTTTTTTTTCGTTTTATAAAATAACAAACATAGTGAAATTTTAGAGTTAGTTACTATTTTTATATCAAAATAATACATGCCGTTTTCTATGTATAAAGGGTTAGCTAAGAATGAATAAACTAAAACACCGCATAGAATTAAGGGAACAGCAGTTATTGCTTCTTTGTTTGCAAACATTTTTACAAAAAATCTGTCTTTTCAAGTTTTAACTAATAAATTGGAGGAAAAGGAAACTATAAATAAATTAATAAACCGTTTTTTTTATAGTTCCATAACATATTATTCATAGTAGGTTTTTGGTAAGTAAGTATTTTATATAAAAACTGAAAATATTAGCGAAATATGCATTAAGTTTGCTTGGTGCCGGTTATAACGTAGGTATGTTACTTATATTTTAATGGAATGAGTTCTAATATATCAATGATGCATGTTCTGCTATCAGGTACTACCTGCAACTTGTTTTTGTGACTCCAATCCGGTGTAGAGTCGATCATAACATAGAGTCAGCTAACTATTAAATACCTAGATGAGTAACTGAATGATATAACGAGACTCATTCCCACAATAAATAAGTAGCCTTTGTTCTTCCGAGTGTCGCGAACTATTTTTTCTTCAAATTAAATTAAAATCGTTTCAGCTGCTTTGACGTGTATGTAAAATATACACAAATATCAAACAATTAATTTTTTGCATCAAAATATGCAGGGATATATTCAGCTTATTTGTTAAAATGACATTAGAATTTACTTTTTCCTTAAATATGTTAATAAAAATAAGCATCATTATTTTACAAGCATAAATACAAATTATAAGAAACCCTTTTATTGAACAAGAAGGAAAAGTAACTACATCAAAACCAGCCGTTAAAAAAACTCAAACAACTTAATTTGAAATATAAATTCGGTAGCAGGCTACTTAACTAAGCGGATTAACTTTAACTTTGATCGTTAAGTATCCCCAGACCACACGTGACGTTTTGTCAAATAACCAAAAAAACGATTTTATCAATTCCATACAAACTACAATGTGACTTCAGATCTTAACACGAGTCAAATCTCAGGAGACAACATTGCAAACTTATCAAAATTTACGAAATAATTCAAACTACGCAAAAATAAACCTTAACACATACGAAATAAAGCACTCTTAGAATAAAGAAATAGCAAAAACATTGCAGAAATATCGCCGTGTCGTTTTCTGCTTGCATGACATTCAGAATGCATCCTAGATTCCGATGATCGAATTCCAACTTTAAATCACCAACACTAACGTTGAAAATAGCTTGTCATAGAGATAAAGGACATGATTGGCAGATTCGAAGAAGTGAATTTATTGTGAAAATGTGAAATATTCGTGTGTAAAGTGTAGTTTACTTTGACAACAGTAACCCCTTGAATGTGGACGACCTCGTGACCCGCGGCGTTGCGTGTTTGCGTCTCAATGAACGATTTTATACCAAACTTGTACACGGTTACTGGGCTAACGGCTAATTAAAATAAACATCGATTTTTTAAGTTTTCTATTTTCTTAGTAAATTTTCAATTGGTAGTATTTTTTGCCTTTCATGTGGTAGTACCTCTTGTCACAAAAGCAATAACTATAATCAAACGACTTGTACGTTTTGGATAAAAGTTTATCGAGAAAACAATTTGAGTTACCTATACCTTTTCAACTGGTTCGATATATTTCTTGGTATATATACATACTTACCATAGCAAAAATAAAAAAAATAATAATTAAAGAAACTCTGTCCATATTGTAGTGACTTGTTTGTTTATTCAGACAACGAGCTTTTGCCCGCGGCTTCGCACGCGTTAAATTTGGAGTAAAACCCTTCTTTGGAGTCACTCTATTTATTAAAAGAAGCGCATCAAATTCTGTTAATTAGTTTTAATATTCAACGAAGTTGAGAAGGAACACTAGTTTAACTAGTAAGGGAATGTGGAATTGCAATCAAGATATGGTAAAGTTAAAAAAATATTTTGCACTTTTCTAAAAGTAAATAAAATATTTGATTGTTTGTTTTGTTTATAACACTAGATTTTGAGCTAGTGATTGTCTTTCTTTTATTTTGTTAGCACTTCTAGCAATATATCGTTTTTTTTGTCATAATATTCCTACCATAACCAAATAAAATAAATTATGTTTACCATTCGTCGCTTTATGGTTCTCTAAATCATTAAGCTTTCTTTCTTGCAAGCATAATAGCCATCAGAAAACGCCACTTAACTCAAGTGAAGGCAATAAAAATACAAATCATAGACCATTTTACAAGAAATAAGTTAAATGAGGAACTACTTTCCATAAACCTTTCAAATAAGTGACCAGGTATCGTGAAGCAGTAATCATAAGGGCGTGTTCGCACCTAAGCTTTTAGCTGTAAGGCCGGGTTCACACGAGCGGCTATTAGAAGGACGGAGGGAACAGTGTAACATGGCCATTAGACGGGTGCAAGTCACCTGCAGTCCGCTGTAAGGAAGTGGCGCTAGTTATAAGCGATAGCGAATTTTATTGGAAAAAAACATAGTTGGATAGTTACATCAAGCGTGTAACAAAGTTAGTATGCGTAGAATTTTGTGTTCACTCAAAATTTTCTATAAAAACATACTGCTTACATACACAACTTCTCTATATAGAATCTCCTCGAAGAATCTTCTCGTTTTACAAAAGCCAAACAGAAGTGTCCTATTTCTTCTCACACTCTGCATTTAGAATAAGATGCCTACAATCTCCAGCTAGTTACCTAGTTCTTATTAATCTCAAACCAGCGTAATATTTATATTTTTGTCCTTTATAGTGTTGAGTTGTGGTACGGGAAAATAATTGATATGTTCATTGTATGTAGGTACACGTTATCATTGTATAATTTTCAAAAAGAGTGCTGGGAGTTTTTTTCCGCCGGCTTTTTTCTCTCGGTCTACGGTTAGGTAAAGTCGAAGTTTGTAACATTGACGTTCATTGAGCATATATGTTTCATCATAGATATGTAACATATACTTAATGAACGTCAATGTTACAAACTTTGATGAATAAAAGTTTTTTTTTTATTACTAAAACCTCCTCTGTGTACAATTTGCGTCGCGCGGCGGCGGCGGCGCGGGCGGCGGTGGTATCGGCCGCATCGCGCACGCAACCACGACACGCGCCGGGCTCAGGCAGGGCTGGCACTGAGACACTACCACTGTTGTATGGCGGGTTTAAACAGAGAATTATGTAAACTGTAGTTGTTAAAATGTTTTGAGTCAATACGTACACGACCTTTGTATACTAGTCATAACACAATGCTACGTTCTAGAGATGACCTCTGTGTTTATGTGGTATTGATTAGTTACCCACTAAAAAAACTTTTGAAATTGGCTCGTAAATAGGTATTTCTAGTATATTTTCTAGTGCCTATGTTACAAGCTTGCACTTAGTTTAAAACCACGCAGTTAGTATGGTTTCTGGAGATTTAAGTTAGTTGGTACTTGTTTCTTTTTGTTTTTCAATAGGTATGAAAGTAAGATTTTTAGCTTTAAAATCACTTTTTATGTACATAATCCACAATTGTTGAAGTCATATGCATACGCTCAAAATACATTTCACATAAAAAAAAAAAAAACTATTATATTACTCTAAGTGGCAGCCCTACAATGTGTCGGTAATGACCCACTACTTTGTACACTTAGCTTATTTTGAGAACTTAACTATTCTTGTATAAATAATGAAGAATTGTGGACTAAATTGAACCATTGTTGAAAACGGTGCGGTTTGATCTGGATTTATTACGATTGGTTGCCACAACAAGAATAAAGTTGTTAGTTACAAGTACCTATCAAAGAAATCAAAGATTTCTACTGTTAAAAGATTTTCAAAGCGGTTTTGTAGTTCCAGAAATCCTATATTAACATCCAAACTCACTAGATTAAGACGGTGTTTTTGGTTACTTTTAAATTAAGCTTCTTCTGTATTCGTATTAATACAGGCAAAACTAATTTCTAATTCTTACATAGGTTAGTATTCAATTATTAAGTGCAACGATCGGAAATAAGTCATAAGCATTTTATTGCCTTATAAAATACAACCAATAAATATTTAAATTTTTACGAGTACTTCTATTACTTTGTTAATGATATGTAGGTATAAGTAAAAGTAATAAATTACGCAGACATTATATTCGTATAACGCAGGTATCATGTTGATAATCTTTATGTGATACTTAACTAATAATTTTAATTTTAATGTTTTACACATTACGGTAGAGAGTACTTTAGATTTTACTTTTGTAAGATTTTCTAATACCTAGGTCGGTTAGTGTGCTAGGGTATTCATATTATTATTTTTTACCATTTCAATATTATTATTTTTATATTTTTGTACATTATTTGTTTAATTCTTACGATATTAAGAGAATCGGTAGTTTTCGCTTAACAGTACGATTTACACCACAGCGCCACAGAAATCGAAACAATCCCTATCCTAACTTCTTGTTAAAATAAAAAAACGTACACTTTACGTATTAACATATTTAAAAATCCATTTGTTCATGCTCATTCATATTTGTCTGCACTGAAGTTGTCTACACTTCAAACTATACCGTGAAGTTGCATCGTACCCGGCTATGACGTCACCGCAGAAGGCCCCGAGTCAATGGAATGCGTTTATCTATCACTTAATGATAACTTAATGATGTGCCTAATGCCTGCTGAGAGAAGGAAGCCGGGCCGCGGATTATCTGGCGATTATGTTAAATAAAACTTATATGACGGGCATAAACAAGTAATGGATATGTTGAGGAATTATGGTTTGTATTCTAGAAACCTTTTTAACATATAATATGAAGACTAAGTTTCGGATTTTCACGAGAAAATGAAAGAGTTACCCGCGATATAAAGTACGTGTTATTCAAAATCATAGTTTATCCATAAATTTCTCGCCAATCTGTTATTAAGTATAGTTTAGTTTTTAAGTTTTGAGTAAGATAATTACTGGTAGGTAATTTACAAAATTTAAAGACGTCCAAAAAATACAATTTGTTTCCTTTCTACAATACGCTTCATAAACAAATTACTTCAGATGACAAATAACCAGTTTGTTCAAACTTTCTTAAAGTTGCTTTTATAATATTTCAAATCTATTCTACCCGCTCACTCATTCGATAATAACGTATAACGGGAACCGAGAAGAATGTTTATGTGATAAAACTCCATTGTCTTCGGTGATGATGAGATATCAGTTATAACGAGTGAATCATCAACTGGAAGTAACATTTTTTGTGTACAAAAGCTCTGGAGACCAACTCTTCCATTAAATGGTCGACAAAACCACTAATCGGTTGGAAAATTTTATATACCTCTATAGAAAACTAACTAAATCACGACTAACACTATGTATTTGGTGACGACAAATTTTATACGAACCTTTGTTTTTATTGCCACCGGTCCGCTAAAAGGCTTATGGTCTTCTAACAGACTAAGGCGTTTGAGCCCAGATTTAACTAACAAAATCGCTAAAGGTAATTAGCGTATCGAAAGTCTGGTGACTCTTTCATCCACAACTTCCTAGGTATTCCTTGTTTGTCTGCGTGAATAAGTAAGAAACACCCATTCATCTATATTTCAAACGTAGAATTGCATTTTTAAACAAATTTTTAGTAGTGAGGGCAAAAAAATACTTTGTGATTATTATTAACGAAATTAGCTTGTTTCTCATATATGCAAGTTACTTCAGCTAAGTTTGCGTCGTGCACCAAAAACGTATTTAAAATCCTTAACACAACATAAATAGATCTAAATCTGCAGTCCCCGATACTAATCTGTTTATTTTCGTAATTTTACTTGTGGATAAGATAAAGTTAATACATTTGCGTCACGTCGGTATTAATTCAGTATCTGATGGCTAAACTTGTGTTTTTCATGTTTTTTGCGATTATCAAAAGTTACGTTATCAATGGTCACCTATCTATCCGGTTGCTTAAATCTGATATTCACTATCTTATCTTTAAAGGATACAGTAATAATAAACACATTGATTATGACCATTATTTGTGTTATAAAAATATTAAATTCAATAATATTAAAAGATTAGTATAGAAAAACAAGCGTCTTATTTAATTTTTAAAGTTGGTTCAATGACGGAAGTCAACATTTTGTTAGTTAATTGAGCGGTTATGTCAGTAAATACTATTGAAAACATACGTTCCAAACCGCCGCCCGGATACCTACTGCTCTACCTAGTTTTACACAAATATTAGTTCAATTTACGATACCACTTGAAGTGTAATCGCAAAATAACCTCATAAACTTTTTATAGCTGCAATAAACTCTTTATAAAACTAACGAGGGAGATAAAGGCAAACTGTCACTTAAAATTCAGAAGCATTTCCATTAATATCTCTTCATTGCGGTCAGGAGCAGCGCTAACAATGGCGCACGGCGACACAATGAAGTCGTCAGATGACAGTGACAGTGACAGTTCTCGGCGGCCATCTTGTTGCAGCTGCAGTCATCGATTACGTGGCGGCTGCAATCGATCAACTCGTGACGCCGCTATCACGTACCCAACGTAATTTATTATATTTGAGTGTAGCTTCCGCAGAACCGAGTTTTACAGTGTCAACACACAATAAATCAATTATATGTAACATCTCAGTCTGGAGATTATCGTGTTTGGTCGCTAGCTTCATTGAGTAGCAACGGCTTTATCAATGAATGATTGCCTCCCGGTGCGGTTTCGTAGTGAATGAACAATGTGTTGGTCGAAACGAAGTATATTATCATTACTAAATATCATAACGTAAAAGTTAAAAGGTACTTGCCTATCTTTAGAGCTACAGTGTATAGGCTACTTATGGATAAACTCACTAAGTACATCATTGTTTTAATCCTTACTCTCGGATCGGATAAAGTTGAAACCAATAGCAAAGCCCGACTTCCTTAAAAGTATTACGTACATACGACAATATCAATTAACATTCTCAAATTTACCGAAACTTTTATATCTATGAAATTTTCCTGAACATCCGTTATTATACAGGTTTTTTTTTATTTTTACCAAGAGTTATTTTAAAGTACCTATCCCCCTGATAGTTTAAGATTCCGTCACATTAGTGACACGGTTGTGGCCGCGATAAGATGCGCAAGAGTGATAACCCGCGTCTACCGCGCTGCGCTGTGTGATGGATGACGAGCAAACAAACAGACACACTACCGGGTGACGCGGCCGCGGTACTAATGGGGATTTAGTAGGAACTCACCTGCAAATTAAATTAGCCTTAACAAAATGATATTTCCCTAAACATCCAAACGCAAATTAAACTTTCATTAGTACCTATAGATATAACATTTCAGATGTTTGTTACTCATTCGCACAAAACATTCAATCAAGAATAACGCAAAAGGTGCTTTTGATTACAGGAAAATGTCCTATTCCCACATTGCATGAATAGTGATAGATGCAATATTGTGCAAATTTCAAGTTCACTTTTATTCAAAAAAAGTTATTGTACAATCTTTAATCTTTTACTTTTAGCCATCTCCTAGCATTGCTAGTTATACCACCAATATTTACATCATTGATTGATTTATTACAACTCCAGCTAGAAATACAAATATAATAAACCATGCCACGATGTCTGTATCTGTAGATAACAGCTATCTCTATCTACGTGGCCACAGCTACACACGGAGACTTGATTTCTGGATTCAATGTGGATTTGTTTATCTGTACACGGATAGCAGTGACCTTCGGAGTTTTAGCAATTTTTAATTTTCGTACTTTTGAAAGATATTAAAGAAACGTTTTTATTTTTATTATCTTTAAATTATGTCCTTATGAGAATGAATTAATATTATATGGATAATGTGTATTTAAGGTGTTATTGCCACAGCTTAAGAAATACTTTGGTAACTTTGTTAGCAAACAAAATAATAGTTTGAAATGACTACGCAACGCTACGTCGTAGCGATCCTACAATATTCCTATTGTAGACATCAACGCGTTACCTAACCAAAAGCAAAAGTTATTTGATATACAAACTCTATTAAATTTAAAACAAATGATACAAGTTGCAAGACTAAATACACAGATTAAACTGAAATAAAAAAACTAATATAAATTGAATTATAACTACTCTTTATCACGCATAACGTATATACATATTTTGGCTCAAACTCGTCCAAACTCAATTTTATCTTTAATTCAATGTTTAAGTAGGTATCCGACAAGTGTAGTTGATAATATCTGTACGTGCACTTTTTATCATGTTCTTTATCTATTGGAAATACTCGAAAACAGTGAATATTATCACAACGAAATCCACTAGCTTTCCTCAGTTTTACATCCAAAATAACCATTATTGACAACGGATCGTCTTCACAACTAGACAATATGGAAATTGGACGTTTACTGTGACATATCTAGTGTTGTATCCAAACAAATATCTCGAGAGTTTAAAGATAAATCTGCAGATAAAACCTGATCGGCAACTCTCTGCTGAATCATAGTTTTTTATAGAAATTTGGGAAAGTCTGGGTTTTTGATAGTAATAAGATATTGTTGAAGATAAACGCACGTAAATAAAAACTAAACACTTAAAAACATCTGTCAAGTGTGTTGTGTTTTTTATAGTCAGGTTGAAGTATAGTATAATTTTATTTTATGTTACTTGCTATTAGTTACATCATAATACTTAATCTAAGGTGCGTAAAAACGGTATCAATATTTAATGGCTCCCGTGACCACGGTATTTGAAAAAACCGGCCAAGTGCGAGTCGGACTCGCGCACCGAGGGTTCCGTACAAACCTGCAAAAACTACTTAAAGTTTTAAGCTTTTCGGAATTTTTCTGTTACCTGTGCTGTAAGCTATTGCTTCTTACCAAATTTCGAGATTATATGTCAACGGGAAGTGGTCTTTAGGTTTTAATTCCCGTGCGTGTAGTTGCGAGTTTCAAAATATGCGGTATCAATGGTTGTACTTTTGCGTTTTGCGTTTTTGCGTTGACTTAGTTTTTTTTTTTTTTCACGGGTTAAAGGCAATTAGATCTAAGTATTTGATATGATTTTCAACTTGATAGCTCTACGCGTTCATGAGGAAAAAAGTAATAAGTTTATATTCTATTATAGTTTATATAGTAATATTTTTTGAGTGGTAGAGTCTAGCTGTAGGCTCTGTCTGCAGCGATTGCTGGGCTGACTCGACCGGTGAAATACCACCGTCGCACAGGAAACCGACGTGAAGTAGGAACGATGCTCCTGCGTTTCGTTTGGTGAGTGCGGTATCCGGTGCCCAATTTTATTTATTTATTTATATATTTTCTTAAAGGTCAGCAACACACCCCCAACACCTACAGTGTTGAGGGTAGTCATGGGCGGCGGTGATCACTTACCATCAGGTGACCCGCATGCTCGTTTGCTACCTATATTACATAAAAAAAAAAAAAAAAAAAAAAAAATATTTATTAAAAAATATATATTTTGTAATGTAACTAAAAATTTAAGGTTTTCGGAATTTTTCCTTTATGTGTGCTATAAAACGTTGCTTCATGCCAAATTTCAAGATTCTAGGTCGACTGGAAGTACCCTTTAGGTTTTGATTCCCTTGCGAGTTTCAAAATATGCAGCTTAAATTGCTGTTTCTTTTGATTGCGTTGACATAGAAGTTTGATTTTGTTACAGCTTAAAGGTATTATAGACCTGAGTATTTGGTATGAATTTCAATTTAATACCTCTACGCGTTTATGAGGAAATGGGTAGTAAGGTTAAAATTATTAAAAAAAATATATTATGTGATGTAACTAAAAATTTATGGTTTTCGTAATTTTTCCTTTATCTATGCTATAAGACGTTGCTTCGTACCAAATTTCAAGATTCTGAGTTCACGGGAAGCACCCTGTAGGTTTTGATTCCCTTGCAAGTGTCGACTTGCGGCATAATTTGCGGCATAAACGGCTGTATCTTTTGATTGCGTTGGCTTAGAAGTTTGATTTTTTCACAGCTTCAAGGGACAGTAGACCTGAGTAATTGATATAAATTTCAGCTTCATACCTCCACGCGTTCCTGAGAAAAAGGGTCTTGACAGACGGACGGACGGACAACAAAGTGATCCTATAAGGGTTCCGTTTTTTTTCCTTTTGAGGTACGGAACCCTAAAAACCGAAACGTCGAAAAAAAAAAATTGAATATTAAAAAACGCGTAATAATCCGTAAAAATTATTTAATTTCCATAGATCACTTAAATCTTAGAAGTTATTATGTATCTATATTATGTTAAAACAACTTTATCGACAACTATCAATAATTGAGCCTTACTTAACAATCATAAATTGTATCCAAAATAATAAAGCCTGTTTATTAATAAACTCTCAGTGCTATTATTTTCTTCTTTTCACGCCTAATTTGTAACTAAAAACTTTAAACTAATTAGATTGTAAGTATCTTATAACTACGTATATACAGGTTTCAACAACAACAAATATGAAAGTAGTTTAGGGAATATTTATTCAGGCATTATTCTTGTTTTAAATGCTATTTTAAAGTTTCTGTTACTTCAAAATTGTATCAACACTTCTATAGATAAGTTATTCTCCTTTCATTGCGTTACAAGTTATTACCAAACTTTTACCTACCCACATCTTTTCAAACCTAATTGAACCAATCTTCGCATTCTATATTTACAAATCTATATCCCGTAGGAAGCTCCCGAGATCGTTAATCCCTCGCCCCCCGCTTCCCTCGGCCGGGGGCGGGCTGCGGGGGCGCGGGGGAGGGTAGCTGTCACTGCGCACGATGGATCACGTCCCGGGAGACGTGTATTCTGTCCCTCGCTCGGTTTCGCTGGATTTTTTCTTTATTTCCCGGGAATTGAGCGCCGGACACGGTTACATACCTACGGGGTTGGCTTGCGTGATCTAGCCCCACAGGCAAATAGTTACTAGATTTTATAACTAAACTGAACGGTTAGTTTGTTCAGTAGTTGATGAAAATAACTCTAAATTAATTAATTTAATCGTAAAAATATTACTTGATCCCGCTGATCAATAAAGCTTAAAAATTTTAATTATTTTTAAACAGTAACCTGACACTAACATTTTTTACCCCTTACTTAAATAATCTAAAGCTAAATAATCTCAATTAATCTAAAAAATACATTTACCAACCGTGTCAAGTTTCAGCAAACAAGCGAACACACAAAAAACTGCCGCGACGCGATCAGCTGTGAAATTGTGAATCCTGCGCATACAAGGTGCGCAAATAGGTATCAGATAAACTTAGATGACAACCATATAGGAATAATTTTAAGAAAACAAGTATTTGCAAATAAAACTAGTTTACACGTAGAATTAGCTAGATAAATAGATAGGTAGTGACTAATGGTTTCTAAGTAAAAAATGAATAGGTAATTTTCCTGCCTCCCGCTAATCGAAAACATGTGCCCAAATATTGGGACTTAAATAGCCTTTATAACAATATTATCATAATACTAAGGTTTATTTATGTTATTATAACGAAGTTGAAGCCGGGAATCCAGCCAAAAGCTGTCTCTGGGGTTATTAAATATATAACCCATTATATCTAATTAGAAATATCCGCCAGAGGTTTGCGTTTTAAGTTTGAATTTTAGAAAAAAATAATGTTCGGCTTTTATATAAACTTTCAAATATTCTAATCTTCGGTGAAAACAACTGATTCCCTGTCAAAAACGTACTTCATTCGACGTTGATAAGAAATTATCAGGAACACCTACTAACAACAAACCCGGCCATCGTCTTTAAAATAAGAAGCAGAAATATTTTCTCTCTATTAAATAAAACAATTACTTAAACTAAACTAAAATCTGTTCTGTTTTATTTCTGAACCAATAACTTTAAACAGCAAAACGTAAGCAAGTAGTCCCTCCACTCCACATTTCGCTGCTTCATCTACAAAATCAATTTCGCGTACATTCCGACTTCCATTTTTTCCTGGTCGGGACCGATCAGTCATAGGTTGTCGGGTCGTCATAATGCAGGCAGCGGTATTATTATATATATTAGCATTACACAAGGCAGCGGCGAGGGACGCGATTTATGCAGAAATAGGGTTACGAGCACTCTGTCCGTAATATATGGGAGTGGATAAGTCAGTAAATGCGGAATACTTGGGTTTAATAGAAAATATGCTTTAGAAGAAGTTATGGTGGAAATGGGGAGCTGTTTTTCTGGTGAGTGAAGTAGAAACTTTATTAAAAGCTGAATGTACCTTGAATTACGTTCCTTACTGCATATCTATGCAGAAAATTTCATATTCGCTACTTAATCGGTTTATTTTGTAATAAATAATTGCTTAAAACTAGAGGTTAAAGGTAAAGTGAATACCTTGATTCTGATTAGTTAAGGATATACAAAGGATTTTTTTATTAGATTGAGTTTAGCTAGAGAAGTTTATTGTGGGTTACTAAAAATATACACTGCACGAAGCGACGTTGAAACTTAATCAAAAATATTATTTATTTTGAACCTGCGCTAGAAAGTTTGGTTCATAGCCTTAAATCTTAACTTAAAAAAATGTTACGAACCGTGCCATGTCATTAACAAATTTACACATTATCTTCACGATTAGATAAAAAAAATATTATTAACAAAACTTATGTACAAAATATACGTGGTATAAGTAGGTACCTACTTATTGACACTGTGTAGTGGATATTGATATTACAACCGGGAGCCATAGGATTACATTATCAAATATATTATAGTGCAGTGTTTACTCTGCTTTCCAATTTGGGCAAATGTGGGCTTTGACAGTGTTGATACAAGGGTTAGCGGTTATCAGCGAAATTGCTGAACTAGCGACGCGAAAGAAATAATATTAAAAAAACAATATCTTCGTGTTATTTCAAATTGTATACCTAAGTGGAGAGATGTATAAATTATCCGTCCCCTGTCAACTTTCATTCCATGCCGAATTAAAAGGTAGCCTCGCTTTTTATAGCGGTAACCAATACGGTCATTTCTCGGTAAAGAATTTAAGCAAACATGGCGTTGTATCATCTATATGAAAAAATGAACGCATCTGCTGCATTATCCAGCGGGCGACCAATCGCGTCGCCGCCGCTCCCCTAGCTGTCACTCGCATGTCAGGATGACAATTGTTCGAATTTAGAATGTTATATTTTTTCCCGCGGCCGTGGCAAAGGGCGTTGACGTGGTTGATACATGGCCAGTAAGTTCTAAATTTGAATTGATTCAATTATTGTGCCACCCGCATGCAAGTGTAAACAGTAGGGTTTGTTTCGCAAGATGCGTTTAAAGTGCCGTTATGAGTTACGTAATGCTTTTTTTATAGACAAAAGCAAAAGCACAATGTTCCGTGGATTGGAGTTGGGTAAACATTTGTTTGGTGCGTAATGGATTAGCGTTGTTCGAGGGTAATGTTACAGGCCGGTTGGACAAACAGACCGAGGCTGCCGGTGCCTTTGACGCGTACTTACTGACTCTACCGGACAAGTTTAGACGGGGGCCTAAAGGTACGACTGGCTGTGTGATTTATACAATTAGCTTTACCGTCAACTGCGAAGACCCTGCAGAACCAACTACTTACATAGCAAACGTGACTTGCGTTAGTACGTATACAGTCAACTAATTCTAAGATATTTTTCGTTAACCTTTTAACGAGATGAGCCTTTCGTCTTTCGACAATTATTTTTTAAAGTTGATAATGTTTAAAGTTGCACATACCTACTGCTCTAAAGTAAGATTTGATTTATACTTAACTAGGGGCCGCGCGCGACTCCGTTCGCGTAGAAGTCGGTTTCCCGTGGGAATGCGAAGTTTTCCCGCGGTAAAAAGTTCCCTTAATTCTTTCATACATATATTTTTGGTATCTAGAACCGTTTTTGGCAGCGCACGCAACGGAAGCTCTCAAGGATGAATAATTTTCCCCGTTTTTTTCACATTTTCCATTATTTCTTCGCGCTTTATAGTTGCAACGTGATGTTATATAGCCTAAAGCCTGCCTCGATAAATGGTCTATTCAACACAAAAAGAATTTTTAAAATCAAACCAGTAGTTCCTGAGATTAGAGCGTTCAAACAAACAAACAAACAAACAAACAAACAAACTCTTCAGCTTTATAATATTAGTATAGATATAAAAAGTCGAGAACAAACTCCCGAAACGTGAAACATGATTCATTTATGTCAATATTTATATTAATGGCTAGCTGCATAAAAAGATTGCGCCTAATAAAATAATTCGTATTCTTTACATCGCCTACTAATTTCTTCATCACAGACTCAATTTACGGTGAGGAGTTCAATTTTTTTATATTAATTCATCGGACTGTTTCCAGAATTAGCTAGTGGATAAGAACTATTAGGGTAAGTAAATTTAGGTAAGCGAGGAGCGTAGCGACGAGTGTTTTAGGTTGATGACACTGCATTAAATTAAAAAAAAAGAAACGTATTTACCGAGTAACTAAATTAGAAGCTGATTTGGGCTGCACATTTGTGTCCTTTATTATTATTTAAGAAGTTTACTGCTTGAATGCATATTATTAATTTTGATGCTAAGAAATAACCACCAGGCTGAGTTGTATTTAGAGTGTCTTACATAGAGAATAACTGGTGGCTAAGATATAATTATTTCGAAGGATGTTGATTGTGGCTGACTTAATTATTTAGAAGGCAATGTTGATTTTTGAGGCCGAAAAGAAGTCAGTTTAATTACCCATATTATATTCGTAAATCTATGTGTATGTTAGTAGCCATTGGAGAACCAAAACTTTTCCTTTCATAATATTAAAATCGATATTTCATATAGTATAATTTAAAACCTAAGTTTTCACAGCGTCAATTCATGTCTACCAGATGTAGGTAGATTCATATTCAAGTAACACCATATTCTTCTAAAACTTTACGTAGGCAGTGTTCTTAACCAGTAGGGTCCGTCATTGTCGGCACACAGCGATTGCGTAAACCAAACAGCGGCGGTGTTTGTCGTCGACTCGGACAAACAAACCGACGGACGAGGGCTACACACTGAACCGCACTAACATGGAAATGTGGCTGAGTACGGGTTTGGATCGGGCACCCAGAATTGTGCCTAAACTGAAAGTTTTAAAGTAATACAGAATAAGAAAATCAGGGAGTTGCGTACTTTTTATTTTTTTGTCGACTTGATTATAAATCATTGCAAAAGTTTGGAGCAAACATCAACAGAAAACAATATCTTAACGATAGTGTAACTGTATCGAAGACCTTTAAGTAGTTTGGAAAAAGTTATATGCATAGAAATATACACGGGTAACTAAATTTAAAATAAGGATATTTAAAAAATCTAAGAAGACGTTAATTGGTACTTAGGGGAATTGTGCTTAAGATGACATACTTTTTCTTTTGAGACAAATATTTGAAATAAATAAAGTCGTGTGAGATCAGGAACTTGCGTATATTCTTAAATGAATCATAATTAACAAAGTTACTTAGTTTAAGTACAATCAACGATGCATAAAACTAAAAAAAATGTATAAATCTCACTTTGGCTCACATGTGTAAGACGACATAGCTATTGGGTAAAATGACATAGTATATGTCATCTTAGACTCCTGGGTAAAATGAGAGAGTTTATGGTCTTATACAATAAATCATTAACCAGCACAGTTTGCAAATGTTTTCAATGTTCTTTTGTAATTACCGGGCATCCTTTAATAAAACCAAAAAAAATTGAGCACTATACATTTTTTATTTATAAAAGTAAGATAACATAGTATGCCATCTTAAACCCACGTCTTGTATGTCATCTTACCCAATGGCTATACAAGTATAATTTTAATTGTAGCAAAAAAAACTTTGAGATTAGAATATGCATTTACCGAAATTTGATTTACATAATAATCCTATTATACATTACAAATAAGTTTAACTACAAAATTCTTAATTTAAGCATATTTTCACCACCAAACAAAAGAGCAAAGAAAGTTTTTTTCAAATCAAAATCACGAAAACATCCACTACACTCTAACCTGTGCTCAGTTTCAGCCATAGTAAACTTTAATACCAGCAACATCTACAGGTACTCTCTGAAACGTCACAGGATCGCCATTAGCGCGTATATTTAAACCAATATGAATGGTGTGTCATCTTATCTGATGACTATGTCATCTTATCTGATGACTATGTCATCTTGAGCACAATTCCCCTACGTGCCGCTTTTCTGCAGTCTCGAAGAATTTAGTAGGAATGTTAGATAAACCTTGTTTGTTTCAAATAATATATTCTAAAACTGTCAAATTGATTTATTTACGAAAACGAACTATTCTCATTTCAGTTTAGGTCATTTGATAACTTAAAATGGAGTAGAGAATAACCACTACAAATTTTAAAATGGTAGGTATCGATAAAGGCAGTAATAAATCCTGATATATCCGACAATAAAATAATACAGACATGAATTTAAATACACTACTTATATTCGATCAGATTCTACAGTTTTAAGAAATCCAAAAAATTGGCAAACTGTATGCGAGCCAAAATTTCTGTAGATCTATCCCATCCGTAAATAATATATGCAACGCTACGACCACTATCCTTGGTTAACAGAGCTCAAAAAAGAAGTCAAATAAATTCTATCCATTTCAACCCTCTACCCACTCCTTGCTTGTGCGTCCGTCAAATATGAGGAACCATCGGACGCGGCACCGACAGGACATAAGGGTCATCACGTATTAACTACTCGGCTACATTTATGTTCCATTGTGTAACAGATGTCTACATTATAGCCGTAGGTAAATGACGAAGGCAAGGCAAGCAAGCTAAAGCTGTTATGCTTTGTGTCCTGTAGGTAACTACCAACTAGCTAACTTCATTTTGTTCAATACATTCAAAGAAATAAAATTCCTGTAAATTGAGTTCTTAACCGGTCATGTCAAATACTAACAATAGCAATAAGTTAATTTGTTTGGTACTTACCCACACATCTTAAACAACAGTCAACAAAGTCCAATGTTTTGATCACCAAAAATTCTGAGAACAAAGCAACAAAGAGCCGTGAAATAAGTTTACCTTCAACAAATAAACCTCCAAATGAATAGTAAACCTGACAGCTGTTAAATAATAACACGTACTAACTTGTCATTATTTGAGCACAGAGACGTCAAAACCTCACTTCACTTGCGATCCGAACCACTGGCTATCGACCCCGCGGGGAGCCATCTTAAACCAGACTATTGAAATATCTTTTTATCTCACGGCTTTGTGTTCGAATTATGAAAAAAAGTGACACCTGTCAAACTTGACATCCCGCAACTACCTTCCCGGGATCCCACGAATAAAATTCTAAACACGATTTAGTGGGCAGTGTAAACAACAAAAAATTATGTAAATATTGCAAGTTACAAATATATTCGTACAATGCACAGGTGGATTTTACTTCCGCTCGTTTGTAAACAACGCAGACAGTGCTTACCTAAAATAAGTTTTAAATTAATTATTGACTAGTATTATAGAAAAGGATTCAGCTCAGTCCCCCAAGTCAAGTGGCAAGTAATATTTGCGATAGCGAGTGAATAGATAAAATATGTATGAAACTGTCATTTTTGACAAACTTGCAATTTGACAGTTTCATACATATTTTTTCTATTCACTCGCTAACGCTAACTTCTACTGCCATTTGTCTTGGGGGGCAGGGCAGAGCTTTCAAAGTACGAACATACACTAATCGTATTGAGGGAAGAAGTTTCAAATAAACGGTAATAGTTCTGCCAACCATGAATACTTTCCATCCAATTCGCGCATAGCATGACCTTATGTACTGAATGCATATTTAAGGATAGGTTCTTTAAAAATTAATGAATGAAGATTTTAAGTAATACTTATTTCACGTTCAAATAGGCAGATTCTTAACCATCGTATAGATTAATTGTAAATACTTATGGCCCTAACGGTAACACAGCTTCCATTCACGAATGTTGTATCAACGAACCGTTTTCTCCCCGCAGTTCCCAAGCTGATGATCCCGCCGCCGGACTTCGTGAGCCAGAGCATCGGCAGCCCGCCGGACGGCGTGCGCACGCCCACGGGCGGCCTGCTCGCCAGCCCGCTGCTGAACCTCAACAACACGGGCCGCACCAACTTCACCAACAAACAACTCACGGAGCTCGAGAAGGAGTTCCACTTCAACAAATACCTGACCCGAGCGAGGCGAATAGAGATCGCATCAGCCCTGCAGCTCAACGAGACACAAGTCAAGATATGGTTCCAGAACAGACGGATGAAACAGAAGAAACGAATCAAAGAAGGTTTAATTGTGGCGCCGGAGGTCGCGACCACCTCCAGCGTGGTAGGCTCCAATGAAAACAGCCGCGAATCCAGCTAAGCTGCCCACTTAGAAAGACCTATGAGAAAGACTTTGTATTCTGTGTGAAAACTATCCTGAAGTTTAGACCAGTGTGAAAGTGTACAAAATATTTCAATAAAAGTACTCTTTTGATTTCATCGGTTTTGTATAGAATGAATGTGATGACTTTAAAGAAATATAAAGAGCATGTATTTGAATGAAATACGAAACAAAAAATAATATGAATAACATCAAAATTTCGTATCAAAATTGTATTCTAGTTTTCAAAAGGTTAACTAAGTTTTTAACTAAGTAAATGTTACAAAATTAAAAAATCTTATTAGATCTCTCATTTATACATTCCATTTATTTTGTAGAGTTCGTATTCTTTTAAATCGCTTCTACCAGCGCAATGGAAAACTTTAGGTAAATGCGGTTAATTAAAAACTTGAATGTAAAATATTATATCGCTTTGTTATTTTTATATTTTTTAGTTTTAGACCAAAGCTCAATTTTTTATTTATAATTTATTTGGATCATTTAGTCGCAGTGTACAGACTTTTGACTTTGTACCTATATTAACTTGACTTTAACTTAAATTAGTGTTGTAAGTGTAAATAAAGTTGGAAGTAGAATGTTCTGTGTGTACAATATCATGTGAAAACTAATCCTGTACTTTAACAATAAATATTAAATGATTATTTTCATGTCTGGTGTTTGCTTAATAAATCCTAAGCAGGATTTCAAATCAATTCGACAATTTCGAAGCAATTCGTCGAAATAAAAATCGATTCTTTGCATTCCTTTATTTTTCTTAAGTAATAATAACCTAAAAGAAAATCCTAGCCAAAAAACGTTTTTTAAATTATGGTCAATATCAATCACCTATTATGGTCAATTTTCCTTAATAAGTTTTATTTTGTTTTAGTTATAAAGACACCCAGTAAAATTCTAATTGCTTCATGTTCGGATGAGGGAAATGAGGAATACATAGTAACGCTTAGGAAAACTTGGAAAAACGATCATTGATGTAGGAATTATGGCAGCACACGTGACGATTATTAAGCTGAAAAAATCTTACGGAATTAACTAAAAAAATATTGTTTGGATTCAATAGTTCATCTCATTTGTTGGTCCCGCGCACAGAAAAATGCAGCACTGGACTGCCGTTTACAGGCAGAAAGAAAAAGATAGCAATAGGTTTTGTAATACATAATTTTCTACGTGGTTTAACCTGTACTATAAAAAAGTTAATTCAGAAATAGCGAAATATGAGTGGTCCCCAGAAAACTGCATTTTCTCTTTATTGCATGCAAGGAAATTAATCTTAGTAAATAAAGATTGTTTTTTTTGGGGGTTAGACCGTGAAGGACTCCTAAACTACTTAATAGATTTTGTTCAAATTTGCAGACCGTGTGCAGTTTGATCCAACTTGAAAGATAGAAAAGGGTATATCTCAATATTATTTTATTGCTAAATATAATATAACAAAAACCTTAGTTACAGCAACGCGTTGCCGGTCTACTAGCAATCTATAGTAAATTATAAAGCTGTAGCAAACCGCTTGTATATGTTACTGAGTAACGGGTGCGCTATCTAGTACCGAATAACGAAACCTTACTCCCGTATGTATTTCGTTACTCGCATCTTTCGTATAGGTCGGTACAACTGTATTAGTTCGCACAAGACCGTTCCTGCGTGAACAATATTGTTTGTTATAACTTGACACTTGTAGTTCTTACCTTTACCGAAAATTCAAGAATAACTTATACACAACACAAATATGGTTAAATTACAGTAAAGTTAAAAAGGGCCCCTTACACAGCCGGATATGTAACGTTGCGATACATATCCGCATACATACTGATACGTTACTAACGTATCAGTATGTTTTCTAATGAGGAATCAAAGGTAACGAGTAACGATACGATAGTAACGAGTACTAAGAGTTAGAGTAACGAATACATACGGGTACTCTTTTTTTCGTTACTTTTACACCTCTAGTAAATTATGCTACGATTCCAAAACGACAAACAACGCCATCTATGCATTTGTTTAATAAACTACAACTATCTTAACAATGTCATAGATGGCGTTGATATAACAATAACAAAATATTTATGCTCATTATTTATTTTAATAATAAAAAAATACCTTTACATACCAAATCAATCCCAAATAATACAATTCTTAAATAAAGTAAAGAACTTTAACCATTTAATAAAAATACAACATTTAATATAAAGTAAAGCTTCCTTGTAATAATAGGAGTTATATTCTATTCTACATAAGATATATCTCTTATTAATTAACAATAACAATGGATATTAAATGCACAGAAAAGGCACTAGTTAGTTATCGACAATAAGTTAAGACCCACGACACAAAAGTAATACGAAACTGTTATAATAAAATAGAAAACAGAGATCATAACTATTGATTTTAGATTGGAAACATATAGTTTTTTAATAACTTGCGAGATCAAGAAGGAATGAAGCTTCGTGGATTTCTATCTATAGTCTATTCGCGTTAAGAAAATAGTGACAACTACAGGATAAGGGTGTATTCACAGTGGAGTAAAAGTACGAAAGAAAAATAATAATTTTATAAACAGTATTTTCGGACATGCCGCATGCACTTGCTGTTTCTATGACTATGCTCTCCACAGTTGCATTTAAATCACACAATTTAAAGTACTTATAAACATTGTAAATTATGTGTCTCTCTCCACTATGGATTATTGATCCACTTTTATTCTTTGGAATTGGTGAAGTATTCATTTTTTCAAAATTTATCGTTAGACAAGCCACGCAAAATCCACAACCGTTTTCTTCGAAGGTCAAACTTCAACTGGTCACTGTGAACTCGACTTTTTAATTTCTAGCATTTTAATTGGCTGGGGGGCGTGGCCCGGCCGGCCGACAACGATCACTCACTATTTTCTTAACGCGAATAGACTATAGTATTGACTTTCAAGTAAGTTTGTAATATTAAAGTGAGATTATACTTTGGAAAACAGTTTGGGTATTAGTTTAGTAATAAACATGTTCTTTATGATATCACATAACTCTAAAACACTTATTTTGACGTTTAAGACACTAAAAGTATGACCAATGTAACTATGAAAACTTAATATCAACAATATATTTCAGCTTATCTTTTTACAAGACTTTGGGAATGTTTCCTTGCTTTGGTGTCTTACTTTACGTGGTAAAAAAAACCTTCCTTATTCAAATGTTTTATGGTCTAATAATCTAATACATACCTTACAGTTATGTGATATGAAAATAAACATATTGCAAAGTTATTTATTCATTCTTATTCTTGTCCTCGTTGGTTATTTCGTCTTGTTTCACAATTTGGAATGTAATATCGTTCTCTATGAGAGTGTTGATGAGGTTGGTCTTACGGAACGCAACTCCTGTAGTCAGCACTCCGCCACTGTTGATCAAAATAGACAGTTATAATAATAGAAATGTCGATTTAGATTTTTTAAAGCAACCTTATATTTTTTTAGTTTCTAGGAAGGAAAGTAATAACGAATTGGAAGTTATAATCCCAGCTCTTATAATTGGTAATCAAAATCTTTATAAACTTATTATAATAACTAGCGACCCGCCCAACGTTATTTTGGCCGACTTGCTCACGAAACATTGATTTTTGGCTAACTTTAAAAAACTTTGCCGATTGTTCTTTATTTACAAATTTAAATGAAAAATATACCTAAAAGATAGTGAAAACCGCATTTAAATCCCTGAACTGGTTTAGGAGGAGTTAGCGGCAAAACATACAAACAGACAGAATTAGCGACTTGGACCTATACTATGTAATATGTTTCAGTCAATCGCTGACATAATCAAAATTCGCGGCCTTTAATAACATTTATTCGTTCGTCTTGGTGAATGTGGGTACGTACGTTTTGGGCATGTTGTCTCTCTCCTTCAATATAGTGATGGCGCAGAGCAGCAGCGCGGTGGTCGTCATCCCGTACCCGGGGTTCTTGCAAACCACCTGCAAGACGGAATATTTGTATTACTATTATAAATGTGTTACTATAATTAATGTATCTAAATACAAAATGACCGCGTATAAGACCCGAAGTCATCAAAAAGTTACTATTATAAAGCCCGAAAGGTAAACTCTTCATCACATATCTTTAATGTCATAAGTAGATCTGAAAACGAACGAAAGTTTTAAATAAGATAATTAAAATGGAATAAAGAATAAAAAGTTAAAAGCCATAGCAGGTCGCTAGTAAAGATAAAATATTATAGCCTATTAACCCTATCTTACTTCTTTCTAATATTGTGGTTAATGCAAAAGTTTGGTAAAATGTATATGTTTCTTTTTACTCTTTCAAGCAAAAGTACTGGACAGATTTGGATGAAACTTGGTATATAGCGTCATATGCACTGTATCCCAGAATAACCCATGTGGTGCTTATTAACGCAGGAAAATGCGTTATTTATTTTATGGGAAAAGGCATTTAACAGCGGTAGAAACCGTGAACTTCCGAAGAAAGGTCAGGTCGAAAGTACCCCTATAGTGCGGCCACCGAGAGAATGCGTTTCTGACACATTGTGTTTGAAATAACGAGGTAACTTTGAAAGGCCGTCTACAAAAACAAACAAAAAAAAAGTCGTCTATTTTGACCCTACAAACAAATAAAAAGCAATAAAATGATATTAAGTAACACTGATTTTAAATTTTATAACTGAGGGCTTACTGTAAGGGTAATAATTACTGATGAAATATGTATTTATAAAAATATAAACAACACTACTTCTAAACAGTACAAGGTTATGTACTTATGATATTTTCGTAGGGATGTGCTAAAAATATCAGTCAATTTTAAAGTTATCAATCAATTGCTAATAAAAAAGCAGAATTAGTAGCTTGGTTATAAAAACATGATATCGACGTAAATATGGACATGTTTGAAGCATAACTATTGCGGTTAGTGAAAATAAATCGGCAAATGTTCGATAAGAAATAGATGAATTGGCTCTGAAGTACGGTCATCGGGTGCTGAGACTTACCTATACCATATCATTGCCAATACAATGTTATTGAGTTTCGTTTTTAAAAAGGCAGCAGTTGGATTTTTTTGCTAGTTCTTTTCCACCTTGGGCTCAGCTTCAAAATTAACGTTGTACAAGTATCTTTAATCTAATTATTTACATTCCTACAATAAAACAATACTGTTTAGATTTTTTTTTATTTCACCTAGATTTTAACTCGTAACAACATGAAACTATTTTTATATTATAAATAAAATATAAATAAGATAAACAAGTTTTTTTTGTTGATTGAAAAATAATTTATCAATGTTGTTTTTTACCCCAACACTAATGGCATGTGTCACAAACGCATTCTCTCGGTGGCCAGACTATAGTAACCAACGCAAATATCTGAAAAGGCCTATGAATATGGTTTGTCTGCATTGCAGCAAGCGATGGAATTAGTCTCTTCCGACCCTACCTTGGCGACCATCTCAGTGTCCACGCCGGTGTTCCCCACAAGTCTGCTATCGCTCCAGCCGCTGCCCTTCAGTATGAAGGTGGCGGTGCTGGCGGCCGCCACTCTAGCCGACGGGTGAGACCCCTACCTTGGCGACCATCTCAGTGTCCACGCCGGTGTTCCCCACAAGTCTGCTATCGCTCCAGCCGCTCCCCTTCAGTATGAAGGTGGCGGTGCTGGCGGCCGCCACTCTAGCCGACGGGTGAGACCCCTACCTTGGCGACCATCTCTGTGTCCACGCCGGTGTTCCCCACAAGTCTGCTATCGCTCCAGCCGCTGCCCTTCAGTATGAAGGTGGCGGTGCTGGCGGCCGCCACTCTAGCCGACGGGTGAGACCCCTACCTTGGCGACCATCTCTGTGTCCACGCCGGTGTTCCCCACAAGTCTGCTATCGCTCCAGCCGCTCCCCTTCAGTATGAAGGTGGCGGTGCTGGCGGCCGCCACTCTAGCCGACGGGTGAGACCCCTACCTTGGCGACCATCTCAGTGTCCACGCCGGTGTTCCCCACAAGTCTGCTATCGCTCCAGCCGCTCCCCTTCAGTATGAAGGTGGCGGTGCTGGCGGCCGCCACTCTAGCCGACGGGTGAGACCCCTACCTTGGCGACCATCTCAGTGTCCACGCCGGTGTTCCCCACAAGTCTGCTATCGCTCCAGCCGCTCCCCTTCAGTATGAAGGTGGCGGTGCTGGCGGCCGCCACTCTAGCCGACGGGTGAGACCCCTACCTTGGCGACCATCTCAGTGTCCACGCCGGTGTTCCCCACAAGTCTGCTATCGCTCCAGCCGCTGCCCTTCAGTATGAAGGTGGCGGTGCTGGCGGCCGCCACTCTAGCCGACGGGTGAGACCCCTACCTTGGCGACCATCTCAGTGTCCACGCCGGTGTTCCCCACAAGTCTGCTATCGCTCCAGCCGCTCCCCTTCAGTATGAAGGTGGCGGTGCTGGCGGCCGCCACTCTAGCCGACGGGTGAGACCCCTACCTTGGCGACCATCTCAGTGTCCACGCCGGTGTTCCCCACAAGTCTGCTATCGCTCCAGCCGCTGCCCTTCAGTATGAAGGTGGCGGTGCTGGCGGCCGCCACTCTAGCCGACGGGTGAGACCCCTACCTTGGCGACCATCTCAGTGTCCACGCCGGTGTTCCCCACAAGTCTGCTATCGCTCCAGCCGCTCCCCTTCAGTATGAAGGTGGCGGTGCTGGCGGCCGCCACTCTAGCCGACGGGTGAGACCCCTACCTTGGCGACCATCTCAGTGTCCACGCCGGTGTTCCCCACAAGTCTGCTATCGCTCCAGCCGCTCCCCTTCAGTATGAAGGTGGCGGTGCTGGCGGCCGCCACTCTAGCCGACGGGTGAGACCCCTACCTTGGCGACCATCTCAGTGTCCACGCCGGTGTTCCCCACAAGTCTGCTATCGCTCCAGCCGCTCCCCTTCAGTATGAAGGTGGCGGTGCTGGCGGCCGCCACTCTAGCCGACGGGTGAGACCCCTACCTTGGCGACCATCTCTGTGTCCGCGCCGGTGTTCCCCACAAGTCTGCTATCGCTCCAGCCGCTGCCCTTCAGTATGAAGGTGGCGGTGCTGGCGGCCGCCACTCTAGCCGACGGGTGAGACCCCTACCTTGGCGACCATCTCAGTGTCCACGCCGGTGTTCCCCACAAGTCTGCTATCGCTCCAGCCGCTCCCCTTCAGTATGAAGGTGGCGGTGCTGGCGGCCGCCACTCTAGCCGACGGGTGAGACCCCTACCTTGGCGACCATCTCAGTGTCCACGCCGGTGTTCCCCACAAGTCTGCTATCGCTCCAGCCGCTCCCCTTCAGTATGAAGGTGGCGGTGCTGGCGGCCGCCACTCTAGCCGACGGGTGAGACCCCTACCTTGGCGACCATCTCAGTGTCCACGCCGGTGTTCCCCACAAGTCTGCTATCGCTCCAGCCGCTGCCCTTCAGTATGAAGGTGGCGGTGCTGGCGGCCGCCACTCTAGCCGACGGGTGAGACCCCTACCTTGGCGACCATCTCAGTGTCCACGCCGGTGTTCCCCACAAGTCTGCTATCGCTCCAGCCGCTCCCCTTCAGTATGAAGATGGCGGTGCTGGCGGCCGCCACTCTAGCCGACGGGTGAGACCCCTACCTTGGCGACCATCTCAGTGTCCACGCCGGTGTTCCCCACAAGTCTGCTATCGCTCCAGCCGCTCCCCTTCAGTATGAAGGTGGCGGTGCTGGCGGCCGCCACTCTAGCCGACGGGTGAGACCCCTACCTTGGCGACCATCTCAGTGTCCACGCCGGTGTTCCCCACAAGTCTGCTATCGCTCCAGCCGCTCCCCTTCAGTATGAAGGTGGCGGTGCTGGCGGCCGCCACTCTAGCCGACGGGTGAGACCCCTACCTTGGCGACCATCTCAGTGTCCACGCCGGTGTTCCCCACAAGTCTGCTATCGCTCCAGCCGCTCCCCTTCAGTATGAAGGTGGCGGTGCTGGCGGCCGCCACTCTAGCCGACGGGTGAGACCCCTACCTTGGCGACCATCTCTGTGTCCACGCCGGTGTTCCCCACAAGTCTGCTATCGCTCCAGCCGCTCCCCTTCAGTATGAAGGTGGCGGTGCTGGCGGCCGCCACTCTAGCCGACGGGTGAGACCCCTACCTTGGCGACCATCTCAGTGTCCACGCCGGTGTTCCCCACAAGTCTGCTATCGCTCCAGCCGCTGCCCTTCAGTATGAAGGTGGCGGTGCTGGCGGCCGCCACTGTCCGCGGCGGGAGAGACCCCTACCTTGGCGACCATCTCAGTGTCCACGCCGGTGTTCCCCACAAGTCTGCTATCGCTCCAGCCGCTCCCCTTCAGTATGAAGGTGGCGGTGCTGGCGGCCGCCACTCTAGCCGACGGGTGAGACCCCTACCTTGGCGACCATCTCAGTGTCCACGCCGGTGTTCCCCACAAGTCTGCTATCGCTCCAGCCGCTGCCCTTCAGTATGAAGGTGGCGGTGCTGGCGGCCGCCACTGTCCGCGGCGGGAGAGACCCCTACCTTGGCGACCATCTCAGTGTCCACGCCGGTGTTCCCCACAAGTCTGCTATCGCTCCAGCCGCTCCCCTTCAGTATGAAGGTGGCGGTGCTGGCGGCCGCCACTCTAGCCGACGGGTGAGACCCCTACCTTGGCGACCATCTCAGTGTCCACGCCGGTGTTCCCCACAAGTCTGCTATCGCTCCAGCCGCTCCCCTTCAGTATGAAGGTGGCGGTGCTGGCGGCCGCCACTCTAGCCGACGGGTGAGACCCCTACCTTGGCGACCATCTCAGTGTCCACGCCGGTGTTCCCCACAAGTCTGCTATCGCTCCAGCCGCTGCCCTTCAGTATGAAGGTGGCGGTGCTGGCGGCCGCCACTGTCCGCGGCGGGAGAGACCCCTACCTTGGCGACCATCTCAGTGTCCACGCCGGTGTTCCCCACAAGTCTGCTATCGCTCCAGCCGCTCCCCTTCAGTATGAAGGTGGCGGTGCTGGCGGCCGCCACTCTAGCCGACGGGTGAGACCCCTACCTTGGCGACCATCTCAGTGTCCACGCCGGTGTTCCCCACAAGTCTGCTATCGCTCCAGCCGCGGCCCTTCAGTATGAAGGCGGCGGTGCTGGATGCCGCCACTCTAGCCGACGGCCCGCGGCGGGTGACGGCGCCGAGAGAGAAGACAGAGGGGTGGCGGAGCAGCAGGCCGCTGGTGAAGGGCAGCTTGCTGAGGAGGAACAGCACCATGCCTGGCGGGAAATGGAAGTTTCAGAACTAGGACTACGTGTAAAAAATTGACGTAGGGGTGTGTTACTGTAAAATTAGTGGAATAAATAAATAGGCACGGTGCCTCGTTGCTTAGTCGAGCGAGTAAACGGCACAACGGTAAAGTCTTTCCTGGAGGCAATTCAGGGCATTTTCAACCCCCCTTTAACTTCGTTATGGATAAACTTAGAAGCCTGAATTATCAGTAACCAAGCAGGTGTTAAATAAACATTGTTATTTGCAGATACTGTTGACTATAATATGCTTATTTGAAATCAAAGTCATTTTAACGGATGATAAAGCGTTTTTGACTTATTTTTGATTTTCCGGACGTTACGACATTTTTACAAAGGTCACAGGTAGACTGAGATGTTCGACGTCTACGTAGGGTATAGTAAAAAATGATTTTCGAATACAGCGCTATCTGTTTCGCAATTTTCTCGCTAACACAATAGGCGCTGACGGTGTTTTGATTTGACTGCCGATGTTCCATTAATTTTGCTAAGTATGGAATCCCACGTGGGTGACAATTTTCAACCATCTCTTTTATTTTCAATCAATTATTTTATTCATCATCGATATGTAACATATACTCAATGAACGTCAATATTTCAAACTTCGATTTTACCTAAACAAGAGAAAAATGCCGGCGGAAAAAACTCTCAGCACTCTTTTTTCAAATACAAAATAAAAACAAGTAGGCATACAACTAGACTAGAACATGACAAACACGTAAAAACACAAGGTGGGTATATCATATAAAAAGCTTAACCCTGTAACCGTCAATAACGTTCCTATTTTGCATACAACTCTAAGTATATGTACCCATACCATATTTAACATCACAACAGTATCAACTCACCAGTGACCACCGCCGCCACCGCATACACCAGCCCGGGCGTCTTGACATACGCCGCGAACTGCACCGGGTGCTGCTTCTCCTCTTCATGCAGGTGTCTGTGGGTTCTGTACAGCACGGAGCGGTCGGCGCCGGGGAAGGGCACGCACCAGCGCGAGTCCGCCTTGTGGACCACAAACCTGCAGGAACGGGTGACAGCTGACACTTTGACATGTGACCGCTGTCAGTTTGACAGGTGACAGATGACAGCTGTCACGCTGACAGGTGACAGATGACAGCTGTCGGATTGACAAGTTACAGATGACAGCTGTCGGTTTGACATGTGACAGATGACAGCTGTCAATGTCGCTGCCGGTGTCACTTTGAGGAGAGGGGAAGAAGTAATAGCTAAGGGTAGAAGATAAGGGCAGCAGAGTGAAAGGTAATAAGGAAACTTGGAGTCATTATAGCTAACTTTACTACTACAGTAGATTACACTGCACAACAAAATTGCAACTTTTGACTGATGAATGACTTTTAAAGCATGACTTTTAAAGCATGACTTTTAAAGCATGATGTTTACTAATTTCATGTCCCTGAATTTAAATATACTCTCATTTTTTTTTGTAATAGCTCTTGTTTACGAGTTATAGCTTTCACTTAAAATTAGCTGCGTTGCTGCGTTAACTTGCTTATAATTTGAAATGGCATCATCAAGCCGAGTTTGTGTGAATGATCCAAATCAATTTTGAACCATTTGCGGAGAGTATATGTTTAAGGAATACCTTTTAATTGTGACAGCGTTCGTAATTGAAGCTTTCAAAAATTACTTTGGCCACTCCCTAGATATGAAAAATATGCCTTGGATTCCGCAAAAGGTGTGTAAAACGTGCGTTAAAATTACTATGTTTGTGGACAAATAAGAAAATAAACCGATTTAGGTACCAAAGTACAATGATCTGGGATAAGCCCCAAACCACTACGACGACTGCAATTTTTGTTTGGTTAACGTTAACGGGCATTAACCAAAAAATTCATAAGAAATGGAAATATCCTTGCATACGGACGACATATAGAGGTGTCCTGAGCCCTAAAACGTCACCTGAACCTGATGCTTCAGAGGAGTTTATGAATTTTGAGGCGGCAACGGGCAGAAGTGATTGTGACTATGAATGTGACCTGGAAACGCCAAACCATTCAATCAGGATGATTTAAGCGACCTTATAAGAGATCTGGGTCTGTCAAAGACTGCTTCAGACATTTTTACTTCTAGGCTAAAAGAAAGAAACTTAGTTACAAAAGAAACTAAAATTTTTGGGAAACACGAAAAGCTTGGACTTCTCGCAACACATTGAACAACTAATGACTAACTAAAGGCTTGGATGTAACATGAGCATCAAATTACACTTTCTTTACAACCACCTGAACTATTTTCCCGCCAATCTTGGGGATCTTAGTAAAGAAAAGAGAGAACGATTCAACCAGGACCTTCGTATGATGAAGAAACGCTATCAAGGCTACTGGAATGCACACATGATGGCTGACTATTGTAAGAGTATTCAGAACACCTCTCTACCTTCATCTTCATTATTATAAAAATACTCATGAGTCATAACTTTTAAACTAGAGCTGATACAGAAATTTTAGTCACAGATTTCAAATCGTCTTTAAAAATTGTCCTTATATCATGTATCAGAACCCAATCATCACAAATGCTGTTGTGCAGTGTTATTATTGTTGTTTTATTTAAGACTAGTGACCCGCCCACGCTTCAATTGCTCGCAAACCCTTGCTTTTATGCTAATTTTAATAAACATTTTCTAAACGTTCTTTATTTACAAATTTAAATGAATAATTCCCCTAAAATATTGAGAAAAACGCATTTAAATCCGCCACGTACTTTAGGAGGAGATAGCAGCCAAACATACAAACAGACAGAATTAGCGATAATGATAAAGTGAAATTAGATATTTTTAATAGAGACTATAAACTTTTTTTTCGTTTTTAAGTTACAGTTTAAACAATCAGTTATACAACCTAACACTTAATAGCCCTAGTTATATATATTAGTTTCATTACCTGTGTTGTAACTTCGGTTCTGATTTCGGCATCGGTGTAGGATACAACTGCTTTCTTAACTGTTTTACTTCTCCGTAGTTCGCTAAACTGTAAAATAAAGATATTATAACGCACAAATCATAATAAGTAACAACAGTTTAGCTTACAACCTTCAACCATACGCCTCCAAGTCTATTAGTTACTACAATCAGTTTTTTTACTTAAACATTTAAACCTACAAATGGACATAGTTTAAGTGGCAACGACGACATATAAATCATTGATGTTTATTCAGCATTGTCTTCAATAAGTAAATGTGGTCATATCCTAAAAACCACCAGTAAAAACCTTGGTCCTTTTACTATTTTCCTATAATAAAACTGTATATTTACCTATATACAAGTGACTCCCAAGTGCCATAATGTACAAGTCCCGTCTCCTTGGCCTCCGCCGCGACCGCCGGGTCCACCTTGACGCTGAGATACGACTCCACCGAGTGCAGCACTCCTACAACAAACATTCATATTTAGTAATAGTAAGAACTAGGTACAGTAGGTAAAGCGATAAGAGAGTCTGTCCCGTGGGAATGAGTCTTATAACCGCGGTAAAAAGTAGCCTATTTTCGCAGGCTGTTGAATGTATATTCCGAAATGCATTAAAATCGGTGCAGCCGCTTTGACGTGATAGCAGAACATACAGATAGACACATGTTCACATTTATTATATTAGTTTATAAAGTAAATGACCTGTACCTTGTAGTAGTTTATGTGAAAAATGACACCAATAATATGTATAATAAGACGTGTCGTATTCAGACATCGTATGCAAAGATTTCAGAGCAATTTGTGCAATATAATAAACTTCTTCTTATCGTGTCGACTTTGAACACTATAGCTATGAAATTAAACTTGGTCCTTTTCGATTAGGTATCAAATGTTTGCACATCGATGTCATAAGTTTCTGGTTTTAAAAGTCGTTGGGAAATTAACCTTGTTTTTTCATTTACTACAATCACGAATGCAATTAAAACAAGAGATAACTCTGGTTACGTCCAACAGATAGGCAGATTTTATTGAGTGTTTTTAAACTGCAATTGTAACTAAGTTAACTTTTTTATTATTTTTCTACTACGTAACTAAAATAAAAAATGTAGTTATAAAAATAATAAGTTGCTTGTCATTTACAACTACTGAACCTTTTTAAAATTTGCATCATAATTATTTATTAAATACGCAAGTTAAGTTATCTATCAGGCATCAATTAACAAAGTGTTTCGTATTGTAAGAATTCATTGGTCTCATAGACGTAATGATATTCCCAAAGCATTTTTGTTTAGACTTTGCATAACAAAGTGCACGGTAGTTTGGTTTATTTCGCATAAATACATCTATCGGTATTGGTATGCAGTGTTGCTGCAGGTACAGCACGCCCAGGTCGTTGGGCACGGAGTCGAACCTATGAACTAAACACAACAACCACCATCTATGTCCCACAGTCTCACCCGGGAAGTGTCACTGCAGGTACAGCACGCCCAGGTCGTTGGGCACGGAGTCGAACCTATGAACTAAACACAACAACCACCATCTATGTCCCACAGTCTCACCCGGGAAGTGTCGCTGCAGGTACAGCACGCCCAGGTCGTTGGGCACGGAGTCGAACCTATGAACTAAACACAACAACCACCATCTATGTCCCACAGTCTCACCCGGGAAGTGTCGCTGCAGGTACAGCACGCCCAGGTCGTTGGGCACGGAGTCGAACCTATGAACTAAACACAACAACCACCATCTATGTCCCACAGTCTCACCCGGGAAGTGTCGCTGCAGGTACAGCACGCCCAGGTCGTTGGGCACGGAGTCGAACCTATGAACTAAACACAACAACCACCATCTATGTCCCACAGTCTCACCCGGGAAGTGTCGCTGCAGGTACAGCACGCCCAGGTCGTTGGGCACGGAGTCGAACCTATGAACTAAACACAACAACCACCATCCATGTCCCACAGTCTCACCCGGGAAGTGTCGCTGCAGGTACAGCACGCCCAGGTCGTTGGGCACGGAGTCGAACCTATGAACTAAACACAACAACCACCATCTATGTCCCACAGTCTCACCCGGGAAGTGTCGCTGCAGGTACAGCACGCCCAGGTCGTTGGGCACGGAGTCGAACCTATGAACTAAACACAACAACCACCATCTATGTCCCACAGTCTCACCCGGGAAGTGTCGCTGCAGGTACAGCACGCCCAGGTCGTTGGGTACGGAGTCGAACCTATGAACTAAACACAACAACCACCATCTATGTCCCACAGTCTCACCCGGGAAGTGTCGCTGCAGGTACAGCACGCCCAGGTCGTTGGGCACGGAGTCGAACCTATGAACTAAACACAACAACCACCATCTATGTCCCACAGTCTCACCCGGGAAGTGTCGCTGCAGGTACAGCACGCCCAGGTCGTTGGGCACGGAGTCGAACCTATGAACTAAACACAACAACCACCATCTATGTCCCACAGTCTCACCCGGGAAGTGTCGCTGCAGGTACAGCACGCCCAGGTCGTTGGGCACGGAGTCGAACCTATGAACTAAACACAACAACCACCATCTATGTCCCACAGTCTCACCCGGGAAGTGTCGCTGCAGGTACAGCACGCCCAGGTCGTTGGGCACGGAGTCGAACCTATGAACTAAACACAACAACCACCATCTATGTCCCACAGTCTCACCCGGGAAGTGTCGCTGCAGGTACAGCACGCCCAGGTCGTTGGGCACGGAGTCGAACCTATGAACTAAACACAACAACCACCATCTATGTCCCACAGTCTCACCCGGGAAGTGTCGCTGCAGGTACAGCACGCCCAGGTCGTTGGGCACGGAGTCGAACCTATGAACTAAACACAACAACCACCATCTATGTCCCACAGTCTCACCCGGGAAGTGTCGCTGCAGGTACAGCACGCCCAGGTCGTTGGGCACGGAGTCGAACCTATGAACTAAACACAACAACCACCATCTATGTCCCACAGTCTCACCCGGGAAGTGTCGCTGCAGGTACAGCACGCCCAGGTCGTTGGGCACGGAGTCGAACCTATGAACTAAACACAACAACCACCATCTATGTCCCACAGTCTCACCCGGGAAGTGTCGCTGCAGGTACAGCACGCCCAGGTCGTTGGGCACGGAGTCGAACCTATGAACTAAACACAACAACCACCATCCATGTCCCACAGTCTCACCCGGGAAGTGTCACTGCAGGTACAGCACGCCCAGGTCGTTGGGCACGGAGTCGAACCTATGAACTAAACACAACAACCACCATCTATGTCCCACAGTCTCACCCGGGAAGTGTCGCTGCAGGTACAGCACGCCCAGGTCGTTGGGCACGGAGTCGAACCTATGAACTAAACACAACAACCACCATCTATGTCCCACAGTCTCACCCGGGAAGTGTCGCTGCAGGTACAGCACGCCCAGGTCGTTGGGCACGGAGTCGAACCTATGAACTAAACACAACAACCACCATCTATGTCCCACAGTCTCACCCGGGAAGTGTCGCTGCAGGTACAGCACGCCCAGGTCGTTGGGCACGGAGTCGAACCTATGAACTAAACACAACAACCACCATCTATGTCCCACAGTCTCACCCGGGAAGTGTCGCTGCAGGTACAGCACGCCCAGGTCGTTGGGCACGGAGTCGAACCTATGAACTAAACACAACAACCACCATCCATGTCCCACAGTCTCACCCGGGAAGTGTCGCTGCAGGTACAGCACGCCCAGGTCGTTGGGCACGGAGTCGAACCTATGAACTAAACACAACAACCACCATCTATGTCCCACAGTCTCACCCGGGAAGTGTCGCTGCAGGTACAGCACGCCCAGGTCGTTGGGCACGGAGTCGAACCTATGAACTAAACACAACAACCACCATCTATGTCCCACAGTCTCACCCGGGAAGTGTCGCTGCAGGTACAGCACGCCCAGGTCGTTGGGCACGGAGTCGAACCTATGAACTAAACACAACAACCACCATCTATGTCCCACAGTCTCACCCGGGAAGTGTCGCTGCAGGTACAGCACGCCCAGGTCGTTGGGCACGGAGTCGAACCTATGAACTAAACACAACAACCACCATCTATGTCCCACAGTCTCACCCGGGAAGTGTCGCTGCAGGTACAGCACGCCCAGGTCGTTGGGCACGGAGTCGAACCTATGAACTAAACACAACAACCACCATCCATGTCCCACAGTCTCACCCGGGAAGTGTCGCTGCAGGTACAGCACGCCCAGGTCGTTGGGCACGGAGTCGAACCTATGAACTAAACACAACAACCACCATCCATGTCCCACAGTCTCACCCGGGAAGTGTCGCTGCAGGTACAGCACGCCCAGGTCGTTGGGCACGGAGTCGAACCTATGAACTAAACACAACAACCACCATCTATGTCCCACAGTCTCACCCGGGAAGTGTCGCTGCAGGTACAGCACGCCCAGGTCGTTGGGCACGGAGTCGAACCTATGAACTAAACACAACAACCACCATCTATGTCCCACAGTCTCACCCGGGAAGTGTCGCTGCAGGTACAGCACGCCCAGGTCGTTGGGCACGGAGTCGAACCTATGAACTAAACACAACAACCACCATCTATGTCCCACAGTCTCACCCGGGAAGTGTCGCTGCAGGTACAGCACGCCCAGGTCGTTGGGCACGGAGTCGAACCTATGAACTAAACACAACAACCACCATCCATGTCCCACAGTCTCACCCGGGAAGTGTCGCTGCAGGTACAGCACGCCCAGGTCGTTGGGCACGGAGTCGAACCTATGAACTAAACACAACAACCACCATCTATGTCCCACAGTCTCACCCGGGAAGTGTCGCTGCAGGTACAGCACGCCCAGGTCGTTGGGCACGGAGTCGAACCCGCACGCGCTCACCACGAACACGCCGGCCGCCGCCGCCGCCGCGTGATACTTCAGCTGCATGGACTCTATGAACTGAATAATAATATAATGATAAATCTCTGAACTAAGTCACCAAGTAGATGACCCTAAACTAAGTGCTATAAGCGCTTGTGTTATAGGTAACACAAAATTGACTAGGCAGACGTGAGTAAATTTCGGAAAACCATTTAAATGAAATTGGCACGTCCCGGGTTTGAACCCAAAACCATCAGTTCTAACCGGCTAAAACTAGGTGTAGCCGCACTTCGGGTATTAGCCGTAACATATATACCGCAGCACCACAGGTCTTTTTATTATCTACTAGTTGTTACAGACTTTGTTTTGCCTATTTGAAATCAAATATTAGACAGTTATTTTATATGTTTTTTCTTTCCATAAGAACCTTCCTCAGACTTCATTAAACACAACAAAAAAAGACTCAGCCAAATCGGTTCCGCTTAGTTTGTAACTGAAATCGTTGCAGTTTCTTTTGTTTCCTCTCCTAGAATGTATAAAACATCCAAGTTCCAAACAGTCCATTACCTGCGGCTCCCCGCTAACGTCCACATGATGGCATCCACTCTCTATGGCCGCCGTCACGACCGGCTCCCCGTAGAGGCGGTAGGGGCCGCAGCAGTTCACCAGCACCCGCGCCCGGCGACACATGGCGGCCAGCGAGCCCGCAGATGACACCTCCGCCTCCAGCACGGGGATGGTAGACGTCATTATTATCCAAGTTCTACATAGTCCATTACCTGCGGCTCCCCGCTAACGTCCACATGGTGGCAGCCGTTCTCTATGGCCGCCGTCACGACCGGCTCCCCGTAGAGGCGGTAGGGGCCGCAGCAGTTCACCAGCACCCGCGCCCGGCGACACATGGCGGCCAGCGAGCCCGCAGACGACACCTCCGCCTCCAGCACGGGGATGGTGGACGTGTCGTGGCCTGGGTTTAAGATACTCCAATGATATGAGACTTACTTTAAAATCAATACTTAGATTATCACTAGCCCGTCCACGCTTCGCAATGGTGTAATTTTGCGCGACTTGTTACCTATACGTTAAATTCTTGTTAATTAAAAATATTTTTTTCTGAATTTTATTTATTTACAAATTTAAATGGAAAAAATATCTATAAGATGGCGAAAACCGCATTAAATCCTATGTGGTTTAGGAGGAGATAGCGGCCAAACATACAGACAGAATTAGCGACTTGAATTTACACTATGTAATGAAGAGTAAAAGATAGTTATAATAAAAAAGATAGATAGGCGCGTGTAATAAAGTCTATTTTAGCTCAACAACAAACTTAAAATACATCGCGACTATTTATGTAAACTGTAGGTATGTCGAATCGCGCACTGTGTAAGATTACGTTGCTATAATGGCAATATTTTTAATTAAATAAAATTAACGTATGTGTAAATAATGTAAGTATTGTGTATGTATTGGTATGTACAGCAAAAGATATACGTGTTGGTGTCTTTATATAAGCACTTTGATGCCGGTAGTAACTAGGATCCGATGAAGGAGCCAAAAGACACTAAAAAGTATTACATAAAAATAACTACGTTAAAAAAACCGACTTCAAAACTAAAAAGTTAAAAATAATTAAGATTTAATATAATTTAAATACTGCCTATTATTTATACGTGCTATTTACTAATAGGTTTATAGTCGGTGTTTTTGTAATTTTAATGTTTCACTAGTGGCCACCCGCGACTCCGTTCGCGTGGAAGTCGGTTTCCCGTGGAAATGAGAAGTTTTCCCGCGGTAAAAAGTACCCTATGTGTTATTCTGATGTATAACCTATATTACTGCAAAGTTTCATCCAAATCCGTCCAGTAGTTTTTACTTGAAAGAGTTACAAACATCCATACATACTCACAAACTTTCACGTTTATAATATTAGTAGGATATTTAGGAAGATAATACAGTAATAGCGAAGAATTCGTGGTTTGCGAATTGCGACTTATAGTAATTGATGGTGAAAAGGCAGTTTTTATATGAAGTAATTAAGTTTTTATTGCATTTACATGTTGTAAAGATAGATCTGAATAATAGTTATAATATGAATAAATGTGAATATTTTAAACAACTAGCCCCAGCTTTTGAATTCACATTGACTTGATACCTCGCTAATCGGAAGAATTTTAATATTATTTTTCCTTTAATTTACATGTTAATTTTATCATTACATAAAAAAGCTGAAAAGTTTATTTGTTTATTTTAACTTATTGGAAAATTCTTTTCGGCAATTTTTTCCGCTTGAAAGTACTCAACTCCCACGGGAAAAGCCATTTAGCTTCGGGTGAAACCACATGGCGGGAAGCTTGTATTTAATAAATAACGTTTCTATTCTGAGAACAATGTGTGCGAATGAGAGGCGCCTAGTCAGTCCGAAAAAAATAATATGACGGTACTTAACTTTGACTTTTTTTTTTAACCTACCGTAAGTGCCGTAGCATGTAACTAGCCACGCATAGAAACATGTTTTCGATGTTTCTACATTAATGATTGCATCACTAGTTACATTTGTGAATCATTCACTCATGACTTTGCTATTTTCAAACCAATAAACTTACATGCAGCAAATTTTATTATCACAATTCTAGTTATTTACTTAAGAGGAAACCCATTATACGTATTATTTATACATGGTGCGATTCTACCGATTTCCGGCCCCCACTCCCACTCTGAGATGTCATGCAATTTAGCTTGACTCCGAACCTTATTAAATATGTTGTTAATTAAAAGGTGCCTTCTTAATAATTACTGAAGTACATCAAATGTAGATCAAAAGTGTATTAACCTTACTAGAATAAACATTAAGTACACATTTTATTTGTTTGAAACACCTATCAAAACTAACCTTTTTTTGACAAAGAAATAAATGTTAGGTATTAATTTTGTAAATGTTGAGTAACCAGTGACAATAATATGACAGAGTACCCAGTGGGATAATTAATTGACATGTAAGTAACTGAAAAAATACTATTAATGTAAATTTACCTTTTGTAAAAAGTTGTATAATTAAGCAGACCTAATTCTACCATGACTTGTGAATTGATTAGTGTATCAAATTAGAAACAAACTGTAGAAACACATAATAATATACCTTCTTTAGCCATGTCTTCCATGAGAGTCTCCAGTTTAGTTCGAGACCGTCCAGCTACACCCCATTTCAAATCCGGGTATTTCTTGCTGAGATTAAACATATTATTCACAGCATACCTTCCAGTGAATCCTGTCGCTCCAAATATAACGAGGTCTAATCTATCATTCGCCATCTATAAGCAAAATAGAATTCCATACATCAGATTTCTGTTTTGATGGAAAATTTTGTTTCGATTTCTTTACCCAAGCAATAAACTGCATTTTATTTAATTTGCAAAATTTTAAGGAATTGTTTTATTGTACCTTACCTTAGAAGTCATTCTAAAAACTAAATGTGAAGTGTGATTTGGTAACAACCGAATCATAAAATATAAATTTTGTGAAATTAAATTAATAAAATTGTAAACACAAAACAACACAACCAATATTCATGAAAACCGGCCGGTTACCACAGATTTAATTTTTAATAAAAGTAAATAATCATACCTTTTATTTTTGTTTCCACTTTTCCCGTGCACAGATTATAAAGAGAAGAGATACTACCAATAAAAGTTACTATAAGTAGTACAGAGAGCCGAACTAGGGATACGCAACTCGATTCTTTTTTTCGGAGTACTTTTGGAATCGATACTTTAGTTTCGATACTCTTGCAGTCTCTTACTTTCAAAAAGTATCGAGACTTTCCAATTTTAATGAAGAAAGTAGTAAAAAGAAATAAATTTTGCTTTTTGAAACACAGTAGTTGTAGTGCTACTACTAACCTCAGACTCAACCTGTTAGCTTCTTTATTACCTCCAGATTGTATATACGCTTCCTGATAATTATGTTTGTATTAAACACACTAATTAATGAATCATTTTGAGTTTAGTTATATATTATTTTCTCCGAATTTTTAGGGCACGTAGGTAAGTACGTTATGTCTAAGTTTCTAAATGTCTATTGGATACTAGTACGCAACGCGTAGTGATTAAATTGTGTGTAAGACATATTTCTGCTACATGTATTGCAAAACCACCATATATATATATAAAATGTACTTTGTGAAAACCATTGCAAAACACAGTCCATAAAGAAATATAAATGTATCAAAAAGTACGCGATATCTTCAGGTATCGATACTTTTAATCCGTTACTTTTCATACGATCTACTAGTATCGAGTAAAGTATCGATACTTTTGAAGATTTTGCGTATCCCTAAGCCGAGCCGAGCCGGCTAGCTAACGGAAGAAAACGCTCGAATACCACAGACTAATAAAAGATACAATACGTTGTAGTGAAAGCTGACATTTGTTTTTTTTATTAAGGGTGCATGACAGATCTTTTTTATTTTTTTGATTTAAAATCTGAGTCTTGTCGTGTTTACCATCAATTAAATATTTAAAAAAAAAGATAAACATTTGAGTATGCTTATTTCGCAGGACCAGAGACTGACGCCTGGATTTGTGATTTTTGCAAATAATTTGTGTTTCTTCCTATGTTCTAGTTCTACTGATGTTTCTAAAGAGTCTCATAAAAGTTACGGTAACATTTTGAATGTATTTATATTATTCCATATTTGGGATACCTATTCCATAATTAGATAATTTTATCATTATTTAGTTTTTATTTTAATTTGTTAGTTAAAACTAGAGATGCGCCGAGTAACACTTTTGCCGAGTAACGAGTACCGAGTATTACTCAGTTCAATTTTTTTTTTACCGAGTACTCGGCCGAGTAACTCGGTTCTATCAAATGTCCAATTTCGCGCGCGTAAACAAGTACAAACGAGATAGTCAGTCCCATATTCCTCCTTCAGATGTAAAGGCTTATTTAAAAGACCTCTCCACAAAAGAATGGGAGTCAAGATGGCAATCTTACATCCAGAACAAAGCCAAACACTATGGAAGTCTCCAACCTAGTATCCCCAGTAGACCATGGTTTTTCAAATACAAAGACTTTAAAAAAGCGACTACATCCTGCATTATCCGTCTGCGATTAGGTTATAATTGCTCCCCTGTGTTCCTCTCCAAAATTAGAATCAGGGATCACTCTCTTTGTGAGTGTGGCCTTGATGAGGGTTCTGTGGATCATTTGATGTTTAGCTGTCCCCGTGTCAATATCTCATTGCATGATCTTCTCCCCTCTTTTGTGCCTCGTCCTGTAAATTCTATGTTTTTGTTATCATTTAGTGATCCAATATTTATTCATTTAATTTCTAAATTCCTCCAAGTTAACAATGTATATTTATAATCCATATTATTATGTGTTTTATTATTTTTCAGTGGTGTTGGTTTACTAACTACAAAAACTCCTCAAGATCTCTCTTTCGGCCTCGACAACTTCAAAAATCTAAATTCTATACCGAGCACTATCCATAATTTATTGTTATTTCTGTTTTTTACACACCGTACTGTGTCTCTTCTAACACTTGACATTGGCAGGATTACCCCAGGGTAGAAGCCAAATATACCCCAAAAGAAGAAGAAGTACAAACGAACACAAGTATATTTAGAAGAAAATTTGTTGGCAAATGGTGGACAGGGCTAAATCAAAGTTGCTCAATCCAAAATAGACTCTCCTCAACTTTTATCACACATAAACATAAGAGTTCCAAACAGGCACACCAGAAAGAAAACCTTTCTCAGCATCCCCGCGTGTACTACTAACTACCGGGAGAACTCCTTTCTTTTAAGATCCGCGTGTACCGTTAACTCGCTAGCCGGTGACTTTGACTTGGATATTTTCAACGTCGATTGTAAGCAACTAAACAAATTCATTACAAACTAGCTTATGCCCGCGGCTTCGCACGCGTTAAAGTCGGAGTAAAACCCCTTTCCCTATACTACGTTATTATACATATAAACCTTCCTCTTCAATCAATCTATCTATTAAAAAAAAACGCATCAAAATACGTTGCCCAGTTTTTAAGATTTAAGCATACCTACATAGGGACATAGGGTCAGAGAAAGCAACTTTGTTTTATACTATGTAGTGATTGTATGAATCGGTATTAGATGAAAACTTTGAAAAGGTTGATTGATTGTAACGTGTTGTTTAAATCCATACTAATATAAGAAAGCTAAAGTTATTTTTTAATTTGTTTGAACGCGCTAATCTCAGGATCTACCTACTGGTTCGAATTGCTGCGTGAACGGTGATGGTTACGCAAAAGTTAAATCGTTTTTCAATAGTATTTCATTTTGCCGGCGAAACCACGGGGCACAGCTATGGGATTGTTAACCTCAATGTTAAAAGTTTGTCGTATATAACGGGTGTAAAAAGACCACTTCTGAACCACACAAGACCACACCGAAATGAGTAGCAAACACCTGTGAAAGTGTACAGTGATTGTAGAATTCAATAAAAATCATAGCCACTTGCCGGGCTGCTTTCCAAGAAGTCACAACAATCTGCAGTTTCATTACTATCGTGTTACTGTGGGTGGATTATAGATAGGAAAATCTCCTATCCAACACTGTTCAATATGAAAATGTACAAGAAAATAAAGAAAGAATAAGAAATGAGAAACATGTTTAGGCTGATGACCCAGATGTCAATGCCTTAATTTAATTAAAAAAAAAAATGTCTACGCATGCGCAATGGATGGAGATGAAGCAAGATGGAAGCAAGAAGGACGGAAGGAATGCACATGTTTTATTCCTTTCATTTTTCGTAATATTGTCATGGTTTTTATGATGTTTGTGTGTATTATCATTATTTATCTTAGAAAATTATAGAATTTATATTATTATTAGATTAGATAACATATTAGATAGATTAATATTATAATTATGTTGGTACTTTTTCAAATCTCGGTTTCAGTGTAGTTTGCACATCATACTACCACGCACCCCTATGAAATTCACGTGCAAACGTATTTCAAGTTTTTGCCAACCCCCCCCCCCCCTTTTAGGGGTTGTTTTTTTTTTACCCTATAACCTGGTCCATAATTTTCTCTACATAATAGTAAAAGTTTCATCAAAATCCGTCCAGCCGTTTTCGCGTGATGCTCAGCCAAATAAACAGATAAACAGACAAACAGATAAACAGACAAAAATTCTAAAAACTATTGGAACGTGTTCTGTTATCAATTTTAAGTATCCCCAATAATTTTTTTTTTGAATATCTTTTATGTACAGACTTTCCTTCCTCTTCAGCTTTATTATATGTATAGATGCGTGGTTTGAGGCGATTCCATAAGATAAAAGTTTTTGGTTGAATTCTAATCAGTTTATTGTTTATTTAGTTATTTTACACTTAAGTCGTATAATGTAACTAGGGAAGTATTTGTATATAAAATCTATAAGCGAAAACATCATAAATGCGCTTACTGTTATTTTTTAATATATTTTATAAGTTTGTTATCTTAATAGTTAAGCCGTTTGTTTTCCAAATAAAATAAAATAAATAAAGGGCACCAAACAAGGCATCATAATTTACATTTATTAAATTTTAAATATTGATTTCTTTTATTACTGTTCCTTTAATTTTGTCTCACTAGTACTCCTGCATTAGCATAATTTTGATTCTATTACTTGAGGATGTCAAAGTTTTCCTCAATCAGTACGTTTTGATTAACACTTGTTTCAATTATATCTACCTAAATATATTGCTTTCTTTAAACAAAGTATATTACTTTTTTGGTACTCGGTACTCGGCATTCGTATACCGAGTTACTCGGCCGAGTACCGAGTACCAAAAAACCCGCCGAGTACCGAGTATAAACCGAGTACTCGGCCCATCTCTAGTTAAAACTAATCAATGTAACTTAAAACCAAAACAAAGTAAGGCGCAAATAAATAATACGAAAAAAGTGTTTTATTTGTTAGGTACATTTGTGCAAATTATGAGTAAATAACAAAATTGTATTCCATATTTGGTCACTCTCCTCTATAAGAAACACAAATACGGATTACAAAAATTTAAAACATATTTTCAACCCATACATAAAAAATACGAATAAGTCTTAGACTTCTATTATAAGTTATTATGTTTAATTTATTATCTAATCCCTTAAATTTAAGTAAAACAGGTAACTTGATAAGTAGTAGTAATAGAGACAGTAGGTATTATATTCTAGCTCTTGAACTTTTAAATTTAAATCATATTACTATTCAATATTTCAAAGGTCAGTTGATTCTCATGCAAATGTTTGATTAAATTCGTATTTTGAAAGGCTGCCCCAGATGTGTAGACACCGCCGCTGAAATTATAACGAATATTCTTTTTAATTATTACAAATACAACAATCACATTATAAAATAATATTATCTGTCCGAAATCTAGGTACTCACGAGGAAACAATATTAAAGTAACCATATAGGTATAGGAAGTGAGTAGTTTACAAACATATTAAAACAACCATTTAACTTATTTCATGATTCAGTGAAATATTTAACTACCTATATATGTAAATTAATATTTTTATATTTAAGAGTATGTTTTAGTGAACACAAAGTTATAGCTTCATCATCATTACATAGGTAGTATAAATCCAAGAAGCTAATTCTGTCTGTTTGTCTGTTATCCCCTCCTAAACTACTAGGCAGATTTTGATCCGGGTTTTACCACCTACCAACACTACTGAATGTTTCTTAATAAAACGACGCAAAGAATACTGGCAGAAAAATGATTTATGTAAATGGCAGAGTTCATACAGGTATGTAAATATACAATTGACTGCGTGTGCAATCATTTATCTCCAGACTAATCACACCAATCAGTGACCTTTAAAAAAGTGCAGTAAGCTCTTGTGTTTAAGTTACAATGGACTAGGGGAGAACCTAGTTATACCCAGACACGAGCCAATGTCGAAAAACAATTATTACGATATTGGCCCGACCCGGGGATCGAATCCGGAACCATCCGCTTTTCAGTCCGGAATAGTTACCGCTGCGCCACAGAGGTCGCCAAATATTATTTTTATAATTACCTTGAAGGTAGTTTATTCTTTTCCCAAATTATCGTCAATGCAGAGTAGGCTAAAGCTACTACGGTGAGTCCGTATCCAGGATTTTTTCCTTGCACCTACAATAAAAAAATCTCATAAAAGCGAAGATGTTTGTTTTAATATGACAATAACAAAGACACGTTTGTAACTCACTCTTGCAACAACTTTCTTGTCCGGTTTCGACTTTTCAATATTTGAGTTCCAATCCCAACCCGTTCCCTCCAGCGTCCACGTTACTTGATAGTTTTTCTCCACCTCCGGATTAGGGCCCTCGTTGCTAACAATTCCCATTGAGTAAAACTTGGGGTATTTGAGCAGCAGCGGCCTCGTGCAGGGGTTGACGGCGGTGAGCGCGAGGAGCAGCATCGTCCACAGCGCTCGGAGCGCGGTCCACCACGAGGAGACCGCGACGTACGCCTGGAAGTGCGCGGGGCGCGAGGACGAGTGGAGGAACAGGTGGCGCTGCGTGCGGCGGATGACGTCAGCGTCAACGCCAAGGAACGGAACGCACCATTGCCCGGAGCTGTTCTTGTGGATCATGCTTCTAAAATAAAAAAAAAAAAACGATTACAGTGCTTTTGATAGAAGCTACTTTGAAACCACCCCATTGCAGCAATGTTTTATGATAAACAATCAAAGGAGATTAACCTACCTACGAGACAGGGTCGGTCGAAACTTCGGCAACTTTTCTTTAAATAATTTTCTCCTTATAGCTCCTATTTCAGTAAAGTTTGCAATCCTGAAAGAATAAATAAAATATTGAACCCCTCCAAATTATCTTTATAAAAAATTAATGTTTATTGATTAAGGTAATAAATCTTACGAATGTATTGCAGATTCCCACGTGCCCATATGCAGAATGCCAGACTTTTTTGCTGCGTCAGCATATTTCTCCGGTAATTCGCCCGTCACGTAGGATTCTACGCTGTTGAGGGTTCCTAAAAGCAAGATTTAAAGCCTAAAATTTTTTTTTGCTTTATATCTTACGAAACAGACGATATAAACTTTAACAAGGTGTTATTTCGTATTTTGATTTTTTCATTATTATTTATTTATGTACCTAACGGAAACTTTGAACGTATTTTTGACTAACTTTGGAACTATAGATAATTTTTTGTGCACAGTTATTAAGGACCGATGATAATGAAATATTATGAAAACTCCGTCCTGATACTCTCAATGGTTCGCCTCCCAGTTTGGGCAGAAGCGTGCAGCCCATGGCTCCAGTTTTTTAAAACTTTAATTATTTGAATTTAATTTCATTTTGTCGTTCTTTCAATGAAAAAAAACTAAACAATAAACTTAATTTCTATTTTAAAATATAGATTAAAAATCTAAAAGTTTGCTATTTTTCTCTTAATTAACTGTAAGAGTTTAGACTATCGCCCGTTTCCACTCTTAAATAAAAAAAATATTTTTTATTTCATCATAAAGTAATTGCATTACATTCGAAGAAAGTCAATATATTTCGATCATCAGCTTATCAATCAGTAGGCCGAGAGAAAATAGCTGCCGGAAAAAAACTCCCAGCACTCTTTTGTCCAACACCAAATATACAAGGTACATAAGTTAAATTGGCTTTCGATCCTTTGTTCTAAGAAAAGTAAAAAAAAGACACGATATTTTTGATTTAAACAAATTTTTTGCTGGCAAGTAAATTAAAATTAAAAACTACCTCCAAAGTTCTGCTGTAGGTATACGACCCCCATGTCGTGCGGGATGGAGTCGAAGCCGCATGCGCTCACCACGTACACTCCAGCTTGAGCTGCTGCTTCGTTGTATAGAAGATCCATCTTCTCAATATACTGGAAAAAAAAACTTGAGTATAATTATCTAATACCTTCCTAATTAAATCTTCAAATCATATTCAATTAAACTTTTTAGTAGATCTCTATATAGACCGCCCTACCTACCTATTGTTAGCTGATTGATTAGCTGTAAAACAAAAAGTAATCGGTAACTGGACATCCCTAGCATACGATGGACATCACTGGTTAGCGTCATTGCCGGTGGACGCGGATTTGGCGGCTACATGTTGTATTAATTCATATTTAATTAAAGAGATGTTTAATCTAAAGGCCAAAAAATATTGTTACTTTATACTATGTATCAAAGGTAATTCGATATCTATTAATTATGATATAGATCAAAGTACAAAAACCAAGGAAATGAATGATACATCGTGACGATGCGTTATATTACAATAATATTTTCATAATTAACTTGATGACTCAAACACTGCAGGTAGAGGAGGTACTTATTAAATATTCCAAAAAAACGTTGATTGCAAAATTATCGATGTTAAACTTTTCAAATAAACATGGAAAAAAATATTTCGGCACATATTCGTCCTAATTAGTTATTCCCGATAATGAATAATAGTAATTACCTGCGGTTCCCCACTAATGTCGAGATAATGAGCATGGTTGTCGATCGCTGCTTTCACCACCGGCTCCCCGTACAGCTGGTACGGGCCGCAGCAGTTGACGAGCACCGTCGCACGCGCACACATGCTGTTCAACGACGCTACATCGGCGACGTCGGCCAGCAGGATCGCTACTTTACTTGTATCTATGCCTGTTTTTGAAATATCATTTTTATTATATTTATTACGATAGAATTACACTGCTCTTTAAAGCATTCTTAAAAGAGGATCTCTCGATATCCCCTAAGCGCAAACTTCTCTTAATCGACGTTACTCGGTCATAGTCAATTACCAAGGCCCAGAAGACCAGACTCAAAGTTTATCATAGAGCAATCGAACGCAGTTTGCTTGGCTTCGAACTTTTGATTAAATAAAAAAATCATTGCGCTGCAAAATACAAATCGTCGATGTAGGTAAAGAGTCTGCCAAACTGAAATGGGATTTGGCAAGCCACGTTAGCCACATGCATCCGAACAGATGGGCTGCTGCCGACACTGAGTGCCGAGCGGGCAGCGGCAGCGTGACCACCTCGACGCAGATGGAGAAATTACCTTGACTTGGTCTTCCAAACCATATGTTCAAAATCCAAGTTTGAGGAGGACTCTTATGGAATCCTTTGCTCAGCTGTGGGACAGAAAGACTCTATCTGTCTCTTGACTACCACACCAACTAGGGGAAGGGGGGGCATAACGGGGACGCGAGGCACAACGGGGCCCCCCATGAATACGAGTAACTACACTCACTAGCGGTCATTTGTTTTCGCTAATAAGCGGCCATTTTGAATCAGTCTTCAGTCCCTAAGTGTCCAGCGAGAAGGCTGCACGCGTTTGATTTTTAAAACAAAAAACTTTTTTCGACATCTTCTGATCTAATTTTGTGTGATACGAAAATGCATGTAAAAAAGTAAGTGTTTGTGATATTGCTTTCATTTTTGGTTGTGTTTATCTAGCGATATTATGAATGATAATGTTTTGATCAAAATCACTCTAACTATTGTTCTGTTTTATTTGTAGGTTATTTTAAACAATGTTAGACATGGGGCATAATGGGGACAATATTGTGGGGCACGATGGGGTATGTATATACCATAATAATCAAAATAAAAACGAGGTAGAAGAACGGCAACAACTGAAACGGACGAAGAAGTGTACAAATACAAATGACGAGTGGTTGAAGAAAAACCGGGAACAAAAGTCTAAGAAACCTCGCTCTGACGTTGAAAATGTAGACGACGACGCATTATGCATTTATTGCGCGGACTTGAATTACACTAATTTGAAGTCTTCGGAAGGTTGGGTGGCTTGTCAACCATGTGGACATTGGGCCCACACAGCCTGTGCAGGTGTTGATGACGAAAATATTGAAGAAATCCACATCTACTCAATCTGTCAGACAAAATAATCATATACCCCGTACTGCCCCTAATCGGGTACCCCATACTGCCCCTACCCTGGGGCACGATGGGGTTTTCGACAGGGTTTCGAAATTTAAAAATTAAAAACATTTGTTGATTCGTTATTTCGCCAAATTCTATGTCAAATGATAATTTAATATGTAACCAAAGGGTTGTGATAAGTTTTAATTAATAAATATATGTTGTTCATTCTTTTTTTGTTCATTTCCCTTAACGTCCCCGTTATGCCCCCCCTTCCCCTACATGGCATTAGTGTTATAGTAGTAAAGATTGTTATAGGTACCACACAATGGACTAGGAGAAAACCTAGATAAATTAACATTTACGAAAAAGACACCTATTGAAACCAAATTGGCCCGTCCTAGGCTTTCAAGCTCGTAATCTACCTCTCAATAGTCCGATACCAAACAATGGTCACCCATAGTATCAAATGTGGTCTGTCTGTATGTAGATGAAGGTATATATACAAATCCCTTAAATTATCAAGGTGATATAAACCTAAGTACTTAAATATTCTCGCCCGCTAAATATTACGAATATTTTTTTAAAACTAGCTTTTGCCCGCGGCTTTCCCTATACTATGCTAGTACATACATATAAACCTTCCTCTTGAATCACTCGTATCTAATAAGAAAATGTAGCAAAATCGGTTCCTTAGTTTTAAAGATTTTGTTTTATACTCAATACGTAGTGAAGTTACGGAGGTAGGTACTCAAACGAATTGTACCTACATGGTACGAATTTTGCATAGGTTAATGTTGTCATTTATTTTTATATTTTTCATAAATTATATACCTATTTAATCAATGAAATTGTTTTATAGATAATTATCTACAGATTGAGGCAATCTACTCTATGCACGTATTAAAACACGTGATAAAAACACACAATTATATTCATGACAACAAAAACCATTAACTCTGGTTAACTCTACAATGGAAATGAGTACTAGTTCCTAGTCATTAGCAGTCTTCGCTTAGGTACCTATTACCAAGTACTTAAGTACCTATTTACTTACCCTGCGTCATAAAACTAGTGTTTGTTTATGGTTTACGCGGTTAACTTTAAATTAAATAACTTTAGTATGCAGTAAAATTCGAAGGCAGTAATGGCTTAAAATTTGTGTTATTTGGCAGACTTGTGAAGATGTCACAAAAGAATGTTTGCCTACGTAGGTTTTTTTATGTAAGTACGTAGGTTAATCCTTTTCGTGTTCGGGGTTAAAGAACAACAGAAACGTATTGCGACTTTTGCTTTATATTAAATACCTACTTATACAAATCTAACAACTTTTGATGGGCAGGTACACTTACTTAGGTAGGTATAAAGAGTTATACTTATTTATTTCAATACCGGTACTAAAATAAATAAAAGGTACTTGCGTAAGTAAGTCTACAAGATTCTAAGTACCTAACCATATATTAACCTGTATCAATCATTGCTCTATTAATAGTTTTCTATGGAACACACTGTAGGTACCTATAGACTACACATTCTTAGATATAAGGTATTTTTACGAGAACAGTCTTAAAAAACCTTTAGGATTTCCAAAATGTAATGTATTGTAGATTTTTTTGTGTTACATAAAATTAACGTTTTTTAGACTTGCCCATGTGCCTTGCTTCATGCAAAACATTATTCTAGGTCAACAGGAAGTAGCCTAAAGTTTCTTTTTACGAATATATGAAATACCAGTGGCCGCCCGCGACTCCGTTCGCGTGGAAGTCAGTTTCCCGTGGGAATGAGATGTTTTCCCGCGGTAAAAAGTGCCCTATTTGTTATTCTGATGTATAAACCTATATTACTGCAAAGTTTCATCAAAATCCGTCCAGTAGTTTTTACGTGAAAGAGTAACAAACAACCATTTAACATCCATACAGCCATCTATATATCCGTACATACTCACAAACTTTCACGTTTACAATATTAGTAGGATTAGTAGGATGAAACATAAATACACAATAAATAGCAGTAGGTATATTTGATAGCCTGGACATTGTTTATGATTTTTCACAACAGGGGTGGGTTTTTGCTATCATTTTGAACTTGATACGTTCAAGTAAAGCATTACCCTTAACTTTTATGCGAGTTTGTTTTTCTTTTTTAAAATCCACCTACCTATCTATTTACCCAGCCAACAGATTTATGCCAGTTAAAAACTTTTTAACACGCGCAATAAGTTTCTAAGATATTTGATGTAGGAACCACACAATATTCCGTAAGTAACTTACCCGTTTCAGTAGAAGTTTCAATCAATAAAACCTCCAACTTTTTTCGAGACCGTCCGGCAATACCCCAACTTATATCCGGATATTTTCTAAGAACCACACCCGCTAGTTCTTTTACAAACAAATTATTTTCAAAACAAAAAATAATATTTTAAATGAATATCTGTATATTTTTATATTAAACGATCACAACAAATATGTATTGCTTGTCGGACAGCGCGAGAATATTATCTTTGTTAGGAATCATGAATAAAAATAATCTATAATAGTAGCGTAGTAGGTACCTAACCAGTTTTACCAAAAGCGCAAGCTTGCTGTGTATTTTTTATCGATTATTTTTTATTTATAGCCCGCGACGTGATGGCGACAGTCGGTCAGCAAAAACTTAATGATGCACAAAATACTAAATATAACTATATATTATGGCTATTAACTCATACTTAAATAAAAAAATTACGTAATGCAAATTAAAATATTTTATACCATATCGATTCTTCAAAACATATTTAAACAAAAAGATAAAGAGCTTAATTAAGCGATAAAATGTCTCTTTTAAGACAATGATAATACCTTTAACAAGATATTATAAAACTTTTATTAATTTTTAAAAATATTTTTATATAAGCTACAACATTTAGTCAATTTTGGCCAGGGGCAATCCTGCCCTATCAGTTTTTTTTGTAGGGAAAAAAAAAGCTTGGGCGGGCTTTTTGAAAAGTTGCGTAATTTTTTGAAAAATTTGAAAAATTAGTTATTATTAACTTTTAGATATTTTCATTGACACATAATTAATAAATAAAAGTCTTTTTATAAAAAATTGATATGGAGGACCCAGGGGGCTCGTCCCCTGGGAAACCCGGCAGAAAGCGGCCGCGGAGGCCTACTACTCCGTCCGCCGACCATGTTCTTGAGGATTCGCTGTACATTCCTTACACCAAGCCCGGTTACAGACGTCTCTTTCCGGAAAAATCCTGCTCTCAAGAATACGTAGTGTTTACTGAAAGCACCAATGAGGGAAACATAGGAAATAGAAATCCACTGACTCTAGCGGGTCTTTTCAAAGAAGAAGTTAAAGGAGTGACAGGAATTAAACGAATTTCTGCAAATAAAATTGGTATAACTTTTACCCAGGCAAGTAATGCCAATAACTAAGTATTTATTAAATGAAGAATTCCAGAAGCGACATAGTCTTAAAGCTTTCATCCCAGCAAGGAGCATCGAAAAGATCGGTGTGCTGAGGTATGTACCCACTAAAATAAGTAATGAAGATCTCTTCAAAAAATTAATATCTTCTTCAGAGATTATCGGGGTGAGAAGGTTCACCAAGAAAGTTGATGGTAAAATTAAACCATTTCAAACTGTTTCAGTAACTTTTCTATCTAATACTTTGCCAGAGTCTGTATCCTTAGATATTTTTACCTATAAAGTCTACGAATATAATCCTCCATTATTACAATGCTTTAAGTGCTTTAAATTTAATCACCATGCTAAAATCTGTAAGTCCCTACAAAAATGCTCAATCTGTGCTAAGGATCATCATTATTCAGAATGCCCCAATGATCAGGCATTACATTGTGCTAACTGCGGTGGCCAACATCTGGCTATATCACGTGACTGTCCAGTGAAACAAAAAAGAATTTTAGACAAAAAAAATAAAGTTACATATGCCAACGTCATCAAAAATACTGACCATACCTACAGTTTAGCTCACTATGACTCAGACTTTCCGTCTCTACCTAAAAAAATTATTAAACCAAAAGAAATAACAACTGAACAGATTATAGAAGGTATATTGAAGAATGACAACATCTTAAAATCTCTAGTGGCAACATTAGTAAACTTAGGTAACAGTAATAAAAAAATGACTACATCAGTCATAAAAGAAGTTTTGGTTGATAATTTGAAAAATGGATAATTTTTTAAAAATTTGTCAATTTAATATAGAAAGCCTTAATAGTAAAAAGCCACTTTTGAATACTTTTCTACAAGAACATGACATTGATATATGCCTATTGAATGAAACTCATCTCAAAAATAATATACATTTCAAAATATCTGGCTATAATTTTATTTTCCAAAATGGCCCTAATGGTCATGGGGGAGTTGGTATACTTATTAAAAATCATTTCAAATACAATAGTGTAAATATGCCTTATTATGATGATCTACAATCTGCAGCTATAGTTCTTAAAACTGACACAGGTAATATATCTATTATCTGTTCTTACAGCCCACCTAGACCAGGGCGATTTAAATCAAGACAGCTTAAACAAATTATTAATAGTTTACCTAAACCTATTTTAATATCTGGAGATTTAAATGCGCATCATGTTGCATTTGGGTGTATCTCAACTAAACCAAGAGGTACAGATGTATATGATTTGTTAGATGAATGTGATCTATGTATCTTGAACTCAGGAGCTCCAACCACTGTAGGTAGTGCACGAAATAGCCAGTCTTCTATAGATATTACTTGTGTTAGTCCCAACATTGCCCCACTGTGTCACTGGAGTGTTCATGACGATCCAATGGGCAGTTATCATTATCCCACTTTAACTTCTATTCAGCTGTCGCCAGAAACTTTTGAGGTAAGTCAAGCATCAGAAAGATTTCTTTACAATAAAGCAAACTGGGAACTTTTTACATCTGAAACAGAAAAAGCATTCAAATCATTCTCCATAAACTATAGTGATCCATTACTGTCATATAATGAATTCTGTGATATGCTAAATACAATTAAAGAAAAATCTATTCCAAAACTTAAAACAACTTCTTCAACAAATATGAAAAAACCTGTTCCCTGGTGGGATAATGAATGCTCAGAAGCAGTAAGAAACAGTAAAAGAGCACTTAATTATTATAGACATCATCCTACTATAGATAATTACATTAATTATAAAAAAACTGATGCTAGTAAAAAAATACTTTTAAAAGAAAAGAAAAAGAATGGTTGGAGAAATCTCTGTGAGTCATTTAATAGATACACACCTATTGCAGTAGTATGGAACTATATCCGCAGATTTAAAAGAACATCCTCTAATGTACAACCAAAAAATAATGAATGGATTCCATCTTTCTTTGATAAGTATGCTCCAATTAATCCACCTGAAAAATATATAGATATTAAATTATTAGACACTTATTTTATACAAGAGAGTAATTCAACAAGTGCTTTTATAAGTAATCCCTTTACATGGGAAGAGTACCAGTCAGCCGTCAAATCTAGGAAAAATACAACCCCAGGATTAGATGACATTCCATATAAACTTTTAAATTATTTACATGAAAATGCACAAAAAACATTACTTAATATTTACAATATACTATGGTCTAAGGGACTTATTCCAGTTTCTTGGAAAACCCAATTGATTATACCCATCCTGAAACCAGACAAACCAGAAAATGAATTTAATTCTTACAGGCCTATATCGCTGTCATCTTGCATAGGAAAAGTATTTGAATACATGTTAAAAGTTAGATTAGATTGGTATGTAGAAAGCAATAATATCTTACCAAATGAACAATATGGTTTTCGTAAAGGCAAAAGTTGTGCAGAAAGTTTTGTAGCATTAATATCAGACATTAGACAGTCATTTTATTCTTTTTCTTCCACTGTTTGTGCCTTTCTTGATGTTCAGGGGGCATTTGATAATGTTGATCCGTCTATCCTTGTTAGTGTCTTAATTGACATAGGTATACCAGGTAAAGTCTGTAAATGGATTTTTAATTTTTTATATAACAGAACCATGTATGTAAAACATAACAATATTTTATATGGTCCTAGAAGTGTATATAAAGGCACTATGCAAGGTGCCACTATATCACCTCTTCTATACAATTTATACACATGTCATCTAAATAGATTTATTTCTGAGCATACTAATGTAAAATATCTCCAATATGCAGATGATCTTGTAATATACAGTAGTCATAAGGATGTCAATATTGCAGTAAATAATTTAAATAGAGCTTTAGAACAAGTACATTATTACTATAAAGATAAATTGAAATTAACTCTTAGTTCGGAAAAAAGTGAAGCAATGATTTTCTCTAAAACATATTCTAATAGCTTATTTAATGTAAAAATTCACAATAATATTTTAAATTGGACTGATAACAAAAAGTTTTTAGGGGTTCACCTTGACAGTAAATTGCTTTTTCAGAATCATATAGAACAGATAATTAAATGTGCCTGCCGAGGGCTCAACATAGTTAGATCTTTGACAGGTGTACACTGGGGATCAGATCCCAAAACTTTATCAATGCTTTATAAAAGTCTAGTTCGTAGCCACTTTGATTACAGTGCCTTAGCTTATTTTAATTGCAATTACAACTTATTGAGAAAATTAGATATTATTCAAAACAAAGCACTCAGAATCATAACTGGTGCAATGTGTTCTACCCCTATACATGTTATGGAGGCAGAAGCATGTATACCCCCACTAACTTTAATAAGACTAAGAATAGCAGAAAGATTTTGTTTAAAAGCAATTGCTTCCAACAACAGCCATGTAATGAATAGAATACTTCCAACAATTCCATCACACAACATTCAGTTAGGTCCATATATAGACAACACAAACATAATTTCAAAAAAACTCCCTGAACTTTTGAGAATTAGTCTACATATTCACTTTATTTTAGGCAAAAATATGTTTAGAGAAAATCATTGGCCCTTATATAATACAGATTTTAATGCTCTAATGAATGATGTAAAAATACTTAATTCAAATATTACAAATCAAATAGACCTTCTGAATATTACTGACAATACTGGATATAGAATTTACACTGATGGCTCGAAAACCGCAAGCACTGTCACATCAGCATATTATGATCCCCAAAGAAAATATAAAAAATGTATTAAAATAGACTCCAAGTGCAGCATATTCAGTGCTGAATGTTATGCCATATATAGCTCTCTTATCTATATCTCTCATGTCAATTGTAACAATTTTTTAATCCTTACTGATTCACTTAGTGCTCTCACTGCTTTGGAAAATAAGATGTTAAAATTTAGTACTAATCACTTGATTTACAAAATTAAACAATTATTATATGATATGTCTCTAAACAGTAAATTTGTAAAATTTATGTGGGTACCTTCTCACTCCGGTATAACTGGCAATGAAGAAGCAGATAAGGCAGCAAGAGGTGTACCAGATGAAGACCACAGTGACTCCTGGCACATACCATTCACTGATCTACATGCTCCAATGAGGGAATACCACAAGAAAGTTTTTCAAGAGTACTGGATGAAAGTATCCACTGATAAGGGAAGATGGTACTACCAGATCCAAAAGGTACCGCCCGCCCAACCCTGGTACCATAAGATTTCAGGACCCAGAACATTTATCACGAACATCAACAGGATGAGGTTTGGCCACAGCCAGGCCAAGTCGCACCTGAACAGATTACAACTAAGCAACACCGGACTTTGTGACGACTGCCAAGAAGAGGAAGACCTTATCCACATCGTGCTGAAATGCCGAAAATACGTTATACAAAGACAGACACTTTTCGAAGAAATTGACATTGACATCGGTGAATGTGAAAGTGACAATACTGTGACATTACTCCATTATCTCTTATCCAAAACTTTATTTTATAAGCCTTTATTTAAATTTCTGTTTTCTATTAGTATTAAGTTGTAATTTAAATAATTTTATTTGTTAAAAAGTTATAATGTAGTAGTATGTAAGTGGCTAAAAGGTCATGTGCCAGGCCCGTAAAATAAAATATTAAATAAAAAAAAAAGTTTTTTGTAGGCATGTAAACGTCCACACTGCTTGACGTTGATGACGTTGACATCCATTGCTGAGCCGAATGACAAATGACAACAATCGAAATAACCTCAAAAATACTGTACGTGATTACTAAAAGTAGTTTATAAAATTGAAAATGGATTTAAACGAACAAATTTTGCACTACATCGACAAAAACGGTGATGTAGATACTTTAAAGCTATCTGAAGAATTTAAAGAGGATCATCAAAAAGTTGTTGGTGCAGTTAAAAGTTTAGAAGCTCTAGAGATGGTTATTTCGGAGACTGTAAAGAGTATCAGATGGGAATTGACTGAGGAAGGGCAGCTAGTGGCTGATAAAGGAAGTCATGAAGCCGTTCTGTATAACAGTGTACCTGAATCTGGAATTCTTCAAGCTGAACTCATGAAGGTAATTTGTATGGTTGTATTCTGTTTTTATCTTCCACGTAAATTGTACGTACTGATGAATGTATAGCCCGTCTGTGTAATCGATAATACTTATCAACAATGTAAACTTTGTGTTCATATGGTATAGCATTTAGTGTTTCTGTATGGGTCAGCCCAGCAATATCTTTTATAAACTAAACAAATGCCTTAAATAAATTTCTTATAAATCTCATACTTAGATAAATTGATGTAATTACTCTTCAGTTTTAAAGTTTTACATATATTTTTTTCAGACTGTTCCCAATGCAAAAGTTGGATTTAGTAAAGCTATGTCAGCCGGCTGGATTCTGATAGACAAGTCTGGTGGACAACCACTTGTAAAGAAAAAAGTAGACACAATCACTGATACTGTACAAGACAACTTGAATGAAATAAAGAAAGGCATCTTCAACATCTCAGACAGTGTTCGGATTGATTATAAGAAGCGGAAACTATTACAGGAAGTTAATGTTAAAAGTTTCCTGTTGAAAAAAGGACCAAAGTTTGCCACAACTATCACAAAATTGGAGACTGATTTGACAACAGAAATGATTTTATCGGGTTCTTGGAAGAACTTGCAATTCAAACCATACAACTTTGATGCCTTAGGTATGTATTTATTGTTAATTATGAGATAAAAGAGATAATTTGGTAGATTTTAAAACTCAATACTCTAATAGAAATCACCTTTTAAGCAAATTTAATTAATAAATAAATTAGTGCAGACAGGAAACAACTTCAAAAATAAATTGTTTCAGTTGTGAATTGATAAAATCACCTAAAACATTCTTTAGAGTACTTCTACTGATATTCATTAATTCATTTTAACAGGACAGCCACCAGAATGTGGCCATCTCCATCCACTCCTTAAAGTCCGCTCCGAGTTCCGAGAGATCTTCCTCGAGATGGGTTTTACGGAGATGCCAACCAACCAGTATGTGGAGAGTTCATTCTGGAACTTTGACGCTCTGTTCCAACCGCAGCAACACCCGGCTAGAGATGCTCATGACACATTCTTTATTTCATCACCGGCGAAGAGTACAAAGTTCCCTATGGATTACCTAGAGAGAGTGAAGAAGGTACACAGTGAGGGTGGCTATGGATCCCAGGTATGTGTGATATATTACAAAACAAAAGTAATATTAGAAAATAAAATGTTAGGTAGATTGAAATACTCCACAAGACATTTAACAGTTTAATACTTCATAGTTTGTAAGTCTATATAAGAAGTAACTTCTTATTGTCTGATGAAGATTGCAATTGCAGTTTTTTAATCAATATTTCAGTTTTTTTAATGACAAAATCTGGAAAGTGCTTTTATCAGATTGTTTTTGATATTAACCTGTATATGCAGCCTACTTTTCATAGTGTTTCATGTAGCATGAAAGTTAACAGTTACAGTCCAGCATACATTCCAAGACATGTCTCATACCCAGGGCTACAAATACGACTGGAAGCTGGAAGAGGCGCAGAAAAACTTGTTGCGCACGCACACCACGGCGGTGAGCGCGCGCATGTTGTACCAACTGGCGCAGCGCGGGCGCGGGGGGGAGTTCACGCCCGTCAAGTACTTCAGCATTGATAAGGTGGGATGAGTTTAGTGGGTCGTTGTTTTTGCTTCAAATGGCAAGCATCTGTGAAGGAAATTAGTTGCAGATAATAAAGACATATGGACAGCTAATTTCGGGGACTTCGGTATTTAACAAAATTAACGAGTACTAAAAATATACATTTTAAAGTTGCAAATCTCATTTAATCTTATAGTTTAAGAGTAAATCGAACGATATCTTATTTTATTTTAAGAATAAAGTTAACTTATTAATATTTTTGGTAGTTGTCTTCTTTGTTTTTTTTGAAACAACTTTAACTAAATGTTATTTTGCAAATTTAAGTAACAAAAGCCAACAAAGATGCCGAAAACTACATTTCGTGTTTAATAAGAATTAGAGGACTAACATACAAACAGACACAAATAGCACCTTTGCAAGTTTTTCAGACCTTTGGGAGTTTTTTTCCGCCGGCTTTTTTCTCTCGGTCTACGGTTAGGTAAAGTCGAAGTTTGTAACATTGACGTTCATCATCATTATCATTACATAGTTTGTATGTTTGTTTGTTTGGCCGTTATCTCCTCCTAAACTACGTAATGGATTTTGATGCGGGTTTCGCCATCTTTTAGGATGTTTACTCATTTAAATTTGTAAATAAAGAAAATTCGGATAAACTTATTTTAAGTTAGCTAAAAATCAACTTACGGGAACAAGTCGCGCCAAATTACACCATTGCGAAGCGTGGGCGGGTCGCTAGTTAAGTATTTATTACATACTAGTGGCCGCCCGCGACTCCGTTCGCGTAGAAGTCGGTTTCCCGTGGGAATGAAAAGTTTTCCCGCGGTAAAAAGTACCCTATATGTTAATCTGATGTATAAGCTATATTACTGTAAAGTTTCATCAAAATCCGTCCAGTAGTTTTTACGTGAAAGAGTAACAAACATCCATACATCCATCCATCCATCCATCCATCCATCCATCCATCCATACATCCTCACAAACTTTCACATTTATAATATTAGTAGGATCTATGACTAGCGGCCCTCCCACGCTTCGCAACGGTGTCTTTGGTCGACTTGTTTACTAAACACTGAATTTTGACTAACTTAAAATAACTTTTTCTGAATGTTCTTTATTTACAAATTTAAATTAATAAAGTAGCTTTAAGATGGCGAAAATCGCATTGAAATCCGTTGCAAGGTTTAAAAGGAGTAAGCGGACAAACATACAAACAGACAGAATAAGCGACTTGGATTTATACTATGTAATGATAAATAATAGAATTTTGGTTTTTGCTGGTCCACGCTAGGTGTTCCGCAACGAGACCCTGGACGCGACCCACCTGGCGGAGTTCCACCAGGTGGAGGGCGTGGTGGCGGCGCGCGCGCTGGCGCTGGCCGACCTCATCTCCGAGCTGGACCACTTCTTCCGGCGGCTGGGCTTCCACCAGCTGAGGTTCAAGCCCGCCTACAACCCGTATACTGAGCCGAGCATGGAGATCTTCGCCTTCCATGAAGGTGGGTGGGTTTGGGGTTAGGGAAAACTTTTTTGTAAACGTGTATAATTTGAGGTAGAAACACGTAGTTGGACGCAGATAACTGTTTAGCAGGGCTATGTATTCAAAAAATTTTTTTTGACTTTCAAACTTTTATAAATACACCGAAAAGCACAATCCTACTAATATAATAAACGTGAAAGTTTGTGAGTATGTATGGATGGATGGATGTATTGATGTTGGTAACTCTTTCACGTAAAAATACTGGACGGATTTTGATGAAACTTTACAGTAATATAGCTTATACATCAGAATAACATATACTTTTTACTAGAGATGGGCCGAGTACTCGGTTTATACTCGGTACTCGGCGTACTCGGCAGGTTTTTTGGTACTCGGTACTCGGCCGAGTAACTCGGTATACTAATGCCGAGTACCGAGTACCAAAAAAGTAATATACTTTGTTTAAAGAAAGCAATATATTTAGGTAGATATAATTGAAACAACAGTGTTAATCAAAACGTACTGATTGAGGAAATCTTTGACATCCTCAAGTAATAAAATCAAAATTATGCTAATGCATGAGTACTAGTGAGACAAAATTAAAGGAACAGTAATAAAAATAATCAATATTTAAAATTTAATAAATGTAAATTATGATGCCTTGTTTGTTGCCCTGTCCACCATTAGCCAACAAAAAATCTGGGCCAAAAGTGCCCAGCATTGCCCTGTTAAACCGTTTGTGCACAAAAATCTATAATTAAAATAATAAATTAAAAAAATATTTTGAACTTCAAGGAACTTCAGGAATATTTTGAGTTAAAAAAGGTTTATAATTAATTATTGTGTTGATTTTATGCGTCATTATTTATTTCCGTTGCCTTAGTGATGGGTATCTATGAACAAACCGATATCAATAGTGAAATCGATTTCCAATTTTAAAGTTACCTAATTTTAATATTATGGGCAAATAACTATAATATATTTCGTTTAGCTAAGAATTATCTTCAAGGAGCTACAAAGGTTTTTGTACAGTCGTTGACTCGCACGTTAAAGAGCAAAGTGATCAAGCCGACGCAGTAATGCTCTTCATTCATTTGAACTTGTTCTGGGACTATCTAAAACAGCGACTGGTATTTGCATTGGCTTACGTTTTTTTTTTTAATTTTCTCTATAGCAGCTTTTACCCAACTGGAGATATTTTTCAGCATGTTTATAATCTGCCGTGAGTTTATCTGCAGTTTTTAGGGTGTTCTAGAAATATATTCTAAGTATATCACATATTTTGCCTATAAAACGTATCAAATCGATAATAAGACAAACGATGTTCATAATCTAATCGTTTTGTTGAAATATAATCCTTCTTCAAGCCCTTCGTGTCACCAAAACTGGCATCTGTCTGTCATTGAAGTCTCCTCGTTGCGTTTGCTTTCGATGTTGTTATTGTGCGATTTTTCTGTGATTTGTGATAATTACGGCTATTATCCGCTTACTCTCACGGACGATAAATACGATTTCAATTACAAGCTTTATTTTGCACGTTATTTTTTTTTGACTTTTCCTTAAAAATGCTTTGCGTTAACTGCAGTATAGCAATCAGTCGTCTGTTATTGTTCCTGCTTCCTTTGTATGGAAATATATGTCAAGCATGATATAGATTATTAAATTACAGAAGCAGCTGAAAATGAAAGATTGAGTCGCCGCTCAATGGTTTGTAACAAGACCTCGGCACTAAACTCTTAACAATGATGATCCAATATTACCAGTTATTTTATCATAGCATAATCACCTAGTAAGTTGAATTAATAACTATTGACCCATATTTAACATATTTTTGGTTGAAGATTAGTTATTTATATTTATGTTTCAGCGTGGTAGTGTGTTGTATTATGCATGTTATACTTGTTGGACGAGTGCTCGAAGGTTTTTGGCTCGCAGTGCTACTCCTAACAATGAATTACCAATACCACCTCCATTGCATGTGGTTTTACCTGTAACAACTCACCGCCTGAGCAAAATAATATTAATCTGCCGCACTACAAGCGTGCTTCACTTCTGTTCACTGCATATTTGAAACTTGCACTACCTAATCAGTTATTACATCTTGTAGTATGCCTTTACAAAATAATGATGCTGCAAGAGTTCAACGGATCTTATTTGCACTACTGAATTTTTACACAACTCAGAATATACCTATACAATTTCAAAAAATATCAAAAACAGAACAGTTAAAGCCGTCGAGGGCCCTGAGGGAATAGACACGATTGAAAAACCGCCTATATCACAACATGCAATTGTATTGATGTGAATCAGGGAAGTCTAGATGTGTTAACAGGAATATTAGTTTAAGATTTACTTTATTTATAAAAAGATACTTAATAAAAATGGCAACAACATTTGTTTCTTTTTTGCTAGAATCTGTAACACAATATTGGAAGAAAAAATATTTTAATGATTTAGGCTCTGACTGGCTGCCCAGCCCGTGCTACAACGGCCATTTAGTTAATGCGATGTGCCATGACATGCAATGACGATATGATTGCATCGGATCTAAGACGCACTTGCTCTCTCTAACTCTTTGAGATAAAGTTAAAAAAAATATGATCAGTCAACGCCTAGTCAACTGTGTGGCCCAGCGGAGTTTATAATATTGTTATAGGTCGAAGATAAGTTTGCAGTTTTAGGTGATGAAATGGATTAAAATACCTCCCTCCTATCACGTATAAGTTAGTGTAACAGGTGTATCTACTGCTATCTAACTAAATGGATTCAATTTAGGACAGCCGCTTTTTAATTCTAGCAGCGTTGAGTACATAATGATACTACTGTTGTTATCAATTACCTTTAGGTACTTGTAAGATTTAATCATTTTAAACATTATAAGATTCCTTATGAAAAGTGATAAGTAGCAGAGCTGCAACATTGCTATGGATTTGTAAAAGGCCTTTTATTTTATGATGTCTGATTACAGTTAATTGTGAAGTTCCTTGAATCTGCAACTATGTTTTAAACAAACATCATAGTTTACAGTTTTCACAGGCAGAAACATTTAATTGTATATTTAAATGTTAAATAAGGCAGGCAGGCAATACAAACGGTCCGTCTTATTTTCTTCTAAATATACTTGCGTTCGTTTGTACTTGTTTACGCGCGCGTAATTGGGAATTTGGTAGAACCGAGTTACTCGGCCGAGTACTCGGTAAAAAAAAAAATGAACCGAGTAATACTCGGTACTCGGCAAAAGTGTTACTCGGCCCATCTCTACTTTTTACCGCTTTTTTTACAACTTACTTTTTTTACTTTTTTTTAAAACTTCTCATTCCCACGGGAAACCGACTTCCACGCGAACGGAGTCGCGGGCGGCCACTAGTATTTAATATTATGATTACCCCAACAGGTTTAGGCAAGTGGATCGAGATTGGTAACTCGGGAGTTTTCCGTCCCGAGATGCTCTTACCCATGGGTCTTCCCGAAGACGTGAATGTTATCGCGTGGGGCTTGTCTTTAGAACGACCCACCATGATCAAATACGGACTCAACAATATCCGGGACCTCGTAGGACCCAAGGTGGACCTGCAAATGGTACAGAACAACCCGATTTGCAGGCTGGATAAGTGATTTGTTGTATCATGTTTATAATAAATTATATCTATTTATGATTTTGAGGTGTTTTATTTGATTTTCGGTTTATTGTGATGAATATGACTTTGCAGGATATTGGTCTAGAGATCTTGAGGGATTTTATATCTTAGCTTTATAGGATTTCACTTTGTATCAGAGGAACAAGTCTGCGCATGTCGGTGGTTGTTGGAGTGCCAATTTGTACACACATCGGTAAAATAGGAAATGTTTCGAATGTTAGATATACTATATAGAACTTTGCTTGTAATAAGGACTAATTTGAACAAAATTTGAGGCACGTGTGTTATGTCCTGTGTTATGTCATAAAGCGCACCTTGGGAACTTACTGTCAGATATTTTAGTACTTGTAAAAATCCAGTCGGCTAGCCGCCTTCCACTATGGTATAAAAGCCCCTAAGCATTAAATAAAAGTTGAAACAATTGTGCTAAGTTAAATAAAAAACATGGTTGTGAAATATATTCTCCCGTTATCCTCCCGCGCTTTGCGAGTGTAATGAAAGAAGGTTTTAAACATAATACTTACTTGCATTCTTTTTGTATTGAGTCATGTATAGTTCTAGCAAAAAAGAAAAATCCTGTCATTGTCTAATTAGTCAATAGTTGACATTCTAGTAACAAAGATAATTTTCCTCTATTTTTTATTAATTATTTTCGTGATCAAAATTCTTTGAATATATTTTTTGATATTGAATATGTCCATGCAAGCTTTTAATAATGTCTGTAGAAACAGGAATTTCTTAGCTGTGTCAAGTTTTCTGAAACAATCCAGACGTAACTATGAAATATCTGAAGAGCTTAAAAAAATTGGGCAGGAAGAAAACCCGGCCTTTTTTAAGATGGTGCAATACTTTTACGCGAAAGCAGTTGAAAAAGTAGAACCGGAACTATTGAAGTACTTGTGCAAATACACGTACATGTCCGACAGGAAACGAATCAACCGCGTCGACGGCATTCTGAAGGTGAGACTCAATTAACATCTGAATATTATAAATATACCGGACTAAAAAGCGAATTGTCCTAGGTTCGATTCCCAGGTCGAGCTAATGTATTTAAAAATAGTTCATGAGATAAGGCCTAGTGATAGACAAACGGACGGATTAACAGCGAGGTCTTAGTAATGGGTTCCCTTAGTAATAGGGTTACTCTTTACGTACGGAATGGAACCCCAGAAAGGAAGCAAGAGGAGAATCGTGGGGATAGCTAGACAAGACTCAGGGGCGCTATATAGCAAAGTCCCAAGTCCTAATTAAATTCTTTTGGAACTGGAAATTTTACTTCTATGTTACAAATGAAACTGCAGAACCTTAAAATACCAAGCTTTTAATTAGAAAGGAATAGACGTTTATTGTATGGACTGTGTCCATATAGTAGCTTTAGGTATAGCCTAACTAAATCTTATACCTAGATGTTCATTGTAGGGACTGTATAGCTAAATACTTAGTAGCTTTATATCCTAACTTAATCGTAATAATTTGGCATGTGATCCAGGTGATGGGCTCCTGCAACAGCATCCTGCAGTTCGAGTTCCCGCTGCAGCGCAAGAACGGGGAGTACGAGATCATCGAGGCGTTCCGATCGCAGCACAGCGTGCACCGACTGCCGACCAAAGGAGGTAGGACGCGGGGCGAAGTGTTGCCTTAGTCGTGAGCAAAGACCGAAGCGTTTTTTTTAATGAGGGATGCTAGCAAACGACCAAGCGGGTCACATGATGGTAAGCGATCACCGCCGCCCATATACACCCACAATCACAAATGTCTACTTCTCGTTGGTTTTCTGTGCGACGGTGGTATTTCACCGGTCGAGTCAGCCCAGTAATCGCTGCAGACAGAGCCTACAGTTGGACTCTACCACACAAAAATTTTAGTTAGCTTGGCGTTATTGGAGAATAAGTCAATGCGTTTGTTATATAAGTACCTACATGCTGATAAATAAGGGGTTGAATGGGAATCACTTCATTTTTGAAGTTAATAACAAACTTATTTAAACTTAATAATATGGACGAAAACTTTTGTTAGTTAAAATATAAATCTCCATATAAGTAGGTAGAAGTCTGCCTAAAGTTGATCGTATGTAAATTTTTCTTAGAGTCGCAAATGATTCATACATTTGTACATAAAGATCGGATCTGTGTGAACTGTCTCCAGGTATCAGATACAGCCCGATGGTGGAGATGGACGAGGTGAAGGCGCTCGCGGCGCTCATGACGTACAAGTGCGCGTGCTCCAACGTGCCGTTTGGAGGCGCCAAGGGAGGTAGCTAATACCTGCACTAGCTTTGACACGATTTGACATCTCCTCAGTGGTCTAGTCTAGGGGTGGGAAGTTATGACTCCTGTGCGGGTACTGGGTTCAATCCCTGGTGGAAATTTGGTTTTCGAATGAGTTTGAAACGGATGCATCTGATTTGATCTGTTTTACTGTTTAAAAACAATAACACAAGCTAATGCTTACTTTGGGGTTGTTGCGTTGAATAAAAAGTAATTGATGGGAGATGTTTATCTACGCTTATTAATATGTTTCCGAGTCCGATTTCCGTTAGCACTCGATAAATGTTTGTAAGCTCTGATTTGAAGAACAACACGGAGGTTAAGCTTTTCTGATGATGCGTGTTATAATTCATTTTTTATTTGCAGGAGTAATGATTGACCCAAAGAAGTATTCAGTCTCCGAATTACAGAGGATAACACGGCGGTACACACTGGAACTTGCTAAGAAGAACTATATCGGTAAAAACCTTTATAAATCACCATTAATTTTACCTGTTAATGCTCGCTCACTATAATCACATGAGTAAAGAAACTGAACAGAGACAAAGCTTCTAAAGAGCTAGCAAAATTTATACCTATTTTGGTAGGGTTGGCACAATTGAATAAATTAAAAATATAAATGTACTTTTTTTTCAAATTTTTTATTAAAATAGGTTTTTTTTTACAAATTACATACTCTAAATATTTTTTTTTTATTACTTTTGGTTTTTAATAATTTGTTGTGTCTTTTAATCGAATGATAAATTCTAAATCTAATATAAAGTTTTTTCAAATAAACCAATGGGAAACACTCACATGGCATATGAAATGTACAATCTTGCAAACGTGCTAATATTTCATTACCAATATTAACATTTTTAATATGAAGATCAAAATATTCGCGAAATTTTTGCTCAAGCAATTCAACAAATTCAATAAAATTGTCAGGAGGTATTATCAAAAAACCTTATTTCACACTACCTTCATTAAAGTCCTTATAATGGCAAAAAAAAGAATCTTTTCCTATATTTTTAAATACTTTTTAAAAACTAAAACAAAAGTATTACTACGTATTATGTGAGAAACTCGAAAACAAAAACAAAACACGCACAACGTTCGAGCGTCGCGTCACGCCTGCACGCCCTGAGATTGACCACTGGCTGATCGAGTTTGAAGCGGTTTCGGCTCATACGTGACAAGCGGCCAGTGGTCACGCACACACACGCGTTGCACTTGTAGTGATGTACCTGTCACAGCGCATTCGTATGTAGCTTTGTCTCTGTTCAGTTTCTTTACTCATGTGCTATAATTCTACCTCTAACTAGCAGTTATAAGTCAGAACTTTAACTAACACAAAATCCTGTTTAGTCCAAAACAGTTTTTTTGCAAATACTTGTATAGGAATTAGCTGCTTCTATAAATGCACCGACTCTCTGAGATGAAAGATATTAAACATAAATAGGTAAAGTGCAATTAAAGCTTTTTTTACTAAATACTTACTGCCAGGTTTCAATGTTTGCGAAGGCCGTTAATAAGCGAGGTCATATTGAATCTTCAATCAGTAACCATCCTAAACATTTCTGGTCTTAAATGAAAGGTAAAAAGATGAGTAATAGTTACCCTTCCACTATGACATATGGCAATTCAAAAAGTGATTCCGGTAGTGGTATAACGAACCTGTTTTCGACATACTTCAATTCTACCTTTCAGAATTCCAATCAGTCTACAAGATATCCGTCTAACAGTTCCGATAATAACTACCACATTTCATCCGTCGTAATTAACCAGCACAAAGTCTTGCGACTTCTCAAAACTCTTGACCCTAACAAATCTCCAGGACCAGACACTCTTCCCGCCAAATTTCTCGTCAATTGTGCAGCTGAATTGTCATATCCCGTGACTATTATATTCAAAAAGTCAATACATGAAGGACATATGCCTTCTGCCTGAAAGTCAGCATTTGTCACTCCAATCCACAAAAAGGGATCAAAAAATAATGTGGAAAACTACAGACCTATTTCTAAACTCTGCTTGTTGGCTCAGGTGTTCGAGCGCATTATCTACAATCAACTTTATTCGACTGTGCGTCCCAGCCTAAGTCAGAATCAGCACGACTTTTTGAAAAGTAGGTCCACAGTTTCCAACCTAATTCTCTTTACAGACTATGTGTCGCAAGTGATGGATAAAGGTTCCCAGGTTGACGCGGTCTACACTGATTTCAGCAAAGCTTTCGACCGAATAAACCACGACATCCTCCTTAAAAAACTAGTACTACATGGTATAAGCGGAGACTTATTTAGATGGCTTACTTCTTATGTCCGAAATAGAACTCAAGCTGTGGTACTAAATGGATACACTTCCTCTTGGTCGGTTGTTCCCTCTGGAGTTCCCCAAGGTTCCCTATTGGGCCCACTTTTGTTTCTAATATATATTCACGACATCGAAAGCTGTTTGAAGTACTCCCAATGCCAACTATAGGTATTTGCCGACGACATGAAAATTTACCGTCAGGTAGATAATGTCCTTGACGCACTTCTGCTTGCTGAGGATTTGGAAAGACTAGTTAGGTACTTAATTAAATATAATAGACTTAAATATTCCGAAATGTCTTGTCATAAGCTTCTCGCGCAAAAAAAGTATCGTTTTGCACAAGTACAAAATATCTGATACCCCTTTGACACGTGCTGAGGTTGTGAACGATTTAGGTGAACTAATTGACAATAAACTCACGTTTGAGCTACATATTATATATGTCAACAAAAAAGCTTCATCTGCTTTGGGTTTTGTCTTGCGTAACTGTCACTCTTTTCACAAAATGAAGACTTTAAAGATACTTTACTGTTCTTATGTCCGTAGTCACTTGGAATATGCTAGTCAAATATGGAACCCTCATTATGCCGTTCATTCAGATATGCTTGAACGCTTGCAGAAGAAATTCACGCGATACCTTGGTTTCAAGTTCCGCGTTCCTAAATGTAACTACGATGAACGTTGTAGTCGCTTTCATTTATTGCCTCTTGGCGTGCAAAGAAGCATTAGTGATGTCAAATATCTATTTAAAATAATACAATCTAAGATCGACTGCCCGGATATTTTATCTAAAGTGGTATTCAGTATTCCTTATCGGCATTGCCGACCGAAGAACTTGCTTTTTATTCCTTTCTGTCATACTGTCCATCGCCGGAACAGCTACTGCTCCGAGCATGTGACACATATAATAACATTAGATTAATCGACACAAACATTGACTTGTACCACGACAGCCCAACCTTATTGGTAAAATCCATGTCTAGAATGTAGCAGCAAACTTTTTATTAATCATGTTCACTTTAGAGGATAACTTTTTCTTCTTTAATTTATATATTTTGAAGTTATTTTTGTTAAATAAACTAGCTAAATTCTCAAGACGACCTTTAGTTCTCGCTATGTTAAATTGTTCTTTGTTTTATTTGTATTATTATTAGTTTCATTGCACTTTTTTATTTTAAATTCTATCTGTGGAGGCTTGTAATTGGCTTTTTGTTTTTTTTTACTATTATTGTTTAGATGTAAGCAGCTGTAAGCCCCCCAAATAAACATAAATAAATAAATATTCGTCACACTGAGTTATCAAACTTTTAGTCAGTCTTGTTAGGCAAGTAGACATAAATGACTAGTATTGAGAAAATGCCAAAGGGCATAGATAGTAAGTACTTTAAATTTAAATAAATATGTAATATTAAAAAAAAAAGTGCGTGGTAGCCTAGTGGCAACAGGAACGGTCTACTATACCGAAGGTTCCGGGTTCGATCCCCACTAGGGTGTACCACTAATTTTGTATTTTTCAAATTATGTACATGTTTATCAGGCACTAACGGTGAGGGAAAAACATCGTAAGGAAACCCACATGATTGGATGATAATCCATCATGTGATCCACCAACCCGCACCGAGCCAGCGTGGTGGATTACGGCTCAAACCCTCTCGCTATCCGAGAAGGAGGCCTGTGCTCAACTATGGGACATAAATAGGCTATTTATTTATTTTATGTAATATAATATAAATAATGCGTGTACAGGAGCCGGAGTGGACGTTCCCGCGCCCGACGTGAACACCTCCTCTCGGGAAATGTCTTGGATTGTAGACACTTACGTCAAAACTTTGGGTAAGCGTTAGCAAAATAAAAAAATGAAATTTTATATCGAAGTAAACAGCTGGCTGTTTAAGAGGCAAGCAGAAGGAGATAATAAAACATATTCTATCATCATTATTCTTCTATTCTTTCAGCGTTATCTCGTTCTCTTAAACTAACGTTTACTTGCGTTTAATTGTGTGTATAACCAATTTGTGATAAACTTGTGGCTATAGTAGCTAGGGTACCATACCAAAGTTTTAGTTTCTATCCCCACTCACGTATTAATCTAATCTTATTTGGTACTCTTCCAAATTATGTACCTACCTACATATCTAAAACTACTCTATAACGCATCTATCAAGTGCATACACTGATGGTGATGATGTCGGTAAAGATGATGATGATGATGACGATGATAATGATGATGGCGATGATAATAATGATGACGATGATAATTATGATACCGACGATGATGATTATGATAACGACGATGATGATTATGATAACGACGATGATGATTATGATACCGACGATGATGATTATGATACCGACGATGATGACTATGATACCGACGATGTGTCTCCAGGGTACAACGACCTGAACGCGGCGGCGTGCGTGACGGGCAAGCCGATCAACGGCGGCGGCATCCACGGCCGCGTGGAGGCCACCGGCCGCGGCGTGTACCTCACCATCAAGCGGTTCATCGACGACAAGTACCAGGCCGACCTGGCCGGACTCACGCCCGGGATCAAGGTACCTACAACATATTCTGGCTTTTTTGGTTTCTGGTCTTTTTTGGCAACAATTATGCTTCATTTATCTTTGAATTCTTTAATACCTACTTATTTTTATTTTATCGCTGGCTCTATTCAATAAAGAAACTCCTCATTATTAGTTTATCTTTGAGAAATTAAGTAAGAATCTTCGTTGTCTGATTAACTAAAAGACGAAAACAATTTTTCTTAAAAATATTTGGAGTTAAATTGACACCAACATTTTACCAACAGCAAGTAGGTACTTATTACATATCTACTAGTGGCCGTCCGCAACTCCGTTCGCGTGGAAGTCGGTTTCCCGTGGGAATGAGAAGTTTCCCGCGGTAAAAAGTACCCTATGTTTTATTCTGATGTATAACCTATATTACTGCAAAGTTTCATCCAAATCCGTCCAGTAGTTTTAACGTGAAAGAGTAACAAACATCCATCCATACTCACAAACTTTCACGTTTATATTAAGTAGGATTACTTTGATGGTAGTGCACTAGTGCATCAGTGATCTGCCGCGTAACTAGCGTCGATTTGAAATCGACGTCGACAACTGTTTTCATAGGCTAGATTGTTAACAATGGCGGGTCTCTAGCCGATGAAAACAGTTGTCGACGTCGAGTTCAAATCGACGCTAGTTACGCGGTAGCCCCCCTGTATGTCTGCTGGTTGCTGGCAGGGCAAGACGGCCATCATCGAGGGGTTCGGCAACGTGGGCAGCTGGGCGGCCGTGTACCTGCAGCGCGACGGCGCCGCCATCGTGGGCGTGGTGGAGGTGGACTGCGCGCTGCACAACGACAAGGGCATCGACGCGCTGGTACCACATCACACACTGCTACAGCTAGACTGACAGGAGTTAGGTTGAGCAGTCTGGTACACCACACTCAAGACTTACTGCTACAGCTAGACTGACAGCAGTTGAGTAGTCTGGTACACCACACTCAGACTTACTGCTACAGCTAGACTGACAGGAGTTAGGTTGAGCAGTCTGGTACACCACACTCAAGACTTACTGCTACAGCTAGACTGACAGCAGTTGAGTAGTCTGGTACACCACACTCAGACTTACTGCTACAGCTAGACTGACAGGAGTTAGGTTGAGTAGTCTGGTACACCACACTCAGACTTACTGCTACAGCTAGACTAACAGGAGTTAGGTTGAGAAGGCTGGTACACCACACTCAGAGTTACTACTACAGCTAGACTGACAGAAGTTAGGTTGAGTAGTCTGGTACACCACACTCAGACTTACTGCTGGAGTTTTAATCTATCCGGGATTTCGCGCGGTAATTTTAAAGCAAAAAGGTAACGTACCTCTTTGCCCGACGTTTCGACAGGGTTACACCTATCGTGGTCGCGGGCGGAGAATCCCGGATTGATTAAAACAGTGTGTTCAACGCGCGTTAGCTTAAAACAAGTGTTACTGCTGGAGCTAGACTGACAGCAGTTAGGTTGAGTAGTCTGGTACACCACACTCAGACTAACTGCTACAGCTAGACTAACAGGAGTTAGGTTGAGTAGTCTGGTACACCACACTCAGACTTACTGCTACAGCTAGACTGACAGGAGTTAGGTTGAGTAGTCTGGTACACCACACTCAGAGTTACTACTACAGCTAGACTGACAGAAGTTAGGTTGAGTAGTCTGGTACACCACACTCAGACTTACTGCTGGAGTTTTAATCTATCCGGGATTTCGCGCGGTAATTTTAAAGCTAAAAGGTAACGTACCTCTTTGCCCGACGTTTCGACAGGGTTACACCTATCGTGGTCGCGGGCGGAGAATCCCGGATTGATTAAAACAGTGTGTTCAACGCGCGTTAGCTTAAAGCAAGTGTTACTGCTGGAGCTAGACTGACAGCAGTTAGGTTGAGTAGTCTGGTACACCACACTCAGACTAACTGCTACAGCTAGACTAACAGGAGTTAGGTTGAGTAGTCTGGTACACCACACACAGACTTACTGCTACAGCTAGACTGACAGGAGTTATGTTGAGTAGTCTGGTACACCACACTCAGACTTACTGCTACAGCTAGACTAACAGGAGTTAGGTTGAGTAGTCTGGTACACCACACTCAGACTTACTGCTACAGCTAGACTAACAGAAGTTAGGTCGAGCAGTCTGGTACACCACACTCAGAGTTACTGTTACAGCTAGACTGACACAAGTTAGGTCGAGCAGTCTGGTACACCACACTCAGACTTACTGCTACAGCTAGACTGACAGAAGTTAGGTTGAGTAGTCTGGTACACCACACCTAGACTTACTGCTATAGGAATAAAGTCTGTAAGACATTACCACTAGTTGAATTGAATAGTTTATAACTCCCAGGAGAGAAACTAGGTATCCTTAATATTTTTGAAATAATGAAACAAGTGGGTTAACTTTGTTCAATAGTAAAATTACGGCTGTATAATTTTAAACTTCGAGTTTAATTAGATCTAGTCATAGAATTACAATTGAGATAGAGATAAATCATAAAAATCCAAATAAAAGTTTATTATGTGACATAAACGTAGACACGTTTCCGGACAAAAAACTTTCAACCCCTTTCCTTATGATCTGATTTGGTTTGTAGGAGCTAATGAAGTACAAACAGAAGAACAAAGGCAGCGTGAAAGGGTTCGGCGGCGCCAAGGAGGTGGGAAAAGAGTTGTTCTTCCACAAGTGCGACATCATGGTGCTGGCGGCTCATGAGAAGACTGTGAGAGTGGAGCAGGCTAAACAATTGCAATGCAAGGTGAGTAAAGGCTCATTTACACGATACCATTTTCTTGCACGTTCAATAGCAATAATTGAATACAATAGTGGAAGCGCAATATTTGCATTTCAATAATTGTAAGCAACTGTTTACACGTGGATATTATTTATAAAGTTGAACGCCATCATTGAATGCAAATCTTGAAAAGAAATAATTGCCAGCGTGTTTTGTTTACATTTATACAATAATGGTAAGGAGATTATCGCTTTCAAGAATTGTCTTGTCTAAACAACGACTTGTACGTCCCTGTTCCATTTACTGGCACGTTGCCTCAAGAATTGACCGTATTTGCTCAGACGAATATTTTCATTCAAGTGTTGGACATCTTCGGATAAAATGACTATCAAAGTCAAGTGACAAACCTATTGAATACAAGTATTGCACAAGAAAATATTGTATGTACAGTTTAAACCGAGAACATTCTTGAATGCAAAACTTGCCTAGTAGAGAAAGAATATGGCATGTTGTTTATACGCTGCAATTCAAGTATTGCTTCTACATAATTGTACGCTACAGGCAAGAAAATGGTATCGTGTAAATGAGGCTTTAGATACACTTTATGTGATTTTGGTACGAGAAATACTAAATAGCTCTACTATATGAAGAATATTTATCTACCTTATACTATACTTATAAACAATACCTAGATAGTTTATTTATAGGTATTTTTTTAAATTAAAATGTAATAATTATTTCTAACAGCCTGACTGGAGCATGAAATTGTTAGACATTGAGTGACATAAGTTGATGAACAATTTATTTGTACCCACAACTTTTTCTAAGCGTTCATCTTTCTCTTGGTTTACCTGCTAACTACTTTAAACCAACAATATTTATTGGGCTTTAGATTAAACATATCTTTAATTAATTATGAATTAGTAGAAAATGCAACATTTAGCCGCCATTAGATTCAATACAAATCCGCGCCCAACGGCAGTGACGCCAACCCGTGATGTCCATCGAATGCTAGGGATGTCCAGTTACCGATTACTTTTGTTTTACCGCTAACACTACCTACTTAATTTTTGTTTAAAGCCGAAGTTGTAAAATACTGACAATGCATTATATTTTCGACTCTACCTTAAGATAAATCAACTTTCATATTTCAAAATTACACCAGCTCATTCACCCTATACCTTTTCCATCCAACACAAAAAGTCCTTCATTCAATTTCCAGAGACTTTTAGTTTTGCATTTAAAATGCTAATTTATTAATTTTCAAGTTATAGATGCTGAAAAAGGAACGCGGGTCTCCAAGCATTGCGCGATTATATATGGGAATTCAGTATATATGTTACAGCTAATGGCCGAAGTGCGGCTACACCTAGTTTTAGCCGGTTAGAAACATCAATAGGTTAGGTTAGTTAGGTTACTTTTTTGATACCACCCAGAAAAAGGAGTCGTAGCGGGACTCCGTCGACTCATGATTTTCGTGAGTTTTCCATATTAAAAACACTTCTAACTGGCTAAAACTAGGTGTAGCCGCACTTCGGGTATTAGCCGTAACATATATACTGGAAAAAGGATCGCGGGTCTCCGAGCATTGCGCGACTGGGATTTCCCATATATAATAGCGCAATGCTCGGAAACCCGCGTTCCTTTTTTCAGTATCTATAACTTCAAAATTCCAGAGAGTCGTCCGTTGTTTGTTGTGTAGATAATCGGCGAGGGCTCGAACGGGCCGGTGACGCCGGCGGCGGACGTGGTGCTGCAGCAGCGCAAGATCCTGTCGCTGCCCGACCTGCTGGCCAACGCGGGCGGCGTCACCGTGTCCTACTTCGAGTTCCTCAAGAACCTCAACCACGTCAGCTTCGGGAAGCTCAGCATCAAGTTCTGGCGGGACTCCAACACGGCGCTGCTGGGTAAGCTTGCCAAGTATGGTCGGGAATTCCACGTTTTTCATGAACTTTACTTACGTACGTACCTAATATTACAAGGGTCTTAAATATTTTACATGAAGTAGGTGACTGTACATTATCTTATTGATACGAGTGCTATTCATGGGCTTAAGTCAATCTTAAGCGGTCATTTTAAAAATGTCGTTTTACTTTGATTTCTCTCTTAATTGTTAGATATCCTGCAATATTATCCTTTTATTCTCCAATAAATAAAAAGAAAAGGATAATATTGCCGAGATCAAGCCTTTGGTACCATGTCATATGCTGTAGTATTTCACCAATTCCTTAGTGTTCTATTTTTCATAATATTTATTTGTTGACTATCGTTGTACCAACAGAAGGGCGCTGAGAGGAACGCTAAGATCAAGCCCCACTCCTCCTATTTCCTCTTACTTCCTATATTTAGTATCGCACTAGTGGCCGCCCGCGACTCCGTTCGCGTGGAAGTCGGTTTCCCGTGGGAATGAGATATTTTCCCGCGGTAAAAAGTACCCTATATGTTATTCTGATGTATAAGCTATATTACTGTAAAGTTTCATCAAAATCCCTTTAGTAGTTTTGACGTGAAAGAATAACAAACATCCATACATCCATACTCACAAACTTTCACTTTTATAATATTAGTATTGCTCAAAGGGGGACCATAAAGAAAGCTCTCTTTACGGTATTGCTCCGAGGAGGAGAGTAAATTAAGGGTGCTCTCTTTAAGGTAATTCGCGAGGTATTAGAACCAATCTCAGTTCCTATCAAGTTGTCGTATACGTAATCAAGATTCCAGCTTCTTATTTCTTCCCATCCATACAACCCGACATTATCATTGGTCCAATGTTCTCCCTACAGACTCGGTGGAGCAGTCTCTGAAGGCAGCCAGCGTGAGCGCCAAGATCAAGCCGACGAAGGAGTTCGCGGCGGTGATCAGCGGCGCCAACGAGAAGCACATCGTCAACTCCGGCCTCGAGTACTCCATGCTCAACGCTTGCGAGGTGAGCTAATACTACACTTATGTACTTACATAAGAGCTCCAGGTTAAATATGACCAATAGGGCTGTCCCGTACCAAAATAAAGGTTTTTTTATTTTACCATTACATGAACACACCGCTTCATTAAATCAAGACAAAAAAAAGTATAAATGAAGTCAAGTCCTTTCTCCGTACTGTTATAGATATGATATGTATTGTATAATGCTTTGTCACAACCCTTTAGTCCTTACTCAGCATTTCCGGCCTAGTTCACTTAATTAACACCTACTCTACTAACATCAGTCTCATCCCAACACCCGAGCTAGACGGCTGCCTTCTTAAATCAATCAATTGTTTTTTTAAAAACCTATCCAAATCGAGACTCATAACATTTGGTGGCAGCGTAAAGGGATCTTAGAGGTCCCCGGTATCGCCTTCAAAGTCCAAACGTGTATCGTTTTTTTTATGTACCTACTAATCACGTAAACGTCACGTAAATAGTGAATGTGTTAAACGTGTATTCTTGTGGCAAGTAAAATTTACAAAATAGTGTAAAGTGCGTGAAACAGCTCCACTCTGCACACACGGCGACTGTGTGTACTGCACCGAGCTTACTACATCGTCATCTCGCCGTTGACACAATCATCCCCTGCCGGAAACCCACTGCTGCGCACTGGTCGTGTTGCAGCCGGTTTTCACTTTGAGCAAGGAGAGTACACCATCTGTTGCACAAACATTATAGCGACCAGCGTGGGTACCGACGTGTCTTCACATCGACGTCAAGATCACACACAACGCTTCAGGCCTGTACCAATAACGAAGAAAAGTTCCAAGAAATGTTTGTACTTATCACTCTTCCAGTCCTGTAAGTGATTTTATTTTATTTCCCTCTGGTCATTGCAATCTTTTTTTACCTGTACCTACTTTACTGTGTTCAAATTGTTGTTTTGTGTGTTAAAACTATTATAAAATGGCGGAAGCTAGACCCAATAGTCCAAAGCCGGAAGTAGTCGTAACTGATACAGAAGACGATGGCCAAAATCAATTTGCAGCCCCGTCTGGGCCTACTACTAGATCTGTTGCGAAAAAGAAATTAAATCCAAAGCCCGAAAAAGAATTAGAATTATCAACTTTATTAAAATTTATCAAACCTTACGATGGCTGTAGAGAAAAACTTAACTCATTTTTAGTTAATTGCAATAATGCTTATGATTTAGCAGTAGAATCTCAAAAAGACATTCTCTTCAAGTACATACTGTGCCAATTACAGGGTAAGGCAGAAACTGCCTGCTCCATAAAAGAATTCCATAATTGGCAGCAATTGAAAGATTTTCTTAAAACTCAATTTAGTGAAAGGAAGCACTATGCACACTTACTCACTGATTTACAAGAGTGTAAACAACAACATATCGAACCTGTAAGCCAGTACGCTCTCCGTATCGAAACCTGTCTAAGCCAATTACTAACAGAAATATCAATTTCTCACGGTCATAAAAACAGGGAAATGATAGGTAGAACTGCAGCGATGGAGGAGTTAGCCCTCCACCATTTTCAAATGGGCCTAATACCGCGCCTTTCTAACATCGTTAGATGTAAGTCCCCACGGACATTAAATGAAGCGATAAATATCGCAATCTCTGAAGAAAAAATACAGCATTCTCTATTTAAGCATAACCCGTCTAGTTCACACCGCCAAGATCGGCAGAATCAATCCTCTCGAAACCCTCAAAGCTCTAACTTCCCTCGAAATTTTTATTCAAATAATCCAAAGCCCAATTTGAATCGCGACCGACGCTCTTTCAATGACGCCCCTATGTTCTGTAGATACTGCAAAACTCCAGGACATACCATCGAACAATGCCGTAAAAGAGAATACAATAATAACCGTTTTAAAAATTCAGACTCCAACCAATACAGACCCTTTCAAAGAGTCAATTTTGTTAACGATGCAGACCAATCAGAAGATCCAGTCGAGGGTTTTGACACTGTCGACGCTGAGCAAAAAAACGAATAAATGTCTCGTCCCGGTGTCGTGCGGGACTCCAAAACGTAAAAATCGATACCCCTACTCATAATAATAAAAAGAAAACTCCGTTACATGGAGTCCATCTTACGCCTACATCATTACAGAAATCGCTACATGATATTCTGTCAGAATCCACTGAATCCACGCGGCAACCGATGGATGTTGAACCGCCAAAATATTCTAAATCCAATGTCTATGAAATAACCAGTGATCCTACAAAAATGCTCTTACCTCACGTCCTGGTAGACACTTCTATATCCGACATTCCTTTGTCCTTGCTTGTAGATTCTGGATCTTCTGTAAGCCTCTTAAAACATTCTTGTCTGAGAACACATCCTAGACTCATCAAAGAAACTATACAACTGAAAGGCATTGATTCATCCGAGGAATCTATTCAAACTCGTGGTCATTTCCAATTAAAAATAAATCTTTCTAAATCACATAATGCTACTCACCAATTCCACGTCGTCGACAAAATACATTTACCATATGATGGTATTATAGGTTCTGATATGCTTAATACCCATAACTGCAATATTGACTACAACAAAAACCTTTTACACCTTGGAAAATCTGCAGTTAAACTACATTTTCATGACCCTGCATACTTAATCCCTCCTAGAACTGAAACGATAATTGAATGTTCAGTTAGTAACCCCGAAATTAAGGAAGGGATGATCCTTGATCAAAGCCTTTCTGAAACGCTTTTAGTTGCTAACTGTTTAGTCTGCGTAAAACAAAATAATCGAGTGAATATATCTGTTGTTAATACATCTGAAAAGCCCATAACTTTAAAATCTAATCTAAATTTCAAACTTACCCCAATTGATTCTGCATATTCCCAAGAGTACCTTATGAATCATGAACATCATAAATCTAAAAACAGTGTAAACCGTACCAAAGAGGTGCTTAACCAACTTCGCACTTCACACCTTAATAAAGAAGAAAAGGAATCTTTACTTGAAGTATGTTCCGATTTTTCCGACATTTTCCATTTGCCTGATGAAAATTTATCATGTACAAACGCACTAAAACACGAAATAAAAACATCAACTGATAATCCTATTAGCACTAAAACCTACCGTTTTCCAGAAGTTCACAAAGCCGAAGTTCGAAACCAGATAGATAAAATGCTGAAACAAAAAATCATTGAACCTTCTGATTCCCCGTGGTCTTCGCCCATATGGGTCGTCCCTAAAAAACTTGATGCTTCAAAAATTAGGAAATGGAGAGTTGTGATAGATTATCGTAAATTAAATGACGTTACCATAGGTGACACATACCCTATCCCTCAAATAACAGAAATCCTCGATCAACTTGGCAATAGCAAATACTTTTCAACCTTAGACCTGGCATCAGGTTTTCATCAAATCCCTTTAAACGAAACAGATAAACCTAAAACAGCCTTCAATGTCCCTGAAGGACATTTCCAATTTCTGCGAATGCCATTCGGGCTTAAAAATGCCCCCTCAACCTTCCAGAGGTTGATGAACTCTGCTCTATCAGGCCTTCAAGGCATCCGGTGCTTCGTTTATCTCGATGATATAGTCTGCTATTCTCACGACCTCAACTCCCACATAGAAAACTTAACTTCTATTTTCCAAAGAATCAGAAACTTTAATCTAAAATTACAACCCGAAAAATGCGAATTTCTAAGGCGTGAAGTCGCCTACCTTGGTCACATTATTACCGAACAAGGGGTAAAGCCAAACCCAGAAAAAATTAAAGCTGTGTCCGAATTTCCCGTTCCTAAGTCTGCAAAGGACATAAAATCCTTTCTCGGGCTTGTATCCTATTACCGGAGGTTCATTCCAGATTTTTCAAAAGTCGCAAAAGCACTTACAAGCCTCCTTAAAAAGGATACTCCATTCAACTGGGAAAACCAACAACAACTCTCATTCGATTCTTTAAAAAATAAACTCACTTCAGCTCCACTCCTTATTTATCCCGATTTCTCCAAGCCTTTCATTCTAATCTGCGACGCCTCAAATTATGCTGTAGGAGCTGTATTATCACAAGGCCCCATAGGAAAAGATCAGCCTATAGCCTTTGCTTCTCGCACACTGAATAAAAGCGAAATTAATTACAGCACGACGGAGAAAGAGTTATTAGCCATTCTGTATGGATGTAAAACTTTTCGCCCCTACTTATATGGTTATAAATTTCAGATTATAACTGATCATAGACCCCTGAAATGGTTGTTTAATCATAAAGATCCTAGTAGTAAACTTCAAAGGTGGCGACTTAAGTTAGAGGAGTATGATTATGATATTACTTACCGAAAAGGGAAATTGAATTCTGCAGCAGACGCTCTCTCTAGATATCCAGTGAATCCTGTCTACCCTGGAAAAGATAACTCTCTAGACAATCCTAGTGAACCTTACCTTAATAATAGTGAAATTCCACTACCAACATCACAACCACAAAGTTCTCTTCAAGACTTACAAGATGATTTCGAAAGTCTGTTAGTATCCCCGCCTTCTGATCTAGGAGCTGACCTTATAGACCCTGAAATAGAAAATGAAGTGATGGACTATCTCAACTCCGCAACTGCTCCTGAAATCGTAAACCCAAATCTTCAATCTTCCTCCAACGAAAAACCCGAAACTGAACCTGTACCTACTAAATCTAATTCTGAAACTCTTTCAATAAACGAAAGTTATTGTAAATTCTTAAAATCCCCAGTAAAAATGTTTGATGTAACTATCAATGAACATAGCGAAAGCGTATTTAAAGCAAAACAAGACATAATAATAATACCTACCTCCATAGATTTCGATGAATCCATCCCATATGTGCAGGAGATCCTTAGTAACTGTCCTGATACTGAAAGAAACAATTTTTTAAAACTAGAACGATCCTTATACACACATATAACCCTGAAAATAAAAGACAAAACTTACCTCTTTTTATTTACAAAAGTACATTATTTCGACAGTAATTCATATCCAGAAATTTTTCAATGTCTTAATCATATTCGAAACCATTTAATTCATTCTGTTCCTACTATAACAGAAATCGCTATCACAGATTTCAAAAACCCTTTCGATAAACACTCCTTTATTAAAATTTACAATATGTTAGGCTATTTATTTGATGAAACAAAGATAACACTACATATTTATCATAATAATATCATCTACCCCTCATCAACCGAAATACCTGTCATTCTCAAGGAAAATCATGACATACCCATTGCAGGACACCAAGGCGCTATAAGAATGTTAAATCGAATAAAAGATAAATTTTACTGGAGAAACATGCGCACTGACATTGAAAACTATATTAGAAAATGCACACAATGTCAAACAAATAAAGCCTTGCGCAGAATTAATAGGGCTCCTATGGTAATAACATCGACATCAACCGCTCCTTTCGAAAGACTTTCTATCGACATCGTAGGACCGTTACCCGAGTCTGGAACAGCCAAGTTACGGTTCATACTAACCATGCAGGATGACCTCACTAAGTTCTCCCTCGCATATCCAACTCGCTCTAACACCGCAGAAGAGTCTAGTGAGTGCCTTCTACACTTTATCAGTTTGTTTGGCATACCAAAACATATATTAACCGACCAGGGCACAAATTTTACTGCCGAACTTTTAAAAAAAAAGAACGTGTGACTTCCTTAAAATAAAACAACTTTGGTCCACTCCTTACCACCCCCAAACTCAGGGTGCCCTCGAGAGGAGTCACTCGACCTTAAAAGAATATTTAAAATCTTACGTAAATGAGAATCAAGATAATTGGCCTAGATATGTATACACAGCTATGTTGGCTTATAACACCTCTACACATTCCACAACTAACTTCACTCCTTACGAGTTAATCTTCGGTCATAAACCATACCTACCAAATCCTATATTCGAAGAAACTCTCGGCGCCACTTACCCGGAATACGTAAGAATGTTACAAAACAGACTTAAATATTCCAGAGATAAAGCATTTGAATTTATTCAAAAATCTAAATCAAATTCAAAAACGTACTATGATTCCCGAACGCGCTCCACTCAGTACAAAGTCGGAGACTTAGTATATCTAAAAAATCACCTCAGATTACGCAAAGCTTTATCTCCAATTTGGAAAGGACCCTTTAAAGTTGTAAAAATTCACGGAAATCATACGTTATCATTGCTTATAAACAGACGACACGTTAAACACCACTACGACGAAGTGAAACTCGCTACCTCAGGTTGAACTAACTATATACCTGTCTACTTATGTTACAACCTAATTAGTATATCTCATTTTTTATTTATTTATATAAGTACACTTACTTTCTCTATTACTATCACGTACACGTACTTATTACATTTTCTATTACAGCCTGAACGTACTGGTTAAAGGACAACAAGACCAAATTATACAACCGATGAAATCAAGTCCCGGCATATATTTCGATCCAATTGGAGAGTTAAAATTAAACGCTGGCTACTTGGATGTTATAACTCCTATCGATATATCATACATAGAACCACATATCAAGAATATAAATCACATCTTAATCACAATACGCTTATTATGCAATCAGACCGAAATAAAAACCGCAATTGATTTAGAATGCCATAACATTATAGAACCCTTGTTAATTAGATACAAAGAAATAGCAACAGATTTTATTTCAATTTCGCATTTGGTCAGTAATAGGTTCAAACGGGATGCGTGGATAGGCGGAATAGGAAAATTGTCGAAAATCATTTTTGGTACTTTGGATGAAGACGACGCCATTAGATATAACAATGCCATAAATAATTTACAAAATAACCAAATAAAGTCAGCATCGTTAATTAAAGAAAATATTCTAATTACTACGTCTATGTTGAGAGAATTTAATTCCACCTTGTATAAAATTAATCTTAACGAACAATATCTTAGCGAAAGCATTAAACAATTGTCAATAGAATTAAAAAACCTATCCAAAGTATCAAATGAATTAATAGTTAAGACTAATTTCAATTCAGTTATAAACAGTCTGGAGGCAGCAATACTTACCTTATCTTTTAAAGTAGACGACATTGTAAACGCAATCATATTGAGCAGTCAAAACATCCTACACCCGTCTGTACTACCGCCCACGTTATTGTACCAAGAACTCGTTGATAACTACAGACACTTGCCAGCAAATTCCATGTTGCCAGTGAATTTAGAATTAAGTAATGTTCATATAATTTCTAACGTCTCTAGTGTTTTAAGTTTTAGTTATAATCAGAAACTAGTTTTTATTTTAAGAATACCTCTTGTATCCTCTAAACGTTTTACTTTATTTCATAACATAGCTCTACCTACCCCTCACAGTTGGGTTAAACCTAATTCTTTTAGTTTTATTATACCTAGTTCTAAGTATACAGCAATGACCATGGATAACTCGGAATATTGTTATCTCGACTCACTGCAGGACTGTAAAGTTATAAGTCAGTACGAGTACATTTGTAAAGTTTCCAGCGTGTTCCCATCTAGTGCGAAACCGAGTTGTGAAAGTGCATTACTGTCCAGTGTAGTGAATAATATACCTCCACAGTGCCGAACTGACTTTATTAAGGGACAAATAAATTTATGGAAACCATTATCTAATAGTAAATGGATTTTTATCCAATCATACAAAAACAAATTGTTATTACAATGTTTATACAAAAATTACGAATTCGACATTGTCGGAGTGGGAATACTCCACGTCCCAAACAATTGTATTGCATAATTATAGTAAATATGTGAAGTTGATACCCAGCAGCCATGCTAAAATTAATGTTTCATTAACTTATTCTGATTTTAATATCATAAATGATTCTTGTTGTAACTTAGATAGATTTTTATACAAAAACGCAAATAATGAGCTTCATACCAAAATCTTAGAAAACATAGATTTAGACAGCTTCATTTTAGAAAACAAATCAAAACTAAAGACTTTATCCGAAGAAACTAATAAAATCATTAACCAACATAATATCCTTAAATATGAAACTCATTATTCCATTTTCTTTGTTATTATAGTTAGCATTATTATCCTATTTTGTATTTTTAAATTTGTAATTTATATTAAATCGCGCAGCCGTCATCCCTTCCAACTCCCGCAACTCTCTAACCCTGAAGCAGCAACTCCAGCTTCACCAGCTCCTGCTGTAAATCCAATTCCACTCATTCCCATCAAATCAAAACCTACGATTCATGAAGACACACCATCTCCTAGTCTTAGAATAAATATATAGAGCCACTCCTACAACTCCCTTTTTCCTAAACTTTGAAAATTGAACCCCAAAGTTTAGTCTTCTGCGGGGAGGTGTTATAGATATGATATGTATTGTATAATGCTTTGTCACAACCCTTTAGTCCTTACTCAGCATTTCCGGCCTAGTTCACTTAATTAACACCTACTCTACTAACATCAGTCTCATCCCAACACCCGAGCTAGACGGCTGCCTTCTTAAATCAATCAATTGTTTTTTTAAAAACCTATCCAAATCGAGACTCATAACAGTACGTTTCTCTTTTATAGTCATACCGTTCGCGTGGAAGTCAGTTTCCCGTGGGAATGAGAAGTTTTCCCGCGGTAAAAAGTACCCTATGTGTTATTCTGATGTATAACCTATATTACTGCAACGAGTAACAAACATCCATACATACTCACACATCTATACTAATATTATAAAGCTGAAGAGTTTGTTTGTTTGTTTGTTTGTTTGAACGGGCTAATCTCAGGAACTACTGGTTCGAATTTAAAAATTCTTTTTGTGTCGAATAGAACATTTATCGAGGCAGGCTTTAGGCTATATAACATCACGCTGCAACTATGAGGAGCGAAGAAATAATGGAAAATATGAAAAAAACGGGGAAAATTATTTATCCTTGAGGGCTTCCGTTGCGTGCGCTGCGAAAACGGTTCTAGATACCAAAAATATATGTATGAAAGAATTGAGGGAACTTTTTACCGCGGGAAAACTTCGCATTCCCACGGGAAATCGACTTCTGCGCGAACGGAGTCGCGAGCGGCCACTAGTTTATAATATTAGTAGGATTTCACCTAATTTCAAATTATTTTGGTGAAATTTATTCTTTTTTTTATAGTTTTAATAGAAAACATTTTTTGCCCTAATGAAGGACTTTTTTCCGTTAAGTTTTCTAGACTATTGTTTAGGAGCAGCACAAGTCGTATAGAAATAACTTTTTTGCTTCGTAATTTAACCTTAAACTTCTTTCCCTTCCAGTACGTGATCGACGCGCAAAAGAAGTACAAGCTGAAGTACGACCTCCGCACAGCCGCTTACATCACTTCCATCGAGAAAATCTTCACCACATACGACGAGATGGGCCTCGCCATGTGAACACTTCATACACTGACACACCCGTGTGTAATGCTGTCAAACGAATGTGTAGTCTGTATTTGTATAGTACGATAATGTAAAGTCACAGATAAATTTCAAGTAATTTATTAAAATAGTTAACATGGAATAAATATTATAACTATAGTCTGGCGTTCTCTCTGTTTTGTTGGTACCAGGCGACGGTTTCTTGTATTGCTTTGTCGAATGGTGTGAAGGTGAAGTCTTTGTATAGGGATCGGAGTTTCTTGTTGGAGGCGGTCTTCTTGTACTGTCCGTCTGCCTGACTGGTGTCGTAGACGATGGTTCCCGTGAAGTGGAAAGCCTTCTTGATAGCCTCTGCGGCTTCGGAAATGGTCACCTCGTCTTCTTCGTCCACTGGAAATAAGTTTAGGTGTAAGAACACTAGACATATTTAATCTAAAGTTTAACGGAAAGCGCTGAATTAAAAAAAAAACGTGTGCAGACAGTTGACCAAAATATGGATAAATAACGGCAACTTGTTCCTCGCGCCTAACAGTATGATAGTTATTATTCCCCTCACCTGACAGTATGATAGTTATTATTCCCCTCACCTGACAGTATGATAGTTATTATTCCCCTCACCTGACAGTATGATAGTTATTATTTCCTTCACCTGACAGTATGATAGTTATTATTCCCCTCACCTGGCAGTATGATAGTTATTATTCCCCTCACCTGACAGTATGATAGTTATTATTTCCTTCACCTGACAGTATGATAGTTATTATTCCCCTCACCTTGCAGTATGATAGTTATTATTCCCCTCACCTGACAGTATGATAGTTATTATTCCCCTCACCTGGCAGTATGATAGTTATTATTCCCCTCACCTAACAATATGATAGTTATTATTCCCCTCACCTGGCAGTATGATAGTTATTATTCCCCTCACCTGACAGTATGATAGTTATTATTTCCCTCACCTGACCATGATAGTTATTATTTCCCTTACCTGACAGTATGTTAGTTATTTCCCTCACCTGACAGTATGATAGTCATTATTCCCCTCACCTGACAGTATGATAGTCATTATTCCCCTCACCTGACAGTATGATAGTCATTATTCCCCTCACCTGACAGTATGATAGTCATTATTCCCCTCACCTGACAGTATGATAGTCATTATTCCCCTCGCCTGGCACTATAATAGTTAATATTCCGCTCACCTGACAGTATGATAGGTTCCCCGCTGTGGTATTCCCTCAGCACCCACAGCATCAGCCGGGCGAGGTCCAGCGAGTAGATGAACTGTCGCCGCGGCCGCCCCGAGCCCAGCACCGTGAACGTGGACCCACCTGATAATCATAACAAATTTTCTAAAATATGTTTTGTTTCTTTTATCAATCTGTTTTACATTATTGTAATGGACGAAATACATTTTATTAAGTAATGTAGGTGTAAAAACAATTTAAAACAATATTGATTATTGAAAGTGGTAAACTGCCATAGCACTTCATTTTAATAACCGGAAATCACCCTTATTGTATATGTGTGTATGACTACTCACACACATTTAGGTTGAGTGACAATAAAACAATCAGTGTATTGCCAGCTCGCATGCGTTTCACTCGTCCTTTAGCGTATACCCTTGTATACTTATTGTATGAATATTCAGCTGAAAAATTACTTATAGGGAAAGTAGTCTATTAAAAATTAATTCCATCCATCGCTCACTTCAACTCCCTCACTGCTTTCCCTCACCTTCCCTCATGACCTGGTCCATCCTGCGCACCAGCGCTGGCAGCACGTGTGCACTCTGGAGGTGGAAGTTGTCGTGCGGACCGAACACGTTGCACGGAACTACGCTAGTGAACGTGTGGCCGGGCTGCGAGTTGTAGCCTCTGGGGGATGTAATGTAATGCGGCTTTGATGCGACTGCTATAATAACAGCAGGGCTATCAAAAATATTTAAAACTTTTCAAAAATATCAACAAAGTGAAGTTAGGGTTTGGTTAAAAATATCAAAGCGAAGAATTGCAATCAGTTTTTTTTACAGGATGGTTCATGTTTTTTTACAAAATTTGGCCCAAAAGGGATACATAATAGATTTATTAAACACCTCCATGCATTTGATTAGATATTTTAGAAAAAAATATGAGTGAAAAAATCTAAGTACATTATATGAAATAGAATATAGACCCAAGTTAATTCCTCCATTATTCTACAGAAAGCTAATTTATCAAATTTGTTTCAAATAAGACCTATTACCTATTTAATACATCTATCATCCTTTTTGCATAACTGTAACCATAGTTTGAAGAATGTGGAGGGCCATTGTGAATCTGCATATGAAAAAAAAACTTAGGTAGAATACATCTTTTAATGTTAGTATCAGGGCAAACTGTTTTTTTTAAGTTATATTATAAGTAAATATTGTATTAACCCCAGTAAACATAGAGTCATTAGCTCACCATAGTCTCATCAATTGGGTATGTTGTCTTGTCCGGAAATATACAGGTAGACAGGCAGGATACCACTTTCTTGACACCATACTTGTGGCTTGCACTCAAAACATTGTCATTTATGGCCATGTTCTGTCTCTAGTTTAAAAAAATTACATTTATAAAGTAAGCAAATCAAAAAAATGTGAGATTGTAACAATTATAAAGGATTATTTAGCAAATATTTGTATAATTAATAGTCCTTTGACATGGATGATTCATAAAAGGAGTACACTGACAAGTTTTTCAATTCCTTGGTTTATCAAGTATTGAACTATAAAGCTATAAAACTCAAGATCAATGACCTAAACTAAATATAAATTAATGTTATAAAGTAACTTACAAAGAAGTCTAGATTATTTGCCATATTATGGAACAGTCCTCCAACCATCGCGGCAAGATGTATCACATGAGTTGGCTTGTGTTTACTAAACAATGCATCGGTTTCATCCTTGACTCTGTAATAAAATATTTACAAAAATAAATTTAATAAATACCTACCTTGTGTTCATTTTAAACATCAGTTTTAGTTAGTGCCTATTTATAATAATTTTATCAAAACTTTCCTTGTTATTATTCCTTACTATTCCGTATTCCACAATTACATTGATGTGAATTTTATTAAATAAAGTTTGTAATAAAATAGTTATAAGAATTAGTTATGTAGTATCAAAAGCGATAAGAAACTGTAATCCAAACCAAAAACTAAAGAGTTACTTTATATCCACCTCAAATCTGCATCCTTAGAGTTGCAGAATATCCAAGTTTCCTTCTTTAAGTCTCCACTTTTTAGTTTTTCTTCTTCAACCACTGTTTTTATTGCTTGCCCGACGAGCCCAGAACCGCCGGTCACCAAAATAATCTGATTGCTGTCTTCCATCTGATGGGGGCACAGAACAAAGTCAATTACCATGGATTATGTAACAAACGTATTTAAAAATAATATCAAGCATTCCATTGCTTTCCATATAGGTAGTGAATACTTACAATTTTTAGATGTTTTGTTTATTTTCAAAAGTTTTTCGATGTGGCAAAAAGTTCTCTACTAACTATCTAAGAGAATAGGGAATGAAACATTACATCGACTTATCATTCATTATCGGTACATCGATAAAAAATATGGTGGTTGGTCATACAACAATGTAGATGTTAAATCTCTGAGTATTTAAGAAATAATTCTAATTCATACAAATAAATTTTAAATGGTTTGTTATCTGTTGGTACCGTATTGGTAGGTGGCTTTATATGAACAATCTTGAGGATATCGGCTAATTTCAGTATTCTCAATGACAAGTTTTTAAATTTATCATAAAAGTTAACTGAATCCACCTTTTTGCGTCTCAACAAACTATGAGATTGAGAGGCTATCTTTTAAAAGTGTAAGTAAAAGATTGATAAAACGTCACAAATAAATAAACCCAGTTTACTAGTTGCTGAGGTTGGGCTAAGGTATGATTATTGGGACTGGTCATAATGGAAAAAGGTAGCATAAAAAAATCCTAAAATCTTTAAATATAAGCTAAATTTTCAAAGTTATAGATATACTAGTGGCCGCCCGCAACTCCCTTCGCGTGGAAGTCGGTTTCCCGTGGGAATGGGAAGTTTTCCAGCGGTAAAAAGTACCCTATGTCCTTTCCCAAGTTCAGTTCTTTCTTCATATCAATTTTCATCAAAATCGGTTCAGTGGTTTAGGCGTGAAAGCGTAACATACAGACAGACAGACAGACAGACAGAGTTACTTTCACATTTATAATATTAGTAGGGATTCATCAAAATCGGTTCAGTGGTTTAGGCGTGAAAGCGTAACAGACAGACAGACAGACAGACAGACAGAGTTACTTTCACATTTATAATATTAGTAGGGAAGTAGGGATAAACTCGAAAGGCGTACAAATAGATGCCATGATCGCGGAAGCATCGATGTTTTTAAGAGCGATGAATGATCCATCCCTACATACTTCAACTGTCAAATAAGAACTAACGAATGTTTTTTGGATTATTTAATTAATAAAGCAAAGGTTCATAAAACCTTACAGCCTATGGGAACGAATGAATGAGCTTTATACCAAAGATATCCTACTAATATTATAAATGTGAAAGTTTGTGAGGATGTATGGATGGATGTTTGTTACTCTTTTGCGTAAAAACTACTCGATGGATTTGGATTAAACTTTGCAGTAATATAGTTTATACATCAGAATAATCCTACTGATATTATAATTGTGAAAGTTTGTGAGGATGTATGGATGGATGTTTGTTACTCTTTCACGTAAAAACTACTCGATGGATTTGGATGAAACTTTGCAGTAATATAGTTTACTAGGGGCCGCGCGCGACTCCGTTCGCGTAGAAGTCGGTTTCCCGTGGGAATGCGAAGTTTTCCCGTGGTAAAAAGTTTTCCATTATTTCTTCGCTCTTTATAATTGCAACGTGATGTTATATAGCCTAAAGCCTGCCTCGATAAATGGTCTATTCAACACAAAAAGAATTTTTAAAATCAAACCAGTGGTTCCTGAGATTAGAGCGTTCAAACAAACAAACAAACAAACTCTTCTGCTTTATAATATTAGTATAGATATATCAGAATAACACATAGGATACTTTTTACCGCGGGAAAACATCTCATTTTTTTTTTATTTATTTTTTTTATTTAAGTAATTTGGTTAAATAAATACCTATTCTATTCTATTCTATTCTACTGTTTTTTTTCTTTCTTTAATGGCGTTGCCACAAAATATTATCTTAGTTCAATCTAAAATAAAATGATAATTTTCCCATAAACAAGCTTAATCGAACGAATGGTTTTAAAAGAAACTCTTTGTTTCCATAATCTCTATGGCTTTAAAAAGTAAAACGTTTTTTTGTCTATTCCTTGTTTATTCGCAGATGATTGGTCGCCGTTGCAGTATGAACATTACTCGCGACGAAAACGCCAAATAGGCTTTCAAACCAAAATGGAGGATTTGTCGGTCGAGGTGTACGGTGAAAATGGTGCTTATTATAAGGTTTGTAGACAGTGAAGTACGCTTTTATATAAGTCAAATGGCAAATATTATGATGCTGCATGTAGTGGCCAGTCAAATATTGTCGTTAGTTTTGCGCTATATCCCATACTTGCAAATATATTTTTCCGGGAAGATGATCGCGGCTGGAATGGACGCCATGTCCGCCTGTCAGGGCGTGAATTTTCCATGTGTTGTAAATGTCGCGGATTTACGATGTATTTTTAGTTTGGGTTTTACATAGCATGGGATCCAAAGCGCCGTTTTAGAGGGCAGAGTTTACCATCGCCGACTAGAAAGATGCCTTATGAAATATGCTGCGATTGAACCATTCGATTGTTGCAATGCTCTAAAAATCTTCTGTATTTTTAGGCCATTGTCACCGACGTGCTCGACAACGAGGTTCTTGTAACATTTGAAAATGAGTAAGTACAAGTTTTAATTCAAGTGCATTTATTTTGTAATTGAGAGTGAAATTTTACCATATGAATTTTTGTTGTAGCTGGCAGCCGGAATCAAAGTTTCCTTTTTCACAAGTGTTCTTACCACCTAAAGACACTGGAAAACACACGGAGTTCGTGGAGAGTCAAGAGGTTGAGGTTTTCGCGAGGTCCAATGAAAAAGAAGCATGTGGGTGGTGGACAGCCAATATCAAGGTATTGGGTTACCACTGATCTGCAGCGCCTATATCATGTGTCATACTAGAGCTACTACTGCATGCAATTTCTAGAAAAATCAATAATGTAAAGTTAGTTTTTGTGGTACCCTCAATTGAGTAGTAAACAAAGTGCTGTGTGTGGAGATTGGAACTGTGTGATGTTTTGTTGAGAAACCTGTTTAAGGAGTCTTGCTCTTTGTTTTGTTGATTCACTGACACTGGGATGTGTGACCTTGATTCAAGTTGCAGGCAGTTGATTCATTATAATTAAGCCCTTTCTTACATTCAGACTACCTACTTTGTAGTCTTATCTTGAGGTTTTTCAACATTGAATATTGCTTGTTTCTCAAGTAAAGTTTATTAAATTCTGTCAATATTAAGTTAACATGATGTAATCATAATGAGGAACTTGATCTGCATATTCCACATTCTTGTAAAGTACTTCTAATAGAGTTGTTACTTGTTAGGTAATAGATTAATTTAGCCACTATGATGTACTTTCTTTATGTAACATCTATTTTATGAATTTATAATGTCCTTGTGTAATTTCAGATGATGCGGGGAGAATTCCTTGTGATAGAGTACTTGGAGTGGGATAATTGCTACACAGAAATAGTGCCAAAAGACCGCCTCCGAGTAAAAGCCCCAAAGACTCCAATAGACAAAAACACCTTTCACAAGTTTGAAATTCCTGTTCCGGAAGATCTCAAGGACTAGTGAGTAACTTTTTATGCTATTTCTTTACAGTTCACACACTATTGAAAATAAAATTGATCTTTAACATAAATAAATTTTAGAATTTCAGTTGAAGGACCCTAAGGAAGTAGTTAACAATTTAAACTTTAAATGCCCATTGTTGTTAACTATTACTAGTTATTAAAAAACTGCAATTCAGCTTAAATCCTGACTCATTACAGGATGTAGAGCATATTTAGGAATAAAAGGTTGTTTGTTTACAAAACTGATAAGATAAGGAATTGTTTTCAAACAAAAACAATTTAATTTGTGCTACCTTGAGTTAGAATTCTTAGTCTGAATCAGAGCATGCCCATTTTATTGAGAGTAATTTATGCAAAATATGTTCTAAATTACCTTTTACATTGTTGCTAGAAACATAACACTTTGCTCAAGTGTTAAGTATTAAATATATTTGTAATGCAAGCATTTTTTCATGATGTAGCAGCACAATTCAGAATCACATATTTACAGTTTTATTTGTGATTCTGTTTGTCTGTCTAGCAGACTCACTGAGACAGACAATCTATGTGCTAACATTATATCAGTGAGCTACAGGGCCTATAGCCTTCAAGCATCGGCTATTATGGTAGTATTAAAGCTCTCTACAGACTCCCTCAAGTAATGGGTTTCCTTATTATCCTTATTTTTATGCTTTATGGCATTGATTTACTCTTTTTGCAAGGTTATTACCTTTTAGCCACCCACACTAAACTTAACCTGAATAAGCATTCAACTAGAAAAATAATTAGATACTGGCAATTAATTAAAAATGTGTACATATTTATATTTACTATCTATTGTGTTTTTCATGAAATATAATTTTGATGCAACATTAAAGAAAGCAATTCCAAGTAGAAGTTTAACAAAATACTACTATATGCAGCTATACTAAAGAGAGAGAAAATAATGTTCAACTTATTTTAAAGCACTAAACTTAAAAGTATATTATTTCAAACTTAGTCAAAGCAAGCAGAGGCATTTTGATAGATTACCATGTAGGTATACCATAATGTAGACAGTGTAATCTACAAAGCAGTAGCTTACTTTTTAAACAATCTTACAATGGCCCCGATTCTGAAAACACTCTAAACTAAACTAATCGCTGTCACTTACTCATCAATAGTATAAGACAGAGACAGGTAATCATTTTAGTCCTGTCAAACTAAAATGTACGTGCAATATGACACGGCGAAGGCAATTTTAGGCTGGTCCTCAGCGCATTTCGTTCAATTTTACTATGATGTAGACTAAATTTAGTGAGACCAATGTACCTATATTTTTCTAATACGAAGCATAAACAGCCATTAAGTAGTGGTGCTTCCCCGCAGCCTCCACGACATGCACTCGGCCAAGGTGGAGAACGCGCACAAGGAGTTCCAGAAGGCGATCGGCGCGGCGCTGGTGTGGTACGTGCCGGAGAAGGCGGTGCTGGCCGTGATGTCCCGCAGCGACGCCAGCCAGAAGAAGGCGCTCATGCTGCACGAGATGCACTTTAGGTATGCTGGATGATTACTGGTGGAGTTGGGGGGCAAAAAGCAGAACTGTGGGGGTGTCGCGTAACTCGAATATCAACTATCGAATATAATACTAAACGCAGCAACATACCTGCAATTTCATTCAAAATTTTACGCGGTTGCGACTCGAAAACCGATTTCGTTCAAGAGTCCCATCACCGATACCTTTCAATGGTATTGTATTATATTCGAGTTATGCGACAACCCCACTGCTTAACTTTTGTTGGACCAAATATTTTAATTCACTCCGTATGATCCGTTTGTTCCACAAATTTCGCACAAAACAAAACTTTGCAAAGTTTGCATTCGTGTTTTCAAATCAGGCTGGTCCGTTAACTCTGTCTGTGTCTGTACTATAATAGCCAGTATAAATAGTATTGATCGTTATTAGCAGGCGACTGCCGGCGATTTTAATGAATATTATAGAGAAAACTCAACATAAATGTGTTTGTTATTTCAGTTTTCAAAAGCCTATTAGGAATTAGAAACTGACCTTATCGCTCCATCGAACTTCCAGGGACCTCGCTCCCCCAATAAAATAATTCGTTGATATAAAATCGTGTGGTGTCGTATTCGTCATTTCCCTTATATAAAATTAAAATGAATGCTGCTATGTCCCAGTTCTCATTTATTTAAATATTAATTCTTGAAAAGTAGGTAAAGGTTTTAAGCTATTAAAATGTTTATTAAAGGAAAAATTACTTTAACAAAGTATATCTTAGATAAGGCACATTTATTTAGTTTCTATGAATAAGAAAATGCCGCGAAACAAAACGTTTTAATTAAATTGCACATTATTACTTAACATGCTACCAAAACTAATATTGTAAGTGAATTGTTGGTTGTCTGCATAAGTGTGATTGGTTGAAAAGGCGCCAACTTAATTTCTTTCAGAAACTTTGCCAGCACAAATCAAGGTCTCTAATCGTAAGTTAGATTGGTGATCTTGCTTTGTCTGTCCAGCAGACTCACTGAGACAGACAAACTATAAATGTGCTTACAGTAATATAGAGCTAAACTAATCTGCAGTCTAAAATGTTGGCTGTCATGATATTGCTAAGTAACTTACATTTTTATATTCAAAAAATCTTAATGTAGACATAACTTACCGCACATTTTCTACTACTTGCCACTAATTTAGTTTTTTACGTTAGTTTCTGAGATAAAAAAATTAAAAAAGGGTCTGTAATTCAAATTCCTTTCTCTACTAGGCCTTTTTTAGCTATGCTTAAGAATAACTTGGTATAAAACATTATTAACCTATCATTGTGTTCATTTTGTCCACAGAAACCTTACGCAAAAGTTGTTACTGCTTAAAAAGACTGAAGAGGCCGCACGACAGTTAGAATCCACCAAAATACACAGTCAGGGAGGGTGAGTTATTTCTGATTTCTGCCACTAACTTACACAAATCAGGTGTATTTATACCAACGCGCCTTCTTACACGGAACTTATTGGGGCAATCGATTTATCGCAGGTTATTTATAATCTCAACTGCAGAGATTGGTATAAAGTAGGAAATTTTAAATTTAGGTGAATAGAATTGTATATGAAAGTGTTTGGTTTAAAAAGAGAAATGAGGTCACTCTTTAAAAAATTTTGAGGCGGCCAATAGACAGTGTAATCGATGAACTAGTGTCGTATTTGTTAAAACAGAAAAGTTATTTTTAGGGAATTAGAAAAAAAAATGGAATAATAATTTTGTTTTAGGTTAGTTAAATTTCAAATGAAAGCAAGGTTAGCACTAAAATGTAAAGAATAAGGGTTTTGTTTTTTACGAATAATGGGTTCCACAAAACGATAGTTCCTGTTTTAGGGGTAAATGTTCTATTTCAAATGTACTTGCATATAAAAATAATAGAATAAAGTAATCACATTTTTAGGGTAATTATTTGCGCAAAGGGAATTACGTTATAAACTTTCTAATAGTCCTTTTATTTATACTGGTTTAAAGTTCATGTGTGTATGTACCCCTAAACTATTTTTAAAAGAACAAACCACATTACGAAAAAGTATTGATAGTGACTTAACTCTATTCTTAATACTACAAGTTTTTTATATATTTATTTTCAAATATTTTTTCAAATGTTTCCCTTATCAATGATCACAGTTACTCCGAGGAGTTCTGCGTGGGCGAGGAGTTGATGGGTCTGGCCATCGGCACGCACGGCGCCAACATCCAGGCGGCGCGCAAACTGTCGGGAGTCACCAACATTGAGCTGGTCGAACCTTCCTGCACGTTCAAGATACAAGGACAGGTAACATACACCGGGGTATTGAGGCATACCTAACTTAACTAGCTGTAAATTGAAACAAATCATGCTATGGTCTAAAATATCTAACACTTGACAAAGAAAGAGTTTCTCGAAATTTTTACAACTTGTTCTGCATATAATAAAACCTTAGGGCTCCCGCACACGGGCCACGGGCCACAACCACAAAACGCGGCCACTGGCCACTTCATACATTTTATTAACCCGCGTGTGGCCGCCACCGGCGACAACCGTGTGCGGCGAGTCCATATAAAATGTATGAAAATAACAGGAAATATGCCAGTGGCGGCGTTTTGTGGCCTGTAGCCTGTGGCCCGTGTGCGGCAGCCCTTAAATACAGACTATAAGTTCTATATCATTAAACTTTTTTTTAACATAATTATAATGGTTGAAGTTTTGATTTTATGAAAACATTGAAGTTATACTTGGCTTGTTATGTGTTGTTGACCATTTATATTGTGTTAATTGCAATGGTTTGAGATTTGATTCGAAGGTACTAGAAGTTTGTGCTTCAGCTACTGTATTTGGAACATCAGGGATTAGTTTGGAAGATGCAACATTTACATCAGCATAATTGATTTTAAATGTAAAAATGTGTTTGTTTATGTCGTATTTCCAACAATAATTTGTATCAGTAGGAAATAAGCATACTGCTACATTTTAAAGTGAAGAATATATTTTCGTGTGCTCTACAATTCTGGTGTACCTGGCCAAAAAGGAATCGAACTCGGGAGCTTTTAATTATAAAAGTACTTTATAAGTAAATTGGACCTAAAAAAATTGATTTTCAATGATATTCTTGATGTGTGTGCACACACTATTTCGTAAACGCGATTCGTATAGGATTGTTCCAAACTTCTGGACCGTAGTGCAGACTAATGTGTGTCAGACTTAAGCGATAGGCCCGGGTTTGATTCCTGGGCCAATAACTAAATGGCTTGCCTACTTTTATTCGTAACTTTTGTGGTACTAATAATACCAGCTTACAAACTTAGGTTTGTGTGGTAATAATCATCCTTTTAAATAAAAAACATGTCATTTTAAACGCTTTTTACCGGGCATAGCAAGCATTTCTGTTTGAAGTCATCTTACATTACTGGGGTTGAGAAACCACAAGAGATGTGAGGCCTATCCCATCTGGGGGCCTACCGCGTAACTAGCGTCGATTTGAACTCGACGTCGACAACTGTTTTCATTGGAAGAAGACCCGCCATTGTTAACAATTTAGCCAGGGCCTTTAGGGGCCTTTAATTTAGGGGGCCTGTTCTTAAGTGGAATGTATAACAGTAAGTTAGCAAGTATAACGTGTGTGGTGGTTGTAGAGCCTGGGCGCCGTGCGGGCGGCGCGCGCGCTGCTGGAGTACGCCGAGGAGTCGGTGCTGGTGCCGCGCCTGCTGGTCGGGAAGGTCATCGGCAAGAACGGGAAGCTCATACAGGAGATCGTGGACAAGTCCGGCGTCGTGCGGGTCAAGGTGGTAAACACCGGGATCGTACTCTTGTTGCAGCGGGGGTCGGTGACCGCGCGGTCGGTGACCGGGGTCAATGACCGGCCGGGGTCAATGACCGGGGTCGGTGACCGGGCGCGGGAGCTTGCTAACCGGGTGCAATATAACTAATATAGGCTTTCGCGTTCCAATGGGCATTGTCACTGATAATAAATGAAAAATATTATTAAATTAATATAATTTTACGGGTTATTTAAAAACAAACAGGAAGTTTAATACATATAGTATAATTATAGTTTCAAAGTTTTTGCATTCGCTTCTGGAACTACGTAAAGATATTTAATACCTTACATACAGAATTTTATCAATTTATTTATTGCCCTTTGACAGAGTATGTACAGGAGTACTATTTTCGTATTCAACATGATTTAAAGTTTTTTGTTTGAATTTTAAACCCATCAAGATAACTCCTTTATCTGACATAAACTTAGTTTCTAACTTCATCTTTTCCGATGCAACTTTGCCCCACATTGTGTATACTCTAGCCACAGGTGATGGTACCAAGTTGTGATCTCCGTGTTCCCCGCAGGTGGAGGGCGACAACGAGCCGCAGCCGTCGGCGCCGCGCGCGGAGGGCATGGTGCCCTTCGTGTTCGTGGGCACGCGCGAGAACAACGCCAACGCCAAGGTGCTGGTGGAGTACCACGTCGCGCACCTCAAGGTAACTAGCTGGAGTTAATACCAATGTTGTAGCGGTCTGTGCAAGGTAACTGGCGGCAGATAGGCGAATGTTGTAGCGATCTGTGCGACTAGAGTTGTAGCGGTCTGTGCGGCTAGAGTTGTAGCGATCTGTGCGGCTAGAGTTGTAGCGATCTGTACGGCTAGAGTTGTAGCGATCTGTACGACTAGAGTTGTAGCGATCTGTTCGACTAGAGTGACTTCACTTTTACGCGTAATTAGGTAAAAACAAATCTCTAAAGTCGGCAATGTAGTGCTTCTAGTTTGAACCATCAAACTAGTTTCTTACATAGAAATTTTTACGTTAATCGTGGACGGTTTTTGGCGTAAACTAGAATTTAGTATCTTATGTGAAACATCTGTGTGTTAACGCCAATATTTTCTTACCACTGGTTAATCTATTATCGTCAATAGCGTGTCACCTACGTCTGATCACAAGTTGGATCTCCTAGTTGAGAGTGATATAATACGGGGGTTAGTCTATGATCAACAATGCTGGCTAGGTCGTGGCAGTGTCATTGACGGTGGTGGTTGTCCGGGGGTTAGTCTATGATCAGCGATGCTGGCTAGGTCGTGGCCGTGTTATTGACCGGGATGGTTGTCGGCAGGAGGTGGAGCAGCTGCGGCTGGAGAAGCAGGAGATCGACCAGCAGCTGCGCGTGGTGATGGGGGCCGCGCCGCCGCGACCGCCGCCGCCGCGCCCGCGCCGCCCCATGGGGAACAGAGGTAGGGATGTTACGGATATGGAATTTCTGTTTCGGATAAGGATATAGATTTTTTTTATATCGGTTTCGGATACGGATATAAAATTATTTCGGATTATCCGGTAGTATCGGATAGTTTCGGTTACGGATATTAGATTCTAGGAATTTCAAAAGTAATACAAAAAAAAACGATAATAAAATGGTTTTATTTATATAGAGGAGGACGATGGGTGAGAACGATGACGTCATAAACACCGCTACATTGAGCTCAGAGAGAGAATCAACACTTTGGTCACAGTTCTGTAAGCGGTTTACGGAACGCAGCCAAAAGCAACTTGTCGTAACGTGTTTCATTTAGATTCCGCCACTATCCGAAATTATCCGAAACATTTATTTCGGTTTCGGTTACGGATACGGATATTTTTTTATTTCGGATATCCGGTAGTTTCGGTTACGGATATGGATATCCTTAACATCCCTAGTACATACATGCAAGACGTTGAGGGGAGTAGGGCCGCCAACAGTAGAGTACACTATTATATACTGAAAGGCTTTTCCTGTCTGTTACATAATCACGCGAAAAGCCAGCAAGCCAGCAACGCACCGACAATACAAATTTTATTGTGGGTATACATACAGCGTGTCCCAAAAGGTTACGTAGCTGGGAAGGGGGGTGGTAGGGATGGTCACAAGGGTCACCAGAAAAATAATAAAAAAATTCCCCTCTGGATATTTCAATAAAAAAAATCAATTTTTTAAAAATCTAAAAAATTTACACCTTGTTACCCTATTTTGCTTACTGTACCTACAGATATTGCTGTATTTGAAAAAAAAAACCTGATATGTAATCGTCAATAACCCTTTATCAAATTGAAATAAAAAAAACTATACATATCTAACCAAGTTTTAAAGAAAATTAAGTTCTTGTCCAGTCAAGGACTTAGTAATTACGACTTCACTCAACTTCCTCCAAGCATACTGAAAAAAAAACGTACTACGCGTCTCCGGCGAGTAAGTTAAAAAAATAGGTAATTTTATTGCAATTCCAAAATGGTATAACACTTATTTGAAAAATTCATACTAGGACATTTAAAAATATTTTTCGGGAACAATACTCCTGCAAAAATAAAATATCGAAAAACAATAGTCTCAAATTCGTACGCAAATACATTTTTAAATGTCTGTTCTGTTGCTTTGATGTTACTGCCCGGTATAATTCTCAAGATTGGAGTACAGATATACCTCAAACATTCGAATAAGGCTGGATTAAGTTTTTCCATATTCCAGGGAAAATAATTTTTACTGCATTTACTCAAGTAAACGAAAGATGTAGGTAAAGGATCAAGCTTTACCTTGTCTGGTCTGTACAAAAGCAAAGGTTGATAGATTTGATTAGGTTATCTAACTGGTCTCTTACCTAAAAGTGGCTTATTAACTAATACTTTCAGCTCATCCCTAAAATAGTTTTGGTAATATTCATCATAATTTCAGTATAGGCCATAGACATCTATTACCCTGTAGGTACAGTCTAAGACTAGGTTAACAAATAAAAATAAATCCTGTTTCCATACAAAAAAAGTTCGGTTAGTTAGTTTCAAAACGGCCACAGCTTACTCGACATTACAGTTGCGATTTTAAATGAAACTCGAAAGAAAACAAAATTATAATTTATTATTTTAATAAAATGCTCGAAATGTCTACCACCAACATAAAAACATGCCCTGCGTCGTTTTAAAAATGAGCATCATAAATTAACTCAAGTCAACTAAGTCCTTGATGGGTTTTTCATAAACTTTTTTATTTTTTATTAAACGAGCAAACGAGCATGCGAGGCACCTGATGGTAAGTGATCACCGCCGCCCATAACTACCCGCAACACTGTGGGTGTTGGGGGTATGTTGCTGACCTTTAAGGTGGGAATACACTCTCGACTTAAGAGCCCCATGCTGTAGGTAGCCAGGAATACCGCTGCAGGAAGTTCATTCCACATCTGCGTTGTGCGCGGCAAAAAAATCCGCGTGACACGCACGGTGGTACGCACAAATGATGCGCAGATCAAGCTCCATATTTTTACAACTTACGCGTTGATCTAGCCTAGACGGTACTTGAATGTTTGAAGTATACTCCAATCTTGAGAATTATACCGGGCAGTAACATCAAAGCAACAGAACAGACATTTAAAAATGTATTTGCGTACGAATTTGAGACTATTGTTTTTTGATATTTTTATTTTTGCAGGAGTATTGTTCCCGAAAAATATTTTTAAATGTCCTAGTATGAATTTTTCAAATAAGTGTTATACCATTTTGGAACTGCAATAAAATTACCTATTTTTTTAAGTTACTCGCCGGAGTTGCGTAGTACGTTTTTTTTTCAGTACGCTTGGAGGAAGTTAAGTGAAATCGTAATTACTAAGTCCTTGTCTGGACAAGAACTTAATTTTCTTTAAAACTTGGTAAGATATGTATATAGTTTTTTTTATTTCAATTTGATAAAGGGTTATTGACGATTACATAACAGGTTTTTTTTTTCAAATACAGCAATATCTGTAGGTACAGTAAGCAAAATAGGGTAACAAGGTGTAAAATCTTTAGTTTTTGAAAAAATGTATTTTTTTTATTGAAATATCCAGAGGGGAATTTTTTTATTATTTTTCTGGTGACCCTTGTGACCACCCCTACCACCCCCCTTCCCAGCTACGTAACCTTTTGGGACACCCTGTATATGGGTGGCGGTGATTAGTAACCATCACGTGATACGCTTGTTATTTTAATAGCGTGTCTCTAAAAATACATTAAGGCATATTATCGAAGATTTCGCATAACTTAACGTTATAAATGTGCATATTTGTAACCTCTGGATGATTACATATTTGAATGTTTCGTGACTCAGATTGTTAGATTTAGATGAAATTTGTTCATAGAATATAAGCAAATGCAAATAAATTTAATTGTAAGTTAAACATTGAACTAATAATAAACAATTTTTAATCAATAAAGAAGGTGCTCTGTGCATTTGAAATTGGCATTTTGATGAGTATGAATGCAAAGTTGCGTACCTAAACCTAGTAAAGGCTATATTTAAAATTAATATATTTATCAACAAAACAACAAATTATATGGTACAAATTTTACATCTGTGTATGATGCTTATAGATGGAATAAGAAGTGTAGATTTTAAGACAAAACTAATTCTAATCTAAATCAAATTAATTTTGCAAATCTAGAATTTCAATTTAGATATTTCTATGTTTTTTTTCTATTCATTACAGTTGCCCTGATACAACCAATTTGCATAATGTTTGACCAATGATCGATTTTTGAAATTCATACTTTTTATAGATAATAAATAGTTGTTTCCTATTAGTAGTAATGTAAGTCATGCTTGCTTGCAGGCGGGCGGCGCGCGGACGGCGAGGAGCGCGGCGACGGGTACCGGCCGCGGCCGCCGCGACCGCGCGTCAACAGGTACACCGCATACCACCACCACCACTCCACCACCACCACTCCACCACCACCACTCCACCACCACCACTCCACCACCACCACTCCACCACCACCACTCCACCACCACCACTCCACCACCTCCACTCCACCACCACCACTCCACCACCACCACTCCACCACCACCACTCCACCACCACCACTCCACCACCACCACATCGGACACTGCCAGCCGAGTTACAGACTCTTAGCTAATACTCGCCGACACGACGGGAGATACCCGCGCTTCGTCTGTGACAAAAGTGCTAATATTCCAGTGGGAATATAGGATTTATCAGTTCAGCAGTTTCACCGTAAAACCTGAACATACATACAAACAGAATTACAAGGTTCCACATTTATAATATTAGTGAGGAAGTAAGAATAGGATTCCGTTGCCCTTAGCTATGGTGACAAAGGGCAAAACTCTTAAGAACTGGTGGTCTGGAAAATTGTAGTGTGGAGACCACAATCCGATATCTATAGAGGAGACCTATATCGCCTTGTGGCTAACGCAACGACGATGAAAATATGTTTATTCTTATATGTCTACGGTACAGCAATACAATTTCTTCACATGGTTGAATATATTTGAAGTTTGGATTTATTGCTTTATTTCTTCTTTGGTGTCGTCATTGACAGAAATCATATGTTTTCGATTTATAACATGTTAAGTTTATACCGAATACACTAGCTCATTTGTAATTCCATTAGATCTGGTGAGCGAGGCGAGCGAGGGGAGCGGGGCGAGCGGCGATTAGAAAATGGTCGACATCCACGACTTGACACAAGAAATGACGTGAGTCGATATTTTATAATATTAGCTATATGAGAACTATTTTGATAGTTATTTAAGTAATATGTACGAAAGCAAGTAATACCGATTCTTAAACATTTTAGATGTTGTTACCATTAGGTATTTAGGCCCTTATTCCTAATAAGGCCTCAAGAAAAAAACACATTGGTATCAACCAAACAATTCTTAATTAAGATAAAAAAAAATATTGGCTGGACTAAAACTACTTCTCATCTCTGTCTTATATTATTGCTGAGTGAGTGATGTACCCGACTCTTAACTAATAACTCTGTTTTAATACAATATGTGTGGTTTGCAGCGCGGCGGGCGCGGGCGCGAGCCGCGGCGTGAAGAGGAGCCCGTCGACACGAGAGACGTGTCCAGCGCCGACAGAGGTACGAACTGTTCACTTGTTGTAGCTAATACTAGTAAATACTATAGCCTATGTTAATGCTCGATGAAGTAGCACTGTAATGGTGAAAGAATTACCAAAATCGGTCCTGAAGTTCCGAAGTTTATTGAGGATAAATAAAGACGGATTTTTTTTGTTGAAAATTGACCAGTGACAAAAAATGAAATGAAATTAAATTGCCTCAAAATAAAGAGCTTACTTTATTAAAAGTCAACTTAATTACTCTATTGAATAAAGTGAATTTACAATCTGAAAATATAGAATGTGCTAGTTAAAATGTAGTTTTTATGGCTCTCGTAGTTTGCTAGTAGTTGATACATTATTTATTTATTATATGCATCACTTATGCTTGGTTACATTTTAATTAGTACATCTGCCGTTTAAACGAAGGATATTTGTTGTAAACTTTGGGTGATTGTTACTGGCGCTTAATTATTTAGCCACAAGCTACTTTAGTTTTGCATGTTTTATTATGATGTGATAACAAAAATCCTTCTAGCCGAGTTTATGGAAAAAAAACTTAGTGTCAAAGCTATTATTGATCGGCAGGAGTGCTAGGTTTTTTTTGATGTATTTTAAAAAGCATGAGTTTCACTGTTATGGGATTTTTCGACTCTACAAATCTACTGCTACTATTGACTATAAATTGTTAGCTTTAGTATGTAACGAAACGCTTTGTAAAAGGGGTTATGTCGTATGCTTTTTATTAAGGTTCGTCGTGGAACTGTATTATGTGATTTTATTTAATCGCTAGAGAGAGGCTTAAAATTACAATCGGTTTCTTTCTTGTAATTTATCGTTACTAGATTTAAAGTGAATCTAAATAACGCTAGAATTGAAAATCCAATGGTAGGTAAAATCGATTAATATTTTTAAATGATATTTCTTTTAGTTTCTAATACAAAATAGTTATAACGATAATATGTTAACCATATCTTCTTTTCGCGTCTTATTATTTTTTCTAGTATGTAAATAACGAGTTACAGTTAGGTCAATTTATATCGTAAGTAAGCGTTGAAAGACGGGTGGTCTATTTTCAGTTAATATATGCTGAACCGACCAGTCCTGATGTTTTTTCTATCTGTAACTACTTGTTGCCTGTGACCATACTCGCTCGGTAGGTCATGGGTCAGCCTTAACTTCATAATGAGTTCTGCACAAACGCTAAATAAGCGTCTAACGTCAAAATTATATTAATGTTGTCTTAGATTAGATATTCTGAACGGATAAGCCCATACATGCGTAAATGTCTCGTCTGAATCGGAACAAGCTCGTAGTAGGAAATTGAAAATGGCCATAAGCCAAGCAAGTCAGAAAGCATGCTTCGTTTTTGCGCGGTAAGATAGAGTAGAGTCGAGTGGTCCCATGCAGCAGTAATGGTAGCCTAGTTTCACTGTAGGCAGTAGACAGTAGGTAGTGACGTGGTAGTTGTTGTGGGTAGAGTCCGCGTCGTCCGGCGAGGGGGGCGCGCGCCGCCGTCGTCGCCACCACAAAGACAACAGTAACAGTAACAATACCAATACCACCAACGGTATGTACCACCACAATACCAATACCAATACCACCAACGGTATGTACCACCACACATTCACCTTTGAGATAGAACATTCAGTGCTAAAATTCACACACCATATTCACAATAGATCAAACACATTTGACTCAGACGATAAAGATTTAAACACATAGTTGCTTACATAAAGTTTACGCTCAAACTCACCATCCTTTTTGTCTTTATATGTATTTAGATTTACATTCACTCTTAAAATCACTTTTTTTATATATTTGGAAAAGAAACCATTCATCACCACTAGCTTTGTAGTTATGCTTTTACTTTGCTTGAACGCTATTACAGAGTGTGCCAGAAAATAATTCTATTCCGAATATTACATATTGAGAAGCTTTGCTTGCTTACTATTTTCTGATAGAACCTTTTTTTGGATACACCTCCTGGGGCGCTCTGTATATTAAATAGAACCTACCAGTAAAGGTATTTGCTTTTACATTGATTACTTTTGGAAATTCTTTAAACTTGAATGAAGCAATCAATATATTCTGGCTTAATTTTGTTTAAACGCTGCACATAATGTAAAGTTTTCAGATTTTAAAAGGATTTTGCAAGTTCAAACTAAAATAATATATTCGTAAGAGCTAACATTAGCTTGTTAAAAGCAATTTCAATTGAATTTGGACACGTATTTTTAGTACCAGAGTTAATTTATTTTGTTCTCATGATCTGCTTTTACTGGATCCCGCTAGCCTAACATGCTGCTTCGGTTCTTTGACCCAATACCTTCACCCATGTTTATCTGCTTGTAACATCCTATAGCAAAAGTATATAGCTTATAAGTATAGCTTCTGATTGTTGTATTGCAGGCGGCGGCGCGGGCGGCGGGGGCGGGTGGAAGAACGGCGTGGGGGGCGCGGCGGCGGGGGCGGGGGCGGGGGCGGGCGGCGAGCCGCGCGGCAAGCAGCCCCCGCGCCGCGACAAGCGGGAACCGCTGCTCAACGGAGCCGCGTAGACACGCACTGTATGTATATCTTACGACTAATACCCGAAGTGCGGCTACACCTAGCTTTAGCCGGTTAGAAGTGTTTTTAATATGGAAAACTGTAAAAAAAAATTATACCTATGTATATAAAAACTGGCTTCAATCATGAGTCGACGGAGTCCCGCTACTCCTTTTTCTGGGTGGTATCAAAAAAGTAACCTAACTAACCTAACCTATTGATGTTCTAACCGCCTAAAACAAGGTGTAGCCGCACTTCGGGTATTAGCCGTAACATATATATCTACCACTGTTTACCTGCAGTCGGTAGCAAAAGTTGCTGAAGAAAATTAAAAATATTTGAACGCCTAACGAAACATATGTCTTTGTCGTGACAAGATCACAAATGAAACTTTAGGTTAAAATTTTGGTTATAGGCATAAATACTGTATAATTAGCGTACTTAATGGTGTTCAGGTGTTTTGATTCTGTTCAGCTACTTATGCGGCCGAAAACCTAATTCTTTTATGTTGACCAGTAGGTTTTATATTTGGTTAACAAAGATTATAACCTCGATTTCTTTTAATTTAAAGTCAAATTGGTCAAGCGTCATATTGCTCTATCTATGTGCTCTAACGCAAAATAAACATTCAAATAGATCTATATCAAGACACTTCAAGTTTTTTTTTTTAAAGTATTTGTAGAATTTTGTTTAAATTCCAGCATGGCCTTACTTTTTTTATTACTTACACACAAGCCTTTTCTGTCTAATATGCTACATTTTCATACTATCCACCCGTTGTATGTTAAAATACTGTAGACTTACATACAATAATTGATAAAGGTTACAGAGGGGCTAAGCTATCAGGAAAAGTTTTGTAGTAGGAAAATAAGAGTCATTTTTGTTTGACTTGACTTCCCCGGATAATACATTCATATATTATTTGTTATCTTGGGTGCTCGAAAGTTGCAAGTATTTAAACACTATTTGTTTCACAATTTATTTACACCAAAACTTCGTTTTACTCTGTACACTATAAAGTTAGCTAAGTAGTATGATAGTAGTAACAATGTTTTGTTTTGTTCCAGAAGTAGTGGTGTGAAGGAGCCTCGAGCCTCCAGCCGCGACCGGCGCCGCAGCGATCCGTCGATCGGTCGCTCGATTGGTTGATTGATTAACTTTAACGTGACTTGTATTACAGCGGAGCCCCGCCCCGCCCCGGCCTCGACACCCGCCGTGCTTACTTTACTCGTATTATGCTTTTGTAAGAGATTCGTGATTTGTATTCCTGATTATTCATGATAAATTATTGAGATGTGTACGTCGACCCCCGGACGATACCGCCGTGGACATTCGGCGCAGGAACCGGCCAGCAGTACATTCATACGTGTGTCGTAGTCCACGTACTCTGAGCTATGTGATTTCCTATTAAAATAAACATTTCTGTACATATTTTCAATATTTATTTCATTTGTACAAACTCCTCGCCCGCGCCGCATCGCTGCTCGCCGGTAGGACTGGATTCGTAGGCGACGAGCGATGCGAAGCGTTTACAGTTATTTTTTTAAGTACACGTTACAACATTGTAAAAATATTAGTTCTAGTGAAATGTTAGAGCGATACGTACTATTATAATACTTTGGAAGTTCCCGTCTAGGAAGGAAGGCAAGGAAGGGTACATTTACGTCGTGAGAATTTTTAATTCTAAACGTGACATTACACATATCTAAAATATGTTATTCGATATTTACAAAGTTAATCCTAAAACATCAGTCGATATAAATCGAATCGTGATATGCATTATTGCCGGGTATCACTAATATTTACAAACAAAAATATGCTTCGAGCTAGCATTGTACAAGAATAATTTGGCTTTTTAGGCGATATGTTCTTACTGTACTGTACACGACTTAAGAAACAATACCAATTCATACACAAAGTAAACAAATCTTTAAATTATGGTGTATAAATTAAGCGAATATAAAATACATTTTTGTAATACTATAAAAAAATCATACAAAACGAACTGCCACAAGTTTTGGTATTTGACTACCACCATTGTTATTGCTATAAGACTGCCAATAAAATGTTGATTCACAATTACTTTAATATCATTTTGCCTCTTTGATTGTTCATTAGATCACAATTTAGATCCCCATTCCTAGAGAGCCTCACAAAACTACTTTATTTACAATAGACATTTATTAGGAGGCTCTAAATTAGGACTTTTAGGCGGTAGTCAAACCAAACAAAAGTTGCGATAGCTTGGTACTCGATATCAGACGAAGGTGCCCAGCCTGGCGGGCCGGTCCCCGGCAACAATGAGGTGCGTGCATTATAGCAGCCGGTGGCGGTCCTCGTGGCACTCGTCCGAGTCGTCCGAGTCGGAGTGCGAGCAGTACGAGGAGTCGCTCCAGTGCTGGAACTCCTCCTTGTGGTGCTCCAGCGCCATCAGCGACGGGAACAGGCTGTCGCACGCGCTGCAACTGAACCACGACGCGTTAGGCGGTTTGTAGTACAGACGAAAGTCACGACTGTACGTCGTGTTAGGTTAGGTGTAAGGTCAATGAAAATTATTTTTTGTTACCTAAAACATAAACATTTCGTTATGTGCATCTGCATTGAGTGTTCTTTTTTCAACTTTTAGGGCTGATTTTTCAATAGTCAGATAAATGCTAACTGACTGATAAGACGTATGTTTTCATTGTCACTTCATACATATGTCAAGTATTTATGTTCGACGTGCAACAAAAACATACTGATTTTCTGTCAGATAGAATTTATCTGACTATTGAAAAACCGGCCCTTAGTAAAAAAATGTGAAACCTATAGCACTAAGACAAAAATTTGTAAAAGTTAAAATAAAACTTTTACAACCCAAAAACTAGAACACTCAGTTCAGAGGTTTGAACAAAATGGAAAGCTCTAAATCTCAAAAAATACTAACTCTATGCTGATAGTTTTTATGACGATATAGTAAAAAATAAGTAAAAACCTTTTAAGAAATTAACAGTTTCCTAGGCTGTGATCTTATAGATTGATCTGGGTTTGAATGGAAGTTCGTTGAAAAATAAACGAAAGTACCATTTCTTCAAAATGTTTGAACTGAGTGTTCCATTTAAACGGTTTTACAGATTAAACTAAACTTCCTATATTGAAGGAAGTGAGGACAAAAGTTTTTACATTTTTTTTACAAAAATATGGAATATTAACGGTTCTTCTTATGTTCTACTTTAGGAGAATAATCAATTTCTAATGTTTTCTACTAGTGAATATTAGTAAGGTGGCCACAATTTATCATGTTTAATAGAAAATTGTACTGTGCATTAAAACGTGGTTTATTTAAGTTCATTATGAGGAATGTTCTAATTAGGTACTAACTTTATTATTGTTTTAATATAGTTTGATATTTTTTGCATTTTCAATATTTCCATGCGATAAAGTTAGTAAATAAATGGGCTTTTCTTTTTAACTACATTTGATGTAAGTACCAAATATAAAAATAATCATTTAATGTAAATGGGAGATAAAAAACAATGTCCTAAAAAGTAAAAAATATGTCTACCCTACAACCATTCCTTGTATGAAAACTTTAAAAGTCGAATTTCTATTTAAGTAATATATTAAGAAAAACCGTTGATATTTCATATTTTAAACCCTGATTAATCTGTTAGATCAAATCCTAGGAAATTGTGTATTTCTTAAAAAAATACTATTTTTTTAGTAGGTAATAGTCGTAATATAAAATTAAATTTTGTAGAAATTTAGTAAAAACTCATAACACTAAGTCAAAAATTTGTAAAAGTTAAAATAAAACTATTATAACCCAAAAACTAGAACACTCAGTTCAGACGCTTGAACCAAATGGCAAGGTCTAAATCTCAAAAAGTACTAACTCTATGCTGTTAGTTTTTATATTATGATTTAGTAAAAAAATAGTAAAAACCTTTTAAGAGAATGTACACTTTTTTACGATGGGTACATGATACATTTGTTTGATATATGACTCGTACAAATCTGTTTAGGTACAGCCTCACTCTCACGTTTTTGTTCACGTTTCTAGTTTTTTAAACCTACCCGAAATGCCTCTTCTTCTGTTGATGGTCGGCGAGTTGTCGTCGTGTAGGAAACGACCGGTCGCACACGTTGCACGTTAACGCTTCATCTGAAAATATTCAATAAGGAAAATCATACCACCATATATTTTACCTTGATCGCAATATAAACTAGGTAGTTGAATGCTTCAGAAATATAACAAGGAAAATGCTTTTTTAACCAACTATATCAAAGGAAATTGTGTTACATTGGATTAAAACTAAAAATTAAAACGCTTAAGTTCAAGAAATATTATATTTTTTTATTGAGTACAATTCATAATAATGTGGAAGTTGTTTAAACTCATTCATAAGTACATGATCACTCATTATGTAAAGAAATGTAACTATGATACAAAATAACATTTTTAATTAAAGGTACCCATAATAAATACAGAAATATGACATGCAATTTTAGAGCCTATCTACTTATATTAATTGATCAAGTGACTTCTAAGGAGACACAAATCCATTAGCATGGCTTGCAACTATGTAATTGCAGGACATGTCTTTAAAAAAGTTACAACCAGGCTAAATGTCATATAAAAGTACCCATATTATAAAATAACAAAACAAAAGTTTTGTTTGTGCTAACATCCTGGCAAGGATAATTTGATATGTGAATATCAGAGCCACTATTACAGTCTTAAAATTTGGTAAACAAGTTATCACAATACATAGCAATTGCATGCAAGAGTTCCATCAACACCTTATTGTAAAAAAAACAAACAGCTGCATTCAGTCTTTGGCACATATCAGTGTTAAATAGGCAGAGTGTTTGAAACTGATGATTTGAACATGCTGCCAAAGAAGCGCATCCCGGACGCTCCTCCTGGAACGGAGCCCATCATCATCCAGAACAGAGCCAGCACTTGTGCAACAGCGCACAGAACTGTCGGCAGGGTCTTCTGGAGGTGCAGAGCACAGTACAGAGTGGCTATTAGTGTGACCAGGTACAGCGTAGTCGTCAGGGCTCTCTCTTTAGAGAACATGGACTTTAGGTGAGACCAAGGGCCCCATAAGAAACTGAAACTGTAAACAAACTAGTATAACTATTGGCTTCTTAGGAAAAATAAACATAACATGTATTATAAATCAGTATTACATACCTGAGCAAGAAGAATAAACTTCCCAAAGTAAATAGTAGAGCAAATTTCCTCGCTTGCAGCAACAGAATTGGTATGTAAAGGAACGACAGTATGAAGCAAAGGATTCCAAAGAACATACAAATACCGAAGCCCATAAATCGTTGCGTCCGACTCTGCAATAACATTAACAAATTATCACGAACTCATTGAAACTGTGTCATGAGTCATATCAAAACATTTCATTGTGTTGCATTAAAATATCAGCTACTTACCAAAGTGAAATATTCTTTCTGGACTTCCTGAAACCAGCTTCCTGTGCTACTGGTGGGAGTTGCTTCTTCAGAACTTCGTGACATGAAACTTGGTGTTGAAAAACTTGGTAAACTAAACTTGTAACTTCTCCGATTATCATTTTGCAGGAGATACTGATCGAGGTCAGATTTAAGGTTTGCCATTGTAAGCCTCAGTTGTTAATTATTGGGTTTTTTCTATTTTCCCTCAAGATATACGAGGTTTAATAGTAATTTCGAAAGAAAAACTTGATCAAAACATTACTCACTCGCCCACAATCACAATTTTGTGAAGTTGACAGTTGCTTGTTACGTCTGTCAATCATCCGTCATATTGAAACTGTCAAAGAATCGTCATCTGACAGGAGCTTGTTTAATGCGCACTCAAAACGTATTTTATTTGTTTTAGGAATGTAAGGAAAATCATCTTGTCTTTTAATAATTAAGTGTGATTTTGATATCATTGATAACGTACCGTAATCACTGTCGTCGCTGAAGTCGTCGTGAGCGTGTCGGCGAATGTTGTTGTTGTATCGGTCATGCGCACAAGGAGGGCACACACCGCGCGTGTCCCTGTCATCTAAATCGGTACTGCTTGCATCCGATTCGATTTCCGGTTCTTGAATGTGGATGTCTTCGCACTGACGATTGTCCAGTTTTTCATTTGAAGATAACTGGTTGTAGTTTTTTCGAGGAGGCCGTGATTCTGAAAAGAAGAACGCATCGTTTACTATAGGCGAATAGGTATGGTAAAATGAGTCTTATGTCTTTAAAAATAAAGCAAACGCCCTCTATCTTTACTGTATTCCTATTGTGATAACGTGGAATTATTTAAATTGGTATTATCGAGTGCAATAGATAAGTTGCCTGCCAGACTTAATTAGGACGTTGAAATATTTTCTTTCATAAAGAAAACACCAATTGTAGGCACTATATAGGTAGGTACACTACTGTTTAAAAATAGATTAATTTTGAAGTTAGATTGTATTTAATTCGGGGTTATCGTTTAAATTGTATGTAAACAACATACACTATTGTTAACCTCGAGATAATTAGTAGACTAGTTGTCATCAATTAGACTTGTTACCTACTCTTTAAAATTAGTTTGTTGGTATCAAGTACATAAATAAATACGTATTCGAAAGGGTAAGTATGTTACGAGTGGGTTACCATACATTTTTTATTCGTGAGTAATTATATGAAAGTAGGTACATCATTTAGATTTTTAACACGTTATTTTTTCCAGCATATTTACAATGTCATCGAAAAGCAACGCAAACTTTGCGGTGGTAGGAGCCGGCGTGGTGGGCAGCACCGTGGCGCGACTCCTGCAGGAGCGGTACAGGAGTGCCAGCGTCGCCATCATAGCCGACCAGTTCCACGCGGACACCGTCAGCGCGGTGGCGGCCGGCATCTTCCGCCCCGGGACCAGCTTCCAGGGACCAACCCCGGAAATAACCAAGAAGTGGGTCCACGACTCCTGGCACTACTGGCGGGACATATTCCAATCACCAGAGTCCACCAATGCTGGCCTCATGGAGCTTTCGACTTACGTGTTTTCCAGGGATAATCCTCACGTTACTAAAAACCATCTCATAGAAAATCTGGTGCCCGACTACCGCGCTGCCACCGAGGAAGAGCTCAAAACCGGACAAGGCTGGAAGTACGGGGTTCATTTTAAAACTATGAAAATCGATACCATGAGATATCTACCGTGGGCCGAGAAGCAATTCCGGGCTAACGGCGGCAGAATCATCGAGAAGAAGATCGACAGCCTCGACTCTCTCTCTGGCTACGACATAGTATTCAACTGCACCGGCCTCGGCGCCAAGACTCTGTGCGACGACCACGACCTGGTGCCCATCCGCGGGCAGGTGACCCGCGTGCGCGCGCCGTGGGTGACGAGCGCCTACTACGGCGACTACGACGCGTACATCGTGCCCGGGTTGGACGGGGTGGTCACGCTGGGCGGCACGCGGCAGTACGACAGCTACAACCGCGGGTACTGCCGCCACGACGCCGCTGCTATCATGGAGCGTTGCCTGGAGCTGGTGCCGTCGCTGGCGCGCGCGGCGGTGGTGGCGCACCGCGTGGGGCTGCGGCCGCACCGCGCGCCCGTGCGCGTGGAGCCCGGGGTCGGGGCGGCGCGCACGGTGCACTGCTACGGCCACGGCGGCTACGGCGTGACGTGCGCGCCCGGCACCGCGCTGCACGCGCTCGATCTGGCCGACCAGCTGCTCAGAACTAACACTCGACCTAAACTTTAATGGACACCACTGAGACGTGAAACGACTGAAAAATCATTCCCATACAAGGGGTACCATGGCAGAATATCGAACCGAAACGAATTGATCTATATCGTCTGACTTAGATTCATCGTTGAAACATGATTTTAGTGTCATTATTTAGCGTTTATAGTCAGCTAAGCAACGAAGTCAACTGGTTTGTTTCTCTTTAATACAAAAAGCGACTCGCTAAAATCAACGGCCGTATGCACCGATACAGCCCCACCCAATTCTTAATTATGTTTAAATATTCTTCCGGTGTCCATAAAGAAACCTACCTTTACGTGTAATGTTATATAAATATTAAGTAAAATCATATTTTACCTGAATACTAATTTGTGATTTAGTTAGTTTATAATCCTCAGAGATAAGTCCTCTTATAAATTAAAAGCTAATTTTCATAACTGGCCAGCCAGCGTTAAATCCTTGAGCTGTTACTTAGGCAAAATAAATTGAAGAGAACATTTTGCCAGGCGAGTCACTGCTCTATAATTTAACTTAATTTAAACTAAACTGACCGAAACTTTGCCAGCATTGCAGCTAAATAGTAAGTAAGTCATTTTAAGAAGTATTCTTATTTTAAATGCTTGTTAGAATTATTATGAGTGTTGGAAATCCAAAAATGTCTAATAATTAATTTAAAAATTGGCGTATATTCATGTGCGTTATAAAAAAAAACATAGCTCCGGGGTGACCTAACTATGCTATCGTTTACTAGCAGTAAGTTATTAATGAGTGTAAATTATAAATGAGTGTAATAGCATATAATATATTGCAAATTAAAACAATTATTTAAACAAATATAAAAAAATGTCTAGATATTTTCTTAATAAAAATTTTAGTCCTTTAATATCGTAGTTTTCCCGACTGGAGACATTTAAAATGTCCATATAAGCATATTAAGGTGCCTTCCCACTGACATCACTGCATAGATAAAACATAAATCAAAGTCAACGGATTTTGATGTGTTTTTTTTGGGTCGGTGACATTTCGGACCAAAAAAACTCGGACATCTTCGCCAATGTATGGAAAAAAATAATATTAAAATTGAAAATCCATACATTGGCGAAGGTGTCCGAGTTTTTTTGGTCCGAAATGTCACCGACCCGTTTTTTATAGATAGAGTGATTCAAGAGGAAGGTTTACATGTATAATTACATAGTACCTACAGAGAAAGGAGTTATAGGTACTCCAATGGGCTTAGCATAAGCGGCGTGATATCGAGTACTTGACATTTGTTTGTGAGAATATCTCGATTTTTTTAATTCGGTAGCAGGACTGCACACTATCTCATCGCAACTCACGGTGATCAGTGACTCACATACGTCATTTGGCTCTCACGTCGTAATCGGTAGCATGCACGCCCAAAAACACACGTTTCTTTTTTTTTAATACGAGATAATTCTCTTCCACAAATTTTGACGACGAGAAGCTGTGAGATTGCTTTACTGAGATTGATTGTGTCGAATTGTGCTTGCATGCATCATCTATATACAGGTACTTGAGTTTAATTAGCTGATAAGTGTTAGAACTTTTAATTTTTTAAAGAATTTTTAATGTTTAAAAATTTTAAAGGTTTCAACATTGTACACAACTGTCATTGCGTCTGGCATTCGGACCGAGCCCGTCCTCGCGAGAGGACGTTGTAGATTGAAAAATATATTGTTGTGAAACTATTTTTACTTTGTTAAATTATAAAGAATATAGAATTCAAGAAATATTATTTATTGCAGCATCCTGAATCTAGTATTATAACATAAGGTAAAACCGTTTGTAATTATTTGAAGTATTATGGCAGTCCCTAACTATAATCATATGTATAGTAGGTATATACTAGTGACCCGACCAAGCTTCCTAATGGTGCAATTTTGGGCGACTTGTTCTCGAAACATTGAATTTTAGTTAACCCTTTGAAACCTTTTCTGAATGTTCTTTATTCAAAAATTTTTATGAAAAAAATACCTAAAGGAAGGTGAAAACCGCATTAAAATCCCTCAACTGGTTTAGGAGGAGTTAGCGGCCAAACATACAAACAGACAGAATTAGCGACTTGGATTTATACTATGTAATGATGATGATGAGCAGCGGGAAAGAAGGAAAATTGAGCGTAGGATGCTGAGGGAAGTGATCCCTTTGACATGGGGGATCACGAATGATGTTGAAGTACTTTTGATATCATAATATTTATTCATGAAACTACGATTACCTATCCCGCATTATTTGTTTTGTTTACTAACTCCACCCACAGACTACAGACTAGTAAGAACATACATACTAACAATAGACAAAAATACAGTGGTGGCTATTTGTAAAAAAATAGAAATTGAATGAATGATGATGTTAAATTTACATAAATAGCAACACTCTCTTCATCACCACGGAATCGAAACTCGACGTGAGTTTTCTTCTCTCTCACAAAGGTCATGCTACCGGTTTCGACATAAAAATAGAGATCGATTCGTTCTCCACTCCCACCCACGGAGTATCTCGATACCGGTCATGCTAGGCCTACAAATTTAACGCGTGCGAAGCCGCGCGGGTAAAAGCTAGTAAAAATAAATATACCTAATTATACCAACTGCTACACACAAAACTTTTTATTGTAATCGAGATGGCTAACTGTCCCAAGTTTTTAGGAGTTTAATTACTTTAGAAACATTCATACCAACTTTTCAGTGATTAGGGTATGAGTAAATCCTTTGACCCGGGAAACTCCTACGTGCTAAATGTTATATAATTCATGGAAGCGCGATTAACTGTAATATTCCTAATTTGAATTTGAAAGAGCGAAGGGCACTGTGTCAAGGGCGGGATTCTGGTGGAAAACTTATTCTTATTTTCATAAAATGAATTCTATCGAAATACAAGGTGGTTTTGTAGACGAAGTACATACTTAGACATCATATCAATTGTGCAATGCAACCCTTAACTCAAAAAACATTTCAGTCATAGTTTGATATAAATTAAGTAAGTTTGGGATATAAAATAAAAAAATAAGGTCACATGTACTCATCAGATTTAGATGCGAAATCGTATTCTAAATCACCTCCGTTAGTATTTAGATCGCGTCTCGTCGCTAAAGACAATCATTGCCACCTCATTGAAATGAACTACGTTTGATTTTTTTATTGAGTCTCAAATACCAAAACACATTTCTACTTGAGTCGTACGTGGCGGAATAAAATATTGTGGAGAAAAAATAAAGGTTTTACACAGAACCTCATGAGTGCTATTTGTGGGATTACCTTTTTCTAGGTATTAAAGATCTTGTATCCCTAATTAAATTGAATTTCGTGGTCACGGGTAGACTGCATTTGTAAAAATGCCGAAAGATCGGATAAATAAAAAAAATATAATAAACACGTGGAACCCGTTAAAATGAGTTTAATTAATGAAATTAATAATAATGATCGCGTAAATCTAAGAAGTTTCATGAATTATTATTTTTGGGTTTTTAAGTATTTTTTTCAAATAACAATAACAATCAATTGACTTGTTAGAGGTAGAAATGCGAATATTGTTTAGTAACTAAAAGGAACCTTATTTCAATCGCCAATCGGTGTGCGTTTACGTACGCGCGTGGTTCGCGCACCGTGAGACCGGACTGTTAGAGTTTGATATGCATGATGTTAAGACATTCTAATAGGTGCATTATGTAATCATTGTTTTTGTGTTTAAATACATGACTCATTATCAAAGACAACCCTGAGTTAAATGCAGTTTGAAGGCATTAAGTCTACCTCCGGAACAAAACGGATAATTAATATGCGTAAGTACTTATAGAGTTAAACAAGCATACGTAGATAGTATAAAGTACTGTGAACAAAATAATTAAATGGCGATTTGTCATTGCGTTTTCAGTAAACATTTTAATTTAAGTTAATCTTCAAGTCTGCGACTGTGAATCAAGTTAAAATTTAGAATGCCATGTCCTAATAAAAAAATAAAAGGTTTTAATGCAAACGGGTGAAAATACCAAGTTATAATAAATAGTTAATACAGGTCTGCAATCCCAAGTCACTGTTTAGACAACGGTATAGATATGTTAATGTCGTAAGTTTTTGGTTACACCACAAAAATGAAATACCTATAGAACAACTTGTGACTGACCGCGATTTAAAATTTACATCATTATCTTTCCAACTAAAATGTTTAGTTTGTAATCTTCAAGACTCGATACGGTACGGAATCCTCTGTACGCGAGTCCGACTCGTACCTGTTTTTTTTTATTTTTGTTTTGCCAAAAAACTGCTTATTATTTTATACTAGTAGCCGCCCGCGACTCCGTTCGCGTGGAAGTCGGTTTCCCGTGGGATTGAAAAGTTTCCCGCGGTAAAAAGTACCCTGTGTTATTCTGATGTACAACCTATATTTCTGTTAAGTTTCATCAAAATCCGTTCAGTAGTTTTTACGTGAAAGTTACATACTCCGTACTTTCACATTTATTATATTAGTAGGATTAGTAGGATATGTGCAACAATATATTGTGCTATCTGTACCTTATTTGACTCCACCAAGTTATTAACCAAGAATAAACCTGTTACTTACTCACACAGGTTTGTGTATTGCAGTAACATTTCGGCTCATATGCTATTGTGTCGCTTGATATTAAACGCTAATGAGCGTGACTTTATCTCACGACATCAGTCTCAAATTTTCAATTATCAAATTTTCCTCATTTGGACATTTAAATAGAAGAAACATTACATCTTAGTTCATAAGTTATTCGTTATTGTATAATTTTGGCGTCTCGGTAGGTCGGAGTGAGTTAAAATGGTGTTTTTAAAGTTATTTACAGTGTTTGCGCTTTTTAACTCTTTTGCGTTATCTGTGAAACATTTGCAAACTGGTGAGTTTATCTTATGGTTGTATGTAATAACTGATATAAGTTGTAAAGTATAAACAAGTTAAAATTGAATCAGTTACTAAGCAAATATTAAAGCTTTCGATATGAGAATGTTGTTTACTTAGATAATATTAGCTTAGACTTAATGCTGGACTCGATACAATTCTTGGACTTGATTTGCGTATCAAATTTAGACAATGACTTTAAAATTCTACGGTTCATTTTAATTTTAAATGTCCTAATGTTTTTATCTTCAACCGTCGATGACTTACTTGGCAGGTGATGCCCTGCCACCGTTCAGTGGGAACCTGCGTTTATTTGCGATGCGGTTCTGTCCGTTCTCCGAGAGAGCAGTACTCGTATTGAATGCTAAGAATATTACCTATGATATTGTTTTCATCAACTTGAAACAGAGGCCCGAATGGTTTTCGGCGTACAGTCCTAAAGGTAAGTTTTCTTCCTTTTGATTTCATCCCTTATTTTTCTGAATAACTAGTCAATGTTAATTATCTTTGCTAGCAGAAATTACTTAAATATTAAAATACGTTACCTGTTTCCAAGCGCCGTTGTCGCTAACCTAATTTTAAAAATTGAAAGAGAAACCTTTTTGTAAATTAATTTTTATACCAGAATCACTTAAGAAGAGGACTGTAGATTTTGTGTAATAAAAATTCTGGGGGTTTCTATTATATTCGATAAAGAGATTCTGTGAGGTGGCAAATCTAACAACAATAATTCACTTAAACTTGTTAAATAATTCGGATACCACACTGCTTGTTGTTTCATGCATGTATCTACTTTACGACAACTAATTATGATTATGATAGGCTATTTCTTGGATAGCGAGCCGTTATCCAAAGCGTTGGCTTAGTTTCAAGCCACTATTATTTTACTTAACTATTTTGAAAAATTAAATCTGCAGGCACGGTCCCAGCCCTCGAGTATGAGAAAGGCAAGGCCATATTCGACAGCAACATCATAACTACATACCTCGATGAGAAATACCCAGACAAGCAATTACAGGCCGCCGACCCGCTCGGCAGAGCGCAGGACAAGATGATTATAGAAAATTTTAACAATGTAAGTGACCATATATTTTAAACAGAAGGATGTCAGAAAGAGTTTAAGTTTTAAGATAAGATTTTTTTTTAATTCGTTAGTTTTTTGTCCCCTGGACTATAAAAAGAACGGTTATTATAATTCCAAGTAGATTTATGGTCATCAGATCATCTTATGATAGGATTTTGGGAACTTTTTAAATATGATTAGGATTTTACATTTGCATCTGCTTGCGGAAAGCAAAATTTACCCGCCATATTCGGTTCTTCGAGAATCTTTTAATTTTAATAATAAACATATTGTATTTATATTCCAGGCTCAAACAGCGTACTCCAAGGCGAGCAAGGCCCAAGACGACCCAGCTCAGGTCGACGCCTTCCACAAGGGTCTGCTGGGTCTGCAGCAGGAGCTGGAACGCCGAGGACCTGGCTACCTGCACGGGGCCGAGCCCGGCTGGGTGGACTACACCCTGTGGCCGTTCCTTGAGAGATTTGGATCTCTGACACTGCTGGGGAAGCCGGAGTATGCCATTGACCAGAGCAAGTATAAGTTGCTGGTAAGTTGGAGTTATTTATATTTTGCACCAGTGATCAAAGTTTCTAAGTAAGTTGGTTGGAATATCGATATTGAAGCACTTTTGTTTAAGAATGGTAGCATAAGGAACTTTAAATAAAAGAAAGAAAAAAAGTCAACAAAAAAAATTGGTAAAAACCTAGAGCCACTTTAGCAATGTATCCTAAAGCTATAGGTATAGCTTTAAACGACAATAACCTAAATGTTATTATTACTTGACAACTTAAACAACAAACTAATTTATTTCTTATTTGTTCAGACTTCCTACATCTCGGCGATGAAGGCAGCCCCGGCCGTGCAGCAGTACTGCCTCTCTCCCGCCACTCACGCGCAGTACACTCACACCAACAACAGAGGAAAGCCCGACTACGATATGGCACTGAACAGTACTAATACTTGCTGAATATCGATATAAAGAGTTAATAAAAACTGGGGTTGACGTACAAAAATAATTCATTTTGGTAGTTACTGATGTTTTTTTGTAATTTTTGTAAGAAACACAAATAGCACATTAAATGTTGTACAATTTAAATAACATACTTTTGTTGAGATAAGTGCCTTAACTTTTAATGATTGGACTTCCATTTTCCTCATACCTACTGGATGCGGTATTATTAGAATTTGTTACATTAACGATAATGATTTTCGACAAATATACATTTTGTTAAACATTTGACATGATTTTGGATGCATTCGACTCCAACTGGACTACATCCGCAATAAATAGAGACTCATGGAGAAGTAGGGGAGAGGCCTTTGCTCAGTATTGGGACACTTTGGGCTTTAAATAATAATAATAATAATAACAACCCTGATCTCTAACATTAGTCTTCTTGAATTACCCTCTTTTACAGTTCCATTAATACAGAAAGCAGTTATTCTTAATACTTGTAGGATAACCCGAAAATTTCTATTAACTTCCTCAACTTAATAATTTTGCTTTGAGTTAGAGGATATTTAAAAAATAGGTTTTTAGCAGTTTTTTTGATTAATTTTCCTTTTGTCTGATACCAACACGTATTTTAATTAAGAGAAGTGAACTGTTGGTAATAAATCTAATTAATTATCTAGTATAAATATTTACTTTATGTATGACTAGTATATAAGTAATCAAAGCGTAATAAAAACTAAACGATAGTCATTAGATACTAGGCTTCTTTATTGAAGGTTAAAAAAACAATTGAAATTGAATCTACTTATTCAATTTCTTAAAACAACGCGCATTTACGTGCTCCGTTTATTAATTATAGTTCGTATTTTATTTCTATTTTATTCTCACATCAATGATCTTATTACTGGGTAAGTAAGTTAAGTACCATCAATTTTTTTTTTAACTTAGTACTTTGAAATTGAAAAGTAATTTTATTCACTTGCAACTAAATGATGGCATGACAATGAAGTTTTTCTCGCGGTTAGAAGTGCGCTATAGATACTATATTCAATATATTAATCTATAAACCGCTTTCATGTGAGCAAACGTTTACACTCTCATATTGAGAATATTAGTAGGATTCATTATTATTACAAATGTTACTCCAAAATTACCTTCCAATCCAAAGTGAATCCGTTCATTTAATCTATACCAGTATTATTTATTGTTTTACTAAGCAGATTATACTAATTTGGTGCAGTCTTCCTATTAAAAATATTTATAGGTACTAATTTGGTAATTCATGCGCGTACCTACATAGATTATGGCGTCTTATTGCTATTCACATCTATATATGTTATTATTATTGTCTATAGATTTGGATCGACGTAACATAACAGTAGCTAAGTTGTAGTATCAATATTAATTAGTAATCTAACTATAATACCTAGCACAACACACTTCAAAATACGATAGTAAAGTACCTATGCATGTTTGATTTATGAATGTTTATTCTATAGAAGCACAATGTTTGTTTGTTTGTTTGCCTGCTTCTGTCAACTAACGAGTGAGGCTGTGTGTATGTATGTAACATGGTGTGTGTATGTAGGTTTCATTAAATGTCGTATTACGACGTGTAAGTATGTGTGAGTGAAATTGGTTAAAAGTTTAAATGAAAGCTCTGCCTTGTTTGGTTTAAAAAAAAACGCTACCAGGAAATTGAGAGAGAGATAGAGAGAATATGAAATGAAGAAACATGTACGGTAAAATACCAACTTAAAAGATTAAGTAGGTGGTAAGTACACCCTTTTTACTTTGAAGTTAGAAAGGGAATTCCAAATACCTATACGGAGAAAGGAACCTTAAATTTGTTATCTTATATGACATACGAGTAGGTATTTTATATTTGGCTCATAAAAACAAATAAAAACAAGAATAGTCCTATAGTAGTATACTTAGTAGGTGTCCCAAAAATCTGTTTCATCTCCCTATCCCACTAAACTTCAAATCCCCCTAATTCCACGTCGATATAAAAATGCCTTGAACGTAGATATTCCTATTAACCGTGTCATTTATTCCTGATTTATCACACATCTATCTATCATAAAGCCAAGTAGGCTTGAAATGGCGTCTACAAAATGCCTATAAGGCTTATTAAACGAGCCGGGGCCTAATATTTTATTCATGCGAGCCCGCGAACGGTATATTAGTCTTCGGGACTTTGATGAATAAAATTTAAGCACCTGAGAATATCTCACTATAAAATGGTTGGAACGTTTTAAGTTACGATATTATGTTTTATTGGTGTTTAAATATATGGGGGTAAGTTCCCTATTTATTTATTTTAATTAGAAAAGAATTAATATCTTTTTTTAACTTTCGATAATGTACGGTTTAAACTACCATGCGGGCAAAGTTTAAATAGTCCCCAAGATTTCTAAAGTTTTTAAATTTCATGCGCAATAGTAAAAAAAAATATTTTCATAAAAAACTGCGTTCGAGGTAAAAAAAAATGGCAGTATTTATGTAGTAATTGCATTACCATAGCTTTTATCAATCATGTTTTAAATTATGTTTTTATAATCATGTTTTAAAGATTCATTGCAGTTTTTTATTTTATAAATTTCCAGCGCTGAAAACCTAACTAGAACGTCCAGCGCATACGTTCTTATTTTGAAAGCAATCCGAGATAATGTCCCTCGGTTGGCGCGTTTCGTTTCGGCATTCGATTTTTAGATTAGTTTTCAATTTCCTGTGGGTAGTGACGTCCACTTCCGGATTAGGGCATTGTCCGTCGGAGCCTGAACGCCGTCAAAGGAATCGCTTCTGCCAGCTGCCATTTAGATTATTTTGATCCTCTGCGGACCGCGGTTGACTGATATTTTGAAAAAAAAACCTTATTAATAAGGGACAAATACGTAGGTGTAAAAGTACGTACTTAAGTGTAGAGTTGGTGTTCAAGTGCAAGCGACCAGACGGATCAGCTGATGGTAAAAAAACAACAGAAATCTGAAGCGAGTATTATAAGCTTAAGTCGTTTTTGAAATTAACAACGAATTAAAAACTAGTAAGTACAGTAGCTTTTTTTAAATCTAATGAGGTAATGTTTGATACTACCAAAAGTCTGACATACACAGACAGCTTTACAAAGTATATTGCTTTCATTTTATAATAAGGTAAAATATTTTATTAATTTGAAGGTGAAATAAATCCCGTTTTTATTTTATTAAAATAATTTATTTCTTTCAGTTGGTATCAACGTATTTTTCAAATCTCGTCAAAACCCTTTTTTCTTCGAATAAAACACGTCACAAGGCACTGAAATAAATATCCACATTCACTAAACTAATATGACATCGCACGTCGCCTCCAGATTTTCAAGAAGCAAAATAATTCTCGCGAGAAATGTTTACATCGCCCTGAGCTTGTGCAGATATGGAACATTCTGTATATACGGTATGTAGGTACATATCTACGGGTATGTCGTCGCGAGAAAATATTCAATTTTATTTATTCACTGTTGTGAAATTGAGCGGAGACTTGTAGCGGAGATATCTAGACTACTTTGTGTCACAAAATGTCCAGACAAAGATGTCTGGCTGGATAGCGCATGAAACGGTTTGATCAAAATCTCCAAATTTGTTTGTAAAGTTTTGTGATTACTTTTGTTTAGGTATTTAATTTTAGTAGTTCCTTTAATTATTCTAATATCGGATGTCGTGCTATTCGACGGCCGCTGTAAAGTACGGGCTTTTAGTACCGAAAACATAAAATTAATGAATTTTATAACAGCTTTTATAGCTCGTGAACTTTTTAAATTAAATACTTTTAGCGGCTATCCGTGTTCATCTAAATTACACTAAAACAAAAATGGCAAGTGGAAAGTCTTCCTAACCGCTTAGGTTATCTCTTCTATTTCGCGCCAGTACTTGATTGGTCCTCTCTGCCCCGTAAAAGTGAATCACCATACAAAGCTACCTTCCCTCAACCCTCGTCTCACAGTGGTTCCCGCGGGGCGGCCACGTCACGAGCCTGCAGCGAGAGTATAGTTGCCATCAGTGCCACAAACATTTTAAATTGCTATCTATAGAATAGTAAGCGTAGCGTCATCCTACTAATCCTACTAATATTATAAACGTGAAAGTTTGTGAATATGTATGGATGTATGTTTGTTACTCTTTCATGTAAAAGCTACTGGATAGATTTAGATGAAACTTTACAGTAATATAGGTTATACATCAGAATTACACATAGGGTACTTTTTACCGCGGGAAAACTTCTCATTCCCACGGGGAACCGACTACTACGCGAACGGACGGAGTCGCGGGCGGCCACTAGTTGTACATAAAATTATAAAAAGACAGAGTACCTAGCCTACGAAAAGTAACAAAATCTAACAATTACGAGCTTTCTTCACAACTTGCCTTTTTTTCACTTATTAATATGACCTCATAATTTTTCTTTAGTATTGTATATTTATCGTTTCTTTTGTCAAACTTCGTTTTAGAATCGAGAGCTCGATGCGATAACGTTCCGAATTGTTTTGCTAAATATTCGTGATTGCGGCACAGGTAGCGGAAGAGACGGGATTTCCCGCGGGAACTACAACACACGCCGGGAGGAAGTTTCACGGACGAACTCAGAACGTGATTTTCATTACGACTGACATACGCGTGCAATTTGACGGGTTCGGTTATTAATTTTAATCCTTAGGAAAATATATTTATGTGAAAGTTGTGTTAAAATAACCGAGAGTCTTGAAAAATCTTACAGATGCACCGAAGGGTTATAAAAATTAAAAGTAAATAATCATAATTTCTTAAGCTAAGACACATATTTCCAGAATCACTTATCAGTAGGTATGTCGCTTCCATAACAGGCGGCAGAAGGTTTCCGGGAACGAGAAAATATCCACAAGAAATTTAATTTTGTATGCGCGTGGTTGCCACACATTAATCTAAGTGTGTAACTTAATACGAGCTAGGTCTGAGACTAATCTCATCAACTAGAATCACATTCACGAGAGGTACGTCACACGCAAACGTGCGGTAAGATCTGCACGACTTCAAATGTAACCAAATGTATGCAAAATATGGCTCTCAAAGACAACTTGTAAATGAAGAAGCTTTGATGTAAACTGCCAATTCCAATGTTTGCAAGAAATATATTAACAACTATATTAGCCGCCCGCGACTCCGTTCGCGTGGAAGTCGGTTTCCCGTGGGAATGAGAAGTAATCCCGCGGTAAAAAGTACCCTATGTGTTATTCTGATGTATAAATAACCTATATTACTGTAAAGTTTCATAAAAAACCGTCCAGTAGTTTTACGTGAAAGAGTAACAAACATCCATACATACAACCATCCATACATCCATCCATACATACATACTCCCAAACTTTCACGTTTATAATATTAGTAGGATGTGCTATTTTACGATTTCTGTGTATTTTCTTTTTGTGACAAATGTGAACTAACTTATTAATTTATTCACTGGTCTTTCAATAATTTAAGTAAACATTCATCTAGCAGCTAGATTCTAGCTTCTTCTAATTTACAGTTAATTTTTTTGTTGGTACATAGTTTAAATAATAATCCATGACGCCAGCGGAGTGTGCAGATCTGTCTCCGAAGTAATCAGCGGAGTGAAGAGAAGCGGAGTGAAGAGAAGCGGAGTGTAGTCGCCCGCGCCGACACACTTTATAACTGAGTGACGGTACTTTACACTAATTAGATCATTTAAAATTGTAGAAGGAAATGGGGGAATGTTATACGTTTTTAGATTAGGGAAAGATGTAGTTGGGATACTATTGGAAAACGCTTTAATTGAGAACAAAGGCATACTTCTAGTTACTAGATCGAAGTGGTTTTTAGTTAGTACAAAGTCCTAACACGTGGTATAGGAATTGAACCCAAAACTTGGTGATGAATACATTTATGGTATTGCATCCGAAAACGTTATCAACCCTCAATAAATAATCTCGATATTGAATATTTACCTTATGCAAGTACCTAACGTGAACTTTGACATTTTAACGATGAAACAAGGTTATGGTTTATCGTCTACGCGACTTCTATCTGTCACATTAAATGGAGTTAGAAAAAAACATTACGTATACCTATAGGCTTAAAATGCGTATATGAGAAAGACCATAATCATTCAGTTCGTTATATTGTAGTCTTCTGTTTAATCCGCTCATCGACGCTCTGCCCTTTAAACTCGGGCAGATAACGGTCGGCGCCAACACCGTTCTTCCTTACTGAGTCCCTTGAGAGAGTGGGGTGAACGCGGGGAGCGCGGGGCGTAGGGCGGGGGGGGACAGGTAATTCAGGTAATTTGTGATGATACCGTGGCTGTATAACGAGGAATATTAAATGCCTTAATGTCAACATTGCAAACCGCGGAATGGATGAGGGAAGTTGACTCGAAAGATGAATGGGGTTGACAATATTTGGTGATGAAAAAATATATTTAAGTACTACGGTGCGGAAATGTAATACGAAATTTGACTAGAGCTATTAGGAGTAATGAGAGATGCTTAAATAATTGTTAATAGTTCATTTTGTTTCTGTCGAATAATGGAGCTGTCCAATTTACATGATTGACAAATATATGACTGCTCCAAAACTTTTTAAGGTAGATATTCAGTTACTAACCAAAACCCAATGGTAGAGCACATTTGGATGGGTGTCACCAACCAAGAGCAAGGTACCTATCAAAGGTTTAAAATATTATGTCATTAAATACAAATAAGTAGACGTTTACCAATTACACACTCCATTTGGCGACAGATAATTACCTACAACTATATTCGAAAGCGTTAGGTATACCTACTATAACTTTGATCTTAAAACTTTACCTATAATTATAAAAAGGGTTCAAATATGATACGACGATATTATCTGAAACACAAAACGCCTGCTGTCAAAGTAAATATTCAACTCATGACATTTACGTTTCAGTAAAACTTTCATCTCGTTCATAGAATAATGTCTTTGCAATGCGCAATAACAAAAAGGTTATGTAAACTTTTCACATTATCACAACTTGTTATACTGATTCCTATTCTTGAAGCATTGTAGATATTTTGTTTGTATTCTAGTTTCAGATGGCAAAAAGAAGAAGCTAATTAAAGTTTCAAGGTTAGGTTCTATCTCAGGGGACTAGCTCTTTTTGTATCCACAGACCTATTTGCTTCAAGACATTAAGGGAAGATTGGCGATCTAAAAGTTATTTAGTTAATTCATGTAGCAATCTAGAGAGTTCTGGCGTGGGTGGCCACATTTTATTTAATTATAACTTAAGCCCGAATTAGTCGCTAGGACGACTGATTTTCAAAAAGGTCATATTATGTGTGATTATGTCACGTTTATCTAAATAACTTTACAAATGAGAAAATTATATAACATTTGATGCGAAGAGACCTTATATCAAGCGCTGATTTGAGTGAGAGGTGCGTGGGTTTGCGTACTTACTATGTGGTCGCAGCTATACGAATGCATAAAAGAGAAGAACTCGTATAAAAGCTATTCAATAAACATATATTTTAATTTCAGCAATAATAATCATATTTGTGTAACAAGTCAAAAGGAAAATGCGAGTAGGCTTCTGTACTCATAAACACCACTTTACCTTCTAGCTTCTTTGCATGAAGCAGGTATGAAATTAGTTTACAGAAGACTAACTTTATGGCGGTAATACCAATCTTAACTTAATTGCAGGCTCGCTGCATGAAGCTAATAACTATAAAGCACATGTGTACAAAATGCAGAGCCTTCACAAGTAGTTCTTTAGTTCTTTAATACAATTAATTCCACGAAAGACGATATTTGCTTCCATCTGAGCCAGCCATGTTGATCCTCGGAGACACCGCCGCGGGCGAGGTACCAGGCAAACATATGACAGGAGATATTTACTTTGTGATTGTTGTTCGAAGCCGGCCTAAAGCAGGGACATATTATTATAACTTGCAAAGTAAACCCTATTGGGATTAACTCACTACGTGTTTATGTATTCCTGGTTACGTAATAACGTCAAAGCTCAAAGGGTAGCTATTTCGTAGGGTTCGTAGGTTTAATTTGCATCCTTTGTCGGTTGTGTGTGGTCTATTGGAATTGCAGAAGCCGAGAGGTCAAGTAGCTACCTGAGTGTGATCGAAGTTACGACATTCAATACCTTTGACCGGCCCTCTGAGAAGATTGACGTCTGTCCCTTAGTCCGATGTATATTGCAAAGCTAGGTGACATAAATAAGTTATATGTGCTTTATCCTACAAATATTATTAAAGTGAAAGTTTTGTCTCTAACTAAAATGGTTGAAAGGATTTAGATAAAACTTGATATGGGATTATAATCTAGAATAATATAAAGAATACTTTTTATTTTGCATTATCTACTCTTACCTACTGGACAAGTTTTTGCTTGTGAAACATTCATAACTCCAAGTTTTCATTGAATTTGTTTGCAATATAACAGCTCTGCCTTTCTCAGTTACAAATCTTGGAAAAGTTTTTTATTTTGCTGCCACGCTTGGCTTTGAATTAAGTTTCAGTCTTTTTTCAGTGTTGGTTGTTTGTCATTTTGTGTAGCTCAATGTTACTTGAAAAATCACCTAGCACATTCTTTTGACTAAATAATATCCTACTAGGTAATATTATAAACGTAAAAGTTTGTTAGTATGTACGGATAGATATTCGTTACTCATTCACGTGTAAACTACTGAACAAATTTGGATGAAACTTTACAGTAATACCTTTATATCAGAATTATATTATTTTATATACATCAGAATAACACATAGGGTACTTTTTACCGCGGGAAAACTTCTCATTCCCACGGGAACCTGACTTCCACGAACGGAGTCGTTGGCGGCCACTAGCGTGTTAAAATCATGGAAGTTTGTGTGTTTGGATGTTAACAGATGTTTGGATTTTTTTTACTTGATCACACAAAAAAGACTAACATTTGTACTTATATTATTTTATTATACTAGGTTCAACTGATTGTTTTTTAATTAATTATGTTTAAAATTTGAAAGATTTGTTTTCTTTTACATAGTATTACGTCAAAACTGGTAGAAAATTTACAGCTTCATAAATCTTGTCGTTTAAAACACGAAAGGTGGCTCTTAAAGCTCTCTGGTGGTGGCTAGCACCCCCCCGCCCCCTCTCCCCGCGCAGCCTCCGGGGTGCGCTCGTCTTCCAAACTTTAACATTTTGTAAAATGTAATGCGCTTTCAAAACACATTACAAATTGGAAACGCTGCAGGTGTTCCATTACATTGTGTATATATTCTGCTTTTAAAGCTTCTGAGGTAGCTTTGGCAAATAGTTTTCCTGAGCTTGCCATAAAATTTACTACATGCTATAGTTTACACGCTATAGTCTTATGAAATACTTAAGTTAATTTGGCATAGTGCCACATGAGTAAAGAAACTGAACAGAGACAAAGCTACATACGAATGCGCTGTGACAGGTACATCACTACAAGTGCAACGCGTGTGTGTGCGTGACCACTGGCCGCTTGTCACGTATGAGCCGAAACCGCTTCAAACTAGATCAGCCAGTGGTCAATCTCAGGGCGTGCAGGCGTGACGCGGCGCTCGAACGTTGTGCGTGTTTTGTTTTTGTTTTCGAGTTTCTCACATAATACGTAGTAATACTTTTGTTTTAGTATTTAAAAAGTGTGAAATCAGGTTTTTTGATAATACCTCCTGACAATTTTATTGAATTTGTTGAATTGCTTGAGCAAAAATTTCGCGAATATTTTGATCTTCATATTAAAAATGTTAATATTGGTAATGACATATTAGCACGTTTGCAAGATTGTACATTTCATATGCCATGTGAGTGTTTCCCATTGGTTTATTTGAAAAAACTTTATATTAGATTTAGAATTTATCATTCGATTAAAAGACACAACAAATTATTAAAAACCAAAAGTAATAAAAAAAAAATTTTTAGAGTATGTAATTTGTAAAAAAAAACCTATTTTAATAAAAAATTTGAAAAAAAAGTACATTTATATTTTTAATTTATTCAATTGTGCCAACCCTACCAAAATAGGTATAAATTTTGCTAGCTCTTTAGAAGCTTTGTCTCTGTTCAGTTTCTTTACTCATGTGATAGTGCTATCTGAACTACTACTGAAGTATTCCTATGAAATTATGATGTGTCAAATATGGATAAGGAACACAGTAATAGGTAAGTAAGAACTCAAACATTTATTAATAAGTGGGGCCGGCAGTGTCGATAGCAAAAAAACTTTTTTTTTAAATATATAACTTAACAATTGCGCGCAGCGATGTGTTAAACTCCATCTAAGATTTCCGATCCGATAATCCCCAGTAGTTCCTACACATTTCCAGCATGAAATTTAAGGCAAAGTGAAACTAACTAATCCTATTTCTCTTTCCAGTACGTCTCGACTAAATCCAATTGACTTCAGTAAATAGTTTCGAAGTAGTCTCGTGCAGTGTGGGCCAATATTGTCGTTCCAATGAAGGAATTGCCCCAACGTTGGTGCCTCGCAAGTGTAATGAAATCAATTGAAGCTCGCGATATTTCCGTCGTGATGGCGTCTCATTTCCTCCACTTGATTTGACAGATCGGATCAGGGAGCGAACAGCCCCTTTTTAAGGGAGGCATCAGATAACATTGACAGCCAAGTACGGTGCGAATATATTGATACTGTGGTTGTCTTTATTGTAATTGTTGTATAGTAGAGTTATGGCTGAAAAAGGCGTTTATCACACTCAAACGATAAGTAATTTTAATCACTCCTATGTAGGTAATATATGTAATAGTTAGTTCGTCCTTTCATAAACATCTCAAAACAATGAACCAAAAAAATTTACTAACAAATAAATTTTAAATAACATTATCAAAATACTTAAGTAAGTAAGATTAATTAAATGAGGAGTTAATCCGCATCAGCGAAAACTTTTAGACGAATTCTAAGGCAAATAAAGATTAATTTCACTGCGGAATAAAGCCGACAAGTAATATACGTTAATCAGTCAAATAGCTGGTTGCCTTCTCAGATGGATTTTCTTCACACATTCATCTTATTATTTATGTTCTTATATTCACACAACGGGTATCTCTAAGTCTTCATTCGTATCTGAAGTAAGTATCTATAATTGCCTTACCTATAAACTTATTTTATTTTATTATTTTATGCCAGAATGTAAAACTTTCACATCATTCTTTCGATTCAGAACAAAATGGGCTATCTAACTTGTATATGACGGAGAGCGCGTCTCAGCAGAGTTTTTAAAAAGCGTGACGTCAGCCAGGCTGACGTCACTAGTTTGGTTGTCATGTTGGTTGCTCATCTTCAAACTTGTAAATAAAACTTGTTCAATAACTTTGAGGATTTATTTCCAAGAGGTCCGCACTGTACGACTGCTCGAGTCAGAATGATCGAACATTCGCAGTGCGGCCGTATTTATAGGAATCGACCACGTTTACAAAATAGGTTATGTTTTGATCAATGTGAAATTACAAAGTGTTCTTAAATGCTAGGCTTATATTCTAATAATTATGTGATCGACAAAATAATCAGCATTAACATAATTAATCTTAGTTATTCTAATCCTTAAAATAAATAACTGTTTTTGCGCCGATACGGCCATACTGACAGGCGGTGCGCGCTCTGCACCAGCCTCGTTGATTTGATTATCTGTGAACAAGGAGATAATTTTCTCTGAGTTTGATATCTGTAAGCAACTAACGTTGCCCTATTTAAAGCATACAACCATCTTGTATGTTTTAATTTATATGCTTTTGAGTTTTTATGAAATTCTCGTAGGGTTATTGAAACATGTAGTAAGGTCTCGAAGATTCTCGGAGATTTCTCGAAGAGTCTCGGAGGTTCTCGGGGATTCTCGAAGGTTCTCGGCGGTTATGGTAGTTTCTAATAGATATTAGCATAGAATTATTCAAATATATTGATTGATCTACGTACCATTTAGTCTGATGAATTGTCTTCAATAACATGATCTAAAGTTGATGGTACTTGTGATGCTGCTCGTGAAGTCGAAGGGATAGGCTCGTTTGATGCTGAGCTAAAATCTTCGAGAGTGTGTGATTCGTCTCTCGCCGATACGGTTAACTGGTCTCCAGGTTGTGGTGCTCGACGTAGTAAATCATGGGCGACTTTACGGGGTCGTCCTCTGCCAACTACTTTCTTTACCAGGTATCGATCGTTTTCTAATACTCGGCAGACTTCGTATGGTTCACTAAATTTCAGATCTAGTGAAGTTTGGTTGCGAGGGTTATTCTTTATTAACACATAATCACCTCTTTGAAAATGATGAATTCGAGCCTTATGCAAGTTGAAGCGTTGTCTATCTTGTTCGCTAGATCGGACCATTTTACTTTGTACTAGTTGAGTAAGTGTTTCAATATCAATATCCACTAGTCTGTGGAGTTCAGGGGGAACGCAATGCTTCCGTTGAGTAATGAGTGTCAATGGGGCTACTCCGGTTATACGGTGAGTGGTGCAATTAATTGCCAGCTGAAGTTCCTCGAGTACCGTATGCCACTGCTCCGTTTCGTAGTTTTTAATCATAACCAATGCGTTTTTAATAGTTGCTACTACTCTTTCAACTTGCCCATTCGCTCGGCTAGTTCCTGGGGCAATATCGTGTATATTTATTCCAACCTGGTCACAGTATTCCTTGAACTCGCCAAGAAACTCTCTTCCTCCATCAACGATGATTTGTACTGGTGAACCAAACAAATGCACAGCACGTTTTAGCGCAGCTAATGTACTTTGTGGACTTTTGTTGCTTGCAAAGTAAAGCAGCACATATTTCGAAAAGGCGTCTATAGTGACTATGACGTACTGCTGGTCATTTGGAGTACCAAGTTTTCCTGTAATGTCCATATGAATGACTTGAAAGGCTGCAGTTGGCTTTTGTATTGGGTGTAATTGTGCTTGAATAGCCCCGGATCTTCCTTTAGATGTTTTGCATATCACACAATTATCTACGAATTTTCTAACAATGGAACTCATCTTGTTAAACCAGTATGTTTCTCTTATTTTTTGCAAAGTCTTCTCCCAACCAGGGTGTTTTAGTGCGGCATGATAAGAGTTGATGATGCTCCATTGGAATGACTTAGGAACTACTGTACTAAGCTGCGGACCAAAGATAGGGTCATTTGTGTTTTTCTTTAAGACGTCGCCATCTAAAACATAACCTTCTATGGGGTTATTATCCCGAATACTATCCATAATTGGTCGTAATTCGTCATCTCGGCGCTGTTCAACCTTAAGCCAGTCCAAATCCCTTGTCATAACATTGACTGCGTATTCAGTTGGGTTTCTACTAAAAAAGTCTGCATGTTGTAGGCGTTCTCCCTTGCGATACTCTACCTCAAAATCATAATTTTGCAGGAACGCCCACCAGCGGTGAATTCTTGGCAGGAGATCCTTTTTGTGTTTTGAAGCTTTCAGTGCGTTGCAGTCTGTTATCACAGTAAATTTTCGTCCATAAAGGTATTGGCGAAAGTGTTTTATGGCACGTACAACTGCAAGTGTCTCCAACTCGTAGGAGTGGTAGCGACTTTCGGCTTCTGTAGTTCGCATACTCATAAAAGCAACTGCATGTTGCCGCAAATTGATAACCTGCACTAGTACAGCGCCAAATCCAAGGCTGCTTGCGTCGGTATATAATTGTATTGGTGCTCCTTCTTGAAATAACGTAAGTGTTGGGGCAGATGTTAGGCATCCGATAATTGTATTACGTGCTTCTTCATGTTTGTCTGTCCATTCCCATTTCGTACCTTGCTTCGTCAATTCATATAAAGGTACCATGGTCCGGGAAAAATTAGGGATATATTTCCTGAAGTACCCTGCCAGGCCATTGAACTGTCTGACTTGCTTGACAGTCTTGGGTATTGGTGCCTTGACGAGAGCTTCTACTTTTCTAGGACTTGGTCGTACTTGCCCATCAGAAATTACATTTCCAAGGTATTCAATTGATCGTTTGAAGAAACTGCATTTGTTTGCGTTTATAGAAAATCCAGCGTTTTGCAGTGCTATAAGTATTCTTTCTAAATGAGATATCCCTTCAGAAAAATCTACGCATTTACTGAGTACGTCATCCACATAGACTTGTGCAGCAGTACCCAGCAAGGGTTGCAAGGCTCTATTAATACATCTCTGGTAAACAGAGCACGCATTACTTAAGCCAAACGGCATGGTGAGATATTCGTATAATCCGTCCGGTGTAACGAATGCGGTCTTTTCCACTGAAGATTCGCTAATTGGAATCTGGTGAAAACCAGCGGCCATATCTAGGCTTGTGTAGAATTTACCATTCGCAAGTTGGTCAATTTGATCCGAGATAAGTGGTAGTGGATAATGGTCACGAAGAGTGTTTGAATTAAGTTCCCGGAAGTCCACGCAAAGTCTATCATCGCCGTTCTTCTTCTTGACCAAGATAATGGGGCTAGAGTAAGGAGATTTGCTCTCACGGATGATGTTGTGTTGTAAAAGCTCTTGGATAATAACACGAACTTTTTCTCTTTCAACTGGGCTGAGTCGGTATGGTCTTCTTTCAACGTATTTGTTTGGATCCTTTAGTCTAATTTCTAGCTCGCCTGTGTTGACTCGAGTCTTGGGATATCCATGAATAAATAGGTGTGCATATTTATTTAAAAGTTGTTGTAGTTGTAAGATTTCATCTTCATTGGTGAGGTCGCAGTCCAAGTTGTTAAAAAGAGGAGAGTTCGTATTCACATGTTTAATGAATTGCTTATGGATAAGCTTCGTGCTGCCAGATGTGACAATCATACTGAGATTAGTTCCATGAATCAGGTTCATACCAACTAAAACGTCGGTGGACATTTCATAGTCGGGTAGTACGTAAAACTCCAATTCGACACTGATAGTGTCTATAGTACATACTGTGACTAATTTGGTTAATGACAGCGCAGGGAATTTACCAATTCCTTTTAGATAATTAATCACTGATGTCCTTTGTCCCGGTAGAACTGCTGCGATAGAATCTCGGATGATTGAGCATTCTGCTCCACTATCGAATACTGCGTTCAAAGTTTTTTCGCCAATTTTGATGATGATGGGAGCCAGCTTTTTGTTGTTTGCCACACAGTTCACATTTGAAGTCAATGAACGTTCGCGTTTGAAGCAGGTATCATATGTATGACCTGGTTTTTTGCAAAAGGTACAGACTTGTACAATTGGTGTTTTCGGATCTGTATTACAATTTTCAGGTTTATTTGCTGATGGTTTGAATCTGCAATCTTGTGTCGTGTGGTTTGTCTTTTTACATATACGGCAGCTTGATGCCGATTGTGTATTGTCAGAGAAGCGTGGACGTTTGGTAGGCACCGCAGAAGTTGAGTTTGAACTTGTGTGTGAACGTTTCTTCCGTATGGATGTTGCAACCGATATAAGTTCTGGAACGGTGGTTGCCCTGGTGTTCAATAATTCGATTCTCAAACGCTCGTCATTAATGCATCCAATAACTGCCTCCACGGCATGTTCGTCTCCAAGCTTGTCTTTGGTAATTCGCCTCCATAAAATCCATGCGCGTGATAAAAACTCCGCGATGTCTTTTGATGAGTCGTAAGTATGTTCTCTAAACATTATAATATCCCTGGAGTACCTATTTTCAGGTTCAAATGTCGTAATCAGGTTTTTCCGCAAATCTTTCCATGTAGTAGTGGTGACCATCCAATCATCGACCCACATTCTAGCGCGTCCCTTTAACAGGCTGCATACTTTCATACGCACATCGAAATCATTCAGTTGGTATGCCTCGATGGCTTGATCTATATGCTGGCACCATTCCCGGACGCCGACGTAGGTGTCCGGGTCAAATGATGGTAAATAGACATCCTTAATCCTTACTTTTGATTCCGTTGGAGGTGTGCATAAGCGTTCTGACATTTTATACATCATTTCCATCACTTGCATCAGGAATTGAGGTGGTATTCCATCCATCTGTGGTCCATAATGAGTATGTGGATGTGACCTGGGTTGTCCTTGAGTTTCAGGTGGTATATCCGTGCATAGCACAGATTCCGGTGGTTGTGTATTGACGGCATCATGATGTTCAGGTGGTATACGAGCTGGTGAGGAAGTGGTTTGGGTGGTAGCACCTTGCCATCCCACTTCTGATGACGGAGAGCGCGTCTCAGCAGAGTTTTTAAAAAGCGTGACGTCAGCCAGGCTGACGTCACTAGTTTGGTTGTCATGTTGGTTGCTCATCTTCAAACTTGTAAATAAAACTTGTTCAATAACTTTGAGGATTTATTTCCAAGAGGTCCGCACTGTACGACTGCTCGAGTCAGAATGATCGAACATTCGCAGTGCGGCCGTATTTATAGGAATCGACCACGTTTACAAAATAGGTTATGTTTTGATCAATGTGAAATTACAAAGTGTTCTTAAATGCTAGGCTTATATTCTAATAATTATGTGATCGACAAAATAATCAGCATTAACATAATTAATCTTAGTTATTCTAATCCTTAAAATAAATAACTGTTTTTGCGCCGATATATGTAATACATTATATGCTTCTTGATAAATCTTGATGAAGGCAGGCACGCACTACGCCCCCGCTTTTTATTAAATACAAATAAACTTGATTCCCAAGTGGAATCAACTATTAGCTTTACTTCTCTCGACTTTTAAACAATATTTTGTATACAATCCCTAGAGATCGCTGGAAGAATATTGTATTTATTGACTTTCTTAACAAAAGTGTTTTGTGATTCTGAAGCAAATATAGCTTATCTTATTTATAAGCTTTATATGTTGTATAAAATAAAAAGTCCGGTTTTATAACCGGTATAAAAAGTCTTGCGAAATAAATAATAATAATAATAAATCTTACTCCTCTTCATCTGCACTCACGCCAACCGCAACCCAATGAAGCAATAGTATCTAAAGAGCAGAAGTTTTCACAATGGAGAGAAAAATCGCTTCACGGTCGACACCTTGCAGATCTCACAGCAGCTCATGTCGATAAAGACGCATCGAACGCGTGGCTGAAACAAGGAGAACTGTTCCCAGAGACCGAGGCGTTCATATTAGGAATCCAGGACCAGGTTATAAACACTAGGAACTATAAAAAGTTTATTCTGAAAGAACATAGTGTAGTTGACGTTTGCAGACGATGTAACTCTGCAAGTGAAACAATTCAGCATGTCACTGGTGCTTGTAGAGCTCTAGTTCAGACGGACTACAAGCACCGACATGACCAAATTGCGGCCATTGTTCACCAACATCTTGCACACCGGTATAAATTCGTAGACAGAAAGATGCCCTACTATAAATACAAGCCCGACACTGTCCTTGAAAATAACTTAATCAAATTGTACTGGGATCGTACCATAATAACAGACCGTACTATATCCGCAAATAGACCAGACATTACCCTGTATGATAAAGTTAATAAATCCATTTACCTTATAGATATTGCAGTTCCCAACACAAATAATGTACTAAAAACAATAAATGACAAACTAAACAAATATCAAGATCTTGCAATAGAAATCAAGCGACAGTGGCGAGCAGACACAGTTCATACGGTCCCCATCGTTATTTCATCAACTGGAATCGTACCCAGGACCCTAAAAACTAGTCTCAGTGTAATAGATCTGCCACATAACACACTTTACTTAATGCAAAAGGCAGTCATTCTAAATACATGTCGCATAACCCGCAAATTTTTAACGCCATTAGCACAAATCCAATCTGAAAATACTCAAACACCTCTCTGAAGCGCCTGGCTTAATAGCTCGCACAGAAGAGAATAAAAATCCCCCTTAAAAGGAGAAAAAAAATTATAAATAAAAAGAAAATAATAATAATAATAAATAAATAATAATTCTATTAGTTTCGTGACTATTGACAATTATCTAACATTTTATATATCACTAACTTCTTCTTTTATATTAGTACATAATGCGAAGTCTTGGCTAACTCTTTTTTAACAACATAACGGATTTTAATGCTACGTTGAGAAGATTTCAAATATTAGTATTTATTAAATTTGTGTTCAAGACGTGAAAAGCTCAGATAAGTCATTCACTAGTATTTGTTATACTAATAAATACACGTGCATTGTGCCTATACATTTGTCCAATTCACTAGGTAGGTACTATTCATTTCAAGTTAATATAAAAATAATTGTTTCAACATTATCATAGTAATTATTCACAAAACAAATTAATTCCAATAACCACTACTAATGATTAATGTTACACTGTTTGTTATCAGTAGGTATGACGACCACAAACTACACTGTTTAATAATTCAACAGGTGTTGTCGTTACTGTGCATATTACAGACGATAGTCAAATAAATGTAGAAGTAAATGAATTTCTATTTCAAACGATGAATAACCTACTTGAATAGAAGGTAGAGTCTAAGGTTTTATTAGTTGAGGTAACTTTAACGGATAGCTCATTGATCGTACATGTTCAAATTTTAATAGAAATGTATTTAAAAAACAAGCCACCCTTCCATCAATATAACTTTTATTTTGCGCGTTTCTTAGAGACAAATATTAGGTAGAAGCAATTACTTAGAAACCGCAATCTAACGGTACACCAATCTCATACTTGGCCTCATTTCTATATTATTTTCTCCCACACTAACCTTTTTCCCGCTCACTAAGCCTAACAATCTTTCTAAGAAAACTTACCGCATGAGTTTCGGATCGCTTTTAACCAAAACAACTAACCCTCAATAAGCCGCGAAGTTATCGGCGATTGTTACTGCCGCTAACTTCAGATTCCAATTCCCAAACAATGGCTGACCTGAGTGTGTACACACATACATACAAAACACACATACACATGTACATAAAAACACACAGTAAGGCTCGCAGTGCTAGCACACCATCACAAACAGCTTTCTACCGCGAATACACTTTATTTGTGAAACTGAAAGCGCAAGCTTGTCCTATCTGAGACTCAAATCTACTAAATTCAAATTAAGTTGCAAACCTATTTAGTTCATTCTGAGAAAAAGCGAATTATAAATAATTATCGCAAACCTTTTGGGAAATTATGAAGCTTTACATCAAAATAATTGGATTAAAAGTTTATAGTTGTTACTAGGTGATTTTGTTCGCAGGAATACGTAATCGGTAGTTGCGAGATCCTTTGGCACGTAGAACGTATTCTGAGAATGTCGGCTTGCTGGTACCGGTGTCAGCTTGGCCATATGGTGACGCAGGCGAGTTGCGAAGCTAGCGATGTCATCAGTGGTGCAGGTTGTAGGTGCGAAGAACTCTCCAGGAAGTCGAAGGGGTTCCCCGTACAATAGCTCTGCTGAAGATGCTTTGATGTCATCTTTGTAAGCACTGCGGATGCCGAGTAGCACCAAAGGTAAGACTTCGGTCCAGCTGGCGTTGTTGTGGCACATTATTGCTGCCTTCAATTGGCGATGGAGGCGTTCCACCATTCCGTTGCAGGCAGGATGGTAGGCTGTGGTCGGACGATGCTGCGTACCGAGGATAGCAGTCAAGGAGTGGAATAGCTCACACTCGAACTGCCTGCCTCTGTCTGTTGTGATCTTCTGTGGGCTGCCGAAGCGGGATACCCAGCCTGCAACGAAGGCACGGGCGCATGTCTCGGCTGTAATGTCGGCCAAGGGGTATGCCTCAGGCCAACGAGTGAAGCGGTCGATGGCTGTGAGACAGTATCTGTAACCACAAGAGTAAGGTAAAGGCCCTACGATGTCCATATGGACGTGGGAAAGGCGTTCAGAAATAATAGGGAACGTGGAAAGAGGTGATTTAGTATGGCGATAGACTTTATTTTTCTGACAATCTTGGCATTCTTTGCTCCAAAGTTTGCAGTCTCTTTGTACTCCTGGCCATACAAATCTTTCTGCGACTAATTTAGCAGTTGCTTTGGCACCTGGATGGCTGAGGCTATGAAGAGAATTAAAAATGGATTTTCTGAAGTCAGTTGTAATAAATGGACGAGGATTACCCGTGGAGACGTCACAAAACACTGAATACACAGAACCAGCAGGCTTTAATTTTTGTAGACGCAGAGCAGTTCCTTCTTGGAGTAATTTCTGTAATTCCGGATCATGTTCCTGGGCTTTAATGAGAGCATGGTAATCAACAGATGATTCTCTTACCTCGTGGATTCGCGAAAGTGCATCTGCGACTACATTGTCCTTACCTTTTACATATTCAATGTCTGTTGTAAATTGAGCAATGTAGTCTAGGTACCGGAACTGACGTGGTGAGCATTTCTCGCGGTTATGGCTAAATGCGAAGGTCAGAGGCTTATGATCCGTGTATACTTTAAATGGTCTGGCTTCTACCATGTGCCGAAAGTGTTGGATTGCAACGTAGATCGCAAGCAATTCGCGATCGTACGGACTATATTTCTTTTGGGCAGATGACAGTTGTCGCGAAAAGAAAGCCAGCGGTTTCCAGTCAGCACAATCTCTTTGTTGTAGCACAGCACCTATGGAAGTATCAGAAGCATCGGTGAAAATTGCAATTTCTGCATCGATCTCTGGGTGTGCAAGCATCGTGGCTCTGGCGAGACTGGTCTTGCAGGAATTAAAAGCATCTGTCATCTCTGCTGTCATGATGATGGGCTGCGACGGTTTTGTTTTTGGCCCAGCGAGTACGACGTTTAAAGGTGCTTGTATCTGCGCTGCTGCTGGTATGAATCTGCGGTAGAAATTATACATACCGAGGAACCTGCGCATCTCTCGAACAGTTTTTGGTTCCGGAAATTCCAACACAGCTTGCACTTTTTCCGCAAGCGGGCGGATACCTCCTGCGGAAACTTCGTGACCTAAGAAGGTGATATGTGTCTTACCGAATTCACACTTAGCGGTATTAATCAGCATACCGTATTCTGCTAGCCTCTCGAACAGTTGCCTCATGTGCTGAATGTGTTCCGCTTCGCTAGATGAAAATAGCAAGATGTCGTCGATAAAACCGTAGACAAATGGCAATCCACGAAGCATTTCATCGACGAAGCGCTGGAAAGTTTGAGCTGCGTTCCGTAGTCCGAAAGTCATGTAATTGAACTCAAACAATCCAAACGGCGTGGTGATTGCTGTCTTTGGTATATCATCTGCAAAAACCGGAATTTGGTTAAAAGCTTTGACTAAATCAATTTTAGAGTAGATGCTGGTTCCTGCTAGTGCATGTGAGAAATCCTGAATATGCCTAATTGGATATTTATCAGGAATTGTTCGTGCATTAAGAGCGCGGTAATCACCGCAAGGACGCCACCCACTCTCTTTCTTAGGTGCGAGGTGTAATGCTGAAGACCAGGGACTCTCTGATGTTCTTGCAGTACCGTTTGCTAGCATTTCCTCGAATTCCTTTTGAGCTATTCTGAGCTTGTCAGGAGGAAGGCGTCTGGGACGGCTGGTAACAGGTGGACCAGGTGTAGTGCGGATATGATGCTGCGTGTTATGCTTCGTAACACGGTGAGTTCCTGCTGGACGTGTTAGGCTAGAATACTCACGCAGAAGCTGGTGGTACACAGAATCGCCAGACACTGCCTTAATTGACGCGATGTTGATCTCCCTGCGCACTGGTGATGCTGCCGTCGAGAGTTCTGTCAGACCGTCGATTAAGCGGTTGTTCCTCAAATCAACAAGTAAATTATAAAATTTGAGGAAGTCTGCACCTATGATCGCCTTTGAGACATCAGCCACCACGAATCTCCAGGTGTAATTGCGTCGAAGACCTAAGTTCAGCTGTAAGTGAACGTAACCATACGTACTAATTGTAGTGCCGTTGGCTGCGAACAGTTGATAGTCGACTTTGTGTCGAGGCTGCTTAACTGCTGATCTGGGGTACACGCAGAGATCTGAACCTGTGTCTACAAGAAATTGTATTTTAGTTAAGCGATCTGTCACGAATAAGCGGGCTGGTCTTGATGGACAGTCGTGTGCCGCTAGTTCCGGCTGCCGTTTGTGTTTAGTGGCACATATTTGCATGGCGTAGTACATCTGGTGGCTCGGTCTCCGAATCGGTTGTGGTACCAACAGATGTCTGTATTGTGATTGCGCGAGTGTGATTTGCTTCTTGAAGTAGATCGGCGTCTGTATGGTTCTCTAGTGGAAGCGCGAGATGTGTGAACTTGGGCTTTCAGCGATGCTATTTCCTTGGCTAGTTCCGTTATTTGTTTGGCCATGTCACAAAACATTGACTGTGTACTAGTGGAAGCAACTTGTGGACCCGGTGGTGCAATTTCACATACTCTGTCAGCTAGTTCAGCAATTGCATCTAGTGGTGAGTCAGTTTGAGTAGCTATCACAGTTTGAATATTCTGTGGTAATCGGCTCGACCAGAGAGTTCGAAGAAAACTTTCAGGCACATTGGGTCCCGCAAGTGTTTGCAAATGTCTCAAAAATTGCGATGGTTTGCGGTCACCCAGCTCTTCGTGCATGAGTAGCTGCTTAATCTTCTTTTCTTGTGATGCTGAAAGTCGCTTTATCAATTCGTGTTTTAATTTTACATACTTGTTTTCGGCTGGAGGTGATGTAATAATATCTTTTACCTCAGTAGCATACTGGGGTTCCAATTGTGCCATCACATGGTAAAATTTTGTCACATCTGAAGTAATTCCAGTTAGTGCAAATTGTCCCTCCATTTGCGCAAACCATAGTGCCGGATCATTGGGATAAAACGGTGGAATTTTTATTCCTACTTTAAATAATGAAGCACTTTCTTCCTCGACTGTACTTTTCGTCGATTCTCCGGAATGTTCTTTGCCTCGTGGCGTGTTGCTATGCAGAGAGACTGCGTCGGGCATCATTTTGGAAGTTCTTAATTCGGGGTCACCAATTATATAGTTGTTACTAGGTGATCACGTCGGGGTCACCAATTTGGCGGTAAAAGGGGAGATCTCCCAGTGCTAGACAGAACACAGGTCTAGGGCCAAGCGGGGCCACTGAGATGATTTCAGAAGTCGTATATATAGTAACTGCGTTTGAAAATGTTGATAGCGCGATATAGGATTAGTATGCGTACCGCCGGTAAGGAATGTTGGCGACGACTAGCGCCATCTATGTCGCCACACCAGCCCCCTCCGAAGACCGGAGGTCGGATCTAACCTATAAGCCATATCCACGGTGAGTCGGGATGAGGTGGCTGAGGTTGTCCGTGTTGCGCTCCTGTACCTACTACGCTGTCCACGGTGAGTCGGGATGTGCGGAGGTGTTGTGGCTAGGATTCAGGTTTCGTGATCTGCACGATACGTGTGAACCCTACGACCGAGCTGCGGGACTGGGGCGAAGAGAGGAGTGCCGACGCCAACATTAGATCACGTCGGGGTCACCAATTATATAGTTGTTACTAGGTGATTTAAAATAAAACTGTCTTTTCACTCTTCACACACTATATATTAAAGTTTATACACTATATTTTACACCACAATTAATGTTTTAAATGTTTATCTCACTACCACTACTTAACTATAACAATACTAAGGCAATTATAGGCTATTTGTCAAGCGCGCACAAGCAAATTCTTATTTACAAGCGGAGCGGAAATTAGGCGTGCATTCGCCGTGACAGACTGATGCTTACTAAAGCGAGCGAGGCGGCGCGCACGGCGCGCCCGCATGTCGCGCGCTGCACATAATATACTACGTAAAAGTACTGTCAGGCGCACAAATGTTAAGCTATACAATATTATTAAACTTAACAAATAAATCTAACAAATAAATTAAACTAATTTATGCTATTATTAAACAACAAATAAATTTAACAAATGTATGCTACAAGTTTTTGTTTAATGATTGAAAATGAAAATCTAAGAATAAATTCAGAACCTTTGTTGAACTTTATTTAAGTAAAATTTTTAAATATATTTTCTCACAATAAAACTCTGACAGTACAGCAAAATGCCTATACTTCGAAATGTACACACAACAATAATAAACACTTGTATTTTTTCAAATTAATATTAAACGTAGGTTCTGTTTGGGAGCGCGCCCAAAAGGCTTACTCTCATAAGGCACTTGTTTGCCACCGACCAATACAAAAGGTAAAGGGTATTGTGAGGCGCCGGCAAACACGGGGGATAAACACTCTGTGATCGATGCAGGCTCGGATGTCAGGGGGAGTATAGCAGGTTGTTGTTGAAAAGAGAAATGAGAAGAGGTGCACATGTTATAGGAAAACAGAATTTACAGATTTAATGAAGTAAAAAAAATATTTTCAATTATTAGGTACCTATTAATAGTGTAAGGTTATTTGCTATGACCACTAAATATCTAGCAAAACAATGATTTATATGACTTTTTCAAACTGTATTTAAAATGAAGTAATCATCAACAATACCTATAAACAGTATTCCTTACTTATTAAGCCAATAAGAAAGAACTTTGAGTTAAATGTAAATTTATATCGTTAAAAAAATAAAATTCCTCAGTTAAAGTCAAGCTACCTGCGGTTTCAGCAGTCAAAACATGTGGTGAAAAGGTCGGGCTGTAAAAATAAAGGTACTTAAGTTCCGTTTTACAGAAGTCCACTATGAAACAAAGCTGCCATTCGAGAAACAAAGGCTTTGCGGCGGTTTAGTGGCGGTCGATGAGTGTTCAAAGCTTTTAGTAAACCAGGAGCTATGTAGCAATCTCATATAAACATTCTATAGATAGTGAACTGATGAATGATTAAGTATATTGTTTCTTTGATTTGCTGAAAGTTTATAGAATTAAAAAAATATCACATGTCCGTTACATTACATGCGTTATTAATATATGATGATGAAATGCAACAAAGGATTAAACTAGAAGTGTGCCACTTCCAAATTAAACCCTAATTTAAGAATGGTTCATCTTTTCACCTAAATTTAATTCGCAGTTAAAAATGAATACTTATTTATCAAATTCAACCTCTTTTAACAAATTAATTTAAAAAAAGTCGTATTTCCAGATTAAAATGCCTGTCTGGTTGTCCTGAACAAACAGAAAAAAAACATCAAACGAAAATCCGATATTATTTTAATTGGCAACACACGATCGCTCGAACGGCTCCAGGTTATTATGTATTAATTGGATTGCGACAATATTTATGAGAGCATCATTTTGTACCGGGAACTGAGGGAAATTCTACTGCAGTAGGTATGAGATCGAATGGATAGCGCATTAACGATGCAATACAAACTATTGTGCCGCAAATGAGGTATTTAATTATTTTGGTTGTTGAATTGGTTATGAAGTAGCGGCCTTAATTGAAGTTAAGTATTGTTTTTATTTATCTAGTGAATGTATAGGGTTTGCATGGACAATTGTATGAATTAATAAAAAAAAACAAATTTAATTTTTTTTAACTTTGCAACAAATATAAATCTCTCTTAAAATAATACTATAGATTGATTTAAAAATAATTACTTATGTTGTAGTTTTCAAGACAGAAGTTTTAATAATCTTTGATAAAAAAATAATAAGAAGCGGTGTTGATTTGATTCATAATTATAGTTTTAAGAATAAGTAGTTCTATATTTGAATTGTAAAGTCAGTACGGACAAGCGAATTAAAATATCTCATATAAAAAGACCTAACTTTTTCCATCCATACTTGCTTTTTCGTACTTTTTATTTTTTGCAAACAAATGTAGAAAAGTATAAATAAATTTAATGCTTATACAACCCTCAACCAGTAATTCGACACAGTGGTACTTGTCAACCCTTCTTTAAACATCTTTAAACTTCTAGTGAAATTCATCACGAGGCAAATGTGATCTAAATCTTAACAATGGGGACAAATTTAATTTAAATAAAGAAAAATAACTAAAACTCGAATGATTAAGAATAAAATTTAAGTTTTTTCGAATAAAAAACATATATAGTTCCTATGTAAAAAAAATACGTAAAGTTATATTTCTACATATAGTTTTTCAAATAGAATGCTTATTTATTAATTTTGAAGTTATAGATACTATAAAAAGAATGCCCGGAGACCCGCGTTCTTTTTCCAGTGTCTATAACTTTAGTTAACGATAAGTTCAAAACTTTAAAAGACCTTTCCTTACATTACATGTCTTCATAATAGAATTGCCTGTCAGTCGAAATCTGCTAAAGAATCATGATGTATATGTTTGGGACGGAAGAAACCTGACCGTTATCTGATTGCTACAAACCATTTACAAATGTTAATTAAATACCATTTTCTTTATTTTTAAAATTGGCAAGATGTGAAATGAGCGCAACGTACCCTTCATGTGGTTAATGAAATCACACTGGTGTGAGTTTAAGTATAGGATAGACGTATTAGCTGACACTACAAATTACTTATATTATTAAATACCTTCAAAATAGTATTTAATGGGCTTAGTTGCGAGTGCTTACACAACTATATAGACCACTTTACAATTAATACAATGAATATCAAGACGACAAATTTAAAGTTTTTTTTAAATATCCAACATTAAACTTCTTTGTTTTTTTCAAAACAGCATAGTTTTATTCAAAAATATAATAAACAAAGCTTTTAGGTATCCAGTGCTTTAATTAACACAAAAAGATAAAAAGAATAAATCTTCATAAAACACAAATAAAATTTAAAACGAGTGAAACCCAATAGTGTTAACCAAATTAATTTCTTCTCTTCACACATGTTTAGGGTCGGTTGTTAAGATTGGGTAACAAAAAAGGTTTAGCTCGTAAAAAGGTTTTACATAATACTCCAATGAAATGCGAGACATTTTCAGACCTTTGGAATATGAAACGAACAAGGGAGCTAATAGTACACTCGGGGGATACAAAGATTGGCTGTTGGGACCTATTCAGACGAAGATAGAAAAGAAAATACTGCCTTGTATGAGAACTATAATATTTGAGACAATTGTCTTGGTAATCGCGTTGAGAACCTTACTTTTATAACTTTGAAAATATAATATTTTATGCCTTGGTAACAATTTAGTTCGAGAAGCTAAGTAATGTTTTAAGATTTTTTTCTTAATATTAAAGCAACAATGTTCATCACCCAATGATAAGAAAATAATAATTTAATTTTGAATATTTAACTTCATTAAAAGAAGGATTCTAAACCTTACGCCATTCTTACGTAATACAAGAACAACGTATCCTTCGAACCTGTAAATTGCGTCAAAATGTTCCTAAAATATGATTTCCCATGGCGGTACAGCCTACAGCACATGCTATCACCTGGCCCTGTGGTTATTCATTCTACATAGAGGTTGTACATCGTTGGCGGGTGTATGTAATCTACAGAATGTTCCGTGTGTTCAAAGATCGAGTTATATTTTAGTATCGTCAATTCATTATAATTTATGTGTTCTTGTAACTTGTACTTTTAGTTTGCGGGTTTACTTGTAAATAATAATCGTTTAAAGTATTTTTGATTAAAAGTTTATTAAATTTTTTACTGTTATTTATTAGTTATGTTATATGATTTCAATAGCAAAGAGTTTTGTAAATGCTTACCAAAAATATGTTTAAAACTTCAAGAGTAACTCTTTTAATGTTGAACGAAGAACCATTTTATGTCTAACGCTGTTACAAAAGCCTTCCTTTACATGCTAACCCATCAATTGTTCGCCATTTTACGATCGGACAGTTTTCGGAACAGACGCTCTCTCGTATATTTAATATTTAAGGCTGTATGGTAATACTCATCGGTGTATATGTGCCTGTATATGTATATGTGCATGTATATGTATGTAGATAAGGAAGAGTGCTCTCGGCTTCAAAAATTAATTGCCGACGCCCCGGGGGGCAGAGCCTGCGATATGATACTCTTGAAAGCTTTTACTGTATTTCAATATTTCAACTTGAATTGTAGACTCTACACTGAAGAGTTTAGTCAAATTTTAATGAAGAAAAAAATATCGTAGTTTTATTTATTTATTTATTTATAGTTCGTGTTCATTTATGTATAGTTGGAGGGGCGCCACTGTGCCACGATAAACATCAGCTCTGTTTATTTACGTCTCCAAAAATTATTAAAACGATCCTGCGTACTCTTTAAGGCGATAATTTTATTAAAACATCACTGAAGAACATCGACAAGTGTTTGCAAGGCCACTGATTCAAGAAAAGTTGTGAAAAAGTGATAAAAAGTGACAGTGAATTGAACACACTTAAATTGGACATATTTTGCATCTCAAACGAAAAACTATAAATAATAACCTGAAACTACATACATAGACGCAGATAATCATACTTTTAAGACCATCAAAGTGGTAAAAAAAGTGTTTTAAAACTAAATAGTGCAAATATAATAACTTACCCACAAAGTAAACAATAAAAATTCAACTGTCACAGAAGCTCATAGTATATTACTCTAAATTCACCGCATTATCAACAAGCAAGGTGGTCAAGCGGACAAACTACCGGACTATAATCCAGTCAAGTCAGGGTTCTAACCCCGCTCTGAAAGTGTCTTTTTGACTTCAAAAATATAATTGGATTTCTTTCTACACTATCCGTAGAAAAAAAAAAAAAAAAAAAAAAGAAACAATAATTTAAAATCTTGTAATACGCCATCCAATTGCACGCCAATAGAGGGCAGTCTTACGTAACAAACATTTAAAATGGAAGGAATATTATCGATATTAGAAACAATACAACGTGATTTAGCGGAACAAAAGAAAGACATAAAAAGCCTTGAGAAAAATATAACTTTGAGCATCAATAAGAATATAGACAATAAATTTAAAATTATCGAAACAAGAACCTTAAACCTAGAAAAACAAGTGGAACAACAACAGAAAACAATTGAGTATTTAGAACGACAAGCAAAAATTAAAAACGTCATATTTTTTGGAATTGAAGAAACTGAAACAAAATACAATGATTTACAAGAAAATATTTTAGAAATTTTGAATAAAGTAATGAAACTTCAATGTCAACAAAACGAAATAGAAAATGTTAGACGACTTGGTAAGAAAAAAGATACATCTAGACCTGTGGTTGTTACACTGTCAACGGTGGGTCGTAAAATTGATATTTTAAAGAAAAATAGGTTAATTAAAGGCATGAATATGAACGTGAAACCAGATTATACCCAAAATGTTTTACAAAAACGCAGGAACTTACAGGAAGAGCTCAAAAAGAAACGAGAGCAGGGTGAAAACGTGGTTCTACGCTACGATAAAATAATAACCTTGAACAACACAGAAAATAATAAACAAAAGAGAATGCAGAAAAGAGATTTATCAGAGTCACCTGAATGTGTAGACCACCACAGCCCTAAGGAAAACGAAGGAAGTAGGATCTACCAAACCCGTAAGAAAAACAAAACCTATGATATTGCTACCTATATGAGAAGATCTACAGAAACACGAAATAAACATGACTCCGAATAACAATTAGCACGCCTCTCACAGCATCCTCTAGGCCGGCTAGTCCCCGGAACACTAGTTGAGGATCTAGACTATAGCCCCCCAATTAGAAAACAGAGTAAAGATATATCACGATATTTATATATTGCAAGTTTAAACGTTAGAACTTTATTGTCAGATTCTAGGATTACCGAACTAGACTATGCTACACACAATATAAAATGGGATATAATTGGTCTGTGCGAAACAAGAAGGAAAAATGAAGTAATAGAAGAATACCCTGAGTTCATCCTATATCATACAGAAAGTACCCTGGGCCAACACGGGGTGGGATTTATGATAAAAAAGTACTTAAAAAATGACATTGTCTCATTCAAAAGTTATTCTGATAGAGTAGCTAGTCTAGAAATAAGCATACCAAATAAAAAATCAATGACAATTGTTCAAGTTTATGCTCCGACCGAAAAGTGCACAGACGACGAGCTTGATAAATTTTATTACACACTAGAAAAAGTCATAGAAGAAGCAACAACAAAAACACTTGTAATTATGGGTGATTTTAACGCTCAGATCGGAAAGTTACAAAGTGGTGAAGAACTGGCGTTTGGCAAGTACTCCAACGGCAAAAGGTCTAAACATGGACAAAGACTGGTCGAATATGCTCTAGAAAATAATTTAAAATTTACAAATAGCATGTACAAAATAAGGAAAAACAAAAAATGGACATGGCAATCACCAAATGGTTTACATCATAACGAAATAGATTATATTCTTGCAACCCATCTCGTGAATGTTAATAATTTTAATATTATTCAGAATCTTAATTTTAATACGGACCACAAAATGATAAGATGTAAAATATCTATTGGAATTACGAAGAAAAGGACATTTATTTATCAAAACTAACCAGAAATACACAAGAAATTTATCAATACTTCCAGATGATATAAGAAAGAAATGGGAAGAAAAGTTTACTGAAGCAATAATGAAATCTCCAGACATACAAACACAATACAACAGCTTTGAAGAGGAAATGACAAACCTACTCTCACAAATACCCAAAATAGAATTTAAACAAAAACAGGATACGAATTCACATATAAAGAAGCTATTCGAAGAAAGAAAACAACTATACAACAAAAAGAGAACTAAAGAAATCAAGACTCAAATCACCCAAATTAGTAAGCAAATCAACAAACAAATTCGTGAAGGTAAAAAGACGCACAGAAAAAACACGTTCGAGAAATTTATAAGCAAAACAGGAGCTGTGAAAAAAGCCTATAAAGAACTCTGCGTATCATCCAGGTGGACTTCAAATATAAAAGATAGAGAAGGAAACATGAGAACAAAGAGACAAGACATAATCAAAGAAGCTACATCTTTCTATAAACAACTCTACTCTACAAACCTAACATCAAACTTTGACATATGCAGCTTAGAAATTCCAAAAAGTTCAGATGTTATCCTCCCTTTACTACTTTCAGAAATAGAATTTGCTATCAAAACCCAGAAAAATGAGAAATCACCTGGAGAAGATCAAATAACCAATGAACTTTTAAAATCTTTACTGGAACTCTTACTAAGACCCCTGCAAACTATGTTTAATAATATAATAGAAGAAAAATCAACTCCAAATCAGTGGTCTAAATCTACAACAATTCTTCTACACAAAAAAGGTGACCGAGATAACCTTAATAACTATAGGCCAATAAGCCTTATGAGTAATGTCTACAAAACTTTTTCGAAAATCATCCTTAATAGACTTTCTACCGTCTTAGACGAGAATCAACCACATGAACAAGCAGTGGCCCCGTTCTGTAAGTCTGACACCGATCTCGATCCCCTTCAAACTCCCTTTGTAGAGAAGTTTTCCGTGACATTTTCGACAACACCTTTCATCGAAAGCGATTGCTATTGCGACTACAATTGAATGAACGAAATTGACTTTTTGAAGGATTTCAACTGCTTTGAAAGATATACGACTTGTCAAATCAAACAAGGCACTTACAAATAACAACAATTGAAATGAAAGTAGCAGATTATTTACCGCTATTTTTTGGTGTTTTTCTCTCATTTAGGTAGGTATCTACTTAAAAAAGCTTTAAAACATTGCGCATTTGAAAATTTGAGTTTTTAATGTCTAACTTAACTTGTAAGCGTGCATACTGCGTAGTGGATCAATGGTGCATAGAAGCGGAATCACACATTAAACCTAGCTCTATGCATTGTTTAGTCACAGAAATAGAAGCAAACTCGAGTCGGTTTTGGTAGGTAGGTATAAAAGTAAAATTTTAATACCTTGCTAGCAATAATTCTAATTTATTGGTACCTACTGACCACTCCAGTCCAATTCCAATCATTTCAAGATTTCTAAATAATGTTTATGCCTAAATGAACCTATTTGAAATGTACTACATTTTGCACAGTACTTACCAAACAAAGTTTCATGCCATGCTTGATCTCAAAAAAGCCAAAATGTCTCAGATAAAAGGTAAATGTGAAGAAACACACATTGTAGATGCATGCATACTCAAGTAGGTTCTCAACTATCCATTTTGGTTCTATAAAATACCTATTTCACTCTAAAATCAAACAGCCGTCTATAGTACGTAATACAACAGAAACTACAATTGTCAATTTTATTAAATGTTATATTCATCGTTTTGTTATATAAATAATGGTTATATAAATTAGTAGGTAACTCCTTGTTTCTGAATCCACTATTTTAAGTAATATTTAGATATTGCTACAATATAAATTGAAAAGCTAAGAGGTCATGCCGCTTTTTTTTTTTTATGTAGGTAAATAGGTACATATTATTTAGTTAACAAACCTTGATTATTTTGATATCTTTACAAATTAAGTTTCATATGATGTAACACTTTAAAAATAAATAAATAATACAAGCCCCAGTTGTGGTTCTTTCATAACCATCTTTTTTGTTAACAAAGTTTTAGTTAATTAGTAATGAAGGGAAGGCAATATTTGTTGACACCCATGATTCTGTTTGTTTCAAAATCTTCTTTAATTGTTCGATGTCTAAGTTCTCCATTAGCAGCATGTTGGCACAGTTGATACAACACTTTTGATTCGTACTGAAATCAATAATTTTAAATTACAGATATGCCTTGAATTCAACAATTTATTATATAAATTTGATGAATGAATGTTTCTTCATTTGAACAACTTACTAAATATTTGTAAATAATGGCAAATCTTAAGTCATAAATCTAGGAACATAACCTTCATACGTTAGTTACCTACCTAAAATATAGAACTATAACTTTCAGAGAGGCTTAATCACAAACAATATTGATGATAAAACATTACGTTTTCTCTATGTAAGAGTATTTCCAACGTTCATACAACATTAAATAAGTTATTGAGTTTATTTTAAGGTTAGTTAGCCTAGCAAAGTAAAGTAAACAAACAAAACAATAACATTGGTAGTGAGTGACATACGTACCTTTTTTTTTGGTTTATTTATGAGGCAAAGGTTCTTTCAACCATGCGCAGCCTAGTTTAAAAAAACCGTAGCTTTTCTTTTTAAAAGAATTTATTAATTCAATAATTTATTTTGTATTAAATTTTATATTTTTAAAACATATTTTTTATTTGCTCTAATTTACAGACTTTGAATGTTGGATAAAAAAGTCATGAAAACGGAGAGTAAATTGGTGATACAAAGTGCAATTCTAAGTTAAAATTAGAGCAATTTACGTAGGTATTTATGTTATTTGTATTTTCATTAATTCACAAAACAAATTTACTAGCGATAAATACAAATAAAAACAGTAAATATTTACTCAAAAAAACTTACTTAAAAGTAGTAAGAATAATATTATTTATAATAATATCCACGGCATTTTTTATTTGCTTCATGAAAACACAAGTTTATTTGCATTGCTAGTAACAAAAATTGGAAAACTTATCTGACGTCAATGTCAATCAATTGTCATGTCAATGTCAAGTATCAGCGCAACCGCAACGTTTTATTTATTTGCTTTCAAATCAATTTATAATATCAATAATTTACATATTTTTATAAATAAAGTTGCGCAACATATAAGAGAAACACAGTCCTTATGTACCCGAGGTTCCCAAACGATACAAACAAGTAATAAACTTCATGTGTCTCGAGAAAAGTTTTGTTGTTATTAAAGGTACTTGTTTTCGTTATTTATCTTCTTCACTGCATAGTATAAAACAAAGTCACTTGCCGCCGTCTGCGTGTCTGTTAGCTTAGATCTTAAAATTACACAACAGATTTTGATGGGTTTTATTAATAGATAGAGAGATTCAAGGGGAAGATTTTATGTATAGGGAAAGGCGTTTTACTCCAAATGTGAAGCTTACTGAGCCGCTGGCAAAAGCTATATAATATTATTATTATTGCAAAATATAATACAGCAAAAAACTTAGCCACAGCAACATGTGGCTGGTTAATATGTATATAATTATTTTATCATGATAGCGGAGAATTCTTTGCATTTTGATTGTGGTGCTACCAGCCTATCTTTTTTTAAGTAATAATAATTAGTTTGATAGTATAATTAATATTACTTGTATGTTTCAGACGCACATTCTACAGAGAAGTAAAAGATATCATTGAAGATCATACCATCTGTTAAGTGAAAGGGTAGCGGCAGTCAAAGGTGTTAATTGAATTGCAAAAAAGAATTGTTAGTTTGAAAGGATGTAAATAACTACTTATTTTCTTAGCTGTCTTCAAATTATTTGCTTCCCTGTCATGTAAAATAAAAGAGATGCATCATTTTGACTATTTTTTCACAAAAATGTGAATTTGAAATTAATATAAGCTTCTTAATGAATTTTATGAGTATTTTATTTCTAATAATGTTCCTTTTTTGTGTTTTATATGACTTTGAATATATATTAACTCATTTCACCTTCCTCGATCAGTGAAAAATATAATAAATAGGAAGTGCCTATTTTGAAGTAGCAAAGAAATATTTATTATTAAAAAGAAGACTTACACAATTAGGTACTATTAATAATTTGTTACATGAGTTTAATTTCAAATATAGTATAGTTCTATTTAAATATCCAATTTTTATTAAATATTTAAATTGCAGAAATAATGGTTTGTGTTTCGTTAAATTTCAACTTTCCTAGGGCTTCAGTCCTTGTTTTTTAAATTACATTGACCTCACCATATCCTAATACTTCCTACTCATCATATAAACAAATACTAAATATAGAATTACTAGAGAGCGCTATATGCTGAAGATATAGTTACCTAACTACACTAATTACCATGACTTAAGTCTCGTTGGTTATTGCAAACATTATAAACCACATATTAAGTAGCCGAATATAAGTTGCTAGTGGTTGTGCCGTGCTTGCAAGAAAGGTATAAAATTCTAGGTAAGTACCATCTTTACAAACCCAAATGAAATAAATATATGAATTTCATAGGATTTCATTAACTTGAATAAGTAAATAAGTAGGTTATTCGTAGGTTCATAGAATAAGTAATTTCCTACAAAATTTTCACTTCTTTACAAAGTATCTTTATGCGATACCTACCTTTACCTTTTATTTATTGCTCTTATACTAAATACTTTCCTACCTATATCTTTAACAACACTATTTTTTTTTATCAAAAGCGCCATATTTAAAAATTTGTTCATAAGTTACTGCATCGGTATCATACTTATTTGAAAGAGGGACCTCCAAAGTGAAATCTTTCATTTGACAAGTCGCAATCACAAACACCTTTCAAAATTGATAAATATCGTTCAAAAAGTTCATTTGGCTCATTCAAGATTGAGTCTCAAAATCAACACCTTTCGATGAAGGATGTTGTCGGAAAGTAAGGTTTGAAGGGTATCGCAATATCTCATAAGTGTCAATTGCGTTTTGAAGTCCGAAAAGATCTTATTTTTTTAATTTAAATTAAAGCAAAAATGAGTTTAATAATAAGTTTATGACATCAAAGATTAAAGTTTGATACTAAAAATTAATCCTACATTGTTTTAATAATAAATAAAAAATAAAGAAATATTTTTTTTCGTGAATAATTAAACGCAGCAACATCATTCAGCAATATCATTCAAAATTGAAAGCGATTGCGACTCGAAAACCGATTTCGTTCAAGAGTCGCGATACCGATCCCTTTCAAAGGTATTGATATTCGAGTTAGAGAACAGCCCTGCAGGATTTCGGAAGGGATTCTCAACAGTTGATCACATTCACGTTATGACACAGCTAATAGAAAAATGCAACGAATATGGTAAAACTTTGTACATATGCTTAATAGACTTTACAAAAGCCTTTGACTCTTTAGAACATCCCGCCATCTGGAAGGCACTATTAGAACAAAATGTAGACAGAGGATATATAGAACTCCTAGACAGCATTTATTCCAAAATTACGAGTAAGATAAGATTTGAGAGGGAAGGACCAGAATTTCGCATAGAAAAAGGAGTCAGACAAGGAGACCCACTCTCGCCAAAAATATTCTCGGCAGTGCTTGAGAGTGTTTTTAGAAATATCAACTGGGAAAACCAAGGAATAAATATAAATGGCGAGTACATGAGTCACCTACGATTTGCAGACGATGTTGCTATCTTTGCAGAGCAGAGCATACAACTAGAAGTCATGGTCAACGATTTTGCGAGGGAAAGCAAAAAAGTCGGCTTATCACTGAATGCGACTAAAACTAAAATTATCTCTAATGGTCGACAAGAAGAGATAAAAATTGGCGGAGATATAATTGAATATGTTACAGAATATATTTACCTCGGTCAATCAATTTCGTTCAAAGATCAGACAGCAAATGAAATTCACAGACGAATTGCGATTGCTTGGAAAAAGTATTGGTGTTTAAAAGAGATAATGAGAAATAAAGACATTAGCATACATATAAAAAGTAAACTGTATAATACAGTAATCTTACCATGCCTAACATACGGTTGCCAAACATGGTCTCTGCGCAAAAAAGATGAAAAGAAATTAGCTATACACCAACGTAAAATGGAAAGAAATATGCTAGGCGTGAAAATTTCAGATAAAATTAGAAATGTATCAATAAGGAAGAAAACAAAAGTAACTGACATTATATGGAAAATCAGAAACCTAAAATGGAATTGGGCAGGCCATGTGTGTAGAATGACAGATGACAGATGGACTAAGAAAATTTTAGAATGGACACCAAGAGAGGGACAAAGAAGAAGAGGTAGACCAAAGAAACGATGGGAGGATGTATTTAAGGAAATATGTGGACCAGACTGGAGAAGACAAGCAAGGGACCGAGAACACTGGAGGAAGCTGGGGGAGGCCTACGCCCAAGAGGCGACTTCCACATAATTTAGAATATCGACAGGACTATTTTATTTGATTTTGTTTATTTATTGTAATTTTAATTCATAATTTTTAATACCTGACATCTTGTAATTTGACATTGTATGAAATTTGTGGTAGAATAAAGGCTATTTTTATTTTTATTTTATTTTATTAGTTCGTGTACAAACAAATACCAGGAAACTTAAAAACTAATACTATTAAAATTATGCTTTTATTCTTAATACCTACATGTATTTTAGGTTCAATAGTTAGATAAGTGAGTAACACAGGTACAATAGTCAGGTAAGTGAGAAACACAGGTTCAAGAGTCAGGTCAGTGAGTAACACAAGTTCAAGAGTCAGGTCAGTGAGTAACACAGGTTCAACAGTCAAGTTAGTAACACAGGTTCTAGAGTCAGGTTAGTGAGTAACACAGGTTCAAGAGTCAGGTAAGTGTTTAACAGAGGTTCAAGAGTCAGGTTAGTGAGTAACGCAGGTACAATAGTCAGGTTAGTGAGTAACACATGTTCATAAGTCAGGTAAGAGAGTAACACAGGTTCAAGATTCAGGTTAGTGAGTAACGCAGGTACAATAGTCAGGTTAGTGAGTAACACATGTTCATAAGTCAGGTAAGAGAGTAACACAGGTACAATAGTCAGATTAGTAAGTAACACAGGTTCAAGAGTCAGGTTAGTGAGTAACGCAGGTACAATAGTCAGGTTAGTGAGTAACACATGTTCATAAGTCAGGTAAGAGAGTAACACAGGTTCAAGATTCAGGTTAGTGAGTAACACAGGTACAAGAGTCAGGTCAGTGAGTAACGCAGGTACAAGAGTCAGGTTAGTGAGTAATCACGTTTAAGAGTCAGGTTAGTGAGTATCACAGGTACAAGAGTCAGGTTAGTAACACAGGTACAAGAGTTAGGGTAGTGAGTAACACAGGTACAAGAGTCAGGTTAGTAACACAGGTACAAGAGTTAGGGTAGTGAGTAACACAGGTACAAGAGTCAGGGTAGTGAGTAACACAGGTACAAGAGTCAGGGTAGTGAGTAACACAGGTACATCAGTCAGGTTTCACCTTTCGATTACATCCACCAGGTGAAAGACACGATCCTGGAGAAGTACGGCGGAGAAGAGCACCTGCAGGCGCCGAGAGAGCTGCTGCAGCAGACCGAGGTGTTCACCAGGTCAACAAGGACGGGACCCGGGGCGACGACGGGGAGAAAAAAGTCGCTGAGTAAGTTTCAGGTAAAGTGACGTTATGAAGTACATGATAAGATTGAAACGACCGGACTTGTTTTTCAATTATTTAACTACGCCATTTAACATTTAAAAAAAACCTTAGTGATGGTCCAAAACTAAGTCAAATTCTTTTATGTGTTCTAGAATGAGTTTTAACATAAAACAGACAAAAAGAGCTATTTTCCTTTTTCAATTTCTACGCAATGATGTTGGTAATGATAATGTGTTCACCAATCAAACGCGATCTTTCTTTAAAGAAAATTAACTTACAATTCTCTTGAAAGTTTCGTATGAACGCTATGTAAAAAAGTCTAGTTCACTAAACTATGAATTGCTATTCCAGGAGTAAATACGAGGAGGTCGTATTAATAAAAAACCACACAACGGATAATAGAAGCGTAGAGGAAGGGTGCCTTAGATGGACAAACTGAAAATCCTACTAATATTATCCTACTAATATTATAAATGTGAAAGTTTGTGAGGATGTATGGATGGATGGATGGATGGATGTATGGATGTTTGTTACTCTTTCACGTAAAAACTACTAGACGGATTTTGATGAAACTTTACAGTAATATAGCTTATACATCAGATTAACATATAGGGTACTTTTTACCGCGGGAAAACTTTTCATTCCCACGGGAAACCGACTTCTACGCGAACGGAGTCGCGGGCGGCCACTAGTAAATTATAAATGTGAAAGTACGAGTATGTGAGGATGTGTGGATGTATGGATGTTTGTTACTCTTTCACGTAAAAAGTACTGAACGGATTTTGATGAAACTTTACAAAAATATAGGTAATACATCAGAATAACACATAGGGATTATTTTACCGCGGGAAAACTTCTCATTCCCACAGGAAACCGACTTCCACGCGAACGGAGTCGCGGGCGACCGCTAGTTTTGTATACTATTTGAACTAAAGTTCTAAGTAATTTTTTTAAGTTATATAGCATTAATCTTCAATTAAGCAAGTTTTAATCTTAAAATTCCTTTGCCATTCCCTGTGTCAGCCGTCGCTTGGCAAAACAACTTGTCATAACGTGTCTCAAATAGGCTTCACCCCTATCCGATACTATCCGAACCTTTTATAGCGGATTCGGTTACGGATACGAATATTTTTTTATATCGGATACCCGATAGTTTCCCAAACATTCCTGCTCTTTATCACAGTCACTTATACTACGTCTAAATAAATGTCGTTTCTAAAGCACTCCGGCGCAATACCGCGATCAGTGATCAGTGAGCGGCGTATGAAACAATTGAAGGCAGCCATCCATCATGAGCCGACCAAATTGAAATTGCACCGGGTAGGGGCCATCATAGAAAAACCTTTGGGATAATAAGTGGTGGAAAAAACCTAGAGGAAGTACGTTATGACATAGTTTTTACGTTGATAAGGTATCATATTTGACTGTACAAAGATATCTTACTGATCAAAATCTAATTTAGGTGAAAAATTTCCGAATATTTTAAACTATTAAAATATAATTGACTAGTGTTCGCCCGCGACTCCGTTCGCGTGGATGTCGGTTTCTCGCGGGAATGGAAAGTTTTCCCACGGTTAAAAGTACTCTATGTGTTATTGTGATGTATAACCTATATTACTGTTAAGTATCATCAAACATCCACACATCCATACATACTCAAAAACTTGAACTTTTATAATATTAGTAGGATAATGACACAACCTTTGTAGATATAACCGCCGGTTTCAGAATTGAGAATTTAAAGTTGGCATTAAAGTACTACTTGAGTAACTCAAACATTTTTTATAAACATCCTTTTATGTCGTAAGTGTTCCGTCCACTTCGCCCTTGTCTGTAATTTTTCACCTGAGAGCACAATTTACGCTAAGAAATGAATCTTCTGGAAGCCCTCTTCGTAATGGTCTGTTTTCTGAAGTGCACTTACTGAGGTACTTGCCTCATTTTTTATGGTATTGTTAGAATGATAGCGACCTGTTAAAATAAGATATCGTTTCGGAAACGCAAAATATACCGGGTGTCCAGGAAACAATGGATAAGCTCTGAAGGGCTAATAGTAGAACTAAAGGCAAGCCTAAAAAATAATTGATAAAAAGTATAACCCTTACACTGATAGAATTATGGCGCTTTAAAAAAAAACTTCATATTTTTTTGACTGTGTTCATATTTTTACTCGTAACGAGGTCAAATCACTTAATAACATCATTATTTCTGTGCTAAAATAATTAATATTAACCGCATCAGTGAATAACTATCAAATAAAATAGCTAACTAAAGTATTTTTCTCAAAAAATAGTGTTAACCTTTTGATTTGTGTAAAATTTCTGAAGAAATATTTTTGATGCGCAACTTTGAACAGCTCTGGTGTAAAAAAATTATATGAAAGTAACAGTGACCAATGATTTCAAAATATTCCTGGTTTAATAACGTTTTTAAAAAGATGTAAAATGTCGTTATTGTAATGAAAAAAGATTGAACTAATGGTATTAGTGTGTAAAATGGGATAATTATTTAGATCTAGCAAAATTATAAAAATACAATAAAACTAAAGAAATATGATTTTCAACTGATATTAATTGCAAAAACATTAGAATAATTTAGAGTAACTGTTCAAATTGTCTGTCCCCATCCTGATGCAGACCCTGCATCTACGAATAAAGGATCTTCAAAGAAATCAACTTAACAGGAGAAAGTGATCCAAATTTTCTTCATAATGACTTACCCAATTTATTGATAGACGTGTCCGAAGAGCTTCGCGACACATATTGGCTTCAAAATGAAGGCTGTCTAGCACACTATGCTGTTGCATTATGTGCATACTTGACGAAACCTACCCTAACAGGTAGGTAGGCCACCTAAACCTAAACGCTTTAGACTTTTTACTGGGGGTATTTTAAGGAAGAGTTTAACCGGCAACCAGTAACTTCATTAGAAGATCTACGAGCTCGTGTTCAGGCCGCTGCAATCAATGATCGACGACACGCGCGATTTTTTTGAAGATCCTTTATTCGTAGTTGTAGGGCCTGCATCAGGATGGGGACAGACAATTTGAACAGTTGCTCTCAATTATTCTAATGTTTTTGCAATTAATATCAGTTGAAAATCATATTTCTTTAGTTTTATCGTATTTTTATAATTTTGCTAGATCTAAATAATTATCCCATTTTACACACTAATACCATTAGTTCAATCTTTTTTCATTACAATAACGACATATTACATCTTTTTAAAAACGTTATTAAACCAGGAATATTTTGAAATCATTGGTCACTGTTACTTTCATATAATTTTTTTACACCAGAGCTGTTCAAAGTTGCGCATCAAAAATATTTCTTCAGAAATTTTACACAAATCAAAAGTTTAACATTATTTTTTGAGAAAAATACTTTAGTTAGCTATTTTATTTGATAGTTATTCACTGATGCGGTTAATATTAATTATTTTAGCACAGAAATAATGATGTTATTAAATGATTTGACCTCGTTACGAGTAAAAATATGAACACAGTCAAAAAAATATGAAGTTTTTTTTTAAAGCGCCATATTTCTAGCAGTGTTAGGGTTATACTTTTTATCAATTATTTTTTAGGCTTGCCTTTAGTTCTACTATTAGCCCTTCAGAGCTTATCCATTGTTTCCTGGACACCCTGTATACCTTAATAGGATTAATGATTTAGTTGATTAATATTTCTTTTAGTTTTGTGTTTGGTCATTGATTTTGTTGAGACTTTGTTAAAATAATAACCAAAATAAATCCCACTAGTCGGGCACTTTGAAAAAAAATTCAAATGTTGTACAAATATTACTATTACAATTTAAAACATATATTTTATATCAAATAAGAAGGTAACTACTTCCTTTACGTAAGTTAATTAGTATTTTTATTTTAATGAATACATCATATATCAGTTAATTTATCTACGTTAGCTTTTGATGTGCCTGGCTGCGTTATTAATAATACCTCTTCGAGACATTAATCTTTTGAGATTTTATAAATATTGTATCATATCGTTTCCTAATGTCATTAGGTACTCAAAACGTTGTAAAACTAAAGATAAATCCTGAAACATTATATAACAGAAGCTAACTATTAGAGCAATATATTTCATCTCCCTCGCACATTAAAACCACCACACCCCAGCTGGTCTTCGACGAATAAAATCATAAAACCACAGGAACAATCCCACTCTAGATTGGCTTGTTCAAAAACCAATCTAATTAGACCCACGCGGCGATATCACCGCGTGCGACACTGAGCTCAAATTACATTAGTCGCTCTCGAGCTCATAATGAAGCTGTGAGCATTGCACATATCATTTTAAACTATAAAGTAATGTGTTTAAGGTTGATTTTTGCGTGTGGAGTGTTACGCATGTGGTAGTATGAAGTGTTTTTTAGAAATGGCATTTCCTTGGCGGGACGGATTACGTCTGCTGAGTGAAGAATTGTGTTTTTTTCCATTTTAATTTGTCCGCTGAATGTAGGGTTTTTCTTTTAATCCTATTTGCGAGTTAACCACGTTAGTTAAACCTTGCGGGAGAAGGGATTGAAAGCGGTTTTATTCATTACCGGATGTTGATTACCTATTAATGTTAACGGCATATGGTGAACATGTTTATATGTCACTGCTCTTGTTAATTAAGTTTTATTTGATTGCCTGTGGCTTCACGTTGTTGTTTAATTTTATAAAAAGTTGTTAACAATCCTCAATTATCTGTTAAATGCAACAATAAAGATATAAATAAATAAAAATAACAAATCCTCAATCTAAAAGACCAAAATACATAAGATTAAAATTCGATTTAACATTATTTTGCTACAACTTAAATTCATCCACATTTTTTTATAAAAGTACATAAAAGAATGAATGGATGCTGAATAAAGCCCCGTTTACTTACAAACCCAGCTCATACGGATATCTCTGAGATCCTTTGAATCGTAAAGACGTCATAATCCCGGTGATCGCTCATTTCCTTTGCCACAAGATTAGATAGTAAACCTTACCCACTGCAGATGATATGTTTATTTATTTAATACTAGCGACGCGCCCACGCTTCACAATGGTGTATTTTTGGCCAACTTGATCACGAAACAATAAATTTTGGCTTACTTAAAGTAACTTTTTTGTAATTTTCTAAATTTACAAATTTAAATGAATAAATTTCCTAAAAGATGGCCAAAAACGCATTAATATCCGTTACGTAGTTTAGAAGGAGTTAGCGGACAAACATACAAACAGACAGAATTAACGACTTGGATTTATACTATTTAATGATAACGTTGATACCGTAAAGGAGTGCATTATTTTATCACAATGTTTATATTTTTAGCATACTTGTCATCATTTAGTTTAAAGACAAACTTATAATACATGGTGTAAACAGACTGCTTCCGAAAACGAAAACTGGGCATTTCTGGAGGGGTACTCGTTACTTGCTACATTACATAACCACAAACACGAATAACATCAAAAGTGAGTACGCTCAATTATTCCCTTTAAATATTATTAAACCCATTAATCAACCGGCACGAACTGCGCCGCAGCTGTCACCTGTCACCTGTCATCTGTCAATGTCACAGAGCGATCGTTCGTCGTGTTACAACAGTTGGCGGCGAAGAGATCAAATGGCGGGATGTAATTGATAATTAAGTAGAGGAATATTTACTTTGTAATTAATATTAACTGTTAATGAGGCAATTAATGATATAAAGGATTAGGTTAGGAATTAAATTGATCAATTTGTTGGGGGTTTATTATAAAAAAGTGTTTCATGACAAGCAGATGATTTTGAAATGATCTAGATCGGTAATAGTAGTAAATACTTTGTCTCAGGCTTTAAACTGTAGGGACAGCGATAATGCAACGTCGGCAGAAGCGCGTTGACGTTGCATCAGTTGAAATTAGCCACCCGTACAGTAAGGTAGTTATTAACAGCTTTTTGGGTTAAAATAAAGACTCAGTTTTTATTTATGCTGTTTGATTTATTGCACATAGCAACCTTAAACCGAGGTAGTTAAGATAGTGATTTCTTATAGGTAGTTAGTCGAAATAGTTAATATACATTAAAAAACTATGGTTCCCAGAACACTTCAGTTACTTTCAAAAGATTTTATGGCCTAATTTTTATATAATTTTAATAGTTTTCGCTTGGCGATTATGAGTCAGTCAGAGCTTGTGTTTTTATTATAGTATAGGAGGAAGAAACAGAAGTTTTTAAGGATTACTGAGAAAAGGCAGGTTGAGAACTAAATGTGACCTTGTTAGTGATTTTGACTTGAAAATATTTGACCCACTTCATTGAGAAGTTTAACCCAAGGGTTTGATTGATGCTGGGTAGTTACTGTGACTAAAACACTGTCAAGGTTGTGAAATAAATAACGTATTAATAATATGATTTTTTTCAAGTAGTTTATTTATTAAATTAACAAGTTATGAAAATGAAACTATAATAGCTTAAGATAAATTTACCGTAGCTGTGTCAGCATTTTTGTTATTTTTAATTGATTTTATATACATTGAAAATGTTGGTAACTCTTACAACCACAATTACGGTTTTTATAAAGTTATTTAACAAATTCGTACTCGTATTCATTCTTAAGATTCTGGTAAAATGCGCGTATTTTCCTTTCGAATTTAAACGAAATAAACATTTTTTCTGAACGAGACGTGCTACGAAAATAAGATGCTACGAGCGTAGACGAGTCTTCGAACTATGCCGTAGCGCATCATATTAATATTAGAAGTTTGGACGGAAGCTAAAAGTATGTACTAATTATAATTTTATTTATAATAAAATATTAATAAATTGAAGGAATATATTTATATTCTCGTATTAACTTAATCCAACAGACTTAGACAAACAAAGAAAAAACTTTAATAGGTACTGAAAACTCATACCACTAATAAATTTTAATAATAATAGAGTATATTAATATACGGCCTATATAATTATTGTTTAATTAGATAAATAATTATCCATTTAATGTATTTACATAGTCCCATTTGTTTTTCCAACGAATACGTAATCTTTCCAACACAATCTTTGTAACAAAATCTAATTAAAATAATTATCGTTATTCTACGTGACCTTTCCCCAAAGAGCTGCTTTATTACCGGTATCATGTTTCTGTAGCGAGTTATTACTGTAACCTTTGTGGAGCCGAGTGAAGGTACAAATAAATGTCAGAGTGACAGATGTAGCAAAACATTTACAGTACTATCATAGTAGTTTAATACAATAAGGAAAAATAAACACGTGACTTGTCATGGAAGAAAAATGGGTTTGACTTATTTCTTTCAGCGACTAATTAGGATTTCCCCTAGAACATTGCACGGAACTTGACAAGAAGTTAACAGGTCCCCATGCAAAGTTTTTTTTTTTTAATGCCGACGTCCCGACGTTTTTTCTATGTTCGTATTTATATTTTTAGAGGGTTATTATTAATTAAAATAAGTTACGTCCCCAAAAACAAGGACGTATAAAAACTAGGACACAATTTGACCTATATATCACACAGTTCATCGGACAGAGAACCTGTTTAAAGTTTATTTATGCCTTGCATCTAAACTTGTCTTCAGCTCAGTAAAACTTTAACTAAACCGTAAACATATTAAATGTTAATGATATAACTTAATATCAGGTACTCCGCGGTGCATTACTGTAATTACCGAGCATCATTTCTGAACGTCATCATTATTAATTGTATTCATAACACCCATCAACTCGTGCACTCTCGCAGAGTATTTTATTTTAATTATGTTATTAATGTGCTGGGGTAGTTTGCAGGAAATTAACTTTATAATAAATAAAAGCTTTTAATTTTCGTGGGGATAATATAGTTTTATAAGTATATTTGCTTTGACGTTATTTTAAAACATTAGTGTCCGTTGAAAGTTACTCTGCAGTAAATTTTTTATAGAACTGGTATCATTCTCGTAAGTTTAGCATCATTTATTATAAACTTGCAGATTCACACAAATATAAATATCAAAGAAATAATCTTTAACGAATTTTTAAGGTAACTCTTAGGTAAATTTATGTACATATTATGTCTTGTAACAAGTACAAGAATGGTTAAAGTCAAGACTAGTCATTGGTAAACTGCTAAGCGTCGTACATGATGTATGGTGACTAGTTTAGCGTATCTCGTGTCGGCGACTCGGCGACGACAGCTCGGTGCAACACACGCTTGTTGCACATCTGTAAACATCAGTTGAAACACAGTTGAAAGTAACTGCTCTATAATATTCAAGCTAGCGTAAGTGTAAAAAGGTTAAGTTTTTAGATGTTTTTCTTATAAAAAGGAGGTACAAATACATTGCGTAATCGAAGACATACAATAAAAAGACTTTGTAATAAAATTTTCTTTTATTTCTACTTTTATATCGCGTTATCAAAAGACTTGATAGAATCTAGACATATGTCAAAGGTTTATTTTAAAAACCTTTGTATTCAGTTTAGAGACCTCTTGAAGCCTTGTTAATTGGAGTATTTGATACTATTTTGTACGGCTGCGGGTATCGTTTCGATCGCCTACACAAATTAGTTAGCAAAGACGCATCGCAGCGTAATGAGAACGGCCCGAGAGCCGTCTGCGCCTGACTTTCATGTAATTGTATCTTTCGGAGGATTCCACTACTTTGAACAATTACGAGAAGGTTTTAGTTGTTAGATTTTATGTAATTAGATACATTTTAAGCAATTATTATATATTCATATTATGTGTGAGATACTTAAACTCTCGCGTAAGATTGCTGGAGCATATTCAAACTTAAAATATGTATTATTTTAAAATTATGAAGTAATTTTAATTCAGTTTTGTATACCCAAACATTTGTTTATATAACTCGACTCGTGTTTTCTCGGAACTTTTCCATTATCTTTCGTTTACTCCGTTGTTTAATTACAACTTCGTGTGTTTGTTTATGCTAATTCTAACAGAATTTAACAACTGTTCTGTGTCTACACGCGTATTCCGTTTGTATAAATATTGAAGCAAGTTAAGAAGTGTTTTTTTGTTTTTAAAAAGTCTTTATTTTCATAAATATGTTAATACAATAACCAAGAAATATGACTTAATTGGTAATGTAACTTACAATTAACAAATTTTACCAGGCTCGAGGCCTCCAAAAATTATTTAATACATACATTTTGGTAGGGTTTTGCATCACATATTCATATAAAAACTAATAATCTAAAATCAATTGCAATATTTTTAGTAAAATATGCTTTTTACAATACAAGTTAAGAAGTGTAATAGAGCTCTTACTGACTTTAAAGAGATAAAATTACTCAGTTAGTAGTTGAATCCGGGCTTGGTTGCCATATTCGACCGCTAAAAAGTCGTTGGTGCCTCCATATAGTTCGTTATCCTACAGCACATAAATACAGCCAATTTTAGTCACAAATGGTTAAAACAACAATAGAAAAAAGCATAATCAGTTATTACCGGTGTAAGACTATGACTGCAGGCTGTATGGCTTTTGTAGACCAAAGCATAAAATTGAAAAATAAACTATTAAACTAACTGTCATTTCTATTTCTTCCCAACAACATTGCGATACCTCTCTTCCAAGACATCAAAGGAAACTAGTTTTCTTTTCACTAAACTCCAATACACTTAAATTCAATGCGTATGTTTTCCACGAAACCTTTCCAAATAGTCTGGAATCGACTTCAAACTTTATACAACAGGTAATAGGGTCCAAATTACTTGAGCAGGGTCGAATATTTTGTATTTTTGATATGTTTTGCGTCGTTTGGGATGCGCCGGGCCCGCGGAGAGCGTTTAGGGACCGTCTGTCGCCATTAGTGCGATGTTGGTAGTATTGTGACGATTTCAAATAAGCGATTATAATGCTCATCCTACTTATATATATATTATACTTACATGTGGAAGTTTGGGTTTTGGATAGTCGATTGACGTACGGAGTTAAAAATAAAGTTTGGTATATGGAGAGAAAAAAACAAATAACGGAACATTATATTTTTTTTTCGTGGAAAATTAAAAAATCTAACGTTAAAAGTGATTTAGCCACAGGCTAAAGGTAGACCCAGACCGTAGGGTGGAAAACCAATTCCCTCAGTTACTAGTCAAGCTATCCCGAAATTGTACCTAAATGCGGTTTGGAGCTAGTTTTTCAAATGGAAGATATATTCTGTTCACCTGGTAAGTAGCAGTAGTTTTATTGTAATTCTTCCATTGTCTTCATAGTAATTGAATTTATTTTTCTTTAAACTACTTTACTACACTTTAAAGTTGTAACACGACTTTATATAACGAACAGTACACATCAAAATAAAGTAAATAAGACGTTGTTAGACCGGCAAAGGTTAACTCGCTCATCTCCCACTCACAGACGGAGCTCACTCGTATCAGGTTACCTATTTATCTAGGTCGCCATCTACAGGTACAGGCTCTAAATAAAACTGGTTACGTACTGTCATTATCATTCGAGAAACAACCGTAGTTTAATTGTATTTGAACTCTTGCCATCTAAAACACAAATAACTAGCTTTTGCCCGCGGCTTCGCACGCGTTTAATATGTTATTATACATATAAACCTTCCTCTTGAACCATTCTATCTATTTGAAAAAACCCGTCAAAATCTGTTGTGTAATTTAAAAGATCTAAGTATACAGACACACAGATGGCAGAAAGCGACTTTGTTTTATACTATTTAGTGACAATACTTTTTTGATTATGTTTACTCAATTAACAGTTATTATTTCTCAATTCTCTAACATTGAAATTCCTGAAGTCTTATTCATACAAATAAATTTTCCACCTTTACCTTCTTATCTTTATAGGACATCAATCTTACCTCAACATGCTCCCGTGATATCAATGAGTTCTCAAGTTGTAATATTGCAATAAATCGTGTTCCGATATGACCCGGATCTGTCGCCCCTCAGTCTACATCGAGGGCATAATCGGGGCCATGTTGGGGTACAGTTGTGAGTTTTTCAGTGGAATATGACACGGTGTAGATTTGGAAGCAACGTGCCCTTTGCGTAGGCTGTTTAGTAAAATCTATTGTATGTATCATACTACCTAGGTACATCAAAATATTATTCAGGTTTCATTAGTGGTTTGTGACCCGAACAATGGACAGAACTCATAGGGATATATGGATATTTGTTATTTTTCACGTAAAAACTACTGGACGGATTTGGATGAAACTTTGCAGTAATATAACCTAAAACCGCGGGAAAACTTCTCATTCCCACGGGAAACCGACTTCAACGCGAACGCAGTCGCGGGCGGCCACTTGTAGCCACATAAGAATCACGCCGCGGCTCCGTTAAAATATTTTTCTAAATTCTTCCACAACCACCTCCGTTAAGGCAGGTACCACACCTATACCCCGGGCAGTTCACGGGAATCTCTCCCCATCAATGAGACGCACTACGCCCTGAAGGATCAATTTCCCGTGCGTCGACTCAGTTGATGCATTGACGAAGTTTAGTGCTTCTCTCGAAGTTGAAAACGACTTGGAACAGAAAGAATCGCGAATGTTTTGTTTGTTTATGACTGAAGTTTGAGAGTTATTGAGATCAATGTCGGGCTGACAATTGGGTAAATCATATTTATAAAAAAACGTTTTTAATTTATTTTACTTTCTTTCTATCCACAGCAATACAGTATTTTTTTACTTGTATCACTTTATTTTTATTTATAGGGTTTAAAATCTATCAAAACTAAATAAAGTTCGGTCTCATTTATCTGTTGGTGCTAGTTCCTGCATAAATAAAATAATTATCATTACATGACATAGTATAAATCCAAGTCACTAATTGTGTCTGGTTGTATGTTTGTCCGCTGACTCCTTCAAAACCACTTGACGGATTTTAATGTGGTTTAAACCATCATTTAGGTATTTTTTTCATTTAAATTTGTAAATAAAGAACATCCAGAAAAAAAAATTTTAAGTTAGCTTCAATTTAACGATTCGTGAACAAGTCGCGCAAAATTTCACCAATGCGAAGCGTGGGCGGGTCGCTAGTTTGTTTAAAATCTGCATCTACCATTGGAGCTTAGAGGTACATCTACCGTTAAGTCATAATTCAGAAAATTAAAATCTTTTCCATACAAATCCGCTCCTAATGACCCTTTACAAAATTATCTCTTGATAACATTTCCAGTATTTAAATATTCATAAAACATAATCTCGTACCTGCGGGATACATTATTTATTTATTTATTCATCGCGACCCTTTGACTGTAATACCATCACAGATGTTTTTATAAAAAGGTTTCACTTTTTGTGGATTAAATCCCTTAGTTTAGCATTTTGAGCTTGGTCAAATACTGGGGTTATTCGGATTTAAAGGTCGTTTTGGTATTAAAGTACCTACTACATTCAAATATTTATTTGAATTAAATATGCCGTAGATTAATCTTCATAATTATTAAGCTACGGCGTAGCGTCGTAGCACGCAACGGCTACGGCGTAGCATCGTATTTTTTAGATTTTTTTACTTTATTTCATAACATTTTTAAAATCTTCATACATTAAGAAATCATAAGCTTTCCTCTGTATGTTAAGAATAAAATAATACATATTCGTTGAGTGGTATTAGCCATATTCAGTTGAATTAATACATAAATTCCGTGAAGCCTTCAGCGCTGTTACCATCAAAGCCTCTTTTCTACGCAATTACGAGGAAACCTCATTACCAGTATTTGTTGAAAACCCTCAAATTAATATATGAGAAAGTAATTTAAAGTTAGACTCGTATGTAGCTTATATTTGTTTATTTAAAATTAAAATCCGTTTTTTATCATATTTTTAACAGTCGAGTGTGATGTATAAATTACAAGAACCCCGCTTCAAATGTGTAGTCCAAAGTAAAGAAAAACTTGTAGACACAACACAGTAACTAGAAATATTTTTTTATTAAATCACTAGCCTGACGAATGCATAATGAACTAAAGAGCTTAAGAAGTCTAACCCCTAAGATACAGTAATACAGGTAACAAAACATTTCCAATACGATGCATAATGGTCTTTCTTGCCTTTTCTTTATAACGGTAAATATCTCAAGCAGCAGTCATCGGGTCATCGCCCCGACACGACTCCGACCCGACACCGACACGAAATTAGCACGTTCATATTAAGTGCCTTAATCACAAATATTTTGCAAATCTTAAAGTTGAGTATTGAGATTTCGATAAAAATAGGAGGTTTACAATAGGAGCCATTACGAAACACCTGCTACTGTCAACTCGATACGAAAGCGATGACCACGTCGCATGATACGTTAATAATTGGTCAAAAGTGAAAATAAAACGTAAAATACTCTCTATCTAGCTGCTTTATATAATATTTAGCTACTTTTAAGTCCACTATGTGCGCTAACTAAATGTCAGTTATTTTCATACGATGACTACGTTGACTATTCAATCGTTATTCGCGATTCGGCGACAGTTTCCTCTGTGAGTTGTGACGTCGCTCGCGCCGCCTGCAGGACTACTGCCGCGTGTTACTTCTACAATTTGATTTGATTGAACAACGCGATGTCGAATAAGAATTGCCATGTCTTATACGTTTTCTGTATAGTGTGTAGAGCGAAGCTGTTATTTGCGTCTGTAGGTATGTATCCAAAAACGTTTCACTATAACTGAGTTTTGAAGAGAGTTTGTAGGTATGTACGAAACACTATTTTTTTTCGAATATCGAAAGCCGTAACTATTAAAATCACGTCGACAAAAATACATTTGTGTGAGGAGAGAGTGATAATATAATCCATCCATATCCTACGACTTTTAAAATGTATTTTTCTTCAATTTCAGCTACTACGTGGCAAATCTATATTGAATTTATTATACGTTTGTTAGTAACAGGCATGATTGGAAAAAAAATGGATCGTTTTCCTAATTAGTTTTTTATGATAGTTATTTCAAATCATTATAAGAATGTTACCCTCCACCCAGTAATACATCAGGAAGGCTCCACTCACCAGGTGATTGGTTTCGAGGTGATCTCCGCGACCGACCTCCTTCAACAATCACCCCATGAATTCCCCCGAAGCCTCCACTTTTTCCATTTTAACGAACCATTGCGTTCGCAAGTCGAATAAAAACGTGATTTTCATGTAAATGCCCCTTCAGAGATCCCGATTTACCCTTTAGACTGAAAAGATAACGGCTTCATTGAAAGCTATGTTTCAATTGGTATGTAGAGTGGAGTATATAAATACCAAGTTCATATGCTTGTGTGTACGTCGGTAAGTATCGTTGAGTAGCATTTGGCGGAACAAAGGTTGATAGCTGCCTTATGTTATGACATAAGCTATTGCAGCTGTGGCTGTAAATATAAAAAAAAAACAAAACTTGATAGTTAAATCTGAAAAATCAACATGGTTTATTTATTTATTTAGAAATCTTATTCTTATTTTGTTTTAGTCTCCTTTACTAACATTTAAATGGTTTTTTTTAGTTCTTACTTAAAGCTTTACACCACATAGGTTAAGCCAGCAGTTATAAAATATGATTACATTAAAACTTTTTTAAAAGAAAACGATTGAATAGGCAACAATAAAAAAAGAAAGAAAATAAGATTTTCTAGTTTTTCTAAACATTAAACATTTATTTTTTCTCTTCATAAAACCTCCGATTTCAACACATTTCGTTTTACGCTTAGCGACGCATATAACGATTCATGTTTATTTCTTAAGAAGAAAAACACAATTATTTTATTATTTTTCTATTACTCTATTCTTTTTACGTAACAAAACATGTATTGAAATAAAATATTTTTCTATTTCTTTGCCTAAACGTCAGTAACATCTCCTAATATTATTTTATTCGTATTTACATCACTCCCACTGAGACCTAACTCCCAAGACATTCATTGAAATTCAATTTAATAAAATATTTCCTCGAAGACGATCGTACTGAATATATTAGTTGTTTACAATGGGCCCACGTCCGACGGCTCCCGCTAAATACTGGATGAAGATATTACACTCAGGTCACGACGATTTATTCATCTATTTCATACAAGTCTTCCGGCACCGGTTTTACCCGCGTAAAAATAAAGTAACCCTAAAAAATACAAATGCAAATGTTATAAAAAGATTATGTTTTTGAGTTTTGATGTTAAGGGTAATAAATCTCTGGAACTATTCAATAGATAATTAATTTCATCTGTATATAGTGTTGTTTACGATGTGAAAATTAGGTCAATCGCCATTATTCCGTGAAAGCAAGAAACACTAGTGTTCAAATTCATTATTAAACACTTGACAAAGGATGCTAACAATAATATTATTACAGATATGGAACGAGTATTTCTACACAATAAACAGTTTGCTTCAATAACTTCTGAGAATTGATTGATTTCCAATTCGTATTGTTTCTTTTGTTTGCTAAAGGTCGTATCAATTAACTACCGCTAGATCTATTTTCGACTTTTATTGTATTTTGAACACTGTATTGTAACCTTTAGCAAATTGATAATAAATAACTGATAATTTGTACGTTATAATTAAACGTGACGTTGTAACACAAGTTGGTAATTGCTCACTAAATCAACTTCGGTATATGTCAACTTGAAAATTAAAGTTAAGCCGGTTGAGTAACTACAAGTAATTAAGTTATTGCCAACCGCTTGTTAATTAATGTTTTCCCAAACATATCATGTCATTTTGATAGTTTCTACTGTTAATTATACTTATATTTCGTACACAAATATTACCAAATGGTAACAGATATTAGTTTTATACTAATTGAAGCGACGCTGTTTTAATTAAATTCAATACTTTTTTTATTACTAAACTATTAAAATATGAAAACAAACTAAAAAAAGATTTCAGTAAGGAGAAGGAGGTACCAACAAGATACCTGATTTATCATGTCTAAAGTCACGGAGACACTACCGGAGTTAAAAACAAGATGGATGCCACAAAAACTGTGACGTTTACAAATTGCCTTCACACCGCAGTCGAGTGGGAGTCGCTGCTTACACTTGACTCTGTATTACGTACTTAGAATAATAAGCCTGTGTTCCCTCTGAAACAAACCTCTTTACATATATAAACTCACATCTTTAAGACTGGCAGCAAAGAAAGTATTCGTGAAAATAAAAAACGTAAACAGCAGTAATACGTTTGCATTATTTTAAAAGCAAATTCCAAACAAGTGAACGACGACGCCGCGAGTCAGCGCCGCCAGGCTTTTGTTTTACATCAACCAAATTGAATTACAAACAAAAACACAATCACCGGGGAAAATGCTTCGGTTAAAACATTCATTTTTCATACTTAAAGTGGCTCTGTTTTCTTAGGTTTTATCACCGTCATAAATTCTTTTGTTTCGGATTGTTTCAGTCGAGGTCGGTGTTTTCATATTCCGCAATTCTACAAGACGGTTCCGACGGGGCCGTAACAAACTTGTCACAAACAGCCGAGTGGGGAGTGACACACGCACTCGTTTAGAAAATCTCGAGAACTTTTTCGTGTATTTCCTGTTATTTTAAAATGTAATAATAACACAGAATATCACTTAAAAATTCTTGAAAACTCCAACTGCGACTATTTTTGCACTCTTTTAACCTCTAGAGCGCTGCTCGGGTATTTCATCGCGAGCTTAAAAAACACACGACTGTTATGAAAAACGAAAATCGAATAACCTCATAAAACATGTAGCCTGCAACCGCGGCCCAGCTGCTAGGGCTGTCGATATCGCGGGTTAAATGCTGCTAAGTCACATTTACTGCCGCAGTTAAATATACGGAGCACTTTACGATGCGAAGCCGATAAAATTGAAACCCTGATTGATTTAGATCGAAGGCAAGATAGATACAAATAAAAGTTCTAGGATTGTTCATTTGTTTGATTGAATAATGAAGAAGGTACTTGTTTCTTGACTGTTTACCAATTAAAGCGCACTTAGCTTTCAATATATTTAATTAAATTACCTACCGTTTTATTTCTTTACAACGTGAATAGCAGATTTAAAAAAAAACCTATTATGTGATCAAAATACAGAGCAAAATTCGTCTTTTGTACTTTACGGGGCATTAATTATATTTCAGCTTTTAAAAATCATAGCAACAGTTCTTATTAACTATATTATTGTCTATTACATATTGCTAGAAATAAATACTAGGAAATACATCCAATTCAGTCTCACCTGTGCAGATGGTATTTCAAGAAGTGTATATTTATTTCTAATTAAAAATCTAAAATACTATCTTAAAGCCTGTGAAAACCCTGTCACAGTTCAGTAAGTGACCCGAGTGGTCGGCATCGCTGTACGTTGTTACCGTACAGTGCACTCTACTGTACACACTCGGACGGACACACTACACAAACACAAACAGGCACCGACAACTCATTTATTCTCTCATTGCGTTGAAAAATGTATGGTCAAAAGCTTAGGTTTGTTTTTTGAATTATATGACTAATGTAGTTACGGTACTGTTTTTTCAGTGTTTTATATGTTTTCTAGAAGTGTGTCTAAAGTAGGCAATTTTTAACAGTATTTTAAAAACATATTATTAAAATTTATGTTATATGAAACCTTTTTAAATATATGAATATGATACGACCTATGGGATTTAAATAACACAACAAAGTAACTTTAACCGTGTGTTAATATTGTATGCATGGAATTCTAAAGTACCGGCACTGCACTGTTAAATCTTACTTAGTGGGAGTCGGGGTTCATATTTTGTTATTGTTTATGTGTAAGTCCGTTAAACGTATCTCTTTTTTATTGGATTTATAAAAAAAAAAACTTTTCGAAACAACTTAAATTGTGCAAAGACTTATAGAGAATCCTTTAAGCTTCGTTAATAGGTAGGTACATTAAGAGATGATAAATGTTCCAACACTTTTCTAGATGGAGAATAATGAGCTATATAAAAAAACAAACAGTATATGAACACATAGCATTCTTAAAAAAAACAAGTGATTCCAATAAAATCAAGTATCATTTTAATAATTGGTTTCACTATAAATATCGAAATTCGTGAAGCGCAACTCATAGTCATTAATAATTAGCTTTTTGGGATTAACTTCGTATTCCACATTCATATAATTATAATCATTTCTTGAAATGTACTTTCAAATATACAATGTAGGTATTATTAGAACAGGAATGAAAGATACGACGTTCATTACCAGGAAAACAAATACCGAGCGAGGTTTATATTTAATTGTTTAGAAAGTCGAGCCAACAGCGTTATTGGCTTTGGGACCTTTGATACTGTTTCATGGAAAAATAGATACTTTTTTTTCTTATATTTGAGAATGAAAGATAATATTGTTCTTTTGTGTAATGAATATGACTCTGCACATAGGTATTCCATTTATTGTCCATATTTTATGGTCCTGGAGTGACTATCCGACTCTTACAGATATTTTCAAGCAGCCTAATAAATTTCTTAGTTTGTTAAGCGATAACAAAATGTTACGTATGATTAACGTGCCTTCCGTAGTATGTAGGTATAGAAAAACCAATGGCGGTTACCCATCCTAAGACTGACCGCGGCCGGCGTCGCTTAACCCCGATGATCGAGTCGAATGACGAGGAAGCACTAAGCCACCAAACCTACACGTACTTTTTTGTAATAATTACAGCAAAGCATATAAAAACTATACCACTTGTTGGGAACAGACCTTTCTCTCAATTTGATTTACACGCGGGTGGATGATGGATAATAACCATGATGCTTTCCTCACGAGGTTTTCCTTTACCGAGTGCGTGATAAATATCTATTACCTACATAATTTAGGGAAGAAGAAAAAGAAAAAAATAAACAACCACTGGCAATATACAACACATTCGTGCTCTTTAAGAATTGAAAAGTTCTTATCCTTACAAGTTTAAATTTATAGGTAACAAACGTTTTATTCGATTTACTGACGTTTTCTCAACACTTCGTTCTCATTAATAAATTTGTAAATTTCTAAATCATTCAACCTAAGTCATTATTTTTTCGCCAATTGCAAGTTGTAGCTGCAATATTACCTAGCACAATATGGTCATCATTAGTAAATACGGCACACATAGTTGTATTTCCCTATGAAAACTGAACCAATTCATTCAATTTAGCCGTGTGTGTGACACACTGCCCTTCGTTTTATTTGTAGCCATCCATGGAAACCACCAACGAATCTCAATAGAGAAAGTACTTCATTTTAACAAATACATTTCACATGAAAAACAGATTTCGTATTAATTTAACAAACTAGATAACTTGTTATTAATTTTAATTCAATACATACATGCATCACTGAGTAAACAGACAAACAGATGGAAAATTACGTACTCCTACAACGGTTCCAATTTCATTTTGAAATGCGGAATCATTACGTGCATGTTAATTATTTAGTGCATTCTATATACGTTTTAAAACAGGTGTTTGCAATTGAGCCCGGCAGTGATTAATAATTATTGGTCTCCAATGTCTAGTTTACAATTTACTGGCTAAATAATTCAAAATGAAATATAACAAGCATTTAAAATATGAAGGTAATTTATTAATTAGTTTTGCAGTGCTCGAGAATTAAACTTCAAAGTTTTTTTTAATTAAGCATTTCATAGAACCGACTAAAGTTTGTCTTAAAAAAATAGCTGTATTTAAATACGTACCTAATCCACAATCTTAAGAAGGTCTCGGGTTAGCTTCAATTAACATAACTTAGAGGATTTATTTGTATTTTAGCAGTGGTTTGAACCTCGATCAGAAAATCCAGAACGGTTTTTAAACCGCATTATTTTTAATCGAAGTTATTATTTGATGATGAATATACCTACATAGTTTACCTACACATTCCGATATCTAGCTTCAGGATCCCGAGAGCAGCTTCTAACATAGATATTGTGGAAAAGCAAGAAAAGCTAATCATCTTCATCGTTATCATTACATAGTATAAATCAAAGTCGCTAATTATGTCTGTTGGTCCGCTGTTTTCTTCTAAACTTCATAACGGATTTTAATGCAGTTGACGCCATTTTAAAGGTAACATTTCACTTAAAATTGTAAATAATTAACGTTGATAAAAAGATTTTTTTAAGTAAGCCAAAATTCAATGTTTCGTGAACAAGTCGGTCAAAATTAAACCACTGCATAGTGAAAATCAGAAACATCAATTGCCTTTAATCACCTTCTAAAGTTTTCTATCAAAACCATTATAGGTCAGAACATTATTTCCAAAATTATATTTACTTAACTAAGGCTCATCTAGCTGTTTTCGTACGTTGTAAAATCTATTAAATTCGCGCTCCGAGGGTAATTTGATATTCCATGTAACCAAGCTGTGATCTATTTAGGTATTACGTAGATAAATCCTCTAACGTATAATGTTATGCTGTCATTATTGGAAATTCCGCTGTTATTACCCAGCCTCATGTATTATGTATGAGGCTTAGTTCATATTCGTGTTTAACAGCTTGAAATTAGTTTAAAATCTATGTATGGTACAATGGTTTGATAACTTGTAACTAGCTTAATTATAGCTAGCGTCAAAATTATTTAAAGACGATTGATTTTTCTTGTAAATATGTAAAATTGATATAGTTGATACATTCGTAGTTCTTCTTCCTTGACATTATTTTTGTAGCTACGGTATTTAAACAAACCGACACTTCAAAAAATAAAATATAAGTTAGAAAACTGTAATTAACCATTAAGAAATAATTTAAATCTTAAAACTTTCATTACAAAATTCTTGTTCAAATGAAACCTTCTCCTGAATCCGAACTCAAACACTATCTTCATTCATTTAGTACATTCTCCGTTCTACTGCAAGTTTTCCGTGCACTCCACTCTGACAGAATTTCAATTACGTTTCACTTACTGTACGGTAACGTGGCTGTACAGTATAGGTGGCTGTACGAATACATTTACATAATCTGTGTCCGTCCGAAGCTTGCAGTGGACGACGTGACACAATTATACGAATGTTAACCTAGTAAACATAGATATAAAGGTAGTTTTTAATTGACTTAATATGTGTAAAGAGTATTTTGATCATTTACATAAACAACAGATAGTGTTTGATATCTATTGTTTATGTAAATGATTACCGATTCCAAAAGTTAACCAAAAGTATTTTTGTATGGTCATAATTTGAATATCGCACTTTAATGTTACTCAACTTCAAGATTTTAAATCTTCAATAAGTTTATACTTATATTACTAGTGGCCGCCCGCGACTCCGACTGGAAGTCGGTTTCCCGTGAGATTGAGAAATTTTCCCGCGGTAAAAAGTACCCTATGTGTTATTCTGATGTATAACCTATATTACTGCAAAGTTTCATCCAAATCCATCCAGTAGTTTTTACGTGAAAGAGTAACAAACATCCATACATACTACCATATTCAAAAACTTTCACATTTATAATAGTAGGATTTATTCGGCTCTACAGCACACAAAACAGTTTTTTAATTATGACAAATAATCAAACAATAAATACTTAATAATAATTACGAGTAAAACGTGACCGGAACCAACCTAAAACTTTTAAATTACGTTCTTGAAATACAAATATAAAACTCTTACTAGAACCTAATTAAGACTTGTAGATTAATTAACTTCAAATAGGTTAACAGGGCATTTCATACTATTCTCAAAGAGCGCCAACAAAACTAAATGGACTTTTAAAATACTTTCTAGGATGAAGAGCTTCCCGCCAGTGCGGACTCTACAAATCCCGTAATCTCGGAACAAGACCATTGGAACTTATATTCTCAGGGAAATCTCGACTTTATTGCTATCATTTTAAGAGATAAAGTGCCGGGGCTTATCTCAGCGCTCCGTAATATTTCCTTACATTACCTAAGAGGCTTGTCTCTCGCGGCGGAGATAAAGTTTTTAGAAGTAAAATGTTCCGGCTCTTGTCAAGGTAGATGTCAGACAAGGTTTGAAAATTCCTGAAAGCCAGCGTTATTAAATTTCTCGTATATTTAATGTATTTTACACGGAAATCGCAGTTTAAATGGCAATCATCCTTACCATACACCTACGCGCCATGATACGCCTCATGAACTTTTTATTGGTATCCATAAAAGAGGCAAAGGCTCGCTAGCCGTGCAGCCTATGTTCTACTAACTATAAAATAAAACTACACTCTATGTTGAGATTTTATTGCTTCTTGTTCACTATAATAAAAAAAACTTTGTTTTAAACGAATTATTAGTATACCATAAATATTTGATGTTAGTTGGCAACATCATATGATTTTTTAGAACTGCCGTTACTAAAATATACAATTAATTCTGTTTTTCAATTTTGTACTTCGAAATTCTTTTTTGATAAAAATAAATCGTATTTTAATATTATAAAGCGAAATAGGCTTTCCTCAATTTGAATTTTTATCAAAAAGGATTTTCATGTAAATTAATAACCAATTTCAGCTCCAACGGAAATGTTTTTTTAACGCCGAAGTAGACGATGGTCTATCATCTGCGAAACTGAGTAATTTAGCAGAAAATTTAATAAAAGCGAGCTTAGCCTTAATCTGGGGAGTTTTAGGTATAATGAACATTATAAAAAGTACCTACTTGGAATAAATCAAAGGCAGACTTGGAAAATGGTTTAAACGATTAGCTTTCGTTGTTTACAAAGCTCTGCTTAAATTTTAAATTAATTTTTTTTTTTTTACTAGCCATTATTGTCCCAAAATTGGGCAAAGGCCTCTCCCCGTGCTTTCCATGTGCTCCTGTTGTCGGTCAAAGTTGGCCAATCTGGATCGAAGGCATCGAGATCGTCCCGCCACCGACGTCGTGGGCGTCCACGTCGTCGTTTTGTGTCAGGGTGCCAGCTGGTGGTAGTTGTGGCCCAAAAATCTTCTGTCATTCGGTTCACATGACCTGCCCATTGCCACTTAAGCTTAGCAGCCTTTTGGGCAACATCGATGATGTTAGTTTTAGAGCGCAGTGTGGAGTTTCTGACACGATCAATCAGCTTTACTCCGAGTATACTGCGTTCCATTGCTCTCTGGCAAACCTTGAGTTTGGTCTTTTGGTTTGCTGTCAAAGACCATGTTTGGGCACCATATGTGAGAATGGGGAGAATGCACATGTCCATCAATTTCTTTTTGTGTTTTAGAGGTAAGTCCCCTTTTAAGAAAACTTTTAGGGACCAAAAGCTTCTCCGGGCATTTTCGATTCGTCTTTCGACTTCGATATCTTGTCTGCCCTGGAAGGAAACTACTTGGCCCAAGTAGACATATTCTTGGACATGTGTTACTTCTTCCCCATCGACTTTAATCGGTCGTTTGGCGCTGTTCGTCATAATTTTTGTCTTTGACATGTTCATCGCAAGACCAACCTCTAGGCTTGCGAACTTTAGTTCTGTTAGCATTGAGCTAAGTTCTGTAGGTGACGAGGAGAACAATACAATGTCATCAGCGAAACGTAAGTTGGTCAGTCTTCGCTTTCCAATCATCACACCTTTGTTGTCCCATTTGGCTGCCAGCTTACGGAAAACTTCTTCTAAGGTGCAAGTGAAGAGTTTAGAGGAAAGCGGGTCTCCTTGTTTGACCCCTTTTTTGATGTTAAATGTTGGCCCAGTTGTGTGAAGTTGGATAGCTGCTGTGCTTGTTTCATAAATATTGCGGATAATCTGTATATATGGTTGTTCTATTTCTTGTTTGTGTAGGCTATAATAATAGCCTACACAAATTAAATTACAGCTGGAATTTCTTTTGAGATTGAACCTAATAGTACTTCTATAAAATGAATGTGTTATAATTATTCTTACAAAATATATTTAATAAACACGTTTAATTTGTGCGTGAGCTTGGTAATAAGTTACATACAACTTAGCAAATACTACAAAAAGTATTCAAAAATATAAAAATTGAAGCAGGTGCAGCACCCCCAAGCTTCTAGCATAACTCAGTTATTGCAATTCTTCCAAATCCGTTCCATTTTGAATATTTCCCGCGCGCTGCCCATCTGTCAGACGGCCATTTTGGATCGCTGCCAGCGCGCTGAGCCGGCGGGAAGCTAGTGGCTGTTAGAACGTGCTTTTATCTTGCTCTTACGTTAGTGGCAAGAGACAAAAGTGGTATGAAGATATTGTTTTTCCTTGCAATTCATGCAATTTCTCATACATGTCTTGTTATTGTAACATTAGTATTGGTAATCAACATCCAATATTTTGATCGCCATTATAGGTCACGTTTAGATTACCTGGATATTTTATAGATATGTTTGTGTAGGTATAGTCTAGGTTCCTTCGATAAAGGAGACTTTATCGAGGGTGCTATTAAGATTTAAAATAGATATGCGTTTTTTTAACCCAGCATAAATAATCCAATTTATCGTAAGGCTTCTTGGATCAACTTTGTACATATCCAACAAAGGTAGGTGTACTGTATTCTGCATGTTCTTTTAGCTAATCCATCACCCATTTTCTATGAACCTTATTGAAGTTAACATAATTTAAATACATTCTCGTTTTTGTTGCCATTTAAAAGCGATTATAACATATTAGTGACCCGCTTAAGCTATGGATGTAATTATAATATTCATGACTATAAAACTTTAAAAACGTAAAGAAAAGATTTATTCCACCGTCAACCTCTTACTAGTACACTTCGTGCCTGTTTCTAATAATTTAATAATAAAACTTTTCATTCAAAAAGTACCAGAATCGTTCCGCCTCACTGCGTCACGCAAGCCTACGCTCATGTTGAAAATAATCGTTTATAAATAAAATATCACTCACTACTTACTTACAATAGAAACGGTTGAAAGTTTTATTATATTGCTACCATTAAAGTTATTGTTAACGTGACTTGATTATTTAAGTTAAGGAAAGTGTTATAAAATATTCTAGGTTCCTCTACGAAAATATTTTATTAATGAAGGTAAGCTACTTCATGCTTAAGTTATAACTAAGCTTTGTCAGAATTACTTCAAAATACCTGACGTTTGCCTAAATATAAAGAATGAACACACGTCCATTTTGATTATCCTTATACTAAAATTATCAAGATTTTTATGTTCTTTATTATTATTTTTAATAAACATCTACCAAATAAACTGTTTTTAACTAGGGTAACTAATAATTCATAAAATTTATATTCAGATATTCACGTAAACTGTTTAACTACTTGTCACACGGTTAACTATAAACTAAAGGTGGGTACCACACAAATAACGTTCACAAATGACCGGCGCGCGCGTCAACTAACGTAATTAATTGAATAGGGCGAAACTAAACCCGACACCGGTAATAAGAACTGACTATTTTAAGACGCGCGGCAGAGCCTTTTAGTAGGGCCTTTTATATAACCTGGTTAAGGGTAGTTATCGGTTGATTAGGAACTTAATTTTATGTCTGCTTTTAAATTAACTCATAAAGAAACTGTGAATGAAAATAAATGTAAATTTAAACAAAATGCAAACTTGCATTCAAGTAAAATATTTTAAAAATATAACTAGATGTCATTAAGACATGTTTTTAAATTTGCCTAGTCTTATTAATAAAACAGTGTCCGGATCAAATACGCTTAAAAATTGTACAGCGATAGTTTTCTCAAAACTATTTCCGCGTCGAAAGACGTTTCGTCGATTAGAGAAACCGAGCATTAGAGGGTAGATCGTAAATCTAGTACAGTACAGAGAATTAGGGTCGCGGGCGAGTTTAGTGTCGGCGATAACCAACCCCGCGCAGGGGTAGTAAACCAACCCGTGGAGGGGTAGTTTGTTAGAAGGGTTACACTACCATGGTTTAACTGGTATTTCGGATAAACGTACAACCGTATTTCAGGAACTAAGCTTGGCTGTATTACCATTGGACGTGCGCAATTAGTCTCGTGAAGCTTTTATTCAAATTTTGTTAATTCCAAATCAGTTAGGTTGAGGCTATTCAAATAAAATGAGGCTAAAACTAGAATTGAGGCGCTTTTTGTTAATCAGGTACGAAAGCAAAAGGTCAGTAGGGCATCCGTCGAAATTAAAATTAGCTTATAAATGTCAATTTTGTGATAACTTAAAATCAGGGATACTATTTCAGAGTGGTTTAAAAATTGCAAAGTAATAATAACGGCAGATTTTCCAAATGAGACCAGCACTGTTTCAACTAATCTTTTTGAGATGATGTGCACTCCGCTAGGAACATAGCCTTCAAAACATGACCTTTAATGAGAGAAACAAAGCAATAATAATTACAATCGTATTAACGACATACTTGTTCATCAAAGCCTCCCTAAACAAACAAAGACATATTATTTCCTACATTTATACATAGAGCACAAACTATTGTTTCTCTATAACCTTTGAACTTCACACAACAATGTTATTTAATCATGTTGATCATTTGTGTGGTTTCATAACTCCAATCTTCTATACAGTAGATAGGATTCGATTCGACACATTCGTCTATACAGTATCGATTCGTCACATGAATTGGGATCAGAAGTTGTAACTCGACTCGATCGTGACATCGTATCAACCTAAATACGTAGATAATATATACAGGGCGATTCACTTATATTTCTATTATTAATATATTGATTTTGTTAGATGAAAAATATGGAGAAAACAAGAGGTGTGTAAATCGATATTGAGAAAAACTTGTGCTAAATGTTAAGACTGTTGTTAAAATCTAGCATGATTCAACGTCTTTAATTAAGGACAAAAGCAATAAAAGAAGTCAAAAAAAACTTTTACATTAGGTACCTGAAAAGACTACAAGTACCTATTTTCAGAACTCTCAGTATTTTATTAATATATCTTTATGATTTCAGCAATGGTGTGAACTCACCTCTTAACTTCAACTAAATAATACAAACATTTCGATTATTCGAGCAGTTTTAATTAATTCAGAAACTCGCGCAAACAAGTTGACAAACATTTTGTTTCAAAATCCGTGGAACAATGGCACACCCTGTACACGTGTATACAGGGTGGTATTAAAATTCAGAGATCTACATATTGATGCGACCGGGCATGGGCAGCGTCGAATGTAAATGCCTCGCGGATGGATAGCTGACACCATTTCATAAATCACGTTGTTTGGTAAAAAATATGCATTGAAAAGAACAAAATAGGAATGCGATAGAAAATAAATGTTTTTTTTATGAATGCTTTATAAACACAATTTTTAGTAATTAATAATTTCAGGATGGAATCTGTTAAAAGGACACTTGGTTTTACTTTAATAATAGATTTGTATTTATTAAGTTAAAGTAAAGCATTCGTTTCAATTTTGTAACTTTGTTTTTCCCGGACTTTCGGCTTTCAGCGGGCGGATAATCCGATCTTCGATAATCCCGAAAAAGCCGTGAAATTTGTTTTATTTGTTTTTCCTTTTAAATCCTAACACATACTTTACATTGACAAAATCTTACTCCCCCTTACAAATTCCTCCTCTATTTCGCACGGTGTTAAGGTCGTACCTCTTTTACACTTTACTACCCGTATAAATCAAAAGTCAGCATACGTTCTTAGTTTCGAATCCATTTTGCCTTAATCTACATAAAAGTAGTTGATGATGCAATAGTGCTTCTATACGGTATTGCTATACCGGCGTGCGGTCGCCGCCTCAGCCACAGATTCATTTGCTAATGCGACGTCTGCGCTGACCGTAACGTCTGACGATGGAGCTACTAGATACCTCATTGCACACGGTAATTACTGAGGTTTCTCAGGTTGCTATGAAAATGTGTTTATGAGTGGTTTACTGTGGTTGTTTAATGAAATTTTAATGGCATAAATGCTTAAATTTTAAGAGAAAACGACAAAATGTAAATGTAAATTTATAAGTTTGTTAATAATCCAGACATTGTGGCAATTAAGAGAACCACAATGTCCCTTCTACTTTATCTTTAAAACTTTGTGCGACTGTAAAATACTTAACTACCGTAATTGTAACATCGGTATAGGGTTATTGCATTTCTGCGTTTTATCTATACTAATATTATAAAGCTGAAGAGTTTGTTTGTTTGTTTGTTTGTTTGTTTGTTTGTTTGTTTGTTTGAACGCTCTAATCTCAGGAAGTACTGGTTTGATTTTAAAAATTCTTTTTGTGTTGCATAGACCATTTATCGAGGCAGGCTTTAGGCTATATAACATCACGTTGCAACTATAAAGAGCGAAGAAATAATGGAAAATGTGAAAAAAACGGGGAAAATTATTCATCCTCGAGAGCTTCCGTAGCGTGCGCTGCGAAAAACGGTTCTAGATACCAAAAATATATGTATGAAAGAATTAAGGGAACTTTTTACCGCGGGAAAACTTCGCATTCCCACGGGAAACCGACTTCTACGCGAACGGAGTCGCGCGCGGCCCCTAGTAATTTATATAGGTTACTGTTTTTAATAAAATATGGTGTTTTTTATATATTTTTCATGCTTATTTAAAACAAACATATATTTTGCGTTTCCAATTTTGGTAAGCGTTTGTATCGGGTATTGTGTTCCACCCCCAGACAGGAAGCTTGTTTTAATTGGCTCCTGTCAACCTGTTACAAAAGTTAAAATTGAACCATCGGCTGCGTTTGTTTCGTTAACAACAAATATCTAACTCCCAGTATTGTGGAAAAGTCAACTCAATTACTTGCCTTTATACCAGAACCTTCCGACAATCCGATATTATATTAATTTATGCGAAACCTCAATTAGCAGCGGATTGGATGGCCTTTGAGAATGTTAGAGCCGATGAGGCGCTAGTGGAATAGTTTGTAAGCAGTTGATTAGTCGATATTGTTAACTCACATCATTATTATATAGGTCAATGATGAAGGGTAAAGCTGCGGACCCACGGTACGCAGAAACCACGCACCGCACCGCACCGCACACATAATATCAGCGCTTGGAAAACCAAGCTTAGGTAGAAGGTGCATCTATTTGCGCTTCGCACGAGACACCGATGCAAGGCGGATATAATTACTAAAATATAAATATATTTAAAGATATAAGTAATTATATGCAATTAAATTCAATAAAACTATCTTCACTTATTACATATTTGGAAATGAAAAGATTGTGTTTAAACATGTTCATCCTATAGGTTTTGCATTACCTCAGAGTGATTAATTTTCATCAGAAGTGAAAATCGTATCGCCGAGGCATGCGACGCTGCGTACTAAAACTGATTTCTTAATAAACAAAATAAGCTGTGAGTTTTCTTCTACGTGTTTTACTAATCAGAAAGATTTGCATATTACGTTATAAAACAAAATCAAGCTAATTATTCGCCTCATTTATTTAATCTGTGGTTAAAATTTTCCGAAATATAAACAAAACAAACTTCGCGTTTACTTTTAATGAAATGCAAGGAACATCAACCTGTAGCTACAAGTGTACCTTCTCTTTTGCTGAAATATGCTAATATTTGTCGCAAATTTTAAAACTAAACAGTAATTCCAGTCTCGCTCATCAGAATTTCCAATTTGGCTGAAATCTTAATAACTTCACTGTTTATGTATGTTTCGTTTTTAATTTCGGGGAGGCGGGTCGTAAACGAATAGCTAATATAGAAACAAGGCGGTGCCTGGGGAATCGGAATGGGGATTATATTATAACGTAAAGTTTATATAGAGCACCTTCTAGGTTGAAAAATATTTCAAGTAGGTATATAACGTAACCACAGCTTTATACTAATAATCAAAACATGTTTGTTTAACTACTGATTTAAAGTTTAGAGTGAAACTGTATTAATCTTAGAACCTATCAGATAAATAGGAGTATACTCTTTATATTAAGTTTAAAAATATCCAGGTTATTTATAGAATTTCTAATCAAAGATAATAATTAGGTTTCGCTTAGGAATGAACTAACCAATTATATCGCTGTCACTAGCTGTTCAATAATTTTATGAAATCTAGTGTTTATATTTCTTCTTCGCTAATTTGTTTTATTAATCAGTGGAAAACATAAGAAGTCATTGAACAACAATTGTTATTCACGTAATAACTCAAAACAAAATCCACTTATCCTCAATTTATGTCATCCCCAATTACAAACTAATTTATCGTCAAACTAATAAGCATAATAACATCCTTAATATTAATTGCGTTGTATAATTTGTTAACTGTTGTTCAAGACGCCAAACTTGGAAGGTTTCCTCGAAAGCTATTAATGAAGTTATAATGAACGCGGGAGTGGAACCATCTTGATACTGCCTCCGACGGGGAGGGATATTGTTCCAACACTGATAGTTGCTATAGAGTCTATAGTATAGACGATGAAAGGAAACGAAGTTTTGATGGAGATTATCGTATGAGGCAACCAACTCTTGAATAGGTGCACGTTTAGAAAAGTTTTTCATTCGGTATTAAGTATCATTTCATCATATATTTTAAATGGATTTTAAATAAACAAATACTGAGTAACATCGCAGGATTGCAATATTTGGCTCACACAAAACATCATTCTCAAAAACACAGAGAGAACTGCATTTAAAATAATTAAGTAGTTAAAAGTATTTAGCAGAGACAAGCAAATAGGGTTATACAGTAGATAAAAAAATCTGGGCCAAAAGTGCCCAGCATTGCCCTGTTAAACCGTTTGTGCACAAAAATCTATATTTAAAATAATAAATTAAAAAAATATTTTGAACTTCAAGGAACTTCAGGAATATTTTGAGTTAATAAAGGTTTATAATTAATTATTGTGTTGATTTTGTGCGTAATTTTTTATTTCCGTTGCCTTAGTGATGGGTATCTATGAACAAACCGATATCAAAAGTGAAATCGATTTCCAATTTTAAAGTTACCTAATTTTAATATTATGGGCAAATATAATATATTTCGTTAAGCTAAGAATTATCTTCAAGGAGATACAAAGGTTTTTGTACAGTCGTTGACTCGCACGTTAAAGAGCAAAGAGATCAAGCCGACGCAGTAATGCTCTTCATTCATTTGAACTTGTTCTGGGACTATCTAAAACAGCGACTGGTATTTGCATTGGCTTACGTTTTTTTTTAATTTTCTCCAGCAGCTTTTACCCAACTGGAGATATTTTTCGGCATGTTTATAATCTGCCGTGAGTTTATCTGCAGTTTTTAGGGTGTTCTAGAAATATATTCTAAGTATATCACATATTTTGCCTATAAAACGTATCAAATCGATAACAAGACAAACAATGTTCATAATCTAATCGTTTTGTTGAAATATAATCCTTTTTCAAGCCCTTCGTGTCACCAAAACTGGCATCTGTCTGTCATTGAAGTCTCCTCGTTGCGTTTGCTTTCGATTTTGTTGTTGTGCGATTTTTCTGTGATTTGTGATAATTACAGCTATTATCCGCTTACTCTCACGGACGATAAATACGATTTCAATTACAAGCTTTATTTTGCACGTTATTTTTTTTTGACTTTTCCTTAAAAATGCTTTGCATCAACTGCAGTATAGCAATCAGTCGTCTGTTATTGTTCCTGCTTCCTTTGTATGGAAATATATGTCAAGCATGATATAGATTATTAATTACAGAAGCAGCAGAAAATGAAAGATTGAGTCGCCGCTCAATGGTTTGTAACAAGACCTCGGCACTAAACTCTTAACAATGATGATCCAATATTACCAGTTATTTTATCATAGCATAATCACCTAGTAAGTTGAATTAATAACTATTGACCCATATTTAACATATTTTTTGGTTGAAGATTAGTTATTTATATTTATGTTTCAGCGTGGTAGTGTGTTGTATTATGCATGTTATACTTGTTGGACGAGTGCTCGAAGGTTTTTGGCTCGCAGTGCTACTCCTAACAATGAATTACCAATACCACCTCCATTGCATGTGGTTTTACCTGTAACAACTCACCGCCTGAGCAAAATAATATTAATCTGCCGCACTACAAGCGTGCTTCACTTCTGTTCACTGCATATTTGAAACTTGCACTACCTAATCAGTTATTACATCTTGTAGTATGCCTTTACAAAATAATGATGCTGCAAGAGTTCAACGGATCTTATTTGCACTACTGAATTTTTACACAACTCAGAATATACCTATACAATTTCAAAAAATATCAAAAACAGAACAGTAAAAGCCGTCGAGGGCCCCGAGGGAATAGTCACGATTGAAAAACCGCCTATATCACAACATGCAATTGTATTGATGTGAATCAGGGAACTCTAGATGTGTTAACAGGAATATTAGTTTAAGATTTACTTTATTTATAAAAAGATACCTACTTAATAAAAATGGCAACAACATTTGTTTCTTTTTTGCTAGAATCTGTAACACAATATTGGAAGAAACAATATTTTCATGATTTAGGCTCTGACTGGCTGCCCAGCCCGTGCTTCAACGGCCATTTAGTTAATGCGATGTGCCATGACATGCAACGACGATATGATTGCATCGGATCTAAGACGCACTTGCTCTCTCTAACTCTTTGAGATAAAGTTATAAAAATATGATCAGTCAACGCCTAGTCAACTGTGTGGCCCAGCGGAGTTTATAATATTGTTATAGGTCGAAGATAAGTTTGCAGTTTTAGGTGATGAAATGGATTAAAATACCTCCCTCCTATCACGTATAAGTTAGTATAACAGGTGTATCTACTGCTATCTAACTAAATGGATTCAATTTAGGACAGCCGCTTTTTAATTGTAGCAGCGTTGAGTACATAATGATACTACTGTTGTTATCAATTACCTAAACTTGTAAGATTTAATCATTTTAAACATTATAAGATTCCTTATGAAAAGTGATAAGTAGCAGAGCTGCAACATTGCTATGGATTTGTAAAAGGCCTTTCATTTTATGATGTCTGATTACAGTTAATTGTGAAGTTCCTTGAATCTGCAACTATGTTTTAAACAAACGTCATAGTTTACAGTTTTCACAGGCAGAAACATTTAATTGTATATTTAAATGTTAAATAAGGCAGGCAGGCAATGCAAACGGTCCGTCTTATTTACGTCATTTTTTAATAAATGTCAAGGCACTGACAGTAGTGAAGCCGTAAATTAGTGACAGTTATTTATCGCGGCCCAAGTGTCAAACTTTAGTCCAATTCTGTCAACTGTCGTAATAAAGGAGATTGATACAATTATACAAAGAAACCTTATTTAGGTTAGCCTCTTTCTCTATCTACCGGTGGGTAGTTTGTTTTTATTTAATGTTGCCTAAGGTTGGTGCACCATTTTATGGTACACAAGGGCTAGCAATTCGTTAGCAGCACCACATTTCTGGTACACCAAGCGATGATTACCTTAAATAAATAAAGTTTATCACACCAACTATTTTGTTACCAAAATAACGAAAATAACCCAAACTTATTTTAAAACACGCAAATTGTGTACGCCCAAGTTATTCTATTCAATATTCCATGCTAGTTGTACGAGGCACTGTGCCCACCTGTCGGTCCAGTGAGTTCACTGCAAGTTGTACCTACCTCGGGTCGATGGCAGCTTCAGTGCCGTCATTTGATATCAGCTGCACGGAGCTACGTACCTGGAAGCAGAGAGGGCACGGTTCACTTTATTGGCTTTCGATCGATTGTTTTGAGCTTTTTGTTAAAATCGCGCAGCGTGTGTGTTTGGGGAGGCTTTGTGAAAAATACAATAGGATAGTTACGTCAATATACGAGAATAGACACGCGTTCTGTTGATTTCAGCAGGTATACAGTTTAACTGTATTCCGGTTATAAAAGTTAAATAGACCAAATAGTTAAAACTCATATCATAAACTATGTTTATACAAATCTATAGCTTTTATGTACAACGATAGCTTACTTTGCGACTAGTCATCCTACGAATACTATGCGGGGATGACTTAAGTTTAGACATATAAATATCAGAGAGCCGTATATAGACGAAAAATCAAGAATTAAAAACAATGATACGGGTGAAAAGCAGGCAAGACAATACATACGTACACCCACACAAACTGCAGTGGGAAGTTAATATAACAAATAAATATTTAGAATCATTTTGTTTGTACTCAAACCCTTGAGAAATACGCTGTTCCAAATAAACATTGTTATATATACAAGCAGGTATACCTCCGACCTTACAAACTACAATATTCACCTAGACTGTAAATATTTTAGGACCAACAATAAAATCCCTAGTAGGTTCTGAAATAAAACCGTATGTGTTATTTTATTCCTATTGTGTCAGTGGAGGGAGTTTTTAATGAGACCTCTTGTGGAATCGCGTGAGCAGATCTACGCAACGAGTAACAATCCCTAACGATATCGTTGCGACGTCGGCGGTTTAACTGTTATTTTATATTTGGGTAACTTCAGCTCTCTTTTTCAAACGGCATATATATAGTTTATAGTTAACACGGTATCCTCATGTGCAGTTATATTCAAATACAAGTAGGTACAGACTTGGATAGGTGAATTTAGAGGTATACTAAAACGTCCCTTAGGTCTTAGGTCGTAAGAAGTCGTATCCTTAACTGCTCCACGGTCTAACCAACCAATGTTGTTGAAGGCTTTTCTTAACTCAAGCTAAATAGAAATACTAAAAAAGGAAGCTTACATTTAAATATACGGTCGCAGCGCACGCACGCTAGAAAAGCAGAATATAAAATGTGAGACCGATCGTGATGCGAATTTAAAACAAAACTGTCACGAACACCGGCTTAGCGAAGTTGGCATGGTTGACTTTGTTTTTACAGTGTGATAGTTAACGTATAAAATAACAAGTCCTGACTGACTGACTGATAAATTAAAGTTAAGACCATGAAATTTAGTAAAGGCGTTCCTTTATGATTTAAGTGAGCGCTAAGAACGGCAGAGCAGACAGCTAGTCTATCTATACTATAATAATAATATTATAAAGAGGAAAGATTTGTTTTTTTTTGTTTATTTGAAATGAATAGGCTCCGTAACTACTGGACCGATTTAAAAAAATCTTTCACCTTTCGAAAGCTACATTATCCACGAGTAACATAGGCTATATTTTATTTTGGAAAAAATAGGGTTCCGTAAGATATTGCTACGGGAAAAACCATTTAGTTGCGGATGAAACCGCGGGCGGAAAGCTAGTCTACATATAGAAGTTAACAAAGGCTTGGACTACGGTTTGCATTCTGCGTACAACACTACCTTCTTTTAGTTAAAATAACAGGAAATACCTTGACGATTATTCTTAAAATAAAGAGCATTAAAAGTGTAGAAACTTTTAGTTCTCGGAATCGTAAGTAGGCCAAATAAAGACCACTTAAGAACTTCCGAAAAGACCCTAAATTCAATAATAATTCCATTATCATCCTTCTTATCTAATAATATTTATTGAAGTCTCTTATCATTATTCCGATAACGTACTTGAGAAGCTTTGGCTTCAAAATATAATGGTTTCAAATTAACGCAATTTCAAGTTTTTGTAGGGTTGCCTATTTAAAGAAAACTCAGGGATTGTCATATTGCGGGATTTACTGTTTGTTACTTGTTATTTTACAAAAGAATGTAGGTAGTGGTAGGTGGTAAGCACGTATTTAAATTTCCATAACCCTACACTAACAATATCCTCTACACTAACAGTCCTCAACGAAGCGCAAGTTTGTATATTAACTTCTACACAGTAGAATACTGTTGATTCTTATTATTTTATTTAGCAAATAAACTTAGTCCAATACCGAAAAACCCACATCGATCTCACAGACCCCGAGGGTTGGTAACTCCGCGCACATCCCTAATTGTTAATAAATTGCGCTCCCAGTGTTCTGGTGAAGAGTTGTTCGTTAATCCGATTACTAAATGATGGATTTTAATGGATTCTTCAATGTAACGCAATTTCACGGATTTGGCGGCCGGCGGCGGCAAACGAATTGGTTTGTAATAATCGAGTGGTTAAAGGGATTATGTGGTTCAGACATTACGAGCTTATCATAGAATATACGACGTAGAGAGTTAGAACGGTGGCATTGAACAAAATGTTGTTTTCTTGATTTTATAAAAAAAATATGCTGTTGTCGTAAAGTTAATAGATATAGAGGTAAGGGGTATATTTTTTTGAACTTATATCACAAATTTGAGCTTGTTAACTACAATGAAAGTGGTAGATTCTAGCTGTAGGCTCTGCCTGCAGCGATTACCGGGCTGAATCGACCGGTGAAATACCACCGTCGCACAGAAAACCATAGTGAAATAAAGCAGATGTTCCTGCGTTTCGTTCGGTGAGTGTGACATCCGGTGCCCAATGCATATGTAATTGTGGGTGTATATGGGCGGCGGTGATCACTTTCCACCACGTGACCCGCTTGCTAGTTTGCTAGCTTCTCTCAAAAAAATTAATGAAATACAGCTAAAAATTAAAACTTTCTTTGCTAATGCAATACATTCAAAACGTATTATTTAACCAAAATTCTATCGTCGATCGAATTATCCAAAAATTGCACCCTCGCGAAGTAATCCTGAATAATTAGGTAAGGTTATTACAATAGGTAGTTCCGTCTATTTATTTCTACGGAGGTGTCAGCGAGGGGTGATAACGAATTGACCTCGTCCGGGTCATTGTTCGCAGCTATTGGGCACGCAGCCTGAACTCTGACCGACTTTACTCGAATGTGTGAAGTTTGCAATAGATCTTAGAGTCTTAAGTAGTTAAATTTAGTTTTAATTATAACTTCCTCTCGTTCGTTACCCTAAATTGCTATATAATTATATGGTTCACATTTAGCAGCCAACGGATACCAATTCTCCCTTTGTCATTTACGTTTATCTTCTTTCAGGCATCCGTTTCTGAAGTGTTGAAATCGATGCAACGTCTTTAGATTTTATAGTAGCTAACATAACATTTAAGTCTAAATCCCATCGTTACTATTATTATGAATCAAGGAACATACGGTTGCACAAGGAGCAGACACTCTATGTGAACTTCAGAGTGACAAGGAGTGCTCATAAATTACTGCAGTCAATCGCAATCGTTTTTGTTTACCTCTCCATTAACAACAACTTTTTAAATTACCTAACCTTACCACGCCGAACCTAAATATTCCTACAGTTTTATAACTACATCATTACATAGTATAAATCCAAGTCGCTATTTGTGTCTGTTTGTATGTTTGGCCGCTATCTCCTCCTAAACTACGTTATGGATTTTGATGCGGGTTTCGCCATCTTTTAGGATCATTCAAATTTGTAAATAAAGAAAATTCTGATAAAGTTATTTTAAGTTAGCTAAAATTCAACTTAACAGGAACAAGTCGCGCCAAATTACACCATTCCGAAGCGTGGACTGGTCGCTAGTTCTATATAAATCAAATCATCTTAATTTAAACCTCGTTTCTAAAGTTACCCCCACCTAAAAGGTGATCGCGGCCTGCGCGCCATTATCCTAATTTATGTTGTACCCCGCAAGATGGCGGCCGACAATCGTCCGGACAAACTGTGGGCACGTGAGCAATCTCCTCAAGCAGCCACGGTGACGTCATAACATCTTGAGTCGAAGAACATGAAGATTATGACGTAGGTTGAATAGCTTTGGAAAAGAGCTGTGGGATTGTATGTCGGCAGCAAGTTTGATAATGATGATAGTGAGTCGGGGATATAAAATACTTTAGAAAGCACGTCTATAGAGAAAAAAATTGTTCATTGTACAATCTAGTGAATTTTTGAAAACAGAGTTTTTTGCACGACAATCACGACTCCTTAGATTTACGTTATCATTATTACTTGAAATTTAACTAATTTCTCTATTGAAGTTAGGGTGTTTTTTAATTTCAATAGCTTCTCTTACCAACCTAGGAATAAAATCCTAACAAAAGAGAAACATTTTGTTCCTAGGTTGGAAAGGTAAACTACTGAAATTAAAAAACACCAATGCCGTGGTAACGGCATTTGTAAAAATGTTCAAACATCGGAAAATCAAAAATAATTAATAAACGAGTAAAAAAACCCGTAAAAATGAGTTTAATTTCAAGTAAAACACGACTCATCTTTATGACATAAATATTTGTTTTATACAAAGCTTTTTCATATAAAAGCTTAGATGTCATTCCCAAAACTCACATCAGTATTTCAACAAAAAACGTATCACAGCACGCACACACAAAACAAACTCCGCAAGTATCACAAGCCGTTTTAGAATAATCAATTTCCCTTTACTCAACAGAATTTAACTTTCAAAAGTGGGCCAATTTGTAACTCTATGAAACAGTCAAACGAAGTATTACACTCCGCAAATTGCGCTCAAACACGACCGTCAACAATTTATTAGAATTGAAAAAGTTTGAAACAACTCGCAAAGAACGAAATATTCTGTAGCTACCAGTGACAGGAGCGGGACGATGTCGCTGAGGAATATTCTAGAAGTTATTCCATTTTGAGAGTGTCATTGCTATTTTAATTCCAACCAAAACTACTGATTAGTTTATTTATAAGTGAACTAGTTATTCGAATTTACTATATGTTTGTTATTGAATAAATGATTTTTGATTTTGATTTTTGATTTACTGAAAACCCATGTAACACCTTCAAGTGTCAACCTTCATTCCTATGTCAATTACAAAAGCTGTCAAATGAGATCGATATTAACATATTTTAAAACGACCATGTTATTGAATGGGTAAGACTTTCAATGGACATGGGTTTGTATTGAATTCGACCACCGATCCTAATTATCTGTTATTCGGGCGATGATAATAAAAAAACGAAGAAGCTCATCAAGAAAGATCTGCACCCCGATTCTGCGAACAAATTTCAACGAAATCGCAGCGATTTTTTGACATTTCATTCATGACCTATTCGATTATAAAATCACTTGAAAATCGTTGAAGTTTCTTACGTAAGTTTCATCTCTTGAATTCGAAAGAAAAGAGATCGCTCATGGTAGAAAAATTTATGGGCCTAACCGACTACCGTCACCCAGGGTATACAATTTTATACGATACCTTTAAAATAATTGAATCGTAGCCTCTGAGCACGCACGCGATTTTCATTGACAGGTGCTTAAAAGGAAAAAGAGATAAAAAATATATTTAGCTTGCCCATGGTTTCTCATGATGGTATGGTATGGTGGATGATCAATGTGGCATAGACCAATTTATATCATATATTTTTTTATGTGAAAGTGGTCTAGTAGGTCAGAAAGTCATGTAACCATTTATATGTATACTATAAATTCACACACGCAGAAATACGAAAATCTGCTCCTGACGACCTTGATACAAATGTTAGGCTTTATACGTCCCCAGGTCGTGGGTATCATTTTATTCACAAGGCTACTGTAATAAAAACATAAAAAATAACCGAGTGAACGTTGTTCATGATAATGTTGTAACAACATTCATCACGTTCCGAGAGACCGAATGAGTAGGTTACGTCGAAAAATATACTGTAAATAAAGATATTGTTTATTTTGTATGAATTCCGAGAAAGTGATTTTCAAATGCAAAAAGAGGATAAATTAAGGTGTTTAAAATATACTTAGTGGACGAAAATAGAGTTAAATGTTGGTAGTTTACAAGTTAAGAATAGAAAACTTACTATATTTTTAAGATTAAGATACAGTTTATATTCTTGATTGTCGCTTTCTACTGTAACTACAGCACTTTGAAGAAAAGGTAATTAAAAAATGATATTAATATTACTTGAACTAATTAATATGAATTTCCCTATAAAACATTTTTCTATATTTTAAAAGACAATGGGTTTGATTTTAGAAGTGGGTAGAGGATGTATCTGAACGTATTCTTCGCTTTGTGCTATTTCTAGTTTTAATGTTATATTGCATCACTACCAGTAAATGGCTTGGATATATTCTTTGCGTTCGGTTAACGACTGAGACTGGTAACTTTGTAGATTTATCCGTTGGACGTTGTAACCCCTTTATCACACGGTGTCACCTCCCTCTCGGAACATGTGACGTAATATATGGCCGGCCCTCAATAGCCCCTAATGGCTTAACTGTCAGTTGGACTAGGGCCCGATGCAGCTAACTTACGACATCGTGGCAACTTATGTCAATTCTATATATGTACCTAAACTGCAATATTTATTTTATTTTATTTATTTACAAAATCCTTAGTACATATTATGAAAGACTAGTGGCCGCCCGCGACTCCGTTCGCGTGGAAGTCGGTTTCCCGTGGGAATTTGGTGTTTTCCCGCGGTAAAAAGTACCCTATGTGTTATTCTGATGTATAACCTATATTACTACAAAGTTTCATCCTAATCCGTCCAGTAGTTTTTACGTGAAAGAGTAACAAACATCCATCCATCCATACAACCATACATCCTCACAAACTTTCACATTTATAATATTAGTAGGATAAGATTTTTTTTAAAAACTGGGTTAGGTTTCACTCCTTATAAGTAGAAGTTTAAGGAAGGTTAAGTAGACTTTATGTCAGAAATACCATTCGTTATCGTATGCGAAACTTGCAAAAAGCTAGTCTTCATTGATGAAAACAATTGTAAATGTACTATCAGTTAATCGCGGCGACGTTGATAAAGTTAATTAGCTGAATCAGGGCCGTAAAGATCTACATAAAATTTGGATTCAACCTTTGTATTCATGAAAAACATAATAATAACTTTAACCGCAGTTAAATTTATATTGTTCTATGTTGATGCTTATATTTACTGTTTTGCACTGAAACAAAAGCCTCTCCCAGACAATAGCCATCAAGTATTTAAAGAGTTACCCGACCGCAACAAAAGGTTGGTGTATTTCAGCCGGAATATATCTGAAGACGGAGGAAACTGAAGTACTTCACTCGCTATTGATAAGGCACTGTTGATGTCAAAACAAAAGATGCTCGAGGATTTATTCTGAAGAGTAAAGAAGTAAAGTGCCTTCAGTTGAAACGCTGGTCGTGAAAGTGACGTGAATAGAATGAATTTGGTGTACCATGACAATATGATAATAATAATGTTGAGCGGGGAGGTAAGGAGAAAAGAATTTATATGTTTACTTAATGTACATGTTTTAAAAGAATATAAATCTCAATTATGATTGTATAATTTTGAAAAGAGTGCCGAGAGTTTTTTCCGCCAGCTTTTTCTCTCGGTCTACTACGGCCATTGCTGATGAATGTAGGGGTGTCCTGTGACATTTTTTTTATTTTTGATTTTATGCTTTTGACAATTTATAAGAGATTAGTTTATAATTCTACATACAATAAAGTAATTTCATTTCATTTCATTTCATATTATTATAAATATGTCGCAGCGTGGGTGTCTTTTCTAAAGGCCAGAATGTTTAAGATCTCAATTGTGGGCGTAGAAGGCAGCAAACAGTAACTTAAAGCATAATGAAAGAATATAGGAACAATCTATTAACTAGTTTAGCTCAATAAATGGATAAAACTGATTCAACTGTATTGAAATGACCTGCCTCACTATCATAAGGAACGACAAGGGTATTTGAAATAATAAAGAAACAGTTTAACCTTTAACTCTGTTTTAATTAACCGGATTCATAAAGACAGCTACGATCTGTCTGACATATTGTATGGAGAAGAAACCGGTGAACAAACTCCACACTGCCTTTATCACAATTTAAAATACAAAGGAACGTTATTAAACCTGCCATTACATTACTTAACAGAATCTAGCAACTAGTTCACATGATTAAAGGATACAAAGATACTTAGCTTTCGTATTGACGACTTCCGATCCAGCAATAGAATACAAAACTGTTAAACTTAGGCAATAACTTAATTTAACAAATTGAATGTGGTAAAGACGTTTGCTCCTGGCCGATTCCCGCGCTATTCTCTCTTGACAGGATTCTTTCCGCGCACGCGTCGGACGTCATGTTTCTTGGTTAGGCTTGGCCTTTGCATTTTACAAAGCTTCTCTTGAAAATAAGATAGATGGCGTTCTTTAGTTTCATTTAATGTCCACCGACTCCGACAAATATATTATATTTAAAAAAATATTCACGCCGTGCTTCATATGAGCGTAATTTTTAACTTGACGATTATAGAATAATGGAATTGGAACGTTAACTTATTATGAAAATAGTATTATTTTATAGAATTCAACATTCCAAAAAGATATGTGAGCGACAGTGTCCTCCAGAATAACATCAGAGTAAAACCCAATTTGCAAATTGTTGTTCAATTTGCGTCACCACCATAAGTAGAACTCATGGTAAGGTCAAGTTGCTTAAATAAGCATGTTTATTGTGGAACCGAGCTATAAGACGGACTTCGCTGTCATCATATAATGATATCACTCAGAGGCTGTACACAATCTGTCGTATACAGTGGAACAACTATGTTAAAGTAACCATAAAAAACTTCGTTATCATGAAACATATATTTTCCTTTCTTCCCAGCATGTCTTTAATCCATCTTTACCATGGCCTTCTATATAAATCCTACAGGATCGACGCAAAGAACTCCACACATAAATCAAAAGCAGGCTTTTGTACTGAACCGGATTCCGCCGGTTCAACCTTGGGTTTCATACAAAATACTGAAGAATACAGCAGAATTTATTATCTACATGAGAAGGGTTGTCAGGAGCTTTAAGATGATATGACCTATGTATCCACTGACTAAGGGTTTCAGCTTGAAGACAATTAAAGTTAAGCGATCGAAACATGATATAGGTAACAACACTGAAGAAATAAAATAAAATATGATTATTTTAAAAGTAAAGTCTCTTATTGACAAACAGTTGAAACTTCCTACTAATATTATAAATACGGAAGTTTGTGAGTATGGATGGATGTATGGCTGTTTATTACTCTTTCACGTAAAAACTACTGGACTGATAGAACAATAGTTTTAATTAAAACAACAAAGACGAAAATGATTTACTCAATCTTTGTTCAGTCAGGTTCTATCATATTATTATGACCGACGAAACTATTTTAAATAAGAATTTGCTTTACAGTTCATGTTAAATCAAGAGTAAAACCTGATAACCGGCGAATATTGGATTCCGTTTGTATTCAGTTTTATAGCCGGCCATATAACTTGAACCTTTTATTTATGTGCAACCATTTTAGTGCTAAAGTTGTTTGTGAAAAGATTTGCTCAAGTGTACTAATACTTTAATGAATAAATCGTCAAACTATGAGGACGCATTGTTGAAGATAAAATTCTGGTTTAACAGATCTTAATCTCACGAACAAAGGATCGTAGTAGATTGAACTTTTAGTATTGAAAGCTAAAAATAGGGTGGTAGTGAGGTTCTACTGGGCATAACACCACACTACCAATGCGTAGGCATGCCAAACGTAAGGGCTACGTAACGTAAGTGTACCAAAGTTGACGTGAAAACTTAGCGAGTACCTACCATCCGGTAGATTCTGTAGAGAGTGTTATAGAATGCGGTATGCACTGCCGCAATTTTTATTCCTACTTATACGTAAAATTCTTATTATTCTTTACTTCAAAGCCCAGCAAGTAGCAAGTAGGAAACGGCTTCAAAACAGACGTATACCGCTTCCAGTACAATCCGTTTACAATCCACGGGATGTATAAACATAAAAACAAATAAACTAAACGAATCACATTGTTTAAGTAACATAACATTTCGCCAAAGATATACAAGGAAGAAGATTTAAGACGTATTTATAGCCTAAAACCAGTCTTTAAACTGATTTTATTCGGCAAGATCCATTTAAGTTAACCAAGAATTCTATAAATATATTAAGATTAAAGAAATGAAGACATCTTACCAACGAAATATCTCTCTTTTACGTTCTAAAATAAAATAGAATAACAAAAAAACATCTCTGTTATAAATCAATTTGAGCCGTTAACGTAATAAGTATCTTGTCGGCTGAATCTGCTTAAGATCTTCTCGAATTTTCCCTTTTTATCATTTCTACAAAGTTTTCGAGAGGCGAGCGTGTTTGCAAATAAATATAATTTATGTAATGATCTGTTCAGGTGATTGTGTGGAGCGGCAACATGTGAACTCCATTACGTGGTGTGGTAGACTGACGTGTACGTAGGTGAGATTATATGTATGTATTTACAGGGTCTCGATTCAGTGTACAAAGCGCAACAACTACCTATATAGAGGTACTAATATTATAAGTAGTTAACAAGATTTTCATACAATATTGAAAAAAAAAGTAAATATTTAGGATTTCACTAATATTACTTTGTTGCGCACTCCAAATAAAAAAGTTTACATAATATTTTTGCAATCTAAACAAGCGACTTTGGTCATTAGCAAGGAGCTGAAACCAGATGTATCACAGGTAATTTTATATGGTTAAGAATTTAATGCTACCGATTGCTATAAAGAATATCAAATATCAACAATGTTATATTAAAAAACTGAACTAAACGACAGTATCAATAACAACAAACGAATGTGTTTAGGAGGATTCTGAGCTTAAAAAGTCCAAAAATTATATATATTACTTTCACTTTAATTTGGTTAAGACAATGATTTCAGAAACAGGATCAACCCGGGTAATAGTTGGGCTTAACTTAACTTTCCGGTCAAGTGTTAAGGTCTGTATAATGTTTTATATTCGACGGCAGTAGCTCAAGAACACATGTTCGTCGGATCCCGCATCAAATATTCAGGAGGACGAAGGTTTATGTCGGACTAAGTGACTTCGGCTTACAGCGAACACTTAGTTCTTTACGACTTAGGGTGCCATGACTAAAGAGGTATAGGTGTGGTAAAGTAGATAATTATTATATCTTACATATATATTTATATCTTAAATCTTCTGAACTTTTTAGAACCTGAAATAATGAAAATTATTTACGTTTATAAAATATATTTTTTGACATATTTATTACCCAACTCTGTTGTTTGTTAGTTGTTTCTGCTTAGTTAAACACAATACGTTATATTAAATAAACTAAGTTTTTTAATTAATAATAACTAATCCTTGTGCACAGTACTTAAAAAACTACCGAATAAGCGGTTAAACTAACTAGTGGAGGTGCATGAGTTTAAACTAAATTAACTAGGTACCTACTTAACAAACTTTGGTTGAATATATTAGCGTAGCTTTCTTTTTAGTTTAATTGATAACAAATTTCAGTTCAGATGGTTTGTTATTTATTTTCATTATTTTTTATTTCAACACCTTTACTTGCTTTCTGCCATACGCTTGTATGCTCGCTGTAAATAAAATAAATATTTCCTTTCCCGTAGTAAAACAACTACTACCCGTTGTGCTATTTAAAGCTGTAAGTTTCATCCAAATCCGTTGTGCCATTTTTGCGTGATTGAGTAACAAACATCCAAACTTTTACATCAATTATTAGTAGGATGTGCAACAAAGCTCAGACAAGTTTCGTAATTTATTTCTCTTTTTTTATCTTTGCTAATGATACAAATTCAATGTCCCGCGTACCTACTTTTCCAGAGGAAAGCACTTTGTACTCGTCAAGCGGAGTCAGGTGCTCAGCAATACTTACAATCCTGACAGTAAGATAAAGTACTGGACGTTACAAGAATCACTTAAGTAGTCCCACTCCAAGGTTTTGACAAGTTGAACAGTAAAACTATTAAAGTTTTCATAATTTGTCAAAATCAAGTTCTTTTTCTAATCCCTACTAATATTATAAATGCGAAAGTAACTCTGTCTGTCTGTCTGTCTGTCTGTCTGTCTGTCTGTCTGTCTGTCTGTTACGCTTTCACGCCTAAACCACTGAACCGATTTTGATGAAATTTGGTATGAAGAAGGAACTGAACTTGGGAAAGGACATAGGGTACTTTTTACCGCGGAAAAACTTCTCATTCCCACGGGAAACCGACTTCCACGCGAACGGAGTCGCGGGCGTCCACTAGTTACTTTATAAAAAAAACCTTTGTTGTGATACCAGGACGTGAACGTTATTCATGTAAATTGTTTTAAGTCATATTCGTCACACAGAAAAAAAAAATTAAGAAAAAAAATCCTTAATATTATCTCATAGCGATAGTAATAAACTTTTTGTTAGTTACAAACGCTAGTTGAACTTCTTGGATTAAGCACTGTTTCATCCTTTTACTTCTAATAAAGCTACGATCCGCTAACAACTGAAACATCTCCAATTAAACCGAACTTGATAATTAATACCCGGAGTTGTGCGTCGTTAATGACAACTGTTGCTGTCATTAATATCACGACGGTGTGACCTCACTGTACATTTGAAGTATGTACCCTACTACTGCCTAAAGATATAATTAAAAGTATTAAAAAAAACTACAGTAATATTAGAATGAGCACATTTTTGTTTCCAATAAACTCTGAAAATAATTGACCGATTTTAATATTCTGTTTTTCAGTTCTAAATTAACATAATCAAAATGGTATAAAATTAAAATGGTAATTTTTGTAAGAAAAACCGAGAAAATTATAGGTATCCGCGTGTGCTAAACCACAATAACGTATTTTATGCCAAAATAATATGTAACCTTAGACACATTGCCTCTTAGGTAAGGGCAGGGAGAGAAGCCGGTAAGAGTAGCTTAACTTTATGACGGGAGTTTGTAAAACTACTCTACAATTAAAACATGCGAAGTTGTGAAGCTTGTGACAAATAAGAGAAAGAAATAACAGACAACAAACTGTACAAATTTAAATTCTAGGAAAACCCTTTTTAAAATAAAAAGTAATTTTGAAAAACTGTGAAGATTTTCGACAAAAGCGCTCCAGGTTGAGATCTTTTACAAGTTTTCAATCATTTATTCGATCGCTCGTTAGTTCATTCATTACCAAAGTAACTTTTTACTTAACTTTTATTTTCGGTGCCAATTTGCTTGTTTATTTTTATTTGAGACCAAATAACAAAACTCGAAAATATTTTCTAAAATACCTACAAATATCAGGATGTCAAAGATCGTTCCCACATAATTGGCTGAAGCTTCCAAGCTCCACATGGTGCCAAAATAACAAGCTCGCAAACGATACAGCCTGAACCTACGAACGATATCCCACATCTTTATAAAACATGAAACCTACAAACTCACAAAACCTTTCAAATCATAATAATTCCGACATTTTCGATCTAAATGTACTGAACCTTTTTGGTGCCGTCATTTCTTGTAGAAATATTTTTTCCACGCAAATGATCGTTTACGCAAGTCGTAAAAGGTGTTCCGACAAAGCAGGGCGGGTTACATTAACGCCTTTGTCGGCAATCTGCTTAACGGTGAACCCGCGGTGGCAAGTTAGCTAGCGCTTCAGTGGGCCGGAAGGGGCGCAAATTTTGTTAAGGCTTTTCTATTACGGAGTGCGCGTCAATAGATAGAGCGCTAAATAAATGTTTTGGAGATAATGGAGTTTTATATTTTTTGTGTAAACAGAGTTCCCATCATTTTAACCTCGGGCAATGGTGTATAAGGGGCTCATTTAGAAGCATTTGGATTATTTTACCTTTAACAGCCTTTTTCAGTGTTTTATTAAACTAAATACAATTAGAAATAGAAAAAGAGATATTTATGCTTCAAATGTTTATATTATGGCAAAATAACAGCTTTGCTTGTAGTGCTCTTTGCCCACCGCTGCGGTCAGTAAATGCAATTATACATTTAATTTAAAGTACTGATGGATGTGGAATTTAATTTTGACATTACGTCGATAATATTTTTCAGATGAAATTGCTCATCTGCATTACGATATATTCTTATTGTTTATTTAACTAGTGAGTACTCGCGACTTCGTCTGCAACAGATTTTTCCGTGGGGATGGTACTTTTCCGCTAAAAGTATTCTATTTTCATCCCAGGCTGTTGAATTATATCTATTTCAAAATTCATTTAAATCAACCCAGCCGTTTCGACGTGAAAGCGGAACATAAAGACAGACAGAGACACATTTTCACATATATAAAATTAGTAAGGATTTAAATGGTGTCTTTAAAACTATTTCTTATCATCACAAAGTTTTCAGTTAACGGCTTTTAGATTGAATGATATTTCCAAACAAAAAACTACCTATGGGTATCCAAATACTAGATCTGCAAAAATAACAACAATCGGTTAAATTTCGTTCGAAGAAATGAGTACAACGAAGTCGCGATCTCATCGTGACGTCATCCCGCTCTCCGCTAATTCAATACCGCATTAGTCCCGCGTTCAGGTGCGCGACCCGCGCGGTAAACGACGCGGCATTATATATTCACACACACATACACAACAGTGATTACAGCTCATTGCAGGTGGTGGGGCCATGGCGTGGTAGCAGAGTGGGGTTAGAAGGTAAAAGAAGGTGAAGTTAAGGTTTTGGTAGATGGGGTCGTAGCCCAAGATCTTGAGGGAAACATGGAATATTTATTTGTGACGATTATTAGTTAGTAAGAATTCAAAAACGAAAAAAAAACATGTACCTACAGTAAGTTATCCAACCATGTAAGTTTCCACACCAATTTTTCCGTCACCATAAGTAAATGCTGCAAAACTTGGAAAATACCCATGGTGATCGAACCTTGGATATGCCAGTTCTTGTGGCGCTAGGCCTAAGAGTTGGTAAGTTATTCTAACGTCTAAGAGTCTGAGTCTATAGGTGTCGGTTCCCACCAAACATTAAAGGAACTAACTGCTTGTTGATCGATTAATCTATACTAATATTATAAAGCTGAAGAGTTTGTTTGTTTGTTTGTTTGTTTGTTTGAACGCGCTAATCTCAGGAACTACTGGTTCGAATTTAAAAATTCTTTATGTGTTGAATAGACCATTAATCGAGGCAGGCTTTAGGCTTATAACAACACGCTGCAACTATTAGGAGCGAAGGAATAATGGAAAATGTGAAAAAAACGGGGAAAATTATTCATCCTTGAGGGCTCCCGTTGCGTGCGCTGCCAAAACGGTTATATGTAGAAACAAAAAATATATGTATGAAAGAATTAAGGGAACTTTTTACCGCGGGAAAACTGCGCATTCCCACGGGAAACCAACTTCTACGCGAACGGAGTCGCGCGCGGCCACTAGTCTTGAATAAAAACTTACTGGAAAAATTATCTGAGCTAATTTCACTTTTCCTTGCACGGAATGCTTACTAAGTTCATTGCTTCTACTATATTGAAAATTAGTTTGTACTCGTCAAGTTGCCGGACCTATTCCAAAGGTCTTACAGGCACCCCACCGTAAGCGGTTCCTAGATCTCACAAGATTACTTTCTGCTGGCATAACTATATAATAACGAAATGCAGTAAGAATAACTTTTTCTAAGTTTTATGAAGGTAAGTATGCGTGTTTTGTATAGTAAATCCACACTTTGCTCCTATAGTTTTTACAGTCAAATGTAATAATAAATTAGGTACAGCTATTGTGACGTTGTCTCAACCAAATTTAAACGAGCGCGCCGTTTGCTCGTTTATCATCGGTTGGTTTCCCGACTGCGCGCGAGCAGCCGAACGGTATTCGCGAGCCTTGTCGAATACGACGGCGATCGAACAGTCACCACTACTCGAGCGTTCGGCACTAGCCAAATATTCGTTCAACCTTAATATAATTACTAAGTTACTTTAAACTCAGTGTTTTAAACAACCCCAATCTAGGGTAAGTTATGTACTTATTTAATAGCATAGTCGCTGTTGCTTTTAGAGTAAGTAATAATTGTATATTTGTGTAACCACCTACGATGGTACATATTTAATTTTAAGTTGTTTAATTAAGCACCAATCAGTAGTGTACTGCTTAGTTATTGTGTGTATTGTTTACAGCGCATGTATATAAATATTGTAGTGTGTCGTAGATCGTATTATGTTAGATTTCCTAGTTTATTTTTTTTACAAATACCTTACATTAATAAAAAAAAAAAACATGATTAAGCTAAATCATAAATTATTATCACCTAAATTAATCCTAATTCATCTCATTAATTGTAATTCATCTCAATACCTAATAACATTACCTCATTTACTTCGCATCGTCCATCTGAATCATCATTTAACACCTTGACTGCCTCATCATGGAATACATTATTAGTTTAAAATAACAGCTTACCGCACTGCTTAATTAATTGCGAGGAAACGAACATGGTGCAGTCAAGGTGGAAACTGGACAGACTTGTAATGTCAGTTTTCACTAAATTCCAGGGTTCTACCTACCTACCTAACCGAGGATTCGAATTCTGAACTCGAATTTCGAGCTTGGTCGACAGTGGAGACATTACCCTTGCTGTGGAGAGAAAGATTGCTGCAGAAACCTAAGCCGTACACACGGGACCAGTAAAGCCGACGGCAATTTTCTGGGGGCGGCAAAAAATTAAGATTTAAGGGGGCGGCAAATTTCACAACTGCACGCCAACTACAGGACCCTCAGATAAGTGCGGTATTTAGTGCTGTGGTTGTAGCCAGTAGGATCTTGACCAAGAACCAGGACCTTGAGACTATAAATAAACTTAGAAATAACCTAGCTTTAACTTAAACTATAAATTGTATATTGTTTGCTTCCGTAAAAATATAAACTGTTGTAAATGTTTTCGGTGTATCATTCTAAAGTCTCATGTCTACGCTCTAGGTAGGTACACCGTAACAATGGCGCCCAACGTGGGGCCATTGTTACAAGAAAAACAAGAATGCCCTAACTACTGAGTTTTGCTGGAAAGAGGTGATTCCTAAAGAATCCCGTCTGGAAATACTTGCCAAAAACCACTCAGATATAATTTCGGCTCACTTGGGAGTTTTCAAAACTTACAAACGACTAGCATTAAAATATTATTGGCCTGGGATGTTTGCAGATGTGGTTAAGTTTGTTACTTCTTGCGATGTATGCTTAGCCTATAAACATGCCACTCATGGTGTTCTTGGAAAGATGGGTCGTCCTAAAGAGTGCTGCCGTCCTTTTCAAACAATTTCTGTAGATTTGGTTGGTCCTTTACCAAGTAGTAGAAAGCAGAATTGTTACATACTTGTTGTGGTCTGCTGTTTCTCAAAACATTGCCAACTATTTCCCTTGCGACGAGCTACGGCTGCAGCAGTGTCTAAACTACTCGAAGACGACGTATTCATGGTTCATGGTATTCCACAAACCATTATCATGGATAACGGTTGTCAGTTCGTTAGTCATGAACTAAATAATATGTTAAAAAAATATAAAGTACCTAACATTCATCTAACCCCTAAGTATACTCCACAAGTGAACACTGTGGAAAGATACAACAAAACGGTGATCACTGCTATCGCTACTTTTGTGCAGAATGATCACAGATCATGGGATGTGAATCTACCAAAAATACAGTTCGCTATGAACAATTCTGTCAATGAAGTAACAGGCTACACTCCGTCCTTTCTAGTGTATGGACGGGAACTTGTAACATGCGGTTCACACTTCGTTGAGAATGATATTCCGAATGAGCTCATAATCCTACCCCGTGATGCTTACGCGGAAAACTTGGGACATCTGGCAAACATTTTTAACGATGTCCAAACGGCACTTTGGGAGAGCCACCAAAAGACTGTCCAACGCTATAACCTAAGACGTAAACATATTGAGTTTAAAGTCGGAGATATTGTTTGGAAAAGGTGTTTTTTCTTGAGCGACAAGGATGCTCATTTCGCTAAAAAACTGGCACCAAAATTTGAAAAGTGTCGCGTCCTAAAGAAATTATCTCCGATAGTTTATATTTTAGAGGATATGTCAGGTCGTAATATCGGAGGGGCAGCCCCCACAGTGTTTTTCGGTACGTTCTCGTCGTCTGCCCTGAACCCTCCCTACTTGGTGCTCGGTAACGCAGTGGCCAGTAGGTGAGGTGACCGAATCCGCAAAAACAATACTGTGAGGAACAGAATGTTATCATCTCGCGATATGTTATCGAAGGTTCCCGTGTCCCCCGGGAAAACAAAAGGCCCTTCTCAGGGCCAAACAGAGAAGGAACTGCGGGTGGTCGTGGAGCCATTGGATGGCAACAGGACGCCCCAGTTCAGCCGACCGTCGTCGGCCATCGACAGGAGTCTCTTCGCCAGGCCGGAGGACGTGATCGACGTACCCGACGAGGCTATGTCAGATAGCTCGTCCATGGTCGGCGATCCGTCCATCTATCGGCGGAAGCGTCAGCGCAAGGGGATCGAGGAGTCTTCCGACGCCTCAGAATCGTCTTCGAAGACGGTGAAGCCCAAGAAGAAGAAGGCTGGGAAGAAGGGCTCAGAGGACGCCGAGCTAGCGATAGCGAAGGCGGATCTTGCTGAGGCCCGCAAGCTCGAAGCTCAGCGGGATATGGAGGAGACAGTGAAGGGCATGACGCGCGCCAACAAGGAGGCGCGCGCAAAGTACCTAGCCTTGAGGAACGCGCCGTCCACTAGCGTGGATTCGGAGAGCCTCACTTGCATGCTGCTAAAGCAAGCAGAGGCTGAGGTCTCTACCATCCTCCTAGTGGCGGCAAAGTCCTCGCAGCTGTCGGGGCCTTACCAGAAGGCGCTCAAAGCCTGTGCGGCTACACTCCGCGACATAGTCGCAGAGACAGCTACCCGTAGCGCTTCGGCGGAAAACGCTAGGCTGGAGACAACGGTCCAACGCCAAAGTCTCCAGATTGAAGTGTTGGAGAAGGAGGTGGACAAGGTCCGCCAGCTCCTTATGAAGGCTCCAGCTCCAGCTGCAGCTCCATCGCTCAATTTGCGGGAGCAGATGAGGGAGGTCCTGCAGGAGGAACGTACGTTTGTTCGTTCCTGCCTCGCAGGAATAGAAGATCGCCTCCTTCCGGCGAAGATTGTCCGTCCCTCTCTTGCGGCAGACAAGCGACGCACTGAGGAGATGGTGCCTCCTGCACCGGTACCTGCACCGGCCACTAAAAAGTCGGCAGGAAAGAAGGGGAAGGCAAAGGTAGCCAAACCCTTAGCCCCGGCGCCGGCACCTGCCCCGATGGAACCAGTGGCTGGTCCATCTTGGGCCCAGGAGACGTTGGTCTTGCCCTCGCAAGAGGACCTTATGCTGCCCTCTGCCACCGCGGCCAATGATGGTTGGTCGACGGTGGTCAAGAAGGGCAAAAAGAAGAAGGCGCCTCAGCCCTCTTCTACAGTGCCAAAAGGGCCTGCCAAAAAGGCAGCCCCCGCGGCGGCCCCTAAAAAGGGGAAGGGGAGGAAAAAGTCGTCTCTGTCAAAGACGGCGGCGGTCGTGATGACTTTGTCGCCAGACGCCGTCCAAAAGGGGGAGACGTACGAGTCGGTGCTGGTTCGGGCCCGACAAACCGTCAAGCCCCATGAATTGGGGATAGAGAAGGTCACGTGCCGGCGGACCCAAACCGGAGCTCGTATATTCGAGTTCCCTGGGGTCAACCGGCAGCAGCAGGCGGATGCCTTCGCCCATAAAATGGCGGAGGCGATTGCCGATGTCGCCAAGGTGGCACGACCAGTAAAAACCTCGTCCCTTGTGGTGTCAGAACTTGACGACTCTGTCACCAATGGCGAGGTTGCTGCTGCCGTGGCGGCAGCCGGTGGCTGTGCGGTGGAGGCCGTGGAGGTCGGCGAGATCCGACCCGGAGCTGGGGGCATGGGCCGCGTCAGGCTACGGTGCCCCGTGGTTGCAATCGAAGCCGTCCTCAAAAAAGGGCGGCTTCTGATTGGTTTTAGTGCTGCCGTAGTCCGGGCGCTAGCGGAGCAGCCGATGCGCTGCTTCCGGTGTTACGCGTTCGGACACGCCCGGCAGTGCTGCCCATCACCGGTAGACAGGTCACTACTCTGTCTCCGGTGTGGGCAGCCAGGGCATAAGCAGGCCACCTGCAAGAAAGATCCCCGCTGTGCCGTCTGTGCGGCCAGCGGGAGGTCCGCAGGGCATGTCATGGGGGGTGCAAAATGCACTCCCCCGACCAGAAAGGGCAAGGAGCAGGCCACAATTCGGCCTGCCCCTGCAGGGGCTGGGGTTCCCCCGGTCATGACTGACGGTGCGATGTCCGAATAATGTTTAGGTTCGGACATCGCACAATAATGCAGGTGAACCTCAATCACGCCCAGGCAGCACAGGACCTAATGTCCCAAGTGCTGGCGGAGTGGTTGGGGGACCTAGCAGTGGTCGCCGAACCGTACTCGATCCAGCCCAATTGGCTGGGGGACAGTAGCGGTTTGGTGGCCATCGTGCCGCGGCGTACCACGGGCTCCCCTCCCCTCTCACTAATTGAGAGGGGACCTGGATATGTGGCCGCCGCGTGGGGAGACATCGCCCTTGTGGCGGTGTATTTCTCCCCAGAACCCTCGCAGGCGGAGTTTGAGAATTTTCTGCAAACTCTGGCTGCAGTGGTTGCACGAATGGGAAGGCCCGGGGTCGCGGTCCTAGGCGATTTTAACGCCAGGTCCGCGACATGGGGCGACCATGTCACGGATGCCCGTGGCAGGTTTTTGGAGGTCTGGGCGGCGTCCACTGGTCTGGTGCTCCTTAATAGGGGAGCAGTGCAAACGTGCGTCCGGATTAATGGGGGTTCGGTGGTGGATCTTTCCTTCGCCACCCCCGCACTGGCCGGCCACGTTTGTAAATGGAGGGTGGACCTGGTGGAGACTCTATCCGACCATCGATATATTCGGATAGAGTTCTCCACACCGGGTGCACCAGCTGTGGGCCGGGTGGGGCAATCGCCCTTCCCGCGGTGGGCCTTGTCGCGGCTTGACCGCGACGCGGCCAAGGAGGCGGCGTTTGTCCAGGACTGGTTTGCCCCGCCTACCAGCCTGGACGTGGATGACGCTGCCCTCCAATTGAGGGAGGCAATGACCGAGGTGTGCAACTCTAGCATGCCTCGGTCCAGCCGGCCCCCTCCTAGGCGCGCGGTGTATTGGTGGTCGGCGGAGATCGCCGGTCTCCGGGAGCACTGCGTGGCCACGAGGAGGGCCTATCAGAGGGCCCGCCGTCGTCGCCGCCGTGACGCCGACAATGAGGCTCGCCTGTACGCCTCCTACTCGGAGGCACAGCGAGTCCTCAAAACGGCGATTGCGGAGGCGAAGCAGAGGGCAAGGACGGAGATGCTGGAGAGTCTCAACGACGATCCTTGGGGCAGACCGTATCGGATAATACGCAGCAAGCTGCGCCCGATCGGTCCCCCCATCACAGAGACTCTCCAGCCAGAGTTGTTGGAGGGGGTGGTCCGGGGTCTGTTCCCGGATCAGTCCAACGTCACCCCTCCAACAATGGATCCGCCTCGGCGGAGGGGCCGGGCCGGGAGGAGCCCGGAAGTCGTCCCGGTAACGGAGGCGGAGTTTGCCTCGGCGGCACTCAGCCTCCGAGGCAAAAAGACGGCGCCGGGGCCAGATGGCGTGCCGGCTAGGGTGGTGGCTATAGCCACCGCCCAAATGGAGGATCGGTTTCGGGGCCTCTTCGACTGTTGTTTAGCGTCGGGGAGGTTCCCGAAAGTGTGGAAGGAGGGGGCGCTTTGCCTCCTCCGAAAGGAGGGCCGACCGGCGGACTCGCCGGCAGGCTACCGGCCAATCGTCCTCTTGGACGACGCCGGGAAGCTCTTTGAGCGCGTGATCGCCACGCGCCTCAAAGAGCATTTGTCGGGGACCGGCCCGGATCTCTCCGAGGCCCAATACGGTTTTCGGGCGGGCCGGTCCACAATAGACGCGCTTCAAGAGTTGAAGCGCGTCACACAGGAGGCGGTGGCGGCGGGGGATGGAGTGTTGGCGGTGTCCTTTGACATTGCCAATGCCTTCAACACCATCCCCCACGCTACTATACTGGAGGCACTCCGCTACCATGGGGTGCCTCCATACCTGCAGGCCCTGTTGGCGAACTACTTCTTAGATAGGGAAGTGTTGTTCGTCAACAGGGACGGCCGGCTGGGGCGGCGTAAGGTGGAAACCGGTGTCCCGCAGGGGTCGGTCCTTGGACCCCTGCTATGGAACATCGGTTTCAACTGGCTCCTCCGGGGTAGTCTCCTCCGTGGCATGGGTGTCATTTGCTATGCGGATGACACCCTTGTCACGGCACGGGGACGCACCTACCGGGAGGCAGCTGCCCTGGCGTCTGCCGGGGGAACCCTGGTCGCCAACCGAATCCGGCGACTGGGGTTATCGGTGGCGCTGGAGAAGACGGAGGCCCTCTTCTTTCCAGCGCCCCGGCAGCGCGTGCCACCCGATGCCCACATCATGGTGGGCGGTGTTCGGGTGGAGGTTAAGGCCCAGATGAAGTATCTGGGCCTTATCCTAGATGGGCGGTGGAAGTTTGGCCCGCACTTCAGCCAACTTTCACCGCGCCTCGTGAAGGCGGCCCGCGGTTTCGCATGGCTCCTCCCAAATCTGGGGGGACCGGCGTCAGCATGCCGGCAACTTTATGCCGGCGTGCTGAAAAGCATGGTGCTGTACGGCGCCCCAATATGGTCGGACTCCCTTGGTAGGGAAAACGTGACCCACCTGCGTAAGCCACAACGCGCTATCGCACAAAGGATAGCGCGGGCTTACGGAACGGTGGGTCACGCTGCGGCCTGTGCCATGGCGGGCACTCCGCCGTGGCACTTGGAGGCAGAAGTGCAGTCCGCCGTCTACCAATGGACGGCGGACCGGCGGGCGCGGGGAGAGCGCCCCGCACAAGAGGAGAGGGACGCGGTCAGGCACAATGCCCGCAGGGTCATGCTCCGCCGGTGGACGGCGGAGATGGCCTTTGCGGAGTCTGGCCGGCGTACCCTCGACGCCATCGGTCCGGTCATCGAGGGCTGGACCGAGCGGAGGCACGGCTACCTCTCTTACCGTCTCTCGCAGGTGCTTTCCGGGCATGGTTGCTTCGGGAAGTACTTGTGCGGGATCGGGAGGGAGGAGTCCACGGTGTGCCACCACTGTGGCGCGCCGGTGGACACGGCGCAGCACACCCTGGCCGAATGCTCGGCCTGGGTGGTGCAGCGTCGTTGCCTCCAGGCGTCGGTCGGCCCGGACCTCTCGCTGCCTAGTGTGGTCTACGCCATGTTGGGTAGTGAAGAGGCCTGGGCCGCAGTAGCCTCCTTCTGCGAGGAAGTCATGTTGCAGAAGGAGGCGGCGGAGCGGCGTCGGGAGGAGGATCCTCTCGCACCGCCGCACCGCAGACGTCAAAGGGGCCGGAGAAGGCGGTTGTATGACCGCTCCCTTCTCCAGCCTGGTGGTGACCTGCGGGTAGGGGGTGTGGGGACACCTCCTCCCGCATTGCACGGGTCGCCGCCGTCGACGGGTGGGAACGATCGGGCGCTCCTGGTCGGTCCCACAGGCCCCCCACCAACACCGGGGGGCGGAGCAGGGCCCGTCTTGTCATAGACGGGCTGTCGCCGGCGGAGTTGTGGAGTGAGGCTTGTTCCGTACCCACGACTTCGCCATTAAGGCGTAGACGGAGCGTCGCAGAGTTTTAGTGGGTATACCCCTGGTCGGCAATCCAGCCGCCCAGGAGCAGCGCCCTTTTCAGGGCGCCGGGAGTCCCACACACGCCCTTCACTTCCCCGGTGAAGGGTACGGTGCGTAATGCATTTCTCTGCGTCAAAAAAAAAAAAAAAAAAAAGGTCGTAATATCGGAACCTGGCATATAAAAGATCTAAAATTTTAAGTGACCAAGTTTGCTAATTTTTTACAAAATTAATTATGTGTTTCTTATAGTTTTTAATTTATATGTTTTCTTTTTAAATCGTATCCGACAACGTGCAGTCAGACGGATTTTATGAAGGCAAAATCCTTTCCTGGGAAGGGGGGTACTGTGACGTTGTCTCAACCAAATTTAAACGAGCGCGCCGTTTGCTCGTTTATCATCGGTTGGTTTCCCGACTGCGCGCGAGCAGCCGAACGGTATTCGCGAGCCTTGTCGAATACGACGGCGATCGAACAGTCACCACTACTCGAGCGTTCGGCACTAGCCAAATATTCGTTCAACCTTAATATAATTACTAAGTTACTTTAAACTCAGTGTTTTAAACAACCCCAATCTAGGGTAAGTTATGTACTTATTTAATAGCATAGTCGCTGTTGCTTTTAGAGTAAGTAATAATTGTATATTTGTGTAACCACCTACGATGGTACATATTTAATTTTAAGTTGTTTAATTAAGCACCAATCAGTAGTGTACTGCTTAGTTATTGTGTGTATTGTTTACAGCGCATGTATATAAATATTGTAGTGTGTCGTAGATCGTATTATGTTAGATTTCCTAGTTTATTTTTTTTTACAAATACCTTACATTAATAAAAAAAAAAAACATGATTAAGCTAAATCATAAATTATTATCACCTAAATTAATCCTAATTCATCTCATTAATTGTAATTCATCTCAATACCTAATAACATTACCTCATTTACTTCGCATCGTCCATCTGAATCATCATTTAACACCTTGACTGCCTCATCATGGAATACATTATTAGTTTAAAATAACAGCTTACCGCACTGCTTAATTAATTGCGAGGAAACGAACATGGTGCAGTCAAGGTGGAAACTGGACAGACTTGTAATGTCAGTTTTCACTAAATTCCAGGGTTCTACCTACCTACCTAACCGAGGATTCGAATTCTGAACTCGAATTTCGAGCTTGGTCGACAGTGGAGACATTACCCTTGCTGTGGAGAGAAAGATTGCTGCAGAAACCTAAGCCGTACACACGGGACCAGTAAAGCCGACGGCAATTTTCTGGGGGCGGCAAAAAATTAAGATTTAAGGGGGCGGCAAATTTCACAACTGCACGCCAACTACAGGACCCTCAGATAAGTGCGGTATTTAGTGCTGTGGTTGTAGCCAGTAGGATCTTGACCAAGAACCAGGACCTTGAGACTATAAATAAACTTAGAAATAACCTAGCTTTAACTTAAACTATAAATTGTATATTGTTTGCTTCCGTAAAAATATAAACTGTTGTAAATGTTTTCGGTGTATCATTCTAAAGTCTCATGTCTACGCTCTAGGTAGGTACACCGTAACACTATAGCGAATTTTCTACTAACGGGCCATTCTTGGTATACTTTTTCATTAAACCTTTAAGTATAATGTTCGTGCAAAAACGGTAATGAGTGAACATTACACTAAATTGTTCTTCCCATAGTCACCACGCCACATTTAATGTTATTCTCAACGACATGACCCGAATTCTACGTAACCCCGACGATATTTTCATCGTGACAAATTAATTATTTGTCAAAAAAGTTATAAAAAGACGATCTGTTCAACTTCAATAATGAACTTGAAGGTTATCAACCCCAAATGTAGCTAGTTACGGACAACGATTTATTTTTATAACAACAATAAAAGTGAAAAACTCGCTTTAACTTGACTGAGACGAAAACAAACTTTAAAGTGCCGTAAACGAAGACAATTAGGAGGATATCTATCGCTTGGAAAGGGAATGGAACAAGCGAATTAGAAAACGAAAAAAGATAAAGGTAAACCCTTAATTAAAAGACAGGTTAACAGCTAACAGCGTCCATATAATCCTTATGGTCTCTGTTCATCTATAATTAGATTTTTTTGCAGTACACAATGAACACACAAATATTGGACGTGAACAAAAGCTTTTAAGTCGAAAGCTACGAAAGAAACATGGTGTATGCAAGAGGACTGCAAGCAGTCTTTTTATTGAGTAACATAAAAAAGATATGGTATTTATAACATGTTGATAAAATGTAACCACCTAATTTAAAATTGATAAGGAAAGCTATTTTAGATGTTTCATTAACTTAATCTCACTTTAATATAGCTCATCAAATATAACTTGTTACTCGTAAATAGGTATTTCACTCTACAGATTTACCTACATTAATAATATTTTCAGAGTGGTAGAGTCTAGCTGTAGGCTCTGTCTGCAGCGATTGCTGGGCTGACTCGACCGGTGAAATACCACCGTCGCACAGGAAACCGACGTGAAGTAGGAACGATGTTCCTGCGTTTCGTTCGGTGAGTGCGGTATCCGGTGCCCAATTTTATTTATTTATTTATATATTTTCTTAAAGGTCAGCAACACACCCCCAACACCTACAGTGTTGAGGGTAGTCATGGGCGGCGGTGATCACTTACCATCAGGTGACCCGCATGCTCGTTTGCTACCTATATTACATAAAAAAATAATAATAATAATAATAACCCCCCTGAGGGACCACCTTGCCGCGGTAGGGGGGCTTACGGGAAGCTTGGTACAGGAATAACTTATAACAGCATGACACCCTTCCCAAACTAACGGTTCCGATCCCAATCCTTACTTCTTTCTTCTTCCTCCTTCTTTCTTTTTCCTTTTACCCTTTTCCATCCTAATCTACTATCCTTCCCTCAAGCCAATCCAAGGTCTGCCGTGCCGAGGGATGCGTGGCCGGGGGCGAGCCCGGTCGTGAGCGCGCCACGCCTGGAGCTAGGGCGAACTCCAGGTGAAGCTTACATTGTAAGCTAGCCCTTGTCTTGGCAAGCGGGGCTCTGCTGAGACTGACCACGATTATCCCTTGCTACTCGTGGGATTAATATGAAAAAAAATGGAAAACATAAATAAAAAATATAACCTTCGAAGACGCCTTGTTTCAACTGCATCTTCAAATCAAAATTCAGATTCATCTGACGATAACTCAGATACACAATCACTATACAGACCTCCAAGTGTTACACTATCAGTTATTTCTACGCTTACGGATGTTGAACAGGAGGCCAACACGGCTAATAATCCTGAACCCAACCGAAGCTTAAAAACGCGCCGAAAATGGACACCGGAAATGAACCGATTCATACTGCGCACATACTTACAATTAACATCTCTTGACACTAACACCACATGAGTAAAGAAACTGAACAGAGACAAAGCTACATACGAATGCGCTGTGACAGGTACATCACTACAAGTGCAACGCGTGTGTGTGCGTGACCACTGGCCGCTTGTCACGTATGAGCCGAAACCGCTTCAAACTAGATCAGCCAGTGGTCAATCTCAGGGCGTGCAGGCGTGATGCGACGCTCGAACGTTGTGCGTGTTTTGTTTTTGTTTTCGAGTTTCTCACATAATACGTAGTAACTTTAATGAAGGTAGTGTGAAATCAGGTTTTTTGATAATACCTCCTGACAATTTTATTGAATTTGTTGAATTGCTTGAGCAAAAATTTCGCGAATATTTTGATCTTCATATTAAAAATGTTAATATTGGTAATGACATATTAGCACGTTTGCAAGATTGTACATTTCATATGCCATGTGAGTGTTTCCCATTGGTTTATTTGAAAAAACTTTATATTAGATTTAGAATTTATCATTCGATTAAAAGACACAACAAATTATTAAAAACCAAAAGTAATAAAAAAAAATATTTAGAGTATGTAATTTGTAAAAAAAAACCTATTTTAATAAAAAATTTGAAAAAAAGTACATTTATATTTTTAATTTATTCAATTGTGCCAACCCTACCAAAATAGGTATAAATTTTGCTAGCTCTTTAGAAGCTTTGTCTCTGTTCAGTTTCTTTACTCATGTGCTAACACTAAAAACTACGTAACATCATTACACACACTATTTGCACAAAAATTTCCGGAAATAGAAGCTACACCACAACATCTTGGCAATCAAAGACGGGCCATCGTCCGAAATAAACTGTTGACCGATGAAGAAATCAAAGAAATTTATAAACAAGTTCAGGACGAATTATCAATATCTACAATTTCAGACTCGCAACCACAAAGTCAAATTAGATCGCAATTAAACTCTAACAATACACGAATAAGATGGACACAAGAAGAACAACAAGAACTTTTATACTGTTTCTATTTTGCTAGGATTAAAGGAGGCGGATATATTAACAACTTAGAACAAATGTTTAAAGAACGCAACTACAATAGCCCTATAATTGATGTATTTGACGGAAACAAACTTGCAACCCAAGCACGCAGTATTATTGCACGAAAAGTATTTCCTGAAAGTAAACTACTAGAAATTAAAACCAAAGCTGAATCCGATTTTATTGCTATGAATGAACCGATTTTAGAAACTATACATGAAGAACTGACAACTATATCGCAATTAGAGATACTGAGCCCAACTCAAACACAAATTGATTTTTCTTGTAACATTGAATCTACTGACAATCTGATAGATCATACATTAACCGATGACAACAGTATTGAAAACATCAATATACAGTTTGGAATAACTTTAGAAAAGTTCCAAAATACTGAGCCTTTGAATAGACCTTATATTCCGAAACAAAAATCTTCAAAAAAACTTGCGCATATTTTGAACTGCTTCAATAAAGATATACTTCCAAACTACATCAATCATGAAACAGATTTTATCACACTACACACAGTAATTTACGCAGCAGCTTACACAATAGCAAAAATAAACGGAAGTAAAATAACAAAAAATAACACTTATACTACGCCACGTCCAAAAACCAAATATAAGCCACCATGGCAAAAACGTTTCGAAAAAAGAATCTCTAAGCTAAGATTTTACATAGGCCACACTACACAGTACATGCTAGGTAACCAAAACTCCAGAATACTGGCAACAATAACAGAGATCAAGACAAAATATAATACACATGCAAAATATGAAAATTCCAATACACTGATGACCCATTATTTAGATACCTTAAAGCAAAAATTAAACGCATTAAGCAGCAGACTTAGAAGATATCTAAAATGTACCCAGCGTAAAGCACAAAACGCTCTGTTCATAAATGCTGAAAATAAGTTTTACCGTAATTTAACATCAGCACCTCTTCAACAGTCAGCTACACCTCCATCACCACAAGTACTTAAAGAATTTTGGTCTGAAATATGGGAAAATCCTGTAAATCATAATGACAATGCTCCTTGGATCAAACAATTGCAACAGAACAATATCCCTGATATGAAATTTGATTTTGTCACCCCGGAAATTTTCGATAAAGTCATTAAACGCATTCATAGCTGGAAAAGCCCAGGTGCGGATAACATACATAACTTCTGGCTTAAAAAACTAACTTACCTTCACCCATATCTGCACAATCACATAAATCAGTTTATATTATCACCGGAACTATTACCAAATTTTATTACCCAAGGAATAACCTACATGATTGCTAAAGACAGTGATTCTACTAATCCAGCCAAGTACCGACCCATAACTTGTTTGCAAACCTTTTATAAAATTCTTTCAGCTTGCATAAGTGAAGTTATCTATACACACATAGATGAAAACCATATCTTACACGAAGAACAGAAAGGTTGTGTAAAGGCTAGTAGAGGATGTAAAGAGCAGTTAATTATTGACTCTATAATAATGAATCATGCTCACCGTCATAAGAAACACATTCACAACATATTTATTGATTATCAAAAGGCGTTTGATTCAGTCCCACATAGCTGGCTAATTGAAGTCCTCAAAATTTATAAAATACACCCACACTTAATTAACTTTTTACAATCTACTATGAAATCTTGGCATACCAAATTAAAGTTAAAAGCAGAGAATATAAACATAGAAACAGAACCTTTACAAATAAAGAGAGGAATATTTCAAGGCGATGCTCTTAGCCCTCTTTGGTTTTGCCTCGCACTTAATCCGCTATCTCAACTTCTTAACGAGTCTAAAATTGGATACCCTATACAGACAGACAACAATAAATACCAACTCTCACACCTATTATACATGGACGACATAAAATTATTTGCTGATAGTAAATCTGGTCTATTTAAACTAACGGACATCACCCAGGAGTTCTCTCAGGATATTGGAATGCAATTTGGCATTGACAAATGCAAAATTCAATCCATAGTTCGTGGTAAAATTATAGAAAACGCTTACACATTAAATACCGGAGAACAAATAGAGTCATTAGGTCCTCATAACACGTATAAATATTTAGGTTTTAAACAGTCCCGATTCATAAATCACAAAATTACTAGAGAAGAACTAACATCAAAATTTAAAAATAGGCTAAATAAATTATTTAAATCCTCCTTAAATTCCCGAAATCTTGTTAAAGCTGTTAATAGTTTTGCCATTCCTGTACTCACATATTCCTTTGGCATAATTAAATGGTCCAGCACCAATTTAATGAAGCTTCAACGCTTGATTAATACAACGCTGACAAAACATAGAAAACATCACCCTAAGACGTGCATTCAGAGACTTACACTGCGACGAGCAGATGGAGGCAGAGGAATAATAGATGTACAAAATCTACACAACAGACAAATCACAAATTTAAGAAAATATTTTTATTTCAAATCATTAACATCACAATTACATTCAGAAATCACAAATATAGATAAACACATTACACCACTTAATCTTCATAATCCAGAACAACAGCCCAACGAGAAAATTGTCTCACGAGAACAAAAACTTGCTCAGTGGAGAGAAAAATCTCTCCATGGCCGTCACCTTGCCGACCTTGCTGAGGCCCACGTAGACAAAGATGCGTCGAATGCTTGGCTGAAGCGAGGAGAGCTTTTCCCAGAGACTGAAGCTTTTATAATGGGTATTCAAGATCAGGTTATAAATACTAAAAATTATCGGAAGTTTATATTGAAGGAACCAAACGTACTAGATAACTGTCGAAGATGTAGATCTGGAAGTGAGACCATACAGCATATAACTGGCTCCTGTAAGGCTCTAGTGCAGACAGACTACAAGCACCGACACGACCAAGTCGCCGCGATTGTGCATCAACACCTCGCACACAAGTACAACTTTATAGAACAGAAGGTTCCATATTATAAATATAAACCAGAAACCGTCCTTGAAAACCATAACACTAAAATATACTGGGATCGCACAATCATCACAGACCGGACCATATCAGCAAATAGACCCGATATCACTTTACACGACAAACTTTCCAAAACTATTTATTTAATAGATATAGCTGTACCCAACACCAACAACGTACAAAAAACAATAAATGATAAACTCGTCAAATACCAAGAACTTGCAATAGAAGTCAAAAGACAATGGAGAGCAGACACCACGGTTACAGTGCCCATAGTAGTATCATCTACAGGAATTATCCCAAAAACTTTAAAAAATAGTCTAAATAAACTTTCCTTATCCAATAATATCCAATACATGATCCAAAAAGCAATAATCCTTAATACTTGCCGTATTACTAGAAAGTTCCTTACACCGGTTTCAGAAATTCATGACGAAAACATTTCACCTACACTCTGAAGCGCTTGGCTTAACAGCTCGCGTGGATGTAAATAAGCAAACTTACCCGTCAGGGGAGAAAAATAAATAAATAAATAAAAACATAATAATAATAATAAAAAAATTACAAACAAATAAAAACAACTGTACATACCTACATAAATTTTAAACGATTCCTACTCCCGTTCATTATTATAAACGTTATTTTTTATTATCCCCACGCTATTAACAGGTTTACAGGCTCAATAAAACGGTTGCTTCAGTGGCTGACGGCTTTTGTTAAAAATGCTGACAAAGAGGTTTTCAGTTCCACAGAGAGAGGGTTTTGGCCGTGTCGGCGAATTTGTTGGAACTTTACACTACTTCAGTTGTTTTAACTCTGGTTTCGGTTTCGCTGACTTTGATGTAACGAAGGTATAATTCCAAGTAAATGGTTTTCTACTTACATTAATGATAATTCTGTTTTACGTTATTAAAGGGTTGTGGGAGGTCAAGTTTAAAATTTGAATTGTTTTGTGTTTAATCGAGATAGTATTTCGATAATTTTATAGAATTTGGACTTTCAAAGCAAGTTATAGGATCATATCTGCGTTATTTTTATGAGAAATATTTTCGGGGGTAATATCGCTAGTTTCAAAACAGAATAGCTTTAAAGATATACACAAATATCGAACTATAAAGTACATGTTCTGATTTGAAATCGCCCGTCACCTTTTCGTAAATGTCGCTGAAGGTGAGTAAAGTAAATAAGACCCGATGTCTTTTATTTAGGCGATTAGTAAACAACCTGCCTATAAAAGGGCCGATCTAACTTGGGGTCGATTGAAAGTCAAATGTGATGTAGAAGGTCAGATCATCTACTGCTAGATATCTAAGGCATTACGTTGTACAGCGTGAATTTATTCTAGCTCAGCTTAAAATAACAATGATGAAGATTAGAAGAGTTTTATTTTTATCCTAAAAGTAGAGTTTTTTTTGAAACTGTACTGAATTTTACCTTGAATTATTGTCACACATGCACAATCATCCAATGCAAACTAAACATACCTACACCTTCATTTCACTTTATTGTAACAATAGAGGTAAACTTAAAATATTTTACAATACAAGATGACTAGAGCAGATATTGTGTAGAGTGAGCACCATTAGCTTTCAGGTAATGGATTATTAAATTTCAAGACTGAATAACTCGCATTATTTTTCGTACACCAAAATTGTAAAAGTCATATCAATTGAAACATTTATCATTTAAAATAACATCCAATGATAAATAGTTTACCGCAATCTCAGACTTCAAAAGCGGTTTCCAAAATGCCAAATTAACTATACTTAAGTCGGGGTCATTGCCCTTGTTAAGGACAAACAAGTCAATGACCTTGGAGGGATTCTGTAAATTCATCTTTACAGAACTATGCAGACATTAGTCGTAAGATATCGTTTAATTACGAACTCGAATCAGTTCGCAGTAATTTATTGCGATATTGGAGTTTAGTGTTTGCAGTCGACAAGTAGGGATTTATAGAACTTGCCTATAGTAAGTAATTAGACGCGTACTTGAAATGTTGTTTGTTTTTAGAATTTGTTATTACGTAAGGTTAAATTCTTTCTGTAACGTAATAGTGTCTGGGTTATAGGTTTTTTTACCAATTTTTCGAATTCAAAACCTTGGACACTTCACAACATTTTTTTCCGATTAAAATATTAAAAAAAAATAAAAAATATAAACAGTATATTCCTTTAAAAACCCTGAAGATATATTTCTCAATTTTCTTTGTAATTAATTTCCAACAGAGCTTCCGCTATCATTCCGGAACTACCATCGCGTCACTATTCTCAATGGCGACTAGATCGCAGTTTCCCGCCACTTGCGCTGGCTCAGCTCAGCTCATGCACCGGAGATGAGCTACAGGATATTGTACACTGCGGGTATTGTCTCTGACGCGATCCGTTCCTAATTTAAAATAAGGTAGTAACATTTTCAAACGCGTTCGGTTCCATAAGGCATTATTGTTTCCTAGTAAAAATACGTAGTGCTTTAAAAATGAAATAGAATCATAGTTTAGATTTGAAAAGGAGGTTTTATATTGTGATAGGTTGTGACTACTAAAACAATTTAAGATGTTTTGAAAAACGACACTCTCCGAGATTGATTTCAAAGCTCGTCTGTGTTTACTTTAAATTTTAATTATCTTGTTTAGATTGTAAGGGAGGCATTCTATTAAAACTAACTAGCTTTTCGTCTGCAGCCCTGCGTTTCTCATTTTTTTATTCTAGGTAATTCAATCAAGAATACACCGCATGTCTCTTAAATCGCAAACTCGCTTGCACAGCTTAGATGAAGAAAAAAAACAAAAAAATCCTTATTAGTTTAGATTATCCTAAAATTTGTATGAAACCTCCTTACAAATCCCTTCTTTTACATATCACAACACACTTAACCTACATCACTTTCCCTTAAGCACCTCTTATATAAATCCGCATTTCTCGCTCCACTAACCACAGTGTAACACACTCTCTAATCCCACATTCAGTGAGCTCATCCTGAAGCCTCCATTTGAAGCAGATTTATTTTCTATCAAGCTCTAATTAGTATGCTGTGGCCATGCGCGGATAGATCACGCATATAGTTTGGGTGCGGCTAACTTAACTAGGTTATGTAGGGTGTACGTGATGTATGAAGATTATCAGATTGAAGTTAGGAAATATTTTTTTAGTGTTGAATTTGAGATTTTAATGAGTTTGTCATCTAGTTTACAGATATGCTGCTGTTTTTATATTGAGTATCTATAGAAATAATAATATTAATTTGGTATTTGCTTTTAAAATATTTTGTATTAACCTATTAAATGTATACTGCAAAAATATCAAAGTCATAAAAATATTTTGCCCAAAACTTTATTAACAATTTAAGCTGTGTCATAAATTAATGTCACGTCAAACTGAGGAACAGACAGACGAGCAGCGAAAATATCTTATAAACACAACTTTATTCACCTATTCATCAAAGTTAATAAAATAAAAAATAAAAAAATAAAATTAAACAAGTTAAAAAAAGTTAAAAACACTTATCATGATTTTAATCGCAGGCGTACAAAATCAGTCATTAAAAAGAAAACTATAAATTTAAGTGACATGAAGAATTTCGACACTGAAAAAAAAACTTTGCGTTGATTCTATAACGAATATGATTACAATTTGCGGTGGAATGTACCTTATAACAAAAAAAAACGACGGTATATATTTATTCTTTGGAATATTGTATGAAAGGAATTAATTAAAAACGTAAGTGCAAAGAATCCGTAAACGTGACCCGAATGATTGCGTTTTAACGAACGGAATGCAGATTGATCGGAATAACTTTACATATATTTATCTCTCAATCATATCTATGTGTTTTTTAGCTTTAGGGCTCCACAAAGATATGGTGGGGGTCAGCGGAAGCAAATATCATATTAAAAATAAAATAAATAACTTTGAGTTTGAATATACTTAACCTTTTCAGTAAAATAATCAGCATTAAGCAATATATAGCGTAATTGATAAAAATATAAAGCATTGTCTCCCATAACACACAATTAAAGTTTTATTTTCTTTTACTTGTCTCTCCAAAACTTTGGAAGCCGCCGCCCTACAGGATGATTGCATTTGTGTAACTTAACTCCCTTCACCTGAGAACCAAGCACGGCGCCGCGACACGAGAATGCAATTTAAACTCACCTCACACAATACACATGCTATTCTATATTCGTACTCTATTCAAAATAAGCCGTTTTAGTTTCTTAAATCCGTATGGAAAAGTCGCGATACTCACATGAAAGAAAAAAGAATAAAAAAAAAAACACTTAGGGACCCTTTTTAATCTAGTTTTGCAATGTATAAAAAAATGGATTCGAGACCTTTCAATAAGATTTAAGGTACCGTCAATCTAAAAACAAAAAAGTAACATTTTAGAACCCTCGTTGTATTTAACGTCATTTCAACGTCACAACGATTAAAAATGGTCCACCGTCACGTTTTTGCAGAGCATTCTCCAATGAAGTGTTGTCACCCTACCCGCGCGCTCTCTGCCTGCGGACGTGCCCTTTCCCCGCATTTCCCCGCCGATTGTCCGTGGACACCCTACTCCACAGTGAGCACGCGTCAGCTACTTCATAAGCCATCTTGGGGGTTAATACTGTCCGCGTCCGTAGGCGAACCCCTTTTTTTGGGGTTCCTGACTCTAGTTACCCTACACGTGACCCCTGGGTAGTGCCAAATGGACTGTAAAAGTGGTAGAGTTTAGCTGTAATCACATAGACTATAGCGTAAATTGGGCTGACTCGACCGGCAAGTACCACTTACGCACAGAAGACCAACGTGAAGTAGGAACATTGTTCCTGCGTTTCGTCTGGTGAGTGCTGTTTCCGGTGCCCATTCCCCCTTCCCACCCTAAGTATGACAGCGGCATTTAAAGAGTTGGTACCCCAGGAAGGTACCTGCTCTCTTGGAGCAGGAGAATCCTTCCCCGAGCCCCCCAGCTCGGGCTGCCCTTCGTACTCTGGGGTGGGCACAATACCGCGACATACTTCCCGGGGCAAACGAAGCAAGAGCATGCCTAAGACCTCTCCCACGTTATCAGTGGATTTTTGTAACATTCGAGGGGTCCACTCCAACCTAGCTGCCGTCCATCAACACCTTGAGACGGCAAAGCCGGCCATGCTCTTCTTAACCGAGACACAAATATGCTCCCCACCCGAATCATCCTACCTCACCTACCCTGGCTACACGCTTGAGCATAGGTTTTTGCCTCATGCCGGGGTATGCGTACACATTAGGGAGGATATTAGTTACCATCGCCTTGGGAATCTTGAAGCCCGTGACCTGTCCACTCTATGGTTGCGTGTAGACTGCGACGACCACCCCCGCATCTATGCGTGTATCTACAGGTCACACAGTGGTGACGATGAGACGGAGCGACTCTTTGAGCGTCTCCAACAAGCGACAGACCTCATTCTTGAGCAGTTTCCTTCCGCCGAAATCATTTTGTTGGGAGACTTCAATGCCCACCACTCTGATTGGCTCGGTTCTAACAAAACCGACCACGCGGGAAGAACTGCTGACTTCGCCCTGGCTTATGACTTTAAGCAACTGATTACTTCGCCCACGCGAATCCCAGATGCTGAAGGCCACACACCTTCTTTGCTGGACCTTCTGCTGACCTCACACCCCGATAACTATCAGGTGATGGTCGATACCCCTCTCGGGTCGTCGGACCACTGCCTGATACGGACAAAACTGCCACTCACTTGCCCCTCCCGTCCTAGATCTACTGGAAGTCGGCGTGTTTGGCACTACAAGTCAGCAGATTGGGATGGAATGCGTACTTTCTTTGCTTCCTACCCGTGGAGACAGGTTTGCTTCTCATTGGATCCCAGCGATTGTGCACAATCGGTTGCCGATGTCGTGTTGCAGGGTATGGAATTATACATTCCTAGTTCTGTGATACCCGTCGGCGGCAGATCCCAGCCCTGGTTTAACAAATCCTGCCAGGCAGCCACTGCTGAAAAGCAGCAATGTTACCGGGCTTGGGCTTGCGCTCACACAACTGGAGATCCCAATAGCGTATCGCTAAAAAAGAAGTACAACCTTGCCTCCAGGTCATGCAAAAAGGCCATAGCTAGGGCGAAAGCTGAGTACGTCCGCATAATTGGCGACAGACTTGTGCGTTTCCCATCTGGGTCTCGTGCATTTTGGTCATTAGCCAAAGCGGTACAAGGCAACTTCTGTCTGTCGACCTTTCCACCATTGCGCAGGGATGACGGTTCGCTTGCCCACACTGCAAAAGAAAAAGCCGATCTTCTGGGCCTTCTTTTCGCATCCAACTCGACTTTGGACGACCAGGGAAAAACACCTCCGAACATCCTGAGATGTCAGAGTTCTATGCCAGATATACGGTTCTTGCAACGCACCGTACGTAGAGCTCTTCTTTCCCTGGATATCCATAAGTCGAGCGGGCCTGACACCATCCCGGCAATTGTACTAAAGGTCTGCGCTCAAGAGCTAGCTCCTCCCATGACGCGGCTCTTTCGGCTCCTGTACTCCACCGGCGTAGTCCCTAATTGCTGGAAGACAGCACTAGTGCATCCGATCCCTAAAAAAGGCGACCGCTCAGATCCAACTAACTACCGGCCTATTGCAATCACCTCTATACTCTCCAAAGTTATGGAGAGTATGATTAACACTCAGCTCTTACGATATCTCGAAGATCACCAATTGATCAGCGACCGCCAATACGGTTTCCGTCACGGACGGTCAACTGGTGATCTTTTACTATATCTGACCCATCGCTGGGCAGAGACCGTAGAGAGCAAAGGTGAAGCCTTAGCAGTTAGTCTGGACATAGCGAAGGCTTTTGATCGGGTCTGGCACAAATGTCTTCTAGCCAAATTACCATCATATGGACTACCCGAGAGATTGTGTAACTGGATCACCAGCTTTCTTACTGGGCGGAGCATTAAGGTTGTAATCGACGGTGCATGCTCTGACTCCCTGCCCGTAAATGCCGGTGTTCCTCAAGGCTGTGTGCTCTCCCCTACATTGTTCATCTTGCACATAAATGATATGCTGCAAACCAGCGGTGTACATTGTTATGCGGATGACAGTACCGGAGATGCACTGTACCATGGCCAAGCCAATCTCAGCAAGGAGTCGGTTGTCGAAAACCGGAACAAGCTTGTGTTAAAAGTTGAGGCCTCTCTAGACCTGGCCTCCTTGTGGGGTAGCGGTAACTTAGTCACATTTAACCCCCTCAAAACACAAGTTTGCGCGTTCACCACTAAAAAAACCCCATTTGTATTAGCCCCTACATTTCAGAACACTCCTCTTTGTATAAAGCCTATGATCGAAATCCTCGGTGTCGGCATATCGAGCGACGTTCAGTTTCATAGTCACTTGGAAGACAAAGCCAAATTGGCTTCTAAAAAGCTTGGAGTGCTTAACCGAGCGAGACAGTATTTCAAACCGGCCCACCGCCTTCAACTATACAAGGCACAGGTGCGGCCCCATATGGAGTACTGTTCTCACCTCTGGGCAGGAGCACCTCAATGCTTACTTCTTCCATTTGACAAGATACAACGTAGAGCGGCTCGAATCGCCGGCAACCGAGCTCTTTCTGATCGCCTCGATTCTTTGGCCCTGCGAAGAGATATATCATCTCTTTGCGTTCTGTATCGTCTATACAATGGGGAGTGTTCTGAAGAATTATTCGACCTCATACCAGCTGCACAATTCCACCACCGCACCTCCCGCCACAGATTGAAATTCCATCCCCACCACCTGGATAGCTGGCGCTCCACCACCGTCCGTTTCGGGCGGAATTTTCTGCCACGCACTACGCAGATGTGGAATGAACTACCTGCAGCGGTATTCCCGGCTACATACAACATGGGGCTCTTCAAGTCGAGAGTATATTCCCACTACAAAGGTCGGCAACACACCCCCAACACCCACAGTGTTGCGGGTAGTCATGGGCGGCGGTGATCATTTACCACCAGGTGACCCGCATGCTCGTTTGCCCCCTATTAATATAAAAAAAAAAAAAAAAAAAAAAAAAAAAAAACTGATTTTTTTATTGTTTCCCTAAAATGGACGATCCCTTTGATTAAATCCGAAATCTAATATCCTCCTCGTAATTTATGAAGTAAACATTCCCTTTAAGGATCCTTGTCCCTTTTTGTTTAATCTCAATCTTCATTATACAGCATAATGGTATTCTTTGTGATTCCTATTCTGGCCCTGAAGGAAATGGTTTCCATCGCCTGCGGAAAATGAAGAGCAAAATCGCATTCCGTCGTAATGAGGAAGAGATCTGTTCCAGCGAAGTATTGGAGTTTAATCATTCTTGCGGCGGCTTTATGCCTTTTTTCTTTTCGCTATAATAAACTTGTGCTTATTGATGGAATTAAAAACATGGGGTTTTCTATATTTTGCAGGTTTAATTACCAGGTTAAAGTAATAAACTAAAATTATATTTAAACAATACATAATAATACATTTTGGGACATATATTACAACTGCCCTGAAAAAAATCAGTTCTATACTTTTCTTATAACTTACTAAATAAACTGGTTGCCACTAATTAAAACTCAGTTGGAACTAAAGTACTTCAAAACTTTTAAGGTTACCTTCACTCCTGAACAATAAAAATCAATTAAAATTATTTATTTCTAAGAAATTTTCAAAACTGCTCAATACCAGCCATTCTAAGCAATACAAATAAAGAACTTTAGTAAAATAAAATCTTAATACACAGAATCTGATTGAATACAAATAATTTTATATGTTGAACCGAAAATGGTTTTGAATTGAAATGTTTTACAATATTCTGAATAGAACTGAAAAACTGTCAAGAACATACCTTGAAATAAAAATTATAGTAATATTAGTTTTGTAATAAAGTTTGTTTCATATATTCTGTTGAAACAAAGTTTTTCAATGTATGAAATTACTTTCACCGATTATAAATGGGATCTTTAAAATATAAAACTTTTTTTGCAAGCCTTTTTCGAAACAGTCATAAATCTAACAAATATAAAATCATGGGTCTTAAAGTGGATAACTTAAATCTGTAAAAGTGAACATTTTAGACTGACATATATATACACTGATAAATACGTCCAACGTTTAGGATCCTCTCTTTTTCCAAACATATGCCAAAATAGTTTTAGAACTTCAAAATGGTCTCATAGCTGCAACTTAATCAAACATAAACAGTAAACCCGTGCTAAGCCACAAACATAGACAATATCTCTCACCCCACACCTACACTGATTGTATATTACCGAATACAGGGTGTATCACTTCGAGCAGAAACTTAAAGGGTGTGTTTCAAACATAATTTTTAATTTATGGTTCTGAATCCCAATAGAGAGCCACTAATTAGTTTTATAATTATGTTAGTCATGCACATGGTTGGATGATTGTAAATTATATGAAACCAGCTAGCTACACTGGGCCAAATCAATCACTTTTATTAAAAGAAGGCGTGTGTTAATTAGTGGAACACTAACAGGCTGTTCATATTGTTACCTATTTGTTTAATCTTTATGGATAAACTCAAAATTTTGAATAAGAAAAATAACAAATATAGTCGTTAACTATTTTACGGTACAGAATTTATCTCAATATAACTTAAACTCAAAACAACTTCGTTCCAACAGCTATTGCCAACACCCTGTATAGCACCACTACACAGTTATAGTTAACCTCGAGATTAAACCCATACATGTATAGGTTTCTATAGTAGACATGAGTAATGTTTGTGGTTACATCTGAGAAGTGCGACAGTAGATATATTAGCAGAACTGTAGTGTGTGTATTAGTATTAAGACGTTTTTATATTATTTATATGTAATGTTGAATATTCAATAAAAAAATCAACAACAAAAAATATAAATGAATAATTGAGGTGATTTTATTTTTAATGAAAACTTTAAAAAAGTAGTTTTTGATTGACATGCAGAAAATACATGAATAACCATTTTACTTTATTCTTGTAATATAACAATCATTCATATTTATTTTATTAAACCTATAATTAACTATTTTGCGAAACCTAAACTGCTTAAAACTACAGTCAAAAGCAATCTTGGCAGCGTCGCCTTTCAAACAAAAAAAATACGACAGCCACTATTTTCTTTAGATTCAAAAACGTTACACAGTTTTTGTGTCATTATTTTAAAAACCTTATTTGTATACGTATTAAAAACCTAGATTTGTTAAATATTTTTTGTTATTTTTTTCTTACAAGACTTACTTTGTGTTACAAAGTTTCACAGAAAACAAAATTTCACAAAAACCTATAAAAAAAAATGTTATACACATATTTTTTTTTTTTTTTTTTTTTTATGTAATATAGGTAGCAAACGAGCATGCGGGTCACCTGATGGTAAGTGATCACCGCCGCCCATGACTACCCTCAACACTGTAGGTGTTGGGGGTGTGTTGCTGACCTTTAAGAAAATATATAAATAAATAAATAAAATTGGGCACCGGATACCGCACTCACCGAACGAAACGCAGGAACATCGTTCCTACTTCACGTCGGTTTCCTGTGCGACGGTGGTATTTCACCGGTCGAGTCAGCCCAGCAATCGCTGCAGACAGAGCCTACAGCTAGACTCTACCACTCAAAAAAACATATATAACAGGATTACTTTTATGAAAAAACATAAAACTACCACAATATTCATAAAGTACCAACACTAAAAGCATATTAAAACCAGCAGTTAATTACATTATTGACGACGCAGCGACTATCACTATTCATTTTATTTAGTTTATTTCTATCGAACATTAAAAACCTCTCTATTTCAGATTATTAAAAACACCAGCCAACGAAACTCAACCATATCCCCTTCAGATACGGTATAATTTAGCTTGCGCAGTCCCTTTTGCAATTTCCTATAATTACTCGGTAGTTTTTCCTGCAATAAACCTGCAATTGGAGAGGAGGTTCTTTAGCATAATTTCCTTTTTTCGTTTTGTAGCGAGCTACAGGGTTTATTAAAAATGTGACTTCAGGAAATAAAAAGATTTTAATTAATTGGCACGTGTACGTTTTGATCTAAAATTAGCACAATGATATTAAATCTAGGTAGAGAATGTTGTAAAACCTTTGACGTTTTTTGTTATTTCAATTTTTGCAATTAACATTCATTTTTGGAGTTCTACTGCCAAACAAAAAATGTTTAAATGAACTATAGTCAATATAATACAGACAATGCTATTGACAAATGATACTTAAAATTAATATCATTACATAGTATAAATCCAAGTCGCTAATGCTGTCTGTTTGTATGTTTATCCGCTATCTCCTCCTAAACCTCACAATGGATTGAAATGCGGTTTTTTGCCATCTTTTAAGGAGTTTATTCATTTAAATTTGTAAATAAAGTACATTCCGAAAAAGTGTTTATAAGTAAGCCAATATTTAAAGTTTCGTGAGCAAGTCGGCTAAAATTACACCATTGCGAAGCGTGGGCCGCTATGAAATATAATTCAGACTGTAATGTTCACATTCTAATGACAAACCACCTTATGTATAACCGCTTTATAATTAGACTTGAACTTGCTACGGCGCGGACTACGACTCGCTACGACGTAGTATAGGACTCGCTACGGCGTAGTCATCCATTTATCATACATTGAGAACACTATTGATCTATAATCTTATCTAAACCATTATATGGTAGAATACAAATGATAACATAACTATATGTTTGTTTGTATGTTTATCTACTAACTCCTAAACTACGAAACGGATTTGGATGCTGACTCTTTTCGAAAAGATTTTTTTATAAGGCTGTAAAAATTCAATGTTTAGCGAACAAAAAAGTTTAGCCGGCCACTGGTAGCATACTAAGGGATCGTTTTTTAATGTCATTATAAACACAGTTATAATGTAAAAAAACACACTTAAATCTTTAATGATTAATTTATCACTTCTAACTGAACCTGAATGTAACCTTACTTACTTTTGTCCATACAAAATCCATCTTTAAATTAATTCACAAATTCTAAGTTAAAGAGCATTAAAATCCCCTTGAATGAGCCGTCGCCTTTAAATAAAGGTGCTCTGAGCCGTGAGCCACTTATAATTCCGTCGACGCGGCGCGATCGGATTAGCACTCGACAGCCTACGATGGAATAAAGTGTGTGTATACAGCGTGTTCGGTTTTATATTTCTCAATAAAAAAATGATTTTGAAGAAATGAGTTTTGTTGATATTTACAAAGAGCATTTTCGTTAAACAATTAATGTATGAAGAAACATTATTTATTCCCTACATTGTAAAATCAAGTTATTTTTCGTGGTAAAATTGTGTGTCTATAGAATAATTTTGTAAGAAAATAAATCAGTTAAGAAAGCAAATACATTCAATATAATATTTTTATTGTATCTTACATTTTTACAATATTTTACAAAACACGCTGTATCTCGCTCTAAATGAAGCTTAATAATATATAGATGCGCCACTGAGACATAATTGTATAAAGAATTGAACAAAATAAAATCTAGTACCTACATGTTATAATAAATATTTTTCACTAACTAAAAACGTGTTGCTTATTAATTAATTTAATTATTTTTAAAATGCAGTGAAGAGTGAACAGTTACTGTATACATGTTTATAAAATATATTAGTTTTGTAAATTACTACTTGATTGTTGTTTATAAATGATCTATCGAATGATGAAACTAGTGATCTTTTGCATTGGCTGTCACCTAATGCGATTTATTCATTAATTTTATAATTAAAACACTAGTGGCCGCCCGCGACTCCGTTCGCGTGGAAGTCAGTTTCCCGTGGGAATGAGAAGTTTTCTTGCGGTAAAAAGTACCCTATATGTTACTTTTATGTATAACCTATATTACTGTAAGGTTTCATCAAAATCCGTCCAGTAGTTTTTACGTGAAAGAGTAACAAACATCCATACATATATCCATACAACCATACTCACAAACTTTCACGTTTATAATATTAGTATGACTATCACAATGTGTAATGTGCATAAGCACTATGTAGGAAACTTATTGCTGGAATACTGGCTGCTATTGTTTTATATTATTCAAATAGATTCTAAAGAAGAAACAATGAGAATATTGACAGCTTCCTTCCAGACTCAGTCATATTTTCGTGCTCGGACTGTGGGCACATAACATTAAAATCACTTTTATGCTTTGAATATAAAGCTTTAAAAAAGATTAAAATCTTTGATTTCTCTCTCACGTTTCCCCCAAACGTTAGTTGGTGGAGGCGCCGTATCGAGTACCGCGGGTACTGTCGCGAGTAAAATCAGTGCTTTTCAGGGATAGACACATGGTAGCGTGTCCAGCCAAGTGCAGCTGCAACTACTTATACAAGAATAGTACTATACGCTAATATACGCTACGAAAAATTGGAATAATATTGGATATTGACTGGAACTCAAGAAGCATAGTATACAGATAAGTACCTACAAATACACTATAGGTACACATTCCAACATGGAAACGTTTGACGGCGTTTCTTCTCATATTGATGTTTTTATTAAGCAGTACAATGCATTAGCAGCTTTAAATTCCTGGAATGATAATACCAAGGCCATTTTAATTTCAAATTATTTATCGGGGCCTGCCCTCAGTTATTTTCACACCATCAGTGATGATACTTCAACTTTTGAAGATATAGTAGAAGCTTTGAAACAAGAATTCACCTCAGATCCGGATTACGCCGCTCAATTTTATTCAAATCGGCAAGATCACGATGAAAAGACAGTAGACTTCATCTACCGAATGTCATTGTTGGCTAAAAAAGCTGGAATTACATCAGATGAGAAGATAATAAAACAAATTTTGAAATCTTTAACTTTTAATAATAGAACACGATATGCAACACATGTATTTAGTGACTTGACTGCATTTAAAAAAGCAGCATTGCAAGAGGACGAGATTTTGAATTTACAACCAAAACAATTGGCGTTGCCGGTCAAGATACAAACATTAGGGAACTCTGGTCCCTTCAATCATACTTACTCGCGGGGTGACGGTGCCCAGAATGTGCGGTTAACACATCCACCCCGTCAAATCAGTGATAATTTTTATACACCATGGTCGTCGAGAACTCCAAATGTTCCGGAGCGCCATGTACACCCCACGGAAGCTTCATACTCCGCCAGAAGAAGCGCTGGTGATGAAGCAGGAACGAGTAGGCCGCCATTTTCGCAACCACAACAGCATCAGTATAATTTAAGGAATAGACAGCCACCTTCTCAAGACATGCGAAATGAGCACCCAAATGCTCGGCGGCGCTAGGACAGGGAACCACACTAGCGACCGACGACAGAGAAGGTTCCACTACAACGCCCTATGTAGAAGTGAAGATGTGCGGTATCACCACGTCCGCATTATTGGATAGCGGTGCCAGTCTTTCGGTCATGTCGGAAGATTTTTACTATAAAAATATAGATAAGTTTGTACATAATAATATTGTAAATAGTAGCGTAGATAATAAAAAGCCTGTATTGCGTGTTGCGAATGGCAAATTACTTGACATTATTCTTTCACTCAAAATAAAATTTTATTTGTCAAATTATTTATTCGAACATACGTTCGCTGTTGTAAAAAGTATTACAACCGAGGTAATTCTAGGTTGCGATTTTCTTAGTTTTCATAGGTGTTCTTTAGATTTTGGGCAAAATCTATTAATTTTTCCAGATAAGTTAGGTATACCATTTTTGCGTGCAGATGAGAATGACCATTTGCCATACTTGTCAGAACAATGCCATTTGCCGTACTTGTCAAAACAAGACAAATTGTTTTTTTTAAATAATGAGACGGCATTGGGCGAGAATGTAGGAGAAATATTTTCAGAAAATAGGGGTTTGAATACACTAGACATTTCTGATAAAATATCCAGAAATGATAAAGGAAAATTAGTTAAAATCTTATCAGAATATGAAGAGCAGTTTGCGTTTGATAAGACGCAAATAGGATCGTGTTCGATTTCGGAGGTTGAAATCAACACTGTTGATGATACACCCGTCCATAAGTCTCCGTATCGTGCTTCGCATGAGCAACATCGAATAATTCGCGAACAGGTAGACGAGATGATGCAGAATGGCATCATTCGCGAATCGCGTTCTCCTTATGCGTCTCCTGTCGTGTTAGTTAAAAAGCCTGACGATTCGTGGCGTTTTTGTATTGATTATAGATCGTTAAATAAAAAGGTTATAACTGATTCTTATCCACTACCGCGCATAGATGATTTATTGTCATATCTGTCAGAAGCTAAATACTTTGCGGATTTGGACTTAAACTCAGGCTATTGGCAAATTCCTATTAAGGAAGCTGATAAGCATAAAACTGCCTTTGTGACACCGTCGGGTCTTTTTGAATTTAATGTTCTTCCTTTTGGTCTTAAAACTAGTGGGGCTGTTTTTCAACGCACTATGGACAAGGTTCTGGGTGGTTTAAAGTATAGAAACGCTATAGTGTATGTTGATAATATATTAGTGTATGGTAGGGACTATGATGAGTTTTGCACCGCTTTGAAGAAGGTTCTTCAAAGACTCAAAGAGGCCAATATGACCCTGAAACCCAGTAAATGTCATTTTGCGTACGATCAAGTGTCGGTATTAGGTCATAAAATATCGGGTGAAGGTATTCGTCCGGATGACGCTAATATAGAAAAGATAAAGTCATTGAAGGTACCATCCTGTACCAAAAATGTCAAATCGGTGTTAGGGTTGTTTTCGTATTATAGGAAATTTATTGGTAATTTTGCGGCAATCGCGATGCCCTTAACTCGTTTGTTAAAGAAAGGCGTAAAATTTGAGTGGCTTAAAGAGCAACAGGAATCTTATGATACTCTATTTAAATTAATCAGTAACCCTCCATTATTACGACATTTTTCAAATGATTCTAATATCACCACCAGATTGCATGTGGATGCGAGTGGTGATGCTTTGGGCGCGTGTTTATTACAGGGAACTGATAGGTTATTCCCAATTGCTTTCGCTTCCCGAAAGTTATCTGACTGCGAAACGCGATATACGATTACCGAGAGAGAATGCCTTGCACTTGTTTGGTCATTGAAGTATTTTGAGCATCTATTATGGGGTTTAAAATTTGATGTGGTAACAGACCACAGGGCTTTAGTTTGGTTGCGAGATAAAAGAGATATGAATGGTAGATTGGCTAGGTGGGCCCTCGCTATTCAGTCGTATGATTTTAATATTGTATATTGTAAGGGAAAGGAAAATGTGTTGGCAGATTTTATGAGTAGGAATCCGTTAATAAATGACAATTCCTCAGACCAAACTCAACCACAAATGTCTGATGGTTTAGAGTTGTACAAAATCGATATTGTCGATATTGATACTAAACAGTCTCGCGATAATTTTTGTGTAAATATGGTCAGTAAAATCAATGCTTGTTGTAGTAGGAATTATAAGGGTTTTCATTTATTAAATGGTCGGTTATATCATAGAATTAAAATGGGTGGTCATTTTATCGATAGGATTGTACTACCAGAATGTTTATTTTTAGAGGTCATGTCCGAGATTCATGATGATCCTTGGTGTGGAGCTCACTTTGGTCTTACGAAGACATTAGGTAAATTTCGTGAGCGATATTTTATCGAAAACGTCGATAAAAAAATTTATGATTACATAGCTAGTTGTAAAAATTGTCAAGAAAGAAAGAAAGTTAATTTCCTTGCGCCGTTACAGCCAATAACTGTAAATCGTATCTTTGACAAAGTTGCGATCGATGTGTTAGGTCCATTCACCAGATCATCACTAGGGAATAAATATGTTTTGGTTTGTATTGATTATTTGACTAAGTTCGCCATCTGCAAAGCGATACCTAGGGCGACAGCCGAGTCTATCTGTGATTTTCTTGTAAATGATGTTTTTTGTAAGTTTGGTTCGGTTAATCAAGTATTGACGGACCGTGGTTCGATTTTCACTTCGAATATGGTCAAAGAAACACTCGATTTCTTTGATACGACATTGTGTGTAGCCGCTACACGGCATCCACAAACTATAGGGCTTGTAGAACGGTATAACAGAACTTTAATTCAAGGTTTATCTATGTACGCGAATTCGCAACAATCTCATTGGTGTATGTATGTACCGCTCATAAATCATGCATACAACGTATCTAAACAGTCTTCTACTCTGTTGTCTCCATTTTCAGTTATGTTCGCGCGCGATCCTCTTATACGGTCCGATGCCAATGTAAATATAAATTTGTTAACGGATGATCTCGATATTACGTCACGTTCTGCTGCGAATAATGTGCGTATCACGAAAGCGTTAGAAAATATACGTAAGGTTCAAACACGTCAGAAGAGACTGTTTGACAGGAAGGTCAAGTTTGTGCGTTATGAACCTGGAGATTTAGTTCTTGTATATAACTCTAGGAAAACGACTAGGATTGGTTCTAAGCTGTCACGCTTATATTTTGGCCCATATAGAGTTGTGCGTTGTTTAAGTAATAATAATTACTTAATTACAAAAGTCAATGGTTCTTCTGCTCGTAATTTAATATATCATCATAATTCTATGAAACCGTTCAAATTACGATTGTAATATATTTTGCCCAACTTCTAGAATATTATTCATGTGTATTATAGGTAGGTAGGTACACTATTCTTTCTCATTATATTTTTGTATTATATTTTTTGTGTAATAGTTTCAGCTTTTACTTATAGGTGTAATAAGATATTTCATTTATCTTAATGGTATAAGGTATGTGTTATGTATAAGATATGGTAACGCATGGAATAACATTCCATATGTTATCATCTTAGGTCTTAGAATTTAGAAATGAATGTTTGCTCGATTGCCATAAAAAAAATACTTATCATAGGCATATTTTGAGTTTTGCTTTGTCTATGGATGTTTTTTGACATTAGTAAAAAAAAAGTCAACTGTCAATGTTGTCATGTTATTTTTTATGTCAAGTCAGTCAGTATTGTTTGTATATGTTAATAAATGGTGATGAATATGGAATAATTTAGTTAAATGCATCATTGTTATTATGCAAAAATGATTGTTATCGAAAAGAAAATGGTGTTACAACAAAGCGAATGTGGGAAGTTAGTTTTGTCGTGCGGAATCGCTGTCATTCTCTATCTAAAACTTCTTAATAAGAATATCTTAGGGAAGGGAATCTTTGATTTTATTTAGGGATGATAGTAGTTCTCAATTGTTATGTCGAGTCATTGGGTGGTATTTTTTATTATTATGTTTGTCTTTTGTCGAGCGAGATGTAACATTGATAATTTTCAGATGATGACATTGGACGATGATGTATCTATAGAGATAATTTGATAATGCAGCTAAGCAGCTATGATTACTGGATGCTGCCTAGATGCATGATGATTAGAACCACCACGATTGTGTTTGAAATATTTAAGTTTCTTTTGCGTCTATTTTCAAAATTTCTATTTTTAAGTTTTTGTGAAGTTTTTGGACTAGCATCACATGAGTAAAGAAACTGAACAGAGACAAAGCTACATACGAATGCGCTGTGACAGGTACATCACTACAAGTGCAACGCGTGTGTGTGCGTGACCACTGGCCGCTTGTCACGTATGAGCCGAAACCGCTTCAAACTAGATCAGCCAGTGGCCAATCTCAGGGCGTGCAGGCGTGACGCGACGCTCGAACGTTGTGCGTGTTTTGTTTTTGTTTTCGAGTTTATCACATAATACGTAGTAATACTTTTGTTTTAGTATTTAAAAAGTTTTGTAAATATGGTTGTACATTGTACTGTGTGCATGAATAATAAGTTTTTTGATAATACCTCCTGACAATTTTATTGAATTTGTTGAATTGCTTGAGCAAAAATTTCGCGAATATTTTGATCTTCATATTAAAAATGTTAATATTGGTAATGACATATTAGCACGTTTGCAAGATTGTACATTTCATATGCCATGTGAGTGTTTCCCATTGGTTTATTTGAAAAAACTTTATATTAGATTTAGAATTTATCATTCGATTAAAAGACACAACAAATTATTAAAAACCAAAAGTAATAAAAAAAAAATATTTAGAGTATGTAATTTGTAAAAAAAAACCTATTTTAATAAAAAATTTGAAAAAAAAGTACATTTATATTTTTAATTTATTCAATTGTGCCAACCCTACCAAAATAGGTATAAATTTTGCTAGCTCTTTAGAAGCTTTGTCTCTGTTCAGTTTCTTTACTCATGTGCTAGCATACTGTGATTCACCCGTACATCATGTATTTTTGTTAGGTTTTTGCATGAAGGGGTCAGTTTAACTTGTTTAAATATTTATCTTTCTTATTTCATTTGTTTACTCCACATTTTAACCTGACTGGTTGTTAGCTACAACTATGGGGTTGAATCACTTTTACTTCGGAATTTCCTAACTTAGGTAGGCTAGGGAGATATGTGCCTGGAAGTGATGCCGATTTTGATTAGTATCAAAATCTTTTTCGTAGGCGGTGGGATGTAATGTGCATAAGCACTATGTAGGAAACTTATTGCTGGAATACTGGCTGCTATTGTTTTATATTATTCAAATAGATTCTAAAGAAGAAACAATGAGATATTGACAGCTTCCTTCCAGACTCAGTCATATTTTCGTGCTCGGACTGTGGGCACATAACATTAAAATCACTTTTATGCTTTGAATATAAAGCTTTAAAAAAGATTAAAATCTTTGATTTCTCTCTCACGTTTCCCCCAAACGTTAGTCAATGTGAGTCAAATCGATTTAAAATCAGGTGGGTGGTCAAAAATGACTCACTACGTGCAAAACATGCTAATTGTTAATTTCCAATTAACTAGGCTGTTTGAACCAAAAGTTTAAAATTGAACTTGTTGTTTTGGCATTTCAGTGGCTAAATAATAAGGGTCACAAACATATGCAAATATTTTAGCTTTTCTTTTCACTATCGCTAGCAAAGCATTAACCTATACGCTTTTCATCCCGTGTATTGTACACATATATACTAATATTATAAAGAGGTTACTTTGCATGTTGAGATATTCAAGGTAATCTATTGACTCTACTGAACTGATTAAAAAAAACCCTAGTAGAAAGCAACAGTCGTTCATGGGCTATGTTTATGTGTTTTAATGACGTCATAGCAAAATGCTTGCTTATCCTTTGTCTCTATTCATTATGACATTAATATTTAAAGTCATTCTATTGTTCTAGAGTTCGAGACTCCTAACTTGGCACTCGTCTCTCTGTTTCTTATACACAAATTTTCACGCGAGTAAAGTCCAAAGGCTAGTTATGTTATAATGTCGTCTGTATTCGACAGCGGTGTCACCTTCGGAAGGTATTAACTCATATCGGAATGCTATTATGATAATTTGAGGCATCCCGGGGTAAGGGCGCCGCGCGGGTGAGTCCCGGCGGAGGGGAGCGGGGGGGCATTCTTGTGAAGAAGGGAACCAAGTATTTAGCCAAGGGGTCGGAATGCTTTAATTAAGATTAAGTTGTATGCGGGATTGTATGCAATGCAAAAATTTTAGGGGCCTCTTGATAGTTGGTTAGTTTCTGTTATTAAGTATTATGTAAAGACGCGATAGTTTGTGGCATGGAGAAGCAATGTTACGTATTAGTATTATTACTCGTAGGTAGAAGCAATAGAAGCGAAGTAGATTAGTTGTTTATTTTATTTCAGTACAATATTTAAAAATCTCGGTTAAGGATCGTCTGTACAGCAACTTTTTTTTTCTTCGTTGAATCTTTTGAGTCATTCAGACAGACTCGCATATGCTTATGTTTATAAACAAAAACACGTCAATTAAAGTGTATTTTATTTGTAAGGGCTAACTGCCTATCTACCAAACTCCACAATGAAGAGATTATTCGAGAAGACCAAACCAAATACTTAGAATTGTTCTTGACAAACGACTCACCAAGCGCACAATAACAGTTCTAAATCTTTTTCTTTAACTTTAAAAACATAAGACCTACATAGTTCAGTATTTTCATAGCAATTCTCAAAAGCAACATCAATTTCATAACCGAAACTCATACAAGTGCATGAATATTTATAGCAGCATAACGTCGGAGGTCGCTTCATTTATTTTTAAAGCCCCACTATTTAAAATGTAGATTTCGTGAAAATTACACCGAATTTAAAAACTGCATGTTAAAATATTGTTAATTTTGTTAATAACTGCTTGGAATTCTGCTTGAAATTTAGTTTTACACCACCAAACGAAAAAAGAAGTGCTTTTGAAAATATTATGAAACATATTTTTTTTATATAAAATTCCTAGTTAATTTTTTTGGGTGATTTTTACAAAGTACTACTAAAACTGCCTCACTAATTATTATTTAATATTATTGTATAGTCCAATCTTGTCAATTTGTATCGCTAATAGTTCACTGTTTGATAAAAAATGCTGGATAGACGAGTGATAATTGCGACTGAAAATAGTGGCTGCGTTCCGATACGCGCTAATCCTGCGTGTAAACCGGTAGATAGAGCAGCGGAAGCGCTATAAATTGTGTTGACGGGTGTCATTAGCGCTGTGTTAGAGCTGCCAGCAATGCGGAACGGGTAAGCTCACATATTAACTTGAGAACATTGTTCATGTAAATCGGAATGTGACCTAAGTCCCGAGAATTAACAGACTGAATTTATAGACGATAGTAACCATCTGCCATCAAGTAAACATACTCCAACTAACTTTATTCATAACTTTTTCACACTGCGCTGCTAGTAATAATGTTTTTTCTTTCAATCACTCATTCCGAAACTTTTAGCATTATCCTCCATTGTCACGCAACAATACGTCATTGATCGTGAAGGATCAAAGTGACCTTTTCTACGTGTTTTTGTGAAATATGTCGCTCGCGTACCTTTAGGTACAATACGTTCGACATCGGAGTAATATAGACCCTTTTACTAGTTGCCGAAGGGCTGGACTTCGGAATCAGAAACGAGGGTGTTTTCAAAGAATTTGGTAGAATAACAAACAGTTCTTTGGTATAGTTTCTCAAAAGATTATCAAGACTAAAAGTTAGTTATCTAATTCAAGTAACTAACACTTTATAATTTTAAACCGAAGTCGACTTAAAGGCACCAATAAACCTCAGTTTTTAAAGGACCTATTCAATTATTAAAAAGAACATTTTCGTTTAAAATTTACAGAAGCTAAGGTAGGCAGGAACCTATTAATAATTACATAAATGTATTATTAAATGATCTCTATTGTTGAAATAACAGCCATGTTGAACCAGAATAGAATCCATAAAAGCATCAAAGGCTGTATAAAGGCTTCATGCTATTATTTAGATCGCGACCCTAACCTGTCATTAAATACCGATCAAACAGCGGGTATAATTGCTTCATACGACAAACTTGGGGACTTTAATATTTCGACCTGTCTTGTGATATATTGGAAAACATTGACGTGTGCTTAATCTCTCTTTAATTAACCGTATCATAAAATATATAAACAAGTTATTTAAAATGAAACTTAATTTTAGTTTGATATCGGTTAAAGTTGTAGTATGTTTTCGGCACTTTATTTGTTGTTACTTGTATATATGAAGATTGTAATATAATAATGCAGACATTTTTAAAAACGTGCGCCGAATGAGTCTAATCATATCATTTATACACATATTTAAATAATCATGAGTTTTACTGTCTGTTTTAGAAAAATAACATCATATTTTAAATTATTCAAGATTCTAAAGCCTGTGTTCGTAATCCAAAACATTTTATTTTCAAAACATTTTAAATCGCTTCATCGATATCCCTCTTCATCATTCACCGATCACTATTACAAATACACAGTACTCCTGGCTCCCAGCACGTAACTTTAAACAAATCCTCCAATCGTTGAAACACGTTAGCAGTAATTAGTCTCCGGTCTGTTATAGGTCCCGCGGTACTCGCCGGCACATCCCGGGCGGCCGCCAGTCGACGGCAGACATTTGTCTTGTACGCCCAGATTTACTGTCTGACAGCAGTGGATAGGTGCAGAAGGCCCGATAGGAGTTAAAGTGGGTGACACAGTTGAGCAAAGTGTATGGAGTAATAGGAAGTTGTGAAGTTTTGTCTTTGTCGTATAATTTTTTTATGAGATAAGGAGTAACAGTGTTTTTTGTGATAATACTGTTGGTATACTAGGTAAAAATGAGTTACTAAAACACTTCTATGTGGTGTATATTTTCTCTGAAAAAAATACTGGTCTTGATCTACATATCAAGCCTTACTCGTCCAGTCGAACGATGCTATTACTCAAATAAATTAATGGTCATACAAATAATGAAAATTTGAAGTTTTTTGTAAGCATTTTATGTCAGTCGACATTTACTGGATCGCTCTGCAAATCTTAGTATTTATCTTCTTCTATATTAAATATTTCAACCAAAAAAAAGACACAACTGAATTAAAAATTGGCTTACGTACTTATCTCAAAAGTACACGGGACACAAAATCAAGAATGACAAATCTTTCCCATAGAAAGTCACCATCTACGGTCCCTCTGCCCCCACCATTTCTCGGTACACGCCTCACTTGGTTCACGACAGTCGGGATTGGCTCCGTTTTTGCTCCAGCAGCCAGCCAGGTGCGCAATTAGACAACGACGTGGATTTATATGTTAGTGGTGATTGCGGCCGCGAGATTACCGTTCATGCGACGGTAGAGAAGGCCAAATAAGAGGAAAATACGAAAGTTTATGTCAAGAATCAAGAAAACACATGTGAAATAAGACTTGGCATGACTAACGCTAACTTGACATTTGAGCGGTATAAACACATAATGTTCATAACGACTAATATGATTTTAATAAAATAATTTGCTTTTTTGTGATGGGAAATTTTGTGCATTCATTAGTTTGTGTTTGACAATCAGCGATTCCATGCCCGGTCAACTGATAATTGAGTTTTAAAGTATTCTATCATATATCAAAGATTTAATTCAAGCTCAGTAAGTAATTGACTAAACTTAAAATGATTTAAGAAACACGAATTTAGAGATATTTGAAGCTTGACAGATTTTCAGTTAAGTCGCTTCTGATTCAGAGGATTATCGTCATATGATTTAGTGAAAATATGTAGCAATATATGATTAATATTTGCAAATTAACACGAGATTTAAAAGAGCAATGATGAAAACTTAAACTAACTCGGCTTCTTCATGAGACTATTGCAATTATCATAGAATATTTATTTTACGAAATATTTTATGTACTACTTACTAGCTTTTGCCCGCGGCTTCGCACGCCTTAAATCCCTTTCCCTATACTATGTAATTATAAATAAAAACTTTCCTTTTGTATCACTCTATCTATTAAAAATAACCGCATCAAAATTCTTTGCTTAGTTTTAAAGATTTAAGCATACATAGGGACAGACAGAGAAAACGACTTTGTTTTATACTATGTAGTGACGTATATTAAATAGTCAAAATTGATTTTAACAGTCAAAGAGCATGTTTTACTGAACACATTGTCGATGATTTGTTGAAGCTTTCTACATTGTTTGGGGACGAAATTTGTATTTTGGTTTGAAACTTTAAATTAATTTCAGTAGTTGATCGAGGATTGCCTGTGTAGGTATGTATTTTGTGACAAAAAAAATACCTATTGTTTATCCAATGTTTGATATTATTTTTGTAACACACAAACGTACTATAGATACAGATACATAGAAACAAGAGCAGATTTTTTAAAAAGCATTTTAATAGGAGTTACTTAATTTAATAAATTTGTCTTTAATTAAATATGACTTGTAACTTCTTAGATTTACGCGATCATTATTGTTTGAAATTAAACTCATTTTAACGGTTTTACGCTTTTATTATAATAAAAAAAAAAAAAAATATATAATAAATGCCTAAAGCCCGTTAAAATGAGTTTAATTTCAAATAAACATGTCTTGTTTTCTTGTTGTTGCTAAATAAGATATTCTTAGTTATTGATCGTCAATTCACAGCCATAAAACGAGGATTTAAAATGTGTCCTAAATTGCTTCACCAGCGTTCTAAACTTGGCGCGGTGCCACATGTATCGTTTAATAGATTGCATATGTGAGCAAAAACTGTAACGACCTGACCTAGGCACGCCTAGACTAAACCTAGGTCGTGCCTCGCAGTGCCAGGCTCAATTACAGTCCGATTCTTCTATTTCACCTTTATTTAACATGAAATAACTATTAACGATATAACTTGATTACCTATAGCTTGTTTAAGCCTGTCCTTGTGTATTTCACCGTATATATATTCGTATGCTAAATATAAACTTTAATTAATTTTCACATATCCAAAAATGCTTTAGATTTAGACGTTTCGATTTTCATTTGTTTCATACATTGATCGATCGCGGCGAAGCGCAAATTTAATTCAATTCTCTTTGAAACACGACGACCCTTATCAAAATGTTTGAACGAATATGTCAATAAGTTAATGAAAAAGAGTCGCATAAGTGAAAGTTTTTACAGCGAAAGTTGGGTTATAAAATAAAATTGGTCGTTGCAGAGTTGGATTTATGGAATGAGGTATATGGCCTCGAGTGTTCTTAGTTCTTATTTTGATCCCAGAAGAATTTTAATAATAAGTACTTATAGTCTTTAAAAGTAGAGATTATATGTCAAATGTTAAATTGGTTTTTTGATGTGACCGGTAGCAATTTATGTACCAGAATGTACCAAACAGTATATTTTATAATATTTAGCAACAGGAAAACGTTTTGTACCCAGAGTTTTGATATTCAGTCAGTCACCATTTTGGTCGTTAATAGGAAACGTGAATTTGTTTGTAATCGATGAAGTTAAAAATACTTAAATCGATGAACAACACTGTAATGAAATCTCATTATTCAAAGTGACTTTTGACATTATAATGATGATGTTACTTGTTGTTTTTTCATTTCGGAACGAAATCATATTTTTATACATTATATAGCATATGCGTTTACTCACAAAGTTTTTTTCATTGTGAGTTCGTAATTAAACAATATATTTTTCAATTTATAAATTTATCAATTGGTACACTGTGAACTACTAACTATTTAAGGCTTTTTAATTACTTATCTTTTTCATCTATGTCATTATACATAGTAAATAAATTGCTTTTTAATTACTGGAGCCTTGCATGCATGGAAGCAGGTAGCAATTTATGTACCAGAATGTACCAAACAGTATAATTTTATAATATTTAGCAACAGGAAAACGTTTTGTACCCAGAGTTTCGATATTTACTCGACACATTGATAATGATTTCCGTACGAATATTTGATTTGACGATGTAATGAGGAACAACATGTTTGACTTAACCAAATATTAGGATTACGTTTATCAAATGAATAAAATGCTTTGCTTAGATTTAGATGGAGAAAAATGATTTGTGTTTATTACGAGATATAGTTTCCATATGTTTTTTTTTTCATGTAGAAAATACTCAAACAAACTAAAAAACGGGTTGTCCGATATGACGGGTGTAAAAAGACCACTTCTGAAGCCTGAAACCATGTATTCTTAAGCCTCAACAGTAACTAAATTCACTTACAGTATACCCAAAAAACTCAATTTAAAAAAGTTATTAAGGATTGAAAAGTCATATTCGCGGCTTGAAATCATCGCTCACACATCAACTGTTGGTTTAGGTGTGATTATTTACATTGCAAACTAAATTAAAACACTATTTAATTTGAAATCATCGCAAAATCTGATAGTCTAAATGCAATTTTGTACAATTACGTAGAAAAAAATATTTTTCTTTGTCATAAAAGTATTTTTTTTGGCTCAATACGTAACCAGTACCTCTCCAGTAATGGCCAGTTTTTGTTTTCGTAAGCAGTTTTTTTACACCCCGTATAAGCAGATACTTAATTGAATGAAATTGTTTAACTCACCAAAAGTTCAGTTTTGAATTTGATTTCGGCTACTGTTGACTTATTTTTTAATAAACTTCGACTTAGACAACAAAAGAAAATAAACTAGCAACTCCAACTCGTATGTTTATATTTAATATCGCTTCCTTTACATCGCTTTACTTTGAATATGTAACTTCGCAATAACTTACCGCGTTCAATCAAAGTGCACATGAAACAGCTAAGCCTCTAATTCTCTATTCACGGTACATAATCCGGCGCAACTCTGGTTATCAGCATGTAAACTAAAGTTTGATGCAATTTCTGAGATGGTCTAACTTGATCCGTGTTATTATTATACCACACGATGTGTTATATGAGTTTCCAAATTATATAAACTATTTTACACAAATGCCATAGTTACAGCGAAGTGTTACATTGTCATGTAAATCTGTCTATGTTTATGATATCACAGTAGGTACTTGAACGGAAGAAGATATTGTGTATATTATAAGTTTATTACAAAATCTTTTTATCATTAAATCTTCAAACCTACTGGATTTCCTGATCGCTCAAGCGTGAAGCTATTTATCCGCGTGGGCTCTTCCCAACTAAATATCCTACTAATATTATAAACGTGAAAGTTTGTGAGTATGTATGGATGTATGTTTGTTACTCTTTCACGTAAAAACTACTGGACGGATAAAGATGAAACTTAACAGTAATATAGGTTATACATCAGAAAAACACATAGGATAACGCGGGAAAACTTCTCATTCCCACGGGAAACCGACTTCCATGCGAACGGAGTCGCGGCCGGCCACTAGTAATATTATAAATAGACTTCCACGGCATTCACGGAAGTGAAACCGTATGTATAACTTGTCTTATGTTTGTGTTTTTAATCATAAACATTGGCTGATCTATTATTAATCACCACGATGTACCTACAATTTGTTTAAAATACTATAGAAGCGAATTTAACTTTGTCTGTTACAATTTCACTTAACTTCCATTGAAACTATTCTAATATAAAATGGTTCAGAGGTAGATAGAAAATAGAAGGTTTTCATTCTCTTGTTAATATATTGTTTTGTTGCTAAGACAATTCATAAGAAGTAAATAAATATTTATTCTTGCGATTGTTTTATTTGTTTAACCATGTTTAAGCCACATTTGTAAAAACGTTAAGTATTGAAACAAGCGAAGCTGCGGGCGCTGAGCTAGTATAACTCTGCGTATAATTGAATAATCTCTTCGCGAAGATAAATAAAATAACAGCCCCCGAGAATTGACTCAACAATTGAAGCGAAGAAAATAGGGAGTGACAGCGAACCCGCCAAGTTGAGACGAAATAACTTTACTAAGAGTTTATGATTCTTGAGGATATCACGACAAAATATGTAGAACTTATAACAAAGTTAAGCGATTGTATGACTTATTCACATTGAGAATTACCTACTTACTTAATACAAAAAATTATCGAATTTTTTCAAATGAATCCGAGTAATATGCGTAAAGCTTTAATTAAGAAAAAAAGAAAAGAAGTGAAAGAAGCGAAAAGAGTGCTGGGAGTTTTTTCCGCCGGCTTTTTTCTCTCTGTCTACGTTAGGTAAAGTCGAAGTTTGTAACATTGACGTTCATTAAGTATATGTTACATATCTATGAAGAATAAAATAATTTTGATTTTGATTTGATTTTGATAAAAAACTATACAATACGCTAGAGGAAAAAACCGGGGATGTTTGTGATGACGAGACACACAAAGAGTAGCAACGTTTCCATACGAAAACAGGGAGGAGAGTTTTGTTTTAGCTACCTGTAATTTTTTTTAATGAACGTTAGGTATATTAAACGAAATATGTTGTGATATATGTAGATATTTAAGTGAACATTTAATTTGTACGTGAGGCTGAACCTTCGCCTTTGCTAGTCGATTGATCAAGTTCCCTCGGCATCGTGATCAAATATAATTTCCTTTTTTATTAAAAAGAAGCGGGAAATACGTGCAGGTTAATTTAAAATGCCGATACTTCGAGGAAATAGGCAATCGGCGCGATGGATTTATTGCCTTTGCCTGAAAAAAGTTAATTTACTAAGATGGCGCCGGGCGCGGTGCATAGGCTTTTTGTAGAAACATGTAGTATCCTAATGTAGTCTGTGGTGAGAATGCGCGGGAACTTCGTCGGCCCTCGTGTGGTGGTTTCTTGGAAACTAATAAGTTAATCGACGGAATTTCAGCTTCGCTGGAGCCGGATAACTATATACTAAGGCTCGATACTTATCTTTTGGAATTTATAAGACTTTAACCCATGTTATTATTGATTAAAAGTATCTTTAATTTGTTTTTAGGAAAAAGCTTGTTAGATAAGTTCTGCACTGTCAAAAAAAAACATACAAAGTACCTACTACATATTTTTTTTCAACCTGTCTTCAAAATTTACTTGATCTAGTAATTTTGTGTTTGCAATCTACGATAGCCTTATGACAAAACTTAGAATTCAAGCCCATTAAACTTTCTTTTTAAAATATCAATAGAGCCTAGCTTTAAACTCATAATGAAGATTGTTGTTAAATCTTACAAATAGCCCAAGTCCCCGCTCACTCCCGCCTAGTTCCTGCCACCGACACGCAACCCCATCAGCGCGACAATTAGAAACTTCCAGAAAGTCTTTTTGCATCCTGTAGTGTTTGTATCTGGCTATAGTATAGTAGCAGATACCACATTGTCTCGTGCTGTCGGTGTGGCGGGGCGCGCGGGGGTATTACCGTGTGAGCCACGGGCGAGAGCGGACGCGGCTGCCTGCGCACATCGTTAGTTGTCGAGCCAGTGTATCAAGCGTATATAAAATGCGTACACTACAAGTGGCGACGAGGATAAAGGTCGGTCAAATTGTACATAAAATAAATTAAATGAAAAGAAGGGGAAAGTAGTGATGCTGGGAGAAATTTCGTTGGGTAACTGTAGCGGCGCGGTAGCTCAGTGGTCAGAGCATTAGACCGATAATCTAAGGTCCTGGGTTCGATTCCCAGTCGCGAAATGCTCTGAGACCCGCGTTCTTTTTTCCAGTATCTATAATTTCTAAAGGGAAAACCCATTTGGCCGTTTTTGCAAATTCATTGAATTATTAGCAAACGAGTTGTATTGTTTACATTCGTTCAAAGTAACACACTAGATTGGGTTGCCTGTTTACACACACTTAAATCTTGGTTATAAATTAACAAAAAGTTTAGAATTGATTGAATATCAAATAATGAACTTTAGATTGGAGATTATTTTGTCAAAATTCTAAATAATATAAATTTAGAACTGTCAGTCAATTTTCTTTTTTTTTTTTTTTTGAAAAGACAAAGGGCAAATCCATACAGCCTTAGCTTAAAAGTTATTTATTTATTTATTAATGTTTGCTAAAGCGAAACAAAATAGTTTTGCATTGCTAATAAACGAATCAAAGCAATGTTGTTTTGAATTTTTATATCTATGGCTTATCATTATGTTTATTGCCAGTAGGCATTGATTGTTTTTGACTTTTTTTTAGCTAGTAGGTACGTGTCGAAAAATAAATATATAAATGTATAAACGCGTTAAGTCACATATGTTATAGAAAATGTCAAAAAAGCCTACTGTAGGAAAGCGATCTGCCGGTTAGTTCAAGTAAAATTCGCTAATTGTCGATTAGAATGCCATTCATATTTTCTAATGAGCACTTTCAATTTACGCCTAAACAAGTTGTCAAAAGGTGCTCGGAAAAGATCGTGACAATAACTAAGGACGACCAATAGTCACGACTCGTCTTCTGTAAAAAAAAAAAAAATGGCAGTATTAAAATACTGAGGCCATTAAACCAAAATGGCTACCAGGCCATATGCTACAGTAAGTAGGCGTTGTAAAAAAAAAAAGGAAGGGAAATGATTGTACAGACTATGTAAAAAATCCAAAGCTATCGTTAGTCATTGGTAGATAAAATATATGTTGGTACTTTGTATAATTTTACTTTGAATATTATTAAAATGATTAAATTTTTTCAAAATATTTGTTTACGAAAAATATATATTTCTTTGTTTTGATGCAATAGAAAATAAAGCAACATCAAAAGCGCCACAAAATGGCCGCTTCTTCGATCAGCTGATTGCGGTTCTTGTTGTTTAGGTGAAAATCTATTTTAGACGGTTTCAATTAATGTTTGTATAAATGACAAATAAAATATTTATTTTAAAAGTGAACCGTAAATAAGCTTTTATTTTTAATTAAACTTATAGGCATATAGGGAGCCATATATAGGTTACGCAGGTACTTCATTTCGCAACTATACCTAACGTTCATACTTAGCAGGATTAGGTTTCAATATTTTTATTATTTTTAAAGAAAAGTAATAAGTACTTATTACACGCTAAGTTTTCCTTTTTTTTTGTCAAATAAACAGTGTACAAGTAAAACTACCTCTGTACAAAATTCAATGAATGTAAGGGCATGGAAAACGTAGATTTGAATTAGTTCTAGCTTCACTTAAAAGATGTCAGTATCGGTCGCAATGCTTAAAACTTTCTATTAGCAACGCTTATTCGAACACGAGAAACCTTCAACTCATAGAACTGTCTCAAAGGGCTGCCATTCTGTAGCGTTATTTACGAATGATTGCAGGATGTCATTCTATGGGAGTTTGTGTATCACTTTTCTATCTCGGCTGTTGATACTTAGCTACAAATTTTAAATTCGCTAACGAAAGATCAAATCACAAGCGTAAGAAATGATAATTCCATACATTTTTATTCTATTCACTCGCTAACGGAAATTTCTACTGCCACTTGACTTGGGCTGTTTTGATTGAATTTTATTATTTGAAAATAGTTTGAAAATTGAATGCTTACATCAGTGTTGCCAACTCACATTTTGAAAAAGACGTAGGCCAGATTAGAAAATTACGTAGAAATAGTAAAATTTCCATAGATCTACGTTCTTCTTTTCTGATTGAAATGCATACAGTAGGGTAGTGAATAAAACGATAATTAATAAGACCCTAAAGTTGCAGGCAGACTGCAAATATATACCTAAAACTGCTCAGAAAGATATCTCCGCTAACAAAAATAATAATAATAGATTTTCCAGTAGCCAGTTTCCAATTGGTTAGATTTACATTATCTACATGATTACAAAAATTTATTTAAATTATTCAATTTTTACTATCATTTTCAGACAAATTAATTTTAGGTAGTCGTATATTTATTAAAATGTTTAATGTGTTCCTGGGAAGGCTTGCGGTTTATTTTTAAGCCACTTTTCGTAAAAGATAAGCCTGTTTGCGTTTCAGTGGAAGGTCTGTTTCTTATGTTAGTTTTCATCAAAATGATCGCAGAAAACAGACTTCAACATATGCAAGTTGGGCGAATAAAAGAAACATTTGTGATGAATCGTCATTTCAATATTTTGAAATAAATACCTATTAATTAAATTAGTACGTTTATTATCTTTTATTCGCGAAAGTAACGGTATAATGCCCATTCAGTCTAACAACAAAATATATTCTTGTGCAATTAAATAATTTTGATAGGGAATACCTACATAGATTCTGGGACTCAAGTTAGTAGGTTTGCGTGAAAGGTTTAAAATACGTAGATCTACGTAAAAAGACGTAGATTTGGCAAAGCTGGATTACATAATAATTAAAAAATACAATGTATGGTAATACAAATAATTATGTGCTTTTGACTACTAGCTGGTTGCGATCAGTGGTTTGCATGCTCCTTACGACTCTTATAACAGTAGGTACGATAATTATTATAAGCGCTAAAATAAGTGCGCATCAATACTTATGTTTATAAAGGTGTGTGTAAGTAGGTGCCTAAAATATATGGGAATGACCCCTTCCTTCAGTTAGTTTGATTTATTTTATTTGTATTGGTGTAGAATGCCACCATTAAATTGGAAAATTCTTGGTACAAATGTGCCCCCATTAAATTGGAAAAACCTTGGTACAAATGTGCCCCCATTAAATTGGAAAAACCTTGGTACAAATGTGCCCCCATTAAATTGGAAAAACCTTGGTACAAATGTGCCCCCATTAAATTGGAAAACCCTTGGTACAAATGTGCCCCCATTAAATTGGAAAACCCTTGGTACAAATGTGCCCCCATTAAATTGGAAAACCCTTGGTACAAATGTGCCCCCATTAAATTGGAAAACCCTTGGTACAAATGTGCCCCCATTAAATTGGTAAAACCTTGGTACAAATGTACCCCTATTAAATTGAAAATGTTTGGTACAAATGTGCCCCTATTAAATTTGAAAAACCTTGCTACAAATGTACCCCTATTAAATTGAAAATGTTTTGTTCAAATGTGCCCCTATTAAATTAGAAAAACCTTTGTACAAATGTACCCCTATTAAATTGAAAATGTTTGGTACAAATGTGTCCGTATTAAATTAGAAAAACCTTGGTACAAATGTACCCCCATAAAATTGAAAATGTTTGGTACAAATGTGCCCCTATTAAAAAATTGAAAAACCTTGGTACAAATGTACCCCTATTTAATTGAAAATGTTTGGTACAAATGTGCCCCTATTAAATTTGAAAAACCTTGGTTCAAATGTGCCCCTATTAAATTAAAAATGTTTGGTACAAATGTATCTTCATCAAATGGTAGAAATGTACCCACAAAACTTTAAGTACAAAGTTATCTTCACTAATTGCAAATCAAAATAAAAAAAAATAGAAAACAAGATAAACAAATGAAGGAAGACTATTAAAACATAGATAAAACGGAAAGAAATTGATAATAGGATAGAAGAAGAAGAAGTATATACGTTTTTATATTAACAACTAGCGACCCGCCCACGCTTCGCAATGGTGTTTACTGATTCCGATTGTTCTTTATTTACGGATTTGAATGGAAAAAAAAAATAACTAAAGGATGGTGAAAACCGTATTGAAATCCCTTGACTGGTTTGGGAGGAGTTGGCGGCCAAACATACAAACAGACAGAATTAGCGACTTGGATTTATACTATGTAAGGATAATGATGATGCAATTATTGAATGTGTCGCTAAAGGTCCCAGAATTATTGCATACGGAAACCGCACAATAACAAGGCTGTGAACAAAGTTATAGTCAAACTGAGAAAGAGGTATTGTTTGGGCTATAGAACTTTTCAATGTGTTTTGTTTAGTAAAGAATTCGACCTAATCACAGGCCATAAGCTGTTGAGATGTTCTGTTTGGTGCAAAATCGAAACAATGCGCTAGAGTTGAGCGATAAGTGCAAAGACTTCAGGCTTACCGGAGTAACATAAAATAAGCCGGGTAAGTTAAATGTAGCCGATCCTATGTCGCGTTTGTGTAAGTATGAAAATTATTCAAAAGATAAAAGTTAATGAACCTGTTCACTAAATCATGGAGAATGCGAGACCACCAGCAGTTTCTATGGCTGAGAAAAATATGTACTCGGGAGACCTTTCAGAAGACTAAACAGATATGAAATTCTAACATTTCAAGACATAATTAACAAAAGAAAAAAAAATGAAGAAGACACGGTATATGTAGAATAGAAAAAATTAACAAGATGACGGGTAACTTAAAAGTATAATCCAGCACCACACGTAGTGAAAAAGACAAATAATGGAGACAAACAATTTGGAACGAATAAACTAAACAACCCTTAAGAATTTTCATGTAACATATAAAAAGAGTAGAAAGGCAATAGAAACATGACGGTAGAGATCAAGATGTTGAAACTGTAGGCCCGGATGTTAGTGATAGATAATAATTATTTATTAAAATTGAATATGAGTTAATTGTTAATATTTACTTGATAATTCAAAAAATAATTGGTGTATGACTCAAATATGAATACTAGCAAAATTCATATTAAAGTTTTTGATAAGAAAGGGATGTAGTGTTTGTATCTGGCTATAGTATAGTAGCAGATACCACATTGTCTCGTGCTGTCGGTGTGGCGGGGCGCGCGGGGGTATTACCGTGTGAGCCACGGGCGAGGGCGGACGCGGCTGCCTGCGCACATCGTTAGTTGTCGAGCCAGTGCATCAAGCGTATATAAAATGCGTACACTACACATCCGCTGCGGAGTTTGACGGAACAAATCTTCAAGTCGCAGAGCGGCGAGAGTTCCCGAGTCGCTGTGTACTAATAACATCCAATTTGTAGCTTTCTGAGGAAATATTCGGTTAAGGGCTGATTTTTCAATAGTCAGATAAATGCTAACTGACTGATAAGAGGTATGTTTTCAGTGTCACTTCATACATATGTCAAGTATTTATGTTCGACGTGCAACAAAAACATACTGATTTTCTGTCAGATAGAACTTATCTGACTATTGAAAAACCGGCCCTAAGTTGTATAACGAGGTGTGTTTTTTTATTTATTTTTTTTACTTTTAATAAGCTTTGTCTGGTGTTATTGTAGGTGGAGATTAAAGTTTAATAATTTTAATAGACAAACAATTGCGTCAGTTTAGGGGGGTGATTTTTGATTACGTTCTTATGAAAACAATCATATCCATGCGTTCGTAGCTAAAGAATGTCAAGCCCGAATTCTAATATACCTTTAAAATTTGTCATAGAACTATCGAATTAGCGAAATTCAACGTCTTTATAATCTTGAATTCCTCAGCATAGCGAAAGAAAGATTCTGTATTTTTTTTCTGGATTTTCGACTCACACTTGTCATATAATGAATTCATTCATTAATTAAAGTGAAAGTTCTTTGCATGGACTAACAATGATACTCCCATGTCACATTAATATCTATTTCCCCTGTTTCCGCCTCAACGTTAGTTCCGTGATCGTGGCATCACTATTCAGTACGTGCCGGTAATGGCTCCAAGTTACAATACACACCCCCCCCAAGGGATCGCGCCTTGCCGCGGCGGGGGGGCTTAGTACCCCGTAGCAAGCCAGCTACTGGGGGAAGCTAAGCGGTCCCACAAGGGGCCGGTCGTGAGGTAGACCGGCCCACGAGAGGGGGGCTGCTCCAGCTGGGCGGGAGCCCAGCGTGCTGATGCGCCCGGAGGGGAGGCTCTGGCCGGGCTCGGCCCGGTCAGTTGCACCCTAGGAGGGGAGGCTCCAGCAGGGCCTTGGCCCTCGTTCTGTTGAGCGCCCAGGGGGGTAGTCGTGGGGGGTCGGGTGGTGCGGCGTGGCGGCCGCGGCATCCGATCCTCCGCGATTCGGATTGGAGGTGGTGGGCTGAGGAAGGGGTGGTGGGAAAACCCCTCTCCTAGGCCCAGGGCGGATTCGGCGGCGCGCCACTGCGGGGACAGTGGCGCGCCGGCGACTCCAGCCGGTGAGGCCCCAGGTCGGCAGACGGCCGAAGACCCTGGGGAGGTTCCCAAGCTGCCGACACAGGGCTAGGTCGGTAGCCAATCAAGGGAACAAGAGGGGGTAGGCGCGCCGCGGTTGTTCCAGCGCGCCTCCAAACTTCAGGGGGCTGCCTCGGTGGCCAGCCGTCGGTGGGGTTCGCGGCGAGGGCCTCAACAGGTAATTCCCGCGGCCCCGCCATTATACGACGGCCAGAAGGACAACTCCAGGTTTTTAGTCGGTGCAAGCCCGACATAACCCGTCTCCTTTCCCTGGAGGGGACGGGTATGCGTAGGCATTTTCCTGGACAAACAAAAAAAAAAAAAACAAAAAAAAAAGTTACAATACACACAATGTCGTTAATTATTTAAATATCCGGGTGACTAAGCTATTTTCTGTTAAAATACGTAAGGCGAAGTTTTTAAGCAGAAAAAACCGTCCTAGAACGATTTTATATGCAATTCGAGATAAAGCTTAAACCGAACCATTAAAAAAAATGTGCGATCAAATATTTGATTATATTGCTTACTTTATGGGTTGGATACTTAGATTATGTTTTGTAAGTACATCAAAATTAATATAAATTATTTTTATGATGAATAGTGCTGCTAGCATTTGTAATTGTCTTAAGTTTCTATTAACACATATTTAAAGCTGTAATTTCATTTTAATTCAAAACTCTATTATTAATAAGTAACAACTTTATTGTATGCATTATTGTTTTTATATAAAATTACATGAATTATTATTAACCACACTGTTATTGTTCGTTTATGATTTTCTAGTACAGGATAGTGATTTCTAGCTACTACAATTCAATAAGTATCATCGTGTTACCTAACATTTCAACTATTTCACCAATCCTTCTTATTCGCTAAAAGTTTCTTTATAACTCAGACATTTCGAGGAAAACAGCGACCTGTTTCTAGAACAATATATTATTTGCGTCACTAACTTCTTAATTATAATGAATCTGTGTAATATGAAGTGAGAAATAATTTATATTCCAGGATTAGTTCTGTCTTTATTTATAATGAATGTAAATAAAGTGATTTTCGCTCAGAAGAATAGATTCACAAGTAAATAAATAAAATCTAGATTTCTTCTCAGTACTTTTATAGTTAATTTCTTTTTATGTACACACATCAACACTGTCTAGGGATATTTTGAATTTACTTAATTTACTCAAAATTTATTTAAAATAACATACAACATGTATATATTTTTATAAAGCTCATTTATCAGACTACATTAACAAAATAAAATAAATCATTTTTATTTTGCGTAAAAAGTGTTTTTTTTTTAATAAAGAAAAAAGTGACAAAAATGTAAAAGTAACAATGAATGTGTTTCTCAAGTTAAAGTGAAAAATAATCAGAAATTATTCAGTTTTGAACGGTATTGTGTAAAACCAGTAGTCAGTAAAACCATCCATTACGTTAAAAACGTTCCTAGAACGTTTTTTATGCTTCGGATTAAGTTATCCAAGTCAGGCTGCGGTATATTCTCCCAGGTCCGGCTAATTGGCACAAAAAGTTGTTCTTTCGTCGCAATTTTTGTAGTGAAGTTCCTTAAAGCTCTTCTTTGGAGCATATCCTACGCGTATTCAATTCAAATTCAAATGAGTGGGCCAGCCTAGGACCGATATATCGTGCTCCTGCAACCAGCTCCTCACCACTCTCGCTGTGTGCGGACGGGCTTTGTCGCTGATCAGCGTGAATTATTGGCCCATTTGCAGTTTGTCGGGGTAGATTATTGGTTCTAGCACCTCATTACAATATTTTTCAGCTGACATGGTGTTTCTGATCCAAACGAGGTCTGTTCTTCCACCAACACGAATTTTCGCCTAAACCTTGATTGTCCCGCCGTGGTATGGATGGACTTCCTGAGGGTGTCGCAAACGGCAGTCACCACCAGGAACTCGCTAAACACGTACTCTACGTGTATTAGGATAGAAACCGAACCGTGAGCCATCGGTAAACAGTAATATGAACCACTGGTTATCTTCCCTGAGCAAATGTTCACGAACCCACTCTAGCCGTCGTCCACGATTTCCTCGGCGTAGTGCTAGAGTACGAAGCGGTCTGCGAGCATTAGCTTCATGCAGCCTTCTCCTCACAGTTTCATCACTCAGTTCAATAGCCCCGCTGCATGATGCACACAATAAGATTAATTGAAAATTAACCGATAACTTGCTATAAAACTTATATTTGGCACAAAAAAATGACAAAAGTTACTGTAGGTAAATGAAACCTTCAGACTTCGCTACCATTATGCAGCGTGAATCTTTTGTTTTTATTTATTTTTTTATAAATTCAAATTTAGAATCGTTCAACAAGGTTTACAAAATAAATTTTCTTCAAAAAAAATTTAAATTGGTCAATATTTTTTGAGTTTAAGAACTTTATACAAAATATCCCTAGACAGTGTTGATGTGTGTATTTGTTTGCCCAGCTGAACATTTTAAACGGTTTAGCCAATAAATACTGTGTGTATAAAAAAACTAGTCAAAATTATGCCTTCGCGGCGAAGGCTTCGCTGATTATATAACGTTTTATAAGTTTTATTCCAATCTACTATTAATGAAGTTAAAACTCGTTATGTGAGGGAAACATCTCGCCAACTTTCGATACGTAACTTTTAGCAATAGCCGCTGAAACGAGAAATCGCGCGAAATGCAAACAAATATTAAGTGAAAAAGATTAAAAACACATATTACATTGAAAAAAGCTACAGTCCAGTAATATATGACTGAGATTAAACCTTCCCGAAGTTTTGTAATGACCTGAGGAATAATCTTAGCTAAGAAATTGTTTTTTATTTATTTTCTTATAAAACATATCATTTTCTTATAAAATATTTATTACTATCACTATTACTTATATTTTTAAGGTCATTCCAACATTTTATTCTTATTAACTTATTGATCTTTACCTTTACTACTTATTTCAAAACCAGATAAGGCGGTAATTTCGCCCTTGGCCGCGAGTATAGAATTCTTCTCACGTAAAGCAGATAAACCGATGTGTTTAGTTTCACCCGACTTGAGGAAATGAGGATTAGTTGCACAGAGATATGGAGATCGATGGCGAATTGGATACACGTGTATAATGTTCGCTATAAAAGTGAGGTACTAAGGGGTTATTATTAAGCATTATTTTTGTAAAATAAAACATAAATAATCTGCTTTAGTTATCAAGCTCCACAATAAATATACGAAATAAAAATGTTTTTTACAACAAATGCACTCGAATTGGGCTCAAGCAGGTTATTTATTAGGTGACAGTTCATGCATTTATGTTGGCTGGAATGAAAAATGACACGTTTTCATCTCTAAATAACATTTTATAAAGGTACTGGATTTAAATTAAAAATTCGCATCAACAGTAATATTCCTTAAGTATAAAGTTTCCTATCATTTCAACCTACTTGAGCATACTAAAGTCTATCCACTAAACAAGGAACTCTCTAAGTTAACGGTTACTTCCGAATCGCTCCACTAACTTTAGCTATAACTTACACCTTGACTTCGCCGTAGCAAGTTCGTAGACCGTAGCTGCTACGAAACTTTATATCCGTAGTAGGCATTTATGATCTATACATATAATAAAGCTGAAGAGGATGGAAAGTCTGTACATAAAAGATATTCGAAAAAAAAATTATTGGGGATACTTAAAATTGATAACAGAACACGTTCCAATAGTTTTTAGAATTTTTGTCTGTTTATCTGTTTGTCTGTTTATCTGTTTATTTGGCTGAGCATCACGCGAAAACGGCTGGACGGATTTTGATGAAACTTTTACTATTATTTAGAGAAAATTATGGACCAGGTTATAGGGTAAAAAAAACAAAAGTTGGCAAAAACTTGAAATACGTTTGCACGTGAATTTCATAGGGGTGCGTGGTAGTATGATGTGCAAACTACACTGAAACCGAGATTTGAAAAAGTACCAACATGATTATAATATTAATCTATCTAATTTCTTATCTTATCTAATAATAATATAAATTATATAATTTTCTAAGATAAATAATGATAATACACACAAACATCCAAAAAACCATAACAATATTACGAAAAATGAAAGGAATAAAACATGTGCATTCCTTCCGTCCTTGTTGCTTCCATCTTGCTTCATCTCCATCCATTGCGCATGCGTAGACTTTTTTTTTTAAATTAAATTAAGGCATTGACATCTGGGTCATCAGCCTAAACATGTTTCTCATTTCTTATTCTTTCTTTATTTTCTTGTACATTTTCATATTGAATAGTGTTGGATAGGAGATTTTCCTATCTATAATCCACCCACAGTAACACGATAGTAATGAAACTGCAGATTGTTGTGACTTCTTGGAAAGCAGCCCGGCAGCTATGCTTTTTATTGAATTCTTCAATCACTGTACACTTTCACAGGTGTTTGCTACTCATTACACTATCACTAATGTGAATCAAACCCCGAAATATACATGAATTTAAAATTTAACAACAAGCACGACATCACTTGACGAACTCCCGCCAAAAAGCCCCGTGCGTAGACAAAGTTATTTCGTTATAGGCTAAACCAACATACCTACCTATTTTGATTTTTAAAATAATTATCGTGACGAATCTTTTAGATATGGAACGTAATTTTGAACCTAAGACAAGGCTGTATGGTACCTTGCCTGTTCAGTATAGCTTGGCATGAAAGTGCAGATATTAAATAAAGTGAAACTAAATTTTTTCTTCATATCGCAATGCCACCGCAGCAAGTGTCAAACGTCATTCAAACTGCCATAATAGGTGTAAATGTAAGGTGCCACAATTACTTGAATAGACTTATTTTCTTCTTCTAAGTTGGCGAAACGAAGTTCGCGGGCACCAGCTAGTAATAAATATTTTTATAAACGTGTATATAAAAAAATTGGTAACATATAAGTGTATAGAGTTTAATGCTAGCTAAGCTGGTACCATTCATTTATACGGGAAGAATTCGTGCAAAAAAATAACACCATTTCAAAATTCAAGCTGCTATCTAGTAGAATATAAAGCCTTTTCACTCAATTTGAATACAAGCGGCTTATACGTCTCTTCCATACAAACGTCTTGTTCTTTACGAAGCCTTGTTTACCGCGGCTTATCTCAGAAATAAACTCCGCAGTATCGGGGGTTCAGACGTTCTTTCAACGCTCTCTGATCTCTACAATACGTTAGTATACTAGCTGTGGCAGGCGGTTTTACTCGGGTTGATTAGAGTAAAACTATTTAAAGCTACTTTTATATTTGCCTAACTTCCACGGTTTGCGCAGCGCATGCAAGAAAATCTCTTAATTTTTTTTCCCGATTTTGCTACATTTTTTATTGCTGCTCCTCTCCTTTTGATTGTAGCATGATGTTATATTGCCTACGACCTCATTCTTTAATATACTATTCAACAATAACACAAATTGGACTCGGTAATTCCTGAGAGATTGCGCTCAAACAAATAAACAAAAATTTCAGCTACAAATTTATACATGTGCCAAACTGAAATGACTGTCGCGGTCTTGTATGACAGTACATTTATAAGCGTTGCAACTTGCAAGACTTAGTTTGTATCATAAAATGCGTATTATTGAGAAATGCGCGGTTCCTACATCTTGACACGATCCGTTGTAGTTACCGATTGTGTCTACCATCAGTGGTTATAAAGCTTATGCCGTTAGTTACTTCATGGCAATGATTGATTAACTAGAAAGAATTTTTGAAAGTTTATATTTAGACGCAGCTGTGATGTATGTGTTCTAACATTATTAACGACTCTGTTTTCATTGATTTCTATTGATTTCTTCCTCCCCAGGATACTTTCATTAGTTTACATCGTACACTGAAGCCACGGTGTGACCTTTTTTCGAATAAAACCCAATCAATTGTGCTATGGTTATTAAATCTCTAACATTACCTTATCCTGGTTATAACAAACATAGTTATATCTAATTCAGTGCAGTCGTTACGAAGCGTAGATTAAGGCGATTTTGTTTTATTTATATAGATTAGAGTTTTGTGCCGCCAATTTGCCGACAGCATATACAAAGGATAATCGAAAAGTTAAGGCATTAATTAATAATACTCAATGATATACTATGTTGTATGTCATTAATATTGTATTTAAGACATTTCAGAATTATATAGCTAAATGAGATAAGAACTAAAGCTGACATTGGGGTAATCAAAACAAATATCGGATTATTTCAAAAGAAATCGTAGTAGATTGGTTTTTGACTTATGGTATATAACGTTCAGTTGTATGTATAAACAAACTGTTGCACATAAACTTTCATACTAGTAAACGTGTATCATTCCCGTATCCAATAAACAGCTACCACAACAACAAATACCTGGTTTGACGTTGTTGTTGTTGTTGGTGCTGCTGGTAGCCGTCCCGAAGAAGGAGGCGCCGATGCGCGTGCGACGCAGGATCCACCACATGACGACCACCGACCACCGACACTACCACTCACAACCTGCCAGTACCCACCTATACAACCTCAAACTTACTATTCTCCTTACTGTCACTCAATTTATTAAAAACAAAATCTAATTCCAATTTCGAATTCGGCTTTTTCAAATTTTGAACAAGAGAAGAGCGAATTTGAAACCCCCAACTTTACGATCACGTGTTCATCTGAAAATTCCAGCGCTGATATGTGCTGTCCCGTTAGACGGTGCGACAGAACTGAGCGATGGAATCGCTGACTTGCGCAGTGAACAGGCCCGGCCGTAACAGGTGAATTTGTATAAGATTCCAATTCTTCGGTAAGTGAAACAAACAAATTAATCAAAGGTGGGTAGAATGGAGTTTTTGTGGCGTGCTCGGCTCATTAGTCGCGGGCAGGCGAATCAATTAAACTGTTTGATGGAAGGGGGATTACCTACTGCTTTGGACGTATACAAGGCTTTCTCTTAGATTTAATTAAGTTTTTAGTATGTATAAAAGTTGACATAGGCTTTTAATATCCTAATTTCTAACTCTATTTTCTTAAAGAGAGCCTGACAGCGTCTCGACCGAGTCAGAAAAAGCCAATTGAATTAGTGTTAGCGATATATTGACAAAAGATCTCTATTTTAATTTATTAAGATGAACTACCGGTTGTTTTAAGCCAAAATCTAAAATAATTCCTACCATTAGGTGTACAAACTTATTTCTATAGAGAAATAAACGATTTTCATTTTCCATGTTTTTTGTTTCTTACGTAAGTAATAGCATTTACCCTTCGCCCGCGATCCGATTTCAAAAGAACATAGACAGCAATGTTTTCAGGACATTTTTAAAGTAATATATTTATTCTAGGTGTATTATTTCAACAAACATAATGAAAACACTTTACTCACCCTCGTTAAATCAAGTGGTTTTATAATTTGTTTATCAAACATTCGGAATTTCAATTCGTTTTCTAATAAAATTATTCTCATTACGTATTTATTTAAAACAATCGCTATCTCAAAGTAAATAATTTGATCAAACAAGAGAATTTAATTCATGTTAAAATTTCACGAAGAGATCATTAAATTATATTGTAGGTAATATGACACTGAGACATCAGACATTGCCCCGATTCTGAAAACACTACAAAAGTAATTAAAAATATCGCCGACACTTACCCTGCAATAGTATGAGACAGAAACGGGTAATCTTTAGTCCTGTCAAACTAACTAGGCAAGCTAAGACTAATCTTTAGCGTATTTCGTCCGATTTTACAATGATGTGGACTAAATTTTGTGAGATTTGTGCAATGTGCGGACCGAAGATAATAATTTTACATATATAATAATCTCAGAAGCTTGTGTGGAGACGCGTCACATACTGCAACCTGTCTCTTTCTAATGCTAAGCATATGAAAGTGACGGCGATATTTTTAATTTAGTTTACAGAGTGTTTGCAGAGTTGGGACAATATTCGTTTCAGGTTGTAATGGCCGCCCCCAGAGTAAACTCTTGGAGAATTACAATTTCACAATTGAAAATGACCTCCGCATTGAAGCAATTTACAGCTATATTTAAGAATAGTTATGTTTTAAAACTATCATGGTTTTTATTATTTACATTACTTTTAACGAGATATTTACCATGATTATAATAGTAATTAGTTATTTTCCGATATTTCGGCACAAATTCATGTGCCATGGTCACGGAGTAACTATTATAATCATGGTAAATGTCCTGTTAAAAGTGTTGTAAATATATTTAAGATGACAAAAATAAGAGTAAATAATGTAATTTTTGATAACAGACAAAAAAATATATTTTACAGCCCTTGAAATACTGTATTAATACTTATTTTTGTAACTTTGTAACACTAGAACCTATGTTCTTCATGAAAAGCTTTAGAAGACGTTCGCCGATAAATTAAAATAAAAATTGTTAAATAAAAAATAAAATAAATAACATGACGTTATTACAAAAAAACGGTCACCTAATCAAATGTTACAACCGTTTCATTAACCTTTCTTGTCATTCACTGAAATTTCCACAGACAACTATAGAAGCATCATATTACCTGTCTCACATTATGTAACAACTAGACCCGTGTCACCGTTATTACCCCTAATTATAATTACAACCCCTATAAAACCCGAGGGGGTAGACGAGGAATTATCTAACAGTCCTTTACGGCCCATGGCTTAGAGAAGACTTCATGATAGCATTTGTTTGGAAATCATGTAGTAATATGTGATGAGTTTAATTTATGGATGCTATAATAAACGGAGAGAAATATGCCAACAGTAAGCTAGATCAGGTTTATTCTTTTATAATATTATTAAGTGAACCTTTTTGGTCACTCAGAGTTTTTAAAAAGTTGTATGCCTGTGACGTATTGATCTTCTTTTGTTTTTCACTGGTTGTCAAAGACACACGTCTTGCGGTAACTCTGTGTCACGCGAGCCATTTTGTTTTATTATTGTGAACAATTATTTCTTTGATTTATTTGTATTTCTGTTAATAATATTAGAATAAGTAAACCGATGTTATTTTCTGACGGTGTTATTTATTGAACTTGCTTCCTATATCTTCTCTAAAAATATAGTTAATGGTAATGTCCATAAATGATACGATGTGAAATGACAAAGGACAATCACACTTCACTAAAATTGCGGTTACTGCATGTGACAATAAGCTTTTAAAAATTGTTGTTTGTGTAAACATTTACAGTAAATAACTTGATCTTTACCCAGATAATCAAGTTAATTAATACATCAAAAATCAAAATCTTCTTGTTAATTTTTGTAAACCATGGCATTCTAATACGTAAGTAAAATTTTATGAAAAGGTTACGAACCTCAATAGTCTAGTCAAACTAAAACACCTAAACCTACTACCAACCCAACTCGCTACTCAAAGCTAAGTCAATACAAACTCAAACCGGTCATCTGTCAATACACCTACAACTTCCGACGATAACTAATCCTGTCCCGAACTACCGATAAGACCGGCAGGGGGCGCTCGATCCTTTTAATTAAATTCTACCATTCTATTCTTGTATACGGATACAGGCAGATTTGTATGGGTAGTGGAAATCAGCACTGCAGATAACTTATTACGCGACTTCACTTTCATTTCCTAAACAAAACTACTTTAAATGAAGTATTTGATTATTTTTTGTTTGTTTCTACTGATAATTTGCATTGAAATACAATATTTTGTATTTATTTCTTGCTGGACATTTGCTGGTGTTAAGGCGCCTGTAGGGATCTAGAAAGTTAGGGCAAGTTTCGTTATATGTTTGTTCGGGTGGGTTATAAGTTTAAATTGTTAATATGATAGTTTCTTAGAATTGTAACAGCGAGAGCAGAATAAGTTTCGAATTAAAAATTAGATTTTTATCGGTTTATTCAGCCAGCAGAAAATATGTCTGTAATAATGTATATTACATATTTTACTAAAAAAAAAGTGCAATTTTATAATCAATAATTAAACATATAACGGTTATGTTGTCACGCTATGATACAAAATTAGTTAAATGAAGATCAATAAAGTTAAATGTCACTAAATCACTAATAATAATATGAATAATTAATTGAGTAGCCCAAATCACGAAGCAAAGCAAAAGTCTATACAAATCGACAAATTGAAAGAACCCTTAGATTCGCCAATTATGAAGACAAACTTCGATGAAACAACAAACATTTGAGTCAATACTTCAAAGGAACAGATACTTTTTAAATATTCTTAATTCTTTCCAAATAAAGATCGCGCAAATAAATTTCATAATAAGGGAAAAAAGATTTGATTCAAACGTATCGATATTTTATACTACAACGACCTATGGTAGGTACTTATACGAATTCCATAAGAAAACTTAAGCCGTAATCCTGTTCACTGGCTCAGTTTGTCGGTGGTTAACATGACTAACTATCATGGAATCCAGAGATTCCCTAACGAATTCTCTTTCTTGGTGTTTCATTCTAAATGATGGTTTGAAAAAACTAAAGTGGTAAGTACAACACAAAGGGAGTTGAACCTAGAACCTTCCATTACACCTTGAGTTACTTATATTGTTGAATAAAACAACTCAACCGGCTTAATAACCTCATCTTACATTACAAAGCACTTTGCAACTTAATCCAAATAACTTGAATAATAATTATAATCCGTAAGTAGATACCTCTGACTGAGCACTCTGCATATTTTGACGTCATTTAATAATTAAATATCAGAAGAGAATAACAATTTCAAAGCTTCTGTCGACCTTGCGCGATACATCTGCGGGCAGAGGGTAGATAAAAAGCAAGCGTATTAATATAAAATAAACGTTAATTTCGAATAAAACCTTGGCTTTGTGAAGAATGTTTGAAATCTGAGTAAGGCTTTGCTTTTTACTTTGAACTGTAAACAATTTCGGCAGTTGTAAAATTTAAGAAAAACTTACAAATATTATTAAAAATAATAGACATTGATGAAAGGAATACCGACATAATAATACTAGTTACGGTTCCTTTGAATCCTAATACTACAGAGTGTCTGTCGTTATTGAAACTTGTATTCATATTACGTAGCTATTCGTTTAAACTCGCATTGGTGACGTCATGTCTAGTAGTATAGAAACATAATATTATTATTATTTAGCCGCCAGAGCCAAATCCCTACTTCCCTACTAATATTATAAATGCGAAAGTAACTCTGTCTGTCTGTCGGTCTGTCTGTCTGTCTGTCTGTCTGTCTGTTACGCTTTCACGCCTAAACCACTGAACCGATTGTGATGAAATTTGGTATGGAGAAAGAACTGAACTTGGGAAAGGACATAGGGTACTTTTTACCGCGGGAAAACTTCTCATTCCCACGGGAAACCGACTTCAACGCGAACGGAGTCGCGGGCGGCCACTAGTCGGCTATAAGACTTTTAAAACATGACGACAATTTGACATTCTTATTAAAATATTTACTGAGACAACATTAATCTTTTTAATTTCAGCCACTCCTCTTCTCTTTCCTTTATAAAAAAGCATAAAACTGTAACTTCTTACTCTAAACACAATGTTCCAATATATTCTAATCTACAAATTTCCTACTAAACGTACATCTCCTAAACTGTTAATTCCGTGAGCAAACAGTCTCAGCTCACGGAGATATTATAAAGAGGTACATTATGCGAGGGCACGGACCTCCTTGGAGGATCTATCCCGTCTGTGGTACGGAGGCAAAATGTGGTACGGAGGCAGAAGTAGGCTACTCTGTGTCAATATGTACGGATAATGTGGAACGAATTGAGAACGTGTAGCTAGAAGACTTCTTTTATTTTTAGAATAATTAATTGCTGTAAAGATATTTGGAGAATATAAAACATATGTAGGTATATCCTACTAATATAATAAATGTGAAAGTTCGTGGGGATGTATGTTTGTAACTCTTTCACGAAAAAACGACTGGACGGATTTGGATAAAACTTTGCAGTAATTTAGGTTATACATCAGAATAACACATAGGGAACTTTTTACCGTGGGAAAACATCTCATTCCTACAAGAAACCGACTTCCGAATGGAGACGCGGGCGGGCACTAGTTATCTATAAAATATGTGTAAATAGTGTAGTCATAGTGATAATCTCTATTGGGTTAGAGATAACATACGGGTGCGAAATGTAATATTTTAAGTTTTATTATTTTACAGATAAGGCTAATGAATAGGATCCTGGAGTACGGTTCCCAAGTCTGGAACCCAAGGTATGAGGTTTACAGGAGTAGAATTGAATCAATCCAAGCTAGATTCCCTAAGTATTTGCAATTTAAATGCAGGGGCTCTGAAGCAGATTACACAAAGCGGTGTGTAAAGCATCACATGCTGATTTTGAGAGAGCGCCGTCGAATCGCCGATATCGCCTTCCTATGCAAAATAGCACAAAATTATATTGATTCGCCGGAACTCCTGGCCTGCTTGAATTTAAAAGTACCCAGTCGCACACTTAGAGTACCCATTTACCTGTCCATACCTAAATGTCACACTAATTATAGGCAAAACTCCTTTTTTCCTAGGGCGTCTAATGAGCTTAATGCTCTAGCGGAATTCCCAAAATTGGATATTTTAATTCTAAACCTACTGAAATAACAAACTTTTTAGCAAGACTCTGGTTTGCAGCTCGTTCTCCAATTTTGTAGTTTGATATACTAAATTTATTTATATAAGTTTACTTACAAAATAGTTAACTATATACATAAGCGTGTTTTCTTCATAGATATTCTTATGTGAAAACGAGGTTACTAGTTTTATAAGTTTTATTACCTAAATAGTTATATAAAACTGTATGTTTTCCAAGAAAAAATAAATAAAAAATAAAAATGACGACACGAAGTGCGGCACACTTGAAGTGGAAAGTCAGTCAACTTCAAGTTCTTTAAAAATTGAGTTATTGCACGAGATAATTGCATTTTCTAAAGTTAAAAAAATTACAACTTCTAAAAAAAATGCACCGATATGAAAAGTGGGTACTTTATGTATGTGCAAAACTCATATACAGATATTGTAAAGAAGAATAATGTTATTATCACACTATTATCTTATCCCCTTTTGTTTATTAAGACTGGTCATAAAACAATATTTCTTCAATCATTAATAAGAAAAATATCAACACGTATTCCGTTGTAACGAGTTGAGTATATAAAGAATAGTGAGGTAAGAATTGTCTGGTCTAATTAGCCGTCGCGTCGCCATTTTTAATAAAAAAAACTGACGTCACGACAATTAATTAGAGAGGCTTGTACAAGAAGCTGCAACTATTACAAAATTAACATTTGCGTTGGCTTCACTATGCTTTCTGAGTTTGAAACCATTTTTTTATAAGTATGGTATTTTGTGATCTGCTTTTTCTTTGCTATTTAACTTTGCAAACCTAATAACACTTTTTACTTGTTATGCTGTTCTATATAACATTTATATCAAACCATAGTCGTTGTTCGTAATGGTTTCACGTGTCCCGGACATCTTTATTAAATTCTGCATACCTTTGTTGGTACCGACTACCGCCAGATATTACATACCTACCATTTTGCCGAAAAGATTAACTTAAGCTCCTACGAATATAAGCCAGATCCATTTATATGGATAATGTTATAAGAACCAAAACATGATATACCTATAATTTGAGAAATATAGAAGTTTTTAATTACTTAAACATATAATTTACCTAATAAGCATTTAAACCATAATTTGTAGAAAAAATAAGATTTTTTTGAAGCATAAGAGTACTCTCTTCTCTTCTATACTACTTAATTTTACAAACAGAATTAAGAACGACGCAAGATTATATTTTAAGTCGGTTCTAATTAAAATTAAACAAACAATAAGAAGATAATATAGGTCAAGGTGAAGATGGAGCATATAATAAGGTAGTTTCGACCTTCTTGAACTGAAGGAAGATACGTATGCAATGACCCGCCTATGCTTAGTACGAGTGAATTACAAGACAAAAAGAAATATTTAATAAAATTCGGTAAAGCTTTTTATAAAACTAGTTGGTAAAAGATGAGAAATTGGCGTGGGCTTTTATAAAGTGTTAGTTTGAATGTTATTTGCTTTGAACTATTAAGAGACGGTTATGAAAATGCAGTCTGGGTAAAAGCAAGATAAAGACAAATAATCTGGTTGCGTATACTTTTCATTATAAAGTTATTGCTATTATAATTTTATAACAAGAACTTATCTTAGCCTATACTACGCCCTACACCACTTTAAATTAACATATTTTAAAAGGCTTACAAGTATTATAACATAACAAAAATCTACCCCTTTTTTACAAATAAATAAAGATTTTATCCCCATAAATTTCACAGCTTGCAATTTCCAATAAAGATTTATTAAAACCGCACGTAAAGTTGAAAGACTGCTGAAATCTCAATACCGTAACCTCTGTCGAACCCACGGCCGCACAACGCTCTTTTTATTATGTTTTTGACAAATTCTAAAGAAAATTCAAAAGATTTCTTCAGCGGGAACAAACTTAATGAACTCGGCGACTTGAAGCGCAAAATTAAACTTTAAATTAAACTTTATAAACGTCACAAAGTGTCAACGAAGATTAAAATGTGAAAGAAGAATGAATGACAGAAACAGTGAATGGAATTTAGGACCAATCTACTTACTTATATGTAGAAATAATATTTCTTAAAGTTCATATAAGAAGCCTGTTTGATTAAGTTGATCGATAATATTAATAACATGAAACATACCAATAAAGAGAATTTAGTTTTGTCTATTAGAGTAGGTATAGGTAGCAAGAGTGGCAATATAATGAAAAAAGGTAAAATGGCACCATTGGTTTAAATGTAAATTAATCTCGCTCTGATTCAAAATGTTGTTTAAAAATTACACAATTTCAGTTTCAGCGTAACTCTTACTTTCTGTGCGATATTGAAATTGATCAATAGAATTGAGAAGATGATTCAACGACGCTGATAAATAGACTTTATAAGTAAAACAAGATTTACGGCCAATCTAAACAACCTTCTAACCATTACCACCTTTAAATTTGTAACTTTACCAAACCTTTATCTGCGTTTGAGCGTTTCAATTCACTACTATAAATAACTGTTGGCATGAAAGTGATATCTACAGATAGATCAAATGTTTCAATATCAAAACGAGCAGCTTCCTGTTTCCAAGGTTTTACCTTAAGAAGGAAAATTGAGACCGACCATTAGCTTTCGATTTAGTAGACCACTTCTTGTCAGATCTTTATAAGTGGAAAATTTTAGAAATACAGGGTGTCCAGGAAACAATGGATAAGCTCTGAAGGGCTAATAGTAGAACTAAAGGCAAGCCTAAAAAATAATTGATAAAAAGTATAACCCTAACACTGCTAGAAATATGGCGCTTTAAAAAAAAACTTCATATTTTTTTGACTGTGTTCATATTTTTACTCGTAACGAGGTCAAATCATTTAATAACATCATTATTTCTGTGCTTAAATAATTAATATTAACCGCATCAGTGAATAACTATCAAATAAAATAGCAAACTAAAGTATTTTTCTCAAAAAATAATGTTAAACTTTTGATTTGTGTAAAATTTCTGAAGAAATATTTTTGATGCGCAACTTTGAACAGCTCTGGTGTAAAAAAATTATATGAAAGTAACAGTGACCAATGATTTCAAAATATTTCTGGTTTAATAACGTTTTTAAAAAGATGTAATATGTCGTTATTGTAATGAAAAAAGATTGAACTAATGGTATTAGTGTGTAAAATGGGATAATTATTTAGATCTAGCAAAATTATAAAAATACAATAAAACTAAAGAAATATGATTTTCAACTGATATTAATTGCAAAAACATTAGAATAATTGAGAGCAACTGTTCAAATTGTCTGTCCCCATCCTGATGCAGGCCCTACAACTACGAATAAAGGATCTTCAAAAAAATCGCGCGTGTCGTCGATCATTGATTGCAGCGGCCTGAACACGAGCTCGTAGATCTTCTAATGAAGTTACTGGTTGCCGGTTAAACTCTTCCTTAAAATACCCCCAGTAAAAAGTCTAAAGCGTTTAGGTTTAGGTGGCCTACCTACCTGTTAGGGTAGGTTTCGTCAAGTATGCACATAATGCAACAGCATAGTGTGCTAGACAGCCTTCATTTTGAAGCCAATATGTGTCGCGAAGCTCTTCGGACACGTCTATCAATAAATTGGGTAAGTCATTATGAAGAAAATTTGGATCACTTTCTCCTGTTAAGTTGATTTCTTTGAAGATCCTTTATTCGTAGTTGTAGGGCCTGCATCAGGATGGGGACAGACAATTTGAACAGTTGCTCTCAATTATTCTAATGTTTTTGCAATTAATATCAGTTGAAAATCATATTTCTTTAGTTTTATTGTATTTTTATAATTTTGCTAGATCTAAATAATTATCCCATTTTACACACTAATACCATTAGTTCAATCTTTTTTCATTACAATAACAACATATTACATCTTTTTAAAAACGTTATTAAACCAGGAATATTTTGAAATCATTGGTCACTGTTACTTTCATATAATTTTTTTACACCAGAGCTGTTCAAAGTTGCGCATCAAAAATATTTCTTCAGAAATTTTACACAAATCAAAAGTTTAACATTATTTTTTGAGAAAAATACTTTAGTTAGCTATTTTATTTGATAGTTATTCACTGATGCGGTTAATATTAATTATTTTAGCACAGAAATAATGATGTTATTAAATGATTTGACCTCGTTACGAGTAAAAATATGAACACAGTCAAAAAAATATGAAGTTTTTTTTTAAAGCGCCATATTTCTATCAGTGTAAGGGTTATACTTTTTATCAATTATTTTTTAGGCTTGCCTTTAGTTCTACTATTAGCCCTTCAGAGCTTATCCATTGTTTCCTGGACACCCGGTATAATAAAATAATTTGTAAATCAACCTAAGAATCAAGAGAGCAATGATGACCACTCCACTCACCTCCGAACACTCCCCGTCACCCGGGGATGGCTGCAGCAGCTTCCAAAGGTCCTAATCCTTGTTATGCCACATCATTGTGTATGAACATCACAGCTAAATTGGATAACGTATCCTTTACATTCGGATTGAACGTCAACGCACCAGTGGAGTCCAGAAACACGCGTGGTATCCTTATCCGACCCCAAACTAGTGTAACAGCATTAAACGGAAAGACACAGGTTGCCTTCGCAGCGTGCAATCTGCAACTGACAGCTGAACCGGCCCGAGCGCAATTCGTGTCAAAAATGATTGGAGAGAATATACAACTACCCTCATGATTTCTTAAAAATGTTTACAACTTCCGTAAATTTTCAATGCCGACTTCAACTTCGTTTTTAGTGTTGACATTAAGCCGCTAGTAACCAATTAGTTATTTTTTTTACAATGTCAGACATTTCCCACTAATTTAGGAAGTTTCTTTATCCTTTGAATGTAGTGGAAAAAGTGTAGTTTCATGTGACCTGCTTCTAGCCTACTGCTTTCTAAATATAGAGAATAAAGGGAAATAAAATATTTCCCTTTCATTTCGTATATATTCCTACGAATAATATCTGTGTCGGAATTCAAACAAATTTACCAACAAAAGCTTTTCGATCTAAATCAACAATCCTCAATCGCAACTTCAATCTACTTCCTCAATCAAAATATTGATGAAAATCCAAAACACACAGAAACGAGCCGTCCCTCGATCCCTGTTGATTAAACAAAAAACCACGTCAAGAAACAAACAATAAAAATACGCATTTCTTTCCAGTTTCTGTCGTCTGACAATACGACACAGTCGACCATTATTTTTGGTAATAAACTTGGCGAACGCACAATGTGTCCCGGCCTTACTTATTACGTCATATTTTTCCCTCCAATTACAAGAGGAAAGGTTCAGAACAGATAAAAAAGCAATAGAAATGCTGCTGGCTGTATGGCCGCTATCCTTTGCCTTTCGGATGAAGAAATTGTTGTTTTTTCTACATGAAAAATGGTAGCGGTTGCCAGATGTGATAATAAAATTAATTGTTGGGAATTGGGGGAACTGCTCAATAGGGTTGTTTACCTTTCAAAATCCATCGCAAAATATTAATCTTACGGATTCGGGGCCTATTAATGTAAAAAAAATGTTTTTACTTACTTTACCTACTTGGGATGTGATTTAAGTGTGTTGACATGCTACGTGTTATTTCGGATTAAAATGGCAATCCAAATAGCATTACGTTTATCCTAAGATCGCAAGTAAAGGACCGAAAAAATAGAAAAATACTTCAACGCAACGATTTAAGACCAATTTACATGCGTGAATACGCTTGAGCAAATCGTCGGATGGAATCGGTTTTCGATAGGCGACTTCTTGTTACGATATTTACGAAATTTTGTTCAATATACATACTAAATATACATTCACCATGTTATGATTTATCACAATTTTCACTTACCATAAGTATGTAACTGATAAATATGGACATAATTTGGAAAAATTATGGTACCCACACTCCAGAAGGATTCGAACTCGGAATCTTTGGTTTGTCCAGTTCTGTAGCAGTTTCTTCTCCACGCACTCTTTGTATGCGATGGTTTCCATATTGTTAATTAAATTGGCCTTTTGATGTTCTTTTAGATACCTAACTACGTTAAGCCAAAAGGATGAAACAATTGCGGCAGTCTATAGGTACACTAAAGATTTCTAAAGATTTCCAGATAACAATAGGTAGATAGCGCTACACACGACATAGTTACTGCATGAAAAAAAGTATTATTTTATTACATAGGACTACAAAGACAACAATTTAACTTGTTTCACACTTTTAAGTTTTTAAAATAAACTCAAAGTTATAACGCGGCAACATTTAAACGTACGGACAAACGTTAATTCGGATGTCAAAGTTGCAGTTCCTGCCGGAACTGACCGAAGAGTGTCGGCACGCCAGCGTCGCAAACCTGTTCGTTTTCTTAAATAGACCAATTATCTCAATTTACGCATGCGCCGTAGTTCACAAATTCATAATGACGGCCATTCCGCCAATCAGCGCACGCTAGAGATAACTTTACGTTAATAGTAATCAGAATGGCATGTCTTTGCTTGTACAAAATCCTATAACTCATTAAGTGAATCTTCTCTTAAACTCTTGTTAAATTATTAATATAACTTACGTTGTGTGAATAAACGGTGATAATTATTATCTAAACACGGATTTTACTAGTTTCGCCGAAGAACCTCCCCCATCAATCAGTCAAGTCAAAATATTAAGAAATTTTTATATTTTAATCGGCCCTTATGTGAAGAATGTTACAAACATTTTCAATTACATTTCTCTTCCAAAACATCCAAGACATGAGTGATCAAACTTTATCGTTTTACAGCTTAGCCAAGTTTCGTAGTAAATTACATAATGAACTGCAGGATCATAAGTTGGCTCTGTGTCTACCGAACAATGCGGGGTATGGAACTTTTCGGAGAATACATTATGAAGGAAGCTATTGTGCGGAATTCAATAGTTAGTGCTGGCAGCTAATGTTTGTAGGTCTTTGATGTGCAGGTAATAATGTTAAGTCGAGGTACAATGTTCTACATATGTGGCAGTGAACACTAGATGAAAGAAGGAAGATACTTTTCACTTTCGTTTATAAACAGTTTCTTATATTTGGGAATGCCTTTGCCTTATGCATTTAAAAGAGTAATTAAAATAATAATATCTTGCTAAGCTCAACTTTGGATAAAAATACGAATTTATTTCAAAAACACCTTTTATAAATAATAATAATAAATAATAATAAATATAATAAAATCTCCAGACTAACACACCAATTATGTGGCCCTAAAGTAAGTTGCATTAAGCACTTGTGTTATAGATACCACACAATGGACTAGGGGAGAACCTAGTTACACCCAGACACGAGCCAATATCGAAAAAACATTTTACGAAATTGGCCCGACCCGGCGATCGAACCCGGAACCATCCGCTTAGCAGTCCGGTGTATATACCGCTGCACCACAGAGGTCGTCAACCTTTTATTCTAAAGGTTTAAAATACAAATTCTTAACACAGGATAAGCTATCGATAGACGAAAAGTCTTAAAACACAAACAAATTCCTAATCAAACTTTCATTAACAACACTTATATTTCGTATATTCACTTTAAACCGCCTATCTTCTGTTGCATAGAACCCCACGTTCTCAAATGAGGTTGGAAAAGTAATTTTCATTCATGTACTTGCCTCCCTTTGTTTAGAAATCGCTCACAGCGCCGTGCACCGACTGAGCTGGCTTAATGAGCCACGCTCTAAAGATTAGCTTGTTAGTTGCTCTATACAATTTACGGATACAGAGAACGGAATAAATGTGAAAGGGTTTCCCAGTAGTGCGATGGGATTTGCAAACGAGGTAAAAGTTAATGGAACGATAGTTTCGAATTTCATTTGAATTTGCTGACAGGAAATCCGGGTAAAGTAAATAAAAGTAGTATTTACTGTTTGAAACAAAGAGTTTTAAAGCAAAGTAAAAAAATAAAGGACAGGTAATACAGTAAAGGATAGATAAATGAAAAATATAGGTTGCTGGTATGCAGACAAAAAGCTGCATATTTATAAGACACTGCCCAACACATACATCTGGAAGTGTGCATACCTTCGCATTAAAATATAAATTACCATCTCAATTTTGTCTAACATCAACCTCGCTTGTATTCTCGAGTTTCAAAAATTTCCAAATCAGCGTAATTGATGACAGGCAGACGTAGGTCTAACACACACACACACACACACACACATACACACACACACACTGTGTATACTTATCTAACACAACACCACCGATGCGGAAGACATCTAATTCTTCAGCTCAGGGCTACATTTACATAACATTACGTATACCAAGCGAATGTAATTGTGTTATATCACGCGTCGTATATGTTGTAAATGAAAGGGCAATTAACCGTGATATTACGGGGTTCATCGAAGGAGGGTAGTCAGGAATAAACTGGTTAGAAGATTATGTTTAATGACTATCTAAACGAGAGGGTTTGTACGTCTTTTGTATATTTTAATAATTAAACTTATGCTAACAATATTTCTTATTATGAGTGGTGGTAAAAATAAGTCTAGTTGACCAACGTGTATTATCTTCTGAAGCTTTAAGAAGCACTCGCGTTGACTCTCTTGTAAGCACTACCGTACTGAAAATTCTAAAAAAATAAACCCTTTAACACTTCTACCTGTAAAATATAAAACTTTGTCCAACTAATTCCTCGCTGCCAGAGGCTCTTTGACCAGCCAACTTGAACACTGAAGTAATACAACTGTAAGTGCACTCCAACTAACTTGCAACTTAACGAGAACTTGAGTAAGTGCTAACTTGACGAGAAACTTAGTCAATGGCTCCCAACATTGTTTCTAGTACCTACAATGCAGTTTTATAGGACTTTTTAGATGAAAAGTTTTTATTATACTTAATAAGTAAGTTACAGTTTTAATTAGAACTGTGTCGCCACACGGATCGAAATAATAATTATTTAATGGGTATTGGAACATGAAATGTCTTCAGAGTAATCAAGCTTCGTAAAATCTTAAATTTAAAATATCCTCAAAGAAAGGCCTTGTTGCTTCCTGGTATTAGAGGCACTTCTTTTTTCCAGGTTTTGTCACAGTAATATTAATGTTAACAATAATAGTGTGCACATATACCAATAAATGCATATAAACTAAGCAGAGCATGTTCAATTAATTACCGAAATTAAACGTTATTAATACTTTAAAACGGACTGTCCATCTTTTTTTTCGTCGTGTCTTCGAAACTTTTTAAAAATGCAAAGGAAAAAAGGCAGAGGAAGATATACATAAAAAATATAAAAACTACATACCTAATCGTTAGTTAAGCAAACAATAAATAATTAGGGTAATTTTAATTAGTCCTAAATGCCTGAAAATCATACGTGATGTATAGAGGTTACCACTAAATCTAAAAGTAACTGTTTGATTTTCATCGAATAGTGCCTATTAATGCATCAAGTATATAGGTTCATATTAATCGCACTAACGGTGTGGGAACTTGGTAAGTCCGTCCTCATGGTTGGATCATAATCTATCATTCGATTGCATCTATACTACAGCTATTGGGGTGCTTTCGGTCCATCGTCACAATATAAATAAAATTTAACTAAAATACCCAAATATACTACTACTAAATACTATCGTAATTTATTACGATCGTATGTTTGTTAAAACATGCAAAAACAACTTGACAAAAGCCTTTTTGTATTACATCCTACAATAACTCATACGTCACTTTTTACGACGGAAAACTACTCCATTTTCGAAGATAAAATCACGGGTCGGAAACTAGTTCCACTATCAAATTGTGAGTGTAATACTCAAATAACATTTACCACAACTTATAAAGTAAACACGGAAGTACGAACCGGCCCTTGCCCTTGAACTTGTTTCAACCTCGAGCGGATTTCTACTCCGAGTGGTCCAGTTAAAAGTCGTGTTACCATGAACGGGGAAGGGAAACACTTTGGTAAAATTTACGATCGGGCCCTTCCTTCCGAGGGTACTACCCTTGTTACACCCCCATTTAGAATACAAGGAAACAGATGGGAACGCTAGGGGTATGATGGAAATGGTCCAACAAATAGCAACTTTATCGAGGCACAGGCGATAAGAAAAAAAAGGAAAGAATAGGGATAAATAACGGAATTTTAGGGGTTTGCCTGGGTAATCACATTATGGTTAATGTAAGTCACTATCAAATTAATTTGCATATTATAAAATAACTTTATAACCTAAAAGGTTATGTTGTGTTTTTGAACTATTAATGTTACCTATATTTCCTTTAACTGGATCAGCAATTGTCCTCTATTTCTCTTTTATTTCTATCCGTAAGACATCTATAAAGCTACCTCGTAAAGAGCTCGACAAATTAATTGTATCTGCGACCGCCGCTGGCTCTCGGACTAGCGGCTCTCATCTAATTTCACCAAGAGCTGGATTTCCAGCGGTAATTATTTAACTCTCTCAAGGAAACTATCTAGAGTTAACGACGTAAGCCGATTTGCTGTTTGTTTCGATTAGAAAGGCAACATTAAGCCACGCACGAGTAAGAGATGTAAACAATGTTTTTGATATACTTTCAAAAATAAAATCCTGAACAGATATCTAATCGAAATATGAGGATACAACATAAGTGTGGCAAAAATAGGTAGGAACAATTACCCACACGGTTACCCACACACGTTATCTTTTCAAGACTATATCAATTCTAAAACTTCCCAATGAAATGCAATAAAAGTAAGGAGGTACCTAAAATATTTAAAAAGGTATAGGTAAACAAAACAGATTCATTTCAAATGAAATCAGCATTCAATAATCAATTCTATTTATAAACCTGGAGTGCTCTCTCTCACAGGTGCACTAAGAAGCAAGACTGATGTTTATACAAGTTGAATGTTCAATTTGCTTACCAATGCTAATAACTTCTCTCGATGAATACTGATTATCCATTACCTTCTGAATACTGTAACTGCCAATTGCGAAGCATTTAAGCACCTGAGTTAAGTATTCAAGGAATTAATAATAGAATTAAAATGGAGGATAAAGAAAATAAACAATAAGTTAGGTATGTGGATTGATATTTGAATAAGCGAAATTGTTGAATTTACTGGCAGCCAGCAACAATAAGAATTAGATACTTACAAACTTAATAGGAATGTGGATATTCCGATAAAGAATGAACAGATTTATAAATTTCTTTGCTTATTGCAATTAATTTAAATATGCACAAAAAAGGCTAAAATATCGGTTTAAACAATTCCCACCTGACAAGCTGGTAGCGTGCACACATCCAGGTAAGGCAATGTTTACGTCATCCGTGACTGCAGCCCGGCATAGTAGAAAAATAATTGATGAACAATAGTTGTTTATTAATTAAGTCAGGGTACTTTATTGAACTGAGAATTAATGGTCGGCTTAACATTTTAGTGCCAAATATTATCACAGATCTTTTTAAATCAAAACAAAAATTGAGGTTAAATAAATTAAAAAACATTCCTAAAATTATCTAAAGATTCTAGACCACGAACTGAATGAGAACTGAAAGTCAACAATACCCACCCCGCTAATCTTTCCACAAGATAACAACGTTCCATTTCACACAAATAATCATCGTCATCCTAAATTAATAAAAGCAAACAATAGCTACCCTTTGTGCTTACAACGGAACGCGCCAGTCATGACGTAAACAACCACTTCACAAAATGGCGACTGCGCGATAGATAAGTAAAATGGCGGGTAATGCTGATACAGCACAATCCATTTGGGAATGGGGGAAAAGCTTTCAAGCGAGCCGGGAAACTTTAAATATTTGAAACAAACTTTTGGCTCGCAGCCATACATCTCAGCCTAATTGGGGTCAGGGAAGAATCTTCGGATTTTCAGACCAATAATTTTTTGAGGGTAATTTGGGAATAGGAATATATACTGATAGAAACTCATGTATTTCAAGGGTCGTTTATTTAAAAGTGGATACCACGGTGACCCAAACGACGCACAGTGTACCTAAAGTTTGGATTTGATAACTAAAATGTCTTTATTTCAAGCGATTATTACCCGAAAGCCTTTACTTTTAAAGTGTTACACGACTTTGTGGTTCTGTTTACGTTTAGTAAATACATGTTTTACTCAAGTTGTTTATCGTTTTTTTATCGAATAAGTTATGTCTCCATTTTTAGTTATCTAACGCGGGACTCCTTTTTCTGGGTGGTATCAAAAAAGTAACCTAACTAACCTAACCTATTGATGTTCTAACCGGCTAAAACTAGCACTTCGGGTATTAGCCGTAACATATACAATACACAAATCAATGTTTTAATGAATCAAGAACAGTATATAACACAGTAAACACAGCCTTCATAACAGTTTTCAGTATTTTTTCAAAAAAAAATGCTTATTTTTTCCAAAAACTTTTAAACCAACGTTTCACATTGAAATCTTCATCTGAATGCATTGTCTTTTTGACAGCGCCGCGGCGGCGAGATTTAGCAACTACTAGCTGTGTGTTATCCAATAGGATAACACCGGCGGGCGGCCCGTTGACACGTTTGTCAACGTTTGTTGAATGCGCTCTTACCATTGGCTGATCCATCACTTTTTAACTAAGTACTACGACACGATCATGGCAAAGTGCACGAAATTTTGAAATACTAATCGAAAGAAAAACTTATTAAAATGAATACGTAACAATAACAATTCCAAAAGAACACCTATTGCATACATTATGGAACAATATTAGTTATAATAAAAACCATGATAACCATTATTATCATTTATTTATCAAAATATCTATTCCAAGTACAGAAACATTTCAAAAATGCAATAAATACAATTTAGTACCATAATTTGGATGCGATACAGTCTTACACGATTTCTTTGGCTGCTAATTTAAAAATGTACATTTTACCAAAAAGTCTTATCCTAACGTAGTTTGCTTACAAACTTACATAGTTAAGTTTTTTTACTTTTTCTTACGTTATTCAGTTTTCGAGTGTTGCAGAATGGCTTGTTTCAGCCTTTCATTTTCGGCTACTAACGCCTTAACTTTCTCTTCATACTTCCCTCTAAGTTCCTGAAAGAAGATAACTTGGAATAAGATAATAATAAATAAATCTCCAGACTAAATAATTATATAAAATGTGTAAATATTAGTTTATAATGTTTAAGGGCTTATCAGGTAGTGAAATTTGGTCAAACATCAGTTATAAGTATTATAGTATCCCCCCACGATGCTAAATCTGCATTTACTCAAGCGTTGGACGGGCCGCGGCCATGGTCAAGGCCAGGAGCGGGGGAGAGGGGAGAGGGGTGCGGCGTCTGCGCCGCCTCCCACCCGCGCGCCTTCACACAGACGTCGTCCAGCCACTCACGGCATAATACCTGTGTTCGCATTAATAAGTTTATATAGACTCGCGGCACGCAGAAATCTAATTGTAAATTCCTTCAATACAGTACTTATTAATACAGTCCACTCTATTCATTTCTCTCCACTGCGCCATCATATGGTCCTTACGCCGATCAAGAGGACAAAGGAATTGCCAACGGTCGTAACGGTACTTTAACCGTTACTGTCAACGGACTTTTGGATTCTCGGCCGGGCTTTTGGATCGTCGTGCCTGTCTTCTTGGGTCATCAAGGATTGCGTTCTGAGGGTCTTCGGGTTTACCACCTTCAGCCATCCATCCCATTAGGCACCATCTAAGAAGTCATCGGGAGCCGCGGAGTCATCATCTACGTGAACACGTCATCATCTATCGTCGAGTCTACGAGCATCGGGACATCGCGGTGTCAGCGTTGGTGCCGTACATCATCGTCATCACCATCATCACAGAAGAAACAGTTGGCATCTCATCGTGCACATCATCACCTGTGGATGGCATAAGAGCCGTGAGATCGTTCCAATTACTTTCCTTTATTCCATTTATTTCTAAAATTCCATTCCTATTATCAAATTAAAATAGCAGAAACTTATTTTCCGTTTACCTTCATATTTATTACGAAAATTATCTTGTTGTTCAAATCTCATTTAAACATAATTACTTCAAAATATTTATTACTTTCCCATAATTTCTAAAACCTGTGCATAATTTGTGGTTGTTTACAGCTAAATAGTGAGTTTCGCTTGCATTACATAGCTATTATTCCGCCGTTTTTTCGCCTGAAATTTTTGAAGAGCATTTTTTTACTTTTTAACATTTGCTTTTTTTTTCCTTTTTCTTTGCCTATTTTTGTCTTCATAATTTTTTATTAACTATCTCTTTCCTACTCTCTATTTCTTTACCTGCATTATGGCTGAAGCACAAATTAAAGCTTTAATAAAGAAGCGAGCTTCTATTAAGGCTAAGCTTACTCTTTTTTCAAATTATATTGAACTTTCAAAGTCCTGTGAAATGTTAAGTGAGCTTCAGCTAATGGAGATGGAATATAGGTTTAATACTTTTGAAGGCTTACATGAAAAATATGACAACTTGCAGGATGAATTGGAGATATTGGTGGACGACCCCGAGGAGCAATATACGGAACGCGCGGAGTTCGAGACGCACTACTGCAAATTGGTGGCTACTGCCCGGCAGTTGATACAAAACACTCGGAAACAGTTATCCGTCGAAGTCTTGTCCGAGGTGAGCTCTTGCCCTCATATACACAAACACAATTCTGTCCGTCTGCATAAAATTGATTTGCCAAAATTTTCCGGTAGCTATCATGATTGGTTGGAATTCCGTGATACCTTCATCTCAATTGTCCATGATAATCAGTCAATAGATAAAATAAATAAGCTTCACTATCTGCGAGCTTCACTCAAGGGTAGTGCTAGTTTGTCAATAAACAACCTTGATTTTAAAGCTGAAAACTATGATGCTGCCTGGAAATTGCTTTGTGAGCGTTATGATAATAAAAGGCTTCTTGTAAATAACCATGTTCAAGCATTGTTTAGCACAGAATCATTCTCCAAGGAGTCAAGTAAGTCAGTAGGGCACATAGTCGATGTGACCAATAAAAATCTAAGAGCTTTAGCTACGTTGGGTCAACCTGTCGAACATTGGGATACTCTCATTATCCACATCATGACTGGTAAAGTTGATCCTATCACTAACAGGGAGTGGGAGCAGCACCGAAACTCAATGTCGGAGCCTCCTACTCTACCAAATTTCATTACTTTTCTCAACAATAGGGCTGACTTGCTTGAAACATTGGAAGAGTCAAAGGCATCAAGAATGAGCACTAACTCACAGCTTACTAACTTTATTAAACCTAAAAGCTTTGTAATCAATACTAACAATACTAATCATTCAAACAAATCAGATACTAACTAAAAAATATCTTGTCAGTTATGTCATGGGTCTCATTATTTGTTTACATGTTCTGAATTTAGAGATCTACCTGTTGATATTCGTGTTAAAAGGGCTCAGGAATTCAGGGTTTGTTTAAACTGCCTTCGTCCGGGACATGCGACAAGTAAGTGTAGACTTGGCCCGTGTAAATATTGTCGTCTTAGTCACAATACATTATTGCATCTTGAGAATTCAATTGAAGAACCAATACCTCAAAACATAGCATTATCTGTCAAAAACATAACTGAAACAAACATTGTCTTACTTTCCACAGCGCTCGTGAACGTGGTGGATGCTAACGGAAAGCTCCACCTCGCCCGGGTCTTGCTGGACAACGGAAGTACTGCTAACTTTGTCTGTCAGGAGCTTTGCAGTAAGCTGAATCTTTATACTTACGATACCAAATCTAAGGTGCTAGGTATAAATAATCAGGCTTCACAAATATCTAAGGGTTGTAAATTTTGCATTCAATCGGTAGATAACGACTATAAAGTTGACATAGAGTGTTTCGTACTACCTCACATAACGTCACAGCTGCCATCAGCGCATGTTGATACTAGGGCCTTCAAAATACCTACTGGCATTCGTCTTGCTGATCATACATTTTCTTCTCCCTCCTCAATTGACATCTTAGTCGGTGCGGAACTATTTTGGGAAATAATAGGCGCGAATCGTATCAGTTTAGGTAAAAATAAACCAACCTTGTTCGAATCAAGGTTTGGGTGGATAATTTCAGGTGCTCTAAGTAAGTGTCAGGGTAGCATTGAAAATAAAGAACCTTCCTGTTTATTTTTAGATAATTCGCTATCAGATTTATCTCGTTTTTGGGAACTTGACACAATTTCTTCAAGACATAAGCTAACTTCGGAAGAGAGAGCTTGTGAAAAATTATTTGTAGAGTCAACTCATCGACACTCTGATGGTCGTTTTGTAGTCACGCTTCCTCTAAAGGAGCCACCCACGGTCTTAGGTGATTCATTTGCCATGGCTAGGAATAGGTTTCTTGCATTAGAGCGTAGGCTACAAAAGAACCCTACTCTTCAAAGGCTCTACATAGAGTTCATGAACGCATACATAAATCTAGGTCACATGACACAAAACATTCATGACTCCTCAGGTTCTGAAATTTCAAATTTTCTGCCACATCATGGGGTTTTAAAGGAATCGAGCTCAACAACAAAGCTGCGAGTTGTGTTCGACGCATCCGCAGTCACTACATCAGGTAAATCTTTTAACAATATTCACATGGTAGGAGCTACTCTTCAAAATGATTTAATATCCATTCTTATTCGTTTTTGCCAGCATAAGATCGCAGTGTCGGCAGATATTCAGCAGTTTTATAGACAAATTCTTGTAGTCCCTGAACAAAGGTCGCTTCAACAAGTTTAATGGCGGGACCATCCATCTAAGCAATTAAAATCGTTCAAATTAAATACTGTTACTTATGGGACTGCCTCAGCACCGTTTCTAGCTACGAGATGTCTTATTCAATTGTCACATGAATGTCTTGATAAACATATTAAATCTACTATTGCAAACGATTTTTATGTTGATGATTATTTGTCAGGTTCGTCATCCGTCGAGGGCGCCATTGATCAATGTCGTCAAGTCGTCGCTGTGCTTCAAACGGCCCAATGCAACCTGCGCAAGTGGCAATCAAATTCGTTGGAAGTATTGCAAGCTATCAACGACGGCTCTTACCCAAGTAGCTCCGTAGATTTAAGTGCTAATGACATGTCAAAAACATTAGGACTTCTTTGGAATTGTTTAAAGGACACCTTTTCCTTCACAATCAGCTTAGAAAGCAATTGTATTATTTGTAAACGTCATATATTGTCAGTTATTGCTCAAATTTTTGACCCACTGGGGTTAGTAGCTCCATGCATTGTTGTAGCAAAAATGATCATGCAGCAACTATGGACCGCAAAGTGTTCATGGGACGAGCCCGCTCCTGAACACATTCAAAGTTCTTGGCTAGAGTTTACTAATGTCTTACCGTTACTTAATCAATTAAACATCCCACGTTGGGTTATTTGTGATTCATCAGTTAATCTACAACTACACGTCTTTACAGATGCATCAGAGCGAGCCTACGGCGCAAGCGTGTATGTTCGGAGCACCTCTGCCAGTGGTACGTCTCATGTCTTCCTACTCACTTCTAAGAGTAAAGTGGCCCCAATTAAGCCTTTGACCGTCCCACGGCTCGAACTCTGTGCAGCACTACTAGGAGCTAGATTGTATTTAAAGGTAATTCAATCACTTACCACACAATTTTCCGATACCACATTCTGGTGTGATTCTAGAATAGTTTTGGGTTGGTTGTCAACCACGCCTACAAGACTCAAGCCTTTCGTGAGGCACAGAATCTCAGAAATTCAGGACACGGTGGGCGGAGACTGCTGGCGCTACGTGCCTTCAGGTGAAAATCCCGCAGACCTCGTTTCACGAGGGCTGAGTGCCAGAGAGTTGTGCGATTCGTCTCTGTGGTGGTCAGGACCGCAGTTCCTACAAAGTGATTCCAGCTCTTGGCCTCAGTTGCCTAATTCACACAATAATATAATATCTACATTACCAGAAACAATAATTACATTACATACATCAATTGACGACATTAATACAATTCATAAACTTTGTTGCAAGGCTTCTAAGTTCAGTTATCTACAACGTACTTACTTGTACGCCTTTGTACTACGATTCATCAATAATTGTAGAGTATCAAAACAACATCGAAACTTAAGCAACTTAAGTACGTTAGAGCTCAATAATTCATTAAACACTTTATTAAAATTTAGTCAACAAGAATCCTTTCCAGAGGAATACATGTTATTAAAATCTGGCAAACCACTGCCTTATAAAAACAAACTTCTTGCATTATCTCCCTTTCTTGACAATAGTGGTATTATTCGAGTGGGAGGCCGGCTTGAAAACTCATTTTATGATTACAGTGTTAAACATCCTGTGCTTTTATCTAGTTCTCATCACATTTGTCTCCTTATATTTAATATGTTTCACTTAAAGTTGTTTCATGCAGGACCCCAGTTACTCCTGGCGTCCATTCGTCATCATTATTGGCCCATCGGCGGCAGAAATCTCGCTAGAAAGATTACACGTCAATGTGTAAGATGTTCTCGTATAAAGGGTAACACTATTCAACCTGTCATGGGTAACCTTCCTACTCAACGCTTACATTTAGAATATCCCTTTCTAGACACGAGCGTCGATTACGCCGGACCAATTATGATTGCTGACCGCAAAGGTAGAGGCTGCAGACTGATAAAATGTTTTATATGTGTTTTTGTATGTTTGGCCACAAGAGCCGTTCACCTTGAGTTGGTTTCAGACCTCACGAATGAAGCATTTTTAGCTGCCTTCAACCGTTTTATTGCTCAGAGGGGGAAGCCACGCAACATCTTCTCGGATAATGGCACAACCTTCGTTGGAGCTTTCAATGAACTAGCGAGACTACTTTCACAGGATTTTGACATAAGTACCATAGACACAGGTATCAATTTTTCATTCATTCCTGCTTATACCCCACACTTCGGTGGTTTATGGGAATCAGCCGTAAAATCAACCAAACATCATCTCAGACGCGTCTTAGGTCTGACTCATTTAACTTTCGAGGAAATGGCAACCTGCCTCATTCAAGTCGAAGCTATTTTAAACTCCCGACCTCTTACACCACTATCCGATGATCCTAATGACCTTACACCACTCACCCCTGCCCATTTCCTTATTGGACGATCGTTGCTTATGTTGACTCATCCACAGGTCCTCAACAACTGCAACATCTCGTCACTGCAGCGGTTCCAGCGCATCGAGTCCCTCAAGCAGCACTTTTGGCAGCGTTTTTCTCATGAATACATTGTATGGCTACAGGAGAAAACCAAATGGCGTCGCTCACCACAAGAAGCGATCAAAGAAGGAGCCTTGGTACTCATCAAAGACAAGGCTTCCCCTCCATTGCTGTGGCTGATGGGACGAGTGGTACAGGTGCATCCAGGGAGCGACGGCGTCGTCCGCGTTGCCGACATCCGCACCCGCAAGGGGGTCATCAGGCGGGCCTTCAACAACATCTGCCCCCTGCCTGCACGTGATTGAAGACCAGGGCTCTTCAACGGGGGGAGCATGGACGGGCCGCGGCCATGGTCAAGGCCAGGAGCGGGGGAGAGGGGAGAGGGGTGCGGCGTCTGCGCCGCCTCCCACCCGCGCGCCTTCACACAGACGTCGTCCAGCCACTCACGGCATAACACCTGTGTTCGCATTAATAAGTTTATATAGACTCGCGGCACGCAGAAATCTAATTGTAAATTCCTTCAATACAGTGCTTATTTATACAGTCCACTCTATTTATTTCTCTCCACTGCGCCATCAAGCGTCATAGATTACCTTTTGGGTTGCAAAACTTAGATGACAAAAAAAAAGTTATATAACATATACCATTTCATCGGCGGGGGGAACGGCTATTGATTTTCAAAAATTAAATAAAAAAAACCTTTTGCATGGACATACTCGAGCCTGTCAGGTATTGATATCATTCATGTTCTTTTTATTTTTAAACATGTACGTTTGTTAATCTGATGGTTTCCATGATGGAAGTGGTCGTACGTAAGGATGGAAAATAAAAAAAAACATTTAATCTTAAAATCTAAAAAAAAAACGGATTTTAAAATACTGCAGCGCGTCAGGTTAAGTTATGTTTGGTTCATATTTATGCCCTAGACGTACTGTCTTTTAATCTGACGATTATCTGGATGGATTTACCTAATCTGCAAATAAAGTCGAACTGAATTATTTTAAGTTATTGAATTAATCGGGCGGCCACTTATATAAGGCTCATATTTGGTGGAAGTGCTTAACCGGGTACAAGGTATTCCTCAGTATGTTAATCTGCCGCGCTTGAGCAAATGCAGAAATCCCCTCTTGGGCTCCCCTACTATTACTAAGAAAAGATTTTTAAAAATTCAAACGGGATAAGTTGTTCAATAAAGAACTGCGGGGCGAAAAGATAGTATTTAAAAAAAACTAACGCATGGCATGACCTCTTCTCACATCTCCAACCTGCACTCAGTACGTACCCTGAAGATGGCCATCTGCGTGTCGTACTCCCTCTTGACGTCGTCGCTGATGGCCGTGTTGCTCTGCGCGCGCCGGACGAGCAGCGCGTACTTCTCCTTCTCGCCTCCACTTCTCCAACCTGCACTCAGTACGTACCCTGAAGATGGCCATCTGCGTGTCGTACTCCCTCTTGACGTCGTCGCTGATGGCCGTGTTGCTCTGCGCGCGCCGGACGAGCAGCGCGTACTTCTCCTTCTCGCCCTTCACGCGCGCCTCCAGCGCCTGGTAGCGCTCCTGGGAGGACAGACAACAGTGATTATATAGCTTGTAGCACTCCTGGGAGAACGGACAACACTTGATATTAAACTCATTTTAATTTCGAAATCAGCTCTGAACTCTCTCAGAGTTCAATACAATAACGGCTTCAGAGTGATGTTGCATTTGCCCAGATATTGCAGCGCATTAGCAATGTTTGCCACTGCTGAAGTCGATAATTTTCATTCTATCATCAGAAAAAAGAACCTGTCTCTCATGAAGCATCTTCGACAGAGTGCTAACGGCATTCTGAGGGTGTTTGCACGGAAACTCGAACTTCCGATGTGGAAAAGATTGATGGATGTACTTATCTATAGGTTGATTGGCATAGGTAGGTAATGTACATAATGATAATCTCGTTCCTTAGTTGTAGGGGTATAGTTTAAGTTTATTTTGTTACTAACATTTAATATAAGTTTTTCAGTTTTGTAAAAATACTGAGCCTATGATGCCATAATAAATCAATAAATTATTATTATTATTATTAAACCCAAACATTAAAAACTTTTTTTAAGTTTAACCACTTCATTGGTAAAAATGACGAAACGTCGAAAAATGAAAAATAAATTAATTAACGCGTAAAACCCCATTAAATTGAGTTTAATTTCAAGTAACAATTATTGTATTTATCTAAGAAGTTACATTAGAATCCCTCTTGGGAGATAACGGCAGTTAGCACAGATAAACACTTTATTGTATCAAAACAAGCGACATGTAAAAAAGACCTTCTCTTTAATGTACGACAAGTAAAATTAATTATGTTTTTCCGGCAATAAGCTTAAACGCATATTATAAGAAAAAACACCCATAAATTTACTTTTTTACTGCAAATATTTAAAGAAACTGCAAACACTTACCTCCATCGCCTTGACTTCGTTGTTTCGAATCTCCAACAAATCCTTGGTGATCTGGTTGATGTCTTTCAGTGATTGGACCTGCATTTATATCATGAAACATTATAATATCACACAGTAATATCATACAGACTACCGACTCGAGTGCTGAGGTAAAGCAACGTCGGCCGCGATCATTTATAGGATGGATAACTGCTATTGATATAATATACTTATCGAGCTTATCTGTGCTTTGGAAGGCTGTGTAAAGTGTATACCGTTGCATATGGGTCTTTCATAAAGAAAAACACTTTGAACAAGTCAAGTCAATTCCCTATTGAACGGCATTAAATTTTGAAAACAGGTTTCTAATTCAGATGTTTTAAGCAGAGGTTCCCAGAATTCTGTCATTCAATGAATATTTGTACTATCTTTATTTTAGAGTTGTTAATGGTGATCTTACCTGTGAGACTAGGGCCGCAATCTGCAATTCTTGGTTCTTCACCATCTTTGTTTTGTCGAAGATCATACCGCGAGCCTTCGCTAGTAACTAGATAAGAAATAAAAATAAATTAAACTGTAGCTTTACATACTATTAATAAAGCAGTTTATTCCAAAAGATAACTCAGGCCTTGGAAATGTCAGGTAAATTAGGTTCTTCATTAAATACCAACCTATTTATTATAAAAGAAGCAGTATTATGAAGACTAAAAGTACGCTTATAAAAGATTAATTGGTGTCAGTAAGTGGATATTTATTTGAATACTAGTGGCCGCCCGCAACTCCGTTCGCGTGGAAGTCGGTTTCCCGTGGGAATGAGATGTTTTCCCGCGGTAAAAAGTACCTTATATGCTATTCTGGTGTATAACCTATATTACTGTAAAGTTTCATCAAAATCCATCCAGTAGTTTTTACGTGAAAGGTAACAAACATCCATCCATCCATACATCCTCAGAAACTTTCACATTTATAATATTAGTAGGATTTAATCCCATTGCTGTACCTCTTCATGTTGTAGTTTGATGTTTTCAATCATCTCGTGATTCTTGGACCCTGGTTTAGAGAAGGCTGCCTGCAGTTCCGTCTCTAAGTTCTTCACACGCGACTTTAGAAGATCCACTTCTTGTTCTCGTAGCTGCAGTAAACCAAAATAAAGCTAAATGTACCTGTGGGCTTTGTACAGAGGTGGCAGAGAGCAATTTTTCGGAACAGACAATTATTTTAGGCTAAGTTCAAATATTTTTTGCTCGTGGATGTCAGGCCTATAATAGCGTAGCGCTTAGCTTTGGACTGAATGTCTTCTAAGCTTGTAGGGTAATTTAAACATAATACTTTTTTAAGAAATATACCTTCAACTGTATTTTGAGGCCATTCTCGTTAGTGTCAGATTTCAGCTTCTGTAGTTCATCGACCTTCTCGAGAAGAATCGACTCCTGTTGTTGCCAATCTCCCTAAACATAAAGATCAAGTTATATTTCCAAAAAATCATTTTCAAAAAAAACCTACGAGGTTCTCAACAAAAAAAAATGTAAATTAATATCAAGACATAACTATCTAACTAAATAATAGTATAATTATATCATTTTTCGTACGTGGAAGTGTCATTATGTGCCTCGACATATTTCGGACTGATAAAAGCTATTCGTAGTCTAATAAAAATAGTCAAATGTTCAACTTCACTTCCGCAAACAATTTAAGTCTTCTGTCCCCAAAATATTAAGATTGTTTATTAGTTCTAATACTATTAACTCTGTCAGTAAGTAACATTTTATAATATTATTAAGGGCCGATTTTTCAATAGTCAGTTAAGCCTTCAGATAGGACTTATTCTATAGATAGCAAGATTGTGAATTTTTCAATTAGCGGATAAGCTCTAACAGAAGGTTAAACTCGATAACTGGCGGATAAACTTAGCTGCCTCTTTTTGCCTCAGTTAAGCAGTTATCTAACAGATTATTTGACGTTTCTGTCATCATGCGTATGTAAATATAGGATAATTTATTTGTGTTTTCCTTATTTTTTGTAAAACTTACTTTACTTTACTTTATTTGAAGACAATAATGTATAGTTATCAAAACAGGACAAAAATATATATCACAAGAGGTTTAATTTTGAATATCTGTGCAGTAAGCTATTGTTGACATCACAGATGTATACATTTCTAGATGGAGTAATACGTTTGATGTGTGCGTGTCACAAATAACATACTGCTAAAGATACGCTATATCAAAATGAGGATTTTTTGAGAATTATATTAAAATACTAAGTAGTTATTAAGACATACAGTAACATAAAGTATCTCTGAGTATATGAAATATCAAATCGATTTTTTAAAAAAGCATCAAAAATATTCTTAGCAATCAATATAATAAGATAGAAATACTTTCTCAAAGTTTACAGACACATGTTAAAATATATTGTATTTGTAACTTTTATTTGTATTTTTTTTCGGTGGGCTCCATCTAGTTTTCGGTATATCTATGTATTATCGTTGACGGCAAGTCTTGATGTCATACCTAAATTTTTTGTCAATTGGGACACCCGCTGTCAATGCGTTGAAAGTTTACAGTCCTTTTCTAACAACTGTAAAATATATAAGAATGTCTCTTTCTTGCACAAATATCATTAGGATAGCTAGCAGAGGGTTATCTGACCATTGAAAAATTGAAACTTTATTATTCGTCTCAGTTAAAGCTATCTGGCTGTTCGATATCTGGCGTTTTAACTATCTATTGAAAAATCGGCCCTAAGTATAATTCTTACGCTTTCATTTGGCACTGCGTCAACGTTGCTCTCTGAAGGTATGTCCGTTACTTCTACTTTATCACTTTCTTTTGCGACCTCTGGTTTCACCTCATTTGAAGTAGGAATCGCATTTTGTTCCGCTTCAGCCTCTGGTTTTGATTGTTCCTCAGTTTCTACCTAAAAATGAAAAGATTGTCAAGGAATTGTAAGTTGTAAGTGCTGGATGCAAGCAACTGCTGGTTTAGAAAATTATTGTATAGATTCGAATGATTTCATATTTTGAATATAAATAATCAATATAACAGGTGTAATAAGACCGTTTCCGAAGCCTGAAACCACGTATTCTTGAGCCTATATCGAAACTAAATTCACTAACAATATACCAAGAAAACTCAATTTAAAAAAAAATTAAGTATTGAAAAGTGGTATTCGCTTGAGGTCATCGCTCACACATCAGCTAATGGTTTAAGAGCGATGATTTACATTGCTAATAAAACAAAAACACTTTTTAATTTTAAATAATGCGGAAATTTAATGGTTTACATGCAATTTGGCACAATTATGTAAAAAATAATAATTTAAAAATAAGTCGTAAATTATTATTTTTTTACTTTTAACGTTACGAGTACCCCTTCAGCTCACTCAGCAAATCTATCGCTGTAACCTAGCTGTTTTGAGTCAATGATGAAACAAATAGACTCACATTTCACATCACATGAAATCAAAATCGATTCATTAGCTTAGGACAGCGGTGGGCAACCCAAACCAAATTAAAAAAATATACATATAAAATAAAATTTCACATAAATAAAAATAAATAAATAAATAGCCATGTCCCATAGTTGAGCACAGGCCTCCTTCTCGGATAGCGAGAGGGTTTGAGCCGTAATCCACCACGCTTTCACATGTTTATTAAATTTAAAACCATAGAATTTTTTGTTGATATATTATTTTTTTACCATGCGGCCCTTGCCTGCTAAAAGGTTGCGCCCCTGCCTGGCTTAGGATTACGAATCTACAAATAAACATACAGAGGTACCTCAAAGTAGTAAAGTTGTTTTTCCTATAACTTGCTTTAAGTTTGGCTATTGGAAACTAGGTCGTTGTGATTGTGATACAACATAAATCCAGACACCAGCTGGACTATTATGAAAGTCAAAGGGGAATTGGAATCGCTTTTTAGGTTATTCCGGAAAGAGTTAAAATGAACGAATATCATTAGTTTTTGGGCTTAAGACATAAAGAATCAATGTCACCACGAGACTTATAATTCGTACAACAAAAGACAGCTTCCCTAAAATGAAGCGGTAAATAAAAATACACATTACATAATAGCCCAGCAGAAAAGGAGGTTAAAACGCAAGCTAAAATTCAATTCAATTTTGTTTGTATAATAATGGGTCCGAAATTTTTAGATAAATCAGCCAAATGTTAAGAAGTTTACCTTTTCTGTGGCAGTAACAGCTGGGCCTTCCGCTGCCGATGGTGGCGCCACCGTCGCCGGCGCATCTCCGATCTCTGGTGCATTTACCTCAGACTGCAAAGATGAATTACTTTTATGAAGCATTCTAAACGATTGTCAGCTAGTCCTCATGACCAAATAGATTACTACATGGCGATTTATGATGTAGGTAGGTACTTAAGTAGGTACTAGCCATCCGGTTATTGATCAAACTTATAATGATTTCTATTATTTTCTAATTTCTCGAATAAAAGACACAAAGATTACATTGTTTTAAAGTTCAACGGTACCTATATTTACTTGCTAAATCTAGTGAGTAAAATGAAATTACAACATGGTAATAACAACTGAATTTGAAAATAGGCATGATGACAGATTTTGAAAAACTGTTGTATCATATTCAGAAATATATACTTATTGTAAAGAATATCATATTTCGGAAAAAAAAGCATGATTTATATGAAAAAAATAAATTTAAAATTTTATGTTTAAGAATTCCCACCAAAACGCTCTTAAGTATCATGGCGTCGATTGTGATGTCACGTTAGAGTAAACACAGTGCAAACACAAACGTTCTTCCAAATTCCAAGTTCCATGAGTTACGTTATTAAACCAAAACGCTCAAGAAATAAAACTGAACTCTGAAAACAGGAAGATCGTAAATAAAATCCGAAAAACATACGAGATGAAAATGAAAACATAGGTTAGGATCACTTGCTTACTCTAACGTGACGACATTTGGCGTTCAGAATATCATGGCGGACTGTCGTATTTTGCAGATTTATTTTTAAAAAATATTAATTATCTCGCATTAATTATAATAATAACTTATTGTTTTTTAATATTTTATCTACGTTTCATTAGATGGTAGCATAATTTTTGTGTATTTTATTCACAGTCATCATGCCTATTGATTCCGATTGCTTTCCGGTTTGTTTAATGAATTATTTTTCATCGCATACACAATTCGGCATCTCGGAACAATATTTAAAGTTTTAACCCACGTTACCCAAACAATGTTAGATCTTCCTAGAAACAGTGGTGGATTTACCACTAGGCTGAGTAGGCTGGAGCCTAGGGCGGCAAATTGTAGGGGGCGGTAGATTTGTTTCTACTTTTTTTTAATCAAAAACATACTTAGAGAAAAATAGTCTAACATTTTTACAAGTGGGTAATTTCAAGACATTTTGAGTGTCATTTATTTCCATTTTTAACTTATTGTAATATACCAAAGTATTTTTTTTATTATCTTTTTGAATTTGATTTGTTAGGCAGATACTAAGGGCGGCAGATTTGCTTTTATTTTTTATTTGATCAAAAATATACATTGAGAAAAATTGTATTAACATTTTGCAAGTGAGTAATTTCAAGCCATTTTGAGTGTTCCATCTCCATTTTTAAACATTATGGTCACATTCCAAAGTAAAGTTATTTATCATCTTGGTGGATTATTTTTTATTGTTTTTGTCTATAGTAAAGCATTGGTAAAGCTGTTAGGGCAAAGATAAACGGCGCAAATCTAAATAAAAAAAACCGGCCAAGTGCGAGTCGGACTCGCGCACCGAGGGTTCCGTACAAACCTGCAAAAACTACTTAAAATTTTAAGCTTTTCGGAATTTTTCTGTTACCTGTGCTGTAAGCTATTGCTTCTTACCAAATTTCGAGATTCTATGTCAACGGGAAGTGGTCTTTAGGTTTTAATTCCCGTGCGTGTAGTTGCGAGTTTCAAAATATGCGGTATCAATGGTTGTACTTTTGCGTTTTGCGTTGACTTAGTTTTTTTTTTTCACGGGTTAAAGGCAATTAGATCTAAGTATTTGATATGAATTTCAACTTGATAGCTCTACGCGTTCATGAGGAAAAAAGTAATAAGTTTATATTTATTAAAAAATATATATTTTGTAATGTAACTAAAAATTTAAGGTTTTCGGAATTTTTCCTTTATGTGTGCTATAAAACGTTGCTTCATGCCAAATTTCAAGATTCTAGGTCGACTGGAAGTACCCTTTAGGTTTTGATTCCCTTGCGAGTACTTGCGAGTTTCAAAATATGCATCTTAAATTGCTGTTTCTTTTGATTGCGTTGACATAGAAGTTTGATTTTGTTACAGCTTAAAGGTATTATAGACTTGAGTATTTGGTATGAATTTCAATTTAATACCTCTACGCGTTTATGAGGAAATGGGTAGTAAGGTTAAAATTATTAAAAAAAATATATTATGTGATATAACAAAAAATTTATGGTTTTCGTAATTTTTCCTTTATCTATGCTATAAGACGTTGCTTCGTACCAAATTTCAAGATTCTGAGTTCACGGGAAGCACCCTGTAGGTTTTGATTCCCTTGCAAGTGTCGAAAATTTGCGGCATAAACGGCTGTATCTTTTGATTGTGTTTGCTTAGAAGTTTGATTTTTTCACAGCTTCAAGGGACAGTAGACCTGAGTAATTGATATAAATTTCAGCTTCATACCTCCACGCGTTCCTGAGAAAAAGGGTCTTGACAGACGGACGGACGGACGGACAACAAAGTGATCCTATAAGGGTTCCGTTTTTTTTCCTTTTGAGGTACGGAACCCTAAAAACGACAAAATCTATGAATTGAATGTTAAACAACGAAATACTTTACACGTTCGCGTGCGGTAGCGGCTATTACAGTCATTTTTTTTGGTTACTAGTGTTGAGTGATCCCTGAAACACCTCCATGTATGTTTTACGATTTTGCGTAGTTTCCGAGTAAAATTTGTTAAAGTTTTCTTGCCAAATCAACTGTAACTTTAATTTATTTCATTAGGCTGATTAATTTATGCTTAAATGCATAATTCGAAAAGATTTAGAAGCAAAAAGAGCAATAAAGAAAACCTTTGATTTTTTTAAGACATTGGTCAAATTTTTAAGTAACAATTTTGCAAAAAATCTTAAACAAAATCGTAACTCGAAGAATATCATATCGGGGTATTTATTATTTATTTTGGTATTTTGTAAGCAACTACCCATCTTCATTTTTTTAAATAAAGTCATAAATCCTTCTTAAGTTGGGTTGATAATTGAATAGCTAACCTAAACCGCATCTACCTTAGTTAAGAGTTACAAATAGGCTACTAAAACAGTTGCCAAATAAATTATTTTACAAACAATTTTTGTAACCAAATTATCTCCAAAACTGGGACTTTCACCAAGCTTTCGTAATTAATTGGATTTACAAAATAACCGTCTAAGCGAAAATGACAAAGTCAAATGTAATTTGGTAGAAAGCAGAATTAACAACCTCATTCAGCAAAGACTACGTAACTTCAACGCGGCATTCCTTGTGTGAATTCTAATTACAATTAGAACATTAGATAGATGTTTCCTTCATACGAGGATTGTTGTTACTTCATCAAAAAAGAGGCCCAAGGATTTGGATTAAACTTATTGCTTAATTGTTCTTGAAATAACACAGATTATCAATATAAAATGACTACTTACTTCTTTAAAAAGTAACGGTATACGCTATAAAAGCGGTAAGGGAATTGCTAAAATAAATATTTTAAGCATTGTTGTGGGGTGTGGTACGGGTCCGCTATGTAGTTTCGAATGCCGTTTGTGCGACACACGCTGGTGCGAATGTTTTCTCCGCTGCCTCATAGGTTCGAAAGCTTATGGACTCGAATAACGTAGTCGCGAACGACGTTGTCTCGAAAAACATTTTGACTTCCTTCCTTTAATATTATCATCGATTTCAATACAAAGTCAAAGCCTATAATTTCAAAATGTGATTGTAGGTGGCCAAGAACATATTGTTTTCTAGTATTCCATGAGTACCGTAAGTAGTTGAGTTTTTTTTTGTTTCCGTTACACAGAAAAATATTTAAACTATTCTGTTTTAGTTAAAATATTTATCTTTTTTTCTTTTGTATAACAAAACATATTGATTGACACTGAATTTGTTTTTTATTTACTACTTACTAGCTTACCGCCCTATGTCTTTCATGTAAAAAGTATCCTTTTTTCTTCCTCGGGTATCTACTACCTAAATTCATCGAAATTGGTTCAGCCGTTTTTACGTGAAAGCGGAACCTACAGACTGACACATTTTCACATTTCTAATAATTTATTAGTAAGGGTAATAACAATGTCCCAATAGTTGAGCACAGGCCTTTTTCTCGCACAGCGAGAGGGTTTGATCCACCAAGCTGGCACAGAGCGGGTTGCACATGCACATGATGGATAATCATCCAATCATCCACTCATGTGGGTTTCCCCACGATGTTTTCCCTCACCGTTAGTGCGTGATAAAAATGAACCCGGAACCTTCGGTATAGTAGACCCGTTCCTGTTGCCACTAGGATAAGTACCAAGTACCAAACTTTCACATGTGCAATAGTAGTAGTAGTTGAATATTTTTTCATAAACATTATTATTTAATTAGTCGAAATCACAAGCATTTGAGCGTATGAGGCCGTCAAAACGTTTTTCGAAACAACGTCGTTCGAGACTACGTTATTGGAGTCCATAAGCTTTCGAACCTATGAGGCATCGGAGAAATAGTTCGCAACAGCGTGTGTCGCACAAACGGCATTCGAAACTACATAGCGGACCCGTGTGGTACATACCTTACTTATTTTACAAACGCAATGATAAAATACTTATGGTTCTGTCTCATCATAGATAAAATCAATAGTCAATAAAATTGAAACCTTAGATAAATAAATAATTAATGATTGTAACGTTAGAAGTTCGTACCCGCGATCTACCGTCTTGATTGCAAACTCTGGACCAAATTGATCTCATGTTATTCTCTAGCCTCTTCTTGTAAATATATCATAGGTACATAAAAATAATACTACACAATTTACAATTTAATCATAGAACACTCCATAAATATTATGTTTAGTATACAAAATATAAACAATACATAAGACATGCATGCATGACTCGGCTAATTTGACGGATGGATTGATAGAATTAATATAATAAGAAAGAAGGTTGCACAATATTCTCTTAAGACTCTTTCAATGTTCTATTTACAATGAGAAGATAGATCAATTAGTAGTTAAGATATTGATTAACTAAATTGCAGGCAGATAGGTAGGTAGGTATTTACCTAACTCCAGGCTAAATATATTGAAAATGTTACTTACCATGACTTTTCTAATTTACACTTTAGTTTCAATAAAATAAAAGTACACCCTAACTAATACGAAGTAACAGAACTGTAAGACACGCGACTTAAAGCTATGACTGTGTCTATTTCTGTACGCCATACGCGTGAAGTTAAAAATAGAAACTTTTGGGAAGAGAGCCGAGTTCTAAGTTTCACTGCGTAAATTAAATACATAGGAATTTTTGAAATAACTCATAATCAACACTTAGCAATATTATATTTTTATTTATATATTATTTATCTACTCGGTACATACTTGAGTATATTTTACTTAGGTATACCGATACCAAACTTATTAAAAGTCTCACTCAACCTTCAAGTGACTACTTTTTCATTTCGTCCAATTTATGAAAGATAAAAACATAATCCTTTATTCGTAAACGAAATGCAGTTCAGAAGCGTCAACGTCAGCTCGATTCCCTTGATTGACAGAATTGGCATTTGTTAGTTTTGTGACATTGACGTTCATTTTGTTACAAATTAGAAGTAAACAAATCAAGTTTGATTTGACTTTTAAAATTGCAGTGTGCTCATTTTCGGCCGCAAATTTAAATTTCACAAGTATAAGCTATTGAAATAATAAATTGCGTTAAGATAGAGGTTTGTATAGTTAGTTAATCTTTAACCGTCATACTTGCAAGTTTCCTATTTCTTTTATATAGTGTATCGCCCGCAGCTTCGCCGGTAAAAATCCATTCTGCTTTATTATGTCATGAAAGTTATCCCAGTACCCAATTTCTAGTTTCTATGACAGTAGTTTCAGCTGTGCGTTGATAAAGTTCATGATGCAGGTTTGCCTTCTAACCAAATAACTTCTAATAAAACCCTGTTCCATTGCTTGAAAGTGAAAACTTTCGCGTTAAGTTATTCTTTTCATTTCAGCGAAACATGACTTCCGAAAAAAACGCCCAAATCGGACAAGCAAGAGAAGCATTCCAAATGCTACAACAAATATCCCAGCTCCTAAACACGGGTTTGGATGCTGAGACACTTAAGATTTGCATCAGGTTATGTGAAATGGGGGTAGATCCTGAAGTTTTAGCTCAAGTAATAAAGGAATTACGAAGGATTGGAGACAATACCTCTGAAAACCCAGTTAACCTGCAGATATAAGTTTATGTTTTACCACCTATACATAAACACACTTTAAATTAACATTTGTAAAATATAGTTTATATCTGCTGTAAGCTTTCACATAAGATTGGCAGAGACAAAACATATTTTAGCTAATTTATTTACTACGGTTTAAATTATTAGGGGAAGAGTGTTTTGTAATTATTAAAATGTTATAATTAAACCCTTTAAAATTTGTTGACTCAATTGCAACTTTATTAGAATAAGGTGTATGAAACCTGTTTATTTAACTTTACTATAACTTTTAACTATAAAGGGATTTGTTAATTTACATTTGTCTTATTAAAGTTTGTAAAAACCACCGACTGTATAATGTATATCTAATGCAAGACATACAAGTAACTTTAATGTGATAATAAAAAATGAAAATAGATTCAAATAATTATATTTTATTAAAATAATAAGGGTTAAATGTTGTTAGAATATTGTTTTGGTAAAAATAAATAACCACATTATAAACACAGTCAACAACAAATAACATTAGAAGATAGAACCAAGCTTCTTTCAGTTACAATTCTGTTATTGATGTAATTTAAATCTTCTTTTCTTACTCACAGCCGTATGGAAACAAATAAACTAGCTGTAAGTGACCAAAACAAACAATTTTCTACCAACATTTGGAAAAATTAACTTTAGTATCCTAAAATAAAAACACTTTAGTACAATATGTACCTTCAAGTCCAGGGAAAGAAAGTTCAGTTGAAATTATCACAGATTCACACAATCCACATTATCAGGTAACCAAATTCAAGTACATAAATTGAAACAAAAATGACAAAAAATCTTTTGATATTTCTGAAACGGTAATAAACTAATTTAAACAGATTTTTTTACAATTTGACTACTCATTTTAAAAAACAAGTTTGTGTCATAAGGTTGCCTTAACATTGTATTTAACTATTGAAATGAGCCATTTCCCTGGGCTTGACTAAGAATTGATGGATCTTCAAACACTGGTTGTTGTGGTTTGAACTGCTCTGCCGTTAATCTCGTAAACATTATTCCGATACCCTCAATGAGAGCTAAAAGAATGCCTCCAACTAAAGCACTGCCTGCCATTGCTGGGACACCTGTAAGATAAGGTATTACATGTTAACACACAAGTATTATGTGCCAAAGTCAAAAAAATAAGTAGGTATGTAGTTACCATTTCTTGCTGCCAGGATTCCACCTGTAAGTGCTCCACTCATTATAGAGTTCCATGGATCCTCCTTTTGCCTAAGGTACACAAGAGAGCAGTCAATAGTGGAAAACATGCCACCCCAAACAGCAAAATTTCCTGCCACCACTGGTGACCTCTCCTTAATAGCTGCTAAACTGCCAAGCTGCAATAACAAAACTTTTGTTACTTCATTTTGTAATAATATGGATCTTATTTAACAATAACGCCAACGCTCACCATTTTACGGTTGAATCCAACAGGCGCATTCCTAAAACCTTTGATCGAGTGGAATATGCCTCCTCCGATTGCTCCCATGATAAAAGCACCACCAGAGTCGTCCAATATACGCCAAGGGCACGGTTCTCTTGAATATTCATCCATAATTTACAAGATATGTACCTGAAACGTAATTCTTAGGTAAGAGAGAATATAACCTCAAATAAACAACGAAATTATTCTCGATTATTGTGAAACCTACCAAATTCAATTAATTTACACACTTATGTTTGTTTGTTTCTTAATAAGGTAACACTTTATTGTGATTAAGACAAAATTTACTATTTTAAGCCATGGTTCTTTTCGTATCTTACTTGAGAAAAATAAGGTAGAGCTAAGAAGGAATAAGGAGGGACTTTTTTATTACTGGCAGCCCTGCCTAAAATATATCTGCCATGTATATTTTTTCTTTTATGTCAAAGAGTGGGAAAAAATTAATAAATTAAAAAACGTTTGAGACTAAGGCATTTAACCAATGCTCTAAGGTTTGAGAATATCAATTTCAAAAGCAAGTTTTTTTTTTATAAAAGTAAAAATCTACAGCTTTAGCATTATCCACGTCTTATAACTAAACTTATCTTGAATTAAATTTTTAAATACTCTTGACTTTTAGTGAAATTAATTAAATACTTAATAAAGTGTATTTATTATTGAGGGAGACTCCGGCTAATATTGAAAATACACTATTCTTATGAACTGTCTTTTAGAGAAATTACTCTGTGTGTGACTGAACGTAACGCAACAGTTGGCTGTATGGATAAAATTTCCTTTGCCTTTTCCTTTATGGAATAAATGAACCAAAAAAAAAAGTATTTGACAGTATTTGTGTCAGTAGCGTTGCCAACTCTACGTCTTTTTACGTAGATCTACGTATTTTAAGCCTATCACGCGAATCTACGAACTTAAGTCCCAGAATCTACGTATTTTCGATCAAAATGATTCCATTGCACAATAACATATCTTGTAAGACTAAATGCATTATTTCCGTTACTTTCGAGAAAAAAAGTTAATAAACGTTCTAATTTAATATTTATTCTAAGGCAATTCGTCTCAAATGTTTCCTTTACTGGCCCAATTATAGCAAATGCTTTTTGCAATTTTAAACATTGCCACATGAGCATTTATAAACTAACATAAGAAACAGATTTTTCCACTGAAACGCTAACAAGCTTTCCTTTCACAAAAAATGTCTTGAAAATAAACCGCGAGCCTTCGCAGGAATACATTTAATCATTTTAATAAATACGTATATCATAACAAATACCTCATATGGAAATGCTACTATTTATTTCTACGTAATTTTCTAATCTGGCCTACGCCTTTTTCAAAATCCTAGTTGGCAACACTGTGTGTCAGGAAAGGGTGGAAATATTGTTTTGGTTTTTATTGTTAGTAAATCTTCAGAAATTATACCATAATGACTATCTACAACATGTATATATTTGACCGATATGGTATCCTGTTATATTATGGTGAATGGAATAGAACAAAACAATCAGGAATGTCCATGGAGGAGGTAGTTTATTCCACTATTTGTAAATGTTTATAACACAATAATTAAATAGTTTTTTTTTTCGATCAGAAATTTATATATTACCTTTTCTTACTTTCAGGAAGGAAAACTTATGTATGGAATGCTATTCTCAATAAAATCATTTGTGGCAAAAATATCACCACTGGATCCTAAAGATGGTTTTACTCATTACAAGACAAATAAATACACTTTACATTGCCTGGAAACTCCATCAGGACTTAAGTTCATCATGAACACAGACAACCAAGCTCAAGGGGTTAGAGATCTTTTAAAAAAGATCTATGGTGAAGTTTATGTTAAATATGCAGTGAGAAATCCACTCCACGCAATGGGAGAACCTATTACAAGTGAATTGTTTAAAACAAAGCTTGATTCTTTTGTAAAACAAAGTCAGATTTATGCAGTAAGAGCTTCATGATAAGTAATATCATAGTATGTATTATAGTTTTAAGTTATTGTTATGATATTTATTATTACTTAAATAAAATTAATCTTATTTGAATATTGGACAAATTAGTTTGTAATTTCAACTTTTGTAAATTCTGTTCCTGTTCTAACTAAGGCATTTGTAATGCAAATCAAACTTTTCTTTAAAATTTTTGGAAAGACAACATTTTATTTGAAATCCAAGTCATTGCTTAAAACATAAAAGGCATGAAGTAATTATTGCTCTGTTTTTAGGATGGGCATAATTATTAGGGATGTTACGGATATGGAATTTCGGTTTCGGATACGGATATTGAATTTTTTTATATCGGTTTCGGATACGGATATGAAATTATTTCGGATTATCCGGTACTTTCGGATAGTTTCGATTACGGATATTAGATTCTTGGAATTCCAAAATTATTACAAAAAAAATATATAATAAAATGGTTTTATTTATATAGAGGAGGACGATAGGTGAGAACGATGACGTCATAAACACCGCTACATTGAGCTCAGAGAGAGAACCAACACTTTGGTCACAGTTCTGTAAGCGGTTTACGGAAAGCAGCCAAAAACAACTTGTCGTAACGTATTTCATTTAGATTTTTAGATTCCGCCACTATCCGAAATTATCCGAAACATTTATTTCGGTTACGGATACGGATATTTTTTTATTTCGGATATCCGGTAGTTTCGGTTACGGATATGGATATCCTTACATCCTACTAATATTATAAATGTGAAAGTTTGTGAGGATGTATGGATGGATGGATGGATGGATGGATGGATGTTTGTTACTCTTTCACGTAAAAACTACTGGATGGATTTGGATGAAACTTTGCAGTAATATAGGTTATACATCAGAATAACACATAGGATACTTTTTACACCGCGATAAAACATCCCATTCCCACGGGAAACCGACTTCCACGCGAACGGAGTCGCGGGTGGCCACTAGTCCCTAATAATTATTCCACATCCTTGCTTTCTTATTCTTTACCAATAAATAATAATAAATCAGCCATATAACAATTTATTACAATTACGATTGTAGTATAGGAGCCCTTTAGAACATTTTTATTATGTCCATTTATTTCTATTTCAAATGTGTCATAATACTTTTTTATAGTATGGCTGCAGAAGTTACTGTTTTTATAATAGGTTGGGTATTTTTATCGCTCAATCTCATATTATCACTTGCAAAATCTCATATTTATATCTATCCTAGGTTAACAAACTCAGTTGTAGGGTAGGGCTTAGGGCGGTTCCACAACTACACCACTAAGACGAGGACGGACGGAGCGCCGCAGTTTTTTTTAGTGGGTGGGTAGTACCCTTTATGGTAGTACAGACAGCATCATATAGTTCAAAACATCCACTGTAACCAAATACTTGGAAACACCCAGATTCCTCCCTCACTTACATCGAATCAACCAGAATCCAGAATCTTTTAATAGAATTTAGTGAAATAGGTATAGCCCACTGATAGCAAGTTTAGACCGTGATATTTATAATGCGGCCATTAGAGAATTATGTGCACCTTAGAGTATTAAACCAAATAAAAAAAAGTAGTTTAATACTTGGCTAAATACTCAAAGATATACACAGATTACATCCAGAGGTGTCTGGGTGTAACAAAGTTCTCCCTTGCTTAATTTAGGGCCACACATTTAACGTGTTAGTTTAGCTAGAGTAATAAATAAAGAGTTTACCGTATACCGGCGCGTATTTTTATTTAAAGTCCAAATCGAACGCATCGGCAAAAAACGTACGTTGAGTGAGTGTTGATTGTGTGTGACATTATGGAAAAATGAACCAAAAAAATAAAAAAAATGTGACATTTGACATTGACAGATTAGTTCGTAAACAAACAAACAAAACGGTCGACGACCGCGACGCCGCGAAACAATTGTAAAATGCAAATAAATGCTTCGCTTGTTATTTAAAAGTGTTTTGTGTCGAATTTCTGAATTAAAATACCAATGCCAGGATACAAATAAGTGCCATAATTTTAACAAATGAAATGCCTCCATAAATGTCATTGTAATGAGTGAGACTGACGATACGGACATTCTTTTGCTTATACCCCCGGATTTTTTTCTGGTGCGTTCTTCTAGCTCTGAGGAATCTGTACTGGAGTCTTCAAGGACGGTAGTACCAAAGCCGTCTTGTACTGCGCGGGTCATTGGCAAGTTGGTTGATCAGGTGCACTCGTTAGAAAACCGGTTAGACAGTTTAGAGTTGAACTCGAGTGACGTGATTTCTAGTATCGGGACTGTCCCCCCGCGGTCGTACTGGGATACTGACAGTTTGGATAGCCGCAGCGTTGACCGGAAGTGCTACACATTCCCTCGCAGACGACGACGCAAATTGAGGCATAAAAGAAACGAGGACCTGTCGCTTACGAGCCTAGATTCTATACCCCAATCTGTGAAAGTATCCTCATTGAAATTAAACTTCGAAGTCGCCTCACTCGCAACCAAATTATCAGATACCAAGTCTGTCAGCATGGATGGAGACATAAGTAGTATTGTATCAACACCAAGTAAGAAAAATGACAAATTACTGCTACATGAGATAGATGAGTTCCTTACTAAAGTGGAAGCTTATGAAAGTCCAGAAACTAAGTATAATCAGGCAGACACTTCTTTCAATCATGAAAATGTCATAAAGGCTGCAGGAGATTATATATTAAACAAAATAGATTCTAGGAACTCAGATGAACAGGTAAAATTACCCAGCGGCAGGACTATATCTAGCACTGCATTAGACAAGTACATCTATTTGGTAAAAAACAAAGCTTCATCACAAGCCGATCAATCACTTCCTTCAACCAGCTATTCAAAACAGGCAAGTGAAAATTCTACTCCAAATAAAGTGTCTGTTAACCCAAGATCAAGCTTTGATGCTCCTAAGAATGCTCCAGAAAAGTCTCCAAGTGTGAGGAAACTTCAATTTGTTGAGAACAAAGATATGCAACCAACCTCCACTCCAAAAAGAACACAGCAAACCACGGCAAGTTATTTAGATTCCTTCCGGCCGTCATCAAACAAAATCTATGATCGAGCTACCAAAGTACTTGAACAGTACAAATCTCAGAACTACACCCGCACGGGTCAGAGTTCCAGTTCAGATAACTACATGACATCTCCAAAGAAAGATGAATTTAAAATGCCACAAATGAGACCTTATGGCTATGATAATAAAGAGGCTGTTAGGTTTGCTATGCAGAACAAGCTATTAGAAACTGTGGATACTGATCTTCTGAGTTTGAGTGAGTTGTGGGGAGATAAAGCTCAAGGGGAAGAAAGAGACAGCAATAAACTGGAGGAAGAAAGGTTAAAAAGAGAGGTAACTATAATTTAACCAAGTACCTATAACTGTTTACTAAACTTGTTCTTCGACAAGCTTTTCGTTTTTCATGCAGCTAAGTGGCTCATCCCATGGGAACAATATATAATAATAAATAAATCTCCAGACTGACACACCATTTTATGTGACCCTTAAGTAAGTTGCAATAAGCACTTGTGTTATAGGTACCACATAATGGATTAGGGGAGAACCTAGTTACACCCAGACACGAACCAATATGGAAAAACCATTTTTACGAAATTGGCCCGTCCGGGGATCGAACCCGGAACCATCCGCTTAGCAGTCCAGTATATATACCGCTGCACCACAGTGGTCGTCCAATAGTGTATATTTTCCCATTGTTAAGTATCTCTTGCGTTATTCTTGATTCTATTCTATTCCAATACTAAATTTCATTCAAATCTGTTGAGCAGATGTCCGAATAAATCTACAAAAATCTAAACTTTTAAATTTATAAATTTTGTAGGACTACTAACATGAAGTTTTTCCCGTATATTTCCCCAGCATTGTGAAGCAATGATCCAAGACCTGCAGAAGAAGCTCCTCGACCAGCAGGAGAGGCTGGCGGTGGCCGTCCGCGTCGACCGGTCCAAGGACGCCGCCATCTCCAAGCTGAAGGACGCGTGGATGACACTGACAGGCAGCCTCGAGCGCGCGGAGCAGCGACACAAGATGGCGGCCGACAAGATGGCGCGGGAGGTGGACGGGATTAGGGTGGCGGCTCATGACGCCCAGAAGGTGAGTGTAGGTGGAGCATTTCGGGGGTTAGATGGTTTCAGTGCTCGGTGAGTCGTAGAACAGAGTAATTGCAACACAAAGTTGGTCATAGCATTATTCTCACATATTGTTATAACTTAAGTAATATTTTTTCCTATTAACTCGATATTTAAGATAATTCACACAGTATCTTTATAAATTGTAGCCTATGTGTTATACTGATGTATAAGCTATATTATTGTAAAATTTCATTAAAATCCATCCAGTAGTTTTTACGTGAAAGAGTAACAAACATACATCCTTACTTACAAACTTTCACGTTTATAATATTAATAGTGGCCGCCCGAGACTCCGTTCGCGTGGAAGTCGGTTTCCCGTGGGAATAAGTTTTCCCGCGGTAAAAAGTACTCTTTATGTTATTCTGATGTATAACCAATATTACTGTAAAGTTTCATCAAAATCCGTCAAGTAGTTTTACGTGAAAGAGTAACAAACATCCATACATCCATACATACGCACAAACTTTCACGTTTATAATATTAGTAGGACTATAATTTTTGACAAAAGTATGAAAAAAAAGATTAATTATAATAATTCTGCAGTGAGTTCAATAAGAGTAACATGTATTCTATGTTTTATAAAAACAAGAAAGCAGCACACTACGAGGTGGAACTGCACAAGGCTCTCGACCTCGCTCACGATTTTCAAGAGAAATCAAAACAGCTGACGGCGGAGAAGAAAGAATTACAGAAAACCATTGAGAAGACAATATCAAACAAAGATGAAGTTATAGCAAGCAAAGACAGAGAGATAGAGATTTTAAAGGAGAATTACGAAACTGTTATGCGACTAAATAAACAGTCGACTGACTGTGTGAAAAATTTGGAGGAAGCACTTGAAAGGGTGAGTTTCGTTTTTTACCTAAGGTATTTGTGATGTACCATAAACGTACCAATTTAGTTGCATTGTGTTTATAAGTAATACCAGAAACATCGGTAACATTTTCGATGAGAAAACAAGAATTATTTGTTTATAATTATGCACGGTTTAGAATATAATTTTCAGTCATAAAAAGCTACAACATCATTTTTCTCTTTTGTACAGTCACTCGCCCCTCTTCCTTTATAAGATTTGACTCCAATAAATCATCAATTTCCATTAGTCAATCTCATATTTTCCGCTCTTTCTTACAACGAAATTTTGCTTCAGGAAAAATCCGAACATACCATAACCAAAAGTAAAGTTGGCGAGTTAAATCGTAAAGTACAAGCCGTCCAAGATGAGATGGGTATAGTGGCGCAAGAGAGAGACCTGATGAAAGAGAAGGTGAACGAAGAGAGAGCGAGATGCAACATGGTGGAACGGCAACTGTGCGAAAAACAGAACTTCTCTAGCGAGCTGCTGAAGAAATGCGTAAGTTTGTATTTAAAAGAGTTTGTTTCACTGTAGATAACTTGATAAGAAACTAAATTAATGTCAAAAGGTTTCATTCAAGTTTAAAGTATAAGTTTAGAAATCAAGAACCAAAAATTTACTTTATTGCCTAAATATGTTTTATCAGTTTCATTACATGTTAATATGCATTTAACTTACTTAAGCACACACATTAAATAATCGCAATATTTCCGTCGAAATTTAATTCTACTTTACGAAACCGTCGTAAATTCTTCAAAAACATTCCCCCAAATTTCCTGTCTACCAGGACGCACTAGACTCGGAAGTGAAGACCCTGCGCAAGCACCTGGACTTCCAGAAGTCCGAGCTCAAGGTCCACTACCAGAAGCAGCTGGAAGACGCGGTCCTCTGCAAGCTGCAGGAGTTCCAGGCGCAGCTGGATTGCGCGGAGAGGGACATGGAGAATGAGGCCAGGAGCAAGGAACTGGCGCTGGTCGACGGGTTCAATAAACAGATTGCGATTGTTCAGGAGCAGTGAGTTCGTTGTTGAGAGATACTTTTTACAAAGCTCTATGCTCAGTTGCTAATTTTGTAGGAAACATCACATTCTGAACTAAATATAAATTGTATTGAAAGGAATATAGATCAAAAAACATTGCAAAATTGCCAAATTTAGCGGGAGAACGATGACATATTCCGTTTAAGAAACTTGTTTATTTGCAGGGCAGAGTACTGGTACCGAGTTCAGAGTAATAGTTTGTTAAGTGGAAGACGCGAAGGCATATTACATTAGATTTAAGCCTTTGATCTTTCTTAGATTAGTTTCACAGGTTTAAGCCTGTCTAGTTACTTAATAAAATAAACTGTTACCAATTTGGTGTTTTTATTTAATTTTAGGCATAAACTAGAAGTGAATGTGTTAGAAGAGAAACATAAAGAAGAGATCAAACTGTACCGCCTGCAGCTGGCACAGGCTAGTGAGAAGAACAGCTTACTTGAGGTAAGTTCCTTCATACTAGGGATGCATCTAGAATGTTCCATCTCGCGGCGATATAGCTTTTTCCTCTTACTTAAATATTCCTTATAATCATTCTTAAAGTCAGATTTGTAAAGTTAAAAGTAAGGCATTTAATATAATACAGATTTTAAATTCCTAGCCATCAACTACTTGACTAATTAAGTAATAAAGACATACAGAAAACAAGGTATGGAACTAACATAGTAAACAATACAGTATACATTTAAAGAGTTACAAAGAGTAATAAAATATTAACTTTAGAGATAAAAGTACCGTTTGAAAGGGCGAGGCCCAATGCGAACATTTGGTGCCATTACCTCCTGCCCCAATTTTGCCTCTTGAATCGTCCCCCGTCTGTCGTTTACTTCCCGAGTCTGTCATAAGCTAGTCTTCCAGCCGGCAAGCCACAGAAGTCTATTAGCGTGGACGGGATGCAATAGTGTAATTTTGGCTGACTAGTTCATTAAAAATTGGCAATAAAAACTTATGACGCTACTTCACTTATAAACCTATTAAAAACCTAAAAGATAGCGTTTAAATACGTCACGTTTAAATGCGTCACGTTTGAACTTACATACAAACAGACTTAAATAGAAACAGGTACCTACATTTACATAGGAACATCAGTATTATCGTTTGCTCAGTTTTTTCATGAGCTCTTGGTATGACTAAGGCTTATGATAGACAGCCACATGTTCAGATGTTTTGCACTTTTGATTCTTATCAGAGACTTTTTCAGCTGACAGTACGTCTATATAGAGCGCGAAAACATATTCTTACTTTATGGATGATTATAATGACAATTGTTATGTTAGAGTAAGTTGGAGAGCCACCGTCGTCGTCGCGGCGCCGTCGCAGCGCAACTACACGCGGTCATGCAGGCGCAGTGGCGGCAGGCACTCAACATACTCACACATACCAACGAACTACATACAGGTACATATACAATACAACTACACGCGGTCATGCAGGCGCAGTGGCGGCAGGCACTCAACATACTCACACATACCAACGAACTACATACAGGTACATATACAATACAACTACACGCGGTCATGCAGGCGCAGTGGCGGCAGGCACTCAACATACTCACACATACCAACGAACTACATACAGGTACATATACAATACAACTACACGCGGTCATGCAGGCGCAGTGGCGGCAGGCACTCAACATACTCACACATACCAACGAACTACATACAGGTACATATACAATACAACTACACGCGGTCATGCAGGCGCAGTGGCGGCAGGCACTCAACATACTCACACATACCAACGAACTACATACAGGTACATATACAATACAACTACACGCGGTCATGCAGGCGCAGTGGCGGCAGGCACTCAACATACTCACACATACCAACGAACTACATACAGGTACATATACAATACAACTACACGCGGTCATGCAGGCGCAGTGGCGGCAGGCACTCAACATACTCACACATACCAACGAACTACATACAGGTACATATACAATACAACTACACGCGGTCATGCAGGCGCAGTGGCGGCAGGCACTCAACATACTCACACATACCAACGAACTACATACAGGTACATATACAATACAACTACACGCGGTCATGCAGCGCAGTGGCGGCAGGCACTCAACATACTCACACATACCAACGAACTACATACAGGTACATATACAATACAACTACACGCGGTCATGCAGGCGCAGTGGCGGCAGGCACTCAACATACTCACACATACCAACGAACTACATACAGGTACATATACAATACAACTACACGCGGTCATGCAGGCGCAGTGGCGGCAGGCACTCAACATACTCACACATACCAACGAACTACATACAGGTACATATACAATACAACTACACGCGGTCATGCAGGCGCAGTGGCGGCAGGCACTCAACATACTCACACATACCAACGAACTACATACAGGTACATATACAATACAACTACACGCGGTCATGCAGCGTAGTGGCGGCAGGCACTCAACATACTCACACATACCAACGAACTACATACAGGTACATATACAATACAACTACACGCGGTCATGCAGGCGCAGTGGCGGCAGGCACTCAACATACTCACACATACCAACGAACTACATACAGGTACATATACAATACAACTACACGCGGTCATGCAGGCGCAGTGGCGGCAGGCACTCAACATACTCACACATACCAACGAACTACATACAGGTACATATACAATACAACTACACGCGGTCATGCAGGCGCAGTGGCGGCAGGCACTCAACATACTCACACATACCAACGAACTACATACAGGTACATATACAATACAACTACACGCGGTCATGCAGGCAGTGGCGGCAGGCACTCAACATACTCACACATACCAACGAACTACATACAGGTACATATACAATACAACTACACGCGGTCATGCAGGCGCAGTGGCGGCAGGCACTCAACATACTCACACATACCAACGAACTACATACAGGTACATATACAATACAACTACACGCGGTCATGCAGGCGCAGTGGCGGCAGGCACTCAACATACTCACACATACCAACGAACTACATACAGGTACATATACAATACAACTACACGCGGTCATGCAGCGTAGTGGCGGCAGGCACTCAACATACTCACACATACCAACGAACTACATACAGGTACATATACAATACAACTACACGCGGTCATGCAGGCGCAGTGGCGGCAGGCACTCAACATACTCACACATACCAACGAACTACATACAGGTACATATACAATACAACTACACGCGGTCATGCAGGCGCAGTGGCGGCAGGCACTCAACATACTCACACATACCAACGAACTACATACAGGTACATATACAATACAACTACACGCGGTCATGCAGGCGCAGTGGCGGCAGGCACTCAACATACTCACACATACCAACGAACTACATACAGGTACATATACAATACAACTACACGCGGTCATGCAGGCGCAGTGGCGGCAGGCACTCAACATACTCACACATACCAACGAACTACATACAGGTACATATACAATACAACTACACGCGGTCATGCAGGCGCAGTGGCGGCAGGCACTCAACATACTCACACATACCAACGAACTACATACAGGTACATATACAATACAACTACACGCGGTCATGCAGGCGCAGTGGCGGCAGGCACTCAACATACTCACACATACCAACGAACTACATACAGGTACATATACAATACAACTACACGCGGTCATGCAGGCGCAGTGGCGGCAGGCACTCAACATACTCACACATACCAACGAACTACATACAGGTACATATACAATACAACTACACGCGGTCATGCAGGCGCAGTGGCGGCAGGCACTCAACATACTCACACATACCAACGAACTACATACAGGTACATATACAATACAACTACACGCGGTCATGCAGGCGCAGTGGCGGCAGGCACTCAACATACTCACACATACCAACGAACTACATACAGGTACATATACAATACAACTACACGCGGTCATGCAGGCGCAGTGGCGGCAGGCACTCAACATACTCACACATACCAACGAACTACATACAGGTACATATACAATACAACTACACGCGGTCATGCAGGCGCAGTGGCGGCAGGCACTCAACATACTCACACATACCAACGAACTACATACAGGTACATATACAATACAACTACACGCGGTCATGCAGGCAGTGGCGGCAGGCACTCAACATACTCAAATAACAAACTACTTACGCACCCGTCAAAATATCTTCTACAATATAAGGAGCACTAAACATGCTGCAAACACTGTCATCATATTAAAAATACTGTAGATAGCTTTATTACCAATCCCTTCCCTGTCTTATTTAAATCTATTCATATAAACTACTAGTGGCCGCCCGCGACTCCGTTCGCGTGGAAGTCGGTTTCCCGCGGGAATGAGAAGTTTTCCCGCGGTAAAAAGTATCCTATGTCCTTTTCCAAGTTCAGTTCTTTCTTCATACCAAATTTCATCAAAATCGGTTCAGTGGTTTAGGCGTGAAAGCGTATCAGACAGACAGATAGAGTTACTTTCGCATTTATAATATTAGTAGGGATGTGGCCTCTGTGGCACAGTGATATGTATAACAAACAGCGGTAGGTCCCGGGTTCGATTCCCGAATCAATTCAGTTGAATATCTTTTCCTAATTAGCCCGTGCCTTTGTAACTACCTCCTCCCCTAGTCTACTGTATTATTTCTCTAGCTCAATCTTCCACTTAGGGCCACAAAGTTGGTTTATAAGTCTGAATATTTATTACCATCTAGCAGCGTCGACCCCGACCCCCGCGGACCGCCCCCTCCCCCCGGAGCCGCTGTCGCTCCCCGCGGCAGAGAAACTGTCACGATCCGATGACAAACAAGATGCAAGCAACGATATCAAGTTCGACAACCTGAGTGATGGTGAGCTGCAGCAGTATGTTAAATTGGTAAGTGACTGACAGAAATCATGTTTTAATAAATGATGGCTGAAAATTAGTCACTAAATAAGGGGAGGGTGAAGAATTTTTTCGTTTTTTACTTTTGCCAAAAAGAAAAACTAGGTTTTGGTTGAAAGATGATGGTCTGTGTCTGAGTTTTGTTGTAGTAAAGATAGCTCTTAAATTTTTCTTTTTAATACCTAAACTATTTTATTTGTAGTTTAATGATCCATTTCATATTTTATAATTACACTAGTGGCCGCCCGCTCCGTTCCCGTGGAAGTCAGTTCCCCGTGCGAATGAGAAGTTTTCCCGCGGTAAAAGAACCCTATGTGTTATTCTGATGTATAACCTATGTTACTGCAAAGTTTCATCCAAATCCATCCAGTAGTTTTTACGTGAAAGAGTAACAAACATCCATACATACTCACATACTTTCACATTTATAATATTAGTAGGATTATCCCTTTCAATCGTGGATGACATCTTAGAGCTATTCAATAAATTTGCTTTATTTTCTTTTCAGTTGCTATCGAAGCCGTCGAGTTTCCACAGCAGCCCCGAGTCGGACCCGGCGCGGGCGGCGGGCGGGGCGCGGGGGGAGCCCCCCGAGCACCCCACCTCCGACCGACCGGAGAACAAGGAGAGGAGGAAACACAACAAGCCGCCGTGGAAGGCATAGCAGAGTGTGCTTCACTTGTGAACTTGTGGGGAGCAGTGAATAGTGATAGTGTTCAATATGTAGACAATAGAAGAAAGAAGGAAACACAACAAGCCGCCGTGGAAGGCGTAGCACTCAGACGAGGGTGCTTCACGAGTGAACTTGTGGGAAGCAGTCAATAGTAATGGTTGACTAAAGTGTCGTGTTATTAAAGTGTTTGTCTTAGGGTTGTAGAATTTATTGGGAGAAGTGTATGTTGTATGTATACTGTTGATCTGTAACATATCGAAAATGAAATGATTTTTTACATCTAGATAGTTTTTATATTTTATAGTAGACAATTAATTAATGGTTTTTGAAGTGGTTGAAGCGATTTTATTAAGCTAACTAAGGACCTTATATTGTTGTCTAAGAAATTGAATGTTATTTAAATATATCTCATACAATTTAATGTGAATGCAGCTAGTGTGCTTGACAAGCTCCCATTTCAATAATACTTTGTTCAGCCCTTGTTCCCAATGCCATCCATAAAAAACGTCACACAAATACAATGCCAAGAAAACTGATTGTCATAGAGGCTATTTAGACAGGCTTTTATCTAAATTCTAGGTGAGATTGTTGTCAGAACATGAAAGTTAATTCATGTTGTGTGATGAATAATTCATAGCAGCATATATTCATCTAGTATCAGAGTTTTAACATGTAAGTTGTATATTGTGACTTCCAAGTGTCAAATTGTATGCTCAAATTTCACAATATAAAAAAACGGCATTGTTTTGATCGAAAGCCACTGTGTATAATATCTTGTAACTATAGTACAAATACCCACCGATTGCCAACACATTGCCCGCCGGACGGATTACGGACAAATTCCTCAATAATTTAAGTATTTTTCGTGTACAATAAGTTAATAATTTTATGAACTTAGACTGTTTATTAATTGTAGTAACTTGCAATATGTAAGAGTGCCTAATATATACTTACTTTTTTACATATTTTATTTTAAATCTTTTATTTTTCTTACCCAATTATTTATGTTCTATTATTGTTAAATTCAAGAAATTAACAATGATTTCAATGAAACTATCAAAGATAATATATAAAGCTGCACAAACCTTAAGCTTCCACCACCAGTCTCAGTGGAGCACCAAGCTTTTAGATTATAGTAGGTATAGTCCCAAGGGCCTTTATTGGCACAAACATTGCTGCGGCACAATATTCACACACACTCGCGCGCAAACAACCTACGCGTTCAAAGTCTTTCTCTACTCAGCGCTGCGAGCATAAAACTTTTAACAATCGTTAATATCGTTATTCTGAAATTTGTAACGTTAATTTGAATGAGCATTAACGATGACAACTGTCAAAATAACGATATTAACGATTGTTAAGAGACCCATGCTCCGAACAAGCATCTCACGGCGTCTCAAAACAGACTTCAACCGAGGGTAGTTTAGCCAAAGATTTGTGCAGGGTAGAAATACATACTACCCTCAATAGACAACAATCTATCAATTATTCCTATTAATAAAACAAACAAGTTTTAAATAACATTTTATTTTTATGACGGTAAATGCGCAATAAAATATAAATAAAAAAAATTTTTTTACTCTACGATTATTTCATGGCATCGCGAACTGTTTAACAATAAACGTGTTGATTACTTTTAATAAAACAGCTGTTATTTTACAACTATTGTGGGAAATTACAGTGTTATTACAATAAATATTCCTAACTAAAGATGATAAAAAATATATTGCATAATATCTAATTCAATTTATAGTTTGATGTCTAATGTTAATTTATTTTTTCATTTTCATTTTATACAGGAAAATTACAAGATATTATATTTAAGTGTGAAGTGTACACAGATTATTTTAAGCAGATGTTTAAAAGATTTATCAAATAACACTTATAACACCCACAACTTTTACAATATTTAAACATCGCTAAATAAGTCTATTTAATTATTTACACTTACAACAAAAAATATTATACACAAAACCCGAATTACATAAGGCAAGATATTATTTTAACAATTAAAAAAAAAAAAGATATAAGAAGAGATCAGTTAATTAATAAAAGTAAATCAACTTAGTGGAAATTTAATTTTTAAACAGAAAAACTTACTACACAACCTTTCTACAAAAAGTACATTGATATGGTTAATTTTACACAACTAAATATTATTAAAATTAATTGTAATATCCGAAGTAGTATTTTTGGTTTCAAACTCACATCATTATTTATCTCATAAGGTTTTAATCCAAGAAACTTAAGATATGTAACATCTTTACTATTGTTTGAGTTGCATTGTTCAATTACTTCTCATAGGTACTTAAGTCTTTTTAAATAAATAAAATATGCTGCGAGCAAAAAAAAAATGATCACTACCGAAATAATTTAATTTACGTTTTAATCTTAACTTTCCTGTTCCTTTTACTACTGTTAGTTCGCGTTTTATTATCTTTTAAAAAATTTCAACATTTTTTTGTCTTCCCTAAAAGAAAATACTAGGCCCAAATATGTATGTTTAAAATGTTCTGAATTGTCACATAAATGTCATAGAGTAACATTTTACAACACATACCACCAATTCTTTGCAACTGTAAAATATATCATTTATTTAAAGTTAATTTCACCATTTTGTCTCTGTCTATCACATGCCAATCACACACAACTGACTGAGACAAAACATAAACTTTCATAATGTTAATATATCTTTGCTTCTTTTGTGCTTTAGACAAACTTTTCTACATACTCCAATACTACCTAATAAAGACAACAATCTTCAATACATATACCTCGTATATGCGTCTTACGACCTCTGTGGCGCAGCAGTATTATACAGTTCTGTAAAACGGATGGTTCCGGGTTCGATCCCCTAATCTGACCAAATTTCGTTAAAAATGTCTTTTGAAATTTGCTCTTGTCTTGGTGTAATTAGGTTCCCATTCCATTGTGGTGGAACCTAAAACAAGCGCTTACTCTGCTTACCTTAGGGTGTACCTTGGTGTGTTTTGTCTGGATATTTATTTACTATCTCTATTTAGTTACATTGTATGATATCCATGCATCTTCTATTCCATTATACCAGATATAGCTAGTATGATATCTATTTTCATCATACCCTCATATAATATGTTATAGTATGATATCTACGCCAGTGCGGAGGCGGGTAGGGTAGTTGGTGTGTTATGTCTGGCGATTTATTTATTATCTGTATCTAACTAAAGATTGTTATATCCATGCATCTTCTATTCCATAATACCAGTTACAGCTTGTATGATATCTATTGTCATCATACCCTCATATATGTTATAGTATGATATCTACGCCAGTGCGGAGGCGGGTAGAGTAGTTGGTGTGTTATGTCTGGAGATTTATTTATTATTTGTATCTAACTAAAGCTTGTATGATATCCATGCATCTTCTATTCCATAATACCAGCTATATCTTCTATGATATCTATTCTCCCTCATATAATATATTATGTATGTCATCTACGCCAGAGCAGAGGCAGGTAAGGAGCTGTGTTTGGGCTTGGCCTTGTGCAGGAACACCTTGATGCAGCCGTTGAAGTCGGCGCTCACCAGCACGTGGCCGGACTGAGAGGAGGACACCATGCCGCCGTCCGCGCTCTTCTGTGGGGAATATTAATTTATGAAAACAAAAAAAACTACGTAGGTATAGTTTCAAATTACTATTATTAGGTACATAGTATAAATCCAAGTCGCTATTTGTGTCTGTTTGTATGTTTGGCTGCTATCTCCTCCTTAACCACACAACGGATTTTAGTGCGGTTTTCGCCATCTTTTAGGGAATTTATTCATTTAAATTTGTAAATAAATAACAATTTGAAAAGGTTTTTTAAGTTAGCCAAAATTCAATATTTCGTGAGCAAGTCGGCCAAAATTACACCATTGCAAAGCGTGGGCGGGTCGCTTGTTGTGTATAAAATAAAAAATACTTGCCTATGAAATTAAATTGTTTGTCAATGATTATGGAATGTTGACAAAATGTCAAAATAGAATTCATGCTAGGTTATTTCACACAACATACTATAATGATATCATCAGAGCCCTCGATTAACGAGTTGACTGTTACTTTGCTCATGAAATGAAGGCACTTAAAATTGCAGTTCATTTAGCCAATAGAATAACTGAATCCACAAAACTAAAATTTTGTTAAAGTAAATCCACAGTTTAGTTTGGCATTGGTCTCCATCTCGGCAAACTTATCTAACAAGTTTATAACATACTAGTGTCCGCCCGCGACTCCGTTCGCGTGGAAGTCGGTTTCCCGTGGGAATGAGAAGTTTTCCCGCGGTAAAAAGTACACTATATGTTATGCTGATGTATAACCTATATTACTGCAAAGATTCATCCATATCCGTCCAGTCGTTTTTATGTGAAAGAGTAACAAACATCCATACATACTCACATACTCACAAACTTTCACATTTATAATATTAGTAGGATTAGTAGGATATTACCATCTCTATCAAAATGCTAACTTACCACTTCATCCTCCTTGTCAGCCAGGCTGGGATCCTTGGCCATCTTCTCCGCCCTCTCTCTCTCTTCAATCATCTTGATCGTGTGATCAGGATTGGGCGCGAACACCGAACAAGTCACCACCGCATTATGCGCCTTAATACCTTCCCAGAAATCATTCCTATCTCTTCTCACTGACGTGAATTTAGAATAGTCATGGTGAGTCTTCCATATGTAAATACACTGGTTTTCAGACCCGCTCACGATGTATTTTCCGTCGTGGGAAAACGACGCTTTGATTTGACTCGACACGTTGACGTAGCCCTTGTATTTGCAGGAGAGGTTTAGGTCTCTTAGATCGTAGAGTCTTATACGGCTGTCATTTGACGTGACGAGTATTTTGTCCTCATTGGGCATAGGTTCGATTCCGCTGATTTTGCGTCCGGTGGAGTTCTTGCCTCGTGTAGATCGCACGTCTATTTGCGTGTGATATTTGAGTTGGTCGGTGGTATAGAATATGCAGCGACCATCGTAGGTGCCGACGACGGCGAATTTTCCGTTTTGACAGAAGTTGGCGGCGGTTATCAGTTTGGTTTTGCCGTCGACCTCGTTCCATACCGCTACCTATTCAGACAAAAAGGTTTTTAGATGTTAACGCCAGTGAAAAAAGGAAAGGAAGAAGTTAAGCGACATAAAATTAATTGTAACTTCTTAGATTTACGTGATCATTTTTACTTGAAATTAAACTCATTTTAGCGGGGTTACGTGTTTATTATATTATTTTTCATATAATAATCATCTCAGTCTACCCGTGACCACGGCATTTGTAAAAACGCCGAAACTTCGGATAATCAAAAATAATATGATGATAAACGCGTAAAACCCATTAAAATGAGTTTAATTTCAAGACATAAAATTAGCTAAAATGTGTTAGGAATAGATTACAAAGTGGAACCCAAATTGTCAATTATAAATTCAAAAACCTAAAAAATATTAATCAGATTTTTTTATTTTGGACTTGGAGTTTTTAACACTCGACTATAAACATTGTATTTTGAGACTATCACATAAAAAAGAAAACCGAAAAAAAATCGTAGAAATCTCTTCATAACTGCATAGTTTTAAAGTTATAATACACACAAACCAGCACCTATAGTCTCTTTGTTTCATACTATGTAACTTTGAGAACAATGCACATTAGTCATATCACCTTGAGGTCCTAATTTTCTACTACTTCGAGAACTAATTTTCCCTGTACCCTACCTTCTTGTCGGGTATGTTCCAGAGGCGCAGCTTCCCGTCCAGACTGCCGGACAGGAAGTAGCGGTCGTCGCGCGGGTGGAACACGATCGCCGTCACGAAGTCGATGTGCTGGAAGCAGCACAGGCACTCCAGCCGCGAGATGTGCCACAGTCTGGAGGCAAATGGAGGTGTAGGAGCTTTATAAACTTAAAATAAGGCTTCGATGCCTTTTCCCGCACTCTCCGTGTTGTGGAAAGTAGTATCAAAGCCAACAGGTAATTTGTAATTACCTGTTTTGTGTTGTGCAATAAATACGCCTATCAAATCCTAGCCGGATTATCATTGCGACGCCCCAAAATGCTTTTCCCACATAGATGGAACTGAACCAAATTAACGTGAATATAAAGACGTGTAAAAACATAATCAGTTCATTGAATCAAAAGTCTAGAGAAAACGAACATAATAAATATAGTCGAATTGCAAACCTCCTTCTCTAAAACTCAGACTGGCCGGTAGTATTTTGGACCGCAGCTTGGACCACAAAAGAAAAAAAAACAAAATTTAAAATGCCGCGAATGCCGTGTTCTTCTTTCAATTGTTTCGTGAATTTTCTTTCCGTGCAAACTTTTCTTGTACTAACGAAATAAGTAATTGTGAGTGAATTTTTAAATGTGAAGTGTGTGTTGTTAGGTATTTGAAGTGAAAACTTTATTTTGTTATAAGTAGGTGATAGTGTTAATACAGGGTGTCCCAAAACTCGACGTCAACCCGAAACCGGGTGACAAGGCAAGTCATGCTGGTTATCAGAAAAATGTTTAAAAAAATCTAAGTCACGTGTTCTCAAAATTATTGGCATTTTAAATAATAATAATAATAATAATAATAAATGTTTATTGCAGATTTACATCCATAGAGTTAGTACAATCATCAACTTATTTCTCTAGGGTTAGTAAAAAGAAAAAGCTAAAAAGTATAAGAAAGTATAGTACAACATTATGGGCGCCCGATGCGACTTCAGTGCTACATATGATAGTAGCTAGCCGTAGGGGCGTGTAGTTGCACCCAGCGTAACGCAAGCGGGGAGTCCCATCGGTCGGCCAACGCGCTCACGATGGCGTTCGAAGAGCCGCGCACTCGCATCCGCAGCGAGGCACACCGCTTTCTGATGATAGAGTGGAAGCAGTCGATGTGCGCCTCGGCGAACATGGATGACGCGCTACAGTGTCGCGGCAGACCGAACAACATCCTGAACGCGTTGTTGTACTGAACGCGCAGAGTGCCATATGCCCGCTGCGTAAAGTCGACCCACAGACTACACGTGTAGAACGATTGACAGTAGGCCTTAAATAGCGTCAGTTTGGCTTCCTTACTACAGCGTGAGAATCTGTGGATCAACATATTGCACCGAACAGATAACGCTCTACGCTCCCTCTCAATGTCTACTGTATCTGACAAGCTGTCGGTCACCCAGTGACCCAAATATTTAAATTTATACACTCTTTTCAGTGGTACGCCCTCTAGAGCAACACTCGCTACTTTTCTTTGATTTCTCGCACCCCCCGCTTGAAAAATCATGAACTCGCTTTTGAGCGAGTTATACCTGAGCCCATGAGCCACTGCGTACTCCCCACATATGCGAAGAAGCTTTCTTAACGCACTAATCGACGGGCTCAGCAGCACCATGTCGTCAGCGTAACTAATGTTATTAATGCAGGCTCCCCCTACATGACACCCTATGTAGGTGCTGCTGAGCTCCTCGATCAGCTTGTTAATATACAAATTAAACAGCTTGGGTGAGGTTAGCCCCCCCTGCCTCATCCCGCACTCCAACACGTACTCATCGGACAGCGAGCCAGCCCACTTAACACAGTTCCTCTGGTTGTCATACCAATACTTAAATATTGATATGACATCCGAAGGTAGCCTGGTGTCCCGCTGTAGCTTAGTCCACAGTAGCTCATAGGATACTAAATCGAATGCCTTCGACAAGTCCAAGAAGCAGGCATAGACTGGGGTTTTTCTAGCCGTATAATACTGCACAGTTTGCTTGAGACAGAATATTGCACTCTCCGTTGACAGACTGGGCTTAAAGCCGAATTGTAGATCATGAACTTTAGTATTCTCTGACAATATTCTGTCCAGCAAACCATCCAATACCTTAGCTATCACTGTTGCCAAAGATATAGGCCTATAATTGGAAATGTCGGAGGCATCAGCTGTTCTATTTTTTACAATAGGCACGACCAATGTAAACATCAATTCATTAGGCAAAAAACAATGACTTATAGATAAATTAAAAAGCATGGACAAAACGCGCGGTAAGTGCGGCCCCGCGTGCTTTAGATGCTCGATGCTGAGGTCGTCACGACCTGGAGACTTTCCTCCGGCCATGCCTTGAATAACTGCGGCGACCTCGCGCGCAGAGAACCTAACAGTCGCGTCCCCGTCACGACACCCAGCACCAAACATCTGCGGCTCCCGTCGGAGGGAAGACTCCACTCTAAAGTGCTCCCGAAAGGCATTGGCTATATCGATCGGATCGAATTTACCATTTACACTCACAGGAAGACTCGACTTTGGATTTAACTTGTTAGTGTTTTTCCAAAATTTAGAAAAATTTTTGTTACTATGATTCTGAGCAATAATATCCAACTCTATTTGTTTTTCATTATTTTGACAATATTTCAATTTAGATTTAAATATTCTTTTTGACTCGCGCATTCTATCATAAACAAAACCAAACTGCGGCTTACTATATTGTAACCAACACTGATACCAAAACCGAGCCTCCCTGTGAGCGCCACCTACGTGCTTGTTCCAGCCCGCTATGTACCCATGCTTCTTAACTTTCTTATCCTTGTAGCTAATCGCCGCCGACTCTCTCAAAATACTAATTATCTCATCATACATAGATGCTATTTTAACTCTATGGTCAACATTAGAACATATTTTGTCAGCGCATGTATGAAAATCATCAGGAAAATTCATTAAGCGCAATTTACTATTACAAGCATCAGTATATTGATGTATTTGCAGTCTATCCCTTTCACCCCATTTAATTTTATTAAAATATTGCATGGGAGGCACTAATTTACACTGAAATCTATTAATATTACACTCTATTAATAAAGGTAAGTGATCCGACCAATAAACATTGTGGTACAATACAGATGCGTTAATAATAGAGTGCCGCGCAGCACTAGTCACAATACAATGGTCGAGCCACCTGCGACAACCATGCGAGTCGCTCACATATGTAAAAGTGTCAGCGGGAAGTAGTTCCATATCAATACATGACCATGAGTTCTCATTACAGAAATTCAAAAGTTCATATGAAAATTGCTCACCGGGGTGTGCATTGAAGTCCCCAAGAATGAATACAGATTCAACACTGTTTGTCTCCACCAACGCACTTATTTCACCCATACAGTCAGTAAACTCAGTAAGGTTTGCCGCCAGGTCCGTGGGCATATACACAGTTATCACTAGCATCACTTTACCGCCGTCGAGATGTATTTTAATTGCGGCTAAACGCACACTGTTACACTCAACCACCGAGACACACGGGAACTTAGACTTCCTCCACAGCAGAGCCACTCCACCATACGGTCTCCCACGAAGAACACCCTGAGAAGTGTCTACCGCTGATTTTCCAGTGAAGGCGAAAGCGTCATCTATTGTCCCAAGAGACTGGAGGTCATGTGGTAAGAGCCAGGTCTCTTGTAGGGCAATTATGTCAACAGATCGGCAAAGGGCTCTCAAACAAGAAACAGATCGTTGTACATTCTTACAGTTGAAGGTAATTATTTTAGTTGTATCGGCCATTACTGTTCTTTGTTTTCGGTCTTTTTTGCCATTGCCATTTTAAAAAAACACGCAAAATTTCACACCCTGTGACAGTGTTTTTGCTGCTGTTGCCACAAATGTTCACTTTTGGAAACTTTTTTTTTTGATATGTAACCCTGAATAATGCTTCTCTAAACTGTTATCAACATTTCAAATCTAGCTCCTCAAGATTGCATAAAAATAGGACTTATTTCCAAGAAAAAAATTAAAAATTAAAAATGGCCTAGTTTTAACTGTCTGCATTGAAAAAAAATTGTATTACGCGAGTTTGGCAAGTTGTGTCAAAAGTTGGCGCATTTAGTAAGGATCCCAAAATGGTATGACACGTGGTAAATTGTAGTTGCTATCATGAACAAAAAAAAAATTCGTAAAAATCCAGTGTTCAACAATTTTTTCTTACCTGGTTAAAAAATATTCTGATGGGCCCAAGGTTTTCCAAAGAGTCGTAAATTGTAAGTAGTGACAAAGGAGTCTTTCTAGGAAGTGTAAGCGAGATAGTATTTGTGCTAAAGTGATTGAGTGAGACGGAGAGAGTCACCTTCTCAAGTGCGAGCGAGACAGGTATGGACGATAAAGTGACTGAGATGGAGAGAGTCATTTTACCAAGTGCGAGAGAGACAGAGAGTGACGCCAGGTATTCGCTATTGTAGATACACATTACAAACCAGTCAGTACGTTACGTTCCTTCGTTTACTGCGCTTGTTTTCGTATTCGTTTGTGTTGATTTCGTACTGTTTACTTTTGGCTATGTTTATGGACTTGTGATTGCTTGCGATTTAGATTCGGACTGTTTGTTTTCTCTTAACGAAGACCTTTGCTTTCCTCTGGACTATTGTGTGAGTGTGTGACAAGTGCCGAGATGTCTTCGTATACCACTCGCGAATACGCTAATATGCACCTTATTTATGGTGAGTGCAGGTGTAATGCCAGTGCTGCTGCCAGACTTTACCGCGAAAGGTACCCAAACGCTGTTCGTTACCCCGATTATCGGGTGTTTACGAATGTGCATCGGTTGCTCTTCTCAGAAGGCCGCCTCCCAAATCAAACGCATGGTGGAGGCAGACCCACCAACCCTATGGAAGAAGAAGTTCTACAGGCTGTCGAAGAAGACCCAAGTACTTCAGTAAGAGCTATTGAAACGAACACCGGAGTGCCCAAAAGTTCAGCCCACCGTATTTTAAAAAGAAATGACCTACACCCATACCACGTACAGCGAGTACAGACATTATTACCCGGTGACTACCAAAATAGGGTGAATTTTTGCCGGACGATATTGGAGAGGTACAGAGATGACCCACTTTTTCTAACAAAAATTTTATGGTCGGACGAATCAACTTTTAAAAAGGACGGCTACGTGAACATGCACAACCTGCATGAATGGCGTGTTGAAAACCCTCATTTAACGAGACAGGATCGGTCCCAGTACCGATTCAAAGTTAACATGTGGACCGGAATTTTGAATGGCAAAATAATTGGTCCTTTTGAGTTGCCTGATGCATTAACTGGCGAGGTTTACTTAGACTTTCTTCAAAACCATCTTCCAAATTTATTAGAAGACGTGCCGCTAAGCATTTACAGAGAAATGTGGTTCCAACAAGATGGGTGCCCAGCGCACTTTGCTCGCCCCGTAAGAGAGTACCTCGATGAAGAGCTTCCTGGGAGATGGATCGGGCGGGCTGGACCAATCTCGTGGCCGGCCCGTTCACCGGACTTGAATCCTTTAGACTTTTTTTACTGGGGAGCTGTTAAAGAAAAAGTTTACGAGAAGCCCATTGGGAGTGAACATGAATTACGGCAGAGAATAGCTGAAGCAGCTCAATTTGTAAATAATGGACGATACGCTAGAAAGATAGCTCGATCTTTTTTAAAAAGATGTCGCGCTTGTATTGCCGCCGAAGGAAGGCATTTCGAACACTTATTATAACATTTTAAGCATTATTGTAAATTTTATTAATAAACATTGGTATTAAAATTTTGTTTTATTTAAAATTGAAACCTTTAACAATAAATGCTTATTCCAATGCACACACTAAAAAAAATAAATTAAAAGTGAACAATCTGTTCATTCAATAAAGATAGACGAGTACATCAGTACAATGTACAATTCAGTTAAATTTAATCAGTGTGTAAATTGGAAGCGGCTCCAATGTAACCAACGATAAGCTTTGCAATTTTAACCAAGTAAGAAAAAAAGTTAAAAATGGGTTTTCATGGAAATATTTTTTTTTGTTCATGATAGCAGCTACAATTTGCCAAGTGTCATACCATTTTGGAATCCTTACTAAATGCGCCAACTTTTGTCACAACTTGCCAAACTCGCGTAGTACAATTTTTTTTCAATGCAGACAGTTAAAACTAGGCAATTTTTAATTTTTAATTTTTTTCTTGGAAATAAGTCCTATTTTTATGCAATCTCGAGGAGCTAGATTTGAAATGTTGATAACAGTTTAGAGAAGCATTATTCAGGGTTACATATCAAAAAAAAAAGTTTCCAAAAGTGAACATTTGTGGCAACAGCAGCAAAAACACTGTCACAGGGTGTGAAATTTTGCGTGTTTTTTTAAAATGCCAATAATTTTGAGAACACGTGACTTAGATTTTTTTAAACATTTTTCTGATAACCAGCATGACTTGCCTTGTCACCCGGTTTCGGGTTGACGTCGAGTTTTGGGACACCCTGTATACATGGAAAACGCATTGGGAGGGGTAAGTTTTTCGTAAGAATAAAGTAAATTTAAGATTTTACTTTTAGATATGCATTTAAAATGCAAATTTATAAATTTTGAAGTTATTGATTCTGGAAAAAGGAACGCAAATAATAAATTAGCATTTTAAATACAAAACTGAAAGTAAAATCTCAATCATTAGCTTGTTTCATCTTAATTAGTAGTTAAAAATCCTGTAAAGGTATTTCTACTGAAATGAAGAGGCGGAAACTCTTCTCATTTGATGGAATAACGTCAGCTATATGACGTAACAAAGTAAATTTGTTAGTTTGTTGTTTTTTATATGTAGTTAAGTTACTTAATATAGCGTGATGTAGGAAAGTCGCTTAACTACTACTACTAACTTAGATCCGAAGTAAGTTTGACTTCTTTTTCATGATTTTTCACATTGAATAGTAAGTAGGTCGACGGGTAGTGTTCATTCTTTCATACTTCGTCTCAAAGTCACGACCAAACTTTAAAGAGAATTTTATTTGCGTGTCTTTTTCGACTTATGTATTTTTACCGCCTTCTACCTATCTATCCTAGTGGAAGAGTTTTAATTGGAGCTAGCGTTTGAAAGTATATCTTTGTTTGACCTAGATTAGTCCCTATCCTACTAATGTTATAAACGTGAAAGTTTGTGAGTATGAATGGATGGATGTTTGTTTGTTACTCTTTCACGTGAAAACTACTGGACGGATTTGAATGACAATTTACAGTAATATAGGTATTCATTAGGGTACTTTTTACTGCGGGAAAACTTCTCATTCCTCCGGGAAACCAACTAGTCCGGCCACTAGTTATGAATAGGTATATCCAATCATTAAAAACGTGCACTGCAATCAGCCATACATCCTTCGGTACTAATATTATAAATACTAGCAATGTGTTGTGTCTGTATGTTCTGCTTTTACTACAAAACGACTGAACCGATTTTTGTTATAGAGATACTAAAAATGTTGAAGTCGCAGGTAGCATCTAATCATTCTAAGAAATAAAAACTATTTCCAGTAGTGGATTGACAAGCCCCTTACATGTTCAACGACAAACAGACAAACAAAGAAACCGTGGTTAAGTTCCAACCACTGGACGGTCCCGAACATTCTCGAACTTTCGACCAGCCTGCACTATCAATTCACCGCGTGTATTGATCTAAATGGCTGCTCTGATCACTCTGAGACACTGTTCATAGTTGGCTGCTACGTTCCAACCACTACCACGGTTCTTTAAATACTAACTCAAGTATTTTTATAAAATATGCAAAGGTAAAATTGAAGTTGCGAGCTTTTATGTAATCCCTATAACTATTGAACCGATTTTAAATAATTGTTATCTTTTTCTGCTACCTTATATTCTTATTATCAGGTAGGTATGTTGAAATAAAAATAAAAATGTTATGAATGTGCTTTCTAACTAGCTAATCCTAATCATAATCCTATCCTACTAATATTATAAATGTGAAAGTTTGTGACGATGTATGGATGGATGGATGGATGGATGTTTGTTACTCTTCCACGTAAAAACTACTCGATGGATTTGGATGAAACTTTGTAGTAATATAGGTAAAACATTAGAATAACACATAGGATACTTTTTACCGCGGGAAAACATCTCATTCCCACGGGAAACCGACTTCCACGCGAACGGAGTCGTGGGCGGCCACTAGTAATATTATAAACGTGAAAGTTTGTGAGTATGTACGGATGTATGGATGGATGTTTGTTTTTACAGTACTAGGTATAGGTTACACATCAGAATAACACATAAGGTACTTTTTAGCTTTTTACCACGGAAAAACTTCTCATTCCTACGGGAAACCGACTTCCACGAAAACGAAGTCACGGGTGGCCTCTAGTTTCACTATAACTTCAAAACCAAACGTCCAATTTCAATCATTCAAAGACCAAACATTATCTACATAAACTGTACTTTGAGATGAAATAATTTATTTTAATAAGGATTAATAGCATGAGTAAAATAAACGCGTTTAAATGTAGTCCAAAAAAATCAAGATATTTAAAATAAAAAAATGGTTGTTGTGCATCACTCGACATAGATAGGTAAAGTGTGTCGCGATTTTTTCGGTAGATATTTATAAGATGTACAATTAATTTGAATATTTTATGGTTCTTTCTTTTATAGTTAAGGCAGCGTACGCAAAATAAGTGACTTTTCTGGTTGATTTTTTACACCTTGTGTCCGAAAAACCCAAATATCTTACGGAACCCTATTTTTTCCAAAATAAAATATAGCCTATGTTACTCGTGGATAATGTAGCTTTTAAATGGTGAAAGAATTTTAAAATCGGTCCAGTAGTTTTTGAGCCTATTCGACACAACCAAACAAAGTATAGATTACGAATAATGGAATTAAGTGAAATCACCATGTGTGTTTTTAATATATTTGTGTTATAAGTAGCTTTAAATAGACAAATTTAAAATTTATTGATATTTAGATGTGTATAAGAATGCAAAAAATTAACTTTTTCATATCTTTTAGTTGTAAAAAAATTATTTTGACATTAATTTGTTTGGAAAATTGACAGTGCCTAACAATTCTTTTATACATAAATAATTTATGTATAATGTATGTGGATGGGATATAACCTTCCACATTAGACTCACCTCACAGTCTTATCCATGGAGCTGGACAATATAAAGTTGTTCTTCGACCACGACACGTCCAGCAGGTCGGCCGTGTGGCCGCTGTACACCGCGAACGGACTGGGGGAGAACGGCGCCGCGGCCGCCAGCGGGGGCTCCGCGGACAGCGAGCACAGGGACTCTTGAGAGGGACTGGGAGAGGACTTCTGCGAGGACGTGTAGTTCGTGCGCATGTCCTGCGGGCGGAAAGAACAGTTTTAAGAACAAGGAAGTTAAAGAAGTGACCACAAGGTTAAAGTTTCTAAAAGTTCACTCAGGAAGACAGCGTACAGTTTACTGGAACGGCGTGAAGTAACTGAAGTGTTGCGTGTGATTTTTAAAAGATATTAAAGCTCTTTCATCACCTGGAAGCTCTGGTGCGCGTGGCGGGCGACCCACACGCGCAGCAGGCGGTCCTGGCCGGCGGTGGCCAGCAGGCGCCCGCACACGGAGAACTTGCAGCACCACACCGCGCCCAGGTGCGCCGACGACATCTCCTGGGGATGACACGTAGTTGCGAGATAAGTTCATATGCGAAGTTAAGAGGTTATTATTTGTAGTGTAATATGAGGCGTGCCTACCTAACCACTATGTTGGTTTGGGTGCCTATCTAACAAGTGAAACACACGGATGTTAAAAGCCAACTGATTTATTTTCATATAACGTAACACACAAAGACACACCTTACATACACATGTATGATACCCCACAGTAGATTGAAAGATTTACGCAAACTTGATATGAATTAAATTAAGTGTACGAAACTTTTGGCAGAATATAACACGTGGGTTTATATTTATTTTGTCGTTCAATTATGTCGTGGTCACAATAAAAGTAGCCTATAGCACTCATTAATATCGATATCTACTTTCTACTGGTGAAAGTATACTATGTGAAAAAGTGTGATAATGATGAACAGTTTTTGAAAGAAACCCTTCAATATGAAAGCTCAAAAAACACATACTCGTTTAACATTGAATGCCGAAACTTTAACAAAAACAATATTAACTCTATTCACACCGACTAACCTGTACATGTCTCACGCAACCATCAAAGTCGTACGGCCCCTTATGCGAATTGCTCGCCTTCAGTTTAATGTTATGTTCCCCTCTGACTTCGTCTACAATATCCCCAACATCTTCTTTATGCCTCGCGTGGGATACTTCCTGAGCTAGAGACTTGGCCGCGTCGACGGTTTTCTTCATTGTACTGCCGAAGAACCGCTTCAATCTGGTTTTTGAAGGGTTTTTGTAAATTAGAAGCTTTGAATGTGTAGTGAGAAAGTGTTTTTAAGAGTTTGACAATCTAATAGTATTTTGAAAGCAACTTAGTCCAATCTATATAACTATGTCTAATATAGAAAGCCTTTTTACTTTTGCTAAAGTCGGAATATCTTTTTAAGTTGCACCAACTAGACTCAAACTTATGTCGTATACTTCTTATTAATGTAAATGTTTAATGTCTTTCGTTAAATGAAAAAAAAAACATTTTTATTGACAGCTTAATTAGTTTCTGCATAAACATGTTTAAATTTTGTGAACAACAGCTAAAGCGTTTCATAAAAACAAAACTCAACTGTTAGGTAATTTAAGCCAACTCTTAACAAAATAAAATAAAAACACAAATACATTAGTGATTCAAAATCAAAAAAATAGAAGTAGTAGTAAATACACACTGAACTGCAAACTAGACTAGTTTTAGCACTCGGGTTCACCTGAAGTTTCTATCGGTTCGTATTAGGTTGCCGTTTATGTTGCCTTGAGAATGACTCTTTATTACACTGATGATTGGTTCACTTTCACTACACCAATAGAAATTCCATTTAAATACAGATTATTTATACTCATTGCATAAATATAGAAATATTTTTTTAAGCATCTTTATATCCAAAAAGAAAAAAAAAATTGGCAAAAATTGAGTTTTTCTCAAACACTACATAAGTTTTGACATTTGACATTAATTAGTTTTAGATAAATGTCAAAATAGTAATATAGGGCGTTTAACTGTTTTGTATATTAATACCCTTTTTTTTTTTTTTGATAATCCAGGAAAATGCCTACGCATACCCGTCCCCTCCAGGGAAAGGAGACGGGTTATGTCGGACTCGCACCGACTAAAAACCTGGAGTTGTCCTTCAGGCCGTCGTATAATGGCGGGGCCGCGGGAATTACCTGTTGAGGCCCTCGCCGCGAACCCCACCGACGGCTGGCCACCGAGGCAGCCCCCTCAAGTTTGGAGGCGCGCTGGGACAAACCGCGGCGCGCCTACCCCCTCACGTTCCCTTGATTGGCTACCGACCTAGCCCTGTGTCGGCAGCTTGGGAACCTCCCCAGGGTCTTCGGCCGTCTGCCGACCTGGGGCCTCACCGGCTGGAGTCGCCGACGCGCCACTGCTGGGACAGTGGCGCGCCGCCGAATCTGCCCTGGGCCGAGGAGAGGGGTTTCCCCACCACCCCTTCCTCAACCCACCTCCAATCCAAATCGCGGAGGATCGGATGCCGCGGCCGCCACGCCGCGCCACCCGACCCACCACGATTACCCCCCTGGGCGCTCGACAGAACGAGGGCCAAAGGCCCTGCCGGAGCCTCCCCTCCTGGGGTGCAACTGACCGAGTGCCCGGCCAGAGCCTCCCCTCCGGGCGCATCAGCACGCTGGGCTTACGCCCAGCTGGAGCAGCCCCCCTCTCGTGGGCCGGTCTACCTCACGACCGGCCCCTTGTGGGACCACTTAGCTTCCCCCAGTAGCTGGCTTGCTACGGGGTACTAAGCCCCCCCGCCGCGGCAAGGCGCGATCCCTTGGGGGGGGTATATTAATACCCTGGGTGTTGTTTAGGTATTTAATAAAAGTTTTACCTTAAAATTGTCCTGTTCAATCAACAGAAGAGTAAGATAAACAGGCGTATCATAAATGTAAAAAGTAATAATATGTTGATTTTTTTCCTAACTTAACCATAGCAACAGACCAAAAGTAATAAAAAACATATATTATAATTCGTATAGTTTACAGTATAAACGCCTTTTAACCAAATCTAACCTTTAACACTTTTACCGTGTGACTATAAAAGCCACATATTCGTGAAACATTGCATTAAAACAATACTTACTTCTCAGTCTTTTTCCTAATGGAGGTAGTTTTGTCCGCTGATTCCTGTTTAGTTTCCTTCAGGTCATCTTCGGCGCCAACCGCGCAAACACTCTCGCTCTCTTCGTCTGTGTCCCTGAGTGAAAGAGATGGCTTGATTTGAAATAGTATTTCGTAAATAAATATGTATGTAGATTACCGATGAGTTAGCTTCTTGAGTTAAAATGTTGACAGCCACAATGACTTAAATCAAGCCCAAGTTATGGTATTTTTGTTTGCATTACACTCTATGTATAAAACATCATTACATATTGCCAACATATCCAATGAGGGGTGCAAAGTAGGAATTTTGCCACAGAACATCGTATGTCAAAAAATCTTGGATAGTTTTTGACTGCCATTTTAAATACTTTATTAAAAACTGTAAGTCAAATATTTAGAAAATCAATCATGAAAAACATACAATATTAAAATGTTCTTGGATGTATTAGGGATATGATAAAAATATCGGATCACACTCTAATCAATCCGTCTACACTACTATAACATTCAAGAAATTTCCAAACTTCCAGCCAAATATTTTACAAATGTTTCAAATCATAACAAAACTAGCTCATCACCAAAAGTAACCAGTTGCATTTAATAAAAGGGGATTGAAAACATGGAACACACAAACTTTTTACCAACCGTGTCGCCCGAAAAACAAAGAACACTACAAAATCAAACCTCAACCTTGACTCAAGCGTCAAATATTTTGACAGTCACAATGATGTCATGATCAGATGTGTTTGACTTTCAACTCACGAACATGTAAGAACAACAACAATGTTACTGGTATTAAGATTGAGAAGTTTATACGGTTATTTAGAAATTAAGAAAAAAAAACCTATTCTTAGTTAGGCATTGTGCCAATTTTAAGGTGAAACTCTCTAAAGTTTTAAAAATTGCTCTAAATAAATTACTAAAGCAAGTCTGACTACATTTTGTACACGAGCAATGACTGACTACATTTTGTACACGAAAATATTGCAATATTTTTTAGTCTAATTGAGAGACAGTTTTCATTTCTGGTTCGGGCCAGTATTCCTTCCTTAAGTCTTAATATTAAAATAACTTGAAATACAAGAAAACTAACCATTAAAACGCAACCCATTTACCAGTAACATTCCAAGAAACCATTTCACTCCACACATATTCTACGAAAACGATGATTGACTTCAAAAACATCACAAGTTAGCGATCAACACCTATCGTATATCGTGAGTGTCGAAGCCTCTTTGTGTAAAGTGACGCTGCTGGCTCTCCTCATTATTTGATACGAGGACAGATTCAAGCTCAGCGACATCCGCTTTTTCCACGACTTCGACTTTGGAGAAACACTGTAAAGGTTTTGACAGGTGACAGCAAAAAAAAACGTATTTTGACTTTTTGTATAAAATATTAAATTTATACCTCTCTCAATTATAAACATACAATCATTTTGTCTCTGTAAATCTTGATTCAAGCTTAAGTTAAACTTTCTCTTGACTGACAGAAACAAAACATACTTTAACTAATAAAAAAATAAGTCAAAATCATTTAAAAAAAACAAATTTAAAATTGAATTAAGAACCTCTAAACGTTACTTGCCCCGCATCCCCCCCACTCACCTGACATGCTCATCGTTCTCTCTCCCATAATACTCGGACGTCAGCCGCATTATTTGCAGCGACAGCGGGTTGATGCACTGCGGCAGCTTGTGTTCCGCCACGCTCAGCGGCATGCGCTCTCCTGGGGGGGAACTGTAGCTGTGTATACTAGGGAAGGCAAACCTCGCGAGATTGGGGCCCGAGCGAGATCCCGCGAGTTCAACAATAACAATACTGCGAGATGCCGCAAATTTCGAGATCCCGCTTTATACGAGATCCCTCTAATTTCGAGATCTCGCTAATTTCGAGATCCCGCTAATTTCGAGATCCCGCTATTTTCGAGATCCCACTATTTTTGAGATCCCGCTATTTTCGAGATCCCGCTAATTTCGAGATCCCGCTAATTTCGAGATCTCGCTAATTTTGAGATTTCGCAAATTTCGAGATCCCGCTAATTTCGAGATCCCGCTAATTTCGAGAACCCGCTAATTTCGAGAACCCGCTATTTTCGAGATTCCGCTAATTTCGAGATCTCGCCAATTTCGAGACCTCGCGAGAAAGGAAGTACGTTATTTTTGTAAATAATCACAATGAGGAAAAATAAAACAAAGCATTTGTTTTCACGAATTTCTTAAGAACGAGATTGCATTCCCTATCTGTACTTTTATAGGATATTAGATGTAAATTAGGAGAAAATGTGTAAGGGAAGTGAACTTTGTGATAAAGTGTTAAAGGTCGAGTGAAATTGTGTCGTTTTAAACAGGTTATGTTTCTTTTTGATAACAAATCTTTTTTAATGGTGAATAATAATGAATCGGTTCGGTAGTTTCAAGAAAATGATTTCGCCTTATAATATCAACGACGATATTTTAAGATATGGCTATAGATAGGGAACAAATCAGTACAAATATCAATAAATTAAAACTACAACTCCTGATAAGTATGTCAAAATTAGAAAACTTTGAGAACTAATAATTCCTTTTAATGCCACAATTTTTTTTTACAATGAAGACGGCAGGCATTCAACAAGAACTACCATTTTTTTTTTACAATGCAGATGGCAGCCTTATTAAAAAAGTTACCTTTTTTCTAACCTATGTCAAAATACTGTGTTGTATGTAGGTACCTATACCTGTGTCCAAGTTCAGCACCGTGACTTGCTCCAGTATCTCCTGGTCGGTCAGTTTGTGCCCCGTTTGTTGCTCATCGCCCGCTGACACGCGACGTTTTCTGCACATTTCATAGAATAATTGAGATTTTATTTTGAATTATGAAGTTTGATTTTGGTTTTGTAACAGATTTTGACAGCAGTGTCTAAGCATGTCTGTCTATTTTAACTGAATAAGTTACTGAAAATATTTATGTACCTAATTAAAATTTTCATTCTAATGTTTAAAATAGTTCAAAAACGAATAATCTAACTCTTCTCTAAAATAATACATTTTAATGACAGTGAACATTATACTAAAATCCATTTCATACTTTCAAAAGAAATAATAAGCAAATACACATGCAAGCAAACGGAATTCAACGAATTTCTATACTATCATATCATCATCATTACATAGTATAAATCCAAATCGATAATTCTGTCTGTTTGTCCGTTAACTCCTTCGGAACTACGTGACGGATTTTAATGCGGTTTTTTGCATATTTTAGGTGATTTATTCATTTAAATTTTTAAATTTAGATCATTCGAAAAAAGTTTCTTTAAGTTAGCCTAATTTCAATGTGTCGTGATCAAGTCCTCACCTGGTTCCGCTAGTGCTAGCGAGGTTGGCGCGGCTCTCGCTGTGCGTGCGGGACCCCGCGCCGCGAGACATGCGGTCATCTTCCTTCGTGTGGTAATCTCCTGGTAACATAGCAGTATTTACTTTAGCAAGCAATGGACAAATTAGATTAAACTAGGGGCCGCCCGCGACTCCATTAGCGTGGAAGTCGGTTTCCCGTGGGAATGAGAAGTTTTCCCAAGGTAAAAAGTACCCTATATGTTGTTCTGATGTATAACCTATATTACTGTAAAGTTTCATCAAAACCCATCCAGTAGTTTTTACGTGAAAAAGTAACAAACATCCATACATACATCCATACTCACAAACTTTCACGTTTATAATATTAGTAGGATAGATAGAACTATGTTCTTCACAATTCTAGTGTTATGAACACTTTTACCTTGTTAAAAACATAACTTAAGGCCTGTATTAGTAAAACATGTTTTGGTCATAACACTCGGTCAAATTTTATGCGAAAACTTTCATAGCTGATAGAGACAGAACATGCGTTTGGTAATAAGGCGGTTCTAGTGTAACACACAAACTTTACTTTATATAATAGAAGTGATTACAAAATTAGGAATTTAAAATTACCACAAGTTCACATACACTTCTCTATATTTTTCTTTGTTTTATTAATAAGAAGTCTGATTTTCGTTTTATTTTATATTTTTATTTTAGTTTAAGTTTGCTTTAAATTTTCTGTTACTTAACACTTTTAATATTTATTGAAATTTTATGACTTGTGTAAATGTTTTATAGTGGCCCCGATTCTGAAAACACTCTCTAAACTAAACTAAAACTATCGCTGTCACTTACTGTTCAATAGTATAAGGCAGAGACAGGTAATCATTTTAGTCCTGTCAAACTAAAATGTACGTGCAATATGACACGGCGAAGGCAATTTTAGGCTAGTCCTCAGCGCATTTCGTTCAATTTTACAATGATGTGGACTAAATTTAGTGAGACCAATGTACCTGTCTTTTTCTAATACGAAGCATGAGAAAGTGACAGCGATATTTTTAATTTAGTTTTAGAGAGTGTTTTGAGAATCGGGGCCAATACTATACTAATAATACTTTAGTTCTCCCGCGATACAGACTGGTTGCCTAGTGCGGGGAACGTTGTCTTCTTGTGATTAATTTATACTACTTATTTAGGTAAATAAATATTTTCTTTCTTTCTCTCTTCTTTCTTAACCTTTAAAAGAGCTTACCTTTTACATTATCTTTAGACATGGTGGAAGACGCGGAACCCCCTCGTATGGCGGTGTCGTTCAATACCGACATGTCCGCACTAGCACTTGCTGCAAATAAACATTACACTAATCAATTGAAAAATATAAATAAAGGATATTGTGTAAAACATGGTATTAATTAAGATATGACACACAATTGGCAGTTTTCCTTAAGGATCATTTTACAAACTTGGCAGAAGCGGTTAAAATCGTTAATAAAACTTGATTTATTACACGGACGGATCTTAAAGAAAGTTCTTGCATTACTTTTTAAAAGGTTTTTTATTTTAAATTAAAAAAATATGTTGGCCCATCGCACGCGCCTTATGAATTTCTATAGCAAATATACAACAATGGGACCCGGCCAACTGTCAACGTCGTCTTACCTACTTAATTTTATATTCTTTTTCATATGTCACTATTCCGTTAACGATTAAACAAGCAACATCATTTTGTAAAATCTTTGGTATCTCCAATATACTGTTTAAAATTTATACCTGGGGTTGTCTTCATTTCTACCTACAACCCCCATCGCTTTCTGGAGACGCGACAAAATATATTTCTTAATTCGTTGAGAATAGTTCTGATATTTCGAGGACTTATCACACAATCATTTCCCAAGCTCTTAAATTAAATAAACAAAGTCTTCAATAAAACATTTAAATAACTTACCATATCTAGAGTTGGATAGTTCGAGCGAGTCTTCAAACTCTCTGGTAATGGACTCTATAGCGCTGGCGGGACTCGGCAACGCCATCGACTGCGATAGCGACGACTGCGGGGGCTGCAAGCAAATATTGCACCTATTCATATGATGATAAGGTATAGAACATTTATAACGCCTGTGCTAATATGTGTCAGTTTAAAACTAGGGTGTATAATACATTTTTGACAAGCGAAATTAAATTTTGTTGTGAAGAAATTAAAGAAGAAATTGAATTAAATGGTTCTTTGGATTGATACCCGCTGGAAATTAGATATAAACAATGTTGATGAAAGCAGTTCCTTGTAAAACAATGTGAGCTTTCCATAAACCCAAGTTCCGGTGTGGATTCTAAAACATTTTCAGCGGAAAATTGTATTATAACCAGTTCATTATTTCGTTAGTACTTTTAATAGACCGAGCACAATTCTTACATACACTTCATTATTTTCTCCCAAAGTTAAATTTCATTCGAAATCAGAAATAAATGAGCATCTGCTTTATATGTTGCTAAAGCCTCATTTACACGATACCATTTTCTTGCACGTTCAATAGCAATAATTGAATACAATAGTGGAAGCGCAATATTTGCATTTCAATAATTGTAAGCAACTGTTTACACGTGGATATTATTTATAAAGTTGAACGCCATTATTGAATGCAAATCTTGAAAAGAAATAATTGCCAGCGTGTTTTGTTTACATTGATACAATAATGGTAAGGAGATTATCGCTTTCAAGAATTGTCTTGTCTAAACATCGACTTGAACGTTCCTGTACCATTTACTGGCACGTTGCTTCAAGAATTGACCGTATTTGCTCAGACGAATATTTTCATTCAAGTGTTTGACGTCTTCGGATAAAATGACTATCAAAGTCAAGTGAGAAAACTTTTGAATACAAGTATTGCACAAGAAAATATTGTATGTACAGTTTAAACCGAGAACATTCTTGAAAGCAAAACTTGCCTAGTAGAGAAAGAATATGGCATGTTGTTTATACGCTGCAATTCAAGTATTGCTTCTACATAATTGTACGCTACAGGCAAGAAAATGGTATCGTGTAAATGAGGCTTAAGCACAAAACTCAAGAACGGCTGAACCGATTTTGCTGATTTCTTTCCTGTTGTGTTTGATGAAGTCGGTGGAAAAATTTTTTGCAGATAAAAAAATAAATAAAAGAAAATTAAAATTAGTGTAAAATAGTATACAACATTTTATTTTCCCATACAAACCACTCTGTCTCCAGCGTTTGACGTCCAATAGGTTCTGCCGAGACAGCTAGATTACAGCGAGATAGGTTCGTATTAAACTAAGATATACCTTTATGCTACTAGCTGTGGGGATATACTGCTATAAAATATGTATATACTCACTTCAACAACAAGCGGCTTGGTGACGGTCCTCGGTGGGTAGTTCATATCGTCCGTGTCCACCGTACAGACCGACAGATTGTCTCCGTCCGTGGTAGATAGCGACTGCGAGCCGTGCAGTTTGTCTGTGTATTAGTCAGGTATTAGTAACTGAGTAATAAGGTATAGTATTGTTTTCAATAGGCTGTAGAAATTCTGACTGAATCGTCAAATATATAAAAAAAACTAGTTTTTTTTTAATTATTTATTTTTTATTATTATTATTTATTTTGAAGTGTGTTAAACATTGAGAATTGTGTTTTCTATTATAAAGTAATTAAATAATAATCATGACTGGAAACCTCATCGCAATTTTCGTTTTAGCTCATAAAAAACCTAGATAAATCCTCCAGCGGTTCCTTTCCAAAATTAGTGTCATCTAAATAGGCTAAGCGATTTTACCACACCTTCAAAAACAACAAGCTGGATCGTGATGTAATAAGAAAGTATATGAACACTTGTCATTTTTAAATCATTCATGTAATCATATCGCTCAGTTGTAAGATACAAATCAACACCAATATAACTGCTATATCAATCTGTAGATATAGTACATAGTTTTGCAAAAAAGAACCTACCCACATTTTGGGTGAAATTGAGTGATCATATTTAATAGGTTTTTATTGGAGTTGTCTACACCTTTAGAAAATAATTGGGCCAAAGTATAATTGAACAGAAAATATTATAGCCTAAATATTGTCTTGCAAACAACAACGAGGTGAAAACAGCTCCAATAGAGACCTATTGAAAATGGGTTGGTTCTTTTTTGCAAAACTATGTCCTATTGATCTATCTATAGCTAGTCCTCACGTCGCTTCTTCCGCCGCGGCGGCGGCACGGGCGCGCGCGCGGGGGCGGCGGCGCCGCGGGTGCTCTTCAGGCTGTTGGCCTTCGTGCTGGCGATCACGTCCGGCTCCATGCATATCACTGGGGGGTTATACGCTAGTTCAAATAATATGAAGTACTAGAGGCCGCTCGCGACTCCGTTCGCGTGGAAGTCGGTTTCCCGTGGGAATTAGAAGTTTTCCCGCGGTAAAAAGTAGCCTATATGTTATTCTGATGTATAACCTATATTACTGTAAAGTTTCATCAAAATCCACCCAGTAGTTTTTACGTGAAAGAGTAACAAACATCCATACATACATCCATACTCACAAACTTTCACGTTTATAATATTAGTAGGATTTATTTTCCTTGAGTAGGATAGAGAAGATTGTGATGTAGCTAAATACGGGTATGGTGGGAGGGTTGGGAATAAAGTGATGTTTATCTTAATATTTAGTGGTGAACTAGCTTCGCAATGGTGTAGATTTTGCGGCGGTGAGGGAAAACATAGTCAGGGCACCCAAATAAAAATAAAATAAATAAATAATAGCCTATATATGTCCCATAGTTGAGGGTTTGAGCCGTAATCCACCACGCTGGCCCGGTGCGGGTTGGTGAATCACATGATGGATAATCATCCAGCCATGTGGGTTTCCTCACGATGTTTTCCTTACCGTTAGTGGGTGATAAACTTGTACAAAATTTGTAAAATACCAAATTAGATGTACACCCAAGTGGGGATCGAACCCGGAACCTTCAGTATAATAGACCCGTTCCTGTTGCCACTAGGATACCACGTCCACGTAGTGACTTATCTTTATAAATACAGACTTTTGTCAAATATGCTAATATTTAAAGACGAAGAAAATAATGTAACAAGTACCGTAATGCCATACAGATGAGGAAAAGTAATAAATATTTGCAATTCGTAGACAAAGTTAAATATTTTAAATATTTATAACTATAGAAACGATCCGTATGTACCTACCGATATTCCTTTCTTTAATAAAGAAATTAAGAAATTATTAAATGAGATAATTATGCATATACGCATTAGCGCATTGATGGCGAAAGACTAGGCAAGTAACTAATTTGAATATTTGATTTAGAAATCGAACACTGAATAATAATTTCCTAGAATTTTTTAACATGATGTTAAATTTAGAAACATACAATTTAAATTAAACCAGTTCTCGTGACGAAGTTTCTTAAAACAACTATCAAATAATAGAATCAAGAACCTATAGTAAAATATTACCTTTTTTACCTCCAGTTTATTAAATTTATATGTAAAAAAGAATACAATGTCATGGTTGAACAAAAATCCATAGAAAAAAACGATTTGACCTTGTATTGTAGTCATCTGACTGGGCAAGGTGCGCCATTATGTAAAATCTATATGGTAAATAATCCTGCTATGAATTTAATCTATGAAAGATAAGTAGTCCTATTATTATTTACATATTGTGTTAACTTGAATGGCAAATCCGACATCAATATGTATAATAGAACTCTGAAACAAGTTAAACATTTTTTAAATGGCACTTTAATACTTTAACGTCAGAAAACATACTTTTTTTGTCGTATTATAAAAAGAAACTAAAGTCTGAATAATCTTGAGACAAGTATTTCTAAGTAAGCTAGAAGCGTATAACATTTTTACTGTTTGGTTATTTAAAGATTGCTAAAGAAGGTACATAATAAAGACACTTTTGGTTAAGTACGACAACAATGTGTTAAGTTAAGTACGACAAAAATGTGATCAACTTATCCAACCAAGAAATGTAATTAAGAAAACTTATTTCGAAACAATAATTTATAAGACAAATAACATACCTGTTTGATTTCTACTTTCAGAGGTCATAGGTTCGTCAGATATCGTTGATGGTTCCCGAGACGTAGCACACGACAGTGGCGGCAACGATTCCCTTATGTTCGCTGGTGATAAACAAACAAACATGTTGTTAATGTTAATTAAATTTCACTTTAACACATACACAATAAATACGTCCAGAAAATAACGAGGACGCTGCAAAATCAGAAACTAAAATAAAACTCGTTTTCTACTGCATGGCTCAGATATGCGTATCGAAATAAAAATTTTGTCTTTTTTGGTATGAAATTCAACTAATTGTGAAGTTGTAAATACTGGAAAAAGGAACGCGGGCCTCCGAGCATTACGCGGATGGGACTCGAACCCAGGACCTTTGGAAAAGTTCGAGCCCCTGTCGCGTAATGCTCGGAGGCCCGCGTTCCTTTTTCCAGTATTTACAACTTCAAAATTGATAAATTAGCATTTATAATGCAAAATTTAAAGTAAAATCTCATTCAACTAATTGGTAAGGAAGTATAAGTGTTAAAGTTAACTTCCTCATTAATGTTATTTAAACAAAAAAATAATACAGATAGTAACAGGCAACCTTTATAATATTTTAAATAATTCAGGTTAACAAATCAACCAAAAATAATGTCAATTACTGTAATTAAACTAACTGTTTATCCTACTAATATTATAATATTATAAATGTGAAAGTTTGTGAGGATGTATGGATGTATGGATGGATGGATGGATGTTTGTTACTCTTTCACGTAAAAACTACTGGATGGATTTGGATGAAACTTTGCAGTAATATAGGTTATACATCAGAATAACACATAGGATACCTTTTACCGCGGGAAAACATCTCATTCCCACGGGATACCGACTTCCACGCGAACGGAGTCGCGGGCGGCCACTAGTATTAAATAAATTGATCGTAACAAAAGTGCATAGCATGGACATTTAAAACCCTGATACAATCTTAGGAACCATACAAACATTTTTAGAGTTAGGTGCCTAAGTTATTGAAAATACCAAACTAAAGTATCCTACTAATATTATAAATGTGAAATTTTGTGAGTATGTATGGATGGATGTTTGTTACTCTTTCACGTAAAAACTACTGGACGGATATGGATGAAACATTACAGTAATATAGGTTAAACATCAAAATAACACATAGGGTTTTATTATACCACGGGAAAACTTCTCACTCTCACGGGAAACTTCTATTAATACATATTATACTTACAATGAGACTCCGAGGTTCCTCCTAAGATTCGTCCTATCCTTCCCAGGGAAGTCATACTCTGCAAACTCATGGTATCATGTGCAATTATTCTGCAACAAATAGATCAATGAATACCAGAACATCTTTTTTACAAGACACAAGAACAAGTTTAGATTAGCTAGATATAAAATTATTTTAATATAAATTTAACTAAGTATAAAATATAACTTTAATAATATAACACAAAATTTAATTATCAGAGCGAATCACTGCCTTCTGATATACAGTTTCACACTAGTTCTGAAGGCAGGGATCTATTTTATTTGCATCATAGGCTCAATTGGGCATTTAATATTTAAATAGTCTAGATTAAGATTAGATTTTATTTATATTCCGATTAAGTTAAAATTCTTTTTGTATTAGGCCTTTTTGAAACAAAAGTATTTGTATTTGTATTATTTGAATTTTATTTATTTTATTTATTTATAATTTATGCATTTACACAATGACAAGAAAAAGATAATGCAAAAAGAAAAACAGACAAACAAGGGAAAACACAAAGGTGCTCTTAAGCAACATATTTTACTTAATTCACTTTTTACTACATCAGCACAACTTAAAATTAACCCACACATGTATGATCCTAATGAGAAGTGATTAGAAGAAGATTAGAAGTTAATTAAATTCAAATAAATTATTCCATTATTTTTACTTTTCCTTTCTATCTTTGCAATAAAAGTTTTTTCAATATCTACATAATACTCACTTGAACGGTTGTTCCAGCACATAGCTACGTCGATCAGTGGCAGAGTCAGTGTTTTCAGTGACACCTTCGTCTTCTTCCTCCGTCTGCATGTGGCGGCGGAACTCCTGGAATTTCTTGCGACCTTGAACCACCTGCGACAAAAAAAAATATGAAGAAATAATATGTGTTTATAAACATAGTAACTAGAGTCTAACTAATTCCATATAGGCTTTAGGATTCATTATTTTTATTATTGTATTTTTTTAATTTAGTTCAAAATTAATGCAAATCTTGATAAAACATAAAACAAACATTTTTAACAATATTTCTGTCATCTTCTGGTGTTGGAACATCAGCTGACTCAGCAGGCTTCAATTCAGTCTCAGGTATTTTTTCAGTAGGCTTTGGAGTACTTGTCTTATCTTTGTCCAGAGGGGTTGTAGTCTCAGATATACTTGAACTTTTTATTATTGAAGATCTTCTGAAACAAACAAGAAAAACCATAACAGCATTGAGGAAACCATTGTTTTTATGTTAGTATGCAAAAGAATAGATGACTAATGTATAAAAGATAGAGATGAGACATTCATTACCATCACTTTAACTATGTTAAACAGACACAATAGGAATCCATGAAGTACAAGGCCGAATTCAAAGGTAAAGTTTACTTAATGCATCATAACATATTGAATGTTGTTGTTTGTAAAAAGAATATACGACTGCTGCTAGCCACAACAGTTACAGCACCTGTTAATGTTAAACAGGAAGAAATTGGACGAAACAATGATTGTGTAAACATAGATCTACATACTTGGATCCTTTCACAGGTGTATACTCCTCAGCATCATAAAACTCTTCCGATTCACTGCTGTCACCCATTATTAATTTTGTAAGCTGCGTAAAATATGGATGACTATCTCTAGATCAATTGAAATCACATTATATTACTTCTTAAGGCAATTTTGTTTTATGAAAAACGGCAAAAACTGCAAATGAAACCATCGCAGTCGCACACATTCACAAATTAAAATGAATGAAGTTGACGTTGACGTCCAGACATATGGGTGTATGACATTGACACTCGTTTTTTTTTATAACACGAGACTTGTGTAAAATAAAAATCAGCGATAAAGATGAGTAAAATTTACTTCTTTATTTCATTTTACCTTTATTATGTTTTAGACTTTAAAATAAATAAATTGTTTAGAAAAATATTATGTATTGTTTAAAAGCTAATAAAGTTAAATAAAAAAAAAAAAAAAAAAAGTACAACACCGAGAGTTTTACGTAACCGGTTTGTTCAGGCCAGTCATTAAGGGGCTTAGAGCATCTAACCAAAGGAGATGGCATAGCAGGCCTTTCCCCTCAGGCAAAATCTTGGTCATAGCGATGGTCATAGTCGTGAACAAAAGTACCACGCACGGTACTTGATCATTCTGTGTCGCTCGGTCATATGTTTATGTGCTCCACAAAATGGTTATTTGTTCGGTTTTGTTGTGTAAACGACGTTCAGAAACTTCGAATTTACGTTTACATGGAATTTCATATCACCTGTTAGTATTTTTGGCAATGTACTACACTATTAATTGATATTTTCGAATTTTAACCTTGATCGTAACGACACTTTAAACGATAGCAAATGTAAACAACGAATACTATATTAGGGAGACAAGTTGTCAAAAGCTGACAACCACTGTGATGAGATTTCTTTTTAATATTTTTTAATGTCGTTTTTAAAGGCCGGGATTCTAGACAGTGATGGGAAAATAAAAGTGAATTGATTTGAATGATGAAATAAAAGGATTTATTTTAAACTGATGTTACCCACTCATTTTATTTATTCCTTAGCATCTTTTTTTAGATAAACCAAATAAGTGTTCAGTAAAAACTTACAATTGTAGTAGTATTAATAAGAAAAGGTAAATTTAATAATTAAATTGGACTAAAAAACTTCATTCGTTCAATAAAAATACCCATTCATTCTTATTGTTATTGTCACATCACTTCCTCGTCCCAAGGCTTAAAGGACGAAGATTCCGGGCCTGTAAAATTGTTACCAAAAAAAAAAACAACTTCCTCGTCCCCCACCAAAAGTGCCTGAAAAATATGTTCCTGCTAAAATGATCTTGTCATCTCCTTTGGTTAAATGCTCTAAGTTAAGGGGGGTTAGGCGGTCAGCGAAAATTCCGATTTCGCTACTATCCTACGCCTTAGGCGGGGGGGTCGGAGAACGCGGTTCCTATAGAATCAACGGCCTCGAAATTAAGTGGCGTAAGCGCCAAACACATTTATTAACAAAAAGTTAATAAAATGTATAATTTATCAGAAATCTATAACAGTCACGAAATAGAAAAGGTAAAAATCAGTTTGCGATTTTACAAGACTTATTATTGTAAAACACCGTCTTTAATGTGCATTTATAAGAAATTTTAGAGGTGCCTTCAGGTTTTTTTTCTAGCAAAATTATTCCAATCGTGTTTTTTAAACAGCTCTCCCATGACATTTACGTTCTTTATTATATATTTGAAATATCAGTGCGAATATCATGTATTTTGTAAGTAACTGCTACCTAATATAAAACGGCTACTTCTGCCGTTTTCAGTTACTAAGGGCCCTTAAACCAGCGTGAAAGATGATTTTGTTTACTTAGGTTGTTTTTTGAAGTGATGCCCTAAAAGCTTAAATAGTCTGAAGTTTTTCAAAGATAGTTTGCTACCTTTCTGGAAAAAACATCCCCACACATCTGTCTGTTAAGGGTTCCGTACTATCATTTTCTACCTGTTTATTAAGATAAATTAAATTGCTTAAAAATTACGTTTGTTGTATGGGAGCCCCCCTATAATATTTACTTTATTGTTATTTAGGTAATTATTTATTTTGAAAGGTAATTTACAGGGTGTTTGGAGGGTGAGTAGCCAAATGAAAATGAAAATGGTGGATAGGTGAGACTATTAACTATTTACTTTCACTTATAAAATTGCATTTTGGTTCAAGTTTTAAAATTTATTCGATTTTCAAGATTTTCGTAAGAAAATTCCCGATTTTTCATTCAAAGCCCAATATTTTTTTTATTCAATGTAAGACAGACAGCGGAGGCTTAGAAATAGGGTCCCTATTTACCCTTTGGGTACGGAACCCTAAAAAAGGGTAAAGGGTGTCTGAAACGTGGGTTTCTTTATTAGTTTCCTTAACTTTTACCAATTAAGTAGTTAAAATAATTCTGAACTACATAATTGAAAAGAAGGTAAGTAGTTATTTACTTTCACCTAATTAAACAACCCTTTTGAACTTGATACAGTTAATTTTTAATAAAGTGCGTGGAAGTGCTGGGCTAATATGCCGAAGTTTGCGGGTTCGATACCCAGTAGCGTGTACCGGTAATTTAGTACATATTTTCAAAATTATGTACCTACCTTAGATGATTACCCATTATGTGCATCCACGAACCCGCACAGAGTAAGTGTGGTGCATTTTTGGCTTTATCTCTCTAGCTACCCGAGAAGGAGGCCAGTGCCCAAAAGTGGAACGTATAAAGGCTGCTATTCTTGTTAGGTAATAAATATAACTATTTTTTCATTGCATTTCTACTTGGGTCAATCTTTATCAGTTTCTAGGGTAGGCATCATATAAAATAACAATAGGTCAACTAAGTAAATACTCTTTGAAAAAAAAATAAAGTACTTTATCTACTTAGGTATGATTTATAAATATAACCTACAGAATCTGATAAAGTATGGAAAGTTGCACCTCACAACGCTTTTTGTCTATTTTAATTTGTTAAGGTACTTACTTCCCCACGGTTTAAAAATAAAAGGTCTGTAATTAGATATACTTAGTTACGTATATTGTTATGTTACCTATCTGTTTCTCAAGTACAATGGCAATGCGAGGCGTTGACTATGAACTAATTCATCCACGCATGGTCCAGAGCTCAAATTTCCTAGGTCAAAGGAACCTTGTGTAGTAAGGAACGTCCTTGTAAAACGTAAACAAAGCCAGAGGTTAGGACAGGATTTATGAAAAGGACTAAATACGGTATAAAATGAACGAAGTTCTGGGTCTTGGCATCAGTTAAGTGTGAGAATCAGAGGAATTATCTGAAGCGGATTACTTAGCTGTTGCAGAAAACCCACTAGGTCAGTAAAAAAATATTTTAAAAACCTAGGAAAGTAAGGAGAAATACACAGTAAAGTTCTTCTTATTTTTTTTATTATCACGGTAGGTGTAAACCCTGCAAGCTTAACGATTTAGTGTTGGAGTGTTATCGATACTTTTGTATATGCGCTTAATACCTACTTCTTTTTCTATGGATAGTCTCTAAATAAATATATTCATATATGCTTAAATCATTTAATACTTTATTTAATGACAACCTTCTGTAAAGCTGCAAATATGCCTTTGGACTTATACTACGTGCCAGCGTCTACGCCGTGCAGAGCCGTGTTGCTGACCATACGGGCTCTCAATTTGAACGTTAATCTAAAACTGATCGATATGCAACACGGTGACCACCTGAAGAACGATTATGTCAAGGTAACGAACTAATAGTCTGTCGCGCCCAGAAGTATAAAAGTAATAGGGGCAGGCTTGTTACTAACACAGAAAATATATATCTAACAGTTATGAAGTTTGCCCTCATTTATGCTAGGTCATTGGAGTTATTTAGGTCAAATCTTTATAGCCATTTCCGTTTAGGTTGAGTAATTTCGTCACCCTGGAGACTGAATGCAGTAGCGTATAATGCATTTACACAACATTGCTAAAACATGGTTAAAGGGGCTTAAAATTCCTTGTTTTTTTTTGTTTAATAATGAAAGTTACAAATTTAAATAGATATATAAAAGAGCACGATTGATTATTAAAATAAAGCGTGTTTTTCAGATGAACCCACAGCATACAGTGCCAACATTGGTGGACGATGGTTTCTGTCTTTCTGAGTCTCGTGCCATCATGACTTACCTTTGTAACAAGTATGGCAAAGGAACTAATCTCTATCCCGACGAACCAAGAGCTAGGGCTATAGTCGACCAACGTTTGTATTTCGATATTGGCACCTTGTACCAAAGATTCAGCGACTATTTTGTAAGTATACTTCCTTAGCACAAGATTTCTAGTTAAATCTACATGCCGATTGTAAAAAGATGACGACATCCACCCACATATTGCGTTACCAATTAAACTATAGATAACATTATAATTCTTATCATGACGAAGCATTTTTTGCAGTATCCTCAAGTTTTTGGTGGTATCCCAACCGAGAGAGACCAGAAATTGGCTAAGATAGATGAAGCTTTGAAGATCCTGGACACGTACTTGGACGGTCAAAAGTTCGTGGCTGGACCGAACTTAACTATAGCAGACCTAAGTCTGGTAGCCAGTGTGTCTAGCTTCGAGGCTTCGGATATTGAATTTCGGAAGTATCCGAATGTGCGCAGGTAAGCTATTAAATAAGAATACGTAGAAGGTTGTATTGGGGTTCCCCATGATGAACCAACGTCATTAACAGGATTTTTGCTCAATTTACTATAAGTTGTTTTAATTAACATAACAGGATTGGACGTAAAGAAACTATGAGGCAAATTTAAGTACTTAGATAAAAGTATTTATGTACGCTTTACTAAGATAAAATGAGATCTGTTTATTTTTAACTGGAGTAAATAAAATTATCTAGCTACATTAAAAAGGCCTTGTCATAGTTAAATTTTATTATTTTGGAGATAACAGTTATTGAATTGAAGTCTTCTCTTTTTTTCCAGATGGTACGAGACTGTGAAAACCTCAGCCCCTGGGTACCAGGAGTCCAATGAAAAAGGGTTGGATCATTTTAAGTCTTTATTCAACCAAATTATAAAGAAGTAACCAAAAACTTCAAGATAACGATTTTATTGTTTCACTATTTTTTCTATAATCTGTCTTTTAAAAAAAATACTAAACTGAGTGTGCTTTGCTTCATTTTGTTTGGTTAATGCTACAACACTTTGACAATAAAGAATTTGAAATCATAGTTGGCATTTCTTTTAACATTTATTTATTTAGGTAATTACTTACCTCTTAAAAAATTACACAAAAGAAAAAATATTGACGGAATAGTCGAGAATATAATATAAATCGGAAAACTTACATAACAACCGAACATATGGAATTAACTTGGAATGGAATCTTATTAAAAACGAATATATTTTATTTTCTAAGTCGGTTTTTAATAACTGATATTTGTCACCTCCCATATGCTATCTTTAAACTAAATATTGTAAAGATAAGTAAAATGTGCCCAGAATGTTCTGAAACTTTGTAAACTAGACAAAGCTATTAAAAGTAGGTGTATCTTTATATAAACTTTATTTATTTTCATAGCACAATAAGCAAGTTTATTTCAGGTAAATTTATAATTACAATTTTAACTTCATAGTTAAACATTATAGGTGCAAAAAAATATAATCGGTCCTGACTGACAAACAAACAAATTTTTCAAACAGTATAGAAAAATATGGTTGTTCATGATGATATCATAACATGCAATTTAATCGTTTTATCACGATACAGGCAGATACCATTCGGTAGAGTTAGTATATCTACGAACCTGCGAGCCCTAACACGTAGATTTCATAAACAATACAAGGTAAATATACTTGTACCCGCAGTGTCTATTTTTATTCATCGCATTTTCTTCACTATCTTGTAATAGAAAGAACAAGGTAAGTTTAATATTGGTGTGGTATTGAATAAAAAAGTATTGAATAAAATGCACGAGAGTTTAAAAATAGCATCGGTGTTGTATGACTGCAATCTATCGACATCAACATATTTATATGTTTATTAAAATAAAATAGCGCGTTTTCAAACGTAATATTTACATTAGCTTGTATGTATAACGATGTAGAATTGTGCTACTCTTCATTTTTAAAGTTACAACAATTTTAGATAATATCGAATGGTAATCATGTATTTCAATTAAAACTTACCTTCACATTTTTTTATGAACAGCATCATGACTATCGACTTCTACTACATCCCTGCGTCGGCTCCTTGCAGGACCGTTCTTCTCGCGGCCAAAGCACTCAATCTTGATTTGAATCTTAAGTTAATAGACCTCTTCCAAGGGGACCACTTGAAACCTGAGTTTTTAAAGGTAATACATATATTTTTTAAATAAAAACGGTTTTCACTAACGTTTAATAACAATTTGTGTGTAACTGTATCAAAATCAGAAAATATTAAAGAAATTTATATCCGTGGCTTCATAAGAAAAATATATTTATATTTTTATTAATTTGACCAACAGTTGAACCCTCAACACACAGTTCCCACTTTGGTGGACGATGGTTTCTCCATATGGGAGTCACGCGCCATCATCTGCTATCTTGCCAACAAATACGGGAAAGACAGCAGTCTATATCCAGAAGACCCAAAAGCTAGAGCACTCGTCGATCAGAGATTGTACTTTGACATCGGCACTTTGTATCAACGTTTTGGCGACTATTTCGTAAGAATAATAATCGATTAAACCTCATAATTAACTCCAAACTATTTATAGCTATACAGCTTGAATTTTTTGTAAGTAAAGTGAAAAATTGGTAATCAAATTCACAAGTCTTCCAAACATTTTCAAATTATCTTATCTCATATTAAGATGGAAATTGACCTAAGCGAAATTGACAACGATATTCAATCTAAGACGATCATGGATATCATTATCAGTATCACAGAAAATTTATACATCTTTCAATAAATTTGATTTGTATGATAAACCAGAGATAACAATTATTTTATTTTAGTACCCACAAATAATGGGCGGTGCCCCTGCTGACAAGGACAAGCTGGCCAAAATTGAAGAAGCTCTGAAATTGTTAAACACCTTCTTGGAAGGTCAAAAATACTGCGCTGGCCCGAACCTGACCCTCGCTGACCTCAGTTTAGTAGCCACCGTCTCCAGCCTAGAAGCCACGGATGTCGACTTCCTTAAATATGACAACATCAAGAGGTAAATCCACTATCTACGCCTTGATTCATATTTTCCGTTACTTTTTGGGTAAATTTCAAAAATGTTTCTGATGAAAGAAATGAGTCAAAACATCCTTAAACCACAGATCTCCTAAAAAATATCATATATCATTGAGATAAATTTTCAACTTGAGCACTTATAAATCTAAATATGTACCTAATATTAAACTTTTTGTACATTAGATGGTACGAGACAGTGAAGAGTACTGCTCCAGGGTACCAGGAAGCCAACGGGAAGGGGTTGGAGGCTTTCAAAACAATGGTTAATAGTATGCTGAAGAAGTGAAAATCTGTGTAAATGATAAATAACACCAGCTGAAATTATAAGTAAATAAAAATAAGAATACCTACTACTTAATTTATTTATTTAATTACCTACGCGCTGAGTAAAAGCAAGTCCTGTAAAAACGCAAAACGAAGTATAAAACTATAGGAAACATTAGATTTCCTATAAAGAACCTCTCGAATACCCTCTACATTTTTTTAATAAAAGCATAGTGCAGTATTTCCCACCAGTAATGATATATAAATTATTAAAAGTTAAAGTGCTTGGTAATGGTCAGCAGGAGTCTAGAATGAAGTTGATTCACATCATGGCATAGTGAGTTGCCATTGGGCAGTTGTTGGAATCTCCGGAGTTTCTTATGCGTCACGCACACAACCTCAATATAAAATATTAGCTCTTCGACTTTCAACAGCTATTCGTACTCTGAATTTCGTCCAAGCCGCACGGTTTGCCGCATTGCCTTATTTCATCGTTGAATTGGAATAAATGTAAGTTTTTCCAAAGTGTTTCATAGTGATGAGTGAAAGTGGATGTGAGATACAAATATCGATAATTTTCTATTTTATATTTAGTGTAAACTAGTGGCACCTCTTAGTTTTCTTAAAGTCCGTTTCGTTTCTACAAAATTAGCGTAATTTAACTGTCTAAATACCCATTTACATTTTATTTGCTAATTTAGAAAGCATGAGAATTTACTGTGATAGAGCGTGGGCTGTTTATGAAATTAAGTGAAAGGTAACAAGTGAACCACAAAAATAATACTCAAAGACACTAAGTTCATATTTGAAGTAGTTAATAAAATCACTTATGAGCTTGTTCTTCGGCCAGAGTGCGTTCTATCCTTAATTTTTTTAGTATCCAGTAAAACCGGTTAGCCCAAAAAGTAACAAACATATTAACCACGCCTGCCAGTATAAGTAATGTTGAGTTGGAGCCAAACACCGGCCGGCGCATTCTATAAATATTCCGACTCATATGGAGAAAACATGCCACTAGTTATATTTTTAACTTAAAAATAAAAACAATGACGCTAAGTTTAGTCAATTCTTAAATCAAAAAATAAAATAACTACAACTATGTATTTTTTATCATAGTTATGGTTCGGTTAGTGTACTTAACTTTTTATACTAATTTGAATTTTTGCAGCACCAAGGTCAACAGCTAACTTTTTATGACAAGTGTCCATAAAAAGAAGGATATTGATTTAGTCACAAGTATATTTTGTTATTTTTTATGACAAAATTAATAAGTTAGTGATCATAATGCTGTATTTACAAAATACAATCACGATGTTTTGACTGTCTTTGTACAGTTTGTAGATATAGCTGCCTCGATTATAAAACTAGGTTATTGCTTATAACAAGTTACAATCAGGTTTCTACCTATAGTGTATTCAATCAATATTTGTTTGAATAGAAAAGATAGTAATTGCATGTTGTTATCTATTGATAAAGCTAAATTGCTAGTTGAGTTTCGGTTTCTACAATATTTAATGAAGGAATTTAATAAATCATGCTGCCATTCGCTATACTACAAAAGCGTTTGTGACAGTACCTCATTAATCATACCTATTGGTAGTTTTTATTAAAATGTTTAAGTTATATCCTAGTTAAAAGAATTGCGTTCTAATATTAATAAATAACTGCTTAACCCTTTGTGAAATAAATAGGTAACTGTCAAATGACCTTCTACAAAATAAAAGAATTGTCCATTGCAATGGTGATTGTTAAAACGACCTTCATAGAACCCTTTAATTTCGATGAAAACATGACAGTTGGGTTCTATTGTTCAATTATAAAAAGACTGTTATTTATATGTATGGACAAAAATTTACCTTATTTATATTTTTAGCATCATGACCATCGACTTCTACTACGTTCCCGGGTCCTCTCCCTGCAGGGCTGTACTCCTCACAGCCAAAGCCCTCAACCTCAGCATGAACCTGAAGCTGGTAGACCTGCATCATGGTGAACACTTGAAACCTGAGTTTTTGAAGGTAATATTTATTCAAAAAAAATACACTTCGAAAAAACAAATGATGCAAGCCAATTAAACATGCACAGAGTTTAAAAAGGTCAAAACAAACATATTTTTACTCCAGTCTTAAAAAGTCTATCTAAAATAACAAACATCATGACAGGGATAATGTTTAAAGTAACTCTTTGTTTTATACAACATTAACATACTTACCTACCACTAGATAATATTAAAAACAAATTAAGTAGAAAGCATAATTTTTCAATTTAATCATAAATTAATGTAACATTTGGTAGTGTACTACGCAACGACTATTATGTTTAGCTATCTACCTACTTTATGAAACTATCGACAAATCTATGTTTAAAAGCACAACACTAATGATTAAAAGTTTTAGTTAGTTTTAATTTTATGTACCTACCTATTATTTGACACTTCATAATCTTTAATTCATAAAAACACAAGAATTTAATTTGACTTACCTACGGCAATCATAGTTAAAATTCTAGAATGAGGCAGTACCTACGTAACATACCAAAGCTTATGCTATTCAACAAAAAACTTTAGCACCAAGCAATAAGATCGGAAATGCAATATTAACTTACCGTTCCAAGGGCGAATGATTGTTATTGCCATGGCATGAATAGAGCAAAATTGTTGTGGTACCAACCTACCAACCAGATAGATCGTACGATATAGTACTTGTGTGTGTACTTATTGTATAGAGGTCAATAACTTCTATTATGTACGAGATAGGCATTATTTACCCATGCAGGATTTCAAAACCAACAATGTGATAAATAGATAACTAAGCTCTATATTTGTCTCTACAGATCTTATGTGACACTTTACGTACAGTCATTACAACGCAGTCATTAAATCTCCGTAACCTACATTATCTTTCTAACTACATTCTATTGTGAAAATCAATTAACAGTTTATCCACCTACCTACAATACTTTAATAAGTATCAACTAGTCTTAACGTCATAAAATGACGGGAGAGTGGGTAGGCGCAAGATTACAACTATCTCTATGAACTGGTTTTAGTTTATTACGAAACAAAATACTTCCAATTTCCGACCGACCATTGCCCCGTCGTCATGCCCGCAATCAACAATTTACCGGTAGAACGACCATGCTAAGTGTGGGTACTTTGGGTACCCAAATAAGCAACTCTTACGTGACTTGTGTACTTACCAATTTCTCAAAAAACGAGATTAAAATTTGGAACGATTTACCTGCGCAGAACAGAATATAAAAAATATAATTAGTATGCTTATACATAATACAGTGAACTGTCAAAATGCACTTACATAAATCATTATTTCTTGGTAGTGATATTTTGTTCATGGGCTACCTACATAAATGCAAGATCATTAGGGTCACCTGTACGTTACTAACTGATGCTAAGATTATTACGAAATCTGTTCAACCAATAATCAAATTCTTATTAAGTTGTCTTTGCATTTAACAGTTTTTACACTCAACGCCGAAGATTGCTTGACAGCGTTTACTAGCCTTGTAATTAATTACCTACCTTAACTGCATTTTAATTCCACTTGGATCTTTACTCACTTACCTTTCCCTCCACAGATAAACCCCCAGCACACAGTACCTACTATGGTGGACGACGGCTTTTCTCTCTGGGAGTCCCGCGCCATCATCTGCTACCTCGTCAATAAGTATGGGAAGGGAAGCAACCTGTACCCCGAGGAACCCAAGGCCAGAGCTCTGGTCGACCAGAGACTTTACTTTGATATCGGCACGCTTTACGGAAGATTTGCTGACTATTTCGTGAGTAACTTCTTAAATAGTAGTAGTGTAATAACAAATTTTTAACGGTTTTCTACGAGGTCGTCAATTTATATTTGATTTTCAATCGTCTTTGAATTTTCTCAAATGAGACTTAAGGTTAAGACCTCTATGAAGGGTAGAGCAAGAAATAATTCTTTTCGAAAACATCAGTCTAGTCATCTAGTTAAAAACGAGATCTATTCATAGTACGTTATGTTTCCGTAAATCTGAGGAGGAAGGATAAAATTAGCTACTATCATTAGCCACATTGTGAAGTACTCCATGTGAGTAGCTACATACGAATAATCATAGTTGTAATTAGCGCTTGGCTTAACGAACAGGAAAATATAGGTATTATTATATCTTCAGTCTATAAAGGTCAGCGCACACCGCAAGCAGAGCAATTTTTCGTATTATTATGAAAGATATTAAGAGCAAGAATACCAATGATTGACGTACTTACCTAGTTCAATATTGCGCTGTTATATCGCCGTCTAGCATGTTATGTGCACTGACTTTAGCTGCAATTAGCAATATCAATAGTGCTCTATTCTACAAACAGGATGCTTTGTGTCCTTTGTTAGCAAGAAGATAACAACTCAATAGATAATACACAATAGGATGTTTTTTCTAACCTACTTTAATCATATTCCAGTACCCACAACTATTCGGAGGAGCGCCCGCGGATAAGGACAAGTTAGCCAAAGTAGAAGAAGCTCTGAAGCTATTGAACACTTTCTTGGAGGGACAGAAGTATTGTGCAGGCGACAATCTGACGATAGCCGATCTCAGTATCGTTGCTTCGGTCTCTAGTCTGGAAGCTTCGGATGTCGACTTCCTCAAATATGACAACATTAAGAGGTAGGCAATCATTACTTAACCTACTATTACATAGTACCTACTTAGGAAATTGAAACCGCCTTTCATAAATTACATTTTTAAACTCATATCAGCTACATATTTGTATTCTTTGTAAATCTTATGCAACATCTTTCGTATCTAATTGAGACATACAATATAAGTTTTAATATGGTAACATAAAAAGTTTATGAATAAGGTAGTATGTAGAGCTATTAAAACGATTCTATTTTTCTATTGTTCTTTTAAAATTGGCAAGTTTACATCATTCTAGAATCTGTGAGTCATGACGTTGCGTGTTGAAATCCATTAAGGATTCGCGTGAATTTGATGTTCAGCATCTAACTACAATACAGACGATCATTAACCTACTTATTAAAACTTAATTTAATGAATAAAAAGAGAATATTCAATTGAATACCTAAAATAATTATTTTTACCGACGAATTTGCAATAAATGAAATTATATGTATACTTACGTAATCAAAATACTAATAAGTTTTTCTATTTATTTAGATGGTACGAGACAGTGAAGAAAACCGCCCCCGGTTACCAAGAAGCCAACGAGAAGGGCTTGGAAGCCTTCAAAGGGCTCGTCAACAGCCTTATGAAGAAGTAAAACTCAATAATTATAGGAATTGTTCTAACGGCAATTAATCTCATTTAAGTGTTTCACAAACGTTAATAAAACCAGATGAACTGCCTTGACTCTCGTTTAACAGAACAATAATTAATTTTACGATTTATTTAAGTTTGTATGTTATAAGGCCACAATAAAAAATACGCACTTAATTGTTGTTTTAACTGAATGAAAACTCAATGGAATTTACATAATATTTTTATTATCTTCGTCTTTAATAAAGTAATTACAGATAGGCACTAAAAATAACCATGCATTTAAGACCATAATACAATATAACATATTTTTCTTAGATACAACAAACCCCTTTAGCGCTTCACATATTGTATCGTAAAAGAAAGATTTTAGTACCATCATGTTAGTAATTCAATTTAGTTGAGTATTTACTCTTTGATATATGCCAGTGTTCATACATTACCTGGATGACTCGATTATTGCAGTACATTATTTTGGTAGGTACAAAACCTAATCACATATTCAGGATTTTGGTTTCAGTTAGATTTAAGTAACCAAGTTATACCTTGCCGAGTCAACCCTAAGCCCCTGATACTAAGATTCAAAATCCAACGAGCTATTGAACTGACCATTTTGTACTCGATTATAAATGTATAGATCAGCCAATGTTAGCACGACTTGTATTTAGGACTAGTTTTAAAATGGCTGTAATCATTGCCCTAACCCACAGCATACTATAAATGAGCACGGATTCATCAAATGTCTATGTCGTACTAACCTTTTACAATAATTTAACTTCAACAGTCAACCTGCAAAACAATCAAAGCAATATGGATAACCGCTAACTTCGTGAAGGCACATAACACCGGTAAACAATGAAATTATAATGTTTTAAAAAAGCTAATCAGTTACTTAGTAAATAGTTTCTATAGCTAGTAACATACAAAAACAAACTTGATATCAAGCATCTGTGTAGGGTGATACCAGCTAAATATTATTGCTGACGTATAAACCAACTAAATCTTTAGCTATACATACGCTGACGAATTTATACAGCTAAATAAATAGATATAATTTATGAATTATCTACTAACATTGAAATAAAAAGATTTCCTAAGAATAAAAATAATAATTTCAGGAATAAACACAGCACTGTGTGTAATGCATAGTGTAACTTATATAGGATTACTCTATTTATAACATAAAACAACTACAGGATTTTGGTTATAGTATGAAAACTAAGACCAAAAGCAACCTATGTACCTTTTCATGCTATAAATAATGTTACTTCCCAAACAGTATGTTCATCTAACTTGTGTCATATTGATTCATCACAATTACAGTAATTATTATTATTAGTTTAAACTTCATTCGTTCAGACACTAAATATCAATAATTACACAAAGCTATCTACATTATGAGCCACCCTAACTTGCTTGTTTCCACCGCATACCTTTTGAAATCAATAATTTAAACTGCACAAATGTGATGGTTGACTTTTATTCCAAAACGCATGATCTGGATATCAAATGTTGCCAGTGTCCCCAATTGCAAAACGTGGGAAAAAGAACAAAAATAAACCTTATCTAAACATAACTGTATCTATAATTTCTCTCTATCATACATATATATCTTTTGAATAAAAACGCCTAAGAAAGCAATTTACAAAAATATGATCTTACCTAAGACAGGTAGGTGTTACACAAAAGCGATTTTGATAAATAATTGTAGTAATATTGAAACTGGCAACTGTAAGTTGGTGTTGTTTGGGAATGATTCACTGTGGCCGACTGTGTAGCTTCAACTGGACTCAATGGACTGTCTGTAAGCAAAAAATTGTTTAGTTAAAACTAGTTTAAAATGTTTTATTTGTGTGATTATATAAAAGACATAATGAAGTTAAAAGATTTAAAAACTATATTATAATTTTATACAAATATTTGAATATTTGACCATGCAATGGGTTAAGTTAGGTAGGATATACATACAAACAGATAAAATGACAACTATGGTATATTGTATTTTGGGATAATATAATTATTTAGGGTTTTAAATGGGCCACCTCCTAACGACCGCAAGGGTCGCAAGAAGCAACCAAGACACTCCTTTATCTAACCAAAATCAAACTAAAGGTAACCACGACAAACAGTTCTTTTTTATCTTTTAAACCCCATAGGAATGTGCCATCGTATCTTAGGTCTTGGTCACGAATCCATGGGATAATAATGAAGCACTGCCGGAGCGCGCGCGCACACACACACACACCCAAATACACACACACATACACACTACAGGGGCGGTGTATACGTACGTGGCGGCGTGTCTACTGGCAGCACTGCCGGCGCACGGAGTCGCTGGCCGGGGGCGCGGGGTCGGCGTCACACACACACACACACACACACTACAGGGGCGGTGTATACGTACGTGGCGGCGTGTCTACTGGCAGCACTGCCTGCGCACGGAGTCGCTGGCCGGGGGCGCGGGGTCGGCGTCACACACACACACACACACACACTACAGGGGCGGTGTATACGTACGTGGCGGCGTGTCTACTGGCAGCACTGCCGGCGCACGGAGTCGCTGGCCGGGGGCGCGGGGTCGGCGTCACACACACACACACACACACTACAGGGGCGGTGTATACGTACGTGGCGGCGTGTCTACGGGCAGCACTGCCTGCGCTCGGAGTCGCTGGCCGGGGGCGCGGGGTCGGCGTCACACACACACACACACACACTACAGGGGCGGTGTATACGTACGTGGCGGCGTGTCTACTGGCAGCACTGCCGGCGCACGGAGTCGCTGGCCGGGGGCGCGGGGTCGGCGTCACACACACACACACACACACACTACAGGGGCGGTGTATACGTACGTGGCGGCGTGTCTACTGGCAGCACTGCCGGCGCACGGAGTCGCTGGCCGGGGGCGCGGGGTCGGCGTCACACACACACACACACACACACTACAGGGGCGGTGTATACGTACGTGGCGGCGTGTCTACTGGCAGCACTGCCGGCGCACGGAGTCGCTGGCCGGGGGCGCGGGGTCGGCGTCACACACACACACACACACACTACAGGGGCGGTGTATACGTACGTGGCGGCGTGTCTACTGGCAGCACTGCCGGCGCACGGAGTCGCTGGCCGGGGGCGCGGGGTCGGCGTCACACACACACACACACACACACTACAGGGGCGGTGTATACGTACGTGGCGGCGTGTCTACTGGCAGCACTGCCGGCGCACGGAGTCGCTGGCCGGGGGCGCGGGGTCGGCGTCACACACACACACACACACACACTACAGGGGCGGTGTATACGTACGTGGCGGCGTGTCTACTGGCAGCACTGCCGGCGCACGGAGTCGCTGGCCGGGGGCGCGGGGTCGGCGTCACACACACACACACACACACTACAGGGGCGGTGTATACGTACGTGGCGGCGTGTCTACTGGCAGCACTGCCGGCGCACGGAGTCGCTGGCCGGGGGCGCGGGGTCGGCGTCACACACACACACACACACACTACAGGGGCGGTGTATACGTACGTGGCGGCGTGTCTACTGGCAGCACTGCCGGCGCACGGAGTCGCTGGCCGGGGGCGCGGGGTCGGCGTCACACACACACACACACACACTACAGGGGCGGTGTATACGTACGTGGCGGCGTGTCTACTGGCAGCACTGCCGGCGCACGGAGTCGCTGGCCGGGGGCGCGGGGTCGGCGTCACACACACACACACACACACTACAGGGGCGGTGTATACGTACGTGGCGGCGTGTCTACTGGCAGCACTGCCGGCGCACGGAGTCGCTGGCCGGGGGCGCGGGGTCGGCGTCACACACACACACACACACACACTACAGGGGCGGTGTATAAGTACGTGGCGGCGTGTCTACTGGCAGCACTGCCGGCGCACGGAGTCGCTGGCCGGGGGCGCGGGGTCGGCGTCACACACACACACACACACACTACAGGGGCGGTGTATACGTACGTGGCGGCGTGTCTACTGGCAGCACTGCCGGCGCACGGAGTCGCTGGCCGGGGGCGCGGGGTCGGCGTCACACACACACACACACACACACACACTACAGGGGCGGTGTATACGTACGTGGGTGCGTGTCTACTGGCAGCACTGCCGGCGCACGGAGTCGCTGGCCGGGGGCGCGGGGTCGGCGTCACACACACACACACTACAGGGGCGGTGTATACGTACGTGGCGGCGTGTCTACTGGCAGCACTGCCGGCGCACGGAGTCGCTGGCCGGGGGCGCGGGGTCGGCGTCACACACACACACACACACACACTACAGGGGCGGTGTATACGTACGTGGCGGCGTGTCTACTGGCAGCACTGCCGGCGCACGGAGTCGCTGGCCGGGGGCGCGGGGTCGGCGTCACACACACACACACACACACACTACAGGGGCGGTGTATACGTACGTGGCGGCGTGTCTACTGGCAGCACTGCCGGCGCACGGAGTCGCTGGCCGGGGGCGCGGGGTCGGCGTCACACACACACACACACACACACTACAGGGGCGGTGTATACGTACGTGGCGGCGTGTCTACTGGCAGCACTGCCTGCGCACGGAGTCGCTGGCCGGGGGCGCGGGGTCGGCGTCACACACACACACACACACACACTACAGGGGCGGTGTATACGTACGTGGCGGCGTGTCTACTGGCAGCACTGCCGGCGCACGGAGTCGCTGGCCGGGGGCGCGGGGTCGGCGTCACACACACACACACACACACTACAGGGGCGGTGTATACGTACGTGGCGGCGTGTCTACTGGCAGCACTGCCGGCGCACGGAGTCGCTGGCCGGGGGCGCGGGGTCGGCGTCACACACACACACACACACACTACAGGGGCGGTGTATACGTACGTGGCGGCGTGTCTACTGGCAGCACTGCCGGCGCACGGAGTCGCTGGCCGGGGGCGCGGGGTCGGCGTCACACACACACACACACACACACTACAGGGGCGGTGTATACGTACGTGGCGGCGTGTCTACTGGCAGCACTGCCGGCGCACGGAGTCGCTGGCCGGGGGCGCGGGGTCGGCGTCACACACACACACACACACACACTACAGGGGCGGTGTATACGTACGTGGCGGCGTGTCTACTGGCAGCACTGCCGGCGCACGGAGTCGCTGGCCGGGGGCGCGGGGTCGGCGTCACACACACACACACACACACTACAGGGGCGGTGTATACGTACGTGGCGGCGTGTCTACTGGCAGCACTGCCGGCGCACGGAGTCGCTGGCCGGGGGCGCGGGGTCGGCGTCACACACACACACACACACACACTACAGGGGCGGTGTATACGTACGTGGCGGCGTGTCTACTGGCAGCACTGCCGGCGCACGGAGTCGCTGGCCGGGGGCGCGGGGTCGGCGTCACACACACACACACACACACACTACAGGGGCGGTGTATACGTACGTGGCGGCGTGTCTACTGGCAGCACTGCCGGCGCACGGAGTCGCTGGCCGGGGGCGCGGGGTCGGAGACACACACACACACACACACACTACAGGGGCGGTGTATACGTACGTGGCGGCGTGTCTACTGGCAGCACTGCCGGCGCACGGAGTCGCTGGCCGGGGGCGCGGGGTCGGCGTCACACACACACACACACACACTACAGGGGCGGTGTATACGTACGTGGCGGCGTGTCTACTGGCAGCACTGCCGGCGCACGGAGTCGCTGGCCGGGGGCGCGGGGTCGGCGTCACACACACACACACACACACTACAGGGGCGGTGTATACGTACGTGGCGGCGTGTCTACTGGCAGCACTGCCGGCGCACGGAGTCGCTGGCCGGGGGCGCGGGGTCGGCGTCACACACACACACACACACACTACAGGGGCGGTGTATACGTACGTGGCGGCGTGTCTACTGGCAGCACTGCCGGCGCACGGAGTCGCTGGCCGGGGGCGCGGGGTCGGCGTCACACACACACACACACACACACAACAGGGGCGGTGTATACGTACGTGGCGGCGTGTCTACTGGCAGCACTGCCGGCGCACGGAGTCGCTGGCCGGGGGCGCGGGGTCGGCGTCACACACACACACACACACACTACAGGGGCGGTGTATACGTACGTGGCGGCGTGTCTACTGGCAGCACTGCCGGCGCACGGAGTCGCTGGCCGGGGGCGCGGGGTCGGCGTCACACACACACACACACACACACACACTACAGGGGCGGTGTATACGTACGTGGGTGCGTGTCTACTGGCAGCACTGCCGGCGCACGGAGTCGCTGGCCGGGGGCGCGGGGTCGGCGTCACACACACACACACTACAGGGGCGGTGTATACGTACGTGGCGGCGTGTCTACTGGCAGCACTGCCGGCGCACGGAGTCGCTGGCCGGGGGCGCGGGGTCGGCGTCACACACGCACACACACACACACTACAGGGGCGGTGTATACGTACGTGGCGGCGTGTCTACTGGCAGCACTGCCGGCGCACGGAGTCGCTGGCCGGGGGCGCGGGGTCGGCGTCACACACACACACACACACACACTACAGGGGCGGTGTATACGTACGTGGCGGCGTGTCTACTGGCAGCACTGCCGGCGCACGGAGTCGCTGGCCGGGGGCGCGGGGTCGGCGTCACACACACACACACACACACACTACAGGGGCGGTGTATACGTACGTGGCGGCGTGTCTACTGGCAGCACTGCCGGCGCACGGAGTCGCTGGCCGGGGGCGCGGGGTCGGCGTCACACACACACACACACACACACTACAGGGGCGGTGTATACGTACGTGGCGGCGTGTCTACTGGCAGCACTACCTGCGCACGGAGTCGCTGGCCGGGGGCGCGGGGTCGGCGTCACACACACACACACACACACACACTACAGGGGCGGTGTATACGTACGTGACGGCGTGTCTACTGGCAGCACTGCCGGCGCACGGAGTCGCTGGCCGGGGGCGCGGGGTCGGCGTCACACACACACACACACACACACTACAGGGGCGGTGTATATGTACGTGGCGGCGTGTCTACTGGCAGCACTGCCTGCGCACGGAGTCGCTGGCCGGGGGCGCGGGGTCGGCGTCACACACACACACACACACACTACAGGGGCGGTGTATACGTACGTGGCGGCGTGTCTACTGGCAGCACTGCCTGCGCACGGAGTCGCTGGCCGGGGGCGCGGGGTCGGCGTCACACACACACACACACACACTACAGGGGCGGTGTATACGTACGTGGCGGCGTGTCTACTGGCAGCACTGCCGGCGCACGGAGTCGCTGGCCGGGGGCGCGGGGTCGGCGTCACACACACACACACACACACACTACAGGGGCGGTGTATACGTACGTGGCGGCGTGTCTACTGGCAGCACTGCCTGCGCACGGAGTCGCTGGCCGGGGGCGCGGGGTCGGCGTCACACACACACACACACACACACTACAGGGGCGGTGTATACGTACGTGGCGGCGTGTCTACTGGCAGCACTGCCTGCGCACGGAGTCGCTGGCCGGGGGCGCGGGGTCGGCGTCACACACACACACACACTACAGGGGCGGTGTATACGTACGTGGCGGCGTGTCTACTGGCAGCACTGCCGGCGCACGGAGTCGCTGGCCGGGGGCGCGGGGTCGGCGTCACACACACACACACACACACTACAGGGGCGGTGTATACGTACGTGGCGGCGTGTCTACTGGCAGCACTGCCGGCGCACGGAGTCGCTGGCCGGGGGCGCGGGGTCGGCGTCACACACACACACACACACACTACAGGGGCGGTGTATACGTACGTGGCGGCGTGTCTACTGGCAGCACTGCCTGCGCACGGAGTCGCTGGCCGGGGGCGCGGGGTCGGCGTCACACACACACACACACACACACACTACAGGGGCGGTGTATACGTACGTGGCGGCGTGTCTACTGGCAGCACTGCCTGCGCACGGAGTCGCTGGCCGGGGGCGCGGGGTCGGCGTCACACACACACACACACACACTACAGGGGCGGTGTATACGTACGTGGCGGCGTGTCTACTGGCAGCACTGCCGGCGCACGGAGTCGCTGGCCGGGGGCGCGGGGTCGGCGTCACACACACACACACACACACTACAGGGGCGGTGTATACGTACGTGGCGGCGTGTCTACTGGCAGCACTGCCTGCGCACGGAGTCGCTGGCCGGAGGCGCGGGGTCGGCGTCACACACACACACACACACTACAGGGGCGGTGTATACGTACGTGGCGGCGTGTCTACTGGCAGCACTGCCTGCGCACGGAGTCGCTGGCCGGGGGCGCGGGGTCGGCGTCACACACACACACACACACACACTACAGGGGCGGTGTATACGTACGTGGCGGCGTGTCTACTGGCAGCACTGCCTGCGCACGGAGTCGCTGGCCGGGGGCGCGGGGGTCGGCGTCACACACACACACACACACACACACTACAGGGGCGGTGTATACGTACGTGGCGGCGTGTCTACTGGCAGCACTGCCGGCGCACGGAGTCGCTGGCCGGGGGCGCGGGGTCGGCGTCACACACACACACACACACACACTACAGGGGCGGTGTATACGTACGTGGCGGCGTGTCTACTGGCAGCACTGCCTGCGCACGGAGTCGCTGGCCGGGGGCGCGGGGTCGGCGTCACACACACACACACACACTACAGGGGCGGTGTATACGTACGTGGCGGCGTGTCTACTGGCAGCACTGCCTGCGCACGGAGTCGCTGGCCGGGGGCGCGGGGTCGGCGTCACACACACACACACACACACACTACAGGGGCGGTGTATACGTACGTGGCGGCGTGTCTACTGGCAGCACTGCCTGCGCACGGAGTCGCTGGCCGGGGGCGCGGGGTCGGCGTCACACACACACACACACACACACTACAGGGGCGGTGTATACGTACGTGGCGGCGTGTCTACTGGCAGCACTGCCTGCGCACGGAGTCGCTGGCCAGGGGCGCGGGGGTCGGCGTCACACACACACACACACACACTACAGGGGCGGTGTATACGTACGTGGCGGCGTGTCTACTGGCAGCACTGCCTGCGCACGGAGTCGCTGGCCGGGGGCGCGGGGTCGGCGTCACACACACACACACACTACAGGGGCGGTGTATACGTACGTGGCGGCGTGTCTACTGGCAGCACTGCCGGCGCACGGAGTCGCTGGCCGGGGGCGCGGGGTCGGCGTCACACACACACACACACACACTACAGGGGCGGTGTATACGTACGTGGCGGCGTGTCTACTGGCAGCACTGCCTGCGCACGGAGTCGCTGGCCGGGGGCGCGGGGTCGGCGTCACACACACACACACACACACACACTACAGGGGCGGTGTATACGTACGTGGCGGCGTGTCTACTGGCAGCACTGCCTGCGCACGGAGTCGCTGGCCGGGGGCGCGGGGTCGGCGTCACACACACACACACACACACACTACAGGGGCGGTGTATACGTACGTGGCGGCGTGTCTACTGGCAGCACTGCCTGCGCACGGAGTCGCTGGCCGGGGGCGCGGGGTCGGCGTCACACACACACACACACACACACTACAGGGGCGGTGTATACGTACGTGGCGGCGTGTCTACTGGCAGCACTGCCTGCGCACGGAGTCGCTGGCCGGGGGCGCGGGGTCGGCGTCACACACACACACACACACACACTACAGGGGCGGTGTATACGTACGTGGCGGCGTGTCTACTGGCAGCACTGCCTGCGCACGGAGTCGCTGGCCGGGGGCGCGGGGTCGGCGTCACACACACACACACACACACACTACAGGGGCGGTGTATACGTACGTGGCGGCGTGTCTACTGGCAGCACTGCCTGCGCACGGAGTCGCTGGCCGGGGGCGCGGGGTCGGCGTCACACACACACACACACACACACTACAGGGGCGGTGTATACGTACGTGGCGGCGTGTCTACTGGCAGCACTGCCTGCGCACGGAGTCGCTGGCCGGGGGCGCGGGGTCGGCGTCACACACACACACACACACACACACACACACACTACAGGGGCGGTGTATACGTACGTGGCGGCGTGTCTACTGGCAGCACTGCCGGCGCACGGAGTCGCTGGCCGGGGGCGCGAGGTCGGCGTCACACACACACACACACACACACTACAGGGGCGGTGTATACGTACGTGGCGGCGTGTCTACTGGCAGCACTGCCGGCGCACGGAGTCGCTGGCCGGGGGCGCGGGGTCGGCGTCGGGGCGGATCACGTCCCCCTCGGGCGCCTCCCGCACCTGCCGCGACGACACGATCCGGTAGATCTCTGCACAACAATACAAAATATACGTCAATCGATTGATAGACATAGCTAAAGAATACACACAAAAGCACACAACTTACAATTTGTGGGGATTCAGAGTTATAAAGCGCTTGATTAAACGTAAAACAATGCTATCACAGTCTTAATAGTATAATAAGAAAAGAAGTAGCCACTTTAATGAAGTTTAACATGAAGTTGAAAGTGAAATCTAGAGCAATATGTTTAGTTTTGTGTTTTCAGAATCGAGAAATACTTGTTTTTTTCTAACACTAAGTATGAGAAAGTGACAGCCATATTTTTTATTTGTATTTGAGTATATGCATGATCCCGTTTATTGTTTCAATCTTATAAAGCCTACTACTAATACTGAAATCAAAATGATCCTAGTGGTCAAAAAAAAATTGGGAACATTTCATATGCGTACCTACACTTCGTTTAACAAACAAACACCACTTCATTTATCATTTTGCAGAGATTGAAGTAAGTCGGCGTTTGAAAGAGATTGTTATCAATCTTTTACTTCGTGAAACGTTTTTACTACGTAGTTAAACCCTTGGATAAGATGATCAAAACAAGGATTTTTATAACTGTGACAATAGTTATGATGAAATTGCATTTAATGTTCAAACAGTTACCAGGTTTTCCCAGCAATATTATAACAGAAATCAAAAGAGTATTAGGTAAGTTACAACATAATTATCATGTAGAGTAACTAAAACTAATTATTGTAAATTTTAAGCAAAATTTTGATTGGCAATTGAATTTTTTGTTTATAACTTTTCCTAACAATAACATTAAAAGAACAATGACACCATCACTTATTGATAAAATTGTTATCAAGTCAAAGGTCAGATATTTTTGGATGTCAATGAAGCATTAATACAACACTGCTGAAAGATTGAATAGCTGATATTGCCCAAGTTTTAGATTAATCAGAATTTTCTTTTGTAGAAAAGTTTAATATCATACACTCATGGTACTAGTTTGTGGGGTCTATTTTTGTAGTTGTTGCCATGGTAACCCATTGTATGGTAGTCATCTTATAATTAGATTTTATCACATAAACATCAGTTATCGCATTACTAAGGCTTTTTAACATCCACAACTCTGACTGTGTTAAAATTAAAAATATGATATCCAACTAACTAGGCCATAATCATAAAACATACCCGTCAAAATGTTCTGGAATGCTGGCTCCACATTAGTAGAATCTAATGCGGAAGTTTCAATAAAACTAAGACCATTCTTTTCTGCAAATGCCTTTGCTTCCTCTGTAGGGATAGATCTGAGAAAAAAGGAAAGATTTATTATTGAAAGAGACTTAGTATAGATTTGGAAAAATTCTTAATAAACATGAAGTTTTAATAATTAATTAATCTCATTACTGCATATTATAACAATGCATCATACATAACATTAACTTATAAGAAGTAAAGTAACTGCAAATTTAACAATCACTTCCTATTCCAAATATTATAAATTCTAATGTTGAACCAAGAAGGAAGGAAGCCAAAAGTAGGAAAATTATTTAATGCATTGTTTTAATGTTATGTAACTCTCTCCATGAATATTCTATGCAAATATGTGATGAAGAATTTCAAGTAACATTACAGTTTTATCAAAATTAATAGTAGGTATTACACTGGTAAGTTGAATTCAGAAAAGGTGTGTAAACAGTGTTATTTATACAAGTCTCTCAGACATTCAGTAATGTAAATATTGGACATTTTAAAGTCAAAATGGTCAACGTTGAGTGACATTGTGACTGTATAAGTAGAATATTAAGAAATGAAAAAGAGTTATAGAATAAATTCATGGAAAATTAGAGGCCATAGTTTACATTTTTCATGTAATATGAAACAAAAACTTTTAAGCGAAAGAGTTAGTAGTCTTCATGAGATACTTCTTAAAACATTTTTTTGTACAAAAAAAGTTTAAAAAATAGTTTACCTGAGATGCCTGAGATCACTCTTGTTTCCCACAAGCATAATAAGTATGTTCTGATCCGCATGATCACGCAGCTCACGGAGCCATCTCTCAACATTTTCATAAGACAGATGTTTTGCTATGTCGTATACAAGCAGAGCACCAACCGCCCCTCGGTAATAAGCTGATGTGATGGCACGATATCTCTCTTGACCAGCTGTGTCCCATATCTGAGCCTTAATGGTTTTACCATCAACCTGTCGAACAAATTAGATTACATGAGTTAGTAGCATAACTTGCTCGCCTAAATAAGGATATTTATAGACTTGGTCAAAGTAGGTAGTTATGTGAATCATTACAAATGTTTCGCTTAAATGACTCATCAATAGTTCTAACAAAAACATGCACAAATTTGGTCATAATCTACTTACTGTGCTTTATGAACTCATAATACATATTGATCTCTGATTGATATTAAATACTACAATTACTATTATTGCAAGCCTGTAGTTGAAGGCAAGTACATCCACCCACAGATTGAATAAATTGATACAAAATGACCTTGCATTATGGCCACATCATATTTTGTCACATTAAAAGTAATAGCACAACTTTATAAAGCAAAAAGTATCTTGGAATGGTTAAAAAGTACCTTACTACACATGCAAAGCTGCTTTATATAGATTTGAAGTAGGTATAATGAATGAAAACATTGTCTAAGAAATATACCTCTATACTTCTTGTTGCAAATTCCACTCCTATTGTAGACTTTGATTCTAAGTTGAATTCATTTCTAGTAAATCTTGAAAGGAGACTGCTTTTACCCACTCCTGAGTCTCCTATTAACACAACTGTAACAAAGACAATAACAATAACATTTTAATAAAATACCAGTTCGAATTGTAATTTATTCGTTAACGTAAGTGAAATTCAAAGCCGTAAAGATGTAATAAAGATGAGTTCACAAAGTTCAATTAGAAAGGTGACTCATGAAAAATGAAATTTACGTTGTACCTATCGATTGTCAAACAATCAGCTGATAATATTTTACAAGTAATGCTTAGCGTTTTACATACAATAAATACTTGTTGGATACTAAATATCCCACATGACTCAATGGGAAACATCTGCTTTCATTCAGAACAAAGGGAAAAGCTACATCGTTTGAAGAATTTACGTCATTCGAAAGAAACAATAGTAGGCCTAGAATTAAGGCGACAAATAAGATTCATATTTATTACGTTCGTATTTGGTACCGTAACAATAAATGATAACAAGAAAGTTTAAGCCAATAAATAAATATATTATTTACCTTTGAAGAGGTAATCGTATTCGTCCTCTCTTGAGCCCATTTTGATACCGATAGCTCTCTATTCGACGTCAATATCAGTTAGCAACACAAAATTCCAAGATCTAGCTAAACCAATATAACTGCACTCACAAATATCACAGACTTATTAAACAGTATATGTTTTTAAAATTACCACTTTGTACACAGATTTAAAAGATTCAGAGAGATTTTTACGAAATAAATTATTTTTAACTGAAGTGTCATAGATACAAGATGGCGGATGTTTAACGCCCCTGACATGTTCCTAAACCTGTTGTTAGAACGTAGGTTTCTAAAATTATGTACTATTTTTTTATGAGTATATCATTTATTGTGTTTCTTTCTAAGTAACTAAAATTAAATCCTCACTTGATCTACGTGGATTTTTGGCGTCATTAATTTATTATCCCTCTGTATATCAACGTTTTTAGTTTAGGAACGTATCGATTGACTTAATTAAGAGCAACATGAACAGGCAAAGAATTTTGTTTAATACTTGACACTGGCGTAATGCGCAAAACCGTGCCAACGCCAAAGAGGAAGAAAAAAAAAAAAAAAAAAAAGAATTTTGTAGCTTTTTGCCAAATACAAAATAATTTCTATAGGATAACAAACACATTTTATTTCAATATTACGCTTTTATTTATTTTCATTGTATTTAACGACGTTTATAGAGATAGTGAAAAACGATTTCCGACTTCAATCCAAATCATGTTTCAAAATTATCTTGCATAACTTCCCGGGATGTTCCCAGGTTTAACACAGTAGGGGTCTTGATTTGTCTGCTTTTTTATGCATAGCAAATGCATATATATTTTCAAAATCAGTATATTTTCAAAAGGGGTTTCTTTGGTAAGGTAAATAGACAAAAATCCAATAATACTCTACATTTATATTACACCTAATAAGTATATATATTACAACATTTATGCCGTAGCTTTTACTAATTCTTCTTCATCATCGCTGTCATTTTGTACGTCTTTAGCCAATTCACGATCCACGTGGACAAATGGGTCAATTTTAAGTTTTTCTGTTGAGGGTGGACTAACAATAACACATCTGTAAAAAAATAAAATATTCTTAAAGTACCATTGTGATGTTTAAATTGTGATGTACAACTAATTACTTTAATTAATGTTTGTACCTTGTTATGAAAAGTCCATCTCTTTTTGGACGTGATGCTTGAATATCTTTGAGTACAGCTTCAATATTTTGTGCTACTTGCTTTGCTTCCATGTTTAACTAAAACAAAATAGTAACCCGTATTTTTAACTTAGCATAAAGAAAGAGGTTGAGACCAGACACTGTCCAAAAAAATCAATTATTTTTTAAACCTACCCTTCCCACTGGCACTTCGGTACTCCCAAAATTTGGTTGATTTTCGTCCTTTAAGACTTTGTACTGTATACCTCCAGCTAGTTTTTTGACTAGAGTTGGAATGTCCTGATCCAAGGTTCCTGTTTTTAAGCTGGGGAAGCGGCGTTTCATCAGACCGCGAATTGGTACCAGTTCTGTTAAAATGTTTGGGTGAGCTATTATGTAGTCAAATTCAACAAGCTTTAATACTCCTTCCTAAAATCAGAAATTGTGTAAAGCTAAATACATATAAGATGGATGGTCACAGAAAGTATTTAAGTAGGTGATTGTTAAGAACCTGAATTTTCTTGATCACTTCACCACCTCCTGCTATTGTAGCCCCAGCTTCTAAAGCTGTCTTGGCTATTTCAGAGCCTTTACAGAATGCAAGAATGGATCGCTCCTCTTCACGAGGAAAAGCATGAGGCAGAAGTGTCAGCTTTGCAAAGGAATCCATGTTACGTGTCTGAAACCAAATCATATCTGTTGTGTATATTAAAGGTACTTAAAGATTAGTGTCAGGAACATGGGGGTACTTTTGTATTTTGATTGTAACAATTTTTTTTTTGTATGCTCTGATATAAATATTGTTTAATTAATGTAAATAAGGTCAGGACATAATAATGTCAATGCACTAAGTGAACATATTTATCTTCTTATATCTTATTTTATTTCTAAATGTTTAATACCTTTTTAGCTGCTTCCATGTTAACATCAATCCTAGCATAGACATAGGCTTCTGGTACATTGTACATGGTAGGGTGGTGAGTTTCTTGATGGGCCTTCACAGCTTCCTCAGCAGAGTATACTGGCCAGCGGTAATACTTCATAGGATAAACATTATCCTGTGACTCCCTCTTAAATGCGTCATCTAAATGCTTGCTTATTTTTAATTTTGCTGCACTGAAAAGTTAATTACTTTTTAAAGAAGGAAGATTCAAAAGTTTCACAGTAAGAGGTATTAACAAATTACCTTTCTTTGCCTCTTTGGTTGTGTGGAATAAATCCCACTTTAGTAACTTCCACCTTAACCTTCTTAGCACGGGCCTTCGCCCTTGTACCTCTTCGAGCCGCGAAGAATACAGTAGCAGTGTGGATCGATCTCTAAAAGGTAAATAGCTAAGTCAGATAGGCAATTTAAGATGGAAAGTCGGTTAAAAATATAGGTTTATCTTATTTACCAAGTTTGTAGTACTGCTGTTATAGGTGTTGAGAATAGAGCTGGTACAAATAGAACCTGAAAGAGTAAATATTTGTAAGGACTGATTGGTAGAAAGTTTATGGGAAAAATAAGAATACGTACGAAATAGCGATGCTGCCATTTTGGGCAGATATTTGAAGTCTCCTTTAAGTCAAGTATAAGGTATGTGTTTGGATAAGATTTATTTTTTAATTCCACAAACAAAACAATAATAGGTAGGTAACCTCAACTTTTTTGAGGTTAGAAATTAGAATAGAGCTACTGTCACTGTCACTATGAATTATGCCAATGTCAATCGAAGTGATTTTTTATGTATTTAAAGTCTCAGACTACAGCAGCGTCAAACAATCAAAGTGAAGATTATTGTAATAATATTCAAGCAAGATAAACGAAAAAAAAACAGAGACAGCTCTATGGTTAAATAAAAGTTTAAAAACCGAATTGGGAATTTGACAGTTGCTTTGCTTTTTCGTTGTACGAAGCGTTTTGTAAACATTTCAGTTAAAGAAGCAAATCTTTAAAATTGTGTGAAAAATGAACTAATTTCTTAATGTTTTAACAAAATTTACAAACGTGTACACTTATAAAGCCAAAATGGAAAGGCTGAACTTTATGTTTTTGTTTGTTTCGCTGATGGTTTTGTTGTGGGGTGTGGCCGGCCAATATGAGTGGCAAATTCGTGATGCTTTTGATGAGGTTCGAGGGAAAATGGATAAGGTCAACAGTGACAATTGTTTTATAACTCATCTGGATGACTTGTACTTGCCTGAAGACTCTGTATCTCATCATCCTGATGTTAAGGAGATCAACATCAACCCGGTGTTTCCGAATCGAACTGCATTGTTACATCTTCACAACATGGCTATGAACAGGGCGTTTTTCTGGAGTTATATCCTACAGTCTCGATTCATCCGTCCCGCAATTAACGACACGTACGATCCTGGCATGATGTACTACTTCCTTTCGGCAGTGGCTGACGTAGCTGCGAATCCTTACATAAATGCCAGTTCAATATATTTCTCACCAAATATGTCTTACACATCGTCTTACCGCGGATTCTTTAATAAAACCATGCCCCGATTTGCACCAAGAGCATTCCGTGCTGATGATTTCAATGATCCTGTACATCTACAGAAAATATCCACTCTAAATACATTTCACGTCGAGGATCTTGGTGCCTTTGATCCTGAGAGTTTGTCCAAGGACTATACCTCTGATTTTTATCGCACAAATGAGTTCTACAAACTGTGGTTACCAGACAAAGTGTCAAAAAGACATGATACTAAGACAACATATCAAGTAGAAATCAGATATTCAAATAATACAAATGAAACATTCACATTTCACGGTCCCAGAGGTAATGATGAGGTAAGGAAAAAGAAGAAATCTGAAGAATCTTATGTCAAGTCTTTGTTTGTCTTTATTTTTACTATTTGGGCTGTTTTGATATCTATACTGGTTGTTGATTATAAATATTTTTGTTTTTAATTAAGTTTAAAATATATATATATATATTTATTTTTTTGCATGTTTTTCATTTTTTTATGTATTGCATTTTCAACTAACACTGGGCTTATTAAGGTAATAACATCTTTTACTTTTTATGTATATTTAATGCTTTTTGTGTCAGTTCTTTACAAAATTCTATATGATTGATAATGCAAATAAATTTTAGAATCCTGGTCCGGTAAATTGGACACGTCCCTACTTTGATTGTGGCCGCTTGAACAAATGGTTAGTTGGAGCGGTATCTCCTGTAGCCGACATCTATCCTCGTCACACACAGTACAGACACATTGAATATCCCACGTAAGTAAATTCTTCAACTTTATTAGAGCAGTTATTTTATTTGGTAAAATTATCATTTTTTGGTGATTTGACAGATATACAGCAGCAGTAGTGATGGAATTAGATTATGATCGAATTGATATAAATCAGTGTCCAAAGAGTCAAGGAAATGATGGACCAAATCGGTTTGCGTCTACGGCTCGATGTAAAATGGAAACTACAGAGGTATGGTATTGCTACAGCTATGTTCCTATAAGACAGAGAAAGCGTTGCTTCATACTATATAGTGAACCAAAAATTTTAATATCGATTTTACTTACAAATTGTAAGATTTGTAAGTTAAACTTTTGTTTCTTAATAACTTTCAACGCCATAAAAAGTCGTGGCCGATTCTCAGACCTGACTATATATTTTTTGTTAAAATCGGGAAAGCCGTTTCGGAGTAGTAAGGCAACTATCATTGTGTCACGAGAATTTATTATATAAGATTAGTGACCCGTCCACGCTTCACAATGGTGTAATTTTAGGCGACTTTTTCCCGAAACATTGAATTTTCACTAACTTAAAAATACTTTTTCTGAATGTTCTTTATTTACAAGTTTAAATGAAAAAAATTTCTAAAGGATGGTGAAAACCGCATTAAAGTCCCTCAACTGGTTTAGGAGGAGTTAGCAGACAAACATAGAAACAGACAGAATTAGCGACTTGGATTTATACTATGTAATGATGATAATGATAGTGAAGCAAACATTTAATATCGATTTTACTTACTAATTGTAAGTTAAACTTTTGTAAAGTTAAACTATAACTTTCAACGCCATAAAAAGTCGTAGCCGATTTTCAGACCTACTGAATAAATATGCATATAAAATTTTGTTAAAATCGGTAAAGCCGTTTCGGAGGAGTAAGGTAACTATCATTGTGACACGAGAATCCTACTAATATTATAAACGTGAAAGTTTTTGAGTATGTATGGATGTTTGTTACTCTTTCACGTAAAAACTACTGGACGGATTTTGATGAAACTTTACAGAAATATAGGTTATACTTCAGAATAACATATAGGGTACTTTTTACCGCGGGAAAACTCCTCATTCCCACGGACAACCGACTTCCACGCGAACGGAGTCGCGGGCGGCCACTAGTGTAATTATATACTATGTAATGATGATGATGATAATGATAATGATGATGATGATGATATGAACTGAAGATAATAATTCCAGTGCGAGCCCATATCCGGCTGGGGCTTCCGGCGCGGCGGCTACCAGTGCCGCTGCGCGCCGGGGTACCGCCTGCCGAAGGTGGTCCGCCGCCCGTATCTAGGGGAGGTCATAGAGCGGGCCACCTCCGACCAGTATTATAACAACTTCGACTGCAAGGAGATTGGATGTGAGTTGACAGTAATTATGTTTAGGAATATACAGGGTGCTTGGTGGGTGAGTAGCCAAATGAAAATGGTGGAAAGGTACCGCCTGCCGAAGGTGGTCCGCCGCCCGTATCTAGGGGAGGTCATAGAGCGGGCCACCTCCGACCAGTATTATAACAACTTCGACTGCAAGGAGATTGGATGTGAGTTGACAGTAATTATGTTTAGGAATATACAGGGTGCTTGGTGGGTGAGTAGCCAAATGAAAATGGTGGAAAGGTACCGCCTGCCGAAGGTGGTCCGCCGCCCGTATCTAGGGGAGGTCATAGAGCGGGCCACCTCCGACCAGTATTATAACAACTTCGACTGCAAGGAGATTGGATGTGAGTTGACAGTAATTATGTTTAGGAATATACAGGGTGCTTGGTGGGTGAGTAGCCAAATGAAAATGGTGGAAAGGTACCGCCTGCCGAAGGTGGTGCGCCGCCCGTACCTAGGGGAGGTCATAGAGCGGGCCACCTCCGACCAGTATTATAACAACTTCGACTGCAAGGAGATTGGATGTGAGTTGACAGTAGTTATGTTTAGGATATACAGGGTGCTTGGAGGGTGAGTAGCCAAACGAAAATGGTGGAAAGGTACCGCCTGCCGAAGGTGGTCCGCCGCCCGTATCTAGGGGAGGTCATAGAGCGGGCCACCTCCGACCAGTATTATAACAACTTCGACTGCAAGGAGATTGGATGTGAGTTGACAGTAGTTATGTTTAGGATATACAGGGTGCTTGGTGGGTGAGTAGCCAAATGAAAATGGTGGAAAGGTACCGCCTGCCGAAGGTGGTGCGCCGCCCGTATCTAGGGGAGGTCATAGAGCGGGCCACCTCCGACCAGTATTATAACAACTTCGACTGCAAGGAGATTGGATGTGAGTTGACAGTAGTTATGTTTAGGATATACAGGGTGCTTGGAGGGTGAGTAGCCAAACGAAAATGGTGGAAAGGTACCGCCTGCCGAAGGTGGTCCGCCGCCCGTATCTAGGGGAGGTCATAGAGCGGGCCACCTCCGACCAGTATTATAACAACTTCGACTGCAAGGAGATTGGATGTGAGTTGACAGTAAATGTTTAAGAATATACAGGGTGCTTGGTGGGTGAGTAGCCAAATGAAAATGGTGGAAAGGTACCGCCTGCCGAAGGTGGTGCGCCGCCCGTACCTAGGGGAGGTCATAGAGCGGGCCACCTCCGACCAGTATTATAACAACTTCGACTGCAAGGAGATTGGATGTGAGTTGACAGTAAATGTTTAAGAATATACAGGGTGCTTGGTGGGTGAGTAGCCAAATGAAAATGGTGGAAAGGTACCGCCTGCCGAAGGTGGTCCGCCGCCCGTATCTAGGGGAGGTCATAGAGCGGGCCACCTCCGACCAGTATTACAACAACTTCGACTGCAAGGAGATTGGATGTGAGTTGACAGTAGTTATGTTTAGGATATACAGGGTGCTTGGTGGGTGAGTAGCCAAATGAAAATGGTGGAAAGGTACCGCCTGCCGAAGGTGGTGCGCCGCCCGTACCTAGGGGAGGTCATAGAGCGGGCCACCTCCGACCAGTATTATAACAACTTCGACTGCAAGGAGATTGGATGTGAGTTGACAGTAGTTATGTTTAGGATATACAGGGTGCTTGGAGGGTGAGTAGCCAAACGAAAATGGTGGAAAGGTACCGCCTGCCGAAGGTGGTCCGCCGCCCGTATCTAGGGGAGGTCATAGAGCGGGCCACCTCCGACCAGTATTATAACAACTTCGACTGCAAGGAGATTGGATGTGAGTTGACAGTAAATGTTTAAGAATATACAGGGTGCTTGGTGGGTGAGTAGCCAAATGAAAATGGTGGAAAGGTACCGCCTGCCGAAGGTGGTCCGCCGCCCGTATCTAGGGGAGGTCATAGAGCGGGCCACCTCCGACCAGTATTATAACAACTTCGACTGCAAGGAGATTGGATGTGAGTTGACAGTAAATGTTTAAGAATATACAGGGTGCTTGGTGGGTGAGTAGCCAAATGAAAATGGTGGAAAGGTACCGCCTGCCGAAGGTGGTCCGCCGCCCGTATCTAGGGGAGGTCATAGAGCGGGCCACCTCCGACCAGTATTACAACAACTTCGACTGCAAGGAGATTGGATGTGAGTTGACAGTAGTTATGTTTAGGATATACAGGGTGCTTGGTGGGTGAGTAGCCAAATGAAAATGGTGGAAAGGTACCGCCTGCCGAAGGTGGTGCGCCGCCCGTACCTAGGGGAGGTCATAGAGCGGGCCACCTCCGACCAGTATTATAACAACTTCGACTGCAAGGAGATTGGATGTGAGTTGACAGTAGTTATGTTTAGGATATACAGGGTGCTTGGAGGGTGAGTAGCCAAACGAAAATGGTGGAAAGGTACCGCCTGCCGAAGGTGGTCCGCCGCCCGTATCTAGGGGAGGTCATAGAGCGGGCCACCTCCGACCAGTATTATAACAACTTCGACTGCAAGGAGATTGGATGTGAGTTGACAGTAAATGTTTAAGAATATACAGGGTGCTTGGTGGGTGAGTAGCCAAATGAAAATGGTGGAAAGGTACCGCCTGCCGAAGGTGGTCCGCCGCCCGTATCTAGGGGAGGTCATAGAGCGGGCCACCTCCGACCAGTATTACAACAACTTCGACTGCAAGGAGATTGGATGTGAGTTGACAGTAAATGTTTAAGAATATACAGGGTGCTTGGTGGGTGAGTAGCCAAATGAAAATGGTGGAAAGGTACCGCCTGCCGAAGGTGGTCCGCCGCCCGTATCTAGGGGAGGTCATAGAGCGGGCCACCTCCGACCAGTATTATAACAACTTCGACTGCAAGGAGATTGGATGTGAGTTCATATACATACTTTAGGGCCACATAATTGGTGTGTTAGTCTGGAGATTTATTTATATTATTTATTTATTTATATTGATTAAGATAAGAAAAGTATTATTATATGGGGTGTGAAAGAACTGCTTCCGAAAAGAAAAATTAGGCAGCAATGCCCGCAAGGGGTACTGGTTACGTTTTGAGCTAAACAAATTGTTTTTATGATTAACAGATTTTTTTTACGTAATTGTACAAAATTGCATTTATACTATTAGATTTTGCGATGATTTCAAATTAAATAGGGTTTTAATTTAATTTGCAATGTAAATAATCGCACCTGAACCAACAGTTGATGTGTGAGCGATGATTTCAAGCGCCGAATATGACTTTTCAATACTGTTATTGAATTTAGTTACTATTGAGGCTCCAGAATACATGGTTTCAAACTTCGGAAGTGGTATTTTTACACCCGTTATGTATCTTCAATGATTATACACTTTCAAATGCCGATGAGCCTATGTCAATATTATTTCTGACATGGTAAATACTGTCGAAATTTTTATTATATTTTATACAAACCTAGTCCTGATAATGACGAACACAAAAAAAAAACAATTTTGGTGCAGACACAGATTTGGCGATTCATTTTAATTTATTTATTGGCCAAACTGTCAGGATTCATTGTCAACCAATTTACGTTAACGTTCTCAATAAAAGTTTGCTCTTATCTGGGTTTAGTAATCAACTAATTAAATATTCATTTATTTGTATAATTCCTTTAGGGAAACAGCGTCTCCCCGTACAATGGGAGAAGGCCCATCCCTTCATTAGGGCTCTGTACATGGACCAATACTACGAATATGTGAACGCGACCAGTGGGCCCGCGGCATTACATACAGAAAGGGTCAATGTTTTCGAAGTTCTGAATTTCATTCGCGGGGTCCAACCGGGAAATTGTTCCAAGTAAGTTATATTGCTTATATTCATAATAAAATAATGATAAGATAATTTGAAAACCATAAGGAAAACAATATCATATTAAGTAAGGAGCTTCTTTGCGGTTAAATAATAACAGTGCTTTGTTTACTTGAGTTACGAAAATAGCTTATCAATTTAATGAATTTAATGTTATTATCATATTATTTTGTAATAAACAGGAATATTATTTGTTCATGTTAGGTACAATCCAAGTGATTTGTTCCTAAATGGGGACATAGCGTTTGGCGCGGAGGAGCAGTTTGAAAATCAAGCCAAAATGGCTGTTCGACTGGCTAACTTCATTAGTGCGTTCTTGCAGGTATAGTATCACGGAAATATGACTATAATTATGTAAAGGTTAAGAAATTAGATTGGTGGATAAAGGCTTTATTATCTTTTAAATCAAAGCAATTGAAGAACTTACTCATTCCCTAATTTCGCCTCAAACTTTCTGAAAACGACTGCAATAGCTGTCCTAAAAACTTAATTAACTACTAGTGACCCGCCCACGCTTCGCAATGGTGTAATTCTAGCTAACTTAAAAAAAACTTATCAGAATTTTCTTTATTTACAAATTTAAATGAAAAAAATATCAATAAGTTGGCGAAAACCGCATTAAAATCCGTTAAGTGGTTTAGGAGGAGTTTGCGGACAAACATACAAACAGACACAATTATCGACTTGGATTTATACTATGTAATGAAGTAAAGTAAGCGTTTAATATAAATCGCAATCTGAATTTTTCAATGTAAATAGACTACAACCCTTGAAAGAATTGTTTACTTTTATTATTCCATCTTTACATAAAGTCATAGAACACCATTACAATCTTTCAAAGACCTCGTTTACCTAATCTTTAATGTTAGCAAGATTAAGTGTAATTAATATCTTTTTAAACTATAAATAAATAGAAAAAAAATCAAGAATATCTTTTTAAAATGAAATAAAATTAAGAATATCTTTTTAAAATAAAAAAAAATCAAGAATATCTTTTTAACTATATAAAATCGAAAAAAAATCAAGTTTATTTTATATTCGTGTAGGTATCTGACCCACGCGAGGTGTTCAGTGGCACGCGCGTGGCCGACAAGCCGCTGACGGAAGACCAGATGTTCGGGGAGACCCTCGCGATTATACTGGGAGACACCAAGGTGTGGTCTGCAGGTTGGTTATAGTATATTACTTATGGTGTTGCTGAAAAGACAGAAATATTGTACTCACTTAGTCAGCATCTTGGATAATACATTAAGTTACTAGGGGCCGCCCGCGACTCCGTTCGCGTGGAAGTCGGTTTCCCGTGGGAATGATAAGTTTTCCCGCAGTAAAAAGTACCCTATGTGTTATTCTGATGTATATCCTACATTACTGTAAAGATTCATCCAAATTCGTCCAGTAGTTTTTACGTGAGAGAGTAACAAACATCCATTCATCCTTACATCCTCACATACTCACATACCCACAAACTTTCACGTTTATAATGTTAGTAGGATTTTCAAAAAAGATTGTACTGATGCTTTCCGATAGGACATGGTAAAACCTTCCTTGTTTCTTAAAGTGCTTTAACCGAAACCTTCAGGGAGGCCCATGACGCGAGAGATGCGTCATTAGAAAATAGTTGCAATTCAAATTTTTATTTAATTTAATCAATAAAATATCTTATTTTATATAAAAATTAACTCATTAGGAACACCAATATCAAGGGCCACTATTTTTTTTTTGGAAAATTAAATTGCCAGTGGTTGTCAACCATAGGGTGCCTACCTCCAGGTAACTGTTTATCCTACTAATTATTGAAAAGTGTTATTATTAAAGCCAGGATTCGAACTTAGCAAATCTATAAAAATAATCACTATGTTTTGGTCACCAATGAATAGTTTAGATGTAAAAACGGAAGATTTTTGATTTGCGATAAAATACTTCCCACAGGTTGACAACCAATGGTGTAAATCTATAACTTACCTTCTATCTCGCATAAAACACGTAGATCGACACTTTTAAATACACTAAACTAATAAATGAAACATAACAAACAATAACAGGTCTCACTTTGTATTCTTTTAGTTGAAAGTGCCTAAAATAGCGTAATAACATCACCAGTGGCCCACGACGCGTTAGGTGCGTCATCATTTAGGAGGGCCCGTGACGCGACTAGCATGTCATTGAATTTTCTATGGGGCCACGGAGGAAAGGCTCGAAAAATGTTGGTGGCAAGGAGTCGGTTAAGTGCTAAATTGTTTTGTATGCCCAATTTGACAAGCCAACAGAATTTCCATTGAATGGTATATGTAGTGTACCTAAGACTTCTGCAGCTTTTATATGCAGAAGGATGGTTGACTTCGGAGACAAATCGCCCGTTTCTAAATTGGAATTTGAAGTAAAGCCATGATTAAGTATTAGTCAAATTATTAAAATACTCAACTTCAATTTTTCAATTCAGAAACTTCGGTTCCCATTATGTTTCCCATTTAAGTACTTACAGTGACATTTACTTTTTAGGTACATATTGGGACAGGAACAAGTTTACAAACCGCACATTCTTTGCCCCGCTGGCATACAAGACTGAGCTGAACACGAGGAAGTACAAACTTGAGGACATGGCCAGACTCAATAAAACTGGTAAGATTTTGGACTTAATTATTTTTAATATAAAATTTGACCGTAAGTAATAACAAAATTCACCATTGTACATTTTTGTTATATTCCGCTAACTGCAGCAGATACTCAGTTGCCCAGATATTTACATTAACCTAGATTTTTTGAAAATAGTTGCAAGAAACATAAAAAGTAAAAAACGTTTTTTATCCGTAGTCAAAATTTAATTGTGGTCATATGTCCTTAAGCTTCGAGTCTCGCGTAGGCTCGCGTTTTAATAACTACCCACTTTTTAAAATATTTCCCTTTTTTATTTTGCAGAGGACGTGTACACAAACAAGCCCTGGTTCCAGTTCCTGAAACAACGCTGGTCGACAAACTTCGATGACCTGGAGAAATTCTTCCTCAAAATGAAGATCCGGGACGGAGAGAAAGGAGAATACTTGAAGAAATATGAACGCTACCCCACTTACTATAGAGCGGCTAATCTAAAGCATGGTCATTGGACGAGGCCTTATTTCGATTGTAACGGACATTTGAAACAGTGGGTCATAACGTATGGAGCACCATTCTTCGGATGGGATAATGTTAAAGTTAAATTGGAGTTCAAGTGAGTATCAGATTGTTACACTACGAATATTAGAGTTTAGTTAGGTAGAAGAATAACAAAAAATATTAGAAAATATAGAAATTAAAAATAAATAAAACTTAATCAAACAAAAAATTTGAATAAAAAAAAACTTACAAATTATAAAAAAATTGCTGATTTACAGTTTGTATATCTACATGTTTTTATTATTTATTTACAGGGGTGTAGTAGCAGTAACAATGCCGCTAATGTCACTTGACATTAACCAATGTCCAGACAATTATTACATTCCAAACGCATTCAAAGGAACCGATAAATGCGATAAGAGATCTTCCTATGTAAGTGGTTTGTCGAGCATTCTGATATTATTGAGTAGAAATTACTAAATACTTACTTTTTAAGCCGATGCTACATCAAATCAACAACTTTCTGATATCTTGATCTATATTTTTTATAAATGTAACTTATCAGTAGTTACAGGTATAAAAAATTTAGATCAACTAGTGGGTACTGGGTACCCGCGACTTCTTCTGTGATAGAAACTTTTTCCCCGCGGTAAAAAGTAGCATATTTACATCCCCGGATCATAACTATGTCAATTTCCAAAATTCATTTAAATCGCTAAAGCCGTTTTGGAGTGAAAGCGGAACATACAGACAAACTGACAGACGGACATACATACCCATTTATAATATTAGTAAGGATTTATATTCATAATATTTCTATATTTATTAACTTAAAAACACCTTCCAATTACAGTAACACCAATTGTATACCATTAACTTAAAATTGTTATGTTTCCAGTGCGTGCCGATCCTGGGCCGCGGGTTCGACGCGGGCGGCTACAAGTGCGAGTGCCTGCAGGGCTACGAGTATCCCTTCGAAGACTACATCACGTACTACGACGGACAGATCGTGGAGGCCGAGTTCCAGAACATCATCAGCGACAAGGAGACCAGGATTGATATGTTCAAGTGTCGGTTAGCTGGAGCAGCGGCGATGGAAAGCAGTGTGGTGATTGTGACGGCAGTGTTGTGCGTGGTTCTTAAACTGTGGTGAAAAAAGTGCTGCCAATTTGTAGGAAAACCCGGTATTTGTCACAACTCAAGTGCCTTTTAGTGACTTTTTCTAGTACAAAGTCGATTTATTTACTTTTGTATTTTTATACTCTTTTTTATATTTTATGCACAGTATGTTTACAATTGCTGATTATTATTTTTTAATATTTTTCTACTATCACTTCTATGTAGTATAGGAACTGCATTTATCTATGATTTAGACTGAAAATAAAACCGTCCATTTTAATAAGTGCCTACATGTTAAGTATAAAAAATCTGAATCTCTATATTATAGCTATTATAATTCTAAGTAGAATTGCAATTATGATGAATATTATTATGAATGAAATACTATTGTGATAATGAATTACGACTGTATTTAATTTTACTTAAACACATCTATTAATATTTAGTTAGCATTTTAAATTACATTTTAAAATAATGAATTCCATGTGAAGATATTCTCTTATATACAATTATGTATTTTTTTTTTAATTTTAAGCTAAGTTTTTTCTATCGTTCTAACAATATAATGAAACAATGTATTAATAATAGTTTGGATTTATTTTTTGTATCCAATAAGACAAGATAACACATTATTACTGTAGACTGTTAGTTTGAACTTGCTTCTTTAAACTTAAAAAAGCTTAAGACGACATATAAAACATTGAATGATTTTTGTAACCATATTTATGTGATGCCGTCCATTTTAAGTGTTTCAATAGTTTTGTAATAAAGATCTTGAATGATTTAGCCTAGTCTTATTTCATTTCCTTGGTCCCTGAAAGAAAAAAATGTTAGTGGCGGTGGTAGTCGTGTGCTTTTTCAATAATAAAGATTAGTCAGCAGTGCATTTTTTTTGACTCGTTTTGCCAAATTCTAAGGCAATGTCACTTCAATACAAATTCTAAATTTTACCTTACTTAGGTGTTCCGTTTAACCGACATACGAAAATCCCACCCAACTATGAATCGTGTTTTTAATATTTGACCTCTCTAGACAATCAATGCACTAACGTTTAATTTATTTATCTTAATGCTTAATAATTTTATAGATATTAATAGAAAGTCAGTCGAGGAAAAACTTACATTGATTGAGTAATTTGATTTCTCACATACATAAGTGCTGCTACCACTCCTAAATATATGATTGCAAACACTAATATGTATACTATGAGAAAGGTGCGGATGTAGCCCATTGGTCATGGTCGTTGAGGTTTTTTATTCCATTATTACTCAGGTAAGTACTAATAATGATTTCGATCTCGTTTTTCATCGTGGAAATGTGGTAATATATTTCTATGTTGATATGGCATGTTCAAGGAGTTGTGAATTATTGCGAATGTTTGATTGACGTGAGGTTTCAGACACTAAAGATGTTTCATTTTTATTTGTCAAATTTATGTCACCTTTTCATAGTTTGTCCTTGTTAGTTTGCACAAGTTTTTGAACGGCAGCCGGATGCGAAAGGTACAACATCCGGGGCTGCCGAATTATAGTTATTTGTGATTGGTCTACCGTGTAAGCGACAGAATGTGTCAGTGTCAGTTTGACATTCTTAACAGTGTGATGTCAAAATGTCAATGTCATTGACCTTGTACAATCAAGTTACGAGACACATATTTTTATTTTTTTGATTATTTTCGTGAATTTGTGAATAAAATCACATGAAAACGTAATCTTAATTTGACACGCACTACTGTTTCTATCTGGTAAGTGTAGTTTTATGGTGTTCATTCAATCAATTCGGTTTAATTTAACCTGTAGTTAACCTTGAATGTTTTATTATTACAAAGTAGTCAAGGAGAATTATTTGCCTTACACGATTTTTTAATTTATGGTTATTTATTTAGTCTACTTCGCAGTTTATTATTTGTTATAATTTACATATTAGGTATTCAGTTATTACTTATTGTTATTTAAATTATTAGAATATTTACATATACATTTATAAATAATGTTTTTTTCAGGTTCTTATTATAATAATACAAAATGATTGCAAAATTAGCACAACAGCTGAGAAGCAAGGAATTTCGGGAATATTTAATGAGGTAAAATAAATGGTACCTACTTATTAAATAAAGATAAAACTTTATGAAATATGTTTATATATTTTTTTGAATTCAGCACCCATTTTTGGGGTCCAGTAGCAAATTGGGGAATTCCTCTTGCAGCCATAGCTGACACGAAAAAAGATCCCAGTTTTATAAGTGGAAAAATGACACTTGGTAAGTAAATTTAATTAATTTTGCAGCTGAATTATACCTAAAATATCAAAATTATTCATATATTTTCCTTCAAATATCCTGTCTGACTCAAAAGTTATCCAATATTCCTGAAAAATTAGTGACTCAGTCTACCACTGTACAGTAGGAAAACCAATTTATTAAAGAAGGTTACATTTGGCGTATTATCTAAATTGCTTTATTAAGATATAAAAAAACGCCATATATATAACATAAACCTATTGTATTGAAAAGAAATATTATGTAGGTATTTTAGTTAAGATATTTCATTAATAAATAATTATGAGGAATCTACAAATAGCATGGGTAATCACACACTTGCAATTCAAGTACCTGCAGATTAAGTATTTACTGCTCACTCACTCTTATCTACGATTCAGTATATATTATGTAACATACTTATCATTATAACTACTTTAGTTGAAATCAGTTTAGTTGCGAGATTGTATATAATTGAGTCAAAGGAATTATTTTTTTGTTATCTTTTATGATTAAATTAAGTAGAGCCATTTGACTATGATAGTGTCACTAGATGACATTTGACACTATACTTATCATATAAAACAAGGTCAAATAACACTGAATCTAATTTTATGTGTTATTTTAAACTATGTCATACTTTAGTATGTCAATACATTAAAAGGCTTTATTTCCCCTAAAAATCGACATCATTTTTTGAATGAACCATCAATGCATGACTAAATAGTGACTTTTTTGGCAATTTTAAGTATCTTTGGTATAAACTTTTGCAATTAAGGCTTAGCAAGGTAGTTTATTTTAGCGCCTTGATGTAACACATTTTTTTACTTTTAAAATAATAACTCAGCATGTTTAAATTTGAGTAGAACATGACTTTTTAAATAGCGATATATTTTAAAATAAATAAAAAGTAAATGCATTGTTGTTGATCTAATAAATAATTTCCAATAATAACATTTTACGGTCACCGTTAACAGTTGATACGCACAATTAGTGGTGTTCCACAACATTCATTTTCAGTTAAAACACTAAAATTGATTGACAATGTTAGTTCAAATAATAACTTAAAGTTTTTTATTCCAGCTTTATCATTATACTCATTGATGTTCATGCGGTTTGCGTGGAAAGTGCAACCAAGGAACATGCTTCTCTTCGCCTGCCACTTGACAAATGAATGCGCACAACTCACCCAGGGGGCGCGCTTCTTAAACTACCACTACTTTAGTGGCGCAGAAAAGAAAGTGGAAGCGACAGCCTAAATATCAAAACTTAGCCAAACTTTATAGGTAGATAATTTATTGGGTATATTTTTATTGTATATCTGTCTATATGTTCAAGTAGTTTTAATTATACAGGAAAATGTAGTTGTTATTGATGCTGTAAGCGTAAATTTTAAGTTTACTTAGCTCAAAGAAACTTTGTAAAATACTTTCAATAGCATATTGTTATGTAAAGTGTTACATATTATCCAAGCACCTAGTAATATACGTAATAAGGATATTATGTATTGATATTACTAAGCGATATTTTATGCATGTCATAGACACAAACGTATATATGTAACGTAATTTTAGTAATAAATTTGTCCAAGAAATCATAGAAATTCTATAGTTACCTTTCAAAAGAATCTCTCGGCGTTTTCCATTAATATTATTATTTTAAAATATTGTAAGAAATTATTTAAACCCTTAAGTGGTCTTTTAAAAGAACCTCCATCAAAATTATTTATTTTGCAATGATGTGATAAATCATCCTAAAGTTACCTTAATAGAGCATTTCTTGGGCTTTTCCATAAAAATATTTATTTAAAATGTTGTAAGAAATCATAAAAACGATATTGTTACCTTTTAAAAGCATCTCTTGGACTTTTCCATTAGAATTGTTTATTTAAAATGTTAGGTAGTGGACATAACGTCAAATATTATATTTTTGGAATATTTATTAAATATGTTTTTAAATAAAAATGTTTATTGTTAAAATGATTCGTTTATTTTAACTTGCCGTTTTTTATTCTGTTCCTTCAGGAGTAATAATAAAAAACAAAAAAGGATGTTTTTAAAATTTATGTATTTATTGTAAAATAATACTATTTGGTAACCCGGAGCTAAAATTAAATTTGATTGTTAAACTGTCAACGTCTCGTTTTCAAATCAAATGAATGGATTTCATAGTATTTAACTTTCAATAATTCTTGACAAAATTAAGTGTTAGATGGTTTTCGTTATAAAGTTTTTGGCTATCGGTAGTTAGCATATAAAAAATCGATATGAGAATAGTTATTTACAGTTTTACAAATACATTTGCCTTTTTCGGTAAGTTACCTATAAACTTGATTTTTACACAAAAAATTTACACAAAAATTATACACAAAAATAATAAGTCCAGTAGATTCGATAATATTTTAGTAGACATGTCATTAATTAACGCACAAAAAACGATATTCAGGAAAGATCCCGTTTTGAGTCTTTTGACACCTTGGGAAACGTGAGTGTATGGGAGATACCTATCACTGTAACCGAGAATGATAAAAAATAGCATATAATAAATATCATCTATCTATAGCATAAATACTGTTTGTTAGTATCTACTACTTACCTAACTTAAATAAGGATTATCTGTTTTTTGATGGTAGAGTTTTATTAGTTGGCTAATAACAAGAAAAAATCAAGATGGTATGGAAAATGTTAGGCCAGCTTAAATCCAAAGAAATGCGTGACTATTTAATGAGGTAAGAACTTACTAATTTTATTAACTTTTTACCAAACCGTGGCTTCATCCGGCGTATCTATTACCACTTAGGATTTATTGTAAGAACTTATGATAAACCAGTGGCCGCCCGCGACTTTCCGCGGTAAAAAGTACCTACTCTTTCTACGTGTTATTCTGATGTATAACCTATATTACTGTAAAGTTTCATCCAAATCCATCCAGTAGTTTTTTCGTGAAAGAGTAACAAACATCCATACTAACAAACTTTCACGTTTATAATATTAGTAGGATCAGCGGCGGCCTTAACCATTGCGAGGCTCCGGGCGGCAGGTTTTTGCGAGGCCCTATGCTATGAAAAGTTTGAGCTGCGAAAGGGAGACCAATCAGTTTGGGCCCAAATTCAAAAGTGCCGGCCAACGATTCTTTTTTTCTCTTAACTATTTGAAATATTGCCCTTCATTTATTACTATGGCACCAAAACTGTGGGACCGAAACTTTTGCTGTTTAAGACTTTGAAGTTCTGATATTGTCATACATTTTACCAGCAATAATATTTAGTATTTACAAAAAAACCAGAGAAATGTTCCATTGACCCATTTCCCTACTTTGCTATACTATAAACTTTTCAAACTTCTTCCTCTAAGTCAACTGACCCAGATGATAAAACCAACACTTATATGTACCAGCGCTGGCTGGCTTCAGACTTTCTTCTTCGTCTTTTTTTCTTTTATTTTTGATATCCCAGGAAAATACCACACGAATGCCTACCCTTCCAGGGAAAGGAGACTAGTTATAACGAGGTTGCATTTACTAAAAAAACCGACCTAGCCCTACGTCGGCTACCTGGGAACCATTAAAACTTCCAGCCTCACCACCAACGACCCTGAACCTTCCCGGCAAGAGTCGCCGAGACGCGCCTCCCCCAACCCACCTCTGAACCAACCGTGAAGGGTCGGATGCTGCGGCCGCCATACCATTATAATCGACCCTCCACAATTATCCCCCTGGGCGCATCTGGCAGACAGAACTCGTCAATACGAGCCCGCAGGCCGGTCTACATCTCGACCGGCTCCTGGGGGATTTCGCTATCCCGCAACAATGATCCAGCCTGGGACCGAAACACTAATTCAGGATGCCCAGGGTGCACCGGAACGAACCCTTTCCCTGATTTGCGAAACACAAGTGTCCCAGAGAACAGGAAGTGAACGAGAATGACCAATCTATTCCATCAACTAACTTACAGTTTCAGAAGGACTTTACGCACGAACTTGATCTTTCGCCACAAGGCACCCGTGTACAGTTGCTTAGATCCTTGTCATCTATACACATTATCTTGGTGTAACATGGAATAAATAGCTTACATTTAAAAACCACTGTCAAAGTGTAAAAAACAAAGTGGGTACTCGAAACAATCTGCTCCAACGGCTCGGTAATACGACATAGGATGCTGCCGTAGATGTTTTAAGAACCACGAGTGCTCTGTCTATCTCAGCCACCGAATATGCCTGCCTAGTTTGGCACCGAATGTCTCACGCGAAAGAAGTATTACGTAGTATATCACGCTTTGTTGCCTTAAATCAACACCATTAAACAAGATATATTCTTAATAGGTATAGCTCCGATGACACCTCTAGCACCACCAAATGTTCAGCGAGATAATGACTGTGCGTTTGAAAAAAAAGATCAGGAAAACGACCAGCAGCCGGCCAACGATCCTTACTCAGAAGCCGATAACTTTTTTTTTATTAAACCTAAGCCACCAATACATCGCCCTCAGAACTGGGTAAGGTTCTGGATACAAAAACTCCCCTCTGGCCGCAATCAGAAGTGGTCAACATGAATATCTCTATTTATTTGCATGTTCACGATAAGTGCTGTTGTGAAAATATGGTTAGGTGGGGTTTCAACAACATCAGATAGTGAGACTGTGGCGCAACATCCCAGTCTCTGTCAAACTTGCTCATTTGTCTAATGATCCCCTCGCACTGTATAATTAAAGATCTCTTACTGGGCACCGACAATGTACTTGATGTGATAAAGCGCTAGGCCTGAAAAATATGACCATCTTAAAACATCCAGGACTACTTGACACGATAGAAGAAAAAGAAGGGGATTACCTACAAGAGTTCTGCTCACATGTGATGGTCTTTATCCGTCATAAAGATAATCACATACTTATCTACCTACGCAAGATATGAAACTGTTGCAAGACGAACTCAAGCCGTACGCTTGGATAACATATTAGTTAAGCCAAAGAGCATTAACTGATGATATTATCAAAAAAATATTTTTTTATAGGCATAAGTCTGTTTTCATTTTAATTTGAACCGAACAGAACGCGTTTAAAGTAGGAAAATATGTTTTTTATGATCCCTGAATAAGATGACAAAAGATTTTTTACAAATGTACGAAAAAAAACTACTTTTTGAATGAAAAAAATCAACTTTCGTTTCCCATTAAAACGTAAGATGTTGACTTTAGGATGTTAGTGTTATACAATGAAATTATCAGATTGAAATATCATATCATAAGAAACCATTTTTTTTGCTGGCCGACTCTTTTAGTTTTGGGACCAAGTTTATATGGAGCGTGAATGGTCTCCTTTGCTTTGGTTGGTGCGCGAGGCCCCTGCAAGAGCGAGGCCCCGGGCGATTGCCCCGTTCGCCACCCCCTAAGGCCGCCGCTGAGTAGGATACATTACATTATCTCTGAAAAAGTACCTTCTCTATATAATACCTACGTATTTTTTTCTTTTTTAATGAACTGTTACTAAAACGTATTCTTAATTATATTAAAATCTTTTCCATATCAAAACACGAGAACAACCTGATTTTAGGCACACCTGACTGATTAATGTGTTTCTTTAAAACTCATAACTTAAATAGGAACTGTAACCAGAATCGTGTTTTTTTGTGTATGTTTAAAAAAGACGACACACATCATCGATTGAGTTTGAAATAATCGTAGAAAAAATACAAAATGCTATATCCTGTTATGCATCTTAACCGATTAAGTGACTCATCTTCCAGTACGCATTTCTGGGGCCCCGTCGCCAACTGGTCCATACCACTGGCAGCCATCGCCGACACCCAGAAGTCTCCGAGTATTATCAGTGGGAAAATGACACTCGGTTAGTTGTTCTTGTATACTAATATACTTTATAATATGCTTTGGAAAACTTCACGTTTCTATCCTATGATATCGCGATGTCGTGGCAGCATTTATTAGGTTATTATTCTAAAGTAATGTCTCACATATGAATGCAGTGACGTGATGACTCTTTGTTTCATAATAGCATGATGAATGTAACAGTGAGATCCCACTGTACGCGATATAACGAAATAAGTAACTGAAGTTTGGTTTTATAAGTTAACTAGTGACCCGCCCACGCTTCGCAATGGTGTACCTACCTACTTTTGGGCGCCTTGTTCCCAAAACTTTGAATTTTGGCTAAATAAAAAAAACTTTTTCTGAATGTTCTTAATTTACAAATTTAAATGAAAAAAATACCTAAAAGATAGCGAAAACCGCATTCAAATCCGTTTTCTGGTTCAGGAGGAGATAGCGGACAAAAATACAAACAGACACAACTAGCGACTAGGATTTAGTAATGAGGATACTTAATCGTTTCGCGCCCAGTAGGAACCCAGTAGGTATCAACTGTTGAGAATATGATCAATTTAGTTATTTGATGGATTATAACTATTCCTTTGATAAAAAGAATACTATACCAAGATTATTAATAAAAACCTTTTCTCCAGCTTTAACTTTATACTCGCTGATGTTCATGAGGTTCGCTTGGAGGATCATACCTCGGAATCTGTTGCTATTTGCGTGTCATTTCACCAATGAATCCGCTCAGTTAGTGCAAGGAGGACGCTTCGTTCACTACCACTACATGGGCGGGAAGGATAAAGATGTGGGAATTAAAAAGTAACGGTAAGTTAAAGAGACTATAGGGGTTTATATCTACAATATTTCCCGTGTACATACTATAAAACAAGAATATTTATTGGGCTTAGATTAAAAATCTCTTTAATTAATATGAATTAGTAGAAAATACAACATGTGGCCGCCATTAGATTCAATCCAAATCCGCGCCAACCGGCAGTGACGCCAACCAGTGACGTCCATCGAATGCTAGGGATGTCCAGTTACCGATTACTTTTATTTTACAGCTAACAATACCTACATTAATTAATAAGAATTGATCAAAATAGTAATCAATAAAAGAAGTTGGATAAATTACATTTTAGCTCAGTACTTCAGTGATCTGGAAATTAGAAAGTGGAATGTCTTTTTTCAGGGAAGTCCGTCATTTTATCGTAAAAGTGCAATGTATGTGAAATGTGCATCTATGTCGGTCGAGTATACCGCAATTTAGCTTCGGGGGATTCCTACTGGTAATTTATTGATTTAATTAATGTTACAAATATAAAGTAAAAATTGAAAGTTCGTAAAGGTTACTATCGTGTTCTGTAGAGTCGATATTGCAAAGATTTTCTTATGAAATTTGCTTGAATATGCGTAATAAATTAAGTTGGTAGGTATTTATTGTGCATAATGCATGTATTCTGCCGTAAATAACTTAGTAAAAAGTATTGCTTATTTTAAAAATGTGTAATCAATATATAAAAAAAATCGTAATGAGCCAATTTTCCACAGTTGCATTTTAAATAATTACGGAGAGCACATTTAAATAAACTCCGTAGATAGGTCATACATGGAAAATTTGTTCAATAAAATATTTGATTTATAATAATAAAAGAGCTGTCTGTAATGTTATTTTTGTTTTGTAACAAATATATTTTATGTTTTATAACTTATAAAAGACATTTTGTTTTCTTTTATTTGCATGTTTATAGTTTAAAAAAAGGGAGCCATAGTTGCCTTATTTGTAGCCCTAACAACACTTAGCAACGTCGCTACATAGTTAGGTACTTTATCTTTTTTATGGATTCCATATTTCATGACTTAATGTAATCATTGGCGATCTCGGGATAAAAATTGATCATTGCATAGTAGTTTTCTTAATTTGCTTAAAATTATTGGAGACATAAGTTCAATAAATCGGAATAAGTTTCGATACAAATAAAATACCTACTCAATACTTTTAGTAAAGATAAAATCAGATGGTTAGTTAGTGCCATAGATTAATACTAACCTGCTAAACAAGGAATGTGATAATTGGCCTTAGTTTCATTGACAGTTTTGTACAACTGTATCCGTTCCTTGCCTACGTTATATCCAACATTACTACTAGAATCCTAAGATTGGTTACCTAGATCTTGCAAGGAATTTAATTTGGAAACACTTCGCATACAAACAGGTACGAATAATAGACCTAAGAGCAATTTCACGTTTCGTCTGCCTTCCTCGACATACTGCCTGATTTTGGAGCTACATTTAATATATCTTTAGTGTTAGATAAAGTTGCAAATAATTGCTTTAAAAAATATAAAAAGTACTAATTAGTTTACATTAGTCAAGCTTAAATTAAATGCTATGAAGCAGACAATTGTGTTAGCTTATACGGCTAGTATACCAATAACTTGATATTTTTCAATTAAGTTATTACATATTCATAACGGTAAGGGATAATATCCTGAGATAATCCAGATGTTCGATAACTATTAGTCAAGCATGTGTGTGTTTACCAGCATTGATGATAGATACTCGTATTAATCCCACTTTCTTCCCGGAAAAGCGTTTGCCTCGTTTGTGGTATAAAATAATGATTAACATTATATATTTCAAAGGAAAACTTACTCATTGGAACTAGAGAATAAATGAGATCATTAGAATTACCATCTAATATTAATATCTAATGTCATCGATTGTAAACAACGTAACCTATCCTAGCCTGACAAACATTGCTTTCCAGTTTCCACATATTCGTAAGTTATTCATAGAAAACGTCTGTTATTGTCGTGCGAGCAGAATTGAATAGGTAAAGCGTGCGTCTCCACTTTGTCGGGTGTCGTGGTAGATTGTGTGATGCTTTGAACGGGGACCGTTTGAGGAACAATTCAGCGTATCGCGAACAATTGACTCGCGTGGTTATTGTGGGACGGCGTTGATGTCGCGTCAAGGCTTGGATGTGTTGACGCTTGTCTAGGGCAAGTATTAGGAAACTAGATCTTGTCTACGGACGTGAACTATTAGTACACTTATTTTAGTTCTGACAAACTATTTGCGTGCCTTATAACACGGCGTAGTTTAGACTAGTCCACAAATCAATTCGTTGAATTTTACGAGGTTGACTAAATTTAGTGAGACCAATATACCTTTTTTTCTTACACCTACTCAGCAAAGGAAAGGGACAGTGATATTTTTAATTTGGTTTAGATAGTGTTTTCAGAATCGGGGCCAATGTGTACCTTAATTAGTATTATAGTGTATCGGTCCCTATAGCTTAGTCGTCTTTTACCACAAAATTATCGAATAAGTTAACATGCCGCTCTTAAAGCTAGTTTAGATTAAACAAAATGTTCATAATACCAGGCATACAAACTCCAGGTAAGATTTACCTGCGATTTTCTGCTAAATATCAAATATTAAATTTTAACCTCATTACCCCGCCGACCTCTTTCTTATCTAAACACTTAAAACCATTTAAACGTTTCCTCGTTTTTGTTTATTTAGTTGCATTGCTTTGTAGTTGTTTCTTTGTGTCGCGGTTCCCACCTGTAAATGTTTAAAACAAACCGCATATTTTCCGAGATGGGCAACACTGTTTAATTAAATTTTAACTGTACATTTAGCGTGCAATTTAAACCAACGTTTCTACGTGTCTAATTAGAATGCCTACAGTATGTTGGCAAAGTCAAATAAGGTGCTTACTGGCGTGGCGTTGAAATTGCTTAAAAACTAGGTTTTATAAATATTTGCCTTTATGAAAAGACTACAGACGGTTTGGTTACCTACTTACAATTGCACGTGTTCCGCACTCAAGTACATGGCTTTAAATAAATGGCCCAGATGTGTATTTGAATAAGTTATAGTATTTACAAAAGAAGTACAAAAACGCGAAATACTTAGAAAGAGGTTGTGATTATGCATAGGCGTAAAACTTCTTGAAATACAAAATTATGGGGCTTGCAACAAACAGGATACTGCTCCAGGGGTGTCCCGTAAGAATAAAACCGATCACAAACCCTCTGTAACGCTAGCTTCCCTTCATTAATAAAGTGAAGTTCGCCTTGACGAATTTACTTGCAAATTAATTCATAAAAAATTAAGTGTAAGTCGGTGAGTTCAATTAAATGAAAGTAAATAATTGACAAGGGAAACACAATCTATACCGCTCTTTAGCATATTAGTTTACAGATAGAAACTAGTTTAATTCAGATAAATCTAGTGTTTACCGTTAACCTCTGCAAACATTTTCATTATTGTCTAGTTGCTGTTAGTTCGAAAATAGAATACAACAAACAAACTAAGGACGTTTTGGATACGGTTAGTCAGACTGTGGACTACAGAAACCTATGGATGTGGAATTACTTAATTCTATATGCACCTATTAAAGTTTATAATAATTATTTAAACTAGGGCATCGACATCGGCTCCAGAACTTCAGAAATTCTGATAGAGCAAGGTGACACTTTAGGTATCATATGAATTTAATATGATGTCCAAAATAAGACTTTTTCACCATTATTTAGGTCACAAACTACCGTCTAATTACTTACCTTCTAATAATCTGTCTAAGAACACCATTTCAGATAATATATACTTATTGATTTATAAACAAAACATGCCCAACATAGTTTCAATTTCCCTACGTGTATATTTCCTCAAGCCATATTTTCCTCAAGCGCCTTATTCCGGAACACTGGTAGTTAGCTTGTGTGTGTAATTGTGTCGGTCGAGTTGGGAATACCAAACTCGGGGTGAGATGTAATTTAATACTGTGTTGCTGACGACACGCCGCCGCGGGCAGTTTTTGGGCAAATATTTGCTGGGACACCCTGTATATCTAGATGGAAAGAAGGGTTTTTTCAGCAGTGTGCGAAATATGAATCATGCATGTTTTTTTGGGTAAAGGGTGGAGAAGGATTTGGTTTTCGATCGTGTATTGGTTTGTTAATTAATTTGATGGCCTGCCTTTGATGTAGAAATGTTTTATATTGAAAGGTAAAGCTTTATATGTTACTGCAGGTTTTTATAGTGTAGCGTGCACACGTTAAATTTGTGTGGTATTTTTAAACTTTGAACTGAATAGTATTTTAATATATTAAACGGATGCATTGACCGCCATGTTAAAGTATTATCAAGGGGTCATTGACCGATATTCTCCATGCACCACGACCGAACTTTTTTTTTTTTTTTTTTTTATATGAGAAGCTAGCAAACGAGCAAGCGGGTCACCTGATGGTAAGTGATCACCGCCGCCCATGACTACCCGCAACACTGTGGGTGTTGGGGGTGTGTTGCTGAGCCTTTAAGAAAATTGGGCACCGGATATCGCACTGACCGAACGAAACGCAGGAACATCGTCCCTACTTCACTATGGTTTTCTGTGCGACGGTGGTATTTCACCGGTCGAGTCAGCCCAGTAATCACTGCAGGCAGAGCCTACAGCTAGACTCTACCACTCCAAAACTGTAGCTAGTCTAGAGATCGCTGCTTGTAAGGGAATAGAAGTGTAAAAGTAAACTATGCAATAACTGTTTTGAAAAGTGATTCACACACGTACAGGATACACGCCACGAATGAGTTGTTTTACATCCCAACTAACGTGGCTGCAAGAGAAACAAATTCTTTGGCCACAAGAACGGTCTGAGGTACGGTCACCAAATAAAGAAGTTCTTTTTTTGTTTTTTTTTTACAGCATCATCGATAATGTTTAGAAAATGTTTATAAATAATTTAATTGCAGAAAAGTAAAAGGTTACTAAGGAAAGTATTGTGTTAAGGTCGAGTTTTTTTTGTATAGCCTTTTAAACCCCTAAACTACCGCAATAAAAATAAAATGTACATGTAAAAGTATTTTTTGTTTTTATTACTTTCAGTTAACTTTTATTTATTTATTTGTTTACTATTATTTAGTTGAGTGTTCACAGTGAAATGCTTGGCACTACATAGTAAAATTTTCTGTAACCACGGAGTTACTTAGTTGCAATGCTGCCGAGCAAATGAAGTCATAAACATCGAGTCGTAGACGGCGTAGCTACGCTGCTGTAGCGTAGCCTCGCTGCTACGGCGTAGTAGACTGCCGTAGTAGGAACGGGAACAATTAAATACTAGTGTATGCGAGCTTTGCTACCAAAAAGTCAGAAGAAGTCGTTATAAAAATGTTTTACTGATAGATCACAGGGAATGATTCCTTTTTACTAAAATCATGGGATAGGGATTAAATAATTTGGTTTTATGATAATATTTAGCTCACAGTACAGTTTAGTAAAATTATCTCGGTAAATTTGCGTTTAAGTCACTTTAAACTATACTTAGTTTAAGTTTTCAAACACAACTGATCAAAGCCTTACAATTAATAAAAGAAAACAGAAGTTTTCATAATGATTTAGAAAAAAAAATCGAACCAAAGAAACTTTTGTGCCACAGTGAGTTTTTCTTATCCTTTTTATTCCCTATTTCTCTATTAAAAGCTGAATTTTATATAACAAAATTATTTAATCCCCATGAATATTTTTCTATCAAAAACTAAGTGCAATGTATGTGCAATAATACAGAGTGTTCGTAATTATTTTGGAAGTGAGCCAGCGCCGAGCCGAGGCTCAACCTGAGCCAGGACAGATTAACTGGAGTTATAATGAATTGCCTGGAAAGATAGGCCGGCGGAAAGTATTTTATCAAAGCTTAAACTCAATTTTAGGGAGAAAATGTTTGAAATCATGGATTTGGACAAAATATGCTTGGTTTGTGTATCAAGGCAGCTTACGAGGCGTTAATGGTATGTTGCTATCGCTTTCACTATTTACTATACCACTCAACTACATTAAAAAATAAAAAAATATTATAGAATACATAAAAGATACGCAATTTAACTTGGGTCGGTTTAATTAAATCCTAACATAATCATCCTTAAATGTTATTACAATAAATAAATGATAGCCCCCGCTCCGTTAAAAGGTTAAATTGGGTAATAAATTCCATAAAGAAATACATCACACGGGGTAATTAACTAAATTCAAGTACTCACGACGCCGAATCAAAGTAAAAAGATCAAAGAATGCTAATTTACGAGCTGGCTGGTGGTACAGTCAGCGGGTTATTCGGTTACGAACTTTGAGGTCTTGCTTATTTATAAAAATATATGTACGTAAGAACATTGTTAGAAGTATCGAAGTTTAAACAATAGCAGTAAAGATTTACAGAAAATAAACAATTTTCTCCTTTAAAAATGAAATCTTTGCTATTTCGTTAACTTTATAGATTTAATTTAAAAAATAATTACAAAAATGGCCTCCAAAGTTAAAACAGAAAATACAATAAACACAGTTTCTGAAAAATACATAAGAACCTTTTGATAATACTTAACTTCGCTCGTAATATTTTGTTACATTAACACGGACGCAGGTGAAAATGCCATAATCGCTTTGAAAACTGAACCCTCAAAACTGAAAATGCGGGTACATCCTGTAAACATAATGAGGTGATAATGTGCGGTCGTGTGTACTTGCTGCCTCCCGTAGGGCAGCGTAATTATGCCTGATTTATTTGATTACCGCCTTAATTTTCCCTGAAAGCAAAATGAGATTAGGAAGCTCACTGTACCTAAATTGTCGGTTGCAAGTAGCCCTTTACCCCGAGGGTTTTAGATGGCTATTATCAACATTTTTGTTAGCAATTTTAAGGGCTCTTTTTCGTAATAAAGCAAAGGGTTCGTGAGAAAGTTTTATCTGAAAGATTGATCGGCGATTTCAAGTTATTTTGTCAAGATACGTCCGAGTTTTTTTTACGGAGTTTACGCTTATTAATCCGTTTAATCTTGTTGAAAAAGGAGTTACAAATACACGGGAAGTTTAGTGAATTATCTTATCGTTGCAGAAGAAACTTCGAAAAGTTTTATTTAAAAATGTTTGACCGGCAAAATTTCAATACTACCTACGCAATACGGTTACCCAATAAGTTGAGTTTTTTTATCAACGTCAGCATTTACTTGCAAAACTATAAGTTAATAATTTGAATAAATATAAGGACAAGGATACATTTAATAGCGGATAGTTTTAATACTATTCAAATTTAAGAAAATATATTGCATATCGTTTCGTTATCGTACTAACGTCGTGTCGGACCTGTGACCTTATCTTTCCAAAACAACTTTAGCCTTGGTGACTTAAGAGTTGAACTTCGATTAGGACTGACTTATATCTGTTGCAATTTGATAAAAAACAAGTAAAAAACCTCCGAAAACTTGCAAATAGAAATAGAGTAATTTTAATTACTGTTATTGGACTTTTTTCTGTATCCATTTCAAAACGAGATATAATTTAATAACCAACGTGATGCTACCGGATTAAACGATGGCATAATTAAAATACCAAAAATAACGTGTTATTTTTTTAAAACTTTTTTTATGAATGGCAACATTCAGATATTTCTGATTATGAAGTCGCTACTACGTCATAGCTCAAGTAAGTACCCCGCTATACAACGTATGCCAGACTCACTGGAGTTAATTGTAAATAAAACTTTACTTGTAAACAACTCCCCCCACCCCTAAAACACCCCCTTTATTACACAACAAACAAGTAGCGAGATTTTATGAGACAAGTTTAAAATAAGCGGGAGACGAAATTGTGTGTCGAGTTAGGAATGGGAAAAATTACACAAGATCACTTTAAACAAGTAGGAGACGGTTAAAATTTGAGCCAAAGGAGACGAAAGAGTATAATATAATGTGTCTAGATTATAAATAGCTTTGAATAAAAATGTATGTATGTAGGTATGTAAAAACTCTTTTTGCATAATGAACATAAGAAATGTTATACATGTCCAAGACTGTTTTGAATCCTACTATTACCCATATTGTATAAGTGCGAAAGATAAACATATAAATACACAATAAACGTTGCTTTTACTATCCTATATATTTTATACATGATATACTTTTTACCGCAGGAAAATACCTCATTCTCACGTAAAAATCCATTTAGTTAACCGCAGTGCTAGTTATAACTAAGATTATTCATTTATTTACCATACACTCCTATATTTGCGGTAATTACGTTTGTAACAACATTTGTTTTTGAAGTAGTGAAAACTTATACTCTTACTGTGACAGGAATAGCTAATAATTAAGTAGATCAGCAAGTTAAATAACACTTTCTTTATTAGTCGTACCAGTACAAGTATATAAAGCAACCGAGTCGGCCGATGATATTTTCAAAAGTGACATTTTGTTTTTTGGATATGGCAGTTAATCGAATACAAATTAATATCGATATAAAAATAACGTTAATCATAAATATAATTTTCGTAAACAGCTATTAATTAATCCATTAGATTACATTCGGCCAATTCTGACTGGGTACGCGTCCCTGCGTACCATAATACAACAAAAATAAATTCAAAAATAATAATAATAACAAAAGTAAAAGTAGCAATAAAATAAACAATACATTAAAATATACAACTTTCAATAAAAAGACAAAAAAAAAAAAAACAATAACAGTATCGCAATTGTAAATCTTATACTTCTGAGTTATAACATATTCACAAATGTTATATAGACATCTTCATTATTCAATACATACCGCTTATATCTAGTAACGCCACTTAGGGCTAATTACGCCACTAAGGGCTATTTACGCCACCAGGGCTAGTCACGCCACTAAGGGCTAGTTCCGCCACTAAGGGCTAGTCACGCCACTAGGGGCTAGTCTCGCCACTAAGGGCTAGTCACGCCACTAGGGGCTAGTCTCGCCACTAAGGGCTAGTCTCGCCACTAGGGGCTAGTCCCGCCACTAAGGGCTAGTCTCGCCACTAAGGGCTAGTCACGCCACTAGGGGCTAGTCACGCCACTAGGGGCTAGTCACGCCACTAGGGGCTAGTCACGCCACTAGGGGCTAGTCACGCCACTAGGGGCTAGTCACGCCACAAGGGGCTATTCACGCCACTAGGGGCTATACACGCCACTAAGGGCTATACATTTATATTTACTATTAATACCATGCTGAACCAATTAAGTATGACAACCAATTCCCAGAAAAAATAATTACTTTTGCAAAAATAAAAGAACAACTCAGTACTATTACATAGACACTGTACATAATAAATTTTATAATTAAATTGTATCAATTCAAGGACTATTCATTATCAGACTATTCATTATCATTATCAGAATCGCTCTCTATGGGGTCATTAGAAAAAACTAACCACGGGTGTATTTTGTCTACCGCGACTATCGCCTTATACATTGGTTTACCAGCTCGACGTGTAATGGGTGTGTCTTCAATTTCGTATCGGTCGTTACCGAGGATTTTAACTATTCTGTAAGGCCCACAACATTTAGGCATTAGTTTTTTGCTTTGGCCTGGAACCGCATTATAAAGTTCTCTTTCAACACGAACTAAATCCCCAATGTTATATCGAGATGCATCTTTTCTAACTCTATCAAATCTATTTTTTTGTTTAATTTGCTCGCTTTGCATTCTGACAACCGCATCTTCTCTTATTTTATCGCGATTAAGACTTTCGTTAACCTCCGATACAACCGCATTCATTGCACCATCTGAAGAACCGGTAGGTGCAATACCAAAAAGCAGTTCAGCCGGAGTCTTACCAGTAGCTTGATTAATCGTATTATTAAGACCCCATTGTACCTTTGGTATTGAAATGTCCCATTCGTTATCGGGTAAATCATGATTGGTTGCTGTTAGAGCGTCTAAGATCGTACGGTTATACCGTTCTATCTGACCGTTTGCTCGCGGCGTTGCAACAGCATTTAAAACGTGACTAATTCCTTTTTCCTTAATAAATTCAGCAAATAAACTACTTGTAAAACTAGTACCACGGTCAGTTATCAACCTTCGAGGTACTCCAAATATTGCAAAATAGTCCTCAAAAACGGATATAGTAGTTTTAGACTTACAATTTTTTACAGGTTTGATATATATAAATTTTGTGAACGAGTCGATAATGGCCAAAATATAAGAATTTTGCTTTTTACTAACAGGGAATGGGCCACAGTGGTCTGCGTGTAGTGTATCAAACGGTTTGTCAGGTTTAGGGATAGGGTGCAACTTGCCTTCTTTCGGACCGCCTGGCAGTTTGTTGTGTGCACATTGCAAACAAGATTTACAATATTTCTTGACAAACTTACGCATCCTCTTGAACCAGTATACTTTACGTATTCTCTCGTAAGTCTTGTCAAAACCGAAGTGCCCTACTTCATCATGGTTGCTTCGAAGAATCTGCCAGCGAACAGATTTCGGTACAACCCATAATAAGTTAACTGTGTCACCGCTTTTTACTAATCTATAGAGTTTATCATTTTTATAGGTAAAATTATTTTTTATCTCAACTATATTATCGGTAGCAGGGTCTTTAAGAATTTCGACAATCCTAGTCAGTTCCGTATCGGCCTGTTGGATAGTTTTAAGCCAGTTTTCATCGGTCCATTGTGACGATGTATGAATGTTAAATACGTTAATATTTTCGTCTCGAAGTGGTGGATCTTCTAAATCAACCGGGTTCCTACTTAAGGCGTCTACATGAGTCATTTTGGATCCAGAACGATAGTCTATTTTAAAATCATATTCTTGCATGGCGATCCACCATCTCGCGACTCGGGGCACTAAGTCCTTTTTAGTCATCGTACTTCGTACTGCGCTACAATCCGTAACAACAGTAAAGTAAGAACCTAACAAATATACTCTGAATCTATTCAGGGCAGTAATGACGGCGAGGGTCTCCAACTCATAAGAGTGAAACTTTTGCTCCTCTGGGGAAGTCTGACGACTATAGTAAGCTATAGGTTGGAGCCCCTTACCTTCATCTTGCATAAGTATTGCACCAACGCCCATTTTGCTAGCGTCAGTGTGTACCTCTAACCGAGCCCTAGGATTATATAAGGCTAACACAGGACGACTGGCTAGTATATTCTTAAGTGTGGTAAAAGCATTTATTTGTTCAGTAGTAAAACGCCACGGTTCATTTTTCTTAGTTAAAACGGTAAGCGGCCTAGCAATAGTGGAAAAGTTTGGCACAAATTTGCGGAAATAGCTAGATAACCCAACGAACTGACGAACCTCGTGTACATTTTTAGGGGTAGGGAAATCTTTGACGGCGCATATTTTTTGTAATCCCGGCCTAACACCCTCCTGTGAGATTTCGTATCCTAAATACTCAATTCGTTCTTGAAAGAATACGCATTTATTTAAATTAAGAGTGAGTTTTGCTTTTCGTAAAAGAGAAAATACTCTCTCCAGTTTGTCTAAACCTTCTTGTACAGTTTTTGAAGGGACTAGCAGGTCATCCATATAAGCAAGAACTAAGTTATGTCCTACCCCGTTTAGTAGTGAATTCATAGCCCTTTGGAACACGCTTGGGGCGTTTGCCAATCCAAACGGCATGCGATTATATTCATATAATCCGTCTGGGGTGACAAAAGCCGTTAAATGTTTACATTGTTCTGCTACTGGAACCTGGTAGTAGCCTGACGCTAAATCTAAGCTTGTAAAATATTTATTTCCTCCCAAGCAATCTAACTTATCTTCTATGCGCGGAAGGGGATATTTGTCTTTTAAAGTTTTTCTATTTAGAGCGCGATAGTCAATGCAAAGACGTTTTTGACCGTTCTTTTTACTCACCAATAACACTGGACTCGCGTATGAAGAGGAGCTTTCACGTATAATCCCGTTTTTAAGTAAATCTTCTATGATGACCGATAATTGTTCTTTCTCTTTATGTGACATACGATAAGGATTGTATACAACGGGATTATCATCGGTTAGTTTGATCACCATCTCAGTTAAATTAGTTTTACCTAGCTCAGACAAATTAAGCGCAAAACAATCTCGATAGTTCTGTAAAAGTTCGCGTATTTTATCAATTTCTTCGTCAGAAAGATGTGTACCGATATTAATATCATCAAACGGAAATGATTGCATATTACTAGTTGTAGTTGTCAAACAGTTAACATTTGCTTCTTTTACTTCTTCAAACTCGGACCCCCTAGCTAAAGTATAGCCCCGAGAAAACTTGACCCTTTTTGTAGATATGTTTGCGACCATAATGAAGCCTACGCCATTAACAAAATTATAAAGACCTGGCAATACTATACAATCTTTAATACAACAAAACCCCGGTGGAACAAATAGTGCACCAGTAAAGCTAGTGGAAGTACAAACGTCAATTGGTGTAGTATAATTAGGTTCTGTATAAAATTCATTATTTGTAATAATCTTTAATTTCTGATAGTTTGTTCTAGCGTTTTCATTACTAGGAGAAGTATAAAAAAATAATTGTTTAGAATCTTTAAACAAATAAATATTAGGTAACTCAGTAAAGGTTTGTCCTACTAGAACATCTACAGGCATGAAATGGTCAGCAACCACTAAGAGATCTACTACAGATTCTACGTCATCTACTTTAATTTGAGCATTAATCACTCCAAGGGGTTTAACATAAGAGTTACCAAAACCTTTTAGATTCGGCAAAGTAGAGTCAAATTTCAAACAAATATTAAGAGTCTTTGCAGCAGACTCGCTAATTAAGCAGCAATTACTACCTAAATCAACAAAAGCAAGTTTAGTTTGACCTTCAATAATTATTGATTTATAGTATTTATTATTCTCATCATCATTAGATTGTATACGAGCAATTTGTCCATGGTAAGGTTGATTAATTTTTAGGACTACTTTATCATTATTTGTGTCACCCATAGCTACTTTATTATTAATATTAGTACCGACATTCACGTAAGTTGAGCTACGACATTCATTGGTTAAATGTCCGACTCGACGGCAGTTGTTGCATTTCTTCAATGGTTTTGTACACCGCGAACGAATGTGACCAGTTTCTCCACAATTAAAACATACAATATCAGGCCTAGAAATGTTATCGGAACTAGTAAGTGAAGCTACCTTTGAGTCTCTGTTCATAAGAGATCTGCGTCTTTGATTATAATTATTACTATCTGATTGGGATATAGTTTTTAAATATGAAAATAATTGCTCTGGTTCATTAAATCGACAAGAGTTAGCGCTCATTCTTATAAATTTATCATCTATCCCATGAACTATACAACCTACAGCTTTGGGCCCTATAATTTCGCATTTGTTGATAAGAATCATCTTTTCATAATAGTAAACATCTAAAGCTTGACCAATTTTACAACGTAATTGAAGCATTTTTTGTAATAAATCGCCATAATTTTCATTAGAAGGAAATGCAGCCTTTAATTTTTCTACCCATTGCTCCCATGAAAACAAAACCGACGGTAGGCCTTGATACCATCGCTTTGCTAAACCTGTCAATTTTGCAAGAGCGTAATGACAAAGCTGCATTTCATTCCAAGAATAAATCTTGCCGCATTCATTCACTTTGTGTATCCACGTTTCGATATTTTGTGAACCATCGCTGGGATCGAATTCGGGTATTACATTAACGTGAGAAGTGAATGAGCCCGACGGAAAATGATAAGGCAAATTGGGGATAGTTTCAACTAACGGCTGCGCAACGTTAACAGAGACTGATCCTTGATTGACAATTGAATCCGAAGTTACGGTCCCTAAGTTATTACTAGGCGCTAAATTAACACTATTGGCTTGTGAAGAAGAAAGATACGAAGCAGGATTTTGCGGTAGAGTAGGTGGTGTAGTTGTTCTATTCCTAGACCTCTGCGATTTTTTACTTCTCTTAGACTTAGAATTACGCCTATGATTTTTATGTGAACGCCTTTTGTGACACTTATTATGACGGTGACGTCTATGACCATCACTAGAGCTGTTTAAACTAACGCAAGATACACTAGATCTAACCGACGAAGAACGACGCTGTCTACGCTTTTTAGCTACACGTCTTTCACGCGACCGAGAGTTTCTTTCAGACCCCATAGTTAACGACGGTTAAATTAAAACGATACACAAGATATGATTATTCACTAATTTCTACACACAAAGAAAAAATAATGGCTTATAACAAAATTATGCCAATACACAGATTTAAACTTTTTTTTTTTATTTATTATTGCTATGAAATAAATCTCTTATATGATTCCGAAAGGAAATTGTCATGTCAATCACTAAGCACAGTATTTCCGAACACTTCTTCTTTTGTGTTATTCCACGCTAACTTAAAAAATAAAGTGTTCTTCTTCGTAGAAAAATCACTTAAGATTCGGGCTTTTAGTTTCAAAATTTGAAGATCGAAGATTTGTATTGAGTAATCATCTTTAAATTTATCACCTCATTTAGATAACACGGCAGATTGTAGTTCCAAATGCGAGAAAGTTGGCGGCAAAATAAATTGTTCACTGACCTTGACACATGTTGTCCTTGGACACGTGTGTTACACTTCACTTCTGATTGAAAACTTATACTCTTACTGTGACAGGAATAGCTAATAATTAAGTAGATCAGCAAGTTAAATAACACTTTCTTTATTAGTCGTACCAGTACAAGTATATAAAGCAACCGAGTCGGCCGATGATATTTTCAAAAGTGACATTTTGTTTTTTGCATATGGCAGTTAATCGAATACAAATTAATATCGATATAAAAATAACGTTAATCATAAAAATAATTTTCGTAAACAGCTATTAATTAAACCATTAGATTACAGTAGTCTGTATGCAGTTTATGTATCTTTGCCTCTTCCTTCGGCGTATTTGAAAAGTTGCGAAGGCGCGACGAAAAAAAAGATGGACGGTCGGTTCTAACCATGTTCTGCATAAACAATACCTTAAATTGTATCAACTTATTAGACGTGCTCTGTTAAGATTATATGGATTAATTAGTGTATTCGTGCAACTGTAGGTAATTGTTTTTGTGAATATTGATTACCTACTGTGAAAAATCTGAACAATGTGAAGAGCATCTAACACCGGTAGCAACAGGTTAGTGCTTAGGGCTTTTTTTGTCTATGAATTATAAATGTAGACCACTTGTTTTTACTACACAAGATAACGAAGCCCGATTTATTTGAAAGTATTTCATGTTCCATTACCAATTTAGTATTATTGAATTAGTTACCAAACAGGTAAGTTGATTTTGTTTATAATGTATTTTTCAAGATTATTTTAGCCAAGTTTAATAAATAGATATTCGTCCCTCTTTCTGACCACTGAATATCTTTACCAGCATAGTTCTTAAACTCTTTATTGCTCATTTATTAGTTTCTCAAACCTACGTCTTTTGACATTTTCATATTTACCCACCTCACACCCTAAATACCATTTTAACGTAAATCCTATTCTATTTCGTTGCATCACGGCTTACATTTGCTATGCGTCGCCGCCTGCGATGTCATCCAAGTGTAAGCATGAGTATGTAAAGCGATGCCGAGGGCTAGTTCAGTTCACACGTCACGGAACAGAGCTAGGCTCGCTGTAGCTTACACTGGAAACTACTTCTCAACTGTGGGGGGGTGAAATTTGTAGGAAAATATAAATGTTTTGTTCTGTGTTATTATAAATGTGGAGGTAATGTGTTTGTATTATTGTATTGAATTTAGTTTTTAACATGTTTTAACATTTTTCGGCTTTGTAAGGCATAGGTACGATAAAGTTTAATATTTTGAAATATTTTTTACATAAGTCTTGGCTTTTCACCAAACAAAATATTGCATTAAGAACTTTAAATACAATAAAATAAAAACGGCAGCTTGTAATAAATACTTCAGGAATAGTTGAGCTGACAATAACAGTTCTTATACCAACAACAGAAGGCCAACATCTTGTTCTCAAAGTTTGGTTTCCATCGTACATCACGCGCGTGCCAAAGTTGTGGCTGCTCCAACAGAAGCGCTCAAGTGCCAAACGCAAACAGACAACTGGTTACCACAAACCATGTGCAATGTGCGCTTAGTTCCGCGTTTTGATGGACCACCGACCTAACATTGCGAGGGTGTACTTCCAGCAACGATGAGTACATGAAAATATGTTTTTTATCAGTTCTATGTCGGTCAGTCATATCCTAGAAGACAATGGCATGAAATTATGAATGATGAATGAAAATGGCAGGTTAATAATTTATATATATTTTTTATTTTTTATTAAGTTTGCACTAATAGATTTTGAACATCGCTTTATACTTTCTTGTGGTTCGTAGTTCGACCAATAAAACACAAACTTGTCGAATGTATTCAATAATTATTCTCTGGGCGTTATTGGATTTTTCTAAAGTTGGTTTGATAGTGCTCGGAATACAAACGGTAGCTTGATTCGGGGCCTTCGTTCTTAATAGTTTTTTTCTCCTATAACTTTAAATGCCTCGCATACCCAAGCTATATTTCGCCACATATCATATCAGCGCCCGGAAAGCCCCCGGCATTTCTGTTTGACGTTAAAGTCATAGACGTTTGTGTGGTACAAGTTTCAAGGGGCAATCGAGTTGCGGGACTCCCAACTTCCATAACTTGGATATTGTGAACAAAACTTTGGGAGCCATTGATTTCTATCAATGCTGCAATTTACGTTATCTATCACGATTGAAGCTTGTTTGTTAGAGTTAGTTTGTGTTGATTGTTATTGGAATTCTATGTAGTGGGGTGGGAGATGGAGAACAATGGAGAAGACGTGTAGGCGTTGTGACTTCTTCTTGTAATGATGTGAATGTGACTTTGACAAGTTTGTCAAGGCTAGAGAATAGGTTTGAGTTTATACTGTGATGCCTACTTATTTAAGATAAGTATACAATCCCATACCATATTCCCAAACTCGATTTATGTCCCTTTTCAATGATCCATCCGGTTAAACTTAATTTTTTACTTCAATAAACCAGAAAATGTTTAGGGGAATTCACTTTGCAAGTTACCTTCACCGTTCAAAAGTATCTTTGCTGGTTCACTGAATATTGAACTTTACTTAACAGACTTTAACTCTTCATTCGATGGGTTGGATAGAAAAGTATTCTCTTTCTTTTTGACCTTTGTAATCGGTGTTTAATATGATTAGCAGTTAAATGACTTTGCGCGTGGAAATTCGATTTTTTGTGATAGTAAATTGCACCCTTTTATGTTACTTTAAAATTTATTTAGAATTAAGTAGGTGAAAATCATCAAAACTTACTTAGGTTATACATTTTAATGTTGGCCTAAAGTTTTGCGAGTCAAAACAATGGTGGTAAAATGTGGAATTGAAATTATGTCAATGATTAACCAGATATATTATTTATTGTAGGTATGTAAAGCACAAAGTTAGACAATAAAAAATGTACTGCCCTTAACACTCTTACAATGAGCTATATCAGCATAAATAAACATAGTTTATTACCCTGTTGTGTAACTCTTAAGTCGTAACTGACAATCAATACATAGAATTGCGCCAAGTTATGAAACCAGTATAACATCTAGCAGGCTCTCGTCTATGAAGTAACTCATTTCTGTACATGGTCCTTACATCTCTCTCCTCTGAAACACGTTTATAAAAGCCTTTTTCTTTAATGTAGCTCTCACCAACTCTGCACACATCAAAGAATCAAATTACACCACGCGACAATGAAAATGGAGCTGTATTTTGAAAATATTATTATTGATTATTTAAGTAACTAGATTTTATTATTTATTATTTATTACGGAATATTTTTTTGAAATGACTCAGTACATTTGTAAATGTTATCATATAGATTGATTATCTTCGCTCTCGCTCTTACTAGATGGAGCACTGGTACTCGTAAAATGCGGCAAAACATAAGTGTGCTGAATTCAGCATACTCGAACCTACCCGAGCTAGTGTCAACTTATATGCAGGGGCGTAGCCGCCGTATCAATTTTTTGGGGCCCCCGAGCTACAGGGGCTCCAAAATAGTGAAAACTTAAAAATAATGTATTTTTTTAAACCTACACATTGAATATAGCTTACTTTATAAACAAAAAATCTCCATAAGTCCATACGTTTCCAAATTGACGGTGTAAAAAAGTAAAATATTTTTTACAATATATGGTCTAGATATAGGATTTAGTCAAAATATTGTATTAAAATAGTATTTAATTCTTACAGCAAGTCAATCAATGAAGTTGGCTAGAAGATAATAGAAAATAAAAACAATAAGTTTAATAAATCAATTACTGCGTTGCCACTCCCCATGCTGTGTGAAAATGAAAAGCAGGGGTGAATGTATTTCGACCCAAAGTGGTAATGGTTTCTACAGTGGCCATAGCTTAGGTACATGCATTCTCTTCGTCAGGTAGGTATAATACATTGGCGTAGCATTAGAAACCACATTAAAACCTAAAACGAAATTCTCAAAGGAATAAATAAATTCTTGCAGATTCAAAAATGCCTCGATTTTATAAAATACTTATATTTTTTAATTGTGAATCTATGTTTCAATATTTTTTATTGGGCCCTTAAAAATATTGTTACTCCTACGCCTCTGTTTTTATATGACATAATATTTGACATTAACCCTCACCACCTAGCACCTTTTTTTGTCCTGTTACCACCACCGTGCGGTCGCAAAGACCGCTAATAGATAATTGCGTTGATTTTAGGATTTCAATTAACAAATTAAAGTTCCGTAGCAAAACATGCAACTTTATACGCCAATGCTTCGTTATAGCACCAAACATTTGCTATTGAATCATAAATTTCTTTAAGAACTGAAAAAAAATAAAGCAATTGTTTCGTATTTTTGTAATTTTTAACATAAAAAGTAGTAAAAATAACCATCATTTTTTTTATTAAAATTATATTTGAATTTTATAAAACATTACGGTCTCTGAGACCGTAGGTAGGTGGTTGATGGTTAAAAAATAGTCAATTTGAAGAGTAGTTACTAAGATATAACAGCTTGCAAGGAATGTCAGGGGTCATATATAGATGGCGTTTCAAAGCTTTTGAAATATTTATTTTTTATTGCCAAAATGATTGAAAAACGACACAAAGGCAGATGTGTAGTTTACGTTTTGTCGAGCTTGAATTTTTTTGCGTATTATTTTGTTGCTCAGCGAGGATGATGAGTAAATAAAAGGTTTGGACTTAAGCGACATCTTGGTTTGTTCCTAGTACTAAGTCAGAAAACAGATCATGGTTTGGTCGGAAGCTTTTCGAACAGTATGTGTATTATTTGACACACGAATTGGCACGAAAATAAAAAACTGCCGCAAGATCAAAGCTATTGTTTACAGGCAGTGCTCCATCTAGTAAGAGCGAGAGCGAAGATAATAAATCTATGTGTTATCACAACAAAAATGACCGTAACTTTTGACATTTCGCCCTTCAATAATATCATCAAGCGCTTATTTGAAAAGTTCATCACTAATAAATAGTAATAAAATCATACCAACTTTAGTCAGAATAACATTATAAGACTATCTTTAATGCCAGAGCTCTAGACGACAGGGCAATAAAACTTTCCCCTTATTTTGTTTGAGATACAAGCTAGTTAGTTAGGAACTATATTAAATTTTACAAGGATTTCTTTGTTTCAACATTTCTATGGTTTGGTTTTAGAATGAACGCAGCTCTCTGTTGCAAAATTTTGTATTTTTGAACTTCAAAACAGATTTCCTGGTAATCGAATACAGTTGAAAAAATACTTAGGTATAACATTAACGGAATAAAAATACTTCTCGCAACATTTTAACACACATTAGTAAATAGTCGTAACACCTCATAAACTTTAAGTAACATATTAAAAATTCGAACGAAAAAACAATCGTTAATTTTTTTTTTCATTCTAAAGTACGGTTGCCCGCAATTTCTTGTCCATGAGTGTAGCTCCATTCCTGTTCAAAGGAATCCTTTGACGTCAGTTTCTGTTACCGCTAAAATTGTAAATGTATGATTATTTTTGTTCCTTTTTTGTCATTACCGCGATCAATGTGCGTACATTTTCATTTTACAAGATATTAAGATGTTATATTTAAAATTCCCGTGTCACAATGTTAGTTACCGTACTCCTCCGAAACGGCTAGAACGATTCTCCTGAAATTTTGTGAGCATAGAGAGTAGATCTGAGAATCGGCCAACATCAATTTTTCATACCCCTAAGTGATAAGGGTTGAATACCCCAATTATTTTTTTAAATCTGGCAAAACAACGTTTGCTTGTTCAGCTAGTAAAATTATAGATTTGTAAGATGTTGATGTTTGATACGCTATAACAATGGCGCAAAAATGGCAGATTGAACATAACTAAAAATAAAATAACATCAGATAATTAAAGTAAAATAAATTATTTAATCTGACTGCACCACTAAAAAAAATCTTTTTAAAAATGTATGTATTCTATTAGTACAGTTTTGTGGTTTTCGATGTTAAAACATATATTATGATACATCCAAACTACATACAACCTATACTACCTCATAAAGAAAATCTAACCATTTGAAACATAAACCCAAACTAGTACAGTCAACGTCGTAACATGCACTTTATATCATCATGTATTATGTACAGTCGACCACAATAATATTACGGGCGCAATCAGTTAAGTATACAGCATTTTTATGTACTTTTAACCTCTGAGGTAGCATACACCCACGTTGGAAGTGGTCCAATGAAAAACTATTCTTGTGGTACAAGATACACACTTAAACGTTATTTTATTTACAACTTAAAGTATGATTGCGTTAAAGTTTCATGGCGCTTCAGAAGAAAACAACTTTTAGCGTCGTGTGGCACACCTAGGAAACTTCACTTGTCATGCCGTGGATGTTTTCTTCTCGTGTTTTTTATTATAGTTTTTTTGCTTGTATTTTGTAGCGGTAAGACGATTATAGTGTAACTGAAACATGCTTTAAGGAGTGTAAATAACAACGTTTTTTTTTTGTTTTATGTAATACCGAGGTAAATAAATATAAAAATATCGCAACATCTTCTAAATTTCTCCCCACGACCCCCTTGATTAGATTGGAGTCACCACGTGCACACTAAACTAAACAGTATTGTCTTCAAAACTGACTCGGTTTAAAGTTCATTCGATTTGCAGCCCGCTTCGGACAATGTCTTTGTTTGTTCCATTCACGAATACGTACTCGATATACCTCATGAATATCATTCGATAAAGTATTCGATTCTATATTTCGGATAAGATTGCAAGGACAAAGTTGTTTCAGACAGAGATGGCGTAGGGAAAAGAAATTGTTATATCTCGCGATGTATTTTATATTCATAGCCGTGGAAGTATTGAAAATTCCGAAGAAATTGGAAACACATTTTGTACTTAGGTATTTTTAATTTGGGAGGAATTCAGATGTCCGCTTAAATCGAAAGTATTGGAAAGTTGGGCTCTTTATTCATTTTAAGGCTTGTTAACTTTATTTCACTTTCGTTATAAGTATCTGAGAAAATTGTATGAAATCGATTTCAGCAACCGGTTTTTACACCGTGCTTCCCTATATATTTCATTCAACCTCGTTACATAGATGTTATTTTTAGTTGTTGTTAAATAGTAAAAAATCGAAAATAAACATTATGTCAAAATCAAAGTTTTGTGGTTTGTATTATATATATTCCTATTACAATCGCGCCACTCAAGTCTAACACTCAAGTATTCTATTACAAGTCTAAATGTCTTTTAGAACTTTGAACAATCTACCAGATTCAATGGAGTATCATTCCTAGAAATATTATATATTTGAATCTCTGTATGTTTGGATGTTTGTAACCTACTTAAATACACCCAAAATATACAGAGTTAACTACTATAAAATTAGTTTGACGCTCTGACTATAATCTAGAATGACAGGTATATATTTTCGCGGTAAAATACCAGATCCCCACAGAATACCTTCATTCAACAGCGAGTGAAGCCGCCATAAACCCACTCTATCTTAAGATCTGCTCAATGGACTCTGCTCAATAGGCGTCCAAGTTCCCAACTGAAATATCGACCGCTAAAACAAGTTGTAGTATAAATCACTGTTTAAAACTAGCCGTTCTCAGAATACGTGAACCCGGTGTGGAGATTATCGACGCGGGCGGCGAGTGCGCTGTCGTGTTGGTTTCAAGCAAAACTCGGAGAAAATGATGTAGGTGTTTGAGAAAAGTGATAAGTTAGCATGTAATAGGAGTGATAATAACAGATTTAATAGTAAAAAATTGCAAATTATTCGCTGTAGGGTTTCGTAAAAAAGGAAAAAATAACCCTTGAAGGGTTCGTGTTTAAAGTTTAAAATAAATGTTGAGACATTATTAATAACGAAGTAGTTGGTTTTTTGTTTAATGTTTGTACCACACAGGACTCGTATAGCCCCCGGAGCATGAGTCTGATATGAATTATTTCGTTAAAGATGTGTTGCAAAAAAACTGGCTTAAAATCAAAGATTCAGAATTTAGCCAGAATATGTTATTCGTTTCTTTTTCTTTCAAAAGAAATATTTTGTAATCCAAAAATAACTGGCAATGATATTGGAGCTTTTTCCAATAATCTCGATATTAAAATTCCAACCCACGTAAATCCTTCGTAATTTAGTTAGGTGCTGGTGTCAGTAGGTAGTAAAGTACTACAAGACCGAACTTCAGGTAAATTTACTAATAAACTTGAGATCGATAAAAGAAATGAGAGACGAATAATGCTTGAGAGCTTAATTTTAACTTACAGACACACGGGTAGGAAAAACGAGTAGTGGTTGAGGTTTTGTACCTAAAATGGAAAACTGAAGCTATTATGTAATAAGATCACTTTTTTTTTCTCAAAAATTCATGAATGTGTCAACAGGATTTTTTTATATCAAACACTAAGATCTTTCATCGGGGGATGACGTTGTATCACGAACTTTAGCATGAAGAACTATAATTTTAATCTAATTAAAAGTAGAAGTAAAAGTTACGATTACACTAAACCGTTTTTGCAGCCTTTTCTATTCTTAGGCTATTCGCGATACAAATCATTGGGCTACTTAATTCAAAAGTATATAATGTAATCTAATAGAATAAAACTCATCAATTACGTAAAACAAGCTCACTATCCCCCCCACCTGTGTGTCCGACTACTTCTTAACTTTTCCAATAAAATCGAAGCGAAATGAAATTTGGCATTTAACTCCCGGAGTGGGTGAAAGTGCTCGGCGAGCTGTGTGTACAGACACCGTGTACACACGACACATGTCGATGTGTCTGTACTTACGTGTTGTAGGAATGGGGGCGGAAAACGACGATTACACGCGTTTGATGTATAAGGGCTCAAGGACGGGGTTTTTGGTTTTTTTCGGTTCGTTTAAATGATTTTTTTAAGCTTGGTAACATGAGTTGATTTACTTAAATAATTATAAGTTGTTTTGGTTTTTAAAAGAATTTAGATTAGTTATAGAAAGAATTAGCCAGTTAGTTTTGTAAATTATGAATTGAATTCTGAATAAGAATATTAAAATTCTTATAAAATTGTGCTTATAAATAACAGTATGATTGTCAATTTCATTTATTTTTACCTTACTTAAACTCCAAAGCTAATGGAGGAAAACTTCTACACAATTCTAAAAGTAATGTCTAGCTTAGATAAAAAACTTCTAAGAAACCCTAAAGTATGTCCTAAGTTTTGTTAGCAGACTGTACTTAGGTCCCTAAGTCCCAGTCCTAATTGGCTGCGATCAATCTAAACCTTAGTGCTAATAAATACGATTTCTGATTAAACAATAAAATAAAAGGGAAAGTACTTTCATTATTGAAGTCGATCTGACAAATTGTCTGCGAAAATTATGACTAAGGACAGACAAAAAGTTAAACTTACAAATATTGCAAAGTATTGGTTTTAAAAATAATGAACCGACCCATGGGTTATAGAATAAAATTGTTATACATAGTTTATATTCAGAGCAAGAGTATCCTACTTATATTATAAATGTAAAAGTTTGTAAGTATAGATGTATGGATGGATGTTTGTAACTACTGGATGGATTTGGATGAAACTTTATAGTAATATGGGTTATACATCAGAATAACACATAGGGTACTTTTTACCGCGGGAAAACTTCTCATTTCCACGGGAAACCGACTTCCACGCGAACGGAGTCGCGGGCGGCCACTAGTAGCCCATCATGTGAAAAATATTTTATATGTCAGTATAAAATATTGTATTTGAGTTATAAAAATTCTTTGTTTTCCAAAAATTCTACACACAATTAAAAGAAATATATAGCTTCCAAAGTAACTAACAACACCAACCATATATCTCATAAAAGCAAATAAAATTACTCAACTAAAGTTACTAGGAACATCAACAAAAACCCCAAGTAGGGGATCGTCAACTTTCCTGGAATCAGTCCCGGTGGGGGCCGGGGTGTACAACATTTTTTTGCATGACGTAACTTAGTTTTTTATTTACTCCCCGATTTCTTATGAAGTTGTGTTTTTAGGCTTTCAGTAGTGGGGCGGTTTCATATGTGGAATAAAATGTGTTATTGAAATGTTGTAGGAGATAAAAAGTTATTTTAAATAAGCCGTTAGGAAGACGATATTGATATGAAATAAGTAATAAATATGAGAAATAAAACTAAGTTTGTATTTTTCATAAAAAGATTCGTAATATTCGTCTTACCTGTCATCGTGATTTCTGTCGAAGAACTAGTTTAAATAGTATCATAATTTAATACCAACATCTATTAATATTTTAACGTACGACGAATCAGTAAGCAATTCAAATATAAACTACCCTAAAACTCTAACTTCTAATTCCAAATTCATCTTAAATGTCAAGTTATTAATATCATAACCTCAAACCTGCCCACAAAGCCTAAATCTCACAATCCTTGTTAAAAACAATAACTATATTCCAGATTGTAACAAGCCTCAAAGTCGGGATATCTGATCCCAATCTGCTTGTAATTGGTCCCACATCGCAATCTTGGTTAATTATCTAGTACATCTATAATCCGGACGGTGGCGCCTGTCAACATATACCTATCCGGGATCTGGCTCATTCCGGTTTAGTGCTTGTATTTAGGTTGGCTGTTTAGACAACTTTGATTTGGATAAATTAATTTTCTGTCGAATAATTCATGGTCTAACATGGTCTAGACCATGGTCCAGTTCGTTGAAATGATGACAAAATGAACAATGTCGTCTTTTGTTTTATTTTTCTGACTTGCCTCATAAATTGAATTACGTAATGTTAAGTTATGTTTAGTAAAGTATATAAAAAAAGATAATCTATCCCAGATATTATGTCAAAAGCCAGTTATTTTACTCCTTTCGCCTGTAAAAAACGACGACTTATATTATTTACAAAAACAATATCACTTACACTCATCTACAGTTCATTCTAGATAAGGACGCTTTCTTTATTCAAAACTCGCATTTTAAATTCTCTTAACAATACTACCGAAGCCTACACAGTAGTAGACAGCCTACCCTACTCTCTGCCCCTCACTGTGCACTCGCCCCTACCGTAGATTCGTAGATCTATAGATCAAGGCCCGGCGCCGGCGACACGCCGAAGTTTTGATTGCTCGCCCGACCGACAGTCATATGCCGATGTGAGACCAATGTTAACTTCACTTGTGTATAGTTGACGCATATTTTATTTGCTCAGTGCGAGGTGGCTGGTAAGAATTCTAGTTGTTGAAAATAGCAGGGATATTGCCGTCTTCAAAACGACATTCGAAATATTACACTTTGGTAAACCAACACGCATTTGGAACAGAAATTGGAAAGGTACAATCAAAAAAAATCAAAATCAAAATCAAAATTCTTTTATTCATCATAGATATGTAACATATACTTAATGAACGTCAATGTTACAAACTTCGACTTTACCTAACCGTAGACCGAGAGAAAAAAGCCGGCGGAAAAAAACTCCCAGCACTCTTTTTGAAAATTATAACGTGTACATTCAATGAACATATAAATTATTTTCTCGTACCTCAACTCAACACTATAAAAGTAAAAAAAAAAATATTAAAACTGCTACTACGAACTAATTAAGGACTTCTTCCTGCACCACAATTCGGAACCAGAGCAGACCGTTTCCCGAAGGCGGCACCTGATCACAAGTATGACGTGTGCTCCAGCCATCGTCCTACTCAACCATATTAGAGGGAGTTGGGCGACCCGTTGACACAACGCCACCGCCCCAGTAACTTTCGAGGCGAGCATGACTACCCTGGGCCAAATAAGGCACTAAAGAACCTCACAAAACAGCAAGTTAATAGGAAACCCGTACAATAAGTTAAAGCAGTGAGAGGAGGAACGAGAAAACAGTACAAAATAAAATAAAAAAATTTAAAAATAAATAAAAAAAAACAATAAAAGTACATACTCAAAGTTGAGTATCATGTCCTAGTCAAACTGTTTACAGAGAAGTTAATACAAAACAATCTTGAATAGCAGTAGAAATAGCCTGTCTAGATATCAATCCCATGCTGTTTTATCATCTAAATAGTCTTTGATTTTATAGTAAGCTTTCTTGCACAATACTTGCTTAATTGTAACTTTAAATTTATTAAATGGCAGGGATTGAATTGACTCCGGAATTTTATTAAAAATAAGTATCGACATACCGATAAACGACTTGCTGCTTTTGGCCAACCTACACTTTGGGAAAGCTAATCTATTTCCATGCCTAGTTTTTACCGAATTATTATCGACATGATTATCACTAAACGTTACAAACTTATCAATATTTTTGTAAGTATACAATATATTTTCAAAAATGTATTGGGACGCGAAGGTTAAAATATCACTATCTTTAAATATTTCTCTCAAAGAATCTCTATTTGCAAGCTTGTAAATTCCACGAACAGCCCTTTTTTGCAGCGTAAAAATCGTATTAATGTCAGCAGCGTTTCCCCACAGTAGGATGCCGTAAGACATTAAGCTATGAAAGTAACTAAAATATACTATCCTAGCTGTCTTTACATCAGTCAAAGAGCGAATTTTCTTGACCGCGAACGCTGCAGAGCTAAGCCTACTCGCCAGTTGTGAGATGTGGGCTCCCCATTGTAACTTACAGTCTACAGTCAAACCAAGAAAAACAGTAGAATCTACTAAGTCTAGTTTTTTACCGTTCATTTGCAAGTTTGAGTTGACTTGTTTTACATTAGGTGCTGAAAATTTTATACACTTGGTTTTCTTATCATTAAAAGCTAAATTATTAACATTAAACCACTGTAAAACATTAGAGAGCGCATTGTTTACGTCGTCATAATTAGATTGTTGTCTATTAATCTTAAAAATTAATGATGTATCATCAGCAAACAACACTATATCGTGATTATTACCTACCATAAAGGGAAGATCATTTATATAAACCAAAAATAAAAATGGGCCTAAAATTGATCCTTGTGGAACCCCCATGCTCACAACTGTCCCAGACGACCTGATTCCGTTGACGTCAACCTTTTGAGTTCTAGCACTTAAATATGAAATTAAAAGTTTAAGATTGGTATCTTTGATTCCGTAATGGTTGAGTTTCCTTATAAGAGTATCGTGGTGGACGCAATCAAATGCCTTAGATAGATCACAAAAAATACCTAGGGCGTCTTGTGACTTTTCCCATGCACTAACAATATTTACAAAAAGTTCAACACCTGCATCAGTAGTTGAACGACCCCTTGTGAAACCAAATTGTTTATTATGAAGTAATTTATTCTCAGTGAAATGTACTAAAAGTTGATTTAGAATAATTTTTTCGAAAACTTTACTACACGTAGGTAAAATTGATATTGGTCTGAAATTAGTGGGATCTGTAGTACTACCCGATTTAAATAAAGGAATGACTTTACTGTGCTTCATCATGTCCGGAAACTCACCACTAACAATACAATTGTTAAATATTTTTGCAAGATAAGGGGCTATTATATCTATAATCGAATTAACAATTTTAACTGATATGCCCCACAGATCAGTTGTATTTTTGATATCTAATGTCTTAAATGTTTTGATAATGTCCCCGGTATCTATAGGTTGGAAACCAAAGCTTTTTCTGCACTCACTAACATTATTAATAAGTAACGACTCGGCCATCACAGGCGATGAATTTAATAATTTAGTGTTCGAAATAGGAATATCCGCAAAATACTTTTCAAACGCTGTAGCTACGTTTTCATCGGAACTAATGACGTTATTATCAATGACGAGTTTAATTTGTTTATCGCGATTTTTAGTTTTCCCAGTTTCGGTATTAATTATGTTCCAAGTCATTTTACATTTGTTAGAACTATTTTTTATTTTGTTGCAAAGATACATAGACTTGGCCGCCGCGCATACCTTTTTAAAAATTTTCGAGTAACTTCTAACGTACTGGTAAAAACTATCATTTTTATTATATAATTTTTCATCATAGAGATCATACAATTTTCTTCTACTGATATGAATACCAGGGGTTGCCCAGTTACAGAACGATTTACATGGTTTCGAATTTATTTTTTTAGGAATAAATACTTTCTTATGATTTTTATTTATGAAACTACACAATGTATCATATTGTTGGTTAACATTTTTAGAATTTAAAATACTTGGCATATTATTCGAAATATTACATCTGAATGTCTCTAAACGTTTTTCATTGACGGGGACAACCATTAATTTTCGCTTAATCTCTATTTCATTTTGGTATTTAAATGTAACTAACTGGCCGAAGTGATCAGAACTTAATTTACTTATAATCGATGAATTTACGGGTGTAACATTAGAATAAATATTATCAATGCAAGTTGAGCTACTCTTTTCTATTCTAGTAGGTTCGAAGAACAAGTTAGTAAGATTATGGCATTTAAATAAATTTAATAACTTTTTACTTAATGAAGAGTATTCTAATAAATCAATGTTAAAATCGCCGCAAACAAATATATCCTTATTATTATTACATAATTTTATTAATACCTCTTCTAAAACTAACTCAAAACTGTCGTAGTTTGCCCTAGGTGGTCTATAAATACAAACAACTATACAGTGTGTCAGTTCTATACAGGCTATTTCTATAGTTTGCTCGATAGATAGAAATAAATCACTAATTAAATATATAAAAGAATAGCCTCTGGTATAAACCAAATGAACGCAATTATGAAACCGGTGAACGCAACTAACCACGGTTACGTTCCAAAAGTAGCTTTTCAAATGATTCATTTGAATCCCGGTTTATATTTTACTAGTGGCTGCTCGCGACTCCGTTCGCGTAGAAGTCGGTTTCCCGTGGGAATGCGAAGTTTTCCGGCGGTAAAAAGTTCCCTTAATTCTTGTATACATATATTTTTGGTATCTAGAACCATTTTCGCAGCGCACGTAAAGGAAGCCCTCAAGGATGAAAAATTTCCCCCGTTTTTTTCACATTTTCCATTATTTCTTCGCTCTTAATAGTTGCGTTAAAGCCTGCCTCGATAAATGGTCTATTCAACACAAAAATAATTTTTAAATTCGAACCAGTAGTTCCTGAGATTAGAGCGTTCAAACAAACAAACAAACAAACTCTTCAGCTTTATTATATTAGTATAGATGTCTTACAATGTCTAGTATAACCTGCCAGGGTTTCGTCCAGCCACCGCCCCCGCAACCCCGAATGCTCGCATTTACACTCCATCAGCGCTTTTTTGTGAATTTGGCAGCTATATTTTTTAGTTTGGAATGAGTTTCTACTTCTCCCGGAACTCGGTGTTTGAGCATCAATAAAATGTTGGCGATTGATGGCTCAAAGTTTACGAATAAATTTGAAACATATTTGTAGCCAAGAAACAGATAAAAAACTGTTTTCGGGTCAGAATGTTTATGTTGGCACTTAATTCTATGATGGTTGGAAAGTTGTTTTCTAATATCATTGGTTGTTAGTTGCGAATTCATTTGGAATGCTCGTTTTAATGATTCTGCTATATTGGCAACTTAAATTCAACTTAGCTTTCACCATTTATATTTTCAGTATAGTACTTTGATGAAAAGCAACGTAGAAAAACTTACTTAAAAGGTACAAAAACTTACTGGTACACTTAACTTATATTTCCACGAACTTATAAAAAATAGTTGCGATTTTTTTAAAATATACTAGGTTTTGAATGTACACAGGTTTACAAGTAAATCACAAGTTACTTAGTTAAGGGGAAGAATCTGTAAGTTTACCTAGTGTAAACCTTTCTAAAACAAACTCACTTTATAAGCTTAACTTACTGCGAATTGATCTGAACTCGCTAAAAGCAAAGTAGAATTTTTGATCATTTCACTTCGGTGTTCGTTTCGTCACGTTGGTAATATGGATTGCATTGTAAGAGGGCACGTGATTCGTTCCAATCTGTAGAGGAGGTTGTAAAACCAAATGCCGTTTTGTTCAGCTTTGACTGAAAAAGACAGAGTGTGGGGGAAATTTTTAGCTCATAATCGTTATTATTAAAAATACTTTTGAAGTTATAAACACTGGATGGATTCTAAATGCAAAAACTAAAAGTAAAATCTCAATTAAAATACTTCTACTAGTAGTTTCTTATAACTGAGTATCTAATTATTAAAGGTTATAAAGTTAGGAGTACTCTAACCAAAGAACAATACATTCGAAGACTAGCTATTTAAGGTTTACTGCTTAAGAATTTACGAAACGCGCTATTCGCGCGTGTTCTCATAAGACATCAAACTCGGTACAAAAATATGTTTTTCCCATATAATATATTAATATGAAATCTATACTATTTCAATATCTCCGCTGGAACTGAATCTCTACTTATCTGGCCATTGTCTCTGACACTTTGTAGAACAACCCCTCGCAAGGGTCAAGCTTAGGGATGGGACACTAACTGACTAAAATCTATTTTCTTAAATAAAAAAAATGAAAAACTATTTTATACACAACTTATATCTTAAGGAATAGGATTAACATTAAGTTTTAATGAAATAATAGGTGTCTATAGATATGTATAGTCTGCTATCTAAATAAGACCATTCGCATAAGATTGAAAAAACAATCGAAATGCAATTCAGTCGCTAGTAATTGGATATTTTGGTATTACACACTTCAACCGTGTTACGATTGAGTCTTGATAGTCAACAAAACGATAGTCTACTCATTATTGATCATTTCTGTGAATTGTACTAGTAGAATACCTAATTTGTGTGGATCGTTATTGATTTGTAATAGAATCGTAATAGTGTGCCACTTTACTAAATACAGTAGACTTGAGGCCCAGCTAGATCAGTACTAAATGGATAAAATTTAACTTGCATGCTTCCCGGACCAAAATACATTGCAAACTAAATAAAACCTTCCAAAATGAACCATACTTCCTGTTTAAGTTAGTTATCAGAAAGTGGCGCCAATATAATTGTTTAATAACAGCCGTTCTATACAAAGTTTGTACTAATGTTCGATAGATGGCGCCACTTGTAGATTAAATCGCGCTTGTGTTATGTTTTTGGGTTTGATGGGCCCCTTATATGAAAAAATAATTTTTGTTCGATTCTTTAGGGCCTGAAGAGAAGAGACAATACAAATTTAAACAGTGTGCGTGTGTTTCATTTCTCCAACTAGGACGTAATCGTACACACTACACTTCCCATCCCTACAATATTGCTTTAACCCTTACTGTGTGTCGTCACGTTGGGAAGGCACGCAGCGGCCGCCGGCTGGGGCCCACGTGACCGACTACCGAGCTCTGGAGTTATTGATACCAAATATTGGCGGGGAAGTTAATTGATTTAATACAATGATATGCTGGCCGTGGGTTCACTTGCGGGGATATGAAAGCATAATGAACGGAAACCAACTCGAAAATATAAAAAACTAGTGGCCGCCCGCGACTCCGTTGGCGTGGAAGTCGGTTTCCCGTGGGAACCAAAAGTTTTCCGCGGTAAAAAGTACCCTATGTGTTATTCTGATGTATAACCAGTAATATAGGTAAAGTTTTGTCAAAATCCGTCTAATCGTTTTTACGTGAAAGAGTACCAAACATCCATACATCCATCCATATATCCATACATACTCATAAACTTTCACGTTTATAATATAATAGTAGGATTAGTAGGATACTTACGTTATTTTTTTTTCAGAAACTTAACAAATTTGACATAATATAAACAAATATATTTTTATAAACAAGGATTGTTTCAACACGATATTGATGTCTTGTTAGGTTAAACAAAGTAACAAACTATTCTATGCTTGACTCAATCAACTAATCTTCATCATTAGCCATAAGACGTCAACAGGTTCTTTGGAAATCTGTACGACATAGACCGCTTTGTCCAGAAACCAATTTTATTTAATGCATCCTTGGGTATTTAAATATCATCACTTTTTAATTCTTAACGTTTGCAATGTTCATTGAATGAACTTAGCACCGATTGGTCTGAGACGCCATCTAGAAATATTTATACGTTTTTTTAACTCTTTAATACCTTTCTTTTACCGTCCTCATATTAGAGGTAATATGCATTTTGTAATCCTTTGAACGGATTTCTTCGAATACCTCCATAAATCCATGTCGGCCTGTCAGCAGACTAGGTGAAATACCTAGAAGTCCTGTAACGCCGTGGTATTTTCTGGGAACGGGGCGATTTTTCTAAAAGTCCGGTAGTCGCGTTGTTTTCTTTGCTCCGGTTCTAATTAAAGTTATAGCTGTGCTCTGATATTCGTGGCTTGTCGCGGGTGTGAGGCAGGAGAGATAGCGAAATGGGCAAAAAGGTTAGTAGTTAGTTAAGTGACCGATTATGGGCGGCTGTAATTTCGATGGCAAAAACATTTATTTAAAAATACGTTTTTTATTACAAGTGTTTCATAAAAATCATTAGCGTTATCAGAATCAAACAAACATTAAGTAAATTTTAATAAGTATGTGGAAAGCAAGATATAAAAAAGGGACAATTATTTTTCCTTAAACTAGATAAAGTTTAAAAGGTCCACAAAAATAACTAACTAATTAATTTGAACCTTCATTACTGACTTAAAAATTCGTGTACGTAGGTATGTTTTTTGATGTTTTAGCTCTTTAACGAATAAACCAATTCTATTTTAGGTACCTGAATATAAAACATTTTTAGCTTTTGTTTGATGCTTAACATGTACTAACTTGACATTCTGTGGATAATATAAAAATACTCTGGGAGTAAATAAACTTGTTTAATTTTTTGGCTATCGTATCTTCAAATATTGACTAACTCCAATGCGATAATGACTTAATTAAACCATTAAACCCTATTAAACTCCTTATTTTCTATTTACATATTCTGTTATAGCAGAATAAAAAACTATTTAACTTAAAATAAAAACGTTCCGAAAACGTCGTAATAAATTAATAATTTACACTTAAATCGCTTTTTCCTTTAACTTGGCCATATTATTCGTAGCTTTTATTTGGCAGTCAGAATGATAAATGGTCTTTCATTAGAGAAAGCGGACTTGAAATAATTTTTACTTACCTTTTATATTGAAAATATATTCCTGAATCGTATAATTGGAATCTTTATTAACTGGAAAACCGTTTATTGCTATTGTTGAATTCTCCAGTTTCTTTTAATGAATTCGAAGCAGAAATAGAAAACGGGCCTTTGTTTTTGGTATGCAAATTGTAACGGTCTTATTGATTACCTAACAATACGTAGTAATTTATGTTCTTAAATTTAGTAACTGTACTAAAAATGGTGAAACAAACCAACCCGCGTTATTTGATCATCTACCATGTGAATCTATCCACCAACTTTCAATGAACTAACATGGTGGAATAGGCCTGTGCCTAATTAGTGAGATGTTAATAAGCTGCTACTATTAAAATCATTATTAAAAATACATTTAAGTTTCAATCTCACATAAACTAATTAAGATTACTTCCTAATTAAGCTCAACCCAACATACCTCTAGTCAGTTTCTCATACCTCGCTAACTACATGAATTGTATGCTTAGTGAGTACTTGCAGAAAGCATTGTCTTGTACTAGACACAATGGAAGTGCAACATGCACACATTGTATGCGCAAACAGACAATGCGGTATATCTACACGAGACAGATACACAAATCCTTACAAGTTAATTAACGTCAATGTTGGAAAAATAACGATAAATGCAATTGAAGGATAGCTAGCGGGGATGTGAAACATTATTTTTGATAAGAACATTACTTGTGTTTGATAAATCAAGTTTAACTCAAATTAATTCGTAAAAAAGGTGAAATTGTAAGAATTCTTCCAATTAAGTTGTCATAGCAACTTCAAGTATTAAAAATTGTTTGTAAATTTATATATATTTTGGTGGTAGTTTAAATAAAGACAAAAATCTGTTGTCACAGCCTAGCTTTTGGAAATTGCAAAAACACAATCGCTCAAAAAACATCAAACACAATAGGTACATTTTAAAGTTAAATCAAGCTCACCACGAAATCGCCAAAATGACGTATACAAGCGAGCGAAGCTTTAAAAGTTCCATTTCTAGCGTCACGTCGGCCATCATGCCCCGGTGACGTGGCGGTCGCTGATTGGCCGCGGCGCTGTCACGTCGTGGTGTAATTCTGAAGTGACATGAGTGACGTCACAGTGCCGCAGCGCTGCTGGCTAGCCAACTACGCTCATTGTGTAGGGTTCACACTTTAATTATACGTTAATTTGTCGGTTATTTTGAAGTAAAGCTCGTGAAAGAAAAGATAAAATTGTGAAGAAAGAGTTCAAATAAATTAATCATTGTGCTAGTCGTACAATTTGCACGCCACAGTATCATTGTGCTAGACGTAGGTACATTTTGTACGCCACAGTAGTGGTTTCTATAAAGTACCACTAAACTACATAAAAAATTAAAGGTAAATTTTCAATGAAGCTTATTAATTTTGACCTCTATATAACGTCTAAGCTTAACATATATTCTGAAATAATATATGAAAAAACGACGAACAACATAAATTTAACATGTTTCCATTTGTATTAATCATCTACATTTTAAACTTGCCTTTGAAATTACTTATTAACTTAATCAAAAGTCTATTTCAAATGTTGGCACACCCTTATCCCAACTTTTCTGCCGACGCTACCCGTGCAGCTTATTCTAAAGATTTCCGATGAGCTGGCTCAAACTTATTCGCTTCAGGAAGCTGTTGCTTATTTTTATTCCTCACCATTGTTTCCTCATTTCTCATTTTGGCTGGTATTTTCGTGTGGTTTTTATAGGAACATAGTTATGTCCATTTTAGTGTATACTTATTTATGGGCAGTGCGGTATTTATGTATGTTCTTTTTGTTTGGAACAGTTTGAATGTGTTGTTTATGGTTTTGGCAAAGTTAGGAAAACAAGGGGTTGGATAGACGGGGGTGTTTGAACAAGTTTTATTAATGGGGTAGGACATGAAGAAGGTGGTTTGTGCTAGAAAAAAATAATATAAGTTAGTAGATGTATTATTTTAAGATATATACCATTTTTGCAAGGAAGAACTTGGTTATTTAGATTGTATTTTTATTCCTTTGTGAATTATTATTTCAATATTTTTTTGTTTTTAATGGAGAATGTTACTAGGTATGCCAAATCGCTTGAAATTTTGTCTCAGTAAAGCCTGTATGCATACAAATACACTAGTTTTTGTTGTAATCAAAAATACCCAGTAGTTTTGATTTTATAGGCATTCAAAGTTTCGAAAAATATCGAGTCCCGCTAACAGTCACGTGACCGCTTGTGACGTATTACAACAACGCGCCAGCGGTGGCGCATATAGCTGGCGCAGTATTTTATTTATTTTTTTTATTTATTTAACATTTAATGTATTATTTTTTTGTGTTTTCGGTCGCGTATTAGTAAATATAAATATTATTCGTTATTATACGTTAATAGTAAATATTATTCTATTAATAAATTGGATATAGGATTCGAAAAAAGGTAATCGTGTAATCTATCTATAAATAGATAAATTAATGGCTGCGCATTATTTATCAAGAAATAGTGATTTTGTTGCCGCCGAAATGTTTGATATGTTCTAAACTGTTTTATCAAAACAAAATAACCAATATAATAAAAATACTAATGGAAGAATGCAAGTCCAATAGTAGAAGTAGGTACCTACTTACCTATCATTATTTTTTTACGTTAAAGACAACAAATCATATATCATAGTTTTGTAGCTATAGGTAGGTACGTCCTTCTAATATTATAAATGTGAAAGTTTGTGAGTATGGATGTATGAATGTTTGTTACTCTTACACGTAAAAACTACTGCCCCCCAAGTCAAGTGGCAAATGATATTTGCGATAGCGAGTGAATAGAAAAAATATGTATGAAACTGTCAAATTGCAAGCTTGTCAAAAATGACAGTTTCATACAAATTTATTCTATTCACTTGCTATCGCAAATATCACTTGCCACTTGACTTGGGGGGCTGGACGGATTTGGATGAAACTTTGCAGTACACATCAGAATAACACATAGGGTACTTTTTACCGCGGGAAAACTTCTCATTCCCACGGAAACCGACTTCTACGCAAACGGAGTCGCGGGCGGCCACTAGTATGTATACAAAGATAACGCTCTTCTAAGTAAATTTAAATAAATACATGCATTGATTTAGTAATAACTAGCTTTAGTTAGCAGCTTCGCCCGCGTTTCCCTCGGGAACTGTACATTTTCCCAGGATTAAAAGAAGCCTATGGATTATTTCAGTCTTCGTCCAGATCCGTTCAGTACTTTTTGTGTGAAAGATAACAAACACAAACACAATCTTCCGCGTTTATTATATTACTAGGAAGTAGGATACCTATACAATCTAGATGTAGTTGAACGTTACAGATGCACTTTACCTTTACTATTTTATTTAAGTAATTTAATTTATTTTTTATTGCAAATGTAGATGATATGAACTAAACCTTTTTTATTGATTTGTATTTTTACTAACAAATTGTTTAATGGTATTGGTTATGTTCAAGTTAAAAGATTTGGTGATGTATGTATGTATCCTTTGGAACTGTAAAAAACAACTTTACCGGCGAATTGATAGTTGTATTTTTACATTTAGGCACAACACATGATTTCCTAGCAGTTGGATTAGACATTTTTAAAAGTATTTAGGTTTAATTTAGACGACAAGTGCGTGCGACCGCGAGCGTACTGAGTGAGCCAGACCGAGCCAGTTGTGGTGTGACGTCACACCGCCACCGGCAGCCCGCGTCGTGCGGTAGCAACTTATTTTACTTATAAATCGAAAACTAATTGACGCATCGAAATAATTCTTTCACCAGTATTTTTTATTTTTGACAGATAATATGAAGAGATAATAATCAAAATTTGTTAACATTCTCCATTCTTTTTGAATACCTGTTTTTATATTGTCTTCATATTAACACACACACATGTAAGTACAACTACAAGCATGGATACGTCTTTGTACTTTGTTCTAACCGGCTAAAACTAGGTGTAGCCGCGCTTCGGGTATTAGCCGTAACATATACAATACAATTTCTATATAGAACTACATGGATAGATGTTTGTTACCCTTTCATGTTAAAACTACTGGACAGATTTGGATGGAACTTTGGAGCTATATAGGTTATACACCAGAATAACACAAAGGGTAATTTTTACCGCGGGAAAACATCTCATTCCCACGGGAAACCACAAGAACGGAGTCGCGGGCGGCCACTAGTTATCCATAAATAAGGCAGGCTCACGTTACTTCAGGTTTTTAACGATCCACGTAAAGTGAGTTTTAAAACTTGTGCAAGTAAGTAGGTACTTTACTAAAATGTTCCAAGTACTATTTTCTGCTACATTAGACTATTACATAGTTATTTATTGTACAATTATACACGATTCGATGAACTGACGTGTGTCGATTATCATTCATGTACATAGTGTACATATCATGAACTGATACTGTGACAGCTACAACTAGGCCAATGAAGAATCGTTTTAAAATAACAGCAAGTGAGAGTGACTAAATTATTTATATAAAGCATGGTATTTTAAGATATATCGACTTCATTATGACTAATATAGTGGTTTAAAGTTAATGACTGAAGTGTTGTTAACAATTTAAATTTAATTGAAGAAACGTACGTTCTTACTATTACTAACACAAACAATAAACTCAGCAAGTGAATTAGGTCTTCTAATGGTCTAAGACGTAAACTTTACAGTTCTTTTAAAACTTAATAATCACTCGGTCTACGAAACTGCTACGAAAGACTACGTCGTAGCGCGTAGTCTTAAACCATTATGAATTAAAAGCGTCATTATGAATTAACCTCTTTTTAATTCAGCTAAGCGGTAATTGGAAAAGTGTCTAAAAGCCTACGGCTGCATATAATCTGGGTGCAAGTAGGTAACCTTGTTTCGTTGTGCAACAGGCATTCTACGAAGGCTTTCACGGTAAGGAAATTGCCCTGGAATGGCACTCAGCCCCCTTTATAACTGCCTTACTTAATTATAAAAACGTGAAGTCGAGTTTGGAGGGGTTGCGGTGGGTAATTGAAATGTTTAATCGTGTTTTGAGTAGAAATTTGCTGTTTATTTTGATTTTTTGAAGTAAAAATGTCTGGGTTAGTCAAAATATTTTATAGTCGATTGTATAAGAATAGCACATTTTTTTCACTGATTGTTTTGAAGGCAATAATGGTATTAATTAGGTATCTTAATAATATGTTAAAAATCTTATAGTTTCTACTAAATTAAACAAATTAAGTAATTCTTAAAAAGAACTTGAATTGAAAAAAAGTTTTGAAATATGTATTACTTTTCTGTAAGTAAGACGTTTAAAGAAATAATAAAAAATCAAGTTTAAACATTTTTTAATTTAAAGTTGGCACCAATAAACGCCTAATTTTCATTGCCAAGTCCAATTGCCTCTCTAGCATCTACAATTTCAAGCGTTAATATTAATATGCAAGATTTAGCCAAATTGCGTTATGGCGGCCATAACGAATAGAGCCTTCATGACGGCCTCGTAAATACCGGAAGTGGTACATAAACCGGAAACCGGATGGCCACCACTAACAGCGCCGTTTAACGGTAACGCCCGTTTACAATGATATCATTAACTATAGAATTACTAGATGAGACAGTTCTAGGTTGTATTTTAAAGTTTAACTGATAGAATTTAAAATGTTTATGAGAAAGGTCATTAGATACTAAGATGATTGTATTGGTTTCTTATTTATTTATTCTTTTTATGTGCATACACTAAACAATTTTAAATAACGTCTTACTTTTCTATCATAGGTCTTCTTATGGTGGTCTGGGAGCTAGCTTAGACTAAGTTAATTTATGTGAACTTTCTGGATTACTATTTTTTGCCATAGCTAATGAATTCAGATCAAGTAGATCATTAATAGTATATGCATCCCCCAACCGGCACAGGCTAGCGGGTCGATTCCAGTTTATGTTGTTATTAAGGACGACCGACATCCTGCGATGCAAATACTATGTCCATAATCCATAATTAAGGTTCTCTCCTAGTCCATTGTTAGCTTACAGCACTTACTTGAGGGCCACATAGTTGGTGTGTTTTGTCTGGAGATTATTATTATTATTATTTTTGAGAGAAGCTAGCAAACGAACAAGCGGGTCACGTGATGGTAAGTGATCACCGCCGCCCATATACACCCACAATTACATATGCATTGAGGGTGCGCTGCTGGCCTTTGAGAAATTGGGCAGCGGATATCACACTCAACGAACGAAACGCAGGAACATCGTCCTTACTTCACGTCGGTTTTCTGTGCGACGGTGGTATTACGCAGAGCCTACAGCTAGCCTACAGCTAGACTCTACCACTATTATTATTATTATAATCATACGTTAGATACTGTAAACCCTATTACATCCAGTCAGTGGGTATCTCTGTATCTATTAGGGCCTCATACCCATACGTCTAGCTGCGACCCGCCATATAAACGTTTTGGCGCGCGCCGCCCCAATTAACCCGGCACCGGCGAGCGGTGTTCCTTTCTACTAATTTGTAAAGAGATGCTGCACTCTATTCCCGTACTTAGTTACAGGGATAAGTGCATACGATTCATAGCTGGTTTGGATGTTTTAAGGGGATGGAAAGTGGTTAAACGATAAAGGATTCAAAGATTTTGTTACAAGGAAGTAAATAAGGTTTCTTTTTTATGTCTATTAAAAGCCTAAAAAGAATTCTAATTTAAGTACGTAGTTCTATATAATGTATTTTATGACAAAAAAGGTTTTCCTTCGGAATTTTCCAAGCTACTACTACTCTCACAACACAGATAGTATCGAAAAAGATTTGATATTTCACACGTGATATTTCTGAACCTGCTTCGCACTCAATCACCAAAACCGCCAAGTTTCCACGCGAAAATGTGCTTTATTCCCTAAGTCTTAAGTTCCACATGTGTAAACTCTCGTATACTGTTGACTTGTGATTCACAAAAGGCTGTATTGATAGGGACATCAAAGACCATCCATTTGTGCTGCGAGCTTGCTTCCTTTCTAATTTCTTTCCGATATTCTTTCAGTGACGCAATCAAATGGATCTATGGATCTATATAGAGCGGCGTTGGATCAAAAGGTATAGATAGTTAAGTGGAAATGTTACGTATAGAATACTAAACGAAGCTTCTTCAAAGTCTTTCGATCCGAAGTGAAACAGTGCCTGAAGATAGGTAGATTCAATTTACAAAATCGTTATTGAGTTCATATTCTTGCAGTTAACATACGCAGGCGGTCAATTACTTTACTTTCCGTAAAATAATGTTCGTGTTGTAAAAACATTAACAATGGACGCATTTGGTAAGTTTCGAATCATAAGCCATTAAAAAAAACATCATGTTTTATACGAAAGAATTTTCATAGATTTAGTAAATGGCTTTGGTAATTAGAAAAGCCTAAATAATCTAACTGAAACTTAGACGACTAAACAGCATAACGGTATGTAGGTCCAATTTTGAAACCTAAAGTTTGGGATATGATTATAACTTATTATATTTTTTTATTGGCTAAGATGGTATGTTACAAGTTTGCCTCACAGTGAACTAAATATACAATATTGCCCTGTGTTTAAGGTTATAAAGTTGAAGAAGCAAATTTATGCAAAATATTGCTGTACCGATATTTTAAATTCTCTATTTTTAACCCAATTTCAGAAATTTAATCAAAATTACCAAAATTAAACCTTGTCTGTTACCCCGAACCCACACTAAACAATCAATAAATTCTAGTTTAAACCATCAATTTACCTGCTATCTGTACAAAAGCGATTGTCAATCAATTTCGTTGCTGTCCGTGCCCGAGTCGCAGCTACGAGTATATAACGGAGTTAGGCTTTTTGTAAAATCACAGGCCAATGTAAAAAAGAGCGGCCAATTTTCACAGTTCAGAAAGCAATTTGGTTGACGAATGAAATTGGTTTTTTGTTAGATATTTCTGGAAGATGTTGTTGTGGATAAAAACCTAAATTAACGGAAAGTACTTTATTTGAAATTTATTACGAAATATTACGAGGTCATTTCCAAATTTTGAGTTACCAATTTAATTAGAATTCTCAAAACAAAATGAATAAACTAATAATATGAATAAATAACTAACAGTATTAGAAAGACAAAGTAATTATTTAATTTTTCCATCATAACCGTTTTTGAACATCTTAAAAAAACGCAAGCAAATTAGGTAAGTCAATAGCTACGCGCGCCATTCAGATTCACAATACATCATTTTGTAATAACAAGTACTCGTCTTACCAATTATATCAGAATTATAACAATGTTTAGTCGAAATACAAATAATTTAATTAATTTCAGTGGCATTGTCTGCATTTCGTGCTTTGCCTGATTTGCCAATATGCCGGCAACATTGTTCACTCTGTATATGGAAACATTAGTTCTGTATTGTTGTCTGCAGATGAATTGGATCAAATTCAGATATTGCATGTTTTGATTGACTTCCAAGAACGTAACATCGGCATAGTCGTTGGGGATATTGATTTTATTTATATCTTGCCACATGCAAGCACTGTACTTAGCTATGTAGAAATGATTTTTTAGTAGCTGGTAGTAATTAATTTTAGGTTTTCTTTTTAGGAAACTAGCTTTTACCCGCGCGGCTTCGCACGCGTTTAATTCGACGTAAAACTCCTTTCCCTGTACTATGACATGTAAACACTTCCTCTTGAATTACTCTATCTATTTAAAAAACCGCATCATAATCCGTTGCGTAGTTTTAAAGTTTTAAGCATACATAGGGACATAGGGACAGAGAAAGCGATTTTGTTTTAAACTATGTGATAAAGAGTTAAATCTAATGAGGCACTTACTACAAAACGAAAAGAAGTCATTATAAACACTTCCATTCATTTGAAATGTCTTCACATATCGTAATATTTTAAAATTTGTACAGATGAATTGATGATAATGACTCAAAGGTAATAGGAAAGGCAATTTGACAAGGCTCGTTCATTTGATTTATTCAGAATTTCATGAGGCAATAAAACAATTTGACTTTCAAATAAAATAAAAATATTAAATTTCCGGAAATACAAGGGGTGCGTCCTCGGAGGGTCTCTGTGGGGCCACGAGATAAGAATATTTATAATCCTTGCCTAATATATTTTTAGGACGCGAAGACAAATTTTAGAAAAAATATTTATTAATTCTTTTAAAATTATCTAAGTAAAATGTGGATGAAAGAGAAGATGTGTCGTTGGATGAAAGGATGGTTAAATACACAAACGGCTTAACAAATAGGTATGAAATTATTTTGAGAGGTAAGTACACAAGCAGACAGACCTACACTTTGCCTTAGGGTCCTTTTTATAGCGAAACCAAGGCAAAAATATACATTTCAATTTTGTTATTAGAAAAAAATACTTTAAAGTTGTTCCGCTCTCTTCAATCCCCCAGCAATGCCAACTCGCTGCCTCTTCGCGACAAATCCAGTTTTCTGCTGTTTTCCTGTTGCCACCGCCGCGAACCGGTTCCAACCGGCTCCCACCGCATTAGCACGTAATGTGATTCCGCTTTACAGATTAAAAGACGGCATTCAGTGACGCCGCTAGGCCGCGGGTTATTGCATTTGTGAGGGAGTGTTTATTTAGATTTGAGGCGAATAGAATTTTGATTTTATAGACTTTTGCTATGTCTTAGGCTATGTACGGATGTGTCATTTTTTTCTAAAGGAAATAGAAGGAACCTCTAGTAAATTAAGTAATATAGTTTTATTTATTAACAACAGCCAACATACGTCTTAAAGTTGAGTACAGGCTTCTTGAACCCCGTGAGGGATAAAACAACGGTAATAATTGTAGGTATTACTGGTTTCGGGATTCTAACATTAATTTCGATAAACTTTTTTTTTTTAGCAATAAGCTAAAGAAATTCACCGTAAAAATAAATAGTAACAAGTTAATATTTTCCACTATCATCATAGTACTAAGATACATATTAAACTAAAAACTCTCGTTTCGGTTAAAAATTAACATCGAGATTACCAGACGAGCTAACCATTAAGTTAACGAACGATGTCCCCAGCTTTTATCATTATAATTTCATCTCAGCATTCGTTCGAGAAATCAAAAGTCAGTAAGTCTAGACTTCAGTATCTAATGGGTGACGTGACCTACGAGTACTTTCTGCAACCCTTTATAAAATACATTTCGCCAATGTTCAAAGTCCATTGCTGCTTTTGGTGCTTGGATTAAAATACTCTTAGAAATTATAGGTTAATGTATAGTAAAATAAAATTTTACCAATTTGTACATTAACTTTGTGTGTATACCATAATTGTAGACTGAAATTCCTAAGACATACTAAAACGACTTAATATTAAATAAAAAGCTGCCTTTGACAAACAACACCTACTTCAGAAGCACATTTCACCCTGTGATAGGCTTTTCTTTCATCTTAGATCGTAACAATCTTGTTATTTTACGCCGCAGTGTAAGAAGGTTGTGCACCCCTGACTCTCGACCGGCCCCGGTCTCGGTAAAGGTCGTCTAATGGACGAAGTCACGAAGCTACAATTAGTGTCAGAGGTGCTGCACCTTTTCTACTAATTCTATATTGTTAAAGAGACACCTCGGGAAATGATGAAGCTAATTTCGACCTTGTTTTACTCGTTTTCGGAGAAGCCGCTTGTGGAAGACAATTTGTACAAGTAAGTAAGATGGGCTTTAATTGTCATATTAAATGGATATTTGTAAGTCTTCTCACAGTGCATATAAATTTGTACTAAGTACTAACGCACACATACCATCAATGTAGGTGTTTACGAAAAGAGCTTTGAAAATGGCCCCAGTTCCTAGTAGTCTTACCGAGTGGTCTTATCAATTGAACTACTTACTGGGAATTTTCTTCCCCATAGACTTACTATATACTAGTAAGATCTCTGGGAACTTTGTTCCCAGTAGATTTACCAGTAAAACAAATGTCCCAATAGTCTAACTCTAACTTCTTAGATTTACGCGATTATTATTACTTGAAATTAAACTCATTTTAACGGGTTTTACGCGTTTATTTTATTATTTTGTTATGTTGGGATGTTACTAAATTGTTAACAAAAGGCTTAAACTTTGCACCAACTCCAACTAGAATTCCGGTGGAAAACATCATATGCCAAGTAGAGGATTGTCTCTTGCAAAATAAACTTTCTAAAGAAGATTCTGAAAGCATTCGCCAAGATGTCTCCGGCATTTTGCGGCGAAGTCATCTTCCGAAATCAAATCTTTCTAAAGAAGAACGCCTTGCATTAAAGAACTTACGCAACAATGAAGAGTTAACAGTCCTCCGCGCAGACAAAGGCAATGCCACCGTAGTCATGGACACGTCTAACTATAACCAAAAGATCATAGATCTATTGTCGGATGAATCTACGTACAAACAAGTCAAGTCTGACCCAACACCTAAAATTACGAAGAAAACATCCAGTTTATTACAAAAACATAAAGATCGCTTAAGTTTAGACGTGAAATACTTAACACCTTCGTGCACAAAGCCTCCCAAACTATATGGGTTACCTAAAATACACAAAACTGATGTACCATTGCGACCTATAGTGAGCCAAGTTGACACACCAACCTACAAACTGGCCAAACATCTTGCTAAAGTACTCTCTCCACTTAGAGGAAAAACCAGTGCATATGTCAAGGATTCTTACCACTTTGTCGAGAACCTCAAAGACCTCCAACTCACCGACAATGACACAATGGTGAGTTTTGATGTTCAGTCTTTATTCACATCAATACCTGTGAAAGACTGCATAGACATAGTGAAAAGGAAGCTAATTGATTGCAACTTGCCTGAAGAATATGCAGAACTACTTGAGCTATGTTTAACATCTGGCTACTTCATGTGGAACAACAACTTCTACATCCAAGTTGATGGTGTAGCCATGGGCTCACCCGTGTCACCTCTCATAGCTGACATCTTCATGGAGGAGTTTGAGGAGCAAGCGCTCCGACTGGCACCTGTCATGCCGAAGATGTACAAAAGGTATGTTGACGACACCTACACCATACTTCCTAAACATGAGGTTACTGCTTTCCTTAACCATCTTAATTCAATTAATTCTAAAATTCAATTTACTGTAGAATTAGAGCAAGACAATAAATTAGCTTTCTTAGATATATTAATAATAAGAAATCCTAATGGTACACTTAGTCATACTGTATATAGGAAACCCACTCATACTGACCGATATTTAAATGGTAAATCCCACCACCACCCGAGCCAATTATCTGCCGTAGGCTCCTCTTTGTTTCAGAGAGCACGTGGAATCTGCGACGCCCAGCACGTTGAAAAAGAACTCAACCACCTGAAACAAGTGCTTCGGGACAACGACTTAAAACCACCACGTCGTCGTCGCAGAAACCGCGTCAAACCACTCACAGTTGAACGTAGACCAGCTTACATGCCTTACATAAAGGGTGTTACTGACAAAATTGGGGGCATTCTGAAGCGGGCTTCAATAAAAACCATATACAAGCCACACAGCAAGATTAGCCACCATCTTCGTCCAGTAAAAAGCAGCATCCCTTTACAAGACCCAGGCGTATACAAGATTGACTGTGACTGTGGGCTCTCATATATCGGTCAAACGAAACGGAACGTGTCTACTCGAATAAAAGAACATATCGCCGATGTAAAAAACCGTCGCTATACAAAATCTGCAGTCTGTGAGCATTCCATGGATAAGCCCAACCACTATCTAAGATTTGATACCGTTAAAATCCTAGCAAAAGAGAAACATTTTATTCCTAGGCTGGTAAGAGAAACTATTGAAATTAAAAAACACCCTAACTTCAATAGAGAAGATGGTTGGAAGCTGTCACCAACGTGGGATCCAATACTTAGCAAAATAAAAAAGAACAACCAGCAGACCAATAAGCAGAAAAATAAAGACACTGTCAGCGTCTACTGCGTGAACCCGAGCGACTATGCGAGAAAATTACGAAACAGATGGCGGTGAATTCGAAAAATCGTTTTTTACTTAACTCTATGAAGACGTCAAACATCTCAGTCTACCCGTGACCACGGCATTTGCAAAAATGCCGAAACGTCGGAAAATCAAAAATAATAAAATAAACGCGTAAAACCCGTTAAAATGAGTTTAATTTCAAGTCTAACTCTCTTGTAGACCTAGATATTGATAGACATGGCCGCAAGCCACACCTACCAGCTCTAGTGTTCTCTAAGCCTTACATGTCGAACCTTCTATCTTATACATGCTTGTATAAATATTGTGCAGCGAGAGTAAATAAACGAATAGTTTACAGAACTCGCACTACGTGTTTATTTGTGTGGATGTTTGTTACTTTTTCACGTAAAAACTACTGGACGGATTTAGATGAAACTTTACAGTTATATAGGTTATACATCAGAATAACACATAAAGTTCTTTTAACCGCGGGAAAACTTCTCATTCCCACGGGAAACCGACTAAAACGTGAGCGGAGTCGCGGTCGGCCACTAGTAACTCATATTTCAGTATTTGACCTTATACAACATAGGAATTCTACGTCTAACAGAGTTTGTTCGTCTATGTAAGGGTTCGAGATATGTTTCATCTTCTAAGATGTTTGTACAACGTGTGATATACAGCATGTTCTTTGGGGTTCGTGCTTTGATTTATAGATGGGAATGATACTCGTATATGTATCTTTAAGACTACCTTGTGCCACAAAGTTTGAGTACATTTATTATGCACATATCTATACGATAAACTTTCCTTCCTTAATCAACATTAAATTACTTTTCCTTTTAGGACATACTCGTATATAAAGTTACCCCCTTATTCACAAATATATAAACCAACTAAAAAAGGTGTTGTCCCTTCGTCCCTGCCAATCTTAGGTATGTGGCACTTTTATAACTGACGGAGACATAATACAGTAGCGTATATGTGTTTATAAATCAGTTCGTTATTTAAGAATATTGGGATGAAGGAAAACTATCTGATTCTTGAAAGTCATTGTTTGATGTATTCATTCATTTACTATGATAGCACGTAAAATTATTTGTAGTAATTAGCGCATAGAGAATAGCGTTTATATGTTGCCCTCAGTCTTTTAATTCAAATATTATTAAAGCTCACAAAAATACTAAGAATCAATCCAACTTAAACGCCAAGTTTTATTACCTTTCAAAATGCAAACTTTACGTATAATTTTATTTGCAAACCGATAACAGGATTCGCGTCGCACATGTGAATTACTTGATGCATTTTCAAACAAATTTTAATTGGCGCCATTTTACGCAAACAAACGGCAGTTGAAACCAATTATCGTTTTCGTGTTCAAATATCGAAAGTTTGTAGCAGGTGCGCGGAACGGCGGGAACGAGGTACGAGCTGAAGCGGGAATCGATGTTATAATGTCTTTGAAAGTTTCGGTCATAGATGCGTCATTTAGGAAATTGATCAATTTTTGAATTAATAAAAAAAAGATCTTTCAGGTAATAGAGATACCCGAAGTTAAGGAAAAGATGCTTTTAATTTTCATTTCAAAGGTTTGGAATTTAACTATTTCTATAAAATTTTAACAAAAAGCAAGATTTTTTTGCCTCAGATCCTAAAGATATAGATCCCAAACTTGTGTACTTAAAGCACAAGGTAGCTCATAATCAAAAAGTGTTAAAATTATAATGTAGCTGTAAAACACAAAAAAACATAGTTGGCCATGTTTGCATAAAAAAATCACGAGTTATGAGATGTTCCATGTGGTCGGTAAACATAAGTTAATTTACAAAAACCATGATTAAAACACGTAATGAACACGCATTTTAAGACGCTCGTCAGATGTAAAATAAAAAAAACATATCCATTGAACGTTTCATTAATCAAGCGTAATATTCAATTATTTGCCTTATCATATTATGTTTAAAACATTAAATAAAACACTCATACATTCTTAGCAAGTAGGCAAATGAAATAATCGTTTTTTTTAAATCGCTATCTCTTAAGCCTTAACCCGCAGCACCAGCGTATAAATCACCCCCGCTCCGCTCGTGCCGTTAGCGGCTTTGCCACTGCCCCAGTCCCAGTGCAGGTTCGATTCCTGGCCAATGCTTCTTATTTAGTACGTACTGCAGATAGCTATTGCGGTCGGAGATGTATTAGACAACGATAGTTTTGCGGTGGACTAGCGGAAATTGCAGCTTGTGTAGTTGTTTCATTAATTTGGAAAAACGATTAATGCAGATTTTGGGCGGAATATTTGTAAGTGATTCTTGTAATTATTTTTATAAATATTAAGCCACAGAACTTATGTTTAGTTTGAGTCTTTAATTTTGATAAGATCGTGTCGTGGGTCTGTCATATAAGAAAGAAAGCTGCTAAAGCGTAAGGCGCAAACTTCACAAAAAAAGGAAAGTTTTTTTAAATATTTTACTATGAGTTATAATTAATAAATAAAAGCGTTAATTACAATATCTTTCTTTCAATTTTTCTTGATCGATCATATGGTTTCCATTAAAAAAAAGGGTAACTACCTTTTTTGGGAACTATGCCAATTTTTGAAACGATTGAATCAGATTTTTTTATTTTGCTTGGACGAAAACTTAGAGATTTCGTCCAAGCTAAGGTTTCTACCATCCACCTTTAACCATATCATAAACTTAACGTAACCAACAGCAATTTCAAACTCCACCGTCGTGTGTTGTAAAACATCTTAATTTGTCGTGTCGTGATCGTGTCACGATTCCCCGGACCGGTTGAAACCAGATGAAGCCAGACGAAACCGGCGCGAATTATGGAAATGTCGCTTGTCATGTCATTTGACAGCTCAACCGCTGACAGAGTACAGCAACACTGGGGGCACGACAATCGTTTGATTTTATTATTATTTACTTTACGTCATTGAGTTTTTTTAATGTCGTGTAAGATAACGCGGTAGGTTGGTACAAAAATTATAGATAATAATATTAACAAGTCTTAAAATATTTTCTTTTAATTAAATGCTTATAAGGTTAGATAAAAATTGTCCAGATAAACTAAAAAACTAACTTTAAATAAAAAAATTGTTATGTGGTTTTTTATCTTGCAACATTGACGATTTGTCTACCAACAAAATGGTAATGTTGGCTGTAAAAAAAAATTGCTCACAGAAGTACAGGGTGTAAAAGTTAAGTTTGTCTCGTTATAGTGTTTATTTTGTTGGCGAGTGTACAGAGTGCTGGTACAGGGTGTCCGACCTGGCAGAGATAACAACTGAAGCTGATTTCGGGTGGGGATTATGTTGTATAGAAACTGTTTGAAGCGGTTTATTTAAACGTACTGTGATAATTACAATTTAGTTAAAAGCTAACAAAATATGAATTAACCTTTCTTCGTTAAGTCTTCAGTAGATAATTGGCCCCGCTTCTGAAATACTCTCTAAACTATATTTAAACTATCGCCGTCACTTACTCATCAATAGTATAAGACAGAGACAGGTAATCATTTTAGTCCTGTCAATATAAAATGTTCGTGCATTAAGACTCGGCGAAGCCAATTTTTGGCTAGTACTCAACGCATTTCGTTCAATTTTACAATGATGTGGACTAAATTTAGTGAGACCAATGTACCTGTCTTTTTCTAATACAAAGCATGGGAAAGTGACAGTGATATTTTTTTTTTAGAGTGTGTTTTCGGAATCGGGGCCAATGTTTAAGTATTTTGTATTATCAACTATAGAACATTATATCACGACTCTAGATGAAACGTTACCGTACATCTACTTTATTAAAAAATCCGGATTCAAACATCAATCAGCTCTTAAGGTAAAAGCACCTAATTCCGCGGGGTTCTAAAATTGGAACCCAAACCCGCGGTAAATAGAAAAACTAAGTTTTTTTATAGTTTCCGTCATATATTTAGACTTTTTAGTTCTTCAGCCTTAAGATAATTTAATTTAAGAACAGATTTGAGTGCGAATTTATTTTGAATTAATTAATTAATTAATTAATTTTGAACACGCAAAACATATTAAATAAAAAAGTATTTCGCTGTGGCGAGCGAGGTAAAAGGATGCGCCATACATTTTCACGCCATTTCTCCGTAACGTTCAATTTACAAGAGGTGTGATTATCATTCTAGTTCTAACAGGAAAGGTCGGTTTTTAAATATTAATTCAATAGTCAAACGTTTAATCTTCAAGTTTTTGTTAAAAAAATATGCATTACTAGCTTACTTTTTAAGAAATTTTGTGTTGAAAATACATCGGCATTACCGTCCATTTTTTTAAAGTGGTTCCTTATCCCGTGGTATACCTCGGAATAAGGAAATCATGGAGTTCATTTCATTTTAATTTTTCACGTGATTCTTATAAGCTCAACTTCGTTTAGGCAATGAAATTGAAAAAATTTGTTAACATTGGGTTAAAAAATCCAATTCCGTGTTAGTGTTTTGAATATATTTCACATATTAAATAGGAATCAAAATATATGACCAGAGTAAAATTCGATGATTTTTTCCAAAACGTAATCAATATTGTAATTGTTTTAATCCTATGTTCTAGTAACAATTTCTTTTCAGAATTATCAATTTTAATTCATTTTTTTATATTTAATAAAATAATCACTTTGATTTTAAAATATTTAAAAACATTTATTACTCGGATTTAGAAATATTAATTTTCGAGTAGGACCGTTATTCCGAGGTATATACCACGGAATTAAGTTATATGGGAAATAAATCGTAACGTTATGCCGTGCTACTTTTCCAATGTAATGAGACCAAACATAATGCATAAAGTTAGCAATATTTTGTTTACTTATGGCTCTTATTTATATGAACTTACGAAAGTTAAAAAAAATTAAAAAATATTGGCTAAATATTCTATCAATAATAATGATAAATATTATTATTTATAGAATTTTAGATAATAATTCCGTAGAATCAATAAGCAGAGTAAGTCACGTAAATATTATTCATCATAATTTGCTATATAAATACATAACTATTACAGCGGGCTTTCTCTACAAATCCATACCTCGGAATTAGGTGCCCGACTACCGCGGAGTTAGGATTTTTACCGCGGAATTAGGGTTTTCCGGCTTAGCCCACATTTTGCTTAATTTGAAATATAAAACCATTGATAACTGAAAAAGTATTTAAATATTTGTAAAGAATATTAGATCTTCCATCTTATAAAGTTATATTATTACCCTAAACCGCGTTTTTTATCCCTAATATCACTGTTCCTTTCTTAATGATGCAAAAATACCGCGGAATTAGGTGCTTTTACCTTTTTTTTTTTGTTAGTCCAGGAAAATGCCTACGCATACCCGCCCCCTCCAGGGAAAGGAGGCGGGTTATGTCGGGCTCGCACCGACTATAAACCTGGAGTTGTCCTTCTGGCCGTCGTATAATGGTGGGATCGCGGGAATATCCTGTTAAGGCCTGCTCGCCACGAACCCACCGACGGCTGGCCACCGAGGCAGCCCCCTCAAGTTTGGAGGCGCGCTGGGACAAACCGCGGCGCGCCTACCCCCTCACGTTCCCTTGGTTAGCTACCGACCTAGCCCTGTGTCGGCAGCCTGGGAACCACCCCAGGGTCTTTGGCCCTCTGCCGACCTGGGACCTCGCCGGCTGGAGTCGCCGACGCGTCACTGCGGGGACAGTGGCGCGCCGCCGAATCCGCCCTGGGCCTAGGAGAGGGGTCTCCCCACCACCCCTTCCTCAGCCCACCTCCAATCCAAATCGCGGAGGATCGGATGCCGCGGCCGCCACGCCGCACCACCCGACCCCCCACGATTACCCCCCTGGGCGCTCGACAGAACGGGGCCAAGGCCCCGCTGGAGCCTCCCCTCCTGGGGTGCAACTGACCGGGACGAGCCCGGCCAGAGCCTCCACTCCGGGCGCATCAGCACGCTGGGCTCACGCCCAGCTGGAGCAGCCCCCCTCTCGTGGGCCGGTCTGCCTCACGACCAGCCCCTTGTGGGACCGCTTAGCTTCCCCCAGTAGCTGGCTTGCTACGGGGTACTAAGCCCCCCCGCCGCGGCAAGGCGCGATCCCTTGGGGGGGGTAGGTGCTTTTACCTTATACTGGTTGAATACGACGCCACTTAATGCCAGTTTATTTTTTACAATTTAAAAGAACATCCAACGCAAACATCATTGTTAAGAATTCATTCCTTTCGAATCGCTAGTAAATAATATCTGTCCAGCCCAAAACATGTCAAAAAAAACCAACCCGCTCCGCCCACCCGTATCCTCGCCCGACCTCGCGAGGTGAATGCTAAGCTGTATTTTGCAGGGCGTGGGTGTGAGATAAACTGATACGGCTTGTTTACAGCCGTCTCCTAACTCGGGACTCGGTACTGATACCAGCTAACTGCGATTTATAAATATGACATACGGTAGTCTAGTTGAAAAGATTTGATGACGTCTAGAATATATGGTTTTAAAAGGGTTTGTTTGAGTGATACACCCTGTATGTGTGTTGCTTGAAGGTTTTGAAGTTTTATCAAATTGGTTTTGGTATTGTGGTTACAGTAAAGCTGAAACAGTGATTTCTCGTGGGAACTAGGCGTTTAACCGTGAAAAGTGGTTTTCTTTGTACTCCATTTAAATCGTAGTATCTATTAAAAACTACGCTATTTAAAGAGTGTTCAACTCTTTTAATTCAATCCAAAACAAAGTATTAACTACTTTAAAATAGCAATCAAAACCTATTGATTTCAAAATCTTAACATCGATAACATCCAAGTTACCCTTGAACTATCAGCATACATACAGCATCTCCGAATATTAGTGACCCTTCGAGTTTCCACACTTGTCCGTTAGGACAGCAGCTATCCTCTAAACTTAACTGATAAACATTTACACACATCACGCGGAACCGACCGAAACATTGATCATGGAAATATAGTAGGTAATGGATATTGAAAATAACAACCAATATAGGTACAGCAGCATTTTTCTATGGAAATGAAATACAGGGTAATACTTTTTGAATTTTTTAGGAACTAGAAGAGAACCCCGGAAGCTTCCAGTAAATCATCATTATCATCATTACACAGTATAAATCCAAGTCGCTAATTTTCTGTTTGTTCCCTATCCTATCTCCTCCTAGACTATTGAACGGATTTTTATGCGGTTTTCGCCATCTGAAAGGTAATTTTTCACTTAAATTTGTATATGAAGTTCATTCAAAAAATGATATTTTAAGTTATCTAAAATATCAACGTGTCGTGAACAAGTCGCGTAAAATTACACCAGAGCGTGGGCGGGTCACTAGGATGTAGGTATATAATAATAATAATAATACAGACTCAGTAGTCTTATATACTTATAGCAAAAAAAAATGCAGAGGAAAAAGCCACAGAGTGAAAAACTTGTAAGTTACTTTTATTTCCTTAATTAATTTCAAAATAGATTTAAAGAAAACCTTTTGAATATTTTAATTATGGAATAAGTTAAGCACACTTTAAAAGCCACATCCTCTTATTTCTATACTCGCTGTCCCCAGCCCCTGCGTACATGAATCCGTCCCTGGTAATGGCCACCTAGCATTGTTTGATGGCAACATTATGATGATAGACGTTGTAAAAACTATTCTATTTCCGCAGTACGGAGGTCAGAAAAGTTTGGTGTATGAATTTTGAGGACGTTTACCATTACCTACGGTTAGGACGGTACTGTAATTAAAACTGGCTCTAATATAATATAGGAAAACAAATTCAAGTTCCCTATTTTTGCGCTGTAGAACTGTAGAAACTTAATACAATAAACGTTTGTTTGCGTTTTTCTCACTAAAACTCTCACAAAACTCGTAAATCGTGAACGATCAAAATACACGAAATATTTCACCAGAAACGCAAAAAAACAAAATCGAAATATCGAATTTCTCATTAAATTCCATCATTCAAATACTTTGAAGTTTATTTTGTGCGTAAGATATTTTTTTATTACATTTTATACGTTGCTCTACAAGATTCCGTGAATAATTTATTTTTGAAATCATTAGATACATGTGTAACGCGATGACGCAAAGCGCATCAATTTGAATAAATTGTTTAGCGAAAGAAGAAATAAATGCGATCAACTAAGTACCAGAATACTTGCATGCGAGATTTTTTCTGTTAGATTAGTCCTTTAGTTGGATTAGTCTATCACAACCTGGTATAGTAATAAAGGCTGTTAGTATTTGTCTGATTAAAATACTAATGTATTTTTTGTAAGCCGCGAGAGTATAGCGAGTGTAGCTAAAAACCTGTTGATATGATTGGGATGAAAAATGTCACCTATACATATAAGATACCTTACATAGTCGTTAACGTAATTTAAACGTCTACCGAAATCATTTTCAAATGACAACTCTTACTCTTAGTAAAAATGGGTGACTTCAAGTGAATGAAGCAATTGAAAGCGATCCCTGGAATAACATAAGTAGCTTTTACCCAGAACAAGATACAAAACGCCTTATTTCCACGTAAATCCCTATTTAACTGTGGAGTGAAAATCAAGTAATAATTCATTTCCTGGAAATTTTAAGTTACTTAAATAATTGCTTCCGTAACTTAGTTAATAGTTCTTACTTACCTATAACGTCACTCTGTAAATTCAACTAATATTATAAACGTGAAAGTTTGTAAGTAAGTATGGATGGATGTACTCTTTCACGTAAAAACTACTGGACGGATTTGAATGAAACTTTGCAGTAATATAGGTTTAACATCAGAATAACACATAGGGCACTTTTTACCGCGGGAAAACTTCCACGCGAACGGAGTTGCGGGCGGCCACTAGGTCATTATAAAACACTTGAGTACCTACGTATTTCAATATCTTCTGAGGTACATAAATACAAAATGTGATCAATCCAAAGCTCCTCTTGGTGTCAACAAATTCTTTCGTAAAGCTCTTCGCAATTCGTTTTGGAACGCAACAAATATAATTTCTTTCGCCAACTGCCTCTAACTTAACTCGCGTTTTTGTTCGCATTCCATTTTGATTTCATTTTAATAGGATAAAGAATTACACCTCTGTAACAGAGGAAAGTTGTAATTGTTTTTGTTTTTTTTTTGCATAAATATTTTTTTATCGTTTTAGTTTAGATATTATAAACGAAATATTAATCAACAAAAGTAAACTAAAGAGTAAATTAAAAACTTTAATACTTTTTCCATGGTTATCGGTACTAGAACGTATCGTGAATAATTGGTAGTTTTGAATTTATTTGTTGTAAAAAGACTTTAACAAGTACAATTCAAATAGGGTGATAAGACAAGATAGTAGTATCAAGTATCCAATTAAAAATATCCTAAGTTAGTTGTCCCGGTTCATCAAAATGTTTCTAAATAAAGTCTAATCGAGATCATACCCAACCTTTAAAATACAAGATAAAATATTAATTAAGTAAAATAAAGTTCTATCGATTTAAATTGACATACAGGTGATACCGTAAATTTTGCAGTTCATTTATAAAGAAAAAATGTCTTTATTTAGTCATAACAGCACACGTAAAGAGAAGAATTAACATTGTAGAGGAAAATATAATTCCTTTACGGGGGAGTTAACGGTAGCAAATAAAAGTAAATTTGAATTTGAATATTAGGTGACATAAAGCAAATACAAGTATACATGAATCACTACCTCTATAATCAGTTTACCATTAGTAAAACCCAATGTTTGGAATATAATAATAATATTACCTACTAGCGACTCGCCCACGCTTCGCAATGGTGTAATTTTGCCGACTTGCCCGCGAAACCTTGCAATTTTGGTAACTGATAAAAAAACTAAACGTAATTTATTTACAAATTTAAATAAAAAAAATACCCTTAAGATGGTGAAAACCGCATTAAAATCTGTTACGTGGTAAAGGAGGAGAAAGCGGCCAAACATACAAACAGACATAATCAGCAACTTGGATTTATACTATGTAATGATAATGATGAACAATCAGGTGTGTGGGCGCAAGCGTGGGCGTCAATCAAATCTATTTCAGAAATCCACATTTCCTTTGATACCCACCTCTCTAACACTATAACTATATTAGGCCAAAGTCATTATGGTTTAGGGAATCTTCCCAAAGTTTAATAACTACCCGTAAATTGGGTATTTCTTTATAGTTGCTGTAAAATTTACACATGAATGAGTTTGTAACATAGCGAGGCATCGATATCAAAGGGCCTCGTTAACAAACTAATCACAGTTTTGTAAGCAATTTGGTATTTATAAAAGGACGGTCACTTGGTGGAAGTAATTATTAAGGGTATAGACGGAATTCGACTTTAGGAGTTATTTGTTTAATGTTTAAATCATATTTGTTCTACATATTGGCTTATGAAGACTTTATTGATTGTATGACAAAGGTTTACATATAAGAGGTTGACAAGCTTTTTGGTAGATAGTTACCAACGTTTAGAGTCTTCTGCAGCATTAAGATGCAACCACGTCGTCGATTCTAGTGTTCCAGTATTTTTCGTTCTAATTAAAGTAAGCGAAGTAGAAGAGCTTCCCAGACTAAAAAGTTAAGACGGCAACATTAGTTTTGGACGTTTCAGAAGCTAGGTCAGTTTGATAACGTGATTTTCAGTGCACAGCCGAAATTCATCTTTTTTATATACATAGGTAGGTACACCGAGAAAAATGGTTTAAATAAACCGAAGGGTACAATAAATTAATAAATCAGTGATATGCATAATTAATATTAATGTCGTATAAAGATAACTGTAGTGGACTTTAATCGCTTTTCTGAATAACGAGCTAGTGTAGAAAATCATTTTAATCAAAATATTTATTTTATTTAATATTCCATTTTTCATCTCTATATGCGGTCGTGCATTTATTTGCTTTATAACTTAAAAAATGTTACACAACTTTAAACCCTCATAATAATTTCCTAAGCTTCCTTTCACAGAATGCAATATGAGTTAGAAAGTTTGATGTACATGCGAAGGAAGATTAGTTTTCTAACTTCCATTTCTAACGTTCTCGGTTTTGCAGAATTTATAAGATGCTCTCAATGTCGATACTTGTTTAATATTATAGATAAATAAAATATTGGAAAATTTTCAAAGTTTTTCTAAGTAACTTGCACTTAGAAAATGTGTAAAAGACGGCTCAGTCGAGTCGTTTGGCTGCTCGCACTGGGCATATGTAGTTGGGTTAACATTTTCATGTGTAAAAAATCGTCCCAATTACCTACGACCGTCGTTTTTCAATTACGTTTTATAATAAATTCTTAAAACTTTTTTTTGAAGTTTTTAGGAATAAGCTTCATGGTAAAATCGATAGCAGGGTTATATCATTCAGTGGCGTGCCTCTTTTTCTCTTGAGAAACCGATTCCGTGTTATTACGAGTATCTGTTATTAATTACGTCATAATCATTCCACAGCCTTATTTGCCCAGTTGATGATGATGAATTGATTTATATTATAACTGATAATTTTAATATAAAGCCACCAGCTACGCCTATCTCTGTGGTGATTGTGGTTGTATAATCGGTTAAGTTATTTTAATGCATTTATCATGTATTTAAATTTTGCATCATTACAATGGTTCATTAAACGATAAATAAAAGGTTATATGTTAAAGTTGGTTTGGTGATTGTTCACGGATAAATAATTATTAATTTGTGTAGCAGGTACCTATATTAAGCTATGTTATTATGAATTGTGTTTGTCGCGCAACGGACGTTCAAATTATTTTAACTAAATTATGACTTTACCTTGTAAATATTCTGTAATTTTGCTGTCTTTTCTATTCTTACAATCAGGTCATTTAAAAAACAGAGCTAGATATCTACGCAAATGGAAACCTAAAAAATGGATAACGTTTCAACAATGATTAACTTGTTTTACAAAGCCTCTTACCGCGGAAATTATAATTCTGGAACCTTTTTAATTAAACTGATAAACTGATTCAGACGCATTTATAAGTTAACTAGCTTGTGCCCGCGGCCCCGCACGCGTTAAATTCGGAGTTAAACCCCTTTCCCTATACTATGTTATTATACATATAAACCTTCCTCTTTAAACACTCTATCTATTTTAAAAATCCGCATCAAAATCCGTTGCGTAGTTTTAAAGATTTAAGCATACATAGGGACAGAGACTTTGTTTTATACTATGTAGTGATTATTAACTCGAGTCAAGGGTGAGGTTAGTTATGAAATGGTAATACCTTCTATAGGCATACAGCAACTTGTAAGATATTTAGGTTAAATCTCAAGAGTATCTTTTACGATTAGGTTCTTCCAGATGGATTAAGTTGTTTCGTGATTGCTTCCCACGCCAGCTTATACCAGCTTAAATTAAATATTTCATACTAGCTTTCTGTCTTGCGGCTTCTACCGTGGCTAAACGATGTTTATTCCGTACGACTGAAGTACGAGTATTTTCTTGCGATGCAGCACTTGCTGTGTTATTCTACGTAGATGTAACTCAGTTCATTTTCGTTTTTGCGTGATTTATTGTAAAATATTGAAACATATGAACTTCGACTTTAATTATATACGTGCGCATGACTCATTCCCCAACTCAAATACAATTATTTCAGCCAATACCGTTTTATTTACATTAACTTGATTTATGGCACGTTTAATAACCTGCACTTCATTATTCAACCCGTGAAACCTGTTACTATCACTGTACGTAGGTAATTAGTTCACTAACAGTGAAAGGCCCAAGTACTTTACAAATGTGTCAGAAATGAGTGTAAGTATAGAATATGTTTTGTAAGTATTTTTTTAAATTTTGGAACTATATATTTACTAGGTCATTGTGTGAATAACTAGTAAATAAGGATGCGCGCAGTAAAGAGCTAAATTAGTTAAAACAATTACGGTTTTAAAAATTAAAAACAGTACATGGTGAAGAAAAAGAAAATTTATGTAACATATAGTTGCTAACAACAAACTAACAACATCGTTTAAAAGAGCTACTCAGCACTCGCTGAAAACCTAATTTTCACTTGACTTGTGCTACGTTTGCAAAAATGTAAAGTAGCCTAGTCTAGTATGATGATTTTTAATTTCGAACAGCAACTTACATATTTTATTCTATACCATCGATTAAATAATTCTTAATAGATCCCACTAATAAAGCAAAAAACCTCTTTCATCTTTTTGCACCTCTTTTGTATAAGGGATATGTTTGCTCCGGTGTCGATTAGGAAAGATTAGGAAAGACCATTTTGATTTGATGATTTTGTTAGACTGATGCTGAGGCTAGTCGGGGCCAGGCTATTGCATGATCACGTCGGAGTCACCACTGTCGCAACGGTGGTATATTCGGGTGTTCAATGATAGATGACTCCAAATATAATGAACATTTAATCAGCCAACCTTCCTATATTTATAGTAATGTTTTTTATTTCACTCAACCTAAATGTAGGTAAAACTAAAGTGGGAACATACTATAAAATAAAAAACTGACGTGGGTAGCTACAGCGATAATACAAGGTATGTTTATACATAGGTATACACATGTGGAAAATTTTGTTACCCAATATACGAGCCCATGGAAAATTACACACTTAATTATGTAAAGAACACTTTTAGGGCGACATAAAGAATCGCTGTAATACATTATCGGTTGTCATCATAACAAGCAACAAACCGATGTTTTCTCTTCCTATTGGTTTAATAATATATACCACAGAAACGTTTGTAACATTACCCAAATATTTTCAACACAGGGCTTCCCCAAATAAGGGTTCGCCCAACTTCCAATCGATTAAATCAACTCGATAACATTTGGAAATGAATTCTATATAACTGTAACGTTTTCCACCATATACGTATACATAATTCAAATATCAATAATCGCCGAAACCTTTCAAAGTAACTTCAAACGAACACGAAACGTAATATCATTGTTGGCAGGGTTTCCGATTTAAATTTACCGACTGGCTACCTTGAAGGGCTCCCTGGAGGCAGGTTAGGGATCCCGATAAAAAACCCTATGGAGACATAAACCAAGTTGCACGTCGTAAAAAGGATAAAGTATGGTAAATGTGTCGATTCGTGTTTATAGGTTTTTTAGGATAACGGCGGAAGTCAAATATTTTAATGTTAGAAAAGCCAAAAAATAAATTTGGTGTTTTTTAGATTATAAGTACGTGTAGGTACAGTATATCCTACTTAATTTGCAAGCATTGCTGTACCATTATTAATATTTTTGACGATAAAATAATAAATGCAGAACAATAAAAAACTTTTCCTGAATCAAGCAATGAAATAAAACAAACTTTTTATTTTCAGTTGTGTGAACATTCCCACAGATATTTATATGCAATCCCATAAATCAGGAACACACGCAATATTTAAACTCCGAATTCCGGAAATCAAAACGGGGATTTATTTGGCGAATCTAAACAGATCCACTACAATGAAAAATCCTTTTTTTAATTTATATGTGTGTCCTTGAGTTTTCACCTCTCTACGTGGATTGTCCTGATAATATATGGGTACGTATGGAAAATATGGTTCATTGTTATGTCGGACTTGTGAAGGATTTGTGAACTAATTTAGTAAAAGAGATTTTAGAATATTCAAGCTTATTTGCTTTCATTAGGTTCGTTGAGAACATAATAGTATATAATCAATTTATCATGGAGTTATAATAATGAAGTTGCTGAACCTTTGATCAAATACGCTTTTAGCTTAGCTTGTGATTCTAGCTACAGGGAAAATGAAAACATAGATTCAACTTTTTTCAAATTATCAAATAAATGCTGTCTGACTGAAAATAATCAAATATTTATATTCAACATGCAACGAAAACATACAAATTTACTGTCAGATAAAATTTATCTGACTATTGAATAACCACAATACATAATTGATACTTAAATATATAATTGATCTGAATAAATATATTCAAGGGTCGATAACAAAATAATATCAATCGTCGTCCTATAAAGGTACCTTCTATACGGCTCTATCAACATACTCTTTGAAACTAAACAAACTTACATACATCTAAGCTTCGGCAAACCTTTTCCAGTAAGCTCCTCATATATTACAACCCACTTTCACCTTGTAATACCAACGACCGTGATAGAACTATACGCGTATATAGCGCTGTCTCTTTCGTTTTTGCGATTGCAAATACTCATGACAAGGACAGAGCTATACACGTTTATAGCGCTGTCTCTTTTGTTAGTATAAGGAGGTTTATTTGAGACGTCGGGCGAGCATCTCAATCTAATAGTTTAAACAGTGTTTGTTGAATTATGCGAAGGCACGGAGTGACCATTCGGAGACGGTGGGATCTGTCACGTATTGTGACAAGACGTGGTGACAGTTTGTCTGGAAGCTCTCGGTGTACTTGGTTAAGATATAAATAATGATATTCTTATTATATTAATCGTCGTTAAATCTCACTTCGCTCTGTTCAATCATTTTTATAAGGTACTTTTGTTTGACTTAATTTTTATGAGTCATCGAGGACTTGAGCATTTATTGATAATAAATTATTGTCCTTTTTAATAATTATTTTTAACTCTTTCGCTATCGGAGGTGGCCTGTGCTCAACTAATGGGACATATTTTGGCTGTTATTATTATTATTTAATATATTAAAGCGGTATTTTCACAAGTATTCCTAAAATTAACCTTTAAAAACAAAAAATATTCAATTCTTTTTTTTAAATGCAATCAAAATTAATAAAAATAATAATGAGCAATTAAGACAGATTATATTAAATCTAAGTAGAAATGCAGAACGCAATACTTGTCATGTAACCGTTTCGTTTTACCAAATACTTTTTTCTTCGAACGTCGTTAAAACATAAAATATTTGAATTCGCTAGCTCAGTTAAATCATTTAAAAGTGCCGTATCCAATGTTCCCTATTTACGCGTTGGTTCTTTCTGTTCCCTACAAAAGCTGCAATTTAACTGAAGGCTCATATTTCTGCGATCCATATGCAGCACGAGCTTTCATTGCAATTTTTAGTTGAATTTTAGCGAAACATTTCTTTGCTCATATAAACATGTTAAATGAGAGTTGCCTGTTTTAATTCGTCTTTGTAGAAATGATTTTTTAGCTAGTGTTTTTGTTGCGGTGGCTGTGATATTCACACTTGGTAAATTGGGGAAGAACAAGTCAGTAAGGAATATTATTCCTTACGGTTATGATCTTTCCTAAGAGTTAGCATCCCCATGGTCATGCTAATAAGCGGACCAATGATCTAGTAAACTATGGAAATGGACACCTTTTAAATAAGCATGCCAACTTAACTGCCAACAAAAATAGGAATGACGGCTTTTTTGAGATATACATAGTAAAGTAGTAGGGATATAAGAAAACTAAACATAACCATAGGAAAACTCTGTGTGGCGCTGTATTTTTAAACGGTACCTAGGTTTCGGGTTTGATTGGAAATTTGGTTAAATTTATTTTTAATATTAGGTCCTCTGGGTACATGTAAGTTCTTCCCTAATCCATTTTAAACTCCAATACAAGCTTTCATGACGCGCTAGCAGACATGACATGGTAGAGACATGAGATTTTCGTATCATGACGTCTATTACAACGATTTTAAGAGCTTGTGATATATGGCCCCTGTATATTTTATATATCTTTTGTGACAAGTCAATATGTTTACTACACCATTAGAGAAGACATAAAATAAATTAAATAGTTCCACGCGCCACTTCTCATTGACTAGCTAGAAACAGTTATGGACGCTATGTCGTTATGATTTTAATTTTATTATTAATGCCAGTGATTCTAAAGTTTTATTCGGGCATAAAACTGGTCGGGAGATATAAATGAAATGAATGCTGTCCGTGTTTATGCTTATAGCAGCAGTTGTCTGTCGCCGAAACGAATCAATAGAATAGAACTAAAAATATGATGAGAGTGGTATTGTTTTTGCTAAAATGATAAAAAAACGTGCCTGTAAAATGACTGACCATTTCAAAATCTAAATAAGAGAAAATATAATTAATCTTATTTTTGATGATCTAGTTTTTTTTTCTCGAATTGAGGTAATTATACTTATTAGGAACTAGTAGACTAGGAGGCGCCGATACACTGTTAGGTACCTTATCTTAAAGCCTCAGAAAATGCTATTGATACATATGTTGGGTCTGTTTTATGTGCAAATGCTGTCATGGATCGCCAGAGCCAAACAATAACGATGGAAACTTATTTTGAATATCTTAAACTAAATAACGTCACATAGTTTTAGTACCAGTTTATAAGCTAATATCACTATTAAGCATGGTCAAGATATCGCTAAAGTTTACTCATATAAGTGTAGCGTTCATAAACGTTCATTTTTATAACACCTTTAGAAGATATCACTTGAATTACTCTTTCCAAAATAGCCCTTTGAATTTTATATTCCACGATTAATCTCATATCTAAAGCGACTTCGAGCCAATCTAATCGCGCGGCACAACCGAACACGCAGCCAAATTGGCAGCGGCTTATCCTAAAAAGTCCAAGCCCAATTCGCTGGGATTGCCTTAACAATATTGTAATGTACCAAACCATCCTGCCTTCATAACTGAATAACAAAAGTACTTAAGAAAATTTCCGGCGAGATACTTCGGTAGCTACCCAATTGCTTTGCAGAAGGCACCAATTTAATCGCCCAATTTAATTTTGTCTTAAGCACCGTCGAATAGCGCGGGTATTTTTGGGTAGGATGCCAAATGTGTCTGCCAACTCGTTACCATATTTGACCAGGAATGAAGCGGCGGTGACAATTTGCGAAGGCTGGTGATTTTCCACCCTTAGGGAACGCAGTGGATGGGTTAATCACAGGATGGTGTTACAGAAATTGTTGTTAATCTGTTCTGTGGAAATTTTCTGATAAAATATAAAAAACTGTTTTAATAAAGTAATTACTAAGATCTTTGAAATCATTTCTAGAAAGGGTCTGAAAAGGTACATAATTAAGTACTAAGTCTTTATCTTATAAAACTTACTATAGTTACTTAAAGAGCGTAGTCGCATGAAGTAAAAATGTATTTTTTAAAAGCGTACGCTATCAATAATCCATGAATTTTCCGGCGAATTGGCTTTTTGAAAACTAAATTCCTTCAGAAATCGTATAAAATATTCAAGCGGCGTGCGCGCCGATCAATCTGTTTTAATTCAATCCAGAAAAAGCACTTTTACGAAAAATATTGCAATATTTTTATGATTTGACTTTACGTTACTGTCGGGACCTTCTGTAGTGGGTAGGTGGTTGTCTCTAGACTACGCTATATAACTAGGATACGTTCTGAATTCTTAATAAGTAACTTATATCAAGTCATGTTAAATATCAGTTTCTTATTTAGAATGAAAGATTACTTGAGACGAATTCATTACGATAAAAGTTATTAAAAAAATATATCTACACTAAATCATTAAGCACTAGAGTAATTTTACCCTTTTTTTTCCACTCTGAACTGGTTATTGAACTGATCACCAGAAATGAAACAAACTACTTGCAAATATTCATCCTTACACCCAATCAGACAAACAATTCCTAATTCAAAATGTAAATCGATCAGGAACCTTGGTTGCCAGTAACAAAAAAAAAGAAAAGCATTAAAAAAAGATCAATGCCTAATAATTTGATATCGGATGAAATGGCTGTAAATTGGATGTAGGACGTGAGTCGAGTCAGAAACAGACTTTCTCAAAGAACACAGAGGAAGAAAAAGCTTTTGCTTCGACTGTAGATGAATTTGTACAGTGTAGACTTTTAACAGAGGTTACTATAATATTACGTAAGAAAAAAAAGAAACTTAATCGACACCGGGACTTTACAATCGAAATAGTATCCGGCCAACTGAAGTACGAACGAACTTGATGGAATGCCTTACCGGCACTTTATCGGACAATTTGACAAAATTAACTGTCAAACTTTACAGTTTAACAGTACAATGTAGCAAGTCCCGGTAAGGTTTTGAGACGATAATCGCGACCACACGAAATATCGTTTTAAATGTCGTAAGCCCCGGTACCAATCTCACGATTGCGAAAAGATCAACGATACGACCGTCAAGTCCCGGTAGACCCTCTGATTGTATACTGTCTTTAATTAGTTCGTTAAGTTTTAAAACTAAAAACGTGTGGAGGTATAACACAAATTAGTAATGCCTTTAAAATTTGTGATTAGCGTGATACTATGTCTTAAAAAAATCAACGTGGCAGATTAAAGACCTCACAAGCTTTTTAATTCCTACTTTTGTGTTATGGCTACCGATACTTTCATAGAGTTATTACGTACTTTGATATGTTATATTGGATTAGTATTATTTCTTCTTTAACAGGTATATGAATCCGTATTTTATCCATATGAACAAAAATATTTATCAGATATTTTTTACGAAGTCTCTGCGCATTGAGTACTCTGTATCATTCAATACATTCCGACAAACAGCAAAGCGTTGTAGCAATACCTCTCATTACTACTATTCATTGAAAAATTGCCGCTTTTTTAAAAATCGTTTATCTCATGAAAATCGAAACTTCAATATCGACTACCTATAGTATTGTAAAATTGTAGAGCCAATATATATTGTAAAATTGTAAATTCCTGTCAAATTTATGAAATATGTAATTACAATTAATTATTCACATCCTTTATTACTGCGTAATGAAATTATAAATTAGGCGGACAAAAGTATACAAATCCGCCCTTCGCACCTAATATAAGCTAAACTTCCCAAACACTTTAAAATTCATAATGCCACTGAATTAAAACACATAACACGTAGTTTCCTATACATAACAACAAGAATTAATCTACTTTCAGCCGCCAGTATGCGCCCGCTCGCTATCTGCTAATTATCTTTGATTGTAACATGCAAATGTGACGATATTTTGTACAGTCTGGCTCACAACACACGCATGTCTACACTTTTATATGAAAATTATTGAATTTGTTTGATGCTTTTCACGCTGTGGTCTTTTAATCGGGACCTTGGGAATAGGTTTTTTACTGCGTTATAAAGCACCTGTTTTGTTATTTAATAATATATTGTGTATTAAACATTTTGTAAAATTTTGTGAAGCTGTTTTTGCGTGATTGATTGAAAAGTAAAAACTTTCACAACTGTAACGTTATTAAAAAACCAAACACAAGAAAGTAGTTGATACTTTTTAAAAGTTTCATTTAAGAGAACTTTAAGTGATTTTCAGGTTTTGAATATTTTAAGAAAGTTTTCTTGAATCAAATTTAAATATTATTCTAGAACTTGAACACAAATCGAGCATAAAGTGAAATTTGGTATTTTATAAAAAATACAAACTTTATTTATGAAATATAATAAGTCAAGCCGCAGAGTTTTCTTTGGCCATATGCTGAAACTTCTAATTTTATATAATAAGCAACGGGACAAAAACGTTGCTCCTAATAATTCGTATTCTTTACATCGCCTTCATCTATTGCCAACGAATTTTTTAACTCAGGCACAGATTTAACAACTAGTTATAATATTTTTATTATTATTTAATCAGACTGATTCCACTTTGAGCCAGTGGATATTAACCATTAGGGTAATTAAATTTAGGTAAGCGAGGAGGGTGTTAAGTTGATGTCGACACTGCATGCGCTAGCCGAGTGAGCGTAGCGAGCCGAGAGAGCGTAGCGAGCGTGGCGCGGCAACACCCGGCGAAGCGCCAAAAATCTACTTGCTGCCGTTAAAAAGTGTATTATTATTATTTAAGAAGTTTACCAATGAATATTATAAATTTGATGCTAAGAAATAACCACCAGGCTGAGTTGTATTTAGAGTGTCTTACATAGAGAACAACTAGTGGCTAAGATTTTGAAGGATGTTGACTGTATCTAAGTTATTTAGAAGGCAATTTGGATTTCTAGAGGCAGAAAATAGAGATAAAAAAAAGAAGGCGATTTAATTATCACCCATTTATTAACAATAATTTTTAAAAATATATAATAAGTATATAATATATTTTAAGTACTCGTTATACAGATATCTGCGAATTTTATTCTTTATAAAAAGGTGCAACTAATAATAACTATTACAACAATTGTCAGTAGACCGACAACAAAACGAAGGTTTTTGATATATCTGGATAGTTCTGAAACACCCTGTATGCGTCGGGTGTAATTGGCCTTTTGTTGAAAACTCTGACAAATTTGTGTTGGTCGAGGAGAGCTTTACCGTGAGTAGTTTTAAATCTGATTGCGTCATGATTTTTAATAGTGAAGCAAAATACTTTGGCCATTTTTAGGAAACTGCGTCTTACTCAATAGAGGATAAACTTGGACTCAATAGAGGAGTAGAAACAAGAACCGGCGAGAATAATGTCATAAAGTTATAACTATAATTATTATTTTGACACCAAAGATTTGACACTGAAAATAATTAGAAGTTTTTAGATTCATAAGTTTTTTGAGCACTAAATTGTTTTCAATATGAAACGAAAAGCACGACATCCATGATGTTGACAAAATGATTTTAATTTAAACATAATTTAAGCTTTTGAAAGCAAACAAATACTAATTAATTAACAAAACGCACAGCTGACGTACGATCATAAACAGCATTGTAATTAACTTGTTAATCAAAATAGATAAATATATCTTTATTACAGGTATTGGTAAGTTAGGCATTGAAGATTTGCATCATTGATTAATATTTTATTTTTCCACTAGTGGCCGCACGCGACTCCGTTCACGTGGAAGTCGGTTTCTCGTGGGAATAAGAAGTTTTCCCGTGGTAAAAAGTACCTTATGTGTTATTCTGACGTATAACCTATATTACTGTAAAGTTTTATCTAAATCCGTCCCGTAGTTTTATATGAAAGAGTAGCAGACATCCATACATTTATAATATAATTTCACGTTTATATTATTAGTAGGATAATCTGGTTCGATTTCAGTATTACTACTATTGTTAAAACCTAGATTACAACAACCAAGTAATATAATGATCTACGTTGATACAGTCCCTGTCCATAATTATAAATTTCGACTGCTATTCAACATGGTTATAAAGCCTGTCAAATCGTCCACATTTCAGATGTAAGCCCTCAAAACCCCTAAACTCGGAATTCTGTACAATTACGTCACGAGTACAGCACCGACAGTCGCGAGATTTAAGCCTGGACAACATAGAGAGTGTAAACTATGGAGAGCAGAGAACGTCGATGTTCTAACATCGAGTTAGCGGGGGAAGAGGCTAAATGGTCGCAACTAAGGTAGTAGGTATTTATAAAAATCCTACAATAATATTATAAACGTGAAAGTTTGTGAGTATAGATGTATGGATGTTTGTAACTCTTTCACGTAAAAACTACCGGACAGATTTGGATGAAACTTTACAGTAATATAGGTTATACATCAGAATAACACATAGGGTACTTTTTACCGCGGGAAAACATCTCATTCCCACAGGAAACCACTAGTATCTAAATATTGTTAAGAGTATGTGCCAGAAAGCACGAGGGTTTATAAACTGATACCTACTAAGGAAAGTATAATTGAGAAGAAGATAGTAAATGAATTATTTAGAAAAAAGCCAGATAGTCACCACTGAACGTATGCACAAATTTCGCACATGAAACAAAATCTCTCTCGCACAACACGCCATCTCCATAGTTTCCACTCTCCACGCCATCCGCATTACAGTGGCAGACATTTTTAGAATTCATTAAAAGTGTAGCGGGACTCTGGACCCGTGGATTTACTTCGTTTGCAAGCAGAAGCTCCGAGTTGGACAACCGAGTTTAATTGTTAGCACGCTTTCAGCAAGGTTCTCAGCTGAGTTTTATTGTTTTACAATTGCAGTTAGTGCCTGGGGGTTGAAACGGTATCGGTCGAGTTTGGGTGGTGAAATGTAATATGGGTTACTTGAATTGTAAGTTTTGATTTAGTTTTATTCATATTAATGTTTTGAATAAGCAAGTTACTCTGAATGTCTGTTATGCTGAAAGCATTGAATCGATTTTGATTGAATTTAGAACAAAGGTAGACTAGGGAAACCATGAAATGATTCAAGTATATGATCGTTGTATACGTATCTTTTTTTATTTATGCGTAAATTTCTTACCAAAACAAAAAATGTATGTAGACGTTTCCTACCTAGAAAGTAAACATTTTCCTTATCAATTATTTTCCTGCCATGGAAATGCCAAAGTTCAGCTAATCATAGACAATACTAAATTAGTCCGGACGTTTCGATGTACGCGTGAAGAATTCCTAATGTGATGACGAACTAAACCTTGCGGATAAAATATAAGGAAAATAATACAACTAAAATAAAACTAAGAAACGATTAATGCTAACTAATTGATAGGTTATATTATTTGTAACGATTAGTAGTATATATATTTATTTTGTTATTTGGTGGTTATTAAGACTCTTGTTGTTGGTGCTTAACTGTCTTAAATAGCAAAGAACGCCGTCTTATAGGTTTAAGACAAACCATTTTTTTTTAAATGATATAGGGAGCAAACGATCATGCGGGTCACCTGATGGTAAGTGAGCACCGCCGCCCATGACTACCCGCAACACTGTGGGTGTTGGGGGTGTGTTGATGGCCTTTGATAATTGGGCACAAGATATCGCACTCACCGAACGAAACGCAGAAACATCGTCCCTACTTCTCGTCGGTTTTCAAAAAAATCGTCTGATTCATCGCTACGATTCGTTGAAGTTTGTCAGCAGAATCAGAACATATCAAGTCGGTGTTGCATCAAGTGGCTAACTTACCTATACATTCATCGTTCTTTATTTTTCCACTTTGCCACGCTAATTTCAACTTTTAGAGTTAGCTACGAAAATTGCGACTTAAGACCTTTCAGAGACAAAACTTTGCAACTAATGTAGTATCTAGAATTTGACATAAATACTATATGATTAAGGAGATTAATTTATTTTCTTTTTAAATAATATTTAATTAAAACTTAATCAAATGTTGTCGACTCCGTTGTTTAATAATATTAAGCAAAACAACCTAGTACCTATTAATTAAGCTTTCTCACAATCGTCTTATAATATGATATATGTGACGTGTGGGCTGAGTTAACAAAAGATTTTGCTAAGTCAAGTCAATTAGCATTTTAATAATAGAAGCCCTTAGTTAATAACCTTTTTCGCTGAAATTATATTATGACTGTATTTATATCAAGTAGGTACTTTAGGTACAATTTAATTTTATTAAGATTTCTAATACAATAAAAAAAAGGTTTTAATGAAAATACAAGTATTCCTTTGTAAAAATTTTTTTTTAGTTCAAGACCTTTAATTTACAATGAATAAGGCTATAAAATGTATTTATGAAAAGTATATACAAATTGCTTTTTGTTTAGCAACATTATTTCAAAGCCCGGCTTATTTATTATTCTACTTCTCTGTTCCGTGATTATTCGACTCGAAATTCTAATTTCAAAGTGGCGTTCCATTGTCCTTCTTTATTACGCGACAGTCATCACACATTCGCACCCAAAATCAAATTGAAAAGATCAAAATTAATAAAACCTTTGCAAAAATATAATCTAGCGAAAAAGGTTTCGATACAAACGAGGCGAGGTGTCAATTACCGTAATGATATTGTGCGAAATTCCAGCAGGATTCCCTGAAAATTAGTTAAGAGGATCTCATCGTTTTTAATAGGTTTGGAACATCTGCTAAATTGCGGAGGGCAGGAAAAGGTGTTTGCAAAGTTATAATGGCTGGAATATATTAAAACCGATGGTAAGCTCATATGAAAAACGTATTTACTGCACCTATGAGTATGGTCGGGTTATGGGAAGAACTAAAGGGATAATACTCGGGGTAAATGTGGTGGCGAATTATGAGTTACTTTAGTTTGTTGAGAAATAATGGGTGTCAAGACCCATGTTGGCTTTAGAGGGATCTATCGGAATGAATAACGTAGAGCAAAGAGTAAAGTCATAATTAACTTCTACTAATGTAAATGCCTCCTTCCCGAAACCCCTAAAAATAAAATTAAGTTGTTATTTGAGCATACGTTGAGTTTCTTATCAGCATTTCGTTTCACTTATGAACAGCATTTGGTTATTAAATTATAGAATATCCAATAGACTGACTCTCAGTTTCTGAAAATGATCAAAATTTATTGGATATCCTATATTTTATTACAACAAAACCACGACCGTAAAAATAAACTTTTAAATAATCATACATAAAGGCCTATAAATTGTTGTCATCATCACCATACATCCATCGACCCATTAATTAATCCTAAGCAGTATAAATCAGCGACCACAAATCGACTCCGGCCCACGGTTGAGTTGCCACCCGAGTTTATAATTAGTGCGCCAACGCATAAAACTAACAGTGCTGAAATACAAAATTATGGACCACTGTTAACCCTCCGTACCAAGGCAGCCCCAGTGAAACTGACCACGAACACGTCCAAACCAATACGGCAACCATTGCTGGGTTTCTTGCAATCCAACGTGTCAATTACAGTACAAAGCCGCCATGAACGCGCCAGAATGGTATACCAGAAATAATTGCCGGTAGTTGGATATCGTCCAAATACAGAAAAGTGTATGCCCTGTGGGCCCATTAAAAGTTGCCGCTGTTCAAAAACTCAGCACTCACTGAACAAAACCTGTTGTTGCATTATTCAGGAGTGGACACACAAATTGGAGGATTCCTGTTATGAAATTGTTATTTAACTGATATTGGATTTGTTTGGGCCGCTGATGACGTTTCGTGTATTGTGATTGGGGTAATATTAAACTGCGTTTTAAACATGAATCAAGAGCGGGCGATGGCAGTGGTTGATGCTTCCGCGGAATTGGATAAGTATTTATGTGCAAGGATCATTGACATGGCTATAGTAATTGTTGCAGTTATCAAGCATGGTGGACCGGGACTGCCAAAGTACCGGGTTCGAGCTTTTTGTTTATCTTATTTAGGTATTTTTTGTGTAGGGAAATTTTTCAGGGCTGGATGTTCACCTAACAAAAGTGTACTTACAAGCACAAATGGTAATTTCAGTTTTGTAAAAACTCCGTAGGTACTATCGACCTAATTGAAACATGACCCACCATAAGGTCATTTTCCTACAGTGCTTCTATACAAGTAGGTTGAAATTCGCTTGAACGTACATTTCTTAAATGAACTTGTTATTTTATAAGACACTGACAGTTACTGCCAAGGCTATGATCACTAATTAGCTGGCATTGTAAAATAATTAAAAACGCGTTAAAATTCCGAATAAAGACTTTCATTTTAATTTTTTTCTTAAACTTTTCCGGTCGGGAATCGAACCCGGATCCTCCTGCATGTTAACCAATGCTCTTACCTCAATAATGCTCGGTTTCATATATCTAGGTATTTAACGGCTACACAATTAACATTTTTTATTTTGATTTGATTCCATTTGATCGCTCGCTGTGATAACAGATCCGACCTGTTTCATAAAAGCACTATTGGATGGAACATGTGTTAAGTGATCACTAGAAAATAAAACAGTAAATTTGAAGAATTATAAACTTTATTTTGTTAATTTAACCAATGGGTCTTAGGGTATGGTATGGGTATTACCTGTGTTTAAAGAATGACCCTTAAATATAAATATATAAATGGTTAAAATGGTATAATTAAAGGGTAACTATTTAAACCTAAAACCGAGGGTAAGTACCATGGCTTTCAATAACGTCTAATAGTTGGCTACGCATAGACCCGACTAGGCGACTACAAATGTCACTTCCCCTCATCATATCCCAAATTTCGTTACAATGCAGTTCAATTGCTTCTTTAGTCCTCTTGTTCCTGTTATCCCACATTTGAACCATCAAACCCCACAAATGTTCTATTGGGTTAAGATCTGGCGACCTAGAAGGCCACGGAATGAGAGTAAATTCATCTTCATGCTGGGTAAACCAATTCGAGACAATTCTGGCAGTATGCACTCGACAGTTATCATGAACGTAGGAGAATACTGGCACTTCTTCACGTGGGTAAACTGTTCGCAAAGTCGGTACCATTGATTCTTCCAATAAATCAACATACTTCACAGCGTTTTGACGAGAAGAAATATGAACGAGTTCGCCTACACTTCCAGAATCCATCCAGGCCCACATGTTGGCTGAAATTCGGCCAGATAATTGGTTGGGCACTACGTGATCCTCTGTGTATCGCGTGTTATCGTAACGCCACAAAGTTAAGCGACCATGTTGGGAAGAGCGAAATGATTTTTCGTCTGTAAAGATGGTGTTTGTCCAGTCGAAGTCCAAATAATTACGTGCAAAATTTAACCTCGCAGTTTTATGTGCATCCGTCAAGTGAGCCTTCTTAGCATAATGTCTGTAATGCAGCCCAGTGCGGTGCAAATTATTTCTTATTGTTTGTAAACAAACGTCGTAACGAGCTGCAAAATACAGGGTAGGTGTAAAAGGATGTTCTACGTAATACCGTTGCATATCCGTTTTCTGTTGGTTCGTGATTCGACGAACGCCATGATTATGCCGTCGCCTGTCTTGAAGGGTACCCTCTTCAGCATGCCGTCTGATCCACGTTCTGACGGTGTTCCGCCTTATATTTAACTCTCGTGTTATTTCCCTAATGCCATTCATAGCCTTGCTCGCTGCTCAGTATAATGCGAGCTCTTTGTTCTTCCAAATTGGCTATTTTAAGATTTGTTAATTTGTTTATAGATATTGTAGATACCTAGATTTCTATTTACTTGACATCTAAAATTATGACATAACGTCATTTTATTTCAAAAATTATATTACTTCTTTTTCTCCGTAGGTAGTGAAAAGAGTTTGGATTAAAAACGACTTGTAATTCAAAGTAAGACTGCTTTATCTAAAATATATCTAGTGCAGTAGTAATAAAGGTTAAAATTGCAACAATGTCTGACCCGTAATGACGCTATTTTATTTATTTTAAAAACGTGCTAAGTGCAACATGCATGATAGCAAAGAAAACCTAGCTACATTTATGATTTTATAAGACTAATCGGCAAAGTGGGTCATGATTCAATTTTGTTGATAGTACATTTTTCACTAGTCATTTAGTTTCGAAATTTTAAGCAGTCATTTGATTTCATCAAGTAACAGTATAAGTATTTAAAAACGCGGGTTAAAGTTTTGAAATCGGTCGCCTGATTTAGGGGTTTTGGGGGGTTGGGGGGGGTGGGGGGGAGGGGTCTGAACCCCCCCTGACCATTTTCAGCTGCCGCAGCTGCTTCGCGGGACTCCTTTTTCTGGCAGTTTAAAAACAGTAACCTAACTAACCTAACCCATTGATGTCGGATTGTGTCAACTCGGAGAAAGACATTGCTATTAATTACCTAAGAATTATGTAAACACACTTAATAAATACAATCTGATTACCTCGATTGTATTTAAAATTAAGATTGTAGAATAACCACAATATCATTCATCCAAGATGCTAAATGCGTTCCGATTCACGCAATTGTGCTAGTATTTAGGAAATTTTGATTTTTTTTTTAAAATATTTAGACGCGACTCCGGCAGCCAAAATTACTTGTAGGGGGTTCAGACCCCTCCTCCCCACCCCCCCAAACCCCCCACAACCCTTAAATCAGGCGACCGATTTCAAAACCCAACCCAAAACGCGTATTTACAAAAATGTATTTATATTTTCATCCCATAAATATTGCATACTAGTAAAAAGAGTTACCTGCAAGCACGAGACCTTTGATAATGCCTATTGTCCCTCCCAATTATAATCCACTCCTACCGATATCACTTCATAAAAACTCCACATCTCGACGACGTCTAAATCTGGAATGTTCTCTGGTGACGCTCGAAGCTGGCCTTTGATCTGCGAACGAATTTCACTGCGAAGTGGCATCAAGTCTCAAAGGACCCGGGAGGTAAGAAATTTGGAGTGACGATATCACGAGGTTATACAAGGTGACACTTGAAAGGTTATGTAAAAACTTGAGGCGAATGAGAAAAAAAAATCGTTTGGTAATCGGTAAAACAGGTTTTCAAATAATTAGAAGGAGCTGGTTTTAAATTATAGTTACAGTCATGCAAAATAATATTGCAAATGCTTAAGTATCGCTGAAAAACTTTAATTACTTAATCTTATAATTTACATAAACACGCTGTATGTTAGTCGTCAAAATTCGTCAAGCAAAAGTGGTTGGTGTTGTTGAGACACATTTTATTTGTCAAAATTCCCGAAAATCAAGCCGGGGCTTTGTGAAGATCAAATTCAACAACGTTTTGATGAAAATTCTAACAAGGGGCTCATGAAGATCTAAATTTAATATCATCATTATATCTTTTAATTTTTAATCAGATAAGTTTTTTAAGGAACAAAAAAATTAAACTTGTTCAATAAGGAACTATACACAGAGATATGGATTTTTTATTAACTTGAAACGCCTTACTGCGAAGGTAGGGTAACAATAGATATGAAAATAGTTACCACTTTAAAAATGCTTGCTCAAAATGTTGTTAACGTGAATGTGCCTTTGGGCTAACATCAATGTTTTGTTTCTATTGTAATTTACAGTGTTCGTAAAAAGATTGTAAATAAATAAATGCCACCTCCACATTTCCCGGTTCAGTGCGCACTCGCCACGACATATTATTTCCAATGCACACAAGGACTGTCGGCGAGAGAGTGTGACGGACGGACGCTGAATGTAAATTTGAACGCGACTGTACTCAATCTTCTCGCTGAGATCTGCAAGGTTTTGTTTGCTCTGGGTTTTATAGAGGCTGTATAGTATAGATGGAATGTTTTTTTTTTATATATTTGCGAATAACTTTGAAATGAAACTGGGAAGTCCGGTTAAATTATATTTTGTACTTTATTTTAAAAATAGATATATTAGTACAGGTATGGGTATAGATAGTAGAATGACAATTTATTACACTTAGAATTTGAGGCATGCTTTTGAAAAGCTGCCTAATAAACCTGGGCAAATAGGTGTCTAGGTTTATAAAATAATATTTAAAATATTTAATATCAATGGTAAACACTTGACTGTGTTATTACACAAACAAGAGCAATTAGGTACCTACAACGAGATCATAATTTTGAAAGTTACAGAAAAATCTTAACCATTCACACGGAGACTCGCTTATTTAATCTATCGTTGTATTAATAGAAACAAAGTAACGAAAAATATTCCAATATCAATTTCCTCTTCAATTTACTGCCCAGTCTTTATTATTTTCGTTTCCTTTATATATATTTAGAAACAGCAAAGCACTTTTATACTTTCAAAGTCTAGCCTTTGCTCTCAGAATAGCACATCACATATTCCTCGTAAAACATACAACGTATAAAGCCTTGGAACTTCGAAAGGAACATCTTAGAAAACTTTAATGCCGTTGTTTATTTAAAAAATCCGAAACAACGATAAAACAAAGTAATTTCTTTCAAAGTACATGATTTCACTCACGTAGATCCATAAAAAAGTTCATAATACTTCCTTGAGAACCCTTCTACTTCCCAGTAGGGATGTTTGTAGGATTATACAATATATTTTTTTATCTGACTATGGTATCATCCGAAATTCCCATTTTCAATTGTAAAACAATCATAAACATACTTATTACAAAATTAAAGATAGGGATAAAAAAAGAATTCTTCGATTCGATTCGTATAGTATCATGCAATTTTCAAGAGATAAACTAAAAAGTTTGATTGTTTTTGCCACTGGGGGCGCTGACTACATTGCATACGTTTGAGATTTGCTTTCAATACGGAATAGAAGTAAACTCGTACAAGGCCTAACTGTTCTGTCTACGCCAACTTAGTTACATCCATAAATATATCTGATAAAACTGACCCTCACCCTAATTTGTACATTAAACCAAAACCCGCATTTTATAAAAATCTATAAATTTTACCAACACTTTTTTTTCTACCAAAATCTACCTATATTTTCCCATCCCTACTCATAGGCGGTAGTAATATGGATTCGAGATAAAATTTTATAGAGGCAACAGTTTAGGCTTGATCGTAAACTTCGGCAGTTATTTTTATAAGTTAGTTTTATTGCTTTTTGTGATATCTAATAGATGGGATTCTACTCGTCATCGAATATTTTAAGTGATGCTTCCGAGTTGTATGGAGCATTAAAAGAAAATTGCAGGAAGTTGAACGAATGGTAAGAGCCGAAGCGGTAGTAAATCTAGTAATAATCTATATAAATATCTCATACTAGTTTTTTTAACCATAAGATTATTTTTTAATTATGGATTTTTTTTTCAATTTATATGTTTTGGATGTCAAAAAACCTTTATGGCGCCGGAAATCTGATTAAACGTATTTTTTATTTGCGGAAAAGGCTTTCAAAACAGGCATTTTATTAATAGAAATAGAATGTGCCGACCCAACACAATATTTGCGCCAACTATTTACCTTGTCAAAATTATACAGAATTCTTACCCAAGCAAACCGCTTTCCCGTTTCCCCTATACATTATCCACATACAAATCTGACATCCTATCTCGTTTAATACACATGTGACAGACGGAAAACTAATTTCCCCCGAGAACTACGTTTCCATCGGTATATGAACACTAAGTAATTATGTTTACTTACCAATATTATGTAGGTAAAAACTAACGCGGGAAGGGATCGGCCCCGGGGAAGTGAGATTCAAATTTCGAACGAGACCGTGACCGCGGGGGCTGAGTGTGATGCTGGCCGGTTTTTGGGATAAGAAAAAATATTTTGTGTGGCGTGTCGATCACTTGTTTTATCAGTTCGATTTTAAATACGTAATGCTTTTTTTCTTTACAGTTAGGCTGATGAGCTGTTGTAGAGCTATTATGGTATAAAAAATACAAACATTGTCTCTCGCTCGTAAACAAATTTTACAGAATATTAATAATGTGCAAATATATGCTACTTCATCAGTTTATTCTGTGATTTTTTAACCATGTTTTACCTATAGCATTTAAAGTGGTTCCTGTCAAGATTTTTATCAAACATCCAACAATTCGCCAAAACAATGGTTTTCTTCAATTCCTTTTACATTTTACAATATAAACCACGCTCAAGTCCCACACACATGTACAAACGTAATCTCGATTTTAATAGCATCGTCCAAAGGCTCCCGGATATCTTGTTGCAATAATTGAAACGTGCTGTTGGCTGGCCGAGCTTAATATACCATTTGTGGACTAAATGAGATACCGGGAACAGCTACTATCCGTTAATTTACTACAGACGCCTCGTCAAAGTGCCTACCTGCTGGCGGGCTGCCATGTGCGGGAAACTGTTTGGGAAAGATTATGGAAATAAAATATGGCGGCCAGTTTTTGATTGCTGGAACTATAAAAAAAAAAAAAATAGTGGGTCAGTTGTTCATGACGGAACAAGTTAAAATTAAACAGATTGATATGATTGATTGAAATGATTCCTCATGAAAAAGTTTGGAATGCAATTTGTTTGTAAAATATAACTGTATATTGCTACGCTATATAAAGCCCTTCGAAATACAAAATGTAATACTAAAATATTTAATCCGCTACTGGGTTTTTGTACTTCACTTACTTATAATAAATGTATCCGTTATAATTTATTGCTAATATTTAGCAAACCACACCAACTCATTTTCAATATACAAAGTAGAAACAGACAAATCCCAAACCTTCCTGAATTTCATATCAAAGCTGTTAGCTTTGAAATATTACCTCCGTAAAGTCCGCTCCAGCTGCTCAAAACGCACCAAATGGAATTACCCGAGTCGGAACAGACCTCGGTTTCGTAAACGAAAGTTTGCCTCTAATTACTAGCGAGAGAATTTTGTTAACTACCCTCTCTTAGTAAACCAGTTAACTAGGATGACTCGGCGTCTAGTAATGGATGAGCATTTCTACAGACAGGGATGCAGAATATTCTGAGTTTGTACTTAAGTTGGGTTCTAGGCTGTGGGACGTGAAATGAGAATTTTAGCGGTTTCAGAGTTTTAAAGTTTGAGAAATAGGTTCTTAGTAATATCGTGGGAAGTTTCAGGTGTAAGAAGTGGGTGGTAGGTGTTAAACGGCAAAATTATAGGGCTTCCCCTTTTCATTTATGTATAATACGATATAAGTGATCATAGAAATACCCCGCCGTCGACATATTTTCGTTAAAAGAAGAACTTTTGCAACACGCGCGTTGAACCATACCCAGAAGTTTCAAAACCTTTTTATACCAAACATTACAAACCGACTTCGTTAACTACACAGTTTATATAGCCAAACGCGATTTCCACATCTGAAAACAGCTTTTAAACCAAGACAACACTTCCCCTACATATAAACTGCTTCAAACGTTCCTGAACCAGCATTTACTTATAACCATCCGTTCTACCGGAGACTGCTGGTAGCCACTTCCCTCGGAACAAAGAGTAATAAACACGAGAGTCTTTCCGAACGATTTCCTGTTTATATGTGTCGTGCCAATTAGAGTTTTCGTACTAGCACAGAGATAGACGTGCGAAGTAGATAGGTACCTACATGACAGGAAAAACTGAGCAAGTGCGTGACTTAAAAAATAAGTTATATTAAGTTTTTTTTTTAATAAAATGATTAGGATCACATAGTTGTAAGTTTAAATATGTGTATTCATTTTATTAGAAGAATAACAATTGGGCCAGCAATTAAAGGCTACAACTTCAAAACCCAATTGTGAAAATACTTTTCTTACTGTTTTTTCAGATTCAGCAATTTTTTAAATATTAATGAAACCATAATATAAGCAAAAGTTTGTTTTTAAATAATACACTTAATGAACTTAATAAGAAATAATGTTATGTAACCGACCTTGGTCGCGATATTTCATTTATAAATCAATTAAAAGGATGTATTTTAGAGTGTACCACTAATTTGGTATTTTCCAAATTATGTACATGTTTATCACGCACTAACGGTGAGGGAAAACATCGTGATGAAACCCATATGATAGGATGATTATCCATCATGTAATCCACCAACCCGCACCGCGTCAGCGTGGAGGATTACGGCTCAAAAACCCTTTCGTTGAGGCCTTTGCTCAACTATTGGGACATCTATAGGCTATTATTAAATATTAATATTAATTAACATGTAGTACTATCGTTGTATGTAAGTTTTGGCGCATTTATTTTATTACTCACTGAGAACAAGTATGCGATATGATACAGTGAGCGGTGTTTCGATGTCGATTTCATGGACGACTTGCGCTATGCCCTGTGTGATTCGATATAACATCAAATAACATGACTATGACGGACAGGTCTAAATGGAGGAAAATCATTATGGAATGGTCAATCACCAATAATTAAACAAATATGAATTTTATATAAAATCGAATTGAAAGTAGTGCTTTTTATTTAAAACTGTAATCATTAGTAGTCTTCTACTTGTGGTTTCAAAATACCTAAACAAAGCCTTATAAAAGTGCCCTTTGTCACATCTTGACAATGTCCAAATCGTAATGCAAGTCTAAAATTACGCAACTTAAAATGTATGTAAGATACTTATAATCAACATCTCAATGCCCTTAAAGCTTCAATCACGTATTATTTACTTGTGCTGTTATCATTTGACAAAAGTAATCATTTTTTGTGTCGTTAGACTCACTTTCAGAGGTTTCCAATTAAGCCTTACAAAAATACACAATTGAAGGCGCAAAAAGCGCGTACACACACACTGGCAAATTAAATAGGGTTGCCACATCAACAAAAAAAAACAAAAAAAAGTTTTTGTTTTTTTTCGTTAATGGATGATTAGCGCCATAAACTATGCGTGTGATGTTCAAGATTGTTATAAAAAACTTACTCTCTTGGATGAATATCAAAAACAGGTAATTCTAATGAATTATTAATAACAGAATTAGTTGAGCGGAAATAAAAACGTAAAGGTACTAAAAATTATCGATGGAAATAAAGTTAAGAAACGACAAAAACATTTATTTGCGATCGTTAAAAATAAGAAACACAAGCGTTTAACCGAGCAAGGACTCCAAAATTATTGCCTGCTTAAGCTTCACAGAAACATTTTTTTAATATTTATACAAAAAAATAAAAAAAGAGCACAATAGATGTTTTATGAGAACAATTTATAAACTAGTTCAAACTTATTCAAACGGGCCATAAAAGGCACAACTTCCCCTAATATTTGCGTTGCAAAATAATTTAAGTTAGATATAACATTAGCTTTGTGAATTGTGAACAGAGTTTGCGTATGAAAGTTTATTTCAAGGTATATAAACGATACAGATCTGTTTGATATTGTAATGAACAAATTTTTTTTTACAGAGTTACTTTTACATGTTTTTTTTTTAATTGAAAAAATTATATTTTTGTCCTGTTCATTGCCAGTATGAAATACGACTACTTATGTAAAAAATACGTAGTCTTCTAATGTCTCTGAATTTTATTTTACTTGAAATAAATAAATAAATAAATCTCCAGACTAAACACACCAATTATGTGGCCCTTAGGTAAGTGCAATAAGCTCTTGTGTTTAAGGTACCACACAATGGACTAGGGGAGAAACCTAGTTACACCTAGACACGACCCAATGTCGAAAAACAACTTTTCGATATTTGCCCGACCCGGGGATCGAACCCGGAACCATCCGCTTTGCAGTCCGGTATAGTTACCGTTGCGCCACAGAGGTCGTTGACACTATCTATTTTATCTTTTAAAGATAGGCTAAAGGGTAAAAACGGGGCCTAACCATTAAGATACCGCTTAACGTCCGTCTGTCTGCCTGTCTGTACATTTTCTTTTGGCCGCTTTAACCACAAATGCTTAAATTGAAATAAAATAAATATTAAGGCGACACGTGGTTTTTATAGATATTGGTACTGAATTCTTCGTACGTTATTGAACTAATGTTTACACGAATTAAATAAATCTATTCTATGTAAATCTATCTGTTTATAGTTAGTTCGTTTGTTTATGCCGCCGTGGCTAGCGACAAAGCAATTGCTTTGAGGTCAACCAAAGAGGTAATGATGGTTGGCTGAAACAATTAACTGATGCAAAGGTTCACATTCACATGATTCATATGTCTGGAAAAGTACAACTCTTGGTATGGAAAAGGCTATTTTGTATCATGTATCAGATAAGAAATTGTTATTTAATTAAACTTGCTTTTACCCGCGCGGCTTCGGATTAAAACTCCTTTCCCTAAACCTTTCTCTTGAATCACTCTACCTATTCAAAATAAACCGCATCAAAATCCGTTGCGTAGTTATAAAGATTAAAGCATACATAGAGACAGAGATAGCGACTTTGTTTTACACTATGTAGTGATTAACAGCCTATATACAACCCAATAGTTTTACCTAACTAAACCAAAATTCGCCACGCTAAACAAGTACCTTATTTTTTTTAAGGTTATTGATTTTATTTTAACAATATGTTTTTTAGTAATGCCAAAGTATCGATGGCTTATTCTATGATTATACTAAAGTTTTGCAGATTTACAAGTGCCGACATAACTCACTATAATAATTATAATGTACAAACATTTAGTACAAGCATAAAAACAAGAATGTTGAAATGAATAGAAACGGAAAAAAGCGAAAATTGGACTGTATCATACTCGCAACACTATTAAATCTAAAATATTCTGTAAACTTTGTGCAAGAAAATGAATGTGTTGAATATAATTGAGTTTTTTTAATAACATACTGGCTTTGTTTCTGATTTTTATAACAAAAATACTAATCGCATGTTTTTAAAATAAATAATAAATTAAAAACTATAACTAAATGAAATAAAATTAACTAGACTTCTATGTGAAAATCGTCATAATTTTATTGAGTTCGTTGTGAACATTTTTCTTGAGAACATGCTTGTGTATTTTAAAGTAGTTGTATTTACTAAATCAAATCTATATTATATCCATGATTATAATCTGTATTTATCATTTACAAAAAAACTATTAAAAAACCTTACTTTACATTTTTGACAGCCCTACACGAATGGAAATGAAAAGGGGGCGAGATTCAATCGGTCGTTGCATTTTCTATGTAATTGACTGGCTAACTGAGTGTTGCCAAGCGATTCGGCTATCAGGACGCGGCCTTCGCAGCCATCGGTGTTCCCAATCAGCAGGGTGTACCACTGATCTCTGTTTATTGGAATCGAATTCTGTTTGATATCAATCAACGGGGATTTTTTCCAATGGTTTGTAGGGCTTTGAAATGATTAGATGATTTCAGTTTGTTGGGTTGGTCCTTGTTTTGGTTGAATAAATGTTTGATTACCAATTTTTTATGTATAGGTAGTATTAACAACCCGTGATATGTAGGTACTTAGTCTATCAAGGATTTTGTATAATGTTTATAGTAACGCAACAGAACTGATATTTGGATTTTTGTTTGACACATTTCTATAAAAAAAACTTCGGTCTTACATGTAGTTTAAATTCCTTAAGTTAGTAAGGCTTGCTAAACTATGAGTCTTTTTACGAAGTAAAAACCCTTCCAAACTGAAAACCAAACTAATATTTTCCTCTTTTCAAATTTACGCATTTGTGTAGTGTTAAATAAGCAAGAAACCATATAAGTGCTGCTTAGCAGTTTAGAACTCTATACACAAACTTAAACCAAGCTGTTTAAAGGCAAGTTAAGCCGTTATTCTTGTCTACGTTTCCATGAAAAGCACTAGTTGGGCTTAAGTCAAAGCAAGAGCAATATTATAAGGCTTTGACATTCTGACAGTGTCTAGGGAAGCCATGTAAAGGGTTTATGACTTCCATTCTCAGAACTTTGATTGAATAATGCTGAGAAGTCATATTCGTCAGACGAAAACAAAATATAAGATGTATTGGTTCACGTAGACAGTGGTGTGGATTCGGGTTTAAAGTTTCAAAACTTAACTATAAATTTTGCTGTCACTTACTGACCCATAATATGAAACAGTGAAGGGGAGAAATCGAAAGCCCCAAAACGAACAATTTGCGTGTGTAACTTACACGAAGCAAGCTGGTTGGTTACCGTAGTTATCTGCCATATATAGATTCCGTTACCAAATTTAGTTAATATAAATCCTACTTCTATCATAAACGTTAAAGTTTGTGAGTATGTATGTATGGATGGATGTATGTTTGTTATTCTGTCACGTAAAAACTACTGGACAGATTTTGATTAAACTTTACAGTTATATAAGTTCCCACCGGAAACCGACTTCCACGGCGAACGGAGTCGCGGGCGGCCACTAGTATCACATTTCTTTTTTATAATTTACCAAAATATTTTGAAGTTATATAGCAATATTTTTAGTTTAGTTTAGTTCATCGTTTCTAGCATCGGTGCCGTATCGTCCGTCATGTATCATGTAATAGAAGTAGTAACATTTCGGTCACGAGCGGACATCAAAGCCGGGACCGGGGTGTCGCGGCGTGAAATTAAATTCATGACCCCGATGCGAGTACGTACGTAGACGGAGAAAGAAGGTAGCGGAAAGAATACGGGCAGCGGGGGCGGTTCTTGTAAAGTTTGTGGTAAATAGTTGAGGTGAATTGTTTTTTGGTTTGGTCTTTGGTTTGAAGGTATAAAAAACAAACAAGTATTATAGGTACTTTATAGTAGGAAAAGATGGTAATTTTATTTTTTAAAAGAGTTTGATGTGCGAACCCTACCGGCGTTACTATTTTTAAATCAAACCAAATTTTGCTTTACACTACTCATTACACTATTATAAATTTAAATTGATAGCTATCGATAATCGTTTCAATTTCAATTTACTAGTTAAAACTGAAAAATATCATATTTAATCCGTATATGCTTAAGTGTCTTGGAATATGTGGAATTGCGTATAAATTATTTACTATCGCTTGCCCATCCCTAAATTTATCAATCGAACACTTGAATATATTTTGCACAATAACAAAAGATTCTATACTTAGGGCGAGCCCTTATCACAATCTTTGTCCTTGGTACGATTTCACAAAAAAAGATAAACAAAATTGACCTAAATAGACTCAGTGGTACCTGTGTCCTATGTTAGCATGAACAGACATACGTCATCGACTAACTTTACTATAGACGACTGTTATCACACCGATTATCAAAGTACTAGAATCTGCAAAAGAGTCAGTAAGATTAAAAGTACTTATTCACTTATGCATGGTTTTAACAATGCATACAAATTTGTTAGTTTAATTTAATAAAATGATAGTAAAAAAAATATCAATATTGATATTGATTAACATGTTTTGCTGGCCCATAAAAGCTGAAATTTATTATTGACGTAACGTTTTCACATAAATTTAATGAGTTGTTATATCATTTAATACACATTTCGAACAATAGGCTCGTCAAGTCATGAAATACGATAGGAAGAATTCTGTTATTGTTTCAAAACAATAGGCATTTTTTATCCTCGAATTCCATGGAGATAGAGGGGTATTGTTTTGAAAAAAATTACAATGATATACGTAAATGGGTGTTTACAAATGACTCAAGCACTTGTCAGACGTCAATAGACGGTTTATTGATAACGGAATGTACGGTGGAGCACGTACGAGTTTCTATTTAAAATATAATAATATTATTATGTATCAATGTGTCAAACAACCACTGCACCATCAATAGTGATCAACAGAAATATTTTCCTGGTAAATAATTTCGCGCGCGACAGTACAATTTAGGCGCTTGATATCTCCCCGCAATCTTTTATCAGTGAACCAACAGTTACCGCAGTTGAACCATTGTGCTATCATTGTACACAATAATGAACAACATCCTCATAATCATAATACTCGTGAGTGTTACTGAAAATTTCGCCATAGCCGCAACGAAAATACAACAAAACGAGCCCGAACAAAGGATACTTTTAAGAAAATTGCAAAATATCCAACAAAGCGATTCGAAAGATTCTAAATCTTCAACATGGAACGAGATTTTAGCTGATGTATTGGTGAACAAAATAAAAATATTCTCATTGAAAACGCCGGAAATAAAACCTTCGGAGCCTGATCACGATACCAGTGGGAATAATAAAGTCGTGACGAAGTGCTTCAGTCAGCTTCTGAAATTCTTCAAAAAATACATCTACGACCCTCATGTCAACACTACTTGTTTGGATAACAGCTGCTGGGATTTTCCAGAAAGTTCCTCAGAAGTACCATCAGTGCAAACCGAATTAGAATCCACTGACGAAAGCCCAAGCACAAACCCTAAAGACGATGTCGAGATTGTCGAGCCTCGATACCATGGGAGGCTTAAAAATTTGCCGTCCAACCCTGAATCAACGACTGAGTTTCTAGAAAGGGAAACTGTTAGTGAAGAAGAAACCAGTGAGGCTACATCAGAAACAACAGCAGATCAGGAAACAACTGAACACCCAGGAAAGAAAATAGCTCGCGATCTACCAAATACTGAGAGGTCTAACATTTTGAATGATATACCAGAAGACGTGGAGACCTTCGGAGCTGTGTCAGAACCTAACTACGCCATTTGTCCAGAAGGTCTAGTATTCAAAGATGGACTATGTGAATCTCCAAGATCTAAGTTAATCCTGTCAGTTCCATATCAGTGTCCAAGTGGCTATTGGAAAGACCGACGGGGCTACTGTCGACGTTTATTTTAAACTACACTTTCAGTGACTAATATAACGTATCACATCAGTTGTGCAGTGAAATTGTGCTCTTAAATGTAAAGCCACATACACGGAATTTGCTTATTCCAGTGCCTTGTGTCATCATTGTACGTAGCTACTAAACAAATGTTTGTTTGTAAGTGAGTAAACTAATGAGTGGATGGAAAGCGTAGTACCTTATTAAAACAGTATTTTGTGTATACCAAACATAATATTATATACCAAAACAACTGCCTATCGGAAAGCTAATTTATTTCTCCAATAAAAATTCAAGTCCCCGTCCAATAAAGTAAATAAAGCATGACAGAAAGACATCACAGGAAGTAATTTCGATCGCATCGGGAAACACAGTTCTTTTTACTTAGACTGACAATCGCTGGCAATTTCACGGGAAGCTGAACCGCAAAGAAAATCGGATACAACGGTACCTGGTAGCGCTGGGCCTTTCATGGACAAAAGATGGCCGCAAATTGACTGCCCTGATGGATCCGAACGGTAAATAACGCGTTGGAACTTCAGAGCGCGTCAGCGTTTGATGTCTATGTAAAAATACATGTTCTAGCTTTATCGTTTTGTATTGAGAATTGCGTTGTAGAATTTATATTTACTTTCAAGTTAATAGGTGAATTATACTATGATTTTTTTTCAATTTTAATCTACGCATTTTTTTATTTATGTTTACCTTTAAAAAAATATTAAAACGTCAAGTTATCTATATAAGCTTATTTTTTGTCATAAAATCTCCACAGAAGCTGATTAAAATTATTGCCTTTATCGTATTGTAAGGTTATAATATTTTTATCGTGTAATGGAACAGATTGTTGCCAATGCTCTGTCCTAGGTACTTACTGATCATGACGTCATTGTATTGTAAAGCAGTTGCTGCTAACTAATCGACACAGAATAGGTTAATGACATTGTTGACGATAGGATATTCCATTATTAGTTTATCTTCCACTAACGGCTTGAAGAGCGTGGGAGTTATAATTATATAATTGGTTGTTTTGCCTTTCTAATAATCTAAGAATCAAGGAGTTTAATACTATCTATATATTTAATAAGTATTAAGACATGTTTTTTTTTAAATAAATGGGTATATGGTGCTAGTTAGTGTCTGATATAGAGCTAAACAGATCAGCAGATTTTGCCCGGATAAACAAATACAAATAAAATCAAAATCATTTAACAATTTTAACAAAATTCAAAAAAAACCCTTAGAAATCTCATCCGATAACGAAGTCAGTAAGAAGAACACAAAGATAATTATTGGAATCTGTACAAGTGCGCTTTTCAGTTTTTACGAATTAACCACAAACATTGAATTTGAAAAAAAAAATTAAATTTTTTAAACAATGTTGAAAAACGACATCAAAATGCAGTAGGCAGTAAAGATTGAGTAAGATATTCATAGAAACCGACTCGGTTAACTTTTATATCGTACAAATTGTTCCATCGTTGACGTTTCGTAAGTTGGTAGTAAATTCTTAAAGGAACGGTATTTTTTTTACCTTTTAGCGCATTAAAATAAAATCTAGTTTTTTAATTAAAATTAATTTTAATAGATTTTGCCTAATATATTCAAAGTAAATTGAAAAAGCCTTGTATATTTCAACTATTTTCAATTTCCAGTCGGTAAAACCTTTTCTGAGTCTCCGTTTAACACTAACTTCTTAACTATAGTTCTGTTCGTTAATTTCACCATAGTTTATATAATAATATGCGTATTCTGAACACAGACGTATGTTAGTTTAGCGTTGTGTGATTCATTAAACTAACTCTAACAAGAACTAAGTAATTTTAGTTCCTGCTTGTTAGGGTTTAGTTCTAATTTGCACTAATTGGTATGACATTTAATTAGTCCATGATGGTTAGGTGTATCGTTTTATCAATATTTTGTCATAAGTAACCAAAAAATTCAACTTAACACGATTTATACGCCCATGAAAGTTCGTAACAAACGAAACGAGATATGAGTGCACATAAGGGAACTTTACACACAAATGTTTAAAAAATTAAAAGTCCCCACTTTAGCAATTTTTAGATGTCTAAAACACCTCAAGTCCCCTTCACTATCTTTGTTTACAATTAAAAGGTAACAAATTCTAATAATGGGGCAGCATATTTCAGATAACAACTTTGTAAACCAAAAATACTGGGTGGGCCGATTTTTTTGGAGGCCAGTGTAGAAGAAAAGTGAAATTCCAAAAGAGTGCTGGGAGTTTCTTTACCGCCGGCTTTATTCTCTCGGTCTACGGTTAGATAAAGTCGAAGCGTGTAACATTGATGTTAATTAAGTATATGTTACATATCAATAATGAATAAAAGAATTTTGATTTTGATTTTGAATATAATTGAGATTTTGTATATAATTATGTAAGAAAGAGAGGTTAAAAAAGATAATTTTATATTTTTTTACAAAAAGAAAATGTTTACCTTGTTTTCGTTGAAAACTGCATGGTAACTAAACATATCTTTAAGCTATTTCTACCACAGTTGCTAAAACATACTACTGCATATTCTGTTAGCATTTGTAGCGACCATAAGTCAATTATAACAATGTCAATATGTCATCTGTCACTTAGACAGTCGGAAGAGATTCAATTATAATATTTACTTTACTGTGTTAAATCTCCTCTGGTGAATAAACGCATATTAACTCGTCAGTGCTTTTTAAATGCTTAATAAAATACCAACTTATAAAATTTCCACGATGCGCGATTCGACGCACAAAGTACCTACACAGAATAACCGTCTCTTGAAATAAATGCTTATGCAAACACAAACGGTAATTATCTAGCCATAGACTAAGAATAGGTTTCCGCCCGCTCTCACTAGATGGCGCCTCTACCTGAAAACAACGGCCCCGTGATTGCGGCAACTCAATTTTGTCGTGTGTCAAATGCACACACAATTTGATACGCCTTTGACCAGACCATGCCATGAATACTAGACCGTATAACCATACTACGAGTATATTGACTATATTACGTTTTTCAAAAGGACAAAATTAGATGTCGCTTACGTACAACACCTTCATAGTGTATTTTATTGTTTACCTCCGAACTAAAATCTATTACTTCATTTTTATGATACAAATAACTTATTTATTAAACACATCTATGAAATATTGCGTCTCCAGACTGGGCTGTAGTAGTGAATTTGGCAAAATGTAAGAAATAGTTTGGAAGCGGTGCTGCGTTTTACGATTATTGCCTCTCAGGGTTACATAGACTGACTTCTTGCTTATATCAATATAAAATAAATAAATATAAATAGCTTAATAAACACTACCCAAACAAAGTAAAAAATTTAAACTGTAGGTAATTCATTTTTCATTTTAAAGGATAACTAGTTGTTTGTTTATTGTAAAGCGTCCAGTTAAGTAATGGGATGTTGAATTTTGAAGTTTTATTTTCTAAGTTTAGGTAAGTAGGTAATATGAAGGTTGGTCTTCTAACTTTTAATTTCGAACATTAAATAAATTGACTTAATTATGTTTTTTCTCTCTCAGTGACGTAAGCAATCATACAAAATATTTTTTTTACCAATTTTTAAGCGTATCACGTCCCTTAAGCCTTTTATAGCCTTTATTTCTTTGAATTTGCTCCTTTTCGGTTTAAGTTAGTTCTTTTCTAATGTTTAGTTTTAAGATGCTGTAAGCATGCGTTAAGCGTTGAGCTACACACTTCATTGTTTTACTCGCGTTTGCTTTCCCGCAAGATGCCGCTATCACCGCGCCTCTACGCGACTACCTTCACGCAATTTGTGACTTTATTGTTGTAGTAACCTGCAGTGGGTTCAAATAAACATGACCTGCCCTTGATGTTTTATACGCGGCCCTGAGAGGAGGATTAAATTATTAAAGGGCTTTGGGCTAAAACGTAAATCTGGACCCAGAATTTTGAATGTGCTTGCTGCGAGAGACTTGTATTTAAATTGGAGATGTGGTTTTTAGATTTATATATACCTTTTCTCAGATATAAATTCTGCGGAGACGGTTTCACCGCTTTTTTGATTAATAAGTTGTTACTAAAATGAGTTAATCTCTTGGGCGAAGTTATTTTTACGTCATAAGTTATATTCAAATTCAAATTCATAACTCAAATATTAGTTTATCAGTAAAAAATAGCCAACAAAAATATTCTTAATTAGAACAATATTGAAAAATTAAAACCTATAAGTATACTTTTTGTTAATAACTTAAGCAGTAACTTAAGTTTATTTTTCCAAAGACAAAGTTAACACTTTGCAACAAAATACATAAGAAAAACAATGTTATAAGGGTAAAACATAGATAAAAAAGTTGGAGTTTTGTTGATATGAGTAAGATTTAAAGATTTAATTTATAAGTTCTTTGTTATATGTGCACCTTGGATTTTAACTATTCGTAGCGGCCTTAAGACCATAGTTTTCAACCAATGCGTCCTCATTAACTCACATACTGGATTGATCTGTTCAACTAGTCCCAAGTCACTTTACTCGGAATTTTCAGTAAACATTGCAATTTTTTCCGATACTCAACGCTTGGCTTTAGCTTCTCATCCTCTTGTCGTTGATTCTTTATTCATGACATTAGCAATGAGCCGATTTGTCTCCAATAAGTTCTATCCACTAATCAATATGTTAAAAAAACAATTAAATATAGTTAACCCTAGATACCATTAGTTCCCGTTGCATGCTTTTGGACCCGGCTCATGATGTAACAGAATACGAGTGCAGATTATCATAGTGAAATGTCTGCCAAAACTGGAGGCTTTCCCTCGTAGATCCGCGTATCATTTGGCAGGTGTCCAATTAATTACTAACGTAAACCAGTTACCAAGTAAAGGTGCGGAAACACTATGGTACAGTGTTTCTTTATTTTTATTTGTATGGGAAATAAATTAAACAAACCTTTTCTGGTGTCGTTTTAGCCTAATTTAGTCAGGTCAAGTACCTGCAATTTATTTAACAAAATGTTTTTAGTCAATGTTGAGAAAACTAGCGCTTCATTGAAGCGTGTGTAATGGATTCGAATTAAAGACTAAAATTAAAAAATTTAAGCTTTAAAGGTACGGCACGGTTAATTACATACAGAAAGCTTATATAAAGTGGTTTAGTTATGTAAGCAGTTACCCTTGTGTTAACAGTTACCTTTGTCAAAATAAGTAGGTTGAATGTTACGTGTGTCTGTACCTCAATAGAAATACCGTTTGATACGCAACTGACCTATTTGTGATGTAATCAGTGGACAAATTGAGAATCTGTTTCTGAAAGCACCTGTTACGTGTTGTATTTCTGTAGTTTCTATTATGTGTATAAGAAACTGTACCTTCTTATACAATGGTACGTCAATATTTCAATAATTTGCTAATATTAAGAGTACCTTACGACATAAGACTTGTTACGTTATATGCTTATTTCCCGTACACTGATGGCGGATCAAAAATAGTTGTTAATAACTTTCGTAATCAGAAGCTCATCGGGCCTTGTTAAAAAACTAAAGTTGAAATCATTTTTTAATTTACCTATATGCTATAAAGGCACTAGAAAAACAGTTTTTGTTTAATCCTCTTGTGACACGATCGGGTAGAAACATATTAATCTTCTTGCGAGTTCTTGTTGAAGAGCTAATCCTAGATTGCGGTATAATTACACGACGCGGCACCGACACGGCACGGCGACGGCACGACAAGGCGACGGCGCTTGACTACGATATTACAATATATCTTGAGCACTTGATTTATTATTAAAATCCTAAACTTACGCATACATGTAGCGCAAATTAGTTTTCTCTTATATTCAACGCTCATTTTGCAAAAGCTATGTCATAAAGGACAGTTAGAAACACTGTGTCTAATAAGTTATACTTCGCTGAAGTAGTGCTTATAAGTGACACCAATTCGAGCAGTAAGATTTATATTCTAAGCAATGTCCATGTTCAAAGCCAGAACAGATAAACAATAGAATATAGCAAAACACTGAAGAAAATCTCGCCGCGGAATGCGATGCAACGTGTCTCATGGACACAAAAAGGCGTCGAGGTGGAGTCGTGGGTGTCGTATCCCGAGTATGATGGATGGTAGCGGTCCCAGGAGTGAGGTGGAAAGAAATGTAGCGGTGGTACTGTGGATAGTGGTGGCTCAAGATGTTTAAAGATCTATACTTATAAAATCCTAAAACGAGCGTAAACTATTCTCTTTAGTTCCGTACATGGTGTTAGTGCACAATTAAATAGGGTTTTTAAGAAATTCCCACTGGAAAAGCAATTTAGCTGTGGCTGAAACTGCAGAGAGGAAAGCTAGTTGATTATTTCAGGCGAATTGAAAAATAAGATAGAGCGACTGTTACGAAGGTAATTTTATGACTTTCAAGGGCTCTTTCTAGGATATCGAAAGAGATGAGAGAGCCACTATCTATCACGTTATTATTAGTTTTGAAAACGCCGATAAAATAATTCTGGAAAGCTTTAGAACTCCCAAGTTATTTCCTGTATACTTAATATCGAACTCTTCGTGTGAGTCTTAGCGCAACAGTAACCTTTTTTCGTCTCCCAAAACCCGTCTGCAAAAAAGCCTGTGCCATCACTCCAGGTAACTATCTAACCTCATTCGTAACTTGATACGATTCCAAAACACACCAATACGAGTACACTGTACAGAGCACAGAGCAGCGAACAAACAGTCCATCTGGCGCGGGTCCAAGCAATTAGACTGGACTATCTGCTGATAGCTAGGCTGTGGATTAAATTTAAGGATTTTAATGGACCTGCATTTTTAATGGCTGAGGGAGTGATAGAATCGGGCTAGTGGCTATGAATTCTGTTTGGAGGTTTATATGGTCAAGTAATAACAAGGGTTAGGAATTGCAAATAATATTGTTGAAAAAATACCTTTAGTTAGACTAATAGAACTAAACTTAATTTTATTGGTCTCTTTGGTAATTTTGAATCTAGACCAGACTTTAGTTTCATATTCTAAAATTCTCCAACTCAAAAACAATTCATTTTTCATTGTTATTACTAGAATAATAAAGTCAAATAAAAATAAGTTACTCTAAACAAACCATTTCTTACCGGATAAACAAACAAATATATTTAAACCATAAATCAAGCTAGCACGTCATCAAAACATCTATACCCTCCCAAATGAAAGCAGAACACAAACTTCGACTCAAAGAAAATAATTAGATTCTATTACTTCCTACACGGCCGTATTTCACTTTGCGGAAAATGCTAAAACTTCGCTCTTCCATGAACAAACTTGGACGAAAATAATTGTTTAAGAGTTCAAATATCGCGATGTCTTTTGTTTTTTTTTGTCTAAAAGTCAAATGATAGTCGAGTTTGTCGACCGTGGAGTATTGATTAATGGAGAGAAACCATATTTTTGTTTCATCAATTGTTATTTCAAGAAGAATAACTGTCTATAGTCAAAAATTTCGCGCTCGATTATCTGCAAAGACAAAAGGAGTATAGGTATGTAAAGTCACATAGAAAAGGCGTCACAAACGAATGCTAATGTTAATTGGATCTATCTTTGGAGTACCTAGAAATTCTGGTGGTCTGGTATAGATACTTACATAAATTTTCCCCGTCTAAAACTTGAAGCTATACTCAATTGGACTGAGCCTATGTAATTCTGTTCTTGTAAAACATTTCTGGCCTGACTCATGGAAAAAACCTTACTTACCTGTCTTCGTATGTGGTCTTCCATAGTTACATGCTCCATGTTGCCAATCGATGCCTCTCTGTAATCCGGACAGCTCCCAATTCAGTCTCGATGCGGGGTTCAACGTGATGGAGGTTCAAGACTAAGCGAAAAGCGTCAACTGACAAAGACTTTATTTTGGTTGAAGTTACGAATGCGGAGAGGTGGAATGTTGGCTTCATTTGACTTGTTGAAACAGTTGTCTTAAACCTTAATTACGCTATGACATCTGATCTAAACCTTAGTTAAATCACCTTTTTTGTTTTCATTATAACGATAACTATGCAAACCTTTGTTCCAATACTTACTTCAACTTATTCACTGTCTGCGACGGTCTTATTCATCTAATGACACCATGTATTTTAAGAATAATAAACTCAAACTTATTTAGAAAACTATTAGGTATAAACTAACCACAAAAAAACTAAAGGAGATCATCGATTTAAGACAGAAGCTACTTTAAAACCAACTTCACTTATTCTTAGTGGCATACTCATGATTCAAAAGTAATTTCACCACGCCCCCACTATCCGCTCCCTACATCTCCACCACCATCTGTAATCCCTCATCTTATCATCTGTCCAGGGTTGATTCTCCCACTAAGCCTGCCAGTAATTGGATCGCCGATCGCCCCGCTAGCCGACACTTGCCCCGGGCCCCTGGGGCAGGCTCACACGGGCCTACATAAACATCACGACCCTTGCAAATAAGTGAATCTATTGAATTTGCCTAATTATCTTAATTGCGGTGTTGTGCTAGTTGTATAGTGATGGAAGAAAAATAAGAGTGTGGGATGCTATTCTGTGTTTTCATTTGTCAAAATGTAAATAAGATTTAAAAATAAAAACAATATTTTATGTGAAGTTAAATAGAAAATCCGATTTTTTTTTCGGACTATCTATTGCTGTTGACCCCAGGACAGCCGTCACAGCTTTACCCTTCTTCCCCACTTATAATAAGAGTTTGTATGTTTGAATCATTTTGACAAATTGTTTTATGCATTTATATAAAACATTGGGGGTACTTAGACTCAGACAACAAACGCAATAACCTAAAGTATGCTAAGTTATTAGGTCAAGTGTAAAACTAGCAGTATAATTTACTTTTAAAGCTATAAAAGAGCAATTGAAGTTGGAAACTATAATCAAATCTACTTTAAGTAATGTGTTAAGTGACACACAATTTTTTTAATCTGATAAAAAATCCGTTTAATTCAAAATATATAACAAGTTGAGAATCGTTTTAAACTCTTCAATTGCTATAGAATAATTAGTTTTATTTCAGATCTTGTTAAATACACATAGTTATTCCCCCATTATTAGTTTGTAAATCAGCGTATCACACCACAAAATTACTTCAAAATTCCCAAGCCTTAAGCTTTACATTACACCTTCAATTTCTACCCACATCCAACCAAAACTCATCTTTATTACCACACCATTACATATCAAATCAGGTTGCTCATCACCACGACCATAATAGGCCGATTACAGCACATTTTGCCGGAATACCTTCAAAATTGTAATTGTAACCTGCTGTAGTGAAATTCGGCAATTTACAGTTAATTTTATGTCAGCTATTGTATCTGACAGTTCAATTTTGGAGTTACGAGTGTATTTGGTATCTGTTCGTGATAAATCAATGATAATTATCATTGTTTGTAGTCGGGACAGGTGGTATTGTCCTTTGAGTTAGTTCCAGTTAAGTTTACTTGGCTAATGTAGACCAAAGGACGATTGGCATGTACTAGGCTAACTAGTTATGGGAAGGTATTTCTAGGAAACTTAACTATTTACTCGTAATATAGGTGATTCTTTTGTATAGTCATATTATACGCACCGCTTGGCAGAAAGAGAAATTCCGAAAATGAGTAAACATTGTTTTAATTGGATCACAATAAGAATTATCTAATTGTGAACTACTGTCACATACTTCTTCCACTCTTAGCTAATTTGATGGGTGCTATATACCAGTTAGATAAAAAACGTATATTTACCTACCTACTTGAGTAAAGAAGCAACCCGAAGCCCGTTAAAAATGTCTACACACTTTAATACTAAAGTAAGCTGTCTGTCTAGGCTTGCGATCAAAATTTTTAATTCTTGTTAAGACTGAAATCCATAGGTACGCAATTCAATGCACAAAGTACCCGAAGCATGATTTTACTAGCTTAAAGCGAACTTATTTCAGTTTTTTTATGTACCGAGAACTCGGATCTTAATCAAAAGACAGTTTAATTGCTGTTAAAATACCCGGAAACTTAGTACTTTACCCCTTCTTTCAGCAATGCATGAAAACCGCCTTTTGTTATCACCTCACATTTCAAAATAACTAGTTAACAAGACAACAGCATAGCTCTCCTTCAACTTGGAAACACCAGCTCATACATTTTCCCACATATGTGCTTTATTATGTTTTAACAACTAACAGTTCTAAGAAAACTACATTATTACGTTTCTAGGGCGACGTTTTATGCTCGGCTGCTGTATTCAACGAATCGTTATAATGACCGTCGGTTTTCGAGGAAGTAACACATAGCTTTATATTAACAGTTTTACTACTAAAGTTATATATTAAAAAAAGCGGCAATTTTAATAAAATTTATTAATTTTCAATGTACGTAAAATAAGGAACAGAACTAACAGGATAGTAGAAACTACGAGTGGTAGATTGTAGTTTACTTATAGGAACCGAACCAAGAGAAACTTATGAATTTTTCATAACCCAGTTTACAACTACACGAGTAAAGTGCCTACATTTAGATTGATGACTTAGAAACATATTTAAAGTAAGCTTTGTAACTGGAAACAGCGGTAGATTGTGAATTAAAGTATTTTTGACAGAAATAACTTTGCTAGACTGTAAACAAGTGTGATAAAAATCTATCAGCTATTTCATGGGGTGGCTATTTCCTTCTATGCCAGAGGACCTAAATGGCGGTTCCTATAGCTCTTACGGAACTTAATATAATTTACTTTTAACTTCTTTTACCAAAAACATTATTTTAATCCTTCGTCACGAAGAATCTTAGATTTAAGACAATTGAGAAAATCGATCACTAAATATTTTCTCCCAATTTCTTTTTGCTAACCTACGCACAATTGTAAATATTACCCCCCGTCCAATTTCCCCAGCAGAGTTCTGTTCCACTAATTCAGCATCGAGTAAAACTTTACGACCAGCACTTAATGAGCCACGTCGCTTACTGCGGCTTATAATTACAATTACGAATACCAAGCTCTATGAAACATGCTGCAAAGTGGCTAATTACGCTGCGGAATGGTGTAAAAGCATGTAATGGGAGGCTTGGGTCGTAAATATACTGAGTCGATAACGGGTTGGTGGTTACAGCGTTGACGCCTGTGTAAGATTGGCGTGTTTTGCTCATTAAATTAGGTTAAACATTTTTTCCTTGATTGTAATAATGATATGTACCACTAGTTGAGCAAAGGTCTCCTTTTCAGATAGGGTGAGGAATTAAGCCGTGATCAACAACGCTGTAGTGCAGGATGCATATGTTTGATAATTTTAAGATTATTTTAAAACTTTTGGTAAAGTAGCCTACTTTTTATAGCGACTTGGCTACCATAGAGATTGATATACTTCTCTACTATTAAAAGGTATGTTTTATTACTCCAATAAACACAAATTGAAATACTCTACCACTTATAGCTGTACGTCCGCGGCTGTCCGTCCAAACCCCCGCCGTACAGCGCCGGCGACACAGGCGATTAGCAGTGACCGTATTAGCAAGTCTAACGGTATAAACGGCCTTTGTGTCGTGTCCTGCGCCAAGTAATGACAAACCTCACCTTTGAGCCGCCGGTCAAGCGGGGAGATCAAATTATGTGCGCGTGTACAGCAACGATGGGTAGGAAAGGAGATGGTACCTACAGAAGGCAGCCTAGGTGTTATGCTTTGGGGATGTTTAAAAAACAAAAGAACAACGATGTAACGGGACTTTCTGTCAAACAGAAAAAGAAGATTTGTTCATTAATTCGCTTTTTAGTTCAAATAATATTTCTTCTAAATTAAAGTTATATAACAGTTTTTTGATTAACAGAAGCAGATCATGGTTTAATATATTAAATGAGTTAAAAATATTTTATGAAGAATAGCGTAGAGCATTAGAATTTTCGTAATATTTATCAACACTTGAATCCTGTGAAACAAATGAAGGAAAAACATACCGATATGAGTTATTAAGTAAATTATCTAACAAATAACAACACAAGTCAGTAATTCTGTTCAGTTTTTCTTCTGTACTCTCCTTTTTTTGTGGAAATAAATTACTTAGTTAGTAACACCTTTGAAGCGATAGAGGAATAGCTTAAGACGCCATCTCTGAGGTGGTGGTAAGAGCCTTATAAGAGCTCTTGTGGGTAAAGCTGTGCATTCAGTTTACATCAAAACAAGATGATTTTATTAATAAACGTTTGAATTTTCAGTGTTAACAATAGTAGCCTATACTACAGCGTTCCAAGACTACGGGATATCAATGGAAAGTACCTTAAATCCTACTAATATTATAAATGTGAAAGTTTGTGAGTATGGATGGATGTATGGATGTATGGATGGATGTTTGTTACTCTTTCACGTAAAAACTACTGGATGGATTTGGATGAAACTTTGCAGTAAAATAGGTTATATATCAGAATAACACATAGGGTACTTTTTACCGCGGGAAAACATCTCATTTCTACGGAAAACCGACTTCCACGCGAACGGAGTCGCGGGCGGCCACTAGTTTCGTATATATAGGATATTTTGCTAGGCGGGTTTAGAAATTACTGTTTTTTTTAACTATTTTCACTTCTGAATGCTAAATGTACCATAAATATGTTTGTATAACCAACTTTTACAAACTCAACCTATCCGCCATTGTTAAGACATGATAAAGGAGCAATCATAGGAAAACTTCCCTCTTCCAAGCGAGACTAAAAATAATATCTGTGTATTACTAATGAATATTATATTCCCATGGAAAAAAACTAGTTTCCGTTGTCAAGGACATCGTCAGTTTTCTTGACAAACAAATAAATAACTCCAGCCGACTGTGCCTAATGCGGAATGAGCACAATTGCCGAATATCACCAACTTCTTCCTAATACCACCCTACATTGAACAAAAACCAATCAAAACTCAACGACAGACAGAAACAGCGCTATGCAACTATCAAAATTAACATAACGCCATCTCACTCAGACAAAGCTAACCGAACAAATGCAAACGGTCTTTATTGCGGCGATTTTTTACCCCAAACGCTTCGTTTCGATTGACGAATAAATAACTTTGTTATTAAGAATGATTTTGTACCAACGACGGGTCGGTTCCGAATCTTTTAGACAATCGATTAATTAAGGAAACGGAAGTTGATTAAATCTTTGTTTTGTTTATCTTTCGGCCCACTTCTGTCGGGGGAAAGTTCCGGAGGGGTCGGGAGGCGGCGGGGAGGTTAATCGAAAAATGTTAGAAAGGTAAGTTGTAGGTACCTAAACGTATATCTTTTAAGGAGTTTAGTAGCAACACTTCTTTAAATTTGTGGATTAAGTTAATGAAGCGGTGCTTTGCCTTTTACTGCAAGATTTTTTTGAGTGTTGTAAAAAAAGTTCTAATTATAAAGTAAAATAAGTAAGGTAAAGCTCAGTTCTGTTGTGTTTTACTTAAGAACATACCTGCACACACACACATTAATCACATGTTAGGCACCACGGCTAAACAAATGTCTCCATATCGAGATACTTTCAGGTTAGAAAATAAAATTGAATTAAAATTACTAATTTGGCTAGGTTCTAAATAAACCATTTATCTCTCACTCACCCTATTCCTTTTCGGAAATGTTGTAACAAACACCGTGCATACTCATAACGATTCTTTGATAAAGAAAATCAAAAGAAAACAGACGCTTGGAATCACAATAACAGTTTTTTTGCTTAATTAATTAAAAAGTTATTTTTACTCCTAATTTGTGAAAATATGGAACTAAAATTTTATAAAGTCGTTTTACATTACGATCGTTCAATGTAAGGCGGCTTCACAAATGTGTAAGTTATAGGTTGAACAAAGTTTGCGGGAACGCTACTCCTAGTTTTTATTCCTTCTCTGAATATGTATTAGATGGGAGAAACTTTAGCGTGAGGCCTGATTTAAATCAATGTACGGTTTTATTGAGCAATAAAGACCTTTGTGAAGTGGTTTTGTACTACTAAGTATGGTTCTTTTTTTAACAGGCGACATTAATTAGTACTGTTGTTTGATAAGAGAGTTGGCATATGACTTCTGATTTTTCGTTTTGTAATAATATCAATGTGCGTGGTAGCCTAGTGGCAACAGGAATGGGTCTAATATACCGAAAGTTCCGGGTTCGATCCCCAAATACACTGGTATTTTCCAAATTATGTACACGTTTATCACGAACGAACGGTACGAGAAAACATCGTGAGGAAACCCACATGATAGGATGATTATCCGTCATGTGATCCACCAACCCGCACCGAGCCAGCGTGGTGGATTACAGCTCAAACCCTCTCGTTGTCCGCGAAGGAGGCCTGTGCTCAACAATTGGGACATCTATAGGCTTTTATTATATTATTTATTATTATTAATAATATCAATATGAAAAGTTTGAGTAATATTACACAGTATCTGCCAATACTGCTGTGTTTGGTTTAACTTTTAGTGTAGGAACTTATTGTACAAATATCCAGTTACTTAGGTGTTCTTCAAATTTAGTAGCTTAAATTTTTTGCTCATACTTTGAAAATCAAGCTAGTTTATGGAAGAAAAGATTGTTGCTTTACGCGCGTTAAATACACAGGTTATCCCCTTATTCCTAACACACACTCAATAAGCTTTAGGCTATCAACCATACTGAAAAAACAGGTCAATTCAGTGTGCTAGCTTTGTCCTCCGAGTTAAGCTCCCTTTGTTGAATTTATCCCTATTTCTAGAAATAGGGTCCCAGTCTATGGATAAACGTAAGTCTGTCTGACTTGATACCATTGTGTTTATATTGGCATAAGAAAGTAAAAATATTATGGTTGTTTTGGGTATATTGGGATACCTCAACACAACTTTATTGAGAAAACGTTTTTTATGTATTGAAGATTGACTTTACTGATATGTTTTATGTAACACATAAGAAATAAGCTCTAGACACATGCGCACAATAGCTACATACATAGCACACATACATCCTACTAATAATATAAACGTGAAAGTTTGTGAGTATGGATGTATGGATGTTTGTTACTCTTTCACGTAAAAACTACAGGACGGATTTGGATGAAACTTTACAGTCATATAGGTTATACATCAGAATAACACATAGGATACTTTTTACTGCGGGAAAACTTCTCATTCCCACGGGAAACCGACTTCCACGCGAACGGAGTCCCGGGCGGCCACTAGTAGATTATAATAATAAAATTATTTATTCTTTTAGACTCAACTACACCAAATACCAACATCATCTTCACTCAGATAACTATATAAAAACAAAACCAGTAACTTTGAGCTTAGTAAAGTGAATAAGTTCTTTTTTATTATTATTCTCCCCCCTACCTCCGATTCGACCCCTCGACCCCCCCCCCCGTCGTGTAATTAGAAAAATTCCCAATTACACGAGAAATAATTCCTTCTAATTAAATTTTATTGCCGGGCCCAAAATCGCACCTGTGTCTTGAAACAATGAATACTCGCCTTATATTCTTGGTAGAGGCTGTTTCTGTTAGGAAAAGTTAATTTTTTTAAGGCTGCAAAGTAGTAACCTTATGGTTTGCTTATCATACATGCTAAATTAATATTTTTTAATGGTTTTCTGCCTTATGCTAAATGATTTGTTCCCTAAGAATGGGTTATTTTAGGTCGTTGAAAGGCACTAGTCGTATTTCCATTCTTAAGTTACCGCGATCCATGCTTCAAATCATTTCCTAATGTGTCTAATCGTAAAACTGATCGAGCATTCAATGAAAAAGTACAAAATTCAATAATCGTGCTATTTTGTACAATAGAAAAAACTGTAACCATCCTTCCTTTTAACTTTGTTTACTCTTTTAAACAATTCTAAGTGAAACAGCTCGTAGATTAGAAAAAGGACAGTATTTTGACTGTTTTATGTTGTTCAGGCAAAAGGTCTGCAGTGAGATAAAATAAAAAATGTTGCGCAAGCTTTACACCGAGTTGCGTTTTAGTTTTATGTTGTTCAGGCAAAAGGTCTGCAGTGAGATAAAATAAAAAATGTTGCGCAAGCTTTACACCGAGTTGCGTTTTAGTAAAAGTTGAGGGTAGACTGAAAATAAAATGTAAGTAATAAGAGCGGGAAATGTTCGTGAGCATGAATTAGAAGTTTTAATGTGGGTGTAAAATATCTAGGATTTAGAAAGAAAGTTTTTGTGCATCTTTTTTACGTTGCAAAGCAAAAAAGTGTTTTTTTAAATAAAAATCTTGATTTGGATGTTGAAAAGGGTTTGGTGTAAAATATTATGAACGAAGAGCACAGTTTACAATTTAAAAATAATAATTCGTACCACGTTCAACTTTATTATAATTTTTTTATTTGCCAATTTTTTTTTTAGATATAAAATAACTATTGCAACTCTTGCAACCTTACCTGGGCTCGGCTTGAGCTATGAGACAAAAAAAACCTATCTAACAGGGTTGTGGGAGCGTTAGGCCTAGAGATGAGCAAGCAGACTAATTTAAATTTTAAGGACGCCTATCCGTTGCTCATGCAAGCGAGGTTCAGATACACCTATGAAATAAAAAAGGTTAAAATAGATTATTAACAATTTATTGTTTGGATAATTTGCTTACAACAGAGCAAGGGGAAGTGCTAGACGAGTGTTTTTATAAAGTCATAATAAACCAATATTTTACATCAAGGTCTTTCACTTAACGCTAGACATATTATGAATAGTTACAATTTTACCTTTTTTTTTTTTTTTTTTTTTTTTTTATATTAATAGGGGGCAAACGAGCATGCGGGTCACCTGGTGGTAAATGATCACCGCCGCCCATGACTACCCGCAACACTGTGGGTGTTGGGGGTGTGTTGCCGACCTTTGTAGTGGGAATATACTCCTTAACTTATGTAGTACTGGTGTGATGGATGTATTAGAAGAACCAAAGCTGTATGCGCTGGTGCATATTAACATTGAGGCTTAGCAATTAATATCCATTAAAGTGAAGTAGAAAACATGGTGCTTGTGAAATGCTTGAGGTTAAATAGCAAGTGTGATGATTTTATATGGATACCATCGTTGGTGCAGAAGCAGGAAAATGTTCAATGGTCCATATTTGAAATTAAAATCAGAAACTAATTTAAAAAGGATAACTAGAATAAAAACCAAAAAAACCCTGCAACAAAAGATACAAAATATTATATCACATGCCGCAGCAAAATAGACTAACCAGATGGAAGATCAGCAAATTACTTACCAACATCGTTGGGTTTAAATGAAATACAACAATCCTTTAAAGGGATGCATGTTGATTTTAGTGGCAGGCACGAAGCAAAGCCTAAGAACAAACAAGCATGGAAAATGTTAACACGCCGTCTTTGAAAAAGCAAAGTTTGAAGAAAAAATCACCAGCGAAGAAACTCACCAATAATAAATATTAATAAGAATGACTTAAAAAGCCATTTAAAGATGAAACACTGCTTAATTCGTACACTCCTCACATCTTCTCAAGAAATTACGACAAAGCGTCTGACTCCAACCATTGTTGACAAGAAAAGGGCTCGTAAAATGGAGGCACCGAATGTTACCAACAGAAATTACTGAATTAACAAACGCGAAATCTAACTTTCTCAAAACAAGACAAAATAAGCTCAGAATGGAATATCTTGTTTAAAATAATAAATTATCATTTTATATTTATTTATTAATTATTATTTCTCCTTTGAAGAAATTAAAATCTTACTCATCAACCAAAACAAATCAGGCAATAGGAATGACACAACTAACGCCATCTATGTGTTGCAAGTAACAACTTGATATCAAATAATGGAACTGAACTTAGAAAATACGACCCTGCAAACTAGATGTCGCTTCCATCTTCTCCAGACCCCTATAGCAACAAAAAAAAGCGTTACACTCTGCACAAAACTAATACAAGCTGATAGATATAGCAGAGGCATAACATAATAATAACATAAAACTAAACTTGTTTTCAAATTTAAGAAAATATACTTAATAAAAAAACATGCATCTAATGTTGAATTGTTTTTTCAATCGAATGATAAAATAAAATATACGAAAAGCACAATATAGGAAAAAACAAAGGCCTCCCATCCAAACTACTATATATTACATAAGGTTATCAAGCCATCCTTTAGGGAGCTGACCTGAAGCTGTGAACTTTATATCGTATTAATGGAGCAATAAACAAAATCTGATACCCGATGAAAGAGATAGTAGCAAGATGAATGACAGAGTAGATTCTGATGGAATAACGGAGCAGATGATAGGAAACAATAGATTCTGTATCGCAGTTGAAATTGTGTAGAATGGAAGCTAGTTATGAAGAAAGGCAACAAAAATAGTGAAATTAAATTAACCAATCGTGTCTTTGTGTAAAAAAATTGTTTACCCCTAGTAAAAAGCTTTGCTGATAAAGTCTTAAATAATGACGAAATGTGTATGGGCTTATACTATTGACAGTAGACTAGCATGTGTTGTCTTTGGTGATAACCTTGACGAATACACATCTCTTACCATTGAGATTTTACTTTTACTTTTGCATTTAAAATGCTAATTTATTAATTTTGAAGTTATAGATACTGGAAAAAGGAACGCGGGTCTCCGAGCATTGCGTTCCTTTTTCCAGTATCTATAACTTCAAAATTTCTTACCATTACAAAAAACTTTGTTTCACCTGTAAATAACTCCTTCATTAGTACACCTGTAAATAACTCCTTCATTAGTACACTTGATCACAGCCGGCACTCATCGCCGCACGCACGAATCACTCCTGATAAATTAATTTACCAAACTTCCCGCAAAACACGAAACTCCTGAAAGCCTCAACTTTTCAGCGACTTCATAAAAATGTTGTTCCAAAACCTACAGGGAAGGGATCTCATTAAAATGACACCGTGATAATATTTGCATTAAAAATTAAGCAGTGTTACATACGGGAGTTGAGAAATTATCATACAAACAATAATATGTATTTTGAACCGGGTTTTTTTTCGTTTCGTTTAATTTAAGTAGTAAAAGTTTAAAGACCGGTTACTGCATTAGAAAATCGTAGCGGAAGGCTTTTGTCTGACGTCTTGTGGCTGAAATAATACGACTCCACCACTCTTCTATTTCTTAAACAAAATGGGAGTGTTCCTTTCGTTATTTCATGTATAACAATAAATAAGAGCATCAAAATTATAACAACTTTGTCAGTTTTGATTGAAGTTGGTTCAGTACAAACTACAAAACAGATTTTTACAATATTGTTGATTAAGAACGTCAGCAACTTTCTTTAATTTATATTTTAAGCTCTCAATAGCAGAGGTCTAACATTAGAATTTTATACGGCACTCGAGTTATCTTCTTAAATAAATGATATATTAGCATGCATAAAAATATTTTTGATATAAGTTTACATTTAAAACACCAGTGTGTCCCAAAAACCACTTTCGAGTATCGCGGATTATGTTCTGTTTAAAAATTTACGTCCTCAGCGACCTTATTGGCAAAGATTTCAAATGTAGCCTTGTGTCCTATTATTTAGAAAAAATGGATTCTTCTGACACTTTGGGAATGTTCAATCTGTAGATTCTATCTGTAATTCGTTAAATATTAGTATACATTAGTCTTTGGTGAACATGTGTTGTTTTATATATTAATAGGATATTACAACTTCACGCTGCAACTAATGAAGCGATGGAGCAAAGAAAAACAATGTAAAAACGAGAAAATACTATATTTACTTATATAATCAAAGCGAGGTGTTGTTAAAATAGCTTTTTAAACTTTTTTCTTCCAAATAACGCGGCTGAAACCGCTGTGTAGGTACAGTTAAAATAAAAATCAAATTTATTTTCTCGGAAGTTAGTATCAAAAAGGGTAGTAGGGTGGCCACTACCCTACAGGAACCACGTTAGAGGCCCTAAAAAGGCGGTTCCCAAAAACTCTGACACTAGATGAATATGTGCTGCGAAGTGCATATTCATCACACGATGAAGAAGAAGAAGTATCAAAAAAATACTTAATGTCTTTACACACCTAATTTTCTTGCATTAAACAAGTTTAAGGCATAAATTTTAATCCCGAATGTAAAAGTTCATACAGTCACCGTATACGACGTGTCCGACTCATACCGCATCTTGCGAGTCGAAAACTTCTATAGTCTGTAGGCTGTTATTAAGTTGACTCGTTATTTTAATTGTTATTTTAACAACCATATTAACTCTCTGCTAGACCCATTGCAAATCCTACTAATAAACGTGAAAGTTTGTAAGTATGTATGTATGTATATTACTCTTCCACGTAGAAACTACTGGACGGATTTGGATGAAACTTTCCAGTAATATAGGTTATACATCAGAATAACATTTCGGGTACTTTTTACTGCGGGAAAAGTTCTTAACCCACGGGAAACCGACTTTCACACGAACGGAGTCGCAGGCGGCCATTAGTTTTGAATAAAGAGCTTGACCTTGAAGTTCTTAACTGTACGAAACTTTATTTTAAATACTTACTTGTATTTTAATGTAAGTTATGATTTCAAAACCATCGTAATGTTTTATATTAGAGTAAACAGCTTATAGAAACTTATTTATAAGACCTGTATTTACGTCATGTTCTTGACAAGAATTAACGTTTATATTTTATACAAAGTTGACGTTTTTGTGGCGACATCAGAAGCTGGTACCTGAGGCATTAGTGTTTGTGGCACTAGTGAGGAGAGTTTGAATTGAAAAACAATTAAATGGTTTGTAAGGAGAAATTGCCCGCGATAAAAAGTACCGCGGGTTATTTCAGGTTAGTCTATGCATAATCAAAGTTTCATTTATATCCGTTTAGTGTTTTTTACGAGAAAGTAACAAACAGTAGGATGCGAATCACTGAACTTAAATAATATATAACTTAGAGCAATAGAAACTGGTAATAGTTCATGGGTCGGTCATTTGAAGCTCTCTTATTTAAATTTGTATCATTCACCATTTTTTCTTAATTATTATGTTCCTGAAGCCTTTCACATGAAACCAAGCGTTAAACTCTGATTATTCTTACTTTTATTTTAAAATTTAACGCAAGAATCATTTTTCTGCTTTTGTCACATCTTATTTTATATTTAATATTATTATTTTATATACTTTTCGCTATCTTTAGTGAATTGAGACTATAATTATTGCAAAACAATACTCACGGTAATGGGCAAAGTTATGTCTCTCCGTGAGAGGTGATATAAAACTAGACCTCACTTTTATTGATTTTTTTATTTTACTTTTCAACTATGTAATAGTGGTTTGAAAATTATAAAAACAGAAATTTCTAAGACGTGACAAAAATTTATAGATAAAAATAAAAATATAGTATGTATATTCAAAGGTTTTAAAATGTTTACTCAAGTGTAAGTAGTAAAAATATTGAATATAGTTACGATATAAATAACTAAGGCTAAAGAGTTATTTTTTACCATCAAATTCTATCATTCTAAAATAAATATTGACAAAGCTTGTATTATATTTGCTTCGCTATTATAGTTGAATACAGATTACATATTTTGTTTGCTCTTACAAGTTGCTACATAAATCATAACGAGAAATATAAACTATATTGGTAAATCATAATTCATTCCGAGTCTACGGCGTAGTCCAAGTTTTCGTAGACATTAGACTTCGTAGTCGTTCTTGCTACGAAATTTGCTACGGTCTCGATACAAAATTTCATATCGATATTTTATCGAATCAAATGAGGTTCGATTAATAATTTCCATAAGAAAAAGTCTCCAAAGGAAACGATAATTAGCTTCCTCCGAAACTCCCAACAAACTCAATGTACAAACTTTTAAGCTAATGTAAGGAAAACTCCATTCTAACGATTAAAAAATCTTTCACAAACACCGGTGTGACTTCGGAAGTAATACAAAATAATGGCAACTTTTTCAATAATTCGCGTCCCTTCCGTTTTGTAGGCGTAATTAAAGGAAAAAACGAGCGAAGGAAAAAACAAAGGAACGCAGAAAGTTTCAACGATTTGAACCCGGCGACGGCGCGACTCCATTGTCATACGATATTTTTATTACAATAATATAAATTAATATTATACGATACTAATGTATCCAATGATTCAATGTACATAAATAATGTTATGATTTTAGGTGTTTCACTCTGAATGTCCAAATAATAAAATATAATAAAAGTTGTAAAATAAGTATTAATTGTTTTTGAAGTTTTTACATTTTAGGTTATTTTTTTATTTAAAGGCTTCTATTGACAGTTGCTTTAAACATAACTTGAATTAGGCATCTCTCTTTAGGTTTGTTTGAATTGAAATTTTATGTTAGCGGCTTTCATAAACAAACTGAATACAAAAAAGTAGCGCTAAGGCAAGATAATGAAAAAAAAAACTTAGCTTTGTTGCTTGTTCCTTATCGAAACATTCAATAATTTTCAGAGTAATATACATAATATTGTCTGATCACTAATTTTTAACGAAGCTGTTAATTACATAGACACATTATTTAATCGTTTTGGATAAGCGGGTTATAAAAAAACATTTAAATTTGTGACCTTTTCCGTCAATATTATGGACTACTAGTGGACGCCCGCGACTCCGTTCGCGTTTGAGTCGGTTTCCCGTGGGAATGAGAAGTTTTCCCGCGGTAAAAAGTACCCTATGTCCTTTCCCAAGATCATTTCTTTCTTCACAACAAATTTCATCAAAATCGGTTCAGTGGTTTAGGCGTGAAAGCGTAACAGACAGACAGACAAACAGACAGAGTTACTTTAGCATTTATAATATTAATAATTAATAATAGGGACAATGGGCTTTGCTGTTTATTTTACAACATTGCTATCCGATTTTGACAGATTCCTAAAGGAATCGATATAATAGAATACGATAATCCCTAATAGAATACGATAAATCGTAACGTCCGAAACAATGGACACAAACAGTTATAAAATTTAAAATCTCTCGTTGTCCCGTGACTTTTTTCGACCACCAAGTTTGCTTTGGATGTAATCTCTCCTTTATATTCTGTTTCATTGAAGTTTTTAATGGGTTTGAGAGGTTCCCGAAGTTTGAGAAACTTTGGTAAGGTTTCGGGGTTTCTTGCGGTAATGTTTGTGCATTTTATTACCTTGTTGTAATCGGTGGAATGGAAATATCGATTATCGTTTTGCGGTTGGGATACGAATGTTTTTGGAAGTCGCTTTATCATTCGAATGACATTGAAAACTTACTAAAAAGAGGGTAGTCATAAGTTTGGCGTGTGCTTCTTCGTATAACTCAAGTATTTGTCTGCAAGTAGTAGCTCAAAACGAAGGCACCTATTTTTATTATTTTAGACGATCGTCATTTTAAGTTATGCTGCAAAACAGAGCTCAATACTTCATATTTTGTTCGTTACCTGAGTTTTCTTTTAAGTGGTCAGTTTAAGTACAATAAATAAAATAACTTTGAATTGTATTGCTGTAATTCTCCGACAATATAATTTAAATTTCCAAGTATCGACGAATTCAAGCGCAACTGCATCCAGTCAGCGCTTACTAATTAATACCGTCTAGCTGTTCGCTGCTTAACGACACCGCTGAGGAAATCCCAACACCAAATCCGAGGTTTTGATTCATCGCTTCAAGCGACAAATATCAGATTCTTGATTCGAAGGACCACCCACCACGCAAATTTAAACTCTATAGTTGCAGTATAGAATTGAAATTTGATTGTGTTGGTATGAAATTTAAATCGTACAGTATAATTCGATAGCGGTAAGTTAATTTGCATAATTAACGTTAATATTTTGATTACAGATGTTTTGGCGAAGGAATGTCCCAATCATTAATCAGGTTGTATTCACAGGAGTTAAGGATTGTGTTAGGGTGGGTGGAATCAGTAAATTTGGTAAACCAGGTAGGCGGCGTTTATTCATATTTATACGACTTGAGAAGGAGGTTACACATTTGTTTTTGAAGTTTGGTACAACAACGCTGATTTCTTAAGAGGCTACGCTGGGAAGATGTTGACGAATCATTTGTCTAACACTGATCTACGCAGATACGTACATAGAATCTACATTACTTTAAGCAATCAGCCAATTGCCGTTCACTGCTGGACTGTGGCCTCCCCCTATAATTATAATTAACATTAACAGTAAATCAACAACACTTTAGGTCAAACCTTATTAAATTATCTTAAATTCCGAATTGATGACAACTTAAAACCTGTCCCTTATTTACCAGCCGCTTTTTATGCGCAAGACACGTAATTTGTTTTTCTAACTTCTCTAAGCCAAGGACGGCTTTTAGATATTTATTTTTTAGGAAAATGTAGATATTTTTAATAAAATTTGTGAATAAAATTTGACACAAGATTCATAATACATAGTAAAGTTCCCTCACTCTTGCTGATACTTTAAGTGCACTAACGATACAATCGCAATTTTGTTTCCAGCCAGAATCCATTCAGTGAAGAACATTTGCGAGACAATTTAATAGCTCTGGATCGCTTTTGTATTGTAATTGGACTGAATGGAAACTACATTACGATGAGATTTTACATTTTAGATGACTGGCAAGGATTATTGTTGGAATAAAATAATAATATAAGTATATTAAAGTTACAATTTCATATTATATACTTTTTCTAAAAATACCTCTGATTATTAAGGGTGATTTCAATCCCTTTCTTGTTGAATGTACTAGTTAAAATGAAAATGAAGGCTGTGTATCTCTAGTGTGTTCAAATTAGCGACACTGCATTAACAATTAACTATATTATTAAGCTACAATATGAAAGGCTGCCAATAAACCTGTTAAAATAAGTTTTTATATCAACACGATCAGAATATTTAAATTTTTACACATTTTCTACAAAAAAAAACACGTAAAAAACGGTTAACAAGAAATATATTTTCACACAACACTCCTATTGTATATTGACTTGTTTCTTCCTGGAAGCCAAACCAATATCATATTCAGTACATGTATATGTAGATATAGATATTTTATTACATACATGTTGCGTTCCCAGAAAAGGCTGCCATAGAAAAAAATGAAACCACATCGAACAAACCGTTAGGAGGCCTGAATGCTTTTTGTGATGACAATATTGTGAAAATATTCAATATTATACATATAGATATTTTGAATGAGATAACCTAGAACATAGGAATATACAAGATTTTTAATAGATTGTATATAATTTTAGTTGGTTAGTTAAAATAGGCAAATCATGTTTTGTAGGTCTATCTTAAAAATATGTATTTGGTTGGGTTCTAAATTAGTTAAAGTTCTAATCTAATACTTTGTTTTCAAAATGTTTGTTCGCATCATCTTTATCTTTTTCAGACGAAAACAATGAAACCCAAATGTAAATTAAACTCATGCATTATTTTTATGTTTAAAAAGTTTTCACACACCATAAAAGGCAGACGTTGTAACCCACAGCTGATTATGATGGGCGCTGTTAGCAAGCAACTCTTAATCAGATTTAATTGAGGATATTTTTAAAAAATATTACTTATACAGATTCTTCTACGATTCAAAAGTAAAAAGGTATTAAATTAATAGTAGGGATGACTTGAATGAGTCAAAAGATGAGTGACCTAGGCAAAATTCCATAAGCTTTTAATTTTGTGTTTGAAAGCTTAAATTAAATTGAAACTAAATAATTAGAATTATTTTGCCAACGGTGTCAATTCACACTTAAATCGGAAAATGTAAGAGAGACGTAGCGTTGTAAAATAAAATATAACGCGTATAGGGGACGCGTAATAATCCGTTAAAATGATAAACTCATTTAAGAATTGATTGCATAACTTATAGAAGTAACATTAAGACCTTTTTTAATTTGACCCATGTGGATGGTTATTGTCTGGTACCATTGAAATATTGTGTCATTAGATAAACACATACCTTATCTGACACGGCGCTACAGGTACAGATAAATTTTTAGACCGGCTGTTAGAGATTTTGATTTAGTGTTTATTTATTAAGAATTGTAAAATTAAGAGAAAATCCTCAAATCGCCAATGGTCGTATAAGGCTGTAATTAAAAGTTTGTACTTATATATCACTTTATAACCCTTCATATAACATTCCTTTACATTTGCTTTTGCGCGAGAGTGGCGTACGCGCAAGCAGTTACAAATCCTGTAATCTGTTCGATCATTCATCAGTAGAGTTCAACAGTTTAGTCGAACGATTACGAAATAACATTTAAATACTACGACACGATTTTGGCATAAAAAGTTAGTAAAAGTAGTTTCAATTTAAATGGACCGATGGACGTACTAGTGACAAAAAAATAAAGAACCAGTTTAAACTAGTTTTAAGGCTAAATAAACATTCAGAAAATCGTTGTTGTTGTGTTTAAATGAGAGTCATTTTGAAAGTTAGGAAAAACAGTAAAAAAATCTTTTTATTGGCAATAAAATAAAAACCGGTGCTTCTTATTTGGACATAGGGCATTGCCAAACATTTAATATAAAATAGAGAGAATAGACTATACTTAAAACAAGGTGTGTACTGAAACTGCTCAGAAAATGCAGGTAATGAAATAATTGAATAAACAAACTACAACTTTATGTGCAATATATAAACTATTCTTATTAGTATACCTTTTTCTTTTAAATCCACCTTTTTATAGGGTTCGAGCTTTTGGCTAGGCAATTGTGTGACTTTTCATTGCATTTTATTTTTACCTAAAGGTGTGAAAAATTTTCTTACAATGCGACATGTGTTAAAAATAGTAGCTTTCTGTAATAATGTAAAAGATCGTTTATGCATGTCTAACAGTTTAAGACGGTTGTGCAGAGTTTTTGGTATACCACCTGCCGATGATATTTTGACTGGAACAGTAATCACTTAATTTGCTTTCCATTGTTTTTTGAGCTCAATACCAAGGTCTTAGTATTTACCTATTTTATTTGTGTATGTAGAATGCAAATTGTGCGTATTTGGGACAGCAATATCAATTAGAACTTTTATTATTAAAAACAAACAAACTTAGAAGCCAACATTTCATAAAGAAAGATTGTAAGTCCGACATTTGAAAGTTACATATCACATCGTCGGTTGTAAAAGTGCGTAAAGCAGTACATTCGTATCGGTTCAGTAATTGCCGGAGAGAGCTATTACGTCGCTGTTCAGTTGACTGTAATAGTCGCAGGTCAAACAGCCGGGAGCACGGGAATCAGATCTGAATGCGAGTGTTGCAGATTTTCAGTTTGGAGGCTTTCGCGACTGGTTAAAGGATATTTAACTGTCGAAATGTAGTGGAAATAATAATAATTTTAATAATAATAAAGAAATTTATTCAAAAAAAATGTAACAAAGTTTTACAAGATAACTAATGAACTTAAAACTATACATGAATAGGAAGAAGTTTCAGCACAGATGCTGTTTTCAGACATCTCCTTTTAATGATTTAATATCAACACTCACCAGACTACTTGAAAATTACAGTAGGTATTATGCATTATAAATGTTGCTTAAGAGTGTATTAATTGGGGTCTTTTTACATACTAACTAAAGGGTCTTTAGAAATAAAAATTAGGTTGCTAATAAGAAATAGAGTGGAGGTAGTTTTTCTTCCACAGATGATTTGAACATTGATCAAGTTGTGAAACTAGATTTTAGTTTTTCGTTCGAAACTTAGTTTTTAGAATGATACTTGTGTGTATGGATCTGATTTCTTAGTAAGAACGAATCAAATCTGTTGAATATACGATGCATCTTAAAACAAGGTTAGGTAAAAGTTATGAAAAAAATAACATATATTTTAAAATACATAAAAATATGTAATCTACATCGGGTGATTCAAAATGTCCTGTATAAAACTTTTATTTAAAAAAAATGTAAAAAATACAAAAGTTACTTTAGACATATTTCTTAGAACAATGGTCAACTTTAAATTAAATGACCAACCATGTCTTCTCCTTACCTGTTGAACACACAAATAAGGCCTCCACATAGCCCTGGCACTAGGCTTCAAATCGTATACAGCCTTCATATTATATCATAACTAAATCCATGGTATATACTCGTACGCCGAGTAGCCGCCGGCGATACAGTTCGTTACTGCCGATTGTTTCTTTTTAGAGAATTGCGGAATTATTGCGATGCCCGCTTTTACCAAAATAATATAACAATAGAGTTTTAAAATGGGTGTTTTCAATTTGGTATATTTTTTTCAACAAAGTATTTTTTGTTGGGTTTGTCGAGCGGGAAATGCGAGACTTTATTTTATAGCCATTTCCAGTCGACCTGCCAAACATGTTTTAGTCTTCTTGACCCATACAATCTTTTTTTTGACAAATACTGTGACAGAAAAAAGAGACTATCATTGCCACGAAGTCATTTCAGATTGTCCGATATTCTTAGTGCTCTTCAATTGAAATTTAGTCAACTACCTATTTAGCAGTATAAATAAGAAACTTTTTTACAATATTATTTACAATTGGACTTTCGCAAAACACTATCACCAGTAAACTCTTTTACACTCATTGTTTTTAAACGCCAATACGGCAGTTTTATTTTACAAAGGCTACAACACATTATTCAATCGAATACTAAAAGTCGACGTCATCTATATATCACATTGGCTATGAAACGAGAAACAATGCCTTGAACCATCCTTTTTCATTACTCGCACTGCGTTCCGAACTATGCATGAACCGGTTTGAACCAGTGTGATGGGGTTATTTATGGGCAGAAAGCTATAATACAAATTAAAAATTGTAGCTTTTCTATTGGTAGTATGTTGTACAGTGCAGGTTTATGACGGATAAGCTTCTTAAGTTTAAGTTTTTGTCCATAGTTTAATAATTGGTCTTCTAAGCTTCTATGACTTTTGTCCTTATAAGTTACACGTTCCTCTTTGTCTGTCAGTAAAACCTACTTGGCATCATTTATTTTTGTTTATAAGAGCTATAATTTAAATGCATTGCAAGTTTGTCAAGCTAGTGCTAAATACCCTTCCTATACTAAGTTCATGATTACCCCTATTGTTCCCAAATTTGCTGGACGTACACCGCGTATAAATATCATATAATTGTCGACCAACCGCTATTCGCTTGGGAAATATCTTCAGTGACGTCACAAATCGCCCCCCCGTCCCGGGTTAGTAGCTGATTACCAGAACAGAGGGTTTATTGGATGAAACTGGGGTTTGAGCTGGCCAGAAATGATTGGTCAAAACTAAAGAGAGTGCGTGGTAGATTAGATAGGAGCTGGGAAGTCGTGGCGAAGGTTCCGTATTTCAACCACTATGGTATCTACCCCTGATGGAGGAGGCCTATGCCCAACTAGTGAGGTATAAGTATAGGAAATTATTAAAATAAAATTGTACTTAATTTTTTGAGAGAGTAGTAGATATATCTGTATAGCTTCTTAATGGAATAGTTTACGATTGACTACATATTAACTTGAACGACAAATAATAACCGATAACCGAATGTGGTTCATCCCTTTCCCTGAGTTTTAATTAGATTTATTGAACCAGTATTTTTTTAAGGATGTTTTCATATAACACCACATTTATTTGCTATAAAAGGTGCTTTTTAAAATTATAATAATACTAGTGGCCGCCCGCGACTCCGTTCACGTGGAAGTCGGTTTAAAGTACGCGGTAAAAAGTACCCTATGTGTTATTCTGATGTATAAGCTATATTATTGCAAAGTTTCATCCAAATCCATCCAGTAGTTTTTACGTGAAAGAGTAACAAACATCCATCCATACATCCTCACAAACTTTCACATTTATAGTATTAGTAGGATGTTTAGGAACAAAATTAGTTTTTTTAAACCTCTCTACCTCATTTAATAATGTTTTCCATTAAAATACTGTCACTAACCAAAACACAATTATCCAAAACAGCCCCCGACAAACGTCGAACCGTGAACATCAAACGCAAAAATTGCCGCAACTATAATCCGAAATACGTTTACAAAAGACAGATTAGTGCCGACAGAAATTGGGTTGTCGTGAATTTAATAATTCAACAGGCCGAATTCCTCAGTTCGGAATTCGAAGGCTTCGCAGGCCGGCTGTTGGTAATCGGCGAGAACCTTTAATACATATTAAAGACGGGCAATTTGAGCGAGCGTTTCTTGATGTTTTTTATTGGAGGCTGTCCTGTAATGCAAACATTAGCTTCAGGAATTGGGTTCGGGGATAAGCGGCATGTTTTGTTTCGGTTTTGTCCGATTGATGTGTGGAGGTGCCAATGGACGGTATACAGGGGTTATGGCCTGTTAAGAGTGCGTTAGGTATTTGAGGGTTATTTTGTAATAGAACTATTTATTCGAATATTGGAAGTTTCAGCTAGCCGGACTTTAGTAACAGGTTTAGTAAAATTTGTAATCGTTATCCTGACTAGGTATTTACAAATAGCAGATATCCGTTTATTGAAACCGATTATAAAATAAAAAAAACACTTACGAAATCGTTCTAGTGTCACGCACTGTTATCGTTTTAAATTATTGTTTATTGAAATAAATAAACGCCTTTAGTGATAACTTCTAAAATCTCAATCTCAACATGCACTACCGTCGGACTAAATCTACTTACAGCTATTTACAACCAGTCTGGAAGCTAGAAAGTTCTTTCAAATCTTGAGTTTTACCGTCCTAAAAATGTGCGATTCAACACGAACTACAAATAGCATTGTTGACCTTAAGTTTCATAGAAAAATATTATTTAAGTAAGAAGCTTATCATATAGTGTATGATACTTCTAGCAAGCTTGCAGTTTACAATATAAGATGTTATAACTTACTCTAAGGTTATACCTACAAATTTTATAATGTAGGTACACACCAACTTCTTTGAATAGAAAGTTATCTGTGTGCCTCAAATAACTTTCATATGTAACCATTGCTCAACATAACAATCTGACATCAGTAACAAGCTTTACTTCCTTCTGTCACTTTGCATAAACGATCCATCCTTTGACACATCAAACCAATGACTTATAAAAGCGCTATTAACAAAATCAAAATCGGCTCAATTGCCTCTCGTATGAACAGGAACACTATGCTTTAAGAATAAGCGAAACAATAACTCAGTAGCTTGAATCGAGAGCCAAGAGCCGGTAATGGAGCTCTTTTGTGCAAATCGGCGTCTTTTCTTTCGCGCCAATTTATCCACGCGTGTCGTTCCCGTGGCAGCCATCTTGTTTGGGCCGGCGTCGCAGTGGCGCCTCTCCGGATCCGAACAGAAACACAAACTCTCACTCAAAAGTCAATCGCCCATGAAGAGGATAGTACTCTTTGGATATTCTTGTCAGTATAATACTGCTATTGGCTGTTCGAGGCGCCGTTTGCACGAGTTATGGTCAAGTTATTTCGTCTTTCTTATTTCATGAGCTTACTTGGACACTTAAACGTAATATCTACATGCTTATAGGTTTTTTATAGGTCATTGGGTGTATACAGAAAAAAGTAAAAGAAAGTTAAATATCACTTTGCAAATATGATATAAAAGAAGCTGTAAACACATTAAATAATTCAATGCCTTCTTGGAATGAAACCAACTTACTTAAGGCTCTTCCAAATGAATACGCAATACGAGGAGCAACAAAAAAAGATAAAAGAGCCAACTTGAGACTACGTTCATAAACAATTCTCATTGTTGCGTTCTTAGCACAAAAGAAAATAATTAATTAACTCTCAAAAAAAAGAAGGCCGACCTCGATGAGAAAGTTTGTTTTTTTTTTTGTTTTTTTGTTTGCACAAGTAACTAAATGTGAAACTTAAAAGCAATCTGAACTACAATATAGTGTATCATCTGTGAGTGTGCAATTTTCTGAGGTAATTTAGGTATGTGATACTAATACAAACCATACAAAGTTTAAAAAGATATAAGTTAATTATGAAACTAGGTCTTAATAGAGTCCTTTGATAGTAACTATTGTCGTCCCTAGTCTTTCATCTCAAATGACGTCGGACTGCTTTCAAAAAGATATGATAATTAATTTAACAAACGTAATTGCGACTAAAATCTTTATTTAGATTACATTGACAACGCGAAACTTCTCAAAACACTCAAGTTCTAAAGTTCCAATTCAAATATTTGTAAAAAGCTTCGATTTTTAAACGAAGACTTCCTACCACTTCCCACCGTTCCATTTCAATCTGACCACTTGAAAATTCCATTTTAATAGACTTGCCAGATAGAAAAAGTTTTGTTACGCCTCCAAAAGACTCCCCTGAGATTAATTAAAAATTTGCCTAACGAATTGAAAAACTGGTTTCCAATATCCAGCAACTCTTTTATTTGATTTCCATGACTACAGCCTGCAATTTTATGTATTGTTCTAACTAGATTGTGATGGCGGTCATAAAATTTAAAAGTTTTGAATTTTGTTCACAAAATTTTAGTTTAACGTTCGCAATCATAGAAATAGGTTGTTTAATTTTGGCTTATTATTACAGTCAATTATATGAAATAATTCTTGTTATTAAGATACTAAAATAGAACTTTCAAGTTCTAGTTTCGGTTACGGTTCACACAATACTCTACTCCAATTTAAAGTTATTTTCATGAACACAACAACGTCGATTGACACATTAATTTGTCGAGCATTCCTTTAAATTGGTATCCCAGTGCAGTCCTGATGTGCCCAATCTAATGTCATGCGGTGTTGCCGCCGAAATCAATCATTGATCAGGCACTTGACTGACGTTTCCATGGCAACCAATGAGTAGGGCCAGCCATTGCTTGAATTTGGAATGAGTCACTGACTGTTATTTGTAATTAAAATAACAGTTTGAAGTAGGAAAATGAAATTTGGAACAAATATTTAACTCGCCGATCTTAATATATTGGCCAAATTTAACATCTTTATATGCAATACTTTTAAAGTTAGGTGGGGGACACTGTCAGCCTACACATGGCACACTGTCAGCCTGTACCTACTTGGCTTGACACGCTGCCGCGTGTCTAGATAACTCATAGTGTAGGGCAATAAGAACAATAGAAATAAATTGACACGTCCATGACTTCTTTTATTAACGTATGTATTAATTATTGTACGTATATATTACTATCTTTAACATGTCATTTCCAAAATTATAGTCCCCACAAAATTTATTTTTATGTAAATTTAGTGTTACTATACTAACTTTAACGATTACAAATAAAAATAGAAACTATAAAAACCTATTGCAAAGAATAATCGTAGTTTGTTGCATCTGTTCGGCCATCAATTGTGATTTATTTTCTTTTTTTCTACCGTTTCCGGTAACGAGTAATCAATACATCACTTCCAGTTTTTGGTTTGGTTTCGTGAATCGTAAAATTTGTACATACTATAAATAAAAGATGTCCAATATTATTCAGTTATTGATATTCTTATGAAAGAAATACATTTACTTATAAAATAAAAAATTAATAACAAATAGTTTAAAAATCTCAAATTTGGAACGAGAAAAATCTTTTTAAACTTTCAAAACCCGAACGGTATCTGGCAACTCTCAAATAGCCAACCAGCGGAGCCACGAGTGCCACTTCGTCACCAAAAAGCCGTTGAACGCAAAAACTGCATAACCTAAAATGTTTTACTTTTTGATTTGTACGATGCCACCAGCACGGCCATACGACGCATGCTGAATTCTAATGAATTGGTTACTGGCAGCTTACAAAAACCCGGAAAAATGAAACATATAAGCCTTTTGATACTGCGTTTCGTTACCTTCATGCATATTCAATACCGCGGATAGATATTTCCTAACAAACATGCGCGGGAATCTATTTTAAATTGAAAATATAAAATCAGAGGCATTTCAGAGCGATAAAGCTGACTGGGAACACCATAGCTTAGGATTATTGTAGCGTGTGTGAGTATGTAATCCGGGGTGTTCGCTTTGTTTGTTTTTTAGTCTGGTGAGCAAACACTAACTGTTTGTATAAATGTAAGAGTTGCAGCTACTGATTTTATGTAGATGGTGAAAAGTTGATAAGAAAGTAGTTAATATGATGGTGAAAAAAGGAATTAAACTGAACGGGCAAACTAGGTGGCGGACAAAAAAATTATTCTATGAGAGTTTTTAATTTTATTTTTCGGTGCAGCACCTTCATGTCGGGAAAATACTAAAGCAAACATAAAATCCATACTAATATTATAAATGCGAAAGTAACTCTGTCTGTCTGTCTGTCTGTTACGCTTTCACGCCTAAACCACTGAAACGATTTTGATGAAATTTGGTTTGATGAAAGAACTGAACTTGGGAAAGGACATAGGGTACTTTTTACCGCGGAAAAACTTCTCATTCCCACGGGAAACCGACTTCCACGCGAACGGAGTCGCGGGCGGCCACTAGTACTAAAGTAAATCTAATATCAAAAAAACCTAACATCTGCGCAATAACTTAGTTTTAACAGTACTCAATAAATAATTAATTTGATCTCTCATTTATAATAAAGCCTTCATCAAAATAATAATAATATAATCTAATTTATTTTAGAATAAAAGTACACAAGTAAACAATAATAAAAAGCGAAAAATGCGCAAATCAATGTCTTTTATCGCCTTACTACCATTTATTCTGACTATTAGACCTCTACTCAAAATAAAACATAGAATGTAATTTATTTTCAACATTTAATAAAAACAAATTCAAATAACTACCATCCATCCAGAAAAGTCTCGTACCTTTGTAAATATTCCCAAAGAGCACTTTACGGTTATTTTTTATTTATTTCTTCCTCTCACCTCCGCTTAGCCAATAATGAGAAAAGTTGGCGATGTCGTGACGAGATGTTTTCACGGGTGGCGACACAAGGCACTTGAAAAGTTTTTAAAATATATGAAACTTGAAGTTAATAAGGTCTAAAATACGTGCGGGATGAATATCGAAGTTGCGTGCGTAGTTTTAGTAGTAATGGTTTTAAGTTTGAAAAACGTGCCGATTCTAGGCAATTACTATGAATATCGCTATCACTTCCTCAATAATAGAAAAGGATAGAGACGGGAATACATTTTAGTCCTGTGAAAGTGAAATGTACGTGCAAAATGACACCGCACGAGTTAAAACTGGTCCTTTAGCGTGTTTCGTCCAATTTTACGATGATGTGGGCTAATTTTAATGAGGCTAATTTATCTACTCGTTATTTACTAATACTACACTTTCAAATACTTAAGTGATGGCAATAATTTAAATTTGGTTTAAAGACTGGGAGGAAGGAAGAAGCTTTAAAATGCCTACCACATTATAAGTAACATAGTGCCCATTGACCAACTGTGAACACTTGGTATTCAGATAGAGCCCAATTTTAAAGAAAACTAGCTGACCCGGCAACCCGTAGTTTTGCCATATAAATAAAAAAATGTTAGGGGTGGACAGCCCTTATCACTTAGGGGTATGAAAAACAGATAGTAGCCGATTCTCAGACCTACTGATAATGCATATAAAATTTTGTATAAATCGGTAAAGCCGTTTCGGAGGAGTAAGGTAACTAACATTGTCACACGAGAATTTTATATATAAGAATATAAATTATTAACGCGTTACAAAACAAATTAGTACAAATTAATGTTACCGTAACTCGTTATAATTCTCGTAAGTATTGACTTTTTTCTTAAAATCTGATAATTATGTATTCGAAAAAAAAACCTAAAACATTCACAGGTTCAAAAGAAACAAAAATCTAGAAAAATCTTTCAATTCCGAATCCGAATATTCCCATTTACATCCAGATTTTATCTCAAAACCCCTTTTTTCTGTTGGCAGCACTTTCTGTAATAATCAAGATCAGGAATGACATGGAATCAAATGGTCTTAAATTGAGGGGTGAAGATTTTTATAGCTGGAGGTCGCTTTCGTGGAATAAGGCTTTACTGGCGCTCCTTCACTGATTGTTTTATTTTATTGGGCTTCGTAAAACAAATATTATACTTGGCAGGTAGGTAGTGAGCGTAATGAATTAATGAATCAATTACAAGGTTACTTTAATTTGAAAATGGTTTTTAGCACATTTTCTTTGCGGTAATATTTTGACTGTCATTTGTTTTATTGACAATGGTTCTTGAAAGGCTCGTAATTAAAAATGAAAGCTTTTTCAATCTGTAAATTTTATTGGGTTTGCACAATTTTAAATATGACGTAATATTGTATAATATTATTGTAGTTAGGCTTCTTATGTTAACAAAATATTACATCGCTAGTTTACATTTATACACCTTACGTTTCTTTTGTAGGGGGAGCAAACGAACAAGCCGGTCACCAAGGTAATTGATTAACAAACACACTAGACGTAATCTTTGTTTATCTAAAAACAAACTTATAATTTTCCACACAAGTGCTCATGCATTTTAAAAACAATCTTACTCACAAAAGCGTAAAAAATACCATTTCATTATCATACGGAAATAAAGGTATATCTTCCTAGTCAATATAACATCGATATTCATTTTGTTTTATGATAATATTCGATTAATGCAAATGATCGCGACATTCGGGGCGCAGATAAAGCGATGTTTGCTATCGTGACGCTATTGTCCTCATTATTTAGGAGTTTGTGTCTGTCTGCTTGTTCGGTCGCACTTGAAATGTTTATTGCTATGTGGCACAGTGATTTAAGGCTTAGTTTTCAAGTGTTCGATAGATTTCATTTGACTGATAAGTAGAATGTTGCAATTATCTATGTACTTATCAGTTGAATAGGAATATTAAAAAAATGCTTATATGAAAGGAATAAAGTTGGTTGTTTAAAAATGACATTGTGTTAGTCATATAAGTTTTAATTGAATGAGAGTGTTCCCGCGGGAAGTAAGTGTATTCAATTGAGGTAGTTTTTATTTTAAAATATCATTTCCTATAAGCAGATACCTATTTCCTTACTTCAATAATATTAAATGCAAGGTAAGGGAGATTCAATTGTATTCAAATTTAAATCCCGTGTATCACCTACAGCTAGGTGAGTTTTAGCGGGACTCAAAGCTATTTATACTAATCTAGGCGTAATTACATTTGTAGTAATAAAAATAATGTCATTTTCATACTCGAATATTTGAATAGTTAAAGACCAAATAAGATAAACGCAAGCCACACCAAATAAAACTAAATTTAAAATTCGAATTCTTCCAAGCTTTTTAAAAATAATTCGTCAGAAAAAACGCAATCCCCACCTACCTAATCTATTAAGAGTGTTAGTGTGTAGAAAAGTGAAAACAACGTTTAGTTTCCTAAGAAATCTATTTTCTTATTCAGTGAGCTAACTTCCGGGGTAGAGCCCGCACCAAGATACTTAGAGAGGCTTGGAGCAATTAAATATTGACGGAGCTCGTACAGTCTTTGTGATGTTATTTTCAGAAGTTCCGAGGCTGTAGATGTAGAAAAGTAGACACAGGTTGTCTCGTCGTTACATGTTTATTGGCCGCTATTCTGTAAACACTCTCTAAATCAAACTAAAGAACACTGTGAATGGCTCGTAAACAGTTTTTGAAAAATACAGCTATTATGTTGGTCGCACTAAATTAATTAACAATCACTGTTAATTTTAAACGAAACGGGGCATTATAAAGTACATATTTTTAGTTGAAATTAAACTAATTTTAACGGGTTTGAAAAGATGTCGAGACGTCGGAAAATCCAAAATAATTAAATAAACGCGTAAAAATCCGTTTAAAAGAGTTTAATTTCAAGTAGGTAATAATGATCGTGTAAATCTAAGAAGTTACATATTTTTAGGTTGGTTGTTACCCGGCTCTTTCATATATTGTAGGGTATGTGGTAGCAATGTTCTTTACACGTCTAACAATCAAAGCGAATGTTTTTATATCTTTACTAGCTGACTCGGCAATCGTTGTTTTGCGAGATAAATTATTTATAAGTTATTTAAGGGTATTAAAGATAGATAGTTGCCGATTCTCAGACCTACTGAATATGCATACAAAGTATGGTAAAAATCGGTAAAACCGTTTTGGAGGATTTAGGTTACTAACATTGTGACACGAGAATTTTATCACCCCGTTTCCGCTTGACGTTGAGTTTTGGGACACCCTGTTTATAAGATGAGAGTGGCCTACGCAGATTAAGCATGACTGGAACTTGACATTAAGAATGACAGACACTATTTCGGTTGACTTTATTGGATGTAAAGGCATGGCAAGGCGCATACACAAATATTTTAGGTAAAGTATGTATTTTTTGCAATAATGGTATCCAATAGTTAAATTAATATAAAATGCTTACATGTGACCTGAAGAATAACCGATAAAGCGTCAGATTTAAATATTTTGTACTTAAATAATAAAATAGGTTATTTAATAGCAAAAATGACATACAACCTGACATCTTGTATATCTTTTTTACATCAACAAATCGTATTAAACATAATTTCCTGTCTCTTCGCGAATATAAATAATTTGTAATCAGAAACTTTGTCGCGAACACTCATTATATATCAGAATATATCATTTAAAAGTACTCGGCTCTTTGATGTTTTATCAAGTTTATTTTGATGGGACTAATTTGAATATCCGTTTATAGAAAAATGTTGCCAACATTCGTATAAATCGCCTTCAGAAGTAATTTGTAATTTCGGGGCCGGAAATTAAAAGTTTAAATTACACGCTTTGATGTTATGTGTAAAGATTATAGGTAATGTGTTTAGAAAAAAATATTTTTTTAAAGTTATGTGTAAGACAGAATGAAATGGATCTTTTGAATTTTTTTTATATTTTGTTCTTTAAAACTTGTAAGGGACAGATAAAATTTTGTAAAAATGAATAATTATAATGAATAAAGGTGAAAAAAAATAGCAATTTCTAAAAAATAAGGATATGCAACGATAAAAAATAATTGGTCACTAAATAAATGAGGGGTTGATAAAAAATATATAAGATTAATAATAGTAACTATTATAACATTTTGTTATACAAGAAAAATAATATATCTTTTGAAAACGTGAATTGAGTAGGTATTTTCGTTCCTATTTAGTAAAAAGCGGCGCGGTAGCTCAGTGGTCAGAGTATTAGACCGGTTATCTAAAGTTCCTGGGTTCGATTCCGTCACGAAATACTCGGAGACCCGCGTTTTTTTCCAGTATCTATAACTGCAAAATAAATAAATTAGCATTTTAAATGCAAAACTAAAAAACTTAGTAAATAGTCTTTACAGGGTCATATTTTAGTGATTCATCCTTTGTACACAGTGTGGTAAAATACTAGGAAGTTTTTAATATTAGGAATATAAGTTCAATTACTTTTTCAAAAACAGTCACACAAAACCTATTTTAGTCTAATGTATTTTATTAAAGATAGAAGCAAACACGAAAAAGACTTTTCCACACGTATTCTGCATGACATAGTTGTATATAAAGCTTTATAATAATATAAAGGGTCGTAACTAAAATACAATCAATTATGTAGCTATAGCGAAGGAATTTATAACATAATCTCCAAATCATAAAGTGTACGCTCCCGTAATATCCCCACTTTGTATTCAGAGAGCGGCGTGTACAGTCAGCATCATATAGTTCGTATCATCCACTGTAGCCAAATACTTGAAAACAACCAGGGTCCTCACTTTAAGCGAATCAACCAGTGTCATCACATTCATCAGAGCATTCAGGTTGCTCTTAATTATCGTAGCGTGCAGAAAGCCTTATAGAAAGTCGCATTCATAGCGTCTTAAATCCCGTTTCAACCAGAGCGCCATCGGTAACGTAGCGCCCAGGGTAGTCACAATCTCCGGTACAAAGTAAAAAAACAACCTTATGTTTCATGTCATAGAGGTGTACTTTGCTTGACACGATACCGCATGTCTAGAGGAAACTGTTTTGGCCTTGTTTTGGCAGAAAACTTCATTTGATTAAAAATATGTATTTATGAGATATTAGAATAAGACGGAACTTAACTACTGGGCTCTCAGATTTATAAAGAAGATATTTTGTTTGTAAAGGCATGCTTTAATACATACGTAACACCCTACGTCTGAAACATTTTAAGTAGTAAAACAAAAATAAATTTAAGTAATTCAATGGAATTCATGTGTATTTAAATAAATATGTTACTAGGTTTTCATAAGTAAGAAAGAGCCAATGAAATTATTCATTAGATCTTAGATACGAGAATTTAAACTTAGATTTTTTGACAGCTTGAAGTGTTTTTTAAGTTTTAGTGAAAGTTTAAATTATGTAGCTTATTTTGTTAACTTCTAACAAGCAGCGATGGTGACAAGGCTGTGGCATCCGATAGGCGATTCATGAGCATGGGTTCAATTCCAAGTTTAAGCCGTCTTTTTGAGAATTGAAATACCCATTGATAAGATGAGTTGTAATAATTTTATTTTTGAAAATATAGATTCATAATGTAAACCGAAACAACATTTTTTTTATCAATTAATAGAAATTATAATCACCATTTAGAAAGATGATCAAATTCAATTTCAATTCAATATACCATTTTAAATCGGTTAAATAACAAACACATACTCGCATATCATAAATTGTCAAGAGTAAGTAAGAGTATCAGTAGAGTAATAAAGTGCACCATGCCAAAGGGACTGGTCTCTAGTTTATTTTCAAAATCTAATTACTAGGCTATCATGAAATAAAAAGAGTAAATAAATATTGTGATAATCACTACGTCACATGATCATTCTAGTTTAAGAGCCGGATGTTCATAAGTAAATAAAATATGAACAAGTTAAAGTTTTAATTCTGTTCCATTATACGTATCAATATAATATTATGACTTATTAATCTGTTGTGTTCCTACTTGTCCACGAATCGGTATTTCATTTTGAATACACTCAATGTTAAGAGGCCTACCTAAAAAGTAATTTATAGTAGGATTCAATAACCCTAACGACAATTTTACAATTAAAAATTGAGACTTTTTTCGCGTGGGAAATATTTATTTTAAGGAAGGTTTTGCATCTGGCTCTTGCTTAATTATAGGTCAAGAAATGACATCTGATGTGTAAAATATGAAACGTCATTCAAGGAGATTCGAATTTCAAACAAAATATATGAAAATTTCGAAATAAAAAAATATCAAGCAAAAAGTTTGAATGTTAACTGAACTAACTGTTCTAACCCTTTCACACTCATGAAATTCTAGTACATAAAAGTGATTGTTCAGCGCCGACTGTAACTTTTACCTCAAAATTTGAAACTGAAACAAAAACTAGAAAGTTTCTGAAGTTTGAAGACATAGGTTCTTACACACTTGTGCGTTCCTGGTATATTTTTGGACCATTAGAAGAATTAAGCGATTTTTTATATTTCGTTCTAATCCTTGTTCATAGAATTCTCATCGCTATTACATGAAGCATAAGGTTGTTTTTTTACTTTGTACCGAAGATTGTGACTACCCTGGGCGCTACGTTACCGATGGCGCTCTGGTTGAAACGGGATTTAAGACGCTGTGAATGCGACTTTCTATAAGGCTTTCTGCACGCTACGATAATTTAGAGCAACCTGAATGCTCTGATGAATGTGATGACACTGGTTGATTCGCTGAAAGTGAGGACTCTGGATGTTTTCAAGTTTTTGGCTACAGTTGATGTTACGAATTATATGATGCTGACTGTACAGCCGGCCGCGGGAAATAGTTGCCATTTGTATTTAAACATGATTTATTAATGTATTTTGTAGGACAAGTTGAGAAAAGAAAAAAACATTGTGTGTTGGAGTGAAGAGCTACGAGGCTTGCTACGCCGTAGCAAGCGTAGCGTAGTATTCGTAGCATGAATAGTATATGCTACGAATACTGTTTGCATTATAGTAGTGAAACAAAGATAGTAAAAAAAGTAACGCAAATTTTAAATTATCTAATAGTAGTTTTTGGTATTTTAAAATTTGTGAAAGTGTTACAGCGTATAGCTGGTAACATTAAATCTTTACTGCTTTTTCTAGATATTGGGTTGGCCGTACTAATATAAATGATTTCAAAAATCGACTTTTAAAATCTTCATTTTGTATTTGTGTGTGAAAATTAAACAATTTTAAATTGTGAATATCTAATAATAAATCAATGACATTAGTGGTTGAATGTACGTAATCCAAAGGGCTAAGATGGTTGTCAGGCCGCATTAACTGCCGAAAGGTTCGCGCACCCACTGAATATGTATTCATACTTTATCGATTTACACTAAAATATTACAAAACGACGGCTCAAATCCGAATTGAAACATTCACAATTGAAACTTGGAGCTGCGTTGAAACATTTACATTTGGAATGGTCTTTGGTTAAAGGCGTGATGTTTAGTTTATTAAGAATTAATGAAGATAAATAGTTGATTAGTTTTTTTATAGATGTTTGCCGTAGATTTTTAAATTTAATTTTTATTAAATAAAAGTTTTGTGCTAGGTAAATTTGAGATTTGCGAAATTAGACAATAAGGTTTGGCAGTTGTATACATTACAAAGTATATAAACATTTACCAAGGCCAAAAAGAATCTTTAACAGTGCGATGTTGAAGCGACGAGGCGTCTTATTTATTGCTATCGCCGGCGAGTATGTTTATTGCTATCGCCGGGACCGAATGTTGGCGTAAACTCATAGATGTCGCCACAGATTGTTTGAATATATAGAAATCTGTTGCCATATCTCAATTACTTTTTACTACGTACTAATTTTATCACGGTCATCACTTTTGCACACCAAATAAATATATGTACAAATACAACGTTATATTCAAGTAAATATTTCCAACGTTGAATACCGCATAAAAAAACATATTAATTTTAACAATACGCAATAAATAAATGTAGATAAAAACAGTGTAAAACAGGTAATTTCCAGCGGCAGCTATAATAAATCGCGTCACATATTTTCTGAGACCGCGACCGTTATCAGTGGGTATTAATATCGCGAGAGAGTTTGTTGTAAAAATAATATCGTGTTGTGGGGATTGATCGCGTTTTGGTTATTTATGGAATAGGGTTAGGTTGCATTGGGTATTTAAATTGTAAAGATCTCTTATTTTACTATATTCTTATTCGAAGTTGTAATAATAATGCATAAGTAAAAGTAACTTAGTCTGCCTGTTAGGGCTTTAAACTTAAATCATTAAACCGATTCTTTAGGATTTGGTACAAAATATTACCACCTAGTTGGGAACTATATGTTTAGATAGGCAAACGAAAATGATGTAATGTCAAGTCAAAGTTCCAACTATTAATTTATAAATCCTTATTTCATTCAGTGTCCCAGTAGATTTTTTTTAAATATCCATAGAACACTTAATATTCAATAGTTAAAATAGCTGCTGTTTACTCAATATTCAGTTAAGTTAAAAAAACTGCTGCTAAAATATTGCTGATGGTATTTTCTTGCCACATAAGCCTTGAGGGCTGAATTTTAAAACTCTATATACTTCCCAATTTAAAACCACAACCAATAAACAATCAACCAATTGTCTTCTTATATTCCTTTCTATCCTTCCACTCGATTTAAAACTTACCCCGGCTAACCCTGACATCAATTGACTTCCCCGCCATAAAGGAGTTATGTAAACAAGTTTTTGCGAGAAGATCTATTAGCAGGGCATTAAACGTGAGATATAGGCTCCCCGCCGCGCGCGCACGTATAAATCTAGTATAGTTAGTGTAGTAGGTAGGGTGTCGTGAGTGTAAACAGGAAATGTTAAAGGAGGTTTATTTAGAAACTAGTGGCCGCCCGCGACTCCGTTCGCGTTGAAGTGGGTTTCCCGTGGGAATGCTATGTTTTTCCGCGGTAAAAAGTACTCTATATGTTATTCTGATGTATAACCTATAATACTGCAAAGTTTCATCCAAATCCGTCTTGTAGTTTTTACATGAAAAAGAAACAAACATCCATACATACTCATTTCACATTTATAATATTTGTAGGATTAGTAGGATGAAAACCTTAAGAAGTGTTTATTGACGTCTGGCAACAAGTACTTTTACTAAGTTACGTACTTGTTTTAGTTTTTAAGAATTAAAGCTCAGATTTGACAGTTTTTTAATTAAAGTAGGAATCACAAGGGCCTTTGTTATTTATATAACGACAATCGGCTACTTTTTTCCGACCCCATTTATCCATACTTACCCATAATAATATTCGGTTATTAGATAATGTAAATTGACAACTTAATCCTATTTTATGTAAGTTTTAAAAGATTGTAAGCACACATGGGCAAGTTTGTGTTTATGTTTAAACATTTTTAAGCAAAATTTATAAAATAACTGTATTACAATATAAAAATATAGTAGTAAGAATACGCGAGCAATGTATAACATAAATTACATATTCTTACATTGTACTACAGCTGAATCACAAACAATGTATTTAACTTAAAGTTACGTAAACAAGAGGTCCTATTTTACTACAATTAAGCTGTATTTCTAATGCACACACCTCACGTACATACATTCTGTCCATTTTGTTGAACGCATGTGATCCCCTTTCTAACAGATAACACTTCCAATTTGTCCGACCCACCGTTATTTTTCCACCCAAATAAATGTCATTATTTTGACAAAATGTCATAATTCTGACACAAATGTCATTACGGAGACAAAGATTGATTGGTATATTTATTGTTCGCTATCGGGTTCCGTATGAACTTAATTGAGCTCGGGGAAGTAATTACAGATTGTTCTGTTTTTATTGTATATGATGTTGCTGGGTTTTTGGAGTAATGGCAAAAGTAAAAAGCTTTATTTTCTGGTATTACCAATGATGGTTCTTGAGGTAAGAGTTTTTTAACAAAAAAATCGGTAAATATTACTTAAGTAAAACGCCGTAATTAATTTCTTTTTTATTATTATTTTTAAACTCATTTGAGTGTCTAAAATATAAAATACATTCTGCTGTAACCAAGTTTTATTTTTACTAGTAAAATACAAACTGAAGGACCCCGATGCATAATATAGCATATTTTTTATTGGCATTGGCAGTTGACTTAAGTTACGTTACGTTAAGAATAAAAAACAACATTGTTATAACCAGTTTAGTAAATTCAAGTATTGAAATAATAACTAACACAATTACCCTCTTCATCTAATAAACAACTGATTCCCATATTGAAATTGGTACCCAATTTAACACACCCAAGAATAGACTACCCTGCACCCAATCCACTCCGATTCGAAATCAATTACATTTTCGTTTACAATCGAATCAGACTTAAATTGGAACCTACCCGCAAATCTGTTCGTCGGCAAATAAAATACGTTTTTCCATATACTTACCTATATTTGATATCCAAATATAACAGTTTACAAATGGGTGATTCGGAATTAATAACCGCCTCGGTTGAATCGTTGTATTCCCTTCGTGTAAATATTGTAATCGCGTATGAAACGGTTTCGTCTCGGCAGTACACTCGAGAACAAATATAATGGAACGTCAAGGTACGGGGTGTAATGTTGATAAAGGTTTAGTTGGAAAACACCCACAAGCGGCAAGGTTCTAGAGGTTTTTGAAATACTCTACAAGACAATATTGTGCTATTTTTAGAATTTCATAAACGTCTTATTTACTTTTAGATGCTCGGTTTTTTGTCTAGTGTCTTAGGTAGGCTCTTTTAGGCTCTATCTCTTTCATTTCATATTTTGACAGGTTATGAGTATCTTCATAAAATATCTAGGTATTCATTCAACCAGTTTCAAAACTTTTAAATCAATGTAATCTTAGAAGAAAATGAAATCAAAAAAATAATTCGTAAAAAATCTTTTTTTAATAGTAATGTCGTAATTTTTGCTTGTAAGTGTATGTTTGGTAAATTCCCAACAGAACCCTCTCGACTTACAAAGTTCGATGTTGGGTAACGGTAAGCTATCTTACAAGGGAGTCGGAATATGAAAATGGAATACAAAATGATTTATTTACAGTTTCGTTGAATTTACGCTCTCAAATGGATGTATTTTATGTATACTATGATATCGAAGAACTAAAAATATTGATATTCCTAGGGTATGTAAAAATAAAGTGGAAAAATATTGTAAATTTTTGTCTGTCTGTCTGTCATGTTACGGAGCCACATCTAAATAATCGATTTGATTTTACTTATGTTTTTATCATTTGAAACTACAAGTATATGGGATGATTTCAATAACAATATAAACGCGTGGGAAGCTGTGGGAATCAAATAACAATTCTACTGTTTTACTTTACTTCAAATAAAAAAGCCAATAACGTGATGTTATATTCAACTAAGCACCTAAAGATATTAATTTTCATATTTGAAGCATTCTATTATTAAGCAAAGGTCCCTTGGGCAGGCTTTATTGCTTGGTCTTGATTCTGTATTAAAATGATGTACTAGTTTATTTTTAAAAGACTTAGGTTAGGACGTTACTTTTCAATTAGTCTCTAATAGTTTTTCGTAACTAATTGGCAAAAATGTACATATTTAATGGTACTACTACTGTCCAACTTATTTCTAGCACTAAACAGTTTCACTATTATAAAACAAATGCAAGGAATTCACAAATGCCTTATTTAAATGGCTAAATAAATGGCTGGTGAAGGTTTCCTCCTCCTCAGTTGATTAAAAGCAATACACGTGACGCACTTATTCCAACATCGGCCAATTAATTACTAGTGGTTTTGAAACCTCTTTAGGCTGCAAAAGTGGCTCGCAACTTCAAGTAAAACTATGCATGCTTTGCATTATGATGGCTACACAAAAATTAAAAAAAAAAGAATATTATTTTATTCATCATAGATATGTAACATATACTTAATGAACGTCAATGTTACAAACTTCGACTTTGCCTAACTGTAGACCGAGAGAAAAAAGCCGGCGGAAAAAAACTCCCAGCACTCTTTTCGGAAATTATACAATCTCTCTACTCTACTTAAAAGCTTTCCATAATTTGTCAGTGAAACTTCTATTACTATAAACTGTACTAGTAGTAGCAACTAGAGGATCTAAATTGTTGTTTAATTATGCCTTTTAAAATACCCACTACATTTGGATGGCGTTGCTTCCACAAACAGAATTTTGGTCACCTGTGGCTTACGTAATAGCAGCTAATTGATAATGAAAGGAAACCTACATGGAATTCAGACGAAATATCTACACATTGAATAACATGATTTATACATAAGTTATATCTTGTAGTAAGTAAGTATGCACGTTTTACTCTAAATGGCTTTCGCAATGATAGTGCCAAAATCGACTCTACTGGTTTGCAATAAAGTTGATTTCGCATAATTTATGGCTTGATGGGGTAATCAAATCGATAGTTAGTTAAGAGATTAGCAATCGTCAATGGAAACCAATCCCTTAAGTGGAGGGATGATGGAAAATAAACAGGCGTTTTATTACACGAATGTAGGGTAGTTGCGATCGAGACGAAATCGATAGGCGACGATCTCGAATTATCGAGTTAATTTACTATCGACTAGCTTTCGGACCCGTGGCTAAAAAAACATGGATAGTAACTACAAGTTGGATGACCTTGAAGATAAACTGACAAAACAAATATAAGAAAACTTTATTAAAAAAAAAAGAAAAAATCGAATAAGTAATTTTATTGTTTAGATTATACGTTTCGAGTCTAAGGCCGCTAAATTGTGTATTTGACAATGAATTCACATTTTCAATTCCTTCAAAATAAGTTCAACAGCCACTGCCGAAGAAAGCCGAACATTGCCGAACTAACGCGATTCAAACAAAACTGTAACGGCGGTGTCATAAAATATTTGCAATGCAAATCACAGTGCTCCCCCATAACTCGAGATAAAAAGAAATCGTAAAAAAGCCGTAAAATTCCTTACTATAGTCGTTGAAACACTGCGAGACTGACGATTACGCAGTTTTGCCTATCTGACGAATTGGTGATTCGATATTCGCAAGTTTCATTTATAAATCGAATCGATGTTCGCAATTCAAGTTTGTTTACGACTCGGAGTCAAAACAAATTCTTGGAATACTGGGATGTTTATTTAAAACAATTTTAGGTTAAGGTTTATTTAAAAGATTTCGAAGGAAAAGTTTAGTTAAACGTTATTCGGGATTTAGAAAATTGTTTCTTGTTTAGATGACGAATAAATAATTTTATAACTATAAGTACTTAGTTCTACTTGTTCAATACGATTACGTTTTTATAAAAAAAAAAATGGTTTAAGTTTTTCAATAGGTATATTTAATACGAAAATGTTTTAATTTAATAATACAAAAATGTATCAAAAGGACAATATCTATTAAAATAAGTATATCTTTTTAGTTACTACCGACTAACAAATACCAAAGGCTTCTTACAAAATGACACTTCAATAAGAGCGAGAGCTAAAACCTCGCACAGCGCAAATCCCGAAACAAAACAAAACGCCGAACTTTCCTCTCTAACGGAACAGAACTCATAATCCGCACTCAAACCGCACTGAATTTGTCAACGGGCGGAATCCGCATCCGTAACCGAGCAATCCCCAATCCGTAACCGAAAGTTGCATTCGGAATTAACAAAAAATATGCAAAAGCATTCGGAATTTAAAAATCATTTAGCTATAGGGCCGGTTGAGAATTAATTAGCTGGCAGACATCGCGGTTGCTCGCTTTAGTTATTTCGCCAAGCTGCAGTTTTCTTTTTACGAATATACCCGTTAGGTTGGCAACTTTGTAAGGGCGGTTACGCTACGGCATGTCGGCTTGCTTCGGTTTACATATCGTTTATTTCTTAAACTTGTTTCTTACTTAAATTTGTATTAGTTTACAATTTAACGCCTTGAAAGGATCTTTGGAATTCTTGCAATCATTTACCAAAATTCAAACTGCCGCTTCCGCCTAAATAGAAGTTTAATAGAACAAAAAGGAATCCTCTGCACCTACGAGTATATTACTTACAAAACCACTCTGTAAACTTCCATAACAAACAGGCTTTACTACAATACGCGTTATCTTCAACTCATACCTACTACCTTTGATCCACACCGCGTAATGTATCCTATAGAACGTTACAATCGCACCTCATTAAAATAGCGTGGTACAGAGGCGGGTATTGTTCTTAAATTCCATAGGAGGTAAAGATAGGTATGCTAATGTAACGGCCTATTGAAATTTGCAATGCCAGGCCCCGGGGAAAAGAAAGCAAGACGACCAGCGAGAGATTGGAGGAAAACTAATTATTGACCTGGAGTAATCAACAAGAATATAGATAAAATTTAGAATACATTGAAGGTTACCAGGTTTTAAACTTGTTTAGTGGCATTAAGGTTATGGTAGATTATAGGAACTCAGTTTATGGATTTTCTTTGATAATATCTGATAAAACTATAAAAAAAATTGGCTAACAAAGTGTTGTACTGTTAGTTGTTTCAATTAAAATATAGGAAGCAAATTGAAGCATAATTTCTGTGTGAGATATTTTTTCAATACGAGCACACTTATTTACATAGGGCAACTATTCAGAAATTATATCCTACTAATATTATAAACGTGAAAGTTTGTGAGTATGTAAAGATATTTGGAGGGATGTATGGATGTTTGTTACTTTTTCACATAAAAACTACTGGACGGATTTTGATGAAACTTTACAGCAATATAGGTTATACATCAGAATAACATATAGGGTACTTTTTACCGCGGGAAAACTTATCATTCCCACGGACAACCGACTTTCACGCGGAGGGAGTTGCAGGCGGCCACTAGTCAATCAATAAATTGTGATGTCCTGGGGCAGGGTGGTTGGGAAGGAGGAACATGACGTATGTAATAAAAGATTATGTATGTAAAGTGCTTATCTGTAGAATTAAAACTACATGTGACAACGTGTTACCTACAGGTTTATACTTGTAATATAGAAATATACGAACTAGGTCCTTAATGGTTTTTTATTGTAACGACATTTTCGCTATAAACTAACAAAGCTGGGCTTTACCTACCCTGTGTTTCCCACCTAATTTAATATTTGTAGGTTTGTAACCATCAGATTCTTCTTAAATTGGTCTCGCGAATTATCGCAAAATGCTTTTAGGTAAAATATACCTACACAAAAAGGCCCTACATACCTACAAAAAAATTAACTTTTGATATCAACAAAAAAGTGTATTTTTACGACTTTACCAATATGAAATTACTTTAATACATAATTCATTTCAAACAGGCTTTTTAACTTACCAAAACCAAACAATAAAAGCCAAAAGACCCATCCACACTTTATTCCTTCGAGAAGTTTCTATATCTTTCTGGAAGATGCCTCACACATCGTGTTAATCCTTATCTTGAGCCTCGGGGCAGCGGTTAGCAGTCTATCAATTGGGCGGGAAACTCAAATCTGTTTGGCGCGAAGACGTATTCTTGACGTTTGGTTTTTTTTTGGGTAAGGCTAAGGTTTTTTCTGCTTGTCGTATTAACTTTGTAACGGTAAGTTGCAACTTTGCAAAAACTGTTACCTACTTAAATTGTATTAAGTTAGATCGTATTATAATGAAAATTAGGAACTGACAAAATAATAATAAAAAAGGACAGCTCAATTTCCTAATTTTGTAAGACATATACTTTCTAAAAAGTTAACTGCGACATTAACCTTTACAGCCCCATTATTGTACACAAAAGATTTAAGTTGAAGCATCTAGCACAATAACTTTTAAAATACCCTCCCCGAGGTTACGTAATAGACAATAAAATCCGCCGGAATAAGCCTTCACGATTTATTGCCTTCAATCAAGTGAACTTTCCTTTTAAACTTGAGGTTTTTCGTGAAACAATTACCTACTCCTAGTTGACTCTTGGGATTAGAGACCAAAAATTACTGAGAAGAAAGATTAGATCGGTTCACAAAGTTAGTTAAGTTTTGGAAGTAGTAGAATTTAGTTCCAAAAGTTAGTTTAGTTTCAAAATTGTATAAGTGTTGTTTGTACATAGGTATTCGATCTGAAATGTTACGACCTTTAAGTCATTTATTTAAAGATAGACTAGTGGCCCGCCTTTCCTTACTTTCCTTATAATTAATCTCATGATGATACTCGAAAAAATAAAACGATATAAATTTTGGAAATCCGTTTCATAGTAAGTACATAAGGCGTATGCGGGACATACAAACAGACACGAATAGCGACTTTGTTTTATACCTACCTCATAATGTAGATTGCTAGTAGAAATATACGTACCTATAGCTAGGTAGATAGGTAGAGTACTCAGTTAGTAATTGTCTTTGATATTATCCTCAATTAACCGAGACGTAGGAATATGACATTGCCTCAAGCTTTAGTGTTCGTGGTCTACAATTAGGTCACTTCACTCTATGTATTTGTTTCTAGTAAAATTGACGTAGTTGGGTAAAATTAACAATTTTACTAAAACTTATCGACTTTATCTACGAAGCGATTTAGCGTTCGCAAGCAAAATTTCAATTTGCAGACAGTTTCTGGATTTATCCTTAATGTTCAATAATAGGTATACGAATAGGTATATTGTCCATAAACAGTTATGCCTCCGATTTTGCTAATTTGGAAACAAAGCAGTTTTTTATATTAATAAATGATTTTTAAATCTCGAGAGTATGTACTATACCAAGTATCTGGTATTAAACTAAGGGCAATATAGGTACCACACAATGGGCTATTGTTTGGTATTTCCTAATTACACCCAGATACAAGCAAATTTCATAGACCTTTTAACCAAATTGACCAAACCAGGGACCCTGTTACTAGCCCTGCAACATAGGTACTTCAACGTCCTCTGTGGTGCAGCGGTATATACACCGGACTGCTAAGCGGTTGGTTTCGGGTTCGATCCCCGGGTCGGGCCAATTTCGTAAAATGGTATTTCGCTATTGGCTCGTGTCTGGGTGTAACTAGGTCCTGTGTAACTCCTAGTCCATTATGTGGTACCTATAACACAAGTGCTTAATACAACTTACTTTTGGGCCACATAGTTGGTGTGTTAGTCTGGAGATTTATTATTATTTATTTTATTACTACTGCACCACAGAGGTCCTCATCTATACTTACAAAATAACAAGTAATGATATATCTTGCTAAGAAACAATTATCTCCAACCTACGTCAAGGACCAAACTTCATACAAACCCGTGATGCTGCATCCTGCTATCACTTAAATCTAATTTGTTATTTGCGTGCCCGTGATCCATTACGCCCCTAACAGGATTGTGGTCTCACGGGCCCAACGAGTGCCACATTACGAGACCCAATACAATCTGTGCACGAGCCCAGTTTTAGGATAAATAAGCTGCTGAAGGTTGTAGAACTTTTAGTGCACGAGTAGCACTGGGAATTCATTGTAAATTTCGTGGTGTCGATTAAGGTCACTGCATAGGAATAAATGCATAAAGACAACTAAATAAACAAGTGATACGACCACGCTTATCAGTCGCATCTAAGTAATTCCAGAAGCATCTAAACGTCTAATCATCTGCTACCACGCTTAAGGAAACATTGGCAACGTCGCTTGCAAATAAAATTCATTGGCTACAACCGTTGTGTATTAAACCTTAAATGGCTAAGTTTTATTTTGGCACGCTACCGCCGCCTGTGATTTCCTCTGGTTATGTGCTCCCTGGAGACACTATAACCAGGTTATTGCTCTTAGTTACGGATTGGTTTGTTCACGACGAAACAGTTTGTGACTAATGGAGCTGCGTAATGACAAGTAAACTGGGCCAAATAAGACTGTTCTATTCCCACTATGAGTTTTAGGGAAAATGAGAAATACGAAGACACGATTATTTGGATGAGTAATTCATATTTCTGCTAAGAATTGTTAAATTTCTTTATATTTCTACACGTAGATACAATTAATCGGGCTTTAGCCAAAACACAAATCTGATCACCATTATCCCCATACAAAAATCCACTCGGGCGCTCATCATTATCAATAAGACGTACTTACATAAATCATAATATAAGGCTTCTTTTATTTGTCAGCGGTCATATACAGTTGACCGATGGGCGTTCATTATTGAGACTGGGTCTCGGGTCTGTACTCAAGAGGCTTATTTTACCCACTGAGTCGGGTGATAAATTGGTAAGCCACTGTGGATGGCATTAAGCAATAGCATTGATAAAATTGCGGACTAGTGCTGGCGACGTACGGGACGGTATTCGGGGCGGTACTGTATTGTGTGCGACTATAGATATGTAACGTACGAAGGATATTAAATATTTACGATGATTCAGAAGATACATTTATTATACAGATACAAGCTGTCAGAAAACTATTAACTTTGTCAAACATGGGACAGAAGCTTTGCGTGCCTTCAAAAAGCACTACAAAACTAATACCTATACCTACTATATACGCCTAGGCTCCAACTGTTAGTAATAAGTATTTATAACTTAACTATATTAAAATTAACCAGTAAAAAAGTAAGGGTAAAATGTTCTGCTCAACTAACAAACACAATATCTTTAAGTCATTAAAAAACCAAACCAAACCAACCCTAATACAGAAATCTGCGCCAAGAAAACCCCTTACATTGATTGATTTCGCAACAGCAAATAAAACGGGGCAATCTCAACATTATCAGCTAAAGATACAACGATATAATTCTGTTTACTGGACTGGATCCACCTAATAAAACTCGCAGACTTATTTATTGTTGAAATGGCAAATAACCATAACTACTGAATTGCCGTAGCGAGATCGCTCGTAAAATCTGCCCGTATTTTTTATTCACATACCATCCAACATATAAATTGGCGTGCAGATGAAAAACGACCTTATTTCCCAGAGATAGAGTTGAAAATTGAGATTGTAGAACGAGAATTAATGTTTTCTAATATCCTATACATAAGGACCTTAATATCTTTACATAGAATATGTTAAGTATTAATAATGAAAGTTACTGTTGATTCTATTTCTCGTTAACACCCTTTGTGAGGATGACAGTTGACTTGGCATTAATACATTATGTATGGCATGGTAATTAGGATTCCAATGCTCTCAAAAGGAAACTTGATGAAGCATGTAGACATTACTACATGGAAAATGAACATTAAACAACTGTGCTTGCAATATGACACCAGAAAACCTCGTTTCAGGCCCAAACTTACTAATATTTAGTTGAATTTATTTTAAATTAATATTTACTGAATTTCAGACGACAGTTTGAATCAATATCCTACTTATATTATAAACGTGAAAGTTTGTAAGTATGAATGTATGGTTGAATGTTTGTTACTCTTTCACGAAAAAACTACTGGACGGATTTGGATGAAACTTAACAGTAATATTTATACATCAGAATAACACATAGAGTACTTTTTACTGCGGGAAAACTTTTTCATTCCCACGGGAAACCCACTTTCACGCGAACGCAGTCGCGGGCGGCCACTAGTCTAAAGTAAAAATAAAAATACAACAATAAGCTAACGACCATGCCCCGTTGGGAAATCGAAAAGGTGAAAAGCGCCAAATCATTAATTAAAAGAAAAAAGTTTCTTGCAAAGGCATTTATTCATGTTCAAAATGTAAAATAAACAACTAAAACAATAATGCACCAAGCTACGACAATATCTTTAGAAAAGTAGCTCCTTTACATTTAACGATATATTTTTCAATCCCACTGTACCAAGGAATTCCTCTGATTAATTCGTATTTTTTTTTAAATATCAACATTTATATTGCATGCTTTAACGCTTTTCTAAAGATATAATTGTTGGTAGGCACCAAGTATTTTCTATTTATCGTATTAAAATACATAAGATAAATAAGTAATTTAGAAAATAATAATTTTATTTACATTCAGAATATCACATTTTAGTCGAGTTGTATTCACTAGAAAATATAACATGTTTTATGTGGCCCAGAAACCCAACAATTTAAACGCATTTTTTTTTCTTATAATCTTGTGCTGCGGTCAATTGCTTACGAAAGCTTGTACTTTACATTCTGATGGTAACTTTAATTGATACAATTTTATTTTAGAAAATACGCTTCTAATTTTAAAATTCACACCCTTTTGTTTCCACTTATGATACGAAACTTCTTATGGTAGCATCAAAAGTAAGGCATAATGAAACCGATTCTAAAAACTCGCACTTAACTAAACTTAAATTATTTTTTGTCGAAACAGATGTAAGTATTTCACTAAATTTAGTCTAAATCTGAATTAAACCAAATCAAATCGACAAAATAGGTCTATGCTATATTATAGGATTTTCAACCGAAACTGAAAACCTGTTTCATTTTAACAATATTTTAAGTGAAGTGAGTTCTTACTCGGAAACGGCACCAATGTCATTTACTATTATTACCTTTCACGAAAAATATACAAACTTAAATCACTTCCATTAAAAAAATTGTTACATAATGGAAGTACTGAGTGAAAACATGTGATATTGCTTCATTACGCTAGTAACCCATTTCACACTGTATACAAAAACTATATTATAAATAACTAGTATTAAACACAACCAGTGCACATGCATTTGAAAATAAACTTTAATCTTGTAGAAATACAGTCGATATTTTGTCACAATTCAAATGATTGTCCAAAGTTGTGTTTCATACTTTATCTACGAATAATAATATATTTAGAAGCGAAACTTCCATTAATTTTTTATTGTATTTTAGTCCCTACCTAAAAAAACTGCATCAAATCTCTACTGTGTTTCTTATTTGACTTCAATTGTGATTCTAATTTGCACGGCGATAAAATTGCATTTCCAATAGCATTTTCGCTCAAGCTTCAGAAAGCGCGCGCTCAACACTTATACATTGCCACATTGGTAGAGATTTTGTAAATCAGTCACTGTTCTAAATACAAAATTTTCGTAGCTATATGATATTATATATGATGTATACATATTATATATTAAATAGAGCAGGAATAGTTGTAACACGAGGATTCCTCTTGCTCGCGCCGCTCTTCATTAGTAATTCGAATATTTTGATTTGGTCTACCCGTCTCCCACAGTCCTGGGGTTTCTATTATCTGTGGATATGATATCGTAGATATTGTAAACCGCTTTATACTCTATTCAGGTAGTATAAATAACTCCTTTATTCATATACGCTTTTTAATACGTATATTAGTTGAAAAAATATGTGTCTGTCAGTTACGAAAGTTAACAGAAAAATGTACCAGTTCGGTCCACCCGGATAATTCAGCTACTTATAACTAATCACTGGGTATTTTGAGATAGATCAGCACAACATGAGGTATTAAAATGATCCAACCATGTGGGTTTTCCCACAACGTTTTCCTTCAACATAAGTGCATATTAAATGTGTACTCAGTTAAAAAAATACCAAACTCTTCCGAAATCTCCTTCAAAATCGTCAACCATGTCTTTTACCGTTATCTAGATAATTAAGTAAATAAACTTAAACACATAAATTAATTAGTTATATAAATCAGTCCACTAACCTTTTGCACAAGTTCTTCGAACGCCAAACTGATGCCTTCTTGCGTCTTGGCGCTGCTCTCAATAAACAGCATTCTGTGCTTCATTGCAAACGCCTGGCCCGCCTCCCGGGGCACCGCCCGTGGCTATATAGTGATATTGGAATGTAAACCTTATTAATTAGGTTTTAAGGACTTGAATTGTGTTTAAATGAAACATAGGCAGCACAGTCAGGGTTTACAACTGCGTTTTTCTATAAGTGTTTTTTGTAGCCTTAACTAAACAATTTGCTGCTGTTTACTGTCTAATAAAAAGGAGTTAATGCACGATTTGTTAAATACAATTTCTCTACTTTTTAAACAGTGTCCTTTGAATCACAGTCACTACATGTCAAATAGTGTCTGTTCATAACAATATTGATTTATTAATCATTATGTAAAACACATCTTTCTTTTCACATTAAGTACTCCTCGTTAAAACATTTATTTGAACTATGGAATAAGAAATATGTATGCTTTAAAAACAAAGGGGCACTCACCTTATCAATTTTATTTCCTACAACAAGGCACACCAAATTCTTCTTAGTTGAGTATACTTGCAGTTCCTCGGCCCATTCCTTGAGTTTTCCTAGTGTTTTTGGGTCTGATGCATCATAAACTAATATGGCACCATGTGCGTCTCTAAAATAAAATGTATTGGTAAAAAACTCCCCTACATTTTATGTTTTTTAATGAGGCTATGATTTCAAAGTTTTACCTTATAAGTTGTACATAGAATCATCTTTAAATATTGGCATCATAATTTATATTTTATTTGAGCCTTGAGAGATTTTAAATTAAAATATAAATTGGTTTTAAATCAGTTTGTTTTTAAATTGAATATTTTATTAAGTTAAAATTTATATCCCAACATTTTCTTTTCTGAAACATATGTTTACCTGTAAAAGCTTGATGTCAGTGTTCTGTATCGCTCCTGGCCCGCGGTGTCCCAAATACCGAGTTTAACTTTCAGTCCGTTGACTTCCATCACCTTACATTTGTAATCTACACCAATGGTCGCTGGGAACTGTGCGTTGTAATCACCGGTTGTAAATGCAAGTATCATGCTAGAAAAGTTTTATAAAGTTATCATAAAAATAGTGGTTATACATCCTACAAGTCGGGCATAAGCCTAGTTCTCAGATAAACACTGAAAAACAAATTAAGATTTAGTAGAAACACTTTGTAAAGTGCTTATATTTAAACAAACTATGTTATAATATCAAACATTCTCTAGTGATACTACAACCGGCATGATTATAACATTGTATTTTGTATTAAAAAGGCGCAAAGAAGTTTCATAATGTGAGTTTTCATATTAGTATGGTTTTCCCAAGTTAATATAAATTTAAAGACACATTTGTAAGGTTGTTACACTACAAGTTATCATAAAAAGAGGTAAGTATGGCTATCTTTTATCAAAAAAGATCTTTCATAAAGTTATTGTTTTAAATTGTATTACCCACTCAAGGTTGAAATACAAAGAATCTAAGCGGAAGACCGATACAGTAAACTAAAAACTGTGCGTGTACTAACTACGAAACATAACTCAAATAAAGGTATTTTTAGCATGACTCACGAGTAGGAAGTAAGATGGTTTAACTTGAAACAAAATTGTACTATCTGCGGAAATTATTACCTAGATTTACCAACGCCACTCTCTCCAATAACAAGGATTTTCAGATTCGTAACGATATCCATATTTATGCACATGAAGTCGAAAAAAAGGAACTATGACCAAAAGGTTAACACAACCGTTTAATATGTTGCGTCAACAGAAAATCTTCTACTAAACGCAATTCTAGAGTATCACAGTACAAAACACGATGTAAAGATTACACTAATATCGATTAAAATAGCAAAATATTGCGATAATATTGTCTTTTTTATGATTTTACTACGCAACAAAACAACGAGCAAAACAACTTTTATTATTTTGACAGCTGTCAGTTCGACGTTGACGTTTTAGGGCTTGCTTGACGTAAGGTCGTAATTGCGTTTCGTTTCATGTTTCCAAGAGATTCTAAGTGAATAAAACATAAGTAAAATTATATAAAAAAAATTAAGATAAGCATAATCATCATCATTACATAATATAAATCTAAGTCGCTAATTCTGTCTGTTTGTGTGTTTGGCTGCTAACTCCTCTTTAAGTACGTAACGGATTTAAATGCGGTTTTCTCCATATTTTAGGGTATTTATTCATTTAAATTTGTAAATAAAGAACGTTTAGAAAAAGTTTTTTTAATCATCATTATCATTACATAGTATAAATCTAAGTCGCTAATTCTGTCTGTTTGTATGTTTGGCTGCTAACTCCTCTTTAGGTACGTAACGGATTTAAATGCGGTTTTCTCCATATTTTAGGGTATTTATTCATTTAAATTTGTAAATAAAGAACGTTTAGAAAAAGTTTTTTTAATCATCATTATCATTACATAGTATAAATCTAAGTCGCTAATTCTGTCTGTTTGTATGTTTGGCTGCTAACTCCTCTTTAGGTACGTAACGGGTCACTAGTAATTTATAAGATTCCTTTTTTTCTAGGTTACATTTTTCAGGTGGGTTCTGTGCACTGACCGCAACGTATAACTACTTTAGGCAAGGTTAAAATAATACACAATAATAAACAACATTTAACATTGATCATTTTAATAAATAATTACTTAAGTTACAAGGAACATCTGAATGACAATTACCATGAGATTTCATTACTATTAGGAAAAGTTGCTTTTCACGGCTGCTCTGTCTAAACCTAGTCGAAAGTGACGGATTACAATGCTGTTTTCACCATCGGTATTTAAATTTCTAATAGATGTGTAAGTAAATTATCAGACTTAATTTAATATTTTATCAACAAGTTGGCACGATTGCGATATGTCGACGAGTCATTAGTTAGAGGTATATAAGTCGGTAATTTAATAAATAGGCCCTAAACAACCCCCTATCGACTGCTGCCATACACCTTACGTTAAACCTAACACCATTTTCAAGATATTACATTTCGTGCCTAACCGGAAAACTGTCTTTATTTCAAAGAAAAGTAAGAAAAGAAAATTGTCTCGAGAACCGATGAACCTTTCTACCTTGAGGTTATGCTCCTAACTTTATAAAGTTAAACTGAAGAGTTCTACGGTACTGCGAAGAAATTTCTAGCATGTTTCTAGCGTTGTTGGTCTAGATTTAAACTGTTTACTCAAAAAGTGGTGATATAAGTTTGATGTGTGAATACAGGATTAGACCGAGAGAAAAAGCTGGCGGAAAAAAATCTCGGCACTCTTTTCGAAATTATTTTTCTATTTTTGATTTTTTACTATTTTACTAGTCACATATGAGATGTACTTATCTAGGTAACTAAATGCTTATTAAATTTTTAGTTACTAATAAGATCTTATTAAAACGTTAAATTATATTCTTATTATTTGGTAGGTTCACTAGTAATTTTTTGATTGACGTTCATTTATTTCTTATTGTACTGAAATTAAAATAAGTTTTAAAATCACATCTACCAATGAAAAACAATCGAAAAGCAAACTTCCGTGCCCCGGCGAAACCGTCAACCATTGTACGTAACAGAATGACGCACCTACCCACCTTCTAAAGTAAAAAGTTTGCTTCCACGAAGACATTGCAAATGGAAAATATCAAAACTAAAAATTCAGTTCAAAACATTTTATAGCAAGTGCCCCGACCGAGAAGACTCGCTAAAGAAAATATAACTTTGCCTTTTGTACAAAGTAATATTGTATAATGTTCAGTTCATTTATTATGCGATGTTTTAAGATATCAAACTGAAATTATTTCGATGAATTGTTTTGAGATTCAATATTGTAAAAATCTGTTCTTCTGAATATTTTTGAATAGAATTAATATATACTTAGGTGTTTTTTAAGCTCTGTGAGAGTCAGAAGGTCGTAGGTACATATTTTATTATTTACCACTGTCTTTTTTATACATTATTACCTATACATTTATTAAATAAAACCTAGCTAGGCAGATGTAGAGGTTTATACGTAACTTGTTACCTAAACAATGATGACTTATATATCTATCTGTTACCATGAAGATTATTTTCATCTTGAATTAAACTATTTAAGAGACACTTTTATACTCTTATTCTTGGAAAATAATAAATACGAAAAATATTTTCCGATTTCATCAATATTATTCTAGCCGCTAGTGAAATTCAAAATAATGAAGCGTTCCATTTATGAGCGGAACGCACGATTCCTCAGATGGGTTTGAATAGAACTTCCGGTAGATATGGCTTCTATTCAGACTGCACCAGGGCTGGTAGAAAAACTTTTTGATTGATAAAAATTGTTTATTCAGCCGTGTAAAAAATTGCCGGCTAAAAAATACTCATATTTACTGCTTTTCAATTAATGCAGTACCTAACTGGACAAAACCACGGAATAATTTCGATGGCGTGGAAAAATATGATGTCGAAAATCTACTAGTAATGAAATTATTGAAACTCCGGTAAAATTACTAAAAGTGCCGACTAAAAAGGTAGAGTAAGTAGGTAAAACCTATCTAAAATTGAATTTGCACCTAGGTACGTTTTAAAGTTAGTATTCCCAAAATATGAAATCGAGATGTTACTCCGCCTTAAACATTAACTTTTTACATCGTTATTTCCTTTCGGGTTATAACGCCCTGTGAATATTGATGTAAACAGGCTGTTGATATGAATATTTTATTAGAGTTTTTGATTGCTGGCAGCCCTAGCGTCTCGGACCTCGTGACCCGAAGTGCAGTGTTTTGTTGTATAGTTAGATAGAGATGGGTGTATATATCTGCGTTTTTCACTCATTAGTGGGTTAGTGACGGCGCTTCCTATCCCGCTTGGGGTATTTTTTAGTATGCAGAGCAAACGATCGTTGTGGTTATATGGGAATGCATTAGAAGGAAATTTATTTTCCTAGGAAAAGTTAAAGCTACATTTCAAGTATTTAAAATGTTTGATGCATTGTAATTTTATTTTTAGGTATTTTAACTTGTTTGTAGCGATTTTAATGAGCGTTATTTTTTTAATAGAAATTTTGACAAAACACGATATTTTCTGACTTACCTAAATAAGTTTTTGCTACTAAAGATAAAATATTGGTAGAGGCAAGAGAGAGCTTATCCTAATGATATAACGGGTGTAAGAAGACCATTTCCGAAGCCTGAAACCATGTATTCTTGAGCCTCAATAGTAACTAAATTCACTAACAGTATACCTAGAAAACTCAATTTAGAAAGTTATTAAGGGTTGAAAAGTCATATTCGCGGCTTGAAATCATTGCTCACACAACAACTGATGGTTCAGGTGCGATGATTTCCATAGCAAATTAATTAAAAACACAGTTTAATTTTAAATCATCGTAAAATCTGATAGTATAAATGCAAATTTGTACGATTATGTAAAAAAAACATTAAAATATTTTTTTGCTGTAATCGTAACCAGTACCCCTACAGCAATGCCCTGTTTTTGTTTCGGAAGCAGTTTTTTACACCTCGTATATCTAAACGCAATTATAAATAGGTAAGATCGCCTATAAATGTACCTCCAAACAATTAATCTTTGTTTCTTGTCCCTATTCCTGAACTTCCAAAAGGTTTATTCAATCAGCTAACGACTCGCGTGTCTAAACTGTTTGAACCGAAGACAAATACGCCGGCGGAGCGTAGCGAGCGTAGCGAGCGTAGTCAGCGTATCAAATGACCCGGCGAATGCGATCGGTTTGTCCTGGGATAAACCGTCCGTTATTTAGGCAGAGAGTGTACGACGTGTGTAGATTGAACTGATGAGTGCATGTTTTTGTATCTGAACTAAAAAAAGTAAAAAATAATAATATTGAGAATACTTTTAAAATTTTAAGGGGACTTTAATGCTTTATATTTACAGTTAAAACTGACCAAGTTTTTACTAAGAAATATAGAGCAATTTTTAAATACTCAGTTTTATTGTTTTTTTTAATAATGTAATATTTCGATGGTTTTTCATTTCATGTTTAATTGCTCCATCCGAAGCTCAAGCATATCAAATTACTCTTTAAAATTTTCAATAAATTGAAATATACCTCAAGTTTAAACATAAAACACAGCAACTATCCCTCCTGAAACTTCGTAGGCATATTTCAATACCTTCGCCCCACCACCAATTTTCCGTAGCAAATGGGTCTCTGAGACTCGAATAGAATTGCAAACTCAACACACCTCCATAGGTGAGCGGTTATTTGGTCCCCATATTGAATCTGAGTGAATTTCCCGATTGATAGCCACGATTGATAGAGCCTTCAGTCATTTAATGACAAACAGCCTATTAGATTGGCGATTGTTTTTTTGGTAAACTTTTCGGATGTCAAAAATTTGCATTAAAAGTAATTTAGGCCCAAAAATTGGGACAACCGCAGATTGAGATCTAAACTTTATTTTTAAAGGTAAAGCATCTCAAATGGTATACTATAGCCATGATAAAATATGGTGATAATAGGCAAATAATGGTACGACAGGTATTCAAAATTAACATTGCAAGGTTTTGTTCTATTTGTGAAAAATAAATTAAGTTTTTTTTTCTAAATTATAATATTTTTAGTGAAGATATAGGAAGCAAGTTAAATTAATCAACAACAACGTCAGGAAATAACATCGGTTTACTTATTCAAATATTGTTAACAGAAATACAAATAAATCAAAGAAGTAATTGTTCACAATAATTAAACAAAAATGGCTCGCGTGACACAGAGTTGCCGCAATACGTGCGTCTTTGACAACCAATGAAAAACAAAAGAAGATCGGTACGTCACAGGCATACAACTTTTTAAAAACTCGGTGACCAAAGAGGTTCTCTTAATACGGCTTCTCCTGACACTGGGACGTCCCCGGCCCTTGTTGAGGACCCAGCATCAGACTCTTGATCCAGTCGTGAATGGAAAGACCCGGAGTTGACCGCCAATCGTTTTCTGAAGCTGCTTCTCTTGACGCCTGTTGACGCCAGCCGTTGATCCGCATCAGGCAGGTCCTGACTTATGTGAAGTAACTCAGCTCACGAACATCTTGTGCACTGTCTGAAATTTTATGAAGTTAAAGCAAAACAAGCAAAATTCAAATATCAATACCACACATCCTTACATACTCATTCACAACAGTCAATTCACATATAAGCTTGCAATCAAACGGACAAGTCCTGAAATTCATCACCTCTTAGCACAAGCATATAATTTGAGACGTCTCATAAATAAAATACTTCTCTGGGGCCCATAATTAAGCTGTAACTTGTAGGCTCGTGAAGCGTATTTTCGGTGAAGGCTCGTGACGTGAAGCGTAATTGCAGTGTAGGCTCGTGACATGAAGTGAAGGCGACGAACCTTATCTCGATATCTGAAACAGACGCCCAAAAGTGCACGTTTGCGCCGGGCCAGCCATGCCTGTGTTAACGACAAACGTTACAGGACTTCTCAGTGTTCGGGGCAACAAACGCCAGGCACTTAAGCCTCATCCTGGTTCGCATTATAGCTACAGGGATCACTGCTTGGCAAACCAATGCCGCATCCTGTTTCACAATTATTGTTACTACAGGGGTAAACTCGGAGGCAACTCAGGCCTAGGCGACAAACGCCACATCCTGATTCGTAGTTAGTGCTACTACAGGGATCAACTCGGAGGCAACTCAGGCCTAAGCGATAAACGCCACATCCTGATTCGTAGTTAGTGCTACTACAGGGATAACCATCGTGACCAATCACGGCCGAGACGATGAAGCATCATGAAGCTGCATCGTCTGCCAAACAGCATTCATATCTGTAGGTCAAACAAAACACAAAACAAATATATGGCCAAGTTAAATTGTGTTGAAACATAATCACCTTCGAAGAATGCAGCACACACTTCGAGACACCATTCGCCTCGCCACGGTATCGACCATTACCATGAATTTTATTGAATTGTATGAGCCACGCATTTCAAGATCCAGCTCGCCTGTGAAATGATAAAACTTAATTACGAAAACAGGATCTTACGTCGTACAGGTAGAATTCGAGCTTCGGTTCGCTCGTTCATCCTGACTTTGCTGGTCGTCTTGGAGATACTGCTGAGTGCTGTTTCTAGTCATCTCACGAAGCGCTCAATTCACAGCATAATCAGACCTAAAACCATAGCGTAAGGGCCTTTAGACTGAGTTCTCGAGCGGGTACGCAAGTGCGCTTCCACGCACGCGAGCCATTTCGTTCACGCGACAAACTTCGCGCCATTATTACTCACACACTTATTAAAATGCACAAATAAAATAATACAAGTGAACAATTACTTTGCGGGTTTTGAGGTTATGAAAATTTAACATGTGGGCTTGCGTCCTTTATCCCACTTCTGATTTTAGTGAAGATATAGGAAGCAAGTTAAATTAATAACAACGTCAGGAAATAACATCGGTTTACTTATTCAAATATTGTTAACAGAAATACAAATAAATCAAAGAAGTAATTGTTCACAATAATTAAACAAAAATGGCTCGCGTGACACAGAGTTGCCGCAATACGTGCGTCTTTGACAACCAATGAAAAACAAAAGAAGATCGGTACGTCACAGGCATACAACTTTTTAAAAACTCGGTGACCAAAGAGGTTCTCTTAATAATATTATAAGATTAATGAACCTAGCGGTGTTAAGCTCAATTTCCACTATTATTTATAAATTAAAAACGAAAAAACATCATTGTAATAACTCTAACTATTTATATCACCCCCTACCCATTAATATCTGCTGTCAGCAAAAATAAATGATCTTAATAATTAATACTAATCGTTTAATAAGGAATGTTTTATTGAAGTTACAATTAGAAGTCATACGTCTTTCTACATTTATATTATTTAATGACCTTCATTAGATACAAAACAAAAAAGGTCATCTCTATATCCCAGTAAGATAAGTTCGTAAAGAAACAGGGCTTGCTTAACTAACGCTATTCATTATCAGCGAAACTTCTGCACACTCGCCCCATCTGTTAATAATTCAGAACGAAGATTCATTTCGGTAATGGAGCGGGGAAACTATCGACAAATGGGAGATTTTTCTTTGACGCGTTAAAAGAAAATACGTAGTGTAGTTGAAGGGAGTTTTTTTAACTGTTTTTTGAGGAAGGTGCGAGGTTTGAAACGGATTTAATTTTGGGGAGATTGAAGCTGTAAAGTAAAATAAGTGACAATATATAGTGATGTTTTTAACAAAACGTTTTTTTTTATATTTTGAAAACACCAACCCGAAAATGCATCTACACAACAGTTTATAACCCAAACATGTAATAACCACATAATAAATGTACGATAGAATCGATTAAATATTTTTAACTAATTAGATAAGTTCATTCTAAATTTCGTTTATTTTAACTTACTTTAATTTTGACTTAAATAATTAAAAATATACCAAGGATATTATCTTCTAAATTTTACACGCACTTAATTGATTTTTTCATGCTAAAAGATATTCATGTACAAAATAAGCAGAATAAACAACAGCCATATAGCCCAGTTTTATCCCAGTCTCTATATCTAACGTCTAAAATCCCCAAAAATCCAAACACGCTACAACTTAACAGCGTCATTCACATTTATGTACGCACATAACCTATTAACCTTACACTTAACGGATGCAATTAACACACGGTTTATTTAACCCTTAAAATTTAACCCTCCGCCCGATAGGATCTGCTCGAAACAATATAAGGCTTAATACAAAATAAATTTCCTTTATTAGGGAAGGTCTAATATAGCTACTGAGCTGAAATAGCGGCTGACCACAAGCCGGCCCAGGAGACCCGAATGGCCCTAATAGAAAGGGCCCGGGAAGTTGTAAGACGATATGGGACGTGGATGCCTTAATGTGTAAGTAAATAAAATAAAAATCACTATAAAAAAGAAAAAAAATCTAAATTCCCGATTTGTTAGTGTATCTTAATTTTATTTTTTTATTATTATTATTTCTTATTCATCATGTAAATCTACCAATCCACACTGCGCCAGCGTGATAGATAAGTCAATGACTAGCTAATTAGTAGAACGTTATTTAAGCTGTTGGTAATTATTGTTTATTGTATTTTTTATTACTCTTTGATAAATTTAATTATCGAACTCGGCTTTAACAAACTAATAAACAAAAGTTTGTATGAATATATTACATGAACAATGTAAATTAAAAAAACATGAATCAAACTCTTTTTTCAATAAAATAAACAAAGCCGGATGAAACATATCAAAATTTCCTAACTTACAATATTATTTTAACATCAATTGATGCCTTTGAAATGACCAAAAAACGACGCAATACAATTCAACTGATACCTTTTCATTAATTAAAAGATAATAATCATGTTTATTTATGTGCTCTAAGAACAAGCCCCTATTATAGGGTTAACACTATCCTATATAAATACAAGCGTTTTATTTTGGCTTTTACAAAGCGAGACAATTTCATGTGCTGTGTGACTTTTTGTAGAACAAATGCATGACCATTATGTATGCGGGTTCAGTATGTTTAGGGATCCATAGACGTATGAAGTTTATTTGTTTTTTTATAAACTTTAATGGACGAACATTTCTGTATACAACTATCTGACTCAACATCCTACGTTCTGTTAGAAGCTATTTTAAATGTCTGAGTTATAATAAGGGATGGTATATGAGAGGGATTTCTATTTTCAAGCGTTACATTTATTGTCATAATATCATAATCCATAATTTTAAAACCTATAATCATCACGTCGCATATTATCGTAACGCATATTTTTAAAAGGCATATTTTCGTTTGGCTAAAATTGTTTGTGATAAGAATTAAAAGGCCTAAATTTGAAGCGCAGAATAACTTTAAGCAAAAATTTAAAAGCATAACTAATAGTTGGCATAATGATAATGATTCAAAAGCAAAAAGATTTTCCTGTATTCAAAAATAATAATTTCAAGTAGTTATAAATAAGCAAAATTTTCGCATAAATTAGTCTAAATTCCAATGAATATTTGATTATTATAATTTTAGGCAAAAAAAACTCTTTTTATTCTTCATTACTTTGTAGTTGGTAATCATTAGTTGAAGCAGAACTTCGGTTTTGAACCACATAAAATTTTTATATGACAAATTAAATTAAGTATGTTAAAACAATTTAGGACTGCCTAATGTTATGCCAATTGAAATTAGGGATTTCATTCATTATCTGTATATATGAAAATGAAACCCGTTTTCCTTGGTCACGGCATCACGCGTGAATGGCTGGACCGATTTCACTAATTCTTTTTTTGTTGTATTTGTTATTATTAGGAGAAGGTTCTTACGGAAAAAATATTAAGAAAATCTCTCAAAAATATTGAAAAATATACATATAAAGTAGTGCATCATTGCAACGCTAAGGCGGTACGAAGTTCGCCGGGTCAGCTAGTGCTTAATAATAATCTGCCTATTGACTGTTATGCTATTTAAAAGCAATGCGAAGGAAAATTATACGTCATGAGTGTAATGCTTTTTGACGATTATGATAATTGATGTATGACAAACGATTTTAGGATAATCGACGTTATGCGAAAAGAGTGGTTCTCATATATGAGGCAAGGTTATATTCCTTTTATTAATTAAAGGTTTTCCAGGCAATTTTTTTCCATCTCAACTTGTATTAGAAATATAAAAAAGCAACAAATCACTTAAGAATTTTTGTTTAAAAATATTTTTTAATTAAATTAAGGTAAATTAAGTTCGTTGGTTCAAATTAAGTTGTGGTTTTCACGATAATATTCGTTTTGCCATTGTTAGTTTTAAATCAAACCTTTTTTGCATAAATATACAGAACCATCACTCAAACGTTCGTGTAGGTACAATAGTTTTATACAAACACAGCCTAGTTTACAATAGGGGTGTGCGTTGTATAATATCTTTGTTAGTGATGCATTGGTGTCAGCGATAGTTAGAAACGCTATTGTTTCTATGCACAGATATGACGACAATCAATCTTTTTTTTTTCAGTTGAAAAATACACCTGAAAATGTCGATGTAGATTTTTTTTTTAGTTTTTTGAAGGTATTGTGATTTTTTGGGGTGACGGTTTTATTGTGATGAAGATACATAGTAGGTATTGGTGATATGATTTTTTAATTGAAATGTAATATTTCTCTCTATAAAAACATCCCATTAGTTGAGCAGAGGCCTACTTTTCTGATAGCAAGTGCGACTATGGTATATTCTCATGATGAATAATGATTTTTCCTACTAATATTATAAACGTGAAAGTTTGTGAGTATGTATGGATGTGTTTGTTACTCTTTCACGTAAAAACTACTGGACGGATGTGGATGAAACTTTACAGTAATATTGTACATCAAAATAACACGTAGGGTAATTTTTACCGCGGGAAAACTTCTCATTCCCACGGAAAACCGACTCCCACGCGAACAGAGTCGCGGGCGGCCACTAGTTTATCATAAATGCAATATGTTTGTTATTTATTGAAATATTGAATTAGCAGTTGACCCAAGTGAGGTTTAAACCCGAAACTTTCGAAACAGTATCCCAGTAGCTACTAAATAAACTAGATTTCGTTTTCTTTTGATCTCACTTACTTAACTATTTGATGCTAGTTTCGGGCTGAGGTTACTTTTCAAAGCATGTACGACCATAACTACAAATTTACTAACTTTAAAATGGAATACAAATTTCCCTTAAATTATCAACGCCTGGGTTTGATGGATCAGTTAACAATTAGTAACGTAAATGCTCCTATTAACGACCTACTAAAATTTGTACTCTATTACCGACCTATTTTTTCAATCACTCATAATAGACTTAATATAGATTCCATAAAAAAATTAACTTAAAAATTTGGTTGGTAGTTTTAGTGGTCAACAAACAGAGTAAATTTGTCTTGTCTTAATAACCAATGTTAGCAATAATTTGACATTAAATGGGTGCCGCTCGACACCGACGCACTTTCCATAGTGACGCGTCTCCAGCCTCGTAAGCACACCGAAATATTACTTAAGGTAAATAACAAACTTAAAGTTGATTTATCTGCTTGCTATCACATAAAAACTATAATACATATTATTCGTTTTCGAAATATCATTGAATTTAAACATTTTTGTTGGTTTTTTTGGCATAAAATCATATCTTAATTAAGGGCGGTAATAGGATCCAAATTTCATAACTTGACTCTATTAACGATCCGTGGCGTTAATAGAAGTTTGTAATTTTCATATTTGATTCTATTACCGACTCACAGCTGAAAAGAAATAACAAGAACCATTTTTATAGAAACATGTAACCGCATAGGCGCAAGCACTACCTATACCTCTGCTCAACTAGAAGCTGCGCTGCTAGCTGTAAATGAAGGAAGCAGGATATACGAAGCTTGAAGACCTATGGCATACCGAGAAAAACTACCGTGACAAGACAAATAATAAATATACAAATGAACATTGTGGAAAACAACGTTCAACGAAGGACGACGAAAAAAGACTTATGGACTGGATTTTCTATGTCGGAAAGTCAGGTTTTCCTGTAACAAAAGACCAACTGTTAGAAACAATTGCAAAATTGGGGGAAAACTTAGAGCGCTCTTATCCTTTCAATGATGGTGTTCCAGGGAGAGGATGGTATCTTAAGGTTATATCTAGGCATCCTACCATTTCAAGGCGAATTGAATTAGCCTACAAGCCGATTTTAATTGCGATGAGACGGGATTCTTTTTATGTCCAAAGAAAAACAGGTTTTCGTCCGAAAGGGCAGCAAGGAAGTATATTATGTACGACTAGTGGCCGCCCGCGACTCGGTTCGCGTGAAAGTCGGTTTCCCGTGGGGATGAAAAGTTTTCCCGCGGTAAAAAGTACCCTATGTGTTATTCTAATGTATAACCTATATTACTGTAAAGTTTCATCCCGTCCTGTAGTTTTTACGTGATAAAGTAACATCCTTACATACTCACATACATCCACACATCCATACATACTCACAATCTTTTACTTTTATAATATTAGTAGGATTATAATATTAAGATGTTGATTTTAAAACTGTAATAATGTCTTAATATACTTTTAACTGCATTTTTTTAATTTTTTCGTTTAGATGAAGGGTCAATTTTTATGGGTCGGTAATAGAATCAGAAAAAACGGTAATAGAATCAAACCACATCTTTAGGTCGGTAATAGAATCAATTGCTCTTTCGGATTAAACAATTATTTAATAATTACTGTGTAATAAAATACTAAATTGAAGTACCGAATCCAACAGAACACTTTACAAAGATTGATATTAAATAAACACACCTTAACTAACCTATCAGTATCTATCTATTTACTCAAAGTTATTCCTAAGACAGCTTAAAGGGGCGGTAATAGGAGCATTTACGTTATTTTGCATATTAAATAAAGGCTTCCACTAAACAAGGCTGTAACTAAACAATAATAGAACATACTACCAAAATAATTACATCCAAATAATGTGTACTCAGCCTTACAGCATGACACACTATGTTAGTAAGGCTTAGTTCACAATGACAGGGTTAACAACGAATTCACAAGACGGATTATATTACCTGGCAATACAGATGTACGACTAGAAGATTATTGTGTTTGTATTGTATAGGATTTAAAAATATTTTTTCTTAGAATCGTTTTCATATTGGAATAAAAGAGTAGATTTAACTTTTTTTTTTGTTTTCCATTTCGAATGCTAATTTATTAATATAAAGAACGGTCCTTAAGGTCCTGGGTTTGATTCCCAGTCGCGTATTGCTCGGAGACCCGCTTATTCCAGTGTCTATAACTTCAAAATAAAAGAGTATTATACAAATATTGTATCAAAGATATTTGGTAACTTAAATTATAACGGCCGACTTAACAGAATTGTACCTCATCGTATGCCATTTGAAATTGGTCACTAACAAAACCAATGTTTTTTTGTTTATTTAAAGGACTTAAAGTAAGCCTTAAAAAGTTACAATAAAGAACAATTTTAAACCTAGGTGTTATGCAACTACGTCGAGTGCTACGCCGTAGCGACGTAGCGATTCTGTAGTATATAAACAAACTAGCGACCCGCCCACGCTTCGCAATGGTGTAATTTTGCGCGACTTATTCACGACACGAAGAATTTTAGCTAACCTAAAATAGCATTTCTGAATGTTCTTTGTTTACAAATTTAAATGAAAAAAATACCTTCAAGATGGCGAAAACCGCATTAAAATCCGCTTAGTAGTTTAGGAGGAGTTAGCGGACAAACGTACAAACAGACACAATTAGCGATGATAATGAAGTATTATTTTGATAGCTTATAACTTTACAGCAGTGGATGCTAAATGTATTTAAATGCTGCTTCCTTATGTGTCTTATTTTACCAAAATCAGTAAGCAATCATAATTGAATAAAAGATATTTTAATGAATAGTGTAAAAATACCTTTGGTATCCAAGTCGTGTAAATTTTATTACATATAATAATTTTATTATATATTAGCGACCCGCCCACGCTTCGCAATGGTGTTATTTTGATTTACAATTCAAAAATCAATTTTGGCTAACTTAAATAAACTTTTTCCGACTGTTCTTTATTTACAAATTTAAATGAATAAATTCTGTAAAAGATAGCGGAAACCGCATTAAAATCCGTTGTGTGGTTTAGGAGGAGATAGCGGACAGACATACAAACAGACACAAATAGCGGCTTGGATTTATACTTTGTAATGATTTCTTATATTATTTGGAATACAAATAAATATATATATATATATATATATATTGTATTGTAATAAATATATAAGATGTATATACCTTGAGTACCTTGCCTTAACAATAATGCATGTGATGTGTCCCAAACTCGTTTAGACAAATAGTCATTTAAGTTTGAGGAACTGCAGTTAAACTTGGAAGTACACAAACACTGACTCAAGACAAGGTCGGGGATATGAGAAACTATTGATATTAAAAGATAAATAATAAAGAAAATTAGTATTATATTTCAAAAAAAACCTACTTCGTCGTTCGTATTTGCAATTATCACTACATAGTATTAAAAAAAGTCGCTTTCTCTATCTGTCCCTATGTATATGTCCCTATGTATGCTTAAAATTTTAAAACTACGCAACGGATTTTGATGTGTTATTTTTAATTGATAGTGATTCAAGAGGAAGGTATAATAACATAATTATATAGGAAAAGGGGTTTTACTCCGAATTTAACGCGTGCAAAGCCGCGTACAAAAGCTAGTATAAGGTACAGCATTTTCTTTTTTATTGTTTTGTTAATGGTCACACCAAATGACAAGTACAGAACTTAATTTTAACTTATGAGAACGAATGAGGGTGAATGAATATTTTGAAATGAATTGGATAATCTCAAGTTGATTAAACACTTACTTACTTATAAGGTAACAAAATTGAGAAAGAGGTGATTCTTCATAAAATAAAATTATACTTTTTTTAAATATTATACTTATTAAAGCGGTCTTACGAGTATTAAAAATAAGTTGTTTAATTTCAAATTAACAAAAATTTCAGTGCTTAAATATAAAAACTCGAAATTTGTCCTCTGAAACTAGTTTTTTCACTTTATTTAATATTCCAAAATCACAATAAACTATTTTAATTTAATTGGGAGTCCGACATTATGACTTAGGAAATGTGTGTATATAAACTTTTATTAATCAAAAATAATATGTAAATACTAAAACTGTGGAATGAAAAACGCGTCAGTTACCCGGTATCTGTTAATTCCTTTATATCATGAAATTCATGCACGTTCCATCAATGTTGTAACTGGAATTAAAACCAACAGAAAAATATTCATATTTTTTTTTGTAACTATTTTTTGTTTCTTTTTTACATAGTATACTGTGTGTAAAAAAATGCGTACCCTTTCTGACTAGCACGACTAGCGTGTACATTAAAACTATTTATGCGGACAAAATAAATAGTTATAGGAACTTTAAGGTTAATTACAACAAATAAAGGTTTATTATAAATTATTGTGATGATTTTTTCCGACATTTTATAATGTCTGTTGCCTAAATGTTATTCGATATAAATTGATTACAATGTATTTCTTTGATTACAATCAACTTCATAGAAAATTCTATATTAATAAAGAGAGAGAGATGTCTGAGATTTTAGACGTCCATCCTTAGTTAAATAAACATTGTCATCATTCGATTAAACTGAACCAAAATTACGTTATTTCATGTCAAACGAGTATTGGGGAAATGCATAAGAATATAGAAATCTGTAATAAATTTAAAGTTCATTAATTATGAGAACATGCTGATAGTTAATAAAACTCCATACTTTATCCCAGAAAACGAACAACCGAGCGTTAATTAAAACTTTTTACTAATCTAACAAAATACTCTGAAACTTCAGTTTATCACGAATATAAACATGTTTATACCGACAATAAACTAGGAATTAAATGTTCTAGAGTCCGCACCCGCGCCACAATGAAATTTGATGTTTAAATTGTATCCATTAGAGTGCAATATAAAATAAAAATAAACTATGGTGTGACGACAATTTTAGTTTGAAAAAACTGCACAATTCGGTTTAATGTTTTTGTTTTCGCAATATGTCGGTATGGAACACGTGTTTTTGTTTGACGGTATATTTTATCTGTTTGAAAGGTAACGCCGTGACGTTTATTTTACTTTTGTTTGGTAAATGTTTTAAACGCGACCGGTTTCCGTCGACTGTTTCAAAATTAATATTAACTCAATTTGTCCAGTAGTGAACCCGACTAAAACCCAATCTGTCTATTCATTTCGTTCCATAAAAAAATCCATACCCAAAGTTCCTACCCTTGAGACGGTACAATATTTGGCATACTCGATATCATCTCATCTTGTTTAGTATTCACTCTTGTACGTTGCTAATAAAAAATCCTCTGGCAACTATGTGAGAACTCCCGTAGATCACATAAAGCAAATGTTTATGACTCCACCGGGAGATGAACTGAAGACGTCGCTTTTTACAAGAGTTTTTACTGAAGGAGGGGTTTGGTCAGTCGATGAAAATGGTTGGTCATGAGAAATATTGGAATGATTGTTATGAGTTACCTACTTATGTTTTTAATAAGAAGCAAGAATTTTTAGTCAGTGGCGGATTTACAGATTTGCCGCCTCTAGGCTTAACATTTTTGCCGCCCCTATGAAATTTAATGCCCTCGTTTGCAACTACATTACGCGCGGTCTATATGTTTCATACTTTTTTTTAAAGCTGAAGTTATAAAATACCGACTTTCATTAACAGTTCTTTATTACTTATGATGAATGAAGTTTTTTTTTCAATATTTCACTTAATCTTATGTCCTCGTCTCGAGATATTATGGCCAAACTACAAATATTAAAACGCAAATGGCCCAAAACCCATAGTAGATAATTTTAATCAGATGATTTGCGGGAGGTATTAATGAATAGAAAATAGATAGAGTTTACAGCATCTTTGTTGGTATTGCGAAGAGATATTATATTGACTAATCTATGATATTGAATCGTTGGTAAAGAATTATACAGGGTGGCTAAAAAAGGACCGTTCAAAAAATATTTTTAGGTGCCTCGTTTTGAGATGAATCTGAAATACTCCCATGATCTTGCATAGTCTTCGAGTTATAAAATTGTTACTTGAAAAATTTTGCTAATGTCTTAAAAAATTAGAGGTTTTCTTTATTGCTCTTTTTGCTTCTAACTCTTTTTGAACTGTGCATTTATGCATAAATTAATCAGCCTAGTAAAATTATTGAAGTTACAGTTGATTTTGCAAGAAAGCTTTAAAAATCTTAGCTTGGAAACTACGCAAAATCGTAGAACATACATTGAGCTGTTTCAGAGATCACTCAATACTAACCAAAAAAAAAAAAAAAAACCAAAAAAATATTTGCACGTCTCTTTTCTGGCCACTCTTTTAACTTAATACAGTATCAATTGTGTTCAGTTAATGAAAGTTGGTAGACGCAGTTTTTGGCTCAACAATTTTGGCAAATGTTGCTACTGCCATAGTGTCAATTTCATAGGAGCATAAAATACCGTTCATTCATGACTGTAATAGCCGCTACCGCTCGCGAACGTGTAAAGTATTTCGTAAACATTAAATTCATAGAAATTGTGTAGTCGTTTTTTTTTTAGATTGGCACCTTTTATCTATGCCCTAACGGCTTTAGCAAGGCTTTACTATAGACAAAAACAATAAAAAATAATCCAACAAGATAATAAATAACTGTATTTGGAATGTTATAATGTTTAAAAATCAAGATGGAACACTCAAAATGGCTTGAAATTACTTGCAAAATGTTAAGAATTTTTTCTCAAATGTTTTTGATAAAATCAAAAATAGAAGCAAATCTGCCGCCCCTTAGAATCTGCCTAACAAAACAAATTCAAAAAAATAATAAATAACTTTACTTTGGAATACTATAATAAGTTAAAAATGGAGATAAATGACACTCAAAATGTCTTGAAATTACTCACTTGTAAAATGTTAAGACTATTTTTCTCTAAGTATGTTTTTATAAAAAAAAATGAAGCAAATCTGCCGCCCCCTATAATCTGCCGCCCTAGGCTCCAGCCTACTCAGCCTAGTGGTAAATCCAACACTGTTTTTAGTAATTGTTTTAACGTATTAAAATGTTAATCTGTCTTTTATGGTAGGTAGTAAGAGTAACTATGAAAAACATGTTATTCTAAACATGAGAAACTGAGTATCTGTTCTACGCGGATTTCAATTCGATGTATAGAAGACAGAAGTTACTTTGCTAAGGGAATAATAGTTTCAGACTGTTTCAATTTTATGTTTTAAGTGTTAAGGTTTGCGGTATAAAACCCTACTACTTGTTAATAATAGCCAAACAACTTTTAATTTCATCCCAAACATGATAAACCTGGCTTGTTTTTCTCCTACATTTACGACATATTGTTATTTTTTCGCATAAATACGACCTGAAGTGCCGCAATAAACATATAGGAGCTGTTATTCTCCTGTTTATGGCATTTCGACCACGTTATTGCTATTTATTTGTTTTATTTTTACATTCTGCCAGACAACCAAGGTGTGCGAAATGAGGCTACTTTATCGAGTATTTATTGAGGCGGTATCTATAAAAGAAATATTAAATAACAAGGAAAATACGAGTATCATTCACGGTCTGAGATTAAATTAGATCTTATGACCGGGTGTTTCTTTAATGTACTTGATGTTATGTTAAATAAATTTCATTAATTAAGCGGATGGATTTTTAAAAATTCAATTCATTACGCAATGTAAATCATCGCGACTGAACCATCAGCTGATGGGTATTATGTAACATGCACTTTAGTTAACGAAAAAAGTTTAATCAAAACATTGAAGGATTATGAATCTACTTGCACTGACTCAGTGTGGTGGATAATGGCTTAATTTTTCTTGTTTATCGTAAAATATAGGCATGTTAGATATAGCTTCCTTTAAACTAAATAGATAGATAAATAGAGCACATTTAATGTAAAAAGAATCAAAAAGTATACTTGATGGCAACTACACACTTTTATAAATTTAATGCTACAAATAAATAGCTGAAGAAAATAAGCAGAACGAAGGATGTAAAAAATAAAATAAAAAACCTTAATTTTATTTTAAATTTGTGTCCTGCCAACGTTTCGCGATGGTGTGATTTTGGATCACAGGTTCACATTGCATTTAAATTATCTAAAAAAAAACTTAACAAAAAAAAATACCTTATAGATTGTAAAATCGCATTTAAATCTTTTACGAGGATTAGAAGGAGTAAGAGGACAAACAGACACGATCAGCAACTTTGCACTATGTAAATATAAGAATAATCTTCTACCAAATGAAACTAGGACAGTAACAAAACATTTAGTTTCCTGTCCCCAAGCATTCAATGTATATAAACAGTCGGCATTTATAATTCAGAATAGAACACAACTACAGTTAAATTTGTTACCCAATGCAACGAAAAGATGTCTTCTATGAGACATCCGATACTTGACTGGAATAAGTAATGATTTTCCGCTTATACAACGTGTTTTATAAATGACAACTGACGATACCAACTTTTTTTATAGTTTGCTTAAAGTTGAGTTTGGAAGGAATATGTTTTAAGTATTACAGAATTAATACTGATGTAAGTTATCGTTAGTAAGTTGAATCAAATTGCAGACTGAAATTACCGAATTGTATTGAGTGCAGTCTTGGGGAGACAGATCAGTCTAATATAGATATATATCTATAGCCTGCAATACAATAATACAAAAAGGTTTAAAAAGCAAAATGAAAGGAACAAAAAAAGCGAGATACAGTTTAGTTTCCTTCGCAACACACATTTTTTGAGTGACTACCATTTGTAGGTATTGTGTATTTTAGTAATCGCATCAATTAATATTAATTCGACCTAGTAAGGGGTGGTTACAAATTCCATATTAATATGTACGAACTTTCGGGTTAATCCGTTGTATCACCCCATTTGCATATTTTGATTTAAACCATAAAATCCCAATTCCCACTATCAACAAGATGAAATTGAATCGATGTAAGCACAAAGGGATTTTTTGTTTATGCTTTTAATATTTTTAATCGTCTCATAAATCGGGAGCACCGTGTATTTTATGGATGCAGCGGAAAGTTTATATTTTTGTCAGGACGTAAAGACTTGTTATTCATACTCGCGTATCCTACTGACATTGTGACTTTGCGTTTGGCAACCCTATTTCAAATGAGAGAGCGAGATGGGAGTATACTTAAGATAGCGTTGTCTCTTTCTAACTTGTTTTTTTTATAGTAGAAATGTAATGGTAGAAATGATATAGGGGTGTACTCGTTTTCGAGTTTCCAGCTACATATATTTTAACTGCGCGCGTTAAATATATTTTTTAGGGTGTACTTTTATTTTATTTCTCATGGTTGTGGAATTACAGAATGTTAGTTTGGTTTTTATGGTGAGTTAATTTTTTTAATTGGCTCGAGCCGTTTAATTGTTGTTTGAGATATTTCTTGAATTAAATACCTACAAATTGTTCTGTAGTTAAATAAAATATATATAATACTAGCGGCCGCCCGCGACTCCGTTCGCGTGGAAGTCCGTTTCATGTGGGAATGAGAAGTTTTCCCGCGGAAAAAAGTACCATATATGTTGTTCTGATGTATAACCTATATTACTGTAAAGTTTCATCTAAATCTATCCAGTAGTCTTTACGTGAAAGAGTAACAAACATCCAAACATCCGTACATACCTACTTACTTTTACGTTTATAATATTAGTAGGATAATAAAATATTTCGTTGTTACCTCATCAAATATGTGGTCTTTAGTTAGGAGCTTGTGTAATGAGTAGGTAATATAATTACTTATACAAAAGCTTTGCTAGAAGTCCGACTTATACTTGAGAACTAATAATAACTTAAACCTATAAAATACTTATACACTTATTTATTTGGTTGTTTATTTATTTTAAAACATTTTTTATGTTACGTTTTTTCTGCACTTGGACTTATAATTATATTTTACTTTAATTTTTTCTCAATCAAACCCGATAGAGACTTGACGCATTTACACATGCACACTACTTTGTTACTAAAACCCTTTAATTTTTAATGTAACTTCATTTCACAACATTAATTAATATTTTTTAAATCTTATAACTGAAATCACATCAAATAAATTATCAATGTTCAATCAATTCCGACCTTTCTCGAATACCTCCGAACATTTCCGAATCTTGCCGAACGTCTCCGAGGTTCATAATGTGGCCGAACATTTTTACTGAAATCCTCCGTTAATATATTGCGCTCGAGTATAAAACCTTTATTGGGTTGAGGGTAGTAAAGAGAATTAACCTGTTCCAATTTCAAATAAATAGGTTGTTTAAGTAAACAAGGAGTTTCGTAAAGGCGTCGAACCTACATCGTTTGAGAATAAATCTTTTGTGAGGTTTTTATGATCGGAGTTTTGGAAAATACTACCCCAGAATGATTTGTAACTTTAGATGTCGATAATGTGATTTAGGTAGTGTCTTAGGATCGGTATAAAAGTAAAATTGTATCGTGTGTTTTAATTTGTATTCTTTAGATTTTTGAAAAGTAACGAATTATTTAAAAATATGTCTATCTATTGATTTCCGTAAATCTACTGGCAACAGTGTAGTGTCACTGGAAATGTTTATTTAGCCTTAGCACTACCAGTAGTGCCACGGGAATGTTAAATTTCCCACGGCTCAACTAGTAGTGCCAAACGGTAGTGCCTATGGAAAACAATGGGAGTACCTTTTTTTTTTTATTAGTTTTGTTTCTCGGTATGAGGTACACAGCATGAAGTAGCAATATGGAGTAAAATTAATATTTACTACCTCTAATAACTTATTAAAAGTAGGTATTCATTACTTGCCACAAGTTTATATGTATATAACTTTTATACTAATTAGTTGAACGAAGGTGTTAATTTGTATACGTCATCTATAGATTATGTAAGTCTGTTGTCGTGTTTTTTTTCCTAGATAGGTGACAAAAACACAGAAATAGCTTTGAGATATCTTAGTTTCTTCCCTTATCTTATCTTTAGTTCTTGTTTCTTGAAACCAAGGTGTATTTGTTATTCGATGTAATTAAAAATGTAACATAATCATTGTACATACAAACATGATAACAAAACAAAAGTGTTTTTACAATTATTTTATAAAGATCTGAAACATGGTTCAAAAAGTTGTGGATTCTTTGAACTAGCAACTTTTCTATAGGGATTGTCGACAATTATGTAAAAAGTGGCCAAGTTGATTAAATAGACAAAAAAAAAAGCGCCTTCCTTAAATATTAACTACCTCCTTAATACACAGGGTGTAAAAAGACTGCTTCCGAAAACGAAAACTGGTCATTGCTGGAGGAGTGCCAACTCGTTACGTTTGAAGTAAAAAATAATAATTGTACATTTTTTTTAAAATTTTATTCACCTAATTGTGCCAAATAGAATTTAAAATATCTAATTTCTTTTGTAAACCATCACTCCTGAACCAGTAGCTGATGTATGAGCGATGACCTCAAGCGGCGAATATCACTTTTCAATCTTTAATAACTTTTTTAAATTGAGTTCTCTGGGTATACTGTTAGTGAATTTGATTACAATTAAGGCTCAAGAATAGTCTTTTTATACCCGTAATAAAAAATTTCGAGTCAAAATAGCGCTCAAAGGATTCCATCAATAAAAAAACGGAAATAACAGTTTGTTGTATGGAAATATTAACTATTTACTTTATTTGCTTTTATTTATTTGTTGTCATAGCGACAACACAAATACATCATCTGTGAAAATCCAGCAGTCTAGCTATCACAGTTCATGAGATACATGCCATACCTGGCGACAGATAGACGGACGAACAGAGGAAACTTTATAGAGTCCCGTTTTCACCATTGGGATACCTTGTAAAAATAAATTTGAATTTAATTAAATCTTTTCTTAAAATTTCAAATTAAACTACTTAAAAATTTCAGGCATTTGATTTTTGCATAAAAAAATAGTTATTTTGTCTGAATTGTGGCATAAAACAGCAGATAAAAACTTATTGTCCTAGATTTAGATAACGCCTTAGTTAAAACAGGAAAAGTAGGAAATTTCAAGTAATGAGACAAAATAAAGCTCACAGTTAGTGTTTCATTTTATAGTGATTTTATAGAACGTAAAGTTTTATTAACCCCAATGGGACATAAAGTTTAAATTTTTATCTAGGAAACGGTTAAGATATAAAGTTTATGATTTTAGTTGTCTTGGAAAAAAAAAGTCCGTTCTTTTAATATTTAAAAGAAAGTTATTTGTTTTTAAAAATAAAAATGTACAAAATAAAACAACATATTATTTGTTATACTAGTATCAAAAAGAGGAAATATAGTTTAAACAAGTTTTAGGTAATAGCGCTGCTTTGTCCGCTAATCAAAAAGTTCGACAACATAATAATTAAGAGTAGGTACTATGAAATACGAATAATTTTTATTTTTTAATAATAAATCTCCTGACTGACACACTAATTATGTGGCCCTTAAGTAAGTTGTAGTAAGCACTTGTGTTAGGCACCACATAATGGACTAGGGGAGAACCTAGTTACAATCAGACACGAGCCAATATCGTAAAACCATTTCTACGAAATCGGTCCGACCCGGAGATCGAACCCGGAACCATCCGCTTAGCAGTCCGGTATATATACCGCTGCACCACAGAGGTCGTCAGAATTGGCTTGATCCTACTAGTAGTATTATAAACGTGAAAGTTAGTGAATATGTATGGATGTTTGGATGTTTGTTACTCTTTCGCGTAAAAACTACTAGAAGGATTTGGATGCAACTTTACAGTAATATAGGTTATACATCAGAATAACACATAGGGCATTTTTTACCGCGGGAAAACTTCACATTCTCATGGGAAAACAACTGCCACGCGAACGAAGTCGCGGGCGGCCACTAGTCTATTGTAAAATCCCCTGTGTTTTTTTCACATAATCTGTCTGGATATTTGTTTCACTTGCTCACATTGTCCTTTGTTAATAATTTCATTATAACATTAAATAAATTTGCAAAAGATCCTACATATTCAACCTAAGACTTCATATTACGTCACCGCTGTATTCACAGCTTTCACATTTTAAAAACAGCATTGCACCCCCATCAAGCAAATAAGCCCCCACTTAGCTTTAAACGTACATAAATAACTTTTCATACCATTATCATATTTCTGTTAACATCGTCATAAAATAGCTGATATGGGCAATAAATAGCTAGTAAGTGCCAACACAAGTACGGCTTTTACTTAATAGCTTGAACTAGCTGTCGGCAATTCGAGATACAGCTTCGAAACAAACAGTCTGAGCTAAACTGCCTTTTCTTTCTAGAATAAATAGTGATGTTACACGGACAAATGCAGGCGATTTGCGATGCTGCATTGTGAATAGGTGAGGATGGGGTAAGGTAGAGGCGGTGGCGGTGGTAAAACGTATTTTTCTTCGTTAAAACTTTGCATATAGGCCACCGTATCAAGCTCAGTTCTATGGTTATAAGAGAAGACTCAGAAAGTAACCAAAATATGGACTGCGTTGTCATTTTGCGTGTACAAATTATATTGCTCTCGCCCAGTATTAGCAAACTCCATACAATTAGGTGAGGTCTCCTTTATAATGATTTACATTGATAACCTATCTCTGTAAGATAAACAGTAATGGTTGTGACTGTAACTATGTTAAATATGGTAAATTATTAATTAACTTTATTTTTAAAAATCAAAACGTAAATATCGATAAAACAATTACCTATCTATCTTTACTTATAAAATAACAAGTACTGACTGACTGAATAATTTATGAACGCCTTGCGTTTACCATTTAAGTTAAGCCCATAGAATTTGGTACAGGCGTTTCTTTTATATTTTTTGCTATACAACACATAAACTAAAATCTGCGGGTGAAACCACAGGGCGGAAAGCTAGTGTAGTATTCCTTATACGGGTGTAAAAGAACTGCTTCCGAAAACAAAAACAGGGCATTGCTAGAGGGGTAGTGGTTACGTTTTCAGCAAAAAAAATTTTTTAATGCTTACAGAAAAAAAAAAACGTAATTTTCTTAAATTGCATTAATACTATCAGATTTTGCGATGATTTCAAATTAATTATGGTTTTAATTTAATTTGCAATGTAAATAATCGCACCTGAACCGACGGTTGATGTGTGAGCGATGATTTCAAGTGGCGAATATGACTTTTCGATCCTTAATAACTTTTTTAAATTGAGTCTTCTGGGTATGCCGCTAGTGAATTTAGTTACTATTAAGGCTCAAGAATACATGGTTTCAGGCTTCGGAAGTGGTCTTTTTACACCCGTTATATGATATGGGCCTCTGTTTACATATTTTAGATCTTTTATGTAAATATTGCCTGAAATAAATGAATAAATAAATAAAAAAAAAAAAAATATACAAAAAAGTAATTGCAAATGGTATTTGCAAATCACAATTTGACCTTTGAACTGAATAATTTTAAAGCTTTGAAGACAATTTATAGAACATTTAAATAAAGGTTTAAACGAGTAAAATATGTAATTTCTAGGTTAGTTCCTGAAATCATTGGGCAATTCAAATTAAGATAGATACAATACCACTCGAGTATTTACTTCATGATTGTTTCCCACAACTTGTGCCGCTTTAGCACTAGACGTATTCGGTGCCGCGTTGTGTGATCGTTACGGATGGACGGCTGCGATCAACGATCCTGCATGTAGCGCGCGCAGCGGGAGTGTGAGGGGCGGGGTGTACATAGCGGGGGGGGGGATGTAACGGCGCGCGCGCATCGAGAGGGACTTACAAAAAACTGCTACCGAAAACGAAAATTGGGCATTGCTAGAGGGGTACTCATTACGTTTAGACCAAAAAAAAATATAAAAAAGAAATTAAAGTTGATTTGTTTTTTTTTAGGCCTTATTGTACAGAATTTATATTTGAGATTTATTAATATTGTGTGTGTCTCAAGTTGCGGTCATTACTTTTTGATCTTTTATCTTTTTTTTTATTGAGTGTTCTGGGTATTCTGTAAGTTATTTTAGCTACCATTGAGATTGAACAGTACATGGTTTCAGGCTTCGAAATTTTTCCTTTATACTTAAATTTTGCAATATATTTCTTAGATATAAATAATTAAAATGTTTTTATTATTTTTAGTTTATTTGTACTAAAACTAGCGACCCGTGTCTTTGCATAAGTGCTGTTTAAGTTCTTATAAGTAGAGGATTTCGTTTATTACTCAAATACATTACCTAGCCTTTCTTAATAATTTGCTCGTTTCCCATTGTAAATAACTACATTAGGAATAATAGAACTCCAACATTACACATGTTTAACTCTTTAACGGTTATAAATTTGTGAAATCAAGTTAAAATCACTGGAAATAATGTAGCTGATTCTTTTAAAGAGCCCTCGTTAAAGAGGCCAGAACACAAAACGCAGATGGTTAAGTACATCAATATTATTACGTTTGGCAGCCGTACTTAGAGACGGGCGGGGTCGGAGCAACTCAATTTTACAATTACCCTGGACAACATGACTGGTAGAAACCATGTGTAAATAATGTCTTTGTGAGAAAATATTTCGAGTCTTTAAAAATATCAAAAAAACCTGTTCAGGTGTCATTGTTTGAACCACGTGAGCCTATTTGGATTAATTAACTCTAATGAAACTCAAACTACCCCCTAACTCTCAAAGCTTTGGTTGCAAAGTATACAGGCTTAAATTACATATGGCTGGCTACAAAAAAAAAGCTTTACAGTTAACCCTTATAAATAATTCACCATCTATTTTTATTTCACTATGAATGACCTAAAAAGGCGTCAATGCCCAAACACAATCAAAAATCATAACACTATCTCTCGAACTTTAATTTCACTATTTCAGCGACGTCCACCAACTAACTGGTCGCTGACAATTACTCAACGGAAGACTTGGAAGTCGAGAGCAGTAACTCAGTTAGCGGAGAAAGGAACCGATGGTTACCAGCATAGAATGATACTATTTATGCTACTTTTACATTAACTGCGGACGTTTTTGTTGAAAAACTATGTTGGAAATGGTACGTCTCGACATAATTGCATTTTAGTTGGAAAATGACTCGGCTAGTTATTTGAGTTTGTTAAGCATTATACGATAGATAAAAGAGAAAATGTTATTTATTTGATTACTTCTACTCCTTTTTTTAGAAAGTTTCATCAACTGTTTCGAACAACTTTACTATTTAAAAGAAAACAAAATATTCGTTATTATGTTTACTTATCAAATCTTATATATATTTAAAGGGTTATCAAAATTCATGTGTCTGTTTGTAATTTCTATTTAATATTTGTTTAGTCCTTCTTTATATTTTAAACTTATAAAAAGGTCAAGGGTAATAACCATCAATGCCAGTTAAAACCAAAGCCCCCCCCAAGGGATCGCGCCTTGCCGCGGCGGGGGGGCTTAGTACCCCGTAGCAAGCCAGCTACTGGGGGAAGCTAAGCGGTCCCACAAGGGGCTGGTCGTGAGGTAGACCGGCCCACGAGAGGGGGGCTGCTCCTACTGGGCGCGAGCCCAGCGTGCTGATGCGCCCGGAGGGGAGGCTCTGGCCGGGCTTGTCCCTGTCGGTTGCACCCCAGGAGGGGAGGCTCCAGCAGGGCCTTTGGCCCCGTTCTGTTGAGCGCCCAGGGGGGTAATCGTGGGGGGTCGGGTGGTGCTGCGTGGCGGCCGCGGCATCCGATCCTCCGCGATTTGGATTGGAGGTGGGCTGAGGAAGGGGTGGTGGGGAAACCCCTCTCCTAGGCCCAGGGCGGATTCGGCGGCGCGCCACTGCGGGGACAGTGGCGCGTCGGCGACTCCAGCCGGTGCGGACCCAGGTCGGCAGAGGGCCGAAGACCCTGGGGTGGTTCCCAGGCTGCCGACACAGGGCTAGGTCGGCAGCTATTTAAGGGAACAAGAGGGGGTAGGCGCGCCGCGGTTGTTCCAGCGCGCCTCCAAACTTGAGGGGGCTGCCTCGGTGGCCAGCCGTCGGTGGGTTCGCGGCGAGGGCCTCAACAGGACATTCCCGCGGCCCCGCCATTATACGACGGCCAGAAGGACAACTCCAGGTTTTTAGTCGGTGCAAGCCCGACATAACCCGTCTCCTTTCCCTGGAGGGGACGGGTATGCGTAGGCATTTTCCTGGACAAACAAAAAAAAAAAAAGTTAAAACCAAAGCAATTAAAAAAACAATCTAAATTGCAAATAGTTCATAATTAGTCAATGAATTTAATTTCACTTGTATGTTATAACAAAATTCGCTTTTGTTTCAGCATTATCATTGTGTATCTGATCTAAATAGCTGAAACTTCGGTCCATTGGTCTCGGTCATGTTTTGAATGTTAAAACAACGAACACACGTTGAAATATCCAATTATTATCAATGTCATCATTGCTTTATTGGTAATAGACAAGCAAATGAACTTAATTAAAGGTTTAGTTCTACGTACTTTTGCAGCACATATTCATCTAGTGTCAGAGTTTTTAGGAACCGCCTTTTTAGGGCCTTAGACGTGGTTCTTGTAGGGTAGTGGCCACCCTACTGAAATTATTTTTCGAGCCGCCTGTTTACTAGGCACCTGACTTGGCTTGACGAGTACGAGGTGGAAAAGTACCCGGGACCAACGGCTTAACGTGCCTTCCGAAGCACGGAGAAACTCGAGATGTAATGCCACTAGCGGTCACCCATCCTCTCGAGTAGATAGACGAGATCGCAACGGGCCTCCAAGCTCCTCAATGTTTGGTAAAACAATATATTAGAAATTGTTATAAATAGAGATATAATTTTAATAACATTCGTACAATTAGTTCATTTTTTGAAAAAGTTCTCTTAAATTGATTAATTTTGTTAAAAATACAAGAATTTCATTTTTTATAACTAATACTCCAACCAGCTACAGTAAAGCACAATCTTTGTTATAAGTAGGTAAGTAGTCTTTTAAATACCGCCTAAGCCAAAACATCAGAGATTTATATTAATTCCCATATTATCATAAATCAATTAAAAACCCCTAAATCACCGCCCTAAACCTACTATTTGCCGTCCTCGCCAATTTCGCCGTAACTCCGCAAAAAACAACACTTTAATATTGTGTAACATATCCTGAACAAACAGTTTTAATGGCTCGTTTGTTTGTCCGTCCGCGTGATCGTGTCAAACATGACCGCGCAAGGATTATCTTTGTAGGAGGACCGCGGGCTAACAAGCCTCCTTTTTGTGGGAACAGTCGAAAATCTACTTGGGAATGTATAAGCTAAAGTGTGTACTAGGTATTGCTTTGGATTAAAGATATTGAGTTTTTTTAATAGGTACTTTCTGTTTGTTCTGGTGAAAACTTGTTAACAATCTAAGGTGACGTAGACATCTACATCTAACAGCTAAAGTTAACCTAAACATAGTATCAACTTAAATTTATTATTAAAGAAGAGTTCGGGTCAAATGGAATCTGTAAAAACTAAACGTAGAAGCTGATTGTTTTAACTCTATCCGGGATTTCGCGTGGTCATTTTTAAGCAAAAAGGTAACGTATCTGGGCAAAGAGGTACGTTATCTTTTTGCTTAAAAATTACCGCGCGAAATCCCGGATAGAGTTAAAACAATTTGTTCAACGCGCGTTAGCTAAAACAAGTGTTAGAAGCTGATTGTCACGCGTTTTCTTTAATAGCTAAAACGCTTCCATTTAAGTGTCATTTTAACCAAATAAATTTCGTACATCCGTACAAAAAGATACAAAAACAAAGGTCACTTATATTAACTTATTATATCACGGGACGAGAGTCTGTTTGTTTAATTTGAAACAGATTTAACTAAATAAGACATGGGCAATGTATGCCCTATTATGGGTAATTCATTTCATTGAACCGCAGGTGAAACCATGAGATGAAAACTAGTTATCAATAATTCTATTATTATTATTTTTACATACAGTTGAACACAAGTCTACTAACATAAACTAAACCCTTGTACCTGTCCAATTTCCTAAAAAATACTAGTGTAACCATCTGTGAGATTGTGACTACTTACCAAAGAAAAGATCAAAGCCTCCATCACGCTGGCATTCCTACAGACCCTTCAAACATAAGCCAAATAAAATATTCAAAAGGTACGAATAAGTATAAAAAGAACTTTATGATTTTGATAATCAACCTTTGACCTCCCTTTGTACCTGTCATGTTCAATGAAACTGTATCGCTTGCTTGCAACAACCTCAAATGCGGTGTAGGACCACTTTATTGAGATGATAATAAGGTTTGATTTGCTGTAAATTGGCTGAGGTGATGTTTGGCAAATGTTTAAAAGCAGTTCAGTGGTTTTATCCGATTTAGATTTCGTGTACTTATATGCAGTGGAAATTAAATAATGCTTTAAAGTTGTAATTAATTCTCTTCATTTAACTACTAATATTTTAAATGTGAAAATTGGAGGTGATGTAAAGATGTATGAGTGTATGTTGCTCTCTCACACAAAAACGAATAAACGGATTTAGATGAAACAACAGAAATGTTGTCTATACACAGAACAAAACGAGTTCATTGAACGGCAAGAAAAACCGAAGGGTAGAAAGCTAGTTACTCTATAAAGTTACATTGTAAAAAAAACAAATCCCTTATAATTTTGCCTCCAAATTTCTAAAGCTCAAACAAACAATTATTTGAAATCAGAATAACCAATCTATTAATTTACGTACAAATCCAATATGAACCGTTAATCCGACCACAATAATAAAAGGGACCGTTATAAAACTGTATTGCCCGCTATCCTTTTAATACGACCTGCCGGATCACTCGAATATTACAGTTATATTATTAATATTATATCATAATGGCCAGGATATTACAGGAACTAAAATCGAAGCCTATTACTAAGAATTCACGATGGTGAGCCGTTATGAAATAAATGTAAAATTTAGATATATAAGAAACATTAAGAAAGCGCTAACAGTCATCTGCCCGTTTGCACCAACCTCAACTTAGGCTTGTCTTAGTTAGGAAACACCTAAGCTTAGGTTCAACCTATCTTAACAAACGGTTTGCACCAACAGCCCGGTCGTAACCGTGTCTTAAATAAGGCATTTCCTAGCAAAGTGAATGATTGAACGAATGAAAGATTGATTGCCTATGGTTTTTAATGTTTTTTTTAGGAATGTGAGGCAGATGAAGAAAATTTTACTCAAAAGTTATAGGGGCCAACATAAGGTACCCGGAATTAGGTATTAGAAAATTAAATAAAAGAAGTAGAATCAAAACTAAGCTAAAACCAGCAAATAGACTTGCAGCAATGAGAATAAGGATAGAGCAAGAAAAAGACCCTTATAAATCAACAAAAGGCACAAAATGCATTTGCATATTATAAAAATGGAAAAGAAAAAAATAAAAACCATATTGGAAATTTTATTAAAAACAGCTTCAGGTTAATTACATTATTTATTTACACAGTAAAACAGTATTGTGCACAGTAAAACAGACTTCTCCCATCTAAGGCATTTGGTAGTATCCCAATGTTAGTAATTTCATTTTCAATATGACCAGCCTGAATCCAATAGTTGAGAGACTCTTCACACAATTCTTCTGGAGCAGCGGGCATATCATCATTCAAATCTACACAAATGTTATGCAGGATGCAGAAAGCTTTTCAGCAGTTTGATCCAAAACCCACAAAACCGTGCATTTGCACATCCGGGATCTTTTCAAAGTCCACGTCGTCGTAATTTTCACAAGGATTTGGTCGTGATCTTACGATACGAGGCATGCTGATCATGATGCTGATCATTAGGAAAGTCCACTTCTTCTAAAAATCAAGGACATCTAATACCTACTTCCTCTGTCATGATGCAAAAAGCACTACAGCACTTATTAAACTCCTCAAATTACAAATTACACAACAGTTCTCAACACAACAGACAGAAAATACTCGGCATAACCTCAAAACCAGCTCAAAACAAACATTTATTTGACAGATATGTCAATGTTTTACGAAAAAAAAAACTTAGGCGTTTCTTAACTCCTTAGGCATGTCATAAACGGGCTCCTAAAGTTAGGAAATGCCTAAGTGAGTTTAGGAATGACCTAAGGTTAGTGCAAACCAATTTTTCGTTAGGAGTTGCTTAAACAAGTTAGGCAAAGACTTAGGATGTTCTTAAGTTTGGTGCAAACGGGCAATCGTTCTTAAGTTATTTGACAAAAAAGTCAAAATGTCAAAACGTGATATTTTTTTCAGAGAATCGAACGCGCGGGTCACGTGTTGGTAAGTGACCACCGCTGCCCACATACACACATGACATCGTGTTGAGGGTGCGTCACTGGATTATTCAGGATTACAAGGAAAATGACATAATTTTACGAAGTTATCGATTTTTGTTTTAAGTTATAGTTAGTACCTAAAATAGTACTTGCTTACTGACTTCGTTTGTAAGTGACTTGCAAAAAGCTATACTGACAGTTTACCGAACATTCATATCTTTTTAAAACATACCTCAAAATTATTAGGTACTTGAACCTTACAACGGCATCATTTGGAATAATCAAAAAAAATATCAGTTTCTCTATTTCTGTCCCAGACGTTTATTTAAATGAGATAGATACATTGCGCTGACAAGTTGAGTCTTAATTATCTATTAATTAATCTGAGTGTGCTGAAGTATGTTAAAGCTCTGCTTATAATAATTCTAGATACATCGACAACCTCTGTGGTGCAGCGGTATATATACCGGACTGCTAAGCGGATGGTTCCGGATTCGATACCCGGGTCAGGCCAATTTCGTAAAAATGGTTTTTCGACATTGGCTAGTGTCTGGGTGTAACTAGGTTCTCTTCTAGTCCATTATGAGGTACCTACCTATAACACAAGTGCATACTGCACTTACTTTATTTAGGGCCACATAATTGGTGTGTCAGTCTAGGGATTTGTTTATTTATTTATTTATATTTGTTTAAGTTTAATTATTTTAGGTTAAAGTCTTCTTATATCTGTTATTTATAAACTATAACTACATTTTGCTTATTAAATGTTTCTGAATCGATGTCACTATTTAAACAGTCCAGTCCCATTTCCCTTTGTAAAATAAAAACAAAATAAAATTGAAATGTCCGATTTTATGCGTCATTTAGTCCGACATGATGTAAGGGACATCTACACTGCTCGTTAGAACGCGATCGCATTTAACATCGTACGTAAAACTCACAATAAAACGACTGTCGACTCTGAATAAGTGATTACTCTGTGCTGTGATTGAGCCGCGGTTATGGATGGGCGGAGCGGAATGGAATTAGTCTCTTTGCTGCCAGTAAAAATGGTAAACAAAGGTCAGGTTGACACCTAGAGTTAAATAGTAATCGTTTTATTGATATTATTTTAAAATTCTGAAACATTTGCCAAAAATATATCACTGAACTCAAAAAAACTCAAAATTCTTTTATTCATCATAAATATGTAACATATACTTAATGAACGTCAATGTTACAAACTTCAACTGAACACAAAACTATTAGAACATTTTAAATATTTACTTACAAAATAATATTTGGATATGCACCAACTGTTATAATAAATATAAAAAATAAAAAATGTTCATTCCTTTTGCAATTTCCTATATTAAATTTATTTTCTGTTTATTTAAACTCTACCATAACTAAAGTAAAATCAACGAAAATGCTTTGCGTAATGCAAAACCAATCTATTGATAGCAAACCAATACAGCTGCCGTTTTTCGTTGAGATTTCTTTTAATTTTTATTTTTAGGGATACCTAATCAATAGATTTTATTATGTAAAAATAATATTTATTCTTAATATTGAATGCAGAATTTCATTAAGATAAAACGTCCATAATTATCATAGTTTGAATTAGGGACGTTAAGGATATCCATATCCGTAACCGAAACTACCGCATATCCGAAATAAAAAAATATCCGTATCCGTAACCGAAACCGAAAAAAATGTTTCGGATAATTTCGGATAGTGGCGGAATCTAAAAATCTAAATGAAACACGTTACGAAAAGTTGTTTTTGGCTGCGTTCCGTAAACCGCTTACAGAACTGTGACCAAAGTGTTGGTTCTCTCTCTGAGCTCAATGTAGCGGTGTTTATGACGTCATCGTTCTCACCCATCGTCCTTCTCTATATAAATAAAACCATTTTATTATCTTCTTTTTTTTATTACTTTTGAAATTCATAGAATCTAAATATCCGTAACCTAAACTATCCGAAACTACCGGATAATCCGAAATAATTTCATATCCGTATCCGAAACCGAAACCGATATAAAAAAAAATCAATATCCGTATCCGAAACCGAAGCCAAAATTCCATATCCGTAACATCCCTACCGCCTATTTAGGGTCTTTGGCGTTATTGTAGGGTTGTGACCACTTTACTGTCAGTGTTTTTTCAAGCCGCCTACCTAATAGGAACCATACACTTAAATTCTGTATTTTTTACAAAAAAAAATATGATAAATCTCCCGACTAACACACTAACTGTGTGGCCCTAAACTAAGCAGCGCTTGTACTACCACATAATAGACTAGGGGAGAACCTAGTTACCAGTACACCTAGACACGAGCCAATTTCGAAAAACCATTTTGACGAAATTGACCCGGGGATCGAACCCGGAACCATCCGCTTAGCAGTCCGGTATATATACCGCTGCACCACAGTGGTCAATACTCATAATTTTGCTATTTCTCTATACTTGGTTAGAACCTGCATAATTTATCTCATTTACTCAAACACCTATAGACAACAGCTTAAAATTGCCTTCATACTCAACCCCAGAAACGCTAAGCCTTACTCTGCCCTCGCTCATTATTTGATATCATTTTCGTATAAAACAGCCCGCCCGCGTTGCTTTAAGCTAAAACTTTTTAAAGTGAATTTCAGAGTGTAAACATAGTGTAGAGACCTGTTCAGCATACAAATGATATACTTTGTGTTAAGTACACATGGTCGGGTTCGCTGGATTCGGTGTAGCGTTATTGTAAGGTTATGTGAAAAGATGACGGATTTACTAAATGATGGATGACATAATTTTTGTGTAGTGAAGCGTTATTTATCCTGAAGTGCTATATAAACAATCATACATATAGGTAATCATTCCCAAGGCATTAAAAAAAAGATATAAAAGCTAAAAACCAAACTTGCAAAGAATAAGCAGTTTCTAAAAAGGGAAAAACATGCCCTAATATTAAGTGTGTAGATTATTAAATCATTGCATTTACCCTCACTTCTGAAGCATTTTTTTTTTAGTAACAATGCGTTCTTTTGCATAATCCAAGTCGATTAATACGTATTTTGCTTTAGTTTAATTAGTTAGTTCTTCCTTCTTACGTATTGACATATGTTTAAATAACTCAATTTACTTAAAGTGATTATTGACAAATTAAAAAGACATCAAGAACATTTCGATGAACAGCTTTGCTTCACATTTAGTTAATCAACCCGTAAAACTGAAACACAGTTCAGCATCCCATTGGTTCAGTGGTTACCACCACACTCCGACATTTCAACACCGATTTGTCGACCAGTATTTTAATTATCAGCCCCCAATAGCAGATCGAAACGGCGTGTTAATCCCAATATCGGTTGTTTCTCGTTATTTCTGGTTATAACTGGAGCGGACTGGTGTGCGCCGGATTTTGATAAACGATATATAAAATTGCTAAAACGTCACGCGGGCGCGGGGAGCGGGGCGGGAGAAATTCTAGATTGGTTTTGTTTTACGTCGGGTGGGTGGATGATCGATTTTTACATTAACCTAATAGGATTTTTGTATACAGCTTTAAATACATTTGTTTATTTATTTGAAGCACATTTTGATGGCATTCAGGGATTGATACCCGGTCAGGTGAAATTGTTAAAAATTTTTTTTGCAATTTGCTGTTGTCCGCGTGTAACTGGGTTCTCAGGTACATAAACAACACAATTGCTTACTAGACTAGGCCAACGGCGCTTACTTAAGAGCCACATTATCGTGTTAAAATTTGAATTTTTAAATTAATTATATATATTTTTTTTAATAATTATGCACAATCAATAGTAATTTGTTGGTAAATAATGTGTGTGAACTGACTTCATATAAAGTTATATATTTTTAAATTTGATCAATAAATCGCTTTTAAAAGCCGATACTCTAATTATTCAATCGAAATAAGTCTATCACGTATATTTTTCACAAAATTGCGCGAAAAGCTCCAAAATACAGCCTATATAAAAGACTCTTCCATAAGAACATAATATTTCACATAGCCCCCGTATCCTTATTCATTCGCCCATTACATTTTGCATTAGGTTTTTTTATCCGCTTCTATATGATTATTATCTGCGTATAAAAGTACAGTAACCTCACGGTATATCGTGTTTATATACGTGGAGATTATTGGACCGTTACGTTTCGTTAATCTATAGAATAAAGCCTTTTTTAAATAAAAAATAAATAGGGAATACTTAAATTTTGAAGCTTAAGTGCATTTAAATAAAACATGTATTCGAATGCTTAAAAAAAATTTTTTTTTTGCAGGAATACTAATACAAATTATATTAGTTAAAACTGAGGATTGCTGTTGTTTTTGGCAACCCGTTAATGTAATGGACTGTTTGTGTAAGGGCGTAGTTCAAACAAATTTTGCAACTATCCTACTAATTTAATAAATATGAAGCTTTGCATCTATGTTACTCAAAAAGGCTAAGCGGATATGTAAAAAATTGGTTAGAGCTTAGATATATTGAATCTGTATTAATACTAGTGACTTTGCAAAAAAGGTACAAGATCTTACCAAATAAATCTTTACAAAACAAACGAAATAATGTTATTAACACCCTGTCCGCGTCTCGATAGCCCCGTGATATAGCACCATATAGCCCCGCCCACATCCGCGCCCGCGCACCATACAGCTCTAGTTTCATATAACCTCTAGTTGGTCTGGGTAAGGAGGCGGACCCACGGTGCGCTATTCTACGCACAGAGTACAGTTGTGTATTACAAGTATAAATAGACTTTATTTTAAACACATATTTATGTGCGGTACGGTGTTGTGTGCGGTTTAGCATACCGTGGGAACGCCTCTTTATAGTCAATGGCTAGGAAAAATAAAGGTCGGTCTTGGACTGACTTCAAGAGGCGGGTAGGTCATAAATCTCACTGTTTTATAGTATTTGTTAGGTTATATGGATCGACAAGTATTGTTAGAAAAATGTATGTTTTAAAATAACGGTGATCGCAGTAAGGAATTCCTGAATGAATTATCCTGGTAGAAGAAACAAAATCTAAAATGTCCGTGAATAAAATCTATTTAATTACTGATTCTTGTTCATTATAGTATTCAGTAGGTAATCAGTTTTTTCAGGAACGCGCTGAGCCTTTTAAAACCTTACTTATAGGTATTGCAAATCTGAAAGTAAGTGCATTGGATTGGAGAATTTTTGCTACTTTATGCTAAAACTATCAAGCAGATTATTGCATAATTTAAAAGTAAGGAATATGGAAAGAGCTTGATAAAGATAATACTTTTAATAAAATAACTTATTTATACGGAAAAAAATAATTAATACTAGTGAGCTGTAAACCAACTTATTTATATAAAGCTTTTTAAGCCGGCGTTGGTTAAAATATATTTCGTCTTTGGTAGAAGCTGTACATAAGTTTTGCTAACATATTTAAACTAATGTATAAGTACTTAAAATGCGTTTATAAATACGAAAGTTATTCGTTTACCCATACAATCAACAACTTTAGAACATCTTGACTTATAATCACGCGTAAAACAACTCTTAATGAAAACATGCTGAAATTTCAAACTTCACTCAAATTGTTCTCGCACTGTGAGAATGTTTGCGCTTATCTACATAATACCCCCCTTTCTTAGCGTTCACAATACAGCCTTATCATTACCATACCAACTGCTGATATTTGACCCTATTCACAAGAAAACAAGCTATTTCTATGTAAAGAAGTGACTCTTATTTAATACTTGATTAAAGTTGGAAATTGAAACGAAAAGGCTAAGTCTAAGCATCGTGGCTGCATTTTATCTTCAACATTCAAATGGTCGACTTCATTTTTTTTTTTTCAGGCGACTCACTTTGTTAGTGGCCAATAGCATTCCAAAAATAAGGTTCTAAATTATCTACATACAACCTATTCAGTTAACATGCTATGCTCGCACTAGGTATAGTAATATTATTGTGTATCAAAAATGGTTTCAACAATATATTTGGGCTCGCCAGCTAAAACAAATTTGTCATCGAGCTCCCGAAACATATTGCAATGCAATTTATTATTATCTGCAAATCAAACAGTACGTTTAGCTCAGCTTAAACACGATTTTACTCTGAAACCCACAACCAAGTTGAAACTCTATCACTTTAAAATAGAATTCGAAATTCTATGACAAGGCAAACGAGTATAGTGTCAAGGTAGATTATGCTTTATCGGCTTGTACATAGAGTGTTTAACAGAATGGAGTGGGTAATACTTCAGAAGACACGTATGGTCAGTAAATTTTGATCGGGCTTTCGGGGCGGGCATCAGTATTTCAATAAAATAGACGCGTCACCTACCTGTAACATTGATATTAGAGTTTAGCAAACTAACGATTTTAATAACAATATTAGGGTCAGCGATTACTGATGCATGTGTAGGCGATATAGGATACTGAAATTTGAAGGTTAGATATTCAATTTATATGAAACTCCATGGAAATTATCATGTTGAAAATAAACGTAATGCTATAATTTTTGAGATTTTCTTTTTATTTTTTGAGATAGTTTTAATTTTGAACAAGAGTCTGTACAGTTACTGTATTCAATAAAAAATACTGAAGTTATCGCACACTTTTTAAAAACTGTTTGCAACTACATACTTACACGAAATCGAGCTTTTTCTATAGCTTTTTTCATAATTATAATGGAGTAGGCGTTTGTCTTCCATCTCACGTGATGGACAGTGTAGATGCAGACGAAGGTGGTACACGCCCATCCAAAATAAACCTGTTCATTCTACTCTTAAAGGCTCCATAGTTAAACTCATCAGGAAAAACAGGACCCAGGCAGTCCGCGCCATATCTTGGCGACTCTAACCAGAAACAAGCTGTCAAACCGTTTAGTTCGTCTTTTAGGTATGCCAACAACGTATGGGTGAAACTTCTGTCTGGGTATACAGCATCAAAATTCAATATAATTTTTTATCTTGGTCGCATAATATTCGTCTATCTAAGCCTGAAAAAGGGCGGCATTAAAATAAAATAGGTTTAACCTTTAGCCAGGCGGACAATAGGCTCGAATTGATTTTGGTCATCAGTTGAGAATGTCGCCCCAAAAGTAGAGATGGTCTTAAACGATTACTTTTTACTAAACCCTTTATTAGTTATACTGTTTGATATCGAATTAATTTAGATGTGGCGGTAAATAAATAAATATCAATAAAGTATGTTGGTATGCTGATGCGTTGGAAGACATAATCCTACTTATATTATAAAAGTGAAAGTTTGTGAGTATGTATGGATGTATGGATGTTTGTTACTCTTTCACGTTAATACTACTGAAGGGATTTTGATGAAACTTTACATTAATATAGGTTATACATCTGAATAACTCATAGGGTATTTTTTACCGCGGAAAAACTTCTCATTCCCACGGGAAACCGACTTCCACGCGAATGGAGTCGCGGGCAGCCACTAGTTATTAAATATTATAAAGTAAGTGGTGGTCCGTGTCTGTTTGTACGTTATTCACTAACTCCATCTTAATCACGTAACAGATTTTAAGACAGTTTGCATCTTTATCTATATTTCTTTTAATCGAATAAAATATAGTAGCAAAAAGCGTGATTTGATTATAAAATGCATTTTTTAATAATTATCTCCATAGTCGTCTAAGTCCAATCTGAATTAATTCAATTAGTGTCTGATGCTGTAATGTAGCCTCGTCAGTTCAAAGTTATGATGTATACATACACTACGAAACAAGAAGGTACTAATAGAGCTGCCAATTTATTCACGAAACAATAATAACAATAACACAATAAAAAAAAGTCTGTGTATTTTAAATTGCAAGCAAAAGTTTACAACCCTACGTTTTGAGTTTAATTCACCACACCCCTGAAAAGCCAAAGATCGAATACCAATAAAACCATTGGAGTTACAACTAAACAAACGTTTATACCTCTTAGAATCCCGTAGCAATACCCAAATCGATGTCCGCCCATCACTATCGGACTAATGTCGCTATTAAAGAGACAAATCCGAAACGATTCCATGTCGACGAATCGTATGTTTCTACATCGTTCGCGAATTAGCGATAATGGCCATAGTTCCGTATTGATTGATCGATTCTCTGTGTGGAGGGTGGATCGATGGGTGATTATGTAGGAATTGTGTATGAAGGTTGGTGTATATGAGGAATAAGGTTGAAGGTTTGCAGAGGGATAAGTGTTATAAGCTGTAAATGAATTGTAATAAGGTATAGTTTTGAATGTTTTGGCAATTGTGAAAGTGAAGTGTAAAATTTCAAAAAGGTATCCTATAAATTAAATATTTGACATTATACATTTCTTATTAGCCGATCACTTTGAGCTTTGAAGACTGTAAATAAGATAAAGCTTTTGCTCACGTAGAACTTTTACTAATTCTAAGGCTATATTATCTTTAGCACAAAACTGTTACTTAAGTTACCAATTTTAAACAACGCGTCCGATTTCCGAAGATAAATTTTTAACTTTAGAAGATACATACTGTTTATTTCATTAGTATGAGTGAAAAAAGGGAAGCTTATCTTAATATCAAGTAACAAATTCTTATATTGTCAAAACCATTCAATAAATTACACCTGAAACCATCATTACGAAAACCATAAATAGTTTTTTGTCAAATTCTAAACTCTATCTAGAGCACATAGTATTGTATATTCACAAAAGAAATAGTTATCTTTCTTGTTAGCACTTTTATAGAATTGGCAACACATAGAAGCAATAACATTGGTACGTGAATATTGTCACATAAAATCTTACTTTTGTCCAAAATACGTGCGGAAACGCTGTAAAGAAGGAGACTATCTCAAATTGAGAGAAACTTATAGAAAATTCTATGCAGAGGTACGTTTCACGATTTAATTCAAGCTTTTAGTTGAGAGTTTTCAGCTAACAAACTTTGAAAGTCTTTGTTATGTTAGAAATCACTAGCTGAGATGTTTTTGTGTTTAATTGATAATTATTATTCCGAAGCAAATGGTAACCCCTTAAAGTGTTGTTCTAGGTTTTAAAAGGATAAGTGTAAATTGGACTCGCGTACCTACCTTCCGAGATTTTTGCATAAAATGTTAGTAGTTCATCTATCATAGGAGACTTGTTTTAAGATGACACACTTACCTTTGCGGTTTGAGAGCTGTACCTCGTATATAGTTTCGTTAAGTTTACTATTATTTTCTGTAAATAATTAGGAATTTACAGGTTCAGCTATACGCTTCTGACTATTTTTTATTAATCCAAGACAACGGGAAATATATGAATTTTGTAAGGTTTTTCATCATCTTGAGTGTAATTGCTCATGTAAAATGCTTAGTTTGGTCTTTAATAAGTTTTGATCAAAAAGTCAAAACCCAAAACATTCAAACTGTAACAACTAGCGGTAAAAGTTGAAAACTACGTAAACTCTTTCTACCTGAACTCAATGTTAAGCCTTTAGAACCAGACTTACCATAAGTCTTAAGTTCAATTTCCTTCACAGATTCCAGGACCGTGTTATGATAATGTCGTTATTCCATATTCCACTGTCATAGAATAATCCTAGCACAAAGAAATCTTTTCTGGAATATTATGCTAAACTTAGATTTGCGTGAAGCTCTATGTGTGTGTATAAAATGTAATAGGTAGGTAATTATAAAAATTAAGCGTAAGCCTGTATTATTGATACCTTACAATAGACTAGGGGAGAACTTTGTTACACCTAGACAAGAGCCAATTTAAGTAAGTAAATAAAAGATAGATTTATAATTTATTGATCACAGCAACCCGTAATTGATTACATAAAGTTCACATCAATTTAAAACAGATTTACTTAGTGCAACGCCGGATCAAAAACTGACCGATCTCAATTATCAATTTATAATAGACCGGAAAGAAGACGATTTAACTTTGACTACCCACTATCCAGGAACCAAATCTTCCGCTTTACACTCTGTTATACCTGCCTACGGCCATATCTGTAGGATGGACAACAGTCGATGGACAAAAAAGGTAACCGAGTGGATACCAAGAGACTAATATAGGAGAAGAAGGAGACCTAAAAGGAGATGGGAAGACATTTTTATAAATAAAGTAGGACCCGAGTGGATGTCAAAAGCCAGATGTTGTGGAGAAAAGTAGGGGAGGCCTACGCCGCTGAGGCGACTACTAACGTTTAATATAATTTAATTAATTGTTTAAATATTTTTCATTGCATTGTATAAATATAAATTGTGATTTACTTGTACTATTATAAATGTAAAAGTAGTAGAAATAAAGGCTTTATTATCATAATTATTATTATACCTACCTACCACTGCGCTATAAAGGCCAACCCCCTCAAAAGCTTAAATATAAATGTTAAACTTGCCTCGGCAGCTAACAAGTTATTCATTGGACTCGTGACCACTTCACTTCAATCTCGACATCAAATACTCGGTCGCTGGTCTCTGTTGTGGGTAGTGATTAGTGCCTGCCAGAGAGCAAGGATTTTATAAAAAACACTAGTATTCCGCCTGCGGCTTCGCCCGCGTGGAATTCCGTTATATCGCACGAACTTTCATACAAACTTTCATCCCTTATTTCAACCCCTTCCACCCTTTTTTTCCCGATAAAAAGTATCCTATGTCCTTTCCCAAGTTCAGTTCTATCCTCATACCAAATTTCATTAAAATCGGTTCTGTGGTTTAGGCGTGAAAGCGTAACAGACAGACAGACAGAGTTACTTTCGCATTTATAATATTAGTAGGGATTTAAAATCTATTTAATAAGCTTTTGAGTGGATCAAACTTTGTCTCAGAGTTTTGACGTAAATAAAACTTAATTCGTTGTTAAAAATGAATAAGGGTAGGTCAAAAGTCAGTCAGTTCTTTCAAAGTAATATTAAGATTTACTGATAAATTGTAGCTATCTGGTACAAAAGCTTGTTTTTGAATCATATCTTTATACATTTCAAGGCTTAACGAAATGTCATAGACTTACTACTCTGCTTTGTCTATGTGCCATGTCATAACCTACTTAGAGTCTTCAGCGCTCCGAGACGAGATAATGCATGATGTTGAAAGCTCTATTCTTTGAATAGGAAATAAAGGATTAAGTCTATATTCATATGTATTCATAGCAATATTCTTATTGTATATTGTCATCTATAATACTTGGCTTTCATCCTAAGGTTTTACAGTCACTTCGAGTAAAGTTTTCCTATAAAATATTGGTGTTTTACAATATTTAAAAAACAATACTTTCTGAACTACCTACTCAAGTTTAAAACCAATTGCTTATGTCAATTTCAATCGGATGTAATAGATAGTTTTTTTCTTCCGAGGTCACAAACATCCAAGCTTTCAAACATTCACATGCAAGTGGGTAAATATTATTTACCCTTGTTCTACAAAAATAGCGCAGCATCTATCCCAGAATAATCTTTGAAGCCAGTATGAACAATAGTATAGCTCTTAGAAGCTGAACTAAATTTACCACTCACCCAGTCGAAGGAACTTTTCAAAGGTTAACTTTGTACAGTTTTGAGTGGCTGAGTGCAGACGGTCAGTCTGATGGGTGGCCAGATATTGTTGGGCCGCTTTCTTAATGCCTGTTAGGTAACTCTTCCCAGGCGCATAGAATGGGTTAAAAGTAATAGATATCATAAAAGTTATAGTTTATATGCTAGAACTTTGCATGGTGCTTATAAAGTGGGGGAATATTATAAAGAATTATTTAGATGCTAGTGGCCGCCCGCGACTCCGTTCGCGTAGAAGTCGGTTTCCCGTGGGAATGCGAAGTTTTCCCGCGGTAAAAAGTACCCTAAACGTTATTCTGATATATAACCTATATTATAAAGTTTCATAAAAATCCATCCAGTAGTTTTTACGTGAAAGAGTAACCAACATCCATACGTACTAACAAACTTTCACATTTATAATATTAGTAGGATGAATTACTTAACAATGTTTTTGGAGTAAATACAGATACATGTTTGAATAAAATTTCAGTCGATTATATTTTCCGTTCGGTTCTATGAAAAAAGTATTTGGAAAGAATATTTACAAAATCATAATTACTTTGAGTATGGAAAACTCTTCCAGGAAAAGTTTGTTTTTCCTCGTTTTGTTAAAACGTGAATAATTGAAAAGTATTTACCTACAAGGCAATTTGGATATTGTACATATTATAGGAAAAAAACATGATTTCAATCCGTAAAACTACGTAAAAGTATTTCAAAAGTTCATGCAAATTTTTGTTGCTGTAAATTGGTACATCGCAACCGGCTGATTTAGCGTTTAATGAACAGTTCTCTTGTTTCTTGATACTTTAGTTTTCTTTAAACCCGGTCTAGAGATCTTTCACTCCTAACAAATTTGTGCTCCATCAACAGATAAATTCTGCATTAAAATTAAAATTATATCAAAATATATACTCAGAATTACTATCAAATCTTTCCTTTCAAACACACTCGACTATTTCCCCAGTATATACGAAAAAATCTCAAGCCAGGAGCTCCCAAGCAATCCTTCTTTCTCGACTTAGTCCAAACATGTACCATTACTTACATTAAGTCGCTAGTTGAAACAGGCTTAATCCGACGGGACATGCCCCCATATGCCGTACTGTGCCCGGAATGGTCAGTGAGATAACTCTCCTAATTTATAGGGTTTCAATACTTGGGGACGTCGATGTAAGATGGATGGAAGAGGTAAGGAAATAAAGGGGGTAATTGTCATGGTTCTAGGTACAGGTGTTTCAGAGGTGAAAATAACGACGGGATGGGTATGCCAGCGCAGTTTACAGTACAATTAAGAATAAATGATGTTTACCTGACTTGAGTACGTAGTTTATGTAATTTCTGTTTAAAAAGTTGACCCTTTGGCAGCAAAGACAGGTGAAAAAATCACCATTTAATGTCACTGTTAAAGCATATGATGCCTATTATCGTGACAGTAGTTATCTTAAATCTTGTTTACAAGTGAGATGCACGCCTTTACCCGATCTGTAAATGAAAGTAATACGCCATTTTTTATAAACTAATAAAAAAAGTTAAAACTTCGTCCCAAATATAAGAAATATTCAGACTCACTTACGCTGGATGTGAAGAGTAAGCAAATTGTTATCTGAAATCTGTTAGTAAATGATGTTTCTTAGCAGAAGCATCAATATTTGTATGAATTAATCAAGATTTCCTATCTGCAACCCTGGTCCCTTCCAGCAGTCCTACCTCCCGTATCATCGCGTTTTCATCCGGGCACAGAGCAGATGTCGGGAGTTTAGTTTCGCCCACGTGTTATTCTTTCCAAAGTTATTCGCTTCTGGTACTTGCACAACGGTACCGGAACTTTATGAGCATCTTTTATTGGATTGGACAGTGTTCCTGATGTGCTAGGGGAATTATGATTAAGGTTGGCAACACTAAATGCTGATGTGACGCGCGTTTGACGACCTTGAAGGTTCAGAAGTGGAAGTTTAAAAGAAGATATGTCCAAACCCTAATAAAATTGATAAAATGATTAGAAGAAGAATCAATCAAATTCGTGGTGGAAGAATACAAGATGCTAGATCAAGGAGAAAATATTACTCATAAAAATTAAACACTCTATGTTTAGGTAGCGTAAGAATTATGTCTTAAGCAAGTACCTAGCTCTTCGGTTTAAGAGTCATTTTTAATTAAAATTTGTATATGAAACCCAGCTTAACCTCCATTATGAAATGAATATTTATTTGATGCTAAAATACTGTAAATACAGTACGCAATATAAGCTTAACACTCCACAGTCGACATATTAATCCAGGAAGGATATTCTGAACTACATTACATTTCCTATAACAGCTCTTAATTAAGTTACACTGTCTCATCTTATTGCGAAATGTACTCTGAAACTTTCGTAATAAAGTTCATTTTCGGTTTGCCAGCGTACCGGATCTGGATAAGACCAATTACAGAGGAGCAAAAGTGTTAAAACCGGGTATGATTGTAACAATGTTTTAAATATTTTGTACATTTTAACGTAAGTGTTGGGTTATTTACAATGTAAAGTTTATGTGCATTTCAGAGCAATTTTGGCATATTATGACCCAAGAGGGTCGTTGAACAATATGTACAAATAGAACTATAAATCTTAGCCAGCGTGGGGTTTGTTTGTGTATAAATTTATAAAACTTTTAAAATTTGAAATTCGTTTAATTTGGACCAAGTTTTGCTGCTCTTCAATCTATGATTATAATAATAGCTGCTTATGTATTTACGACCCGTTTCATAAATCTTGACTTAAGAAAATCACAAAACAAGTGGTAATATGATTAAAGCCCTATGGTACTATTTGGTAATCCATTGGCTTAATAGCCAGGTAGGTAGTACGAAAACTAAAATTTTGACAATAGATTAGATACCAATTGATATCAACCGAGTTAGAAACACGCTGATTTCAGATACTGTGCCATATGTTAGTTAACTACTATAAATAAAAAATAAAGAGCAAAAATACTCCTTAAAGCTAAACCTTTCCACCTACTTACTATCCTTTATACTAAAACAACGGAAATAACTCATGAGGCTCCCTAAACGGTCTAACCGCGAAGCTTTAGTCTTTCATATTTCACCCAATTATTGTGAAAGCACTAACAAAAGGGGTTACCCTGTAATCTTCATGACCTAACCGTTGGTGTAGGATCAGCACATAGTTTATGATGCCTGAAACCTGCTTGGGTGTTTCGTAGAAAACCATTTCAGTGGTTAACAACACGGTTGCAGCTTTTGTTGGAATTCTCGGATTAGTACATTAGGAGGCTAAAAATATAATTAGGTTGTTGGCTGTTATAACTTTTAGGGCTTAAACATTTTATAGTAAAGTTAACTGCTGTTTGAAGTAAACAATCTAAAGTGCAAACTAACTAAGTCTAAGTCCTTATAAATTACATACAGAAAATAATTATCTTTTAGACATTTTGGTAAACTACAGAAAGTAGTAAAACTTTCTACGTTACGTATTTTTAAGTATAGTCTTTTAACTTAGACAATTTCACTTTAAGTTTTGCATTTAGAATGCTAATTTATTAGTTTTGAAGTTATAGGTAGACACTGGAAAAAGAACGCGGGTCTCCGAGCATTACTGGAGGAAATTTCGTTGCGTTGCCGGCAGCGGCGCTGTAGCTCAGTGGTCAGAGCATTAGACCGGTTATCTAAAGGTCCTGGGTTCGATTCCCAGTCGCGCAATGCTCGAAGACCCGCGTCCTTTTTCCAGTGTCTATAACTTCAAAAACATAACACTATTAAGTAAATAACCCATAGAGAACTTTTATTTGATAGATACTGGTTTATTCGATTGAGTGGGTCTTTTTCATTTTACCTCATTACGAACTAAAATTAACTAATTAATTAAATAACAAACAATGTTCATGACATGACCTTTTACGAACCTTCCAATGGAGAGAAAATACAAAACATCCATTGGAACTTTCACAAAAAGCAATAGTTATTGAGTTACGTTCTAAGTACCATAGTGTTAAACTTTGCATGCAGATAACAACGGACCGGGTGTATCGTAAGATAATTTACACAAAACACGGATACGTAAGTACATAATTTGGGTACTGGCAAAGTTTGCGAATTCTATTGTTCAGAAACAATTTCTCATAGTGAGCCGAAAGGCACCTGGGACCCAAAAGTTTCGGTTGCAAAAGTGAAATATTATAGAATTGAATTGCTCTTTGTTCGAACGGTTTGATCGTAAAATTAATGCCGTCTATTTTTGGCGGGTTCCGCAGATTCGCAAATTGAATGTGACGGCCGCCGCCATTTCGTTGATTTTGATGTCGTTCCGTAAGTAAGTGAGGTCGGTAATTTGTTTTATGAAATTATTCTGTTTAAAGTAATCACGTTTTATTTTTAATATTTCTGACGTAGAAGAAAATATCATTGGAATTCGTTTTTCAATTTATTATGTTGAAGATGAAACTGGTTTTAAAATATTTATTTGTTTTTATCGGAAATCAACAATGCTAACGTTAATATGTATAGATAAGTGTGGCGTTACATTTCAAAAGTCAATTCCATCTATAGTCTTAACCCATTAACAGATGACCACTAAAACCTCTTCGTTATTGACGTAGCGCCGCTCCATTATTAAGTTAAGACGTGTCAAATTGTGGCAAGTTTGCCGAAGTAACTTAGTGCTTGAATTGACTGGGAACTGAATTCATAACTTGGTTGGTCCCCTTGACGCTGTGGTGAATGCTGTCTGATTCTGGCGTGTGAATAGGTTTGTAGTGGTTCTGTATATGGTATTTCAGATTGATGGTTTGGGATGGTTATAGCTTAAAAAACAATGGAGTTGTGAGCTTGAAATTGCTTGATTTTTTTTGAGCAATTAAAAACTCATCGTATCAATCATTTTATAACATTGGGTTAACATTAAACTTTTATATTGTTGCTTAAAGTTTTAAAAGGAAAGTTTTATGAATTCTACAATTTGGCTTAAAAATCAGCGTCATTATGCAAATCTAAATCGCAAAGCTTAAGCAGCTCAGCTTTATTACGCTCACTTAATTCACGACACATCAAAATTCGCCACATACCGCGGATCCCAACGCTCGTAACTTAATAACTCCATATTTACAGCGCATAAGAGCCTTCTGATTTCCAAAGGAAAAGTTCTCGAGTTAATTTCTAAACTTCTTTGGTTCCCTCGGTTTCACTCTTTTCCCGCGTGACGCTGCCGAACTTCGGCAAAGTTTTATTTAACGAAATTATCGCGATGTGCCAAGTGAAGGGTTGAATGTGGGGTAAATTGGATGCGGGATTTCATTTTTGTTGAAACTTCGAAGCACGAAGAGTCGCGTCTGTTCAACTCAACTCTGTTTATTCAACTCTGAGCATAGCGTTTTGCTCGCGGCTTTACTCAATTGACAATAAAAATGCTGAGATTAAAGTAGTCGATGGCTTTATCAAGAAGGATAAAACTTTGCCTCTCATTATCATTATATGATTTGTCCGCTAACTCCTCCTAAACCACTTTCGCCATCTTAAAGGTTTTTTTTTCATTTAAATTTATAAATAATGACTACACTCAGAAGAATTTTATTTTAAATTAGCTAAAATTCAACGTATCGTGAACAAGTCGAACAAAATTACACCATAATATTATTATAGAGTGCTGACCCGTCCAAACTTCGCACGGGTGTACTATTTTATTACTTGATTGAATTTAGAATTAAGCTCATTAGTATATTTTTCTAAATTTGATTTACTTTTAAAAATAATATAATTAATTGTGTGTCTTAAACCAAAGTTAAAAAAAAATACTAACCACACACGAATGAAGGCTTTGTTTGTAATACTTTATGCAGCAATTATTATTAACTCTTTCAAACACGAGAAATGTTTCTAGTGCCAATAAAAGGTATTAGTTTTCATTATAAAAGGTGACCTAGAACAGGCAAACCTGAACTAAAACAATCCTAAACTAATATTAACGGCGCCATTTTGATTTTTGATATGTTCTTGTTGAAATCATAGTTCTGATATTAAAATAACTATTCCTAAGTAATTAAGGGTTAGTTTAGTAAATTAGTACTTTCCTAAAAAGTTGCAAAAATGTTAATTTTCAATTAAATTTAAGTGATACTTACCTAATAAGTGCTATATTTGAGACCAATCCTTTTAAATATAAGTATATCTTTTAAATATAACCTATTAGTTTTTACGGATTTGGTTGAAAAGGATGACCAATAAGAACAGCTGAAAAAATACACATGTAAAAAGTAATTGTAAATGTCCACATATTTAACGAAACTAAAAACCTACAGCCTAATCGACGGAATCAAATATCGAAATCCAAATCGTTCGGGCGGTAATAAAACTTTTACCAACTCACCTTTAATCTATTTTAAACTTTATTCCTGTTACATTTAAGTGTCAATTCCGATTGCCTCTCAAATTTTGATCTAAAATGCTAGTATTTCTGCAGATAACTTTATTGGAAGCAATTCTGTTGAGCGGTTGCTAGTTTTGGCTACTAATCCATAGATAGCGGAGAAGTTTGTTTTGAATTAAACCTTGTTTTGTATGTAGGATTCAAATGGAAAACAAAAGAACGCAAAGTTTTATTTACGAAACTTTTGTTTATTTCATAAAATGCTTTGGACAATTCTTGTGGGCGTATACTAATAGAAGTATAGATACGGGAGAAACACTGTCTTGGTTATTTTTACCGCTACGTATGTGCCTAATTAGGTTCCTACCAGAGTATCAGTTTCAAGGACATGATAGCCAGAAGACTAGCGTTGAGACCGATAAAACCTACCATCAAGTAAACTGACTAGAGAAATGAGCTTTTCTAAATCGACGGGTCCCAAGAACAAAGTCGTATCTACCAAATGTTCAGTTTTCAGTACGCAGCTTTTAAGTTGCGAGCAAAGTAAAATGTCGTTTACTCCGTTACAAAAACTATTTGAGTATGGAATTTATTCAAAGGTTATTTGTTTTATTTAATTACATTATTTTCACGTTCTTATATTTAGTAATAAAGATTATTTCTGTAAAACTCGGTTCCTATAATAAAATCGGATTTTGTTTTATGGAATGAACTAAGCACTAACTGCACATACGACTTTGTTTAATGAAACCGCAGATGTCTTAAGTATTTTTGCGATGTTTTACTTCGTAATTGTTACATATAATTACGTCGTATGTTGGCTTTGCCTTTAAATTATATAGTAATTGAATGTCAAAAAATCTACTAAAAAACTTTTATTTTTGTTTATATTGTCATTAACATAAAACAAAATAAAACTAGCAACTTAATAATATACTTTCTTGTTGTGGTATTACTATATATTATAATAAACTAGTGGACGCCCGCGACTCCGTTCGCGTGGAAGTCGGTTTCCCGTGGGAATGAGAAGTTTTCCCGCGGTAAAAGTACCCTATGTTCTTTCCCAAGATCAGTTTTTTCTTCACACCAAATTTCATTAAAATCGGTTCAGTGGTTTAGGCGTGAAAGCGTAACAGACAGACAGACAGACAGAGTTACTTTCGCATTTATAATATTAGTAGGGATGATCATCACGGATTTTTAAATCAAATGTAATATTTTTGTATAATGTTCAAAAGGTAAATCATAAACTGTGTTTTAATTAATTAAAAAGTATCTTTCTCATCGCAAAACTACTTTACATTTTTGAGTAACATTATTAACCAGTTCCTATTAGTTCACACCAACATTGTCTTCTTCATGATGATTATCTTCTGAATCATAGAGTAAGACTTTAAAATATAAACCATTTATTAAATTAACATTAACACCAATATCACACATGCTTACAAATTTTTTATATTTTACTTTCGTTATTGTCAAGTCAAAACTTTTTCAATGACAGATACTGCGGTAGCAATTAGATTCACTAGATTCTATTGCCTCATGTTCAAGTTTTTGTTTCAAACCCCGTGCAATTTTCTTGGCTTTTTACAAGGCTCTCAAAGTTCTGTATTTGATCATTGGTGAGCTTAGAGATACTGCGATGAGCACGGCATATTTCACATTGATGTTTTGAACATATTTTGCAATATTAGGTACTCCACTGCTATTCTCGACTCCCAAGCTTTCAAAACTTCGTCAAACATTTCAATAACTTCATCATAAATAAGTTTTCTTATTTTTGAAACAGCTCTTATCTAAATTTTCAGTTTTCATCCCCTTACGTCAGACTTATTATCCAACACTTAACATTTCCTAGTATTTTTTTCCGAGTTGGTGTTATTACCTAGGACTTTATCATCTAGACATGAACAATGAATGGGACATAGATCATTAGATTTTTTTTTGTGTGCATTTAGTAGAGAAGGCATAGGCGTAGCTAAAACCATATGAGAAGGGATGGAGTGGAAGCTAGAGTTCCTTTAAATTCTTCCAAGTGCATTGCTGGTGAGTTATCAAAACTAGAGGGTATAAAAATAGGATATAATAAAGGTGTAATCCTACTTATTTCATATACGTGAATGTTTGTTAGTATGGATGGAATGGATGGATGTTTGTTACTCTTCCACGTAAAAACCACTGGACGGATTTGGATGAAAGTTTACAATAATATAGGTTATACATCAGAATAAACCATAGGGTACTTTTTACCGCGGGAAAATATCTCATTAACACGGGAAACAAACTTCCACGCGAACGGAGCCGCAGGCGGCCACTAGTAACATGATAATTTGTGAGTTGATGAAGTAAAGGAATAGGCAAAGAGGAGGAGTACTTTTATATGTTACTTGTGTTTGCTGCTGTGATATTTTGGTACTATCATCACACATTTTATATAATATTTAAGCCTAAAGCGATACTGGGGAGTTCAAGGCAGCGTTATAAGAATCTTCGGGTTCTGTCATGAACCAATAAAAATTAATAATGAAATATTCAACAAACAAAATACCATACTTATAAGGAAATTATCAATGTGACTTTTGTTAAAAAAAGTTTTATATTTATTAAGTTAATAGTAGAACAAAATCGTATAATAAAATTAATGCCAAGGAACAAAAACTTAAAATTACATGCGTTATTTATTTTCAATAAGTTTTCCATAGTACAATGTCGGATCGGCGCAAGCGATAGTAAATTTTGAATGCATTTTAGGACAAAAAAGACGTATGTGAAAATATTTTATTTAAAATAAAATATTTAGTATCTTAGTTGGAATTCATATTTAAAATAACTTAATTATATTTAACTTCAAAATAATAATAAAAAAATTGTTATATGATTATTTAAGATTTTCTTAGAAAAACATCTAATAATCACAAACGACAGTAATTTACAGTTATTGGTAATTTCCAAGTAAATAATGTATTGAGTTGTACAAAAATATTTTAACGAATATGTAAATTTTTAATGTGAATGTTTATATCATTACTCATCTAAATTTAAGTTTTCTTCATCTGTTTTCTCACTTAGAGTTGAAAGAAGGTGTTTTTTTTTTTTTTGATTAAGAGCTAAATTCAAAATTCTTGGGTTCGTTGATAAGGCCGTCATTGTATAAAATGCAATGAACAATAAATCTTAACTTTTGATTGACATAAATTGGAATTGTTAGAGAAATAGCCGCGCCCTGTCAAAAAAGACCCCGCCCCGAGAACAAACCCGCGTCTGACGATACGCTGCTGCGCGCGAGTTGCGAACTCAGAGGAACAAGCTTGTACATGTTCATACTGTATTGTTCTTTGAAGTAAAATTCAAATAGGATGATGTTCGTTTGGGTATCTACTAAAGTATAAGTTTTATAAAAAAAAATTAAACATATTTATATAGCTAATATGATACCAAATACAAATAAATAATAAAACTAATTTTGTTGTATATTAGTATAAGATTTTGTTCTTGGGACCCGTCGAAATATACTGGCTCATTTTAGTTAGAATTCATATATCAATTTAAAACGTCATGTTTTATTTCGTAAAACACTATTGTTAATTGGCTAAAATATTTGTTTTATAAGTATTAGTTTGTACTCAATGCTTATGAATTCCTTTATCGATTTCAATCATAATGAAAACAGTTCAATTTTAAATCAATTTGTTAATGATTAAAGGAATTTTAATTCGATTACTCTTTCACATTTTTAACATTGATAAGTTTTCATTATCTGCAATAACATATCAAATATCTTCAACAACTGAAAGGTATGACAGCAAATTCAAAAACTCACTCACATTTTAATCACTTAGGCTGTCACCGAGTGATTATAAATCACACCTTATTTTGATTGTGACAAAGTGTATTTTCCAGTGATACAGCACCGAACATTAATATGGTTGATGGTGTGAAACAAATTAAAATGCATTCTTCTGCAGTAATAAATTACGGGAAGGTATCATTTAACAAGCCAACACCGTGCTTCGCTAATGATATGAATCGGAAGGATTTACACGTTTCAATGAGATTTTTTAAGTGCTATATCACACCCGACTGCTTTAGATGAAGGATTTTTTACAAGAATGGAACAGTTTTAAGAGTGTATGTATAGGTATACTAGGGCACGCTCAAAGACTTTGCGCTAGATTATATGAGCATTGCGATTGACGTTATGTTACCAAAAATAACACTCTAAGGCCCAATTGCAGGGAACGTTTTAACCTCGGGGTAGCTTCGGGTTAGCTAACTCAGATTTAAATGGCGCCACTATCGATTGTAACAACTTCTTATTGCAATCGATGGTGGCGCCATTTAAATCTGAGTTAGCTAACCCGAGGTTAAAACGTTCCCTGCAATTGGGCCTAAATGTAACATAATTTTGGGCACAAACTACCACCTAGGTTAATAAGAGATGGGGTGCGCGTGGGATACCTCCTCGTGTGGCCGTCGTCTTTCCTGCTCTCTGTAATACTCTTGTTCCACAGGGCAGGGAAGGGGTTCAGTTTAATAGCGTTCATGCTAGCACAATCTTTCACATAATATAGACTCATCATACCATAGGTACTCATATTTATATGTTTCACACAATATTAGATTCACTGCAGTGACGATTAAACCCACAACATTTTTAGTGGTATATCACCACTCAGTAAGACCAATAAAAATACTCTATTTAATGAAAATCTTAAGACAATTTATATTACTTTGCTGGCGGCCTCGCACGCGTTAATTCGGAGTAAAATCCCTTCCCTATATGTGCTATTATGCATATAAACCTCCATCTTGAATCACTCTATCTTGTAAAAAAAAAAGGCACACCAAAATCGTTAGCGTAGTTTTAAAGTTTTAAGCATACATAGGTACAGACAGATAATGAGACTTTGTTTTATAATACATAGTGATGATGTTTAATAACCAAGTCTTAAAAATTCAAACGCAGACGCGAGTTAAAATATGCGCAGCGCCACCTATATTCACCAGTAACCTTTAAAAAATTTCAAACCTTAACACCAACGTTTTATAACCACACATAATAAGCCACAAAAAACGCGCCACAACACCGTCTAGATACCGGCTAATTACTCCACTCCTGCGCCGGTAATGAAAGCCTCTCATTTGGTTGCTATCTGCTTATCACAGTCGCTTTTCATCCCAACTCACCGCAGAGTATAAAGCACACTCGACGAAGCTTTTAAGAAGCTTACACATTAGTCGCGAGAGCTGGTTCTATCCTGCACTATCATAAAGTACGATAGTATCAACACTTTCACGATGTACAACCGTTTGTGGGGAAGGGATGGTTGTAATGTTGTCGATGAAATGCGTGAAGCCGGAATTAACACAGATATATCGTTGTCGCGCAAATAGTAATATTTAATAAGACAGTTCATTGGGGACCACTTCAAAAGCCTATTGACTGACACTGTGGGTGTCATGACTATTCGACGATAGGCACTGTATAATTATTGCCTCGTATTGTTCTGTTTACATTTTGAAATAAACTACAAGATATTATTTTGGTAAAGTAGTATGCGAATGAAAAGTTTAATAGAGCTATTAAAATAGACCTTTTTTTTTAGGCTCTATTATTTTATTTCAATTGTAAAAAAACTTTATATATTCAGACGTGCTACAAAAAAATATTGTATTACTAGTGGCCGCCCGAGACTTCTTTCGAATGGAAGTCGGTTTCCCGTGGGAAACAGTTACAGTTGTGACCTATACTGTAAAGTTTCATCAAAATCCGTCCAGTAGTTTTTACGTGAAAGAGTAACAAACATCCATCGATACTCACAAACTTTTACGTTTATAATATTAGTAGGATTACTCATCGATACTTTTTTTTATTTCCCCGTAAATCACGATGCAAAGTATCGATGTCGAGCCATCACTAACGCCACACAAGGTGCGCCGGCGGCTATCGCGCGCCACATCACCAGCTAAGCTGTTCTCGGAACAACATTCACCGACTCTGAGCCGATCTGATTACAATAAAGGAAACTGAAAGGCCGTGGCTACAAAACGCCTTTATTCCTAGTGGGAAAGTTATTTTAGTTTCTTCAAAGCGTTTAGTGGTAGGAAGAAAATAAGTGTTGTTTTTTGTGCCTCAGTGAAGTAGGTGGGTAAGGCTTACATAGCCAAAGTGAAAATGTGATAAATCCAGCGGTAAAAAAAAGACGTTGTGCTAGAAAAGTTCTACATAAACAAGTTTTATCGAATTCGGTTCACTCGTTTTTGCGCCGAATAGCAATTCCAACATACAGTATTATAAATAAATAAAATTATTAATATTTATTGAAGCTAAATATATAAAATATCCCAAAATTAAAAGCATGAAACAATTTATAAAAATTACGAACGGATTTATTCAAAAGTTCTTTTTTTCATCCAATTTATCTGAATGGACAGCCATTTATAAAAGTGAACAACCTAGATTTTTTCACCTATTCGGCGAGCCGGGCAACATGCGTTAGGTTTTTATTCCATTTTTACCTGCGATGGGAGATTTTTGCATTCAAAAAGTGAAGTTGGTGGTCTAGAAAAAAGTTGAAAAAAACCCTTGACCCGTTTGAAAAGAAGTATTGAACTTGGCTGATGAACTTTTTTAACAAAAATTCAAATATCATTCTTTAAAATGTAGGCAAAACGAAACTTTTGTGTTTGATTATAAGTATAGTAGGTTCCTATTAGTTTCGTAGGTAGGACAGTACCAAATTCTATGTATCTTTTAAGAAAGAAACATTATACCGAATTTATTTATTTTAGTTACCTGCGTTATCTGGTATTTTGGACGTTTAAACATTAAAACAGAAACTGCGGAACTACCATATACCAATTACCAAAAAGTAAAACACAAAAATCTTTTATCAAAATCTATTTACAAATTGCGTACAAAAGTCGTTTTCGGTTCCTCATTATTTTCATATCAAGTCAAAGTGATTATATTCGTTCTAACTGGCTTGACATTCTTTGAAAACTTCTTCCTCATAATTCCAATTATAGGCTTGTACTTCCCGGAGTGTGGTTGCCTAGTCGCTTGTGTCTGTGGTAACGAAGTCTTCGTTGTGTTCTCATCTATGTTCTGAGCTTGGTCTTTCTTATTGTTTTCATCTGCTAACCTCCTCATTATCTTCTCAAAGTTTGATAGCTTCATACTCGTCTTTTTTAATGGAACGTTGTATTTTTTCGACTTACTTTTCTTATTGGCCAGTGCTTGCTTCTTGGCTAGCCATTGTCGGTACGGCTTCACGATGTCTACTTTGACTTTGTATATGATTGAGACATTTTCCTTTTTGGAAAGACCAGCGATGTCGTTCAGGTATCTCGTGAATTCAATTATCGCGTTTCCACCTGCTTGGACTTGAAAGCGCTTTGGTATTTCATTGAGGTGGCCTTGTTGTAGCGAAAAATGATGGCGACGAGCTGAAAATAGATATTTGAATTGTAAATAACACGTATTTTATGAGATTGGAAAACCACTTATATGTATTACATTATTTATGATACTTCCGTAATTGAGATATCTTTTTTTTTAATTTAAAATCCACTCGACAAAGTTTTATTGAAAATTAAATATTCTTGTAGGGATGTCCAACAAGTTAGGCACAGATCTCCTTCCCAATTAGCAAGAGGGATTCAGCTGTCAATTCATTTTAGATAGATACACTCGTTGATCTTATTAAAGTGCAAAACCCATAAACAAACACAACTGACCTTCTGATCTCTCCTGTGCAGCTACGTAACCTAGTAACAGCAAACAAAAACGATAACTCATTAAACTCATGATTACGAATAACCAATGACCGAATAGGCGAAGTAACCTGCATTTATACTCGCGCCGAGGAAAATAAAAATCAACGTACAATGGGTATTCTTTGCTGACACCTGGCTAAGGTTTTTTTGGATGGATGAATGGGAAGTGGAATCGTACTGAAGATATCAATCCGGAAGATAAGTGAGATTATGTAATGGAGTTTTGTGTACTAGTGTTTTGAGGAGGTGAAGTTTGTGGGTTTGGTGTAAGCAGTTGTCTTTGAAACTAATACTGAAGTGATGTTGAAAATCTTAAACGAATTGAAACAGGAATTTAAGAGGCGTCCTTTATATAGGTTTAGTGAAACCACGGATGGAAAGCCAGTTAGTGAAAAATGTTTCAGATTTGAGACGTCGCCGTACATTTTATAAATATATAAGCAAAAGTGATAAATAACTTCAATGTGCTTTATTATGCTGAAACAACTTTGATGACATTAGTTATAAAATATAAAAGTATATTCTTTATAAATATAATTATACTGAATTTACTTCCAAGCATTTGTAAGTCGGAACCGAGATTGTTTCTAAAAAAACGAAAGTGCAGTTGCATATAACAGAACAACAGTATAATGGTTACCAAATGTGTGTGTGATTGTTTATTACTTTCTTTACGGAAAACACCTGACTGCATTATGCAACAAATAATCAACAATAGCGTACTCAGTAATAGCAGGTACTTTTTAGAAGTAATTTTAAGAGGATTTTTTTTCCATATATTTTAATTGTCTAAATATAAAAAGTGTATGGTGACTTTACCTATATGTAACTTTTTGAATGACAAATTAGTAGTTTATATATAATGACTATATTTTAGACGATCTAATTAGCGAAACGTAGTGCATCACGTATCTGTCATTTCCGAAACGCTAACTGCAGCATCCGTCATCTGCGTTATCATATAATTTGATTATAATACATTGACAATTAGTTTGTTTTCTAGCTTTTAAGCATTTAATTAGACCTGCTCTTTAATTGCTAAAGTAATAGTTACTTTAAAATGTGCAATAGAAAACTACTTAAACAGAGTCATCATCAAACGCTTTCAAAACACCATTACAGTTTATTTCAAGTATTTGCTGCAAGTCTACTACGAGCTACAACTTCCGACACTGCAACTCCACCGTGAAGTTACTAAGCCAGCAACTCGATAAAACCGAAATTCTAACTATAAAACCATTTCCGTATTTAGCTCGCTCGAACTGACAATAGTTTAGTCGAATCCAGCGCAATAATTACACCTAGCAACACTATAGTCGAGCGGAGCACTTTTGCTACCTCGACGATCACTGCAAAACTTTGTCAATGGCCTTTGGGATTGAATTTTCGAAAGTCCCGAAACAATTGGGGAACGGATATAGTGCAGTGTCGATTTGGACCGCAGTTTATTGTTGGAACTGCAAAAGGTACGCTTTAAATTATAATTGTAGCAAAAAATATCTGAATTGCAAATTTCAGTCGTAAATTTTGAGTGACAGACTTTACACAACTTTGTCATTAAAATAATGGAAATTTAATTCGTTGAAATGTATCTGTCTCCTGATAACAGAGTATAATTTGGTAAATTCTCATTACAGTTTTATTCATAAATAGTTTACGCGAAGTTGGATTTATTTGTTAATTCAAGTATTTTTGCAGTTTAGGTTAAAGATGAAATCTCTTGCAATAGCTTGTTAATCACTTATTAACCAGACTAAAAAAGGTATTTTTGCGACATCCGACATCCAGAGATACATTCCAACATAAAAAAACTAATTCATATTTTCTAATTAATTTAAACTTCTTGAAAATTTATGACATAAACCTGCTACTTCGAATCCAAACATCTATTCGTAATTTATGTTTTTTATCAATATTGAGCAATATTTCAGGCCGCTTACCTCCCCTGCACAATGTGTTCATTTGGGCCGCGGGCCAAGCGGCGATCGGGCCAATTCTCCACCGACCCGAATGCTCTTTTCGAGTGCTTCCACACAATTGGTGGGGCTTAATCTGTTTAATCTACTTGAAGATATTGTTGTACAAATACACAGGAACTATGAATGTGGTTTTGGTGGCAGCTACAGTGTGAAGTTGCGGCTAACTCTTAACCTAACTTATAGAGACTTGTAAGTTTGGTGTTGCTAACCAACACGACCGCGGATAGGTCGTGTGTGAAAATTGGCTTGAACTGGAAATATCTGGTTCACTATATCTGGTTTGGGTGGGGACGAGAGTTAGTAAAGTTGACCAAAACATGCATGAAATAAGAATTCAAAGAAATGAACAGATTCTAATGATATGGTTTTAGTTAGAAAATAAATTTGCTTTAAATTTGCATGAGATAAATGGAGAGTAGAAAATACAGCAATATATCTATTTGCACAAGACAAGACCTCCAATCAACAGCTATTGAGATAGATTCCTTGAGTAAAGTCTCCGGCGCACTTCTTAATGTAGTAATCAAGCTTTATGCAGAACTTGTGTCTTATTTAGATAATTATCTTAATTAATTTGTATAACTCTCATTTAATTAGTCCAGTAGTTTATTTAAACACTTTGTTTCCAAAATTTACTATTTTACAGGACTAGTTTGATTAAGTTCTTCAACACTTCAAATCAAATCAAATCAAAATCGTTTATTGCTTCAATATGGGTAATTACAGATGTCAAATTAAATTTAATTACAGGAACACCATATTCAACCTATACAAGTCATGCAATATGTCAGTTAATTAATATATGTCAAATAAAATCAATAAAAAAAAAAATGTCAAGTGTTATAGAATATAATTAAGTATGATTATGATGAAACCTATTTCTGTAAATCAGTTAGAAATTCTGACACGCTGTAGTAGCATTTTTGCAACAAGAAGTCTCTCAATTCTTTTTTGAAAGCATCTGTAAATTGTATACCCCGGATATCACTAGGTAACGCATTGTATATTACCGGACACATACCTAAAACATTATTGTTGAAAAATGTTGTCGTTCGAGGAGGAACGCATATTCTATCTTGATGCCGGTGACTTTTTGGTTTTATAAAGAGGGCACCATTTCTTTTTACAAATACAGAAATCTATACTAATATAATAAAGCTGAAGAGTTTGTTTGTTTGTTTGTTTGTTTGTTTGTTTGTTTGAACGCTCTAATCTCAGGAACTACTGGTTCGAATTTAAAAATTCTTTTTGTATTGAATAAACCATTTATCGAGGCAGGCTTTAGGCTATATAACATCACGCTGCAACTATTAAGAGCGAAGAAATAATGGAAAATGTGAAAAAAACGGGGAAAATTATTGATCCTTGAGGACTTCCTTTGCGTGCGCTGCGAAAATGGTTCTAGAAAATATATGTATACAAGAATTAAGAGAACTTTTTACCGCGGGAAAACTTCGCATTCCCACGGGAAACCGACTTCTACGCGAACGGAGTCGCGAGCAGCCTCTAGTTTCATATATATATATATATATATGCATGGCAAAGACAAAATATTGTACTGCTTGAAAAACGGTTGGCAACTGTTTGGGATTTGAACACCGAACAAAGCTCTAATACATTTTTTCTGAGCTCTAAATGCAATGAGTCAGTGCTATTGCCCCAAAATATAACGCCGTATCGCAATACCGACGCTATATGTGCGTGGTAGGACAATAGTGCGGTCTTCGTATCGACGATTTTTGAAAGCCTATACAACGCATATGAAAACTGAAAAATTCTTTTCATTAAATTTTCAATGTTTGTTTTCCAATTTAAATTTTGATCTATGTACAGCCCTAAAAATTTTATTGAATGAACTTCTTCATTTTTTTCATTTTCGTGATAAATGTCAAGAGTTAATTTTGCGTCATGTCTATTTTGGAATTGAATTAATTTTGTTTTTGGAATATTAATAATTCAATTTATTTGATTAAGATATTGGATTAAATTTGTCATAGATTTATTAATGTCAGATTCATAATTATAATTTATATAATTTTTAGGAAATATTATTGTGCTATCGTCTGCATAGAGCACCATTTGTTTATCAACTACATCGGGTAGTTCATTGATGTACAGAATAAACAATAATGGACCTAAGACACTACCCTGAGGAACACCGTATTTTACGATCGCGTACGATGATCTATTCGTTATTTCCGTGCGAGTATGTTCACAGAACGTAGTTATTTCGGTTACTTCTCTTACTAAGTATTATTATTTATAATATAAACATTAGGCTCTCCTTAAGCAAGCGTTTATTTTTCCCCACGATCTGTTTTACATGCATCGTGTATATAAAATAACAAACCGCCGAATCAAATCCAAATTCACACGAGTCTCCCTTGCGGAAGATTTGCTCGTTTTCTTAATGAAACGACGAAATCTTGGTTCACCTCGTTTGACACAGAGCAGTTTTACAGTGTATCAGAGTAAAAAAATACAAAGGGAGTTTACCAGGGTTTCGAGTCAGTAACTCTTAAACAAAGCCTTTTGGATACTTTGTGAGGTATTGATTCATATCTTTATAACCTAAAACATATAAAGTTTAATTATGATTATAGACAACATTTTTTCGACATTAGCTCGTGTCTGGGTGTAACTAGGTTCTCCCCTAGTCCATTTTGTGGTACCTGTAACACAAGCGCTTAATGCACTTACCATGGAGCCACATAATTGGTGTGTAAGTCTGGAGATTTGTTTATTTATTTTATTTGTTTAATATTTGCGTATTGACGTTATAATAATGTTCATACAAATTGGTACTTCAAGAACTACCGGTATGCTACACGCGCGTAAACTGGTGGCTCGATAAAAGTTAAAGACTTTCTTCTTGTAAGTTAATGCACGTAAGAAACTTCAACTATTTTGCTGAAATTTGGAAGCCGTGCAGTAGGCACCCGATAAACATTTGTAAAACGATTTTTGTTTACCTTTTAATATAAATTTAAGTGTCACAAGCAGAATAATCATAAAATAAAGAGGTTTTATTGGCATTTTTAATAGGAACTACAAGTAGGTTTCAAACAGTTATTAATATCTATATTAAATTGTACTTCTCTGCATCGTATGAATTTAGAAAATAATCTTACTAAAACATACTGAATCAACTGCTCTGTGTCAGAATATACATCTTACCTTCCCGGTTTCCAAGATTTATCCTACACATTTAAATTGACGAGACAAATCCCCCTTCGAGTGATTTACAGGTACGTATAACCAAGCCCTCCCACTATGTACAGTCGTATCCATATTTGAAATTATATATTGAAAGAGATTTAGAAAGTAAAAGTATACTGTTAATTGAGATACACATTAAAAATTCAAAGATTACCTAAAAATCTTCATTGAATTGCAATTTTCATTGAATTGCGTATTGCAAATTTTATTATCAAAATCATGTGGAATTTAATGAGTGAAACGAAAAACTGAAGTTGTTCACTTTCAGCACCCAGTTTTTCAGCACCTGCTCGTTCAGCACCTGGCCTAGTTCACTTTCAGCACCTATCAATATTTTCGTCAGGTGCTGAAAGTGAACACAAATGTATTTTTACATTTTAGTTCACTTTCAGCACCTACAGTATAGCAGCCTAGTGCTGGCTGCCTAATGGTTAGACAAGACGATATTAAATAAAAGATATTGTTAAAAATCACTTGAACATATATTTATATTTTTCCTACAAAAATCTTATTGCTTTAAAAGTAAGGTATTATCAAAGACAAACAATTTGCGATAGTTGGCACTTCTAATAAAAAGTGTTATTAAATATCTATACTTTTTGGACATAAAAAAATTTAATATTGTTTGAAATGTTTATTATCTACTAATACTTACAGTGTTAGTAAAAATATCCTAAACTCTTGGTATACACAAAAATACAATTTAAAGGCTCTGTCACTGGCAGCTACACTCAAAGACTCGTATGTATTGGTATATTTTTACCAGTGTCTTAGTTTTTTTATTCATGTGTTACGAGGTGATACTATAACTTTGTTTTGCGAATCCAGAATACATATGTCTGTAATAAAAAAGCTATTTTTTTTACAAGTATAAAAACAGTTTGAACTTAGTTTTATTGGTAATAAAACCTTCAAGTTTTGCAGTTAATGTAATATTAGGTCTGAAGAACCAAAAACACAAAATCCTAATTAATAGAGATAACAATTTATGGACACACCTATAGTGAGTTATTGTATCTTAAGTATCGATTAAAGCTGATTTTCTAATACATGTTGTCAGAAAGAGAAGACTGATACATTGAAAATAAAGAGATTTTAGTATATTGAAATTTAAATAATGTGTTTTTTATCGATATACGGCAGCCAGCACTAGGCTGCTATACTGTAGGTACTGAAAGTAGACTAAAATGTAAAAATACATTTGTGTTCACTTTCAGCACCTGCCAAAAATATTGATAGGTGCTGAAAGTGAACTAGGCCAGGTGCTGAACGAGCTGGTGCTGAATAACTGGGTGCTGAAAGTGAACTACTTCGAAAAACTGGATATTTTTCAGTCAAGGTCTTATTTTAGGCGGCTGGAATTTTACTTGATTCTTTTTTAAAAGAATGAGTGATATACTATTTGCGTGTTAGTTTCATATTTAAGTATCATCCTGTAGGCGTAATTTTATGGTATCAAATCTTTTATATATTTATAATAACAACCAACCTAACTGTTTACTCTTGTCTGAAATAATGATCTCTTGTAGGCTCTAACCAGACAATAACGTTTATACTAAGTCTACTCCAATAGAGTTATGACTATAAACTTTGGTACCAAGTAGCGCCTCGTCTCGGATCAAATTAACCAACTTCGCTTCCTAATTGCTCTGACCAAGAATTAATCCAACGCTCTCTTGGGGAGCAATAATAACTGCAAATCTCACATTTCTGAGGCTATCACAATCTTGTACGGAAAATAACAAGCTTGTGATAACCATGGTGAAAACGTAACTGCTTTAAAAATTAGGAGATAAGTTTAATTACAAACTAAAACTTCAAATTGTTGGGTAAATACATATAACCTATCAGTCAAGCTAATAACCATTTAATCCACGAACAAAGTTAAGTTTTAGTATTTTGTTGTGTCAATTTATAATCAACATCTCACAAAGGTAATCATTTCAAAATTTCTCGTCTTCCAAAACTAGCCAAATTTGTTCCACCCACCGCGACCGCCCGAGGTGAAAGTTTCCACTCAAAACACTCAAACTCAAAGACTTAACCTCTTTACAATATAAGCATAGATCACACAACGTCAAATTCAGTAAAACGAACGAATCAAACTAGGATTGCGTAATCCGACACCTCGCAAGTAATTGGTAGTAACCCGGCGTCTCACGGATTCCGTTCCATTAGAAAAATGGAAATTTATCCGCTGCGAGCTACGGAAAGTAATTTTCGATAAAACAATTTGTCGCTGCGAATCGTTCCACACATCTGTGGCGGTGCGCGATTGCTTAGGATCGTGTTGCAACGTGGAATTCTTTACGTCTATTGATTTCAGTGAGGTTTTGGTCGTATTTGTAAGTCAGGTGGTGATGTGATTATACTTTTAAAAGGTGTTTTGTATCTACGTATCCAATTCCCTACTACAAGGCATTTTGGTTCAGTTTTTTTTGATAAGATTCGTTTTAATCAAACTGGAGATTCTAAAGATATGTAATTTCAAATTTGTAGACGCAGAAAAAAGTAGCGGATAATTTATGAACCTACATTTGACTTTGTCTTTGCGAATCTCATTTAATGTTCCATCCCTATAATATTTTACAAGGAACATTATACCGAGTATTCAGTAACCAATTAGACATCAAAGAGGTAAAGATCTCAAAGCATAAAGTTAATATCGCAAAGAGCAAAAAATCCCAGGAAAATCACAATCGTTTCACATCCCCCTTGCCAATTTTACACGAGCACAAATGAAAAAAGTTGGCAAAAAAGTGTAAAATGCGGTGAGAATAATTGGCAAAGTTGGAGTAACAACAGTCAATAGAAGTGGTAGGGGGGAGGGTAGTGAAGCAGTGACAACATGACTGATGACGTCACGCGAACTTCGCAAAATTTCTTTTGTTATTCTAATTGAGGCGACATTATTCCCCAAGTCAAGCCAGTTAGGGATTATTAGCCGAGTTCGGTAGGCAGTTGATTCATTTTTGATTGACACCCTGAATATAAAAGCGAGGACACAAATTTCGGGAGTAATTCGCTGTTCATTTGTTTTCATTATGGGCTTGTGTTCGTGCCTACCTTCATATGCGTACATTCTATTGTCTGTATAGGTATGTGAGTAGTATTCTATTGTGCCTATATCTACTGTGCTAGAAAATTAAACTAGTTAGTTTAGGTCTCCCATGAAAATAGTAATTGTGAATATATTCACAAATATACGCCTGCAGACCCAAATTCACAACATCCGAATTAATTTGACCAATGCAGATATTTTCTGTAACCTGTAAAATGTATCGCGGTATCGTTTAAAAATTCATCTCGTTCATCAAAACTGCAGTATGATTTCACTCCCAATTAAGCTCGTTATTTATGTATTCGGTTAAATTTAGCAACCACGTTGCAAGTGGTATTCTGGGGAAAGACAAAATTGTTTTCATAAGAGTGTTTTAACATTTCACAAAATAATTTAAACCTCATTTACCTTTAACAAAGCCATCACCATAATTTTATTGGCAATTATTTAATCTTCTTTTTATCATAACTTCGGTAACTAAGATTATTTATCTAATACAATTTCAAACTCTTCCATCAATGCAGCTAAAACCTCTTTCTCAATTTTCGCCACAGCATCGCTTTCGCATCATGTAAAATTCCCTCCCACCGCATACTTGGGCGCGATTCACTCAACATTACGTACCATTACCAATGCAAGCATTACCATCTCCAGAGCGATTCCAAAGCTAGCTCATGGAATAATCCTACGGAATTGTAGTAGCTGGAAACACGAGTATTTGGCAAGCGCGACGAGGAGCTTGTATCATTTTAAATGAGACGGTTAATCGGTTTGCAACTCGTACCGAAGCACCAAAGTTTTCCAACGCTGGTTTTGATAAATTTCTTCTTTACACAAAAGCGTGATTAGCATTATTTTTTTTGCCCAAAAACCGTGAAGCTTTTCTGTTTGTATTACGTATTCAGTTACGAAGGTATTTCGTTGGAATTACGTTTCTTGGAATCGTCTTGTGATAGGTAATTGAAGATAACATAAGAAGCGGAATTCGTTTGTGGCCTCAGTAACTTTATCGGACGTTTAAGGCCTTAAATCAAGGTTGCAGTTTTATCTTTGCTCTCTTTTTTCTCTCTATTGAAGCGATCGTTTTTTTTTCATTAAAGCAACCGTTTAGTTTACAGAGCTGTTCAACCCCTGCTAAGTAAACTTGCTATACAACATTTGCTAGAAAACCTTATAACCTAAAGACCTGAGTACTGAAAGATCTGCATTCTACGCTTAGACAATGATATCGATGATTTTCTACGGTAACGACCCACTTGTCCCAGAGACTATTGTTTGAAAGCTGTGATAACAGGGATAAGATAACTTGAATAAATGTTTTATATCAACATTCATTGCTTTTCGATGACTAACATTGATTTTCTGAAGCAGTTCTTAATACAGCTAGTTTAAGACACCCAGTTAAAAAATCTTAAAGAACAGAATCGTAAAAATAGGACTGGTTACTAAAAAAACTTCAATGTATATGTATATCTCAATTAGTTTGTAACATAAATCTTTCTTAGTACTTAAATATTGTATAATAAACCTTATAATTTATATATCCACAATATTACAGATAATCTCTAAGCCTTCATCCACACGGCGCGCTTTCTCCACGTTTTAAAATCCTGCTACCACGCTCCTGCCCCTATTCAATGATTTACGTGTATGCTCTTCTGGCAAGTTTATGTTTGAACCCCTCGAAAAGGGTAATAAAATGGGGGTAGTTACTAAGAGCAAAAAACCATAACATCAAGCTTGTGTGTATACCGCGTTTAAGTTTAGCATTAATTAATCATTAAGTTGGTGTGTCAGTCTGGAGATTTATTTATTTATTTAATGTTTCTTGGACAATTTGACGTTGTGTACACTGTGTGTTTCTTATAATTATGTTGGTTTAATGAATGCATGTGTCAAAGCGTAATATTTGGTACCATTATATGAAAATTGAATGCCCTGATGTGCGATCAAATCCGTCTGAGGCGCGTAATTTGTTTTTTTTTGGTGGGTTCTCAACAAATTTACGGTTCTGAATGGCAATTAAATTTTAAGTCTGTTAATGACGACTATTTTTACTAATTCATGATCTCAGGTCAAAATATTAATATTTAACTTTACTATTACTTTATCAACTTTCACCACACGCTCCAACGCCTTTCGCAATCCTTTTCTCTGTTTTAAAAGCCCAAACACAGTGAAGAGTAAAAATCAATCGCCACGGTACCGTTCACACATCATAACTGTCCCTCCATCCACCGTTAGTCAGGAACCATCCGAACATAGCGCGATATTTACACGCACCATGACTTTGACTCTTTGATCCTTTTATCTAGGGTCTAGTGGGCTTAGCATAAGCGGCGTGATATCGAGTATTTGACATTTGTTTGTGAGAATATCTCGATTTTTTTAATTCGGTAGCAGGACTGCACACTATCTCATCGCAACTCACGGTGATCAGTGACTCACATACGTCATTTGGCTCTCACGTCGTAATCGGTAGCATGCACGCCCAAAAACACACGCTTCTTTTTTTTTAATACGGGATAATTCTCTTCCTCAAATTTTGACGACGAGAAGCTGTGAGATTGCTTTACTGAGATTGATTGTGTCGAATTGTGCTTGCATACATCATCTATATATAGGTACTTGAGTTTAATTAGCTGATAAGTGTTAGAACTTTTAATTTTTTAAATAATTTTTAATGTTTAAAAATTAAAAAGGTTTCAACATTGTACACAACTGTCATTGCGTCTGGCATTCGGACCGAATCCCGTCCTCGCGAGAGGGCGTTGTAGATTGAAAAATATATTGTTGTGAAACTATTTTTACTTTGTTAAATTAATAAAGAATATAGAATTCAAGAAATATCATTTATTGCAGCATCCTGAATCTAGTATTATAACATAAGGTAAAACCGTTTGTGATTATTTGAATTATTATGGCAGTCCCTTACTATAATCATATGAATAGTAGGTATATACTAGTGACCCGACCACGCTTCCCAATGGTGTAATTTTGGGCGACTTGTTCCCGAAACATTGAATTTTAGTTAACCCTTTGAAACCTTTTCTGAATGTTCTTTATTAAAAAAAATTAATGAAAAAATACCTAAAGGAAGGTGAAAACCGCATTAAAATCCCTCAACTGGTTTAGGAGGAGTTAGCGGCCAAACATACAAACAGACAGGATTAGCGACTTGGATTTATACTATGTAATGATAATGATGAGCAGCGGGAAAGAAGTAAAATTGAGCGTAGGATGCTGAGGGAAGTGATCCCTTTGACATGGGGGATCACGAATGATGTTGAAGTACTTTTGATATCATAATATTTAATCACGAAACTACGATTACCTATCCCATTATTTGTTTTGTTTACTAACTCCACCCACAGACTACAGACTAGTAAGAACATACATACAATAGACAAAAATACAGTGGTGGCTATTTGTAAAAAAATAGAAATTGAATGAATGATGATGTTAAATTTACATAAATAGCAACACTCTCTTCATCACCACGGAAACGAAACTCGACGTGAGTTTTCTTCTCTCTCACAAATGTCATGCTACCGGTTTCGACATAAAAATAGAGATCGATTCGTTCTCCACTCCCACCCACGGAGTATCTCGATACCGGTCATGCTAAGCCTATAGGAGTGATTTTCCAAAAATAACGGGTTATGAAAGATAAAGCGTTGCTGAAGAATGGCGTGGGATGTCTGTTGCTAAAAAAACAACTGATTATATAGATAGATTTAGATAAGATTTAGGTCTGAATTTTAGAAATGGTTTAGCTCCCCTTCAAACGATTTATTTGGTGTATTAGCACCTAAAAATGATAACAAGCTTTTATTAACAATGTAGCTATACACAGAGCTTGACGCAAATCTTATTTCATGTTTTATAAAATCATTAACTTTGCTAATGTCGATCAAAGGCTTGGCAACCTAAAGTTCCAGTAATATTCTGAGAAAAGACGCAGGATTAAATCAGACTTTGTATTATGGAAAAAGTAACCGGCCATAACCCTTTAAGGGTCTCCTATTCAAAGTCGCTTAGTACAATCCTGAAGGGAGAAAAAACTGTGGAATCACTCTATTCCGATCCAAAAGACGGGTTATGAGAAAAGTTATAAAACTTTGTTGTATTGTTTATGTTACGGGCCGATGTTTCTTAGGAATACTTTTTTGTGTACGTCATCGAAATTTTTTATAGGGAGTTTGCTCTTGGGCTAACATTCAGGTGATTGACGTCTACAGTGCGTCTATATAAAGTATGGGAAGTGAGAATTTATCTTTGTGTACAACAGTTTCTTAATTTTCTCGCGTATTTTCCAAAAATAAACAACTGCATCTTGCGTATCCTTATTCGACACGTGAGTGCTCTTTGCTTGCTTGGTCTACTCATGATGTAAACAATATGGTCACGTGCAGATGTAAAGATAGCTATAATAGCTCAGTGAAGCTTGACTGTATAAAACTAATATACTCATTAATTTCAGAAATCAAGTATAACATACCATTTTTTTTTTGATTATTTATTCTTTAATATTTGTAAGGCAATAAGGATAGCATAACAGATTTAAAAAAATTAGCGAGCGTAGTATACGGCGCAGCCCCTCTGGCTATCCGAGAAGGAAGCTTTTTTCAAACTTGTGGAAGGTTCAAATGCTTTTATTAATATTAATTCCAACCAACAACGATGTCCTATTGCAAATTTTTCCTCAATTATTTAATAGTCTGTCTAGTGAACCCAAAATCTGTTATTACCGACTTGAGTAATAAACATTTAATTGAACGAGCAGTAGGAAGCTTTCGGCGTCGCTTTATTTGATTATTCCAATCATTTTTTTTCAGCGGAAATAATTCTCTCATTACCTTTTTATATTTGATAAAGAAAATGATTTGTGAGTCGCGGTTGGATTCGTCCCAAATGTGTCTAAAGAGAATTTATTGTGTAAATAATTAAGTTTAAGTAATATGTTGTCACGTTATTTGTAGTGGCAGAAATATTTGTGTGCTTTGAAAGGATTGGTTAGGTTTCAGCACATAAGATCAGAGCCTTTAGCTTTACTGAGAGGTACAAAATAGGTTTTATTTTCATATTGTATACAGATAAGTCCTTAAGAGACTTAGAGCATAGTCTTGCGTAGTGAATATAATGTATAGCTTCTTCAGACAACTTTGCTCATGAAAAATCTGAAATAGTATCCAAATTAATAAAAATGTCGTTTACTACTAAGAATTTGATTATTAAATTCCAAAATAATAAATACAACTGTTAAAACAAGCAATAATCGGTAGGTACATTAAATAAAACGCGAAAATAAACTGTTATTTATTTTACTTAATGTACTTAACAAAAATAAAACTGGGAATAGCAACAACAAGCTGATTTAGAATTGCACTAAATTCGTAAGTAAATCGGAGGGTCCGGGCCCTGTACGGTTGGATAATTTTATTATTTAAATTTGGGTTATCTCACAAACTATTTCGGGTTTAACTAATACGGATTATTTTGGTGAATAGAACCAATCAGATGTTTGTTGCTTACGCTTGTACAATTCGGTTTAAATTGAAATTGTTATTTTACTTCTAAAATAATAAGTAGGCCCTATGGAATATTATCTGTATTTTATGTGTTTAGTAAAACAATCCTATTCTAATTGTTAATAATTCTTGTTTGCCATTAATACCTACGAATGTTGAAATTTGCACATTAACGTTGAAAGATAAATATAGGTAGATACCATAGATTTATTATCTTCGCTCTCGCTCTTACTAGATGGAGCACTGCCTGTAAACAATAGCTTTGATCTTGCGGCAGTTTTTTATTTTCGTGCGAATTCGTGAGTCAAATAATACACATACTGTTTGAAAAGCTTCCGACCAAACCATGACCTGTTTTCTGACTTAGTACTAGGAACAAACCAAGATGTCGCTTAAGTCCAAACCTTTTATTTACTCATCATCCTCGCTGAGCAACAAAATAATACGCATAAAAATTCAAGCTCAACAAAACGGAAACTACACATCTGTCTTTGTGTCGTTTTTCAATCATTTTGGCAATAAAAAATAAATGTTTCAAAAGCTTTGAAACGCCATCTGTATATGACCCCTGACATTCCTTGCAAGCTGTTATATCTTAGTAACTACTCTTCAAATTGACTATTTTTTAACCATCAACCACCTACCTACGGTCTCAGAGACCGTAATGTTTTATAAAATTCAAATATAATTTTAATAAAAAAAAATGAAGGTTATTTTTTACTACTTTTTATGTTAAAAATTCCAAAAATACGAAACAATTGCTTTATTCTTTTTACAGTTCTTAAAGAAATTTATGATTCAATAGCAAATGTTTGGTGCTAAAACGAAGCATTGGCGTATAAAGTTGCATGTTTTGCTACGGAATTTTAATTTGTTAATTGAAATCCTAAAATCAACGCAATTATCTATTAGCGGTCTTTGCGACCGCACTGTGATGGTAACAGGACAAAAATAGGTGCTAGGTGGTTAAGGGTTAATGTCAAATATTATGTCATATAAAAACAGGGGCGTAGGAGTAACAATATTGTTAAGGGCCCTATAAAAAATATTTAAACATAGATTCACAATTACTCCTCGCCCATAGTACTCGTAAAATGCGTGATAATAAAGTAAGGTAAAAGCACCAATTATAGACAATATAAGGAATATTTTTCTTTTTGCTTATTCATTTATGGGTTTTACTATACACGTTTCTAGGGTTTCGGATGTTATAATAAATAGTGACTTTTAGAACTACTTTTCAATTTTTAAATTAGCTTATTACTAGTTTCATCAAAATATACTTATTTATATAACAGTATATCCTCTGTCAGACTCCAACTATGGATATCGTACACTAAAATACGTTTAGACAGAATATTCACAATTGGACAAAGGCTTCATATGCTGCTCATTTAAAAACGATAATAAACAATTAGAAACGGTTTGCGAGTTTTTAAGCATAAGATGAATAAATAATATTTAAAAAAACACCCAAAAAACCCTACATCTGGAAAAAGTGCTATCGTCGAAAACGGCATTGCGCAAAACTCTCAAAAGTGCAATACTTGGAATATTGGAACAACTGATGATATTTACAGGCTATTTATTTTAATAAGAAATGTCAAAAATTATCATAATTAATCCATATTTATATCTTATTTATATTCATATTTATATCTTTTCTTATATTCCAAAATACTCTTATTCGAACTTACTCAAGGGTTTTTCACGACTCTATTACATATTTTCTTTTTATTTCACCCCTGCTTTTCATTTTCACACAGCATGGGAAGTTGCAACGCAGTAATTGATTTATTAAACTTATTGTTTTTATTTTCTATTATCTTCTAGCCAACTTCATTGATTGACTTGCTATAAGAATTAAATACTATTTTAATACTCTATTTTGATCTTATTATGCATTTGCATACGAGAAATCCTATATCTATATATTGTAAAAAATATTTTACTTTTTTACACCGTCAATTTGGAAACGTATGGACTTATGGAGATTTTTTGTTTATAAAGTAAGCTATATTCAATGAGTAGGTTTAAAAAAATACATTCTTTTTAAGTTTACACTATTTTGGAGCCCCTGTAGCTCGGGGGCCCCAAAAAATTGATACGGCGGCTACGCCCCTGCATATAAGTTGACACTAGCTCGGGTAGGTTCGAGTATGCTGAATTCAGCACACTTATGTTTTGCCGCATTTTACGAGTACCAGTGCTCCATCTAGTAAGAGCGAGAGCGAAGATAATAAATCTATGGTAGATACCTTAAAAACCAAAAATTCGCATTAAGCGTGAAAAGCATAAAGTAAAACAAGCTTAAGAAAAACAAAATAATCTACTCAATGTAAAAACTTCTTTATGAACCACAAAATACCGCAGACAACCTTTATATTATTTCCAAATTAAGCTTCTGCTAAGAGAACTTACAATAACGTTTTCTTCTATACCTAAACTTATTCCAAAGACTACCATTCTCATACTTATTGGCACCAAAGTCGTTACCTTTCCCCCGTACTAATGACCGAATGTCCATCATTCTGACTAAGCTTGACGAAAGGGTTCTCATTAATCAAAATATCAATAACCCCACATATAATATGTGTGTTTTAATTAACCATCAAGCTAAAGGTCTACTCTCGACTCGTATTTAACTACCGAGTCACGTAAATTCCCGCGGTAAACGCGTCGTAAAAGTAACCGTTTTACGACATCAAGAAAAGATTTACCGTACTTAATACGTAAAGATTTGAACGCTCAAACACACGACTTTAACACAAGGAGATAGAGTTGATAATTGAGTGCAGGATCAGGTAATAGTTGGAGAAAAGGTACGGGAGTTACTTTATTGGAGGTAAGGCTTTCTAATGTGACTTTTAATGGGTAATGGGATGAAAGAATAGGCTCACTCTAATTCAGGACTAATTTCTTCTTGTGCCTTTTCCGGATTTGCAAAGGTTTTCCTTAAAACCTGATCTAAATCAGAGAAGGATGAGAAATAAATATTATTTTATTTCGGAGGTGCGTGTTCCGGTAAAGTTGCCACGATAATTGCTATATAACCTACCTATATATTGTTTCCGGACTAGTGTTAATTCTTAGGCAATCATCATTCAATATTTTTTCTTTTGCTGTAAATGGTATGAACAAAAATTCTTAGAAAATAAACCAATTTCTTCAGTTACTAAGAAACATTTTTTGAACAAAAGAAAATGTCAATACTTCCGCCGTTTGAAGTTATTATGCAAAACAGCCAAAAGGAAGTCAAACTTGCTACTTGACGAAGAAGAGAGGTCTTTTTACACTCAGGTATTCATACGGAATGTTACAACCGACTTGAGAAGCAGGCCACTCTACCCAACATTAAATTTACTTTATTCCTTATTATAGAAATAGCGAGTTTATTAGTCCGGCTCTCGCCAACGCCGGTCTTCCCAGTAACAACGGACTCCCCGACGACTCAGCACAACGCTTTACTTATATACTCACGGATTTAAAAACTTCGATAGCGCGATCTAGACCCGACGCCGTGATTGGGCGATGCGAGAGCGTGACTGTTCCACTAGTTGAGCCCCGCAATGTGTAACGGAAAAAAACACTAAAACGTGTGTGCAAGAATTGGAACCAATTAAGTTTTTGCGTCAGACCAAATTCATTCATCGTTTTTATGCTACGTTAACTCGCAATTTGTAAATGATACCGTTCTGAATCGTATATTCATGAATTGAAATCGTAAAATACTAAAGTACTTGGAGATTATTACGGAATCGATTCTTGAACTATCGATATTAATGGTCGTTGAATAGAGAAGTGATTGTATCGATTCGACATCGTTTTAGGGTAATGGGTTAAAATGGATTGGTTCTTACACCCGTGCACAGGATGTTAAAGTTGTTTTTAATAAAAGTTTTTTTACAGTTATTCAAAAACCATAAGAGTTTGAATTCATGAATTATTTATTTTGAATTTCTAGATTTCTTTAAAACTAGGTAATTAGATTCAATTAAGCGAACTCTTACATATTTTGTAATTAAATACCGAAGCTAAAAAATCGTGTACATTGAGACGAGATTTGTAGTTTTTTCTAAAAAAATACGAAACTCGATTACTTTTCTATCACTTACCGTTAACCAATACAAAAGTGATCCTGCCATCACCACCCTATACCTCTTAGCTCCTACGACATGATGCATAGCACCACGCTATCCTTTTCACTAAGCTAGGTAAAATTTTAGATGAGAAAACGCTTGCTTGGTTTAACGATAAAATGAGAGATATGACGTAAAATGTGAGAAAATACGCTCACGCTGTTTCGAGATAATGTTTTAGGTTATTTTAATATTTTAGTTGAGAATATTAAAACAGCCCTTTGTGTTAATACTGTGTTTATGTTATACCTACGTCTTGGAATTTTAAAGATTACTTTACGTATATGTATATATTTTAACTTTAGGATAAATTTTCAAGCCACTGTATTGGTAAAAAACTATAACCTATTTATCATAGTAAATAATTATTCGAGCAAAAAAGCTCTAGGTACCTCCTCGAGTGAAGGCAAACCTTAGATGTATCCACACATGAAGCTTAAAGCAAGTCAAAATCATAAAAACATGTTTATTTGAAGAACTACAAGCTCATTAAATTCATGCAAATTCCAAATAACAACTGAAACTAACATTTGATCATAAGCCTAAACTAAAAAAGCGCAATCTATGTTCTGCAACAATACACACAACAAATAGACAATTAATAGTCAAGTAATCTTGTGGGGAGTCAATGCCCCTAAAACATACAATAAAAATTACAGGCGGTTTATTCTTACTAATGAGCTGTTTTAATTACTTCAATGCAACAGTAATTAGCGCATAGACACGCTTGCGTAGCACCCAATCACGGCGTCGGGTCTAGATCGCGCTATCGAAGTTTTTAACTCCGTGAGTATATAAGTAAAGCGTCGTGCTGAGTCGTCGGGGAGTCCGTTGTTACTGGGAAGACCGGCGTTGGCGAGAGCCGGACTAATAAACTCGCTATTTCTATAATAAGGAATAAAGTAAATTTAATGTTGGGTAGAGTGGCCTGCTTCTCAAGTCGGTTGTAACATTCCGTATGAATACTTGAGTGTAAAAAGACCTCTCTTCTTCGTCAAGTAGCAAGTTTGACTTCCTTTTGGATGTTTTTTATGTAAAGAAACTCTTTAATGTTCTGAATTTAATGTAAAATATAATTTTGATACCTACTGCATACTTTATATGTTTGCATTATTCTATAAAGACGAGCCGATAGAGAGTACCTATTACATTATATAGAGCTACTTCAAAATGCTATAGTGTGTTCCTATGCGATAGTTTGAAGAATTTTTGTCATGAAAAATGAAAAGCTAATAAAATCCATTAGGTATAAAGATAACCTATACGTTTGTGAGGTTCCATTTTTGTGTTAAGAAATTTCCGGTTCTTACAAACCAAAATCATATTTTTTTTACCAATAGAAAGCTACGTTATTGTGTAGTGCCATAAGCTACTTGTATTTAGGCTTGTTAAGTTTCCAAGTCACAATTACTTTTCCTGGAGCCAGTTTCCCCGCCTTCCTTTTTCTTTTTTACTTCCTTCTTTTCTCACCGGCCAGTCTCCAAAAAGGCCAGTATTTACCCGGTCGACCTTCCATTGTTTATCCGCGCATCACCCCAGCTGCGACCCATCAGGTTTCTGTCAGCTAATAACAATGCCCCTCACGGTCTACGGGACATTTCTAGGGATTTATGATACCCGTTTATTTCAGCACAGGTGGCCCCAATAGGATTACTTGCGGTCAAGCCTGGCACGTGGATAGCCGGGTTTTGGATGTGGCTGTTTGCATGGTAGGTGACGCAACTAAATTTGGTATGGTTTCAGATATGTGACCTACAGGAACCTTGCACCCTTGCAAATTTTTATAGCATGGTCTCAAAACTTCATATTCATATTTACAAATCTTCTCGAATAAAATATATAAATGACGTTTATTACTATATCAAAATCTGTTATTTGTGTTTTTGTGTATAGACTAGCATACCAAAAGCCCAGGATAGCGACTTTGCATCATTCTATGTAAATATTTTATCTATGTCACTACCCTCACGAACTCAAATTTAGGTTACTTAAGTTCATTGTAACTAGAATATCTTCTCTAAAGGTGTGAATTTCTGACATCAACGTGAGTGTGGTGGTCATTGTTGTAAATCACCTACTTATTGCGACAAAAGACAGTAAATTAGTGAACTTTCCGTTTCCGAGCAAGCATACAAAATAGGCTTAATAATAATTAAATTGTCGTCAATTGTATAAGGGACCATAACATAATAAATGAATGCTGGTCAAAACTGAATTTATGCTTTTTAATTTTTTGTTCTTCTCTTCTAACGAAAAAAGTGTAATTCGATCTAAAAGTTCCGATTAACTATTACGCCATTAAATAAAAATTTCGACACTTTTGAAATCGCTTTCTATCTATACTAATATTATAAAGAGGAAAACTTCGTTTGGTTGTGTCGAATAGGCTCAAAACTACAGGGCCGATTTTAAAAATTCTTTTACCATTACAAAGCTACATTATCCACGAGTAACATAGGCTATATTTTATTTTGGAAAAAATAGTGTTCCGTAAGATTGCAAAGTTAGTTGCAGGTGAAACCGCAGGGCGGAAAGCTAGTAAAGTATAAAGTAAAAGATGTCCAAATAGTTCTACTGAATAACTGAAATTTAGCTGCAAAGCATAAGTCCTAAATTTTAACTTTGGCCATTAAAATTAACGTTTATAATCACTTGCCTAATGTCAAATAATAGCTATTTCCTTTTGTATAATACACGTAAGCGAATAAATTAAATCAAAAAAGAAATATTTAGATAACAACAAGTTAGTTTCATGATTATATTATGTGTAAGCATAAACTCTAAGTGAGCTTAAAAGAATTAAATAAATGTAATTAAAGCCTTCCGCCTGCGGTTTCACCCGTGACTAAATGTTATGCGTTGCAAAAGGGCCATATTTAAAAAAATTGAAACGTTGTTTTGCCTCATTTATAAAAGTTGTTAGGGGTGGACAACCCCTTTCACTTAGGGGTATGATAAAAAAGATAGTATCTGATTCTCAGACCTACTGAATATGCATATAAAATTTTGTTAAAATCGGTAAACCCGTTTCGGAGGAGTAAGGTAGCTAACATTGTGACACGAGAATTTTATATACAAGATAAATTTAGTTTAGGAAAAACAAAATGTGTCCAAGAGCCTTGGAGTTATCCATTACACTATTATAAAATTTTGTTATAACCATCGATAACATAATTACCACTGTGCCATCAAACACACACTATTGTAATAGCAATCCTGATTTAATTACACATGGTTATTGTACCACTGCCTTCCTAGATAGGCCTAAGACTCATATGTTTGTCAAAATTGGGCGCCTGTTCAGTCGACCAAAGAAAGGGTCAAACCAATATATGCGACCTTTCGCATATCCATGATTGGTTTCATTAAGTTAAACAGTATTAACTCTAATGGATTCCCGTGAAATCAAGGGTTTACTATTAATGGATAATGGAATTTAGTAAGCAGACAAATTTAGTTAGTTTTATTTTATGTAAGAGCGGTGTATTTTAAAAATTTTATAAACATTTGTAGCAGAGAAAGCCCTGAGATAGGCAAATTGTAAAAAACTGTGTTTTTCTCAATATTTTAACTTATTTTTTTGGTTTTAGGTTTGTTACATGAATCATCCGAGCATTAAGAAACACAAACAATCCACTTTAAACAAGTGTTACTATTACTTGCTTATACGACTTATTTATAACTTGAATTTTACCACCCGAAAAGAAGTCACATTTATTTTATTACTAGTGGCCTCTCGCGACTCCATTCGCGTGTAAGTCGGTTTCCCGTTGGAATGAGAAGTTTTCCCGCAGTAAAAAGTACCCTATGTGTTATTCTGATGTATAACCTATATTACTGCAAAGTTTCATCTAAATCCGTCCAGTAGTTTTTACGTGAAAGAGAAACGAACATCCATATATCCATACATACTCACAAACTTTGACGTTTATAATATTAGTAGGATATACAAATTTATATGGAGTAGGTCAAATAAGTAGTTTTCTTCTGTTCAATTTAAAACAAACGTTGCGTCCTAACGTTTAGCAGCAACTTACCTAAAAAAAACCTGCCAAGTACACCTATAGCAAGCTCCTCGTTGAAAAACTGTTAGTAAGTGTGAAAAGGTTCCATCGGCGTCTAACTAATATCAGTGCGCGGAACCGTGTCCAAGTCTCACTCTATTCCGACAGGGCACTTTGTTCTTTGAAGGGAGGATCGGCGACGACGGCTGAATATTAAAAGTTTGGGGGTTGCTCTTAGATGGGAATTTGCTATTTGGTCTTATATATCATGATATTGTAAATAGAAAATGTACTACAACATTATGTATGTATGTAAATGTACTATTGTGACTTAGATTTGTTTAAGAACACGATCATCACATACTGGCAAAGCTAGATCTTGCTCTGTTTTTACTTAAGTTGTATATTTTGACACCAAAGTACTGTTCAATGTAAATACGCGACAGCCGAACTAGAAACAAACCTATTGGGATTTTACCTGCACGAGTTTGCTAAATAATGTTAGTCGGCTGTTCTCGTGACCGACATTTTTTCTTCTGACTGCCTCTTGTAACTTTGTAACAATTACATCGAGATGTCAACTCGACGTGTCTTGTGTTTTGACAGAGGTTTGCCGAAATGTCACCACATATGGGGAAAAGGGGAAGAAAACATTGAGGAATAGTAAGAGGTAATCCAAGGGATTTGAATCGGGCCGAAGTACGGTTTTACGAAATACCTAAATCACATGCAAGTCGAAAAAATACTTATTTAATCTGTGACAAAAAAAACAAGAAATCTTAATTCACGTAACGCATGTAGGGTTTATGAACAAAATTATTTAGAAAACCTATTTAGAAGAAAAAAAAGACACTTCCAAGTGCGTAGCATGTGCAGTGTACACATCTATAGTGTTAAAACAAGATAAACTAAAGTTTATTTCATTTAAGTTGGCAATGTCTACTCCCAGTTTGACATCTTGTCACAGACTATTACAGACGATCAAATATACCTATTTTTTTTTTCTTTATTATATTAAGATTGGAAAAGTTAGTTATGAGAAGGAATTTCCACGCAATTAATGTAAAACCTAACCTAGTTATTTAATTTCTTAAGTGAACTATTTTTGTTACTCTCAAATAAATGAAACATCTTAAAGCTACGTTCAAGAAATTTAGAAAACTTTAACCAACAGAAGATGAATAATTATCTCCGACTCATTTAACTTTACAGAGTTCTACCCGTGGCAAGTCTCGCCAACATCTAACATTGGCACATTGGCACCCTCGAAATGAAAACATTGATGTAACAGACCAACCGGAGCTCAATAAATAGACATAAGTTTTATCCCAGTCAACATTGACTCAAGAATCTCACGGGAGCACCGGCGAATTAACAACCGACAGGTTTAATTAGGGAACGAAGCTAATTTTCAAGTTTTGATGAATGCGATTTACCCCGCTCTCCCCCTACAGGGTAATTTGAAATTTTGATTTAAATTTCTGTTCGAATGATTGTTGATTATATTGGACCTATCACTGTGGGTGTGATTATAATAATGAAATTAATGAATTCTTTAACGGGTTTGTGAATTTGTTAAATTATTGAAAGTACGTTACGATGAATATTTAAGTAGGTACCTACCTATTTTTAAACATTTGAATTACTCATAAATAGTGTGGTAACATTTGTATGAATAACGTTACCTATCTTTATTGCTTGTTGTGCACTGCCATGCTCTGTGAAAATAGTTATTTTAGTTAAAGCGAGAAGACGAAACTTTTGACATGACAACCACCGTTGGGGCAGCTGCATTATAATAATATTGAAAACTATAGTTCTAGCTTTAAATGGGTATTATTTAAAAAAATGTTTTTGTTTATAAATTTGCGACGACAAAAACGAAACCTAATATTTGTCTTTTTAGGAAAAAAGTTTTGTTCCTACTAAAATACTCAACTCTTTTTTATTAAAAGTAAATTCAGAGGAACTTAAACCAAAGCAAAGCCGGGGGGAAACTATTAGTATAGAATCATATATAAAACGACCTTCACCTAGCTGGTTAATGGATAAAATAATTTTTTTATCAAATAAAATATGACAATAAATATATTGCCAATGGGTTGTATAAAAAAAGATATAGCGGGGTCCTAGACTATAAATGTATTCTGCCTACAAAAACTTTATTCCTAACTATATTAAAAAAAGATAAGAAGTTCATAACTCCCGAGTTACCTAATAAAAACTGACAAAATCACATTAACTTTACACTCCCAAGCAGTGAACCACCAAACACCTCTAAAACCTGAAGTAACCATAAACTTCAATCATAATTTATATCCGAAATAGCTTTGTCAATGGAAGCTTCGTGAGGAAGTAAATAAACTAATGCAGATATACGCAGTATCGAGTGTCTGCGGTGCATTCCGACTGTGAACCAGCTCGGCAATAAATCCTCCGAAAAGGTCGGGAGCTGAGGGAAGAGGCATGGAATTGTACCTAGAAATAGAGGGTTCTGACGCATTATTGTAAGTATAATACAGATCTTTTTGGGTTTAAAGGTATTTATTTGGTAATTTTTTTTTTATCAAAAAACTATAAATCTACAAAAAATATTTTTTTGAGTTTTCAGGATGCATAATGTTAATTAGATAAAAAGTCAAGTTTAGCTAATCATTTCCTTATGTGCTTTATCTTAAACATTGCAAAGTGACACAACACATCGTCGCAGATACGAAATTTCGAAGTAGTTCACTTTCAGCACCCAGTTTTTCACTGCTCGTTCAGCACCTGGCCTAGTTCACTTTCAGCACCTATCAATATTTTTGGCAGGTGCTGAAAGTAGACACAAATGTATTTTTACATTTAAGTTAACTTTCAGCACCTACAATATAGCAGCCTAGTGCTGGCTGCCTAATATCGATAAAAACACATTTTTAAATTTTAACATACTAACAACTCTTTATTTTCAATGTATCAGTTTTCTCTTTATGACAACATATATTAGCAAATCAGCTTTAATCGATACTTAAGATACAATAACTCATTCTATTTTTATCAGTCGCCATATTAGTATATTATGTATTATGATACAAGTGTGCAAAGTAGTTCATTTTACACGAGACTGAGGGTTGTAGTAAATCAGCCAAGTGTATAATGAACATGTTGCTCACAAGTACCATACGCACTTTTTCAACACACTTAAGAGGAAAAACAATTATTTTTTGCATAAATAGTTTTCCTACACAGCAACAAATGTAATTTAAACCAAATTTTAAACACACTTGCTAAGAAAGTGAGCTTTATCACATCGTTTTTAGGGCCATAAACCGATCTATAACCCACTCATGCAAAGAAATAATATAACAGAAAAGGGCATAATAGAGTGAATCTTACAAAGTTAAAGTAGTGCCTTACTGCAAATTATATGAGTAAATTTCTTTCGCTACTGGCAATTGATGGCGCATATCTTAAGTTATTAATAACTTTAAATAATAATGTGATGAATCAGCTTAAAATCGCAGCTTTTCAATACAGTGGCCAAGCGAAATATAGCCCCTTTTGTATGCAGTATCCTCTATTATGCAGTACCTATATTAATTAGTTTTTTTTTGGCAAATTTTTGGGATTTAGATGTGCCAGTTTTTGCCCGAATTTTAGCATAATGCTTACAGTTCTTCTGTAGCACTCTTAAAACAATAGCAATCTCTTTTGGATTTTGTGTTTTTGGTTCTTTAGACCTAATATTACATTAACTGCAAAACTTGAAGATATTTTATTACCAATAAAACATAGTTCAAACTTTTATTTATACTTGGAAAAAAATGAATAGCTTTTTTATTACAGACATATGTACTCTGGATTAGCAAAACAAAGTTATAGTATCACCTCGTTACACATGAATAAAAAAACTAAGACACTGGCTAAAATGTACCAATACATACGAGTCTTTGAGTGCAGCTACCAGTGACAGAGCCTTTAAATTGTATTTTTTGTATATACCAAGGGTTAAGGATATTTTTACTTACATTGTATTAGATAATAAACATTTTAAACAATATTAAATATTTATTATGTAAAAAAGTAATCTTAAAAGTATCGATTTTTAATAACACTTTTTAAATCCCTATTTACTAGTGCTAACTATTGCAAATTGTTTGTCGTTGATAATACCTAACTTTTAAAGCAATAAGATTTTTGTAGAAAAAATATAAATACATGTTCAAGTGGTTTTTATCGATATATTTTATTTAATATCGTCATGTCTAACATACCATTAGGCAGCCAGCACTAGGCTGCTATATTGTAGTTGCTGAAAGTTAACTTAAATGTAAAAATACATTTGTGTCTACTTTCAGCACCTGCCAAAAATATTGATAGGTGCTGAAAGTGAACTAGGCCAGGTGCTGAACGAGCAGGTGCTGAAAAACTGGGTGCTGAAAGTGAACTACTTCGAAATTTCCCTCACGTTTTTAATGTTCTTAGGAATATTCTGTGGTCAACAATGTTTTGAGCTAGGAACGTTTTTATTTAATATCTCTCGACTCTTAAAAAGCGTCTTCTAAAGGTTTTAGTTTGGAGTTTATTCTACATTATTTTCTATTCAATTTGAAAAGTCTTTGATCTTGAAACCGGCAAATCCGTGTCGCCGTCACAATGCTAGATTCAGCAATTTCACTAGAAATAACAAACTACTATTTTACTTTTAAGGGAGGTATTTTTTGGTGAGCTGTGATATTTTAGAGGGTGTTTAAATTTTGAACTTCTAGCTATTTTACAGGAAAAGTTGAAAGAGTCTGTAAAAACGAAAATCTCTATATATTCTCTATAAAGCTTTTTCCTATACATAAAAAAACTTTTATAGAGGAGGCCTATGCTAAAAACGGCATGTCTAATGGCTGTCGATGAGTATTATTTTCAAACTGAAGCAAATGATTTATACAAATTTTTGAGTGTTATAATAGTAGAAATTTGATTTGTTCAATAAGATACTTACTTTAATACCTAGTATTTATTACAGCCTCAAAGTTGTTTTATATCAAAGAGAGATAATTAAGCGAAGCCGGAGATAAAAAGGCAGTATTCTGAAAGCAGAGATCGCCTAAGAGTTTTCTTAGTATTTCTTTTTTAGCTCTTCGCACTTTTATAATAACACTAACGACGTCGAATGGCTTGAAAAACTGTTCCGAGGAAGCGTTGAAATTATGGAAAATGTTAAATTGAAAGAACAATTAGTGCTCAACTTAAATAACTGGAGATTCTGAACGTTGACTCTGGTCAGGTATAAATGTAGTAATTTGAATCAAATAAAACGAGTTCTTAACATAACGTAAATGTCAAACATTGTTGTTCTTACTTTTAAACACACAAATAATACAGCCCCAAATTTGGTGATTGGATACAAATTTCAACCATGCTACCTTTACCAATATAATTCATGAACTAAAAAAGGTTACGTCGTCTCTTTTGTTAACCGTACACCCCATATCCGATTCAACAGAATAACAAAACCAACCGACCTATAAAACTTCTGTAAACATTACATTTTTCTCCTAATCCCCACTACTGTTGTTTCGGTCAATTGTCCGTACGAATTCCGCGGTCACATTATTTGAAGAGGCCACTTCCCACTGGAAACAAATCCAGAAGCAGTGAAGTGGATCCTAATAACTGTAGCATTAGTACAAATTAGATCTAGTCACGCGAGCATGCAGTGCACGCAAGCACGGAACGGGGGATAATGACGGTGTGTTTGGCCAAAAAAGGTGCGAGGCAACCTTAATCGAAGGTGGGTAATTATTGTCTAGTTGAAGGGTATTTGTAACCTGCCAGCTACTAAAGTGAAGGAGGTGAGGGGAATAAAAACTTTTTTGAAGTTACAGGCGAGCTTTTAAGTGTATACGGCCAGTTTTAAACAAACCAAAAAGTTCGAAGAAAGTTGTTTGGATATGGAAAAAGATTTCGAAACTTAAAATGATAAAAATATCGATTTATTTTAAAAGTGCTTCACTGATCCAATACCCATAAGTCTAAAGAAAATATACCAAAAACGATTTTCCTGGTACACCATCGCCAAAATCTCAAATTATGAAAACTCCAATTAAGCGCACTTAATCAAACATAACGAGATTTCCCAAGGTTCGTTAAAATTTTAATTTTCGAATAACGCAAAGCGGATACCGATAACTTGAGATCCCGGGAAGGAAGCGGAAAAGAAGAACACATTTTTTCGTTAAAATTTGGTCAACTTCTATTATTAGATTAAAATAACTAATGTCCCCGAAAGAATTTGGTGTTAAAATCGAAGCAATAAAAATAACACAAATACCTTTGAAGCTACAGGTAGTTCTCGAACATTTAAATTACTGATATGATGGGAACACCTGTATCTGGTATCTGTGATCACTAGTTACAATGGCTTCAATATATTTATTTTTATTATTATATTAAAATTTCCCATTTGCGTACTAGTATGGTACCAATGAAAAAATAATTGTGACGAATCAACCGACTATGTTGAATCGAATCTATGTTGTCAGCTGTCGTTTGTTGTTTTAATTCCTATCCTAGATCTTCCGCAATTCAAAAGTCTTATAGAAGATCATTGACCCCAACTTTCGAGCGAAGGCTTCATATTCAAACTCCTTCGTAGTCTTAAAGTTAAATTAAAAACTTGGGCCGGTGTTTTTACCGGACTTCGCTATTTAAGTCCTGCCTCCAACGTGAAGTTCGTTCAAGTTGCCCGTATTGGAAACACGTCAAACATTCGAGTTTTTCCAGTTTTAGGGGCCAGGGGACAACAGTGTTAGCTTTTACTGGGCATTTTCTTTTTCTTCTTTTAGGTTCTTTGGTTTTTGGAGGAGTTTTCTATATAATGTATTTACTAGATTGTTCAGACAAAGTTTTTGTTTCTTATACTTGTATTTGCTTTTATGTTACATCTTACCGTAATAAGCACTAAGATATTTTTATCTAAGGTAAAAAGATTTTTTTATTTATACAAAACTTATCTTACTCTTACTTGAATTTAAAACATTCACAATTCATAGTTTTCGTTGATCTTTACAAACGTTCATATTTTTTTAGCCGTAACTTGGACAATATAGCGTAACATCCAACGACCTCCAGCTTTTAAAACATACCTACATTTAAAATAATCCAACCTTCTTTGTATTCTTAAGTACAGAACCCACAATCGCAGCCGCCATTTCTCCTTCTCTTGTTTTCCCCCCACCCGTTATCGGAAACTTCAGAAGTCCACTTCTGATGGCACTGTGTGGACTTATAAACAATATATCCAAGATTGTATCATATTGCATTGTTCTATATCGATTGCGGTCCAACAATAACTCGGGAAGTGGAACTTCCTTCCAAACGCGAAATGGACGTTGAAATATTTTATTTCAGATTAAATAGTTTATTGGTTTCTGGTTTATTACTGTGACGGTTTATTCTCAAGTTATTTATTTTCGAGGGTCGTGGTTGTTGTTGATTCGTTTTCATTTTACGCTGTAGCATGTTAAAAATAAACAGATACATGTTTGAAGTTTCTCTGGTTCCAACTAATACAAATACTAAATCTATGTTGGTAAAGTTTTATCTAAATTTGTCCGAAATATTTTAAACAGTAATATTACCCGTCAAAAAAAAAAATTTTGCATTTTTTAGCTATAAATTCAGAAAAGTAAATGGTACTTATGTACAGTTAGTACCCATAGGCATAAAATAAAGGTTTTAATATTTTTCCATATTTTTTGGTATCATAATATCATCCCTCAATTCTCACATAAATTCAGTCTCGTCATTTGCTGCTATTCAGGCGACATTTAATTTACCCTAAACGTGGTCAATGCATTCCAATAAACTCAAGTGGAGTGGGCTGGGCGAATTAATATCGCTTTGACACTACTACTTAACACAAAGTAATAAAATAGACGAAATAGGAAAATTGTATTGGCTTTTTTTAAGAAACATCTAATAAACATAAATACTTATATTTAGGTGCACTGCAAGTGTCAAAGCAACAAATTTACGACATGGCAAGTGTAAGTTAGAAATGTAACTATTTGTAATCATTATTTGCTGTAAGTAAGTCAAAAATAACTTTTGTGTAGACCACTGTATTTGAAACACATCGAAATATAAAGCATAATTTACTAAACAAGAATCGATTCATAAAAAGTTGATAATGACGTAATAGTTTGGGTATTACCTACTGAACTACCTAAATACGGAATTAGAATAAACACTATATACTAAATTACATGTAAAATTTCGCTCTAGAAATAAACCTAGTGGAGTGAGGAAACTGGGCTAGAAGCAAGTTAATAATTTACTAATATTAAGGCTATAATGAACTGTAATTTTCGTCAATAGTCTCAGCCCTAAAACACACGCCATAATCAACCAGCCAAATTACTTACCGCTTCCATGAAATCTCGCGGCCGATCGCATATACTCCAAAATGTCCAATCTCGATTAATTTAATTTTGAACAGAGAATTGTAGGATAATGGGAAAAGTGGCGCGGGCCCTGCTCACTCATAAAAGCGATTTTATGGTCCATTTTGGTCCACAAATGGGATCATAGCGGCGTCATGGCGATGAAGAAATCATTGTGCATGCTACATTTTGAATACAAACGAAATATAATAACATTTTTGTTAAATTAATTTTAGGACTATTAATTCATCATGGTTTACTATGACCCAATTAAAGAAAAACTCGATATCACAATTGTTTATGGGTAGCCACAGTTTTTTTTTACATATATAGATTAATATCCGCTAACAGTGTTGCTATGGCTAAAATTAATAATTAAATTTGCACAATTATCAAGACAATTGTAATAAATATTCGCGCACGGCTTATCGGTAGTAGTTCAATGCGCAACTTAATAACACCTAATCACAAGTAATTATTAAGCTAAACAAATAGAATGAGCTGAATGCAAATATGTCTTTACCTAAATTCGACTGAAAACCGTAGTCATTCACATTGTCTCTATATGTAGAGGTTATTACAATGCGTCAAAGTCTTGTCTCCCACTTGTGCTTTATATGGAGAGTCAATATGTCACGTTACAGCTACGAAACTAGCTTCAAGTATGCCGTGACATGCTCCAGACACTTTGATATTAAACCAGTAGTCTTGCACCAAGGCAAGACAGCAAATATGCTTAATTCGGGGATGTAGAGGACTTTGGTAATAACTTCCATTCAGTTTTGGGAATAACGGATTAGGAAAGGTTTGAAGTTGTTGTTAATAAAAAAACTTATGATGATAGCAACAGTATATATAATGTTTCTATTGTGTAAATCAAATAGATCGTGAAATGGTAAGTAGGTAGGTATGTTTGAGTAAAGCACGCTATTATTCTGCTTAACCTAGGCAGAACGTTTTACCTAAGTGAATACATTAACCCTACTTGAGAGCCTATATATAGCGTTAATACCAACTGAAAATGGCACTGTAGGTTCAGAATTCCGGAATGATTTATGTTGCTACCATTACGTGAATATCTTGCTACCTTCGTGTTGAAGATATCTGTCAAAAAGCTCATTAATCATATTTTGAAACAACAGCCGTATTTTGAATTCTCATTACTTCTGACTTTGATAACCTAGGTCCGTTTATTTTCGAAACCACTTTCTGAGTTCTGATTAATACAATGTTTGAGTTTGGAAACAGATTGGAGGGTGAACTTGGCTTAGGGAAAGTAATTTGGGGGTTTAAAAGTTCAGAATACTTCCAATAATTTGGAGATATTATTGGATGAATAAAGGTAAGCCAGAATAAAATTTGGCTTAAAATTTTCCTAACACGTAGGTACTAAAATAATACGTACTATTAAATCGATCGATATAAGAAAGTAATTAATTAATCTCTAGCAGCGCTACTTGCTTACTTGTTCAAATTGAGATGCTTGATCTGCTGAGCCTCTTTTCTCTTTTTTATTTTCAACTACTAAGATATTTAAATATTTATCTACTTACTCATACCTACATGCCTTACTTACCTTTGCTTATCGCGTAGATTGAACAATTTCAACTCCATTACACAATTTCGTCTCAGCAAAGCCTTTGTGGTATAAATTGTCAAAAGCCACAGCACAAACCACTATATTATGCTAGCAGCTTCACAATAACATTTTGTGAAGGCAACGCAAACAGAAAACAACATATTGCTCGTGGAAAATAAAACAACATATCCGACATATATAATTTGTATTAAATCAACAATATTTTTAACTTAGTTTGTAAGATCTTTGGTTTAAGCCTCACCAACTAGTTTAGGTACAGTTTCTTATTATTTCTGCTCATCTTATTTTACATTACGACTATATTTTCTATTTAGATCTATTTTTACATTAGGTATTCTTTAATAGTACAGAACAGAGCCATGATTATGTAATATTTTGACATTTTTAGAATTGACCTTGACTTTTCTATCATACAGCTCTTCTAATTAAATTATATAATGTTGTTCATCAAAGTTTAACTGTCAAATTCTTACCAGAGACTGTGATGGTTTTAGGATCTCATCAATTATTGCAATTTTGATTACAGTAAATCACAGCTCTGTCAGCAAGTCCTAAAATTTCGTATATAACATTTCCTACGTAATATTCGTACATATTATAAATTGTATGAGCAGCAGTATTTGGCACATTTGCAGATTGGCAGCCGACCCCGGCGACGTCACTGTAGAAGAAACACACATTTTAGATAAACAAACACGCAATAAATAAAAATTTGGAAGTTCAGCTTTACGATTAACATCACACACTTTATAACTTAAATGAATTCTTTATTTTTCTTGTGGAAAATCTAATTCAAACCCTATTTGATATTGAGAATCTGAGCCAAGAAAAAAAATGCCAAGTTTCATTTAGTTAAAGATTACAAATTTGAAATATTATTGACGCAAAATTTCAATTTTACTATTATTCAATTTATAATAAATTTCAGATCTAACTAACAAACTTAATAAAATATACAAACACATCAACTAAGATCTTACTAATTGGTTGTAGACAGGTAGTCTGGTCTTGTCTTCGTTTTAGGAAACTTAAATAATTAAACTAAAACTAATAATGTAAAATAGAACTATCCGATCCAAAACGGATCATAGACAAATAAAGAACCGTCTGTTTCGGGCGGAAATGAAATCCATCCAAGGAGGAAAAAACAGAAATAATTCCAGAATTAATAACTGAGCAATGTACTCTGTAGTAACATTACATGAATATAGAGTATAAATCATATAACAAACGTCACTTATGAATGTATTATCTTCACAATGGTGGTCTGTATGAGAGGAAATTGATTTCCTAAATGAAGCAGCGAGCCGTAACTCAGATCTCTTCAATGAAGGCCTTTGGCCCGTAATCATATTATAAACGAACCTCGACGACTGAGTAAATAACGTACTGTAGTGGTTGACGGTAGTCAGAAATTATGAAAGAAAGTGTAAGTTGGGAATTTCATAAAATTTACTTTGTAATTTTAATGGAGACCTTTGTGGTCAGTCTGGTGTGCTTTGCAATTTCATTTCCTGGTAAAATGTATTAAGAAGAACATTAATAAAATGTCAATATTAGTTCTTGCTTTACCACATAGTTTAATTAGATTCTTGGTTAGTGCATTTTACAAAACCCACAACTTAATCATAAGCATATTTTGTGGCAATAAGTGTTCCACTTTTTTTTCAATAATAATTTTGATCAGCCAGTTATACGTAGTCAGGGTAATTTTGTGTTGAAATACCTTAAATAAATTGGAGTCTACTAACAAAATTTCATTATAAGGTTTGGTTTTTACACAGCGAAAAGCCAATTTTCGACTTCATTTATTTTTCCATCAGTCGACTGCGCACCAGACTTGAAATATTTCAAAAATAATATCGAAAACGTATTGATATTATGGACGAAATGTGTGACTTTTAGATTAATACACCGGTACAGCCATGGTTAACTGCAATGTTGTGATAATTAATCGTATGCTCTTTTGAAACATAATATTAATTAAGCCTTTAAATATTTGCATAGCCAGTTAACAATTTGTATTATTGCATTTATATGGTTTTCGAATTTCAATATTTGTTGCAGTATTGTGTTTTTGTTATTGTACATGGTATTTGGAATTGATCAAATAATTGAACGTGAAAAGCCAATATTCAAAGCATGCCCCATAGAGATATGCGAAACGATGCGAACTTCGCTAATGTTTTCACTTTTAATTCAATGTCCTCCCAAGGAATCATCCTTTACTGGATATCTGTACCAAGTTGAATAGATAATAAGTATAATAATGTGGAATTTAAGCACATTTCACGTAATCCAAGTACCGTTAATGGCATCATAAAACGAAGGAATAAAGCGTAAAATAAGATTTCGAAAGAGGCAGGAGAGAAAAAGCTTCAGGTCGCGAACTTGAAAGAAGCTTGTGGCGCAAACTTGGTACAAAGGAGTTGTAAAATTCATTGTAATCTGTTTTTTCTTTGTTTATAATTAAAGTTTGCGAAGTGTAAATTATTTTCTTGCGGAGTGCTAGCTTGTTATTATAACTTTTGAGGTTTAATTAATGAAATGTTTAAATTATTAATCCGAAATTTCTACATGACTCGCTTCAAATACCTTCTATTGTTTATTCTAAATTGAATAATACATTTGTTTTATTAAAAGCTTTTATGTAGTTACATATTTCATTAAATATTTGAATAATTTTCATAGAAATAGTTTTACCAATAACTAACTCTTTCGAAATTATCCAAATACGATTATTAATGAGATCTAAGCATTATTTTTAACTGTTTAACTCTTTATTCCACAAAGGAAGTAATTCCAAATCATTATTATAATTATTTCCAATTCGCTAAGTATCACCTATATACCTTTCAACAGTCTCTAACATCTCTTTATGACCATAAAACTCACCTCTCTCAATCTTCGGGTCACTATTAGCCGAGTACAGCGCCACTCAAAATCATCATTATAACTCCAATTCGCTAAGTATCACCTATATACCTTTCAACAGTCTCTAACATCCCTTTATCAGCATAAAACTCACCTCTCTCAATCTTCGGGTCGCTATTAGCCGAGTACAGCGCCACCGCCGAGTCGTCCCTGTACAACTCCCCCACCTTGGCCTCGCACCGCAGTATCGGCGCCCCCCGCTCGTAGTGCGCGGGCCACAGCTGGATCTGCACCGACAGCTCCGCGGTCATCAGCCCCTCGACAGCTGGACGCACCTGGAAGGCCTCCTGGGTCACCTGGTTCGGGAACACGGATAACTGCTTATAGTTATTATGTTCCAGGGGAAAATGTAAGTGGGATTAATATAATTATAACTTGGTCCTTTGTTTAGTAAGTACGTAGGTGAATAATTGGTATAATTTGATCATCATAAATAGCATCAGGAAATTAAAAATGTTTGACAAGTCAGTTCCTAGTTAGAGAAACGGAAAAAGAAAACAGTAATAGGTAGGTTCCACTTAAAAATGCTATATTACCAAAGAATTCTAGTCTTTTTAAAGAAGCTGCTTCAGCAATGGAGTTGATATTAAATCAAGATAAGTCATTCAGATATCGATTCCCAAGAGTAATTCTTTAAAATCATACATTATTTATTTTCGCGCTTTGCAAAATTAAACTGAATTTACTTAACGAAATGGCTTTATCTAAACACACACTTCAGTCTTACTATTAATCTTAGATTTATGCAGAAAGTTCAAACCCGAAAACGACATAGTTACCATCTTTAAAAGTCAGAACGCTTCATTGACCTAAAACTTCCCTTTTCCATACAAAAACACCGCATTTGATACAAATATCTCACTCGGGTCACAGAAATCCTCCACCAAGTATAATTATTTCACCCGCAGCACTTACGACCGAAGAGAGCAAACAAAAACACTTGAGGGGGGAATCGATAAAAAAGTGTGCAACCCCTGGCGGATACGTAAACAATAATTTTTTGCACCCCTGGAAACATTTTCTCTCAAAAGCGAGTAGCGGAAACAATTACACCGCAAGTGCTGGACGTCTTATTCCGGAAGGACTTCACGTTTTGTTTTTCTCGAGCGTTTTATATTTTGCCGGGGATTTTATACACCATGACTTGTTTGTGCCCAGCTTTACAAGAAAGGATAAAAAACGTCATTGTAGTGTTTAGGTATGTTACTTTTTGTCTATTAACTGGATTAGCAATACTTAATTGCGTCACGCGTGGCTTAGAAAAGACTTCTGGAACTACAAATATTGTGTTTATATGCTTTTAAGGATAAAGTAACATGAACCAACACAAATTTTCCGTATAAAATGGGATTAATAAAGCCCCAAATAATATATTGGATCCTGTAATCGGATTATGTGATAACCCTTATAACATAATATTATAACGGTAATGAGTAGGTAATATTTGTGGTAGATAAATATATCCGATTTGCTTAATTAAATAGATTACAAACATCAGCCCTGCGGGTCAATTACCGTATTCTATGCAGTGCTACTTAGTTGCGTTTACGTCTTAACCTCTAAATCCGTTAACCGTAATGACACGAAAACCAAAAGATTCGCAAAGTTTTTAAAGCTTAAACGTGACGTGTAGGTTTCCCTGTCATTACGGTAATACGGATTTAGAGGTTAAGACGTAAACGCAATCAAGCAGCACTGCATAAAACTACGGTAATTGACCCGCTGTTAACGACTTGGCAATCAATTTAAATAATACATTAGCAATCAAAAATTAAACATACGTTTAATAAAGAAATGGCTAACAAATTACTGGTGTGGTTAAAAACATTTTACCCAAAAATTAAAGATAAATAATACTCGTACAGTCTACATGAAAGTTGCAAACCAGTGACTAATTTAATTCCTGTTAGGTCGTAGATGAAAAAATATATTCCCAGAATACTCCGTCAACCCAGTATCAGAGACCGTATGAAATCTAATAACAACATTATAATCGAATGTGCAGCTGATTTGCTATCGTATTTACAAAATAAGTCGTCAGATAGTCCCGGAGTAAGCTTGGAAATTGCAAATATCAACAACAGACGCTGCGTAAACACCGCTTGTGTATTTAAACGAATTTTCGCTAGCAACGAACGGAAACCTGAAGTTGTATAGCAAGCCAGGAGTTTGCCGAGTGATAAATATGTCCTGCAAGACGGTGGCAAATGCTGGGTGGGAAGAAATGTTTTATTAGATGCTAAGATTTGTCACGGTAGCACCTGGCTAGTGAGAGAGCTGCATGTTTAAAATGGTTTTATTACTAAACTGACAAATACGGTGGATATGGACAAGCTTTAGAGATTTAATGTAAATGGATGAAAAGTAAAAAATAGTAGAAGCGTTCGAAAAAAATAATAATACTGTGATGTAAAGAAAAGTAAGCAGTAAAGTTAAATCTTTTTATAATACAGACCCAGCATTTTCCAAAAACAATTAAGTATGATAACACTTGCCGCATAGAATAAATTAACGTTCGCGCTAGCTTCTTTACATAAATTAAGTTCGGTCTATTCATGATTCTAACTAGAACAAAAGCACTAAGCCCCACTTTCTGAAATTAAAATCCCCAAAGCATTTTGCGCGGCAAGATCTACAGAAACGAAGCTCTGGGCATTAAAACTTGCTACTATGGAATTTCAACTAAACTAGTTTCATTCGAAGCAGCTATCTCAAGAATTTGCTTAAAGTTGTGTGAATAATGCATTAAAGCTGTTTTCATATTGTTACTGTGTTTGTTTGATTTGTTTAATGGAATGCCTTGGAGTGCTTCTTTAAAAGAGATTCTTGCTTTAGTCTGCCTCTGCTTTAGTATTTCGACAGAACAATCATCCGCTGCAACTATTTCTTCGATTTCGCCGTCAACATTTTCGCGCACAGTATTCTATTGTTCAACGTATGCAACTTAATTAAATTTCGTAGTGTTACATTCGTTCCCTGGAAACTTCACGCCACTAACATCAAGACGTTCAAGCATAAACTCTTCAACAAACAGAACAATAGAACTTGAGTTAACATCGCAGTTAAGTTAAAACGTCAAGTTCCTACCAACCGGTTTACAACTTTACATTTGTTTGCGAAAATAATTTGTCGCCCTCAGCGGAAATATACTTTGATGGAATGAAAATTTCTGAAACTGCATGGAGCCTTATTTCGTTCTGAAGTTATTTACATTTGCAAAACTTGAAATTTTGCATAGAATTTTGGAATATAAGCGTTTAATGGAATTTTACGAAGGTTGAGTTGAGATTCTTATTCTCATAATATTGGGATCCTATAATAACACAACTTGATTTAAATACGATGCTATTTTTAAATCAATCTACATTGCGTACGTATTTGATCAATGATAATGCCTGTCTTTATCTAGGTAACAATATAGGTACTCACTGGCATATCATTAATGAAGAAAGACAATTGCGAAGGCGGCCGGCTCGGACCCGAAGTGCAGTTCGCTCGAAGCACATCTCCCGGTGTGTAGTAATGTTGGCTGGTCTGTATAGTCGGTGACGACGGCGGCAATACTGCGGGTAGGAGAAATAAGTTAGCACTGGTTTAGAGTTGTGTTTGCATTTGTAAGGAGTAGTTGAATTAGGTAAATCTTAAAAGGGATGTGTGACTGCATTTTGAACCAACAAAATCGTTTTAAAACTACTTTTACTCGCCACAACTATTTGTCTTTTTACTTGCTTTAAATATACATTAAAGAAATTATTACATTTGCTACGACTACGAGTACAATTATTTATTTTTAGTTTTGAGCGTATCAAACAGTGGCTGAGGCAATTCGCTTATATCAATACCTATACTAATTAACATCGTCTAACTGACACAAAATACTAGGAAAACTAGATAATACTAGGCAATCTCACCAACTACTTCCATGTTATTGGAGACGATGGAAGTAGCGAAGGAAGGAGCATCAGCAGTCACCTCGCAGCTGAAGTTGCCGGACAAACCGAAGCTGACGCGGGTCAGGACCACCTGGCTTTGGTTGGACCTCGCTAACTGTAGGACAAAATGATATCATTATCATTACATAGTATAAATCTAAGTCGCTAATTCTGTCTGTTTGAATGTTTGGTCGGTAACTCCTCCTTAATCAGTTGAGGGATTTTAATGCGGTTTTCACCATCCTTTAGGTATTTTTCATTTAAATTTGTAAATAAAGAACAATCGGAAAAGTTTTTTTAAGTTAGCCAAAAATCAATGAGCAAGTCGGCCAAAATTACACCATTGCGAAACGTGGGCGGGTCGCTCGTTTGAAATAAGATCGATATTGAGTAACCTCCTATTAATAGTTATTAAAGGATATAGAGGTAAAGTCTTTCTACAATGTCTATCTATCTAATATTAAAAATCTTGAATTAAATCGTATATACTGGGTTGAGATATAACGGTCTTCTCAGATTGTAAATAGAAGAGTGTACAAGATAGCTTTCATAATTACCAATTTAATGGTGTTTGATAAGCTTACCAATTCTGAATTGACCTGTAAATCGAATATAGTTCCAGCTTAACAAAACGGCATCGGTTTTTGTTTTAAATGAGTAGGGGAATCCTTACAAAGGAAACCTTATCAGAATCTAATAATCAATAGTGATTACAGTCCTGCCAACTGACGTAGAATTTACTAATTAATTACTTATAAGCTTAAGATAAAATTCAGTTACTAATATTTCTTTAGACACCATAATTTTCTATGGTGTCTAAAGGAAATCATGAAAAGAAAAGGGAAATCTGCTATACTTAATACATACTTACTCATACTTACTTCATCTGTAGTTATACAAATTAGAAACTTGTATACCCTAATTTGTTGTGTTTAAAATTCTTTATTAACTCATTTTACGTCAGTAAACAGACTTAAACCTAATTTACAAGACATTAAACAGTTTGGCAGCTCATTTTGTGTCATCAGTCTGAGCGATCAAGTTTCAAGGATCACAAGGGACCTATTCCAGGCCATGGATAAAATATACGACCTAATTTAAAAATACGTCATTTTGATTGTGATAAACTTATTTAGGTTAAGTAGGTATGTTTGGTTCAAGTTACAGTCTGGCGTTTGGTTGATTGTCAAATTAACTGAATAATTAATTCAAAAGGTATTTTTTTTCAATAGAATAGCTATTTATTTATAAGTTAAATATAGGTTAGTTTTTATTTGTTTGCCGAGTCAGATACCTACGAGGTTTCTTGAAAACAGTACAATTTGAATCGACTAGATACGTTCAACGCTTTTCTAAGAAAATGGGTGGCGACCGACAAACAGACAGAAGACTAAGCAATATTTTTTTTTAAATTGGTTGCGACTTGCATTTCCAGAGGTATATATTTATGTTTTTATGCATAAATCGGTTAATTTATTGTTGAGATTTTAACACATTCAATGTAGAAAAAAAAATAAAAATGAACCATATTATATATCATACAAATTGTATATTTCATTACAATTGCGAATTATTCATTTCGCGGCCACAACGTAACAATGGATCGTAGCTGATTTACATAATAACATGATGAAGTACACGTGAATGACCCCATTAAACTCATTTAAGTGTGGTAAATTAATTGTTTTTATTATTTTACATAAATAAATAATTATCAAGAACTTTTATTTCCCAAATCTGCTCAATATAAACTCAAGTTGTTAAAAACTAACCTAAATAAATATGCCTGATTGTTATTAACAGTAGTATTTTTTACTCTGCTCTTCCACAAATTAAAGAGATGTATTTTTTAAACAAACGGTAATCATTATCTTACAAATTGGTTTAATTATCTTTACATACAATTTCAAGCTACTTATTTTATTGGTTGCATTAAACATATTTTAACGTAAATTCCCACTTTGTTTAAAAATGCAGTCTCTGAATTGAGTTCATTTTACAAGTTTTATTTGTGTTGTAGTTATAATTGTATAGAGAATTTAAATCCAGGTTGACCATTCATCTCATTTTTTATAACATCTGAATAAAAATGTTTGTCATTGTTTATCCAATGAATTGACGTTGAACAATGATATCTCTTTTTTGTACTATCATTCTATTTTTTATCAGTAAATACATAGCATAAACGTGTTGCTGGCAAGTCTTAATACAGACAGTGTTTTGATTTATACAAGTGATAACCTTGCTAAAAGCGTAAAAATAATGATTAAAGTTACTGTGGAACAAGGTGTTTTAGTCGGTGGGACAAATAAAACAGATAATGACAAAGAATATTATGAGTTTTTGAACGTTCCATACGCTAAGCCACCAATTGGAAATCTGAGATTCAAGGTAAAATATAGTCACAGTTATTTATTTAGGTGGACAATGATTAGATTATTATTTATCAGACTATAATATAAAACTATATTTAGTAACTTAATTTTAGAGTCCACAACCTCCGGAGCCATGGATTGGAGAAAAAAATGTTTCCACTGAAATGCAAAATGGGTTTTGTTCGCAATTTGATGTAATGAAAAATACGGTGATAGGCAGCGAGAATTGCCTTTATCTTAATGTATACACGCCTAAATTGTCCGAACATACATCCAAGCCATTACCAGTAATGGTTAACATACATGGAGGAGGTTTTGTCATTGGTAGTGGTACAGTCAAAAAACAATTTAATGGACCAGATTTTCTGTTGGAACAAGATGTTGTGGTAGTAAGCATTAACTATAGGCTAGCGGCTTTTGGGTTCCTTTGTCTTGATATTAGTGAAGCAGCTGGAAATATGGGACTAAAAGATCAAGTCATGGCCTTAGAGTGGATACAGACTAATATTTCTAACTTTGGTGGTGACAAAGATAATGTAACGCTCATTGGACTCAGTGCTGGGTCAGCCTCAATAGAATACCAATTGCTATCCCCCAAAAGCAAGGGCCTCTTCCATAAAGCCATTTTACAATCTGGTTCAACACTCAACCACTGGGCAATAAATGAAAACATTAAAGATCTAAGCTTGAAATTAGCCGAAAATTTAGGATGTAAATCAAGAGACATAAATGATGTTCACAAATTTCTTTTAGAGGTACCAGCTGATCAAATGTCTGAGGTATCATTTAGTTTAGGCAACTTTTATGTAACGAAAACAATTTATTTTGGTTTCGTTCCAACGGTAGAAAAAGATTTTGGAAACGGCGATGCCTTTATAACTGACAATCCCTATAATATTTTAAAAGAAAAGAAATTTCACGATGTTCCACTCATAAAAGGTTTTACAGACTATGAAGGATTATTCTCTTTTAGTTTAAAACCACATATTATGAAGGAGATTATGGAAACTATGAAACTTACTGACCTTATTAACTATGCAGTCGATGAATGTTACGACAAAAAACTAGCGGAGGTCTACTTTGATAGTTATGTAAAAAATAATAAAGATATTTCAGAACAGCCTGTTTTAAATTTTGTGAGTGACCTTGACTTTGCTGCTGGGATATATATTAGTTCACTGTTGATGTCAGAAAAAACCACACCCACATATTCCTACGTTTTCGCTTATAATAGTAACCTTTCTATTTTGACAATCATGGAGATTGCAAAAAGAGGAACTAATAGTCAAGAACAAGAACTACCGGAAAAGAGAGGCGCTGGTCATGGAGATGATCTTTTTTATATATTGAAAGGTGATAAAGAGGTGTTGCCATTGGAATATAATGAAGACGATATATTGATGACAAAAAAAATGAGTACAATGTTTACTAACTTCGCAAAGACAGGGTACGTAACTTTTTCTTTACTTTAATAATTACGAAAATAATATTTTTAATTGGTTTTATCATTGTTTTCAGAAACCCAACTCCGATCCAAAATCAACTCTTACCAGTGAAGTGGCCAGTGTTCACCACTCGAGAAGAAAAATACTTGGAAATTGATAAAGAACTTGAGGTAAAGTCTAAGTACTTTCCGAATAGAATCGCTGTTTTCACAGAAATGTATGAGGAATATAGAAAATAAACTGTAAGTAAAATTACGGCTGTTATTTTACTGGCGACATCTATAAATAAAATATATTCTTTGTTTATTTCAAGCCGTCCTTTTCTCGCAATTCACATTACATCAGAAGAAGTAAAGTCCTCTATTCTGTCCCTTAAATATTAAGAACCCGCATGTAAAGCAGATAGTTTCAGGTACGTGAGCTGAATCTTACTTGCTAAACAGTGCTTTGAGCTGCATAGTGCCAACATTTAGCGAATACGAAACGTTAATTTTACATATACATTCATGGCAAAATAAATGTGACGATATTTTTTCAAAATGGTGGCAGCGCTGATAGCACATGAGTAAAGAAACTGAACAGAGACAAAGCTTCTAAAGAGCTAGCAAAATTTATACCTATTTTGGTAGGGTTGGCACCAATGAATAAATTAAAAATATAAATGTACTTTTTTTTCAAATTTTTTATTAAAATAGGTTTTTTTTTACAAATTACATACTCTAAATATTTTTTTTTTATTACTTTTGGTTTTTAATAATTTGTTGTGTCTTTTAATCGAATGATAAATTCTAAATCTAATATAAAGTTTTTTCAAATAAACCAATGGGAAACACTCACATGGCATATGAAATGTACAATCTTGCAAACGTGCTAATATGTCATTACCAATATTAACATTTTTAATATGAAGATCAAAATATTCGCGAAATTTTTGCTCAAGCAATTCAACAAATTCAATAAAATTGTCGAAAGCAAAAACAAAACACGCACAACGTTCGAGCGTCGCGTCACGCCTGCACGCCCTGAGATTGACCACTGGCTGATCTAGTTTGAAGCGGTTTCGGCTCATACGTGACAAGCGGCCAGTGGTCACGCACACACACGCGTTGCACTTGTAGTGATGTATCTGTCACAGCGCATTCGTATGTAGCTTTGTCTCTGTTCAGTTTCTTTACTCATGTGCTGATAGTTTTGGTTGACAAAGCATCGGTGTCTGAAGATTCGGTGGGAATATCATTATTTTTATTACTTGTATCTATAGCGTTCAATATAATTGTCCTTCTTTTTTTAATCTCAGTTAGTAATTTTCCTTTATTACGTAATCGTACCCCGCACGAACAAAATAAGGATAATGAAACGATCAGTTATTATCTTGGAAATAAATTTAATTTCACATTCGAACAGATAACAAAAGGATTAAATTACGTTGCTCAAATGTCGGTCTTTCAGTTCGACAAAGGGATTCTCGGTTTACAAATGTAATTTATTTGTAGTTGTTTGGAGCTATTCTGCAACAGTGGTGAAATTTTGAAAACTTTTGTCCAAAATGTTACATAAATTATTAAAGGTTTCAATTTTATACAATGAAAACAAAACTGATAGTGTATTTTACTAAAGTCTTTAATCAATTAGTTAACCGTGATTAATTCGATTTCAGTTAAGCATTTTGCATTGTGACAAACTATCTGTATATTTAGATAAATAACTAAACCTATTACTTTAAGGTTCGATTTCATACAAGAGCTAAAATAACCACACAAGAAAAACCTTCCAACCTATCTAATGATACGAATACATTGTGGAAGCAACCATAGGCACCTAGAGACCTTTTGAATACATTATTCCTCTTCTAGACATATACAAACACGAGGCCATTTCTTTTCCTTAACATACAACATTGCAGGTCGAAATAACCTCTGGGAACCTTTCCAAAAATTTGAAGACATACGCCGCCAGTCGGGAGGCATTCTGTTAAACGGTGGAGATTTTTCCTTCCCTTTTGAAGGGCCCACATTTTTCTGCGAGGACGTAAATAGGTGGAGGTTTTGTCTGGTTTTCGTGTTGGTTTTATTGTTTCGACGTTAGGGATATGGAGCTTTTGTCGTCAAGTTGTTCTTAGGAGTTATTAAGTGGTTTGTTGTGAAAATACTCCCTCTTCATATTGTATTTTATAATCCTTATTAACATAATGTCTAGCTTAGCTTGTTGAAATTACATTTTGTAAAACTCTGAGAATTGAATTACTTTTTCAACGAAAAGGGGTTCAATTTTCAAACTGAAGCATCCAAATATACTTGTACTCTTTAGGAAAAGTCATCTCCGTATTTCAAAGGTAGATGGAGCACTATTATTGCATGCTGAATAAAAGCGGATCTTGTTTATATTGTTCTAAATTCTTGCTTGAAGTTCTTGGAACCTCGAATAAAATATATATCATAGCTAAAAGATAAACTTTAAATTTAAATAAATACATGAACTTCCAGCATTATTTAGTTCTGACAACTTGGAAAACAAATTTAGATAATATTTTGATATTGGAATCACTACTCTGGTAGTGATAAAGATTTTTATCTTTACTTAATAAGGACAGTATTCAGCAAACAAACTTCTGTGATTATGTGAATTATGTTATGAATGTCCTAATAAAAGCCCTCTATTTTACCACACCGTAGTCAGTAATAGTGGAGTAATATTGGAAGAAGTATAGCATCAAGTAACTAAAACAGTATAAAAACATCACAAGCCTTGTACATACATTCAAATTTATTCCCTTTACTAAATATATACTTACGTCAACATTTATCCCGGCGAACGGGAATATCTTAGTCGCCGGCACCTCCGTGGGCGAGTATCTGTAGAACTCGTGTCGGCCTCTGTACCACTTGACGGAGTAAAGCGGGGCGTCGGTCAGCTCGTACTGACAAGCGAGAATCGCGTCCGAACCTCGTTGTACCACCGGCGGGGAGATCCGGAGCTCTGTGGCCCGGAGACCACCAATACCTGGGAACCAATTTCGCGTTAAGTGTCTAAGTTGACCTATATAAATAACGGTACAGGCCAAAATTTCAAAATTGTACACAAATATCTATTTGGTTTTGTGACTAGGTTGTTTTCGGATCCAACGAAAATAAAGATTTGAGAACCAATATTTCACTAGAATTTTTGTGATTTAAAATGTAAAACTAAAAAAAGGTATTGACGTCCATCAATCCGAAACGCTCTGTAATTCAATCCGATGCAGACGAAGGATTTTGAACAAGTTAAAATACAATATTTTTCATTGGTATTTCTCTCTCTGGCCTAGGCAAATATTAATCTGATTTAACTGAAGCTCTTAACTCGAACAAAACGTTTATAAAATTCCTTTCAGTATTGCGTTTTACTCGATAATCCCTCTAAAATTGCAATATAGTTTGTTCGTCGCTGTATTTATTTGTTTCAAGTTTGCAAGTAAAATTGTGTCAAGCGGTGGTTGTGCTATGAACTGAATCCGTGCCTCGGAATAAAAAGCTTACAACGAATTTAGAAACCACTGGCGTAGAAGAACTTTATGCCTTTTGCGGGGAAGCCTCGATATATTCAGTTTTATCTTCAGGTTGCATCTTTGCGGGTACTTTGTTTTAGGTGCGCTAATCTTATAGTAGAACACGGTATGTTTTCTTATTTGTAATGATTTTAAAATAAAACGTATCATGTACAATGAATCAACACAAAATAAACCTAATGAACTCATAAAAATCAGAAATGTAACTTATGATACAGCTGCCAGAAAATAAATGAAAAGTCTTCGTTTATATCAATAACATTAAGCAAACTTAAAACTAAAAGCTTAACAATGTCTCCGCGTATCATTTCCCAAGTAAAAAGTTTATCCGTCTGGGTTTCCCTTTGTTTAAAGTCATTCTTTTTTGTTAGTGGGTTAGTAATGCAGCCGAGGGATTGAAGGGATCTCTGAAGTTTCCCGACAAAAGCAAAATGAAATATTACCGCGGCTTCCCGAATGTGTGGCGAAAGGGAAAAAAGGGAAGGAATCGAAATTAAAATTCGGCAACGTAATAAAATTGAGGCTGTCATTTCTGTGATTTGATTTAATAACGTTTCCATAAGGGGTGAATCTCGATCAAAAGGCGGGCTTTCCATATTTAATTTAATTGAAGACCACGTAAGAGTGCCTAAAGTTAGCAGCTCCGTTGACGTTGTTCAAAGTGGAAGCGATTAGCACAAAAATTTCCTTCTTGAATATTGTATAATGAAGGCTATACTTTTGTTTAAAATAGTGAAATAGCCAGCCCTAATAGGCCTCTAGGCGTCTTTAGCTAGCAACAAAGCGTTGTTATTAATACAATGGCAAAATGCTTTTTGTTGACTTTTATACTTTTCTTAAACTGCTACAAACTTCTTGGTTATTTCGATATTCCAGGCACTCAGCGTAAAGTGGATTAAATAGTGTGCTCGCGATTATTTCATATTGTTATTTTACAACCTTTGCAATGTTTGAAACAATGTAGACGTGGCAATTCAAAAAATGCTCGTTCCGATTAAAATATTTTGTTTTGTCGGTATATTTACTGCCAGTTTATTCTGCAAAAACATACAGTGATCAATATTTGCATTTTAACAAACTTTTGTTGCCCTATTTATCAATAAACGGAATATTTGCATGCTTTTTCTCTTAGCTGGGTGTGTTCTTACACTTTATAATAAATAAAATGTCATACCTACACTTAACTTTATATAAATTCGTTTATATTCATCATGATCCAAATACAAATAAATAAACATTACAAAATAAGCATCCTACTAATATTATAAACGTGAAAGTTTGTGAGTATGGATGTATGGAATGATGTTTGTTGTTGTTGTGTTTGTTCTTTCACGTAAAAACTACCGGACGGATTTTGATGAAACTTTACAGTAATATAGCTTATACATCAGAATAACATATAGGGTACTTTTTACCGCGGGAAAACTTATCATTCCCACGGGAAACCGATTTCCACACGAACGGAGTCGCGGGCGGCCACTAGTAATACATAAAAAGCCATTCCTACACTAAACTTTATATGAATTCGTTTTTTGTCAATAAATATAAGTACCTAGTATTATCTCCTTACCAACAACATCAAGCCTGGCCACGGCGGTGTAGTGCGGGTACGACGGCGCGTTGACGATCACCTCGCAGCTGTAGTTGCCGCTGAGGCTCGGGGCCACTCGCATTAACAGCACGTGCGTGTCGTTCGATCTTAGCCTCTGTGACAAGGGGAGTAAGGTTGGATTTGCAATGTGTGTTGATTAATAATATAAATAATAATAATTTTTATTGACCAATATACAATGTACAATTTATCTTAATCAATACTCAATATAAATAAAAGCTGCTTTATTATATTTAAAGATAGGGATCATTAACGCCGATACTAGTTTCTAGTGAAACTGTGTGACAGGCGCTAATTCTTCCTTATTTTGATCTTAACTAAATTGCCAAACAATTATTGAAAACTAACTAACTTAAAAAAACAAAATTCAAATAAAAAACAATAATTAAAAATACAATGATTTAACTTACATTACATATAAGTGTGCCCTTACTCTAAAATATAAATCCTTGGATCAGTAAATAATTACAATCTCTTACATTTACTTACATGGGTGAGTTGTGTAATTATTGTATGATTGAGTGTATGATTCACGTGTGTATGTGTGTGTTATGTGGTGTGGTGTGTGAGTTTTGTGTAAGTGGTGCGCGTGTGTGCACAATGCATTTTGCATGGTAGCGGACGATCCCATTGTTTAATATAAACAGGTAAGTAAAAAATATTTACCTAACGCGTTACCCTCAGCAAGTCCTCCGTTTCATAATAATTTAGCTTTAGCAACCAGTTTTTAAGAGTAACTTTGAATTGTCTTGATGCAAATTTATAAATACTCAGTATTTTATTTATTTTGCTGTACAAACATGGACTACGTACATAATATTGTCTTCCTGCAAGAGCGGTTCGGTGGGGGACAGCAGGACAGACTCTGAAGGTTCTACGCCGGTTCGCCGTACAATCGAAAGGGAGCGTTGAATGCTTACGCAGCATCGAGTGGAGCACATAGAGCTGTCTCACAGTAAGAACTTCACAGTCAGCGAATAGTTGAGTCGTGGGATATCGAAAGGGCTTCCTTGTCATAACTTTCAAAACAGCTCTCTGTGCCCTTTCAAGTTTAAGAAGATGTGTCACCCCTGCTCCACCCCAAGCCGGGATGCAGTATGATATAATTGATTGTGCGAGAGCGTAGTATACCATCCTTAGAGTTTTCAGGTCTGCTGAGTTCCTCAACTTTCTCAAGATGGGTATAACTCTACGTATACGGCAAGTCACTGCTTCTATATGCGAAATCCAAGTGAGAGTGCTATCAAGATGAACTCCGAGATACTTTATGCCATTGGCACGAGTCAGCGGTAAACAAGAGCAAGTTTGAACAGGCTTGTCACAATCGTGGATTTTGATATTAAACGATTCCTTTGGCTGGGAAGTAACTGAAGCGGAAAAAGTTATAAATTTGGTTTTACTAACGTTAAGCGTAAGAAGATTGTCATAGAGCCATTTAGCAACAAACCGTAGGGCGTCTTCAGTTAAGCTGCGGGCATGTTCCCAAGTGTCCCCATGCACAAGCAAAACTGTGTCATCGGCATAAGTTATTAACTTACAGTTTGGGAGGGTAGTTTGACATAGGCTGTTTATATAAATTAGGAATAGGGTGGGTCCGAGAACACTGCCCTGCGGGACACCATAGCTCAAAGGGAGGTCGTCACTTGTTATGTCGCCTAATTTGACACACTGTTTTCGTCCAGTGAGAAAATCTTGAAAAATTTTGAGGCTTTGATCTCTTATACCAATTTTCTCCATTTTCTTAATTAAGATAGGTACGGACACTGTGTCGAAGGCCTTTGAGAGGTCAAGGAAAGTCCCAACCACTTTGGTTCTTTTATCAATGTTCTTTGCTATGAACTCCGTTAGTGCCATGACCCCATCTTCGGTGGACAGACCCTTCCTAAACCCATATTGATTTTTTGATAATATATTGAACTTTTCCAAATAGCCAAAAAGTCTCGTATTTAAAATCTTTTCCAGGATCTTCGACAGGGAAGTTAAAACTGAGATTGGCCTATAATTACCCTTATGTATAGGATGCACAAGAGCCTTTTTACAGACGTTTGGGAATACCCCCGATGAGAGACATAGATTGAAGATGTGGGTTAGTACAGGCACAAGAAATTTACTAGCTGATTTCAAAATGGATGAAGAAATTCCATCCCAACCTACAGCACTATCAGAGCGTAGACCCATAATGATTCCTAGGACTTCGGCTTCATCTGTTTCCAGTAGAGCCATAGATGTGCCGGCAAGATTCTCAATTGAAAGTGGAGGATCAGAATTAATCGGCAAGGGGTGACTAGTACGGATTTTAGAAGCAAGGCTATTACCAATATTGATGAAGTAGTTATTTACCTGGTTTAAGGAAGACCTATGTTCATCGGAAAGGCTCAACAGTTCTTTTGCTGGCGTTGCTTTTGTTTGCATGTTTGTTATGTTTTTAATGGCCTTCCACGTAGCCTTGGTATTATTTTTAGCTTCCTGTAGTTGGGATTGTTCATGAATTCGTTTTAATTTTTTTAATAGCTTGTTACAGTAGTTTCGGTATCTGAGATAAGTGATTTTAGTTGTTTCATTTGTTGGGTCTTTTTTAAATTTAATATGTAAACGATCACGGTTTCGTATACATCGCAAGAATCCAGGGGTGATCCACGGTTTCACAACCTGCTTTCTACATGAAAACATGAACTCCTTAGTGTTTGCTTTAATAACGTTAGATATCTTGGTTACCAAGAGGTTTGCGGCAGTATTTGCATCACTTAGGTTAAGTATGACAGAAAAGTCCACAAGGCCAATTTGTTCAATAACATTATCAAAGTTCAGACGAGAACTGATTCTTGTTTGACTAGGTCTCTTGGTTTGATCAATGCAAGTGAGAATTGGGGCATGATCTGTGAAAAAGGAGTCAAACACTAGCGTCACTACCTTCTTACTACTTCGGATCATCACATGATCTAAGCAACTTCTATCATGTGTGATAAGAGAGTGTGCTGGTAGTAATCCGTGTGAGGCAAGGAGATTTAGATAAGTTTCAGGTTTTGGCTCAGAATTTTCTGCCAAAATATTAATATTTATGTCTCCTATTACGGTAATTGTGTCATAATTAGCCAATGATATTAAAATATCGTTTAACGAGTTTAAAAAATGCTCAACGTTCTTGACCGAAGGAGAGCGATACACAGCAACAACGGCAATGTTGTTATTGTAAGTAAGCAAGAGGCCACTGGCATCGCACAAGTTAGCTACTTTCACATCAAAAGGCAAACCGAGCTTTACAAAGATGATAACTCCATCATTCTGGTTTTGTGCAGTAGATTTATATGAGTTATAGCCACTCAAAACTGGCAGATTAACCACCTTGGCAAGCCAACATTCAGTCAGAATAATGATATCTGGATCAGTGTCTATTCTAGATAAAAAAACAGTGAGTTCGTCAAAATTTTTGTTTACGCTTCTAATATTAACATGAAAGATTTTAAGGTGATTTATACAAAGATCAACGTATAAAGAACACTCGTGCGGTGCACAGTAATAGGAGGCATATTCGCGGAAATTATCGATTTCCTTATTTAAAGTATTTAATGTATTAATATTCATATTAAATATGATATTGTTTTATAACGAGCTTTATAAGTGTGGACAGTTTTTTTGTTTTTTGTTTTGATTTGTATAACTTTTGTAGAGGACCAACGCACATTAGTGATGAGTAATGTAGGTTAGTAAATTGTCGGTGAGAAGTAATATTTTCAGTGAAGTGTGTATTATAGGATTTGTTTTTTGGTCTGATGTTTGAGGCCTTAAGGATTATTAATATTAAACATGAGAAATAATGATTGGATATAAAGCAAATTAGGCACAGTATTAAAAATATCGAGATTGGTAATGTAAAGTAATATATCAAAAAACAATGCATGCAATCAGTATACAGGCAATAATATAAGCATGATAAGAAAAAAATAAAAAAAATAACAAAAGGATAACCAAAAATAAAATAAGACTCATTGTTTAGACTTAAGTCGCTGTAAGTCAAGTTCGCAATCAATACGAAAAAAGGGCTGTTTTTCATTTTCCCTCATATAAACCACACCTCGGGATGTCCAACAAAATAAATAGTTACTGGTTTTAGCGAATTCACGCGCTTTGAAGAAAAGTTTCTGTGTTTGGGCTGTTAGTGCCTCCGAAGTAAAGTTACGTTTACTAGCGCCTGGTATTTTTAAATGATTCGAATTTAACTTTTCAGAATTTGACTTAAGCTTGTTAAACTCTTTTATGTCACTAAGAAGCTGTTCTTTCTTAACAACGGTCGTAAGTTCCAGTATTATCGGCATGACATTGTCATTCCTGGTACGTGTTCTGTACACATCCCTTATTTCAAACTCCTTCAAATCGCAGTTTACAGCTTTGGCCAAATTAAGAATAAGTTCACATAATTCAGCTTTATTTTCGTTTTTCTTTGGGTTCGTGGATTTGGGAACGTTGCGTATTTCGATTGCGGAAGCTCTAGATCTTCTCTCCATTATCTCAATCTTCCCTTCAAGCTCTTTAATTCTTTTTTTATCTATAGTGCGCTCCTCATCAATTTTTTCCAGTTCCTTCAATAATTTGTCATATTTTTCATTAATAAAGTTTAGGTTTGTCTGCATATCTATAGATTGCTCCGATATTTGCTTCATAGACATATCTAAGGAGTCAAAACGTTTCTCAAATGACGATGCAAGATTTTTAAGCATGCTTGTTAACGTTTCAATGGTATGTGTGTCTTGTAAATCCTCTTCGGTATCATGTTTTCGTTTCGATCTCTTAGAATTAGTTAAAGCAATATCTTCAAGTGATACAGAGGCTTTTCGTAAGTTAGTTGCAAATTCGTGGCGCATTGTAGTAAGCAAGCTTGATGTTGATTTGGTAGGATTTATACTTGGGGTTCCAGGTGGTGTGCGTTTTAAAGACATATTTTTATAGTAAAAATTTAGATGTGTAATTTATACCCCAAATTAATAAACCTCTACCTGTTCTATTTTATTTAAGAAGTTGTCAGGCTGCAAAGGATATGCAACTTTTGGTCTATGTTCTGTTTGATGGGTTGTCAACTTCAAGTGACAGTTACGTTTACTTTGACATTGATGTGACAGTGACTTATTAGGTGTACGTACCCACGAAATGTATTTGTCTCGGTTGTAGCTGTCCTTTTCTGACCAAGTGTTGCTCTTGCAACTGATGCGCGCCTGGTACTTTAGTGTTTTTAAATTTATTAAAATTTGGTGAAAACTATTATTAAAAATAAAAAAGAACTATTCTCCAAAAACACGTCTGCAAGCTTGCGTGATCCGGGGGGAAGAGGAATGGAAGAGGGAGGATTGGTGAGTTAGGTTGAAATGATAGGACACGAATGTTATATAAAAGTTTTTTTTTATGTTTCTTAAAGCAGGTTAATCCGGGATGTTTTTCTATTTAAGTATTAAAGTTAACAGTAATTATCTCATTGGCTTTGAAGGACCTAGAAAAATAAATGTTAATGAACTAAATGATTTCTGTAAATTATCAGTTCTTACAACTCTAACCAGTCTAATTTAACAGCCTTAACATAAAATGAATTCCAAGACTTCAAGATTTAAAATGAAAACTTTGATAATAAATTATCATCTTCCAAACGTAAAATTAGACTCAAATTAAGGCTTTCCCTAAATTACTTTAACATCAAAGCCGCAAAACCAAGCTGCTTTTGTCTGCGATCATCAAAGCAATTAACTAAATTAAAGGCTCATTCCAAAACACTAATAAAATATTTTCTGTGAAGCGTGCGACATCTGACCCACGGTTAATAAACCCCAAATACTAAACCAACGGTTTTAATTTAGTAAATTATTGTGACAGGTCCCCAGACCCTTGCTGGGCCTATGTCAAGTGTCGTCTGTCCAACGGTTTATGTACAAGGGCTCTGTAAAGATTGTTACCTACTGGGTCATGTTTACTGCAAATTAGAAAACGCCTAGCCGACATCGGATAAGCGTAATTTTATTTTGTTTTTTTTCTGAAGTGTCACGTAATTGAAAATCCTCGATGTAATGTTACCCCTATAACGAACCTAAACTTATTGGACAGGTAGTCTGAAGATCTGAACAACTGACAATTCTCAAATCTATACTATTATAATATTATAAAGCTGAAGAGTTTGTTTGTTTGCTTGTTTGAACGCGCTAATCTCAGGAACTACTAGTTCAAATTTAAAAATTATTTTTGTCTTGAATAGACCATTTATCGAGGCAGGCTTTAGGCTATATAACATCACGCTGCAACTATTGAGCGAAGAAATAATGGAAAATGTGAAAAAAACGGGGAAAATTATTCATCCTTGATATGAGTGCTTCCGTTGCGTGCGCTGCGAAAACGGTAGGTACCAGAAACCAAAAACATATGTTTGAAAGAATTAGGGAACTTTTTTACCGCGGGAAAACTTCGCATTCCCATAGGAAACCGACTTCTACGCGAACGGAGTCGCGAGCGGCCACTAGTCAGTTATATATATAGCTCACTATTAAATATAGTGACGTGAAGTGTCTCCAGACAACCAAAATAACTATGTGGCTCTAAACGTAGTGAAAACGAAGGCACCAATCATAAAAAAAGAAAAAAAACGGACCTTAAAAGGAAATTAAAATGAGGTCATGACGTCACAGAGGTCATCTTAATTAAATGTATCTAGTCCCAGTTTAAACATTACGTTTTAATAGTTGTATAAAACCTACTACTTCAAATACGTATTTTAGGTCTGGATTTAAATTTGTCAGACAAACTTTATATTTTCTGAAACTGCTCAAATTTCAGTGTACCAATAAAAACTTAGACCTGTTTAAAACGAGATGGAAAATTTAAAACTTTATAAGATGAAAAAGAAAAAAGTTAATACACACGGTACAAAAAGCGAAAAAACTACAGATAATCTTCATCTTGTTACTAATTAAGAATTCAAAAACTCAGACATCTTTAATCCTTTACAGGATTAAACGAAAAATATTTGATCAAGTCAGATTAAATTGAAGATTACTTTCCCCAAGAAGACTAATAATAGCTTTGAATTTTGTGGGAAGCTGTGAGATAACAACATTAATTAGATGTTTATATTAAGAACATGACTTATTTTATACAAGCAATTTTGCCAATAATAAGAAAATGCCTTTTAAATAACATAATGTGGTAATTCTTAGAAAATTTTAATCAAAAACCAAAAGCAAGACTTTTTGATTTTAATATAATGTGTCATGATATACGATGCTTAAGAATATTGGGAAATACAATATTTACACAAAAAATCTGGAATCGGAAATATTGAAGCGAAAATTTATAATACCGTAGGTGTGTAGCATAGTGAAATTAGGCTTTAGAGAGTAAAATAAGATTTATTATTGGTTCTTTAAGTTTTCCTAATTTTGAACCAACTCTACGTTTGTAATGATTTTTATCAGAATAAATAAGCTGAACACAAATTGACTTCTAAAGCTATGAATGCTTCATAGTGTTCTTGTCTAATACAATACTTACATCAACTTTAATGCCACTGACTGGAAGCACCCTAGTAGTGGGTGACTCCAGCGGTGAGTATCTATAAAACTCCTGCATTCCTCTGTACCACTTGACCGAGTAGACTGTGTGATCGTTAACTTGGTATAAGCACGCCATAGTGACGTTTCCCCCGCGCTGGACTACTCGCGGGGTGATGCGGAGTTCCGTGGTATGGAGGCCACCGGCACCTGGAACAAGTCAAAGAAATTCTTCATTATTTTTTTCCCAAAACCATGAATAATTAAAACGACTATATTGTTACAACATAAAGACATAAGCAGTCAAATTTGTTTAATATTACTCAAAAACTTTATTTTTGTCTACTCTCAGTTGTCTACATTCATCCATTCCCTTAGTATGGTTTGTTTGCATATGTTTATACTGTCGATAAGGTTTTTATACTTATTTATATTTTGTAAACTATAATCTAAAAATAAAAACGTTACTTGGTAATAATTTGTCAAAATGTAATGCTTCAATGAGTTACCAGTTTATCATAATTCCAGTTTCATTCACAACTAATTTGTGTTTTACCAATAACGGGTGTTTACTGATCAAGAAAAACATAATTAAATCAAACATGAATACCGATTATAAACGGTTTCAATAATGCTGCACAAACCAAAGCCAATAATTAGCTTTAACCTTAGTTCAATATCGATAAACGATTCACTTAATCAAAACCGAGCGCCGATACAGCGTGATTAACTATTAAACTTAAATCTAACGTAGTTTACTGTCAGAAAACAATAATTTAAACGGTCATAAATTTACGGAAATGTACACACAAGGCGGAGTTTACTTGCAAAATAAATATATTCAATATCAAACTGTAGAAGTAATAACAGTTCGCGGTTAACCAAATCAAGATTTGGGTAAGCTTAAATTAACGAAATCAATATATGAAGTATTCCATAGATATCATATAGGAAAATTCCAAATTCTCGATGTTATCAAAAGTTAATGTTAATGTACAAAAGATTTTAATTGATTCATCAGCAAACATGAATTTGCATCGGAAAACACAGTCGACCTACAAACCAGCTACTTACTTATCGGATTATCCAACACAATTTTTAATGCAAACACACTACCACTTTAATCCGAATTGCATCATCCAGCTTTGAACAAAAGCAAATAAGCAATAAATCGTTTACAGAAATAGTAAATCTCTTGATCAGCGAAACAGAATCTACAACCCAATAACAAGGTAGGTAATGTCCGTAAGTTAGTTTCCAATATAGGACGAGATCGCTGCTTTCTTATTGGTCGAATGCACCTGCCTGGAGCCAGACGCAATATTTCTTCTTACTGTTGTGTTCTCTTTTTAGATTTTAGAGTTCTTCTTTTACGAATTACCTATTGGATTCGCGAAGTCCATCTTTTACATTTAGTGTGAAAGCTTAGTTTACTACTCCTCTTCTTTACCTCTAGGATTAATGAAGTATAATTACAATACAACCAATAAATAAAATTACATATAAAAGAAGATAGGTACCTCACTTTATAGATATTAGTTTAATTTTGTTAGAGTTTATTAAACATTCTTATCATAATAAGAGTTATTCTTATAAGAATTTAGCAACATTTTTATAGTTTTAATTCTGCTGCTCCCAAAAATATAGAAACATCTACGAAATCCTATGAACGCGAGTTCCACTCGTGCTTGACTGTTCTTTTAATGATAGTAATACGAGGCTACTGGGCCAGCGCTGCATTTGAGTAGTTAAAGTTTGGATTGTAAAATATGTTCTCGGTGCATTGTATTGGGGAAGCTATTGTCTTAACAGAAGAAATATAAATAAGAAGGAATGGTACCTTCCGACGTGAAAATAAGAATTGTTTTGTCCAAACGAGTGATAATGAAATTCAAGTTAGGTGTTTTGTATTAATGAAATATATTTTGGTATTTTCATAATAATCTTTGATTTTAATAATTTCCTAGTTCATTTACAGTGTTTTGTTTACATTTCCCTCTAGCTCTACCTCGTTCTTAGTTCACGAAAAAAACCTTCTGCGAGAATTGGCATGTGTATTACAAATGGCAAACGATATGCTATAACTTGTTTCCTCGGGGGAGTTTTTCCTGAAATTTCTTCTTTCCCTGTAAATAAGTAGCATTGGCTGTCGTATCGTTTATTTTTTGTTCGCATTCGTTTGTTGAATCACTCGGGCGGGCATGTGAGTCGGTTTTTGTGGACCATATTTTTGGTAGCCTTAGATAGGTAACTATAATATTAGGTCATAAATTAATCTAGGCGTTCCAAGTAAATACTCAATGGGAAGTATATAGGCCAGGATTATAAATATTATAAGTATTTTTTTTTTTTAACAAGAAATGCTATTGCGGACAAAGAACCTACCTACCTACCTACAAGTACGACGGAAATTAATAACATACGGAATAGAGTTGATTCTATGAATTAGACTTTCCTAACAGATGTTCAGGAAAGAGATAGTGATACGTAAAAAATACAAATAAACTAAATGAAAGATACCTATATTCAATAGCAAACTTCTATGGAGCAATGAAAACGACGACGATTATACTACCTCTATTATCCCAAAAACACTTTAACAAACTCAAAGGAAAAGTGTATCATAAAATTGACCAAAACCTTTTACGAAATTTTAGAATGTGCCGACTCATCCGGTCTTATTTATAACATGCGATATCTTGTCAAGCTTACCGTGGCCACAGATTACAAGGATTGTGATGGTTTACGATGTTCGAGCAAGGAGTACGATCTTATATACGATACTGTTTTAAAAAGTTATGACTGGATTTTGCATTCAACTCGATGGTTCGAGAATTTTATATAAATAACTTTTGTGTGTGGGTTAAGCTTTATTTATGTCGAATATAAATTCGATACTTATATCCAAAGATGTCCTAAATCTTAAACTAAACAAAAACAAAAGTATTCTTTTTGGTTACTTAGGTATTTTAAAAATGGTGTGTATTTGTTTTGATTATACAACCGTGTATTTGTTTATTTAGATATGTTTCTACGCCGTTATATAAATTAAAGTAATTCACTTAGCCTAGTTTATTTGCAACTTAAACACATATAAAATATTCCCTGTCGAACCTGCCTCCGAAATTAATTATCTACTATCACTACACAGTGCGCCAACTATCAGCAAATTGCTTCAGCAATCTATTCTCTATGATAAAGCAATTTACTAGTAATCGTGTTTGCGCATCCAGGTTAAAGCTTGCAATGAGTTTCCATACAACTTCCTGACAAATTAGGCTTTCGATGCCTTCGCTTATAAAATGGCTGATTGGACTTTTATTTTTGGTCTCTAATGTTCTGGATGTAAAAGCTCTATTAACAGTTTATTCGTTTTTAATATCAATTCCATTGTAAGTCTAACAAAAAACAATAATGTCAATTTGCTTTCATGTTTCCCTTGTTTTTCATGTTAAATAATTCCCAAGTAACATATTTCTTATTGTAACTGTAGCATCTTTGAAATTATTCACTGTATCTCATTGTTTTATAGCTTCCCTCTGTTCCCTGTTTGTAGTACAATTGTTCATTCATATGAGAATGTAAGGTATGAACGAGTACCTACTTTAATATTTAAGGGAGAGAAAAAATATGAACCTTCTCGGTATGTAGCAAAATGGGAGATGTGATCTACGATCTCGTTTCAGGTACGATTTCAGATAGAATTTTAATTTCATTGTCAATAACCTTTTTTGTAACTCGTAAATGTGCCTTCAAACTAGAATAACATTGTCCAACAACCAATGATATATTGGTTTCTTATAAATACTTAGCGTTATTTAAATTTGTATTTTGTAGTTTACCTTTTCTTACTTTAATGACTAAAGTCAGGTGCCTATTAGGTGGGCGGCTTGAAAAATACTGACAGTAGGGTGGCCAAAATTCTGATACCAGATCAATATGTGCTGCAAAGTGCAAATTCATAACACGAAAGAAATATTTCATTAAAAAAATTTCCATGTCTGATAACTTCATAAAAAATATAATATTTTGCAACTAGAAGTTCACCAGATTTAACACCTAGTGCAGTTGTAACAAGTTCAAAACTTCCTTTAACAGAAAACGAGGTTCGTTAAGATAGTTAAAACTTCAGATTAAAAGGAGAACTTCTATACATTAGCTTCCAGGCTTCTAAGACTCTAATTAAAAGTCAAAAAAAGGATACTTCTAATCCTTTAAAAAAAATCTGTTAGAACATTTAACTCTGCAGCTTGCTCTGTAGCATAAAGAACTATACTGCTTTAATGCTCTTCTACAAACAATGATCATTTGCTCAATCAAAAACGTTAGGACACGTTTTTCAATTACAGCAAAGATTTTTCTAGAATCACTATTTTATAAGAAAACTGAATGTAAATTGCTGCATCTGATATGATCTAAGACATCACAGTCAAAAACACATTTCTACTATTTGTACACAATTGTTAGTTAATGTGTAATTAAATATTGTTTGCCTGAACCAGTGTTGGGTCTTGCCACGTATGTTACCTTTGTGACATATATTAAGGTACATAATCATAAGGTATATAATCTATCATCTCAACTGATTCAAGATAAAAACTTCTATATTGAACCCTGTATTACGTGGTAAACTTCATACTTACCTGTCCTTAACATAGATTCCTATTATTTAAATATCGAGGGTCAACAAGCTCTCTTTGAAAATAATACCTTCTAACAATAAATTACAAGTTATAACAATGAAAAACAACAAGGTGTCTGCTCTTTTAACTACTGCATTAACTTTGTGTAGCGTCTTGTTCAATTTTTCTACCTTCTGCAAACATCTTGCAGCCATAATTTTCTTTGAAAAATTTCACAGAATTAAAAAAGTCTGTTTGAGCTATGAACAGCGAAGTCGTCTGCAGCACTAAGTTAAATTTAAACAACTTTTTTTGTATTTTTCTTTTTAAAGTCTCGACGACCGGACGTTGTTAAATTGAAAGTTCTAAGTCGGTTACCTTTAACTTTGCGATTAATGTTAAGTTTTGTGCTAATAGTTCGTTTAACTGTTTTGGAGTTGTCTTCAGTTGCCTTCTCATCTATTTTTTTCTTATCAGTTTACATTGTTTGAGAATCATTCCACACTCACACATTGTACCCTTTTGTAAGAAAAACAACCTCTTCAAATAGATGAAATTACCGGAATCCGTTCCATAAACACATTACAAAGGGCCCATATTTCTATAAACAGAATCGATAAAGTTGCATTCATGGAGCTAACGGAAGAAGTTACTAAGGAGTTAAGTAATATTTTTAGTTTTCAGTTTTTTGCCAAATAGTGTATTTATTTGAAATAGGTATTTACGACACTTTATAATACTAAATTCGGACAAAAGTTTAATTTTCATTTGAAAAAAACTTTTACGTTACTTATAAATTGGTAAAATAAAGCGTTTTTAATGTTGTTATAAGTTTATTAACTTAATCGTTATAGTAAATTTATCGGGTAATGATCTTCTTATAAACAAGCAACTGTAAAGCATTGATAAACAAGTTTTTGCATTTTCTAAAAGTAAGCTATGTATAGTTGTTTGTAATCCGCTTGCATTCCCGCGCCACCCTGCCCTTTCTGTTTATTTATCATCGAGTGAAATGGGCCACCTTTTGCCATCGTACAACCTTGCTAATGTGTTTACACTTGCTCCAAGATCTTAAGTGTGGAGGAAACATCTTCTCAAAGGAATTAGCTTTGCTTGTTGAAGTGTGGTGCTAATAATGGTTTAAGATTGTATTCATATGCAAAATGACTCCTTGTTTTAACTATCATCTCTACAAAGCTATAGAGCTACTTGAATTTGAAGACCAAAGAATAATAAGGAATGATAAAATACACACCACAATTGCTACAAATACTTGTTTAAATTTAGACCAGTCAAATTAAAACACAACAAAGTGTGTATTTCAAACATTCGTACACAAATCATTTTGCCTTTTTTAAAACTCATAAAGTATTTTGAAATGCGTTAAAACAAGGGACGCGTTGCGATAGCCCACACTTTGAGCGGTAACGACTGTTTAGATTATAATAAATCTTTCTACGCTTTAATTTAGCGCTACATTTACTTCTACATTATTTTTATATTTGTCTTCTTCACTGTTTGACTAACCTCTGAAAGTGACATCAAACGTCATACCGTAATAAGTTTGAAAATTCACCTCTTCGTTTAATTAAGCGTTTTTATCAGTAAATAACGTGCAAACAGTTAAATTATCGGAATATCAAATATCAATATTGAGCCACATGTACAAAGGCTTATGAGAATTCCAATTGCCGTTTGTCGTTCGTGCTTTGTACTACACGACTAACGTGCTCAAAATACGCCACTGAATCACAGCCGGAGCGGGGAATGCGTTAATAAGTCCTCTGGGAATTCCTTTTTTATGTCACAGAGTCCCGCACGCTTTGACGACTGGGACTTGCGGATTCTTTGTCAAATTTGCATTTATGTCAACCGGAACGAGGTTTTTAATGAAGAAATTATACCAATGTGTGGGTAAAGATGATTTTAAGTTTATTTTGCGTATCATACGTGACTGATAAATAAAAAAGTCTTCAGACTAACATATCGACTGTAGCGGACTAGGTGAGAAACTCGTTACACTTAGACACGAGCTAATTACAAAAACACATTTTAAGAATGCATTTTAGGACCAAGAATCGACCCTAGCATATAGCATAACAGTACAGCATAACACATACAATAGCGTAATACATCATAGAAATAGAAAAATGTTTCCCTAATTGACGGCAGAGCCTTATCTATATTCAGTAGCACCAATTAGACACCATTAGATATGTTGAGTAATATCACAATATTAATGATCGAATTAGGCGCAGTCCGTTCGTCCATCTTGCGAATAAATACAATATGTAAAGACATTAATCCTGGCAACTAAATGATAGTCCTTGAAGAGGGGAGCCGAAAGATAGTCATATTTCATCTTTAATGAGTTTACCCAGTAGCGTTTTGGCAATTTGATTGTAACAGATGATAGCAACAATTTCTTGCAGCCAATAAATCTGATGTATTGAAGATTAGCCTTTACAAGCTATCGCTGAGCATTTGACTTAGTATGAGCATAAGGTAAATTTACATGCATTGGAACTACTAACCTATTTTATTATATTGTGCGTTATATTAAGGTAGGTTATCATCCTATAATAACGGGGTCGGGCTAATGGGTTGTACACTGTTTGAGCACCCTCGGATAGCGAGAGTGACTGAGCTGTAATCCAATACATTGGCTCAGTTTTGAATGCACATGATTAATAATGATCCAGCAATGTGCATTTTGTGGTAGCCCAAATAGCCCAGTATCTAAGCCTATTTCTTACTGCCTAAGGCTTACAACTTCAACGTGGAAGAATCTCATTTTTTTATTTTATATGTCAAAAATATGCACGATTTGAAGTATCTCCTTAATTTTAAACTTATATTAAAAAAGTACGTTTTCTTCATACATTTTGCGGTTACTTAGTTATGTATACAAAGTCTGTCTTTGAAACGAGAACAATTCAATGCTTTTAAACTCCGTCTTTTTTGTGGCTGTAAGCGTGTTAAGATAGATGGTCTACCATTATAGTGAAACGCTGCAACATTGCAGCAAAAAATAGCAATTAATAGCTTTCTTGTTGCTACTTTTTCTGCCATTTCAGTGCATTTTTCTTAAGTTTTTTCAAGCGGAATTAATGGGTTTACTACGCTATTTAAAGTTAAGGGTTATTTAACAACTGTAAAGCCATTTGTGTTTTATTTCAGTTTTTTTATTCATTGACTTAAACAAATAAATCCGTAGTAATCCTATGCTTGTTTTAATTTGTGTCATGTATTACTTCTTTATAGCAAAATAATTTACATTCATCAAAATTCAAAAAGCTTTCCCAACTAATTTAACTCAGCGCTAATCGCATCAAGTTTTTACCGCCAACCGTTTGCAACGCTGTGCCATACATCAAGAAAACTTGCAGCCCCTGGTATTGAACCAGCCACCACACACCCCAAGTCTTCAAACTGACACTTAGACACTTCGACCAAACTCCAGCTTATCCTTATTTCATAGCCGGAAGTTACACTTTACACGGACAAAGTTGTATCGACAACACCGCAGACTGAGTTAAGGCTTCCTTCATATCGTAAACTACGTAGCAACTTCCAACAGGCGTCACATGACTTCTTATTCAGGCTTAATACAAACTTCAGAGAAGAAAACTCTACTTTCATTTCAGTTTTAAAGCTTAATTTTTATTTTTCATAGGGCGTTCCACAAGGATCTATTTTAAGTCCGTTGATATAGTTGTGATGTCGATCAACCTTATTGAGAGGAAATTTAATTATATCTATCCTAAGCAAACTAAATTCCTCCCCGTAAACTAATTATCTTGTAGTTAGAGTACGCAAGGATGTGGGCGCACCCTAACAGTTTGCGTTTCTCAACTCCCGTTCAGACGTTGCGTGAAATCATAACAAATTAGCACAAGTTATTACAACTTGCGTGCATTTAGCTTCGAGGTTTAAACCGTGGTTAACTTTTACTTAACTTTGTAGCAAACTTCAGCCAACTTGGCTGCGGCTTTAGGAGTCATTTAAATGTGTTGAATATCCATTTAACTTCTGAAGTTGTCGAGTAACAGCCGGTTTGCATGCGGAACAAAGAAACTAGAATTATTTGTAATTTGTCGAGTGCTAGCAACTGCGAATGTATGAACGTTTGTTTTAAAGTTTTTGCAATTACATGAGTCCGGGTGCAAGTTAAATAATTAATTGACATTGTTGAGAACGGCATAGTGTACCTTTAAACATTTGTCTACTGAAATAAACATTATTATTTTTGAAGACGTAATTTGCGTTTTATAAAATGATTATAACACGAATAAAAAAGTAGGTAACTTTTTAAATAAACTTGTTATAAAAAGTGTGACAGTCAGGTCTAATTACCAACGTCATGTATTTTTTTCCCTTTTTAAATTAAGTTGGGCGAGAGCTGACGTTGGTTCAAGGATTTTACGATTTTGTGAAGGTAAAGGTAGTTACGGCGGACTTTTTATTCAGTGACGTCCCAGCGTAATTGCATATTTTATAGCAGCAGATTTTTATACTTGCGCTTTTCTCCAAATGTCGACAAAAATATGACATTTTTTGGATTGTTTATATTGTTTAGGGCAGACTTATCAATCCCTTTTGACAGAGTTAGTGTAGGTTGTTAAATATTTTCATTTTCTGCTGATAAGGGTTGTTTTAATATATACAGGGTCTGTCGTAATGAATGGATAACCCGTTACCTACAGTTGATCCGGATGTGAGGCTATAAGAAAATGGTGTCTTCTTGCCAGGGTTGTCAACCATAAGAAAATGGCGTAGACTTTTAATTTTTTTTATAAATTTCGCTATTTTTTTCATTTATTCCGCTGCCATTTCTTCAAATTTTGATGTATTTGTATAATTCTTTTAGTATTATACTGCTGAAGACGTGTATTATGTAATTTAAATACAATTTTAGGTGTTATTCACGTTAAACATTATCAAAATACTCATTTTAAGAAAAATATTTCCAATTTTTTTTCTTTATGTCAACTTTTGATCATCTCCTGTGAAAAAAAAAAGTATGACGTTATAGCTGCCCATGATCTCAATAAATTGTCTAGTTTGTGTAGATTCTAAAAAGGTATAACGATGTGTACTTTACAAGCAACATTAAGTTACAGGAGCGAGAACACTAATCAAGGTCGAAATTTTTATTTTTCATGTTATGTTATAAATGGTTGTAAAACTTCGTCATAATGATTTTATTCTATCAAGATACTTTGCACAAACACTATCGGGCCACTAATAGGATATTCAGAAGAAAACCCGGTTGTTTTTGGGAAAAAAATAACATTACTTCACGATAATAATGTAATGAAAATGTACAAATGAAAATTGTTGTGCTCTAATAGTTACATGCGACAAACATGTTGCGACAAGTTTATTCGAAATTGAAACGGATTTAAAAAATTGAACAAAGACCGCATTACAAAGAAAAGTGGAAAAAATAAGAAGGAAATCGTCCTTCCATAAATGCATTGTGCACTTTAATGAACACACGGTAATCAGGATGTCGCACATTTGGATATCTTACACGATAAACACTAGAAGCTCTATTGGTGCTGCCATTACATACACCGTAAATGTAATGCATGTTCGCGTATTCGGCCGGCGTATACTGTTGCGGCATGATACACAAACTACACAAAAACTTTTCCAAAACAACAAGTTCAATCGATAGCACAACACAATGTCCGTAAATGTGAGCAAAATCATCAGTATCACCACGTTATCAAGTCCAAATCACAAGGAAAATCATAGTCAAATATTAGAAAGTAGTAACAAATTGACGAAAATAGTGGCCCCGATTCTCTAAACACTCTCTAAAATTTAATTAAAAATATCGCTGTCACTTTCTCATGCTTCGTATTAGAACAAGACAGGTACATTGGTCTCACTAAATTTAGTCCACATCATTGTGAAATTGAACGAAATGCGCTGAGGACTAGCCTAAAATTGCCTTCGCCGTGTCATATTGCACGTAAATTTTAGTTTGACAGGACTAAAATGATTACCTGTCTCTGTCTTATTGATGTGTAAGTGACAGCGATAGTTTTAGTTTAGTTTAGAGAGTGTTTTCAGAATCGGGGCCAATGTGAACAAAAGGACATAAGATGGTCAAAATCACACTGATGTGATGAGTACCCTTTTCTAAAATCCGTTTTAATTTCGAATAAACTTGTCGCAACATGTTTGTCGCATGTAACTATTAGAGCACAACAATTTTCATTTGTACATTTTCATTACATTATTATCGTGAAGTAATGTTATTTTTTTCCCAAAAACAACCGGATTTTCTTCTGAATATCCTATTAGTGGCCCGATAGTGTTTGTGCAAAGTATCTTGATAGAATAAAATCATTATGACGAAGTTTTACAACCATTTATAACATAACATGAAAAATAAAAATTCCGACCTTGATTAGTGTTCTCGCTCCTGTAACTTAATGTTGCTTGTAAAGTACACATCGTTATACCTTTTTAGAATCTACACATACTAGACAATTTATTGAGATCATGGGCAGCTATAACGTCATACTTTTTTTTTCCACAGGAGATGATCAAAAGTTGACATAAAGAAAAAAAATTGGAAATATTTTTCTTAAAATGAGTATTTTGATAATGTTCAACGTGAATAACACCTAAAATTGTATTTAAATTACATAATACACGTCTTCAGCAGTATAATACTAAAATAATTATACAAATACATCAAAATTTGAAGAAATGGCAGCGGAATAAATGAAAAAAATAGCGAAATTTATAAAAAAGTTTAAAAGTCTAAGCCATTTTCTTTTGGTTGACAACCCTGGCAAGAAAACACCATTTTCTTATAGCCTCACATCCGGATCAACTGTAGGTAACGGGTTATCCATTCATTACGACAGACCCTGTATAATTTTAATATATTTTTGACGTTAAACTCGAAATGCCAAAGGAAACTATACCATCAAATTCAAATACGATCATTAATACATTCTATAAAATGCTTCTACAGCATTACACTTGAACAACAATCATAGATTCCACTCACAGATCTGAGCAAGCATAAATCGCTTACCCGCCGAGCAAAATTATATAAGAAAAATAGTTATCTTCACAAACACTAATAAAACACAGCACAATATCGTAGTTCTTGCCCGAATGAAATTGGTATCGCCGAAAATTTGAATAATACATGAAATATTTATAAAGTATAGTCTGTCATATGCAAATATATGTAACCAAAAGATATATGGGGTGTCACCTTGAATAAAAATGTGGATGGAAAGTAAGGGCGAGGGGCAAGATGCTAGCTTTGAAACTTATGTCCTTGAGGTATTTGCATTTAAGGGTAGCTAATTAACTGAATGTGTTTTACTAAATATTTAATGGTCAAATTATAGAAAAAAAGGATTTTACATTTCATCTTTTAAATTATGAACTCAAGTTACTTACTGAAACCAAATAGTAAATCTGTGTTTTTATGCATTTTAGTATTGTTAACTCAATAATCCTACTAATATTATAAATGTGAAAGTTTGTGAGGATGTATGGATGGATGGATGGATGTTTGTTACTCTTTCACGTAAAAACTACTGGATGGATTTGGATGAAACTTTGCAATAATATAGGTTATACATCAGAATAACACATAGGATACTTTTTACCGCGGGAAAACATCTCATTCCCACGGGAAACCGACTTCCACGCGAACGGAGTCGCGGGCGGCCACTAGTCATTTATAATTATTGAAGAATTTCATATCTAACTAGAAAATAAATGTGCTAAAATCTAATATAGCTTCTAACTTAAATAAAGAGATAGCTCAAAAAAACTTTAATACAGTAGGTATGTACAACAATTATCTTAGTAGGTTTAATAAATTCGATTCAAGTTTTAAAAATATCTGGTTTATTTTGTTTTACAAAAAACATCACAATTAATTAAAATTCGACATAAAGTACAAAAATCTAAGTTATTGCATTTTATTTTATTTAGATAAGTATACACTATTTTGTGTTGTATACTTTATCTTTAAAACTTATTCCAAGAATTTATTTACTCGTATATCGAACTATTTTATTCTGATATAAATATCTCTGTCTAAGAATTTCAATTCAGAAGTTCTGTAAGGTTTTATCTGCGTAAATAATATTGAAACAATTAAAGCTTAGCTATTAACGACTGTGTTTTATTAAAGTAAAACGCTAGAATGGAAGTTATCGATAGGATCAAGGTCTCTAGAAATAACAGTAGCTACTTTATTTGCAATATTGACAATGGTTAGGATTTATTCAAAAACTGAACTATTAACATTTCCTTCACCTAATAAACAACGATATGAGAAAGAAGAATATTAGAAAGTGTAGTATTTTTGTAGAATAACCCAGAAACCTGAGAAAAACCAATGCTCGCATTATAACACGACGCAAGCTAGTTCAGCAGCTAGTTTTTACTTACCTTTCCTTAGCTTCTATAGTTTTTTCAAACAAAATATTGTGACACCGTTTTTAAATACTTTACTTAGTTAAGGACATGTTTTTGCCAGTAAATTGTCAAAATGAACCCTGCGCTTTAGGAACCCATTTGCTCTAGAGACTGACTAAACAAATTATCAAATTAAAATATCGACTGTATTTGAAGCTTTTTAACTGGTTACTGTACTGTAATGACAATAATAAGCTAGTAAAGTTAATGTCTGCAAGTTTTGATTGACGATTTCTAGAAATTGGTTTTACTTACTTATCAATTAGGTTAACGAGCACTACCTATAATAACCTGCACTAAACTAGTAATTAGGCTATTCATTCTATTTTCCGTCTTATCACCTTTAATATAGAGAACACAATGTAAAAATATTACAATAACAATATTTCAGCAGAGAAGAACACTCAGCCGTTCTTTGTTCCAACTTGCCCGTTTACAAATTAGTGCAAATGCAGATTCTCACCAAAGTTAGTCGTAAACACTGTAATAAACTTGCAACTTCGGCAAAGTTCATGACAAATTCTTGTTTTACGGCGCACGAGTCGGGAACTAGCTACGTGATAGAAAGATCTGGAACTCATCCCGTTGTTTCCTTGTAGGGTGTAATTTCTGAGGCGGAATTCGGAATTATTGGCTTGTGTACATTTGTATTGGGAATCATATTTTAATTATTAAATATAGGTTATAAGTTAGATGTATGAATGAGGATTTAGTCCACAGCAGAAGCCAGACTTGGAGTTCGATAAAGGTTTATGTTTAATCCAATGTATGTAGGTAATATATAAAACAAACTATTTTTAAAGCAGAGGAAGTTGTAGAAATTATTTTTCGGAGTAACGGTGCTGTCGTTAATATTAGTCACGGTATTAGAATTGTTTTCAAGAAAAGCCAGCGTTGGTTTAAATATTCACAATGAAATTTCAAAACAACGATGTCAGTATCTTCACTTACTTCATTATCTTAATATTGGAGTTATAGGAAAACATAATTGTATAAATTTGAATATTTATTATTGCTAAATAACACAAAATAAAATATAATATACGAGCTTTTACCCGCGCGGCTTCGCAAGCGTTAAATTCGGAATAAAACTCCTTTCCTTGTACTATGTTATTATAAGTACATGTAAACCTTCCGCTTGAATCACTCTATCTATTTAAAAAAACGCATCAAAATCCGTTGTGTAGTTTTAAAGATTTAAGCTTACATAGGGACAGGGAGTTACATAGTGATTGGTGAATGAATTAACTTCAGTATTATTCATCTAAAAACCATCACAAATATCTCTTTCTATCCAAAACAAGAAATTCACCCTAATAAAAACAGAAATAACAAAACGCTCAAACGCAAAACATAATAAACAAAGTTTCATTTATTGCTGAAAGTTGAACTGAAACTAACTACTTCAGCAATTGCTGGTTGTGAAGCCGTAATCTGTGAAAACAAGATTATTTCGCTATTTGATCAAATCCTATTGGAGCGTAAAGAGTTTATTTAACCCTGCAAAGCTAAGGCTAAAGAACAAGTATTTATATAAATACGTAAGTTCTTTTTACAACTTTGTAAAGGAACAGTACGATATTTTTAACGGAGCTTAAAAATATATCGTCGATTTATTCAAGTAAAAATTGGGTATCGACAAATGTACATGAATAAACTTATATCTTGTTTTAAGGCTATTCCATAAAACATATAGGTAATGCTTCATTTTAAATTGCTTACCTTCTATATATTTTATCTTTATAACTTATTTTATTTTATTAATTCTTTTCTTTATTTTAGTGAAGTTTATATCTATAAAATTACATCAAGTCGTAACATCTGTTATTCCCAAAACATCATCTAATATCTCTCCTTCCATAACATCAGAATTTCGTAGAATATGGCATTATTATTTAGCAACGTGCTAAGTAAACTGTTTTTTTTTTTTTTGTTTTTTTTTTTTTTTTTAATACTTCGATTCTCTAACATTGTCAGAGCTATTCTTACTACATTTCTTTCATACCAGTTCTCGCAATTTCTACCTCTCGTACTTTCATTCTGTTGTTATTTCTTTCTTTCTTCTTATCTGTCATGCTTATTTCTCAAACCCTAGGCTAACTACTTTACAGAGGTGGGGGTTGGGTTTTACTTTATTTATATACTGGTCATCAGTGTGCATTTTGCTTAACCTAATACATATGAGCTTATACTACTTACAATCTTTACTTATACCTAAAGTAAACTGTTTACAGGCAGACTAATATTTACTTTGTTCTATAAAATTTCATTCAACTAAAACTTGTAAATGTAAAGTATCCTATCAATATTATAACTATTTTTTGGGATCAAAAATGATCGAAAAATAATGTAAATGGCTTTTTGTTAGACACTATCGAAATCTATGAATACAAGCTTTTACAATGTATGCGAAATTTGTATCTGCAGTTTAATCTGATCAAACTTCTGCCGAAGTACTTACAGTTTCTAATTCAATCTACCTCTTGCCAGTTAACATATTAAAATCTTCCTAGAAGTACATGAAAAGTTTCCCTGTCTCTGAACTTCTGAGAACCTCACAAGTTCTTAATTTGAATCCAGCACTAACATCTCACAAAGGAGGATTGGTTTTGAAACTAGTGTTTGCGAAACTTTTTATGATACTGTAGGTGTCTAAAGTGCTTTCTCAAGTTTCTCATTTGAATATTAAGGTCAAGCATCAATATTGGAGCTTGTTATACATTTTAGAGTTAGACTATGCTAAAAAATATGATATAACACTCCGAATTTATTTACAGACACTAAATACATACCTATGTGGCACTAAGGTAAATACAGTTAAAGCATGTGTGAAAACCTAGTTACATCTAGACATAAGCCATTTAGCAAATATATTTTTACCAAATTGACCTGGGAATCGAACCAAGGAGGCTCAGCCTTCTGCTTCAAAGTCCGATATACATACCGCTGCGCCAAAGAGCTCGCCAATAGAAACATTAGGTTGAAAAAACCGTAATTTTCATTAGCTCTACCTTCTTATTATAGCTTGTAAGTAATAAGATAGCTTCTATCGACCTCGTGTCCCGTAAAATGTTCCTTTACAAACTTTCATTTTACTCCCATAGCGAGGCTACGAGCAGAAACAAGAATAAAAAAGTTGCATGAACTCAACAGAGGGCTCGCGGGGAGTGTTGCAATCTTTAATAGAGTTAATGGATGCTAGAATTTCAATTTAAGTTACTGTACGTAGCAATTAAGGACGGAATGCCAATTTAAATTGAACCTAGGGAGTAATGTAACAAAGTTTATAAGGTTGTAATGATAAGGGCTTAATGGCAGTGGTTTAAGGGTCTTAAAAGTTGGTCTGTTGGTCTTGTTAAGTTGGGCAAGTAAACTTCTATTGCATAGTGGTGAACCATTAGATGGTGTGTTTGTATTGTTAGGTGTGTAGGCACAGTTTGTGGATCTATTTAGGGATATTCAGTTTAATGTTAATTAACTACATTGATTAAACTAAAAATAACCTGAAAATAACACCTACTAAGAATAACACATGAAACTAGGGAACAGAAATTTTCAAATATCAAAATTATTGCTTATTTTACTACAACGAATAAAAGTCCTCGGTTAGTAATGCAATCATTAGAGAAAACACAATCTTTGGAATTTGCAAAAGCTTTTACCAAGCATACCTTATTGGGACGGAAATTTTATATTTTGACCATAAAACTCAAACTGAACTTTACATCGTCATCCTAAACCATTTTTATTTACTCGTCTCACAATTTTAACAATAAAACCGATAATGGGTTGTCTATAACTTTGCTACCGGCGCAAACTAGTCGCCTGAAGTATTGTTGAGATCGACGACCGTGAAATATGGTGTTGCCTGGAGGGGCTATCGATTACTGTCACTGCAGCCACTCTCACATATTATATTAGTATGAGATGACTTTAGTTACGAGGAATAACGCTAGAAGCTAAGTGACCGTCATAGTTGAGATTAAATGAGTTTTGGGTTTTGTGGAGTAGTGTGAAATTGTCCACTTAAGTGTGAATCTATTAAATTTGTGTTCTTTAACTGATGACTGATTGATTCATCATCGCCGAGCGAAAACTATTAAAGTTGGGCAATGAAATCTGGTACAGGCGTTTCCTTAATGTTGTAAGTGCGCACTAAGAAAGGACTTTCAGTAATTCCCACGGGAAAAGCAGGGCAGAAATAAAATTTGAATAATACTTTAAATGATTTTAAATTTGCAAGCACCAAAAGTTGCGATTGTGATCAAAATGGTGATGTTTACATTGACTTTAACATTATTGCACGGAGCAAAACTTTAATATTATCATGAAAAATTATTATAAACCTAAAGTTAAATGACAGTTTTAGTAATTACTGTGCTAATCTGCTCTAATTTCTTTACTGGCAGTCCACTAATGCTGAAGTTATTTCTACTACTACTACCTACTTTTTTTGTATTGGTTTTATTTGCTGGCTTGTCTTAAATGTTTTGCTTATATTACTTCGGCCCCAGTTTTTCTATTTATTTACGCTTAAGTTACGGCAACAGACTCTTTTTTTCTGATGCAGTTTTTCATGCATCGACCTTACGATATTTACATGTTGGTTAACTTAGATGTCTTATAACATGGAAATGGTATTTTAACTTTCTATTTCGAATTATGGTTAAGTTTATAAGATAGAATTTATCTGACTATTGAAAAACCGGCCCTGTGTGTATATTATGCCCCGCTCGGCCCTAGACCTGTGTTCTGTCTAGATCTGGAAGATCTCCCTTTTTACTGCCAAAAAGTATATGCCGAAAATAAAACTGTTATCGCAATATTCATTGCAAATGATTTAAAACTACCTTTACCCCCTGTTTTACCCGCATCTATATGGCTTTACTCGTGGAAATTAGTTAATGTTATCACATCTACTTACTGCCTTTCCGTGGTAAAAAGTACCGTCTATACTACTTCAAGTCATTTTCTATCTTTATACCAAATTTCGTTCAAATCCGTTTTTTAGTTTTAGCGTGAAAGAGTTCGTTTGCAAGCAAGCTATTTCCAGGAAAAGAAAAAATAATTAATTTAGCCCCTTATAGTTAAATAATTAATTAAACTTAAACCATGATCGTATTAATCGTTTCTCCCCTTAATTTGGTAAGTCAAATTAACAAAACTTCGGAACTTCAAGTTAACTATGAAAAAAGCACTGCATAGATAAATATAAAGTATTTTAGTGTTTCCCAAGTATAAACATACGAGCATTTTATCTTTAATATATATTGCTTTTGTTGTAGGTACTAAGTATCTGTTTATAATTACTTTTTTACGATATTAAAAAACTTTTTTTTAATATAGAAACTATACCTATACATGCCTACATATTTAAATAATTTTCTACCTAATGTCCTTTAATACTACACTACATTATGTAGTATTTGCGTACACGAATATATTATGTCATAAATAGGGCTTTTAGTTTCAGGGATGTAAATTTAAATCCTGTTTAGTTGATGGTAGGCTTACGGGTCCTGTCGCTTAAATTTGTCCGAAATAGCTAAACAAGAACGTGATAGCTTAGTGGCTTAGAACTGGGTCACAATACCGAAGGTCCCTAGTTCGATTCCCACTAGGGTGAACGTCATTTTTTTTCACACTTACAGCAAGAGTAAAAATTATGGGGAAATGCAAATATTGTATTTTAATCAAAAAGCGACTCCTGTATTGAGCTGACGTGGAGAATTACGGCAAATCCTTCGTGCAACTACTGGTGCTATTTTTGATGATATAGAGTTTTTCCCGTGGTTTAACTTTCGGCTGAATGAATTTTAACGTTATCATGTTGTGGTAAAAAAACTTTCTCCAAATAACTGTCTCAGTTCCATATCAAATATATAAGAAGATGATGTAATTAATTCTTATTCAATTGAGACAACTGCAATATCTTATGTTATGTAAACGTTTCATACAAAAATGTAAATAATGATTTTCTATGTCGAAGAATTTATTAAAATTAAAAAATTTTGAACCTTTTTTAATCTGAATTAAGCAAAGTAATACTAACGATAAAAAACATAAAGAAAAAGTTTTTTTTATAATAAAACTAAGCATCGAACATTGAACCAAAAACTTGTAATTTTCTTTTATTCTTAGATAAAAGGTTGATAGTGCAAAAAAATACATCAAAGCGTGCGTTCGTACTCACCGTATATCATAGAAATCACGAAGAACAACGCGTTTAAAATGTATGAGCGTCGCTTCACCCTCTTCAACTTTGCGGCCATTTTCGACTGTTTCTATCACTTATTCATTACTTTTCGAATTCCAACTTTCATCATTATCACTAATCTTACCTAAATTAACTTTAGCAACTTTGTTTTCGCCTACTTTTTTATCTAAATTAGTCTATCCTGTCTTTTAGCTTAATTAAGTCACTATAACATAGAGCGACCAAATCTGTCGACATTAACTTTCAGCTCTTAATTAACATGATGACAAACAACCGAATGACATCTTTGGACATTTAAAAATAATGCAGCACATAAATTAACAGGCCCTATTAAATGTTTAAGCTATTTTTATTTCACAAGGGGATCTCGAATAAATTCTTCCGTGCATAGCAATATATCAGTTCTAAAATATTCCCCTTTGGAGATAAAAGTGTTACACATTCTAAACTCATAAAATGTTTTATATATTTTAAATTACTTGTTCAAATATAATGGCGCGTAAATTAATTTCCTATCCGTTATCGCACCGCATTTTCGTAAATATTAACACAACACTGTCAATTGTTTGTCCTTAGGCGATCACAGTTTTCCCACTTGACGAAGTGTCGGGATATTCGGACGAAGGAATACCGTTACATGTCGGCATTTTCGTAGATTTCTACAAGAACCGGCACGCGTCCGACCCGAACGGGGGTTCGTTAAGCACTGACTTACATAAGGGTTCAGTATTCAGTGCCAAGCGGCTATCTGTCAGACAGAGAGGGAGGACAATTTCCGCACATTTCGGGCGGTGGAGAAAAGGACAGAAAAGGGTTTTCGCATTCAATGAAGCTGTGTTAAATCGCGGGGCTGAAATCTTGTGTGAAGAAGCAATTAAAACGTATATAATAATATATCCGAAAGATGAACGCTATCGCAACATACTCAGCTTTGCAAATGTTAAATCCGCCGTTAAATTAACTCTCGTTTTGTGTAATGAAGATTCCTTTAAGTATGAAAATTTGTACTTGTTTAAGCATTGCGACGTTTATTCCGAAGATAGGGTTATCTTTGTAGATCTTTGCTTCGAGAATCTGCATTTTTATTGCGTATTAAGTTTTGAATATAAATATTTATCATTTTAGCTAACTTAGTAAACTAAAATAATTATATCTAAATTTTTTTTTCTTTAAAATTTGACGATTGAATCCGTAATTGTGTTACCGCAACTTTTCTCGTGTAATTTGCAGTCAGTTAATTTCTTCTCAACTTACGTAGGCTGTAAAAAGGCAAATTATCATGCTCCATTTTCATAACGAAGAAAGAAAACAATACAATTAAAATTTACGGCCAAATACTCGTCTGCTTTCCAAATCTTAAGATTAGCTGCAAAATTATATAAACAGAATCCTTAATGAGGCAGGCCTTTGTTTTTATACAAAATTTACTTTCGCTCTGTTTTAGCTTCTGAAGATGTTGAACAAAGATTAGCCGAATAAGAGTGTAGCGATGTTTTTTTATGGATTGAATTAGTATTTGAACGCTGTGTGCAAATAAGGTTCTTTATTAATATTCATTAATGTTCAAGATTTTGCAGCTTTGTGATTTTAAGCAGCTCTTTTGAGTTTAGTTTTGATAAAAATCTAAATACTTTTTATTAAAATCTTTCCGGTTTTTTTTTTAGATTTTAGCCGCGTTGTGTGTTTAATATTAAATTGACGTATTTCTTTCTCTGTTTGTTGCTTTTAATAAGTTATCTGTATGTTCTACACGTATACGGACTTTCTCGAAAGATACCACTTACTTGAAATTAAACTCATTTTAACGGGTTTTACGCGTTTATTTTATTATTTTTGATTTTCCAACATCTCAGTCTACCCGTTACCACGGCATTTGTAAAAATGTCGAAACGTCGGAAAATCAAAAATAATAAAATAAACGCGTAAAACCCGTTAAAATGAGTTTAATTTCAAGTAATAATAATCGCGTAAATCTAAGTAGTTATATTAGATACCACTTATGTTACTATTTTTAAAAATTTACATAGTAAAATAATTTGTGCCGGTTTAAGTAATTTTAAGCATTGTACGATTTCGTTTTAACAATGATACGCGCTATCTTGTTATCACCTAGTTACTTACTTTATTATAAAAATAAGAAACAAAATATAGTCAATCATTTTTTCTTCTTTAGACAGAAACCGGACAAAGCAAACCGTTTTATTGGCGGAAGCAATATTCTCAAAGAGACCAACTGCCTGTAAACACTGATTTCAATTTGATTTAGGATCAGACTGTAAGATTTTTTCCTCAAAAGCATACGATTTAGAACTCTGTTCATTTGTAATAAGACGTCAGGAAACGCTAAAAGAGAAACAAAAATAGAGGGAACAAAGCGAGAGGGACGAATTTATAATTAACTGCAATCAACACTGACGCATTGAATTTCAAGCATTCAGTACTGTTGCATATAAAAATGTGTTAAAAAGTTGCAAAATTTCATTTACAAAGTTTCAACAACTTATGTTTTCTCAAGGTAATTAAATCTATATCAATAATCTGTTATTTTCTTCTAGGAGCAGGCATGCGCTTATTTAAAGGACATAATATGGACTGCTATTATTATATTTTTCATTTTATGACGTTAAACGTAAACCGCAAGTTAAGCATTGTAATAAGAGAACATTTTTAGTATAAAATAAATATTAAAAAGTAATTTCTAATCCCACAAAGCGCTGTTCACGGATTTCCTACTTCTTGCAGAATATTGATGAATTCATATGCATTGTTTATAATGCTTTCACGGCAGTTTACTTATTCTGTTTCAGCTTTTAATTCAATGTCAGACAAAATAAGCATATTCTTTTATACCTTGAATATGATATTATTGAAGAGTTATATTTCGTTAAACTTCGCAATTTACTTTTTTTAAACGTATAATTTAAGTTGCTTATTTCCACATGAATTATGAAAGTTTGTTCGGTAATTTCAAAGAAAAAATCACAACTAAATAAAACTTTGCAACTTCAGCTCGAGTGGAAATATCTTGAGAAGTTAAAGTTACGCAAAATTTCACTCCCAGCTTGTGTGGTTACTAAAGAATAACAGAAAGTTTAATGTCTAATTAAATCTCTTGAATTATGTAATACGATGCTAAGAATATTTTAAAATTTGATTGAACAAAACTTTTCGTTGTTGTTACAAATTTAATTAGAAATTTAAATGTATAAAGTAAAGCCTTTATTTTCATCTTCATTATTTAAAATATTTCACTGACTATTTATATTGCATTCAATATGAAAATCTCAGCGTGATCACAGCAAAGATATGTTTAAATGTTATGCATTCTTTTATACTAATATTATACCGTTATCTATTAGGGCTATTTTCTACTATGGAAATATATTTTTTTAATTCTGATATACCATCATTTAGGTCTATTCAAGTCAATGGAAAATTAACTTTGAAAGCTAGAAATGCAACATTCATATTTCTTAATTTTACAGCAACCTTACATACCCTGCCTAAAACTCTAAAATACTTCCATCGTGGCACATATATTAACTAAAAATCTGAAGGAATGAAACTCTACCACTTGTCTTTCTGCTAGTACTGGCTCGTGCTCCTCAACAGATGTAAGCATACGTTGTTTGTTTTCTTACTTTGAGAGATATGTTTGTTATTTTTTTCCTAGCCCTCCTCTCTTGTTCCTTTTTATTTATGTCACAAGAAATTAACTGCCGTTTTCGTGTGTCTTTGGAAGATAAAATTTCTTAATAGCCCGAATGGTTATTAGGTTTTTCAAATTAGATTAGTTCGGGATTCGGTTTATTGTTTTTTAATATTAAGAATCTCGTAAAAGTTTTGTTCAAGACAAAGACAATTTGGCAAAATTGCATAAATGTAAGGGACTTCCGATGTCCCAAAAAATAATTGAAATTTGTAATTCTTTCCTAATGTTACTAACAATTTATAAAAAAATTGCTTATACAGTTTTAAAAAGTAAAGTAGGTAAGTGTCGTTTAACTCAGATTTATACATAGATACCTTTATTGTTTACAAATATACCTACATAAACACAACACTGGAATTAAATTATTCAAATACATACTAATGAAGACAGAATTCCAAAGTTTTGCATCAGTATTTATTTAAGGTAGAAACGGACATAAATCTTTCTGTCTGCAAAATGTCAGTTTTATTTCAGAAATATTTGAGTTGAAACGAGAATTTCATTATGAGAGTAATGCTTGAAGAATAAACTACAAACCTGTTTTAATATAATTCCAGTAATTAAAGCCTTTAACTGCTTTTTATCTGCTTTTGACAATTTATTAATTTGTTTTTGGTGAAAGATTAATTTGTAAGTACTTTAATTATAAAGAGTGTGGGAGTGGTGCACGGTAGTTTTGTATTTTTGATGTTTACTTCATTTGATTTGGGATCTTTTGCTTTTCCATTTCACTCGCCCTAAAATGTTTATTCTTCTCATATTGTCAAAGTAAATCAATTTAATTTCCTTAGCTTAGAAATCCGTTGTTTCATGTTACAAAATACTTAGTTTGAGATGGAAATTTATATTATTCTAAAATTTGCCTGTGAATTTAAAATTTTAGTACTTCCACCAAAACTTAAAATTCAAAAAATACTTAAAAACAAGAGTATTTTCCTTTAAATAAAAAGAATATTCAATAATGACCATAACCTTTCAACTAAATCCACCATACCCATTAAAGCTCACTTTAGCGTGACTAAATCCAAATTCCTTCTGTCTACTAGAGGGGAGTTTAAAAATGATTTCATTTGACATGACAGCATGTTCAATTTGAAGTGTTATTCTTAGCTTCCCTACTTGACACTGGATTTAAAGAAAATTGGTCTTCAGTCTAAATACGTACACGTGGCTTTTTATTCTCGTTTGAGGGGAGAATTTTCTGAGAAATTACGGGATTTATTCGAAAGGAATTCGGAGACGGCTTTGTGAGCATTACTGTTTAGCCAATTAGTTGTATTTAGATTGTGTAGTATAATTTCAATAACGTAATCATTTTAATTGTTTTATGTGTTTTGGTAATGCCAAGATGTTTTCTATTTCTTTTTATTATACCTTGCCTAAACTTAACATTAGGAAGATATTGTAATATGTATATTAAATTGGGTTCAATTCCATCGACAGCTTAAACAATATTTTTAATGTTAAAAACCTAGCCTACATCATCATTGCTTTAATCAAATAATTCTATTTCGATGGCTTGCCCACGCGCAAGGTCAACATGGCAAGCGTCATCATGACGTTTGCCTTAGTCTACTGATAACCAGCTAGATGGCGCTACCAGTATTTTAAATCGCGCTGACACTATTTTCTTCCAGACAGTGACCCTCCACTCTATATTTTCGAATGTTAAGACCTTACTTCATAGGATCATTTCTATAGTAAGCTCTTCACCAGACGTTCACACTATGTGGACACCCTGAAGCCGCGACGATGAGACGTGGCGCGGTGCCCTGAGCGTGAGGCTGGCGATGGCAGCTCTGCCATCAGCCCTCGTTGATCGTTCACCCTCGCAAGGGGGCGTGGGGTACTGTCGCTTTCTGAGCGGTTTCACTCTGGTTTTAGAACCCTTTACATGACAAAAATATCATTGATATGAAATTTTACTTATAATTCATCCTGTATGTGTGTGTTGCAGTGATGTTATCAATGTCCTTGCCAATTTAGTAACTGTTTTCATAGCATGTTCTTGAAACTGAAAAGTCACCGATATTAATGAAGAGATATTATCTTCACATTTCATTTCAAGACAACTTTGGCAACTATCTATTTACGAAAATAATAATAACATGGGCCGTGTTGTCGCTTTCTGAGCAACTGCACACTGCACACAAGGTGGTTTATGAAACCTTAATATTTCATTAGACTGATAGATTGTTTCATTACGATACCCACATAATATTATAATTATAGAATTTGTCAAATTTATACTGATCATCCTAAAAAAGGAAAACAATACTTATAAATGTTACGGCTAATAGGTACCCGAAGTGCGGCTACACCTAGTTTTAGCCGATTAGAACATCAAAAGGTTATAGTTAGGTTACTTTTTTGATACCACCCAGAAAAAGGACTCCGTCGACTCATGATTGATATATTTTACATGTTAGATTTTTCTGTCAAAAGTCACTACTGGATCACGTTGCGTAAATTTGAACACATTTTCAGCATTTGATGCATTATCCTAAAATATCACCCCTCATTAATGGACAATGTTAACAAATTTTGATTATTATCTCTTCATATTCTCTGTCAAAAATAAAAAATACTGGTGAAAGAATTATTTCGATGCGTCAATTAGTTTTCGATTTATAAGTAAAATAAGTTGCTACCGCACGACGCGGGCTGCCGGCGGCGGTGTGACGTCACACCACAACTGGCTCGGTCTGGCTCACTCAGTACGCTCGCGGTCGCGCGCACTTGTCGTCTAAATTAAACCTAAATACTTTTAAAAATGTCTAATCCAACTGCTAGGAAATCATGTGTTGTGCCTAAATGTAAAAATACAACTATCAATTTGCAGGAAAAGTTGTTTTTTACAGTTCCAAAGGATACATACATACATAACCAAATCTTTTAAACATAACCAATACCATTAAACAATTTGTTAGTAAAAATACAAATCAATAAAAAAGGTTTAGTTCATATCATCTACATTTGCAATAAAAAATAAATTAAATTAATTAAATAAAATACTCGTAGTAAAGGTAAAGTGCATCTGTAACGTTCAACTACCTACATCGAGATCGTATAGGTATCCTACTTCCTAGTAATATAATAAAGCGGAAGATTGTGTTTGTGTTTGTTATCTTTCACACAAAAAATACTGAACGGACCTGGACGAAGACTGAAATAATCCATAGGCTTCTTTTAATCCTGGGAAAATGTACACTTCCCGAGGGAAACGCGGGCGAAGCTGCTAACTAAAGCTAGTTAGTACTAAATCAATGCATGTATTTATTTAAATTTACTTAGAAGAGCGGTATCTTTGTATACATACTAGTGGCCGCCCGCAACTCCGTTCGCGTAGAAGTCGGTTTCCGTGGGAATGAGAAGTTTTCCCGCGGTAAAAAATACCATGACAGTTTCATACATATTTTTTCTATTCACTCGCTATCGCAAATATCACTTGCCACTTGACTTGGGGGGGAGTAGTTTTTACGTGTAAGAGTAACAAACATTTATACATCCATACTCACAAACTTACACATTTATAATATTAGAAGGACGTACCTACCTATAGCTACAAAACTATGATACATGATTTGTTGTCTTTAACGTAAAAAAAATAATGATAGGTAGGTAGGTACCTACTTCTACTATTGGACTTGCATTCTTCCATTAGTATTTTTATTATATTGATTATTTTGTTTTGATAAAACAGTTTGGAACATATCAAACATTTCGGCGGCAACAAAATCACTATTTCTTGATAAATAATGCGCAGTCATTAATTTATCTATTTTAGATAGATTACACGATTACCTTTTTTCGAATCCTATATCCAATTTATTAATAGAATAATATTAACTATTAACGTATAATAACGAATAATATTTATATTAACTAATACGCGACCGAAAACACAAAAAAATAATACATTAAATGTTAAATAAATAAAAAAATTAATAAAATACTGCGCCAGCTATATGCGCCACCGCTGGCGCGTTGTTGTAATACGTCACAAGCGGTCACGTGACTGTTAGCGGGACTCGATATTTTTGGAAACTTTGAATGCCTATAAAATCAAAACTACTGGGTATTTTTGATTACAACAAAAACGAGTGTATTTGTATGCATACAGGCTTTACTGAGACAAAATTTCAAGCGATTTGGCATACCTAGTAACATTCTCCTTGATATACTTAATACTTTATCTTGTTGGAATGAAAAGGTAACGAGTGAGATTTAAAGTTTTGATTAATTTACTTCATGTATTTTTTTTAAGTTATTTGATTACAGTTTCACGATTTATATTAAAATCCATATTTAGTTATTTCTTTGTTTAAACGCAGGTATTATTTTTTCTCAAATTATATCACCAATATTAACATAGAATTCAATGTAAAATGCTTGACTTATATCATACTTGTTATCACTTCCGAATTCTATTTCAATCACATGCTCCTGCGCAGGGTCAACACGATCTGCGTCATCATGACGTTCGCCTTAGTTTACTGATAACCAACTAGATGGCGCCACCAGTATATTAAATCGCGCTGACACTATTTTCTTCCAGACAGTGACGCTCCACTCTATATTTACAAATGTTAAGACCTTACTTCATAGGATCATTTCTATAGTAAGCTTTTCACCAGACGTTCACACTATGTGGACACCCTGAAGCCGCGACGATGAGACGTGGCGCGGTGCCCTGAGCGTGAGGCTGGCGATGGCAGGTCTGCCATCTGCCCTCGTTGATCGTTCACCCCCGCAAGGGGGCGTGGGGCGCTGTCGCTTTCTGAGCGGTTTCACTCTGGTTTTGAACCCTTTCATACTTAAAATAACCTACACACGATCAATACCTGAATTGATGAACAGGAATAAGAAGTATGAATGAATGTATAACGGTCATCCTATGTTATTAGTTGCAATAATTGTATTAATGCCCTTGTAAATTTTAAAACTGTTTCCACAGCATGTTCTTGAAACCGAAAAGTTATACCAATAGTAATAAAGAGATATTGATTTCACTATTCAAGACAGCTTTTGAAACTATTATTTCTGTGTACGAAAATGATAATACCATGGACCGCTGTCGCTTTTGGAGCTATTTCACTATAGTTTTTGAAACCTTAAAATTCCAAAAATTTACCGTTTACCGTTACCCGTCATAGAATTTGTCAATTTTATATTGACCATCCTAAAAATGTAAACAATAATTATCAATGTCTTTATAAGTGACTGTATTTACAGGAATTTCTTGAAACCTTAATAAATCTTATACCAAATAGTGATGGAGTGAAAGCAATAAAGACAACTTTTGAAGCGATGATTTATGTTTTTGACAATATTCGTTCCTTGAGTATTACACCACTGAACAGAATGCACCTTATAAAGTCTTGCGTTTTGTGGAGGATCTCATTTTGTAGCTTAATTCATATGTTTTTTGGTTTGGGAAATAATATAAAATATTTTTAATGAGTTTTAAGCAGAAGCATAGATGCTCTAACTAAGCCATCCCGGCTCAAAACGGATTAAAGATTTTCTAAAATTAAATGAATAAATATATAATTAGCTGCTATTCGGGAAATTTTGTGCGACCAATTAAAGTTTCAAAATGTCTACAGAAACTTAATGTTGTTATAGCTTATAATATTTTTTACAAACAGTACTTACTATAATAAAAATAGGTGTTGTGTAAATACAATTTATTATTGTCATGAATAACAATTCACAACTTTAATAGATGATGTGGGTGGCTTTTGACCCGCGAAATAACAATGCTGCTTCTAACGAAATTAAATCGATTTTGAATAATGAAAAGTCAAAAACAGAAATTTCAAATTTGGATTTAATTTACCCAAAAGATTATTTGGGTAAAAAAATATTCAGCGTGTAATATCGCCACAAATATTAACTTCTTCCAATAAACACTTCAATTTAAAAAAATATTTTTGTAAATTTCAAGAAATAGTTTTACGAAAAGTGATATTATATTTTACATGTTAGATTTTTCTGTCAAAAGTCACTACCGGATCACGTTACGTATTGAACATATTATCAGCATTTGATGGATTATCCTAAAATATCACCCCTCATTAATTCTTGCTAGTAAATGCGCTTGATATGTCATTTGTATTTTTATGCCACTAACATTTTTCAATACTATAGCTTATATGAGAATTTGTTCATCCTTTTTGCCTACTGCAGAATACTTTATCTTGTTGGAATGAAAAGGTAATGAGTGAGATTTAAAGTTTTGATTAATTTACTTCATGCACTTTTTTTTAGTTATTTGATTACAGTTCTGGATTGAATTTAAAACCCAAATTTACTAATTTCTTTGTTTAAACGCTTGTATTATTATTTCTCAAATTATATCACCAGTATTAACATCGAATTCAATGTAAAATGCTTGACCTATATCATACTTGTTATCACTTCCGAATTCTATTTCAATCACATGCTCCTGCGCAGGGTCAACACGATCTGCGTCATCATGACGTTCGCCTTAGTTTACTGATAACCAGCTAGATGGCGCCACCAGTATATTAAATCGCGCTGACACTATTTTCTTCCAGACAGTGACGCTCCACTCTATATTTACAAATGTTAAGACCTTACTTCATAGGATCATTTCTATAGTAAGCTCTTCACCAGACGTTCACACTATGTGGACACCCTGAAGCCGCGACGATGAGACGTGGCGCGGTGCCCTGAGCGTGAGGCTGGCGATGGCAGGTCTGCCATCTGCCCTCGTTGATCGTTCACCCCCGCAAGGGGGCGTGGGGCGCTGTCGCTTTCTGAGCGGTTTCACTCTGGTTTTTGAACCCTTGACATAACAAAAATATCAATGAAATGAATAATTATTCATTCTGTATGTATAATAAGATTTAATGATTTTATCAATGTCCTTGTAAATTTTGTAACTGTTTTCACAGCAAGGTACAGTTTCACAGTAATGAAGAGATATTGATTTCACATTTCAAGACAACTTTTGAAACAATTATTTCTGTTTACGAAAATAATAATAACATGGGCCGCTGTCGCTTTCTGAGCAGTTTTACTGTGGTTTATGAAACCTTAAATTCCAAAAATTTCATTAGACTTATGAATCGTTCATTACGTTACCTATACAACATCATAATTATAGAATTTGTCAAATTTATACAGATCATCCTAAAAATGAAAACAATAATTATCAATGTCTTTATAAATAAAGTGACTGTATTGACAAGATTTTCTTGAAACCTAAATAAATCTTAAACCAAATAGTGATGGAGTGAAAGCAATAAAGACAACGTTTGAAACGAAGATTTAAGTTTTCAATAACGTAATCTATTGTAATTGTTTTATGTGTTTTGGTAATGTCAAGATGTTTTCTATTTATTTTTATTATACCTTGCCTAAACTTAACATTAGGAAGATAATTGTAATATGTATATTAAATTGAGTCCAATTGCATCGACAGCTTAATCAATATTTTTAATGTTAATAACCTAGCCTACATCATCATTGCTTTAATCAAAGAATTCTATTTCGATGACTTGCCCACGCGCAAGGTCAACATGGCAAGCGTCATCATGACGTTTGCCTTAGTTTACTGATAACCAGCTAGATGGCGCCACCAGTATTTTAAATCGCGCTGACACTATTTTCTCACAGACAAGGACCCTCCACTCTATATTTACAAATGTTAAGACCTTACTTCATAGGATCATTTCTATAGTAAGCTCTTCACCAGACGTTCACACTATGTGGACACCCTGAAGCCGCGACGATGAGACGTGGCGCGGTGCCCTGAGCGTGAGGCTGGCGATGGCAGGTCTGCCATCAGCCCTCGTTGATCGTTCACCCCCGCAAGGGGGCGTGGGGCGCTGTCGCTTTCTGAGCGGTTTCACTCTGGTTTTTGAACCCATTCTAACAACAAAACTTCATCGATAATAGCAAGATTACAGAAATTCGTAGAAGAGGATTTGGCTTGCTTACTGTCAAAGCCCATGTCCTTATTATTTGATTCGTTTGTAAACTGTTATAACGCCTTGGTCATTTTCTTGACTAGTTATCTAATCAATTTTTTCCTAAATAATCTAACCTAATTCATTAATCATTTATATACCATAACACTTAAAACAAACATTATTCTTGCCCTCAATCATTCCCAAGTCAACAATACCCTAATTAAAACATATATCCCAAAAAAACCGAAAAGCGTAAAAACGCCGTTCTATTTTTAACCGGTAACAAACGCCTGAAACGTGCGATCCATCTACCGGACATCGCTCGTGGTATATTTATTTGTGCACGCACGAACAACTCGTCGACGCGACTGTACCTACCGTCTAAACTGGCAGATGTGAACATATGCCCATGTTTTCTTTATTTAGCTGTACGATTGTTGTTTTTTGCCGGTTTTGGGGTCCCGTGGATCTTTTGTTAAGTTTAAGTTGCTGGTGCTTTACATTTTTTGTGTTATTCAAGTTTTTATGCAATAACTAATTGAGACGGCATTTTATACAAAATAAATATTTGCAAATTTTTAAGCACTCTGTTTAAAGTGTATCACGTTTTAAATTATTCGTTTAAAATAACTCGTGACAAGAATTTCATACTACGTAATGAAGAACTGAATGCATTCATATAGGCACCTTATAACTTCGAAAGCATTTATTAATACAAAATCAACTCACATTAGACAAATATGCCTTTTTTCGATACCCAAGTTACGCCAAATTGCAAAAAAAATCGAAATTGGTTCGTAACTGGGTCCTTCCCTAGTATTGTATTTCTTAGTAAATCTACGTATACTGAACCTCCATTTAATCTGCGCCTATATCCTTACTTACGCCTTTTTGCACAGCGCCTTCCCTCGTTTATTATTTATGGTCGCAACTGTACTTGTCTGAATGCGGAATCAATGGCGGTGCGAATTATTTACTGTTTACTACGGGAAAGCAAGAGTTATGATTTTAGGATGCGCGAGTTTCAAGGCGTTGGCAATTATTAAGTTCTATGGAAATGGTTATATAGTAGGTATCAATGGTGCTTTGCACAACGTTCTGCTAATTAAAAAACTCACTATTACTTGTGCGTTTTAATACAAACTTTATTCGTACCTAGTTTACTTTGCTGTGGCATAAGATTTGATATGGCATTTAAGATCTTTTATGTAAATACTAGTGGCCGCCCGCGTCTCCGTTCGCGTGGAAGTCGGTTTCCCGTGGGAATGAGAAGTTTTCCCGCGGTAAAAAGTACCCTATGTCCTTTCCCAGGTTCAGTTCTTTCTTCATACCAAATTTCATCAAAATCGGTTCAGTGGTCTAGGCGTGAAATCGTAACAGACAGACAGACAGACAGACAGACAGACAGAGTTACTTTCGCATTTATAATATTAGTAGGGATTGCGTGAAATAAATGAATTAATTTAAAAAAAAAATTTTTTTTCACTGTAGTCCATACATAAAATTCTACAAATATTAATCTAGACAATTATCGACAAAGAAGTCTTTTTGAATTACCACAGTCACAGTAAAAATCGCCAGCGTCTTAAAACTGCTCCTTGGCCGAGCGAACCAACTTATCGTTTACCTCGGACTAAAAAAACAAAGTTGTCAAAGTCAAGCCGTTTATAACTAGTGCAAAGTGAAATATTTTGCTGCAAGAAATAGGTTTTTCTTGTTTTTCCTCTCGTTTTAATGAGTGAACATGAAAAGGGAAGACAACTAGGGTGCTGATTTAAAAAAAAAACGTTCTGTTATTTTAATTAAAGGTGGAAAATAAGTGAGAAAAAGTTTTTATTGAAATTGATTTATTTACAGTATAATTAAACAAAGATAATAACATCATGACATAGTATTCTAAATTAATAACTACCATTATCATTTATTTTGATTCAACTGTTATAAAAAATGTTGCTTAGATAGACAAAAAAGAAAAAAAAAACTCAAAAAAAAAAATACACACACCGAAATAGAATTCGACCCACGCTTTCCTTACTAAGAATCGATAAATTCCTCCCAGCATTACGTTCATAGTACCTTCACACGCGGCTCCATCTTGTCCAAGTTTCCACATAACTCACGCCCCTTGCCTCGTGCACTTTATTATTTGTGTTTTCCGATATGTGTCTATACTTGGATGTGTTCCTAAACTTGTTTCGAGTCCCGTCAAATACCTAGAAGCAGTGTAGTATTGTGCAATTATAATTGTAAGTTTTATTTGTAAGGGAATAGCTATTTGTTATGTTGAGAAATACCTAAAGAAATACGATATCATTACATAGTATAAATCCAAGTCGCTAATTCTGTCTGTTTGTATCTTTGTCCGCTAACTCCTCCTAAACCAGTTGAGGGATTTTAATGTGGTTTGCACCATCCTATAGGTATTTTTTCTCATTTGTATTTGTAAATAAAGAACATTCAGAAAAACTTTTCTAAGTTATTTAAAATTATTTTTTTCGGAAACAAGTTGCGCAAAATTACACCATTGTCACTAGTGTACTATAAGTCATGTTTTTTTTTCTAAGAAACAAATAAGTGCTTTCTGTCTCAATTTGAGTTATCGGCATGTGGGAAAAAAGTATCATAACTATTTTATAAAAATATATTGATTGTATTAAGATTGTATTACATACGCGTCCATAAATAACGTGAGGTGTTTTTTTTTATTTTCTTTTTGTTTAATTTTGAAAAAAAAATGCGTGATATTGTCTGAAACCCTCTGTCCAACGTAACATAAGATGAGATTTAACTCGACACCCTCCCCCCTTGAACATCACACGTAATTTATGGTCGCCCCCTAAGGTACTATCAAATTCTAAATTACTTTAGTACCTATTAAGTAAAGAAAGTAAATTAATATACAAAGAAAGTAAATTATAACATATTTTTTGAATACAACAACTGCAACAAAAGGTGCTAATTTCGATTCCCACTGAGTTGTTTGTTTCCATCTTGTATGCGAGCGCACGGCACTGCACCTATTGATTCTTTAAAGTGGTCCGTAATGAATACGGGCCAGTTTATTTGCCGCTGAGTGTATCTCGCTTTATTGATAAAAATTGGATGCATTTAAGTAAAGTGCTTGGGTTATTAAGCATTCATTTACTTTTGCAAAACAAAAACATATCTTAGTTTTGTATCAAAATAGTAAATATAAATAGTACATATAAAAATACTAATTAGGATACATATGAATTAGAATATAATAATGTTTTATGATTACGAATGTGTGTTCACCAAACTTTACTGAGCCAGCATGGTGGATTACGGCTCAGTCCCTCCCTCTCCCTTCCTTCTCACTTTCGAGAAAGGCTCGTTGGATTTAATAGGTTGTTATCATCCAAATTATCGATTGCATATGTTACGGCTAATACCCGAAGTGCGGCTACACCTAGTTTTAGCCGGTTAGAAACATCAATAGGTTAGGTTAGTTAGGTTACTTTTTTGATACCACCCAGAAAAAGGAGTCCCGCGTAGCGGGACTCCGTCGACTCATGGTTCAAGCCGGTTTTTATATACATAGGTATACATTTTTTTTTACAGTTTTCCATATAAAAAACACTTCTATCCGGCTAAAACTAGGTGTAGCCGCACTTCGGGTATTAGCCGTAACACATATACCAAATACACATTTTCCACCCAACCTTTCCATTTTAACTTTAATATTTTAATGTCGCCCCCCATCAAACGGCCATATTTATGTGTACAGGAGACACAAGTAGCCAGTAAGCGATATCGTACAAAGGGTTGGCAGGGCTCGCTACATGCTCCGTACCCGCCGAGGTAAACAGCCAAGCGGCCAACGAATAATAAATCAGAATGATCGTTTTACGATGAATACGGTTATAGAAAAAAAAAAGTTACAAAAAAGTTGGTTATAAAATTAACATTAATTGGAGTGTTCATTCTGTTATACTTTTTGAGAATTACATACATAATTATAACAAAACTAGCTTTTGCCCGTGGCTTGGTACGCATTAAATTCGGAGTAAAACCCCTTTCCCTACACTATGTTAGAATACATATAGATCTTCCTCTTGAATCACTTTATTTATTTAAAAAAAACATAAAAATCTTTTGCGTAATTATTATTTTAAAGATCAAAGCATACAGACACACAGACAGTGGAAAGCGAGTTTGTTTTATACTATGTACCTAGTGATTATAACATTAAAAAAACTAATACAATAACAAATCTAAGCTATTTTGGGATTTCACACACATTCCCAATCACAAATAAAAAAAATACATCTAAAATCAACAAAACATCACTACATGCTTTAGTGCTTTAGTTTAGTTCTAAGTGTGTTGTTCTTAGTGAATATTGGCTTTAACCCGAGCGTCTCTACACGCAATATATTTGGCTGCATGTACCTTACAGGACACCGCCCAGTTGTTGCAGAAGTGGCTATAAAAACAGACGCTGACTATACTACTATTCTATACAAGAGTAGATACTTGGTTGTGTGTGGAAAAGTACAATACGATTTGGCATTAGTATATGTCGACGGTGGAAAGGCAAAATTACCTAAGCGACACTTTTGGCGAAATTGAGTTATATACTTCAAAAGATTCAGAAAAAAAACTTCATCGTTTAGTCTTACTCCCATGCTTCTGTGACGACTTTTGATGTCGCTTAGATATTTCATTTTTTTGTGTTTTTTTTGTGTTTTCGGCGACTAAACGACAACATTTTGACCTTTTTGTGAAAAATGTTACTTAGACAATTTTTCAAAATAAGAATTTGTACTTAGTTAATTTAACTTGTTTTTTATTTTAAGTACTTTGGCGTTTAGTAAATTTTAGCCGGAGACAAAAAATAAAAAAACGCACTAAGATATTTTTACCAAACCCTGAGTAATTGCAATTTGGTGCTTAGTCAATAACTACCATTTCTCACACAATTGAAAAAATGTCGCTTAGTATTTTTTCCTACAAGAAATTCAATATGGTAGTATGTCGCTTGGTAAAACATGACCTTAACATGATAATTCATGATATTTACTCATCATGTTAGATTATTTAATGTTTAGAGTCTGATTACGATAAAGCGAGTTTCATTGTGTTCCTGAACTGTGTTCTTATTGTTTTTTATTATGAAATTTAATAAAGAGAAAAACATTAAAATTATGATATATTTCTTTAATTTAATAAATCATTTGTTACTGCCTTTTTTATAATATTATATCGTTTAATTTATTCAAAAAATTAGATTATTGCTAAAACAAGAGACGTAGAAGTATTTTATCCTAGAGTCAACAGTTTATTTGAATGCATTTAAGTAATTTTAGCCAGAACATAATTTCATTGAATTTTGGCTTATGACTATTTTCCAGACTGAAAAAATACAATCAAATATATTTAAGACTTATTTCCTGCACTTGAATATTTGTTGTGTGGTCGGTTAGTAATTTTTTACGGTTTGTCATTTTTGTTAAAATTTTACTAAGCGACATTAACTCGGTAATTACACAAAATTAGCTCTAACTATTGGAAGAAAATAATAAAAGGTATTAATAGCATTTTTTTTTTGGAATAATGTAAATCCAATAATTAGTTATTTTTTATCTTCGATTTCCCGAAATTACAAACTTCTTTTTGCTCTCCTGAAAAATTACCTCTATGTCGCTTAAGAAATATTGCCTTTCCACCGTCGATGTTTTTCTTATTCTTCAAACATTTATATAAAACCAGTGGCCGCTCGCGACTCCGTTCGCGTAGAAGTCGGTTTCCCGTGGGAATGAGAAGTTTTCCCGCGGTAAAAAGTTCCCCTAATTCTTTTATACATATTATTTTGGTATCTAGAACCGTTTTCGCAGCGCACGCTACGGAAGCCGTCAAGGATGAATGATTTAGCCCGTTTTTTTCCATTTTCCATTATTTCTTCGCTCCTGATAGTTGTAGCGTGATGTTATATAGCCTAAAGCCTGCTTCGATAAATGGTCTATCCAACACAAAAAGAATTTTTAAATTCGAACCAGTAGTTCCTGAGATTAGCGCGTTCAAACAAACAAACAAACAAACAAACTCTTCAGCTTTATAATATTCGTATAGATGTAACTTACAAATTACTACAAAATTATAAGTACCTAATAAGTATATAAAGGTAAATTTAAAAATTAAAATTATTCAGAAATGATGTCTTTCAAACAACTCTGGAACTTTGGTAGGCTAAGGTAGGTAGGTATAGGTTATTTTGTAGTAATTTATTGTTAGTTTTTTAACTTTATTTTTTACTAGTGGCTCGCGTGGAAGTCGGTTTCCCATACGAATGAGATGTTTTCCCGCGATAAAAAGTACTCTATGAGTTATTCTGATGTATAACCTACATTACCGCAAAGTTTCATCCAAATCCGTCCAGTAGTTTTCACGTGAAAGAGTAACAAACATCCATCCCTACATCCATACATACTCACAAACTTTCACATTTATAATATTAGTAGGATTATTGTTTTTTATTTAACAATTCATTTCTTTCTGAGTACCATTACTCGTATTAACTCCTTGTGCACACTTTGCTTAGAGTAAAATCTACACTTCTACCTTGTACCTTCTATGGATTTTTTTGAGAATGTTACTTGTTTTGTAAACCCAATATAATAAATATCTTCTTAGCAATTGTTACATTTGTAATAACATCTGATATTGTATAACAGTAATCATACTTAGAACATCATAATTAAAATAAGTACTTACCAAAACCCACTTAATAGTTATTAATGCGCGAAAATCAATTTCAAAATGTAAATTGTTGGCTGCAAACCGATTAGGATTTTAATTGACTGTCCGATATTAAAGGGAATCTGTACTGTGTCAATGCACTGTGGTTAACATACTATTTACAGTCCACTACCCTTTGAACCAGCGGTTATATTTACGATTAAGTATTTTTAATCGATTGACTATTGACTTTCACTAGATTTTTTATAACGAAGAGTATTTTCAATCACATTTAGTTGATTTGACTGTGACAATCTTTTGTGACACTTAAGTAGGTAACTGGCAAGGATAAAGAATACAATTAATAACGAAGATATTAAATGCGTCGGATCCATTGACGTAATTATTGAAATGTCATTAAAATCAACTAGCTCCTGATTGATTTTCTACTTCCGAAAGTCTTTTAAGTTTTAAAAATGTTACATGAGCCTCAATGAGGTTCATTTAAATAATGTTACCTCTTAGATTAACTATAGACGTTAAACATCACATTGCAACTGGCAATACTTTTGAAATAACTCTACCGTTATTACCTTTACTGACAACAGAACATGCGTAAACCCCATAAAGAGTTCAATGCTTTTTGGAGGAAAGGGTTCAGTACCTATTCTGTATGAAAGAAATTTTGTTCATGCTAATTTTGTGTTGTTAAATAAAGAATGGGTCTCAAAGAATTGATTTAAATATTAAAGTAAGTTATGACGACATCAATAACAATTTAATGAGGACTGATTTAAAAGTATATAGTAAGCATACGTTTTTCCTGATTATTGGCTTCAGATATTATGTTTTAAGGTAAATTGTATCCTCAAATAATAAGAAACTTAAACCCACAGTTACTATCAGTTATACAACGTTTCACGTATTCACGTAGCTGCAAAAAAATTGTTGTTCAATCAATATTAGTGAATTCTGATTCCACAAATAATAATAGAAGTGAACACAAACATCATTTAATTATAAGCTTACGTTTTTACTACCCCAGGCAAGTCAACAACACCAATTACTATTTTATTTAGCACTAGCCAATTTTAACTATCTGTAAGGTTACGAGGGTCTCTAAAAAGAGCGGCACGGATTCGCTTCTTTGGCATGAGCCCGACTGTAGGAAATTGGGACTATATATTGGGGCTTATCCGTAGATCTATTTACATTTCAGCCGTCAGTACGATTTCCGCCCCCTTTGGGCGATGTGCGAAAACACTATTTTCAATGAATATTTATTTGACAGCGTTTAGAGGCACGCTCTGGTAGACGTTCAGTGGATCTTGTGTCACAAATGTTTAGATGTGACAAACAGCAATCGTTGTCTTGTGCAATTGAATAAAAAACCGTTTGGAAATATCAACTGGGGTGCAACAATGCAATTTTAAGGCCCATTACACAGCATGTTGACTCTGTGAAGGTTTTTAGTTGTTCATTGATAAATTACCCTTAAAAATATCATGAATGTTAGTATTTGGTGCATATCTTCTCTACATGCAGCCATAGTCGAGTTTTAACAGTAAAGGATTACTCAATTGCGCAGTGGGAGATTACTGTAACCTACCTTTTTTGTGTCTAATAAAAACGTTATTTTGTCTTTAGCATTAAATTGTATTGTAATAGCAACATAGCATTTCATTTACAAAGCTTTGTTTTAAGTTTAATACACGCTCATAAATATATTTAAAAAAAAAAAACTCATTTTCATCCAATTTCAGAACGGTAACTTTCAATTTCAACTAAAAAAACATGTAAATACTCGTACCACCACGCGAGGTGTTCCATTTGCAAAAACCAATTGCTCCCATACATCAATGTCTCATCGTAAATCTACCAATAGATTGTCTTAACCAATCTGACGTGAGGCGCCACCTTGTTTTTTCATTCCGCATTCGAATTCTAAACGAACATTAAATGATTTGAATGACGAAATGGATTTTGGCATTAGGCAGGATTATTTATTAAAACATGTGGAGATAACGGCGTGGTAAAGAGGTCTGTCATTTTACACACTCTTCATGTGTTGTGTTTTGGATGTCAATGCATGAAATATTTTGGGTAAGTATACGAAAGGGGATCTCTGATAGTGTTTTAGTAACAATGTGTTTACTCTTATAGTACAAATTGAATACGAGTGAGTACCTCGCAGAGAGTTGTGAGTTTTCTTTCCAAAATGATTCCCTTTCTTCTAATCTGATTACTATTAAATCACTAATTAGTACCTAATGATTTAAATTTACGTTATGTTATTTTATTTCTTTTTTTTGTTTATTCATTCTTAAATGGCTGCACCGACATTAAGGATTTCTAGCAGGTCAATCAAATCTCTATTTTGCTCTTAGAAATAAAAGTATGGACATAATACGCTGTGATAAAGTTGCGCACTGACAAACCAATACCGGAGCAAAAAGTTGGTTTTCAAGCAAGTTGGTTTAAAACCTTTTAAGTATTTTGTCAACTGTCTTAATTTTAAAAATATCAAAATGCAAAAGACATTAAATGTATAGTCGCAAGGAATCAATTCCAATAATTTCAAAAAATCTTTTATATATCACAGTACAGATTTTTTTTTAATTTGATAGATACTCAAAAAAATATTAAATATCAGCGCAAAATAAAACACGGAAAAGAACTGAAAACAAATATAAATACAAATAAAAAAGGAAACCCCGAAAACAAAACCGCTGCGTTACGCAGCGTAAATCAAGAATCTCCAAGTCATTCCGAATTTGCAAGTACCCTCATTTTAGCTTTTGTAATGGCATCGGTACGTTTAAAATTTCTTAATGAACACCATAATTCGAAAATTCCATTGAGCCCAGCTCAAGCCAGTGGACAATGGTAGCCGCTAACTAAACTATATGGGACCACCCTCATCAACTATGTCAGGACTTGGTTCTTCTTGCTCCATCACAGAAGAATTAATCTTGTAGCCTACAACTTAAAGTTCATTGTTGAATGCAGAAATGCTTTCAGTGTAGATGTGGTTTAGTTAGCAAGTTGGTTTGTTTTATTGTTTTTGACTATTTATTTCAATCTGAAACAGTAGGGAGGAGATGTGTAGAAGATAGAATTAAATAAAGGGATATTGTGTTGTTTTCCTCGCAAAAGCTATTTGAGGGCCAATTTCCTCTATTTTGAGCACACGTGTAGGTTTGTTTGAGTTATAATATAAATAAATGTTGTTGTTAAAGTTGCTGTTTGTTTATACGTTTTCACGATATTTAAACCATTTAGTATCTACGCATATACCTAGTAGTTATTAAAGGTAGAAACGCAATTGGAATTTTACTCTTCTGTCTTATCGTCCACATCAAAAGATACATTATATTTTTTACATTAAGTTTTTGTATCTGCACCTAAAAGCTACAAGCTCCCAAACAGAATAACCGATTAAGGCTAAGCATTATGTAACATCTAAATCTAAACGTATGCTTCTCGTAAACAAAAACACCAAACCCAAAATGATCTCTTGTCACATTCTCATACCAGTGTACTTTGTAACAGGAAAAAGTGAAAAACCCCAAGACAAACTCACTTTGACCCGTAACAATCCATCAATCGTTCGAAAACGGGCCGATATCAAAATGTAGTTACTATTGTCCCTTCCAGATAAAATATGAGCTGTGACGTTGACAAATCGGCACAAGAAAATGACGATCGCTACCCGGTTACGGTGTAAGAATTTTGGGACTTTGAATTTGTGAAAAAATGTTAAAAGTTAAAACACGGATACCAAATACTGGAGATGTCTTGTATTGACATATAATAACAATAATATCAAAACTATCACACCAACTGTGCGGCCCTAAAGTAAGCGCAATAAGTAGGAGATAAGCTAGTTATATCCAGACACGAATCAGTTACGATAATACATTTTTACCAATGGCCGAACCGTGAATCGAACCCTTGACCTTCCGCTTAACAGTAACTGGCATACATAACGTTACACTGCAAAGGTCACCTAGGCGAGTAAATGTGAAGCTTTGTAAAATTAAACGATTTAATTTTACTAAAGATTTATGTACCTACGCATGTCTAAAATGAGAACACCGAGTATTTTCTTTTAAAAGCCCAAACATAATTATTGACCAAAATCTAAAAAACTAACAATACAACCTGACTTCTTTTCTAAATCGCTGCTGCAATACATTTGGTTAACAGCCTAATATAATCTATACCTACTAAGAAAAAAAAGGCTTATGCCCGTTTTCACCAACATTCCCTAAGATTTAGGTGACACCTAAAGCGTTTAAAAAGGCCCTTAAATTGTATTCCTAAAGGCCTAGTTACTTATATTTAGGCAGTACGTGATAAAATATAATTTATCTCCAAGAGAATAGGCCTTGGACTTTGACAGATCGACCTTACTGTTTTGTTAAAATAAGTCAAGATTTTAGCGGTCCGGCTGCTTTTTGTGACGCCCGCTCTATTATCCTTCTTATTGTGGGTTTCCATTAGCAGGCTTTTGTCGTATATGAGCGTATAATAAAACTTAATAGACATTTTTACATTTACAACAACTGTAATGAGAGTATTGCATGTTTAAGATTTAAATTGTGTCTTTTTTATGAACACTAATCTATCAGCAAAGTTATTACTACAAACATGTAACTGTTCTTTATATTGTGAAATTATACCAACATACCAAGTATACTTATGAATAGGCGAAGTTTGAAGAAGTTAATTAGGTTCTCCGTTATAGATTTAATTGCCTACTTATTAATACAACTTGTATGAAAGAAAGTAATGAAAACATAACTTTTACGATCATTTTAAAATCCAACATTTGCATTGAGATTGAGGTCAGTTCATCCAAATAATAAAAGTTTCGCTTACTTATTAAGGTTTGATTATAAAAAAAAAATAGTATTAAAAAAGCCCCAACTTTTTGTAAGGAATCCATGCCATGTTGAACACAAAGAAATTGCGTGGCTTATTTGAGAGAACTATGAATATTTAAATAAGATATTTACTTATAGTTTTAATACTTTTTTATATGGTATCCTTCGTAAGTTTATCAACGCAGATCCGTCAATTTTCGCTATAACGACATCTTTATCGTAGTCCAGTGGACCCGTGCAGGTAGGTTGTTTTTCCTTCAATTTGTTAGGTGTCGTTTTTATAGCTATTTTCTTTATTAGAGTGAAAATGAAGGATGGATTCCGTGGACAGAGGAATCAGGTCAGGGCCTCATTTGATCTTCAAGTAGATATCTCGAGATACACTGAATTAGGGTCGAGATTCTGTGGCGTTTTCAAAGACTGACAGGAAATTTTTGAACATAAAATGCCTTTGAAAAGAATATGAAGAAGAACACTGATGACTTGAAAGTAATTTTTCGTTGTGCACAATAATAATAACAGATTTTATACCTGCGTCCCACTTGCTGTTATCCCTAACTGTTTGTGAGTTGTGGGATTATTATCCAACTATGTAGGTTTCTTTCAAGTTTCTTTACAATATTCCCTATATTTTTATAAAACTTAATCCAAGTTAAGTATTTTCTTACCTGTCTTCTGAAACCTACGCAAGTACCGTGAACTTAGACAAAAGCCGATAGCTTTTTGTGATTCGTCTAAAACACAAGAATGCTATTAGAGCTTCTCCAGCTAACTTCAAGTCTGAGGAATGAACGTGTTAACTCACTTAGCGAAACCTTTTCGTTATAAAGGTGTCTTTGATCAAATTTAAGTGAAATTTCTTAATAAGAAATTTCTGTTTCAATAATATTGTGAAGTGAAATTTCAGGAGCGAAGAATTGTTTGAGAGTTCGGTTTTCGTTAAAATTAAAGTTTTGTTTCGATTGTTTGATTTCAACTCAAGTTGGTAACATTAAATTGTAATAAATATTACGGCAATGTTTTAAAACGTTTCAGCTTGAAACCATTTTTAACTAAATTTTTTAAGGGTGATTGTCAGCAAATCCTATATTTAAAAAAATAAAAAGTACGTTCTAATCCTTTGCCGCCATTTTACAGAGGAGTGACGTCACGCAAAGAGACAACTGGTGAACACAAGCCTTCATTAGCTACAACTGCCATTAAGCAAAGCCCCAATGGCCACCTGCTGAAGCCAGGACACGACACCTTCCTCAACACTCTTCATAACACAGCACGTGCTACTTCGAACAGCCAAAAACAAATAAAACTCAATCTTACTACACGTACTATAAACTGAGACATAAAGAAACAATCGCTATAGTTTCGCATTGTTATCGAATAGTGAAAAAACCGGCCAAGCCGAAGTCGCACTCATACACAAAGGGTGCCTTTAGGTGTCTGTCTATAAAAAAACGGCAAATATCGTTTTGATATTTATTATTTCTTTATCATTTTTGTAACGGCAACGGAAATACATAATTTGTAAAAATATCTGCTTTATAGCTATCACGGTTTATGAGATACAGCCTGGTGACAGACAGACAGACGGAAAGCGGGGGCTTAGTAATAGGGTCCCGATTTTACCTTTTAGGTACGGAACCCTAAAAAAAAGCGAGATGACGAATTCGGGAAACAATTGCATTTATCATAATGTTACTTGTGTTGTGTGGTTCTGTGCTGTGGGCACCGATTGCTCTGTGTTTTGTTCAATATGATTATTCACATCCTAGAGGTAGGTGACTTTTAGTAAGGTTCTAGTTTAATAAATACAGGTGGTGTTTGGCTAAAAATTTGATGCCGTCATAATAAAGATACGAAATATCGATTCTTGAGAAGCAATTTTAAAAGAAACTCCTTATCATATATGGTAAAGGTAGAAAAGGTTTCTTAAGACTCTGGAAGATAAGTCTTCTTACGGGCTAGGTTTATGTAAATTTTCTAAAAACTAGGATTTTAATTGGTTTCAAGATGTGATTGTCAGATTGGATTTTGGGTAACACCTTACGTGCCCACGCACTGGATTTAACACAAATGATGTGTGATTAACAATCAATTTTATTAATATTTGTGGTTTTAGGTTATTGAAACAACTCTGTAACGTTTACTGTTTTATAAAAATCTTTCGAGCGTAAATAATCTCTTTTCTATACTGTTTCAAATTTCAATATTTAGGTTAAACCTATATGATAAATATATTTAACCCTCACAAAAGCCTATTTATTCTATTCTAGCGGAATTATGTTCCATAACTGACAAAGACAACTTATCTTTATAATTCAAAAGGCCGTGAGGAAATAGATATACATAAAGATTTTTTTATTACCTATCTATCGAAGCCCAATTTTGTCAAAGGCTCAGCAACACACTCCCAACACCCACAGTGTTGCGGGTAGTCATGGGCGGCGGTGATCACTTACCATCAGGTGACCCGCATGCTCTTTTCATAAAAAAAGCATTGATGACTCCTAAGAAACTTTAGATGATTGGACAAATGTTACAAAAAAAAAAATATACCTAGTATTTTTTTTATTTTATTTTTCAGCACCGCCCCCGTACATAAAGAAGGCTCTACGCCTCAAGAACGAGTACAAGCCGCAGCCGCACCAGCCAGTTCTAAATTCTCAAAACTTGACGTTCGCAGAAATAGTGGACAAAGTGAAGTACATCACTGACTACCTCAATATGTACGCGTCGGCCAATGGATACCAGGTCGACTATAAACTGAAGATATTTAGAAATAATAAGAGAAATTTGTTGAGGAGTACACAATGGTATGATAGACAGTGAAAAAAATTATGTATCTATACTTAAACATTGTAATAAGTAGTTAAGTATACCTTCTGGTAAAGAAGTTGGAAAGAGCCAAAATATTGAATTCTTGAACTGTTTTAGATCTAAGCTTTAATTTATTATAAGAAGTGTTCAATTGTGTCTCATATTCTACAAGTTATAAAGTTGACAAAGAAGCTTGAAGCTATTGATATAAGTATTGCATTAATATCGTAAAAAAATGACAATTTCACTTAGTAAAGTATGATTAGTTAAGAAACACTTAATATGTTGTACGCGTTTTATTATTTGATGACAACATCAACCAACATAAAGCTACCCACCAAAATTTTTCTTAAAATTTCCACTCCCTCGTCAATAAAACACACCACGCCCACAACTATATCACTACAACTCAATTGACTTCTATATTTCCACAGTAAATAATAACACAGAACAGCATCGTTCGATATTTACTGGTGGTTCTGTCGGTGACGTCTTTACGAGCGCCAACTCCTTAGAGACACACCCGCGCTGTCACCGCCAGGAGCCGGGCTGACTCACTGTTCTTTTGTTTTATTGTGCCGCTAATATTGAGTTTCGAATGATTTTAAATAACGTGAGTAAATTTTAGAAAGCGAGAGGAAGGTTTTTTTTTTACTTTTTAAAATTAGAAGTTGAGCGGCCAGTCTTATCTTTTTATTTTTTTAAATTTACTTGTTAGTTCTAGATTTAAAATGATAAGTTGAAGTAAGTTTAATAACGAGTGCGGTTTCCAAAGCTATATGGAGGTACTGGTTCTCCGCCTGGATTTTATTCGAAATGATATTTCCCTTAGGAATCATGTAGATATTTTCCTGAGATATAAAGTTCCAGATGTATGTATCCATCAGCTATGTTGGTTGATAGAAACCAAACACAAAAAAATAATAAATCTACAGACTGAAGTTATAGATACTGGAAAAAGGAACGCGGGTCTCCGAGCATTGCGTGACTGTGAATCGAACCCAGGACCTTTAGATTGCTGGGTTCGATTCCAGTATCTATAACTTCAAAATTAATAAATTTGCATTTTAAATCCAAAACTAAAAGTAAAACCTAATTCTACAGACTGTTTGGCTCTAAACTATAAAAGTACAAGCTTGTTACATTGACTCTAGGATAAGGACTAGTGGATAACGTAATCACACCTAGACACAAGATAATTCAGTAAATAACATTAGGTAACTAAGCTCGCTTGACTCAATAAAACTTTTGACCTACGACCAGTTTCACCCATATCTAAATGCCTTTTCCCATACAAATAAGATACTTCTTCGCTGTAAAAACTACTCTATATCTTATTTCCGCTTATAATCTATCCACATACAAACTTCTATCCAATTCTGTCCAGTACTTTTTGCGCTAAAAACTAACACACATAACTCACAGTAAAATGTATCAAGTACGAACCAGCGTTACATTCGCGAGACTCGCTCGAGTTTGAAAATAAAAAACTGTAAACCTTGTCATAATATAATTGATCGTTTAGCTCAAGATGCTGTATTGCATTCTCCGTAATGTATCCGTACTCAGAAACTGCCAGGCGATTATGTGCCGTAAGATTAAAGGAAGACGGATCATGATTGATCGCGGGACCAATTAGATTTTTATTCCCGTTTCAAAGTAATGTTTTTTTTTGTAATAAGCTTTTAGTTCGATTGTTTGGTGGAGGAAATAAGGTGGTTTTATGGAAAATAATCAGTAATTGCAATCGGGAACTAAGAACTCTAAATGCGAATACCAGAATTTAAGGTAGGATTTTATTTATTTACAGAGGGATTTGGTAATTACGTGGTAACTGAATTAAAAAAGGCATTTTTTTAAATGTAGGTACTTAAAGAATTATGTTCCATCCTGTTAATTTTTTATTACACAGTTTTTTTTTTGCAAATGAATAAATAACATCATAGTTATTTTTTTAGTTGTACATCTAATGGCATAACACGTACTCTTCGTTAGACTCTACTACAATTGACCTAACATATCAATATCAGTTGGCCACAACATTACTAAATTGAATTTTGTTTTTGTAAAAGACCTTCTTCGTTAATTCACACTTTGCATGTAGCATGTAAGTATGCCTACATCTCAACAGTTTACTTTATACTACGTAGGTATACAGCCTAACCTTTCGCTAGCCTTCGGAGCTCCGCTTCAGGGAAGCAGTTCCTTAATCAGTCAACGTCACACCAAGTAGGTACCTATTTGTCAAATAAGTTCACTCCGGGTACGAGCAAATATTAAGTTACGATATTAAGAGGCTATAAGTACAAAAAATAAATATACTGAAAAGGTGTTACTGGAAATCATTGCATTGTATTTAAAGTTAGTGCTAGGTACTACTTTTAAGAAGTAGGTAGTTAAGGGGGGTTAGGCGGTCAGCGAAAATTAAGATTTCGCTACGATTCTACGCCTTAGGGGGGTCGGGGAAAGCGGTTCCTATAGAATCAACGGCCTCGAAATTAAGTGGCGCAAGCGCCAAACACATTTATTATCAAAAAGTTAATAAAATGTTAAGGTTCTCAGAAATCTAAAACAGTCACGAAATAGAAAAGGTAAAAACCTATCAGTTTGCGATTTTATAAGACTTATTATTGTAAAACACCGTCTTAATGTGCATTTATATGAAATTTTAGAGGTGACTTCAGGATTTTTTTCTATCGAGCAAAATTATTACAATCGTGTTTTTAAAACAGCCCTCCCATCACATTTACGTTCTTTATTATATATTTGAAATATCAGTGCGAAATATTATATGTTTCGTAAGTTACAGCTAATATAAAACGGCTAATTCTGCCGTTTTCAGTTACTAAGGGCCCTTAAAGAATTACCTAATTCTACATTTTCAAAGTTTTTAGTAGGTTTTTTAAAATTACTCACCCTAGTAAAGTTAAATAAAACTATATAATACACAGAAAACAGAAACAACATGGAACCTTTAATTACTACTAAGCAAGTCAAGTGAAATCTGTAAAAAATGCTTATGATATTATCTTTATACGGGGTGTAAAAAAACTGCTTCTGAACACAAAAACTGGGCATTGCTGGAGGGTACTGGTTACGTTTTGAGCAATAAAAAAGTTTTTTTTTATGTGATTATACAAAATTACATTTATACTATCAGGTTTTGCGATGACTTCAAATTAAATAGTGTTTTAATTTAATTTGCAATGTAAATAATCGCAACTGAATCAACAGTTGATGTGTGAGCGATGATTTCAAGTGGCGAATATGAAATTTCAATCCTTAATAACTTTTTTAAATTCAGTTTGCTGCTTATACTGTTAGTGAATTTAGTAACTATTAAGGCTCAAGAATACATGGTTTCAGGTTTCGGAAGTGGTCTTTTTACACCCGTTATTAAAGATACTGTGAAGAGACTCAAGTCATGGGTATAAAAGAAGTAAGCCTTGAAATATATTGACTACTATGACATAATCATGATTTTAATAATACGTAAGTTTGTAAATTTTCTTAACAAAATGTACAACTTAACCCACCGCTATATGCCACAAACACAAAATACCGCCTGGCATTTAAAGCGAGCAATTTAACCGAAAAACAAAGTAATTTCTCTTGTATTTGTACCCATTCAGTCGAGAAGGGCAATGTGTGAGTTGCAGTGAGTTTGCCTCATGAATATGCCAGGCGTGTAATGTTGGTTACCACTGGGGTAAAGGAGCAGCGCTATTTATAGGGATTTTAGAGCTGTGCAGTTAATATTACTTCTATTATTTATAACAGTGGAGTGGTGGTATGATTTGGTGATACTTTAGTCAGTTGTTACGTTGGTCAAGATAGGCTATGATATTTTAGGAAAGTGATTTCTGTGGTTGGTTATATTTGAGTCAGTTGCTATGTAAGTCAAGTCATGATAAGTAAGTGACAATTAGTTAAGTCAGTTTTGCTAATTGGTGACTATGCTTTTTCAGAGACATTGGTTAAATTAAAATGTGTTTGACAGAGCCGATAACTTCGGTAATTATTACTAAAATTACTAAGTAATCTGCAGTTAGTCAATGAAAAAGAATGTCAAAAATGGCTCTTCACCTGGCTTGGGGGAAAGCGATAAAGGCGCTGGGCCAGTATTGTATTAATGGTAGCCCCAAGCTTTCTTTCTAAGCTATTGTAGTATTCATGTAAAAGTCAAATTACAACCGCTTGGAATACAACCACTACCATCGGAATCTCGCCCAATAAAATATTCGATTCAATAATGAACCCTATGACTAGTCAATATGCATGAATTTGCAATGAACGCACTACTAACATGCATCATAATATGATTTTCTGAAGTGCAAACTTCGAGAATGGACATTTCAAATCGAACGATCTTATCGTTTTTTTTAATGCAATGGTAGCAAAGGATTACCTACTTACTGATCTTTCATGACCATGTCTTAATTTCATTTAAGGAGGAACAAATAAAAAATCTCATTTTTTGAGAGATAGGTAGGTATATCGGCAAACTTATTCTATAAAAAGAATTTGATCTGGTTACGATACTGTTTCACCGTCTTCTTTTTTTTTAAGTTCTAGAAACGAAACAAGATTAGTTAGTGGTTTCTTGAACATAACTAGTTATATCTGAATGAAGAACGTTCTCCACTAGCCAATTGTGTGGTATCTAAAATAGAAAGGCTGTCACGGTTTTTATCTGAAAAAATACTTGCGGATAAGCAAGAAAATAATTTACATTAATAAAATAACTGAACGTATAAAAAGCTCGATAAAAGATATCTTTTTGAACACAGATCGGGCTGTGTGAAAGAGATTGGTATGAGTGATCGTGAAAATAAATCATTTTTACTTACTTTCAATTACTTTGTGCGTAAAAATGTAATACCTACGTAGTTTAAAAAAATATGGGATCTTTAATAAAATCATTTCGTTATGTACTATTTAATTGTTGAGCATCTCAGATATAATATTTTTATTACCTCAACATTCGAGACATTTAATAGGTATGGCATAAATATTCAAAAACAAAAAAATAAGCTATAAGCTCCATATTGGAATCGGTTAAAATCTTTTCAGATGCCATTGCGAAACTTGAGTGCAAGCATCCATGTTCCAAATACTTCTTAGAATGTTTCTCACAAAAGCATGTATTTCATTGAGTTTCCAGCCGCGTGAGCCAGAGTCTCACGTGCCCCGCACTCAAGCGAATAAACAGTCACGCAAGCGCCTGGTACAAGGGCCGCAGCAAATTTTTAGATGCGCGTTATTGCCTTCATATTTCTCTCAGGCGCTCCGAGAATTTATTCGAAAACCCCAGCAAACTTCAGATATACATTTGTGTATAAGCAAAGTATACCTTAAAATATTACTTTTAAATAACTTTTCGTATCTAGTTTACGTAATGTTTTTTCCGAAAACAAACTGTTATTTTATCGTGTGATTAATTCACTCGCCTCAAAAGCAACTTTGGCGGAAAATCGAGTTTATTTTATGGGAAAAATAACATATTTCCACGTAAAATAGGCCGTTATATATTTAATGCTTATAAAGTCCCTACACAATCAGAGGCTTTTAGGGGGTAGACGAAATATTGGCATATCAGTGTATTCAGTAGTAACATCAAACGGTATTTTCTTCGATGAAATGTCCTAAGATGTTCGATAGTCGTATAAAAGAGGCATTAGCTCATTGTGTAGAAAAAACATTTATATATGAAATGGTGATTGATGAACTAAGTAAGAGAATATTATTTCTTGGTGACAGCTTTTGCTGACAATATTAGTACATTATTACTAACTATATTTTATTAATAACCAAGCAAAAGGACAGAAAAGATTTTTCCACGAAATAACAAATATATTTATATTCAGGTGTTCTTACATTCAATGACTCCGTATCAGGAATCTTATTACCTACTACAAAAAACGTCAATAGGACTATAATAATCTTAACTGAATAAAACATTTAGATACGTCTGGTTAATTAATACAAATATAATTTTAAGACTACACTACAGTTACCTGATTATAAATGTAATTTAATATAAAATCTATCTAGTTAAATCATAAAAAGCACCAGCTTTTAGCCAGTTATAACAACGAGCTACACAAAATTACACTACTAAAATTTCCAACGATTTTCCTTACCCCTGAAATATTTTTCCCGCGACAATAAGGCTCAATATATACCTAATAAATATACTGTGGGTATATACTAATACTTAAGTTCGTATTTTCATCTAATCTCGATATGCTGTATTTCCTTGCACAACCAATACAAAAAATTCAATAACATTTAGCGGCACCTCAATTTTGAAATACGAGTCATTTCAAACGCTCATTCAAAATCCTTTTACCAATGTTTCCATCTTGAAATAACTTAAGTCGCGACTCAAAGATTTATCAATAGTTGTCACCTGGATGTCTCCTTCAGAAATCCAATATGAAGTCGGCCGCAGATGGTCGGTGGTACATACACTTAAATTGCACTTTTTCCGTCGGTAGTAATTTAACAGGACTTAACTTAAGTGTTCTCTTAACAGGTCGGTCTTCGGTTACCGAAGAGAGTTTGTTCTGGTACTGACCTGTATTTTAGCCCTTTAGTTACGAAGAGTGTTATTGAAGGATTAAAATTTTAATACGTGGTCGATAAGCAAATTTATAAATTTATTTATTATTTTATTTAACTTTTTTTATTATGCGGTAGTTCAGATTCAAAAGGTCGCGTTATTAAGTTTTTGTGATTTAAGCAAATAAAAGTAGCATTTCTTTAAGATCTACGATTGAAAGAATCTTATACTGTATCATACATCAAGTACTTTTATATACAAAACAATTTTGTTCCATGGTGCGCATTTCTACGCATTCAGATTGGTTCTTAAAAAGGTATATTTAAAAACGGAACTTAAGCACTGTGCGCATTTTCGCACAACTTAAAAACGCTCAGCAAAACAAGACGCTCAGCGATATCTTAAAAATATCGCAGGCCCGCTCGTAACTACCCCCATAGCTGCGTAAATAGAAGAGTTTCCCACCGTTCTAATAGCAGCGTCTACCTCGATGTGAGCACAAACACGCCATCTTGCGGATTATCGACAAACATTGACCTTGTAACGGAACTCCTGAAGGGTTGGCCTGCAAAAATCAACTAAGTATTTCCATAGTAAGATATACGGAAAATGGTATTTCTTTAGGATTTCTGTAACGAAATTCGTATGTGGAAAGGTTTATTTGGAACAGTTTGCTTTTGAGGAAGTGCGTGAATTAGAAAAATATTTCCATCAGCTTTACCTTTAAATTTACATTTTTTTTTTCAATTTATATTATTTGATGACATAATTGACATAAAACAACCATTTATGTGAAAAAATATCCATGTTTTGTAAAATACGTTATCGGGTATTGTAAACAAAAAAATATACGACATTAATTTTACATTGTTGGTAGAAAAATAAACGCTCAAAAATCCTCTATATCCTTTATTATTTTACCTTGCCATCCGAAAAAGCTTAGCTCCCATCGGTATCCAATTCGATATTTGGCAACACTTTATGAACTACGGGATTCTTCTCAATAACGAGCCCAAGTTGCCAATTTTGGGAATATTGCTTCTTTGTATGGATGTTTCTATCCGAATGATAAAATATATTCGTAGAACTATCTGGAACCGTTGGTTCTAAACGGTAGACTTTTGGATGGAAGTAGGTTACAGGAGGTTTAAATTCAACGGAATCAATCAAGCGATTGATGAAATTGAACTTTGATTGATAAGCGGCAAGGTTTCCGAAATAACTTTGTATTTTATTTTATGACTAAGCAATTGGTTCAACCAATTAATTGCCTTTCCCAAAATATAAAAGTAAATAAGATTTTAGACAAATGCCTAAGTTAAAATATCTTTTTTATTTTATGGTTTTAAGGTTTTGAACAAAGTTAGAAATGATCACGTGTCCTAATTGATTCAAAAAAATAACCTTATACCATTAACTTATTGTTCTTTAGGTAATCAAGAATGACTAAAAGGGTCTTACCTTGACTGACAGAAAACGCAACTCTGAAAAAACCGGTTTTCCGAAATACCATTTAACTGAGATCTACCAAGCTCTTAAAACCAACTACCCAGTTTCAATACAACCACATAAAATGCGCTATCAGCAGCAAAAAGAACCAAAAACTTGGATTCAAACATACCAAATTGTTCTTCAACAAAAGCCGGTTTATTTTTACCGGATTTAACTGGTTCTAGCCAGTTGAAGACACAGCAAACAACGTTCAGTGAACTAGGTCGATCAAATGCCTTTTTAATAAATATTTAAACACTTTATTTCTGTATAGTTTTAGGGATATCTATACATTTTTGGATTAAAGATAAGGGATATTAAAATCAATCGATGAAAAATTATCATGCCTCTTACCATCAAGTGGTTCTATTTTTCACTAGCCGGCTCAGTTAAATATTAAAGTAAAAACTAATCTACAAAAAACACGTTTATTAATTTTACAAGTAACAATTATTAATATGTTACTTGGAATATTTTGAAATATCAGAGAAAATCGGACTGTTATTTCTCTCTATTAATATTTTTACGTTTTTTCAAAGTGGGCCTTTAAATCATCAAGGATTATAGGTACTACTAGTTAATTTAAAGCTGTCAATAAAACGACAAGGCCATTAAAAATACAAAGCAACTACGGTATTAACTGCCAATTTGTTACCAAATTAGGAAACCTACTTTTCCTGGTCATCATTTAGTGCATCCCATCTAATTAATACTTATTCTTACAAATAAAAAAACAATTAAACATCACACTACGGTTATCAAATCTACAGTCCAAAGTCATAATACATTATAAAACTCATTTCCACTATTAAATAGCAGACAATTTCTTATTACACATATTCAAAGGGTAAAAAGTAAAAAAAGTTTCGTTTAAAAAATCTCTCGGACCTCTTTGGTGATTTTATTTTTCCTTTGTCTAAACACTGGTGTGCCAGCGGCTACATGAATCAACCCGAAGGCTTTACTTGGAATCGATTTGGCTACTGCTTGACCTGCCTTTTACTGTGAAAAGATAGAATAGCTTGGGAAATTTTAAACTGCATCGAGTACATCATTTGTTTCGATTAAAAATGTTTTAGGTTGTGGTGGTTTAGAGAATAGGTAGTAAATTAGTGTTTTATTTACTTTAACACTTTTTGTACCTTATTTTACTATTTTTATTTCTTCATAATCGTATTTTAAACCATAAAAATTACGATAAAACATTACATTAAAAGTTAACAATCCAATTACACCAGCAACCGAGACCAGTTGACAGAAAACGAACTGTCCAATTCTGTTATTGCTTACCTCTCTCGCACGGCGTCCACTCCACAAGCGTCAATGTAAATCAAACCTCTGAAAACCCTCGTCGATACCGTCGCAAATCCTTAAAAACTACACGCTGTAGAGTAGCCAAATCAGTGGAACGTTGCCAATACACAGCATAGGAACCTTTGACCTTATCCAACACAATTTCCCATAAGAGAAACGTTATGAACGACATATTCAGAAACCAATTTCGCCTCTTCAATGGACTGTAATGGACGAACATGTTTTTAAATGTGCAGGTTTTACATTTTGATAGCGAATATTTTATAATACAATAGGGCTTAAAGAGTTTTGGGTAAAAGCCGAGCAAATTAAAATGTTTGCGATGTTTCGCCGAATGGTTTTGGGGTAGTCATTTCTAACAAATTCAAATGAGACTGATAACGGAAAATTATATTTGGGTTAGTGCGATTGATGTTTTGTGTTTGTTCTATTTAAAATCATCAGGATTAGTTCCCTGGTTATCTTAAACTCTAAATAGTTTAGCAAATTAAACTAACTCATAAGTATATGTGGGCTCTTAATGAGCTTAAGGTCTAGGCTCAGTAAGACTGTCAGTGACTTACATAGTCATATTAACCATTAACCAGAATAAAGTTTAGGTACTATTCTTATTTTACTTTTCTGTCGTCCTAAGTAACGGGGGCGTCGTGACATTTACGATTTCCGACGCGGATTCTACTGTCAGAACTTTTTAAAACGCCCAGTAGGCTTCTAGCTAGGCTTGACGAGAACAAAGTGCTTTGCAATGGAAAAATACCCGGGACGAATTGCCTAACGTGTCTATGAAGAAACTTGGGATATTTTTGACTAAACAGAAAAAAAATCATTTTTTTTAAGCTAGGCTCAATCATCAATAACGCTCTAATAGAAATGTGGATAAGAAATAGTACACATTGGCCCCGATTCTGAGAACACTAAATTAAACCCCTAAACTAAATAAAATTGATATCACTTTCTCATACTTATTATCAGATACAGACAGGTATATTGGTCTCACTAAATTCAGTCCACATCAATGTAATACTAGACGAAATGTGCTGAGAACTAGTGTAAGTAAGCTTGCTTGCACATTGTCGAAATGCTTGCAAATTTTAGTTAGACAGGACTAAAATGATTGCCCATCTCAATCTTATAGTATTGCTGAGAAAGTGACAGCAACATTTATAGTTTAACTAGTGGCCGCCCGCGACTCCGTTCGCGTGGAAGTCGGTTTCCCGTGGGAATGAGAAGTTTTCCCGCGGTAAAAAGTACCCTATGTGTTATTCTAATGTATAACCTATATTACTGTAAAGTTTCATCCAAATCCTTCCGGTAGTGTTTACGTGAAAGAGTAACAAACATCCATACATACATCCATACTCACAAACTTTCACGTTTATAATATTAGTAGGATTTAGAGACCTACCTACCGATAATAATGTCTGCATATAAAAATATACACAAATCATACTGATAACTTCACAATATCTTTATATTTTTACCTTAATAACTATTAAGCATAAGTTAAAATACCTAAAGATGTTTGCGGAATTTCTCGATATTTACATTAGAATAAACATGAGTGAATAAATAATATATTTCCAATGAAAACGGGAAATCCCTCGAAATCTTATGAAGGCCCAGACAAAGCTGTGACTTGTGTACCTACATATTGCAAACAGATTTTTAAAAGGTAGGGTTCCGTAGGCTTTATTTAAGTTTTTTTATTATTTCGTTTATTCGTAGTAATTCTTTTAAGTGATACATTTTATTGAATTTTGTAAAATACCTTTGGTGAAATAAATTGTAATCCCAATAAAATTTAATCTTGTTTTTTGGATTTAAGTGTGGTTTTGATTGTTTGATTAATTTCTTGTAAATTGTATGGCCCAAAAGGCTGATTGATAGAGGGTATCGATTCTTATAATGGATCATTTGTTTTTTTAGTTTACGTAAAACCGATCTTTTAGTTTGACTTTGATGTTTATTGTAGAGTTCGCTATGTAGCCTTGAAATTATATATTTCAATTTATTTACTTTTAAATTTTTATTCAATATCATTATTTTTTACCTTAGCTTATACTGATGTTATAGGTACAACGAGTTCGACATGTACCTACTGTGAATTTTGAAGGAAAAATATTATAGATACTTTTTCGATTAAAAATGGGATATGCCTATTGCTTAGGGCATTAAATAAAAAACGTTTAGTTTATAAAATAAAAAAGGCACTAAACCATCGTGTAAAAAATAAAAAATAAAATGAAACTAAATTAGAACCGTTCACGGTACCCTAACCACCTCAAATAGATTCCGTGTTCCACCCCGATCACCCGAGTTGACCACTTGATCCTGTAGGCATTATTTATCTACCTTTTCTCAAACTACCCACTGAGTTATATCCGTTTGTGGAATTTCCCCTTTGGCAAGAACAAGATGGAAAACGGAAGGTACTTTCTTGTTGATGGTAAAGCTGCATGTTTAATGGTAAAGTTGCATTTTTAATGGGAAGCAGACCGCTCGCTTAATTCTGTAGCGTTTCTTTTAGTTTGAAATAGGAACCTAGTATTAAGGAGGAAATTAGTATGGACGTAATTAGAAAGTAAAGCATCGTAAATACATTGCAAAGAAAAGGTTAGGCTAGGTTAAGAATAACGCAAAAACTTACCTTACATTAAGGTAAGTTTTTTCGGTAAAGTTAGATTTTAGAGTTTATAACACATTGATTTCGTTCTTTTTGTGTTAACATAATTTTATTCAAATAATGATTGAAATATTAACTTATACTGAATGGCCGAATACGAGGTTAATTCCGGTAAAAATGAAAAACTACTAAATCAATTCTTAAATAAAATATGAAAAGGCCGTTTTATTAAAATAAAGAATAAATTTTAGCGTAAAGTGTTTGTACTTGCTTAAGACTAAGTAACTACGAAGTCAAAAGTCTACTTTTAATGAATCATCAAAAAGTACATCCGTCAACTGACTAGGCAATTGTAGAAGTTGGCGTAGTGTGGATAAGATGATGTTTAAAACAAACTTGTACGAATATGTGGGGTAAAACCAGTGCTTGATTATTATTTTTGACACAAAATTAACACATAATTACGAGCTTATTTTATTTATATTCAACTAGTTTTTTTTTCACACACACACACACACACTAACTTCATATTAATTTTCCACAAAGTCGTGCAAAAAAACTGTATTTCCATACAAAACTTTAGCTTGCATTTTTAAATCTTCCATTCCACTTATTGCCTTAAACTGTAACTAAATGCATATAAGTACTACAACCGGAAAAATAAAATAAAACTATCAACACGATTTATCTTAACTTAGACTCTATATTTTACACCTGTCTTCATTTACTATTATGATTACTAATAATAGAAACAAAATAAATCATATCTATACTGTTCTGACCTCCCTGTCGATAGCAGACAATACTCATTTTCAAGACATCTTTCAGGCTAGGAGCTACAAAACACTGTTCATTATAACAAATTTTTACATTTTCATCTCCCTTCATTACAGCTTTACTCGAAATACGCATTTTTTGCTTGTTTCACTCTTCTTCATTGGGCCTTGATGAATAGTCGGTATTTCCTTGTTTTACTTAAGTCGCTTTGTGGGAAAGTCTTTTGAAAAATATTTATGAGTTCTGTTTGAATGTTTTATGAAGTTTTTTAATTTATTAACCTTAGATTAGGTAGTTCAATTGTTTGGGAGGAGTTGCTTATTTTATACCTCCGGATTTCCCCGTTTAACTGCCTGCCTATAGTTTATTATTGTTTTTCATACGGAGTGACATAGATTAATAATTGTCGCTCTTATACAACGAAGACCAATTAATATTATTATTCTATGCAGTGTAATTAGCCCTATTAATAGAATTTCTCAAGAAAAGTTAATAAGCGCACGCCTGCAATTAGTTCGATGAATGGACAATAGATGGCGTTAGTAGTATTTTAAACCGCTCTAACTAACTAAAAGTAACCTTCAAGGGAACTAATTAATTGCGGTAACAAATGAATAAGAGGCACAAACAGTCCATTTGGAAAATTACCATTTATCAAGTTATTTAAACTTTAAAACGTGCAAGTTAAATTTAATGCTTATCCCGACCCTATCTTCAATATAAGTCATGCTCTCACATAATATGTAAACCCATTTTGCACTACCCCTGCGATAAATACAGGATGTATAAGATTATATTGGCCTGAAGCCAATTGTAATTTCGCATACACGTTGTATATATGAGTGGCCTGTTATAAAATAGGCAAAATTCAATTTTAGAATGTATTCTTAAGTGATTAAGGTGAATGTGTCCTGAACGCGGAGAAAATTTTGCATTTTGAATGCATATTTGCCGAAATCTCGTATAGCTAAATAAATAGGCTTTATTTGGTTTGGTTTAACAAAACGTTAATATTTTTGTCAAGTATGTAGAGTTAGCTGTTGACAAGAAAGGGTTTTAGAGAATTAAACTTAGTCCAATATTTATTTTAGAATGTATTCTTTAGTGATTAAGGTTTAGTTTTATTAAATGCATTAAGCTAGCTTGAAAGAACAATGGTCAAGATGTACCTCCTACTTTTAAATTCCAAGTAATCTAAAAAAAATTGACTATAAGTAAACCACACAATTAATTGTCTCAAATTCTTCAGCCCATCATTTCAAAAATAAACAAAAAAAAGCGTTTTTAATTTTGAATATTTATTTGGCGTCATTGGAACAATAAAACCACTGATTATTTAAGTCATAGTTAGAAATTATGGATTGAATAAATGATAAATAATAAATCTCCAGACTAACACACCAATTATATGGCTCTAAAGTAAGTTGCAGTAAGCACTTTTGTTATAGGTACCACCTAATGGACTAGGGGAGAACCTAGTTACACCCAGACACGAGCCAATATCGTTAAAAGCCATTTAAGAAATTGGACCGACCCGGGGATCGAACTCGGAACCATCCGCTTAGCAGTCCGGTACCGCTGCACCACAGAGGTCGTCAATGACCTGACTGAATTACTTACTTTTACAACAAAAAATGAAAACAAAACTTTAACAATTCTCTTTTTATTTTAAGGCCATATCCCGATACTTAAATATAAATATGGTTTAAGAAGATAATATTCTATTTAGATTTTAATTAAATTGAATTAGACATTTTATCTAAGTTTGTAGGCCGTTTTATTATGATATGGTTGCCAAGTAACGAAGCTATTGATTTTATAGAAAACGTTCCATCACCAATACTGACGTGGTTCTTCATGAGTGAGTATTTATTTTTAAGTATTAAAAAATAAGCAAAATTAGTTATATTTTTTTCATGTACTGACAAATATGAAGTGAAAGGAATTATTTTGTTGACCAATATGGGTTTTTATGTATTTTTTAAGAGTTTTATAATGTAACTAGTGGCCGCCCGCGACTCCGTTGGCATGGAAGTCGATTTCCCGTGGGAATGAGATGATTTAAGGCGGTAAAAAGTACCCTTTGTATTATTCTGATGTATAACCAATATTACCTACTGAAAATTTAGATGTTACATCTTGGGTCCAAGGTGCGCAAAAATTCGCGTTCATTTTAGTTGAATACTGCCCTTTTACGCCCAACAACTGATGCTTCATGACTCTACATAATTATTGATTAAGGCTCCACCCTGTATCAAAAACGATAATTGTAAAATATAATACTAATCGTGTCGGAATCGTCATGTACGTTTATTTTTTACACTAAAAACAAAAATATGCATTAATAAAAAAATTACAAACAACCTAAATGATTTAAAATATATTAATTAGGTATGATGTACGTAATATTTGGTTGCTTCTAGAAAAAGTATGACCACAAAGACGTGGAAAGAAGAAGAAGAAGAAAAAAAAAAGGGTTGGGTTTAGATTTCTTTTTTGGTTTATGTTATTATAAAAAAAGTAAACTAATCGACGCCTTATATTTGATATGATTGTTTTATATTGATTAGAAAGCAGCCCAATTTTACTTTTTCCCTATGATCCACCGGCTTAAGCAAGTATATATCTATCGTAAAATATGAATATTGCACCTAGCTATGGCAGGTCATGTAAAGGTTAAGGTTTTTGTCATTAAAGACAGTTAATTGGCCTTATGTTAGTTTATGGTATAACTGCGGTATAATAAAGATTTTTACTTTGAACCTTTCCATTACAAGATTTAAAGTGGATATTTTTAGTAGGTACGTTATCAATTTTTTTTGAGTGATGAACAAAGGATGTATTTTTTTTAAGTATATGTTTTTAAAATCACTTGAAAAAAAAACCAAGGTCTGTTGATAATTTAAAGAAATATTCCGGCACCAAAAAACGACTTACCAAGACACAATTACTAAAACAACAAAAAAAACTGGTTATAAACTTAAAGTACAGAATTAAACTCTAAATTATATTTATCAAACCTACACTCCTGAGTTAGGTCAAGCCTTTATCTTCATTGTAAACAAACTATGATGAATGCAAACCAACTGTCATACAGGGTGATTCATAAGTGGCTTGAGATCCAAGACGGACATATTATATTATGTTTTAAACATTGAGGAGAATTTTAAACGAATTTTTATTTGTGTAAATTTTAAATATGTATACCAAATCTTTTTAAAAATTTATTACTTTTTTTTGTACTGTGGTAAATTTCAACACATTGTATTTCCATCTACAATAAATAACATACAAAATAAAAAGAAATATTTTCCCAAAAAACTTACAACCAAATTTCCGTTTACTACTTATCTTACTCACAGTGTCGTAAGCCACAAAAGAATCACGGTGTATAACAGTTCTGTGGATTTCAAGATGTCATGGATAATCACTTTTTATCACGACAGTACTTGTAGACATCAAACTAAGTTAAACTTAGTCCCGATGAATTCAGTACGACGATAGAGACAGTATCACATACTAGTCTGTGGTGAATATAATGTTTTTGAAAAGTAAATAAATATTTGATTTTAAGTACAAGGTGAAATAAAACGAGGTAAATTGGTTGTTTATTATTTTTAAAGGGATATAAACGGTGATGTTTGTTAAAATTTGTTAATGATAACTAAATAATTTTGTTATTAATGATTAATACCGGTCGGAAGTTAGCATTGAATTGTATTTATTTAATTAATTAAACTGGAAACATTCAGACTAAAGGCATTTAAAGAATATCTATATATTTTAAATTTGTATCGGGGAATGAACCTCTAACTGCCACAAAGTCAGATCCCACGACCAAAACAAAAAAAAAAACAAAAAAACACAATATTAAAATACTTTATGTAGTGGAATTTACACCGATAAGGTCAAACTTCACAGTTACACCTGAGGTAAGTTTAATCAGCTGCTCTTGTATAAACAGATTTCATGCCAAATTACTAATAATATTATAATTAAGCGCTTTGCATACTGAAGTATTTTAATGACAATACCGAATAACCTCTTTTGTATAAGATTGGCAATACATATAACTTTTTTAGGTATATACATAATATCATAAAAATTACGGGATGATAGCGTACTACGAGTAAGTGCAAAAAAACTGACTGCTTTAACTTATGTATGTAAACATTGTTAATATGTAAAAACGATACGATATAAAAAATTGCTATTGTTAATAGTGGTATAAACACTATAACAATGGAGCGAAGTGTCTAATTAATGTTTGAACGGTGAGTCTAATTTTACATGCACTTTGTAACTGTGGCCGGCAATCTTCAGTGCGAGCAACTCTTATTGCTTAATAGTGTATACAGGGTGTTTTAATTTAATAACAACTATATTGTTCGTCAGTATTAAATAAATTTACTAAAACAAAATGTGTATTTGAGCCGTTATTATGCTATAAAGAGTTTTTACATACAACCATAAAAGAGTTTTTTTGCGTATTAATTTAATTGTTACCTTTTTATTTGGTTAAATTTGGATTATCTATATAAAGTTAGAATTAAATAGCTTCGCATAGTAACATAGTCAATTTACTTTAACACCTTTGACATTGATTGTTAGAATCGAAATGTCCAGAATTATTTTAAATAATTTGTTTTGATCGTAAAGTTTAGGGAAGTAAGTTATAAACAGTAGGAATACCAATATTCAGTAAGCAAGCAAGTAGTTGCAAGTAAACACTAAATAGATAAAATAATTACCGCAGTATCAAAGATTCAAAGTGCAATAACATCGTTATATAAATACAGACATTATCAGCTATTGGAACACAACATAGTAAGTAAATAAAATAATAGTAAGAGTTATAATTAAGTTTTTCAATAACTATTAGCATTCGCAATAATATAGATACATCATTTTTTAAGGTATAATTCTTTACTAATCAGACTTGTCACACCGATTACAGCTTTGTGTGTATAGGCCGTAGTTACATTTTAGCTTTCATCTATCTGTGTGTAGATTGTAAATCCTAAATGTTTGATGTTATTAGTGATAACGTTTCTATTTACATAACGAAGTTATTGAACCTTGAGCCCTTTATTGTTAAGTTATTACTATGATGACATTCATAAAAATCAAATTTATTTTTCAGTACATTCATTTTGGGTTCTGTACCTCAAAAAATAAAAAGAAGAACCCATATACAATGAGTTCATTGTCTTACTGTGATAATTAACAGATATTGATTAAAAATTAAAATGGTTTTTATTTAAGGTTAAGTGAAACATTAAATACATTATAAGACTTTAAATAAAGTGAGTATAGTAGTAGAGTATATCCAAATAGAACACGTTGTATACGTGCTAGGGCTTGCCTTGATTAGCTCACAGTGTAGAATGCGTCCATTCTAGCCACTCGCGTTTTGCGTGTATTTTTCATCACATTATTTATATTCTGAATCATTGAACTGAATCCAGTAGTGAAGTGTATTTTTTTTTATTAAGTGCTTTAAGGTGGATACTAGAATTTTAAATTGAATGTTTGTGAAATGTGTGTTGGTTGTGTGTAACTTATTAACGTGTTTTGGATAGGTAATGATCTTATTGTGAAATGATGCTCTTATTTAGTCAGACTTAAAGCGATGTACCTAAAGATCTTATTTAGCTACTTGACTTTTGGTCATTTGTTTATTTATTTACTTAGTTACCAATTTAACGGATTTAAATTGGATATTTATGCTACTAGATTTATCTTTTTTTTGTTTGAAAGAAATGACGATATGTTAGTTTCATTATAAAGTTTCGTTTCAAAATACGAGTGGTATAGCCCGGTCCCACGGTGCGTGATACAATGCACGTGAAATTAAGAAAAAATTTACGAGTTTTCTATCACTTTTCCACGTGTTAGGTGTTAAGTCATGTGAAATTTCATATAAAATCTTGCCTCCAAATTTCCAAATTGATCTCAAGTGACCTATTACCTAACAGGTAGTTAAGTGATAGAAAACTCATACACAGCATACAGACAATTAACATCATATGTTAATTATTTGCTAATTAGTTCTTAATTTTTAGTTGGTGTCGAAAGCTTGAAGAGTTAGACTTATTTAGCATTATGATGCAGAAATATTGATTTTAGAGACTTTAAATGTTCAAACTCGGTGCCAATAGTATTGTTTTGGTAGAGTTGGTTAGGTTCTTGTTGTATTATTAAAACCAATTAACTAAATTATTAAATTTAATAATAAAATTATAAATCTCGAATGAATATTTACAAATATATATTTATAGAAATCAAAACAGCTGTGTATACATACAGAAATATATTTTTTTCAAAGCAAATCGGTGTCATTTGCTCAGTGCAGTGATACGCGCATCAGGCATAGTGTTTTAATTATTAAAAAGAAAAACAGGTTTACAACAAAGCCTAATAATAAAAATTTTGATATTTTTCATAAAAGCCTCGACGTCCCTTGCCCTGCATCAACTAACATTTAACGTAAGGTGAAGGGCAAGAGTTTTTAGGTGTTTAAGTAACTTGTTACAAAAAAAAAAAACTTCGTAACTAGTTAGGAAAACAGTAAAAAAATATATTTAATATACAGCGAAGATATAAGCATCGATTCGAATTTAATCAATTGTAAAATGCCAGTAAAGTTACACAAAAAAGAACCATTTCAAAATTTGTTTTATTTTGGTACATCAAATTATTAGAATTAGTTAGCATAGCAATCATTAAACTTGTTTACGTATATTTTTTTCAGTTTTAATCTTTTGCTAAGGTTGTTTTGGCAATAGGTTAAGGTTTTTTACTAACACACAATTTTGCAGTTTTTATTTGTCACACATTAATAAGTCCGCCGGAGATTGGCTATTTTTGACGACATTTCGATAAATCGTTTTTTATTTGATATTGGCAATTGACACTGAAGGATTACCTACTTGATTTTAACAACCTATGTACAAACTGAAAAAATAACTAAATTTCATTGGCTATTGAATAAAAATTCTAGAAGAATGCCAGTAAACTAAAATAGCGACTTTTCTTGATACTATTTAGATATCAAATCGCATTTTCCTTTTTGGTCTAAACAAAAATGGATGCCAAATAAAACAATATAACTATTACAACACTCTTTTAAATAATTATTCAAAGGAAGTACCTTAATAGAAAGAAAAATAAATAATAGGTACTCATTATCTGCGTTAAGGTTATTAAGTTATACGCAAAATATTTAATTTTAGATTAAAACCATCTGTTTTTAATTTATGGTCATTAAATTTATATTGAACACCTTGGGAAAACTGTCTGGCTTTTGTGTGACAAAATATACCTACCTACAGGTACAGGTGTTAAACCTATTATGAATATTGCAATTATTTCAAGCTAAGTATTGACTTTTAACATTCTTTGCGAGTTTTTACCCGTTTAATGGTGCCTTTTGATGACCCTGAATGTTTGTTCAGGCATTGGCATAAGACTCTTTGTGCTTTGCCGGTTATTGTTTACAATGACAATATTCAATAAATCAAGATTTAATATTGATACATGAGACGCCCGCTAATAAATAAATCTATAAATCTCCAGACTGACACACCAACTGTGTGGCCCTAAACTAAGCAAAGCTGGTACTATAGGTACCGCACCCAGACACGAGCCAATATCGATAAAACATTTTTACGAAATTAGCCCGACCCGGGGATCGAACCCGGAACCATCCGCTTAGCAGTCCGGTACATATACCGCTACACCACAGAGGTCGTCTCCATTTCCCATTCCTACTTATCGTCAACTCTTACTGTTTACAAACAACTATAAACACTTGCAGTATCAACAAAGGTATTAACGATCGTTAGTAATAAACATAATAGCACTGTCTTGCTTCAAACCAACCAACCGGCGCGTGATGAGGCAAGATGCGCACGCGTCGACCTTACTACGTGTAATGTGACGCAAATTATGATAAACGCAGTTGCATTAGCTGGTTATTGATGCGTTTTTGAATGTGCAGGGTGATGATTTTATTTTAAAGGTTTTATATTGGTATGTTATATTTCATTTACATGTAATTTCCCAAAAAATTTGTAATTAATCCTGTTCACATTTGCACAAAAACTATTCCTCTTTCTAGTGTATTCAATTATTTAGTTTTTCTTAATCCTTCTCTATTGTTTCGCTGTTTGTATTTTTGTGCTACAATTGTAAAAAATAAAAATCTTATTGTTTTTGTACAAAAAAGTTAAGCATTTTTGAAGATGCAAAACAAGTTATACACTGATGACAAGATAAGTGTTGTAATTGTCTCAAAATGACACCGAGACCAATTTTAAATTTATTAAGACACGTTTACAAAAACAAAAAACATTCGTTTTATTCTTGATAGTAAAGATTGTTCGAAACTCAAATTTTGTTAATAATTTAAAGATACAAAGCTAGTTCTACTACTCATATCAGTCAATACAAGTGACTTCGATTATATAGCAATAAACACAATTGAAATAGACCAAATGTAGGTTAGACTATTTAGTTTGATTGAACATGTCCTCATAAATAAATAAACAATGATGAAACTGTACATAAATCTCTATTTTTTTTTTTGCGTTTTTGCAGATTTATTAACTGTTCAAAGAATTAAGGCCTTGTAAAATGTATGCGCAATGTTAATTTAAAACTTGATTACAACGACCCAATGCAATAGTGAAAAACTTTCTCCACTTGCAATAATTATCATTTTTCAAGTCAATCATGTTCCTTAGTGTGGTTTTTGAAGATGTATTCTTAATTCAAACGGCTAGTACTATAGTTACTCTTTTCTTTTTATTTACAAGTTTTTTTTTTCCAGGAGTAAAGGGCGGCTAAAATCAAAATGGTGGAGATCAGCAAGCACCTGTTTGACGCCAGCTGCAGAGATGTGGCGTGTCACAAGCTGCTGCACCCGTGGAATGAGAGCTGCTGGTCATCGCTTGGAGGAAGCGTGTACAACTCATTCGTTGGAAGTGCTAAATTCTACTCTATTGTCTATGCTGTAAGTGTTATTTGGGAATGATAAGACGTTTTGATAGTTTAAGATCCGACACATAGTTCGCGTTTGAACTAAGAGCATTAATTGAACTCGCATAACAAAATAAATAATGAACTTTAAAACTTATGTTTAAAATTTTGATACAATAATGTTTATGATAAGTGCAAAAACTGGGGAAACAACATTCTTACAGGAGATATTTCATAAACTGTAGAATAGTTGTCGTAACCTTATAATTCCTAGTAAAATCGTTTGATCTTATGTTACCTACTTACCTCATTTAATTTACCTAGCAGGGACCATGTACTTGATAGCAATGTATTAATTAGTTCAATAAATAACAATTTTTGAATTCAACATACATTCATCGAAATCATTATTTGAGCAAAGCGACCTATTCCCGAATTGTTTGACACTTTTGATCTCTCATTCTCATTTATTCAAAAAGTTTCAAATAAAGCAGTTACATCATTAAATAAAGCAATTCTGATTTCTGACGCCAAGTTAAAGTGGAAATCGTAATAAATTAAAAGGGTTATAGTTAATGTGTTTATAATGGAGTCAAACTTTGTTGGTATAAAATGATGTTTAAATAATCACTCTTAAAACCACGTAAAATGCAAATTGCAATTACTTAATTTTACCTTTAATACTTTAATTAAAGCAATCTTAAAAAAGCTTGCCTCAGAATTACTATCTAACTTAGTAATGCTGCAAAAATGAGAATTATTATTTTATAAATACTCCAAAGAAATCTAAGTCAAAAATTGTAGATAATGAAGCCTTCTTAATCTTCTATTAACGTAAACTTCTACTACAACTGTTTGTTGCGATGATATTATATTAGATAGGTACAGTGTAATTGAACATTAAACTTTTTTTCAATAGGCTCAAGTAGCAATGCGAGGTAAGAAGATTTTTAAAAAGGAAGAAATTAAACAAATGGCGGAATACTATGCCAGATCTACAATATTAGGAGGATGCGTCAGTACCACTTCGGTCACATTCGGATGTCTAATGAGGTATGGTACGTCGAACATTTAGTTTCCATGTTATTCTGTTTATTTGACACAATTTGGAGGAAAAAAAATTAAACGACGCCGATAAATAAATATAAATATTGCTATCTCCAAATAAATAAATATAAATAAATATAAATATTGCATCTTCCTGCCAAACGGTCATACGTCAGAGGTATACAGTTGAAACCCATGTCTTCTTCTTTCATTTTCCTCATCGTAATGTGAACCGATAATCAAAAACTTTAGATATATGCTTTGTTGATGAATGCTTATACGTTTTTAATATAATAGTGTTCAATGAAGATGGCTATTCAATTTTTTTTATAATTGAAAAATATTTCCAGATGGCTAGTAGGCAAGAAATTCCAGTACTACACGTACATTTTTCTTCCCAACGCTCTAAATGGAGTGTTTATTTGGTTGGAACCACCTAGCCGGCGGGGTCTGGTCATTAATCTGTTTTGTAATCTGGTAAGTCACATTGCTTTATATGAAGTCTAATGACCTAAGAACGCAACATGCCTGTGATAGTAGATTTCCACTATGTGCAATAATGTGTAAAGGCAATATTACAAATATAAATCGTGAGAATAACAAGACTTTAAGTTCCTTATATATATTATTTTTGACTAAATACGCCAATATTAGATTACCCTATTATGCAAAATATATTGGGTTCATAGACTTTAATCTCTTCTTGAGTTAAAATCACTCTGGTTTCCTGCAAATGGCCTATTTACAAAAAAATAACTACGTTTACGTTATAATATTATCAATTAAACTAATGTATGACCTTGTATTAATCTTAGTCTAATCTAGATGGGATTTCTGTGATGTTTAATATTATTGCTCATGTTTTAGGTCATAGAATATTGGCTCCGCACTTTAGAAAGAGCTGGTTACATAGCAATAACAAAAACAAGACAGACCCTAATGTTCATGGTGGGTAGCGCCCTCCTTTTCTACTTAATGCGATTAGAAGGAGACAAAGGAAAACGGACACCATTGTTCTGGTATTAACCCTTTTATTAGAAGATTTTTACTTAGGGTATTTACGTATTGTCTATTTATTGTCTTTTTATTTCAGGTTGATGACCCCAGAAAAGGTCAGAAGAAAAACGGATGAGTCTAAAAATGTATGTCCACACGAAGGACCATGTAAAAAATATATAATTAAGGTAAATTTGTATTTAATATAAAAACATTGAAATACAGTTTTAGTTTGTGCTTCATAGAGTATTGTAGCAACTATTCATACTACTTTTGAATTAGTAGCATTTCTTTTGTTTACGTGTTTTGAAACAACTTTAAAAAACAGTGCGAAGTCAACAATATCACAGATTACCGATAAAATTATAATTATACTATTTATCTTCAAAATTATCAGACATTAAATTTCTTTTTATCTCTTTTAGTTACTACTGACAATATCAACAGCTGGTAGATAAACACTTTCTGTATTATAGATTTCTTCTTTCTTTCCAGGGTTCGTCGATATATTTCACAGCAGGTCTCGCCTTCACTCTAGGAAGGGTGATCCTGCCAAAGATAAGAACGCCTTTGAAAGCGATTGCGTCAATTCAACCAAAGCATTTCAAGATGGCACTGTTCTTCGGCAGTTACATTGGTATTTACAGAGTACGACTAATTTTAAGCCTTATTACATGATTGTTTAGCTTACGTTCTTTTGATCTAGCGGTTCTTATCCTAAGGTACTACTGCTTCCGAAATATTTTCCGGATTTTATCATTGATTTGTTTTCATTGCTTCTTTTATAGGCTGTGATATGCTTCCTGTGTAATAAACGTGGATTCGACTCAGCGTTGTATGCGTTGCCGGCGGGATATCTCGCTGGACTATCGTTTATATTCAGTCCAAACATTGGATTTGCTATTGCATCAGTAACAGCAGCTTTCAAGGTGATCATTGACGTAAACAACTTTAAACTCATTTTACTATACTACTGATAATTTTTCTTCTTTAACTATTGGTTTATCTACGTTTAAACTCAAAGCTCATTTTTTTTTTACTTTCATTCACTTACTTTAGAGATATTTGATAAACATTCAATTAGATAACTATACCGATATCATTATTGGTTGGTTTCAAATAGTCCTACGGATTCTTAAAAAGCCTAACTTTACAGTAATCTGAGTTACCTTTTGTTCTAGCTGTATTCGACGATCCTCTATGAAAAGAAGGTTCTACCTGCGAACATCCCTCTACCAGTGCTTCTATACTGCTTCTGTCAAGGAACTCTGTTTCACGCCAGGTTTATGCACCAAGATGTATGCCCAGCCTATGTGCTAAGACTTCTCAAGACTGTGAGCAATGGATGGTTAGTATTTAGAGAAATACATAATAAACTTTTTTTATATCAAAATTATACTTCGATTCAAATGAAGGATATGATAGAAGAAATTGGCAAATATAGGTGATTCTGTTACCGTCGAGTTATTTTCATAGTTTGTATGGCCAAATGGACGCAGATTAAAATTCATAAGTTGCTTGAAACTAAAAACAAATATTTGAGTTTATTCTACTAGAGGGAAATAATTTTTTAATAGTCTGGTAGGTACCTACTAATGCCATGTTTTTTTGTTTATAGTGCGGATCAACTGTATGAAAACTTATTAAAGGAAGTAGCAAAGGTTGCTGTATAGACTGCACAAGTAACAAATAATGTGATAAAGATAGCTTTATGGAAAGTAAGATTTATATTATATGTATTTGAATATTTTGTTAAAATGTATGGTGACTTTGGATATTGTTAGTTTTCTTTTGACTAAAAGATACTTACTAAAATATTTCTTGTAATTATTTAATTTATTTTGCAGTTTTCGGTATTTGAATGGGTTTGGAAGATGGTGTTGGATTGTATGTACCTGATAATAATAGAAACTAAGTGTTATGTTGTGTATGTGTATGTATAAGTTTTGTTTTTATACGGATAATTATAGTGTAGATTCCATATTTAAAAGATCTTTTTTATACATTGTGTGCTTGTTTTTTTTTAAATGTATGTGATGGTAGTTTATTTTAAAATAAATATAAATTAAATATTTAATTTCATGTTTTTTATATTTTTATAATACAGTTGCTACTTTCTACAGCATTTTAAGGTTAACGGACCGTAAATACTTTTTTAACAGAAACTCTTTATGTTATGTTAATCCTTAATAAAAACTTTTGTATTTTTCTCCACTCTCATTATTGCTTTTACCATGTATTAAGTATAATATTATTCGTATTATTCTTGCAGGACACCTTTTTTCTTATGCAATACATAATACACGTCTACCTAGCAAGATGCCGTTGCTTTTGTTAAACTGTAGACTTAAACAATGACGACAAAGTAAAAAAAACAAAAGTTAAGCTTAAAAAGTATGTATTACACCTATATCTGTATCTTCATACTAAGGAAGCATTAGCACTCGTCACAGGCCTCCCACCGGCTCCGGTTGGAGGCCCGGTGTATTGATTCCTCGACTTTTTAGTGGAAGCATTTATAGGATTTACAATCAACACCTTCTTTAGTCTATCAGACAGTGTCGTAGGTCTTGTTCTAAATCTTCCGATTCTGCACATCCTTTCACACTGAAATAGATGTTTGATATAAAACAGTATCTCTTCAAAAATATCATAAAAGTATATTCTTCTTACTAATATTTGAAGATAAATTAGAACACGGAAGAGAAAGGGTATAAAACTTTATAAACAGTTAAGGATTAAATTGAGCAGAACTACCACTAAATTTTGAAGCCTCTAACTAAGCTTCTAAAACTTGTAGTATAGTTATCAAGCAGTTCCAAGAACATTATGCTAGACTTAAATTAATATTTATTTCCTTTTTAACTACATACTGTTGGCATTGAGCACAATACGTAGTTATGCATATATTGATACGATTCTTACCTCGTCCTCTGACACAAAGTTATTTCTGTTGCCTCCACATCCTGAATAAATTGCTTTTTTGCATACTTTCCATTTGTAATCATAATAATATCTATTGACGGCTCCGAAACAGAAACCATAGTCGAATTTGTGATTGCAATAATTTGGTCTATTTCCTAAGAAAAGATGTGACATCTTAAGTAGGTATATTAATTAAATAATCATATCTAGTACTTAGTTTAAAAGAGGTAGGTATTTTCTTTCTGCCGAAAAACCGATCCATGTTGTTCCGTACTTTACAACATTATTAAATTAATATATTACTATAAATGCATAATTCATTACTTTGTCGTAAATTTAGCTTTCCGCCCTGTGGTTTGACCTACAGTTAACCCTTTATAGGACGGCCCATATAAAGTGGCCTGTGAACTGGACACTCACTTTAAGGTCGAAATTATATATAGTTTGGCTATGGAATTCAAGCTAATGAACATTTACGACTTGTATTGAAGCACGCTGGCCTGTAAGCTTGCCAGCGTCCGAATTTGTTGTGCGCAGTAAAAAATTCGCGCCATTTTTCAAGATGGCCTGTGAACTAGCCACTGTGCGTTCATGCACTAGTATTTGCAGTTATCGCGAGCAGACGCCACGTTTGTTCGAGGGTAGTGCAAAAAATAAATATGTCTAGGAATAAAAGGTAAGTAAAACGATTGTGATATAACATATACTTTATTATTATTGGCCAATATAACTGAATACAACCAAATTAAATATTTTGTATTGCAATAAAAAGAGCCAAGTGTGTTGAAAAAACCTAACTTATAAATTACATATGTGAGTTTGAAGTTGTCTCATAAGTATTTTTTTAAATTAATTCACATAGACCATACTACATTACACGAAGTATATAGTCTATGTTTATGCTGTAAATACAAAATAAGCATAACTATACGGGTTCGGTAGTTATAGCCAATTATCGTAGTTGTTTATGTATTTTTTGTATCGAATATTGTTTATTTTTAGGTATGGATAACAATCCTGAGTTTATTGAGATTTCATTATAGTTTTTTTTTTGTTTTTTAGAAATAACTTCACATATCAAGATCTGGAGATGATGGACGAAGACCAATGGACGGAAATTGTGGTTATTACTGATGACCAGGCCATCCATTCTGATATCGGTGGCGATTCCGATGCTGATGACTTTTTTAACGATGTCGTTTCTAATACCAGCAGCCTTAGCACCCGTAGTTATAGCAATCAAGCATCGACTTCTTCAGAGCCCCCGCACGTATCGGTATTCCCGCACATTCCTTCACCACCACCACCACCTCCTGCACCGCTTTAGCCCCGCTGCATCCACCGCCTCATTTGCTATCGACGCCTATTGTTATGGATCAGACTTCCGAAGGAACTCCTGAAAATCTGAATAAGTGGAGTAATAGAAAATTCAGAAATCCACCATAAAAAAGTACTTTTAGTAGTTACGTAGGTAAAAATAAAGAAGTAGATCTAAACTCACCATTGATTTTTTTTGTTTGGTTTATGTTTTCTGAGCTAAGAAAAACATCATTATGTTTGAAAGTATAGGCTATTTTATGTTGTTACGTAGGTAAAAATAAAGAAGTAGATCTAAACTCACCATTGTTTTTTTTTTTGTTTGGTTTATGTTTTCTGAGCTAAGAAAAACATCATTATGTTTGAAAGTATAGGCTATTTTATGTTATATTTTAAGGCTGATTAAAGACTGATATAAAATATGCAATAATTTTATTTATACACCAAAAATTTGCGTTTTTTATAAGTGTCCAGTTTACAGGCCAGTGATTACACACAAATAGTTACTGACGCAGAACAGTCAGTGGTCAGTATATTGGCCACTTGTTTTTCGTCATTTTCTCGGAAAATAGCAACTTTAAAAAAATAATAAAAAAACATGTATTTATAAATTAGGCTAAAGAATATATATAATTTAAAAAAAAACGTAAATTCAAAAAAAAGTTAGGGTGTGCGTTAAAGGGTTAAATGATTTGACCGACGGGAATAGGGAACTTCATCCAAATACGTTAGGTAGTTTTTGCGTGAAAAAGCAACAATCACACACACTTACAAGCAAGTCATCTGAATAGTGCAGCCAATAACTCAGAAATATAATGATTTTAATAAATTTGATAAATAGTCGAAGAGACTCAGATTACTTACTATCTTCGTTTGGTGGTGAAAGGCAGTACTTATTGCACTCCTGCTCAGTTGTGAACCGGTTTCCATTGCCCTGACATCCTCCCCATTTGAATGTAGAACAGATCCTGCCTGCTGGCTCAAAGTAAAACATCTCCAAATTGGCTCTACAAGGACCTTTCTCCGGCTTTAGGAAACATACTTTACTAATTACTGCAAATTACAAAAAGAAAATTCAAAACTTAAATATTAAGAAATTGTTACTATACTTCTAGAAGTTATTATTATAATCCGTTTAGTAGTTAAGGAGGAGTTAGGGACAATATACAGAGAAGATTAGCGACTTTCCTTTATACTATTTATTGATAATGGTGATGATGATAATAATGACAATGAAATCTAATTGTCAAGTTACCAAAAGCTGATAAATGCGAGGGGGCAGAAAATAAAGAATTCCCCGAATATCTTCGATGTACCTACATATATAAAAAACTCACCTCGTGGGTTATAAGGCGTATATCTCTGTCTAGGGATTGCATAAGTATTATAAGAAATACCCGCATTCACTAAATATACAAACTGACCAAACAAAACAAAATGTCCAGACCACAGCATACTGAGCAAGCTATTGTTGATATCAAAAACAACGGTCCAGTTTTAATGCAAAATTTTATAGATAAAATTTATAGCACTAGCAATTTCAAAGTAAACGAATTGTGTTTTTGCTGTATAAAAATATAAATGAGTTTGCTTATAAAGACTTTGACTTGTTCCTGTATATAAATGTAAGGCTTTAGTTTTTAGGGCGAAATGCCATTTTAAAAGGTTTGATATCATGTTAAAAACCGAGTCCACTGACTAATAACTGAATTTGCTACCATTAAAGGTAATTTTACTAGTTCAAATTCCATTAAAATTTATTAAATTTCATTCAATCATCATGGTATTTTATGACTATGTTTTTCGGTGATCATTTCGCAATTATTGTAATTGATTCCTTTTGATGGCCGAATTCTATTTTTTACATACAAATTTTATTACACAGTTAAAAACTTTTGAGTAGTAACATAAACTGTTTATGACAGATCAAAGGTAGGTATTATTTTGAATTGCTTCCTCAAGCCCTTTGTATCTTCCTCACTACTTATCATCATATGGGAGGTATCAACAGCTACCAAAACATTTCACGTTATTTATCCTGCAGTTTAATCCCGACTACAGAAATGCGCTTCCAATCCTCGAGATTAACAAAAGTTTTGGTAATTCAATTTAGTCGTACACAAAGCGCCACCGTCTCCAGACGGCTATACGTCCATAAATTAAAATCCCAGAACAAAATACTAACGAAGTACCGACGGCGTAAATGAGAATCTGGTTTTGGAGCCAACTCTCGGTTGGAGCTAAGTTGAGCCTTCCGCGCAGCGGATCTTCGGCTGGATGGCACACAGATTAGAGCTGATGTTAGTTTTAGTTTGATTGTGAAGATTAAGTTATTGGGCTTGATTGTGATTGATTGATAAAGAGGAAGAGTCAGGTTTTTTTTAGATTAAAATATAAGAGCGCCAAAACGTAGTATTTTAAGGATGTACGAAAATATCCAAATAATAATAAATCTCCAGACTAACATACCAACTGTGTGGCCCTAAAGCATAGCTTGTACTATAGGTACCACACAATGGACTAGGGGAGAACCTAGTCTTATATCCTTTATATCTTTATAATCCAGCTTTTAACAGCAGTGTTTTTTTTTCATTTTAATATTTTTCAAAGACGTTCGGTTATACATGGAGTAAGTACATAATAGTCTGTAAACTGAAATGGGTCTACGACATTTCCACAGTTTAAAAAAAAATCTTCTCAATAAAACTATACAGATTTTAAATCTCTTCGGCTAACTCCGTTCCGCTTCTCCACAACCTGGCCTCTGAATATCCGTAGCGAAATCTTAACGAGTTGCCAGTTTAAATCCTGTACTATGACGTTTTTCTTGCGCTAAAACCCAATTACCATATGTATTCGCGGTATGAAATTCAGAACGGCTTTCGCACTTGGGGAGATATTTGCATTGTTAATTGTGGGTTTGGGATGAACTAGACACCCTGTATATATACGTGTTGTAGACATGTGACAGTGTGGAGCTTACTTGAGTTGGGAACACTGGATGGCTGTGTAGTTGGTAACCCAGTTTGAAAAGATTTATTTAGTTTTTTGTAGACGTACGTTTTTTAGAAAGCAACGGTGTTAGTAATGAAGTGCAATATGCAAAAAAACTGAGCAAATGCGCTAAAGCTATTAAAGTGACACTATAGCATGAAGGTAAATCCACTTTTATCGCTATCGTCGAACAAATGTTCCACTCTTGAATAATGGTAATTTTCTTTAGTGTGGTTTACAAAAACGCAGACAGTGACTTATTTGGATTTAAAATTAGGCAGACTAGGACCTCACGTCGATAGGGAGTGGCCCATCATAGTATGACATGAAGACACCAACAAAATGATTGTATTATGGATATCACAAAATGATTTTACGATTAAATTTTTATATATTTTGTTTTTCCTTACCAAATGATAACCTATATATATATATATATATAACCTATATTATATATATATATATAACCTATCAATGTTTAAGCTTAAAATAAGTAATATAACAAAATTGCTGTAAAACAAACACGGAAAGCTCATTCATTCTATTTACATACATACCGCAAATAGCAACAGTATTTCCTCACATATTTCGCTACAAAAGTGGAGATCAAGCAAATCCTTAGTCTTGAATTCAGCACACAATATGAAATTCTAGAAAATGTAGTGCATAAATCTGAAAGCACATAACATAATCCTTATTGCGAAATGGTATTTTGTCTCTAATTGATGAAATGAGAGATTAAATACAAAACTCACAAGTTTGCTAGGGTTTTAATATCCTCAAAATTATTACCAAAGAAACTCTTTGGCAATTAGACCAAAACCTAAAAAAACACAATGTAACGCCACCTCCAAAAACCATCCGCAATACACGGCAACTCTCATTTTCCGAATTCAAACTTCTCAAAATCCGTTTACAAATTTGGTTCGTATTCTAAAGCGGAGTCATAATAAAATTCTCAAGCCGCCATACAATATTGTGGAGAGGCACGCCCCCTGGCGGAAGCTGTGGGACAAACTATGCGATGACGGGAAGCGGCGCTGAATAAGTGCTGCAGGGTAGAGAAGGGGCAGAGACTGCTGCTGGGGTTGGGAAATAAATAAATAATAAATAAAACTCCAGACTGACACACCAACTGTGTGGCCCTATACTAAGCAAAGCTTGTACTAAAGGTACCACACAATGGACTAAGGGAGAACCTAGTTACACCCAGTAGTAGTTGGCCTGACCCGGGGATCGAACCCGGAACCTTTCGCTTAGAAGTCCGGTATATATACCGCTGCACCACAGAGGTCGTCGAAATGGGGAAGAAATGGCGGGATGGAAAATAAAATGACTCTGCTTAAAAATCAATTTGGTTGTGATGATCAAGAAACTTCCAGGCTACCAGATGACAGTTTGGAAAAACGAAATTTGAAAATTAAAACATACATTTAGTTGTGTGCTGCTAAAATTCAGTAACTACCTATTATATTGTGATAAAAAAGGAAAGTTGAACAGAGTAAGCACTTAAAATTCCACAACGTAGGTATTCCAAAGCCGAAGGTAGTTTATAAGTGTCGTTATTAACCTAGCAACTAGAAGCAACATAAAAAGTAGTTAATTACAAATGAGAACACATGCAATAGGTATGCTTCGCTGTGCTCATTACAAGAGTGAGGCAATGTTACTTTTTGTCAAGTGAAGGTAAAAACCCTAATTACTTAACTTAGTACCTAAACTCTACATTTAAGATGTAGGTACATGTCAAGATCTATTTGACTAATATGGTAGAGAAAAGCTACTACTTAGTCCACGGTGGTATTAATTCAAAATCACTCTACACCAATGCCAATGCCATCATTTTTGTTCATCAAGACTTCCGGTTAAGTATTTTTTTATTATTTCTTGCAGTCTCTGCCCCAGCCTACTCTTCAAACCCTGCAGGGAACGCGCCGGTGACGATGTTTGTTCATTAGAGGTTTTAATTTGATTTTTCTAGCTCTTTCTAATTACGTCCCTCTCATAATCTGCTCATTTACGCAAATAAGAACGCTGCGCAATTAGGCCGTAGGTCGCCTTTTGCTGAACTTTTGTATTTTAAAACGGTTCTCAATATGAAAATGAGGTTGATAATAGTGTTTGTGCTGGCTGGCGGTATTTTCCGATATGAAATTACCTGTGACTCGGTAAATAGCTGGGTCCGGGTATTGATAATTTCGGAATTTAGATGGTGTTTTGTTTCTGTAGGCGTTGGCGGTTTGGTAATTGGTTTTAGTGAATTAAATAATGGAAAAACGAAGCCAAGGTGCGGTAAGGTGTTTTAATAGGTTGCTAGTATTTAAGTAACCTGTTTATTCTAGAAAATGATTAGCATCAACTTAAGTGTACATCTAAAGCGGGAAATAAGTAGTCACAATTAAGGTTTGAAAAAATTGTTTTGATTCGCGTCAAAATAATTATTTGTAGTAAGTATGTGCAAATCAAAAGATATTTATTTCATGATTTAAATTAAGTACAACAAATACTTCTTAATAAGAACGAAAAAGTAATTTAACTAAGTTAGAAATAATTATAAATTTTAACAAAATGTCTGCGAAGTTCGTAATTTCAATAGAACTGCTTATTTTAAAATTAAATAGTTTTGGTTTCAATTGTTACAAATTACTCCAAATTGTACAAAATTGTTTTCTCAAACTTTTCTTTGCAAGTAGATTTTGTTATTTTATCAAGTGAAAGACTAAACATCTTTGGGCGGAATATAATTGTAAAAAAAAAATTTACAGGTATTATAGAAGCTAATTACCCTTTGTTTACAAAAATATATATAATATTTCTTATTAGAAATTTAGCTCTAAAAGTAACCTAACGTTTATCCATCCTTATGTTTTCTGTTTTGTAAACTATGATGATTAATACTTAGGTAACTTTAGCATTGGTACTCGTACATGCCTACACAGTTTTATTGGCCTATAACGGGTGTAAAAAGACCTCTTCCGAAGCCTGAAACCATGTATTCTTGAGCCTCAATAGTAACTAAATTCACTAACAGCATACCCTGAAAACTCAATTAAAAGAGTTATTAAGGATTGAAAAGTCATATTTGCCGCTTGAAATCATCGATCACACAGCAACTGTGGATCAGGTGCGATTATTTACATTGCACATTAAATTAAAACACTATTTAAATTGAAATCATCATTAAATCTGATAGTATAAATGCAATTTGGTACAGTTACGTTTTTTTTCGCTAAAAACGTAACCAGTACCCCTCCGGTAATGGCCAGTTTTTGTTTTCGGAAGCAGTCTTTTTACACCCCCCTGTATTTGATTGACAAATGTCTTCATTAATGCATAAAAGAAGGATATATCAATACTTCCTAGCTAGCTCCTGCTGACTAGCTGTATTTACTATAACTTTAAACAGAAAGACTGCATATTGATCTCATTTCCGCTTAGAAAACGTCAACGACATCGTAACGATTCCCGGGTCAGGCCAATTTAAAAATGTTTTTTCTATATTGGCTCGTGTCTGGATGTAATTAGGTTCTCCCCTAAGGTACCTATAGTACAAGCTGTGCTTAGTTTAAGGATTAGTAAAAAAAAACATTTATAATTGGTGTCATTTTTTGTGTCATTTGATATGAAATCGTTGCGATGTCGCAGAAGTTCCTTAGCTGCATTGAGTAGGCTTGAGTTCCACTTATTTATCTAGTTATATACGTGCTTTATAATACTTAACGATTAATAGACGTAATAAGAAACATACAAGCATTAAAATTGTCTTTATTTACAAACAACGAGTGTAACAAAATGTTGATAACAATAAAATTAGTTTTGGTGTCGATATTAATTATTGTGACTAGATAATTGAATGCGGAATGTATTTACATCGTAATATTTGTACACATTAATAAAAACATAAAATTTTAAAAAACATATCTTGGTAATATTGGTAGGTAAAGTAAGTGTAATTTATAATTTTTAAAGTCGGATGGAGCTCGCCTTAACATTGTTTTTTTAGAATAAGGATTCGTTTTCAACAACATAACAGAAAACAACCCAATATTAGGTACTTAAAATGTAGGTTCTTATTATCTATTTTAATTTTATTTCCTTTTCCTGGTTATGAGGTAGGAAAATTTGTTTCGCGGATAGTTAACAACGTAGTTTTTTAGGACATTCACATCCGTCTTACAATCTTTATATTTTTGGTAAAAAATGACATCACAAATCACTACCACTCTGCAAAGTTTCACTGTGGTGCTGTCGTTCACTGTGTTTTTATTTAAAGAAATTCAAAAAAGTTACTGTCTCTGGTTAGTTAATTTTTAAAGAGTAGATGGAAGCAAAGCATCTCGTCAAAAGCAGCTTTCTAAAGAATAAAAAAATAATAAAAATCATTTATTTCATCATTAAGTAACTTAATTACATTCGATGAAAGTCAAAATATCGATCATCAGCTTATCATCAGTAGGCCGAGAGAAAAAAGCTGGCGGAAAAAAACTCGGCACTCTTTTGTCCATCACCAAATATACAAAATCTATAAATCTAAGATATTCTTTGTACCAATAAATGCAAAGCATGTGGCGTCATTATACAAATGGCGACAGAGATAATTATACACGACGAATAGGTCACCCCGGTTGGAAGTAGCAACGTATTATTAGGATATCGAAATGCCATGTGATTTGTAAGACATAAGTACTTAAAGTTTTCATTTAATTAATGTACCCAGATGAAGTAAGTCAATCAAACATCATTAGTTTACTGAAGTACATACCTACTGCTTAAACTATGAACTAAAATAGATAGGCATTTTTAAGTCAGAAACATTTAGAGCACATAATGTGAAGATACATAAAATAGACTGAAGGATATATAAACATTAATTATATTTGTAATATTTTGACTTCATTTCAATAAAAAAACTCTTTTAACAAGTAGAAAAATAGAGTTCTTACTTGAAAAAAAATGAGATCCATTACAGCTTAGAGATACTTAATGAGGCATATTTTATCTGAGATCAAAACTGTGTTTGTTTCTTTGATCATTTAACTTTGACATGAACCAATTCTGTCGTTGTCAACGTGTCGTTACAAAAAATAAAAGACATTTTAACTTTTTCTTTTAATAACCTATAAGAAGGTTTTTGAATTAGATAAAGTCGAATTTCTTACAAAAACTTGTTACAAGTTAACAGTGTAGTTAACTTAAATGGAATTGAAAAATGAATGTGATCACTTGAAATAATTGGTAACTTTTAGAAGATTAATACCAAACTTTCTTGGCGGCCAGCAACGCACGCATCATAATAAAAAAAAGTGTGTGAAGAAATTCAAATACAATTTTTAACTGGTTCCTAAAGCTATTAAAAGTAAGTACTTAGGTCTTAGGTATTTCACTTAGGTGCCTTATTTATCTTTTTACATTTTAAATGTAATGACTTTTTATAGTAAACATTTATTTTATTGTAACGTATGTTTATTGGAATAATTTTCTTATAAAATCACAATTTCGCTTATTACATAAACATCATTGGTATATTTACAAATTCAATAAGACGTTTAACTTTAACCACAAGAAAATAATAGAACTAAATTAAATGACTTTTCATTATCTTTATGTAGTTTTTCTATTTTCCTTATGTTTTATTACGTTTATTTAAACCTAAAATTAGGTTTCGTATAAAATTCTAACAATTAATAATGGACAGCTTTAATTCTATAATTAAGTTTAGTATCTTAAAAATAATATATCGAACAAAACCGTTACATTTTTCATCAATCTGACTCTGACTTAAAAACGAAAAATAATTGTTTTTTGAAGTACACGTTAAATTTACATTAGTCACAACTGTCTTATTTTAACTTACACAAAACAACCTTAGGCCTACTAATCCCAAATGCACAAAGGTCATTGACCCTAACCTCCAAGAATGGACTGTATCACTTTCTTCTCGGTATCTTCTCTCGTGTCGTCGTAGTATTGCAAGTTCTCCCATTGGTCGTCCAGGCCGAGGTAATCTTCTCCGAGGACGAGCATCGGGAGAAGAAGAAGAAGGAAGAAGAAGATCCAGCTCGGGAAGGGCCGCGAGCCCTTGTTGAGGGTTACTGAAATGTGGAGAAGAGGTTTTGTTAGAAATTTAAACACCGTAAGTGAAGTTATTAAAGAAAATTATCAAATCATGCTGGTGCCTTCTTATTTACAATTCCTGTCAAGAATAGAGTCGCGGAACAGATCATTGGCTTTTAAGCAAGTAGGTAGTCGGCAGTTGGCGTGAAGAAAGTCAGAAAAAAAATTAAGAACATCGAACCATTAAAAAGAGAACTAGCAATGCAATGCAAAGTTCGGCCTTAGTTAACTGTTTTTTTTAATAATTTCTTTAAAGATGCATCCATCATGCATGCGTGAAGCCCAGACTGGATGCAAATCTTCATTTTTATTATAAAAATAAGCTATGGTCACTAGTCTTACTTTAAGTAAAGGAGTTTTTCTAGTTAAATGTATTAGGATATGGCCGATTTAATAACAAGATGATAGTATTAATTAATTATTAACTTTATTAGAAAATACGTATGAGAACAGCAAGAACATCAGAGTTACAAAGTAGAAAAATAATATGGTGTTGCCAACTTCATCTGCTGACAAAATTAGGGTTGACATAGATAAATTTTCTTATTTTAACACTCCCACTAAAATTTAACTATAATGCTCATCTTAATGTCTACTTTTAATCACAAAACAAATTAAAACAAAATCTGATCTCTTAGATATAGGAAAGATTGAGTCGGTAACGCTTTGGTTAATATATCTGCTAATTGATTTTTACTTGGAATATAATTTAATTTAATTATCCCCGTCTCAACCTTTTCCCTTATAAAGTTAAATTTCACATCTATGTGCTTAGTTTTCTTATGATAAACAGGGTTGCTAATCAACTTGATAGCACTTTGATTGTCTACATACAATGGAACATATTCAATATTTTCACCTAAATCCGATAATAACTGCTGCAACCACAATATCTCTTTTGCAGCCTCACAGGCAGCTACAAATTCGGCTTCAGTAGTGGAGAGAGCAGTAGTCTTCTGTTTCTGGCTACACCATGTGATAGGTCCTCCATTCATGTTAAAAATATAGCCTGTCGTAGACTTACGTGTATCTACATCACCCGCAAAATCAGAATCTGAATAGCCAGTTAGACCACTGATTTCTCCATACTTAATACATAAATCTTTAGTGTTCATTAAATATCTAATAACTCTCTTGACAGCATTAACATGTTGCTGACTTGGATTGTTTACATATCTACTTAAAATGTTTACAGCGAAAGAGATGTCAGGCCTTGACACTGAGCTCAAAAATAACAAAGAACCTATAGCTTCTCTATATGGAAAATTAACTATTTTGTCATCCATTTTCTTTGAAATTACAACATTGACATCTGCTGGAGTACTTGCAGGATTTGAATTATTCATGTAAAATCTATTTATTATTTGTTCTATATAATCTCTTTGACAAATATAGATACAATTATTTAATCTCTCTATCTCCATCCCTACAAAATACTTTAAATTTAATTCTTTAATTTTAAATGTTTGTTTCAAATATTCTACAATTTTATTTATAATCGAGGTACTTGAAGATATTACAAGGGCATCATCAACATATATAATTATAAATACTTTTACCCTATCAAAAACACCTACATAGACACAATTGTCTGCCTGAGACTGTACAAAACCATATTTCATTAAAAACTCAGTGAACCTCCTATTCCAACATCGAGATGCTTGCTTTAACCCATATAGTGACTTATTGAGCTTTAAAACACAATCATATTTAAATGATATACCTTCTGGTACTTCAATAAAAATATTCTCATCAAGTAAGCCATTCAAAAACGCAGTTTTTACATCAAATTGTTGAATTTTTAAATTATACTTAGCAGCAATAGAAAGAACAATTCGTATAGAGTCATACCTCGTTGTTGGAGAGAATATTTCTTGATAATCAATATCTTTAATTTGAGTAAACCCTCGTGCACACAAACGAGCCTTATACCTGTTAACCTGATTACATTTGTCCTTTTTGATAGCAAAAACCCACTTTGTAGTAAGAGTACGTTGACCACACTTCTCAACTGGAGTCCAAGTATTATTCTCTTTATGTGCAAGCAATTCTTCATTAATAGCTTGTAACCAGTGTTCTTTTTGTGGACTCTTCATTGCTTCTGCATATGTTTGGGGCAATGAGAGTTCAACCATGTTTGCTTCAAAGAACCTATTATTTCTAGGTCTTAAATTTATATAATTCTGAGATATATCTTCATTTTCTATTTCTTGGGATGGTTCATATGTCGGATCATCACTATTACAACTTAATAAGCTGTCTTCTTCTTCTGTTGTAGTTTCCACAAGAGTATCCTCTTCATTGATTATTTGTATATTATCATTATCTTGTTCTGTCTTTTCATCAATAATGCATATTTTTGTAATATTTTTTTCTTATCTCTGGAACATTACTTTCATCAAATATTACATTTCTTGATATTTTTACTCTTTTAGTATTCAAGCTAAACATTCTGTAATTGTTGTTATCATAACCAACTAATATCATTTTCTCACTCTTCTTATCTAGTTTGGTTCTGAGCTGGTCAGGAATATGGACATATCCAACACTTCCGAACACCTTCACATGGCCTAAATGAGGTTTGATGCCATTCCATAATTCAAATGGTGTTTTCTGAGGAGTCTGGCTGGAAGAAGTTCTGTTTAATAAATACACCGCACAATTCACTGCCTCTGCCCATAGATTCAGTGACACATCTCTAGCATACAACATTGAACGTGCACTTTCCACAATAGTACGGTTCTCTCTCTCTGCACGTCCATTTTGTTCTGGTGTGTAAGGGGCGGTACACTCATGAACTATTCCTTCTCTGTCTAAGTAGTCTTTGAAAAGTTTGTTGACATATTCTCTGCCATTGTCAGTATGTAATATTCTGATACTGTGCATATACTTATTTTTTATTATAGCATTATATTTTTTGAATATTTCCATAACATCACTTTTGTGTTTAACAAAATATACATGCCTGTAACTTGTAGCGGCATCTTTAAATAGAATGAAGTATCTCATACCTTGGATAGATGTATGGCTCATTGGTCCACAGATGTCGCTATATACAAGGTCACCTGGCTGTAGTTCCCCTAGTACAGATTTGTGAAATGGAAATCTGCACTGTTTCCCATATGCACATGCTTCACAGACAAAGTCAATTTGATCACTATTTTTCAGCTTTAAACCTTCAACAACACTGTTAGCACTCATATTCTTGATTTGTTTGACATTAATGTGTCCCAGTCTTTCATGCCACATTTTAATGTTATCAGAACCACTTTGAACTAAGTTACAGGTATCTGGAACCACTGCTTTTATCTTTAGCTCATACAAATTGTTTTCTGTTATAGTTGCACTCATTACTAAGTGATTGTCTTTGTAAATTAGCGCACTAGAATTTTTCTTGATAATAGTGTAGGATTTACGCATTATCGCACCTTCTGAGAACAGATTTCTTCTCAAATTTGGAACATACAACACACCATGCAGTACACTGTTCTCCCACTGTCCATTGACATATCTCTTTATTAACACCTTGCCTATGCCAGCCACTTCCACTGACTGTTTGTTCCCCAGTGTCAATGATTTCTGGTTGCATTCTATAAGTTCTATGAAGAAGTCCTTTATATAGGTCATATGTGCGGACGCACCACTATCCAAAATCCAAACGTTCTCTTCAGCATCTCTCTGGTTGAAGCTGGTTTCTACATTGAACGCTAACATGTCTGCACCTTCCTGTGGAGGTTTTCTAGATTTGGATTTCTTTGGAGCACGACAGTCTCGAGAGAAATGACCCCGTTTGCCACAATTATAACACTCAAACCTATGCTTGGTCGGTTTGAATTGATTTGAAGCACTAGTATTTCTATTCTGCTCGCTTTGTTTTGGGTTATTCTTCCATCCCTTGTTAGCTACAAGAAGAGCGGTTTCCTGTTCTTCTTCACATTGCAAACTTGCTTCTTCGTCTAACAAACGAGCAGTTAGATTGACAATAGTCTGTTGAGATGTATCCAACGACATCCAAGCTTGACGGAGCGATCTATACTTGTGAGGCAATGTTCCAAGTATTTTTGTTATTACAGCCATTTCACTAATGCTCTCGCCGCTTTCTTTCAACTGTTTGGCCAAAGATTCTACTTTAGAGATGTGTTGAGCTACACTCTCATTTGCATTCATTTTGTACTGGTAAAACTTTTCATGTATAAGCATTTTACATAACTCACTTTTCTGCTCGTATATTGACTCTAATTTTGTCATTATTTCGTTAGCAGTTTCACAGTTTTCAATCAAAGTAATTTGTTTGAAGTCCATCGAAGAGGTTATTATAAACATTGCCATTCCGTCATTTTTCGACCACTCAACACTGTTTTCCGCTGGTTTAGATACTGAAATATCGATTCCTTTTGCTTTCAAAGCGCACTTTATCTGGAACTTCCATTGTCTAAAGTTATTTCCATCAAATTTTTCTAAATTCATTGACCGCGTCGCGTCCATTTTGAGGTTAGCTTGGCAATTCTACTGTCGACGATTGTAACTTTTTCTTTGTTGTTTCTTTTGGTATTTTCAATCACAGAGTCTTCTGGGCCCATAACCTATTAGGATATGGCCGATTTAATAACAAGATGATAGTATTAATTAATTATTAACTTTATTAGAAAATACGTATGAGAACAGCAAGAACATCAGAGTTACAAAGTAGAAAAATAATATGGTGTTGCCAACTTCATCTGCTGACAAAATTAGGGTTGACATAGATAAATTTTCTTATTTTAACAAAATGTTTCTGGCTTAGCGGATTTCACACAACGGGTATGTTTTTTTTCTTTGGAGTATCCAACTACCACGGGCTACCCACTCCTATCTAACTGCTAGGCAGAAAGCATTATTAAACCCACTTCGCAACACTACCACGGGCTACCCACTCCTATCTAACTGCTAGGCAGAAAGCATTATTAAACCCACTTCGCAACACTACCACGGGCTATCCACTCCTACCTAACTGCTAGGCAGAAAGCATTATTAAACCCACTTCGCAACACTACCACCGGCTACCCACTCCTATCTAACTGCTAGGCAGAAAGCATTATTAAACCCACTTCGCAACACTACCACGGGCTACCCACTCCTATCTAACTGCTAGACAAAAATCATTATTAAACCCACTTCGCAACACTACCACCGGCTACCCACTCTTATCTAACTGCTAGACAGAAAGCCAAAGCTATCAAACCCACTTCTCTCCGGCCGTGGGTCCGTGTCGGGCGTGAAGAAGTCTAGCTTGGCGGTCTCGTGGTACACGTCGTGGACGGTCGCTACACACGCCACGCGCAGGCGCCCCGCCGCGAACAGCCGCGGGGAGATCGGCAGCGCGACGCCGGCGCTGGCCCAGGACAGCGCGCCGGACGGGTGCAGGCTGGTCTCCGAGGAACGCAGCTGGAATATTATGGTAGATTACAGAAGGTTTAGATTTAGTAATGGTTTAAGATAGTCAAGGATTCTCGGTATCTGAGTTATATGGTGGATTATAGAAGGTTTAGATTTAGTTATGGTTTAAGATAGTCAAGGATTCTCGATATCTGATTTTTGATTTAATAGGAATGGACGCTGGATTTTCGATGTTTTTTTCAATGCTTTTTTTGAATTGTATGTCAATTAGGCCCTCTCGGGTTAGCTACGGGTTAGCTAACTCAGGTTTAAATGGCGCCAACATCGATTGTAACTACTTCTCATTACAATCGATGGTAGCGCCATTTAAATCTTAGTTAGCTAACCCGAGGTTAAAACGTTTTCTGCAAGTGGGCCTTAGTGTCGAAGAAGTTGAGGTTTATATGAGTATTATGTAAGTATATACCAAGTTTTATTTTTGTAAGAAGGTTTATAAAATACGAGTGGCCGCCCGACACTCCGTTCGCGTAGAAGTCGGTTTCCCGTGGGAATGCGATGTTATCCCAAAATCAAATCAAATCAAAAATCCATCCAGTAGTTTTTACGTGAAAGAGTAACAAACGTCCATACATCCATCCATACATTCATCCATACATCCATACATCCATCCATACATCCATCCATACATCCATCCTCATCCATACAAACTCACAAACTTTCACCTTCATAATATGAGTAGGATTACCGGTTCATCATTGATGTAGATGGTGAGGTTGGCCGCCGGCCTGGCTGGAGACGAGGAGCAGTTCGCCCTCAGGAGTTCTCCAGGCTGGTACTGATCCTTCTCAGCCTTCAGCACCGGGCCCGACTCTGGCAGAACTGGAATTGGAATGGAGAAGGTCATTGAACCTTGTTTCAGATATAGTAATAAGGGGTCGACGACATTTCGGACACAAAAAACTCGAACACCTTGGCCAATGTATGGTAAAAAATAATATTAAAATTGAAAATCCATACCCATAATAAGTGGTTTGGATGTTTGTTAAACTTAAAGTTTCCTTTGAAGAGTATGGATAAAGATTTGTAAGTAGTCATATCAGTACATAGTATAAAACAAGGTCACTTTCTCTGACCCTATTTCCCTATGTATCCTATGCTTAAATCATTAAAACTACGCAACGGATTTTGATGCGGATTTTTAGTAGAAAGAGTGATTCGAGATTTACATGTCAAATAACATACTCGTAGTGCAGTGAAAGGAGCTTTACTCCGAATTTAACGCGTGCGAAGCCGCGCGGGTAAAAGCTAGTAATCAATAAGAAGTTTTAGTAAAACATAAATTAATTGATAAATATTATCAGAGAGATATTTTATTTAAATCATAACTTAGCTTTAATACCTATTTAATAGGTTGAATTATAGTTGCTTTGATGGTTCTCAAAATTTCAAATTAATTTGCCAATTAAGCATTTTGTGAAGAGATTCATAAGTTTAGAGTAGGCTTCAATTTAAATGTGGTGTACCTAAATTTGTTTGCTCATGAGTATTAAAACTTATAATTAGTTTAAATATTCGAATTACGTATAAAGATTTTTTCATACTTTTATGGAAAGTTGTTTAATTCATTCGTAAAATTCGGTTGTTTCCAAACAGTTTTAATAAAATAATAAATAACAAAATGTGAATAACACCAAAACCTACAACGCTATGAATCAAAATCATAACCTATGGTAGGTTTACTTCGGTATACCTTCATGCATTCAATTATTAATTTATAATGAAACCTAATTTATGTGTATATTATCGATTAGATTCTGATATAATTATATTTTGTTACTGTTCGTTGATTTCAATTACCGAAACAAATTGGAGTAGCATTTTGTCTATCGTACATTGCCCGAAATCTAGGTCACGTTTGTGGAACACTCAAATACAAATATTTTGACATAAAATTGCTTTGGTACAAATAATTGTAAATTTGGCAAGGCAACGGTATTCCGTATACATCATTTTTGAATAAGTCTACAAAAGTTATTTATTTTACACTTTGTTAAACAAACAAGTAAACAATGAAAAGTCACGAGAGGTAAATCAACAGGCGGTCTTATCGCTAGGAGCGATCTCTTCCAGACTACCTCAAGTTAAAGAAACATAGGGCACAAAAGTAGATAAGTGCAAAATAATGTAGAAAACATGGTACAGTATTATTTAAGATTTATGATTAACTAGTGGCCGCCCGCGACTCCGTTCGCGTGGAAGTCGGTTTCCCGTGGGAATAAGAAGATTTCCCGAGGTAAAAAGTACCCTATTCCTATACTTTCTTCATACCAAATTTCAACAAAATCGGTTCAGTGGTTTAGGCGTGAAAGCGTAACAGACAGACAGACAGACAGACAGAGTTACTTTCGCATTTATAATATTATTAAGTAGGGAAGTAGGGATTAAAAAGAGTACACATAGATACATATTTTATAAACATAAATACATACATAAATATACAGGATTCATAAATATACAGGTTAATGTGATCTGCCTAATTGTTACCTTAAAGTTATAAACGATTCAGCTAAATCAAAAGCAGGGGAGCAGTTTTCAATTAAACAGATATCTAAAGCGTGAGCAAACGTATTTTCAATTAAACAAAACAATGTCTGTACCAGTGTTAAGTCCATTATCTGTCCAATGGTTGAAATCTCGAATGCATCTTGATGATATCGTCAGTTCTAATGCCAATAATCTGCACACTCACAAACATAATGACGTCATAGCCTATCGAATGCTGTTACAATAATCCAGTACAATAGTGCTGTACGACGTTCACACTTGCAGTGTATCGATAAAAGCGATTTCTGAGTAAGATACTTAAGTATTCATATAAAAGCTAAAGACAAGACCCACTTAGGTTTTCCACAGATCAATGTTATAAAAGAAACAAAATTTGAGCCCTATATAACAGACATAAAGACAACTACCCTCATAGTTATAGGTGTAAAAAGTAATCATAACCGACTATATCAATTTGGGACGATAAAATAACATCCTATAAGTTAACCCAAATATAATAATTTATCCGAATTGTATATTTAATCAACTTTCATTCATAATTTATTACAAAATAATAGCGCTCGCAACTACAGTTGGATAATTTAATACAATTTACCCAAAAGTAAGCCAATACTTGTTTTCATTTTAACCTGATAGTAATTTCACGTGTTTACTACACTGAACTGAGGTAATTACTTCGATATTGTGCAATTGGTATTGGGAAATAATTTCGAGTGAATATGCAAGCACTTTCACGAATTCCTCTGCGTTCTTGCAACTTATAAAATACTAGTGGCCACCTGCGACTCCGTTCGCGTGGGAGTCGGTTTCCCGTGGGAATGAGAAGTTTTCCCGCGGTAAAAAGTACCCTATAGGTTATTCTGATGTATAACCTTTATTACTGTTAAGTTTCATCAAAATCCATCCAGTAGTTTTTACGTGGAAGAAAATCATCCATACATCCATCCATACTCACAAACTTTCACGTTTATAATATTAGTAGGATGTAAACTAGCTTTTCATCTGGCGGTTTCAATTTAATATTTATCCGTTGCGTCGTTATAAGTAAAAAGTCAATCCAGTTATTAAGTTTTATCTAAATTCATTTATTCGTTTTGCGTAGGTAATTGAAAAAAAAAATTTCATTTCTTATATTAGTTGAACAAACATTTCTATCGATAACTTTACCATCGATAATCAATAAACCAAACACCACACTAGCAAGCTACACATCCGAGTCATTAGACATTACGGCCGCACACATCACACGGTTTGCTGAGACGTTGAACCGGTATATACCGGTGCGAGGCGGTTTATACCGGTAATAGGACACATTGTACATAAACTGCAGGGGTGGGAGTCAATCGGTGGGGTGAGTGGTTTACTAACATGGTTTATGTTGGTTGGTTGCAAATGGAATGATTGTAACTGAAACCATTCTTAATTAAAACTAGGTTATACTTGCATATAAAAAGTCCTTCAAAACTATAATATTTAATAACTTACAGACAAAATATTGAAATAAGCTTACGGCACTTCCGTATTTTTAACCTATGATTAATTGTACAAAAAACTCTTTGAAAATTTTTGAAATCACCTACAATATTAGCTAACCTTAACAAAAGCACATAAGATACCTATATCTACAAAAAGAAAATTACTTTTATTGTCTTCCGTGTCTCTCAATATAAAAACCATAAATACAAGAAAATACAAACAAAATTCTTCTCCCTTTTCTTACAATATTAAATTCAAAGTCTTTAACTCTCTTTCTCACTTACCCCATAACCGAAACAAAGGGTTAAGCCCCCATAAGCGTCAAACCTATTAACCACCTAATACACGTTACACGGAAACTTTCAACAATCTAATCCTTCACATTACGCCACAGATTCCCAAATTGTGGGTCACTGTTACGTCCCACAAAAAAAAAATTGAAAAAAAAGAACTTAATGTTAGGAGCTGTATAGACGCATTTAAATTGGATTCATTTAGGAAGATTTGTCTAAAAATGTAACTTCTTAGATTTACGCGATCATTATTATTTGAAATTAAACTCATTTTAACGGGTTTTACCCGTTTATTAAATTATCCGTGGTCATGGGTAGACATTTTTAGAAATGCCGAAACGTCGGATTAATAAAAATAATTTAATTAACGCGTAAAATCCGTTAAAATGAGTTTAATTCGTCTCAAAATTTTCATATACCATATTTAAGAAAGCTTTACGCTTATAATTTTTTTTTTATTAAAGACAGGATTGGAAGAGTTACTTTTTTAACCTTATCACGTGGGTAAGAGTGTGTAAATGTAATAGGTAATAAAAATTATAGTTGCCCTTAGACAATACAAGTTTAGAACCGCTGACTTAAACCTGACTACTAATATACTTTGACATAATCAAGCTGTGACGCTTTGCATAAAGTGATCGCCTGAAATGAACGTCATGCAGAGCCTTTAAGATTGTCACGCAGGTTATATGAACGAGAGGTCGAAGATACCGATCCATCAATTAATGTGAAGGCTTTTATTATGAGTGGTTTCGGTCAATGAGAGGGTAGACATATTTTTGTGTAAGCTTAATTGGAATGATTCTTCAGTCGTCTATTGGATATAAATGAAATCAATAACAAAATTGTAAATTTTTTGTGTAAAAATATCTTAGAAATGTCTGCAATTTGTACCACAATATTTTTTCGTTTGTCTTTATTTTGTTTAAGAACTTATTGGCTTATGTTCGTTTTGTTTCTTGGAAGAAAAAAAATTCCCAACGGTTTCTGATGTTCCCTTTCATCTATTTTTTGAAAGCCAACCAAAAGAGGGTATAATTCGACGTGTGAAGAAATACATCTGTTATTTTTGAAGTTATAAATACTGGAAAAAGGAACGCGGGCCTCCGAGTATTACGCGTTCCTTTTTCCAGTATTTATAACTTCAAAATTAATAAATTAGCATTTATAATGCAAAATTAAAAGTAAAATCTACATCTGTTATGTTTCAACTTACTTCGACTTATTTCTATAAACCAGAATCTCTTTATATTAAAAGATTACCGAATTAAAAGTTAGATTTACTAAAGGGGATAATAATTTTATTTGTAAAATAGCCTATATGGGATAGCATTGTTTTTTAATTTTTCTCTGCCCGCGAACTCAAATGACTCCCTGTACTCTATCTTAGCCAAAATCCATCATTACTCGATCATTAGCTTTATAATTTTAGCTAATCCATCAAAATAACACATTTTATTATCAAAATAAAGTACGTTTTACATTAAATAACTGGTGTAAAAAGACCATTTTCAAAGCCTGAATCCACGTATTATTGAACCTAAATAGTAACTTACATTAAAAAAAACATTTATTTCTTTATTAAGTAATTTAATTACATTCGATGAAAGTCAAAATATCGATCATCAGCTTATTATCAGTAGGCCGAGAGAAAAAAGCTGGCTATACCGTAATGGTTGAGTTTTTTTATCATTGTATCGTGTTGAGCGCAATCAAATGCCTTAGATAAATCACAAAATATACCTAAAGCATCTTGCGACTTTTCCCACGCACTAACAATATTAACAATAAGATCAACACCTGCATCAGTGGTTGAACGACCTATTGTAAATCCAAATTGTTTATTATGAAGCAAATTATTTTTATTAAAATAAACAAAAAGTTGGATTAAAATGAATTTTTCGTAAATTTTACTAAATGTACAGGTAAGATATAAATAGGCCTAAAATTACAGGGGTCTGTTAAGTACTACCAGATTTAAACAAAGGAATGTCTTTACTGTAAATCACTAACAGTATACCCAGAAAACTCAATTTATAAAAGTTATTAAGGATTCAGGTCAACACTTACACATCTGCTAATGGTGCAGGAGCGATAGTTTACATATCAAATAAAACTTAAACTCTATTTAATTTGAAATAATGCAGAAATTTGATAGTTTACATGCAATTTGGCACAATTAGATAAAAAAAAAATTTTTTTGCTTATAACTTAACTCTTCCACCAGTGCCTAGTTTTCGTTTTCGGAAGCAGTCTTTTTACACCCTGTATAAGTAAACATCAATATAATGATCAAGTTACAAAGTTTATGCTACAACGACGACTAATCCGAGCACCTATACTCAGCCTGAGTTTATTAGTTACTTAGACTGAACGCAGCATTAATTAAATGTTGGCAAGCTTAGCTTAGCTTTACGAAGTTTACGAATTCCTATGATACAATATTAATTATGTTTGTTGGGAGTACTTTGGATGGAAACGACCTACTTTTAAGTTAGGTTTTTGCAATACTTAAGATTTTAATATTTATTGGAATTTGGAATTAGTAGGTTCTCAATTTTTTGTAACGTAAGTAAAAGTTACTTATAATAGACTTGTGTTTCGCCTTGTGATTCCATGAGAGGGTAAGGGATTTTTCCCGTGAAAAAATATATATTTACTCGCGGTAAAAAGTCCCTTTTTAGGGTTCCGTACCCAAAGGGTAAAACGGGACCCTATTACTAAGCCTCCGCTGTCTGAATCCGACTCGCACTTGGCCGGTTTTTATTAGGTATTTGTGATATTCTACATCTTTACATGGATACCAAGTTTAATCGAAATATAATCCAATCCAACATATAAAAAAGATGTTTTATATACCTACTTAATATATTTTGAGGCATCCGCATTTTGGTAAACAAAACCTAAAATGAAAACCAAGTTTAAATTATATTTATCATTAACGTATTGTTCTCCAAGCACTAATCAACTGTCAAAATAACTTTACAAATACTTTTCATTGAATTACAAGATGATTGATTATAATCATTGGTAATATCCGAATTGAAGCATCAATTTCTTGATTAATCCCCCCCACTCCCCCCGGGACTCAGTCAAAATTGGACAGAATTAATAAAAAATTTACGAACCCAATAAAACTTCCGATAGCGAAGTATTGAAGAAATTGCTGAAATTCCCGCCATAATAAGTTTGAAACTTTTGAAAATGTAATTGAGTTTTTGAGCAGAAGTTCCGCTCGAAGGTTAAGTGGAGTTGTTGTAACGGTTATCTTTAAAGGCTTTTGTGATTTTGGCATAAAATGGGTTTTAAAGGATTTAGGAAGCAACAAATGAACCTTTCTTGTTGGAAGTTTGGAACCCGCCAAATCCTATGTAATAATTAACCTAAGTAGGTATTTTATATCACCTCTAAAATAGAAATAGACCAACAAACAAAATTAAAAGACAGTCAGCTTCCAAACGGTTAAACTACTGTTTTAAATTGTTAAACAAATGCTCGATCAATTTAATTAAATTTAAATTCCTAAACTCAACATTTTTTTCCCTTTGGATGATTGATCAAACTTGAGACCATCGTTACAGCCACTTAATTTAATTAAAATTGACCAGACTTGAAATAAAAATTAGTAAATATTTTCACTTACTTTAAAAACCTAAACTTACAATCTTGATGTAACTTCTTAGATTTACGCGATCATTATTATTTGCCAAACATCTCTGTCTACCCGTGACCCGTGAAACGTCGGATAAATGAAAATAATCTAATAAACGCGTAAAACCCGTTAAAATGAGTTTAACTTACCATCTTGCATAGGCTTAAGTCAGACATAACTAATTTGATACTTTTAATCCTAACACATTGCGGCATATCCTTTTACCTCGACGAGTCACAATAAAAAGAGAAACAGCTCGTTTTTCTAAATCCCACTTTGTGTAATGGCCGAGTAACCTTCACTCTTACGTCATAAATATACTTAAGCCAAATACACAGAGAAATAAAGGTAAGAAGGCACAAGTATATACGTACCGAGGTATGACGTCATGTATGGAAGAAAACGCTTAAATATTTTGTAACGCACCTCCCTAAAAGCCTACAATGGAAACGATTTCAAAATAAGAACAAAAAATACTAACTTATGATTTTACTGACATCAAAATTATTTATCTAGTGAGGATGCAGTATTTTTAAGTGGTAAAGAGTTCCTTTTGTTTTAACTGTTCTATGCTATAGTATTATCACATTCTAAATTATCTATTTAGAACACATTTGTATAATCATTATGTTCAAATGTTAAATTTCTAACGTCGATGATACCCCCGATTGCCGCGATAGGATATATTTATGATGTCGCATGTTCATAAATTATCGAATTATTAGTAATAACACCCGCAGCGAGGGAACTGCCCGCGGCGGCCATTTCATATTTAGTTAGGATTGCAAGTTATGTACCAATGCATGTTGTCAAACAATAATGCACTTATTGTTATTGAATAATGTATGTTTTTGCGTGAAAATAAACTAAACTATATATAATTTCACTGCCAAATTAATTTTACTTGATAATTGTCTAATAAGTTTTTAAATATTTTTCAATAGTTCAAGAGATAAAGTCAAACAGCCTTTCATCTTATGCGTATGTGATCTAAAGTTTTTATTTAATTTTATTATCTAACTAGCGACCCGCCCACGCTTCGCAATGGTGTAATTTGGCCGACATGTTCACGAAACATTGATTTTTGGCTAACTTTAAAAAAAAATTCCGATTGTTGTTTATTTACAAATTTAAATGAAAAAAATACCTAAAAGATGGTGAAAACCGCATTATAATCCCTCAACTGGTTTAGGAGGAGTTAAAAGTCAAACATACAAACAGACAGAATTAGCGACTTGGATTTATACTATGTAATGATTATATTTCTTTTGAATATTACTAAGTATATTTTAATTAAAGCAATTTTGTTACAACATCTCCGTAAGCCTTATTAACTTGCTGTATTGAAGCGCAGAAAGTTTATTTTTATACCTTCCAATAAAAAAAACATAGGTACTTACTTTTTATTTAAAAAAAAACATATTTATACAAAGTGCGTGGTAGCCTAGTGGCAACAGGAACGAGTCTACTATACCGAATGTTCCGGGTTCAATCCCCACTAGGGTGTACCACTTATTTGGTCTTTTTCAAATGATGTACATGTTTATCACGCACTAAAGGTGAGGGATAACATCGTGAGGAAACCCACATGACTGCATGACTATGAATTGTGTGATCCACCAACCCGCACCGAGCCAGCGTGGTGGATTACGGCTGAAACCCTCTCGCTATTCGAGAAGGAGGCCTGTGCTCAACTATGGGACATATATAGGCTATTATTTATTTATACAACAACCTCCTAATACAGATAAACTTAATTGCCACTGATTGAACCACAGTCTATAATACAAGGATAAAATATCCTTAATCTAATCCCATTTACTTATTGCTTAAACAAGCAGCTCAGATGTTTGTTATCTTTATTAAAAAGATTTCTTTAAATCCAGTCTCAGACAGAGTAAGTTCTTAGCATTCATTTCAAAATTAACATAAAATATAGTATTCGTCTTTTAAGCTTAATGAAAATATTGTACCCGATGTTCAGACGCTGGCTTTTTAAATAAATTGATATTTATATATGGAATATATATTTCAACCATACAATCCACAAATATTATTCTCAAAAGTTAAATACAAATGCAGTTTATGATTATATTTAAAATTTTTGCTTAATACGATATTTTACAATCATTGAACCTATATTGAACTCAGGAAATGTGTTTACGATTTTCTAATAGGTAGGTACTCTACATATTTGATTGGTCCGAGTAATATTTTAATATTCTTGGAATTGCTCGATGTAAACATAAATGTGATCAAAATTTCATTTTCATTTAATCATATTGCCAAAAGAATTCCTAGAACAACTGGTAATGAATCGCACTGTAAAATGGTAAAATTTGTTAACGATGTATCAAATAAAATAAGTTTTTTTTAAAACACCGATAAAAATAATTCAGTCAGCGACAAAAACAGAAGCATATTATACACAGACTGCTGGCAAGCCATGAAAAAGCAAATTTCTAAATCTATAAAATTTCACACTTGTGGCTTAAAATAGGTACATTTTAATGAAATTATGTGCCGAGCGATTCTGTATCTCAAATTGTCGTAATCTCTTTAAGAATAAACGTCAATTTATATATTGATCATACAGAAATTGGAATATTGACGTTTAATATAGCAGTTTATTACACTCGACAGTTACAGAATCGCACTGCTTGTAGTCTAATCCGTGACCTTACAATCCAGTAAATATCATTAAATAATCTTATAAGAGTACTTACTAATAATATCGATGGATCTAGTAGCGATCTGCGTTGCGAAGGACGGCGAATCTGCCGTCACCTCGCAGCTGAAGTTACCGGCCAGGGTGACATTCAGACGACGCAGGTACACCTGGGTGCCGTTGGAGCGATGCCACTGGAAACATGACGTGGAAATATTAAAGAAAAACTCCAGACTAACACACCAATTATGTGGCCCTAAGATTAGTTACAGTAAGCACTTGTGTTATAGGTACCACATAATGGACTAGGGGAGAACCTAGTTACGCCCAGACGCCAATAATGAAAAAAAACTTTTTATGACATAGGCCCGACTCGGGAATCGAACACGGAACCGGAACCATCTGCTTAGCAATTCGGTACGTATACCGCTGCACCACAGAGGTCGTCAAAACATTTACATTTAGACCAACTGCGTGGCCCAAAATTAAGCGATGTAAGCGCTTGTACGACACAATAAATATAATTATTATGATTACAAAGTATTAAGTAAAGTCGCTAATGTATGCTTGTCCTTTAACTCCTCCTAAACTACTGAACAAATTTGTCGTAGATTTCGCAAATTTTAATATAATTATGTTTTTCACTTAAATTCATGTTTATAGAAGATACAGAAAAAGTTGTTATAAATTAGCAATAATACAATATTTCATTTACAAGTCTGCCAACTTATATTTTTGCGAAGCGTGGGAATTAAAATATAAATATATTATATACTACCACACTAACTGAGTGGTTATAAATAAGCGAAACAACTATAGGTAAGTAACACACAAAAAAAAAAAAACAATGGAAAAGGTTCTCCCCTTGTTACAAGACACGAGCCAGCTTATGGACAAAATATGTGACCCCTGTTATCAGCCGTGAAAAATAAATTGCCTTGTCGCCAATTTGTACGGATTCCTATTTTGAACGTTTATTTCGTTATAAAATACAGTTTGACTATCGTGTTCGAAAAACAAATTGTTATTTTTGTTATATCACTGAATTCACTATGGGAACGAATTTGACTTTATGTACAAATATTTAAAATACGAAAAAATCTTTTATATTTATTTCAACTAACTGAATTTTATGTTCCACTCAATAATATTTTAAGACCAAAAGTACCGTTAATTTTGAACGGGAATCGAACCCGGGATCTACCGGTTAACAGATATAGGTAAGTACCTACAACCGCACCATATTCATGGTCGTTAGTTTAGTTCTAAGCAGAATCAGTCCAATTAAACAATTATTTGGATTAAGTTTGGTTACATTACACATTCTTTTTTTTCTAAAGGTGTGGTATATTTAACACAATTGGTATTTATTTGACCCAGCATCAGTAAAAAACCGTTAAGTAAAAAATTCCAGTGTTTACCCAAAAAATATTTTTAATTAAATTAACTTTATTGCGCATCATTTTGCTCATGTAAATAAATTCAGAATTTATATACGAACCATTTTATTTAGGAGGTAATATTTTTACCAAACAATTTTTTGCAGAATATAAATAGTTTCAGAAGATTAACAATTCTGTTTGTGTATAAAAGCCTAGTTTTGTGCGCCTTTTTCATTTCATCTACAAAATGTTTGTTTGTTACTCTTTCACGTAAAAGCTATTGAGCGGATTTTGATGAAACTTTACGTAATATAGGCTATATATCAGAATAACATATAGGGTACTTTTTACCGCGGGAAAACTTCGAATTCCCACGGGAAACCGACTTTTACGCGAACGGAGTCGCGGGCCGCTACTAGTAGAAAATAAAACTAAAACACTATTTATTATTATTTTTTTGCTTCAAACGTAACGAGTATCCCTCCAGCAATGCCCAGTTTTTGTTTTCGGAAGCTGTCTTTTTACACCCCGTTTATCACAAAACTGTTAATTTTTTTTGGCAATTCATAGTATTGCAAACTTACGATTATCTTTTACAACTTTAGGTCAACGTCATCGAACATATTTAGCAGCACGTAATTTGGACAAATTAAAAAATATTGAAACCCTAGCTTTTTGCCCGTGGCATAAACTCCCGTTATAAAATCTGCCCAACGTAATATACTCTCTTTCCCTGCCAACTTACGCCACTTGTCGTGAAGTTGTAATGTGTTTTGCCTTAAATAGGCTCCTATGGACATACTTTATTTATTACCTTTTAATAAGCCAGGTGCCAATTCAGCGGCTATAATTTTAGGAAAGGTGTCACGAGAGAGATCTAAAAAGCGGTCTCAGAATTAGTGATTCAATGTTTAGGGTACAGTCTAATTAACTATATCTTAACTAGTGGCCGCCCGCGACTCCGTTCGCGTTGAAGTCGGTTTTCCGTGGGAATGAGAAGTATTTCCGCGGTAAAAAGTACCCTATGTGTTATTCTGATGTAGAGCCTATATTACTGCAAAGTTTCATCCAAATCCATCCAGTAGTTTTTACGTGAAAGAGTAACAAACATCCATACATCCTTACAAACTTTCACATTTATAATATTAGTAGGATAATCAAACTTGTCGATCGACAAATTTAAGTGTGCAAATGAACTGTGATTCTATACCTCAATACAATTTAAGAAAAATACCGTATTTTTTTGTAAGAGTTTTGTCAATATAAAATTTTCCCGACTGCAAAGTAAACGTTTATTTCTCTCCTTGTATACATATAGCGTGAGATCTTTATAATCTTCGAGTATATAACACTACCTAGAGAAAACTAGCAGTAACGTATTTAACACAAGAATAAGAAAGTTTCGTCGAGGATGGATGACCACAGCTCTCTGAGGGCTGTTCGTTAGAGTAATAAAAACTTGTTGTTCAGTTTATTATTCACCATACCCATTGGCATTAGGCACTGTTTGTATTTGCAGGATTCAATGCGTTAAATATGACTACACTAGTGACCGACGACCGAGTGACGCCCGCGACTCCGTTCGCGTGGAAGTCGATTTCCGAGGGAATGAGATGTTTCTTGCGGTAAAAAGTACCCTATGTGTTATTCTGATGTATAACCTATATTACTGCAAAGTTTCATCCAAATCCATCCAGTAATTTTTACGTGAAAGAGTAACAAACATCCATACATACTCACAAACTTTCACGTTTATAATATTAGTAGGATTAAGCAGTAAAATATGGATAGTTTAGAACTATGTCATTGTAAACATAGCTCTAAGTTGAAACCAGTATTTTTATACATAAAACTAACTTAGGTACAGTCTGCAAAAAATTTACAAAGAGTAAAAAAAGATGCAATTCTTCGTTAAGAAAAACTTTATTTGATTAAGCTTTAATAAAAGGATAACCTTCAGGTTAAACAGTAGGTACGAGTATTTTAACGGCAAAATACTGCTTTTTTCTCCAGTTCTTAAGGAAGTTTCAATTGTGAGTTAGGTATCTTAAAATAAATATCGTATTTATGACTGCTTAAAATTAATAAAACTCTATTTTTTAAACATTTGTACACAATTTGTTAGTAGTATGTTCAACAACTTAGACTGTAGAAAAACGCAGTTACAATTAAAATATATTCAAAAAGGAAAAAAAAACATTTTCTCTAAATGGATTCCAACTTCTAACTATCAGTCAGGTTGCGTCAAAACCTATTTCATAAGACATTCGATTTTAATGAAAAAAGTTTGTAAATAAATATAAAATTATTAATTTAATTTTACGTAGAATGCAAACTACATGTACATCATTAGCAAGATAACAAGTCTTGGAGGCTTATTGTAATGTAAAATTATATTACTAGTTTGTCTGGTTATTATTATATTAATTATATTAATGAGAATCGCTTGTAACAAGAATAAAGATGTGTGTCTACAAAGTTTTTGGTAACCAAAATTTATCGTGTATAGGAACAGAGTTTACAACAACATCGAATTCGAAGCTTCGGTAAGAATCCGACGAAGGATATGTGAATTCAATAACTATGATACTACTCGATCTAACTCAAGTATGAAAAAAAATCATTACATTTAGGAATAGGATTGTTTTCTTCGAAAATATTTTTCTTTTGGAATGGAAAGTTACTTAAAACTCAGGGTGTTTTTAAGTTTTTATTTAAAAGGGTTCGTCAAAAATAACTATTTTCTTTAAAACCATTATTAATGAAAGAGCTTTTATTTGCTAAAGTCTTAGTTTGATTTTTATTCATTTAATTTTTAAATTATAATCTCAAAGTTAAAAGAGTTAATTAAAACTATTCAGAAACATCTAATGAGAAAACATTGCAAGATTCTTTTGTGGTGTTTAAATCACAAAATATTTTAGATAATTTGTCAATTATTATGATAGCGCCTCACAAACGCCTGTTATTTCTTATTTGACGGGCGGTATTTGAGAGAACCCACTCAAACCGCTTTTCCTATGTATTCTACATATTTATATTTGTTACAGGTATGGTATAATCAAGCAACTCGTTAAAAAAGGAACAATAATCTTCAAACTTTATGTTTTCAATGTTGCTCTTTTGGAATACACAATGTAATCTAGTTAAACAGTTCAAATATAGATATACATACTCAAGTTTTTAGCACAGCTTATAAATCTTACTTTGTTAGCGGGTTAAAGATGGAAGTTCGGTTTAGTTCCCAATGAAACATAACAATGTAAAGTTTATGCAAACTATTGTAAACCAGACAAGTACACACAGTGCAGTAGCAAACGTAGTTCAGAGGTACTTCGGAACATCATGAAGTACAGATTCTGGCAGTGGTTTTTTTATAACATTGTAAATATATTACTACTAGTGGCCGCCCGCGACTCCGTCCGCGTGGAAGTTGGTTTCCCGTGGGAATGAGAAGTTTTACCGCGGTAAAAAGTACCCTTTGTGTTATTCTGATGTATAACCTATATTACTACAAAGATTCATCCAAATCCGTCCAGTAGTTTTTACGTGAAAGAGTAACAAACATCCATACATCCTCACATACTCACAAACTATATACTCTTTCACATTTATAATATTAGTAGGATTTATGTATTGAAATTGAGACCCCTTTTAAGAGGTCTCATAGTTGATAAATTGACTACCAATTTGTCTCATAATGATTTTAATAGGTGACATCGGAATTTTCTAATATAAATTTAAAATGACTTCGTCATCAGTTCGTCGTCTAAGAAAGAACTTCAGACCCCGTGTATGCTGTATATGTACTAGGCAATTTGACAAAAAACAATGTTTTTGCCAGGTGTAGTTAGCCTGTCAAAAACATGGTCTCTCAAACCTTCAGCTCGTAACTCCAACCTGCACTTTTTCTATTCAAAACTCTTTCTAAACCCTGGCTGGTTTTAAATTAAAAAGTTTTCACCAAAAAAAAGATGAAACTCACATCCACATTGATCCCCTGTATTCCGAACACCATGAAGTTCGGTTTCTCCGTCGGCGTGTACCTGAAGAACTCGTGGTTGCCTCGGTACCACTTCACCGAGTACAGAGGAGCCCCCTCCATGTCTCGGGAGCATATGAGCGCGGCGGTACCGCCCTGGATGACCACGGAGGGCTCGACGAGGAGTCGCACGTCTCGGAGGCTGCTTACACCTGGAAGAAGAGGGACGTCAATATCTATTATTATAACGTCAATATCAATATATAATTGGGATTCTAGTGACAGATTGGTGGTGACTGTTGCATTGCGTCTGGAGTGAGTCGCTAGGCCCTTAATTTTGAAAGAAGTAAGTGTTAAAGTTTGTAGAAAAATGGTCTTAAAAACTGTACATAAACGAGTTTCGATAATTCGTTAGTTATAAAACTGTAAAATGATTTCAATCCACTGAGCAATAGGATTCCAATAACATTTCGGTAGTATTGTATTCTAATTAATAAGCTTTAAACAGTTGTGAAGTTCGATACCTGAAATAAACACAATAGATTTGTATTTGAAGGCTGAATTCTGTTGTTGACACGATTGGCTGAATTCGGAGTGAAATTAACGACCTTAGTACTTAGTATTTTGTTAATTAAATAGATATCTGTTTGTGGAGGCTTTTAAGCTGTCTGTGGAGGCTTTTAAGTGGCCCTTTGATAATTTATATTTAACATGTATTTTTGCCACCCCTTAAAATAAAGTAAATAAAAATAAAATAAAATATCTAATTCTGTTGCGTTACTTTTGGGAGAGATAAAGTCCGGTTTCATGGTGCTAAAGCCTTGTCGCTACTTTTTGTCTAGTTTATTGCAATACTTTAGTATGATATTAATTACTTCAGTATGATATCCCTGCAGTACAATGTGAAGAATTGCGAATATGATCCCCTACTATTTCCTTTTTCAAAGTAATAATAATCGTTTTTCATACAATATTATTAGCTCATACCAACAGAACGTGACTTCATAATTCAAACATTAAATAAACAGTTCAAAAAACTAAAAAAACACGTGCTGTAACGGGGGGATAGTTCGCTGCGGTCACAATTTGAAATGGAGCTATGGGCTTAGGTGCGCTGCACGCTTCTGCCTATCTTAATCTGAAGTTCCGAAGTACCTACGTCAAAATTACGTTCAAAGTTTCCATTACATTGTATACTGACATAGTAATATACGACCGAAGCTAATTAAAACGTGTTAAGATCGCCGTATTACAACATTGTCACAAAACACAGTCTAAGCAATAATCAAAGAACAAATCACTGCCACCAGAGGTCACTAGTGTTTGACAGCCACTTGGTTGGTCGAGCGCCTTGTCAAACGTAGCTAATCAACCGTCGAACTGAATTGTCTCGAAACAACGAGTAATTACATAGAACCTACGAGAAACAACATCCTCTTTGTTTAAACGACTTTACTGTTATATTAGCTAACTAACTTAGAATAAGTATGAATGTGAAAGTGGTTCGGGCTCAAAAACGTTGGATAAAATTTGGTGAATTGAATGTGATAATTACATGAGATGCTTATTATAGGAAATATTTCTCATTAAAAAGAAAGGTCTGACAATTTATATCTCATACAACAAAAAAAAATTCTGAAGTGTCTTTGAAATACGAATAATAATAATCAGTCTCTTACGACGTGAGTATTGAAATAGTTTTACTAGCAAGTCTGCTGTTTACCTTACTTTTCCAGACACAGTTTCTTTGACAAGCATATTTAACAAGAATTTATTTATTACCTTCACAAACAACTCAGCAGACACGCAACCAACAACATTCAAACAAATCGCAAATTGAATCCAAATGGTTCGATGTCTTTGAGTGGGTAATTTATATTCTACAAAAACACACGTCTTGTTTATTTCAATATATAAAAAAACCCTGACTTGTGAGTACATGTCGCCCGCAATATGTATTTTTCATCTCAAGAGAATTCAAATTTGAAGATAGATCGTGCTTTCGAATTGTTATGGCGGCGCGTAAAATGGAGCGCGCTTTTTCAGATGGAATCAATTAAAGCGGTACAAATAGCGAAGGTTTATACGAAAAGTATTTTGCAGTTTGTTGAAACAGAAAACATAATATTTACACTTTTACTTGCTTTTAGTTACTTACCATGTAGTATAATATGAAGCTCGAACGAGCATTTTCATTTCATTTATAAATTGTTTAAAAAATGTGACTCACTACAAGAATTTAGAACTGTTACTCGCTTACAGATTTTGACAAAACATTATTTGGTAAAAGTAAAATGTAATGTGATAAAATGTTTGTCCTGTAGACAGTCATTTTAAAGACTAAATTATAATGGATGACATTTTTATAAAACAGTTAATCTAAACACGTTAACTATTTATCTTTATCGCATCGAATTTTATGACTTGGTTGTCAAATTATTTACTTTGTATACTATTGAGATGCCACACCATTACACAGTAGCAGATAACTTAATTGATACCTTAGTAATTAAACACGCTTGAAATAACAAACTAAATCATTTGCAATACCAACTTAAACCAATGCAAACAACTGCGATTTAAATACATTTAGAATTCGACTGATAAATTATTATTTATCAATGCGAGTTTGAATTGAATATCATTTCGAGGAATTTCTTAGTCTTAGCTCAGACTAGTTAGTCCCAGAGCCGAATGTAAGTATAAGACTGAGCGTAGATCCATGAGTAAACACCAAAAGCAATCATTCAAAGTCTACACAAAATCCAATTACCATCCAAAAGTACCTGAAAAATATACCTTGCAATTTGTAAAACGAAAATCATGTAACGAATAATCGATTCTTTAACATAGAATACGAATTTTCTAATCAAATATACGAGAAAAGGTAATTCTGACGGTTTTATCGAGTACACACGCAGAAAAAATCCATTTTCTGGTACATTACCCAGGTCAATCTGGGGTTTTGGGGAAGCTTACAAGGAAAGGTTCATTTACACAAACCTTTTAAAATTACCCTCTTGCTCACGACGTTTGGGGAAGAATTCCGAATTCGAATTGATTGATAAAAGCGATTGAATTGATTGATCAATGTGTGCGATATATCAGAGCGTTGAGATTATAAGCGGAACAGTTTTCTGGTATTTCGCGAAGGGATTTGTGTGATTTATTTAGATTTTCCTCGCTTTTCATCAGGTTTTAAAACGAAGGAAAATTTAAAAGTTTTTGCAGAAAATATTATTTCGTTTTACGCTATGTAAACGTTACTCTACAGATTAGTGTAAATTAATTGGAATGTCTACATTTACCTAATTTGATATTCATTTTGTACAAAACTAATGCACTATACAATATTAAAATTCTCAGTTAGTTTAAACTTCATTCATTTCATAACTTGTAACTGACTAATTAAGTATTAATTAAAGTACGGATTAATACCTACTATATCCACATCACTATAATCAGCCTAGAATAAAGTTTATGGTAAAATAAAATTCAATTAGGTTATTTATTGCAGAAATTAAAGCATATATAAATAAACGAAATATTTTTAAGCTTTTTGGCTTAAACGTCTGTCCGTCTGAAAAAAAAAACTCTAAGTAGCTTAATCCATTATAAGGCCATTTAGTCTACAGTTATAACTTAAAAGATGCCGGTCAGTGAAGTTTTTGTGTTAGGGTTCCAATGGGATCCCTAAAACATCTATAATGAAGTAGATGTAAAGTAACTTACAATAGATATAACTAAAAGGTACTCAAACTTCGTCAGCCGTTTCAAACCACGGAAACCACTTTCACCACAAATCAATAAGCGTAACTTGATACCTACAGGCAGCTCCACAAAGCGAGGTCAACCCACAAATAGAAAACATCTCCTTCATCCATTAGTAATATACAGAAAAAACATTTACACGTATGACAGATATAAATCATGGGATTAAGGGACAATGGAGATCATGGCGACGAATTTGGCCCAAGGTGACAGTTTTGGACCAAAGTGACAGATTCGGACCAAAGTGACAGATTCACCACAAGACGACACATTAACCATGTTGTGACAGATTTGCGATGCTTTCAAGGAACAAGGTCCTTCCTTGACCGCAGGGATTAATGCTTTTATTTATTTAGGATCAAGTTTGTACAAATGATTATGTAAGCTTGTATTTGGCTTGACACGCCATCTCGTATCTAGCTAGATGTACATACTTAAGTATGTAGAAAATATCGATTTCTTCTTAAGTCTGTTATGGATATTAAAATTATTTTTTTCTCTTTATGCCTTAACAATTTATTATTCCCAAACAAATGTTACTATCATATAATAACAAATATTATCATTTATAGATACTATTACTCATATTAAAGCAATTTCAATTTAAGCCTCAAAATATAATTTATTCGATTGTCAATGGTTCTGTGTCTCTCTCGGGTCTGTGACTACTATTCCCAACGAATTGTAATTTTTTTGGAACTTTATAAAATAAACAAATGTTTCCCACGTGTTAACCCCACTTCAAGTGGTCATTTTACAAATCAATGCTTTAATTGTTAGATTCCAACACTAAACTATACAGTCGCAGCCAAGCATACAAACATATCAAATATCTTCAGAAAGCGAATACCACTCGCCTTTAGACTTGTAAACGAATATCTACGTATTGTCCTCTTTTTCATTGAAAATTTCTAACAAAAGATACATATCTAGTTTCTAACTTTAGAGTGAGTGAGAGAATTGCTATTTTTAGAGTGGAATGACGCTATAGTAAGGCAAAGTATCATTATGTTAAGCTTTAGGCAAAACAAAAGCAAAAAAATACTCTATTTTAGAATAAATAAGGATCTCTTTCGAATACCTTTAAACCCCTGCAAAATTACTATATACTAACTGAAAATGAACAGAAAACAGTTTAAAAAGAACGTACATCCACTCGTGTTAGGAAATTCGAAACTGTACTTTCATTAAGTGTGCATGTATAATCTTGTTAATAAAGAACCGGTTCTACTTGCTAATCCTATTCATTTTCGCTACATATATTTGATAAAACTCTATGTACAGATTATGCAAGCAAGAGCTTTCGCAATCCCCTTAACATCTGAAATAAAAGATACAAAGAGCCAGATAATTACTTTACTGCAAAGTTAATGAGTCTGAGTAAACAAATCCTACTAGTATTATAAACGTGAAAGCTTGTGAATAGATATGTATGGATGACGGTATGGATGTTTGTTACTCTTTCACGTAAAAACGACTAGATGGATTTGGATGAAACTTTACAGTAATATAGGTTATAGGTACATCAGAATAACACATGGGGTACTTTTACCGCGGGAAAATTTCTCAATTCCACGGGAAACCGACTGCCACGCGAACGGAGTCGCGGGCGGCCACTAGTACATAGATATTTTTCTCTTGATGTTTGAATGGTGATTTTCATTTTCGTGTAAGACTCCTTATAGCTAATGGGAGTATTATTTTGTTAATAGAAGAAGCAACTTTTTACGCGGGGTGAGATTCGAATAGCCATTTGTTTTTGGTTGCCACAATTTGAAAAAAGCGGATGTTATTTAAAAATAAATTAATAATACAAACTCGTAAGTAATTTAAGTTAGTTTTAATAGATACAATTACTTACTTATCTTGCCGTATTCATTTTAGTGACTTTTTGCATACATATTCGTTTAATTACATATTTTTTTATTTTGTAAAGAAGTTTAATGCGGGTGCCTATGTCTTAAATGTACTTACTAACCAAAATATGAAATTGTGATCTCTATCCTTGCCTCTAGTAAGTGATACTTCCTGCTCATAGTCAAGGAATAAAATCACCATATTCCTATATTTCAACTTATGTACAAGTGGCAGGGTTTTGTGCTTAAGTCTACTGTGGTGGTGGGTACCACTTTACTGCCTATTTCTAAAGCAAAAACAATAGACGTGTTATGGTAAGAAAGGAATTGTGGGCAAAGTAATTAACTGAATTGTTATTAATAGTAAAGAAAAAAAAACTTTATTAATAGTGAAGATTCGAATTCGTAAAAAATCAAAATTTTCCTTTTTGAATAATATTCTAGAAATAAATGAAAAAATAGACAGAGTCACGTTTTATTACACGTTTTAAATCAAAGGCTCAATGGTCGAGAGATCACGTTTCTCCTGTAACTCAAGTATAAGGTAAGGTTTTAAATTACAGCTTTCATAATAAGGATATTTTATAAAATGAATTGAGTGGCACATTTTTGTAAACATGATTTTAAAGCTGCTAAAACATTAATTACTTCTGATGAATTATGTCAGTAATTACTATTTTTTGAAACATTTTAAATTAAATGGGCATAGTATGGTAAATCTAAAAATATTTTAAAATTTTAAAAATATAATTGTGGATTAACACATATAGATGGCGCTAGTAGTATTTTAAATCGCAAAATAAACAACCGACCAACCCATATGCTACCCAGACAAGCATGTAATATCTAAAACCCTAAAAACAACACACCACTTCAACCAACTGTAAATTTTACAACCTGCTATAAAGCTTGTAGACACAATATTTCAATTTATTTTGTTCAACTTAGGAATTCAATTTTATTAAAGCGAAACCGAATCATAAATCTTTGTGAAATTGTTTTTGACTTCTGCTAGTACCTACTTGTCATGGCCAATAGCTATGTTATACTGGGTGGTGACAATGATGAAACATTTTTAGAAACTACATAGAAATATAAAATGTTTGCTTACAAATATTTCAATTAAAATAACTGTGCTTTATATTATACTAAAGATGATGTGTGTAAAAAGCATTTTGCGCTAGTAGGCAAGTCTTGTACCTTATTTTTTGGCTTTGTCGCACTTACGTACCTTTCAGGTGTTCTTAATACCATGTGGCAATTGTGGAATATAATACCAGTTAGTTCTAGGTATCACAAAGCTGTTGTAAGGTTTTAATTAATAAAGAATTGTAACAAATTAGTTCTCGTATAACATGACCATAAAAATGTTAAATAAAACCCTTTTCTGTTGAATCCAAATTAATCCCAAAACAACACATTTACTTGAGTTTTAATAAAACATCGTACAGATGTCGCCACCCTGTATTCTGAAGATTCGTTGATCTGTTATCCTTTGAAAGTCACTGGAGAGTGGTACCTCGGATCGTCGCACAAATGAATCAGCCTGTAGAAGCATTAGACCACTCGATTTAGGCTTAGTTGGTCGGTTCGAGGATGCGTGGGATGATACTCTGGGAGTTTTTGAGATGATTGAGGTGTGCTTCGTTATTGGAAGAAAGACTCGTGTGGACCAAAGAGTTTTGAAATGGAACTGAAGTCAGATGTCAAGAGGAATGTGTAGTGTGTGGATTGATCAGGCTCTTAAAATGTGAGAGTCATAGGTTAGTTGTAAACAGATAAGAAATTTTATAAACAACTTGGTATCCAAAGTGAAGGCTTATAAAGTTTTACGGTTTTCATTGATACACTCGTAACCCAAACTGTAGCTTATTAAATTATATCATGATGAAAATGATAACTTTTTCTAAATAGTAGGTATATAGTAGTGGTAAAGAATAAGTGAATATTATATACCCGATCATACAAACAATTATGACTTTGCTTTATATTATATAGTGGCCGCCCGCGACTCCGTTCGCGTGGAAGTCGGTTTCCCTAGGGAATGAGAAGTTTTCTCGCGGTAAAAAGTACCGTATATGTTATTCTAATGCATAACCTTTATAACTGTAAAGTTTCATCAAAATCTGTCCAGTAGTTTTTACGTGAAAGAGTAACAAACTTTCATCCCCTATTTTATCCCCTTGGGGGTATAATTGATCAAAATCCTTTCTTAGCGGTTGCCTGCGTCATAACATCTACCTGCATGCCAAATTTTAGCCCGATCCGTCCAGTGGTTTGGGCTGTGCGTTGATAGATCACTATGTCAGTCAGTCACCTTTGAATTATAAATATTTAGATTAACTATGTAGAGAAGAATAACTATCTTTATCAATACTGCTTATCATGACCAGGATCTTAAGCTAAGTTTTACTAGTTCTGACCCTTACACAAAACAGTTACTACCATCATCTGTTACACAAAATTATCAGTGAATCTAATCGCAATACAACCATTCAAGAATTGCTCTCCCGAAGCGTAACTTACCAATTTAAGTTTTGAAAACTAACTCGAGTTACTAGTTAACTGTCAGTTAAATGGCGGTTGTTTCCCAAAGGAGGGTTCAGCTTCAATTTATCATAAGATGTTAGCGGAAGTGTTATTAAAGTTTAGAATAAAAAGATCTTTGCCCATTGCATCGTTTAATCACGACCGAGCTACGAATATTCCCGACAGAACAATATTCAATTCAATATTATATTTTTTTGGTTTTTAAGTGGCCTAACCTAACTTAGATCTAACCAAAGCCACTTTTCAGAAACAAATCAATTGTAACAGAAGTGTCAATAGCCGTCTTATAAACATATCTAAATGTAATTGTACATGAAAAATAAGCTTTTTGACTAGACATGAACATTTCCGTCGGTTGCGAAGCGTCACTAATTGTGTTGGAGAATAAAGTTTTGTTTACCGCATCTGACTCGATCTTAGCATCGACCCAGTACGATAAATTGTAATGGTCAGACACCTTTAGCCGTCGATTCTTATATTTGTTTACGTAACATCAATCTTAGACAGGGAAGGTTGGCAGAAAGTTCGTTGCAGTATCTAGAGTGAAGCTCTTTACAAAACTTGCTCCGGACCGGTAGGTTAGTTAGTTTGTTATCGTAGATTTATGTAGGTTCTATAGGAAATGGGTATGGGTGATGCATTATAATTTGAACAGGATTTGTATTTACAAATTTGTCATCCCACTTTTTTTGGTGCATGTCTCGTGTCCCTACTATTTGACCTACCAGTAGGACTTTTTTAAGTATTTGAATCTACCACTAGTTCAAATATGTTTTGTAGTGTTAAGTTATACAAGTTGCCATATAAAGCTGACAGAAACCAAAAAAAATTAGTTAATTAAGGTTTAAAATGTGTTTATAAATAAGGAGTTTAGTCGAAATAATTTCAATTCCATTTCATCACTTTTCCACCTCTTTGATCGGCAGAGTTTTGTCATTAATACGAAACTTCCATCATAATTCCTCAAATCGATACCAAAATAAATTGGCAGTATTTCTGTAATACTTATACATTTATTTTCACACAAATCGCTGCCTCTTCCCCTTACGCCACATACCATTATATTGCCGATGTTCATACCATAATTACAGCAATTTCGGCTAACTTCACTCCACACATTAAACACCTTACTATAGACATTCTGAATTTAAACACTGAAGTTAGCAGCGGTAGTTACGAGGTGAGTGATTTCGGTAAATTGCTATAATTAAGCACTTAAGGTAGACGGAATGTAACAAGGAATGTAGTTTTGGCTTAGAGATGGTAAGTATTCCATATTTAGTATGGGTTTCAAAGAAAATAGTATTTGTACTTTAAGTCCTACTTAGAATTGAGCATATTGAATTATTGTCTAACTTTAAACTAAATAACATAAGACGAACAGAAACAACTACATGAGTAGGAACAAAATTGTATTTTAGGATTATTTTAGTCCTCTGATACGGTTAAGAAAGGTCGTATATTTACTAACACAGTCATATGATGAGATGTACTCCGAACTCTACTAATAAGGTTTAGACACCATTTATCATTAAACTTTAAAGCATAACAATTTGATACCTATTATCCTAAATTAGGTGAACAACGACTAATCCCGCTTACGTTTGATAGCAAAAAGGGTTCTTACCGTTAAAAGGGAAGGATACCGAATTTGTAAGTCAATTCTACAAAGGCCTAGCCAAGCGTGGTATAATATACAACCAAAATATCTTATACTTTTATATTTTATTTATAACAGCAGTAATATTAACTTGTTATTCACTCGCCGAACCAAATTCATATTTATTTATAATTTCGTACATTTGTAAAGACCGATTTTTAGGAGACTTATAAGAACTGTAATGAAAATTGTGTTACGAATACATTGAGGGACAAACATACAGCGACCTAGTTATGATGTAATACTAAATTTATTATGATACTTATCTGTTAGGTATTCTGTTTTGAATAAAATATGGAAATAAGTTGGCGTGGTGCCAATTTTGAAAGCATTCTTACCACAGTTACAACCGTATTTGTAAAAACATGTGGAACATTCTGGTATAAATTGTAATCATTTTAATAGATAAAGATCACACTGTCTACAGAATACCCAAATAAATAACACATTAAGGTATTACGCCCTCATTACGCCCTTTTAATAAAAAGGATGTAGTTAATAATAAATTCATGATTTAAGCTTACCTAAATGTCGATATTTTTTTTAGCAAATTATTTCCAGTAGGGTGGCCACTACCCTACGGGAACCACGTCAGAGGCCCTAACAAGGCGGTTCCCAAAAACTCTGACACTAGATGAATATGTGCTGCAAAGTGCATACTCATCACACGAAGAAGAAGAAGCAAATTATCACCGATTTATTTTTAATTTGTTTTCTTGATATTCATATTGTTGACGTTTAATAATCATATAGTTGTTTACATTCAAGTAATTATCAATTTAAACTCATCGTCAAGGTCCGTTTACTCAAAAAATATACCTTAAATATTGTATTTCATTTTCCCTCTTTAAAGAACTTTGCCCCGGTTGGCCTTGGCCATTGGAAAATAACTGAAAATCGATTTATCTGAAACGATACTTTTACAAATACCTGGTAGCTTAGAATTTCTTATTTTAAAATATTTGGTTAAAAAAACAAAACCAATCTTATTATTTTTGTAAACTAAACTCTGCCAACGCTTTACCACATTAGGTACCTTAGTTATATTAATTACATGAAGCTGGCTTTTTAGGAGATTAAGGTACCTACTCAATATATACTTGGACTAGGAAGGAAAACGTTTTTATAGTTCGACCAGTAAAAATATCAAACTCTTTCCGACGTACAGTTTTATTCTTTACTCACATAATATAAAAGAATTTCAATTAAGTTTCCAACGAACAAAAAACAAATCAACCGTTTTTTTCAGTTTTTAATCGTTTCTCGCTTGAGCACTGCTGGTAGGAAAATTAAAAACATAAGCCAAAATGTGCTAAAATATTTTTTGTCAAAATAAAGAACTTTAGAAAAAAGTTAACTACTTGTATCTCTCTCTTTCATAGTTATTCTTTCTGTCCTTAAAGTAGTACGTGTATTTAATTTATCGTATACTAGTGGCCGCCCGGACTCCGTTCGCGTGGAATTCGGTTTCCCGTGGGAGTGAGAAGTTTTCCCGCGGTAAAAAGTACCCTATGTGTTATTCTAACTAATGTATAACCTTTATAACTGTAAAGTTTCATCCAAATCCGTCCAATAGTTTTAACGTGATAGATTAACAAACATCCATACATACTTACAAACTTTCACGTTTATAATATTAGTAGGATATTACTGTAGTTTTTGAGCCTATTCATTACAACCAAACATACACACAGTATTTATATATTTAGTAAGTTAGTATATTGTTACAATATATGTGTATTATTAAATAACATATAGTAGTTTATATATATAAAATTTATATGTATGTGTTATGTATTTGTATACATGTCGGCGCAAGAGTTTTGCAGCGCCACCGCACTAGTCTCCTTCCACTACCCGCCATTTTGTATAAAAGCAGAACAACGCTTCAAAGCAAGTCAGTGAACAAAGGTTGCATAGACCCATTCCACTCAAACCGACAACTTTCCAGGTGAGCGGTCGTCTTGCCTGCACGCTCTCTGCGCACCCCGCGCCGCCCCACTCCCACCCCGCTCTCGCCCGCTGCTCGTCGCTCGTCGGCTCGGCTCGGCCGCGCTCGGCCCGCTTCGGCATCCGTCGACTTTTCGTTGAATAACACTCGTTATTCTTCGTAAAGCCACTTCGTCGTGTTCGTTTGCGAGGCGCAATTTTCATTGCGCTCGCGAACAAGTTTCATAGAACGAACAAGTGCACTTGAAAATCGCCTTCAGCGTCGTACTCGGACACCTTCGGGGGATAACGAAGAGTACGGAGGTCCCGCCCGAGACCTCGGTTTTCCCCTTCAGGGAACACCGCTGTCGGAAGCCTTCGGGATCACTGGCCTTGGGGGGTGCCCCTAGTCAGCCCCGTCGAGCACGCACACTTACACCCTCTCTCGGGCGTAAGACATCGAGAGAGGTACACGTTGTACTCACCACACTATAGGCACACACCCTCCTGCCGCACACAATCCCTAGGCAGGGGGTCCGCACTCCACGCCGGGGCACTCCAACCCCGGCAGCACACTCTTGGTGCTACTATTGTGTCTGTGGTTGCTACCACCATGCCCGACCCGTCTCCCGGCGAACAAATCGCCGAACTAAAGGCGCAAATAGCGCGGTACCAGCGATTCATTGAGAAGCTGTTGCTGCAGAATCCTTCTGCGTACGGCGACTTTCTGATCGAGGTGCCGGTTAATTGCGCCTCTCCTGCGCCTTCAGCGCTCCCCCCGACCCCCGCGTTCCCCGCGGCTTCTTCATTCGTTCCGCTCACACCTATGTCCCCCGAGGTGCGACCGAACTTCGCGCGTCGCCCGCGCAGACCTTCGTCCGTGGCCGCTAGTAGCGAGTCATCGGGAGAATCCGACAATTCGTTGGAGTCCGAAATGGAAGCGCAGACCTGCGTTTCTAATCAGTCCTCAGATGAGGAAGGCTTCCAGGAAGTCACTCCGCGCAAGAAGCGCAAGAATCGATCGTCTCCGATCGATAAGCCCCCACAGAAAGCGGCTAAGGTAAGCGCGTCTCCGCGCGCCGCCCCTAGACGCAAAACTTCTGCGGCTGCGTCTTCATCGACGCAACAAGCCGCCCCCACTTCCGGGCGCAAGCCCCCCTCCCCCCCGCCTCTCTTCATCCGGGACAAGGCGTCCTGGGAGAAGATTTCGCAGCAGTTTAATGCTGCAAACATTCCGTTTACATCTGCTCGCAATACCCCGCAGGGTATCCGCGTGCAGCTGTGCACCCCCGACGGCTTCAGAGCTGCCACCTCCCTCCTCCGCAAGGAAGACGTAGGGTTTCACACCTACGCACTTGAGGAAGAGAAACAACTCCGCGTCGTCATCCGCGGAGTTCCCAAGGAGTTCGATTCCGAACTCATCCTAGCGGACCTTAAGTCCCTAGGATATCCAGCTCACGAGGTGCACAGGATGTACCTCACCCGCACCAAGGCCGCCCTGGACTTAGTCCTCGTGGTCTTGGACCGCTCGAAGGCCGGGAAGGCCATCTTCAACCTTACCAAGGTTTGCGGCCTCTCAGGCCTGTCCATAGAGACCCCTCGCAAGAAGGGTATACCTGGCCAGTGTCATCGCTGCCAGTTATATGGTCACTCGGCGAGGAATTGCTTCGCAAAGCCTCGCTGCGTCAAGTGCCTGGGGGACCACGGCACCGCTGACTGCACACGTGACAAGTCCAGTCCTGGCTCGGGCCCGCCTAGTTGCGTGCTCTGCGGCCAGGCCGGCCACCCGGCAAGCTATCGGGGCTGCCCCAAAGCGCCTAATCGCAACCGCAGGGTTGCTAGGCGTAACGCCCCCTCCGACCCAAACCGTCGGGCCAAACGGCCCCCCACCACCCGCGAACCGGCAGCCTGTCCCGCTCCCGCTACCGGTATCGCCACCGCGGCCCCTCTGCCGCCCCAATACTGGCCCCCACTACCGGGCTCATCAGTGGCTTCTCCCCCTTGCGGTCCCCCGCCTGGGTTCCCCCCCACCCCTCCCACCCCGCCGACTGCTTCACAGCCGGTCGCGGATATTCAATTGTCCCCTGCCAGAATGGAGGCCTTAGTAAGGTATTTCAACTCCCGGGTCCCTCAGATCCTGAACGACTTCTTCGCTCTGCCGCAGACACCCTAGTGACACCAACACTTTCACTACTCCTACATGCCCTCCCCCCGCCGGCGGGGGGTACTTCTAAATCCGATGCCGGCCAGATGGCCGACTATCAGGATGCGACCCGCTGAGTTTCTTGCTGGATTCTTCTCAGAGAGGGACCCCTTACGAACCAGTGTAGTTTACATGATAGCAACGCCCTAAGCCGAGGTCGTCCCAACTGGGAACCCTTAGGCAGTTGCATCGTAGGTAGGGCCAAACTACTTACAGGCTGAGCGCCTTAAGCGCTCGCCATCCAAGCTCGGTGAAGCTGTGAAAGCCGTCAAGTGGCTAACAGCAATCAACAGACAGAAAAAAAAAAAAAAAAAAAAAAAAAAAAAAAAAAAAAAAAAAAAGCAAGTCAGTCTGCCAGCACTATCCACTTCGGCAACACGTGTTCATAAATATTATCGTGCAGTGTTTTTAATTGTTATACGATGAAATAATTAGGTACATGTTATAAGTGGTAATATTAATAATTAATAGCTAAGGATTATTAATTGATTGAAATTGTGATTTTGCAGGTACTTATTATGTGAATAAAATATATTGTTGATAATGGAAGACGATGCTTTTAATACACATCTCCCCTCCTCTTACATACATAAAAAATGCAATTTTACTTTTTTCTCCAACGGCGGGTCTGCTGGAAGAGATTATTTACTGGAATAAACAGTACTTTTGTGTTTGTGTCCTTTTCTGTTTTGTATTGTTTAAAACTACTTATTATCTGTGTATAAATATATAAATGTTAAATAAATAATAAATAAATAACTGATATTTTCTAGGTATAGGTAAATCATTTTCGTCTACTTTCATTGAGTAACGAGTAAAAAAGTATATATATTGGCTTCGTAATATCTTCAACATACTTAAATTATGAACCGAAATAGAATAAGTAATGCTTGCGGAGTGATTTTCATGTGAGTAGCTTATAACGAACTTGAATCACGGCATACAATAACCGTAAATATATAAGTATATTTACATGTAAAAAATTTCCTTTCAAATCTTATTTTATTTATTTACTTAAAACGAATTGCTTCCCTATTCCGAGTTTTTAAAAGTTTGATATTAGAAATGGTTTTGCCAAAACCGTTCTTTAATATTATTTTTCCCCGTCTTATTTACCATTTTTTAGCTTACAGTAAGGGAATCAACTTATTGTGAATTTGCTCGTGCGTCGTTGGGAAAGTAATATTACGTGTTATTTGATTGGTATGGAAGTCTACAGATTGTATATTCTGCATGTATTAATTTTTTTTTACTACTTTTTTTTTCTACTTCGATTTGAGAACATCGGTAAATTATTTCATTTCCTCCTACTTACTTTTCGTGTGATGAATATGCACTTTGCAGCACATAATCATCAGAGTTTTGGGCATCACCTTTTAAGGCCCTCTGACGTGGTTCCTATAGGGTAGTGGCCACCCTACTGTCAGTATTTTTCAAGCCGCCCGTCTACTAGGCACCTGACTTGGCTTGACGAGTACAAGGTGGAATAGGGACCAACGGCTTAACGTGCCTTCCGAAGCACGGTGAAACTCGGGATATACTGCCACTAGCGGTCACCCATCTTTGGACTGACCGCGGCCTACGTTGCTTAACCTCTAATATCGATTTGATAGACGAGATCGCCATGGGCCACCGAGCTCTCTAATTTCCTACCTTCAGTCAGATTTAAGAATGCACACTTGCAACATGTTGCTACCTAATAAGAAATTGTTATGAGTTTCAATTAGGAGCTTCAAACAATACTGCCTTCTCTCATACTTAATAGCCCCTTTATTCTTTTTCATCTTTTCCTTTAATTAAAGCTCACAGATGGTGATGTAGTACATTTACATTGTTGTCTTATACCTACTGCATGCTAGAGATGGTAACATATAACCTTCATGGTTACATTTTTCCTAAACGATCATTATAATAATAATCATTAAAATATAACTTAGAGTTAATGAGTTTTACACTGCAAAAGAAGTCGGTTAAATAGATGATCAGTTTCTTAAATTTTATTTCAAACTCGGAGCTTTTGCTACAAAAAAAAGGTATTGTTTAAAATGTATCATATCTCACTTAAATATTTTCTTCTCAAACTAAACTAACATTGACATAAATCGATTTCAAAATAATCTTTATTTTCTCAGGTCACATCCCTACACTGCTATTAAAAGGCTGTTTCTATAAAAGCAGTCTATTAGCGGGTATAACAATAAAACCTCGTTGCTTGTTTGTTTGTTTGTTTAACTATTGCCCGAGGCTGGTTCTGACAAGTCAACAAAACATATTTTATATTAAAGTGGTTTGCGGGATATTTTATTTATAGTTATGTATAATATTATTAGTTTGATGTCTAAAGCAAGTTAGTATTAAAGATATAAATATATTTTTGTTTATAAATATAGGCGTTTATAAATAGATATAAGCCTTTAAAAATAGGTAATCGCTCTGTCGGAGCTGTTATGAATCAGATTATTATTATCTGGAACAGTTATTAATAACAGTAAAGTGCCTAATACTTTTAAAATTAGATACGTATTTTTCCATAATAACAATATTATAATGGAAAAAAAGTGTACAAAAAATGTATAATAAAAACTAGTGCCGCCCGCGACTCTGTTCGCGTGGAAGTCGGTTTCCCGTGGGAATGAGAAGTTTTCCCGCGGTAAAATGTACCCTATATGTTATTCTGATGTATATTTAAAGTTTCATCAAAATCCGTTTTTACGTGAAAGAGTTATAAACATCCATACATACTCACAAACTTTCACGTTTATAATATTAGTAGGAAAAGTTATACAACGGATAAACAAGTTTTTCCACGGGTATGAGTTTAAATTACTTTATATACTTAATACCCGAATTCTAAGCACCGCCGTTTTAAGTCTTTGACAGGTAATTTAAGCCACTCCACCAGCATCCGATGTGAGTACAAAGAGCTTTCATATAAAAAAGTTATAAGAACAAATAGCTGCCTTCCGAAACACGAAGAAACTCAGAATATGTTACCACTGACGGTCACCCATCCTTGGACTGACCGCGGCCGACGCTGCTTAACCTCAACATTAAACAACAAAGATACTTTTTCAAAATTTATTATATTTAAAATCGAAATCAAAATCAAAATTCTTTTATTCATCATAGATATGTTACAAACTTCGACTTTACCTAACCGTAGACCGAGAAAAAAAAAGCCGGCGGAAAAAAACTCCCAGCACTCATTATTTCGGAAATTAGACAAGAATTTTAAACGTGTACATTCAGTAAACATATAAATTACTTTCTTGTACCTGCCCGCTCAACACTATAAAAATATATTTATAAATATGATATTGTACCTTAATAACCACGCCTTACAAAAAACCTTGTTACCTTAACATTTTAATCCAGTCACGTGATTTTCTACTAAAATTTCAAAGCCTTCTTAAAATTCATGCAACCCATCAAAATCATAAAGTTCCAAATGTACTTCGGAAGCGGAAGCATCGTTGCGATTATTTCTCAATCCATTCACTAGAGGGCGCTGTTCGCGTTTACAACATCGGGGAATCCCCGAGCGAGGTACTATGGCGGTAGATAGTTTATTTTTAGTGCTATTCTAAAGCAGGAATATTGGTTACTTATGATAGATAGAAAGTAGACTGAAATAGTAATGTAGCTTAATGGGCTGTAATGTAAGGAGCTGCCGGGTTCTGCATGGAGAATTTGAAGTAGTGCTATTAAGTTTATTATAGCACTTTCATAGTTCTTAGTTTATATAAAAAGTTAACAATTTAGTAAATTGAAGGTGAAAAATTTGAGAAACCCAAATATTCTGAACTCAACTTCACATTTGCAATTTATTTAAAGATAGTGCATTAAAATAATGTAAAAAGATTAACTAAGACAAACGGCAAAAAATAATACCTAAGCAAATTAAAAAAAAAAACATATTATTGTGTATTCTCTAGTATGGGTCTTCTTCGATTGCAGCCCCAAGTCGTATGGAATCGCCGTCACCGCACTTCAAGTTTCGAAAGCTGTTAATATTGCTCACAGTAGGCAGTGAACTATTTATGGGCGTATTACGCAACACCGAACTATTAGTCCGTCAACACAGAAGACAAACGCTAAACCTCATTCAGCACTGCGCCGCATAATATTTACATTAATTACCAAAAACAACAGCCACAGACCACAAAACAGAATCTAAGTCACTCTACATTATTCATGTAAATGCATCCACCGTTTTTCATCCTGGCAGCACCATTGTCCCGCGCTTTTTAATTAAAGAACCCTGATGAGGCGTGGCGTCGGGCCTTATGGAATAGCTAATAAAAAAACAAAAAAAAAGTTAGAAAAACCCTAGCTTATATAGCTCGGATACGAGGTTTTTTATCTTCTGTTTGACGCAAATTATCGGTGCCTTGTGTCTAAGAAGAATTTAATGAACATCGTGAGTTGTCAGGGTTGCCGTTTGAAAAATGTATAGTACTCATTATGAGGAGGGGAGGAGCAATGAATTTTGTTTAGGCATTTATTGTTTGCAGCCGTAGCTTGAACATAAATAACGCTAAAATAGAACGTAAATAATTTAGCTATTGTTTTTGCCTGTCTACGTAAGCTGTTAAACGATATTTTATGAGAAACACAAGAAATACAAACGTAAACCCATTAATCATTTACAAATATACGTAGGTACCTCTTAAAGGTGATCAAAGTTAATGTTGTAATAAAGTATTTTTTTTTCCCTTAATAAATATTTTTTTAAATATTTAAATGGAAATTTATGTATATTTTTGATAGATAACCATGATTCATTTGAATTGTATAAATTTTGGTTAAAAGCCACTTATTGAACCACGATACATAATAAATATAAACTTGTTTTAAAACCAAAAACTGTTTGTTTCAGGAAAAGTTATAATATAAAACACACTTCCTGCGAACTCAAAAATGAGTTTTTCGAACTAACCTATACCAACTTCATATAATAACAGTTCTGAACTTGGAAAACTAACAGATGTGAATGATATTAAATTCAAATATTAAATAAATCCCAGGAGAGCTAAAATTGAAGCTGGAACTTGGGTACAGTAACACCAAGTCATTTTAAACTGTAGTTTTAACATATTTATTTGTTTCTCTTTGTGCTTGCGATTTAAGTTTTGTTTTGAATATGTTGGAAAAAGAAAAACATAGTTAACAACTGGGTAACTTTTCGTGCCTTTAGGTACTGTACGCACATCCAACATTAAAAAAAATGCCATAAACTTTAAACTATTATGCACTGGCTTGGCACGGTCATTACATTTTTGGCAAACAAACTACCACTTAAACTAAGTTAAGTTTGAAACCAAATTAATAGGTCCTGCATTAACTGATAACCCTCTCTATTTTCGTGGTCAACGTGTACATTTCGCTTCGAAACGATAGGAAATGTATCGCCCGATTGAAATCTGATTGACCAACGTTCATTAAGTTGGTCAAATTCGACGAAAATCTTAATGAAGTTCGAGTATCTGACGTGAAACGATCGTTCGGGAATATGGGATGATGTCGGGGACTTGCAGTATGCATCGATTAATATGAATTTGTTGGTTGCTTTCCTTAATTTTAGGGATATGAAGCATTAGGAGATTTATTTATTTGTCTATGAGACTTGTGCAATTTAATAACAAAAAAGACGGACTGTAGGTACCTATAAAATGTAGAGGAATCAATTCCTTTCATTATTTTTATAATTATAATCTTAGATTATGTATGTAGGTGTGTTTGTTAACAATGCATATTTATAGACTTTTCTGTATTACAATTCTAATGCTATTTTTTCTGAGACGTGACAGAAGATGGATTAACATCCATCCAGGATTTTCTAGAAGGGCAAGTAAAATGTTGATAAATAAATATGTATAGACATAATATACGTAGGTATACATATAAAGATACGTGGTGCATCCTTGTATGGATCAAACAAGGAACATTCGCTGGCAATCCAATGTCTAACATATGCCTTTAATGACTCAAAGCATATTATGAAACCATGAAACCTTTTCATAAACACATACCCTTCTATACCTGTATCTTACTTACTTCTTATTTAACTATAAAAGTAAATAGACGACCTCTGTGGTGCAGCCGTATATATACCGGACTGCTAAGCGGATGGTTCCGGGTTCGATCCCCGGGTCGGGCCAATTTCGTCAAAATGGTTTTTCGTTATTGGCTCGTGTCTGGGTGTAACTAGATTCTCCCCTAGTTCATTATGTGGTACCTATACCACAAGTGCTTACTGCAACTTACTTTATTGCTACATAATTGGTGTGTTATTATTATATTATTAATAGATATTACAAATTTCAGCAGCAGTATGATACAAGTTACTTAGTTTATTTTGCTTGGTTGAATTCCTGTAAATACCGTACATAAACTGACCAACGTGAACGTAAAGTAAACACAACGTTCAGAGAAGGATGCTATTTGGACAAGATACGGCTGTTTATTTAAATAATATTTTGTATTACTAACTTATTTGTTAGATGTTCCTTTTTCGGTATTATTTAAACTGAATTGCATGCAGTGTTTTGTAAAGAAATGAATGTTTTTCCATCCTGCTAATATTATAAACGTGAAAGTTTTCTGAGTAAGTATGGATGGATGTTTTTTTCTCTTTCACGTAAAAACTACTGGACGGCTTAGGATGAACCTTTGCAGTAATATAGTTTATACATCAGAATAACACATAGGGTACTTTTTACCGCGGGAAAACTTCTCATTCCCACGGCAAACCGACTTCCACGCGGACGGAGTCGCAGGCGGCCACTAGTAATTAATAATCTTTTGTAGCGGCTACAACCACCCATCAACGCTTATTACTGCGAAAACATTAGCCAGTTAAACATGCATTTCCAATTATTATTAAAAAAAATATGTAAGACTTCTAGAAAATAGTAACATTTAAAATGTACTTGAAAATAAAAGTTTTTACATTAAGTATAAACCAGCAGTTTGATTATAATCTAACGATTTAACCGCCCAAAACCTCAGCTAACTAAATGTCCACTAACAAATCCCTAGATATACCTACCTACATTTGTATCACACACTTCGCTACACTCAACCCAATTAACAGCTAAACTAGAAGCCGAATATCACACATTAATCTTGATTCAGGTACACCAGGACATATGCCAACAACTAATTAATATAAGCAGTTCAGTTTTTCCCAGTTAATCTTATAACAAAACTTCATTGGGTTTTCGTTTGTGATGCTGTCGCAATGATTGGTGTTGCCATTTTCAGAGATATTTCGGCGAAATTGTAACGAAATTTACGGTTATCTCATTATTGTAATTGAAAAGTTACGATTTAAACATTTATAATTAAGTGACTTCCATTCAGCAAACGTACTTTGGTCATGTTAAATATGGATCGGTAATTTGCACAACCCTATGAAAAAAAAGTTGTTTTTCTTTTTAATTCTTAATGGTTTTGAAAGTTATATCTAAACTTACATCCTTATTACAATAGAAGTAAGAATAGTATTGCTTCGAATTGTATAATAATCAGGGTTTGATATATCTTTTTGAATCAAGCGTAAATGGCTGTGCGGACTCGATAAAGGATATGGATAGTCTACTTACATACATTACTTTAAATATTATAACGATTCCTTTTTTACACAAGAAATCAAACATTTCCACGGGATAACCCATTTCATGCAAACGAAACTGCAGACAGAATGTATCTAACATGACTTTTGCGCAAAATAAAATTGTTCTCTAAACATTTCTCGAACAAAACATTAAATACAAAGGTATTTACTGAAAGGAAATTTAAACTACTCGGCGAAATAATTAGAAAACTTCTCTTCGGAAACAAAGGGGTGTAAGTATTGGAAAATATTTTAAATAAACCCATTAAATAGTGCTTTCGACAGCTTTTGTTTTTTCGAATATTCCAGAATTAATTAAGAGATAGGTGAATGAACTTTGGAAGGATTGTGACGATTATTTGATATTTTGCTTGAAAACTGTTTCGATTGTTTTGGATTTATATTTAGGTTTACAGTGCATCTGTCTTTATTGTTATATAAAAAGTAAAAGCCTTCACGCCTCGAAAGGGTCTTTTTTTCGGGTGTTTCGTCGTTTCGCCCTGGTCCTGAAAGCACCACGGTGCGAAACGCACAACGACGTTTTTGAATTGGCCGATTCGCCCCGCGGTGCTAGTTAATAATAACAACGGTGTCAAACGGGAATAACATTTTTCGACTTCGTCAGTTGGCACCACCACCAAAAATCTTATTATTGATTTTTGTACAGTTGAGTACACAAGTTGTAGATTAAATAGGAAGGTAGGGTTTATTTAAATATTCTCTAATTATTCGTACATGTAACTCAATTTAGTCGTAGTTACATATTGTGTAAGTAATAAATACATTTTTGATTTAAAAATAGAAACGCAAAGTATTCGGAGTTATCAAATGGTTAATGGTGATATTCATAATTCACGTTTTGTAATGTAATTACGTATAGGTACTACTCTAAAAATGCATATTGTAACAAAAAATATTACATACAAATGTATTTACTTACCAAAATATAACGAATTAACGGAAGACACCCTGTGCACGACGACCATATTTTAGCTTAGATTTAAGTTTATTGTTATTAATGTTCATTTATAGTGCATAGATTTAAGTTTATTTCAACAACTATATAAATATCTATCAAATTATGTTTAAATTTTATTAATAAAGATTCGTGGCGCTGAAAGATATAAAAATACGATTTTCGACGATTAGGATAGTGAAAATGATAGTCAAAACAATTCGCTAAAACAGTGCTCTCTTTAAGGTATTGCTCGGTTTAGAATATGAACAGGCCGAAGAGAGCGCCGATGTCTCAGTCGGAATCAAGCCTCTAAATAGAAAAAACTAAAGAAAACTTATATCATCGGAAACACCCTTTTCGGTACAGTCTTGCAATAATATTATTGTATAAGAAATATGGTGTGAGCAAGATGGACTTAGCCCTCCCTCCCACTCACACATTCATTTTTGTCTTTAATAGTACATAATCATTAGTTTATAAAATAGCGGTGTCAAACGACGTAGTCGAAAAAAGTTGTTTACCGATTGACACCGCGGGGCGAATCGGCCAATTCAAAAAGCGTCGTTGTGCGTTTCGCACCGCGGTGCTTTCAGGACCGGGGCGAAACGACGAAACACCCTTTTTCTCAGATATTGAAGGGTGAGCTGTAATATTGCAAGACTAAATCGAACAATGCAAAAAATAGCTCCGGCAATTAATACTGAGTTTGGGAAAAGTAAACAAACTGTGGTTAATGTTTCTGACGATACTATACCATACCATGATCAACTGAGTCGTATACCTTCCATGTCTTTTATCGGTCTACTCTAAACAATATGTCCCTAAAGAGACAATCTCTTTTTATTATCATCCCATTTGGCTCATTTTTTCATAGAGCACGGAGACTCTTAATCTATGTCTAATACTAACTTTTTTGCGGCCAAAATTAGCTCGCTAATATTGTTTTAAGTTTGCTCGCCTAACCTTTCAAGATAAAAAGCAACCTTAAAAATACATTAAGTAGTAAAATATTTTTAAAAGGATTTTAATATAAAGAAGAAAGAAGGTTGGCATACCTACTGGCCGAAAACGAAAAAGAAAAAAATATATAAAAACAGAATTAATTAATTAAGGAATTATTGTTAACATAGCTTACTTCAAAGTTATTCTATCGCTTTGTTTAAAAAAATATAAGAGAATTAGTATATTTTTACGGGAAAAGGAAACTTAATACGAATTTAAAGCTTTTGAACTTTTTAAAGAGGAAAATGATTTAAAGATGTTTTTCAATTTGTTTGATTAAAAAGGTTTTTAACACTTTAATTTGCTACTGAAATTGACACCTACATGCCGTAATACATTATTAAAAGTTATCTTATATATTTAGGAAAATGGCAGTTTCAATCTGATTTAGTTTTTTTTTTTTAATGTATAGTATTCGTAAGGTAACGTTATAAAAATCCTCTTATTCATTTCTGACAAATGATAGCCAAGATGATTGAAAGCTCATTTTTGGGTTTAAGGGCAATATTTATAATTAATTAAACGTAAGTATAAACTAAACTAAAATACCTACCTACATATTTTTCCACGAACATATTTTTCATTCCATTTCTTAGATATTACCAATCTCCTCATACCTTGTCAGAACCTTATTTACGAGATATTAAACTGTACATAAATAGGTATAAAAATGCCTAAGTAAACATTTCTCAGAAATTCCTAAGTTTGGGACCGTAGAAACCGTAGACTAGTCCATCGTTATTTAGTATTTTTACGTCCTCGCCCGACTGCGTGAAGAAATTGATATGTGTAAGCAGATATTTTTATAACACTACCCTTTTATCATAACATGACATGAAGCCTGAAAAAAGCTTTCAGTGACATCAATAGATGCGAAAACAACTTATTTTTCTTGTAAATAAGGGTCATTATACCAAAACATGAGCAAAGTAGGGTTTATTGAGAAAACTGTGACTGGCATTTTGGATAAAATACCTTGTGGGTCGTGTTACATTTATTAATATTTTGATCAGTAAAAAATGTACTCACAAATTTTTTTGTTTGGATTTTTTTATCTATACATATCCCAGGGTCAATTTTAATGGACAGATAATAATTATCACAGAAGTTGGTAAATTTTTGGGACAGACTTCTTAATAACTTGACTATAATAACTATAATACTTCTGTTTTTATTGTAATCTATATCTTTGACATCGGTGTACGTATATTCGGACTGAATACTATCATGTTCTGCAAATATTACCAAGTTATAAACTTATAAAATTATGTTTATGATGTCAGTTATAACATTACATAGGTAAAGTTCTTAAAGGTAACGTACCTACAACGCCCAAAGATCTCGGTTAATTTTTTCAAAAGCTTTGAAATCAGGCTTCAGGGACCTTCGCTTAAATGTCTTGTCTTCGCAAGCATGTCATTAAGTTTTTTGAATATTATTTTGACTACCGAAAGCCTATGGGAATCTTATCCCAGTTTTAGCGAAATAAAGAATTCCTTCCTGTGTATGTTTTTCAAGGTAAACTATGATTGCATTCTTTCTTTTTGTTTCCTATCGATTAAATAACCACAAAGTTACTTAATTAAACCGTTTATGATAAGCACCGAACAAAAAGTCACGATTTTCAAAAAAGAAAATAGGGGCTCAATTTTCTAAAAATTTAAAAATTTTATGACTATGTAAACGTATTTATATCCGTGACAGGTAAAAAAATGTAGGAAAAAAAACTCTTATATTTTTTGTAAAACTTAAAAATAACATTACGGAACCCTTTCATTGCAAAAGATAGGTTTCCAAAACATAAGACGATCACCTAATTAATTATGATCTTCGACGAATCCGCCTTAAACTTAATTGCCGAAAATAATGAGATCTCTATAACGTAATCACAAAACAGAAAAATTAGCAGGTATCTGTGGGACCTTCTAAGAAATCATTAGCAAAATTTTGTTTTTTATCATAGTATTTATAAACAAGGTACTTACCGCCTAAAAATACAAGAAAAAAGGAAATTGACAAGATATTTCGTTCCGACATTTTCAATATCCACGTTATTCACTTTTGTCCACTAGAACACGTTTCTCAAATAAAAACATAAATTGGCAGAAATATTCTCAAAATTCAATGCTTCAAATGAGGATTGTGTTTTAAAAAAGCAACGTTCGAATTTCAAAGGTGGCGCGCAAACGCGCGGGAAAGCGTCCGGCGCTAGTGGAATTCCTCACAACACTGATTTCAAAGGAAGAAAATGAAGCCTCGAGCACATCGCAGAACATAGTCTAAATTAGTATCGTTCTGGGTTATGGGACTACTGCGTTAAAGTGATTTAGGCTGCTCTTATATAAAATACTCTGTGTTTTTCGGTATGTAAACAGCGATTTAGGTTTACGAGAAATAAAATTGATATTAAAAATTCGTGATCTCGCTTTAGCTGCCGGCTTTTTTAATCAAAATCATAATTATATAATAGTAACCTAAATATATATATTAGTGAAATAGTAAAACACTGACCTAGTTGGTAATATTTTAAATATTATTAGTGCGCTAATGATGAGTACACTTACAAGCTTTTTGGTCTAACAGTAACTTTATACTGCCTCAAAATGAGGAAAGAATCACCGTGTTTAATTAATTGGCTGCCAGAATTGCAAGAGAGCGTATGCTCGGCTTACTCACACACCAATTTATTGGCATATATCTATAGTCATAGACTAAACCTTTTTTCTTTTGGCAGCTAAGACGAACCCGTTTCCATCACACTGGTTATAATTCTCGAAGCTTGCCTCCTATGCGCTACTAAGGGATAGTTTTTGTTTCTTATTTCCCTATAGACTGCTGATATACCAGTTTTACCGTATAATAATTACCGTACAATACAAACTGCTCTATTTCCAAGCGATTATATCACAGTCGTGCAATAGCTAGCCAAACGACATCAGTTATTATCTCTAATGCCTTACTGATTGATGTCCAGTCAAAGCGCTAGTCATTATTCTGCTAATATGTGTTTATTCTGCTTTTATCTATTAAATAAAAAAACACTTCTTTATAACAGTAAAAAAATGTAAGATATTGGTACTAGTTAGCTTTGCACTTACCCTACTACTAGGGTTGCCGGATCGATGGTTACTTTAGCCAAATCCTTGTCTGAAATCCCGCAAACATGGCTCGTCCAATGCAATCCGAGATTCGTTACTGTAAGAGCCCGACTTCTAATGGCAGTATTCGATTTCAGACTCGACCTATTAATTTGACTTCTTGAATCGTTGTAGCGTAATAGCATTTTTATCTACCGATATGTTCAGTGGTTTCTAGTTTAGTTCTCGGATCGAGTAAATGTCGAAATAACTTTTTTAAATTGGTATGTGTGTTACTAGAATAAAAATCACAACTAGTATAAGTGGTAACTGACAGCTTATTTATTCTTAACCGCCCTCTGATTATCTACTGTTGCAATAAACAGAATTCAATGGGAAATATAATGGGTGTAAAAAAAATATTTCCGAATCCTGAAAAAACGAATTCTTGAGCCTAAATAATAACTAAATTCACTGACAGTATACCCAGAAAACTCAATTTAAAAAAGTAACACTATTTAGTTAGAAAATATCACTATTAAATTTGAAATTATGCGGAAATTTGATAGTTTTAATGCAATTTGGCATAATTTGGTAAAAAAAAGTTTAAAAACCATTAAAAAAAAACTTTTAACGTAACGAGTACCCCTCTAGCAATGCCCAGTTTTCGTTTTCGGAAGCAGTCTTTTTACCTGTATAACGTAGGTTACAAACTACAATAACCCGACTTAAATAATATTATTATTTTAGCAAGGCATCGTTACAGTTTTAACGTTAAATTTTCTTATTTTAAAATATGTTATCGCATTACTACAGTACGCGAGTTAATGAAACTATTTGCACGTCAATTAAAAAGTCGTTCAATTGACTCCCGCCATTTTGTTTTAAACGGCACTTCTGTTTCCGTCGGCTGGTAGTGGAGTCCTTTATTTGATGTATCAACACCATTTATGTTAATTTAATGTCGCCATTTTGTTGCAAATCTTTGTCGTTCCAGCACATTTTGGACAATCAGTATTCTGGACATATCCACTTACGTAGAAACGTTATCTTTGATAGAAAATATCATTAAAAGTAAAGAAATATTAAACAGAAGTCGACATTAAAAGAATATGGAAAAGTATTTTATCATGTAAAAGAAATTTTTGTTTATGTAATTTTCTTGAAATGCTTAATAAGTTTCTCTTAGAGAGTGGAATTTTATGTAGGTAATATTTTTGCCAACAATAAAATATTTTGTATGAAACTTTTGTTTTTGCTTCAAACTCACAATAATGAAGTGAGCATTCCTAAGCGTACCTACACGCGTTTTTAAATAAAAACTGTCTTCATACTCTGTAAAATTCTGTAATGTAACTGTGCCTATTTCAAGTGTTACTGCTTGTTTGTTTAAATATGTATAATGCGTACATTCACAAAGGCATACCGTTGTAAACGTTAATTTCATTCAAGCGCCTGCCTTCAACATATCTCAAGTTTCTCACATTGCTCTGGTCAAACAATTATATTTTATACTAAAGACATGTTAAATGCTAACAAAACTTAGTAAAAAAACGTTTCATAGAAACGACACGGTGGTTATAGAAAAACACCGTCAGGGCTTTTCTTAAGTATCAAATTTTGCTTATCTGTGATATTTAAAAAATACTAGTAGACCGACGACGCGTTGTTGTGGCTAAGGTTGCTACATTATATTTTGCAATAAAATAATATTGCGACTATAAATTGAGATGTTCGCTATCCTATCTTTCAAGTTGGATCAAACTGCGAACGTTGTGCAAATTTGATTAAAATCGATTAATCAGTTCATGAGTCCATCGCGGACAAACAACGTGACACGAAATTTATAAATATTAAAATTCTATATCTAATGGAAGACAGTTATTCGGTTGTCTTTGACTAGTTAGCTAACGTAGCAGTGGGTAGTAAAGTTGCTTTTAACCGCATTCCCACGGGCAAGACAGAAAGGTAGTAAAGAATAGACCACAATGTAAATAAGGCTGTAATAATCGCGTGTCAAGTAAAAAAAAACAAGTAAGAATTTAATAGATTTATCTGAAGCCTTAATTGTGACTTTGAACATTTGAAGTTTTGCAATTTATACTCATAAGAAAAACGTGTCGTGTCTTTTATGTTATTGTACAATATTGTTACAAACAAGTAAAGCCTGAGTCAGCCAAAATATGTAATGACTCTGACTTCGAAGACGATGTATGTTTTGACTAATGTATAAATATTATAAAACTTATTCTGTGGACTAATATTTATGTAAGGAAAAGGTAAAATTGTAACTAATGTAATCAACTTTAGGCGTCTTTTAGATTAATTTGCAGAAAATTTACTAAATACTTACTACTTCAAAAGAATAAGAAATGTTTTATTTTATTTCATAACACAAAAAACTTATTATTTTCTACCTAGACAACGATAAATCGGTAAAAATCTTAATAAACATCGCCTTCACTCTATAAAGTATCGTATTATATATATCGTATATACGTACATATGCCCATTTTTCATGTCCTGTGTCCAATATCTACAAGGCGACGTTCCCTTGGGCCAGTTAGTAAGTAACAGGTCTTAGAATTATGGGTTCCCTTTCACCAAAATGATTTACAGTTAACATACGACTCGTAGGTTATAAATATGTCGTAGCTTGAACTTTGTGACACCCTGTATAATGGTTTGAGAAGTTTTTATGAACGGTTTAAGTGTAAAATCTTTTGATGAATTGAGGACGTGTTATTTACTTTTGGGAAACTGTGCCCAACTTTGCTATTATGAAAAATACTGACTTTTTACTGTTTTTTGAAATGAGAGTCAAAACGACATGCCCTTTTTTCGGGCTTTAACATTCCTAATATGCGCTAATGAAAAATCAAGAATCACAACTTATGTTTTGAGTAAGCATTTCAATTCTATATATTTATTCTTTGCAAATGAAAACTTTGTCTCTGAATGAATGAGATGACTGATATTAAGTTCCTGAGATGACGTTCTATTTATTAAAAAGAATCCAAAAGCTGTAAAACGAAAAAACAACTACAAATTATATTTTTCGTAATGCCAATCCATCATTTCACACCAGATACAATTAAGTAAATTAAAAAAATCAATAATGTTACGAACCACTCCGCGAAGTAACTAGGCAGATTCTACAAAAACAAATTAAGTTTCTGCGATGGATTAAGTCTTCGATACTTCCTATTTGAATTCTGTAACAGATTGCATCTAGATAAAGGAAAATATGTCAATTTTGAACACTGACGCCCTTTGTGACGGTTCTAAGGAGACTGCGACTAACAAAGAGATCAAATACTCTTTGTAAAGCAGAAAATGTATTAATTATCTGTTTGAGCTTGCTGAAAGAATGTTTTCGCAAATGGGATATATTTTATTAGGAGAAGGTAAGTAGGTTTTATAATATAAACGAACGTGAAACATACATACTCGTACATCAGCTTATTATATAAATAAATAAAAATATATAAATAAATCTCCAGACTTACACACCAACTGTGTGGCCCTAAACTAAGCAGGGCTTGTACTATAGGTACCACACAATAGAATAGGGGAGAACCTAGTTACACCCAGACATGAGCCAATTTCGAAAAACCATTTTGACGAAATTGGCCCAACCCGGGATCGAACCCGGAATCATCCGCTTAGCAGTCCGGTGCATATACCGCTGCACCACAGAGGTCGTCAAAATTGACCACTTTCGGTCTTTTTTTTTTTGTCTTTGTCCACTTTCGGTATCAAACTTCTTAACTTTAGGAACATTACTTGTTTTAACTATTGTAGCGACATAATCGCAATGCAACTCAACTCTTTTAATAAATTTAAAAAAACTGTTGCAGGTCAAAACTTGTTTTTTAAAACAGGGGTCTTTATCGTTTTCCGCAGTGTGAGGTTAGTATATTAATATGTAGCTTTGTAGTACTAAAACTAAGTCATAAAACTAAGACAACAATTATTAACATGGACTCTAAGGTCATTAATTTATTTAGATATTTTTCTGAAATAGACATAGACAAAAGCCACGGGTACAAGTTAGTAAGTAGACTATGAATTAAACCGGATAAAAAAATCAATATTGTATCCCAGCTTTTTTGGAGGTGTCCATATTAAGCATCAAAGTCTATATTTATAGCTAGTGGCCGCCCGCGACTCCATTCGCGTGGAAGTCGGCTTCCCGTGGGAATTAGAAGATTCAATATTTCTGTCATACATGATTTCTGTGTAGAAAAATGAAGTAACTCCTCCCGTTTTCCCAACATTTCTGCGTGATGCAAGGTATACTATAACCAGCTCAGGAGTATAAAAAATATTTGTACCAAGTTTGGTTAAAATCCGTCGAGTAGTTTTTGTTTCTATAACGGTTATACAGACAGACAGACAAAAAATTTACTGATTGCATTTTTGGCATCAGTATCGATCCCTAATCACCCCCTAATAGTTATTTTGGAAAAATATTTCATGTACAGAATTGATCTTTCTTCAGATTTATTATAAGTATAGATATCATCATATCCTTATACTATTTAAAACTAAACCACTCGTATTTGTATAGATTTTTTGATAAAAAGCTATCAAGAACACAATAAACATTTACCTCTTATTTAGCGAATGAGATTATTTCGTAATCCATGCTTATTGCGGTAATCTACTAGATTTACTTGATTGGTACTTAACTATCCTACCTCAGAGGTTTCTCGAACTTTTTTCCTTACCTTATCATTACATAATTCAAATATGATCAATAAATATAGTTAATAATGTTCATATTGTAAAAAGTGAAAACAAAGAAGATTTTTTGTATTCGACGTGACAACAAACTTAACTTAGATATAAAAATCACGAAAACCATTTTAAAATTCGTTGTGTGGTTAGGAACTAATTCGATATACTTACATACAAACAAACATGGCTATCAACTTTCTAAAAGAGAATATAAAAACTTTGTAGTAGAGTGATATTATTTTGTATGATATTTTTAGCTACACATAAAAATATGACGATTCTTTGGTCAAAGAATGGGCGGCGAATACAATATTTTCACTACGATAAACAAGTGATATTTTATTTTGTTTCAACAAAGAGTTTATTCAAACTCAGAACACAGCAGTTAAATAATTGTCGTTATTTACTAGCAACAGTTAGTGAGGTATCTCGCCGTTACGTTATGTTAGGAATTCTAATACTTAATGAAATTTCACTAGAAAACGGCAAAATACAAAACAAATATACCTCATTTTGATTAAATTACCTTGAACTCAATACATATTATTGGATATACGATATGTTTACTAGTTAAAGTTATGTTATCATCCAATCATTTTAATTTTATAAATGATTTCATAAAATTATTCATTTGATACAGCGACCGATTTCATCAGCACTAATCAAATTGCAAAGTTATTTTACTTCATGAACACTGTTTTTTGAACAAACTGTTTAACTTTAGTAGACTTGATTCCTTAATGGCGTTCGAAGCAAAGTGAATATACTCTAAAACGAGTACATACTTATATCGGATTAATAGCATCGACAACAAAGGTAAACCAAGAAATTAGATTTCAGTAACGCCATTTATTACGAGTACGTACGATTTTTTTTGTCAGTTATACAAAAAACTTCTAAAGTTAAATAATATTCATGTATTTCATTAAAAAACATCCAAAAACTACTAGAAACAGCTTTTTTATTAATAGAATAACCGATCTTGCAAAATATAGAGCCTACTGAATATAAAATGTTTGCGTATAAATTAAAATCCGCTATCGTTTAATATTTGCCTTGATTTTCTTTGCCAGCTATGTAGAGTAATTTTATTGCTGTATCTATGCAAAACAAAATTATGTAAAATTCTATTCTCAAACCTTTTTCGTTTCGCTTAAAAAATAGCTTTCGCTTGATTTGGTTTAAGCTATATACTTAAAATGGCAGTAGAATTTTACACTTTGAAATATTAAAGTCGGTTGAAACATTTACGTTCTAAAACTAAAGATTTATTCATAGTTTCGTCGTTTAATGCACGACTGTGGAGGGACAATTGACTACAAAAGACGCTTAACACAATCATATCCAACATCTTTAAACCCTAAAAAACATCATAGTCTTCGTTGTGACAGGAGCGCAAAAAAACTGGTCTTACAAATGTTCATAATAAACATCACACAACTGTTTCATAAGACGCTAACTAACTGGCGGCGTTCAGCTGATTCTGTTCGTAACTATTTCAGCCGGCTGTACCACTGCCTACTATTTAAAATTCTGCTGCTAATCAGTGACTATGTTCCGGTTAATAGGGGAGAATAGGCTGAGCTGTTACGAATGCCAAAATGGATCATCTAAAGTCTAGAATTCATAACTGTTCTGCGTTTATCCAAAAATAGCTTGGCATAATCCTTTATGTTATAATTTCATCAAATAAACTTACTGCTGTTAAACAGTTTTGAAAAACAAAGAATTTAATTAAAAACATTGCTATATCCAACAACATACGCTCGGGTTTAAATTGAAAATGTGTTGACTCGAGGTTTTCTAATAAACTGTAACACATGACACATTTTGCAAAAGCTTATTCAATTTTTCAACTCGGCATCCCTCCGAACAATGGTCTCGTGTGACAAAAGGAACACAAGCTTTAGAAAACCGGTTACCGGTATTCTGAAATACCGTTCTTTTTTAATACCGGTACACTCCATCACGTGTTACTAATGACTCTGGAGCGGTGCGATAAAATCTGGGTGACACATCATTGTCATAACAGACAAATGTTTTTTCTAGATCATAAAAATTATGAGCAAACGAAAGGTGACCTTCTGTTATAGGTGTAAGAGTTGATATTAGGTTGAAGGGAAGTCGGCAATTTGTTGAATTTTTTATACATTTCCACTATGAAATCTAGGTACGTAGTCACAGTGTATGCACGGTTTTGTGAAAGATGATGATATGGGCCATCCAACTTTTTCACTTACACTAAATGGAATAAAATTGTTTTTTCTTTATGCGTTTATAAAATATTACATTAGTTAAATGAGTGCTAACGCTCAATTTTGTCCAAAAATTTAAATTCCAGAAATACTGTTTTTAAAATCTGTATGTGAGCTACCTGAAATTATTTTTCACCAATCAAGCGATCAAGGTTTTTAGCAATAATCTGATACATTCCAAACAGTTTAAAATAACCGTTTCCGTACCACGAAAACTGCTAAGAATCCTATTTTACATTTAAACAAATTAAAGCTTGATTTATTTGTCTAATGGACCACTATATTGTTAAAGGTAGATTATTATCTGTTCCTTTAGGTATTAAAATAGAGCACTGAATGTAAAATTTATTAAACACGAAAGCCTTGAAGTGAAAGCGCTGGTTTACAAATGGGTTTTTTGCAATAGTTTTTCGTGCTTTGCATTTTTATTACTTAATTAATGTTAAGTATTTTCCCGCTAACTAGTTGGCTCATTAAATAAGGAATCATAATAGTCTTTGGGATATTGCTGATGTTATAAAGATCAATAGAATAATAAATAAAGTACTTAGTTACTTTGTGAATACTACAACATGTAGAGTGGGATGTATTTTTTTAATTTAATTTAGTAAATAAATAATTCTCCAGACTGACACACCAACTGTGTGGCCCTAAACTAAGCAAAGCTTGTACTATAGGTACCACACAATGGACTAGGGGAGACCCTAGTTACACCAAGACACGAGCCAATATCGAAAAACCATTTTGACGAAATTGGCCCGACCCGGGGATCGAACCCGGAACCATCCGCTTAGCAGTCCGGTATATATACCGCTGCACCACAGAGGTCGTCGAAATACATACAAACTAAATATTGAAATCACAGTAAGCCAGCACGACTCAGCCATAACTTAAAACTGAAAGGTAGTATATGGGATTGAATGAAATACTCAATTTTATAAAAGTGAAAGATATAACGTAACGTCTAGTAATATAAGGTTATATTTATCCTCTGTATTTGGTTCAGTAAAGGAATAAAAAGATTACAAGCTTCGATCACTCATCGCATTTGATTGATCGCAATCCCTTCCGGGTCTTAGCATAAATACGATTAAGTATGTTTATTATGAAAAAATCAACGGTAAGAAGTAATAATAATTAACAGTAAGATAAATAATGTTTTATATACTCAGAAAAAATATCCATGATTAATGAATATAGTACCTACCTAACGCACTCGTAGTTTATAAGGAGTAAATAGGATAATAGCATATTACAAATATCCCTATTTGTTTTATTTATATCTGGAAATAAATGACTACAGGATGATAAAATAAGTAGAGTTCACCCTCTCTATAACATTCCGCTGACAAAAGGACTTCCTACTTCTTTCCACACTTTTAATAAACAGTGTCAAAGCTCGTTCTTCTTAGGGCCGGTTTTTCTTAGTATGTTTTTGTTGCACGTCGAATATAAATACTTAACATATGTATGAAGTGACAATGAAAACATACCTGTTATCAGTCAGTTAGCATTTATCTGACTATTGAAAAATCAGCCCTTAAACACGCAAATGTTTCTGTCTATAACGTCAATAACTATTTAGAAAAATAAAACGACTTCTATGTCAATTTATGTTTTTCAAGCTTTTCCCCATGGATATCTTTGTCAAAACTGGATCAAATGGACCACAGAAGCACCAGCTTTCAATTATAAAATGGATCATCAAAATCGGTTCACTTTATCGAAAGTTTTGAGGAGACAAACATATATTTTACCAATCTGAGAATTGAGAGCCTCCTAAGAAGTTTATAAAGTCACTAGTGCCCGCCCGCAACTCCGTTCGCGTGGAAATCGGTTTCCCGTGGGAATGTTTTCCCGCGGTAAAAAGTACCCTTTGTGTTATTTTGATGTATAACCTACATTACTGCGAAGTTTCATCCAAATCCGTCCGGTAGTTTTTACGTGAAACAGTAACAAACATCCATCCATACATACTCACAAACTTTCACGTTTATAATATTAGGAGGATTAAAAGCCACCCTTTCAGAACAAGTTTTAGTGAAGAATTCATTACACAAACCTGCAATTCCAGGTGGGTTGATACTCTTGCATAAACTTAAACGTGGTAAACGAGAACTCGAAACAAGTGCAAAGTCGCGGGTAACTACTAGTCATTTATAAAGTTTCAACTCACCACTACTTTTAATTGAGTAAGTTCGCGAAATTAGCAAATGAAACTCAAAGTGACGCGGTGTTTATCTCGTTAATAAAATGTTTTATAAGTTGCAAGAAAACATAATAAACTAAACGAAAATCCTACCTTTTTTAGGTTCTAATAAATATAATGCTTATGTAATTGATTTTTATAAAAATAAATTTTACGTCTTGATATTTGTTACGTGAGTATCTGATACAGCATGCAAGTTTATTATCTTAACTAATATAATAAACTAGTGGCCGCCCGCGACTCCGTTCGCGTGGAAGTCGGTTTCCCGTGGGAATGAGAAGTTTTGCCTCGGTAAAAAGTACCCTATATGTTATTCTGATGTATAACCTATATTATAATAATAATAAATCTCCAGACTAACACACCAATTATGTGGCCCTAAATTAAGTTGCATTAAGCACTTGTGTTATAGGTACCACATAATGGACTAGGGGAGAACCTAGTTACACCCAGATAAGAGCCAATATCGAAAAACCATTTTACGAAAATGGCCCGACCGGGAATTGAACCCGGAACCTTCCGCTTAGCAGTCCGGTATATATGTTACAGCCAAAGTAATAAATCTGGATATAATATATACTGTCTAGCCATTATACTTATATAATGTCTACTCAATTTAGATAAAGTGATAATTGACACAAAATTAATCACATTAACTGGCTATTTTATATAATATCTTCGAAGACTTGGATAATGTAATAAAACAAGTAGATATTCGTTTGTGTTACCTAGTTTTAGCCGGTTAGAAACATCAAAAGGTAAGGTTAAAATAGGGTTTTCATTTAATTTGTAATGCAAATAATCGCACCTGAACAAACAGTTGATGTGTGAGCGATGATTTCAAGCACCGAATATGACTTTTCAATCCTTAATTTTTATAATTCAGTTTTCTGGGGCTCCAGAATACATGGTTTCAACCTTCGGAGGTGGTCTTTTTACACCCGTTATACTTATTATATTCATTTAGATTCGAACAATCCCGCAGAAGCTTTATAAAAAGGCGTAAATTCTTCTCACAACTCTCTGCCTGGCAAGTGACCTGTGCAAGTGACAAACACAACTTTTACTTAATTCATAACAAAGCGGAAGAAAATATAAAAACACACTTTAACATTTTCTTTCGGAAAATTATAAACTTCAGATGAAGAGCTAGAGGAAAATTTTCAGAAACAAACAATTTGGTTTGTTTTAAGATGTTGTTTTGTATACTTGTGTATGTTGTACACACTCGCGTGTATTAGTAGGTATAGATTGCAAAACAATTTGGTTGATGACATTGCATTTTTTTTAACTCATTAAAAAAAGTTTTTATAAAATACCAGTGCATGCACAGGAAGATCGAAAAGTGTTAAGAGCAAATTAAACTAAAAACTCTTTTGAGTTAAGGGTCGGTATTTAGAAAAGCTATTGTTATTTTTACCTGCTTACTGCTATTTGGTTACTGGAAGTAGGACTAATTTTTAAAAATATATTCCTTATGCATTTTGATATAATAATATAAACGTCGTGAACTTCAAATAAATTATTTGTAAGACATTAAATTGGATGAGGAAATTGGGGAAAGAAAATCACGATTTTAAATTGACATAATGCCACGAATATCTTTAAAATTTTGCAAAAGAAAGGCTATTTATAAAGATTTACTTACCTCCGCAATTAACTTTAAAAGCATAAACCTGTGACGCACAAAACATTAGCAGCTTAAAGCTAAAGCCTCTTAAATTCATTTTATTATAACTTTTTTTGCTATCCCTACCGAATCTTTTAAGAACCTGAGTTCGGTGTGATTATTTTTTGTTTTTCAAATTTATTGAGGATATCTTCAAAGGAAACATATATTATATACATACAAAAGCTGTTTTCTTGTATATACCTACAAAATTAAATTAAGTGGATTCTGTTCAGGGATCGACAACCTTATGGTTGTTTTGTTTTGTTGTCCTCCGATGTATTTCAATGTTGATTTATATAAGAAATAAACAATTGTGTCAGGACTGGGTTCAACACCTCTGGCTTTGAACTGTTATATAAATGATGGAGATAGGTCAAACTAATTAAAATGATATTTAGTGTTACATTTAATCGTTGACTTTTTCAAAAATACGTCAATTTTAAACTAGACTAGACTAGACTTTGCCTTTAAGGCGTCACTAGTGTAAAAATAAAATAAGCTGAAAAAAAAACCTTTCAGTTGATCCAAAGTTCCAAACCCTGCCAATTGAAATTACAAACTTTACTGCTTTGAAATATGAATAACTTTGTTTAGGTAAAATACCTAATTGTTTTTTTTTACTTTTTATTCGTAAAACAGATTTTAATTCAGACCTGAGTATTTCCTGAGATTAGCGTGCTAAACAAAGTCTTGAAATCCTACTAATATTATAAACGTGAAAGTTTGTGAGTATGGATGGATGTATGGATGTTTGTTACTCTTTCACGTAGGTAAAACACTACTGGATGAATTTTGATGAAACTTTACAGTAATATTTGACGACCTCTGTGGTGCAGCGGTATATATGTTACAGTCATAGTGATTAAATGGATATTATACATAATGACTGGTAATTATTTATAATAGCCAAATTGACTAGACAATGTAATAAATTAATCACTTTATCTGGACATTATTCATCATAGCGTGTCAAAGTTAGCCAAAGTAATAATATCTAGCTGACTTGTTTTACGGCTAATACCCGAAGTGCGGCTACACCTAGTTTTAGCCGGTTAGAAACATCAAAAGGTTAGGTTAGTTAGGTTACTTCTTTGATACCGCCCAGAAAAAGGAGTCCCGCATAGCGGGACTCCGTCGACTCATGATTGAAGCGAGTTTTTTATATATGTTACGGCTAATACCCGAAGTGCGGTTACACCTAGTTTTAGCCGGTTAGTAGACTTTTTTATATAGAAAACTGTAACAAAAAATATATTCCTATAAATATAAAAACTGGCTTCAATCATGAGTCGATGGAGTACCGCTACGAGGGACTCCTTCTTTTGGGCGATATCAAAAAAGTAACCTAACTAACCTAACCTATTGATGTTCTAACCGGCTAAAACTAGGTGTAGCCGCACTTCGGGTATTAGCCGTAAAACAAGTCAGCTAGATATTATTACTTTGGCTAACTTTGACACGCTATGATGAATAATGTCCAGATAAAGTGATTAATTTATTACATTGTCTAGTCAATTTGGCTATTATAAATAATTACCAGTCATTATGTATAATATCCATTTAATCACTATGACTGTAACATATATACCGCTGCACCACAGAGGTCGTCAAATATTACTGTAAAGTTTCATTAAAATTCATCCAGTAGTGTTTTACCTACGTGAAAGAGTAACAAACATCCATACATCCATCCATACTCACAAACTTTCACGTTTATAATATTAGTAGGATTTCAAGACTTTGTTTAGCACGCTAATCTCAGGAAATACTCAGGTCTGAATTAAAATCTGTTTTACGAATAAAAAGTAAAAAAAAACAATTAGGTATTTTACCTAAACAAAGTTATTCATATTTCAAAGCAGTAAAGTTTGTAATTTCAATTGGCAGGGTTTGGAGCTTTGGATCAACTGAAAGGTTTTTTTTTCAGCTTATTTTATTTTTACACTAGTGACGCCTTAAAGGCAAAGTCTAGTCTAGTCTAGTTTAAAATTGACGTATTTTTGAAAAAGTCAACGATTAAATGTAACACTAAATATCATTTTAATTAGTTTGACCTATCTCCATCATTTATATAACAGTTCAAAGCCAGAGGTGTTGAACCCAGTCCTGACACAATTGTTTATTTCTTATATAAATCAACATTGAAATACATCGGAGGACAACAAAACAAAACAACCATAAGGTTGTCGATCCCTGAACAGAATCCACTTAATTTAATTTTGTAGGTATATACAAGAAAACAGCTTTTGTATGTATATAATATATGTTTCCTTTGAAGATATCCTCAATAAATTTGAAAAACAAAAAATAATCACACCGAACTCAGGTTCTTAAAAGATTCGGTAGGGATAGCAAAAAAAGTTATAATAAAATGAATTTAAGAGGCTTTAGCTTTAAGCTGCTAATGTTTTGTGCGTCACAGGTTTATGCTTTTAAAGTTAATTGCGGAGGTAAGTAAATCTTTATAAATAGCCTTTCTTTTGCAAAATTTTAAAGATATTCGTGGCATTATGTCAATTTAAAATCGTGATTTTCTTTCCCCAATTTCCTCATCCAATTTAATGTCTTACAAATAATTTATTTGAAGTTCACGACGTTTATATTATTATATCAAAATGCATAAGGAATATATTTTTAAAAATTAGTCCTACTTCCAGTAACCAAATAGCAGTAAGCAGGTAAAAATAACAATAGCTTTTCTAAATACCGACCCTTAACTCAAAAGAGTTTTTAGTTTAATTTGCTCTTAACACTTTTCGATCTTCCTGTGCATGCACTGGTATTTAATAAAAACTTTTTTTAATGAGTTAAAAAAAAATGCAATGTCATCAACCAAATTGTTTTGCAATCTATACCTACTAATACACGCGAGTGTGTACAACATACACAAGTATACAAAACAACATCTTAAAACAAACCAAATTGTTTGTTTCTGAAAATTTTCCTCTAGCTCTTCATCTGAAGTTTATAATTTTCCGAAAGAAAATGTTAAAGTGTGTTTTTATATTTTCTTCCGCTTTGTTATGAATTAAGTTAAAGCAGTGTTTGTAACTAGCACAGGTCACTTGCCAGGCAGAGAGTTGTGAGAAGAATTTACGCCTTTTTATAAAGCTTCTGCGGGATTGTTCGAATCTAAATGAATATAATAAGTACGGGTGTAAAAAGACCACCTCCGAAGGTTGAAACCATGTATTCTGGAGCCCCAGAAAACTCAATTATAAAAATTAAGGATTGAAAAGTCATATTCGGTGCTTGAAATCATCGCTCACACATCAACTGTTTGTTCAGGTGCGATTATTTGCATTACAAATTAAATGAAAACCCTAATTAAATTGAAATCATTGCAAAATCTGATAGTATAAATGCAATTTTGTACAATTATGTAAATAAAATTTCTGTCTGTTAATCATAAAAACAATTTTTTTGCTCAAAACGTAACTAGCACCCCTCCAGCAATGCCCAGTTTTTGTTTTCGGAAGCAGTTCTTTTACACCCCATATAACATTATAAACAAAACCTTTGATGTGCCACAAAGAATAACGCTTATAAAAAAACGCACAAAAATATCTGTAGTTAATCCCCCTCAACCGTAATGTCAAAACTTAACTAATAAGCGTTCAATCTCTGAAAAACTTAAAAAAATATGACAAATTATGCTTACTTAAGATTTTATTAAGTAATTTATACTAACTGTAAAAGATAAATAAAATTAGTTGTTTCGAAACTCGTAGCTTTACAGGTTTTGCATCGTAATTGGAGTTGACCAAAACTTCTCCAATTAGTACATTTTGACACCGATCAGCCACTCACCAACTAAACTAATCTCTTACAATTTTATTTAAAAACTTGGCGTCAAATGTTTATTCACTAACAAAGTAGGTCACCCTTCTCGACGGCATAAATCAAATTATCAATAGTTTCAAATAAATTTAACTTTCAGTGGTTTGTTACCTAACAAAGGGTTTATTGTTGGCGTTTTGGATTATCTGACTTGGCTTGTCCGCTTCTTTACAATAGCATGAATCTAGTCGCAATTGGATCTCGATTGGATAGTTTGACACTCTTGGTAGTCTGCTAACTAAATAAGACCATTCGCATACGATTGAAAAACAATCGAACTGCAATTCAGTCGCTAGTTATTAGATATTTTGGTATTACACTCTTCAACCGTGTTACGATAATCTTGATAATCAACAAAACGGTAGTCTACTCATTATTGATCATTTCTGTGAATCTTATTAGTAGAATACCAAATTTGTGTGGATCGTTATTGATTTGTAATAGAATCGTAATAGTGTGCTACTTTACTAACCTAGATATTCTCTAACAGAAAGGTAAAACAAACTTCATTTGAATAGTATTCGTTACGGTAAGTATCAAAAGTTATTAATGCTTGTTTACTGAGAGTATCTGACTGGAAACCCAAATATTTCGAGTTATAGCGAAATAAGCATTACTAAGCTTTAAACAATTACTGAGCTTTAGAAAATTAGTTTCAACTTGTCTATTTGTCATCTTGTTCTTTTCTACAGACCATATGTTTCTTATTAAGTCGTGAAAGTCCTATTACGGAAGAATAAGCCTAGCAACTCCTACATTTATACTAACATACAATTCTACTTGTCAGTTGTACTTTTTTCTCTGTCTGTCGATTGCTGATGGTTCCTTGACGGCCTTTACAGCTTCACCGGGCTTGGGGGCGAGCGCCAAAGGCAAAGCCAGTAAGCAAGTTTGACCCTACCTACGATGCGACTACTGGTCAGTTGTACTGCGCGTCTTGCAACCGAGTCTTTAAGACAAAGTTTGGTTTCGCTAGCCACATCAGAGTCCATCGCAACAGAGACCCTAGCTAAATAACTAGCAGGAGTCGCCGTCACCGAGCACGGTGTGGACGACATATTGAAGTCGTAAATGCATGTACAATTAAATAATTATGTAACTTTGCGTAAAAATTACAGCATAAAGAATTTTAGTCCCTATTAACGACCTTCTAATCAAGACTCTTTAATACTTTTAATAATTGTATCAACTTATTATAGTTGCAAAGATTTCAACAAATTTTTGTGACCATTCCCATTTTATTTCCACCAAATAGAATCACTTTCAACCCCTGCGCGAGAATTTATTTCATAACGTTCTCAAAGGCATCTTCTGGGTCAAGAAGATATCTACTAGATGTCACTGGCAGATATTTTATAAGTTGAAAGCTATTTTGGATGGTGGAGTCACTGCTTTCATGTTTTGGAACGCTTGTTAGTTCTTTTATGTGAACTCGAGAGTTTGAGATGGTTAAGTTTAACAGTTTTTGAACGTTGCTGTAGAATTTTCAATTCGAATGACAGACGTTGATCAGCAAGGAAAATTTATAAATAAAACACAATCATTATAACTTCAGAGTGATATGATCTCTATAAACATATTAAGTGCCTGATTCTAAAATTGGTTTTCGTCTGTACCCCAAATTACATACGCCATTTCAAACTTGAGATCGTCGTATATTTTCTTATAAACATCGATAATTGAGCATAAAACTGAACGCCCTTGTCGTTCGCACTGTAATTTGTTGCCTCGAGCATTCCCAAAACATAATATCCTGCACAAAAGGCCTAAAAGTGAATTATAAAATGAAACGAGTGACATAGAGAGGTTTTGATTAACTGAGCGAGTGTTTGATATGGGGGTTCCGGTTTGAACCGGTATTGGGTCCCTGGGGGCGAAAAAGGTATGATTCCGAACTGCAACAAAGTTGAATGTGTGTCTTTGATAGAAGACTGAAAACCAGCGTTATATTGGAATAGAACTGCTCCACATTGCTGACCTATTTTGTTTTTTATTTTATTTAACTATCCCTTTTTTCTATATTTTCCAAGATAATTTGGATACTGTTATGCAGAAAGGTGTTAAGTGCTTTTTTGTCATTTTTCGCTAGACGCGATTAAAGATTTTTGACATCAGCTGGTTTTTCATAACGTGTAGCTGCGAAACTAATAAATGTTATTTTATAAAAATTTGTTTACACCTATAAAAAAGTATTGTTTATATGACAACATAAACATTATTGAATAGAAATTCAAATTTTGATGAATAATCGCGAAAATACCACTTAACACCTTTTGGTTTAATGCTCTATGTTCCGAAATATGTTTCTTAAAAGCATTAAGTCACTTTGAATCGCTTTTGCAAATTACTTAACGAAGATAAAAAGATAGAGAAAAAACATAAATCTCATTAATTCTTACTTTTAAATTAAGTTTTACGTTAAAAAAGCCCCGTATTTAGGAAGATTAAAAGTATTTATGAAAAAAATAACTTGAACTTCCAAACAATGTTAAATGGATAGCTAATATTTTTTACTTTCGTGTTCACTCGCGTTTTTGTACTATTATTGTGTATAAACTTATAACAATTAAAAATAATTTAAGAAAATCTTAATACTACGCTAATTTCGCGGTGAGGCCCAAAATTGAATTTTACAGTAAGTTTGGTTTTGACTATGTGGGAAATAAGGAAATCTTAATTAACTAATAATTTTCTTGTCTTCAAAGATATGGATTAAATATTATGTCAAAACTCCGGTTAAGTGCAAGTCGGACTCGTACACGAAGGGTTCCGTACCTTTATCGATTAAAAACGGTAAAAATAACGTTTTTTATTGTTTAATTTTTATTTCGTATCCCAGTTATTTTAAAAACGAGTTATTTATTTATTTAAAGTGAATATTTAAGACGTCTACCAGTTGTTTTTACTAATTCGAGAACTATATAAAAAAACTGTGTTGTATGGGCGCACCTCTTATTAACTATTTTATAATGTTTTTAATATTCGTCTGTGCAAATTTCACAGCAATCACGGTTCATGAGATACAGCTTGTTTACAGATAGAAAGACAGACGGATGGACGTACGGACGGACGAACCCCAAGAATCAACCTCAATCCAAACTTACGAAACCACAATTCGCACACAGCAGATGTTTTCTGTTTTGTTTGGGGCCACCTATTGCCCAATATTCTGCCGGCTCCCGACAACGGTGGCCACACCAGCGGTTGCAGGACGGGCAGTTGTCTTTTATGTTGTCATAACGAGCGTGTCTTCGGCGTCACAGATCACGATTAAGCCCCTGAGGAGTGCGCCTCGAGGAACCCAATCATACCTGACGTTCCACAAGAGTAGCTCGAAACTGAGCCCTGTGGAAAGCAGCAGGTCATGGGTACCACATTTCTTTTCCATGTCGTTGATGATGTGTTAGGCGCCTGCCGTTAAGGTATGCCCCAATCATTCACTCGAGTTGGGAAGGACCGTTTTGGAACCGTAAAGCCCTCTTTATACTGTTCCAGAACTGAGGTGTATGACTGTTTGAGAGGAGGTTCCCAAAGGCGGTGGTTTACTCTACCTATATTTGTTACCCCAGAGCTTACGACTGGGAGAAGGCCCTTTCGATGATTGTTTTTTATTCGAAAGATGGTGCTTTCCGTGTGGTTCCATGTCAATTTGATCTAGTTCTGACCGTGGCGAAATCCGTATCCGTTGAAAGATAACTGACCTTTTCTAACAACCGTAAAATACTAAAGAATGTCTCGACCTCACAGAGTTAATGTGAAGCTAGTCACAAAAATCATTAGGATAGCTAGTAGAGGGCAATCTGACCACTGAGAAAATTTGAAACTTTATTTTTCGTCTTAGTTAAAGCTATCGGACAGTTCAATATTTGCCATTTTATTTGTTTATTAAAAAACCAGCTCAAAGACGGGTAAAAAAATACCAAATTCTCGGTGGCGCTTAAAGCAATTAAACAAAAGGTGTCAATTTACTTTTAATTACCTAAGTCCAATCTTTCATTTTTGATTACGTACCCATAGGGTAAACTGGACCCTATTACTAAGCCTCCTTATGAACCGTGATAGCTAGAAAGTTCTTCACACATGTTTTAATAATGTTGCCGCTATAATAACAAACACTACCAATTAAATAAAGTACACCAAGCGTGATTATTTGGATTTTTTTTTCTTGATCTTATTAACAAAAACTGATAGACGTTTGAAATATTCACAAAATATTCAGTTTTATATTCACTGTAAAAATGAATTATTGCATTTCAATAACATTCATATTAAAGGGTGGCACCAAATCATTTTATTTTTTACCGTTTATATAAATAAAAATAGTACGGAACCCTTCGTGCACGTGTCCGACTCGCACTTGACATTTTTTTAAGAATTTATTGCAAAAATAAGTTATGAACATTTTCTGAAAGGTTTTGCACTTGAATCTTACAATAAATCAGGCTTCTAACGTATCCTTAATATGCAGGACTGAACTTTTTGACATAACACTGTTGTGCAAAATTCAAAAGGTGGAGTAATGAAATTTGCAAAACCTATTTTTTGTAAATAACAAAAAAATATATAATATTTGGAGAGTTAATTTTTTGCGTACAATTAGATTATATGTTTACAAAAACAGTGGTATACTTAACTCAATATCCGATTTTTGGCACTTAACACCTTTCTGCTTAACAGGGTCTATTTAAGCAAGTCAAAATAGATTTAAAAAATAAATATAAAATAAAAGTCTTGCATTATCTAGACCTACGTTTTTTACAAAATTTTGTTGATTTAACCTTTATCACATCAGTTTTAGACAATCCTTATCTGCTATCAAGAATATTGTAACAAAATCAAAATAAAACACATTCAAATATAGAATTAGACTTATTGCAAGAACATCTTTAACTAACCTTCTTTTTAAAGTAAAATAAACCTAACTTCCATTAAAACAAGACTGAGAATACATTATCAGTGTGTGACTAGAATATTTCACACACAGTACCAGTGATAGCAATCTGCGAGTGTGGGGTGCTATTCTGATCACATGATATAAAGGAAATTGAAAGATCGAATTCGAAAAGACTCTTTGCGAAGAAACGTTATCTTAATTGATATTAAGTTTGGTGGAAATGGTATACAAATAAGTGATTTGTGGATCAAATAAGAAAAAAAGTGAGAGAGATATGTAATAAACTTTTTGATAAAAATAATTTAAATTTCTATGTAGGTACTCCAAATTTAATTATAATTAACTTTTCAATTAAAATTGCATGTATAAAGATTTTTTATTAACTATTTATAAAAGTTTGTTATTCATTTAACTAGTATTAAGGGCGCAATTCAAAATTCTTTGTGTAACCTTTTTTTTAATGCAGGTTTGAATACCAAATACCATCTTTCTTTTTAAACTGTTTTTTTTATTCAGTTTCTCGTTTCAGTGCCTGTGTGACCAGAGACTGTAGAAACCATAATTACGTACCATTTATCCATATCATCAAAAATCTAACAATAGCGTAACCCATTGACCGGAACCGCATTTTCATCTGCAATTTCATTAAATTCGGTCAATCAGTGGCTTGTGATTTAAAACTGTTTTATTTTAATGAGGTTATAAGTTAAAAAAAAACAATGTGAAGTTAATAGCAGCCTTTTAACTCAAAATTCGTAAAGTTATAAAAATATAATATTTTTGAAGTGATTAAAAAATTCATGAAAGAAATCGACTTTAAAGTTTCACTTCTATCTTAGTTTATAGGCTTTAAACTTTTTGAACTTTCCATCAAGGTTTATAGCCATAATTTACCACGTTGGCCAAAAGTCTTGGTAATCAGCCCTTTTTTACTATAGGCTTTACTTCTATCTTAAATTAATGAAATTAACCCAACGTTTGTAATACCCCCCGCCCCCCGCAATATATCTACGCGGCGCGTGAGTCGTGTCGCGGTCGATATTCCACGCAGTTTGCCTCCGAGCAGCGTTCACGGGGAAAATACACTAAAACGCAATAGCTCGGTATTGTTTGGAATCTGAAGTTAGATATCTGGCATAGGAATATGGATATCGGGTTATTTGACAATATATTCACGACTAGGGCTAAAGACATAAAGGCTATTAGTTTCATATTCCGTATCATCTAGTATGATTAAACTTCTTAATTCAGAGTTTTCATAACTCAAAGTGACAAACATATTTTAACTCACAGAGGTTTATTAGTAAGGTCGTAACTTATAAGTTGTTATGTAAAGAAGACAGTAGAAATGTTTTTGTAAAATAAACTCATACACACTAACGTAGGGCCGCATTTCATAATTAATGCAAATTAACAGTTCAATATGCAAAAGCTTTAACTAGTTAACGTCAAAAGCACAGAGTTATTATTAACTATTATGATCGTAAAATAGTATTAACAATAAATTTGCTAATATGGTATTCACTACAAGAGGTATCAGTACCCAATCAGTCATATAAGATTAACAGAGACAAATCATTTAACTAATAAAGGCTTAAAGAATGTTCATAAATAGAGGGGTAAAAATATTGGTGCCGTTAATCTCTTCTTTTAGTTCTTTTATCTTTAACAGTCTTAACAAGGTTCAATGACCTGCTTATCTGTACTGAATCGCTTTAAAGTAAAAATAAAACGTTAGTCTTAAAAAGATCATTGCTGATATTTTTATTATATATTAGAAAAAAAAAAATTTTTACAATCACTACCTTTCTACTCTTTCTCTGTCCCTATGTATGCTTAAATCTTTAAAACTACGCAACGGTTTTCGATGCGTTTTTTTTAATAGATAGATTGATTCTAGAGGAAGGTTAAATGTATAATAACAGAGTAAGTACAGGGAAATGAGTTTTACTCCGAATTTAACGCGTGCGAAGCCGCGTGTGATGTTTTTTACTCTTTCACGAAACTTTTTACCGCGGGAAAACTTCTCATTACCACGGGACACCGACTTCCACGCGAACGGAGGCGGCCACTAGTATTTGTATAAAACTGGTGCTAATATTAGTCATAACTTTGTTTCGTCTTAATAAAGTACTAAAGTTACTTACGCTCATATCTTAATGAAACATTAAAAGTATTCAAAACAATGCATCATTCACAACTGGCACCAACTTTAGTTACATTTTGTAATTACGTCTCACTTAAAGCAGCCTCGCTTCTGGCTTAACTTGTAAGATTAAATTCAGTCTGCCAAGAGTGCCAAGCGATCAAGATAAAACCAGTTTTTTTAGTTTTAAACAGTACGGAGACAAAGGAGGTTGCGATCTCGAAAAAGGTTTCAAGGATTAAAAGAGTTCAAACAAGTGACGACCTAAGATTTGTAGGTTGCTGGCCACTTTTAACCACTGTGATGATGTTTGAAAAACATTCTTTTATAAGATTAAATTACAGATAGTAAGATTGCTTTTGGGTTGAGCTGATAATAAACTAAAGTTTTTGATAAAAGACAAGGCTAGTTTTTCAATTCAACGGATTATATAAAGAGTCCAGTCGATGCTCAATTATTTTTTGTCAAAACTTTTTACAAATATTAAACTGAAAGCAATACAGGCTTATAATTTAATGTACTTACACATTTCAATAGCTGTTCAACCGCCAAAGTGTCCACGTAACCACAAACTATTCACCGATACCCAACAACCAAACTTTATACCACCCGTCCATATACACATTTATTATAATTCACTTTATCGTCACCCATCTCTTTCAGGTATATACCCAACTGGATTTGAAAGACAAGGAAGGTAACATATGCAAATGAGTCATGAGTTATTAGAAACCCCACCTTTTCTATTTTAATTAAATGTTTCAATTCCCAAATGTCGTCAAAGAGGTATTAACCAACCCAAGAGTTGTAAGTACGAGTTTTGTTTACCAGGTACTTATAAACTTCAGGGCAGAAAGTTTAAGGGTGTATGATATTGAAATAAAATCACGGAAAATAATACAGGAAAAAGCATATTAAGTTCAATTGTATTTCAAGCTAATAACAATTCGAAATACAAAAAGAAGAACTAGATTTAATAAAACTATGCAATGGTGCACTTAACAATCTTACTACTACATTAAATTGAAAGGGACAAAACCAATTCTACTCACAGTTTAAACCTATAGTTGTAACTATAGGCTTAATCAATAAGCCCTTAGTCCTCTAACATTTTTCACTTAAACATTTCACATTAAGTAAGTACATCTTTTCTTTGTTCAATCCCAAGTGAAGATTTCAATTGTGCAAATGATTGTATTTCATGCATACGAGTATCTCGAAGCGAAGTTAGTACATCGTTGGCATTTCAAGTTTCGAAATTCTGTGAACTTTGTTACTCCGCATTAGCTTTTAATAGAAAGCGATGTGTGAAAACGGCACAATTCGGGAATATCAAGTATTTTAGTTATCTTTATTATGTTTTGGTTCGTTTGTGAAACAATTCAGTACGAATAATATTAGTATTCGAATAACATTTTGATTATTGCCTTCCTAATTCCATATAAATATCGAATAACGTTTATATATGCTTTCCTGATTTTAGGGCACAAACATACCCTTTGATAACTACATGGATCATGAAAAAAAACACTGTTTGGGGTCTAAATATAGTGTCTTAGTGTTCAAGGTTCAAGGTCAAGAAAAACTCAAAGAGTAAAATGGTTTCAGTAAGTATACTCAAGGTTCTTTAACATTTCTAAGAAGACTTTCCTCAGTTTTCCTAGAGAATAAGAGAAAAACATAGGTAACTGACAACATTTTTTTATATAGTTTCATGTTATCGTGGTCACAGCATAAAGTTTTAAATCGATCGTCAACAATACCGTATTTTCTAATAGTCGGTTTTAATATTCCTGCAAAAGTAAAAACCTTGGTAACTGAAAACTGATTGTTTTGTTCTGGTGACGATTGATCTATTTGTTTCTTTCATATCGTCAGTGTATGATAGCTGTAATATTAAAAACGTGAAAGTTTGTGAATATGTATGGATGTATGGATGTTTTTTACTCTTTTACGTAAAAACTACTGGACGGATTTTTATGAAACTTAAAAGTAATATAGGTTATACATCAAAATAACACATAGGGTACTTTTTTACCGCGGGAAAACTTCTCATTCCCACGGGAAACCGACTTCCACGCTAACGGAGTTGCGGGCAGCCACTAGTCTACCATAGTTTATTGAGATGCAAAAACATAGTTACAGATTTAGCAATTCGTCAAAGTTTAGTAGATTATTGAGATTGTCCAAAAGCGAATTTACAGAAAGTTTGCACACTTTGGGACAATCAAAATCTTTTAGTTATTTATTATATTATAACAAATGAAAGAACACGTCGCATTTTCAGGATGGTTGAAAGAGAAGCGATCTCGGAGATAGGAAAGGTAGTGAGGATTATTAAGGACATTGTGGAGTAAACAAAGAATACGAGTGTTCCTACGAAAACGGATTGCCACTGGAGTTGCTTGCGAAAGTGGAAAATATGGTTAAATTTTTCGAGATTATAAATAAACCTTATGTAAAGAATTTGTAAGCGTTCTAGTTTATTAAAGAGTATCAGGGTAACCATCGTCTGTATAGTCAATTATTAGTGCGTTTTTATATCTGGAAATAATGCAGCAGACTTCTACCAACCCCCCAATTGCGATTTGCTTACATCAAATTCTCTCTTTTAGTTTATAATCACAGTACTATTTAAATATGTAAAACCATGGTATAAAAAAACAAAAATTATTCAGGGGAATAAAATCATAATCATTAAAGACAAAGGATACTTTTAATCTTACTTATCTTACTGTGATTTTGTACATTTTATGTGAGAGATAGATTACTAGTTTGATTTAGACAGAACTTTAAAAACTCTCCACAAAGTCAAAACCTAAAAGTCATCCTTGAATAAAATATAAGTAACTTCTTACTCAAATACATTTCAAAGTACTTCAATTGTGTTTTATTATTCACTAAGTAAGAATTAAGCAACTTCTGTACATTTGAAGCAAATTCTTGGAATCTTAACTTTCCTACTGACAATTTACTTTTATACGAACCAACACATTTTTTATCAAATGTTTTGTGGAGGTATTTAACTTGGTAAAGTAAATTGCGCCAAGCCCTTTGTAAGGGTGGAGCAAAGTAGAGTGATGAGTTATAATGCCAAGGACGTTACATTGTTGTTACAATGGGCGTAATTATAACCTTAAATATTCGCTGAACACGTAAAAACTTATAGTTTTTTTATAAGGTGTGGCAAATTTAAAAGCAAAGAAGGTCGTCTCAATTGACCGTAAAAAATAATATTTGTGCCAATAATAGTTCTTGAAAATTTAGAAATTATCTGAATTCGTTATACTCACATATATAGGAACTCCTTCTTCCTTTGTTATCTTGGTTTATCAGTTTTCAATCACCAATAAAGCTTTATAATACTTTTGTCTCATAGCTTTAGGATCAACGTAGGTTAAACAAAAATCACAGTAATATTGTTAGAAAGGCCCAATCAGTATTGTAAAGGATTAACATCAAATCATTGCTTAACCCTTTTTGAATTTCATTTCCATTGCTCGGAATAGGTATCATATTTAACGCCTGGACCTAGTCTTATCTTAAAGTGTACTTTTAACCAAAGTAAGAAGAATCTTCGAAACTTTTCGACAACTGTCATTTTTCTCGCCACCGGCTCATTTCCCCAATTTCGACTCCGAATTTTTTATACAAAATCTGAGATTGCCGTAATTGTTTTAAAATTTCTCAACTTCGCAAGCGGTTCGTGCGTGATTTGGTAAATCAAGATGGACGCTTGTGGCCAGGGAAGGCGCGGTTGGAATATTTTAACTCCACCACAAAAACAGACAATCCCTAATTAACCTGATTGCGGCATGTTGACAAAGTTTCGCGTGATTCCATGGTCGGGACAGATGGTTTATGATTTTGGAAAGTAACAAGTTGGTGTATAGCTTTTTAGTTCAGTGTATGTTGGATGACCCTTTTTGTGGGAATAACCTAGTTTGATTAATTTAGGTGAATTGTAATATTGTATAATTTTGAAAAGAGTGCAGAGTGTTTTTTTCGCCAGCTTTTTTCTCTCGGTCTACTACGGCCATTGCTGATGAATGTAGGGGTGTCCCGTGACATCTTTTTTTATTTTTTATTTTACGCTTTTGACAATGTATAAGGGATTAGTTTTTAATCCTACATACAATAATGTAATTTCATTTCATTTCATTTCATATTCAGTCTTTAAAAATATGTCAGTACCTATGGTGGCCACTACCCTAGATAAACCGTGTTCGAAGTGAGTTCTCAAGACATGACACTAATAATTACGAAAATATAGGTATATCACACGCAAGATAATTAAGTATGAAAATTTGAGGAATTAAAAAGATTCATAATCACTCCTTAATTAAATATTTAAAACGTTTTCGTCGTCTTAAGCATAATTTGCTTTGGATTAGTGAAAGGATAGTTTTTTTTTATATATACGTTTTTCAAGTTCTATGTCCTATTACGTCTCTTATGTTGATGTGTATGTCATCCTTACTCCCAACCAAATCCATATTTTCCCAATACCAAATTAGTATCACATTACCATAAAAAATATAACTTATTTGCTCGCAGAACTCCACCCAAACACAATTTCCCTATATTCAAAAACAACTCATAACAACATCATGCACACGTTCCAACCGAAAATAACATCTTTCCGTGAAAAGTACAATTAAAACAAAAACGAAACGATGACATAAAAATGACAAACGTGACAGCGAGCCATGACATCTCACGTGTCACATGCGAAGTGTCAATTATGACAGAAAGTGTAGGTTTCACCGGCGCCACGCTAATTAATGATTGGGCAAAAAAGCTTTTAATTAATTAAAAAGTTGCGACGCAAATGTGAAAACACTTTCATCTGATTAAAGGGCTTTTTTGGTAGGCTATTGTGGTAAAGATAATAAATGCAGAAGGTAATAAAATATGATTTTTAAAAAGCAATATTTATTCGACGACCTATGTGGTGCAGCGGTATATACACCGGACTGCTAAGCGGATGGTTCCGGGTTCGATCCCCGGGTCGGGCCAACTACGTAAAATGGTTTTTCGATATTGGCTCGTTTTTGGGTGTAACTAGGTACTCCCCTAGTCCATTGTGTGGTACCTATAACATAAGTGCTTAATGCAATTTACTTTAGGGCTACATAATTGGTGTGTCTGGAGCTTTATTTATATATTATTTTTTTCGAAGACCTCTGTGGAGCAGCGGTCTTTATACCGAACTGTTAGCTGTAGATCTCGGGTTCAATTACCGCGTTAGGGTAATTTAGTTGAATGTCTTTCCGAGATGGCTCATTTCTGGCTGTAGCTAGGTTCTCCTCTCTCCATTGTGTGGTACCTATTGTACAATCTTAAGCGTAGTTAAATGCCTTATAGGTAATTTGAGTGTAATTCTGGAAATGTATTATATTATCATTAATAATTGGTTTATTAAGGCCGTCGAATTACAAAAAAATCTTACATAAGTTGGCGTCTTGGACTCTTAAACCACTTTCCTGCCAAATTTAATTTCGATTATTGAATCACTTATCAAAATTTCAGCATCATGATCTACACCACTTTTATTTTTTACTTCTTAACAATACACCATTTATTTAATCGTATCGAGGTCACAAGGTCGTAACAGCTACAATATAATATCATTAGCCAAGGTAATCTAGACTCTAGCACCTCCGGGCTAATCTCATTATGTAAGCTAGCAGCTCAACCAAGGCGTTCTTTGTGAGCCGTAATCCGATTATTTCCATTAAAACCTAAGATAAGATTATTGAGAGTATTGGAAGATGTTGTTAAAGGCTGGTAATGTAAAGTTATACAAAGTTTCGTAGTAATTAAAGGTTGTGTTGAGAAATTTTGCTACGTTTGCTACGATGTAGCGATCGTAGCAGAACTCGTAGCGTCTTTAAAAAAGGCATTTTTGTTTAACCCTTAAATTGATTTTGGTATACACGGAGTACACTGATTCCAAAAAATCTACAACAATTTTTATTTATAAATTATTAAATATCTTTATATGGTATGACATGAAATTTCACTAATTGTGTTAGAAACTAATTTTATCAGTGGTAGCATTTATATTAAACTGTAAAAATCAAAATTTCTGCGAAGCGGCCCGATGTGTCTGCGAACCGGTGACGTATTATTGATATTTTTAAACGATATTTTTGGTCAATAATATTTATTTGGAATTACATTGCATGCTAAAGAGACACGTGGGTGCCTACTATAGTTATTTTATGATAAAGTTACATAATAATGACTTTATTGGTGCGCAAGATTTTGTGTACTCCGTAAATACCATTGCCAAATAAGCGGTAAATTACATTTAACAGACTTATTCACGAAGTACATTGCCAAGCTCTATACATAAGTTTTTATTTATTTTGTGGTGTTATACCCTCATAAGGGGTGTTTTTATGTAATTGTAGAACATGTTTTTCGATTTATCTACAGTGCTTAATGTTAAGACGCTCGCACAAGATTTTAGCTTTGGTTCCGGCATACAGGGGTAGTCGACTACCCTCAGTTGGGACATGCTGATCTCACTATCCAGCAGACTGATTCTATAACTCAACTGCTATCGACTGCTATGAGAAATAACGTCAAAATGAACATTTGCGAGTCTGTATCTCCAACTAGCATCAATTATGACGTCATACGGCTCATGCACGCTAGGCCTTGGTTTGACAGTTTTTTTGTATGGAGAAATGAAAAATAGCGATTCCGTAAGCTTAGCTTGCATCGAATTCATAGCAGGAGGAACTGTCAAAAACAAAGTTCAAAGTTTTCTTTTAGAAAATTACGATTTATATTTTATATACATTTTATTCGTTACATATAAATACTAAATGAAATAAGTCTTGGCCATTTAATTCTGTAGGTCCGTCGGTTTGTCCGACTTTTTTTGAGGAAAATTAATTAAACTTTGGTTTTAGCTCAGCATTGTGATTTTATTGCTTAGAATCCACTCTGTTTAAAATAAATTGCAGTAATACCATTAAAAGTGTTCTTTTTTCTACGTGTTATTGACATTTCTCGTGACTCGCGAACCCAAATTTTTCCCAACTAGCATCAAACCTCTCATGCAAGTTGTTAATTGCGATTCTGTAATTCTACAACTAGCAGTTGGTGCAATCGGACTCGATCAAAAGTAAATGATTGTCCTGCACATCATATGAGTATTGTCAATATTTAATTTTCCAGGCTTAACATAGACCGCGCATGCGCCGAGCATCTCTGACGTCATGACTAATTGACGTTACATGACATGTTTACAAATCCATACTGATTCAATGTTATTTTACTTAAAATACAAATTATAATCTGATTTATAAACTTTTAGTAAAATTTTATAAGATTTTTTGTGCATGTTTCATTCAAAGCAGTCGGACTAAAAAACCTTAAGAAACAAAATATTAAAGGAAGCGAGTGATTGAAGATGTGAAGTGAAAACAAATTATGTATTCATACGCGATTTAAAATGGTTGTTCCACAAAATATGCGAGCTACGAGTACAAGTTTTGAGTTGTTTTAGATTTGTAAATCTCCTGTCCTTAACCGAAACTTAATATTTTTAACTTAATAATTCGACGGCAACAACGAATAACCCGACATCTGATATTTGTAAACATTACAATTACATACAAATATCTACAAAATTCTTAAGAGTGTTTTATTTTATTCTAGGAAAAACTTTAAATTATAATAAAAGCATTAACAAAATAAATATTATTAATAGACAAGAAATTGCTCTAAAATAGGTATTGAAGATACATAAGTGGCTGGATGGCATTTAATACATTTGTCTTTAAAAATAAATTTCTAGTTGTTTACAGCGCATGCTCAGTCAAAGATATAAAGTGGAAAAATTAAATGTTAAGTCATTTCATACAACTTAATATAAGTTCATGACATTTTAAATGAGACTCCTTGGACTCGTATCATTGTGATATCATGCTAGTTGAGATACAGAATACCATTTTTTTTGGCTCACCGGTGACTTGTCAAACACAACTGCTAGTTGCTTTTTAACAACTAGCATCGATTTTTGAGTTACAGAATAGCCCTGCAGGACGCCATTCAAAAGCCGAAATGATATTGTTTTCTTCAATTTTATATAAAATAGAGGCCGCGCGCGACTCCGTTCGCGTAGAAGTCGGTTTCCCGTGGGAATGCGAAGTTTTCCCGCGGTAAATGGTTCCCTTAACTCTTTCATACATATTTTTTTTGGTATCTAGAACCGTTTTTGGCAGCGCACGCAACAGAAGCTCTCAAGGATGAATAATTTTCCCCGTTTTTTTTACATTTTCCATTATTTCTTCGCTCTTTATAGTTGCAACGTGATGTTATATAGCCTAAAGCCTGCCTCGATAAATGGTCTATTCAACACAAAAAGAATTTTTAAAATCAAACCAGTAGTTCCTGAGATTAGAGCGTTCAAACAAACAAACAAACAAACAAACAAACAAACTCTTCAGCTTTATAATATTAGTATAGATTAGCCCTGCGGTTTCATTAAAATGACTTTTCCTGTGGGAATAAGGCTTATTTCTGCGGGAAAAAATATCCTATTTTCTTTTTAGGGTGTCGACCTACCGTTATTCCTAATTCATCAAAATCGGTACAGCCGTTTTTACTTAAAAGCGAAACACACATACAGACAGAAAGACATACACATTCTCACATTTATAAGTAATATTATTAAGGATAATTGTATTATTTTTAATAAATAATGATAAAAATAAATAAATGAATTTTGTCCTATTCATGGCAACGTACTCCTCCTCTATGTACATAGATAGTTTACTCAGTAACCGGCAACGTCATTCGTGAAGTACATTCATTTTCGCGAAAACCGAAAATGTAGGATTTTTTTTTTTAAATTTTTTTATGCATTTTAGGTTATAACAAATCGAGAAAGTACAAAAAGAAAGTTAAATTTGGACTTAACTCATCTTGCCAATTTAAGGGTTAAAGTATTATATTATATTATACACTAAAATTCAAATACTACGTATTTTTTATAAATAAAATATCTTCTTTGTTATTAAAAAAAACGAATTATAAATGTTTAAAGCTTTTGAATAGCCATCAAAGGACTTTAATTTCTTTTGCAGGATGAAAATGGAGCTCAAATAAGATAAAATCATTATTTAAAAAAAGAACCTATAAATATAAAGTAACTGTCTAGTTTACGAGAAATAAATCCTCTACTTCAACTTATATTCGTTAAAAGCCAATAACACATTATATAATATTATGTACTTTACCTCCTCATATACCTATTATTGAAGATATCTTCCTCAGAAGTCAATAAAAATGAATTTTACTGCCCGGTTCGAATATCATCGGAGAGGCAAACAGCCACAGCCAACCAGCAAAATATTTGTGCCCCAAATAAATAAGAATGGTACCCGATACGGTAAGTGCAAATTGTATTTCATTATTATTTCTATCGGAATTTTCTTAAGACGTTTACTAGCCTGACGCGGCAGCTTTACTCGATCCTACTAATATTTACCTATAAAACATGAAAGTTGGTGAGTATATATGGATGTTTGTTACTCTTTCCCGTAAAAACTACTGGACGAATTTTAATGAAACTTTACTGTAATATAGGTTATACGTCAGAATAATACATAGGGTACTTTTTACCGCGGGAAAACTTCCCACTCCCACGGGAAACCGACTTCCTCGCGAACGAAGCCGCGGGCGGCCACTAGTTGGAAATAAAAATAAAGTTTATAAAGGCGTCTCTTAGGGTAATATTGTAAAAAGGGGAACTTTGGACATACTTCATATTTGCTATTGCATACTATAAAGTGAGTTTTGTGTCATTTGGTTTTCGAAATTAAAATCGAAAGAACACTTAAAAAAAACGATCTGTCGATTCTTAAGCAGTAAATACTGTCCGATTTAACGTAGATAATAATAAAACCATTATCGGAAGCATAAAGCATTTTTTTATTATTATTATTTTCAATCGCTCCATTACCGATGTTTTCCCGAATATACAAACAAACTCACAAACTTTAACTCTTTAATGCTAGAAAAAATGTTGTTTATTGAAAAAAATGGCTTCGGGCAAGTCCTATCACGTGTCATTAACGTGAAATTTGTTGAAACAATTACAAAAGCCGATTCTAAAATAAACACCTACTTACTCTTTCTTAGGAAAAAAGACAACATTTACATTTGAACTTAAAGTGATCAATTCGAACTTAGTAGCGTTTTCGTGGTTAAATTACGTTGAACTAACATTATAGACATTCACTGAGCTTAGCTTTCCGAACGCTCGATTTGCTAAATTTGCATGAAGACCGCATTTAAAGGTATCGTATAGTAATAACGTATAGGAAATTTGATATATCTGTATAAATAGTGAGACTTTATTCTTTTATATCAATGAGGGATCAACTTTTGTTAATTTATACTTGCTTAAGTGTTTTTTAAAATTTTAATAAACTTAGATATAATATATCATGAATCTGCTATGACATGACCATTAAACTACATAAATAATGAGGATTTTTTTCACATCGAGTCTTGCCAATATTTTAAAAGCCCATCTAAACTTAGAACCTAACTAAGAAACCTTCTTATTCATAAACATAAATAAATAAATAAAATAAATCTCCAGACCAACACACCAACTTCGTGACCCTAAACTTATCAGAGCTTGTACTATATATACCACACAATGGACCAAGGGAGAACCTAGTTACACCCAGACACGAGCCAATATAGAAAAGACGTTATAACTAAATTGGGAGAATAAATACATCTTAAGCCTATTCATACGTTTTATCTCTGTTACAGCTTTTTTAACAAACATATTCAAAGCTATTGATCTAACATACGTTTAAAAAGGCATATATGAATAAAGCCACAAGGATTATATTTTCAAAATAGGAATATGTAATTGGTATGCAAAAATATACTTAAAAAAGTCTTCTATACGCATGATATAAGCCCACTTTTGTATGTAGTTTCATTTTCAATAACCCATCCATCGTATAAAATATCCCTGGTCGCCAGTATTTTATCACGAACCCAAATCACCAAGTCAAATCCTTGTCACCAGTACATCAGTCGGCTTCCAAACTACGCACTGTTTGAATCAATTTCCAACCACTCACCATTGCAACTTCATCTCTAAGCCCATGCAAATAGAGTACAATTAACAATGACACTGAAAGTCTCGATTGAAATATCATATCTAAATCAAATGTCGTAGAGTGCATTTTGCAGTGATACAGAGTTGTGTGGCCAGTAAGTAATATTCAATAGGTGAAAGCTTCGGTTCGCGTTATTTCGTGTTGGTGAGGGACATGTTTCCATGAAAGATGTGCTATGACTGTTGTCAAACGTTGGTATGGGATATTGTACTGAAATGTTTATGGATATACGAATTTAACTACCCAAATCTAAAGTCATATCAAAAGCTGACTGAAGACAAATTTAAAGTGACGGCCTCTGTGGTGCAGCTGTATTTATACCGGACTACTAAGCCGATGGTTCCGGGTTTGATCCCCCGGACGGGCCAATTTCGTAAAAATGGTTTAGCGATATTATCTCGTGTCTGGGTGTAACTAGGTTCTCCTGTAGTCCATTATGTTGTACCTATAACACAAGTGCTTTCTGTACTTATTTTAGGGCCACATAACTAGTGTGTTAGTATTAGTATTTATTTATTTAACGGTAAAAGCAAGCCCTGTTTAAAAACCTAACTATAAAAACAATAATTTTTTTGATGAAAAAAATCGAGAGATTTTATTGACCCATTCGACTCGTAACATTTGATATACACTCATGCTGTTTGACTTGTTAAGCTACATTGTTTAGTAATCTTAAAAGTTTTAGTTACAGTATCGCGGTGCAGAACTTTTTTTCCTTTTTTTATTATTTTGTGTAAGCATTTTGTGTTTTAAAAAGGAGTAGGTACTGAGAGTATTTTCTTGCCGACTTTTTTTGTTCAGTCTATAGTTAAATGCCATAGTTCAAAACATTGTTATTTTAATTAAGTGTATGAAACATACCTTGATTAAGATTAAACTTTTAGTTTTGCATTTAGATCATGGTATTTCTAAGTTATAGACAATGGAAAAAAAACGCGGGTCTCCGAGCATTACGCGGTTAGACCGGTTATCTAAAGGTCCTGGGTTCGATTCTCAGTCGCGTAATGCTCGGAGACCCGCGTTCTTTTTCCAGTGTCTATAACTTCAAAATGCCTTGATTAAAACCATATTATTTTGTCACAGTGGGCACAAAGCCAAAAGAAATCCTATATCAAGCATCGAGCAATGTCTGTACAAACACACGGTATTCCGAACGCAATTTGTAAATGAAATGTGCCCTTTACCAATATGGACAGTGGTTTTGTTTGGTTTGTTTCACTACTCGTATTTGTAGAAAGAGAAATTGAATATCGTCACTCGCCTGTGTTAGTTACCTGTGAAGGGTTTAAGCATATATTCTTTTTTTTTAATTGACCCGATTTAGGAATCTCACTTGCGACCAGCTTATTATGATCTTTCCGGTATGCAAACTGCTGCACACTTAATGTTAAAAGTTTTTTTTTTAGTGAGAATTATTTAATTTATATTTATCTCGACTATTATACCTACTCGTAAGGTTTTAAATAACTTAAATGAAAAATAAAACAAACATCTAGTTATCATATTTCTTCAAACATATTCCCAAGCATAATTCTCATAATTATTCAGATCGTGTAATAGTAATAAGAACTCAAGATAATTCAATTCTTTAATAACTTAATACGAAAGCAAACTTCCAAGCATTTTTTCTGTTAGATAGAGTAAATATAAAGTATCGTGTTCATAAACCTACCTGTAGTAGAATGAAGCAAATACAACTTTATTTCGATACAAGGAAACTCAGTCCGAATTTCATTCGAATTTCAAACTACATAAACTCGAACCAGCTAACAAACAAGCAACACCGTTAAAAAACCTTACTTCTAAGTACATTGCTTAGTTTGTATTAAACACTTGGTCTTAGCAGGAGCAAAGCACGCAATGTATTCAATACAACAATGAATTTAAAACTTCAATATCGCACGGTTGAAATGTTACAGGAACACCGGAACTGGTTTATTTCGGTATGTTCAACAACTTTTTGAACATGGAACTGCTTTTCGTTTTCTCGACACTTTTATGAAAAAGTTGTTGCTGGTCGAATTCTGAGGTTAAGCTTTGGAGTTTTTATTTCACCCTTGATGTTAATAGAAATTTTCATTAGAAGTCCTGCACTGTTTTTTAGCTTTTATGTTACCGTTAAAATAGTTCGATCATTTTCCATTTCAAGCGAAAAAATGCTTTTAAACTTATGCATGTTTTGGCATGTAACGTATTAAAGCTGTCATTTTACATAAAAAAGGGAAAAACCCTTTTCAAAAGTCCCGTATGGAAACGGTTCTTGGTATTAAATTTGTGAAACGTTTTATGTATTTTGTTCGTATAACCTTTTGTTCGTTACCTTTTGTTGCAAAATCGCTGGCTAAGTATTTGGAATAAAAATGCTGGTGCGATATTGATTGTAACGTGGTTCGTGCGCTTAAAATTATTAGAATGACGAGGTTGGTAGTTTTAAAGCATTTTAACTTTTAATTTGCCTAACATTCAATTGACCTAAGGTCATTGTTATTAAAATATATGGATACATTTAATTAAACAATCCATTTTATTTTAATACATGAATGTTTCTTCAAATGTACATATTTTTTAACTCATCGTTTGTAATTATTGTGTGGGCGATAAATAGTGGACTGTATACGAAAATTCTAAACTAACTAAAACGATAGCGACACGATAAAATACATATGCTGTGTGGCCAAATAAAGTTCTGCTTTGATTAGCTGGACTCACCTGAGTGTGGATGGAGATGTGCATGCACCGCTCCAAGTACAAATATCTTCGGATTGACTTCGGCTGATCTAGACTTACCTTGATCGCTCCTACAATACCTGACTGGTTTGGTGATGGATCTGCCAACTCGGAATCCAGTTCTCTCCACTTCACAAAATTAACACACACAAACATATACTAATAAGCTATTACTAATTAACTACAAACTACGAAAAAGCGATAAAAGCGATAAATACGACAACGAAAAACGATAGGTGCTACTACAGAGCGGGCGAATTTTAAACTCAATGTTGCCAGAAGGGCAACCAAAAAATCTACAAAATTTATTGGCAAGTGTTGCCAATTTAATTATACGTGAGCTATTTAGAGCGAACATTCCGCCCACCTAAATGCTACGATTTACGAAAAAACATATATTAGCAAAAATTAAATAAAAATAATATCCATATTCTATAATAAAATTGAAAAATGTACAAAACAAAAAAAAATGTGGTGGTGGTCAGGCGCAACAAGCCTGCCACTCATCGACAATGCAGGATCTTCGGACGCCACGCGACCGCCCACCATAAGAAGACCCGCATCATCGACGAATAACTAACGATAAACTATTTATCTTGGTCTGCAAACAGTGTGAGCAATTTAAGCTCCTGCTGCATGACCTCTAGACAGGGCGCAAGATTGGCAGAAGGCCACTTATCCTCCGATTCCGATAACCACGACGGACCAGACCACCACATACTCTTCTCCAGAAATTCATCGGGCAGAGTGCCGCGTGAACCGTAATCGGCAGGATTATCCAAGGTTCCCACATGACGCCAGCAGTTAGGCGGGACTTTGTCTTGGATGTGGCTGACTCGGTTGGCAACAAAAGTCTTCCATCTCGATGGACAAGACTTTATCCAAGACAAGGCTACACTTGAGTCAGACCACGCGAAAAGTTCGAAAGATTGCTCAGTAAATGCCAAAGCATCCACCACCGACGACAAAAGGTCAGCAAGTAAGACTGCCCCCTGGAGCTCCAAACGGGGAATCGACAGTCTTTGTAGCGGGGCTACCTTAGTCTTGGAGCAAATGAGTTGTACAGCTATATCTCCCGAAGGCGTAACAACTCGACAATACACTGCTGCGCAATAGCCTCGCTCCGAAGCGTCACAGAATCCGTGCAACTGGATCTGCTGAGGAGAGTCCAAGACAATGCGTCGCGGAATGACGAGAGACGAAAGCGACGACAACTGCGACTGAAAGAGCGTCCATTCCGCGGCAATATTGGCCGGAACCTCTTCATCCCACGTAACACCAGACGTCCATAGCAGCTGCATCAGGTACTTAGCGTGAAACGTGATCGGTGACAATAAACCTAACGGGTCATAGATGCGCGCGATACTCGACAAAATGATGCGCTTTGTGCATCTTAGGTCTGCATTGGGAGTCACGCAAAATTGGAAACAGTCTGACTGGGGACGCCACAACAGGCCGAGAATTTTAAGACGAGTTAGGGAACTAGCATCATCTTCAAAATTTATCAGATCTTCCGAATAAAGATCCGACAAAGGTAAACCATCAAAAAATGCAGGTGTATTCGATGTCCATTTACGAAGATGGAAACCAGCCGACATCAGAATACTTGAAAGCTCTTCTCTAATTTTAAGAGCTTCATCGACAGAGTTGGCACCGGAGACAATATCATCGACATAAATGTCTCTGGATAAGATTTTGGATCCCGCAGGATGCTCCAGAGCAGAATCTTCTGCCAGTTGTGCCATCGTGCGCAAGGCCATAAATGGAGCAGACGAAACTCCGTAAGTGACAGTGCGCAAACGATAGTCTCGCACTGGAACATCGGGTGACGAGCGCCAGAGGATTCGCTGATATTCAGCATCTTCGTCAGGAACCTCAATCTGTCGGTACATCTGTTTGACATCTCCCGTAAAAACGACAGCATGCCAACGAAAGCGAACGAGGAGGTCAAAGATGTTTGTCTGCAGCTTGGGTCCCGCGAACAATGAATCATTTAAAGATTGGCCCTTGAAGTCTTTAGCACTTGCATCGAAGACAACACGCAAGGGAGTGCTAACAGACTCAGGTCGAAGGATGCCGTGATGTGGGATGTAATAAAAATGACCCACATCAGTAGTGTGAGGATCAACTTCCTCTAAATGACGACAAGAGGCGTAGTCTTCCATAAAGTCGACATACGCCTTTCGAAAATCTGGATTGGAATTGAGTTTCCTTTCCAGTGACAAGAACCGTTTCAGTGCTATTGCACGGGAACCCGAGAAAATGGGTTTGGCAATAGGTTCAACGAAAGGTAACGGAACGACAAATCTTCCGTCACCGCTACGAGAATGGTTGTCTACAAAATGTTTTTCACACCTTTGGTCTTCCGCCGACAAGAGTGTTTTGGGGGCCGCGACATTTTCTACTTCCCAAAACCTCTTGATGGAAGCATCCAAAGAGTCGTGTGACGAAGGAGAAACGAGAAAACAGTTTTTATTTTTAATTGTTTGGTGGCTGTGAGGAATGACGTCACACTCACCCAACACTATCCACCCGAAAACAGTATTGAGGGCCTTCGGTTGACCCTTTGCACCTTGTCGAAGCCCAAAAATCAATGAAGATGCGAAGATATCTACACCCAACAGCATGTCTATTGGGCCCGGACTGGTATAATCTGCATCAGCTAAAACTAATTTCTTCAAATGTGACCAGCCTGAACTATCCAATTTCGCAACTGGCTGGTCCACACAAATCGAAGGCAGCACCAGAGCATCAAATCTAAATTTAATATTATGATTTTGCACCGACCTCAACTCAGAGGATAAGGAACCAAGGGGCTCAGCCATTGAATGCCCTATCCCGCTAACTGCACTGGAGCTTGGTGCAATTGGCAGACCTAACTTGTGTGCAAAAGGCTCCGATATGAAGTTGCAGGCACTTGCACAGTCTAGCAAAGCCCTACATATATGCAAGTTACCTGCTCTATCTTTAACCAATACTTTTGCAGTAGCGAACAGTACAGTGCTGTTTTTTGTAGTGGATGTCAAAACAACATTACTAGGCTGAGTTGGAGGTGAAGGTTCTGTGGTTGGTGCAGATATAGTATTACTCACAACGAAAGCTACCTTTGTGAAGTGTAAAATTGTGTGGTGTGAATAGTTACACACCTCACAGCGATAACGAGAATTGCAATCTTTCACTCTGTGATTACTCGACAAACAACAAAGACATAAATTTTTATGTTTCACAAATTGAAACCGACTATGTACAGGTTCTTTCAAGAAATCTATACATTGTGCTAATAAGTGTTGGCCAGAACAAAACTCACAAGTCAGTTGAGTAACGACAAAGGCTGACTTGGGTTTCTGTCTAGTTGGTTTCAATAAATTTGAACTATTTGAATCCCTAAATATTGAATTATCCATAGCCCTAACATACTTGTCTATAAAACCTTGAAGAAATTCAAAGTCTGGAATGTCATTCGAATTATATTCTAGCTGGAACGCTTCCCTAGTGGACCTATCAAGCTTGGACCATAGCAAGTGGAACAACATGAAGTTTTTATCTGGCAAGTTGTACTTTTCCAACACTGCTAGGTTTTCACTGAAGGTTCTAGACAAGCGTTCCAACTCAGAACCAGACTTTGACCTAATAGGTTCACAATAAACAATTTTTTCATAATAATGAAATGCTATCTGACGCTTCTTATCATAGTACTTCGATAGGGTTGTGTAGGCATCTAAATAGCTTTCATCCGACAAAGGAAAGTTCTTAATGAGATCATAAGCAACACCTTGAACACTTGACAATAAATAGTGCAGTTTCTCCACGTTCGAAATGCTTCTTTTATGAATAAGTGAGTCAAAGAGCTGCTTAAAGCTCACCCAATTCTCTAAAGTGCCATCAAAAGGCTTAATATTAATCTTAGGCAGCTTTGCCATAACTGTTTCTACACTACAGCTAGCAGGTTTCGCGACGGTCACAGATTGCTCCCGAACTAACTTTATGAGCTTCCGAAAACGCTTTTCGAAGGTCATTGTGACCCCACACTCTACACGCTGCTCCTCTTTTACGAGAGTAGCCAACAATTTTCGCTGAGCACAGTGAAAGTCGCCGGCTAACTCCTTCAGTTCTTCCTCCGATGGCAGATCTGAAGGATCAACAAATTCTAACCGCATTAACGCGTAATCGCGGTCAATCCGGTTCTGATCACCTGAAACCATCATTGTATCATCCTTTTCCATCATTAATATGCTAATTTAAATTAAAATCGACGAAAAACAACAACGACAAATTGTTCGAACAAAAGTAAACAAACAAACAATGACAGATAAAGGATGACACAACGACAACGACAGCGACAGTGACAGATGTCAGAACGAACGGTCCGAATGATTGAACGAAAACTAAGTCTGCGACAGATGATTGAAATGACCAGTACAATGACCGTTTCAAATCAACTGCGGGAAATTTGAATCTTGAAGAGATCTAAAATTACCTTCAATAAAATAATAAATTACACACAAAGAACAAAGGATTTTAAAACAAACGAAATACGAAAAGATACGATAAGATATACTAAAATTAAGTCGCGAGACCGCTCAAATGACCAAAAATGTGGTCGCAAGACACTAAGATCCGCTCGATGGACCAAAAATGTAGCGATAAAGTAGTGGACTGTATACGAAAATTCTAAACTAACTAAAACGATAGCGACACGATAAAATACATATGCTGTGTGGCCAAATAAAGTTCTGCTTTGATTAGCTGGACTCACCTGAGTGTGGATGGAGATGTGCATGCACCGCTCCAAGTACAAATATCTTCGGATTGACTTCGGCTGATCTAGACTTACCTTGATCGCTCCTACAATACCTGACTGGTTTGGTGATGGATCTGCCAACTCGGAATCCAGTTCTCTCCACTTCACAAAATTAACACACACAAACATATACTAATAAGCTATTACTAATTAACTACAAACTACGAAAAAGCGATAAAAGCGATAAATACGACAACGAAAAACGATAGGTGCTACTACAGAGCGGGCGAATTTTAAACTCAATGTTGCCAGAAGGGCAACCAAAAAATCTACAAAATTTATTGGCAAGTGTTGCCAATTTAATTATACGTGAGCTATTTAGAGCGAACATATTGTAATAATTCGTTTTGCTAGCACAAGGATTCAATGTATTTTTCTCCTCTTGTTATGTCGTTGTAGCCATCTCTATATATCTACATCACGGACATAGAAGTAGCAAATAATGAAACATATACCTTAAAACGTTACGCTCAAGGTACAAATTCTATCAACAAAATTAAAACAACCTTAATTCCTTATTTATATTTCAGTGAGTACTTCAGCGACGATAACATCTACATCTGGAGCCCAGTTGAGGTCTTTGACTCCATTTTTGAAGCATTTGGCGATGTCCAGGGTTCGGAGACAGGAGTCGGTCTCACTGTCGAACCGCTTCTCACACTCGTGGATGATTGACACTAGTTTCGTTGCTATTTCATCGTCTGGAAGAAGATAAAGGTAAAGTATAGTTAGTGGCCGCCCGCGACTCCGTTTGCGTGGAAGTCGGTTTCCCGTGGGAATGAGAAGTTTTCCCGCGGTAAAAAGTACCCTATGTGTTATTCTGGTGTACAAAATATATTAATGCAAAGTTTCATCCATCCAGTAGTTTTTACGTGAAAGAGTAACAAACATCCATTCATCCATACATACTCACATACTTTCACATTTATAATATTAGTAGGATAATCAAGTATTGATAACTACTCAGAACCAGTTTCAGTCAGTGAGAGTCTAATGATGCTGAGATTAACGATGAAAGAAGAATAAATTTTTTTGGGCTTAGCTGTATAATTAATTAACGTTGTAGGTAAAATTTATAAGTCCCATAACAACAGGTCATCAAAATTACCTGTTGGCCTACACAATATACTTTATTTATTTACTATAGGAATTTTAGATATACAATCTCAGTCACGTCTTAAAAATTACAGGTTGGTCGCTTTGCAATAATAATAGGCTTTTGTTTGTAGCACTCTCTTCTAATGTAAATTATGTTTTGATACCACTCTCAAGATCAGTATGATTAGCATCAAGAACCGTAGATGCACTTCTATAAGATATATTAATATAAGAACACTAGCGACCCGCCCACGCTTCGCAATGGTGTAATTTTGGCCGAACTTCTTACTCACGAAACATTGAATTTTGGCTAATTAAAAAAAACTTTTTCCAATTGTTCCTTATTTACAAATTTAAATGAATAAATGCCCTAAAAAATGGCGAAAACTACATTAAAATCCGTTGTGTGTTTTAGGAGGGAAAGCGGACAAACATACAAACAGACACAAATAGCGACTTGGATTCATACTATGTAATGATAATGATATTCTTACTAGCTCCATTCTGCAAAGCGAACTCCTTAGCGTTGCCATGATGCAGTTTCCCCGAGGAGTCGACGATGTCCAGCTTCTGACTCATGCAGTAGATGGCACAGCCGATATCACGGCTAAGTGACGCGTCATCTTTCCAGAACCGGTATAAATCGGTTAGCAGCTTGTCTGTTAGGTTTAGCTGGAAGAGTGATGATTAGGTTGTTTATCTTTTTTTTATTTTATACTAGTGACCGCCCGCGACTCCGTTCGCGTGGAAGTCGGTTTCCCGTGGAAATGAGAAGTTTTCCCGCATTAAAAAGTACCCTATGTGTTATTCTGATGTACATCTTATAATACTGTAAAGTTTCATCAAAATCCGTCCAGTAGTTTTTACGTGAAAGAGTAACAAACATCCATCCACACATCTATACTCACAAACTTCCACGTTTATAATATTAGTAGGATGCGTAAATGAATAATGCTACTTAGAAAGATGACAAGCTGTTTGATCTTTCGTTTGGTTGGTGATACACGATTAAAGAACAAATCTTGTCATAAGCATTTCCACAGCGAAAATCGTAATAAGTGTATTTCAATGTATCCATGGACAATGTATATTTATCCACAGTAACCATCTTTTTTTGAACTGTTTTCAATTCCGCAATTATCGTAACAGCAGCGTAATTACATACCGTTTTCCGCTTGGCAATCCGAAAACTACCCAAGTATCTACAAACTCTCTCTTCTCATGAACATACCTCAGTCTTACATTCCTGCAAAGCCTTCATGAATCCAGTCGAGAAATCCTTAACTGACTCCGCTGACCCGTCAATTTGAACCACCAATGATACCACCAGCACACACACACTCTTTAATCCCGACATTATAACTTAATACAATCTACTTCCTTATTCAAACGTCTTATAAATGACTTCTAAAGACAAATACTCAATTACTCCCAGTGAAAATGTGGAAGTCTGTCTGTCTGTATGTTCCGCTTTTACGTAAAAACGGCTTAACCGATTGTCGTGAATTTTGGAATGGAAATAGTTCGATACCCAGGGAAGAAAATGGAATACTTTTTACTGCGGGATTAAGCTTCATTCCCATGGGAAAAGCGGTTTAGCTGCGGGTGAAACCGCAGGGCGGATAGCTAGTTCTTCATAAACTGCTAATTACTCCGTCATAGAATTAGTTGAGATTACAGGTATGTATGTTGTGTGTGTGTAATTGGTGTCATATGTAATTAAAAGTAGAAAACACACAGTTCGCAACTGTTATGTTATTTGCGGTCTCGAGTTGTTAAAAACATATAATTAATTGTGAGGGTAACACGTGTTTTTAAAACGTATGGAAATGTAGTTGCGTCATATTATAGGATACAGTTTGTGTAATTAAATAAGTTTTAAATGGTACAATAAACGAATAAGTAATTATTAAAAAGTAGTTTATAATTTATACCTTACACAAACTTCTGCTTTATAATAAACTCTTACGTATTTTTACATAGGATACGTTATTATTATCTTTTAATAGTGCTACAAAATTTAACTACAGTTATGCACAATCTACTTCCATATCAAACGGCCATCGAAAACAATCTCACATTTACATTTCTAAAGCATACTTTCTCTCTTTGTATTACGATCCATACTCCTATTTACTTGGTCATTTTTAAACCCAAGCCAAGTTATCGTAACACAATGATTGTGTCTGTAGCTACAACAGAAACAAGAGAACATCTCTGACTCTGCAATCTGCTTGTCGACGTAACTTCGCAGCGGCGGCTTCCTGCGTTCCTGCACTTGGTTCTGCATAGTTGTGGGATAAACTGTTGATGTAGTGTATAGTAATAGAGTGGGGTGAATTGAGTAGATAGGAGTTTCTTACCTTAGAGTCTAGGTTAAATTATATTGAGATTTTACTTGTAGTTTTGCATTTAAAATGCTAATTTATTCATTTTGAAGTTATGGAAAAAGGAACGCGGGTCTCCGAACATTGCGCGACTGGGAATCGAACCCAGGACCTTTAGAATGCTGGTCTAATGCTCATACCACTGAGCTACCACGCGCTACGGTAACCCAACGGAATTTCTCCCAGTATCTATGTGCTTACGTCATATAGCTAACGTTATAAACATAATATCTTTTTTCATTCAAACATTAAAGCTACTGCAAAGAAGACGACTACACTAACATGATGACATACAAGCACATACCTCCCAATACACATCAATAGCCTTCATCCCTGATGTATGGGAGTCATAAAACCTTTGAAACCCATCTGTGTGACTATTCCATACAAACATTCCATACATTAGCCTTGAGTTGTGACGTCTTTCATAGCAGTCGACACGGGCGATTGAAGAAAGAGATTTATAACTTACCGGACTATATTATACAGATTAAGATGGGAAAGAAAATAAAATGTTTTGATGAAAATAGTAGGAAACACATTACACAAGAAGTCAACTTTCCTTACATTAGGCAACCGGCCTACATCGCGGAAAAACAATAAATATTGTTAAAAACTGAAGTATTAGTTACACAACTCATAAAATTGCAATTCATTACATAGTATAAATCTAAGTCGCTAATTCTGTCTGTTTGTATGTTTGTCCGCTTTCTCCTCCTTAACCAGTTGAGGGATTTTAATGCGGTTTTCACCATCGTTAAGGTATTTTTTCATTTAAATTTGTAAATGAAGAACATTGAGAAAAAGTTATTTTAACTTGCTTAAAATTCAACCTGCCGGGAACAAATCTCGTGAAATTACACCATTGCAAAGCGTGGGCGAATCGCTAGTAACAAATAAAGTAAAACAGTTAATAAGTAACAAAATGAGATATGATAAGTCAGGTGGAGACAGCAAATATTAGAGTAAGTACTCGTATAGGTATAAAAATTTGGTTAAAGAAAGAGTTTGGTAAATAAATCCTTATTACAATTATTTGTTGGAATATTCGTTAGGTATGTACCTAAATTTTCAAAATACATAGGCAATAGAGTACGAATAACGAAAACAAATTCAGCAGGACAAAAATAAGTTGTGTAGTATGTGAATTTCAAAAACGAAAACGATTTTTTTTTAACTTCTTCTGTAGTTTCACCTGACGTTGTTTGTCTGTAATCAATTTCCGTACTTTTAACCCTTCGTACAACCGTCAATATTAGCTGTTTAGTATTTTAAAAAAAGTTTTATAAATTTGCCAAGGAGCTAGGTATATTCTCCATTATATTATATTTAAAATTAAACTAAGTTTAATATCCTTATCCCAACATATCATTACATAGTATAAATCCAAGTTGCTTGTGTCTGTTTGTATGTTTGTCCGCTTACTCCTCCTAAACCACTTAGGCCCAATTGCAGGGAACGTTTTAACCTCGGGTTAGCTAACTCAGATTTAAATGGCGCCACCATCGATTGTAACTACTTTTTATTACAATCGATGGTGGCGCTATTAAAACCTGAGTTAGCTAACCCGAAGCTAACCCGAGGTTAAAACGTTCCCTGCAATTGGGCCTTAACGGATTTGAATGCGCTTTTCGCCATTTATCCATTTAAATTTGTAAGTAAAGAACATTTGAAAAAAGTTCTTTTAAGTTAGCCAAAATTCAATGTTTTGTGAACAAGTCGGCCAAAATTACACCATGGCGAAGCGTTGGCGGGTCGCTAGTATAAAATAAAAAAACTATCTAACTGATAATAAGGTAACCAAATTATACACCTGTGTTAAAACCTGAGTTAAAAACCTGTGTTTAACTGAACGAGATATTTCTTAGAATACAAATGTTAAGTGTAGTTTGTATAACTTATTATACTATTTGTTTTATGTCTAGTTCCAAGTTTATAATTACGTTTTATTTGTGCTGTGAAAACACTCTTAGCTAACTAATCATATTCGGTGTCTTATTTGCTTTCTAATAGCGCAGAATCATTTTAGATCAAGAGAAACATATGTGTTGAGATTCTTGAAAATCTGAATATCAATAAAGTTTGTATATATAAAAACAAATAAAGTTCCTAAAGTAGTTCAGTTTCACTAGTAGTAATAAATAAAATATTGCTATAAATCCAACATTTCTTTAAGCCATCGTTCCTTCTATCCGACGTGAGCCACTTACAAAGTGAAAAACTTCATCAGAAAGTGTTTTTTTATCTCCGTAGCAAAGTTTTGTTTGACCTCATTACTACGGGACTCGTAGCACGTAGCACCGTAGCCGCGTAGCACTTGCTGAATTGGGACCCTTGACTTAAGGGTACCTAAAATTTTTGAGTTATTGTTTATTATATTATATATACACTTTTGGGCAGTGTTTGTGCTACACTCGCGAGTTGAGATTTCACTTTTAGTATTGCATTTAAAAATGCTAATTTATTTATTTTGAAGTTAAAGATACTGGAAAAAGGAACGCGGGTCTCCGAGCATTACGCGACTGCCCAAAAGTAGGTATATTCATTACTATTTTTATTTGGTTAACGGATAACTTTAATGATTTTATATGTATGTTGATAATAATTATATTCTATTGCAATTTAGTTTTCTAATCTCTAAATAGTATATAATATTATCGGTTTCCAGTGGGACTGAGAAGCTTTCCCGCGGTAAAAAGGTTCACATGTGTTATTCTGATGTATAAGCTATATTGTGGCAACATGTGACGAACCACCACGGTGTGTTTTCTGATTTAATTTATCTTGTCAAGCCTGTGGCAGGTTGTGCCGTTCTCGCATTGGCTTATTTAGTCACCAGAGGCGTTTCCTCTCCGACAATCTTATCCTACTAATATTATAAACGTTAAAGTTTGTGAGTATGTATGGATGGTTGTTACTCTTTCACGTAAAAAGTACTGGACGGATTTTGATGAAACTTTACATTAATCTATACTAATATTATAAAGCTGAAGAGTTCGTTTGTTTGTTTGTTTGTTTGAACGCGCTATTCTCAGGAACTACTGGTTCGAATTTAAAAAATATTTTTGTGTTGAATAGACCATTTATCGAGGCAGGCTTTAGGCTATATAACATCACGCTGCAACTATTAGGAGCGAAGAAATAATGGAAAATATGAAAAAAAACGGGGAAAATTATTCATCCTTAAGGGCTTCCGTTGCGTGCGCTGCGAAAACGGTTCTAGATACCAAAAATATATGTATGAAAGAATTAAGGAACTTTTTACCGCGGGAAAACTTCGCATTCCCACGGGAAACCGACTTCTACGCGAACGGAGTCGCGAGCGGCCTATATAGGATATACATCAGGATAACACTTAGACCACTAGTACACCATGAATCGCTTGCAATAGACGAAAAGGCCTATATTATATCACCTATATTACTGACAGTTTCATCCAAATCCGTCCAGTAGTTCTTACGTGAAAGAGTAACAATCATCCATCCATCCATACTTACAAACGTTCACGTTTATAATATTAAGTAGGATTTAAATTTAAATGTATTCTAATATTTAAACGAAAACGTTTTGCAGAAAAAGACGAGCAAGAGAGTCACGTGTTTTATAATAAAGAACACAACAATTATTCATACAATATTAAACCTTATACCCATAGCTTTTGTGTCTGAAACCACTCAATAACCACGTTGATTATGCATCATGTCCCGAATATACAGAGTGATTCATTAGTCGCTCTCGACCCAAAGAATATATCCTCTTAAACAATGGAGAGCCTTTTTAAATAGTAAATACGAGTTTTTTGTGTCAAGGGGTCAACAACAATTGTCAGTCAAAAAAGGATTGAAATGGAAAAATATTTCAGTTTACAAACTAAAAAAAATTATACAAAATAAATCTAACGGAACATACTTTGATCTGTATGCCTTTTTATACGAATCCTACTAATTAAAATACGACAGGACGGATTTAGATGAAGCTTTACAGTAATATAGGTTATACATCATAATATCACATAGGGTACTTTTTACCGCAGAAAATTTCTCATTCCCACGTGAAACCGACTTCCACGCAAACGGAGTCACGGCCGGCCACTATAATATATCCTTTAATTACATCCCTATTCGTACCTTACCCAGTGCTACAACTGCCATAACTTCTCGCACAACTTCTTGCTTACACCACTTATGAATCACGCTGTATAACTCTACACAGCGCTCCATTCGCAAACATTACGCCAGGAATTCGCAAGTCACGTGTAACACCAGTAAATAGTTATTTGAGCCATTGCTTCAGCTCACTGAGCCAGGCTGACCCTGTAATTCAATTGAACCTGAAATAGACTGAGCCAGCGACGGTTAATGTTAGGGGTACTCCAAGGGTCTTGTTAGGGCCAATATTGTTTATAGTGGACGGTTGTTAAGTTATTGTTTTAGTGTAGGTTGCCTTTAGATTTGTAACTGTGTTAAGACTTTATGAGGTGCCAGAGTTTTGTACCAATTAAAAAAATGTTGAAGTATGTTCTTTATTACCCGATCATGCAAAAATGGCTAGACAGATTTGGAGGAATTTTTTTATATTTAAAGATTACTTAAATACAACAGACGGTTTGTAAAGATGTTTATACTGAAGTTTCATCATCATGATAAAATATAAATCTGCGTATAAATCAAAATTATGATAATCTCTAATTCTAGCAAATAATCTACAGTGGATTCGTCCCATGGGTATTGTAAGATGCGATTCAAGTTCAGTTACGTAACAGAAAGTTTGATAAAATGACACAGATTACAGCTTAATTATGTCAGTTTCTTTCGTACTCGTTTCAAAGAGCGAGTACCAATTAGTGGAGGTATTCTGAAACTGCCAAGTTACATGAAATGCTATCAAAAACATCAAAACGCCGGTTTGGCTATACATAATATACAAAATATACATTCTTTATATATATAACGGAGCGGCAGCATGTTTTGACCTATCTTCGACATCGTGTGGGCGTTTTAATAGGGAATCGAGCAAATATGAACACCGAAGTACTCACAGAAGTATTTTAATAAAGGTTCTTCAACTTTTCAGTAACAAAGCAAACATGTCACACACAGAACGAAACGAATGACAGTTCCTAGTCGTGAGGCAGTTGTCTTCAGGAAGGTCCGTGGTAAACTGGCCTCCGCCAAGACACACTCCTTTCTTCCTAGACTCTGTCGTAGCTGGCAACTTCCGTGTAGAGGCGCCCTCTGTGCGTTACCATCATCGATAGTCGCGCCATCTATCTGAAGCTACCCGCTGCGCTTCGTTGAGTGACAACTATCATGACCGTCTCCGACACGGCCATCCTGCTGAACACACGTCCTCGTGTGTTTATTCTAAAACAACAAAACATCCAGCACAGTAAATGTAGTTCGGTCATTCTGACCAATGTGATTGATCCAAAATGTATGGCTTTAATAAACCTTGAGATATAAAAACAATTTTATTTTCTTTTCATTTCATTTTCAACCATTACAAAAAAAAATATCTTTTAGATCAAACACAATTGATACTAAAGTTAACTTATGTCCAAACTTATCAGTAAGCTTATTATTGAAATGCAAGATGAACCAAGTACCATTTAACAGCATAATTCAAAACCAAAACCAAAATCTCAAAACCAAATCAAAATTAACAAACAGGTCGGTATCTTATTCGTGGCCTATGGCTTTTCTTTTTTAGCCAACCATAATAAACCTCCAGTTTATTGCTATGCATCTACAATGCCGAGTCCCCTGACTCTATGGTCTCTACAAGACCCGACCTCCGCCAGAGCCACCCGCGTACCGCGTATCCACGCCCTGCACAGCAGATACCGACTTCCAACGGACTACGGCTACGAAATGGCTCCGGTACGGTCCGACCAACCGAACTAAGATTCCTCACCCTCCACAATATCCAACTCATCAATTTCCAACGGTACTTAGCCCTCAGGCATTTTTCTTAACCTATCATGGGAATACGCCTAGAATTTAAAGCTCGTAACGTGTATCTATTGCCGTCTAACCTCCAATTATAGAGATCATGTACCATGGATAAAGGCCATCGCCTTATCACAACAAACAAATCATTGAAACACGCCACGACACGAGTGAACACCTCTATCTCTAAGTCCCCGGCCGACTAGCAACATCACCATTGCTCTCACATACGCGCATCCAGCACATGGATCGCCCGTGTTCATCCTCAGACAACACACGACTCGGTCTCAACAGACCCCGACCAGCCAGATAGAGCTCTCACTCGTGTTTACACAAAACAATTAAACTTCGCCAACGCATTATCAATTTCACCTGGTACATGACCTACCAGCAATGTCAATCATTTTTGACCGATCTATAATAACGTCGCCATTAAAACAATTATTCAGTAAACAATGAGGAAAATCTCAAGAGGTTGGGTATCGAACGTTACATGACATTTACTAGTTCTGTGCTGAATACGCGTCTTTGATCAATAGGTATCAGTTTATAGCAGCAACCTTGTCAAATCGTTTATTATCAACAAATTAAGCATCTTGACTTTACTAAACCAACGAGCATTCAGCATCAGAATCATAAGAGAAACAATACTGTTCACCTTTTGCGCAAGACAACCCGCGACAGGGTCATCAATGCATAAGCCGACCAGCAACTCAGCGCGCGCGGCTTGCCTCACACGTAGCAATGCAGCGCCCTCGCTGTCTGCTGCTGCATCGCTGGGTTTGGTCATCATGACTGCGCAGCTCATCATCGCGGCTGCAACGCTGTTTTATGTAAACGACAGTCGCATCGGGTTTAGCTGTTTTTCTGAAACAAATTATATCACACAGCATCACATAGTTCGACATATTTAGCTCGTAATGAAAACAGAAACTCTCACCGGGTATCGTGACGCAGTATCTCAATTGGCTGGCGCACACTATTGACTCCACTGACGCCACTGATATTCTCTTGGTTGCGCTGACTCCACGCGCAATACATCTTGTGTCATACCCAAAACATGGCACTTTTAACATATTTTTTTTTTGTTTGTTTTGTTGGATTGTAGGATTTGTATGGTTTACTAGGTATATTGCATTTGAGATATGAATAGGTAGTTCTTGCTCTTGCATTCTTATTCCTCCCTTTAAAATGTTACTTGTAAGCCAATCGCAGTAGTCTTTGTTCAAATAGAGACACATGTGTAGATACAGTTTTACTGCTATTTTGTTCTTTAAAGATCCTTCCTTCCTTTTAAAATGGTAAGTGAAATCGTAAATAATTCGTAAATAGACTTGCAATTTTTTCAACTGACGTTTCTTTGTCACAGGATCTGTCGCTATGCGGATTTTTAAGGCTATGCAGGTTACAGAGATGCTAGCAAGTCGCCTATTTAATCCTTTGGTATAAATTAAATCTGCTTGTGATCAGAACTTTAATTTCGATCTTCGACATTCCTCAGTATAAAATCTGTCGTTTTATAATTGCTTCCATACTGTAATAATTGCCATGACTAGTTGAATATCGCACAAAATATTTTCCCATAACACAAATTTACTGTTGCAAAGTGATCTGGCATCCACGTCCTTCTTTCCAGGGTTGCAATCAGGTAGCTCCATGAATTTGTTTTCGGTACATCTGCGTGCGCATGTTTTCATTTTGTTTTTCAAACAATGCATAGCAACGGTCAATTTCTTTATCTTTTTCTTCATTTTGAACTAACACAGATCATCCCAGCAACGGTCAATTTCCTTTTCTTCATTTGCTCGATTGCATCCCGCTTCTGATAACGGAGCGGCAGCATGTTTTGACCTATCTTCGACATCGTGTGGGCGTTTTAATAGGGAATCGAGCAAATATGAACACCGAAGTACTCACAGAAGTATTTTAATAAAGGTTCTTCAACTTTTCAGTAACAAAGCAAACATGTCACACACAGAACGAAACGAATGACAGTTCCTAGTCGTGAGGCAGTTGTCTTCAGGAAGGTCCGTGGTAAACTGGCCTCCGCCAAGACACACTCCTTTCTTCCTAGACTCTGTCGTAGCTGGCAACTTCCGTGTAGAGGCGCCCTCTGTGCGTTACCATCATCGATAGTCGCGCCATCTATCTGAAGCTACCCGCTGCGCTTCGTTGAGTGACAACTATCATGACCGTCTCCGACATATATAACTGTGACGTTTTGTTATACAGGGTGTCCCAAAAGGTTACGTAGCTGGGAAGGGGGGTGGTAGGAGTGGTCACAAGGGTCACCAGAAAAATAATAAAAAAATTCCCCTCTGGATATTTCAATAAAAAAAATACATTTTTTAAAAAACTAAAAATTTTACACCTTGTTACCCTATTTTGCTTATTGTACCTACAGAAATAGCTGTATTTGAAAAAAAAAAACCTGTTATGTAATCGTCAATAACCCTTTATCAAATTGAAATAAAAAAAACTATACATATCTAACCAAGTTTTAAAGAAAATTAAGTTCTTGTCCAGTCAAGGACTTAGTAATTACGACTTCACTCAACTTCTTCCAAGCGTACTGAAAAAAAAACGTACTACGCAACTCCGGCGAGTAAGTTAAAAAAATAGGTAATTTTATTGCGATTCCAAAATGGTATAACACTTATTTGAAAAATTCATACGAGGACATTTAAAAATATTTTTCGGGAACAATACTCCTGCAAAAATAAAAATATCAAAAAACAATAGTCTCAAATTCGTACGCAAATACATTTTTAAATGTCTATTCTGTTGCTTTGATGTTACTGCCCGGTATAATTCTCAAGATTGGTGTACAAACATACTTCAAACATTCAAGTACAGTCTAGGCTAGATCAACGGGTAAGTTGTAAAAATATGGAGCTTGATTTGCGCATCATTTGTGCGTACCACCGTGAGTGTCAGGCGGAATTTTTTGCCGCGCACTACGCAGATGTGGAATGAACTTCCTGCAGCGGTATTCCTGGCTACCTACAACATGCGGCTCTTCAAGTCGAGAGTGTATTCCCACCTTGAAGGCTCAGCAACACACCCCCAACACCCACAGTGTTGCGGGTAGTTATGGGCGGCGGTGATCACTTACCATCAGGTGCCTCGCATGCTCGTTTGCTCGTTTAATAAAAAATAAAAAAGTTTATGAAAAACCCATCAAGGACTTGGTTGACTTGAGTTCATTTATGATGCTCATTTTTAAAACGACGCAGGGCATGTATTTATGTTGGTGGTAGATATTTCGAGCATTTTATTAAAATAATAAATTATAATTTTGTTTTCTTTCGAGTTTCATTTAAAATCGCAACTGTAATGTCGAGTAAGCTGTGGCCGTTTTGAAACTAACTAACCGAACTTTTTTTGTATGGAAATAGGATTTATTTTTACCACGCTTTTTATTTGTTATCACAGCTTACCTAGTCTTAGACAGGGTAATAGATGTCTATGGCCTATACTGAAATTATAATGAATATTACCAAAACTATTTTAGGGATGAGCTGAAAGTATTAGTTAATAAGCCACTTTTAGGTAAGAGACCAGTTAGATAAGCTAATCAAATCTATCAACCTTTGCTTTTGTACAGACCAGACAAGGTGAAGCTTGATCCTTTACATCTTTCGTTTACTTGAGTAAATGCAGTAAAGATTATTTTCCCTGGCATATGGAAAAAATTAATCTAGCCTTATTCGAATGTTTGAGGTATGTCTGTACTCCAATCTTGAGAATTATACCGGGCAGTAACATCAAAGCAACAGAATAGACATTTAAAAATGTATTTGCGTACGAATTTGAGACTATTGTTTTTTGATATTTTTATTTTTGCAGGAGTATCGTTCCCGAAAAATATTTTTAAATGTCCTAGTATGATTTTTTCAAATAAGTGTTATACCATTTTGGAATTGCAATAAAATTACCTATTTTTTTAACTTACTCGCCGGAGTTGCGTAGTACATTTTTTTTTCAGTACGCTTGCAAGAAGTTGAGTGAAGTCGTAATTACTAAGTCCTTGACTGGACAAGAACTTAATTTTCTTTAAAACTTGGTTTCTTTAAAAATGTATAGTTTTTTTTATTTCAATTTGATAAAGGGTTATTGACGATTACATAACAGGTTTTTTTTTTTCAAATAAAGCAATATCTGTAGGTACAGTAAGCAATATAGGGTAACAAGGTGTAAAATTTTTAGATTTAAAAAAAATGGTTTTTTTTTAATGAAATATCCAGAGGGGAATTTTTTTATTATTTTTCTGGGGACCCTTGTGACCATCCCTACCACCCCCCTTCCCAGCTACGTAACCTTTTGGGACACGCTGTATATCTTACAATAGAAAGCCAATTTGCGTCTCAATAAACAGTAAACGTGTATAATAGTTAGTATAATAGCAGATCGATCAATTGCCCAAAATCAGATTGAACTAGTGAAGAAACAGCGGCAGTTTCCTGTAGTTTACTAGATTGTACCGTGATTACAAGGCTGCCAATTACCGCGCACATTAACAAACCTTAACATTATTTAGAATTTCAATGTCCTAGATTTCGTCATCAGTCTTTTTATCGTCATTTGTGGCTACATCGAAATAAAATTACGCTATTTTTTGTGATAAGACAAACAACAACAAACAAAGGTGTTAATCCACTTGATGATTTGTGCCTAACGCCGTGAAACTGTCGGCATAGTGCTCAAACGTTTTCGACTTATAGACTTAAGAAGTTCAGTTTCGATGAGAGTAACTCAGCCTTTCCCATTTTTTTTTCTAAACAGAATACAACGAAAGTGATCAGCTGTAAAATAAAAATTCTCCAGACGACTACCATACCAGTGATACCACCTACCATAAACGACTTATTAAGCGCAAACTTGTATTATTATTACCACACATAGGACTGGGGTAGGCCTTTTAATAACCAGTTACGGGTCAATATCTAAAGAAACACTTTTTCAATTGGCGCAATCTGGGATCTTCTGCAAACCAGTCCGATAAACTAACTACCACAACTATGATGCAAAGAAATAGACCCGCTGCGGTATAAATATATTATTAAGGGTACCTCTTTGGTCACTCAGAGTTTTTAAAAAGTTGTATGCCTGTGACATACATATCTTCTTTTGTTTTTTCAGTGGTTGTCAACAACTCTTTGTCACGTGAGCCATTTTGTTTATTATTGTGAACAATTACTTCTTTGATTTATTTGTATTTCTGTTAATAATATTTGAATAAGTAAACCGATGTTATTTTCTGACGTTGTTATTTATTTAACTTGCTTCCTATATCTTCTCTAAAAATATAATATTTAGGTGATTCCTTCGAGATCCCCATGATGTAAGCTGATATAATACCCTAGCGGGTGTCCCGCAGTGACATGTTTGAAATATAATATTTTTGAAGAAGGTTCCTCCTTTCATATGCAGGTACATGGGACGAATAATTAAGGGTGGAAATAGAGCCTTCGGTCCCTTAAGAAGAGAGTGACCTGCAACATTTTTAGATGTAGACGATTTGTTGATTGTTAAAATATTTTACTGTTTTTCAATTGTTTATTATTTAATACCTATTTCCGTTGATATTTTAGTATAACATTGAAGATAATAAAATAACGTCTTATTTATGTAAGTAGATTTTCTTTTTATCGCGTAGGATGAAAAAAATAACTCTACAAAATAAAAAATATATTTTCAATTTAGAAAAGTACTAGTTAGGTAAAATAGTTCTTCTAGTGTTTTTATTAACAACTATGCTTAAACTCCACAACTTCATCTACCTATTATATTGTAAATAACATCCTACTTATATGTATTATAAGCCATTATCACTAAATTACACTCACGTACAGTTTAAAAGTCACATTCGTATTTTAAAACCAAAGATTTAACGGTCGTGTTACATATGCGAGCCAAAACGTGTTATTAAATTCAAAAAGAATGGCTTAAAACAGCGAACTGTAAACTATAGGACCTAGGATCGGATAGAAATATACTAAAGTCATTTTAAGCATTTCGATCGAAGGAAAATGTTACAGATACTACTTCTATAAGGTTTTGAAATAGTTATAACATAACATTAGCTTGCCCGGTTGTGTACAAAACAACAAACTTTGCCACATAACATATCTATAATGCATTCCTATAACGTAAGGTTTTTATCATAGACTCAATTTAAAACTGACTACCTTAGTTGTATACCAATTAGTGTTCCGTTGGGCACTACCGTAAAGTGATTCCAAAAAAAATATATAATTATTTCAAAAAGTAAAAATAACTCAAACTTAACTAAAAGTAAGTAAGTTAAGAAAGTAAGCATAAAAGCACAACATTCAAATACCTAACTAAAAAAACAGAAATTAAAACTAATTTAGATTAAGACCCATCGTCCATTTCTTAGTCAAGTCTTTCAAGTTGAATTTCGTCGCCCCAGTTCCACAGAGTTGCTACTTCACGCACGTAGCGCGTTAAATAAACTTTATCGATTACGATATTATACAGGATACAATTTCAAGCTAGGTTGTTTAATGAAGGTACTATGGAAATTGGCCTCGTAGACCGAAAATTCATTATCATTTTTTCATATAAGAAAAAGTATGATTCGAAATTTTGTAATGACCACAATATAACTGTGAACACTGTCTTATCGAAATTAATTAATAATTTCTAAATATTGTTTACTATTAAACCTCCTTATTTACCTGAATGATAATAAACCATTTTCGCAACTGATTAGCGAGGTTCAAACTAAATATAAATATGTAAAACCCCGCCCACGCTTCGCAGTGGTGTATTTTTTGCCAACTTGCCCACGAAACATTTAATTTTTATTAACTTAAAAAACGTTTTCTTATTGTTACTTGGAAATAAAATCTAAAAATTTATGTGAAATATTGTTAGTGAAAAAAATCCTTTAAGATGGCGAAAACCGCATTAAAATAAGCGGACAAACAGACAGAACTAACTACTTGGATTTATACTATTATAATGATGACACTGTTTATGTGAAAACTCAATCGGTTAGAGTGAAACATGTCTTTTGACCACAGTTAGCAATATGTGGTTTTTGCGGTTATTAATAAATCCAGTACGCAATATTTGTAATCTCTACATTCCATCAAATAAATTAGGCATTAAATGAACCTCGCAATGTATTTGATACGACTGAGATAGATATGGTCAGAATATTATAGGCACTTAGTATTATGTTTCTATTTTTTAATTACGTAAAATTAAATATAAAATTAGTGCCTTATTTTTATAGACTTACACATCAATTATGTGGCCTAAAGTAAGCGCATTAAGCACTTGTGTTATTGGTACAACACAATGGACTAGGGGAAACCTAGTTACACCCAGACATTAACATTATTATGCCTTTATTGTTATTAATATAAAAGAAAGTAGCAAAGAGGTATCACTCCTCAAAAAATCCGTTAAAAACTGTAAATAAAACATTAATCAAAAGTGGTCAACTACGGGCCAGTTGCCGTAAATATTTATATCACTTCTGGGAATAAAACTTCATATTTCCGCAAGCCCACCAGATAATTATACAACAAAGTTTACAACTATCCACTACCCACGGAATTTATTAATACACCTGAGGAAAGTACTTAGCTCAGAATTTATAAACAAACTAGCCTCAAAACTATGGTAGAGCAATTTGAAATAATTTTTGTATGAATATAGAATCGTTACCATGACATTAAAGGAGAAGAATTAAAAGCATAGTTTGGTTTAGATTGTTCTGATATTCGATGATTGTTTATAAAAAAATGTCGTAGAAACTTGATGTTATTCCTCAATAAAAGTTCTTTTGACATACTCAATTTCCAAACTAAATACCACACTAGACATTTTAATTGCCACGTTATTTAATAACTTTTAAAATCAAACACAAATGGTTACTTACATCCTTTTATTTTGAACACAGCCTAAGTTCAGTGTTCTAAAAATAATTTTAATTGCTCATTCTCGAGATTTTACTTTTAATTTTGCATTTAAAATGCTAATTTATTAATTTTGAAGTTATAGATACGATACCAGTCGCGCAATGCTCGGAGACCCGCGTTCCATTTTCCAGTATCTATAACTTCAAAATTGTTCATTCTCTTTTCCCCCGCCATATGCGATTTATCCTCACGTGTTCGTATAATGTATTCGTCGCCACCACAAAGTTATAAAGCTCTAATACCCCGGGGTATTGGTATTTTCTAACACAACGTTCCGGTGCACGCAAGCCGTGGTATAAATCCATCATTTTCTTATAATCGATCGCTCTTTGAGCGGTGAATAATTTCACCGTGAAACGGAACGCGGTTTTATTTTTAATGGAAATGTATGCTTAGATAAAAATAGCAACTATATAAATAATAACGGATTTTTGAAATTGGTAACCCAGCAGGGACTAATACTTTTTTTAGGAATGTTTTATTAAGGGCCGATTTTTCAATAGATAGTTAAAACGCCAGATATCGAACAGCCAGATAGCTTTAACTGAAGCGAATAATAAAGTTTCAATTTTTCAATGGTCAGATAACCCTCTGCTAGCTATCCTAATGATATTTGTGCAAGAAAGAGACATTCTTATATATTTTACAGTTGTTAGAAAAGGACTGTAAGCTTTCAACGCATTGACAGCGGGTGTCCCAATTGACAAAAAATTTAGGTATGACATCAAGACTTGCCGTCAACGATAATACATAGATATACCGAAAACTAGATGGAGCCCACCGAAAAAAAATACAAATAAAAGTTACAAATACAATATATTTTAACATGTGTCTGTAAACTTTGAGAAAGTATTTCTATCTTATTATATTGATTGCTAAGAATATTTTTGATGCTTTTTAAAAAATCGATTTGGTATTTCATATACTCAGAGATACTTTATGTTACTGTATGTCTTAATAACTACTTAGTATTTTAATATAATTCTCAAAAAATCCTCATTTTGATATAGCGTATCTTTAGTAGTGTGTTATTTGTGACACACACACATCAAACGTATTACTCCATCTAGAAATGTATACATCTGTGATGTCAACAATAGCTTACTGCACAGATATTCAAAATTAAACCTCTTGTGATATATATTTTTGTCCCGTTTTGATAACTATACATTATTGTCTTCAAATAAAGTAAAATATCCATGGTTTTACAAAAAATAAGCAAAACACAAATAAATTATCCTATATTTACATACGCATGATGACAGAAACGTCAAATAATCTGTTAGATAACTGCTTAACTGGGGCAAAAAGAGGCAGCTAAGTTTATCCGCCAGTTATCGAGTTTAACCTTCTGTTAGAGCTTATCCGCTAATTGAAAAATTCACAATCTTGCTATCCATAGAATAAGTCCTATCTGAAGGCTTAACTGACTATTGAAAAATCGGCCCTTAATCACATTAAATGGTTCTCACCTTCCTACCCACCTGATTCTGCGTGCAATTAATTGTCCCAAGAAATCGTTGAAAATTACATTCTATCGTACTATGTAAATTTTAAGACAACTATCAACTATTTTATTCTAAGCGCTGGTTTTTCATAGTAGAATAGATTTTATCTATGTATGTTTTCATTGCACGTCAAATATAAATGTTTGACATAATGAAAATGAAATCATTTTTCTTTTCAGTGGGATAGAATTTGTCTGACAATTGAAATGTCGTTTTTTTTATATTGATTTTTGAAAAGCAAAAAAAGATATAACAGTTAATGTATTGCAATAAGAAAAATAATGGTTATGCTTTAAAAAAAGTGTTTTTAATCAATATAACTTTAACATCTCCTACAATAAAATGTACTATAATAAAATTGATACATTAAATAATATCATTTTAAGTGTTCTACACTGTACTTCGAACTGGAAATTTGAATATTATTGCCCCTCAGAGAGAGTTCGAGAAATTCAATCCAGATACAGTCGGAAGTGGGATTTTGGTTGTGTGTTATTTTATATTAAACTGGTGGCCGCCCGCGACTCCGTTCGCGTGGAAGTCGGTTTCCCGTGGGAATGAGATGTTTTCCCGCCGTATCCTATGTGTTATTCTGATGTATAACCTATATTACTGCAAAGTTTCATCCAAATCCATTCAGTAGTTTTTACGTGAAAGAGTAACAAACATCCATCCATCCATTCATCCATACATCCTCACAAACTTTCTCATTTATAATATTAGTAGGATTGAATTGTTATGTTGCACTTTTATCTTTGACTTTATATTTTATGTGGTCTTAAAGGTGGTCGTAATGTGTGAAAACAAAATTATCTAGTATATATTTTTTTATTATTAATAATAAGAGCCTTTACATATATGTACCGCTAGTTGAGAACAAACGTCCTTCTCACATAGGATTGAGCCATATAATCCACCACCCTGGCTCAGTGTGGGTTAGTGAATGCAGTAATAGACAATAATCCTAAAAATCTAGGTATCTTAACTTAATGTTTAATTAACACCACTATCAATGGAAAGTCTTCAGTCCCGAATTTTCTATTAATAAAGCCGTCAGATGCCTTTTGAAGACATTATTTAGACACTTTCCTACTAACACAACTTTTTTAAATTGCAAAGATATGTAGTTTATACTTGCGCCCAGATAAGTTTATGTAGAATAGTTTACTATTTAAAAAATATGACGAGTAACATTAGTAAAGTGATATTGATTCCCTACTTCACACACACACACATATATACACACACACTCACATACACACACATACACATATATACACACACACTTATCACAATGTAAAATCTACAGCAATTATAGCCTCATTTAAATTTTAAATTTTATCAATACTTAGAATTTTGGCCGTTAATTTAGATTATTTATTTAACTACTTTTTGTTTTTCTTTCGGTTTGTTTGATAGTTTTCTTAGTATCTATGTCAGTTTTGGGAAGGCACTGTGGTCCGTAACACAGTTTACACTTACACTTACACTTTCACGGGTTGCAGAGTTTTTGTGTAGGTATTATGTACCCTTGAAAGACGTTAAATAAATGCTTTATTATTATTATGATTACTAGTGACTTTAGTAGCTTTTATCTCTTCGTATTGAAACGAAGGTATATGTATGTATGTAGGTGTAAAGGCTTTATGAAGCTCGTGTTAAGCTCTGTTATTGTATTCTACGCTAGCTGCAACACGATGCGAATTATAGTATATGTGCTTTTATAACTCTTGTCTACCCTATTGATATGGCGTAGGAAATATGCAAGGATATATGGCATGTATTCTCGGTTTTATTATTTATTGTATCGAATTCTAAAGATATTTTAATGACTCTGATAGCTTTAAAATGATTTCTCAAGAAAATAAAGCCAAATCTTACGTTAACTTACAGACCCCTTTTACTTGTTTTCACCGATTTGTATTTAAACAACAAAATGCAACAAAAACATACTTACATGAATACTATTTTTGTCGCTTTTCTTATAACATCGTGCAAAAATTAAATGAGTAAGCCTACATCGACAGAATAACACAAAATGTCTATGGATAAGGAAGCGCAAGCCCCAAAGCTAAATGGTTGAATCTATTTATGGACTAAGCTTGTCTTTCACAGTATCGTTAAAGGATTTGATCGCAGCTTAAGAGCAACTTAGGAACAAGGTGGGGTTGGTTTATGGTGACTGTTGAGAGTTCGACTTGCTTATCCGACTTTAGTGGAGTTTGTTGAGAAATAACAGTACTAGGAAATTAGGTAGATCGTCTTAAGATCTATAGTTTCAATTTATTGAAAATAATAAAGTATTTTCTCATAAAATTTTGGGACACTGTGTGCGAATTTAAGAAGAAAACAAAAAGTATGTGCATTACTATATTATTGTAAAAGTTTGTATTATATGACGCTCAATGTTTGAATTTCCTTTCGTTTCCTATTTTATAAATGTTTGATCAACCATGACACCATGTCTCCTGACCCCAGCCTGGATTAAGTCAATTGTGACAGCTACCCAGGCAAGGGCGGACCGAGTTAATAGCCAATTTGTATTGTAAATCGATGGGGATAAAGACGTTATTTCAAGAAACCGAGGTAGGAAATAGATTTGACGTCTTTAAATGGCTACATGCGTTTGTACAGACCCAAATTTTTATTATCAAACTGCCTGAACTTCTCACGAATGTAATTTTGACGACTGCATTCGTACACACTCTAGATCTGTATTTGTACACACACAAAGAATTGTGATTTGCTTATTATACAAAACTTACTAAGTAATCTTTTCGAAAATAATAATTATCATAGTAAAGACATTATTACAAAGTTAGAAATGTTGAAACCATAATTACACACACAAACAGACACGCATGGCGACTTCTCTAAAGAAAAAGAAAACAATAAGACGATTGTAATAATGACTGTAAAAAAACTGTAAACCAAAGACTACCTAATCGGTTGAAAATTAAGGAGCTATTAAATAAGGTAGCAACTTAATTATAAAACAAAATAATTATTACAAAGAATATTAAAAACAACTCCATAAAATTTACATGAAGTTTCAGTCTCATACCTTTTAAAACTAAACCTAAAAGAGCCTGAAACCTAAGTTAGGATACCCTTCAAATAACCTTAGGAATTTTACACAAACCCTTTAGATATATTTATTATAAAAATACGAAGTAAAGATTGAGAAAAATAATTATTTTTGAACATCTCTAACGGTTACGTAAAAAAGATCATAGTTGAAAAATATCCTTAAAAATTCTAACTAACGAATTTTGTGATAATGTTCTTGTTGCTTATCTACTCTTAAAATTTACAAAACTAATTCATACAAATAACTCGTCATAGCTGACTTACAACTATATATTTTATATATATCTTTATATATATTTTAGAGTAAAACATGTAAGATCCTCAGAAATATGTTTGCATTAAAACTCAAGTGTGAGTCGAATGTGTAGAACCCGGAGGAGGAACCTTCCCGCCATTTACCCCGTTCATACCAAAACTCTTATCTTGAGTTATTTACCCTCTTAAGAGAAACATTTTGGTATAAACATTAACATGTATATTTTTGTAACTTCAAGTGAAGAATGTCGTCAGGCTATGATTGACTTGCCAAAATGAATTTACAGTGGTTATATGATTATGTTAGAGTTACAGAGGACTTCTATTCCAGAGATTATAGCGAAATAACTCCTCGGCTCGAATCAAATTATTAATTCAGAAACCGGTGGAACTTTTACTAACCACAATGTGACTGAAATTAGATAAAAGAGATTAATCTATAAGTGAAAGATGTTGTTTTATAAAATGAAAATTCTTTAAAACAGTTTCTTGTTTTAGATATTATTATTTTGGTAGTAATAATACTCCATGTTCTCTTCAACAATACATCAAGGGCCTCTGAATTATGGAAGGGATATGAACATCAGCAACTGAAGATGTACAGGAAATACGTGACCAGCACCGGGAATATTATATTTTTGAAGGCTTTTGTATTAGGAGACAGGGTAAGGGCAATGAGGAAATAGAGTTTAGTGTCCTGAAGTATTAACTAACCATATGGAAGATCAAATAACTTGACAATTTTTTCTAACATGTCGAATTGTTTATTTTTATTGTGACACTATTTATAAGTTTACTTGTATAGAAAGATACCTCAAGCTAAGTATTATTCAGCATATGCACGAAGTACTTTGACGTGCTTCTGTTTATAAAAGCAGTCGGGTAAAACTAACCGCTTTTGGCGCAGGATGAGGTGAAAATCTTCGACTGTAATTGCCGCCGCCGTTTTTAAAGAGCGTGTGATTGCCTTACGTCACTCTTAGTTGCACCGCACTTACCTTGGTGCTAACTAACTGGATTAAACATTATATGGCGCTTTGCCGGGGAATATCTAAGGAGCTAATTAACGTAAGAATATTTTGAAGATTTCTCGGTTAATTAATATCATTTTATTTCTAACTGATTCAATATAGAATGGAAAAATAGTCTCTGTAATATCGCTGAAATATGCATATAAGCAGGACTGCAATAACTATATGAACAAAATCACTACAATAAAGTTTTTGAACACACAAACGTCACGGTATATCAACTATCTTATTGCTATGCATTGATATACATATTCGCTCTACGAATCTCTACAATATACATTGCAAAGACCCATATCCTAACTCACATTTCATATGCATAGATGACACGGCTCGTGGGGCCGTCCACTCGTGAAATTGACTCTTAATATCTTCAAAGAGACCATCGGACTACCTCGAAGTGTTAGTTGCAATGTGGTGTGGCTGTCCTGAATGGGGAATGTGATTGTTTTTAAGGAAGTTTAGTTGTGTGTGGGGTAGAAATGGTTTTGTAGCAGTTTGCAGTGGATAAGATGCACTAAAAGCAAGATATGTTTGGTCTGTTCACGGGTAGACCATGGCATTTAGAAAAAAATCGAAACGTCGGATAATCAAAAATAATATAATAAACGCGTGAAACCCGTTAAAATGAGTTTAATTTCAATTAACTTTCTTGTCATTAAATTTAAAAAAAAAAAAATTTTTTATTGAATTTTACAAACTAATTATGATGTTTTTTGATAAGTGTCTGTTTGGTATCTCGATTAATTATAAATATATCGAAGGCGGCTGGAATACCACCTTCGACATCAGAGCCGTCTTCAATGGCCATCTATAAACTGTGGGCGTTCGTGGGTAGTTAGTTGAAAATGAAAGAAGTTATTCTGTTTCAGCACTGTATTCTCTTGATAGCAATCAGTAGGTCATTTGATCAATTCACAGGAAGGCACCTGATTCCAAGACACCAAGAATTACAACTGTTCCGACCGCCTGTGGCCGTAGCTTGAGATCAACTCCATCACCCTGACGGCTGCTCTCTCGATGTCACATAGACTCTGTCATGCACCATATTTGGTACTGGCAATCCGCACTCTTCTTATATCAACCATAAGCATAGTCGATCTCTGACAAATATATAAGATGAAATATGAATTGCTCAAGAATTTCACTACAATTTCGTGTAAATATTTTCTAAAACATAAAAATTGGCTCCAACGCTATCCGCCCTCAGTTTGGCTGATCATAATTCACGAATTACAAATGATTAATATCACCAAAACATGGCATTTCGACCGAGAACACTTGTCAAAGATATTAATTATCCTCCTTCGACGTTGGACCTCTTTTGTTATCGATGGAAAAAAGAAAAAATAGCGGCCATTTTGAAAAATGAATAGCAATGAAGGAGATGGACTTAAGTTTACTAGGCTACGCTAATTTTGATTGATTGTAAGGCGAAGTATTCGTGTTGACAAGTCCTTGTCATTTTTGTTATATTTTATGGCCTTGCTGTGATGAAAATAGTGGAAAACACAAGCGGGAAATGTAATAAAGCCAAATATTATCTAACATTTAATTCTACGTCGGTTTTTCAAGTAAGTAATTCAGAATCTGCGTGGCGTCACAATATCTTAAAATGGCGGCAGCTAGTTCGGCTAACCATATAAAAAATTAAGTTATCTTTATTGGTTTTATATACAGCCCATATACAGCAATTTGAAACTAATATTAGTTAAAACATGTTCCATTAAAATTTGATGTGTCATTTTTCGAAACGGACAGAGATGAAAATACATTTAAATCATTATTGTTTTTTTTAAGAATGAGGCCGTTAGAAAATTTTCTTTTATTTTCTCATAGCAACAAGCAGTAACCAATCACCATATTTGAAATTGGTTTGTCCAATAATTTCTGTTTGTAGAGTCGTTCTGCTGATTTTCTTTTACAAATACCTTCGTTTCCGTTTCTGGGGCAATAAATTTTATTTGTTTTCTTCTTTATAGTGTTATCCCACTGTTAATCGGGAGCCAATAGGCAATTTTAGGACATTTACAGTTATATTTATGACTGGGGACCGTAAACAAGAAAATTAGTAAAATAAAATGTGGGCCATGATTTGTCAGTTGACTTTACATCCTTGTTCAGAAACACAGGGTAAACCTTTATTTGTAAAAAATATTTTTTATCACTTGCTACTTGTAGGCCAATGCTTTGTACCTAAATTGTCCATCTTGCTGATTCAAATTCAATAATCGTCCTACCACGTGCTGCTCCGTACTAAATGTGTTTTTATAGTGCTTGTTTCAGGGTTCCGTACCCAAAGGGTAAAACGGGACCCTATTACTAAGCCTCCCATACAACAAACGCAATTTTTAAGTAATTTTTACTCGATCTTAATAAACATGTAGAAAATGATAGTACGGAACCCTTCGTGCGCAAGTCTGACTCGCACTTGGCCGGTTTTTTTTGAGTCACCTCAATCCATCTAATGATCACGACAGCGAAAACACCCAGCCTATTTTTATAGTCGTAATCTAACAGTACACACTCTTGCATTGACCACATCGTAGTCTTTAGTAAGCATGAAAACAGATTAAATAAACCTTTGAACTCAACCGCACTATCTTTACTACAAATTCCAAAAGTAGGCACACTCAGCCCTGAGCTAACATTAATGTACGGTCAGCAACATTCATTACATTTAGACATTCACAGTTTGAATTTAATATGCGTTTGCTTAGACTGACTGCAAAATAATATACAAACATGTGAATGGAACAAATTCCCTGGAATGATTGATTATAGTATGTAGTTATGAAATCAGAATTATACTTATCGTGGTACTGAATAGTTTGGCTCGTTTAAACTGTTTTCTTAAATAATATTATCTCTACACCAACTATCCTAGAGAAAGTCCAGTCAGCACTCGAGTTACATGCACTATATAATTTCGAAATTACCTTTTTACTAAATTTATTCGACCCAAAAAACGAACCATGCTCGAGCTTTATTATATTTGAGTATAGTAAAAAAAAAATTCTACCCCTTCCAGATATTTAAGTTTTTTACTAACGCACTTTTTTGCTGACTGTACCCACGCGTACAATCTACTGTGATACTGGACACTCACCATGGCTCATCGAACCGAACTATTGCCTCTCATTGGATCCCGAATTGTGTTAACGCCATTTACAATATTAATTTTAGGATTATGGAGTTTGTTAATTCGAACAATACAAATACGGGATATTTGATGAAAAAGCTATTTAAACAGTTTCATGTTAATTGGTTTACTGAACTGTTTGTTTTTATACACACCTACATATGCAAAAACAAATATGTTAAGGCGAATTAAATTTATTGTTTTGTTTCATAAACTTATGTGAAATATTTTAACCAACTCGAAATTCATGAAGTCCACAGGAAAATCCCTTTTCTAAGAATTAAATGATAGGTAGGTACGCTTAATACAGAGTACAGTTCAATCCCGTCACTATGCTTTAACACTTTTTTGCCAAAGCAAACTACGTTGATACCACAAAACACTTTTAATACAGCAGAGGAATGCTTGAAAAAGACTGTCACCGAGACAAACCATCTAAAGTCTGTAGATTCGACAACGTTCCTTTACCTTAATGTTGTAAGCCAATGGACTACGTACGCTATGTAGACGACAAACATCTGTCTCCCCGTGGCCACGCTATTTGAGAAAATGCCGATACATCGGTAAATATACTTAAAATAATAAACGCTGTATAATCCGATGTATGTTTAATTTAAACTCATACATAAAAGTCTCACTGCCATTTTCTGTACTTTAGTAACACTTAAAGCACTAATGTGTATTCTTATATCTTCTAACATAGCCCACATTACTTTATTCCAAAATAAATCGTCTTCTTGTTTGCAGCAGGTAAACCATAAATTCCCAAACACGTTTTCTACGAAAAACACATTAAGTAGCCATTATGCAAGTCGCGAGTGCTCAATTTAACTTTTCTCGCAAACTTTGCGGAAGGTGAAAAAATGGATTGTTTTGGAATTATCTAAAAGAAATAACAATTTGGTTAGCTTTGTGAAATATTACGTTTGTAGGCCACAGCTGGGATTTGGCTCACTTAATTTGAAATTGGTTATTTTAGCAATTATTTTTGTGTAATTATTAATTAAGTGAATAAGAAACTTGTATAAAATAAACTTAGCTGTTTTTAGGGTTTCATTATCTACAAAAAGTGTCTATGCTTTTAAGAGGAGATTCTTTCATCGGTTTTGATTCGAACACTAATTTATGATTTCGACAATGAAGTTTAAATCAGATCCATAAAAAAATGACCATTTAAATATTAAAATGAGAGGGAGCTGTGCTTTGACAAATAAGTAAATATAGTTTTACTAAACTGATACTTTCGAATAATTGTTGTTATTACCTTTTATTTTTTTGGGTCAAAAGAAGCGTTAGAATTTATTTGTATAATGTCATCATAACTTTAAACAATTTTACCAATCGTAAAGTAACAAGCTTCTATAGAAAAATCCAATTGAATTAAATATTTCACTACCGGTGAATATCTGTGTCGCTTACAACTAGGAATTCTCTTTTCGTCGTAGTTTTTACGAGGCTACGTTCTTTTCTGGCATGTCTTTTAGCTTCCAAAGCAAAAAAGGGGTTTTATAAGTTTTTTTGTAAGTAACTCCATAAAAAGTCATGTTTCATTATTAGCATTTTCGTGTTTGTGGAGTTTAAACGTAAAGAACCGATTTTATTTACTTAGTGTCTTTTGTTTGATTGGGTATTTTTCTTATTATTATTTAGGTAATGGTCACACTGAATTATCGGTGATTGGGAACCACAGCCAGAGGAAAAGCTGTTATTTTTATTTTTTTTGTTATGATTATATAATATATGCTATATATCATGTTACCTACTATGAAAAAAAATTAAAAAAACTTTTTTGTCTTGTTTTAATTAGATATCTTTAAAATCAGACTCACTGCTTACCCCTCGACTTGGCATAAAAAACTGCATGCGTGGAAGGACATCGTTAGGTTGAACACAGTGCACCCCGAGGGAGCCGCGGTATTTCATTCTACCCTCATGTGGCACTAACGAACTTATTCGTTGCTTGCCTTCTGTTAAGATAGCGCTGGTTTTAATGGGACATTATTGTTTAAAATATTTTTCAATTCTGGGAAACATTAATTAAGGTGCTAATTAATGTTGTTTAAAATTTTGAAAGAAACGTAAAATAACAGCATTTTAAATGAACGGCTAAGAAAAATCAAAAAGCACCAGCTTTATGGCTGTTTAGGATACTATAGAATTTGTTTATTCAAAATTAAAATAATGATATTATTTAATGGTTCTACGTTTTTGTGAAATGTTCACCATAAACAAACAGATGTAAAAACACTATCCATGTTAATTCAAGTTTTTAATTTTAATGTAACTTCTTAACAAATAGGTTTTTTAGATGTTCTGCGCCCCGACAAAACCTCCTCCCAACCTCAAAGCGTAGATATGCTGTAACAAATTGAATGAAACTTGGCAATTAAAAGTTCCTTTGGAACTGCAGCTGTGATTATAAGAGCAAAGATAGCAGCGCAGTGAATAATATTGAAGCTGCGAGCTTAGTTCGGTATCCCTTGTGGATTTGCTGTGACTTGGTGTGGACTGAAAAATAAGTTTTGTAGCTTAAAGTGGGTTGCCAATTTGGTACAACAATTTGTCTTTTCCATCAAATAAAAAAGTAGTAAGTATTATAAGAAAAATCAAACATCGCATTTTTTCATTAAAAGATTTTTTTATTTCTTTTAGGTATTTTTTTAGTTGAAAATAACATTGAAACGATTGGTAAATTGCCTCTTACAATTTAGTTACTGAGTAGATACTAAGCAATAACTTGTTGGTTGAACTAAAATGAAAGTTTTATTTAACTTTCTCTTAGGATAAGAAAACCAAAGCTTACAACATCAGTGAGTTTATTATTATTAATGTTAAAATCAAACTTTTAAAACACAAACTTTACAGAGAAAAACTTTACCTTTTACTCTAAAAACAAAATGATTCCAAATTCAAAACATCTAACCCCCTATTCGCCCATTACATAATTCGTCTGTTATCAAAATGGCGGGTCTCTGTACAAATGTACAGAACTAAACCTATAAAGATAAAACTTGTTGTAACTTTAGTAAAATTTCAAATTGCTGTGAAAAATATAGCGCGGACTAATTGTCTCATTTTATAACCCAATTAAGGTAGAGCAGAGAGCATAACTGTGTCTCAGACGATTGAGGGATAGACACCACAGTAAATATTTAAAATATTGAATAAAGTTTGGAAATTTTATAAAAAAGTTTGTAATGGCATTGCTTTCTAGAATAGGAATGTTACAATATTTTTTTAAACGAAATCTGCATTTTATATTTAGATACTTCCCTCTTCGAAAACTGTTTTTAAAATTTTGTTTTAAACGAAAGCTCCAGGACCATACCTAAACTTAAAAATTAATTGTAATAAAAATGTATGGCTTACCTTTAATGATGTTTTTTTGCAAAATCATTGCAATTGATCGATGCGATAAGAAATTGTTTTCATCATACATTTATAATCTGTATTTTTATAATTAATTTCCTGTTTAAAAATCCCACGGCGTCTAGACATTCTGTTCGTCTGAGAACAAGGTTCGCTGCAAACAGAGACAAATCAAAATGCTAATGAGAGACATAAACACGGTTATCTGCAGGCTGTATACAATATCATGTTTAATACGAGGGGGATTGTTTGTTATGTTGTATGATTACTGAGGTTGTGAAAAAAAGTAACAGATTAAAAAATACAGTTTCTGAATTTACTAATCTGTTTGTCTAGTTGGCTTCATTTATTTTTTTATGCCTTCTATTTTGTTTTTCCGTGGTGATTTAAGTTTTTCTTTTGAAAATCTAGTGCTATAACTATTTTTTAACAAATGATATAGTTATACCTACATATATACTACTTCATACGCATAATTATACTCAATTTCGTCCAAATTGGAATAGTAGATATTTTTTTGATTAAACAAGTAAGGGTAGCGAATTAACATGTCTGTATATCACCAACTTTAGCTTACATCTGTGAGAGGCTTGCGTAAAATTAATAGAACATGTACCAATAGGCTTACATCATTATTATTAACTAAATAAGATTTATTTAAAAGCCCATTCGGCGACCGCACTTTTCCCCGCACGAATTTCCCAAAAATCCTTTCAAAAAGTCAATCTACAGCGCAAACGAATCCGCTTCTAAATCCGCATGCATCAATATTTGATTAATTCCTACACGGATTTAAAAATGACGTAAAAAACATTGAAAACAATGAACGGATAATCCCCGTACAGCTATAAATCCATGTTTGGATACACACAAGTGGAACTGAACAAAACTTGTCAGTGACGTTGTAAAATACAGTTTTCCGACACTCCCGCGCATGTACTGATCTATAGGGGGGGGGAAGGAAATGAGATGGTTGGTTGGTTTGTTAAGGGGGTACAAGTAAATAAACGGTTTGGGTTTAATTTTCACAATCTAATCTTATATTGGCTTGGTAACCTTATTGGCGACCTTGGCTACTTATATGTATAGTGTAGCCATATCTTAAGCTCAGGCACGATTAAAAGTTTTAGTTTTTTATTAATTTTGAAGTTATAGAAAGGACCGGTTATCCAAAGGTCCTGGGTTAGATTCCCAGTCGCGCAATGCTCGGAGACCCGCGTTCCTTTTTCCAGTAGGTATCTATAACTTCAAAACTTTTTTAGTAGGTATCTATAAATTCAAACAAACTATAAAATGTTCTATAAGTTTTAAGCAATATGAATTTTGACATTGCTCATTGCCACTAGAAGCATCCCAGGGTCAACTTATTTCAATAAATCTATGAGCAAAAACAATGTGAATCCTATTTATTACATTAAAATGCAACCAAACTTCTCTGCCTGCTACATGCCACATTCAGTACACTTTCGTATTAAAATAAACATATTTTTCCCCAAAACAAAAGCAGTTCCTAAAACAGACGTGAAAATTTAAAACTTTCCACTTCTCGGACTTGGCATGTTTTCTTCAAAACACAACCACAGTTTTGTGTCCTAAAAGTTGAGTCAAAAGATTTCTGTGAAAACCGTAACATCGCCACGAATTCCGCTCTAACTTGAAAGTATAACTCCAGTCTGCTCTGTATCGATTAGATGAGGGACTATTCTTAGATTCATCGACAAATTTACTTAAGTAAATAAATATTTCTTTTCATTTCAAAATCAACGAGTCTTTCGAAACTCTCTTATTGATATTCTGCAAACTTCTTTTTGTAAGTTGAGCTTATAAATAATTGACAAATGAGTACTTAATTTAACAAATATAAGAGTTAGAAATTAGAACCTTTAAGTACTCAGTCATTACTGACCTTTTCTTGAAATCTTAACTTTTTCAAATAATAATTATTAGCCTAAACATAAGACAACTAAATTCTTCAATTATTAATACTTCAATCCGATTCGTAAAGTTCCCTACCAGTATTTTAATAATGTCTTGAACCACGCAATTCGCCCCCGCCATTTTTAAGAAGGTTTCCCCTCAATCCTTCGCCAGGACCTCTAAACTTCATTCACCCATTTACTCACTCACAGTTCAATAAAAACTTTTCAAAGATCTCCTTCAACTTTATCAAGAACACCCAGGTAGCTTTTAGGATGGGGCAGGCCCCACAGTGTCTTTTGTCGAGTACGTCCCCGTCGTCTGCCCTGGACTCTCCCTACTTGGTGCGCGGTAACGCAGTGGCCAGTAGCGGTAGAGACAAAATCTCGAAGACAATACTGTGTGGCAGTGACTTTGATTCTGTGATGGATCTGTCGATGAGAGCGGAACCCGCTACCCCCGGGTGTCCCCCAAAAGGCCCTTCTCAGGGCCACCCAAAAGGCCCTTCTCAGGGCCAACCTGCAGTGGTGCAGGCTAGCGAGGTGGAGACGCCACCAGTCGCGCGACCGTCCTCGGACCTGTTCGTCAGGCCGAGCGACATGTCGGATGGGTGTTTGTCCGACGCATCGGTGGCGAGCGATGCGTCGGATAAATGGACGCGCAAGCGGCTTAGGTCGCGTACGCGTGCGTCGGAGGGGTCCTCTGGGACGTCGACCGTGAAGGCCGTCAAGGCCAAACGCGGCCGTAGTGTCCGCGGCAGAGGCCGTACTCCGCGGGGTGCGCCGAGAGCGGAGCCCCCGTCGGAGACGGATCAGGAAGAAAAGGAGGTGGCGGTGAGTGCCAAACGCGCCGAGTTGGCGCGGGCGAAGTACCTGGCGGCCAGGAACACTCCTGCCGCCCGGAAAAACATGGAGAAGCTGGCGTGCTTACTTAAAAAGCAGGCGGGGGAGGAGCTGGACACCATCTTGATGGTGGCCGGCAAGGCCTCCAAACTGCCAAAGGACGCGCAGACGGCCCTCAAGGCCGCAGCGGCATCTCTCCAGGAGATCGTGACAGAGGCGATGGGCCGAAGTGCATCAGAGGAGGTGGGGCGATTGGAGGCTATGGTCGACAACCAGAGCCGCGAAATCGCCTCGCTCCGATTGGAGCTGGAGGGCGAAGGCCCCCACTCCTAGTGCGGGGGGGGTGTTGACCCCCGAGCAGGTGGAGGCTCTCCGGGCCATCATGCAGGAGGAGCGCACATTCATGCGATCCTGCCTCGCAGGGATCGAGGACCGCCTCTTGCCGGCCAAAATCGTTCGGCCGCCTCTGGCGGCGAGCGGGGGCCGCTCGGAGGTGGTCCCGGCAGCGGCCCCGGCACCGGTTTCGGCCCCGGCGTCGGCAACAAAAAAGAAGGCGGCCAAGAAAACGGCGGCTCCGGCCGCACCGGCCCCTGTCCCGGCGGCCCCGGTCGCGGGCCCGTCTGGAACCCAGTCGGCGATGGTGGTGTCCTCACAGGAGGACACAATGCTGCCATCGGCCACCGAAGCCAACGAGGGGTGGGCAACGGTGGCGAGAAAGGGGAAGAAGAAGAAGGCGCCTCAGCCTTCTTCTTCTCCAGCGGCTGCCAAGAAGGCAGCCCCGGCACCGGCACCTAAAAAGGGTCGGAAAAAGAAGAGCGCGGCGTCAAAAACGGCGGCGGTGGTGGTCACCATCTCGCCGGCGGCAGTCGAGAAGGGGGAGACCTATGAGTCGGTGCTCACAAGAGCCCGACGATCGGTCAACCCCTCAGAGATGGGCATTGCCAGGGTGACGTGCCGGCGGACCCAAACGGGGGCTCGAATTTTCGAGTTCCCGGGGGCTGACCGGGATCAGAAGGCCGACGCCTTCGCAGCCAAGATGGCAGAGGCCATCGCTGACGTGGCGAAGGTGGCGCGGCCCGTCAGGACCTCGACCTTGGTGGTGTCGGAGTTGGACGACTCCGTCACCAAGGGCGAGGTAGCCGCTGCCGTCGCGGCGGCGGGTGGGTGCGGCTCGGACGCCGTAAAGGCCGGAGAGATCCGGCCAGGAAATGGGGGGATGGGCCGGATTCGGCTAGTGTGCCCCGCCGACGCCGCTGAGGCCGTCCTCAAAAAAGGACGGCTTCTAATAGGCTTCAGCTCGGCCGTGGTGCGGGCGCTGGAGGTGCAGCAAATGCGTTGCTTCCGATGCCTCGCGTTCGGGCATGCCCGGCCTTTCTGTCCTTCGCCGGTGGACAGGTCGGACCTATGCTTCCGGTGCGGCCAGGCCGGCCACCGGCAGGCCACCTGCGTCGGGACCCCCCACTGCGCTGTATGTGCAGCCAGTGGGAGGCCGGCGGGCCACGTTATGGGGGGGGCTAAATGCAGCCCCCCCGTCAAGAGGGGTAAGGAGCAGGCCACCATGCGGCCTGCCCATACGGGTAACGGGGTCCCTCCGGTTGCCACTGACGGTGCGATGTCCAACTAATGCCTAGACACGGACATCGCACCATAATGCAGGTGAACCTCAACCACTGTCAGGCGGCACAGGACCTAATGGTCCAAGTGCTAGCCGAGTGGTCGGGGGACCTTGCCGTGGTCGCCGAGCCCTACTCGTACGCAGCCTCTTGGCTGCGGGACAGTAATGGCACGGTGGCCATCGTGCCGCGGCCCTCCACGGACTCCCCGCCCCTCTCGTTCATCGAGAGGGGCCATGGATACGTGGCCGCCGCGTGGGGGGATGCCGCCCTGGTGGGCGTTTACTTCCCCCCAAAGCGTCCGGTGGAAGAGTTCAGGAATTATCTCCTGACTCTTTCAGCGGCGCTTGCGCGAATTGGGAGGAGCAAGGTCGCGGTCTTGGGCGACCTAAACGCCAAGTCCACGACCTGGGGGAACTCGCGCGACTACCCGAACGGCCGCCTTCTGGAGGCCTGGGCGGCGTCGAGCGGGTTGGTGCTCCTCAACCGGGGGGCGGTGCGCACGTGCGTGCGCCACAATGGGAGCTCTGTGCCGGACATATCGTTCGCCACTGCAGCCCTGGCCGCGCTCGTGCGCCGGTGGGAGGTGGACGTGGTGGAGAACCTATCCGATCACAGGTATGTGCGGATAGAGATCGCCACCGAACGTCCACCGGACGGGGGGGGGGCGGGAAGGAAGGAGGTCCTTCCCGCGGTGGGCCCTGACGCGGCTGGATCGCGTCGCGGCCACGGAGGCGGCCTTCGTTCAGGACTGGTTCGCTCCGCCGACCAGTCCAGACGTCGACGAGGCCGCCCTCCGACTGAGGGAGGCAATGACCGAGGTGTGCGACTCCAGCATGCCTCGGTCGCGTCGGCCTCCTCCAAAGCGCGCGGTCTACTGGTGGTCGGCGGAGCTCGCCGGCCTCCGGGAAGACTGCGGCGCAAAAAGGAGGGCCTTCCAGCGGGCTCGCCGCCGCCGCCAGCGCGACATCACCGAGGAGGACCGCCTCCATGCCTCCTACGTGGAGGCCCGGCGCGTCCTCAAGGTGGCGATCGTGGAGTCGAAGAAGGCGGCGCGGCTCGAAATGCTGGCGGGGTTGGACGACGACCCCTGGGGGAGGCCGTATCGGGCGGCGCGCAATAAGCTGCGTCCGATCGGTCCCCCCGTAGTCGAGGCCCTCCAGCCGGCGCTGCTGGAGGAGGTGGTCCGGGGTCTATTCCCGGACCGCTCGCCGGACTTCGTGCCGCCCCGGATGGCCCCGCTCCCGCAACTGGGCCCTCCGGCCGACGCCGGGATTCCCCTGGTGTCGGAGGCGGAGTTTTCCTCGGCGGCGTTTCGCCTCCGAGGGAAAAAGACGGCGCCGGGGCCAGATGGCGTGCCGGCACGGGTGGTGGCGATAGCCACCACCCAAATGGAGGGTCGCTTTCGGGACCTCTTCGACAGCTGCTTTGCGTCGGGGAGGTTCCCGAAAGTGTGGAAGGAGGGGGTACTGTGCCTCCTCCGAAAGGAGGGTCGGCCGGAGGATTCACCCTCCGGCTACCGGCCGGTCGTCCTCCTGGACGACGCGGCGAAGCTCCTTGAGAGCGTGATTGCGTCGCGCCTCAAGGAGCACCTGGGGGGGACCGGCCCCGACCTGTCCAATGCCCAGTACGGGTTTCGGGCGGGCCGGTCCACGGTGGATGCGCTTCAAGAATTGAAGCGCATCACCAAAGAGGGGGCGAGGCAGGGGGGAGGAGTGTTGGCGGTGTCGTTTGACATCGCCAATGCCTTTAACTCCATCCCCCACGCCACAATATTGGAGGCGCTCCGATACCACGGAGTGCCTCCATACCTGCGGGCCCTGCTGGCGGACTACCTCCAAGGACGGGAGGTATTGTTCGTCGGCAGGGACGGCCGCATGAGGCGGCGGCCGGTGGAGTCGGGTGTTCCGCAGGGGTCGGTCCTAGGACCACTCCTGTGGAACATCGGGTACGACTGGCTCCTCCGGGGCGTCCTCCCCGATGGCGTGGGTGTCATCTGCTATGCGGATGACACCCTCGTCACGGCGCGGGGGCGCAACTTTGGGGAGGCGGCCGCCCGGGCGTCGGAGGGGGGGACCCTGGTCGCCCAACGTATTGGGCGGCTGGGGCTGGACGTGGCGCTGCCCAAGACCGAGGCCCTGTACTTCCACGGGCCTCGTGGGGAGGCGCCGCCTGACGCCCACGTAGAGGTGGCGGGGCGGCAAATTGTGGTGCAGGCCCAGATGAAGTATCTGGGCCTGATCCTGACGGGCCGGTGGAAGTTCGCGGAACACTTCCGCCGGCTCGCCCCGCGCCTCCTCAAGGCGGCGAGGGGCCTTAGTTGGCTCCTGCCCAACATCGGGGGGCCGGCTGCGGCATGCCGGCGATTATATGCCGGTGTGCTACGCAGCATGGCCCTGTACGGGGCGCCCATATGGGCGGATGACTTGGGGGTGGCCAACCGTACCCTCCTCCGTAAGCCACAACGCGCCATCGCTCAACGAGTGGCGCGGGCTTACGGTACGGTTGCCCACGGCGCGGCCTGTGCCTTGGCGGGCACTCCGCCATGGTACTGGGAGGCCGAGGTGTTGTCCGCCGTCTACCACTGGACGGCGGATAAGCGGGCGCAGGGGGAGCGCCCCGCACCAGAGGAGAGGGTCGCCGTCTGGCGGGGGGCCCGCGAGGACATGCTCCGCCGGTGGACGGCGGAGATGGCCAACGCGGAGTTCGGACGGTGGACCCTGGACGCCGTCGGTCCAGTCATTGAGGGCTGGATCGAGAGGGGGCATGGGTTCCTCACCTACCGGTTGACGCAGGTTTTGTCCGGGCATGGTAGCTTCGGGCATTTCCTGTGTCGTATACGGAGGGAGGAATCCACGGCGTGCCACCACTGTGGCGCGCCGGACGACACGGCGCGGCACACCCTGGCCGAATGTCCGGCTTGGGATGTGCAGCGCCGTCGCCTCCAGGCGTCCGTAGGCCCGGACCTCTCGCTGCCCGGCTTGGTGTACGCCATGCTGGGCTCCGGGGCGGTCTGGGTCGCGGTGGCCTCCTTCTGCGAGGACGTCATGTCGCAGAAGGAGGCTGCGGAGCGGGCGCGTGAGAACGATCCTCTCGCGCCCCCCGCACCGCAGACGTCGAAGGGGCCGGACGAGGCGCGATCGCGACCAAGTCCAGCCTGGTGGTGGCCAGTGGGCGGGTGATGTGGGGACACACCTGCCCGCATTGCACGGACCACCACCATCGACGGGTGGGAACGACCGGGCGCTCCCGGTCGCTCCCACAGGCCCCCCTTCACCGCGGGGGGGTCCGAACGGGCCCGTCGTGCAGTAGACGGGCCATCGCTGGTGGAGTTGTGGTGTAGGGCTTACGGCCGGTCCCATGACTCCACCTCAAAGGCGAAGACGGAGCGCCGCGGGGTTTTAGTGGGTAGTCCCCTGGGCGACATGTCAGTTGCTCAGGTGGGAGTCCCACACACGCCCCCCGCCGCCCTGGTGGGGGGTACGGTGCGTAAATGCATTTCCCCGCGAAAACAAAAAAAAAAAAAAAAAAAAAAAAAAAAAAAAAAAAAAAAAAAAAAAAAAAGGTAGCTTTTAGGATGAAATTTCACAATTTTAAAAGGAAATTAGTATTTTCACAATGGGTTTAGAAACCGTTTGCCGTTAAAATTGGCATCCCATTAAAATATTGAATTTTAGGATAAACAGAAATAAGGCTTTTCCGACCGGAACTTTAATATCGGCTAATGGAATTGTAAATAATACCCTCTTAGCTATTTAATTTCACTTCAATTTCGTAGGTTTTTGAACGCAATAGAATTGGTGTTCGATTTTCTTTTTGTAATGCGATCTTCAATTATTTTGTTTTTTTTTTTGGTTTATTCCAAATTATGTACAAATTTATCTTTACTGATTACGGCTCAGACCCTCCCGCTATCATAGTAGGAGTAGGCCTGCGCCCCACTAGTGAGACGTATCGGTATAGGTTTTTATTAATATTATTGATATTTTATTAAATGCCCCTTAAGCAATTGACAATCGTGCAGTAGCATGCATAAAACACAAGACGTAGAATGTTTCCTGTACCGTGTTCGTTCTTCCTTACTCACCGGCTGGTAACAGACAAGTAATTCATTTGTTTACCTCGTGCTAGCTCAATGTCTGAATACCCGCACTTTGTTGCCGGTACTTGCAAGACAAGACGCGTCAACCTGCACCACACCTGTGTACCGAGAGGCTTATGAAATGTGGTGCGAAGGAGGGAAGAAGAGCGTTTAGGAAATTTATTTTGGAAGAAAAATGTTTTGGTTCAAGCTTTGTAAAACAAGAATTAGCGTCTTATGATAGTCATGATTTCCAATGGAAAGCACAAAACGAATCTCTTCCGCCAAGATTTTATTATTTAATGACATGTCTTATGAAAGTTAATGCCCATGAACGTGCAAATGACGCACGCGCTTCGTACCTATCTCATTTTCCAATGGGGATGTTGGCACCCAGATATCCTGATCTTTCTGAAATATTTAAGGAAATGGTGGTAGATTAGAAGGAGACATGGAACGCAGGCACTGCTAGCCTCGTTAGCAGTACGCACTGCATTACCTACACAGAGCGCTTCAATTTCTTAATTCTCTCACCACTTCTGTCTTGCACTTCACTCGCAAGCGCTACAACTTCAGGCAAGTGCTCGCTTCCCCTCTTCCAAGTTATCGGATCGACATTACAGTGAACTGAGACTCGTTTGCTGCACGGTAACCAGCTAACTTCACACCTGCTCTCGCGCAGCTATGTTCCAGTACCTACGTTTTATGGCAAGTGTTTAAATGGTCGATGCTTTACTTGAAAGTGTCCAATAAGTTAGATCAAATGTCTTTTTGAAATGACCGGCTTCAATAATATGCTTTTACTTACGTAATATTTTGATAGGATAATTTATTTATAATGCACTTTAGTTTGGAATTAATAGTAAATTTTAAAAAGATATATGACTAGGTATTTAGTTTGTATTGCAAAGTTTAAATGCAAAAACTGATTTAGACTAAAGTAAACATTCATCTCAAATTCAATACTGATTGTTTGAAACTTGAAGAATCCATCTTGTTCCAGGTTGTTGGGTTATAAAAATATAATATTTGAACTTAATAATTAAATAAAAATGATGAACCGTAAACGATTTTAAACCGTACCTACTCAGGAAAATATAAGTATCAATCATCAGTACCTAATTCCATTTGGTACCAACAACGTAACCACCACCGTTTTTTTGTATAATTTTTTTTTGTAACTAATGATATGCCTACTCATTTCTAGGGCAACCACATATAAAAACTGCCTATCTCGCTCACTGTCATTTTAATGAATGTTTAGAAAGAAAGTCACATTTCTTTTTCCTTGTCATTAGGTAGGTAGATCTTGTTTTTAATTATGTCTCTTGTTATTTTATTCCGTTAAGTTTTCTCTGAATAATTGGATTACTTGCCTCAGGTTGGAAATGATACTAGGTACTCATAAGTAGGGAGATCCCTTATTTGGAGCTTTTTACTTACGTGAGAGTTAAGATGTTAACTAAATAATTACTTATAAGTTTTTGAAATTGATTAAAGCAAATTTTCAAATTCATTGCGTGGTGTTGTTGCAAATATATAATATTACAGTATTTTTTAAGAATAAGAAATACTTCTAATTAATTTATTATTATTATATCTCCGTATCTACTACATGTGCGTTCTTTACTAAAACAAAATTGGAATTAGTTTCTTTTATTTGTTGCTTACTTAGGTACTTTGACTGTAAGATTTGATTACAGGTTTCAGTGCTTGTCATGACTCTACCTATAGTTGACCTCCTTACTAAACTACACTATCCATAACTGTATAATTGAATAAATAGATACTTACAAACACAGAAAAAAACTCGTAAATCCTTTCTTAAGAAGTAAAAAAAAAACATTACAAGGTTACAGAGTACCCGACCGCAGTCGACAATATTTCTTCACGGGAGCATAATTTGTTTGCAAAATGGCGGACGGGACCGCGGCAGGCACTCAGACTAATTCCGTTAGGGCGGGAATTTAGAAAAAAAGTCATTTAGACACAGGTATACGTTGTTAGAGAAGGGAGGGGTTATTTTGAGGAGCGATTGATGAATAAACGATAAATAAGGGCATGTAATCTCGAAATTTTGCAAAAGTTAAAAACTTACTCCTTGTGAAAATTATCATATTTCATTTTAAAGACTTGTGTAATAAACTTACAAAGGGTTAGTAAATAAACTCTTTATTGTTGAAAATTATTATATTCCATTTTCAAGACTTTCTTTTGAATCTATATTTTTTTACTTCATTTTTTATTTTTTTGCTCAGAAACGAATAGCAATTAAAATTACTAGAATGAGAAGTGTTTTTCATTGTTTATTTTGATTGTTTGAAAACGAATAGGTAGCATTGTAAATTTCATAGATGCGGACATTGACCTTGAAACATTTGTGTTACGAAAAAGTACTTAAGATTTGTCGTTCGAGCATCGTTTCTTAAAATCAGTACCAAAATTAACCACAATTAAGTTAGAGATAATTAAGAAAGAGACACAAAGCACACTCCTAAATAAAATAACACAAACAAAGAATGTATTCTTTACTGTTTATTGTAAAAAAAAACTCGAGAATCATTTTAACAAATAATTCGTATTAGTGTAAGAAAACGGTCATTCGAAAAAATACTTATCCTATATATATAAACTTTTATAAAAACTATCCCAAACGGTTGTTGATTATCTTGATTCTTACTTATCACTTACATTGCATCTCACATGTTTTTCATTTTGTCACAACAAATGTCTGACAAAATAACTTTAGAGATCTTAACTTTTTCCTAAAGGAGACGGCAGTATCAAAAACAGAAACTTACCTACTTATTAATATTAATTAGATGCAATGTCAATCTAAAGATTACCTATTTCTTGTCCTCCCGAAGCTTAAAGATTAAGTCAAACGCAACAAATTCTCTTTGTTTTCGACTACCAAGACATGGTCGAGTTAAACCAGTAATTTCATATGTGGACTCATTCGTTCGCGGCACTGCGCGGTTCATTGACTCCTTTGTGCCTCGTCTCTGGAACACTGGCACGATTGCCGGAAAAAAAGTATAAAAAGAAAACATTCGCGGCTTAAATGAAGTCTAAATAAGACAAGGTTTAAGACACAAATGCCTGCGGTCAGAGAGCTAAGGAGGTCTTAGTTTTGGTGTTTTGGACGTTTTTTTGTGCTTTGGTTGGCTAGTAGTTGTGCGGTTTCTGTGGTCTACACAATGCTTTCCGATTGAACATTACATAAATTTAGAGATTTAAAAAAAAGTTTTTAATACTATATTCAAATATTTTTGTTTTATGATAACAGAAATAAAAACTTGCAGACCAAAGCCACTAAATAACCACGATGTATACGATTCAAGGAAATGTAAAAAAAGATGTCAAATAAATTTTCTTTTCTACGTCGTAGCATTGCCAAGATGTTGTAGTTTCCGAGTTAAAAAAAAGAAGCCAATTAAATACAGTTTTACAACAAAAACAGACTCGGAACTACAGATCTCCAATAGCTTCGTAGATAGTTAACTCCAGATTAGGCCATCAAAAGCCGAAAATCAAGTAGGTACCTACAAGATGGACTGTCTTGATCGTAAAAGTGAGGGTAGTTCACTTTGCGGAGTTAATCTTGGAGTTTGTTATAGCGAAACCGCAAATATATGCTGGCTGAGCTACTAAAGTTGAGCTATCAAACGTAACAACGAGTTAGGTTGCTAAATAGCTTTCGTACTTCTTACCTAATGTTTTGTAGAGTACAGGTTTTGAGATGGATACAGTTTAATGGTCAAATGCAAATAATACCCCTGAAGGTGGGTATGGATAAAAGTAGATTTTAGAGAACTGGTGTATACAAGTTTGAAACGCAAAAAAACATCAGGAAAATATAACATAACTTTTAAAGTAGCACAAATCAACGTTCTATCTTTCAAATGTTTTACGACATCGATCAATAACAAAGAACTGGCAACAAAACAAAAAATATAGGTACCGGAAATTCGATTCAGCAGCGTCATCCGGAAATACCATAAAAAAGTCCAGAGCACACGAAACGAACCCTCCCAATTAAGAGGGTATTTCGAAAACAATTGCATGTGACCATCGAGCCGTGGGAGCTTCGGAGAGATTTCATATTTTCATATCCTTCCAATAGCAATGAAGGGTTTGCAATTAAATGTCATGTATTGGCGAAAAGGATAATAAAGTATGATGTTGTATCTGTTCATAGATTAAATTTATTCTGTTTTTAGGTATTGTCAAAAAGCTGGTGAGGTATTGCTTCTTTGCATTTGCCTAATACACCTACCTACAGACTTAAAAAGAGCTTATGTTATGTATGTCCGGTCTCAACATCTGTACGAATAAATATACATAGAGCTTAGTTCACGAGAACCTTTAATTAATTTCGTGTATTTATTAATTAATCTGTTATTAAATAATGTCGAAACTATTTTGCAAATGCTATGTCCAATAATGAGTGGTTGTTTATCGTTATTATAGACAATATCTCTTTTATTTATAAAAGTCTAGCAAAGAAAATTAAACAAAGTTTATAACTGAGAACAATTTCGTTAACTAAATAAATAACTAAACGCAATTGGCAAGTAAATAATTACGAACTCACTAAAGCTAAGACAATGCCAAGTTTCGAGAAAAGTTAAATGAAACGTCGTCCATCACAAAAGTCCATTTTATTGTTACACCTGCTAACTATACTTCAAGTCATGGAGTATATTATTGATGTAGAGCACACCACGAAATAATTTATTAGCTTCTTTTAAAGAAGAGTAGGTTGTAGAGTTATCCTACTACTACTAATATTATAACCGTGAAAGTTTGTGAGTTTGGATGTATGGATGTATGGATGTTTTTTACTCTTTCACGTAAAAACTACTAGATGGATTTTGATGAAACTTTGCAGTAATATAGGTTATACATCAGAATAACATATAGGGTACTTTTTCCCTCGGGAAAACTTCGCATTCCCACGGAAAACCGACTTCCACGTGAACGGAGTCTCGGGCGGCCACTTGTTCTGATATATTTTTGTAAAATATCATTACTAGCTTAATGATCTTGGAATATCGGACTCACCGAGGCTTTTGGGTCGCAAGCTACTTAATAATGACGTTGTTTCCACGTTACTTATTTTGCACAGGGTTCCATAATCCACCACGCAGTCTGGTTTGGTAGATCAACATGAAAAGTCATCTAAACATGTGAATTTTCCTCGATTGTTCGTCATCCTTAAATTCGTGATAATTAAGTTGATAATTTGTGTAACTGTTTTAGTTGCACACTAAATTATACAAATATACACTCTCCATCGGTTATTTACTCCACGTTCCAAGTGAACTTTTTCTAGAAACAGTGTTGTTCTATCTATTAAAGTTCAGCCTTTGTCTGCCTCTCATTGAAAGTTTCTTTTTCATTAAAAATACCCTCAGCGATAATTACGCTATCCAAGATGAATTCTTGACTGTTGAGAGATTCATTTTTCATTTTTTGACGTGCTCCAGCTAAGAAATGGACCTTTGAAGGAATGCTCAGCTTTTTGTTGGGAAAATAGAGATTATTCGGACGAAGTTTAACGAATAATTTGCGCAAAAAAGTTAGGTAATAAGCATTTTGGTAAGGTATTTTCAACTTTTGTTATAGAAAGAAAAAGTTTATTTGTTGTAGAGCTAAGTAGACTGGAGTGAGTAAACCGTGTTTTTTAAAATGGTCATCAATAAACTAAAGCTTCTATCAAATTCCACTCCATACTAACACAAGTAAAGTCTTCACACAGAACACATATAGAAATCCAAATACACCGCAGAGAGAACCACCGCTCAATCTTTGCAAAGGCCATATTTTGAATGCCTTCAAGACTACCATCCACCCGTCACAAATCCTGAGGCACCACGCTACAGTTAAACAAATGACTTGGGCATTTGAAAAACCGAGACTTGCCCCGCTACATTAGACACCCCGGACTCCTTCTGCTGATAAATGGCGCGAAATAGCACAAGAAGCACTAAAATAGCACAAATCTTGCTTGACTAATTATTTTCCCGACTATTGTACAATGGAAGTTACAGAACTACAGCTGAGTTCGGGACGAAGTTGCTTAAGTAATGAAACTGCTAACATGTTGCCTTTCCGGAGCTCTGACAGCTCATATCAGCAATTGTAACTTGCTTACTAAATTAAGGACATATAGGTAACCTTTTAACACGTTTTAATTTCCCTCTCTTCGCAACTCTAAGGCCCAATTGCAGGGAACGTTTTAACCTTGGGTTAAACCTAATTAGGTAGACAATTAAAGGTTAGCCATCTAGGCTATTTTTATAGTAAACAATCAAAGTTGTACAAGTTAGGGATACTTAGCTAGAAAGCATTATGCTAAACGATTTAAAAAAGTTTTTACTCATGTGCTTTTTGTAATTTTGCCTTCGTGTCTTTTACCACCAACACGTGAATGTCCAAAAACTATAACCATCGATTAATTACACTCCAACCTCTTTATTGACACAAAATCTGCGGCTTGCGCTAAATTAATTTATAGGCCAAGAGTGCCACGCTCTCGTGGCAAAAACTTCATTAATGAGTTTTCCTATTGGCAGTCGCCAAGTTGGTTTACGGAACTTTCCGTCTCTATTTGTAGGAAAGTTTAGAGCTGTGTGTTGAGAAGATTCCGAAAAGCGTGGCACGTATGATTCTCGAGTTATTTATGAGGTATTTGGATTGAAAGTAGTGCGCTGTAGATTGGTGGCTGTGAAGTGGAGAAAGTACTGAGTATTTTTTTTTACTGAATGGATTTATTTGTGGTGTTTGTTACGTTGTTACCGCCAGTAGTAGAAAGGACAGGTACCTACACTTCAATCGGGGTGCGCGTGGGATACCTCCTCGTGCGGCCGTCCTCGTTCCTGCTCTCTGGAATTGTGTTCCACAGGGCAGGGAAGGGGTTCGGCCCGGCGCACCCTGGGCGGCCCACAATCGCCTCATGTTCATTGTTGCGGGATGGCGAAATCCCACAGCGGCTGGTCGTGAGTGAGACCGGCCCACGAGAGGGCCCAAGGTGTTGACCATTTATACATATGTACCTACAATTAGTAGGTAGTAAAGCCATAAGATAATAATAAAGCCTCTTCTAAAACAACCGAACCCAGATCTAACCTAGATCAATAAAAACTGCTTAGATCTTTACTTAGTTTAGTGTCCTCCATATAGCCTACATAAAAGCCTTCCAAATAGAATTGGTGTCATCCTAAACAAATATCGATATTTGACAACCCAATTTGCGAGCTATGAAATCCTTTAAGGTTTATTTATAACGAAAGAGCATTTTGCAATATAACGTGACTGTGTTTACTTAGGTTTTGCTTGTGTCATGCGTTTAAGCTATCAATGGTATTATGTAAAACTATTTGTCGTTTCACATGATTTGACGATTTTTGATAGTTTTACTTAAATCTTTAGGTATGACTACTTACGTTAGATACGTAGGTACCTAAGTTGTTAGAATTTGGTAAAAGTACCGCAAAACTAACATCTTTCCTTATTCTAAATAGTTTATTTTTTAATAACACAAAGCACTACCCTTTAGTCTCTAGAGGAAGGAAATATTAGGTACTTAGGTGAGTTTTTCTACAACACATTTAATTTGTCACATGACAAATGAAAAAACATGTAAAATTATTGAGATAGCTCTTAAATTTGCTCACACGCACTAATAGGTAGACCTACCTCGAAACGAAATTTCAGGGGTGCCTGTGTTGTTTTACTCTTCATAAACTTGACTACTTAGGTACTTTTTTGTTTAAAAACTATATCCATGCATGACATCAACACAGGTGTGGTAGCCCAAATTTCCGCAATATATATTTTTTTAATTTTCGACGTGGGTTAAGAGCATTTTTTGTTAAGATAGCAGTTTTCGTGTCTCACGCAAGGTTGCTATTAAAAACTATTTACTGTCAGTGTAATTAGATCGGAAGGTTGCCACAGAGTGGGTGTAGGATAGTCTAACTAAACGAAGGTAGACAGGTACGCCGCACTAGGTACCTCCATCAACCAGTAAGTTTGGTTTTTAGTAGCAAAGAGTTAAGGTCTAGAATCTAGATAAACTTCTACAGAGGTAGGTATTTCTTACTAGGCAAGCCTACCTTACCTTTTTTTAAGAATGTGCGTGAGAATGAAAAAAGGTCATCAGCCTACATTGTTGAGTTAATAGTAACACGAACTTTAATTTACGAAGGGACAGTAGGTATTGTAGTAGCACAACAAAACATTTTTATCTAATGTGCCGAAATAAAACGCATACCTATACAGATTGTCAATTGAATGAGGTAGGTAAGTTTTCTTTGTTGTTAAGGAGACTGTAGATACTTTCACTTACCTATAGGGTAAGGTTGCGGCCAGTTGCGGCATTCGAACAGCTGCTTCAAAAATTTTTGACCTGCTTTTTAGGTCCAAAACAAAGATGTGTAGACGCATTCCATTTCGACACATTTGATAGGTACTTGAGACTCCTGGATACGCCAGACTACCTACGTCTTCCCCGTCTGTGATAAGGCCAGCACCAACTTAACAAGGGTAAATCTCATGTCACTTCTTCTTCACTGTACGACTCTGATGCAGCAATCCAACCGCAAATTGCAGTTCAAGTGCAGTTTGAATGCAGTTGAACTGCAATTTTTAGTAAGTATTAAGGTTGCTCAATATTAATATTAATAACGGTAGGTACCTAACATCAAACGATTAAAATTTTCACAAAACATTTGACCTACCTTTCAAAATAAATAATTAAAAAAATAAATATTAAACAAACTTTATATTTTGCCGTTTTTGATAAATAAAGGGACGGTACGGTACCCTTCGTGCGCGAGTCCGACTCGCACTTGGCTGGTTTTATTTAGGCTACAATTAACTTTCTTACCAAAGTGCCATCTTTCGGATGTATCAGTAACTACTATAGTCTTATTGTTGCATTCAGCTGTGAAGTGGGTTGCTATTTCAAATAATTTATACAATAGTAAACAAATTAAACCAAACAAAGTACATATTTTTTATTTTAAACTGCACATAAATTCATTAATTGCATAATATTCCTGTCTACTACGCCCTGATTGAAAAATTGCACATGGTCGACATCCTCAATTAAATTTTAACTCACTCGTGTCCAGCCATGTTGCTTTAAATGTTGTGTAAGAATAAAACTACAAAATAAAAAAAAAAATATTACGACAAAAAAATACCGAAACAACTCTAATATTATTTTATCTGTGGCATAGAAAGATAAGTTTTTTTTTCAACTGGCATTACATTCAAGTGAGCCATCGCCCTTGCTAACGGTGTCATGGCGGTTTGACTTGTTACAAGTTTTTTTGCGATTACTCACCAGTTGATGTGCATTTTAACGAATTGATCTTTCTTTTCGGTGGTTAGAATAACGTGACACAAAATAGCTAATAATGCGCGAATACAAAATAGTCGTGTTAGGAAGCGGAGGCGTGGGAAAGTCCGCCCTGACAGTGCAATTTGTACAAGGCATCTTTGTGGAGAAATACGACCCCACCATTGAGGACAGCTATCGGAAACAGGTGGAGGTCGATGGACAGCAATGCATGCTCGAAATCCTGGACACAGCCGGTACGGAGCAATTCACCGCTATGAGAGATTTGTACATGAAAAACGGGCAGGGCTTCGTTTTAGTGTACTCGATCACGGCACAATCGACTTTTAACGATTTGCAAGACTTGCGGGAGCAGATCCTGCGAGTTAAGGACAAAATTGATGTGCCCATGGTGTTGGTGGGCAACAAGTGCGACCTGGAAGCAGAGCGCGTGGTCGGAAAGGAACAGGGGTCCAATCTCGCACGTCACTTCAACTGCGCGTTCATGGAAACCTCGGCAAAAGCAAAAGTTAATGTTAACGATGTGTTCTACGACTTAGTGAGACAGATTAATAAGATGTCGCCAAAAGAGGACAACAAAAAGAAGAAGAAACCTATAAATTGTGTTCTTCTGTAAGTGCCCGTAGGAGCTGCTGATGTATCTAGGTATAAATATTTAATGATTTAAAAGACTTCTCGTACCCAGATTTGGCTCTTGATAGTTCCCAAAGTTGTCTTATGTCGGATTTAGAGCTGTGTTGCTCGTGATTACCTGTAGCATTTTGGAAAATGTGCATTTGTTGAGCTCTTGTGATCAAAATGAGTGGGAGATGGACGGAGCGGTGAATGACATCCTCCCTATCTGTATGCATGTAACTAATCAGTTAATGTAGTCATGATAGGTCAAATATATTGTAGATACATTCAACCATACTGTGTGTTTCTCACTCAGAATATTCCAATTTTTAAAGTGTGAATGCTGTTTAATTCAAAGTGTAGCAGATATCATATTTCAGTTACTAACAATTTAATTTTGGGAGGTCATAAAAAGTGTACTCATTTACTTTTCCACTTTTATTAAATTAGTTAAATTTTTCTTTTACATTTAATGCTTTTTGTGACTTCCCCTGCCTTCCTGTAGGCAAGATCTTCATGTAACACATTCTTATTATTTTAATATCATTTAGTTATAAATGCTTCGTGCAGACAGTCTTATCGTCAATTAATGGGAAAAAATGCACATTAATATTTACCTGAATTGATAAATATTTGTCCTTAATTTGATAAATTAATACAATAATAATATTATAATTCGAAGGTCTGGGACTTTGCCATATTTACCTAATTTTGCTGTCTGGACATAGCAATAATGTTTGTTACTCTAGAAAATGTATGGTTATACACAGGTAAACCTCTAAAATATGCATATAGAGAGTTAAGTCGAGTACCAATGCGGTAGAATTTCAGCTGATCAGCCCTTCTGAATATCTCTGGTCTGAACTAAACAATAATTTGCAAATAGTTTGATATATAGAGTAACACAAGTAAAATAAAGACAAATAATAACCAGAGATGGATAGGAGGTGACCAGATCAATGTATAATGTTTTAAATAATTAAGAATACATTAAATTTTTCAGATATATTATTGTCTTGTTATATAATTCAAATGTATCAAAGGAAGGTTGATATTTGTGACTCCAGTTAGGACTCTGTAAGTTTCGAGAATTCTTAGTGAGGCTTAGGTGAGAGCACCCTGTTGGTAGTGCCCCGGTGTTAGCGAGGTCCCGTGCTCTGGCACATACCGTACCCTTGCATTATGAAATCGAAAATCTAAAAAAAATAATGTTATTGTAAATGGATTATAAAAGTTTTAGGATTATTGGCTCATTTGAATGTAAATCGAAACCTATGTTGGCTGCTACATCTATGAACCTTGTTATCTAAATATAGGTGTTCAAATATTGTTATGGCATTAGATGTTTGCTCCTCCATTTTGATTTCTGTTATCGTAAGTAACTGCACAAGGATATTGGTAATGACTTTGATCTGCGTTGAATTATATTTTTATATACTGTGCAAAGTAAGAACTTGTATATTTTTATCTTCAATCAATAATCGACATGTACAATAACTATTACTTTCTTTTTTTTGCAAATTTATCAATAAAACCAATTTTAAATATTTAAAACTTGATGTATTTATTGAGAGGGGTGGTCCATTGTTTGCATAGACAGTTGTTTACTTTGTATGTTGAGATTGATAAACATGTTATATTTTTCAGTTTTAAAACAAACATGTATAGTTGTAAAAGTTGGTATGTTTGGTATTTGATAACAGGAGCGCGTCATGTGACTGACTCACAGCTGGCCGCCCGCTGGCTTCTCCCCTCGACAATCAAATCAATGATTTCAATTGGCCCTAATTATATGAAATTCAATAAAACAATCCAGTACCAGCTACAACTATTTATTTATTGATTGGACGAGTGTATAAAAATTTCATAAAAATGTGTAGGTACACAGGTATAATACTAAAGTACAAGTAATATAAGGGCAGTGTGACGTGGCGGGCGTATGTCGACATTCTAGTAACATAAGAATTGACACAGTCCAATAGAAATGAACACAATATTAACCAACCACCTTGGTGAGCAAACTAACCTACCAGCGAATGCAAATCAAGTGACCAATAACTGTAGCACCCCGCAATGTGAAACAAGGTCTAACACATAGATCGAGCTCAATGAGGGATGCGATTATTACAAAAACATAACATAATTCAACAACAGGAAGGTTCAAAATCGGACATTCAAAGCAAGTGATATCGCCTAATCTACATACAATAATTACGCTCTCTAAAAACTCGATTGAAATAGCCTGGACAATGTGAAACTATTTTTATTTTGTCATTTTGTTTTTGTCTTATCTTCTACTGACAATGGGGTCGCTCATATCCTGGATGTTCATTACTTTTTGTCATATTGTATTACCAAAATACATTGCAAGATACAATTATTGAGGCCCACAGAAATAGGTGCAATTTTATCTAAAATGGGATAAGATATAGATGTGCGATAATTTTGATTACTTTCATGTTATAATGCAGTTATATTTCTGTTGTGTAAACGTTACAAAACAAATAGGCATAGTAAAACATTCCTGATTATGTATTATTTCTATTGCAATTGACTGTGACATACTATTTTCGATTTCATTATCAACATACAATATTCATTCTTCTTAATATAATTGTGCAGTTATCTATCTTATGTATAATATAATTTAGTTTAACAAATCTTTGGACGGATTAAAAATCACTAAAATGTTGATTATTATTGACTAGTCTTTTTTATAACTATTAATACATTTTTCAATACCTAATTAGTTCTAAAAAATCAACATTAAAAATAAAAACAAAAAGTTTGCATCCAAATATTTTGAGAACTTCAATTAAAATGACTTAAGATTAACTAAGAGTTAATTCCAAAACTATGAATAAACAATGTCATAACAAACTAATTAATTAACATAAATAAATAATAAAATCTCACTACTCGACTAGCTTACGTTTTTGTGAATTGACTCATTGTTTTAAAAAAAAACGCTTCCGCTTTATTTCCCGAGTTGCTTACGGTCGTGAATCACGGCGGAGCTTGCAATAATCGCTGCTTTGTAATTTATTCTGAATCATAACGCTTCTCATAAATTAAAGTAAACGAGATTAACCTGATTTAAGCTTCGTTTTTCACAGCAGGAGACCGCGAAGCAGTAATTAGATAACCGCTCATACACTTTTTGCACGAGTCGAATACCTACTCTTTTATTGGGTGTAATTATTAATGAAAATGTCAATTTGTTGGTTGGTAACACAGAATCCACAAGTAGATAACATGTTCATATGACCCCCTGGAATTCAGATCGTACTAATTGCCTAGACTCATGTTAAATGCACGTACTCTAATTGACCGCCTCTATTACCTTGGCATTAGAATCTAAAATGACTTGACGTCATCAATTGAATTTAATCACAATAATGATAACACCTACTCGGGGAGTGTTGTGTTTGAATGTGAGCTCTAAGTGTGTGGTTATAAGGTTGGTTTTTAGATGTTATATATTTATTTGGACGAGTCGAAACTGTCGTTTAGTGGTGGAAGACTATGGGTGAGAGTGCTGTCCAGTTTCCTTGCTTCATGCTCCAACGTGTAAGAGTCTAACGCTGGATCCTGTAATAAAACATCACGTTTAGCTAAAGAAAGAAGCTGACTTAGGTAACATTGAAGTGGTTTTAGGGTTACGATCCAAACTAAGTAAATTGTAGTTTAATCTTACCTAAAGTTTTTAAAATATTAATTTTAGGCTCGTAAAACAAATCATCTCACCATATAAACTTTTTAACGATCGTTCTAATGAATTCGTTAATTCATTAACGGTTATGGGACAAAAAAAAATGAGTGTTTTCATTACTTAGGTCTACAAAGAAATTCTAATGCCTCTCATTCTGTTACCTATGTATCTTCCTACATTGAACTCAAGAAGCGATCCTACGGTGCCGCGCACCGCACCGCACACAGATTTTCGCTCGCATTAGAGTATTTAAGCTTGCAAACTTAAGGTACCTACTCTGTGCGTCATATCTCCCACCATTATAGTCACCTACAAAAACATCTACACTTACCCCTATTCATCAAAATACCCAGCTATACAAACAAACCTGCGAGACAGTCCGCAGCGAGTCCCCCAGAGCCGTCCTTAGTCGCTGCACGTCCCGCGCCGCGCGCCCGCTGCGGGCCACGTAGGCTTGTCGCCGACGAATCTCTGCCGTCAGCTGCGCGCGGAGCTGGGCTGCCTGTGGACATTAAGAAGATGAGGATTTACTTTACAACGGGTGTAAAAAGACCACTTCCGAAGCCTAAATCCATGAACCTATTCTTGAGCCTCAATAGTAACTAAATTCATTAACAGCAGACCCAGAAAACTCAATTTAAAAAAGTTCAGGTGCGATTATTCACATTGCAAATTAAATTAAAACCCTATTTAATTTGAAATCATCGCAAAATCTATTAGTATTAATGCAATTTTTTCAAATTTATTTTTTTTAATAAAAAATTTTTTTTTGCTCATATCGTAAACAGTACCCGTCCAGCAATGCCTAGTTTTTGTTTTCGGAAGCAGTTCTTTTACACCCCGTATATCTTTAATTACTAGTCCCATCATCATCAACAAAAGACAAAATATGTTTTATCTCTGTCAGTTACGAAACTGCAGAGCTATTACGAAACTCGAAATTTCGGGAAACGGAGAGGTTTAGAGAAAGAACGGGTACTCCGTCAAGCAATGACGTCATCATCACAGTGCAAAAATCACTTTCAAAGCCGTTATTCGGACGGAAACCCATAGACTTACATTCAACAACTCTGTAAGCTCTATACATCTTTAAAAATTGACACTAATTCATAATGTATTTTTTGTGATTGCCATCCTACCATATTCTAAAACAGTTTTAATGCCTTGAGCTGGGGTCACACTGTTGAAAATGTTAATGCCCATGAACGTGATAATTATAATTATTGCTCTTCTAGATTTCTCTAAAAAGCCATACATCTTCCGTTACTCTCTATTCTTTATCGTAGCATATAAAAGCATAGAAAAGGGATCGCATCCCTTAGCGCTACCGATGCACACTTACAAAACGTAGTGTGCCCGCTTGATCGCGATAATTATCGCTATAATCATTATGATGTGAAATATTCAGTAAAAATAATACTGTCAATACACACATCACCATTACTTTAAAAAAACAACTATTCATTTGACATGACTTTTAATGTCAAACCATAATCAAAACAAACAGTTTAGATTTTTTTTTCATATTTCTCATTTCTTATTTCACCAACTTTTCTTACCTGCTAATATATTACAAAATCAATTACACAACAAAAAGGACTAGGATTTTAGTGCTAAATATGTATAACAAAAACTTTACATGTGTAATCCTTAAGCATCTTTTATCTAAAGAACGAGAAATATCCTATTCCTGATATAACTCAAATACCGGCAATAGAGAAGAAAAATGGTCTTAATTTAGTGAGCTAAAGGAGGCAGCTGCTATAAAGTGCAATTGAAGATGGCATCAACAAGGTAAAGGTATCGTATTGTTTTATTATAATGAGTTTGTTAATGTGAAATAATCTGCTTATGAAAACTATTCTAAAGCTTTTTAAATAACCTTAGCGAATTTATACCTGTGTTTAATTGTCCTTATTTACGACTATCTAGCATAACACGTAGATACTAACAAAATACTATATACCTATTTTTAATTTGTTTTAGTTTGGTATCATCAAAGGATTAACCTATAATCTACACGAGGCCGTGCAAAACAGCAGAATTATCAAGTATTCTGAAGACAATTCAGATGGAGTATACAGGATCCTATATAAATATTATACCTATATGTACCTACCTCATTATTTTTAAATGTTGTTGCGACCATATCGTTTTATTTTATTCATAATCTATAGATTTTTAGTTACTTACCTATGTTCATTACCTTTCTATAGTCTTATACTTTTTCATAGAAATTAAAAAGTTATTTTTAAAGTAAATATCAATTTATTTAAGTTGAAAATTTCTTTTACTACTGCTTTTTTAGAGACACGTTTTAAGATTACAGTGGTACGACGTAAGTGTTTTATAATGCCTCCGAACTTTACACTAAACTATTGTCCGGCCACCGAGAGATTGCGTTCCTGACACATGCCATTAGTGTTGGGGTAAAAAACAACATTGATAACTTATTTTTCAATCAACAGAAAAAAAAATTGCTCATCTTATTTATATTTCATTTATAATATAAAAATAGTTTTATGTTGTTACGAGTTAAAATCTAGGTGAAATAATAAAAAACAAAATCGAAACAGTATTGTTTTATTGTAGGAACGTAAATAATTAGATTAAAGATATTTGTATAACGTTAATTTTTAAGCTAAGCCCAAGATGGAAAAGAACTAGCAAGAAAATCCAACTGCTGCCTTTTTACAAAGGAAACTCAATAGCATTGTATTGGCATAAGTTCGATATTATAATATGATATTATAGTATGATATGGTAAAGTCTCAGCACCCGATTACCGTACTGCAGAGCCAATTCATCTATTTCATATCGAACATTAATTTGCCGATTTATTTTCTTTCACTAACCGCAATAGTTATGCTTCAAGCATGTCCATATTTACGTCGATATCATCTAAACTAATATTATAAAGCTGAAGAGTTTGTTTGTTTGTTTGAACGCGCTAATCTCAGGAACTACTGGTTCGAATTAAAAAATTATTTTTGTGTTGAATAGACCATTTATCGAGGCAGGCTTTAGGCTATATAACATCACGCTGCAACTATAAGGAGCGAAGAAATAATGGAAAATATAAAAAAAACGGGGAAAATTATTCATCCTTGAGGGCTTCCGTTGCGTGCGCTGCGAAAACGGTTCTAGATACTAAAAATATATGTAAGAAAGAATTAAGGGAACTTTTTACCGCGGGAAAACTTCGCATTCCCACGGGAAACCGACTTCTACGCGAACGGAGTCGCGCGCGCACACTAGTGTTTTTATAAACAAGCTACTAATTCCGCTTTTTTATTAGCAATTGATTGATAACTTTAAAATTGACTGATATTTTTAGCACATCCCTACGAAAATATGATGTTGTTTACATTTTTAAAAATACATATTTTATCAGTAATTATTACCCTTACAGTAAGCCATCAGTTATAAAATTTAAAATCAGTGTGTTTTAATATCATTTTATTGCTTATTATTTGTTTGTGGGGTCAAAATAGACGACTTTTTTTTTGTTTGTTTACGTAGACGGCCTTTCAAAGTTCCCTCGTTATGTCAAACACAATGTGTCAGGAACGCAATCTCTCGGTGGCCGGACAATAAAAAACTAAAGGAACCTAACCTATATTAACTGCAAAATAAAACTCTTATACCTCTAATATTAATTTTATTTCAATTAATAATATTTATATTCTAAATGTGACATTTTTTATGTTCAGATGATACATGTTTCAACAGAATAATAAACGAGTTGTTATTTTTTACTGTGGAACTCCAAATATTTCCAAAGTATTCTGTAATATTACTATTTAAACAATTAGCCAACTAAACAATTAGCCAATAGCCATTCCGATGAATGGTCTTCCCCACAGAACACCAACTGAAAAGCGGCAGCTGTAGCGACTGAGAATCTGTACCTAAGTCTTGATACATGGTTTATGCGCACCTCAGCATGTTGATATCTGAAAACCTTTTGATGTCAATGATTTTCGGTCCCTATGCGAATGACAATTCTTCATTTCCTAGTTAAAGACACTACACTACTACAATTTTTTGACAAAAAACAGCTATTTGTATTGGGATAACATAGTTTATAACCCAAAATAGAAATATAAGGCGCCACCTGTAGTTGTCAAAGCATGTGAAGCTGCGGGCGTTTTACTAGTACAACATTTATTAATCAAAAAATACAAATTTATTGATCTTTTAACTTTATGTTGGTGGGAAAGCTACAAATTACACTACAATGAATTTGTGCTACGGAAATTCCAAAATGGACTAGGCTTTTCTTGTAAACCCCATAAAACTTAAATTAAAATGCCTAACAAGTTTTTATAAAATCTGTCAGCATCATAGGAGAGAAAAGACACTCCCGCATTGATAATGTTTATGGGAAATATAAACGCGAATTGATATTTGAAAGTACATACCTAAAATATTTAAATAAGCAAATAACACCTTCACGCATTTCATACCCAATTTCGAAAGAGGCTCATCGGCGCGGCGGCTTGCTGGCCCATATTTCTCATTTTGACCTCCTCTATATTTAGCACAGTGCAGATTTTACGCTTAAGCTTCCTGAAACAGGCTTAAAAATGCTATTCTATAGTAAAGCAATTACCCAGCCGATACTGGGGATCTCCACCACCACGCCTTTTTAAAAGTGTGTTGTACCTAAACACTAGCTGGAGAGTTAGTGACAGGGTTTAAAAGCTGAGCAGGATGGGTTCTGTGGTAGAAAAAAAATGGATATTATAGAAATAATCCTAACCTATGTACTTTATCTTTGTGTGGGTATATAAAATCAGTACAGTTTTTTATAAGAATTAAATCTTTCTTTGCCCTTTATAATAAAGTATAGGTTCAACTGAAGTAAAGTTAAGTTTAATACTAGTATTTCATATGCTAAGACAAACCAAAATCAATCCAGTAGTTTAAAGGTGAGCTCCACTAGGCTGGCTCAATGCGGGTTAGAATTACAAATAATCAAACCATGTGGGTTTCCCTCATCGTAAGTTAGTGATAAATCCTTACTTCCTTACTTTAAATGTGAAAATAGAACTTGCTCATGCAAGGACCTATCCTGTTTTCATTATAGCTTTAGACAATAATTAAGATTAACAAGGGGAAAAAGGAGTAACTTATTCTTTCCCTGGATCCAATCTAATTAGGTAAACACTAGATTCATAGATAGAAACACACAGTTTGTGGCACTAACATTTCTTCTTCCATAGTTGAACGATACAGAACTCGGACAAACTTCAGTATCGTGCAAAAGATTATTGGAGCACATTACAATAAAAGTGTATTCTTTGAATAAATCGTTTTTCATTTTATAATTTAAGTAAACAGTGGTCGTTTGATGGGAAAAGTCAGTTTTGAAATATTGTCAAAGTGTTTTTTTTATAGCTCAAGTGAGCGGTTAGAATCTTTCGGAGTGAATTGAAAAATAATGGCGGGTAATTTAAAATTAAGAACACAAACCAATCTTAAGAGATCCGTCCGAAGCTCGAAACATTTTCGTAATAGCAATGCAGATTTCGTTAGCGATCACTCTCGATTTCTTCGCGACAGATCGCAAAACAAACATCTAAAGTAGGTTTTAAGTGCGTTAATGAATAAGGTAGTTAAACACTTTACATAGAGAAGTAGGTAGTTTTCCGCCCTAAAAACTTAATCGGGTAACACACACCAAAATTTGAAACTGCATTTCGGATAAAATTAATTAAATAGGTAGATCATTGTATATTAACGAGGTATTGGTGTTTATTACGATAACTTAAACTACGCAGTTCCAAACTTACTACCTACCCACTATGGAGTAGCCATAGTGGCTATGGCCATAGTTGTACTTGTTTGCCTATCATCATAATCGAAAACATTTTTATTGCATAAATTACTATCAGACAACGCCCACTTGACTGCTCCATCACTATAATTTGATTTGTAAGTATAGTAAGTAATGATGATAATTTAGTAGTGTTAAGTAAACACTAAATATTGTAATCTAGCAAGTTCAAAAATTTCTTAAGAACGCAGAACGGCGGTATGTAGGTATGGACTGTTAAGCGAAAGGTTCTGGGTTTGATTCTGAAGTCGGGCTAATTTAGTTAAGTTAATTTATTTTGTTTTTTTTCGAGTCTTGTTGTAACTAGTGTGGTACCATTGTGTGGTTCTTTTTATAAAAGCTCACACTTAGTTTATTAAGAACCACATTTAAATAACATGTAAGTAGGTTCAAGAAATACGACTAAGATTTGGTCAGCAAACTCATTTGTTTCTACAACTTTAACTCATTAGGTCCAATATTAAAACGTTTTAAAAACAGGTAGATTAACTCTTTTATAGGCATAATAAGAATTTACATTGACAAATATCTAGGGCACGTGAGTATGTCTAAAATAGGTAGGTAGGTATTTATTGATAAAATATTGCGCAAAGTTCTAGCAATTTAGACATTTTGTACCTACGCTACAAAATAGCTACAGCAACTTTGTCTTAATAATACATCGAACGTGATATTTGTTTTTCCTTCCTTTAACACCATTAAATTAAATTTAATGTAGGTAGGTATGATAAGTCTGTTAAGAGTTAGTTATAAGTATTTCTGAGAAATATTAAATTTTCAGTGTGAGTAAACTAGTAGGCATTTATAATTTAGCCACGTCATCAATTTATGGTATTTATTGTGTTTTATATTATTACCTTTAAGTGACTCAACCACAAGACGTGTGACTTAAGAATCACAATTTTAACGACATGATAACAAAATACTAAATTTTACATGTTTGGTTAGTTAATCTTTATCTAAACAATTTATAGTTACGGGGGTCCAACTGAAAGTTCTTAGAAAATCAAAAACTAAGCATTCTAGCAAGTTATTAGTTTTATTATAACTTTTCAAAATAGCGTCCATTTACATCAATACATCGCTGCATTCGATGGAACCATTGAGAAAAGCACCTTGCCCACTCGGCCTTAGGGGTCTCTTCGACGGCGTTTTGAAACGCAGCCACTGCTTCTTCGGCGTCCATAAAATGTTTTCCTCGAAGTTTTTCTTTTATTTTCGGGAATAAATAAAAATCGCCGGGTGCGAGGTCGGGGCTATACGGCGGGTGACCCAGTAATTCCACGTCTGAGGTCGCCAAATAGTCGATCGTTTGCCTGGCGGTGTGCGACGAGGCATTGTCGTGATGAAGGAGGATCCTGCTGCGAGGTCGTTTCTCTCAAACTTTTTCCAAGACAAGTGGCAAACAGTTGTTAGTGTACCACTCTGCATTAACCGTTTTCTGATCATCTAACGGCGGAGCCCAATATACGATCTCAATCCATTTTTAGGCATCTAAGACCATCAATGGAAGCCAAATTTTCTCAAAACTGTTTCAATAAACGATCTACACATTCTGGAACCAAGCCAAAGACGCAATCGATCCATGGGAAGCAAGCGATCTTTTTTCTAGCATATTTGTTTGAAAATGGTGCTAACCATCATCCCAATAACCGATCTATTAATTTTGACACATCCTTTGAATAAATTTTTGCGAACCCCGGAATTGGGCAGTTCGATCTTTTGTTTGAGTGTCTTTTTATGTCAGTCCATGTAAAACAAAATCAGTTACCATAGCAACGTACATTGATCTAAAACTTTTAAAATCTAAATTTTACAAGAAGTGCCTTTACTGGATGTGCCTTCCCGTTAGATGTGTAATTCAAAATTAATGTTTTCGATTAAATTAAAATGTTTGTATAAACACAATGCAATTATTGCAAAAAAACAGCAAAGATCAGGACAAAAAATATATCCGGCCATTTTTCCAAGCTAATTACATAAGATGTATTTATTTATGTGTATTAAACTATTTTCAGACAAGTTAATAGTTAAAACTAAGGCATAACTTTTTAAATATTAGTAAAACTAACTTTTTATTCACAATGAAGAGATCGATGGACGATCTTTTTGCATCACTGACATCGATTGCATATCATTGTTATTGGGACGCAGGTTGGAGTCGAACCGCAGATCGTGTACGATCTCAGATCGTCCCAACTCTCGGATTCAGGATTCGATATTGGGCTCCGGCGTAAGACAACTGTCGCGTAATGACCTGTCTTTCCGAAGAACGAGGCCACCATCTTTTTTCCAACACTTCGACCTCTCTTCACTTTAGTTGGCAACTCTTCGGAAGGAAACACCCACTGAGCAGACTGTCTTTTGGTTTCCGGATCATAACAGTAAATCCAGCTTTCGTCACCCGTTAGTATGTCGAACACAGCATTTGAGTCACCTCCGTTAAATTTTTGGATCATTTCTCGGCACCAATCAACACGGCGGAGTTTTTGTGCCTCGGTCAAATTATGCGATATCCAGCGGGCACAAAGCTTCCTGACCGCTAAATGTTCATGGAGGATTTTGTGCACTTGACTCATACCTATGCCTAGACTTGTCCGAATCTGCTGATAGGTCACTCTTTTGTCAGTCTCTGTAATACGCCGCACAACACTGATATTATCTTCAGTCGTCGCTGTAGAAGGCCGTCCCTCACGCAAATCATCGGTGAGATTAGTTCGACCACGTTTGAATTCATTAAACCAGTTGTAAACTGTGGCACGATGTAAAATGGGGCTTCATCGTGAAAAGCCAATCGAAGTCTATCATAACTTTCTTGTTGACTTATATGACATCGAAAGTCATAAAAAATCATTGCACGAAAATTTTCTCGGCTTAAATTCATTCTGACGTGCACAGACAATTTTCAATTTGCCGCCAAATCGTAAAACAAATGACAAATGAATGAAATGTATACTCAATATTATTGGTAAAGAGTTCTATTTTCAAAATTTAAACTTATTTTTTTAATATAATGCTTTTAAGTTGCCAGTTCTAAAAACTTTCAGTTTGGCCCTCGTATTAGCGAATCCATTTGATAGTAGGTTACTAACGTTTTTACTCCTTTTGCAAGTCTATTTAATTACCAGGGTTTGATCGTTGTGAAAAAAAGACTGCTTCTATGATTAAATTTTTGTTTTCTTACGTAAGTAATTGTAAAAAATTGCATTTAAACTACTTATCAGATCTTTCGATGATTTCAATTTAAAATAATCGGACCTGAACCAACAGTTGATGTGTGAGCGATAATTTCAAGCGGCGAATATGACTTTCCAATCTTTAATAACTTTTTTAAATTGAGATTTCTGGGTATACTGTTAGTGAATTGAGTTACTATTAAGGCTCAAGAATACATGGTTTCAGGCTTCTAAAGTGGTGTTTTTACACCCGTAAACTTTAAAATACCTAATATTATTCCATCCATACAAAATATTGTCTTTGTATTCCCTATTTCCCTCTTCCAAACTGAACCGATTTTATTTTTTGTTACATAATTGCCTTAGAATCAATTCAGATTCATTCAACCTGCAGTTATCTCTCTTACGCATAACCGTTTGCAGGCAGACAGAAAGTGATAGCCATATATTTTTCTGAAGACCTCTGTGGCGCAGCGGTATGAATATGTTACCGGCAATCTGTATAATTCAGGTATTCTATACAATACCTAGGCAAAGTATAGAATACCTTGGGCGTTCAGGCAAAGTATAAAATAAAAAGAATATTACTCTCAATTCAATACTTTACCTAGGTAATGTATACAATTCCTAGGCATTGTATAGATTACCTGCTGTACCACCGGCAATGTGTAAAATAAATAGACCTTGGTCTATATTTATCAATGATAACCTATAATATGCTCATAATAATTATGAAACAGGTTGTATAATTAAAATTAACTGTATTAAAACAATGCACCAATGGAAGTGTAAAAAAATTTGACGATTTGAAAAATCCTTGTCCTGTCCCCGTAGTTTGAAGAGTCACAATTAAAATAATAGGTATGACGACGAGCGAAGCGAAGAGGAGTGTGAGGTTGAATGGTGACCATACAATGTGCAAGCGGAGCGAGCGAAGCGAGCGTGCCGCGGCAGCGGTCGGCGAAGCACCACAACCCTGATACTTTTTACTAAAAATTACCAACTACTTCCGAAAAAAGTAATGAAGGAAAAAAATATGAGTCGAAAAATGAAGAAAAAAGGTACGACAAAAATTTATAACAGTGATTGTTATGAACACAAATCGGTAGTTGAAAAAAAAAGAAAAATTACTTATAAAAGTGCAATATAGACCATAATAAAGTTCCTCACTGACGTTTTTCATTATAATCTTACCTGCATTACATACATTACCGGACGCGCATTCGGTATTGTATAGAATACCTAGGCAAAGTATAAAATCCTAGTAATATTATAAATGTGAATGTTTGTGAGGATGTATGGATGGATGGATGGATGTTTGTTACTCTTTTACGTAAAAACTACTGGATGGATTAGGATGAAACTTTGCAGTAATATAGGTTATACATCAGAATAACACATAGGATACTTTTTACCGCGGGAAAACATCTCATTCCTACGGGAAACCGACTTCCACGCGAACGGAGTCGCGGGCGGCCACTAGTAAATTATATTTCATACATTACCGGCACGTTTTAGGTATTCTATACATTACCTAGGTATTGTATAGAATACCGGATTATAGACATTGCCGGTAACATATATACCGAACTGTTAAGCTGAAAAACCCGGGTTTGATTCCCAGGACGTGTTCATAACTTATAACCATTTTTAAAATACATATTTTTCAAAAAAATATTCTAAATCACCCTGTATGCGATACCCACCTGGTTTTCCAGGCGCATGATCTGCTGTCGATGGCTGGCGTCCCGCGCCTCCAGCAGTCGCTCGGCTTGCGTCGCCTGTGTTCGGTAGTAGTCGTCGTCGCGCCGGTTGGAACCGGATTCCGGGGTGAGGTAGCGGGCGCGGGCTATGGATAGCTCGGATTCCTGGGGGGGGGGGATATTAGACTATAAACTGAACAAATGTCTCGGGAAAAGTTTTAATGTAAAAATAACAAAGCAATGATGGGGTGGTAAAATATTTGATTTTGATTTTTCAATACTGTTTTTGAATTCACTTTACAAAAGGATGATTTTGATGATGGGAAAACCGTATAGTCCATTCGCGTTAAGAAAATAGTGAGTCGTCATTGTCCGCCGGCCTGGCCACGCCCCCCCAGCCAATTAAAATGCTAGAAATTAAAAAGTCGAGTTCACAGTGACCAGTTGAAGTCTAACCTTCGAACAAAACGGTTGAGTATTTTGCGTGACTCGTCCAACAATAAATTTTGAAAATGAATGCTTCACCAATTCCAAAGAATAAAAGTGGATCAATAATCCATAGTGGAGAGAGACACATAATTTACAATGTTTATAAATAATTTAAATTGTGTGATTTAAATGCAACTGTGGAGAGCATAGTCATAGAAACAGCAAGTGCATGCGGTTTGTCCGAAAATACTGTTTATAAAATTATTATTTTTCTTTTGTACTTTTACTCCACTGTGAATACACCCTTATCCTGTATCTGTCACTATTTTCTTAACGCGAACAAACTATAGTTAGGAATGAGTTAGGGGACAAACAGATACAGATAGCTTATTTGTTTTTAGTAACTGCGCCAGCTCCTGAGTTGGATTAAAGGTCATACAGTCTTTACTTGAAGAACTTGTACTATGTTGTGGAATATTTTCATTATTCGCCAAAACATTTTTTCTTTATTTAAAACAGACTTTTCCCAATATAAGAATCCAACTAGAATCTTTATAAATTACCTTATCAGTCAGTTCCTTCTCAAGCCTCCGTATCTTCATCTTGAGTTCTCTGTTCTCAAGTTCTAGTAAACTCAGCTCTGTATTATATCCGCGATCCTTGCAAGTGCAGACTTCTTTGTAGCGAGACGTATCCTTTGTTGAGTCTGGACCTATAAATAAATTGGATAAATAAAAAACCTTTTAACATTAAAATGGGGGTTTTACGGGATACCGTACAAAAATTTTAATGGGGGAGTGTTGGATTTTAAATATACGATACCTATAAGATAAGAAATGCTTCAAATCTCAAAACTACAGTTTTCTTAAAAAGATCTGAATCACGAAGTTGAGCTTTGAGTAATACAAAAAGTTATTTATTACGTACACTGACCTTTTCAATTTTTGGATTCTAATTATATTACGCTTTGTGTGCATCTTAGTCATACTTTGAAACAAAAGGCGACTCTTGTTTGTATTTTAAACCAATGATAGTAAATTTAGATTTTACGAATAAGTGATTTTATTCATTGTAAGTACCTAAAGCTTAAAATCATGCTTCCGTAAATTATCTAAAAATTATTCACCTACTAATTCATTAGATGTCTATGTCATTCATGACTATTTTTGAATCTTATCCACATTAAATTTGAACACTTTAAATCATAATATGTTTAGAAGTTCGATGCTTACGTCCAACTTATATATAATTACTTTATCGATTTTTTTTTTTAGTTTTCGAGTTTCGAAATATGACGATTGATTCTTTTTGTCAAAACGTCTTACCTGAATCAGTGATATCGGAGTAGTAGACAGACTTCTCAGTTCGTTCGTGACTCTTGCTTCTTAGAACGGACGGTCTCACCATGGTGCGGCGGTCCGCTTCTAGCTTTCTTACTGTGTCCTGGGAAATAAGAGAATTTAAAATTACAAATGTGTATTATTTATTAGTTGTTGGTATACCTTTCGACAAGAAATCAGACGGTTAGTCAAATCTTGCCGTAAAATAATTATAGGATTGTTAAAATAAGTAAATTTACAAATCAATCAGCCAAAGGATGGACTAACAGAGATCTTAGTTGCATTCGAAAATATATTAAACTAAATTTGAATGATTCAGGAATCAAACCTAGATCTTCTTTTAAAACGACAAATATTCCTCTTTCCTTATCTATGGCTTTAATTTATCCAGGACGTTAACGTTATCAAAAACACTATCTTAAAACAATATTAAAGTAAAATTACCTGCAGCGCATCACATTTAGCTTTAAGCTCGGACCTCTCCCTCTGTAAGTTGTGTAGTTCTCTCTCTAGCTCGCCGTCGCTCGACTTCTCTCCTTCCCATGTGGTCATACGCAGCTGGGATTCTAACCCAGATCTGATAACAAGTTAGTTTTAATTAATTTGTGACAAACAATTATTTAAAAGAAGCAGTTCTAGCCAAAACTGGTACAGTTGGTGTCAAAATATTAGGAATTTCGTCGTCAAAACCTTTTTAGAAAAGAATTTTCTATACGCAAGCTTATGATACTTAAACACCGGAAATGCGGACACTTTTATTGTGTATCTGTAGTTTCTCTCTGCTCTTTGCGTTATGGTTTTATCCCAATGACATCCAAAACGTATTGAAAGCCAGTACTTGGTTAAGAACGGGTTAAGAAACAGCGAAAAGGAATTATAGAGACACAAAAAATATACATTTAACAATTTTAGTGACAGTTCTTAAAAAAACCCTGTTTTCTTTAGAACAAGTTATAATGAATAATGACCTCTGCACTTCGATGTTAGCCAGCTGGTTGGTGAGTCTGTGCACCTGGTCTTCCAGCGAAGCGTTCATTCTCTTCAGTTCTCCGAGCGAGGCTTTGGCGGAGTCCAGCTTCTCGCTGAGGACTCGCTTCTCGTTCTCACAGCTTGCTGTAGGAATATAAAATATAATATACTAGTGGCCGCCCGCGACTCCGTTCGCGTGGAAGTCGGTTTCCCGTGGGACTGAGAAGTTTTCGCGCTGTAAAAAGTACCCTATGTGTTATTCTGATATATTACTTTAAAGTTTCATCAAAATCCGTCCAGTAGTTTTTGCGTGAAAGAGTAACAAACGTCCATACATCCATACTCACAAACTTTCACGTTTATAATATTAATCCTAATGAATACTTTATGTTCTTTTATTTTGTAATATAAAACTGCATTTTTGAATGTCAAGTTCACAAACGTTGATTTTTGCTATACTTAAGCTTAGTTGTGAGATAACATTTAGCGTCGAAAAGCTATTACTTGGTGCTTCAGATTCGATAGATTAGTCCATTAATATCTACAATAATTTAACTACCATTTAATTTTAAGTCTACTTTAAGTCTAAGTAAACTCTCTTTAAAGTATTTTTTAAGTCTGTAACACATAAGTCCTGATTGTTTTCTAAACGCCATTTTCATAAACCCTGCTGTCACATATTTTGACATCTAGTGTCAAAATTTAAAGTTACTTCAAAATCAAAAACTCAAGCTTATAATAGTTTCCTTACCGATACTCTTCTGTAGCTGCCTCAACTTATCGCCCGCGTTTTGTTCGTTGTTCCGCGCCTCGTTTAGTTGTCTCGTCACCTTGCTGACTTCGGACCGCAGTTCGGTTTCCGCCGCCGCCGCTTTTTGCAGGGAGGTCGAGAGTTGTTCTACTGTGCCTTTGGTTGGAAAAAATGTAAATGTTAACATGGAGTTATTTTATTTGGAATAGGTTAATTAAATTAATAAAGCAAATAAGAATAATAAAAGAGGGATAAATCTACCTCGCAGACCTCTTAGAGACTTAAATAAATGTAAATAAGTCATTTATATACAGGGTGACGCCAAAAGATCGCGATAGATTTAAAAAACAGTTGTTAAAAAATCGTTTAAATAATTGCCTTCCGTATAAATAATTACCTTTGAGCGAAGTGCATCGATCTTCCAGCGAAGCGATCGTTCGTGAGTAGTTATCACAACGCTCTTGTAGTTTCTGTTGAATTAACATAAAAAATAATAGATTAGATAAAATACTTTATTTTGATCTTGTTGTTCCTTTTTTAGTAAATGTTTATTTTTTGTACCCAGTATTTTTTTCTTTTTGTTATTTAAACCTTAGTTAATTTTGACGACCTCTGTGGTGCAGCGGTATATAACATAACATTGTTACGGCTAATACCCGAAGTGCGGCTACACCTAGTTTTAGCCGGTTAGTAGTCTTTTTTATATGGAAAATGTAACTTAAATATATATACCTATATATACATATATAAACTGGCTTCAATCATGAGTCGACGGAGTCCCGCCACTCCTTTTTCTGGGCGGTATCAAAGAAGTAACCTAACTAACCTAACCTATTGATGTTTCTAACCGGCTAAAACTACGTGCAGCCGCGCTTCGGGTATTAGCCGTAACATATATACCGGACTGCTAAGTAGTTCCGGGTTCGATCCCCGGGTCGGGCCAATTTCTTAAATGGCTTTTTCGATATTGGCTCGTGTCTGGTTGTAACTAGGTTCTCCCCTAGTCCATTATGTGGTACCTATAACACATGTGCTTACTCCAACTTACTTTAGGGCCACATAATTGGTGTGTTAGTCTGGAGTTTTATTTATTTAATAGTTACAGATAGATGACCTTTAATGCATTATCTCTATCCCTGGCGGCGACGGCGGCTCGCTGCAAATCTCCTTCTAACTGTGCTCGTCGCACGTCCAGTCTAGTGGCTCGACCTGGATTTATACATTTATAAGCATTTTGTAACTTAGTGGTGAAAGATGTAAGGAAATGTTGAAAACAAATAACTAACGAAACCAATATTCTACTTACCTTTGACGCCTTGTTATTTGAGTAACTATTACCATGTTTTTGCGTCTCAATAAACTATGGTAGATAGCTTTTGATATGAAAATGACAGAAACACGTCACAAAAAACAAACCTAGCAGTTACCAAGGTTTTAACTATAGTAGAATATTGGTTTCAACCGTTAATGGATAGTATTCAAAAAGAGAGTTTGAATATTTGCAAGTCGATAACGCAGAAATGGAAAAACGGAATATTTCAAAATTAAGTTCAGGATAAGAGTGTGCCTTCAGGGCAAATGCAGTCTTTTTAACTTGAAATAACTCTGGTCCGAGTTGAAACTTGTTAAACCGCGACTTCAGGCTTATTTGTTTGTGTTTAGAAGGCGTGATTTTATAAATGAGTTGATCATTATTTACCAACTAATAAATACTAAAAAATAAACAACTAAACATCTATTACTCTTCATTATAATGTGAAAGTTACCTTCCGCGGCGGCGAGTGCTTCCCTCAGTTGCTGCACTTCTTGTAATCTCTCGGACAACTGCAACTTGAGATTCTCCGCTTTGTTCTGTTATTTAATTAGACATACAGCATTAATTTATTTCATACTAGCTTTCCGCCCTGCGGTTTAACCCACAACTAAATGATTTTTCCCGTGGCAATATCTTACGGAACCCTATTTTTTCCAAAATAATATAGCCTATTTTACTCGTGGATAATGTAGCTTTCGAATGGTGAAAGAATTTTTTAAATCGGTCCAGTAGTTTCGTAGCCTATTCATTTCAAACAAACATACAAACTAAAAATCAAATCTTTCCTCTTTATAATATTAGTATGGACAACATTATCATCTACTTACCTTATAACATTCGCTGATATATTCGTGTTAATTTTGACATTGTAAATTTTGACAATAACAAACATACCTCATTTTGTATTTTCTCTTCGCTGACAGAAGTAAGTGTTGCTTCAAGGCTGGTGATTTTATCTCGCAGGTTGCTGATTTCTACTGTCTTCGTTTGTACTGATTCATTCTGTAAATAAAGCATTAGTCAAATTAGAAGGCATTTAGAATTTTTTGAACTTGAGTCAAAGAGATTTTTTGAGCTTATTTGCACAAGAATTATGAAATAATCGTTACGTGAGCATAAATAAATATATAATATAGCCTAATACTTTCATGACATTACTTTAAGGTTAAAGGCATATACCTACTAATTTCCCTAATGTATTATCTCCTTACAAATTTCTTCTTTTTTAAAAAGAAATGTGGCTTAGCAGTACATTCATCTGGTATCAGAGTTTTGAGAACAAGACAAACATAAACAAGTAATAATAATAACTTTATATCTCACCAGTGTATTGATCTGTGCATCCTTCTGTCCAATACTATTAACAAGTTTGTTTCTCTCCTCCTGTAATCCTCTAACATTATTAGTGGCCGCTTGTAATTTGTCGTCTCCCTTGCCTTTCTGTTCGCCGGCTTCTTTTAGGTGCTTTTTGAGACTGGCTATTTGGGCTTTGTAGTCGTCCTTTAAAAAAAGTAAATTTTTTTAGTGTATTTAAAAAATACGAATGTACACATCGGTTGATATATTGGTTGAGGTCATCTAACTTATTATTGTGTTCATACTAATTTTTGGTTACAATGTACATTATTAGTGCACAGTCAAATTTAGTATTATTATATGTATGACTATTCACTACGTTTCAAACATAATATACTGATTAAAGTCATTCTCCAAGTCGTATTTTCCTCGATCAAGTGTGTGTTTATATTGTTGATGTTTAGTTACCCTTTCTCGTTCGATTTGGCAGACATCGTGCATCAGATTGCGAACTCCCTTCTTGATCAGTTCGGGGTCTACGTCGACCATTTCTGTTCGTTCTTCAGAATGGTCACGACCTGAAAATAAATTGTTTATAAGAACTTAAGTTTACGTAAAATTTAAGGCATATTTTATAAAAAAAAAAAAGCAAATCGAATAGGCATGTTTAAAGTTTTTGAAAAAAGTAAATTGAACATTGCGTACACAACGTACATAAGTTAAAATAAAAGCAATAAAACAAATTTTTTACCAACAAAATTTCAAACAACCCAACTGTTTTACTAATATTCACCATGCAACTAACGGCCTGTTACTACAATAACCATTACCTATGTATTTTTGTCTCAACAAACTATGGTTGATTTGTTAATGACATAAAAAGAGATTAAACATAACTAGCAGTTTCCTCAACCACAGTTCTAGCAAAAGAAAGATCGACCATAGAGATATTCGGAGAGAATAACATGAAGAGAATCGGTCATAAAATCACACCAAATTTGCTATACACCAAATTTGCCACACACCAAAGTTGCCACACACCAAATTTGCTACACACCAAATTTGCCACACACCAAATTTGCCACACACCAAAGTTGCCACACACCAAAGTTGCCACACACCAAAGTTGCCACACACCAAGGTTGCCACACTCCAAACTTAAAAATACATAATCCTACCTCTTCCTCCTTTACCTGGATGCGGGCTGTACCTCCTGGCAGGACTCGCTAGCCTCCTCCTAGTATTCGCATGAACCGTTCCATCAGATTGCACCCCACACACCCTTCGTAGGGTATTCACTACGGAGGACAGTTTGGCTTCCGTGTCTCGTTTTTGGGCTTCGCAATGGGAAAGGGAGGCTTCGAGGGCGCGGGCACGACCCTCGCAGCCTCCTAGTCGAGCCTGGAGGGAAATACATTTGATTACTCTTATATTAATAAAATATAATAAATACTAGACATACATATACATAGCCTGACATTTTAATGAATAAAATACTATTGACAAATAAGTAAAACAATGCATGTTGCGTATTAGAGTTTGTCATTCGTTCAATACCTACATATAAAAAACCTCGGACTGTCTCCATCCTTTGCTATGCCCAAAAGGGTTCTTACGTGAAACCAAATATATATCTGTCAACCCATGTACCTACGATAAGTTGCAATAAAGTATTGAGTATTATTTACTACAATATCCCTGCGAGTGATTTCCCGCGGGACTTCCCCACAATCAAAAGACTAGACTATTTTCAACCCGGGCAGTTAAACTAGATCTATTCTAGAATACGTTTAAATCGGTTCAGTCGTTACAACGTGAAAGCGGAACATACAGCCAAACAGAGATACACACAAGATTGTTTATTTTCTGAGAAAAGAGTTGGAAAATAAATTTCATGAAAGGATGATGTATTTTGACATGAAATTTATATAGATGATCATTATTGAGTGTCATTTTAAATCTGTGTAAAGGAAAACGATAAACTTATAACGTTTGAAGACAGAATAGCGGGAAAATCGTTTTAAGTCGCTTTTGACTAAAGCTATTATTTTTATTAGCACCAAATTTTTTAGCTTTAAAAACTTTTTTGTTGAAGTAGTCCAAGCGTAATGAATTGATGTCTTAACACAGTACCTTTAATTCTTGTATTTGCTGCGTGGCGTCGGCGAGGCACACTTCGAGGTTGTGTTTCAGTTCTTCAAGACGACGCTCCTTTGATCTGCAGTCCTCTAATCTTAGGACTAGCTCCTGGGAAATAAAACCGAATATTTAAAACTACAAAGTAACAAGAAAAATACGAATTGATGCGTTGGCTAAACTATACATATAAATATAATATTACTATCTGGGGAACTCATGTATGGTAAAGGGTAGATATCATAAGTTTTACAAACCTCCGTGGTTTTCAGACACCTCTTGTATTTATTATTACAAGAGATGGGCCGAGTACTCGGTTTATACTCGGTACTCGGCATACTCGGCGGGTTTTTTGGTACTCGGTACTCGGCCGAGTAACTCGGTATACGAATGCCGAGTACCGAGTACCAAAAAAGTAATATACTTTGTTTAAAGAAAGCTTAAAAAAATATATTTAGGTAGATATAATTGAAACAACAGTTCTAATCAAAACGTACCTACTGATTGAGGAAATCTTTGACATCCTCAAGTAATAGAATCAAAATTATGCTAATGCATGGGTACTAGTGAGACAAAATTAAAGGAACAGTAATAAAAATAATCAATATTTAAAATTGAATAAATGTTAATTATGTTGCCTTGTTTGGTGCCCTATCCACCATTGGCGACAAATTTTCTTCTAAATATACTTGTGTTCGTTTGTACTTGTTTACGCGCGCGAAATTGGGAATTTGATAGAACCGAGTTACTCGGCCGAGTACTCGGTTAAAAAAAAATTGAACCGAGTAATACTCGGTACTCGGTACTCGGCAAAAGTGTTACTCGGCGCATCTCTAATTATTACTTTTATCTACATAGCAAAATTTAATTAAATCAGTTCAGCCGATTTGACTTGCAAGCGGCACATACAGACAGACAAACAAAGAAACACTTTTTCGCATTTGTAAAATTAGTTAGGATGACATTTAGTTGTTGTAAAATTTGTACTACCACCTATTCTGTCAAAACCAATTGTCAAAACCAAGTGTCCATAACCCACTCCCATAATCCTAACCCCCACATTACCTGATCCCTGGCCCGACAGGCTTCCTCCAGCTCCATGGCCCGCTGCCGGCAGTTGTTCAGTTCAGCTCTGACGGCATCCAGCACGGCTTCTAGTTCCGCGGCGTGGCGTTTGGCCGCCGCGGCCTCGTTGGACGAACGCTCGCGCTCTTCGCTCTCATTTTGTAAACTGGTGGAGAATTTGGTTGGTGAAAAAGAAAAAATATAAATGGAAGAAAGGTTGGAAGGATGGAAGGTATGATTTAAAATATAGTTTAAGATATTCAAGTTTCTAGAATTAGTATGACTCTAATTGAATACAAGCAAAATAGTTACGTTCGGCAGTCGCATTATAAGTTTGTTCACTATCCTTTTATAATTTTTGTTTAAATCTTTAAGTAATAAATTAATTTAAAAAAAAACCCTATTGTTATCACGGAAAATAGACTTAGCACAAATCATTTAATCTCGAAATAAAATGTAGATTACATACACTTTGTAAGTTCATGAATTCGTTAAGGAGACATCTTTAATGGTTTTAAAACTTCTATAGAGTTTATAAATTAAACCCAGAAAAAACTGCAGTTTCGTCTCTTAGTAATGTTATATATCACTAACATATACAGGGTATTATTATTGATGTAAGGAAGCCGCCTGCAAGAGGTGATGCGCTAATTACAAATAACCCTGTATATAGTATAGACCATTATCTGTTTCAAGTGGTTTACCACCTAATTGTCCATATTTCGCATACTAACCGAGACTGCAGTTCCTTGATATCGTGGCTCGCCTGTTCCAGCGCTGCCCTCTCCCTCTTCAACTGTCCCTCAGCAGCCCTCAGCTCTCTAGTGACGTGCTCGCCGCCGGTCTCCGTCTCTTTCAGTTGAGTGGAGACGCGCGATAGTTCTAGTTCTAGGGTTGTGCGGTTCTCTTCTAGCGCTGGATTGAGAGAACAAAGTGTTTGTTGTTTAGAAATAGCTATTTTAATAAAAAAATAAACGATTAAAAATACCAAACTTTTAAGTAAAAATCCCTAAGCATTATATCCAAATTCTATCGCTTTTTTTTTGCTTCATACTTTTAAAACATTTGCACTAGTCTCTTGCTAACAAAGAAAAAAAGATATTGATCATATTTAATTTGGTTAAACCAAAACGTTACATACCTTCACACCACTCCAGCAAGTTTAGCATTATGATTCATTTCTCAATGATTCAATAAACTAAACTGACAACGATATGTATATCCTTTTCTTTTCTTTACTCTAAGCGCGATATGCCAATAATTTAATAATACCTTAAAAATATTTGTGTAAGCCTAAGTACTTACCAGCAATAGTAGTATAAGCCTCGTCTCTAGCCCTGGCCGCGTCTCTTCTCTCGTGCTCCGCTCTCTTCACATGCTCTCTCAACTCTCTGCAGGTATTGTTATACTTGTCTCTTTCTGCCGAACAACAAGTGAGTTGTCGGCGAACATCGGTCAGTTCTTTGCGGAGCGATTCTGACTCGTTCTCCACTGGGAATAGAGGTGTTATTGCTATGTTAAGGTGAAGTGTATTTGAAATAAGTAAGTCAAGAATGCGGTTAGTTAAAATAATGACAAACAATTGTTAAAACGGCTTTTTACAGTGATGTTACTTCTGATTTAATTTAAACTTTTCTCTAGATAAACACTATTTGAAAACAAGAAAACAATAATTCGTATTTAATTGATAAACGATTACAAAATTAAGAATACTTAAGAATACTTAATTTTGTCAATCCATAATTTTTATCATATTCTCACACATCACGTCATAAAATAATATAAGTCTCTCAGCCCAAGTCAACAGCCAACAAATCTGTCAAATTACAAGCATGTCAAAATCAAAAAAATATACTCACACTCCTTCATCTTCCTTGTAGTCTCCTGCAGCTGCGCGTACGCATTGTCGTACTTATCATCGACCAGCGCGAGCTGAGCCCTCAGCTCCGTGCACTCTTTGTTGACGCCTTCCTTCTCTATGTGGAGTTCCTTGATGCGGGTGTGCAGGCGGGCGATCTCGTCTTCTAGTGCGGCTCTAGATAGAAATGTTAGTAGTGGTATAGGTTTTGAAGGGATATTTTGCCTTTGATATTGTGTAATATTTGTATACAAACGCAAGAAGTATCTGAAAGGCTTGTCAGTGACAATATTTAACTATTCAGTCTTCGGTCAACTCTAAATTTAGTTGCCATAAGCGAGACAACCTTTTTATTGAAAAAACTTTTTGAGACCTAATTTAGAATTATATGATTCTTTTTCAAGTGTTTGTATTGGTAAAGAAACGTTTCAAAAAGTTAATTGAGACTACAACTCTGAACTATACGTAATTGATTTATTTATACTTTATTGTACCATAACATTTATGATAAAACAAATGCATAGAAATTTAAAATTTAAACACAGGTACAATTGGGCGATTGGGGCGATGATTAATTATTTTCTCCTTATAACAAGGTCTCTAAAAATAAACATCTTATTACAAAAATTGTTATTTTTATCTTTCTTTACTATAATTTGCCATACTTTCTAACAAGCAAAAAAACACACATCATATTTATAACATAACTCACTTAGTCTCATCAAGCTTGTTCTTGACGGCAGCCACCTCGTCCTTCAGCTGGTTGTTGTATATTCTGTCCCTCTCTTGCCGCGCGGCGCTGTCTCTCTTCACTCGTTCTAACTTATTACACTCACAGTCGAAGGCGCGCTTCGCTTCTTCTAAGCGTTCTAGAAGTGCTTGCTGTTCTTGGTGGGCTGGGAAATAGATGATACAGATATTAATTACATTGAAACCGTCAAATTGTCGGTGAGTATTTTAAGATTTTTCTTGTGCTTAAAGTCTAAAATATTGTAAACAGACTTTAAAGGTATAGACAGAGAAAAGAAAATGTAATGTTAACTGGTGCTAGCTTTCGCTTTTTCAGTTTTTACTACAGATTTTTTATTTTAAAGCTGGATGTCCAAAATTGGAAACATTGATATACTTACTTATTTTGTCACAAAAATAAAAATACAATTTTACAGTAAAACATCACACAATGCTTACCTGGAAACCCAAGCTAACTTATTTGTCAACCTAAAAGTTTATTCACCGTTTTTAGGTATGTCAAAATATCTTCACCATTGTGTCAAAACGATACCATTATATTTCCAGAACGCTTCCTTCATTCTGTCATAACACCCCCCTCATTTCTCTCCCTCTCTCCCATCCACCATAACCCATTTTACGAGTGGTAGAATCTAGTTGCAGGCTCTGTCTGCAGCGATTACTGGGCTGACTCGACCGGTGAAATACCACCGTCGCACAGAAAACCATAGTGAAGTAGGGACGATGTTCCTGCGTTTCGTTCGGTGAGTGCGGTATCCGGTGCCCAATGTTGTCAAAGGCTCAGCAACACACCCTCAACACCCACAGTGTTGCGGGTAGTCATGGGCGGCGGTGATCACTTACCATCAGGTGACCCGCTTGCTCGTTTGCTCCTTATATCATAAAAAAACTACCACACCCACCCATGAGCAGCGCCTGCTGCTTATCGTTCTCTGCCCGCAGCATGGCCTCGTCGTGCTGCAGCATCAGCTGGTCCCTGGCGGCCAGGAGTTTCTTCTCCTTGTCCCGGGCCGCAGCTTCAGAGGATTCCTTCTCGGCGGTGAGGGCGGCGATGGTCTGGGTCAGTTTCTGCTCGAGGAGGGTGCGGAGTTGCTCCTGGGGAAAAGAGAGTTAGGTGAAGGAAGACGGCTTTATGCATTTACTAGCTTTCCGCCCTGCGGTTTCACCCGCAATCAAATGGTTTTTCCCGTGGCAACATCTTACGGAACCCTATTTTTTCCAAAATAAAATATAGCCTATGTTACTCGTGGGTAATGTAGCTTTTGAATGGTGAAAGAATTTTTTAAATAGGTCTTATAATTTCGGAGCCTATTCATTTCAAACAAACAAACAAAAAATCAAATCTTCCCTCTTTATAATATTATTATAGTAAAGAGTATAGACTAAGAAGTATATGTTAATTTGATTTTGGTAGAAAATCAATGTTCTTGTCGATTGTCGTCGATGTTATTTAGGTTAATATTATATTTTCTGTTGGCTTTTAAGCATTATTTACTGTGTGCTACAATATCAAGGTTTATACCTTAAGATTCAGTATTTTCAAACTTCGGTGAACTGGAAGGTAAATTTTATTTATGATTTCAAAATTAACACACAATTCAAAATTCATTTCTCCAATCTCTGCGACGCACAAATCCTTTTTTTCACTGAACACCATACCTTATTATTATACCATACCGTATATTATTTTTAATTATGCAATAAAGAGTATTCTATTCTACCTTTTCCTCCTTTAACTTGGCGACATTGTTGGCCGCAGTTTTGTTGACATCTGCCAACATCTGTCGGAACTCTGCTTCCTTCTTCCCCCCTTGTTGCTGCATGCTGGCTTTAGTGTCGCGCAGTTTCTTCTCGCTGTTGTCCAGGTCTTTGGTTAGACGGGCTATTTGACCTAAGATCGAGAGAAGAATTCAATGATTATATGATAGTTTATATTTAAAACGAAAATATTTAAAAAATGTAATAAGTAGACAAATCTGGTATCTATATCGGTTGTTTGTTAAACAAATCAAAACTAGGTAAGTACTATTTTTCCCAATAACAATATTGTCAAAGACAAATATTTAACCATAATAAATTCATTAGTTAGATATTAGTAATTCTTTTTTTCAGATGGCAGTGAAAAAACTATGTTTATTATTTCTTACTTTGATATTTTTTACCAAACAAGGATGCCATTTCACCCCTTACACATACAATTTACCAACCCGAAACTTTTCCCTGTTCAATTTAGAATATAATAGAATAGAATACTCTTTATTGCACAATAAAAAAAAAATAGAAAAAAAAGCAAAATTGACCTACCTTTAAGATTCTCCTGCGTGACCAGCGTCTCCTGTAGATCGTGCTCCAACTTCTTCCTCTTATTGTCAGCATCCTCCAGCATATTGGCCGTGTCAAACAGCACGGCTTCCAGCGCGTCCTTCTCAGAGCGGACGGACGCGAGTTGTTCTTGTAGGTGTTGCTTGTCCTTGTCCAGACTGTCTATTAGAATCTGTAGGGAAATTTTAGAGTTAGAGAAGAGAAAAATCTTTAAGGATGTTATTTTAGTTAATGGAGTTATGTTATTTAAATTAATGGAAATAATAATCAAAATATATAAAACTCAATTGTTAAGCTAATACTTTGTCACTACAAATAATATAAAATATTACTTTAAGTTTAATTATTGTTTAAATTTTAGAATAAAAAAACTGTGGTTATAAATATGTTTCAAAATCATTCTTAACATCCGTGAATTCTTATTCATATCTTCTTTGACTTGTTCTTAGAATCTATAACAAGATGTACCCATACTTCCATCAAAATCATTAAGATTCTAAGACATTATCCATGATATTAACACTTAATAATTTTCCTACCTGTTTCTCCTCCCCATCTTTCACATGGTCCTCCAAGGCGCGGTTGATCCTGCCGATAGTCTCGTTGGCTTGTTCCAGTCGTTGTTGCAGTCGCATCAACTCTTCATTGAGAGCGTCTTTCTTACGGACCATGGCTGTCAGCTGGGATGACAGCTCGCCGCGCTCTCTGTCAAAATATGTAAGGTACAATATAGCACAAATATCTAGTGCGTTCCGTAAACCGCTTACAGAACTGTGAACGCTAAAATCGCTTACAACCGTTCCTATTACTTTTAGCGCGATATTGACAGTTATTGCGTAAATTCAAGTTTTGACAAGCTTACGCCGACCATACTCCAAAGTGTTTGTTCTCTGAGCGCAATGTTTATGACTTCATCGTTCTCACCCATCGTCGACAATAGACGCGCTCTCGCTTCAACGGAACGGTGATTTGAGCGTTCAAATCACTTTTATCTATTTGCGGAACGTAGGGATCATTAACTTTAAATAGCATTCAGGAATGAACTATTTTGACAGATACCGGTGTTACTTTTTCTATGTGAGCAACTCTCGTGACGTTAAGTTAGCCACTGGTTTATATTGTAGAACACTAGAAATACTACGGTACGGTGATCTAAATTAAAGTTTCCTAGCGACGAATTTACTTTACATTTTTTATGTATTGTTACGCAATTATGACTGAACCAATCCCAACTTTACACCCATTGATTTTACCCACAGCTAAAAGCTTTACTCTACGAACTTAATTTAATTTATGGGAATTTCACTACTCATAATTTTATTCCGTATATACTGACCAAATCTATCAATAAAACCGTCTTCCGCAATCAAGTAACAATCCTAACCGTCACACATCAATTTAGTATCCTCAACCCCACTTATCTATATTTTGTATTCATACAACAAAATAAGACAGTAACCTAAATTTTAATAATTGTAACGTTATCATGACAGCAAAAAATGCTGCGATTTTAACTACAACTGATAGACCTTTTCCCAAGAATTTCGCGATTTACTCATTATGTGACACAAGATTACATTCTATATATTGACCAGAGAGACTAGGTTCTTCCCTAGTCCATTGTGTGGTACCTATAACACAAGCGCTTACTGCGCTTACTTTAGGGCCACACAATTGGTGTGTTAGTCTGGAGATAAAAAAAAAACTAAAAAACCTCGCACAACATTTTTACCGCATCATCTCCACTCACCTAACGACCTGTCGCAACTCCATCTCCACCTTCTCTCTCTCCCCCTCCAGGAACTTCACCTTCTCCTGCAGCGCCCCCTTGTCCGCCTCCAGCTCCATTCTGATCTGTTCTGCAGCCAGGAGTTCCTTGCGGAGGGAGTTGAGGTCGCCCTGCTGCTCGGAGGACTGGCTGTTGAGGGTCGACTTCTCGTCTTCTAGCTAGGGATTGATGAGAATAGAATTAATAGATTTTCAATTTTAATTGTATACGTTTATATTGTGAAATACATTTTTTTTGACAAAATGCAAGGTTGAGAAGTCATTTCAAATTTTTTCTTTTAAGGTTTTTAACAAACTCAATAATACACGCTGTCAAAACTTAAAGTTTTGACATTTGTTTTTTGACTATAATTATTTTGACTTAAAAGTCTTGAGGTTGAAATTGTATACATTTTCTACATCAATGACAAAGTATAAACGAATTCAATTTTATTATTTGAACTAATTGCTATATTTAAACTTAACTGACTCCAAATTCTCAACAAAGCTTACAAATTGTCCTACATCTTACCATTTTAAGTTCTTCCAACAGCTTCTTCTTGTCACACTCCGCGTTTTTGACAGCCGCCTGCAACTTCTCAGTCAAATCGCGTAAGTCACCACGTTCCAACAAGGCTCGCTCGAGGTCTATTTCTAACTCTCCTATGAAATTATAGGTGGGGATTTAGATAAAATGCGTAAAATAAGATGTTTGAATGAAATAAGGTGCTGATTTCCAGAAGGGGTTATTTAATTGTAGTTTTATTATAGTTATAACATACGTATATGAAAATGTTTCTGTAAGATTGATCAAATTGGAATCCAATAAGACTAAGCACTCAGAAACTAAACAAAAACGTAATTAATATAATTACTAATTTTAGAAGTATGTTTAAGCAATTGAAGTCAATCATTCTATTTTAAAACTTTAAAAAACAACAAAGTCTAACGTCGATGTTCCTATCAATGCAACCTGCACTCTATTGCTACTGCACTAACGTCGATGTTTCTCCATCTGCGCCAGCATGCTGTCGGCCTCCATCTTCTGCTGCTCCAGCAGGTCCCGCGCCAGCATCACTCGGTTGAGTTCCTCTCGAAGAGTCACCAGCTCGGAGCGGAGACGGGCTGAGCGCTCCTCCTCGGATCTGGGGGGGTGGACTTTATGGTTAAAAGGATAAGGTTGACGAACAAAGTAAATATAGTTATAACTAGTGGCCGCCCGCGACTCCGTTCGCGTGGAAGTCGGTTTCCCGTGGGAATGAGATGTTTTCCCGCGGTAAAAAGTACTCTATGTATTATTCTGATGTATTACCTATATTACTGCAAAGTTTCATCGAAATCCGTCCAGTAGTTTTTACGTGAAAGAGTAACAAACATCCATCCATACATACATACTCACAAACTTTCACATTTATAATATTAGTAGGATTTTAGTTACGGAATAAAATTATGTTTACACTTAAATTATCATGGTATTTAGTATTATCGTAAGTTCTGTTAAAGTGCTTAAAATATTAAAAAAATAACTTAATTGATCAGATGCTTGTTACTATCAGGTTAAGAAATAAAAAGTCGGTATTTATAATTTCTTTGTACCTTAGCTATCACAAAAATAATTAAATTAAAAAACATCTCATTCATTTTAAATGAAAATAATACAGAATAATATTCGTAAGTTGCTTATAACACTCGAAACACTAAGAAATTAACTATATATTTTTTGCTATAACTTTACACTTTATGTTTTACAAGTTAGACCAACATCTTAATCTACATTTTTAAGCTAGCAAACCACACATACCTTAATACCGACTCTCTATTAGAAGCGTCTCTATTCAGATGGTCGACTTCCGCCGTCAAATTCCGTTTGTCATTCTCTAGGGCTTCGATAGTCTTCTCTAGACGACTGTTGATCTTCTGCAGCTTCTCGTAGTCTGAGGTTAATGACTCCACCTGGAGAAACAAGGTGTTTTAAGATTTTACTTTTAGTTTTGCATTTAAAATGCTAATTTATACATTGCGCGACTGGGAATCCAACTTAGGATTATCTAACGGTTCTGGTATCTATAACTTCAAAAAGGTGTTTTAAATTATGAGCTTTTATTGGCTAAGAACTATAATAGCTGTAAAGGGGTATCTACTGAATGAAGATTGTAGTAAATTCTATAGATTGTGTTTTGAACATTTCGTATGTAGGCAACTCTTTAAAAATACACAGAAATAAGTTATTATACTATTCTATGTGTGAATGGAACTTTATTTTCCAATGATTTTCCAGTTTATACTAGTTGTAGTAGAAAATGTTGATAATACAGTATAAAATCTAAAAAAAACTTGAATAGTCTATAACTAACAAAAAGAAAGCAAACAACAACGAATTGAAAAAAATAATAGTATATTTACCATAGCGTTGACCTCGAGTCGATTTCGTTCTAGATTGTTCTTATCGATTCTGAGCGTTTCTATTGTCTTGTGCATGGATTCCTTCTCCTGAGTTATTTGATTGAGATCCGCGTTGCTTTGATCCAGTTTCACTAACAAAACAACAAATAAATATTAAAGCGATATTAAATCAATAATTACATTAACTAGACTTTATTAACATATTTTTGTAGAAAACATCACCTGATAAAATATTCGTAAACCTACCAAAAATACTTAATAGAGACATTTCCAGGTTAAAAATCAACAGTGTGGCCTTAAACGAAGCGCAAGCTAAGAAGAAGATAGACATATCACTATGAACTTGGAGCGAACATAGTAGGTAGTAGGGGAGCCCAAGAGGGGATTTCTGATACTGGGGGATACCTTGTACCCGGTTAAGCACTTCCACCAAATATGAGCCTTGTAAGCCCGGCCGGCCCGATTAATTCAATAATTTCATATTATTCAGTTCAATTTTATTGTCAGATTAGGTAAATCCCTCCAGATTATTGTATAAGAGCGTTGTTTTAGGTCTACTAAACATCCCCTTAAAAATCTCACATGCTCTATTAAAAGTTTTTTTTTAAAACCATCAGATTAACAAACGTACATGTTTTAAAAATACGTAGGACATGGATGATATCAATATCTGACACGCCCGAGTATGTCCATGCAAAAGGTTTTTTTTTTAATTTTTTGGGAATCTATAGCCGTTTCCCCCACCGATAAAATGGTATATGTTATATAACCTTTTTTTCTTTTTGTCATCTAAGTTTTGCAACCCACAATAGGTATCTATCACGCTCGAGTAAAACCAGATTTAGCATTGAGGGCTATAAGATCCTTTATTCGTAGATGTAGGGCCTGCATCAGGATGGGGACAGAAAATTTGAACAGTTGCTCACGATTATTCCAATGTGTTTGCAATTATTATCAGTTGAAAATCATATTTCTTTAGTTTTATTGTATTTTTTTAATTTTGCTAGAACTAAATAATTTTCCCATTTTACACACTAATACCATTAGTTCATTATTTTTTCATTACAATTACGACATATTACATCTTTTTAAAAATGTTATTAAACCAGGAATACTTTGAAATCATTGGCCACTGTTGCTTTCATATTATTTTTTTACACCAGAGCTGTTCAAAGTTCCACATCAAAAATATTTCTTTAGAAATTTTACACAAATCAAAAGTTTAACATTCTTTTTTGAGAAAAATACTTAAGTTAGCTATTTTATTTGGTAGTTATTCACTGATGCGGTTAATATTAATTATTTTAGCACAGAAATAATTATGGTATTAACTGATTTGACCTCGTTACAAGTAAAAATATGAACGCAGTCAAAAAAATATGAAGTTTTTTTTTAAAGCGCCATATTTCTAGCAGTGTAAGGGTTATACTTTTTATCAATTATTTTTTAGGCTTGCCTTTAGTTCTACTATAAGCCCTTTAGAGGTTATCCATTGTTTCATGGACACCCGGTATATAGTTACATCTAGAAACAAGAAAGTAAAACTATCAATTAACCAAACTAATTTAAAACAAAAGAAATTTAAATTTTAAAAAGGATTTTTTTAAATTAGCTTGGTCAAGAGATCCAACTTGGGACTTACTGTTTAATTGCCTAGTACTTTTATACATGCCAATATTAAACCAAAATAGTATAATAGTGTAACACATACCTTGTAAATCTTGAACTTTGTTTTCCAAGGAAGCCACGGTGGCGTCTGCCGTCTCGCATTGCTTGCGTGACGTCATCAACTGTTCTCTTGCGTTTTGCAACTTCACCTGTCAAAATATACTTAGATTAGTGTCAAAGTGTCCAGTATGTGTAGCACAAGAAAAGCAAGGAAACTCTGGCCAGGGTTAAATGTTTTTATCTAGGTGCCAATCAGTCTTGAGAACAATTTGACGTATTAATTTTCGTATGAATCAAAACTTTGGGGTTTTAAGTTTTTGACATATTTAGATGAAGCTATAAGTAAGAAAACATTTTAAATCCAAGGTAAAGAATTAATAGAAAACTCTCGCCTACACTCTCGGCTTTTTTCCATACAGTAAGTTTAATTTAAAAAATGTTCATATTAAATAAATTACCTGCAGTTCGTGTATTTGTATTTGATATTTGTGCAACGCGGCCTGAACCGCTGATATCGTGCTCTCGGCGAATGCTGTAGCGTTGCCACCTTGGAGACGTTTTGGTGATCTATTGCGTGAACAAACAATATATTAATACACTCATAAAGTGAAATGATTACTTTCGATAATTATCGGCTTTAATTCGTGCTCAGCATTACTAACTCTAGAATAGAATTGCACTACCAATTCTAGAGTTTAACGTAAGCACGTTCCTTGATGATAAAAATGTTAATATATAAGTTTATTTAAAACTAGTCGGTTTCCCGTGGGAATGAGAAGTTTTCCCGCGGTAAAAATTTTCCTATGTGTTATTCTACATTTTTGTAAAGTTTCATCCAAATCCGTCCAGCAGTTTTTACGTGAACATCCATACATACTCACAAACTTTCACGTTAATAATATTAGTAGGATAATCCTTATAACATGATTCAGTATTCACGCGCGATAGCTTATTATTAGTGTATTGAATGTATAACTTTGGTGTTTCTATACCGATTTCTATGATTATTTTTTATGGAATAGTTAATAATATTAAATTTTTAATTAGGGATGACTGAGAGTGTTATAAACGTAAGAGTAGACAAATATTATCAGAAAGCTTAGAACTGCTAAGCTATCGGGAGTTATTACACGTTTTATTGTGAGTCAACCATAAAATATAGACATAGGCGGTCGCGGGATATTTTTTATATAGTTTTAAGGAGAACATTTCCGTCATACATGATTTCTATGGAGCTTTAACCATTAAGGTTGCACACGCAACGGAAGCTTAAAAACTGGAGTAACTTCTCCCGTTTTCCCAACATTTCCCTTTACTGCTCTGCTCCTATTATTTTTAGCGTGATGAAAAGTATACTATAACCAGCTCAGGAATATAAAAAAACAATTGTACCTACCAAGTTTCGTTAGAATCCGTCGAGTAGTTTTTGTTTCTATAACGGTTATACAAACAGACGGACGAAAATTTTACTGATTGCATTTTTGGCATCAGTATCGATCCCCTGATAATTATTTTGGAAATACATATATTTCATGTACAGAATTGACCTCTCTACAGATTTATTATAAGTATAGATAAAACCTTTGCCAAACTTGCAGCTATGTTAATTGAAAAACTGTTAATAGGAAAAGATTTTACAAACATTTTCCCGACAACTTAAAACTTACTGAAGTGATGTTTATTATATCTGTTAGCCCCAAGCTTTTCTGAGACGGTATTTTGGGACACCATTGTACACCTGTATACGTGTATAATCTGCGCTTTGTCTGCGTCGGAGTTGTGTTATGATGTGTTACACAACATACATAGCACCTACATCAACAGCTTCAAATCAAGACAAATCTTAAAACTGACCCCTACCAAAGATGCTTAACCCCCACGATCGCGCCGCCACCCGCACTCCCATCCTACCACCGCGCTCCTTCAAGTTTCCCTGAAATAGCTACATACCTTTCAGTGCGATGGCTGTGCAGTATCTGCGCATCAGCATCGGAGTCGTGTATGAGCGCGCGCGCCACGTCTTCCAGCGCGCACCGCATGACGCACGACTCCGCGCACTGCTGCTCCGCCTCCGCACAACGCTCCTCCTGGAGGGAACAGAACAAAGAACGTCGTAAATACATTATGGGGCCTAGTAAAGTAAACTCAATTCATCACTGTCAAGGTGTGTTTTTGCTTGGCAGCGTTTAGAAATAAGGTCATTCTGGCACTAAGGATATACGACCAATCAAAACTATTTTTTTTATCTCCAGACTAACACACCAACTGTGTGGCCCTAAACTAAGCAAAGCTTGTACTATAGGTACCACACAATGGACTAGGGGAGAACCTAGTTACACCCAGACACAAGCCAATATAGAAAAACATTTTTCACGAAATTGGCCCGACCCGGGCATCGAATCCGGAACCGTCCGCTTAGCAGTCCGGTATATATACCGCTGCACCACAGAGGTCGTCAAAGTTTTAGTAAAGTAAACTCTATTTATCACTGCCAAGGTGTGTTTTTGCTTGGCAGAATTTATAAATAAGGTCATTCTGGTACTAAGGATATGCGACCAATTAAAACGATTGTTTTATATGTAGTGACTATGTTTATTATCAGTTCCATGTGTGAGTTTTGGCGACAGCGGTTTCGCTAGTAAGTTAGTCGTATAGCATTTCCATCTACCTCTCTGTTCCGTGTGGAGGGTAGTGTCGCTTTAGCATTGAGTTGTGAGCGCTAGTCTTATACGGGAGATGTTATTAAAGACACTTGACTCGGCTCAATGTCAAAATCAGTAAGTGGTGTAAGAGTTGTCGAGTATGAAAACAAACAACAAATTGGAATTGAAATAATTCTCACCATCTTCACATTAATATTGAAATGTGTCGAATTTTGGAATGCAATGATTATAAAACTATAAAGCTTGTCTACATCTTTTATTTTCGCTTACAAACTAAAATCATTCACCCATTTGCACTGTGAATTACTACTCAATCAACCCACTGAAAACTTGTAAAACCTCAGCATCCATTGCTCGTTTCGCTCCACTCACCAGACCCTGCAGCTCTCCCAGCAAGCGTTGTATGCGCGCGTCGCGTTCCCGCAGCTCTGATTGAGCGACGTCGCGTTGTGACGTCACGTCGCGGAGTTCCACGCGGAGAGACTCGATGGCGGCCGATGGGGTCGTTAGCAATGGCATTTGGGCGTCGGGCTGTGGATTGAAATTGTTATAACAATAAATTCATATATACCCACTTAACCTAATACAATCAAATGGAATGGATGGATTTTTTTTATTATTTTAATGCGTCTTTCAAACTAGAAAAATGTATGACAAGGGAAACAGGAATTATTTTGCAATATCCGGGAAAGATAAATGTATATCATAAAAATGCTTTCAATGTCTAGTAGTTTGATATGGCAGGAGTGTAAGTTAGCTTTTCCCCTTTTAGGCTTACAAGCTTAACTCAAAAACTCCGTTATTCCGTAAATTTGTTCGCCAGATTGTAACTGACTTATGACGACACTTTAAAGTCTTACCCTAAAATATTTAAACAAAAAAAATCTATAAACCAACTTACTTAAAGCTAGAATTAATTTCCAATAATATTAAATGCAAACCTTCATCCCCTGCCCTGCCATAGCACTGATCGAGTACCCCGTCAACGTCCCCAGCATCTCTCTGGTCGCCGAGTCGAAGTCGTTCTTCACCCGGTACAGGTCGCGCTCCGTGGTCGTCTGGACGTCGGAGAAGAACCGCTTCACGGAGACCACCTCGCGCCAGAGGCTGAGCAGGCGGTTGTGCTCCGTTGAGTAGTAGTCGTTGAAGGCCTGTGATAGATCACTTTTATTTACAAGCTTTCCGACCTGCAAGTTGTTAGGAACATCACTAGATGCTACGCACATCACTAGTTGAGGCCGCTATTGTAGCTCGCAGTTTAGAAGTTGGTCATGTAAGCGTCGTCCCGCCATTTAATTAGTTCTATTAATAAAAGACTGCTGATTACTTAATAGTGTCATCATTCCAATACATAAGGGTAACCACAGCTTAATGGCTTGTCCTGTGCGTAGGTACTTTTTTAATACAGTTGCTCAAAAAGTGGCGTATTGCAGGGACGTATAGCGTTCGGGATGTGGGCTATTACACACGCGTGCTTTTTTTGGGAAACCGTATTGTACGACACGATAAAGCACGACATGATAAAACGCGACACAGTTTTGCACAACCTGATAATTGGTGACATGTGTCACCAATTACAGGGTCGTACAATACTGTGCCGTGCAATACTGTGTTGCGCATTACAGGTCCGTTCAGGAATGTACGGCACAATATTGTACAACATGATAATTGGTGTACCAGACAAATCCATAGACAAGCAAGAGTAACGTTACTTTCAAGTCGGATGCCTCATGCCTCGTTTACAATCACTTTTTTTTTTTTTTTCAATAATAGAGCATATGCAGTTCCCATAATAAGGTCTAAATCGCAATGTTACAATATATTTTTTGTTTTTATTTTATAACTTACTTACAATAGTAGATTTCTAATCAGAGACTACTCATTACTTGCACATTACTTTGTATAAATATATACTTTGACATTAAAAAAAATCCTTTTCAATCGAAGCATTATTAATGTTATAAATACTTTAAACAAAACAAAAACCTTAACTTAGACGAAGATTATAAACTAATAAACGAAAATCACTTTATTGTACTGAGTTGTTTAAAGCAACTACGGAATAAAACTTCGATTTAATCATTAATCTAATATTTGCGTGCGATAGGCAACCAAACAAAAACAACACAGAAATAAAACCATATGGTCGTTTCTTGCGTTTTTTTATTTACTTAAAGTGTTTATTCAGGACAATGTTTTGAAATTGTAATAAATATGACTCTCAGTCGTTGCATTTAAATATAATATAAGCTTCAGCCTGTGCAAGGGCTAATACACAGATGTCTACGGAAAGAGGGAGTTATGGGCCACGCACAGGTACTCCAGTTCCTCGAACATTTCTATCTCCGCCAACGCAGCCCCATCTGATATTTTAAGTTCAATAATATACCTATTACATCCATATACAGGGTTATTTCTAATTAGCGCATCACCAATCCCAACAACATTTAACCAACGAATAATTAAAATTAATATTAAAAAAATACCATACAAATTTATTAGATGCTTCTGAACGGTACAATACTCTACGCGCACGCAACTGGCGTGGCAGGCGCGCGGGCGACGGGGGGTGGGCGACCGGTTTTAGGAACTTCTTACAAAATACAGAGTTATAAATAACAGAGCGCGCAAATTTGTTTTTGTGTTAATTATTAAGTTTTGCAAAAAGTCGTAGAACAAATGTTATTGGGATTGATGTAAGGAAGCCGCCAGAGGTGATGCGCTAATTACAAATAACCCTGTATAGAGGATCTTTAATTATAACTCAAATCAAATCAAACTCAAATGCATTAGATCTAATGTTTTAACTTAATAAAAGATTGAATTTTGTAAGTGGTGAATAAAAAAGTTATAAATAAACAAAAATTAAGACAAAGATTTTATACAAGAAAATGTGAATATCCTGTACTTGACGCGAAAAATAAAACTACTTTTAAATAACCTATTTGATTTTCTCTATCATAAAATTAATGGTATATGACGATCTTAATATTGTTGGTTATAATTTGGTTTTCTGCGTGTTTTATTATGACAATAAGATGTAAAGGAAAAAAACAATAAGATGTAAAGGAAATTGTTATAGTAAATACCACTATTGTTTGCATGCCAATAACATAACGATTACTATTCTAAAATTCCACTTCAATTCCAATATTCAGATTAATAACCTAGTAAGCTTGTTTTTTGAGTTCCTAACTTTTCAAAGCGTAGTACGTACTCATAGCTAAGCAAGCAGAAAAAAAGTTTAGTTGTCAGGTGTGAAATTACAATGTGTCAAAGTCGGTCAGTAACATCGACAGCGGTGACGTATAATCTATGGCTATATTATGTTAAGTTTGTTTATGTCCATCGTAGTGTTTACACGTTAAGAATGAGCGGTTTTAAAAAAAAAATACTATATATGATAAATGATTATGGTTTTTATCTTATGACAATAAATATTATGCTTGAAAATATAGAGGCAATTATTTTTATTGTGAACTCAGTGGAGATAGGTAGGTAGGTAGGTATACATATAGTAATGAACATGTTTTTTAGCTGTCTGCGTATTTGAAATTGTTATAGTGAACTATTTGCAGTAAATTTATCCAGCACATAACCACAATACAATGAATGATTTAAAAAAAAAATATAGTTCATACAAATTCGCTAGATGGCGCTGAACAAACTAAGTACGCAGGTGAACCTTTAAAAAAGTAAAATGATTGAATATAAATGATATAGAATAAAAGATGAGTCCAAAGTAATCAGAAATAACCAAAGAAATCCACGAACAAAGAAGTACACAACATAGACAGCGTGTAACCTTCGTCAAAATAGTTTTTCGATATTGGTGTCTGAGTGTAACTGGGTTCCCTAGTCCATTGTGGTACCTATAGTACAAGCTTTGTTTAGTTTAGGGCCACACAGTTGGTGTGTCAGTCTGGAGAATTATTATTATTATGATATTATTACATTTTTTGTTTAATTCTACATACTAAAAGGTTTATTTACAAATCGCTCATTGAAATTAGGGATTTCCTTCATTATGATTAATAATAATATGCCTCTTGACTGTTGTATGGCAAACGACTTTAGGACAATCGACGTTATGCGAAAAGAGCGACGCCCAAGACATTTACAACCAACTCAGGCAATCAACATAATTTTAGATATTATCCCTTAATTAAACTACACTTCATAGGTAGTTATGTTAAGGAAGATTGCCACTTACAAAAATATTATTACAAGATAGATGATACAAGCTGAAACTTACTAAGCTGAACTAACTAGATGGCGCGGCAACGGAAATGGCGATTTATTCTCGAATATTTTTGTGTTGTGTAAAATTATAAAAGGGCGTTGTATTTTTGAAATCCCTCTTACTTTTTTGGTGATTTTGCTGGAGAAAAGGTGTTTGGCTGTTATAACGATAAGTACTTTTTAAATAAGGCTTCTTTTGTGTTTTTAATTTAGTTGCTCTGTAATTTGAGGATGTGTAGTTTTGTTTAAATGTTTAACGGTTTAATAAATTAATTAGTTAATTGAGTAATACGTGATTCTGTGATAATGTATTTTTAATAAGATAATTTTGATAAGATATTTCTGGTTTGTGATTTAAAATATAATTTGAATTATTAACTGTTGGTTTAATATTTTATTTGTTGAGGTATTTCCCTTGTAGGCTAAATGTCTTTATGAGTAGGTAATAGAAAACTAATAGGTTTCTAGAAATACTACTGAATTAAATTGGTTTGGTTAGAGGATAGGTAATTTTCATGTAGAAGGGTTAATCATTTTTAACAGTTAATAGTGAAGACCAAAGAAAATAATACTCCTTTAACCAGTGGGTGAAGAAACTTGAAGTTGTAAAGTCATAAGTAAAATCGTTGGTATTAATTTAATGTTCCTTCTGCAATGGACGATAAGTATTATAATGATTGGTCAGAATTTCAAAGTTGCCAGTATAAATTGCTGCATTATAAAAAAAGAATATTTATATCAAATTGTGCTAAATCAGTTGAATCGATGTTTTAATGCCACAGTTTAAAAAAAACGCAGGTATCAAGAAAACAAAATGCGTATTATATGAGCTTAAACAAGGTTTCAAATAAGGTATACAGGGCGGCTCATTCAAATCGGTCAGTATGGGAAAGTCTGAAACTATAGGACATACGAAGATTTGTTCTTAGGAACCATGTCGCCGATTTTTATAAAGAGAAAAACTGCATTCATACATTTAAAAAAAATTGTACCCAGCTAGGGAATCGAACCCGGTCAACAAACAAATCTTCGTATGACTTATAGTTTCAGACTTTCCCATACTGACCGATTTGAATGAGCCACGATGTATATTTTAATAATATAGAAAAATCTGGACCGTTCTTGATATTTGTCTTTACTGAGACCAATATACCTGTCTATATCTAATACTATGTATGAGAAAGTTACTGAAATATTTTTAATTTGATTAAGAGTGTGTTTTCAGAATCGGTGCCAGTATTTAAATTATAAAATCAGTAGTTACCTATAAAAATATATAACATAAACTTTTTTTAGTGTACAGTTGCTCACTGCTTTGTTACACAAGGGGCCTTACCACAAACTCTAATAGCAAGACCTAGGACGTCTTATTTTGTATGTGATAACAAAACATTTTAATAACGGCCAGAAATTATGATATTTTAAACGGGACTTTATTTTATGTTAAGACTGAATAAATATAAAGATTCTAGTTTTTACAAACGACATAGGCTTAGAACATTTGCTTTACAAGATTCTGTAAAGCAAATGTTCTAAGCCTATGTTGTTTGTAAAAACTAGAGTAGCGTTGCTATGATATGACTTTGTTTATTGTCAAATAAGAAAAAAGCAATACATTCGTTTCTATCATCATATCAGTTTTTAATTTTGCGTAGTTTTTATTTTTACTTTAACATTTTATACTTCAAATAAAAGTAACAGGCACAGAATAAGCAAAATTAAACCAATATTGTCAAATTAAACCAATCATTCATTTTGTCTCATCACTTACGCTCCCTATCCTCCACTAAAAGTGCCTGAAAATTATGTGCTTGTTATTTTTTAACTGTTGTTATCTCCATTGGTTAAAATAATTGAATTTGAAAAGCCTCCATATTTTTTTCTGATGGTTTTTTTATAAACAAGTCACTTTTAGCTATAATAATACCTAAGTCATTGGTAACTGTCACTGTCAGGCAAGGCAACTATAAGAAAAATATTGATACCTAACCTATTACATTATAATACTGTGAAATAATAATGTTTTCGACACTTTAAGTACTTTAATTACAATTTTAATAATCATGGAGGCACTTTGCAAGCAGCAAGCTACTGATCGGCGAAACAAATGTAGTATTTAAAATGTTTTTGCAGTGAACTATGTATGATGTCCTCTCAAGGAGTTGTTGCAGTTACTCCATCCGTTTAAGCGTGGGAAAACTAAGAAGGTTCAATAGTATCTGCAGGGACTTCTTTAACTCAAGTCAACTTTGTCTTCATGATGCAGGATTACGACAGCATCGTCTTGCAGCAAGCTGGCAGGCTCTTAAAAATATCTTGCGTTGCTAAGAAGTAACAAAGACGTCTTGAATTACGTGGCACTATGGAACTCGTTATTTAATTATGAATTTAAATGTTTAAGAAGTATGTTTATGATATGGTTTATTATTTTTAAAAAACATGAGTTTGTCGTTGAATGTTGATTGGAGAATATGAAGAAAGTCTATAACATTTTAGCATTAGTTTACCCTCTATGTATTAGATTTATCCAATGCCTACAATGTCACTGTTCTATAGGAAAAATAGGTAAAATTTTGGCATGGCAAAACACAAAAGGTTTTTTTTATTAACTTCTATGCATATTTAAATTCTGTGTGTTATCATTTACCAACACTTATTTAAAGCTTTTAATATTATAACAAAGGTTTATTTTTTTAAATAAACAATGTACCATGTTTTTTTATCAAGTATAGAAATAATTTAAGTTTGTATATTCCACAATTGAAATTGTTATTCCAATACAATCTAGTCAAAGTTCAGGAACAGTGGTCTTTTTAAAAACCGTTAAATGAATTAAAAACTATTTATTAACTAACTGAGATACAATACATGTCTGTACAGAAGTCTATGTACTAAGCAACTCTGAGAAAATAAATAAAATAAACCTTATAACATTACCTTTGTAGGAACTAACTAAGACTGAACATCAACCCATGCAACTGCAATTTCAGCAAGCTAAGCTATGAAGGCCACCATGCGAGTAGCAACGCCAGATAACATAACTATCTTGCTTCTAAGATCCTTGTTAAACATTATATCATAATAAATGTCCCGCTTTAAAGTCTCTTCTTAAGCCAACATACCTGATTGCTGTTATAAAAAATTGGTTACCTTGTAGGTTTTTCTTTTCAATAAGAAGTTGTTTGATAAGTTTTATATAGGTTACTTATAGTAAATCTAATAGTAAGGAAGAACTATTTACTTTCTGTTCAGTTTGCTACAAACTTAACTGTAGTAAGTAGGTGGTGGTTAAATGGTACGAGAAAGCCAAAGATGTTATTTTTAAAAGATTTATTTAATGACATGCCAGGTCTAATAAAAGACACAAGTATCTAACAAATATTGTTATAATGCTAAGCAGATACCTATAATAAGGTAGTCTTTTATTTAAAACAACATTTTTAAAAACTATATAACAAAATAAGTAACAGTATTTCTTTAAAACAAATGGCAGATATACAGCAACTCTACACTTGGTGGAATTACAAAATTAAAGTTATTCATGATTTAACGGTCGGAACATCTTAACATAAAAGTAATAATGTTAAAACCCTAATGTAATTGAGTAACAAAAGACACTTTAATTTAAAACTATTGAACAAACAAGGTTAATTAGTAACCTAAAGAACAAAAAAAATTAATAAAATATATATAAGTAAGTTTGGCGAGCATTGTAAAAATAAATAAATATAATATAACCGAAATAAAAAAGTATTTAACTTCCTAAATGCTATTTAATTTATCCGATATACTTACATATAACATTTGAACATTCATTCGCTTTAATATAAGTTAAACAGAGGGTAATATTGCACCAATAGATCTTAAAGTATTGTGTTCCTTTTTGATTCATAGCACAATCTACATTGCACAATGTAGGTAACATCTTTCACTCAAAACTAATGTTCCTGTATTATTTTTAGTACTGTCAATTGATTTGACCATTTGTCACTTTTTCTTTAGTCCAACCTGGTAAATTATATCTAGTATTCATATAAAAGTTTGCACTAGGGAAACTTTTCTTTGGGATTATCCAATATTTTAACTGTAGCTTCTGTAATCTAAAATATTTTCCGCACATTGAAACAGCTTCATATCATAATCATCCACAGTTGAACATAGACCTCCCTTGCAACGGTTGTTTATTTACAAACTGCGACAATTTCAGATATTCCTCGGTCAAATCACAAATTTCATTATGTAGGACGCAATTAATTATTGAATTATAACATAGTAACGACTACAACCAACCGGTTCTCACTTAATTTATATTGTCAAAAAATAACCTAAACTACGTTCCCTATTGATATTGATATTAATTAGTCATAGACAAGTTTTGTTTGCACTCGCACAAGCAAGTAAATCCAACCAAGAAAAATATACTTTTTAAAGTTCAAACGGAGCATGAAATTGACATACGTCATGCGAACCGACCAATGAGAAGGTGACCTTTTAGCCAATAGGAGACTAGTTAGAATGTCAGCAAATACGGGTCGTACATTATCATGTCGGGCTTTCCAGGCCGTGCAATATCAGCACGTACCGATATTGCGCGACACGTATTGTACGACCCGTAATTGGCGACACGCCTTGGTCGCGGATTACTGGCCGTGCAAATACGTGTCGCGAATTATCATGTCGTGCAATACTGTGTCGTACATTATAGGGACCCCTTTTTTTTACCTTTCCCGCACTCGTGCGTTCTCTTTCCCAACTGTCAAAATAATGTCTATTAAAAAGAAAAATTAACCAACCAAGAAGTTTTTACTAAAAAAAAAAACAAAGAACTTTTAATGATTCATGTTAATACTTACGTAGCGTAGGTATATTTCTAAAAAAAGCTACTAGTTTGTTTCGATATCAGATTTAATGATTTGATTGAATTAGTGTGGTTGGTTTCATTTCATTTTATCTCATTATATTTCATTTTCATTTCATATCAATAAAAAAATTCTATTGAAGACTTGGCTGTATGGGCATAGTAACCTTTGCCTACCAAATTTGTGAAGAAAAAATGGCGCCATTTTCAAAATGAGTTAATTCGACATTTACGATCCTAATTTTATATTTTATTAAATTGCTTTATTTTTTCGCAACTGTATTAAAAATAGTCGTTCATTACACGTGCGGAACCGTCATTGCAACTCGTTCCTGTCAACCCTCGCCTTCGGCTGTGCCTCGGCTCGGGTAGACATTGGTCGGAACTCGTTGTAATGACAGCCTTTCCACACTTGTATTGAAATATACTATTTCGCACACACACACATGCCAACATACAAACATAATCACATAATTTTGCATTTACTTATTAGTTGAATACAATTACAGGCAATGGCATAAATATGTGCTTAAAGAAGAGATAAGCAGTAATGTAATACTTAAATCTAAGATCTATAAGTATCATGCTTTTTTTTCTTGTAATGATGTATAAAATAAGCAGTTTTTATCTTGATACTAATACCAATTAAACCTTGAAGTATGCAGATTATGCAGATAGAGGAACATAATTGACTACAGAGGTAAGATGTATTATCTTACTGTCTGCAATTCCTCTATTTGTCTTGCCCACCAAGCCAGAAATCAATATAATGTTTAGCAGAAAAATGTAAGCAGGCTTACTAAACCCAGTTTAGTTTGTAAAATTCCTAATATCTTTGCATTACTGACACTTTAGGTAATGCCAATTAGATATAAAGCTACACCCTGTTAGAAATAAACTAACAAATAAACAAAAAAAGCATTTAAAGAAAACCAAATTGTTTCCAAAGAAAACAATATTTTATCAGAAACTAACCTGTTCTTCGTCCTTCCACTCATCCTCCTTCACATTCATCTCGTCCCGGAGCGCCTCCCAGTCGTTGGTCAGCTTCTGCAGGTCGTTGGTGAGCGCCTCGTTCAGCTGGTGCGACTCCTCCAGCTGGTCGCGGAGCTGGTTGTTCTGGTTGGCTAGCTTCTCACACCTGATGAAGGTGAGTATGGTAAGTTTAATATCAGGAATTATATTTTTTTTATTTTATTTTATTTTATCTATCAGAGAAATAAACTTAAATCTATAGAATAATTGGCTATCCCAATTGTAAGTTTCTACTGATCAAGGTATAATAAGTAATAAAGAGTTTAAAATTGTATTTTTTAAATTTTATATGTAAGTTTTTTTTAATTATAAAAAAGCTACTGTAATACCTTGTTCTTGTCATTATATTGGCAAAAATAATGGAAGTACTCAATACTACTAAATCAGACTATGGACATTGACTAATTGGTAGCAGGGCCATTGAAAAAAATGTCTTAACCGACAAAAAAAGGTGCTTCATAGGTTTCGCACACAGGCGCTGCTTAGGGTCGGCGCGGCTCTGCTTGGTACCAATTTTTTATTATTAGGCTCTAAGGTGAAGCCTAGCTTAGCTTAGCTATACTAATTGGCTATAGTAAGAAGGAAGAGAAAATTAATACTCTAATTCTCATCCATACTTGCGTTTCTCCTCATCCAGCCTCCTCAGAGCGGTCTCCAGATCGTTGATCCTCTCGTCCCTCCGCGTGTCTGACCCTGAGGACGGCAGAGCGGCCGGCGCCGGGAGCGCAGCACTAGTCTTGCTCGGTCGGAACGTGACGTCACTGCGCGGGGTCTCGAGCATGTGCGACTCCAGCTCGGAACAACGCTGCTTGTACTGCAACACCTAGCAATAGACATGATGGATGAAAGATACAGCCAAGTTCAATACTGTCTAGAACGAGTTTTACTGTGGTAATTCAGTAAGTTTTTCACCTCTCATAATCGTAAGACATTTTAGAAGATATTAGACTCCACAAATATTTGACTAATAAGAAGCAATTTAATATAATGCACACACACAGCTGTTTAGTTTGTTTGTTTACTAACAAACTTATTTGACATTGAGATTGACGTTTTCGGTCAAAAATTGAATGTGACGTTGACTGGTGGGTTTTTATATTAGCCAGATCTAAATTAATTATTAATTAATTAATATTGTTAATAACTTACTATGTATAACATTACTATTAACTTGCTTTAAGTAGCTTTTCACAATACGATAATGTCATTGAGAAAGTTACTTCCAAAACTTCCATTGCAAATCCATGCTTCGTTTTCCGTGTCGGAACCCATAGTGTTTTTCGCAATGATAAACCCAATTACCTTAGCTTGAAGCCTGGACACCAGCGCAGCCTGCCCCTGCTGGGCGCGGCGGTAGGCATCCAGCCTCCGTCTGTTGTCCGCCGCCTCTTCAGCCAGCCGCGTGCGCAGTTCCTCATTCTGCCGACGAAGGTCCGGACCAGCGCTACCGATAGGCGAGTCCATCCCTGGAGGACTCTCCAGAGACTTCTGGAAAAGACAAATTCATGATTTTAGGGCAAAAAACGAGGATTTAGCTGTTTTTATTCTTAAATACCACAAGCTTTTGTGTATTTTTCGTGTTCACTAAATAAGCTGAATAGGTACTTAAGTACTCAAACACCCCAGAAGTCCTAAGCACATGTGCTTTCGAATTCAACTTTTCTTTGGCAATAAACAGTGTTTTAATAAACTATTATGTTAATCTCGCTAAAGGAAACTTGATATTTGTATACCTTCATACCTACTCACTCCTACAAAAAACATGTTTTACCTCCTTCTTCAGACGCTGATGTGGAAGCGTCGAAGTCCTCCTACCGATTGGAGCCCTAGCACTCCTCGGCGTCGACAAACCCTCTCTCGTCGGCAACTGAAAACAATAGTTATACCATTAACTCCACAGAGATAATAAATGTGGGAAATCAAACCGCAATCACCGAAGTTGATAAGCCGTCATAGATAGCGCCTGGTCAAGTACGTCAGCAAAGTTGCTAATTAATCCTTTACGCTATCATTGACAGGCACCACTCAACTTTCCATCAAACAAAACCTACAGATAAAATGTACGTAAATTACTGTGGTCGATTTAATGAAAACAAAACCCAACCTGAAATGTAACCTTCTTTTTCACTTTTCTTTTATGTTTCAATTGAAAATATACGAATTTAGCTGAACTCGCGTCAAAATCCATTTCTACTATTTCTTTACCAGTGAACTATTATTTTTTTGCCTATTTAACATGGACGCGAGGAGTTTCCACGTCGAAAGTGGGTGGAAAACTGCTATATTAGTGTGTATTTTCATGTTTAGATAACGGGAAATGTATCGTAGTGCCAGGGGAGTCTTGGCTATCGCTGGCTAGCCATCTAATTACTTGGCTCCCTAACTAAACGCTTGTTAGCAAGAGAGCCTTATTGTTTGTATAGCCGTGTCCTGCTCTAACAGTGCAGTACTTTGAGTAGACACGGAAAGGCAAATCAGTCGGTAAAAGAAAAGAGTAGGAAATAGGAGTATAGAATAACAATAAGGCACCTAAATATTCTTTAGTAATATAATGTTAGTAGGTACGTGTAGGATAAATTGATAAAATTCATTTTTGCAACGTAATATTAGTACCTACCTACTTGATCGATCACATTTCAAATAATTATACTATTTTGTTTTTAATTGCTAATGTAGAGGAGATACCAACGTTTATCCATTGATTAGATTATGTATCTAACTTCAACGGTATGACTTTCTATTACCTGTTCCTATCCAAATTCACAGAGTTATTATTTAAATTTATAACAACACTAGCGACCCGCCCGCGCTTCGAAATGGTAGGTATAATTTTGCGCGACTTGTTCCCGGCATGTTGAATATTAGCTAACTTAAAATAACTTTTTTCAGAATGTTCCTTATTTACTACTTTAAATGAAAAAAATACCTTTATGATGGTGAAAACCGTATTAAAATTCGTTAAATAGCTTAGGAGGAGATAGCGGACAAACATACAAACAATGATAATGAAGAGTGAATTTTAGTGAAATCAAAATAGATAATTATATAAAAAAGATTAACACTTATTTAGACTATAATTATATAAAAAAGATTAACTTTATTACTTATTCTTCTAACTTAGTTACTGAATTAAAGTAGGAGGAACTTGATTCTACTACCAACCTATATTTATTTTGCACCTCAGCAAAAAATATATGTTGTAACTACTTAACTTTAGTTTAATTCAGACACCGTTAAGCCCTCTTTTCCGTAGTTAGGCAGGTATGTAATCGTACACGAGTTAACTAACTGCAAATACAGGTCACTTACCTACTCACTTTAGTATGTAAATTGCTGAGTTAACCTTGTGCCTAGACTCTAGGTTAGAAACGTAAACAAACAGACACGTATAACGGTTTATTTTAACTAAAAGAACGTAACTTAGCTATCTCCATATTCGTAACGAATTATATTTAATATTTTTACTTAAATATTTCTTATTTTGTGTCTTTTAATCGTTCTCTTAAACGCAATTTAATAACACAACGTTGCCATGGCAACCAAATCACTTGCATTAAAAATGTTTGGTAGATAAATAGGCGTTTCAATTATAAATTTGATATCAAAATGATCTTTATTTTTAATTATATACTAATATACTTACTTGTACTTTCTCGACCTTAAAATGTTTACGGTAAGCACTTTATTTTTAATCTTATCACCTGTTTATAAAAGAAAGTCGTGTTTTTAATCACACTGATTATTTTACACTTCATAACTAGGTGGTTCTAAGATTGGCAACAACATATCTATCTATATAGATATATTTCTCTTATATTTAATACTGGTTTAGTTTTTGTAACACGGTTGAAAAGATGGAGTGACCCTTTTAGGGGTAGAGTTGGTACTGATTAAAAATTTACGAATTACACCCACCACTGTAGGGAGGGTTGCTAGAGTAAATGTTTCGCTTCACTGGTCACCCCCTTTTTAGATAGTAACCATGATAGGTAACTGATAACGATAAAATGCATTTAGGTAGCTATATGTTTATTAAGTTTTACAATACCTACGATCTTTATTGGGTAAAAACTTAGATATAACTAGATCGCCTAGATACGTTAGTTAATTACCTAATATTATTTCGTTAAGACTGCATTTGAAGAGAAGTTTATTCCTAAGAAATGTTTTTTTTGGTATTGTCACATCACGTCAATTAGTCTCATAAAACTAGAAAAATACAATAGGTATATTCTACGTGCTCCATTAACGAACCTCTACTCGTACGTACTTAGCAGACAAAGCCTCAAGGATCACCCTCTACAATAGTTATAAAAATAATCATACAAACCGTTGATAAAATACTTTTTTATACGATTATAACAATGTTTGTAGTTGCTTATTGAAAACATCAAACATATTTTTTAATAAATTCGAAGATCAATGACCGATAATTAAGTACGTTTTTTCTGATAAGAATAGTGACTTCATAATTCTTATCTAATATTAAGGCGAAAGAAAAAAATAATAGGAAAAATCACTTTTTTAGCATATAATGATACAAGTGTGCAAAGTTGTTCAATGTTCATCATAAACGAGGCTGAGACTTGCAGCGTAATTCAGCCAAGTAGGTATATAATGAACATGTTGCTCACGAGTACCCTATGTTGTTATTTCAGGTCTATCTAAATTTTGCGTCCAAGTAACAAACACACTCACAAACTTTCGCATATACGGGTGCAAAAGAACTGCTTCCGAAAACAAAAACTGGGCATTGCTGGAAGAGTACCTACTGGTTGCGTTTTGGGCAAAAAAAAATGTTTTTATGTTTAACAGAAAAGAATATTTTTTTTACGTACAAAATTGCATTTATACTATCAGATTTTGCGTTGATTTCAAATAAAATAGGGTTTTAATTTAATTTGCAATGTAAAAAATCGCACCTGAACCAACAGTTGATGTGTGAGCGATGAATTCAAGCGCCGAATACCTAGGACTAGGACTTTTCAATCCTTATATAATAACTTTTTTTAATTTGGTTTACTGGGTACACTGTTAGTGAATTTAGTTACCATTGAGGCTCCAGAATACATGGTTTCAGGCTTCGGAAGTGGTCTTTTTACACCCGTTATAGGTTATGTTAGAAAAGCCTTTAACCCATTTACTAAACGGCCACTAATTAATGAAAATATGTTATCTGAGAACTACAAACTAATACTTATCTTTGTATTGTGAATAAGATAGGCTCCCCAGTTACAAAGTATGGTTGTCAAGTAGCATCAGTATTCAAGTTGGTATAAATAAATTTAATATAGTTAGGAACCCATAGGTAAAATGTTGACAATGATTCGTATAGGTTAGTATATATTATGCAATATAAACGCTGCCTGAAGTACCTAAAAGTGTAAGCAGTAATGAGGCGATTCCAAGATACCTAAAATTGGGCACTGCACCGCACCGCACAATGTTTTTTTTGATGTTGTAGTGTTAATTAGAGTATAGGTGATACGATGTTTAATTATTTTATGGTATTTTTAAGCAACGACTCACTTCAAGCGAGACACAATCAATTTTATTTTGAGACTTTTGTTAAAATTACATGTACCCACACATCTTCTTTTAGGTAGGTAAGTAATCATACCACAGGATGCTTCCTGCACACCAACACGACTACTTAGAGGTTCTTTTATTTAAAATTATATTCAAATTCGTTATCTAAATGCTAATAATAAATTAATCATCATTGCAACTAAAGATTGCGTGCGTCTCCTGTGGTCCATTGTGTGCGTGCATTTTAAAACGAAAACAAAGTGATAACAAAGATAAGGTTAGCTGCAGTTTCTCGATGCATCTTGTATTCTTTACCTACACATAAAAACTGTTGTTAAATTTATTCGTTTGTAAAAAAAATATGAACTTTTTTTCTTTAACCGCGTTGCGCAATTTTTTTTCTTGTTTTGTTTCCTAGTTTACAGTTTAGTAACCTTCATTATACGTAGGTACCTTATTTTTGAATCTTACTGCTAACAATAAATAAAACACAAAAATTAAAGGGATGCTTACTTATTTAAAAAATGTCTCTATTAGCCTTGCAGATTTCTTCATGACTTAAGAGGAATAAACTCTAGGAAAGGCTCTGAAGAAAGTCACGTCTCTGCTTCTTGTTATGATACAGTTTTGAAGACCATAAATAATCACTGTCATAACTGTGATATTGTAAAAAAACAATGTGACGCAAAAGATTCCATTCCCTCAAAGGGTGAGGGGGGTAAGTTTATCATACAGCGGTCAATAACATTTCAATCTTATCAGTCGAAAAAATAAATGCTATTTTCTTACAAATGTCGTGTTCTTCCTCTTCGATTCAGTAAGATACTGTTATTAGAATAATAAGCAACTACGCAAACCTAAGTATTTCATCATATTCCCGCCACTTTATATTTAGATATTATAGCGGTGTCGTATACAACGTTTTAATTTTAAAGTAACGGTTTTACTATCGAACTGTATATTTCAGTTCGCACCTTGCTTTTCATATCCGAATATAAGGTAGGTACTTACTTACGTAAATAGATAACGTAGCTTTTATCTATCACAACGCCCTTCTGCATTTTTAAAATTGCTTGTTTTTAATATACCTATGTTCGCTATCTATATTCTCAGTCTTCCTTTTCATAAATGTGATTTCTATTAAAACTTGTTTTTCTAATTTTATCCTTATCTGCATATTAGTGCTACCTACTTCTCTACATATCTATTCAATTTCAGAAAGTGTTCTTAAAAGTGATCTCACTAACAGTATGTAGAGCTAGCTTGCCTGTAAATTAAAACCTCCGCGAATAATTTATTTTATTTGAACGGTTGAACCTTCCTTTTTCAAAAAGGTAGAAAACGATACATTCCGTCAGTGTTTCCAATTTCGCGTGTTCGACAGGCACATAGAGGCGAACTGGGTCACAGTAAACATTATACGATCCAATGATAATAATGATGGCTCTGTCGATGCTGCCGTGATCGTAGCAAAAAAAAGTACCTACTGGTAGAGTACAAAATAGTTTAAATATTTTTTTCCTAAAAAATACTAAAATTAATCTTTTCATAATAGTTGAGTTTAAACTAAAAATCTTTTCTTACGTACTTTAACGTTTTTACCTATTTTATTAGTTATCTAGGCTACAAACAAGTTTAAATGATTTTTTCCTAAAAAAATACTAAAAGGTGAGTTATAAAAAACGTTCATAAAACTTAAACACAATCGTAAATAAGTTCACCCCTTCAATGCATCATCGTATAGACTTTCTACTATCTAAACTATGACTCATGTCAAGTTTTGTATTGTTTCTTTTCCTTCATGAAATGTTTTTGTAAACTGTAAGGTAAGTTGAATTCACCAATTGGCAATTTTCCTTTGATTCTCCGAATAAAAAAGTAACCCTTCAGATTCGCGTGGCGGGAAACTTTGCATCATTAGTGTCAAACTTTAGTTCGACAACAAATAACCGTTTATTACCGATTTCTGCAGACAAGTTAATAAAATTAACTTCTTACAAAGCACTGTAAAATGGCAGAATATTATTGGTTTTGGGGTTAAATTAGACTATTGTTTAGTGCCTATTTGCTTTGTAATTTTGTGGGAACTGTTGTAAATTTATTGAAATATCTATGGGAAATGGAACTTTTCGCTAAGTAGGTACTAACTTGTTTCTAGCACGGATGAAAATATTAATGTTTTAGCTTCTAAGTATATCTATATTTTCTATGATATCGATTACCATAAACATCTACTAAATAAAAAATGCTTATCTGCCAGACAACTACGCCTTACCACTCACAAAGTCTGATAAGTCTTATTTATCGCTAAATTCCTCAAAATAAATCCATCATGAATAGGAATCGTCCGTTAAACCATATTTCCGCGGTTCGTGACATTCTCGCATGTTTCCTTGCGAACTTCCCGCCCATAAATTATATTTTATGCCACTTGTCAAACGGCCATCTTTGTTTACCGGTAAATTTTTGTCGGTATTCTTTTACCGGTTTTCGTCTCGTGGTTCGGTATGCGTTGAGCCATTGAAATAGAGACGGGTATTATTGAGCGATTTTGGTTACGAGTGTCTTGTTTTTTTTTATCTTCTTATCGATTGTGCCAAGTGGTGCTGTTCCCCGATTTAAATTCGTGAATCGGTTCTGGGAACCAAAAATAAGTTTAGTTAGTTACTTAGACTTGAAACGTACAAGTACAACGTAACCTATCTATCTAGGTACCTGCCAATAAACAATGAACTCCACACTTTCACACTCCAGTGTAATATATTCTAATTTGGTAGTTACATGCTGTAATATGGATAACTGTGCGACTTACGTGAAACAATAAAGTATTACTTATGCAAGTTTAAAAAGATGGAAATAAAAAATAAGTAAATATTGGTGTGGACCTACTAACTATACAGAACATGTGCTTTTCTGGGTTCTAACAGTTTTGGCTTAGTGTACAAAAAAATACAATCTAACACGAAACCATTTTCCCTACAGAATATTTCAATGTAGGTATCTTGTATAAAATATGCGTTTTGTAATTATTTGGACGATTCTGACGCGTCAATCACTAGCATTTCAACGCTCAATGTTTCTGACCGCGTGGAGGGTGGAGCTGTAAGAAACCTCACAAAGATACCACCCTTTTTAAAAAAACTGTTGTCATGACAAAACGTGATTGGTGACACGCACGTGTTTTACATTTCCGATTTATAAAGAAAATTCAATTTCTTAGCTATTATTTACCCATCTACAAATAATATGACTTCAAGCTTAACTCGTAAAAGAAAAATGTGGAACCGATTTCTTTTAATGCTTTAACAGCATTATCTCTCCTACCTATAGTGTATGGACTCTACCGTCTATTTTGCGTCATGTTAATCTAATAACTAAAAGGTCATCCTCATTTTAGAAGTGTGGAATTTGGCACAGTTGTAGTATTTATTTAAAGAGTTCTATAGTGAATAATTACTTTTTAATAATGCATAAGTAATACTTGTATTTAATAATAATAAAAGATCGCATGGACCTTCACTGAACTGGTTATTGGCTTAGTTATACAAGACAGCATATCATTCGTCCTATCCTACCTAACCCATTTACTGACTGACCGCAAACAATTCTGGGTAAATTCGACCTGAGATTAAGTATTTGTTGATTGTAGGTCAGTTTCGTGAGAAGGCCGCAGATAACAACCACGAGAGGTGCGCGTGAGTCGGTGTGGAGGGTGGGGGTGACGGGGCAAAGAGCTTGTTGCATCAGAATTTGAGATTTGGACTTGTGTTTGGGTGTGATAGATAGGTGGCGTGAGTAAACAGAAGAAAAGTAGATGGAGTTAGGTAAATGACAATATGGGGTACAAAAGTTGTTAATAGGTAGGTTAGCTGTGCTTAGCAAAATTTTGTTTAATTTTCATCGACCGAGTTTGTGGCAAGGGGTTGCTTTTAGTATACAGTGTTTAAAGCCCAAAAATGAGTAGAAATATGTACTTGGTTCTAAAACTTATACCAAGTATTAATATACGCATATACCTATAATTTACTAAATGGGCATGACAACTATGCAATTACCTACTATATTTTTACTAACAAAACCACTGTTCAACATGCATTGATGTCAAACTGCTGTACACTAAGAAGGTAAACAGACCTTCACCTATGTAAGGTTCAGAAACCTCAGTTTTGAGCCCGGTTTAAAACAATGGGCGACCTAGTTTCTAAAGCTGCTTCTACTCGTAGCTGAACTCTCTGTCACAGATTTAAGTGGCACTATTAATAATAACTTCTTAATTATAAGTTCTAAAATATTATTTTTTTTTAAATAAAGAGAGGTAGAAATGTGCTTTTTATATGTCTCTTATTAAGAATAGATAGCCTTAGTAAACAGAATAACAAACACACATACACACGCACACAACCCTCACACCAAAGTAGATACAAAAAGATTACTTAATTGCTTACACGCAGTTATCTAGTAGGTACCTTCTTAAGAACAACAAACGTTAATTGACAAATCAATTATTTATTTATAGAAAAAAAATGCCTGATTTAGAATATCTCTGTGAATTGATCTGATTAACTTCATCGGGCTAAATGGTAATTTCCATAATGATATAAACCAATATCACGTTTTAACAACTGAACACGAGTTATCTGACACTCTACGAATTGGTTCGAGAAGATGGTTCTAAAATAGAACCCTAATTTTTGAAGGTAGGTATTTACGGAACGTTCGATTATATCATCATCATTATCATTATCATTACAAAGCATAAATCCAAGTCGCTAATTCTGTCCGTTTGTATGTTTGTCCGCGAACTCCTCCTAAACCACTTAACGGATTTAAATTTGGTTTTCGCCATCTTAAAGGTAATTTATTCATTTATACTTATAAATAAAGAACCTTCAGAAAACTTTATTTAAAGTAAGCCAAAGCATCATCATCATAACGCATCGTGAACAAGTCGCGCAAAGTAACACCATTGCGAAGCGTGGGCGGGTCGCTAGTTATGTATATTTCTATGTATGTCTGTAATTTCTGTAAATATCCTATAAGTTAACTTAATTACAATACTTCTATGTAACCTTTCCTTGCTCTATCTGTATTCTACGTAGATTTTTACTAAACTTTATGTAGACGTTAAACATCTCGATGAAATGAGTTTAATTTTAATACTTTATTACTGTCTTAAATTATTATAGGATGTTCTATTAAAATAAATTAAACTATTCTTTCACATTTTTTTACTTACTTAACTTTAAAAAAGATAATATTTTTGTGCCGTAAAGTAGAATTTAGATAGAAATGCATACTAAAGCGGATGGATGATAAAAGTTATAAATAATTTCCCCGTTTCCGACAACACCATTCTGATAACCAAATGCATTAAAATATGTAAGTTAGGTATGACAGTTTAATGTTAGACATGTTTTAATTCAGAAAATTTGAACCTCAATAGTTACTGTACGCTAGTTTAGTGAAGATCCGACCCGCTGAGTTTCTCGCTGGATTCTTCTCAGAGAGGGACCCCTTACGAACCAGTGTAGTTTACATGATAGCATCGCCCTTAGCCGAGGTCGTCCCAACTGGGAACCCTTAGGCAGTTGCATCGTAGGTAGGGCCAAACTACTTGCGGGCTGAGCGCCTTAAGCGCTCGCCATCCAAGCTCGGTGAAGCTGTGAAAGCCGTCAAGTGGCTAACAGCAAACAAAAGTCAGAAAAAAGGTTTAGTTTAGTCTAGGATTTGAAATTGACTATCATTTAAGTACCTACCGGGAATTATGAAGTATTCGCATATACGAAAGTTTGATAGGTATAATTCAACATTTAATTAATTCTCAATTCAGAAACCCTCCGGCAATAGGTAGGTATTTTAAACAGTTTGTAGTTCCTGCCTCGTACTTAAAATATTGCCTAGAGAATGACCAAAACCGTACAATCGTTTTTCAAATGAAGAGTCTTAGAGAAAGAATATTCTTTTCCCCGAATTCTAACAATTTTCACTTTCTCATACAAATTCAAACATTATAGTGTAACTTTACCTACATAGAACGTGGTTTGACTGATAGGTACTGAAGCTAATAAAAAAGGTAAGAATATTGTTTGTTTTTGGAAAATGTAGGCAATGCAAATATTACCTATCTACATATTTGAAAATATTGGCAGCTGACTTCAATAAATATGTAATGCTTACTTTGTTACCATAACCAGTAGGTAAACAAATTAAATATAAGAATTACTTGCACAAATCTTTATCATAGGGCAACTTAATATTGGACTTTGGTCTTGATAAGGAAATAAATATTTTCGTCTTAAACAACCAATTAGATGTTTTATGTTTATAAAATTGGTACAAATTATCATGGCCCTGTGTAACCCTACAACTTTAATCATCCTAATCTATAATTAAAGTACTACATAGTCAGTCAAGCCATTTAAAAGACAACTATATTAGTACGTTAAAAGAAATTTGAAACAGACGCATTTATATTAATTTAATAAATTCAATTATTTAGTCATTAATTATTTTTTATATTTCTCACTGTTTCTAAAGTTTGATTATTTCCTTTTTGTGCAAAAAACACTAACATATCGGCATTTTTAAAGTCAGTAAAAAAAGTTAAGTTAAAAAAAACATAAAGTTTTCTTTTCTTGCAATGCTCATTACTAAAAAAATACTGATTAAAACCCACCGTTACACGAACAATTATCTAACATTTTTTACTATAGCAACCTTGCCCCAAATAAAATCGGAATAATTCCCCAAAAATGTTATTTCTTTAGTTTCCACGTATCGTGTCGACGAGGCATTAGGACGCGGGTAGATACCGTTTAAAGACGTTCTACAGTCAACAGTGATCATAACTTTAACGAGTTTTGGTAATCTTTCATAAAACTACACATTTCGCGGGAAATATGGACGCCAGATAACAAATGTTGACCTGGGACGGCGTTAAAACTAGCATAGTGGCCTACTAATACCTACCATTATTTAAAAGTATTTAAGAGCTCAAAGTTTAGATTCAAAAAGTTAAGTTTCATCTGAAATGTATGATCATAAGACGTCAAATGCTAAGAGTTTATTCCAAAGCTTCGAGAATAATGAATGAAAAGATCAATAAATCCTATAACACCATATTTTTATTACATTCTGCTTTATCTCAGTGGACCTACCTATCCATTTCCCTTTAATTACGTGAGGTCTTCTGTGTAGTTATTGTTTCCACTCCACCATATCTTCATTTGTAAATTTTTGATATCTGCATAATTAAATTTTTGATATCTTTTTTAATATTTCGATTACCAAAAGGTTCTGTTATTACGAAATCATATTTTTTTAAACCTCAAATGCATTAACGATCTTATTAAAAAAAAAAAAAACTAAGCGCCAGACATGTGACTGAAAACCTGATAAAGTCTCGACACATGTTTTCATTGACGTGACCATTGAAGTACAATTACAACTACAATTCAAACAAACATTAATGGACATTGAAGTACAAGTAAATCTTTCGAAAGTTCTATCCAACTAAATCCTCCTTACGCAACCTTACATGCTGCGAGTAGTAAAAATCCGATAGCATCTCGATACCGGATTGAAAGCTACGTTCGGTATGTAAATGAGGGTAGATTGCGATAGTGGCAGTGGTGGTACCATGCGTATGGAGGTAGGCAGTTATTGCGGATGGATGTCGAACTTAGTTTATGGGGTATACGGGGAAAGTCAGCAGAAAAAGGTAATAGTAGAAGATTTATAGAAAAATACATAGAGATGGTTACTGTAGCTGAGTGCCGACTTGTTTTTCAAGTAATCCTACTAATATTATAAACGTGAAAGTTTGTGAGTATGGATGTATGGAAGTTTGTTACTCTTTCACGTAAAAACTACTTGATGGATTTTTATGAAACTTTACAGTAATATAGGTTATGCATCAGAATGAAACATAGGGTACTTTTTACCGCGGGAAAACTTCTCATTCCCACGGGAAACCGACTTACACGCGAACGGAGTCGCGGGCGGCCACTAGGTTTGTTTATAAATTAAAATGTGAACGCAGTATAAATCACAGTTTGCTAAATATTTCAATGATTGCAGTATCCATTAGTTAACACAAAAAAATATGTCTATTGATAACTATTGTTGGTAGGTAATTCATATAATACAGAAAAAAGTTAAAACAGTCGAAAAAATACTTCTTCTATTCTTTTCAATTTTACTCCTTTTTGTTTTCAATATTGTATGTAAAATGCACAAGAAGTGTATCTAACAAAAAACCCAATTTTAAATCATAAAGCAAAGCTAACTCTTGTGTGTCCAATTTAATCAAACCACAAACACTTAATGTTTATCTGGCATCCTTGTATCAATGTCAACTTCTAACAATCATCCCGCAAAGCAATCTCAATCACCCGCCACCAAATCTCTGCCTCCGCTCTTATTCTCAAGTTTCTTACCTCACCGCTCTTATTCTCAAGTTTGTTAAAGTTATCGTAAGACTCACCGGCATCTCGACAGCAGCTCGCCCAGCGCCCGCCGCCCTACTGCCGCCGGCGCCGCCGAGGTACCACCGCACCGCCTGACTCCGCCACCAGCCTCGCGTGACTCCACCACGCACGCCAATACCCACCTTACCAACACACAACAAAGACGACTTTCCCTCGAACGGCTGCCAGGATAATTTACATTCAAATTCGAAGCTCCTTCACTATTGTCACCGGTCGTAATAATCGACGGTACTTCCTGAATCTGAACCCTGGCTGGATAGGAATTAGGATAGTATTCCAATTAATCAAAGTTTACCTTGAATTTTTCTTTGAGCGAATTAATAACCGCGTTTCTGGCTTGTTCGTATCGGGCTTTGGATTGTTCTTGTTTTGTTTTTTGGAATGCTTCCTTTGAGTTTGCGAGCTTTTCGATGAATTTCGTGGCTTGGTTTAGTTGGAAGTCGGTATTAGAAATTAGGTCGCTGGTATTTGTGGATTTGTCTTCATATTTTACTTCCCTGTTTACAATTTCTGGAGTAGCATTTGTTTTTTTAGAAACTTCTAGAATCCCTTTTTTACTTGTGCGAAGTTGCTTGCTCTCATTTTGAGCATTATATTCTCCATATTGATCCCACCATTTGACACCATCTGCGTTGATTGGTGCTCGAGATCTTGGAGAAAAAGGCGTCTTTGAAGACTTACTCATTCCTAAAACTGTTATCTTTTTAAATTACTTGAATAAATCCCTTAATCTAACCACACGTTTAAACTTTTCCGCAGCCTGGAGAAAACTAATTCAAAAAGCTTTTCCTTTTTTTGCACAATTGAAATGCAAGTCATATTTTATCTTTTAAAATCCTTCATCCTGTTCTAATAGCGTAGAAAAAACAAGGATAGTTGATATCAAAATAGGTGAACATACAATGTGTGATGATTTACCAAAATAACAACAATGGACTAAAACCTTTATTAGGTTAGTAGGTTGGTTTAGTTATTAAATCAATACTATTATTTTAAATAAATACAAAAAAAAACTTATATTTGTTGTTTGTTTATAGGTATTTGGAAATCTTTATTTAATGTTATACCCAAATGGAAGATTTTAAACTAAGATGATCAAAAAAGTGGAATTATAGATAAAAAGCTTACTAGTAATGACATAATTTAACTAAAACCACTGAAATTGTCCAAGATCTGGCTATTTAAAATAAAAAAACAAAAATTTTGCTACACACAAGTAAAATCAAAAAGATCTGAATTATTTGAATGTATTGCTACTGTTTATTATGTATGTCAATAACTTTACTTGTTAATAAACATTTTTAGCTTTTGCGTTGTATAAATGTTACCTAACAATTACGTAATAAAAACATTATTATACCAATATAAACATATTTCTAGTATACCGTAGTTACCCGGATCTGTACTGTGGAATGTTATGATACCGTTTTGTTTAGACAGACAAAATAGCTGTTAACCTCTGCTCCTCATTTATTGATACTAATTTATTATATAAGTCGTATACAATATTAATATTTTATTTATATTAATTTATTAACGGTTGAATATAGATATAAAGAGAGCTCAATTATGAAGAGTAATGAAAGTGCATCAAGTAAGAAATCAACTATACATTGTTACAATCAAACTTATTTATAGTCAATAGATATAAGACATCCTGTTCCAGGCGGCAGGTCAGACAGACCAACGTTCCGATAGCTCCGTTCTGAACTTAATTAACTAAGGTGCAATGTTATCAATCCAAACTAATTCATAAACGATTCCAAACCGTATATCAAAGAACATAAGTAACATATTTGAATGACTGGAGTCGACCTTTTCCACACGGCGGAGAATGTAATCAAATATGAATGCAACAGAGTGGTAACAAGATAAAAAGTCAGCTATTTCTATTAAAAAAAGTGCACTTTTGTCTTCAAAGGCTATTGGTATAAGTGGGTCACAGAAGTGGGTCTATTGAAGAAAAGCGTAGCAAGAGATGTGAAATCGTAGACACTACGAAAAACCGTAGTCGTCTAGCCGTACTTGTAAGGACTTCAAGCTCAAAGAAATATTATTTGTCAACTTCTGATGCTTTTATTGAATTATCTGCAACTTTCTATCCGGTAATAAAAACTGAAGTAGTCGTTAATATTAAATCGAACAAGATTTACCTAAAGATTAGATTAGTATTTCAAGAACTTTCAACTCAACTTGAGGTAAACAAAACCTCATGAAATCTTCCTTTTGTTTGTTTATATTGATAAATTGGGTCATGTCGTCTGGCCGAGAGTCGAACTTTGGCCGTCTGGTAGAGCAATGCACTGCTAACAGTCGATACAAATTACTGTGGAAAGGTACACAGGAGATAACGTAAATAACTAATGGTTTCCTTATAATTCAACTTATATTTCTATCTGCGTACAATTTATGAGGAAAAATAATAAAAACGTAGAGAAATAGACTGGACTTTCCCTTTCGGTGTTTTATCAAAAATGAAAGAGATAATTGATGTGATTATGAATAAAGATATTGAAATATTGATTACTCATTATAAAAATTATACTTTAAGTATATTTTTGTGGCAACTGAAAATTTTTTACTTAATTAAAATTCGTGTTTACAATATATGTAAGTATCTAAATATAATATGTATGAAATGGAATTACGCTTTTTACCTTCTAGGATCCTATGTGTAACTTCTGAAAATCCTTACAATTATGTTAATTAGGAATTAGGCAAACACTTGAAGACAGTACCTAATCGACATATTTTTATCAACTTTATTCAAGAACTAGAAACGTTTCGTTTTTTCATCATTTTTTTAGGTAGCTCAATCGTCTACAACACCTTAAATAATTAACCTATTTACGAAAATATCAATGCCATATCTTTAATTATTGTAAAACAAGTTAAAACCATAATGAAGAGAAAGGGAATAATAATACGAAATTAAGTTTTACTTGCATTTTAGTTAATCTGTGTCAGAAAAAATATATTTATAGTACTGCCATTTTCAAGTTAAATTTAATTAAAATTAACTGTAGGAATAGGCTCCTAATTGATTTGATTCAAAATCCTTGCAATCGACACACTCTTCTTATCTTAAAACTAAACAATAACATTTCAGCGCACATTCAAGCTCTAGATTTAAACAAAACATGTTTAATTAAGTGAAAGATAAAAATCAAATTGTCTGCCACGCGTCTGTCCAAAGTATTTACATGTGATGTGCCAACCTTCGGATAATTGGTTATCTAATTGTTATCGATTATTTGAAGATAACTCGAAACCAAAATAAGGAACCAGTTGGAACAGTATAAAGTAGGTTACAGACAGTACGTCGAGTCAGATTCTGTCTTTGAATTAAAGATTGTGGCTAATAACAGGTGTGAAATAAAGATTTTGACGAGTAGGTAGTTCTTGTTATTTTTTGGCTATCAACCAATCCTCACTGAGCCAGGTGGATTACGACTTAGTACGACTCGTAACCTGGAAAGGAGGGCTGCTGGGAACGTATATTGGTGCTATTTTGTAGTTCAGTAATGATTAAATTAGCTATACCTTAAGTAAGGTATGTTTTTGGCAGTTTTAATTTTATAAGACTAAACTTTATAATATAAGTAGTTACTTATAATGTGTGTTGTTGATCTCTTGAGTTTAAGTTTACTTGTTATAGTTTCAAGATGCCAACAGGAAAACTAGAATAAAAACTTTAAATCATCAAATTTTCGTATTTTTTTCATAGACGTTTCCTTTCTTTGACGATTTACTACTTACTTCCCTGATGCATCAAAATTCGCTATTCTGACCACCGGAAAACCCATATTCGACTTGAGTACTCCTAAAAATAGTAATCTATGTCAAGTTGACATTGATAAGTTTCGGTTTACCACGGAAAGTCCCTACATTGAGATCCGGGAAGAATTTTATCACAGAGATTAAAGGTAAACAAGCGGATCACGGGGTCAGTGCATGTTTTTTTTTAAATAAATAAATAAACTGCGTCGATTGTTACAATTCAAGGTAGGCTGGATATCGTTAAAAGATAAGTAGGGGCTTGAGATGTAAAATGTTACATAATTTAAGCGTTACTTACCCATTGGCACATTGGTCAATAATGTTAAAAATTGGTCTGACAAGAGTAGTCGTTTCATCCTTTTACCTAAGAAATCCCTAAATATGTCGTATTGCACTGACTTGATCTAAAAAAGACCGAAGTATTTAGGCCACATCTGAGACATTAGGTAAATACAGCGGTCAAAACAATAACTGAATAGTAGTCTAGACATAATTAATTAATTTAATATAAAGTCTAAACAATTACAAGGACATAAACATTATTCTCACAGTCTCACATCGATAAAATAGTAGGCACCTTAAAGCACTCTGTAGGTACATAAATATTAAAAGGGCAGTTTGGTATTCAACTAAGCAAAGACCAAGTAAGCGAGTATTTCTACGAAATCTTAACCCTTTCCCTAAGGTAACTTGATTTGGTTATGTTACCTTTTGCTTCAGTCAGATAATATATTGACAAATTACTGTTTGTTTTTACTCTATCCGGTATTTCGCGGGCGGGCGGACCTATCGTGGTCGCGAGTCCGCCAACGACGATAGGTAACCCTGTCTAAACGTCGGGCAAAGAGGTACGTTACCTTTTTGCTTAGAAATTACCGCGCGAAATCCCGGATAGAGTAAAAACAATGTGTTCAACGCGAGTTAGCCTAAAAAAATAATAATTACTACCTTCTGTTAATCCTTGCTTGTTACTAATGTAGGCTATAATTTACCTTAGTTCCAAAAAATATAATTAGCTTATTAGTTAGCAGTTTAAACAATTACTTAATATGTTTGTTGGTAAATCGTAAGGATCCCTTTCATTCAGGACATGCGTACACGCTGTGTGCTGCTGGCTGGAAAGTTACAAAAGGGACTTTTTAAAAAGGGTGACTACGTGACGAAACAAACGTAAGTATTAAGAGACTAGGGAATTATATTTACAACTGTTTTCAAATGTTAATCTTTTGAATATTTAAATGACTAGTGTATTAAAGAAGTATGATAGAAGGTTGGGTGCAAGAAAAAGAAAGATTTGAACAGAGAAAACATGAGGAACTTATGTATATCAAACATTAAGAATAACTAGAAAAACTTGTACCATTGTTTTGACCCAAAGAAGCGTATTAAAAGATTGTATTTATTCGTTTTCGAAAAAACATATCATTACAAAATAGGTAATAAATAGTGCGTTAGTAGGTACTCTTCATTTTAACAGCTACGAACCTGCTACGTCGTGACTACCGTGACTACCCTACTACGGTAGATTTATATAAATTAAGCAAGAAGGTCATTGAGGCAGCATTAGGGCACTAGGTTTTAATGAAAATTATAATAAATCAAATTTTTTTTTCTTTTTACTTTTTAAACTGATTCAAATTATATAGGAACGAAACTGAGATGACAAACGAAAACTGATTTTTTTCTGGTTTTAGCAAAGATGCAAAACACCTACCAACCATCAAAGCACTAAATGTAGGTACCAACTTATGTAATAGATGCTGAGTAAAGTTATTTGTACAAGCACCTTAATGTTTTTCACATTGCACACGCAACGTGAAAATCACTTGGACTTTGTCCAGTAACCCGACGACCCGGACGAGATACTACTATCTAGGCTGCAGTGATACTTACAAACAGAAGCCATCAAACATTAGGTAACAAAAAAAAAAAGAAAAAAAAACTTTGCATGAAACCTTCTTTGTTTTCCTTGACAAGAGTTTGCAGCGAAATCTTAATTTCGACCTACTTTAATTTAATTAGGTTATATTTACACACATATTAGAATGATAAAGTGTCCAAATTGATAAAAAAATAAAGCGATAGTTATACTAAGTTGGATACCTTAGTACTTTAAGTTGGTGAAAAAACGCAACGCAACACAAGGGAAAAACTTAGTCGCATTGATAATGTTATTTTCGCTCTACATTGGCTTTGATATGATAACCTAAAGAAGAGGTAAATATCAACAGACAAGAAACAAAATAACTTCTACTTATATAGGGCTGTGTCTTTTAGAATAATAATATGACTTCAATTACGAATCAACCATGAATCAATGATAATATTTAGACGTTATAGGTACTTAACTAACCAAACTGTGGACGTCACTGTTGGGTATGTACCCAAAAGTATCGTTTTAGATTTTCTAATAAACAAAACAGAACTATTTGTTATCTATTACAAATCTAAATCATTTGATTAATAGTTATTCAATAATTAGAAAGGTCAAGTTATCACGAGGGCGCGACGTGATCGTAGTTAGTAAATTGGTGATGATAACAAATGTAATTACGATGGAACCTTATCGAGGTGCTAATCGTTATTATTATTAATATTAGATGAAAGCAATGTGTTTATGAAGTAGGAAGTGTTTTCCAGTAGATATGAATGTGAACTTTTGGCATTGAGGGCGATGTAAATAAATGCCACGAGAGAAAGGCGTGATCAACAACTTTATTATAAATCGAATAACATTTCAAAACCTGTGAATGGAACATGATAATATGTTCTAACCACAATGACCTACTAATGACTTGGTCTAAGTATTTCGATATGCTATTAAATCCCCTTCAAAATTTCCTGATAAGTCTTATAGACAGATAGATATACCTACCTACTAGCTTTGACATTAAAGTAAATATGCATTAAAGTAATTCAATAAAATTCCCAAAATAAACTCAATCATAATATTTTATTCCAGTATATCTAGCAAAACATATAAAATTACTAGTTAAATTAATAATAACATTCGGTACAAACTTAAATATTATCTACTTAGTAGTTACAAACATGTCGTATCGTACCCCGGGTCGACGACTCCAGATACCACAGAGGACGACAGACGGCAGAGCGCGACATAAGATACGCCTCAAGCCTACTGGCCCGCACTCACGCACTAGTCAGGTACTGAGTGTCTTAATAAATAAATACACGCAACACACTAACGCCCTCACATGGGCACGTTGGGCGGCGTCTTGCAGGGCTCCGGCGGCACGCGGCGCTCCTCGGCGTGCGACTGGTACGCGCAGTACGGCAGCGGGTCCCAGAACGCAAACAAGGCCTCTCGAGTGTCCAGCACCGTATTCAGCAACTTCCCCACAGATGCGCCGTGCGCGCACTTGGATTGAGGCTGACAAAGATAGGGCAGCGACACTCCCACTCGTGCGCCGATAGCGACCAATCTAGTTGTGTGCCCATTTGTCGTAGCTTCTTCTCGGACAAGCCTGAAGGACACGTGACCAGTCATAGGACGAGCAGGAGTCAGCGAAGACACAAAGCGTTGCACCCAGGCGTCAGCTTCGTCGTCCTTTTGAGGTAGTATACCCCCAGTGGTAGAGTCTACGCGGCAAGTCACGTTGTTGACTGCACGTGACTCTTTTAATGTAGTGCAAGTCATTAGTTTCTCTCCTTTCGGTTCTCTAACGATGACCCATGGTTTTTCAACGCTTATTTCGCGAGGGAAAATGAAGTTATTTCTATCTTCTGGCATCACAAAGCGCATACGGTCTCTGGCGCCGCGGGCTCCAGCACTGGCTATATAATGTTTCGCTTCCTTCGATGCTCCGCTCTCGTACCAAGCTCGTACTTCCTGTTCACTGACCACCACCCAAAACTGTGGTGTAGGCAGGCCGACTGCGCGGCAAACGCGGATCAACTCCAGTGGATCATCAATGCTGACCACGTCGCGTGCACAAGGAATGAAACATTGGCATCCAATAACTTCCAAATGAGGTTTGGCTAAAGCGTCATAGTATGCTGGAGTCGTATAACTCACAGGCACATAAAACACCACCGATTCTCTTTCCACGATCTCTTGCAGTGCACGCGAATAGGCTAATGGATCCGCGGGATTGGGTCGAGGTACAGTGTAGAACTTATCGACGGCAGCGGAGTACTTGAGTAGTGCAAACTGGCCCTCTATTTCGAAAGCAACTACCCTCGCCCCCGCCGAGTGAAAATTTCTCGCTAAATGTAACGCCTGCGCAGAACTTCCCCCGCTGATGAGAACCGTGCGAGGTTTGTTAGGATCTTTATATTTGATGGCACGGGCGATCATCCGCAACACTCCGATAGGGCACTGAATACACTTCCAGAAAATGAACAGCGAAGCCGCGATCCACAACGTCGGCAGCACGACCAGTATTTGCTTCCACGCTGGGTGTGCAATTATTTCCAGCATAAAGAATAGCGGCCGTAGAAGTTGTCGGGGGAGCCAGATCATCATTCTGATAAGTTTCGGCAGGGGCAGCGGTCGTTCAGGTGAGATGGCGCGTTCCTCCGGTATCAGCGAGAAGGTGGAGGAGAAGGACCTCCTCAGGGCTGTGAAGGGCGGCGGTTGGTGCGGGCATCGTTTGACTCGCGGGGAGAACACAAGTTCGGTGTTGGAGCGCGCGAGGCGCGTGTACTCAGGCGCGCAAGCCGGCATGGCGCAGGTCGGACTGGCGCGCGCGCCGCCACTACACGCATATAAACTACCTCGTTATCTCGCAACCGGCCGGCGCCGCGATGTAGCTCATCTTTGCACCCAATTAACTACCTACTTAGTAGTAAACAAATTTAAATAAATAAAGAAAACTAAACAAATTATCACTTGTAACGACGAAGTTGAATTGAAATCGAATTAGAAGACAAAGGTTCGACGATTAGCTAAAGCGTGTGTTTTCCTATTCTAATTTTAATGACTACTTTCTATAATTTAATGCCACTGTGTATACCTAAAGTTTTTGTACCTACCTAATATAGCTAAAAGACACAAACAAAATCATAACTGCCAATATTTTTCTACATATTTTGAGTTAAACTATGAAAAAGGGCCTCTTCTTACTTTGATTTTAAAAACCCATTATATGTTTAACTAGTGGCCGCCCGCGACTCCGTTCGCTTGGAAGTCGGTTTCCCGCGGTAAAAAGTACCCAACTTATATAACTTTGGTGTTTCTATACCGATTTCTATTTATTTTTTTATGGAATAGTTATTAATGTAAACTTTTTTAATTAGGGATGACTGAGAGTGTTATAAACTAGGGATGTTACGGATATGGAATTTCGGTTTCGGTTTCGGATACGGATATTTTTTTTTTATATCGGTTTCGGTTTCGGATACGGATATGAAATTATTTCGGATTATCCGGTAGTTTCGGATAGTTTCGGTTACGGATATTAGATTCTAGGAATTTCAAAATTAATACAAAAAAATAGATAATAAAATGGTTTTATTTATATAGAGGAGGGAGATGGGTGAGAACGATGACGTCATAAACACCGCTACATTGAGCTCAGAGAGAGAACCAACACTTTGGTCACAGTTCTGTAAGCGGTTTACGGAACGCAGCCTAAAACAACTTGTCGTAACGTGTTTCATTTAGATTTTTAGATTCCGCTACTATCCGAAATTATCCGAAACATTTATTTCGGTTTCGGTTACGGATACGGATATTTTTTTATTTCGGATATCCGGAAGTTTCGGTTACGGATATGGATATCCTTAACATCCCTATTATAAACGTAAGAGTAGACAAATAAGTAACGGAAAAACAACTTAAAATAATTCTGGCCGACTGTAGTCACAGTCATAGGTAGCTAACGATCCTAGATGGCGCCCTGAACTTGTCACGACACGCTCGCTCCCGCGCTGCCATCAGTGCAGAGTCATTCTTCGTGGCCAGTGGACGCTCAGCTCGAATTATAATATAACTGTCGAATCTTACGTAAGTATTTTTTGTAATATTACACTTTTCTACATAGTTTTGCAGTTTAATTGTTTATTAGTTCATACTTTAGAGGCCTGTGATGTTGGAATTGTATACATTAGATCGAAAAATGTTATTTTAAAATTTTCTTTACAAAGTGGTCCGCGGTTAATAAGGCCTATAAAATTCTACCATAGGCCTTATTGCACTCCTTTTTTAATATCATCAAATGACTGTTTTACTATTTATTTTTTGTCTTTAGAAATGTAATTCCAAAGCTTTTCTATTTGGTTTATTGTTTTTTAGGGTCTACTTATAACCAAAATGCCCCCCAAGCGAGCATTGTGGTCTGAAGACGACCTGGTGGCGGCAGTCCGAGCAGTACAGTGTAGAAGGCTGAGCACATACAAAGCTGCCGAAAGGTACAAAGTGCCCAGAAGAACGACATACGAAACCACCTACAGACCGGAAGTTTAAAAAACTTAAGGGCGAAAACCTTTACTTACTAACGAACAGGAAGCCGAGTTTGTCAGCAGAATTGTATGGTTTTCTGCTATAGGATTTGTCAGAGGAGGACGATGATCATTTTGAATGTCCAGATTGTTGCTTATTAAAAAAAAGTTGCTTTTAAGTCTTTACTGTGATTATTATTACTTACAGATCTCAATTGTCAAATATGATTAATTTTGTATTAATATTTTGTTTAATTTTGTAGATTAAAGTATTAGGCTTTATAATACTACCGTAGTATATTAAGGCCTAAGGACAGTGTTTTTAAAAAGGTTTTATTTTGACTATGTTTATGGCAGAAGTTGCCGTTTTTAGTTAATAATTGATAGAAATTGATATACATGTTTAATTCACATTAAAATATGTTGATTTTTATAAGTAGTTTTTGATTTATTTTAATTCTCGCTCAGCTAGGCCTTATTGGCCGCACCTACCTTATAATCAGGACGCTTCGAACGGCTAAGCTATCGGGAGTTACACGTGTTATTGTCAGTCGACCCTAAAAGATAGACATAATGCTGTCGTGAAATATTTTAAATTAAAATAAACTTAAATGTTGGGAAAACGGGAGAAGTTACTCCATTTTTTAAGCTTTTGTCGCGTGTGCAGCCTGAATGGTTAAAACTACACAGAAATCATGTATGACGGAAATATTCTCCTTAAAATTATATAAGAAATATCCCATCCACTATTCATATGTCTATATTTTATGGTTGACTCACAATAACACGTGTAACTGCCGATTAGCTTAGCAGTTCAAAGCTTGCTGATTATATTTGTCTACTCTTACGTTTATAAGACTCTCAGTCACCTCTAATTAAAAAAGATAACATTATTAACTATTCCATAAAAAAGAATCATAGAAATCGGTATAGAAACACCAAATTTATACATGAAATACCCAAATAATAATAAGCCATCGCGCGTGAATACTGAATCCCACTAATATTATAAACGTGAAAGTTTGTAAATAGGTATGTATAGATGTATGGGTGTGTGTTACTCTTTTACGAAAAAACCACTGGACGGATTTGGATGAAACGGTAATACATTAGGTTATACATCAGAATAACACAGGGCTTTTTACCACGGGAAAACTTCTCATTCCCACGGGAGACCGACTTCCACGCGAACGAAGTCGCGGGCGGCCACTAGTTGAGATATTAAACAAAGATACCATCTTGGTTTTAAGATAATAGTTTATTTCAACATTTAAATTTTAAAATTTCTACAAATAAAATAACAATGCACTACTGTCAGTATCTATAAATATATGAACATGATGACTAGTCATCCAATTTTAATTCTACAGCTTTTCTTCAAAATTAATTAACAATCTTACATTTACATTGAGAATACTATTTAAATATGTCTTCTAATAAAATTTAATGTGTCATGATTCCACTTGATTACATAAGTCAAGTTATAAATGCTTGTATTTACAAAATGCATTTACATGGAGATATTCTTAAATACTTCTTGAATCAAATAATACAAATTTGAGATACTCTCTTATGAATCAACATACAGTAATATAGTTTCCTAGTTGTTTTGGAAGACACAAACAGCTGTGGAGTATTGAAAATACTATGGTAATTAGCTTCATCTAATACACATATAACATTTTCACTACTTAAATCCTAAATCACATTTAAACAAATCCATTTAAGTTACATTAAACTTTATGAGGAGAATTGACTTTATCTGAACTAAACATGTATAGCCTCAACATAATAAAGATTACACATTATCTCAAGTATATTTACACCATAAATGGTAAATCTGTTTCTTTTACTGAAATAGATCCATTCTTACAGTTTATATGCAACTCATTTTGAGGTTCCTTTTCAAATCTAAACCTTTTTGGTTGAGTATCATCCATTAGTCTCCCAAGTTTCATAACTTTGTCATCAACCTCAATTTTCTCAGCTATTAAGTTGGTTGCTGGCAAGTTCTTCAAGATGTCTGGGATCAGCAACTCAACTTTGCCTTTTTCATGAATAAAGATGCTGCTTTTGTCAGTAAGTTCTGAAGCTACAATAAACACATCTCCACTTTTGATGGTGGCTTTTAAACAACCAGCAAAACTCTTGATGATTAGATTAGACTTCTGTATGACATCAATATTTACGTTGCGGTGCATGTGATTTAGTGAGATGTCTCCCATGAGTGTTGTCAAGTGAGTTTGATCACTGTAGCATGACTGGATGACAATGGGGCCGGCATGGGTGGTCACTGAGAAATTGTTAGCCATAACACTGTTACACCGGATACCAGCATTACCGCCAGTCTTTAGATCAATTGTAGCAGCTGTTAGTTTACCTTCTGTTATTATCTCACCCTCAAGACTCTCTACTTTTAGGTTCTGCGCCTTCAGATCGCCGACACTGATCATTCCTTTTTCACTTTTAACAAGAATCTCTTCACTCTCCAGCTTGCTGAGTTCCACAGTAGCATGATCAGATGCAGACACCTGGACATTGAGGTGATACGGAACTTTGATCAGGCAAACGTCGTTCCTATCGGATGAGCAGTTCTTATTCACTAACTCTAATCGCTTAGAAGTTTGCTTTACTTGCAAATCGTTAGTGTCCTTACCTCGACTGTAAAGTACCATTAAAAGCTTATCGTGAGCTTGTATGTCATTTACATCAATAGGCTGAACTTTCACATGTATTGGACTCTCGATAAATATACTTGTATTCTTTTCGATCGTTTTTTCCACTGTTCTAACAACATTGAGGTTTCTGATGTCTGGTAAGCTGCTAAAGTCGACGAAACTTAACCTCAAAATCTTTAAACACTTATGCAGGACTCGGGGCTTGATTAATGAGAACATTTTACTATAGTCAACACTAACCAAATATTCAAAAAAACATTTTAATCTAATTATTTTTTATTTTGCGAGCATAACCTCAAACAAGGTACAAAATGTGACGTTTCTGACAATCACCTGACTTTGACATTTGAATACAGTTCATTCTGACAATTCTTATTTTGAAAATTATTTATATACTGGTCCGAAATTGCTGTCAGCGCGCTTTCTGCACTATTTGCGTGCAAACGGTCGGTCCATTAATACGAACGTTTGCATACTCTGAGCAATCTGACGTCATTAGTGACGTCACCGTTCTGTGCTAACAGTGCAAACAAAAGATAGGTAGTGCACTGTGTGCAGCAATGTCAGATGAATGTCAGGCAATGTCAAACTGACAACTGACTACTTTAATTTGTAAGATCTAAACTTTCGGACAAGTTTTGTTGAACTTAAATTGTTTAATGTAAAGATATTTAGCAGATTCATCGGGAAAACCTCAACATGCAATAATTCTGACCCATATTAAACCACCTGTCATTTTGACAGAACGTCAAGCATATGTTCGTACCAACAAGTGGACCAAATTGATTTCAGTGCTAACGTTTGTGAGTAATGATATCTTTTTTAGTTCACGCATTTGCACGCTTACCAACGTTTTCACGTATTCGATTAAAGGACCACGACATTATACTGGTCCGAAATTGCTGTCAGCGCGCTTTCTGCACTATTTGCGTGCAAACGGTTGGCCCATTAATACGAACGTTTGCATACTCTGAGCACTCTGACGTCATTAGTGACGTCACCGTTCAGTGCTAACAGTGCAAACAAAAGATGGGTAGTGCACTGTGTGCAGCAATGTCAGATGAATGTCAGTCAATGTCACACTGTCAACTGAATACTTTAATTTGTAAGATCTAAACTTTCGGACAAGTTTTGTTGAACTTATATTGTTTAATGTAAAGATATTTAGCAGATTCTTAGGAAAAACCTCAACATGCAATCTTACTGCCTCACCTGCCATTTTGACAGAACGTTCTAACATATGTTCGTACCAACAAGTGGACCAAATTGATATCAGGGCTAACGTTTGTGAGTAGTGATATCTTTTTCGGTCGACGCATTTGCACGCTTACCAAACGTTTTCACGTATTCGATTAAAGGACCGCGACAATTATCGACAAGTGACCCACCCACGCTTCGCAATGGTGTAGTTTTGGCCGACTTGATCGTTACTTTACTTTCGTGAAACATTAAATTTTGGCTTATTAAAAGTTTTTTTTATTGTTCTATATTTACAAATTTAAATGAACAATTTTCCTCAAATAAGGCAAAAACCGCATTAAAATCCGTCTCGTAGTTTAAACAGACAAAATTAGTGACTTGAATTTATACTACGTAATGATAATGATGATAACAAATTCTAAAGCCGGGTCCAGACATGTATTATTTGCCCGATCCGATCACCGTATAATTACCTACTGTTGGTTAAATAACAGTCCAACTGTGAGATATATTTAATAGCAGGTATGTGCACAAACCAAACACGTAAGCGATCCTTATTTAAACAAACTGAACGTTAGATCAAATTTCTAAAGCCAAAAAAATGTTTTATCATCTAGCTAGCTCTGTGGCGCCCGTTTGGGTATAAATAGGTTCTTCACAGTTCATTTATGTGGTACCTATCCTGGCGAAATAAAGTTAGTGTATTAGTCTGGAGATTTAATTTAATTTACTTAGGTTTATTTTCTTCATAATTAAATTACATTCGATTCCGGAATGGAAAATGAAATCTCAATCTTAGTTTCATAAATATTGTTTTATATTTATATTGTAATTGTTTAACAAATGCGGGATTGACATACTTAATAGAGAAATAACGTTAATTATAATTGAGCAAGCTTAGTAAGGTAAAGTTTGGATCAAAAACACAGCTATCGATAAAAAAACATCCATAGGCGACTCAGTTAAACCAAAATAAAGACATAAAACGCCAACTTCATATTATACTTTTCAATTTTATTTATACCGTTGAACCTTTGAGAATTAAGCCAAATATTCAAAGCCATACCGATACCGGTATTAACTTTTAACGAAGTAGAAAATATGTCAAACAATCAATCATTAGTTTGCAATTTACTCAATCAATTGACTGAGTAAAGTAAGAGATTTTAGCAGGTTTTTGCGAATGCTATTGCTTGATGTTTTGGCTGATTCGGGATTTTATTCGGATAAACGTGAATCTAATAATAGCTAGAACTCATTTATATAAACCTACCCTCGTATAAGTACTGTATTGTTCGTGTTCGCATGTCTATATTACTACCGCCTTTCATGTGAACTTTTACTGTGTTTTGTGTGATAGTATGGTGCCATTCTTTAATACGAGTTCAGAGGCTCCATTTAATAATGAAAGAAGTGAGGCCAAGATGAATGCGGAAGTAAGAATAGCGTTTTCTCGCGTTAAGCCAGTGTGCGATGTTGTTATGGTGCGACCATCGACTGAGAGTATCGCCTCGTACACTAAACAAGTAGGCGAACTTAAGAAAGAAGATTTACAGGAGCTTCAACAATATGTGTTGTTCCCTGTTATCACACATTTGAGGTCCACTCCTATTCTGTAAGTTTAATACTATGGTACATACTAATCTAACTAGACCATGATTTTCAGTAAGATTCTTATCAGAAGACTTTTAATCCTGCATTTTAAAACGAATAAATTACACTGTTAAATGTTGTTTATGATTTTGACTATCACTTTCATAACATTAGCACTAGGTCATATTCTAAAATTTTCATCAAAAATCAGTAAATATGTTTGTTGCCAGACATATACCTGAATGTTATTGATTATTTCAGTAAAAAATATGAACTGCAATGTCAGTTGATAGATGCAATGCGTCTGGTGCTAGAGAAGGTTACCATCAACTGCTATGAGATGTGCCTGAACATTGAAACTGGTCTCATGAACCTAATCTTTGACTACAACCAGACAGGGATGAGTAAGTTGTTCAATTAAATAATAACATTGTAATAAAATCTCTTGAATCATATTTTTTAATAATTGTAAACTTCATATTTGCTTGTCATAGAATAGATAGGTACTACCTCAGGAAGCTTAATTTGTAGACCATTTTTGAAAACATTTATTTATTATATGTTATTTTTGATTGTTCTTGATAGCAGCTAATACAAGCTTATTTAAACTTTCTTTACGACTGAGTAAAGTTTCTGTCGTACAAAATGTTTGTTTTCTCCAATCCTAGTTGCGGATGTCCCGGAGGAATTGAAGCACAGTGTCATGCTGTGTCTGACTGTGCTTATGCTGAACCTCACAAATGAACATCGGCTGATCCTGCTCAAGTCGCAGGTGCCGCTGCTGGCTCAGGCTATATTTGTGTCCGTACATATTGCCAAATTGGAGAGGCTTAGGGCTTTGAGGTATATTTATTTTTTTATATTAGATTTGTGAACTTAATATTTTATAGGTTTCATATAGTGGGTAAGGGAATTACAATATTTTAGTTGTAAGTTTAAATTAATTCTTCATATCTGAATGAAACATTTCCTTGCTTATAGATTAACTGCATCTATTATTCATATCTTTTAAGGCTTCTTTATGATAAAAACCAGGGTATATTGTATTGTTATGTTAGACAGAAACTTTAAAGGCAGACACATTACAATCACCGCACAAACAAGAACAGGAGGCGAACCGGAACAGCCACAGACTTAGGAAGGGCTGCCACTACAATAATCTAGCCAAGCTATTAAAATTATTATTGCTTACATCACTATATCTTAAACTTATTTACACCCATCATTATCAAACTTATTTACTGTAGCCACTAATTTCTTTTACTCCACACACTGTGTTTAGTTATTCGCACAAATAACAGCCACATACCCTCACCAGAATGGCAGCTCTAAAGAGTCTGATGGCTCACACGTGCGTGCACCCATCACTCTCCACGTCTGGTCTGCTAACTCCTGAGGTGGAGAAGCTAGCGGTTGACATGGTAGCGGCCATCTTGCCTGGAGTGTTGGCCGCCTTGCAGGACGTGGCCACCTGTACCGAGAACCCGGGGCATGCTGTTGTTGTGGTACTGTACTTTTGAAGGGTGGAGGATAAGCGGTATTGTTATGCAGAAGGATTGATAGGCTATATGATGAAAGGGTGTTGTGGGAATGTTAGGTAGTTCAAAAGAAGAGTAAAGGAGAATTTAAATGTATTCTTTATTAAAGTATTAAAAAGGCCTGATAACATTTGGTTGGTTTGCATTGTTTTTTTTTATTTGTGGGTTATTCTATGTTGTAGAACCTCTCTATCGCAAAAGTTCCACAGTGTTCAGTTTTAACGGGTAGAAAATGAAGAGTGGTTATAGGCACTGATACCGAACGAAACAAACTCTCAATTTAAATGACACTACATATTCTAACATATAATATAGCAACTTTTTTGGTTGTGTGGGTGAAGGGTATAAACTGAGCAATTTCACTCTTGGTTGTAAACCACTGACTTCCACAGACTGCATTGCAAGCAACTCATCGTATTATGTGTCTTGTAATGCACAACAAAAACGCTCCGAGACGAGAGAGTCTTACCACAAAGGACTTTGTCGAAATGATACAGAAAAAGTCGGACAAAACAACGTCAGAAGTAAGCAACAAGGGTAATTAATTTTAGTGCACTCATATTATTAATGTTTGTATTGCTGTGCTTTGTGTTTTATAATAAAACTAAACTCTTTTGTGGAAAGGTCAAGTGCGAATCTGACGCACGGGGGGTTCCGTACAAACTCTCTTTTTTCTTTCAAATTTCGTTTTATATTGTTCTAAGATCCTTCTTATTTATTTATTCTATGTATATTTGCAGAGCGTTTAATTAGTCCTTATTTTTTCATGTCCAGCATTTCAAATTTATTTGTTACATATCCAATTTTAATTTTTAATATTCATTTCCTTTGTTAGATTCGTAAGGAACCCTTAAAATAACTTGTAATTATAAAATTTTAATCCTTACTGTTAAAACATAACATTTAAAACAAATTGTGGTTGAGAGTTTAATTTTACTTATCAATCCATTTGCTACTTTTATCCCAACAACGCACTACCCCAAAACTGACCTACCTCTATCGTACATTCTAGACAAGCAGAAAGCTTGGGCTAAGAACTACCCCAAGTTATCTGACAAGTGGTTCACGATGGCGGGCTCCAAGCTGACAGTTGTCACCAAGAGCCTGTTGACTTTGAGAGGTCATGAACATTATAAAGTGAGGAAGGAATTGGCGGTTTATTGCGCCAGGGTGCTGACCGAATGTGATATGTAAGTTACGTGTCATAAGAGCTGTTTTGCATTAGTAGACATATTATTATGTAGATTTTTATTAGTACCTGGATTTAAGCATCCCGGAAAAGTGTTGTGTGTGCTAGATGTTTTTTAAGTCATAGACATGCTAAATACGCTTGCTAGTATTGGTAACATAAAACTGTAGGAAGGAATTCGATTGAAATGGGTTTAGTTTTTGACCAGTAATTAATATTGAACTAGTAGGAAAAAAAACCTTAGGAAATAACATAAGGCTATATTTCCTATGATGCATCTCTATGACCACTGTATCAACAAAACGAAAAATAAATCCTATATAAGCATTACACTCCTTACTTAAAGCAACTATTTTCTACCCTCATCTTCTTCATTCCAGAACGATGCAGCCATCGATCCCCATGGTACTCGACGTGCTCATATCTCTCTCCAACTCCGCCTTCGAGTACCCCAAGGTGGTGGAATACTGCTCGTCAGCGGTCAGGAAGTTCCTCTTCAACAGCCCGGATGAAGCAGACAAGAAGAGGAAGATGGAAAGTCTCTGCGACAACTTCTTCGCCATGCTGCGATGCCTGCCGCGAGTGATGAACAATGTTGGTAAGTTTTACAATTGGTATTGCGGTGGGGGGTTGGTTATTGCTTCTGCTTTGTTTTTTTTGGTGAAGGGTGCTAAGAAAAGGTGTGCAGTGGCTAGAAAACTAGTTTTTTTGACGTGTATGTGGTGGCTGACTTAGCAATGACAATGAAGATTTTTCGTAGAAATTATTGCTGTTAAAATTAAGTCAATTTCAAAAGGATTTGTATTTTCGCTAACTGTATACGGTTTACATTGAAGTTTATGTGTATTTGGCTGGACTATTGACATTGCTTTGTGTATATATTTGTAGGATTCCACAGAGAGAATTATTACGCCCACATTTTCAGAAATTTGTAAACTTACCGAACGCACTTGTAAAATAATAAATAAGTTGAATAAGTCACGTGTTCCTTTTCCTTTTTTGAACTCAAAATGGATAAATTGTTTGTTATAAAATAACTATAGCTTAGCGAGAGCGCAGCGACATGCGTGTTAGGTTGACTTTGACACTAGAGCCGAGCGAGCCGAGCGAGCGTAGCGAGCGTGGTGCGCAAGCACCCTGTGAAGAAAAAACCTCCTTTAATGTTATACTATCCTACTAATAATATAAACGTAAAAGTTTGTGAGTATGGATGTATGGATTGGATGTTTGTAACTCTTTTACGTAAAATCTACTGGACGGGTTTTGATGAAACTTTACAGTAATATAGCTTATACATCAGAATAACATATAGGGTACTTTTAACCGCGGTAAAACTTATCATTCCCACGGGAAACCGACTTCCACGCGAACGGAGACGCGGGCGGCCACTAGTTCTTAACTATATTTGTTGTCCCCCAGAGGCGAGCCGCAAGATCTCGCACCTGGAGCTCATCCACGGCTACCTGCAGCACCTGGCGTCGGACACCACGCGGCCGCAGCGCCTCACGTGCCGCCTCACGGAAACAAACATGGCGGCCGTGTGCGCCACGCTGCTGGAGGCCGCCGCGCTGCAGACCGACCTCACGCTACTCACTCACTGTACTGTTAGAGGTGGGTAGTTATAGGGGACCAACCACAAGGATACAGGGGGATTGGCTCTAGCTTTACAATTCAATTGCGATTAGTGGCAGTTATAACAAAGCTTAATAAGACTCCAAGGTAAGGTAAACCCCGTGGGTAAACCTCACGGTTAATCGACGGTTGAAAGCGTTTTTGTATTACATTATTAATGACTAGGATTGTGATCGATATTTATTATTAATTTCATCCTAATTTATACACAAGGAGCACAGCATTAAATTACTTGTTTTGTCAGCCAAACTGATTTTAGAGAAAAAATAAAAAAAAAAAACTTAAAAGGGTTGAAATAGAGCACTAACGTTCTTGTAGAAGATTGTCATTAGTCAAGATAAAACTTTGTATTCAGGCAATTAATTAACAAAGAAACTTAACGTTTTTGAAGCTACAGGCTGCTGTAGTATTAAAGTACATACTCACAATTTAAATATCAATGAATTTGCTTACTTTTATAAATAATTACCGGACTGTGAAGCGGTTAGTTACGGATTGGTTTCCGTGTGCTACAAGCTGTAATCCTCATGTTTGATAAGTCAATGAAAATAAATTTTGAAAATGCCATAAAAGGTAAAATAAAATGTAATGTAGTTTCGGCGTTATAGCTATGTTTGGTGAGGATTATGGCTTGAACTGCAAGTCAAGCTGTTATCCTCATCTCTCGTGCAAGCAAGCGGTAAATTCTAACAACTTGTTCCAAAAAATATTCGTGAATGAGTCACAACGACATGCCAAATGTTAGAAATAGTCACTATAAACGACCATTTCCAAAGCCTGAAACCACATATTCTTGAGCTTTGAAGTCATCGCTCACACATAGCATGGTTTACATAGCAAATAAAACACTGTTTAATTTGAAATATAGCGGAAATTTTATAGTTTAATGCAATTTTTTCATCATTGTGCCTATTTTCTCAATGCTAGGTCGGGATACCTCTTTCGACGTTTTACATCAAGCCCCGATGGTACCGACTTTATCTTCTCCAGCTCTTTTTGGAGCTCCTCAACTTTTTAGTCAGACGAGATTTCGCCTTCCTCAATTTTGTCATCTCGTCATTATCTGAGTCAGTCTTCTTAGGACCTTTGTATTATTGCTTGGCCCATCCCGCAAACTCGTCAAATGTCGTCAATGTGTTTGCGGAATTTGTGCTTCGTGGGCCAAAGTCGTACAACGACATGTTGTCTGACAATTGCATATACGTGTGGGTGCATGTCTTGTGTCCCTACTATTTGACCTACCAGTAGGACTAGCGATGCAATTTCTACGACTCGTGGTCCCACCGCTCGGTTGGGCTATCAGACGTGCAAATAAATAAAATATACCTATGACTGGTAGTCCCACCGTATTTACTATTGGAGTGTAATTAGCTAATTAAACCTTTCTAATTTTAATCCGTGAATAAATGTAAAGGGAAAAAAAATTGCCTTTTTTTCTAATATTTAACAAGTATTATTTTGATTCACTTAATTTATATTTTCTCGACAAAAAACTACTAGGCTCTCAGATTCACGAAGGAGTTAGTCTATAATAACAATTCAACAACCTTTATTGAGAGAGTTTTTCTTACGTTACGCATGTGATGAAACAAACTAGTATATCATAACTTTTAAAGATGTTAAGTAAGTCTTAAGGCAATGCGCAAACATGCAATCTTCCAATATCAAGTACGTAAGTACTTACTTATTGCATAAATATGATGACCATATTTTTTAGAAAATTTAAGCCAAAAAATTGTTTGTCATCATACCTAGGCATAAGCTTGAAAAGTAAAATGGAAAGAACTAATTAATCTAACAATTCACACGTGTCCTATATAAATATCATAACTTTGCCTTATTTATACAACAAGATCTTTAAAAAAGAGAATCAATTAAGTATAGAAATGGCAAAATTCTTTGATGAAAATCTAAGGCCAATGAGACAAATAATTGAGACAGCCCGTTAGAGTGAGAGAAATATGTTTTTATATTTTAGGATGTCAAAGTTGTCAAGTTTGATGAAGTGCCTTTATAAAATATAGTATGCTGCCAGTGCGTTTCTACTGAAATAAAGTACCGATACTAAAGTACTCTAAGACGCAAATATCGGTAAATAAATACAAATAAATTATTTGAATGCATGAATTGAAAGAAAGCCGTAATTCACACAATTCAATTCAAACCACAGTCAAACGTCAGTTTTGACGTGTTTCTAAAAAAACAAGCTATTTTTGAGGTAAGAAAAAAATATGTTTACTTAAAGTTAATCGGTATATAGCAGTACCGGTACTGAAAAAAATAAAAAAATATTTCTAGTTTTTTTTTGGTTCGGCCTGGCAGCTTATACAAATCTCAAATGAGTAGTGACACAGATTTGACATTTTTAATCAAATATCAGATAATGCTCTGATTACACGGTACGATTAAAGTTTGTACTTACCCAATTACTACACAAATTAGAAAAAGCTACGTTAAATTTTTTCATTAAAGTTTTTCAATACTACTTTGTTATTTTTATACTTAAAGCTATTCGTTGTGTATGCCTTTGAAAAATTAATGAATTTAATAATTTTATAATTCCAATGTTTATTTCAATGCAGTCTCATTTTCACTGTATATAACTTACTAGTGGCCGCTCGCGACTCCGTTCGCGTAAAGTCGGTTTCCCGTGGGAATGCGAAGTTTTCCCGCGGTAAAAAGTTTCCTTAATTAACAATAACAGCGCACGCAACGGAAGCCCTCAAGGATGAATAATTTTCCCCGTTTTTATCCCATTTTCCATTATTTATTCGCTCCTAATAGTTGCAGCGTGATGTTATATAGCTTAAAGCCTGCCTCGATAAATGGTCTATCCAACACAAAAAGATTTTTTAAATTCGAACCTGTAGTTCCTGAGATTAGCGAGTTCAAACAAACAAACAAACAAACAAACAAACAAACTCTTCAGCTTTATAATATTAGTATAGATATAAGTGCAATTTTTTTTCGGTAATACTGGTGCCCCTGGAACACGAGCACCTTACCGCCTTTTCTATGAATTATTGAAAACAATATTATTTAAAGAAAGTCTTTAAAGTAGGTATCCTGGTGCGGAAGAGGTAACAGACAGGCTATTTTTAAAGAATCAAAAGATAGCTGTCAGGTCTATTTTATCTATCAAAAATAAAATGAAATCGAAACGTGGTCTTTGTTGTTTGAATATCTTTAGGTTTATAACATATCTTAGAGGGTCGTGTCCCTATGTCCCTAAGAATAGGGCTATTTATAACCACTTTAATTATTTTTTCTGTAAAATCAACGTCCATGTTTTTAAAAAATGCGGTTTCGCTTTTTATTTTTGACGACTTCGACAAACACGTGCGAAAGCTACGCGGCACTTCAACAGAATCGCAACCCGTGTGCTATAGGCATAATACTGTACCAAAAATTAGTTTCATTGCAAACCCTCCCTTATTTTATGATATCCTAGTATGTAGACGCATTTTTAATCATTGGGGTGATCATTTTTATTCTTTGAAAATACTGCTTTGAACAGGGTTGCAAGGTGAAAGAGTGAAAAATATTGCATAAGGCCAAAGAAAACCCACAAATAATGCAAAAAAGTTAGAAGTGAAAATAGACTACTAAACCAAGGGTATGAATTCCTTTGAATGATTTTAAATGAATTCGAGGAAGTCTGCATTTCTATTTCAGTGTAGCGATTGTACTCATACAAAATTTGCAACAAAAATGTACAAATGGCAGCCCTGCCCCTGAAAGACAAACACAGTGTTACTAACTAACTCCTTTACATGTATGACGGCCTGGTATTTTAATAATTTTTTATATTAATTTTTGGGAGTGCTAGAGTCTAGCTGTAGGCTCTGTCTGCAGCGATTACTGGGCTGACTCGACCGGTGAAATACCACCGTCGCACGGAAAACCGACGTGAAGCAGGGACGAAGTTCCTGCGTTTCGTTCGGTAAATGCGATATCCGGTGCCCAATTTTCTTAAAGGCTCAGCAACACACCCCCAACACCCACAGTGTTGCGGGTAGTCATGGGCGGCGGTGATCACTTACCATCAGGTGACCCGCTTGCTCGTTTGCTAGATTCTCATATATAAAAAAAAAACCCAAATTATTTTTATTGTTAAAATATTAACTTCTACTTTTTTTTTTTTTTTTTAATTTATTTAATGAACCACAAACAAGTTTACAATTTATAATACAATAAATCTTATCATTAGTACAATTATTGTAAACCCAACAGTGATGGTTACAGATAGAAATCTAAGACAGTAACAGTGACACTATTTCAGTTAGACTTACACTTTATCAAACAAAATAACATGTAAAGATTATAACAGGTAGATTTATCAACAAATATGATTTAAAAAAAAAAGACATTTAAAAAAAGACAAGAAATTAAAAAAATGTTTGTCTATAAATGTATATAATTGTGTAGGTATATTAATTACTGAATATGAAGAATGTGTGTATATATAAATGTGTGAAAAAAAAAGTATATAAGTATGATTGATTTTTTCATCTTTAAAATAATACTTAAATAGAATACAAAAAGGATTAATATGTAAGTAATAAATAAACAGAAATATTTTATATTTATTTAAAGTTGCATGCTTTGTATTTTTGTCAAAAGTTGTGTTTTAAATAAGCCAGATTTAGTTGCAAAGATGTCAATGTTATTAAAGTATTTATTGTAAATAGTGGCCATTTGATGAAGAGGAAGTCTGTCTCCTGCATTTGTTCTTGATCTAGGTATAAAGAATAATGGTAATGAACGTCGTTGCGTACGAGAAGGTACGTTAAAATGTAAGTTATTGATTATTTCACTACAATCGTATTTATTATTACACAAATTAAATAGCAACATAGTAGAAAGTTGAATCCTTCGAGCCTTAAAATTAAGGAGATTGTATTTTTTTAAAAGATATGTGTGTGAAACGTTTTTCCTGAAACTCCTATAATACACGCATTTTAAGTACTTCTTTTGGATATTTTCAAGGGAATTTTGGAATTTTTTGTATAAGGGGTTCCAAATTGCGACTGCATATTCAAGTTGTGGCCGAATTAGGGATTTAAATAAGTAAACATATGTCCAAATATCGTTAAAATCTTTTGAGGAACGCATCACAAAACCATACATTTTCAATGCTTTTGCTTTTATATTTGCTATGTGTTGGTCAAAGTGAAGTTTAGAGTCAATAATAAGACCCAAATCGCGAATAACATTTACATCATCAATAGTTGAACCGCAAAGTGTGTAAGAATGTTTAAGGACTCTTCTTTTCTTTGTTATTGCAATTTTCTTACATTTACTTATACTGAGCAACAAATTATTTTGATGACAATAGTTGCTAAAACGATCCAAATCTTCCTGAAGCTTAAGATAATCATCTTGAGTTTTTATGACTTTATATACTTTCAGATCGTCAGCATAAAGTAAAAATTTGGAATGTTTTTAAAGCATTTATCTATGTCATTAATAAAAATTACAAACAATAGAGGTCCCAGTATTGATCCTTGTGGTACACCGGAACTAATGGTGACACTTTGCGATTCGTATCCCTTAAGGACAACTTTTTGGGTTCTATTGGTTATGTATGATTTGAACCAACGCCAAAGATTTCCTCGAATACCATTATAGGCAATTTTTTCTAACAGGATTTTATGGTCCACTCTATCAAAGGCCTTTTTAAAATCTGTGTAAACACAGTCTATTTGGTTATTTAGTTCAAGTCCTTTAAAGAGATCCTTGATGTAGACAAGAAGATTACTCGTTGTTGATCTTTTCTTGACAAAACCATGTTGTTGTGGAAGTATGATAGTATGCAGGTGGGGATATATGGCATTGTGGACCAATCTTTCAAAAATCTTTGAAATAGTTGGAAGAATAGATATGGGGCGGTAATTCTGAACGTCATTTTTCGAACCGTCCTTGTGCACTGGCACAACTCTAGCACTTTTCCAAATTTTAGGGAAATATCCTTCAGTGAGACATTTGTTAAAAATATACTGTAAGGGCTTGGAGATCACACTAGCCGTCTCTTTTAAAAATATTGGAGGTAAATTATCAACGCCTGCGCCCTTACTAATATCTAATGCTTTAAGAGCTGTAAGAACATCATTATGACTGATCACTATATTATTAAGATTAAGTGGTATATCACTAGTGGATAAATTATCTGGACAGGATTCATCTGTTAAAGATGATGGTTCAAAGACAGACAGAAAGTACTGATTAAAAAGGTCGCAAATTTTATCAGGGCTATTGGCAATTATGTCATTGTAGCAAACATTACCAGGTATATCTGAACAATTTTTTAAATTTGATATGTATGTCCAGAAATATTTAATGTTTGTCTTTACACTTCTTTCAACCAAGTCAATATATTTCTTATAACATTTGTGAGATTCGGCTTTAAATTTCTTTCTGTAAATTTTACATGTTCAATTAAATTCTTACTAAACTTTGTTAATACGTATTAAAAAAAGTAACACGGTGGGGCTACGAGTCATGCTTTTAGACCATGCGTGGTAGGACTACCGCGTGGTAGGGACACGAGTCATGGTTTTTTGCGGGTGGTAGGACTAACAGGAATGGTAGGATTACCGCGGTAGGGACACGAGTCGTGCATCTACGTGTGACGTCCTGTGATGATGCTACCCTCCGACTCAGAGTCGGTACATAGCTGCGACAGTGACTTTCCTCTTGGCATCCAGCTAACGCCGGGTCTCGTCGAATGACGCCTTATGCTTTCTCGTTCATAAGAGTGTTGCAGAAATGATGTGTACGCCTGGCGATTGATTGTATGCATTCTCTATCCGTCCCCCAGACGTCACCGCCCCGCCGCCGGTGAACGCGCCCTGGTGCAAGCTGCGCAACCTGGACTCGCCGCAGCTGGAGGCGCAGTTCCAGCGCGTCCTGCGCGCCGCGGCCGGCGTGGAGTGCGCCGAGCTGCTGCTGGACCGCCTGCTGGACGTGTTCCACGAGCAGCGCACGCCCGAGGCGCTGTACGTCATCAACGGGATGGCGTCAGGTGAGGATGGTTGCAGGTTGACAGCTTCCCGCCTCCTGGACTTTCCAGATGAACGGAATGGCGTCAGGTGAGAACTGCTAGAGGTTGACTAGCTTCCCGCCGCCTGGACTTCCCAGATGAACGGGATGGCTTCAGGTGAGGATGGTTGCAGGTTGACTAGCGTCCCACCCCCTGGACTCCCCCAGATGAACGGGATGGCTTCAGGTGAGGATGGTTGCAGGTTGACTAGCGTCCCACCCCCTGGACTCCCCCAGATGAACGGGATGGCTTCAGGTGAGGATGGTTGCAGGTTGACTAGCGTCCCACCCCCTGGACTCCCCCAGATGAACGGGATGGCTTCAGGTGAGGATGGTTGCAGGTTGACTAGCGTCCCACCCCCTGGACTCCCTCAGATGAACGGGATGGCGTCAGGTGAGGATGGTTGCAGGTTGACTAGCTTCCCGCCCCCTGGACTCCCCAGATGAACGGGATGGCTTCAGGTGAGGATGGTTGCAGGTTGACTAGCGTCCCTCCCCCTGGACTCCCCCAGATGAACGGGATGGCTTCAGGTGAGGATGGTTGCAGGTTGACTAGCTTCCCGCCCCCTGGACTCCCCAGATGAACGGGATGGCTTCAGGTGAGGATGGTTGCAGGTTGACTAGCTTCCCGCCCCCGCAGCTAGACGCGCAGTTCCAGATGGTTGAAGTTGAGATGTTGGTGATGTAGACTGGAAACTTTATTTCGTTTTGTTAAGGATATTTCTGTTCAAAGTAAAGGAAAAATGGCTTGGGTTACTACTGTACTGTTATATTTGCATCAAATCATGTGGTATCTACAGAATTTGTATTAATTTACACTGCACCTTGAAAGAATTGAAAAGAGGAAACGCAACCACAGTTTGAAGATCCGGTCCTTAAATTCCGGCAAATTTCCCCGCATTTTTCCAAAATCCGAAATATTTGATACAGTCTTGCCACAAATGTACAGCTGACCGCAAAAATCGCTGAACAAAACCAATACTGCTCAACAACTGTACACTTATTATGAACGCTTTTAACCTCAGCTTCGTTTGCGCTCTCACCACAACTAAGCCATATGCTATAAGTGTATAATATAAAGTGTTATCTTCCCCAGCTTCGTTTGCGCTCTCATCACAACTAAGCCATATGCTATAAGTGTATAATATAAAGTGTTACCCCCCCCCCCCAGCCGCCGGGACCCCCGCGCACGTGGTCTCCCGCATCCTCAGCGCCTACCTGGCGGAGGACACGTGGAACCTGCCCATCGACCTGCCGTCCTGCGAGCCCGAGCTGACCGCCGACGACACGCTGGATATCAGCGTGTACAACCCGTGCGCCTGGCAGACCGAGACCGTGCCCGGTAGGTGGTGGTAGCATCCCTAGCAATCGACGGACATCCCTAGCAATCGATGGACATCCTCAGCGCCTACCTGGCGGAGGACACGTGGAACCTGCCCATCGACCTGCCGTCCTGCGAGCCCGAGCTGACCGCCGACGACACGCTGGATATCAGCGTGTACAACCCGTGCGCCTGGCAGACCGAGACCGTGCCCGGTAGGTGGTGCTAGCTGTAAGACAAACGTAATAGGTAGGACATCCGTAGCAATCGATGGCATAACTAGCAATCGATGGACATAATTAGCAATCGATGGACATAACTGGCAATCGATGGCATTCCTAGCAATCGATGGCATTCCTAGCAATCGAATGACATGTCTAGCAATCGATGGACATCCCTAGCAATCGATGGACATCCCTAGCAATCGATGGACATTCCTAGCAATCGATGGACATGTCTCGCAATCGATGGACATCCCTAGCAATCGATGGACATCCCTAGCAATCGTTGGACATGTCTAGCAATCGATGGACATGTCTAGCAATCGATGGACATCCCTAGCAATCGATGGACATGTCTAGCAATCGATGGATATCCCCAGCAATCGATGGACATCCCTAGCAATCGATGGACATCCCCAGCAATCGATGGACATTCCTAGCAATCGATGGACATCCCTAGCAATCAATGGACATCACTGGTCGGCGTCACTGCCGGTGGGCGCGGATTTGGATTGAATCTAATGGCGGCTACATGTTGTATTTTCTACTAATTCATATTTTATTAAAGAGATGTTGAATCTAAAGGCCAATAAATATTGTTCTCTTATACAAAAAATATATGTTTAATGAGAATAATTTATTGAGAACTAAAAAAATAAAATGTATCTTTATTTTATCTCCTACTCACTAGTTGTTTCCCAAAAAAAAGCTCTACAAGTGAACTTCTTCTATTCTTCTTCGAGGCCTTTACTAGGTAACTGTAACACGGAATTTACGGTCGGTCGGTGCTATGTGTGTACAAGGCTGGCTACTGTATGTATATGACTATCCAAGGCCTGCGCGCGTATATCTACCGTCTCGTACCGTTGCCTCAGTGTATACTGGTCGGTCGTTGCTATGTGTCTGTCTACCCCAGGCCTGTTCAAGGGTACAGTGTCGACCCGCGCGTATATCTGCCATCTCGTACTGGTGTCAGTGTATATTGATCGGTCGTTGCTATGTGTATGTCTACCCAGGCCTGTTCGAGGGCTCGGTGTCCACCCGCGTGGTCCCGCGGCGCCGCGCCCCCCGCCGCAGCCTGGCCAGCAGCCAGCGGCACATGACGCTGTGCTGCCTGCTGGCGGGCGGCGTGGGCGCGCTGGCGCGGCGGCTGGGGCAGGGGTTCCAGCCGTTCCTGATGACGGCGCTGTGCCCGCTGCTGGAGCGAGTCGGTGAGTGGAAGACTGGGGCGGGTGGGGGCTGGAGTCAAGTTCAGTGGGTCGTTGAGGGCAGGGTGGGTTGAGTCAAGTTCAGTGGGTCGACGACATTTCGGACACAAAAAACTCACCTTGGCCAATGTATGGTAAAAATAATATTAAAATTGAAAATCCATACATTGGCCAAGGTGTCAGAGTTTTTTGTGTCCGATATCGTCGACCCAGTTCAGTTGGCAGACATTATGCAATAATAATAAAAGTTGACTGTCCAAATGTCCTGATGTTTCTGACCTATTACAAAAAAAGCAAGTTTTGTTAGTTGAGAGCGATAAAGTTGTGATTCCGTTTTCACCCCAACTCCGACTCAAGAATATACCCATAACATCCATGAACAGACGATAGGAAGATAGTCACAAAATATAATTCTTAGTGAACTGATTTTGATGTAACTTTACTTAGCGTTTTTTATGGAATAAACATTCGTTTCCCTTACTACTGAACAGATTTATGAAATGTACTTAAGTATAATCACACTTTATCCCTTCAGTTATGAAAGCCATCTCATATGAATGACAGACAGAAAACATTGTTCAAGTTTTAAATCCTGTATGATGTCTTTAAAAAACGTTTTTATAGTCATTCTTTTTATTCTATTAATGGGTCTACCAATATGGAATACCAGATCTTTTATGAATGATTTTCATATCAGATTAAAGAAGAGAAACAGGATCTGCCCCTTACGGTGATAGCAATTATATATTACGGTGCAATTAGTCTTAGCTTCTACCCGATAATATTTTTTTCAAAAACATACTCCAACAAAACATGTGTATTTATGTGACTTTACTGGTGTGTGTACTCACCAGTAAAGTCGGCGGTGGTCTCCAGCTGGTTGAACACTCTGTTGACCTTCCACCACCAGTGGTGCTTGGTCTGTGTGTGTGTGTGTGTGCGTGTGTGTTTGTGTGTGTGTGTGTGTGTGTGCGTGTGTGTTTGTGTGTGTGTGTGTGTGCGTGTGTGTTTGTGTGTGTGTGTGTGTGTGTGTGTATATATACACTCATATTCGTCCACGTTCCTACCCCCGCAGGCAGTAAATACGAGATGCTGCACCTGTCCGGCGTGAAGGCTCTCAACGACGTGGCGCTGGCCTGCAGCCGCGCCTCCGTGGCCGAGCTCATCCGCGGCAACGCCGACTACCTCACCAACACCGTCACCGCCCGCCTGAAGAAGGTAGGTTGACTGTAGGGATCTAAGAAGGAACGCTGGCTGCAGCCGCGCCTCCGTGGCCGAGCTCATCCGCGGCAACGCCGACTACCTCACCAACACCGTCACCGCCCGCCTGAAGAAGGTAGGTTGACTGTAGGGATCTAAGAAGGAACGCTGGCTGCAGCCGCGCCTCCGTGGCCGAGCTCATCCGCGGCAACGCCGACTACCTCACCAACACCGTCACCGCCCGCCTGAAGAAGGTAGGTTGACTGTAGGGATCTAAGAAGGAACGCTGGCTGCAGCCGCGCCTCCGTGGCCGAGCTCATCCGCGGCAACGCCGACTACCTCACCAACACCGTCACCGCCCGCCTGAAGAAGGTAGGGTGACTGTAGGGATCTAAGAAGGAACGCTGGCTGCAGCCGCGCCTCCGTGGCCGAGCTCATCCGCGGCAACGCCGACTACCTCACCAACACCGTCACCGCCCGCCTGAAGAAGGTAGGTTGACTGTAGGGATCTAAGAAGGAACGCTGGCTGCAGCCGCGCCTCCGTGGCCGAGCTCATCCGCGGCAACGCCGACTACCTCACCAACACCGTCACCGCCCGCCTGAAGAAGGTAGGTTGACTGTAGGGATCTAAGAAGGAACGCTGGCTGCAGCCGCGCCTCCGTGGCCGAGCTCATCCGCGGCAACGCCGACTACCTCACCAACACCGTCACCGCCCGCCTGAAGAAGGTAGGTTGACTGTAGGGATCTAAGAAGGAACGCTGGCTGCAGCCGCGCCTCCGTGGCCGAGCTCATCCGCGGCAACGCCGACTACCTCACCAACACCGTCACCGCCCGCCTGAAGAAGGTAGGTTGACTGTAGGGATCTAAGAAGGAACGCTGGCTGCAGCCGCGCCTCCGTGGCCGAGCTCATCCGCGGCAACGCCGACTACCTCACCAACACCGTCACCGCCCGCCTGAAGAAGGTAGGTTGACTGTAGGGATCTAAGAAGGAACGCTGGCTGCAGCCGCGCCTCCGTGGCCGAGCTCATCCGCGGCAACGCCGACTACCTCACCAACACCGTCACCGCCCGCCTGAAGAAGGTAGGTTGACTGTAGGGATCTAAGAAGGAACGCTGGCTGCAGCCGCGCCTCCGTGGCCGAGCTCATCCGCGGCAACGCCGACTACCTCACCAACACCGTCACCGCCCGCCTGAAGAAGGTAGGTTGACTGTAGGGATCTAAGAAGGAACGCTGGCTGCAGCCGCGCCTCCGTGGCCGAGCTCATCCGCGGCAACGCCGACTACCTCACCAACACCGTCACCGCCCGCCTGAAGAAGGTAGGTTTATTATTATGTGGCCCTAAAGTAAGTTGCAGTAAGCACTTGTGTTATAGGTACTAGGGGAGAACCTAGTTACACCCAGACACGAGCCAATATCGATAAAATCATTTTACGAAATTGGCCCGACCCGGGGATCGAACCCGGAACCATCTGCTTAGCAGTCCGGTATATAAACCGCTGCACCACGGAGATTTTTGAAGCATAATTTGATAAAAATAATGACTAAAATAGGACATGGTCATTCTAATCATAAATACATGTAATTATACTTATTTGTAGTTTGTATAAATCCCACAGTGTTTCAGGCCCATATTTATAACTCACTCTGAGATCGAACTTGAGACCAATAATATGTGACACGCTCTTGATGGTAATTAATTAGTACGGAACTTGGGAAGATCGATCTTGAGAGCGATTTATAAATACGGGCCTTAATGTGTTATGTTGAAAGTTTAATTTAAACATTTCAACCGATTTTAACGTATTCGTGTCTAGAAAAACCTTAAGTCGTTATTTCATAAATTTACACCCATTTTCGTTAACTCCAGGCATGGAACGTAGAGTCAGCACTGCAAGTGCTGTCGGTGGTGATGGAGTACAGCGACAGCAGCATCCTGGACCACATGCAGGGGATCGTCGAGAATGTGAGTAAATAACTAAAAGGGTAATATAGAGCTTTAATTTTTGAGTGCAGCTAACAGAACTATTATCTAACTATGCACAAAGTTTGTAACCGTTTCTACGGTTACATCAAATAGGTAAAAAAAGATTTTAATAAATGTTAAGTAAATTTTTTTGTAAATGAGTCGGCCAAAGTATAAATTGCACAAGTGAGGAGGTCGCTTGTTTCTTAATCTAATACATATCTAAACACCACTTACATAAAATTTCTTATCTAGGTTCTCGTCCAAAGTTGTGACAAATACCACGACAAAGATCTCTACGCGTACCTGCAAGTGTTCCTGACATTCATCGAATGCATACAGAAGTGGTTTCCGCCGGAAAATAAGTCCCCACAAACGTCAAACCAAGATGACAGTCCAAAGAACATGTTCGAAGAAATCATCGAGTTTCTGAGGAACAAGGCAGAGATGGAGAGATTGATGGATGACGCGGATAACGCAGAGGAAGAGGGAAAGAGCCTAGAGGATAGGATCAAGGAAGAATTGAAGATTAGGGAAGAGAGTGGCCTGGATTATGACGATACTGTTGCACGTGAGTAGTGTTTTACTTTCGAATCATCAAGTGCATGAAAATGTATGCCTTTATAGAGAAAACAAACGTTTAAAATTGTGTGGCTAACTTAAGTTTCAGACAATACCTAAAAAAATTGCGACACACTAGTTGACTTCTATAAATGTTCTTGATTGATAGGTATTTAAAAATTACCTCAGTGCCATAATGGAACTGTTCAATCAATCAATTACGTTGGATCCAATCTATTCTATTATTTATTTCTATTAGATCTATTCTAACATGAAAATTTAAAGTTTGCGAATTTTGTATATAAGTACGAGATAATCGATTTTAAAAAAATCTGCCCAGTAGTCAGCTGCGTTATCAAGACGTGAAATACCCTGCTTACAATTATGCCATTGTTTTAACCACTGCCGACTAAGTCTTTACAAAACAAATCGTTTATATTCCAGCTGCCAGCCCGCCATTGCCCCAGCACATCAACATCGTCATCACCATCGTGCGCCGCTGCATCCACTTCATGTCGAACCGCAACCGCGACGAGACGATTCTCGTCCTTCAGGTCCTGAACTTAGGGCTGCCTTTACTGAAGCAGTACGAGGACGAGTTGCTGCCGACAGTGCACGCGATATGGGGCCCCTTGGTAGGGAGGTTCGACTGCGGCGACCCCGTGGTACTGAGGCGCGCGCTGGAGTTGCTGGTTACTATGGCGGCGGTGGCCGGCGATTTTATAGCGGCCAGGACTGAGAAGTGAGTATTTTTCTTAGTGTATGTAGGTTTAAATATTTGTTGTAGATAAGTTGGATTGCGGTACAGTACAGGAGAGCTACGGCAAAGTTTAATAAATTGAATTGCAAATAATTTTATTTGGGTTTAAGTTAAAAGGTTTAGTAATTATGATTTTGGCAAAATTAAGATTTCATGTTCCACCTGTTTTTACTTACTTAACCGCTTAAAAGTTTAGTTCAGTATGGCTCTCTTAACTATCGTTTCTTTTGTTTGAAATTTAATTGACTAACAGCCGAAACCAATATCTTACCATAGATTTTGGAAACTGGTTACTATTAGTTATTCAGTGACGTTTGATGTAACTGTTACTGCCGTCCCAATATTAACTTTTGCTCCATGAAACCATTAGTTTGTGATTACCGATGTTTGCATATTGTACCCTTAAAACTAAACGCTTTTGAAAAATATATATACATTGTACCCCTATTTATTACTTAGATATACTAATTAGACTTCACAGTCCTTAAACTAATGTAGTTAAATTTGATATAATATTCTATTTTTAATGTATATTCTCTTTAAATAGATTTTGCAAACATTGCCGATACGGAGTAACGAAACGTATTTTTTACATGTGTCAGCCTACATCTCTGCCTACAGAGTACTTCATGTATATGATATCATATAACTGTAATGAGCTAACTGCTTAAAAAAACGCCCTCTATACTTTTTTATCTTTAATGTAATTGTTTATTCAAAAGGCAGGTTCCAAGTTAAGGTAGGTTCAAGTCGTAAACGTACAAAACCTATGAGCTAATGCTTATAAGTAAGCGCTTACACTTAATATTTGTAAAAAAAAGCATCCAAATGCTAGAAGAGACCAACATAATTATATGATAAAATACAATTGATTAAAGCGACCTCTTCGAAAGTTGTTTGTACCCTCAAAACAATTTGAATTTTCCATTATCAATATAACGTAGTTTATACGTAGGTACTTACGTAGTTTTGACATTTGTCAGGTTCCTATTTGTTTATGTAAATAAATCAAAAATATGTATCTTTAAAAACACATTTTACTGCCACAAAATATCTGAAATACTGTTTTCCTGATGGAGTTAATATCTAAACATGAAGTCTTAACATGTAAATCAACAAATGCCACTCGTAATAAATTAAAAGAGGAAGATGCTTGGAAATCACTTTCGCAGAAATTCAGTGCCGTTAAAGTTAAAAATCATCGTTCTGATCAACTACGTCTTAGATGGGGTAATTAAAAAAAGGCGGCAAGGAAGTGCAGTGCTTTAATAAGGCAAAACAGTTTAAAGGTTTGTAATTCTATTGTATATTTCTCCATATGACCTGAGCTTCTAGGTTATAAAGTAACGAGTATAAACCCACATTTATAAAATGTAAAATGCGAAAGAAACACTGTGTGTTTGTGTGCCTGTCTGTTACGTTTTCACGCCAGAACGACTGAACCAATTTTAATGAAAGCACTTGTTTAGACTGCTGCATTAAAAAAAAAGTTTTTGAAGTCAAAATGCAGCTTTTTGCAGGTATAAGCTAGATGTTTTTATTTGCAGACTGAAGGTGGTGTTGCCTTAACTCCCTTGACCAGTTAGGTACTACATGTACCTACTGGGTTGACTACGCACTATGGTGGTGATAGCCAAGACATATCAGAGATAGTGAAATCATCTGTTGCCCCACACATGTCAAGGTGTGGTAAAAGATAAAGATATTTTAATAATGGCTCCAATACTGTATAAAAATGTATAATAAATATTTTAAAATATGATATTTTGATTTTAATTTTTACCAATACCTACCTACCTATGTTATCTTTCGAAAAGATTTCAGATAATGGTTGGATACAATAGACTTTAATAATAAAACAAATATTCAGAATATTTTTTTATTTGCAGGTCTTAGTTTTAGTAGCAATATTTTAAACGAAGATTATCTGAAAATAATTGTTTAACAATAATCATAATAACATTTCATAAACCTTTATGTATGAGCTTAAATAATTATGTATCGAATTTTGTCTAGCTGCATGATGTTGGTTACCCATATCTTCGACAAGTATAGGGATAGTATCTTCTGCCTCTTATTGCTCTATTGTCTTGTTAATCTGAAAATTAAATAAACCTTTATTGATGATTCACAGTCAGTACGTAGTTAATACAATAACAGTTTTAAAGAGATTGGCAGGCAAATATATCAACCATATAACCCAACTTACAGTCATTGGCACGTGTGGGCAGTCAATTACACCGAGAACTTTAGGAAAACGTACCATGCTGTAGAATCCTTGCTGGGCTTTGTCCTGTTCGTTGACGTCGTCCCGATACAAGCCAGCTATTTCTCGGGACACATCAGCCACAATTCTGCTGGCTCTAGCCGTAGTAGTAGTAGTGTAGTAGCCACAGATACCAGCATTGTGCCCAATGCATAAAATCGCAGAGTGAGCGTCAATTGGTGAAGTGGTTCCTTGAATGTTTTTTACATATCAGTATATTTATAAAAACATAAACTTTTCAACATTTTTTTAACAGAATCTTTATTCAAAAGGAACCAAGTACTTACGAATTAAGCTAATTAATGTTGCTTACCGGGAGGATAACACCTTCAGAGATGGTGATATTTTCATTAGGATTTCTTTGGTACATGTTTTTTTTAATCATAATCGGGATATTAATTCAAAGTCCGATTCAAAATATACTTAAATAACTTGTTCGACTATATATTTTGCGTTCAAACTGTTTTTTATCACTTTCTTCAATAAACTATTCTGTTTACATTTATATTTTAAGGTTATATTAGCTCTTTTACCATTACTTGATCGCCCAATTTTGAAAGATAGCAATGTCATAACAAATAGTAACAGAAAATAGATAAAGAAAACTAATAGTTATTTATTGATACGCTCAAATATTTTTTTCTATGCATTTGACAAACTATGGTAAACTCATTGGTAGATCAAGCAAATGGTTAGTAATCACCCTTTACCAGAGTTTATTGGGACGCAAAATCATAGGTAATGTTACTAATAGTTACAGAAATGACAAGGCGTCAAAGGTTAGTAGGTTATTGGTTTAGGCGGTAAGTGTTTTCGATGTTGACTTGTGTCCGGGTATACGAGGTACTCCGCAACATTGTGTGGTACTATGTTACGGCTAATATCCGAAGTGCGGCTACACCTAGTTTTAGCCGGTTAGAACATCAATAGGTTAGGTTAGTTAGGTTACTTTTTTGATACCACCCAGAAAAAGGAGTCCCGCTACGTCGACTCATGATTGAAGCCAGTTTTTATATACATAGGCATAATATTTATTTACAGTTTTCCATATTAAAAACACTTCTAACCGGCTAAAACTAGGTGTAGCCGCACTTCGGGTATTAGCCGTAACATCTATAAACATAGATAACAGAGTGAATCGTCCTACATCCATGCTATAACACAACTGCATATTTGACTTATGGTCACACTATCCATGTGAATCTGGACATTTATTTATAAGTTAACTGTTCATATCCTTGCAGGGAGGTGCTCCCGTTCATCTACGCGTTCCTGGCCCGCGCCGCCCCCGCCAGCTACCTGCAGGACGTGGGGTCGCACTACCGCTCCACCGCCGTCTACCGCACGCAGGGGGCGGCGCTGCGAGCCCTGCCCGCGCTGGCGGGGGCGGGGGCGGGGGCGGGGGCGGGGGCGGGGGGCGCCATGCGCAGCGTGGCCGCCTACCTGTCGAATAAACAGCCGAAGCCGCTACAGGTGGGGGTTGAATAATCAATGTGCATCTGCAATGAGTGTTCTTTTTTCAACTTGTAGTAAAAGACGTGAGATTTTGTAGAAAATTTAGTAAAAAATAGTAAAAACTCATAGCACTAAGTCGAAAATTTGTAAAAGTTAAAATAAAACTGTTACAACCCAAAAACTAGAACCCTCAGTTCAGACGTTTGAACCAAATGGCAAAGTCTCAAGCTCAAAAAGTGCCAACTCTAAGCTGATAGTTTTTACATTACGATTTAGCACATGAATAATCAGGTTGAAGAAAAAAGGTTAAGGAATGAGTTGAGATAGGCTAGTCCTAAAATTCTAGTCTAGTCCTTGAAATATTTAGTCGAATTTATAGTTTAAATTAATATTAAATACTATTTTCTACTATGTTTCTTTCTGAATGAATCCATTCATATTACCTTAAACTTAACTTAAATATGTTTTTGTTCCAGGAACTAGCCGTCCAGTTCTTTCAAACCATGCTGGAAATTGACCACGGCGCGGCCTGGCACTATCTCAGGGAGTTCTGTGCCAACGACGATCCCATCGAGCAGCCTTCCAACGAACACAACATCATAGAACTAGCACCCATCAGGGGAACGCCATACAGAGCCACCAACAAGGAATATGAATCAAACATTAAATTAATCTTCAATATAGATGAAGAACTAATCAATATCAATTAAAATGTTAATAAGTGTTTTTATTTAATTAAATGTGATAAATAGAGATATTGTTTTACCTACAAACAAATACTAGAACAGAAGTTTAACATATAAATGATCCTACCTTCTTCTCGTATTAATCTCGTTAAAATTACATAGGTACTTCTCGCTTGAAAAGTCATATCTGAATAACTAATCATTATATCTGAAATGTCATGTCTAATATATTATTGTCTAATTACACAAATTATTTTCAATTGCAGTTTTATTGGTTTAGGTGTTTTAAATCAAGTGGATTCTAACTTTGAAATGTTTTATTCGCCACTGTACTAGGGGTAAAAAATCGGAAGAACATTCAAAAGTGACTTCCAACTATCCACCCCGTTCAGAGTGTATATGTTACCGGCAATCTGTATAATTCAGGTATTCTATACAATACCTAGGCAATGTATAGAATACCTTGGGCGTCCAGGCAATGTATAAAATAAAAAGAATATTATTCTCAATTCAATACTTTACCTAGGTAATGTATACAATTCCTAGGCATTGTATAGATTACCTGCTGTACCACCGGCAATGTGTAAAATAAATAGATCTTGGGCTATATTTATCAATGATACCCTATAATATGCTCATAATAATTATGAAACAGGTTGTATAATTAAAATTAACTGAATTAAAACAATGCACTAATGAATGTGTAAAAAAATTTGACGATTTGACAAATCCTTGTCCTGTCCCCGTAGTTTAAAGAGTCACAATTAAAATAATAGGTACGACGACGACGAGCGAAGCGAGGAGTGTGAGGTTGAATGGTGACCATACAATGTGCACCACAACCCTGATACTTTTTACTAAAAATTACCAACTACTTCCAAGAAAAAAGTTATGAAGGAAAAAAATATGAGTCGAAAAATATACTATGATTTAAAAAGTTATGGCAACTGACTATTTTGAATTCCGTTGGTAGGACAAAAATAAATGAAGAAAAAAAGTACGAGAAAAATTTATAACAGTGATTGCTATGAACACAAATCGGTAGTTGAAAAAAAAAAGAAAAATTACTTATAAAAGTGCAATAGACCATAATAAAGTTCCTCACTGACGTTTTTCATTATATTCTTACCTGCATTACATACATTACCGGACGCGCATTCGGTATTGTATAGAATACCTAGGCAAAGTATAAAATAAATTATATTTCATACATTACCGACCCGTTTTAGATATTCTATACATTACCTAGGTATTGTATAGAATACCGGATTATAGACATTGCCGGTAACATATAGATGAGCACGCGTTTCCGAGTATCCACCTTACGGTGGCTGTTTCAGGGTGGATACACGGAATAAGCCATCCTGAGCACCGTGTATGGCGTCACAACACGATGAATCTCGTTTCCAAAGATATACGAGGTTACACAGATTAACACAACTTTCCTGCATTCGTTTATAGCCGGTCACGATATCTTGCTATAGTTAAACCTCTGAAACTATTTGCGAGATTGTTTTGTACTTATTTGTGACGTGCGGTCTTTGTGTTACTGTCCTTTAATATCAGCAGCTTTCTGACATAGTTTATGGAGATGTAAAAATAAAGAGTAAATAATCTATTTGCAAAACACTGTAAAAACACAAGGAGTCACTGATAGATAATAACGATTGGTTGTAGAAAGAAAATTAACACAAACAACAAATATGGCAGTAGTTACATAACTTTTTATTGTTTTATAAAAACAGATTTACAGAAAGTAACAGGTATGTAACAAGCGAGCCTAGTCCGTCACAGACTAGCGCTATTTTCTATTATTTGTCGATATGTGGTAATCAAACTACTTGACTGTTCGCTACACTGTGGGATTCGAAACATGTGGCCTTGTGTGAAATGCATTGATTTGAATCTAATCATGAAATAATTAGTATAAAAAAGCAAAGACAAACATGTAATCTACTATTTTTAGGAAATGGATTACAGGAAGTTTATGAAAACATATCATGAAGAAATATCATAAAAAATTCAGTTGAAAAATTATGTGTTTATGATTGCATCCACACAAGTTCACAGAATTCTCTATAATACAAAATATGTTGGCAATTATTCACATAACAACTAAGAAAGTATGAAACACCCCGACAACGAAGCAGTATCTACAACTCTAAATAAAAATTATGGTAACCATTTGCCTAAAACAGCGGACATTTACAAAACTAACTTTAATACAAGTACACAAGGTACAAAATTGCAAAATTCTCTACTATTTGATAAATATGGTGCAACCTTTCTAAATATATTGTGGAAATAACAAACTGATTCTTAAATTCTAACAACAACAAAGTGAGCAATATGATGTAAAACAAAAATGCATAATGCAACTTATTTATAACAAAAAAAAATGCAGAAAAATACATTTGTAATTTTTCCATACGATTTTAAATTATAAAATAACATGAATATCATTGACAGATCAATGAAAATATCTTAATTGCAATTATACATTTGATCATCATAATATAATTTAGAATAAAAATGCGTTTTCCCACCGCCAGATATCAGCTACAATAATGACTAATTACTGCGGAATGAACCTATTTATAATTCATTTACAATCCACCCTTACATTAGTAAATATAAATACATCTAATTGCACTAGCTAATTTAGATTATTCGTGGTTTATCTATTTTTATATTTAAATACTGTTCGAGACTTAGATATTCTTACTGAAATGCATTTGATTCTGCGAGTCATAATACCAATAGGAACGTAACTAATTTATTGTTCGACGTATTGCCATTTCATTCGTTTAATCCTCATAAATGAAATGTCAGTAAATCAATGCAATGTCATTATAGTTTTTGACAGAATTTAAAAGTTATGTGCGCGATTTCTATAGTCTATTCGCGTTAAGAAAATAGTGAGTGATCGTTGTCAGCCGGCCTGGCCACGCCCCCCAGCCAATTAAAATGCTAGAAATTAAAAAGTAGAGTTCACAGTGACCAGTTGAAGTCTGACCTTCGAAGAAAACGGTTGAGGATTTTGCGTGACTCGTCCAACGATAAATTTTGAAAAAATGAATACTTCACCAATTCCAAAGAATAAAAGTGGATCAATAATCCATAGTGGAAAGAGACACATAATTTACAATGTTTATAAGTACTTTAAATTGTGTGATTTAAATGCAACTGTGGAGAGCATAGTCATAGAAACAGCAAGTGCATGCGGCATGTCCGAAAATACTGTTTATAAAATTATTATTTTTCTATAACCATAAGTTACATTCCTACAGATATTATTCACAGGCATCCAAACAAGATATATTAATTACATCATTTGAGACTGGTAATCATGACTTTCCTTTGAAAAGAAATAGAAGACTTCCAAATTTTCTAAGCAAGAGTTACTTTAACATCAGTTTTCTTTATTATATCGTTTCTTAAGATAAAAAGTCTCGAAGCCAAAGTATTAAATCAATTAATCGTAAATTATAACCATTTTTAGTAGGTTTGTACCCTTTCTGGTACGTAGTTTAAAAAACCCGAGTTTTGGTAGCTTACTATTAATAACATGAACACTCGCTTCTCTTCCGATCACAAACGCATTATACTAAAACATTATAAGTCCATTTTTTTAAAATAAATTATACAAATTAGAACCGTATTTTAAATAACCATCTGCATGTTCTAACTTATTCCATATTGGTTATTCACGTTGCATTTTTTATAGTAATGATTTATACGTTACGTTACGTTACGTCAAATTGCAACCTAATACATATTATAAAACAAGTTAGGATTCTGGAAAGCAAATTTGACCAACAAGTTATAGATACAGTCAAAAACCAAATCGCTAATCTGAAAATCGTTCAATCATCTATATTTTGAAAACGTTTCTAAAACTCGCATACATAACCCTCCACATTATTGCTATCTTACCAATCGAATTCCTACCTTATCCGTTTACAATACGGTCCTAATTGCCTTGAACCAGGGACCGAAAACCGGTTAAATTAGGCCTACCTTTTATTTCGGTATGACGTCATACCGTTTTATTTCAGTATTTTATTTTTTTAATACACTTAAATATGCATACCTTTAAAATACGGTATGACGTCATACCTTTTCATTTCGGTACCGTATTTTTAAGAATATAATAAAAAACCTTCACCATAACATTTCGGTATACTTCTAATATTATGGTATAACCTTTACATAAATAAAGGTATCACTTTATTTCAAGAATGTGTGGGTCTGCTGTCGGAAAATCGACTTTATTTGTATCGAGCGAGCGTATTACGATACCGAAAAAATCATATGGGTTATACCTTTAATACTCAACCTGTATGAATTTTAAAGGTATAATTATGCCATACCTTTATAAGATAGCGGTAGCGATTCTGAAAACCTTAAAACAACCGGTAGAGTTTTGGTTCAAGGATTGCGTAACCGGTATAAAATTAAGGTACCGCTTTTTTATACAGGTTGAAATACCGGTAAACCTTAACCGTTTTCAGTCCCTGCCTTGAACTAGTCGCTCACATACATCACTTCCACGCCATTTTCAGCAGTTTCCTCGACGCGAAGTATTTGGTGCTGTAAGAGGCGAGTATTAACGCCCCTAATACTATTGTAATAAGGTAGTAGTCGAAGTCGTCTTTTAGGAGATCAAATGTCTTTGAAGGCGCCACACGCGTGTAGAATAAATCTGTGAAATAAGAAACAAGTTATTAAATATATCATTGTCATTAAGTGCATTAATTATTTAAGACCAACATAATTGTATTGTATTCAACTAGTAAGTAAAGACACTACATACAAGAATCACCATGTTAAATTGTTAAGTCTAATTGAAAATATCAATTCTCTTTTTCCAAAAAAAGCATTTTTAGGTTAATTTCCAATGATTGAGTAAAACTTCAAAGTAACAACAAGATTATTATCTCAAATTATGAAACTGTAATTATCCTTATTCAAAACCACAACAAAACATGATCCCTACTCACCCAAACCCGTAGCCAACACCAAACTAGTAGACTCCAGGCCCGACGGGTGCGTGTATATCGCGTGTATTCTATGCAGCGTGGAATTATAATTGATGACAGCTTCCGAGGGTAGGGGTAGTTCCGGGGCGTAGGGGATGAGGCCTTCTTCCCTTTCTTCGGGGGTGGGCGTGATGGGGCGGCGGGGCTCCAGGTAGGCCCAGGGGAGCTCCACGATGGCGCCCGTGGTCAGGGCAACTGGGGGGGTAAGGATATTTGCAGTTGAGATATGGGGATATCATTATTACATAGTATAAATCCAAGTCGCTAATTGTGTCTGTTTGTATGTTTGGCCGCTAACTTTTCCTAAACCACACAACGTATTTTAATGCAGCTTTCGCCATCTTATAGGGAATTTTCTCATTTAAATTTGTAAATAAAAAACAATTAGAAAGTAAGCCAAAATTCAATATTTCGTGAGCAAGTCGGCCAAAATTACACCATTGCGAAGCGCGGGTCGTTAGTTAGTAATAAAGAATGTTAAAATTACTGGTAAGTACCAAAACTTAAAAAGAATTTAGAAGACAACCTTTTGATGACACACTCATATATGATGTGAAATGGTTTTTATCTTACACGAGTACCCGCAACTAAAAAAAAGGGATTTTCCCGTGGGAATAAGACTAATTCCCGGGTAAAAGGTATCCTATGTCCGTTTCCTGATTTTAAGCTACCTTTCCACCAATTTTCTGCCAAATCGGTTCATCTGTTCTTGAGTTATTAATAGTGTTACTAACACCACTTTCTTTTTTTATAGAACTAGTGGCCGCCCGCGACTCCGTTCGCGTGGAAGTCGGTTTCCCTTGGGAATGAGAAGTTTTCCCGCGGTAAAAGTACCCTATATGTTATTCCGATGTATAACCTATATTACTGCAAAGTTTCATCCAAATCCATCCAGTCGTTTTTACGTGAAAGAGTAACAAACATCCATCCATCCATACATCCTCACAAACTTTCACATTTATAATATTAGTAGGATTAGTAGGATACATCAGAATAACATATAGGGTACTTTTTACCGCGGGAAAACTTCAAATTCCCACGGGAAACCGACTTCTACGCGGACTGCGTCGCGGGCGGTCACTAGTTAGTAATAAAGAATTAAGTACCAAAACTTAAAAATAATTCAGAAGAAAACTTTTCGATGACACACTCATACATGATGTTAAATTTTCATCTTACACAACGTAAAGCTAAACTGCTTTATATCAACTCACTAAGCACATGCGTGTCCGTCAGACTCCGCTCCGTGGTGGTGACCGCGGCGGCGGTGGCGGTCGCGGGCAGGATGTAGGTGGCCGCGGTCACGACCGGCGCGCGCTCCGACCACAGCGACGAGAACGCCGCGCCCGCGCCCACCCAGCGCGCCGCGCCCGAGTACAGCTCCAGCGTGGCTGTAGGGGAAATACGGTTTATGAATAGGTGGCAGACGGAATTATTGTTATTGGAGTTCTTTTCCGCCGGCTTTTTTCTCTCGGTCTACGGTTAGGTAAAGTCGAAGTTTGTAACATTGACGTTCATTAAGTATATGTTACATATCTATGATGAATAAAAGAATTTTCATTTTGATTTTTTGATTTGATGGGGAAAGCGAAGATCATCATCATTACATCGTATAAATCCAAGTCGCTAATTGTGTCTGTTTGTATGCTTGTCCGTTATTTCCTCCTAAACCATTTAACAGATTTTAATGCGGTTTCCGCCATCTTAAAGGTATTTTCATCATTTAAATTTGTAAGTTAAGAACATTAAGTAAAAGTCATTTCAACTTGGCCAAAATTCAAGGTATTGTGAACAAGTCGCGCAAAATTACACCATTACGAAGCGTGGTCGCTAGTTTGGTATAATATAGGAGTTTACATACGAAGAGGTGCCGATTCTGAGTTAATAAAATTATCTTAAATTAACTGCAAATGAAACTGTCTCACCGCAATAATATAAGAGAGAAAGTGGTAGTCCGGCCAAAAATTGGGATCATAATTCGTAATACCGTGTTTTGCCGCCCGCGTGTGTCTACTCACTGATCTCGCCCGCGTGTGTCTACTCACTGATCTCGGCCGCGTGTGTGTACTCACTGATCCCGCCCGCGTGTGTACTCACTGATCTCGGTGCGTGTGTACTCACTGATCCCGCCCGCGCGTGTCTACTCACTGATCCCGCGCGTGTGTACTCACTGATCTCGGCCCACGTGTGTCCACTCACTGATCTCGGCCCGCGTGTGTCCACTCACTGATCTGGCCCGCGTGTGTACTCACTGATCTCGGTGCGCCGCAGCCGCTCGCTCCAGTAGCTGAAGGCCAGCAGGTGGTCGGCGTGCAGCGCGAGCGGCGCGGCGCGGGCGCGGCGCGCGGCCTGTGACGTCACCACCGCGCCCGTGCTGCCGTCCACGCACCACGCCACCACCACCTCTGCGCAAACAAATATCACAGGTACATGAATGGCATGCATATTAACCAGGGATGTTAAGGATATCCGTGACCGAAACTACCGAATATCCGAAATAAAAAAATATCCATATTCGTAACCGCAACCGAAATAAATGTTTCGGATAATTTCGGATAGTGGCGGAATCTAAAAATGTTTTTGACTGCGTTGCTGTTTCTCTCTCTGAGCGCAATGTAGCGGTGTTAATGACGTTATCATTCTCACCCATCGTCCTCCTCCATATATGTAAATGAAACCATTTTATTATCTATTTGTTTTGTATGTTACTTTTGAAATTCCTAGAATCTAATATCCGTAACCGAAACTATCCGAAACTACCGGAAAATCAAAAATAATTTCATATTCGCATCCGAAACCGAAACCGATATAAAAAAAACAATATCCGTATCCGAAATTCCATATCCGTAACATCCCTAATATTAACGTAACCCGTAACACGTTTAGACATGAAACGAATTTTAAATCGTTACAATACAGGGTCAGAGAACTGAACCGTAAATAATTAGACTATATCGTCTGATCTTAATTACCACAAAACGATTCATCGTAGAAACATTAACTTAGAATCTAAGCGAAGTAAGCTCGCTTTTAAAACATTTAAAATGAAGTAAATCTGGTTTTCTTTCAACCTTTAACACTAAAAGCGACTCGCTAATATAGACGTTTCAAGTTTATACCAACGACCGTGTGGTGCACACATAAAGGCCTACCGATTTTTGTACGATTTTTAAGTTTCCTCTCCCCCTTGCCAATTATGTAAGTCAATCGTAATGGAATGTCATTTTTATTTACTAATATAATATAGCACACGTTGCGAAATTGATTCTCTATGTAATGCCCAAAAATTTATTATCTTTATTAGTTTGGACTATCTAAGAAAACTATTTCAATTCCCATCGGCTTAAATAGCCCAGCTGGTGAGACATCGTGAGAAAAGGCTCAATCCGTTTGCCTAATAAACCAGCAATGATTTTTGCAAAAAGTGTGTTTTTAGTGTAGCGTTGGATTGATTTTAAAACGAAAAAATAACTTTATTTTTTAATATAAGACAATTTGAGACTTTAATTAAGACTAAAATAAGCTAGGATTCCAGTGATGATTTAACTTTGTTTCTAGTAAAAAATGTGATATTTCCCCACTAGTAATATCAAATGAGATTTGCCACGAACCCCTCAATCCCCTAAACGCCTCACGTAATAAATGGACATACAAGTCGTGGTTACACTTCGATTGAAATAAGTGTTATACCCACAATAGGCATGATGACAGATTTTGAAAAACTGTTGCATCATATTCAGAAATATATACTTATTGTAAAAAATATCATATTTCGGAATAAAAGCATGATTTATATGAAAAAAATCAATTTAAAATTTTATGTTTAAAATTCCCACCAAAACGCTCCAAAGTGTCATGGCGTCGATCTGACGTCACATTCGAGCAGTGTTACCAACTCGAATTTTTATAAATCCTTCCGTACGACTCTAATAGTTGGTAGTTTCCGACCAAACTCAATTCGAAAAGTAGGTAGATCTACCAACTTCTTTTTTTCAAGATTTAGAAGGAATCTGCACGGTCGTATAATATCTATAACCGATTATTTTAGTAAAAATAAATTATTTTTCTGACTATTTTTAAAAAAGCAATAAGAAAAAACTAAATTGTTAATTTTTAGAATAAAAACAAAATTAAAAAAATCCCATCCCACTAATTTACCCCCTAAATTTGGGGGGAAAACCCCTAAGTTGGGAACCATGCTCTATAGTGACGTCATTCGCTCTGATTGGCGTTCAGAATATCATGGCGGACTGTAGTATTTTGTAGATTTATTTTTTAAAAATATTAATTAATCTCGCTTTAATTATAATAATACCTTGTTATTTTTTAATATTTTATTTACGTTTCATTAGATGGTAGCATAATTTTTGTGTATTTTATTCACAGTCATCATGCCTATTCCATAGATTAGTAATACATCTTCGCGTACTCTGACTAGATGGAGCACTATCTGCGTACAATAACTCCAAAATTGTTCGCGAAAACTTAATTTTGTGTGAGGATAAATAATATTTGTTACTTTTTGTTACTGATGTGCCGAGTGTGGATTAAACCGAATCCGTACTTCGGACGAACATTCGTTAAAGACCATAAATTCGGCCGACGAACTTCGGTTTATTTTTTTATTTTTAGATTTCTCTTGCAAAATGAAGTTTAGCACATCCCTTCTTGATACACTTTTGACTCTGACGAGACCATGTTTCCTGTGACGTGACTTTCAATGGGTTCTATTGGACTAAATAATGTGACACTGACTATTCTTAGGCACAGTTTTTTATGTCGTATTTTTCAAGGATAGTCCGTTCCATTTAGTCAGAATGCGCGCAGGCCTATTCTTAATCTAAGGTTACCATTGAAAATATACATACTGATGCTTAAATTATTATACATTCCCATAATTACAATACTCATAGCTTGCGCTAAACGTATCAGACAGCATTGCGGCTACAAAAACTTTTTGATTTAATTTACTGTTCGTAACGTCTGGACGGCTCTTTACCTGCCATACCACTGAAAATATATCAACTTACAAAGCTCACAACATATTTTTTTATAAATTTCAACTGTCTCGCTTTTAAAGTTTACGAGATACAGCCTCGCGCCAGACAGACAGACGGACGGACGTCGAAGTCTCAGTAAAAGGATCTCGTTTTTACCCTCCGGCTACGAAACATTTATATCCCTAATTTACATTGAACTTTATTTTAATTGGGTCGACGACATCTCGGACACAAAAAACTCGGACACCTCAAATCAAATCAAATTCTTTTTTTGTCAATATACCCATATAAAGGAATAAAGTTGTCAAAAATATAATTTCAAGAGCACCATATTTGCCCTTATGGGCATGCAAATGTCAGTTTAAAAAACTAATTAAAAAATGTATACAAATTAATCCATAAAAAGTCAGAAATTAAAAATGTCAATTGTACTTCAACTTAAAAATAGCATTAGTAACATTATTATTATTATATTATTATATTTATCAATCCTTATCATTCAAATATTCCTCTATAGAGTAAAAACTTGTAAATATGATTTAACATTGCCTTTAAAATCAAAAAAATCATTTGTATTTTGTATATCCTCTGGCAATTTGTTATAAATTTTGGGACCCATACAAAATATGCTTTTGTTAAAAAGCTCTGTTGCACAATTAGGAGCGCACAATCTGTTACGGAGACGAGTGTTTTGTAGTTTTTGAAAATTTTCAATGTCTTTTTTTATCGTATTGGACACCTCTAAGATATATAACGACGGAAAAGTTAGGATACCTAATTTAAGGACCTTGGCCAATGTATGGTAAAAACAATATAAAAATTGAAAATCCACACATTGGCCAAGGTGTCCGAGTTTTTGTGTCCGAAATGTCGTGGACCCTAATTAACACACAATCCACGTACCTTTATGCACGGGGTCGGGCCCCTCCGTAACAAACAGCACTAAGTTCGGGTTGATATACTTGTACAGCACACTCCTATCGCCCAGCACGCGGCCGGCGGAGTGCGTTCTCTCGTGCGGGGGCTTCGGGACCACGCGAGTGATGCGGTGCCCGGGGGTGGAGCCCAGCTGGATGGACCAGGTCTGCTGGGCTATCACCGACTGGGGGGAGGTTTTTAATTAAGCTGGATGGACCAGGGGGGCTTCCGCGTAACTAGCGTCGATTTGAACTCGACGTCGACAACTGTTTTCATAGGCTAAATTGTTAACAATGGCGGGTCTCTAGCCAATGAAAACAGTTGTCGACGTCGAGTTCAAATCGACGCTAGTTACGCGGTAGGCCCCCAGGTCTTCTGGGCTACCACCGACTGGGGGGATAGCGTTTTTTTTTATTAAGCTGGATGGACTAGGTCTTCTGGGCCACCACCGACTGGGGAGATATCGATTTTTTATAAGTAACTAGCGACCCGCCCACGCTTCGCAATGGTGTAATTTTGGCCGACTTGCTCACGAAACACTGAATTTTGGCTCACTTAAAAAAACTTTTTCTGAAAGTTCTTTATTTACAAATTTAAATGAAAAACAATACCTCAAGAATGGTGAAAACCGCATTAAAGTTTCTCTACTGGCTTAGGAGGAGTTAGCGGACAAACATACAAACAGACAGAATTAGCGACTTGGATTTATACTATGTAACTAATTTCACAGTACCTATCCACTATAACTCATGTTGATCTAACTCACCTTCCCGTCATACAAGATGGCGTACCCGCGCACCCGCGCCGTGTCTCTGTCGGCCACGTACATGAACATGTTCTGTACCAGCGGCCCGGCCGACGCGGGCAGGATCTACACAACATAATCAATTCATTACTACAAAAACATTTTGGCGGTAAAAGGGAAGATCTCCCAGTGCTAGACAGAACACAGGTCTAGGGCCAAGCGGGGCCACTGGGAAGATTTCGGAAGTCGTATATGTACTTGAAATGTTGGTAGCGCGATATATGATATGCCTAACCGCGTTGAAATGTTGATAGCACGATATATGATATGCCATACATTTCGGTGTAATTGGTATTCGTACCGCCGGGAAAGAATGTCGGCGACGATCAGCGCCATCTATGTCGCCACAACATATTGCTTTGTACAAGCTTTCAAGATACACTCCATACATATGTTTACTAGTGGAAAAGTTCCTATTTTTCATGTATTTTTTCTTGATAAGTATATTTTTTTACTTACGTCTACAAAGATAGATGATTACTTAACTGAATCGATGCAAGAAATAAATCGCGGCTTAAGAATAATATGCGCAAATTGGACGCAACTCACAAATAAAAAAATAAAAATAACTAAATATCACACTTAAGATCACATTCAAAAACCATTTATCACTATACACTCGTCAAGCTCAAATAAAAAGTTACACAATCGACCGGATAATCCGCCCCCCATTCAACCCCACGTCTCCCACCAACTATAGAGTGTGGTAAAATCTAGCTGTAGGCTCTGTCTGCAGCGATTACTGTGCTGACTCGACCGGTGAAATACCACCGTCGCACAGAAAACCGACGTGAAGTAGGGACGATGTTCCTGCGTTTCGTTCGGTGAGTGCGGTATCCGGTGCCCAATCTTCTCAAAGATCCACAAACACCCCTAACAACCACAGTGGACCGTCATGGGCGGCGGTGATCACTTACCATCAGGTGACCCGCATGCTCGTTTGCCCCCTATATCAAAAAAAAAAACTCTCTCCCGTACCTGCACACTCTCCTCTGTATCCAGCAGTATCAGCGCGTGGAGACTCTCCTGGTCGGCTACATGCAGCACGGCGCACTGCAGCAATGGAACGTCCAGCTGCAGCACTCGCTCTTACCATCAGATGAGCCGCATCTCCCCGTACCTGCACACTCTCCTCTGTATCCAGCAGTATCAGCGCGTGGAGACTCTCCTGGTCGGCTACATGCAGCACGGCGCACTGCAGCAATGGAACGTCCAGCTGCAGCACTCGCTCTTACCATCAGATGAGCCGCATCTCCCCGTACCTGCACACTCTCCTCTGTATCCAGCAGTATCAGCGCGTGGAGACTCTCCTGGTCGGCTACATGCAGCACGGCGCACTGCAGCAATGGAACGTCCAGCTGCAGCACTCGCTCTTACCATCAGATGAGCCGCATCTCCCCGTACCTGCACACTCTCCTCTGTATCCAGCAGTATCAGCGCGTGGAGACTCTCCTGGTCGGCTACATGCAGCACGGCGCACTGCAGCAATGGAACGTCCAGCTGCAGCACTCGCTCTTACCATCAGATGAGCCGCATCTCCCCGTACCTGCACACTCTCCTCTGTATCCAGCAGTATCAGCGCGTGGAGACTCTCCTGGTCGGCTACATGCAGCACGGCGCACTGCAGCAATGGAACGTCCAGCTGCAGCACTCGCTCTTACCATCAGATGAGCCGCATCTCCCCGTACCTGCACACTCTCCTCTGTATCCAGCAGTATCAGCGCGTGGAGACTCTCCTGGTCGGCTACATGCAGCACGGCGCACTGCAGCAATGGAACGTCCAGCTGCAGCACTCGCTCTTACCATCAGATGAGCCGCATCTCCCCGTACCTGCACACTCTCCTCTGTATCCAGCAGTATCAGCGCGTGGAGACTCTCCTGGTCGGCTACATGCAGCACGGCGCACTGCAGCAATGGAACGTCCAGCTGCAGCACTCGCTCTTACCATCAGATGAGCCGCATCTCCCCGTACCTGCACACTCTCCTCTGTATCCAGCAGTATCAGCGCGTGGAGACTCTCCTGGTCGGCTACATGCAGCACGGCGCACTGCAGCAATGGAACGTCCAGCTGCAGCACTCGCTCTTACCATCAGATGAGCCGCATCTCCCCGTACCTGCACACTCTCCTCTGTATCCAGCAGTATCAGCGCGTGGAGACTCTCCTGGTCGGCTACATGCAGCACGGCGCACTGCAGCAATGGAACGTCCAGCTGCAGCACTCGCTCTTACCATCAGATGAGCCGCATCTCCCCGTACCTGCACACTCTCCTCTGTATCCAGCAGTATCAGCGCGTGGAGACTCTCCTGGTCGGCTACATGCAGCACGGCGCACTGCAGCAATGGAACGTCCAGCTGCAGCACTCGCTCTTACCATCAGATGAGCCGCATCTCCCCGTACCTGCACACTCTCCTCTGTATCCAGCAGTATCAGCGCGTGGAGACTCTCCTGGTCGGCTACATGCAGCACGGCGCACTGCAGCAATGGAACGTCCAGCTGCAGCACTCGCTCTTACCATCAGATGAGCCGCATCTCCCCGTACCTGCACACTCTCCTCTGTATCCAGCAGTATCAGCGCGTGGAGACTCTCCTGGTCGGCTACATGCAGCACGGCGCACTGCAGCAATGGAACGTCCAGCTGCAGCACTCGCTCTTACCATCAGATGAGCCGCATCTCCCCGTACCTGCACACTCTCCTCTGTATCCAGCAGTATCAGCGCGTGGAGACTCTCCTGGTCGGCTACATGCAGCACGGCGCACTGCAGCAATGGAACGTCCAGCTGCAGCACTCGCTCTTACCATCAGATGAGCCGCATCTCCCCGTACCTGCACACTCTCCTCTGTATCCAGCAGTATCAGCGCGTGGAGACTCTCCTGGTCGGCTACATGCAGCACGGCGCACTGCAGCAATGGAACGTCCAGCTGCAGCACTCGCTCTTACCATCAGATGAGCCGCATCTCCCCGTACCTGCACACTCTCCTCTGTATCCAGCAGTATCAGCGCGTGGAGACTCTCCTGGTCGGCTACATGCAGCACGGCGCACTGCAGCAATGGAACGTCCAGCTGCAGCACTCGCTCTTACCATCAGATGAGCCGCATCTCCCCGTACCTGCACACTCTCCTCTGTATCCAGCAGTATCAGCGCGTGGAGACTCTCCTGGTCGGCTACATGCAGCACGGCGCACTGCAGCAATGGAACGTCCAGCTGCAGCACTCGCTCTTACCATCAGATGAGCCGCATCTCCCCGTACCTGCACACTCTCCTCTGTATCCAGCAGTATCAGCGCGTGGAGACTCTCCTGGTCGGCTACATGCAGCACGGCGCACTGCAGCAATGGAACGTCCAGCTGCAGCACTCGCTCTTACCATCAGATGAGCCGCATCTCCCCGTACCTGCACACTCTCCTCTGTATCCAGCAGTATCAGCGCGTGGAGACTCTCCTGGTCGGCTACATGCAGCACGGCGCACTGCAGCAATGGAACGTCCAGCTGCAGCACTCGCTCTTACCATCAGATGAGCCGCATCTCCCCGTACCTGCACACTCTCCTCTGTATCCAGCAGTATCAGCGCGTGGAGACTCTCCTGGTCGGCTACATGCAGCACGGCGCACTGCAGCAATGGAACGTCCAGCTGCAGCACTCGCTCTTACCATCAGATGAGCCGCATCTCCCCGTACCTGCACACTCTCCTCTGTATCCAGCAGTATCAGCGCGTGGAGACTCTCCTGGTCGGCTACATGCAGCACGGCGCACTGCAGCAATGGAACGTCCAGCTGCAGCACTCGCTCTTACCATCAGATGAGCCGCATCTCCCCGTACCTGCACACTCTCCTCTGTATCCAGCAGTATCAGCGCGTGGAGACTCTCCTGGTCGGCTACATGCAGCACGGCGCACTGCAGCAATGGAACGTCCAGCTGCAGCACTCGCTCTTACCATCAGATGAGCCGCATCTCCCCGTACCTGCACACTCTCCTCTGTATCCAGCAGTATCAGCGCGTGGAGACTCTCCTGGTCGGCTACATGCAGCACGGCGCACTGCAGCAATGGAACGTCCAGCTGCAGCACTCGCTCTTACCATCAGATGAGCCGCATCTCCCCGTACCTGCACACTCTCCTCTGTATCCAGCAGTATCAGCGCGTGGAGACTCTCCTGGTCGGCTACATGCAGCACGGCGCACTGCAGCAATGGAACGTCCAGCTGCAGCACTCGCTCTTACCATCAGATGAGCCGCATCTCCCCGTACCTGCACACTCTCCTCTGTATCCAGCAGTATCAGCGCGTGGAGACTCTCCTGGTCGGCTACATGCAGCACGGCGCACTGCAGCAATGGAACGTCCAGCTGCAGCACTCGCTCTTACCATCAGATGAGCCGCATCTCCCCGTACCTGCACACTCTCCTCTGTATCCAGCAGTATCAGCGCGTGGAGACTCTCCTGGTCGGCTACATGCAGCACGGCGCACTGCAGCAATGGAACGTCCAGCTGCAGCACTCGCTCTTACCATCAGATGAGCCGCATCTCCCCGTACCTGCACACTCTCCTCTGTATCCAGCAGTATCAGCGCGTGGAGACTCTCCTGGTCGGCTACATGCAGCACGGCGCACTGCAGCAATGGAACGTCCAGCTGCAGCACTCGCTCTTACCATCAGATGAGCCGCATCTCCCCGTACCTGCACACTCTCCTCTGTATCCAGCAGTATCAGCGCGTGGAGACTCTCCTGGTCGGCTACATGCAGCACGGCGCACTGCAGCAATGGAACGTCCAGCTGCAGCACTCGCTCTTACCATCAGATGAGCCGCATCTCCCCGTACCTGCACACTCTCCTCTGTATCCAGCAGTATCAGCGCGTGGAGACTCTCCTGGTCGGCTACATGCAGCACGGCGCACTGCAGCAATGGAACGTCCAGCTGCAGCACTCGCTCTTACCATCAGATGAGCCGCATCTCCCCGTACCTGCACACTCTCCTCTGTATCCAGCAGTATCAGCGCGTGGAGACTCTCCTGGTCGGCTACATGCAGCACGGCGCACTGCAGCAATGGAACGTCCAGCTGCAGCACTCGCTCTTACCATCAGATGAGCCGCATCTCCCCGTACCTGCACACTCTCCTCTGTATCCAGCAGTATCAGCGCGTGGAGACTCTCCTGGTCGGCTACATGCAGCACGGCGCACTGCAGCAATGGAACGTCCAGCTGCAGCACTCGCTCTTACCATCAGATGAGCCGCATCTCCCCGTACCTGCACACTCTCCTCTGTATCCAGCAGTATCAGCGCGTGGAGACTCTCCTGGTCGGCTACATGCAGCACGGCGCACTGCAGCAATGGAACGTCCAGCTGCAGCACTCGCTCTTACCATCAGATGAGCCGCATCTCCCCGTACCTGCACACTCTCCTCTGTATCCAGCAGTATCAGCGCGTGGAGACTCTCCTGGTCGGCTACATGCAGCACGGCGCACTGCAGCAATGGAACGTCCAGCTGCAGCACTCGCTCTTACCATCAGATGAGCCGCATCTCCCCGTACCTGCACACTCTCCTCTGTATCCAGCAGTATCAGCGCGTGGAGACTCTCCTGGTCGGCTACATGCAGCACGGCGCACTGCAGCAATGGAACGTCCAGCTGCAGCACTCGCTCGCCGACTAAATTGCCGGTGATCGGGTCCAGGGATACCAGCAGACCGGCGCCCGTGTCCTGGGGAACAAGTTTAGTTGATTTTAAAGTACAGATTAGAGTTAGATTATTAGAATGTCCTGGGGAAAGAAGTTTATTGGATTTTAAAGTACGTAGAGTTAGATTATTTAAGTTAGAGAAAAAATTATAACGCTAATAACTATATAACTTTTGGGAATCGTGTCATAAGGGCTGCCGCACACGGGCCACGGGCCACGGGCCAAAAAATGCCGCCACTGGCATATTTCCTGTTATTTTCATACATTTTATATGGACTCGCCGGACACGGTTGGCACCGGTGGTGGCGGCCACACCTAGCTTAATAAAATGTATGAAAATTACAGGAAATATGCCAGTGGCGGCGTTTTGCGGTTGTGGCCCGTGGCCCGTGTGCGGGAGCCCTAAGATAACTTGGTTTTGTATTACAATTGAATGAATTTCTGAATTCTTATATTTTCTATCAAAATCGAATGCGTGTATTAAAATTCAATCATTGATACATAACGGATGTAAAAAGACCACTTCCGAAGCCTGAAACCATGTATTCTGGAGCCTCAATAGTTCTCAAAATTTACTAACAGTATACCCAGAAAACCCAATTTAAAAAAGTTATAAAGGATTGAAAAGTCATATTCGCCGCTTGAAATCATCGCTCACACATCAACTGTCGGTTAAAGTGCGATTATTTACATTGTAAATTAAATTAAAACCCTATTTAATTTGAAATCATAGCAAAATCTGATAGTATTATTGCAATTTTGGAAAATTACGAAAAAAAAAATATATTTTTTAATCATAAATTTTTTTACTCCAGTACCCCTCCAGCAATGCCCAGTGTTTGTTTTCGGAAGCAGTTCTTTTACACCCCGTATAAAAAAACAAAAAGCAAAAATTTTAAAAGCTTTCCCGCGGTAAAAAGTACCCTATGTGTTATTCTGATGTATAACCTTTATTACTGTAAAGTTTCATAAAAATCCGTCCAGTGGTTTTTACGTGAAAAAAAATATACCGGCCGAATTGAGAACCTCCTCCTTTTTTCGGTTAAAAAGTAACAAACATCTATCCATACATCCTTACAAACTTTCACGTTTATAAAATTAGTAGGATTAAGCCTCATTTACACGATACCATTTTCTTGCCTGTAGCGTACAATTATGTAGAAGCAATACTTGAATTGCAGCGTATAAACAACATGCCATATTTTTTCTATACTAGGCAAGTTTTGCATTCAAGAATGTTCTCGGTTTAAACTGTACATACAATATTTTCTTGTGCAATATGGCATGTTGTTTATACGCTGCAATTCAAGTATTGCTTCGACATAATTGTACGCTACAGGCAAGAAAATGGTATCGTGTTAAGCCTCATTTACACGATACCATTTTCTTGCCTGTAGCGTACAATTATGTAGAAGCAATACTTGAATTGCAGCGTATAAACAACATGCCATATTCTTTCTCTACTAGGCAAGTTTTGCTTTCAAGAATGTTCTCGGTTTAAACTGTACATACAATATTTTCTTGTGCAATACTTGTATTCAATAGGTTTGTCACTTGACTTTGATAGTCATTTTATCCGAAGACGTCCAAAACTTGAATGAAAATATTCGTCTGAGCAAATACGGTCAATTCTTGAAGCAACGTGCCAGTAAATGGAACAGGAACGTACAAGTCGATGTTTAGACAAGACAATTCTTGAAAGCGATAATCTCCTTACCATTATGGTATCAATGTAAACAAAACACGCTGGCAATTATTTCTTTTCAAGATTTGCATTCAATAATGGCTTTCAACTTTATAAATAATATCAACGTGTAAACAGTTGCTTACAATTATTGATTGCAAATATTGCGCTTCCACTATTGTATTCAATTATTGCTATTGAACGTGCAAGAAAATGGTATCGTGTAAATGAGCTCTAAATGAGGCTTACAAGTCGATGTTTAGACAAGACAATTCTTGAAAGCGATAATCTCCTTACCATTATGGTATCAATGTAAACAAAACACGCTGGCAATTATTTCTTTTCAAGCTTTGCATTCAATAATGGCGTTCAACTTTATAAATAATATCCACGTGTAAACAGATGCTTACAATTATTGAAATGCAAATATTGCGCTTCCACTATTGTATTCAATTATTGCTATTGAACGTGCAAGAAAGTGGTATCGTGTAAATGAGCCTTTATTCATGACGACCTCTGTGGCGCAGCGGTAACTATACCGGACTGCAAAGCGGATGGTTCCGGGTTCGATCCCCGGTCGGGCCAATATCGTAAAAGTTGTTTTTCAACATTGGCTCGTGTCTGGGTGTAACTAGGTTCTCCCCTAGTCCATTGTGTGGTACCTTTTACACAAGAGCTTAATGCACTTACTTAAGGGCCACATAAGTGGTGTGTTTAGTCTGGAGATTTATTATTATTATTTATTACTAGTGGCCGTCCGCGACTCCGTTCGCGTGGAAGTCGGTTTCCCGTGGGAATGAGAAGTTTTCCCGCGGTAAAAAGTACCCTATGTGTTATTCTGATTATTTTATTATTACTGTAAAGTTTCATCAAAATCAATCCAGCAGTTTTTACCTGAAAAAGTACCAAACATCCATCCATACCATACATTCACACATCCTCACAAACTTCCACGTTTATAATACTAGTAGGATGATGTACCTCGTGTTTCCCCACCACAGTGACATATGCGCTGTGCGGCGGGTGGCGGGCTGACCTCCTCGTGAATATCAGAGCGGTTTCGGTATTCAGAGCCGGCTCGTAGCGCCGCCACAAGATGGCGCCCGATAGGTTGTCAATACCGAATATCTAAACAAACAAACAAACAAATATTCTCTTTATGGCACATTATACAGATAAGCACTTAAGAGTAAGGTAATAACAATTTGCAAAAGGTGGCCTTATCGCTCAAAGCCGGAATTTGAATGCGATAAGTCGACGAGCGTGTGGTGCGAGCATGGAACGTTTGTCGATCGTAAATTTCATTATTTAGACAGTTGACAATAATGACTGTTCATACAAATTAACGAAACAAATGTCGAATTAACGATCGACAAAAGTTCCATGTCGCACCAATGTTTAGTGTGGGGTAAGTGACGGATTTTAAAATAGAATACATGAAAGTGTTGTTTTTAAGAAAATAGGTCTTTATATCCTTTTGTATTTTCAACATTTTGCGCTTGACTTTAAAACCAACCACGGATTTGGTAGACAAATGCATTAAATTTCTTGTAAAAAATAATTTTTTTTGGAATAACGTGTGATTTTTTAGAAATTTCTAACTTAAATAAAATAACATTTTGTTAACTCCTTACCTTGCCAGCGCCAGTGACCAGTACAATAACTTTGTGCAGGTTGAAGTAGTCCCTCTCCAACTGTTCACTTGGCTCATCGCCTGTCTGTCTGTCCGCGTTTTGCAAGCTTTGTATAAAATTTGACAGCTGCTGGAACTGTGTGGACAGCCGTCGAGAAAAAGCCGACCATACTGAATCTAGACAATTATAATTGTTTAATAATTTAGATAAATGATAATATGAGTAGATTGGGTCAAACTGCAGAAAACTATAACATGCCAACTTTGTTATGCCTCGTTCCGAAACAAACAAACCAAACAACGCTTATTACGAATTGCTGACAGTCTAACTAGCGCTAATGACATCAGATGTCAATTGAAAGAAGCTGTCAACGCAATTTCTGACAGTGCTTATGCTAATCTACCTGCTAACCATGAGTGGAGAATGTGCGTTAGTTGATGACGTAGGATGCTTTCGTTTATGATATTTCGGAACGCTCAAAATAGGCGCTGTCGAAACAGTGCTTAGTTGCAGGAATCGGAACGCAGGGTTAGTGTGCGTTTCAGCGTTGTTTCATATTTCGCTTCTTACCTTACATTTTACATAATGCTTTGTTAGTGTGCGAAAGATTTGCATTGAAAAGTTGGTCTCCTATTTGTAATGTTTTAAATTTTCAGCCTATGTGTCTTCATAGTTTGTTTAAGCATACGTATTTACATAATGAGCTTTGCTTTGTAAATGCTTGATTACTCTAAATGCAACGATCTCGAATAAAATGAGTGAAATGCTATTATCGTCATAATTGGACGATGTAATTAAATAATGCTACATACAAAGGAATAGAAATCAAAAAGGTTCTCAAACGGTGTTCAACCAAGCATGCATAAAAATGTCCTGTCTCAGTGGACATATAACTATTCTACGCACTCTTTGTACTCACTGTAAATCTTGGCAGCTAAACATATAAAATACATTATTTAGGTATCTGTACTTACAACTATGTCACCCAAAAAGAAATCTTAATAATGTAAACTTGTTCATGAAAAAATATATCTTATTGTATATATTTGAAGGTTGATATTAGCCTACGAACCTTCCTTGTGGTCGAACTGTGATTCTATGGCTGCGTCTAGCTCTGAGACTGGGAGGTCAACGAACTCTGTGGCGACCACGTTAGTGAGGGCTTCCTCGCGGGTCCATAGAATACGACCTATGGGATAAATTAGTGGGAGATTTAGTTGAACAACCAATATATCCGTACTAACTTCAAAAAAATGTTTAACCCACTAAGAAACTTTTTTGATGGAACCGATTAAAACAATACAAAGTATTATAAATTACAATGGTTAACAAAACAACGAAAGTATATTTTTCATTAATTTCTTAGAAACCTTTCATAGATTTTAAATTGCATAATTAAGAATTGAATAAGGCTACATCAACAAAACACATCACAAACCCCCATGCTGCATTAGGTGTACAGAATCATCTTCTCCGGTGACCAGCAAACGGCACACAAAGCCGTCCTTCTTTGTACAGACTGCAGACGAGATGACTGGCTCCGGGATGTCAGACGGCAGGTCACTGCGGATGTCCGGCACCTCTACACCCGTGAGACTGTGGGCTCGCAGGCAAGTCTGCAATAGAATACAAGGTAGTATTATATAGAGACTTCTTATGTTAGTTCAGTTGGGAAAAAGAATAGTGATTAGACAACAAGCTATTAAGCGGGGCACTTTTAATATTTGAAGATTTTTCGCCTACAAACTTGAAATCTTCTTGGGCTATATTAATATACCTCTTTTAGTTATAAAATTTAATTTTTTTGCAAGTTTAGACTACTAACATAAGGAAAACAAATAAAATATATTCACATGTTCAAACTGAGAAAATCATTAGACATAGTTTAGTAAAGTATTTTGGCAATTTATATGCTTACCCTTTGCCCATTTTCTCCAATTTGCAACACCAATGGTCCAGCGGTAGTATCAATAACTGTTATACTTGCTGACGGACTACAGAGTCTAATTGGTGATATTTTAAACTCATTATTCTCTAGTATTATAACTTTATTGTCATTTACTATGAAGCCAGGAACAATACTGCTCTCTTCAAATGCCTCTAGTTTCCTTATAGCTGTTTCTGATATCTCATACGTAATAGGATTTATAAGCTTGTTTGACACTGTGTTTGAAATGATGTCTAACGCTATTAATGTACTGTCCCCTTTAGGACATGTGATGTATGGTGCTGTAAACACACATCTGAAAAAAAAACTGTTTTTTAGAGCACTACACTAAGATACATGCTTAGATATGCATATGGGTAAAATTTTTATGACGAACACCAAACATTGAACTTGAAATCTACTTTTTAATGATATATTTCCCATGATAGTTATGTGTAGAAAAGTTATCATATCATAATGGTGATGAGATAAATCTATATACTTGTTATATTTATAATTAGATTAATATTAATAAAAAGACCACAAGGTATAAAAATTCTCATAAATATACCTGTCATTGCTCCAATTAGCTGCAAGTTTAGTGGTTGTTCCCTTATTGTGGCCAGTGACGAGATTATACAGAGTGACCTCTACATGGGATCCAAAGACGGGTATCATGTGAACTAGCAGTCCTTGGTGCACCCACCATTCCGAGAAGTCGGCAGTTTCATCATTGTCCAGGGTCATTGACCACTCCCAATGAAGAACACCTGAAAAATGAGAGGAAAATTAAAACTTTGCAGTAATATAGGTTATACATCAGAATAACACATAGGGTACTTTTTACGGCGGGAAAACATCTCATTCAGTCACTAGTCACTATATATTATTCTGACAATAAGTATGTATTTTAAAACCATAATTTAAAAGTTAAGTGAATGTGATTCGTTTTATATTGTTTCAAAGATTAATAATAGAATTAAGTGAATGTGATTTGTTTTATATTGCTTCAAAGATTAATAATAGATGACTACTATTAAGCATCTACAAGGGACAAATATGAAGGGTGCTACTTGCAAGTATTTAAATACTCAAAAAAAACATTTGCTTATATACAAATGAATGAATAATATTAAAATGAGTCATGTTTACCTGTGCTGGAGTCCCACCCTCGAACCAGGTAAGGGTTGGATCCAGTGACGGTAACCACCTTGTCACTGACATGCAGCAGCTGGATATTACCACTTGCTGCATTCTCAAATACATGCCGCCACACTACTTGCCCTGGAACACGAAAACATGAATCTTAACACTAGCTAGCACTTTTGGTTATTATTGTTGTCATTGTATACTTTTTCCAGGAAATAAACATAGAAGAAGCAGTGAAAGATTTAAATTATTTTGTAAATCCTTCGATTCAGTCATAAAACGACAAATGTATAGCCATTTACTTACCTGTCTTCAAATTCAAAGCAGCCAATACATTCTCCTCTGTGGCAACTATTATCTTCTTGGCCGTCGAAACCGTATCAAACTGAGAAAACTTTATTCTTCCCACATAAGTTTGGCGCCTGTTGGCAAGTTTTAATTAATTAATTGATTTATTCTAAACACTAAAAAGACGTACAACCAACATAACCTAAAACATGTAATTACCAGTCGAACTTGCCGATTTGATCTTCATAAATGCAAACCGATAAATTGATTAAACTCAGGAATATAATAAACCAATTCATACTGTTTAAAAACTTAAATAAACCTAAAAAATTAGGTCTTATCTGCAATGACAGCTTCCCCATCGCAAATGACAACCATTTATTTGCATATGTTGCCAGCTGCAGCCTTACGGTCGATGGAATTGTCAATCTTACCATTACTCTTCAGTAAATTGTTTCTTAAAAAATAAAGATAATCGTGTTTATTACAAATTAAACGTGTCATTAAACTTAAGAAAAAAAATAACATCTTAATAACATATTTTAATAATATTTATTCAAAATTGCTTGCAAAATTGTTATGATTATAATGGCAATAAAAACACTCCCTCGAACGCAAGTTTTACAAAGGCTGGAAAGAAAACTATTTAGACAATAATTGGCCACAGAAAGAGTACTGAATGTTTATAGTTTTAGATTAAATCTATTAACGCCGGTTAAAAAATATTTTTTTAGATACTTTTAACAATAATCCTAACCCCTAACCGTACAAAAGGTAGGTAAGTATACCTACTGTGTTCTAGATTCGCATCAAATGACATACATTGAGTTAACCCAGTAAATACCTAATAATAAAGTCTTCTGCCATTTACTGCATAGGTATGCCTTTAATATGAACTCAATACTATTGAATTTTATTGCATTCGCTAACATATGGCTTAACCTTTATGTTTGAAGTTATGGCATGGTTGCAAGTAGTAATGACTTAATACTAAAATATAAATGATATAATAATATAGTTTTTATGTTGTTGTTCTTACAAATAGTATACATACATATAGGTACGCAGAATAAGTAAAATTCACTTAAACAATTACCTACCAATGAAGTATGCATGCTTGTAGTGAACTACGTAATGGCTGCCGTTCGCGGTTATAATTTAAATCGCGGGCATATGGTGCGCCTCGCACATGCATTACCTACTGCAATGCATGTGTCTTCGCGTAGTATGAGCGAACAGAAGGCCAAATCATTAAATTGATATTTTATTATAATCATTTGATAGAAAGCAGTGGTGTGAGTAAGTAAATAACTATGGTAGGTAATTCAAATTATATGCATTAGTTTTTAAGTTAGTAGGTGCCGCCTTACTTGAAGATTAAATCGAACCTTATACAAACAACAAATTTATTTACAGATTATAATATCAAATATGTCATTGTAACATTAAACTACTTATTTAAAACATACGTTCATTTGTTTTATACCTGAAAAGTACCTATTTGATCGTATTTATTTTACATTAACCTGTTAGCAAATCTTATAATAAATAAATAAAACAACCTAATCATCACTGTGTAATTTAGTGCTTTAAATCCATAGTTTGAAATAAAATAAATTAAATAAAAAATGTTCTTCAATAACCTGGAAAGCTATTTTCAAAACTATTTCATCGGTGTACCTACCAAGGTTCAGTGGAACTTTAGTGTTCAAGCTGTATATGCACTAATCGACTTTCTTAAATACTTTTTGTTATAGCATTAAACATTATATAAAGTTTTTCAAGTAACCTTTTTAAACTACTTAAGTTTGACTGGAATAAAAAATATTTTTATAACTATTTATAAAAATAACTTCATCGTTTTAAATAAAATATGTTTAGCAGCCCACTTATTAATTTAAAACTTTATTTATATAATTGTTACGCTTAAAATACCAATTAAAAGGAAAGCCGCTCTTTCAGACTTTCAAACTACGAAACTTTACACAACAACAAAAAAGGTGAAGGCAAAACAATAATTAGACAAGGCCGCCGCGCGCGTTGAACTCACTTTCACTAAGTTTTTCTAATGCGCTACGATATTTTTGGGCGCTACGATATTATTGGCCGTAGCGCATAGACCAAGGGGCGGGGCGGCAGGCAAAGTCTATTTTATTTTTGGTTATGAAGTAAATAGATTAGTTTAAATGAGTAAAGCATTTATTAACAAACGCATGCTTTATGTTATTTTAAATTATTATTTACTTATAGCTGATGGTAATGAAATATAATTGTAATAACACGAAGTTTGAACTCGTTAAAAATATTAAGAATGAAGAAGGAGCAAACTTCTTTATGGTTTTGTTCGCGACAAAGGGTTACCAAATTTCATTGAAATCGGTTCAATGGTAGACAGACAAAGTTACATGGCATTAATAAAATTAGTAGGGATTGACATAAACAGTTATAATGATGTGTAATATTGCCAAACTACGAACTTTATATAAATACGTGAGTTTACTAGACCACAAAAACGACCAATTAAATTAGTTTTCAGTTTCAAGCCCAAGAGTTTGTAATTGCATTTAGTTTTTTTTTATTTTTCCTTAATTCGGCTATCGTGTGGAGCGTTAGTTTAATCAGAGACGTGAATGGATGCATTAGTACCTACATTAGCTATATAATTGTCGACTCTACACCTGAGATAAAAAAGCAGTAAACAAATCATTTTACTGTGCAGTTTAAAATCATAATAACTTATTACTGACCTACTGCGCCCATTAACTCTATTGCAAGGCTGGGCGGAAGTCGCTTACTGACTTTTAAGGCTTCTATTTGCGCCAGTACTGTTCTCTTGGCGACCAGTTGTCGACAGGAAGTGTTTATCGATCAAAACTCGAGTCCGTGGAATTATGCAGATGGCCTGCATCACGCATTGCGAACCAGTCTAGCTCAGGGAAAACGCAAAGGTTTTTTTTTATAGAGCTTTTGGTGCTGCGTTTTCATGTCACTAGTTTTTTTTATCGGTTGGCAACAGGCATAGGCATAATAACGATGACAGATAAAATTGTTTTTATTAAATTAAGAATTTAAACGATAGCAACAAAGTAAGTTAGTAAAGCAAACGATGCTTGTAAGTTTAAACGACCGTTTTATTCGGTAGGTATCATTTAGATAATTTAATTAAAGTTTTGAATGTTCCATCTTCGATTGATCTAATAAGATCATTTTAATATTTTTTTATTTGATTATGACGAATAACCATCGTGAGTTACTTAACAACTTAAACGAATAAAATGCCTCAAACGATTTATATAAGGACAAGTTTAATAATAAATTAATATAAATAATTTATGCTACGGTTAGCGTTGCATTAGGAAATATATTTCACGTAGAAAAAAATCATAAAAGCTTTTTAAGTGATCGAAGGGCTAATTATATGATCTCCTTAAAGAAAGTAGAAGGTTATATTTTTGTATGTAACAAGGTTTAAAAAAATTCGTAGATATTCCCTGATTTGTGAAGCAACTTAATGCGAGTAGGTAAGTATACCTACACTTAAGATAGTAAATATCCTAATCTTACACATTGCGCTATTATAATTTCGTATAGAGCAGACACGCGTCCTCAATCTATGTTGCGATATTGCACAAATAATTTAAGTTATTCAGCGAAGTACAAAGGAATAACTTTCCATAGATAAGTAAATGGATTAGCTCTTTTGAACGGGACAAAGCAGTGGTAGTCTTCTCTTAACTTAGTAATAATAGCTCAATGATTTTATCATGTTAACATCTTATACACCTCATCGATGCAACGATCGAGGGTGTTTTTAAGTTAAAAATACTTTATCTTAACATAAAGGTGTGTAATTTCGACAAAGACCTCGGTAGTGTGTTCTTGGGTGTTTTTTCCGGTAAGGTAAACAATAAAAAAAAAATTTTAGAATTCTTTTACTCTTTTTTATATTCTACTACTGCTACCTACTTGCGGAACGTTGTACTTAGTTGTATTTTTTTTTACTTGTTTGTTTAGATTTGAGATTTTGTTATATTCTTAAGACGTAGCATAAAATGTCTTAGTATCTGTCTTAAAATGCAAGTAAAAAACATGTGTTGAAATGCAAGCGCCACCAGAACGCGCTCAATAGAACCAGTCTAGGTCGAGGATTACGATTTTCCAATACATTCATATTTTGCGGTTTCTCCTTCAATTACTCACTATAGTAAATAACAAAGCATTATGTAATATTTCTGTAAATGTACCTAAGTTTAACCCACTTTCAGAATGGTTACTAGGTAATTACACATCACAATGGTGAATAGTTTTCGTCTGAATCACCCTTGATTCCTTTACAAGATTATGCATTCTAGCGGATCTTATTCCAGTTGCATGAAAAACCGTCCTACATAGGGGAGAAAAAGTCTAAAGTACTATAATCCCATGGTTGAATTGTGTGAATGTACAATATTATACTACTACACAATAGTCTAGAGTTGACTGCAGCGTGTTCTCACAGTTCTAGGCATTGAAAGCATTGAGCTAGGTCTATTGCGACACTATACAAGTCTAGACTCGTGTGGTGTGAATTTCGCGCGGGCACTGCTTTCGTGGACTCGATTGATCGAGAACCGGTTACCCGTGGTAGGGGTACGGACCGGCCGCAGCCGTTTGGGAAAAGTTATTTCATTCTTTAGATATTCAATTATACGGAGAAAGAACATTCATTTCAAAGTATTGGTATGATTTTGTGGAAATGAAGATTTGTCGGAAATGTAATGATTGTAGGGGCCATTCTCAATGCTTGTGGACATTTCATCCTATAACAAATTAGTTTTTGAATACTTGCATTTATCTCTTGATACGATATTTCAAAGTTCAAATCTTTTTAGAACTCTTAAAAAAATTAAGGCAAATATTTTATCACTCACATTCATAAAAACTTTTTTTTTAAGTAAGTATGTCAAACTCATTGGTAGTTTGTATCCAGCCAGCGTTTCACTGCAGTGTTGGTCGCGACCCGCCGGCGACTCGCGGCGAGGGGGCGCGCAGACCGGCTCCGTACGCCCCTAAAATAAAAACATCTATCTAATAATAATACCAAGACAAGTACGCGAAACGAATGACGTTGACCCCCAATAGGTACATTCCCATGCTCTCAACGAGATCTCAATAGCCCTTTCGAACATGTGGCGGATCAAGACTTTCATGAGAGCTGGGTCGGACTATCTCTTAGTATTAACAAATGATTGTCTTACGTCTGGCAACAATGAAAGATGTGGACAATTGAATTGGCGTATAGAATGGCGGGTTTAATTAATGGATTTGCAGTCATTTATTTGTGTAGTTTAAGTATGGATGTATGTATTATCGTTAATCGAATAAAATTTGTTGGCTATTTTGATATTTATAAGACCGTATTCAAATGACAAGAGTATCTAAAAATAAATAAGACAACGTTATGAAGCTTTAAACTTCATTCAATTCCATTTCAATTTATAATAATTTAATCATTATTTTCATGTTTCTTCTCGAATATCTTTCCATTACTATAATACTCAATTCAGGAATACCTATCTAGATGCAATCTTTAACTAGAAAGCAGTGGGTATATCGCGGTTAGTCACAAACAAGCCTGTTCAGGTGGTCTACATTCTTTAAGTAAGTAAATAAAATTGTTGAAGAGTAAAACATGAAACAAAATAAAAAAATAGCTGTATAAGCGTAATGTTATCGTAATGAAAGTGTTTTTATATAAGCGAATTTCGAATAAGAAATCTCTTCAAAACTGTAGTTTCACAATTGGTACTGTGCATTTTGTTATTTTCTTTAATAAATGTTTTGGTATATTACAAGTAAGTATTAGCACACCTTAGCGGGTTGACGTGATGCTTCAGAAACCTATTTGATAACTTTTTACTTTGTACTATATTTATGAAATGGTTATTTATTAAGTTAAAGGTATAATGTATGGCGAAATATAAAACAATATTGAAATCAGATATTATATTTCACTTGTTATTTAACACTTTTTTTGCGTCAATAAGTATCTATCTAATCCAAAGTTAATTTTAATAACTACAATTATATGCATACATAAGTAGGTACATACTTAGATATTTAAATAAGTACAATTTAACCAGCACGAAAGTTTAATAAAAAGCGCTCACAACCACAATATGAAAATACCCACCTACTTACACTATTTCTATGTATGCTTTCTGTATTTACGTTATTTTAGAATTCAGTCTACCAAGGTACATAACGGGTGTAAAAAGACCACTTCCGAAGCCTGAAACCATGTATTCTGGAGCCTCAATAGTAACCAAATTCACTAACAATATACCCAGAAAACCCAATTTAAAAGAGTTATTAAGGATTGAAAAGTCATATTCGGCGCTTGAAATCATCGCTCACACATCAACTGTTGGTTCAGGTGCGATTATTTACATTGCAAATTAAATTAAAACCCTATAAATTAATTTGAAATCATCGCAAAATCTGATAGTATAAATGCAATTTTGTATAATTACGTAAAAAGTGTTTTTTTCTGTTAATTAAAAAAACAATTTTTTTTGCTCAATACATAACCAGTACTCCTCCAGCAATGCCCAGTTTTTGTTTTCGGAAGCAGTTCTTTTACATCCGCCGTATATGAAAATTGAGAAACTTTGAAAGAAACGTATTCTGAAATCCGGCTTTTTCTCATAGTAACGTAACAAGCGATCGTAACAAAGTGGCTTCATAATAAAGATTGATTTATAGATAAAGATTTTAGATTTTTCTCGTGAGATTTATAATTAACTGTAGTTACTCATTGTAGGTTATAAAAGGTTCAAACTGTAGGTAATTGTAAGTTGTAAGTTTAAAAATAGCTGAAGCTTAAGAATGTTTGATAATGCAGCAATGAGTGTTTATTTTTGAAAGTTTCAAGTTTTAAAATGATAAAAAAAAATAGTTTATGGACATATAGTTTATCGAGGATTATTTATCTTTAAGACTCAATAAAGTTAATTCAAGTTTGAATTTAAAACATCTCCATTTTTTATCTACATTAAATTAAAGCTAGTTTTGTAATTTGAAATTCTGTCACCAACCCCGTTAATTTCTTGATAATATTCAATGTCTTAACCTTAGTACCAACCCAACTTTTCATATAAAAAGCAGCCAGTGAACTGACCTGTTCGTTTTGTATATCATTTGACCAGACCGTCTTTCACCCATTCAGCTTTTGTCACACAAGGGCAGACAAACTTGTTGTTGCTATACAAAGAAATAATAATTTAATGGATGTCCCAACAATAACGGCGAAATTGTGATAGGTGAGAGTAATCTTTTTAATTTCTTGATTTTCGAATGTCATTATTTACCGCGTAGTCGCTCCTTTGAACTGCGGGTCATAGGGTCAAACGAACGTGTTCCAATCATTTTGAATTGTAAATGAAGGTGAGTCGCGGTGTCTAATTTATAATCTATGCATAATCTGTGTGATTGTTCATTTGTTCAGTTAGTAAGATTAAAAAAAGTATGTCCCTGGAGATAAGTAGGTACGTAAAAGTCCAGCAAGTAGTAAAGCTTAATGGTAAGTATAGGGCGAAGAAGTTAAAACGTAGACGGATTCCTACTTACAAAAGGATTCTTTGATCCAATGTTTTATTTTAGTTTTCAGATGCGATAGGTACATTTTAATTAACCTGCATTTAACATTTTCTTTTGGTTGGTCGATTTCAATCGGGGGCCCTTGATTGACGGCCTTCATATAATGAATTAAATGAATTGCCACTAGCGCTCATACCTATAAAAAAAATTTGAGCGTAGGTAGGACTGTAACTGTATTTCGCTTAAACCAAACCCTATAAAAACACTTTTTCTATTTGCAAGAAAGAAATAGACTTTATGTAATAAAATTACGTCATTTTTAATCTCTGAAATTATGAGCGGGTTTGAGTTGATATTTTACTAAAATCAAAGAGAGAACCTAAAGCCAGGTGTGGCTTTCGTTTAAGAAAAATGCCAATCGGTGTCCGCTCAAACCTGAATATGAAAGAAAAAATTTTCACCACCTGGATGTGGGGTCTGAGAAACCTTAATAATCATTCATTAGAAGAAAGAGTTAATTGACCCAATTAGGCTTTAAAAAGTTTCCTTAGACACTATAAATAAACTGAGTCAATTTATATGTGGGTACCATTTTAATGAAATAGGTCTGTATCAAGTCTGTAAAATTTGATCAATATACTACGTAAATGGTTAATGAGCCGTTGGAATGTAGAGCAAAGCAAAATCTCATACAGCAAAGAAAAAAAAAGAAAAACTCACGCATGGCTGTAACATGCTAGGTAGGTCGGTTATATAGATACATACGGAGGTAGTTCGGTTAGTATAGTTATGTATTTAAAGTCTCGGCTTGGTTGTTAGGTAGGTATATCTGTATGCGTCCTATGCGTGGTTCGTGCACTTCTCAAAGGTTAAGAACCTCCGCGACAATGGACGGATTCTTAACATGATAGCCGCGACACGCCAAGATACTTATTAGCTTCCAATTTTAGTTCTCCGTGTACACCGTTATTTGCCAAATTATACGTTCCTACTTACTTACTGGAATTTTGTTTGGTAAGTTATTTTAGATAGCCGCAGATTTAAGTTGATATCTTCTACCGTCTTTTCGTAAACGCGTAGGTACTTAATAATTCATTTTAATTTTATTTCTTATATTATGTAAACTAATTCATACGTTTGCAAAGTTTATTTTAGTTTGTTTAATAGAGCAGAAAAACCCCATACGAAATTAATTGCCAATGTATGAACTACTACGTCCTTGAACTGCCTACCAAATGACTATCATAAAAAAAGTAAACTTCTACGACTATAATAGACGCACATGACCCGATCTCCTATACAAAAGTGAATCTGGTTAGATTAGGGCTAGCGTTACAATGAAAAAGACGTGTTTCGTGAATTAATAGACAGCGAATAGAAACTAGAAGTACCGGAAAGTGATAGATATGACGTCATCTACTCATCTGGGTCAAGCGGGCCCCTAATTCGACGTCACGTTACCTAGTATGGCGACCCACAAATCTACAGACACAATAAATTCGGCAATGCGAAACGGTCGCGCGGGTCAACGAACTGTTGACGTATTTAAAATACGCACAAAGCACCTTATCGCGAATGTTGTACGCGGCCGCGCGCGTCGGACGCAGAACTTGCTATAAGTACTAACTATAGACTCTAATACCTAACAAAATATCTAAATTTATAAAATGAGTGGCGTTATAAATGATAATGTGCTTAACCTAAATATTTTTTTGTTAAATCATTATTACAAAATATTTAAAATTATATAAATCGTCCTTGGCTCTACCTTTTTTATTTAGTACTCTTTGATAGGTGTACCGACCTAGTCGACGAAGAAGGTCAAATAAAAATATCCATGCAAATGCTTGTCTGGTTATAAAAAAAAACAAAATGTCATTGCCAAAAGTCAACAACTAAAAAATAAAAAAGCGAAGCGTTGTCAATTTTCCAAAATAGTGATGTGCATGCGTTGGTTTTAAAACGTTTTTGTAATAAGGTTATTACAATAAAAACGATTGTTAAAAATGAATAACCGGTGTTAAATTGCATCACATTTTTTATGCTAAGGGAGGACTTTCTTTTCAAGGTAAGTACTCATACAAGAGCAAACTCTTTCTCAAGACTTTTATCAACGCCGGAAACCAAGCGAGAGTTCGTCTTAACGCTATTGATATCAAGTAAATGTGAGAAAGGAAGTAAGTCTGCCGGGCCATACAACATGATTTACCATGTTCTTTGTTATATGAGAGTATGAACTAAACAGTTAAGCGAATTTCAACACGACTTCGTTGTCTTGTAAGATTCATATTGGCAGTAAAAGTTTGACGATAGAACCTTGTCATTATAAGCTAAGCCACCGCAGTAGTTCTACATTAATATGGCGGATACAGATCAGTTTCTTACACATACGAAGGCCAGTTTTAAATATGACTGTGTATGTGTCGCGAACACATACGGCTTCAATGGTCAGCAGGTGTAAGCGCACTAAGGCGAGGGGCTATTGCGATTAATTCTTTTATCCCTTCGTTTCCATATCAAAGAGTAATGAACCTTGTTCTCTACTATTTGGCGATGTCGATTAGTGACCGTGTGATCTTTTAGTTATTCAATAAGGGAACTTTGTGTAGATGGATGTGTGAGTGTATGGTTAAATGAATAGGTTTTGGAATTATCTAATTTTGTGAGTTATAATTTACTGTTACTGTTGTATTCATTATCTAACTAATTAGCATTACCAATCTTATTCGATTTTATTTTAGGTAAGTAGGTACCTATTTAGTTACGCGAAGGCGGAATTTTATTTTGGTTCTAACAGGAATCTGTTCTACAATTTTTGCAAAAAAAAAACAGGTTACCTATGACTTCAGTTGACATTATCTACCTATCTGACGTTTTAAATAAGTACAATATAGTGTGTGTTACTGTAAAAACTGAAAATTAAAAAAACTGTTAAAGCTTTGTCAGTAAATCGATTACGAGTACCGAAGGTCAGACAGTTCACAAGTGTGCGTATGTATGTATGCAAGTATGCAGGCGAGCTCAGTGCGGCGTCCCTGCTGCACGCCTGCACCGCCAGTTGCAACACCCTCCCCCCTTCGCTCTCGGCTTCTCACTCGTCGCCGTCTTGCCGCTAGCCTGTCTCACCTCGCGGCCGGCAGCCTTGCGCGACGCGACGCGCCGCGCTCTTTCACATTCAAAATTATTCGCAACCATTGCAAAAAAAATCAAAACTGTTCTGTGCAATAAATTTTACTCAATTCTTCAAAACGGTCGCTTACACTTATTGGTTAAAGACTTTTTATAATACTTTGGAATAACATAAAGTGCCTTTTAGAACTTTGAATGCACTCCTCGTTGCATGTTCCGCGCGCGTCGTTATGAGAACCCCGTATTGGCGGTCACGTTGACGTCGCGCGGTGCCGCCATATCTGTCTCGGCCACCAACTAGCAAAATTAATAGGTAATTATTTTTATGTGCAGTGATCTTAATCGTCAATTCGCAAAAGTGGTAATGTGATATGGTGAATTCAGTCATATGGTGTCTTCCTGAGAAATTCTAATCGGATTCTACTTAGAAATTGAGGTGCGCGCCGGCCGGTTCTTATCGGGTGCAATGCAGTTGCATTCACAACTTATTGCAGTTTTGCATTGCTCAAAGTTACATGCGCGGAAAGTTATTGGTGTTTATATTTTATCAAATCGGGACTATAAAAAGTGTTTTAAGTGTTATTTCTTCAAAAGTGACTTGTGTAATAGTTAAATTAGATAGAACTGTCACAGTTTTAAATTGCAGTGTTAAATCGGTCATTGACCATCATTTATTCCCGTTTTTTTCTCTGACAGTTGTCAATTTAGTAGCAGTTTGAAAACTTTTTAATTTTCGGTTTTCGTTTTTTAGGCTCAAACGTTGTTTACGGTCAACACTATAACAGAATGCAATGATTGACCCGGGCATTCCGATTTTGAAATTCACCTATACCCGGATGGAATGAGGAGTGCACGATCCTATTGTTTCCCTGTTTCATATGTTTGAACATCATTTGTTTTTTTGTTTTTCGGACGATTAGAGAGTTATTTTCTTCCAAAATTACAAAAATTACAAACTAAGGTAAATATTTTTCAAATAAATATTTTTTCATTAGAATTATATTGTTGTAGTTTCCTAAAATAATTGTACAAATAAAATAATAAGATATTTGCAAGCATTGCCACTCGCGGCTTTCTTGAAATTCTGATGTATGACATCATCCTCAAGGTGAGCCATGAAAGGCTCTGGTGCACTACTGAGTACCTACCTCTGTTGTAAAGTTACTCTGCAAGTTTTTATTGTGAAGTAATGTAGTAGACATTATAAGCAGAAGTGAAGTGAGTGTAAAAGTTTAATCCAATTGTGCAGAATGGCGGAGGGCAATGGGGAAATATCTATTGAAGAGGTACCCGGGAAGGACTCCGACATTAACCGAACACCTGATTACCGCAAACTCATTGACTATGGCTTGGATCCAAAGGTAAGCTCAAACTATACACATTTGATTAATATTCTGTTAAGGCAAAGGCCCTGCCTAAAAAATTTTTAACCGTTCCGTCAAAACTCAATTTGTATTTTTTTATTAAAATTGTATTACAAGTAATGTGTGGTCATCAGCTAGTTTGTTTAAAATATATTTGATTAACTAGGAGCTATCATTTAATATAGCTATTGCATAATATTTAAAGTTTTCCCTTATTCTGAGCATTTCTTGAACGCAGAACTTGCAATAGTAAGCAAAAAATAAGGTATTAATAAGTTAAAACAAAGCTGGCTTGTTTGGAGAGCATTTTATAGTGATATCATTATCATTATCAGTTACCAATATAACCCTTGTTACAGAATATTGAAAATGAGTTGACTACCAATAAGAATCTTATTAGACACTAAAATATACATTTTAAACTTAAACTATTATTAACCTGTGTTAAAAATTGGTAGCACCTAGCTTGTTATGCAATATTATTGAGTTATTTTAAATAATTAGATATAGCCTCATTAAAATCTTGAAAACTAATCAAGATAGGCAAAGGCTTGATAAATGATCTAAGTAGGTATATGGTTTTCTATTTTCACATGGAAACCTTATCACAGAATGTTTATTATTAAAATGGAAGTGCATTGTTTAAGAACTTTCTCCTTGGTATGATCTTGTGATAAGTAGTGATCTCTTGACACAGTTATCTACCTATGGGTACCTGAGATAGTTCAGCCTCTTTTGTGGAATATTTTCATTTATATATTTTGCATGGCAACAATTAATAAGTTTTCTTATTCCTAGTCATTAACACTATTGCTAGTCTAATGTCTAGTAATGGGTTTTTAATTTGTACCTATAGGTTTGTTATAAAATCAATCTTAAAGGATCTTTATCATATTTAACTTATTAAAAACTATTTCTTCTCTAAGTACCATACAGCAACTGCACCTAGTCCTACTCAATTTTTTTTAAATCATAATAGTTGTTTACCTTTTATGAAGTTTTGTAATGGATATATTTTGTCTGTCTTTTTGTTAACATCACTATCTTTACAATCAGAGACAAAGCATACAGTAACTAAGATATATAAGAAATTTGAATTTTAAGAGAATACATTAGGCACTTGACTAATTTCCTTAATAGATAATGTTAAACCTATTTCCTGTCATTGTATGTGGGTACTTACTATCTGAGATTATCTGATTAAATGCCCTTTTAAGTCATATGTATGTGCTTTACCTACACCTAAAAGATAGACAAAAAATGGAATCTTCATTGCTGTTCTCACACTCTTTATGTTTCCTGAGTGCATATCAATTTAATCTAAGACAGCATTACTTTATCTATACAAGAAGGTTAATATCTAGTTTTCTGAAAAGTCTTACAAACCAGTTAAAACCGGAATATTGTACCTATATCCGTCGTTTACCTTCTACCAAGATTTGAAAACATCTCAGCTTTAACTTACTAATACAAAGTTAACCCTAACCTACATTTAGAATTAATTTATACTTATTTAAACATTTCAACCAAAAGTAGGCGTAATTCATTAGTCATTGGTGCTCATCTAATGAAGTTATGTAAGTGGCGTCACATGCGAAATGTTCGCACGGCCTGTAGTTTCTTTATAATTAACATATAAAAAACCGTTATTTCAAGAACTCATACAAGAATGTTAATTTTTTTTTTGTAGTTTTAAGTCCTTTGTGTCTTCCATACATAAGTAAGACTTAGTTTCCCATAGAAATCGAAGTTTTGGTATCAAAAAGTTACGCAGTCTGTATGCTGCAGTAAAAGCAATGCTTTAGTATTTCCGCGAGTGGCCCGTATCCCTGCAATCCAGTCACTATGCAGTTTGGCGCAATGCGTCGCTTGCTGCAACGCGGGACCCTATTTGAATTGTTAATTCGTACACCGTGATTAACTCGACTATTTTTACAATCAATACGAAGTAGGGGCTTCGGTTTTCCTTAACGCATTCAAGGAAAGGTTACTGCAGATTTTGAATATAGTAGGTTTTATTTTTCAATCATAGGGAGTAATGGAAAATTTCTGAACAGGACAGATGCGTTAATGAACTTGGATGTTTCTAGATTCTTTTGCAAGACCTTGAATAATAAACAAGGTCGCCCCTAATAGAGTGTTAATGACATTGGTGATATTAACCCTGTTTTGTTTACATTTCAGGTAGCCGCCAAGCTTGACGACATTTATAAGACTGGAAAACTAGCGCATGCCGAGTTGGACGAGCGTGCCCTAGATGCCTTAAAAGAATTCCCCTCCGACGGTGCTTTAAGTGTTCTTGGACAATTTTTAGATTCAAATCTTGAACATGTATCTAATAAAAGTGCTTATTTATGTGGAGTCATGAAAACTTATAGGTGAGTTACACACGATCTAGTTTCTAGCGCTATAGAATTACCAGCGTAGGGTTACGGTAAGGGAATATTAGAAAGGCGAGAAGCTATATTAATATCGCCTGTGTAAATATGTGTTTGCGTCATGGACGCACTCAGATTAGGTATTATCAATGCTAATCTAGTGCTCGCGTTATTTAGGTCCACATTTCGCATAGAAACACGGAACTGAAATACATTTGGCGCTCGAACGAATTTGGGTCAATATAGAAAAATTGATTTGACACCGCGGTGGTTACTCCAGGATCTGTCAAGGCGATGACATTGGCCAACGTACTCGCCGTGCATTGTAGATGCAAATACATTTTGCATATAATGCGTCACGTTTGACAAAAGAATGAGCATACAGGAATAAATTATCGTAAAGGATAAAATTATCATGTACGCCGACCATGCGAGGTCATTGACTCGCGGGAGGAGAGTCGCCGGCAGATCTTGGCCAAATTATTGCGCGTCGGTTGCCTTCCGTTCATGTGTCTGCAATATGGTGCGAGCTAGTTGCGAGTCTGTCTTGTGACTAGACTCGAGGATCGTTGGTGTTTGCCGATGTGTCACTGTGGTTGCATGTTTGCCACTCAGATTAGATTACGCGTAGGTACCGTGGTCGTTAGCCTCTGCACGATGCAAAACAAGTTTGCCGGTTCATTTTCGTTCGATGCCACCGCCAATGCACCGATAATTCCACATGACGCAACGGCTTATACTGAATTCTTTGCTTTTGCAAATATTTTGGTTCATGAAATAAACTTTCTTGGCTAGTGTCGCAACCGTTTTCGTAGTTCAACTAGTCTATGAGATCACCGAATACTTTGATTCTGATATTGTATGGCTAGCTAACCATCAATGATTTCATTTCCGATATTTTCAAAACTAATTCTATTTTATAACCAATAGTTTACGAAACGCGGAATTTATAGAGATGACTCATTTTACACATGCTTTTGCGGTAGACCTTTGTTCGGATTGTAGTGCTCAAAATATCTTTGTGACATGCCAACAGTGTGCCTACTGGGACTTGATTTTACGATAATTTGTGAACCGTGAAACTCTTAACGAGTCTCCAAATAGATCGGTCCTTCGAATTTCCCATGGCTGTATTCTCAAGCCTTGATAGTATCTGAAGTTGAATGATGGTATTGCAGACAGAAAAGCAGAGCAGGGGTTCAAGGAACGCCTGCGTTAGCGGCTGCGGTGCCGGTCAAGGGGCCCGACGAAGACAAGATCAAACAGATACTTGCGAGGACTGGATATACATTAGATGTTACTACAGGTCAGTGGAGATGACTGCACCATCTCGCATGTGATACAAGATTTCAGGGTGTATCAAAATTATGATGACACGTGTTAGCTTTGACATTTTAGAGCAAATTTAATTAGAGAGCATTGTTCTTAAAAGGAAGTTGATTCGCGTTAAAAGTAATAGTTATCACTTTCGTTGTTTATTGCTTTGTAACATGATTAGTCATAACGTTAGCTGTTCTAAGAATATCTTATTGGAGTAGAGGGCACAGTGGCGCCTTTGTTCTAATAAGATTTTTTTAAGTTGTAGCAAGGTGGCGCCACTGCTAAATTTTTCGGCAACTTTCAAATCTTGTTAGATTTTTAGTTTAACTAGACAAGTTCCAATAAGTCTTCTTTGGAACTAATCGAGTTTGCATTTTAATATTGCAATGATACAAAAGAAAGGTACTTTCCAAAATTAACTGAAACCACCGCGTTCTAAACATGCTTGAATCAACTTTTTGAACACCTACACATTTTACTTTTACGTCTTTGGAAACTGCTTTATCGTCTTTGAAAACTTTTTAAAAGAGATAAGTAGTATTTTTCAATTGGTTATCAATCTTCTATGTATGTTCGTTATCCTCCTACACTGTTAGTTCAGTAACTGTTAGTAAAGTGTTTGTTTGTACGTGTTAGGCCAGCGCAAGTACGGGGGCCCGCCGCCGGGCTGGTCGGGGGGCGCGCCCGGCTCCGGCTGCGAGGTGTTCTGCGGGAAGATACCTAAGGTAGCGTACACTACACCACACACAACATACATACACATACACAAGGTAATTATACACCAACACCACATATAGGCACCACATATAGGCACCACATATAGGCACCACATACTGGCACCACATACTTTACAATATAATACATCACGTTAACATTAAGGTAGTAGGCAAAGTATCTTAGCTTAATAAATACCAACATGGAATTTGTAAACACCTAAACTAAATGTTTTATTGGAATTTTACGATATACCTACCGACCTACCTACTATGATCTTTAACCACAGGTTTTTTTTCTACATAACTTGATCTTCTTCCGATTCATCACGCGTAGTAGTCAGTAAATTCGTGGTTAAATTGTTACAACTTACAGTATTTAATTACACTAACCTAACACTATAATACTTTAAAAGTAACTTACACTTACACTGCTAACCTTTGAATAAACCTTATTGCAACCGGCCTATCATTTTCTACCGCCAAACAGTTTACTGTCTTCCGCTTTGAAAGGCAGGATGGACCAAGTAGTAACTGGCACTGAGACCGAACAAAGTCCTTAGAATCAACGACACGAATCTTAATGCTGCATGAGTAGGTCGGTCTCTGATGATGGAACTCGTTGATGATGACCAACTTTTGACCATTGAGCTCCTGCTTACAACTAGACATAGTCATAGATTTTGAGAGTGCTAGAGTCTAGCTGTAGGCTCTGTCTGCAGCGATTACTGGGCTGACTCGACCGGTGAAACACCACCGTCGCACAGAAAACCATAGTGTAGTAGGGACGAAGTTCCTGCGTTTCGTTCGGTCAGTGCGATATCCGGTGCCCAATTTTCTTAAAGGCCAGCAACGCACCCTCAATGCATATGTAATTGTGGGTGTATATGGGCAGCGGTGATCACTTACCATCACAAAAAAAAGACTTTCCATAAAAACGTCCAAGTAGGGATGCTAATAGTCAAAGTACCATCTCTCTCAACCTTTGTTTTGACGTGAGTACAAGCTTCGCCTACAGACCCTTGACACGCGTTAACGTTACAAGTTGTTTTGACGGCTCAATGGCATCACGAAGGTAGAGAAAAGTGTCCAAGCAGCAGTCTATGGTTGTGTAGGATATGTACGAGGACGAGCTCATTCCGCTGTTCGAGCGCTGCGGGCACATCTGGGACCTGCGGCTGATGATGGACCCCATGTCGGGCACCAACCGCGGGTACGCCTTCGTCACCTTCACCACCAGGGACGCCACGCAGCGCGCCGTGCACGAGGTGAGCGGGGGGGGCGGGCAGCGGCGGGGGCGGCGGGGGGCGGAACTCTGGAGTAGTGGGTGGGGGTTTAGCAGGAAAGATGTGGAGACTTGGACTGTGGAACGTGACTGGAGGATGAAACTTGCCTTTAGCTGGTTACTAAGCTATAATGACTGGGGGATGAATTTGGCCTTTGGCTGGTTACGATACTAAGCTATAACGTCGCTGAGTAGTGAACGTTAACGTGGTTGAGTGCTGAACTACTTGGATGATTGTGAGTAGAAGTGGCGACGCTTTGAAGTGAGGTGAGGAGGAGTATGACTGGCATTTTTAAGATTAATGGAGATGAATTTGGTGCTAGAGTGTAAGAGTTTCACTTTGACGCGTTTTAGAAGGAAAATGTTCGTTGAAAGGAATTGAATGGTGACGTAAAAAAGAGAACTAGACTAGGTTGACTAGGTGTAGAAGTGAGTTTAAGAAATAAGTTTGTAAAGGAAGCGATTCAGAAAGGAAAATGAGACAGTTACAGTTGATATAAAATAACCAAGACCAGCATGCAGCATTCGAGTTTACTGTGATGTTTTGACGAATAATAGACGTTTAAAATAGTCTAGGACGATTGGCTTGGACTGGTTCTTTATGTTTACTAAGGCTGAAAGTTTAATGTGAACGATTGAGTCGAGTCTTGAATAATTGTTGCAAATATGAGCAGGATAAAAGTGAATGAAACTTTGGTCTTAGCATTAAATATTGACTTTTCAACTGAATGGTTCCTTTTTTGAATGAAAGTAAAGAAGATTGACACCGAATAGATCTCTACCTAATAATAATTTGACATGACTTGTGGTTGGATGAAGAATGACCTAAAGTAGTGCGTGTATTAAAATTGACCTGATTTCCAATGTTTTTTTTTAATTGAACACCGCCCCTCGCCGCCTAGTTCGTATCGCGTCGCATCGATATCTCCCATAACTGTTCAATGTTTAATCGAGGAAATTGTAAATATAACCTCTCTACGTTTGTTCACACCTTTAACCGAGTTACTTAACCATCTGTTTTCTGTCACGTTTTACAATTTCTTCGACAACATTCGCCATATAAAATTGGCAGAGTCGTTGAGCGAATGTTGGATATCCCGAGCATAGGTGGCAAGTATCACTTACACCTATGCTCTTGGACGCAAGCTTACGTCAATAAGTGTTAGTTAAGATGTGTTCATTGGTAAGCTGTAAGTTATCGATAGTTGTAAGTATGTATCGATGTTGGTGTGAGGCTGCGTCATGGATGTAGCACATCTGTACCAATAGCCGACATTACCTGCACTCTGTGTTTAAGAATCAATGTTTCAATGTTAGCGGCCCCCACAATTGGTACAACTAAATTGTGTCCAAACATGCTCAATCATTCCATCTCATGTTTTCTCTCAAATGATCTTATAATTGGTGCAAAATTTTCTAATCTGACATCTACTTTCCAGGTGACTCGCCGATAAGTATAATCCCTTGAACGATAACAAAATCACAGCACTGTCCCTATAGTTTGCTGACTTCAATTTGTGTACCAACCTCCCTGCAGCGGGCAAACGAGTCAAGGCCATTCCTCGCAGCACCACACCCCTTTTTGGTTTTAATTGCAATGCAAATAGAGCGCAAAATCGCTTGATAAGTTTCCCCCCATAAAGTTGAAGTCACCAAGATATAGTATCTCTCACTTGCAAGACTACTAGTTACCATCAGTAATTTTGCAAGTTCCCAATAATTTGCCTGTCGATTTATTATTCAGTCACATTTGGGAGATTAGATTAAGCTTCTTCTATCATTTTAAACAAGCATGTCCTTTTAATATTCCACCGTCGCGATTATTTCTATCAAAACATCTCATTAAATTTTCCTGCAAGTCAATCAAGTAGTACAAAATGATAGAAATGGTCGCGTTTAAATGTAAATATACCCAAAAATCACCAAACTGTGTAACTGTGCAATCATAACACCTATTCGATCAGCCTCGCTTGTCCTGAGATCATCCCGTCTTACTGTTGCACCTCGTACAATTAAGTTGCTTTTTTAATTTTTATTTTTTGTTTACCATCACTGTACTGCTTATTTTTATTTCACAATACATCAAACGGTCCACTTACAGGGTTAACTTTCAAATAATTGGCTTCAAAAATTCTCGGAAACTGAGAATTCAATAATCTCAGGCTCTCCTCTTTGCTCAGTACAACACTTTTGGCTTTTGTCATTGAAATAGTTAACATCCCATCGTCTATTGGCTCTAACCGTCATCTGTCACTCGAGCTGCAACGTTCGCGCCAAATTCATGTTCGGGACGATCGGCTGCCTCCATAGTAAGATCCACCTTTTCAAAATTTGCCCCTTGTTATTTTCCCACAGCTCGATAATTACGAAATAAAGCCTGGGAAGACTCTGAGAATTAAGATTAGCGTACCGAATCTGCGACTTTTCGTCGGCAACATTCCCAAGTCTAAAGGCAAAGAGGAGATACTGGAAGAGTTTGGTAAATTAACAGGTAAAGTGTCCCAGAGTCGTGTATGAAGTAGTAGTGTGGGTTATAGTGGGCTTGTTGGTGTGTCCGGCTTGTGTTCCCTCCCCCGCGGCATTCCTCCACTCCAATTGTTCTTGCAGCTGAATGATTATGAAATTCGAAAGGGGAAAAAGATTGGCGTTATGGTTTCCTTTAACAATCACCGTTTATTCGTTGGGAATATCCCTAAGAATCGAGATCGGGACGATTTGTTTGAGGAGTTTTCTAGGCACGCACGTAAGTCCTCAATAGAAATTCGAATTCATAATTAAGTCCGGAATTCCGCCTGTGAATGCTCACACCGTAAAAACTGGAGAATCTTGCTGTTTTTTTATTTAAATTCTTCAGTTCCATATTTGTTCTCCTCGAATATTGTTTGATTTGCTTCATATTTGGTAGTGTTAATGAATGCCATAAGCAAACTGGTCGGGGGAGCTTTGATATGATTTTTTTTTCTATTATTTTTTTTTATTTACTTTGCTCGTCGATGTGTTGTATACATGAATGTTGTATGTTTGCAGCCGGCCTCGTGGAAGTAATAATATATAGTTCGCCCGATGACAAGAAGAAAAATAGAGGTTTTTGTTTTTTGGAATACGAGTCGCATAAAGCGGCGTCGTTAGCTAAACGTAGACTGGGGACCGGTAGGATAAAGGTAACTCTCATATCTGTGTGCTTGTAGCGCCTACTGAGGATCTTGTTGACATGGTTTTATGTACACAATGGTAACAAAACAAACTAAAATGCGTCGAGGTCGCCATTTTAGTTTCTAGCTGTATCGGTGTTTCAAGTTAAAATAGGAAAGCATCCCCCGACTTTCGTATTTTAATTTGCGACCACAAGTCGGTCGAGTAACTTGTGAATTTTACATAGAAACACGTCCAAAATAAATGTGGCTTTTTAAATGTTAAGAGACGGTCTCTCGGTGCGCACCCCACCGCACACGGATCACCAAAAAACAAAATTTGTACTGGGTCTTTGTGCGTTGAATCAGGCACCAAGGGACCACCTCTTTAGATGAGTTTCTATGAAAAATAATAGTTGTACAATCGTTCATATTGTTTAAAACTTTTGTGGTTTAAAAGAAGTAATACATTGAAAATAATAAAAAACTAATATTAGCTTTGCCATGTCAATAAGATCCTTAGTGCTTAGTATCTGTATAAGATAAAGACATTGCAAGTATGATTGATGTTATACTGTTGGCACAGGTATGGGGCTGTGATATTATAGTTGACTGGGCGGACCCACAAGAAGAACCCGATGAGCAGACTATGAGTAAAGTAAGTTATAAATTCCAGCGTGTTTATACTGTTGACCAATTTTTCAACCTAATGTAGAAATGCTTAGTTTTTTATTTAAATTGGTGCGGTTGAAATTATGCAAGTACTAGGTGACCACTAAGTTTAATTTATTTTAACATTTGGCGATTTACCTATGTAAGTTAATTAGTCCTAGTCTGATACAATTAATAGAGGCTTTTTTGCTTCAACATTTAGAAACTATCAACGAACAATAATGATATTAATGACATGTTACAAAATATTTTACCAAAAACACCCACCTTAAGTAGTCAGTTTGTCCGCCAAGACGAGTCAATAGATTAATCCTATTAAACTTCTCTCCATTGGTTCACGCATTTGACTGTTATTTATTTATTTATTTTTATTTATTTATTTGTTATCTACAAATCCGTCTCGACTATATCTTTCAACCAGTTCACACAAATCTAAACGTATTTCCCTCTTACCTATAAGGTTTACCTTATATGTTAAGCTGTAGATTCACCAAGCCAAACACTTTTATCTCAAACGACTAGTTCCCACAAAATTAACCCTTATGGTCGCCTTCATCCACCCACGTGCTGGCAAAGGCTAGTTCACGCAACTCTGACCCCTATGCCCTATTAACTGTTATGCCTGGTGTAACTGGGTTCTCCTTAGTCCATAGTGTGGTACCTATAGTACAAGCTTTGCTTAGTTTAGGGCCACACAGTTAATGTGTAAGTCCAGAGAAATAAAAAATAAACTTCCTCTTCCTCCAGGTGGTTGACGCAACTCTGACCCTTATCCTCTATTAACTTCTTACGACCTCTGTGGTGCAGCGGTATATACACCGGACTGCTAAGCGGATGGTACCGGGTTCGTTCCCGGGGTCGGGCCAATTTCGTAAAAATGGTTTTTCGATATTGGCTCGTGTCTGGGTGTAACTAGGTTCTCCCCTAGTCCATTGTGTGGTACCTATAGTACAAGCTTTGCTTAGTGTAGGGCCACACAGTTGGTGTGTCAGTCTGGAGATTTATTTATTAACTTCTTCCTCCAGGCAGTTCACGCAACTCTGACCCTTATGCCCCTAACTTCTTCCTCCAGGTGGTTCACGCAACTCTGACCCTTATGCCCCTAACTTCTTCCTCCAGGTGGTTCACGCAACTCTGACCCCTATTCTCCTAACTTCCTCCAGGCAGTTCACGCAACTCTGACCCTTCTTCCTTCTTCCTCCGCCAGGTGAAGGTGCTGTACGTGCGCAACCTGACGCAGGAGATCACGGAGGAGGCGCTCAAGGAGCAGTTCGAGCGGTTCGGGCTGGTGGAGCGCGTCAAGAAGATCAAGGACTACGCCTTCGTGCACTTCGACGACCGGGACTGCGCCACCAAGGTGACTAGATAATACTTAGCATCATATAGATATGTTACGGCTAATACCTGAAGTGCGGCTACACCTAGTTTTATCCGGTTAGAAGTGTTTTTAATATGGAAAACTGTAAAAAAAAATTATACCTTTGTATATAAAAACTGGCTTGAATCATGCTCAATCATTTTTCTGGGTGGTATCAAAAAGTAACCTAACTAACCTAACCTATTGATATTTCTAACCGGCTAAAACTAGGTGTAGCCACACTTCGGGTATTAGCCATAACAGATATATGGCTGAATTATGAAATTTGATACTGTGAATAAGGTGCAAATCTGCTTAAATAATATTTAAATGGTTTCTGAAAAGTAAAACCTGAATCTGCTTATGATATTTCAATTAGTTTCTTAAAGTACAGCCTGATTTAATCAATTTTATGGGTGATAGTAGGGGAGCCCACGATGCTAAATCTGCATTTACTCAAGCGTCATAGATACCCATTGGGTTGCAAAACTTAGATTACAAAAAGAAAAAAAAATCCATTTCATAGGCATTCATACTCGGGCGTGTCAGATATTGATATCATTCATGTCCTTTTTATTGTTAAACATGTACGTTTGTTAATCTGATGGTTTCCATGATGGAAGTGGTCGTACGTAAGGGTTGAAAATGAGAAAAAAAAATAATCTAAAAATAAAAAACGCGTCATTTTAAAATACTCCAGCGCGTCAGATTAAGTTATGTATGGATCATCTTTATGCCCTAGACGTACTGTCTTTTAATCTGACGATTATCTGAAGAGATTCACCTAATCTGTAAATAAAATCGAACTGAATTATTTGAAGTTATTGAATATACCGGGTGTCCAGGAAACAATGGATAACCTCTGAAGGGCTGATAGTAGAACTAAAGGCAAGCCTAAAAAATAATTGATAAAAAGTATAACCGTTACACTGCTAGAAATATGGCGCTTTAAAAACTTCATATTGTTTTTACTGTGTTCATACTTTTACTCGTAACGAGGTCAAATCACTTAATACCATTATTATTTCTGTGCTAAAATAATTAATATTAACCGCATCAGTGAATAACTACCAAATAACATAGCTAACTAAAGTATTTTTCTCAAAAAATAATGTTAAACTTTTGATTTGTGTAAAATTTCTGAAGAAATATTTTTGATGTTGAACTTTGAACAGCTCTGGTGTAAAAAAAAAATATGAAAGCAACAGTGGCCAATGATTTTAAAATATTCCTGGTTTAATAACGTTTTTAAAAAGATGTAATATGTCGTTATTGTAATGAAAAAATATTGAAGTAATGGTATTAGTGTGTAAAATGGGATAATTATTTAGTTCTAGCAAAATTAAAAAAATACAATAAAATCAAAGAAATATGATTTTAAACTGATATTAATTGCAAACACATTGGAATAATTGAAAGCAACTGTTCAAATTGTCTGTCCCCATCCTGATGCAGGCCCTACATTTACGAATATAGGATCTTCAAAAAAATCGCGCTTCCAACAAATATATACCATATTTGGTGGAAGTGCTTAACCGGGTACAAGGTATCTCCCCCCAGTATGTTAATCTGCCGCGCTTGAGTAAATGCAGAAATCCCCTCTTGGGCTCCCCTACTATGAGTTTTGGCGATGGAATGTGGTAAAAAGCAGCAATATTTTAATTCTAGAATGTATTTTATCCTTCCAGCAAGTTTAATCCAAATATGCTAGGCCAATTTTGCGAATATGTATATGAACATAAAAACTTAATTGTAGGTCAGTTTATCGAAAACATTCTGAACATTCCTGGAAGGCGGGCTTATCCCAAATTGTACTTTGCAATATTTGACGTTCTTATAACAAATAATAACATTTAATATAAAAAATACAAAAGATTAGTATATTATGATACAAGTGTGCAAAGTTGTTGATTTACGCCCTCGCCTGCGGCTCGGGCTGCAACCCTCAGCCTCGTGTATAATGAATATGTTGTTCACGAATACCATACGCACTTTTTCAACACACTTGCTAGGAAATACAATTATATTTTGCATAAAAAGTTTCCTACACAGCAACAAATGAAATTTAAACAAAATATAAAGAATTCGGGAAACTTTTTGAGATACAATACAATTATTTTGTAACAAATTACTGTTTATTATATCAATAATTTGATCACAATCAATGTTTTTTTCAAAGGGCATTTATTTATTCTAAATATATTTATGGATTTTCAGTGGCATAAAACCTCTTTGTTGTTACAAAAAAACTGTATTATACGATCAAATAGAAAATGCTCTATTAACTAGCATATAATTTGCAGTAAGGCACTACCTTAACTTTGTAGGGATCGTTCTAGTGTGTAATATTATTACTTGTTATAGGTCGGTTTATGGCTCCCAAAACGGTGTTTTAAGGCTCACTTTCTGAGCAAGTGTGTTGAAAGCTATATTTTCAAACGTTAAAGTAACCGCATTAAAGTACAAAACATTGTTTAGATGTAAGCGGATATACGGATATACTTACGCAAAGTTACAGTCAAGGAAGGCAAATTGGCTTTATGTGCAGCTAAGACTAGTATGACACACAGTTGTTAAAGGCCTCCTATTCTTATAAGAATAGCCAAATCAATGAATACAGAGTTTTAATAAAATTTTAGGACATAAATTGATGAAAAATTGAAACTACAGGACTTGAATCCTCTTAAAATAAAGATTCCAATGTTAATCACTTTAAGATTTGTAAGCATGCCGGTTTTAACTCGTCCATCTTCTCGTCGTATAAAAATAAGCAAAAAACTGCGAAACCAAACGGACTTTGCTTTAAGAAAACAGCAAATGAAAGGGTGCAATGAATGCATTGAATGTCACAAAGCGAAGTACAAGTTCGTTCGAGTTCAAAGCTTTCTCTTATTAGAATTTGTGCATCGCGCTTCCCAGGCTCTTGGTTTCTCTCTATTTCCTTAGCGTTAGAGTTTATAATCGCTCGCACAGTCTCAAGGTCAAGGCCGATGTATTCTCGCGAATGTGAGAGCTATCACTGTTAATTGCGCCTTATCTCTTTGAGCAAAGGGTTGATTGTTGTGTGGGACGTACTCTCGGAGAAGCGAGGCCGACTGGATCGAGTTACTAACACGTTTGTTCGTACATTTTGCAATTGCACATGGCAACGGAATTGAAATTAGACTGATAACAGGAAGGCCAGTGGCAACCGGCTACTTGGTGTATATTTAACTTGTTTAATCGCTTTGTGGCTTTTGTATTTAATTTTTATTAACTCACAACAGTAATCCCTGTAGATAGATACTTTATGTATTTTTAAATGTCTTTCGTTAGCTGAGTGATAGTCTGAGTTTTTTAAGGATCTGAAAGAGATGTAACGATTGAGAAATCTCATATTTAATATACTACTAAAACTACAAAATTTATATCGTCTTCTATAAATACTCTTTCTAAACTAAGCAAATTTATTACTTTTTTTAATTTCTACCAAATGTACAGTTTTGGGTGTAATAGTCTCGGGTTCTGTTCCCACTGACCCCGCGCACATGCTCCAAGGTTGACGTTTCGTTTTCGGCCAAGGTGAACCATTAATTTGGCACACGCAGTTTTTTTATACTTCTTATCGTGCGTCTGAGGCTATCGCAGATAATGGTCAAATTACATGATGATACAGCTGTGCGGTTTGTTTCGGGGAAATAATTACTAGGAAGAACGGTGTAAGAACTTTTTATGTACCGTTGATTCAAATTAATTGTGTGTCCAAACTTTTGTAGTCATACATTCTTGTTGCTTAGGTTAGTAAAAACGAATTAACTTCTTTACAAGGTTGGTTGAAGGATGAAGAATTCATATTTTAAACTTTTTTATTTTTATGGCTATAAATAAATGAAAACATAAAACTTGACCACCTTTACTAGTCTATTTATGGATACATAACGAAATCTTTATATGACAATCATTCTAGTATAGTTTCGTCTTCATGCGTTATTTTTGCATTTCGTCTAATCTTCTTAAGCGACCTCTGTCTATATTTCATAGAACTATTTCTGATTATTGATACAATATCTATACCACAGAATCTATTTTGTATACAGTTTTCTATTGTATGTTTTATTCTGTTGTAACAACAGTTTTCAAAGTCTAACATTACAAACTTTATATTCGCGTCTAACAGTGCTATGAGTAATCGTTTCCCCTTTGTACAAAAACAGTTTCTTACTATTATTAGTTGTATTACTAACAATATGCCAATAAAAAAGAACTATGGATGCGTAATAAATGCAAGATAAATAAAAAAAATGATGGCATTTCACACTTGAACGACAAGAAGTTAAGAGTATTCAGTTCAGTTCAGCTAAATTATTATTAAGTTGTTTGACACAAAAAACCAAAATGCCTGTCACACATACAAATTTAATTTTCTCGAAACTGCAGCGTTTATTTTTCGTTATCATTAAAACGTAATTTACCCTAATAGTGATGTACTACTTTTTAGCTTTTGTTAACTTAGGCATATGTTTTATAATCCTTAGTATTGGATTTGAACTGGTCTGCCTTTTCTGTTTGTTACGTTAAAATTACACAACATGGCATAGTTCTAAGCCCATCTCGTTAACTATACCGGACTATAAAGCGAATGGTCCCGGGTTCGATCCGCGGGTCGGGCCAACTCCGTCAAAATGGTTTTTCGACATTCGTGTCTGGGTGTAACTACGTTCTCCCCTATGCCATTGTGTGGTACCTGTAACCTGTAATGAACTTACCATGGGGCCACATGATTGGTGTGTAAGTCTGGAGATTGATTGATTGATGATTGATCAACCCAGGCCATGCAAGAGCTGGACGGCAAGGAGCTGGGCGGCGCGCGGCTGGAGGTGTCGCTGGCCAAGCCGCCCTCCGACAAGAAGAAGAAGGAGGAGATCCTGCGCGCGCGCGAGCGCCGCATGATGCAGATGATACACGGCCGGACCGGGTACGGAGCTATTTATCATTATCATTACATAGTATAAATCCAAGTCGCTAATTCTGTCTGTTTGTATGTTTGGTTGCTAACTCCTCCTAAACCAGTTGAGGGATTTTAATGCGGTTTTCACCATCATTTAGGTAGTTTTTTCATTTAAATTTGTAAATAAAAAACATTCCGAAAAAGTTTATTTAAGTTAGCCAAAAATCAATGTTTCGTGATCAAGTCGGCCAAAATTGCGAAGCGTGGGCGGGTCGCTAGTCCTACTAATATTATAAATGTGAAAGTTTGTAAGAATGGAAGTATGGATGTTTGTTACTCTTTCACGTAAAAAATACTGAACAGATTTTGATGAAACTCTGCAGTAATATAGGTACATCAGAATAACACATAGTATAATAATAAATAAAACTTCTCATTCCCACGGAAAACCGACTTTCACGCAAACGGAGTCGCGGGCGGCCACTAGTATTATAAACGTGAAAGTTTTTGAGTGTGGATGTATGGATATTTGTTACTCTTTCACGTAAAAACTACTGGATGGATTTTGATGAAACTTTGCAGTAATATAGGTTATACATCAGAATAACATAAAGGGTACTTTTTACCGCGGGAAAACTTCCATTCCCACGGGAAACCGGCTTTCACGCGAACGGAGTCGCGGGCGGCCACTAGTATGACATAAACATAGATTGAACACGTTACGGAACCATTTTCTAAAAGATATGTAGCCATCCAAAGATAGCCCAGCGCACTTCACAAGTGTATAAGAAAGAGACAGGCAGTCATTGTAGTTCAACCAAGCAAAAAAACTTGATGAAAAAGCACCTTTTATCTAGAAAGTATTTGTGCCCGAATTGGGACAAAAAACTTTAACATTTCTAAATCTTCGATCACATTTAATCCTATCGATAGCTCCTTGATCTAATATTCATTGGCTACAAGTATAATCAATCATTTTATTTTTGGTTCAGACTATGATGTCATTCTGCACACAATATTTATAATACTTCCTATTCCCGCATTTCTTTTATTCATTATTCAGCAGACACAAATTGTTTGTAAAACCACTTGTTTTTAAAGTTAAGTCTCGCTGGGAGAGCTAACCTTAACGTCTTTGTTAGTGGGATCTATTTGACCGATAGTGGTCACAAACCAAGACGTCTTAAATGACGGTGCTACTGAATGCACCTCTCATAATAGAATGCTCGTTTAAAATAGTCGTACATAGTAATACCTCTGCCCCGAACACGGCAACTCGTAACCATCGGCGTTCCATCGCACGGTCCCCGCAAGCTAGGACGGCCCGTTGTTAGTAACGTGTGGTTGTAACCGTCAGAGTTGATTGGTGCAGCTGCGCGCCCGCGCTGGGCCTGCGGGGCCGCACGCCGCAGCCGCAGCCGCGGCCCGCGCAGCAGCGGGGCGACTACGGTGAGTACACACATACACATACACCCACACACCCACTCACATACACACACGCACACATACACACACACGCACACATACACCGATGACGGATACGATCAGGAACATCCACAATCGTAACAAGACACATGTTGCACATACACACACACACATACTTATATAAGTAAATACACATAACCGTACACAACCGAAAGGAACATTAATATACATGAATAGGACATTTTACACATACACAGTATACATTAATAGAAATAACTAATATAAGATAGGAACAGACAGGACACGGGGATGCGGCTTTTAACATGGCACATGTAACACATACACATACAGATAACCATACATAATTACAGAAAGGACATATAACATGGGATAATGGTACACATACATACATACATACGGGTGAAGATACACAAGAACTTGTCTCAATGCTAATATGTATTTTGTATGTATGTGCTTATATGTAACATCTTTGTATATATTTTTGTTCAAATATTTTATTTGTATTTATTTTTTTATTAAAAGGACGCATAGAACTTGCTTTTTTACCACCACTCCGATCAGAGGACTACTTTAAGAGATCCCTTTAAGTCTAAGGGATATGTAGTACCTTTGTTCAATATTTTGTTTTTTTACTGATTTTATTGTTGTAAAATTTCTACTGTGCTGTGTACATAAATTATTAATAAATAAATTAAAAAAAAGAATACAACACGATATAAGAGACGTAAACATATACATACAGAATATATGAACAATACCATGCACACACGTTAGGGGTTTAAAAAGGGGGACAAGGGTCACAAACGTCTTTCAGGGTAAATGAAAAAATAGACACTATTCAAGGTAGATACATTACGAGCACGTACGGGGCTTTATATGTATTTCACACTAACTACATGGACTTGATACATGACACGGGTACATTAAATATTACATGTAGGAACAAACATGAACCACTTTGTAAGTGTTGGGTTGGTAACGTTATTAAACACGCACTTTTGCACAAGGAGTAGACTAAAATAATCTTACCTTAAATTATTCTAGGAAACGGTTAGCTAAAATACCCATAACTATAATTTTAGACACTTAATATTTACATTGAACACCCAAAACTCTTAACACTTGTCAGTTTTTACACGTTTAGGTTACAAATAAGATGTTTTTTGTTAAATACTTTAATATTAGTCTAATCTGATGCTTGTTGGTAATACTAATCAATATTAACAGTAATTCAGACAAAAAATATCTTTGTGCTAAATATGATACAAAAAAATGCTCTTAATTTAAGTTAAACAAGTGTTACAACGGGTTAAAACACTCACTTAAAATCGAGATAGTGTGAATGAGTCGTGTCGTTACACTTCAAACAATGGCCTACTGTTTCACTTATTGAAACACGAAGCGTCCTACACATTCATCGGACTACACACATAGTCATGTATATGTTACAGTCATAGTGATTAAATGGATATTATACATAATGACTGGTCATTATTTATAATAGCCAAATTGACTAGACAATGTAATAAATTAATCACTTTATCTGGACATTATTCATAATAGCGTGTCAAAGTTAGCCAAAGTAATAATATGGCCTAGCCGACTTGTTTTACGGCTAATACCCGTATTTAGAAAATCAATAGGTTAGGTTAGTTAGGTTTCTTTTTTGATACCGCCCAAAAAAAGGAGTCCCGCGTAGCGGGACTCCGTCGACTCATGATTGAATCCAGTTTTTATATTTATAGGAATATATTTTTTGTTACAGTTTTCCATATAAAAAAGTCTACTAACCGGCTAAAACTAGGTGTAACCGCACTTCGGGTATTAGCCGTAACATATACATATAAAAACTGGCTTCAATCATGAGTCGACGGAGTCCCGCTACGCGGGACTCCTTTTTTTGGGCGGTATCAAAAAAGTAACCTAACTAACCTAACCTATTGATGTTTCTAACCGGCTAAAACTAGGTGCAGCCGCGCTTCGGGTTTGAGCCGTAACACAAACGAATATCTACTTGTTTTATTACATTATCCAAGTCTTCGAAGATATTATATAAAATAGCCAGTTAATGTGATTAATTTTGTGTTAATTATCACTTTATCTAAATTGAGTAGACATTATATATAATGGCTAGACAGTATATATAATATCCAGATTTATTACTTTGGCTGTAACATATACACGGTGTGGACTCCATGCACACATTCGCACAATCCGCTGTGAAACCCCCCCTTACTAACAACAATGGCCTGAACTATACACATACCACCTTAACACTAACTATACAAATGTGTAAAGTTCAGGCCACGATAATTGTCTCACTAACGCTAATTCAACTAGGCTAGAATCTTGACCAAGCTAGGAACCTTCGATGCATGATGACAATTAGTAGAACAACTTCAAGATGATCTCCTTGCGCCCATCAGTGTTAACATATTAACTGAAACAGTGCATGCTACTCAAAATCATTCCACATTGCAGAGTTTGACGCCCCGGAATATGATCTCTACAGCTTTTATAGGGTTAAGGTGATGGGCAAATGGACCACAATGTCAAAGCGTTTGACGAACCGTCTGCGCTTGAAGAAAGCGTCTTTTGGATGCATGTAGTTTTCGTGTGACGTAACGAGGAGGTGACGGCAGTTCTCATGGTTGAACACGAAATTGTAATTGAATAGTCCTGTAACTTTAGCCTGGTCTCGCGGCATCTCATTCTCATCACTCACATTGAGAAAGAAGGATTGTAAAAGAGAATAGGATGATCGCCTGCCAGTCATTCCAAAAGTCTTGCCCCAGAAGGTAGCTTGTAAGTTAGCGTAGCTTGCGTCTAAACGGCCTGTGTTGTGTGTTATAGATTATGATTACGACTATTACGGGTACGGTGATTACCGAGGTGGCTACAATGAGCCATTTTACCGGTACGATGAGTTCTATTTTGATTACGCTGGGCCGCCGCCACCGTCCGCCGTCCGGCAGCGTCCGCAACCGGTGGGTGCCACACACTCGCTAGAGTTGCCGCTCGGAAGATGCCACCTTGACGCCGATCGCGGAAAACGAACACATAACGTCCAATCACTCTCCTTTGAAACGTCTAACTCCTTCTCGAATTCCACACAGACGACAGCTTTAACTCTTGCGCCGACTTTGTAAATAGTTTGATCGTTTTTCGCGATCGGTACCCGAGTTGTAAGGGTGTGCGTTGTAATAAGGTCCCATCTTTCGTGCCGGCAACGATAATTATCACTTACTCACGGGAACGGCCAATAACCGGGAGATATCTGGTCGATACGATGGCAAGTACTCGCGGATTTTAGTTTAGTCACGGGTCGTTAGAGACAAGAGAAGCTAAAATTGTACGAATTAAAGACAGATTTTACCGATAAACTAGCTCCAAATAGGTTTCCTCTTTGGGCAATGCTTCGAACTCTTTTGCCGTCTTCATACTATTGTTTCCAACGACCCATCGTCTGAACAACTCCGCGGCTAGTTGCACTCGCCTCACGTTGACCATTTAGCTTCCGGAGTTGAGTGCTAAACCCTAACTCACTAGACGCTGTATTTCATCATTTCGTTTGCAAATTCCATATTTTTTTTGATCCCATGGCCTATCGGATTTTCTTAGTGAGTCGTTAGTCTATAGTGTGTAGGCCTGACGGTGGTGACACGGCGGGCGGCGCGGTCGCTGTAAACTATAAAAAGTTCAGTTTCGCAGCGCGCCCTTTGACGCCGGTTTGTCTCGAGCAAAGTTGGTCTGAAGTTGGAAGTTGGTCTAGATTTTTGGTGTCGTGTTTGCTCGGGGCAGGCTGGCAGGGTTCCCGGTCGGGGGTAGGCGTCAGCCGGCTCACCATCAGGTCTGCATGGCTGACTCCCGACTATCCCTGTGACGCGTCCCATCCATCCTTTCTCATCCCCCTTTAGTTTGGTGTCGACTTAAGCCTCATTTACACGATACCATTTTCTTGCCTGTAGCGTACAATTATGTCGAAGCAATACTTGAATTGCAGCGTATAAACAACATGCCATATTCTTTCTCTACTAGGCAAGTTTTGCATTCAAGAATGTTCTCAGTTTAAACTGTACATACAATATTTTCTTGTGCAATACTTGTATTCAATAGGTTTGTCACTTGACTTTGATAGTCATTTTATCCGAAGACGTCCAAAACTTGAATGAAAATATTCGTCTGAGCAAATACGGTCAATTCTTGAAGCAACGTGCCAGTAAATGGAACAGGAACGTACAAGTCGATGTTTAGACAAGGCAATTCTTGAAAGCGATAATCTCCTTACCATTATGGTATCAATGTAAACAAAACACGCTGGCAATTATTTCTTTTCAAGATTTGCATTCAATAATGGCGTTCAACTTTATAAATAATATCAACGTGTAAACAGTTGCTTACAATTATTGATTGCAAATATTGCGCTTCCACTATTGTATTCAATTATTGCTATTGAACGTGCAAGAAAATGGTATCGTGTAAATGAGCTCTTACTTATATTAGCCTATACAAGATTTTACGCTCTTCCAGCAAAGCTTTTACGAGACTGGTCGCTTATTTTTAGCACACTTTTCTTCAAATGTCAATTTACATATTTAAAATCTATATAAAATGCTATAAATACTATTCTAAGTTTTCAATATTGTAGAACTCTGTAGTCGACGCCAGACCCGACGCGTCCTGATCCCCAGTTCCGCGTTTGCCTCGCTTAGCGCCATTAGTCACGACGTAGCCTCGCTTCGCTTAGCTTTGTTACTAACATTATAACACGCTTGGAGCTTGAGCCACCCCGCACTATGCAGTATAGGTGAGATTGTCGCGCTTCTTGGCTCGACAACGTCGCCCACGCTCCGAAAACTATAAGTAGCTCATTAGAACACCGCTGTCAGTGACCACTGCAAAGGAATGATTGGAAATGAATGCAGCGGTGACCGACCAGCGTTAGTTAGCTGTCATCTAGGTACCATCGTTGTGTTGAGAGGTTCTCGGAGTGTGGGTTTCCGCCTTAATGTAAATATTGTTGTCGCTGTGACGGTAGCCAAAATGTTAAGAAGACTTACTGACCCGCTTGGTAATGCCTCACCCAGGACGAAGAACTCGGCCTTGGACCCAATTCTCTTTACTACGATCTAGCTGGAGGCATTCAGGTACCCACACAAGTACAGAATCTACATACCTACTATTAGATGGTAGATAGACAAAATTGTGAATTGGTAACCCTTTATATCCTAGAATGCAGTATTCGTATTGGTGTCTATTATTTTGATTTTGTTTCGATGTAATATTTTAGTTGGTACCTGATTGTTTCGATGTTTTTATTTTACTATATAATAAGTACTCGTATACAGTTTTCTCTTAGTTTTATTTATTGATAGTTATAGCATGAAGTAGGTGAAACAACAACGCTGGTATTTAGACCCGTGTTATTGGTTCATCGTAATGTGATTTTGATTTAAGTTTAGTTAGAATTTGTCCCAATATTTTGAAATAGGGAAGGTTGATTTGTATTTGCTACAGCATGCCTTCCTAAGTTGCGATCTGATCTTAAATCTCGTAGAAGTTGTTAATTATTGTATCTACGTGGAAGGGAAGCAGACTTTGAGCAAAAACGTCGAAGATATTTAAAACAGCGCTACGAAGTACCGCGTAGCACTGTCGTAGTTGCAAGCCCTTTGCTACGGTGCTACGGTGCCCTTTGTGTATACAATGCGTTTAAATATCGACTTGATGAGCATTGTTGCCGGCAAATGACGGCACGTTTCCACCAAACCTAAGCGAATTTGTCGACACTCAGACATTTTCGGACTATTTAACTTCGCATTGCTTTGTTATTGCCGTCAACATTACCTCACCTCTGACGTCTACCGCTCAAAGCCTCCTTCCCAATACCCGACGTGTTCTGACGCTGGTGTGGTGTCCAGGGGGGTGGGTCATGTGGGACGGGCGGTCGATGGGGGCGTCGCGCGGGCGCGGCTGGGGCGCGTTCTGGTGCTCGCCGCGCCGCGCGTGGCCGCAAACCCAGCGCCATGCGTGGCAACCCGCGCGCCAAGCCAAGTTTACCAGGTACGTGCGAGGGTAGGACCAGTGAGGACATAGCACGAACATCTAGCAATGATTCTACCACAGTTCTGTCTGGTTTTTCTACCGCTAGACAAATTGTGTTGTAAGAGGATAGGTTAGGTACAGTAATTATTGGCACCGATACCAAATATCTAAGTCTCAAGGAGTTGTTTGACTTGACTTATCGTAAAGTTTCATTTTTAAACTTTTGTTTAACCACTAAACAATCTTAGCATAGTGCCATAGGTAGGAAAGTCGTGTATTATTAGTGTATGATTCCAAGTTCAAAGCCCGGGTCGAAAAAATTTTTTTTTTTTTAAGTACTCATCCATCAGTAGTTTTGTAGCCTCTCAGTCAATGCTAGATTTTTATGCTATGATCCCCCGGCACGAAAGAAGTCTTTTAAATACAACTGAAATAGCGCGAGTTCTTATTTTAAATCAAAGTTTAGATTTATATTTTTCAATTAATTTAATTTTATGGAAAAGCCATATTTGTAAAGGGAAAGGCAATACCAAAGCTTTTCTATGTTTAAATGCTAATTAACCACGCTTTATAATTACCCGCTTGGCATTGCCTCTCTACTTACACGATATGAATTTCGTGCTTTTAATAACTACCCAAATCCTAACAATTTCCTGAAACCACTACCTACATTTAGCACGCAAATAAAATTATACCCTCTTAAGCCTGAAGGTTGTAAATTCGAAATTAAAATTGAAAACATTGGACTCTCTCTCGGTCTAACTTCTTAGCTAAAGGATTGACGTTCTGTTTCCTTTCAGCCTGTTTGATGGTTTGCGTGTAATCGGCCTATTCCTTTATTTCTTTGGTAACTATCCCTATCCCTTTCCCTCTCCTGCAGTAAGAAGGGCTCCCACAAACTAAGGAAGCTCGGTCGAGTGTCGGGTCCATTGTTTTCTTGCTTCGTTTGTGGGAGACCTGGGGCCCAACTCGTGTATTTACTAATCATAGTATAGTTTCAACTTTATAAAATGAGAAATCTGTCAACTTGTATTTATACAAGGTAAACCTTTATTATGACTAAAAGGATATTCAAAAACGGCCTTATATTTGGCAAGGAAGATGCTTGTAGTTTTTTTCAATACGATTAACAACAAAACTCTAAAATATGCGAGTTAGGTCTTTTGGAGTTTGGTGTAAGATAGTCAGTATACTTACATGGGACTCTTACCATTCCCCATCCATAGTTTAGAATTATTCATACATTATTTTAGTGTTCGTTCTTATTATCTATTCGACACGAGAGATGCTTATCTTAAGTCTTTAAAACCAAATAAATTATTTCATTGCATGTGCGTAAGAATGCAATAACAATGTCTTGATACAGCCCAGACACAATGAAAATTTTGAAAAACGATTGATATTTTTGGTTTTTGGATAGAATATAAGAACGGATTTGTAGGCGGATTGAAGAAAAAAATTTAAAACATGTAAACTTTCTTTTCTTCTTTTTTTTTGCCTTAGCTTGTTTGTAGTTAGTTTTATTTTGTGATTATCATCTTAGCATATAGGACTACCTACCTAGCTATCTACATATATCAATAGAGCAAAGCTTGCCAACGATAGCTTTGTTACTAAACTAATGAAAAGCGTTTAAGACTTAAAATTGTAGCATAAAAGTTAAACAAACGGTGCTACGAAAGATAAGTCGGAAATTTTAGACTTAAAATTTGGTAGATAGATTGACTCTACTTCGTTTTTTTTTCTTAGTCAGTCTAGACGTGGCAAAGCTAGGCCATTGTCATCAATTCGGTTCAATCGAGTTAACGATATTCAATTGCCACTTGCCTAGAGGCATGTCTTATCTTCCGTGGCTGCAGCTTGTTCGTTGGTATTGTTTTGCTCTTGGTTCTCACACCTACACAGCACGGTGATGTGTTCCTCGTCGCAGGTAAACGCAAGCACGAAGGCAGCGGGGCGGGCGGGGGCGGGGGCGCGGTGAAGCGGCGCGCGGGGGAGGCGCCCAGCTAGCCCCATACCCCCCTCCCAACAAACAACTCTATATACCTATGTGTTTTTTACGATTATTATTTGATTTTCACGTTTTCAATTTTGTATCGCAACGGTCCCGACAAATTCTTAAAGTAGCACGTTATGAAATGTTTCGAATGTAAGTTTCCCCGTTATGCTTATGTTTTTCACTGTCGTATTAGCCGTATATATTTAATATATACTTTATTATTTTTGTAAGGCGCGCGTCGCGGTTGCCTGTTTGCGGCGCGTCGCCCGGGTGGAACACCCGACGACTGTCTGTTTTTTTTAATACATGTTATTCGATATATTTTATTCCTGCGAACGCATTTTGCGATGTGATGTGTATTTTAGCAGTAATTATTATATTATAAGGAGTTTGACTGTTGTTTTTTGACATACTTACAACTTAGGATACATGAGAATGAATTGATGAAATGAACTCTATACGACTAGCAATTACGGCTAAAATAAAATAACAACCACCACAATGATGTAATCGAAAACATTTCCCGACTGTGTTCCTGCTTTAGTTTTTTGCTTTATTTTTATTACATATTCCCTTTTAAATACATTAGTGTGAAGAAGTAGTAGCTATGTAAAGTTCAGGATTCTGTAATGTTTATTCTTACTGTACTAAACACTTTTTTTTGTAATTCGACCACATAGCATGTCCGTACTGGTTAGAACGACTTGTATCAATCTTGTATCAGTTTAATATGTGGAATAAATTTGCAAAACTGTGTTTGCCTTATTAAACCATTGTTTTATTTGACTAGCACATAGTCTTATTATTTCTGCAGATAGGTAGTTTTCACCGAAAACTTTTTATGGGTGGATCTCACCCTTTGTTTCCTTAGGCACTACCGCTTGGCACTTCTAGTCAGGGACCGAAAACCGGTTAAATTAGGCCTACCTTTTATTTCGGTATGACGTCATACCGTTTTATTTCAGTATTTTATTTTTTTAATACACTTAAATATGCATACCTTTAAAATACGGTATGACGTCATACCTTTTCATTTCGGTACCGTATTTTTAAGAATATAATAAAAAACCTTCACCATAACATTTCGGTATACTTCTAATATTATGGTATAACCTTTACATAAATAAAAGTATTTCAAGAATGTGTGGGTCTGCTGTCGGAAAATCGACTTTATTTGTATCGAGCGAACGTATTACGATACCGAAAAAATCATATGGGTTATACTTAACTTTAATACTCAATCTGTATGAATTTTAAAGGTATAATTATGCCATACCTTTATAAGATAGCGGTAGCGATTCTGAAAACCTTAAAACAACCGGTAGAGTTTTGGTTCAAGGATTGCGTAACCGGTATAAAATTAAGGTACCGCTTTTTTATACAGGTTGAAATACCGGTAAACCTTAACCGTTTTCAGTCCCTGCTTCTAGTTGAGTCAAGGGAAAATTTTCATGCCCGTGGCACTACTGGTAGTGCTACGGTTAAAATCACATTTCCAGTGACCCTACCTTGTTGCCAGTAGATTCATGAGAAATTAATTTCACATGGCACGACATATGAGATATCTATACGGGGGTAAAAAACTGCTTTCGAAAACAAAAACTGTGCATTGTTTTTGGTGAAACTTTTTTATCATTAAAAAAAAGTTTTTTTTTTCCTAATTTTACAACATTGCATTGATACTATCAGATTTAGCGATGATTTCAAATTTAATAGTGTTTTAATTTGCAATGTAAATAATCGCACCTGAACTATCAGTTGATGTGTGGGCGATGATTTCAAGCGGCGAATATGACTTTTCAAACGTTAATAACTTTTTTAAATTTAGTTACTATTGATGCTTAAGAATACATGGTTTCAGGCTTCGGAAGTGGTCTTTTTACACCCGTTATAATAAGGATCATTTAACATTACACTATTTGGAAAGTTAAGAGGCACTTGAAATGAATTGATGAGTTCAATTTCTGCTGTCAGTCATATTGCATTTTATTAGAATATTTTATTATAATACTAGTAGATTGGCCACGTGTTGCTGAGGTTAAGGTTTTTGTTATATTATACTTTCTTTTATATAAAATTCTCGTGTCATAATGTTAGTTACCTGTCTCCTCCGAAACGGCTTTACCGATTTTTACCAAACTTTAAATGCATATTCAGTAGGTGTGATAATCGGGTACTATCTATTTTACATACCCCTTATGAATAAGAGTTTTCCTCCCGTTTTTTTTTATATGGCATAAAAACGTTTGCTGGGTCAGTTAGTTTTACACTAAAATAATATGGCAATTTTAAATTGAGATATACGCTATCGCTATCTTTCAAGTCGGATCAAACCACGGAACAGAGAAGTAGATGGAAATGCTATACGACCAACTTACTAGCGGAACCGCTGTCGCCAAAACTCACATGGAACTGATAATAAACATAGTCACTACACTACATGTAAACAATTGTTTTTATTGGTATATGCGACCAAGTGCCAGTATGACTTTATTTCTAAATGCTGCCAAGAAAAAACACACCTTGTCAGTGAAAAATAGAGTTTACTTAACTGAAACCCATAATGTATTTACGACCTTCCGCAACTTACTTCACGTTCGCGTTGACATAGAAAAAATTCTGTGAGAGTCAGAATGGCGGGTGTCACCTTAACATATTTGAACGAGGCATATGTCAAACTTAGTACTAGGGATGTTACGGATATGGAATTTCGGTTTCGGTTTCGGATACGGATATTGAATTTTTTTTATATCGGTTTCGGTTTCGGATACGGATATGAAATTATTTCGGATTATCCGGTAGTTTCGGATAGTTTCGGTTACGGATATTAGATTCTAGGAATTTCAAAATAATACAAAAAAAAAATAGATAAAAAAATGGTTTTATTTATATAGAGGAGAGGACGATGGGTGAGAACGATGACGTCATAAACACCGCTACATTGAGCTCAGAGAGAGAACCAACACTTTGGTCACAGTTCTGTAAGCGGTTTACGGAACGCAGCCAAAAACAACTTGTCGTAACGTGTTTCATTTAGATTTTTAGATTCCGCCACTATCCGAAATTATCCGAAACATTTATTTCGGTTTCGGTTACGGTTACTGTTACGGATATTTTTTTATTTCGGATATCCGGTAGTTTCGGTTACGGATATGGATATCCTTAACATCCCTACTTAGTACCTATAATGTACTATTTGGTACCCATCAAAGAAATTGGTGTACCTCCTTAAGAGCAGAGATATAACCAAATGCGAGTACACCCGCCACATTGACTGTCAGAATGGTGGGTGTACTGGAGAACTGGAGTTCTCGGTTATAGACATGTTGGTGAGTTATTTAAAGCATACCAAATTTCTGTACCTATGGTGTACCTAGCATAAAAGAGCACCAAAGAGCAATATTGCTCGATTCCAAAGGAATCCAAGATTTTGGTATTAGAGACTTTGTAGCGACATACATCGCGCTTATAGTCGCCAAAATTCTTCCCGGCGGTACGCATTTACACATATGACGCCTAAATACAGGGCCTCAAGTCTGGTATTTTAAGTAAGGGGACTATTTTATTATCTATAATGAAGTGCTTGTCGATGAAATATAAGAGAATATCATTAAAATTTGGATTTTTTAATAGTTTGGTGGCAAAATTTTGTTTTTCGGCATAAATAAACTTTGATTTAAAATTTTAATAAGAGAGGTGAGTGCTTACAAAGTTACAAAAATAGCTGTGTACCTGCTTCTTAAATATGTCGTAGAAGATCTGTGAGCGTTGTAGTATTTTAACAATACTATTGTACACGAAAATGTCTCTTAAATATTATTACTGAACGGTCTACAAATTACAAGTTCAAAAGATTATTTGAAGGACCATAGCACTTAAAGACACGGGAGCGAAAGAGTGTCGCCAGCGTTGCCAGATAGGGTTTTTTTTTGCCATTTTGTTGAAAAATTATGACCCTGGCGAGATTTTGGCGAAATCAATAACTTGGCGAAAAAATTGGCGAAAATAAATTGTGTACACCAAAGGTAAAGACAGAAATTTGGTATACTTTAAATAACTCACCAACATGTCTATAACCGAGAACTGGAGATACACCCGCCATTCTTACAGTCAATGTGGCGGATGTACCTACTCGCATTTGGTTATATCTCTGCTTTTAATGAGGTACACCAATTTCTTTAATTGGCACCAAATAGTACATCTTAGGTACCCACTAAAGTTTTACATATGACTCGCTCGAATCTGTTAAGGTACACCCGCCATTCTGACTCACACAAAATTCAACTTTTTAACAATAGGTGGCGTTCCTACATTTAACAATGTAAGTTGAACTTTATTTCTTGGCAAATAAAGTTCATGTTTACAATTGTTATGTTTTATGTTACATTAGAATTAGAACAAATATGAATTGAACTTTACTGCTTTAAAAATAAAGTCGATATTAGATTAAGAAAACGCAATACGGTCACAGCAAAACACAACCGAACACGACAATAAGACGAGTACGACTGAGGTATGGGTTTGCGAGCCTCCGCTTACTAGTGGAACGCGTGCCCCGCCTACTTCACACCAAAAATGTACTCTGTGCTTCACACTTCCATCTACTTCTATGTTCCGTGGATCAAACTGTATACGGTGTGCAAATTTGATGTATATCGGTAAGTAGTTTTTGATTAAATCGCGGTCAAACAACGTGACACGAAATTTTGATAGTGATTTGACAATCAAAGCAGTTATCGGAAGCAGGTCCATGCGCAGTCGTATCGATCCATCTTCTTTACCTTACGTCACTCTTAATGGTACACCGATCGTCTTCGCTGAATCTGCTAAGAACCTGGGTGTTACATTAGATTCACGTAAAATTTGCTTTCCATACCACTTCTTCAACTACAGGTCTGCTGGAAGAGATTTCGTTTTTGGAATATGCAGAACCTCTGTATTAACTTCTTTTTTGTAATCAGTTTGTCATTTAATGTGTTTAATTTTGTGTAGATACATAAATTTTTAATTAAAATAAATAGATAATAAATTTACGGTAAATTTGCTAAAAAAGAACAATAATTGCTACATAAACATTATCAAAAACCATCTTAACTTAAAATCTATTAAAAATCCTGAGCTTATCATTAAAGTAACCTTAAATCTTTTAAAACGTTAAACCATCAACGTCTAATTGAAAATCCAATTCGCCATAACCATCGACATCATCGCTAATATTTTTGTTTCCTTTTAATGTTTTATAAAAAGATAAGCAATCCTTTGGAATTAAATCAAATAACGATTTCAAGTCATCCAATTTTGCTTGCGGAATTTCCTTCCCATCAGGCCACAAAATATCTAAATCTTCCTCAAGTAATTCAAGGTATCGGCCCTTCATCCTTTTCTCTATATTAGGCTCTTCATACTCGTTTTCATATTGTGTATTTTTTATCTTTATTTATCAATATTTCTTTTGTTTTCAGCAAATTGACTTTACTTTTTGAAACAAAAGTTTTCCTGTTAACTTTCTTTTCTAAATTCTTAGTGGTCAAAACATCTTCGGTCTTAATTCTATAAACCTCTAATGGTTTACTCTTCCTACAACTTTTGATTACGAATTACTTGAAGAAGATTTAGATAGGTACATTGTGGCCTGATGGGAAGGAAATTCCGCAAGCAAAATTGGATGACTTGAAATCGTCATTTGATTTAATTCCAAAGGATTGCTTATCTTTTTATAAAACATTAAAAGGAAACAAAAATATTAGCGATGATGTCGATGGTTATGGCGAATTGGATTTTCCATTAGACGTTGATGGTTTAACGTTTTAAAAGATTTAAGATTATTTTAACGATAAGCTCAGGATTTTTAAAAGATTCTAAGTAAAGGTGGTTTTTGATAATTTTTATGCAGCAATTATTGTTCTTTTTAGCATATTTAACGTAAATTAATGTGACTGAGAATAACAAACCTAAATTTGTTACTTTGAAACATTTTATATGTGAATTTTTTTTTTATGTATTTACTAATTAGCAAATGAGGAGTTATGAAAAATTGTGTTTAATCTTAGTTTAATAAGTTTTTAGTTATTAAATAATATATGTTTTTTTGCTATTTCCCGGTTTGGATCTTTTTTGATGAATACATCAAACACCTTGGCGCATTGAAATGGTATTTAATCGAAAAGGATCCATCCACATATTTTTGTAAATATCTAAACAAATATTATACATGACAAAATATGAAGTACATCAATTAAAATATAATACAAATAGCCAGTTATAATGATTCAAGTTTATGCGCTAAAGTTTAAAATAAAAGAAGAATTACGTTTTGAACTAAAAAGTTGTATATCTCAAAACTAGGTTGTTGTGGATTGGATCCTTTTCAATTAGCGACGTCCAAATGAAAAAAGGAATTTAAAAAAAATGACATTCACCAAATCTGTCTTTTAAAAGTTCTACCAAGCGTTTTCGGGGTTTTAAGATTCGTGTAATAGAAATTCGAGTTTTTAATAGGTTACCTACTTACATGTGAATTTGATTTTGTTATAACAAATAACTTTTATTTAAAAACCTAATCATAGTAACTGTTTTATTTTGTTTGTTACTGTTTTATTTTAGTTTGTTACATCTACTTAGTATCAGTAGTGCCATCGGTAATAAGTTAATCTATAATATATGCGTTTAATCATCCAATAAGAACAGTAGTGCCAAGGGAAAGTAAAATGTCCCTTGACTCAACTAGTAGTGCCAAGCGGTAGTGCCAAAGGAAACGAAGGGATCTCACGGCTTATTCCGTGTTCACCTATCCACCCTAACCGGGTGGATAGGTAAACCCGCATTTCCGAGTCCACCTTAGGGTGGCTGGTCAACCCCCCCAAGTCAAGTGGCAGTAGAAAATTGCGATAGCGAGTGAATAGAATAAAAAATGTATGAAATTGACATTTCTTACGCTTGTTATTTTATCTTTCGTTAGAGAATTTAAAATTCGAAACCAAGTGTCAACAAGCCAAATAGAGAAGCGATACGCAAACTCCTGTAGAATGTCATCCTGCAATTCGCAAATAACGCTACAAAATGGCGGCTTTTTGACACAGTTCTATGAGTAGAAGGTCCCTTTTATCGAATATCGTTTTCGAATAAGTGTTGAGAATAGAAACTTTCAAGCCAATTGTAATTAGCGTTATTCAACGTTGGTTCTATGGGTTTGAACGACAAAACCTATATCTCGTCTTTGGTGAGCATAAAAAACGCTGCCATCTTCGTGATCTTGTGCGGCTGCTATTACGCTAGAACTAATTCAAATCTTCGATTTCCATGCTCTTACATTCATTGAATTTTCTACAGAGGTAGTTCTACTTGTTCACTGTTTATTTAAATAAAAAAATATACTTAGCGTGTTATAAGAATTACTTTTCCTTAGAAAATAATAAATAATATTGAAACCTAATCCTGCTATGAACATTATAGAAAACGTATAGGTAACTCATACAAAGGTACCTATTTACAACTATAAATTATAAAATTAAATTAAAACCATATTTTTGTTACAACATACCTTTTAAATAAATATTTTATTTTATTTGACATTCATACAAACATTAATTGAATCCATTTACTTATATAAATATCTAGCATAACATTGTCTTATTTATAAAACAAGATCTTTAAAAAATAGAATCAATTAAGCATAGATTTATTATCTTCGCTCTCGCTCTTACTAGATGGAGCACTGGTACTCGTAGAATGCGGCAAAACATAAGTGTGCTGAATTCAGCATACTCGAACCTTCCCGAGCTAGTGTCAACTTATATGCAGGGGCGTAGCCGCCGTATCAATTTTTTGGGGCCCCCGAGCTACAGGGGCCATAAAATAGTAAAAACTTAAAAAGAATGTATTTTTAAACCTACACATTGAATATAGCTTACTTTATTCTTTTTTTTAAACAAAAAAATCTCCATAAATCCATACGTTTCCAAATTGACGGTGTTAAAAAAGTAAAATATTTTTTACAAGATATGGTCTAGATATAGGAACTCTCGTATGAAAATGCATAGTAAGATCGAAGAGGATAGTCTGACAGAGGATATACTCGTATATAAATAAGTATATATTGATGAAACTAGTAATAAGCTACTTTAATAAACGAAAACTGGTTCTAAAAGTCACTATTTATTATAACATCCAAAACCCTAGAAACGTGTATAGTAAAATCCATAAATGAATAAGCAAAAAGAAAAATATTCTTTATATTGTCTATAATTGGTGCTTTTACCTTCTTTATTATCCCGCATTTTACGAGTACCATGGGCGAGGAGTAATTGTGAATCTATGTTTAAATATTTTTTATAGGGCCCTTAAAAATATTGTTACTCCTACGCCGCTGTTTTTTTATGACATAATATTTGACATTAACCCTCAACCACCTAGCACCTATTTTTGTCCTGTTACCACCACCGTGCGGTCGCAAAGACCGCTAATAGATAATTGCGTTGATTTTAGGATTTCAATTAACAAATTAAAGTTCCGTAACAAAACATGCAACTTTATACGCCAATGCTTCGTTTAAGCACCAAATATTTGCTATTAAATTATAAATGTCTTTAGGAACTGAAAAAAAAAATATAGCAATTGTTTCGTATTTTTGTAAGTTTTTAACATAAAAAGTAGTAAAAAATAACCATCTTTTTTTTAATTAAAATTATATTTGAATTTTATAAAACACTAGTGGTCGCCCGCGACTCCGTTCGCGTGGAAGTCGGTTTCCCGTGGGAATGAGAAGTTTTCCCGCGGTAAAAAGTACCCTATGGCCTTTCCCAAGATCAGTTCTTTCTTCACACCAAATTTCATCGAAATCGGTTCAGTGGTTTAGGCGTGAAAGCGTAACAGACAGACAGACAGACCGACAGACAGACAGAGTTACTTTCGCATTTATAATATTAGTAGGTAAAACATTACGGTCTCTGAGACCGTAGGTAGTTGGTTGATGGTTAAAAAATAGTCAATTTTAATAGTAGTTACTAACATATAACAGCTTGCAAGGAATGACAGGGGTCATATATAGTTAGATGGCGTTTCAAAACATTTGAAACATTTATTTTTTATTGCCAAAATGATTGAAAAACTACAAAAAGACAGATGTGTAGTTTCCGTTTTGTCGAGCTTGAATTTTTTTACGTATTATTTTGTTGCTCAGCTAAGATGATGAGTAAATAAAAGGTTTGGACTTAAGCGACATCTTGGTTTATTCCTAGTACTAAGTCAGAAAGCATGTCATGGTTTGGTCGGAAGCTTTTCGAACAGTTATGTATTATTTGACACACGAGTTTTCACGAAAATAAAAAACTGCCGCAAGATCAAAGCTATTGTTTACAGGCAGTGCTCCATCTAGTAAGAGCGAGAGCGAAGATAATAAATCTATGCAATTAAGTATAGAAATGGCAAAATTCTTTGACGTTGGGCGTGTAAACTTATTTTATTTTTATCAAAAAAACTACTAGGCGATCAGAGCTGCCAAGGAGGCAAATAAATTGAGACAGCCCGTTAGAGTGAGAGAAATATATTTTTATATTTTAGGAAGTGCCTTCATGAAATATATTAATATGCTGCCGGTGCGTTTCTACCGAAATAAAGTACCGATACTGAACCAACAAATATCGTTAAATAAATACAAATAAATTATTTGTGTGCATGAATTTGAAAAAAAAGCCGTAATTCACACAATTCAATTCAAACAACAGTCAAACGTCAGTTTTGACGTGTTTCTAATAAATCACAAGCTATTTATGAGGTAAGAAACAAAAATATTTACTTAACGTTAATCGGTTTTAGAGTGCTGGGAGTTTTTTTCCGCCGGCTTTTTTCTCTCGGTCTACGGTTAGGTAAAGTCGAAGTTTGTAAGTTATGGTCATTAAGTATATGTTACATATCTATGATGAATAAAAGAATTTTGATTTGATTTTTGATTTTGGTATATAGCAGTACCGGTACTGAAAAAAATAAAATATAAAACCGATATTTCTAGTTTTTGGTTTGGCCTGGCAGCTTATATACAAGATCTCAAATGAGTACTTGACACAGATTTGCCATTTTTTTATTAAATATCAGATAATGTTCTGATTACACGGTACGATTAAAGTTTGTAGGTACTTACCCAATTTTACTACACAAATTAGAAAAAGTTACGTTAAATGTTTACATTAAAGTTTTTCAATACTACTTTGTTATCGTTTTTTCACTGAAAGTTATTCGTTGTATATAATTGAAAAAATAAAGAATTTAATAATTCCAATGTTTATTTTAATGCGGTTTTGTTAAAAAAAAAAATTGTATTAAGAAATAAATTAATAAATACTTATTTATCGCATTTTTTTGTTGGCCAATCAAAAAACGACTATTGGAACAATCCAATATGTTACATAATATACCAAAGAAGCATTCGAAATATAACCGTCGATTCGAATTTTCAAAACTCTTTGAATTTTATGATGTCCGAATATGGGAGTGTACTATCTAGTTGTAACATATTTGTAGAGAAATCTCTGAAAAGGAAAGAAAACAAACCCAATCCCTGTAATAACTCCTCTACTGACGGCCTAGTATTTTACAAATTCTTTATACCCAAATTATTTTATTATTGAAATATTCTTCTTCTATAAAAAAACTAAGTAAGTTTTTTTGAAGCTACTAGTTTTGAACAGATGAAAATTTTTCATGTTCAATGAAATTCTTACTAAACTTAGTTACTTACTACTAATTAAAAAAAGTAACACAACCGCGGTAGGGACACGAGTCATGCATCAAGAATACATCGTCTCAGGCTTCGCTGATGTTCTTTTTACACTCTTTATATTCCCAAACCCTCATATTATCATTAGTCTGCAGCAATGGTAGGACTGCTGTGAGTTTAATTATACGTTTATAGTCCTTTCTGTTTTAGTATAAATTCATCTCCAGACAAACACACCAATTATGTGACCCTAAAGTAAGCGTAATAAGCGCTTGTATTAGAGGTATAATATATGTATAGGTGCACGAGTCAATGTCGAAAAAATATTTTTAACGAAATTGGGCCTACGGTAAAAGCAGATCTTTTAATTCAATTTTGGGGTACACGTTAAATCAACCTATTGATGCCTAACCTACTATTTTTAAATTTCTTAGGAATACATATAGGCCAATCTCTATACCTACTAAAGAACGCCATATAGATGTCAATGTTTGAACTTCTTAAATTGAAAATCACGATTCAGACTTACCTTGCCATCTAAATTATATATTATAAATAATTAGGGGAGTAATTATATGATAATATGAATAATGTTGTCGCCCGTGAGCAGGCACGAACGCGAATGTTCCCAAATGTCAAGTTTGCAGCGAGCTCAAAAAAACTACATCCGCTGTTGGCGTCATGAAGGGTTCAAAATAGTCACAGATATAATAATACTTGAAATAGTTGAGCAGCTCGGCCACTTGTGCTGGAGACTCCACGTCGATAGCAACCTTCCTAATTTTCCTGTAGGTATTTACTTTTTAACGGTAGCTTGTTAGAGCAAGATTTAAGAACCTAGTTTAGAAATTTTTCCTAGTTTCAAACAAACTAACAAAAAATCTAATCTATAATATCAATAATCTAATTTATAATATCAGTATAGATATAGATGTAATATTTAAATAAGACATTGGCACTGTAATAAAATACAATATTCCATAACAAGGGCAATTTCTGCTCATCAACTACATTTCAAGAGCCTTTTAACATTCCAAATAGTGTATAGTTTAATAACCCCATACTTACCACATATCTCACTCGTGGCATGGGAAATTAATTTCTCGTGAATCTACTGGCAACAGTCAGGGCCGAGCCGCCCCTGTGTGCGATGTGTGCGGCGCACACAGGCGCCTAAGCAAAAGGGGCGCCGGATAGTTTTTTTTTAATACAACATAGTTGAAAAAATTCTCTTAACCGACTAAAAAAGGCGCTTCATAAGTTTCGCACACAGGCGCTTCATAGGTGTCGCACACAGGCGCTGCTTAGGGTCGGCGCGGCCCTGGCAACAGTGTAGTGTCACTAGAAATGTTCATTTAACCTTAGCACTACCAAGTAGTGCTACGGGAATGTAAAATTTCCCACGACTCAACTAGTACCTAGTGCCAACTACTAGGCTATCAGATTCACGAAGGAGTTAATCTATAATAACATTTTTCCTTTATTTTGATTTATTTTATTTATGTTTTCTCGACAAAAAACTACTAGGCTATCAGATTCACGAAGGAGTTAATATCTATAATAACATATTTCCTTTAACGGGAGTTTTTCTTACATAAAGACACTAGGATATCATAAGTTTCGAAGATGTTAAGTAAGTGTTAATAAGGCACAGCGCAACCAGGCAATCTTAATTTATTTATTTATAAATTTATCAATTCAAAACTTTTTGTCTAAGGTAATATAGGTCTATTAAGTAAAGACCCGGCTCATAAATAGAAAACATTTTACTTACATAACTAGTATATAAATATGATGACTTGTTACCATATATGTATTTTTGAAAATTTACGCCAAAAAACCTGCTATGTTTGTCATGATATCTAGGCACAGGCTTGAAAAGTAAAATGGAAAATACTATTAAAACTAACTATTCCTATCAGAGTTTTTTGAATCGCCAAATTTAAGACATCTAAAGTGGTGATACCTACAGCGTGGTCGCCACCCACTATCAGGACATTCAAGACGTCTTATAGCAGGCGCCAGATTTTATACTTATCAAAACTAATTTCTTCTAATAGATACTCTTCTGCAAGGTTTACTTACGCACACTACATATTAATAGAGGCTGTATAGAAACTAACTGAAGGCATCTTTGAAACGATTCCTTCAAAAAGGTGGTCATGATCGACGATTTCCTTACTGAAAAAGACTTGGCTATCGGGATTACCTACGACCTCCTCAACTTATTAATAAGATCTAGAGTCAAACAAACAGAATCAGCCCCCCTACTCAACTAACATACCTATTTCAAGGTTGCCGTAGCTATTTAAATAAATTTCATTAATGCAGGATGCATTTTGCGCCGTAAAAGTAATTATGAAATTACATTAATTCTTATGTTCTGAGGTGTTGAAATAAAACAAGTAATTGTAAACATCAGGTGTTGTATTCTGTGAGTCGTTTGGCCCGTCGTCATACGGCGTCGTGGTGCGCAGCCAGCCTGGCGGCGGCGTGCGGCGGCGGGCGCGGCGGCGGCGGCGGCAGGCGGCGCGGGCGGCGGCGCCGGCGACACAGCGCGCCCGCCAGCACGGCGCCCCCCGCGCACGCGCCGCCGCCCCACCACCACGCCGCCGCGCCCCCGCTCGCGCCCACCGACCCGCCCACGCCTGCACCACCAGCGCTTGTACCAACCAACCACCACACGGAGGCAAGGGATCAAGTTGGGATGTCGGTCCCGCCCAGTATTGATAAACGACGCTCAATGCTATTTGCGCACTTATTTAACTTTAAGTTTTGAGTTCGTGGTCGAAATCAGGAGCGGTTTAATAATAAGGGGCATAAACAGCAAAATAGATAAATTTATTGGGCAATGCAAAATGGGGATTTGAAGACGGAATCAAATCTTCATATTTTGTATTCGTCATGTAACATAATAACGTTAAACAAAACGTATAAAATCGAGCTTCTTCTAACAGCTCTGGTATGTCAAGGAGTAGGTACATAACCACAAATAATATAAGCACCCAATAAACTTATCGCTTTTGTTGTGTATTTTTAACATAATTAACCAACTGCGACAAATCCGCCTTCGTAAAATCAATCATATTCGCAGATAATCAGTGGGTTTGCCAATTCCAGGTGTAAAATTCACTTGAACAACAATTTTATAGGGTGCAGAAATAGTATGTAAAAACAGAACCATAGTTTTATATTTTTTAAGAATTGCCAGTTAATTAACAGTACGATACTTGTTCAGTTTACGGTACATTATAGGTAATATTCAGACAGCTATAAAATTATAAATATGGTTTTGTCCGGCATGGCCTTTTGACCTTCTGATTTTAATTTTAGCTCACCTACTAACATCTTAGATGATGCTTGACATAGTTGTGGTAAAAGAAACTGTTACCGTCGATCTCTTAATTGCGAATTAGAAGTTGAGTAACACTTAAGTACGGTAGGTACATTAGTAATTGACCGTAAAAAAATACTAAAAATTGATAAATACTTGCGTATGACTTAACTTCAAATACTCACTTAATTCAGAAACCGGCGGTAAGTAGTTTATAAAGTATGATCCTACCTACAAATGGGTCAACATGGGTTGTATAAAAAGGTTAAAAAAGAACGACTGATGCTATTCCATCACACGTTCTTATACAATAGGAATCAATTTATTCTGGTGTTTATTTATTGTTGTTTTAGAAGCATGCTGTAAACGAACAACAGTGAGGTATACACACATGATGATCATGCAATACAAATATAAACACTAAACTATACATACAGACACAGACAAAAAAGAAAATAAATAAGCAGAGAAGATGGAAAAATCTAGAAAGTGGTGAAAGCATGGACCTCCCTCTTCATCTCAACTAAACTTTCCAATAAACCCTGTCGAAGCACATGGACTAAACACCCTAACGGACAAAACAAACACAGAAGACGCCAGAATTACTGCATCAATGCGACGCTGAACGAGCAAAGGAAACTCCGGGTTGAACAGAGCCGACTACCAGCGTAAAATGGAGTATGACAGCGAACACAAAATGCGAAGCGTCGATGAGGTCGGATGGCGGGGCGACACCGTGCTGCGGGAGTACTCACAGAGGCGGCGGCGGTCAGCGCGGCGCGGCCAGGGCCAGCAGCACGGCCAGCACCGCCGCCGAGCGCCGCCCCGCGCCCGCGCCGCCTGCCCCCACCACACACAGCGTTGCAGTACGCACGCACGTACCCACCACGAGCACTTTTCCACATCCCATATTTACAAACCGCAGTTCGAACCCCACACCCAAAACCGGGCTAGTTGAGACCATTCGATGAAAGACTAGAGTGCAAGTGAAGCGATGACGTGCAAAGTTTAAACGGTTATGTCAAAAAGTGCTCGTTTATACAGCGACTTTGGAAACCCCAGGCCCCATAGTGCGATGACTCAATGCAAGCTTTATCACGGTAGGATATCACAGAATTTGAAGAAGCTACAAAATCATTCTTTCTAAATCTAAATCGACAATCTAGGATTAAAAATTAAAAAGAAGTTAAAAATCTAATATGTTTAGAAGTCTCCTGAGTCATCACAATATTGCAGCAAGACTTTAGGTAAAGATAATAAATAGAAAAATAATTTAGAAAGAGTAAAAAATATGAATGCAAATAATGAATTCAATGAAAACACTGAGATAGTAAATGTAGATTTAAGGGACTGTATAGAAATAAAAAATCATTTACTTGCAACGTAGTCAATATATTCTGCTAATTCACCAACAATGATATATTTATCGTATCGAAGAACTAACACCTACTAGTCTACCGTTATACAATATTGAAAATCCACGGGATAAAGATTGCATTGAACCATCGTCCAAAAAGTATATAGATACATTAAAACATAATATTAGTCGTGATATTTTAGAAGATATCTGTTAACAATTCTACTGTGATTTATTGAATTATCTTACAACGATAGATATAGAAGACAAAGCAGGAGTAAGCAGCTCCGTTAAAGTGGAAGCTGACCAACAAGAATTTTCCAACGAAATAATAAAAGCCACATATTTGCAGTACAAGGTACTGTCAATCCAAGTATTTATGTACTGCTTACTCCATACATAAATTTACAAGCTACAGTTTATATATTTATAATTTTATAATTATTATCAAACGTGAATACAATCATAGAAAGTGGAATGCAAAGTGCGGTGCCAATTGTAAATACAATTAAATCATTTTTGTGATTAGGTTTGCTTAAGCTAATATTCTTTATTTATCTAAATTAGGAGAAAGATTAATAGACGACATTTATATTAACGGGAATGGAAATCCATAATATTTATGCAGTACTTGAAGAGATCCTAAGTTTATCTATGATATATTTAGATAAATTCAAAACACTGGTGAAGTTCCGACATGATTTTTAAAACTTCCTACAGTTCTAGGAGTAGAAGAAATCTAACTCTTCCGAATCTTTTTTCATTTACAAAGATTATTTATTAGATTCTATATGAGATGTTAATTCGTAGCTGCACTTTCCAAACACCTGCTATATCTTAATCAGTTATTTCGAGTTAAGAATAATAGTCTTAACCCCCGACCAAAAACGTGTTGTCGGTTTGACGTGTGTATCTGTGTCTCTACGTGTCTGTTTATCTGTGTGTCTGTGCTATCGTGGCTAGGGAGCCAATTTTGATCGTATTGAACAGTGGTGTTTACTGTGAAGTTATGTAACAGTCGGGGGTCGGTGTGTACGTCGTCGGCGTATGTAAGCATGCATGGTGCGGTGCGTGTGTGGGTGCATACTAACAGTGCGAGGGCGGCAGCGCGGCGCAGTGCTGCAGGCCGGAGCAGGCGGCGGCGGCGGGCAGGCACGCGCCCGCGCACACCGGCGCCCCCGGGGGGCACGCGCCCGCCGACACCTCCGTCCACACGGCGCGCCAGCCGCCAGACCCCACCGACTTGTCCGCGATTATGAACCTGCGGTGGCAGGGCGCGTATTGACGGTACAGTTTGTGAGTTTGGTTGTAATGGGAAATTTGGATGACCTGACCTGTAAATACTGAGCCAACCTTAATTGTTTTCATTAAAAGCTAAGTTGAGCAAGCTTGATGGTAACTTTTGTTTGATTAGTAAGTTTTTTAATAGTATATTATGCAACGACTTACTAAACCGGAACAAAAAATTAAATTTTGTGAAGAAAAACTTAACTGCGTTATTAAAACTAAATAAAATGTTTTTTCATGGAATGAAGTCAAGAACAAAAAAATTAAAAGCACAAGCCAGAAAATTACTACAAATTATTATAATACCATACAAAAACTTACGACAATCGTATAGAATTGGATGAGGAGAGGTACTGCCATTTGTCAGCAGGTGCTTTCTCCCCGCACAGCTCCAGCGGCGGCCCCGGAGACTCGTACCATAGACGTAGCACCGCCGCCGGACAACCACGCTCTGAATAGATTTAACTAACGCATTTGAGACAGGTTTCTTGCTTGAAAAACGATTTAAGTATGTTTTTTTATTAAATAAGAGTGTGGTAAGACTTAATCACAAATAATTTGACCATAAAATTTAAAGTATTAAAATTCAAATTAAATATGAATTAAGTAATATTTTGGTTTTCCACAAGGTTCAATTTTAGGTCCGCTAAGTTTCTTCAGGTACCTTCATATTAAATACAAAAGTAAAAACCACTGTTTTCGTGTTTACCTGTCAAATGTCCCTCAACAGCGAAGTGCTGAAAATTGAGCAGCAGTCTTTTCCCGGGTCTCGCGGTGACGAACCAGTTGCAGACCCGGGAGGCGGGCCCGCGCGTCGGCGGCTCGTACGGCAGCGGGAACCGCGGGGACGTCACCACGCCCCACTCCGCGCCCGACATGTTGCCGCCGCAGTCACCGAAGATCGACTTTGCAGGCTGGAAACAAGGATGAGGAAACTACCATCGACGAAGGTAAATCTTTCTAATGATACATACCTACGTTCTGTTTTTTAAATATCTCGGGCGTTTTCTTGAAGTGCTTATTCTGTTTTTTCATACCTTTTAAATTAGAGCTTGCTCTCCAACCTTTCAAGCGTTAGGTACTGTCATTATTTCCCTTATGATCAACTGCCTAAAACTAAATCTTCTGATACTTATTTCTTTCAATTTACAACAGCCTAACTTGTACTAACATATTCGACTCACTTTCCAACATTATAACCCTCACCTCAAAGATATACCGCGCCTTGAACCCGCTGGCCACGGCCTCGCCGTCCGTGTGCAGCGCGATGACGAGCCCCAGCGCGCCGCGCGGCGACTGCAGCGGGCCGGGCGTGGCGGGCCCGCACCAGCGGCCCAGCGGCACGCGCGAGCCCTCGCGGCCCGTCCACCACGCCTCCAGCCAGTCCTCGCTGCACGTCGCGCCGCTGGGAGAACCAAGGGTTTCAAGAGTCAGGAAACAAAAGAAGGAGGTACCATAGCACAAGGCTTTAAGTCTCCAGCCAGCCCTCGCTGCACGTCGCGCCGCTGGGAACCAAGTGACAGTGCAACAGACACGAAACCAAAGTAGGAGGTACCATAGCACAAGGCTTTAAGTCTCCAGCCAACCCTCGCTGCACGTGGCGTCGCTGGGAACCAAGTGACAGTGCAAGAGACAGGAAACTAAAGTAGGAGGTACCATAGCACAAGGCTTTAAGTCTCCAGCCAGCCCTCGCTGCACGTCGCGCCGCTGGAAACCAAGGCACATTGGAACAGTCACGAAACTAAAGTAGGAGGTACTATAGCACAAGGCTTTAAGTCTCCAGCCAGTCCTCGCTGCACGTCGCGCCGCTGGGAACCAAGTGACAGTGCAACAGTCATGAAACTGAAGTAGGAGGTACTATAGCACAAGGCTTTAAGTCTCCAGCCAGCCCTCGCTGCACGTTGCGCCGCTGGGGACCAAGGCACATTGCAAGGGACAGAAACCTAAAGTAGGAGGTACCATAGCACAAGGCTTTAAGTTTCCAGTCAGTCCTCACTGCACGTCGCGCCGCTGGGAGAACCAAGGGTTTCATGACATTGCAAGAGTCAGGAAACTAAAGTAGGTAGTACCATAGCAGAAGGCTTTAAGTCTGATTAGGATGATGTGAGTTTTGAGTAGGTGAAGTTAAGTTGCAATTTCAGCAGCGTTTTGAAAAATAATTTAGTTTTTATGGAGCATATTAAGTGTGAGATGAGATTTTACACATTTCAGGAAACTCTCCCAAACCTATGCTTCTTTTTTAAATGTGACAATTGAGTTAAATATGGTTACATCGTCTGAATCATAAGATAAGGACTCGGAAACCTTGCCGTATTCGAAGATTTAAATTACCGTATTCGAAGATTTTCCTGTCTACAACAACCATAATCTCTTATTTTTATTTGCAATCTGCCTTATTTAAATTTCTTGTTTAATATAAAAGGAAGAACACAGATTAACATTACAAGGGTATTAGATTTCACGAAGTTAAGTTTGCACTTCGTCAATTAGGTAGGTACACCGCATACCAGCGAGATGCAAACTTAAGTTGGTGGTGTTAGCTTATTGAGTTTGGCCGTAAAACATCGATATGTTTAGACAACTTTTGATAACCTTAACACATCAAAGCATCAACTTTTGTCTAAACAAGTGAATAAAACCGGATTTCGATTTTGATTCTTACCTATAAAGTCCAGCGGTAGCGTTCCACGAGTCCGCCCTGACCTTGAAGTGGTCAAACACCACCGTGACCTGCTCGCTCGGCGCCGTGACGAGCGTGAAGGTGCAGTTGGTGCGCGAGGGGTAGTTGGAGGGGTAGCGGGGGGAGTTGAACTCGCCGCGCTTCTTGGACTCCGAGCGGTACGTGAACGCGCACTCGCCGCCCGGCGCCGCCGTGCCCGGGACGCGGTACTCTGGAGGTAAAGGAAGGTGGATGAAAATCTAAGTCATCAAAGTGAGCCAAATGAAGAGCAGACTACCGTCTCTCGAAGACCGGCAATTTTTTTTATTTATTTATTTATTTTATTGCAATCAGTAATTTACATGTGGTATTTATAATAATATAGCAGATCATCATAGACCCTGTCGGGCACAGCAAGTTTGAGAGTGCATACAATTTATATTTATTTTGGTTTACTTATAACTAAAAATCTACGACCTCTGTGGTGCAGCGGTATATATAGCGGACTGCTAAGCGGAAGGTTCTGGGTTCAATTCCCGGTCGGGCCAATTTCGTAAAAATGGTTTTTCGATATTGGCTCGTGTCTGGGTGTAACTAGGTTCTCCCCTAGTCCATTGAGTGGTACCTATAGTACAAGCTTTGCTTAGTTTAGGGCCACACAGTTGGTGTGTCAGTCTGGAGATTTATTATATTATATTATTATTATTAACCAATATAATAATTAACGAATATACTAATTAATATAATAATTAAGTTGCGTTTTGTTAAATTATTTAAAACTTGTCGGATATATTTCATTCAGAGTGTAGTACCATTTTTCAACAAAAAATGCTTTTTACCTAAAATAAACCTCAATATAAATATTATTTGTACTACAATAGTCACGCTTTTCGTCATGAATTACGAAAACTTAAACTTACAGCAAAATGTTTGTGAAGGGATCAACGACATTTATTTCACCCCCCGTCCACACTTACCTGTTTCAAACGTGTATTTTGCCTTGAATCCTCTGCCCTGCAGTTCTCCCGAGCTGAACACCATGACGAGGCGCGGTCCGTCGGACACGAGCGGCGCGGGGAACCCCCCCGCCTCGCCCGCCGCCGCCCCCGCGCCCCCCGCCGCCCCCTCCCCGCACAGCTCCGCGTCATGTTTGTCGTAAGAGTCCGTGGCCTCCTGCCCGCGGAGATACACCTTCAGGTAACCGTCCGGGCAAGTGCTAAAACACAAAGTTAAAGACATCAGCACTTGATGATAAAGAAGAGTGAAGAGAAAAGAAAGCAGACTTACTTGTTGTCACCTTTATCAACTTTCGGTATAGAAAAGTTTTGGAACTCTAGCCGCACTCTCTCCAAATTTTGTGAATCTTGCATACCATATATAAAATATCTGAAAAAAAAACAAGGTGCTTATAAAGTAAGTTACTTCAAAGTATCAAGAGAACACTTTAATTCTTCAACTTACCTACAAACAACTTTTTGTATATAAGGGAATGGATAATTTGGATGGTACACGAATCCTGTAGATTCTTTTTTGCTGAGGATCTTCTGATCGCACTCTGAACCTCTTATGTGCTCGGCATCGTGTTTACTTATAAAATCTGCAATCATGTAGTCACCTTAGCCATCTTCTACATCACCTAACTTAACTCTATACGTATATGTGACTTTAATGGTGCAACGCCGTTAATAATTAAAACCTTCTCCTACATTTGTCTCAAAAATATCCTTGACACTTTCAAATAGCACTGACCTAACTTAACAAAGCTCTCGGAGAACTCGAAGATGCCCCTGAACCCCCGGTTCTGCGTGTTGGCGGAGCGCGGCAGTGTGAAGAAAGTGACCAGCAGCCGCTCGTCGCTGGAGTACAGCACCAGGTTCCGCTGCTGGCCGCAGTACGTGCCGATCACGGCCGACGAGTTGTCCGGCCCGTCGTACACGCGCACCCAGTCGAACGGACAACTACATATGAAGCTGAAGATTACTACGGAGTTATGAAGCTGGAGCTTTACATTATTACATTTTGATGCAAGATTTTATACTAGGATAACTACTAGTATACTACTATGGTATGTACTGGAACGACTAACTAAGAATATGCAATTTGTGACAATTCAGCTAGGCAGTGGCAGCAAACCTACCGGTTTGAAGAATAAGGTTTAGAATTCATGACAGTTTTATAATATTCAAAACTCAATAAACTCAAAACAATTTTGTAATATTGTAAAGGCACTTTTGTAATACTTTTACTAAAGTTACTATCTTTCTAGCGTAATCACGATTGCCGTTGTTATCTGTCACACTACAGCTTTAAGGGAATCACCATTATAATTTCCATTACTAGAACAAAATTTTTAGAAAATTTACTCGTTCCAAACTTACTGAGGTCCTCCAAAGAAAAGGTCAAAGTCTCGGAACTCAAGCCGTATCCTCTGACCGGGCTGCCCCACGAACTGGTAGTTACAGATCATATCCTTGGGGTAGATGCCGGGGTAGGTGGGGGATTGGAACAGGCCGGTCTTGCGCTTGTTCGCCTCGATCGTAAACGAACACATCGTGTTTGGCACTGGAGTTCCGATCTCGTATTCGGCTGTGAGAAGGATTAATATATTTTATTGTATACTTGGTTTTTCATTTCAGAACTTAAATTGTTAAGGCTAAAATAAAAGCTTAAATACTTTGACTGTACTCAATATTACAAAATTTTAGTACGGCTTAAAACTAATAAATATAAATGAGTAAATAAGTTTTATTATGGTAGGCTAAGGTCTTTTGTTCTTCATTAGACATTCCAATGTATCAAAAAAGACTTTTTTAACACTTACACGCTCGGATGACTCATATCCAGCCAGTTTTCTTGGTATATCCTCAGATATCTACCCTCTAAACTAGAAAACTGTTCCTACGATCCCCCTTGCAACTTACTAGCATTAATAAACTGGTAGGCCCCCGTGAACAGCGTCGCCGGCGTGTAGTGCTTGTCGGTGAAGAAGGCGAGGGCGACGGCGCGGTGCAGCGAGACGCGCCGGCGCGGCGGGATGGGCCCGCAGTAGCGGCCGCCGAACGCCGAGTTGACCAGCTCGCTGGCCTCCAGCGACGCCATCTCCGAGTAGATGTCCATGTACTCGTGCATGCATCTGGGGGGGGACAAGGAGTTTGGGAAGGAATGTGAGAGTGGACAAAGTTTGGCATCGTCGCAGGGAGTTTGAATGGAATGATAGTGCAGTATGGAATTCCTACAGTACCTACCGTTGAAGTGCTGTTGAATGTGTTAAGCAGCTAAACTGCTTTCTTTAAACCAGCTAAAGAGCAATATTCTGAAGCTCGCCTTTTTGCCTACACGCTTTGACTAATTTAGACAATATTAGGTACGATGTCTTTTATCCCTTCTAGCCGGGTCACGATTGAAATATTGTGTGTTAGCCAGATACTAGACTAGGGGAGTGGACCTTTACACAAAACCTTGCAAAATGGAACCCAGATCAATATTAGGATAATAGCAGACACATCCAAACCGGATTATGATCATAAATCGTAAAAGGTCCGCTTAACCTAATCTCTATGACGCACCTAATACTGGTGAGTCCACAAAGCATTAACTGTTTTTGGTCGCAAATCAAAAGATTTATTGCCTAAATTTGAATCTAAATGGACCTATTAATTCCTGAGAGGAGGGTTTAGATTACCCAAGTTCTATTTCAAATGATCTCCGAATCTTTAATTTAGTCAGACCCACATCATTTTGGCTATACATTCTATATAGACTACTTTTAAAGTAAGCTAGAAAGCAAGTTTCTACGTATCAATAACTAACTAATAGAAGGTAAGGTAAAGCACCTAAATAAATGCCTCAAACAGATATACCAAATTGACTGAAGGCATTTATCACGAGATTTCTCTGCAGCTAAAGTATATCCATCTGTCCTGATGAATAAATCAAGTAAACTTTCCGAAGTCAAGGTTCACAGAAATAGTTTGACCTAATTCTGAAATATCTGCTCCCTATAAGGCAGGCAATAACTCAGATCAGAACAAAACATGTTTGTGTTGGATTACCTTATTCTAAATGGCAGGAGAAAGAGAGACATTATACGACATTTGTTAAGGAAAGAAAGTGATGGTAATACTTACGCTGGAAGCTCCCCCACGGCCGCGCCACTGAAAAATAAAGAATGAATGATTAGAGAATAGCTTTCACTTCGCAACACTTGGGACCCATGTAAAATGAATTTGTGAGCACAGTAGATACATGAAACTAAAGTAAGCTCACAGAGACGAGCCGTGTCAGATATTTGAACTCTCAGCTCAAAACTACGTACGAGAATAATTTAATCTCAAAAGTTTCCAGCGCAGAGTTTACCAATATGAACATACCCCTATCGTATGCAACTACCGAGCGTTCCAATTTTGAATGCGCTAATCCTACTGGCTGCCGTGAACCGCACCTAGCTACAACTTCAGTGTAGAGGCTGTCTCGCAGATAGGTAATAGGGGTTTCACCACATTCTGGTTCATTTCTGTGCGAAACTCGAAAGTTGGGGTGAAATGTAAATGACATTTAATTTGATTCTGCCAAAGCATTTTGGTGGAAACTGGCAGTTTACTTTGAGAGACAGAGGAGTTCATAATAAATGTGTTAGACATACCTACTCACGAGTAGAATGTAGGTAGTTCGTCGAGTGGTTTCAACATATCATAGTGTTCTAAACAAGTCTTTAGGCATTTGTGTTACTCAAACAAGATGAAAGCCTTTGACTTTACGTGTAACGTAGTCAACTTTGCCTAACAATACGTTGCCAAGCTGTTAATGTAGTTAGAGTTTTGTTTATCTTTAATCAAAGTTGCATTTAAAATTTGTAGAAGTATACCGTTGCGTTGGTAGCAAAAGCTTTTTTATGTCATACTTTAGGTATGCGTTTCTGAATAAGGGGCACATGCATTCGTAAAACCTTATTTATTTATTTATTAACAATCATGTACCTTCATATGCACAGTATAAGAAAATATCATTTTTTAAAGTTATTTTCGGTTTAAGAATAGCACGAACCGACGGCACAACGGATTTCAATACCGATCAGTATCTCTATAGTAATAAAACTTTTGATATACATATTATTCGATATCTTACATTTATTCCAAAACCAATGTTGGAATAAATAAACTATCATTATACAGGGTGTAAAAGAACTGCTTCCGAAAACAAAAACTGGGCATTATTGTATTGGTTACGTTTTAAGCAAAAAAAAATATTTTTATGATAAAAAAAACATATTTTTTTACGTAATTTATCAAAATTGCATTAATACTATCAGATTTTGCGATGTTTTCAAATTAAATAAGGTTTTTATTTATTTTGCAATGTAAATAATCGCACCTGAACCAACAGTTGATGTGTGAGCGATGATTTTAAGCGGCGAATATGACTTTTCAATCCTTAATAACTTTTTAAATTGAGTTTTCTGGGTATGCTGTTAGTGAATTTAGTTACTATTGAGGCTCAAGAATACATGGTTTCAGGCTTCGGAAGTGGTCTTTTTACACCTTACACCCGTTATATTGGTATCGCAACTCACTCTGGCGGGTTTCCCCTCAGGTTGAAGGTGTGGAACTCGACGAGCACGCGCTGCCCCGGCGCCGCCAGGAACGTGTACAGGCACTCGCGGCTCACGTTCAGCGGGTTGTCCAACTCCGGCGCAGCGTACGAGCCGTTCTGCAGCCCCGCGCGGCTCACGAACGTGCGGTCGCACTCTGGGGTAACAAGCGAATCGATTTATATATATAGACGACCTCTGTGGTGCAGCGGTATATACACCTTACTGCTAAGCGGATGGTTCCGGGTTTGATCCCCGGGTCGGGCCAATTCCGTCAAAATGGTTTTCCTAAATTGGCTCGTGTCTGGGTGTAACTAGGTTCTCCCCTAGTCCATTGTGTGGTACCTATTGTACAAGCTTTGCTTAGTTTAGGGCCACGCAGTTAGTGTGTCAGTCTGGAGATTTATTATTATTTATTATTATTATTTACAGATCCCCAAGTTAAGTGGCAGTAGAAACTTGCGATAGCTAGTGAATAGAATAAACATGTATGAAACTGTCATTTTTGACAAGCTTGCATTTTGACAGTTTCATACATTTAAATTCTATTCACTCGCTATCGCAAGTTTCTTGGGGGGCGGGTTGAATAAAATGTTTGTCAGTGAAGATTGATTGGTGTAAGTTGGAGTAGAACTTGAAGTGAGTAGTCCTTTTGGGACAGAAGTAGTTTTCAGCGCGGGCAATTCCGTATTTCTAGTGACACATGGAAAATAAGGATAGAGTAGGTTAGGTTAACAAAAGTAAATGGATTATTTCCAGGCTTTTTCCACAAAAGTCTAAAAGATTTAGTACAATAATACCCTAAATAACCGATTAACCAATATTATATAAAAAACAACATAAATTAAAGTACAAAAAACCGCCGTGATTGCCACATCACAAAATTAAAAAGTACCAGACGTTTCACAATAAAGATCTCTCATTAAAACTCCAGATGGTATCCATTTTGTGAGGGAAGAATCCCTTGTGTTCAGATAACTTTTATAATCTAACCGCGCCGCAAGCCTCACTCAACTTTTTAAGGAAAATAAAAAATATATCATTTTAGATTCACGCTGCGGGCCATTATCACACGGACGTTGAAATGTTACGAGCAATTTTAAGATGTGGGCCGAGGATTAAACGCTTTTACTTCAATTTATTTATAAATAGAAACTGTTGTAAGATCTTCAGCTAGAATGATCTACTTAATAACGACCTGAAAGAAAGTATTTGGAAATAAGTTTACAACCACAGGGTCAAACCAAAAGATGGATCAGTTCAAAACAAAATCGAAACTATTTTTTTCTGCCGAGGTTTCATCAAAACTCTAAAGCCATAAATTCCGTTGCCGGCTTTATCTACAATATCCGTTTCTCCTTACATGAAAGTTAAACATACATTTACAAGTCGTAAAGTGTCAAAGTTATTGTTATATTACGTAAGAGGAAGTAGTCCATAACGGGAGGGAAGGAGTCAGACACCATTAATTCTGGGGACATTACAAAGGGTTGCCCGGCAAATAGGGTAGCTACACTTAATAATGACCTTGACTGAAATACTTAACACAGGTTCTGTAGGATTTATTTTAAACTGTTTTACATTATTTAACTTTAACAAAAAAAAACATTATCATATTTTAGTTAAGCGTATTCTTTGTTTAATTTAAAAAACCGCCTATAATGTGACCCATTACCAGTAGATACTTTGCCGATCTTTATAAATTTGTGTGATATGACGCATGAATAGCAGACAATTTGTTGTACCTACTAGCAACGCCCTCAAGCAAATCCATTACCAAAATATTCTCACCCTCGACTTCTACCCATTTACTCCTATTCCCTAAATCACTAAAGTAGATTGTAATAACACCGGTTTTCAATCCCGATAGATCATAAACCACACACGTCTCGCCTGAAATACAGCGAGCGACTCAGCGGGCCCAGGGAGGGTCGTAAATAGCAGCGCTACCTGACCGAAATATAACGCGAACACCTGGAATAGGCGCGCTCAGGCATATCTGCAAATAACGGTTATTGGTTCTTAGAACTGAATTTTACAAAAGGAATTATTAGTTGGCAGAAAATGAGATTTTATTCGTGATTTGCCAGTAGCAGTTTTGCTGTCAAAATCAATTTCAATCATCATAACTTTAGACAAAACCTTGTTGACATGTAATCTTTAATTATGAATATATGATGATTATGATTCTGATTATATATTTCATAACATACTCCTCTAACCTCAAAGACACGAATACTTCACAACTGTTGAGCAATTACACCCGACTCATTCAATGTGTTCATGACACCGAAAGTAATCTTACAGCATGTCGTCATTTTCTACAGAACGAAGTGTTCCGAGGAAGCCGTCTAGAGCATTCCATTCACACGCCAGCGAAGCTGAAGATGAGAGACTAACGCTTGCTATGAACGAATGCGTTATACGATAGCTTCCAAGGTTTTTCGGTAAATTAGAACGGGGTAATTGGTGTAACTGGTAGATGTTGGATGAGGCGACCTGAGTGTTTTAAACGATGACGTAGTTATAGCTAAGTAGGGTAAGTACTATTGACAAAGTTCCCCGATTCATCAATTTTAACGTAAAATTAAAGTTCATGACTATCGATAACTGTGTGAAAAATCACACCTATTCAAATACGGATTTTTCGTGGTTTTTATTTTGATAAGACTCTTAATACGGTGTTATCACAAATCGCAAATAGGTAGCTCTCCCTAGATCTGAAGTACCTTCTAGATCAACTCTATAAATTTATTAAAAAATGTGTTTTATTAATAAAAAACCTGCTGACTTGCCGTCAAAAATATCCAATTAAACATTAAACGCTTTCACTATAAACACTTAATAGCTAAAACAACTCATTAAACAATTTCAAGCAGTTCGATTCAACCCCATTTCGTTTACAAAACGACCAAATCAAAAGTTTGATTACTTTCACCAATGTACGCCAATTAACTACTATTTTATTCAGCAGAATATCGAAAATTATACAAATTAGCATACGAATATGATGCCGCTGGAGTTTTGCGTTTCAATTTACATTATGACTACCTAATTTGGTACACGGGTATCCCGCGCTAATGGATTAAAGCCTACATTTGTGTAGTTTGTGTGACACACTTCGGCGGTTTCATTTAACATGATAATATAGACTGCTTAATAGCTTTGATATAGTTTAACCGTTTAGCTGATACTTAAGTAATATGGAGATCATGCTTATAAGGCAGTTTAAAGTTCATACATTTAATATTGGTCTTCGCTCTCGCTTTGTTTTTGATAGCCCCCTGACCCCTGCAAGTTTTATACCTTAGTGACTACTCTATATAGTTATTGTTTTGTTTTGTCAGATATTATGTCACAAAATTACGTGGATGTAGCACTTAGGACAGTGTTACAAATTTTATAAGGGGCCAATATTTATTTTATAAATATTTATTTAAAGCCTACAAAATTTCGTTTTGATTAAACTACTTAATATTATTGGTATAAAATTTTACAGTTTTTTTTCTTACACACGTTTGGCACCCGAGTAATCCGCGGGCCCAAAAAATTATATGTTGTAACTACGCCCCTTCACAAGAGATAGAATGAATGACACTAGCTCGGGTAGGTTCGAATAGTACTATTACATGACGTATTTTACGAGTACCGTGCTCCATCTAGTAAGAGCGAGAGCGAAGTTCAATAAATCTATGTAAAGTTTATGCAAACTTTGTTTAATAAATAACGGTGGTGTGGTGTCAAAACGATTACAGAGTGAATGTAATGAAATTGTTATTTTATGTACGATATAAAGTTAGTAGAGCACATTTCTTTTAAATAAAGTAAGTAATACAAGTCTTACAACATAATTTAGATATGACTTATCTCATCCCGATTCACATTAGCGATTCTTTCAAAATTCTTTTAAAATTTAACCCGCTACACGTCAAATCTTAAATAATCTTATTTAATTCATTTTAATAAAGAACGTTAAAAGAACCAGCCACTAAGTCTTTTGATTCACATTTATCGCGAGCCGTCGCTTTTAGGTACAAAATCTTCTGAACTTTCCCTTAAGAATTAGGTTCAAGGGAAACAAATTTATTTTTGTTCTAACTCTGATATTCATAGCAGACCGAACAAATCTCATTTGATATTATAATATAGCCTGAATTTATATTTGTTCTGATAAAATTCTAGTTTATTTCTGTTTGTCTGATTTCTACAGTAATCATATTGAATGTAGTTATTTTACAATTGATTTATTCAATTTAAAAGATATCTTATCTTAATTCTTTGATAGAGTTCCTTATGGTAGTTGTACAGTAGATAACATTACGTAGTTTGTTATATTAAAATCATAACGTCGTAGCATAGGTTCTTACTCATGTCATAATCCCCTTTCAATTTAAACTAGTTATAAGTACATTAGAGACAATCTCTGAAAGCATAACATCGTAAATGCCGCTGTACGAATAAAATCCCGAAGCCAGCCCAGATGCAGGCTCCCCGAAGTCTACCAAACCGTATTATTGCTAGAGTTAGGTCCATTTCTAGCGAGTTGTCTTATCGCGACGAGCTATGTGAGGGCCATGAAACGTACTGACTAAAGTTAGTGCTAGAAAAAGCCGTGGTGTTTTTATCAACAAACTTTACTTTCTAAGGGGTTCATTTCATATAAAATCTAACTAGCTATTTTCTGGGGTAAAGAAAATGTAAACGAAGACTTTTTTTGCACATGAATGAATATATTCAAAAGTGTTCCATTTCCTAAAATCAAAACACGCACGGCCGAATTAGATCATTGTTAGTCTAATGTCACTAAAGAGAACATTGATTACCCACAAATATATTAACTAAATTCCACGTATGCACAAGTAGTCCGCTAATCTCGTGGCCCGCGTCCTAATGTCTCGTCGCGACTACTCCATTAAAACTTGCTCGGCTAAGTCCGTCCGCTCCGACGCGCGCCGACCAATCATTAACGAGGGATTTACTCGACAATATAGATGGAGTTTGGAGGTATATGGAGATGCAGATATCGATTTATCTAGGTCTAAAAAAGTGTCTTATTTTTTGCTTGAAGTAAAGCTTTGTTTAAGCTCTTTCATGTTCTTTTTTTAGCTGACTTGAAGAACATTTCATATTTTAAGTTAAATTTAATGCTTCGCTCCAAAGATAAAACGCAACTTTTATAGTTTCACTTTAGCGTCCGTCTGTCTGTCTGTCTGTCACCGCTCATCGTCTCCATCTCCTAATTGAAATTAATATCAAACATTCAAGCCTGCAATCCCCTGATGTTCAAGATAAAGCCATTTATGTTTCATTATTCATACAAGGATAGAAGGATTCTTTGAGTTGACCTAAGATCATTACATTGGCATGGAGCAAGTTTTACAAACTTAAGTCTAGATATTTTAACCCAAGCTCTGTCTATTTCGAGTTTAAACTACCGAGCTCTTAAACCATTAAGCTTACCCGACACTCGTAAATAAAGCCCCTACGTCTGTCTTTGTGTGTGTAACATTTGTATGTGTAAGTGTCCTTTGTGAATGTGAAGCGATTTGACACGAGTGACGCACGCTTTGTACTCTGTGGTCGCTCTCGAGAGCCCACGGCTTTTCAGTTCAACTTTACACGAAAAAAAGCTGCAATAAAAGAACAATACCAAGCGAAGGGTGGAACCGCTTGTGTAAACATAACTTAGGTTTAGTTTATATACATATGTTTAAAAATTAAAATATGTTTAAATTTAATCGCATGCGTTCACAGCTTTGTAAGCAGAAATAAAGACGACGAAGCAGAAAACAAAACACAGATTGAAATGGAAGTGATAGGATCAGTGCTGTGGGTGAATTTGTAAATTTTGGGTATTAATATTCGGATACGGTATTTAATAGGTTACAAATATTGGTGCGAACGGTGCTCGGGGGCTACGTGCGTCTTTTACTAACATTTAGTAATTATGAGATCCCATTCAAATATTACTTAAACTAAACGCAAACGCTACGGAATGCTACGCGGCTACGCTGTGCTACGACAAACCCGCTTTTTGCTACATTTTTTGCGTAGCTTAACTAATGGCAAAATTTCATAATGTGCTTAACATGTATAGAAATGAATGGGATCTCTATTTATATTTGACGTACTTGGTAGTTTAGTGGGCTGCGGGTCATCTAAATCCGAGGCCCGACTCGACACTTCAGTCCCGGCCACCACTGCACACACAAACATTAGCCGAGTCAGTTATTTTAACCAACAATATTAACTTGCAGAGAAAAAGTTATATTTTAATAATTGACAAACATCTTTCAAAGGTGTAATCGTAATTTATAAACATTTTCTGCCGATTTGGGTTAGACTTTTTTTGTTCATTTATGCACTGATTGACGAGTAAGATGTAAATGAGAAAGCTAAGAAAAATGATTATTTATCTAGGCGTATTACTTCAGAAAAACGTTTCGTATTTACGTTTTTCTGATATAAATGCGCAGAAGAAGTAGCAAGTTCGAAGCATTGCCAAGCAAGAAAATTTGATAACTTAAAACTTGCAAGTTAATAATAAAGTTAAATATAAATTATTGCCATCACCCGCGCTTAACTTCCGGAATAATTTCCCGGAACTTCCGGTGACATCGCGCGACTAATATTTAATTATTCAAAAACAGCTGCCTGTGAGAATTCCATCACTATTTAATTTGTACGCGACACTCAACACAAGATGTGCATATTTTTTAAGTTTCATTCTAAGACACAGGAATGGGAATGTTATTATTATCTTAAGGGTCAGAAATAATATAAGTTGAAAAAAAATCTTAATTGTGTTAAAAAAATAACATTAAAAAAAATATTTTTATCATTTTGTCGTTATTCCTCAAATAACCTGTATAATTAATTTCACAAAAATATTCGTAGCTCGTTTTTAGACCCTTTTTGACATTGGTCTATAAAAACTCTGGTTTGTTAACAACATCCAATTAAAGAAATAAAAGAGAAATGCCGCAGGGAACGCTACGAAAAATATATTATTCTCATTAAACAAATAACAATGAAACAGAATATTTGATTATAATAATTCTTTTGTTTTATTCTTCGAACTACAACGGTCTTCAAAAAGAATATAAGATTTAATTATATTCAGAATTCCGAATTTTAAAGAATACATTTTCATTATAATTCCGAACTTTTACGTATGAATTCCATTCCTAAATGGAGGAATCCAGCGGTTTACTACAAGATGAATAGAACAGATAACTTTGAATTATTTAATGTTTTGGAAACTGTAATGTAGGCGGTCTGGAAGAAAAGATAGGAGGTTTAAAAGCCTTGTAGGATCACAAAATAAATATGGTAGAAATGTAAACTACACGGGATTTAGTAATTATTCATAAACACCTAACAGAAATTGGAAATTGCTAAAGTTATTTTAGGCAAAAACCTTTCAATTTTCTGAAGTGTTCGTTATTTTATAATCTTAAGAGTTACATATAAACAAATAAAATATTCTACTTACTTATTTGTGTTGTAACTTGAAAAGTATTTTTATGCATATTAACTATATAAAGGTATTCGGTTAAAAAAAAAACTCAAAAATCCTAAACGCTATTGATATGATTTTGAAATATAACATTTTTGTCAGAAACCATATTTATTTCATATTATGAGAAATATTGGAGTAAATAATCTATGACTACGAGAAGTAGGCCAACCTAATAACATGAAATGATATCTACTTAGTTGAATCGTATGAAGACATAAAATAGCATTTCCTTTTAAAGATTGTAAAGTTTTATTCATTTATATAAATTCTTGCTAGTAGTAGTACAATTAAAAAGCAGCTGTATTAGTTATCAAATAGTTTATACGAAAAATAATTAATATGTTTTGTATAGATAATTATTTGCCCGTTCCAAGCTACATTAATTTTCATACTAACCGTACAGCAAGGTTGTGTGCCGTACAGCAAGTGTTGTACAACATCACACCGTATTATCTTATCGCGTCCACACGTCTGTACAGTTATTGGCCACGTCTACAAACTCCGCCGGTCAGATACGCTCTCTTCCTGTTGGTATACGTCGCCGTGACGTAGGTACGACGTTGGTCACTGCGGATGTACACGCAAACAGACGGACTTAATGTGACGTTATGTATTTATTGGAGGAATTCGAGAAAAATAATGGTCGAAAATCTTTTTTTTATTGTGGCTACCAAAAAGCTATGAAAATACGACGTAGGATACAACTACAAAACTGTAAAACAAAAAAATGTGTCAATTAGTAGAAATAGAACATAAGCCATACAAGGTTTGATAAAAAAAACTAAATTCTTTTATTCATCATAGATATGTAACATAATTATACTTAATGAACGTCAATGTTACAAACTTGGACTTTACCTAACCGTAGACCGAGAGAAAAAAGCCGGCGGAAAAAAAATCCCAGCACTCTTTTCGGTAATTATACAAGAATTTAGAATGTGTACATTCAGTGAACATGTAAATTATTTTCTCGTACCTGCCCGATCAACCATATAAAAGTTAAAAAAAAAATGAAATTTAATGGAACAAAATAGCTCTATAAAAGGTTTTCGATTTGTGAACAGGTGCAATTTAAGCACTAATGAATTATTATCAACAACTTTTCTTAAAAGCACGCACATTTACAAGCACAAATTGTTTGTTACGGTTTTGATGTTTCTGTAAGTACTCTGTCTGCGTATATTTTCAAATATCATTACATTTTTACGTCACATTTTCATTTTAATATTCTTGTAGCCACGTCACCGAGGTTTAATCTCAAGATTAGCTGCTGCCTACAATGGCTTTATCAAAGGCTCTCCTTTATTATTATTTTTAGCCTCATTCAGTTCTTTGCCACTCACCCTCTGTATAATATTTACTTTAATTATTACAAAAGGGACACTAACGCTACTCCGTGCATAAAACATTCAGGTGTTCGAAGTTTTTGAATTATTAGAACACGGAGTCTGAAATTCAAAATGAGGTTTGTTACCGAAGTTATAACCTCCTTTTAATATTGGAAAAAGATAATAAAAACAATTGATGGCTGTTTCGGACCCGAGTAAGAAAACAGGGGAAATCTCGGAACAAGGAAAAGTTTTAGAAGCCAGTTGTTTAAAGGCAAGACACCGTGTGTATTGGAAAATTCTTGTTTTTTCTTGTTTTGTTCTTGCTATCGAGCTTATTGATAAATATTTTGCGGACTGCGACGGTAACAGCGATTATTTATGGTGTTAATGCAAAATTGGTTGTTAGCTATATTAGAAAAAAATATACCTACAATGATTTCTTACACTTACCAAAAAACATTTTTTTTCTTTGGTTAGTTTAATTATTGTCTGGCCACCGCGAGAATGCGTTTCTGACATTGTGTTTGAAATAACGAGGTAACTTTGAAAGGCCGTCTACGAAATCAAACAAAAAAAAGTCGTCTATTTTGACCCTACAAACAAATAATAAGCAATAAAATGATATTAAGTCACACTGATTTTAAATTTTATAACTGTGGGCTTACTGTAAGGGTAATAATTACTGATAAAATATGTATTTTTAAAAATATAAACAACACTACTTCTAAACAGTACAAGGTTATGTACTAAGATATTTTTGTAGGGATGTGCTAAAAATATCAGTCAATTTTAAAGTTTTCAATCAATTGCTAATAAAAAAGCAGAATTAGTGGCTTGGTTATAAAAACATGATATCTACATAAATATGGACATGCTTGAAGCATAACTATTGCGGTTAGTGAAAGAAAATAAATCGGCAAATATTCGATATGAAATAGACGAATTGGCTCTGCAGTACGGTCATCGGGTGCTGAGACTTATAGCATATCATTGCCAATACAATGCTATTGAGTTTCGTTTGTAAAAAGGCACGTTGTTGTTGTTGCACGTCGAACATAAATACTTGATATACGTATGAAGTGACAATGAAAACATACCTCTTATCAGTCAGTTAGCATTTACATATCAGACTATTGAAAAATCAGCCCTTAATCTAATTATTTACGTTACTACAATAAAACAATACTGTTTCGATTTTTTTATTTTATTGCACCTAGATTTTAACTCGTAACAACATGAAACTATTTTTATATTATAAATAAAATATAAATAAGATAAACAAGTTTTTTTCTGTGGATTGAAAAATAATTTATCAATGTTGTTTTTTATCCCAACACTAATGGCATGTGTCACAAACGCATTCTCTCGGTGGCCAGACTATAAAGGTGGAAATCTAACAACTTTAAAGTAATAAATTTAAAGTCAAATTTTTTTTTTTGCCTTTATTTAAAAATTGCGTCGTTGTACCTAGTTATTTCTGAAGTTATTATCTAGTTATCGGTCAGTTATTTCTGAAGTAAGCCCGTGTCTACAAAGGTCAGATGAAGTGACGTCCATCGCAGGTACCCCACAATGCACCTCGCACAAACAAGGGAGCCAATATCTACCCAATTACCTGCAGCATGCATCTTCAATATCCGTCTCGTCCAAGATGGCGGAGTTTCCGCTGCCGCCATATTGCTGTTTCGACGTTCGATGTTCAAACCGACTAATAGCAGCGCGGTAATTCCTTGTCCGTTGATTGGAATCGGGCTTAGTTTACGTTCTATTTTTAAGCCGAGAGCTTTATAGTTGTTTTCGTTTATTATATTTTGAACTCGAAGTTTTTTTATTTGTATTTCAGTTTGTGTCTGTTTAAAAATCACGTTATGTACTATTTTTTTAAAGAATTTCTACACAAAATTCTTTTTAATTGAAACGTGAACGGTTTAATATCATTTATTAAAAAGTTCAATCAAAATACAAAGGCATGTTTGGAATATTTCCATAAACCCCTCGGGCATTTACCTACCACACATTTAATTTAAGCTTATAACGTTATACTCGAATGTATACCACAAAGATAAGTGTTCTGCTCCTCTTTGTAAAGTTTCTTATTAGAGATTACACTCACATTAATTAAATTTTTGACGTCGTTCGATGCTGTTTAAAGAGTTATTTGAAAATATCAAACCTTCCTAAAATAACAGATGCAAAAACACTGCAACATGGCGCTGCTCTTTGGAATGCTTTACTCGTATGGAAAAACATGATATATCTCTTAGTTTTACGTTTTTAAATCCATTTCAAAACATTCTAGCTGCACCAATAAAACTGGCCCCGAGCTCGTCAATCTAAAATAAAAAGCGTGTTCACCCTCTCCACTGCTACCCACGTTTTTCTTTTTACGCACGAACACAAAACCAATTAAGAGATGGTGCCACTATAATTCGAAAGACCCTTGTGAAGAAAAATGGCGGCCCTTCTAGTACGTGATACTGACTTCAAGAGTCTTGAGAGTGATCCATGACGATGCGTCTTCTGCCATCACACTTTGTTGCTTTTTATTGCCTACTAAGCTGGGAAACTTGAGAGAAGGAAATGATACCAAATAATTTCACTGCGAATCAAGAGCTATCTCTTAGTTTTATTTTTAAGTAATGTTGAACTCATTCCTTTCACCAAAATATTTGTTGATTCAACAATTCCCAAATTAAGATCAATCCCCAAGTTTTCAGTAAATGACTGAAACTCAAAAACTTCCGCTCGAAGAGACAATAACAGGTGAAAGCCCTCAATCAAAAGCGATCTTTGACTGTGATCATTGAAGTGAAATGATCCCGCGATTGATCCACCACGCCCCTTGGACGTTCTGCAGATTGATAAAACGTGATAATTTTTCTTCGAAGCTCAATTTGGAAAGGATCCATTGTTTGCGCGCGACAAATCCAGATGTTCTTAAACGATCGAGAGATAAATTAAACTTTTTAATACAGACGTTGGATAAAACTGACTTTTAATCTTGTTGATTTCTCAAAACATATTTTCGATTAAAACGGCCATAATTAGTGAAGTATGAAACGTAATTTACCTCTGCTAAAATGTTCATTGTTTTACACTGTTCTATTTTTGAATTCACTTCAAATGTGGTATAAAAGCGGCGGCCATTTTATTTGGGGGTGTGAATTAAGATGGCGCGCAAGTAGCGTGGCGCTCATTAGCGCGCCACTATTACTGTAATTGCAGCCACACTCCACTTATTTACATAAGAGGTGTTTATTTTAAGTTTGTATGGGATATAAGGCCTTTTTGGAATGCAAAAGATTATTCAAACTGTACGACTACGTAAAAAATAGATATCTTCAATAAGTTTAAATAATTGCTTAGAGCAATTAAAGTTGACTTTGTTGGTGATTATAGTAAGAGTTTATATATTATTATAGTTCTAAATCTTGATTATCAGCTAGTTTCCCTTCCATTGGTTCTGATATATCGCAAAGATAACCGTTCGATAATATCAACGTTAATCTAGCCCCATACATAATATACTTGCTTGATCGTGGAAATTGAGGACATAGTTACCTGTAACAAAAAACACATTTGAAGTTAAATTTAAGATGCTGAAATTCAGAAATACAGATACTCTAGTCCCACAGGGTTCACATATTTATATCGAATGCAGCGAAGCTTAAAGAGCTATTTGAACATTTTTTGTTAGGAAAATGTTGAGCTTTGATATGTATTCTCTAGCGCTTTGGAAAACCTATATTTAAGCCTTCTAGATAAAAACGATACAAAGAAAGAGTGCTTTCACAACTTTTTTTGTAGATCTACAAACTAAAGTCAATAAAAACATATTAATTCAATCTTTTGCTTTCAGACCTTCGACGCCGGAAACTTTGGGTGATCCATCAAACTTGGAATCCGAACTGGCAATAAGCACCTCCTTATTCCTGCCCCGGGCTGTTTCTCGAAGGTTCCGACATAACTCGTGACTCTTATCTTCACGAGTAATGTTCAAGTAAATCTCCCGACTGAAATTATCTCGGGTTGCGTCGATGGAATAAAAATATCGTTTACATAGAATGTAGGACGAGCGAGGAATTTTAATGGACGCGTCTAAGAGTTTATCGCGGTTACTCTATGAATCGTGCTGAATTTCGGAGCATGACTTGGTTACTGAATTAGAGTAGCTAATAGAGTTTCGAGGTTATTGGTCTCTTAAACCTTAAGATTCTACGGCTTGAATAACATAAACTCACTGAATTAGGAATCATATCTTGATTTATATTTTTATACCCATCACTATCCTTTTGCTATCTAATATATAATAAATAACAACAAGCCCTCCTATATCTACTGCCCTAGAACTACGTAATTTATTTAAGCGCTGAACCCATTCTAAGTCTACACGCCCGAGGCGATTCCTGCTAAGAAAATCTCGAAAACAGCCCAACAATCCCTAACCTAAATACGGGAATAAAAAATAAAAGCCGATAAAACCGGTTCGACCCGGTGCCGGTGCCAGCGAATGGCATGCGTCGAGAGTACTGTAATCACTCGATGTGAACCGAGGGCCCTCGAGCGACCACTACACTCAAGATTTTCCCGATCGCCGAGTAATCATTCCAACAATGTTTTGAAATAGTAAACACAATACTGATACATTGCAGAACATGTACCAGACTTATTAGGGATGTAGTGGATATGAACAGTTTACAAAGAGATTTCAACCATCTGTTTTAACATACGGCAAGCGAGCGTTCCAAATTCGATGGAGGTGGAAGGCCAGCACTACAATACGCTTTATAACCTAATAGTGAGGAGCCACCGACTATTTTTTACGACTTGGACACGTAACATAAATAGGCTGAAATTCGGCTAGTTAATTAATAAATATTTACCAAATTTCTATAAATAAGCAAGTAATTAACGGTAAAATGAAAACCGTATCATTATCCTTGATCCAGAAAAAGTTGAGATTCTCCATACAAAAAGAGACGGATAGCGAATTTGTTTAATACTAGATATGAGATGAATAAGATACTTTTTAATAAATAAGAACCAAGGTAAAATCACCTCTTACTTATCAGTTGATGCGCAGCAAAAAATCTTCGTAATACATGCATTGTCAAGAAATAAAAAAAACCATTCATTCATAATGAAAAAATGGAATGAAATGTTAAGCAAAAAATCACGCCCGCAAAACTAGGTCATAATCCAAGTGGAAAGCCGTGGAAAAATACTAGCTCTTTTTCATATTATTTTTAAAAAACTTTCCACCGATAATACTGCCAGCAGTATAGTCGCTTTAGTAGAAAAAAATATAACCTTCATGAATGTCCTACACAAGACATCGACTCACTTTATTCTACGAGTCCCTTGCTGGGCGCCAAATATTCGATTAAGATCTTTTATTCCGATTACCGTCGTTCCTTTGATAATCTTCAATCCAGCATAAGTCATCAATCCAAAGCCTCTTACTATTTATCTTAAGTATACCGTCAAATCGCGAGGTTCGTTATTTCCTCACAAAAGCTCTGAGGAAGCCTTATTACAAAGCCTACTTCCTTCATGAACATAATTACAAACAGTTCCAATCACTCGCAGATACAATGGCGGGAACGAATCAATGGTTTTGTTTTGTTCGCTGGCAACACCGTCAGATGCTTTTATGATATGACACTAATATTTAACGATCGCCATGATCGAGAATTTATTATTTGTTTTGTTTCTGAGTAAAAACAATAGACTAGTCTCAGTCAAGTTGTTTTATTCAGTCAGTTGGCTTTAAATAACGAGGTTCCAAAGTATCAAGACTTTACTGCCTTCTTGCGGGTTTGCTTAGTTGAACATCCTGTGTATTCCCCACCGTTACAAAAGTTTCATGTGCTCATCAATGGACCCAGATTCTGTCATTTTAGTTGGTACTTTTGTACCTATGTGCTAAATTACTGCTTAACGTTACGTTAACGTAAGTTATTGAGTCATATGATTTTAAAAAAGAATGAGACAGACTGGCACACTGCAGATACTGCTATTTTTTCTGATGTTTTATATTTAAACGCCGTACATCTAACCACAATTCGTTGCATTATTGATATATTTCGTTGTATCTCGTTCCTATACACCTTAAATTCCTGGGTTGTTATAACTGCAAGCTAGATAACTACAGACTAAAGGTTACACCCTCTACCCCCTCCCCTAGAGTCCAGGTTAAGCATTGTTCAATCGCCATCCCCCCACTGAAAATCGGGTTTGGTCCAATCCACCGGTCGGGCCTTCCATCAACCGAATTCGATTTGTGAATCCCTTTTGCATGTTAAACGATTATACGGAAAGCTCTTTATAAATTATACCAGGAAATTGACACTGCATATTTACATTTCAAAGTTGATAACAGGTTAACAAGGTAAGTTAGTTTTACATCGATATCGCTTTTAGTTTGGATTAAGTATATTTCGGATTATGCACGTAATAAAAAAGTGAACATGTTTTCTTTAAATTATGAATTTATTTGCTCGAAGAACAGCTCAATGTCATGTACATTTACCGACATTCCGATATGGTCATAAAACTTTTGTGTGATAAATTTGGAAACATCCAACAAGATATAAAAACATTTTACTATCTAACAACTATCTCGAATGGTCTGTACAACTTCAAGTTAGTTTTGCTCTTTCTATATAGTTACCCACTGACTTGTTTTGTCTCTAAACTTCTACTGGTCCAACTCTGAAACTTTACCTAAGAAATATTCTTTATATTCGTCCCTGAATTCTTAGTTTTAAATAGGCATGCTTTATTAAAAGCTCCAGCGGGTCAGTTTGCTTTTTAGAAAGATATTTTCATTGAATGATTTTATTTCAAGCAATGACGATATTCATTCAGCAAAACAAATGAAACTCTCAACCTCATTTCTGCAATTCTAAACCCAAATCCCGGTTTAACAAAACTTATTGTTACTTTCGCAAATCCGGCTTGCGAAATTCAAATCTGTTCCAATTTCTGACTGCACGTCGTTCGTTCATTAAGATGTATTGGTATGGCTAAGCTGCGCTTATAAGTATTTGATTCCTTTGACATCGTAGCTGAGTGGCTGTCATGAAGTGCTAAACAAAATGGTGGGGGTAGTCTTACAATACTCCATCGATACAACAGCCTCTCTCAAGTTGCTGTGCCCGCGATATTTTTTCTCTGACCTAGATTTGATGTCATCTTATAAACGAGACGGTTTAGTACGTGTGAACTAGCTTACGTGGTTCTTGCTTAGAGATTCTGCTCAAGTAGCGAAGATTTATACTGGTAAGCTGTTGCAGTTACTTATTTTGTCTTGATAGCTGCGTATATTAACGATATCTCACTTCGTTTATTCTCGTATGGGAAACGTGGTTTTCATAAACATAGGATGCAAATAGGCTAACTTAATTCCAAATCAAAATGTCCAATCAATACAGAGCTTGAACAAACATGATATAATCATGCCTCCCTCGGCCCTGTCACGTCCTATCATAAACAATGTCTAATGCAGCGAAACTTCGCAACTGTGCAGCATCCACTGAAGCGTAGTCGAAGTGAATTATCAAGAATGTTATGCACGACCAGCATTGTAATGCTGATAAATTCAATTGTCGTCTTCAATATACATGTAGGGTGAAATTTTAAAATAGAGTTAAGCAAGAGTAAAACACAACATACAAATTAAGTTGTAAAAATCCTAAAAAAGTTAATTTTATTGTGAACATTACTTTAAATGTAGAAATCCCGTTGCATGTTTTTTTTATTTTCCTGATTTGCATTACAACAATTCTATCTCTGATCTAAGCTGTTGGATGTATACAAAAGAAAATAAAAAAACATAACCATCAATTATAAACGTTAGTTACAGATTTGAACCGTTAACAGTCGGTTCGGCCATTTTGTCGCACGCAGGATTGTCATTTTCTTTTCCCGTTGATATATTTTTATCTACAGAAAAGTGACCCTTTTCGAGGTTAAAAAGTACTTTCATTGTCCCTAGTAATGGGTTTCTACTCGGCTGAGCTACTCACCGCATCCTTCAGACCTCTGATTTAACAGATGAAAGAGAAACCCGATGATAAAAAGAGAAAGGTATTGTTGTATTGTAGCCTGAGAGAAAGTATCGTTTGAACAAAACGAGCGGCTTCGTAGAAAAGATCTCATTAGGACCTCGCGACCTCTGGTTGCTATCGTCAGAAACAAACTAGCTTATGTACAATTAACTACATGGCGAAATAGAATCAAATTACATTTGATAAATCAAGATTTATGCTTATTTATTTTGTGCACAGCAAATTGGTTTAGGCTTAGGCTGAACGCATCAATTTCACCTTTGCTTTTAAAAATATAACTTTCTACCCACATTTGGGTTAATTATTCTAAGTTCAAATTCATTCTCTCGTTAGACGTACTGACTAACACTCCAACCGTACAGACACGGTCTCGCGTTAACGTATATCTTTAACGTGAAATGCATATTATTGGTTCCCCTGGGTGATCTTCCCAAGAAATCGCCTCCAGGGCTAAATTACTTAAAGCTACCGGACCCTGGGCGACGAGTACGGCAGCGCTGCCAGGTAGCATACGCGAAAGTGGGAAGGTAGGCAAGAAGGAGAGGAGACTACGACCAAGAACCAGCGTTTGGAGACAAACCTATATTACCATCTTTAAGGTCAGTCAATTTCCCCTCCCTTTTCGACTTAGCACATTTATTTACTTTCGTATTTGAAAAGATCGTTCTCATATAATCACAGCCCGCATTACCAGCGTCGCCGTAAAAATGAAATATACCGAGCACTTGAGAAAGATTCGTCTTTCAAAAAGAAGGCTTTCACGGAAAATCCGCACATTTGTGTGTATTTTAAAGAGAAGGATCTTCCGATATGAAATATGTATGAAGGTACTGCCGCGTTAAAATGAAAACACACCAATGTCAATCGGTACCCTCCTCGAGATTGATAAAAACAAAGGAAATATGGGACGATTCAAAAATAACGTGCCCTAAGCGGATTGTACTGTTCGTGCCAATTTATACAATTCAACCGTTACGAGGGACCGTGTAAAAATATCCCTTTCTGCGGGCGAGGATCGAAACGTGACTTTGCAGGTTAATTGGAGGTTTAGTATAACAATAATCATATCGACTGTTACCTTTTATATTTTTTGGTAGGGTTACTACGGTTTTGTCTACGAGGCGTCGTAGTCGTTTTCGTAGCACCGCGTAACACAATAAATTAAAATATTTATTTTTATTTGAAACATAATTCATTCGGTATCTCCTTAATAGGCGAAATGTCTTAATTGTAGAAGAGTTTAATCATAAAATGACCAACGTTCTGTTAACGGTTAAATTTATGACAGGGTAGTAAATGCGGCAAAGTCAAAATCTTTGTTATTTTTATTTCACAGCAATATACTTAATGGTTGAAAATGTTGACCCAGAAAATCTGTTAAACGCTGATCTCATACACTCGTCTCGATTAAAAACAGAATATGCAAAATAATGTAAGTCGTGTCATGATGCCTTGAATTATCGATGGAAAACTTCGTTGTAATTTTTTACTTCAGATAAAACTCTTACCATAACTTCAAGACAACATAGCAAAGACTACAATTATTTAAGCTTCATCGTATAAGGTTACTTCTGTCGTTTCTATGTTAGGACTTAGGTATATGTCTTTTGGGAATAAAGATAGAGAAAAATTCAACCTTAAAGGTTTAGCGAGGTCTCTTATGACTTCATTCCAGATTCCAGATACATTACCTTAACGGAAAAGCCCACATTCCTGAAAAATAAATTACTGAATTACACGTGTAGTGAAGTTGGGCATTGTTGGAGACTATCAATCATAGCGGACGGAAGAAAGAGGGACCTAAAGGTTACCTTTTAATATTGAACGAATAAATTGTTCGATTTACAAAAAGTTTCAGTTTAGTCAGTTAGTAAAAATCCAGATTATATGCCTACAGAGGACATTGATACGTAAAAAATAGCACGGAAAACTTTTAAAACCGTAGATAGCAGTACCTCTTCTCCGTTATGAGCCACCTTTCACCTCCATGTTCTGACCGATGACGATGATCAGGATGATGAAGACCAGCAGCAGCACCAGGATGCAGCAGATGGCGACGGCCAGCATGGCGGCGTGCTCGCCCAGCTTGGCGGTGCCGCGCGGGGCGCACGACCGCGCCGCGCTCAGCGTCGCCGGGACTGCCCGCGCGCTAATCCTGCTGCCCCTTTATATACTCTCCTCCCTCCACGCACACACGCGAAAAACAACAGCTCCTTCCAAGTTCAAATTACAGCACATTTATTTTTCAGTTCGTCAGTCTCATCAGCCAGCACCAAGTTCGAAGCTCGACATAAACAATCGCGAATCACTTAACCCTTATTCCGTTTCACTCAGCCTTACTTCCCGTTCACTTAAACACTATATTGAGCACAATTTCCTTCTTTCAACGGTTAGCTACTATCAATTTATTGTCGGATCTAAAAAGGAAAGTCGAAAGCTTTTATGCTCGCCACCCCGCAACTTAAAATGCGCGAAACATCTTTCAATTTCGTCGCCCATTTCCTCGCAATGACATCGAAGCCTATTCTGAATTTAGAGCCCCAATTAGATGGAGAGGGTACTAAAAAAAGCGACATTCAAATCTTGAGTAGAGTCTGAAGATTGAAATCACGTGGACCGTGGCCGGAATATGAATTTTGAGGTTTTTATTTTTAATTTTCGTGTAACAAAAGGTTTGGTGCGGGTGGTTGTTCGTTTCAGAAATGATGTCGAACCATGATTTGGGTTGTTCACAGGCCAGCAGGTTCAATCCTGAAGCCTATTTCGTCCGGAACTTTATGTTAATGCTTCTGTGAAGCAGCGGCTGTTTTTTCCTCCCCACCCCGCACCCTGCAACGGCCGGGGAAGGTGACAAATGGTGGTAACGTAAAAACAACTCACAAATCGGTGTTTTATGGCGATCGTAATTTATGAAAGGTTCTTTTCTTGTGTGGAAATAAGATTTTTGATCACCTATTACTATTTACGTAACGGCCTATTTCGTGTAAGTTATGGTAATTGCAGATTGTATGATTATCAACTTCGAGGTCGTAAATGTGTTAATAACGGTTTCCTTTATATACAAAGAATAAATTTACTATGTGTCTTATGTGTCTATAATTATCTTTGTACATATATGTGTGTGTACAGAAGTGAAGTGCTCTCATTACAATAACAAATGAGTGAGGGTAGCTGCGTCCCTTCCGGTCGAGAACAAACAAACACACCGGCCACCTGCTGTTATAGACCACATTAATATTATAACGCACAAATGAACACAATGGTCACTTTCTGAACTAGTTTATAACAAAACATCTAACTTTATTACGGTTGTTGCTGTCCTTGAACTATTCTGACGCATTAAATTAAGCATTGTGATTTTAAATTGTCACTATTTTCAGTTTATGTTCTCCTTATGTAAAATTATATTTATTTAAAACTATTTTTATATTGAAATTAATTAAAGGCCGGTTTTTCAATAATCAGTCAAATTCTATTTGGCAGAAAACCTTAATACATATATTCGTTGCATGTCGAATATAAAAATTTACATAAGTATAAATGATATTATATCTCTTTTTAGTCGGATAGCATTTGTCAATTGGAAAATCGGCCCTTACACACATAAGGTTGTACAGCAAGACGATTCACGTTTATTTACTTAACTTTCCACAGAAAATCCGAATATGAAAATATTATTATTTTAACAAAATTTCAAATACCTATACTGTTTATTATGCGCAGGCTCATAACATCCATATAGGTAGCACGAGTATAGATCACGATCAGCTATTGATCCATCATTAGTATCGGATTCAATAGAAACCGCTAATGACATGCCAAAATATTGGACGTTATTCCATTACGAGTAGCTTAGGCTATTAAATATAGCTAAACTTATGTCCATTTCCTATATTTCCTATACTACTGTTTATAAACTAACCAAAAACCTTGTTATTAACACAAGTAGTTTAAAGGAAACGAAAGGTTAAAGGTACGTTTTTAAGTACTGTGCAAATGCAAATAACTGGTGTTTAAAACTCTACTCAACGTTAATTTCACAATCCAGAAACCAATGGCAAATCCAATTATTATCTTCAATCACTACAATTTAATTAGTCCCCAGTAATGCAATACTCAGACAAACTTAGACTAATATCAATATTATTAAGTGAACTTCTTTGGTCACTCAGAGTTTTTAAAAAGTTGTATGCCTGTGACGTACCGATCTTCTTTTGTTTTTCATTGGTTGTCAAAGACACACGTCTTGCGGCAACTCTGTGTCACGTGAGCCATTTTGTTAAACTAAATATTGTAGACTTTGATTTTGATTTGATTTTGATTTTATTCTTTGATTTATTTGTATTCCTGTTAATAATATTTGAATAAGTCAACCAATGTTATTATCTGACGTTGTTATTTATTTAACTTGCTTCCTATATCTTCTCTAAAAATATTATATCTCGTATTATAAGCTAGCTTTAAATTTCCAATACAACGCATATGTTATGATTCGAGTGAGTTTATCCCGCTGTTAACACCGATGTGTTAAGTGTCGGTAATTTCATTATGCCGGATTAGGCGCGGTATTCCGAATGTTCACGATAATTAAAACGCAGGCTTTATTTAACGGTACTCGTGACAGATAAAATGTTGTCTTTGCTGGGTTTTGGAATATTTTGGCGATATATTAAAATCTGATTTGAGTAATTTTCGTACATACATTTTTGTTCCAAAAAACGAAAGGGAAAGAAAAAAAAACCTTGTTTTTTTAAAAGATGAACCAAACGCTATCTATACCGTACATAGATAACGAGTCAAATAATAAAGTTGTTAAATTCCGAATTTAAAATGCAGTACGTAAAATATCAGTTTGAGTGAGTAGATGCCGCATTCGCTAACCTCATAATGGCATGTTCAAAAATGTCGCCGTAAACTCAGAACAATTCAGTAAGAATCGTCGGTAGGTTGTTTAACTTTATTTCTGTGTCGTTATTTAAGAATACGAGACAAAGAAACGGAGCCCACTCAAAACGAGAGTACTTCGGAACTCTTTGAAATAATGGACGGGAGCAGGCATTGAGATCGCAACTGTTTGTAATAGTTGTCCTTCTGCGATGGAATTATGTTGTAGAAAATGAAAATAATGATTCGAAGATTTTTAAAGAGCAACACTAGTAGTGTCGTGATTTTTAGACAAGTTTGCGAATAAAGAAAATAAGAATCAAATAGATTTGATATTTCCTTTCAGTAAAACTCACGATCGTACTTTGCACCCTTTTCGCCAATAAAAAGCCAAGCATTATAGCCTAACAGTGAAACGGATGGCCCTATATTAGGGCCCTAAATCGTGGGAATGTATGGTTTATCATGTCGACAACTACTATAAAACGATTTCCGAAAATCTAAAGTTCGTGTAGGACCTTAGGTTAAAAATACAAATTACTGTAGTCGATTTGATATTGCAATTTCCAATCGAAATCGTGTAACAATCATATAATTTGTCGGGCACTCTTATTGCTTCTAACAAATTAATCGAACATGTGTTGCCCGTAATAAAATTAAAGTCGCTCAGCACTTGTAGATAAATGTCGTGGATTGTTATTGGATTGTGCAGCTAGTGCACATGAGTAAAGAAACTGAACAGAGACAAAGCTTCTAAAGAGCTAGCAAAATTTATACCTATTTTGGTAGGGTTGGCACAATTGAATAAATTAAAAATATAAATGTACTTTTTTTTCAAATTTTTTATTAAAATAGGTTTTTTTTTACAAATTACATACTCTAAATATTTTTTTTTATTACTTTTGGTTTTCTAATAATTTGTTGTGTCTTTTAATCGAATGATAAATTCTAAATATAATATAAAGTTTTTTCAAATAAACCAATGGGAAACACTCACATGGCATATGAAATGTACAATCTTGCAAACGTGCTAATATGTCATTACCAATATTAACATTTTTAATATAAAGATCAAAATATTCGCGAAATTTTTGCTCAAGCAATTCAACAAATGTTAAAATAAGAAATATTTTTAGTCTTTCTATTATTATTCATGCACACAGTACAATGTACAACCATATTTACAAAACTTTTTAAATACTAAAACAAAAGTATTACTACGTATTATGTGAGAAACTCGAAAACAAAAACAAAACACGCACAACGTTCGAGCGTCGCGTCACGCCTGCACGCCCTGAGATTGACCACTGGCTGATCTAGTTTGAAGCGGTTTCGGCTCATACGTGACAAGCGGCCAGTGGTCACGCACACACACGCGTTGCACTTGTAGTGATGTACCTGTCACAGCGCATTCGTATGTAGCTTTGTCTCTGTTCAGTTTCTTTACTCATGTGGCTAGTGTGTGTAAATCAATTAATTTCCGATTCGAGGAGGCAGCCATTTTGAAAATTAGAATTTGGAACACGTGGGCGCTAATTGCTCCCGGGACTCGCAACGTATGTTATTTAGGGATTTAGGATTCCGTGATACGTGAATTTCATTAAAGTTTAGTAATATGATGTGTTGACTCGTTAAAATGGTTCCAAAAGTTTGATACCACTTTGACCACGAGGTGTTAACAAATAGAGCAAGAGAGTCGATCAAAAAAACAAATCATGGCTGATTCTTTTAAATACATGTTTTACAAAAATGCGAATTATTATATTAATAGTAATCACTTTAATACAAAGATATAGCTTCACAATTCACGGCGATTTGACACATTTTTTGACACAACGCCTAATTTAACCAACAGTTTTATTTCGTAAATGTGTGCACCTTATGTTTCCTCTTTACTATTAAATTCAAGATAATAACGTTAATGATGCTTATATCTTGTAAGACAATGAGGTAACCTGTTTACCAGCTGAAACATCTGATGCTGTTATGATGTAGGTTGTCCTCATTAATGTAGTTAATTTGTCTTCTCGTGATGAGGGTTGGTGACGCGCAACCTGAAGGTTGGTATTGTACCTGACACGGGGAAGATGATCACCCATCACTGAAACTACAGAGGTGTAGTTAATAGTAGAGATTAGGTTCACTTCGGTTAGCTACTGGCAGTACAGGTAGAATATCGTCGTTTTATATAGAAGGTACACTTATACCTTCAATTTAATATAAGCACCTTTGTATTTACTCATGTTTGTCTGTTTTTCTTGTGTTTTATCATTTTTTCATCATTGTGTAAATGCATAAATTATAAATAAATAAAAAATAAATAAGTTTGGTAATATTATGATTTAAAAATCGATTCGATTCAAACCGTAGAATTAACGTTTATTGTGTTTAATGATGTGTAGATTAACGTTTATAGTTCGACGTTATTAAATGTATGAAAATATATATAATTGTAAGCCTATTTCTATTCTAAAATTTTCCCGTAAGCGGTTACTCTATATATTTAAAAAAAAACATCAAATAGAGCTACTGAATACCTTAACAATGTGCCGGTATTGTAGATACCTCCCTAATAACCTACTGTTATATGATTTTGTAAACAAAACTGTGTGAAAAAGCAGGTGTTAGTCAATAATTAAAATATAAATATAGAAAACTGTCCAAATTATATTTAAGCGTCGTTGTTAGATGTAAAGGTACATAACAGATTAATTCATCATTCAAATTTTATTTTTTATAAAGGAATAAGTTTTTTTAAGGCGCATGAGCATCTTTTTAAGTATTTTTATTTTCGCTACGACCTGCCAAAGTCCTTCGGAAGTTAATGTTTTTTATCATTATATTTAAATTAAACCTGTCCAAGTGACTCAGTCTAAAAACCTTTAAACTTCTCTAATACACATAAATAATGACTTTTTCAAAATCATGTAAGAAAAATTTAAATATATATATATATTTAAATACCTTTATTTTTTATAAGAAGTCACCTTTATCGAAATTATATTGCGAGGAGATAAAATTAAGCAAAACTTAGGTACATAACTTATGACTATGAACTATTTCAAACCCAGAGTTTGTTTTGATCTTTTTCCACGCCGATGGGTTCACTCCACATATACGATTGAAACTTCCCACATATTTCCTACTAAATTACGTAGGTTTCAATTAACACAAACAGGTAAGAAAGTTGAAAATTTGAAGGCACCTACAAGATTTTTTTAAAGCGCAGTTTTATCTTTTACCTTTTAGGCAACTAACAAAAAAAACACCTATTTCTAATACATAATTACCCAGTTAATACCGTTATTTTTCAAATAAATAAATCAATTATCAATTCTAAAATACACTAAACGATTTCAATATCAATAATTTGATAAAACTTCACAACAACGACACTATTAAAAGACGATTATCTAAAACGTTTCAAAACTTTTTCTAAATTCCAATCACTAACAAAAGTTTACTAAATTATTGTATTGGCTGAATGAATATTTTAGCTTTTTTTCGTTTTTTTTTTTAATTGAGGCAAGGAGCGCGCGCGTTTGGCGCGGTGGAAGTTCAGGCGCACACTACCGGAGCGACCGAGATCGCGGGGAGAAGGCTTTATGTAGGCCGTCCGTATTCCATGAACCGGGGTGTCAATCATACAAGATCTCAAAAGGAGATGAATTAGGAAACATCCATTTCCTAAATAAATCTTTTGAGGCATCAACCTTTCGGAAGTTAGATTAAGTTTTGGCAGAATTATTGCTTTGGTACGGCGGCACTGCTATTTATTCTATTTAAATTTCTCAGTTAACAAATAAAGAAGTAGACTACATTTTATGAAAGTGGAGTTAGTTTCCGCTTCTATTTGCTGACTCTTTTTAGTGTTTTACTTTTTGTGAGACTGGCTCTTTGACTGGCTTAATGAACTTTTTAATTAAATTTATATCTGTGTTTTAAATCTCATGTGATTGTTTTTGTTGAAATTACGGGTGTTTTATTTAAAACTACACCAATTTCTAATTGCACATTTTAAGTTTCGTGTGTACTAGGTAAAAAGTAGTTATACCATTAGGTATATTATCAATACTTTTAGCTTTTAACTGTAACCTAACTGCAAGTTCTTCAAAGTGGCAGTTAATCTTTTTAAGATGCCGACAGCACATTTCAGAAACAAATAGGTACTACCTTTATCCTACCTATGAATGTACGTGGAATAGATTCATTTCCTGCACAGCATCTTCGGATATTGGATCCATCAATATTTTGAAGTAGTAGAAAAGTCATTTTTTTTCATAGACATAACGGAGATGGATGGGAACTACTGCGTGCTTCACTAGAATGAACGATTCCGGAAAATACGGAGTGAATGAATATGTTACGTGTCTGTACTTACTATGAGGTGATAGAGAATGATTTGTTATTTTAAGTAGGAGGTTTAACTGAGTCTTATGGTACGGCTACATAAAAGAGAAGTGCTTTAAATATTTTATAAAGAACTAAATTGTTGATTGGGTTAGTCTTTATTTAAATATTTTATTTACTTGCCTTGCCGAGTAATCGCATCACTTAGAATAAAGGCAAAGCTGATTTATAGTATATTTTATGATTACAAATTTCATATTTTAACGATTAATGCTCTGAGCGAACAGTCGAACAAGCAACGATGCATTCTGCTTCAACAGCAAAAAAAACACTGCTGCCTCTTCAACATTATTCACAATAAAAGTATATCCACAATAAAAGTATAAAATAAAATAGTTTTCTCTTTAATTGAATATCACAAACACCATTACTCCCATGGCCGTTCAGTTTTATAGTTCATCTGTCCTCACTAGCTTTAATACCATGTTATGTATGCGATTAAGAGCCGTTTATTGCTCGATGATGACGTCATAGCTTGATATTCACCACACATTACTATGCAGGGCGAACACAGATATGAATGTCATATATTGAACAATAATTTCATTGTAGAACTCTCCGACCTTATTTTTAATATTACCTAAATCAATGGTGCAACAAATGTTAAAAGACAAATTACAAAGCTATGATTTTTCACTTATCATCACAGAAGTTTTGATAAGGTTTACGCCTTGAATATTAAATTATTATCAAAAATGTATGATTAAAATAAGTTTTTGTTAATGGTATCAAATTGTCAATAATTGAACCCATCCAATGCTCAAGGTGCAATTATTTATTATCCAAACCTTAGTTTATTATTATTCATTACATCTAAACGATAAAACTAGAACTTTGCAAACAAAAAGCGACCCTCCTACCCTCGTGATAACATTGAAAAAGTTTCCACAGAAAACTTTTCAGTGACCACATCACATACGTTCTGAAACCCCTAAACCTCTTGCTACAGTGCAGTGAATGGAGTTAGCGATGTCAAAGCCGCTTATGTGGACTTCATCAGAAACCCTGACCATGTAGTTGTAAATATATGACTTGATAAGTATATACTAACATAGATACATTATTATGTAAGTATCATTTGGTAGATGTACCTATACATGAAATGCAAACGCAACCAGCATTATGTTTCACGCTTACTATAAGCCGCTTTTTCATGCCAATTCCAATTGCATGATTGAGTGGAAAAACTTGGAAAAGCTAAACTTACATAAATAAGGAAAGAGCGCTTATTATGAACATGGATCAATTTTTTACTTTTTATTCAGTTTTAATAGCGTTTTAATTAATCTGCTTACTAACTTTAGGTTGGTATGTTGTATTTTACAACTAAATACATTGGATAAAACTAAGGGTTATGAATCATATATTTAAGTTATAAATTTTTAGGTTTTTCCTACTATTCAACCTTTACATCTTTTAGTTTAATATAAGCTGTTTAAAATATATTTTATACTCAAAACTAAAAACTTATTTTATTAGTTACAACCTTTACGTATAATTTTAATTCTTTCAGTATATTTATTCAGTCTGCTTCGACGAATCAAATCGTCAACAAACAGCCCCCGGTTTGTCTTCTGCGGAAGGGACACCGATCTTGTACAAACTCAGTCTGAATTTCTAATGTTTGACATTAAAAGGCAATTTGTTAATCCGACTGTAAACGAAATTTGAGGTTGAGAGAGTGTTGTAAATGAAAGCTACGAGTTTTTACTTTTAGTTTTGCATTTAAAATGCTTATTTATTAATTTTAAAGTTATAGATACTGGAAAAAGGAACGCGGGTGCGCGGTAGCTCAGTGGTCAGAGCATTGGACCGGTTATCTAAAGGTCCTGGGTTCGATTCCTAGTCGCACAATGCTCGGAGACCTGTGTTCCTTTTTCCAGTATCTAGAACTTCAAAATGAAAGCTACGAGTTTAGTACACTTTAAAAAAAAAACCGAGCTTTTTATCTGGTCCCTAGTTTTTAAAAGATATGTTTTCCAAGAACAGTAGTTTGAAAAAGAAAATAGTTTAAATTATTATCTATCATTCAAAAATAGAAATCAAATGTAAGAAAACAATTTTATCTCAAAATTTATCTTAAATTGGCTTAATCTGCCTTCACTTAAACCCGACGTATATCCTGTTTCACTTTCGTGCCACCCTGTGAATTTAAGTGGTAATTTATCTTAACTTGCGCTCACAGGCGACAGCGGAAACTTTGCACTTTCCATTAATTCTTTTATTTCCAGCACCCATGCGCCGATAAGAGCCATTTACCGCACAAATGAAATTGAAATTAATATGAAAAGCTTTTAGAACTACGAAGTTTCATTCTGGTTTGTATTTGAAGTGGTCTTAAAAGTCAGGTTGTAATTATTATAATGACGACCTTTGTGGCGCAGCGGTATGTATACCGGACTGTTAAGCGGAAGGTCCCGGGTTCGATTCCCGGGTCGGGCCAATTTAGTTACAATGTGTATTCTATATTGGCTCGTGTCTGGGTGTAAATAGGTTCTCCCCTAGTCCATTGTGTATTGTACCTATAGTACAAGCTTTGCTTAGTTTAGGGCCACACAGTTGGTGTGGTAGTCTGGAGATTTATTAAGATTATATAGGCGATTTTGATAATTAATGTAGTAAATATTGAAATTCGATTGAGTTATGTCAATTTTTAGATTATTTTACATCAAATTTAAGTCGCGAAAAGAGGCTTTACTTTTTTAAACCACTTCGCTGAAATCTGAAAGTAATTTTAAGATCATCTCAAGGGACATCATTTATGCTTCTTAAATTTAATTTTAAAATCGTCACCCTAATGTTAAACCGACCATGAAAGAAAGTAACGAATTTTCTGCTTACATCATTCAAAGTAAGTCCTTCTTTATTGATCGTCGTTCCTGGCAGACAGAGAGAGCTTTATACGATGAAAAGAGATGAATATACTTCCTAAATCCCCATGTGAATATCGGTAGTTGTAAGACTACACTTTGGGACAATTAAACGAAGCACACGAATATTCAGTTACATTAATCTTAAGGAGATTAATATTGTATGAGTAAACAGATTTCCATAGAAAACTGGTGTCGGAATTGAATTAATTATTTAATCAAACTTTAACTGGAGTTAAATGTCAGCGTATTTAAACTCAAATCAAAGGTGCAAAGTTTTGTATTCAGAAACTTGAAGATTTAAGGGCTTAAAGTACCGTAGCGGCGTTATTACTCCGGGAATCTCCGGACGACTGAGAGGGAAATTCGAAGCTAATAACAACCTTGTAGCGGGGGTGAATTTCTTGATAGTAATTGAGTTGTGAGCTAGATTTCATTTTGTTTTCTCTATACTTAGAGAGATTTTCAAGCTTTTAAATATAAAATAACTACACACACACAGATTTCAACATATGTATTGATCGGACAGTTTGTTTTTAAATGATAGTTAATCAGTTCCCTACTAAGTTACTTAAGCTTGTTTTAAATAAAAATTAAGGGAAAATAACTTACTTACTAGGTGTTCAGTAAATAGCACGTATTGGAGTTGCTGGTTACATAAAACTGAAGAAAACTCCAGAAACATGCTGTATAAACATATTTTCAGGAGAACTTATTTTCTTATGTTTTTCATATATTGACCCAAAATACGAACTTATGTATGTTCTAGTTAGAAATGTAGAATTATGCAGTGGCACACGCGGCAGCTTTTGTACACTAAATATACTGGCAACATTGTAAAACCCTTGTTTACTTTGATTTTACTTATATAACATTTATACATATTAAATATAAACAAACATTTCGTAAGGAAACATGAAAGATTTAGACTAACACAGCTTCGCCACATTTGAAAACATTTATTTATTAAAAAAAAATGGAGTAACTAATTTCCTCAAAACACACAATATTTATTTACCTCGTAACGTAGCAGGTTTGTTCTGTAATAATTTACCTCCCTGGGCACCTACTGATGAAAATTAATTTGCGTTCTTTATCCCTTACAAGAAAATGAAGAAATAATAAGATGTGCTTGGAATTTGTAATATGGCTATGTAGGGAAAGTTTCGTAGTGAACAAAATGTTCTTTACACTCCTCCACACAAAACGTTTTAAGAGTGATAGAGTCTAGCTGTAGGCTCTGTCTGCAGCTATAACTGGGCTGACTCGACCGGTGGAATACCACCGTCGCACAGAAAACCGACGTGAAGTAGGGGCGATGTTTCTGCGTTTCGTTCGGTGAGTGCGATATCCGGTGCCCAATTTCTCAAAGGCCAGCAACGCACCCTCAATGCATATGTAATTGTGGGTGTATATGGGCGGCGGTGATCACTTACCATCACGTGACCGGCTTGCTCGTTTGATAGCTTCTCTCAAAAAAAACGTTTTAAAATTAATAAAAAACTGTTAGACTGGCAAACGGCAATACATTTTTCCGATAGCTGTGGTAGTAATAAAATAAATAGAAGGAAAAAAAGTAAAAAGAGCTGTATTGGTCTTCTAAGGCAAGAAATCTCGATGTATCTGCCAAAGTTTGAAATAATGATATCGCGTGGTAACTAATGAGCGTTAGTATATAAATACAAAATGTATGGGATCTTAAAAGGAGGTAACATCAGGTTTATCACTGCACATAAAGCTATAAATCATACTTATTAATAAAAATGGTCACTTACCATTTGGGATTTGAAGAGTAGTGGTGAAGAGAGAGATGATGAGCGACAGAGAGAGGCAACCGAGCGAATTGTGCCAGTGTGCCGTGCCCATTCTGTATCCTAAACAAAAAAAAATTGGTTACCGTTGGGAAATTGCATAAAGCTTTTATTTTCCACTAAAAAGTTTTTTTTTAAAAGCACCCCTTTAGTTTACATATCAGCATATTGAAACACAAAATACTTAGGAAACTTGTAATTTTGGGTGTCTAGGATTAAGCACCATCTAGCGGATGGCAGCGCAAACAGTAGATGAAGCTTTTCCAGACGGCTATTTAACTTGCCACGTAGCAGCGCTGACGTAGCTAGTAGAGCCTCGAAGAATTGAAACTAGATGGCGCTAGTAGGACGAGAAAATTGGCTAGTAGAACCAAAAAATAGTAGCAACCTAAGTAACTGAATTTGTTCTAAGGATAAAATAGAAATATTATTACTTATTTATTAACAATTTCGAACTTAAAAATAAACTAAACTGACCACAATGAGGTGGGTGGTAAATAATATAACGGGTGTAAAAAGACCACTTCCGAAGCCTGAAATCATGGATTCTGGAGCCTCTATAGTTAATTCACTAACAGTATACCCAGAAAACCCAATTTAAAAAAAGTTATTAAGAATTGAAAAGGAATATTCGGCGCTTGAAATCATCGCTCACACATCAACTGTTGGTTCAGGTGCGATTATTTACATAGCAAATTAAATTTAAACCCTATTAAATTTGAAATCATCGCAAAATCTGGTAGTATAAATGCAATTAAGTAAAAAAAACTGTTAATCATTAAAACATTTTTTTTTGCTCAAAACGTAACAAGTACCCCTCCAGCAATGCCCAGTTTTTATTTTCGGAAGCAGTTCTTTTACGTATGTAAATATTGAAATACTTACATGATGGAGTAACCATATTGTCAACATGCGTGTTCGCCTTCCGCTGCCCGATTTACTACCTGCAACAATGATTTCATTATTATCAATAATGTTTTAAATGTTGGTAAAAAAATACTATATTTTTAACTGACGTTCCCAATACGGTAATTTTATTGTTCAAGAAATACGTGTTTATAGATATTTATCGAGAATTCATAATATTAAATTGCTAAATGTAGGGTAAAAGCAAGAAATCACACAATGATATCTATCTTTCGTAGCAAGACCAAGTAGTCGTTACAATGACTCCGTAAACATTCGTAGCCCGTAGTCTGTACGTGCTACGGTTTCGTTGTAGAGTTTTGGGAATGGGTCGGTGACATTTCGGACCAAAAAAACTCGGACACCTTCGCCAATGTATGGATTTTCAATTTTAATATTATTTTTTTCCATGAAAACAAGAAAAAATAAAATGTTGTGCTGATATAACCTGATGTATTTGAATTCAACACTCTGACTTAAACAGAGGGGTGCTTGTACTAAGTTCGTAGGTATGACTACGATACTTCGATAGCCATAGGGCAATCATGAATAGATGGGCCCGTTTTGATCCTATGAAATCTAAATTATCCATGCAAAGTTTTATTGTGTTCTTTTTTTGTGTGGTTTCGTCACATAAAAAGTTTGTTCAAAATTATAACGGTAGCTGCATCAAAAAATACGTTCAATGCTTAGATGTTTGTTGAGTCTTAATAATAAAATGTACCGATTACCTTAACAATATTAACTTTGATGTGTTTTTTTTTTATTATTCATTTTATTTTATTCTGTACTGTTTTCTCGTTCCTCCTCTCTCCGTTTTTTACTTATTGTAGGAGTTTCCTATTAATTAGCTCTTTTGCCCAGAGTAGTCACGCTCGCCTCCAAAGTTACTGGGGCGGTGGCGTTGTGTCAACGGGTCGCCCAACTCCCTCTAATATGGTTGAGTAGGACGATGGCTGGAGCACACGTCATACCTGTGATCAGGTGCCGCCTTCAGGAAACGGTCTACTCTGGTTCCGAATTGTGGTGCGGGAAGTTTCCTTAATTAGTTCACTAGCACTTTAATATTTTTTACTTTTATAATGGTGAGGTAAAGGTACGATTATTTCTATGTTCACTGATGTACACGTTTTAAATTCTAAATTATGATTGTATAATTTCCGAAATGAGTGCTGGGAGTATTTTTCGGCGGCTTTTTTCTCTCGGTCTACGGTTAGGTAAAGTCGAAGTTTGTAACATTGACGTTCATTAAGTATATGTTACTATATCTATGATGAAAAAAAGAATTTTGATTTTGATTTTCATTTGATTTTGTCAGCAATTCCATACTTCTTTTGCATCATATCAAAATAGGTAACCCAAGCAACTTAAATAAGGGCCCACTAGGCAGAGAGATTTAAATATCTATTTCATCATGTTTTCTGACTAAAACACTTATGCCGATAGCAATGTAATATAAAAAAAACTATTTAATTTTTAGCCCCATAATTTTCCATTTTGTTTTTTTCTGTATCAACCTTCACTTCCCCTGATGATCTATCATAACATCCCCGGTTAATCAAAACAATTCCTACACAAGAATCAGTGATGTGAGTGATTATAATCTAATTAAATCTCCTGTTAGTTAGGAGGGTGTCGTGACAAGGAATAGTCATTATCATTGAATGTAGTTGAGAGGTTTTGGCAAGGGCGGATTGGGGTGTAAAAAGACTGCTGCTGACAAAGAAAAGAAACAAAAACTGGGCATTGCTGGAGTGGTGCTGGTTACGTTTTGAACAAATTCATTTTTTTATGATTTAAAAAATATATATTTTTTACGTTTTTGTAGAAAATTGCATTTATACTATCAGCTTTTGCGATGATTTCAAATTAAATAAGTAGTGTTTTAATTTAATTTGCAATGTAAAACCTGAACCAACAGTTGATGTGTGAGCGTTGTTTTGGCGAATATGGCTTTTTAATCATTAATAACTTTTTTAAATTGAGTTTTCTGGGTATACTGTTAGTGAGTTAAGTAACTATTGAGGCTCAAAAAACATGGTTTCAGGCTTCGGCAGTGGTCTTTTTACACCCGATATTTATATTTTTTATTTTAAAAGTGCGTGGTAGCCTAGTAGCACAGGAATGGGTCTACTATACCGAAGGTTCCGGGTTCGATCCCCACTAGGATGTACCACTAATTTGGTATTTTCCAAATTTAAACAAATTTTTCACGCACAACCGCTGAGAGAAAAACATCGTGAGGAAACCCACATGATTGGATGATAATCCATCATGTGATCCACCAACCCGCACCGAGCCAGCGTGGTGGATTACGGCTCGAACCCTCTCGCTATCCGAGAAGAAGGCCTGTGCTCAACTAGGCTATTATTATGATTATTTAATATTATATTTTTTATTTTTATTTAATTAGATGTGTTAAAATGTAGTATTTTCTTGTAGTTTACATAATGATGCTAAATTGATTTTTTTTTGTTTTTGCTTATTTGTATCAACGTTATTGCTATCAACACAGAGTAAGTTATTAAGAGTACGCTATTTCACAGGAGATAAAAAACGTAAAAAAGCGCACTAAATATTGGTACTTCCCTTACACATTAATCAAACCAAATTATATTCAAACCGGTATCATATTTCATTCACTATACATACTAGACAAATCGTTGCCGTATAACATTACATATTGTAATCGCCTCTTATCTGCTGAATCCCCCACCGGCAATAATATACCTAATTTATACATCCCCTACATACCATCATCTGTTATAAACCGCAGTGCACACCGCACGCACGCTCACAGCCCGTGTAAACACGGCCTAAGCTTCATATCTCCAAAGCCACAATATACAGGGTTATCAGTTAGGATTAAGTAGAATGTACTCGAAATTTATATTTGTAAGCATTACAGTTTATCTGAAAAATTAAACTTTAGCTTAGTTCGAAACATAAATTCGAACATTCTTTCGAAAGTAAGGCGAAAGGAAATCAATATCCCATGGAAAGTATAGAAGTTGTAAGCAGTTAATGACACACAAATAGACGACTTTACTGTTCTAAGTAATAAATAATAATGATAACTCATTTCTCTAGCTATATATTTTTTATGATTCTTGCATTAATAGCAAAGAAGCAGCACACTTATCTTTTTAAATACATGCATCAAAGTTAAACAATTCCGCCAAAACATCCCAAGTACCTACACACATTAAACAATTTGGCAACACTGTGTACAAAGCATTCCGTAAGTTTGGCTGTTACGAGTCTCGTGGCTTGTTCTACAAACTTCTAGAGTAATCTATAAGTATGTATACTAACCAAGCTGTGTAGGTATTACTGACATTTTTCTTCGCTTTTAAACACGAATCTATGCGTTTAATGGTGTAAAATGCTAATCCATAGGTATGCGCGCGTATCAATTAGTGCTGCAGTTATGTCGTCAAAAAGTGAGCAAGAAAGAAAGTGAGCCTAATTACATAGTTTTTAGGACCATAAAAGCCACGCGTGCATAAAAGTTAATATTACACACATAATAGGTACTATTAGTGCGTAATATATAGAATCCTACAACTACCTTAAAGTGCCTTACAGCAAATTATATGCTTGTAAACAGAGCATTTTCTCTAAATCCATTTATATATTTGAAATATATAAATGTGTCCATATTTAAAAAAAAACATTTATTATTATCAAGTCATTAATAACAAATAATTTCATTCGTATTTTAGATACAAAATAATTGTATGTTATCTCAAAAAATATAATTTGAAGTAGGCTGTATGGCTTTTGCATGGCGCGTGCAAAAAAAATACGCGCCATTACCCGAATTCTTTATATTTTGTTTACATTGAATTTGTTGCAAATGGTTTATGCAAATAAAGTCATTTTTCTCGCAAGTTTGTTGAAAAAGTGCGTATGAAACTTGTGAGCAACATGTTCATTAGACACTCGGCTGATTTACGCCCTCGCTTGCGGCTCGGGCTGCAACTCTCATGTATAATGAACTACTTTGCACACTTGTATCATAGTAAACTATTATTTCACATGATTCAATATATTCTTACCTATTTATAATTCTTTTCTGAGTACTAATTAAACTAAAGTTTATTTCTATTCATATTTTGATGAGGGAAATGAGGAAACGAAGATACGATTTAGTATGGACGAACGAAATACAGCTTTATATCACTGTAAAGGTGGTGAGACGACCTGATAAAGTCAAAAATCCATAACAGTAGAATGTATAAACCTGGTAGAAGATGATGTCCTGTGATGGTTATTATCTCATCAATGTTTATTCGAATCGCACTTGTACTTTTACGCAAACTTAAGTAGCTACATTCAAAATTTTCATTTTACTTTGTTTACTTAAATGCTCGGTTAACTTTGGGCGCCGAGAAACTTAAGAATAGAAATTTTATAAATTTCAAACCAGTACTCAAGTGCACTCTCGGATATAGTAATTCTATTTTACCTAACGTCGTCTTTAGGTAAGTACATTCCTTAAGTCACACATTCCTTAATCAAACTTGTTGATTAAAATAATGATCGCTTCTCCAACTCAAACTCGCTTAAATACTTCGCATACTTCAAACACGTACCTTACACGGAAATTGAGAAGAAAATTTCAACTTCAGCAAGTCGATCTTTACTTTTCCTTTAATAAAACTAAGACGAAGTTAGAATTATTAAGTACTGGCAGGAAGCCCTTCGAAAGGAATTTCATTAGTCAACTCAAAGTTGGTGAAAAAATCTTTGCGAACCCCCATTATAGGTGTTTGGGATTGGAATCGAATGGCTTAAGATGGCTGTGTAAATAGCACGACACCACACAATGGTCACAAGTAGGACCTAGTTTGATCGAATTAATTAGGTAGGTAAAACCTTCTCAACTTACACTTTGCTGCGCTATGCAGCATGGATATCCCTAAAGAAAAACGCGGATCGTTATCTATTTGAAACGTTGAACTATCAATTTCGAACTATACTAATTAACGATGTGAAGGAAGCTTAACAAAGTCATAGCGCTTGGAGGTTTCTACAGGACACCCTTGCAAGTTGTCTAGTAAAAAGGACATTTACATTTTATTTTGCTTTATTAGAATCTCAGTTTACCAATTCTAATGATATCAACCACGCTGTCACTTGCGGCGAAAAACTGCTGGTTATGATTAAGAAAAACCCATTTCCACATAACGAAAGTGTATGAGGCGGGGCGCCTATCACCGTGTCTGCGAAAATTTTTGTCGTTTTTTTTTATATAGCTTTAGCTGGCCCATTCTATCAATCGAATCAGCTGCTTGAAAAACTCTGCTGGTAGGTTGGCCATATCACTACAGGAATTACCCCGTCCGAGCCTGACAAGGTGATTTCTATAACTCTGACACTAGATGAATTTGAGCTGCAAAGCTATTAGGTATTCATCATACGATAAGAAGAATACCTATTTTGCTATACTTAGGTATAGCCGTTTCACAACTAATATTTTTTGCTTCAAATCCTGCAACTCGCTACAAATTCTGACACTTTAATATAAATAAAATTAATCTACCCAAATATTTCCGCTATTTGAAGTTGCCGTTCGCAAAACATGTTTTTTTAACAACCGTTATTATTTCACGAACAAATCGCTCGAAAGTTCTAGAAGTTTGAGTTATGGAGGTTGTTGTTAAGTGGAGAAGGATCATAAATATTGTTTCGTATATCCGTAGAAACTTTCCACAAAGAAGTTAAGAAAAAATATCCTTTTCGGCTTTACACACGACGACCAACAGTTTTGTGTATAAGACTTTCGGAAATGAAACTAAAACAGTTTTAAAATCCACCTTATACTTAAATTAAAATACTTTAACGACTTATTTTTCTAAAAATAATAAGTAATTAAAAAAAAACCTATTTCCTTAATTGAGAAAAAAGCCATAGTAGCCTTTAAGTACTATTGTCCTTTATAGACGCATTACAAGATTTAGTAAAAATTATAGTAGCGCGGCACTTTGTTTATATTTTTCTATTCGCACTTAACGCTCTTCTAGTACGATAACCCTTCAACCTCTGAACACGGAAATTCCTATTTAAAATTAGGATAAGCTAAGTTTATGTCGCCGTAAGGTCGTGCGAGGACATTTTCTCCTCCATGTCAAACATCCCGCCATTTTGCCAAGTACTTATGCGAGGATAGGGCGCCCATTGGAGCATAAAATTTTCATATGCTTGTCGTAAAAAGGGTGCGTTTAGTTGTTCAACGAGAAAAGGAAACTACAGGTATGTAAGATTATCTACAAGGGGTTTAAACTCATGGGATTAAAAGGGCCAACACATTTCAAAAATATTTTGCTTTTTTTTTCTTAACTTTAAATGATAAAAAAGATTTTATTACTAAATGCAACCTAACCTTTTCGTATAAATAAGCATTTATATAATGTGGCATGAATCAGAATCTGACTGACTGATTCATCATCACTGAGCGTTAACTATTAAAGCTAGGGTCATTTAGTGCAGGCTTTAATGATGTAAGTGAGCACTGATAAAGGATTTTTAGAAATTCCCTTGATAAAAGCTATTTAGCTGCGGTTGAAACCGCAGGGCGGAAAGCTAGTGTCAGAACAAAGACTCGTTACATCCGTACACAGTACAACTGTTATCGTAAACAACAAACGGTGCAACAAAACAACCGCAAGTTGTTTCCCGACAACAGTTGTATCTTTTGTTGGTGCAACTAACAACGCGGCTGCACTGAACAACTAACTACTTAGTTAGTACTAGCACAATGCGCATGATAGTTGCAAATTCTATGTAAACTCATTCAAACGTTCTTAGGAAGCGATGTGCTAGTTTTAACGTTTTATTTTAAAAGCTATTTGCTTGCAGTTTTGCGCGTTACGTTTCTTAATAGCCGCGGAGTTTGGTACATATTTTCCCGCGGTAAAAAATAGTTATGGTGTTATTCTAAGTAATTCATGTACCTCTTCCAAAAATCTATAGCTATTTTAGCGTGGTTGAGTAACAAACATACAAATTCTTAGATTTAAGAATAATAAGTGTCTACGTATAAGTAGAATATTTTTTCCTGCTATGTAATGAGCAGCTTGAAAAGATTTTCCCTGCACAGCACGAACATTTTATTTATTGAATTTTCTTTTAACTTTCCGATGCTAAAAAAACAATCATTATTTGCTAATATGAATGAAAAAATGTGTAAGACGCTTGCACGTCAAAATGTCTGAACCGATTTCAATAAATATTGAAATAACTATAGAAAGTTCGACACCCAGGGAAACCAGCTTTTAACCGCAGGATAAATTTTTTTAATATACCTAGTAGAAGTGTTTCAATGTTTAATTTTTCATAGGTATAATAAAGCAAAACTAACTAGGAGTTAGTGCACTAGTTGTGTTATTAAATTGTTAACAAAAAATTCAAATACAAGTCTATTAAATCCCAAAACCAAATATTTTGTTATTTGTGATATGAGGAATTCAGATAGCTTTAGTTTGCGTTTCGTTAACTAATGCTAGAAGTGTTAAAAATATTTAAAGTCTCGAGTCATATATTTTTATCGAAAGCTTTTAAAGTAGTTCAACGTCGAATATCAGTAGGAAATATCTACCAATCAGGGGAAAGGATCGTTCCTAAAGCTCCAATCCAAAAAATCTAAGGACCGTCGAGACATCACTTATGACGGAGGATATACCCTAAATCCATCTACAGCACTATTTTAAACGAACATCTCCCAACATACCTACAGCACCATAAGCTCCTTTAAATTGCGAAGAAAAAAAAAAGAAATAAAACACCAAAACAACATTCAAGTGAAAAACATTTCGCTAAATAATCTCCCAACATCAAGAACGCCAATCACCCGAAAAATTTCCCGCGAAAATAAATAACAAAATACCGCCAAAAACTCCATCTCGGCTACTGTCGACCAATACATTTGAGATTAGAACGCGGCGCGTTCCGAATAGAAGGCCGTCCTGGCAATTAGCATATAAATAGGAACACACCCGAATATACTTACTTTATATCACTAGGTTATATAGGAAACGATTATTTGGGAGATAGAAAAGCGTGACAAAGGTCTTTTGGTAGTGTGTGAAATATGAACTGTGTGCGATGAAGCGGCGGCAGGGTCAACTGCGGTTAACTTGGAGGACAGTATCAAGATGGCGGTGTGAGCTCAGTTGATGTAGGTACGACGAGATAAAAGACAGAATAGTGGCAATTACAACGTGTTTTAGATAGGCAAAGAGCGCTTGCTAGTTCTCAATCTAAAATGATATTCATAAATAATTTTGCCAAAGCGAGGGATACCGTTATAAAACTTTGTTTAGAAAATAATATTTGAATGTTTTTACTTGTTTATCAAACTGCTTATAGAAATATTATTATGATAAATAAGTTAACCGATAGGTATAATATGTTTGCCGACTTGAATGAATACACTATTATCAACCTTAACTTTACGCTTGACATAAAAATTTTAAATAACTAGTGGCCGCCCGCGACTCCGTTCGCGTGAAAATCGGTTTGCCGTGGGAATGAAAAGTTTTCCCGCGGTAGAAAGTACCCTATGTGTTATTCTGATGTACAACCTATATTACTGTAAAGTTTATCAAAATACGTCCAGTAGTTTTTACGTGAAAGAGTAACAAACATCCATACATCCATACTCACAAACTTTCACGTTTATAATATTAGTAGGATTTATATTGTTTATAAAACTTCTAAAATAAATTGTTAAGTCAACGAACGCTTGCATAAACTAGTATTGTCATTTTTCAACACATATGATTTGCAAATAAATTAAATATGCGAAAGGTGTACTTTCAAGCTCAATAAAATACCCATAAAATCTCTTAAAATTCTGAAAAAAGGTATTTAAGTAGGCATTTACGGAATATTTAAGTTACTTACTATCTGATACACAAAAAGAAATCAATATCTAATAATATGTAATTCTATGTAATATAAGTGAAAAAATACAGAGAAACCAAAAATCGAACCTGGGATGGATCCGAACCTCTTGGTATCTGTCAAAACTTTTACATTACAAACTCATGTTACGAGTTTAAAGTTTAAAAGTTAGGTAGGTATCAACTTAAGTCCGCTAGTAGGTATTCCGTTTTTTTTAATATCAATATTATGTAGAAATGCCATAATAACTTTTAATTAGTATTAAACTACATACCTTTGAACGAAATCCATTATTTGGATTTGCTCGGCAAATTATTAAATTATGGACTAGGTGTGTAATATATATAGATACATTGTCACCCAAGAAAAGCTATCCCAAAACAAAATATTTTAACCTTACCAACTCTTAATGGAATTCCCTGTTATGAATAAAGTACCTACTGCAAATAGTAGTATCTAAAGTGATTTCTAAAAACAAGAACTGATGCCAAAACCGCCTTTGCCAAATAAAACTTCCAAGGTGTAATAATTTTCAAAACTCTGCAGCTGAATGCTAAAGAAGCTGCGACAATAGGTACATCTAATTGCAGAAAAGACGCAAAACGAAAGTGTTTCTATCTCAATACGACTTGAAAATCAATAGAGACGTCTCTGATGAATCTTCTCAAAATCTCAGTTTAACAAACCATTTGTGAAAAGCCCCGTTTTATATAATGTGTAGGTTTGTTGACAGAGGGCTGCATTAACAGCGGTTCCAGCACGCCGACTCAGTAGCTCCCACAGTCGATGCCCTACCACGCCCACAACATCTCCGGAGGATGCTGCGGCATGGACCACTCCCAAGGTCACACAAGTTGATTAATGGCAGCTAGAAGGTGTTACGTAACGACTTACCCGCGGTATCGAAGTCCCTGTTTGGGCGCCATTTAGCGCATGTTGGGAGCGCGGCGGGAAATGTTCGCGCGGAGATGCGGGCACGGCAGCGGTCGGCGCACGACTGCCGGGCCAACGACGCGCTTGCGTGACGTTTGGTCGCGCATGCGGGTAGTCCGCGATTTGTTTTCTTTCGCAGAAGGCCGCAGAACACGGGATCACACCCTCGTGGAGATATGGCACGCACCCCGCAGCATCCCAATGAACGTTCGTGGAACTCGACGTTTTACGAGCCCTCTTAATTGTATTTTAAGGGTTAGTGTCTATATCGGAGACTTTTATTACGGCTACGTGAATTGAAATGAACATTTCGGCTTTACAGTTCACTGAGAAGGGGAAAAGTTCTTGTTAAATTATTGCTTTCTAAAGTTTTCTTTGGCAAGATTGTAGGTGATTTTAATTAGATATTATATATTAGTAACCTCCAAGAGAAGAAATCATTGGTACTTACCTACTTTTTTTTTTGAACATGTCGATTTAATTGTATTTTTATTATATAATATTTATTTCAAAATAAAGTAGGATTTAAATTCAATTTGAAACGCTGTAATTACTATATTAGTTTAGGTACAAAACTCTACTTACTGCAATACACTTAGTATGTATTAAACTTTAATCATATTAAAATTGAATAAGTAAAATTAATCCAACTAAATAGCATCAGGCCTTACTTTTGATCAGAATCTTGACCGTTACGTATGTTGTACCAACTTACGTATAAAAATTATATTCTAAAATCCGTTAAAAGAGCTACATCTATTCAGTATAAGCGGTGCCAAGTGCAAAGTTACGTGATCAGTGAGTGCTTTTCCCAATTCAGCTCAGTTTCCCGGGCTATCTTCACTTGATCCAGTCACGTTCTTTTATACATACTTATATACTTACTTATACGATCCACTTGTATGCCTACTTAAATTTATCTATATCGCATATCTTAAGTACGCAGTCTAGTCGTAGGTTAAAGTCTTTTTACTTCGAGATGCCTACCTACATAACTTATGGGTAGGTACCGTCTTACGGAACTTTCTAAATTAGATAAGTGGTTGACTGGGAGAGAATGCCTATGGGAATTTAGGACGCCATTTTACAAAAGTACTATAAGTATTAAATAAATACGTACAAACAGCTTTCGCTCGCGGTTTCACTAGCGTTAAAAAAAAATCCAATATCTGTGTGTAGGTACGTTAAATCGCACAACGTGGGAACACCGAAATTACGTAGGTATCTTTATTATTTATATACTTATGGGCATCTAATATAACTAAGAGGTATTTATTTAGAACATAGACAAAAATCTCTTTGCGCATTAGTATTTAGGTGTAAGTACTTGTGTAATTACATGTATGGATATTATACGCTAAGGATAAAAGACCTTATTAGTATAGTACCTAGATAATATTTAAATTATAAAAGTAATAAAAAACACTATCCAATAACTGATGTAAATAGACATTTATTCATATAAAATTATTTGTTATATATATATATATATATAGTTATTTCCGATTGTTTCCTACTTCAGTGTGGCAACAGTAAAAAATCTTGAACTCTCTTGTTGAAGTCGTCTGCATATTTGATGTGAACGTTGTGCTTCCCTTCTGGGTAAAGATGCAATCTGAAATAGTAGGTATTTTTAATTAAAAATAATTTTCAAAGTATTGATAAATTACTCCTGTAGTATTTATTACATTTATTTTATGGAGTGATATATCAATTATTCAAATCTATTAATGCCAGTTTTCACCAACATTACCTAAAATTTAGGGATATTTAAAAATATTTTTAGTTTATAATGGTAATTAATGTTAATGTTGTAAATAAATTTAGGGAAATTTGGTGAAAACAGGCATAAGTGTTTGTAATTTGTATGTAGTCTTTGTAAACTCTATATAGTATCAATATGTTTCGTGATTAACGAGTTAGGCTCAATTTAGCTAGCGTTTATGTAGATAAAAATGCTGACGTAGAGAAGTCCTATGAATTAACGCAAATTTGAACAATAAACTGCCTTTTTCGTGTGTGCCTTAAAAGCCAAAACTTAGGTGCCACAAAACACAGATCTTGCATTACATATAGGTATAGGTGCCCCTTCATTATTTGCTACTAACCTGGCTCCAACTATATTTGTATGCAAATGAGTGGCATGGAAGATATCAACCATAGGGTCCTTTTCTCCCTGCACTATGAATGTAGGACTTTTAATCTCTGGCAGACACTCCCTGCAAATATTGCCTTTCCGCTCATTGTAAATAGCCACCATGCCTTCTACCCAACTTGCCCAGTATTTAGCAAAGTTTTCTTCGCCATAGACATCTATCATGGGTTGCTTCATTCTCGGAGACCAACTGTTAATGTCTTTGATTTCTAAAATACAAATGTAAGAGCTATAAGTATAATAAATCTTTAGGTGTGTGTTAATAATTAAGGTTATACAAGTCAAAATTAAGCTTGAAACGAAATACAAAGTTGAAAATACATACATAATAAGTACAGCCTAATTTGTTTAATCAAATCAAAATTACACTCTGTATTGTAGCACATTTTGCATTTTATTATCCCTGTACTTTTAAAAAGGACATTTTTTATATATATTCTAAGTGTGTATTATAAACAATTCTAAGTAAAAAACTTACTTTTATAAATTTCCAACTCATTGGGCATTATAAATGAGTTGGTTCCTGTGACAACCAATTTATCAACCGCTTTTGGGTACTTGGCTGCAAGTATTAACCCAGTGATGCCTCCATCACTCCAACCCAGAACTGAATACTTTGGGATATTGAGTGCCTGAAATTTTCTTTGCTTTAAGCAATATATATGTAGGTGAATGGGATTCTATTAAAACTAGGTAGTTGTAATTTGCAGAACTACATAATGATTTCTGATTGATTCCTATCCTACTCTATAATACTAAGTCAATGGGAAGGTTTTGGTCTTCTTTTGTTAAAAAAGTTATCCATGAAAGGTTGTTTTCCTTTTCAAAAACTAAAGAGAAAAAGGTAACATGGAAAAAGAAATAACAAGATAGTAAAAAATATTTGGTTACCAAGTTGTTTGTTTCAGATAAAGATAGTAAGTAGTCTCTTATCTTAATAAAATAAGTAAAATGCAATCCATATTGTATCAATGACTCATGTTTATTTAAAATTATCTTTATTATTAATAAATACCTTCATGAACTCATAGGCATAAGCAGCATCTTTTTCAAAAAAGTCAACTGGGAATTCTTTCTGCGGTGGTCTACTCTTGCCATAACCGGGTGGATCCCAGACCACCAATGTGAACTTGTCCTTATCAATACCTTCAATTTGCGGCTTGAAGTCTGACCAGATGGTGCCTAAAGCACCAGGGAGGCAGAAAAGATGGTGAGGGCCATTGCCTGTTTTCAAGTAGTTAATCTCCCACTTGTCGATTTTTATGGTGTCTTCCTGAAAAATTGACAAGTAATTAGTTTGAAAGTAAGATTCAGGAAAGTGCAAAATTTACCGGTGTTTCGGCATTGTAGAGTAGGCCCTCACTACAGAATTACGACTAAACAAAAATCTGTGATAAAAGATGAAAGAAAACATAATAACATCTTTCTTTGTTGTCAAGTACCTAAGATACGCGCTTAATAATCTTATAAAATACGCAAATAATATGAAAGATAACTTGGAACACTTACTTTTGGAGCAGCGGCAGGCGCAGACGAAAAAAATGCTGCACTCATGTTTGAATTCATTTTTAACATGGATACACTAATATTACGTAACCTTATTAACATTTTAAAGTTTTAATAATATACTTGCCGTCTTAACAATTAACTTTTTCTGTCAAAATTAACTTTGTTTATCGATGTCAGCTGTTGAAAGATTGCACACATAAATGTTTCCTGTTTAAAAGCCAAAAAGTACTAAATTCTTATCTGCAAATCAGTTTATTTCATTAGATCTAAAGTTTGTGGGATGAATTCTTTGTATTTAGTCTTTATTTAAAAAGGTGTATCTTATAATAAAGTCTCTTTTTCTTAACAATATTCTGTTTTATCCCAATATGTACTTGATTCAAGATAGTTTTTTATTTGGAAACTCAAAAGTTAAAATTATAACGCTATAATTATTGCGTTAATTGTTAACCGACTCCTGTCCCGTGACGCGCCTAGCGCGTCATGAAGAAACCTTCAGGGAGGCCCATGACCCGAGAGATGCGTCATTAGAAAATAGTTGCAATTCAAATTTTTATTTGATTTAATCAATAAAATATCTTATTTTATATAAAAATTAACTCATTAGAAACATCAATATCAAGGGCCACTATATTTTTTTGGAAAATTAAATTGCCAGTGGTTGTCAACCATAGGGTGCCTACCTACAGGTAACTGTTTATCCAACTAATTATTGAAAAGTGTTATTATTTAAGCCAGGATTCGAACTTAGCAAATCTATAAAAATAATCACTATGTTTTGGTCACCAATGAATAGTTTAGATGTAAAAACGGAAGATTTTTGATTTGCGATAAAATACTTCCCACAGGTTGACAGCTAATGGTGGAAATCTATAACTTACCTTCTATCTCGTATAAAACACGTACTAAACTAATAAATGAAACAAAACAAACAATAACAGGTCTCACTTTGTATTCTTTTAGTTGAAACTGCCTAAAATAGCGTAATAGTATCACCAGTGGCCCACGACGCGTTAGGTGCGTCATCATTTAGGAGGGCCCGTGACGCGACTAGCATGTCATTAAATTTTGTATGGGGCCACGGAGGAATGGCTCGAAAAATTATGGTGGCATGGAGTCGGAAAAAAAAAGGGCTACGCTTTTTGAGGCACGATTTTTATAAACCCTACGATACCACAAACAAGGCTGTTTGTAGAATCACAAGAAACGCAAGAACTCTTCCGTTGAATAAATTTTCACATTTAGTACCTCTTTTTTCGTGTGATGAATATACCCTTTGCAGTACATTCATCTAGTATTAAAGTTTACACCTCGCACAGGGGAAATTAAAATCACAAATTAGTAATTATCAAATTTTATTTAACTTCACGTAGTGCCTTACGGCATTCCTAGCGCTTATACATAAACTAGCGTGTATGTTTAATGTTAAAAGCAAATAAAATTAGTAAATACCTTTATAAACATACATAGGTAAATTATCAAGTTAATACTTTATGCATTTTTATGTTTACATCATTCTATTGTGACATAAATATCTCTTATAAAGGCACCTTCTGCTACACGAAATGCAGTCCAGCTGTTTGGTAGGTTCCCAGACGAATTTAACATAATCTATCCAAAGCTTGCGGACATGTAAAACTAATAAGTTATGAATTAGACGATTTTATTTAGAGTTTAATCAAGTTCTCCAGCATTGCAGGCATCTTCGTATGAGCGTCCTCCCTTTTGTTCCGGGTCAAGTTTGATCAGGTCATCGATTCTGAGTATGGTGATGGCGGCTTCAGTGGCGAATTTGAGGGATTTCACCTTGGAGATAGCGGGCTCCAGGACGCCGGCTGCGAGGTTGTCTCTGAGGACTCCCTCGGTCAGGTCTAAGCCCACCCACTTGAGGTGCGCTTGCTCAACCTGTAACAAGTAAAATATTGTTGTTTATGCTAGTTTTATAGACCAAAATATACAAACATACAAACTTATTCACATTTTAAACCGTGCGTGGGTTTAATATTCCGACAATTAACGTTTTTGTAAATTGAAAGCCTAACCAAAAAGTTAAAAATAAAGACAAGCCAACAAATCAAATTAAGGTTCTTAGCTTCTTACATATTAATTTGTTCTTTACTGCATCACGCAATAACGCCAGAACAAATTGGTATATGTGCTTGGCTATAACTAGTAATATCTCAAAATCTAAAAACACTACAAAAAAAAAAAAAAAGGATACAATAACCAACCTTAGTCTGCGAGGAGTTGTGGTAAGCTCGCAACTTGGCAACAAGATCTGTTGCGTCCCGAGCCGCGTTCACTGCCAGGGTTTTTGGGATCACCAGCAGGGACTGAGCGAAGGCTGCTATGGCCAGCTGCTCGCGAGAACTCTGTGGTGGAAATTATTAACATATTGTGAAATCACAATGTTTTCGGTTGTTTCAAGTAACAGAGTATTTCCTGTGAGGAAAGGTTTACTGGCTTCACTTTTTTTGCTTTAAGCAGTTTAAGATTTTTAAAATACCTCTTGCATTAAAATAAAATTACGAGATATAAAAGATGTCCCATTAGTGTCCCGACAGACTAACACCAGATGGCAAAAAGAGGCCTACATTGTCTAAAGCGCACAGCACATAAATCTGAGTTTAGAACAAAGGATATTCTAGCTAGCACCAGCAAACTTTAGTTTACCCTACTGTAAGACTAATTGGACAAGCCAAGGTTTCTTATTACACAGTTCCAGTACATCAAAACGACATAAGAAAACTCATAAACGACATGATGGAATCCAATCAGAATTAACTAGCACTGTCCCGTCACATTCCTACATCACCACCACTGTTCTTCCTACATCATCACCACTGTTCTTCCTACATCATCACCATTGTTCTTCCTACATCACCACTGTTCTTCCTACATCATCACCACTGTTCTTCCCCACTCACCAGCGTGGTGGCGAAGTTCTCGAGGTAGATGGACAGCGCGGCCTCCACGGCGCCGCCGCCCGGCACCACGCGGCCCGACTCCAGCACGCGGCGGACGGCGCACAGCGCGTCGTGCGCCGAGCGCTCCATCTCGTCGCAGTACGCGTCCGTGGGGCCGCGTAGAATCAGGGAGGCGGCCGAGCGGGCCGATGGACTGGGGGCGGAAGAGTTTTTTGCTTTAGGACATGTGAGTGGCAGGGTTGTAGATGTAGGTGCGGTTTAAAATACACGCAGCGCCATCTAGATGTGAGATTGGAATGTTATTTCATCTCAGTATGCGTCCACGGGAGGATAGTTCATAGGAACCCCAATAGGTTGCTACGCGAGTTTAGAATTTGGTCTTAACAGCCCTCAGATCTCATAATCTAGTATTCACCGGGCACCGCCGCGCCTCGTCTGCACACACTACACACACACGCACGTAGAGCGACGCACACACACACGTCGCTGAACAGAACTAGGCGCGACACCCCTCACAGCGCTTTTTGTCATCATTGGGCCAGGAATACAATAACTGTTAGCATAAGGTATACAAAACCAGCTCACCCCTTAATCAAGATAAGCTGATCATCGCAGATCTGTTCTTGAACCACTTCAGCAGCCTCACCAATCATACTTGGCTCAAATACTTCCTCACCTAAAACCATTATTACCAATTTAGTACTTCCAAATCACATAAACAAAAGAATATATGCAAGTGCTATTTACCATCCATGTTAGTTAAGGAAGTCAAGAATGTGGCTCCTGTTGCCTTTGCGATTCTCTTCAGGTCAGATTTCTTGCACCTCCTCACTCCCATTGCTCCAGCCTCAACAAAGTACTTAAGACAGAGATCATCAATACCTCCACTGCATAGAATCACATTTACTCCGGTAGCAAGGATTTTTTGTAGGCGTTCCTTGGTAATGTCGAGCTCACGCGCGCGGATAGCTTCCAACTTTTCAGGGTCTGTGATTAGAACCTATAATAACAAAATAAGTATGAGTATATCTTCAGCCAAGTAATAAGAATTAGTGGCAGTTTATTATTCATACTTAAAAAAGTAGTTTAGGTTCTACACCATCAATATTTTTATGAATAAGTCAATTTTTTTGGTTCCCTTCACAAACTAAGCATAAACTGACAAATTTAGTTACCTGTACACCCATTTTCATTTTAGTTTTCTGCAATGAGAAGTCCAAGCATGCAATCTTTGCATTTAAAATCTTCTTTGGCATTGCTTGTGATGCCACAGTACAGTTGAGAGCATAACCCTTGATAAGTACACTTTCCCGGGCACTTCTGCCATGAGCTTTGAGGATATTTACAGCCTTGATGGGGTATATAGCATTACCTTTCGGATCTGTTACTTTAACTGCTTGTGCGGCATCCACAACCAATTCTGAGAAGAAATCTGAATCACTGTTTTACAGTAGTTAAGGGCATTATTTACAGATTGCTATCAAATATATTACAAGTCTGTCCAAGTAATAAGTGATAAATTAATAAAGTTATGTTAAAAAAGGATACGCTCCAATAAGCTTGGATGACATAGTAGTCTTGGCTGTATTGATAAGTGATGGCCTTCCTAATGATGCTACGGTGACGGTTAAGTTATCCATGATGTACTTCACTGCCTCCTTGCAGGCAAGACGGTAACCAGATATAATACTGGTTGGATGAATTTTGTTTTTTACAAGCTCATCTGCATTCTGAAATCAAAGATGTACAAAGCATTTCGTGACAGTCTTAACCATTGAGCTAATAGTGAGATACCAAAAGTGAGTCACCCACCTTAAGCAGCTCTGCAGCAATAATCACAACAGATGTGGTGCCATCTCCAACCTCCTCATCTTGAAGCTGTGCCAACTCAACCAGCACTTTGGCAGCTGGATGTTCTACCTCCAACATTCTAGTAGAAAGGACATATTCTTGAGACTTTTGTTTTTTTTTTTTCACAAAATGCATTTGTTTTGTTTATTTAACTTACTTGAGAATCGTGGCTCCATCATTAGTGACTGTGACATCTCCGATATCATCAACTAGCATTTTGTCTAGGCCTACTGGACCCAGAGAACTTTTCACAATGTTTGCTATAGCAGATGCAGCCATTACTGTAATAACAATGTATTGGTTTAACCCACAAAAAATGAAAGGAAAGGCCGATTCTAATAATAAATACATAAGGAGTGCAAAAATACTTTTTCATCCAAGATATATGGAAGCTAGGTTATAATCATTGTAAATATAATTTATTTACCGAAAACTTAATATCAGAGCCCCTAAATACACAATTCTTACAACCAAGAAGCATTTTAACATAATTGAAATGCACATTTTCGTCGATTTCCTAAGTTATTGATAAAACAAAAACCGTATGCGAGAATGCATGTGAGTGACCGGGGCTTTGTCAGACACATGTTATTTCCTCGTTAAAACGCTTACCATTTTGTGTCCTGACTGGTGCACCTGAGGTTCTGGTACCGGCTACAGATAAAGCCTGTGCTATCGTCGACATTTTTAGGCAAAATCAACACAAAAATCACAAATAATTCTCCGGCAACACGGTTCGATTCTCAAAAAGAATAATTTAATGGCTACCAACACTTAAAAAACATGACATGCATGACGGATGACACTTTTTACAATTGCCATTTGTAAATTTTCGTAGGAGTTGTTAAGTTATAGTAGAAATATTTATAATCTTAAAAAATTAAATTCTATTTTAAAAATGATGTTTGTTACTTTATCATATTCCTTTTTATTTTCTCTTGGTTTTTGTTGATTGATTTTCAAACATTTTCCCCCATCCCTATGATTTTGTCAGAATACTATCAAACTTTTGAAAATAAATTCATTTAGGCTCTTTTACATTTAAGAAGTGGATGAATTTTGCATTTTGTTTTATATTTTTTTATTGAATTTATTAATCGTTAATTAAAACTAGTATTAATTAGAAGTGATTATTAATGATGTATGTATGTGTGTATAATATTTTATTTTTATTTAAAAGCTACTTGTTTTTTTATTATGATGTATCCGGCTTCCGGTTAGATCCCGACTTTACTTTCGAAAATTGGCGGCAACAACTAGACCAACCAAACCAATACTTTCGTTTGCACCGTTTCCCGACTATAAATTTTAAAATATTATCTTCTCCGTATTTTTAGCTATGGCCCCTCCAAAAAAAAGTGTTAAATCTTCATTTCTAGAAGAAGATGATCTTAGTGAATTTGTGAATGAATCACAATATTTGTCAAACTCCCCAAAAGACAAAAAGCCATTAAAACGGCAAAGACCTAACCTGCCGGCAGATGAAAACATATCTAAGTTAGTTGAGCAATTTCGTTCCAGTGCAACAGGTAAAAAAAAACCTGACCCTAATCTTGAAGTCTGTGAAGAAACCAGACAGAGAATCATGAATGTAATGGGTCACCAATTGGAAACCAGGTAAAATCTGTTACTATTTAATTTTAACCGTTAGTTCGGGAAAAAATTACGTATTTAATGATTTATTTATTTTAGAAAACTTATTAACGAGAACCTCCTAATAAAGCTTTCTGAAGTTCTAACCCAGTCTGAGGCAGACTATAATGTAATGAAAGAGAATGAGAAAAAATTGGAACAACTTACTAGCGCTCTTTTGAAATGTATTCAGCAAGCAACCACAGCCCAGAAGCAAAAACTCAACATGATAAAGGATATTCATTCTTCGTTCAAAAAAGAGTAAAGACATTGTTATTACTGTTTTCATAGTTAAACTGAGCAAAATAAAACTCATATTTAATTTTCTTGCAGATGTGAAGATATTGAAGTGGACCAAAAAATAGAAGCTGACAAACTTGCAGCGGAGCTTGAAGAGAATATTCAAAAACTACAAAAGAAACTGGTACAAGAAACTAAACGTAGTGGCTGGGAAACTCTTCGCAGAACCATATTTCAAGCTATGCAAAATGATCTCTAATTACCTAATTATTTTTTATAATTTTTCTTAACATGTTAAAAAGGAATCTTGTTTTAAAATAATAAATACATTTGTAAGTCATATAGGATGTTTTTTTTAACCTACCGAACTTTTAGGTAGATCACGATAGTAGGTAATTTGAAAAATGTTTACATAAATAATCAAATCTTTCAACAACCTTGCTGATTTCTGAGGTTAAGACTAAAGTTAACACTAAACTAACCGTTTCTCTTGCATATTGACATTTATACACAGACATAAACTGAACTATAACTACAAGTTCAAGTCGTATTTGCGCACCGTAAGTTAGTTCCAATTTGTATTTTTTAGGGTTCGGTTCTGTATCTGTAGGGTAAAACAGGACCCTATTACTAAAACACTCCGTTGTCTGTCTGTCAGGGACACCATGCAGCATCTTATGATCCGTGATTGTTAGACAGTTGAAACGTTCACAGATGATGTAGGGTATTTCTATTGCAGTTATAAATTACAATTACTAAAACCAAAATAATGATTAAAGGGGGCTTCAATACACAAATATTATTTTTTAAGATTATAGTACGGAACTCTTCGCTTGCGAGTCCAACTCGCAATTGGCTGGTTTTAATAATTGTTTGTTTGTTTGTTTGTTTGAACGCGCTAATCTCAGGAAATACTGGTTCGAATTGAAAAATTCTTTTTGTGTTGAATAACCCATTTATCGAGGCAGGCTTTAGGCTATATATCATCACGCTGCAAATATTAGGAGCGGAGAAATAATGGAAAATGTGAAAAAAACGGGGAAAATTATGCATCCTTGAGGGCTTCCGTTGCGTGCGCTGCGAAAACGGTTCTAGATACCAAAAATATATGTATGAAAGAATTAAGGGAACTTTTTACCGCGGGAAAACTTCGCATTCCCACGGGAAACCGAGTTCTACGCGAACGGAGTCGCGAGCGGCCACTAGTACTTAATAAAAAAATCGGTTGTCTGTAAATTCGGTTTACTGACGATAGTTGAACGTGACAACGTCTTAAGATGTCGAACGCTGCCGAACGCGGAGGCCGACTGTGCCTCTTTGTCGCTCGTTCCACGCTCTCGCTTGCACTTAATTGGAACGCCTCAGAGCGAGGTAACGCCGCATGAGTCATGTTTTTGACGTGACAACGTCTTATAATTCGATGGAGCCGGCTGCACGCACTAAAAAACATGACTCATGCGGCGTTACCTCGCTCTGAGGCGTTCCAATTAAGTGCAAGCGAGAGCGTGGAACGAGCGACAAAGAGGCACAGTCGGCCTCCGCGTTCGGCAGCGTTCGACATCTTAACCGACTCCTGTCCCGTGACGCGCCTAGCGCGTCATGAAGAAACCTTCAGGGAGGCCCATGACGCGAGAGATGCGTCATTAGAAAATAGTTACAATTCAAATTTTTATTTGATTTAATCAATAAAATATCTCATTTTATATAAAAAATAACTCATTAGGAACACCAATATCAAGGGCCACTATTTTTTTTTGGAAATTAAATTTGCCAGTGGTTGTCAACCATAGGGTGCCTACCTACAGGTAACTGTTTATCCTACTAATTATTGAAAAGTGTTATTATTAAAGTCAGGATTCGAACTTAGCAAATCTATAAAAATTATCACTATGTTTTTTTGGTCACCAATGAATAGTTTAGATGTAAAAACGGAAGATTTTTGATTTGCGATAAAATACTTCCCACAGGTTGACAACCAATGGTGGAAATCTATAACATACCTTCCATCTCGTATAAAACATGTAGATCGACACTTTTAAATACACTAAACTAATAAATGAAACAAAACAAACAATAACAGGTCTCACTTTGTATTATTTTAATTGAAATTGCCTAAAATAGCGTAATAACATCACCAGTTGCCCACGACGCGTTAGGTGCGTCATCATTTAGGAGGGCCCGTGACGCGACTAGCGCGTCATTGAATTTTGTATGGGGCCACGGAGGAAAGGTTCGAAAAATGATGGTGGCAAGGAGTCGGTTAAGACGTTGTCACGTTCAACTATCGTCAGTAAACCGAATTTACAGACAACCGATTTTTTTTTAGTGCGTGCAGCCGGCTCTATCGAATTATAAGACGTTGTCACGTCAAAAAATTGCTTCGGGGAATGTAAATAAGACGTATTCAAGACTTTTTGTTATCACGAAAACTTCATTACCTTAGTCATGAGCGCGCTTGTACTGACAGTCACCCTTACACGCTCGTCACCACACTTTATTTTTTATCCAATAATAAATAAATAAATCTCCAGACGAACACATCAGTTATAGTTGTCAGTTAATTTTATTACGATAACCTTACCATTAAAATTAATTTAAATTAAATTGCCTGCAAATGGTGGATGCAGTAACCCTGCAGTTAGTGGATAAAAAACAGTTCACCAGTGCTCAGTTAACAGTCAAAGTAATGCCGTCAAAAATAAAACTTAAAAAAAAACAAGTCTCGCGCAACTCAGTTCTTTTATCGTGAAAAGTTTGGATGTCCTGAATTGTGCCGGCTGTGAATTGTGTTTGGCTGTGCCGCTTTTTTTTGCTCGACTTTAGCAACATAATGCAAAATAAGTATTAAACATAAGGAATGATTTCCATTCGTTTATGATGTTTTGCGTTATAATGTTAATCTTAAATATATGGATTAAAATATAAAACGGCAATAAAATTCCCATAATTTATTTTCATTTACTTCTTATAAGCATGTTTCATTTCAGAATAAAACAATTTACATACAATAATTAACACATAATTTAAAGTTGAGTGACTCGTATTTCTTACTGTACACAAATTAAAAAATGTCTATAATAAGACACAAAAAGCGGTTACAATGCTTCTAAACGCACGCTATTTATTTCAATTCTATTGACTACACAAAAAAATGGTTAGCAAAAGTTGAAAGTTCTAATAATATGTGTAAAAATATACTTGAGATTTCGTTAATACCTAACATTGATTTAACAGGCGAGATTGTTTCAATAAATACGTATTGCACTTTTACAACGCTACTTTTCAAAAATATTACAAAATTAAATACCTCATTTTGCATTTTCTCGTCAGTAAGTATATTCAAATACCCCCCTATACCCCGATATCAAAATTGTAAATTGTTTGCATTCAAAAAGTTAAGGCACACTTCATGAGCTTTATGAGTTTTACAAAAACTGGAAGCACTACAACGGGAATAATGTAACTTTTTTCCAATTCCAAAATGACTTGTTAATGTTATGACTGCATAAATTACGGTTTTACTAATTATTATAAACAAACACACATTTATAAGCGACCTACTTCGATAAATACGTAAGAAAATATACTGACAATATCAAATCATTCACTAATTCATGTAAACTTGTTCTTATCTCATAAATAATTTCTCTAGGTACAAAAATAGTATACACTGAATGGAGCATCGGGCAGGCGCCTCCGCTATACAGCACCATCATTATACACGCTACGTCTCAAACTGTGATCCATCCATTAAATTATATTACAAATACGATTACTCTTAAAATTACATAACGATACATTATTACAACACTTTATCACCGGGATTATTAACAGTACGCGATTAAGACTATTCATTTAAATTACTAAGTTACATTCGTTATGTTTACAAAAGAAAACTAATGTTTTTATTTAATAGAGAGAGTCTGTCACACACTCGGTTCCCGGTAGTTAGCGGCTCACACATAGACGGGCCCTTGGTTCTCGTTGTCATCCAAGTTGATTTTATTTGTGTAGCCGTCGTCAAAAAACCGTCGGAAGGTGAATTCGAAAAAGCCGTGGAACGTCTTACCGTTATCTAGTGTTTCGCTGTCAGATTTGTTGGTATCGGAGCTGCTTGAATTGCGGAGCTTGTCTGGGTCTATGGGGTCAAAGTTTGACGTGTCTGTAGCGTATTCTATTTTGGGTATGTAAGGTGCGATTTGCCTTCGAAGTCCTTTGTCGAAGTCGATGCCCATGAGGAAGGGGTGGTTTTTGACCTCGTTGGCGTCCTTCCCGAGTCTCGTGTCCTGTCCCGAGCACAGTTGCAGGATGAGGTTCTTGCTCTCTGGAGATAGGTTCGCGATATCCGGTATGTGCAATGTACTTTCCCAGTTTATGACCTGTAACAGTGAATATTCAATATGTAGATGTTCTAATTAACACTTACTTTTAATGAAACTCATTCTTTTCACACCTTTCAATTTATAATTTCATTCAACAGGTTACACCGGCAAAAAAAAATTCTTGCATACTCAATCTACAGACAATTTAAATATTATATACTACTAGTCAGCAAAATCACTCACTTTAAGTTGTGTTTCGGCCGGCGTATTAGCTAAGAACGGCGGTGATCCGACCAGCATCTCATACAGTATAACCCCAACAGACCACCAGTCACATAGTTGCGTATACCCCGTCCGCTGCAGGACCTCTGGTGCTATGTAGTTGGGAGTCCCCACCAGAGAATGCGCCAGACAACGCTGGTGCTCTCGGCGGCGTCGCCTTTCTAGAGGCTTCAGCTGGTGACAGCGACATTCACCCATCGCGCCCCATTCGCCGTCGACGGGGTCCATCGAGTCTTGTCGACCGTGATCTGGAAATGAAGAAGTAATTTAGGTTTGAACTTGAGATAAGATTCGAGATCGTATTTGATATAGCTTACCATTCCTTTGATAGTATTTGGAGTTGTGAGTCCATCGGAATCCCGTGCAGAGGCCGAAGTCAGTCAACTTGATGTGTCCGTCCCGGTCTATGAGTATGTTGTCTGGTTTGATGTCTCGGTGGATGAAGCCCATCTTGTGCACGCTCTCGACCGCACAAGTCAGCTCCGCGATGTAGAATCGCGCCAGATTCTCCTCAAATATGCCCTTTTTTATGAGAAGCGACATAAGGTCGCCGCCCGGGATGTAGTCCATCACGAAGTAGAGATTGTCTTTGTCTTGGAAGCTGTAGTAGAGCTTCACGACCCACTCGTTGTCGGCCTCGGCCAGGATGTCCCGCTCGGCCTTCACGTGGGCCACCTGGTTCCGCTTCAGCACGTCCGCTTTCCGCAGCGTCTTCATGGCATACAGATGACTAGTATCTATTTTCTTGACGAGCGTCACCTCGCCGAACGCGCCGACCCCGATCGGTTTGATCTTGGTGAACATCGACTTGTCCATCTTGGCCCGCTTCAGGCGGATGTAGTTGGACTCCTTCTGCGACAGCATCTTCCGCATCTGGCACTGCGCCTCCGGACTCAGCTTGATCTTGGCCATCTCCTTCTCGAGCTGCATGCGGCGGAAGGTGCGCTGCTTGTACGACTTGAGGATGTTCTCGACGTGCTGCTCCATGTAGAACTTGAAGGCTTGCGGCGAGTAGTGGCGCACCTTGCAGTCGCGGCGCTCGTCCTCCTTCTCCTTGCTGATGTTGCGGCGCTCGGGGATGGGCGACTGGTGGCGGATCTTCTCGTCCAGGCCGGGCTTGCGGCGCTCGGGGGGCGCGTCGCGCGCCGCCGCGCACTGGTTGGGGCACTTCGCGTCGTGGTCCTTGTAGGGCGGCGGCGCCGGCGGGGCGCCCAGCCCGCGCTGAGCCGCCAGCGCCTGCATGGTGATCGCGTAGCTGGGCGGCTCCGTGCTGGGCACCCCGGGCGACGCGGGCTTCGGCGCCAGCGGGTAGCTCGGGGCCGCCGCCGCCTTCTGCTGGATGCTCGACGCGTAGCTGGGCGGCGGCGGCGGGCCCGGCGCCGTGGCCGTCTGCAGCACCGGCTTCTGCACCTGCGTGGACTTCACGGACTGCATGATGATGGGCGGCTGCACGGCCTGGCGCGCGGTCCAGGCCTGCAGCGGCGTGGGGCGCGCCATGCCCGCCGCGGCCGCCGGCGACACGGGCACGGGGCTGGCCGAGCCCGCCGACGTGCCGCCCGAGTAGATGCCGGACGACGGGGACTTGCGGTAGTCCGCGGACTGCGTCGGCGACTGGCGGTTCTGCATCGACACCGAGTACGAGGGCGGCGGCGGCACGGGCGCCAGCGGGTAGGGCGGCGGCAGCTCGGCCGCGGCCGCCGGCGGGAACAGGCTCAGCGCCTGCATCTGCTGCGACAGCTGGTGCTGCGCCGCGGGCCCGTTGTGCACGAGCATGGGGGCGCGCGCGGGGGCGGCGGGGGGGCGCGGGGGACGCGCCGCGCGCGGGCGGCAGCGGCGGCGCGGGGGACATGCGCTTCTTGAAGTGGTGCACGGCGGGGGGCACGGGGGGCACGGGCGGCGTGGAGGGGCAGCGCGGCGGCGGCGGTGGCGGCGGCGACACGGCGCGCGGCGAGTCGGACCGGGACGAGCCGGCGCCGGAGTCCAGCGCGGGGGACGCGCGCGCGCCGCCGTCGCGCTCCAGGCTCGGCTTGCGCGCCAGCTTGCCGCCGAGCGCGGACAGGTTGGCGGCGCCGCGGACTCCATTCAGCCCTTCGTGCTGCTTCGATAGGTAGTCGAGCGCCGCGTCCAGGCGACCGCCCGCGTACTTGAGGGCCCTGATTGCAAGGTCCTGAAATAATAAAGCATATTCATGGCCAACATTGACACAATTTCCTTCATGCACCCTGAAAGGTCAAGGACAATGAACTTATGTACACAGTTCATTTACATTAGATTATTTTGAGAACAAAGTAGTAAGTATATTTGTATTCTCAGAAGGACATTTCAAATAACTTTTTATTTTATAGTATAAAATTAATTGCATTGTGTCAAGCACTATTGCAGTAGAGTTAAAGAAAGATATGAGTAAGTAGTCAAAAAAATATTTTTATTTTATTTGCAGTAAAAAATAAATAATACTATGGGCCCTCCTATTGTTTACATAAATTATAAACCAACTAGGAATACTAGCCAGAAGTGCATGTTTAAACTCTACTACCTTTTTCATAAAACTTTAAATATTTTAACTATAAAAATATAGTGACATAAGGTAAACAACAGACATTAGTTGTAAACAAATTACTAACCTCATCATATCCTAGTGCAATAAATTGGTTGAGAGATTGTGGGGATACATTCAAGTCTTTGTCGAGTCCATTTCCCGAGGAGGAGCTGACTCCTGAGCTGACAGTGCTTGCTGCAGACGAGCCGGGCGGCTCATGGCTGTTAGCAAAAGGTAGGAGCGAGTTTCGAATTTCGGCGAGCGCCTTCTGGTGGTAATTGAAGGGGCGCGTGGCCGTCTTACCGGGCGCCGCCGGGAGCATGGCGGCCGCGCCGCAGCTACCCCGCGCCGCCCATCACACCGCCGCGCTCGCTCCACACACATACACACTGACACTACACATTTGCATCTTCCAGACAACACTGCACAATCCCAGCAGCTGCAATTCTCAAAGAACAAACAGCCACTATCTTTAGCACCCAGCTTTTATTAACATTGTTTATACTACTCCATATAATCAATGAATAATTTGCGGGTCCAGCTATTGTCACTGAAAACAACGAAAATAAGTTTAGGAACTTCATTGACACAATTTTATTGAGACAGCTTTGCATTAGTTATTTTATTACTTAGCTTACATAATTTATTACTATAGACGTGAAAGTTTGGGCTAAATAATAAAACATTTGCTGTAGGTAACAAATTAGCTACAAGCAAAATACTATATTCACGATGTTGGATTTTGGAATGCCAAAATTGGTGGCAGGTTTGTAGATATGGTTTTAGTCTTATCAGGAAACTTCAGCTACTGTTTTAATATGATAATAACGTTTACCTGTTATAATTGCTCTTGTAATGGACTAAAATAGGATTCATAGATGTCAAATCTCGGAAAATATCGAAGACTCTTGGGCTCTCACATTACCGATGACATCTTTTTTCACACATTCCAAACAAGTATCACAACAAAATTAAGATCATACATTAGGAACTTGATTTCTTATTGTTAATTGCTTCTTTAATCACCTAAATTTAATACAAAACGTGAAAACAAAGAACTTTATTTCACAGACATGCAAGTTGGCAAACCATACAAAGCGACCATTTTGAATTACCACATTCTTTGGATCGTTCATAGGCACCGCTTAGTTTTGTACGTTGACGAGTATCCTCAATTTATATATTTTTTGATACCTTTAAAGTTTTCAATAAATGGGTATTTAATAATGTAAAAATAAGCACTATTTTGTACGTGCGTTTTTGTGAACATAAATAGTTATAAATTAAAATGCTGATTTTTTTAATTAGATTTTATGTATGTTCATAAAACCTCTCATATTTTTCCATGAAGTTATTGTGTTGTATGTATTTAAAAATGGCTACACAGAATAACAAATGCCAAAGTCATTCGGACATGAGCTGTCAGAAAAACAATCGACTGACTTGTGCTTAGGTACATAAATTGCTGTTAGCGCCAATGTGTGCGTTTTATGAAAAAGCAAGGTCGGTTCATATAATATAGTGATTAAATGGATATCATACATAATGACTGGTAATTATTTATAATAGCCAAATTGACTAGACAATGTAATAAATTAATCACTTTATCTAGACATTATTCATATTAGCGTGTCAAAGTTAGCCAAAGTAATAATAATACGTTTTGTAATGAGAGGTCGCGTTGTTACGGCTAATACCCGAAGTGCGGCTACACCTAGTATTAGCCGGTTAGTAGTCTTTTAAATATGGGGAATGTAACAAAAATATATATTCCTATATATATATATATATATAAAAACTGGCTTCAATCATGAGTTGACGGAGTCCCCTTTTTCTGGGCGGTATCAAAGAAGTAACCTAACTAACCTAACCTATTGATGTTTCTAACCGGCTAAAACTAGGTGCAGCCGCGCTTCGGGTTTTAGCCGTAACACAAACGAATATCTACTTGTTTTATTACATTATCCAAGACTTCGAAGATATTATATAAAATAGCCAGTCAATGTGATTAATTTTGTGGCAATTATCACTTTATCTAAATTGTGTAGACATAATATATAATGGATAGACAGTATATATAATATCCAGATTTATTACTTTGGCTGTGACATATACGTATAAGGTGTGCAAGCAAGCAGTTCAACGTTTTTTGAGCTTATAGCTTAAAACGTAATAGAGCAACACTATGTGCAGCATTTTGTTGTTTGAATTGATTATTGTGAAAGTCATGAAACGCTTAAAAACAATATTTCTCATACAGTGAGTGCACACTGTTTTTAGTTATTAAGATAATAAATATTGCTATAAATGCTTACGCACGATAGCAATGCAATGTGTATTCAATTAATGATCCGCAGCGTTGGTGTATTCCGAGATTATGATAACATAGTGAATACAAATTTTAAGAAAACTTGAGTTTGCTCCTTTAAAGTTTAAACAATAAGCAATTATGCTTTTTTAGTAAAATCTTATTTGGCTTTTAGCTTATTTCGCCATTGGTAGACATGTTTCGGTAAAATTTCAATTTTAATAAATAAAAGATAGTTTTTTTTATGAAATTTCAGCAGAAACTTATTTTCTAATTGCATTTTTCTACAGTTTCGCATGCGTAAACTTTAGATTAAAAAATATTCAAACCACCCCTTGTTAACCCTCAAATTTTTTTTTTAGTCTAAGACTGAAGTTGAAGGTAATCCTGTCAATGTTAAGTTCCAGAATAGACGTAGGTTAGCGAATGCTATTGTTCGGTTAAGAAAAGCAACTTTGTCAGTGGTGGATTTACCACTAGGCTGAGTAGCCTGGAGCCTAGGGCGGCTGATTCTAGGGGGCGGCAGATTTGCTTCTATATTTGTTTTGATCAAAAACATACTTAGAGAAAAATAGTCTTAACATTTTACAAGTGAGTAATTTCAAGACATTTTGAGTGTCATTTATCTCCATTTTTAACGTATTATAATATATATTGAAAATGATTTTATAAATGATATCTTCCATGATCCTATAGCCTCTTTAAAAAAACGTTTACTTAATTTTGCCTCAATTTAAGAAGTTTTTGTTTTTGTTATTTTTATTTTCTATTATTTTGTTATTTTAATTTTTAATTTTAATTTTTTATTATAACTTTAATTTTAGCTTATGTTGTACTTATTTTATATAATGTTGTGTTTACATCTTGAGAAGCTTGTACTATAATCTTATTTGATGTTATTATCTTTATGTTTTAAAAGTGTAAGTTTCGTTTTGTAAACCTAAATAAAAAAAATAAAAAAAAAATATTCCAAAGTAAAGTTATTTATTATCTTTTTGAATTTGTTTTGTTAGGCAGATTCTAAGGGGCGGCAGATTTGCTTCTATTTTTGATTTGAACAAAAACATACATTGAGATATTTTTTTTAACATTTTGCAAGTAATATAAAGCCATTTTGAGTGTTCCATCTCGATTTTTAAACATTCCAAAGTACAGTTATTAATTATCTTGTTGGATTATTTTTTATTATTTTTGTGTATGGTAAAACCTTGCTAAAGCTGTAAGGGCATAATTAAACGGTGCAAATCTAAAAAATAATAAACGACGACACAATCTTTGAATTTAATGTTAAACAACGAAATACTTTACACGTTCGCGTGTGGTAGCGGCTATTACAGTGAATAAACGGTATTTTATGTTTTTATTTATACTTTCATTATAAGTAGTCTTAACACAATTGATACTCCTATTAAAAGTTAAAAGGGTGGCCAGAAAAGTGACGTGCCAAAATTTTTTGGTTCTTAGTATTGAGTGATCCCTAAAATAAGTACATGGAGCTGCCATGTACTTATGTTCTACGATTTTGCGTAGTTTCCAAGTTAAGATTATTAAAGCTTTCTTGCAAAATTAACTGTAACTTCAATAATTTCATTATTTTGATTAATTAATGCATAAATGCACAGTTCTAAAAGAGTTAGAAGCAAAAAGAGCAATAAAGAAAACCTTTAATTTTTTAAGACATTTGCTAAATTTTACGATTCAATATCATAGATAAGTCAAATATAATTTCTCTTCGGAATTCCAACTAAGATTCTGTAAACTCTATCTATTTTCTATTCTTTAAAACCTCCCGCAAATCATCTGATTAAAACTTAGAGGATTAAAATTATCGCCTATGGGTTTTGGGCCATTGGCGTTTTAATATTTGTAGTTTGGCCATAATATCTCGAGACGAGGACATAAGATTAAGTGAAAAATTGAAAAAAAACTTCATTCCTCATAAGTTACAAAAAACTGTTAATGCAAGTCGGTATTTTACAACTTCAGCTTTTAAAAAAAGTATGTAACAAATAGATCGAGAATAATGTAGTTGCAAACGAGGGCATTAAATTTTATAGGGGCTGCAAAAAATTTAAAGCCTAGAGGCGGCAAATCTGTAAATCCGCCACTGAACTTTGTCTAGCAGCGGTGGATGAGTTACAATAGGAATAAGAGACTTTTGGGGCCAATCCCCTTAGACGGTACTTTTTCTAGAAAAACAAGAAACAAAACTTGGAAGGGGGAAATCTCAAAGTACAGTTTCGTCTTTTAGACAGGCCGCCCAAAAAATTCGAAGAAATATATAAAGTGAGGTCATCATTGTACTTAAGAAAGTTGCTAACGCTAGAGACAGCTAAATTTAAGTCTGAAGTAAAAAATAGAGCACTTAAAGCGCTTGAGACTGAACCCTAGGGTAAGTCTTCCCATACGCTTCTTGAACCTTGTTTAAGATTCGTGATGCTTCTTTCCATGCTGACCATCCTTACCTAACTGTTTTACCAACATTCGTTAAGTTTTATCACTTTCCATTACATTACGTGTCCGTATACATCACGTCAACAGTCATCTGTAACTAGAGATGGGTAGAGGGTTAAAACCCATTCAATCCACCCGGGTTAAAACCTGGTGATTTGGGTTATTACCCGGTTTTAACCCATTATCACCCAAATTGATGGGTGAAAATAGCTTATAGGCTTAAAGGTTATTATTACAAGAAAATCAATAAGTAATTAAATAGTTTTCATTTTTTTCTTTATCATGATCATTATTACATAGTATATAATATAAATCTTAGTCGCTAATTCTTTCTGTTTGTATGTTTGTCCGCTAACTCCTCCTTATCGGATTTTAATACGGTTTTCGCCATCTTAAGTTTATTATTTTCATTTAAATATGTAAATAAATACGTTAAGAAAAAGTTTTTTAAGTTAGCAAAATTGCAAGGGTTCGAGAGCAAGTCGGAAAAATTACACCATTGCGAGGCGTGGGCGGCTCGCTAGTTAACGTTACAAAAATGGCAAAAAATATCGTTAAACAAAAGTTGTACAAGTGGATAAGTAATTATAGTGGGTATAAAAAGGCCATTTCCGTAGCTGAAAACAATGTATAGCTGATCCTAAATAACCAAAGTCAATAAAAAATAACTTTAAAACCTCAATAAAAAAAATCTAATATGAACGATCAAAAAGCGACTGTCACCGTTTATAATCAACACACATCAGCTGATGGTGACGAGGCCATTATTTGCAATGTAAATAACATGAAAACACTTTCTGATTTGAAATAATCCCAAAATCTGTTTATTTACATACATAACATACATACATATCGTCACGCCTGTCTCCCATTGGGGTAGGCAGAGACTATGGATCGCCATATAGGTACTTCGGTCCAGACATACTTCTTGCGCTTTTCACACACATCAATCTCTTCATACATGCTCGTCGATTACGGGTACTTTTGATTTGGCCCTTTTTTAATATTCCACCAATTTGGTCGATATACGTCCGTCTAGGACATCCCGCACCGACGTTGCCATTCATTCTCACTCGGTGTATCTTTTTCCTATCCTTTTTAAATGACCAAACCATCTAAGCATACCTTTCTGAATTCATTTCACAATTATCTTCATTTACACATCTCTTTCGGATATCGGTATTTCGGAGGGGAGAATATAAGAGCTTCTTCCAAGGCACAGTCACAATCATCCACTAGGACATCCATCTGGTGCCTTTGCAGCATCGTTCAATTATAAGAAATAAAAGTAATTTTGGCTGCTCTGTTAGTAGTGAGTCTGTTTCTTTTTTGCTGTGGATATTACTGTGAGCGCTGAATGATCGCTCTGCTGCAGCAGAAGTGCACGGTTCTGTTGAAATCCGAACCGCAACTTTGCTCAAACAAGTGGAAGTGCAAATGCCACTCCACCAACTAACTGCGCATATTTCATTCAGATTTTCCCATAAAAACCAATAATTATTGCGAGCTCTATACGATGACAAGTCTGGCACAACATTAACACCAACATATCGCCCCATTTTATAGACGTACTCCACGGCATCTAATTCTTGGTTTTGTTCTAATTCGACTCCTTCCTATGATGGATCCAAAATATAAGCCGCGAAATGTATAGGTAAGCTTTAAGCATATGTTGACTCTTTCATCAACGTTAAAAAGAATTTCATCTTTTGTGTTGTCATTTATCATTGTGACTTTTGGCAGTAAACATTGTAGTGAAGATTTCATATTTTTGAGCGTAATAAAGACCTTATGGATGTTTTGTTCGTTTGACTCTAACTTAAAGATTGCATCTGACAAAGGTTTTTAAATAATAATGCATTGTTTAATCATATTCATATCAATATAAGTAGGGAACTAACTACGTTTACCACTAATGTAATGAAAATACATCAAACATTTTAATAACCAAATCACCCGACCAACGGATGGTTTGGGTGGATTGTAATGGGTGATAACTGGGTTTTAACCCAAGGCTGGGTTTTTACCCGGGTGATTACCCATCTCTATCTGTAACACTGCGTTTTGGTGTCAAAGGCGCTTGCGCTTTGATTATTGAAACGGAATGCGGCTAGACTTGACTGACAGGCATTGACCACATTGCTATTGATTGATAATATTGATGTATAGCTATTTTAGCTACAGCAGGCTGTCTGGCAGATTAATTTTGTTTGTGGCCTGTAGTTTTGTTTCGGTCAATGATATTTTATTTTCCTGAAGGTAATTCCTTAATTGCATAGATATATTGTTTTGATTCTTTCACGAAATGAAAATGTATTTCTTTTACTGTTATGTGATATTGGTTTAACTTACTGTTATTGCTTTTATTTATTTTTACAGGTCAATTTCTTCGTACATTATTAACGTTGTAGTTTGAGGTGTAATAATGTCACATAGATTCTAATTGAATTTAAAATGGTGCAGTTAAAACATGTTGTTTCCCTTTACTTCATCTATTTACCTTACTTTGTTACACCTGAGGATAACACTGTCGTGGAGTATGGTCCCGACAACTTTAAACAGAAAATTGAAGAAATGGATGGTAATTTCATAATGTTTTATGCTCCTTGGTAAGTCAGAAAGTCAGAAAACAATGTTATTTAGTTATGTGTGCATAAAACTTAAATTTACTGTCTTTTTTAAATAATAGGTGTCATCACTGCACAGACTTTCAGCCTATATGGTCTGAGCTTGCTGAATTAGTAAATACCAAGGATTCTAAGTTTGCAATAGCTCAAATCAATTGCACCAAGTATCCCAAGTTGTGCCAAGAAAATGATATCACAGGGTACCCAACATTGCTGTATTTTCATAAGTTTTCTTTTACCCCAGTAGAATATAAAGGAACCAGAGATTTACCATCTTTAACACTATTTCTTAGTGAAGTCTTTACTACAAAGGATGTAAGTTGTAAATGTTCACATCTTATTCCAACAAATTATCATAGAGTTTAAGCAAATATATTTTTCAGAAAAATGATGCCAAAGAATCCAGTAATGTCAAGATATACAGTGGAATGGCATATTTGACTGATCATAACATTGAAAAGTTTGTATCAAAAGGACAACATTTCATAATGTTCTTTACACCATGGAGTCCAACATCACAATACATGGCTCCAATCTGGTCCGAGCTTGCTATTCATTATGGACACAATGAATATATTAAAATAGGAAAAGTCAACTGCATTGAAAATGAAATGACTTGCAAAAATTTTGATGTCCGGCAATATCCCTTTTTTGTTTGGATTGCCAATGGTAGAATGGTAAGTTTTAGAATTTTTCTATTTCTAATATTTCCTCTTATATTATTTTCTCTTGATACATTTCTGTTTAGATGGGAGTGGCTGATGCTCTGAATCTGCGTGATCTAAAGGCTTATGTGGAGAAAATGTTGCTAACTGAAAACCATGATCCTGATAAATTCATAAAAAATAAGAAAACACTGCCAGTAGCCAGAATTTCTGAAGAAACATTTGAAACTTTTTTGGAAAAAGAACTTGTGTTTGTCAACTTCTTTGCTCCATGGTAAGTTTTGTTTATAATTATTTATTTTGTAAGTCTATTCATTTGTGATTACCATCATGAAACTTCGAAGTTGATTTTTATATGTATACTGCAGGTGTGCACACTGTATGCAACTAAATCCACTGTGGATTAAACTAGGTGAAAAGTTTCAAAATGAAACTAGAGTTTTGATAGCTGATGTTGACTGCGTAAGGTCCAAACCTATTTGTGAAACTGAAAAGGTATACATTTCTGTAATAAGCAAATCTGATATTTTTCCTTACTATGATTGTCTTATTTTTTTTTCATTTTGCAGATTAATGGTCTCCCTACATTAATACTTTATAAAAATAAAAAAGTTGTCAGTGTAGAACATGGCAGCAAACCATTAGAAAGCCTGATTCTGATGGTAAATGAGCATCTGGATGGTTCTGCAACCACCAAAGAAAGTCAACAGTCTGGAGAAGATAGTAAAACAGCCAAAGATGAGTTGTAAGATTATTTATTTCTTATTGAAATCCAATAAAGAACAATAAAGAAATAATGCTGTGTTATTTACAATAGTAATATAGGAGTACCTATTTAAAATAGCTCTTAGTCTAATAGTGTATTTAAAAGATACATAAGCAACGGGATTGGTGGGAATCTAGTTAATTAAATTTAAAGATCAATAACTACAAACGTCTGGTTTTACCAGCAGTATGGGCCTGGAAAAAGTCCCCATCAGCCTGGGTTGCCAATTTATTGATCTGCTTGTGACGGTCCCTGGACACAATTTCTTCTAGAATCTCACCATCTCCTTTTATCAACCTGAAAGAAAGATGCAACTGAGGACTGGAAATAATAATTGATTAAAAAATATTGGTCCTGATTTAACTAGCTAAAGTTATTATGATAACCTATAAGATTTTGTTAAAAATCTTAAATTATTTTTATTAAAGAATGATAGGATAACCTCTGCCTTCCAGTTTCTTCATCTATAACTCTTCTTATGACACTTTGACGCTTCTCCCATTCTTCTTTGGTCATTGGGGCCATAGCTTTCGATTTCTCCATTAATTCTGAAAACACATGCACCTCTATAACTAGATTACTATATTATGTATCCTAAACATAGACCAGTCTATAAAACCGAATTTGTAAGTTATGAAAGTTTTAGACACAGACCAATTGGAATGTCATTAGACGGCTCTGCTTGATGACTACTCTCACTGTGACTCTTGCTTCTGCTCCTGTGCTTTCTCTCAAGTCTATGCTTCTCTTTTTTTAGTTTCTTCTTAAGAGCTTTTTCTGTTTTTCTCTTTTCTTTTCTAAGCTTTTTCTTCAGTTTCTTGAGTTTCCTCTTTTCTATTGAAGATTCAGAGCTGCTAGTACTGGAACTACTACTTGAACTAGATGCTGAGGAGGATCTCTTGCGTTTCTTCGATTTAATTTTACCCATATTTTAAATTTATGATTTGATTTGAAGAAAAGAAAAGCGTGCAAGTCCGAGGCACTCCAAGGGGAACACAATGGGAAACAGGGGAAACTGTCAATGTCACGTTGACAACGTCATTCTGCTTTTTTAATATAGGTAACAGAATGCCCAGCGTTAATTTATATAATATTTTATTCTTGATTATTTTCTTGCAAATCAAATTAAACTTTTTCTTTGGAATAAAGTTGGTGTTCCATTCCAATTATTTATTGACTCAAATATAAATTCTGTTCCACAGTGTTAAGGCCTCAACTTGTATTGTTAGTTTTGTTCTCCTATCGGCCGATAGATGGCGCTAGTGGTCTCTTAAATCGCGCTTATAATACTTTCGTTCGGGCGATAAGCTTTGTCTAGATTTTCCATGCGTTTTATTACTAGCAGGATACCTATTGTGAGGGCTTTTTTGGGATTTGTTTGTACAACAGCTTTGTGTATTATGTATGTATAATACCTAAGTCCTTTCCAGATCTACCTCAATTCCATAAATCATTAAAATCGGTACAGCCATTTTGATGCGAAGTCATAAAAAACAAGAATATTTACAATACCTATATATATTTTATTAATTATATCTATGTATATTTTTTAATTTTTTAACACCTGTCACCAATCCACGCTTCGCAATGGTGAAACATTGAATATTTATGTTTACTTGTTTAAAAATACTTTATCTGTAAGTGCAAGTAGGTACTTTAACTAAACAATTTAAATTTAACAATATAGTAGAGGTAGATGACAAACATACACGAATAGCGAGTTTGCATTATACTATGTAATGATGATGGTGATAATAGGTATGTGTATAATACACATATAACTATATAGTAAGGATATACGTATCTACAAAAGCATGTATTAAGAATGTCTACATACCTATGCTTAAATCTTTAAAACTACGCCACGGATTTTGATGCGGTTTTTTTAATAGATAGAGTGATTCAAGAGGCAGGTTTATATGTATAATAGAATAGTATAGGGAAAGGGGATTAATAACGAAATAAACGCGTGCAAAGCCGCGGGCAAAAGCTAGTAAAAGATAATTTTAATATTATCATTTTTTTATTAGGTAGGTAGTTATTTCTAAGTCAAGTTCAGTGTCGTTACAAACGACATAGGCAATTGTTAGTTACGGTATAAAACTTAAAGTATGTATGTTACCTACCTAATTTACTTACATAAACCTACCTAATATAAGTCGGTATACTTACTATGCTGCACCTATGGCTATCCAGTGATGTCATAATTGAGCGGTGGGCGGGCCCCGGGAGTCCCGATGAATAATTAAGAGCTCCAGTACGCATGCGCGGCGGGAAGGGCCGCAGCTTCTTCACTACAATACATCGAGCTGGCTGGCAAAAACGGTAATGTCGTAGGAAAGTTTAATTAAAAATGCAAGCCGCTCCAGATAGTACGGCTGTATCAGAGGCACCTAGTGGTAGTGATAGTTCTGATTGCGAGTTGGAAAAGGAGCCGGACCCTGACGCTGCCATAACTGAAGAGTGGGCTCGCGAGTTGTTAAATAGTGCGGGTGTGTCCGATGCCAAGGAGGTAAGAATTCAGTTTGCAACTTTACTTTGAATTAATTATATTTAACAAAAAAATACTCTAACATAAAATTAAAGTACCTATAGCTTAAGTACCCGATTATTTCGATCGTGTATATAATTCAACAAGTTTCCCTCAAGCTACTCTATCTATAAGACTTATTTTATTTTTTTAGGTAAGAGTGGAGTCTAGGGCCGGGGTGGCGGGAGCGCTAAGTCGCGTGTTGGCTGTCACTGTACAATATGAAAGTAACGGTGAACCAAACTCCTTACCACTTGTTGTTAAACTGCCACCTCGAGATCCATTTGGAAGGCTGTTCGTCGCTGAAGCACAATTCGACACCAGAGAGATCCTGTTTTATACGGAGCTAGCCCCAGCCCTAAACCGAATTGCTGATGAAGTCTTCGGTCCAGGACATGATTTATCAATACCAAGATTTGTCAAAGCTAGATTACCTGGTAATTACTGAAATAACAATCGTATACCCACACTTATGCGTAAATTTTTGAAAGATCTATTTTTGTTCAGGTGATTCATACTATTTGATGAGCTGTACCGTAACGATTTAGATACATAGAAATGCAACTGACTCAGAATCCTATTTTTAAGCACTACTTAGTTCAAGGTTTTTTTTATCTACACGATTGAAACCAATTAATTGTAAATGTCTTTAATATAAAATATATAGGTACCTATACTTACATAACGATGATTAACAAGGTCGATAATACATACTTAAATGTTTTATATTTCAGATGAAATCGGTGGGGATAGTGAATTAGTGTTAGAAGATGTTACATCGTCAGGGTACCAGGCGGTTGACTTTGCAGAAGGTTTGAGCCTACCACGGGCAAAAGCTGCACTTTTCGCCATAGCAAGACTACATTCATTATCACTAGCCATGCGGGAGCGAGAAGGACCACTAGACCAAAGATTTGACTTCCTTTTTCCATGTGAACGTGCTGCAGCTGGATATCTCCGATTGGTCAGAAGAGGATTACCACAGCTAGAAGCATTCCTAAGACGACGATCAGATTGCATGGAAGAGGCCACTGCTATGGCATCCTTATGTGCTAGAGCACCTTCACTTCTCGGCACACTTTTAAGACCAGTCGAACCAGCACCTCTAGCACACGCTGACTTCTGGAGTGGAAACCTACTTTTTAGAGAAAAAGATGGAAAAAGCGAGTGCATGGCATTAGATTGGCAGATGGTATCGCTTGGGCGACCAATGGACGATGTGGCGCTACTGCTTCTATCATCTTTAACTCCAGAACTGAGGAGAGCTAAGGGGGACGAATTGATCGAAGAGTATGGGGACCGATTGGAAGAAGAGTGCACCAAGTTGGGTGTCGCCGCAGCAGGAGCCACCGTAAGGCGAGGGTTGAAACCTGATTGGCCCAGAGCTTCTCTTAGGGCATTATTACTATGTGCAGGAAGTGTCGATGTAGCTTTAGGTGAACCACGTGCTGAGCGACGACTATTAGAAGCTGTGCGTGACCTACACGCTAATGGAGTGCTTGCATTAAAAGCTGACACTAACGCGTAAACGTAGTCCATTTAGGTGAAGTGCCAATTCACGAGAACAAAATCTTATTAGCATTAAATTCTATAGAAAATTATGGTTCCGTATACTGATTGGTGTTCTTATTGTAAAAGAAATGTAAAAATTTGAAGTCGAATGTATGCCGCCTGAGAAGAGGAGATTGTTTAACGGTTAAGCCTAATAATAAAGACTGTTCATCGTGCATTATACCTATAACTAAAGTGATGGTTGCTCATCGTACCAGGCTAGACTAGAAACTGTATGCGGTCTATTGACTATTTTATTTGGATTAAATGTATGAAATAATTAATATTAAAATAATAAATAAATTCTTTGCTTTAAAGTTTTTACCCCTGAAATAAATCCGTTCCCTTGATTAGAATACCTATCCTATTGGATATTTAATTTTATGAATATTTTTATCAACTCGCTGAAGTGACTTATAGGTAGATATTAGGCAGATACCAGCCTTAAAAGCTCTTTTACATTTTTTGTAAAATTTGCACGATAAAAAACGCAGTCGGAAAACCTCAAGTATGGAGTATCTCAAGCTACAGCAACTCAGTGTTTTATTTACAAATAGTAGAAAAGAGAACTTGTTTACGAACAACAGCATTTTTTTCTATATATTTTAACGGCTTCAAACTACGAAGTAAAATAGCATAACATAACAAACGTTACTTCTTTCGCAAACGCACAAAATTTTAAATATTAGCGTTGATAAGTGAAACGCACCTATAGTATTTGACTGTTTTATTTCATAACAACTAATGACAATTGACATATGACACATGACAGTTTGATTAAAATAATACAACTGACCTTTCTGTGGCAATTTAATCGTAAATAAATATTATCCAATGAAATTTTGTTATGTGACGTGTTAAGAATAATATTCAATATAATAATGGCTCAACCGAACCAAGTGACTCTTGAAATAGATGAGGAGCTTGCAGCTGAGCACCTAACACCTCGCAATGCTGCTCACAGACTGGACTCGATTCCCAGGCCTGCGAGTCAAAATAGAAGTAATTTTGGCCTGGGTGATCGTCTGAACAGTGTATTTAGAGAAATAAGACCACTGGTGGAACATGCCCGTATGGTAAGTTGTTGATTTTTCCTTAACATTTGATCACTACATTTTTTTTTGTAAACTTAATAAGTCATACATTATGACTGTTTTCAAGTGTTCAAAGGTTGATATTGATTGTTTACGGACGATAGTTTTGTTTTGGTTTTACAATACTAGTCCTTATACATTTGATTTGTTAAAAATGTAGTTCAATATGTACAGTGTGTTGATGATATTGTGTAGGGCAACAATGCGCGGTTGTCGCTGCCAACATGGCTTCCCCGGACGGCTCCTGGCACCCATCTGGTAGGTGAGAGTAGCCAACAGCGCCCACAGAGTTCTATAGCTCATGTCAACTTGGGGCCAACAGCTGAAACTTACTTTATTAACGAGCGAGGGACTCAGACTGCTCAGAGGTCCAATAGTCATGGAATGAGCAGCAGTCCATCCAATGAGTCAAACTTGTCTGATGTTGAGAATGAGCACCCGGCCATCAATGTGTCTGTAAATCCTTCAAACAACAACAATATTCATGATAATGGAGACAATGATAGCCAGAGTGATGATGGCGCACAGCAGGTAAATACATTTGGTGTAATTCATACACCTCTAAATTAAATATTTAAATGATAACATAAATCTTTTGTAGCCTTTTCCAGAAAGAAACAACATAAGAGGCCTTAATAGGTTTTGGATGTATGATATAAAAAATCTGGGTTTAATATTTAATTTTATATTTTAGGTTGTGGATGTGAGGGCTACAGTAAATTTATTAATACGGTATGCCCCATTCTACCTTATGCTGTTTATAAAGTTTGTCTATGACAGCAGAGAAGGATTATTTACGTTTGCTGTTCTTTTTTGTACATTTGCACATTGCAATAGTCTTGTGCGTCGGTGAGTATCTTTATTTTTTAAATGCCTGTTTTTATTCTTAATGTTTATTATTAAATGTCAATTTTATTTCAGGGAGCATGGAAAACAAGTAAACAGGAGTTTATTAGCATTATTCAGTGAATTAATATTTACAGTGACATGTATTGTCATAGTGCATTTTCTGTGTGGAGAGGGTAAGCTGTTACCCAATGTTGTGATGTTCCCCGGGTACACAGAGCCTATTGATGTACGGGAACTGATCTGGCTTGTTGTACTCACTGATTTGATAGTGAAGATAATTACGGTAGAGATAAAGCTACTTGTTACAATGATGCCTGCTTTCTTGCTGCCATTTCAAAAGAGGGTAAGATTTTTGAATATGCCGAATATGAATATTTTAAATACATATTATCGTAATGATAAATAAATAAGCCAGTGTTTTAACTTAACGCAATAAGTTAGTTTTCCAACTGTTGGCCCGTAATGCGTTCTTACACAGCTATTGATAAGGGTTATGATTAAAACGGTAAAACAATGTAAACTACGTAATCGCTAGCGTATTCTGCATATATCTTGAAACTACTACTTACTTACGTACTTTTAATTTATCATCATAGAGGCTATACCTCTTTAACAATATGGTGATTGTATTACATCTAGCAAGTCCTCAATTCTTGTAGTAACTACAAGTCTTTTAGTATTTAACCAAACAAGTATATCTTTAATAGATGAAGTTTTAAGTACTAATAGTAACGTCTTTTTTGCTATTTTGTATCAAATAAGTTTTTATTTTAATAGCTTTATCACTTCGAAAACTTATTTAATTTTATTATATTGTCTTTTCGCTATAAATCCTTGCCTCACAATTTCATCCATTCGTGAATCATTGAAGCCAAAAATGTTAGTGGGTATAATATGGCCCCTTAACTTTGACTACCCGAATGCGGGAGTTTATAAATACAGTTTTCGTGCCTAAGTGAGATTTATATGCAAGCTTTAAGTTCATGTAACTATATTTAAGAGGCCTTACGTTTTTTCGAGACGGGTCAAAATAGGTATTTGACTCGCACCCACACAAACGCAGCAGCTCTCGGACGCGTGTGTGCATTGCGTAATTCGGAGCCGTCGTTGTCTAGTACGATTTAACGGTTTTGATCTTTTGATAGTTTGGATACTTTTTGTCTTTAAATGAAATAATATTGGGAAAATAAAACATAGCATTGATTAATTAATTTATAACGTGTAACAAACATAAAAAAACCTAAAAAAATGACATAATCACAATTCACATATTATTATCTTCTTCTTCGTCAACTTTTCGTTTTTTAATCATTTCCCTTTTTTTGATTGCTTCTAAAATGTATTCGGGCTCTTTTATTTCCATTTGCCGGTCTAATCTCGAATCGATAGTTTCAGGTCGAGAGAAAACAGTCGAATTAGATTTTTTTCAGTTTATTTTCCATGACGTTACATAACTCCTTATCTTTCTCTATTATTTCGATTTTCATACTTACTTGAATACTGTTTGTGTTGGTGGCATTTTCTGGTAGCTTATCCGTATGAGAATTTTTTAACCTTTTAATATCTCTTGCATGATTAAGAAATTCAAGATTTGCCCTTTTTTCTTTTTCAACTTGAATTCTGTTCTTTTATTGCCCATTCTGATTCTGATTTGATACCTACAAGCATAAAACTTCAATGAAGTAAAAAGCATAAACTAAATACATACAATATAATAAATAATTGCACACGCTAATTAATATTTATTTTGAATACAATACAATTATCTTAATTTTCTGACAATCATAGTTCAGTTACATGCATTAATTAATTGTTACTTTACTCACCCAAGTATCAAACAACGTTAGGCCGCATATAACTTAAAAGCACGCCGGAATGCATAACAGGCGCGCGGGAAACGATGCGATACGTCCTCTCTCCTGAAGGCCTCGGCCGGGACTGATTTCACGCGGCTCATGCGCTTGGTAATAAGGAGCTCATGAAAGTATTTGTTAAAAAATATAATGACTTTAATTCAATATTTTTATTTTCAATTTAGATTGTCCATATTTTAATGTATAATATATATTAAAATCATTGTTTATGGAATATCTGTAATATGTCAAACATCGCGATGAAGTTGAACGATTATTAACGTATTTCGACCGTTTTATTCAATTATTTTAGTAATGAAACAATAAATATTTGTATATTTTTCTCTGTCACTTCAGTGGAACACTGTATGAAGAATTTAATAGATATTTTTATTTGAATTCAAGTTTATCACTTTAGTACCTATCGAACGGCATAGAAGACCATAATTTTTAAACTGCGAAAAGGGAACGTGAAAAAACAGTTAATACACAAAATAAAAGAAAATAACCTGATTTTTTCTCTGTCACTTCATTAGATGAATAAATTTCCTATACTTTAGGCTAATATTTACTTGTACAAATTTAACCATTCTCTCGTAATTGAACGTCGAAAAGTATGAAAAATCACGATAACTGCGTTTCGGTGGAGAAAAAAACGTAAGGCCTCTTAAGTTACCGCATGAACAGTAATACGTGTCGAATATTATCAGCTAATCGCCGTTATGTTAGTAATCACAGCATGACGTCATCAGCATAAATCACTCTTCATTCCTAAGACGATAATTGTTCTTTGTTACTAGGAATCTAAACTAAACAAACGTTATGTTTCGTAAGGGTACAATTACACGTCATATTTAGTTTATAGCGAAACACGTGATTACATTAAATTTAACCAAAAAATTTACTCTTATTTTTAATTACGGCCAATTCCCTGCTGAATTGGGTAGAAAACAAATAAAAAACCTTATATTTTTTTGTAAGTAAGTACATAGTACCTACAACAATAGTACTGGCTACAAATACATAAAACTAATAACATATTTAAGAGTAGGCAATATTCGTTGGAAGAAAATTCTAATTCTGCATAGGCTAATAGGCATGATGACTGTGAATAAAATACACAAAAATTATGCTACCATCTAATGAAACGTAAATAAAATATTAAAAAATAACAAGGTATTATTAAAATTAAAGCGAGATTTGTTAATATTTTTAAAAAATAAATCTACAAAATACTACAGTCCGCCATGATATTCTGAACGCCAATCAGAGCGAATGACGTCAGTTTCGAGCATGGTTCCCAACTTAAGGGATTTCCCCCCAAATTTAGGGGGTAAATTAGTGGGATGGGATTTTTTTAGGGTTTTTATTTGTTTAGGGGTATTTTTAGGGTTCTTTTTCAGAAGAAATTGATATAATTTATAACGTATTAGATAATTTATAAACAGAGGAAATTAAGAAATACATTACCAAAAGCCTACTAATATTATAAATGTGAAAGTTTGTGAGGATGTATGGATGGATGGATGGATGTTTGTTACTCTTTCACGTAAAAACTACTGGATGGATTTGGATGAAACTTTGCAGTAATATAGGTTATACATCAGAATAACACATAGGATACTTTTTACCGCGGGAAAACATCTCATTCCCACGGGAAACCGACTTCCACGCGAACGGAGTCGCGGGCGGCCTCTAGTATTTAAATAAAAAGATCATCAAATAATTCACCAATCCCAGTCTATGATTTAATTTTGTTTTTATTCTAAATATTAACAATTTGGTTTTTTCTTATTGCTTTTTTAAAAATAGTCAGAAAAATAATTTATTTTTACTAAAATAATCGATTATAGATATTATACGACCGTGCAGATTCCTTCTAAATCTTGAAAAAAAGAAGTTGGTAGATCTACCTACTTTTCGAATTGAGTTTGGTCGGAAACTACCAACCTTTAGAGTCGTACGGAAGGATTTATAAAAATTCGAGTTGGTAACACTGCTCTAACGTGACGTCAAAATCGACGCCATGACACTTTGGAGCGTTTTAGTGGGAATTTTAAACATAAAATTTTAAATTGATTTTTTTTCATATAAATAATGCTTTTTTTCCGAAATATGATATTTTTTACAATAAGTATATATTTCTGAATATGATACAACAGTTTTTCAAAATCTGTCATCATGCCTATTTTGTATAAGAGATCTTCTCATTGGTATTAGATTATTGTCTTATGATTTGAGCTTATTATTGAAGAATCTCGGTTAAAATGTTAATGAGATACGTACTAATACAATGGTGGGATACAAATCATATTTTTTTTTGTAACATTCAAGTTAAAAGAAATATATGTATCTGTCATAACATCTACTCAGTTTAACCGTAATTCTGTATTTAATACCTTTGCTTCTACAAGCTTGATCAAATACTAAACTGAGTATGACAATATCTCTCGATTATTTGCTTGAAAAAAAGGCTGTCTTAAAATCTAATCTACGTTTACTAATCCACTCTTATTTCCAGGGTAAAGTATACCTATTTACGGAAGCAGTGTCTCAACTGTATCGCTCTCTACTGCCCATCCAACCTTGGATATTCTACCTCATGGGGTCCTACGAGGGTTCGGAGAAGATGGTGGGAATGTTTTTGACATCAATATTTGTGATCGCGAAGATCATTGAGATATTGTTGCGGCTAATACTGTTTAAGAACGCCACATGGACTTTGCTGCAGAGTGTGGTGAGTGATAAGCTATGTTATTATTAAAATAGTGTAAATTTTTGAAATATGTTGTAATTTAGAAAAAGGTAAACATTTGGTGTATTGTGCGTCACACCGCACACCTACTATACCTGTGCTGCAAATAGTTTTTTTTCAATATTTAAATAATAATAATAATTAGTCATAGAGCCACTTGTTAGTATGAAGTCATAAGCAGCCTACAACTTCCATATTCATATTTATTTTATAAAGTATCAAATATGAACAATTGCTTGATCAACTCATGTATACGGGGTGTAAAAGAACTGCTTCCGAAAACAAAAACTGGGCATTGCTGGAGGTGTACTGGTTAAGTTTTGAGCAAAAAAAATTGTGTTAGTGAATTTAGTTACTATTGAGGCTCCAGAATACATGGTTTCAGGCTTCGGAAGTGGTCTTTTTACACCCTTTATAAAACTTATTTTACAAAAAAAACACTCAACAACTAATAAATCATATTATCCACCAGAACCTCGGTACAAAACCAACCGGCGAACAAATGCTGTCCGCCGGCGACTCCTGCCCGATCTGCCACGACGACTACACGGCGCCCGTGCGGCTAGACTGCAGCCACATCTTCTGCGAGCTGTGCATCTCGGCCTGGCTCGACCGGGAACACACCTGCCCGCTGTGCCGGGCCAAGGTGGCCGATGAACCCACCTGGAGGGACGGGTCCACGACCTACGACTTCCAGCTGTATTAGGATACGAGAAGCTGGAAGAGATTCTCCGGAACGAATGTTTTAGATCAATTGTTAAGATGAATGCCGCTATGCACCGTTGTTATCGTGAAGTCTAGATACAAAATTATGTATTGCTAAATTGTGTTACTTTCAGTGGCTTTTTTCAAATAAAATGTGCTAAATAAAAAGCATCAATACGTCTTCTACGTAGATTAATCGCATTGCAGCATTCATCATCTTAATTATTCCTGAAAATATAAAATAAAATCGGTACAGTTTTTTTGAAGAGGTATATGAAGTTTGATATCGTATGCACGACATAGTGCTTAATGTTCTTGTTAAGTGATCAAGTGACAGTGATTAATAACGGTGTGATAAGTGTGGACAAACCCTAAAGTGAAGTTACATCTACTAGTCTAAAGTTAATGTTGTATTGATTATGCTGTCCCAAAAATCTTCTAAGAATGTACGTTTGTTACTTTCCTTCGCAAATAATAATCAACTGTTTAGAATGTCACTTAGTGTACGAATACTATATCTTAGAATAATACATGAGGTACTTTTTAATGCGGGAAAAACCTCATTTCGACAGGAAAAAGCATATACCTGCGGGTAAAACCGCAGCGCGGAAGATAGTGATCATAATTTAAGAAGAAATGTTCTGATAACTATTTCTATGTAATCAATTTTCTTTATTGACACAATATAATCTCATAGTATCTATGCCAAAAATATTCCGATAAGATGATATCTGTATTCTATTGTAAATATTTGTATAAAATGTTGCTTGTTGGTATTTCCTTGTTATGAAACGGCCTATGTTATGAAAAAAATACATATGTTCCATAGATGTGTGGATTACTTAAAATTAAGTGTTATAAACATAATTAAAAGTTTGTAAAATTTATGGATCCGCATAATTATTCCATAACATTTGGTTTAAGTATAAAAAAATCTGTATGTTCCAATAAATTAGGTGCAAAAAATTAAAAAAGTGTTTCAAAAAAGACGTTTTTGCGAAAGTCCAAGGGTTCCAATTTACTTTAGTTCAAAATATAAAAATCACCGTAAATACAAGCATTGTGATGTAGCGTGGGTTAAATTATTATTTCGTTTTATTTATTTTCATAGTTAGTATGAAAACACGACAATATGGTTACGTGCATGTATAATAAGGGCTTATAAATGTATAATAATTAATAAGGCAATTAAGACCTACTTGTAAGTGTATGACGTTCAGAGGTCCATTGTTATAGGCTTTGTATTCCCCATTCATATAAAGTGATGGGAATCATTTTACTATGTATTTAAAACAAATCGTCCTATTCTCATACGATTTTAATTGTAATGAATTTGCTAACATTCCAAAAACAATCTTATTCAGTAATATTAATCAGCTGTCATTTTTTATATTTTCGCTACCGTGTATTATTTATTATACACATGCCAATTGATAATTTGGTGATACTGTAAATACACTTGCTGAATTAAGATATTTATTGTGCATTTTAAAATTTTATTTATATTGTAGTATTAAGTTATATTGAATCTTGGAATTTATTGGTGTGCCTACAATAAGATGTTATATGAGAATGTAGGCAATTTATTGTAAATCATCTTGCTTACTTTCAATTTTCTGAAGTAATGCACTTTGTCAATAACAAAATTATAGATATTAGTATAATATAAAAATTGCTTCAGGAAAATGAAAGTGGTAAAGATAATAATTAAATAAAGATCAGTTTATTAAAACTTAACAACTTTATCTTTTATTAAATCCTGGTTGGTAGATTTAGTTCCTACTCAGTAGATGAACTTCCAGTATTCCTTATATTTCTTTTAACCATCATGGATTTCTAAATAATTGTTTTATCTATAGACTAGTTCAACCGGCAGACCTTGTCCAGCCCTATTTGACGTCAAATATTAGGCAAGAGGGTTTGTAGGGGAAAACAACTGTTTTAATATTTTCCTGATACTTTTTTACCTTTTTTATCTTTATTAACCTTCATCTGACTTAATCGAACACAACAAAAAGGAATCGGCCAAATCCGTTTAGCAGTAACCAAGTTTTGCGCTTAGAAATTTGACATTTGGCGATTCATTTCCGTTTATGTAGATTTTGTTTCAATGATTTTTAATTTTAGTGTCACATATCAACAATAGTTTTTGATAACTTCGGGTCTTACGTGCGATCATATTGTACCTATATAGATACATAGTATAATAAGGCCTGAAGTTATAAAAAGTATTCAATCAAAAGCGCGAGAGTTTAAAAGTAACATATCAACAAGTTAAGAGGTTAGTGAGGTGTTGTGAATTATTAACAGAAGTCAAATATGGAGTTCAAAAGTGAATAATCAAACAAAACAATATATTTAATCACATTTTAATCATTGTTTATAGTTTACATAATTCACATACGGTATGTAATTATTAATCACTTAAGTTTACTTTCGCCTACAAATGTGAAAAATTAAATAATTTAGATCATTAATAGTAATTATTATTCAAAGTATCACAAATATCGGATAGAGTCACACTGCTCAAGAAGCGAGAAGCATCTATCTATCTTACTCTCGGCCGCCGTTTTTGTCTTTGCGCTACGGAAATACACATAGGAAAAATAATACGAGACTAGAGCAGCTTGAAAATCGTTCGTTACACTTACAGGGGTTTCTATCTACCGTAACAAAAAAACTTAAACGTATATACCGTCTACTTGTTGGCAGACTAACATTGGCAATCGTCTATTCACTAGAGTCACTGTCGCACTAGAGCCGCGTGCTCATGAGGTGCGTTCGTTAGGAGGTCTCGGTGGCGAGGTGCAGCGTGGCGGGGGCGGGTGTGTTGGGGGCGGGGGCGGGGGCGGGGGCGGGCGCCTCGGGGTCGGGGGCGGGTTGTCCGTACAGGAACAGGCTCCGCAGGCGGGCGGCGCGCGACGCCCCCGCCTCCTCCCAGCTGGCGGCGCTGGCGCTGTCCGACGACGCGAACACGTCCGCCGTCACCTGGGTCATGGAACACATAGTTGTAACTCGGTCACATTAACTCGACGCATCACTGGAATGCAAAGCCGTCATAATGACGTCATCAACTCCATGCGTCTAGTTAATGTGACCGCGTAGTATATACTATACGACGAGAATGTTAGAGAATACTCGGGGCTTAACCCCTAAGTCAAGTATATGAAATTGACATTTTTGACAATTATGCAATCTGACAGATCCATATTTTTCTTTATCAGTAACGTAAAAAATTAAACTTGCATTCATACAATTTGAATACTTAATCACAAAATATGGTTCTATATTTTGTGATTCAAGTATTCAAATTGTATATTTTGTAACTAAGTCTTTTATGCAAATGTAACTATGTATGTGAAGATGGAAATTTGTAAACATGAATCAAAATATTAGGGCATTTTAGTCAGTCATCAAATCTTCATTGTTTTCTTCAGGTCCTTATTTCATCCATCTGTCTGCTATATGCTATACTAGCGACCCGCCCACGCTTCGCAATGGTGTATTTTTGCCGACTTGCTCGCGAACCCTTGCATTATTGCTAACTTAAAAAAACTTTTTCGTAACGTTCCTTATTTACAAATTTAAATGAAAAAATTACCTAAAGGACGGTGAAAACCGCATTAAAATCCCTCAACTGGTTTAGGAGGAGTTAGCGGCCAAATATACAAACAGACAGAATTAACGACTTGGATTTATACTATGGTAATGATGCTATTACCTCCAGCGTGTAGGGCGGCTAGTATAACCTCCAGCGTGTGTATCCATCTGCCTGCTAATTACTGCTACATGCTATATTACCTCCAGCGTGTATATCCATCTGTCTGCTAATTACTGCTACATGCTACATGGTATTACCTCCAGCGTGTATATCCATCTGTCTGCTAATTACTGCTACATGCTATATTACCTCCAGCGTGTATATCCATCTGTCTGCTAATTACTGCTACATGCTACATGGTATTACCTCCAGCGTGTATATCCATCTGTCTGCTAATTACTGCTACATGGTATTACCTCCAGCGTGTATATCCATCTGTCTGCTAATTACTGCTACATGCTATAACCTCCAGCGTGTATATCCATCTGTCTGCTAACTACTGCTACATGCTATAACCTCCAGCGTGTATATCCATCTGTCTGCTAACTACTGCTACATGCTATAACCTCCAGCGTGTATATCCATCTGTCTGCTAACTACTGCTACATGCTATAACCTCCAGCGTGTATATCCATCTGTCTGCTAACTACTGCTACATGCTATAACCTCCAGCGTGTATATCCATCTGTCTGCTAACTACTGCTACATGCTATAACCTCCAGCGTGTATATCCATCTGTCTGCTAACTACTGCTACATGCTATAACCTCCAGCGTGTATATCCATCTGTCTGCTAACTACTGCTACATGCTATAACCTCCAGCGTGTATATCCATCTGTCTGCTAACTACTGCTACATGCTATAACCTCCAGCGTGTATATCCATCTGTCTGCTAACTACTGCTACATGCTATAACCTCCAGCGTGTATATCCATCTGTCTGCTAACTACTGCTACATGCTATAACCTCCAGCGTGTATATCCATCTGTCTGCTAACTACTGCTACATGCTATAACCTCCAGCGTGTATATCCATCTGTCTGCTAACTACTGCTACATGCTATAACCTCCAGCGTGTATATCCATCTGTCTGCTAATGACTGCTACATGGTATTACCTCGAGCGTGTAGGGCGCGGCGTCGCCCGGCTCGTGGCCCGCCAGCGACCCCGCCAGCGCCGCCAGCGACGGCGCGCGCGCCTCCGCCGCCGCCGAGCCCAGCGAGAGGGACGCGTCGCCTGCCATATAACAATAACATGTCAAAGATGATGGTGTAACCAGGGGGGCTACCGCGTAACTAGCGTCGATTTGAACTCGACGTCGACAACTGTTTTCATAGGCTAAATTGTTAGCACTGGCGGGTCTCTATTCGACGGTCATTTATTCATTCGGTCTGTTATCGGCGGTCGCTTTAGCCACGCCCCTTAAATTTCGATTTATTCGTCGATTCGATTCGATTTATTTCGATTTCGACGTCGAGTTCAAATCGACGCTAGTTACGCGGTAGAAGGGCAGTTTGATGTCTCCCAAGTAAACTACCGTATGTCTTACTCCAATTTTACTAGCGAAGTGATTAAAGATGTTATAAGTTGTAATTTATAGGAGGCATTAACTTATAGAAACCTCAAAACTACGTCGCGCATTATCCTATTAGGGAGACTTTCAAATCTACTACAGACACATACTTTCATATGCACTATTATGTTTTATACGAGTAACTCTATCTGTCTCTAGCTCTCTTCACACCACATCCATACTTCCCTACTCACCGATGCTCGGTTCCAGCCTCCGTGACGCGGCGTCATTATCCCCCGCGTCCGCGCCCGCGCCCCCCGCGCCGGCGCCCCCCGCCCCCGCCCCCGCGCCCCCCCTGTGCCGGTTCTGCGCGTTGCTGCCCCCCGCGCACCCCCCCGCGCGGCACAGCGACACCGGCACCACGCCGTACACGTAGAATAGGAGGATGGGGACGCCGATACCGACCGCCAGACCGGCTACCAGAGGCGATACCACCAGCTGGAAGGGAAATGTTATTTAATACACAAAAAAGTATGTATATCAAGAAAGGTAGGTAGTGTTAGCGGTAAAACAAAAGTAATCGGTAACTGGACATCCCTAGCATTCGATGGACATCACTGGTTGGCGTCACTGCCGTTGGGCGCGGATTTGTATTGAATCTAATGGCGGCTACATGTTGTATTTTCTACTAATTCATATTAATTAAAGAGATGTTTAATCTAAAGCCCAATAAATATTGTTATTTTATAGTAGGTACAAGTACTTTTAATGCAAAGCCTGGTAAAATAAACACTGAGACAACGGATATGCCGAAGCGAATTTCTGTGGACTGTAATAATACCGTTACCATGACATGGATATGGCAAGTTTTTTTTTACGCTTATTTTCGTGTACAATCTTTGCCTGGTCAAGTGTATGTGTTGAAACTCTCGGATAGTGCTAACTGCGACTGTCACGTGTCCTACAGCTATCCCTAGATTGTACGGTTGCATCAATTCACCCAACAATAGCAACGACAGTCACTAATATAATGTTCATTCAATTCAATACTACCTATACTTTCAATTTCAACTAGTGGCACTTAACCTTTTTTGACCTGAGATCACCTCATTTTCAATATTATTAGTCTTCTTTAAAATAAAAAGCATCTTCATAACAAGCAAAGCTAAGCAAATCGTACGATTCACTAATACAAGTAGTTTTTGTATCATACTAGCGACCCGCCCACGCTTCGCAATGGTGTAATTAAGAGCCACTTGTTCCCGGCATGCTGTATTTTGGCTAACTTAAAAATACTTTTTCCAGATGTTCTTTATTTACAAATTTAAATGAATAAATTACCCAAAAAAATGGTTAAACCGCATTAAAATCCGTCAAGTGGTTCTGCAGGAGTTAGCAGCCAAACATACAAACAGACACAATTAGCGACTTGGATTTATACTATGTAATGATAATGAAGCTATATCGGTGCGGACCATAATTCAGCTTTCGCAGACTTCCGGTAGCCATCTCTGGTTGCGAACTCATTCTTTAAACAGTAATTGCGACATACAATCGTGGCAGTGTACATCCTGAACCAGTTTAATTTATACCCACCGCAGTTTTAGAGTGGTAGAGTCTAGCTGTAGGCTCTGACTGCAGCGATTACTGGGCTGACTCGACCGGTGAAATACCACCGTCGCACAGAAAACCGACGTGAAGTAGGGACGATGTTCCTGCGTTTCGTTCGGTGAGTGCGGTATCCGGTGCCCAATTTTATCAAAGGTCAGTCACACACCCCCGACACCCACAGTGTTGCGGGTAGTCATGGGCGGCGGTGATCACTTACCATCAGATGACCCGCATGGTCGTCTGCTACCTATATTATATAAAAAAAAGCCAAGGCCACCTACCGCAGCGGCGACCGCGGCCCTCCTCCTGGCCGGCGCGGCCCTCCGCAGTACCGACAGCGACCACCAATGCTGCCAGATCTTCCACCTACACCTAGAACAAGGCCACCTACCGCAGCGACCACCAATGCTGCCAGATCTACCGCCCACACCTAGAACAAGCCCAGGCCACCTACCGCAGCAGCGACGGCGGCGGCCACGGCGGCCCTCCTCAGTACCAACAGCGACCACCAATGCCGCCCGATCTACCGCCCACATCTACAACTATCCACGGCCACCTACCGCAGCAGCCACGGCGGCGGCCACGGCGGCCAGCGACCACCAATGCCGCCAGATCTCCCGCCCACACCTACAACTATCCACAACCACCTACCGCAGCAGCCACCGCAGCAGCCACGGCGGCCCTCCTCCTGGCCGGCGCCGCCCGCCGGAGCCTCCGCTGCGCGCGGCGGCCGGCCCACAGCGGCAGGCCCACCTACACCTACAACCATCCACGGCCACCTACCGCAGCAGCGACGGCAGCAGCCACGGCGGCCCTCCTCCTGGCCGGCGCCGCCCGCCTCAGCCTCCGCTGCGCGCGGCGGCCGGCCCACAGCGGCAGGCCCACCAGCAGCGCCGGCAGCGCCACGCCCGCCACCACGGCGATGCCCAGCGGCGCGCCCGCCAGCGTGCCCAGCTGCCAGAGCAGCTTCTTCTTGCGCGACCACGGCTTCTTGCCCCAGAACGTGCAGCCGCTGGGGCTGGGGAACAACAGGTAGGAAGAACATGGTAATTAACTATGTAATGAATTGTAAAATGACGTGCCAAAATTATGCAATGTAATTAACAGGTGAATAAACGAATATGAATATGAATAGTTATTAAAATTCGTACAGATACATTTTTACGACGTGATCACAGGACGTTAACTTACGGTATGTACCCGCAAATAGATATAGTATACTACGGTAAGGGTAAAGAAAGGTTCAAACAAGCTTGGAACGGGATCAGTTATTTTTACCTTTTTAATAATAATACTTACAAAAGATGAAAAAGGAAGCGAATTAAAATCATTGAACTACCATTACGTCATTCACCTGTACATACTTAAAAAACTAAAACAAAACGACTTTACTGTTTTCTTATCAACTTTAATACCGTATGCCTGAATACACTAATATCTCAAAAAAACCTCAAAATTATTAAAACTACCATGAATAGACCCATCAAAGGCCTTAACTTCTTAACACCTAACATAATAGAGGTAAACTCTTCTCCATTATACCTTAATTTTCATTAACCCCATGCCACTTACCTAAGGTAGTGCAGATCGGACACCTCCTTCATACAGAGCCAGCAGAACTCCGCCCCGCACACGCAGCACACCATGTGGTTGCAGGAGCCGTCCTCTACCTTCACGATCAGCACCGAGCACCGGGGGCACGGCTTCACTTCCCCTTCAACAATGGGATACAAGACATTATGCTGCTGGATTTAGGGCTGATTTTTCCATAGCCAGATAAATGCAAACTGATAAGAGGTATGTTTTCAATGTCACTTCATACATATGTCAAGTATTTATGTTCGACGTGCAACAAAAACATACAGGTTTTCTGTCAGAAAGAATTTATCTGACTATTGAAAAACCGGCCCTTAGTGATAATGCTATACGGAAGTTATCATTGGTAGGGCAGTGACTTGAAATGTATGGCAAAGGGACACAGAAAGAAAGAAACATATAAACCCTTAAACTTTATAACATTAGAATAGATATTCATGAATTAAGTAAAAACAAGATATTACATGGTGCAGGATAAATAAATCATTTGGAAACAAAGTTTCTAAAAAAAGTTTTTTTAGATTATTAAAATTCGTTGAACTTTCAGTCTGAAGATTATCATGATTATCTACTTTTTTGTATCTTAAAGATATCGCAAGATAGCATAAAATATAGTTTATTGACATTTTAAATTGAAATCGACTTCCTATGTGATTTCTAGAACGATAATACTTTATTTAATTTACAGCGCCAAAGGATTTCCTGGATATAAGTAAATGATCAAAGTAAAGAAGATGAAACCAGTACAGTTATCCTATTTCATTCAACCGCCATATCATGTACGATATCAATTTCAATAAAATGTCATTTAATGCCTGAATTTTATTTCAACTTGCTTACTTCATATGAATTACAAGTTGTTTCAACTATTAAAATCTATGGGTCTATTTCGAACTTAGGTATATGTATACAATGTGTATGTATAAAGCGTGTGAGCATGCAGTGTGTGTATGTATTGCGCATAAAGCGTGTAAGTATAAAGTGTGTATTTGACACACACATCATGCACTGACACTTCTAAAGGCGGTGTGTGTACGAAGCTTATGTAGTGTTTCTATGTGTCTGAAGAGTTAGTGTGAGCGAAGTATACGAGTATGTATGTTGTTTTTTGCAGTGTATGTATGTGTATGAGTGTAGTGTGTGTGAGCATGCAGTGTGTGCACTGACACTTCAAAAGGCGGTGTATGTACGAAGCGTATGTTTGTGGATGTAGTGTATGTTGCTGTATGAAGCGTTAGTGTGAGCGAAGTATATGAGTATGTATGTTGTTTTTTGCAGTGTATGTATGTGTATGAGTGTAGTGTGTGTGAGCATGCAGTGTGTGTATGTTCTGTGTAAGTATAAATTGTGTGTATGACACACACCTCTTGCACTGACATTTCAAAAGGCGGTGTGTGTACGAAACGTATGTTTGTGGATGTAGTGTATGTATCTGTGTGAAGCGTTAGTGTAAGCGAAGTATATGATTATGTATGTTGTTTTTTTCAGTGTATGTATGTGTATGAGTGTAGTGTGTTTGTATGTGTGTGAGTGTAGTGTGTGTATGCGTATGAGTGTAGTGTGTGTATGTGTGTGAGTGTAGTGTGTGTATGTGACTCACCATGGTCGAGGTCCTGCGGCGGCGGCGCGGGCTGCGGGTGCCGCGAGCGGCGCGCGGCGTCGCACGTCTGCGTGGGGTGCCACGCCGCCTTGCAGTGGTAGCAGAAAGACGCGCCGCAGCCCGCCGCCAGGCACGACAGCTTGGGGCACGACGCGCAGCCGGTGGCCACTACCGCGTAGCTGCGAGCGGGAAGCAGGCGTTAGTTTTATCAACAATTGGGGTTATATTGAGAAACTTAACGAATATTTTTGAGCTTTGTGTACGTCATGCTGAACCAAGGTATCAACACCGGGTGTTGCACGAACAGGACTTTAATGCCCCTTAAAACCCTAACGCGCCTAACAATACGATCAATTCAATAATCTATACCTAATTATACTAACTTATAGTCTAGCTTTAAGTATGACAGTGGAGTTCTACACAATGTACTTGTACTTAAGTTACAGCTTAGCAAAGATACCTTTTGATGTAAGTTTGGTTTTTAGTAGCAAATGTAAATTTATTTACAGCTTCTTTATGAGCGCACCATGGTACCCCACTGTTGGAACTTTCGTCAATAACTTTCTGTCTACATTGTTACGCACACTAAATCTATTTTCATATTCGAAAGCCTGTTTTAACCTCAATACGTCAAGCGGTTTCCTTAGCACCGCCAATTCTACTGATACCACATAATTTGGGTTAACTATACTCTCCATTTTACAATGAGCACCATTGTGTGTGCGGTTGAGTCATTACGTCTAAGAACCTAAATCCTCATTCAGTTGGTGCCGGTTTTAGGTTAAAACTCTCTTAACTAAACTATAAATATGGCTATCATATATGTGTAACTACACAGCAATGATATAAGATAAAGACAGAATTTTTAGTCCTGGCAACCTAAAATATGCGTGCACGATTTTACTAGTTCTCGGAGCTTTTCGTGCAATTTTACATGATGTTAGTCTACATTTCAGTGCATACAATTGACTTTTATTTTTTATACGAAGTATGAGCAGGTAAGTAGCACGATTTTAAGTTCAGTGATTGTTTTCAGAATCGAGACCAGTACGACCGACTCATTGTCAAATGTTATCATCTATTGTAAGATAGGTAAACCAACCCTATGTTTAGTTACGCAACGCGACTTCATCTTGCTTGAAGCCATTGTTATCGCGGTTGAAACATCAACATCTGTTGCTTGATTCGCGGTTGGCTCATAACTAGGCGAATTGAAAATGGTAAATCTGAATTGGTACTGCGAGACGTCTATGCAATAATGGACTATTGGAAGTGTTATCGTAATAAAAAGATAAATATGATAGTGATAATAGGATTATCTTAGGTACAATCGTTTTTAAAAGAACCTATTTCCAATGAATCCCATTCTGTAAACACAAAACGTTTAATAGAATTGTAAATAGTCTATTGTGGTACTACGATAAGTGCTGGCTCATACACCTTGATGCAATAGAGTGTAGCCGGTAAAATATCATGGTTTAAAACTACATTGCTTGCCTAATCTAAATTATTTACAGAATAAGTTAATTGACATTGGAGTCATATGTTTTAATGTTTGAAATGTTACCATTACATACGTTTTCAAACTAATTAAAAACCGGTAACTGATTAGCTTATGAAAATTGTAATATTTTCATAAAAAAATAAAAATAATACAAAACATTCTACGAAATATTACTCATATAAATCTATGACAATTTGTGTCATAAAAATATATTTTTTTCCTTTTCTGACCCAAATTATCAATTTCCCTGCCATCGTGCAATTATTTTATCATTACAGTACATTCTTAGCCGTGTTCGTTTCAAAAAATAATACAAGAAATAGGTTTTACCGTTGAGTAACGGAACTTTGTTTTAAAACGACATTAAATAAAGAAATTAAGTACATTGTGAGCAGGCTGAGCTTTTCTTATCTTAATTTATGTAAGGATTTGCTTGACTTAATCATGTTTTCACATAAAATGTTACATGAACAATGGGCCATATTAATTATACCGTCGATTATACAATATTGTTAGCAAGTTGGTAAAGCCAGTAGTGTCGATATAAAATAACTTAGTATAATAATTTATTTAAAAGTACTGTACTAAATCAGGTTTTACAAGTTACAAGTGTGTTGCCCTGTATTTAATTTATAAAGCAACAGTTTTTGTACCGTGACGTAAGTTTCTACAAAACAATTTAAGCAGTGTCATTTGCAAGTTTGTGTTGAACCATTAACTCTGATAACGAGGGTTTAACGTTTAAATATACCTGCAGTCAGGGGCCGGACACCACCTGGTGTCAGGGTCGGCAGCCAGCGCCCGCCTCACCGAGAACTCCTCATACTTGTCATACAACACCGGATTGTCAACTATACGCCGTACATCTGCAACAAGGAAAACCATATCGTGAATCACATCATAAGGAAACCCCGAGAGGCAAACTTGCGGGTATTTCAAAACACGTCATTCTAGGTCAAGCTTTTTTTATTAGGAACAGCAATTACGGTAACAACCTGCGAAATTAATTTAGATACCTGAGCATACATCCGCGTAATAATCTTTTTATTGTCTCAATGACTTCATTATTCAAACTTTTGCAAGTCTACGAAACTGCGTCGAACTAATACAGTTTGTGTGTTATGAACTAGCATAATTTTACGCTGCAGTAGCCAAATAGGTGTATGAATATTGTAGTTAATTAGCATAGCGATGCGTACCTGACAAATAGCCCGTAGCATAGGGCTCAGCTGTCATAAGGTGGTACGATAAGTTAAATATACATGGAACTGCACTTTAGCGAAGTAATTAAACATTTACCTTGGCATGAACTCTTTGTGTGTTGATAATAGGAACCGCATCAGCTTCCTCTACTTGCTTTGTTTAGAAAATTGTGTAAAAAACTACGAGAACGAGTTGTGGTATCAAACAAAGCGGAATAAAGGGAGTGCATCATGCTATAAAAGAAAACGTATGACGTAACAAAGAATCTATGTAAGTAATGGAAAACATGTTATTTTCTGCGATCTAAGATACCTCCCGTAGCTTTGACATAGGTACATAAAGAGGTCATGGGAGATAACATAACTACTTGATTGACGTAAACATTTGTGATAGTTATTTACCTCCTTTCACAAACCGGTCATCTGGTTTGTAAACTTCCCCGAATCTCAGTTCAGATTTAAACTATAATAAATATTAAAATATACTGAAATTTATTTTCTTTCCTATAAATTGAGAAGCTTTTGCTGAAGATAAATTTCCTTAATGATATTTATGAAATAAACATTGTAGTGTAAAATATTACCTACTAAAAAAAATACGGCTAACAGAGTATTTCTTATCTATCTTGATATCTTTATCCCTTATGGATTCTATCATTATAAACACTTATACATTTGTCAGCAGGTAACTATATATGACCTTCCTAAATTATGAATCGGAAAACAATTTTAATTTAGGTTTTCACCTAAGTATTGTTGTCATGGCATTTTTTTAACCCATATAAGGCCCACTTGCAGCAAACGAGTTAGCTAACTCAGGTTTAAATGGCGCCACCATCGATTGTAAATACTTCTCATTACAATCGACGGTGGCGCGATTTAAATCTGAGTAGCTAAACCGAGTTTAAAACGTTTCCTGCAAGTGGGCCTAAAAGGTCTATACACATAGTGGTATTACCTGAAGGGTGCATACTCTCGTAGCAGGCGGGGCAGTTGACGGGCACCCTGGCCTCGTATATCTCGATGGCGAGGTACTGCTTGAGGCAGGGCTCGCAGCAGCGGTGCGCGCACCACGCCAGCCGGACCATGCTGGTCGCGCTGAACGCAGACAGACACAGCGGGCATTCTAGCACGTCGCCCTGGAAACAAAGGCATGATATAAGCATGATACCGTGAAACACGCCAACTTTGCCCACATTTTGTAAATAAAATTAGATATTTCGAGATTTTTGTTTGTAGCCCCAAAATTTTTTTTTATCTGTTACAATTTTCAGATCATATGCATGCATTGGTTTACTTAAATTTAGCACTAATCATCGTTTTCTCCTTCAAATCAACAATTTTCAAGGCGGGCAAAGTTATCTTAACTTTTAGCCAACATTACCCACCACGATATTCAACGAAACTATAGCACTTATCCGAATGGAATAAGAACCATTTAAAGTATTTTGGCGTAAAAACCGGACGCTCAAGAAATTAGCTCGCTATCATAAATATTTTGCTTCTGAAATGACCGGGCAATGTTAGCCAGAATTTTTTTCTATTTTCCATACAAACGTCATGTAGCAATTTGAAAGTGCTAGGGTTGTCACATTTGAGTGAACAAGAATCATACCTACCTACATTTATTTCTACAAAGTCAGTAGGAACAGGGAAGTAGGAAAGTAAAAAGACTTTTATGGCGCAAAACTAATGTTTAATTAAAGGCTCATCAATAATGGCAATTAAGTAAAAAAAAAAATAAAAAACATATTTTTGAGAGTTGCTTAACCTCAATTTTGTTATAAAAAAAATAAAAAATGTAAGTAAACAAAAGAAGCTTAATAAGGATTCACCCTTAAACTTAAAGTCTGCGATAGGTATAGCGCGGCGGCGCGGCGTGCTGGAATCTCGTCAGGAGAAATTGGGATTGTAAAGGTTATCAGTTAGCCGTGTGAACGTACACCCTCCAATAAACAAAGAAAATAAATAAAAAATAAAACATTAATTATACCTAATTATAAGACCCTTTGGCACGAGGAAAGGTAAAGATTACACAGTCTTATTTATCTCTTCAGTCATTTTACATAATATTTGTTTTTTAACTAATAAACTATATCAATAATAATTTAATTACCATATTTTTACCAACTAATCAACAAAATTACCAATCAATGTAAATATCACAACATTTTTTTACAGCTAATGGAATTATTATTTGGAATGTTGACTTAATCAAATACTACTAAGAAAGTAAAATTTGGAAACATTCAAAAATGTCGCTCGTCGTTTTCACTGTATGTTGAAATTATTGAGATCAACATGAAATACAATCTGACCACGTCGAGTAATAGTTGGCTCTGGTAAAACTGCTATAACGTCTTCTAGATGTTGTATGGTGCAAATGTCATCAACTGCTGGATATGAAAAGGTCATTCCTGTTTCACATTTAGATTCTTTAACTTTTCGTAATAATTTTACTGTAGGACTCACACCATTAACCGACAAAACCTTACCGACATAGTGTTTTAAACTCTTTTTTGTGGAGAACCGAGCAACAATCCAGTTATTTTCTTTAATTTTTTCTTGATTTTCATGAAAATATTCAATATCATGTAATCCAAAGGACGCTATCTCATTTGGAAACTCAAAATTTTCTTTATCTTGTTCACGTAGGGATTCAGCTATGTAAAAATCGGTCATCGTTTCATAGTCATCATCAGTATCAACTGTTAAAAATTCATTAGTCGTAGACATCGAACTTGAGTCACTGTCGCATCGTTTAGGCCTTTTTTTCATTAAATTACGTCCTTGGGCTGACTTTTTGCCTTTTGATTTGGTTTTAGCCTCTTTTTTATATTACTTTTCTTGTCTATTCTTTTATGTTTCTTTTCTATCTTTTTCGGTAGTTTCTTTTTCTTCTTTTGCAGGCATTCTGGTAAATCGGTGTTAACTGCAGCTATAAACGGTTTATTTTCAATCTTTGTAGAAGCTTCCTTTAACAAACAGACATTAGCGGCAACAGTAGCTGGTGTTCCTGCCTTAATGAGTAAATTAGAAAGTATGCGTATTTTATTATTTTTTGTACCTAAATTAGAATTAATTACTTCTATGCATAGTTTGCTAAGGCTTTTAGGAAAAAAAAAATTCTGATACTGAGGGATACTGAAAGTCTCATTAAAGTCTTGAGCATTATTTCTGTCAGTACTTGAACGATGATCGATAAATTCTGTTACAAAAAGGCCACTTTCATGGTCTAAATAAACAGTTTCATTATTTCTGGTTTGTACATTAGCGGATTTCTTTTTTGCTTTTAATTGGACATTTAAGTCGGCAACGCTCACTGATTTTCCTGGCTCACAAACGATTTTCTTACTTCTCTGCACTTGCATAGGTTTTTGCGCTCTGCTCTCTATCAAATAATCCACCAGTACCTTATCGATTCCATAGGACAATATTTCTTCTTGCATTTCTGGGATCTTCTTAAGAACTTCTTGAGGATTCAATGGAAATATGCCCGTTGCCCTAAAGCCACTTTTTATGTTCTTATTTTCTGTCATCTTAATTGCTTCAGTTAACTCAGTAAGTAATTTTGGAAAGTGTTTTTTATTTAATGTGGTTTGGGTCGGATTTTTGAGCTAGTATTGGTACAGAATTTTACGCCAGCATCTTTTTAAAGGCGCAAAAAATGCGACATCTAAAGGTTGTGTTAGATGAGTTGATCTGGGTGGGATAAATACAAACTTGATCTCATGAAGCTCGCATAACTCTACTACTTTGATGTTTAAATGGCTGGATAGGTTGTCACAAATGACAACTTTTGTCCCGACAGTTTTTTTGGCCCACGGAATAATTATTGTTTCGAAGTAATTCTCAAACATGGCACTGTCGAACCAACCTGACTTAGTACAGTTAAATCTGGTTTCCGGTGGTCCTCCATTAAGCCATTCTGAGTATAAATTTGTCGCTTTGTAAACAACATACAAAGGAAGACACCTACCTTCTGCGGTGGCCGTAAACATGATCGATATGTTTCCCTTGGTGGAATTTACTATTCTCTCCGGATACTTTACTCCCCTCCTAAAAATGCACTTAGAAGAGCCAGGGTCGTCTGAAAGATTGGTTTCATCGAAATTTATGATATTTTCAGCTGGTATATTTTTCAATGTCATATTTAAATTATTAAAATAGTTAATTATTTCTTGTGATCCCTTCTCAGCTCTAGCCTTAGATATATTTTGACTAGTTCTTAAAGTTAATTGATCTCCATGCCTAGCCAAAAAGCTGTGTACCCATGCATCACCAGGTATCTTACCTTTAAAAGTATGATCCCGTGAGTTTTTTTTTAAGAATTCGTGAACCAATAGCCTAAGATCTAGTTTTGTTAGCGGGGAGCCAAAATTGCTAGAAGCTTGTAAGACCTTAACAATTTGTTCCTCTTCTTTGGTCGATAGTGAAGTAGGATGTCCAACGGATTTCGTGTGTACTCGTTTTATTTTGTTAACAATAGTCCGCCTTGGGATTCCAAATTGTCGTTCAGCATCTCTTGTTGAAATTTGACCCGACTGCACAGCTTCACACGCAAGCATTAACATTTCTTCGGAGTAGTTTTTGTACATCCTGGATCCTAGTTCTCGTCTTGATCTTCTTGGTCTGATACGTGACTTATACTTATTTTTCTGGAATTTACAGAAATTTTAATTATTTATAATGCAGTAATCAAATTTTTTTTTATCAGGTAGTTGGTAGGTATATTTATACAATCTTTCTATAATTAATGACGACTGCCTAGCCAAAAACAAACCGACACGTAAAAGTGAATCTATAGTGATATAAAAACATTAACATACATACAAGACCCGTAAAATATTACGCTCCGTTTTTTGGCACTTGCGTAAAATGAAAACAAAAGTGTCAGCCCTAGACGTTTCTTGAGGACGGGCAATGTTGACAATGATACGGCTGCACATTACTGTGTAACTTTGCCCATCATCATAACTTTTTTTACAGAAGAGCTACATCAACAAAACTATCATCAAAATGCTCAGGACATTGTTTTACATAAGAAACAATCGACTAAACTTACCGGTGTATTCGCCATAATGCACAATTGACTTCCAAATATACACACTAATTTGCCCGCAAAAACACACCTGACATCGACAAGTTCCTACAGGTAACTGAGGCACAGTGGGGAGCGCACGCGATGTCCTGTGTTGCCACACGTATGATTTATTTTCTACTAATATTATTATTTTTGTCGCAAGTTTGGTAGTTTTTTTTATATTAGTGACTTTCCTTAGAAGTTGTGTTTTGGGCAAAGTTTTACCTGGTGGCAATGTTGGCGTATTTAACGGTACTACAGAAATTAATAACAGACCTACAAGATGGCATTCTGAAAAATATTCCTAACTAGCTTTCCGCCCTGCAGTTTCACCCGCAACTAAATGGTTTTTCCCGTGGCAATATCCTACGGAACCCTATTTTTCCAGAATAAAATATAGCCATGTTACTCGTGTATAATGAAGCTTTCGAATGGTGAAAGATTTTTTTAAATCGGTCTAGCAGTTTCGGAGCCTTTCATTTCAAACAAACTAACAAAAAATCAAATCTTTCCTCTTTATAATATTAGTAAAGATAGATGCCGATAACCGCATTAAAATCGTTCAAGAGGTGATAGAGGACCAACTTACAACATATACGCATAACGACTCAATGAATTCGTTAGTTTAGTCACACGGCCGAAGGTCGGAAAACTATAAAATATCTAGCATGTCAATGTTGTTCATATACAGTCAGTAAGTAATAATGGAACATCAAATCTTATAAGTAACTAGAGACCCGACCACGCTTCGCAATGGTGTAATTTTGCCGACTTGCTCACGAATCCTTTCATTTTTGCCGAATTAAAAAACTTATTCTAAATGCTCTTTATTTACAAATTTAAATGAATAAACTTCCTAAAAGATGGTTAAAACCGCATTTCAATCCATTACGTAGTTTAGGAGGAGTTTGCGGACAAACATACAAACAGACACAATTAGCGACTTGGATTTATTTATACTTTGTAATGATAAGTAAACATTACATAAGCTTTTTTCAATCTCAGCTACGTAAATAACCTAAAGGTAATAAAACAAACTACCTACTACCTCCAAGTAAATATAATTACGAGACACAAACACACTGGTGAGATCAGCCTGAGATTAAATTACGTTGATCCTAGCAAGAAAAGGCACGTACGCTTTCAAAAACGATGACTCCCGTCCCAGTTATTTTGTTATCGAGTTCAAAGTGCGTTGGTTGATGCAAAAGTGCATGTTTTGATTCTGCAATCAAACGCGGTTGCACAACGGTCGCACGCATGGCGTCGTGTAATTGTACTGAATTAGGTAACGCTGTTGTTATTACGTTTTTGTAGATGGTATCGGTCGCATGATCGCTGCTGGCAATTAATAAAGATCCATGGGAAAGGTCGCTTGTTTTCTGGAATATTCACTCGATTTAAGAAGAATATCACATGAAGATTTTATTTCAGGAATTTAGTTACTTCAAAAGGGTTTCGACTGCATAAAATAAAGACAGTCTATCTTATCTAAGAGCATATTTTTCACAAGACTGAAGATATTTTACATTTAAACCTTCCTCTTTAATCACTCTATCTATTAAAAAGAAACCTATCAAAATCTGTTGCGTAATTATAAAGATCTCTATACATACTACATACAGACACGCATACTATGTAGTGATAGTGACGTATAATTGTCACCTTTTAACAAGTTCCTAGCAGGATCTTACAGGTTACTCATACTTCATAAGTAATATTTTCTTACAATAAATCCACTGTGATTCCCCATGGAATGTGTGCGAACAGGAAACATGAATGAATGAAGGAACGGCGGCAATGACGATCACAGTCGGCTCTCGTCGGGGGAAATTCGAAACACAAATTGTGAACATTCCAGAAAATAAGATTATTATTACTACTCGGATTCGGAATAACTTCGAAATTGGAACGGTCGAAACATTCGGAGAATAGTTACTGCTAAAAGGTTTTACTTACCGCCGGTTTCTGAATTGAGAATTTGAATCGAAGTCATACTTAAGTTGATACTAAATTTAAATTTTTGTATAGTCAAATACTCAAGTAAAGTACTTACATGTTACTTTACTTCGAATTCTCTATTCAGAAACCGGTGCTTAGAACTTTAGACGAAGATAATAAAGCTTATAAATAACACAGTTTCAGGCTCTTTCCCATATAAAGTAAGGTTTTACCATGGATGAAGGTGTAAAAGGATAGACAATAGCCATACAATAGTATAAATCTAGATGGCGCTATACATTTCAATTTATAAGGTTAGATGGCGCTAGCAATTTGTCATTAAAATAGGTCAATTTAGTTTTGTAGAAAAAATAAATCTAAATTAACTAGATGGCGCTAATACAATAAACATTTTCATACGAAATTCCAGTGATGCCATTAAAAACAACAATCAGCTGCACAAAGTTGATAGGTGACGTTTATAAATTAGCTTTTGTCGAGTGCTTTTTAATCTTTATCACCGCATCTACATCTATACGTATATGCTATAGTCCATTAGAGAATGTAAGGTCTACAAATTACACACATTGACAATAAATGTATAATTTGTAACAACTTTTTACTTTTGTCAACCTTAACATTTTTAAAAACATTAGTTGAAATGCGAGTTAACTATGAAAACATGTTGAACATTGAGTGTAAAACGAAAATAACCAAATCATTTGTTTCATACTCGTACTTTGTGGTTCGCCTATGTTGAGATTGATAAAGTTGATTTCTAAGTTTTATAATAAGTATGCAAGCTGATATAAGTATGCAGGACAGAATGCGTATTATCGAAATGCATATAATCATTACAATAGTATAATCCAATCCAATTTTGTCTGTTGCAAGTATGTTTGTCCGCTAAGGAGATAGCGTATGGTAAGTGGATAAACCACGAAATGGATTTTAATGCGGTTTTTGCCATCTTTTAGGTATTTTTTTCATGTCTATTATATCCTTACTAAATATAATATTTTAAATGTGAAAATGTGTATGTCTGTCTGTTGGTATGTTTGCTTCACGTAAAAACGTCTGAACCGATTGTCTTGATTTTGGAATAGAGATAGTTCGACACTCAGGGAAGAAAATAGGATAACTTTACTTCGGGAAATAGCATCATTCCCACGGGAAAAGCTATTTAGCTTACCGTGAAACCGCAGGGCGGAAAGCTATATATCATATATACTAGTGACTCAATACATGATATTACTCAAACTCCTTACGAGACTCGATTTACTGTAAGTATGAAATATTTGGAAAAAACATTTTGTTATAAATGTCAAACATTACCTAAATATATTTGTAAACAAGTGTAAAATAAGCTTCTTCATTACATAGTATAAATCCAAGTCGCTAATTCTGTCTGTTTGTATATTTGTCCGCTATCTCATTCTAAACCAGTTGACAGATTTTAATGCGGTTTTCGCCATTTTTTAGGTTTTTTTTTCATTTAAATTTGTAAATAAAGAACATGCAGAAAAAGATTTTTAAATTAGCCAAAATTCCGGGTTTCGGGAACAAGTCGTTACACCATTGCGAAGCGTGGACGGATCGCTAGTATTTTATATAAATAAACTTTCTTGGTTATTAATTCTTTAGTTATTTTGGTTATTAATTCTTTCTTTACGACTTAAAAAGCAAAATGAATGAAACTCATAATAAAAATACAATATGGTTAAGATTTTAACTAGAGTAACATGATTCTAGGACGAAATAATAACTCTGAGACCATTAGATTGTTTTAGCGATCGTATAGATGAATAGAAGAAATAAAACAACAACCACAATATTTTATAGAATAGTGCTGAACCTTAAGTCTCTCAAATTAAGGTTGAGAATGGTGTCGGTTAGAGTGTAGGAGATCCGAAAAAAAACCTCTTGGTTTTTAAGAAAATGTTGTAACAACCACAAAAATTTATAAAAATATATTGAGCTTTAAAACTGTCGCGTTAAGGTTGATATTAAGAAGTAGTAAAATAGTAGTTTATTAACTTTAGTGTGTGTGAAACTGTGAATATGACCACTGATGCAATAATGTTTGTCAAATATGTGGACTATATTATGGACTCTTGCAGCTTACCGTACCTACTTTTGTGTAGAAATATTTTAGGGCTTAATCAAATATCAATTTTGTTATAGATAACGTTTCTTTCTATTAATAAAAAAATGTACATTATATGTTTAGCATACTATGTGTTAAATGGTCACATTTATCATTTATTGATTATCCTGGCTAAGTTTTCTGGGAATTGTAATAGATAGACCACCCTCAAAAAATAAGATGTCTGGTATTGTTTTTAGCTTAGCCTTCCCCAATTTTAATAATTTTACTTATTTTGATACACCTAGTAAGTATATAACCATTCATTCTATTATCATTGTCTACTAAAAATCTATGGGTATTTCAAGTAGGTAGGTATACAAAAACCTATTACGCGTTTATAAATTTGTATCCGTTCAGAAAACGTATGGCTGGCCGGCCGGGCGGCCCAGTGTTCACAACCGTAGGTACTATTATTTTTATGCCTAGAACGATATCAAATAAGTATTAAACGCAGATAGAATGAAGATTTTTAACTAATTTGGGAGACTATTTCATACTTACATTTTCGACACCATTTTAGTAAATACGATACGATTGATAAATTTAGCGAAAATACATCATTAAACATTTTACAGATGTTGTACGGAAACGGCCTCACTATAGGTTGGGAACACTGCGGGCGGTAGACATTTGCAAAAGTAGACTGAAATTTGTCAGTTTCACTTTTATCAAGTTCTGTTCATGCCAGTAAAAAAAATCGACTTAAATCATAAATTTTGTATTTATACTTTTTGGTTTAAATCGACATTTATTGGTCTTAAATAAACAATTGATTTAATATTTTAATGTGAAAAGCAAAAATAGTTTTACTACAACGCCATCTAGCGGGTGTATTATAACTAAAATTGGTTAAAATATGCAAATTTGTGTTTTGAGACTAGTAATGTCATCTATCGAAAGTTTGGGAACTAAAAAAAAGTATACGCTATTTTGTATGGCTATTGTCTATCCTTTCACTTCTTCATCCATGGTTTTACTAACCATATCAGCATAAAATTGCATCACAGAATATTGGGTTTAAAGTTTGTAAAGGCTAAAATCCTATAGTAAGATCAGATGAATCAGAATTACCGATTCGATTTACCGTTACAAACGCTAGTTAGTGAAGGGCAGGCCAGACTTAAACGTTGTGGAATGTGTTTTTCCTTCCTGGAGACCACATCACTTAAATAAACATTGATTCACATGACCTTATAGGATTTGAGTGTGTAAACGTTTTTTTTTTCGTTTATTATGTTATGCCGATAGTTTAGGGAGTTTTCCATATTTTTTTAGTGATTTCACAGTCATGATGGACTATGACTATGATACTTTTTTATCTACCAAAAGTTAAAGTATACTTTAGCAACACACTTAGAACGCTAAGCCTTCTCATTTTGTACTGCAACTGATTAAAAACTTGATTAAATACCAAAAAACTGAGTCATAAAACAAGTCATAGTTCTCCGAAAGTACGCAAAAACAAAAGCGATACGATACAGTTATGGCCCTAGAAAGAAAACAAGTTACGCAATTCATAAACATTTTTGTTTACTCAAGATAATCGTGTTTATCTAAATAAATAAACTACATTTATACAAAAAAAACAAACATTACTACTGTGCCGAGGCGTCATATTTTTTTATAGAATTCACTAACAACATAATCATTAAAAGCGACTTTTTATGAGGAATTAATTAATCTAACATCAAAGACGTTAAAAAACCTACAAAGAGATTTTCTTTTGAAGATGTTTTTATTGAAAATCGTGATCAGCTCAACTACTTGAACGTTAGAGGATCAAGTCGTTGACTTTTTAGGATTTTCTGTTTCTTGATAGAATATTAATTATCTAACTATTATATATTTAAGTGCCTACACTGTGAAAAAAATATGCTTAGACCAACAACAAAACCTAGACTTGTAATTACCTAAACGAGGTCACATTCTAAAATGTATTTTACGTTTTGCATTATTTTACAATGCTGTTGGTTTAAAGCTGTATCATTAAAAAAAATAACTGAACTTCTGCTTTGATTGCCTTTGGTTTTTAAACCGGTACCAGTTATGTTTAAACTTCTTTTAAGTCGGTTAAAAGAATCAGGGATTGTATGTTCGTCTGCATGTGTTTTTTCATGGTCCGTAATTATTTGTTTAGTTCAATCACGTAAATTGTGGGTGTGCGGACTTTCTTCAAATTGTAAATGTCGTAATTAGCACTAGCCATACAATATAATATTTGTATACAGTTTTTTTTTAAATAACACATTAAGTACCTAATAACTGAAAAACTATAGAAATTTGCATAAAGCTTTGCTGGTAAAAGTGCAGCAAGGTCGCAAACTACCGCCAATTAGAGAAATCTAACACGGAAACTCGCTCGAGCCCAATTTATAAAGTAGTCCAAAAAAACTACATTTTGTTAGGTTAATGTCAAGGTGTTTTAACTTAGAGGCTTAAAGTCACATGGTTTCAGCTTGTGATTTACAAAGGGTGTGATTGTTTATAACAACATTTTATTTGTTATTTGTGAAGATACTGACTGAGTGTTATGATATTAAAAACCACCAGCTATACTTAAATACATGTTTAAGTAGTTTGTAAATAAAATTGTCAAAAATTATGAGTTAAGGTTTTACTGTTACCCTATTGTTTAATTTACTTTTAATGAGACATTTAAATAAACTGTCTTGTAAACATAATGTTTAGAAAGAACCGTACAGAATACTAAAACCGATCGCAATTAGTCTAATTAACCTAATTTACACAATAAATACAATTTTGAAACTTGCATCTATGTAAACAGATTTCATAATTGAAATTATTCCTTCACGATATGTAAAAACAACCAAATGAACTACTGATTTCGATTAAATTAATTAACTGCGTTTATCACAATGCCCACGAAACTTAATGATTACGACCTTTGAATAATTTGCTTACAATGAAATGGGACTTGATTCAGACTAATTGAAATTAGTGTCTATACACAGCAAAAATTTGCCAGATTCAATTACTGCCTAAAACGTTATATAGCTGATTCTTCTTCTTCTTCATCGTGTGATGAATATGCACTTCGCAGCACATATTCATCTAGTGTCAGAGTTTTTGGGAACCGCCTTTTAGCGCCTCTGACGTGGTTCCTATAGGGTAGTGGCCACCCTACTGTCAATATTTTTCAAGCCGCCTGTCTATTAGATTCCTGACTTGGCTTGACGAGTACGAGGTGGAATAGTACCCGGGACCAACGGCGTGCCTTCCGAAGCACGACCGCGGCCTACGTTGCTTAACCTCGACTATCGATTTAATACCCGAGATCGCAGTGGGCCACCGAGATTTCATACATATAGCTGCTCATCAAAAGTTTATTATATCGCATTTTTTACATTAAACCAAATGTGTTTTTGAAATAAATGAATTAAAGGCATGGAGTATAAAAAATCCTCTAACTTTGTACAAAAAAGACAAATTAATAAATAAATACTTATATAGGTATATAAAAGTAACCTCTTCGTCCTCGGCGATGTAGTCGACGGGCGCCTGCGGGCGGTGGCTCTGCTCGACGCTCAACTTCACCGGTCGCGAGTCGCCCTGGTCCAGTACTGCAACAAAACAACATTTGTTATTAACTAGTGGCCGCGTGGAAGTCGCTTTCCCGTGGGAATGAGATGTGTTATTCTGATGGACCTATATTACTGTAAAGTTTCATCCAAATCTGTCCAGTAGTTTTTACGTGAAAGAGTAACAAACATCCATACATCCATCCACCATTTATACTATTAGTAGGATAGTAGGATTAGTAAGCGACTTCGTCTGCGATAAAAGTGATTTTTCCGTGGGAATGAGGCTTATTACCGCGGTAATAAGTAGCCTATTTTCATCGCAGGAGTAATATACCTATTATAGGAATAATCTTAGGAATTTCTTTCTTCCAGCAGCCCTAAGATCAAAGTTATTCGAAGAGAGTACAACTTCTGTTTTAAGTACATAAAAAACGATTTTAAATAATACTTATTTATAAAGGTAAAAATATTTTTAAAAGGTATAGGTACCTAATAGTTTATATAAACATACGTAAATTTACTTTTTTTAGGCCTATCTATATACTGAGTAACAAAACTACATAAAGCCATCCTAACTAACTTTCGAATTGAATCATAGTGGTTATGTTGCATTGATGCAATTTAAATATTGTTAACGAAAATTATTACAGAAGCTATAATAAAACCACTTTTATGTTCTAAATAACCACACACGTTTCCTTTACACTACAAGACTCAATTCTAAAACCTGAAATTAACGTCGTTTACTGTTTTTAAAAAAAACTAGGTAAATACTAATAATTTACCTATTGCAAAGGATTCGGTGTAATAGATAGAAATGTGTTATTAATTGCCAATATTTTTTAGTTTAAATGAGGTAACGAGACGTGGTGACGTTTTTTATGTACCTTTATCTGCTTTCGAATTATATATGTTTATTACCCACCAGTGCTACTTAACTCATTAAGTACCTATCTATCATTGAGTCATCAATTATAATTCCATGTTAGATAGTCTAATAGTTTTGACCCAAGCTTAGTCCTAACTCCAATTAAATCCATACATAATGGCACCAATAGGGCTGTCAATTATAACAATTATATGTTTGTTGACTTCTTATATTGACTGTTGTTTATCAGTTTCCTTGCGACATTGAGACACTGCGAGTAAGGTCACACACTTGAACAATACCGACATTTTTTCACGTATTGCAAAGACGGCTTTAATATTAATAGCCTCTATGTTTATCTACCCCTTGATAAGTACAAAAAAATACAATCATTACCCGAACTGTAATCTAGATTATATTTATGTTTATTTTGATAACGGTATTTCCTCATAGAGAATGTACAGACACCTACTTCAATCACAGTAGGTATTGACAACTGTAAAGTATGGTATGAAAAAAATTGACATCAATAACAATAATGTATATCAAGACTCATTGGTCCTCTACCGACAATAACTAGTGTGAATTTGATGCTATAATATTCATCACTTGCGTCCACGTACCAGTTTTATTGATCACGTTTCAGTTAGCGATACTAATAAACTGTATTAACGTAACTAGCGCCGTGTAAACGAAAAATTACAACACACGGTTTCTCTTTCATCGAAAGCAGAATCACAGTTTCTGGTCACGTCAGATCGTACTGGTATGTTCCGTGAGACGGAAAGTACCATTTGTGGTGTTAGTACCACTTTCAAGTGTAAGCCAACATTAGTGTAACATTAGGATTATTTATTTTACGAGGATGTGATTTAAAACTAACAAATACATGATTAAGTAATAACAAACGTTTTATATTTTTTGAAATAAATATACTTAGATTCACTAAGTTTGTCGGAGACTTAGTAAATAGGTCAGCACATTTCTATGAAAATAGCTGAAATGTCCTTGACATACAGCTCAAAGAGAATTCTCTGAAAATGATCATACTTTTGGTACAAAACTTTGTGATCACACCAATTGATACTTAGAAATAATTTGCGACTTGCCATCATTCCCGAATTATTCTAAGTAAGGCGCAATCGTTGTCAAGGGAAATCAAATTGGAAGATTCCTTTGGGTTCCAAAGCAAAGTTCAATTTCATTGATGAAGCTAAACAGCCTTCAAATAGTCTGGCGAATAAATATTTGTTATTCTCATTCGAGGACCAATAAGACAAAACACGACGCTTATGTATGACATCACGATTAAAACTAGTATTTATTAGAACGGTCCCTGTTGTAACAGTGAAATCTCATTGCAAAAATTAATTTATCGAGCGATCGATAAAAAATGTTTGTATTATCAAAAACACGATATAGTCAACTGTGAAAAAAAAGTGTATGTATATTTATTTAACTATAAGTTTAATTACCTTTTATTACAATAAGTTCAGTTTTTTTATGAATTAATTAATTGTTCATTGTTATACCTTTCGAAGCGTCGATGGCCTTGCATTGGTTATCGACCACTTGTAACTGGGTATATTCTGATACTATACATGTAATAATTAAATTTATTAGTACAAATAGAAAATTATTCGCGGCTCGTTTAAAGGTCGCGCGATGACGCCAAAATAAACTTTGACAAAGCCCCGGTAACTAAAATACCTTGAATACAGTTTTTATTATTACAATGAATAAATGTAGGTCGTCGCTTTTTATATAAAAATTGGCTTTTATCTATAAAAACTCACGAAAATGGTTTGATTTTGATAACATAAATGACAAAGACCGATAAATATAAGGATGTCTTTTATAAGTGGCTGAAACCGTTATAACGATCTTGTTTATATGTTTTTAAATAAATTCCAAATGTTATAGTATTTATGACTAGCCCACAAAAACTCTTCCGCTAACAAAGCGCTAGTTGATTGATTGCGCACGATTCGAAAACTGTAGATTTACAACTAAAGTCGAAATCCTGTTTCTCTAGGTTTAACCTTAGCACAGGTTATTTATTCTTCTTTATGTGATGAATACACCTTTGTAGCACATATATGTCTAGTATCAGAGTTTTGGGAACCGCCTTTAGGCCCCTGACGTGGTTTCTTAAGGGCCACTCCACTGTCAGGAGTTTTCAAGCCTCCTTCCTACAAGGTATCCGACTTGGCTTGACGAGGACGAAGCGGTTTCCAATCTTAGGATGTCACATTGTTATTAAGTTAGATAATTAAATATTCCGTAGGTGTCTTCCTTATGAAACAGGCAATGCCACAAGTATATGAATAAGTAGGCGGGCTGATTCCGCATTCCGTATGAGATTGAATCACTAATTTTGCGTAGGTAAAATATGTATATTTTTCTAATTAGGTGTGTTTTTGGAGTTTGTTATGGAAAAACAACAAATAGGTCTTTATCGTTTTTAGGTAGTGACATAGGCTAGGTTTAAATTCGAAATACGTGTAATATCAATAGAGTTAAAGTACGCGAATCGCAAAAAGTTAGTACCTATGTGCATGATATAAGGAAAAAAAACTTTAATCAAAAGAGGAAACGGCCTATTATCTACTTGACCTTAGCATTAGTACCTAATTCCGGTATACTAATCCCACTGTAAAGACAATCACCTCTGACATTTATAAGTACCAACTCTTCAACATTAACAAACGTCTTCAGTCACGAATCCAAGCTAAATTCAGGCAGGAAAGAATGAATAGTTATTTAATGACGAAACCAACAATCGGACCATACTATCATATCGGGTATTGGTGCATTAATCACGCTCGTTATGTAAACAGGCGGGCTATTGGAAATCCTGAACTGACACAGAAACAACCTGTTGTCGCCGACAAACAGCCAACGAGCTGCCTCGACCACGTCATACTTACACAACATGAAACAAAGACAATATAAATATCTTTCCTGGTTGTGGGATATTTCAGACTGTATGATAACCCAAAGGAATGCAATTAGGGTTTCCCCCAGAAACCCGAGAACAAGAATACCCAACTTTCACAAGCCTTTTTCCTCCTCACCGATGCATTCCTATACGTTTATTTGAACCCGTTTATTCCAACAGATAGTGGTATCATATGGCACGGCAGCAGGCTGTTTTGAGAGCAACTGGGGCGAAACGAGGTCGCAAACACAGGTATTCTCCAGCTAGGAACACATTCAGTACGATGAACTCAAGAAATACACAACGACACCTGGTAAACGGTAAACATCGTTTTTAATACAGTTGCTCAAAAAGTGGCGTATTGCAGGGACGTATAGCGTTCGGGATGTGGGCTATTACACACGCGTGCTTTTTTTTTACCTTTCCCGCACTCGTGCGTTCTCTTTCCCAACTGTCAAAATAATGTCTATTAAAAAGAAAAATTAACCAACCATGAAGTTTTTACTAAAAAAAAAAACAAAAAAGTTTTTATGATTCATGTTAATACTTACGTAGCGTAGGTATATTTCTAAAAAAAGCAACTAGTTTGTTTCGATATCAGATTTAATGATTTGATTGAATTAGTGTGGTTGATTTCATTTCATTTTATCTCATTAAATTTCATTTTCATTTCATATCAATAAAAAAAATCTACTGAAGACTTGGCTGTATGGGCATAGTAACCTTTGCCTACCAAATGGGTGAAGAAAAAATGGCGCTATTTTCAAAATGAGTTATTTCGACATTTACGATCCTAATTTTATATTTTAATTGCTTTATTTTTTCGCAACTGTATTAAAAATAGTCGTTCAGTACACGTGCGGAACCGTCATTGCAACTCGTCCCGCCTGTCAACCCTCGCCTTCGGCTGTGCCTCGGCTCGGGTAGACATTTGTCGGGACTCGTTGTAATGACAGCCTTTCCACACTTGTATTGAAATATACTATTTTTATACAGTTGCTCAAAAAGTGGCGTATTGCAGGGACGAATAGCGTTCGGGATGTGGGCTATTACACACGCGTGCTTTTTTTTTACCTTTCCCGCACTCGTGCGTTCTCTTTCCCAACTGTCAAAATAATGTCTATTAAAAAGAAAAATTAACCAACCATGAAGTTTTTACTAAAAAAAAAACAAAGAAGTTTTTATGATTCATGTTAATACTTACGTAGGATAGGTATATTTCTAAAAAAAGCTACTAGTTTGTTTCGATATCAGATTTAATGATTTGATTGAATTAGTGTGGTTGGTTTTATTTCATTTTATCTCATTAAATTTCATTTTCATTTCATATCAATAAAAAAATTCTCCTGAAGACTTGGCTGTATGGGCATAGTAACCTTTGCCTACCAAATGGGTGAAGAAAAAATGGCGCCATTTTCAAAATGAATTATTTCGACATTTACGATCCTAATTTTATATTTTATTAAATTGCTTTATTTTTTCGCAACTGTATTAAAAATAGTCGTTCATTACACGTGCGGAACCGTCATTGCAACTCGTCCCGCCTGTCAACCCTCGCCTTCGGCTGTGCCTCGGCTCGGGTAGACATTAGTCGGTACTCGTTGTAATGACAGCCTTTCCACACTTGTATTGAAATATACTATTTTGTCTCAAAGCTGTGACGCTTCTAGCTTTCCGAGCCGTTAGGCAGTACGTTTTGCTAAGTCACGTAATTAAAAAAAAACAACGTTATTCATGCTTGCTTAAACCATTGCTCTGTCACCCCTTAAAATTGGCTGTTTTACTTGAGTGTAGAATTTTTTTTCTCCGTAACCTATAGGCATACAGTTTATTAATATCAGTTGCTTGTTCAATTGCGATGTACCGTTTGCTTCGAAAAACCTAGTAAAACGTAACCCACAAACACGGCTACGTCCTCGGCTATTTAAAACTAGGTACAATCGTAAAGTTATTATTCAGCGCGTTATGTTTTTATACAAATGTGATTACACGGCCGAAGGTTTGAGCTGTCATAAGTTGGTTTAGGTCAAGATCTCAGCCAACAATGGGCATTGGATTAGAATACAATTAACGAAGATGTTTAAGCTTGACCCAATGTATAGACTTATTCAACAATCGTGAATAATGGATAGCGTCAAAATGTCAAATCTAAATAATTTCAGATGAAATTAGCAGCGATAGGCTAAAAGCTGTTGCTAAAAGGGGCTGTTAATGACGTCTTTAATAATTCCGTTGAGTTTTCCTTTTTGGTTTTTAATTTCTTTCAACATAATAACTTCTGATGTTTTAAAAAAAATATCTAGGTCTTCAAAAGACATGCCCATATAAAATTTTCGCAAATATCCTTTTTTAATCAGAACAACTGTCAAACCTAACCCAGTATCGTCTAACTAAATATAGCGATGGGCGGATAGCAACGTTGGCCGCCGTGCCCACAATGGAATGGGATTTGCAAATAGATACGTCAACAAGTTCAATTTCAATTTAATTACTGTGCAGTTTAATGTGGCGTTGTGAAATGGTTCGCTTTAAAGCTGCCTGTTGATGTCGTTACAGTCTAGAAACTTGGCGTAACTTAATTGCTTACTAGCTGTTGCCGGCGGCTTCGATTCCGTAACAAAATAAAACCCTTCCTCTTTGAAGACGTTAAAAAGAAGCCTATGTTACTCCGTATTATATCAGCTATCAGCTAAAGTCTCATTTAAATTAGTGTAGCCGTTCACGAGATTGAATAAAACAAAGAGAATAAAATTTTTGAAAGTCGGTTAAAAATGGTATGTTTTGAGTAAAATGCGGTAATTCAAATATTTTATAAATTGAAACTGCCATCCTATTAATTGTATTGCGTATAGATATTGGCACATTAAAACATTCTGCTTATTATTTCTTTTGATTTCACAAGAAATTAAATGCCTCTGCAATAAGGATATGCAAACTGAACTAGATAATTTCAAATATACAGTAACTGTAATATAATACAGAAGTTCCCATGTAAAGTAATAAAACGGTTTTATTAATATAATAACACTTTACGAAGCCTAAATACACCCTATGTTGCAACTTTGTTAAATACTAGGAAATAGTGTAGCAATATAAATAAACATATAACAAGAATCGATATAAAACGACCTACCTACATAAGCGAGGTGAGTGATAATCTTACGAAATTCATCGCAAACGATTAGCCAGTCGACCTTCGGGACCGTCACATTGCACTTTGCAAGTAAATATACTTAAAGATATTTTAAACGAATCGTATGTAAACAGGTATTATATTCTGAGATAACTATAATTCAGAGCCGTGTATTGCCAAAGCGGTGTCGACCTAAATAAATAGCGACAATAAATGTACTGTAATTTGGGCAGTGCACGAGAATAAAACAAGAAGTCGGCTAATGTCAGCCGTCGTGTTGGACGATTTCAATGGAACTAATCGGTGATATCTAAGAAGGCACTTGTAAGATGGTTATTGGTATTATGATAAATAAAAAGATCTCTTCTCCATACTATCTATAGCTATTTCTATTTCTGCTTGTAATATCGGCAAACTACGCAAGGTTTTAGGATGCAATACGACTTTTTTTATGAGTACAATACATAAAACATTCTTCTAAAATTGCTGATAGTAAAATCCATCAAAATCTGTGTGGTGTGGTTTAGAAAGAGTTAGCGTTAAAACTAGAAAGAACCACGGATTAAGACTTCTTATTTCTTACGTAACGTATAGAAATAGTTCTTGAACAATTATTACGCTTACAATGCAATCGTTTTATAAGATTCGTAATTCTATTCTCTTTTTGGTTTCGAGGAGGACCAACTTATTCTAGTCTAGGGGACATTTCGGTAGAAATTTAATGTAACTAACCTCTTTACACTCATGCCAGTCAATAACTGGCTTAGCTAAAACTAACAAATGTGGTGATATAGGTAGTTATAAAGATTGACTAATACTTTTTAACATTACGACAATGATTACATATTAACAATTTATGATGACTGATATTTAAGCATACTTTAAAGTGGAATTTAAGATGACTAATGTATACCAACTTTGGTTTCATTAATTAAATCACGATTGCTTATTTGATACCGTGACTGCCACAATTTATTGATCACGCGCTCCATACTGGGTGAAAACCCCGTAAAACAAAGGAAATGCGATTATAAAATATGTAAGATGAAACCATTGACAACTAGAATATAAATAGAACTATTCCTACCAAAGCGGTAGTAAGCGAGTGTTATCGCAAGAAATTGTTATTTATTATTCGACTAAAAATGTACACGAAAAGACCATTTTCCTAAAATAAATAACATTCTATTCCTTTAAAAGAACAAATCAAACGAACTATCTGAACCAGTAGATCATAATAATCGATCAGCAAAATTGGACTTCCCAGAAATGGAATATCCCTGTGATTCTCGATATCGGTTTATTTTCATATAAACAGAAATTGGGTATCATTCGTGCGGTGGAAATCTGTTACAATGTTTGCACAAGCTTTTGATGGATAGTGCGTACAAATTTAGATTTACGATCTTCGACGGCTGTATTCCCTAGTAGCTTGCTTGTAAAGTTCTTTTAAGTCTAGACAACTGTCTAACTAAGGGAGACTAGTCTAATACCTGATAAGTGGATAAAACAGAGACAAGGCAATAAAACTGTTTACGCGGTTTAAATTTAAGAACTATCTGTTAGATGCAGTTGATATGTTTGTCAAAAACCTTGCGATTTATTCTATCTTTCAATTTCGCCGTTATGTTCTGATTTGAAACCCTACTTTCTTCTACTTTTATATTTATTACTTTTCAACCCCCGTTACTTTCAGAACAAAAGATTGTTATTTTTCTAGGAACAGCCGGCGCTTGGAACTGTAGCAAGAGGAATACAAAGGCAGTTATCAATAACTGAATAATTGTGATAGACTACATGCAACAATAGCTGGCACTACGCCGGTTGAATATTCAATAACATTTGCATATCCTATAAACTCTACATGTATTTTATAGAGATACGTATCGTAATATGGCAAATGAATGTTTTTATAATGCAACTTCATTTAATGCAGCCTCCTTTACTTGTAGTAGTATGCAGTTGTGTATGAAATTAAGTATCCTGTTTTACTGATAAAGCAATGAAAAATATGTTTAAATACTACTTCTTCTCAATATTGCATTTTAAAGCGTCGTAGCAACTCAAAAATTTGCAATTCGACTCGAGTATGTTTTTGTATATAGATTTGCAATTTAAATCGTCCCTTTAATAAAGTAGGTACGTGTAATAAAGTTGAGACATGGTTCGTGCACTCCGCTCGCTCATTGTTCTGTTTCGTGACGTGAGCGACCCCTATTGAAACAATGCCCTACCATACAAAGCTCACGCTTATCTGAGCCGCTCAACCACCGAGGTTCTGTTTGTTAACTCGCTTTAATAAACCCGGCCTGACCCCCATTCAATAACTGACAGTTTTGCATAGTTTAACACACGCGGTGTGTTTTATTTATACACAGATTGACATTTTAACGATCGCGGTTGTGTCATGGTCTAACTAAAATAAGTTCGTTTATTTTATTGGTGACATAAAAAAACTAATTGCTATAGAGGCGTTTATTTGAACATTTGTCATAAAGCCGAGACAGTTGTATAGGCAGTACCTAGTTATAATTGGATTAATAGGTGTTTAAACAAAAAATGACATCATTATCAAGGTTTGTGCTGCCATCTTACTAACTTACATTTATCTAAATAAATACCTAGCTAACCTATGCAAGCAATTGTCCAGTTCGTCGTGAACGGTACTGGCTACGTCACATCTGTGTGTCTCAAGCACTTTCCCCAGCATCCTAGTGTTGCGCGCGAGTCGCCAGCCGCACTAAACTCAGCGATCGACGGACCAACCGTGCGAAGTACTTTCCATCGATGACGGACTCGCTAAAACTATTGTGTAATTCGCTATTGCAAAATATCACGAAGAAATGCTGTTTTATCATGCTTTGTTTACCGGCGTTATTAATATTTACTGAATAACTTAAAGTTGTGGTTTTATAATCAACTAGGGGCCGCGCGCGACTCCGTTCGCGTAGAAGTCCGTTTCCCGTGGGAATGCGAAGTTTTCCCGCGGTAAAGAGTTCCCTTAATTCTTTCATACATATATTTTTGGTATCTAGAACCGTTTTTGGCAGCGCACGCAACGGAAGCTCTCAAGGATGAATAATTTCCCCCGTTTTTTTTACATTTTCCATTATTTCTTCGCTCTTTATTGTTGCAACGTGATGTTATATAGCCTAAAGCCTGCCTCGATAAATGGTCTATTCAACACAAAAATATTTTTTAAAATCAAACCAGTACCTAGTTCCTGAGATTAGAGCGTTCAAACAAACAAACAAACAAACAAACAAACAAACTCTTCAGCTTTATAATATTAGTATAGATTCGACAAGTATTAAAATGTAGATTTAAAAATATTCTAATTAAACTAGTAAGAAATAGAGCAGGAAGAACACATAACGATGGTTGTTTTCAAGGATTAACTATACAATTATATAAACAGTTTGAAAAAATATAATTGTATCTGTAGGAAGTCTTTTATAAGTTTTTAGAGCATATAATTTATTTTATTGAAATTTTACAATAACAGCATAATTAACACATTATATTACTTAAGTACACATCACGTGTTCATTGGGTACCTACTTTGCCACTGTTGCTATATTTATTTTTATTTCGTTTTGAAAATTGAATTTAAATGCAAATCAAGTCTGTCTAGAGAGAAACATTTAACATTTACAAAAAAAACTAATTTACTGAAATATTTGTCTTTGTTTTGTAGTTATAAACTTTGCAGTATCAGGAAGAAATATGACTTCGTCATCAAGTTGTTACGAAATTTCTGCTCAGTTTATGGTAGGTCTATAAACCAGAAAGTAGGTAGTTACATACTTTACATAGGTAGTTAATCAGTTTACTTAGATAGTAACTCTGTCGCAGAACGTTGAAATCTATTTTGTACCGTATTTAATATTTAAGATATTATTCAAATGTCAACTAAGACTTCGCAACTTGTATTTTAGTTTATTAAACAGTAAACACGGATATATCCTTTTCGATTCTTTACCTGCCATCAACCGTCATTTAAACCAGTTACCATAAAATATACATAGCCAGCTAAACAACGCATATAAACATAGTTTATCAGCAATAATCTGGTTTATTCCGACCTGTGTGTAATACAGTGATAATTTACATTCAAGAACATTAAAACATTGTTGAGTTGAACAGCTTCCTGCGCGCGCGCACGCGGGACGTGAACTGCAAGCCTAATTGCCTTCATCGCCCCTCCCGTTACCTTGCTCTCTTCCTATCGGTTCAAAATACTAGACAATTACAATATAAATTGCATGAGCAAAAAATCGGCATGATATAAGCAAAATGAACAACTCTGCAAGAAAACTTCATCAACTAAGTATAGCTGCAGCTATGTAGGTTGGTACATACTGGTTTTCAACGTATAGGTAGAGAATGTAGATATACAATGGCGTATGCAATGCACATTCACTTACCATAGATTAGATAACAGTAAAACCTTGTCCAACCACAGTTGAGTGATTTAAAAAGTTACGTCAGAAAGCAATTCGTCGACAAACAGCTCAAATTTTCACAAAACCACCTAAGTAACCTACCCGTCTTGTTTTGCAACATTCATTTTTGGCAATCCGTTTCCCCTTGAGACAGAAACGAAACTACACACGTTCTGCAACCGGTTTAATTTAACTTTTTAATGAAATATTGACTAGCAATCGGTACCTTTGTAAGCACTTCCGAATAGATGTCGGATCTCGTACCGGGTCCTGGATAAAGCCGCGGTTACACTACACTGGTCACTTATCATGCCGCTCGTCCGCACATTGCAGTGTTACCCGAGAAACAAACTCGCGCGCCGAACCACCACCGCGCAGGCGCCGATTTCACAATCCGATCTCTAATATTTTAATCCAATACCGGTTATTTGGAAGTACATCCACCAGACACTCTTAAAACATGCAAATTCAATCGATATTTTACGAGTGTTGGCATAATTTATTGATAATGGGCTAAGTAGGTACTCTTGCATCGTATTGTTGTAGGGTAATAGGTTCATAGTTTAAAAAGGGATAAGGTTCTATCCAATTCTTAGCTCAAATTGGAATAAGATGAATAGATCAGTTGATTGCTTGTTCTATTTTTTGAAACAGACAGAGTACAGTCAGATCTACTGAGTACAGATCGCACTAAAATAAGTAACATTTTACATTTAATTAGTATCTAATGTTTGTAATGTTTTCATATACATACTGCATTCAGCAATACATGAAGGTATTCGACCATAGAACAAAAGCACCACTTGTGTTTATATTCATTCTCTAGATATCTTACAATGTCTAACCGATAGATTAATATAAAGTATTTTCTCTATCTGTGATACCCAATTACTTAACATCAATAACCTTATTAGAACAAATAAATTAGCAAAAAGAATTAAAATAATATTTAATAGGTAAATCACTACATATTATAAAACAAGGTCGCTTTTCACCGTCTGTGTGTCTGGATTCTTAGATCTTTAAAATTACACTTGATTTTTAAGGTTTTTTTTTTAATAGATTGATTGATTCAAGAGGAAAATCTAAATTTTATTAGGTATAAATATATTAAGGGTTAAGTGGCCCTACACTCACAAAGGTGTTTTGTGAAAAAAAAATGATAATTTCATAATCCAAACTTTTCCTTTTAATTGTAAATTGAAATGTTTAAAAGTGAACCATGAAACAATTACCTTCGCCCCATGGGTCAACAAACACATTAACTACTTCAATTAAATAATATTCATATTTAAATAAATCTAAATGAACATTCCTCATTACCAAAGTAAAATCATATAAGTAATTTAAATTAAGTTAATGTACAGCTGTCCATATTTAAGTGAATTAACAAATTCATGCTGAAATTACATTAATTATTTAAAGATTCAAACTTCTATGCAATTGAAAATAAAGGTCAGTTAAGAATGTATGTCTAGCAAATGGCAATGACCTATATGATTGGAGACCTTATTGCCTCAATGTCTCACAATTGCTTCAGCATCTATGCCAATAATTGTATAAAATAGTATATTATTTAGAAACAACATTTTTTTTTTGTTTGGCATTACATTTATTAAAAATTCCTTAAGACACACTTAAAATGATGTGTGATGATTTTGTACATCTGTACATAGGTTTTAATATAAGGAAATTGATAAACTTAGTAAAAGCAAGATTTACTGAAGAGAAGGATAGAATTCAGTTAGGGGAATATTAAAAAATTCATGTATATAAATGAAATCAATAATGAGGAAGAAGTTTCTAGGCTCTGAAATTGTAATAAAACGAGAAGTATATGACTTCATTAGATTGCTTTAACACTGATAATAACTACTATAATCATATTGAGTTCCTAAAGGTGTACAGACACACTGTTATTGTACAGCTATTGATTGCTTATGAATGTATACCTGTATGAGCCAGTCGACGGCCGACGAGCGGCGAGTCGAGCAGCAGGCGGCGCAGGGACCAGCGACTGAGCATGCCGCCGCCCCAGCCACAGCCACGCCGGGAACCCTCCGCACCCACCATCACAACACACACATCACACTACGACACCAACACGACACTACCGCATCTACCAGTCTCTACACCACGACCGTTGACTAACCGCACGACCGCCCCGAAACGCATCGACCGGAGAAAGTAACCAGCGCAATCTCAGGTGGGAAGAACGCCTCTCACGAACACCCCATTGTGCTGACGGAGTGCAAACAGACTGACACGAAAACAAATGGCTAGTGTATCATCCGAGCTAACGTTAATAGTACCTTTCACATGTATTATTTAAAGTCCTTATTATTTAACTATTGGCTATGTTATATTTAAAATTTATACGAAAGAATAAAATGCAACAACGTCTGGAGACAACAATTCACTCAAGAAAATTCACTGAATTCGCGATGTGAGTGATCTTCAATCAATCGAATCGACTCACTCAGTTTACTCACTCACTCAAGCAAAACATGTAGGCCTAGCATGACCGGTATCGAGATACTCCGTGGGTGGGAGTAGAGAACGAATCGATCTCTATTTTTATGTCGAAACCGGTAGCATGACCTTTGTGAGAGAGAAGAAAACTCACGTCGAGTTTCGTTTCCGTGGTGATGAAGAGAGTGTTGCTATTTATGTAAATTTAACATCATCATTCATTCAATTTCTATTTTTTTACAAATAGCCACCACTGTATTTTTGTCTAATGTTAGTATGTATGTTCTTACTAGTCTGTAGTCTGTAGGTGGACTTAGTAAACAAAACAAATAATGCGGGATAGGTAATCGTAGTTCCGTGAATAAATATTATGATATCAAAACTACTTCAACATCATTCGTGATCCCATCATTCATTCAGTCATCATCATTACATAGTATAAATCCAAGTCGCTAATTGATTTAATTCTGTCTGTTTGGCCGCTAACTCCTCCTAAACCAGTTGAGGGATTTTAATGCGGTTTTCACCTTCCTTTAGGTATTTTTTTCATTAAAATTTTTGAATAAAGAACATTCAGAAAAGGTTTCAAAGGGTTAACTAAAATTCAATGTTTCGGGAACAAGTCGCCCAAAACTACACCATTGGGAAGCGTGGTCGGGTCACTAGTATATACCTACTATTCATATGATTATAGTTAGGGTCTGCCATAATACTTCAAATAATTACAAACGGTTTTACCTTATGTTATAATACTAGATTCAGGATGCTGCAATAAATGATATTTCTTGAATTCTATATTCTTTATTAATTTAACAAAGTAAAAATAGTTTCACAACAATATATTTTTCAATCTACAACGCCCTCTCGCGAGGACGGGCTCGGTCCGAATGCCAGACGCAATGACAGTTGTGTACAATGTTGAAACCCTTTAAATTTTTAAACATTAAAAATTCTTTAAAAAATTAAAAGTTCTAACACTTATCAGCTAATTAAACTCAAGTACCTATATATAGATGATGCATGCAAGCACAATTCGACACAATCAATCTCAGTAAAGCAATCTCACAGCTTCTCGTCGTCAAAATTTGAGGAAGAGAATTATCTCGTATTAAAAAAAAAGAAACGTGTGTTTTTGGGCGTGCATGCTACCGATTACGACGTGAGAGCCAAATGACGTATGTGAGTCACTGATCACCGTGAGTTACGATGAGATAGTGTGCAGTCCTGCTACCGAATTAAAAAAATCGAGATATTCTCACAAACAAATGTCAAATACTCGATATCACGCCGCTTATGCTAAGCCCAATGCAGTGAACGAATGGTGCACTCAGTATAGCCGACCCTTTTACTGTTTTTACCATAATATTATGTTTTAACCTTTAAGTATTTATTAACCAAAGGAGATGGCAAAGCAGGCCTTTCCCCTCAAGCAAAAGCTTGGGCGAATCGTTGGCCACATGCGTCAACAAAAGTATACGCACGGCGCTTTTTGATCATTCTGTGTCACCCTGTTACAATGTGTATGTGATCCACAAAACTTTTCTTTGAATTTTTCGGGTTTATCGTGTAAACGACGTAATTCTAATTTACGTTTACACGGGATTTCATATCACCTGTTAGTATTTTTGGCAATTTACTACACTATTTATTGATATTTTCGAACTTTAACTTTGATCGTAACGAAACTTTTGACGTGACAACGTCTTATAATTCGATGGAGTCGGCTGCACGCACTAAAAAACATGACTCATGCGGCGTTACCTCGCTCTGAGTACAGTACCGAGCGACAAAGAGGCACAGCTAGGAAGGCATGCTACCATTCCATCAGTATTTTCTTAAGACGTTGTCACGTTCAACTATCGTCAGTAAACCGAATTTACAGACAACCGATTTTTTAACTAAAATTAGGAGCTGTGTTCATCTCCATTTGGTTAAATACTCAAAGGTTTTAACATGACGTGCATATTTTCTGATTTCTTCTACAATTCAGCCATTATGACGTGAATAAAGACAAACTTACGGACAGGCAGGCAGATATACATATTTTCATATGTTTAATATTTATTAGTAAGCAACTAAGGATTTCAATTAATAAGATTTTGTCAAAAACTTAAAATTGTGAACACTTTTGTCTATGGTCAAGTCAAACTTAGCTACAATACGATTGCATACAATGACTTACCAAACATTAGTTTGTAGATACGACTTGCTTATAAAATAGGCGTTAAAAAAATACATTAAGAAATAAAATGGTCACTTAAGTCGAATAAAACGTAGACTTTAAAACGATGGAGGGACTAGGATTATCGGTATGTAAAGCGAAGGGTTCCGTGATCTATTTCCAAGTCGGGACAATATACAAAAAACGTTTTTTTATTGGCTCGTGTTGAGTGTAATGTCATAGGTGTACTAGAGGTTCTCCCATTGTATGGTACCTATAGTACAAGCTTTTGTTTAGTTTAGGGCCACACCGTTGGTGTGAAGTCTGAAAATTATTTACTTAATTATTAATAACCAAGCATTAATAATTAATTACCAAGCAAGAATTAGTTAGGCAAATCCCTACTAATATTATAAATGCGAAAGTAACTCTGTCTGTCTGTCTGTTACGCTTTCACGCCTAAACCACTGAACCGATTTTGATGAAATTTGGTATGAAGAAAGAAATGAACTTGGGAAAGGACATAGGGTACTATTTACCGCGGGAAAACTTCTCATTCCCACGGGAAACCGACTTCCACGCGAACGGAGTCGCGGGCGGCCACTAGTCCTAAATAACTCTTGCTTGGCTTTTGTATTTAATTAGTTAATACCTATCTAGAAATGGTTTAGTTTTAGTAAACTATTTTAAATTTGGGGTCCCTTGCAAATAAAAGAGTGCTTGATATAATAAAAAAGGGGATATTTAAAAAGTAATGGATAGCAAAGTACTATAATAGCACAGCTACGGCATTAGTTAACATTACTGACGATATACGACCATCTCTGGAGGATCGACAGCTTACTGTTCTGACTTTACTGGACTTCAGTAATGCTCTCAAGACTGTTGATTTCGACATACTGCTACGTTCTCTTAATATATCTCCAACAGTAAAAAACTGGTTTCACAGTTACTTGCGAGGACGTCGATAGCGTATATCTATTGACAATAAACAATCCTCGTGGTGTGGATTGAACTGCGGTGTTCCGCAAGGTGGCGTGTTGTCCCCACTCCTATTCACAATTTTTATAAATTCTATAACATCTCACATATCTTCTCTCTACCATCTGTATGCTGATGATTTACAAATTTACACACACGCGTCACTGGAAAACCTTAACTCAGCAGTTTGCAAAAACTTATATTGATTAAGTTTAAAAAATGACTGGAGTAAACAATTTGGTGTCACGGTAAATACTTCGAAGACACCGGTCATTATCTTAGGGAGTAGACAAATGCTAGGTAAAATCAATCTACAGCAACTACCTGAAGTTTACTTTGATGGAGTACAGATTCCATATAGTACTGCTGTTAAAAATCTTGGCATTTTCATAGACAACACACTTTCATGGAATTCTCAGGTCGAGCAAATGAGCAGGAGGATTTTTGCTGCTGCTGGTAGTTTAAGACGTCACAAGAATGTGTTACCCATTGCTAACAAAGTTACTCTTGCTCAATTCATACTCCTTCCCTTCCTTGATTACGCTGACATATTGTTTGTTGACCTGAGCGAGGAACAACTAAGTAAGCTGGAGCGGCTTCAAAATGTGTGCATCCGCTTTAATTTCGGATTGCGAAAATTTGACCACATCAGGGAATACCGTAACAGACTTGGTTGCCTTCGCAGGAATAGGTACTCATATCCTATCCTTCCTCTACCGTGTGCTGTATGATTCACTTACTCCGAAATATCTCAAAAAACGGTTTACCTATTGGCACGAGGGACACAATCTTGGCCTGCGTAGTAGGTACCTCACCTCTGGTGTTAGCAACTCCAATGAACCACTCGAATTTCTTCAATAATTCATTTACTGTGCAAGCTATAAAACTTTGGAACTCACTCCCCGTTCAAATTCAACTAGGTATGTATTTTATGTAATTATAAATTACCTACGTGTTTAAATTTATTAAAACTGACTATTTAAATTGCGCCTATCCGTCAAATTCTTTGCCTTCTACTGTTTATTAAAGGTGGCAAACCTTTAATAAACAGTAGAGATTGCTCAGAGCAATAAGGCCACCTTTTGCTATATTTTATTAATTTCCTGTAAATTTTATGTTTTTGTGCAATAAAGTGTTTTTATTTATTTAATTATTTATTTATAATATAAACTTGATGACAAGGTCTTAATTTTTGAGCGTCTAATGTCAAGTTTCACTATTTGTCAAACATTCAATCTAATAATATAACGTGCGCGTGCATGTCTCTAAGCATTTGTATGTTTTCACGTAAAATGCACTTACACCCCCACTGGCAGGGGAAGTGTGTGGGACCTCCCACCTGGGCAACTGACATGTCTTCCAGGGGACTCCCTACTAAAATCCCGCGGCGCTCCGTCCTCGCTTCTGCGGTGGAGTACGCAGCCAATCTGGCGTCTTTAGTGTCGTCATCGTTCAATACTACCCAACGCAACTTTAACGCAAAAGCGGTGGTGTGTACACCAATGTTTACGTCTTTGTGTAACAGTCAATTACACTTTGTTTCTGTGATCGAAACATTCCACCGAGTTTCATCGTTTTTATATTTAATAAATAATAATTTAAGTACCACAACAAACATTTGTAATAAGTAGAATAATATTTCAAATAACTAAATAAATTTTATTTCCAAGTTTTGTAATAAGTACACAAAATTGAAAAGGTAAAAAACAATTTATCTGACACTGAGATCACAAGCTTACATCTTGATAGAAAGTTGTACCATTGGTCTAACAGTTGATTTTAGGGAAAATGTTAGAAAATTTGGTCGTCAAAAAAAAAACATAGTCGTTCATTTTCATTGCGAAGTGGTTTGCTGCCTACTCTTTATTTAGCTCTTTGGTTTATCATTCATTCTTTTTTTTTTGAATGTCATTGATCAATTTATGACAAACAAGTGTCAAATTTGAAAAAAACGGCGGGAAAATTCGACGCGTTCGGACGTAGTTTTTTCTTGTTAATTTATTTAATTCACTTAAATTGTGATCAGAGTGGTTTTAGTTAGTTAATTGTGTTTATTTATGTTTAGTAATTATATTTTTATGTAGTTTATGTAATCTCACCTCACATTTGGTAAGTTTTTTGTTTTTTCTGTAGAGTAGTAGTTGGTCATGAATGAACCTCCTGATCCTGGAGGCAGCGGCCTCCAGGTTGCTTATAATATAACTATAAACTCAGGTAATGAGTCTGGAATGGACACGGACGGCTCATTTATAAGCGTATCAGGGAAAAAGAGGCGTGTACTAAGTGGTTCCAAAGTTTGCCGCCATTGTAACAAAAAACGACGCAAATCTGGATCGGGCAAACATACTGATCAAAATTGCGCTTGTTTGGAAAACGATCTCACTACAATTTCTTCTCAATCTACTGCACCAAACGCAACACCTCAGTTATCTAATATTACCCAACCCCAGTCACTTACCACACAGCAAAACCATAATACTCATCAAAATGTATATGAACCGTTAACTAGAAAAGAATATGTTTCTTCAGATGCAGCTCCTTATTTAGTTCATGTCCAAAAAATAACTACTTCTCTAAATGATGGCTCCACACTTCACCCAATAACTTTCGGTGGATTTTTAAAAGACCACTCTATTCATAATATTGTTAATGGTAGTGTCAAAAGAATAGGGCGTAACAGGATTGCAGTCAGCTTTTCCAAATACTCTGATGCAAACAATTTCATTTCACATCCGAGCTTACTTAAAGAAAATCTAAAAGCATTTATACCTACATGCAACGTCTCACGAATGGGTATAATAAGAGGAATACCTACTGACCTGTCTCCAGAACAAATAATACAGAAGGTTTCAGTACCTATTGGCTGTGGAAACATTCTTAAAGCTAGGAGGCTTAACTATAAAGTGTTTGTTGATGGTAGTCCAACATGGCAACCATCGCAAACTGTAGTACTAACTTTTGATGGTCAGATCTTACCTACTCGCCTACATATTACTTTTAATACCATTCCTTGCGAACTATATGTATTCCCAACAGTTCAATGTTATAACTGCTGTAGATTCGGGCACACAAAATTGCAATGCCGGTCAAAGCCCAAATGTTATAAATGTGGTCAGGACCACAGAGGCGACACCTGTAATATTGAAGAAGATGAAGCAGTTTGCTGTTTGTGTTCTGGACATCACTTTGCAACTAGCAAGGAATGTCCTGAATTAAACAGACAAAAGGCTATCAAACTTTCTATGGCCACACAATGTATTACATATTTTGAGGCAATCAAACTACATCCACAGGTTTCAAAATCATATAAAGATATATTAATAGGGAAAACTATAAACAATAATAACACAAATAGAACTAGGTCTTTACATACTGTTCCTGAAAATAATACTATTTCATACAAAAAAACAGTTTTTCTTAAGCCCAAAACTCCAAAATTTGTTGATAAAGGTTATGATCAATCAGCACATAACAAAATAATTGAGGGTCACAATGTCCCTTCTTCCACTAAAGGTACTGTTATTAACTCTGATTTCGACTTTAGCTTTGACAAAATTAATGAACTTGTAACTTTCCTTTTTAATATGTACAATCAATTTAAATTTATGATACCGTCCAACGTTGCTTCTTTAATAGACCAACTACAAGATTTCTTTTATAAATTCAAACATGGATCAAATCATCCAGTGGAATTGCAGGAGCATAAGTAATAAAAAAAGTGACCTTATATATCTAATTAATAAGTTTTCTCCTATTATTGTTTCACTTTCTGAGACCTGGCTTGTACCAGGCTCCCTTTTCCGGGTTCCTGGTTATTCTTGTGTCAGAGAGGATAGAGTAGACGGATATGCTGGTGTTGCTTTACTTGTTAAGAATAATATTGTTTACAAATTAGTCACAATTCCTAACCACTCTGCAGAATTAAATATAATTGCATTACAAATAAATAAAATAGTCTATGTTTCCATCTATGTACCAAAATTAAACAATTATATTCTAACAGAAATCAGTAACATAATTTCTAATTTACCTAAACCATTTGTAATACTTGGTGACTTAAATTCACATCACCCTTGCTGGGGCTGTCCAGTAATAAAGCAACATGGTGCCGAACTACTAGAAGTCCTTGATATACACAACCTTTGTTTGCTAAATTCAGGGAAACCTACTAGATTAACAGGGCCTTTAGAAAATATCAGTGCTGTTGACCTAACCATATGTACACCTGATTTGGCTTCAGTGTTTGACTGGAACCCATTAGAGTCATCTTTTGGGAGTGACCATTTTCCTATTTTATTGACATCATCATTAAAACGCATTTCAATACCAAAGCAAAACCGAACTTCAACTCGTAAATACCAGGTAAACAACAATAGTGATTGGCATTTGTTTTCACAGAAGGTTACTGATAAAGTCAAACATCTACCTAGAGTTTGTCATGGCTTGGAAAACGAAAGCTCTGATTTGTTCAAAAGTGCATTAATAGATGGCGCTGATGCAACTTTTCCTATTAAAAAAAAGTACTCTTTTAATAAAATCTCAACTCCACCTTGGTGGGACCGAGACTGCACAGACGCTATTAAAAAAAGGAAAGAAGCGGAAAAAAACTATTGCAATTATATGTCTGCCGAAAATTTTAAAACTTATACAGATGTAGCTAAAAAAACAAAAAAGTTATTAAAAAATAAAAAACGAGAAGGTTGGAAACAGTTTTGTTCTTCTATGTCTCCAAATACCCCTCTTTCCTTAGTATGGCGTAATGTCAAGCGATATAGATCTGCCTTTAATGAAAGATCAAACATCACCATGAGCCCTGAATTAGGTAACGCATTTATGGATCTTCTTGCGCCACCATTCGTTGAAGAAAATTTGATTTCAACTCGTTTTGATGCCAAAAACCCTTATGAAGGAGGAAATTATGAAAACTTAAATTCCCCATTCAATTATTATGAGCTCAAGGGATTTATATCCAAACTTAAAGATTCAGCCCCAGGACTGGATCATATTCCATATTCTTTTTTTCAAAACCTAGACAAACCGTCTCTTATATACTATCTAGACTTAGTTAATTCTGTATTCATTACTGGTAATATTCCTATTTCATGGAGATCACAACTTGTTATCCCGATACTAAAACCTAACAAAGATAAATCTGATCCATCGTCATATCGCCCTATTGTTCTTGCTTCTGTTCTTTCTAAAATAGCTGAAGGTTTGGTCAAAGTCCGCCTTGAATGGTTTCTAGAACATAACAACCTCTTAGCTCCGTCTCAATTTGGTTTTAGGAAAAGCAGAAGCATTATGGATAATTTGTCTATATTCACCAACGAAATACGTTTAGCCTTTAGTAAAAATGAGACAACAGTTGCAGTTTTTCTAGATATTAATTCCGCTTATGACAATGTTATTCCATCCATACTTAGAAACAAAATGATTGAACTTAAAATACCAATCAGGATTGTAAACTTAGTCATTAATTTAATATCAGAGAGGTTTATTACTTTAAATGTAGGTGATGACTTTTCTATTAATCGAACTATATGGAAGGGCCTTCCACAAGGATCTGTTTTAAGTCCTTTATTATATAATATCTATACATATGACATTGAATCAAATATCCCAAAAGAATGTAAATTATTGCAGTATGCGGATGATCTATTACTTTATGCTACTGATTCCAGTGCCTTTCTAGCCCATACTTTCCTAGCCCGTGGTTTGAACAAACTGAATAAGTATGTACGACTAAACGGCTCTAACTTTTCTATATCCAAATGTTGTATAGTTTTCTTTTCTCGCTCTCGGTCCCAACCATATTTACCAATATATATTGATAACGAAAAGGTCGATTGTCTTACCCAAGCTAAATATTTAGGTATTATTTTAGACTCAAAGTTATCATTCTTACCACATTGTAACTATGTAGAAAAAAAATGCGAAGCTTCTCTAAATGTTATAAGATGTCTCACTGGTGTATGGTGGGGTGCTCACCCTTCTACACTAAAGCTTATATATAATGCTTTAATAAGAAGTATTTTAGATTTATGTTCTTTCCTTTTTGAACCTTGTTCATCTGCTGCACTTAAAAAATTAGATCGTATACAATCCAAAGCTTTAAGAATTATTTTAGGAGCAATGAGGTCTTCTCCTATTAATGCAATGCAAGTCGAATGTGCAGAGCCTCCACTTAATTTAAGACGACAGTATCTGTCTGATAGATTTTTATTTCGATGCACACAAATAACTAATCACCCTTTAACAGAGAGTATCAAAAACCTTAATAACTTATTATATACCAATTATTGGTCACGTAAACAGCTTCCTTGTCTAGTCGTTAGTTTTAAAAGACTTCTTAAAATAAAAGCTCCCACTTCCAGCGAAAAACATTTACCTATTTTCACAACCTTGTTTGAGGCATTAACATTTGAAATCGATGTTACTCTAAATATAGATATTTTAAAAAATGATTCTTCAGCTAATGAAAAGTTTTCTTACTATCTTCAGGCACTACCAACAAATTCAAATTTTATCTTCACTGATGCGTCCAAGCATAATGACTGTTCATGTGTAGGTGTTGCATTCTACCATACACAGTACAAGATTTTTCAACAAATTAAATTGCCCCCTGAATCATCTATTTTCACTGGTGAATGTTTTGCAATTCTCAAGGCTTTAGAATACATTAAACTTGCAAGATTAAAAGATACAGTAATATTTTGTGACTCAAAAAGTGCTCTCCAAGCTTTGAATAAATATTCCTTTAAAGATAGTACAATGTCCCCACTTATAGTTAAATCAAAACAAATTTTGTATGAATGCATGTTACTTGGTTATAACATAAGTTTTGTTTGGATACCCAGTCACAGCGGAATCAAGTGTAATGATAAGGTTGACGTACTTGCAAAAGCTGCGGTGGAGTGTGGAGATCTTGTTCCATACCATAATTTCAGCTGTGATCTCTTAGCTTTGTCTAGTATTTATCTCCAGGATTCTTGGAATAAATATTGGACAACAACAAGCTCGTCAAAAGGAAGATATCTTTTTAACATTCAACCATTTATTTGTAAATTACCATGGTTTGCGAAGATGGGGTTGGGTAAATCTGCTACAAGTATGATCACCCGTATGCGTTTAGGTCATGTCTGTACCAATGAACATCTAATGCGGCTCGGCATTGTGCAGACGCCGTGTTGTTCATGTGGTGCTTTACATAGTGTAAATCATATCTTTTTCCAATGCCCTTTGTATGACCGATCCGATTTTCTTCTGTCTTTGATTCATTTGAAAGTCCCTCTACCCACGTCCATACCTGTCCTCTTATCAACCACTAATATACATATTTATCAATTACTATCTACCTTTCTGATGAACAATAATATAAAAATTTAATATACTATGCTTAGTTTTATGAAATATTGATAATTACTGTGTATTATAAGTATAAATCTATTTCCAACCTTTCTGATCCTTTATCCCTCTCCCGCGCCCGTATTTTTTTTTATAAATTGTATTTCCCTATGTTTTAACTCTAAGTAAAACAAATCTTTACTTGACACTGGCGTAATGCGCGAACTGTGCCAACGCCATTGAAGAAAGAAAAAAAAAAAAAAAAAGTGTCAAATTTCTGTTTTATGTTTGTTTGTGAGGTGGTTAGGTGTTGATAATTATTAATTTAAAAATAAAACAAAATGCACAAATCAAAGCACTTCTTCTTGCTTTTAATGCTTGTTGCTTCATTTATAAGTGGTAGTGTATGTGAAAATAAATACTCTCGGTCTGCAAATGAGAAAAAACCGACCGAAGAAAAAATTGACGTGGATTTCCGAAAATTAGACCGGCCTTTTAGGATGAACAAACTCAATATGGTTTGGATAAAAGCTCAACAGGTATTTACTTTACCTTTTTTTTTAAATTAGTAATCATTGCCTTAGTTAGACTAAATAATATAAATTACTATTTTTTTAGCGTTTATCTGAGCCGAAGCTGAAATCTTTATACAGCGATCTAATGTTACAAGACAAAGAGGAACTTATCTATAAAAAAGTAAAAGGTGAAGGTGGCGACAAGGAAGGGCTTAAAGAAGCAGAACTACGTCGTAAGCTAACTAATATAATGGAATTGTATGGACTACGAGAACATTTCGAAGACAATGTTGCAAGGCAGAAACATCTCCCTGTAAGTAACCAAAATAAGATGTCATATCATAAGGTTTCACAATTCTTATAATGTTATATTCTGCAGGCACATAATTCTGTTATTGATGACCATATCAACAGAAGTATATTTAAAGACAAGAAACTGAGTCAACTTTGGGCCAAAGCCGAGTCATCAGGGTTTACTTTAGAAGAACTCAGTGCCCTCAAGGAAGAGTTCCTGCATCACCAGGAGAAGATTGATCAATACTATGACCTGCTGGCAAACCTTGAAGACCATAAAAATAATGAAGGATTTAAAAGTATGTATATTATATTCAGTTTGACCTCAATTACAATACAAACCCTTTAAAAACGTTACTGTCGTTGTGTTTGACTATTTAAAAATAAATGGTTTATTTTCTTTTACTTTTTTTTAGATGCAGTAGATGATGAAGAACTTGCCAATTTTAATGAAGTTAAGATGAAAGAAACAAATGAGGTGCCAAACAAAGAGAAAGATTATCAGGACAAATCCAATATGCTCAAAAACAAACACAGAGATCTCAAAGATGGCTTTGACAGGTTGCATAGAATTGCAGCTAAAGGTATTCTCATATATTTAATTTATTCTTAAATAAGCTGTTGTTTATACAAAAAATCTGTCATACTGCCAAGAAAAACTGACTATAAATTTATGATTTTTTAATGTCATTAGGACCTGACAACAGAGAGTTCATTGAACCCAAAGTCCTAGGTCTCTGGAAAATTGCTTTAGAAGCTAAGTTTACTCCTGATGAGTTGGAATCACTAAGGGTAAGAAATAAATTATATATTTACAGTAAACAATTTAATAATAGGCAAAAAAAGTTTTTGGCAATACCTTTATGCACTAGCACAGTTTGCTATTTATTGATAAATATATTCCTAAAGTCACTTTGAGTGCATGATAATGTAGGGTCAATAAACCCATTTTATGAATAAAACAACGCAACTAAGTTTCTGATTTATTTTTTAGGTAGAACTTCAGCATTACGAATCCAGACTATTGAAGTTACGCACACTTCATGCAGACCATGTAAGAATACTCGAAACACAGCATGCTAAGGTTATTTTTTTCTGTTACTTACATACTTTATTTTTATTTATAGAAAATATTCGAGATTATTTTTTAGTTATTTTTTAATGTGTTTTTTTAAATCCAATTTTTCTTAAAATTACGGAATCACGCGAGTTTAATAATTCTCGGTATCCCAGAAAGCCTGTATCACCTTTAAACTTAAAGCTTTATGTTATTCCAGTTGGCGGCTACAGGAGACAAGATGGACCACTTTGATCACCACCAGCAGATGCTGAAGAAACACTCCCGGAAGGTGGAAAAGATGCACGCGGATCTCGAAACTAGAATACTTACGCGGCACAATGAGTTGTAAATTCATATCTGCTTCGCCATGCCATAGATTCAAAAAATCCCTTCAGAATGACAATAAGTACAGCTATAGGGTATCTATACATATCGTTTTCGTGGAGCGATTTATAAACCAGTAAATTAGCACTTAGTTGAAATATGTAAATTAATATGGTAGCAGGACGTGTAATTACACTCAATATACCATTAGGTTAACTTTTGGTTATTGTTTAAAGCACCTCAAATTAAATTCTAAACTTTGTATGTACAACAGTTCAATACTACTTAGTAGGATTACTTATGTACTTGAGACAATCAAACATTCCTAACACTCCAAACACTAGTATAGTATTGAACACTAGTAAAATCGATAATCTTACTCTCGCTCATAATATAACTTTTATTTATATTTGGTAGAATGGTTTGTGAGTCACAAACTGAGATATAGTTTTATTATTGTATAAAATTCTGTAATCTATAAATGATGCCCATACCAAATTAAAACTGAGCAGAACTATAAATATTGCTAAAGCTTACTTTCAGAGAATGGATAAAAATTTTGCGCCACATATTCAAGTCAAATGCAAAATACGTTTAGGGAATATTTTGTTAGGCTTCAAATGTTTTCAGAATCGAACATTTTCCAACCTTACTCATTATTAAGTAAGTATTGACTATTTGTTTTAAATAAGTTTGTCGCTAACATGTGAATTTAAAGATCTGTATTAATACATATTTTAATGGAATAAGAAAGATAAATCTGTACATTTAATTTAATAATGCATTATAGTCTAAATAAATTATTTTTGTTTTGTAACTGTTTTTTTAACACAATAAATATATTTATTACCATACCATAAACATATATATAGATATGGAAGATATAGAACCTTCGTGAAAATAACAATCCTACTAATATTATAAATGTGAAAGTTTGTGAGGATGTATGGATGGATGGATGGATGGATGTATGGATGTTTGTTACTCTTTCACGTAAAAACTTCTGGACGGATTTTGATGAAACTTTACAGTAATATAGCTTATACATCAGATTAACATATAGGGTACTTTTTACCGCGGGAAAACTTTTCATTCCCACGGGAAACCGACTTCTACGCGAACGAAGTCGCGGGCGGCCACTAGTATTTACTAATTTCGAAGATTACCAGTAGCTAACCTCCTCCATTACCTAGCTAATACGTCGTTCTAAGTTTTTTAAAGAAATGTTAAAAAAATGTTATTTTGTTGTTTAATTAAGGTCTATCATGTTATCCTGTTTTTTTCATCTAGACGCTGAAAAGCTGCCGCCAAGTAGGTACAGGCTGACAGCGTAAGTATTTCCTTCTATCAAATGTCTCACGAGAACGAAAAGCTATCCTACATTATTCATATCATATTACAATTAACAGGAAAAAACATGAAACTTAAGAACAAACATTACATTTTATTTATACCTACTCAAAGTAAAGGTTGAAACTTTTGTTTTACCTTTCACTTTACTTACCAATGTAGCTCAGCAGCTTCAATATCTTCACATTTCGAATTATTCTTGTAGTTTTCTACTTTTCTAAATTGAGTTGTTTAGCTCAGATAAATACACTATCTCTGAGAACGTAAACATCGAGGTCCTTGGTACACTATTAATCTGAAGCTAGTTATTAAACTAAGAATGCGGATAACAATCATTTATTAGCAATAAAACAGTCATAAAGTAATAATTTAATAGCTTTCGTGCAGCAGCCAAGATGTACTTGCATATGTGGAAATATCATGCAATTTAATTTTAACATGAGTTCAAACTTGTTTATAATTAAAAAACAAGCGACAGTTAAGTTTACAAAGGACTTCGTTATCTAATCTGTCCCTATTCAAGAACAACGCCGTATATTTTGACAACTGTTTATTTGCCTAAAACTTACCGCATTACCTTTTTTCGTCATATTCGAGACACAAGTTCTCAGTTATAATAATTTACTTATAAATATACAATTACCCAAATAAACCTACTAAAAACGTATGAAAAAAAACAGGTGGTATTATTAAAAACACCAGTGGATACAGTGCATCAATATATGATATTTAATCTTCATGTACAAGCAAAATTTATTAATACACGTTTTATATTCCGTCTCGGGTTGCAATCATCGAAATTAACATCGTATTATGCCATAATATGTGTAAAATATTGTATATATAGAGGTTTCGTGGGGAGGGGAGGGCATCCCCGCAAGGCAACGCAAAGTTAGCGGCGTCCCGGAATCACATTCCGAGCTACTCATGCTAGGACACAGTACGCGTATTTACTACATCAGCTGGGGAACCACGCCGACGTAACATAACTATATAATAATAATTTGCCTAAATTACGACGCGCTCGGCAGTTGTAACAAATAAAACTACACACCTGGCTCCCGTTACGAGTTTCATTCATATATCAATCGTTTAATGCTTACTTCAGTCGATCGTACAAGTAGTTCTCATCTCGATAGGACATTTTCTCTATTATGTATATAGATATAGATCTGTATATAATATTCTTTCTCACTAATATCTACACCGTTTCCAAGGTTACAGTTATACATGTTTGTGTCGCGATTCGGTCGCTGGCAACGATGCCGCCGGTACTCTCTTATTGGGTCCATTTGCTCCAAGCCTGTGAACAAACAATACAAAACACATTACAAGAATACTCCAATTAAATTCAGTATTAAGTAAGAAAAGTTCATGTATAATGGCCCTCAGATCTCATAATCTAGTATTCACCGGGCACCGCCACGCCTGTCTGCACACACTACACACACACGCACGTAGAGCGACGCACACATACACGCCGCTGAACAGAACTAGGCGCGACACCCCTCACAGCGCTTTTTGTCATCATTGGGCTGAAGATACAACTTTTTGAGAGTGTTTTGGAAAGCATGATGATTGTGGTCTCAGGTAATATTCAAAGCATCAAAGGCAGCTTGCAGAATCCTAACAGTAGTGACACTTTCTTGTAGAAACTTAAACAAAGGTTCCTATAATGTTTAGTGTGTCACTTGATACATTTGTGTAATAGAAGAAGATACAACTAAAAGCTGTGGTATATGTCTAAAGCATAGTATACGGGATTATTGACGGTTATAGAAAATAAGGTAGTTTACGTTTATACTGTTAGCTACCAAGGTAAAGCGTGTGGTATATACCTGTTGCTTGTGTGGGTGTTCCCAGTGCGGGGGCTCGTGTGCGGGTGGCAGGTACAGGAGGTTGAGCGCGGCGCCCCCGAACTCCGCCCCCGCCCCCACCGCGCCGCCCGCCCCCGCCACACCCGCCCCCAGCGAGTGACCGCTCGTCTGCTGCGAACAAATAATAACGTAAGACTACTGCTGTGCGAATCAAAACGAGGTTTAAGAGAGGTCGGTAGTGGTCATATACTTTAGCCAAAAATGATAATTTTTAAACCAAAAACTTTAGTTACAAAAAACGGACAAATACTCTATCAATTGACCCACATATTATAACTATAAAAGTATATTATAAATAAGAATATCGAGACCGGCCATTAGTAATACAATCAAATCAAAATTGTTTCAATAAATACAGCATTTTTTGATCGTCATCAATTTTCCTAATATCAAATTGAAGTTTAATCAATTTTCATCTCCATATTTATACTTATTAGTCTGTCAGAAGTTGGAGGCTAGGTTGTTGTTGTGTAAGTTGGATTTTAAAACACTGATTATTAGTAAAAATGTATCCCCAATGATCATCATTTAATAAACTAATTTGGGGTTCTATATATTCAGAGATGTATATGAAGTGCGTGGTATTCTGAAATAATTTAGTATGAATGCACCAGGCACACTGTTCTCTACTCCCTTGGCTTGGATCATGTGAAGTGTGGCGACATCTATGTGTCGTGGCCAACATTTTCTTACGGCGGTAGTAAGCAACTTATCCCGGAACAGCCGGCCCTAGATCGCACTATCACAGTTTTAAATCGACTTGGTTCGAACATCTCAGGGTAGGTAAGTTGGGTTTAAAATAAGTTTTTTTTATAAACACTGTGAACCACAAATATTAATGGGTTTTTAGTTGTAGTTGTCTTGTAACCGTCATTAGGTTCAGAACTGGCAATGACGCCAACTAGTCCATCGACTGCTAGGGATGTCCACTTTCATCTGTCAATACGTACATGCAGACAGAGGTGGTGGTGGTCGCGCGCCAGCTGGTCGCCGGTCATCTTCCACGCGCGCTCGGTGCCGATCGGCCGCGGCTTGCGCTCCTCCTCGTCCGCCCACGCCACGCCGCCCACGCCGCGGTCCAGCACCGACTGCATATACAACAATTCATATATTAAGGTTCCCGAATACACGTAGATACACAGAAACACAAACACAGACACAAAAACACACAGATACACATATGTTATGGGTTTGCATTCCTTGCTCGTTAGGTAGGTATATTTATATTACTTTAACTCTTTAAAACTACAAAATCTTCTTCTTTGTATACTTAAAAGTTTTTTTTATAAATTAAGAATCTGTTATTGGCAGTTAGTTAATTTTGATGCTATGTTATTTGTTTAAGTGCTGTTGATTCTATGACAGTAAATAAATATATACATCGGATATACACCGACTGGATAATATACACAAACATCAAAAAAATACGTCAGAGTTTCGTAAGCAAGTCGTTGAAATCAGCACCCAGTGCGAAGCTTGGACGAGTCACTATTGACTAAAGCTGTAGCAAACCGCATGTATTCGTTACTGAGTAACGGGTGCGCCATTTAGAACCGAGTAACGAAACGTTACTCCCGAATGTATTTCTTTACTCGCATCTTTCGTATAGGTTGGTACAACCACATGAGTAAAGAAACTGAACAGAGACAAAGCTTCTAAAGAGGTAGCAAAATTTATACCTATTTTGGTAGGGTTGGCACAATTGAATAAATTAAAAATATAAATGTACTTTTTTTCAATTTTTTTATTAAAATAGGTTTTTTTTTACAAATTACATACTCTAAATATTTTTTTTTATTACTTTTGGTTTTTAATAATTTGTTGTGTCTTTTAATCGAATGATAAATTCTAAATCTAATATAAAGTTTTTTCAAATAAACCACACAGTACAATGTACAACCATATTTACAAAACTTTTTAAATACTAAAACAAAAGTATTACTACGTATTATGTGAGAAACTCGAAAACAAAAACAAAACACGCACAACGTTCGAGCGAGCGTCGCGTCACGCCTGCACGCCCTGAGATTGACCACTGGCTGATCTAGTTTGAAGCGGTTTCGGCTCATACGTGACAAGCGGCCAGTGGTCACGCACACACACGCGTTGCACTTGTAGTGATGTACCTGTCACAGCGCATTCGTATGTAGCTTTGTCTCTGTTCAGTTTCTTTACTCATGTGGTACAACTGTCTGTTTTAGTTCGCACAAGTACCGTTCCTGCGTGAACAATTTTGTTTGTTATAACTTGACTTGACATTGGCACAATGTGCAATAGGCATGATGACAGATTTTGAAAAACTGTTGTATCATATTCAGAAATATATACTTATTGTAAAAAATATCATATTTCGGAAAAAAAAGCATGATTTATATGAAAAAAATCAATTTAAAATTTTATGTTTAAAATTCCCACCAAAACGCTCCAAAGTGTCATGGCGTCAATTTTGACGTCACTCTTGAGCAGTGTTACCAACTCGAATTTTTATAAATCCTTCCGTACGACTCTAAAAGTTGGTAGTTTCTGACCAAACTCAATTCGAAAAGTAGGTAGATCTACCAACTTCTTTTTTTCAAGATTTAGAAGGAATCTGCACGGTCGTATAATATCTATAACCGATTATTTTAGTAAAAATAAATTATTTTTCTGACTATTTTTAAAAAAGCAATAAGAAAAAACTAAATTGTTAATTTTTAGAATAAAAACAAAATAAAAAAAAATCCCATCCCACTAATTTACCCCCTAAATTTGGGGGGAAAACCCCTAAGTTGGGAACCATGCTCAATAGTGACGTCATTCGCTCTGATTGGCGTTCAGAATATCATGGCGGACTGTAGTATTTTGTAGATTTATTTTTTAAAAATTTTAATTAATCTCGCTTTAATTATAATAATACCTTGTTATTTTTTAATATTTTATTTACGTTTCATTAGATGGTAGCATAATTTTTGTGTATTTTATTCACAGTCATCATGCCTATTGCACCATGGCCATAAGAAAAAACATTGTTTGTTTGTTTACTTTACTTGTAAACAAACAATTGTTTACTTTACTTGTAAACAAACAATTGTTTACTTTTGCAGTAACTAATTGTTTAGACAAAGTTTGAGACGCGAACACGAGCAAGGTAAGTTTTTTTAACATAATACAGATAGGTATGTTTTTGTTTTATAATAACGTTTATTTTCACGTTTCATCTTTTTTAATTCAAAGACATAATGAAGCCAAGATTTAATTGTTTTATTGGTTATATTGATAACTAGCTTTTACCCGCGCGGCTTCGCATGCGTAAAATTCGGAGTAAAACTCCTTTCTCTGTACTATGTAATATATTATACTATAATATTATAATTATACATGTTAACCTTCCTCTTGAATCACTCTATCTATTAAAAACCGCATCAAAATCCGTTTCATAGTTTTATTCAAAAATTTAAGCATACATAGGGACATAGGGACAGAGAAAGCGACTTTGTAGTTCTTACCTTTACCGAAAATTGGTTTAAATTACAGTAAAGTTAAAAAGTGCCCCTTACACAGCCGGATATGTAACGTTACGATACATATCCGCATACATACTAATACGTTACCAACGTATCTGTATGTTTTCTAATGAGGACTCAAAGGTAACGAGTAACGATACGATAGTAACGAGTACTAAGAGTTAGAGTAACGAATACATACGGGTACTCTTTATTTCGTTACTTTTACACCTCTACTATTGACTAGTCATAAAACAAAGTTACTTTCGTGTTTGTTAGTATTTTTGTCTTGCCCAAGCTGGGTGACAATTTTTAATGCGATTTTCAACATAATTGAAGTACGAATCATTGTAGTTTTTTTATTGGAACTGACTGCATATCAACTTAAGGTTGTTATCGGCCTGCTTCATAGCTGCGAAAAATATCGATCAACAAGACAAGATAGATGCAACTATTTGAATAACTGTTTCAAGCTAACTTTAAAAAATATATGCAATATAACTGTTCTTCGTTTTAGAAAATAATGTTAACTTGAAGGCTATTAAACTTGCCTCAGTCAAAGCTGTGAAACAAAAGATGCCTTATTCTCAACGTTAAAAGGGTAGTATATCTATCATCATCATCATGTCGTCCACACCGTGCTCGGTGACGGCGACTCCTGCCAGTTATTAATTATTTAAATTAATTAGGGTGGTGTATACCTGGTAGGGCATAGGCGGCATGGGTTTGTGTTGCGGCGGCTGCTGGTACGACATCAGCAGGTTCGACAGGTTGTTGCTGGCCGCCGCCGAGCCGAACAGCTGTTGCTGTTGGACATATGAATAAATAATAAATAAATCTCCAGAACCCAAATATATGAGAAGGAAGTTAGTAGTTTGGTCTCAAGTAGCACGACAAAAGGGGTCGGCTTACAAGTTTGGTCAGGGATGAAAATTGGTACGAATTTTAGGACCGCTTTTGTGTATTATTATTTTATTTCGACTGGGCTAAGTACTCAGCTTCGTCCTGGAGATTATTAAGTGTGTTTGTAAATTAAAGTGGATTGCTTTACTATTACTAGTACTATTTGATATTTTGGTACGCTTGTGCCAGTAAAAATACACGAGTTGTTTTATACATTAGAGTTAAAGATAACAAATTTAAAGCAACTTTTCGACCAAACACGTTAATATTTGATTAGAAAACAACGACAATCGTATAAAAACTCTAAATTTTACTCCAGAAATTTCCAACTAAAACCCAGTAAAAAAATCCAAGTATCTCTCTCCAATGACATAGCCAACCCACCTGTGGGTGTTTGTGCATGAGCGGCCGTGGGTCTGGCAGACGGCCCACGCCCACGAAGCCCAGCCCGGCGCCGCCCAGTCCACCGCCCAGCCCGCCGAGTCCCACGCCCAGGCCGGAGCCCGCGCCCACCTGCTGCACAATTAATAATATATTAATATAAATAAACTAGCGACCCGCCCACGCTTCGCAGTGGTGTAATTTTGCCGACTTGCTCACGAAACATTGATTTTTGGCTAACTTTAAAAAACTTTTTCCGATTGTTCTTTATTTACAAATTTAAATGAAAAAAATACCTAAAAGATGGTGAAAACCACATTAAAATCCCTCAACTGGTTTAGGAGGAGTTTATACTATGTAATGATAAATAAATCTCCAGACTAACACACCAATTATGTGGCCCTAAAGTAAGTTGCAGTAAGCACTTGTGTTATAGGTACCACATAATGGACTAGGGGAGAACCTAGTTACACCCAGACACGAGCCAATATCGAAAAACCATTTTTACGAAATTAGCCCGACCCGGGGATCGAACCTGGAACCATCCGCTTAGCAGTCCGGTGTATATACCGCTGCACCACAGAGGTCGTCAAAAATGTATGTACCACATTAGTATGGGCAGAAGGACTGGAGATCGACACTTGTTAAATAATTAAAAACATGTCTGCGTATACAGGGTGTGTCTAGATTCTTGTCGTAACCAAATTAAATGTGTAAACCTAACGGTAATAAAATAAACTTCAAGAACCTTTTTTTTTTTTTTTGTTCTCGCGGTGAAATGCATTTACGCACCGTACCCCCCACCTGGGTGGCGGGGGGCGTGTGTGGGACTCCCGCCTGAGCAACTGACACGTTGCCCAGGGGACTACCCACTAAAACACCGCGGCGCTCCGTCTTCGCCTTGGTGGTGAAGCCGTGGGGCCCGGACCGGCGGCCCTACGCCACGACTTCACCGGCGATGGGCCCGTCTACTGCACGACGGGCCCATTTTGACCCCCCCGCGGTGAAGGGGGGCCTGTGGGAACGACCGGGAGCGCCCGATTGTTCCCACCCGTCGACGGTGGTGGACCGTGCAATGCGGGCAGGTGGATTCCCACGTCCCCCGCCCACTGGCCACCACCAGGCTGGACTTGGGCGCGATCGCGCCTCGTCCGGCCCCTTCGACGTCTGCGGTGCGGGGGCGCGAGAGGATCGTTCTCACGCACCCGCTCCGCAGCCTCCTTCTGCGACATGACGTCCTCGCAGAAAGAGGCCACCGCGACCCAGACCGCCTCGGAGCCCAGCATGGCGTACACCAAGCCGGGCAGCGAGAGGTCCGGGCCAGCGGACGCCTGGAGGCGACGACGTGGCACATCCCAGGCCGGACATTCGGCCAGGGTGTGCCACGCTGTGTCGTCCGGCGCGCCACAGTGGTGGCACGCCGTGGATTCCTCCCTTTGAATCCGGCACAGGAAATGTCCAAAGCTGCCATGCCCGGACAAGACCTGCGCCAGACGGTAGGTGAGGAACCCATGCCTCCTGTCGATCCATCCCTCAATGACTGGACCGACGGCGTCCAGGGTCCACCGCCCGTCGTCCGCGTTGGCCATCTCCGCCGTCCACCGGCGGAACATGACCTCGCGGGCCCTTCGCCAGACGGCGACCCTCTCGTCCGGTGCTGCGGGCTCCCCCTGAGCCCGCTTGTCCGCCGTCCAGTGGTAGACGGCGGCCAGCACCTCGGCCTCAAAGTACCATGGCGGAGTGCCCGCCATGGCACATGCCGCCCCGTGACTAACCGTGCCGTAAGCCCGCGCCATTCGCTGTGCGATGGCGCGTTGGGGCTTACGGAGCAGGGCACGGTTAGTCGCCACCAGATCGTGCGCCCACACGGGCGCACCGTAAAGGGCCATGCTGCGTAGCACGCCGGCATAAAGGCGCCGGCATGCCACAGCAGGCCCCCCGATGTTTGGGAGGAGCCAACTAAGGCTCCTCGCCGACTTCAGGAGGCGTTCGCGGAGCAGGCGGAAGTGCTCCGCGAACTTCCACCGGCACGATATGGTCAGGCCCAGATATTTTATCTGGGCCTGCACCTCCACCCTCCTCCCGGCCACCACGACGTGGGCGTCCGGCGGCGGCTCCCCTCGAGGCCCATGAAAATATATGGCCTCGGTTTTGGGGAGCGCCACTTCCAGCCCCAGCCGCCCGATACGACGGGCGACCAGGGTTCCCCCCACCGACGCCCGGTCGGCCGCCTCCCCGAAGTTGCGCCCCCGCGCCGTGACGAGGGTGTCGTCCGCATAGCAGACGACACCAACGCCATCGGGGAGGGCGCCCCGGAGGAGCCAGTCGTAGCCTATGTTCCACAGGAGTGGTCCTAGGACCGACCCCTGCGGAACGCCCGACTCCACCGGCCGCCGCCTCATGCGGCCGTCCCTGCCGACGAACAGTACCTCCCGGCCTTGGAGGTAGTTCGTCAGCAGGGCCCTCAGGTATGGAGGCACTCCGTGATACCGGAGCGCCTCCAATATTGTGGCGTGGGGGATGGAGTTGAAGGCATTCCTTATGTCAAAAGACACCGCCATCACCCCTCCCCCCGCCCTCGCCCCCTCCTGGGTGATGCGCTTCACCTCCAGAAGCGCATCCACCGTGGACCGGCCCGCCCGAAACCCGTACTGGGCCTCGGACAAGTCAGGGCCGGTCCCCCCCAGGTGCTCCTTGAGGCGTGCCGCGATCACGCTCTCAAGGAGCTTGGCCGCATCGTCCAGGAGGACGATTGGCCGGTAGCCGGAGGGCGAATCCTCCGGCCGACCCACCTTTCGGAGGAGGCACAAAACCCCCTCCTTCCTTCCACACCTCGGTTTCAAAATAACATAGTAAAGAAACTAAAAAAACACGCTATGTCAGGACGGAGTTTTCTTGTAATGCATCAAATAAATCTGAATATCTAAAGTACATCAAAATTACGTTCAAAGTTTACACCAAAGCTATTATAGGCGTGTTAATTTTTTTTTCCGATTTCGTCTAAACTTTAACGTGCGAGAAACCACTTAATTGTGGGAGTTTACGTTTTCTTTTGATTACTTACTCTAGAATAGTAATGGTATTCATTCTGCTAAGCTAAATAAAATATTAAGTTTATCGGAATAAAGTTGTGGACCATCTCTGTCTAGGACTAGTATATCTTACCAGGGATGTTATGGATATGTTACGGCTAATACCCGAAGTGCGGCTACACCTAGTTTTAGAAGTGTTTTTAATATAAAAAACTGTAAAAAAAAATTTAAACCTATGTATATAAAATCTGGCTTCAAGCATGACTCGACGACCTTTTTCTGGGTGGTATCAAAAAAGTAACCTAACTAACCTAACCTATTGATGTTCTAACCGGCTAAAACTAGGTGTAGCCGCACTTCGGGTATTAGCCGTAACAGATATAAAATTTCGGATTCGGATTGGATACAGATATTGGAATTATTATTATGCATTAACGGATAGGGATACGGATATGACATAATTTGGGATTATCCGTTAGTTTCGGATAATTTCGGTTACGATTTCTAAGGAATTTTAATTTCTTTGTCATCCACCGCGCGACAAAACACCTTGTCATAACTTGACTCACATAGGCTTCGTCCCGAAACTTCGGTTACGGATACGGATATTTTTTTATATCAGATATCCAATAATGTTGGTTACGGAACATCCCTAACATCTCTACTCACCATCATGTTGTGTCCGTTCCGTGCATTGTCCTGGAACATGGGTCCGTTGCGCGACAAGCCGCCCATGTCCATGCCGGCCACCGCGCCGCTGCTGACGTTACCTGCACACAAACAGATTTGTTTGTTAACTGTACTTTATAGAAGAGAAGGGGAGAAGAAAGGTGTAGATAGAAGAATACAAGCTTTGTTGGCACCAGTTTATAGAACTAGTGACGGGAAAGTCTATTATTATTATATTAATTAATTATTAGTTTGGAAAAAAATGTGTACAATGTGTTTATTCTATGACTGTTAAGTTAGTATTAAGTTTAATCCTGTTATCTGTTATTGTTCCTAACTGTAAAAAATAAGAATAAAAATAAATAAATAATCTCGCTGTTGTTACGTTTTACAAAGATTAAGTTGTTGGTACAGAAAGTTTAAACATATGTTTTTTTAATATATGATTCTTACCGTCGTATATTCGTATATTTCGAATAAAGGAATAAAACGATCACAATTCTTATTTGGAGAGTTACTGATAGTCTTATGTTATAATAAATATGTCGTCCTGCTCCCAAATCTTTGATATTGACATTTCAGAACATTCGAGTTATTTTAGACTTAGAATTAATCAAACACAGTTCCAATGACAGTGAACTGCTAACAATAACATTGAAGTTTTGAAAGCTGAATCTGAGCCCTGAAAGCGTAGCACGTCCGCGTCGTAGCTTCGTAGTCCACCGTAGCACCGCGTCCATATCTACCTTCGTAGCATGTATCCAACTGACCTATGGTAATGTTGTTGGGGGGCGGCGGGGGCGGCGGCGCGGGCGGCGGCGTGGAGCCGTGGCTGGACGCGCGTGACGATGGAGAGCATCCGCCGCCGCGGTAGCCTACTGCCTTGCTCGCGTCCACCTGCAATAAGGAACACATTCTAATCAACGGCATTTACAATAAACAATCTTGAACAATCATATGCATCAAGAAAAGGTGTCTAATGTGGGGTGTAAACAAAAAAAACCGACATCAAATCGGTTAATCCGTTAATAAGTTACGATAGCGCAAACAGATAAGATACAAACGCAACTCAAATTAAGAACACAGTTTAAAAAATTCTATAACTGACATAACTGTAATTCAACAGAAATCGATAACTTAACGATTGCAGTTAAGTACTTAAAAAAACATGAAAGGGTGTTCAAATTCAGTTTTTCTTCCAATTGCCCAAATTTTAAAACTAGTTGACCTTGATTTTTTTCCGACAGCTGGCCTTTCGCTGGGGTTTTGGCTTAACTATGGAAAATCGGACCCTCTGTATATGCTGTTATTATAACAAGTGTAAAAAGACCACTGCCAAAGCCTGAAACCATGTATTCTGCAGCCTCAACAGTAACTAAATTCACTAACAGTATACTCGGAAATTTCAATTTAAAAAAGTTATTAAGGATTGAAAAGCCATATTCGCCGTTTGAAATCATCACTCACACATCAACTGTTGGTTCAGGTGCGATTCTTTACATTGCACATTAAATCAAAACACTATTTAATTTGAAATCATCGCAAAATCAGAAAGTATGAGTGCAATTTTGTACAATTATATTAAAAACAAAAAATTTCGCTCTAAACGTAACTAGCACCCGCCCAGCAATGCCGAGTTTTTTTTTTTATAGAAGCCAACAAACGAGCAAGCGTGTCACGTGATGGTAAGTGATCACCGCCGCCCATATACACCCACAATTACATATTCATTGAGGGTGCGTTGCTGGCTTATGAGAAATTGGGCACCGGATACCGCACTCACCGAACGAAGCGCAGGAACATCGTCCCTACTTCACTATGGTTTTCTGTGCGACGGTGGTATTTCACCGGTCGAGTCAGCAGTAATCGCTGCAGACAGAGCCTACAGCTGGACTCTACCTCTCTCTCGTTTCTGTGTAGTTCAGCAGTGTTGGTGCTATTGTTACTACTACTATTATTAAGTGTTAGTACCTGCGGCGGCGGCGCGGCCTCGTGCTCGGCCCACAGCGACGACGGCGGCTCCTTGAACAACGAGTAGTGCGGCGTGCCGCTGCCCACGCTCGTCTGGAGGTATACACATACACACTCATTAGTTTACACTGGGGAACGTGGAACGTTATTAAGTACTAGTAGCCGTTTGCGTGGAAGTCGGTATCCCGTGGGAATGAAAAGTTTTCCCGTGGTAAAAAGTAAGTTATGTGCTATTCTGATGTAAACTATATTACTGTAAAGTTTCATCAAAATCCGTCTAGTAGTTTTTACGTGAAAGAGTAATAAACATCCATACTCACAAACTTTCACGTTTATAATATTAGTAGGATTTTCTATAGTGTATTCATGTGGAATTATTATATAGTCTATCTATTCTGTGAAGAAATTATCTGAAATTGACTTTACTAACCTTACCGTCGGTTTTTAATTCAGAATTTAAAGTTAGGTCAAGTTTATTGTTTTATTTAATAAGTAAACTGAACAGTTTACAACTAATCAAAACGGTTAATTAAATTTAAGCTTCTTCAAATCGCGTCTATCCATGAGTGTAAATTGCTTTCTTTCTCGCGACATTAATCTTACGACCTTCTTTTTTGTTATCCCTATTTTTTTTTATAATATAGCAAAGCAAACGAGCATGCGGGTCACCTGATGGCAAGTGATCACCGCCGCCCATGACTACCCGCAACACTGTGGGTGTTGGGGGTGTGTTGCTGACCTTTGAGAAAATTGGGCACCGGATACCGCACTCACCGAACGAAACATCGTCGCTACTTCACTATGGTTTTCTGTGCGACGGCGGTATGTCACCGGTCGAGTCAGCCCAGTAGTCGCTGCAGACAGAGCCTACAGCTAGACTCTGCCACTCCACAATATTATAAACGCGTGTAGTACCTGCGTGGTGGTGTTGACGTGCAGCGCGCTGGCGGCGGGCGGCTCCTCGCTCCACGACGCCGCCTCCGGGGACAGCTGGGGATTATTGTGTAGCTATTAATGGGTGTTTAAAGTGGAATAGTCTGTGTTTGGTATAATGTAATGTATGTATGTACGGTACAGTAAACAGTGTGAAGTTGCCAAATAGGTATAGCTGGTTTGTAGTAATTAAATCTCCGTAATACAGGTTTCGGGTTCGATCACTAGTGGGGTCTACAACGAATAAAGTTCTTTCTAAGTTTATATATATCAAGTATTACATTATTAGGGTTGTAGGGGTAAGGCCTGTTTGAAAGTGGTGTAGGGGGTTTTGAAGTAGAATTGGATAAACATTGGTGTACGATATTAAGTGTGTAATAGGCATGATGACAGATTTTGAAAAACTGTTGTATCATATTCAGAAATATATACTTATTGTAAAAAATATCATATTTCGGAAAAAAAGCATGATTTATATGAAAAAAATCAATTTAAAATTTTATGTTTAAAATTCCCACCAAAACGCTCCAAAGTGTCATGGCGTCGATCTGACGTCACATTCGAGCAGTGTTACCAACTCGAATTATTATAAATCCTTCCGTACGACTCTAAAAGTTGGTAGTTTCCGACCAAACTCAATTCGAAAAGTAGGTAGATCTACCAACTTCTTTTTTTCAAGATTTAGAAGGAATCTGCACGGTCGTATAATATCTATAACCGATTATTTTAGTAAAAATTAATTATTTTTCTGACTATTTTTAAAAAAGCAATAAGAAAAAACTAAATTGTTAATTTTTAGAATAAAAACAAAATTAAAAAAAATCCCATCCCACTAATTTACCCCCTAAATTTGGGGGGAAAACCCCTAAGTTGGGAACCATGCTCTATAGTGACGTCATTCGCTCTGATTGGCGTTCAGAATATCATGGCGGACTGTAGTATTTTGTAGATTTATTTTTAAAAAATATAAATTAATCTCGCTTTAATTATAATAATACCTTGTTATTTTTTAATATTTTATTTACGTTTCATTAGATGGTAGCATAATTTTTGTGTATTTTATTCACAGTCATCATGCCTATTGTCTAATCACTACATAGTATAAAACAAATTTGCTTTCTCTATCCCTATTTCTCTATGTATGTTTAAGTTTTTTAAATAGATAGAGTAATTTAAGAGAAAGATTTATATGTATAATAAAATAGTACAGGGAAAGGACATTTACCCCGAATTAAACGAGTGCAAAGCCGCGCGAGTAAAAGCTAGTGGATACATAAATTAAATTTTTGTTATGAAGGTTTTGGGTTTGATCGCCGGTGAAGTGTTAGATCCATTCTAGTAAAATTATATTGATCACACATTGAGGAAAATCATCGTGAAAACCCACACAGTTAGATGTTTATATACCGTGTGCATTCCAACGATCTTGAACGCGATGGAAAACGGTTTAATATCTCTCTCTGTTTGAAATGGAGGATGCCCTTCTTCGGGCCCTATACAGGCCATTAGTAGTTGCATTACAAACTTGGCATTTTAAAACCGTGTCAATATGAATTAGCCGCAACTTCCTAGCTATTGTTGCGATCATGTGTCCGTGCGTGTACGTAGGTAGGTATGACGTATGTGGCTGTGTGTATGTATGTCAGTTTGTGTGTATGTATGTGTGTGTGTATGTATGTGTGTGTATGTATGTCAGTGTGTATCTGTGTGTGTGTACCTGCGGCGGCGCGGGCTTGCTGCGCGCGCGCGGCGCGGGCGCGGTGGCGGGCGCGGTCGGCGCGGGCGCCGGCTGATAAATAATAACAATATTTAAAAAAAACGAAAATCCGAAAAGTGAAAAAAATAATGAAGTTTTTCAAAGATTTCAGTGATCTAAAATTGACACTCGTTACATAATTGACCCAGTTGGATAGAATTCTTATTTACTTATGTACAATTAGGTATTCTTATTTGTATAATTATAAAAATATGGCAACAAAAATGAGTTATTTAAACACACGCGTTGTGTTGACCTCAAGCTGCGAACATTATTTTTCAATTATTAAATTTATTTGGTTGTTTATTAAGTTACAATTTGCTATGTTTGCACACTGTACCTACATATCTTCCACTCTTGATATATTCTTACCTGTACAGCCTGTGTGGCGGCTCGCTGCGCCGTCAATTTAGCCGCGAACGTGTGCGAGCGAGACAGAGAGTATGTTAGAGCGGAGCCGCCGCTGGGGGCGGGGGCGGACGACGGGGGCGACACGCGCTTCTCCGGGGTCGCCGCCGCGGGGGGCGCTGCGGGGGGGTCAGTTATATGAGTAGGGGTAGAGGCGAGTTTGTAGATTGAAAGCTGAATTTGGTACGCCTAACGGAATATTTACTTAGTTATAATTATTAAAAAAATAAATTAGAATGTTAGTTTTAGTCAAATGGTTCACTGGAGGAAAATGCAAAATTAGTTTCCAAGAAAGTACCTATACAGTACTAAATAAATCTCCAGATCCCATTGTCAAGGTACAGTAAAATTTAAAAATTGATGGCCATTTTATCAATGCTTAATTTAAAATCACCAAAAAAAACACACACAGTCACAGAATAAGGCCTATAATGATGAATATTAACACAGAATCCTTTCTCCTACCACCGCTGAAGATTAAAAACTAATCTCATATACATTGTCAAGTTTTCCCACAACCCTACCTGATATACCGGGTGTCCAGGAAACAATGGATAAGCTCTGAAGGGCTAATAGTAGAACTAAAGGCAAGCCTAAAAAATAATTGATAAAAAGTATAACACTTACACTGCTAGAAATATGGCCCTTTAAAAAAAAACTTCATATTTTTTTGACTGTGTCCATATTTTTACTCGTAACGAGGTCAAATCACTTAATAACATCATTATTTCTGTGTTAAAATAATTAATATTAACCGCATCAGTGAATAACTATCAAATAAAATAGCTAACTAAAGTATTTTTCTCAAAAAGTAATGTTAAACTTTTGATTTGTGTAAAATTTCTGAAGAAATATTTTTGATGCGCAACTTTGAACAGCTCTGGTGTAAAAAAAATATATGAAAGCAATAGTGACCAATGATTTCAAAATATTCCTGGTTTAATAACGTTTTTAAAAAGATGTAATATGTCGTTATTGTAATGACAAAATATTGAACTAATGGTATTATTGTGTAAAATGGGATAATTATTTAGTTCTAGCAAAATTATAAAAATACAATAAAACTAAAGAAATATGATTTTTAACTGATATTAATTGCAAACCCATTGGAATAATTGAGAGCAACTGTTCAAATTGTCTGTCCCCATCCTGATGCAGGCCCTACAACTACGAATAAAGGATCTTCAAAAAAATCGCGCGTGTCGTCGATCATTGATTGCAGCGGCCTGAACACGAGCTCGTAGATCTTCTAATGAAGTTACTGGTTGCCGGTAAAACTCTTCCTTAAAATACCCTCAGTAAAAAGTCTAAAGCGTTTAGGTTTAGGCGGCCTACCTACCTGTTAGGGTAGGTTTCGTCAAGTATGCACATAATGCAACAGCATAGTGTGCTAGACAGCCTTCATTTTGAAGCCAATATGTGTCGCGAAGCTCTTCGGACACGTCTATCAATAAATTGGGTAAGTCATTATGAAGAAAATTTGGATCACTTTCTCCTGTTAAGTTGATTTCTTTGAAGATCCTTTATTCGTAGATGCAGGGTCTGCATCAGGATGGGGACAGACAATTTGAACAGTTACTCTAAATTATTTCAATGGGTTTGCAATTAATGTCAATTGAAAATCATATTTCTTTAGTTTTATTGTATTTTTTTAATTTTGCTAGATCTAAATAATTATCCCATTCTACACACTAATACCATTAGTTCAATCTTTTTTCATTACAATAACGACATATTACATCTTTTTAAAAACGTTATTAAACCAGGAATATTTTGAAATCATTGGTCACTGTTAGTTTCATATAATTTTTTTACACCAGAGCTGTTCAAAGTTGCGCATCAAAAATATTTCTTCAGAAATTTTACACAAATCAAAAGTTTAACATTATTTTTTGAGAAAAATACTTTAGGTAGCTATTTTATTTGATAGTTATTCACTGATGCGGTTAATATTAATTATTTTAGCACAGAAATAATGATGTTATTAAGTAATTTGAAATCGTTACGAGTAAAAATATGAACACAGTCAAAAAAATATGAAGTTTTTTTTTAAAGCGCCATATTTCTAGCAGTGTAAGGGTTATACTTTTTATCAATTATTTTTTAGGCTTGCCTTTAGTTCTACTATTAGCCCTTCAGAGCTTATCCATTGTTTCCTGGACACCCTGTATAGTAACTGATACTTGAACTATATGTTTATAATGCTACTCACTGGGCGCGTGTCGCGCGGCGGGGGCGCGGGGGCGCGCGGGGGGGCGCGGGGCGGCGCGCGGGGGGGACGCGCGGGACGACTGCGGGGGGATATAATCATCATTACATACTTACATAGTATAAATCCAAGTTGCTAATTCTGTCTGATTGTATGTTTTTCCGCTAACTCCTAAACCACGGGACGGATTTTGATGCTGTATCCACAATCTTTTAGGTATTTTAACATTAAAATTGGTAAATATAGAACATTTAGAAAAAGTTTTTAAGTTAGACAAAATGCAATGTTCCCTGAACAAGTCGGTCAAAATTACAGCACTGCGAAGCGTAGTCGGGTCACTGGTTTATTATTATATTAGCCTGTGTCATCCCACTGCTGGACAAAGGCCTCTCTACCACTCTTCCATGTTTGTCTTCCAATACATAACACAAGAGTAACACACCAATCAAGTGACACTAAACTAACTCCTACTAATATTATAAACGTGGAAGTTTGTGAGTATGTATGGATGGATGTTTGTTACTCTTTCACGTAAAAACTACTGGATGGATTTTGATGAAACTTTACAATAATATAGGTTATACATCAGAATAACACATAGGGTACTTTTTACCGCGGGAAAACTTCTCATTCCATCGACAAACCGACTTCCACGCGAACGTCGTCGCGGGCGGCCACTAGTTTCTATATACAGGGTTATTTGTAATTAGCGCATCACCTCTTGTAGGCAGCTTTTCTACCTCAATCCCAACAACATTTAACCAGCGAATAACACCAGCTAACCTTGACCGCAAAATTACACCATTGCGAAGCGTGGGCGTAATACATATTCGTCTATATATAAAGACTAACCTTAACCGCGGCGGGTAGTTTAGCGGGTGTTTTCACGGCGGGCCGGCGCGGCAGCAGCGCCGCCAGGTCCGCGTCGGGGTCTCGGATCATGGCGCCGATTAATGACGCCGCCTGTTTCGACGCCTCCGCCGAGCCCCTGGGAACGTAACGTTAACGTTCAATAAAGAAATAAACCTCCAGACTGACACACCAGCTGTGTGGCCCTAAACTAAGCAGAGCTTGTACTTTAGGTACCACACAATGGACTAGGGAAGAACCTAGTTACACCCAGACACGAGACAATATCGAAAAACCATTTTGAGGAATTGGCCCGACCCGGGGATCGAACCCGGAACCATCCGCTTAGCAGTACGGTATATATACCGCTGCACCACAAAGGTCGTCAAGAAATAATGAAAATATTGAGCGAGTTTAAATCGCGGTTTATGTCATAGAGGACCTCAATTATAAGGCTTCCTTACTGGCATAAAGACAATGCGGTGAACAAATTTCAACACTTGAATTTTGTAATCTTTATAACCACATGCGTAGCGATCAAGTTTTTATTTATTAGAAACTTAGTTAAGAAAAAAATCAATCTTCCGATAAACCAGTAGGCCAACCTTCAACGTACCTTACACATTTCACACTCAAACCATCTCTTATAACTTTTTTCGCCTGCCTGTCATTACCACCGATCTTTGACCTAGGTTATTTCTAGTCATTATAGTCCATTCGCGTTAAGAAAATAGTGAGTCATCGTTGTCCGCCGGCCTGGCCACGCCCCCCGGCCAATTAAAATGCTAGAAATTAAAAAGGCGAGTTCACAGTGACCAATTGAAGTCTGACCTTACTTAGTACTTTAAATTGTGTGATTTAAATGCAACTGTGGAGAGCATCGTCATAGAAACAGCAAGTGCATGCGGCGTGTCCGAAAATACTGTTTATAAAATTATTATTTTTCTTTTGTACTTTTACTCCACTGTGAATACACCCTTATCCTGTAGTTGTCACTATTTTCTTAACGCGAACGGACTATAGGTTATTGCCAGTCATTCGCTAGTGTTACTAACTTGATGGTGATGATCCTATCGCCCTGCCCCTTGGCCTGCTTGTCGACCTCGATGTGTGCTCCGGTGGCGGCGCGGATCGCGTTGATGTTGCTTCCGGCGCGTCCGATCACACGCGATATGGCGTGGGAGGCCACGCACACTTTCTTACATCTGGGGATAGGTTCATAAGTTGGTGTGAAATAGTCATCTTTATCATTGTTACACAGTTAAAGCTAAGGGCGGGTTGTATCACAACTACTTAACGTGTCTGTCAACGTTAGAAATGGCGTTAACCACCTGTCAAGCTAGAAAACGAGTTGTTTCACCAATGTCGGCCTTTAACGGACGTTAAAAATTAACGATTACGTTGACCGGCCATCCACCCAATGGTTAACTTTACTTTTCTCTTGTTGACAGGACATCTTTGATGAAAAGCTTTTATCAATACCTATGTTATGTATGAATCTGTTTATTTTCATATATTTTAAATGTTAGTAATGATTTACTTTTTAATGGCAACTCTAATAACATTGACGAACAATTTTTTTTGTGACGAAACAACGCTTTGTATTTGACGTACGAACATCTGATGTAATCGTCAAAAAGTTACGTACGTAGATACGTTAACCAACTGTTCGATACAACCCGCCCTTAGTCGCTTTACGTGTAAGTAACTTAAGGCCTGGGACACAAGGAACACAGCTATCCAGCATCAAGAGCTATAATTTAAAGCCTATAAGATTCTGAAATACGTTTCTAAACGTTACTACATCTTACCCAGGTTCCACAGCAGACAGCGTCTGTACACTAGACTTGCGAACGACTTCCTTCCATCCTTCTTCACGACGATTCGCGTTGGCGCCTTTGGGAGATGTGTTCTTACTCTCGGCCTCCCACCTGACACAAATTGTTGCAATTTAGACTCTAGCACAATGAGCATAAGGCGGAGAATAATGATGGTTGGTGAGATGACAAAGCGAATGACCTAACTTTGAACAACATAAGATTACAGAAGTGATTACAAAACGCAATTACAAAATCTTGGTAACAAAATAGTTTGTAGGTTAGTAGGCAACACAAAACTAGCAAATCTACACAATAACTTTACAAGTTGCTACCGTCAGGTTTCATACATGCAATGTACTGAAACGATGCACATGCATTCCGAAAATCCCAATTATATCCTTAAATTTTTGAATTTTTAATTTAATTTTTTGCTTAAAATTTACAATCAAATTTTTATTTTTTTCTGTCATAATTTCGGCGTGTTTTTGATGGTATGAAAATTCATGATTGTGAGTCAATTCCGCTGAACTTACGTAAGTGTCGGGTTGTTCTTTTTATTTTTGTCGAACGTGTCGACGTCATTGTCCAGGTTAAGTCTGGACGACTCAAACACTTGGCTCTTTCTACTGTTATTCCCGTATTTGTTAACGTTCTGTACTGTTATCGTTTTAGGACTATCCTCATCGGGTTTTCTGTAAAACAATTTGGTAACATGTCACCCTGCTTTATAAGATTGCAAGCGGTTTAAGTACTAAGGATTCGCTACGTAACTGAGCATGCATAAAACACGCAAATAAATCCACCAAATACTGATAAGAGCGCTAAATGTTACAGCGACGAGATTGTCGATTGATGATGTAAAGTACACTCAAATAGCCATTCTAAAACCATTCAAGGCTTTAAAAGAATAGATAAAACAACCCAGGGTTACGTCAACACCACTATTCATACAACTGTTGTGTAATTAACAACGCAAACTAAATGTTCACAATGCTCAACTAAACTAGGAAGCAGTAGTACCAGACTTATACGTTAGAATTTATATGTTAGAGTTTTTTCAATATTCATTTATGAATACGTTTTGAACAAAAAGATATTCAAAAATATAGCAACTGCACATAACATGAAATCGGTCAGCGATTCCTTTAGCCCAACTATAAATAAAGAATTCATGACGCGCCCTACATTAAACTGGTTGCATTTATAAACATATAGGACTTTTAACACAAGTTGCAACACAAGTCATTATTAGTCTTTCAACACCATATAACTCTAGTACATACTTCAATTAATTTTATTCGTCAACACTAAACACATGTCGAACGATGGCACCACTACATTAATGCACGTAACCAATTTTCAATCATGAATTATGACATTAAAATACGACACAGGTTCCATCTTTCGACTCTAAAATTCACAACATAGTACATATATGTATTGGATAAATTACTTGTCTCTCTTCTCAGGTCTGTGCGGTACGGGGGCGGCGATGGGGGCGGCAAGCGGCGCGGGGGGCGGCGGCGAGGGGGGCGCCACGTTCTCCTTCTCCTTCTTGTCGGGCTTGGGGGGCGGCAACTCCTTCTCAGGCTTGCTTTCGATCTTAGTTGTTTTTATCTGTGTAGAACAAAGGGTAAGATAATGAATACTTAGTATTGAGCTTAGTTCTGATTGATATACTTTAACAATTAAAAATATGATAAGTAATTGTTTAGATTAGTAGAGGATATACGCTTATACGCCACTTATGAAAAAGTTATGATAACATTTGAAAAGTGACACAGCTTAATTATAATTGCAATTTCAATAGTAGGTAGGTAGATAGATACCTAAATAAATGTTTATTACGTTTCAATGTAATAAAATAAATGTTACCTTTTCAGGTTGCTTCTTAGCTGCAGGTGGGGCGGGTTTGTCTTCTTTCTTTTTCTTTTTGCTTTTAGCGGTGGGGGCGGGGGGCGCCTTCACGTCCGACGACGAGCAGGAACCCTGCAAGCAATCACAAAATAAGGAATAGGTCGTCTTTGACTAGGAGCAACAGCAAATAACAGCTGCGAAATTGCGGCAACATAATATTGTGTCAATGCAAAATACACTTAGGCCCAATTGCAGGGAACGTTTTAACCTCTGATTAGCTAACTCAGATTTAAATGGCGCCACCATCGATTGTAATAAGAAGTAGTTACAATCGATGGTGGCGCCATTTAAACCTGAGTTAGCTAACACGAAGCTAACCAGAGGTTAAAACGTTCCCTGCAATTGGGCCTTACTATTTAATGTGTTTGACTAGACCATGCACTGAGTCATGTACTAACAATGTATTTAACTTAATGAACAAAACGATAAGACGCTAAAGTGGAACCCTCAAAATGAACAGTCTACTATTTTGCACGGGTAGGCGTCGTGGGTATGCCGATTTCGCTATACTACTTGTTGCTGCATTTAACAAGTACTTTTTTTTATACATATACGTGTCCAGGACCCCAACGTCCAAATGGGCGGGGGGCACGAGCCATAGTCCAACGAGTAAAAAATAAATAAAAAATAAATTCTATGTACAATAGTTTAGTACTTATGGGGTGCTATGTAAAATAAGTGAAAAATGACCCCTTATATCAGTAATTCGTATGCTGAATCAGCAAATATTGACCGATTTCATTTCTTTTTTCATCCATTTATTGGTTATTAAATGCTCTTTCGTAATACGCCTTTGATACACCTCAGCATGTTATGGTACTAAAAAAAAGGCCGTAAAGAAAAAGAAAAAAAAAACACGATTTTTAAAATCGAATTTTCTCTCGTCTACTGTGTAAAAAAAATGTAACTGCATGAAGCTGGCACCTATTCTCAAAAGTTGGCGCATTTAATGCAGTTTCTAATAAGGTATAATACTTGGCACTAAAATTAATATTTTTGTTTCTATGACTTATGTGATAGAAATTCCACTCATTTTTTCAATAAAAAAAAATAGCAAAATTATGTAAAATACTTAATTTAATGGTAAGATTGAAGAGAAATCGCTGAATCAATTTGTAAGTATGAAGTTAGTTCAGTTTCTTTATTGGTAAACAATGTCTGTGTACCTGTGAGTTGGCGTCGATGCCGGAGTCGCCCTCCTCGCGCGGCTCGCGCGCGTCCTCGTCGGGCGCGGAGCTGATGGACGAGCACTTCTTCTGTTCCACCACGAACTCGCTCTTGTCCACCTCTTCCTGCTTGCGACGCTCCTCCGCGGACGCCAGCTCCTGGTGGCGGGGTTACAAGTTAGGAGTTGTTCCAGTTGGGAGATAGCTATTCCAACTGATATGTCAAACAATGATCTATATTTATACACATTCTACCTCTATTCATTTACTTTTGATCACAATCAACAATCACACACAAAACCCTACTTCTTCTGTTTTATTAGTAACATCATCAAATCTCTTTATGTACCTTTCATAATCATCTATCATACAATTACTGTTCATGTGTACAACCTATCAAGCCTTTGTACTACAACACTTCACTTCAAATCTTCCTTCAATCCCACAAAAAACTTGTAACCACTTGCAAAATCTGGCCTTTCCTTTCTCATCGCTTGCACAACCCAAACACTCTCCATTAAAAGCACTCCTTTCCATCACTTGCAAAACCCAACCTCTCCCCACTAAATCCACTTCTTTATCAACACTTGCACAATCCGAGCAATCCCCACTGAACTCACTCCTTTTTCATCATTTGCACAACTTAACCTCCCTTTACTGAAAGCACTTATTTCCCGTTACATGCACTTATTTCCCGTTAAATGCACAATCCATATCTAACTGGCACCACTCCTTTTCATCACAACCTTTCCCAACTCTCGTACTCTTTTCCCGTTCATTTCACTTGCACAATCCATATCCCCACTGGAACACCACCACACTATCCCACCACTTGCACCATCCAACCTCTCCCAAATGAAAGCACTCCCTCCCCATCACTTGTACAATCCAGGGAGTCTACCGCGACTTTACAAACGAAATCGTATCCGTGCGACCGAAGTACGATCGAATTTGATGGAATGCCTTACCGGCACTTTATCACGATAATTTGACGAAATTAACTGTCAAACTTGACAGTTCAACAAGGCAAGATGTTAAGACGATAATATCGTTTTAAAAGTCGTAAGTCTCGGTACCAATCTCGCGATTTTTATAAGACGCACGATACGACTGTCAAGTCCCAGTAGACCCCCAGCCTATCCCCACCGGTACACCACCACACTATCCCATCACTTGCACCATCCAACCTCTCCCAAATGAAAGCACTCCCTCCCCATCACTTGCACAATCCGGCCTATCCCCCCTGCCACCTCTGCACTATCCCATCACTTGCACAATCCGGCCTATCCCCACTGCCGCCACTGCACTAGCACACCTTCTTCTCGATCTTCTTCTTCTTCTTGCGCTCGCGGCGGCGCGCGGCGGCCTGGCGGCGCGACTCCTCGCGGCTGCGCTCCGCGTCCAGCTCCTCCAGCAGGATGGTGGCGTTCTGGTTGGCGCGCGCCGCCTGCGTCTCCTTGGCCGCGCGGATCACGCGCACGCACTCCTGGCACTTCTCCAGCAGCTCCTTGTCCGAGATCGTGCAGATGTACCTGCGGGGAAACAAGTGAGTTGGTGACTACTGTCGGGAATATCATTGAGACAAAACCTTGACGGGTCAATGCCATCATGCCCTTACTCTGTTATTGTACAATAACTTTTAACAATAAAAACAAGAAAAAGACCTGAGTAGAATAACACATATGTGTGTTTTGTAAAATATTTAATAAAAGTTTTCAAAGTAAATATTGAAGTTTTTTTTACTATTTAAAAAAGTTGTACTACTAGTTTGACATGGTTAGCCTAATATATGAAATAATATGTTTACCTGGTCATTTCCTGGTCTGAAGGGAACTGTGTGACAACTCCCACCATCCACTTTACTACTTTAGTGTGTCCTTTACGGAAGGCAGCCATCAAACATGACACCTACAACAAAAAAAACATCTTGTAATCTTATTGTCCTCATTTACTTACTTAAGGAAACATAAATAGCAATCTATGAACTTTTAAAATTGATTAAACAGTTATCAGTTTTTTATGAAAGTCTCTTCTAAAAACTTTTCCCCAGTTTAAAATTAGTTCTTTTTAAATAGAAGCATACTACACTCTACCTTTCCCTCTAAATGTAGCAAACTTCTATCGTCGGTCTTTTCAATTTCACCACTTTTTACAGCCAAGCTACTAATATCACTCATGCATCAATCACTGACCTTTCTGTTATCCTGTGAGTCAATATCAGCCCCGCAGGCATACAGCATCTCTACAACGGCCAGGTGCCCTCCATTGGCAGCCAGCCACAGCGGGGAGTTGCCTTTCTTGTTCTTAACCTCTACCGCTGCACGTCTGTAAATAACGCATTGTTACAATAACACTACTATTTGGAATTATAGAAATACAGTATGTCTAAGATTACCCTGAAAGTGTGTTTTGGATGTTATAAAAGGTGTATTTTTAAAGTCGGAATATATTTCATAAACTCTAATATTAGCAATATTACATGTTTTGAAGAAACAGCTGATTGGCAAAGTTATATGTTAACAATATTACCTACGTTCAGGTTACTAACCTACAACTAATAACAATAACCAACTCATATTGCCTTATTGTTTAATACACCATTAGCTATAATTGTAGTTTAAACAACATAATACATACCTCTGCAGTAAAAGTTCGACAAACTTGGTGTGTCCCTTGTCGGCGGCGATGGTTAGCGCCGTGTCCCGGGACGACGGTACTGGCGGCGCGTTTACATCCGCACCCTGGTAAAGAGCAAATTGATATTTAAATATTTATATACGATGTTAGTATTCTCTACTTTTATTTACTGTTAAGAAACTGTTATTGCTTTTGCTAACTTCAGATTCAAATAAATAAGTTCAAAATTGAGATGAAGAGTCTGAGGACTCTTACTAAGAGACTCTGACTAAAGTAGAATTTAGACAGTAGCGAAAAACTTTGTGGAAAAAGATAAATCATTACATAGTATAAATCCAAGTCACTAATTGTGTCTGTTTGTATGTTTGGCCGCTAACTCTTCCTAAACCAGAAGACGGATTTAAATGCGGTTTTCGCCATCCTTTAGTTTTTTTTCCCTTTAAATTTGTAAATAAAGAACAACCGAAAAAAGATTTTTTAAGTTAAGCCAAAAATCAATGTTTCGTGAGCAAGTCGGTCAAAATTACACCATTGCGAAGCTTGGGCGCTAGTTAGAATATGATTAAAAATATAAGTGACAAACCTTATCAAGTAGGACCCTGCCAACCTCGACGTAGCCGCCGCTGGCTGCCTCCATGAGCGGCGTGAGGCCGGTCTTGGCTCGATGCTCCACGTTCGCTTTCCGGTCGAGCAACAAACTCACCACCTCGTGGCGACCTACAAGAGATACAATATGGTTAGTGGTATATGGCAGAGCTTTGGGATAGTAATAAATAAATAAATTCGTTACAAAATTTCGGATTACAAGAGAAAAAAATGTTTATGAGAAAGCAAACGTGAATTAGGGGTTATTTGTCACATTCCTGAGTGATCTTTTAACCTTCATAAATAACTCAAGCAAATGTCTAATCCTTGAAAAAAAATTGTATCATATTATATTATATTATTATCGATGATGAACAAAGAGTCCTAATATTTAAAAACTATGAAATAAACTTCTTAACAACTCATTTTACATTTTAGCCAAATAGTTGACTTGAAGAGAATGTCTACAGGCAATAAAAACGTCATTGTACACCTATTACTACAAGTTTCAGTCCATACCCTGGAAGCATGCGAGCGTGAGCGCGGTATTCCTGTTGGTCTCTATCTGAGCGTTGATGTCTGAGCCGCAATCCAGCAGCAGCTTCACGGCCGCCGTGTGGCCGTTCATGGCCGCCAGCATCAGCGGTGAGATGCCCAGCTTGGAGCCGGTGCGAGAGTTTATCTCCGCCTATGGGGTGGGTATTATCAGAGGTAATTAGATGACCAGACTACTTCGTGTGACGAAACATATGAGGCGTAGGTTAGCGCAGAGAACTTGTGTTACAGGCGCTACAAAGTGGTCTATGGGAAAACATAGTTAGACCCCGAAACAAGCTAAATTAGTTTTTTCTAAACTGGTGTTACCACGGGATCTTTCGTTTGATGTCGTCAAGTTAAAATGTGTACTAAATTAAAAATCATTTTGTATGATTTGCAAAACGTATCTGTTTAGAATTTCGATCCAAAGATATCTTATATACCTGAATACATTACAAATAATTAACATTTAACATCTATCCTAATTCCCACCCTTCTTTCACCCTATTCCAAATCTCCTCTCCCAATCTCCCTTACATCTCTCATACATAGACTACTGACTGGCTCTGCAACACAGTTTCTACTAATGCAGATGCCAACGTTTCATTTGTAACTAGTACCTAAGTTTCTTATGTTTAAATAAAAAAAAAGAATAGTCTACTGACCTGATGATGCAGCAGCAGTCTGATGATGTTGACGTACCCCCCCGAGGCGGCGAGCGACAGCGGCGTGTAGTCGGAAACGTTCCGGTGTTCCTTGTTGGCGCCGCGGCTCAGGATTAGTTCTACCACTTCGTATCTGTGGATAAGATTGTGTTACTCTAGTTTTTTTTAAATTTCAATTAGGAAATTTTTAAATAATACAGGGTGTAAACAGACAATTTCCGAAGCGTTTGAGCCGAAATAGTAACTTAATTAACCAACATACTCGTAACAATCAGAAAACTCAATTGAATAAGAAGATGTTGAAAAGTTATGTCCACTTCTTGAGGTCAATGCTAACACATCAGCTGATGGCTCAGGCGCGATGATTTACTTTGCAAATCAAATTGAATAACTATCCAAATTCAACACCCAGTTTTCGGAAGTAGTCTTTTAACACCCTTCTGAATAATTAATTTGCAGTTACATTTCCTATAAAAATATTTCTATAACAATTATATTTTGATTGTATCTTGATTATTTTAGCAATATCAATAACCCTTTTTTTATTGGCTTCTATGATTTTGTGCTTGTGTTGTTCATAAGCAGCTATATCCTACTAATATTATAAATGTGAAAGTTTGTGAGTATGTGAGGATGTTGTTTGTTACTCTTTCACGTAAAAACTACTGGACGGATTTGGATGAAACTTTGCAGTAATATAGGTTATACATCAGAATAACACATACTGTACTTTTTACCGCGGGAAAACTTCTCATTCCCACGGGAAACCGACTCCACGCGAACGGAGTCGCTGGCGGCCACTAGAAAATTTAAATATAAGTAAATGTTCATACCTGCCGCCGCTACAGGCGAGCGACAGCGGCGTGTCCTTGGTCCGCTCGGACTGCGCCTCCATGTCGGCGCCGTGGTTGAGGAGGATCTCCACGATCTTCTCGTGGCCCGCCGTCGCCGCCAGGATCAGCGGGGTGAAGCCCTGCGGGGGGAACACCGCGTTACATACCGGAAAACATGGGTTTTTTTATACATATAATATAGGTAGCAAACGAGCATGCGGGTCACCTGATGGTAAGTGATCACCGCCGCCCATGACTACCCGCAACACTGTGGGTGTTGGGGGTGGGAAAAATTGGGCACCGGATACCGCACTCACCGAACGAAACACAGGAACATCGTCCCTACTTCACGTCGGTTTTCTGTGCGAGTGTTTTCGGTTCAGAGTGGTGGAGATATGACAACGACATGATATATTGGAGATGATTTAAAAACGGTAGGTGTACAAGCTTAAAAGATGGTTATATAAAAGCCTGTGTGCTCGTGGTCGGCGCCGCGGGTCGTCTGCTAGTTAGTGAGTGGCTACCTTCTTGTCGCGGTGCTCGTGGTCGGCGCCGCGGGTCGTCTGCTAGTTAGTGAGTGGCTACCTTCTTGTCGCGGTGCTCGTGGTCGGCGCCGCGGGTCGTCTGCTAGTTAGTGAGTGGCTACCTTCTTGTCGCGGTGCTCGTGGTCGGCGCCGCGGGTCGTCTGCTAGTTAGTGAGCGGCTACCTTCTTGTCGCGGTGCTCGTGGTCGGCGCCGCGGGTCGTCTGCTAGTTAGTGAGTGGCTACCTTCTTGTCGCGGTGCTCGTGGTCGGCGCCGCGGGTCGTCTGCTAGTTAGTGAGCGGCTACCTTCTTGTCGCGGTGCTCGTGGTCGGCGCCGCGGGTCGTCTGCTAGTTAGTGAGTGGCTACCTTCTTGTCGCGGTGCTCGTGGTCGGCGCCGCGGGTCGTCTGCTAGTTAGTGAGTGGCTACCTTCTTGTCGCGGTGCTCGTGGTCGGCGCCGCGGGTCGTCTGCTAGTTAGTTAGTGGGTGGCTACCTTCTTGTCGCGGTGCTCGTGGTCGGCGCCGCGGGTCGTCTGCTAGTTAGTGAGTGGCTACCTTCTTGTCGCGGTGCTCGTGGTCGGCGCCGCGGGTCGTCTGCTAGTTAGTGAGTGGCTACCTTCTTGTCGCGGTGCTCGTGGTCGGCGCCGCGGGTCGTCTGCTAGTTAGTGAGTGGCTACCTTCTTGTCGCGGTGCTCGTGGTCGGCGCCGCGGGTCGTCTGCTAGTTAGTGAGTGGCTACCTTCTTGTCGCGGTGCTCGTGGTCGGCGCCGCGGGTCGTCTGCTAGTTAGTGAGTGGCTACCTTCTTGTCGCGGTGCTCGTGGTCGGCGCCGCGGGTCGTCTGCTAGTTAGTGAGTGGCTACCTTCTTGTCGCGGTGCTCGTGGTCGGCGCCGCGGGTCGTCTGCTAGTTAGTGAGTGGCTACCTTCTTGTCGCGGTGCTCGTGGTCGGCGCCGCGGGTCGTCTGCTAGTTAGTGAGCGGCTACCTTCTTGTCGCGGTGCTCGTGGTCGGCGCCGCGGGTCGTCTGCTAGTTAGTGAGTGGCTACCTTCTTGTCGCGGTGCTCGTGGTCGGCGCCGCGGGTCGTCTGCTAGTTAGTGAGTGGCTACCTTCTTGTCGCGGTGCTCGTGGTCGGCGCCGCGGGTCGTCTGCTAGTTAGTGAGCGGCTACCTTCTTGTCGCGGTGCTCGTGGTCGGCGCCGCGGGTCGTCTGCTAGTTAGTGAGTGGCTACCTTCTTGTCGCGGTGCTCGTGGTCGGCGCCGCGGGTCGTCTGCTAGTTAGTGAGTGGCTACCTTCTTGTCGCGGTGCTCGTGGTCGGCGCCGCGGGTCGTCTGCTAGTTAGTGAGTGGCTACCTTCTTGTCGCGGTGCTCGTGGTCGGCGCCGCGGGTCGTCTGCTAGTTAGTGGGTGGCTACCTTCTTGTCGCGGTGCTCGTGGTCGGCGCCGCGGGTCGTCTGCTAGTTAGTGAGTGGCTACCTTCTTGTCGCGGTGCTCGTGGTCGGCGCCGCGGGTCGTCTGCTAGTTAGTGAGTGGCTACCTTCTTGTCGCGGTGCTCGTGGTCGGCGCCGCGGGTCGTCTGCTAGTTAGTGAGTGGCTACCTTCTTGTCGCGGTGCTCGTGGTCGGCGCCGCGGGTCGTCTGCTAGTTAGTGAGTGGCTACCTTCTTGTCGCGGTGCTCGTGGTCGGCGCCGCGGGTCGTCTGCTAGTTAGTGAGTGGCTACCTTCTTGTCGCGGTGCTCGTGGTCGGCGCCGCGGGTCGTCTGCTAGTTAGTGAGTGGCTACCTTCTTGTCGCGGTGCTCGTGGTCGGCGCCGCGGGTCGTCTGCTAGTTAGTGAGTGGCTACCTTCTTGTCGCGGTGCTCGTGGTCGGCGCCGCGGGTCGTCTGCTAGTTAGTGAGTGGCTACCTTCTTGTCGCGGTGCTCGTGGTCGGCGCCGCGGGTCGTCTGCTAGTTAGTGAGTGGCTACCTTCTTGTCGCGGTGCTCGTGGTCGGCGCCGCGGGTCGTCTGCTAGTTAGTGAGTGGCTACCTTCTTGTCGCGGTGCTCGTGGTCGGCGCCGCGGGTCGTCTGCTAGTTAGTGGGTGGCTACCTTCTTGTCGCGGTGCTCGTGGTCGGCGCCGCGGGTCGTCTGCTAGTTAGTGAGTGGCTACCTTCTTGTCGCGGTGCTCGTGGTCGGCGCCGCGGGTCGTCTGCTAGTTAGTTAGTGAGTGGCTACCTTCTTGTCGCGGTGCTCGTGGTCGGCGCCGCGGGTCGTCTGCTAGTTAGTGAGTGGCTACCTTCTTGTCGCGGTGCTCGTGGTCGGCGCCGCGGGTCGTCTGCTAGTTAGTGAGTGGCTACCTTCTTGTCGCGGTGCTCGTGGTCGGCGCCGCGGGTCGTCTGCTAGTTAGTGAGTGGCTACCTTCTTGTCGCGGTGCTCGTGGTCGGCGCCGCGGGTCGTCTGCTAGTTAGTGAGTGGCTACCTTCTTGTCGCGGTGCTCGTGGTCGGCGCCGCGGGTCGTCTGCTAGTTAGTGAGTGGCTACCTTCTTGTCGCGGTGCTCGTGGTCGGCGCCGCGGGTCGTCTGCTAGTTAGTTAGTGAGTGGCTACCTTCTTGTCGCGGTGCTCGTGGTCGGCGCCGCGGGTCGTCTGCTAGTTAGTTAGTGAGTGGCTACCTTCTTGTCGCGGTGCTCGTGGTCGGCGCCGCGGGTCGTCTGCTAGTTAGTGAGTGGCTACCTTCTTGTCGCGGTGCTCGTGGTCGGCGCCGCGGGTCGTCTGCTAGTTAGTTAGTGAGTGGCTACCTTCTTGTCGCGGTGCTCGTGGTCGGCGCCGCGGGTCGTCTGCTAGTTAGTGAGTGGCTACCTTCTTGTCGCGGTGCTCGTGGTCGGCGCCGCGGGTCGTCTGCTAGTTAGTGAGTGGCTACCTTCTTGTCGCGGTGCTCGTGGTCGGCGCCGCGGGTCGTCTGCTAGTTAGTGAGTGGCTACCTTCTTGTCGCGGTGCTCGTGGTCGGCGCCGCGGGTCGTCTGCTAGTTAGTGAGTGGCTACCTTCTTGTCGCGGTGCTCGTGGTCGGCGCCGCGGGTCGTCTGCTAGTTAGTGAGTGGCTACCTTCTTGTCGCGGTGCTCGTGGTCGGCGCCGCGGGTCGTCTGCTAGTTAGTGAGTGGCTACCTTCTTGTCGCGGTGCTCGTGGTCGGCGCCGCGGGTCGTCTGCTAGTTAGTGAGTGGCTACCTTCTTGTCGCGGTGCTCGTGGTCGGCGCCGCGGGTCGTCTGCTAGTTAGTGAGTGGCTACCTTCTTGTCGCGGTGCTCGTGGTCGGCGCCGCGGGTCGTCTGCTAGTTAGTGGGTGGCTACCTTCTTGTCGCGGTGCTCGTGGTCGGCGCCGCGGGTCGTCTGCTAGTTAGTGGGTGGCTACCTTCTTGTCGCGGTGCTCGTGGTCGGCGCCGCGGGTCGTCTGCTAGTTAGTGGGTGGCTACCTTCTTGTCGCGGTGCTCGTGGTCGGCGCCGCGGGTCGTCTGCTAGTTAGTGAGTGGCTACCTTCTTGTCGCGGTGCTCGTGGTCGGCGCCGCGGGTCGTCTGCTAGTTAGTGGGTGGCTACCTTCTTGTCGCGGTGCTCGTGGTCGGCGCCGCGGGTCGTCTGCTAGTTAGTGGGTGGCTACCTTCTTGTCGCGGTGCTCGTGGTCGGCGCCGCGGGTCGTCTGCTAGTTAGTGGGTGGCTACCTTCTTGTCGCGGTGCTCGTGGTCGGCGCCGCGGGTCGTCTGCTAGTTAGTGGGTGGCTACCTTCTTGTCGCGGTGCTCGTGGTCGGCGCCGCGGGTCGTCTGCTAGTTAGTGAGTGGCTACCTTCTTGTCGCGGTGCTCGTGGTCGGCGCCGCGGGTCGTCTGCTAGTTAGTGGGTGGCTACCTTCTTGTCGCGGTGCTCGTGGTCGGCGCCGCGGGTCGTCTGCTAGTTAGTGGGTGGCTACCTTCTTGTCGCGGTGCTCGTGGTCGGCGCCGCGGGTCGTCTGCTAGTTAGTGGGTGGCTACCTTCTTGTCGCGGTGCTCGTGGTCGGCGCCGCGGGTCGTCTGCTAGTTAGTGAGTGGCTACCTTCTTGTCGCGGTGCTCGTGGTCGGCGCCGCGGGTCGTCTGCTAGTTAGTGGGTGGCTACCTTCTTGTCGCGGTGCTCGTGGTCGGCGCCGCGGGTCGTCTGCTAGTTAGTGGGTGGCTACCTTCTTGTCGCGGTGCTCGTGGTCGGCGCCGCGGGTCGTCTGCTAGTTAGTGAGTGGCTACCTTCTTGTCGCGGTGCTCGTGGTCGGCGCCGCGGGTCGTCTGCTAGTTAGTGGGTGGCTACCTTCTTGTCGCGGTGCTCGTGGTCGGCGCCGCGGGTCGTCTGCTAGTTAGTGGGTGGCTACCTTCTTGTCGCGGTGCTCGTGGTCGGCGCCGCGCGCCAGCAGCAGCGTCACGAGGTCGTCGTGGCCGCCGGCGCACGCGAGGGTGAGCGCGGTGTCGTGGTTGGACTCGGTCTCGCCGTCCACGTCGATGCGGGGGCACGCCGCGGGGGGGCACGCCGCGTGGCCCCCGCGCCCCGACGCGCGGTTGAAGCGGACCTGCGAACAACGCGCGGGTTAACATCATGTGTAACTCACCACGGATATCATCAATGAATGTACAAACAACCTAAGCAAACCCACGAGGGTTTACAAAATTCACACCAACCGTAAGTGCCGGAAGCACTTGTGTTATAGCTAGCATATTAATATTTAGTATGAACAAAGTTACACCCAGACAAGAAACAATCTTGAAGACATTTATACTAAACTAGTGGCCGCCCGCGACTCCGTTCGCGTGGAAGTCGGTTTCCCGTGGGAATGAGAAGTTTTCCCGCGGTAAAAAGTACCCTATGTGTTATTCTGATGTACAACCTATAATAATATTGTAAAGTTTCATCAAAATCCATCCAGTAGTTTTTATGTGAAAGAGTAACAAACATCCATACATCCATCCATACTCACAAACTTTCACGTTTATAATATTAGTAGGATAAGCCCGACTCAGGAATCTACCAGAGACCTTCTGCTTAGCAGTACAAAAGCTCGGAAATTGCATCGACATAATATTAATAAGTTTTCAAATACGATTTGAAGGAGACCATGAAGAGAACATGCCATGCTTACTGAGTCGTAAACCGACTGTTTTAAGCTTATTATTGTTATTTAAGTTTAAATGTCCTAACTATTATACCCTCTTTAACTAAGGTAGACTTGACTAATTTCGGCACATATCAATCACTTCTGCTTCATGTAGTCTGAGCGCACGAAGACCTTTTGATCATCTCTACATGAAACTGACATACATATATTCTATAAGTCAAACATACCTTTTTCTTGGAAGCGACATTCGCGTGGTGTTCTCTCTTGGTGTGTTGGTGTTGCGTCGTTTGTTGTTGTTGTGGCGGTTGTTGTTGTAGCTGGGGGGGCGCGGGCGCGGGGGCGGGGGCGGGGGGCGCGAAGCTACCCGACCTGCGAGAGAGAGACGCGTGTATGTAGTAGATAGAGATAGATGTAGATGGACAGTTTGAGGAGATAGGGGTGTCAGAAGAGAAAACATCGTCACGTGGTTGTAAGACGGCACATTCCTATCGTTTTCTGGATCATCATTTGTCATTGATCTTAAATAATAATTATTTCAATGGATAATTAAATATATCATTGAGTTATTTCGATTGCATATTCACTACTATAACAAAAACGATAAAGATCTTCCTAGGTCTTAATAATAACACTTCAAACAAGCTAAAAACACACTTGAAAACCTTTTCATATCCAAATGTTTACTGGTTCTACATCTGCAGTCTATTTACCACACTTATTTTACCATAACCTAAAGTATTTTTCCTAATATAATAAAGTACACCATACACTAATCATCTCGTTATAAACTAATTCCTAGTAGTATATACCTGCAGGAGTTGTGTGGTTGTGGCTGTGCGAGGGCTTCAGGCGGCGACCCTCCCTTCACCAGCTGATAGTACTCACGCTCCGACATACCCATCGTCTGGAACAATGTATACATTTACTAGTGACCGCCCGCGATTCCGTTCCCGTGGAAGTCGGTTTCCCGTGGGAATGCGAAGTTTTCCCGAGGTAAAAAGTACCCTATATGTTATTCTGATGTATGACCTATATTATTGCAAAGTTTCATCAAAATCCATCCAGTAGTTTTTACGTGAAAGAGTAACAAACATCGATACATCCATACTCACAAACTTTCACGTTTTTAATATTAGTAGGATATATTGTGACCATGTATTATGTTAGTCACTTAAATGAAAGACTAGTTAACAAGAGCAGTTATTAATTGGTTAGAAAAGATCGTGAATAATGGCCGTGATTATGAAAATGCTGTGGAAACCAAACTACAATTATTGTCATCACTTTCTCATACATAGTAGAAGAAAGAATGATTTTATGGTCTCGTTAAACTTAGGTCAATTGTTCTAAACTTGATGTTTAGATTGGCTTAAACGAAATGGGCCGAGGACTTGCCTAAACTTGTCATAATAACGCATTATTTTAGACTAGTGGCCGCCCGCGACTCCGTTCGCGTGGAAATCGGTTTCCCGTGGGAATGAGATGTTTTCCCGCGGTAAAAAGTTCCCTATGTGTTATTCTGATGTCTGACCTATATTACTGCAAAGTTTCATCCAAATCCATCCAGTAGTTTTTACGTGAAAGAGTAACATACATCCATCCATCCATACATCCGCACAAACTTTCACATTTATAATATTAGTAGGATTTGCTGGACTAAATAGACTATGTGTCTCAGTCTGACATTATTACTGAGCAAGTGATAGCAATATTTTGTAAGCTAGCCCAATAATAACTTCTTGCATCACCCTACATTTCCTACCAACCCCGTACCAAGTGATTCATCAACACTCACCCTGGAGTTCAAGTCGTCGTGTGGCGCCTCGTCGCCGCACAGTATGGACCGCGCTCGGTTCAACTCGCTGCTGTCGGCCTCGCATTTACCTGACAGGATGTCGGCTGACTTTTGCTGCATTACCTGGTAACAATTATTAGAGGGTTGGTCAATTAGGACTGCTTTTGTGGTGATATAGAAAAGTCTAAAGTGCTCGGTGTGTACGTAGTTTTGATCAAAAAGCGATGTTTGATTGTTGAATAAATAAATACTGAGTTCATCTTTAATTACATACAACAGTTGAAGTTCTGTTTCATATTCTCTTTTAAAATCCTTGCAAATCATACTTTATTACATAGTATAAATCCAAGTCGCTATTTGTGTCTGTTTGTATGTTTGGCAGCTAACTCCTCCTAAACCACACTACAGATTTTAATGCGGTTTTCGCCATCTTTTAGGGAATTTATTCATTTAAATTTGTAAATAAAGAACAATTAGAAAAGGTTCTTCTAAGTTATCCAATATTCAATATTTCGTGAGCAAGTCGGCCAAAATTACACCATTGCGAAGCGTGGGCGGGTCGCTTGTAATTATTAAATTGTCTATGTATTTTCTATCTTTAGCATTGTTATTTCCCTTGCTCACAACTTCGCTCACAGTCCATGGACATCGTTCAAGTAAATCAACAACCTACCTGCAGCACCAGCTCCCTGAGTTCATTGGGCGGTAGAGCCACCAGCGACGGCACCTCCCGCTGCAGATACGCCAGCACCGCGCACAGCTCGCGCGCCTCCGAGTACTCCGCGCCCTCCTCGCCCGGCTGAAAACAACAATAATAAGGCCCAATTGCAGGGAACATTTTAACCTCGGGTTAGCTAACTCAGATTTAAATGACGCCACCATCGATTGTAATAAGAAGTAGTTACAATCGATGGTGGCGTCATTTAAATCTTAGTTAGCTAACCCGAGGTTAAAACGTTCCCTGCAATTGGGCCAAACTAAACTAAATATTATCTTGTATCGTGTTAGGGTGTTTTGGTAGACGATGGCTAAGAACATGTTTTATGCATGTTAAACGAATTGATCATGATTTTTTTTAAATTTTGTAAGAAGCAGTCTAATATTGAGATTTGAAAAGACTATCAGTTAATTTTACTGTGACTTGGTGGTGTATAAAAGTTTAATTACTATGTAGAAGTGTGTATTTACTTCTTAATGATCCTAATAACACAATCTTGATAATTGGGATTCTTACAGTGCCTACATATTTTTGGGCATTCCAAGTATCCTACGTCTTTATTCTATACATTCGACCTCTGTGGTGCAGCGGTTTATATACCGGATTGCTAAGCGGATGGTACGGGTTCGATCCCCGGTCCCGGTCGGGCAAATTTTGTAAAAATGGTTTTTCGAAATTGGCTCGTGTCTGGGTGTAACTAGGTTCTCCCCTAGTCCATTGTTTGGTACCTATACTACAAGCTTTGCTTAGTTTAGGGCCACACAGTTAGTGTGTCAGTCTGGACTATTATTATTTATTACCGGCGCCACATATTCGGTCCTCTGCTCCCCGTCCTGCGCGAACTGGTGCTGATGCTGCGCCAGCTGCTGCTGCAGCAGCTGCTTCTGCGCCGGCGGCGGCGGCTTCTTCTGCGCCGCCAGCCGCTGCTGCTCGATGGCCGCGAGCTGCGCGAACTGCTGCTGCTGTAACTCCTGCTATAGAACAACACGGGGTTGTTGAAATGCTGGATTATTGAGGGATTTGTTAGTAGAGTTGTCGTTGGATTTTGAAGCGGATTAAGACGCTTTCACAAAGCATGAGTCGTTAGGAATCCGTGAGGCAATTTAAATTTTCGTAATATCTACAAACAAATATTTTTTTTTATTTCATATTGTCTAAGGAAATTTAAAAACAAAACGAAACGATAAAACTTTGTCTTTTTTATAACAGTAAACAAGTGTTTAATGTACATTAATGTATTTAAGTACTGACTTTAAAATTTCGACTAATACCAGTTTTTTGGGTTCGTAACGACCCATCTTTCGAAATCAAAACTTGATGTGAAAGGAATTGTAAAATCAATGTTAAAAACATATGAATAACGACTACGACTTATTTTACGCGATGATTTAAATAAACATTAAAATTACACCCAGATACGATACGACTACTCGAGATTACGTCTTTAATAATCTGAAAGCGTCAAATTACATATCATTTGCAATTATTCATTACTTAGCTCGATATTTACACACATAAAACGACTAATATTAACAAACACACTTTTCTACAACCTATTGACCCGACTACGCTTCTTTTTAGTTGTAGACGAAAGCTTGCTATTAATTTGGACGTAGCCGGGTGCCAACAATGACTATATTATGTGTATTAGCTATAGTACATAAGTATTGTTATAGCAATGGACGTACTTCGCCAACGTGCTGCCCTAATCGCTGTAAAGCCTCAAGCAGCAAGTATTTGCATCCGTATTTGGTACATTTTCGCGTGGCTTTCACCCGGGGGCGCTCTTGTATTGGCGTGTTCTACGAATAAGTTATACGTGACTTTCTTTTTTATTAATCAATAATATTAACAATGAGGAGATAAGACTTCACTAACACACAAATTATAATAACGTGATCTGTTATAAAGCGACCGTGTATCATCAGACTTTATAAATTATACAGGTATATTTTGAAAAAATTGTTGAATAAATGGATATAATTATTTACCTGCGTTGGGGGTCGTTGGGGTGGTTGCTGTTGGAACATCCCCTGGGGCGGGGGGTAAGGCGGGGTGGTCGGGGGATGAACCGAAGTTGTCACTCCTACAAGAACATATACACATTAGAAACAGGTTTTTGCGTTTAAACTTATCAGTATTAGTTAAAGGTAAGACAAAGCGAAATTTTAGGTAATGTAAGTTATTTTTATGTTAGTTGTCAGAGTTGGTCTGTAGTTCTCGTAAAATGTTGTTGATAATTTAAAGGAAATATTTGATAATGTTACACGAAAAAAAGTATGAGTTATGGGAACAAAAATAGCATAATAGGCAACAAAAGGCAACCAATATCAGTGGAACAACAAATCACAGAAAAAAATTACTATGAATATATAAATGTATACAAAATGTTATAAATGTATAAAACGAGTTAAGTAAGTAAGTTAACGAAAACAAACAGGGATCAACTCCGCTATTTCACATTTAATGTAAAATCTATGTAAATTTTGTAAAAAGCTATTTTAATATAAATTATAAATAGCATAGTTGACCGCCATAACAAAAACAGGTGCGAGGTAATAAACATAAACACAATATTACAATCTAGGGCGGATAATGGCAATGTTAGCTTGTATGTCGGTATCGGGACTTTGTCTGTAAAATGACCACATGTTGTATACTTCACAAATGGAAAAACTCAAAATAATAAAAAAGTATGATTATTTATGAACAAAAAATGAAACTTTCTTTGCTGGGAGCGGTAAGGATTTCTACGTGAAATTGTAAGAGTTTTATTGAATAAATGACACAACAGAGTGAGCGCCTTACAAGCATTCATTAGCATTGATTGACATAAGGTAAGGCATAAATGATTTATTCTTAGCAGCAATTGCCCTTTCGTATGTTCATGGTCTACTTCAAGGTTAAAAATATGACTTGATTGTATGAGTTTTCCACTTTTATGTGAAATCGTCGTGTGGTGCAAGTCACAGCGTGGACCCTATTGTTATTGTTAGCTAAACTTGCCTTGAGCGCAGAATTGCACGTCCAGAGCGTGAAGCGCCGAAGTGGCGAGGGTCGGTGGAACTAGACACAATATCACACGTTATTTCTCAAGTTTCCCTTTACAAAAATAACTATAGATGTGTATAGAAGTGTGAAGACTCACCGTTGTGTTCAGTGAGTAGTTGCAAGGTCCTCTCAGTCTCCTCGAGGGTATCTGGCTGCATCATCACAACAGTGGGCTCAGGTCGCTGTCAAACAACAAATCTACATTAAATCTCGTCAACATACAACTATCAGTACATACAATAACGTACACATAGGATGCAGTTAAACAAACACTATGTCTCATCGCATGCAATCCCAGAACCTGATAGATTTGTAAAGCTCGGTAGAAGTATTTAGCGAGAACACAAACATATGAAGTATGGCCCTAAGCTTTTCGAACATTGGGACATTTAGCGCCACTAATTATTCCACAACATTACAGATAGTTAATGATAATGAAAAGCGACTCACATAAGCGTTTTTGGGTATCTTATTTTTAGTTTTAAATTTCTTGTTAACGTCCTTCCAAGCAAAGCCGGGCGGTGGGGTAATCTTATGCTTGCACCCGTGGTAAGACTACGCCGGAGGGAGCACGTACAAAATACAGACTTTTAGATATACATTGTACTATTTTATATATGAAAATAGATAGTATTTAGAATGACAGCGAAAGGGGTATGAGCATGCGGGGTTGAAATAATAATAACGAGAATAAGATAAAAACAAATGGTATAAGAAAGCTTTGCTTGGTTGTTTTTCAGCTTAGTAGAGTCAAAATAAAGCGAAGAGTAAATTGTAATAAAATAATACCACATAAAGAAACCTGTACGTTCATGTGATAACATAATGTAAAACACACAAACTTTATTTAGAGGAAAACCAAACAGTTTCGAAAATTATAGATTTTCCAAAGTAATAAACTCTTTAGTATGATTAAGAAGACTTGATTTAAACGATACTTATATTTTCTGATGCATTTAAACAATGCAATAATTTAAGTTCTTCATATATAATTGCCCAAAAGCTTAGGAATATAAAATTTATTGATTAAGAAAGTACATATGTGCATTTTATTCAAACACCAGATTTTTTTATCAAATACTAGAATATGATACCACCTTTCCTTTAAGTTAATTATTACAACAATTGCATGCCTTTTTTAGTGTTAAATTCGTAATATGTGCCCAATTAATCTTAAACAATGTATTAAAATAGATAGAATCAGGGTCCACTTGCTATATCTACAATAGAAATAACGCAAAAAATAATGAAACGTGTATTTTTTTGGTTTTCTTATCCATGTATAATGATGCGAGAAAGCTAATGTTGATATCACAGTAAATTATTTCGCATCTTCATAGTTAATTTGGACAGCCACTGTACCTATGACCCTCAACACAGCAACAAAACTTCCATTCTAGCCCTCCAATTTGCTAACAAACTTCAGCGTAGCTTTAAAATAAAAAATGTCACTGGCTTAAAGAGTTTTAGCTTGTAATCGCTGCGACATCGTTAGTTTGTTAGCCGCATCGAGGGACCCATATCTACCGTTGTCAAAATAAACCAACCTGTTCGTCGAGTATGTCGGGCGGGGGCGGCAAGTGGTGGTCGTGGTGGGGGGCGGGTCGCTGTTTCCGCGGGCACTTGTGCTTCACGGGGGCGGGGGCGGGAGTCGCCGCGGGGGCGGGACTCGCCACCAGCGGAGACGGCTTTTTGCGACCCGCTGCACACATTACATTGTAGTTATGATAACAAATGTGTGGAGGTTCGTATTTTTGTATGAATACGAAACGCAGATCATGAGATAGTCTTTATAACACGGCTTTGTTAAAAATTCACCTTGGCATTGCAAAAATTAAATTCAAGGTTGTATGAAATTTTTATTAATAGATTACAGTAATATTAGTAATAACTCATAAGGAACACTTGCATTTAAAAAGTTATCTACATAGTTTTGCCAACAAAGGGATCATAAAATCTCGTTTGTATCGTAAGTTATTCAAGGTAAAATATTTTTATCTCGGGTTTACCGCTTTCATTTTTCTAACCCGACTCTTAGTTAACCTAAGTCCCTATAAACCCGTTTTCTTGCCTTCCCACCGTTTTACCCCATCTTTAAGAAACACTGACTAATATTCACATTGAGACTGACAAAATCGACTTCAATGAAAAGAGAACGTAACTGCCATAAATAAATAATTAGAATATAAAAGATGCTAACCGTCCGTGTAGAGGTTGTGGTGGTGCGCGGGCAGCAGCGCGCGGGGCGGGGGCGCGGCGGGGGCGGGGGCGGGCGCGGCGGGGGCGGGGGCGTGCGCCAGGCCCAGCGCCGCCGCCTGCGCCGCCGACAGCCCCGCCCCCTCGCCCTCCTCCGCCGCCGCCGGGAGGGCACACGACTCGTCTGCTAACAAACAACACGCTCATACATTATGAACATCTCTCCGCGCGCTCTGCTTCAATACGTACCTTTCATTACGGTAATACGGATTAAGAGGTTAAGACGTAAACGCAATTAAGCAGCACTGCATAAAATACGGTAATTGACCCGCTGACCTGACCTGATTAAGCACGACGACCAAGCTATACACAATACGCCCATTAGGAATAGCTTTCCGCGCTCTCTGACAAATTAAGCACGACTAGGCAGTAGTTCCGAATTATTAAATGTCCATTCATTTATAATTCTTTTCACGACGTATCGGCATAAATTTCAAATACCGTGGTTACTGCGAGACTATGATGGGAACATCTTCAAGTAATTGTAAATCTTAGAAGGTTTACAGATTTCATACATAGTACATCTGCTTTTGAACTAGTCAAAGTGAGTCAAAGACCAATTATTAATCTACGTCTATGTTTAAGAGTGTAACACTTGAAGTTGTAATGACACTTTTGATGTTTATAAATAGAAAGTCTAGATTTTACTTATTGCGAGAAATAAATAGAAACAGTGTCTTAGTTTACTTATTTAAGCCTTTTCTAAACTATCCCTTTTTCAACCCGCGAATCACTTGACTAGCCAGCTTTTCAGTTATTATTATTAATTCCATGGTATGGACATTAACGATGTTTAAGATTTAAGTTTCCAAAATATACCCATTGATTTGTCACTAGCAAAAACTTTCAATTTCGCCCCGAGCCTAATTAAACCTGCTGTATAACCATCCATTAACCATCCTCGCTGACCTCTAGGCAGCATCACCGATCTGGGATAGTCCAACAGCAGCCTGACGACCGCCGTGTGTCCGCCCTTGGCCGCCTCGATGAGCGTGGTGGAGTTGTCCTTCAGCTTGCGGAAGGGGTCCGCGTCGCACGCCAGCAGGAACTTCACCACGTCCACGTGGCCGCCCGCGCACGCCAGCGACAGCGCCGTGTGGTCGCCCGACGCCGTCATGCGGTTCACGTCCGCGCCCTGCGAGGGAAACTCAACGTGAATAACTATGTAACATAGAGAGGAAATTGTGAACAAGTGGCTTAAAGTAGCGGTCCAAAATTTAACCAGGCTTCTGTAGCTAATGGGTAAAGAGAAGATGAAATCACCATTAAATCATCATTTAATGGTGTAAAAGAAAGTGGCTATTTGGTTGTATGATAGCCCTTTAGCGTCTCCAGCTGTTCCCACAGACGTAGACGTAATGTATGCCTTCATCAGCGGCGTGCGGCCGCCCTCGCTCTCGTGCTGCAGCTGTCCTCACAGTGACGTCACGCGTACAGTCCACCAGCACTGACCTTCCCCACGAGCAGGTGCACGGTGCACAGGTGGCCGGCGCGGCACGCCTTCATCAGCGGCGTGCGGCCGCCCTCGCTCTCGTGCTGCAGCTGTCCTCACAGTGACGTCACGCGTACAGTCCACCAGCACTGACCTTCCCCACGAGCAGGTGCACGGTGCACAGGTGGCCGGCGCGGCACGCCTTCATCAGCGGCGTGCGGCCGCCCTCGCTCTCGTGCTCGAGCTGCGCGCCGGCCCGCAGCAGCACCTCGGCCACGGACGTGTGTCCGTTCTCGCAGGCGTACGTCAGCGCCGTGTCGCCGGTCTGCGTGCGGGCGTGGACGTCCGCGCCCACGTTTAACAAGTATCTGCGGAGGGAAAGTAATGTTAAACGTGTATCTAGTGATGAAAAGTAGTTCGGCAAAAGTTGTTGTGTTAAAATCTATATCAGAAGGTTTAATCAAATTGCCCTTAATGTCTAGTCTCCATTTTTATTTCAATGCTGTCAATGGATGGATCAAATATTAATGGTACTGCATTAGCTAATTAAAACGAATGGTTACAATAAACTTTTAGGTTCTTAATAGGTAATAGTGATGAGAAAGCTGAAGATATTCTTGAACAAGAATCCAGATGTGCAAACTGATAACTTCCATATAACCAAAAGATATTATTATACAAGAAATTAACCACATCGATGCCAAGAAAGCCCCTTTTTGAACCTTTAAATGGTTAAATTTTGTTATCACCAAAATATTAAGTAGATTACAGAGAAAAAACAAACTAATTCAATACTCAGGGATTTATCATGTGGCGAATTTACAGATTTGCCGCCTCTAGGCTTAAATTTTTTTGCCGCCCCTATGAAATTTTATGCCCTCGTTTGCAACTACATTATGCATGGTCTATTATACTTTAATACTTTTTCTTTAAAGCTGAAGTTGTAAAATACCGACTTGCAATAACAGTTCTTTGTTACCTATTATGAATGAAGTTTATTTTCTATTTTACACTTAATCTTATGTGGACATATTCGATTTCGATTCGTCTCGAGATATTATGGCCAAACTACAAATATTAAAACGCAAATGGCCCAAAACCCATAGGAAATAATTGCAAAAATATATTTAAATGAAGCTAAAAGAAATTGTAATCAGATGATTTGTGGGAGGTGGGTCTAGTGAATAGAAAATAGAAAGAGTTTACAGCATCTTTGTTGGAATTCCGAAGAGAAATTATATGTGACTAATCTGATATTGAATCGTCCGTATATACCTACAGGGTGTCTAAAAAAAACCGCCCCAAAATTTCTTTAGGTGTCTAGTGTTGAGATGAATCTTAAATACCCCTATGATCTTGCATAGTCTTCGAGTTACGATTTTGTTTAAGATTTTTTGCAAAATTGTTACTTGAAAAATTTTCCCAATGACTTAAGAAAATAAAAGGTTTTCTTTATTGCTCTTTTTGCTTCTAAATCTTTTCGAACTGTGCATTTATGCATAAATTAATCAGCCTAATGAAATTAATTGAAGTCACAGTTGATTTTGCAAGAAAGCTTTAAAAATCTTCACTCGGAAACTACGCAAAATCGTAGAACATACATGGAGGTGTTTCAGGGATCATTAAACACTAGTAACTAAAAAATATTTTGCACGTCACTTTTCTGGCCACCCTTTTAACTTAATAGCAGCATCAATTGTGTTAGGACTACGTATCATGAAAGTTGGTAGACGCAGTTTTTGGCTCAACAGTTTTGGCAGATGTTGCTACTGCCATAGTGTTAGTATCATAGGAGCATAAAATACCGTTCATTCAGTACTGGCAAAAATGCTGCCATACCATGGCTGTAATAGCCGCTACCGCACGCGAACGTGTAAATTATTCGTTGTTTAACATTAAATTCATAGATTGTGTCGTCGTTTTTTTTATTTAGGTTTGCACCGTTTATCTGTGCCCTACCTGCTTTAGCAAGGCTTTACCATAGACAAGAACAATATAAAATAATAAATAACTTTCCTTTGGAATGTTATAATGTTTAAAAATGAAGATGGAACACTCAAAATGGCTTGAAATTACTCACTTGCAATATGTTAAGACCATTTTTCTCAATGTATGTTTTTGATCATATAAAAAAAAGAAGCAAATCTGCCGCCCCTTAGAGTCTGCCTAACAAAACAAATTCAAAAGGATAATAAATAACTTTTCTTTGGAATTTTATAATAGGTTAAAAATGGAGATAAATGACACTTAACATACCTTGAAATTACTCACTTGTAAAATGTTAAGACTATTTTTCTCTAAGTACCTATGTATTTAATAAAAAAAGAAGCAAATCTGCCAACCCCTAGAATCTGCCGCCCTAGGCTACTCAGCCTAGTGGTAAATCAACCACTGATACATACCTAAAAATAATTTTGCATAAACCGGGAAAATCCACAATGGGTCCTAATTCTAGTGGCCCTATTAGTCCAATTTTATCCAAACTAAAAAGACTAGACAACGACAACGTAATTCCTTGCCACAAATTCGGTTTCAGAAATGGTTTCTCTATCATTGAAAAAGTGCATCGCGTGTATGAAACAATACGAGATAGTTTGAGAATATTGCTTTTGTAAATAAAAGCGATATTGCTTTTAGCTGCTTTCCTCGATGACAAAATAAAACAAAATCAAGCGCACGTGTTTTTTTTTCTATACTGGAATCATACAACTCAGAACGCACATTTTACGTAAAATAAGGAGGCAATGCCTTAAGAGTCGGTCTAGGCCCTGTGCTGTACGGCATCTTTGCTTGCGACCTTCCCATGTCTGATGACACTAGGATAGCCATATTTTCGACATTAGCTACTACTGGCTTTTGGCTGATTTCATCACCCTATCGCCACCTATAGGTGGTTCACCAAATGGAAAATAAAGCTTATGATCTCAATTCTAATTACACCACGTTAACCATTCGCAAGGAGACATGCTCTCTAGTAAAACTAGCTAGGCCCAGATACAGATAGAACAACACTATCAAGTACCTTGGATTTCATCTAGAATATTGGATGACTTGAAAGGAACACATCAAAAAGAAAACACAAAGTAAATTTTCACTATAATACCTTGCTTTGCATTCTTGATCGTCAATCAAACAAAAAAACACTTTGCGACACAAAGATTCACGAACAACTTGAAAACGGTGCTTGAAGCAATAGAGTGATATAGAAATCAAGATCAAGACTGAAAAAACACACAAACCCACTTGGCTTAAGTCTACTAATGAATTCCTCAACCAAGCGACTGAACGTAAACCTGTGCACCATCATCATTATCATTACATAGTTATAAATCCAAGTCGCTAATTCTGTATGTTTGTATGTTGAACTCCCCATAAACTACGGAACAGATTTGTTTTTGGTTTTCGCCATATTTAAGGGTTAAAAAAAAAAAAAAAGACAGCCAAATATCAATGTGTCGTAAACAAAACGTCCAAATGACAACATTGCAAAGCGTGGGTGGTTTGCTAGTAGAACTAGCTGAATAAATACAGGAATGCGGAGACTACCATTGACTCATGTTGATTCTAAAAGCTGTCTCGGACAAGTTAATATGAGCTTTGTAGACATTGCGAAATAAACAATGTAATTGGTACACGTTTATGAAAATAAACGAAAAATATTAAGCCTACCGACTGATTATACGTATGTACCATAAAAAAGGCTGTACTGTAAACTTTTATATGATGATTAATATTCTTAATGACTTGAAGAGAAAACTAACCGAAAAGTAACATTATTATCTATTTATAAGTGAGTGATCGTCTCATGACCTTTCTTTAATCAATGAAATGAAATTACTTTATTGTATGTAGGATTAAAAACTAATCTCTTATACATTGTCAAAAGAATAAAATAATTTAAAAAAAAGATGACACGGGACACCCCTACATACATCAGCAATAGACCAGCGTAGTAGACCAAGAGAAAAAGCTGGCGGAAAAAACTCTCGCCACTCTTTTCGAAATCATACAATCATTGATTTAGATTTATAATCAAATCCATGTCCACCCACCTGACAAGTTCCAGATGCCCCTCCTGCGAAGCCTCCATGAGCGGCGTGGAGGCCCCCAGCTCGACGTCGGCGCCGGCCTTCATCAGGAAGTCCACGACCTCGAGGAAGCCCCCGCAGCACGCCAGCGTCAGCGCCGTCTCCTGGGTCTCGTCCGTTTGCGCGTTGATGGAGGCGCCCTGGCCTAGCAGCAGCGCCACCATTTCTTCGTGCCCTGGGACAAGGAATGTAATAGGATTAGCAAGTAAAACAGAGCGTGAGTAAACTAAACAAAAACGTGAGAACATTCTGGTGTATAAAAGTGTAGATGTATAGAAGTAAAGTAAATTCTAAGATTTTCGCGATAATAACTTAAAATTACACTCATTTAATATAATACAAATAATAAAGATTTCAGATTCAATATCGGCAATAATGTCTCTGATATTTAATTCTTCTATTAACCATCTAACTCCCAATCACTCTGATACCAGATGAATATGTGCTGCAAAAGCATATTCATCACACAAAAACAAGAAGAGGACCAAAATCTAATTCAGGGTGGTTACCATCTTATCCTACTAATATTATAAACGTGAAAGTTTGTATGGATGTTTTTTACTCTTTCACGTAAAAACTACTGGATGGATTTTGATGAAACTTTACAGTAATATAGGTTATACATCAGAGTAACATATAGGGTACTTTTTACTGCGGTAAAACTACTCATTCCCATGGAAAACCGACTTTCACGCGAACGGGGCGGCCACTAGTAGAATCTAATAGTTAGTGGTGATATAAAGTTACCTTCTCTAGCAGCCTCCATGAGCGGGGTATACCCCTCATCATTAACCTCTTCAATGTTGGCGCCCCGCTCCAGCAGCAGCATGGCCAGCTCCACATGACCCCCGCAGGCCGCCAGGGTCAACGGAGACTCGAAACTGTCCGTTGGCATGTTCACCTGCACCGACAAATTATTACACTTTAAATGGGAGGAACAGGGTCTAGGTTTGTTGAAAAAGCTTTGTTCAGCATGCTGACTTTAATAAAGTTTTAATTTGAGGTAGACTTGACTTTGAAGTTAAAGTAGGAGACTGTAGGAGATAAAATCTTCAGATCATGAGCGCAGAACTAGTTCCAATTTAAGTGTAACATGCATTAAAATTTCGCTCTTCAAAATATTAAACTGGTATTTAATAAACTAAGGGCTGATTTTTCAATAGTCAGATAAATGATAACTGACTGATAAGAGGTATGTTTTCATTGTCACTTCATACATATGTCAAGTATTTATGTTCGACGCGCAACAAAAACATACTGATTTTCTCTGAGATAGAATTTATCAAACTATTGAAAAACCGGCCCTAAAAGTTACACTTTCATTATCACGACTGTAAATGTTCGTAAAGTATCATTCCTATTCTTAGAGCATTTAACCAAAGGAGATGACAAGATCATTTTAGCAGGAATATGTTCCTGCACTTTTAGTGGGGGACGAGGAAGTGATGTGACAATAACAATAAGAATGAATGGGTATTTTTATTGAACGAATGAAGTTTTTTAGTTCAATTTAATTATTAAATTTACCTTTTCTTCTTAATACTACCTACTACAATTGTAAATGTTTAGTAAAAACAATTACAAATTTTGGTTTATCCAAAAAAAGATGCTTAGGTATAAATAAAATGAGTGGGTAACATCAGTTTAAAATAAATCCTTTTTTTTGTAGAATTTTAGCAGAATACAATACAATAATTATAGTTCTAAATAATTGTTTTATTAATGAGTTATAACAGTAGATTATAAGTTTCCCATTTTTTAATAGATGGTATTGCTCCCTTCTTTAACCTTAAATTTTTAAATTTTATATGGTCTTCATAGTTTTCAAAATGTTCTGAATAAATGGCGCTTGTTCTACGCTTTCATTATCACGACTGTAAATGTTCGTAAAGTATCATTCCTATTCTTAGAGCATTTAACCAAAGGAGATGACAAGATCATTTTAGCAGGAATATGTTCCTGCACTTTTAGTGGGGGACGAGGAAGTGATGTGACAATAACAATAAGAATGAATGGGTATTTTTATTGAACGAATGAAGTTTTTTAGTTCAATTTAATTATTAAATTTACCTTTTCTTCTTAATACTACCTACTACAATTGTAAATGTTTAGTAAAAACAATTACAAATTTTGGTTTATCCAAAAAAAGATGCTTAGGTATAAATAAAATGAGTGGGTAACATCAGTTTAAAATAAATCCTTTTTTTTGTAGAATTTTAGCAGAATACAATACAATAATTATAGTTCTAAATAATTGTTTTATTAATGAGTTATAACAGTAGATTATAAGTTTCCCATTTTTTAATAGATGGTATTGCTCCCTTCTTTAACCTTAAATTTTTAAATTTTATATGGTCTTCATAGTTTTCAAAATGTTCTGAATAAATGGCGCTTGTTCTACGAGGTCTCCATAATTCGTCACGCGCGAAAAATTTTGTCAAAATGTCCTTTACACTTGGATTTTTTGGGAAACTACAAATAATAAGGTTTATTTTAATACTAGCTTAGGTTTTAGTCCGCATCTTCGCAAGTCTTAGCTTAAAACCTGTAAGCGCTATTTAGTAATATATGTTTGCTAAACTTTATATTTTTCGAACCATTCATTCAAATCAATTCACTTTTATTTTCTCATCACTGTCTAGAATCCCGGCCTATAAAAACGACATAAAAAAAAAAAAAATCTCATCACAGTGGTTGTCAGCTTTGACAGCGTTGACAGCTTGTCTCCCTAATATAGTATTCGTTGTTTACATTTGCTATCGTTTAAAGTGTCGTTACGATCAAAGTTAAAATTCGAAAATATTAATAAATAGTGTAGTAAATTGCCAAAAATACTAACAGGTGATATGAAATCACATGTAAACGTAAATTCGAAGTTTCTGAACGTCGTTTACACAACAAAACCGAAAAAATCACCATTTTGTGGAGCACATAAACACATGACAGAGCGACACAGAATGATCAAGTACCGTGCGTGGTACTTTGTTTCACGACTATGACCATCGCTATGACCAAGATTTTGCCTGAGGGGAAAGGCCTGCTATGCCATCTCCTTTGGTTAAATGCTCTAAGTTCCTATTACAAAAACTCAGAGCCCAAAAGCAATACGACAATTGCAACACAGACTTAAAAACTACACCGTCCATCCCACCCAAAGTTAAAATTATGGCAATACTGACATTACTGACCTGTGCACCCGAGTCGAGCAGCAGCCTCGCCACCTCCACATGCCCGTCCATGCTCGCTTCCATCAGCGCCGTGTGCATCTCGTCCGTCTTGTGCTCGCGGTCGGCGCCGGCCGCCAGCAGGAACCGCACCATGTCCAGGTGGCCCTTGTAGCAGGCGAGGGTCAGAGCGGACTCCTTGAACTCGTTGGAGTGCGTGTTGATGCCGGCGCCGTGTTCTAGGAGGATCTTGGCGACGCCCACGTGGCCAGCGGACGCGGCCTGGTAGTGAGATAGACGATTGTAGGGGGGATGTTGAATGTAGGTAGTAAGGATTGCAGTGAAATTTATTTATTTGAAGTCGAAGTCTGTAACATTGACGTTCATTAAGTATATGTTACATATATATGATGAATAAAAGAATTTTGATTTTGATTCATTTATTTCAGATTTGTTTAAGAATAAGGTCAACTTCTAGAAAAGATATTTGGTATGATCACTTAAAAGAGCTTGTATCTTAAGCAATCAAATTCATTTTAAGTTCATGATACAACACCTATATACAGAAAAGCAGTGTGATTTGTTTGCCCTAACCCAACTTTATTACACTGCCAATCAAGATTATTTCTTAGCCTGTACCATCACTCCTGTCCAAAGTCTACGTAGATCGGTATGTTTGGTATGTATAACGGGTGTAAAAAGACCACTTCCGAAGCCTTAATACCATGTATTCTAGAGCCTCAATAGTAACTAAATTCACTAACCAGAAAACTCAATTTAAAAAAGTTATTAAGGATTGAAAAGTCATATTCGGCGCTTGAAATCATCGCTCACACATCAACTGTTGGTTCAGGTGCGATTATTTACATTGCAAATTAAATTAAAACCCTATTTAATTTAAAATCATCGCAAAATCTGATAGTATAAATGCAATTTTGTACAACTTCGTAAAAAAAAATTTTTTTTCTACCAATCATAAAACATTTTTTTGCTCAAAACGTAACTAGCACCCCTCCAGCAATGTCCAGTTTTAGTTTTCGGAAGCAGTTCTTTTACACCCCGTATTCTATCACACACACTTTTAATAGTAAAGTTATGTAAGAACTTGCACACGGGAAGCTCTATCTTCGTAGTCCAGTTACACCACCATCTACTCAGGGCCGCGCTGACCCTAAGCAGCGCCTGTGTGCGAAACCTATGAAGCGCCTTTTTTAGTCAATTTAGACAATTTTTTCAACTACGTTGTCTGCATCTACTCACCTCCATGAGCGGCGTGTGTCCATTCTCATTGTGCTCCTCCACATTAGCGCCGTTATCAAGCAGTGCGCGCACGCAGTCCTCGTGGCCGCCGGCGCACGCGTACATTAACGGCGTGTTCCCGCTGCCCGACACGGCGTTCACGTCCGCGCCGTGGGCCACCAGCAGCCGCACGATGTCCACGTGACCGGCCGAGGCTGCCTCCATGAGAGGGGTGCAGTCGCCCTGGAGACCACACGGTTGTAACCAGGTTATGAAACGAAAATAGAACTCTAGGATTTAATGAATGCAGTTGCTCTGTGAGTTAACACAATATAAATGTGGTGTGTAGGGAGAGCCTATCAATGGTAACTCAGTGACATAAATTCAGATGATGGACAACTTAATAAAAAACCAACTATAAGATTCAACTTTTATTAGTGACTACAGTCTATTCGCGTTAAGAAAATAGTGACAACTACAGGATAAGGGTGTATTCACAGTGGAGTAAAAGTACGAAAGAAAAATAATAATTTTATAAACAGTATTTTCGGACATGCCACATGCACTTGCTGTTTCTATGACTATGCTCTCCACAGTTGCATTTAAATCACACAATTTAAAGTACTTATAAACATTGTAAATTATGTGTCTCTCTCCACTATGGATTATTGATCGTCTTTTATTCTTTGGAATTGGTGAAGTATTCATTTTTTCAAAATTTATCGTTGGTCAAGTCACGCAAAATCCACAACCGTTTCCTTCGAAGGTCAGACTTCAACTGGTCACTGTGAACTCGACTTTTTAATTTCTAGCATTTTAATTGGCTGGGGCGCGTTGTCAGGCCGGCTGACAACGATCACTCACTATTTTCTTAACGCGAATAGACTGTAGTGGCCGCCCGCGACTCCATTCGCGTGGAATTCGGTTTCCCGTGGGAATGAGATGTTTTCCCGCGGTAAAAAGTACCCTATGTGTTATTCAGATGTATAACCTATGTTACTGCAAAGTTTCATTCAAATCCGTCCAGTAGTTTTTACGTGAAAGAGTAACAAACATCCATCTATACATCCAGACATCCATACATACTCACAAACTTTCACGTTAATAATATTAGTAGGAAATACAACTCTAGGATTATTTAATGACGAATGCAGTTGCTCTATGAGTTAACACAATATAAATGTCGTGTGAAGGGAGAGAACTAGCCTATCGTAGGTAAATAAAAATGAGAGCCTATCAATGGTAACTCAGTGACATAAATTCAGATGGTCCATCATCTGAATTTATGTCACTGAGTTACCATTGATTATTGATATATTGATTGAACTTAACAAAAAATCAATTATAAGATTCAACTTTTATTAGTGATTTACTTTAGATGTGTCCATTAGCTTAAACTCGGCCAATTAAGAGCCGTTTTTATTTTAATACATTGAAAATAAAATTACAGACTTATTAACATTGACAACGCCGTTAAACTTGTTGTTTGGCGTTAAACATTTGCCTAGTAAAATATTCCTAGGACTCATTAAGTAATAAGACAACATGATGTAGATTACACTTCATTACATAGTATAAATCCAAGTCACTATTTGTGTCTGTTTGTATGTTTTTCCGCTATCTCCTCCTAAACCACACAACGGATTTTAGTGCGGATTTTGCCAACTTTTAGGTAATTTATTCATTTCAATTTGTAAATTTAGATCATTCGAAAAAAGTTTATTTAAATTAGCCAAAATTCAATGTCTCGTGATCTCTCGGGCAAAAGTTCACCATTGCATTGCTAGAAGTTTATATTATCTTATTCTGTCAGCGTAGTGTACTGTGTGTCGATGTGGTGTGTCAGTGGGCGGGTCGCTAGAAGTTTATATTAACTTATTCTGTCAGCGTAGTGTCCTGTGTGTCGATGTGGTGTGTCAGTGGGCGGGTCGCTAGAAGTTTATATTAACTTATTCTGTCAGCGTAGTGTACTGTGTGTCGATGTAGTGTGTCAGTGGGCGGGTCGCTAGAAGTTTATATTATCTTATTCTGTCAGCGTAGTGTACTGTGTGTCGATGTGGTGTGTCAGTGGGCGGGTTGCTAGAAGTTTATATTAACTTATTCTGTCAGCGTAGTGTACTGTGTGTCGGTGTGGTGTATCAGTGGGCGGGTCGCTAGAAGTTTATATTAACTGATTCTGTCAGCGTAGTGTACAGTGTGTCGATGTGGTGTGTCAGTGGGCGGGTCGCTAGAAGTTTATATTAAGTTATTCTGTCAGCGTAGTGTACTGTGTGTCGGTGTGGTGTGTCAGTGGGCGGGTCGCTAGTAGTTTATATTAAGTTATTCTGTCAGCGTAGTGTACTGTGTGTCGGTGTGGTGTGTCAGTGGGCGGGTCGCTAGAAGTTTATATTAACTGATTCTGTCAGCGTAGTGTACAGTGTGTCGATGTGGTGTGTCAGTGGGCGGGTCGCTAGAAGTTTATATTAAGTTATTCTGTCAGCGTAGTGTACTGTGTGTCGGTGTGGTGTGTCAGTGGGCGGGTCGCTAGTAGTTTATATTAAGTTATTCTGTCAGCGTAGTGTACTGTGTGTCGGTGTGGTGTGTCAGTGGGCGGGTCGCTAGAAGTTTATATTAACTGATTCTGTCAGCGTAGTGTCCTGTGTGTCGGTGTGGTGTACCTTGATCCCGCGGTCCTCGACGCTGGCGTGCATGGCCAGCAGCACCTGCGCCAGCTCGTAGTATCCGGCGGAGCACGCCAGCGACAGCAGCGACTCGCCCTCCTCCGTGGTCTCGTGCACGGAGCGGCCCTCCGTCAGCAGCTTGCGGACGGTGCCCACGTCGCCGTCCGAGCACGCCTCGGCCAGCGACGGCGCGCCCTCCGAGCCGACCGATGCCGCTGCCGCCGGGGTCGTCGTCGACGCCGTTGAGCCACATTGAGTCCTGGGACAACCACTCAAGACTCAAAATCCCGTCATCACCATTATACAGCGGTGTACACTTTGGCAGTGGTCAGATAAGATCAAAGCTTCTAAGTCACAGTCGCAAAGCGCTCGACCGCGCCGGACGGGGAGTCAGACTCGACACCGAACGGGCGGGAGACGGCCTTGTTAGACTCAATCTCGGATTTACATCATTTGTACATACTTCTTACTATCATAACACTACGTTGTTTTCATACGAAATGAATGTGTCAAATAAGATTACTTTCTTAGACAAAGTATCGGTATTCATCATATGGATGGACAGTAGGTATCGTAAATATCTAAAGAATAGTTAAAACTTGCTAAATCATTTCGCCTGCGCATTAATTAGCGTAACTATATTCGTTATATGCATCAATTAAAATTCAATACATTGTACGAGACTGTCCTATTTCAGTTACATTAATTCTGATGTTGTAATTAAAGTGAGTGAAACATGAACATCTTAATAGGAATTAGTATTTGTCTCAGCCTCATTAAATGGCAGATAATATGTAATGTTTAAATTGAAACTTGGTGTAAATGTTTATCAGATGCAAATTAAGTACATATCTCCTAAATTATTTTCGTTCATCATTTACATAGATTACAACCGTGTACTATAATTTCAACGTTCTGTACTAAACCTAAATTTTGCTTGCTAAATGTGAACCACTCAAATAATTACATTAAATCACAATCGCTTATATCGAGACCAAAACACTCTTGTTTAGGCTCGTTTATAACTACCAGGAATCCTGAAGCATTTTAAGAGCCTGTGGTAAGTCCCCAGATCTCTAACACGAGAATTTGCTCATACAAATCACTACCGACTAATGAGTGGTCTACTAACTTTTTGATCGTGGTCGCGGGCAGACCACGATCGATGTAACTCGGTCGAAACGTCAAAAAATACAGGTACATATAATTAATGTATCTAAATACAAAATGACCGCGTATAAGACCCGAAGTCATCAAAAATTAATAAATAAAAAGCGCGAGAGTTTAAAAACAACATGAGTGGTGTACTGACGGTTTGTCCTGGTGGTGGTGTCGGTGGTGGTGCGGCGCCGGCGGCTGGTCGCTCCGCATGCGCGTGAGTGCCGCGGCGGCCTCGTCCAGTGCGCACGACACCGATGACGTCAGCCGCCGCAGCACCTCGGGGTCCGCCAGGTGCTTGCCCTCGCCGGACAACTTGCCGATGCCTGGGACGGAGATTTGGCGATTTTAAAGATTAACTAGCATAGAAGGGTTAGGTTAGCAAAAACTTTTGATAAGTGAACTAAAAACAAATGCGAATAGATGCATTTAAAAGGTTAGAAGTATGAGTGGATGTTATACAAAAAAACTTTAACCTTACGTTAAAGTTATGACTACGAATTTCACTCCTTAGGTTGCACAAGTGAGATGAAAAACATAGGTGTGCACTGATGAAACTGAATTTATTGTGACAGTTCGTGCGGTTAGGTTTATCGACAAGTAAGCCAATATGCTGTCTTCTTACTTGTAGGTATCATTCAATAAATCGTGGAAAGGCTGTTTTACTCCGGTATTCATTGGATATAAGTAGAGAAAAGAGTAGTATATATACTTATAACCCTATAAAAATTGATTGTTGCGTCTTTAGGCGTTAAACCGCTTTAGGCTAAAAGGCGTTGTTTGTATTATGCCGAATTATAACTTTCAAAATTCAACTTTTATAGTCAAATATAATTTGTTTATAACACAATCGTCGCAGGATATACAAGTTAAAATAATAGGTTACGTACTTAAATTATCTATGTTTTCTTGTATCTAATGCTCGTGTATTTATATTTTATTTATCATTAACAGGAATAGTTATTGACAACAATGAAATAATGAGGCTTCGTAGCTAATACTATGCTGGTAGCAATATATCACGAATAAGCAGTACTTATGTTTATAACACTTTTGCCGAGTAACGAGTACTCAAGTTTACTCGGTAAAATTTTTTTTCAACCGATTACTCGGCCGGTGTAACTCGGTTCTTTGAAATTCCCATTTCGCGCGCGTAAACAACAACAAAAAACGCGAAAATTTGCGAAGCCAAAAACGGGAGTACTTTCGAGTGGTGGACAAGGCACCTAACAAGGCATCATAATTTACCTTGATTAAATTTTATATATTGATTATTTTTATTATTGTTCTCTTAATTTTGTCACACTAACTACCTACTCATTAGCATAATTTTGATTTTATTGATTAAGATTGACGAAAGATTTCCTAAATTAGTACTTTTTGATTAACACTGTTGTTTTAATTATATTTACATTTATTATTTATTTATATTTATTTAAATAAATTGCTTTTCACAAACCAAGTATACTCGGCATTCAACAACCGAGTTATTCGGCCAAAAACGAGTATCAAAAAACCCGCCGAGTACGCCATACGTCGAGTATCAAACGAGTACTCGGCCCATCTCTAATAATACTCAAATTGTGTGAATTGTATTACAGAGTGGAATCAATAAGTGACGGATGTGATTTTGTGGAGTTTAAATGCGTTTGTATGAATAGATACCAAAAAATAAATGTATATTAATTAATTAAATACATTTATATTATTATTAATAAAAATATAATTGAATCGAAAAACAAAAGCTTCATCTATTTATCTGAAAGTCGTTTTGCAGTACTTTAAAGGCCATCCTAGATTACTCAGTAGTTTTTGTTACAATGTCTTACAATAGGGTCGACAGCAAAAGATTCGCTAAGTAGTAACATCATCGGTTAAAGATAAGTTAGTGTCAAACTTTGTCGGCTGTACAGACGCTAGGCAACGAAATTGCATGCTTTGCGAAACGCTTAATTAGTCATAATTCCTTGTCCTAATAAAGATTACTAATATATAAATAAAACCATACTATCAAACCTTTATTAAAGTACATATAATTCAACTTTAGACGAAAATTACCAGCAAATTCCATACATGTAGGCCCTCGTGTCAGTTATATTTGTACGTGAAAACCGGTTATGCAAGAACTCTATCCTCTTCCTTTTGTAAATAAATATCATAACTGCGGATATACTACTAATGCGAGTATATGACAGTTGTAGAAAGTTGTTAATGTAGGTATAAACCTAACACGTCAGATCGATAAATAATAAGTGTAGACACTCTTTTATAGCCATAGGTACTAGTGACTCGGCCGAGCTATGCACGAAGCATTTTTGAGGCCTTGATCAACTTTTGGTGTAACCAAATAATAAATAAAAACATTGAATTATGGCTCTTTCGTCACCTAGAAATAAATCTTAGTTAACGATAGTATCCGTATCAATAATATCCTTTACGAATTTAAAAAGTTGACGGAAGTACCTACATACAAACAGACACGAACGGCGACTTTGCTACCTATGTATAAAAATACATAGCTTACGAGTGTGTCAACGTTTTATTGAATATAGAGTAACCACTTTAACAATGTCCTTAGGAAGCAATTTGCAAGTCCTATTTTACACTTGCATGTGTCTTTTCCAAGACTTTATATTATTTCTGACTTCCTTTTGTCAAAAAGGACAATAAATACTGTATGAAAAATTGGCAGCACCCATAAGCGCAGAAAAAGCTTATAAAAAAAATTGCTAGAGCTCGCTATTTATTTACTAAATTTCGTAGTTTTCGTTATAGCTTATTCGTTAATAAGCCTATTAACATAGCTTTCCTTAGATATTACGTACAGCGATCTTTCTCAAACATTAATTTCACACAATAGACGCATGCATGGGAAAATATTATCATAGTTTCGTCCTGTGATATGCGTAACTGCATACGGGCGTATCAATTAAGAAATTGATTCAACAACCGACGGAGTTAATATAACAATAAATACCAGTAAAAAAGGACAGATAACGAGTGTTGAAAATAAAATATTACAGCCGACTGTTGACTACGGGAATCAATAATACGTTTTTGTAATTACTTTAGTGATTATGTGAAACCTTTTATGCCTTTTCTGCTAGCTACACAGAATACAAGCTTTCAAATCGATTGCTAAAGTCTATTTCAATTGTGTTATTATCCCAATGTTCAGTAGTGATATAAGAGCCGCTTGTAGCAGTTCGATGCAGCGACTGTCACTTGTCGAGGTGTCACAGCAGGTGCTTTGTTATCGGTCTGGCCAGCAACTCCGCCTAGCCTACTTTTAGTCGGGTACCTTCAACTTTCAGGTCGATAGCTGACTTTTTCAGCAACGTCAAATGACGAGGCCGGAAACAAGCTCAAAACACAGAACACTCTTTGTTTCTAGACATATTTTTTTTTCGATGAAATAGAACTGATTTCGCTGAATCCATTCTGTATTCACGACACGATTCCCTGAATTAATAGTTTAGTTATGGACAGGCCGCTGATCGATATGTTGAAAATCGACGTTACACATCGTTATAAATGCAGTTGTAGACAAAGGTCAAGGTAGGTGGTCGTTCCCATTCTACATAGATTCATTTAGTTTACAAAAACCGCTGATGCTTCATACTGCTAAATTCCATTGATCAATCATGCGACATGCGTCACGTAGATAAGACGATGTTAGTGTATTAAATAAAATAAATCGCCAACTAGTTTGTAACAATGTTTCCATTATCAATATACGAGCACGTGTTATACACTTCATTGGTGATAAAAGTTAAAACAAAAATCGCTTTGTTTACTTAGGCAACACAGTCTTCACGCTAGCGCATCGGACGGAACATCTGGCTGGCGCTAGTTTCGTGGGTGTACACCCTACAAGCATTGCAGCGTCCTTAGTTGTACTACGGTGGAATTAGAGCAGACGGGACGCGGGTTGCCGGGTGTACCGTGAATAGCATGAACGTGGAGCCAACGAACGATCGTCACTTATCAATCGCCGTGGAAGCTATCGCGTGGTCCAATGAACCGAACTGAGCGCAGTTTCCGCTTAAAATTACGCTTATCCTTGCATACAATTTCGCTATTAAACAAATATAATACTAAACTCCAGGTCAGCTTATTGTTTTTGGGTCAAAGAGTTTTTGTTTTGTTTTAAGTTGTCATAATATTTCATCGCTTCAGTTTCAGGTTTGCACCATAGCTAACGTCTGGAGGAGATGGACATGTCGTGTCTGCTTACGAATGACGTAGCTCCATGCACCGTGCCCGTTCCATAACCGCCTGTCTGCCCAAGGCCATAAAGTTGATATTCCATTGTTCTGATAGCACTACGTCGGATCGCATTCTAAAGAATGGATCGTGGAGCGCCTTAGAATTATGTACTTATTTGGGTGAAAGAACTGAAGCTATGTTTTTTTTAATCCTCGGTTGTTTTGATCTTAATTTTTAGAATTCGTCAATACAATGAAAATTTTGTGCAATGTATATTCAATATAACTTAACACGAATACGTAAATAATGATGCACGTTATGACGGTTTGATAGTGACATGAAGGTTTTATTACATATAATTTTATATAAGGAAAGTCATTTTTACGTAGCATAATAAAAATAATCGATTGCGTTGCAAAAGGCATTACCTGCAGCAATGCGTTTACGCAGATGTAAGTGTATTTATGACGTTAATACCTACGTACTCTATTATTTACTTCGAAATAACGTTGGTGTTTTTTGTTTTATGTTTCTAAAGACGCAACGGAAAATCTCTTTTTTATAGCTATCACAAGTGGTCCTTTTATCAAAAGGTGCATTTTAAGCGTTCAAAAGCTCAAATAGGCATGTGTCACGTCCATAAGTAAAGCTGCCTTAGTCATTAGCTACCTACTTGGCGATCGTGTTTTTTCGTATCTTAAAACCTGATACCAATTTTTTGTAAAAAGGCATTTAAAATCTTTACCGCGCGCCTACACCGCACTGACTAGACGTTGGCGATGTCGTCACGCGAAAACTGTAATTAATCCTATGTTTGTAAGACTGTTCGTGCGATTTCACTGCGCCTGATTCGCTCCTATTTGATATGAATATGTAACGCATGCGTACCTACCGACTTCTGTTTGTTTACGCATAACTGACTGAATTTTACCAAGTCTTTTAAAACTTGTTAAATTTAGTAAATATTACTGTAAATGTACTGAGATATTTATTAGCTTTACTAACAAACAATAATGTAATTTTATTTAAAATGATATATTTTACCAATCTTCAGTATATTTTTTTAAATCTATCAATCAATACTTAAGTTTAAAAACATTAAATACACATTGCTTTTATTTTAATATGAGGTGCTGTAAAAAAGAATAATTTTCCTGTTTTGTTACCTAGCTATAAGTGGTTGACCATGGTCACCCTACTGAATAGTCAGTCAGCCTTTCCTTGAATTCATTGAAGATAATATTTACTATGAATGATTAATCCAATAGTACAATTCAACATTAATAAAATTATTAACTTATAATTGTGGCTGTAACAATTGTTTTCTGGTTTTAACAAAAAAAAAAATCAAAAGTTGAATTACACAAATACACAACAGAAAAAAACAACAATATAAGGTAAACAAACCAGCTGCTTCCAGTAAAGCCTCAAGCCTGGCCTGCATTTCAGGGTCCACCGCCCGCTCGGGGTCATCGTTGGACAGAAGAAACTTGGATGACTCTGTGCCACCTTCTTCGTCCATCTCCGCCTAAAACACATAAAGGTCAATAACCTCCCTGATGACAACATAGTGAAAATAAATCTATAATAAAATCATTTACTGCAATTTAATAAGGATTGTTGATCTATAAAATAAAATATAAAAATTCAATCAATAGAACATAAGCATTGTCCTTGACTGAATTTCATGAGTGAAAATTCCTTTGTTTTCTTGTTGTTATCAAAAATAATACATTAAAATGTTATGTTGACTATAATGTTCAGTGAGTAATAATTTGATAAGTAAATCCATTCTTTGTGTATTCAGTGAACAACAAACATGCAATCAACATAAGAACATTTTGAGGTTAGCTTTTTCCAACCAACTAAAAGTTAGGTTTTATTCATAAATAGAGAGTTGACCTAGCTAAATATAGCTGTGACTGAAGGTTGGAATGGTAGTTTATAGGTTAGTATTGTGTTGTTATCCAGAATGAACTACAGTTGATCAAAATACACAGAGACACAATATTGTTAGAATCACAAGGACCATTCAACATGAAGAAAACAAAAACAAAATGAATCTGATTGTCCATAGCACACACATTCGCGGGTTAATGCTAGTCACTCAGTATGCCGCAGCAACATTGTTGGAAAAGCCATCAGCACGCACTGTCTTCCACTTACCAACAGGTCTGGCCTGCTAAGGCACAAACAAGCCAGCAAGATCTATAACACCAACCAAAAACAAGACATGTTACTACTAATGTGGTGCTTGAGGACTTGTTTACAGCTTAGATTAGTAAATGGTCCTTGCAATTCGTCAGTGCCTATATAATTACGAATTTTGCGCGAATAGTTGCAAATAACGGGCGATAGTAGACATCGCGTGACGAAATAACAAACCATAATTTGTGAATTCCTGCCATATTTTAGACTTATGTAATTGGAATATGTGCGATTTATCGCATAGAACATAAAATGTTAGCTGTTTTGCATACGCCTTACTGCATGTGACTGGGAAACATGGCCACTTTGACTAGGAGATTCATGATTCAGTGGAGGAGCATCTTTTATCAATATTACCAGCCCTTTGCTAAAAATCAAACGATTCAATTGATTGTAGCCCAGGATGGACTAACTATAATAATTTCAAGCATTACTCAGTAGATACGTAATGTACTTAGGACTTTCTGACGTTTTACGAATATTTGGCAACCAACTTTACTTTTGAGAGAACGTGAAACAGAATGATCAAAAGAGGAATATGAATTGTTCTAAATGAGATAATGATAAAACAATCTAATGTAGTGAAAAATACTGCATAGCCACAGCAAGATGTCCCTTGCTTTCAGTATTTAGAGCGGTACAGATAATCACATTCTCTTGCTGCCACCGCCTATGCCGAAAACAAAACACGTTTTACCTCAGACACAGAGTCATCCTCGCTTTCAGAAGAGTCAGTCATGTATTTGGCAGGTGCTCCTGAATACGTTTCGGTTTCAGATTTGGCTGGACTTGAAGCCGAACTCTGAGGAGTGGATGATTTTACCACATCAAGTTGCACATTCACCTTATCGATATTTCGGTTTTCAGACTGTCTAACATTCTGCATTTTTGTCCTAATCCAATAAAACTTATTTAGTATTTTAGTATCAACACTGTTTTAACGTATTTCACACAATCTTTTATTAGCAAACAAAATTTATTTCGTCATTTAGCCAGGTTGATACCCGCCATGTCTACTACTATGGCGAGGTTCCCGGATGCTTCAAGTAGGCTAACGGAATATCGCCCTCTAGCGAAAAAGCCAGAAACTACTAAGTGCTGACCTCTGCACCAAGTAATGCAAACTACAAATTCATAGACAAGTGATTTTATGTTTTTTATTTTCTTGCTGATTTAGATAAGACTTTTTATCGTTTAGATAAAAAAAGTAGATTCACGTCATTCTAATTGTAATTTTCATATTTAAATCATATGATTTAAACATAAAAATAAGGAATTAAAGTTTCGCCGAAGGTAATATGACATTGCTAAATACCGATTTTGCACAAAACATCGAAACCTGCAACAGATCAACATATTTTTTCGAGTTTAAAGCTTTTTAATATTGTAAATAACGCATGTGACGTATCCCCGAGTACTTACGTCTTCGGAGGATATGCTGCAGGTGCAGGAAAAAAAACTGAATAGGCTACATAGGTAAAGGCAAGATTGAAATCAAGAGCAAACTTAACAAATATTTAAAAACAAATAATACATTATTTGTTTTTAAATAATCGATTTTCATATCATCCCTAACCTTAACCAAACTAAAAATGTTATGCCACAAAAAAAAATCCTAAAGGAATAGGGCTAATTAAGGTTGTAGAAAGTAGCATTTTTTATCCCAGGGTGTCGAACTATCTCCATACCAAAAATATTTTTAATCGGTTTAGCCGTTTTAGCCTGAAGTGGTAAATACAGACAAACATACACATTTTCACAATTATAATTATTAGTATGAAAGAAAAAAGTACTTTGATTGAAATGCTTAATTTTTAATTTTAATACGTTGTACCTACTGTAATAAATACACAATAGAGACGTAATAAAATGGTTTACATTAGAAGTAGAACTTAGAATAAAAGATTCAATAATTTTGGCTTCAAATCAAAAGCATATGTGATGACTGCACTAGCCTCAGCTAAACGTTATTCGGCCTATTCATTTTTGCAGGTATCGATGTAGGTATCTTTTGCATCCCTAAAGAAGCTATATTTTTTTTACGCATTAATAATATATAATATACCATGTCTTTACCGTAAAAAAAAACCTCCTGCAAATATTGACAATTGACCGTCAATATAACCCTCAATCCGTCAGTTGAATGTAATTGTTGCTGATTGGTCAAATGAATTTTCTTTTTTTAACTCTACGTGGCTGATTGGTTAATTTAGTGTCCGTTGATTTTCTTTCGTGAAAATATCGTGAAAGAAAAGTTTAATTGGAAAGAAATAAAATGGTTGGCAGGTTGCGGCGCGGGGGTGGAAAAGCAAGATAAAAATGAAAAGAGATTTTGCGATTTTTGCGTCAGTGTTGGTGTCGAATTGACAAATAATTGCAAATTCGGCTTATAATTAATAATGCAGCGGATTCAATTATTATTGTATTTGGTTTTGTATGTTTCAAAATACAATGCACATTGGTTTTTTTGTAAAGCTGGTAAATAGTTTCTAGATATGTTGTCTTGAAGTTATAAAGACATAATAAAAATGGCCAGAGACGGGGATCTGGCGACAATTTTCAACCCAAAGCGGGTACGGGCGCCCTCTGTTATAATTACGAGTGAAGAGGTTGAGACAGATCACCAGCACCCTAGAGAGAGCGATAGATTGGGTGCGAATGGTCCGCCTAGTCCGCGGGCGCCCCTGACTCCGCAGAGTTCTGTTTGCTCGGCGCCGCCACTGACAACGCAGCCGTCGCTGCAACACGCGTACAGCGAGTCCGCGGCCAGCAGCCAGGACGAGGAGCGGCAGCAGCATGACAAGAAAACCCAGCGATCGTGCTGTTCCAAGTTTGCTATAAAGGTAATTTGGCTTTTAAAATCACAGTTGCACTACCATTTATTTATATTTACAATCTTTGCAAACTTGCCACATTTCATTTTAGATCTACTATGGACTCTGTGTGATGTTCTCACTCACCATTTCTTGGGTGACGGCCACTCACTGTATAAAGTACATGTATCTTCAAGAATATCCTCCCACTACTTACGGACTGGTGTACAGCACTGAAGCTTCTCTGGCTTATAATAATCTTACTAAACACACTCACGTAAGTATTTTTGTTTTTCCTTACACTTTTGTAATAGGTTTAACTTTAGAGATCTTTTAGACTACATATTTTGAACAAGCATACATTTTTTGCAGGTACTCTACAATGCACCATTTTTTACAGCTTGGTTCAGTACAAACTGGCTCATATTTTTTTATCCGATCTATCTTATAATAATGCTTATTCACAACAAGTGTAAATCTGCAAATGACATTGTTTATGATGCTTTTAGTGAGTTTAGAGAAAAAGGATTCACTTTTGGTAAGTTTTAGTTTTTGTAAGTTCTTTACATTTTTAGTAAAAAGCAAAGTGGCAATCTAGTAAAATCTCTTCAATAGAGACAGACATTTCTATTTTACCTTTGTTTTTCTTAATGAAAAATATCATATGATTATTAAAATTATAAGTTTATCTATTATTTTTTCTCTTTCGAATTTCATTAAAATCGGATTAATGGTTTAGGCGTGAGTTTAATTAATTTATCGTGATATATTATAGTAGGTACCTAACTAACCACCCCAAACAAGCTATCAAAACTAATGAACGAAATTTGATTGAAAATATTATCTGAAATGTTTAAATCACTAATAGCTCGCTTCATAAGCCGCTGCGGCCTATTCTGCCTGCTCTGGGTGACTTCAATCTACATGTACACATACTCACTAAAGATTCTACTGTCTACTGATGTTGTGGCTCTGTTTGCTACCAATGTTTCCTGTGTGTATCTGCTGTCCTGGGTGATACTGCATGAGCAGTTTGTTGGTGTTAGGGTGAGTAGTAACTTTAAGTTGGTACTGTTACTCAATTATTGTTCTATTAGATGTAAATCTACAATACAGATGTTCTGAACAAAAATATGCAAAGCAGTCAAAAATTAGAAGATGAAATGCAATTTATGTTTGGACCTATTAAGTTGACGTATTTAACTTTATAATGCAGGATAACGCAAAATTAATCATTAAATTTTAATTAAAAATAAAATATATAAAAAAAATATTTTTAGGATTTGTTAGGCTCTACGCAATTTTTTTGTTATTTGTAAAAGGGATATATTTAAAGTAGGGATACTAATTGTAGATCGTAGCAGCGATACTGTGCGACACGGGCATAGCTCTGTTGGCGTACATGGACGGCATCACGGGGAACTCTACTCTAGGAGGGGTCGTGCTGGCCGCTTGCGCCGCCGCTGGATTCGCTATATTCAAGGTAATCTATTCACTTATTGAACCTTTAAGCTGTAATACCCATAAAAAACAGATTAATCGAACGATGTCTGCCCTACCTGTAAGCGAAGATGTCCTACCGTAAATTTAAGTCTATCTAGCTACACCCCAGCTTACAAGATGAATGGATCGAGTTTTTCCCCACGATAATGGAAATTATCAAATGAATGTGTTTATCATTAAACCTTTTTTTGTTCAACTTTAATCATTACGTTTTGCCTTTACTCAATCCTACTAATGTTATAAACGTGAAATTTTGTGAGTATGGATGTATGTATGGATGTTTGTTACTCTTTCACGTAAAAACTACTGGATGGATTTTGATGAAACTTTACAGTAATATAGGTTATACATCAGAATAACATACAGGGTGCTTTTTACCGCGGGAAACGACTTCCACGGGAACGGTGTCGCGGGCGGCCACTAGTCAAATCTAAATCCAAGTCCCATATTGTCTCAGGTGTTGTTCCGTAAAGTGATGGGCGAGGTGAACTCTGGGCAGCGCGCGTTGTTCTTCTCCATCATTGGAATAGTGAACGCGTCGCTTCTATGGCCAATCTGTCTGGCGCTCTATCTGACGGGATCTGAGAGTCTGCCTTCACATCGGATGCCCTGGGCACCGCTGCTAACTGCCAGCATAGCTATGCTGAGTAAGTGATGCTTATTATTTAAATTGCAGGGTAAAGAAGAAAATAAAGTACAGACGTGAATGCTTAATCTTTGAAAGTGACAAAACAAATAGTTGTTCCACTTGAATAAAAGTCACTAACGCACCTATAGCATAATGAGCAGCCTTTATATGTTTGGTTTCAAAACTAGTCATTAATCATTAATTTAATTAAACAGTGTGACAATATAGTCTATAATCATATAGCCATAGAACAGGAGTACCAATGTATTAAGGCTTTGAAAATTGTGTGTGTTTTTAATAGCAGCCTATAAACATACACTAGCTGGATTTATGTAAATTTTTATTTCAGTCTTCCATCTCGTGTACCAATTTGGAAACGTCAAGACGTACAATATCTTCGTTTCCCTGGGGTTCATCACTGCTGTGCCGTTATCCGCAGGTAATATATTTAAAAAAAGAACTTTATATTTTTTGTAAATTTTAACTCATTTATTTTTTATTTTATATTTGGCCAGCTTTAGATGTGGTGTTCTATAGCGTGCAGTTTGAAGGGATGAAGCTGTCTGGAATTATTCTGATAGCTGTGGGCTTCTTCCTAGTGATGTTTCCGGACAATTGGCCCAACTATATCATGCGATTGTTAAGGTAAGATGGTTTTCTGATAAAAAGTCGAAGTTTTTTTTTAATTGTAGTTGAGATGTAGTGTGCGTTTCATAAAGGTAAAATAATCTTATGAAAGTCAAATACTCGTATCATGCTCCAAACATCTTCAGCTCAACCAAAAAAAAGTTTGTTTGTTAACTCTGAGATATTTGTAATAACGGCTTTAAACTATCGGTAGATTTACCTAAATAAGAAGGCTGGTGTTAGAATTATAATTTAAAAAGGGCAAATAAAACAAAAGAAAATGCAATTTCTGACTGCTTTATTTGCATAATACTCGTTCATTACAATTTTCATTAAAAATAAATGTTTTTACACGAACAAAGTAACGATCCTAGTTAATCGCTAGTATAATCATGGTCCCTCCCATGGCCATTGGTCACGATTGCTCCCTACCACGGTATGGATTCTTTATATCAACACGCGATCTCTAATTTACAGGCGCAAACGCGATTAATTCATTATTTATTACCGGCCAGTTATATTATATCGGTATTATTAGGGCTACGATTTAAAGCTTTATTGATTAGGTTACTTATCGTCAAGGGCAAACTGAATTGTCCACTTAAATGTATGAATGAATTATAAGTTCTTTGAATTACAGGCGCGCTAATGTCAAAAAAAAATTGAAATTATAGACTTGAGCTAATTTTAAAATTAATGCAAAAATATAAAATCTTTAAGTAAACCCTTTTAATTATTTAATTAATTAACCACACTGTTATTTTCAAAAATAAGTACCGATTTTCTAAAAGCGATATAGATTGCTTACCTACTAAAACGCTAAAACCTAATTAGGAAGTCGATTCATCACTTTGAATGCGAAATAACATTCAAAAGATTATCAGCTAGAGACTTAATTATTATAATACCAGTGATCAGCTCACGCTACGCAATGACGTAATTTTGGCTGACTTTTTTTTACTAAAAAAATATTGTAAAACATTGCTTAAACGATGGTAAAGTACGTTACGTGGTTTGGGAGGAGTTAGAAGACAAACATACAAACAGACACGATGACACGGCGAAGGCAATTTTAGGCTAGTCCTCAGCGCATTTCGTTCAATTTTACAATTATGTGGACTAAATTTAGTGAGAACAATGTACCTGTCATGTTCTAATACGAAGCATGAGAAAGTGACAGCTATATTTTTATTTTAGTCTTAGAGAGTGTTTTGAGAATCGGGGCCAATATTTCATAACCCTCCATGTTACAGATGGAGCCGCCGCCACCGCAACAACGCCGACTCGGCCCGCGAGCGCGACGCGATGGACTACCGGACCGGCTACATCCGGTCGCACTTGCGGTCGCCGTCCGGCCGCGTGCGGTGACCGAGCATCGTCGTCACGGAGCCGAACACGCACGAACTCAGCGAGCACGACGCTAAGTGAACTGTGGACTGTCTCTTTCTCCAAGTGAACTGTGGAACTGCTGTCTCTTTCTCTCTCGAAGTTGCGGAACATAGACAAGTGAACTGTGGACTGCTTCTATCACCAAGTGAACTGTGAAACTGCTATCTCTTTTTCTCTAGAAGTTGGGGAACATAGACAAGTGAACTGTGGACTCTCTCTTTCACCAAGTGAACTGTGAAACTGCTATCTCTTTCTCTCTTGAAGTTGGGGAACATAGACAAGTGAACTGTGGACTGTCTCTTTCACCAAGTGAACTGTGAAACTGCTATCTCTTTCTCTCTTGAAGTTGGGGAACATAGACAAGTGAACTGTGGACTGCCTCTTTCTCTCTCGAAGTTGCGGAACATAGACAAGTGAACTGTGGACTGCCTCTTTCTCTCTCGAAGTTGCGGAACATAGACAAGTGAACTGTGGACTGTCTCTTTCACCAAGTGAACTGTGAAACTGCTATCTCTTTCTCTCTTGAAGTTGGGGAACATAGACAAGTGAACTGTGGACTGCCTCTTTCTCTCTCGAAGTTGCGGAACATAGACAAGTGAACTGTGGACTGTCTCTTTCACCAAGTGAACTGTGAAACTGCTATCTCTTTCTCTCTCGAAGTTGCGGAACATATACAAGTGAACTGTGGACTGCCTCTTTTACCAAGTGAACTGTGAAACTGCTATCTCTTTCTCTCTCGAAGTTGCGGAACATAGACAAGTGAACTGTGGACTGCCTCTTTCTCTCTCGAAGTTGCGGAACATAGACAAGTGAATTGTGAAACAGCTGACTGTCTCCCTCTCTCTCAAAGTTGCGGAACAAAAAATCTCTCACTAGTGATTATCGCATTAGGATTTCTATCTCTCGAAGTAGCAGAAACGGTGAAACAATTGTCTGTCTCATTTTCATATCTCCCTCTCGCGTAGTCACAGAACAAAACCAAGTAAGCTGTGAAATTACTGACGGTCTCTTTCACTCTCAAAGTTGCGCAAACAAATGAACTGTGAAACTGCTGACTCCCACAAGCATGTCTTTCTCTTGCATAGTCGCAGAACATAGACATGTGAACTGTGAAACTACTATGAGTTTAGGTTTAATATCTCTCTCGAAATCGCAGAATTTAGACTACCGACTGTCTTATTAGCATGTCCCTCCTAACATAGTTATAGAACTACTTAGTTCGGCTTTCGCAATAATTTTTGTTTCGAGGGTAGTTGCTAAGAACTAAAATTCCTTTGGCTATTGAACTATGAATAACTATTACACTAAATTATCTCTATAACGTAGGCACAGAAGCTCTATGAGACTGCAAGTGAACTGCAAGGCATACAATTGATCTTTTCTTTCGTTCTTCTTCTAGCTGTTTAATCTTCTATCTAAACGGCGATAGCCAACGACTTGCTTGTCCAAAAGAAAACGAATCCCTTATAACTGAACGTTATATTTACTTTAACTGATAACTGCCTATTTACTTTTAAATTAAGTGGGAACAAATTAGGCTAACCATAGAAAAGTTTTAAATATAACTGAAATATTTACAAGTGAACAATACAATGTAAATACAGTAGACAACAGTCACTTTAATTTTTACTATATGCAATTAAATACATTATACTACAATTGATTTAAGTATCTGTTCAATTAGAATTGCGTTACTGAAACACAAAACTGGAGAAAAAACAATTGGTAGCTGGTAATGATTGCATTCTGTTTTATTTCAGCACATTTCCTCTTATCCATGCTTTCAATCCATTTTTTTTCTCTACTTCTGCATATTTTGTATATACTTTATATATACTACCTACTGTATCTGATAAGACTGTGGCAATAGTATGCAAAAGTTGTTAAAGAGGTGAAAATTTGTAAGTTTGGATGTTCTAGGTTATCACAGGAATTAATCAGTTAATTGTATTTCCATGCGGGCGAAGCTACCGGCGGAAAGCTAGATCATAGTTTGCACAGTACTTTGGGTAATGGCTTCCGAATGATAGGCTTTCGTTAGATAAATAGTTCAAAGTCTAAAGACTGTAGATTCAATAAGTTTTGTATAAAGGTAGTGCAACTCCAAATTAATGGAGTTTATTCCATTAGAAATGTTTATATACTTAAAATGGATTATGTATGATTAAGACATCATGATGTGGTTAAACAAGGTTTTGATAATGTTAGACCCAAATATCTGAAATTATCTCTGTGTGAAACAAGTTGAAACTTTTAGATTACTAAGGATAACAAATTGAGATCAGTAATTGTGTACCAACACAGTTTTGCCATAAAACATGTCTGATATTAGAGGTTTACTGTTAAAAAGTTTTGACACTAAGTTAATTTCCTCAATTATAGATTTCTTAATTATATGCCTTAAGAAAGGCTTTTATAATATTAATAAAAATATAAAAATAAATAGCACAGCCCCAATATAATTAAATATCACTAAGCTATCTCATCTACATAATACTGCATTTTACTCCTTAAATTAATATTTTAACATTAATTAATTATTAACATTTTATAAATAAAATTTAGCAGAAGTTAATACTATACGTAAATGTGAAGGATAAATAATATTCAGAATTATTGATATCACCAGTTATGTTATTTATATTTGTGCCTTTACGAAAACTAATTATTATTGTAAGTTAGAACTTGGTAGAGTCTGTGTCTATTACAGTAAAAATCCACAGGATTGAATTTTATGGATATAATATAGGAGGGGTTCTCAAACTTGGAGCCTATTCCATTTAAACAAACAAATCTGAAAAACCTGTGAATATCCTAATACGAAAAATCTCGTTCTGAAAATTAAAGTTGACATCATTAATTATTGAAATCTAAATTAAGAATGCAACAGAACTTTATAGTATATAATTTCAAAATTTACAATTTAGTTCCATTTGATACAAGCCTGTGGTAATTTTCCCTGTAGTTTATTTTAGAAAACAGTGTCAATACCCAATCACTGTTAGTTAACCAAAGTTTAGAACGTATTCCCATAAAATAATTGCGCTAGTGAATTATTGTATTGTACCTAGCTCAATGTCTATGTTGTGATATTTTGTACCATTGAATAGTTTCCTTATTTATTTATGTAACTATTAGGTTTAATTTATAAGTTTTAAGAACAGCTGTTAAACAATTGCTATGAATTCGGATCTCAGTTACTGAATAATTAATAAATTAAAGACTGAAATTAAAATGAAATTGATAAAGGAATCAATTAAACTGTCTCTTTAGTCTAGTCAAGTTCTTAGATTAATTTTAAGGTAAAGTAAATGTATATGTAGGTGGCTACCATGGAGTCGAATGGAATTACATGATCAACCTGAAATGAGATGTATCAAAATAATGCTAGTACAATAATGCAATAACAATAAGGTATATAAACTTGATCTCGTTGATTTCCAAATCCTAGGGTGGGCAATTAAATATCTCTAGGAAAGGTATTGGATATATTTCAAGTGTATAACGCCTACCCTAAGATAAGCCTACGCTAAGAATATTTCTTGGACTCTCTCATGTTGTGCAGAGGTGGTATATATGTCCATGGTGGCCTTGTTTAAGGTAGTGTTCACTACATAGGGCGTAGGAGCGTACTATGTAGCTGTTAGAAGTAGTGCAATCAATGCAATGATCAGTAGTGGACACTAGACAACACCCAGAACCCTGTGATTCGTTATGACGTAGAAATATTTGTTGGTCAAATAAAATTTATAAAAAATATTTTTTGTATTTAATTATTTTTCTATGGAACCTGTCATTTAATCCTCAGTTGTATAGAATTACTTAATTCATAGGCATTTAAACAATTTATTTGGCTACAGGATGAAATTGCTGCCTGGTGCTTTTAATACCGAGTTGCTTTGTATTAAAAACTAAGCTATGCTAAAATAAAATGAAACTTAAATAAAAACAATTCTACTTACCACAGTCTTTATTGAGAAAAATTAAATAGTATTAGATTGCTATTGGTCAATTCATAATGAAAATTTCAAAATTTCAGAGTCAAATATATCAATTACATGTACCGTATTCATGTATGAGTCAGTTGTTATTAGCCACTCTGTCCCATCTCCATATGGTACCATCATCGCAGCAAGTCAACAGAACTTTACCATTTCTGGATAAAGTTACCTGCAAAAACATGTTCCGAATTACAAGAGAGCATTTAGGAATTAATATGGTAAACTAAACATTTCTGAAATTTTAAAATTAGCCTTTAAAAAAAAGTATATGTCATTTTAATAGCCTACTTTGTTCATTTTGTAAAGGTTCGATTTTAAGATGTGGATAAAGTCGGATTTACTGATGGTGAGTCCGCAAGCGGTTCTCATTGCGATGTTATTAACTTATGATGTGCGATCGTCGTCGTTTTTATCCGGTTCTATTATTCTATGCACTGCCTCTAAAACTGGGTTTAACAACTGCATACCCACCAAAAGTTGCAGGACAGTGTAACTTTTTTTTTTTGATAGAACCTAGCAAACGAGCAATCGGTTCACGTGGTGGAAAGTGATCACCGCCGCCCATAAACACCCACAATTACATATGCATTGAGGTTGCGTTGCTGGCCTATGAGAAATTGGGCACCGGATCTCGTACTCGACGACGGTGATATTTCACCGGTCGAGTCAGCCCAGTAATCGCTGCGGACAGAACCTACAGCTAGACTCTACCACACTCATAAAGTAATACACTTGTCTTGTAACTTAAGGCTATGTGGCACTATTACATATTGGTCTAGTCAGTTTAAGCTGTCATGATTCTTGTATCGAAGTATCATACCTGTCGAACAGCAGCCACGCATCTAGGATGTGTTAGTTGCGACACCTTCGCCGCCCCCGCTACGTTGCCTAGTTCCCACACCATGGTCTTACCACACTGATTGCCCAGCGCTATTACCTGCAAGCGAATTTTATATTTAATGCTTTAATTAAAGTGAAGATTGCCAGTAGGCAATCAAAAAATAAAGTATTTTTCCAACAAAAAAACAGATAGTTGCATGGTAGCTTATCCTGTAAAAATGTGAATGTCTGTCTGACTGTATGTTCCGCTTTCACGTAAAAACGGCTGAACTGATTGTTATGAATTATGGATTGGAGATAGTTCCATACCCAGGGAAGAAAATAGGATACTTTGTACTGCAGGAAAAGCCTTTTTTACTAAAGTATTTTACTCTGCATCTTTTACATATAATCTACCTACAATGTAAATTACGATATTAGTTTTTTTACCCTTTGACTGTAATCCACAGCAAATCTGATGAACCATATTTCACATTCTTTGTAGTCAAATCTGTGTATAATGGAGACTGAGTTGTCTCCAGGTCGCAGTTCTGACTCCTCGAGGCGACCTGGCTTCCAGCAGATTATGGCATTTTCACATGACTAAAATAGAAAAGTATGCAAATAAATAAATGTTGTCTTGTTCTGTACAAAAATGTTTAGGATAAAGTGCACAATTAAAATCAAGAATAGAACTGAGAATACTGAGACAGATTGTGATTAAATGTGCCTAACACTAATTAGTGGGTAGCATCTTTAGCAAAAATTTTCGATAGAGCAAATAATAGTGTGTCTTAAAAGTTTAAAATTCCAAACAATCAACAATTTCTTTATGGTTAAATCTTCTCATTACCAGTCAGTATTACTTGGATATTAAAAAACTTAAAAGATTGTATTACAACTTACTTTTGATAATAAAAGATCACCCATCCACCGCACACAATCCACATAGTTCCTGTGGATATCTCTTGTTGAAAAGTCCGGGAAATGTTCTTTCAAGGAATTGAAAGGCCTAAGTGCTCTATGAGGATTGAAATTATAGCTCTGTTTGATAGCTTCATGCATTGATGGTTTGTCCAGCCTCCACAGCTTCAAGGAATGGTCCATGCCACAAGACATGATTCTTTCTCCCTTCAAGTCGAAGTCAGCACTGAGAACCTCATCTCGATGGCCTTCCACTCCACCGAATATAGCAATACAAACATCAGTCATAATATTCCAAAGTCTTAGAGCATGGTCTTTGCTTGCTGAGAGCAGTAGGTTAGGATCCCTTGGGTGGAATTTGACTTCATTGATAGCATGGCCATGTCCAATGTAATGTTTAATGCATGTGTGTGTAGATGGCTGAAAGATACGGACAACACCTCTAGAGCCAGCTACGGCAAGCAGTGGTAATCCTGATTCTTCTTCATAAGACCAGGCGCAAGTGTAAAATGTTTCATCTGTCTGTAGATAAATAGGGATTTAATAAATTTCTTTTTAAATGTTATCTTAAAGATATCTTGGACTGAAAAACTTACATCTGGATCAGCATAACATTGCAGAAACTTGAATCCACCTGAGTCTGGACATTCATATATTGAAACCCTGTTGCTACCTACAACTGCAAATACTTGTGGTTCACCTTCACCTAGGTGGTGATTGAATTGACAGCCAAAAAGTGGCTGCCCATGGTCTTCTTTTGCACTGCAACTATATAAAACAGTTCTTCAAGCGTGGTCTTAGGTTAAATTTATTTATTACTTTAAGTGACACCTACTTGAATTTGTAAGGAGGTTTCACAGGTTTAGTAGTAGTCTTTTTCTTTCCGCGCTTTCTTTTCTTCCCGCGCGAATTTGTTGGGGTTTCACTTCTTGACGTATTGTCGGTATTTGATGTGCTTTCAACACTAGATGTATCATCCTAGAAATAAATACAACTAATAAAGAACTTCGTTCCAATACATGGAGTTCAGTGTGTTAGAATCTTAATTTATATTACAAACAATGTAATTATTGTGTATTGGTAATGTTTAAACTATTTTTCAACACACTTGCTCAGAAAGTGAGCCACCACGCGCGGTATGACTCTTTGTGTTTTTTACTGCATTTTATCGAATTTGTTTAAATGCTTACCGCTTCGTTGTCCGAGAAGTTCATTATCGCTTGGTAATACACCAAATTTTCTACGATAATATTATTTTAACTAAGTTTTTAATTCAAAAATACCTAAATTAATCTGTAAGTTGTTTGTCAGCTGACTGACAGATAAACAAAGCGGCGTCATGTCGTTGTCGGCGGTAAATGTCAATGACCGTGACATATTTTTTTATTGTTCATTTTGACAGTGACATAGCCAAGACAGTTCAGTATTTTTTAAATGGCAGTTGTTTTTAAAGTGATATAAACATTCGGAAAGTATTTATTTTTTTATGAATAAATGAAACAAGTAAATAATTTTATTTAATTTATTTATTACAAAAATACAATTACAACGACTTTAACCTAGTAGGCATATTCACACAAAATTAAATTGTGCAATTCGATTAGACAATATTTTACGCATTACTAAAGGTAACTTAGCTAATCACAGCCATAAAATGTATTATACCTAAGTACTTTACACTTATAATAATACTGTTGCAAGCGCCTAATTCACACTTTTCTCTTATCCGTAAACACAATAGATAGCGGTAACGTTAAAGCACATAAACTATAACGTTATTTAATTTTAAACTACTGATGTGATTGAAGAGCTTCATATTGGCTTTTGGGTAAGTTAAAGCTTCCGGTAAGAAGGAGGTTGGCAGGTGCAGGTGTGACGTAGGGCTGCACGGAGCCACGGCAGGAAGCGGCCGACGCGCGAGTACACGCCGGGGTAGCCCTGACGCGCGCAGCCGCGGCCCCATGACACGATTCCTGCGAATTTTCAATTCAATATTTAACACTATTAATCGACATTTAAAGTTTTTCGATTTGACATCGTTCCTGTATCGTAATGCTGTAGAACTCAACAAAAGTTAGTTGATTCAACTTAGTAGGTACCTGTAGGCATCTATCATTCATTTGTCTATCGCAATCGATGATAAAGAAAGACTCGTGTTTTCGTCTCTCTAGCAGGCAACAAAGATTCTCAGGCAAAGAAGAGTCAACTCTCAGTACAGTAACTCACCGACGAGCGTGTAGTGCGGCGCGGCCAGCAGCAGCGGGCCGCCGGAGTCGCCGCTGCAGGCGTCGCGCTCGGGCGCGTTGGCGCACAGCATGCGCGGCGTCATCTTCTTCTTGCCGTACCCGGCGCTGGAGCACTCCTCCGAACTCCAGATTTGAACGTCAGCCTGGGGGATTATATACACCGTAATCATACTGTATACCTACCTATATGAATATTAGTTCAACCTTAACGCTAATTTCTGCAGCTTAGGTACTTCATATAGTTTACCTTACCTATACAAAGTACCTTTTGATGGTAAACATGTACCTTACAAGTTAATTGATTTCTTTATAGAGCTTATCTACTACACCTACTCCCCGACTACTCGACACACGTGAGGCACTTCCTTTATTTTTTTTTATTTTTTTTCTTCGGTGTATTTCTAACTGGACATATTATGTTTATAGAATACTTACAGAAAAATACCTACCTTCATTGGAACGTTGGACGAGGGCCCCTTCTCAATTGTGCTTCCCCATCCCGATACCACAGCGTCCACACCTTCTACAAAACTGTCTTCATCCGTATCTGAAATATAAAATAAATAAATGAAGATTTAACGACTAAATCTACCGATACTAATAATTAGGAAGAGGTTTGCCTATTGCTGTTGTTTATCGATAATAATTTCTTTAAATTTATCGCTGAATTGTTTTAATCAAACAGCCTGCCCGTTTCCGACACATCACCTGAAGTATCCCTTGATGTTCTTACCAGGTAAGCAAGCTGGGCGGTACAGCCTATCCGGCAGCGGGCGCGCCAGCCTCAACACCGCAATGTCGCTGTCATAGCTGTACCGGTTGAAGTCTGGGTGCTGCACCACGTGGGCTACCTCGAAGCCGTCCAGCAAGGAGTTGTCGACGTCGTGCTCACCCACCAGCACGGTTAGACGAGACGCCTCAACGCTGGAAAAAAAGTTTGGTAAGTTTTTTTTTTATAACAACGTTCAAATAGATTACTTATATGTTTTCTTTTTAAAAATGATTTTTATTTGAATAATAGAAAAAAGCACCAGATTTTTGTCCATAGAATTCGTGCTTTTGTTCTATAGCATTAATAATATAGGTAGTTGATAAATATCATAGAATGTTAAAGCTGAAAAGATTTTTTTTCAAAGGTTTTCTTTCAAATTCAAAATTCATCGAAACTTTTTACTGGTTGTGAATTCCGTCGTAAGAACCAAGTCTGGTATTGCTTTCAATTCAGATTTTTTGATTGCTTAACAAGTGTGAACAAAAAAATCCAAAAAGGTACTCTTCAATGACAAAAACATTTTAATTAAATAATCCTTTATCGTCGCCTTTACTTAAATAAAACTAATCTAATCTGTATTGCTTGCGTGCAATGGCAAAGGTCGCTAATCTTTATGCGTGCGTCCTGCCAAAGGCTGAGATGTTCTGCGCATGCGTGATAGCAGGTAACTCACGCGCATTCGATCCGCTCTTGACCTCCTTATACAACCTTGCACCGCTTGTTTAGGGTAACGAATCTAATTTATGTAAGTAAGTGACATCTTTGCATTAAGCGAATCAAATCATAGAGCAAACTGTACTTGTTTAGTGATAATATTTTTGGTTCATTTTGCTATTAATAGCAGCAATGTCGTCGTTGGGGGTGGGTTATTGTACAAATTGCAACGTAGATTTTTCTCACTGTAAACCGTTTTAATGAGTGTCGGTTAGAAGGGCAGGAGAGGCAGAGTCATCTTGAAGATACTGAATAATCCTAAGTATAATAATTTGAAGAGTCTATTTTCTTTCTTCCTTTTTTGCCTTTGCAGCATATGTAAATCTAGTAATAATGCAGAGTTATAAAACTTGATAAAACTTTTGAAGTTATAGATACTGGAAAAAGGAACGCGGACCTCCGAGCATTATAAAATTGATAACACTTGCCTTTAATTAAGTAGAATAACTGATTTTTTATCGACTCATAACATAGAAATAAAATGCTTCGTCCTTTGATGGCTAATATTTCAGGCGTACCTACCTATCATTTCTCTCTCGTACAGAGTTCAATCTACATGCCACGATTGATCTTTGGATTTACTAAAGAAAAGCTGAATACCAATGAACTACCACGTTTATGGCAAAGAAGTTACCTTTGTAGGTAAGGTGTTCATACATACTAAGAAACTGAACTTAACCTGTTTTATTTCGTAGATACTTCAACTTTGCAAACCAATAATTATTCATGTCAAACTAGTGAATCATCTCACTTTTACAACGACTTGATCAGCGTGTTATTTACTTTACTCAAAACATTTGAAATTTAAAGCTACCGAGACCAAAGGTAACTTACGTAATTAGAAAGTGGGTCAAACTTTTAAAGGGTGTCAAAAATATTTTGAGGGCATAGTACATACCTACCGACACACCTTCTTAATACGTAACGACCCTTGACTGAGAGCCCTTAGGTCAATGCTGTTATGGTGATAGTTTACTTATGTAACGAATGGCTTTACTTTATTAGCAGGTAGAATTATATTATTTTTGGTACAAGGGAAATTAGTATAAATAACGTCTCTAGTTTTAGGTAGGTCCCTATGTGTTTATAAAGAGCTTTACTGATTCTTCTGTTATCAAGACAGTAAGAACCTAATTCCTAGCTGTGTTATAGTTTCTAGGTAATTAAACACTTGTTAAATAGCGCTAACGAAGTCACAAATTATTCATTTTAATTCATTATTTAATCATCCATTTGAGTTTGGGTGGAATCCATTTTGGGTTGAGTTAATATTTAAGAACTTCATCTTCTATCATGGTTAGAAGCGAATAATAATTAAATATACTTAGTTAATAATTTCGGGTTTCATTTACTTTTATATGCTCGAATGTGTCATTGTTGGTACAGGGATATAACATTACATAGGATATTTATTCTTTTCAATCACACATTTAAGGGTCTAATAAAAATATCAATGTTTGGGACCACCGTCATCCTCACCTGACCTACTTCACACTAACAACTTCGTAAAACGGTTCAAATACGGTGAACAGTTACTTTCCTTATCTCGGGTTAAGCATATAAAAAATACTTTATATCAATAAAATCAATACACCAAGTGACAACTCCCTTTGTTGGTAACTGTACAATGTTATTGAAAAATGTTTATTGACACCTTCTGTAGTAAAATATATAAAATGAGGATAAGGAAATGACGAGTGTTTATCGGTTTAACAACTAAAAGAGGATCTGCCTAAGGACTGGTTTTAAATTCAGTTTAGGTACACAGTTAATCTGGAAACAGTTTTTTTATAAGCTCATGCCAATAAAATCAAGAATTATCATGTGCCTGCTTAGCCCAAGACATTGAGGTTAAGGAGAGAATGTACTTAATTACAATTGAATAAATGTGGGGCACTAGGTAGATAAGCAAAAAAAATTGACAATCGACACCATGTTTCTAACAAAGACATGACGTATTAGTTGGAACTAACTAAACGTTTAGAGACATCTTTTTATTGACTACTAATTCATGTGACCGCAATAGCATGAATCAAGTGAAGCAACAATTGGCAAGTGTTAATGACTTTGCTTTAAACCTAACCTACAGACTATAAGTGCCTCAAGTGGTGATTTCGACAGTCATTTCAGCACTTCGTCAGTTGATATAACCCGAATGCATCATCTTATGCCTGGGCGCAGCATTTTAGAATAATTAGCAACTTTCTCTGTCGTCTTCCTACACGGTCTATTGTTTGAGATGGTGTTAAGTCAAGAATCAAAAATAACAGTCATTGTTAAATGTATTAGCATTAGTAGTTTCACATAGTCTTGGGAGGATAACTTCACTTTAAAACTTTTATTTTCTTCTTTTAATACTTAACTACATTTATTTCCGCAGATCTAATTTAATAGCACTCTACCAACATGTCTCCAATTCCTGCTTGATATGGTTTTGAACAAGGATCTTCTTCTTCAACACAAAATTATTGTTATTTGTTACATAGCTCATGGTCCCTTTATTGCATTACAACCTTGCCTGGTGTTTGGTTTAACCTTACATTTTATTACAATAGCGCAATATTGTCAACCCCGGCTTTTACCATATTTAAGTCATTTTGGTTATTGCATATTAAACAGTCAAGCAGAGCAGTACTCTATAAATACCTACCTACCTTTTCATGTTACTCGTTAGTTTAGTTAGTGCAATAAAATGTTATTTCCTGAAGACGTATTTTACTTCTATCAATAGACCAAACACCTGGTATAAAAAGCTTACCCATAAACGCAGTGTGTGGCGGTGATGAGATGGTCCCTGGCGACCACGGTGGCTCCGCAGATGACCTTCCCGTCCCGGCGCAGCGCCGCCAGCCAGGGGAACTCGCCGGGGGTGACCGCCTGCCCGCCCACCACGCGGCCCCCGCGCGCCACGCCACACGCTGGGGGTGAAAACATGTGGAGTTAGTTTATTTATTTTTTATTTATTTATTTATTTATTTATATCACACACAACAGACTACAACTATTACAGAAACAAATTATACTTAAATATATTTAAAATCTAGGTTGCATTCCACAAGAATGTGTGTACATAAACACTAACAAAAGGAGATTTCATTTAACACTGTAACACATGAACATACAAAAGTTGCAGATTATAATCAGAAAAGATACAAATAATAATCCAATGAACAAACGTAGAAAAATATTACACATATATTAAGTAGGTAGGAGAGTTTAAACCGAGGTACGCTTATTATAAAGGATATCTTTTACCATTTTAACATACGAAGCCAGTTTTGGCACAAATATGTCGAATGTTGGGTTTTCCCTGAGGATTACGTTGCACTGACGGGCCATCCTAACCAAGGGATTATAAAACGAAGTATTGTTTCGATACACTTGCAATACAAAAAGTCCTGTTTGATTGGATCTTCGAGAGCTATATCTGATATTAAAGGTTATTTGAGCAAGCAAATTAGGCACATCAAAAATTGAGTGAATTATTTTATAGATACAAATTAAATCAAAATACTGTCTACGTGCCTCTAGGCTCTGTACATTAAACTTGACTAGACGAGCCTCATAATTGAGCGTGGTGCGCCCCAAGTTTTGACGGTAGCATAAAATCCGTAGGCACTTCTTCTGCACTCTTTCTATATTTTCAATATGAACATTGTAATGCGGAGTCCATATTGGACTACCGTATTCCAAAACGCTTCTGACGAGTGCATTAAACAAGTAAAGCGAGGAGTGGGTGCTTTTAAAGTCCTTAGTGGATCTCAAAATGAACCCAAGAAGTTTATTAGCTTTTGTCACGATGTGCTGATAATGTTCCCGAAATGTAAGTTTTTTATCAAAAATGATTCCAAGATCTTTAGCGATGTGGGACCTCTTTAAAACTTGGTCGTCAACGGTGTAGTCATTGACAATCTCACGATGCTTGTTAGTGAAGGTGATTACGAAGCACTTTTCAATATTGAGGTTAGTTACTAGAGTTCGTTTTCAAGTTTCATATTGGTAATGAAATGAAATGAAATGAAACAAAACGAAACGAAACGAAACGAAACGAAACGAAACGAAACGAAACGAAACGAAACGAAACGAAACGAAACGAAACGAAACGAAACGAAATGAAATGAAATTATTGTATGTAGGACTAAAAACTAATCTCTTATACATTGTCAAAAGCGTAAAATAAAAAATGAGAAAAAGATGTCACGGGACACCCCTACATTCATCAGCAATGGCTGTAGTAGGTGTGGAGTTAGAAATACTATAGTTCGTTTTGAAGTTTCATATTGGTATTCTGAAGAATACTAGAATAGGCGAGACCAATAAAGTTGGCGTTTTTGGAGGAAGTTTTCGAGAAGCAGTGGACGATGATTGCCTAAAATTGAGAAGTCAGTACATCCAATCATACTTAGTTTTGGCTCACCAATATCGTAATATCAACTGTAAAGACGCCGTGGGGTTTATTGACACGAGCCGAAAAAAAGAAGATATTGGTATAGGTATCTTGCCGATTAGCTTATCTTATCTAATGTACCATATGAAGTCGTAACCACACTGTCCAAACACTTAAGATTTAAAATCTCACTTTCTTACAAATATTTTCGTTAAAGTGTCAAATTATGTCTGTTTGATAAAAATCTACAACTGGCACTCTCTTGTTAGTTGCAGGAATATGTTTTATTCATATTTGCATGTACTATACGAGGAAATAACGATGGAAGCAGTAAAGCAGACGCTAAAAGCTTTCATTAAAACTCTTTGTAGCTTAAGATTAAAAATGAAAAAAAAAATATAGGTAGGTATTATCAAGCTTTACGTAACGTAATGATCCGGAAGTGTAAGCGATACCCTCAATTATTTTATTTTACTCTAATTGGTTAACGTTATAAAATATTAAAGAACATACACGTATTAAATAGAAAATAGAACTCTTTTTCAGGCGCTTGCCTACTTACAAGTTAATCTTGCATCTTTAAACTTATTAAATTTTGGGTTAGTCTTCCCATTAGTCACTCGATACAGGGCCTATTGATATTTTTTATTAACACGACTTAATAATTACGAATGTTTACCATTTATTTATTTAAGTACTATAAAACCATTGATAATATATTAACTGCGTGCGTTACATAATTGCGTTGAATATTTAGGACTAGGACTTACCTACTGATAACGTGCATTATGAAATCTAGTTACAAAAACTGCAAGGTTACTACCGTACTATGTTTCTTATTTACATATTGAAATCATTACATATATTTTCATTTACATTTAAACTCTTACGTTAATTAACACACTTAATTAACGGTAATGTTGTGATAACCGAACTTTTTTGAGCATCTTTCTTTTTGGCAAGAATTGTAATTTAACAACATTGCAACTACAGTTCGAAATACCTACATAATAAGTCATACGTTTTCAATTATTGAACTGAAATAAAAAACATTTATTGCCGAATACAGTTACACCAAATTCAAAAAGGTAAATCACATTGATAAATAAGGAACTAAATTTTAACAGGCGTGCGCGCGAGTGAATTAAATAGGTCAGCAGCTCGGCAGCTTTTAATTAATGACAACAACGGAAACTTGAATAAGAATCGTTAATTAAACCTTACTGGGTGAAATGCTCGTTAAAATTACTACTCATCGATTATTTGATTTTGGAAATAAAAAAAGTCGTCTCATTTAAGGGCCGCTTTCGAAATTCTCTCAAGATATTTGATGATTTAAATTCACGGGCCACTGGAACTTACCGGTGCTCGCACTTAGGTATATCACTTAACGTAAATCCAAATAGGTTTCCATAGAAATACACTTAGGTATATTCCGACAGCCACTGTTTCCACTTGTACACTAGAGACACTCACTGCAGGGCTTGCAGGCGGCGGCGGCGCTGGCGGCGGCTACGATCAGGCACACGGCACGAAGCATGTCTGGCGGAGGCACGGGGCGTCTGGAGGCAGCGGGAGGCGCCGGCGCTGCTATTATAGGCCGCATGCGCGCCGCGAAGGCCGCCCGGCCAAGTTCACGGCGACCGTGGCGCGACTGACGCGCCAGCCTGCAGCAGACCCGACCTTGCGCCCCAGCCGATGTTTACACACATCCGACGAGTTCTCTATTTCCACCACGAGAGCCTACTGCGTAGTTTGTTTAGTATTGGCGGTGTCAAGGATAATGCACTCCACTTTTCCTTAAAAGAAAGCGATTCCGAAATTAGGCAATCGTTTTTTTCTGCGCAGTTGTGATAATTTATGGACTCTATTGGTTATGTGACTGAATTGGATATGTTTGGTAATAAAAGTGTATGTTTAAAAGTTTTAAGCGTGTCAACATGCTGCTTGCCTTGGTTGCACTTCGAAGGACGAACGCCTTATAGGGAAATGCAAGACATCCGATTAAGGGCGGATTCACACGAACTTATTTTGGCACTTAATTTCCATATTATTCACTAAACTTATCAGAATTTTCGATGTATCGACTTTTTAATTGAACCTAATCAGATCGAAGGTAGGTACCATACTTAACTATTACTGCCGTCAAAGACTGAAATACCTAATAGATGCAGCTTTCATGTACCTATGTATCAAAGTATTTTGTTTTGTTTAGCAATTCATAGCATTTAACACCAAAGCTTATGTTTCAAATATTTACATATATAAAGGTCAGACCTACATTTTACTTAGTTCGGTGATAATTAGACGCACTTGCATCTTATTCATGTTTTAAAATTTAAGATAATATTGCGCAAAAGCTTTTATTTTCTCCTTTGTGGACCGAGCTGAGTGTTCATATATTTGGACAACGTTGCTTAATGGATTATGCAATTCTAGGTTTAAGAATTTCTGAATTTAAATTTTGCAATGTGTTTTTTTATGCTAAAAGATGTCAAGATCCTTCAATAACTTATGTGGTCCTGACTTACCCGAACTCCAGTCAAAACATTAAATAAATATCTTTTTAATTTAAGTTTGTAATTTTATTACTTTTAACGGCCTACACCATATAAACATAGTAAACTAGTATCACTTCTGATAAACAAATCTTAACGCCCAACCTCAAAATTCTATCTCCTATTTACCTTTCTATGTAAACAAGGAAAAACACTGAAACTCTATCAAAAAACTTCCTTATTCATAGGAAATTTAATGTTTGCGGAATCTGTCCTTATGGAGGTTTTGTAGGTGTGTATGATAGGTATCAGCAGTGAAATATGAATGTGTGTCAAGGTGTATTGTCGCCCGTATGTCGATAGATAAGAGGCTTCCACTGTCCGTCACAGGCGGAGAGTAGCGCGCCCTAAACACTGTGTTACTATTGTCCTCGCGTTTCAGATTTGAAAACATTCGACTTCCGAGGTTCGCATAGAATACGCTTAGAATTATATAATACCCGAAGTGCGGTTACACCTAGTTTTAGCCAGTTAGTAGTCTTTTTAATATGAAAAACTGTAACAAAAAATATATTCCTATAAATATAAAAACTGGCTTCAATCATGAGTCGACGGCTACGCGGGACTCCTTTTTTTGGGCGGTATCAAAAAAGTAACCTAACTAACCTAACCTATTGATGTTCTAACCGACTAAAACTAGGTGTAGCCGCACTTCGGGTATTGGCCGTAACATAATGTTTGTAATAAAAGTCGCATCAGGTACAAATGTAAGAAATAATTAGCCTTTCCCCGCAGCTAAGCATGCATTTATCGTCTCGTTTATGATATAAAAAAGTTTAATTAAAATTAGCTTTTATTTTTCGTGTTTTAATAACAAGCATACCAACTAGTAAGACAGAAGTAGTAAGACTTATAAACATACAAATCCCATTATCTACCCCTTGAGTGTTTTTTCCCATAAAGTATAGGTATTTCTTTTCTCAAGGTCTAGTCAAAAGTCTATACAAAATTATTTGAAATAGTTTTAATGGTTTTAATAGTTCACAGAGCCTTTCCATTCTATTTAGTTAGGGAATTCTAATATTCTTCAGCTGTAATTTAATACAGATAAAAATCTTAAACGTACTATGATCATTTGAATTCAATCATGTATGTTTTTGGGTTAGAAGAATAAATTATTTTTAAATAGGTTATATTTATAAAAAAAAAAAACAAATCGAGAACTGATGGTAATTTTATTTATCTTATATTTATGGTCATATGTGAGTGAGTTAGTACGGAATGCACCAATGACCCAGTTGTGGCCCGGATGGCCCATGCACGAGTCTGGCCCTGGAGCCAGCCCACTTCTGAAAGTGGGCCACTGCGTACAACACTATGCCTTGAAGGTGATTCTCTTCAGGTCATGATCTTTATTCAAATAATAGGTAAACATTTTCAAAAAATAGAAGGTAGTTACTCCCTATTGATCTGGATATTGGTTGAACAAAATGTTATTTGGAATTATGTCATGGCGCTTCTTTGTAATTTCCTACTCAGGACCCTCTTTTTATGATAAAAACCGTTATGAATTTTATAAACCAATAAGTATAAGAAATGCAAATTTGAAAAATGGTTTACTAAAATAGTTTGTTTCCGAAATTTTCTGCGTTGTAACTAGATTTTCCCCTAGTCCATTGGGTTGTACAATACAAACTTGCCAAGGCCACACGGTTGGTGTGAAATTTTGACACGAGATCAATATTTTTATTAATATTTAGGTACTTTAATAAGTTACTTACTACATTACATTCGAACTTGGCTGCAGTGCTGTACTTTAAGATTTTAGCATGTGTTTTCAGTTAGATAAGTTACGATGAGACTAAGCATAGTTTAAGAGTACCGAATTAATTTAAAAATAAGAGTTTACATCACTACTTTTGAAAAGGAGCCCCCGTTGATCCCCGTTCTTTTGAATAAGATTATTTACAATTTATTTATTTATTGCACGTCATTGTACAGCCTATTAGACAGCAACTGTAGAAAATATTTAATTATATAATTTAATATTTTTTTACCCCAAAAAAAAAAAAACATATTTTTATGACTGTAACATTTAGGTTACATAAATAAAAATTATAGGCAAGGACACCCCTAACGTTAGATGGACATCACTTGTCGGCGTCTTGACGGTTCCTATGGATTGGATGTGATCTGATGGCGGTTGCATGTTGTTTTTCTTTCACTTATTTCACGTTTATGTTTACAGTACCTACTTGTGAACTAACGCCAGTTACATAACCAACAAAAGTCTTAAAATATTTACCTCTGGCACCCTGTTACTAATTATTTCTTTGTATTTATCTCATGCCATACATATGCATAGCATGTGGTTGTTGTAAGTAAGTCAATAACAAGTAGTAGGTCAAATTATGTTGCAATCTCTGGGTTACTTGGAATCTATGCAGCAATTAACGTTCAGTGAGGGATCGCTGAATTTAGTAAGGTCTTTTCTTAAGATCAACAAAATTTTATTGAAATACTTACCAACTGAAGTCACAAATTTTGAAGTTTTAGAAACTGGAAAAACTTTAACTTTTATACTTTCCAGTATCTATAACTTCAAAATATATAAATAAGCATTATAATTGCAAAACTAAAAGTAAAATCTGAAGTCACCAACAAAAAAATAAGGACAAGTTCGCAGTTATGATCTGAACACGTAAATTTTAATAAGAAAGTCATTTTAGACACTTAATTTTAATTATTTGTGTGTACACATCTATACTAATATTATAAAGCTGAAGAGTTTGTTTGTTTGTTTGAACGCGCTAATATCAGGAACTACTGGTTCGAATTGAAAAATTATTTTTGTGTTGAATAGACCATTTATCGAGGAAGGCTTTAGGCTATATATCATCACGCTGCAACTATAAGGAGCGAAGAAATGATGGGAAATGTGTAAAAAAACGGGGAAAATTATTCATCCTTGAGCGCTTCCGTTGCGTGCGCTGCGAAAACGGGTCAAGATACCAAAAATATATGTATGAAAAAATTATTCTTAATTATCTTTTAAGATTAACTCACTTAGCCCCGGATCTTCAATTTTTTTTAGGCGGGGCAAAATCTGAAAACGCCGCCCCCAACCACTAATATTTATTTTTACCTTTATCATCTTTATAATTTCAGTTATCAGATGTCCACTAACAAATAGCCCTTCCGGAAATAATGCATCATTTGCTGTTCTTTCCGTGCTATGCCTGTTTATTTACAGATGTATAGATATGAACGCGTAAGATATACAGGGTGTTTGCTGGGTGAGTAGCCAAAAAAAAAATGGTGTGTAGGCGAGGCTATTAGCTATTTACTTCTTCTTATTAATTTGCATTTTGATTCAAGTTAAAGAATTTACAATACTTTTAAGATTTTCCTATGGAAGTCAATTTTTTTTAATTTACTCTCGGACTAAACGAAAATAATTTTAATTGAGAGCCTAATACTGTCTTACTTCGATGCAATCATAAATTTATACCAATCATCTCACAAAAGGTTACAGTGGATTCACAAACTTCGTTGAACCAGTGGGAAAAAAATGTAATGTCAACTTTGCTATGAAAAAAAATAAAAAAACACGAGTTGAATTTCATTTGCTTTTAAAAACTTCTTCAGTTAATACCTACACTTTATATTAATATGCTACAAATGAAACATTAATAATTAGAAATCTCGACTAAAATAGTAAGTTAGTCCTCAAAGACGGCTGATAAGGAAGGTACGAATCCGTTCAACTACCTATGTAGATAAAAACTTCTGTCTCATTCTAACAAATCTTAAACAATTATGCTATCTCATTTGACTCTCCCTTCACTTTCCTGCCTCGGATTAAGGACTCCTGCTATCTCACACGTTTGACTTCGGGCCGCGTAGATTTTCGGTGACCTACACTTTTCTACAGTTGGAGTAAGATGTTGCTTGAAAATAAGCGTATCAGCCAGTCATGACCAACGGTAGCGTGACTTTTACGCATGCTAGCAAATCTCATTTCACCAGCTGCAAGTCATGTAGAACCGGTTCAAGGAGACTGAATCTAGGAGTTCCTTTTACTCCGTCCCTCAACACCCATCTGGTGGTGGAAGCCGCAGAATATTCTGCTATTTGCGACCTTCGCAAGAGGCGACCGAAAAATGAACTCGAACGTTAAAAGATTACTGTCGGGAACAATCTGCTTCCTCCAGCCCGCGCTCGCTACCGACCCCGTGGTCACGATTGTGGTAACAGCCTTAAGTTTTCCCTATAAATACACCTCTCAAACAGGCAGGTGCGACATTCAACAAAATTGGTTTCATCGCTTATCAGATCCGACTCCCGTCGAGTTTCTTGCTAGGTCTTCTTAGAGAGAGGCTCCTAAAGGAAACAGTGTATTGAAAATGATCACGACGCACTGAGGACCGTACCCAACTAGGTGGCCGTATTAGTTCGTATCGTTAGTCAGAAAATAAAATCATTATTTTATAAGTACATAAGAATAGCAAATAAGAGAAATGTTGCCTGGTCACAAAACAGTGTTCGTACCTTCCTTACCAGTACGTCTATTCTGTAAAACGAAACGTGAGCACTTTGCTTTCGTTTCGGGCCCGTAACGGACATTTGCTATTCTATTGGCTTTCGTATCGTTTCATCAATCATAAGGTTTTTGACGTAAAGAATAGAAATTTAAGTCAAAACCCTTATTATTTCGTTGACTTTCGGATTACAAATACGTTAAACGATATGCAAGCCAAAACGAATAGCCAATGTCAGTTTCGGGCCCGAAACGAAGGCAAGTGCATACGTTTCGTTTTACAGAATAGACCTACAGGTGTCTTTGAGGACTAACTTACTATTTTAGTTGAGATTTCTAACTATTTAAGTTACATTTAGCATATCGATATAAAGTATATTAGCTGTAGAAGTTTCTAAAAGCAAATAAAGTTTTCAAACTCGTTAATGTTTTTATTTTTTTTCATAGCAAAGTTGATAAAAAAAATCCCCCACTGGTTCAACGAAGTTTATGAACCCACTGTAACTTTTTGTGAGATGATTGGTATAAATTTATGATTGCATCTGAACAAGACAGTATTGGACTTTAAATTAAAATTATTTTTGTTTGGTCAGACAGTAAATATAAAAATATTGGACTTTTCATGAAAAAATTGGGGATTTTCTAAGGAAATCTTAAAAATGTTGTAAATTCTTAAACGTGAACCAAAATGCAATATAATAAGTGGAAGTAAATAGTTACTAGCACTCACCCACCAAACACCCTGTATATTTTATACACTGCACAGGATAGGATTAAAAATATAAAGTTATATAGTAAAAATAAAAATAAAATTGGTGTATTCAATTGCAATTATTATGAATTAAAATTTACTTTTCGAGCTTTTTGTTCAGCAAATTAATCTATGACCTTGTCATAATTTCCGTTCCTGCGCGCGAACGGGTGCGCATTTTGAAATACGCCTAAAGAGGCGCCACTTCACATGTTCCATGTGCTGTCCCTGAGTATCGGTCTAGTTGTTATGGCCACAGTAAAATAAGAGTGAAAGTTCTGTAATTGAACTTTTATTTATTCCGTGGTCAAAGTTAAGTAGGTATTATTATGTTATTTTTTTGTAAATAATGAATTTGGCCGCCCCCTGAGCTTGCCGCCCGGGGCATGGGCCCCGGCTTGCCCCCCCCTAGATCCGGCCCTGACTCACTAGAACCGTTAAAATAATATGGTTTAAATTAATGCATTATTTGTTAAGAGTTGTATCAACGTAATAATATTAATCTTTATCCAAATAAATGTGTTGATGATTAAGAGCATTTAATTGTAAACACTTTAAAATTGACATTATTTAATTTTAATGCATATCTTAGAAGATATTACAATGTTAAAATAACACCGATATAAAATTCACCCGCGCCGCATGATGTGCTAAACTTAACGCTGCAAGGAGGAGAGGCGTTGTAGGACAAAAGTTGGCGAAAAGTGTAACTCGGGAAAGATCTCAATTTACCTTATAGTATGGGGAAAGGGGTTTTACTCCGAATTTAACGCGTGCGAAGCGGTGGGCAAAAGCTAGTACTTAATACGTAGATACTTAACTACTGTTACACCTGCAGCGATTTATCTTAATCTGTTGAAATCAAGATGCATATTTCAATTCAAGCTTGTCCAGCTAACAATGGACTATCACTAGTAAGTTACAACGTAATTTTACTAAGGGAGTAGCTAACCTTGCATTTCGTAATAGTAAAATCTATAAGCACTATATTTGCTGAGCAGTTAACGTTAGGCAATAGTATCGGAAAGACATAACTGCGTTTTTGCTTTTATTCTTATGCAGGCGCTACGCTTTTTAGTTAGGTATGAATAGAATACACCATGCTCATTACATACATACAATATCATTACCTACTTACATGTTTGTCATCTGACTCCTTAAATATGTAACGGGTTTTAGAAAGAGTTAATTCAGTTTTCACAATCAATTTAGTGTTTTTTCGAATATATTAGTAAGTTACGTAAATTCTGAAAATTTGTTAAAGTAGAAACTCAATGTTTCGTGATAACTCGATCAAAATTGCACCAGACACTTGACAATTTGACAAGCTTAGTTTTAAAATAAAAAAAACTTACAGTACCGGTACCTACTTTATCAGTTTTAAATTAAAGACGAAGAAAACATTTAAAGAAGCACTTTATTGTCTCAAATTTAATTCAAATATTTAAAAAGTAAACCAAAACCAGAGTTAATAGCTTATTGTTAATAATCGTTTTCAAACTTTTTTATAAAGTTAATTTATTGGGATATTGTTGGCTCTAAATAATAATAAAAATAAAAACCCGATTACCTGACTGATTTGAAAAATAAAAACAAGATTTACTGACAGAACATCTGGAAAACTCAATAAAAAAATGAAAATTATATACCCGCTGTTTAAGGTCAACGCTCACATCAGCTTTTGATTCAAGCGCGATGATTCATAGTATTGATAAATAAAAACACAATCTGAATTTAAATAATCTCTAATCCTGATTGTTTCCATACAATTTTGTACAAAAGGAAAAAAATAAATAAACGTTTTTGCTGTAGACTGTGGCTGTAGATAAACGTAACGAGAGCCTCTCAAGCAATACAAGTTTAACTGTAGATTATTTAAGCCATTTTAGGTTTACTTTTGATAGCAAAGACGTTCGTTTGTGATTTTGTTGGTGCAACATTACCTACGAGTATTATTTCCAGATTTTAAGGTAGAGCCGTTATTATATAGATTTTTGGAAAAGCAAATTCTATGTATTTATCACATACAATCATATAAATACAAGGGAGAATGTTAACAAATTTTGATTATTATCTCTTCGTATTCTCTGTCAAAAATAAAAAATACTGGTGAAAGAATTATTTCGATGCGTCAATTAGTTTCCGATTTATAAGTAAAATAAGTTGCTACCGCACGACGCGGGCTGCCGGTTGCGGTGTGACGTCACACCACAACTCGCTCGGTCTGGCTCACTCAGTACGCTCGCGGTCGCGCGCACTTGTCGTCTAAATTAAACCTAAATACTTTTAAAAATGACTAATCCAACTACTAGGAAATCATGTGTTGTGCCTAAATGTAAAAATACAACCATCAATTCGCCGGAAAAGTTGTTTTTTACAGTTCCAAAGGATACATACATACATCACCAAATCTTTTAACTTGAACATAACCAATACCATTAAACAATTTGTTAGTAAAAATACAAATAAATAAAAGAGGTTTAGTTCATATGATCTACATTTGCAATAAAAAATAAATTAAATTACTTAAATAAAATAGTAAAGGTAAAGTGCATCTGTAACGTTCAACTACCTACATCTAGATCGTATAGGTATCCTACTTCCTAGTAATATAATAAACGCGGAAGATTGTGTTTGTGTTTGTTATCTTTCACACAAAAAGTACTGAACTGATCTGCACGAAGACTGAAATAATCCATAGGCTTCTTTTAATCCTGGGAAAATGTACAGTTCCCGAGGGAAACGCGGGCGAAGCTGCTAACTAAAGCTAGTTAGTACTAAATCAATGCATGTATTTATTTAAATTTACTTAGAAGAGCGGTATCTTTGTATACATACTAGTGGCCGCCCGCGACTCCGTTCGCGTAGAAGTCGGTTTCCGTGGGAATGAGAAGTTTTCCCGCGGTAAAAAGTACCCCATGTGTCATTCTGATGTGTAACCTACTGCAAAGTTTCATCCAAATCCGTCCAGCCCCCCAAGTCAAGTGGCAAGTGATATTTGCGATAGCAAGTGAATAGAATAAATTTTTGACAAGCTTGCAATTTGACAGTTTCATACATATTTTTTCTATTCACTCGCTATCGCAAATATCACTTGCCACTTGACTTGGGGGGCAGTAGTTTTTACGTGTAAGAGTAACACACATTCATACATCCATACTCACAAACTTTCACATTTATTAAAACTATGATACATGATTTGTTGTCTTTAACGTAAAAAAAATAATGATAGGTAGGTAGGTACATACTTCTACTATTGGACTTGCATTCTTCCATTAGTATTTTTATTATATTGGTTATTTTGTTTTGATAAAACAGTTTAGAACATATCAAACATTTCTGCGGCAACAAAATCACTATTTCTTGATAGATAATGCGCAGCCATTAATTCATCTATTTTAGATAGATTACACGATTACCTTTTTTCGAAACCTATACCCAATTTATTAATAGAATAATGTTTACTATAAACGTATAATAACGAATAATATTTATATTTACTAATACGCGACCGAAAACACAAAAAAATTATACATTAAATGTTAAATAAATAAAAAAATAAAATAAAATACTGCGCCAGCTATATGCGCCACCGCTGGCGCGTTGTGGTAAGACGTCACAAGCGGTCACGTGACTGTTAGCGGGACTCGATATATTTCGAAACTTTGAATGCCTATAAAATCAAAACTACTGGGTATTTTTGATTACAACAAAAACTAGTGTATTTGTATGCATACAGGCTTTACTGAGACAAAATTTCAAGCGATTTGGCATACTTAGTAACATTCTCCATTGTTTGACTTTCAGCTCTACTAAGTAGAGCTCAAGCAGTTTTAAACAGTAAGGTCATTTTAAGTGAACGCGTTGATGTCTTTTGCTCGATTTTTAGTTATAAAAGATATGAAAACGAATATATAAGATTTTCGATGAAAATGTATCTTAAAAACAGTATTTCTCAATTTAGGTTTCAGTGTGTCTTTAAACTAGAATTCATATAGTCGAATAGTAGAATTCATAATTTGATCATTTTCAGCGGCTCTTAGCTCGATCATTATGTAGAAAAAATATCAATTTTATATGGACTACGAAAAACGGATTCTTGCCTTCAGTCTCAGTCTTGATTTTAACTTTCTCGCGTGAATTATGAAATCAGTGGCTGGTTATTGAAGTATTTATATGAAAAAGTGAATGAAAAGAATGTTGTGATAAGGGTTTTCTGGAAAATCGCACTTATATGATTCATATGAAATACTTCGGTACCTTTGCAAATCTGTGAGGAAAAGTTGCTTCATAATATGAACCTATATAAGACCAAATCTATTATTACCGAAAACAAATATTTTATTTTTATTTTATTGTGAGGGATACATTAAAGGTTGTGTAACCTTGTGTTATTATATTTGTTCGTGACCAATATTCAATATTATTTTATCCTTACAAGGAAATAAGTGAAGGTGAACCTTACTTTGGATACTCGACCTATATGCAACTAAGGTTAACCCACTTACACTTAGATATAAAAAAATATATTATGGTTAGGCTATCTAAAAATACATAGGACCTATTTAACAGTTCGGTATTCACACCGCTTCGCTATACACACAGGCATCGTAGTTATGCCCATTCTGTAATTTCATAAATTTTCAGGAAATTGCATAACCAACAATTTAGAAAAAAGCGTTCACTTATCTTTTATTAGCTGAAACCCACTTCGTACTAATAGGTCAATATCACGCCGAAGCAATTAGTCCCTCATAGGGGGCACATTATTGCTCCTCTAATTACACAATTATCATAATATTCTGATACATATGTGTTACGTGTGTTATGGAATTCGTTTCTCGGGGAATATAAGTGTGTACTGCGGGTGATGAGTTGTAGTTTAGACTCCTGTGTAAAGTAGGGTAGGAGTGAAAGTAGGCGGTAGTTCGGTGGTCTGCGCTGGACTCACTTAGTAGACCGACGACTCGCCACTCGCGTATCCTTGGCCGTCAGTTGTTAAAAAAGTGAAGTTTTTGTGCAGGCAAAGTGCGGAGTGCAGAGTGAGGTGTGTCCACTAAATGCAAGTTTTTTTGTGGTTTTTACAATTTGTTGCGCAGTTTGACTACAAAGATTTCAAGTAGATGTTTTTTTTTATTTAAACGAGATACAATATAATTTACCAAAATGATAGTGATTATAACGCTCTGTGATTCGGTTTTGTTCGTTTTTTCAACTTGTACTTTTTATTGACCATCAAACTACTAAGGTTAGAACGAATAACAATACTGGGTGTAACGTACTTTAACAGAAATAAAATACACCATTATTTGTTTTGTTTGTTTTTTCAATGAACCGTAAAATAAGGTGTCTTTAGGTATTTGAATTTAATTGGCTACTTGTTACGGAGCAAGTTTATTCGGCATTTCCTTGTGGATTAAATTTAATGAGCACTATCGTCCGTAACGTATCGTGGTCGGCTTTCATTTCCTTCTCCACGTGTGGTGCGCGAGCGCAGGAAACTGACCGCTCTCTACATTTGTATACCGTGGTTCCCAATTACGGGCGGCGCATATCAATATATCTACTGTACGTACGTTAGATGTAAATTATTTGGTGTAAGGGCCGAGTTAGAAGTTTTATTAAGTATACCAACTATACGTATATTGGGTGTGAGAGCTAAGTAAGAAGTTTTATGTTTATGTAGTCAATCGACGATTTATGAGATTGGCAGTATCTACTGCTCTTACGAATTGTAAGCGAGTAAATAAATGTTATATTTCAATAAAAAGTACTGAGGTATGTAGTTTAAGTAGACTTGACATAATAAAAATTTGCCAAGTGTATGAAAAAAGGAAATCTTATAGCATATAAGAATGTTTAAATTTTGAAAGTTTGTCCGATAATACTAATTGAACTTTCTACTATAAACTTTTGCCGTCAAATTCGCGAAACAGTAAAATTCTCATAAATATGCTAACTAATGTTAAAGTGGATGGTGGCTGACACAGTAGCGGTACTTCCACCACAAATGATAAATAAAAACCTGATTGTCTTCCTGACCTGGTTTTGACCATGTCCTTGATATTGATCTCATAAAAAAATGTTAGTATTTGCTTGCGGCGGCTCACCAGGGGTCCTGACGTTTATCGAAATTGCATCGCGTTTCTTCCTACTTACCTACAGACATTTATTTTTGATAATAACTCGTACTCTCGAAATTATAGCTTCATTTGGCTTATCGTGCAGTTTTAATTGCAACGCAAACGTTGTGAAAAAGTACAGTTAAGGTGTACAGTAAAGATGATAATCGCGTAGCTTATTTCAATTTCAAACCAATATAAAATGAAAATCTTAATCGGCTAAGGAGAGAGTTACTTCGTTTTCTCATTATCATCATTAGGGGCGAGCTAGGTGACAGCAATTTCCACTTCAATTTACTCAATTATACAAGAAATGTGTTTCTAGTAAATCGTTTAAAATCTGATGCTAGATTTATGGCCGTTCAGTTCACCAGAGTCTTGTGACTAGACTGATCAACTGACAGTTATTCAAATATTATTTTTAGAAGAAAATGAAGTGGTTTATACTGTTGGTGTTGGTGGGGTGGTGTTCCTGCCACGTCAGACCTCGTTTTGACGCTGCTCCTAACCCTGGGACAGCTCCGCAGCAGAACGTAACTCCGCAGCCTCAGGAGAAGGGCTTCGTGGAGTGGATCGGCAGTTTGTTGGGGTCTACACCCAGCACAACATTACGACCTACTCAGGACCCACCAGAAGACTGTCCTGCTTGTCGTAAGTTGCCTACCTACATAATAAGTAAAGCCGTAGAGTTTTTTTTTGGCTACATGATGATTCTTTTTTTATATTATGCCACGGAAAAAAAAGATTGCTCATAATAAAATTATTCGTATACTTTACTTCGTCTTCATCTATTGCCACCTAATTTAATAACTCAGCCACAGATTTTACAACTCATCATCAATTTACGGTGAGGTGCATCAATTTTTTTTTATTAATTCATCATACTGAGGTAGCGAGGAACGCAACGACGATGGTGTTAGATTGTTGTTGACACTGCATGCGCGAGCCGAGCGAGCGTAGCGAGCGTGGTGCGGTAGCAACCGGCGAAACGCCAAAAATCTAATTGCTGCCGTTAAAAAGTTTTGAAATAGGTTTTAATATTATTTTTTATTAAACATATTCACTGAGTAACAATATAAGAAGCTGATTTGAACTACGCTTTAGTATAATTTATTATTATTTTTGAAGTTTACTTGAATGCAAATTATAAATTTTATGGGAATAATTTTGTGGGATGTTGATTGTGGCTGACTTTGTTATTTAGAGGGCAATGTGGATTTTTAGAAGCGAGAAATGCTATTAAAAATAAGCCGGTTTAATTACCACCCCATAAATATTTAATTAAAAATCTTTTGTTGTATTTATCCAGTACTTTAGTATGCATTTTATAATATATTGTTATCAATTTTGTTATGCGGTGTTGTGTGAAAAAAGCAGCTTTATTTAGTTTTCAACATTTCAACAAAAAGTTAGAAGTTTTAAACTTTGACCGCTGTTTCTACGTAGGTATATAACTTTAGTGAAAATAAATATTTGCATACAAAGAAGAGACATAAGTCATGTGATATAATATTTTGATGTATGTGCCTGGGGACAGATACATACTGTACATAAATATAAATAAGCATTTTGTTCTACAGCAAAAGATATGTTGTTACGTACGTTTAAAAAGTTAACCTTTTTTAGAGTGCGGCATTGCCAGGACCAGACGTCGCATCGTTGGTGGATATGAGACCAAGAAACTAGAGTTCCCCTGGATGGCAGTTCTGATGTATGGCGGCAGGTTTTACTGCGGAGGATCCCTCATTAACGACCTCTATGTCATGACTGCTGCTCATTGCACTTCTGGGTACGTAATTTTCTAAGTGTCCAATACTATTAGTTAGCAGCCAGTTCTAACCGGACAAAAACAAACTACGATCATGAAATTAAACTTTCAGGTTCCGCAAAGAGAAGATCACTGTTCGTTTCTTAGAACACGATAGATCGCAGGCTAATGAGACGAAGCCAATAGAACGGAAAGTATCAGCCATCATCAGACATTTGCGGTACAACCCAGGGACTTATGACAACGACATCGCTTTATTGAAGCTCGACCAAAGGGTAAATGTGTATTATTTATGACTAAAAGTCGGTTCTCTTATATAGACATTTAACCTACGTTTATCAACGATCCATAAAACCAAGTACATACCGGAGATCGTGTAAACCAAAAATACCTAAGTATAAGAGCGTAGGAGACTTTAATAACACTTATCAGACGTACACCAGTCCTTATAACTTCCAAAACTTTCCAGGTGGACCTCAGCAGTGCTTTGAAGAAGAAATCCGGTCGCAAAGAAGACGAGTCAAGCGAAGAGGACAACGACGACGTCGGTCTGCGGCCGGTGTGCCTGCCTTCATCAGGACTCACCTACAGCAACTACAGCGGCGTGGTCGCGGGATGGGGCACCACGGAGGAGGGGGGCTCCGTTTCCAGCACGCTGCAGGAGGTCAGAGTTATATTTCTTTCATAGGATAGTCTACTAGTATACCTACTGTTTTTTCTCAGGTGAGGGTTGGGACAAATAGATTTGTCTGATTGGAATTATGTTTTTTTTTATTTAAAGGTATAGGTTGACAAACAAGCTGATGATTGATGGTACAAACCAACGTAGTTTATTCGTGTTGACTTTAATTAGACTATCCCGCCGCCCGGAGCATAGGAAGTAAAGCAGTTTAGCCGTGGAAATAGAGGTTGGAACTAACGCAGTTGGTCTTTGCACTTAACCACCTACAAAATAGATTTTTGGCAATTGATTAACTAAAAAGACAATAACAATCAACTGGTAAATGTATCGAATGGAATGCGCAAGTCGTAAACAAATTCATCTATTGCTTTCACTTTGCTCTACCGAACCTATTCTTAGATTTTTGTTTTGGCTCTCATCCATGTTTGGTTTCTCGTACAACGGTATCTTACGAACTATATATGTATACCTACACACTTAAGTACTTAGGTAGTAATGTGCAAGTTTTAAATACCTATTAACAATGAGTTGATATCTTGTTAAAAGTTTAGGTAGGTTAGTAGGTCACCTACACAAGAAACTTTGACTTCTATCACCGCTAGAGACTGAGTGTATGTTTTAAGGTGTTTTGCAGATATTTTTTTAACGAATGGCAAAAAAACAAAGTAATTTATTACTACACTAGTGGCCGCCCGCGTGGAAGTCGGTTTCCCGTGGGAATGAGAAGTTTTCCCGCGGTAAATAGTAGGTACGATATGTGTTATATACATCAGTACCTACATACCTATATACTGTAAAGTTTCATCTAAATCCGTCCAGTAGTTTTAACGTGAAATAGTAACAAACATCCATACAAAACGTTCACGTTTATAAATGTTAGTAAGATAATCCTTATTGTACATGGCATGATTCAGTATTCATGCGCGATGGCTTATTATGAGCGTAGTTCATGTATAACTTTGGTTTTTCTATACCGATTTCTACGATTGTTTTTATGGAATTGTTAACAACGTAAACTTTTTTAATTAGGTATTGAAAACTAACAATATTTATTGGGCTTTAGATTAAACATCTCTTTAAATTAACATGAATTAATAGAAAATACAACATGTAGCCGCCATTAGATTCAATACAAATCCGCGCCCAACGGCAGTGACCTCAACCAGTGATGTCCATCGAATGCTAGGGATGTCCAGTTACCGATTACTTTTGTTTTACCGCTAACAGTATGAATAAGAGTGTTATAAACGTAAGAGTAGACAAATATAATCAGAAAGCTTCGAAATGCTAAGCTCTCGGTAGTTACACGTGTTATTGTGAGTCAAACATTAAAAGATAGACATATTATGCTGTCGTGGGATATTTTTAATATAATTTTAAGGAGAACATTTTCGTCATACATAATTTCTGTGTAGCTTTAACCATAAAGGTTGCACAGGCGCCGGAAGCTTAAAAAATAGAGTAACTTTTCCCGTTTTCCCCACATTTCCCTTCACTGCTCTGCTCCTATTGATTGTAGAGTGATGAAACATATACTATAATAACCAGCTCAGGAGTGTGAAAAATAACTGTACCAAGTTTCGTTAAAATATGTCGAGTAGTTTATGTTTCTATATCTGTTATACAGACAGACAGACAAAAATTTTACTGATTCCATTTTTGGCATCAGTATCGATCCCTAATCACCCCCTGATGGTTATTTTAGAAATATAGGTATTTCATGTACAGAACTGACCTCTCTACAAATTTATTATTTACAAGTAGATATAGATAACGAGTTTAGCACAATGTTTTCAAAAGTCTTATAATTTAGCTGCGAGCGAAAATTTGCGATGAAAAAAAAGTATAGAAGATGAAAGTAAGTACCTATCATACCTATCTTCAATTCGTCTTACCACTCTTGCAGGTGTACGTGCCGATAATCTCAAACTCCGAGTGTCGTCAAACTGCGTACAAGCAGCGCATCACTGAGAACATGCTGTGCGCGGGAGAGCCCGAGGGGGGCCGCGACGCCTGCCAGGGCGACTCCGGGGGCCCGCTGCATATACTGAACTCCACTAATGCACAGTTCCAGGAAGTTGGTAAGTTCATTAGCTGAAAATGTAAATGTAGTGGTTGAGTAAAAACTTATTTTTCAATATGTGTAACATACCTCTGTTTTTTTAGTAAAATTGTAGATATCGATAAATAACCAAAGTATAGTATAAAAAGTAATAAATTTAGTAGTAGTAAAAGTATTAAGTTAGGTAAAACTCATGTACGTCAAGTAAATTGCAAATTGTTTGGTTTTTGTAGCCAAAATAGGCTTTATTACAAGCGCCTCTTTATACTGGCATGTCGATTATGTATACCTTTGTACTCAATGTGGACTGATAACTTCCAGGTGTGGTGTCGTGGGGGGAAGGCTGTGCCAGGCCCGACAAGCCCGGGGTCTACACCCGCGTCAACAGATACCTCACCTGGCTACGTACCAATACCAAAGATGCCTGCTACTGCCAATAACCTAAATCATCACTTGTAAGGACTATTTATTGCTCATCTTAGTGGTCTCTATCTAATTTAAGTTAAAATAAAGATTATCAGAATGAAAACGTGTTTAATTTTGGGTCAAATACAAACTGAAACATTCTTTTTTTATTATGATTTATTCCTTATTGATTACATGAGATTAAAATTAAATAAGTACTAGATAATTTCTACCCGACTACAAAAAAACTTAAAATATTTGGAACTGTTACTGGTATCACAACTTATTACATAGTGTAAATTTTCATTAGCACTTGTCTATAATTTAAAGGGAAATATATAAATGTCTTGCTATTTCTAGGAACTCTCTAATGTTAGTAGAAATTTTTAAATAGTGATGTGAGATCTGAAAAGAAGATGTTGGTTTGGGTGAAAGAGCCTTGTTCCATAGCTGTGGAGGTTGGGAAGCGGGGGTCCGGGATGGAGGTGGTGGTAGTCTCCTCCACTACATCATTGCCACTCTTCACTATTCTCTTAGTTTCAACAGTTCCATCTGGTTTTTTAATACTTGTTGTGATTACAGTTTTGCAGAATGTGGAGCCAGGAACCAAGTCACTGTTGAATGGAGTCATAGAAGTTTGGTCAGATTTGTCTGTCTTCTGTTTGAGCAAACCTGATATTTCACTTGAAGAGACCTTTCCATCCAAATCGATATCCCTTTGGTAATGGTTTTTCTGATAGCCTGGCTTGAGATAGTAGTCCCTAATGTTGTTGCTGCTGAACTCCTCGCCTTCCGGAGGTATTTCAGTTATCGCGGGGACGGATCCGAAGCCGGGTAGCTGGTCATCATTGAAGAAGACTTTGAGGTCGCCAAACATTGAAGACATCGATCGAAACACGTCATGCATTTGTCTAGTTATTTCGGCATGTAACTCTAGAGGGTCGTTGTGGATCATGTTGCCGTGTCTCGCGTACAGTTCATCACTGTCGTCGTCATCATCGTCCGAACCCCAAATAGGATTTCTAAAGTCGTTTCTGGGTGGCTCTTGGGCTATTCCCAAAAACAACTTCAACTTATCCATAAAATTTTGAGACATAACACTGGGCGGCGTATATTTGTAGCGGAAAAAGAATTGAGAGCTTAGCTTTCTATCAGAAAGCCAAGTGCAACTGCACACTTTTTATAATGTTTATTTAATGCGCAACAAACAACAGGATTGATTTGATGATATTTTCTGGAAGTCTGACTGATCTGATTGATTCAATGACAATTGAATAAGCATTTGATTGACAATTCCTTTGACATTGTTGTCAATCTTATAAAATGTACCCAAGTTTGAGATTTTTATTTTCTTTTGTATAGAGATAATATATTGAAATAATATATATGGAGAATGTTAACAAATTTTGATTATTATCTCTTCGTATTCTCTGTCAAAAATAAAAAATACTGGTGAAAGAATTATTTCGATACGTCAATTAGTTTCCGATTTATAAGTAAAATAAGTTGCTACCGCACGACGCGGGCTGCCGGTGGCGGTGTGACGTCACACCACAACTCGCTCGGTCTGGCTCACTCAGTACGCTCGCGGTCGCGCGCACTTGACCTCTAAATTAAACCTAAATACTTTTAAAAATGACTAATCCAACTACTAGGAAATCATGTGTTGTGCCTAAATGTAAAAATACAACTATCAATTCGCCGGAAAAGTTTTTTACAGTTCCAAAGGATACATACATACATCACCAAATCTTTTAACTTGAACATAACCAATACCATTAAACAATTTGTTAGTAAAAATACAAATAAATAAAAGAGGTTTAGTTCATATCATCTACATTTGCAATAAAAAATAAATTAAATTACTTAAATAAAATAGTAAAGGTAAAGTGCATCTGTAACGTTCAACTACCTACATCTAGATCGTATAGGTATCCTACTTCCTAGTAATATAATAAACGCGGAAGATTGTGTTTGTTATCTTTCACACAAAAAGTACTGAACTGATCTGGACGAAGACTGAAATAATCCATAGGCTTCTTTTAATCCTGGGAAAATATACAGGGAAACGCGGGCGAAGCTGCTAACTAAAGCTAGTTAGTGCTAAATCAATGCATGTATTTATTTAAATTTACTTAGAAGAGCGGTATCTTTGTATACATACTAGTGGCCGCCCGTGACTCCGTTCGCGTAGAAGTCGGTTTCCGTGGGAATGAGAAGTTTTCCCGCGATAAAAAGTACCCTATGTGTCATTCTGATGTGTAACCTACTGCAAAGTTTCATCCAAATCCGTCCAGCCCCCCAAGTCAAGTGGCAAGTGATATTTGCGATAGCAAGTGAATAGAATAAATTTTTGACAAGCTTGCAATTTGACAGTTTCATACATATTTTTTCTATTCACTCGCTATCGCAAATATCACTTGCCACTTGACTTGGGGGGCAGTAGTTTTTACGGGTAAGAGTAACAAACATTCATACATCCATACTCACAAACTTTCACATTTATAATATTAGAAGGACGTACCTACCTATAGCTACAAAACTATAATACATGATTTGTTGTCTTTAACGTAAAAAAAATAATGATAGGTAGGTAGGTACATACTTCTACTACTGGACTTGCATTCTTCCATTAGTATTTTTATTATATTGGTTATTTTGTTTTGATAAAACAGTTTAGAACATATCAAACATTTCGGCGGCAACAAAATCACTATTTCTTGATAAATAATGCGCAGCCATTAATTCATCTATTTTAGATAGATTACACGATTACCTTTTTTCGAAACCTATACCCAATTTATTAATAGAATAATATTTACTATTAACGTATAATAACGAATAATATTTATATTTACTAATGCGCAACCGAAAACACAAAAAAAATATACATTAAATGTTAAATAAATAAAATAATAAAATACTGCGCCAGCTATATGCGCCACCGCTGGCGCGTTGTGGTAAGACGTCACAAGCGGTCACATGACTGTTAGCGGGACTCGATATTTTTCGAAACTTTGAATGCCTATAAAATCAAAACTACTGGGTATTTTTGATTACAACAAAAACTAGTGTATTTGTATGCATACAGGCTTTACTGAGACAAAATTTCAAGCGATTTGGCATACCTAGTAACATTCTCCATTTTATTATTTTTATTAATGCGTCTAATAAGTTCACATTATATGTTTTAATTATTATCTAGTATCACTTATAAAGTAAAATATAGAAATAAATATGATTTTGTATTTTACATTAAAAAATAAAAAATCATGTCAAGAATTATGCTCTAAACCAGCGTATAACTTGGTAATCCTACATACCTAAGATTGACATTGATATTGTCGTTTGATAGATTGACATTGATATTTCTCAAGCTGCTATTCTATTAGGGGCGAACGAAATGGAATATGGTATTATGGTATTCGGAATGGAATTTTGTACTCGATCGACCGATTTTATTTTCATTAAAAACAAGTTTATAATCTGATAAAAAACCTGTGTTGACTAAAAAACCTCAAGTTATTAGTTTTAATTGCCATCCGATTCCTCTCCAATGAAGAAGTTTTTAAGTGACCGTGCATACAGAAATATAAGTGATTTGTGTTCTTTGAAGAAACGGTGATGAAAGCAGTCTTTGCGTTTACAATTTACTAGGTAAGATATTTATCACTTATAAACGGGATTCAAACAAAAAGTTTCTATCATCTTAGATCGTTTGATCAATTTTAATCAAGTATAAGATGTAGGCTGTGTCTTTGGTCTCTTACTAAACAAATTCACAAAACCTACCTACCTATTCACTTTGAAAGATTCTCAAAGCCGATTTTGTTTCCAGTACCTTTATTAAAATGTCGGATGAAGAAAGACAACCACTTCTTCATTCCCAGGGTAGGTCACAATTACTATTTGGCTAACAATACTTACCTACTAACATTGGCTTGTGTATGTATCTGCATCATTTTGGAGTAGGCTAACTAGTAGTATGATCAGCCTAAAATAACAACCTAAATGCCTTTTTAGGTACCTAAATTTTATGTGCTATAATAGTCAAGTAATCACAGTACTGACCCATGTAGGATATCACTAAATTCAGTGTGCCTCCTTGCAATGGTCCTTCAAATGAGATATCATTTCCATTGAGATGTATTTACCCTACTTACAGTAACTTTATTCTAGTCTCCTTTGAGTATAATTCAACTTCTTAAGTTTACCACTGTTTTTATTTTTCCTTTTTCTTACGGACTACATTATATGAAAAGGTAACTCCCTAACATTCTTATGATCCTTAATTAAAATAATTCAAATAAATTGAACATTAGAAGTGTAAAGAAGGTAGTCAATACCTCCACCAATCAATAGCCAGCCATGCATAATAAATGTTATAAATTCCTTCTATTTGTCATATTGGTTTTTTCTTGTTGGAATATTAATTTTCCCATGAAAGATGATTTTATTTTAACTAAGGGTTAGTTAAACTACCTAAATAGGGCAGAATAATATTTTATTTATTTTAACAAGATAAAATCAAAAGGACTTTCATAACTAATACTTGAGATAAGTATTTCATTTTCATAGTTAATTACATAAAAAAATCAGTCCTTTGTGGGGTGAATTATATTGTTAAAACTCTCATAAACTTGCTTTAACATCTCTTTAATAGTGGTTTATAAGTAGTTAAAAGACTTATATGGACCACACAACCGTACAGAACAGATAATATGATTCGAGAAAAACTCTTCTTGCTGGATCTACTAAGAATTAAAGGCGGCATTTACGGCCCATATTTCCAGGAATGCCGATTACGTCAAGCTGCTTTAGAATTCCTTACCAGATAATGAGAAAGTATTTTCTATTTTGGGTACCATAGATAATCCATAACTAATAACTAATTTCATTTTAATATAAATAACGCATTTCATAAGTAACTTGTGATACTAACCATGGGAAAGTGACATCAATATTTTTCATTTGGTTTGGAGAGTGTTTTCAGAATTAAAGCCACATGTATAAGGTGTCACATTGTATTTTAATGTGCCACCTAATAGATAATACACCTATGTCAATAAGGAAGCGGATTTAAGGAATAACAAGTTCTTGAAGTTGTCAATATATATACTAGTACAGTTTTTTTTACTATGAAAGCTCAAACGTAAGAGTGTTAAATCCTACTAATATTATAAACGTGAAAGTTTGTGAGTATGGATGTATGGATGTTTATTATTCTTTCACGTAAAAACTACTAAATGGATTTTGATGAAACTTTACAGTAATATAGGTTATACATCAGAAAACATATAGGGTACTTTTTACCGCGGGAAAACTTCTCATTCCCACGGGAAACCGACTTCAACGCGAACGGAGTCGCGGGCGGCCACTAGTAAGTTATAATATAATTTAATAGCCCATCATACAAACGCGTATATGTAAACGAGTTTCTTAATCAATAGGCTAATAGCCATTGAATCACTCTCTTACTCTGCTTATTTGTTCATGTCATAAATAATTGTATCCAACGGTATAGTATAAAATATTACTATTTTATCAGTCGCCATAAAACTCGTTACGGTTAATTAAGGCTGATAACAGCTTCTAAACGATATGTTATGTGCTATTTTACGCCTATTTTCTATAATTAAACAACTGTTGTATGTGCGTATACAAAAATCCTACTAATCCTACTAATATTATAAATGTGAAAGTTTGTGAGGATGGATGTATGGATGGATGGATGGATGTTTGTTACTCTTTCACGTAAAAACTACTGGACGCATTTTAATGAAACTTTACAGTAATATAGCTTTTACATCAGATTAACATATAGGGTACTTTTTACCGCGGGAAAACTTTTCATTCCCACGGGAAACTGACTTCTACGCGAACGGAGTCGCGGGCGGCCACTAGTATTATATAAACGTGCAAGTTTGTGAGTATGGATGGATGTATGGATGTTTGTTACTCTTTCACGTAAAAACCACCGGATGGATTTTGATGAAACTTTACAGTAGATAATAACGGGTGTAAAAAGATCACTTCCGAAGCCTGAAACCATGTAATCTTGAGCCTCAATAGTATCTAAATTCACTAACAGCATACCCAGAAAACTCAATTTAACAAAAGTTATTAATGATTGAAAAGTCATATTCGCCTCTTGAAATCATCGCTCACACATCAACTGTCGGTTCAGATGCGATTATTTACATTGCAAATTAAATTAAAACCCTATTTAATTTGAAATCATTGCAAAATCTAATAGTATAAATGCAATTTTGGAAAATCAGGAAAAAAAATATTTTTTTTTTAATCATATTTTTTTTTTTCTCAAACTAGTCCCCCTCCAGCAATGCCCAGTTTTTGTTTTCGGAAGCAGTTCTTTTACACCCAATATAGGTTATATGGTACTTTTACCGCGGGAAAACTTCTCATTCCCACGGGAAACCGACTTCCACGCGAACGGAGTCGCGGGCGGCCACTAGTAGTAAATAAATAAATAATACCATCCAGCATCGTTCTATTTTTATCTGATAGCTTTCCACCGTGCGGTTTCACTCACAGCTGAGTTGCTTTTCTCGTGGGAATCGGGTACATTCCTGCCATTCCGAAGCACTCAAAAATAGCCTTTCTCAATAAATGGACTAATCACACAAAATATTATTTCAATTTGAACCAGGTCCCTGAGATTAGCACTTTTAAACAAACAATCAGACTCTCAAGCATTATAATATTAGTATAGGTTCTTGTAAAATCTAGATAGGGGAAGGTTCATAATTTATTTTTATTTATTTATTTTATTTATGTTTATTTGGCTTACATCTGCTTACATCTAAACAATAATAGTAAAAAAAAAACAAAAAGCCAATTATAAGCCTCCACATCGAAGATTTCGACGTCGAGTTCAAATCGACGCTAGTTACGCTGTAGCCCCCCTGATTTCTCTCACGCGATCCTGTTATTTTCTATTTTATTTTCTATTTTATTTTCTATTTGAATTAGTTACTTAAGTTACTTTATTCATTAAGCATTTCTTTTTTTTTTTAACTAAATTTCAAATACTGAGCAAACCTTTATAAAACTAGTATAATAATAAAAAAGTTGTACGTTGTAATATTTCGTATTATCCTTTAGATTTAGAATGTAAGAAAAATAACACTTCCTCTCGTTAGTTTCTATTTTCAAAGAAAGAGGATTAACACACTTGTGAATAGGCTTGTTATTCCTTCTAATCATGAAATGAGCAAAACCATTGGGGTTTTGTCGTTGCTTGCTCAAGCTTAGAGTTGTGTAGATACTATATTTGATTGTGTGTGGTTACTTATTTATTACCAGGGTACTAACAAATACAACTCTTCAATCGCTTCGCAGACTGTAATTTTTGTACGATATGATTAAGAATACTTACATTTTACCTTATTTTATTTTAATATTGTTAATCTCTTAACCTTCTCACATAAAATTTCTAGTTATAATAAGGTATCTTATTAGCTATATATCTATATTTGCTATAATATTCAAACTTATGTTAACTCACTATCGTCCGAAACCAATATTCTACTAACCTTTGAAGCCTTGTTATTTGTGTAACTATGGTAACTATTATGCATGTTTTTGCGTCGCAATAAACTATGGTAGATAGCTGTTGATATGGAAATGACAGAAACACGGCACTAAAAACAAAACTAGCTGTTTCCAATTACCAAGGTTTTAACTATAGTAGAATATTGGTTTCGGCTGTATATGTGGAAACCCTTTTATTACTGGTTTCTAAATAAACCAGGAATTAATTACTGTAGTGTTAACAAAAAACTGTATTGCTTCCGATTACTTAACTATAGTAATTCAAAGTATCTTCTATTACTTAATTCCAAACACCCAGTTCAGAAAAACTTCATTTTACTACTATGTAATGGAATATAACTGATCGAGCACAATGGCTTATTTGCAAATTCAGTCAGTTGTAATTGCATTAAGTAGGTTGTTTCGACAAAAAAAACGAATTGTCATTGCTTGCGCACGACATTTGTAATGAGTTCTACGATGGTGATTATCGAACGAATATTTTCTCGTTCAAATATTTTAAATTTGTAGGGTGATTTTGTCATATTTTTTTCGGATAATTAATAGCTTTAAAGCACTAAGTTTCAAATCGACTATAGTAAATATCCAACTTAACTTATAATATGATATATTTATTTATGATGACAAAAAGGCATTGGACTTTGCGTAAAGAGTATATAGCGCATTCTAGTTAAAAAAACTCGGGACCAAACAGCTTCTTAGCTTAAAGTAAAGAACTTGGATTGTAGTACCACAAGCGGTCACCCATCCATGGGCTTAACTAATCATAAACATCCTAACCTTAACGTTAAAGTAAATTTTCGAATTAGAAAGGAGCTTGGTTCATGTAAGAAATCCGCGTCATGTCATTATTTTTATTTAATACTACACTGCTTGGAAACCGCAATAGTAGTAACTATTTAAATAAATGAAAAATATTGTTTACCTTACGTAGTAAAAATCCGGTGTCATTCAACTAAGTTAGTTATGTTAGTAAAAATTTAAATGATTAAATTTTCTATACCTATAGAAGTTTTTATCCGAATGGAAAACACGTTCATTGCGGATCTTTGCTTATCAAAAGAATTGCCACGAACCACTTGCTTGGGGGACATTCATATTAGTTTATGTGAGTATTAAAACTGGTTGTATGTTGTTTATTGTTTGAATATAAAGAGGTGTGTGTGGTAAAGTGTGGCTTACCGCAAGTACTTACCGTCTCAGCCCGTCTTGTTACGATACATTAGTGCGACAGAGACAGATGCTAGTTGCCTACAATAAAAAAAAACATAAAAAAAAGATAATCTGCTTGCATTGAAATTGTTGCCTACTAATTTTGTCAAAACAATACGATCTTACCCAGTTCACTAACAAATCTACGATAACTAATAAAACACGTGTAGATCTCACTTTACTTGAGTGCGGACGCATTACTTCGTAGGAAAACTTGTTGTTTTCTCAGTCGTCTAAAGTCAGAGCGAAGTGATTCGTCCTTTACTTATCTGACTGTGACGGCCTCACCGCGGGCAGTCGCGCACCATTGCACAGTCTCTTGTGCCCGCGCACGACGATTTCACTTTTAATCATATATTTACGTAACTTTATTGTAATAATTCAGTGATTGGACAGTGCCAGGTTCTATAGTGTTTGTGTACGGTGCCTCCTAAAAAAACTCGGTTGTGTAAATCAACAAACTTTGTTGCGTCTAGTTGTAAGTAAATAGTAATTTATAATGTTTGTAAGCAAGTGTTCTAGAATTCACAATTATTCAAACCTGTTGTTTGACTCGGCAAATTTTGTGATAAAGTGGGTTTTATTATTTAGACAGTCTTTACTTGGAATGCGAGTGAGAAAAACATTATTCGAATAGCTTAAGAAAAAACATTACTTTGATATAAGTTGCAAATTATTTAAAAACTATTACCTCTTAGCGCTTTACTGTTTTGCTTTAATGTTGCGGATAGTGTCACTTAGTAAGTAATTTGTCCAATTATTTCGCAAACAACGTATCAAGGGCGACTTGCAACTTAAATACCTATAAAAAATACGAATGAGCGTCTACTATTAGGAAAAAAACGTGTCAACAAATACGGCGATGTTTATCAAAGTTGGAAAAAACTAATGTTACTTTGTTTGGCAATTAGGCCTAATGAAAGTACCATGTCGTCCGAGGATTGCGACCAGCCATAAACTTATCATTGGACATATTTACACAAAGAATTCTTAAAGTAATTAACCTAAACTGATAGTTGGTATCTAACTCTATAATTTTCTAGTGAAATACGAAATAAAACTGTAATTTACCACCCATCTACAGAACGTGATCAAATCTCTTATCAGATACAAAAATATAGTGATAAACGATATTTGGAGATATCAAATCATATTTTTATGTAACGACCAAGACACAATAGAATTATAATTGTCACGGCGACCTTGCTCATTTTGTATGGAAACTTTTCTATGCATGAAAATTCTTTAGTAAGACTTTTGATCTGGTTATTACAAGTAAATTCCATGACAAATGAACAAAATGTTTAATTGTTCGCAAAATTTACTTAAAGACTTGTTCACTCATGTGACTTTAGTTTAACAGCTCAGAAATGTCTTTAAGTTTTTGTTGTATTTTACCGCAACAGGAAATTTGACGAATCGGTTACATATTTTATCCGTGTCTTAACTATTATTACCAGCAGTGTAGATTTATTGTTCGTTTTGTTGTTTCCAGCGCCGCCAGTCGCCATGCTGCAGGGGGGCGCGACGGGCCCGCTGCTGTACGCGGTGCTGGCCGCTGTACTCGGCATGCTGCAGTTCGGCTTCAACTCCGGAGTCATCAACGCACCCAAGGATTTCATCGAGCACTTCATCAGCGAAAACTACAACGCCTCCCCAAGCCTCCTCTTTAGCGTGATCGTAAGCATATTCGCCGTAGGTGGCATGATCGGATGCCCCCTGGCCAGCTTCGTGGTAGAGAGGCGAGGCCGCAAACAAGCGCTCCTGCTGAATGCGGCTTTCGGTGTCATCGGGGCCCTGCTTATGGGCCTGAGCAAGACATCAACCTCCGTGGAAATGCTGATCATCGGCCGGTTCCTAATAGGCATCAACTGTGGGTTCGCGACCACTGCCTCGCCCACGTACGTGTCGGAGGTAGCTCCTGTGAGGTTGCGCGGAGCATTCGGCACGGTTAATCAATTAGCTGTTTCATTGGGGCTAGTGGGTGGTCAGATCCTTGGCATCGACAGTATACTAGGCAGCAACGAGGGCTGGCCCTGGCTTCTCGGGCTGGCCGTGGTTCCTTCTCTGATTCAATGCATCTTGTTGCCTTTTGCACCAGAATCTCCACGATATTTGCTGTTGGTACAGCGCGATGAAGCACAAGCGATGCAAGTGCTGGCTAAACTCCGAGGAACCGATGACGTGAATGATGAGATCAGTGACATGCAGGCTGAAGACGAAGCCGAGAGACAAGAGGAAAAGTTCACGGTGCTCGATTTAATCAATATGAAAGCGCTTCGTACGCCCATGATCATAGGCATTGTGATGCATCTCTCTCAGCAATTGGGTGGAATCAATGCCGTGTTGTATTACTCTACCACAATATTTGAGAATTCTGGTTTGACAACGGAAGACGCCCGGCTGGCCTCGATCGGCGTGGGCAGCATGTTGTTCGTGATGGCGCTCGTGTCGATCCCACTGATGGACAGGTTGGGGCGGCGCACGCTGCAGCTGTGGGGGCTTGGCGGGATGATGGTTAGTTCCATCCTGATGACCATCGCTTTCTTTACGTACGAGGGCAACAAGACCATGAGTGTGTTTGCTGTCATATTTACTTTGTTGTACGTGGCTTTCTTCGGCGTAGGTCCTAGTTCCATCCCGTGGATGATACTGTCGGAGTTGTTCGGCCAGGGCGCCCGCAGCGCCGCCGTCAGCGTGGGTGCTCTGGTGAACTGGTTCGCTAACTTCGTAGTGGGTCTCACGTTCCTCCCCTTGAAAACTGCTTTAGACAACTACGTGTTCCTGCCCTTCACGGTGCTCCTTGCGTTATTCTTCACTTTTACGTACTTTAAATTGCCAGAAACAAAGAACAAAACCATTGAAGAGGTGACAGCTCTTTTCAAAAAGTAAACGTCTTTAAACCAGGCGGGTTAGAGTTTTTTTAGGGTTTCAATAAGAGCACATGAATTTATAGTTCTCTATTCAAGTACGAATTAAGGTTATATATAAAAAGGCCATGTTATAGAGATGAGTTTATTTGAATTTAGAAAGACTGAACACCCAACTTAGACAAATCTTTAGGGTAGATTCGAAATGGTACTTATAGCTCTCGAAAATTTTAATCAAATCATTGTTAACATTTTTACCTAATGTATGAAGCTATGGAGTGTTAAGTTTATTTCCCATATTTTATTTTATGTACAGCACGTTGGGGACCAAAAGTGTCGTCTTCACATTCCAATTTTTTTTTTTTTCGTACCTAAGTTAAGTGATAACTGTGTATATGTGTTATTTGTTTAAGCTTTAATCTTGCATCACAAGTAATTTTAATATTTTATCTTAAATCACAAACATCTTCGTTAGAAGGATTTCTTTTGGTACTTTTTAGTTTTTTTTATAAATATTTAAACACATTTTAAAAAAATAAAAAAATGTTCCTCATAGGTGATGTTAAATTTTATTATTTTTATGTCGATAATCAATTTTAAAAGTATAATGTATACAGTTGAAATATAAATGTTTTGATATATAGCTTTTTTTTAACATTTGTCTAATGGATATTAGTTTTACTGAAAAGGCGTATTCAATCAAATCAAGTCAGCAGAACAAAAGCGTGATTCATTTTGCTATTACTTATAACACCAATGTTCTTGGAAAACCGCAAATACCTATTGCTGCAAATCATTGTGGATTTAAATAATAATCATTAGCTTTTTGTAAGTAATTTCACATTTATACTAACTGAAACCATAGCGGCATTTACCCAACTCTTAAGCAGATAGTTTCTTGTTTGAAAAATCATACGACTATTTTCAAAGTGGCTCGTATTTGGGTAAACTGTACAATAAGGCTCTCTCATTTCTTTTTTTGTGACCTTTTCTTTTGTATAGTAACACAAGCATGGTCATAGATTTATTCATTTGTCGTGGCTGTTTCAAGAGAGCTATATCTAATTAATATTGCCTTAAAAGATAATTCTCCTTTAGGATATAAAGTAATAAAAAACTATTTGTTTCAAGAATTTTTATCAGTCATATAATCTCTACATTTTAACACCGTTGTAAGATAAAAAAACATTTGTTATTTCCTGTATTTATAGATATACGTGACTAAAGTATTTTTTCTTAGTAACAAGATAACGTATTATTTAGCTGTGAATATGAATTAAAAGTGATTTTAGTACCTTATATATGATATTAGGGGCAGCTACACCTATTTAGCACGATAAACATTATATAGTTTATTTTATTGTGTTTAAAGTCTGAGAAAATTTACAAAATACTCTGACACTAGATAAGTTAGTGCATGTTCATAACACGAACAAGATATTAAATATTGCAGAAAAGTGTGAGTTAAAAAGAATGTTTTAATTATTCATGCAAGTATCAAACCAGGCAGAGTATCATTTTCGTGCAAAACTTTATTTATATTTATTTATTTGTATAAGTCTGTTTTTATTCAAAATACAATCAACTTTATTATAGTTTTTTTTTTCGATTTTGTTTTTCTGCATTCATTAGTATATTGTATATGTTTACGTTGCTGTTATGTTGAATTATATTCTGTCAGGTTTTATTCTAGCGATATTTAAGAGATCTAAAAATAAGTAGAAGTGATGCACATTTAAACCTTTTTGTTATATTTGTATGTTAATTTGTTTATAGTTAATATATTTTAAACATTTTTGCACAATAGTATTTATATTAAAAGTAATATAAGCTCAATCACTTGCCAATACTAACTATCAAGTAAATAGGTCCTAATAATGTACAATAATGTATGTGTAGGCAACATTTTAAATTATGATTAATAAACTTTGGAATTATAAATTGGTAATATACAGGGTGTTTGGAGGTTGAGTAGCCAAATGAAAATGGTGGATAGGTGAGGTTATTAGCTATTTACTTCCACTTATTAAATTTCATTTTGGTTCAAGTTTTAGAATTTATTCGATTTTTAAGATTTTCTTAAGAAAATCCCCGATTTTGTCATTAAAAGTCCAATATAATTTTTATTTACTGTCGGAACCAAACAAAAATAGTTTTAATTTAAAGCCTAATACTGTTTTATTCAGATGAAATCATAAATTAACACAAATCATCTCATATAAAGTTACAGTGGGTTTATAAACTTCGCGGAACCAGTGGGAAAAAAATGTTCAGTCAACTTTGCTACGAAAAAAAATTAAAAAATATGAGAGTTTGAAAATTTCATTTGCTTTTAAAAACTTCTACATTTAATACACTTTATAATGATATGCCACATGTTACATAAATAATTAGAAATCTCAACAGAAATAGTAAGTTAGTCCTCAATGACGCCTGGTAAGGAAGGTACAAACCCGTTAAACTACGTATGTAGTTAAAAACTTCGGTCTCATTCTAACAAAGGTATGCCTATTGGGTTATCTATTTTGTCACTAGGCAACACTTATCTTGTTTGCGACCTCATGTATAAAAAAATTTTTTTTTATTTTCTGACTGAAGATTGTTGTTGGCCCATATGAAAACTTTATAGCTTCACCGAACTATGCGACCACTAAGGCCACCTAGTTGGATTCAGACCTCAGTTCCGGGCGTCTCGATCATTTCCACTACACTGTTTCCCTTAGGGGCCTCTCTCTGAGAAGACCCAGCAAGAAACTCACGGGGATCGGATCTGATAGTCGAGGAAACCGGATGTTGAATGCCGCACCTGCTGGTTGGAGCGGTGTATTTATAGGGAAGATTTAAAGCTGTTACCACTATCGTGTCCACCGGGCCGGCGCGGCAGCGGGCGCGGGCTGGAGGAAGCAGTTTGTTTCTTACGGTAATCTTTTGACGTTTGACGATTGTGATTGGTCGCCTCTTGCGAGGGTCGCAAAGAGCGGATGGTTGGGGTGGTGAGGGGCGGAGTAAAAGAAACTCCTAGATTCAGTCTCCGTGAACCGGTTCTACATGACTTGCAGCTGGTGAAATGATATTTGCTTGCATGCGAAAAGACCACGCTACCGTTGGCTATGACTAGACAGACGAAAGTCAGATAGATAATAGCTTATTTTCAAGTGACATCTTTCACCAGCAAATAAAAATAAAAAAAAACTCGTAAAATGAAATTTTCTTGCATGCGCAAAGGCCACGCTACCGTTGGTCATGACTTTTTCAAGCAACATTTTACTCCGACTGTAGAAAAGTGTAGGTCACCGAGAATCTGCGCTGAGCGTAATTAAACATGTGAAATAGTAGAATCCTCTTCTATTCGAGGCAAGAAAAGTGAAGAGGGAGTCGAATGAGATAACACAATAGGCATAGTTTTGTAAGAATGAGACAAAAGTTTTTAACTACATACGTAGTTTAACAGGTTTGTACCTTCCTTACCAGGCGTCTTTGAGGATTAACTTACTATTTCTGTTGAGATTTCTAATTATTTATGTTACATGTGGCATATCATTATAATGTGTATTAAATGTAGAAGTTTTTAAAAGCAAATGAAATCTTGAAACTCTCATATTTTTTTATTTTTTTTCATAGCAAAGTTGACTGAACATTTTTTTCCCACTGGTTCCGCGAAGTTTATGAACCCACTGTAACTTTATTTGAGATGATTTGTATTAATTTATGATTTCATCTGAATAAAACAGTATTAGGCTTTAAATTAAAACTATTTTCGTTTGGTTCCGACAGTAAATAAAAATTATATTGGACTTTTAATGACAAAATCGGAGATTTTCTTAAGAAAATCTTAAAAATCGAATAAATTCTAAAACTTGAACCAAAATGCAATTTAATAAGTGGAAGTAAATAGCTAATAGCCTCACCTATCCACCATTTTCATTTGGCTACTCAACCTCCAAACACCCTGTATAAGTAGAAAATTATTTGTAATTAAAAGTTTACATATTAAAAAACTTAACAAAATCTTGTAAATTACATAGAAATTTATTCTACAAAGCGAGGTAAAAACGAACACTATACGAATTATATTCGTCTTGTTAAATTAATAATATCTTATTGATGCATATATATGGTGGTTTAATTTCGATATACCTACCTCCGTATTTATAACCGCACTTATATTTGGCCGCCCGCAACTCCGTTCGCGTGGAAGTCGGTTTCCCGTGGGAATTAGAAGTTTTTCCGCGGTAAAAAGTACCCTATATGTTATTCTGATGTATAACCTATATTATACTGTAAAGTTTCATCAAAATCCATCCAGTAGTTTTTACGTGAAAGAGTAAAAAACATCCATACTCACAAACTTTCACGTTTATAATATTAGTAGGAAGTAGGATTAGTTATGAGTTTCGTTGCGAAATATATTGCCTTAGAATCTGACTGATGCTATATAAAACAAAATCTCTAATTTCCCATATAATAAGGTTCAATCTTGACCGTACAGTTCAGTGAACAGCTGTAGAGCTTGATGCTGATCTTCCTCCTCGATCTCGCCTTCTAACCAGAATGTTTCCATCAAGCCTTTGCCCTGAAAAGCAAAATTGTTTAGTTAAATTTTAAGGCTGGTACAAAATCCTGTACTGAGTTACTATATACTAAAATGTCCCTTATCTAAATAATAATATTTGTTAGTCGTTATTTTCATGATAAGCATAGTTACACAAGGACTCCAAATTAATGCAGGTTCAAAGTCTCTTTCCCCTTATTTCTACAGCATCAGAGAAATAAATTTTTCTTCATCACGTCTAGTAGATAATGCTACTTGCATGAGAACGTACCTTGACTTCGATGGGACCTCGCTTCCGCAGTCGGAACCTTCCAGCAGCCAGCTCGGCCGCCGACGCTGCTGATATATGGATTCGACCTGGCTGTAACCAGTTAAGTAGGTAGGTACACGACTATTAGGAAGAGGCTTAAAAACGTTTTCCATGCCGCTCCGACCGTTTTTTGATGCTGTTTAAAGATTACGGCAGGTCGGATCAATAATGCTTGAGGTAAATGTTTAAATGGGTCTGATAGCATTGTGGTAAAAAACCAGCAGTTAAATACAAATTTTTCCTTCAAGGCATCTTTACTAATCACGAGGAAAAAGGTAGGGAAGGTACAGACTGCGCTTGTTTGTTGGCGAAATGCCACGGGAAAATAATATAATAGCGGTCTTCCTTAAAGATACCACGGTAAAGCGGTTAAATACATATAGCATTGGTATTTCCTTTTATTTCCACCCAGTCTTTTCCATACTATCTTCATTTCATTCCCCACTGTCATCCTTATACCAAACGATGCCCTTTTGCGATATTCGGTGCCCAATTTTGTCAAAGGCTCAGCAACACACCCCCAACACCCACAGTGTTGCGGGTAGTCATGGGCGGCGGTGATCACTTACCATCAGGTGACCCGCGTGCTCGTTTGTTTTGCCATATTATATATTTAAAAAAAAAGAGCCCCAGCCTACCTCGCAGGTGGTCTGCATCCGGCTGGCGGTGTTGACGGTGTCCCCCACGAGGCAGTAGCGCGGCAGGCGCCGGCCCAGCACGCCCGCCATGCAGGGGCCGGAGTGCACGCCTGGGTATCATCATTACTATCATTATCATTACACTAGTGGCCGCCCGCGACTCCGTTCGCGTGGATGTTGGTTTCCCGTGGGAATGAGAAGTTTTCCCGCGGTAAAAAGTACCCTATATTTTATTCCGATGTATAACCTATATTACTGTAAAGTTTCATCTAAATCCGTCCAGTAGTTTTTACGTGAAAGAGTAACAAACATCCATACATCCATACTCACAAACTTTCACGTTTATAATATTAGTAGGATAGTATGAAGCAAAGTGGCTAATCATAATTCTTTATATGTTTGTCATCTAACTCCTAATCCGCTTAACGGATTTTAATGTGGTTACCCCCAACTTTTAACAGCAAAGCAGACATTACATTCGTTTGTTCTTGCACATCTTACAACATCATAAATGGTGAAGGCCCTCCATAAGAAATTATAAGTCAGGTAATTCATTTCTAAAAACTTAGCTAGCTTGGTATTAAGAGAAGTAGATCCACTTAAGTTACCAAACATATTTTATCTACATAGTCAATAAATGATGGTTTAAAACTTTTTCTACTCGTTCCTCTAGAATACAATCATATGTAGAGATTTGTATATAAGTACCGATAGTCAGCATCGGAATAGCCCTGGACACGGCGAGGGCTGCGCTTGCGACGCTGTCCGCGTGCTTGCGGCGCCGGTTCGGAGCCCCCGACACCAACATGTATACCGTCCCCACTGTCTCTACCTGCAACCAATCAAAAAGCCATTTTCATAATAAACCTTTTCATCGATTAGGTATCGATGTTTTCCTATTGTTTGTAAACCAGTAAAAGCTAATATACATCGGACTAGAACGTATAAGTACCTACCTAAAAAAAGTCCGTTGTTAAGTTCAGCTTAGATTGTCTTGCAAATATTTAGACAAAACTAGACTTCGCTACTGACCTTATAAACTCGATGTGTGTCGAGGAGCCTATCGATCCGGGAGTAGACATCGTTCATGTAGGCAACAGTCTGCATGACGTCAGCGAGGCTGCCTGCTTCCGACAGCTGGACCCCAACGAACATTATAGTCACGCTTTCAAACCCCTGGAAATTGAAAGACGAAAACTCTTCCTTATATTGGGTGATAAAGTATAATTTACACATTAATTAATCTTTAAGAATCGCGAAACCAAAACTACTCGTAATGTTTCCATTACCTAAATGTAAACAATTGTCCAAACCTGCCATGTTTCCTTAGGATTTTTTCCATCTCGCAAAAGGGCTGCCAGTGGCCTAGGTATCATCGAATATAACAGCTGGTCTCCTTTATTCTTCCACTCATCTCGTAGTCTTCTAGACTTTTCTAATGAAAGAGACTTTGTTTCCGCCTTCTCGAAGAGTAGTTCTAATCTAGACAAGTGCTGCCAACCTTGAAGCAGCATCTCCTTGGAGAGACCGTGGCCATTCATGTCAGCTAAGAAGAGATCTGCTTGCCACAGCTCCTCGGAGTTATTAAATCTGAAATGTTGAATACCTACTTATTTAAATTAATGATCTAATAGCGCTTAGTAACTGCAGCTTTCAACTTAATTTTGTTTTAAGGGGAAGGAAATTATCTTTGATATTCAGAGGTCAGTTAATTGAGATGTCAGGGTATTAGATTACTTACATTGGGCTACTTAGATAAATAAGTGCGTCTATTTCTTCCAGGTAGTACATGGGTCCTTTCAGTAGTATAGCGCGTGCGCCCTGGGAGCCGCGGCGAGACTCGCTTGCGCATTTCGCACTGCAGCGAAGCAGTTCCAATTCAAATAGCATGGTTTGCATACAAATAACCTATTAAAAAACATCTTGATGAATATCCACGTTAAAGAAGTATAAGGATCTACATTTGAAAATTGAAAATACCTTGTCCCAAGTAAACGGTACTTTTGGTTTCCTCAGTCGCATTATGTCAGAGATAGGACATTTCTTTAGCAGACGACATGGTCCACCCCATGCTGTTACCAGCTGGAATATAAAACAGTAAGTAATTACCTCTTAATCTAGTGTCCAAATTAAACTAAGTAAAAATGTTAATATGAGTTGAACCTTTTCCCCAGCCATGATGATCTTCATTTTCCTGTCCAGCATCACGCCGAAAGGGAACAGCTGGAGCAGCAGGGATGCTGGGACAGCTGGCAGAGAGCACGGCAGGTTCTTACGCAGCGTCAATGAGTGCACCTGCAAGGAGTAGAACACGGGACATGGTCAATTACAATTAAGCCTCAAGCTACGTATATTAAAATATAAACGTAAGTACCTACTAACTTAGTATACCAACCTAATTGTCAACTTACAGAGATTTTTAACCGCCTTAAAATTAAACAAAAAATAATAAATAAATTCAAGGATAGTTTCTGAAACTTAATTGGGCTAGATCGAGAATGTTTATTTATTTATTTATTTTTTTATTATACACCAGAAATATACACAAAAATTTAAGTACAACTAGGCGGCCTTATTGCTAGTAAGCGATTTCTTCCAGATAAGCCCAGCAGTGAAAGAGGATCATTCATTTAAAAATAAAGCAGGATTGAAGGAGAAATTATATCCTTAAAGAATATAGGTACCTAATCATAAAACATTATAGTGAATACATTTTCTTTGATAAAGAAATAAAAATGTTTACGGTCTTCGTTTTATTTTTACAACCGAAAACCGGATCATAACAATAAATAGTCGGTGGGGAGATTGAGAAAGTTAATAATATTATTATAGGATTTATAGGTACTTAAGGCTGTAAATAAAGATCTACCATGGATATTTATAGGTAAGTACTCGTATGTGATTAGTATTATTATTTTTTCATTGGCTTCTTGTTCAACTCTACATTTATTTTTGTTTGTTGTAAGCCCATGTCTGAATACCTACTCTAGAATGTAATTTAGTTCTAGAATTTAATTATATTTTTTAATGACATACGAAAATAAAACTTAACACATCTAACTTTCTTGTTTGTTACCCGTATGCACCATAACGGCAAGGATAACGAAAATCATTGCTAGATTTTAATGAATATGTTACAGCCAAAGTAATAAATCTGGATATTATATATACTGTCTAGCCATTATATATAATGTCTTCTCAATTTAGATAAAGTGATAATTAACACAAAATTAATCACATTAACTGGCTATTTTATATAATATCTTCGAAGACTTGGATAATGTAATAAAACAAGTAGATATTCGTTTGTGTTACGGCTAAAACCCGAAGCTGCACCTAGTTTTAGCCGGTTAGAAAAATCAATAGGTTAGGTTAGTTAGGTTACTTCTTTGATACCGCCCAGAAAAAGGAGTCCCGCGTAGCGGGACTCCGTCAACTCATGATTGAAGCCAGTTTTTTTATGTATATGTTACAGCTAATACCCGAAGTGCGGTTACACCTAGTTTAAGCCGGTTAGTAGACTTAAAATGAATGGAAAACTGTAACAAAAAATATATTCCTATAAATATAAAAACTGGATTCAATCGTGAGTCCTTTTTTTGGGCGGTATCAAAAAAGTAACCTAACTAACCTAACCTATTGATGTTCTAAATACGGGTATTAGCCGTAAAACAAGTCGGCTAGGCCATATTATTACTTTGGCTAACTTTGACACGCTATTATGAATAATGTCCAGATAAAGTGATTAATTTATTACATTGTCTAGTCAATTTGGCTATTATAAATAATGACCAGTCATTATGTATAATATCCATTTAATCACTATGACTGTAACAAATATACCATTTAAAATCTAGAAGAAAACCTAAACAAATTCCATCGATAAGACCTTTAACTCAATAATATAATAAAAAAGGTTCAAAAGAAGCTTACAAACCAAGTTTTTACGATATGCAATATAGCTGACGAAGGCTGTTTACTAAAGCAGGCATGATCAGCACAGTTTTTGTTGTTGCTCTTTTTACGATATTTCTTTAAGCTAAAAAACAAACCTCCTTACATATCTACGTAGATCACAGTCAGTATTACGTTCGTACAAATGTGTTATAGCCATAACTAAACAATGAAATAATGGTAACAATAGTCAGTTGTAGGTGCCATTTTGGTTTAAATAGCCCATTTCCTTATAAGGAAATCACTAACAAAACAATCATCACATTATTTGATGCCATAGTTGCGGTCTTATATTATAATAGAAATATTTTTTTTGTTTGTAGGCAATAAACTTCGGAGCTATTAAATAAATTTTATTATTAGTGAGCAATAGTAGTTACCAGAAATACAAAGAAATAACAGTAATATAAAGTTTTAGGCGTCAATTGTTGTATTTGTTGAACAAGTCCGTAAAAATAAATCGGAAAAATCGTAATTATAAAAAATTACTTAATCGTAATTATATTAAACAACTTTTCGAGAAACTTAATTATAATTTCGCCAAGAAAACATCTCCAATATGAAAAACACAGCCTCAATTTCACTAACGATGTTTGCGAGCTAACAGCGCCTGACACAGAATTTATTGACGTCAGCTTTAATTTCCAATTCAAGGCCAAGTGGAAAGCTAATGTGTTATTAAAACTGGTCGTAAGAGAAAAACAAGGAAAAACACCGCTGTCAGGAAGTGCCGAGAAAGAGTGGGTTATTATTCTGTTGGTCGGAAGTAATGTGATGGGTCTGCAGTTTATCGAAGCTTTGTTGTGGGTGAAAATTTCTTTATAAATAAACTCGATAAGAAGTATAAACATTAAAATGGAATTTATAGTTTAGTTACCCTTGCTACGAAAATGACTACATCGTAGCCGTTGTCCCTCTACGGTTGCAGAGTGCTACGGATTTTACACGTAGTCCCGGGACGTAAGTCGTATTATCAAATTGATTCTTTAAATACGATAAAAGCGCCTTTTATGGAATGTTCCTTGTGACCTTACGTTTTTATCTTGCCTTGGTGTAGTTGTATGCCTTGATTTTGTATATTTGGTGTTGGACAAAAGGGTACTGAGTTTTTTCGCCAGCTTTATTCCCTCGGCCTACTGATGATCAGCTGATGATCGATATTTCGACTTTTATCGAATGTAATGAAATAACTTAGTGACAAAATAAATGTTTTTTTTGTTTGTATGGAAAAAACTTAAGCTGCTCGATCTTTCAATGACTGGAAGAGTTTTTAGCTTGTTGTAGATGATCATTATATTAAATTTTTCCTAAATAAAAGTGGCTGTTACATGTTGTGTAGGTCATTAATGTATCTTTTAAAGTGTCACTAAAGTTAATTCAATATTTTTTATATCTAAGACAAGGCTGTATCTATTGTCGACTTCCAGATATGACTTCTACTCCTAAGTACTAGTGTTTCTGCGTCAGTGGTACTATTAAAGCAACAATATATATTGGGCTTTAGATTAAACATATCTTTAATTAATATGAATTAGTAAAAAATACAACATCTAGCCGCCATTAGATTCTATACAAATCCACGCCCAACAGCAGTGACAACCAGTGATGTCCATCGAATGCTAGGGATGTCCAGTTACCGATTACTTTTGTTTTACCGCTAACAGTACGTACGTAGTCGCTGTTGTCGAACTCGAGCCGAAGCACCGCCACGTAAAGACTGCCTTCCTGACTCTCCTTCACGATGGAGGCCTTTAGCTTCAAAGAGAAGATGTCCTCCGCTATCTCGTACAACTGACCTGTGGGGGATCCACGTAAGTTTAATAACTTCGCGGTAACTTAAATTCCTTTCAGTCAGAACCATGAATTAATGAATTGGCAGTAAATTGTTGTAATGTCGTCGAATGATGAAGAAGCTAGAAAAAGTTTCAAATATGACACGCCCATAGCACTTAGAGGACGTAAATAATGTCTCGCTTCTACTTCTTTCTGGTTTTCTTTAAACTGTTCTAATATAGTCTACACTTAATTATAATAAACGTTTCGATAGCACCCTAGGTTTAATTCTTTTAATTTCTTGCTTCATATAATGTATCAAAGAAGCATTTGGTCTATTATAGCTAGCTAGTGATTTGGAATATCTACTCTGGAGACTTGATGTAAATATGTAATTTGCCTATCGTGCCTTTCCTACCGGAATACAGACATTACAGTTACGCAGTTAAGCGATAATCAGGCCAAGACTAGGTGCATCCCAAAACTACAAATCTAATCATATTTTGATTAAAGAGGGTCAAATTACCGGTGGATGGTAAGATCATTACTACATGCCAAGAATCAACAAACTCTATATCTATCGCATTGCTTGTTTGATGCAAGCCCTGCAGTTCAAGCTCTCTTTAAACCACATTAACTATTATATTCATTAACAAGCGACCCGCCCACGCTTCGCAATGGTGTAATTTTGGCCGACTTGCTCACGAAACATTGATGTTTGGCTAACTTAAAAAGTTTTTTTATTTACAAATTTAAATGAATAAATTCCCTAAAAGATGGCGAAAACCGCATTAAAATCCGTTGCGTGGTTTGGGAGGAGTTAGCAGCCAAACATACAAACAGAGAGAATTAGCGACTTGGATTTATACTATGTAATGATAATACCCATCAGATAATAAGCGAAGCCGGTCCTAGTGCTGCTATACACGAGCTCCGCGCCGTGGCGGTGCGCGCGCGTCAGCTGCATGGTCGGCGAGCGCATGCGCGGGTACGTGAAGCGCATGCGCTGGTGGATGCTGTCCACGGACTGCAGGAACGTGCAGAAGTAGCGCCCGGTCGCGCGGATCATTAGGTCGTATCTGGAAGTTGAGCAATTAGTGCAAACTACAAATGTAGTCTGAAATTAGTAAATAAATAAATCTCCAGACTGACACACCAACTGTGTGGCCATAAACTAAGCAAAGCTTGTACTATAGGTACCACACAATGGACTAGGGGAGAACCTAGTTACACCCAGACACGAGTCAATATCGAAAAACCATTTTTACGCAATTAACCCGACCCGGGGATCGAACCCGAACCATCCGCTTAGCGGTCCGGTATATATACCGCTGCACCACAGAGGTCGTCAGTCGTAGTAGGTATAGAAGTTTAGTGTAGTTTTTACTAGACACTAGACAACGTTAAATCTTATATTGTATTTGCTAATCATTAATTAAATAGGTCAAGCCAAATTCTAATATGGACCAAATAATTAACTATTATAATTGGTAGTGCGACGGGAATGTAAATTTCCCTTGAATCAACTAGAATTGCCAAGCGGTATTGCCTAAGGTAACAAAGGTTTAAGGTTTGCTTTAAACAAAGCTTTCTTAACAATAAGATAAAAAAGTTAAGACAAGCCATGTTTCTAACTAAGAATTGTTTAAAATTAGTAACTATAAAATGTATATAAAACTTAAGTTAGTACGAAGTATCGTTTACCTATAGTTAATGGCACAAAGCAAATATTTCTCCTTGAACCTTTGAAATAAAATCCAAAAACTAAAAACCTAAAACAAACTGTGATTGAACTTTGATAATTGAATACCCTTATCAAAAAGTTTTCTACTTTGGTCCCTAAACTTTCATCATAGGCATAAAAACCATCGGATTATTTTACATAACTGGTAACTTTATAAATAAATAACAGCTAACGCCTTTTATTATTTACGTATTATTTTCTGTTCTATTCTTGTTTTCGATTTCTCTGCAAAACAAGAAAACTCACTTAGCATATTCTTCGAATACAAATTTTATAGATTTTCCTTCACATAGGTATTTGAGTTGTTACAGAAGTTTAGGTATGCTCAAGTTACACATTTTATATTTAAAAAAAAATGGTTTGGTTAAAGCTCAACTCCCAGTTAAGGTTAGGTTAGCTTTGAGTATATTACGTCCAGTCCTCATATTACATATTAATTATAATGTTTTAAGAGCCAGGCTTCTCAACTGTAAGTTGAGAAGCTTTCAAACACCTGTTAGGGTGTAGTACCCGAAAGCGATATGTTTGGGAATTTCCCTAGAAAATTGATTACGTATAAATGATAGCATATACTCACTTGTATTTCGTAAAGAATTTGACAAAGCAACGTCCAAAAAAGAGCATAGCCAACTCTGGAGTTCCAAACTTCTCTCGCATCGAGCTCAGTCTCTCATTACTGACTAACGTGAGGCTGTTGACCCTCGGCCTGCACTGTCCTGAACCTCTTCTCTTGTACACATCCACGGCTACTGTGCAACTAGTTTTACGTACTGGTGACGTCACGTGAGACTTCTTCTCCGGCGACGCAACCACGTCTTTCAAACAAGTCTGCGACTGACTGGACCTGACTTCCGACGTTTCAGGGCAACATGCCTGTGTAACTTCATCCTTGTCATCAGGATCGATTTCAACGATTTTGTTGTTCATTAAGGGCTTAAAGTCCTCCAGTTTGAGAGCAAGGCTGGGTCTGTGCAGCATTGTATTGGAGAGTCGGAACTCTTCTTTCTTGCGTGTGTTCCATATTTCTTCAGCGGAGTTGTAGGCATCAATTTCTTTTTTTGTTGCTTCTGTAAGAGCGTTGGTGGATGTAAACGGGCACTTGAAGGTTTGCGCGCGACCATCGTTGTGGACGGAGGCGCTCCTCCAGGTGGGCTTGGACTTGACTGAGGGTTTCCTAGGAGATGAGCAGTCGGCTGCGCCGGTCGAGGGGCTGTTGGGATCTTTGGTGAACCGAGCGAGAGCGCATGCCAGACGCAGCATCAGGGTATCCGGATATTGCTGATATGGTGAACAAACAAGACACTAATATAATTATTTTTGGTTAATATTTATTCCCAAGTTGGACGGAGTTTTACTTACCTGTCTGGCACTGAATACTGTATTTTTGGCGCCAACTTCCTGTAAAATAATCTCCCATATTTGTTCGCCGCATTCTTCCTGTTTAAAAAGAAAACATAATTTAAAATCTACAGATCAGGAATGAAGATCATGAAATTTGAATATTATAGTGTCAGTCTTGTATGTAAAGAAAGTCTGAATTACTAATCTGATATATGAAAACTTTATTTCGCTTTATTACAGACTAGTTGCCATATTCGCGAAGGTTATTTTAAGACACTTTCCACCCAACAAGGGTATGTCATTGTCAAGTCGTGTTGAGAGTCTATTAACGAATTCGCAACATCGACTACGTGTTCAAAATAATAACCAATGTACCATCTAGTTAATATTACAAACATAATCTTACTAACGACCTTCCTGTCATTAATTAGTTTTGAAGGTTTTATCATCCTAAAAAGAAAACTACAGGGTTTAATGTATCCTGAACCATTCAGAGGTTACTCTATATACCTCGCAGTTAACATGAGTTAAATTATGTTTTGTCTTTCATTCATTGCAAAATATATCACGTCTGTTGATGTGATGTTAAATCCGTAAATTTCCTACAGTAACCAATTTTAATAAACATTTTTTTTGCTTATTAATTTTATAAAAGTAAGATACTAAAAAAACTACGTTTTGCTTTACATTTATTTTATATTTTTATTCGAATTTAGGATATCATAATGACTCTTTTGACGAATGATTTTGTTTTTTAATTGGTACCTTATCTTATTACCGAGATATATTAAAGTATTAAATCACAATAAAATATATCTAGAATTATATAATCAATAGCAATCCAGACTTGTAAGATAATTTTTAAGGGAAATTTTATTTTTCTTTCTTACTTATAGTTTAATAGGTAACTAAGTATTAATTATTATGTAGAGTTTGTGAGTTACATACATTGTTGTAAATTAAATTTAATGGTTCCAAACTGACTCCATATATACATTTAAAAAAATATATTCCTTATCAGATAGAATTTAAATTCCGAGTAATCCAATTTCAAATATAACTTACCACTACAAAAAATTGTACACTTTCCAGTAACCACCCGTACATTGTGCAAGCAACAATATACTCTATCTTATTAACTTTAAACACTTTTTCCCGTATTCCGATCACGTATTAGACAACGCTGGTCCTGGCTGTGACGTGTGACGTTGAAGGCTTTCGCGCTACAACTAACCACTCGCTGTAACAATATACGTCATGTTTTTATGCCCACGAACGTAAGTAAAGGATAACTCGAAAGCTTTTTTGCAGGGTTATGACGGCATCGAAGAGAATCGAAATGCTTATAGGTCCGATAAGAAGGCTCGATTTAAATGCGACAAAGTTTTCATCAACGGAGAGCATCATCAATTTTGTGTATACCAACTTGTTTTATGGCTGTAATTCTATGTTTTATTAAGCTTGTGAAGGTACATGACACGATAATAACAGTAAGACATTAAAAGGGTGGATTTTACGAGCGGCAATTCATCGTAACATTGTTCCTCGGTTTAGAAGGAATCAGCGACTATACACTATAATTATGTAGTATATACTGTAATATTGAAAAAGGGTTTGGTTTAAAGAAATAACGTCTTTTAAGTAATTTTATTACAACAATTGAACACGCATGTAACTAAAATGAATTAGTTATGAAGTTATGAATGGATGTGTGTGGCGTCCAATAGATTTTTGAGAGAGGTCACCCGTTATGTTCTTAAACATCTAAAGATACGCAGTTTTCGGTGTCAGAGTGTTTTCAGTTATTTAGTAATGGGTTTGCAACCGACTTAGATACATATAGAGTGATTAATTAGCGGCTTTCGAACCGAAGCGAATGTAAAGCAATGAGCAAAATACACTTTAAACCAGAGATGTTAGGAGCTCCGTTACCGTAACCGAAATTATCGGATATCCGATAAAAAAATATCTGTATCCGTAACCGAATCGGATAGTATCGGATAGGGACGGAGCCTATTTGAGTTAAGTTATGAGAAGTTGTTTTGCCGCACGGTGGATGATAAAGGATATCTATACATATAATAAAGCTGAAGAGGATGGAAAGTCTGTACATAAAAGATATTCGAAAAAAAAATTATTGGGGATACTTAAAATTGATAACAGAACACGTTCCAATAGTTTTTAGAATTTTTGTCTGTTTATCTGTTTGTCTGTTTATCTGTTTATTTGGCTGAGCATCACGCGAAAACGGCTGGACGGATTTTGATGAAACTTTTACTATTATTTAGAGAAAATTATGGACCAGGTTATAGGGTAAAAAAAACAAAAGTTGGCAAAAACTTAAAATACGTTTGCACGTGAATTTCATAGGGGTGCGTGGTAGTATGATGTGCAAACTACACTGAAACCGAGATTTGAAAAAGTACCAACATAATTATAATATTAATCTATCTAATTTCTTATCTAATCTAATAATAATATAAATTATATAATTTTCTAAGATAAATAATGATAATACACACAAACATCCAAAAAACCATAACAATATTACGAAAAATGAAAGGAATAAAACATGTGCATTCCTTCCGTCCTTCTTGCTTCCATCTTGCTTCATCTCCATCCATTGCGCATGCGTAGACATTTTTTTTTAAATTAAATTAAGGCATTGACATCTGGGTCATCAGCCTAAACATGTTTCTCATTTCTTATTCTTTCTTTATTTTCTTGTACATTTTCATATTGAATAGTGTTGGATAGGAGATTTTCCTATCTATAATCCACCCACAGTAACACGATAGTAATGAAACTGCAGATTGTTGTGACTTCTTGGAAAGCAGCCCGGCAGCTATGCTTTTTATTGAATTCTTCAATCACTGTACACTTTCACAGGTGTTTACTACTCATTACACTATCACTAATGTGAATCAAACCCCGAAATATACATTAATTTAAAATTTAACAACAAGCACGACATCACTTGACGAACTCCCGCCAAAAAGCCCCGTGCGTAGACAAAGTTATTTCGTTATAGGCTAAACCTTGTGGGCTAAACCAACATACCTACCTATTTTGATTTTTAAAATAATTATCGTGACGAATCTTTTATATATGGAACGTAATTTTGAACTTAAGACAAGGCTGTATGGTACCTTGCCTGTTCAGTATAGCTTGGCATGAAAGTGCAGATATTAAATAAAGTGAAACTAAATTTTTTCTTCATATCGCAATGCCACCGCAGCAAGTGTCAAACGTCATTCAAACTGCCATAATAGGTGTAAATGTAAGGTGCCACAATTACTTGAATAGACTTATTTTCTTCTTCTAAGTTGGCGAAATGAAGTTCGCGGGCACCAGCTAGTAAGGATATATAGATGATGACAAAGAAATTAAAATTCCTTAAAAATGTAAATTGTAATATCCGTAACCGAAATTATCCGAAACTAAAGGATATTCCGAATTTATATCATATCCGTTTCCGTATCCCTATCCGGTATAATAATAATTCCAATATCCGTATCCAATCCGTATCCGAAATTTTATATCCATAACATCCCTGCTTTAAACAATTAAAGTAACTATAGTCTATTCGCGTTAAGAAAATAGTGACAACTACAGGATAAGGGTGTATTCACAGTGGAGTAAAAGTACAAAAGAAAAATAATAATTTTATAAACAGTATTTTCGGACATGCCGCATGCACTTGCTGTTCTATGACTATGCTCTCCACAGTTGCATTTAAATCACACAATTTAAAGTACTTATAAACATTGTAAATTATGTGTCTCTCTCCACTATGGTTTATTGATCCACTTTTATTCTTTGGAATTGGTGAAGTATTCATTTTTTCAAAATTTATTGTTGGACAAGTCACGCAAAATCCACAACCGTTTTCTTCGAAGGTCAGACTTCAACTGGTCACTGTGAACTCGACTTTTTAATTTCTAGCATTTTAATTGGCTGGGGGGCGTGGCCAGGCCGGCTGACAACGATCACTCACTATTTTCTTAACGCGAATAAACTATAGTTAAGTTTTTTTTAACATCTTAATTATGAAAATACAAGTTTGATAATCTTTCAGTTTAAGAGGGCACACATACTGCAAATTAAAAACATTAACTCTTTCTTAGTAGTGGTTTCTATAGATAAAAGCAATTATGCAAATTCCACAATAGAATAGCGGTGATGTAAGTAGCAGTATTATTTCAAGGACCTGCAACCATCGTCCCTAATGACTCTGTCCTTCGCTGCTCTATTTATCAATCACAATACACATTATGTCTCACCTAGATTGCATTTGCAAGTCCTCTGCCTAATATTGCGTAGGTACAGTCGAGCAACTTACCTATGTATCTATTTTTGTTAAACGACTTTCTGAATTTGGATTTGGGGTAAGAATAGAGGTCTTCTAGTTAGGTTCAGTTATCTCGAAAAGATCCATGTCTGCCATCTTTTTTTGTAGATTTTGCTTTACTAAAAGTAATTCTTATTTAGATTTTACTTTTAGTTTTTGCATTTAAAATGCTAATTTATTAATTTTGAAGTTATAGATACTGGAAAAAGCTCGGAGACCCACGTTTCCCTTTTCCAGTATCTGTAACTTTAAAATTAATTGTCATTTTGAATACTTTTAGTTTGTTTTATCGTGGTTGTGTGTGGCGATGGTGCCAACGAATTCGGGCTTTCCACAAAAGTACTTACTTTAAGAAGTAGGTGCTTATGAATAACACGTTAACAAAATAACACAATTCTAGAATACAATCGTAGTTTTGTACAACATCTATTTCCATGACAGTACATGACATCACAGCCTAATAACAGTATAGTGAAACTAGTGGACTGAATTGGTTTGCGACCTGTTTCTATGCAGGGCCTGTGCCCTATGAAGGACGTAGTAGCTATTTGGGTTACATTCTGCGGCATCAATTATTGGTAACACTATCCGATAACTGTTATTAATGTTGCTGTTGTTTAACATTTGGAATTGCGCTTTTTATCTGACTTATACTGCTGCTTTAGTAGGAACTTATATGATATTTGTAAAAATCATATCGAGAAAACCAAATTTGTTTCCAGGAAACATTCCTAAGGTTTTGAAATCTGTGGTGGTCAGTATAACAACAGAACTACCATTATATTAACTAATGTTTCCTAATTGTTCCAGGATAAATAAGGCTTAATAAGGCCCATATGTGTTTATTTTAGCTGTACGTAAGATCAAGAAGCAATTTGCATTTAACTTTTAATAACTTATTTTCCAAATGCTTCTCCAAAATTTAGACCACAAATCCCGTTAAATAAGCCAATATTGTCCTGAATCTCAAATTCGTTTAGCTAAATCTCAATGGGCAGCAATCCAATCTTCCAATACCGATCTGGGGTTGTAAACATTTTCCATCTGCACCCTGCGACGAAACAATGAAGGAGTTGGTTTTATTTGAGAGTATCATTCAACATAGTATAAATCCAAGTCGCTAATTCTGTATGTTTGGCTTCTAACTCCTCCTCCTTAAGTACGCGTAACGGATTTAAATGCGGTTTTCTCCATATTTTAGGGTATTTATTCATTTAAATTTGTAAATAAACAACGTTTCGAAAAAGTTCTTTTTAAGTTAGCAAAAATGCAAGGGTTCGCGAGCAAGTCGGCAAAATTACACCATTGCGAAGCGTGGGCGGGTCGCTCGTTATCTATAAAGTTGGGTACCTACATATGGGGAAACTTGAAACAAGTGATAGAAGTGGCCGTTGATCCCAATGATGTTGATCCCTGGACAATCACAAGCACCCACGTTTGCGAAGGACCCATACTGAGATTAGGTTGAACCCCTTTCTTTGTTTACTTTGCTCACAGTTTTTTTGTAAATTTAATAATAAAAAAATCTTCAGAAGCTAAGCGTAAGCTTGTATTATAGGAACCACACAATGAACTAGGGGAGAACCTAATGATTTGTAACTTTAAGCTTGTGTCCACAATACATTGAATTCAATTTAGGTATGTATTTTATTAATTGATTTGATTTATCCTAAAGACATAACTATCTTGCATAAAAACTACATTAAATACACAATAAAGGGGCCAGCGGCTTTATTCGATACTTTTTTTTAGCTTTGTAGCTTTTCACGGTTACTTTAAATTAGTAGAACCTTTTTACGAACTCCCGTTTTTTTAAGTTTAGGTAGGTACATAGACTACGTCCGAAATAGGAAAGGTAACTAACTTACACGCAAGCCGTAGAAAAGCCGATTTTCAGTGCCTAAGTTATAAATAAATTGCTATTGAAAAAAGAAACCTACATTTCGTTTTACCTCAACTACTTTTTCCCAATTATAGAATATATTTCACCTAAATATATTTTTGCTAAATTTTATTTAGGTTTGTAGGGGAAAAAGTGTTGAGTGTCTTCAACCTAAACGTATTTTTGGTAAAAAGAAAAAAATATTTTTTTTTTTTCTACTTTCTACAACAGTAATGATATCTGCTTCTTATAAAGCCCTTCTCAAATTCCTAGAACCCATGTTCTCTATTACATCTATCTGTACATAACTTTAACGATTTATTTGCATAAAGTGTTATTTATGTTGTCACCGCGGTTCATTCGCACCAGCAACGGTCGCGGGCGATCGGTTGACCCCGCAATTAAAAACTATTCTCTAAACGAAGACGGGATTCAGATTGTGGGCCGCACTAAATACACATTACACGCGGCCTAGTTATTAGCTGAAATAGCGCTGAACAATAAGTATAACCTTACGATAAAAAATAACTAAATTTATGAGTTTGTAATGAGTAGGTACTAAATTAGAACTAGTCAATTCACGTCCAGAACTTTAAAGATTTTTAGGCGATTCAATATCATTTCATTCATAAAGTGACACAATAATTAATAAAATTTCATGAGAAACCGCTAAAGTTGGTTAACAGAATCGGAGGATTGGCATATTTTATTCCTAAATATGAACGCCCATAGTAAACACAGAAGCGTAGCATTTAGAGGCAGGATTCTGATCACTTCTGACAGTAACTAAGTAAAACTGTTAAACACCCAGACTTGGTTTCAGTTGGTTGTATCATAACAGTATTATGGCAATAGTAAAGGTAGTTTATGTAAGAAAATGTTACTACAAATCCTTCCTATTATTTGATGAACCTAAATCCGCGGGAGAGCTTATAACCTGAATCTCGTAAAATGTAGAGTAAATAAGTACGAGTGAGTACTCGCCACAAAACAGATTTCATTTTTGCTTTCGAGCAAGATTTAAAGTTGAGAGCAAACAACTAATATAAATACTTTTGTTGCTACTGAACTGTTTATAACATGAACTTAAAAAAAAAAGGCAACCCGAGCGCAATAGAAGTAAGTTTAGCTCAGCTTAGAAAGATTTAATGAGATTTTGACTCTACAAAACCCATTCTGCCTAAAGTATTGTGAAAACCATATTCTTTTCTTTTTCATTTTCACAAAACAGACCCTTAATTTTCTTTCATCCATTAAAAATTTGCGGCCCTCTCCGCCCCGCCGCTCGTCCGTGTGAGCTCGGCTGTTCCCGGTCGTTCCCGCCGCGGTGCGCGCGCGCAGTATATGAGCGCGGGATCCACGGGGCCTGCGCATTGGCACGCGGCGGGCTGGCCGCGCCACCACCCTGTATCTACTATATATCGGACACCAGAAGGTAAGTTGAAGTGTTAATGTTTGAATAATTATCAGTATTTAACATAAAGTTCAATAAGTATGTTTATTTGAAAGTTTTTATTAGACAAGTTATTCCGTAAAACAATACCGATTATAGAGCTTACAGTGACTGCTAAGCTTTTTTTATACCTTTAAATAAGTATGTATTTACCTTATTTTTTTTAACTTTCAAAGTGTTTTCAACTTTTCACCAGTTGAAAACACTTTTTAACTAACAAAAACTTAATTATAATTTAAGCATTTCGAAACAAAACGATCCACTACCAGTCCGTATTATTTTAGTTTACCTACTAATTTTTTCATCACCTATCTGATAACTTTAATTTTATTTATAACTGAAACAGACAAACATTTTTAACTTATGAACTGAGATTTGAAATGCGTTTAAATAATTAAAAGCAAACTTACCAAAAATATGTGAATGTTTTATTTTTTTTCAAAAATATTACGTAAGTTAATTGGCGATGCTATGCGTATATAAAGTAAATTTTATTAAATTTGCACTAGCTTCGGTGGCTCTTAACCCGATTACTTTGTAAAAAACGAATAAACAAAACTTTTTGGCAAAGCGTCATTCATTAACATACTTAATCACAGATTGAGGGAAATGAGGAATACGAAGATACGACTTTGTATAGACGAAATACCGGATTAGAACAATAGAACTGAAATCTGCGGACGATGAAAAGCTTTTATCAGAATCGGTCACCTGGAATGGTTAAGCAAAGTAGGTACACATATAGAGACACCGATTACTTAATACACTTTTTAAATGAATATAAATTATGATTGTATAATTTTGAAAAGAGTGCCGAGAGTTTTTTCCGCCAGCTTTTTCTCTCGGTCTACTACGGCCATTGCTGATGAATGTATATCCCGTGGGGTGTCCCATGACATCTTTTTTTATTTTTTAATTTACGCTTTTGACAATGTATAAGAGATTAGTTTTTAATCCTACATACAATAAAGTAATTTCATTTCATTTCATTTCAATACTATGTAGGTAATGATATAACACCTGAAACTGAAAAAAATGCATTTAGTATTAACCAAGCGGTTAAAGCGAGCTTAATAATTATGCGAATGAATTAAAATTGATTCATGATTAAATGGTGGAAATGGTATAAAGGAAAATAAAACTATAAAAAATGGTACTACCTACCTAAGAACAATAGAGATTTATAAAACAAAAAACACAAGTGCTCACAGAGCTGCTGGTGTATTAAGAAATAAATAAATACATACAGTTTATTATCGGAACTTTCAAATTATAAAAAAGGTAATAGAAATAAAAGATAATGGTCATTTTTTATAAATTTAGAAATAAATTAAATTAAAATAAATTTAAAATTAATAGAATTCAAATTTCGTAAGGCTGATTAGATATTGAAACATCTCGTAAGATTGATAAACGTTATCTTAATTTATTCCTTCGCTTTGAAGGAGGTAAGTAATTTAAACATATCAATTGGATAGTGACATTTTATTAATAAAGTTCATGAAGATTTACACACCTAATGTGTGCAAAATGAATGTTAAAAGTTTAGAATAAAAAAATGGTTAAATACAGAGACAGTATTAAAAATCGTTTGGCAACAACTCATTTATGTAGAAAAGAAGAAAATATCTTGGCATGTATATTTTGGGCGTGAGCAAAACCACGTGTACCTATTTGGCAGAAAATCCGCATTTTAACGAGCTAAGTCAAAAACTTTTGCTAAGTCAAAAACTATAAAAACTATTTATAAGACAAAAACTATTGATGTCAACAAACTATTAGTCGTAAACGAAAGTGGGCATCAACCTCCTAAACTAAAGTTGCTCAATTCAATACATCAAATAGTATTGTTGACGCGTTCGTCGCTAAATTAATTATTGCCGCGGGCAATTGATACTGTCACTTGTATGTAGACAGATGGTACAGGTTACTGGGACAGATTGTATGGGAATTATATCGATTCGGTTCGATTGTAATATAGAAATGTAGCTTCCAAAGTATACCTTCTGAACCATTTGATAAGCTCTAACTAGGGTTTGAGCCTTTGACTTTAATGCGGAAAGTTCCAGGTAAGGTTATCGGTGGGCTCAAGTTGGAAAATCACAAATAAAGCTTTTTTAAATGTTGCTATACTCGGCTTTTCCCCCAGTTGAGGTCTAGAGATTTACTTAGAAATCCTTTGTTCATATATTAAGTTTCGCTCTGGAGTCCCAGATCTCAATCATAATAAATGTTTCGCCGTTTTTATGGTCGCTTAACCTTTTGTTTGGTAGTTTACATTCAGTTCTATTAACTAACACATTTTTACGATGAATGTTAATTTGGGCCTTGTTAGTTCTTTCTTGTTATTTTAGTATAAGTTTATCATACTTCCAGAAGGCAGGATGAGGTGGGCAATTGCTGCGGCATGCCTGTTAGTGCTGCTGCATCCAGCACTGTGCAAGGAGTTGTCAGATTCGTCTCGCGAAGACCTGGAGAACCCTCGGAGGGAAGACTACGCCGCGTACGATGACTACAACCCGCTTGAAGAAGAAGGTAGCTGAATGCTTAAGAAGTTTTACCAAAATGGTTTAACGCCATATCCTTATCTATAACCTACTGTGTCCCGGATTGATTTATAACAAGTGTGCGTTCTTTGTCAAAGGGTTCGTAAAATTTGTTTCCAAAAATATACATGCCTACAAACAAACGAAGCTTTTACAATTTAGAGATATATATAACTATTATGAAAATCCTCTTTATTTCTCTTCCAGATTTAATAGCCGAACGTGACTTCCAAGCATCAACAGTGCGTAAGTATCTTAGAACAATTTTATTACTCCCTCCCTTTGTTTGTCACTCATTTTTAGTATTTCTAACGTACAAATTATTAAAACTATTTCTTCTGGTTTATTTTCAGTTCCACCGCGACGGGTTACATATTCAAGAGGTATATTATTTGAATAAAGCATATAATTTGAGAAAATATTTTAATACCTAATCCTAAAAAGGGCGTGGTAGCCTAGTGGCAACAAGGTTCCGGGTTCAATCCCCACTAGGGTGAACCACTAATTTGGTCTTTTTCAAATTATGTACATGCTTATCACGCACTAACGGTTAGGGAAAAACATCGTGAGGAAACCCACATGATTGGGTGATAACCCATCATGTGATCCACCAACCCGCACCGAGCCAGCGTGGTGGATTACGGCTCAAACCCTCTCGCTATCCGAGAAGGAGGCCTGTGCTCAACTATGGGACATATATAGGCTATTTATTGTTATTATTATTAATCCTAAAACATTATCTCCAGGTTCAAGATGTAATGATAACGGTCTAGTAAGAAACGACGGTGACAGGTGGAAGCGAGACAACTGCACTCTCTGTCAATGTCATAATGGAGCGGTGAACTGCTCTATTGTACCCGCTTGCCTATCAGGTAAATAAAGACACTTTTTTTCAAGATTTCTTCCATAAGGTTGGTCGTTTTTCGGGCTATGTGATCCTAAAATCCAAATTCTCGCTCTCCTTATTTTACTCTTTGGACGATATGAATTGGCTGTTAATGACTGCTATTAAAAACTTATCAATTAAAACTATATATTCTAATTGTTTTTAATCATTAATGTGACTGTATCTGATTATGAGCGAAAAATAATTGTGTAATTCAATTTCAGTAACAACATCGAGTCCAGGATTTAACTCAGCCAGCCAAACTTTGACACCAATTCGAGGAGTTACAGGACCCGCAGGGGAAGAGGGTCCAATGGGGCCTCAAGGAGCTCCCGGAGTAAATGGCGTGCCAGGAGCACCAGGAATGCCTGGTCCGGTCGGCCCTATGCCCGATGTATGTCTTTCCCAGAACTTTTCCCTTAAACTTTTATCGTTCTCTTTTTCTTTTTTAAGGAAGCTGATGAAAATAAGTACCTATCTTTTTTTAGGTGAATTCGTACTTAGCACAGATAGCCGGCGCAGGTGGTGACAAGGGCCCTGCTTTCGATCCATACCAGTACATGCAAGCTTCAGTTGGACAACCAGGAATAAGGGGAATACAAGGTAAGCTTTTTACCGCCTTATTTAGGTATATTTTCGTAGGATTAAACAAATTATTCTAATATGTTATCTTTATCCAACAGGTCCTCAAGGGCCGCCAGGACCTCAAGGATTTCAAGGTCCTCGCGGTGAACCAGGCGAGCCAGGGCTGCCGGGACCATTGGGGCCAGCGGGAGAAAGGGGACCTCCTGGAGTTCCTGGAAAAGATGTAAGAGCCTTAATATAGATTTGTCCATGAGTTTTCTCTTACCGATGAAATAATGATTATAATGTCTGTAATATGAACTACAGGGATCACCTGGTGAAGATGGAGAGCCAGGACCAGCTGGAGCAATGGGACAGCCAGGATCTCGTGGTGCGCCAGGTCTTCCCGGCGTACAAGGATTAAAAGGACACCGAGGTTTTGACGGCAAAGACGGAGCAAAAGGCGAACAAGGGTTGCCGGGCGAAAAGGGTCCGACTGGTTTAATAGGACCAATGGGACTCACAGGACCAGTGGTATGTATAATATAGAACAACATGTAGTTTTTTTTTTTTTTCTTGTATCCGGGATTTCGCGCGGTGATTTTAAAGCAAAAAGGTAACGTACCTCTTTGCTTTGAAATCACCGCGCGAAATCCCGGATAGTGTAAAAACAATGTGTACAACGCGCGTTAGCTTAAAACAATCATATATATTACACAATGAGATTTGTAAAAGGTGGTAAGCAGGCGATGAATGTTGCCTAGGATAATTGAAGGATTTCGGCCAGCAGCAGCTTAATTAATGATAAAGTTTTATTTCCAAAATCATTGTGCAGGGACCTGTTGGAGCTAGAGGTGAGCGAGGTCGTGAAGGCCCTCCTGGGTCACCTGGCATGCGGGGTGCAGATGGCTCCACTGGACCTCCAGGGCCTATGGTAACAATATTTTCTATAAAAACATTCCATTAGTCTTCTATTTTCTTAATTGCATACTTTATTTCCTTGTTCAGGGTAACATAGGTAAAACTGGAGCACCAGGTTTTCCGGGGTCACCAGGGATGAAAGGTGAACTAGGTTCACCTGGGCCAAAAGGAAGTCAGGGATTGCAAGGACCACGAGGAGAAACTGGAAGACCTGGATTACCTGGAGACGCAGGATCGCCAGGGTTGCCAGGCAGAGACGGACTTAATGGGGAAAAAGGAGTCAAAGGACAATCAGGACCTATGGGACCACAAGGATTTCCCGGACCGAGGGGCTTACCGGGTGTGTCCGGAGATCCTGGTATACCAGGAGCCAAAGGCATATCGGTAATATATTATTTAAAATAATTTATTTTAAATTCTTGCTTCATAATAAAAAGATTAGCTTTTGCCTAACTAGTGTGACGTATACAGGGTGTTATTTAGCGTTTTTTATTACTTGGGTATTTAATAGGGACCTCCCGGCGAAAGAGGCACTAAAGGTGATAGTGGAGCGAGAGGAGAAGTGGGGCCTTCCGGACCACGCGGTTTACCAGGAACTGTGGGACCAGAAGGAAAACGCGGAAAGAGAGGATTGCGTGGACCCGCAGGAAGTGTCGGTCCTCAAGGAGAAAGGGGTTTGCAAGGAATGCGCGGCTTGCCAGGAATGGATGGACCAATGGGACCCAAAGGTCAGCTCGGTGAAAGAGGAAACGTTGGATTGCCGGGAGCTAAAGGAAGCATTGGCGACGCAGGCAAGCCTGGTTCTCAAGGATTACAAGGCCCCAGAGGGGTGGTTGGTAGACCAGGTGTTGCCGGGAAGTCGGGCCCACCTGGAGAAAGAGGCATACCGGGCGCTGATGGAAGACCGGGTGAACAAGGACCACAAGGACTACAAGGTTCTCCAGGTGCTATGGGCAGACCTGGCGAAAGAGGACTGCAGGTAACATTAATATTTTAAAAGCTTAAGGAAGGAAAAATTAACTTTATTAATAGCTAATTATTTACTTTTAAGGGTGAAGCAGGGAAAGATGGTGAGCCGGGTCAAGCTGGCCCACATGGACCTAAGGGTGATGCAGGACGTAACGGAAGTCCAGGAATACAGGGACCACAAGGCCCAATGGGACCCACAGGTGAAAGAGGACCACATGGACCTGCTGGACCTACTGGTTTTCCTGTAAGTTAACATAATTTAAATACATCAAATTTATTAAATCGGTTTAAAAGATAATTTCTTGTATCCAAAAGTTTTTTTAAAAATATTATTACAACATTTGAATTTCATTTACAACCACGACTTAAAACTTTAAATAATAGGGTCTTCCTGGAGCAGCTGGTCAACCAGGCACTCCTGGTAAAGATGGTGAACCAGGTCCAGCGGGTCCAGCTGGACCTTCTGGGCAACAAGGACAAAGAGGAGAGCGTGGATTCCCGGGAGAAAGGGGTCTTCCAGGAGTTGCTGGAACAGCAGGAGATAAGGGAGATGCAGGTTCACAGGGCCCTGATGGACCTCAGGTATAGCAATACATTTATTTTTAGTCATATATGTAAAACAATTTTACTTACTATTTTATTTACTTTTACATAAAAGGGTCCAGAAGGTCCAAGAGGCAGCAAAGGGCATCCGGGTCCTATGGGAAGTATGGGATTACCAGGACCTAGAGGAATGACGGGAAATCCCGGCGAAAAGGGTGAACGTGGAGCCGCAGGGCCTTCAGGAAACGATGGGCCTCAAGGTAAACTAGAAATTGAGGCTAGAAACTGCATCCTTCTGCATGTCCGTTTAACGATGTGAAGTGATATTGAGACTAATGTGTATTTTATTATTATTTTAGGTAGACAAGGTGAACAAGGTCCCTCTGGTCCCATGGGGCCTGCTGGTCCCCCTGGGGAACCCGCAGAGAGAGGAGAGCCTGGCACACCCGGAGTCCCCGGGGAAGTTGGGGCACCAGGGGCTACAGGCGAGAGGGGGCACCCAGGTGTCCAGGGGTCACCAGGGTTACCTGGTCAGCCGGGACTTACTGGAATGCCGGGAGTCAAAGGAGACCGAGGTTATGCTGGGGCCAAGGGACAGCAAGGTTCTACGGGATCACCAGGTATTTTTTTTATTTAAATATTAAAAGTAAGATGAATGTATTAAACTGCGGACCTTATTTTATTGAAATGAGATCTCATTTAGTAAGAAATCATTAAACTATTAGTTCTTTGTTGACCCACTGCGCACCGGGCGACCCAACTGTTAATGTTTCGTGAACTAAAAAACTTTTCTCTTTTATTTTTTTCCTTTTTTTACATGTTTTTCACTTACGCAGGTATTCAAGGCGAACCTGGTTTAAGAGGACTAGCTGGTCTGCCAGGTGCAAAAGGTGCTCGCGGTGAACAAGGCCACAAAGGTGAAGCCGGCCATGTTGGTTTACCGGGGCGACCGGGCGACTTAGGCCCACCGGTACATATATTTTCTTACCTTATCTACTAATGTTTTATGAGAGCGGCCAATTTTTTTTATTTAATCTTTCTTATTAAGGGTATGCAAGGAAGTTCAGGCCCAGCAGGACCATCGGGAACTCCAGGCGCCAAAGGATCAACTGGAGATGCTGGCAGACCTGGTGCCCCGGGGCCACAGGGTCTTACGGGCCCTCCAGGACCAGAAGGAGTAAAAGGAGAACGTGGTAGTGAAGGAGAAACTGGGCCGCAAGGTCCTAGTGGCCCAGCTGGACCAGCAGGGGAAAGAGGACCAAGTGGTCTACCAGGCATGCTAGGCCCCCCGGGACCGCAAGGATTACGAGGGGCTCAAGGCGAAAGTGGAGCTCCTGGTAAACATGGTGCAGACGGTGCTCCAGGTCCATCTGGGCAACCAGGACCTCAAGGTCCACAAGGACCAATGGGAGAACCTGGTCCTGAGGGCAGGTCTGGCAAACAAGGACCACCCGGCATTTCAGGCCGACCTGGTGATAAGGGGCCAACAGGTCAACCCGGACCTTCAGGCCCAGCTGGACCAGCTGGATTACAAGTAAGCTGTTTGTTAATAATTATAATTTTGCTCACGAAGTTAATTTAGTAAGTAACATTTGTTTTAATAGGGTCCACCTGGATCGTCTGGCCCGGCTGGACAAGCTGGTGAAAGGGGTCCAAGAGGAGAAAGTGGTCCACCCGGAGTTGATGGACCACAAGGCCCAGCAGGCAAACAGGGGCCATCAGGTTTAGACGGATTGAAGGGTGAAAGAGGGGAATCTGGCAATGATGGAGCTAAGGGTCATGCAGGTTTACCTGGTCTTCCTGGTATGGTTGGAGCACCAGGGCGACCAGGTGAACGAGGGTTGCCAGGTCCTAATGGACCGCCTGGGAAGGATGGTGACTCTGGTCCAAGAGGTCTCCCTGGACGCGATGGTAGTCCCGGTATACAAGGCCCTATTGGCCCTCCTGGTGCGCGTGGACCGGCTGGTGAGCCTGGCAAACATGGCACTCCTGGGGCTCAAGGCCCTCCAGGACCACCAGGACCAGTTGGCGAGGCATTGGCTTACGATGCTGCAGCTATTGCCGCCATGTTACAGCAAGGTAATGCTAAATTTATTATTAAAATTGACTAAAATAGTAAAAAATCAAGTATTTATTTACCCATAATAAATTGCCATTTTTTAGGTTCTGTAAAGGGTCCAGATCCACTGGGTGATGATCCCAATTTAATGCCGGCTCGTTTCTTTAAACCTGATATGTCTCAAGCTGAACGGAAGGATATCGTCATGAAAGCATATGAACGACTTAAAGTCTCTCTTAACAAATTCCTAAAACCGGACGGTTCAAAGGAGGCTCCTGCAAAAACTTGTGGAGATATTAAATACCATCATCCTGACTTTAAAAGTGGTAAGTCTGGTTTTGTGACGTCTGAGTGTGAAAGAGATTTTTGAGGTCTAATTATTTGTTGTTTTTAGGTCAGTACTGGATTGACCCTAATGGTGGGGATATCAATGACTCTATTCTGGTCCATTGTGACATGACGACCGGCAGCAGCTGCGTGTTTCCAAAGCCAATCGAAAGCCCAGAGATCTCTTACAAGGGCAAGGAAAAGGAAGTGTGGCTTAGTGAAATGGAGGAGGGCTTTACGGTAAATAATCTTGTTTATTGTTATTATTATGTCTGCAACGACACTTGTGTATTATTTATTAATAAAAACCTATGCGTTTTAGATAACATATAAAGCAGACCACAGCCAGCTGACGTACCTGCAGCTGATGTCTGTCCGAGCGGTCCAGAACGTGACCTTCCACTGCTTTAACACCGTCGGCTACTTCGACCCCGGCACCAACAACCACAGACACGGCATCAAGATGCTGACCTACAACGACGCGGAGGTACTCCCGAAGGCCAACAACAGGCTGAGATACAAGGCTCTGCTGGATGAGTGCCAGGTAAATATTACCATTGAATAAGATTGCCATTGCTTGTTGGTTCTGGAACTTTCCGTAATCCTACTTATATAAAAAATGTGAAAGTTTGTGAGTATGTGAGTATGTATGGATGTTTGTTACTCTTTCACGTAAAAACTATTGGACGGATTTGGATGAAACTTTGCAGTTATATAGGTTATACATCAGAATAACACGTAGGGTACTTTTTACCGCGGGAAACCGTTTTATTCCCACGAGAAACCGACTTCGACGAGAATGTAGTCGCGGGCGGCCACTAGTAGATAAATAAATCTCCCGACCATCGCATACCCAAAAATATTCAGAACTGCAGTAGCTTAAATGTCTTGTCTATGTCAATCGTTTGTGAAAGCTTTTATAACTGACAGACAAAATATATTTAAGTTAATGTAGACGTAAAGTGAGATTATGAATATGGGGGTTAGGGTTTCTCCGTGTTGATTTATTCCAACTCATAGTGTGATATAACCTAGTATTAGAACTTTATTATAACTTTCATTTACCTATTCCAGTACAAGAAAGAAGCATGGGCCAAAACCGTGGTCCAATACGAGACAGAGAAATCACTCCGGCTGCCAATCATGGACGTAGCAGTGCGGGACATTGGCAAACGTAACCAGAAGTTTAAAATCGAAATGGGGTTAGCTTGCTTCAGTTAGGTACAATATTGCAGACGTAATTTAGTTTGACCCCTTTACTTACAAACGCATTTAAACCTACATTGGTTATGGCAAGTTTTGTTTCTTTCAGATACGATGCTCCCACATCAGATTGACAAAGACAGAACATATTTGACAAATGTATGTTTATAATGCGTTTACGTCTAAGTTTAGACAGTATTAAAAAAATACTAAATTTAAGAAAGTGTATACTATGATGAGTTTTTTACCACTGGAGTTTACAATATAAGTAAAACTGTATTACTAGAATTAATGTTCACACCCCAACGTTTAGATTTAGTTAGGAAAATGCCAATTTGCATTTAATTAACTTAAGTTTATTGTTAATTACGTGTTTTGGAAAATTAAAACCCTGTGTTTATGCGTACCTATTCTAACTTGTAAGGTTCATTAAACAAATACTGTTTTTGTAATTAGTATGTACTTAGCTCATTTAGTGTTTATATAAGTTTTAAGTTAGTACTTATATCTTCAATTATATAATGTTTTAAGTAATTTAAGTTGAAGTCGTCACCAAGTTTGTTGTAAATAATGTAAATAATTATGAAGGTCCTAACTTAAGGCTGTGTATTAGTGTCAAATAACAGTATTAAATTCCTATTTTATATAATTAAGATTAGGTATATTTTATAACTAAGTTTAAAAAAAGAATAAATTTTAATTCTGAAACAATCTCTAAATGATTATAAGTTGTTATTTAAGCATATTAACTAATCTTGTTGTTTAAATTTGAAATTAAAACATTAGGTAAATAATTTTGCAACTTTTAATAAACACAACTTAACATATTCTTATGTATTAACTTATTATTCACGTACACATATTTCGCCTTGTTTTACTTCCAAGCGCATTTTTTCATATGATATTAAAAGGAATAAGAAATACACTACAATCAATAGGTAAGTACATTTTCGGGGACGGAATGAAAACGGTTTTGTTTGAAAACTTGGGTGTCGCGGCTTATTTATAATTATTTAAAAACAGTTTTTTTAATGAATGAGGACATCTTTTAGCAACTATATTATAGTTATAAATACCGGCGGTACACTCTCAGCAAGAGTTGGTTTTGGTACACGAGACGAAGGGCGGGACTTCGCAGGAACATTTGGTGCATTTCTCATCAGTAGTTATTTCGTCGCCAACGGATAAAGTATCGTTGCCGAACACGCATTTGGCATCAACGGCTTTCACGTTCAATCCTCGGATGACCCTGGTCGAGTTTGTGGCTGCAGGAGAAAATAAGAGTTGAAACAGTTGGTTTAGGGCGGTTTCCTGATCCGGAATTCAGATTCGGAAACCTGAATGCTCAATTTTCATACAAAATGTTCAACACGACGCACACGTCCTTACTATTTCCAAACGGAAAAATACCCATTTTGTATGAAAATTGAGCATTCAGGTTTCCGAATCTGAATTCCGGATCAGGAAACCTAATCAGGAAACCGTGTGTCTGCGGCCGCCCTTAAAGATGGCGAACCAATATCCAAGTAGGAAAAACACAAAGCTACGTCACTACCTATTTCTCAGATACCTACAAATAAAACTTATTACCTGCCTGGTTCTGTTGATTTGGCAGATTGGCGTTAAATCCGTTAGAAAACAAATCTAATAACAATTGAAATGTTTGTTTTGATTCAAAGACATTAAAATGAGTTGTATGTTAAACACCATCACTAATTGTTTTTTTTAATCGAATACGTAATTGCATCTTTTTTCAGCGTATATGTATTCTTTACGATTAAAATTACAACCAACACGAAAATATAACAATATCTATCAATATCCCGATACCAAGATGCCCTAAGCCCCGCACCGCACAAAAATCGGCGTTTGAAATAGGGTCTCGTTTGATGACTAATAAAAAATCACTACATAGTATAAAACAAAGTCGCTTTCTCTGTCCCTATGTATGCTTAAATCTTTAAAACTACGCAACGGATTTTGATGCGGTTTTTTTTATAGCTAGAGTGGTTCAAGAGGAAGGTTTAGGTACATGTATAATAACATAGTACAGGAAAAGGATTTTTACTCCGAATTTAACGCGTGCGAAGCCGCGCCGGTAAAAGCTAGTTATTTGTGACACTTACGGCATTGGAAAGTGATGGGGCAGCTCATCGCATTCCCCACAAAGATCGGCGCGCAGTTCTTCAGGATCTCGCCCTGGTAGTGGATCTCCACGCCGCAGTTGACGTCCCGGCAGCTGCTGGGGTCTTCGGTGCTGTTCCACTGAGGAGTGCAGATGCAGGTCTTGCGCGTGCCGGCCGGCTGGAAGCTCTCGCCCTGGTGGTACACCACGCCGTCCACCTCGCAGGTGGAGAGCTTGGCGATGGCGTCCTTGCCTGGGGATTATAATAAATAATAATAATAATAAATCTCCAGACTCACCAATTATGTGGCCCTAAAGTAAGTTGCATTAAGCACTTGTGTTATAGGTACCACACAATGGACTAGGGGAGAACCTAGTTACACCGCGAGCCAATATCAAAAAACCATTTTACGAAAAAGGCCCGATTGAACCCGGAACCATCCGCTTAGTAGTCCGGTGTATATGTTACGGCTAATACCCGAAGTGCGGCTACACCTAGTTTTAGCCGGTTAGAACATCAATAGGTTAGGTTAGTTAGGTTACTTTTTTGATACCACCCAGAAAAAGGAGTCCCGCGGAGCGGGACTCCGTCGACTCATGATTGAAGCCAGTTTATATATACATAGGATAAAAAATTTTTTTACGGTTTTCCATATAACAAACACTTCTAACCGGCTAAAACTAGGTGTAGCCGCACTTCGGGTATTAGCCGTAACATATATACCGCTGCACCACAGAGGTCGTCAAATTATGAGAGAGTTTTTACTTGAAATAAGCATATTTAAAGCCCTAATGCTAATTGACCCTGTTCTTTTATGATTACTTTTTCAGCTGATTAATATAAATAGCAATAAACGGCATCGCATCAATTTAATGTGATTTTATTATTAGGTAAGTACTTAGATACTTCAAGTTATTGAATACATTTTTAAGGTAAAGTTTGTCTCTCGGTTTTTTTTACCTCTGTTAATTATTAAGAGCTGCATCACAAAATGATTGGTAGAGCTTTAAATTAGATATCTATCGATTTACCACACCAAACTGCAATCCTTCGAGTACATACCTACCTACATTAAAGTTAATCTAAATGCTCATTAGAATTAAAACATCCAACTGAAACTATTAATCTTGTATTTTAGCCGTGGATAGTCCACATATGTCAAAACAATGGCCTACTAATGACATCGAAATGATCGATTGTCTAAATCGAGTTCAAATTTGTTCATCGATAATTTTGTTTCTGAAGTACCTACCTACTTAGATTATTGCGACATTACTCAATTTTAAAGTTCAATGCAGCAAGGATTTAAGCACTAGGAGTTCTATTAAAACGTAGTTTGTATTTTGTTGTGCGAAAAAGACACGGTTCTTTGTATCTTTGCTAATAAGTAGACCATGTTATTAAATTTCATAGTCATTAGTATTAATTACGTCATAGGTTCAATTTTTGAGCGAGAGTTGTGTGATTCTACTCTAAAAGAGGCTACCTTCTTAATTGTTCACTAAAAATAATCTCGGTTTGAAAAATATGAGCTCATAACGCCATTACCAACGCTTACATCACAACAATACATAAAATCACCATAAACTAACACTTCGCGATCCGATCACTCTAATAAACCATCAATATCTTACCACAAACGGTCCCCACACTGCAACACGAGTCTATCTCATACGTGCGTATACATGTCGTAGTTTCATCTCTGTCGAAAGTCTCCACGCAGTCGACGGCCGCGCATTCGAACCGCGACGCAGCGACGTTGCAGCTGCAGGCTTGCGAGCAAGGGTTCTGGATGAGGGCTTGCGGGATCATACTGCGGTCGGAATACGCGTTGCCTCTGAAGTGAAGGAATTCTTTGTTATTTTCAATTATTAGCTTCTATGTGTGTTCTCGGCAATAACAAAAGAAGACGCTGATCGTTTGCGAACATGGGTGGTTAAAATGATTAGCCATTTGCTTTACATTGCTATTTCACATTTTTTTAATAGTATGTATAACAATGTCCTTTTCTAATGTCAAGACTATTTTTTTGACGTAACAGACAAACAGGGTAACTTTTGCATTTATTACATAAGTTCTGTTTGTGGAGGCTTTTAAGTGGCCCTTTGATAATTTATATTTAACATGTACCTATTTTTGGATTATAGGCTGTAAGCCACCCCTTCAAATAAAATAAAATAAAAATAAAATAAGTACATTGTATTATTAACAAGGATAGATCATTTGCGTATAAGTACTTACTCGTGTATAAGAAAGAGTCTATTGGATTTTACGGAACCAGTTAAACAATCTTTACGTAATGCCTTTTAGAGTAGAAATTCATATTTGTCAGAGTCAAAGCACCTAAAACAAAAGTTTCCAAAGCAGGGAGAAACTCAATATGTTTGATCACAAGCGGTCACCCCTCCTAGGACTGGTTGCAGGCGACTTTGCCTCATCTTTACAATAGAGCCTCCGAGCTCACGGCAACGATTATAACATTTAAAGTAAAAACAAATTGCTGAGTATCCTACTTATCTTATACCTAATCGGACGCGTTAAGCTTATTTACAAGAAATGTCTTGTTGTTACTTATTTACTTCAGCTCGCCTCTGCTTTATTATCACATTTTATCATATCAAGAGTCAATCACGGCGCACCCAGATCAATTATTTGCGCAAACACAGCCATAAGATATGCCATATGTTCATTAAACTTGATGGCTGAAGTTTAAAGGTCATTTTATTATGAAACGGACAAGTTAAGGTCGTAGCCTCCTTGCATTTATTACTTTTTATTTCACTTCTTGTTATAGTAGTCTGAATTTGAGACGAGTCCGTGACCGCAAGGCCGACAGTTAAGGGTGACTGAACACTCAAATGAACATCGTTAGTTCAACTACTTTGCATAATGGTTTGTCTCTAAAGACGACGTAAAAATAGATCATTTGTATAGGCATTTAGTTCAGAAATAAATGTAGGTACAATTGATTTAAGTTAGTTGTATTTATTTCTGAAAACACATCTTTTGTTTGAATTTAAAATTATTTTTAGTACACAGCTAATTGACGTTACTTACTGGTAGTTAAAGTTAAACTACCTTTAATATTCATTTATTTGTTTTTTTAATTATTTTTAAATCGCTGGCTAACTTATAGCATCTTATAGTCTGTCAACTTTTCCTGTCATGCTTTAAGATAAGTGATTACAAAATCAATGACTCAATATGAACAAAAGATTTAAGGAAATTGTGTATTTAGCAGAACTTCAATGTCAAATCGAGGTCCGGCTGTCGAAATTTGCCAAAAAAAGCGCCCACTACTAAGTTGATTTTAATCTCTCTCATTAAAAAATCCATAACTAGTGGATGGAAAAAAGTCAAGAGAAAGTCAAAGACAATAAAAAAAATACAGCCTTTATCGAATCCACTTGTAGGACACAGTATCCACTCCATCCCAGTCATTAAAAGTGATTGAGTCGTAATCCATTAATGCTTTATGGTGAAAAAACCTAATTAACTTAGAACGATTTACAATTAACAGCCTATCAAACTTTTAGATAACGGTCGGAATTGAATAATCCACTACGCTAGCTATATAGGAGCTTCGTGAGAGATATAACCTGTAATAGCACTTCGCCGGGTCTGGATGCAGCTCAGGGCAGGTGAAGGCATCAGGACAGGTTGATGGTGGTGATGGCGTGGTGGCGTTGTCCGCGGGGGTGGCGGGGGCGTCGGGGGGCGCGGGGGTGCAGCCCAGCTCGAGGTAGAAGCCAGCCATCTTGCACTCACCGGCGATGTCGGCTCTTGTTGTGGATACTGGTAAATCAAAAGATGGTTGTAAAAATCTCTGCTTCATGTTTTATTCAGTGATATGGGAGCAAGCACTTACAAATAGTTTTTTTAATAATATCAAGATCAAGTGGTTCAAAATAGTAACTGTGTGAATGTTGGTAACTGGTATATAAAATCTTCTTTGGTATTAAATCAGTAAATAAAGTAAGCAATATGGTTTTATCGTTCTTTTTTTTCTTAATTTTAGATAATATATTAAAAATTATAAGACAATAATGCCCGTTTTCACCAACGTTACCTAATTTAAGGGATTCCTACTTCATTTTAAACACCACTTAAATGTACATATTTTACGATAAAAATGTTTTTGAGGTTTGTTAATAAAAACAGACAACAAATTGTAGTAAAAAAATAATATTATAGGCCTTTGAAATATTTTAAGTGTCCCCTAAATTATAACGTTGGGGAAAACGGGCATGAATGAGTCAAAGCGCTCAACCAGAATAGCCTGGAATAAAATACTTAAAAGTGTTATTTAATTTTCATACTAAAGGCACGGACCGATAATCTTTATTCTGTCCTTCAAGAACATAATTTAGGGGTTGCAGATAGATGCAGGATTGGTACCAACGCAATCAGGTATTTTCATGAAACTCTACGACCAGTATATGCATTTTAATAAGTAGTTTTAATCATTAATTGTCCTTAGGTTACTCATACAAACGTATACATTGTTCCGTTTATTTATAAATTATCCAGCTAATGAGTAACGATTGCATGTGTGAAATTTGCAGCTCTCACAGTTATACTAAAAGGTATAGTTACTTAGATAGTAAAACAAGCGGTATAAAGTTACGTTCATGTATTACTGTGTAAATGTTTAACAATAATTTTGATGTTGACATAACAAGTAGAGTTACCACCCTTCCCATTTGATTGTTGTATGTAGTTTTTAAAATCTTGGCTATTCACTAGTACTTTATAATTTTCTTAAAACAAAACTGAAGTTAATTAGAACTTGTTACTGTCGTATTATTAATGACGACAAAACTTTTCCAAACCAATAAAACTATTATCGCAAAAAATGGAGTTTGGGAAAATATGCAGACGAGTGTTATGATTTAATTTTAGAATAGGTATCAAGAGAACTGCCGCACCAGCGAAACACACGATAAGTCCACTTACAATGTTACAGCTTAACAAAGCACAGTCAATTTTGTTAAATCCATTTAGTCCCAAAGTCCCAATAGTAAAGAATGAGGAAATACTTAATAGTAGGTATTGAATATTTCCTCGTCTTTTACTATAGTAAATCCTCTCTTTACTTAAGCTTTAAGTAAAACATTTCTAAGCATTAACTGCTAATCTTATGTTATTATTACTGCATGTTTATTTTACTAACAAACCGTTTTTATTTGATAGCTATAAGCAAGCTAGAAATATATTTAAACTATTTAAAAATACTCACCGAACACCACAAAAAAAATCACAACCTTCATGATGACAACTCCTTTGACCAAAAGAAAACAACAAAAACTTTTACTAACAATTTCAACTGTTTAGTTTATATTTAGAACTGTGCGCGTTGATCGCTTGTGCCGCTGTGAGTGACGGTGCGCGTGATTGGAAATTCTGTGCGCGTTCGCAGCGGCTCTGTCGGTATAGCTATAGGTAGACTGTTGACGGAAAAGCATGACTCAATTTGACAATGTGCTTCAGTAATTGGTTAACTAAATCATCTGATTTTAACCATGTTTTTATCAGGTTATTACGGCTAATATTAAGTTTAATTGAAAGGTACTAATGTAACAAAGATAGTTTTTATAAAAAAATGCTTTCGTTGCGTTTCTTATGCGGGTACTTACCTAAAATACTTAGTTCTAAGTCCTAATAAAACATTTGTTTTCCAAATTTTTATTCATTTGCTAAAAGCTAGTGTTAAGGAAGGCAATCATAATTGTTATCGTGCTGATCATATTGCTATACCTACTAATTTAAATTATTGCATTTATAAATTACTAGTGGCTGCTCGCGACTCCGTTCGGAGTCGGTTTCCCGTGGGAATGCGAAGTTTTCCCGCGGTAAAAATTTCCCTTAATTCTTGTGTATACATATATTTTTGGTATCTAGAACCATTTTCGCAGCGCACGCAAAGGAAGCCCTCAAGGATGAATAATTTTCCCCGTTTTTTTCACATTTTCCATTATTTCTTCGCTCTTAATAGTTGCAGCGTGATGTTATATAGCCTAAAGCCTGCCTCGATAAATGGTCTATCCAACACAAAAATAATTTTTCAAATCGAATCAATAGTTCCTGAGATTAGCGTGTTCAAACAAACAAACTCTTCAGCTTTATAATATTAGTATAGATAACAAAAGATTTCCATCCTAATTCCCCATCCTATTTGCGGCAGCGCTTTTCCTTTGAACATCCTGGAGACGCTGTCTGCAGAGAACATAAGAAAACCCTCTTATCCACACCCATACACTCCACCGACTTCTTTTCGTACTCCTTCACTGTACATGCTGTTCGACTCTGGAACTCACTTTCTTCAGATATTCGAGATTGTAAAACGATATCCAGTTTCAAGCGACGAGTAAGAGAATACTATTTGTCATTAACATAATATACCTATTTTGTATTCCTTTTTTTCTTTTTTTTTTTCTTGTTGGTATGTAGATTTACTTTGTTGAAGATGTGATGTCCAATGTATTTTATGTAGTATATTATGCGTATATACAGGGTCTGTCGTAATGAATGGATAACCCGTTACCTACAGTTGATCCGGATGTGAGGCTATAAGAAAATGGTGTCTTCTTGCCAGGGTTGTCAATCATAAGAAAATGGCGTAGACTTTTAAACTTTTTTATAAATTTCGCTATTTTTTTCATTTAGTCCGTTGCTATTTCTTCAAATTTTGATGTATTTGTATAATTTTTTTAGTAAAATACTCCTGAAGACGTGTATTATGTAACTTTAATACAATTTTAGGTGTTATTCACGTTGAACATTATCAAAATTCTTATTTTAAGAAAAACATTTCCAATTTTTTTTCTTTATGTCAACTTTTGATCATCTCCTGTGAAAAAAAAATGTATGACGTTATAGCTACCCATGATCTCAATAAATTGTCTAGTATGTGTAGATTCTAAAAAGGTATAACGATGTGTACTTTACAAGCAACATTAAGTTACAGGAGCGAGAACACTAATCAAGGTCGGAATTTTTATTTTTCAAGTTATGTTATAAATGGTTGTAGAGCTTCGTCATAATGATTTTATTCTATCAAGATACTTTGCACAAACACTATCGGGCCGCTAATAGGATATTCAGAAGAAAATCCGATTGTTTTTGGGAAAAAAATAACATTACTCCACGATAATAATGTAATGAAAATGTACAAATGAAAATTGTTGTGCTCTAATAGTTACATGCGACAAATATGTTGCGACAAGTTTATTCAAAATTGAAACGGATTTTAAAAATCGAACAAGACCGCATTACAAAGAAAAGGGTACTCATCACATCAGTGTGTTTTTACCATCCATTTTAAAAGTTGTTCTTGGTTTCTTGACTTTTTCTAAAATAAGGACGATTAATTTTAGCAAATTTGAATCTAAAATGTAATTTTAGTTATCAAGCTACCATAAAACAACAAAACATTAAACTCAATTTTGAATTTTTCACTAAAAGGATTCATTTGAACTTCGAAAATGGGTTTTTTATAAAAAATCTTAAATGTTGCATATCTCAGAAATTATCAATTTTCGGACATAGCATATTATGCCTTAATTGACTGCATATAAGCTCTACTTTAACTTCTTAGAAGGAATGTATCGCATTACCAATCACCCTGTATACACCGGACTGCTAAGCGGATGGTTCCGGGTTCGATTCCCGGGACGGGCCAATGTCGTTAAAATGGTTTTTCGATATAGGCTCGTGTCTGGGTGTAACTAGGTTCTCCTCTAGTCCATTATGTGGTACCTATAACACAAGTGCTTACAGCAACTTACTTTAGGGCCACATAATTGGTGTGTTAGTCTGGAAATTTATTTATTTATTATTATTTTCTTTTTTTACAGATATTGTTTCCTTGGCCATAAGGTAAAGAATAAGTATTTTTATTGTGTTTGATGATTGTTTTCCTTTTAGCTATTTGTTTACTCTATTTCCCCAAAATAATTCCAAATTAATAAACACATAAATATTTTTATTTATTCTTGAAACTGTTAAAAGTTTCAACTGTAAGAACGACTTCATATAACTATTTAACTTGGAATTTTAGTTTTCAGTCTCGAATGTAGACATATAGTCATAATCGCCAAAAATTCGCTTGTCTAATTTATTTCGCCAAAATCTCGCCAAGGTACAAAAAAATTCGCCAGAATGGCGTAAAAATAGACCAATCTTGCAACGTTGCACCTGGGCAACTGACATGTCGCCCAGGGGACTACCCACTAAAACCCCGCGGTGTTCCGTCCTCTTATATACTAACGCAGCCACGGATTTTACAACTCATCATCAGTTTACGGTTTGGCTTTAATATTTTTTTGGCCTGATTCCCCGCTTAGCTAGTGAACCATTAGGGTAAGCAATCTTTGGTAAGCGAGGAGCGTGGCGACGATCGTGTTAGGTTGATGACACTGCATTCGCGAGCCGAGCGAGCGTAGCGAGCGTGGTGCGGCAATACCCGGCGAAGCCCCAAAAATCTACTTGCAGCCGTTAAAAAGTCTTGCAATAGGTAACATAATTTTTTAAACGTATCTAATGAAAAATATTATTAGAGGCTGATTGAACTACTCTTTTGTGTCATTATTATTTAAGAAGTTTACTGCTTGAATGCATATTATAAATTTTGATGCCAATGCTGAGTTTTATTTAGTCTCAACATAGAGAAACTAGTGGCTAAGATATGATTATTTAAAAATGTCTTGATTGTGAATGACTTAGTTATTTAAAAGGGAATGTGTTGTTTTAGAGGTGTAAAATGTTATTAAAAGTAGTCAATTTAATTACCCCCTTTTAAATTTAACTAAACAATCAAACTAAATTAGTTAGTTAGAATTAGCGCGTTGTTATTCCGAGCTAATTATACATTCAAATCCAACCAGCCGTTTTTGATTGAAAAACAGACATCCTTTTAAACTTCCAAATTTATAATACTTGTAGAATAGGATAGCTCGTAGTAAAATAAAGGAATAAAATTTTTAGTTTTGTGTAGGTAAGGTTTGCTTGGTTATGTCGTAACCCAACGTTTGATACCTATTAATTTTTTTTTAGTTTGATCTATTTTAAACTCGGTTTGCTCATAAAGCGTATTTATTTGATTTGTAGTTAGAACAACATTTTGAAAAATAAACACTTAATATAATAACAATAACCTTAAATGAATGCTAGATGTTGCATCGAAATCGTTGAATTTTGGTTACCAGAAAAGAGAGTTGTAACTTCAGGAAATTTAGACATTTTATAAAACATAATTACAAACTTTGTATTGATTTATTTAGTATAGTACAAGAACTTCGTATTCTGTAGAGCTTCTTTCTTCTCCAGCGAAGGGGTAGTAGCAGGTTCCGTGGCTGGGATGGATCTGAACATAGCGAAAAAATTAGTAACCCATTTGATATCTAATATAAACTAATAAAGATTCCAATTATAAGCAAGTTTTTTTAATAACTCGAGAAATACGAAAGTAGATAGAGTTATTAGAATGAGTAACGCACGTATCCGCAGTTAAATTTACACTTAGTAGTAAAAATATGCTTTGTGTCTGCCAGTTACGGAACATTTAATAAAATTATGACAGTTATGACCTTTTTGCTGGTGTAGGTTTAAAGAATGACAACGAATAAGAGGGTTACAATTAATTAGTAAAATACTAATGTATAGAAAAATAAATACCCAATTTTTTAATCACTAACTAGGCACTATAAAATTTTTGCTCATTTTTTGCACTTTTCATTATAGTTTTTAGATTTGTTGAACAATCTTTAAGGGAACTCAAAATAATATACAAAAAGGTCATTTTATGAAAATGCTATTTAATTCTGTTAGGCGCCCTTATTCGCTTGCTACATTTTAAAATTGCCTGCTGTTATATCATTAGTAGATATTTATTATGATTACGCAGTCATTAGTAGATAACTATTTTAAAAATTGATAAACGTTTACAGCGATTAAAAGCGAAGTTCCTGAAAATATTCATATATTATCACATTCCAAATTAGCTATCGTTATCTAAACCCTGCACTTCGTACCTTGCCGGGCGTGACGCATCCATCATGGTTGACCCTGCCGAAGTAGAGCTTCTCTCCGTCGGAGGTGGACCCAGCCTGCACGGCGCCGGGAGGCACCTCGCCGTTCGAGGAGAACTGCCAGGAGAACATCGCTGGCACCAGGACCTGGAAAGGTATTCTCAAGATTAGATGGATGAGGAAAGGGCATATTCTTCTATAGTGTACCTTTATCGTATACCTAATAGTTGTATCTTAAACAAAATGAAGGCCTAGGGATATGTAAGAAAAATATGAACGGTTAACACGGAATTCAGAAAAGTATTGAATAGAAGGTCATTCTGTATTTAGTAGGTACTGAGTAAGATTTGATGCGGTCAGTCAACTAGAAAACAGTTATACCTTTCGAAAATGTCTTTCCAAAGACCACAAACTTCAATCTAGTAACAGTGATATTTCCTCACCTCAAACTGATCTTTCGCGATCTCTTCTCCACCATATGCAATGAAGCAGGCATTTTTCGACGGAATCACTTTAGCTGGCACAATGTCTCCTTCATGGTGGCATCTTCCAGCATAGATCTCTACGCCATTCATGTCTGTGCCAACCAGCAGAGCCCCTGGAGGGATGCTGTTCTGGCTGATGCAGGCAGGGACCCAACGGTATGTACCTACACAACATCAGATTTAGTAGAGGAATACCATAAAATACGATAAGTATACGCTTAAAGAGCAAGAGAAAGATGCTTAAAAAATGCTGGCCAAAACTCTGAATGATCTTCAAAGAGTATATCAGGAAATAAAAACGCAACCTTAATAAATCGCTGCCACGTTTGTTAATGATTAGGATATAGAGGGATGGGCGGCAATGTCAGGATTTGAGGAGATCGTAGCAACAAGGAACCATCGAGAGGATTGGCCGGAACATAGCAAGCAAAAGTCGAAACACGCCATTTATTGGAACAGTGTCTTTATAGGTAAATATACTGAAAATTTTGAGTAAAAACCTCTAGACCTAATGCATTCCTCCAAACATTTCATCATTCCTCCAAACATTAAGCTGATAATAAAAAGAATGATAAATAAGGATTAGATAAATGATTTAAAACGATTATCAACGAAAAACTTGTTAAATTAGTCATTTTTTTTCACAGAAATAAAAAAAAATGGCGTGTCTCTGATAATAGATATCTATTTGTCCGTCCGGTCGCACTTACTCCAAGGTAACTCGACGGTCTCGCCTGGTAACTCTGGTTCCGAGTTCTCTACCACGACAACCGGGTCGTGGCCGATGGGGGGCGGGGGAGGGTAGGGCGTGGGGTAGAAATAGGCGGGGTGGACGGGGTAGTACACCACGGATGGACCGTGGGGGTACATTTGAGGGTGCATGCCGGGGGGCGGCGGGGGCGGCCGACCGTAACCGTAATATGGGCGTCCTATAACAATTGCAACTTTCTGAATGTTTATGATGGTGACAGCGGATTTTAAGGTTCATTTTTAAATTGCCTTATGATAGCTCAAATACCGGGGGAGAGGGCAAAATAAGAACCCGTTTCAGTTTCATAAATATTATTAAATAAACGTATGAACGTATTTTTTACTTGACAACAGACCACATGTTTATTTAGGTGCAAATGTACTGCAACAGAATCTGCATAACAAAACTATAAAGACGTATTTAGATCTTTCAGAGTCGACCGCACGGGTAAATTGAAGGCTAATCTTTAACTAATTTAACACGTCAGAAAAGTCTTTTAATGGCCAATAGATAACTATACGCCTAACATAACTTAAACTTAAGTATAAATAAAAAATCATTTTGAAGTGACAGCCATATTCTCCAAATAAACAAGAAAAAAAAGCATAAATTTGTGCAAAATGTTACTTTAAATCTTTAATGCTTAAAATTTATAATTAGAAGGTTCTGGCACTAATTCTTTGCGTTATCTCCTGAGATATGTTTCTTATCTTTTATCTAGCACTTACCAGCCATGTTTCCGACGTGGAGTTTCGCAAATGACTGATATTCCACCTTTTCTTCGTTATTAAATATCTACGGTTGAATCATGACGAGATAACTCACGATAACGTGTCTGTACATACATAATATGTATTATGATTATTATTTAGCACACATCGCGATACCTTGTCAAATTTATTAATAAAAAGTATTTGTAATCTTCTAAAAAGGGTAAAAATAGGTGGGTTTATATGCAATGAGTCAAAGATATACGAAATACGTAATCATTAATTCAAAAACCGTCCTTAATCATACTTAGTTTAGGTTTGATTTAATAAAAGACTGCTACTTGAATTATTAGTATATTATTAAATCAAATCATTTTTATTTCAGATATAAGTGCATTATATGTGTTAGTAGGTAACATAAAATAGTCTACAACCACAACACAATCTAAACTGTAATTACATTTAATTAAAAAACTTTGATGTCATTTCTGTGGAAGGTAAAATTTTAAATGATTGTTAGTTACTATGTATATAATTTACTAATTTAATGATGAGCCTGGATAACTGCTCCTATATTCCTTTATTTCAATAGCCGGGAGTCCCACCTATTTGCCAGCGTGTTCAGCACTATGAGAGAATCCTCTCTGAGAAGAGCCAGCAGCGTGGGTCGGATCTGTTGGTCGACCAAGTCGACAATCTGGTATCGGATGTTGAGGGCCGCACCGACGGCGGACGCGCCACTATCTGTATGTACCTCGGCAAACATTGTACAACGTTCTTCGATGGGGTATAAGACAAGGAGATTGAATTTTACAATAAACTTCCCTAACTTCCTTTTTTTTATATAAAATATAGGTAGCAAACGAGCACGCGAGTCACCTGATGGTAAGTGATCACTGCCGCCCATGACTACCCGCAACACTGTGGGTGTTGGGGGTGTGTTGCTGAGCTTTTGTGAACATTGGGCACCGGATACCGCACTCACCGAACGAAACGCAGGAACATAGTCCCTACTTCACGTCGTCTGTGCGAGACGGTGGTATTTCTCCGGTCGAGTCAGCCCAGTAATCGCTGCAGACAGAGCCTACAGCTAGACTAAGAATAAAGCCTGCTATAAATAAAGAAAATCTTCTAATTTCTTACAAATAATATTTATTTTGAAATATAAACCCCAACGAAGAATTAAACATCAAAATGTTACATATTTTGTTGCAGTGTCAAGTTGTTTTCCGCTAACGTTCGCACGCTTTGTACAAAGATCTTACAGTTTGTGCTATTTTGTCATATTCTTTTCTTACGACATCGAAGTTATTTCGTTTAGTCACCGTCACTGCTGCATAGGACATCACAAGATCTTGCAGTATCCTATACATAAGTCTCCTAATCGTGGGTCGAGTCGGTCTACCAGCAACGCTCTTTTCAACTTTTTTCGTTTTTTCTATAGCCTGAAAGTTAATATTGAGAATATGAATTAACTAAATAGCTTTTCATTTTGCGAAATGAGCCGATATGATTTAATCTTTGCATATAGCATTAATCTTAATAAATTTGAACTTAAAATTATTCTTAACATAGGTCCATCAAGGTCTTCCAATCCTCATTAACTATATTTACCTACAACATTTATGGGATCAGTTGGTACCGAACTTATCTTTTAAAATTTATTTATGATTATCTTACTTCATGTCTCCAGTTTTGAATAGTGGCAGAAAGTGAAGCGCTTTTCACGTCGTCACCCATAGTTTTTAAGACGCTAGCAAGAGTTAGCAAATGGTGACGATGGCATATATCTGAAATTAATAGGTATCCTTATAAAATTTGTATTACTTTTAAGGTCTTAAATTATTAGTGCACTGACCTTTTTTACAGTTTTCTTCATCATCTCCTAAAGGGCAGTCTATTCTGCCATTGCACAGTTGCTCTAAAGTAATGCTAACATTTTTGTAGTCGGCGCAGGTATGATTTAAGAGCCTACGTTCCATGGAGCACGCTCGCTGACACGGCTTAGAACAATTTGGCATAATGCATCTTGAGTCTTGACACCAACACAGCTCTTTGTAAATTATCTTTGTATTCCCCGTATGAGAATTTTTTAGAATAACCAATAATTTCGAAGCAATACTTCTAAGAAAATCATAAACTTTACTAATCTGGTCATCAGACACAAGCTCTTTAAGGGATTCGTCATAAATGAGCTTGATTAAATCGTAGGTTTCGTTACGTACAATCTTAATAGTTGGAGCATGTAGCATTGCCTTATTGCCCATTGTTACTTCTCGAAGTTTTTTTACTTTTTCGACTAATGTATTCATTCTATTAATCACGTGAGAAAAATCATCAGAATTTGATTTTAAACCGATCAATCTTATGACATCATCATAAGCACGATCATTTTCTACTTTAGTCATACTATTCCCTGAAACATATTAAAATAGGTATATAATGTTTTATCGGCTTACAGCTATTTCCACATTTGTAACGATTTATATTGTTTTAATATTTTAAAACTTACGTATTTCACATCCAAATTCATCAGATTCATCAAAACAGTCTGTTTTTCCATCACAGACTAAATCCATAGGGATGCTAGTTACTTCATCGCTACAGACCCATCGATCCAGATAGTACTTATTTCTGCATACGTGTTTGCATCTTTCGGGACAGTCATCCCGTTCGCACTTTAGGTTACGGCAAGCACATGTTTTGGATGATTCTAGAGCAATTTTGTTTATTTTGCGTTCAAAGTCTTCGTCTAAAGCTTCGCTCATTTTGCGTGTTAGTACAACCATTTTCTTATGCTCTTGTTTTTCCTTGCATAAGACCGAGTTAATCGCATTTGTTGTCATTAAAATCACTGAAGCTACGTCATTTGTTAATGCAGCATGCTTGAACTTTAAGACATCAGTATCTAATCTTAAAGCGGTATTACCCAGAACATTGTGTGACTTTATGATAGCTACTTGTGTGTTTAGTACGTCATTTAAAATTTTATTTTGTTCATTTATCTGGGATTGTTCTTTTCCTTCTAAACATTGATGTGCAATATGGGAAACCAAAGATTTCAGTATGTTATTTGTCTTGTGGATATGCGTTAAAACTGTAATGAGTGGAAAGATAAACGAACTTACCTTTATATTTAATAACATACTTATGTCGCGTTGTTTTACTTATTTTAATCGGTACTTACTTTGTTGTGAACAATTCTTTTCATCTGATGCATCAGGGCAATCAATACTACCGTCGCAAATCTTTGTAATAGGAAGTTCCATTTCGTCATAAGAGCATGTAGCTTTTAAAATAAATTTAACATCCTTACAAATTGATTCTTCAATGTCATCACAATATGATTCACTGACTTTTTTTATTTGGAAGAAACTAAAACCATGGCTAAGGTCGATGTTTTGATTTTCTTGAGCATTTGTTGTATTTTGTGTAGTCGTTTCTTCTTGTTTTGGAAAGTAAGCTCTTCGACTGGGTTCGACGCTTGCTCTTAAGTTGTGTTCAATACTCTTCAATATTAGTTCGACATACGAATTCAAGCTATCAGGACTTAAATTTAAAGCTTTTCGTCTTCTTTCCGCGGAACTGTATAGTTGCTTCTTTAATTCAGCAAGTATATTGTCCATGTCTTCTGGACTTTTAATTTTCTCAACTGCTTTTTGTGATATTTTACTTACCTTGTCCGTTATTTCTTGGATGAGCTTGTCTCTTACACCCATCATGTTAAGTTGTAAATTCATTGGAGCTTGAGTTTCGCTCTCTTCCGCTTTTTCTGTTGAAGTCTCTATAGGAACGGTAAGTATTTTAGTTTATTGATTTAAATATTAGAGTTACACACAATCAAGTTGTCAGATAGGTAATTAAAGTAAGTGCCTAAGGACGAGTCCAGCCAACATACCATTATTGGTGTCGGATCCCAGGCGCCGCGTCTGTACTTGGTGTTTTCTTGCGCTGACATCAATACTTTTCATAATAATATTTATGTAACTACTCAAAGTTTTATCATCTATTCCCAATTGCTTCTGCTTTCTACGTGCAGACTCGACGAGTTTTGTCTTGAGGAACTCTAAAAGTTTTTGTTTGTCATCATACGACTTGGCATTTTTAAAAGCTCTTTTAGCGATTTTGCGTATTTGACGCGTGATTTGGTGAATAAGTTTTTCTCTGTTAAACTCTTTTTTTACTTCATTTGTTTCAGTTTGGTTTGTTGTAGTATTATTTTCAATTTGACCTGAAAATATTTTTTTATCAGATATCGTAAATCTTTATAGCTGGTTCTGAAGTACTATTTGATTTTAGTTCTCTGCAGGTAGGTACCTACTTACATTACCTACAAGTTTTTTCAACTACATTCTTAGCACATTAAAAATATTGATCTTAAAAATACTTTTAACTAAGTATGAATAGTAGGGGTATATAATTGACTATACAAAATATGACTTACCTTCAATTGTTTGTATGAGGTTTAAAATTACTAAAATAACTAAAAAACAAAACTTCATCCTGAAACATGAAATTCATTAACGAAACTATAAAGTAGAGCTTAATTTCACTATAATTATTTTTTATTTCTTTTATATTCCTTTTTAATTGATTTCATTGTTTATTCAATTTTCCGGCTTGGCAATCGCAAATTTGCTGCAATAATTTAAGTATAAACATTCTCATGTAATAAAATCAAATGAAAAACTTAAATAGAGACCTTAAAAAGTACCTACTTACAATAAAATTTAATTTTTGTTTTACCCAAAATGTAAAACTCCAAAACAAGAGTTTAATAGCAGAGAAATAACGACGTGGTACTTCTGTGTTAACTAGCGAACAACAAATATCGCACACCTGACGTTGCTTCACTTTACTTAAATCGGTTTATAAAATAAATGCTATGGTGTTAAACATACAATAGTAATAGTATGATTGCCAGCTTACAAAAACAGAATTAAACGTCAAAGTCATAAAATCTAACCGCGTCAGTTTTGACAGCTTTAAAATTACAAATTAACCTAAAAATAAAAATACCTAACTATCTGTGCTTTCTAATATAAACACAGAAATTGTGTTTTTTCACACAAAAGTAATATTATTGTAACTGCAATGAATTCTGCTTTGATCGGTTTAGCTAAGGTAAGATTTACAGCCTGCATTCTGTACAAAACGTATCAAAACTGAGTACTTATTTCGTTTGTTGTGCTGCTTTTAGGTAGGACCATTAGCGCAATGGGCCCCAGTACTGGCATCTCAGTTTCACACATCTTCAGTGCTTAGCCGGGTTGTTTCTGGGAAGTACAGGATAACAAAGAAAAGAGATAGACCCCTGACTTACGAGATGGCGAACCCGCCTCATTACATTGCTCACAGAAAGTCTTGGAATTCTTGGAACACCTGTAAGTTATCAAAAAGTTAAACATATTTTGTTGAACAGCAAATCACATTTTTAGGTTGGTAAGACAATCCTCACTAGTAGCTCACTGTTGTTTTTCTTTTAGCAAACTTGAAAGATGGCCTGCGAAGATCAGAAACTGCAATTGAAGATGAATTTATAAGAAGGTTTATGACTGGAACCTGGCATGGTCTGGTTTGCAGTGAGGTAAGCCAAATATATAAATGTAATTGTATTGTGAAGTTAAGCTTTTATTGGAACATATTTTATTTCAAAGTCTTCAAAAAAATCTAAGGTTTACTTGAGCAGCAGCGATTCTTTGAATAATAGAAATGAAATCCTTCACAAGCTTATATTCTGGCATCCAAATGCTTTAATAAATCCTGCATTAGTGAAACTTAACTGAATGAAAAGATCTCAATGCAATAATAATTTCACAATTAGTGCCTATTTTTTTTTAAATAATAAATAAAACAACCTACCACATTTTGTTTTGCAGGTAATCATAAAACGTCAGTTCAACCACATTAGAGTGGCTGCCATTGTTTCGAGAGCAGTCTCACCGGCTAAGATGTATTTCCTAATTGGCTACACAGAAGAATTACTATCAAATTGGTTACAGTGCCCCATCACTTTAGAACTACAAACTGTCAACAGCTTCAAAGATGTTGTTTTCAAATATATTTAATTTTTAGTTTAGTTTTTAATGGCAGTTAGTGTGAGTTAGTATAATAAAATGTAAATATTTAACCAAATTTATTTTTATTTTTGAGGGATAAGACGAAAGGAATATGTTCTATGAAAACATCCTAAAGGTACATTAGTCCTAATATCTTTAAGTATATACTTAGGATTTTAAGAGATGATATGTATAACTAAAAAGTGTAGAAAATAAAATGCAGGTATAAAATTCATATTCTCTTATAATTTGATTCATTCAAATATACATAATGTGTCAACAAACAGAACAGCGAGACGCGGGCCGCGCGGCCGCATACAAACATACATTTACACACACATACCAACGCGTTTACACACACGCGCACGCGCATCTGACCGCTCGAGTACAGAAATCGAGCCGCCAACGAACTTCTGCACAAACAAATTTTGTACTTTCTTTGTCGTCGTCCTAACCCTACACCGGTTAATTGCGTCAATTCCCTTCACAAATCGGCCGACTACAGTCCTAGTCGTAATCTAAACTGTAGGTACACAACCAAAACGGGAGCCACACAAATCACATTACAATATACAGCACTCTGATTTCAAGTCAAATTCTTGCTGGACCAGAAAAATAGGTTGTCATCTAAAATTCTTAATTGAAGAACTAGAGTAGTTTCTTATCAGATATCCGCAATTAGAGGTAGCATGTTTTCTGGTCAACCCTTAATGCTTATGGTGTATTTGTCTCAGATAAATTTGTATTGTCTATCACAGTGACGTAAAGCATTTGTCCTTAAATACTACTGAGTTACACATTGCGATCTTATTATTAAATCACCATAACATTTTTGTAAAGTCGTTAATTAAGGTGGTTCTGAAAATATTTTGTTGATATTTCGTTATTAAAGTCTCCGACAGTCTTTTGTATTGAGCTAATTCGAAAGGTCCTGTGGAATGTTCGAAATACACCTCTATCGTCGTTTATTTTTTCTTATTTGTGAACTCTATGGATATGTGCGCAGAAGTCCTAATCGGCTGACATAATATAATATGCGACGGCTCGCTCGTTGTTTTAGCATCAATTATTATCGAAATTACAATATTTACAAATTAAAATATACATACAATAATGAAGGCTTTTCATGGTAAAAATTTAATGTCTATCCAAAATGTTGCTTCCCTCGCGTCGAGAACTCCCAGTAAGTCGTGTAAATATAAAATAAATATATCAATCTGTACATATAAATTGCGTCCAATCTCGTTAGTCAATTATCTACAAATATAAAGAAAAATAATATACAAATTATTTACAAAGGTGTAAATTTATAACTGTTTTTAATATTTTAGAATTGCTCCAGGAGATTCCAACGCTTGTTCAGTAACATTATTGGATAGCACCACAACGTTAGGTAAATAATCATGTTCAGAACATAACTCTACAATGTGCTAGCACATAACTATTTCAATATTACACACGGCTAACTCTATTAAGTAAAAATGTCCATCACAACTTTTTTAAATATAAGAGATCATCAAATAAGATAAAGTTGTTACAGTAAAGCTTTGATTATTCATAAGCAATACTTACGATTGATTTTCGGTGTTGTAATTCGTTTGTTTAATTATGATAGGTAGTGATATTGACATGTACTTCTCTAAGGTTAATTCAAAATCTAAACGGCGCGGCGTAAGTATAACTCAGAATATTTAGTTTCAAGTATATCCAAATCTTACCAGATTGATACTACAAACATAAGTTATCTATGCGGTTATGGGCTAGTTAGGTATATTATGCTTCACAAAATTAAAATTGATAAAAATATACTGACACACGATAAATGCAGAACTCCCCTCTACCTGAATAAAAAAATTATGGGGATTTAATGACTAATATGTACTATTTCCAGTATTTTGTGGATTGTAGTAAAACCAGCCAACGTTAGAACATATCGATCGCAATCCATTGCTAACTTCACTGCAAACTTTCTCGAGTCGATGTTCGTAGTGAAGTTGAACGAACGATTGCGGTCAACGTTCTCACGCGACACGACCCGGGTTGTAGTCTGACGTGGAAATTCATCTTGTGTTGTGCTTGTACAGATAATTACGTAAGCCATAAAGTTGTCACGAAATAGGAACTTAGATGAATTTCAACTCCAGGCTTTGCAACAGTCTTATAAACCCTACATAATAATTTTAAGATCTACTTGAATAACATCACCATGATATGATATCTATATCTGTACTTAGAAAATTATACAGCGACAGCAGTAAAATTTGATTCGTATAAAACTTCATTATAACCCCATTTATCCTAAAAGTAATAATTTAATATACCCTTAACATGATTTGGCTTAAAAATTTCACAATTCATCCGATACAAGAGAGACGTATCCCTATCACATTGCGTTAGTATTATTAAACATTAAATAATTCAGCACCTATCGTTTGATACATACATAATTATAAATAAAAGTGTTCAAAATGAAATAATAGTTAATAAGAAACAGTAGAGAAGAACAGCTACGCCGTGGTCCAAGATTTGCCTTATTATTTTCAAAATGATACCTTAACGTAGAAAATATCAAATATTCCGATAATAAGTATAACTAACGCTTCACAACGATGACTCTGTACCTAAAATTAGTATATCACACATGTAACAGAGCTAGTAAAGTAGAGTAAGTAAGTAAGGTCTTTATGAAGATAGATACCGTTTTGTTAATTTCGAGATATAAAGTGTGATGTACTAAGTAACGTTATGACTAGGTATAACATAACTCTCTGTTGTAGGGACGACGATGCTGGCAAGTTGAGCGATCGCTCTGTTACCGGTCAGACACTACGCTACGTGCCGAATAGAGGGCGCCACATGCATCATACCGACACTCACACAAACATTTGTACTACGCCAGTATGCTACCCGCTATTTAAAAAAAAGTGAACCATTCACCGCCCAAACATCCCCGGTAATTGAATTAAAAAATCTTAACTAATCTAAAACAAAATGCATCTAACATCGTTCCACCATTTTTGATCTGACCTTCCGTCGCTTTTTGGAATACTGAATTGTATTTTTTGTTTCAAAGCCGATTCGACACGAGCTGGTTCCAAGGAAGGAAGGGCCTCGATCGACACGTATATTATAAACCTACTTAAAACTAGGTAGGAATCTTTGGGCGGGGAGCGGTTTTAACGAGACCATTAGTAAAAAAAACTTATTACACTAAGCTACACAACTGTCCACTTACGTTCACTGACAGATGTTTACGAAAGGCGGGGAGAGAGTGAAGGAAAGGGGGAGGGGGGGGTCTTTGTCTCGCTGACAAATTTGTTGGAACACACAATGCCACATTAACCTAAAACACCGCCGCTGCCGAGAACGCCCGAATTTGTTCTAACGTCAACAAGATTGCACCGCTCGTTGTACCCTCGCTACTGAACCGAACGTTTCGGAATCAACCACCGAGCAAGTCGACCACGCTCGCAACGTCCCTGGACTAAAACTTTGACACAAAACTTACACCCCGAGCCCGACAAAGCAGAAACGTTGGGAGCGTACAAAGTGACGTCGACTCGATACCCACTAATACTTAATCATCCGTAGAAAACACCGACCTACAGTGAGACAGCCTCTTGACTGTGCACGATAACGCTATATAAATAAAGTCCAAATTTAAATATCACAACTCAAACAAACGCAGAGGCGACGTAGAATACGACACTTCGAAGTGTTGATCAGGCGACGGCGAACTCACAGAAATATTGTGACTAAATTTGTTAAAACAACAGTCCTAAAAGAAAATAAATATTGTACTCAAACACTGTTCAGTATTCATCACGCTCATGTAACTTGCATTGGAACCGAAGTGTCAAGATCAATTTCATTTGTCACCTCTAGCTAAAATAATCTCCACTAAATTAAAAAACACTATTCGCGATGAACTTATTAATCCCAACTTTTTAAACATATATCAGATCCTAATTCAATGCAGAAATACCCGCTTATAATTTACGAAACACTGTTCTCAATTAAATATCACTTTGTATTATCACTTAAGAAGATATTAACTTGACTGCACATGAGTGACATCACTTTCAATAGGCAGTGATCAATAGTGGTCATAATTTATTACAAAGATAATTAAGTATCAAAAATAATTCGAATATTCCTTATAAAACATTATTTTACAAACCCGGCCCAAATCATTAGCAAACTAAACTCTGAAGTGACAGCGATGTGATTGACACTACATATATAATGAGACACTTTGAAGCCAATCAGAGCACTTATTTACTGTCATAGGTCAGAAAACAAGGCTCGTCATCTGCTTAAATTGAGTGTCAATCACACAGCTGTAAAAATATACGAATAAAGTAGTTATTTTATACGAATAGCGCTATCTACACAGTGCAAAATGTCTCACTGATTCCCACTAACGTGAAATGAGCCTTTGATCCAGCAGGCCCCAAGTTTTATCAGATTTAAAGCAATATAAGTAGGTACCTACTGGATCAATGGCTGTACTACTTCACTACATACCAATTGCATCACATTCCTACTATATAATAAAATCTAATATACAGTGGAGGAATTAAAAAAATACTAATTGGTAAATGGACGTTTGATATTCCGACAAATATACAGTAACTTTTGCAAATGAGTACCACTCAAATTACAAACATTCTGTATTCATTCCTCAACTGTATAATTTATGTTCAATCTATTTATTATAATATTATATTTCACTTTTTAAAATTCATTGACACAATAAGCGTTAGTCTGATACTTTCAAACAATACTTATAGTAAAGACTCTGCTGTAAATTATATTATGTATCGTGACAAAATTCTTACATAAATTGAAAAATGGAAAATCTATGATTGCACAAAGAGGCATCACATACTAAGCATATTAACACAGACTACAGAGTATAGTCATACAAAACCTAAAACACAGGATCATGCATTCTATCTAATCAAGTCAAACCTATTTCGTTTTCTATTCACTGGCCGCATATCTATTTTTTCAATTACGCATTTTTGGCTCATACACTAAACATTGATTCTACAACTACTTTGAGCAAAATAAATATATAGCGGCAATCTAAACTACAATCATTACTGCATTATACTACAACAAGTAAACTGTATGGCGTTACAATTAATATATATTCGGACATTTGTTCTTAGAAATAAAACGAAAAACACACACAAAGTCCCAGTGAAAAGACAACGAACATTCGGTTCAGTATTTACAGTAGAAACACTCAAAACTTTGCATTGATCGACGCTCATTGAGACAAAAAATATAATTTGTATACTGCTCTCATATGAAAATATTTAACATTATTATTTTTATGAAAATATCTAATTGTTTACAGGTACAATAATGTTGTTTCGGAGTCACAAGGTCCATGAATCTCGATGTTTCTTTATTCAGAGGGGCAGTACGGATGTAGAGTCAAAATGTAGGCCTTCTCGTCTCAAAATGGTTACGGTCTGAGTACGGAACACTTACACTGTTTGCGGGTAAGTTACACTTCACTGTTACAATTAAGAAATTGATGCACTTGGTCACTGTCACTGTTATGTTTCACTGCAGGGTAAGTTTGATTGCGGTCATTGACCTGTGGGTGGTCAGCTGTTCAAGGTCGACACACTGTCAGGTCAATGGCCGCGTTGTTGCGGAGGGTGTTATGCGGTCATCGACCTCGCTGGCGGCGCGGTCGTTGCCCCGGCGTCTCGTGCTAGTCAGTAGTCCTGGCTGGTCCGGCGGGCGAGCCTCCCGGCGGGTCGGTGTCGGCGTCGTCGCGGCTGCTACCTGCGTCCGATCAAACCGTTGCTGTTGCCGCTCGTACTCGGGCACATCTCTAGCTCCACCAGCAGGGGGAAGTGATCTGAGGAGTATATGGTACTTTGAAGAATTTGAAGATGCAGTGAGCGTAGGAAAGAAATAACTGTGTTAACATCTAACCGACAATTATATCTTATACTAGTGGCAGCCCGCGACTCCGTTCGCGTGGAAGTCGGTTCCCCGTGGGAATGAGAAGTTTTCCCGCGGTAAAAAGTATCCTATGTGTTATTCTGATGTATAACCTATATTACTGCAAAGTTTCATCCAAATCCATCCAGAAGTTTTTACGTGAAAGAGTAACAAACATCCATACTTACTCACAAACTTTTACATTTATAATATTAGTAGGATAGTAGGATATAACTTTCTTCGATAAATTGACTATTCAATACAAACATATTTTTTTATTCAAACCAGTCATTCCATAGTGTAGCGGGTTCAAAAATTCTTCCAATCAAGATAAGTAGGTAAAAGGCACAGAAGCAACTTAGTTATCATTCTTACCTACTCATGGCATACTTTACGTCAACACCTAACCAAAATTGAACCTCCTCAAAATAACATTATTAGGCCCAATTGCAGGGAACGTTTTAACCTCGGGTTAGCTAACTCAGATTTAAATGGCGCCACCATCTATTGTAATAAGAAGTAGTTACAATCGATGGTGGCGCCATTTAAACCTGAGTTAGCTATCCCGAAGCTAACCCGAGGTTAAAACGTTCCCTGCAATTGGGCCTAAGCATGCAAACATTCTTACCTGACGGTATGTGCGGATGGGGGCAGCCCACGACCTTGTGCTCGCGGAACCAGTCCTGTTATCATTCTTACCTACTCATGGCATACTCTACGTCAACATCTAACCAAAATTGAACCTCCTCACTCTAACATTACAACCATGTATCTATTCTCACCTGACGGTATGTGCGGGTGCGGGCAGCCCACGACCTTGTGCTCGCGGAACCAGTCCTGTTATCATTCTTACCTACTCATGGCATACTCTATGTTTACATCTAACCAAAATTAAACCTCCTCAAAATAACATTATAACCATGTTGATATTCTTACCTGATGGCATGTGCGGGTGGGGGCAGCCCACGACCTTGTGCTCGCGGAACCAGTCCTGTTATCATTCTTACCTACTCATGGCATACTCTATGTTTACATCTAACCAAAATTAAACCTCCTCAAAATAACATTATAACCATGTTGATATTCTTACCTGATGGCATGTGCGGGTGGGGGCAGCCCACGACCTTGTGCTCGCGGAACCAGTCCTGATATCATTCATACCTACTCATGGCATACTCCACGTCAACATCCAACCAAAATTGAACCTCCTCACTCTAACATTATAACCATGGTGATATTCCCACCTGAAGGTATGTGCGGGTGGGGGCAGCCCACGACCTTGTGCTCGCGGAACCAGTCCTGTTATCATTCTTACCTACTCATGGCATACTCTACGTCAACATCCAACCAAAATTGAACCTCCTCACTAACACTTCAACCATGTAAACATTCTTACCTGACGGTATGTGCGGATGGGGGCAGCCCACGACCTTGTGCTCGCGGAACCAGTCCTGCGACAGCGGGCCCAGCAGCCCCAGCGGCGTCATCGACTGCTTGCTGTAGAAGATGTAGTCGATGATGCCCTTGAAGTCGAACCTGGGGAACAACGCACATATTTTTAGAGTGGTAGAGTCTAGCTGTAGGCTCTTTTTACAGCGATTACAGGGCTGACTCGACCGGTGAAATACCACCGTCGCACAGAAAACCATAGTGAAGTAGGGACGATGTTCCTGCGTTTCGTTCGGTGAGTGCGATATCCGGTGGATTTTAATGGAATCATTAAGTGTTTCACTATTTGATATTTTATTTTGTCACGGGATGATTGGAGTGTTAACACCACCTTGGTGACAGTTTTCAACCATAATATAACAATCATAATGCTTAATAATACGTTGGAAATGGTTGAATTACAAGAAATGATTGTGTCAATCTTAGTAGTTACAATTAAACACTTGCAATTAATGCGAGATAAGAAGTCCGCCCGCTACAGCTTGTGAATTGTACAGTACGAGCATAACGCGATATTTAAAATTTGAGAAATATTATAATAAATTAAAGTAGAGATGGGCCGAGTACTCGGTTTATACTCGGTACTCGGCGTACTCGGCAGGTTTTTTGGTACTCGGTACTCGGCCGAGTAACTCGGTATACAAATGCCGAGTACCGAGTACCAAAAAAGTAATATACTTTGTTTAAAGAAAGCAATATATTTAGGTAGATATAATTGAAACAACAGTGTTAATCAAAACGTACTGATTGAGGAAATCTTTGACATCCTCAAGTAATAGAATCAAAATTATGCTAATGCAGGAGTACTAGTGAGACAAAATTAAAGGATTTAAAATTTAATAAATGTAAATTATGATGCCTTGTTTGTTGCCCTTTCCACCATTTGCCAACAAATTTTCTTCTAAATATACTTGTGTTCGTTTGTATTTGTTTACGCGCGCGAAATTGGGAATTTGATAGAACCGAGTTACTCGGCCGAGTACTCGGTTAAAAAAAAATTGAACCGAGTAATACTCGGTACTCGGCAAAAGTGTTACTCGGCGCATCTCTAAATTAAAGTCACATTTTTACATTGAAACATAAGTTTTAATTTCAAATGTTTCAATGAATTTAAGTTTAAAATGCGTTTTAAAAGAAGAGGAAGTTACACAAAATCGTTCTTTAGAGGCAATTTTTAATAATCATACTGTTTTCAAATCGGTGTTTTTCGAAAATTTTATTTCGCGTCAAAATTTTCTCATAAACATCAAACTTGTGTTGTTGCAAAACATTTCGGCAAAAGCGTTGCTGAAAATATTCTCCAGTAATCCTCCATTAACATTGTGTAAGGTGCATAAGCACGCTAGGTAGGAAACTTTTTGTTTAAATGCTGGCAGCTATTATTTTATTTAGAATTCTCGAATAGTTTTTGAAGAGAAAACAATGGAATGTTGACGGCTTCCTCTCAGGCACATTCTTGTTTGGGTGCTTGGAGTGTGAGTCCGTAACTATAAAATCATTTTATTAAGATATGCTTTTCAATATAAAGCTATTAACATAACCAAAGTGTTTTAGTTCTTTTACACGTCTTTCTTAAACTTTAGTCATTGCTAACCCATAAGTCACTCACGTGTAGTTGGTGTAGGGCATGATGTCCTCGCTGTAGGCGGAGGCCAGCTTGAAGTTGTGCGTGAACTCCTGCTCGGAGCCGGGCATGCGCCGCAGCACGGACGAGTAGCCCAGCTCCTTGAAGTCGCGGTGCACGGACGGCACGCGCCCGGCCGACAGGAACTCCACCACGCCTGCAACCAATGTAGGGGACCATGTTAGCTGCAGGTAGGAACTGTACCACGCCTGGGACCAATGTCATGTAGGGAACGATGTTAGCTGCAGGTAGGAACTACACCACGCCTGCAACCAATGTAGGGGACGATGTTAGCTGCAGAGAGGAATCCTACCACGCCTGCAACCAATGTAGGGGACGATGTTAGCTGCAGGTAGGAACTGTACCACGCCTGCGGGGAATGAGAGGTAGAGTAGGATGTTAGCAGCAGGTAGGAACTCCACCACGCTTGGGGGAACGAAGAGTACGATGTTAGCTGCAGGTAGGAACTCCACCACGTCTGGGGGGAATGTCAGGTAGAGAACGATGTTAGCAGCAGAGAGGAATTCCACCACGACTGCGGGGGGAAATGTAGTGAGGACGGTGGTAAGATCAATAAGAAGTTGTGTGGAATGTCAGCAAATAGGAACTGTACCACGACTGCGGGGGGGAAGGTAGAGTACGATATTAGCAGCAGGTAGGAACTCTACCACGCCTGGAAGGAAGGAATGTCATGTAGAGTACGATGATCGCAGCAGGTAGGAACTCCACCACGACTGGAGAGAGGGAATGTGATGAGGAGAGTGGTAACATGTAGTGTGGAATGTCAGCAGATAGGAACTGTACCATGCCTGGAACCACGCGCGGACTCGTCCAGGATGCTGCTCGTTGTAGTGACGTCACTCACCACTGTCCGGCAATGAGTTGAAGTCCCCACACAGCAGCAGCTGCACGTTGTCCCGCTGCCCCGCGGCCCGCAGCGAGCGCGCGGACTCGTCCAGGATGCTGCTCGTTGTAGTGACGTCACTCACCACTGTCCGGCAATGAGTTGAAGTCCCCACACAGCAGCAGCTGCACGTTGTCCCGCTGCCCCGCGGCCCGCAGCGAGCGCGCGGCCTCGTCCAGGATGCTGCTCGTTGTAGTGACGTCACTCACCACTGTCCGGCAATGAGTTGAAGTCCCCACACAGCAGCAGCTGCACGTTGTCCCGCTGCCCCGCGGCCCGCAGCGAGCGCGCGGCCTCGTCCAGGATGCTGCTCGTTGTAGTGACGTCACTCACCACTGTCCGGCAATGAGTTGAAGTCCCCACACAGCAGCAGCTGCACGTTGTCCCGCTGCCCCGCGGCCCGCAGCGAGCGCGCGGCCTCGTCCAGGATGCTGCTCGTTGTAGTGACGTCACTCACCACTGTCCGGCAATGAGTTGAAGTCCCCACACAGCAGCAGCTGCACGTTGTCCCGCTGCCCCGCGGCCCGCAGCGAGCGCGCGGACTCGTCCAGGATGCTGCTCGTTGTAGTGACGTCACTCACCACTGTCCGGCAATGAGTTGAAGTCCCCACACAGCAGCAGCTGCACGTTGTCCCGCTGCCCCGCGGCCCGCAGCGAGCGCGCGGCCTCGTCCAGGATGCTGCTCGTTGTAGTGACGTCACTCACCACTGTCCGGCAATGAGTTGAAGTCCCCACACAGCAGCAGCTGCACGTTGTCCCGCTGCCCCGCGGCCCGCAGCGAGCGCGCGGCCTCGTCCAGGATGCTGCTCGTTGTAGTGACGTCACTCACCACTGTCCGGCAATGAGTTGAAGTCCCCACACAGCAGCAGCTGCACGTTGTCCCGCTGCCCCGCGGCCCGCAGCGAGCGCGCGGCCTCGTCCAGGATGCTGCTCGTTGTAGTGACGTCACTCACCACTGTCCGGCAATGAGTTGAAGTCCCCACACAGCAGCAGCTGCACGTTGTCCCGCTGCCCCGCGGCCCGCAGCGAGCGCGCGGCCTCGTCCAGGATGCTGCTCGTTGTAGTGACGTCACTCACCACTGTCCGGCAATGAGTTGAAGTCCCCACACAGCAGCAGCTGCACGTTGTCCCGCTGCCCCGCGGCCCGCAGCGAGCGCGCGGCCTCGTCCAGGATGCTGCTCGTTGTAGTGACGTCACTCACCACTGTCCGGCAATGAGTTGAAGTCCCCACACAGCAGCAGCTGCACGTTGTCCCGCTGCCCCGCGGCCCGCAGCGAGCGCGCGGCCTCGTCCAGGATGCTGCTCGTTGTAGTGACGTCACTCACCACTGTCCGGCAATGAGTTGAAGTCCCCACACAGCAGCAGCTGCACGTTGTCCCGCTGCCCCGCGGCCCGCAGCGAGCGCGCGGACTCGTCCAGGATGCTGCGTAGTTCGTTGCTGAGCATCACGGTCTGGATGAGCTTCACGTCGCAGAACTCCGGGTCCCAGTGGATGTGCGCGGTGCAGACTAGGATGGGCTGGCCCACCATCGACGAGTCTGTTGGGATGCCTGGCGGAATTTTACAGAATTACTTACAAATTCTGGGGTGGGTCACCCATGTCAACTAACGGTAAAAAAACTAATTTTCAACCTATTTTTAGATCCTATTTTTATTAAAAAAAGGTCAAGCCGCCTTGGAGTCGCTTGATTACGAATACTGTATGACGCGTTATATTTTAGGATGTCCTAAGCTTCGAACGAGTGCAATTTCCGACGCCTTATTTACTGAACACATAATTTTGGATAACTTAAAAAACGTAACTGTACGTAACTAGTTTCAGAATGTACTTTTATTTAATTTAGAAATGCACAACCTGAGGATACATTACCGTTCTCCCACGCAGCCTCTTTAGTCTTGAGCAGGGCCGCGAGCCCGATGTTGTCTTTGGGCATGACCCGGTTCAGCATGTTGTCGGAGCCCTCGCTGTTGGCCATCGCCAGCTGGTTGAACTCTATCAGGTGCTCTTTTACTAAGGCAAACCTGGAATGGAATAGAACCACAAATAATGATATTTGATAAGTGACTAACACTTTATGGTAATAGCGGATTGTTTTCTTTTTTTTCATTTAAATAATGACTGTTTTAGATTATGGCCCCGATTCCGAAAACACTTTCTTAAACTAAATTAAAAATATCACTTATCTCTTTCCCTGGATTTGTATTAGAAATGAATAGGTACATTGGTCTCACTAAATTTAGTCCTCATCATAGTAAAATTGAACGAAATTCGCTAAGGACTAGCCTAAAAGGCCTTCGCTGTGTCATAATGTACGTACATTTTAGTTTGACAGGACTTAAATGAATACCTGTCTCTGTCTTATACTATTGATGAGTAAGTGACGGCGATAGTTTAAATTTAGTTTTATTAAAACTAAACTGAACCCCAACTTCTAGACACACTCGCAAAATGCGATGAGTAGGTAACACAAATTCCATGCAAAAAGCCAATGTCAGTAATTTCTAATAAACATTAGCATATCAATTACTTTATATTATTTGCAATAAATTATAAACGGTGTAGGTGGATCAATACTTGTAAAAAATCAATGAATCATTCACAGAGCAATATTAAACAGAAGTGAGATATAGCCAGACATATTTTTATTTCGTTACTAATATAATACCTGCCATACATACAGAATTTATTGGTTAGAACAACTTAACTTAAGTACTTCATATTTAGGATTTTTTTATTGTGACTATTTTAATGTGAAAGTTTATTTTAATATGAAAGTGTTCGCGATATCATTTGGTTTTAATGATTTTATTTATAGAATAACTAATCTTACTAGCTTTATTTTAATAATATGGTAGTGATAAAATTGGTGTTTTATCTTTTTAGCAAAAGCAGCCATAGCTGACGTAACAAATAATGGTATCATTAATACAATTGGTCTTCGATTAATCGTTATGTAACTTATCTTGATTGCGCGATATCTAACTAATAGGTGCAGTAATTGCTTTAACGCTATTAGTTTATTGTTGTACCAAACAAATGATATACATTTTAGTTAAATTCCGCATATATCTTTACAGCGTTTCGAGAGTAACATCGTTTAGCTGCCTATAGTAGTTTTCAGAAGTGGGATACATTGTTACATGCAAATTCCAGAAGTGGGTAAATATCTTTTGTATGAAAAGTTAATAACTATCGCAGTGAGATACTTTCTTCTCACAAAACCCTCTTGATGGCTTTATGAATTGCCATCTCCTATTCCTTGTTCTTAAGGCTTATTTTAAAACTGTTACCGCACTTGTTTGCAAAGCATATGTGAGCAAAAATAGGCTTTTATTTCTAGCACCGACGATTACTCCACATACGGACTCAAGATGATAAGGCTATGTAAGTATCTGTATGCTATGTATAAGTTCATTAAATCTGCTATTCTTGTACGAAATGAAAAAAAACTAGATCTAGTAACTAATAACACACGTTTTTGAATTAATTATACTGATAAGCGTTGTCTATCACACAGTGAAGAATTACTTAAAGGCAAACAATATTATAAGTGTGCATAACTATTGATCTTTGAAATGTACAAGTCAATTAAAGAAGGTAACTGATCAACTCACTTGGCAGATCTGAAGAAGATGGCGCACCCGTCGACGTACTTCCTCTCTGACTCGGCCATCGTCTTGGCTCGAGACTTCGGCGAGAAAATGCCGTCGTAGCCGTCCTGCTTTAACTCTGGCAGGAAGAAGTGGTAAAATTGGTCCGTTTCTACTTCCTGGAAATGAAAAACAAAATCGGGGACATGATAATCTTAATAGTTCTTTGTTGCGATCATTACAATCATCTAACGTATATTTTTGTTTTTATACGGTTTATTTTACAACAAAAAACAATTTAGTCTAAGACGATTGCAGTTCAAACAATTTACTGTATATAAAACTTTTTCTTTTCTCATGCAAATAATCGCCCGACTATAATTGCGCTACAATTAAAACACCGAACCTGTAAACTGATGATATCCGCCGAGTAGTGTCTGATTTCGTCCAAGATACCCTTCTTCCTGTAGTCCCACTCGAGCGCCCAACTGGGGCAGTAGCCGTACATTTGTCGCGTCGCGTATTTGTCGCAGAGCACGTTGTAACACATCACCGTGAATATGCCTGGGTGACGAAGAAATTTATATGATATAGGAATAGTCGGTACATCTAAATGAGAGTGAAAGCTGTATCAAAATCCGTTTCGTGGACGCGGATGGGTTATTATGGAAGCTTACGATTGTCGGATGTCGTTTTTTCAACAATTCTAGGAAGGGTTAAAATTTATCAAGATCACCTTTTTGGGCTTAATATATGGCGACATTGAATATATATCTATTAATATTAATCCTAAAAAAACCTATATTTTTCATCCATTTTATCTTATCCAGAATTGTTGTAAAAATGACATCCGGCATGCGTAAGCTTCAATAATAACCCAGCGGATGGCGACTTTACTTAACAGTATTAAAAATTTGGAAAGATATATATAGAAGACCTACATTTTCTAAAAATATATTGCAGTTTACATCAATTTTACATAAAAAATTGAAAGCACAGTGTTTTAAGAATACATATAAAATACAATAAGAACACAAGTAGTTTGAAAAAGATATTTGAAGCTTTAATTAAGTTTGGGTCATAAAAAGTCATTTTTGGATTGTTTACTGTTAAAACGATGAGTAAAAACTGTTTAACAGACATTGTCAGAAGAGTCAATAAAGGCGAAGATATTAAAATTAAAGTGCAGTTCACAGAACCAAAGCAAAATTAACTAATTGGCCATTTACGGCACTGAAACTTACACCAAATGAAACTCACACATTATCAAGAAACAACGATCAATAATTGCAAGGAAGGCACTATAATATTAGCAAGTACGCAACACGGTTTTAGTAAGTACCGTTCCAAAGGTTTCTGGGTTGCGCCTCGATTGCCTACACAGAAAAAAGACCGGATTCCGTTCGCAGTTTTAATTAACTTAGCATGCTGAATATCTACGCAGTGCTAATGATTAAAGACTGCTTACTTGCGGTAACAAAAGTATGGGAACGTATGCACGTAAGTAACAAACATCATCGTGGCCGTAGTCTACTTCGTTAGGAAAACATGTGTAGCGTGTTAAAATATAAACCTAATTATAATGAGATTCACACTATACGCTCTATTCTGCACGGCCCGCAGCCATTACTCGAGCGCCATGCAATCCACGCGACGTAAATCTGTTGTTTTTTACTCGACACGCGCCCGATTGTCAAGATACGACATTTTCTCTTGTAACCGTTTGATACTTTCACCTTTATTAACCGTTTAGGAAAATAATCATGCATCTATCCCTCCGGCGTGTCGTGTGTGTTACATACTTAACTCTCAATAAGGCTGGATGTGTACGTATGGATTATCCAAATACGAGGTCTAGTAAAGACGACGTATTTGCTCTATTTTCGCCTAGAGAATTAATATGGTGCTTATAGTACGACGCAAGAGTTATATCAATTTCAAAGAGGTAGATCCTACTTATTACGTAAACGTATGTAGCACGACTCGGCTCTCTCACGCTCTGCACCATTATCTGAGATTTATGCGAACGTAGCCAACTCGCACCAGTCTCATTACGGATCAAAACACACAAGGATGAGAGCCGCCCGTCTAAATGTCGACGTCGTGGAAGGCCTTGACGATGCAATTATGTGGATTTAATCGCGACCAGTCAATCAGCGGACAATGAAACAGCAATAGTGGAAGACAAAGCGGCAGTGACGGACGAATGACAGCTGGAAGGACAGCACAATGCTGGGAGAACGGGTTGCGGTTGTACTGCCGACAAATTGACAGAGACGCGGCCGCGCTCATGCTAATCGCGGGGTCGGCTCACCTACATCGACACTCCATCTTCAATAAAGCCGCAGTGATTCAACCACGCCTATTGTATGCGGTAACGTCGACGCGGCGCACATGCCAAATGTCGCGAAACAATATACCGCACCATGATAATCGCCAACAGACTATGGCGAGGAGAAACTACACTCGGCAAATAAATGTTAATGTTATCGAACACACCACGACACGTGCCGTCGTTTCGAATAAATTGTTACCGATGATGAAATTGTACGTGGACGAAGCTCGAACAATAGAAGAGAAGACGGTTATTGCTGGCAACATTTGAGAGACCGTATCGTGTGTTTATTTATTTTCAAATGTAACGATTACGGTTGGTATTATTGTCCTGTGGGCTGAAGGGATACATCAGATACGGTGATACATTATTGTTATTACGTAGTACTGAAGTTTGATTGCTCTGGCTCAACAATAGGCAAAAGGAGCAATCGGAAAAAGGCGTGGTGCGTGGCGGCGAACGCTGGTGAGCCATTGATGCGTGTCTCACTAACGGCTGTGTGTGCCCGCATTCGCCCGGATGGGTTCAGCTTACGATCAGCCCGACCCACGTCATTTTGAACATGTAGTGTCCCGTTATCATGATAAATAATAAAACCCCGATGTTTATTGAGCAAGACAATCGATTCGTTTGCTTCATTAGTTTCGGTGAAGTAAGTTTCCGAAAGGTTGAATCCCGACAATAACAACAGGAGAGGCTTGATTCCTGTTTATATGACTTATGAGCCTTCAATGTAAAGTAATAGTCATTAGATAAGGATCGGTCAAAGACCGCGGCACAATATGACGTAAGAACCTCTCAATAGGTGCTAACAAGCCGTTGTTAGTGGGAGTTCGATCGCGAATACTGTTGTCGACCTGTCTACTAGTAAATGGAACTATTAGACTACATAATATGGGTGAAATATCGTGCACTTAGAACTGAACTATTGACTATCCTTCTACGTTTCAATAAAATAATCTACCATAAGGTCAATACTTTTTATGGATATCTTAGTTTTTATCGTAACATCTATAAACTTCGAGCTGTATGTTATTTAAAGATAGGCGTATACAGTAATCATATTCATAATGCAACGATTTTATTGAAATCAGCGCCATCAATGTTACGGGAAGGTCGTCCCACTCATAACCAAACAAACGCCTTTGTACACAATGAGTGCTCAGCTTACATACAAGCATTCATTGCATACAATTCAGTTCATACAGATTTGCATATGAAAGTCTTATAATAACCGTGGATCGAGCTAGTATCGATTATGAAGACCATACACGACATCTGGCCTCAGTTGTATGAGAACTACGCAAATGGTGTTGCGTATTACCTTATAACTGATGGTTTTTGTCTTGGGTAAGGAAGCAAAGTCCGTTTTTTTTCATTAAGAAATATAGTGCAAATTGTCAATAGTTGCCTCTAAATTAATGTATGAGTCAATGTTTTAATGAGATTGTTCAAATTAAGTTTTAATTATCCTAAAAAACATTTTTATTTATTTTTTAATATTAGATTTGTCATTTATTTATTTGAGGCACATAAAGCCACAACCAAATATGGTAAACATTGTGAGCATCCTCACGCTTCATACGTTAGGTTTTGACAAATGGATTTTTAGTTCATCGGGTGAGTATGCATCAAAAGCAACGGCCCGCTCGCGGCTCGGCATTCAACCGTTGAAATATAACTGACTTGCTCGGAAAACGTCCAATACATACGGGAACACGAATACATGAATGAACATTAATCAGAAGCATGCAACGCGGAACAGGCTGGCACAACCGCGCCGTATAGGTTGTTAAAATATTAGCTCTTGTTATTTCTTAAGCCTCATTGGATGCGCCGTGATCGACTCGAACATCTCCTATACGGCACAGAACTCATTACTAGCACCGTGATTGAAGTCAACCATTGCCGGGCAAGTAAGAATTTTCGAATTCTGCCACACTGACAGAGGTCACGGAAGTCAATTATTTCGCCGGAGATAATTGGCTTAATAAAGCCTCGCATGGACTCGGCAACATTTTGTTTACCTAATTGAAACTGCTGAAATTTTTATGTTTCGAGATGAACAGTTAAGAATTTAAGTGCGGCTTTTACGAAGTGTTAATGAATTTTATTTTACAAGACATTTTTATATCAACGAGATAGTCTTAATTAATTCTGGTTAGCGTTAAGATGATATCATTAGTTCGGTCGACTTGAATTATTTTCTTTTAATACGGAACCATTAAGCTTAAAGGAATATGCAAATGCCTATGGTAATCAGTGTGTTGTGGGACTATAAATAAAAAAGGGATGTTAAAACAGGTCGCTTACATCTCGTCTCATCAGAATATAATAGAGGGAGGTGCTGGTGGGTCGTTTGGTGGCGTTGCTTTATGTTTACATTATGCAATTCTCAACGACAGCTAATACATCGCATTACAATTTAAGTGATGAGCGAGGGCGTAGCTGGAATTGACTTAATTAAGCTGTAAAAGGGGAATGCTCTTGCGTCTAGCTCATCACAGTTAAGCGATTTCAATATATTCTCGTCTTAGTTCCAAGTTGGGCTGGCATGGTTCCAGAATCGCATCATAAACGGCTCGGTTTCCTTCTACCCCAAACCGACGTACATAATGCGGTGCTAAGGAACTTTTATCTCGACAGTTAAAATTGCCGTCTGCGCGCTTCACACTTAATCAAAGAGTATCGCTCTCTTCGTTTTATATGAACGTATTGTTGTGATCTCGGGCTGCGGGTGCTACACTCAAGTTAAATGTAGCCTCAAGTGCAAATAACTACTCGGCTACTGCGATAACACTCAATAATGCTGGAAAAGACATAGCACGTAATTTCCCGTAAATATGAAGTAAGATAAGATAGAAGGAAGTCTTATAAATATGTATTTTTTTAGATACTAGATTTTTGGAAGATATTTGGAACTAAAATTTACTCATTTTTTTTTTGTTAGAGATATTAATACTTATATGCTGTTACCCTACTAATATTATAAACGTGAAAGTTTGTGAGTATGTATGGATGTATGGATGGATGTTTGTTACTCTTTCACGTAAAAACTACTGGACGGATTTGAATGAAATTTTGCAGTAATATAGTATATATGTTACAGTCATAGTGATTAAATGGATATTATACATAATGACTGGTCATTATTTATAATAGCCAAATTGACTAGACAATGTAATAAATTAATCACTTTATCTGGACATTATTCATAATAGCGTGTCAAAGTTAGCCAAAGTAAGCTTCGGGTTTTAGCCGTAACACAAACGAATATCTACTTGTTTTATTACATTATCCAAGTCTTCGAAGATATTATATAAAATAGCCAGTTAATGTGATTAATTTTGTGTTAATTATCACTTTATCTAAATTGAGTAGACATTATATATAATGGCTAGACAGTATATATAATATCCAGATTTATTACTTTGGCTGTAACATATACATCAGAATAACACATAGGGTACTTTTTACCGCGGGAAAACATCTCATTCCCACGGGAAACCGAATTCCACGCGAACGGAGTCGCGGACGGCCACTAGTATGCTATAGAATTGACTGAGGATTTTAATCAGAACACTGGTACTTTTTGATGTAAATAAATTAACGGTAAAACGGCATGTACCACTATTTCTTTATAAAACGTTTTCCCCATTTCCTGGAGGCCTGTGACAAGTGCAATATTCCTACTTAAAAGCAATTGGTTCAGTGTCAAGATTGGCATCCACAAATTGCTTTTATTTATGTAGATGTACCTACCAATACCGGACCGCTAATACGTAATTCCTGGACCCGCAAGCCTCGATTAACTTTTTATGGGCAACACGAGAACACTTATTGTCTGAAGATAGCCAGTGTTTATTTTCGCCACTTTTTAGAAAGGTTTTACGAGCGCTGCGCAAAAAGTATTATAGACAATAAAAAAAAGTTTCACGGACATCTCTTTCCCGTTATTGTTATTTGCAATGATTGAATACGGCAGTGGCAACTTTGGCAGTTAGAATACAAACTTGTAATTTCTGCCGGAATAGCCATGATCTTAAATTATTTGTTATGGCAACAATGTCCTCATCTTAAGTGTCAGAATAAGCAACAAGAGCTGTTAGCAATGTAGGTATTACAGTTTCGGGAGGCAATGAGGTCAACACGTCAATGTCTGGCTTTGTCCATTGTTCGCTTGCGGATGGAAGCACGAAGGGCACTTCCTTTCTTCCTGCAATTTGACCATGAGTGCGATTAAGCGCGGCCGATCGGATCGTTACACTCAATTGACGATTTACGCTTCCTTATTCTGCCCCATCTTCATCTTCAAGGTATCTACTTGCAATTATCTAAACAATAATGAAGTGTGATAGGTGCAACACAAATCTTTCCGTCTGGAATGCCCGATGCCGCCCGACCGGGTACATAAAGCGCATCCAGCGTGTTCGGCACGCTTGAGCTTCAGTGATTTATGTAAATTGGGCATGCGCGAGCGACGGGCTGCGTACGCACCTAGATACAAAACAGCCAGGAACGCGTGACGGGAACCGAACAACTACTACGGAGAATATACAATTAATCGTATACACCAAACCGTTATAAACATAAATTTGGTATTGGTAATACCGAAGCTTTAAAAGCTCCAGGTTGAAATGCGAGCATACGCGTGAAATAAAATAGTGACGCAAGGGGTAATAAATACAATGAAACAAAAGAAAAAGAAATTGTAATATAAATCTCTACGGAGCAAGACAATATGCGACACAGGCAGCTTATAATTCAAGTTGTTACTTGAAATAACAAAGACGATGTAGATGGTTGCATTGCCGGTATATCAGGGTGCTTATTCATAGAGGAGGCTTTACTGCACCCAATATTAATGACACTCTCGTATCGTTTTGTTATCGCCATTATAATAATAGCTACGAACAGTACTGGAACCATACGTGCAAAGATCGTATCGCTTTAATTAAACATTATTGGCAAGTTACTAGTCTATAGTATGGGAGGTATTATAGTGATTAATGATACCTTTTACGGATGCGATCGGTTAATATTAACATTGGCTACAATGAGTATGAATCATTAACACGCTACTTTAAGCGTGATGTTTCATAGAATATTGAACAATGACATGTATTGTAATTCAGTTCACGTAGACACCGGGTCATTAGGAGGACTTAATAACGAAGATGACAAAGATATAATTGTGGCTTGTAATATTAACTTACAAGTGGGTCGGGTCCGGTTAGGTCGCGTCAAGGGTATCCAAGGCCTTTGTGGTGGTAATGTGGCAGTAACTGAAACAAAAAATAATAAGGTTAACATTATATTGTTATAAAATAAAAGCGTCGTGGGCGCTTACTGGAAGGATCGAGATGCTAGGTTTTTGTAAAATCACGCCTATTGTTGAACTATTTTACAGTATCAAGTGCCTAAAACTACTTTTATTTATAAATAAATAGTGCGAAAACTTCAATAAATAAATAAGGCAATAAAAGAGCGCAACTAAAACGTTTTTTTTCTGTGAAAGTTTTATGCATAAAAATCGATCGAGCGGGATATTTTTTCTATTGTAAAAAATAATTAAGATTTGTAGAATTTTGAATGTAATATGGGATTACCAAAACTAACCAAAATTTGATGAATTAACATTATTTATCAGAGTTAGAGCCCTATCTGGCTTAAAATTGCCATATCTGAAGGACGAGGCGAGGAAGCTTAAACTTCCGTATTGCTTATTTTAAAAAGGAACCGAAAACATGGAAAGTCTTTACACAGATGGCTCTTCATGAGTCATGTCTAAAATCCTATAATTTCGCATGCTGCGTAATAAATCATAACCATCAAATTATGGTTGTCGAAAAACGTAATTCCATTAGCCAAGATGATGTAATTCCATCTACACGAGCTTTCTAAATTTTGACCGAAATGTTCCCAACAACCATTAGATTTTTTTCGTCTGTATATTTTTGCGGCCGTCTTCCAGTTAGCAACGCACAGTTTGCGAGACCGCGTTTACTTGTGCGTATATCGAGTTAAACATTCATTTCGCTCACTGTTATTATATAATCGCCGTGCCGTAATACCACTAGCCTTTTCTCGTTTGATGATTAAATCTTTTGGCAGGCAAGGCAAAAAACTTAGTTCAACAACTTGATAATCGCGAATCTCAATTTAAAAAAGTTATGGGGGTAAATAGTTAATTCTACGCTATTCTTTTTTTACTTCCTATTTATAAACCTCATTAAGTTTATCTAGAAATAAAAAATCGTGTCCGTTTTCTACTTTAGCTATCACATCATATTTTTTGTATTAGAGCTATTAGAAACTTGTCTTAAGTTTCATACATGGAACATTATGCATTTTATAAGCAATGAATAGAAGGAGTAACAAAAACAATACCGTTGCATCGTAGGACGCTCAGCAATAAACACCCACTTGGGGACCATTTTAAGAATTTTGATTAAGAATTCCTCGAGCGCGGTATCCTGCAGAGTTTCCGAAAATTCCACATAATATTTAGGCCCAACTTTATTATAACAGAGAAATTTCTTATATATTTTAAAATATAAATGTGTCAAGTCGAGAGAGGTGTTGTTTTAATAGAAAATGACAAACTATTATAGAGCTACAAAGGCGTTTGTCATCAGATTATGGATTATAATTGGTAATTAGATCGTGGGTTGAACAAGCTGCTCTAAATTATGACAGCACCAGAATAACAACAGCATTTCCGGTGACAATTGCCACAAGCTTTCAATCACTTGAATGCTTTGTAAGTAGAGAGAGTTGGTCTACGAACAGCATTTTGTTTCAAAACAATATTATTATAAGAATTTAATGACTTTCAAGCGATTTCGAGTAACGACTACACGAATGCCCAAAACGAGCAGAGTCGTGAGAGTTTCCACTTAGTACGAGAATTATGACGATAGTCGTGTGGGACCATTCTGTATGCTTGTTAAAGCAACTTTCTCGGCTCGACATCTTTCAGCTGCCGCCGGTGTGGAGGACACTTCCACTGCTAATAAGAAGTGTCCGCTAATAAACCAGTAGCGTCAAGTCATCGATTGTAACTTCACCAGGGAACATGTGGGTTGTCCGATTTTTCTAGAATAAATCGAAAAATAAACGGGGGAAACCACGCCAAAATTTACAAAGGTCAGAGTACATAAACCATAAAACAAAGCTACAACTTTTGCAACAGCAAACAAACAACTTTTGCTACGGTTTCTTTGCTTTGCCAACAAAACTTTACATTGTACTGGAGGTAAGGTCGAGCTGGAAATTCGTTTTGGGGAAATTCCATAACTAGAACTGGCAACACCGATACAACTCGAGCAATAGATAACCATCGGCACGCTCCTCTTTGTTCGCTCCGATGTACGCTAGATAAGCCGCTTTCTCTCTCTCATCTCCGCTACCGTGAGAACTCTCATATATAATATGTGACAGCCTTCGCGAAACAGGAGGCACTTTTTATCAGAGATCTGCATAAACAACTCCCATTCATACCGGATTACGAACGTAAACAACGGGTCGCGTTTTTTTTCAAACTTTTTTAAATTCAAAAGACGTAGCAAATAAAAAGGCGTTTTAGGAAACTCACTGACAATGCTTCGAATACTTACAATTTAATACAGCATTGTATGTAAACTGGAAGTGTGTAGGTAGCTGAATGGAATTTAATAGTATCTTTAAAATTGTTTTCGTATTAAAGATTTTGCAATGCGATTTCATTATTATAGTGCTATACACATTCTTCGATGACATCTTTAGTGTTAATGTAAAATGAAGCAAAGTTTTATATCTAGCCTCTGAAGTGATCGGATTACAAATAAAAGATAGCGGAGAAATTAGCTCGGATTACTTCACAAAGATCGTTTTCAAAGGCCGCCGATCGTCGGGTTAATCAATTCTATTTGAAACATTTTCAGTCCATTGACTATTAGCCATGCCAGACTCGAGGGAGCCACGCGAAACCGGTACTCGTCCACCGAGCCATCCAGTTCATATTGCAAAAACATAATAGATATTCATCTCGTATAAATCACGAAACTATAAAACTCTTCGACACGTCATAAATATTTACATAACCGTTCTTTTATTGAGCATTGTGACCGAACTTTTGTAATGTACTCTTGTCCTGTAACAGAGTACGTGCCAGAATCGTTTTACAAGTTTTCGTTATTGTCCCGGGCGTTTATGAGCAAAAAGAAGTCAACATGTGATTGCGTGTGCAGACTCTACAATGTAAATAAATAATACGACAAAAACCATATCCATCCTCTTTCTTACTTCGCAAACACTCCTTGACATTTTTTTACAATTTAACGTCACGAATTCGCGAGTAAATAGTTTGTACGTTCTTTCTTCAAAACATGTTTGTTATGTTTTAAAATAGATAACAAGTGTTCGTATATTACAAATAGAGATGTAGCATTGTCGGAGATACTATCTAAAAGACCGTACGTTGTACATTTTGTTCTGGGTCTGTAGTATTTTTTGCAAACAAGAATAGGCATGTTTACAGTATGTCTTTTCTTAAAGCTGTGTCTACATTCTAGGAAATTCTCAAAATAATTCTTATACCTTTTCTATTTAAGGGTGCTAGTATAATGATGTACAACAAAAAACCTGAAGTTTCAGGAATTTCAATTTCTAAAAGGAAGCTATTAAGTTAGACCCGTGTTTGCGATTCTCATAACGATCACACTTGGAATCGATAAAATAACAGATTAAACTGATCACTGTTCAAAACTGTTTAAAGAAAGTAGTAGCATCCAATCTCCTTCTTAATAGTTCGTTTTATGGCTTGTTTCCTTTGGCATGTGCTAAAAGCAGTATATGTTTATAAATTACCTGTACAACCGACAGTTTCTACAGTGCAAAATAGCCATAGATATTCTAATAAAACTTTTCTATTCAATCGTCTCTCGCAATGACATCATGGTTAGTTGTAGGTCTGCCTACTTTGGGTACAAATATTATTTTAATGTTACGCTCCAATGAGCCCAGCAGGAGGGCATTTTAGCAAATCTTGGCTTGCAATATTTAAATATGGTTCCTAAGCACGTTCTTTGCAGGAATCCGTCTTCATTTGAGTTCGTTTAATAATGCCTGCGGGGTTGGGTGGGGGAAGCCATTTATTTACAAAGCTTGGGAGATAGGAAGTTCTGTTAACACTGCTGAAATTATATACGTTGCTTTGCATGTTGAGAACCGATTTGTGCTGAATATAACAATAGGGTCTGTATTAATTTGTTACTAATAAGCTTACGTTCGATAGGTTCACGGTCTTGCTGTGGTATAGATTTGTAAGCTCATATAACAACATGTATCGAATATGACATCGACTCTAAATAAAGTTAGTATTAATCCAACCATCGGCCGTTTCATTACGTCTCCCCTGTCACCACCTTACATGGCGACCCTGCCAGGATTGGTGTCAGATTCAAATTAATAATTCGATTTAGTAAAGAATCTATTAGTGCTAAACGTCAACTCTGCCAACTAATGGAAAGCTTTGAAAATGTGCCGTTCGACGCCATCCAGACCACAGATGCCTCAGGATATTAATACTCAAATTGGATATTACAATCACATGAGCACAACAAGTGTTGAAACACACGTGGGCATGATTTCCTGGTTGATGCTGACGTTCCTGCTGATTTTCCTCCTGGTTGGAATCATCATCATCGTGCGCTACTGCGCAAAATGCTTTAATAAAAGAGTTGAAAGGAGCGTAGACGTTGGAATGCTGCGACTACAGAAAGTATCTGCCTAAGCCTCTTTTGCTGCTGCCGAGCGATGTTCTGGAGCCTCCCAGTATGTGAATGTGTGTGTGTTCGTGTCAGTTTTTTTTTGATATGTCGAATAGTTAAAAAGTGCGCGAGTGTTATATTTACCAATTGAATAAAACTTGAACAATGACTCTACATTTAAGAATATATTAGATGAAAATACATATAAAACCATACTCACTAACTTAACGTAAAATTTATATTATCCCGTAAAACAGGTTTTTATATAAAGGTATGTATCGAAATGTTTAGTGCGATTTTATGGCCAAGTACATTAAAAAACTTAATGATGATTTGCTAAGTATAAGATCATATTTAATTAAAATTGGACCTAAGCGTCGGCAGGGTGAGATAACTCAAAAAAAGTTACTCGAAGCCGAAGAACTGTCTATACAGTTCAATGTTTTTTTAGAGTCAATTAGTAAAGTATTGCAGTTTAAAACACCATCTGAGAAAAATTTAATTCACGACTATAGCACAAATTTTCGAACATTATTTAAGGAAATTCATGAATTGTGTACTGAGTCTTTGAGTACTAATAATTTTTTAACTGAAAATATGGAGAAGTTTGATCTTAAAGTTGGGCTTAGCCTTTTACCAGTAATGACGGACCAAGAGGTCAACACAAAGGAATTAATTGACGGGATTGAATACTATGGTTCTATATTAACTGATGCTGAACCTGCTAAATTAATTTCTTTTGTTTTGAAGACCCGTTTATCTCAGTCCGCTAAATTAAAATTATCTAATAAATATGATACTATTGCTGAGTTACTGAGAGATATGCGCAAATTTTTACTAGTGCGAAAAGCGGCACCTGCAATTCAATCAAAATTGCAAACCGCAAAACAGTTCGAACGAACCATATCCGATTTTGGTAAAGAAATTTCCGAGTTGTTTGTGGATCTTACTATTTCGCAGTCCGAAGGCAATTCAGAACACTATGACATTTTACGTCCTTTGAACGAAAAATACGCAATTAAAAAATTTGCCGAAGGCCTTCGAAATCGTAGGATTAGTACTATAATTTCAGCCCGAGACTTTTCTTCGTTAAATGACGCCATACAAGTTGCTCAAGAAGAGGAGGTGACAGTTACGTCTTCAGGTTCAACGGAAGTTGTAGGTATGTACCACCAACCGTGTAGATTCCCACCCCTTCGTAGAAATAATAGGGGACCCAGAGTATTTCGTGGACAGCGATACGCAAGAGGAAGTTCAAACAACAGGTATGTCTCTACACAAAATTTTACAGGTACTTCAAAGCCTTGGTCCCGCGGAAGACCTGCAAGAGGTAGGTACAATAGGGCTCATTTCCAAAATTCACAGAAAAACGTTCATACCATGTCGCCACAGATCGACGTGGGTGGCGAACAACCAAATTCAGATTCGCTGAATCATTTTTTTCGTGCCTAAATATGTAAATGTTTGCAACAGCTTAAATAAAGTTTCGATCAAATTAGGTCATCGCTGTTTAGATTGGCTAATTGACACTGGTGCATCAATTTCAGTTGTAAGACATGACCAAATAAAAAGTTTACGAATTCCTTTCCATACCGAGAAGCTGCGTATTAACGGTATCGGTGGAAGTGTACAGTCAGAAGGATATGTCTATTTAAATTTAAATTATAATGATACATTTTTTGAACACAAATTTTATGTTTTTCAGAAATTACCTTGTAAAACAGTCGGTATACTTGGACAGGATTTTCTTAGGAAATTTAAAGCTAGTTTGGACTTTGAATTAAACATGATAAAATTATGTAGCGACAGCAAGACAGTGTCGTTGCCCATTGAATATTTTTATAGTAATAATTCATCTTATTTAAATATTCCAGCTCGTAGTGAAACTATTCAATATTTTGAAACGAATATTTTGGACGATTGCGTTGTGAGTTCACAGGAACTATGTAGCGGTGTTTTTATTGCAAACTCTATAGTTAGGCCACGTAATGGGAAGATACCATACAAAATAATGAATACAAGAGATAAGGAAGTTACTTTGAATTTTTTTAACTTACATTTGACGAAACTGAGCGACTATCATATTTGTCAACATATTAAACCAGTAATGAATTCTGAAAGGGTTAAATCATTATTTTCTGTTTTGAATTTTAATGGAATGAATGAAGAGGAACAAAAGTCTATTGAAAATATTTGTGCTAAATTCCCTGATATTTTTTATTTAAAAGGTGATAAGCTCACCACAACTTCCTTGTATCATCAAACTATTGAATTAAAACCACATAACTCTCCATCTTATGTGAAGTCATATAGGCTTCCACATTCACAAAAAACAGAAATTGATAAGCAAATTAAGGAAATGTTAGATGACGGAATAATTGAGGAAACTAGAAGTGCATGGTCAAGTCCGCTATTGTTAGTACCAAAAAGAGTTGATACGACTGGTGTTAAAAAATGGCGCGTTGTAATTGATTATAGAAAATTAAACAACCAGATTCAGGACGATAAATTCCCTCTTCCAAATGTAACTGATATTCTGGATTCTTTGTCTGGTTCAGTTTATTTTACTACCTTAGACCTTTATCAAGGGTTTTATCAAGTTAATTTACATAAAGATAGCAGACCCTATACAGCTTTCACAACTAATAGAAATCAATACCAAATGACTAGATTACCAATGGGGTTAAAAACTAGCCCAAGTGCGTTTTCGAGAATGATTACAGTAGCCATGTCTGGTCTTAATTATGAGCAATGTTTGGTATATCTTGACGACTTGTGTGTTTTTGGACGAAATCTTGATGATCATAACAAAAATTTAATGAATGTTTTTTCTCGTTTACGAAAAGTTAACTTAAAGTTGAATCCGGTGAAATGTAAATTTTTACAGAAAGAAATCATTTATTTAGGTCATGTAGTTTCAGAAAGTGGCATTTTACCCGACCCCGATAAAATTAAGTCTTTAGAAAATTATCCAAAACCACAAAATCCAGACGAAGTCAGGCGCTTTGTGGCATTTGCAAGTTATTATAGAAAATTCATCCCTTCATTTGCAGAAAAAGCTTATCCTCTAAATAGACTTTGTTGTAAAAATTCTATATTTAATTGGACTGAAGAATGTGAACAATCTTTTCAAAATTTAAAATCAGCACTTATTTCACCACCTATATTGCAATATCCAAATTTTGACGAAAACAACGAATTTATTCTCCAAACGGACGCTTCAGGAATGGCTATCGGATCGGTATTATGTAATAACAACAGTTTGCCAATAGCATATGCCAGTCGAAGTTTGAATAAGGCAGAAAAAAATTATCCAACTATCGAAAAGGAATTGTTAGCTGTCGTTTGGAGTGTTAAATATTTTAGACCGTATTTGTACGGCAGACGATTTAAAATTCAAACTGATCATCGTCCTTTAGTTTATTTATTCGGAATGCGTGATCCAACTAGTAGGTTAACCAAATTTCGATTACAATTGGAAGAGTACAACTTCACTATCGAATATATCAAAGGAAGTAACAACTCTGCAGCTGATGCATTATCTCGAATAACTTTAACTTCCGATGATTTAAAACAAATGAATGAAAGTATTGTGAGTGTTATGACTAGAGCGCAAGTGAGAAAAATGCAAGAGATTAGTGAAAAACAAAATGAAAACGACATAAATTTGCCGGCCGATAATTATTGTCGCCCTAACTGTAGGCCTGATCAACCGAAAGTTGTGGAGATAATAAAAAAACCGACAAATTTTGTTGAATTACGTTTATTAAATGAATGTAAATTAAAAAAATTGCAAAGGGAAGGTTTAGTAACTAGAATGTCAAATAATTATGCTTATGTTCCAAGTAGGTCAATTATTTACATAAAAGGATTTTCTCGATCAACAATTACGCGAGACGTATTGATGAGAGATTTGTCTGATTTTTGTAAATCACTTAACATAAACGAAGTGTGCATAATAAGGAACGAACATAATGAAGAATTTATTGAAGGAATAATTATTGAAATTAAAATGAATTTAAATTGGTCCGGACCAAAGATTTATATATTAAAAGGAGTTACTAGGATAAATAATATCGATGACAGACGTGTCATCATAAATGATTTTCACCTTTTGCTCACAAGTGGCCACGCGGGTATAAGGCGAATGACTAATAATATAAAAAAGTTTTATTACTGGCCTAGTATGGAGAAAGATATTAATGATTTTGTGTCTAAATGTACTTTATGTCAAAAGCATAAACATAGCTTAAAAATAAAACAACCAATGGAGATAACGACAACATCGAATTATGCGTTCGAAAAAATTTATCTTGACATTGTTGGTCCACTGCCTAAGGATGAGTTAGATAGTTGCTACATTCTCACATTACAGTGCGAATTATCTAAGTTTGTAGAAGCGTACCCCCTACGTACCAAGGACGCGACTACAGTGGCACAAGCGTTTGCTCAGAACTTTATTTTACGGTATGGGATCCCCCGTGAAATAGCAACAGATCGTGGTACCGAATTTATAGCAAACACTATGAAACAGGTATGTGAATTACTTAGCATTAAGCAGATAACGTCGACCGCCTACCACCATGAGTCAATTGGAGCGCTTGAAAATTCACACAAAACAATGGGTGCGTATTTAAGAATAAATTGCGAAAGTCGTCCACATCTTTGGAGTAGTTGGATTCCCTATTGGTGTTTTGCATACAACAATACGGTACACACAGAGACTAAATACACACCCCATGAACTAGTTTTTGGTAAGTCTTGTATATTACCTAGTAATTTTAATTCAGGCATCGATCCTTTGTATAACTTCGAAAGCTACCCATTAGAGTTTCAATATAGGCTCCAGGTAGCGCAAAACGATGCCAAGCAAAATATTATAGCTAGTAAAGAGAAAAGAAAAAAATATTATGATACATATACTAATCCTATATCTTATTCTAAGGGAAAATATTTACTTTTAAGAAATGAAGTCGGTGATAAGTTAACAACTCTATATTTAGGCCCATTTTTAATTTTAGAAGACTTAGGATGTAACGTAAAAATTTTAAAAAATGGAAAGCAAGAAATTGTTCATAAAAATCGCACAAAACCATTTAGGTAACAAAGAAACTTATTATTATATTACTTAAGTACTTAAGACTATTACTAATACAATACACTTAGCATTATCATAATTGTTATGACATGTTTAATTAGGTAAGAAGTATAAACAATAACTTAGAGGTGTAAGATAACATTTCATACCTAACTTTGTACTTGTATGATTGCTATTTTATTGTAGCTACCTATTATGATTGCTAAACGATGTAAGCATTTAATGTATTGGATTCTTATTGTATTTTTTTTATAAAATAATTTAGTAATATTATTTTATTTTCCCTTCCATGGGAGGTGTGGTATAGATTTGTAAGCTCATATAACAACATGTATCGAATATGACATCGACTCTAAATAAAGTTAGTATTAATCCAACCATCGGCCGTTTCATTACGTCTCCCCTGTCACCACCTTACATTGCAAAGTGTTTAAAAAATATTCTGCTTAAGTTGTTTTGCTACTTGTTTACCAAATACAGGACTCATGAGATGGTAAACATTCAATTTACAATAATTCTTCTGATAAATATTACACAAATTAATAATATAAATTTGACAAAAGGGTACAATTTTGTTTTTATGCGTATTCAACTTATTCCAAAAGTATTTAGAGCGTTTTTTGCCGGTGAACATCTAAATATTAAAGCAAATTGACATTGCGGCACTACGATTACCGTCGGCGAGTCGTGTCCTCTCGCACGACCGTTCACGGCCAAGGCCATGCGGATAATAAACGCGATGATCAACGATGTGCTACATCACAAATAAAAAACCAGCGCCTGCGCACATGCCCACGTGGGGAGTCTTTATGATATTCAGACTAGAGTTAATGACTTGGAAAATTACTGCGCTACTGACAAATCCATCGGACAAAATGTATTGCGTGACAGCGGTTTTTGCTGGCAAATACCGACTCATCTCACGATGAACGGCATAGCGACAGATACAGCCTATTTACTCTAAACCATTTCGATTCAATTTATAGCGCTACAGGGTATAATTATTTATTAGTTTTACTAGACATTTCCGCAAAACTTTTTTCGTATTAACAAAATGTGTATTTTCACAAATGAGATTATCAATAACTTTAAAGTCTGAATGAATTGAAGCGATGCAATAGATCAATGCATTGCTACGCATGTCACGCGCTCTCATTCCTTCAAGCTAGTGCATCGCACTTGTGCGTGCGCGTGCACATCAAGGCGGGCACCCGTGAGAGTTGCTTTGGATATAGATGTCATCCTCTAGAGACCTTGATGTCGAGGTGAGCGACCCCTGGCAGATAAACGTCGCAATGATTGATTACCCAATGGTAGATCACGGAGATAAACTTGTAAACGATAGCTCATTAGACGATGACAATACAAATTATAAAACAATTTGGCAAACGCGTGACGAGGACGTGAAAACTTTTAACTTTGGCTCCATTGTCTCTCGTCAATTTGGAAGCGCAATTCTGATTCAAGATACAAATCTGTAGGTAATGTAAGGATCCTGCCATCAAATGTCAAATAAGGAAGTTCATTACCGTAAGTTGTCAAGAAAACGGCTCAGCCATGGCAGCCTGGCCAAGTACACGTTGAGGAAATCTTTTAAACATGGAGCCAACGACGATATGCAAGCCGTATATAAAGCAAGATGGGGCATCTTATGTCTCAATTTGTATCATGTTTATGGAGGTAAGTAGTACTTGTAAGTAGAAAAGCATGTTTAAGTAGCGTCTTACCTTAATACTTTTTAAGCTATTTGTTGTGCGGACGGATAGCATACATTATATGAATACATCGGCATTTAATCACGTCATATCAAAATTGGTTACAAATGAAAGTCGAATAAGAGTAATGAAAAGATAAATTATCGTTCACCACTTACGACTGATTGCTGTTAAATTTAAGAGAATATGAAACGCCGAGTAAAAGCTGTTCTCTGAATAAATAATGAGAAAGTAACAATAGATCATCCGCATGACGCATTTGCAAGTTTTACGGCTTGTTACGAGGCGATTTATTAACATTTATGAATAAGAGACTTTTAGTTTGTATTTAAGAGTTTTTGTTTAATGAAACATTGAATTTTGTTAATATGGCTATTTTTGTTTGTAATGATGAGGCTGAGGTGTAAGGGCAATACAAAACAACGTTGAACTGTGACCTTAAGACGTTCATCGGGGAAAGTGAACTGAACTGCATCTGTGAGCTAACACCATCAAATGTGAAAGTACCATCGCTGACAAGACTGCCATTCGTTCTCTAATAAGTTGTATTTTATTAACTCTGATGAGTGCTTTCACCCTATAAGAATTATTAGAACCTTTTCCACAACATATCCAAAAGGGCACGGTCGCGAGCTAAGTGGATAAAGTGACACTTTACACAAGTAGGTAGATAACATTTACTCGGCGAGATCTTGAAGTGAAAGCTGCTACGGCATATCGAGTATTATCAGGCATTCGAATTCTCCTATTTTGGAATAAAAATAAAATACTTGGTTGTTTCATAAAGATTCAATGAGTCACAAATGCAAGTGAAAGTGTATAAGTACGAAAATCGTATCGGCCATGTTTCGAGCTACGAAATTGGTTTATCGGATTAAATTATTAAATGAACTTGGGTCACATGAGTAAAGAAACTGAACAGAGACAAAGCTTCTAAAGAGCTAGCAAAATTTATACCTATTTTGGTAGGGTTGGCACAATTGAATAAATTAAAAATATAAATGTACTTTTTTTTTCAAATTTTTTATTAAAATAGGTTTTTTTTTACAAATTACATACTCTAAATATTTATTTTTTTATTACTTTTGGTTTTTAATAATTTGTTGTGTCTTTTAATCGAATGATAAATTCTAAATCTAATATAAAGTTTTTTCAAATAAACCAATGGGAAACACTCACATGGCATATGAAATGTACAATCTTGCAAACGTGCTAATATGTCATTACCAATATTAACATTTTTAATATGAAGATCAAAATATTCGCGAAATTTTTGCTCAAGCAATCCAACAAATTCAATAAAATTGTCAGGAGGTATTATCAAAAAACTTATTATTCATGCACACAGTACAATGTACAACCATATTTACAAAACTTTTTAAATACTAAAACAAAAGTATTACTACGTATTATGTGAGAAACTCGAAAACAAAAACAAAACACGCACAACGTTCGAGCGTCGCGTCACGCCTGCACGCCCTGAGATTGACCACTGGCTGATCTAGTTTGAAGCGGTTTCGGCTCATACGTGACAAGCGGCCAGTGGTCACGCACACACACGCGTTGCACTTGTAGTGATGTACCTGTCACAGCGCATTCGTATGTAGCTTTGTCTCTGTTCAGTTTCTTTACTCATGTGCTTGGGTCGAGTATTGCAGCAGCTAAGTGCAAAATCTGATAATGGAATGCGTGTTATTAAAGCTTGTGTTTGAAAACGCAATTCTCTGTTTAAAGCAGACTCAGTGAATGTATTGCTTAATTTTCTGAAACATTATATGGGAAGTTCTAAACTTGTTGGGTAGATTTAAAGGCTCGATGGCGCATTAGCTGGTGTAGGATGTAGAAGTGAAGCCCACGCTCGGTGTTATCGCAAATTAACATTCATTAATTATAAGTTTGCCGTGTTGAAATGAAATATGTATTTTACAAAACGGTTAAAGCTCAATTTGCGTGTGAAAGTTGCTGAAGCTCCGTTTATTTATAAGATACTTACAAATCACTATTTACATTAGCTAGACACACTGTTATTAATGTCAATTGTAAGAAGGCTTTATTACTTGTTATTTCCAGTTTTACAGGTTGAGTTACAGTGCTATTTTTTAACGAGAATGTGTCGGGAATATATTCATGATAATGTATTACCCTAACTGATATTTCGTGATGTTCAGGAGCAGAATTTATTATGTCTTCGGCAAAACAAATTTTACTTAAGCACAAAGGCTCTGTGGAGTTATGAATAAATCTTCTCTATTCTCACATTACAGTTTTCAGTTACATAAATATTTCAAAACGTTTGTATTCTGACAGCTCTACGTTTCATACCCTCGTGTTGCTTTGTTATAACAAAATTTTTACTTAGTTAGGTAATGCAGCATTATTATTAGTAGGTAGTATAATAATTGGCTTGTTATGTTACTTATCGCGGTAATCATGTATTAGGTTACGAAATTGCTAATTATAGTGCGGTAGGTATATCCGCTGCGAAAACCCGTGTTAACTTAGTTATGTGTTTCCGTTAATATGGTTCAGATAACTGCCGAGTATTATCAACAATATTTTTATTTACCATGAACCGAGGACAGAGGTACCTACTCAGTTTATTATTCTGAAAAGCTATTTGGTAGAAAGTTTTCCATTTACGTTATTGCTATATGAATTTTATCATGGCTCTAGCCTGTCAGAGGTGAACAACCTTCGGCTGTGTTATCTGTACAAACGACACGCTATATTAGACGTGTGACATCATTACCTATTGCTCGATGTTATTAACTTTTTATCGTGTTTTGTTATGCTTTGTTTACGTAACGACAAATAGCGTCGCAGGCAAAAAGCGACGTGTAATTACGTTCGCGTGATTGTCCAGTGTGTATCATTGTCGAAATTATTTCAACGCACTACAATTTTTAATTTTATTTCCTTGCATATGCCAAAGATAAACACAAAAGGTCAAATCTCAGAAACTGAGTAATGAAATAATTAAAACGGGCCTGAACGTTGCGTCGGCGCTGTCGGATGTGAATCCTAAACAAATATTGAATTATCCTAGCCCGGCTGATAAGTTAATTAATTTTCTGCTTGTGAAGGTATTTTAATAGTTACGGTAGATCCTTATCCAGTTAATGGAACGTTGTAATGTGAAGTTAGCAGCTGGGTAATTGAAACAGCATCGCGATCAAAACAAACTAAGAACGATATCTTGTTCGTTAGAAACAATTACATGTACCGTTTTTTAATACATAGAAACATCACAACAACACCTATGCGATAAAAGATACAGAAAATAAATTATTTTCTACAGAAGACCCTCTTATGTCTCACCTAAGATGCAACATTTTAAAACAGTAACATTAATCGTCTCTGCTATTCAAATGCAGCGCAACTCCAAATTGTGCTTTCATGCAATGATATTCAACTCTTAACTACATGCAAATACCATCAGCGAAATTCGCAAGAGTTACATGCACATTCAGAAGCACTTTCACTAATTCAGTTGACATAGGACGGGTGTTTTGCTCAAAGACGGGCAGTAAAGACGTCGGTATGGTTTCGTTGGCTTCTCGTCGGCACAACAGGGTTCATTGGCTGATTGCGACGACGTACTAAATTCCCTACATTGAATGCGACATATTCAGACTGTATATTTGCGGTAGTGATGTTGAGCACGAGAATCGCGTCCATGCACGAATTTGTCCGCGCGTGTTCTCAAGTGGTGGAGGGGATTATGTGTCACTACTAAATTCTAGCAGTTAAGTTACCTATATATCAATTGGTCGTGCGAAACTGTGGTACGTAGGTTGTCAATAGTCTGAGTTACCGGATCGTGTCATCATAAATGTTCAATCGTCTTATTTGTGCCAATAAAATCGTGAGTTAGAGATTGATTTTTTTTCATTATTTGATGATTTAAACCATAAAAAACTTTCTGGGCATTATTTAACTGTAGGTATGGTGTAAACACGTCAGATTTATTGTTTTATCGACAAGCTATAAAAAAGTCTAATTGGGGCCTTGTTAGTTTGATTTGTAAAGCAATCAAAACAATAAACCATACTACTAAAGTCTTGAACACTTTCGTTACCTTTTTTTCTCAACTCCTACCCATTTCTTATAAAAAAAACGTTTTGATCTTTTTAACCTTTTAATTTAACCCTTTTGACAACCCTACTTAAAGTATCATTTCACTAAAGTTGTAAGGTGATTAAAGTTTTGGCAATTGCTGACACCACCAGCCCTATAATTAGGCGTGGTCTGGATCATTTACAATAAATCATCATAGTAAATTGCAGAGTAAACATTGCTGCTCTATTTACTGATGAGTCATCTGCGCAGGGGCACGCCCGTATGCCTACAATCGTGATAACTCATAATGTATTGTTGGACTCTTGTTAAACAGATAATAAATTGTAGTCAACGTGTGTGTACGTAGCTTTTAGTCGAGTTGTAGATCGTTTATATGGTATTATTCTTTAGTATTACCACTAATATTTTGATAGTCATCTTAAATCGCATCTTCATTCGCTAGTACTGTGGTATGGATAGGGTGAGACCAGCCGAGATATTCGTACCAGGGATATAGACTACTGAAAAACACATTATCGAACCTCCATATGAAACTTCTATGATTATTAATACTCATTTTGTAAGTCTTTTAAAATTAAAATTCTGGTATAAAATTCGCAACTAGCAGCATTTCAAGTCGAATACCATAAAGCAAACGTATTTTCCAAGCGGGTTGCTATCAAGGCCTCTAACGGAAGACAGCTGAATACGTTAAAGCGCTGAAAATTTATTAACTTTCATAAATGCGCCAAAAACCGGTGCATAACAAAAATAAACGGGACTCGCTTCGCAGTTACTAAATTAATATGATTAGGTCTATTTCGCACATAAATTCACAGTTGCAGATAAAAATGCTTTATATTATTCAACTGTTTTTGGTAATTTCCTTGTATTTATGCAGAAAATAGATGAGAACAATGTTTCTTAAGCCACTCGTTGCTTTAAAATAATTACTGTAGTACTAATACTATTGTAGCTATTGACGCACGAGTCTATAAATACTACGTTTATGTATAAAATAATACAACACACTGCTCAACTCTTGATCAAAGTTGCACAATACAGACTAATTAATGTTTTTAGGATTGTAAATAGCCACTTTTTAACAAGAGCAAAAAATATTCTTCTATTGATTGGAAACGACCTCGGTTCTTAATTAGCTAAGACGCGATCATCGCTGATCCGTCTCGGGTTTCATAAAACAAGACTGAATTAAGTTTATCTTAGTATTAAACAGAAAATTACTAATTGAGAAAAGTACTATGAAAAAAATGGATGAGTGATATTAAAACTTGACCTTTGTCGAAAGTGGATTACGAAATACATACACGTCTATCCAAATGTCAAACTAGAGAAATTAACCGAGATAATTATCCCCCAGGCCCCTATAAACAAAGCAAAATTAAGCTTAATACGCTCGTGCTGCCTACTTCCAATGTAAGACTTGAGGGCAGACGTGTCGTAGAGTCGTAGCGCACACCGATGCAGCATAATTACCTACAAAATTGTGCAGACACAGCTAGATGTCTTACTTTTACAGTCCGTAATAATAACACACAACAGACGTTCGCCAATTAAAAACGACGCTTTCCCACACATTACCGGCTGACTGTTGTCTTCAACATAAGTGTAACGTCGAGTCATGAGTTCAGGACAAAGAGGAAGAATTAGAGAGGTGAAAGCAACTAGAATCAACGCAATCACGAACAATTCTACCAGTAATAACTCCGAGATCTGAACAGTATAAACGGAGCGATAGGCGAAACAGGCCAAATTAAACAACCCAACTTGGTGATATGTCACGGTGAGTGGATAGAGGCGTGGATATGCGAACACGCTCCAATTTGCATATCAACAACGAAAGTGTAGCGGTTGGGTGCATCGACCCGCGCAAAATGCACACCCAGTAATTATCCGCACACAATTCACGAGTGCAAAGTGCTAAACTACCACGACATCTTTATGACAGATTCGTTGTTTGAATTAAGTTCGAAAAAGATTGAAAATAGAGAAGTGGCACTTTAATATTAACCGCTCCAGTTAGCGCGTCGCGCTCCCGATTGTCGTGCGAAGAGACCGAGCGAATCCGCGCATCGAATCGCCATCTCATCGCTAATGTACCAGTAATCAACTCTACCCACAAAGATAATCCATGGCAAACAAGCAAACTGAATCTATCAAGCAGACAAAGTGTGCCAGTGAAAAAGTGAAGTTTCGTCAAATGCACCAGTTACCCAATTCACGAGAGCGGAACAAAACGCCGACGGAAGCGCGCAGCTGACTTCAGAATGCTCCATTGTGGGAAATGTATTAGATAACGTCTCGGCCCGAAAGCTCGCTCAAAACAATGACAGCGATTTCGCACTCGAAACCGTAGAGTGAGAAGGTTTTGAAATTCTATTCAGTTTCGTTTTAAACAAATTGCTTAGGACTTTGGTGATTTATGATGGCCGTCCATTACCTAACGCGCACGTTTTGCTCGAACGATTGCCGTTTGGTTGAGTTTCCGCGGGCTTTAACTGGAGCCAGTGTACGTGAGGCTTCGATAGGATCGCCGGTGCGTAAGGCCGATCCATCACAGGCACATCAGTCCGTATCTGATGGACGACCGTTCAGGAGTTCACACGCCCTCAGAGTCCTTAGCTCGTGATTTGTCGCACACCTACGCAAGTGCAGTCATCCATGACTCACATTTATTCCTATTCTTTAGTTTATTATTGACGTAGATTGTAATAAGTTGGCAATTACTGACTAACACCGGCTGCTGCGGTGTTGGTTGCTTGGACATCTGCAGGTAATCCTGTCTGCTCCATTAGAGCCGTAGGTTCGGCGTGGGCGCACAATACACCTAACGAAGGCTCGATACCATCTGACAGACACGACATTAGTTAATGCTTGCGAGTCAACACAAAGACAGAAGCAAAAGGAATAAAAACTGAAATATTCCTTTATGAGTACCTACTAGAGGATCAAAAGATTGTAAAACGTCATTCAGTTCACAACAGAGAGAGCGAAACGAACCGTGAGCATCGTGCATTACTAATTATAGTAGCATTCATGTCATGACATTATCGAGTCATCACAACCTGCCATGTTTCTATAGAAACAAAGTATCCCTATATCAAATCAAAATAAAACTAAACCAAAATTTATTTTCTTACAAACTTACTTACAATAGACCGTGAACGATTAGATGAGTTAACTAAATAAATATGGTTCCACTTAATTGTGAGTTCAGGTTGAACCAGCGGAGCATAGATAGAAGGAGATAGGAGGTTAATTTACATAGAGCGATAAGAAAATATTCCTTAATAAAACTTTAACTTACTCCATTTACATTCCAACGCATTTTTGTGCGTCGAGATAAAGCCGGTGAAGGTAAACTACTTGAACTGGCTGTGGACCTACCTACGAATACTCAGTTTAAATTAATTCAACGGCCAACTAGATATAAACTAATTATACAGTCGCAGGTGAACATAAAGGAACCGTTGAGCTTTCACGCCTTGCGCATGATTTGCGATATCATGTTTGCCGAACAAACTCATATGTTTAGACAACACATATACTTCAATGAGCCGTTAATATTGACCCAACCGATGCACGCCACTCTAAAATAGCCTTAATTAGCCATACGCCATGCATTTGAACAAGAGAGCACAGATGAAAGTGAAGTTAGTTAAATAGGAAGTACGAGGGTCATTTGAAAAGTTCTTAGCCTAACATTGTTAGACTCGTCGGTATATTTTATAACTACCCTCATTTTATAGCTACATTATTTAGCAACAAGTATGCACAGTTTAGTTTATTTGCAATAATTAATTGTTCGTTTACACGTGATACCGTAAGTCAAGTCAGAGCAATTTTTGAAAATGGATAAAATTGAACATCGTGCAGTGATAAAATACTTGTATTTGAAAGGTTTAACTCCAAAAGCTATACATGAAGACATGTCTGCCACTTTAGGTGAGTCCGCTCCTTCGTATGCGACTGTTAAAAATTGGGTGGCAGAGTTTAAACGTGGTCGTGAGTCCATTCAAGATGAGCCCCGTAGTGGCCGGCCCTCGACGGCTTCCACTGATGAAAACAAAGAAAAAATCTGTGATTTAATTTTATCTGACCGAAGATTGACAGTCGAGGAAATAGCTAAGACTGTAGGCATCTCTTCTGAGCGAACACATCATATAATTACTTCTGAACTTGGATTCTCTAAGGTGTCTGCGCGGTGGGTACCGCGGCTGCTTTCAGTGGAACAAAAACGCAACCGACTCACAACTTCCCGCGACTGTTTAGAGTTATATGAAGCTGATCCACAGGAATTTATTGAAAGATTTATAACCATGGATGAAACCTGGGTTCACCACAATACACCTGAGACAAAAGAACAGTCGAAACAATGGAAAAGGGCAGGATCACCCACCCCAAAGAAGGCAAAAGTGGTTTTATCGGCTGGCAAAGTCATGGCATCAGTTTTTTGGGATGCAAAGGGTATAATTCTGGTGGATTATTTAAAAAAGGGTGAAACAATAAATTCTGATTACTACTGCAACCTGCTGCGGCTTTTGAGAGAAAAAATCAAAGAAAAACGTCCAGGTTTATTGAGGAAGAAGGTCTTGTTTCATCAGGACAATGCACGCGTTCACACTTCTGTGCAATCCATGGCAGAAATCCATCGGTGTGGCTTTGAATTGTTACCTCATCCCCCATATTCACCGGATTTAGCACCGTCAGACTTCTACCTGTTCCCAAAGCTGAAAAAATTTTTAGGTGGTAAACATTTTTTTACAAATGAAGAGGTCATAGCCGCCGTAGACGCTTATTTTGAGGAGTTAGACGAAGATTTTTTTAAAATGGGTATCGAAGCCTTACCGGGTCGATGGAAAAAGTGTATTGAGTTCGGGGGAGAGTATGTTGAAAAATAAAAATATAATCAAAATCATGTGGTTTCATTAAGTACGTTAGGCTAGGAACTTTTCAAATGACCCTCGTACAAGTTAAATTGGTGATCAGTAAATCAAATAGTCGTGTGAGACTTGTGGGTTTATTTTGGTTGTATCCTTGTACCGCTAGGTGATGTATCGAATGCTATTAAGAATATGTCATAGTGGTGAATATTCCGAGTAGTTTAGCTGCGCAAGATCATTCGCCTCACTTTCACACTTTCACTGCGGGACATCGCCCGCGCCTGCGCTCACGCGTCGCTCCCACCGCGCCGTCTAATGTTGCGAAACTGATTATACAACACCGCTTCTAAATATTCCAATGCGGTTGAGCTTCTCTACGCGGAATTACAGTCAAATAACTATGCAATGCAACTATCTTATTCATCGGACTGTTATAAAAATATCGATACAAAAGTCAGCTTAAATTGGGTAAAGCTTTATTTTTGGCCACCACCCACAGTGCGGGCAGAATTTTTATAAACGGGACTGCGTGTTAAGAAAAAACTTTATGTTTAAACATACGTGTAACGTCTTCATGAGTTACTCAAAACATATGCGCTTAAATCACAGGCTGCAACAGCAGAAGGCCGTGTGGCATATTTAAATGCACGCACACATTTATTCAGTAATGAATCGAATGTTGACTCAAGGCCCACCTGTCCCTTCTGTGAAGCCTGTTAACCTTCGGAGACGCTTACTTCTGAAGCAACGACACCTCAAACAAGATGCTCGAGCCACACACTATGAGGAAGAGACCTCTTAAACCACATTTTTAACCCGGCTACAAAACAGCTGGCAAAAAATTTCAACGATCCCATTGTCTGAACCCACTTCTGAATAAATAGGAAATGCGTTTGCTAGTAAAGGAACGAAACGATTTTAGAAAGTAATGGTTCAATTATATTAGATAAACCCGTGCAATGCGCTGCAAAACGCTTTCGTTGCACTCAAACAATATTAACTTTCAATTGAATAGCATTACGCGCGTTCGTTGAAATTTATATCTGTGCGTTCAAAATTTTATTTGCCCGTTCATTCTCTTGCTTATTCAAAGGTCGGTCGAGGTGATCGTTAAATTATTTTACGATTTGATGATAGCCGGGGCAAACGAACCAATGAAAGTTTCAAATAATTAACATTCACATTTATTGAAATGATCTTTACCATGTTAATAAAATATATCTGAATCCATTACATTGAATTACTTTACACAGTAATCCATCAATCATTGTTATTGAGTTCTGTTGATTCTTTTTTCGGACAAGTTTTTGTATGGGTTTATTTTATTAAAGTCTTAAGATTGAGATTATTTTTCGCCTGACACATAAACGCTAATAATATCGTGACAGGGCCCAGTATACAATAGATAAAATACTTACAGCCCACCGCGCAATTCCATTTAATCCGTTGTCACGCAAACTATTGCTCGAATTAAGGGCAATGATCGGGGGAGCGCGTTCTCACAAAGTGGGCCTCATCCCAATTAAACGTTAAAATGTGGCCACCGGCGCTTACCTATCATTGGTACGTTCCAAATTTGGAATTGGGACAGGTGGTCATGCGTCCCGCGGCGCTGCGGTGAACGTCCTACGGTGAAAGTTGGGCTGGGAATATAGGTCGGGCCGGTGGTCGTTTACCCTTAGCGCGGGTCTCCATTACACACCAAGCCACGACCACTGACAACTGCATTAGTTGGAAACAATGTCTTTCGTTGAAACCATGAAGAAGAAGACACAGACATTTAAATGGTGATCTGGAAGATATCTGAGGAAAGCCTATGTCGTCGTGTCTTGAAACGTTTCGATCGATTCTTTGCCAAAATTTCAAAACCCACCAAACTTATTGCCATTTAATATAATTTTTGTATTAAAATTGTCGTGGTAAATATCGCGCATGACAACCAATGGATTGTGGACACGTAAAGTTTAGGAGCCCCACGTCACTCAGCTCTCTCTAAATATTCTATTAACCGGGAATGGTGTCAACGTTGGTGTTATTACCCACTACATCAACTATACGAGCAGCTATGACGCATGCCACCAACCAATAAATACATCTAAACGGATAATTACTCCACTTTCAGAAAAAGAAGACACAGAATTTATTAATCTAGACGTAGCATTAAAATTGTGTTTATGTATTATTTTGTTAAACACTGTATTTATAGGCGACATTGCGGTTTGATTTTCCATTAATGGTTAATTATGGTATGCAATTAATTCTTGGAAAATGAATACCGGCAACAGAACATTCAAGATTAAATATCCGCATTTATACTGCAAATATTGAGACTGATATGTAATTATAGTAATAAATGCGGTGGCAGATTTTTACACACCGTTCATGCATTACACGTTGATATTGAAATTAAATAAATTTTAAGACTGTTTAAACTCATATTATAAGTTATTTACGTTTCTATTCTGAATAAGCCCTTAGGAGAGCTCAAGTTATTCACAATTTTCATATAATTTCCATAAAGAGTAAACATTTCGATTTGGCACACGCACATAAAAGTTCAGTCGATTTAATATCCTACAGATTTATGATGCGACATGCATCTTATCTTTACGAAATTGATAGCAGCTGCCCTAAGGTACAGGAAAATAACGGTAGACATCAACATGCATTTGATGTTTAAAACAAAAACGATATATTAGTCAGTCATGAAATCCTTTGTCCAGGAAATGTTATGCGACGAGTAACGGACCGCACTTCAAATGTAGAGCTCTCTTCTAATGAATATGATAATCATTTGGAAATAAAATTCTTATAAACTGAATATATACAAACTAAATGCAAAGGCAACAGTCGCGTCTGCAACTGAAATTCGTTTGAATGGTTGTACAAATACATAGACAATATTTCAATAAAGTTATACATAAGTCTTGCGTGTCTACTGAGCAATCTTATACAGCAAACCACTACTTACAGAACACAGTAAGTAACAAAGGATATCGCTATTTAAATAATTCAGGAAACATCGAAAACAATGTAAATTATTTCCAACCACAATGTATTCATCGAACTTCCCTGTCCGTAACTTATTTTAAGTGAATCAGACGTTAAATATTTCTTTATTCTATTCTGTCGTCCTGGCGAGAGTAGGAAACGAGATAAATTATCATGAAAGTGAGGGGCAATTATTCTTTCCGACCGCTTTTTTCTGGGTCTAATGACCAATAAGCATCGTGGCGTGACTCTCACTATATGCCACATTTATTTGTTTCAAAAGCTTACACTCACTAGATCTATCTCAATAAGATCAGGTAGATTTTATTTGCCGCAAAGTAAAATTCTATGAAAATTCGTATTCTCGAATAGAAAGCTCAAGGATCATCGTAAAGGCGATGTGTTTACGTACGCAATTTACGTTCATTTCTCCTTGAACAAACAAGTTACTATTGATCTTTAGGTGAAGTGTCTTTGTTCACTGTAAGGAGTCAAGGACAAACCTACTTTCACCTCTTACAAGTTCCCTTAAGAGAAAGCCGTGAGTTATTTTTTTTTTTATTTCTATGGTCTCTTTTGTTTAGTGAGCGGAACGGAATCCAAGGACAAATTGTGAGTCTCCACGCACACTCGACGAGTACTAGACTATCTACCGATCCCATGAGTTGTGATGAAACAAACATGAAAGGTCAAAGGTTTAAGGACAAACCTCCGAGGCACATTTAAGAAACAATATGTTTGTTTAGTTTAGATCATTACAATAACTCAATCTGTACCCAAACACGATTTCAATTTATCTTGAACAAGAATTATCTTATATTTGTACATAATAAATTTCACCTAAATAACGAACTACATATAATAACGGTAGGTGGAATCTGTTATTTCTCACAAACACAGTTTTCTTTAGCATATTTAATGCAAATATTATTTTCTTCTAACATATTCCAGCAGAAAATTGCTGGCAGGCCTTGTTAGTCGCCTGCTATCGGAGAGGTATGTTCACAAAAAATATTCTTGCATACAGAATAACCGTGTCAAAACAATTTTCAAGATCCCGTATAACTCTGTTTGTTGGAATCAAAATAGAAACAAACCACAACTTTTGAAGTTCAGATGTTTTGTTTTGGTAATTGCTGACTGATCAAAGTTAGAGATAGAATTCCAAATATAATGTAGTTGAGAATCCAAACGGTTGGTCTATGCTACAAACTACCTTTGAATCTTACGGACGATATGGAATTTATTTTATTTACGGACATTTATCGCCAGTTTAGTATTTTAACAAAAGATCAAAAGAAGACAGCGTCGCGTAAACCAGCATGCTTCATCTTTGTGAAAAAGAACAAGTTCTAGAGTAAAAGACAACTGAATGCAATGCAGAACAATAATACAAATTGTTAGAAAGTTAATGATGAACAATCGACCGTTTGGCGCCAAGAGTTAGAAAGCGTGTTGCTACACAGCTGTTTCTGATGCATCCGCATTATCCGGAAAAACATTACTTAAATGGGAAATAATGATACGACCAGATGAAATTTTAATAGCAACTGTTCTAGAAATGTCAACAACATAGGTATACATTTTCTAGCTAAAGCAACATATCGTACAAGCGTTTCAGAATCGGTAACTTACTTGGTAGTTCAGCATAAAAAGACCAAAACATTCCGAGAACAAAAGCGGAAACCATTAACTTGGAAACCAGTTCGGAATACGAAGAAGGCCAGGTATAGATATATACCAATAATTTTATCCATTCAAATGCGACTTGGAACACTCCATACTAAAAAAGAACCTATGAATGCTTGATTCACTTCACAAATAAAATAAAAAAGGGTTCTTATGTCGTCTTCCCTTTTATATTTGAAGTTGATTGTGTAAAAAAAGGTCGAACTTATCTGTGTGCTGTCGCATCAGAAAACGCCAGCCACGGTATGGGCTCTTACCTGCAACAATATTACAACTCAATTAAAAATAAATATCATAATAAAATGATACATCTATAAATAAGAATACCATAAAGTCATTTAACAACTTATAATACGTTAGTATAAATTGAAATAAATGCCGCCGAGAAGTCAGTAATAGGTTAGTGTGCGGCACAAGATTTAAATTAGAAGATACGGACGAAACATCGTGACAACTTGTTATATGCATATTCATGGGAACTATATATACCACATTCATGAGTAATTGGTCGAGATACAAATAAAACGAAGTGGCGTATCAATTGTCTTAATTAAACCCTGCGGCGAACATATATCGAAAGGGAAATTATCGGCTACCACGTCTGAATAATTTCTAATAAAAACTTAGTACTTTTAGAATATTAATCCATTCATTAGAAATGTACCGCATAGCTCGATCTACGAGTTCTTCGACTGTATTGTCTGAATCTCATCGTATGATCTTTCGGGCGCGTGTGAACGACAGCATAGTTGAACCGGTATGTGTCGCACGGCATATGTAATCCAGCCCTTTGCATTCATAAAGCGAACCGAATGCTGTCGATATTATGAATCAAAACAAAAGCCGCCAAGAGAATCGTGCCTTCGAAATTCTACCTTCAAGGATGTCGAAAAAACTTTCGTATTTTCCACCTTCGTTTACAAAAAAAGGTCGGTTCAAATAAATTATACAACAGGTACACCTTTAACGCGATGTTCAGTACAACTATTTGCAATAAAAAGTGTAATGTCAATTATCATTATGGCCGTCTGAAGTCCACTTATCGCTGTTAATTAAGGGAAATAATACCGAGGAAGCGCACTTTGCGCTACAATTGTCGCTGGATTGATTCCAGTTTGTACTAATTTGCAGCCGGTTACCAGCAAGGTGGTTGCAGGTTCACTTGGGAAATAAACTCAGACACAAAACACTATATTAACAGTACGATCACAAAACCTTGGGTCTCTTAAAATAACACCGATGTCAAAATATTTGTCGGTGTTGCAAAAGATTTTGGATTCAACAAACTCAATATTTTTTGCTCTGATTCATTCCATCAATGTCACTGGGATTGAGCAATGCTTATGGGTCTTTGGTTTCTAAGTACAGACGGCAAAAGAGAAAAGGAAACGGGGCGTATAAAAATTGGCCGTAATTTGACATTCTGATGTAAAAATAAAATCTGTGGAAGCCTCAACTGCGAAAATTGAACAGCGGTTCACATTTAACAACATAATGCCGAATTAATACTTTTATTACGCCCCTTAGGCCCACTTGCACGTAAATTTCGAGTTAAATAAATAACTCTGGGTTTGTTGACTCTAGGTTAATAGAATACGTTTTTAACTCGAAGCTTGTCTTGCACAAACTGAAATTAATCGAGGGTTTACTAACCCAAGCATTTTTTTTCTATATGTTAGCAATCTTGCGTGTCAAACAAAAAGTCATTCTCTCTGATTATATCCGACCAAATTCAAAAGAGCAATGATTTATGTCTAATGTATTAACATCTCTTTCAAACATGAGAAGTTTTAATAAGTCTTGTTCATTTATCAAATATGAACGTGACGCAGTGTTTTGGCCGTATTTGAGTATGTCAATTATGTTATTGTTTACATAAGGTCAAATAAAATTCCTACATCTATAATTATTTTAGTTTTGTGCTACCGCTAGGCTGTGTTAATCTTCGTAAAATGGAGAAGAAAACCAGAGTACGAGGTCCAAATTTCACATGTAATGAAAATTTGCTTCCTTGTGATATTATAATAATATAAAAGTATTATTGAAAATAAGAAAACTGATGGCTCCAATCTGCTGCAAAAGCAAGGGGCGTGGACAAAAGTAAATGAAGAATTTAATGCCATAACTTCTGGCCAGCATCAAAGCAGAAAGCACAGAACAAAAAATTTGTTCTGTGATGGAGTCTACAGATGAATTACAAAAAATTGAAAAAGAAGGCGAAGCAAAATGTTTCAGATGCTAAAATGAATATTCCACGTAAATCAGTGAATTCGGCTATATGGGAAGCAAATGCGTATAATTATTGTTAATGTACCATATTAATGCTGATTTAAATAAAACTGTTTGTATTGGAAAAAAATAATTTCTTATATGCATAATAAATAGGTAGGTACAAAGGTGTGTTATGCAGTTTCATCATTAAGTAAGTATCCAATGTTAAATTTGTGCTCAATTTTGTTTAGTAAATAAACAACATTTTCCTTTTCTAATCGAAATCTTCGGTGAAATGCTTTATCTCTTTGCAAATTGAAATGATCGATTCGTTCACTAACTCTCCTATTAAAAAAATCTGAACTTATGTAGTCAATAATTTCCTCGTCATCATCAGAAAACAAACATTTATTCATTTTTGTATAAAATAAATAAATATTACGTTTGACACTTAACCTTTAACACAGAGTTAGTCATTTAACCCTCCAACTTTGGCGGGTTAAAAATTTAATTATTTAACTCGTGGTTATGTCTTAACTCTGGTCAGTGCAAGTGAAATAAAATATTTATCCTCGAGTTAGGGCTTAACTCAGAGTTTAATTATTTAACTCTGGTCTGTGCAAGTGGGCCTTAGACAGCAACATTGTATTGAGGCAATGGAGAGCGAGTTTGTCTATCTGATATTTTGGTTCAAATCTCATGCCTATAAACAGTAATGTAAAATTGCATTTGTGATAGCTTTATAAACATTATGGTTATGCAGAAGTGAATGCAGATTTCTCTTTTACGTTCCACGAGGGAATTGTTCTCTCGTTTATAGTGTAGGAAATCTACTGCACCTACACTACAACATTATACATTTTTATATCATCTCATTAACTGTCCTAGAGACAAGTGGATCACTAGTGACATCATGCCGTAATTTTCCAACTACTGAAACTCAAACTCGCTTTAAAACTTGTAATCTTAGTTTCCAAACTTTATCTCCCAAAGCACTTACACGTTTAATAACTTGACTACATAAATTCAGTCGTCGTTACCGTTTTCACTAATCCAAGTAATCTCAAACTATCTTGAGAGTGGATTAAGTTCACGAGCACGTTTTCTATTGCTCCTTTAAACTGAGTCTTGTCGTAAAGGTCACGAATTTAACAAGCATTGTACGTTTAATAATGAGAAGTGTGTATTGTGGTCCGTTCTCAGAAAAATAGTTTATCGTGACATCACCCACGCGTGATTGCGTCGTTGGAGCAACAATAAGGACAAGAACTCTGGCCCTTTCTATAGTTACACTTGGAAGCAATTTGTATTTGGCTTTGTGCGAGCTTTTTATTTCTCTTATTCTATTCACCTGTAAAAGCCTGCATTAGAGTAATTGTCTAATACCACTGCTTTTTTGGTTCAAAAAAGACACTAACTTGCTCTTTTCTTTAGTAATACCAACTACTTCAGTATTTAGGAAATTGATCATTTACTGATAATCGTACATAATAAAAACTTGACGTTCTTTTTCGTATAATAAGTTAAAACAGGCTGAATCATTGCTGTTAGATGATTCATTTCAACGCTCGCTCAAAAGTTAACTAGATCTTTTAGTGACTCAGTTATCATTCCGTCGTATCATAAAATCATTTCTTCAATGCTTTATGTATTCAGGACAATGCGACTTTCACTGTTAATTGCTATTTGAATTGACGTTTCAGCCACAATAGGTTAAATTGAGCTTGCGCGCACGCCAAATCTTGCGGCTGAATTATTGTATTATTCATGACTACAACTTAGAATTTAGACGTTAAACGCTTCCTTAAGGTATTGTGCATATATTCAGGTCAGGTTAACAATTGCTTCTGTAAAAGGTAGGAGAGATTAGAGGGCGCTTTGCATACGAAGAATACGGTTGGTGTGAGATTACGTTAACGAGTTCGTAATAGGATTACGTTTGGGAGGTCGATGTGCCCTAGTTTCGGCTGAGAACATGCACTGACGACAATTGTATCTAGATAATAAAGTAGTAGTACATGTATAGTATTCAAAGTTTAAGCAGGACTAAATTAAATTATATTTTGTTTTATTATATGATATCAGACATGGTAGTTTTATTTTCTGATATAAAATTACTCGTCGGTTTTTTTTAAATTGTTTTGTAGTTGGCGTAATGAACTGGAACATGCGACAGATATGCCTAGCGCCTGACTAACACGCAGTTTTTAGTGTATGAATGAATGAACCAGCCTACAGACTGCGTGCCATTTAATTCTGCGTGACTCACGAATTAGAACTACCTCGCTATCGTAATTAAAGCAGCATCTACAAAAACAAGTTCAGCACACTAAAAAGGAAAGATGCAGGTGTTAACTAATGCATAAACGATTTTTATGATGTAGGGTATAAACTAAGCTGTAATTAACTAGACATAAAAAGCTACTTTAAATAACTAGCAGCTTAGTACAGCTCTTTATGTAGTCTAATGAAATAAATTCCAAGATCATTTCCTTCTTTAGCTGAACTATTTAGTGAGAATGAAAATAAGTCCATAACATCGGAGCGGATGTCTCAGAATGTCCTAGACTGATATTAATTAGTCCAGAAATAATTTTATCCAGCTTTCGCATAAAACATTTTCACTTAAAGCACCTGGTGCAATATGGTTTTCTATTATTATAATGCTCACTATTAATTTCTTGTTTTCTAAGCTTGATAACTACTTACCAACTAGGCGTAATCCCTAGTTAAACTGGTCTTACGTAGTACAACTTTCTTAAAAGTAACTTCTTAATACCAAACAGCAATTAATAGTCATTGCACTTTGAATCCATCAGGGGAAGATAGCGCGCAAAGATAAAAGGTAGAAAGTGTATCTTCTGAGACAATAGGCTTAAGTAGAGCATGTCGCAGTAAAACTCTGTCATTAATGGCTGTTTTCGATAAGAGAACTACCGCATACAATGGATTGTGAAAAATGGGAAACCTACGCACTGCGTGTTATAGTCTGAATGTAGAAATTTTAAGTATAGTGTAACACAATAAGAACTTTGAAAGTCAATTTCAAGCCGCTCGTTTAAAGACAATAAAACCTAAAGTAAATATAACAAGTACTAAAGAAAGAGTATCCTAATTATATTTGGCCCCGATGACCGTCCAGGACGGGGCGTACCGACCTTTCGTACATTACACTTTTTTCATAACAATAACACGCCCAGGCGCATCCTAACCGATGCAGATGCTACGTCTGTTGATAATAAACGTTCATAAAGCGTCTGGTATTATTATTTTTTATATCGGAGGTGACATTTGGGAATTGTTGAACGTCTGAGTTTTGACGGTTTGTACCGGGTAGAAGCTGATATCTCACTAGCTGAATAAACGTTATATTTGACGTTAAAGGTTTATTGATGACAGTTTTGTACGATGTAATAAAACTTTACAGTCTGGCCACCGAGAGATTGCGTTTGTGACACATGCCATTAGTGTTGGGGTAAAAAACAACATTGATAAATCATTTTTCAATCAACAGAAAAAAAACTTGCTTATCTTATTTTTATTTTATTTATAATATAAAAAGTTTTATGTTGTTACGAGTTAAAGTCTAGGTAAAATAATAAAAAACAAAATCGAAACAGTATTGTTTTATTGTAGGAACGTAAATAATTAGATTAAAGACTAGTGGCCGCTCGCGACTCCGTTCGCGTAGAAGTCGGTTTCCCGTGGGAATGCGAAGTTTTCCCGCGGTAAAAAGGTCCCTTTATTCTTTCATACATATATTTTTGGTTCCTAGAACCGCTTTCGCAGCGCACGCAACGGAAGCCCTCAAGGATGAATAATTTTCCCCATTTTTTTTCCCATTTTTCATTATTTCTTCGCTCCTAATAGTTGCAGCGTGATGTTATATAGCCTAAAGTCTGCCTCGATAAATGGTCTATCCAACACAAAAAGAATTTTTAAATTCGAACCAGTAGTTCCTGAGATTAGTGCGTTCAAACAAACAAACAAACAAACAAACAAACAAACTCTTCAGCTTTATAATATTAGTATAGATACTTGTATAACGTTAATTTTGAAGCTAAGCCCAAGGTCGAAAAGAACTAGCATGAAAATCCAACTGCTGCCTTTTTACAAACGAAACTCAAAAGCATTGTATTGGCAATAATTGGCAATAATATGGTATAAGTCTCAGCACCCGATGACCGTACTGCGGAGCCAATTCATCTATTTCATATCGAACATTTGCCGATTTATTTTCTTTCACTAACCGCAATAGTTATGCTTCAAGCATATCCATATTTACGTCGATATCATGTTTTTATAACCAAGCTACTTATTCTGCTTTTTTATTAGAAATTGATTGATAACTTTAAAATTGACTGATATTTTTAGCACATCCCTACGAAAATATGATGTTGTTTACATTTTTAAAAATACATATTTTATCAGTAATTATTACGCTTACAGTAAGCCATCAGTTATAAAATTTAAAATCAGTGTGTTTTAATATCATTTTATTGCTTATTATTTGTTTGTAGGGTCAAAATAGACGACTTTTTTTTTGTTTGTTTTCGTAGACGGCCTTTCAAAGTTACCTCGTTATGTCAAACACAATGTGTCAGGAACGCATTCTCTCGGTGGCCGGACAATAGTAAGACATATACAGTAAGCATTTGTTTTATTGATATCGAGGATACAAAATAAGCTTACTGTCCTACTTAGTAGTCTCCGAGAGAATCGTTACTTTGTCTCATGATTTATATTTAAACTATTAAACGGGCATCAGTTCCTAACATTAGTATGCCAAGGCAGCGGTATAAAACGCTTCAGCTAAGTCTTAAATGTTTACAGCTGCATTGTTCTGTACTAGATTATCAAAGGTATGCGATGAAAAAACTACAAGGACATAATTGAAAGAGCGCTATCAAGTTAACTGCGTGTAATTTAAGGATGTTATGTAAAGCGCAAAGAAGCTAACAACGACACTAATGTACGTTAATAAAGGCTTATCATAATCAGCTAACTGCTAATAAATTACAGGTGGCAAAGAAAAAAAACAGTTACGTCCTCGTGGCTGCAGCTAGACAATTATCCGTTATTAACACTAAGAAACTAGTTAACAATATGTATAATTTATGTATTAGGTAGTAAGAAAACTATTAATTATTTAAATAGGCTTTTGAGATAAAGCGGAATAGTAATAATTTGACGGTGATAGTAGATAAAAAAAACATATTTCGCGTAATAAAGCAATTTTATTGTTTAGAAAAGGTTAAACTTTATATGAACTAAGCAAAAAATATTTCTATTGGCTAAAACCTAATTTTCAGTGTGTCTCTTCTGAAACCTAGAACCTTAAATTTGTATTTCAATCACAGGGATTTCGTCATCACAATATCTATAGTCAATTAAACAACCCAAATGACAATACGATTCAGTCTCCAGCTATGCAGATGTTCATTAGATAGCTGCATTCGATCGGAAGGTGTGCAGGAAATTAATCAATCAGTTTGCAGGGCAAACACCGCCGTTTATACAGGCAGTCAGACTCGGGCTCGACAGGGGATGCAAACTGGGGTACTTTTAGGTAGCTTTATATGTAAGGGTAAATAGACTGGGCACTATCATGTTAACATAGCAAAAGAGATGTATTACAAACTACTCCTAGGTAGCTTCATTATCATTATCATTACATAGAATAAATCCAAGTCGCTAATTCTGTCTGTTTGTACGTTTGTCCGCTATCTCCTCCTAAACCACTTAACGGATTTAATTGCGGTTTTTACTACCTTTAGGGTTATTTTTTCATTTAAATTTGTAAATAAAGAACATTTAGAAAAAGTTTTATTTAATTAGCCAAAATTCGATGTTTTGTAAACAAGCCAAAATTACACCATTGCGAAGCGTGGGCAGGTCGCTAGTTATATGTAAGGGTAAACAAACGAGGTATTATCACGTTAACACAGCAAAACGAGATTACGGTCACTGGTAAAAAGATGTATATTTTTTTGAATGATTCTAAAGTTTTATTTAAAAACATACTATGAATAAGTAATTAGAAAACTTTTTCAGTATTAAACTTTGTTGTAATTTAATCGGTAAAACTCGGCAGTTGTCTGAATAAATTTAAGAAAATTGGTTAGGTATAGAATTAGTAGTGGGATGCTAGCTAATTACCTCTTATATATCTCTATATTTCATTGTATTTTTCCTTATTTCTGTGCCAAAATAGTATGAAAAATCTGTTTATTTCTAATATTCCATTCAGCTAATCCTACTAATATTATAAATGTGAAAGTTTGTGACGATGTATGGATGGATGGATGGATGGATGTTTGTTACTCTTTCACGTAAAAACTACTGGACGGATTTTGATGAAACTTTGCAGTAATATAGCTTATACATCAGATTAACATATAGGGTACTTTTTACCGCGGGAAAACTTTTCATTCCCACGGTAAATCGACTTCTACGCGAACGGAGTCGCGGGCGGCCACTAGTCTTAGATAACATAGATAGATTCACTATTAGAAATCAATCGTATAGAAACATATTTATCTTATTAATGATTTCCAAAACTTGGTGAAAGTATCACGGCATTTTCTTCAGTAAAAATTAATTGCGAATTTTGTCGTTACTTCTTAAATGTGCAGCTCTTTGTCGAATGTTTGTAAATTAACTTTAGCTGTAGCTATTTTATATTTTGAGTTAACATCTACTATTGTTTTAAATTACACCTAGTAATTTAAAAAAAAATACAGTTTCATTGAATTCTTTTTTTACATTCTACGGGAGTAGCTATAAGCTCAATTTGAGTAGGTACTCAATATTGGCCAGACCCGAAGAAAAAATTAAACGCCAATGAACATGACGTCAATTATCAAAACTAATACTTTTACTGTCCAATTATAATAAGAAAATCACATGTTTATGCCCTATCCAGCTGTATCCAATAGCCGAGTGACAGGCATCCAGACAAAAGGGTCCTGTACAGGAACCACGCACCAGTGGCCCTTGCACGGTACTGACAGTACCTAATTTCCAACTCTCCCTTCATACGTCTTCCAATAGTGGCATTAAAAGTATGCATAAAGGCATGTTTACGAAGAAATAATTATGGATTTGATTTGAACGGAATAATATGATCTAAAAGCGAACGAAGGGTTCCGTAGGTACTATCATTTTCTACCTGTTTATTGAGATCGAGTAAAAATTACGTTTGTTGTATGGGAGCCCCCCTTTAATATTTACTTTATTGTTATTTAATTATTTATTTTGAAAGGTAATATACAAGTATTTTCACAGAATATTTGAAGCATCTACCTTTTACCGCTTTTATAGTATGGGGTCGCCCTTTTTTTTAACTTTTAGTATTTGTCGTTGTAGCGGCAACGGAAATACATCATTTCTAAAAATTTCAGCTTTCTAGCTATCACGGTTTATGAGATACAGCCTGGAGACAGACAGACAGCGGAGGCTTAGTAATAGGGTCCCGTTTTACCCTTTGGGTACGGAACCCTAAAAAAGTATCTACAGTGGACTAAAGTTTTTTTTTGTCTTCATTTTTAAGTCTAGAAGTAAATAAAATAGAGGTAAAATAAAACAAATAAAACAAATGCAAATTACTTATAATTTTCCATCTATTTCTTGCAGTGAGTTCAGGCTTGTGAAACGTGGTGCGGTTAGTTGGGCAATACCCATGTGAACAGGCACGCATTATGCCGCGCTTACGCATCACTTACATAAGAAATATTAAGGTCGACAATCAATAAACAACGTTGTAAATTAAGCTTAAGCCAGCATCGTTTCTGTGGAATCTATTAAGCGAACCACGCCGCGATTCTTTTAGAAATAACGTTCGGTTTCATACTTTGTGTCATTTTAGTGAATCCTTACAAAAGCAATCACACAAGTTATTGTTCACCAGTTAATACCTGAAAATGAATAGAAGAATACATCCACAGAAGCTTTTAGATTTATTAGTTAATTTATGAATTAGTAAAAAAATATTTTGAATTTTTATTTTTCTTTATCTACGATTTATGAATTAAATTAAACCATGAGATACTGGGACCTCTTCCATTAATGGAAACAAGTGATTTCTCAAGAAATCTTCATACACTTCTCCATTTAAATTGTCGGGCAGAAAATCAGGTCCAATGATGCCTTCACACATAGCGAAACAAACTTCAACTTACAACTCGTTTTTTAACAATTAATTTTCAATATTATGCTCTAATCTTGTGTAACGACGTGAATGCTGTGCAGCTATAACGTTATGACGTCACAACTATGGTGACCAATGGTGGCGCGTTTATAGCCAGATGTGCTATTTAAAAAAAAAAGAAAAATATAATTTTAAAGTTTATCGCATTAATGATCAATACTATTTAAAATAGTTCTAAAACTCATTCAAACTTTTTTTTTTCATATTCCAAATTATTTTTCACCGGACAGTTTTTACTGGTAAAGTTAACATTGGAAGGATTACCTACAAGTTGAAATTTTCGTTTGACACTGACTACCTCCCGCCCTGCGTCCCCCAGATCCCTGGACTCTCATTGGCCCGACAAACCGCGTAGCCCGCCATCTTTGCACGCTGTCCGCCATTTTGTTCCCAGTCGACAACCAGCATTGACGCAAGGACCACGTGCCCGAATTTTACAAAAAAAAAACAAAAATAATAAAGCGACCGCACAATGCAAGAAGATACTGAATTTTGGACGTCACGTACGAAGCTGCTACTTATAGCCGAATACCGACAGAGGCCAGTGCTTTGGGATCACAAAGACCCCATGTTCGACGATGCAGTATTCTACGAAGAGGCTTGGTTAGATATAGGCAATTGTATGGAAAGAGATCCAAACGAATGCATTTCAGAAATGAATAAATTATTACAGCATTATGCACAGGAGAAACATAAAATTAGGTTGGGGTCGTACCGTAAGTACTTTATTTTGTTTTTTTGTAACGGTTAAGTTAATAATATATTTTTTGTTGAAAAAAAAAACACATTCGGATACCTATATTAAAATCCAGCTATATTTGTTTTCTAAGTATTTTTGATAAATCGATGGGCCTTATATCTCCTGTCACTTTATCTTTTAGCTGATACAAATTGGTTTGCCTGGAGAGCTCTGTCATTTTTGGAAATTCCTGAATACGAGAAACTCAAACAACTTACTGTAAGAAAATCCTACTTATTAATATTATAAACGTTAAAGTTTGTAAGTATGTATGGATGCGTGGAAGTATGGATGTTTGTTACTATTTTACGTAAAAACTACTAGAGTTTGAAGAAACTTTACAGTAATATAGGTTATACATCAGAATAACTTATTAATTTAGGATATTTTTCACCGCGGGAAAATTTCTCATTCCAACGGGAAACCGACTTCCACGCGAACGGAGTCGCGGGCGGCCACTAGTGATTTTATGTTTAACTAGCTTTCTGTGGTGATGATGAATCAATGAGCCATTCAGGGCTTGTCATTTTGTATATAGATAGATTATAGCTTTTTTCAAACAAAAATTCATTCATGAAGCATGTCAGTGATAAAATGTAAGTGAAACGACTAATTGCAACCTTGCAGAACTAAGGAATCATTTGATAAAACACCCGATCGTTGGTATTTCTTGGTAAAGTTAAAGTTACGAACGAGGCTAATGAGTTTCTCTGCTAAAGATATTCATAAGTTATCATTATACTTAGTTACAGTTCAATTAAACACTTCTTCCAGGGAAAATACTATACTGATCCTGCAATGGAAGATATAGCGAAAAGTGTTGAGAGTTTAGCTGCAAACAAGTCGCTGGACTTCGACGGTCTGGATGACGATATGAAAGCTTTTGTTGAGCGACTTGTGACAAAGTTAACTACATACCCGGAAAATCTGAGAGAGCAAGTGAAACAGAAAATTGATAATGTACTGAAAAGGGCTGATTTGGACTTACGGAAGGACCTGTGAAGCAATTGAAATTAAATATTTATTTATTAATTTGTCTTAAATACGATTTATTAAATATCTACTTAAGTAATAAGTTACTAGATATAAGAACAATATATTAAATGACAGTTATAAATCCTAGGATATTTATCAAATAACGATACCAAACTAATCACTGAATTTCAAGAATAAAAATTAACGAATACACTAGGAACACACGTCAAACTTATAACAATAATTAATATTCCTACCTATTCACCGAATTTTTTCTCAACGAATTAGGAGTTATTTACAGAAAGACGAATGCAACTTAATCTGGTTTTCATTAAGATAGATGAGTAGCGATTGCTCACACAAACTTGCGTTTTAAATACAGTGTACATAATATACCTACTCAGTTATCGTAGTCAGTAAAAATTGAAGATTTTAACATTTTAGGTAGATAAAACGATACATTCCTGCAAGTTGTATTCGCATATTTGTAGATTGAGAAATAAGGGCAATCGACGGGCCTAGTCACCGAAGGCATGAAAGTGGAATATGAGACCCAAGGTTGACTGGTCCCGTCTTGCAGTTACGACCTTAAAGGCCTCAGTCCTACAGTCTTTAGTTCTGTTGTAAGGAAATTTAATAAAGTTACAAACATCCTGCTGATGTAAAGTAAAGATTCGGTAAGAAGTTAGGTTTTTTACTAATATATATACATTATCATCGATACCTACTACGCACAGCGATCGGTGGTACGCATTTCCGCTTAACATACAAAAATAACATACTATTTTCTGACATTTTTTTTTCTATAAAATAGATTGAAAAATTAGCCGTAAATTAAATTAAATCTTATTCTTAAGTTTTGAAAAATATATTCTATCATCAAAATAGAGTAGAATATTGTTCAACAGCATAAATTAATACTATTGAGCAAGTAAGCACAAGTCGTTGTTATTGTAAGTGTATAAAAAAATATAAAAAAACTAAATATTAAAACGCCTCATTATAGTACGCCTCCATTTTATATTTAACGGGCAAAATTACAATAAATTTAATGATGTTGAACATGAGTTCACGTACTGTCTATTAGAGTTCCAATACATCATCGGAGCCATAAAGTTAGTAAAGTGCAGTAAACTGACACTATCACACTGAAAGAAAACGATAAACTCAAAACGTATGGTTTTCTTGAAAATACTATACCGTTTTATATTTGATAAATTTATTCATAGAAAATTAACGTTTAGTTTCGTTTCCGCATTGGGGAAGTGTGATCGAGAATTTAAATCGTTTTTTTTTAAACTGGATTCCTAAATCTACATAATAACGCCATAGTCGGTCAAACCAGTCGAAATGCAAATTCGGCCCGATTTAGTTTGTGGGTTACTCGTGCAAATCTGATCAAATTCGGCTGATCGAATTCTGAAATTGAGTTTTACTGATGGATTTTGGTCAGGTGTCGCGTCCGAGGACTTTTTTTTGTTATTTCGCAACTTGCTTTTTGAGCCATTTTGCTTTTGCGATGCTACCAACCTATCTAGGTATGGAAATCCCATTATAAAGGTTGCCTTCTTCTTTTGGAGCTATTGAGCCTTAATCCATGAGGCTCAGTACGAATTGGTGAATTAATAGCTTGAATATTCTTTCAATCTCATTTCATCGTAATAATAAAATAGATGTAGCAGCATTGTCACAATTTCATTATTCTGAATTATAATTGTAGGAACTCGTAACAAAAACCCTCGCCCTTACTTTTCCCGTTGTGCAAACCAAACTGACGTTTTACGACCAGACAAATTTATATTTAACGCATGTTAAATTATCATGAATGTACATAATGGTTTCTTCTGTTTATCACAAAGGACATCAACAATGTACACACATTTGGCATAATGAGTAACACAGGAGGAAAAGCAAACGTACTATGTTTTCCTTGTTGTAATTTGCGAGTATCTTAAATGTTATTTTGTAGACGGTTTTAAGTGCACTTTCATACAAAGAGTGCTAATAATTAATTGAATTTAGTTAGGTCAATTGACATAGTTTAAGTTAGATATAAACAAATCTATAAAAAATATTATTTCCAACTGCTGAAATAAATAATATATGTTTTATATTTTCCTTTTATATACAACTAAAACAAGCTTTTTTATGTTGGTTGTATAAATCTATAAAAACTGAGGCAAGACGGAGTCTAGATATACTTAAATGATTAAACCAATAGGAATCATACGTTTAGTTTATGGTTAGTTTTCGCAAAAAATAAACTCATATGCTCTTATCTTTAGATAAATAACACAACCTGTTTCTCTTAACGCAATTAAGGATTCTGTCTACTGAATGACGCCTGAAATGCAGAAATTTAAAACTTTATTTCTTAGCTAATGAACTTCCATAACAACTTTCAGAAACTAAAAGAAATTCTGAACGCTTTCGGACATACCGCAAACCCTTTGCAAAGGTCAGTAGAATGGTTAGCACAAAATTCACCGGCTCAGTAGTCGACTACTTGCAGGTGCGGTATGCAATACAAGTGGTTTCACACAGGCGATTGTGATGAGCGAAACAATCGCAACTCCCACGGGTTAGCGTACAGAGCTTTTTGTAACCGCGGCTTGAGCAACCCACGATGGACAACAATGGACAATGTCACCCGCAGCGTCCTTCAGTGTTAAAATACACGAGCGATAGAAACTGTAGATGGTTTGAGGTGAAAATTGCCATGATGAAGCCAGCTGGGTAAACATGACACTTACTTGAGGGACGTGTACTAACGAACTTATTAATATGTTCGTGTATGTATTGATGAAAACATCGAAATAAAAGCAACTCTGAACTAAGGACTAACTACTTAATTAAGGAATAGAAAGTCGTTTTTAGGCTACCATTTTGAACTGCTTAGAAATGCCTTACCATGAAAAGCGTAAGCAGCCTTTGTGTTTCAACCAATGAGTACAGTGTACATACCTAAAACAACAAAAAAGCAAATTAATAATGTGTAGCACAAACCGCAAGTTATTTGTAAATGTCAGAACACGGTCAGACACAATATTTCAATGTCCTTCACGAGAATTAAAATAAAGAACTCGATTTTTTTATTTTTGCATACAAAAAAATAACTAATGAATGTCTAATTTATTCCGCATTCAATAATATTGGCCTAAAAGCTTAAATACTGTGTGCCAAAGACCGATTTGATTGTTTTTTTATATAAAACTAGTGGCCGCCCGCGACTCCGTTCGCGTTGAAGTCGGTTTCCCGTGGGAATGAGAAGTTTTCCCGCGGTAAAAAGTATCCTATGTCCTTTCCCAAGTTCAGTTCTTTCTCCATACCAAATTTCATCACAATCGGTTCAGTGGTTTAGGCGTGAAAGCGTAACAGACAGACAGACAGACAGACAGACAGACAGACAGACAGACAGACAGACCGACAGACAGACAGAGTTACTTTCGCATTTATAATATTAGTAGGGATAGGGAAGTAGGGATGATATCAAAATCGAGTTATCTCCAGACAAAGATAACATTTGCTAAATTGAACACTTTATTTGGGTTTATTGTCATAGAGACTCACACAAGCAAGATCGATTTCCAATTAAGGAAATATATCTTTTTGAATATATTTATTTTACTTAATAAACAAACAAAGAAACTAGCGCCTATATTATCATTTCGTTTAGTTTACTATCGATCAACAGCTGATAGCAAATGTGTGCCGGCCGTTCACCTGCACCTACAAGTCTTCGCACTCTTCCTACACGCTGCCTCCGTCATTTGTTAAAACGAGACAGATACACTTTTTAAAACACATCCATTAACAACGACATAGAAACAATACATGCTACAATTTAAAATAACAATACGTTGTATATGATATATTCTACTTATGCAGAAAGTATCTGTTGCGATAAATCTCATTGATTACTTCTCACGGCAAAACAATAGGCGAGTAATACGCGGAAACATGGATATCATATTCTTGTACTGAATGACGTATGTATGTTCTAATTTTGTTAACGAGATGAATTTAATGATCTAGAACTCGTTTGCTAAAAGCTTGAGCTGAAATTTATAGAGAAACGGTTTCAACAGCATCATACGGATTCCAATAATTTACGAGGCAATAACAACCTAGGAGGTCAAATAAAAATCAAATAAAAAGCTTCAGCCCCCGTTAATCAATAAGTTTTATGATTCGCGGATCTGTGTAAATAAAATAATATAAATTTGGTAATGTGAACTCATAAAAAAACACTTTACCAACGCGGCTTATCATAATGATAATGTTAGAGCTTTTACTGACTTATCTCGTGCAAAATTAAAAGCAAATTAATTGCCAGAAATTAAGCAGTAACTTGAACAACAGCACTAAAATTCAAAAGGCATTTATTTACATAAAGCAATAGAAAACAGCTCTGTGATGTCCGTTCCTAATGCTGAATTTCACTTTTACAAAGAACAACAATGGAGTGAACTAGTAAAATGTGTTTACGGATGTCGCGTTCATTTGTCACTTCGTTAAGTATTTGGGCACACAATAACAGCGCAGGCGCATTGGAAACGAAAACATACGAGTGTGTCTAGAGGCGGCTTCAGCCGTTTCTGTTTATGTGCAAATTAAGAGTACGAGGACGCTTTTACGAGTAAACATTGAGACTAGTTATAGTTAAAGACGACGTTACAGTGGAAAATTACTGTAGGTCAAATTTACCGTAGGTCAAGTAATAATTTTTCGTTTAATACCTGTGAAGTTGAACCACTACATTTATTGCGATGGACAGAACTTGATAGTATGTACAATGTAATTTGCAGACGAAAATAAAACAAAACCTTGCATATCAATGATGCATTTAAGGCAAGAGATACAGTCGCAGGCGCAACTGTTTTCGAAACTTCAGCAGCGGCGAGCCTTGCGCAAGCGCCCGGGGCGATTCCCACGCGGATTTCGTATAAAACAGGTGTCGTGATTACCGTGTTGTCGGCGATTTTATCCTTACAAATGCAGCCTAGGATAAATGTTTAGTTAACAAAATTTTACGAGCAGCAAGCACTCTCGAAACGGTCTATAGAGTTTCGTCAGATTCGGCGGCGACTATATAATATTCAATTCTGTAGTTACAGATGAAGCAAGTGGCCTAATAAGGCTTGTGATTGCAATAAAGTTATAGATAGTAGTCTACAGAGAACATGCTGCACCTAGGTACATCAGCAAGTGTCAAGAGTCGAGACCGACACGCCTTTGCCCTTTGCATTACATCTAAATAGCTTTGTGGATGGCGTAATCGAGAAATAGCTACGAACTATGTATAAGAGTACATGGAAGCTATGCCAGGAGCTCACATAGTACGTTTTTAATAATACTAATTAACAAATTTCTTTAGGCTTTTCAAACAGATTTTAAAATAGGCATTTTATCAGAATGCCTTCGTTCTAAAATAGAATAGGTTAATATGGAAATGAATGAGGGAGGCGTTTTCAAGCAATAATTATGCTGACACATCTACAAAGACTTTTTCAATACAAAGTCAACGACACAATTTAAAGTACTAATGTCCTAATAGTTTAAATTGCATTAGGTGTGGAATGCCGATATGTAACCGTATATCTAAATTCAACCTTCCATTCCCCAGCAAGCAATGTCGACTGCACTATTACACAAATATTCATTATTTATTGACGTCATTAGTTTTATCTCTATTCCATTCTAAACATTCAGAACACATTTATGTTACGTTAACAAACAATTTTAAAAACTGATCCTATGAGATTTACTCACTTCCTAGTAAACGGAGAAGGCCGATTGCGGAAATGAAATTTCGTATTTACTGCGGGCAAATATTCAGCTATCATAAATTCAAAGAGTCGCCATAAAGTTGTGTCCATAACTGAAACTTCACGAAATTTAATGTGCCGCAGTAAATTGGAAACAGATACAGCGATAAAAATATGAAAATTTGAGATTATCATTTGCAAATCGTAAAACATATAGCAGTAGCATCATTGAGTTGAACTAGTCAGTTGTCATATTTACGATTGACCTCCACTAGTGACAAGTGTAGTCAAAAAATAAATGGTTCTGATAACAGTGACAGGCGACCTTGGATGAGCAAGGGCGAAGACAAGTGGCGACGACACGCTCGCACGTCAATCTTAGTCTATTAGTTCAAAGCCATATCCATAAAATTCATTACCTGAATCATAATAATAAACCATAACACGACCTTTCAATATAATAAGGTCACAAGACAATGACAAACTAATTAAAAGAGAAAGCTTTTAGAGACGGGAAGAAATTAATGAAGTGGCACTCAATTATCTCGATATTATCTAATGGGATATCCTTATAACTTAAATTTGGTTCCGACCGTTCATTCATTGTAGTTAATCAATAATGGACTATCGGTACAATTGCTGCATCGAGATAGTAATTGTAAGTAATAAATCTTATGCCAAGCCAGTCCACAAACTATCCTAGATACTACCGTCGCCTATGATAGAAAAACTGGTCCACTGGCAACAAGGTTAGTACCAAGCTAGTCCGAAGCAACCCATCGCCTATTAAGACCTGACCTAGATATCATGGCAAACATATATGCCATATTTGTATGATAAAAAGAAAGAAAATAAATCGTTAAACCTTAGATGGGCAAGAAAGCGTCAAGCGTATGCCATTAAAATTCGTAAAATGAAATTTGTACTTTACTAGCAATAACCAATGTTTGGAGAATTTTGCAGAAGAATAAATAAGCAAAGAATTAACGTAAAAAGTGATACAAAAAGGTTCTGGTACACCGGTTCTGATTGTTTAACCCTGATTAGTACTTGCGGTCACTCTAACCTTGAAATGTATTGACATTCTAACTAAATGGATCTGTTGAAATAGTTCTATTGTATGCAGATAATATTTACTCGTGATTATGTTCATCTAATGCGCGATTATACAATCTTTCTGAAATTTGAGCGGTCATCTACTGGTGTCAAGGATTTCGGACTTGTCAAATAATTTGAAACCGTTGCAATTCAATTTATTTTAAGATCAAACAATGTAGACATACTACCAATAAATTTAAATTATGATAATGTTTGAGCTTAGACTTAATAAATATTCATTAGCACAGTTAGAACCGCGGTTCGATAAGATTTACTGTGAATTTTGGCACCTTTGAAAATAGCACATAATAATTCTTAGTGATAGTAAAATAACTTAATAAACAATTAAAAGGAATGCTGTTCGTAAAATTTAAGGAGTAGCCGCAGTAAAATTGATGTGGGTTTTAGAAGACAGTTAAATTCTATAATGAAGAAGTTGTCGGTTAATTATATTTTAGAGCGCGTACCGCCAGAGGGCGATCCTACCGAAACCTTTCGCAAGAATATTTACAGGCGCGTTAATTACTTCGCCGCACAAATTCCATAAAATATAGACAATGTTATTTAGATTCTAGGTCAAACAAAGCGTAGATATAAAAAGCACAAGTTTATATCTGCTCGAGATATAAACTTGTGCAATTAAAAAAGCAATTTATGTTCTAATATTCACGTTGAATTAATAAAAACGCAGCTAATTGAAGAAAGTAGAGCACGATGGACGAGTTGAGTGAAAAAATATGCTTTTAAAGTAACTGTCGTGAACACATAGGTCGGTCTGCTCATTACAAGTCGCGTGCGTCGCTTTGTGCAGACCAAGAATGTAATCAATTAATGAATTATGCGGCCTGCTTTTTTATTGATGTTTTTAACCTAAAACACCGGTCACTGAATGCCTTTGTATGCAGAGTTTCCTTAGTATATGAGTGGAGCACATGAAATAGGGGATAAAAATATAAAGCTACGTTGGAAGGTTTGACAAATTGAACCAGTTTTAAGATCGTAATAACTTGTGTATTATATTACACCATTTTTTCGTTGACGGCACGTCATTCCACATGCGATAACTCGGAAGCGGTATGAAATTTCATAACATGATGACTTCAGAGTTTTTAAGACTGCCTTTCCACATATTTTTTGCAGCAGGTATTAAAAATATCGTTTTAAATTCAGTACGTCTCCTTTCAATTAAATCTGTGGTTTAAAATAAATCATGAAAGAGATAAAAAGACCACATCGTAGAATAGATTTTCTGCTAAATTCTCAAGTCTTAGTAACAATTTAGAGGGGAAGGTTTTATTAGGCTTTCAGACTTGGCGATGTTTTTATCGCTTTATTATAGGCAAGCGACATTTAGTTAACCTTCAGCTGACTTGAGGCCCGTCAGCTGCTTCATTCCTTTTCATTATCGTGGAATCTATCTGTCAAGAAAAATTATTTCAGTCATTGAAATCATTATCAATTTCGAAAGTTAGATCATCTTTAATGCTCGCTCATTCATTGTTTAAATGTCCTGAACAGTTTTTATAACGAATAATAATGTTTATGACAATGTGGCAATCAGGGCTTTATAAAAGTAAGTATTTATTGATCGAAACTGGTTTGGTGGCAGTGACGCAATTCTTTGGCAGTGTCTCGCTTTACAAATAAAAAATTGGGGAAAATCTTCACGATTTAGTCCTTCAACTTCGAGAGCTGCTTCAAACAAATTTTCACGATTTTATCAAGAGTTTTCGGATAACAAATTAGGGTAATCACGTTATACCTTCGCTTTCTCCATTTATATAAACTAATAATCATCTCGATGAATATTAAGCGAAGTTAATGAAGCATAAGTATCGTATATCAAGGGCCTGATAATTTATGTGACCTAGACCAAGTGTTATACATAGTTGCAGTAGGTTAGGCTGTGAGCCACTCAGAGAAAGTACCTTGCTCATTTCTCGAAGATGATCGCAATGATTTGCCGTCGCGATAAATCCAAGCGGGGCGGACGGGAGACAAACGCTCCAGGCTGCCACGATAACTATATCCAATTACAACAGGACCGAACACTGCCGCAACATCAATTCTACAGCTATTTCAATGCGTTATTATGCTAATACCCCTCTGAAGTTTATGTTTAATGCCGGCCGTCTTCCAAAACCACATCTATGCCAAGTCTGCGGCAGTGACATACGCAAATAATGCTGCTAACCTTTTTCTCGGCGACTCGTCTTGTTTTACACGAGATACCGTAGGCGACTTCCACTCAATGCTTAAAGGTAATTTATTCTGTCCTGCGCTACTTACGACGTTGTATTGAGTGGAAACCGCACTGCCCTGTAGTGGTCAAAGAACAAGTTCAGTATACTGTGCGAAATGGAAATGCGAGTTTCTCTGGTGATCGTCACGAATCAGGTGGAAAGCTTAATTTCTGCAACAGGGTTTCGCTACGCTAATGTAATTGATACAGCTTTGGTTAGCGGGTTTGGAAAGGGCCTAGGTTTATTATGTGGTCGCAACCGGACACCGCGGAAGAGCTCCGGTATCTGTAGTACATAAATCAAACGACCGCCCCCAGCCAGCTCGACCGACCCCAGCGGCCTTTGTTTACCCATTACACCATTATATCACGATCTCCTCCTGATAATACTCATGCAACCAGCCGTTCTAATGAAACCAATCATTACTTAACATGCAATAAAACTACCTACTTCAACCGATGAATGAGCGATTTTGGAGCTGACCTTCCTTGATAATGAGTGCAATCGATACAATCGTAAAAGGTTACGTTAGAGGTGAGAGATGTTGTCTTTGTAAGCAATTTAACTTAGACTACCTATACTAGAATAGTAATGATGAAGTATTCTCCACTTGTGCAGATAATGATGTACTGCGAATCGATACGAAACCTATTATTTCGAATCGATAAGCGGCTATCATAATGATAGAACAGCCGTAGCTAGCAAATTATTGCCTGATTCAACACTTGCGTATAACAAAATATTTGTTTTATACTCATCAAAAGCATGATACATAGATGGACGGTAGTTATCGACACTTCAAGCTCTATAATGGAAACTGACTACAATAGCAGCATTAATAACGTAAATATAATTAATAGTAATGGGTTAAGTCAATAAACATAGCTGAATTCCATTATTCCATTACAGTTCGCGAACAGCCTGAAGCTTTACAATAACAATAAGCATTAGACTTTTCATTAGCAATAACTTTGCTAACTGAGAATTGAAAGATGGTACCGATTCCTAACGTGGGGAAATTAAATTCTTGAATAAATCGGGGCTGTTAAAAATAGATATGTTTTACTTTATTAACTAACTCTAGTCTAACGATACCTTCTCCTAGTCTACATTTTCTAAAAAAAAAGTTATTGTCGCTTATAATAACTGAGCCTTAAGCGACGCCCCATCAAGGGCTATTATAGACACTCCAGACGAAGCGACGTGTGTGACCAGTATCACTGATACATTTATGGCCAAAGGCATCAAACGTACATTTATTTTGAAAATAACAGATGCCTCGTTCGGATCTGTTCGATCGGCCAAACAGAAATATGGCACTAATGCAAGCTGTCATGTTCAGTGTCAGTTCGGACGTCTAGCCTGCCTGCGGGTTGCGTAAGAACACCAACAATACAAATTTAAAATCAATTGATCAAATTCTACTATAACATTCCAAACATGTGTAGTATATAAATACACAATTGTTTGTTACGTCTATTGATGTATTACACCACAATAAAAAATATTTGCCCATAGATAATTTGACATAAGTCGTGACAACGAGGCAGGTTATTTGCATACCAATTTTCGTTTGTACCCACGCGTGCTATCAGACATAAAATACATGGATGCTTGAGAAACATCCGATTCGCGGCGCCTTTAAACGAGACGTGCCAAAATATAGGGATTTAGTAAAATTACCGATAAGAAACGTTAGGAGCCGAACGATCACTGTGGTTGGCAGCACGCGCTGTGAACACGTACGGGCAATTGAAAAGAGCGCGAGCTATTGCAGGAAATATAGGGGAATCGAGGCGCAATTGCTCCTGCAGGCGAGCCACACAATATGCCGCAGATAACAACACGACACGACAAACTTCCCTGCGTCGCTTCTATCAGACTCCACTCGCTGGCGGCGTAAGGTCAGGAGATAACCTCTCCAACTTGCCAACAGTATCACTGGAGGGACACGGCACGCATAATGCCGCCGCATTAGAAATCTCCCGGGCCTTGACGTTGTCGGTTATTAACCTAAAGCATTCACTATTAGCTTCCGGTGGACACGCATTGCATATTGAGGTCTATGGGATGTTGCGACAAAAGTTCAGTATTTGATTAGGTGCAAATGTATCCGTATAGATCGATTACCTCCGATATAAGAAAAAACTGAGTCATGGTACAGTTAGTAATAAATAAAATGAATTAAATATGGTTCTTAACGTCTCGCACGCTTAGCGATAAAACTTCTAAAATACAGTCAATTTGTTCACGATAGAGTTTCGAAATAACCGTGCCGAGATATCTCCAAAACGTTCCCCTTGTTTGGATATCGTAAAGTAGATATCACATCACGCAAACGTTTCCACCACATCGGGGTCTGTGCCTCTTCAAATGACACATAAATGATTGATTTCCACGTGAGCTGGCTTTTCGCGTAAAAGCTTTCTACGAAAACCTGTTATTCTGGAACGGATTTAGATTTCGCCGCTGATGGCTTTATGTATTATTTTTATACGACGAGATTGAGGAATATTTTTTGGAGCGTGACAGATTTATTTTTCATCATAAAAGTAGTACTGACGTTAATCTTAACATAAGGAATTTAACTTCGTTGAGTATGGTCAGTAATATACAGTCGTGTCGCTTTAATAAACAAAGAAGGCAAAACCAATCTCGTTAGTATCTTATATGGAATATAAACTAGAAATAAAGATATCAAAATATGTTTAGGCAAGATGCGTCCAATGTGTAAGATGTTAATGATATAAACATTCGCCCACATCGACACTTTACTGAACTATAACTTCAAACATTTACTGCCAACTACACGTATAGCCATATAAAGAGAAACGTTAACGAGCAAATGACCAGAGAGCACGATGGCTATGTTAATGAGAATGAACTTAATTGAATTAGTTCTAGCAGTTGACCTCCGAACATGAATCCGGCAGCCCCGATTGAGGACAACGCACAATTTTGGGTCAGCATAACAGCGCCCAAGGTCGACACGCTTATTCTCGTAATAATAAAATCTTATAAAACACATTTCCTATATAAGGAACAAGTGACAAGATAACCTTTGTCACATCCGGAAGTTTTACATTAAATAATTTTAAGGTCCACAAAACTTTTGTTTCGCTTACGTTTTGCAACATTACAAGAACTCACTCGGAATGCAGTGCCAAGTAAAAAATTCACGTGCGCAAGGCTCATAAAAGTGGTACTACGTGGCAGAATTAGTGATTTAGGCTCATAAATATCGCGTAGTAGCACGTTGGGTATTATTTTGTTCTTTCATAAGAAACATTTGTTTCTACAGGAGTATTACGAGCTATAAATCTAGTTTTAGCGCGAGGTCGATCAGTGAGCTACCTACTGAATCGCTACAGGCATCTAGTCAATAAATGGTTGTTATGCTATAGATAATTGTCATAGAAAATGGTTCAGTAACGTACAGGAAAATAATATACTTTTATTATGAGGCCACATAGTATTTTTTATAACAAGCCGTCCGGAGAAAAAGTCAATTTTATTTCATAATAACTGCGACCTATTTTTAGAATAATGGAGTTATTAATTCGTGTCGTGCTTCGAGAGCATGAATTTTCTTTGGATCAGGTTATTTTGTTCTGTAGAATTCGCGTGTTTCTGTTTTTTCATCAGCTTAATGTTAAGGACAAAGTTTTTCAACCACAGTTTGTTTTATCTTGAGTTTGCGGGTCATAAAATACTATGTAAGGGGGTTAAAAGAAATTCGGGTCAGTTTTTTTTTTTTTACATTTATGATATTGAGGATACACATAGGAAGTCTAAAATTCGGGGTATGCATTTCTTAATGTAACGTGCTTCATAGTTTTTCGACTGAGTCCAGCTGGTTACATAACAAGTTGAGTCTCGTTTCGGTAAATGATCCCAACTCAGCACGGTCCACCGGTCCTGCTCTCGCCACATATCTTCCTCGACTCGTATATTTATGTCTCTACATCTGGGAACATTAAATGTCTTTTATTGAACCCGGAGAAAAGAAATTTATGGCCAGCCCTTTGATCATGATGGAATCCAGTTACAAATTGTAAAATAAGGAAAAACATGGATATAACAGGATGAGGTCTGTTATAGATCAAATTATTGACGTTATGCAAATGTTTGTATAGGCAGCTTGACAGGCTAGATATTTTCTAAGGGTACTAATTCCCTAAGACTTGTTACCTGTATCTCTGAGACTGTATTTACTCAGATGAATGTTCATATAAGTAGTTCGCTTGCAAGTTATTAACGTCACCTCTCTTAATACTCTATGAAGTAGCGCGTGTGACTTGCTTAACGTCTATGTTTGATGTCCATGAACATTTACACTTACGACACGCGGAAACGAGGGCGAACGATGCAATAAATGATACTTTTAAGAGCTACAGAAACGACCTCGGATGCCTCGAACATGTTTCACGATATAAACAAAGTAGCAACTGGGCTGGACGTCGTCAAAGCCACAAATGTCAGAAAATCACGCGCGTGATCTGTTACAATCAAAACGGAGTGGATCAAGGATTTCGACTCACGATCGCAAACTACAAAGAATTAAATAGTAATAATGCCTTAGAAGCTAAAGAAGAATATTCTATAATCAATTATAATAAACTTGTCAATAGACAACTTGCTTTAGTTTATATCGTCGCCATATTACCTTGTTTACCAGAAGCTGTAAAATATCCGATATGTCCAGCTTTCTTAACACTAATGAGTAATAAAAGAGACAACAAGGAAAGTCGCCTAGACTTCCGTAGTTTAGCATTTAAACAGTAAATAAAATTTTATCACTTTATAGCTCACTTCTCGTTGATTTATTAATTCAAGTTGCTGAGCCAGTTTAGAAATCATTGCTTTAATTATACTGTATAATAAAATATTTTATGGCATTTTACTAACGTTCTATTGATTAAATATTTGAAGACCAAACCTGAACGTAGAACTAAAAAAAGATAAGATCAATATTATATAAGCAAATCTTTGTGCAAATTCAATTGACAATTTCGCAAAGTACACTTACAAAGCAAAAACAACCAACGATCAATACGGTATAGTTACGCTGTGTAGGTTTATTCGAGTCCATTTACATTTTGCTGATTGTGGAGGTATATAAAACATCGGCTTTACGTTAAGTGAATCATTCGCGAGATTTGAAACGTTACAATTTAAGATTTACGATTCGTGATGGAATGAAAATAAAAAAAGTAAAATATGAGAACGATAAGAGGAGAGTAAAAATCAGCAAATTAAAAGAAAGCATACAAATCGATTGAAACTAGTGCTTTTAATAAAATTACGTGGAGCGAATAACATGACTTTACCGATTCTATTATGATAAGTGAAGCAAACATGACATAAAGCTGAAAAGATTTTTACAAATAAAGTATCAGATAATAAAGTAGAGCGAGATTACTATCTGTACACAATGAGATGGACGATGATTTGTAGTTGGTATTGAAGGTGGGGCGATGCGCGGCAGGCGTTTGAATACTTCATTAGATGACTGCGCGAAACATTCATCGAGATCGACCAGTGGGCACACAGGTACGCGCAATCCATCATCACATGTCTTATGCACTTTATGCACCCATTACAAACATTAAATACTCAACCAACATAAACATACACCAAGCTGGAATGCCGTATGCCTACGCAGACTAAAAAACCTATTGACATCAATCATTACTGGCACAAAATTTCAACATTGCACAGATAAAAACGACAGCTGAGATCAAAAACTCGCACGTAAAGCTAGCCGCTTTTAAATACTCGAGTGCACTCCCCTGTATTTGTGTTATCGACGTTCTGAGAGAAAAATGTATGACTCTCGCTCCACCGTCAGCAACAGTTCGCAACATCATCGTTTGTGAATTTAAAAAGAAATTGACATCAATTGCTGCCTCCAAAGGATAACTCGTATTAAATGAGAATATACAGCCGACAGCGTCGCTCTTCTTATTTTACTGTGATAAAAAATTCATGTATTTGACAATGGAGATGGCTTTATTAAAACTGGGAGGTCAGCAACTTCGCTTATGAATATTAATTTGCTTTCGCTTCCCACGGTATGTTTTAGTCCTTAGTGTGAACGTGATGTAACTAGGGCTCCATGACCCTTGCGCCTGAACATCACTAATGTAAAGCTAATTGCAATCTACAGTAAGTTTTGCACGTGTATATTGCAGCATTAATCTCTAGTAGATAGCTTACTCTCTATAGAGTGAAAGCTCGGTGAAACTTCCGAACGGAAGCCGGCTTTCTACCCCGCCTCCCGTCGACGGCTAAGAAACACACCCTGCCTACATATAGAGAGACCAGTACTGACAACTTGATCAAGTTATTGCCCGCTTTCACAATCAACTTTGAACTCTATTCAGACAGAATAGAAACTTTGCAACTCTTTCACTTGATTACGCGTGGTAAGCTAAGACTTGATTAGACATTGACAGTTTACGATGCTATTACGTGGAACAGTTAAATGAAATTTCGTTACAAATAAACATGATTTCATACTTCACTACGTAAATTATATGAAAGCTTGTCGTAAACTTGTAGTAACTGGTCTTTATTATAATATTATAAAGCTGTATTATTTACGTCAGACAAATTAGAAGAGGAAGTGCTTACGACAACTGCGCAAATTATTAACGTTTTACTTGTCGTTGACATTAGTTACACAAGCGAACCTCTAGATATGGTGTTATACATTTTGGACGTCACAAGCAACCTTAGCATTTGATCATGATTATGTAGACTCTGCGCGCTTTGGAATAGAGTTTATTCTAGAATGGTGTGTTGTGAATAAATATAACTGTGTGTTCTGTTGCGAGCAATTTGTATAGCTTGTACCCGGCAAGGTCATCTGCCACGTGCCAGACAATGGCTTTATACTCTGACTGTTTACATTTTGCCCATACAGTTTCAGACGCATTTTCAGTGTAGACATTGAACTTGCTCTTTGCAACTTTGTTTGCCTACTTACTGGCATATATGCCGGCGGCAACTTTGTCCATATTCTATTCTGCCACACGAGGCAAAAACTGTTTGTCCTTCAACTTAATACGGGTATTATTATTTTGAAACACAAAACCGAGCGCTAAGTAGAATATTAAATGTCAAAATCTGTAATGCGGATTTTCGTAACTCGAAACCAAGAGTACCTATCGTGTGTCGCCAAGTCGTCTGGCTTATAAAAATGTTCCTTTGCTAAGTGCGCAAGCTTTATTTAAGGTAAAGACGGATGATATTGATGCATGGTTGACTACTGGACGTTAAGCAACTATTTTGCTGGTACTTCCCTTATCTCTGTTTTCCCTCGTCATCTCCTATCGTTGTTTTGCACTCTCTGAGTTTAACATTAAAGTTTAACAAAGCAGCAAGGCGTCAGTATGTGGCATTGACCACAACCGCGTCCTTGCTGTGCGCAACAAACTTGAGCACCCCACGAAGGTAAACAATTGCACCAGCCACATTGAATTTCAAGTATACTTATTAACTTCCATGGATATGGTAACGCTAGCTCTAAATATTCAATATAAAAATTCTTAACTTATTTTATATTATGGAGAATGAGCTGTTGATAAGTAATCACATCACTTTATTAGGGTAAATAATTGAATTGCTCAATTAATATTGACCAAAAAATTCTTAAATTGAGGCGTTACGTTTTTCTCTGGACAAAACACTTTCTAAGCTTATATCACATCATAAAGAATGACAAGCTTAACTACAAAAGTAACGTATATGTGACCGTTGCTATAATTGCGGGGGTCGTAGATTTACGAGTTATTAAAGTTGACCACGGTAGTAATATGCTAATTTTTATAGCCGCTCCTATTGCCCATTACGACTGGGAGGAAGAGGAACTATTGAATAAATTCATTAAGGTTATGCAATTAAACTTTGTGCTTCGCCCTTGTAGGTCAAAGGAATCTAATAAAGGTTGAATTAATATTTTAGTGGATGACCACCTACACATTAAGGTGAAAAGTAACTAATAATTAAATGTTTTCGACAGTAATCTTGTCAAATTATGAAAATAAAAACTAATATTTCAATCTCACAAAATATTTTATTTAAAAGAATAATATCTTTTAGTTAATTTTATTATCATTATAACCAATTTGTGCTTAAGAACCCCGATTTCTAAAAGATTGAAAAACAATAACAAAAGTTTGTAAATGTATGTTCTAAGCTATATTCAACACAAAATGAAGTTGATAAAATCTTATTATGTTGTATTAATTTGTCAGTGCTATAAATTGCGTGGTTGATTAAATCAAAATCCTTGATCTTGACACAGCAACTCAAATGCGTTAAACATGTTATTCTCATTTCTTTACGACAGCTCTTTAGGATCTTCTTATTTCAATTGTCTATATTTATACCTCAAAACATTAGTTATTATTGTCAGTTAGCATGGTTTATGCTTAGGTATACAATAATAGGTTAATCCCCATGATAAGGAGTATGAACTATAATTGTTATCGAGCGTGTATTATGCTAATTAGACCGACACGAACAGACGTTTTCAAGTCAATTTTCCTTATGATGGTGGAAATTTTCTGTATGTAGATTTTTAAATACGTTTGAGTCAAATCGTTTCTTCAATATAAGGTTATCTTAATCACTTAAAAATATAATAAGTAAGTATCTGCAAATTTTAGTATCGACGTTGTTTTGAAATCTAACTCGTAAATTCCCAAAGTCGGAATCAACAGCTGTTCAGTCCACAATAGAAAGTCGCATGTTAAATTACATAACGCCATCAAATCTTACGAAACGTGTTTTGAAATTAAACAACTCTATCGAAGGTTTCGTTATTGTAACGCAAATACAACCTTTTAAGAATCACTCGTAAAATTCCAACCAAATACATTAACGTGTTTATTTACATCCCTATAAAAACGTTAATTGCATTTCTGAAAACGGCGTTTATATTCCCTAGAATTTGAATCAGGCGTTTTAGTACTAGAATAATGTGAGATTCAAACATATGTACTAGATCTTTTCCCCTACACTATAAAGTGTGTATCACAGCCTCAAGTGCTTTCTGACCACAATTTATTGCCGTTTTGCACTAAAAGAATATACGATCCAAGGCATACATTATTTACCAATGATACACACACACGTAAAAGAAATCTGACAAGTACATCCATAACCGCGTTCAATGTTCATCTATCAAAGTCAAATAAAACACAGACAAATTCGGGACATGGTATTTTATTGTACAAAAATAAAGTGCGGGCGTGAAACTCATACTTTATGTACGTAAACAAACAAATTAACTCTATGTTCTCTTTATATAAAATGCATTCACTCAGTAAGTTATACATAGCCTACGTTATTAATAATATAGTGAAATATATCGTTGAGTTTTACAACCATTTTGATTACGCTGCGAGTTGCGACTTTATCTACTCCAGATTCATAAACAGACTCGGCACAGACATACAAAACTATTACTAATTCAATTTATACCCTCGGAATGAATACACGACGTTTCTATACCACTAGTTACTATCATCAAAGCAATATACACACAATTTTATTCCTATTCTTGTGACTAAGAGAAGACAGCACCAATTGAAATCTCGTAAAAGAGATATGACGTTATATCTGTTACGGCGACCTCAAAATCGATGAAAATTAAATAACCTGATTGAAGAAGACCCAGTTATTCGAATTGAAATTTATATTGCAGATAAGACAAGAGTCGTAAGTCGTCGTCTACGCCGAGACTGTTGAAGCGGAATAAAAAATGAAGCAAGAACCAATTTATCACTCCGGCCCACGCGCAAGTAGTAACACAAGAAAACATAGCACAAAAATAAAATAACACAACACGAAAACAGCCTTTGGAGTGTAAAACCCAACGATATGGAGGTGTACATCTGCACAGTCCATGAATAACTTAGTTTTATTCACATTATCTACATAATGGAACTTTATCTGGCATCCCTTAAAAGTGTTGGACCCTCGACGAAGCAAAGTAAATTTAGAACATAACCCAATATTCGCCGCTTATATACTCTTTTACAATATGCATGTCTTTGTTAGGATTAAATGATTTTTTAATAACATAATGTGATGGCATGATAATTGTATGAACATTTTAATCAAAAAAACGTTAATACGGCCAGTAACATTCCTTATCGAACATTGCACCTGTTATATAACGATAACGACAACGCTAGCTAATGTTATTAGTGAGAGTCACGTTAACAAAAATATATTATACGTTTATTCCGGGTAAAATGTTCTATTCATTACTGGACGTTATTAATCATCTTCATGAATGTAATGAGTTTAATAAAGGTTTTTTTATTGTTAATAAATAAGTATTTAAAAAATGCGTTTGAAAGGATGATAAAAAATCATAAATGTATGAAACGTGGAATTTGTAATGATTAATAAATAAACGCGTACAATATAATATGTATAAAACATTTAATGATTGATTCAGCAATATACGTGCTATTTTAATTGACGGTTGAAAACGAAACTCGTTAACAAACTAAAAGCGATAAGGTTTTGATAACAAAACTGGTTTTAAATTTGTCGATTACAAAAACTACACGCTTTATGGATGTATGCAAGAGAAATAGATATCGTAGAATAGCATTAGCGTTGTGAAACGGTGCGCCGGCGCAGAAGGCGCCACCCGGAACGGCGCATGCGGTGAAAATCGCGGGAAACCGCAACAGAGCGCGCGGCGCCGCTGCCGCGAGAACCGTGTCAGTAGTGTGAAACGCTAATTGCACCACGAGAACCATGCTAGCCAGCGCCTACGCACCGCCACGAGCGACACTTTTTATACACATCGTCTGAACTATGCCAGGAATTCCTTCACTTCACACATTACGGATGTCAGTACACATATAAGGCTAGCAATAAACGGCGAAATTAAATGAAGAAACCCTATAAAGCCAGATAAAGTTCCCTTTCACATTTCTTTGCTATTTGTGTTAACAATAAATTATTATATGTAATAGAATCTACAGGAAACCGATTCGGAGATCTCAGTATGGGCCGCATGAGACGCTCCGGGCATGCCTCGCTGTGACAATTTGAGTCCAGCTCAAATGGCGAGCTTAGAGCTCTCTGAACTGATCAACAACACAATATCCATCACTTATTTTATAACACTTTTAATCACACATGCTTCAGGCAGTAACTAAGGCTAAATCACAAATGCCGCGGGCATGCTCCTCGGCTGCGAAGGCCGAAGAACAACCAGTTTCTGACACATCATCACTTTTGCCACCATCGGCACGCACGAGTCCCTTTCTGCCACTACACACTGCATTATCCAATTTTTGATCGCTGCCTGCAATTCTGTTTGCGTTCACAACACTTTCACTTTTGTCGACGAAGAAGGAACGTCCATCGGATTTCATGGCGGGGGGCGAGGTCGAAAACAACTTAATTTCCAAGTCGCGGTGACCGTTGATTGAAGTTACGATTTCTGATGATATCTCTAGAGCAAGTGGTGATCGAGGTTCAGGTGAACTGACTCTTCTTGGTGCTGGAAAGAGTGAGTACAAGTTTGGTGATGAATATGTGTCGCTATTGCCCGCGTCCCGCCTCTCAGGAGCACGGGATGAGGGATCACTCCAGCTGCGTCTAAGGACGGTATCGGCCCCTCTCCGCCCTAGTGGGCCCACGATTTTCATCGAGTCTGCTAATTTAGAAGAAGCAAAGTTTGAACTGGAATTTTCATTCAGAAGGTCTGCAATGGAATCTGCGTCCCAGATTTGTCCCACAGGATCACAATACCGACACTGACAAGAAGTGACCGCCGACTCCACAGGCGAAGCCGCCTCAGCAACCCCGAATCGAGTGGCTTCCAAAGCTTCACCCATTGCTGCAACGCGATAAGGCTCTGGTGGAGGTTCGGCATATTCCAAAACATTCACATTTAAACGATACGAAACAGGCAAATCGTGGCGGTAATTTTCGTTGTAAATGCCGTGCGGTGCACCTAACCCGGACCCACAGTGGTCAACGTCGCCCAGTTCTAAATTAGCTGCTGATAAATCGTGTGGCACAATATTGTTTGGTTTTCTGTCTTTTTTACGCCTCTTTCTTGGTTTTATGATCCTCGGCAACATCGTTTCAGAGTTGGTAGAGCCGGAACTCTCGTCGCTAGCCACACTGACCGCGTCTGCGTTGTTGTTACGTCCGCCCCGGTTAGAACGTGTTTGTTGTTGGTTGCGCGATTTATTTCCTTCGACCTGCTCGCATCGTTCCCTGGGGTGATGTTCCGTTTGCGGCGTGGGCCTGCGCTGGTCGGGGGCAGGGGTGAACTTCCTCCGGTCGGGTCGGTTCTGGATGACGAGGGGAGCCCCCTGGGCGTGCAGCGCGAGCTTGGAGACGGGAGTGTTCCTCGTGTTGGGGGCCCGTCCCGCCATGGATATGAGCGGCGCGCCGAGCCACGCGTTGGGGTGCGGAACACCATACGGCGGGTAGTAGGGCGGCGGGAACCCCGTGGAGTTCGCATACTGAGGGCGAGCGGCATCGCGGCGCCCTAAAGCGGCGTGCTCGCCCGGACTCATCACGCCGGCGATCGCGTTTAACCCATTTTCGTGGTTCTATCAGTCGTCACAGTAAAAGTTTTTGTTTTGGCGCGATGTCGTAATCGTACACTGTCATCTGTGTTCCGGCGGCGTGGGGTGCGTGCGTTCGCCGCGGCGGCCGGCGGAGGACTGCCGTGAATGAGTACGCCGAGCCGCCAGCCGGTGGGAGTGCCTGACACGCGATACCACATCACCGCACAAGAAAGCTACAACTCTCAAATCATTATAGAATAGACCGGCCGTTGTTTACTTTTGTTTAGGTCAAAGGACGTAATATAACAAAGACGCGGCATATAATACCTACATTGTTGCGACCCGGTTGCTATTCAATTCGATAATCAATCATTCAGACTTACCATAGCGAGGGAAACGGGGTTTGTAAATATGTGCCAACAAAATATAGACTTACCTGTAACAATAATAAATAATTTATTAGTGAATTAATGCATTTATTTCCATGGACTAGATAAAATAACGATTTTATCATACATTCTTTTAGTCATTAGTTATGGTAGTAATTTCGAAAATTTTATTATTGCGTTATGTAAATGGCGTCAACATTTCATTGGTGGTGGTGGCAGTGGTAGTGGGGATGTTAGGATCAGGTGAAAGTGAGGCGGATGAGTCATTGCCCTCTCTTGGATAACGCAAAATCTTACAGGATAGTCAACTACTTACACCTACTTATACCTAACATTGTTGAAAATAATATATTTATCCATTGTATTTTTAATAATTTATGGATAAAAAAAATATCTTTTTACGAACCAGTTTTTCTATACTTACATAACCAAAATATTTTAGCGTAGAAAATACTTAATTTAAATGTTATACATAGAAAACCTAGAAACGTGGTAGAAACATACCTATTCACCAGAATAAAAAACAAGAAATACTAGTATTATTGCGGTAGAAAAACCTACAGAAAATATTCCTTCGAAATCAGATAAAAATGTCACATATAAAATTGAACTAAAAAGTAATATGTACCTGCTATTTATTTTTTGGTATAAAACCAATTAAAATTAAACAAAATCCCGTAAATACTTCAGCATACTATTCCATTTAAGTCTTTTTGTAAATAATTAGCAATAATAAAAACACAATAAACATAAAATCCGAATGAAATGCCTTACATTCACAACGACATAGTTTAATTAAATCTAACGATATTAATAATATTATTCATTTTACAGACACATTGCAGTACATTCTTCGAATATTTTTACAAGAGACTACAAATGTTTGTCGCTAGCTTGTTGTAATATTATTGAAATGTAATTGAGTTGATTGACATTCAGAAAGTAAATTGCGTTAGTTTGTACGTCTCTGACTGTACTTGGCCATATCGTCATGTATCGTGCATATGCTAAACGCGTTATAATACGAACGAACTTTCATCAACCGAATTGAAAGTTTTGTAGCGGATCTGATGACGTGCCATTCTCTGCTTACAAAGAGATATCTCATCGTAACAACTTCATTTAATAACTCATGCAAATTCAACATGCCGATAGGAATTTACGGACGCCAGTGCTTTGTCCAAAATGTGAAACATTTACGGAATTTTAAGCGTTAGGTTCCGGGTTCGATCCCCGGGTTTGGCTTATAAAGTTAAATGTCTCTTCAAGCTTGGCTCGTTTCTGGGTAATAATTGGTGTGTTAGTCTATAGTTTATTGCTACATTATTAATTTTCGGTCATTTGTCATAACTTATTTGCCTTCATCAACTTACAGCTATTTCGAACATAATTCCTTTGTCTACATCTTTAGCATGTCCTATAACAAAGCCACGACCATCAACTAACCAAATTGCACCTTGCCAGTCCGATTTCACCTTGCCATTATACAAATCATTCACACAATTTCGTTCATTGTTCCATACGCAATTTGTATTCAATCATTATGCACAAGCCGAGAGAAAATGGTACGATACATCGACCTTTAGCTAAGAGTTGCGTGCTTAGACCGAATTATTTTTCTATCCACTCTCACTGCTCAGTTACACGTACATGTAGTTATAGTTACGTGGTTATTATTATAGTTATTATGAGATCATACAGTTTCAAGTGAAAGTTGTTCGAGATCGATTGGCCGGTCTTTAAAACGGAAGCGCATAGACTTTGAGGTATTATGCACAGCCAACTATTGCCGAGTATATTCCATGATTTCACTTAATCATATAGACTAAGGTAAATTACAATCTCAGCTAGTATTTATTTATAGAAATAAGAATCTTGCCTAGATTGAAGCAAAATTTATGCAAATCATTTTATTTTTGACCACTGCAAAAAGGTTCTCAATTCGGTTGGTATATTTTTTTTGAATGTAAATTGTTTACGCTGAGGCTTTTGATCCAATTTACGTGATTATTTTTGTATGATGCGAAATAGTTAACATTCCAAATTATCCTGTTTACCGCACTATTCGTCTGTTTTTGTTAAATCAAGTAGTCCACAGACTTTGTTTTGTACGAAAGTTAGTCCCGTTTTGTTTGCGCTAACTCGAGTAGAATCACAGCGCAAGAGCAACTTAGAACTCGCTTAACCTAAAGTTGTACGCGCTTTGGCGGTAATTAACTTTAAAACTACTGCACTGAAACAATTTTTGACATACGAATGCACTTTGAGCAAAAGCAATGTTTGTTTTCACTTAAACTAGCTAAACTGGAGCTTAATTAGGAAATGCTCAAGTTTTAATTAGCTGGCTAAAAGACCAACTTATATTTTTTAATAAATGTCAGTTTTTATTCTGTTTTTGCGCTTTAAAGGTAACTAACCACAAGAACTCTGAAACTATCTAGTACCTAACAAAATGTTTCGAAAGGTTGTTAAATATTTTGATAAAATATTGTTTCAGAACTTGGTAAATTTTAACTAAATATACAATAATATAATAGGTATACAAAGTATCAGATAGTTCTGTCAACTTAACGGTTTGATCTATTAATAAACCTAACAAATGGCTCTGCTATGAACAAAGGGCTACCGAAAAAGAGAAATTTCTAGCACAAATCCAATTTCTATCTCAAAATATGCTACGTTGAATTTCGACAAATATATGGCGACAGCATGTGCGACATCTAATTTAATTTCAAGTATACTAATGTTTTGCATACAAATGAGGTGTCTAAAGTTAGTCGGTCGGTTTAAGGTTTTGTTAATCATGAATTTGAAGGCATGTATAAATTAAGTAAGCTCTTTTAAGGTAACATTTAAGCAACAATGTATAAAAGGTAACTGCGCCATCGGTCAAGCTTGACAAAGAAATTGTAATTTAATACTAAGTTATGCGTTTTCTCGGCACGAGTCTATTTTACGAGCCTATAAAGTACGGAGTGTCGAGCCTCTTTGAGTCGGCAATAAGCACTCTCTCTTTCAGATATACCTCTAGTTATTGGACATTCAAATCTCAAGATTGGTCTCAGTTATCAGTTATATGTAATTTTCTTCGAAATTCGACTAACTGTAATCGCTAATATTGAACTGACAGCTACACTTTACTGGTTGGTAAAATGGTACACTTATTTGTTTTAATTGTTTTTCATCAAACTTAAAACAATGCCAAATTTTATGAAAATCAGTCACTAAAATAAAGAATGAAAAATGACGTAAACTTTAAAGCTAACGAACCCAAATGTTTCGAGAGTCAAAATATGAAATCGGTGTAATATCTCAAACTGATAAAATGACTTTTTAACGAGCTCAGACTTAACATATGATTGTTTCGTAACAATTTCCATCTGTTTTGTTATTTTGTTTAACTTTTATTAAATAATTGACCTTAAGGAGTTTCGACGCCTAATACGCAGTCTTCAGATGGCTCACCAAATTGCCTACGCCCGAAGCTATACGCTCAATGTGCGTTTTAAACATTAAATTAATTTACTCAACAACTGTGAAAAGGGTTGATCATTTGCTCAGAAAACGTTTGTCCAATTTTAGTCTAACCTTGACTAAATTAGGGTTGTCCAAAATCGAGATTAGACTCGCCAGAGCGAGTTCGAGTTTCGCCTTTTGTGTTTCATAATCGGATAGGTATATGTTGCGAGGGTTAGGATAGGAAGGGCATCTGACCTCTAGACGACAGGACGTCAGTTCGCCCTTGCATTTACCGCCCGCCCTTGCCTGAAACGGATCGATACGCACAGACTAGAGTTATTATGCAATATTCGCAAGGTCAACCCATACACCTTGGCGACATTGGATTACGTGACTCGATAATTACAAATATTCTTATTTTCAATCGTCAATAGACACGTCGAGATTTGAATTCAGAATGACATTTGAAATACGTCGTTTTTTGTTTTTACATACCCACGTATAGAAAATAGAGATCTAACGTGCAGTTGGAACACGTTTTGCACTGATTGTGGTGTTTCTCCTTTGTTCTCGCATTTCTTGGTTATTCAGAGACAAATAGCATCATTAGACCATATTTGGAAACGGCATTACATAGAATTTCACAACATAAAACAACATCCTGGAACTTATCAAACTTCTGCCATATTTCACAAGAGTCCGGTGGACTATTTCGAGTGTTTCGCTATATATTTAGAAAGACATTTAAGTTGGCAAGCGCGTTCCGAACGAAATGTCAGATCTTTCCGAACATTATCAGAATTGAGGATAAAGTGACAAGAGATTCGAAATGTCTTAACGATGATGATTTTTCCTATAACCAAGTATTTAGTTAGATGTTTTTTGCGTTCATTACGGATAATCTAAGGATGTTGAGAGTGTCAAACTTTCCGTCATTTTTTATTGAATGAGCCGACGGATTTTAGTGGTCTGGACTGTCAGGGCGTACTCTTAAGTCTTAACGTTGTTTTTTCTTTTGTTTCGTGAAAAATCTTTGTGTCCATTGATATGTCCGACAAGCCAGTACCTACCTATCTCTATGTGACCTCTTAGTCTGCATCTCTTCCGTATCGATCCACCTAGAATCGCAACCTCGCCCAGAGCTCATCATCCGATTACGCAAACCTCCGTGACACCGGGCCGGTTCCGCGTTCACTTTCGCCGGCGACTTTCTCCGCGCTGGGGGCGCCACGGTCGCGCACGCCATTGTAATACCGATGATCGTGAACAATATCGATAATTGAATCGATTATAATCGACGCTGACGCGAAAGTCGCGGGTTACGTGGTGGGCTGCGATTCGGCACGTGACGAGTTGGGACTTTACAAATAAATAAGCAACTGCTATATTTGGGTTAGAAGTAAAGATCTCGTTTTCGAAGTTACACTATAAGGTACTTGGGAAATGCACACATTGTCAATAATTTTACTTTATGACGATGGAAGTATCTTTAAATAACCCAGTAAAATCCTAAGTAATATAATGAAAGTATCCAAATATTTAGTCAACAAAGAGTTGAAATCAAACCAACTGAATTATCGTAAGCTTTGTTCCATAAATGTTTTTGTGTAAACACCGAAAAACTTTTGATTAAAACTCCGCCAAACAACAAAAAACTCAAAATATTGTACTGTTCCAAAAACAAAAAAAAAGGCATTTCACCTCATCGCGAACCGAAACTTGTGTACACACGCTCAATTATTCATAGTCACCCTACAAAAACAATAATGAATTCATTATGGCTACACGCCGCGAAAGGCGAATTTCACCGGATGCTTCACTGTATATGTTTGTACCCAATTTTGTATACAAGTTGGATATTAGGCGGGCCTCGTACCATACGAAATATTGCATAACAAACCCAAATAGAACTGATCACGACGCAATCATCGGTGTTTTGTGAGTTAGAAACTAAACTTAACAATTGTTGCTAGGTGACCAATTATAACCACAAATGTCCTTATACTTCTAGTGTGAATAATACACAATTACAGAAATACGAAAATAATAAATGAAAAATCAATCGTCAATTATCTAATTTGGAGCAGAAATACAGATCAAACGCCAAAATCCCTTCAAAATAGTCAGGAGTTACTCTACATTGCATAAAATATGATATTACCTAAATGTCTTTTCCCACGTGAATAATACACGATTTAAGAAATACGAAAATATTAAATGAAAAATCAATCGTCAATTATCTAATTTAGAGCAGAAATACAGATCAAACGCAAAAATCCCTTCAAAATAGTCAGGAGTTACTCTACATTGCATAAAATATGATATTACCTAAATGTCTTTTCCCACGTGAATAATACACGATTTAAGAAATACGAAAATATTAAATGAAAAATCAATCGTCAATTATCTAATTTAGAGCAGAAATACAGATCAAACGCAAAAATCCCTTCAAAATAGTCAGGAGTTACTCTACATTGCATAAAATATGATATTACCTAAATGTCTTTTCCCACGTGAATAATACACGATTTAAGAAATACGAAAATATTAAATGAAAAATCAATCGTCAATTATCTAATTTAGAGCAGAAATACAGATCAAACGCAAAAATCCCTTCAAAATAGTCAGGAGTTACTCTACATTGCATAAAATATGATATTACCTAAATGTCTTTTCCCACGTTTACGTTTACTGTGTATAATTATTTAAGAAGAACTAACAAAACCTGGTGAAAATCAGATCTAATTCGCAACGCGTTGTGATCAGACGCAGTCAGCTAAATACAGCAAAAAGACGTCAAACAAACAAGAAATTACTTTCTAAAATCGTCAGCGATTTTCACAAGCACAATGGATTATAAAAAAAAACAGAAAATCAATTGCTGTGCGCTGCGAACAGCCCAAAAAAAGAAGTGCCATCGCGCAAAATCTACAAAGCTGCGGTTGATTATTTTGTTAACAATTTAAACATCTAAAAGGCAAAAGCGCTGAACGCAGTAACGCGTCTGTGAGTTAGAATGAGCGCATACTAACATACTAAAAATTAAGACCGCGCGCTATTATCGAGTGTTTTTACCGCGGTGGGGTGGTTCGTAACATCCTCATAGTCAAAATTATTTTTGCTAATGCGCAACATAAATACAAAAACGTTTCTTCTTCTTTAAACGTGCTTCAACCTCAGATCACGCGATATTACCGAGCGTTAGTACCGCGGCGAAGAACGCGCTAACACGCCCGCCGACTGCCGACAGCGTAACGGGAACATTCGCAATTAATTACCACAATTGTGTTATCTTCCCACACTTTCTAACTCTATTGTGTACGAGTGAGACAATCGTATCACCACTGGATTTTATTGTCGTGCACTTAGCGATCACGACATTAGTTTTGTTTGGAAACCGGGATATTCTTGATGACTTTCGTTTGCATTTGCCACGACCTTCGGGGCGTGATACTTTGGAAATGGAAAACTGTGCCATCGCGGAACTAACAGACCGCTATTATATTAGTTTAGCCTATAAACAGAGGTATAGTCTGGCCACCGAGAGATTGCGTTTGTGACACATGCCATTAGTGTTGGGGTAAAAAACAACATTGATAAATCATTTTTCAATCAACAGAAAAAAAACTTGCTTATCTTATTTATATTTTATTTATAATAGTTATAAAAATAGTTTTATGTTGTTACGAGTTAAAATCTAGGTAAAATAATAAAAAACAAAATCGAAACAGTATTGTTTTATTGTAGGAACGTAAATAATTAGATTAAAGACTAGTGGCCGCTCGCGACTCCGTTCGCGTAGAAGTCGGTTTCCCGTGGGAATGCGAAGTTTTCCCGCGGTAAAAAGGTCCCTTTATTCTTATTTTTGGTTCCTAGAACCGCTTTCGCAGCGCACGCAACGGAAGCCCTCAAGGATGAATAATTTTCCCCGTTTTTTTCCCATTTTCCATTATTTCTTCGCTCCTAATAGTTGCAGCGTGATGTTATATAGCCTAAGGCCTGCCTCGATAAATGATCTATCCGACGCAAAAAGAATTTTTAAATTCGAACCAGTAGTTCCTGAGATTAGTGCGTTCAAACAAACAAACAAACAAACAAACTCTTCAGCTTTATAATATTAGTATAGATACTTGTATAACGTTAATTTTGAAGCTAAGCCCAAGGTCGAAAAGAACTAGCAAGAAAATCCAACTGCTGCCTTTTTACAAACGAAACTCAAAAGCATTGTATTGGCAATAATATGGTATAAGTCTCAGCACCCGATGACCGTACTGCAGAGCCAATTCATCTATTTCATATCGAACATTTGCCGATTTATTTTCTTTCACTAACCGCAATAGTTATGCTTCAAGCATATCCATATTTACGTCGATATCATGTTTTTATAACAAAGCTACTTATTCTGCTTTTTTATTAGAAATTGATTGATAACTTTAACATTGACTGATATTTTTAGCACATCCCTACGAAAATATGATGTTGTTTACATTTTTAAAAATACATATTTTATCAGTAATTATTACCCTTACAGTAAGCCATCAGTTATAAAATTTAAAATCAGTGTGTTTTAATATCATTTTATTGCTTATTATTTGTTTGTAGGGTCAAAATAGACGACTTTTTTTTTGTTTGTTTTCGTAGACGGCCTTTCAAAGTTACCTCGTTATGTCAAACACAATGTGTCAGGAACGCATTCTCTCGGTGGCCGGACAATAGTTACGCTTTTTTTGTATGATGGTTCGACAAGGGCCCAGTAGATTTTGGGTTAGAACGCAGAAGTGTTATTGTCTTCAGATATAAGGTAATATGAATATCAGCATCAACTATAAATCTATAGGTACAAAAATAAAGTAACTTGTGTCAGAAAAAAAAGTACATATATGATTTTGTTTCGTAATTTAATAAATTAACACCTTGTATTATTAAAAAAAACTTGACTTGATTAATATTTTTTGTTATTCCAACACTAAAAAAAATTTAAACGTATTTTAATTAAACTTCACACGTAAAAGCAATTCTCTTAACGGATTAATTTCTAATTCGCGTCTGTTTGCACGTTTTTCCACTAACTCTTTCCGACTCATGTAACTGATATTGAAAGGGTTTTCACCATAATTAAATAAGTTATTTTCATTAAGATAGCTTACAAATTCATTCAATTAATTCTTGTTTTTTTTTAAGAAAAAAAAAATCTTCTCCCAACGAAGAATGTCAATAAAAATTGCTTGCGTTAAATTACTTTGCCAAAATGTTAGATTCTTAAATTATAATTTCAGATACCAATATTTACCGTAAAGATTCACTCACGCTTCCTACCACCCGGAAGTTAACGGAACAAAAACAATCAATTACCCACCGAAAACGTCACAAAACCCAAAAACAGAATCGTCGTCTCATTACAAAGTAAATTGACACGAAAACCCACATTTCACCCAGTGCTTCAAACAAGCCAAGTTTCAATGAAGCCATCGTGACTTTAATATACAATTCATTTTTCTAACAAGAGACAAAGGTAAACCGCAACATAACTAGGAGATCACGAATAGAGATGGCTAGAATATAAGCATGTTTCGTCAACTAGAAGAGTATTCGGCAAAAGTTGCCGATTGGGAGGTTTTTTTACATAATATTTATAATGATCATAATTAAATGTTTACGGTTTATTTAAAATGTTTTAATTTTGAGAAAACTTTTTTTTAATTTGTGTGTACTGCAAATAGTTAAACGTAAGGCAAGCAATAATTGAGCTTATTAATATAGTTATGATAAGTACCACTTTAAGAAACAGAGTTTCGGGCGTGTCCCTTAATTGGCATCAAATGCAACAAGTAGCTTCTCCGGCAAGTCTAACAATTATTCGGCCATTTTACAACCGAATAATCGGCTCGTCGACTACTCGGCCAAAGACATAGTCAGCGCATCTCTAACCACGATACTTATCATCCTTAATTCTATTTAACCTGGTTCGTAGGAATTTGAACAATCGTGGGTAATAGTTTTGAGGAATTTCAACAATCGTGGAGTTGTCATAGATAGCTTTTTAGGTAATTAGAACGTAGGTAGGAATACAAGACGTTTTCCGGTCTTTGGTAGATAAGTTAGAACTAGGATTAGTATCTATTGTATTATCAAATTGCTAACAGAAGAACTATTGTCTAAGCGGATCATCGATTAATTATATCAACAACGCATAAGAACATAAGCTAATGAAACCGATAAGAGAAGGAATGAGGAAGATTATATAGTAACTAGTAAACGGAAACGGAACGGAAGATTTCAGTATAACGTTATTTTTTCAACATTATAAATCTCAATCATTACACATTTGGTTGTTACTATACATACGGTATCACTAAAAAGGAAAACTTTTTTGACCTCAGAGCATAGTTGAGAGGCGGTCCCACGGTGCCTAAAATCGCGCCGCACTACACACAGATTTAGGCACCATGGAATCATTAAAAAAAAAATTAAAAGCATTGCATAGTGTAAACACCTAACTTTACTAACAATGTATAGAATAATAGTTCCACAAACTTATTTTAAATCTCCTTACTACAATTCGTGACGAAAGTCAAAAACATTCGTCTAACGCCATCTAGTACAAAACTCAGTAACGAGAGAAAGCCTGCGGTAACTTTTATACGTGCCGCTAGATGTCGCGATACAACAACGTACAGGCAATAGATTTTTTATATTTAGGGCTCTCATACAAGCAGCTATAATTCCTTTCAAACGCTAACTTTAATTCTTAAATATAGTTAAAAAGTGTTATTGTTTCCATTGGTAATTTCAGATTGTAAACCATCCTCAAAGAGACGTTTTCAAAACAAATGTTTATCCCAGTGTGTTAAGCCAGTTGCAATAAAAATAACAAAAATGTTTTTTTTTACTAATTCATCCTACTAATATTATAAATGCGAAAGTAACTCTGTCTGTCTGTCTGTCTGTTTGTTACGCTTTCACGCCTAAACCACTGAACAGATTTTGATGAAATTTGGTATGAAGAGAGAACTTAACTTAGGAAAGGACATAGGACATTCCCACGGGAAACCGACTTCCACGCGAACGGAGTCGCGGGTATCTAATAAACTTACCTTGCAAATTGTCGAGCATGTACGTAAGCAGCTTCGCCGTGCCGTTGCTATCGTTGTATATTGACAGCATCTCCTTACTAAGAGGGTTGCCCTGGAGACCAAGCATTTGCAGGTGGAATAGCTTGCCGAGCTCATACGGTAGCACTCGCAAGTAATTGTTGTGAAGGTGGAGTTCCCTGAAATTAATTATACAGTTACTTATAGGGTCAAAAAACAGAGATTAATATACAAATATATAATAACAGCCTATATAAGGCTAACTAGTTGTGCACAGGCATCCTTTCCTTATAACGAGAGGGACTGAGACGAAATTCACCTTGCTTTGTTGCTACTTATGATGGATTATCATCCAAGAGTTGCAGTATGTAAGTGTGTTATAAATAAGACCATATTTTAAATAAATTAAATTAGTGGACTAGCCCTAGTTTCTAGAATAAGCTACATAAAATCAAAATCAGCTCTACGCGTATGTAGCCTTTATAGTTTAAACACTTGGTTTGCTTTGAATAGATTAGTTCCCCGATTTAATCTGCAGATTATAATTTAAATTAATCGATATTTTGAAAAACATGTTGTAATCCTTTAGGTAATACATTTTGAGGCAAGGGCGGATCCAGCTTTGGCGCCAGGGGGGAGGGGGTTCACATAGTAGTGGTCTGTCACAATACATTATGTTTTCCAATTTTAATTAGTAGTCCATGTAGGTCCTGGATCCCTTGTTTTGAGGTATGTTCTGACTCATAATGGTGCTGTGTGCGACTGGTTATTTTTTTATTTTAGATTATTTTTAGTATCAGATAATAATAACTATATCTGTTTTTTGTGGTCACTACTGGTTTTAATGCTGATTGTATAAGCAGAAAAACGACTAAAAAATCTATACTTAAATAAAGCAAAATGCTTGGTAGTTAATTACATGAGCAAGGTGACTTACAATGAACTAGAACCTTCTAAAAGATTAGGTAAGTAATTGTTAAGGACCATTGTTAGGTAAGCTGCTACTTAGATTACTTCACTAAGAAAAAAAAACAGTCTTAGAAACACCAGCGCCTACTTAAATTCAAATAAGTTTACTTTTAAGAGTTTTTCATTCTAGTTTAGAATAGTAATAATTTTAAAAATATTTAAATCACTTTTGTTCACATTCAGATTTTCCTGAAGATAAAACTAGAAATGACATCCAAGACCTGAATCCGTAATGTTCAAGGTTGTAGGCATTACATTTCTAAGAGTATCTTTAATTGTAAACAAATTCGTAAATGCGTAATAGATATTTAAATATATGCAACTCTGCTTTGTCCTATTTTGTGTCATTTAAATAAACTGAATAGGTTTTTTATCAAGGCTATTTATTTATTTTTGTATCGATGTAAATTTGTTTAAATTTTAAAACTGGTTTTATGTTTTTAACTATATCAAAGGTCTGTTTACATCACAAATGGATATGACGTAAAATCAAGATTTTGTGCTTGTTTTTTTTTTTAAACACATGTGTGAATAGGTGGTTGAACTGTATTGAATTGATACCAGTATGTAAATGAGCGGTAATATTTACAAGCAAAAATAGGTAGATAACAAATTTCAGCAAAGGTGATGCTGTTATGACCAAAATTGTATGAAAAAGCAAAGTTGTTTCTGCCCAAACTGAAGTGCAATGAACTCTGTAAATGTTATATTTAGTACGTAGGTAAGTACATTTATTATTATTTTGCATAGTGACTCAGAAAATCATAATTTAAATGTCAAAATAACATTAATAAATAAGTGAATATCAAATAAAGCATGTAACCAAATTAAGCTAGTGTCACCTTATGCTTTTGTATCTATACAAATAAATATAGTGATACCTATATTCAGTGATATGATAACACTGTTGTCTGAGAGGGCAATGACCTCGCGAAATTTCTTTTGTTTTGATAAAGTTTCACAGACTTTCTACTTACAGTAAAAACATCAGATAATGTTTTATCTTGATTTTTTAAGTAATCTGCTTCTAAAGAAATATTCAAGAGTCTTTCACTGGCCAAAACTGATTTTGAACTGTCAAAATTAATCCAGGCCTTCTGGACTTAAACCAAGACAGGCAGACAGGCAAAATAAATAAAAAAATTGGTATACATAACATGTTTACTTACATATTATGCATTTGGTAAGATGCATTTATTTTAATATTATTAACAGAAACTGAAATTTTATACATAGATGAAGTTATTATAAAATTCAATAAGTTACCTCAACTGAATAAGCTCTCCAAGCTCAGCGGGCAGCGAGCGGAGTTTGTTGTTAGACACATCAAGGGTATGCAGGTTCTGTAGAAGATTGATATCCGGGGGTATTCTCTGCAGGGAGTTGTCATTAAGATACAAGGCAGTCAGATGAGCCAATTGGAATAGCGGGGGCGCCAGAGCGCGGACACCTCCTGTTATCTGGAAAAAAATAATTGAAAATTAACTTCTGTTTAATATCTAGGCTTTACTAAAGTAAAGAAGGTAAAAACATGTATTATTAGTATATGAAGAGTGCATCACACAAAATAATAAAGTAAGTTCTGGCTCTAAAAGGCTGAAGTAGGAAAGTAGGCATGAAATAAAAAAATTCAAAGGTTTTTAACACTTTACATTTACTGGGGTAGCACAAATTGAGAAAGTGCTGTAACAATTTTTCCCACTTTCATGATACAAAAGCACTCTTGACTCAAGCAATATTAAGTCCCGGTAAGTAAAACTATTTAGCAGTAGAATGGTCGTTCAAGCAGTTAGGTTTTCTACAAAACTCTACAACCGCTGCTAAGTCTTAAGACACTTCTTAGCGCAGAAGTATGTATACCTGTTAACTGATAGGTCTTGGACTCAATTTCCAGATCATTATAATTAGTTAATGGTTATTTCCAAATTACATATATTGTAGGAGTGGTCTGGTCAGTGTTTTATTACAAACACCCTTGCTGGTCCATAAAGTAGGACACAAGATAAAAGCTTTTCCTATTAAACTATTCTATTATTAATTCTACCAGTGTGTTACCTCAAGCGTGGTCCAGCCGCCTCTGCGGCCGGAGGCTCTTTCGGCCTCCGACATGATGTGGTACGTGCGCCCGCTAGCGCCTTCGTGCTTATCTTTGTTGCGAGACATTCTGTCACCTGTGGAGAAATATACATGATTAGCCGAAGAAACCTTGGATTTGGTAAGAGGACAGATTTTTGTGACATCAAAGGGCATATATGTTTTAAGCATAAGGATTGAAACTGTGTAGATGTTTATAAGAGTTTAAGACAGTGTGTGTCCTTTTCAGTGTGTTGGTTGTTAGTAGAAATATATTTTTAATGATGTTTAGGTGTATATAAAAACATGACCGCTTGATGGTGGTTGAATCTTAATTTAAAAGTGCAGCGTCAACTGACAATGCACTAATTAATTTGACATCTGTAAAGAAATATTGCACTATAAAAATAAAATTGAAAAATAGTTGTGCCCCACAGTTTCGCCCTCTTTCTTTAATTTCCTTAACAACACTAATTTTAAAAGACTACACTACCTTTATCAGTAGAATAAATACTGAGATTTTTACCTGGTTTTGAAACATTTTTCATGGCTATTCCTCACAAAAATATTTTTTCCTTCAAATCAGTAGTTCCTAAGATAAGTGCATCAAAAAAAGCTAAGGTTTTATAATCTTCAGGTTTATAAATTAAGTAGAATTATTAATATTTTGTTAAATTAAATACCTCTAAAGAATCTCAAAATTCAGAATTCAATATTATTGGTAACATTGTGAAGTAACGTAATTTTTTTGGGTATTAAATTCCATTTTTTATAAAATAAGATTAATTAACAACCAAAACAAAAATAGGCTTTTTAAAAAAAAAGGTAATTTTTATTTCCTTTATGAAATTAATAAGCTAGTAAGTAACCTATTATGTTGAATCACATTTAATTTATAGTTTGTTATCTAAAAGGTTAAACAATACCTCACAATTTGTACATGTCACATACAGAGGTGTAAGTAGGTCAATTTTAGTCAGCAACAGACCTATTGATTACGTTTCACAACTGAATTTGGAAACAATCCTTTTTAGGCCACAGAAGCGTTCGTTCAAATAAACTTACTTTTCAGAGGTGAATATTTTCAGTTTTTAGTTAATACATAAAAGTAAATGTTTTCATTTCTTTAAAAATGAAATATTCTTTTTTTACTTTATTTACTTTTTACTTTATTTACTTTTGGCTACTCAGTACTGAAAAATATAACAGGAAAAATTTACACAGTTATCAACAGCAGAGCAGAGCAATAGATGTCATAACTAACTATTACCATATGGTAGTTTCTTGCTACATAACTTTACTTAGCTAGCAGGAGTATCTAAGAATCCAATTTTTGACTTAAACATGTTTTGTTATACTTTCCTTCAAAATTATGGCTACAAAATACCTAGAACTAAACAAAACAAGTGTGTATAAACAGTGGTCTGATACCACTTAATATCTGTTGTTTACAATTCTACAGTACATTACTAGAGATTACAAATTATACCTTAACACTGCGAGGGGTCATTAGGGGTGTTAATGGGACGTGGATTGACAAAGGATTAACTTCCTTTACTATTAATGAACAGGATCGTTCCATAACCTCCACTATTCGGGAGGTAAACCTACGGAAATAATCAAACCAAGGGTCAATAAACCTATCCAATAACTTAAGTGAACCCAAACCACAAAACAAACTACTTTTTCATTCATTTCTCTACCCATTTTGGTGCAAATGCGTAACATCTTTGTATCCTAAGCAGCTGACATGAAATAGCATTGAAAGAGATAGGCCGTCCGACGCAGAACTCACAGTGACCAAGCGCCAAATCATTGCCATGCCAGATTGCTCTTGGCACCACGAAATAATTATTGCAATATAAGTAACGTACCTTCATCTACTCCTAAAAAGCTTTTACTCCAATGGGGATTATATTTAACGGGAAATAATTCACTGTAAACACACAATAGCACAATCTTGACAAACACCACATCAAACGTCCATTTACCGACTGCAGCGACAATCTAGCTAAGCGGTAATTTCTAGAACTATTTACAACAAACTCTATCTTGTCTGTACATAGAATTTAAAACCGCGCGTCTATTACCGTTTTTAAGTATAATCTATCGCGTTCTTTATTTGCATTTAAGGCACACAATTTAAAGGTTTCTAATAAATAAATAAAAATGAATTGAAGTAAAACTTATTTGATCGTAAATATATGAGTCACTTAAATAAATAAATAAATCTGTTTGAAGCCATTGGTAATCGGATGCCATTTTTTTTTTAACATTAATGAAGATCAACACGGTTTTGTGCTTAATAGATGGCGACATTGATTAAAATATTATCTATCTATTTTTCCCAAAAAACCTTTATTTTTCATAAATTTTAACGATGTCTAGAATAACCTCAACCGAGGGGGATTGGTATTAATAAAAAAATAGGCACATTAATTCCGTATTATTGTTATATCCTTATAATATAACGGATGTAAAAAGACCACTTTCAAAGCCTGAAACCATGTATTTTGGAGTCTCAATAGTAACTAAATTCTCTAACAGTATACCCAGAAACCTCAATTTAAAAAAGTTATTAAGGATTTAAAAGTCATATTCGACGCTTGAATTCATCGCCCACAAATCAACTGTTGGTTCAGGTGCGATTATTTACATTGCAAATTAAATTGAAACCCTATTTAATTTAAAATCATCGCAAAATCTTGAAAATGCAATTTTGTACAAATATGTAAAAAAAAATATTCTGTTAATCATAAAAACAATTTTTTTGCTCAAAACGAAAACAGTACCCCTCCAGCAAGGCACAGTTTTTGTTTTCGGAAGCAGTTTTTTTACACTCGGACACGGTTTTTTTGTTTATGTATAAGTAGATAATAATCCTTGACAAACGTGTAATTAATAAATTTAATATTTAAACACAATTTTAAATTTAATTAATAGTTAATTTTAAATTTAAAATAACAATGACACAGTCACACGAAATTAGAGATATGATTATAATTGTTATTGCATAGATTTATTATTGGTCTTCGCTTCGCTCTTTCAAGATAGCACTGCCTGTAAACAATAGCTCTGTGTGTCAAAAAACACACATACCTACTATTCGATAAACTTCTGACTAGACCATGCCATGTTCTCGGAGTTAGTACTCAGAGACAACTCAAGATGTCGCTTAGGTATAAACCTATTTATTATTCATTAGCTTTACTGAGTAACAAATAATACGTAAAATTTACAAGTTTGTCAAAAAGGAAAACACACAACTGCATAAATGTTATTTTTTAATCGATTTTGCAAATAAACTAATAAGTCTCAAAAACTTTAAACGACATCTAGGGCTGACCCCTGCAAGTTTTATACCTCAGTGACTACTCTATATACTTAGTTATTGTTTTTGTTATGTCAGATATTATGTCACATGGGTGGAGCACTTCTGGGGCCCCCTAAATTTTAATAAATATTTATCCAAAGCTTATAAAATTTCGTTTTACAATTGTTTTTTTTTATAATAGAACCTATCAAACGAGCAAGCGGGTCACGTGATGGTAAGTTATCACCGCCGCTGGGCGGTGGTATATGGTTATATGGTATACACCCACATTTACATATGCATTGAGGGTGCGTTGCTGGGCTTTGAGAAAATTGGGCACCGGATATCGCACTCACCGAACGCAGGAACATCGTCCCTACTTCACGTCGGTTTTCTGTGCGACGGTGGTATTTCACCGGTCGAGTCACCCCAGTAATCGCCGCAGGCATAGCCTACAGCTAGACTCTACCACTCTTCAACTGTATTGTATTTATAGCCTTCAATTTAATTAATGGTTAAAGTAAATACTTACCTTCATAATTTTTGTTTTTACAGCTGCAATTTATTTCAATGTATTAACAGTGTTTCGTATTAATATTCATACTTACTTAGGTTTGTTCGGTAAATTAATTGAAAAGTTCTGCCAAGAGCGTGCTTGTGCCACTTGCAGTATAGGGTCCCGTAACTTCCATTTACTTATAGAGCAAATTAAGTAGGTACCTACCTAGCTTGTAAAAAGCTAACATAACAAAGGCATATGACTAGAACGTACAGATATATATTATATAATGCCATGTAGAACCAAGATACGTCCTTACTACCTTACAAACTATACTTTACCTAGACTGAAATCTGAAGAAGTAATAATAACTAAATCTAGCGATCATGTGTACATACTTTACAAAACTGGATTTTTTTTTCACTTTTGACCAATTGTGAACGTATCAATAAAAAGTCATAATCGCTTTTATTTAGAGTTAACATTAGCGGTACGAAGGCGCTTCGTGATCGCTTTTATCATCAACCTCTGTTTTCCTACAGAGAGCTTGATACGATAACGCTGCCATTTGCTTTATATTCGTGATTGAGGTACTGTTAAGCCTAATAGTTTTTCTCTCTATATTGTTAGGCACGTACCCACATACCATTTTGGTACTTACAATACTTCACGCAGGGAGAAAAAACGTTATTTTACTTAATGCTAAGGAGTAGGAATAGTTTAATTCAAAAAGTGCTACCTTTAGCTGGCACCACCACCAAAGTCAAACTCTAAAAAGATGCTCCAAAGATACACTCATTCAGCTGGCAGAGCATTTGCTCTTAAGGCATGACCTAACTAAGCCGATAAGGAAATTTTTAAGCCCAACTCCAGAAGACGTCTCCCGTCCTGCCCTGCATACGCGACAGCGTCATGGATAATGTCGCCTGTGGCGAAATACTGGTTCTCACAAAAATCGCTAAAGTTGACACATAAGAAGTAGAAGTCTTAATGAAAGGTACCGTTTATTATTTCAATCGTAGGTATCGATATACGGTATATAAGTATATACAATAAGTAACTTTTCGAAATTACAGCTTTGTAAAATGACTACTCTCTAAATAAAACCCCGCACGATAGATAGACAAACGAACATGTCGAAACTATTTACCTGGGTTTTATTTGTACTTTACAACGGATTCCCAAAAAGCAGGTTGATTCATAGAGCACGTAGTTACTGCTTCTGGTTACAAAGTTACTTAGGTAGATCCGTAGTTAGCATTTGGAAGTAAATCGATAGCTTCAATTTAATAAAGTTTGCATACAATCCTTAATTTAACATAAATTCGTTTAAAACAAAATGCAACTTTAACCTTTTTCATTATCATATTTTACAATTGTAATTCGTTACGGCAAGTCGAACCATCAGTTTTTCGGGATGTCACACATGTGAATGTTGCTTTGATTTTGTTGGATTATTGATAAAATATTATTGCTCCAAAATGGTTATGGTTAGCAAATTAATGACGGAAGTGAGTAAAGTTGGTGAAGTAACGTGCCAAGAGCTGCTTCACCCTTGGACACCAAGTTGTGCAAGTGCACTACGGACAATGATGTGGGCTTGTGCTATGGGGTCACTCAAATTTTGGATACCTATACATGGAGTTTTTTTTGTAAGTTACATTTTGGTTCATAAAAAATGTACCTAAGTACGTGCTGAAAAAAAAATAGTAATTCCACTAAAAAAATTATCAATGCCATTTTAAACTAAGGTTAAAGAAACAAATGTGGAAGTTATAAGGATTATGTTTTCGTTTTTCATCTATAATTTTTACGTTTTACTATACACGTTTCTAGAATTTTGGAAGTGATTTTATTTTTCAAAAATACACTGATTAAACAACTTCATAACTGGGTCCAGGCATATAACCGGATCCAATTATTAATAAAAAAAAAATTAAGTGTAAAATTCCATTATGTTAGAGCGTATAATTAATCTTTCGTTATCAATGGTTCCACCAATAATTATAAAAATTAATAATACAGTTACTCCTGCCATTTAAATAGCCTATAAATGTACCTGCTTGGAAAAAGGGCTATTGTCGAAAACTTAATTGCGGATAGCCCTAAAATCTGATGAAGAAAAGTCGATGAAAAACCATAATTGGTCCAACGCCGCAATTGGTGCTCTTACCTTATTATGAAAGTGTTTCTTGATTTATTTTCAACTAGCTTTTGCCCGTGACTTCGCACGCGTTAAATTTAGAGTAAAACCCTTTTCCCTATACTATGTAATTATACATATAAACCTTCTTCTTGAATTACATTAACTATAAAAAAAACTCCATCAATCAAAATCTGTTGCGCATTTTTAAAGATCTAAGCATACACGCATAGTAGACACAAAGATGGCGTAAAGCGACTTTGTTTTATACTATGTAGTGATGTAGAGTTCACGCGGCTTAATATAAATACAACTTCCTTAACTTAGAACCCTATAAAAATATATGTATAGAAATGTGAAACAAGAAAATGTGTTTGATAAAATTTAAAATTACATAGTTAAATGAACAACAAAAATATGTACAGTTATAATATACCAACTTTATCATTGTTAATTGCTAATTTTCAAATTATAAAAGTATGTTCTTAGAAGAAGGATCACATACTTTAATATACCCGTCTCTCTCTAAGCTCGTTCAAGGAGCTTTCTAGTTCTTATAGTAATCTATGGTTATGTGCCTGCCTGTCATCATTCATTGTCTTGTCATGGTTGTCATGACACATATAGTGCATTCCGTAAACCGCTTACAGAACTGTGAACGCTCAAATCGCTTACAACCGTTCCGATTACTTTTAGCGCGATATTGACAGTTATTGCGTAAATTCAAGTTTTGACAGCGCTTACGCTGACCATACTCCAAAGTGTTGGTTCTCTGAGCGCAATGTTTACGACGTCATCGTTCTCACCCATCGTCGACAATGGACGCGCTCTCGCTTCAACGGAACGGTGATGTGAGCGTTCATCACTTTTATCTATTTGCGGAACGTAGGGAGTCACTATACTACGGTCCGAAATTGCTGTCTGCGCGCTTTCTGCACTATTTGCTTCATCTCACCCCTGAGCCATCTGACGTCATGAGTGACGTCATCGTTCAATGCTAACGGTGCAAACAAAAGATAGGTAGTGTACTGTGTGCAGCAATGTCAAAGTCAATGCCAAACTGACAACTGAATAATTTAATTTGAATTAATTATTTTAATTTTTGTTGTAGTTATACTGTTTAATCTGAAGATATTTAGCATATTTATCGGAAAATCCTAAAAAAACAATCTTATTGACCCGTATTAAACCATCTTGACAGAACGTTCGTACCAACAAGTGGACCAAATTAATTTCAGTGCTAACGTTTGTGAGCAATGATATCATTTTCGGGCATGATTTTCGGCGACGCATTTGCAAGCTTACAAACGGTTTCACCGTATTCCATTAAAGGACCACAACATCAGTCAGTGGTGTCAACTTGTGTCAGTATGCGTTGTGTTGCCAGTACTGCCAGTAAAGCAAGTCGGTCAATGTGATTCGTTTGGTGTTGTTTACATTTTTACGCATATTTTATGTTCACTAAAGTGAATAAAAGTGTTTAGCATTTTGGATTATTCACTAGCTAGACCATGCCTTATTTAGTTCAAGAAATGTGTTAAGTTTTTCCCACTCAACGTTCACGACACAAAACGAGCTTTGATTTAATTTCGTTGATTTTGTGTTCTTGAACTTTATCTTTACGGCGTAACGCATTACAATCGTTGGAACACTAAATTGCCGTTATATCATATCAGTTCTTTATTGGTATTTTTTGTTTTCGTGTATAATAAAATCTCAGTGCTGTCACCATGGTTGAAATGAGTAAATTATGGTTTGATAAAACCTGTGGCGATAGCACCTGTAGTTCTCTGATCCACCCCTGGACTCCTGGATGTTGGGATGCCACAGCTTCAATGCTCCTGAGCAATGTGAAAGGAGCATATAAATTTTATGCTATGGTTTATCTTGTAAGTTGATTTATGTGTTTCTTCCGTGAAAAGAGAACTCAAAGACTCCTTTACTAAGGACACCTTTATAATTCTCCTCAAGAGATCAGCTTTCTTAGATCTAACTTATCCAGTATTGTAATTTTTAGTGTAGCATATATTTTTTATTATTTCCAGGTACAAAACCTTATGAGAGGAAAGAAGTTGGGAAAACAGGAAATAATAAACCAATTTAAATTATATTTGAAGTCTGGAATATTTGGGCTTACTGTTGGCAGCTCTTTTGTTACTCTGAACTGCATCTTTAGGTAATTATTATTTTCTTTTTTATTATTTCTTAAATTAAAAGTAAATTATAAGTGAACAAAGCTCTAGCTATTGTATGTAAATTTGGAATTTGAAGTTTAGTCATACTCAAGTTTTTTTTTAAATTTTTATTAATAACCTCATACTGTATAAAATAACCTGAATCCTGATCTTTTATAAGTAACAATTTATGAATTCCAATAATATTTCTCTGTAGATTTATAAATAAGCATTGTAGGTATACATTTATTATTCTTACACTCACAATATCAAACGTACTTGCTTTAGTATTTTATCTTAAACCACTTAATTAATTTAATATTGTTTTTTAGTACCTACTTATCTCCATCACAAAGTACAATATCCTTATCAATACTATTGTTATATAAGTAAATTTTTTAACATGTTGTTTTGAACATTATGAATTTTTTCTTATGCCAAGGTAATAATGTAATGTAAAATTACTCATTACTAAGTTTTTCCTCTAAACTAAGACCTTGAATCTTTTTTATTACCAACTCTTAATTTTGTTACACTGTTTACTACTTAAACATTTAAAATTATTGTAGATGTTTAACCTACTTGAACATCAACTCCCAGTATATTATTAAGATTTAACACTTATACAAAACTAAGATCACACAAATCTGACTTTATGCCAGAGCCCAATATCGAATCTTCGATCCGAGAATAGAGACAATGTGAGATCGCACCCGATCTGCAGATCAATCTCCAACTTGCATCCCAATAACAATGATATGCAATCGCTGTCAGCGATGCAAAACAGATTGTCAACTGATCTCTTCATTGTTAATATTTTTTAAGAACTACATACATAATAGGTATGATATTTACGTATATTTAACTATTTTCTGACAAATTGATAGTTAAGGCATATGTTTTAAATATTAATAAAACTAACATTTTATTATCGATGAAGAGATCTGTTTTGCATCACTGACAGCAATTGCATATCATTGTTATTGGGACGCAGGTTGGAGACCGATCCGCAGATCGTGTGCTATCTCAGATCGTTCCTCGTCGTCGTATAACCTATATTACTCTAAAGTTTCATCCAAATTCGTCCAGTAGTTTTTACGTGAAAGAGTAACAAACATCCATCCATACATACTCACAAATTTTCACGTTTATAATATTGTAAGATTTTAAATCTACTTGTTTCTTCTCACACAACATGAATTTTAATCTGAATTCTAAATTAAACCAGAAATAACATCATGTTAATTTTGTTTTATTTTAATAATGATTAAAATATATATAGCTAAAAATAATATTAAATGTGCAAATATAAAAATTGATGCAATTGTTTCTTTGTTACTGGAGAGCATTAAGTGTCATTTGAGAAAAACCCTTTATAGGGTATTTTTTTTGATACGGGATAGCGGTCTGCTTGTGTACTATTCCATTAACACATTACATACCTACCTATTGTATAATATTTCATTTATCCTGTAAAATTACTTATTTTCTTTTTAGGCATTTGTTCTTCAGTAAGTTTACATACTACACAACAGTGCTGTTACCATGTACCGTCAGTGGTATTGCTGTGTATTTCGAACCTCCGTACCGAAGAACTTTAGTTGTCAATCTATTCGTCAATTTGGTGAGCATCTGTTTTATAGTTACTTATAACAAAGTATAGAGACCAGATTCATGCGCTCTGTATCAAAAGTAAGATTATAAGAGGTTTGCCATATAAAAATGAATGTCTATAAAAATAATATGCACTGACTAGTGAATTTATTCCGTTATTTTCGTGCTCTGTTTATGTGCTCCATGTCAGTAATTGTAGGTACTTACTGCAATTTTATAAAATAACTAGTGTTAAATAACAAATTGATTTGGATAAGTAATTGTTAGATAGATCTAAGTAATATAGGTAATAAGTAATATAGGTAATAAATAAGTAATAAATAAAATATTTTTTTCAGGTATTTGAGTATTGGTTTAAAACATTAGAAATGAAAGGTTGGCTCAGGCATTCTACAAACCGTGAAACCATAATCTTTATGCTTGGTAGTGCTATCCTATTCTATCTTATGCGAAAAGAAAGGGAGAATGAAAAGAGAACGCCACTATTTTGGTATGTTTTTTGTTTTCTATGTTTTTATCACCGTATGTAATTGATTATTACAAACTATCCCGCGGCTTCGAATGCGTTAAATTCGGAGTAAAACCCCTTTCCCTATACTATGTTTATACAATGTAAACTTTTTTCTTGAATCACCATAATATATAAAAAAAAACATCAAAATCTGTTCCGTAATTTTGAAGGTCTAAGCATTCACAGACGACGGAAAACGACTTTGTTTTATCTATGTAGTGATTCAGTAAATAATACCACAGATAAAAAGTACCTATTCAAATTTTTTTATTTATTTAAGAAATACTTGTAAAATAATTTAATTTAAAGAAAGAAAGCATTTTTTTTGAAACTAGGTAATATTTTAACCATGGTGTAACTTTTTTAGGTTTTTCACACCTCCAAAAGTGTCAAAAGAAGTGGGGGAGCCTGTTCCTGGGATTAAAGGCAGAAGTGCTGCCTGTCCTCACAAAGGCCCTTGTTTGAATTATGTATTACAGGTAATCTATACTAATATATTTTGATTATTTCGGGTCTTACACGCGGTCATTATGTTTAAGATACATTAATTCTATGTACCTGTATTTCCCGACGTTTCGACCGAGTTACATCGATCGTGGTCGCGGGCTATACTAATATTATAAAGAGGAAAGATTTGATTTTTTGTTTGTTTGTTTGAAATGAATAGGCTCCGAAACTACTGCACCGATTTAAAAAAATCTTTCGCCTTTCGAAAGCTACATTATCCACGAGTAACATAGGCTATATTTTATTTTGGAAAAAATAGGGTTCCGTAAGATATTGCCACAGGAAAAAACGTTTAGTTGCGGGTGCAACCGCAGGGCGGAAAGCTAGTTAATTATATACGAATTGGGGGAATTTAATATGAAAATAATAATGAAAGCTAATCGGAATCGGATGTCATATTTTAAACAATCAACGTTAAAATGAAAGAAAAATATAGGTATTTAAGATTAATAGATAGGTAAATCAATGTCGCCATCTATTCAGCCCACAATTAGGGGTGGACAACCCTTATCACTTTGGGGTATGAAAAATAGATGTTGGCCGATTCTCAGACCTACTCAATATGCTCACAAAATTTCATGAGAATCGGTCAAGCCGTTTCGGAGGAGTTAAGATGTAGTAGAAGCCATACCGTTTTAGTTTTTTTAATACCTAAAAATAAATGACTTTTAGTTTACTTAACACTAAACCAATTACCATCAAAAAAATTAGTATAGATTTAAAGTTTATATATACTCTTGTTGTTTATTAATATTATTGGTATTTCAGGGAACAGCGAAACTGTTTGGTCTGGGTTGCGCGATGACAATGCTGCGGACTGTCATTCCTAAAATCCTGACCCCGATGACAGCTGTCAAATCTTTGAAACTTTCTCATTTGAAGTTGGGACTATTCTTTGGAGGGTATATAGGAATATACAGGGTAAGTATTTTTTTTTATAGTATATCGTTTGTTTTTTTTATCTTAAATAATATTATGTATGGATTTTGTTTTTGTTATTGAATATAATGCAAATGCACTGAGATAGTAAAACTGATAACTATTACGGGATTGAATGTTAATTAATGGACTATAATTTACTAACTGAGTTTTTCGAGCTCGAAATTAAGCATTTCTTTAAAGCCAATTTTAAGTTAGACAATAGTTATTACTGTTTCTAGAATAAATTGCGTTTTCTATGTCGATCTCAGCAAAGATGAAAAACGTAAATATTTTGCCTATAGTTTTTTTCCGCCGGCTTTTTTCTCTCGGTCTACGGTTAGGTAAAGTCGAAGTTTGTAACATTGACGTTCATTATTGTCCGGCCACCGAGAGAATGCGTTCCTGACACATTGTGTTTGACATAACGAGGTAACTTTGAAAGGCCGTCTACGAAAACAAACAAAAAAAAAGTCGTCTATTTTGACCCTACAAACAAATAATAAGCAATAAAATGATATTAAAACACACTGATTTTAAATTTTAGAACTGATGGCTTACTGTAAGGGTAATAATTACTGATAAAATATGTATTTTTAAAAATGTAAACAACATCATATTTTCGTAGGGATGTGCTAAAAATATCAGTCAATTTTAAAGTTATCAATCAATTTCTAATAAAAAAGCAGAATAAGTAGCTTGGTAATAAAAACATGATATCGACGTAAATATGGATATGCTTGAAGCATAACTATTGCGGTTAGTGAAAGAAAATAAATCGGCTAATGTTCGATATGAAATAGATGAATTGGCTCTGCAGTACGGTCATCGGGTGCTGAGACTTATACCATATTATTGCCAATACAATGCTTTTGAGTTTCGTTTGTAAAAAGGCAGCAGTTGGATTTTCTTGCTAGTTCTTTTCGACCTTGGGCTTAGCTTCAAAATTAACGTTATACAAGTATCTATACTAATATTATAAAGCTGAAGAGTTTGTTTGTTTGTTTGTTTGTTTGAACGCACTAATCTCAGGAACTACTGGTTCGAATTTAAAAATTGTTTTGTGTTGGATAGACCATTTATCGAGGCAGGCTTTAGGCTATATAACATCACGCTGCAACTATTAGGAGCGAAGAAATAATGGAAAATGGGAAAAAAACGGGGAAAATTATTCATCCTTGAGGGCTTCCGTTGCGTGCGCTGCGAAAGCGGTTCTAGGAACCAAAAATATATGTATGAAAGAATAAAGGGACCTTTTTACCCCGGGAAAACTTCGCATTCCCACGGGAAACCAACTTCTACGCGAACGGAGTCGCGAGCGGCCACTAGTCTTTAATCTAATTATTTACGTTCCTACAATAAAACAATACTGTTTCGATTTTGTTTTTTATTATTTTACCTAGATTTTAACTCGTAACAACATAAAACTATTTTTATATTATAAATAAAATATAAATAAGATAAGCAAGTTTTTTTTCTGTTGATTGAAAAATGATTTATCAATGTTGTTTTTTACCCCAACACTAATGGCATGTGTCACAAACGCAATCTCTCGGTGGCCAGACTATAAGTATATGTTACATATCTATGAAGAGTAAAAAGTTGTTTTTTTATTTATATAATAAATTTAAATTTCTCCTGTTTATTTAAAACCATGATGAGTTTTACTACATGAGGTTTACCAACTTGTGAAATGTAATATGACTTTTTATTAATTTTTGGTAAAAAGTAATAATAATAAATCAGCCCGTTGCTTAGGATTATCATATAACTATACTTTTATTTTCATGAATGATTTTAATAAAAGTTTAATAAAAAAAAAACGTTTTATGCGTTTTAAAGTCCAGTTTCCAAATATTGTAAAACATGCGGTATCATTATTTCTATCCCATACCAAATTATTTCTTTCGAAAAGAGTGCCGAGAGTATTTTCCGCCAGCTTTTTCTCTCGGTCTACTACTGCCATTGCTGATGTATTTAGGGGTGTCCCGTGACATCTTTTTTTATTTTTGATGTTATGCTTTTCACAATGTATAAGAGATTCGTTTTTAATCCTACATACAATAAAGTAATTTCATTTCTTTTGAAGTTATAGATACTAGGTAGCTCAGTGGTCAGAGCATTAGACCGTTAATCTAAGGTCCTGGGTTCGATTCCCAGTCGCGTAATGCTCGGAGACCCGCGTTCCTTTCTCCAGTATCTATAACTTCAAAATAAATAAATAATCATTTTTAAATGCAAAAATAAAAGTAAAATCGTAATTTCATTTAATTTCCCAGCTAGTGGTATGCCTCCTATGTCGTAAATACGGTAAAGACAATCAGCTCTACGCGCTGCCCGCGGGTCTGCTCGCCGGCGCTGCGTTCAAGGCGGCGCCGTCCACTCCTATAGCTCTGGCTCCTATCACTTCTACTTTACAAGTAAGTTGTATTGGGATTGTTTATATTATCATAAAAAAATATTTTATATGATAAATTAATTATTGAGTACACTCTTATTTATTGAAGGGATAACTAACACTTATTTATTAGCATTATAGCGAAAATTTATGGTATTATCTATTTGTAATAAATTAACCTAATTAATTAATCCTTTAATTAAGGAGTCAGACCTTTTAACTTAATGAAAATATGCATTTAATTTTTTTATTTTAAATTTTTTGCAGAACATAGGTACAGCTAAGATAAAATAAAAAAATTACGTTTAAATAGTAGAAGGCCAATTACACGTTCCCCACTCCACATTTATGCGTAATATATTTATACAAAATTTCTGCAATAAAATTAATCGAGAACACAGCTTTTGCTGAAATTTGTTTTTTAATCCTAAACAATTTTATATCTATCACATCTAAAAAAAACATTTTATTGTTACGAACTAAGTTTTAACCTTTTAAAACACCCTGAACCTTAGTTTTTAACCGACTTCCAAAAACGGAGGAGGTTCTCAATTCGACGGTATTTTTTTTATTTTCTTTTCTTACAGATTTTCGGTTCATGGGCATATCAAAAGGGCATAATACCCGAGCACTGGCCTCTGGTGGAAATCCTGTATTGCCTCTGCCAAGGGTTGCTGTTTCATGCGAGAGTGATGCATGAAGATGTTTGCCCTAGATATATAATTAATCTTATGCATACGGTCACTAGTTCCAAGTAAGTTTTGTTTGATTTATACACTGACTCTTAGTAAAAGATATAGATATCACTCGCTACACAAATACCATTACATAGTATAAATCAAAGTCGCTAATTCTGTCTGTTTGTATGTTTGTCCGCTATCTCCTCCTAAACTATGTAACGGATTTAAATGCGGTTTTCGCCATCTTTTATGGATTTTTTTCATTTAAATTTCTAAATATAGAAAATTCCAAAAAAGTTTTTTTAAGTTAGCCAAAATTCGATGTTTCGTGAACAAGTCGGCCAAAATGACACCATTGCGAAGGCGGGTCGCTAGTAAGGATATAAATCATAAGAGTTTAATTTATTTGTTTCGGTATTATTTTTATTTATCCGACGTTTCGGCATTTTTACAAATGCCGTGGACACGGGTAGACTGAGATGTTTGACGTCTACATAGAGTATAGTAAAAAAAATATACCACCTCCAAAAACCTGTGCATTTATGTGGATTTCTAAGCATAGTGATAGAAACTACCCCCAAATTTAGTAAAATTTCATTTCAACCTAATAAATCTTCACCACTTGATTTCATACAAACTATAAACTATAAAATCGTTTTTTGCTTTATTTTTATTGCTACTAAACATTTCAAAGAGTTTTTACTAAAACAAGTTAAAACTTAAGTCATTAATTAATAAAAACATGCTCATTTTATCATATCTTATAGATATCATATCTTTCGTGCACTTTTTGTCTTAAACTTAATATAAACGGAGATTTGCGTAAACAAATGATTTATTAATAAAGTTGTACTAATGAATTCTGAAGATCAAACAAAGTTTTTTTTTATGGTATTAATATTCCTTCTTTATATATTTTTTTTATTGTTTTTCAGAGCGGATCAAATCCAAGCAGCGTTCATCGATAGAATGTTGAAAAATCTTTAAGAATATAAAGGAAAACAAAAAGGCAGTAGTACAAAAAAAAACATAATTTAAGGCTAAAGTCATAAAAGTTATTACCATTACTTGAAGTCCTTACCCATATTTTTTATTGTATGCATTTTTTGAAACAGTAAAGTGCAGTAGTGAAGGTTGATTTTCAAAGTATTGAAAATACTAAGAAAGTAAAGTAAGAACTGGAAAATACAATGCTTACCCTTTTATGGTATAACAACAATCTTATATAGATATTTTAAAAGATTCAAAATTAACGAACTTTAATATTACGAATCACGCTGTAAATTAGAATACCTTTTTTTGCCATAGTGTTTTAATAAATAATATGCTTAACAATTTTAATTAGTGGTCTATGTAGGTACTGCGGGGCTATTGCGTATCAACAATTCTAGAAAGGGTTAAAATTAATGAAAATCATCACGGTTTTGGGCTTAATAGATTATCTACCTATTAATCTATAAAAAACTTTATACTTCCTCAATTTTAAAGTTATTCAGAATTGTTGAAATATTGACATTCGATTACCATTGGCTTACGCAATAGCCCCGCTGGACCCTGTATTGGATACGCTCTTTGTAACAAAAAAGCTATTCTAAGTGTCGACATGATGTGTAGCTTCGCCTACCGTGGGACGCACCAATATATGCAAATCTGTGATTATTAAGTATAACGTTGGCTCTGGTTTTGGGACTGATTTGGGTATGTTTAAATCAGGGTTGGATTTGCAATTATTTTTTAATTAGATAAGTGATTTCTTCCAAGTTTTCTGATATAGGAAAGATATGTTTTCTCTTATAACGAAACTGTAATAACTCAATATGTATTCTTCGAAGTGAAAAATACTCATCGAGTTTAAGTTCTACGATTTTTGTAGAATAATATTTGTAAAATAGCGAATTAGAGGTTTTCGTATGTAACTTCGGCGCAATGATACTAGATGGCGCTTATATTTTAATGTCAAAACCGTTTAAAATTACTGCAAGCTGCTTGACTAGCAAACTGAATAATATGTAAGGTTATGGGTATTTAATCGGTATTACATTATACTTTTGCGTATTATCCTTATATTGAAGTCATCTAGTTTTCAATAACTTCTCGATAATATGTAAAGTAAACGACATATAATCGATAGATAAAACAATGATACATAGGCATTTAAATAGCTTGTAGCCGTAATAAATGTGGTATTCCTTTTTTCAAGTTTATAAATCCGGCACACTTAATTTATTTTGTTTACATTATGTGTCTGCCTACTACAATGTATAACATCACCACTGCACTTAGAAAATTTCTGGCGAAAATAATCAGTAACCCGGATTTCAATCAATTGGTTTCTATTCTAATAAAATATCAAACACGTCAGTTTTTGTATGACCATTTTTGCTATTTGGTATTTCCGAATCTTTTAATTGCTAGTTACAGAAGAACACTAACGGTCATGGTATATGTTGTAGTAGACAAGACACCAATAATCCAATACTCTTCAACAAATGATGAAAAATAGGTACAAATATTTAAATAATAATGTACAAAGCATTTATTAATTTTATATTGAAAAAGTTATTTACTCTTTCATTTTGCGTTACCAGTAAGACAAATATTTTATGCTTATGTAATAAGGGTGCTTGTAGTTAATTATATAAACTAATCATATAATAGGTAATGATATATATTAAATCATATATTATGTGTAATTAGAATAATAATAGAATGAAAGCCCATTGCTTTGTACTTGATGGTACTCATTAGTAATTTTGCAGACAGGGCCTTTTTTAGCAAAGATTTTACTATGAAATTAAACTAAACAGACATACGACACAATAGGGCGTCTGCTCATTCTTATTTTAATTCTAATCACACACTATGTACGATCATATTAGTATTTTAATTTTATATCTGACTTCATAACAATCTGATAAAAAAACATCCCAACTGGAACCCTGGTTTCTATTTCTTTATTTAAATAAACAGCTAACTATTGCTAACGTCGAAATAGCCAACGACTTTTTGGTTTTTTGATAGTCTTGTGAATAATATGTAATACAGAATATCTGCTACTAATATTGGCACCGCTGTCTTTGCTAAATATCTTAGGAACAATTTCTATAGACATATCGCATTTCTTGTTACAAAGTAAGGTTCTCAATCACTATCCGAACTCTATAAATAAATGATATCGTTGGATGGTCTCCAATTAAGGTTTCGCTACCAAATTCTATTTGTGTTATTTCAATAAAAATAGTATTGATTTAATATAACTTCTTAGATTTACGCGATTATTATTACTTGAAATTAAACTCATTTTAACGGGTTTTACGCGCATTTTTGCAAATGCCGAAACGTCACAAAATCAAAAATAATAAAATAAACGCGTAAAACCCGTTAAAATGAGTTTAATTTCATAGTATTGATTGTTATATTTTTGTAATAAATTATTTGTACAGTGAACAGTTTTTAATTTTAAGGTATGTTATATTGGGTGTTTCGTCGTTTCGCCCCGGTCCTGAAAGCACCGCGGTGCGAAACGCACAACGACGCTTTTTGAATTGGCCGATTCGCCCCGCGGTGCAAGTTAAGAATAACAACGGTGTCAAACGGGAATAACATTTTTCGACTTCGTCAGTTGGCACCACCACCAAAAATCTTATTATTGATTTTTGTACAGTTGAGTACACAAGTAAGTTGTAGATTAAATAGGTAGGTAGGGTTTCTTTAAATATTCTCTAATTATTCGTACATGTAACTCAATTTAGTCGTAGTTACATATTGTGTAAGTAATAAATACATTTTTGATTAAACATAGAAACGCAAAGTATTCGGAGTTATCAAGTGTTTAATGGTGATATTCATTATTCACGTTTTGTAATGTAATTACGTATAGGTACTACTCTAAAAATGCATATTGTAACAAAAAATATTACATACAAATGTATTAACTTACCAAAATATAACGAATTAACGGAAGACACCCTGTGAACGATGACCATATTTAGGCTTAGATTTAAGTTTATTGTTATTAATGTTCATATATAGTGTATAGATTTAAGTTTATTTCAAAAACTATATAAATATCTATCATATTATGTTTAAATTTTATTAATACAGATTCGTGGCGCTGAGAGATAGATAAAAATACGATTTTCGACGATTAGGGTACTGAAAATGATAGTCAAAATAATTCGCTAAAACAGTGCTCTCTTTAACAGGCCGAAGAGAGCGCCGATGTCTCAGTCGGAATTAAGTCTCTAAATAGAAAAAACTAAAGAATACATATATCATCGGAAACACCCTTTTCGGTACAGTCTTGCAATAATATTATTGTATAAGAAATATGGTGTGAGCAAGATGGACTTAGCCCTCCCTCCCACTCACACAAATGATTCACTTTTGTCATTAACTGTACAAAATCATTGGTTTATAAAATAGCGGTGTCAAACGACGAAGTCGAAAAAAGTTGTTCACCGATTGACACCGCGGGGCGAATCGGCCAATTCAAAAAGCGTCGTTGTGCGTTTCGCACCGCGGTGCTTTCAGGACCGGGGCGAAACGACGAAACACCCGTTATATTTGTTTTCTTTTTGCTTTTATGGCGAAATAATTTTTATAATGATTTAAAAGTCTCTCTTGTTTTTAAAAAAAACTACATAAGGTTGAATTTTGCGTTCGTGTTCTAGTTGATTTCTGTGACCCGAGGACTAGGTGGCCTAACGCTAGGACCGCCAGCCCCCACAGTGGCTCCATGTAGTTTCATCATGACCGGCTGACACACATTTTGAACATGTCTCATTTTCTCCTCCAAATCACTGTGAGAAGCCCCCGGATTTCTCGCCACCCATTCTAAAGCCTTGGTGCATTCGCTGATCACTTTCTGCTTCTCCTCGCCTGTAATCCGAGTGTCGCTAGCCTCTACAGCCTGCAAATTTTCGAAATACGTTTTTCTCTTCCAGGTAAAGTATGATAAAAGCCTCTTAAACTTACTTACACTCTTGCATCCGTAGCAATACGCCTCTAAATTGTTTTTGGATTCGACGCCTTTGCGCACGTTTTCGTCTTCCTTTTTATATTTCTCGGCGTCTTTTAGCATTTTCTCAATGTCTGCTTTGGACAGTCGATTTTTGTCGTTGGTTATAGTTATGTTTTGCGATCGACCAGTGCTTTGGTCTTGAGCGGTAACGTTCAGTATGCCGTTAGCGTCGACATCAAAGGTCACCTATGAAATAAAGATTTTATCTGTGACACAAATTTTGTATTTAGACTTACATGATTGTTGATTCTTACTTCAATTTGTGGTATTCCCCTTGGCGCTGGAGGAATGCCGGTAAGATTAAAAGTTCCAAGCAAATTGTTGTCTTTTGTTAAGGCCCTTTCCCCTTCATAAATCTGAAAAATATATAACATACGTTTAATATTTCCCATATGAATCTATAAAATAATAAATACGTACCTGAATAGTGACAGCTGGTTGGTTATCAGCATACGTTGTAAATATCTTTCTCTCAGCTATAGGTATTGTGGTGTTTCTCTCGATTATGTTAGTCATGATTCCGCCAGCAGTTTCAATTCCAAGAGACAATGGTGCCACATCAACAAGGAGTACCTCTCGAAGTCTTGGATCATCTGAGCCCCCAATAATAGCGGCTTGTACAGCCGCGCCGTAGGCTATCGCTTCATCAGGGTTAATAGACATATTTAATGTCTTACCACCGAAAAACTCCTGTAAAGCAATAAAGTATTAAAATAAGTCTGAATAACTTAATTGCTCCTATATTTATGAATACCTGCAAAACACGTTGTATTTTAGGTATGCGTGTGGATCCACCGACCAAAACGACTTCGTGAATATCCCTCGTGCTCATCTTTGCGTCTCTCAAGGCCTTATCCACCGGCATTACAGTCTTCTTAAACAAATCTGAATTTAACTCTTCGAATCGTGCTCTAGTGATTTTTGAGTAGAAATCAATACCGTTATGTAATGCCTCAATTTCTATGCTTGCCTCTGTACTGGTTGAAAGTGTTCTTTTAGCTCGCTCACAACTTGACCTTAACCGTCTGAGAGCTCTTTGATTGTCCTTGATACTTTTCTTGTATTTTTTCTCAAATTCGCCAGCGAAGTGGTCTACCATTCTTGTATCAAAATCTTCTCCACCCAGATGAGTGTCACCTGCAGTTGATCTCACTTCGAACAGAGATCCTTCAGATATTTGTAGTACAGAAACATCAAAAGTCCCACCGCCGAGGTCGTAAATGAGAACATTTTTTTCTCCTCTTAAATTCTTGTCCAGTCCATAAGCTAGGGCTGCTGCAGTCGGTTCATTGATTACTCTTAGAACGTTAAAGCCTGCAATAACACCAGCGTTTTTGGTTGCTGTTCTTTGAGCATCATTGAAATATGCAGGACAAGTTATAACGGCATTAGCTACATTTCTTCCTAGGTAGGTTTCGGCTATATCTCTCATTTTTGATAAAATCATGGATGAAATTTCTTCTGGCGTAAATCTCTTTACCTCTCCCTTGTGATTCACAATAATTTTAGGATATCCTCTTTCGTTGACTACTTGAAATGGCCATAGCTTTATGTCGGCTTGTACGGAGGGTTCATCGAAGTTACGTCCTATGAGGCGTTTTATATCGTATATTGTGTTACTGGTATTCCCAGCGGCCTATAGTTTAAACCAATTAATCAATTTTAAACCTTGCAGTGAAGTTTAGAGATTAGGCAGTGCCTGATTAGGGCTTTAAAAACTTACCTGATTTCTAGCAGACTCACCAATAAGTCTTTCATTTTCTGTAAAAGCGACGTAAGACGGAGTCGTTCTGTTTCCCTGTTCATTTGCAATAATTTCAACCTTTCCATTTTCGAATACACCTACACAAGAGTAAGTGGTGCCCAAGTCTATACCCACACCGGTGGCCATTTTGTAAGGAAGATCTAGTTAATTTAGCTTGAAAACTTAATTTCTACATTCGTATTGGCAAACTAGTATTATATTTTGCGTTCTAATTTATTTGTAAAAAATGCATGTTATGACTAACAAAGTTTTGAGGATGTGACTTTGTTAGAGCGGTATGTGACGTATGGTTGTCTTTATGATGACAACACGTTAACATCAACAAACATCTCCGAGATGACTTTTGTGTGTGCATTTTGGGGTGCGTTCGGGGAGTCGCTATCCGCGCTATCTAGCGCTAAAATTTGTTCACGGAGCTCGACGGTGGTGCTATCAATCGTGTTCGTGACGTCATCAATAATGGTGTGTGACGTCATGACAATTCACTGTCAATGCAATTTTTTCCGAGGTGGTGTGATGACAGCGTCAGTGTTTGCGAACTCTGTGAACTCGAACCACGGAACAGAGAAGTAGATGGAAGTGTGAAGTGGGCGGGGCACGCGCGCCACTAGTAAGCGGAGGCTCGCAAACCCATACCTCAGTCGTGCCTGTCTTATTGTCGTGTTCGGTTGTGTTTTGCTGTGATCGTATTGCGTTTTCTTAATCTAATATCGACTTTATTTTTAAAGCAGTAAAGTTCAATTCATATTTGTTCTAATTCTAATGTAACATAAAACATAACAATTGTAAACATGAACTTTATTTGCCAAGAAATAAAGTTCAAGTTACATTGTTAAATGTAGGAACGCCACCTATTATTAAAAAGTTGAATTTTGTGTGAGTCAGAATGGCGGGTGTACCTTAACAGATTCGAGCGAGTTATATGTAAAACTTTAGTAGGCACCTAAGATGTACTATTTGGTACCAATTAAAGAAATTGGTGTACCTCCTTAAAAGCAGAGATATAACCAAATGCGAGTACACCCGCCACATTGACTGTAAGAATGGCGGGTGTATCTCCAGTTCTGGGTTATAGACATGTTGGTGAGTTATTTAAAGTATACCAAATTTCTGTACCTTTGGTGAACACAATTTATTTTCGGCAATTTTTTCGCCAAGTTATTGATTTCGCCATAATTTCGTCAGGGTCATAATTTTTCAACAAAATGGCAAAAAAAAAACCTTATCTGGCAACGCTGGCGACACTCTTTCGCTCCCTTGTGTTTAAGTGCTATGGTCCTTCAAATATACTTTTGAACTTGTAATTTGTAGACCGTTCAGTAATAATATTTAAGAGACATCTTCGTGTACAATAGTATTGTTAAAATACTACAACGCTCACAGATCTTCTACGACAAATTTAATAAGCAGGTACACAGCTATTTTCGTAACTTTGTAGCACTCACCTCTCTTATTAAAATTTTAAATTAAAGTTTATTTATGCCGAAAAACAAAATTTTGCCACCAAACTATAAAAAAATCCAAATTTTAATGATATTCGCTTATATTTCATCGACAAACACTTCATTATACATAATAAGAAAGTCCCCTTATGTTAGGTTGTTGACGAGGGTGGCGGAGTAAAAGCATATGGACGTTTCACAGCTTTATTTAACGTAACAAATTACATCTCGTAATTAAATTAAAAATGCTCACATGCATGGCGTAGTACAAACCGAACAGAAAAGACATAGACTAGCAAGAGTCGAGGCACAGACCTAAAATATTGGAGTGGCTTGTGTAATGCCATAGAGTAAAATATAACACCTTACTTAAAATACCCGACTTGAGGCCCTGTATTTAGGCGTCACGGTAAAAAAAATGCGTACCGCCGGGAAGAATGTAGGCGACGATAAGCGCGATGTATGTCGCTACAAAGTCTCTAATACCAAAACCTTGGATTCCTTTGGAATTGAGCAATATTGCTCTTTGGTGCTCTTTTATGTTAGGTACACCAAAGGTACAGAAATTTGGTATGATTTAAATAACTTACCAACATGTCTATAACCGAGAACTAGAGATACACCCGCCATTCTGACAGTCAATGTGGCGGGTGTACTCGCATTTGGTTATATCTCTGCTCTTAAGGAGGTACACCAATTTCTTTGATGGCTACCAAATAGTACATTATAGGTACTAAGTTTGACATATTCCCCGTTCAAATCTGTTAAGGTACACCCGCCATTCTGACTCTCACAGAATTTTTTATATGTCAACGCGTACGTGAAGTAAGTTGCGGAAGGTCGTAAATACATTATGGGTTTTAGTAAAGTAAACTCTATTCATCACTGACAAGGTGTGTTTTTGCTTAGCAGCATTTAGAAATAAGGTCATTCCGGCACTAAGGATATGCGACCAATAAAAACATTTGTTTACATGTAGTGACTATGTTTATTATCAGTTCCATGTGTGAGTTTTGGCGACAGCGGTTCCGCTAGTAAGTTTGTCGTATAGCATTTCCATCTACTTCTCTGTTCTGTGACTCGAACGCTATCACTACTCATCGTGGTCCTAACCTCCTTTATTTAGGGTTTGCACAATCAAGTCTTCGGCATTGTCGTCGCTGTCACTCGATGATACGTCCATAATTTCCTGCGTTATCATCGTTAAAATTCGCAAGAAATCACTACGACCCTCCATCACCTCCATGTTTCACTCAAGCACAGTGCAAAGTCCCGCGCAAATGTGTCAAGATGGCCGAAGGCGATCACGCAATCGCAACGCAAATAGCGTTCGTGGAGCTTGCAATCGCTGACACGCAATTGGCTCTCCGAACAGCAATAGTAGCGTTTGGGTTTTTAGTGCTGATAGCGACTCCCTGAACGCACCCTAAATTGTGGAGAGACAAAAGCAGTAAGTCGGTTTATAAGGTCATCGGCCTAACTTATTTATCAACCACAGTAAAAAATATAGCTGTTTTTCAAATTCACTCCAAACTATGTCAATTACTTTATTTTTACTTTAGTCACTAAAAATCAGTATTGAAACTATGATTTTTTTAATAAGCCGTCATAACTAAAATCGTACACACATAGGCTATACACGTGAAAATAAAATGCAAATCGTTGTTATCAGATTAATTTATTTATACATATTAAATGAATGAATGATTTTCGGAGACCCATTTTTATTAACTATTGGACATATTACATGTATCGTAAACATTTGCTTTTGTAAATGAGTTAATAGACGTAGTAACGTATTCATTGCTTTCGGCTTCTAGCAGTTTATGAACATCTTGACTTGCTTTATAATTACCTCTGTTATCATTAGAAATGGTTATTCTTTGTATCTGACTAGTCCTTTTTTCTATTGCAGTTACTTCTAAAATACCGTTGGCATCAATATCAAATTTTACCTGCAAAAAAAACTTGATTCTGTAGGTACTTATCTAGCTTTTTTGTTTAAACTCAGTTGTACTAAATAGTGTCTGAAGCTTACATGTATTTGAGGCACACCTTTAGGTGCTGGATATATGTCACGAAGCTTAAAAAGGCCCAAAATATTGTTGTCTCTTGTTAGTGGTTTGTCGCCTTGGAAGACCTAAACAAGAAATAAAAGTTTTAACTTTTAGTAGGAAGTAAATTACGTGTGATTTTTTTATTACATAAATCGACAATAAACCTAAACAATGGGATGCTACTAACGCCGTCTGCGCAAGATCTGTTAAAAAGTAAAAAGATAGTAAAGTCTACTTACTTTGATCGTGACTACGGTTTGGTTGTCAGCACAAGTCGTAAATATTTTGGTTGTAGAAACTGGTATTGTGGTGTTTCTGTCTATTAACGTTGTCATGTATTCTCCTGAAGTTTCTACTCCTAGAGACATTGGAATGACATCCAGCAACAAAAAATCTTCTACTCTATTATCTCTTACTCCTGTAAGTATGGCTGCTTGAATAGCAGCGCCATAAGCAACTGCCTCTTCCGGATTTATAGTCCGATTCAATTGTTTGCCGCCAAAGAACGCCTATAAAATAACATGGTAAAAGTTGGTTCTATCATAATAATATTACCACATTGCAAAAAGTACCTACCTGTAAATTTTCTCGGACTTTAGGTATTCGGGTCGATCCACCAACTACTACAATATCATCGATTTGTGATGCTTTAAGCCTAGCATCTATCAATGCTCTTTTAACAGGGTCTAGTGTAGAAGCGAACAGATCTGCATTCAGTTCTTCAAAGCGAGTCCTATTAATATCAGCATAGAAATCTATTCCATCATATAATGCATCAAGTTCTATGCTAGCAAACATAACTGAAGACAAAGTCCTCTTCGCGCGTTCGCAAGCTTTAAGTAGTCGCCGAACTGACTTTGGGTTTCCTCGCAAATCCTGATTATACCTGACTTCAAATAAACATGCAAAGTGTTCCGCCATCCTGGCATCGAAATCTTCTCCACCTAAATGGGTATCTCCAGCTGTTGCCAATACTTCAAAAATAGGGCCTTCTGACACATTTAGGATTGTGACATCGAATGTGCCTCCGCCTAGATCAAAGATGAGTAGATTTTTGTTGCTTTGGACGTTTTTATCTAATCCGTAAGCAAGAGCAGCAGCGGTGGGTTCATTGATTATTCTAAGAACGTTCAGCCCTGCAAGTCCTCCAGCCTGTTTAGTAGCGGTCCTTTGTGCGTCATTAAAATATGCTGGACAGGTTATCACTGCATCCCTTACTGCTACTCCGAGTAACACTTCAGCTGATTCTTTTATTTTCATTAATAACAAAGCAGAAATTTCTTCAGGGCGTAATTTTTTTATTCTACATTTATGTTCAACTATTATTTTTGGGTAGCCTTCTTCGGAAATTACTTCAAAGGGCCATGTTTTAATATCTTGTTGTACTGAAGGCTCATCATATCGGCGTCCTATTATTCTCTTAATGCCAAAAACCGTATTGATTGGGTTTATTGTTATCTGTAATTCAATGCTGTGATAAATAACAATTTCTTTATCGTCTTTAAACTGCACCAAACCTTCAAAATCTAACATTCTGCTATTAAATATGATTGACTAGTGGCCGCCCGCGACTCCGTTCGCGTGGAAGTCGGTTTCCCGTGGGAATTAGGTGTTTCCCGCGGTAAGAAGTACCCTATGTGTTATTCTGATGTATAACCTATATTACTGCAAAGTTTTATCAAAATCCATCCTGTAGTTTTTACGTGAAAGAGTAACAAACATCCATCCATCCATACATCCTCACAAACTTTCACATTTATTATATTAGTAGGATTCCACAAACCTGATTCTTAGCAATATCTCCGATTAAAACATCGTGTTGATTGAAGGCAACGTAAGATGGAGTGGTTCTGTTTCCCTGTTCATTGACTATTATATGAACCTTTCCATTTCCGTATACCGCTGCGCAAGAGTACGTCGTACCCAGATCTATGCCTATGGCTGGAGATCGATGCATTGTAATGGAAGCCCTGTGAAATCAAACAAATGTAGCAGAATCCAAAATTCAAATATAAAATAAAATTTTAGATTTAATAAAGATTTTACCTTTTTTAACTGATGGGGAAATTAGAAGTTGAACAATTATATTGGGTTGATATTTAATTTAATTAATAATGTTTATATGATATGCATGGTTTGCGGTTGGTGGTCAGGACAACAAAGATTATAAGTTTAGTGTCAAATGTCATTTCTATTATATAGAGCCTTAGAACGAAGATACAAGAATTTTTTAACATTTTCTGCCTGTTGGTTTCTAACCGGTTATTGGCCTAGCGTAATTAAGGTGTATTGGTCTTTCGTGGTACCCGTCGAAACCTCCAGTAAATTGAAATTAAAAACAGATTTTAAGACCAACATTATAATCAATTAAGTTCCTCAACTACTGTCTTTTAACGTTTGCCTTTCTTCTTCTTCTTGTTAAAGTCCGGTGGATGGAATCCTCTGGCCTGGAGTAACTCCTGCACATTATGACAAGCGTAGTACACATTGTCCATGGCTGCTTCAGTTAACATATCAATATTGCACCTTCCTTTGGACTTCCCCTTCTTAGCCCTAGCGCCACCGCCCCCTCCACCACCCTTTTTACCTTTTTTCTTGTCACCGGCATCATCTTTTTCTTTTTTTTCCTTTTTCTTCCCTTTTCCTTTACCAGCCATGAAGATTAAATGATGATCGACAAAAAAACAGTGTTTTTGATTCGTGGTTGTTAGGATTTTATCGATTTAATAAAGTAGAAAGTAGTTGGTATGGAAACGAACTTATAACTTCAATAACTTCATGATTTAAATACCTCCTGCAGTGTGTGAACGCAGTAATAATCCAACTTCCTACTTCCTACTAATATTATAAATGTGAAAGTTTGTGAGGATGTATGGATGGATGGATGGATGGATGGATGGATGGATGGATTTGTTACTCTTTCACGTAAAAACTACTGGACGGATTTTGATGAAACTTTAAAGTAATAAAGGTTATACATCAGAATGACACATAGGGTGCTTTTTACCGCGGGAAAACTTCTTATTTCCACGGGAAACCGACTTCCACGCGAACGGAGTCGCAGGCGGCCACTAGTAAAACACTAACCTAAACTAAACTTTCTTTTGTTAAATTATGCTATGTGTCGATGTCTGCACGATAGTAGGTATCATGCACGGCCTTGATTTTTTTTACGAATTTAACCTATTTATCGCACATTACATATGCAATTTCTTTTAAAAATAAATAAAAAACAGTTAAACATTAAATGCATTTATTTCTCAACATATATAACTTTACAATAAATAACTTTATTCACACCTCGACAATCGTCATTTAGTCAACAGGTAAGTATTGTTTAATCTATTTGATGTTATACAGTGGTTCCTTGAGGACATGTTCAACTTCTGGTCGATGGAGGAATGAGGTCCCGACGGCGGGAGTGGCCGATTCGGCGCGTCCAGCGTAAACCAACTGTAAAAAAGAATATTTATTTTAGTGAACAGGAAATAAAATACTAATATGGGGGAAGACAGCCATTAACAAATTACCTACCTACCTACTTTCCAAACAAATTATAAAATAGAATAAAAAAATTGTCGTAAACTTGGTTCATCTATCTAAAATCTTAATTGCAACAGAAAGTTTAAGAACGAATGGAAAAGTAGCTACGAACATATGTCAGTTTAAATTATGTATTATGATATCTTTGCAACTTCTGCTCAGTACGTTTAACTTTAGATGACCTATTTGAAGACCAAAGCTAAGTAAACTTTAAATATTCAGCGACTGTTTGTATTCAGCATTGGAAACGCTGAAAACACAAGATGTTCTTAATAGGTAACCTTTTCATTGAGTCTACCGTCCACAAAATGTTTACTGAAACTACCAACTTGCCCCTGAGTGTCGTTGTATTATGTTTGTGTTTTAGCTTGTGTCGCTCGGACGATAAAACTGAATGTAGCCAACACATTCCGTTTTCATGACCTTGCGTTGAAAGAGCTTTGAATAGGGTTTGTTTGGAGTTACTATTTAGAGATTTTTTTATGCATACCTACTATTGAATGAAATCTTTTTAAGGTATGTTAAAAGAATGAGTTATTTTTTTATCTCTCTTAGGCCCAATTGCAGGGCACGTTTTAACCTCGGGTTAGCTCCGGGTTAGCTAACTCAGATTTTAATGGCGCCACCATCGATTGTAACTACTTCTCATTACAATCGACGGTGGCGCCATTTAAATCTGAGTTAGCTAACCCGAAGTTAAATCGTTTTCTGCAAGTGGGCCTTAGTTACATATAATTATCACATTGTTAAAATCAAAACTAACAGAAAACATTTATCTAAAATTACTCATTTAAATATAATTTAAAAGACAATAAATAAAAATTACCTTTCTCCCCAAGAGATTTTCAAACCTCGGTTTGACGAACGTCCACGCGCCCATGTTCCTGTGCTCCTCCTGACTCCACACGAAAGCTGGAATAATCAATCCTTCCTTAACCAATTTGTAATAATCCCAAGACTTTTCAATCAAAAATCTCCAGATTAAATACCATTTCGTATTGCGTAGGGATCATTGAAAAAGGTTCATTATTATTCAAGAAAGACCCTTCGTCCAAGTTTTTTTCAAAGGCAATATTGGAGCCTCGAGTCTGAGGTATATTCGAGAAGTTAGAGCAGAATGTAATGACTAAAATTACTTTCTGACCTTTTTTATCGCAGTTTGAGCGTGTTATATGAGACTGCGGGAAGAAACCTAATTTGGTCAAGTTTGTGGCAGTCTTTTGGTTTTATAAGAAAATGTTAGACGTGATTTAATGTTTATATATTCTTGTTACTTATATCAGTAGAGTTTATTTTACCAAACCATATTTCCATGAACATTTCCACTGTCTCTATTATTTCCCAAGAGGCTGAGTTATATCTCGATAAAATCTTAAGTTGGATGTAAAGGATATGTTACATAATATTTCGTTTGGTTTGCTTTCTTTTACCTTCAGGAAAAAACTTCTTCACTTTTTTCCAATTCAAATTATATATCTCTGTAAGTTACTTGCATCTATTATGTGACTTCTTTTATTTCCAATCTTGATGCAGTTTTAGAACTGTATTATGAACTAGACTTTTAATAAAATAAAGAAGGGAAATTGCGTGAGCAATTGAATAACCTTAGACTACTTTTAGGTTATCATTACATAGTATAAATCCAAGTCGCTAATTGTGTCTGTTTGTATGTTTGTCCGCTAACTCCTCCTAAACCACTTAACGGACTTTATTGCGGTTTTCGGCAACTTAAATATTTTTTTTCATATAAATTTGTAAATAAAGAAAATTCTGATAAAGTTGTTTTAAGTCAATTCAAATTAAAGCTTTAATTCAAATTAACGGGAACAAGCCGCGCCAAATTACACCATTGCGAAGCTTGGGCGGGTCACTAGTTGTATACAATTTGCAAGTCTAAGTAAAATAAGTAGGTATACTTACTCCTAGCATTTCTATACTGGTCCAACTCCTGCTGGATTGCCTGCAGCGGGAAAGGACACAGAGACTCCACTCTTATTATAGCGAGGTCCTCTAACTTTGCGCGGATCCGCTCTTTGTTCAGTTCGTAGTAATGTTTGCCGGAGACCAAGATAACTTTCTTTACTTTTTGAGGATCAGCTAATGGGTCACCTGAAAAAAAGGAATATTTTAAACTAGTGGCCGCCCGCGCGTGGAAGTCGGTTTCCCGTGGGAATGAGAAGTTTTCCCGCGGTAAAAAGTATCCTATGCCCTTTCCTAAGTTCAGTTCTCTCTTCATACCAAATTTCATCAAAATCGGTTCAGTGGTTTAGGCGTGAAAGCGTAACAGACAGACAGACAGACAGACAGACAGACAGAGTTACTTTCGCATTTATAATATTAGTAGGGAAAAGTAGGGAAATAGTAGGGAAAGTAGGGATTAGTACCTAAAGTCTACTAAAAGTGAAATCTTCCGTTAGTTCTGACTTTGTTGCTTAAACTGCAGCCTTAAATCATTTCTGCACTAACCATGTACCTACCTATAACACCTACACCTAATATGTCTTGGTAACAAAATCTTTATTTTTCTAAAAGGAGAATTTATGTATGAGGACTAAAATACATTTCTACTAAACGTCAACCTTAATTAAAAATAGTGATAAATGAGTAAAGTAACTCACCTATGACGTTCTTGAAGTAAGTTCCCGGAGTGAAATCGCTCATCGGTGACACGGCGGCCGCTAATCGCAGCAATAGCTTCGGCGAAACTACTACTAAAGGCTTCCTGTAGTTTCTGACAACCTAAACAATCATTCTTATGGTAAGTTATAACATTGAGTAAAAACGATTCATATATAAATCCTAAATAATAGATTGAAGACCTAAGTATTCCTTAGTTAGGAAGCTCTTTGATTGGTGAAAACGAATTAAGGTAAAAGGAAGATTTGGGGGGTCCCTTACCGTAAGAGATACCTAGTAAGGGAACAGTTTAGGTAACGTTGGTGAAAACGGGCAATATTCTTGTATTTTTCAGCTTAACGTCAAATACTTTACGTTACTGGATGTTCTTTAAACTTGTAATAATATAAATCACGAAACTACAACCATAACCAAGTTTTTAAGAAATGTATTCAAAATTTAAAATAGAAGAATCTTTTAAGTTTTAACGGTTTTAAAGACATATTTCTTAGAACCAAAGCATTCATATTTTTGATGCGTTGTGTTAAATATTTTTTTAAGGTAGAGCATGTACGTATTTTAGTAAATAATTCCTGCATCCAATACATAAAAACAAAAAAGAAATCTGTAAAAAAATATTTCAAAAAAAGCCATTTAAGTTTGGTAAGAATCCTGTACAAAGTAGATACCAGTAGATACCAATTGAATTGAAGATTCGGAAATTGAGAAAACATTCTGTCGATGAGTTCCATTGATATAATCTATAATAACAATCTAAGTTTTTTGATTAAAATTATCTTGTTTTGTACATCAAACCTCTTTTTAGTTTTTCGTTGCATTTTCAGTTTAGATTAAACTAATCGTCACTATACCTATGTGGGGTTTTGTCAAATTCAGAAAGACTTGCGGCGCTGACCTCCCAGGGTTTTCTTATAAAACTAAGTACTTACCTACTTTAAATAGAGTTAAAGTAAATTTCAATAAATCTCACATTTTACCTATCCTGCAAAACAAAATAAATAACCAAGATTACTCTACCGCCTAACGGCCGAAACCAATATTCTACTAACCTTTGACGGCTTGTTATTTGTGTAACTATGGAACTATTATCCATGTTTTTGCGTCTCAATAAACTATGGTAGATAGCTGTTGATATGGAGATGACAGAAACATGTCACATAAAACAAAACTAGCAGTTTCCAATTACCAAGGTTTTAACTATAGTAGAATATTTATTGGTTTCGGCCGGAGAACGATCTCTTTACCTGTCTCCTCAACAAATGGAAGTACTGCGCCGGCGTGGTCGGGTTGGCTACGTGCAAGCATACGTGGTCTCCGTCTGGAGTGGATTCCTTGCTGTCTGTGATCTGCAGGAACCTCTCCAGCCGGCACGAGGAGTGCTCGGGGCCGGCGCCGTCAAAGCCGTGCGGGAGAAGCATCACTAGGCCGTTGCTGCGAACCCATTTCACTGGGGATATGGAAAGGTGTTTTTTTTTTCATTGTAATGTAGTACGAAGGGGAATCTTTCTAATATAACTTTAGAAATTTTGTATGGATACACGAGTTCGAGTCATTGACTTTTCGGACACAAAAAAGTCGTACACCTTGGCTTTTTCAATTTTAATACCTATTATTTTTTACCAAGGTGTCAGAGTTTTACATACTTATTACACGCTGTTTTGTCGTGCGTGAAAAAGTTAGTTAAGCATGTCGGAGGACTATTTAATTACATATGTAAATAAGATGATTGAGTTAAAAGTAGGTACTTAGTTCTCAGTTAATCTAAAGTGAAAGCACAGACAGGTGAAACTATTCATCTTTATATATTATTTCATCTTTGAATAAAGGTGCTGAAAATGGTGTGTCTACGGCTATGATAACTTGCAACATAGGTCCTTTGTTATTAATTCTTAATTTTGCGCAAGTAATAACGATACGTAATACGATAATTAGACTAAGACCTTCCAACCCACTTTTCGACGGCACGTTATTAATTTGTTTTATTTACAGAGTTTCAAGCCTGCGTACATGCTGGAAAAGCGTTTCAACATGCATACTCATATGTTCATATTAAATCGAGGACTTTGCTGTAGTAATAATAAATTGACTTCATTAAGGCTTTGCTTTTCAGCTTATGAATATGTGATGACGAGATTTTAAGTAGATACGATTTGTGAATACATGATTTTATAATAAACTAGTGGCCGCCCGCGACTTCGTTCGCGTGGAAGTCAGTTTCCCGTGGGAATGAAAAGTTTTCGCGGTAAAAAGTACCCTATGTGTTATTCTGATGTATAACCTATATTATTGTAAAGTTTCATCCAAATCCGTCTCGTAGTTTTTACGTGAAAGAGTAACAACACTTACAAACTTTCACGTTTACTAGTTGCCGCCCGCGACTCCGTTCGCGTGGAAGTCGATTTCCCGTGGGAATGAGAAGTTTTCCCGCGGTAAAAAGTACCCTATGTCCTTTCCAAAGTTCAGTTCTTTCTTCATACCAAATTTCATCAAAATCGGTTCAGTAGTTTAGGCGTGAAAGCGTAACAGACAGACAGACAGACAGAGTTACTTTCGCATTTATAATATTATAGTAGGGATTATATTAGTAGAATACATAGTAGTTGATTATGCTTTTAAAAAAGTCTTTTTTAATTATTTAAGGAAACGAAAATTCTATTCTCAGACAGGTTATATTTAGTTGTAATATTTGAAGATGTTTAAATTACAAACAATTGCAAATATCTGTATTGTAACCGACACAATAATGTTATAGTCAAAGGTATAAACTCACTCAATAATGATTTGTTCATGGTTCATGCTTCTCTACAATTCAGTGACTGTTTACAATTAGGCAGACAGACTGAACAGTGAAATGACACGTCACTACATAGTATAAAACAAAGTCGCTTTTTCTGTCCCTATGTCCCTATATCCCTTTGTATGCTTAAATCTTTAAAACTACGCAGCGGATTTTGAAGCGGTTTTTTTTTATAGATAGAGTGATTCAAGAGGAAGGTTTATATGTATAATAACATAGTACAGGGAAATCAGTTTTACTCAAAATTTAAGGCGTGCGAAGCCGCGCGGGTAAAAGCTAGTAATTGTATAATTGAACAATTAGAAAATTGATGCCTGGTGAGGGGTAAACAGTGGGACTTCATTGTTAGAATTGTTTTACATAAAATCGTCCTTACGTGTAGGTGTAAAGGTTCCTTACATAACCTACTTTAAAATAATATTTGAATGTTAAAGATTGTTACTAGACAAATTAAAGTTTTGGGTCTTAAGCTAAAACCTGACAAAAAAACCATTGTGATTGAATTTAATATTTTAGTAAAAAAAAAGATTTTGATGTAAAAAAAATTATAAATAAGATTGAACTGCCCATGTACACTAGGTATAAACATAGTCTTCTTACAAAAAAAAAAATATAAACTTAAAACAAAAATTAATACTATTACACACTTTAGTGGCTTTCCATAACATTTACAAGCCCAACTACATTTATCCATGCAATTTTAAACCGAGCTACAATGTTCAAAGCACGAAAGCACCCAACGTCATATTTCACTGTTTATTGCCACAATTTTTACGACCTGCAAGGACGTCAGTACTACATCCTCTCTCGCTGTATCTCTTGTATATCTTAAATAAAGTGTACATAAAACATGTTTTGCTACTTTGGCGGGATGTGGGTCAACGAGTACATTGACTTGTTGCCTTTGTTTTTTTTTTGTGTACATACGATACTGTGAGTTTTTTTAAGAAATGGCTCTTTGGTTAAAGGCTACGATAAATTTGACGATTTGACGACCTCTGTGGTGCAGCGGTATATATACCGGACTGCTAAGCGGATGGTTCCAGGTTTGATCCCTAGGTCAGGTCAATTTCGTAAAAATGGTTTTTCGATTTTGGCTCGTGTCTGGGTGTAACTGGGTTCTCGCCTAGTCCATTGTGTGGTACCTATAGTACAGACTTTGCTTAGTTTATTTAGGGCCACACAGTTGGTGTGTCAGTCTGGAGATTTATTTATTATTATTAAATATATAGCGAGGTGCAGACCAATAGCTAACTTTATAAGAAGCTTCACATGCGTTAACAATTACACGTTGTGCCCTCTCCTTCGATTAAAACTTGTTAATTTTGAATTTTACATTTAATTTATCAATTTATTTTAATTTGAATAAGCTGATGCGTTAATCTGGGTTATCTGGATTATCTGTTTGTGTACATAGTTTCATTTAAATCCAAACAGCTGTTTTACGTGATTGAATAACAAACGTACAAAAATACAAGAGTAGCTCAGTTATATTTAGGTAAAAAAAAAAAAAAAAAAAATTGAATAAGGTATGAAACATTTTTTAGAAATTACAATAGAAATGACTTCCGCATTCTTTTATTTAATCCTAAAACTTTGGGGAACTCTCTTAATTCAAAACCTGCGAAGAATACCAAATCTTGGCTTTCTTATAATCCCATATAACTACCGACATAAGACAATTTTTCGATTATGGCCAAGAAAAAAAAAAAAAAAAAAAAAAAAAAAAAAAAAAAAAAGGCAGGTAATTTATTACTCTACTTTATTACGAATATTTTTTTAAATACCTGTGACTTACCGGATTGGTTGCTATCAAAATCTTACTTTTACTTTTTCATCAACACAAAAAAAACAACCAAGTGTAAAATATTAACCAATGACGGCTTAAACAAAGCGGTAAAACAACTTATCTCGACTTTCACCTTATCAAGCAATTTAAGCCTTTAACACGATGCTAATAAGAACTAACCTTCTCCCGAGGCGATGTAAGTGTCGACAATGATCTGCGCGCCGTTGTAGAAGTCTCCGAACTGAGCCTCCCATATGAACAGGTGGTCCGGCGAGGTGGACGCCATCCCGTATTCGAACCCCAGCACTGCCTCTTCAGATAGGATGGAGTTGGCTACCTATTAATCAAAACATATTTTTTTTGAAACATGGTTTAAAAGCTCATAAAGCTAAGTAAGCTGCTAGACGTATAGGGGTAACCAAGTGACAAATGTTTTTTTTGCCTAACTTGAAAGTGGTGACGATTCAGCGTTATAATTCTTTTAACTAAAGTAAAACTATTGCTATACAATAGCTTTAACACTTAGCAATAGTTTTTAGATAATACATAACAGAACAGATTGAAAGCAAAGCACTCTTAACAAAAACAAATAATTGAAAACTACTTTAAACATTCTCGTCAAATATTGAAATATTTTTCGTATAACAATGCCTTTTTAACTTCGCACAATTTTTAAATCCGACTATCTGTCAACGGTTTATGAAAAAAATGTTGTTTTTTTATCTATTGTTGTAGACTACGAGTACGCTACGCTGTGCTACGGCGTAGATAAAATTGTAGTCATACAACAAAAATAATATTTGTTCGTGGCTTTAGTCCTATCCTGCCTCGAGGTGGTGATAAATAAATAGGCCTCTTGAATAGAACAGGAAAGGTTTATTCAGCCGGTAAAGTGAGTCGTGCGCGTGCGTCGACGCTGGTGGTAAGATGCAGACTGGTGTGCGTGCGGCGCGCCCGCGCCCCGTCCCCGCCTCGTCGCCCGCTCCCCTTGGAATGCGTAGTGGCGCGTAGACAGACTGCCCGGGTTGAAGGGTTGCTTCAAAGAGGAAGAGGACAGACGTTGTTGAAGGCGCGCCGTAGATTCCCCTTCTTCGTCCTCACTTCGACGACCCGAACGACGCCGTCGCTGCCTGGGTAGGTCTTCACCACTCGCCCCAGCAGCCAAAGTAGAGGCGGCAATGCCCTGTCCTTGACCAGGACAAGAGCACCTTGTTGTAACTCGCCAGTCGCCGCAGCCCATTTGGTCTTCTGTTGGAGCTGGGAAATATATTCCACGTTAAAACGCTGCCAGAAATGTTGTTTTAACAGCTCCACCCGCTGGTAGCGCTCCAACCGTGTGATGCACGTTGTAGAGTCGGAGACTTGCGGATGTGGAACCGACAAAATAGGACGTCCAATTAGGAAATGGGATGGAGTGAGGACGGAAAAATCAGAGGGGTCATCAGAGAGAGGTGTTAGAGGGCGAGAATTGAGTATGGCTTCGATTTGAGTTAGTAAGGTTGCCATTTCCTCGTATGTTAAGTTTGTTAGTTTGAGCAACCTTTTTAAGTGGTGTTTTGCTGAGCGAACTGCTGCCTCAGCAAGGCCGTTGAAATGCGGTGAATAAGCCGGGGAAAAAGTAAACTCGATGCCCTCCTGAGAAATGTCAGATGCTATATTTGACTCCTGTAAAAGTTTGTTTAACTCATTAGATGCACCAACGAAATTGGTTCCGTTGTCGGACAAGATAGAACGTGGCTTGCCGCGGCGAGCTATAAATCGGTTTAGAGCGGCAATATAAGCCTCTTTCGTAAGCTCTGTGACAAGCTCCAAGTGCACAGCTTTTACAGCAAGACAAACAAAAATACACAGGTAAGACTTGATGAGTTTGCATCCTCGACCTCGACGGTCGGCTATCAATATTGGCCCGGCATAGTCTACACTACAATTAAGAAAAGGAAATTCGAGAGAACTTCTAGATGCTGGTAGTTGTCCCATGATGGGTTGAATAGAGTTTGCCTTTTGTCTAAAACAAATAACGCATTTGTTGACAATTGCTTTAGATAGATTTCTGCCTCCTAGAGGCCAATAATTTTGTCTAATAGTGGCTAAAAGTAATTGAGGACCAGCATGAAGTAATCTTTCATGTTGCATTTGAAATATAATTTTCGTAAGATGATGCTTACTACACAACAAAATTGCATGTTTAGTATTATAGTCGTAGGGGGAGTTATCGAGCCTGCCACCCACACGAATAAGGTCATTAGAGTCCAAAAATGGAGAAAGAGAAATTAACCTGTTTTTCTTAGGTAAACTTTTACTTGCTTTGAGAATACTATATTCCTCAGGAAACATTTCTAATTGCGAAAAATGCAAAATACAATTCAATGAATTCTGTAATTCATTAAAAGTTAGAGGTCCTTTTAGTTTGTTATTTTTATTTTTTATATTGAAAATAAATCTTTGTACATAAGCGACTACTCTTTGTAAATACTTAACGTTTGAAGCTTTGTTAGTTAATTGCGATATTATTGAAGCAGAATTAGTTGCATAATCATTGATTGTATTAGATATAGGCTTGTTAATTAAGCTGGAATTATTTTGTTTGGAGGAATTAGCACTAGATGCAGAATCATTTGAATTAATTATTGAAAAGCTGCTAACTACTTCTGGTAGACCTTGTTTCAAGTAGGTGTTTGGCGACTTGGGCCAAAGAGATTCATTTAGCTGTAAAAATGGTGGTCCGATCCACCATAACTGAGAAACGCTGATCTGATCAGCCTTCAGGCCTCGAGAAACAAGATCCGCCGGGTTATCTTTAGACGGTACGTAGCTCCACGTGCAACCTGATGTACTTTCTTGAATTTCGTTTACACGATTTGATACGAACTTTTTTAATTGAGTTGCAGGTGTAGACAACCAACCCAGAATTATAGTAGAATCGCACCAAAATCGACAACTATTTATAGGTATGGTGATTGATTCTTTAACCTTAGTACACAGTCTTGATCCTAATAAAGCTCCGCAAAGCTCTAATCGCGGTGTGGTGGTTGGTTTGATAGGGGCTACACGACTTTTGGAGATGAGTAGACGAACCGTAACTGACCCGCAAGTGCTGATAGAGCGTACGTATACGCATGCACCGTAAGCTTTCTCTGACGCATCTGTAAAAACATGTAAGTCGTGAATAATAGTATCTTGGCTTGAAATCCAGCGAGGTATTTGCAAACTATTTAAATAAGGTAGAGTTTGTGAAAAATGTACCCATTGTTCACGGATATCTATAGGTACCTCATCGTCCCATTCACACTTTTTAAGCCATAATTTTTGCATTAATATTTTTGCCTCGATAATGCATGGAGTGACTAAACCTAGAGGGTCAAAAATTTGGCTGATGACTGATAGAATATGACGCTTAGTTATAACATCATGATGATCGATATGAATAGAAAATGAAAGAACATCAGAATTACATAACCAATTTAAACCTAATGTTTTAGAAGAAATATTTGTTTGTTTTACAGAAAGATCTAAAAAATTTGATGATTTATGATTTTGATTTTGCGTTAATTGATTTAAAATTTCTGGACTATTTGACTGCCACTTTCGTAAATTAAATTGTGCTTTTGATAAAATAGACGCTACTTCAGAACAAATTTTGACTACTTGAGATATAGAATTAGAACCGCTAAGAAAATCGTCGACATAAAAATCATGTTTAATAGCATTTTGTACGTCGGTGTTTGTGGCTTCATTAGCTAAAGTTACTAAACATTTAGTGGCTAAGTAAGGTGCAGATGCTGTGCCGTACGTCACCGTGTTTAGAGTATACGTTTTTAGAGGCTCAGATGGATCGGCACGAAATATAATGCGTTGTAATGATCGTTGATCGGGATTAATAGAGATCGCACGATACATTTTCTCGATGTCTCCTGAGACTACGTACCTATGTTGACGGAAACGCAGCAAAATAGACAGGAGATCATCTTGAACGGTAGGACCTACCATTTGGATGTCATTTAGAGACACGCCAGTGGTAGTTTTGGCTGACGCATCGAACACGGTACGCAGTTTAGTGGTCGAACTGGACTCGCGCAGAACACCGTGGTGGGGTAAAAAATAATTGACTTTACCTTTAGTAGAGGTGCCTGTGTCCTCAGACATGTGACCTAAAGATTCGTACTCGTGCATAAAATCAACGTACATTTGTTTAAAATTTATATCTCGCTGAAGGCGTTTTTCAATAGATAAAAAACGACGTTTCGCCATTTCGTACGAATCACCTAAATTGCCGGGATCCGCTTTTAGAGGCATTGAAACTACAAATTGACCTTCATCGTTACGAAATGTATTTGATTTAAAACTCTCTTCACAAGAGCGTTCCTCAAAAGATAGAAGATGTTTAGTAGAGACTGTGTCAAGTTCCCAGAACTTTGTTAAGTCGGGCGTGACGTCTGTAGAAGAAAAATGACAAAAGTGTGAATGGGCGTAGCGCGACCCTATCGATACAGAGCCTGACACTATCCAACCTAGCTTACTTTCACACAATGTAGGCTGTCTTTTTCCTAGGTCTATTTGGCTACCACCTACAATTTCCCAGAACAGTTCTGCCCCTACTAGGATGTCTATAGCAGACGGAATATAGAAAGTAGGGTCAGCTAAACGAATGCCTGACGGAATTGAAATATTTTTCAAGTTGATAGATACGGGTGGTAACTTTTGTGTAATCTCAGGTAATATAAGACAATCTATTTGATTAGAATAGCCACCGTTAATAGACTCAAACGTTAGGTTACAAGACTGTGTACTATTACTAACTTGGTTGTTTATACCTGTGACCGTGGAGCTCGCACTATGCCTGGATAACCCCAGCCTGTCGCATAGACTCGCAGTTAAAAAGTTGGCAGTACTACCGTTGTCGAGTAGCATACGTGCCTCGTGCTTCTCACCGTTGGAGCTCACCACTCGCACCAACGCTGTGGAAAGTAAAACAAAAGACCGCGTAGTTGGCTGTTTTAAAGAAGCATTAGCTGAAAGCGCAACTGTTTCTGAAGGACCTGGCATAGGATTTACTGTAGGAAGCTCATGTTGGTCTAGATGCAAAAGGGTATTATGTTTACTTTTACAATACTTGCAGTGAGCTAATTTGCAACGACTTTCTACGTGACCTGGACGTAAACAATTTTTGCACACATTAAGTTCTTGAACTTTTTTAATTCGTGATTGAATAGAGAGACCTTTAAACTCATCACATGTATAAAGAAAATGACCTTTTGTGCATAAAGGACATTTAAATGAAAATTTATTAGTTTGTAAATTATTTTTGTATTGATGATTATTATTATTTAGATTATTATTCGTAACTATAAAACTCTTAGACTTTTGATTATATTCTATTTTATTTAATTTATTTTGTTCTTCTAAAGTTTCTAACAGATCTGCCTTATTGCCAATAAATGTATTAAATTGAGCAAGAGTTGGGGGGTTGTTGAGAGTGTTGCGATGTTCCTCCCAGTTCCTGGAAGTAATTGGATCTAGTTTAGTGGACATCATGTATATTATTAGAGTGTCCCAATGTTGTGTAGGTTCATTCAACATGTTAAGTGCCCGGAGATTTTTATTTGTTGCGTCAGTAAGACGACGCAGCAACACGCTAGACTCCCTTTGGACGGGCTGGATATTAAATAAAGCCTGCACATGGTTGTTAACTAATAATCGCTTGTTGTCATACCTCTCAGAAAGTAAATCCCATGCTACTTTATAATTGTCGCTTGTAAAAACGATGTTTTTAATTAATTCTGCCGCTGAACCCCTTAAACTAGCACGTAAATAGTGAAATTTGTTAATGTAGTCGATACTTTCATTTAAGTGGATCAGAGACAAAAATGTATCCCTAAACTCAAGCCAAGATTGGTAACCGCCGTCGAAGTGCGGTAAATCGATTTTTGGTAATCTAATAAAATTATGTTTGTGCCCACCTGCTGTAAGATCCTCGGAGCCTGTCACAAACCCTGCAGAGTCGCGCCGGTTCTTGCACTGCTGGCTGTTGGCAAGCAGGCTGCGAGCCGCCGCCACCAGCGAGTAGTACTGCTCCTCGAACTGCGCTCGAGCCGCATACGCCTCGTCAGGCTTGTCCGACGACACCTCGATCTCCGTCTGTAATTCGTCAAATTCCTCATAAAGGGCCTCGAATTTACTAAATCGGCTTTCTAGCTCCATTCGCTGGAGTTCAGATAATTCACTGCAGCTTTTTATAACATCGAAATAGGTTGTGAAATTAGTAAGCTTAGCTTTCATTGAGCCACGTTTCTTTATAAGCTTATCAGCCATGATAAAAGAGAATGAAAAAATAAATGCACCACAAATCAAGCTAGAAAATAGTTGCAAAGAAAAGAAATTTAAAATGCAATGGGTTCTTATCTTATCAAAAGCAATGAATAGATGCGCGCACAGCTGTGTTTAAGTCTAGCGGTAGGTATAGAACCGTTAGATGACGCGACAAATTTAAGGTTGCAAAAAATATACATATAAAAAATTAGCAAAAGTAAGGTGCGCGTGCTATGATGGCTTAAATAAGTACTAAGCTCAAATCGAAGCAGAAAAAAAGAAAAGGAAGGAATTGTTGGCAAAAGGTATTTAAATTTAATTTGGAATGTGAATTTAGGAAGGAATAATTGGAACGATCTCACGAATTGTCGATATCCTTATCCACAAATCCTATCGGCGAATCTGCAATCTTCAACCGTAGACAGCGTGGCACCGACCGCAGCGAACAAAGGAGTCTTGAGTCCAAAGTCCGCTTCCCTCCTCGTACGTGGACTGTATTTTATTTTGGCGCTGGTTGTAGTGGTAGAAGGACCAAACTGTTCGTGGCTTTAGTCCTATCCTGCCTCGAGGTGGTGATAAATAAATAGGCCTCTTGAATAGAACAGGAAAGGTTTATTCAGCCGGTAAAGTGAGTCGTGCGCGTGCGTCGACGCTGGTGGTAAGATGCAGACTGGTGTGCGTGCGGCGCGCCCGCGCCCCGTCCCCGCCTCGTCGCCCGCTCCCCTTGGAATGCGTAGTGGCGCGTAGACAATATTAGACAGAAATATTCAACAGTCAAAATAGTAGTTATTTTAACAAGTCTAGTCAAAGGCGTGAAAAACAAATCTTTAAACACTTTTTTGACGCATTAAAACTACGTAATACTTATTGAATATCACAAAATATGCTGAAAATGTTATCCAATGAAAAATACATAAATAACATTAAATAGAATTTATTTCGCTTCACTGAGTGTACGATTATGTCGACAAAGGCTTCATAAATAAGGCTTTCTTACCCAGTTCCATTGGAGCGAACATTTCTCGAAGTACAAAACAAAGTTCTTAGATTGTTGAACTTCGGTGGTTCATAAAGTATTTCAACGCACGATGTATGCTTTAGGCAATTAACGTGTTATTGAGGTTTGTGTTGAAATGGCTTTTCAGAATTTGAATATGGGTAATGGGATAAGTTTTGAAGCAGCAAGGGTAAACAAATTGAATGATGGTTTTTAGGTTGATACTTAAGCTTTGCTAAGTTTTATTTACTCAAACTTTGAAATTTGAAAAAAAAAACATTCACGATAGATTTGTTTAACTTTTACACTCTTTTAGCGTTTTTAATTATTGTTTACATTTTTGTAATTTTGCGCTATCTACGCATTAGATTGTTAGTCTACCCTACATAATCCTACAGAAGAACCTGAGTCACCTTCCTGATTCCCCTTACCTCCAGATACCCCTTCTGCCTCTCATCAATATGGTTCAGCGGTACATGTATTTCCTCGGTGTCCTGGTCTACCAACATCGCGTGTCGATGAGAAAAAGTGCCTTAGTCACCTTCCTGATTCCCCTTACCTCCAGATACCCCCTCTGCCTCTCATCAATATGGTTCAGCGGTATGTGTATCTCCTCGGTGTCCTGGTCTACCAACATCGCGTGTCGGTAAGAGAAGGTGCCTGAGTCACTTTCCTGATTTCTCCCCTTACCTCCAGATACCCCTTCTGTCTCCCATCAATATGGTTCAGCGGTACATGTATTTCCTCGGTGTCCTGGTCTACTAACATCGCGTGTCGGTGGGAGAAGGTGCCGCGGCCGACGTCCTCCCCACTCAGGCGTACGTGGCGCCCTTCCATTAGCAGGGAGCCTAGGAAGGCATATACAGGGTTATTTGTAATTAGCGCATGACCTCTTGTAGGCAGCTTTTCTACGTCAATTCCAACAACTTTTAACCAACGAGTAATTTAAATTAATATTAAAAAAAAAATAAGTTTCCCATACAAAATTCCTCTGAACGGTCAAATACTCTACGCGCACGGAAGTGGGTCTATTATTAAAGGGAAACAAGTAGTTTTTCTACATTTTACATAAGAGAAGGCATGGTGGTTGCGAATTTATTTGTTTTTTTTTTTGAATGAATGAGTTCGGAAACAACTTCAGAACCTTGTTAAAAAATTAAGGACATATTTAATTCAAGCTGAAAGTGTCTTAATCAACAACTCGGATTCTCTCACGACCCGAAATCCAAAACAATTTCCGGTGTTTTATTCGTATCACGGGCGGCCCGTTTTTGCGGTACAATTAATTTTGAGACCAGAACGTGACGATAAGCCAAATGGTTATCATAATGATATCTTAAAATAGGTATACCTATATCTTACCGCCGAATGGCTTCTATAATAGTATCTCATCAGATGATGAATAAATCAGTCGGGACTTGTGATTTTAAGAGTATATATGTTACGGCTAATACCCGAAGTGCGGCTACACCTAGTTTTAGCCGGTTAGAACATCAATAGGTTAGGTTAGTTAGGTTACTTTTTTGATACCACCCAGAAAAAGGAGTCCCGCGTAGAGGGACTTCTCGACTCATGATTGAAGCCAGTTTTTATATACATAGGTATATTTTTTTTTACAGTTTTCCATATAAAAACACTTCTAACCGGCTAAAACTAGGTGTAGCCGCACTTCGGGTATTAGCCGTAACATATATAATCAAAGTTTTTTTTTATTAAATAGAGTATATGATAATATGTTACCTATAGCTAGTGCTTCAGCCGTGGCCCAGTCGATTTCTCGACCTTCAGCGATTTTAGTTTGGCGATTCTTCACGTGGGTTTTAGCTAAGTGTGGGTGGATTTTCTGTAATAAATAACGATGTTAATAAACTTTCGGACTACTTAATGTGAAGCCGAAAACTTAAGCAGGCTTTTACTGAAGACACCAAGCAAAAGACTGAAGATCTTACTTATAGTAATAAATGGGAAATAAAAAAAAGTTGTTTATTTATTATTAATTATTATGTATATTAGTGGCAGGCACACTTCGCAATTTTGTTAGTTTGGTCGACTAGTTCAAGAAACATAGAATTTTGGCTAACTTAAAAATAGTGCTAAATACAATATATTTATAACTAGTTGCCGCCCGCGACTCCGTTCGCATGGAAGTCGGTTTCCCGTGAAAAAAAAAAAAAGTAAAATGTACCGTGGTAAAAAGTACCCTATGTCCTTTCCCAAGTTCAGTTCTTTCTTCATACCAAATTTCAACAAAATCGGTTCAGTGGTTTAGGCGTGAAAGCGTAACAGACAGACAGACAGACAGAGTTACTTTCGCATTTATAATATTAGTAGGGATTTTCTAAATACCATCCCTTCTAATATTATAAATGCGAATCACGCCTAAACCACTGAACCGATTTTGTTGAAATTTGGTATGAAGAAAGAACTGAACTTGAGAAAGGACTTTGAGTACTTTTTACCGCGAAAAAGTTCTCATTCCACGCGCAACATCCACTATCCACGGGTGGCCACTAGTGTCATCATATAACTTACGAAATGTTCCGGTACATTGACTGAAGCCTCCCCTACTGCCTTCAGCACGGTGGGGGGGACGCCCGTGTCCCACGCCTGCACCGCGGGGGGCGCGGGGGACATCGCCGCCCACGCACCGCGGTAGTATGACGCCTGAAGGAACATGGGAACTTTTATTTCGGCAGTATAAAATCGCACATCTAAGTATGTTTTGCTTTAAAAAAGAACACGGTAGTATGACGCCTGAAGAAACAAGGGAACTTTTATTTCGGCAGTATAAAATCGCACATCTATGTTTGAAAAAGAAAGTTCTTAAGATTAACCATAGCTGCTGCTATTTTGAGGAAAGTAACGGACTTACATTATTTAAAAAAATGGCGTGATATTATCGTTAAAGTAGAATTAGGTTTGCAATATATAAAGTTGACAGCATATCTATACAGGGTGACTTCTAATGTCACGTATTCCTGTTAAGGGGTGATAGATTAGGTCAAAAGCAACCGATTTTGACCAATAATGCTGTATGCAAAAGTTAACCGTTTTAGAGTTATTTCAATTTTAACTCTTTTATTTTTTATTCCGATTTCAGACGGTTAAAATTTAAATAAAAAAAACTACATGCTGGATTTAGAGTTTTTTGTTATCGTCGCATAGCGGACATTTCAATAATTCATAATAAGTAATAATATGTTGAAAAGCTACAAACGTTTTAAAATTACACGTTTAAAAAGTATCATTTTCTTATTTTTTTAAAAACTTATTCGATAAAAAAAAAACTCCATGTAATGAAATGTGAAAATTATGTAAATAATACCTCTATCTAACAAGCTTTCATTTGTGGTATAAAACTTACAATTAGCTGAAGTACATGCTGAGATAAAAACAATAAAACCCACAGAGACTGGATTTTTTAGGAATTATTAATACTTTTTTTAACAAATTGTTACTATTCTCAAAGGACTCTCATGCAATTTTGTAGACCGATGAATCGAAGTTTGATAAGGACGTGATCACTAACTATCATAATGCTCATTACCGGGCCGATAAAGAAGCTTTAAACCCCCGAAAAAAATACCGAAGGGGTCTCAGAGACGGTTTTCAGTCAATGTGTTCAGGATGGGAATCATTGGCGGGTATTTAATTGGACCTCATTTTCTGCCCAACAATTTAAATCGAGAAGTGTATGAAGATTTCTTGATTCTTGTTTAGAAATCACTTGTTTCTATTAATGGAAGGTGTCCCATCCGAAACCGTCTGAAATCGGAATAAAAAATAAAAGAGTTAAAATTGAAATGACTCAAAAACGGTTAACTTTTGCATACGACATTATTGGTCAAAATCGGTTGCTTTTGACTTAATCTATCACGCCTTATCAGAAATACGTGACATTAAAAGTCACCCTGTATATTCAATTACTATTTCTGTGAATAATAATAGCCGATCATACAATAGAACAGTCATAGAGCTAGAACCGTAAAGTTAATGGAAATGTCACTCAAAACTTCGAATTAATAATGATTTCCTGGCTTCGTCTTTTCCCGTTAAAAGTATATGACATGCGTAATGTTTTTACAAGGAAGGCATAATAATGAATGATCAACAAATAAAATTAAACTGTTTTTAACGAATTATTACGCGTTAATTGATTTATATTTCATTTTGATCAATAGACGATTTTTAAAATCAACTATTAATGAAAAGGAACATCACGATTTAAATAATTTATAATTATTGTAAGACTAACTATGTATTAACGTTAATTGATAAAGAATACATGTTTATAACATAAAAAATATTTATTCTGGTGAACCTCTGATGTACCTCACGAGTATAACCTACGAAATTCAACTTATTGGTTGACTGATAACATAGTAATGCCAATATGACAAGACATGACTAATTAGTATTCTGTTTTGATGTGGAATTAGGGATATGTATCGGTTAAGGTAAACTTAATCACCTTATTGTGTAAATGAAGGTTTCATAAATTCATTTAGGTCACAAATATTATTTTACGATCGTTTTGAACTTCTAACTAACTAACTTGGTGAGAAAATTATATCTACCTCTTTCTCGTAAGGTAATGAAAGGATAGAAATAGTTTTCGTTTAATTTAAGTAAATTGTTTTCGAATATAACCCCTGCGGTACGGCTCAAAATAAGAAATGCTTATGACGAAAAAGCTTTTCCCTTTATTTTCGTTTTCTATGTGAATTTTTGTATAGACTCAGTCTTTTGCAATCCGATAAGGTAGTGTTACTGGTAGAGGCTAGTAATATCAAGGCTTTAATAAAATCCTTGGTTAAAGTATTTTCAAAATAATAAGGAGTCTTACCTCAGGTTTATAACTGTCCACAGCTTGGTACTGCGATTGCAGATATTTCATGTATTCTGTAGTTATTTCGTAAGCTTTTTCTTTTGTTATCACACCTTCCGATATTAATCTATCTGCGTATACATCAGGAATGGATCTAGCAAGAAAATTAGTACCTTGTTATCTGGGAGCACGGCAAGTCACCGTTTTATCACAAAACATACAATTTTGTCTTATTTCAATTTGTTTTTCTATACTTTCTGAACTATCACAAAAACTCCAGACTAGTAGGTAGGTACACCAACTATGTGCAAGCTTGAATAATAAGTACCACACAATGGACTAAAGGATAAACCGAGTCTTTGGCTTAACAGTTTAATATTTTACTTTTGTTTTTGCATTTAAAATGCTAATCTATTAATTCTGGTCAGAGCATTAGACCGGTTATATAAAGGTCCGATTACCAGTCGCGCAATGCTCGGAGACCCGCGTTCCTTTTTCCAGTATCTATAACTTCAAATTTAACAGTTTAGTTTAGTAATTAACTTACTTTCTATTGTGTATAGTTTTGTACAACAGCGGGTTGGTGAAGGTCGGGTCGTCTAGTTCGTTGTGTCCCCATCTCCTGAAGCAGTTGTAGTCTATGAACACGTCCTTGCGAAACTCCTGCTGGTACTCGAAAGCTATGTTCGTCGCTTTGGCCACTAACTGAACGAAAAACAACAGTTTTAGAACGAAATATCGAAGATAATGAATTGTTGAATGCGCAATAAATTTCAATATATTGCACAGATAACTAAAAACACCAAATGGAGTCTGGCGCAGTATTTTTTTGCGTTCGTAAACTGTTAGAATTAACAAATACTAAAAGGTAACGTAAGAGTTCACATTTTTTTTCCAAAATTAAATAAAAACATCCTCGCTATGCAAAGTTAGTCTTTATTGTTTTATTGAAGAGAGTTAAAACTGTGAATCCAGTTATTTACATCGTTTGCTGTAGGTCATAATTGGAAGTACCTCGGGGTGATCTCCATTGACGTGTATAACGGGGGCGGCGATGCACTTCGCCAGGTCTGTGACGTATTTACACGAGCGCCCTCTGGCGGCTGGCAGGGTGAAACCTACCTGCAAGTATATTATGTAGGTAGGAGAGAGAAAGAGTAAAATATTTTGAGTTGATATTATTTTTTAATTCCGTATGGAGTCGGAAGTTTCGTATATGGAAACTTGGTAACTTATCCAGCAATGAGACTCCTTTAATTTCTAATTAATTCAGTTTATTGCGTCACACAAAATGCACACGGAACACAAACGTAATATCAAAGACAATAATCATAATCAAACTAAACTTAAGGTAAGCACACACATAGCTATTTAAAATAAAGGTTATGCCATACACGGTAGGAAGAGTCCCGCGCTTGTCATTTGTCTTATACAATGTTTTCAAATTTACCTTCATAATTATGAACTTGATACAACTTCAATATAAATGCAATATTAAGGGTTAAAATTCACCATATCTGTGTAAAAATTCACAGCAAAACAGAACCCTTAAAAATATGATCTTCATCATAGATTTAAATCGTTAGATAGGCCCTTACCGCAGTGAGACCGCGCCGTGTTGTTCCACAGTCGAAGTGAGTGAGCCTCACTAACCTGGGAGTGCACGAAAGAGAAAGAAGTGTTTGCAACTAATGTAGGAGAAAAAGAGATGACACTATTTTCTCTGTACACTTGTTGTGTATAGATTGCAAAAAAACAATGCCACAGTTTTTGGTGTCGGGGCCTATCTAAAGATTTAAATCTATGCTCTTCATTATAATAGTTATAAGTACACTTACTTGGTTATTGACCACGACGTGCAGGGACCCGCCGACGTCGAAGTGCGGCGCCTGCGACAACATCAGTGTTTCCTGGTTCACGCCCTGGCCAGTGAACGCCGCGTCACCGTGAACCTATGGAAATATTCATATTAGTAATATGAGTATGACTAGCTTATTTTATTATATTGTGCCCGTTTTCACCAACGTTACCTAAAATTTAGGGGGCCCTTAAAATATTTTTAAGGGCTATAAAATCGCTATTTATTACTTTAAGATTATTTGGTTCACGCATTTTATTGTTAGTATTTGTTCTCGTTAACCAAGAAAAAATTGGGGCCAAATATTTGCATTTAGGTGTATTTTAAAATTTGTTAGGTGTCCCTTAAATTTAGGGAACGTTGGTGAAAACGGCCATGAAGCACTCTTGTAAATGAAACATCAAAATCGGTCCCACATGCACCTGCCCACTGATGCCTATTCTTAAAAATAATAGATTGATAAATCTCCAGACCTACAAGCAGTAGGTAACCACTTGTGTAGGTATCACACAATGGTCTAGGGCAGAACAAGTTATCTTGAGCCAATTTTAAAAATACATTTTAACGAAAAGGGCCTTTGCCTAGCCGCACGCAGACCGCTGCGCGACAGTGATCCCCACAAAGTTTCGTAGATTCATCCTTGATGTATCACATTATATGTTTTTTTAGAAATTTCCGATTCTACATTAAGACTCTCTAAATTAAACTAAAAATATTGCCATCACTTACTCAGCAATAGTAAAAGAAAGAGATGGGTAATCATTTTAGTCCTGTCAAACTAAAATTTGCGTGCATTTCGACATGGCGCTATCAAGCTTAGACTCGTCGTCAGCGCATTTCGTCTAATACAATGATGTGGACTAAATTTAGTGTGACCAATATACCTGTCTTTATCTGACACAAAGTATGTGAAAGCGATGGCAATATTTTTTTTTAGTTTAGAGAGTGTACACAGAATCGGGGCCAATACCTTGTAGATTTTAAATAAGATCTTGTGGATTTTAGTCATGGTAAGAACTTTTCTTTTTCCAAGGTACTCGAACTTCGAAACAAACTGACCTGCACATTCAGCACTCTATCCCCCATCCTGCCGGCTCCATCATCAGCGTAGTGCCCCTCCCTCATCAGGAGTTGCTTGCAGCGAGCACTTCCCATGGATACTGGGTTCGCTGACTGGAATTAATATTACTATATTAGTGGCCGACCGCGACTCCGTTCGCGTAGAAGTCGGTTTCCCGAGGGAATGGGAAGTTTCCCTGTGGTAAAAAGTACCCGAATATAGGACTATACTGTATACTATACAACGTGTGCACCTGGTACATACACATACACATACAGTAGCTGAAACAAATTGTGAATTTAAGAAGGGGAACCGAGTTACAATGGATGTCTCACTCGCTCTGAAACGCATGTATATTGCTACCGCGTTCTTACTCGTGGCTGAGTAATTTTGGTGTTTAGGGGGTTTTTGGTCATTACAAATTGTCTGACTGATTTAATATAACTTTGTAATAGTTATCTGAATAATATATATAAAAGTCAGACATTTAAAAATAAATTAAGTATTTTTTTTTGATAGAGCTTTAAAGCGTCTGACAAAAGTTCTGGCCCATGGAAAGCGTCTGACTTCTCTGATATGACTTCAGAGTAATACTCTACAAAATATATATCAAAATCAGTCATAAAAATTTAAGTAAAGTAACTGTGATTTTGAGTAATCTTTCTCACCTGGTACCTGCGGAGGTGTCACGGGGCAAGTCCCACAAACGTGCAGGTATTAAAAGTACATGAAAAGACTACTTAGAATCGAAAAATCTATTCTTTAGAAAATAAGTTGTGTCTTACGGCTCTGGGATCTTACTCTATTACGTTCACGCCAAAAAGAGCCTTCAAAACCGCTTATTTTGTATAAAGAAGGGGAAAAAATCTAATAACAAACCTCTAAATGAGACGGATTGTTCAACAAAGAGTAATGAACTGTTTTATCATTTATTTTAACATCCAGCGAAGCACCTGAAACAATCAACAAATTTTACTTAATTTATCACATGAATATTCAATAAAATAATTTAAGGAAAATGTTTATTTGACCCGTTTTCTCGTGAAAATATACGAGTTGTAATAATAAAGATTTATATTAAGATCTTATGCACATAGTAAAAGGCAAAGTCGCCGGTCGCGTTTGTTTGTTAACGGGTATAAATCTTAACTTGAATTAAAATATTGGTTGTACTTAATCGGAAATATTATATACCTATATTATAGCTCAGATGCTTACAGACCTAATCAAAAATGTTACGATATCATGATATAGATATTTTTAACTGGGTATTTCGTCAATTTTCAGAATGATATGGGATTAATTAAGCTTAATTTAAAAAGTGATTTCAGAATCGAGTCTGAGTACAAACAATGAGAAAAGTTTTTCGATTAAGTTAAATTTAATGTTCTGTGAACACAAGCAAAGTTGTATATTAAACAATACGAAATATAACCCAAGCAAAAATAATCCTTTCAGAACTAATAAATCCTAACAATATTATTATTATAAAAACTTTATTACCTTATTGTTTAGCTTTAGGTAATTTTGTTAAAGGAAAAACCGGTGCCTATCAATCAATTTATTATACCAAGTATATTTTACGTTCATTTTGTTTATCGAAAAGTTAATAAACCTATATAGGTACAGCCTATAGGTTTATTAACTCTAAGTTTCTTAGCCTTAATTGTGGTAAGTGGAGAAGCCTGTCAGTGCCCCCTGGCGACGGCCAGCCTCGATTCTAATGGTGGTTCACTCTCCTAGATTGAGGCTTTTGAGTGCTGCGAGTGAAATTAACACTTATAGCTGTTTACATAAGTACTATAATCAAATTGGGTCATGGCATTTTTGTTTATGTATACAAACGTACATAAAAAAATTGTATTTGAGTTTAAAGTTCGAACTATGGAAGCCGTTCTTCAAGTATGTGTAAAAATTTAGTTCTTCAGCCTTTGACCTAAAAAATTCAACTCCGCAGGACTTACTTGGCTTGCGTTGAGTACTAAGTACTTTTAAATGGGCCGAGAACCAAATTAACGTGCCTTGCAATGCAGTAAGCAAAAACTAAAGGTCACTTTTCCTAGGACTGACCTTCGTCAATAATGCTTTACCTTTGCGATTGAGCCAACTCACGAGAGTACAACAAGCCGTTAAGTTTCTGCTACACACTAATATATTGAAACTTTTAGACCGCCTACGCTTCGCAATGGTATAGTTTTGGCTGACATGATAACCCACTTTTGGATATCTTGAATTTAAAAAAAAATGTTTACAAACTTTAGCAAAAAAATACCTTAAAGACTAAAATATGTAAATATAGATAAATAATAATGATGATGATACATACAGATTAACTTTCAAACTCCTGTTTACATATGGGTACTTGCAAGGTTCTATGCATTTTCTCTGACTATTTCCACATGTATAAAGTAATTCAGTCACGATGTAGGAAAAGTTTTCTGATTCAATAAGGAACTGAACGAATGACGGTGGAAAACTTTTTATTAGCTTCATACAGATGAAACTCCGCAATCCAAAGTTTTATTTTATTGAAGGTCCTAACAAAGTATCGAAAAAGCCTGATGGACTAAGCTTTTAACGGATTTAGATTCAACATGTTAATGCGTAGTTGGGTTTTTGTTTATATCCTAAATAAATTAGGCTTAAACGTAGTTACGAGTTGGATGGTTGGCTTTAGGTTTTCTGATAGACAAGGAATACTACAGACAGGACAATGAAACACATATATAGGTAATTCTATAGCATATCCGTCAAAGAAAGTTTTTATCAAAAAAGTATGTATCAAGCATTTGCCAACCAATCCGTCTTCCACAACAAAAATCCCTTAAAAACCTTTACAATTAACAACTCTGATGGCCGTTTTCACCAACGTTCCCTAAATTTAAGGGAAACCTAACAAATTTTAAACTACACCTAAATGCAAATATTTGGCCCCAATTTTTTCTTGGTTAACGAGAACAATTACTAACAATAAAATGAGTGAAGCAAATAATCTTAAAAGTAATAAATAGCGATTTTATAGCCCTTTAATATATTTTAAGTACCCCCTAAATTCTTTGGTGAAAACGGGCATGACTCTCTTACTTACTGAAATGTGTAGAGATGTCGCACGCCGCCCCCGCCTCCTTGGGGAACTCCGGGTGTCCGCTGAACTTGTGGAAGATCCTCACCGGCGGACAGCCCAGCAGGCCGGAGAGGACGTTCAGCTTGCCGCGGTGAGCCATGACGAGGGTCACGTGCTTTAGGTCCGCTGGAAGACGATCATCATCATTCTAATATTATAGACGTGAAAGTTTGCGAGTATGGATGTATGGATGCATGTATGGATGTTTGTTACTCTTTCACGTAAAAACTACTGGACGGATTTTGATGAAACTTTACAGTAATGTAGGTAATACATCAGAATAAGATATAGGGTACTTTTTTCCGCGGGAAAACTTCTCATTCCCACGGGAAACCGACCTCCACGCGAACGGAGTCGCGGGCGGCCACTAGTTACATAGTATAAATCCAAGTCGCTTATTCTGGCTGTTTGTATGTATGGCCGTTTTCCTCCTAAAGTATGTAACGGATTTTGATGCGGTTTTTGCCATCTTATAGGGAATTTATTCATTTCAATTTGTAAATAAAGAACATTAAGAAAAAGTTTTTTTAAGTTATCAAAAATGAAAGGGTTCGCGAGCAAGTTGGCAAAATTACACCATTGCAAGTGGGCGGGTCGCTAGTTATAACTAAGTAGTTCTTTAGGTTTACACATGCTAAGAAACAAAATTTCAGAGATAACTCATATAATATAGCGTTCAAATACGAGTGACCTGCTTACGCTTTGCAGTGGAGTAATTTTAGCTAACTTGTTCACGACACATTTAGTGATTCAGCCAACTTAAAGGAACTTTACCCAAATTTTAATTATTAAAATTAAAATTTAAGTGATTATTTTCTCACTGCATTAAAATACGTATAACCACACACGTTACGTTAATTTAGAAAAAATAATTTCTATCATTATTATCTATAATTATTATCTGAATTGTAAATAGTTAAATCCGATTCCCGGGACTTTATCCTTAACAGTCCGGTATACATGCCATTGTGCCACAAAGGTCACCAATCAAGGTATAATCAATGAAATAGAATGCTGAAACCGTTTCTTAGTTCGTCTCACTTATTCATATTCAATAACTTATTTCTAAAGCCTGGGTTATGGGGCTCTTAAAATAATTAAAAAACCATAAAATGCAGTAGATGCAGAGTATGCACTTTGCAGCACATATTTATCTAGTGTCAGAGTTTTTGGGAACCGCCTTTTAGGGCCTCTGACGTGGATCCTGTAGGGTAGTGGCCGCCCTACTGTCAGTATTTCTCAAGCACCTATTAGGCACCTGACTTGGCTTGACGAGTACGAGGTGGAATAGTACCTGGTACCAGCTTAACGTGCCTTCCGAAGCACGGAGAAACTCGTAGAAAAAAATAGTACTTATGTGAGAAAATAAACTTTTGTCTATACTTAAATGAATGTAATTATAACAAACAATTTCGCACCCCTTTCATGAAATACTCTAAAAACTATTTCAAGCTTTCTCAAATATTACAACTAAAAGTGTTCCAAATAAATATTTCAACATGAAACCATCGAAACATCTAATAGTGTTAAACTGTTTTCATTTTATAAAGTGCAAGCAGAAATTGCAAACACGAAATTTCTTACTCAGCGTGTATTTTAGCTATCGCCCGTATGTACCGTTTCGTAGCATCATAGTTGCTACGACGGCGATCGTAGAGCGATATTGCTACGACGTAGCATAAATCTATTGTCGGTAAATGTTTGACCGAAATGTGAGCGAAAAAGTCAACGAAACAAAATTGAATTGAATTCTAAGAAAAGCGCTTGTTTATTTAAGATACAAAGTTTAGTTTAGAAGCTTTGGATTATATGGAGTTGTGTTTTTATAAATTAAAAATATAGACTTGTATAATATGGTAATTGGAATAAAAAGGTAATTTAAAATAGAGCTCATGATAATTCAAACAAAAAACCATGGAAATTTTTGCAAGTTTACTATCTAAATCAACGGTGAAATTAAACAATAGCTTTATCAATTTGAATAATTTTGCAAATGAATAAACCAACTAGCACGACTAAGAAACTCAACATATATGATGTTTGGAACTTATCATTAAATACCTATAGGTTAACTATGTATAAGTAGGTTTTACGAACTTTTGTTTTTTTAGGACCTATGAAATAGTAATTAAGTAAAAAGAAATTTAAAAAAAAATTACGCCCATGCTATTAAAACACTGTTAAATTATAAAATTATAACATATTTTACGAATCCGATTTTTTTTCCCATCGTAAAGTAAAATTTTTCACCTAACATGTAATAAAAAATTACATTGAAAAATCCCGATTCAGTTTCGTTTGAGGAATATAATTGCTATACATACAGGGTGTTTACTTTTCGTTTGAGAAGGGGACATTCAGAAACGTTAATTATTAATACAGACCCGCATTTTTATTTAAATACAGTTGAATAGAGCCTGAGGCTCTACAACAGAGTTTTTAGAAAGATATTAAGAGGAAATTCTAATATAGGGCAGCTGTGTTTCTTATATTCAACTAGTGGCCGCCCGCGACTCCGTTCGCGTGGAAGTCGGTTTCCCGTGGGAATGAGAAGTTTTCCTGCGGTAAAAAGTACCCTATGTGTTATTCTGATGTATAACCTATATTACTGCAAAGTTTCATTCAAATACATCCAGTAGTTTTTTTGTGAAAGAGTAACAAACATCCATACATCCATACATCAATACATATCACATACTCACATTTACAACACATAACAACTTCCACATTTATAATATTAGTAGGATTATAACAGGTAAACATAGTAAATTCCAATGTTACTTATTTAAGTAAATACAGAAGTTACTTGTAGCAACGAAACAAAAAGATTACTTGTAGCAAAGAAAAAAAAACTATCTTTTTTCATCAGGCACATTCGCTCGTGTGAAGCCCGGTCGTGCATCTAGATTAGATCCTATATAAAATTCTCTATGAAGAATTCTTACCTTCAGCCGTAAGATTGAACAATGTAGAAAAGAACGTCAGCAGAGTCTCTGCACCTTCCCCACAGTATCGTTTGACCGTCGGATACTTTATAGACAGGAACTTGTCCCATGCTTGAGAATGAAGCAATTCCTTCACGATTTCGATCCGACGGTCGTTTGACACGACGTCGGTGCCGCTCTCGATCCGATTCGCGAACCATTCTCGCTCGGTTTCGGTCTGGGAAAAGATAAGGTTAAATAATATAGGATTAGGATTAGCTACAGTATACGCGTTAGTGTTTAATAAAATATTTCAAGAAAATCTGTAATAGTATTTCTGTATCTATAGTGTTTTTTTACTATATAATGTCGTTTTTTTGTTTGCGCGAGGAAATACATTTACGTACCGTAAATTTTGAGATACAATAGGTAAGTGAAACCTTATATTAATATAAAAATATATATTGATATATAAAACGACAGAAGTAATACATATTTAAAATTGACAAATACGACGACGTCATAAAACCTTTGTACTTACCTCTAAATATGAAAACTCGTAAGAAATAGGTCCACAGTATATGTTTTCCAGCGTGTCAACTAATTCTTTGATGGTCTGGTGACCACTGTGACCATAGAGCAGGCCAATATCTGTTTTATCTTCTAAAGAAAGACCGTAGCGAGCGACTTGCAGTTCTTTTGTTTCTCTGAAAAATAAAAAAGTTGAATAGTTGCGAGTCAAAGAAATACATTTCTTTGTTTTAGAATTAAACTCCATTTTCCAACAATCAGAAAAAGTTTATTTATACCACAAAATAAATAACTTGTACTTTCACAATTATTTAAACAATAACAAATTCATTTGTTTTAAGGGAGATTGAAAGAAAAAGGCACAAAGCTTAACTTATTTATTGAATCGTTAGTCTAATGACTATACATTCCGCCCATGCGTGTATCATACCCATTGTTTTAATTTATTTGTGAAAGGTATCTTTTTGTGCAAAATAAATACGATTTCAAATAGAATATAACAAAACAATGGCTGTGGACAATAATTGTAGTAATTATACTACTATTTTTTCTGCGATTTGACACCAGTGTTTATGAATTTCGTTTTTAGTCATAAATATCTTTAAAAATCTCTATAAACTCTTTATATATTTTTTTTTATTAGAAATTATAAAAACAAAGAGCTTTGAGACTCTCTCGCAAATGATTGCTTAAGGTGACCTTGAAACTTGAAAATGCCATTTTTTATTTAGTTTTCTCAAAACTGGATATTAACATACTTACCTACTCGTACAATAGATCAAACTTGAATTGTATGGGCACCTACTACTTAGGTTTCACTTAATAATAAGTTATAATAATAAATAAATAAATAACAGCCTATATATGTCCAATAGTTGAGCACACGCCTCCTTCTCGGATAGCGAGAGGGTTTGAGCCGTAATCCACCACGCTGGCTCAGTGCGGTCATAATAATCTATACTAATATTATAAAGCTGAAGAGTTTGTTTGTTTGTTTGTTTGAACGCGCTAATCTCAGGAACTACTGGTTCGAATTTAAAAATTCTTTTTGTGTTGAATAGACCATTAATCGAGGCAGGCTTTAGGCTTTATCACATCACGCTGCAACTATTAGGAGCGAAGAAATAATGGAAAATATGAAAAAAACGGGGTAAATTATTAATCCTTGAGGGCTTCCGTTGCGTGCGCTGCGAAAACGGTTCTAGATACCAAAAATATATGTATGAAAGAATTAAGGGAACTTTTTACCGTGGGAAAACTTCACATTCCCACGGGAACGCGACTTCTACGCGAACGGAGTCGCGAGCGGCCACTAGTAGTTTCATAAAATCCAATATCTTTGATATTAATTTCGTTTCAGCTACTAATTAACCAACTAACTATTTGACAAGAAAAAACATGTTCAATAATTGAAACTTTAGAAGTTGATTTAATTATTTTTGATTAAAGATAACTTTCTTTGTCTAATTAATTAACTATAAGCTAGACAACTAAAGTTATTGTTATCGATATTTTGTTTTTTTTATAATTACAAAACAGTTGAGTATAAAAGTAATAGCAAAGCAGTTTGGGTGATAATTGCTGAGTTTTAGTCACAGTAGAGTCCAGGGTGCGGGATTCGACGTACAGTACTTTAACATAAATTTAAGTAGCGTAAAGAGATCTTTGTACTTTAAAGGACTTGAGTACTTTCCATACCAAACTGTTACCTAAAGCACCTACTTAATTTTCTTACAAAAGGGAAAATTTATTAAATGTACGGAATCTACGGCCTATGACCAAAGAATATTATAGACGTGAAAGTTTGTGAGTATGTATGTTTGTATGGATGGATGTAGGTATGGATGGATGTTTGTTACTCTATCACGTAAAAACTACTGGACGGATTTTGATGAAACTTTACAGTAATATAGGTTATACATACATAACACATAGGGTACTTTTTACCGCGGGAAACTTCTCATTCCCACGGGAAACCGACTTCCACGCGAACGGAGACGCGGGCGGCCACTAGTGACTAATAAAAATAAAATTATATTTTACCTGTTGCCACTACTGTAGTCTACATTATCTATGGTAGCTTTTAGATGCCCGTGCGTTCTATACGCTGAGACTAGCTGCTGCGCCCGGCAATTCTCGTATCTTTTGATGAGTACTTCTTGTGGGATATCTACAAATAATTACTTGTAAATATAAACGCGGAATTAAAAATAAATAGGTACTAATAGAGTTACTGCTATAAATATAACCAATATTTACATTCGTTGTTTGTTTGTTTATTCATTGTATAAGTAACAGATATTATAGTAAAATAAGGAGAAAAGTTAATATTATGAGCTAAAAAACCTGCTAATTTAGGTAGGTATCTAAAATAAAAAAGTACATTTACTGTACTGTACTTTAGTTGCAACCACGTTTTTTTTTATTTTTTTTTGGCTAAAACCCAGGTCTTTTAAAATTAAAAATAGCTTTTAATTATTTGGTAATAGAGTGTTATTTGAAATTACACCTATCCGATTCCTACTTTTTATTTTTCCTATAAGATAAGGTTTGCCTGGGAGAGATTGCTCAGAGCAAAAGGGCCACCTTTTGCCTTATTTTTATTTTTTTCTGTATAAATTTCTATGTATTTTTGTGCAATAAAGAGTATTTCTATTCTATTCTATTCTAATTTCATTAATAACAAAGAGTTAAATGATTGGTACAACATTGAACGTACATTGAAAGTGTTTAACGTAGGTTAATAATAAAATTTTATATTTTCATCGTAGAGTCTCTACATAGAATAAAGTAAAGTCACTTACTGTATTTCTTTGTAAAAAACAATTGACAGGTTTTAATAGGGTTTCAAAATATAGATTCAAAAACATTTTACAAAAAACAAAATACCTACTAAATATTTTAATATTTTTTTAATATAATTATGTTTGGTGATTTTAGTTATGGAATTGCATTGATCCAAATCTAAGTTCACTGTATACTCACATAAGACGCATTCTAACCTAGCATACTTATAACATATTACGACATACCAACATCATTCACTTTCCTCGGCCGATGACCGAACACTCCCGCGCCGGAGTGGTACTTCGCTGCCATACAACACTGCCATCTCGACACCTGTCTCTTTCCCACTCGCCTGAACCCTATCATTCTGTCTCAATCACTCACAGCACTATACACATCATCAAAACAAAAATGGAACACTTTTTTGTTTTTAAATTTAAAAAGGTTGTGATTCGAAAAGTTTGAATTCAAAATGTAGTTGCAAGGTCGATTTGAATTTAGAACGCTCGATGTGGGTGACCGATACCAAAACTCGCGCTACACTAAGCGATAAACATTATTTATTTTAAGAAAGAGATAGCGGTCGGCGCGTTGATAATTTGCTGTTGACTGAATAATCGTTTCTTGACTATATGATAATGTAGTTGTTATTTGATTAAGATATAACTGAGAAAAAGTGAAATTGTATTACAACTATTGAAATGCGTCACATGTTAGTTCTTAAAGTATAATTTCTGTATTGTTATTTGTTTGTTTTATTCAACTCTTTAATTTGAATATACGGAAAGAAAAAAAACAACTTTTTCTCAATTATTCATACTTAAGTTAATGTAAGTCAACTTTAAAGATTATTTAAAATTACTTTAGAAAATATTTGTTTTGGCTGCAAAATGTATGTTGATAGATAATATTCTTAGATAGAGGCACCCCGTAGTTTTTTATCTGTATCGTTTATCAGTTGCTACCTCCTGTAGTAACAATCGCTTATCTTTTTATAAAATAAATACTAAAATAGCACCTTGTATCTCAACGCTATTCTATACCATTTTTTTAATTATTTTAAACTGTTAACTTACCGATGCTACTAAAAGGCTTATCCCTGTGTCAATGTTGAGTTTTAAAATGATATTGGCCCCAATTCTGAAAACTAAAACTATCGCCGTCACTTACTCATTAATAGAATAGAACAGAGACAGGTAATCATTTTAATCCTGTCAAACTAAAATGCAGGGATGTTATGGATATAAAATTTCGGATACGGATTGGATACGAATATTCGAATTATTATTATACCGGATAGGGATACGGATATGACTAAATTTAGTGAAACCAATGTGCCTTTTTCTAATAAGTACAAAACATGTGAAAGTGACAGCGATATTTTTAATTTAGTTTTAGAGAGTGTTTTCTGATTCGCGGCCATGACCCTGATTTCAAAAACACTTCTATTATTCAATTAAAAATATCGCTGTCACTTTCCCATGCTATGTTTAAGAAAAAAAAGGAATATTTGTTTCTGTAAAAGTCTATAACATTGTAAAATGGAACTAAAATTGCCTGTACCTTGTCATAGTGTCAAAATCGTCAGATTAATGGGTCAAAATGCATCTTTTGTTAAAAATAAAGAAGCATAAATTTTAATAAATAAATGTTTTTAAATGAAGTAAAAAATAAATTAAGTATTTAAGAAATGTAATCTATTCAAAATTTGGCTGTTTCTCAATAAAATATGACATCAAAACGTGAATATATAATTTAGAATTTTTCATATTTTTTAAAGAAAATATTATTGCCCCAATTAATTCCTAAGTAGACCAATTTCAAGAACTTCCTACTGAAATAGCCTTAAATGAAATTTAAACATTATTTGGTACGGTAGGTAATAAAATAAAAATACTTTAGTAGTAGGTACCTATTAAAAATGCTAAGTAACAACTCAATTCAGAATACAAAGTTATTTCGATAACAATTTTAAAACCCCTTATTTAAACTTACATTTAAAGCACCCACTTACTTATTTGCTCTCCAACTTTACTACCAGACACTCAAATTGCTGATATAACACAAAACTCGTATATAACTGCAGTATATAAACTTACATGCGCGTAGTTTGCATAGTGCTTGAATTACTGCGCTTGGTCAACATCGTATAAAGAAGCTCACGTAGTCAAACAACCCTACCTTTGCACAATTTACTGGTAAAAGTACAGTCGGCTAAGAAAATAAGCAACCATTTTAATTAAGATGGCAAAATAATGTAATTAAACGGTGAGTCTATAGTGGCTTACAACCTAGTCGGTTTTTTAAACTGGAATTATATATTTTCTTAAGTTATAAGAAGTAATTGTAATCAATTAGTTTTAAAATATTTTATGTGGATATAAATTAATTTCTTGACTGACCATTGAACTTGGCACCCATTTAGACCTCCCTTCTTTTGTTGTGAACATAATATTGGACTTGGCTCTCATTTTATATTTATGTTTCCGACGAGATATCATAACTTTTTGTATAGAAATTATTAGTAAGTGACTTAGGTACTAATTTAAAATAAATTTGACATTTGATTTGACCAAACAGTTAATTTACTTTTTTCGTGCTGTTTTCTTTATTTTTTCCCATTTGGCCCAGTGTACCTACGTCCTGCAAACTACAACTGAACGAACTGAGTTTGTACTACGGTACGACGACGTATTGACGGCAGTTAGCTTTCTAAATAAACTGGATGAAAAAACATTACCTCTAATGCAATGTTTTTATCTTTTTTTGTTTGAATTACGTCCTTAAATTTATTGTTCTCAATTTCAATTGGAAAAAGTAAAATTGAGGTATGTTTTGTTTATGTTTAGAAATCTACACTTACCACCTGTTTCTAAATTGAGAATTTGAAGTTGAGTAACATTTAAGTAGGTAAGTATGATAACTACTGAAGTATACAAAAATTATAGGTATGATCAATACTTAAGGGGTGGTAATTAAACCGACTTCTTTTCAATCGCATTTTCAGATTCTAAAAATCCACATTGCCTTCAAAAAACTAAGTCAGCCACAATCAACATCCTTCAAAATAATTCTATCTTGCCCACTAGTTATTCTCTATGTATGACACTCTAAATACAACTCAGCCTGGTTGTTATTTAGCATCAAAATTTATAATATGCATTCAAGCAGTAAACTTCTTAAAGAATAATAATAAATGACACAAAAGAGTAGTTCAAATCAGCTTCTAATTTTGTTACTCAGAAGATAAGTTAAAAAATGCCACCTATCGCAATCTTTTTTCCCCGTTTATCATTAGGTACATAGTCGCTAATTCTGTCTGTATGTTTGGCTGCTAACTCCTCCTAAAGTACGTAACGGATTAACCGACTCCTTGCCACCATCATTTTTCGAGCCTTTCCTCCGTGGCCCCATACAAAATTCAATGACGCGCTAGTCGCGTCACGGGCCCTCCTAAATGATGACGCACCTAACGCGTCGTGGGCCACTGGTGATGTTATTACGCTATTTTAGGCAATTTCAACTAAAAGAATACAAAGTGAAACCTGTTATTATTTGTTATGTTTCATTTATTAGTTTAGTATATTTAAAAGTGTCGATCTACGTGTTTTATACGAGATAGAAGGTAAGTTATAGATTTCTACCATTGGTTGTCAACCTGTGGGAAGTATTTTATCGCAAATCAAAAATCTTCCGTTTTCACATCTAAACTATTCATTGGTGACCAAAACATAGTGATTATTTTTATAGATTTGCTAAGTTCGAATCCTGGCTTTAATAATAACACTTTTCAATAATTAGTAGGATAAACAGTTACCTGTAGGTAGGCACCCTATGGTTGACAGCCACTGGCAATTTAATTTTCCAAAACAAAATAGTGGCCCTTGATATTGGTGTTCCTAATGAGTTAATTTTTATATAAAATAAGATATTTTATTGATTAAATCAAATAAAAATTTGAATTGCAACTATTTTCTAATGACGCATCTCTCGCGTCATGGGCCTTCCGAAGGTTTCTTCATGACGCGCTAGGCGCGTCACGGGACAGGAGTCGGTTAAAATTTTCTCCACATTTTAGAGTATTTATTCATTTAAATTTGTAAATAAAGAACGTTTAGAAAAAGTTTTTTTAAGTTAGCAAAAATGCAAGGGTTCGTGAGCAAGTCGACAAAATTACACCATTGCGAAGCGTGGGTGGGTCGCTAGTTATTATATTAAATTAGAAGATTCATCATGTAGACAAAAAAAACTTTGCGGCTTGAGTTAAGTATGGCTTAACTTTAATTCCTCAATTCTTTCGGTACAAGTACTAAAATGTATTTAAATTTAAAAAAAACTTAGCGTCAAATGTCTCTTTTATAACCCTTTCGCGTCTCTCCTACACAACGCTTGTTTTTGTTTCAATATCTCCATTTCAAAGGATTGGGCGTCTATTGCATATCTAATGAAGCTATCGCCAGGCACTGTATATACAATGAAGTAGATATTTGAAAATATTGTCTGAAAGCTATTTCGTGGCACCCTGTACTTTTGAAACTTCTATATTATATAGAGTTGTAAGGTATTCTTACACATATTTCTTTCTATTGATTTGAGTACATGTAGTTTAGATTTAGAGTTACAAAGTAGTTCATAAACATTTTCTGTCTACAATTTCATAGACATGAAATTTTACTATAATAATATAAAAAAATATCTGTTATATAAATCGTCATAAGATTTATTTATAAGCATTTATAGCCTGTGCCGATCTAGAAGGAAACATTAAGGCTCAAATAAAAAAAAACGTAGGTATAAATTATCTAAATTTTTTATCGAAGGTCAATTCTAGATGCAATCAAACTTTTAATTAACAACGACGGAATTATGTAAAATATAACTTTTGGTTTAATTAACTGTTGAACATGGTAACTGCATTAACTTTGACATGAACATTTTAACCGTAATTATTAACAAGTTCAGTGTTAATTAGTGTCACAATTTGGTTTAACAACACCGCTATGGTATTTCATAAAATTTATAAAATAGTGAATGCTTTCCCGTGTATCATCTTGAGTATACTCTCAATTAATAAAGTTAAATAAAACAAAAAGAATATTTCTTTACAAGTTAAAAAGTATTAAAGTAAGTAAGCAACTTTTCAATGAAAAATACTGTGTGATTTTGAGTAATTCAGTAAGTTTTATTTGCTAACGTCTTGTGACAGCGTCACTTACTGAAACTTACTGCAAATATACACTTTTGCATTATATCTTTAATAATATTTAATTTACAGCATAAATAAAACTCAAAACTAGTACCAAAACAAAACTTCGTAAACAAAAGGTTCGTAAACTTTAAAAATCTAATACAAAACTCCAAACTTTCCTCATGCTTCTACAACTTGAAAGTTCTTTAATTAACCAGTAAGTTTATTGACTCACTTTGGTACCTAGTAGTCATGTGGATAGATTATTAAAGCTGTGGGCGCCAGCGGACCACCCTGTGCCAACCGTCTGCCACTGGCATGACCCTTAGGTTAAATAAATAGCTTTTATATTAAACGCACATTCAGGAAAATAGACGAAGTTTGGGATTAATCCTTACCAGGGTTTTTGTAAGCCTTGATATAAACCTAATCCTTACTAGGGTATTTGTAAGCCTTGATATAAACCTAAACTTGATAGTTATCGCAAAATATGGGAATTATTATCAAAAGTTTAACTGAAATCTGATTTAATATGTAAGTAGTTGATATAGAATTTCAATTGAAATTAACTGAGATTTAATAAGTAGGCTTATATGTGATCATCTTAATACCGGGATGAGTTCCAATTTCGCAAACCTTTAGCAAAATTTTTATTATGCCTAAATTGGAAATAATAATTAATTTAAATCAATTTTTTGATTGCTGATGGTTATTCTTCTCTTATATTCTGGATCTTTGTGTAATTGAGTTTTTAAACTTGCTAATTTATTTCTTAAAACTAAATAATTTGTTTGATTTTTTACTAATTTTGTAAACAGCAACTAATAAAAAGTGATATTTGTAGACAGAATAGAAAAAAGAGTTAAAATGTATCAAAATACAAATAAAACATTTGTAAAACGAATCGGGGACAAAATAAACTATTTTGGTGACAACAGCAGTTTGCATGGAGTTGGACATGTGTTTTCTATGTCTTTTATTCCATATTTTAAAAGGTAAGTTGTAACAATGAGTTTGTAAGCTTCTTTGTTAAAAAAAAAGTAAAGAGGTAACTAATTGAAGTCAACCGAAAAAAGAAATGAAATAGAATTTAAATTCCAAATATAAATAAAATCTGAAAAGACAAATAGAATTAACAAGTTACCAACTTGCTTTGATTTATTTTTTAATTCCAGCCTGTCACCATTCAGTATTTAAATTATGCTTAAATGTTGGGTCTAAAATTGTGTTTTTAATTTAATAAGCATTTTAGCGGGCCTTAAGATTTATTTTCTTCCAAAATAACCTCAAATCAGATTGTGAGGTGAAAATTTTGAAGCAGTCTACCAAGTTAAAATTGAGTTGTTAAGATGTACTTGAAAACTTGCGATGCTTTAATTTATTTTTAACTTAAAAGAACTGTTAGAACCGACTTTCGTTAATCAAGTTTAGTTGTCAATTTACTTCAGTGAGGGTAATATTGTCTAAAGATACTTGAACGATTGATTTTTCTTATCCCGCCTTAACGGTTGACTTGGCTGCAATCTATTAAATAATGAAAAAGTACTGTAATAGATTTCCGATAGCTTCTGAGGTATATTCCTATTTCTATTATTACTTCTGGGCTTGTATTTTACAGTAATTTCTTCTTGGGGCTACAATGCCATTATTTTTGTTTTAGATTTTTTGACGTGCAATAACGAGAACAAATTATGCTTGCTACCATAGCGGAAAATGCCTTTATGCAATCCCACTTGCCAGACAAACTATTTTTTTTTCCTAGGTTCTTCTGGCTGATTATCCTTATAGCCTGCTGCTGTGGCGCCGGCTTCATACTTCTGGCAGCCATGGAGATCTACGGATCAGGAGCAGTATCCTACTCGGTGGAGACCAACTATCTGAACTGGGACACCGAGTTCCCAGCTGTGACCTTCTGCGAGCAACTTAACACGGCTGAGCGGGTTCGGGAAGTGCTGGCTAAGTAGGTAGCTTAATTTTAATGACTGAATTAGGAAAAGAGGAAGAAAAAGTAGAGGTTAAAAGGAGTTTTTGAAAGAGAGTTAGAAAAATAGTTGGGCTGATTGAATTTACTGAAGCAGTAGGGGAAGAGAAACAGGGAAAGTTTAGGCCACAATTATTGTAATTTCGTTCAAACTTAGTGCTATTTACACTATGCTACTAAGTACTCTAGTGCGTTGGTGCCACCGACCCTTTTATTTCTACATCTGCAGATAAAGAGTCGTCATCGTCTCTGTCTTTAGAAAAATGTACTAATAGGTGTTGAAGACTTGTGCGTTTTTGTAGACTTATAAAAAAAACAGAAGAGCACGTTAAACTATTTCTTATTATTGTAGGCATAATGCCCCAAAAAGCCTGGTGCCTTTCTTCCAAGACATAAGCTTCTGGCACAAGAAATACTGCCGGCTCTGCAACAAATGTAAGCTAAACGAATCATGTATTGAGGACTTTATGGAGTTGGCCAGAGATGTCAGATTGGAGTGTCAGGACCTGCTGACTGATTGCTGGTGGGACGATCAGAAATTCTCTTGTTGTGACAGGTTTGTTTGTTAACCCTAAGGAGCCCTAACCTCTAAAAAGATATCGTATTTCTGGGAGTTATTTTGACACGCTTATGCTTATCTACTTGCAAAATGCATACGGAAAATTCTGGGACATAGCTCCTGTTAGTCGTATGTCTAGCAGTAAACTGTTATATGAATAACAACATAACCTAGGAATGAGGGGATTCAAACGAAGATCAAATATGATTTATAAATCTCTGGGTGGGTTAAAACAGATGTTAGTCATAAATATTTCTATTTGTGCTTGACATGTCGGCAAAGCTTGTGAAGCAGTTTAGAATATTGGATGGTTCCTAAAATACCGTCTGTTAGGTCGTGTTCTGATTTTTAGAATAGCTTGAATTCCGATCTCAAAAACCTATATATATATATATTTTTACAGATTTTCAGAAATAAACACAGAATATGGGAACTGTTATTCGTTTAATTCGCGCCAGAATTCTGACGCTGATATTCTTGTGGTGAACCGAAAAGTGGGTTTGCCTAGTCTGGTGTTTACTGTTAAGGAATTGGTGTCTGTAAGTTGACCATTATTGGATATTAATTAGAGCGGTCAGGTTTTCAATGGAATTTTGTTCTTGCTTTAAGAATAGTACAGGGATGTTGAAGCAGGTCATACGACTTGTTGCCTAGGCTGGTATTTTTTACAGGAGCCTTTTTATTTTCAACGCATTTTTTTCAAACCTTTAAAATGCTAAAGACGGAAAGCACTGCTGACACAACTACTAAGCTGTGTTAAAGTTCTGTGGTTAACAAAAAACTATTTTTTTTAGAAACTATATTTTTGTAAATAAATTGAACATTTTCAGATAAGAATTCATCCAACTGACGAGATGGTGTCAGTCGGTGCTGAGAACATCCTTGGTCAGCAACCGATCACATTGCCTGTTGGCACCGATTTCGATGTTACGTTAAAGGTGCGTTTTCCTTGAAAAAATATGTATGTTGTTTTCTTATTAAAAAAACTGTGTCTTACGACAAGGGCGTCGCCAGCTTATGACTAAGGGGGTAATATTATGGAGGATAAAAAAAATGACAATTGTAATAAGAACGGTTCTAATATCAATGAATAAAACTTCACAAGCCCTCCACAGCACAATAACTAAATCAAACTTTTAAACACAGTGATAATTATTTATTTAAACTAAAATAATATTTAATTAAAACATAGCCTGCGGGGATTTTTTGCAAAACTTTTAACCACTTTATCATTAAAATTATTTAGGGTTTTTAAAATAATTTAACTGAAGGTGTTTCTTATGAACTCTAACAGATGGCAGATTGTCCACAAAAACAATTAAAATTGAATGTTCGTAACAATAACTTCTACTTTATTTAGGTATGCCGCATACAAATTATCAAAACTAACGTGAATGCTGGTGAACGGCTGTCGTAGAAAGAAATGCAAAGCACACACACATTATACCTACCTACATATTTTTACACTGTTTAATGGCCTTATGTTTTGACAAATCTGATAAAGCCGTGATGAAAATCGCGGCGATTTTAAAAGCGGATGTTAAAATCAATGTTATTCTAAATATTTCAATGCTTCTACAATATACATTAAACGGAATTTATTAATAGGTAAGGAAGTCAAATGTACATTTGATCTCTAGGGGGGAGGGCGAAAACCGATCATAAAGTATTTACTTTTTTGCTTAGGTTTTTATCATGAAATTTTATCAAGGCAGTTTTCAATGAAATGTCGATTAATTGATTATAGAATTAGGGACATTGAATGCTTACAATAACTATTGAGCTTATTAGGTATACGCTTTTTGGCAAACAGAGACTTCCCCACATACTTTAAAGTGCTTTTTGTTTTTTTTTTGGTTTCAAATCGAGATGAAATGCATTACCTTCCATTGTTAACATTGAATCTCAAAGTAAAACCAAATTTTCCTCCTGAGTTTTGGTACTGGGCAAAACACGGGCTGCCACCCCGTTTGCGCCTGAGTTTACTACCTTACCATACATTAAGATCGAACTTCCAGGCTGAACAGACAATAAGCGACTCCTCAACCTACTCGCTCGCCCCTCAAGTGCGCGGCTGTCTCTTCTCCACAGAGAGACCTGACTTCGCGGGCTCTGATTGGCCGTTCAAACACTACACGTACAGCGCATGCGCGTGGTACTGCCGTGCGCTGGCACAGGTCCAGCTGTGTAACTGCACGCATTATTTTACTCCAAATTTAGGTAAAGAAAAAAATATATTTATCTATTCTCTGTATTCCGTTTCTCTTAAATCTCCTCTCTTAAAATTTTAAACCATTGGCCATCCGCTTGCCTCGAAACGAAATGGTCTTCACTGACATTAAGATTTTTTTTGGTTGGTTTATTCAGACGTTTATTTTAATAAGGTTTATTGTTTATTGAATGTTTTTCAGGTGACTATCCTTCTTGTGGAGTAAAAGGAATGGCCTGCCTGTACTCGTACGCTCAGGACGATAAAAAATCAGGTACATAATTTTATTACATAATTCTGATCAAAAATAAAATACGGTTATTATTAAAAATTGTTGTTTCAGTACTTTTGGAGAATCTGGACTGCCCTACACACTGCCCTATGGGGTGTGATGAAATACTTTACAAAGTTGTCAACATATACCAAAAGTAGGTACCTAAAATCTATTAAATTTATTAATATAGGTATATTTTTTCTAAAAATATACTTTATTTTCAAACCAATTCCAAAAATTACCTTTAAGACGGTAAAAACCGCATTTCAATCCGCTACATGTTTACTATCATACCAAATATCATATTATCCTTATACTATAAAAATAATAATAATAATAAATCTCCAGATTAACACACCAATTATGTGGCCCTAAAGTAAGTTGCAGTAAGCCCTTGTGTTATAGGTACCACATAATGGACTAGGGGAGAACCTAGTTACACCCAGACACGAGACAATATCGAAAAACCATTATAACGACATTGGCCCGACCCGGGGATTGAACTCAGAACCATCCGCTTAGCAGTCCGGTATATATACCGCTGCACCACAGAGGTCGTCAAATGCCATGATTAAGCTATACTTAATCTAAAACATCCAACCTGCCCCCAGTCGCACCATTACATCAGACAAGAAGCTGCCCCCCGAGCTCAAGGCGCGCGGCACGGTGGGCCGCGTGCGCCTGATACAACTGCCCACGCTGCGGGTGCTGCGACAGACTATCAGAGACACCCTCGGACTAGTGGGTAACTAGAAGGTGGAAAGTCTTCACCGCCGCCCATATACACCCACAATACATATGCATTGAGGGTGAGTTGCTGGCCTATGAGAAACTAGGCACCGGATATCGCACTCACCGAACGAAACGCAGGAACATCGTCCCTACTTCACGTCGGTTTTCTGTGCGACGGTGGTATTTCACCGGTCGAGTCAGCCCAGTAATCGCTGCAGACAGCGCCAACAGCTAGAATCTACCACTTTCAAAAAATTTAACAGAGTTTGATTCAAAATATCTTTTAGTTAATATAAGACAAAAAAATACAACAGACGTAAAACGTCGTTCTCTGGTAGCGACAAATGCGTTTGCGGGACTACCCAAACCATGAGCCACCTGCTATCGTGCCCAAGTCTCCCCGCACCGTGTACAACGGAGGACCTGCCCCCCTACCGCGTAACTAGCGTCGATTTGAACTCGACGTCGACAACTGTAACTGTTGGCTAGAGACCCGCCATTGTTAACAATTTAGCCTATGAAAACAGTTGTCGACGCCGAGTTCAAATCGACGCTAGTTACGCGGTAGCCCCCCCTGATAGCGGCAAACCAGTGGGCTGTTGACGTCGCCAGTCACTGGAGGTTGATCGTGTGACACCATTGACACGAAAAGAAGAAGAAGAAGTAGGTAACTAGAAAGCTGTTGGTTGTCTGTCTTCTCGGATTAGTAGGTAAGACTATAAAAAAGGCGTTTGTTGTGTTACTGTATGAAGGTATTGAGTTTTTACGGCTGTTGTGATTTTTTGTTTTTTAGTAGTTAACTAAAAGACATATTGAATCAAACTCGGTTAATTTCGTGGAGTTTAGGATCGGGCAGTAAGACTACATTTTCTTAACATTCCTCAGTAACCTTTTATCAAACACTAGTGGCCGCCCGCGACTCCGTTCGCGTTGAAGTCGGTTTCCCGTGGGAATGAGAAGTTTTCCCGCGGTAAAAAGTACCCTATGTCCTTTCCCAAGTTCAGTTCTTTCTCCATACCAAATTTCATCACAATCGGTTCAGTGGTTTAGGCGTGAAAGCGTAACAGACAGACAGACAGACAGACAGACCGACAGACAGACAGAGTTACTTTCGCATTTATAATATTAGTAGGGATTGTTCATAGGTATCGAGATACAAGTCAACCTTTTAATATGTAACGTATTTTTTTATGTAATATTTTATGACTCTTGGGTTTGTAATGGAAAATAATCATTAAGGGTTCAAAACTATTTAACAAAAAAAAACAAAAAAAGTCCATAAATCGAAGTGTTGACGGTACTCAATTTACTAATTCTCCATTATCCCATATTAAAATATAGTAGGTATAGCTCTAAAGGGCTAGCAACATAAGTTGAATTTCCGCTCGGTTGAGTTTCCAAGCTTAGTTAATAAGGAGTAACTCAAAGCCTTCTCAAATCCTACTTAAGGTGGATATTCGTATTATGGTCGAAGTTTAATGGAGGATGCCTCGAAGGGTGTGTAGGTATAGTTTATAGTTTTCAAGGTAATTTAGTTTCGACCTAAACCAGTCATGATTAGGGTTTGAAGTTCAGTGATTGGATGTAATGCTTAAAGCCTTTTTGAACGGCATTATTAAAGAGATAAATATTAAGTTCCATTCGACTCAAAGAGGATTTGCTTATCATTTTTAATGTACGTATATGTTTCTGTTATAGCCCGAATCGTAAGATTTTCCGATAAATAACGAACTCTTAATGGTGAAAGTCTGAATTGGTCTGTGATAAGCGTTCATATCGAACTTTCTCCACTATTCACTTGGCAAGGATAAGAATTTGTCTATTACCGGTATAATATTGAAAAATCTAACCAATATCACTGATATTCCTAATTGGTATAGATAATTAACATGAATCTGAAAAAGTAAACAGTTACTTGCCGCCACAGGTTAAACCTAGCATTTACTAAACTCAGATTTTGTAAACTACATTTGCTAACTTACTCTTATATTAAACCTAGGAAAAACCAAGAAAAGGGCTTAACACATACTATAGTTATGAATCGAGAGCTAAATCCAATTTTAAAAGTGTGTCAAATTGAGTGACAACGGCCCCGATTCCGAAACCACTCTCTAAAACCAAATTAAAAAAATCTCACTGTCACGTTCTCATGCTTTGTTTGTATTAGAAAAAGACGGCTACATCACTAAATTTAGTCCACATAATTGTAAAATTGAACGAAATGCGCTGAGGACTAGCTTAAAATTGCCTTCGGCGTGTTATAATGTACGTACATTTTAGTTTGACAGGACTAAAATCATTACCTGTCTCTGCCTTATACTATTGATGAGTAAGTGACGGCGATAGTCTTATTTTAGTTTAGGGAGTGTTTTCAGAATCGGGGCCAATGAAACTCTATTTTCCACGCGTAGAAAATATACGATTTATTGAATTTTCAACTTGCTAGGCTATTCCATATCGATAGCCGATCCCTCCCTCTAGAAATTTGAACTTCTAAAATATACCAATTTTGTTGAGTAGGTAGGTACTTATTTATCAACGCAGTAAAAGAAAATTTGTGGAAGGATGATAACGTTTTCTTTTTTTCATAATTTATATCAGTCTCGGCCTAACGGTGCATCGGTTAGGACGCTTGTTAATGCTTACAGCGCGCGCGCAATAATGACGACCAAAACTATTAAGTGTTGTGGGTGCAATATAGTGATTAATGAAGTCTTGGCTTTTATACAAAATAAAGCTGACGTCATGGACGAACTGAGCCTTTCTGCTTTATGTTTGGGTGCGTTTTCTGAAGAGGAGGTGCTAGCCGCCAAAGTGTTATTACTTGAATCTTGTTCAACGAAAAAGCTGAAAAACGTCACTAGGAAAGGAGCTGGTAAATCAAAGCGAGAAATTGACGACATCATCAACATTATTAAGCAAGTGGATCCTGAAGAACTGCCAATTTTTGTTGCTCGTGAACTTCATAAACTACCTCCAATCTCATTTGATCACATTGATGTTACAAGTCTTCTTAAACGGCTCCTAATAATGCAAAATGATTTACTCAAAATTAAAGAGAACTATACAAGTATCGAAGATTTTAAGGAATTGAAAAAAGAGGTTAACGATTTGAAAAATGCATCAATTGTTAATAATTTTGATTACAATAATATTACACACAAAAGAGGGGCTTTCATGTTAGATTCATGCAATGATAGTGGTCCAATCGGATTATCTCATATTATATCACTATCACCGGAGAATTGCAAACAGTTAGAAAACTGCAATGATAATAATCAGCTGTGTCGGGTACAACAACAAAAACCGGTCAGTGCCCCGAGCGGGTGCATCAAGCGCGTGGAGGCGTGTACTGCGGTTTCGAGCCAGCCCTGCACTATGCCTAAGCGCAAGGAAGAAACGAGTTTATGCAAGGGCCTCAATGCGGCGGTTTCGAACGTGTCGATTGGTTCCTGCGCCGTAAACGAGAAGTGCAATGACCTACCGGCATCCTTATCTATACGTCAAAATAAAGAATCGTACGTTGATATGGTAAGGAACGGTGAATTTAAGACATCTGAACCGGACAAAGACTGGATACTTGTGCAAAAGAGAAGATTGAAAAACAGATTTATAGGCATGAGGGGAAAGGCAAACCTGGAGTCTACAGATAACTTTAAAGCAGCTGACATTAAAATACCACTATTTATAAACAATGTCGACAAGAATACATCAATGGATGATATAATAAATTACATTTTTAAGAGAACACAAATAAAGGTTTCGTTGCAGAAAATTGAAATGAAGCAAGAAAGGGAATATAATGCGTTTAAAGTCTATGTTTCGAGACATAAAATCGAAACCTTTCTTGACAGCAGTTTATGGCCAGAAGGAATATCTTTTCGAAAATATATTCATTTTAAAAACCATAAAGGAGACCAAAGCCGTGGTGTTCGTGTCACATCGCCTAATTAATGGATAGTAATTATATAAAAGCAATATCTTTTAATTGTAAATCGGTTACACGATCAATTGATGGGATACGATCTTTGTGTGACTCAGCTCATATTATTGCTCTGCAAGAAACATGGTTACTGCCTCACGACACATCCTACATCGGTTGCATTCACCCAGATTTTGATTATTTTAGTAAATCAGCGGTTGACACTGGTGCGGGTCTACTGCGGGGCAGACCTTTTGGTGGAGTAGCAATCATGTGGCGTAAAAGTGTATTTAACTCAGTGTCTCATATACAGTGCAACTCAGATCGACTAGCAGGTATTAAAGCAGTAATCAACGGTAAGCCCTTGCTATTTTTTACTGTATATATGCCGTGCGATAAAGACGATAATTTAAACGAATTTACGGACTGTCTTAGTGAAATTAGTGCCATAGTAGAATGTAGTGATATTGAGAATGTGTATATGTTAGGAGATTTTAATGCCCATCCGGGAGAGTTATTTTTTAATGAACTAATTAATATATGTAATGAGCAAACATGGAATGTAATTGACTACACCTTTTTAAAATTGAATAATACATTTACTTATATAAGCGATATAAACGGTTCGCAGCGATGGCTTGACCACTGTTTAACAACTAAACCCGCCACCAAATCAATAGTTAATATTCAGGTACTTTATGATGTGTACTGGTCTGATCATTTCCCATTATCCATATCTATAGATCTAGGTCAATTAAACTTTAAAATACAACATAGTATGTCCGAAATAAATAAAGTTCTTTGGTGTAACAGACACTTACAACAAATAAATAGATATACTGAATTATGTAACGTGAAATTGAAGTGTATTGACTTTCCTCCAGAGCTTAAAGAATGTTGCAACTGTAAATGTTCGAACAGTGGTCATAAGATTATTATAGACAGTTTATATAACGATATAGTCAGTTGTCTGAGAGGGGCGGCAATGGCGACTTACAAGGGCACGGATAACAAACACAGGAATAAAAAAAAATATATTGTTGGCTGGAACAAATATATCAAACCATTCCATGAGAATGCTCGACTTTGTTTTCAGTTATGGGTATTACACGGTAAATCTAAAAACGGTTATTACTATGAAAAAATGATAGAAAGTAGAAAAATATTTAAATCAAAAGTAAAGTGGTGTCAAAATAATGAAACTAAAGTTAAAATGGATATAATAGCAACCAGTCATAAAGCTAAAGATTTTTCAAAATTTTGGAAACAGACCAACAAACTGAACTTGAAGCCGAGTATCCCTGCGAGCGTGGAGGGTGAGACCGATGCGAAGCGGGTGGCTAATGTTTTTAAAAAACATTTTGAAAACATTGCACCCTGCTCCAGCCATGGCCTGGGATTCGATGCTGGGGAGTGGTATGGAGACTTCGCCTCGTATTTCACTGCTAAACAGATTAATTCTGTAGTAAGAGACATGACGCGAGGTAAATCCCCCGGCCATGATAGTCTCAGCATAGAACATCTACAATATGCGGGACCTCATCTACCCCGTGTGCTGGCCATGCTTTTTACCTACTGTGTTGGGCACTCTTACTTACCGTCCGACCTCATGAAGACGACTGTTATACCGATACTGAAAAGCAAGACTGGTGACGCATCAGACAGGAATAACTATAGGCCTATTTCTCTGGCTACCACTATAGCCAAAGTAATGGATAGTTTGCTTGAGAGAAGGCTTCGAGAATCGCTTAAATTGTGTGACGCTCAATTCGGTTTTAGACCTCAGCTATCCACGGAAAGCGCAATACTCTGTCTCAAGCATACTGTTCGTTTTTATACAGAGCTGAAGACGCCGGTTATAGCTTGTTTCCTGGACCTGTCTAAAGCCTTCGATATGGTCAAATATGATATTCTGTGGCAAAAATTAAGCTCGGAAACATCGTTTCCCAAGGAGCTTATAAGTCTTTTCCAGTATTGGTATGACAATCAGTTAAATGAGGTGAGATGGGCTGGTGAGCTGTCAGAGGCATACGGTCTTGGGTGTGGAGTGAGACAGGGAGGCTTGTCATCTCCCTTACTCTTCAATCTTTACGTCAACCGTATGATAGGTGAGCTCAGCGACAGCGGTGTCGGCTGCACTATTGATAACATGGCATATAACAACCTAAGCTACGCAGACGATATGGTTTTACTGAGTCCCTCTGTCAACGGCCTCAGAAAATTACTAGCCATTTGCGAAAGGTATGCGGTCTCCCATGGTCTCAGGTACAACGCAAAGAAAAGCGAGATTCTAGTTTTCAAAGCTAAATCCAAAAGTTATGACTTACCATCTATAACACTGCAAGGTTCGTCACTTAACAGAGTCACTAGTTTTAAGTACCTGGGACATTGGTTGACTGAGAGTATGTCTGACGAGGCTGACATAGAGAGGGAGCGCAGGGCTCTGGCCGTACGAGCAAATATGATAGCTCGTAGGTTTGCAGGATGTAGCGTAGAAGTAAAACAAACTCTATTTAGGGCTTATTGTCAATCTTTCTACACCTGCAGTCTATGGGTTGATTATACACAAAAGACTTTCAGATCCTTGTGCGTCCAATACAATAACAGCTTCAGGATGTTAATGGGGATGCCTAGGTACTGTAGTGCGTCGTCCATGTTTGCTGATGCATGCGTGGACGGTTTCCAGGCTATCATACGGAAACGTACAGCTTCGTTAGGGAGCCGAGTTCGTGACAGCCCCAACAGACTCCTATCTGCCCTGGCGGGTCGATATTGCTGCCCTATCCTCAGACACTGGAATCTGGTTCATTGTGGCGGAAGGCCAGGTTTTGTTAACAAAAAGTAAAATTAAAAATTTAAAAATATTATTTGTATTAAATATGCTTTTTACTAACATAGTTTTAAGTGCATTTGTGAGCTACTAACAAATTATGGATTTTTGTGGTCCGAAATAAATGATTATTTATTATTATTTATTTATTTATATGTAGGTGACAAGTGTTTATTTGAGCTTTAGAACTTAATTTGCTAAAATTATAAAATAATACTTTAAATTCTAATAATGTTTGGGTTAACGAACCACTTGAAAAAAAAAATGACTTCTTTTTATTCTCATTTTGTTTTTTAGAATATTTATATTCAGGAGCCGTTATAGAATTAAACTATCCTAAAATTCAGTTAACTGCAAGTTATTCGAGTTTCACACTGTATTTATTTGCCCCGTTTAAATTTCGAACTAGTTTCGCCGAGTTCCTGTTTCTGAATTTAAACTGTGATCAATTCCGTTTCGAATATCGAACAGTTTGTGTTTATTTTAGAATGTTGGCACTAATGTTGTGTTTAGACAATATTGCTAACATTGAAAATGATGGATGTTTCGGAACATCTTAAATGTAGGTTGTTTAGGAAATAATCTTAATAATGGGTTCTTAATGTTCCATAACCTTTTTGAAAGCTATTAGGGTTCAGTGGAAAACATCTTTTGCTTTAACAAATAGGTACTTAAGATGAACATTAAGGTGCTTTATGGAGCACATTTTTCGAAATCTTACTTATAATACCCACATATCATTTTTTTCCAAAATAATTTAAAACTGTTTACATTTAAACGTTTTTTTCTTTTCAGTGGACATCGGCGGAGTGGGAGGGGTATTTTTCGGAGCTTCACTTCTGAGCGTTATTGAAATTATTTACCTTTTATGCATACGAAAAAACCATTAAACACGCTTTTAAAAAGTTTCATATCATAGTTATTGATTTAAAGCAGTCGCTGCAGAAACTTTATAATTCCAGCACAGAAGCAACAGTATAATAAAAAAAGTTTTTTCTGATTCAACTTCTGACTAATTACGAGGGTCAAACTGAAAGTTCTTAGAAAATCAAAAACTAAGCATTCTAGCAAGTTATTAGTTTTATTATAACTTTTCAAAATAGCGTCCATTTACATCAATACATCGCTGCATTCGATGGAACCATTGAGAAAAGCACCTTGCCCACTCGGCCTTAGGGGTCTCTTAGACGGCGTTTTGAAACGCAGCCACTGCTTCTTCGGCGTCCATAAAATGTTTTCCTCGAAGTTTTTCTTTTATTTTCGGGAATAAATAAAAATCGCAGGGTGCGAGGTCGGGGCTATACGGCGGGTGACCCAGTAATTCCACGTCTGAGATCGCCAAATAGTCGATCGTTTGCCTGGCGGTGTGCGACGAGGCATTGTCGTGATGAAGGAGGATCCTGCTGCGAGGTCGTTTCTCTCGAACTTTTTCCAAGACAAGTGGCAAACAGTTGTTAGTGTACCACTCTGCATTAACCGTTTTCTGATCCTCTAAGACAACTGTCGCGTAATGACCTGTCTTTCCGAAGAACGAGGCCACCATCTTTTTTCCAACACTTCGACCTCTCTTCACTTTAGTTGGCAACTCTTCGGAAGGAAACACCCACTGAGCAGACTGTCTTTTGGTTTCCGGATCATAACAGTAAATCCAGCTTTCGTCACCCGTTAGTATGTCGAACACAGCATTTGAGTCACCTCCGTTAAATTTTGGATCATTTCTCGGCACAAATCAACACGGCGGAGTTTTTGAGCCTCGGTCAAATTATGCGGTATCCAGCGGGCACAAAGCTTCCTGACCGCTAAATGTTCATGGAGGATTTTGTGCACTTGACTCATACCTATGCCTAGACTTGTCCGAATCTGCTGATAGGTCACTCTTTTGTCAGTCTCTATCATACGCCGCACAACACTGATATTATCTTCAGTCGTCGCTGTAGAAGGTCGTCCCTCACGCAAATCATCGGTGAGATTAGTTCGACCACGTTTGAATTCATTAAACCAGTTGTAAACTGTGGCACGAGATGGGGCTTCATCGTGAAAAGCCAATCGAAGTCTATCATAACTTTCTTGTTGACTTATATGACATCGAAAGTCATTAAAAATTATTGCACGAAAATTTTCTCGGCTTAAATTCATTCTGACGTGCACAGACAATTTTCAATTTGCCGTCAAATCGTAAAACAAATGACAAATGAATGAAATGTATACTCAATAATATTGGTAAAGAGTTCTATTTTCAAAATTTAAACTTATTTTTAGGGTTCCGTACCTCAAAAGGAAAAAAAACGGAACCCTTATTGTCCGTCCGTCCGTCTGTCAAGACCCTTTTTCTCAAAAACGCGTGGAGGTATGAAGCTGAAATTTATATCAATTACTCAGGTCTACTGTCCCTTGAAGCTGTGAAAAAATCAAACTTCTAAGCCAACGCAATCAAAAGATACAGCCGTTTATGCCGCAAATTATGCCGCAAGTCGACACTTGCAAGGGAATCAAAACCTACAGGGTGCTTCCCGTGAACTCAGAATCTTGAAATTTGGTACGAAGCAACGTCTTATAGCATAGATAAAGGAAAAATTACGAAAACCATAAATTTTTAGTTACATCACATAATATTTTTTTTTTAATAATTTTAACCTTACTACCCATTTCCTCATAAATGCGTAGAGGTATTAAATTGAAATTCATACCAAATACTCAGGTCTATAATACCTTTAAGCTGTAACAAAATCAAACTTCTATGTCAACGCAATCAAAAGAAACAGCATTTAAGCTGCATATTTTGAAACTCGCAAGTACTCGCAAGGGAATCAAAACCTAAAGGGTACTTCCAGTCGACATAGAATCTTGAAATTTGGCATGAAGCAACGTTTTATAGCACACATAAAGGAAAAATTCCGAAAACCTTAAATTTTTAGTTACATTACAAAATATATATTTTTTAATAAATATAAACTTATAAGTTGGAATTCATATCTAATACTTAGATCTAATTGCCTTTAACCCGTGAAAAAAAAAAATCTAAGTCAACGCAAAAACGCAAAACGCAAAAGTACAACCATTGATACCGCATATTTTGAAACTCGCAACTACACGCACGGGAATTAAAACCTAAAGACCACTTCCCGTTGACATAGAATCTTGAAATTTGGTAAGAAGCAATAGCTTACAGCACAGGTAACAGAAAAATTCCGAAAAGCTTAAAATTTTAAGTAGTTTTTGCAGGTTTGTACGGAACCCTCGGTGCGCGAGTCCGACTCGCACTTGGCCGGTTTTTTTAATATAATGCTTTTCAGTTGCCAGTTCTAAAAACTTTCAGTTTGGCCCTCGTATTTAGTTTTTTTTTAAATTCGATTTCACGTAGAAAATCTTGTTAATAGGTAAACATTGTTTTCAAGTGATAATTTGATTCTTATTGACATAAGAAGAAGATCATTGATATTTTTACATGATAAGAATAAATGACCCGTAGTTAAATTTGATAAGTTGACAAAAATATTAACTTACCTTAGTTTGCCTTTAAAGATAATCTCATTCCATTAACCCAAGCCTGAGTTTAGTATCTTTTCTTAACTTCTGTCCGTACCTTTTCGCTTCTCGCTTCGCTCTCGAACACAATTTGTATATTTTGCATTCTCGCTACATCCGGCACCAGTGTCGTTGCAAGTGATTTACATACAGACACAATGGACTTCCATTGTATGTAGCTACGGAGGAGTAGAACTAATGGAGGGAAAAAAGATACGAGTGTTATGAGTAAGCAATTGGAGATATTTGGTATGGAATTAGGAATGGATTTTATGACTTTGTTGAGGTTATGTTTCAATGAATAGTAAAATGATTTGAAATAAGTAGAGTTCGTAATATTAATAGGATTGCGATTGGATTTTTTCTTGCAGGAGCCTTTTTTATTAATTTCAATTTCACTTGTCGGATAATAAAGCGATGTTTTAAGGTTGCCGTTGTTTTGAGATGATACTAAAGCCTAAAAGAAAGTGTTGATTATCGTCAAAAGGGGTTTTAACTAGAACTGTCAATGTGCTCTCTCCATTTTAATAGCATTCTATAGTACCTAGTCGGGTCATAAATTCTGTCAAAAACTTTAAATGTGATTAATGATACAGTTTTTGATAATTGTTTAAAAGTTATATATGAAATTAAAGGTAATTAAATGCACAATCCAAATTTATTTACATTATTCAAAATGCCCTCCCCCATTTTGAATACAAGCCCGTAATCGACGCGGCCAGTCGTCGATCGCAGCACGCACCACATTCATGTCTATTTCTGCCGCTGCTTTAACCAAAGATGCTCGGAGAGACTCCAAATTCTGATGAGGTTTAGCACAGACAATTTCCTCCAAATGTTGCCATATCTTGTAGTCCAGTGGGTTTAGATCTAGACTAGAAGAGGGCCAGTCTTCATAACCAATGAAGTCAATTCCTCGGGCGGTCAGCCAGTTTTGCGTGCTTCGTGCCCTATGAGCTGGCGCAGAATCCTGCTGGAATATCCAGTGTCTGTTTTCGAACATCGTTTGGGAAAGAGGTTCCACAATGTTCGTTAGGACGGTATTTTGGTATACAACGGCACTGGTTTTTAAACCTTTTTCACAGAAAAACACCTCAGTTAATCCTGAATATGAGACTCCAAGCCAAACCATGATTGACGAAGGATAATGCCCACGCTGCACCCTTGGAATACGCGCGCTTGCTTCTTCACTGCTATGGGCATACACTTTATCATTTTGTTTGTTGTAGCTTTCCTCGATGTTAAAAATTTTTTCGTCGGAAAACAAAATTTTGCGGTATTTTTTTCCCGCGTACCGCCTTAACAAAGCTCGGGATCTTTCCAACCTAATTTTTTTCAAACGCTCATTCAAAAAATGTCCGGTCTTTTTACGATAAGCTCGTAGTCCTAGGTCTTCATTTAACACTCTTTTAATCGTGGTTCTGCTTAGGCCCATCTGAAGAGCTAAGATTTTTTGCTTCCGGACGGAATTTCGTTGAATTCGCGCCTTCACGGCTTTGATGACCGCTGGTGTCCTAACTGTGCGAGGTCGGCCGCTCCTCTTACGATCTTCGAAGCTTGAATCTTCAGTGTACCGTTTGATAGTGCGATAAACAAACCGTAGTGTTATTTTCAAATTTTTCAGAATGTTGAAAATCTCTGTTGGCGCGTAACCACAGCGGTGCAACGCGATAACCGCGACTCTATCTTCCTTTTGCGACCACTCCATATTTGAAAATGAATAAAAATGATTACTTTCTTTATATTTGAGAAGGGCGAATGTTCTATTTTTAAAATTAGTCGAAGCATATGTGGCCAGTATTCGAAAATCAAAAAAAATATGGATGTGACAGAACTTAAGACCCGACTAGGTATTTGTAGGTTAAAATTTTGAAATCGGTCGCCTGATTTAGGGGTTGTGCGGGGTTGGGGGGGAGCGTTCTGAACCCCCCCTGACCATTTTCAGCCGCCGAAAAAAAAAGGGGGCGCCAAAAAAAAATTTTTTTTAAACCCAATATTAAAATTCAATATGGCGACCTCTAGTAGCCAATTTATATGTATAAAAACTCGCTTCAATCATGAGTCAACTTTTTCTGGCAGTTTAAAAAAAGTAACCTAACTAACCTAACCCATTGATGTCGGATTGTGTCAACTCGGAGTAAGACATTGCTATTAATTACCTAAGAATTATGTAAACACACTTAATAAATACAATATGATTACCTCGATTGTATTTCCAAACAGAGTCCAAAACCGTAGCCAAGTCGTAGAAAAAACACATTCACATATACTCGAAAGCAAAGAAATAACGCGAACTACGTACAAATTTGACATTAGAGCTGTCAATATCATTCATCCAAGATGCTATTCACGTTAATCACCAAAAAAACATTGAAAAGCATGAAAGTTACGTTCCGATTTACGCAATTGTGCAAGTATTTAGGAAATTTTTAAATTTTTAAAAAAATATTTAGACGCAACTCCGGCAGTCAAAATTACTTGTAGGGGGTTCAGACCCCTCCCCTCCACCTCCCCCAACCCCCCACAACCCCAAAATCAGGTGACCGAATTCAAAATCCAACCCTATTTGTATTTTATCTGAAGGTTTAAGTATAAAGTTAAATAAAGGCCTTTGTTAAAGTTCCACCTTCAGTTGCAGCGTAAGGAAATAGCATTGTATTGATCGAAACAAATATTCATAGAACTAGACCAGTAAGTAGGATGTTATGGTAAATGGAATACCTAATCTTGATAAAATTTCAAGAAATTAAAATGTATAAAAGACTATACAATTATTAAAAGGTGAAGAGTTTGTTTTTCAAATAAAAAAAAAGATTTAGTAAGGAATAGTAAAAAAATGGTAGCATGATTTTTTAATAGTAGCAATTAAAATCTATAAGCGGCTGGAGACTCATCTATACATATAATAAAGCTGAAGAGGATGGAAAGTCTGTACATAAAAGATATTCGAATAAAAATTTATTGGGGATACTTAAAATTGATAACAGAACACGTTCCAATAGTTTTTAGAATTTTTGTCTGTTTATCTGTTTGTCTGTTTATCTGTTTATTTGGCTGAGCATCACGCGAAAACGGCTGGACGGATTTTGATGAAACTTTTACTATTATGTAGAGAAAATTATGGACCAGGTTATAGGGTAAAAAAAAACAACCCCTAAAAGGGGAGGGGGGGTTGGCAAAAACTTGAAATACGTTTGCACGTGAATTTCATAGGAGTGCGTGGTAGTAGGATGTGCAAACTACACTGAAACCGAGATTTGAAAAAGTACCAACATAATTATAATATTAATCTATCTAATATCTTATCTAATCTAATAATAATATAAATTCTATAATTTTCTAAGATAAATAATGATAATACACACAAACATCCAAAAAACCATAACAATATTACGAAAAATGAAAGGAATAAAACATGTGCATTCCTTACGTCCTTCATTTTTTTTTAAATTAAATTAAGGCATTGACATCTGGGTCATCAGCCTAAACATGTTTCTCATTTCTTATTCTTTCTTTATTTTCTTGCACATTTTCATATTGAACACACGGATCCAACACGGATAGGAGATTTTCCTATCTATAATCCACCCACAGTAACACTATAGTAATGAAACTGCAGATTGTTGTAATTCTTGGAAAGCAGCCCGGCAAGTGGCTATGATTTTTATTGAATTCTTCAATCACTGTACACTTTCACAGGTGTTTGCTACTCATAACACTATCACTAATGTGAATCAAACCCCGAAATATACATAAATTTAAAATTTAACAACAAGCACGACATCACTTGACGAACTCCCGCCAAAAAGCCCCGTGCGTAGACAAAGTTATTTCGTTATAGGCTAATCCAACATACCTACCTATTTTGATTTTTAAAATAATTATCATGACGAATCTTTTAGATATGGAACGTAATTTTGAACTTAAGACAAGGCTGTATGGTACCTTGCCTGTTCAGGTACCTATTGTATTTTAGTGTATAAGGTGCCACAATTACTTGAATAGACTTATTTTCTTCTTCTAAGTTGGCGAAACGAAGTTCGCGGGCACCAGCTAGTAAATAATAAGAGTGTAAACATAACGAAGACGTATTGTGCAGGCGGTGGAACATTACATTTGGCATCAGGAATGTTATTCTTCAAGACGTGCATATTATTAAATAGCCGCTCAACTAAACCCACTGCATGAAATCATATCTCAAAAGTATTTCACAGACGTTGTTACAAGCCGTATCGTGTTGAAAGTAGTAGGTAGTCGTATTGAATTTTGTCTTCTTGGGAGAATTTTGCATAAGATTTTAAAACCATCGTATGTTTTAATAATTCATGCGAAAATATGGCATGAAAGTTTATGTAACGTTCATAAATAACTATAAAAGTAGTTTTATATATGACGCAGTTTTTTGGTCCAAATTTTTTTTTGTCAAGTTTGCTGCCTAAAAGACAAAATACGGTTTATTCCTACACAAGAGATAGGTAATAAAAAAATTAAATTATCAAATATTGGTTATGAGTTAGGTGTGGGATTTAACTTACCCATCACTAATAGAAATTTCTGATAGTCAGGTTACCACTACACTTCTATTGTAATGGTTGATGCCCACTTAAGCTATATGCCGGTACTTGGTACTTGATACACTCTCTCACGTACCTATCAATATGTTCATATGACAATGGTGATCATATACCTACATGCAGAATCCATTAAGTGTGAATGAGTTTTTACTTTTAGTTTTTGCATTTAGAATTCTAATTTATTAATTTTGAAGTTATAGATACTGGAAAAAGGAACGCGGGTCTCCGAGCATTGCGCGACTGGGAATCGAACCCAGGAAGAGGCGGAAACTTCCCTCATTTGATGGAATAACGTCAGCTATAATAATATGACGTAAGCACATAGATACTGGGGAAAATTTCGTTGGGTCACCGTAGCGGTGCGGTAGCTCAGTGGTCAGAGCATTAGACCGGTTATCACAAGCCGCATCAATAAAAGGTCCTGGGTTCGATTCTCAGTCGGGCAATGCTTGGAGACCCGCGTTAATTTTTCCAGTATCTATAACTTCAAAACTAATAAATTAGAATTCTAAATGCAAAAACTAAAAGTAAAAACTCATTAAGTAGTTATCAATTTTTTATAGTATCTTTGCAAATAGTCTAGCTTTTTGTCTTTTTCTGTGATGCAGCGGTATATACCGGGTACCCAGGAAAGAATGGATAACCATGAATAATGAGAACCATGACTGTCTTCGCGGACACAATGGAGCCTCAAATGAAACCCTTTTTTTTGGTTTAACAACGTTATAATATAAAAATTAACAAATGTGTGCGTTCAGTATGACGTTTACAGAGAGAGTGAGATTACTATGAAAATTACTATACTGATTGGTAGCCTGACAAAACAAAATAGCAATTTCGAGTATTATTAAACAAACTATTTAAACTTATAAGGCGAAGCGCCGACATAAACTCCCCGCCGTTGAAGATGGGAGTTCTTCAACCAGACTAGTCCTCTTCAGGTAGTAGAGGGCACAGCCGGACCAGCGGGCGTCGATAAGTTCCCTTGGTGGTAGTCACGTCAGCGACGCGAGTGATGTCGTCCGCTCCCGGGAACAGTCTGGTAACTCGTCCCACGCGCCAGCACATGGGAGGAAGGGAGTCCTCGTGAAGCAGGACCAAGTCTCCAATGTTTAGCGAAGCCTTGTTCTGCCTCCACTTGGTGCGCGTCTGAAGTTCAGAGACGTACTCCTTCTGCCATCGGTTCCAGAAATGATGTCTTATCGTTTCGACGCGTCTGTATCTATTCACGCAGCTGGTCTCCGTTGTTTGCGGGGCAGGAGCAGGCAAAGCATTGAGTGGCCGACCTATGAGAAAGTGCCCTGGGGTTAGGTATTGGAAATCATCAGGTGAAGGGGAAAGTGGACACAAAGGACGACTGTTTAGGATTGATTCAATCTGCGCAAATAATGTAGTGAGTTCTTCGAACGTTAAATTAGAGTTGCACATAACGCGTTTTACATGATACTTAGCGGACCTCATGAGGACCATGAGGAAAATGGGGAAAATTGGGAAAATAAGGACCATGAGGAAAATGGGGAAAATGGGTAAAATGAAGAAAAAGGGGAAAATGGGGAAAATGGGGAAAATTAGGACCATGAGGGAAAATGGGTAAAAGGGGGAAATGGGTAAAATGAGGACCATGAGGATCATGAGAAAAATTGGGAAAATGGGGAAAAAGGGTAAAAGGGGGAAATGGTGGAAAATGGGTAAAAGGGGGAAATGGTGGAAAATGGGTAAAAGGAGGACCATGAGGATCATGAGGAAAATTGGGAAAATGGGGAAAAAGGGTAAAAGGGGGAAATGGTGGAAAATGGGTAAAAGGAGGACCATGAGGATCATGAGGAAAATTGGGAAAATGGGGAAAAAGGGGAAATTGGGGAAATTAGGGAAAACTGGGAAAATTGGGAAAATGGGGAAATTAAGGAAAATGGGGAAAATGGATAAAATGAGGAAAATGGGAAAAATGAGGATCATGAGGAAAATTGGAAAAATGTGAAAATTGAGGAAAATGGGGAAAACGGGGAAAATGAAGAAAAAGGGGAAAATGGGGAAAATTAGGACCATGAGGAAAATGAGGGAAAATGGGAAAATGGGTAAAAGGGGGAAATGGGTAAAATGAGGACCATGAGGATCATGAGAAAAATTGGGAAAATGGGGAAAAAGGGAAAATTGGGGAAATTAGGGAAAACGGGGAAAATGAGGAAAATGGGGAAAATGAGAACCATGAGGAAAATGGGGAAAATTGGGAAAATTAGGACCATGAGGAAAATGGGGAAAATGGGGAAATTAAGGAAAATGGGTAAAATGAGGAAAATGGGAAAAATGAGGACCATGAGGAAAATTGGGGAAAATGGGTAAAAATTGAAGAATATGCAAAAAATATTTGAAGGCCTGTATGTAGTTCGTTAGGCTGTTTGAGCTGTGTTAAGGCTCCAGCGGTTCCCATCATACTGGAGCGTGTGATCGTTGAATTACAAAGTGGTTTAGTCAAGCCTAACAGCTTGTTGATGGACAATCATGAAATGCGTGGTGATTATTTTGTGCCATGTGTCTGACTTGTACCTACTACTAAAGGAAAGAAAAACTTATCAAAGAATATATAGGCCCGTCTATGTTTTTTTTTATGAGAGCATGCGGGTCACCTGATGGTAAGTGACCACCGCCGCCCATGACTACCCGCAACACTGTGGGTGTTGGGGGTGTGATGCTGAGCCTTTGAGAAAATTGGGCACCGGATACCGCACTCACCGAACGAAACGCAGGAACACCGTCCCTACTTCACGTCGGTTTTCTGTGCGACGGTGGTATTTCACCGGTCGAGTCAGCCCAGTAATCGCCGCAGGCAGAGCCTACAGCTAAAGTCTACCACTCCAAAATATATCTAATCTTTGTTTTCTTTGCTATTAAAAATCAATTTTGCCTTTTATTTAGTGCATTGGATGTGCGTTTTGACCTGAAAGCGACTAAAATATAGACGTGAATGTTTTAATGTTGGTAAAACCATTAAAATTACTATTACTTAAGAATTCTTATCAAAATTTATATTGTTTACACTTTGAATGTATAGTCAAACTATAAACAAACTTACCAATTTGCTAACCTTTGGATTAAATTACCTACTTATTTAACGAAGATCGTTATTTATTAGCTACACATTGACCCTTAATTAGTGCTTCAAAGTCTTTGAAAAACTTTTACGAGTATAACTTATACTTTGATAAATTTTAAGGATTTTATCCCATATTTTTGTCCATAGTTAAGACAAAACCAACCAGCACTTAGCTATTAAGGTCTTATCCTTGTCTTTAATCAAGAAGAAGACCTGTGCCTAACTAGTGGAAGTACCTTTCACTGTTATAAAATCTACCAATATAGCAAAATAGATTTATAAAATCAACAATGGATCAGCAGATACTACTGCCAGAGTAATAAAATCGAATGCTAATAAAATAAACATCTTAAATTCTTATTTCGCTATTTTTAGCAATTTGTTGGAAAATAAAAATTCTATCAATGTATCGTAAAATTCGTTTTACGAGTCATATCATTGTTGAGGATCAAACTAAATAATATATCCGCAAGTAAGTTATATGAAGGATAAATTTTCACAAGACAAGTAGGGGAAGGGGGGGCATAACGGGGACGTTAAGGGAAATGATCAATAAAAGAATGAACAACATATATTTATAAATTAAAACTTATCACAACCCTTTGGTTACATATTAGATTATCATTTGGCATTGAATTTGGCGAAATAACGAATCAACAAATGTTTTTAATTTTTAAATTTCGAAACCCTGTCGAAAACCCCATCGTGCCCCAAGGTAGGGGCAGTATGGGGTACCCGATTAGGGGCAGTACGGGGTATACGATTATTTTGTCTGACAGAATGAGTACATGTGGATTTCTTCAATATTTTCGTCATCAACCCCTGCATAGGCTATGTGAGCCCAACGTCCACATAGTTGACAGGCCACCCAACCTTCCGAAGACTTCAAATAAGTGTAATTCAAGTCCGCGCAATAAATGCATAATGCGTCGTCGTCTACATTTTCAACGTCAGAGCGAGGTTTCTTAGTTTTTTGTTTCCGGTTTTTCTTCAACCACTCGTCATTTGTATTTGTACACTTCTTCGTCCGTTTAAGTTGTTGCCGTTCTTCTAACTCGTTTTTATTTTGATTATTATGGTATATACATACCCCATCGTGCCCCACAATATTGTCCCCATTATGCCCCCATGTCTAACATTGTTTAAAATAACCTACAAATAAAACAGAACAATAGTTAGAGTGATTTTGATCAAAACATTATCATTCATAATATCGCTAGATAAACACAACCAAAAATGAAGGCAATATCACAAACACCTACCTTTTTACATGCATTTTCTTATCACACAAAATTAGATCAGAAGACGTCGAAAAAAGTTTTTTGTTTTAAAAATCAAACGCGTGCAGCCTTCTCGCTGGACACTTAGGGACTGAAGACTGATTCAAAATGGCCGCTTATTAGCGAAAACAAATGACCGCTAGTGAGTGTAGTTACTCGTAAACATAGGGGGCCCCGTTGTGCCTCGCGTCCCCGTTATGCCCCCCCTTCCCCTATAGCGTGTAGGTTAAACACGTATAAGCATACTTCAGTTGTTTATTTTTATATTAAAAGTTAAAGGTTACCTTACAAGCTTACAATGCTTGTCGTAAGAAGTGCGTGTGTGCAAGTAACTTACTAAACCAAATAGGATCAAAAATTGATCATAATTCGTTGGATCTTCCTTGTAAATTATATATACCTTAGATTTCTGCTGCCTCTGGACACAGATATCAGACACTCGGACACTTGGACACCTCACACTGGCTTATTCTTCATTTAAAGACTTCTGTAGTTTCTCAATAAAATTGGTAATTTATCAGAGAAACATGTTTTAAATACTTAATAACTAAGGTAAAAGCACCTAATTCCGCGGTATTTTTGCAAAATTAAAAGAAAGATACAGTGATATTAGGGATAAGAAATGCGGTTTAGGGTAATAATACAACTTTATAAGATGAACGAACTAATATACTTTACAAATGTATAATTATTTTTTAAATTTTCAATGGCTTTATATTTAAAATAAAACAAAATGTAAGCTGAGGCGAAAAATCCTAATTCCGCGGTAAAAATCCTAACTCCGCGGTAGTTGGGCACCTAATTCCGAGGTATCAATTTGTAGAGAAAGCCCGTTTAATAGTATTTACTTATGCAGCAAATTATGCTTATTATCATGGAATATTTACGAGACTTACTCTGTTTATTGATTCTATGGAATAAAACATATGTAGTAGATAATTTTGTAATCGAAACAACATTTATAAATAGATTTAATAGCCAATAATTTCCGATTTATTTTCCATATACTTAATGGATTCCGTGGTTTATACCTCGGAATTACGGCCCGACCCGAAAATTAATATTTCTAAATCCGAGTAATACATGTATTTTAATATTTCTAAATCAATGTTGTTATTTTATTTAAAATAAACAAATGAATTATAATTCATAGTTCTAAAAAGATATTGTTACTAGAACAAAGCATTAAAACGATTACAATATTGGTTACGTTTTGGAAAAAAAAACATCAAATTTTACTCTTGTCATATATTTTTATTCCTATTTAATATGTGAAATATATTCAAAACACTTACACGGAATTGGATTTTCTAACCGAATGTTAATCGATTCTTTCAATTTTATTGCCAGAATAAAGTTAAGTTGATAAGAATCACGTGAAAAATTAAGATGAAATGAACACCATGATTTCCTTATTCCGAGGTATACAAAAAAATGGACGGTAATGCCGATGTATTTTCAACGCGAAAATTCTTAAAAGTAAGCTATAAATACATGTTATTTGAACAAAAACTTAAAGATTAAATGTTGTGCTATTGAATTAATATTTAGAAACCGATCTTATCTGTTAGAACTATAGTGATAACCACTCTTCTCGTAAATTGAACGTTACGGAGAAATGGCAGGAAAATGTATGGCGCATCCTTTCACCTCGTTCGCCACAGCTTAATTGTTTTATAGTTATTATGTTTTGCGCTTTTATAATAATATTAGCACTAAAATCTGTTCTTAATTAAATTATCTTAACGCTGAAAAACTATTAAAACTAAATATATGACGGAAACTATAAAAAATCTTAGTTTTTCTATTTACCGCGGGTTTGGGTTCCGTTTTTAGAACTCCACGGAGTTAGGTGCTTTTACCTTAGCAGTCATTCGGAAACTCAGATACTCTCATACTTTTTTGCGGTTAAATCTAATTAATATGTATATTTCTTTGTTATGTATTGAATAAAGTTATAAAAAAAACTTACTTACTCATCATTTTATTATTTTTGTGGTATCTCAATATGATTATAAATTTATTTACCGCAGTTCTCTGTAGTCTTGCCAGTAGAACTACTGGGAATTTTCTTCCCAATAGTCTTACTAGTAAGACCTCTGGGAATTTTGGTTCCCAGTAGTCTTATCAGTAAATTATAGACATTAAACCTACATAGTGAACTTGAATGTATGACCTAAGATATAACATAAATATTGTGCTGGGAACTGGGGTAAATTTATTAGAGAAATATGTATTAAGTTCCTTACACTTAGACACATGGTGAAAGGTTTCTTTATTCATTTAAAAAATAACGCTTAATTTACATTTACACATAAAATTCTAAAATCATAATCCTTCCTGTAGTTCATGCATCATTACGTCATCATATCGTTCGAGCCAAGAATCTCACAAGTTGCTTCTAATTAAGGTCAGTTCCGATTGAAGACCGCTACCTCAAGTGGCTAGAAGGAATTACTCGGCGAATCGGAAATAATATCGATTTCCCATCTCTAATGGATTTTGATTACTTACACTTGAATGCATCATAGCCCAGTCAAAATATATAAAATTTGTCGTAAAACTACAGTAATGTCTCAAATTAAAATGAGAAAAGGTATATATAAAGTACTTAAATTTTTATACGTACTTAAGGTTTTTTATTATACATATAGTCAAGAGCCATACCATCGCTTGCATTCATTATTTTATTTCCATGAGATAACAAATTGCTGCCTAATTTTGCCAAGTATTTCATTAATAAATTAAATTACATTTCATAACTCTTCTCTTATTGTTTATCAGGTTTTTTAGTGTAAATCATGTCTAGAATTTTGGGTAAAAAGGTCGTGTAGTATTTAATGTAGAGTAAGAGCGGTGCCACACGAGCGTTGCCGTTGCGTTGCGCTATCGCTGCGACGACTGAGCGATAACGCTCCGTAGTTTTACATATTAACTAGAGGCCGCGCGCGACTCCGTTCGCGTAGAAGTCGGTTTCCCGTGGGAATGCGAAGTTTTCCCGAGGTAAAAAGTTCCCTTAATTCTTTCATACATATATTTTTGGTATCTAGAACCATTTTCGCAGCGCACGCAAAGGAAGCCCTCAAGGATGAATAATTTTCCCCGTTTTTTTCACATTTTCCATTATTTCTTCGCTCTTAATAGTTGCAGCGTGATTTTATATAGCCTAAAGCCTGCCTCGATAAATGGTCTATTCAACACAAAAAGAATTTTTAAATTCGAACCAGTAGTTCCTGAGATTAGAGCGTTCAAACAAACAAACAAACAAACAAACTCTTCAGCTTTATTATATTAGTATAGATTGTAACCTAAGCCACACGTGCGTTAAAAAACAGCGAGCGGCAACGGAACGCGTGACAGACGAAGTGGGGAGGGGTGATGACGGAGGGACAACGCAGCGCAGAGCAGTATGTTTTTGAAAATCATAGACTGTTGCGTTGCGACACTCTGTCCGTTGAAATGACTGGGTTGCGACGACGCAACGCACCGGCAACGCCCGTGTGGCAACGCTTTAAATTGATGAGGCGTATCAAGCTGAAATTTGTCACATTCATGCTTTCATGACTGTCGTGTAAGTGATGAAGGTAATTCCATTAGTTTACTCGCAAAGGAGGTCTACATACATTAGGGAGAAACCTCTTTGGTAGTTCTGGTAAGTTGTATGTGCGCGTTTCATGTAAAACAAGAAAACAAAAATATATTAGGTAGGTATATGTCATATCTTATTTATTACTACCTACCTATATTTTTGTACCATAACTAGTCAATGCTATGGTAAAATACTGAAATAATATTATTTAAAGTTTTATCTTAAACTTAAATACGTAGGAACCAAGACAAGGAATTTACATAATATTTCTCCTGATATCACGTTTCTTTTTAACGGTCCCCTGCGCTTAACGACGTCACTAATAATCCGGGTTCACATGACACGGTTTGTGCCGCTTCGTTGGCGCCCAGCTTTAATCTGAAAGCGTTCAGGGAACCTCCAGGATTATCTTTTTTATTAGCTCGGTGAGCAAGTTGCAGTCGGGCATCGAGTTTTTAATTGAAATTAAAACACGAGACTGTAGCGTAAAGTTGAAAAAGTATATTTCGAACAATAAATAAAAATATTACTTACACTTTTTAAGGTGACAGGACTTTCTGAAGACATACAAAGTAGCCATAATATATAATCAATAAACAATATCTACCCAAATTTTATTTAACACTGTACTTAAAATATTAAGTCGATCCATCACCAAATTACGTAAAAAGTTTAGCTTCAATGTAAAATTTCTCAGGAAGTTTGCTGACAAATGCTTTCAGAGTAAATTTAACAAAGTTCACAATGAAATTACCTACATATAACAGATAGGTACTTAAGAACAACAAACTAAAGTATACAAAATTACAAGCAAACTTACGTATTTTATTTGGAAAGTTCCACTTTATCTACTACATTTATTATAATACCTACATCTTGATCACAAAGTCCTGTTAGCACATATTGATGACGTCACGCTGTCTCATCAAGGTGGTTCAGGTTCGGTGCTCGATTGTGGCACTTTGTCTTTGGAGGGGGGGCTGCCGGCGTCGCCGTCGCCGCTGTTGTGTGCGATTGATGTCAGAGGCACCTACGATTGAAAAATATGTGTTTTTTTTGCCAAGTCTTTCGTAGTACCAACTAAGGAATAGAAGGTATGTAAGAAGGTATAGTATGAAAGGCAGAGACACATGAGTAAAGAAACTGAACAGAGACAAAGCTTCTAAAGAGCTAGCAAAATTTATACCTATTTTGGTAGGGTTGGCACAATTGAATAAATTAAAAATATAAATGTACTTTTTTTTCAAATTTTTTATTAAAATAGGTTTTTTTTTACAAATTACATACTCTAAATATTTTTTTTTTATTACTTTTGGTTTTTAATAATTTGTTGTGTCTTTTAATCGAATGATAAATTCTAAATCTAATATAAAGTTTTTTCAAATAAACCAATGGGATAGTTAAAATAAGAAATATTTTTAGTCTTTCTATTATTATTCATGCACACAGTACAATGTACAACCATATTTACAAAACTTTTTAAATACTAAAACAAAAGTATTACTACGTATTATGTGAGAAACTCGAAAACAAAAACAAAACACGCACAACGTTCGAGCGTCGCGTCACGCCTGCACGCCCTGAGATTGACCACTGGCTGATCTAGTTTGAAGCGGTTTCGGCTCATACGTGACAAGCGGCCAGTGGTCACGCACACACACGCGTTGCACTTGTAGTGATGTACCTGTCACAGCGCATTCGTATGTAGCTTTGTCTCTGTTCAGTTTCTTTACTCATGTGGCAGAGATGCGTAAACTAAATGACAGTCGTAATTATAAAGAAAAAGACTAAGATTTATACAATTACGAGCAACCCGCCCACGCTTCGCAATGGTGTAATTTTGGCCGACTTGCTCACGAAATATTGATTTTTGGTTATCTTAAAAAACTTTTTCCGATTGTTCTTTATTTACAAATTTAAATGAAAAAAAATACCTAAAGGATAGTGAAAACCGCATTAAAATCCCTCAACTGGTTTAGGAGGAGTTAGCAACCAAACATACAAACAGACAGAATTAGCGACTTGGATTTATACTATGTAATAATACGTAGGTTGCCTTAAATATTATATTCAAGATTCACCATTTATTAACTCACTAACTGGTATTGACTTAAATATTCACCTATTCACTTAAATATCTCCTTTGATGTATATGAGACAGGACTTAACCTAGAAATGCCAATTTCAATTGTATACAATTTGCCAACAAAGAGTCACTTTGTCAGTATTAAGCATGTAATATTAGACAATTTTGAAGCGTTTTGGGTTGAACAACAGTGTTAGAAGGAAATTAATTTTCTGCTTTATTATCATGAACTCGTTAATTTGGGTTTAAAATTAACCGTTTACCGTATACTCAGCTTTTCTTTTGCTATAAATGTAATAAGTAGGTACCTACAGAACAATACCCGGTTTTAGTTTTCGGAAGCAGTCTTTTTACACCCTGTTTGTTCAGCGGAGATTCTGTATTTGTCTAATTACATATACTTGTATCAAAAAACATCAAAACGTCGCTTTCACCTTGAATTTTTTTTAGTTTTTTGATAGCATGTTTGATAGTTCATGTAACTACAGTTACAGAATCGTTTTGCTGAGTTGGTAAAGAGAAAATGAAGAATATGAATACCCGTTTTCGCATGGACGTAATACAGTTTCTCGTTATAATAGGAACTGGGGGTTTACTGGGACTTGACAGTCGTATCGTGCATCTTATCAAAATTGCGAGATTGGTACCGAGACTTACGACTTTTAAAACGTTACGATTATCGTCTTAACACCTTACCGGGACTTGTGTCGTCGCCTAGTTGAACTGTCAAGTTTGACTGTCAATTTCGTCAAATTGTCTTAATAAAGTGACGATAAGGCATTCCATCAAGTTCGTTCGTACTTCGGTCACCGACAAGTCCCGGTAGACCCCCTGTATCGTACCATAGACACAGCAGTGCAAGTGTGTGCGTCCGAGTTCCTCGGCGGTGACAGTGCTGCGTCGAGCCTCGCGTCGAGCTGCAGCATGTACCCCGCGGCGCCCAGCGTGCTCGTCGACACCGCCAGCTGCGCGCACGCCACGCCCACGCACGTTCTGCTACAACTATATAATAATATATAATAATAAATAACATATATAAGTCCCATAGTTGAGCACAGGCCTCCTTCTCGGATAGCGAGAGGGTTTGAGCCGTAATCCACCACGCTGGCTCGGTGCGGGTTGGTAGATCACATTATGGATTATCATACAATCATATCATACATACAATCATGTGGGTTTCCTTACGATGTTTTTCCCTCACCGTTAGTGCGTGATAAACATGTAGGAACATAATTTGAAAAAGACCAAATAAGTGGTACACCCTAGTGGGGATCGAAACCGGAACCTTCGGTATAGTAGACCGTTCCTGCTACAACTAGGAGTGAAAAAGTCAAAATTCTAATTCAAAATTCAAAATGCTTTTATTCATCATAGATATGTAACATACTGAACGAACACGCTGAACGAGAGAAAAGGAAAAATAAAATAATAAAAATTACCGTTTTAGTATGTTTCTGGTTTCATTCTACTTATTTATTTATTTATTTACGTGTACATTACAATACAATACTATACAGTTTTAAAAACAAACTATGGACAATCTTTTTGTATATGAGCCCTACAATCTGTGATAGTTATAACACTGTAGTACAGATTGTAGTCCTTCCCTTATTATTCTAATTACAACTTTATAAAAATGAACGTAAAAAAAAACAAAACAGTGATTAATTATTATTTTTGTGGGGGTAGATGTGGTTAGTAAAATCGTGAAAGAATGAGTGAGTGAATACGCGCGCGTGAGGTGTGTTTGCGTGTGTGTGTGTGTGTGTATCATGTTTGTGTGGTTTGCGCGTGTGGTACAAGTGACTAGATACTACTAATGAACAAACTTTCCATCGCATTGTAGTCCAAATCTGAAATCCAGTGTATAATTACTTTTTTAATTCTATATTTGTTTAAATATTTCTTATATCGAATGATTTTAAGTTTTGAATACAAGTAAGGAGCAGTATATGAATAATGTTTTTGTGCAAAAGTAGTTCTATAATTTGGAAGTGGTAAGAAAAGTCGCCTTCTACTTGAGTTAGGAAGCTTCAGCACTACCTCACAGTGATATCTACGTAGTATTTGATACACATATAATTTTTATATGATTAGGCAATACAAAGCTATGTAGGGATGGATGAATAAGTATATCTTGTTACGTAAGCACGCACGCGGCAATACAATGGAACATGATACATCAATAGATGTCATTAAATTGGTCTAGTACTCGTATACTTAATAGGCATAAAATATCAAAACACATCGAGTACTTTTTACCGCGATACAAAGCTGCGTGGGATACACTACACTCACCTAAGTAAACAAAAATACCTATATGATAGTCTAGTACTCCAGTTCATGTTCAAAACAAGGATTATATTAGTACTAACTTTAGTATTAAGAAAGTTTCCCACGTTGGTTGTAAACACGCAGCAATGAACACGAGTTCACGCGTTTTGAATACACGAGCGTTTGATTTATCAAAGCGTGTAATTTAACGCGCGTGGAAACGCCAATGTAAATTTGGACGGAAAATACGCTGGTGTGAAGCCGCCCTTAATTACGATTGTGTGAATCCGTCTTATAAGTCAGCGGGGTACAAAGATCAAATATCAAGGGCAGATGTCGGAAAAATTCTATTCGACTCATTTGTATGTTTTATTTGTCGCTTCAAACATTTGTCAAATGTTTATATAGGTACGACGTGCAACAAAAACAGACTGCTTATCTGCCGAATATAATTTTGTCTGACTATGAAAAGTAGCCCTAAAAATTTATTTTAAAAAAACATAACTAAATTTTTTCGTTAATGTTCAATCTGTGTGCTTTGCGAGTGAAGTTAAAATGTCAAATCCAAAAAAAAACTTAATGAACAAACGAAGTAAGTAAGAAAGTATTTCAATTCTTACAGTAATAAGTATTTAATAATTGATAATCATACATACTCGTAACATTAAGAAAATTAATCCTAAATCTTGTTACCAGATATCAGTTAACAATTTGTACAGTATCGAGTTAAATGCCTCCGTATATAAAGAGATTAGCGAGGGTTATTAAAAGCCGACCTATATTCTCAGCTGTATTAAGTTTTGATCCTACAATTTTGCTGGCGCCAAGTTACTTATGACGGCGATGTCTAAATGTGTCAGGGTGATAGAGATAAATTTATGTATAGACAAGCGAAATACTATTCAAATTATTATTTAGTATTAAATTAGGTAAGGTTATCATTAATGTTTGTCAATAATCTTCTTGGAACTTAAAAAATACTTACCTAAAGAGGTAAGCGTGTAACCTTAAGTTAAATCACTTAAAAGAAGAAATACAATTATGTTTAACTTAAAAGCAGATTTATTACATTTATTGAGGCTTTTATGTTAAAAGCCAAAGTAAAAAAACACTTTATCCTAGTATAATCAAAGGAGAATACCTTAATAGAAAATTAATTTTAGGTTGCCACTCGTAAGAACAATATGTATGTAAGCTAACGAAAAACCGCCTAATACAGTAATAATAATAATACAATTGGCCCCGATTCCGAAAACACTCTCTAAAACTAAATTAAAAATATAGCAATTTCTCATGTTTTGTATTAGAAAAAGACAGCTAAATTGGTTTCACAAAATTTATTCCATATCATTGTAAAATTGAACGAAATGCGCTGAGGACTAGCCTAAAATTGCCTTCGCTGTGTCATAATGCACGTACATTTTTACGTTTGACAGGATTAAAATGATTACCTGTCTCTGTTCTATTCTATTAATGAGTAAGTGACGGCGATAGTTTTAGTTTAGTTTAGAGAGTTTTTTCAGAATCAGGGCCATTATCAAGTAAAAAACAATGTATTCGATCTTTTTTGTTTTTTTCATGTAAATACGATGACAGGTAACCAATTGGGTCATTTGATGATGCCACTAGATGGTATCAACGCCAGTCTTTAACAGCAAGTCGTAATGCAGGAGCGTTGTAGACTCTAGGGACATTATACAGGGTTATTTCTAATTAGCGCATCACCTCTTGAAGGCAGCTTTTCTACATCAATCCCAACAACATTGAACCAACGAATAATTAAAATTAATATTTAAAAAAAAAAAAGTTTTTCCATACAAATTTATTAGGTGCATCTAAACGGTACAATACGCTACGCGCACGCAACTGGCGTGGCAAGCGCGCGGGCGACGGGGGGTGGGCGACCGGTTTAGGAACTTCTTACAAAATTCAGAGTTATAAATAACAGAGCGCGCAAATTTGATTTTGTTTTTTTGTTTTTGTGTTAATTATCAAGTTTTGCAAAAAGTCGTAGAACAAATGTTATTGGGATTGATGTAAGGAAGCCGCCGGCAAGAGGTGATGCGCTAATTACAAATAACCCTGTATACCTGCCTAACAAACCCTTCGATCCTGAAGACAGCTGACAAAGTCTTAGTTGTAAGAAATGGAACAGCGGTAGCTACGCAGTTGCACTTGGTAATAATCCATATCGCCATACATATAGTACTTAATCAATGGAAAATGGTAGAGATTATTGTAACTTCTAAGATTTACGCGATAGTTACATGTTTATTAATTTATATTTTATTTTCCAAAGTTTTTCCGAGTTATTATAATTTAAATTACAGTTAATGTTTACACTAGTCGTACCCTTACCCATTATTCAAAAGCGATTTAATACTAATCGCGACCATAGCTATATGCCCTCCTAGCGCAAGGGCCCACAGCATGGTCAGCGGTACCGCCGCACACGGCGAGGGCCCCAGCACTCGCCAGGGCACTCCCCAGGAACGCGGGGCCCTCGACTGTGAGGACACCCAGCCACCGAAACCTCGGCTATAGTATACTGATGTAGCTGGTGGAAAAGAAATAAGCTATTGTGTTAGACAGTAGTAGCGAGATCGCTTTTTTAATAATTCTGTGGAAAGTTAAAATTAATGAAGATCATTAGATTAAGGCTTTGTAGGTTGAGAATCATGATCGCCAAGTGTCAACACATAATTTGAACAACGAAGACGAATTTACTAAGTTATAAGTTTCTATTATAGCTTACAGAATATCCTAGCGGTTAAGTGGGAGGAAATTGGTATAATAAAAAAAAAATGATTAGAAGGAATATGATAAAATTTTGACCTAGCATAATTAAAACTATACTAATGTATACAAAATGTATAAACTATGACTTAAACTAAATTTTCTTCATATTGCGCATGAACAGGCAGGGGGGAAACCTAGTTAACAATAGTAACCAAGTTGTGTTTGTCAACTAAAAAAACAGCTTAATATACTTTACAATATTGTAAGTAATCAAATATTGTAGGTAATTTCTATAAATCGTCTGATCAAAAAAATCAAAAAAATCAAAATTCTTTTATTCATCATAGATATGTAACATATACTTAATGAACGTCAATGTTACAAACTTCGACTTTACCTATCCGTAGACCGAGAGAAAAAAGCCGGCGGAAAAAAACTCCCAGCACTCTTTTACGAAATAATACAATCATAGCGTGTACATTGAATGAACATATAAATTATTTTCTCGTACCTCAACTCAACACTATAAAATCTATGTAAACATATGTATGTTTAGCAACTGTCTCGAACGCACTTCGTAACTTTGATTAAAAAGAAGCCACAAACTCTATCTTCTTATTGGAATGTTTCAATCTTAGAAATTGATTGAAAAAGTGTGTCTTTTTAGGGGATCTTGAGCATCCCTTGCACTACTGATCTTCGGGCAAAACCTTTTTACAGAGGTCTGAAATTATAATTTTTCGCTCGTAAACTTTAAGGTAATCAGAAAGATAAGTATTATTAATATTATATGTTTGATTACTTTGAAACATGATTCAACGACATAATAATATCCAAGTAACATATTATATTATGATACAAGTGCGCAAAGTTGTTTATTAAACACGAGGCCGAGGGTTGCAGGCCGAGCCGCAGGCGAGGGCGTTAGTCAACCGAGTGTCTAATGAACATGTTGCTCACGAGTTTCATACGCACTTTTTCAACACACATGTGAGGAAAATAATCATATTTTGCATAAATCGTTTTTTATACATCGTTTTTTATAGGAAACGATGCAATGTAAACAAAATATAGAGTTCGGGAAATGGCGAGATACTTTTTTTGCACGCGCCTGGCAGCCGCCATACAGCCTACGTCAAAATATATTATATATTTTTGGAATACAAAGAATGATAAAGAAAAAGTTTTTTTTTGATACATTTTTTATTCCAAATATAGACATGAATTTTCAGTGGCATAAAAACTCTTTGTTGTTACAAAAAGAAACTGTATTACCCGAGCAAATTGAAAATGCTCTGTTTACTAGCTTATACTTTGCAGTAAGGCACTACCTTAACTTTGTAGAATTCACTCTATTACGCACTAGTGTGTAATATTATTATGCACGCGTGTGTTACAGCTCGGTTTATGGCCCTTAAAAAAAATGTTATAAAGCTCACTTTCTGAGCAAGTGTGTTGAAAAACGAATAAATAGTAATAGTCATATTATATTTTTCATTAACTACAAAAACCTTTCGACCCCTAATTTTCAACTTTTAAACGAGTTTTACAATTCAAGCGGAAGGATGTTATCTCGAACCGTTATTACCAATAACGAAGCCCTCAATTTACTATCTTCGTAGATTTAATTAGCGATAGGAATTATTTAGAGGCTTCAATTAATTTGCTAAACGAGTGCTGCTGTAGAATTTACGATTACTTAACTATGGTATTTATGTACGTTCCACGAATTTTGTAGATTTGGTTGTAAGAATTGACGAAGAAAATCTATGGTGATTTGGTTGTAAATGTCAACGAAGAAATCTATGAACAGTTGCGGAAATTGATGTAGATTTATACAATTATTTTCACAGTGTTGACTGTGATAGTTACGACAAGGGACAGCTCGATGACTCTTTTGATAACAGCCTATGGGTACCTTTACGACTTACTAGTTGGGTACAGGTCACTTTCTTGAATAACGTGAGACAAAAACACCGCGCAAGCTCTTTTCTGGTTGGTGGATTCATAAGTAGGATTCATCCATATTGGTATATTTTCTTAAGGGAAGTACCAAATTAGTGATACACAAATAATAGGAGATCAGAAACGGACCGTTCGGTGTGGCAGCTTAGTTCCGAGCTTCCATTGTTGTTTTTTTTTTTTTTTTTTATTCTTATTTAAAGCTTTACACCACAAAGGTTAAGTCAGCTTAAGTAAATACATTGCATTACACATAAACGTTACTACAGTTAATTAATTATATCTAAACAAAACTTCTTTTCTTAAATATAAAGAGTGTATATAAAAACTAACTATTCTACAACCCTTTTCACCTAAAAAGTTTTCACTAAAAATTGAATGAAACAAAAACAATAGATTGTATCTTTCACACTGTAGCTCAATCATTAACTCTTCCCTAAGCGACTCATTAATTTGGCATTCCATTAATATATGAAAAAGATCCTCTTCCTTTTGACAAACAACACAGTTCGGACTTTCAGTTTTATGCATGAGGTAGGCAAACTTGTTCAATGGAACATGACCGCATCGTAATCTAAAACATGTTACAAGGTCTCTTCTACTAATTTTAACACTTGAAAACCACGGAAATTGTGGAGGTTGAGCTACTAAGGATTTGCACCAGATTCCCTTTTCTCTTGAGTTATTATCATAATATGTTTTCCATTGATTGTAACATTTTTCTCTTACATTTGGTAAATAATCTGTAAAATGTGGGGTAACATCAAGAGGAATACCATCTGATTGGGCTACTTTGGCAAGATTGTCGGCTATTTCGTTGCCTATGATTCCTACATGGGACGGGATCCATTGAATACGAACTTTAACCTTATTACGTATCATTCGCTCAATACATTTAATAATAAGGAAAGATTCGCTTCTACCTAGATTTCCCTTGGCTCATGAAAGAAGATGCAACAAACCACTCTTTGAATCAGTGAAGATAACAATTTTTTGATACTCAGTTGATTCTGAATACCGAAGAGCCTCGAGAATAGCCAGAAGCTCCAAGCCCATTACGGGTATAGTTGGATCGCTAACGCAGAACTTAGCGGTGACTCCGGTCATATGGTCAAAAAAGGCGCATCCGTTAAAGTTACCTGATTTCGATCCATCGGTGAACATTTTCACAAAGTTGTTATAATGTGACTCGATCATGTCATTGGTAAAATCTTTGAGATTTTTAGTAGGAACCCTACTTTTAGATTCAGTAATTTCGTTAATTTCGGTTGATATAATTTGATCTAAATCCAAGGTATTAATAAAAAAGGAAACATCATGACTAGGCCAAATTTGAAACTTGTTAATATCCTTGTCTTTAAGTTTGTGAAAACTTTCACTTAAGAGGGGTAAGATGCCCTTCCGCCAGTAGATCGTGCCCAAATTATTAGTTAAATCGTGTAATTCTTTCAAACGGTTCATGCAGTAATCATTTTGTCGAGATGAGATCTTTAAAACATACTTATCACTCAGATAGTTCCTACGTATAAACAGAGGTGGAATACACATCTCACTCTGCATTACGTGGATCGGTGAAGAGCGGATAAAACCACCACATAGACGCAAACACTGATTTTGAATTACATCTAATTTCTGAATATGCCTTTGACTTGCATTTCCAAATAATTGGCTCCCATAATCTAATCGACTTCTTATAATAGTCAAATACAATCGGCGTAAATGAATGGGATGTATTCCGTAGCACGAATTACCTACACAATAAAGAATATTTTTATATTGTACACATTTTTCTGTTAATTCATTTATATGTTTCGTCCAATTGAACCGGCTATCTATCCAAATACCCAAGAATTTAATGTTAGGCACGACTTGGAGTTCGTAGTTATTTAATTTAATACAAACTGGTGCGACCTTATACTTTCTGGAAATCGTACAAATCTTTGTTTTAGGCAGTGATATGTCTAATCCTATTCCTTGCAAACAATCTGAAAACGTTTGTAAAGTTATTTGCATTATTTCAGCACATGTATTGAGATTATTATTTGAAATATAAAAAGAGAAGTCGTCGGCATATTGTGATATGTTAACATTAACATTTACTTTCTTAAAAATATTGATAGTTACTATATTGAATAAGATAGGTGACAAGCTTCCATTGTTGTTAAAGATACTATTTTCTTTTTTACTTTTAATGTTCTCTCAGTCTTATTAAAACTTCCATTACGCGATAATAAATCAAATTCTCTATTCGAAGAAATTTTATACAGCGCAAAAATTATAATAATTTAAAACGTCTCTAAAGACATTCATAATATTCGAATGAGAACAAGTCGAGACGTCTCCCATTTTATTTTAACTTTGTGAAGGTGCTAAATTGAAATGTTAAGGAAAATAAATTGTCTAATACCGTGACTGGTGGCAATAAAATTGTCTTTACTGTGGAAATAATTATCGTCGTTTTGTCCAATAATGTTTGAACCCTAAAAGGATTGGAAAGGTGTCGAAAATTATTAACGAAATATCATTTTTAAACTTTAATACTAATTTCTATTCAAACTCAAACATGGTTCATTATCTAAGTGTTTTTGTATTTGAGTCGCTAACTCAAAAGTGTTCAAACTGATTCTGAAGATTAAATATCTTTAAAGAAAATTGCACGGTCAAAGAACTTCAAGGAAAAATTCAATTTGTCGGTTTTGAACTTTCGGATGAAAAGGGTAGTGGCATCTTGTCGTGCTGTCATCCACAGAGATTCTGTTTAGGGATGTTTCATAATATTATAGTTATTTTTTTTTTGTTAAACGGCAATTTGTAAATACTCTAGTGCTAAGTTTAATAATATGTTTTATTGATATTACTTGGATCTCACAGAACACCTCTTTGGCGCCCCTGCATATTAAGATATCTTACAAGTTTAAATAAATAAGTCAAAGTATCCTTAACATTTAAATACATTTAACATTACACCATTTTTTTACAATAAACCCCTGCACTGCAAGTACGTTTTCTCGCGATCATTAAATTTCGACAATATTTAATGGCAAATTTGCTGATCACGAGGAACCGTGCTCGCTTCACTGTCTTCTTTACTTATAAAATCACAAGACCTGACTGACTGACTGGTTCATCATCGCCATCCATAAACTTCAAAAAAAACCGGCCGAATCGAGAACCTCCTCCTTTTTTGGAAGTCGGTTAAAAAGTAAGGGTTATGTTTGGTTTAGACGTTCCTTTTATGATGCCTAAGTGGGCACTAAGAAAGGATTTTTAGGAATTCCCACGATAAAACCATTTAACTGCTGTCGCCAATGTTGTTTTACCTGCTGCCAAGACAGTGACGGCGCCAGCAGGCACGCCGAGGCCTAGCGCCGGTTTGTGCTTCTCTTCCAGCCAGCCGATAGCACCCACCACTAGCCCGCCGATGCCACACACGATCTACGTAGGAGGTAACAGGTTAAAAAACATGTAGAAGACAAAATATGGAATAACTAGTGGCCATCCGCGACTCTGTTCGCGTGGAAGTCGGTTTCCCGTGGGAATGAGAAGTTTTCCCGCGGTAAAAAGTACCCTGTACAAAAACCTACATTACTGTAGAGTTTCATCAAAATCCATCCAGTAGTTATACGTGAAAGAGTAACAAACATCCATACATCCATCCATACATCCATACTCACAAACTTTCACGTTTATAATATCTTTCCTTCTAATAAGAAGGAAAGAGAAGACCAGAAGAAAGACTTTAACAAGTTTTACAAAAAAAAATGCTGTTAAATTTGTATGGACATAATAGTACGGTTCTGTGAGCGGTCATATACCTACGGCTATTTTTGCAATCATGCAAGCTTTAGAGTAAATATATTTTTAGAGATACTTCTCAATTAGCAGGAGAGATTGGGCATAATCAACTATGCTAACTTATAACTTTCACACGGACCATCATTTTTACAAGTGAGTTTACTCGCAATGTAATTTTTCTACGTGAATTTATGATCATTTTCATTATCTAGAATAAGTAATATTCCCTATATTGATAGTTTTTATTTTGAACTGTTATCGCATAGTGATTATATTAAAACCTCAACTTGGCTACTTTTTTTAAAACAGAACAGTGCTTATTGTTATGAGAAACGCACACGAAATAATACACCAAATATAAACGCTATCGTATTCCATAACAGTCCCTGTTTTTGATTGATATAATATTTGCATAAACAAACAGATTATCTCCAATTCTTTTTTGCGTATTCAAGTTTCGTTATCAGCAAATATGCTTTATTGTCTTTTATAAAAAAAGAACTTCTTAGTTATTGGAATCACTTCAAATACTTTATTTTAGTGGATGCAATCTGTCTTAAACTCTTTTGGGAAACGATGGCTAGGCTTTCAAGGGCAGCAAACACACCGTGACCCTTAAGTGATTTTCAACCTTATAGGTATAGTATTAGTGTTGAAAAAATAAAACCGCTTATCTGTTTGAATACTTAAATTGACTTGCTTAAAACTGTTTTTTTACTATACCCTACCTATTTCAGTTTTTTACTAAAGCTCAACTCATATAACGTTACAAACCCTTTTGTTTACTTCGTTACATTTTCCAAACCACTGCTTCTATTGTCTCCGACCATAACTTCTTATAGTTTTGGTCCCCCAATAAATTGATCCCACTTTATGTGCCATAGCAACCGACGCAGTTAACTGAGGGTATGAAACTAAATCTCATCCGAGCCAGTAATAAAGTCACCGAAAAGTGTTATTTACGTTGCATGCAGTTAATCATGATGACGTCATAAAACTAATACGAGACCTTATATTATAAACAACAGCAATGGAAGATAAAAGTTATATGTATTCAGAATGTAGTTTTTAGAACGTCGTTTCAGCTTGATGCTGTTATTTGTAGCTTATATGAAACGTGAATGTTTTAATATATAGGCACAATAAAGAGTTATATAGAGATGCTAACTTGGGTTCATAATTTATTGTTTTCTATTTTAACCTCATTTACTTTCGCACTTATAAACACTCCAATATAACAGTTACCAAAACGTGACCTGAAAATTCTAAGTCAACGATGCATTTGATGTAGGACCTCAAAATGTCGCCAAATCCATTATACCTATCCCGAACTATAGTTTTTTATTCACACTTTTGTCATGTCTTATTTCCAGCTGATTCCACCTACCTGCAGCACTCGGACCCTCAACGCCACGGCGAACGGGTACAGCTGCACTCCTGGTGACAGCGGGGCCTCTCCATCATCAGGTCGGGACACGCCGCTGACTCCACTGCAGGTAGACTGCTTGCGAGACCACATCGCTGGCCCTTGGAACACTGGTGGGAGGGTAGACAAATGAATTGGTAAAGTTTTGACGACCTCTGTGGTGCAGCGGTATATATACTGGAATGCTAAGGGGATGGTTCCGGGTTTGATCCCTGGGACATGCCAATTTCGTCAAAATGGATTTTCGAAATTGGCTGGTGTCTGGGTGTAACTAGGTTCTCCCCTAGCCCATTGTGTGGTACCTATAGTACAAGCTTTGCTTAGTTTAGGGCCACACAGTTGGTGTGTTAGTCTGGAGAAAGTTGGTTTCAGCTGAATTGTACTGTTGCTTTGCAGTATATAAAGGGGGTAGACACATGATTTCTGCGGTTGATTTTTTATAGCAAATGAACGCTTCCTCCATCAACTAGTTGGGTGGTTAAATTTCCAATACCGGCGATACAAATTTTTGTTAAAACTTGACCGAGCAATACTTGTAGTTCATATTTTTCAGAATTTAATCAGTTTAATCAGTTTAATCATTTATTTCACCAGTGATTATATTACATAATTTTGGCATGTCAGATTTACAAGTTCATTAAAAAATATTACAATAATTATACAAATTGGAACAAAACATAAAATTCAAATAGGAAAAAGCAAAATTAATAAGAAAAATAAATAAAATAATAAAAATAATAAAAATGTCAAAAAAAAAGAAATAAAATGTCAAAAAATAAATAAAAAATAAAATAATAAAATAATAATAATCAATAAATTGCAGTCTATTTAACAAAGTCAAAATCAAATTAAATTCTAGTTTATTAATTAAGTACGATACCTAGAAATCAGCTCCGGCGAATGAGCAGGCCATATATTCCGAGACGCAATAAAATGGGTTGACAACAAAAAATTCTTTAATTTTATTTTTAAAATCATTGTTTCCCAGGTTCCGTATGTCAGTTGGTAATTTATTAAACATGTCAATTTTAAAATTTAAACCTAATTTATACGCCTTGACGAGTCTTGTTTTTAATGTCACTAATTTGTCCTTATTTCTAGTATTGTAGTTGTGCACATTCATCCTCATTGGTATGTCTTTTTTTATATCGTGTACTTCTAGTAATGAGTTGTAGATATACAGTGATACAACTGTCATAACCTTAGACTTTTTAAAATATGGCCTAGCTGAACTTAATCTTTGTAATCTATTGATTATTCTGATTGACCGCTTTTGACATATCAGTACTCTATTTATGTGTGGTGAGTTACCCCATACTGTTATGGCGTAACTAATGGTTGATTGACAGTAGGCGTAATAGACAGTCAAGAGAGTTTTTTTGTTAATAATATCTCTCAATTTAAAAAGTGCATAGTTAGCACTGGCAAGTTTTTTGCATATTTGTGCAATGTGGCTTTCGAAAGAAAGAGTTGAGTCTAGTACGCATCCCAAAAATTTTACATCGTTACTTATTTCTGCCTTCTTGCGTTTGCATGTGTAATGAAGAATTTCCGTTTTTTTGTCATTTAATGTTATACTGTTAGCTTTAAACCAGTTTTCGAGAATACATAAAACAAATTTTGATTTTTTCTCTAGCCCCTCTTCAGATTTGTCACTTATCCCAACATGAGTGTCATCGGCAAATAATGTAATAAATGCCCATTTGGGAATGCTGTTTGCCAAGTCATTGATATACAGGGTCTGTCGTAATGAATGGATAACCCGTTACCTACAGTTGATCCGGATGTGAGGCTATAAGAAAATGGTGTCTTCTTGCCAGGGTTGTCAACCATAAGAAAATGGCGTAGACATTTAAACTTTTTTATAAATTTCCCTATTTTTTTTATTTATTCCGCTGCCATTTCTTCAAATTTTGATATATTTTTATTTTATTTTTTGTATTATACTCCTGAAGACGTGTATTATGTAATTTTAATACAATTTTAGGTGTTATTCACGTTGAACATTATAAAATTCTCATTTTAAGAAAAACATTTCCAATGTTTTTTCTTTATGTCAACTTTTGATCAACTCCTGTGAAAAAAAAAGTACGACGTTATAGCTGCCCATGATCTCAATAAATTGTCTAGTATGTGTAGATTCTAAAAAGGTATAACGATGTGTACTTTACAAGCAACATTAAGTTACAGGAGCGAGAACACTAATCAAGGTCGGAATTTTTATTTTTCAAGTTATGTTATAAATGGTTGTAAAACTTCGTCATAATGATTTTATTCTATCAAGATACTTTTGTACAAACACTATCGGGCCACAAATAGGATATTTAGAAGAAAACCCGGTTGTTTTTGGGAAAAAAATAACATTACTCCACGACAATAATGTCATGAAAATGTACAAATGAAAATTGTTGTGCTCTAATAGTTACATGCGACAAACATGTTGCGACAAGTTTATTCGAAATTGAAACGGATTTTAAAAATCGAACAAAGACCGCATTACAAAGAAAAAGGTACTCATCACATCAGTGGAATGTTGACCATCGCATGTGTTTTTGTTCTCATTATTTTCGTCAACTTGTTACTGCGTTCTAATATCGGACTTTAATTTTCCTTGTGATTTGGACTTGATAACGTGGTGATACTGATGACTTTGCTCACATTTACGGACATTGTGTTGTACTATCGATTGAACTTGTTGTTTTGGAAAAGTTTTTGTGTAGTTTGTGTATCATGCCGCAACAATACACGCCGGCTGAATACGCGAACATGCATTACATTTACGGTGTATGTAATGGCAACACCAATAGAGCTGCTAGTGTTTATCGTGAAAGATATCCAAATGTGCGACATCCTGATTACCGTGTGTTCATGTGCACAATGCATTTATGGAAGGACGATTTCCTTCCACTTTTTTCCACTTTTCTTTGTAAAGCGGACTTTGTTCGATTTTAAAATCCGTTTCAATTTCGAATAAACTTGTCGCAACATGTTTGTCGCATGTAACTATTAGAGCACAACAATTTTCATTTGTACATTTTCATTACATTATTATCGTGGAGTAATGTAGTTTTTTTTCCCAAAAACAACCGGGTTTTCTTCTGAATATCCTATTAGTGGCCCGATAGTGTTTGTGCAAAGTATCTTGATAGAATAAAATCATTATGACGAAGTTTTACAACCATTTATAACATAACTTGAAAAATAAAAATTCCGACCTTGATTAGTGTTCTCGCTCCTGTAACTTAATGTTGCTTGTAAAGTACACATCGTTATACCTTTTTGGAATCTACACATACTAGACAATTTATTGAGATCATGGGCAGCTAAAACGTCATACTAATTTTTTTCACAGGAGATGATCAAAAATTGACATAAAGAAAAAACATTGGAAAAGTTTTTCTAAAAATGAGAATTTTGATAATGTTCAACGTGAATAACACCTAAAATTGTATTAAAATTACATAATACACGTCTTCAGGAGTATAATACAACAAAAATTATACAAATATATCAACATTTGAAGAAATGGCAGCGGAATAAATGATAAAAATAGCGAAATTTATAAAAAAGTTTAAAAGTCTACGCCATTTTCTTATGGTTGACAACCCTGGCAAGAAGACACCATTTTCTTATAGCCTCACATCCGGATCAACTGTAGGTAACGGGTTATCCATTCATTACGACAGACCCTGTATATCAAAAAGAGCAGTGGTCCTAAGATTGAGCCCTGCGGAACTCCTATATAGTTTTTGACTTCAGTAGAATGTGTTTCGTTTATAGCAACAACCTGTGTTCTATCCTTTAAGTAAGACTCTAGCATGCAAAGTTCTTTACCGCCAAAACCGTAGAATTTAAGTTTATGAATTAAAATATCATGTTGAAGACAGTCAAATGCTTTAGACAAGTCACAGAATATACTGCACACTTTCTGTGACTTATCCAAAGATTCTAATGCGAAGTAAATTGTTTTTCTAATAGCCATTTCTGTAGATCTATTTTTTCTGAATCCATATTGGCAATCATTAAAGAACTTGTTAGATTCAAAATATGCTATGATTCTATATTTCAAAGCTATTTCTAGTATTTTAGAAAATACTGGTAGAATACATATAGGCCTATAGTTTCCGATATCAAGGTGATCACCTTTTTTGAACATAGGAACTATTTTACCGATTTTTAGACAATCGGGAAAGACACCTTGTATAATACATTCATTGAAGATCATTAATGTCAGATTAAACATATTTTGATTATTTTTTATTAGACTTTTTACTAATTTAGGATCAACATCGTTTATATCTTTAGAAGTCTTTGATTTCATATTATTGATTATTTTTCTTAATTCTATTTCTGTAATAGGCTCAAACAAGATAGTCGTATTAGGCTTATCTAGGTTATGTAAATAATTTGCAAATTTTTTTACGCTTGTATTTCCATTATTTGTCAAACTATGTGCAATATTATTAAAGTATATGTTAAAACTATATGCAACGTTCTTCTCCTTTGTAACAATGTGTCCATCCATGTTACGAATTTTATCAAATTTGAAGTTACGCTTAGTTATTTTATTAGTTTGCTCTTTGACAATTTGCCAAGTCGTTTTAATTTTATTATTTGATCTCTTGATCCTATGTGCATTATTAATTTTTTTTGAAGTGACTAAAACTTTTTTAAATATTTGTTTTAAAGTTTTTAATTGTTTATTTCTTTCTTCTGTTGGACATATATTTTGAATCATTTCTAGTTTGCGTAAATTAGTTTGAGATGTCATTATACCTGTTGTAGATATTTTCATTTTCCTATTATTATTAATTAAGATTTTTTTTTGTGGAAAAGCAATTTTAAAACAATATAAAAAATACTCTAAGGATATTTTTACTTTTGTGTTTGCATCAGTTGTGTTTTTTATTGAATCAAACATTTTGTCAAAATCTCTATTGTATAAATAATTAAAATAGGCCTTATTTACGTGTGACATTATTCTTGTAGTTCTTACCAATTTTATAACATTTTTATTTGTCGTTGTACATGAATTTGCTTTGTAAGACAATGATATGACGTTGTGATCAGAGAGTTTTGTTTCTAATACTTTACTGTTATGGTATGTATAGTTTTCATCATCGTTTACAATAAAATTATCTAAGCAAGTCGACGATTTTTTTTGGGTACGAGTTGGTTCTTTCAGCATAAGTTTATACTTCAATTGTTCTAATATTTTTACAAAATTTCTCGTATTTTTTTCCAGTTTCGGTTTTATTATATTTAAATTAAAGTCACCTGCAATAACAGTTTTTTTGCCTTCTTTTGACAATTTTTCTAATATTTTAGTCAAGATATCTTCAAAAATCTTATAGTCATAATCTGGTCTATATAAACAAATAACAACAAGTTTACAATATTTAATTTCTATGGCCGCTAACTCACAATTCATTTCAGAGCTTAATTTCGAGATATCGTATCTAATTTTAAAATCCAAGTCATCCTTAATAAAAATGGCTGTACCACCATGTTCAAAAATTTTTCTATTATAATAAGTAGCTAAAACATAACCGTCAAGTGAAATTGTGTCAAGTTTAAGTTTGTCAACCCACGTCTCTGATAAGCAAAGAATGTCACAATTTGTATTTTCTATAAGTAGTTCTAGTTCAGACTGTTTGTTTCCAACACTTTGAACATTAGCATGAACTATTTCTATCCGTTTAAAGTTCTCTGCTTGGGATTTAGAAAAAAATTGTCTACTATTTTTACAAACTTAAGACTGGTTGACCCTACAAAATTATCGTTATTACAAATTCTTTGAATTTCATTAGCTATAAATGATTTTACATATTTCGGCTTTTGAACGCAATTTATGTCTAAGTATTTTACATTTTTTGACATCTTTGCTAGGCGCGCTAACTCTTCATTTATAGCGTAGATTTGTCTGTTATTAAAATTATTATAAGCTAAACACCCTATTATAATATTAAATTTTCTGTTATTGTTACTAAATATTTGTTTTAACATATCAATATAAGATAGACCAGTATTTTTTTCATTGTATGTTTCAATGAGAATTGTAGCCACATCGTTAGTTTGTAAATGTTTGGTCAAAGTTTTGTAAAATTTGCTTATATGTAGCTCCTGGTTTACAATAATTAATTACACTTTTAACACTATTACATTCTAGTATTCTATTACCTAGTCCTTTTCCTATGTCGTCGGAAAATATGACCATTTGTCCTTTTAATGATTTATTATTTTCAGATTTTTTTGTCTTTGTACAGTGAATGTTTTCCATATTTTGTAGTTCTAAGTTCCTCTTTAGTTCTTCTATTCTAAATAACAGTTTGTTGTTTTCTATTTCAAGATTACCTACTTGAGAGGTCAAAGTTTTTATTTTTCTATTTTCCCTTCTTAGTTTTCTACATAAGTTGCGGTTCCTATATTTCTTTTTGTTTTTTATAATAAGTTTAAGGTGTTTTTTATTTTTCTTTTTATTATCGTTATAGCATGAGTCAGGAATATCCGCCTGAATGCTAATGTCTCTTGTTGTGACAAAGGAAATTTTGCTCCTATCAGTCTGAGCAACCTTTGGTGATTGGAATCTAGACTTTTCAGGTTTTGGTGATTGTAATGATCTAAGTGACTTTATTATAAGATTACATTTTATAAGTTCCTTCTTCAGCGTAGTGTTCTCTATGGAGAGGCAATCTATTTCCTCGTTCCCTGCAAGTAGCATTTTTTTCAGATCCTCTATTTGCATTTCGAGACTGATTATTCGTGAGTCATTGCAATGTGAATTATCTGGTAGACTGCGCATTGATTCGTCGATGATTACACTATTACTATTTAGAGTACTGCTATGAAGATCAGTCTCAGAATTAAATCGGCGCATTCTTCTTACAGTTATATTACTAGTAATGTCCGAGTTCATGTTTATTTGTCAATATCGTAAAATTCAGGAAAAGAAAAAGTTTTAATAAACGTCCAGTAGATTTAATAAAACGAAGTGGTCAGTTTTAGTAGTTGTCCAATATCTATCGGTATTTATGAACGTTTTTGAACGTCTTTCTTACTGTTGTCAACTGTCTGCTGTCAGCTGTCGCTTCTCAATAAATCATTCAAATCAAAACAAAACAGTTGCTTGTAATTAACGGAGGTGTTTGTTAAAAACTTTCTTTGCTCTTATTGGAGAAAGTATTGTGTAGAATAATGTCTTTGTATGTGTGCGTTTTCTTAATTTGAATTTTCAACAATTTTTCATAAGAATCAGTGTAATTTGTGTAAATAAAATAGTTCTCGTACCGTAAACAGCCGTTGTCAGCACGGGGCCGGGCTCAGTGCATCACTTGCAATCCGATTACACCAGGTCAGATGTTTATTTTGAGAGATTTAGATTTTAAAATATGGAGCAGTAATAACACAGTGTTTACAATATCACACACACACACACACTCCTTTTTTTTTTTTCAATTTTGTTACTCCAAACTTGTAACATTAATCTTAAAATACAATATTGTTTTGGGATATTGATTCTTCACACTAGTATTATGATTAGCAAGTTTCGCATTGACAAACAAGTATTTCACTCGCTTTTGAACAAAAAACTTTCCAATACAAAATCTTTCATCGCAAATAAAACTGGGGCAATAAAAATCGCATCACAGTGTTCTGTAAACAGATGGAATTCGGATTCAAATTCCTTTGCTAGATGAAATGTTTGTGTCACAATCCTCTTGTATTTATTCTACTGAAAATTTTACTACATTCAGTTCAAAAAATGCAAAAACATTGAATGCGTACTTACTGTGAATTTTGCGGTGAAGATTGTGAATCAATGCATTTTATTTTGCGTTATCTGTGTGAAAATCATTATCAGTATCCATAGGAACCGATAAAAAATATTTTTCGTGAATTATATGTTTATCGAAATTGCGCACATTTTTGGCTAGTTTTTCCAAGGTATCCCAATTAGGATCAAGTTAACGAAAGGAAACGTCTAAAAACTTTTTGCTATAACAAAGGCATAAAACCCATCTGAAATAGCTTAACTATTTTCAGCTCAAAGGCATGACAAGACACAACTGTTTGATGTTTCCTTATCGGACACGAAAAGATTTTTCTGAAAGGATTTTTCTCTAGAGATTACATAGCTTTTATTGTCGTAGGAATAGGGTTGTAAGTACTTTGACCTTGTTCCGGATAGGACAAGGGAATCTATGTTTAGTATGCTTTACAGTTGGAGGCTGGCAGTGCCTTTTCCGGTGATATCTCGCTTTGAGATAAATTTCTGCGGTCCTTTTGAAACGTTTAACATGATTGTTGGTTTGACCAAATGTTAGTTAGAAAAACTGTTACGAGCTTTTTCTTGCAAGGACTTGAATCAAAAGTATTGGTTTTAGGAAAGGCATTGTGTAAATCTAACATAAATGATAAACAAGTTTTAAGTATACACGAACAATTAAATGCATTACCCAGAAAGATTATACATAATCTAAAAATAATATTAATCCTATGCTTCAGTTAAAGCCATATTTTTCTTATAAATTGTAACGTATTCCATTGATGTGATTAACCAAAAACTCAGGCTAACGTGTGAGGTCCCAATTACATTCAAACACATCAAGAGAACACACAAGACGAATAAAAGTTTCATACAATACGATTCAGTCCGATTGCCCTATCTATTCGAATTTACGAGGGAACTATTTGCGATCTGATCAAATGCGACCGAAATAGCGAACAGACATGTTGAAGTCTAAAAACAAAAGACGGTGTTTTACTACAAGGTCTGGATCAAAATTGTGTTCTATAGGATTCACAATGGCTTGGTGAAGGGATTTTGAAGACAGATACGAGCGTCTAGCTTATTGTGCTTTGAAAGCGGTGAAAGAGGCTTTCAGTATGAAGCCTGACGTTATTGTTCTATTGTTTTGTCTATTTATTAATGCATAAGCATCTTAAGTAAGTTACATTGTGAGTTGCCTAGAAGGCAATTCTAGTTTTGCTTAAAGAGTTTTTGGTTTTCCTGAGAACTGACTTTGTAGGCAAAGTGTCATCTTCCTGGCAGGATTTTTCGAGTCTTCTAATGTACGACATGATGAGTAAATGTACTTTCAAGTAAAAACAGAAACTAACAAAAATGCTTTCTTTTATATAGTTGCCAAGCCGTGACTACATGGCTCTTACTATTTAAAACTGGAAAACTTTAAGATAAGGGGGAAATCTGTAACCAAGAGGTGTGTGCCAATCCAGTAGTTTTCAGAGTGTCAATTTGTACGATCATTACACAAAATCGTCACACATATTGGCCAATAAAGGGCTAGTGACTGTTTATAAAGTTAGAGAATCAGGACCCTGATCACATGAGTTTAAGCCAAACCCAACTGCTTAAATCTTTCTTACTACTTCCGTTAACTTGTACCTTTAGGCTAAATAAAGACAATTCATTAATTCATTCATGTATAGCTGAACTACTAGAGTAGAGTAACACACCCTAACTTTCTCTGAATAAACAAACTGCACGTTGGGTAATATATGAGGCTTAACCGCGCTTGCTGACAAAGTATTCTGTATTTTTTATTAAACTAAATCTTTGTTTCTATGACATTCCGGTTCTTATAGAAGGTATAAGCTATTAGAATTACATTACCTAACGAGACCCTAAGCAGCGGTGGGCAACCCGCGGCCCGCCGACGTCTTCTTTGCGGCCCGCGAGTGTATTAAAAAAATATACTTATAAAATAAAATTTCACATAAATAAAAATAAATAAATAAATAGCCATGTCCCATAGTTAAGCACAGGCCTCCTTCTCGGATAGCGAGAGGGTTTGAGCCGTAATCCACCACGCTTTCACATGTTTATTAAATTTAAAACCATTAAATTTTTTGGTTGATATATTATTATCACAAGTGTGGCCCGATGGTCGATTTTTTCACCATGCGGCCCTTGCCTGCTAAAAGGTTGCGCCCCTGCCTGCCCTAATGAATGCCAGAAATTATTGGTGGTAGTGTCCACAGCAAAAAATCAAGCTCATTCTGTCTTACATCTGGGAAAAAAATCGTTTACCGTATAATAAAAAAATATTTTCCAGCAGAAATCGGTCGCTAAGATTTTTTATAAAACCCGATAAATAAATTCAGCAAAAGTAGCAATAAAGTATTGTATTTTATTGATGTGGTACCTACTACTTAGAATGAAACAAAAGATTTCAATTTACACCTTTTTCCCTTTTCAAAGAAAATTGGTCTGGATTTTTTATTAAATTAAGTACCTTTTTGTTGTTTGTTTTTCAAAACGATTCTTTTTTAGAAAATGCTTTGATATTTATAAATTGAATAGCTTTAAACAAAAGGTTTTTTAAATTAAAAATACCTAGAAAGTAATAATCGTTGTTTTTAAAAAAAAACCACCAAAAATACATATCTGTGAACTGCTACAAAATTTAAGGAATTCTTCCTATAAAGCTCTACTGAACATCATCATATAAACCATTTTTTTTCTTGTTTTCTGTTTATTTAACTCTTTTACCAATACCACCGAAGACAAATTTACCTACAAGTAAAAATCTCACGACAATCCGTGACATCAAAATTATGGAATACGAAAAAAATTATTTAAATAAAGATGTGGGACCGAGCTTTGACAGTCGAGTTTTATGATGTGCCAGCTTCTTAAATAAAGCATATCCTAATGTTTAGAATTAAGTTTAATAATTAATATCAAAAAATAATGTTAGTTTTGTTTTAAGATTTGCCTCCCAAAGTTTTAAAGCAATGTTGCTACATTTTTTTTAGATCACCGTCATTAAATTCACTTTTTACCGCGGGAAAACTTTCCATTTTCACGGGAAACTGACTTCCACGCAAACGGAATCGCGGGCGGCCACTAGTAAAGCTTATATTTATGTAATAATAGATTTACAACTTCACGAAACCTAACTTAACCCGGTTAAACTTCACATATTAAAAACATCATATCGTGTACTTCTTCTTTCGTTTGATGTATGTGCACTTTGCAGCCCATATTGTGTAGGAACTAAAAAGTTTGATATGCAAAAAAAAAATGAACTAACAACTTTCGTGCAACGTGAAAACCGTATTAAGGACTGCATCACAATTTTCATATTTAAAAATAAGTAAGCGGATAGATACTAAAGAAAGATACTTGATAATGTTAACTTACTTTTTCCATTGTGTTTTTGCAAGAATATGCGAGTAAATATCTCAATCAACTTCGAAAGTATTGGAAATGTGGCAAAAGCATTTTAAACTTATACTGTTTCTTTTGAAAACTTATAACAATGTTCAAGATAACTTTTCTTTAGGCTTCCCTTTTAAGAAGTTGTGAGTTAAAACCAGAGAGATGTTTAAAATATTGACATGGAATATGTAGTTAAAAGTTCTTTGAATAGGCAAACTTGTCAGAACTATTTGTATAAATAAATTAAATAATAATAATAATAATAACCCCCCCAAGGAACTACCTTGCCGCGGTGGGGGGGCTTACAGGAAAGGCATGAAGATACAGGTCTATAACAACTCACGACCACATACCCTGTTTAATGAACAGTAGGAACTATTTAATAATAAGCTAATGACATCTAAGCTTCCCTTTCCTAAACTAACAGTTCCAAAGACAAAAAACAATCATGATAACACGCAGCAAAAGGCCACGGCCCCAAGTTCCCGGCTGTTCTAGTGACTGTGCTGACTCGGACGGAAGTCGGTCTGGTCCTGGAACAAGGGGCGCATACAATCCCCGGGCGAGAAACGCTACCCGTCAAACGACCCAAGCTTCTAATTCGGACACCGATGACACACTTAGCGAAAATTCATATACCCCTGATAGTGTTGTGCAGGAGGCAGCAGCCACCAAGTCTGTACCCGCTTCAGGCAGAAAGCGCAGAAAATGGACACCTGAAATAAACGAGTTCTTAGTGCGCACATACCTAACCATCACTAAATTAGACACATCCTCACAAGGTTATTTAGATCAATTGCACCAACAATTTAATAGTAAATATCCATATATAGACGTCTCCAAACAACGTTTAGGTGACCAATACAGGGCAATTATCAGAAATAAAATGATATCACAAAATACCCTAGACCAGATTAGAAACGAAGTATCTTTAATATTAAATTCTGAATTTAGCGAAACGTCACAAAATATATCTTTACAATCACAACAAAATCAAGCTAATATCTTTAATAATGCAACCCAACGTCACACTCGTATGAGGTGGACGACCGAACATAATGAAGCCATAATGCGAGCCTACTACAAGATTACACAGTCAGAAACAAATTTAACTGCCTACAGGTCAGCCTTACACCAGGAATTCATAGCCATGTTCCCACATTTATCACACATTACGGAACAACGTATAGCCGATCAAAGGAGACTGATTGTGCAAAATAAATACATCAAAGACGACCGCTTAGAAATACTTCGAAATGAAGCAGCTAATGAACACAGAAATACCCAAAACATGGAAACTACACATAATGAATCCCAACAGAGAAACACAGATAGCGTTGATTTCTTGCAAAGTTTAAACATGAGTGTGATATCAACAGACTTTAATTTAGATATAGAATCTGCCACAAATCCTACTACAACACAACCAACACAAGAACAAGACAACAATCAATTGGATCATATTTGGGAGGAGATCGAAAACACATTTACATCTTCATATGAATATTTTAAACACATAACACCAACAAAACGCAATTATATACCCAAACAAAAAACCTCACGAAAATTATCATCAATCGTTCACTATATTAACTCTCGAGTCTTCCCTGTACACATTTCTACTGATACCGATTTTAATTCTCTGCAGACTATACTCTACTGTGCAGCATGGACAGCTGCAAAAGTAAATGGTTCAAAGATCAAAATCCCGTCTGAGGAAATATCGGAACCCAATCAGACACCCAAAAAATAAAAACCTAGATGGCTTCTTAGGCTGGAAGAAAGAGTCCCTGATTTAAGATCAAAAATTGCACATTTTTCACATTATATTAACGGCCACCGAAGCCCATACCTAGATAGGCAGGTCCAAAAAATACTTAAAAACTATAAAATACATACCTCCCATGAAAACCCTAACACCGAAATGGCACATTTTCTGGATACTCTGAAACAAAAACTTACTGTTACGTGTAGTCGCCTAAAACGTTACACAACTTGTACACTTAGGAAAACCCAAAATGGACAGTTCATTCATAACGAGAAACAGTTTTATCGTAATTTAAAATCTGCAACCAGTAATCAAATATCTAACCATTCTCAATTATTACAGTCTCCTGAACAACTTCAAACGTTCTGGTCCCAAATATGGGAAAACCCAATTTCTCATAACACTGAGTCGATTTGGATACAACAAGAAGAAACTAATTATTGTGCGACACCAGCGATGGAGTTTGATTTTATACCTGTTGAAATATTCCAGACAGTCATTCAACAACTTCACAATTGGAAATCACCTGGAACAGACTACATTCACAATTATTGGTTAAAAAAATTCACATTCCTACACCCTTTCTTACACAACTATATTAATAAATTTATTCAAGAACCTGAAACTATGCCTGATTATATGACAACCGGTATTACGTACATGCTTCCTAAAGACCAAGATGACCCTAATAACCCAGCAAAATATAGACCCATAACCTGCCTACAATCACTTTATAAAATAATAACATCATGCCTAAGTCACTTAATATATAAACACACTACCAAAAATAATATACTCGCAGAACAGCAAAAAGGGTGTAGGAAATATAGTCAAGAATGTAAAGAGCAAATTACTATCGATGCTATTATACTAAAACAAGTTCAACAGTATAAAACAAGTCTTTTCTCAATGTATATTGATTACAAAAAAGCGTATGATTCCATGCCCCATACCTGGTTGATGAAAGTTCTAGAAATTTATAAAATTCACCCAGTAATTATCTCATTCCTCCGAAACACCATGTCGAATTGGTCAACATCCCTTAAACTGTCCTCCAGTAATCATGACATAGAAACCGGTAACATCAAGATCCAACGAGGAATATTTCAGGGCGACACCCTAAGTCCATTATGGTTCTGCCTTGCACTTAACCCTCTAAGCAATCTTCTAAATAAATCAAAAATAGGATACACTTTTAAAAACAGTTGTAACTTGGGTGAAAATGAACAAATACCGCTTCTTAACCATCTGCTTTACATGGACGATATCAAACTCTATGCCAGTACCGAGCAAGATTTATATCAATTAGCTGAAACTACAGAATGCTTCTCTCAAGATATTGGCATGGAGTTTGGTATCGATAAATGTAAAATAAATTCAATAATCTCAGGAAAACCTTTTCAACATCACTATGACACCAGTGCAGGTCAACGAATTGAACCATTAGATGAACATGAGACTTATAAATATCTTGGCTGCCAACAGTCTAAAAACATACACCACAAAGAAATAAAATTAAAATTAAAGCAACAAATTAAACATAGACTTAATGCTATATTAAAATCACACCTCTACAGTAAAAACATTATCAAAGTCATTAATAGTTACGCAATTCCAGTATTAACCTACTCTTTTGGATTGATTAATTGGAGCAAATCAGATCTTAAACAGCTACAGCGCATAGTCAACACAACTATGACACTCCATCGTAAACATCATCCTAGATCGTGTACTCAGAGGCTAACGTTACCGAGAGGCGACGGAGGAAGAGGACTGATCGATATTCATAACCTCCACAATAAGCAAATTTCTAATCTTCGGGCTTACTTTCTTCATGGAACCTCCTTAATTCATCGCACAATAGTACTTAATGATAATAAATATACACCACTCAACTTACAAGATTTAGCTACTCAAAAAAATGAAGCACAGATAACACGACAAACTAAACTCACTGAATGGTCTCGCAAGTCTTTACATGGAAGGCACTACCATGACCTGAACCTGCCTTATGTCGACAAATATGCGTCGAACGAATGGCTAAGGCGTGGACAGCTCTTTCCAGAGACTGAGGGATTCATGCTTGCCATCCAGGATCAAGTTATAGAGACGCGCAACTACAGGAAATATATAATGAAGCTGCCAAACACGCAGGACACATGTCGCCGCTGCAACAGTGGAGCGGAGACAATACAACACGTGACTGGTGCTTGTCGAGCTATCGTACAGACTGACTACAAGCACCGTCACGACCAAGTTGCAAATATTATCCACCAAAAGTTAGCACACAAATATAATTTAATATCATCTCCTCCTACCCCATACTACAAATATACACCACAAACGGTTTTAGACAATTCTTCCTATAAATTATACTACGATAGAGCCATTTTAACAGACAGAACAGTTCATAATAACAGACCAGACATTACTTTACTAAACAAACACAATAAAACAGCAACTTTAATAGATATTGCAATACCCAACACACACAACTTACAAACCACGATATCTGAAAAATTAAGGAAATATGTAGACCTGAAAGATGAAATAACACGAATGTGGAACCTCCGCAAAGTCACGATAGTCCCAATAGTTATTTCTACAACCGGTGTCATCCCTCAGTCGTTGCAAGAATCTCTAAAATCAATAGATCTACCGAAACTAACCTATATAAACCTTCAAAAAGCAGTTATTTTAAATACTTGCAGGATTGTTAGAAAGTTTCTACAAAATGACTCTACATCTTCAGACCAAATCTCTACACAAACAACTCGAGCTGATGTAGACTTGGCTTAGGCCCGTGGACATCTCTCTTTTAAATCAGCTCTAAAGCTAGACTTGAAAAAGTTAAAAAGAAAAATAATAATAATAAATAAATCTCCAGACTAACACACCAATTATGTGGCCCTAAAGTAAGTTGCAGTAAGCACTTGTGTTATAGGTACCACATAATGGACTAGGGGAGAACCTAGTTACACCCAGACACGAGCCAATATCGAAAAACCATTTTAACGACATTGGCCCGACCCGGGAATCGAACCCGGAACCATCCGCTTAGCAGTCCGGTGTATATACCGCTGCACCACAGAGGTCGTCAAAATAGTTAGTAAACCAGCAAAAAAGCCAGCGAATTGGGAGACACCTGACGTGATTTTCGGCGCCAACGATGCTTATGCTTAATAGGTATGTATTTACCCGAGCGTCATTATGTTGTATTCTGAATATAAGATGGCATCTTAGGATCGATGTGATAGATGGCATTTGATCAGGGAAGCGTGCTAAACTTTATTCATGATGCTCGGTACTTTGTTTTTCTACTGAGTAAATCGTAGATTATTATTTACGATTTTTCCGCTTTTGTTCAATTTTCTACAAACTAACAGATTTTGTTTGACAATGTCAAGATTGCTTTTCACAAGTTGGAAACCTTCTCACTGCCTTTTGAAATGCTTATTAAATAATAGTTAGTTAAAATTTAAAAATGCACAGTTTTCATCATTCTAATATACCTACCACATACCTAACTATGATTTAACGTGCTCCAGTATAACGCCCGATCCTAATGGGCCAAATACTGTTAGAGTTCCCAGTAGAGTGCCATATCCCCTTTATATTAATCTAATGTGCTCAAGTAAATACCGAAAAGAATATAACTCAATGAATGCTTATAAAACACTCTATATCTATACATATCTATGTTTATCAAGATATTCTATTATACCGGGTGTCCAGCAAACAATGGATAACCTCTGAAGGGCTGATAGTAGAACTAAAGGCAAGCCTAAATAATAATTGATAAAAAGTATAACCCTTACACTGTTAGAAATATGGCGCTTTTAAAAAAAACTTCATATTTTTTTGATTGTGCTCATATTTTTACTCGTAACGAGGTCAAATCACTTAATACCATCATTATTTCTGTGCTAAAATAATAAATATTAACCGCATCAGTGAATAACTACCAACAAAAATAGCTAACTAAAGTATTTTTCTCAAAAAATAATGTTAAACTTTTGATTTGTGTAAAATTTCTAAAGAAATATTTTTGATGTGGAACTTTGAACAGCTCTGGTGTAAAAAAATAATATGAAAGCAACAGTGACCAATTATTTCAAAATATTCCTGGTTTAATAACGTTTTTAAAAAGATGTAATATGTCGTTATTGTAATGAAAAAATATTGAACTAATGGTATTAGTGTGTAAAATTTTTTTACACGTGAGCTACGTTGTGGGTCTAGCATTGTTTACTTTTACTATGTTATTACTTTATTTTTATATGTTTAATGTTAGCACTGCTTGTAGTTCCAAAGAATAATAAATAAATAAATAAATAAATAAAATGGGATGATTATTTAGTTCTAGCAAAATTAAAAAAATACAATAAAACTAAAGTAATATGATTTTCAACTGATATTAATTGCAAACAAATTGGAATAATTGAGAGCAACTGTTTAAATTGTCTGTCCCCATCCTGATGCAGGCCCTACAACTACGAATAAAGGATCTTCAAAAAAATCGCGCGTGTCGTCGATCATTGATTGCAGCGGCCTGAACACGAGCTCGTAGATCTTCTAATGATGTTACTGGTTGCCGATAAAACTCTTCCTTAAAATACCCCCAGTAAAAAAGTCCAAAGTGTTTAGGTTTAGGCGGCCTACCTACCTGTTAGGGTAGGTTTCGTCAAGTATGCACATAATGCAACAGCATAGTGTGCTAGACAGCCTTCATTTTGAAGCCAATATGTGTCGCAAAGCTCTTCGGGCACTCTATCAAAAAATTGGGTAAGTCATTTTGAAGAAAATTTGGATCACTTTCTCCTGTTAAGTTGATTTCTTTGAAGATCCTTTGTTCGTAGATGTAGGGTCTGCATCAGGATGGGGACAGACAATTTGAACAGTTGCTCTCAATTATTACAATGTGTTTGCAATTAATATCAATTGACAATCATATTTCTTTAGTTTTATTGTATTTTTTTAATTTTGCTAGTACTAAATAATCATCCCATTTTACACACTAATACCATTAGTTCAATATTTTTTCATTAAAATAACGACATATTACATCTTTTTAAAAACGTTATTAAACCAGGAATATTTTGAAATAATTGGTCACTGTTGCTTTCATATTATTTTTTTACACCAGAGCTGTTCAAAGTTCCACATCAAAAATATTTCTTTAGAAATTTTACACAAATCAAAAGTTTAACATTATTTTTTGAGAAAAATACTTTAGTTAGCTATTTTATTTGATAGTTATACACTGATGCGATTAATATTGATTATTTTAGCACAGAAATAATGATGGTATTGAGTGATTTGACCTAGTTACGAGAAAAAATATGAACACAGTCAAAAAAATATGAAGTTTTTTTTTTAAAGCGCCATATTTCTAGTAGTGTAAGGGTTATACTTTTTATCAATTATTTTTTAGGCTTGCCTTTAGCTCTACTATCAGCCCTTCAGAGGTTATCCATTGTTTCCTGGACACCCTGTATATGTAATGTTTAGTTAAGCCTTATTCACATGTAAATTTTCTCACGTCTCGTTAGCAGCGGTAGCCTATATCATTTTCTTTGCCTTTATTGCTTTGATATTAAACTTCATTATAATGCAAATGCGACATTTAAGTACCTACCCAACTAATTATATAAAATACCTTAATATATGTGGTAATTCAACATTTTATACAATTGAGTAATAGAGGTGACGAGTAAGAGCGGATCTTTAAAATTCATAAAAAACTAACAGAATAGGATTTATTGGATTTGGGCCATTTTCAGTTAAAACGTTATTTCGTTTCTACCAAACCGTGTATGGGAAACCAAATATTGACATTGAATAAATAATCATAAAAATCGATTCAGATTTAGAAATAAATAAGAATAAGATAAAATTTTGTATGTTCTAAATGGCGCGTTATATTATACTATATAGTTATAGCCCAAAAATCGTGTCGTTAATTTTTTTATGACTTTCATCATAGCTTAACTAAATTTTTTGTTTGGAGTGTGGCTTAATCGAGAGCCTGAGCTAAACCTTTTTTTACTTTAAATAAATAAATTAATTAAATAATCTTAGCATAAAAACACAAATCTGAATATAAATAATTTACGTAACGTGTTACTTTGCAGCAATAATATCACTTGTGGTCTTAACAAAACGGTGAGTAAAATAAAACAAACATAAAAGCAATTAAAACGGAGATTAAGTAATAAACCACAAACTAATCAGGACTACAATTTGATTCTAGGAACGGACTAAAGCTACCTCACTTTGTTTACTGTTAATTAACCCTAAGGGGGTTTTCTACCTATTAGCTCAAAAACACACATTTATGTAGATTCAACACCTTATTATCTACTTAGTTGTTACCCTTGGGACTAGAAATAAAATTTTGGTTGAAAATGGTTTTATGAATAAGTAATCGGGCGGGACCCGAGGATTCACTCGCTTGGAAATACAATTAACCGAAATATGGGAACAAAGTGACATAGTTTGTGATAAATTAAGTTACAGTATGATAAGAAGTACAAGAGATTGTCCCCAGTATCTAAACTTAGTAACTTTACCTCTTTATAATATTCGTATAAGTAGATTAGATGATACCTTCTACCTTAAATAGCATTAATTGGCCACGTATTCTTGAAAGAGAAAAACAAGAATGATATAAAATATTTGAATAGCGCTTAACGTCTTATTAGTTCACGTTTTTATTCTTTTGGATTACCGTTCACTAAAAAAACCCTTTAACTACCGTTTTTTATTCTAATTTAAAAAACGAATCAACTGACTTTTTGATATTTTATGCATTTGTATTAAAACGCTTTTGAATTGCGCAAAGTAAAGAAAAGATAGTACAATTGTAAGCTATATTTTTATATGAAAATAGTTGTTTTGTTTAATGTGTGTATAATTAAGTATCTTTGTCTAAAATTTTTGGGAAAGTCAGATCTTTGTAGAGAAGTGATTAATTTTTACATGGGCTATCTGTTTAATATTTAAGTGCTTACGTGAAACAGAACATTTGTTTAAAAATAATATAGCTGTGTTTAAGTTAGTGCTAAACCTAATAGGATAGATAATATTAATAACGCTTAAATAAGCTGCTAATAAAGGAATTGCTTGTCGATTCTGATTTCTAGTTAAAACATTTCATAAATATATCATAAATATTACGTACTGGAACAAATAACAAACTTGATTTTTTTTTGTAAGGGTAACAATTACCTACCCTAAACTTACATTTCTTAAATCGATTTAGAAAAAAACATGGTACCTATTAATCAAACCATTAGACTTACCAGGCATTTAATTTACCCCACCAATTCACAAAAACTCATCCCGATATTCTTAGAAACTTCCACTAGTTACCATCAAAATAACTTATTTAGGTATCCAACATTGTTCTTAATACTTCTCGTAAACTTGTCTTTATAAATGAGAGCCCGGTACGTGCGTACTCCACGGCAGTTCGTTTTATACTGAAAGAACTGTTCGTTTCACCGACTACAAAATTCAAATATTGAAGGGAACTGTTCGCTCCGCAGTCTTCAATCAAAATACAAATATCGAAGGCTACAAGTAGGTGCCTATAATGGGAGCTGAAAATATTTCCTACTAAAAGCTTTTAGTCGAAAGCCTTCTAGTGTTAGATTTAATCACTGAATAAGTGCTAATTGATTTTCAGTCTTTGGAAGTGTATTGTTGTTGGGTAAATTGTATTTTTAATTGAGGAATAAAATTGAATGTTTTATTTGAATAAACCGTAGTTTTTAATTAAAAGTTTTGTCCGAAAAATACTTTAAAACATATTTCTAGTTAATATTGGTGACAGACGCTGGTAGACGTTGGTGGTAGAAGATGCTAAAGTTAATTACAAATGACTAGTTTTCATAAATTAATTACAATTATTATTCGAAAAGTTCTTTAATTAAATGCAGACAAAATGTGCTTATGACGCCGATATTGGGCTTAATATGCCAAATTTATAATAACCTACGTGGCACTTTTTGTAGACGGACATGCAAATCTTAGTATGTAGGTCTACTAGCTTTCCGCCCTACGACTTCACCCGCAGCCAAATTGACTTTTACCGTCGGTATTGGGTAATTTCGGGCGATAAAATATATATAATCAATAAAAAAAACTATTTAAAAACTTTTTTTTTCACTTTAAACCAGTGCCTTCTGAGATAAGCGCGTTCAAACAAACATACTCTTCAGTTTTATTTTATCAGCCAAACATTTCAACGAAACAATTAGAACTAAACGCATTAATTACAAAGCGACAGTAAACCAATAACGAGGAAAGATAGAATTTCTTGAAACTAGTTTTATAGTGCTAAGAAATTTCCTTCGATTCTTTCTAGTGTTTAGCTATATGCAGTTTTATTTATGTCTTTTGCTTGATTCCGAGTGCAGTTTCTAATTTACTATGTTGACGTTGAGCAAGAAAACAAACAACCTATTTCTAGAACCGGGTAGTGAGTAAATGCTTCAAGTGGGAGCGGTTAAAAGCTATTCAATTACCAACGTAACCTATAGGTAGGTGCAGAATTTCATAGTTTTATTTTATGTATTTGTACATAAAATTCAATTGATTTATGTACATGTGCCCTAACAGTTTTTTTTAATTTATCCCGTATGGGGACCTAACAGATTTTAGTTTGTCAAAGTTCCTTTGCCTCAATTTTTACACACTAAATTGACAAATGTGACATTTAGGTATGTCATTGCGATCATTTTCACGAAATGTTGTAGTTATGTTATGGAAATTATGTATTTTTTAAATAACAAAGTGATTGTGTTTTATATAATCTATAACTTTTAACAAAAAGGAGACTTGAAAATGGAATCGAACGAAGCAGACAGTACGAATAGTGTGGAAAAGAGTCCTAAGCCCGTGACTATTAGAAAATCAAGGAGCAGAGAGCGTCGCCCACAAAGGATACTCAACTTACCAATGTTGAAACATGCACACAATCCTACGCCCATTCCACTAAAGAACAGCGAAGAAAAATTCGAAATGAAAGACATCCCACTCTCCAAACATATAGATATTTTCCAGAGAGAACCAACAAGCCAATACGACCAGAGCAGAGGGATCTTCAGCCAGACACCCGTGTGTTACAGATTAGATAACATTAAAGTAAGAAAAGCAAGGAGTAAATCGCGACACCGATCGCAGAAACCATCCCAGTCTGTAATAATTCGAGAAGAGTCGAGCCAAGCCAGGCGCAGCCCCGCTTCATCTACCTCCACCAAAGCCAGAACTGACTCTCTGATGTCAGATGACTCTGGTTCATTCTCTATTAAACCCGTGAAATCAGAATTATCACAAATTATATCTCAACTACTTAAACCTAGAGCAGTTGGGGTAAAAGCATTTTTTGCCAACTCGAAGAAATGGATTTACAACAAAGAGGACGGCACTTATTGTGGCCGGACATGCAGTTCCTGGTTGTATATAACTATATACGGTATTATGTACCTGATCGCCCAAATGGCATTCACACTTTTCCTTTTGTATGTATCATTGTTAGTTGTGAACAACCATGAGCAATGGCCGGATATAGGTAAAGCGGATTTGCAAACTTATGCTCAAAATGGTATAGGGTTATCAGCTGTTCCAGCGTCAGACGGGACTTATCCATTGATATGGTATAGGAGCAAGGACCCTCAAGATTATAAAATTTATATTGACACCATTGATTTCATGCTACGTAGACGAAAACCAAATGCAACAGCATTGAAAAGTTTAGGTCCATGTGGTGTATCACCGTTTGGTTATAGCGAGACACCGTGCGTTTTGGTCAGGATAAACAAACAGATTGGTTGGTCAGGTAAAGCATTGTCTACTAGCTCTAATCTGACGCGCACTGCTCCGGCTAACGTCAAGAAATGGATTCAAAGTAAACGAATGCTGTGGCTACATTGTGATGGCATTAACCAACATGACAAAGAGCATATCCAGGAAATCCGGTACCACCCGAACCCCCCAGGTATCGATCCGAATATTTTCCCGATGGATATGGACGAGGACGCTCCCCTTCTTGGTGTTCAGTTTACTCGTTTCACTAAAGGATTATCAATAGATATCCAGTGTAAATTATGGTATGACACGGGAACGTCGGCGGTCGAATTCGTACTGTTCGTATATCCTGAAGTTGGTATAAACAGTAGACGATCATTGTGCAAGGTCTGTTGACCTTTGTTATTGCATAATTTGAAAGATACCTTCAGCTCGGGCTATGGCCGCTCGTGCCAGTATTAAATGCGGACGTAGAAGACAAGTCTGTTACAGGAAGTAGCAGTTAAATTTCTCGGCACTCGCCATATTTAAAATGTTATTTATTTATGTGTGTTGACTTGCACTAAAGCTTTGCATTTGCATTCGATTCTTGCTTACAATCACTACATATTATGTGTTTTATATATAAAAGTAAAGTAAATGAGTGACATACATTAATTATCTTTATTAGGCCTGTTCATATTATGGAAACTAAAATTACGTTATCAAGCGTTATGACTAATTTCCCGATTTTGTACGTGAATTTATTTAGAACTCTCTCTATTTTTATAAGTAAATATTTTTATTTGTATATATTATATTAATTTACGTGTTTAATTTTACTGTGATCTATTTTACAAAGGTATCAAAGATAATTTTGTCTTAGACAATTCTGTGTGAAGGCAGGTACTATTTTTTACGATAACTGGTTTATAATTGCTTTATTATCTACTATTGGACCTAGATGAGTAGCAGTTAAATAAAAAAAAAGGGGAAGAGCGACGCAAAAAGCTTACCTTACCTTTCTTAGCTTACCTTTAACAAAAAGTAAAACAAAAGCCAACTAGTATTTTTTACACAGATAATTTTGTATTTCCTACGTGACATTACAAGTCACCCTGTATAGCAGGATTTTTTCTATTTTGTTAGGTTAGTAGGTAAAAAGAGGAACCAATATCTAGACAAAGATTTTTGAGATCATGCAGTTTCCAATGCTGCAAATTGAGCTTAACATTTTTATCATCAATATCAATATATTTTTTCCTAAACGAGTCTTATTTACATGGTTAACACTTAGGGTTAACAGTAATATTTGGCTAGACTGGCTTCTAGTCTGACAAAAGCGATGACATTATATTATAGAGCAAGATAATTCCCACGTTGTCCTTGTTCATCGTACATTTTTCATTTCTTTCGCCCCAGGCTCCGACTAACTCGTAAAGCCTTAATATGAAAACATTTCGCTTGATGCTGTGACCGTCCAATTTTGCTCGCAGCGGGCGACTCCAATTCGGAATGCTCCCAGACACCAATGATTGGATATCACCGAGTTATATGTAGTATACCAACGGAGAACACATTGGCATGATATATTCTAAAAGTAAGCAAATACTTACAAACGTTTAGCACTGAAAACGGGAAGAATCGCCGTAAATGGGCTACTGTCATAATTTACAAAAAGCTTGAGAAAAGGTAACGTCACCATAATAGTGCGTGTCTTGAACAGTCGTTGGCACTGCATGTCAAAGACTAAGCCATAAATAGCTTATATATGACAGACACTGTGTTCTCTCCATTGGTTACAGTGCTCCATGTTGGACACGGAATGAAACGAGTGCTTTGTAGAACAATTGAATCGATGATTGAAATGGACTGCGGTGCTTCTGTCTGGATGTGAGATCGCAGTTGTTTCTAGTTGCACGTGGCTATATACCTATACCTACACAAGTATAGTATAGAAGTACGTGCTAATTGATACATCAGCAAAGTATGACTAATTCTTTCCCAAGTCTGAATAAGCATATAAGTACATACAACAACTTAATAATGTAGATGTAGGTTATTAAAGAATTGTGCGATGTTTATCTAATTAAGGACATTTCAGATTCTTCTGACAGGTACACTAAACTTATTTTTATCCCTTGTCTCCATGTAGTAATATTTGAGTTCATTTACACCGTTACCTTTTTTCATTTTTTTCGTCCTCTGTGATCATGAGGTACAAGTTATCTTTCAACTAGTGGCCGCTCGCGACTCCATTCGCGTAAGTCGGTTTCCCGTGGGAACGCGAAGTTTTCCCGCGGTAAAAAGTTCCCTTAATTCTTTCATACATATATTTTTGGTATCTAGAACCGTTTTCGCAGCGCACGCAACGGAAGCCCTCAAGGACGAATAATTTTCCCCGTTTTTTTCATATTTTCCATTATTTCTTCGCTCCTAATAGTTGCAGCGTGATGTTATATAGCTTAAAGCCTGCCTCGATAAATGGTCTATTCAACACAACAATAATTTTTAAATTCGAACCAGTAGTTCCTGAGATTAGCGCGTTTAAACAAACAAACAAACAAACAAACTCTTCAGCTTTATAATATTTAAAGATGAGGATAAACTTTATTAAAAATCGGTATATTCATTCAAGCAGGCACTCAGAACGCACATTCAACTCAACACATAAAAGAAACTTCCTTTCTAAAGGTATTAGAAAAGTTTTTGTATTGAGAATTGAATTTATTTTCATTCTCATATGACTTCTGGTTTGACATGCATTTTTATTTTAATAAAACACAGAGATTTACTCAATAATTTATTAATACGCTAATAATTCCATGAATATTACTTCACACTATTTAAAAGACTTTTTAATAAGAAGATAATGTTTATATACTTTCCATCATCATCAATTTAGGCTTTAAATCTGATTTCATAATCTGCAACGATCATTACCCATTTATTTACCATTTTACATACAATTTTACATAAATTTTACCTTTTTGCTTAACATTAGGTACCTATATGATATTTTGTAAAACAATTTAAACAAGTCATCAGTTACAAAATTAAAGTCGGTTGGTCAATAAAATTCAGCTTTTGTAATTACAGGCTTTTACAGTTTTATTTAACTGTCAAAATTATGCCATTGATTGGCTACTGCAACGTTAACATAAAGTACCCGAATCGATGTTTCAACAAAAAATAATCGATGTAGATACTCTGTACCTGCACGGAAAAGGTACATCTCAGAACAATATTACTGAGTATATAATTTAATATTCGACGAATAAAAAAGACGTTCACATCTTGGTTGGCACTAGCTATGTCTATCACATTGGGACCTTGCAGAATACCATTAAAGATAACTCTATCGCAATAGCAGAAAGGATATAGATTGGATTCCACTACTCTTGTACTTCAAGTTACTTTAGTTGAAATAATTAAGATTAAAAGTTGTTCTACCGATATCTATGTATTCACAATATGAATTGACTTAACCATTGAGAAAGCTACAACGTTTAAAGAAGCTTCAACAACTGTTAATGATAGTTATACTTCCAGCTATACAAATCCCATCCTTGATGCAATATTTATTTTAGGCTTTATCAAAAATAGAAGGATTACAGATATAATATATATCACAAAATATATTCATTGTTTTTAACGACATTCGTTTGTTTAAGTACCACAAACAATCAAGATTAACGAAGATTATACTAGTGACAAGGAGTTTTTGTCCCCTGATAAAATATCACCTGATTTCGTGGTACTTAAATCAAATCTCAACATGTTAGGCCTGACACCACGTATATTCTGGACCACTGAAGAAGAGGTAATGATTGAAATCACGTTTTTAGAAATGCACAAAGCTACTACAAGCATAAATAGTCATTTCGGATTAAAAAATAAACGTAGTTCTAGCGTGCTTATAACCTAAACCAATAATTTTATCTACGCAACACAAAACAAAGTCTGCCAAGACAAAAACTAGAAGCCACATATTTATCATATAATTTTCTAAATATCGAACAACATTTTCGTATCAAGGAGTACCAATAACTATAAGTTTAGAATCAGTCAGTAAAATTCTAATATAAGGTAAATAATGTAAACTATGACATAGTAAATAATATTTTACAGCATGCTTCATTAATACAACGCTACACACATTTTTATACAAATATTTATCATTAATTACTTCATAAAATATTGAATATATTAAAATATTATAATCAACCACATAGACTTTGTAAATAGCTACAGATGAAGACATGTTTAAATCTAACAGTTTCGAATATTTAGAAATAGGAAGTATAGCTTTTTATTCAAGATAAACATACTTTTTTGAACTTAATAATAAAGTGCATTGTAAATAAATAAATAAAAGGACAGTCGATAAAGATAGTGGACTAACTACATCTAAAATACCTATTACGTAAACAAATACGCTTACAAATTAACATTAATCTTAAATGGACGAACACATCATTCGAGCGAATGCAGTCTACAAATACAATCATAATTAAGTCATTGCTTTGAGTGAACTTAGCTTACAGACCATAAATGCAACATCGCATTAAGTGCACTTCAATAAGAAACTAGATTTTGTTCGCGAGCACTCGATTTTCTCAGGAAATTATTACAACTATTCGATAGTGCACAAAATACGCGTTCAAATCAAACCTTATTTCTAATAAACAAACTGTATTTGGGATCAACGGTAACACAAGATAGATAACTCACTAAAATAGCACAATGGCGACTTCCCACTTCTTCGAGATCACACTTTGCTTCTAATTAACACCGCACTTTAAGCTTCCGAATTTTCACCATACAAAAGTTTTCGCAACCGATAGCACTCAGTAGTCTTTAGAATACGTTAACTTTATCAAACAGTTTGGCTATCAGGATCACTTCAATAGTTTATAGGCCACAATATTACAGGTACTTACACTTGTAATCGTTTTCACTCGTCCTCATATCAGCATTATTGCTATGTTGATTAACTTGTTCGTTCTTTGAGATTACCTATCGATTGACGTTAGTTTTAAATCCCGTAAATCGATGCGAGTATATCGTAAAACTCTTCATAGATCCCCATGAGCCACAGCAGTCCTCAGATGTAAAGATATGTCAAAAACGACATTCCTATGATGATAAGGGTGTTCGGTGATATTGAAAATCCTATATTCCAAGTACAATCGAGGTCTCTTGCTAGAACCTAAAATTTCAAAATTATATGTTAACAAATGTCATGTATGAGTTTTTTGAAGATGTAAAGAAATTGTTACTTACATCGTTTAATGTTCTATTGTAATAAGAAGGACATGTGGCAAATCGCAAATCATCCCGAGTTGTAACACAGCTTGCGGGCGGTTGGCAAAGATATTGTCTTCGTTTACGATCCCAACCCTCTATCCACCTTAAAATTTCAAAACCAATTAGCATGATCATCCCTACTAATATTATAATTGCGAAAGTAACTCTGTCTGTCTGTCTGTCTGTCTGTCTGTCTGTCTGTCTGTCTGTCTGTTACGCTTTCAGGCCTAAACCACTGAACCGATTTTGTAGAAATTTGGTATGAAGAAAGAACTGAACTTGGGAAAGGACATAGGGTAGGTACTTTTTACCGCGGGAAAACTTCTTATTCCCACGGGAAACCGACTTCCACGCGAACGGAGTCGCGGGCGGCCACTAGTTATTTTATAATTTTCATTTATATTTTATTTAGTTAAGCTTACCCAATTCCACAGTCGCAGTAAAGGGGATTTCCAGTTACAAGGACGTCGTGTAAGAAGATGCTGTTTGGAACTCCAGGCCAGCCTTTTTGTCCTGGGTTGGAAACTCTTGATAGCATGTTATGTCTGAGGTCCAATGTCAAATTCTGTAGTTTTCCTGCTCGCCAGAATACTTCACTGGGAATATCTTCAATGCTTGTGTTGAATATTGTGAGTTTTAGGGACTCAGATTGCATGCCCTGTAAAAACAACCAAATTTAGAAAGAAAAATGAATAGAAAGATTTTCAAACAATGAATAGAATTACTTACACTAAACAGATACGGTGCAAGATATCTTAAAGCTCTTCCAGTAATAGTTATATTGTTTAGTTTATTCGGCAGCAGTCCAGTCATCTCTCTACCCAATTCTGTATCGGAACTCTCAACCTCAATGTAAAGATTTTTCAGTCCGTTATTGTTTGTTACCATTTTGGCTATGCTGTACTCTCTCAAATTATTATAGACTGAAAGTTTTAGAGTTTTGAGACCGAATATTTTGGTAAATGCTCCTATTTCAAGCATTCTTAATCGTAGGTGTGTGACGTCTAAATATTCAAGTCGTGGTGAGATTCCGTATAGACTTGTGTTCAGTAATGCTGTTATGGGATTGCCTGATAATGATAGCCATCGTAATTCAGCTAAAGTATGCGTCGCCTGTAAAACAAATATTAATGTTAAAAATATATTCTTGACAAAGAAAATTGTACTAAAAGTTATCGGACATATGAATGATCATATAATACTTACCACAGGAACAGTAGTAAAGTCATTGTAAGAAAGATCTAGAACTCTCAATCTTGTCAAGTTAGCTGTTGTTTCCGGTGGAATCGAAGGTAGATTGTTGTAAGACAAATCTAAGCTTTTCAATTTAGGTAAAGGCATAGATGGCACCTATAATAATATAAAATAGTCTTAAGTTGTTATCAAACGTGAAAATTAATTGATAGTCGGTACATAAGTTTAGTCGAATAACTTACAGTTATAAGGCTCACGTTCTTTAGACCCAAATGCAACAGTCTTCTTTCAAGGCCCTTAAAGACATTACCACTTCGTTCTCCAGAGTTAAAAGGCAAATTATTGCTAAGATCCAACCATTTCAGTCTCGGTAAAGCCGAAAAGGCTCCACTTTCAACTCGAACTAAATGATTATCCGATAGATCCAAAACGGCCAATGACTATAAAATTTTACAAATAGTTTCAGTCAATTAGCTTTATTTATGGGTAGTTATAGGAACCATCTTAATGTTAAAACATAATGATAAAATGGAAGATAGATATGGTGTTCAAATAAAACAAAATCTACAGGGTTAGTCTCAACGTGCATACAAAATAGAAAACCCAAAGAAACAAAAAAACCTACTTCACACAAACTACAAAAAAAACAAACAAACAAAATGTCGAAAGTAAGAAAGGGGTTGTTCATGTGATGATGAATGTTGATGATGATTATGGTGATGGTGATTGAGTTTTTGTGCAGTCTACCTTGTATAGTATATTTTTCGGGAATTGCTTTTTTTCGTGGAACACCCTGGCATTATCTCGTCTAGCAGTGTGGTACATATATTCGTCTCTGTAGTCTGGCTCTTCAGGCCAAAACTCTCCATTCTGATCAGGATTCTGGCAAACATGCAGGGGTTGGACAACACATTAGCCAAACTACGCACACACTGGCAAACAAGGCGACAACTAACATACAAACTGTTAGTATTATATTTAACGTATATATAGACTTAGCTCCCACTTCAAACCTGTTTCTATAAGCTTCGTTATTACAAAGTTAGTATGTTTAAATCTACACTTTTGTTATATTTCAATTTATCTACAGTATCTGTTGATCTAATTTGTTTGTTACCCGATATCGCAGAGTCAAATCAGCAGATGAAATAGCAGGAATGTAGTTGTTACTGAGATCTAACTCAACCAAGTTTCCCGCAGCGGCGGGAGATAAGCTGTTTGTGGGTATCCGTGAAAGTCCATTATGAGATAGATCCAGGCTAAAACATAAGGTCAAATGAGATAAACACGCCGCAAAATTTATTTCTAAAAATATATCTTAGTTTAAGGAAAATGACTATTTACTTAAAACATCATGAGTATTGTTAATAAAGAATTTTCTTAAAAGTTTATAAAACTGGCATCAGAAATTGGAAAAGAAACTGTAATAAAAGTACTTACAATTCAAGAGCTGGTGATGGGAACACGTTATCAAGTAAATTTTTGATTCGATTATGAGACAAGTCAACATTTGTCAACGACTGCATTTCCCGGAAGATATCAAGAGGAAGTTCCATTATATAGTTGTGGGATAAATCCAAGATCTTAAAAAAATACAAAAGTAAATAAAATAGAAATTAAATATTTAGAAAATCTGACATCATCTGATATTTATGGACCAGGAACAGAAGTATTACCTGTAGTTTTTTAACTTTCTTAAAGCAATCATATTCAAGATGGAATATCTCGTTATGAGACAGATCTAAATATTTTAGCAGCATCATCGATCCAAACACTTCTCGGGTAATATTTCTCATCTTGTTATAAGACAAATGAAGTTCGGACAACGTAAAGTCGGCATGTCTGTAAGGATAATAAACATTTAAATAGTGATACCAATGAAATGTAAAAAAAATAACATTTGTTTTCAAATTGACCTACCTGAAGTAATAAGGAGCAATAAAAGTAATGTTATTGTGGGAGAAATCCAACACTCTAATGTTGACCGACACTGTACTAAAGCCTGAAACAGAATATTAAATTACAATTGATACTGTGTAACTATCAAATATGTAACATGAATAACCAAAGCATCACCTTGATCAAAAAACATGTCTTCATCAGACTCCGACATAAGCCCTGATGCACGAGGAAGGAAAGAATGGTGAAAAAATAAATATCATAGAAATAGAAGCAACATATACTATAAAATAATACAAGAGTACAGTTTCTAAAAATAATAAAGAAGATATAGATACAATGCATAGTAAATAAAACGTGAACAGAGATGATATGTGTAAAGGTGATTTAGATGGTTTTCTTTTAACTTACTTTGCGGTGGTGGTGGTTGGTAGATATTTGGTTGATAGTAATTAGCCGTCGGTAGAGAGTCGAACAAAGCCACGATCTGATTGTATGAGACGTTCACTTTCAAGGACGTGGCGGAACCAACTTGATCGAATATGGAGAACTTGAAGTTATCCAAATTGTTGAATGACATGTCGAGTCTATAATAAAATCAAATATAAGGAAGGTATAACAAATTAGTTTAAAATTGTATTTAAGTACACATCAAGGATATTAAACAAGTTTTTGGCGTTAGTTTGCTCAGCAGTTGCTTATGTATGTTATGTATTATAGTATATTAAATGTAATTGATTGCGTAAAATAGAAAAAAAATACATAAGCGCTAAACTTACTCTTTGAGTGCTGGTAAGTTTTGGAAGGCTTCGTTAGCAATTCCAATAATCCTATTTCCTCTGAGTTTAATAGTTTTCAAGTTATCAAGACTTGTAAAAGCTCTCTGATCGATGCCTTCAATCAAATTATCTTCAAGCCACACCTGCTGTAGTTCTCTAAGATTCACAAACGTATGTGTTCCTATAAGCCTTAGTTGATTGAAAGACAAATAAATGCTGTCCAGTTGTTTATGAATATCTCCTTGGAGTGTTCCTTTTGAAAACTGCTCAATTTGGTTATCTTGTAAATTCAAAGATCGAAGTTTGTATAAAAAGTGGAAGGATGTGTCAGGTACGTTTTTAAGTTTATTGTTACTAATATCTAGATACTGGAGATCTACCACTGCTTTTAACGGTTCGAAAGGCAATAATTTTACCGTTTCTGATAAACCGTGAGCCACTTTCAACGTGGTTAAACTGTGCAACTGTAAAAAATATTATTTTGGTATTAGAACAAAGATTTAATATTGGCACGGAAGAAAAAATAAACTCGTTTCTCACCTCAGCAAAAGCAAAAGGATCAATATAATCGATATTGTTTTCTGACAAGTCAAGTGTTTTAATACTCCTGACATGTTGGAAGGCGCTTGACTCGATTCGGTTTAGATTGCTGCCGACAACTTTCAGATCTTCAATTTCAACCCCAAACTCCAGAAAATCTTCCGTTGATACACTTCGACGTATAAGTTTACCAACACTAAGGGCTCTTAATGATCTCATTCTAAAAGTAAAAACGTAGAATTTAGAAACAAAAGTTAAGCAAACGCTTAATACTAATAAAGATGGTGTATTTATGAAATACCTTCTAAGGTCCTGTATGCTCATCTCTAAAGAATTAGCACCGGAGATGTCCAACGAAAACAATCTGAATTGGAAGTTATTGAACGGTGTCGGGTCATACGTGTTGGTGTAAGAAGGCATATTTGACGCTATCAAGTTTATATCCACCTGCAAGATAAAGTTTCTTTGTCAAGTATGTCTTATTTATCAGAGATTCTAATTGACTAGCTTTTGCATGCATAATTAATGATCTTGGAATACATCTTCCTCCAAATTTTCCAACAAATTATATGGAACATCAATGGAATAGAAAATATGCCTTAGTGAAATTCCTTACCCTATTTTCTCTCAAGTCCAAGAACCTCAAGGCATCAAGCTTATTCAGCATGAACTTCGACACGACTGTCAAGTTGTTTTCAGATAGATCCAAGCTCTGAAGACTGTTTTCAAGTCCAGCAAAAGCAGCGGGCGATAAGTCAGTTATATCGCAGTTCTTCAGAGACAAAGATTTTATCTTTGCATTGCGGAAGGCATCCTCCTAAAAACATAACATAGATTTAAAATATTATTCTAAAATGACGTAGATAGTTAAGTAGACTTTTAAAGTTTTTGAACTTACTTTAATGAAAAATATAGGATTCCCATTGAGAGATGTGTAGTTAAGGACATTGAAGAACTTGAAGGAGCCGGGTATGAGCATGCCAATCAGATTATTGTCCAAACTGTAAACATAATCGTGATTTATTAGGATTCAAAAACACTGAAATTTCACGATTTCATTACAAAGTTGCATACATCTTAATAGAAAATATATACCAGAGAAAAAAAGGAGTTTTTACTTTTTTATGTTTACATTTCATTTCGATGTTGTAAAAGAAATAGTTTAAGGTGAACAAAAATCTAAAGACACTTTTCCCACTTCCTAATTTTTATGTTACTTCTATTTTGAAAGAGGTTCAGCGTAAAAACAAAACACAACCAGCATACTGTTTAAATTATTAGCACTTACTTCAACACATCTAACGACAGTCTGGCTCCATTGATATCGTGTGTTGGCGGCACCTGCTTGATGATGTTATTCGAAAGATCTAGATGTCGCAGCTGACGAAGAGGCGCCATCTCCTCATAAGGAATCAGAGACAGTTGGTTGTCGGCCAGGATCAGCTGGAAAATTAATGTGACTTTTGTAGTCGTAATCTGAATGGATTTCCTTGGGCGTTTTAAAATATTATGATGCCAAGTTAATCTGGTTGGTGTTATGACTGTAACATCCTATGGCTGTTTAACATAAAAAAATTGGATGGAGTTTGAATCGAATGCTAGTATAAGCATAAAATTTATGTTGTACTAATAAGATGTATCATTGCGTCATATCTACCAATTTTTTCTTACGTGTCTCACCCAAATCAGTCATACCTTATTAAGTCTGCCCATTCCATCTCTAAACACGCCGCTGTCAATAACTGTCAGATGGTTTCCCCGCAGGTCCAGGGTCTCCAGCATTGGAAGACCAGAGAAGGCATCCAGAGGCAGATTCACAATGGAGTTATCCGCCAATGCTAGAGTCTGGAGTGTATTCTCTAGACCACGCCAGTTATCTCCAGATATGTCGGATATTTCGTTGCCTGAAATAGTTTTAATGTCATGTTTTATTATTGCAACTACTTTAACATATTGCGTGTTGGGATTGGGTAGATCAAAATGGGGTTATCAATAGACGAAATCTATCGAATTCTCTATTTTATTCTGAATTGTTAAACCTACGCTTATTCAAGTAAGATCTGTATTCTTATAATTCATTGCATATCGAAGTAGTAAGATGTTATTAAATTCTATTTTCCTTCTTGGAATTTGCGAACAAAACCGCACGAATCATCAAGGATGTCAATTATATGACAATGCCCCTGCAAATTATGTTCACCTACTAACAACAATATTACGTAGCAGCCTTACATATAACCTTCGTAAGAAGTCATTTATTAATCATTAAATCATTTACTATAGCACTGGTTATGTTGCATTCTACAATGCATTTAAACAAGATACTGCAGTTAAACACAGATTATACAACAGCATAGCAGTAACTCTCGAGTGAATTACATAATTTCATGATATGACGAGCTTTTACAAATGGAACACCTACTCATTTGGTATTCATGAAATATCGCGATCGTTATCTCCGGTTTGTACGCTGTTATTTTAAGATATTGAAGGTATTATTTCTGTGTGTATGTTATAATACGTCACGGTTTATTGGTCGAGTCAAAATAAACCAAGTATTACAATGGAATTGAACTGTGAGAAATTGCGATCAAACACAACGTTTATGATATACAATAAAAACTTTACCAAGCTACTTTTTTTATGTAAAAATTCTGTAAGCTTTAATCTGAAATCTTAATCCATAACAAATTTAGATCTCCAGGTTGACAACTAAGTAAGTTACAACTGTATTTTTGTCAATTTAGAATCTTTTTAGGGACACTACAGTTAAAAAGAATGTGTTATCTAGATTTTTATGGACAGTTTAAGAGATTTCACACAGTTAAGAGGATACTTTTACATGATTCATTTTTCTACTCACTAATATTATGATTTACTAACCTGACAGGTCCAACAACCTCAGTTTCTGTAGATACCTCAACGCCCGACTCGGCACATTCGTCAGCTTGTCCTCCCTTAATTCCAACTCCCACAGAGTATTGTCCAATCCATAGAAAGCTTCTTCGTGTATAGTCTCAAGAGGGTTCTGGTTGATTGCCAATCGGTAGAGACCTGTAATTAATGGGAGTTAATTGAATCAAGTCCCAAGCGACGGTTTAAAAGGATTTGTGATTTAGTTATGAAGGTCGTGTGCGGTTGACTTTCACTTGGCACCCTATGTAAAAAAGATATCTTTGAATGAAGCGACTCAAATATCAATTAATCGTTGATTAGAATCTTGATCGATCACGTTTGGTTTATGTAGAATTTACATAAAATCTAAAACAACTTAAATCTGATTTAGATAGATAAAAGACCATATTTCTCACTCTCACCCATTAAGGACTAAGTATAACAATCCTAACAAGGTGTTGATTGAAGATATTTTTTTAAATATCCTTTTCTTCTTACCAGTAGCCTGAAAGAACTGCGGCTCCAGATCCCTGATCCTGTTCCCCGTCAGCTGCAGCATGAACACCTTGGAGCTGTTGACTGTGGGGGGCACCCTCAGGATCGGCACGTTGTTGCAGGTCACGATGCCCAGGTCTCCGTCCGGCTTCGAGCAGGTGCAGAGCGCTTGGAACAGGCATGGCGGGTGGCCTGGGTCGGTGTGCAGCTGGAGAGATAATTGAAGATCGATGAGCTCTTCTGGTTTTGGTGTTTGTGGGTGTAAATTTATTGGGGGATGTATGGGTGGGTAGTAGAAAGGCTTGGTGCATGCTATTAACTGAGTCCTGTCGAATTTGTACTACTTAGGTATACAAGTATGCATTTGGTTTGCACTTCAGTAATTTTAACGTCGCAGAAATAACTTTCGTAAAGAAATTTAAGTTTTTTTGAAAATTAAGTGTTTTTTTCTATGTTTTTTTTTTCGAATTATGAAAACTTTGTATAATAAACAAAATAACACCCGAAGCTTTTAGATACAGTTTTTCCAGGTCACAACACGGTTGTGATTTATCAATATCAGTAGATGTAGTGCCTCATATCGTAAAGGAGATTTGCCTTTTCGAAACGTATTTTTCGGATAGCATCATATCTTCGTAACATTTTCATATTAGATTACTGGCGTCAGGCCAAGGCTTTCTGAAGTCAACATTTGGTCTTATTTGCCTAAACATGAAAGGGATGTAGGTATTTAAATAATCTACAAGCCAAAGGACATTACTGTGTAAAACCACTAAATTACCTATTGCAATTGGAAGAGAAATAGTCGTTTAGTTCTGACATACAGAACAATTGGCATCAGATCTGATAGACATGTTTATGATCCAGAAAAAGATGCCACTTAGTGCTTGTGATTTGAAAACATGACTTAAAAAGGGCGCGTTAAGATAATTTATTAGTAAACAGACATTTTATAATAGTATAGGATCCCGCTAAAGAACGACCTTCACCGAGCTGGTTAATGGATAAAAGATATTTTTATCACATAAAATGTCAATAAATATATTGCAAATGTCTAAAAAAATTCGGTCCAGAATATCAAATAAAAAATAAATCTTTTGGTTTTTAAATTACACTAGCTTGGTTAATGAACAAATTTCATTCCAATCGAAAATATGAAGCCTATAGAATATACAAACGTTGGATGGAATGGAATTTGTTAATTAATTAAGCCAAAGAAACCTATTTGCAATATATTTTTGTCATATTTTATTTGATAAAAAATACCTTTCATCCATTAACCAGCTCGGTGAAGGTCGTTCTATAGCGGGATCCTATACTATAAGCTATAATGTTATTGTTTGCAGGCGATCCACCAAATGATGCGCCTAATGGTACCCCTAAATTTAAATGACGTTATTTAATCTGAATCTGCATAACAATAGTACAAACGAGATACGAAAGCCAACACAGATAGCCTCAGAGAACAGAATGAACGAAGATATTTCAACTTGCACTGTATAAAATTATGAAAGAATTCTGCGACTGCTTCTTTAAAGCATTCGCCGCTAGAAATCGGCGGTATATTTTTTCGTTCTCCGTTTTTGGGGTATAAATAATTCATTGCGGGTTCGAGCGTTTTTTCGAATTTACGCTCAGATTATTTGATATTGCTTCTGTGTTAGGAGGGTAGTAAGTACCTAATAACCTTTAATTTGAAGGTTCAAAGAGTACTACCGGTTGAGTATAGCCATTGGGAACCTCATATATTAGCTGATATCAATGTCTCAGGAATAAAAGCTAACATGTCTCACTGTACATAACTTGAATAGCTGTAGGTGAACCTTGTAGTCTACAGATACTAAACGCGTTTGAACGAGTGATAGAGTTTGAACATCACCGTGTAGAATAATAGGTATATCATTTTACAAATACGATCAACAGACTCCTATCATGGTTGGAGACATTATGCTATTCACATACTACATTTTTTACGACAGTCTGCAGTGTTAATTTTCTAAAAAAAACAGTAATAAGCAAAAAAATATCCGTTTTATTCTAACCCGCACACTGCTTAACTATATTCACAGTTTTATAAAAATTTAAGAAAATTTTATTCTAAGGTAAAATTTGCGAATTCAGGGGTAATCTTTCACGACTGAACCGATTCTAAAAAAATCTTACACTATCAGAGAAGGACGGCATTTATTTCTATTGTAAGACTAAATAAATATTGATACTCACATCTATGGCTCTAGACAGAGACGCCCATATCATCAGCAGGAGAGTTACCACCACCAGCGCATACCCAAACTTGACAAACGCCATCAGACTCTGTAACAATGGAAACATGCATTTATACAACTTTGCAAGTTGTAAATATACAACATATTATATGTAATATGCCAACAATAAATTAGCCGACAATACATCAATACATATTCGCCTCCACATCATTCACATCCATCTCATGGCTGATCTTTTCGATTTTTTTTATAATAACATTATATCCAAAAAGTTTTATTCGAATACCTATGGGGTGTTTTATTATAGCCGGTTTAACATAAATACATAATAATAGCACACTACAGGCTGAAGTACATGCTTTATACTCTAATTTCGAGAGGGGTTAAGCCGTAATCCACCATGCTGACTCAGAGCAGGTTTTTGAATGCATATGATGGATGTTAAAGTTTGCGCATACCTATGTTCTACATACATAACTTGACGATCTAAATATTACTATGAAATTGGAAACCTGACAGTGGGTAACATTTTATCGAATTTCCATGCGAGATGGAAGGTAATATTTGATATTTTATCATTTCCAATATCAATATCGTATTCAGAACAATCGACATTGACGTCATTACCATAATTCGAGTTTACTAAAAATAGCAACGGGTTTATCCGGCTCGAAGGACCTAATGTAGGTGGTTTGTGTAGTTTCGAAATACTACAATTATAATGCTTTGATTTGCATAAAAGTTTATAGGATATGTGTATCTCTGTATGTAATTAAATAAAAAAGAATTAAACAAGACATGAAACATAGAAATTCCATGATACTGCCAAGGTCATGAGGTCAAAACCAGGCCGTAATTAAGTCACAAATATATATCCCATTTTTTTAATTATTGCTCTGAATTAGTATTTACTACGTTGTTTTAGCCGTAGTTAAATTCTCAGCTCCTTAACAAGGAAAAAACTTTATTCCTCCATTTATTTCACACCACAATACCGCGAACTTTTCTATCACAAGCAGGACGCAAACGAGAATATCTCAAAGAACGTTTTCTTCCTCCAACTCGTTGCCACTGCAAAAAAGGGACAAAAAAAAAAAACTCTGCCATTTTCACGCTCCGCGCCCGGCGTAGCTTTAGAACTTTGATAAGTCTTGTATGATCCATTTAAAGGCTTTTTAGATCTACTACACAAGTTTTACGAGGAACTGCTTTTACGATGCATCGCATGGGCTATTTTTATTTATTTCTTAAATGTTTAATACCGAATGGCATTCAGGCAAGGAAATAGTTAAGAAACTGGAGATACCACTTTTATTAGCATTTTAGATCTAAGACTTTGTTATTATGTATGGAAAATGTGTTCTTATAATACATACCTAGTTCAAGCGCTTCTAAAGAAGTTAACTAACACTTTAATTCCACAATCAAACACTGCTTTTTCAAACTACAATTTATTTAAATGCAATTTACATAATATTCATCTGAGGTACCTACTTATGCATTTTACATCAATCTTTCATTGGATACCTATTTCAAGTTTGCTCATTTCAATTTCACTTATAGTATTAATGATCTTTATTCCAATCCGTAATTCCGTATATCTAAGTTTCGTCGTACAAATAATAAACATACCTTTAACCTTTACCTTACTAACAAAGTATTTTCAGGTAAACCACAACCCAAATGTTGGTTTTACCATTGCAAGTGATCGTTTCAGTGGATCAGACTGGACGTGGCTACTAACACGATAGTCTCGGTAAATGGAGCAAAGGCTTGAAAATCTGGTAATGCCAGTGCAGGAGTGGATTTGCCGTGCATACATGAATTTGAGATCGTCCCAAAGCTGCATGAATAGAATATCTAGACTGTGTGGTTGACTTTTTTTAAATGACTTTATGGAATAGTTTCTGACGCAGAAACTGTTTAGGGTTTTCCTAAAATTTAAGTATGTTATGTCGTAGAGTTACTTTTTCCTGTAAATTTTAATATTATGAAAAGGCCTCAGATCGTCAAGTAATTTAACCATGGAGGGGCACATTCGTGGTATATAAACACTATTACATTTCGGCTGCTTAAAGTAAACCATTTAAGGTAATGCTAATCAGTGTACGAGACACTTAAGTGTAAAGTTTGCCAAACACCTGCTCTTTGTAGGGCTTTCCTATGTATCAATAAACCTGAGAGAAAACGCTTGTAGTATTTGATACTTTAGAATCTTTTGATTTATATCTACAAAAGAAAGGTTGCTTTTTGACAAAATATGGCAGCAATAACGCTTTAACGGTGAGGGAAAAACATCGTGTGGAAACCACATTACTGGATGATTATCCATCATGTGATCCGCCAACCCGCACCGAGCCAGCGTGTTGGATTACGGCTCAAACCCTCTCGCGAGGAAGCCTGTGCCTAACTATTGGGACATATACAGGCTATTATTATTATTGTAGGATTCCCTACTTAAGCTTATAATCGATTAACTTGACCCCAAAAACCTGACAAATTCATTCTATCACCTATCTGTTGACCGCACCTGTTCAAAATTCGAAGCAGGAACCGGAAATTTACGTGACAAGCGAAATTTATAACGGCTTTGTTGCCATGGCAACCGGAGGCTGAGCAACGACGACGGTTTGAATTCAAAGTTGGAATTGGAATTTGTTGCCAATAAATACACAACAAGTTAGTTAGAGTATGAGCATGTATTAGCATATGTAATTAACATCATATGTTGGTTGGTAAGCGAGATACAAAGCGTGACTTGTATAGTTAGCTTCTGGGCAACTTCGAACAATAATATGTATGGAATAACAACTGACATAGAATAAAACTAAAATTCTTTCTATCGAGTTACCGTTTAAACAAATAAATAAAATAATTAAAATTCTTAGAAAATCATAAAAGAACGTAACTGAGTAACCGTGAGATTGTTTTAACTTTTTTCTAAGTAAGTGAGCCATCTTTAAAAAAATGTTTTTATGTTTGTATGTAGGAACTAAAATAAAATAAAAAAAAGTATTGTGTAAAGCTTTAGTATTTTTTTATGTCATATACCACTATTAATGAACCAATATTTCATTGCAATAGAAAACAAAAAATCTAGTACCTTTATCACGTACCAAGGAATAAATCATTGTATATCCTTACATTAGAGCAGTCCTCATTAAGATTCTGCTCACAATCATACAATTTTACAAATAATTTCTCCTAACACAGCATAAATGTCCCTGTATATCCCCAAAGAAAACGTAATTATTTCGTTAACAACAAACAAGTATAAATTATTCTTTGCTTTACCTCTTTAAAATGATATTCTTACTCACCATGTCATTATAATTACAACGTATCATGTTAACTAGTTTTTATAGCCGTCTTTCCAAACATAAGACTAAGCCAACTTTATGCACTAAGCACTGTTTCGTAACACTGTAAAATATTAATGAAGAAATGAAATGAAGTGCTATTTTGTAATAGTCCTAAATTTCATACAAAACAAACGCAAATCAGAGTTGTTACTTATAATATTAAATAGTCTTAGCAATTGTAACATATGCATGAAGGTAAACGTTTTCTGTAAAAATAATAGTACCTACAAGTAAATTCGAAGACTACATCACTAATTTTTATGAAACAATTCCTTAGTATAATAAATGAAATTATTAATAAATCTTTACCTATTATTTGGGAAAAGCGACAATCGAAAAAGATTTGGCTCTTCAACCTGATTGAGTACTCCTCAAAGAAATTGATTCCTTTGAAGCAAACCCCGACTGAAGTCAAAGTAAGAACATTGGTAGATGCTTTGATTCCGTTTTATATTGAAGAATACTTATTTATTACACGTGAGTATACCCTAATCTAAGCGTTTTAATATAAAAAAAATATAAGCGGGGTGTAAAAGAACTGCTTTCGAAAACAAAAACTGGGCATTGCTGGCATAAAAAAATATATAAGTATGATGAAAACAAATAATTTCAAATTTTATAGGGTTTTAATTTAATTTGCAATGTAAATAATCGCACCTGAACCGACACAGTTGATGTGTCAGCGATGATTTCAAGCGGCGAATATGACTTTACAATCCTTAATAACTTTTTTAAATTGAGTTTTCTGGGTATACTGTTAGTGAATTAAGTTACTATTGAGGCTCAAGAATACATGGTTTCAGGCTTCAGAAGTGGTCTTTTTACACGCGATATAGTTCACTAATATCTCTGTAGCTAAAATGTCGACAAAAATGTTTTCTTAACTTATGAAAAAAAATCTGTTTGTTCAGGAGAAGACTCGATAATTTAAAATGTATTGCAAACAAAAAAAACGATTCAAGCAAAATACAAAACTATGGAGAACTTGAAATGAAATGTAATCCAATTCTGAGTGGAAATAAATTAAAAGCCAACGTTACTCACAAAACCACATTAGCAGATAATCCTTAAAACAACCCAAACTCGGGCTCGATCTCAAAACTTTACCTTCAAAATCATCCAAACCAAAATGGGATTCGATTCATTCGAAGTCAAAACTTTGTACGTATCCGTCAAAAAACAAATCTATCGACCCAATTTCAACCCAACCAAAGATATGAGTATAATATGATTAATCATACACTACGAAATAGTATAAAATAAACAATAAAATTATCACACAATAAACACTTACCATTATGGTGTATCGGAGTGCTGTTCCCCATAAAACATCACATTTGGGTCATCACTTGAATACACAGTATCGTACACTCACTTGTACACAGAAATACACTTACGACGTCACGGATTTAGCAAACGATCTAAAGAGATAAAATAGTGGTCAAGTTTTTTCTTGGCGAGGAGTATTGCTGCAAAACGGATAACGTCAAGTTCGGGAGTTTAAACTGATTTAAAACAAGAACAACTATAGCCCGGTTGAAAGTTGTAACACCTAGGAATCGCTTCTGAATTCGCGTTAGAATATTTATTTTTTACGTCTCATCTTTTTTTAACATAATTATTAATGTGAAATCTATTTATTGTCTTTGGGGCATATCCACCATGTAAACAATAATAACCCATACATTTCTCGTTATAACGATCTGTAAACCATCAGAGTCCAAAAGTCTCAATCTTCCTACCAAAAACTTTTAAACCAGACAGATATTTCTTCACAAACTGCAAACAAAACTCGTCCGTGTAAACACATCTTTACTTAGTATCTGATTGATTCCTATTGGGCTTTTGGAAGCCCTTGTCAATAACGGAAGCTGTAAGATTATCCGCATTTCGTCCTATCAGAAGTGGGATCGACTTTGCCCCATTTTTTGCAGCGTCGGGATGTTATTTTACGAAATGACGTTGGCTGTATTTTATTTAGGTTTCGTAATAAAAATAGCAAAAAGGAAAAGACCTGTGGGCGAAATATGTGCTGAAATGGGGGAAAAAATATCAGGTGATCTATTTATAAATTATGCTTAATAAAACTACTAAACTAGAAGAAAATTTATACTCATCCCATCGGAGAAAGAAAATTACGTTCGTGTATTCTAGTAGGTATTTATTTCGAAGAAAGAAACTTTTATCGTAAAAAGATTTTTGTTAATTCCAATAAAACTGTCGGGTTGAACGTGCAAATATCAAGGATTCAAAAAGATTATTTTACATTTTTTTAGTGTTTCCCAAGAAAGTGCGTTTCATTTATCGTTATTTTAACCATAAGCAAAACTATAACTGACTGAGACTATAATAAATCTTCTTGCATAAAGGTAGTGCCAAACGGATTGCAAATATAATTAGGTTCCTTCAAATAGGTAGGTAGGTTCAGGTACCTTGCATTCGCTTCGTCATTGACACAAATCTTTAATGACCGGCCTGCAAGTACCAACGATGACTAAGATTTACTAAACCTAACTAAAGCATTAGTACTTTGTATAGAATTTAATAATAACAACAAAGTAGAAACGATTGTTGGACTCTTTGGTGCTTTAAATGACGTCGAGGACATTAACAATACGGATAATTTTCACTAGTTTTGTTCTATCATAAGCAGTGATTTTTGGCAAGGGGCAAAGTCTAATTTTGGTGTAAGAAAAGGTCGTAATAGCATAGCGTGCGATTGGCAAAATTCATGTTGATACGTCACTGCGAATAGCAGCATTTATTGGCTGTAGGTAGTTCTTGTGGAACCTTGAATGGCTTAACACTGTTTTTTGGCACAGCGCCCCTGCATGTGCTCTCTATTGTTTGGTGCTGCATGACAATGATTATTCCGCTCTGAATGCAAATTTGATAATATCGAATACTCTACATTAAACATAGACTTAACATAAGTAGAAGTTCAGCATAGGTTATCATTACATACCTCAGTAGAAAGTTTGTACACTAAAACGTTAGAAAAAACTGGGATAAACAAAATTAATGTTCTTGTAAACAAAATTATCTGAACTCTTAGAACTGTCCAAATTAATTAACGAGCGCTACAGGCAGCTTTGTAAAACACCAAGTTCATATCTCTTAAAAACATTGAATAAGCTCTCGAGCAGCGAAATGATGGATATGCGCAATAAAAAATCCAATTACGGCTAATTTATTTCTATTTTTCATACTGTACAAGGATATCACTCATATTTTCGTTGAAGAGAAAATGGACGGAATTTTTGCATTGTTAATTAAGCAAAGTTCGGTTTATTTAGGGAAACAACTGAATTTCTTATTGGGTTTGGTTCACGCAAAGAAAGAAGGAGAAAGATTGGTCAAGGTATATGTGTGCCAGTGAAAATATCACAAAATCAAAGTGCTGTAAGAATCTGGCAACGTAATGGAATTTCATTAAAAGTGCCTATCTTTGACGCGGAATTCAACTCAGAATAAACACATCAGAATTTTGTTCTTTCCTGCATGTTAAAGACTTTGCACATTCAAGTTCTGGAGACCAACTTTTTTGTCTTTTCAGGCAAGTGAAAAAAGTCAGATTATCTCCAGCCTTTTTTGCCATAATAGCAAAAAAGGTGTAAAGCCCCATGACTGGAAGCTATTGTGGAGGAGATTCATTGGAGTTACAGAGCTTATTGCTTAACCAAATTTGTCAAAACCCGTGACAAATCCTGATGCTATCTTTTTCAGAAGGTTCTCAACAAAATCCTGATTAAGACAATATGACTGCGTTTGATCAGAGCTTTTAGAAAAAAAGTTTTTAGTAGGTAGGCTTTTAGAAATAAATAACTAGTTATTGTTCTAAAAATTAAAACTATCTTCAAATTCAAATATATATAGGCAATCGACCCAAATGTCTTGAAACCCAGCTGTCACCTGTTTAATCAAATCTTTTATTACGGTACACAAATCGTTAACGAAACCCACAACTTTTGATTGCATTTAACGCCGATGTTAACACTAATTTAACTTCGCCGGATTTAGATGAGGATATGGTAGTTCTCTGGGAGGAAATTAAATCTTATAGCCAGATGTTCTTAGTAAATAGCCTGCTGAATAGAGACTGGTCCTGACTTATAGGCAAATAATCTGCAATCAGACAAATATAAATGGGTGTGGCTCGCATAACCACTTTTTGAATTAAATGAAGCCGATATAAACCTCTTTTTAAGTACATACATAAAGTTAACACATTCAAGACTAAGACTTTAAAAAATATAATCTTGACTCTCAAAAGTTCAATGTACAAAATCTCCTGACTTAAACTTAAATTGATTTCATCAAACATTGTAGGATTTTACGAAGTGATAGCTTAATCAAGGGGAATTGCGTATCTTGAGTTAAGTACGTCGATATCCACTCATCTTATTGATCAAAGTGATAGGATTGGTTTCAACTCAAGAGCATAACTGCGTGTTTATTCTATAACCCACTAGATACTTCAATTAATAAATTGCTTTCAACCCAAAAAGACAACCCTTTACTTTTTTCAGTGCAACAGAATAGACTATAAAAGTAATAACAACAAAAACAAACTCAAAGAGAAACTAAAACAAAGACAAAGTGATATTTGCTCACGATTTTTTTCAGGCGCATAACAAACACAATCGTTTTTATTGACATAATATGTATAAGTGAGTGTAGTTAGGTCATGAACCTCTCATTTTATATGCCTACAAACGAATAGGCTCGCTTTTGGTTGACACAAAGCAAATTATGTCTCTATCAGGTTCAGAGAGCACAGGAAATAAGTACTGTCGAGATCAAAAGTTAGTACTGGATTTTTTTCCCGTTAAGTGAACTTCATGCTACAATGATGTAACTAACAGAGGATAAGGTATTAACATTAATAAAAGAAAAATGTATGATTAATGTAGGCGATTATTTAGAAAAATGTAAAAACCGAAGCTTTAAAATGCTATTCAATTCATTTAGTACTTTTATTACTACTTGTACATAATAAATGCCGTCTAACAGTTTATTCAATTGGTATTTTTAAGCAAACACCCTAATGTTCGTTGAAAGACCTTGACACCATGTTACATAACTCAAGAACCACTTATTTTCCAAACTACATTTTCAGATCGCGTGAAAACTTAATGTACTAAATTTTGTCCTTCAAATATTGAGATTTTATCATAATTTAATCAATTTAAAACCGATTAACACTAACTTAATTTCGTTGAAAAGTAGATTCCTAGTTATAACTAGCCGTTGTACTAATTAGCCTGAGTTTCGCATGGCTAAATGTTTGACGACTTAATTACAAATTATTTAATTATTTAGTGTAAACACCATTAGTTTTCAATAAACGAGTACCCCTCTTCCTTAAAAACTGTAAGGCAGTATGCTTCTTTTTATAAGTAATAATAAACTTGATTTTGACAACTTAGGATATTTGAATAGCAAGTCATGATTATTCCACGTCCTTTTGTTCTATTAGCTTGTTTCAGCCAATACTCAGTCATCAACCGCTGTCAAGCCTCCAATCAATCAATCAACCAGAACACCGAATGTCTTTTCTTACCGACCGTGCAGTCCGACGTTCGCTATATAAATCAGTTCGCAAACAAAATTAGCAAAGTTCTAGTCGATAGACGTAACAGTTCCGAAGTGAAGTGGGTCACGAGTCACGAGCCTATAGTGAAGTCAATTGCGATTCCAATTGGGTTTAAGCCCTGTTTTTTACTCGGTTCGAAATTTAAATTATGGAATCTTAAGCGACGGAACAAAATGTTGCGGGCGAAATGTTTGACCCAGTTTTATTTTCGCAGGTTGTAGGTACGCGAGTCTTGAGAAAATAGATTTTTGTAAAAATGATTTGGGAGAAGACGTTTAATAGAAAAATATCTTCAATCAAAACTTTGTATGGTAGTTATGTCCGAGCGGATAATTTCTAAAGGTTTTTTACATTGAAATATTGAAAGACAGGTAGTTAATAGTTAAACCTAAACCATGAGTTTTATTTTATTTTTTTAAGGGGTGGCTAACAGCCTACAATCCAAAAATACATGTTAAATATAATTTATCAAAGGGCCACTTAAAAGCCTCCACAAACAGATGACATTTCATATTATAAGACGAACCAAATAATGTTATAATTTTTTAATTAAAATACTGCTTGGATAAATACTGAATTATGTGACCGCTGTAATTTTTTTGTAATCCTCTGATTTTGCAAATCTTACGCAATGTTACCAAGCGTTCTACTTCTCCAGTGCTGCCAATTTCTACCCTCAATTATGATTTAAAATAAAGCCGTCTGTCTCTGCGAAGAATCCGTATAAATCAATACTTGTACTGAGGTTACATTATAAGGCGGGGTTATAGTAGCTTACGAGGATATGTTATATGACTACTTTGTGAGGCTTCCAGCGTAAAGCGATTACTTTCTTACTAATTCAAGTGGAAGTAGTTGGAACAATTACTCATACATACTCTTTACGCTTACAAATGATGTTTGTGAAAAACTAGTCTTAGTTACATTGTAAAAAGTCTTGATTCCGCGTGAACAAATTTCTTCTTATATTACGTGCATGGGTTTCAAAGAACGGCGTGGGATTAATACACAATGCTTCTGTTAAAGGTAACACTAGCTTTGTATTGATAGGTTTGTAACAAGTAAAAGTGTCTTAAGAACGGAGTAAATATTTTTTCTAAGAATACAGCGGAAACCATACGATTACGATCATGCGCAACATGTGACTGTTTTAATGATTTCCTCGATGCTTTCCGAACGTTTCAGTATAATCCCTACTAATATTATAAATGCGAAAGCAACTCTGTCTGTCTGTCTGTTACGCTTTCACGCCAAAACCACTGAAGCGATTTTTATGAAATTTGGTATGAAGAAAGAACTGAACTTGGGAAAGGACATAGGCTACTTTTTACCGCGGGAAAACTTCTCATTCCCACGGGAAATCGACTTCCACGCGAACGGAGCCGCGGGCGGCCACTAGTTATACATAATGCACTTTAAAGCGAAATATTTTTTATTTAATTAGAAACCTAGTGTCAGGTGCTGCTTGTTAGTATTCAAAGTCAAAAAACACAGTGATGTTAAAATTTTATAGTCAGTTTAAAGAATTAATTAGAAACTTTTACATTTACTTTGTCAATATTGGCTTTTATTACTTATAGAGCCTTATTTGATTTTAGTTCAGTTTATAGAAAAGCTGTTCCGGTTTTTGTTAGCCTGAATAGTGATTGAACAAATTGATTATGGTTTTAAGGAGCATCTTTACAACTCTACCAAACCTACTAAAGCCTTCAACGAAGGTCTTCTGGGGTTTTGCAATGAGAATCCATTACAGAGGCGAAAATAACTTGAGCAAACATAACGGCCGATAACGTTACGAAATACGACTGACATATCTAATATAGTACCGAGCGGGTAATACAGATATTAAAGTTTAAGAAAACTTGGGAAAGATAATAATAGGAACAACATGTAATTAAAAAATAAATTTAATAACATTCCATTGACGTATAAAGTCCTGTGTAAAGTTTTCTTTTAATATTTTTTGGCCGGATACCTTACAAAAAAAAAACAAAGAAACTTGCCTTACTCAATACCAATTATAACTCCGTTTTTTTTTCTATCTTGGGTACAATTTTTATATTATCCTTTAATATATAATAGGTATATGTGTGTTATTATTATTTTTTCCTTATTTTGTTATAGATATCTACGTTGCAGGTACAGTATTCACGGCCGGTCCACATTATTGTGTTTCGCCATTGATTGCTAGATTCGAGGGCGTGGCTTAACTGAAGCGTGACATCAAATGTGTCAATATATCTTTAAAGTTATTTTAAACAGACGACTTCGATAAGTAATACGCACTGATTAATTTTTTTAAGACATATTGCAACAATGTGCAAACTACATTAATTTGCCTTTTAGTTGTCATTAAAGTCAAGATTCCAAACCAACTAACTATATGAGAGGATATCAATAGGTATATGTATGGATGGTTTTTACTCTTTCATGTAAAAACTACTGGACAGATTTTTATGTAAGTTTACAATTCTGATGTATAACCTATATTACATCAGAATAACATATAGGGTACTTTTTACCGCGGGAAAACTTCTCATTCCCACGGGAAACAGTCTTCCGTGCGAACAGAGTCGCGGGCGGTCACTATATTATAAACGTGGAAGTAGTCTATAATAAAAACGGACAATATTCATATCAGATTGCATGAATAAAAACGTATGATGATTGGTGACTCAGACCAAAGTGACTGGACCTTAGATATGACGCTGTCACTTGTCGCGTCTAACCTGTCTCAATTATAGTAAGTGAGTCATACTAGTTATTGACATACATTAATGAGAACTAAAGAAGTATATATATGACTGATAGTTATTGCAGTTTTAAAAACACAATTTAAAGCTGTTATGGCAGCGGTAGCCAAATTCGCTCATTAATAACAAGCGTTAGACTTTATCAGAAATTTTTAAGTCATTATAGAAGTCATAATTAAGCGTTTGTAGCTTAAAATGTAAAGCTCATTTGGGTAAAGTTCTTGTATGTAAGAAGAAACATAAAAAATTAAGGCGTAACGAAAGGTTTGTTACATAAAATAACAATTTTTACGGAAACACCTATAAATTCTTAACATTTCAACGCGTATCTACTGTACGTAGAATAGAAAAAATAAAACCCGAGACTGAAAAGCTCTACCGCATCATTACCTTAATCACTGCTTTAAAAGAAAAATACGATACATAACCACGGTGCTAAAGATTTATCCAAATATAGCCACAGATTACAAACAAGTTAGTAATAGGTATCTACTTACCTACAGGTTTTTACCAAATAGGAAAACGTTTAAAGTTTTTTTATGTATGATATCATCCATATGTAAATAAGAAAACAGAAATGAGTCACCGTTGGAATTTGAAATTTCTAAAGTAGTAAAATTGTCTTTCCAAAGGATTTCCTTAATTATACCTTCGGGATGTAAACACTACAATAAAACAAAATACCTTTGAAGATCTACGTTTTAAATTAGGCTTTGTTACCTTAGGATTAAGTTGGGAATTGAACAATGAGGGAAAAGGCTTTCCTCTGAAAGCGATGACCTATTTTAAAAGTTACGTTAATGATTTCTGTACAAATGATATGAGAGAGGAAAATTAGGACAAAAATTACATTTAAGTTCAGGAATTCAATTATCTCAATACGGAAAAATACAGTAGGAATAGGTTTATATTTAAAATGAAGGCAAATATTATAAGGTACTAGTGGCCGCCCGCGACTCCGTTTGCGTGGAAGTCGGTTTCCCGTGGGAGTTAGAAGTTTTCCCGTGGTAAAAAGTACCCTTTATGTTATTCTGATGTATAACCTATATTACTGTAAAGTTTAATCAAAATCCATTCAGTAGTTTTTACGTGAAAGAGTAACAAACATCCATACATACATCCTATACTCACAAACTTTCACGTTTATAATATTAGTAGGTTGTGTATAGAATTTTAATATATTTCTTGAGTTTGCAAAAGAAATATAATTTTCGTGATTTCTTAATGAAAATTATAATAAAGGATATTATAACGATATAGACACTCAAGCTTTTTATTTATTCAATTTTTTTCATCAAATATTGTGATGAGCATATTCGCTAATGATTGTGGGACATTACTGAATTGCCATATTATATATTTCTTACGACTCTATACTACCGAAATAGCTCATCTCAAAAAGCCCGCTGAAATTAACCCATCATCGGGTTTTGACAACAACCAATATTGTTTTTGTAGGCAATAACGACGAGTGTCCCAAATGACAGTTAACCTTTACCTCCGAAGCCTGTGGAACGTTTATTAGCTCATAAATTGCCCTTAATTTTGTGCGAGGAGGTAAAAGTAGAGTGCCGGAGCGCGCGAAATGAAAATTTGGAACAGGGAAAAAGTTGGAGTATTTGCAAAGAGCATGAGGTTCTATATTTGTGGAACAGAAGTCTAAAAATGTTTATTTACTTTTAGCGACAACCTTATTCCCGGCACAAAAGTAGGTATAGATGCCAAACATCCAAGGGCTATCACCATAAAGAAATTGTGAAACAATGTCCTAATTAAAATAGGATACCTAAATATTGCTAAGTTAACCAAGAATGATCAAACGAGATAGTAGAAAGAAAGAGTAGCGCGTGGGAGTTTCCATTTTAAATACAATTTATTTTAGATTGTACTACAATTTACTTGTTACCATTTAGTACAAAATGAAAGCAAATTGAAAGTTGTTTTAACTTTAATTAAAGTCTAACAAGAAACTTAAAAGACGATCTGCTAAGACGGATTCATTTTATTATGAGTATCTTCATATAGGTATATTTTTCAAAGTTGGCATCTAGCTTGATATTTCCTTAACCGTTGATTCCTTTGTTTACTGCCTGTGGTAGATAATTATTCTGAAGGACCTGTAGGTCTGACTTTACGTTCTAACTGCATTCTACATCGTGGCGTTACTACTCGTGCAAATCCACTGCACGTACCATAACTTACATAAGAACCTAAGGTCACCCGGTCCTCGACTCGATCGAAACCGTGACCCCTATTTCAAAAAGCGTAGAGTCCGCTTTTGCTTGATAAAAACTGTAGATTTTCTCAGCTTTATTACAAGGGATCAGAGTTGAGTTTGGTTTGGTAATATTATGTCATATTTTCGTACGGTTTGTGTGATTCATGGCAGTGATTTCTAGTGCTGTAGTGAATGGCTATAGTAAACAGTTATACAGGTTTTTGTATGCGGCCGTCGATTGGTCGGTATATTTTATTGGGAATTGGTAAATTCTTGGAAATATGTCGAACAAAACGTGTACGTGCGACGTAGCTCGTGTTTTGGATGGATAATAACATGTGTGTGCTATGTTGTGTTATGTGTGTGTGACACATTTGCAATATTCACTCATAAAGTAGAGCAGAGGTACCTTAATTTTGTTAGACCACTTTTACGACTTACATGTTTCTTATTAATTGCTACTAAATACTTGACTCTAAGCAAGTGAAATTGATATGTATGTATTAATTTTGACCCCCCTAACAGATAAAATGAAATAGCTACCGGGGTCTTAAAACAAAGGAGGCAGCTTATACATTTAGGGCTGATTTTTCAATAGTCAGATAAATGCTAACTGACTGATAAGAGTTTTCATTGTCACTCCATACATATGTCAAGTAACTATGTTCGACGTGCAACAAAAACATACTGATTTTCTGTCAGATAGAATTTATCTGACTATTGAAAAACCGGCCCTTACAGAATTATTAACAACAAATGATGTGACCCAAATTTTTCTTTATGTATGTGCGTGAATGTTGTATGATGGAATTTATAGAGTTGCCAAAAAAAAAATGTTTTTTCTTAGTTTCATGAAATGTTCTAAATAAAATACATACATAAATTCTAAAACGCGATGAAAAATTAAACAATAACAACATACCACATTTTTTACACTACGTGAGCCCAACAAAGGAAATGTAGTCCAAGCTAAAACATCCGATGCAACTATGCAGTACAGTATAGTCAACGGTAGCTATAATCTTTATCATTGTCCTTCGTACTGTTATTCTATTAATTTAACTAGTACCTACGTACTATGATTCATGATAAACGTTTATACTAGGAGGAAGGGCGATGAGTAAACTTAACAGAATCTGGTAAATTGGTGATGACTGATGCTGGCGACGGAAGACTTCAAGAAGGAAAAGCATGGTAGGTGATATAACAAACAGCAAATGTAGATAAAATATTTCTTTCCTATGAGAAATATTTTTTTTACTTCTAATATTATTATTATTTTTAACAAAAATAATTTGGTGGGTTATCTGAAGGAGTTCAAGAGGAATATCTTTTTTTATAGATATTTAAGGTCAAAGCGCAAACAGTTAAACAAATTTTGTTTTTTTTTCAAAATGTAAAACACGATCTATGTAGAAAAATCCACAAGATGAGTTGATTTTTAATGGCAACAACAAAAATTATAAGCGAACTTTTTTTTGGGCAGTGTTGCAAAATAAATTAACAATAAAAAAACTTGTACAGCTTAGATTCTTTTGTAGGTAAATTATTATAGCAGGTACTAACTAGGTATGGTGGAGTAAAAATTAAATTGTTGAATTAACCATTTAATTTAACCAAACAGTTTAATTTATACGTATGTATACCGTGGCGTAGTTTGTAAGTTTTTTGTATTTCTTTCCTTCTTTATGTACTCAAAAAGAAACCTACCGTATGTGTCATACGTGTGTCATAACGAGACCATTTTATTTTTCCTCCTCTCTGTTGGTATTGCCCTTCTATAATACCTAACAAAAACAAAAGTTTTTTTTGTTAGGTATAGGGAGCAAAAGAGCATGCGGGTCACCTGATAGTAAGTGATCACCGCCGCCCATGACTGCCCGCAACACTGTGGGTGTTGGGGGTATGTTGCTGAGCCTTCAAGAAATTTGGTGGTATTTCACCGGTCGAGACAGCCCAGTATTCGCCTCAGTCAGAGCCTACAGCTAGACTCTGCCACTTCCAAAATTCACTATTCTTCTTGCAAAGTAATCCATAAAATTAGTTCAACAGCTGATACATACCTATATCTAAACCTACTTTTAAACAAATGAACCATTCTTGATTCTATATCTGTCTGTAACTCTTGCTTTACCTATTTATCTTACATTTTCTATGACCCTTTGATATACCCGCATTATTAAACCATCACCAAGAAATCTTTGCAATGGAATGCGTTAACGCACAATTTACGCTGCTAGTGTTTCCAGCTCATTAAATGGTCTAAATTTAACCCAATATCGGGTTAATAATCAACAAATCTGGCTTTTGAAGTGCCGATACCGAGAACTTTACGGTGTGAATGAAATGGCGTAAATAGATCAACTAGAAATGGGTTGTGATAGATACCAAACACGGTGATTGACAATTTCAGGCGGTATATCTCCATTAATCAACTTCAAAAGACGTATACGAGCATTGTTGACTTAATTCTGTCCAAGTACACGGCTCTTACTCGTAACATTGACACCAAAAATTATAAAAATCAAGTACCTATTTATGTTCGCGTTACAACATAGGTGTGACAAATAAATATAGGCCTGTACCACCAAAGGAGGATGGCCACATCCCTACTAGAACCATTTAAAATATCTACATCAAACGACGTTTCCCAGTACTCTCTACTAGTCAAATGTTTGCTGACAAGTCAAATTCATCACGCAAAATACTTTCAAAGACATGTAAAAGCGATAATTTTCCATTAAACTGTGTCTCAGTAAAACACAAGCATGGGACCGATTACAACACTTCATTCGTCATAAACATGGCTCTAACAGCTGTCAGGAGAGACGTCCTATTAAAAATTAACCGCGCCCGGAGAAAGGTTAAAAGGCGCCTACACTGGCTTGCGAAGTTCAAGACCCCAAGACGACGCCTAATTGAGTTAGAAATATTAGCGGAAATTTCAATTTAAGAACAGGTGCAGCATAAAGGAACAATTTGGATACCGTGCAACTAATTTAGAGTGAAACCTATTTGTGCACTGGCTGGTGAGAATTCGAGATTTAAACCTTTTTGGACTGAGACTCTTTTGGGAGTAGACTCGCTGCTGAATTAGAATAGACTAAATAGAACCAGACGAAATAAATAGATGGCCTTTTAGGCACATGTAGCGCTAGAATCAAAAGTTTTGAAATAGACAATCTAATTATTTTATTGATCCTAAAAAAATACTTTTTAATTTTTGTTATAATATAAATGAAACGACCTGTCCTTCATAAATGAGGTAAAGAATTTAATCTCAAGAAAGTTGCAAAGGAAATTTACATAATTTTCTAGTTGAAACTACTCCGTCATAACTTTAAGCTTTACTAAGTCAGAGCCTGTAAAGTTCATAGCGGAAGCTCAAGTAGGATTCTAAAGTAAACTTTGAGTAGAATCTAGACTTAATTTAGAGCTCACAGAAGGTATTTATATTACCTTGCAAATGGTTATTATTAATAACGAAACTATTACCTAACTGAAGTCATTAAATTTAGATGAGTTACATAAAGTGATGAGCATAAGTAATTTGTTATAAATGAAGGTTTACTGTTTATTTTACGTTAAATTGTAAATTGTCAAAGATTGAAATTGCAAAAAAATCGAATCTTTTAGTTTCGGGTGAGAAAATTACCGCTTTTTGATAACGTATAATTAGCTAACGACAACTTATAATTGAAATTTATAAAATGTGCGTTTATTGGCATTAAAAATATAATTAATAATCCACTCCCTCAAAAAAAAATTTTTGATTATAAAAAAACAAAACACGATCGCATCAGAAAAAAGAAACACGTCATTTTTCTTTCCAGCAAGAAATCAAGCCACAAATTCCTACTAGTGTTTTCCTCTTAACCCTTGTTCTATTTCGTTATATCATGTTTATTACCTATAACGCTACTATATAGATATTCTGATGCTGAAAAGGGACTCCTCTGGGACATAATGTTTTGATTCATATATTCTATGAAATATAATACGGTTAAGGTTGTCATAGTCAAGTATAGGGTCGTTCGAGCTTAGATAGTTTGCGTGTAGACATAATTTGAAGTATTTTGTGGTGTTTTCATTACGTAGTATAAATCCAAGTCGCTATTTGTGTCTGTTTGTACGAGTATGTTTGTCTACCATCTCTTCCTTAACCACACAACGGATTTTAACGCGGTTTTCGCCATCGTTTAGGGAATTTATTCACTTAAATTTGTAAATGAAGAACAATCGGATTTTATTTTTAAGTTATCCAAAATTCAATGTTTCGTGAGCAAGTCGGCCAAAACTGCACCATTGCGAAGCGTGGGCGGGTCACTAGTATTTTATAAAATAACGTTATTTTAGAGAGACAACTATAATCCCCGTGAAGCTATCTAATCTAGGTAAGACCTTAGCAATCCCATTTACGATGTTAAGCTAAGATACCTATCAGAGTTTTAGCCTGGGGCCTACTTTGTATAAAGACTCTACATTTTTATCTTATTCAATCCTAAAATGTAAAATTAATTTACTAAGTCTTAAACATAAAACAATATTTATCTATATAGAGTTATTTTATGATTATTGCTTATAAACCTGATACGTGTTTTTATGAAAAGTTTAAGTTTATGTGTTCATATAGTTAGTTTAGTATTTGATAAAATAACACATAAATATTAAATTGTAACTATCAACCGCTTACCCGATATTTAATGCGTCAGTCGATAAAAACCGTTTATTTCAATAACGTTATCGCGTCGAGACGTTTTTTGCCGTCTCATAAAAATTCAGGCTGGTTATAAGAAAAATAGCTTCAACAAAAACTTAATTTTGCCCTAGGTCAAAAATTTATACGACCTTCATGTATAATATTATGATAAAATTGCTTTTAGTGGAGTAATTTATATATGAAACCAAGGGAGTAGCTTGGGTTAGTTTAATATGTTACAGTAAGTTACCCTAACTTCGGAAATGGAAAATGTTAGAAGACGTTTATTTATGTCCTGAGAAATTAATTAAGGTCATTTGGTAATAAATATTAATTGTAATATAAATTAAATCAAAACTGTATCTTCAAGTGTCTTTATTTAGCTTATAAAGCTTAAAAACTATATCATTTCTTTGAATTAAGTAAATTTATAATGGACTGTCGATAAAAGAAAGACATTTTAAGCATTTTGCCTTTATAAATAGGTAAATATTGATTTTAATATGTACTAGCGACCCACCCACGCTTCGCAATGGTGTAATTTTGACCGACTTGTTCACGAAACATTGATTTTTGACTAACTTAAAAAAACTTTTTCCGATAATTCTTTATTTACAAATTTAAATGAAAAAAATACCTAAAGGATGGTGAAAACCGCATTAAAATATCTCAACTGGTTTAGGAGAAGTTAGCAGCCAAACATACAAACAGACAGAATTAGCGACTTGGATTTATACTATGTAATAATAATTATGATGATAATGATAATGAAATGATACTCCTGTTTAATTAGCAAACGACCGTCCATAGCCAACACTAGTTGCAACCACAAAGGTGGTACACCACTAAAATTAATTGCCGGCAAAATAATCGTTCCATTTTTGAAATCCGTGTCACTGGCAGCCAACAATATGTTACCGCTATGGAATTTTGTTTGTCTGTTTATGCGCTGTTGCGGAACTTATATAGGTACTTATACCTGCCTAAGTAGGTACCCTATACCGCTTTCATCATTATAAAACAGAGTACCTAAATGTATACAAAAAGTCGCCTGTAGTAAACTAATTGCCGTAATTATTATAGATTGCTATTAAACCTTTATTTATATAAAAAATACAGACACAAATCTCTATTTGCTTTTTTTTATTATTGTTTTAAACTTATGTATCAAATCATAATAATATAATCAAAAGCTTATACCTAAAAGAATAAAACTTTAAATCTCTAACGACATCAACAACCGCTTTTTGTTTAAAAACTGATCAACAATGTGTCAAAAACACGAGCCCAAACCGGTTCGAATAATCGATTTATCAAATGACAAAATTTTCTATCCACTAACATTCCACGGTTCACTACGCAGGTAACTACTACTAAAACTCGATTAACATTCGATTACGTAACCGATTTCGCAATCGGCGTGAGCGAGATGCGTTGTCTGCACCGGTGAAAGAAAAAGTAAAACTACGTCATTTGTATTCGGCCAGTAACGTTGTGGGTCAATTTGTTTTTGTACCAATGGCCCAGGAGGGAACAGTATTCTATTGTTTTAAAAAGAAAAAATGTAGACCGGATAAGGCAGAGGTAAATTCGAAAGGTTAGAGAGTTTGAAATTGGAAACTTGGAAATGGAGACGGTTCAATTAGATTGATTTTTTGAAAAGTATCAAGATTTTCAATAAAAGAACACATTGTTCGAGAAAAACACGTTGAAATACAATTTGTAGTAAAGACACCGTGAAAATAAGTTTTAATTAAGAAAAGTGTAGAGTAAGGAAACACGGGTAGGTACATATTAGAAGAGTACATATTAGTAAGCATTTAAACATTTGTAACTTAACACGAACTTAAGTTACTATAACTTAGCTACTCATTTATGGTAGAGTACCACCTCTTCAAAGAGTAGGCCAGTAATGTCAACATACCTTACGCAACGAAACCATAAGAAAAATTACCATACTTTTATCTTTAACCTTAACTCCATGATAATAGAGTTGATTATTGAATGAAAGATCCACTTGAAGCTTTCGAGGTTGCAACGCTAATAATGCTATTACGAAACATCGTTGGCTTAGGTGTGTGAAATGCTTAGTAGGAGAGAAACTACGTATTTTAATGTTTATATCTTTAAAAAAAAAATAGAAACAAGCATAAATCCGGTAACTTTTTTGTGGGGGATTTCGTTAACGATTTTCCTTAACTGGTTGTAACGACGGTTAATTTGGCATCACGTGTATAATAGATTCGTTAGTTTAGGTATTAATTTTATAAATAAATTAATAAACAATTTGTACCAACAAAAAAAATATCAGAGATAATATAAAAAGAAAGTTAATAGTTAGATTGATTAAACAAAAAAACTACGAACCTTTGACTTTAAAAGTCACTTCAGCGTACAGCGAAAACAAAGATTTGCAATCCCGTAGAATTATCGAACTAAAATGCACCAAACCGCCCCTGAACTTGACGTCATCCGTTGCTATAGCAATGCTCTCCCCGGGACTTGGGGCATCCTCCCAGCGAACAACACTATCCAATTTCAAATTCACTCCAAAAAAAAACAAAAAACCAAAACAAAAAAATATAAGCACCTCCACAGAGTTTGATTTAGTTTTGGAACCTCTTTGATGAATGCAGATTTTAAATTTCGAATGCGTTGTAAGGGGGCATTCAGACACGCGCGTCTTGGTGGGAGCCACGGGGCGCACTACGTAAATGTCAGTGCGATCGGCACATGTGCGGCCCGGGCTAAGGCTGCGTGCATGGTGGAGTCGATTTTCCTTTGTTTATCACGGTGGTGACGTCAGAAGAATCCATTGTACTGTTGGAAACTACTGAAGATTATTTGACCGCTATTTTCAGAACGTAATATGTGTTTTTTTATGAAAATAAGGTTCTTTTTCATCTGTTTACGGGATTTTTATCCCAATTAATGTTTTTTTGACAATTGCATGCGGTTTTTTACAATTAAAAATTTCATGTTATTAGCGTTTTAAATGTTTTAATGACTTTGATTATTTTAACATTATAAAATATGGTTCTTATCGACGAATTCTTGATAAAATACCTATACAACAAATTAAAAAACAATATCTAACTATGTTTAGTTGCCTATTAAAAAATAAGCAATTAATAATATCACTTTGTGCTGCTAATGATAAAAATCTATAAAATTTACATAATAGAGTTTTATTCACAACTATTAACAACCACAGTAAAAACGTGATAACTAAAACTTCTCTGCAGACTGTAGACGCCGCTCTACCGGTGCGAGAGAGACGGAAAGTCGTCAGGGTTGTGTATCCGTTTTTCTCAACGTTATGTAAGCTACGGCCCTGGAGCCTGGCTACGCTACGGACCCCTCAATTTACCCCCCGCCCGCACCCCTCCCCCCCTTAGTCCCTTTTCACACTTTCTCAGTTGCCGTTCAGATTAATCCGTACGGGAATTCGATTTCCTTGATTCACTTAGAAACTTAAGCATTATTAAACTCATACCACAAACACAGTTACGTTTTTACAATCATTGAATATATATTTTAATCAGTAAAAGATTTAATTTAACAACATTTAAAATCCTACATTTAATTTGCGTGTAAAGGGTCTTTTATATTAAAACATTGTAGGCTGACCGAATTTAAACCTTTGTCTCTACATAATAGGCATAAAACCGTGGAGCTTCCAATTTGTTTTCAAACTTCGAACCCGTGTCATTTATATTTTTTTTATTGTGTGCCGGAGTTGTGGGGTGTCCCCAAGTTATATGTTGACGTTTTTACTAATGAAAAGTAAGTGACCTTTATGATTTGTAATTAGGTTAAATCATTAAAAGGTCACTGAGCTATTCGGTAGAATTTAATTACTTTATCAGTCCAATTAAATCAAAATAAACTATTCTCTTAAACCAACACGTAGGTGTTTTAAAAGCTCTAAAAATAATTGCCACGCAAAGCCATTCTCTGCCGGCTTCAATTTTAATTAATAAAATATTCCAATTCAATTTCTATTTCCATCTGTGTGATTCTGAATTTGAAAGTTTAATCTCGTTTATTGTGGGTAGGCTGAACAGAGATTCCCGTGTTAAGCAGAGCACGTGAAAATTTAAAAAGCTGTGGCGAACACGAGTTTTGTTTAAATTAATGAGTACGAAAAGTACTTAGGTACAATTTGAGGTTATGTAGGTACAAAGTGGCGACTTTGCCAACGAGATTTTGGAAAATTCGTAGGTTCTACCTAGTACTGCGTGTAAAGTGCAATTGCGGGGGTATAATTAACATGAATAGCTTAACGACAATGCAATATACCTACCTAATGTCATTCATAAAATGAAATTTAGTAGTTGCGTTCTCTGTGACGTTTGTAAAGGGGTCCTTTTTAACAACTCTACATGACAACTGCTATAGTTACCCTAAACATTAAAACTAATTAGACTATAAATCATTTTTTTTCTATAAATAAATATACTCAATGTGTTTATTTTTTACTAGTTACCCGCCCACGCTTCGCAATGGTGTAATTTGGCGCGACTTGTTCCCGTTTGGTTAAATTTTAGCAAACTTAAAATATTTTCATCAGAATTTTCTTTATATCCATATTTAAATGAAAAAAATATCTATAAGTTGGCGAAAACCGCATTAAAATCCGTTAAGTGGTTAGGAGGAGTTAGCGGATAAACATACAAACAGACACAATTAGCGACTTGGATTTATACTATGTAATGATGATGATTTGTGTCAGGATTAAAAATAAAATATCAATATGACAAAGGCCAAATGAGCATAAATTATTTTAAAACACATTTATAATTTTCTATTTTCATCGCTATCTTGCATTTCCGATTGCTCGTTAATAATTAATAAATTTCCGTCTTGACAAATTGACAAGCTGAAGAAAGCTTCTTGCTTGCAAGCTTTATTTAACAAGGGGATGAGTTTGACAGCTTTCCGATATTGGTTTATCGATATAGTTATAAATAGCTTTTACAAAACCGGTTAGTTAGTCTAAGCATAGTTGGAAGAAGTGGTTCAATAACTGTAGGGAAGAATGAAAGAAGTTTATGTTTTAACGAAACAATACATGAAACACAATGGTAACTTCTTTAATGTTAATTAGCGCTTCTTAAACATATAAAAAGAGTTATTGCGGTGATGATTTTTAGTAATTTTTACCTATTTATGATTTAGCAGTTTCGTAAGTAAATAACACGTAAAAGCACCGTCTATCCAAGCCATATTATATACAGGGCGTCCCAAGACTACGGGACATCAAGGGAAAGTACCTTCATTGTCGTAGATAGGATATTTTTCTGAAAGAAGACTTTATTTTATTTTTTAAACTTAGTATAGCTGCAGTTATAGGTACTGATACAAATTTTTAAACATGAGAAATAAAAAAAAAACTGTATCTATACTCGGAATTTTAATTCGACTCCAGATTTGACAATTTCATTGTTGCAACGTTATGACAAGTACTAAACAGTGACGTTGCGAAATTATTCGATACGGAAATGGAATATTTCCGAGTCGATCGAAATCGGTCAAACCGTTCTTGAGTTTTGCGCTTAGCAACATATTAACGACTTATTTTTATATTATAGATATCTAAACAACTTCTACTTTAATAGAAACTAAGTTATTAGAATATTAAATATTTCTTACCGGATAATTTAGTTTTGGCGGTTAATGTTTATAAGGATCTGAGAGTTTTCTTTAATAATTGTGTGTGAAATAAATAACAAAATTTGATCATGAAGGAATAAGAGAAAATATTTACAGTAATTATGTATTTATTTAAATAAAAATCAATAACATAAATTGCGATTGTTTTTCGATTTTTGTATTCATCACTACACTTTTATATGTGGTGTCATTATTTTACAAATGGCAGTAGCTAATTTCAAAAGTGGATTCGAACTAAAATTCCGAGTATAGCTCAATTTCTTCTAAAACTTTAGGTCTCGCAACACTTCAACAAAACTTACTCCCAAATTTAAACTCCAACTGTAGAATGCTCATACCTACTTATAACTCGGTTACGAACCAGCAATAAGTAGGGTATTGTCTGTCATTATAGCAACCCTTGTGTCTGGTCGAAGCCTTACAAAGGAAAGTGCTTGCAAATCGCGTTAGGTCGAAGCCACACTCGCGGATGTATGTGCACCTTTGTGACGGAAATACGGTTCAGACGGGGGCTGGCTTTAAGAAAAAAAACAAACGTAAAACTTGGTTTATTTACCAGTTCTAAGTTTCGTTTTGTTGTTGTGAGTCATAGGTATATATTGCTTGGTTTTGTAGATTTCCTTAAGTACTTTCTTACGCCTTGTATTAGCCCTTGAACTCTTTAGGCTGTTCCTGTTACGAACTCTTTGTTTTTTTATTATTTCTAACTACCTTAATTTAGTTGTATCAATTATAGCTATATATTATTTTCAATAAGTAAAAATACATACATTTAAAGTTGCCTTAATAATTAGTTTAAGCCGAGTTTCCTTAACTTGTAATTATGTAAGATAGAAGCACGCATCCTTCCTGTGTCCATTGCATTACGGTATTATCCACTTGCCACAATTAAACGGGTCGCAGGTCATTGACGTTGCGTTTGCGCACATAATCGACGACTATTTTACTAGTTGCAATCACGAGGAAATCTATATCTATTCCGTACTTCAAACACCGAACTTTTAACGATTTTTACTATCGTTATTCTGTAATTTGTGAAGTAAATTTGTTTAAACATTAACAATCACAAATATTAAAATAACGTAATTAATTATCGTTAAGAGATACGTGCTTCGACCACTTATATTGTAAAGAGGTTAAGTTTGAGAGTTAGGGTGTTCGGGTAATCTCTGGAACAATTGTACCGAATTAGGAATTCTTTCACTAGTAGAAGCTACGTTATCAGGAAGTGATATTGTCAACTTCTTATATGTTATATTTAGACGTGAGTGCTGCCGCGGGCTATTATTATTGTTATCAATATTTCAATTAATAAAATATTTATGAGGAAACTCTACCCAATAAGCACATCATACCTAATAAATACATCTTCGATTTACCACCTATTGTGGTGGAAACTGTATGCGGAAGCAAGAACAGAAACATTTTTAATTAGATAAGTTTATCACTTTGAGTATTGAACCATTGGAGATGGCAAAAGCAAAAATACAATTGCAATAATTCTGGCACTTTTGGCGGGAACGTCTGTAAGTATTTATGTTAGCCAACTCCAAGCTATTTTTGCCTAAAGGATATCCCTGTCTTAACCATCCATTGTTTGGTGCCTATAGGACCAGCTTTGCTTAGTTTAGGGCCACACGGTTGGTGTGTCAGTCTGGAGATTTATTATTATTTTTATCTCCATTATTTTAATACTCAAAGGTGAATCCAACAGCACATGACTCCTGCACCCGATGTGTCATGGTGCACGAGCCAGGAAGATAGGTCAACAGGCCTGATTAATGAACTGAGCGGGATTTCAAACATTGTATGTTCATTGACCACTCACAATTTATTAGTTAACGTGGGTGCTTGCTGTGGATGCATCGTTTAAATACCGCATTTAGAGGCGTTTCTTGTTAAATTGTTTTTGTACTTAACTACAGAGACAAAGTAGAAAGAAAAGTCAGAAAAGGGAAAAATGGTACCAACGGATTATTAAAAATTAAATTTGTAGGGCCGACCAAACGTTTTGTAAATCTTCAAACATATCTAAATACATTGAGCTGTTATTATTGCGTACACATTATAATTCAATTCCTAAATGTCTGTGACATTGAATTACTGTTCGACCTGATATTAATTAAGTAGGTACCCAATTTAAAAAGCTGATACAATTTGAACTTATGAAATTATGTAATTAAACAAAAGTACACTCTCCTCATTAATATTTAAATTTTTCTTTTTCTTCAACCAAAACTCAAAACCATACCTTTCATGAAATTTATTTATAACGTTGATATTTTCAACATTATAACAGTGTGTTACCTATAGTTCAGTCCCTACAAACAGTGAAAGGTTCATTAAAATTCGCTTAGTGCTTTTTAAGTGATGACGGAACTAAAATGAAGTAGTTAGCAACTGATTTAGGTGACCCGCTAAATGTCAAGTTCAATTGATAAATGCATTAGGGGTTATGTGTTTGATAGGAACACAAGACTATGTATGCATTTAAATGTAGAGAAGGTTTATTGGTTTTGTTTGGTTTTCAACATTCATAAAATATCTCGGCGATAATTAGATAGGCATCGAGTATTTCATTCAAGTCTCACCTTCTTATTGATTAGCTACTTACTTACTAAAGTTATCTTGAGATTTTACTTTTAGTTTTGCATTTAAAATGCTAATTTATTAATTATGAAGTTATAGATACTGGAAAAAGGAATGGGTTCGATTCCCAATCGCACAATGCTCGGAGACCCGCGTTCCTTTTTCCAGTATCTATAACTTTAAAGTTATCTTCTCTCACTTTGCTGTCAGATTTTTGGAGCCTCCGATTTTTAGACAATGTAATAGTTCTGGTCCAACGGATCGGTACCAAACTACACCTGGCAGATACTCTACTTACTACAAGTTAGTTTACATACAAAAGAAAGTGAAATGATGCGGTCTATGCGCACGCGTCACAACACAAAGGGAGCGGTCGCTCTGTGCACATTATGGTCAAAATCATCATTTTTGGGAAGTGCTTCCGAAGAAAGAACCAAAAATAATGTGTATTTAAAGAACAGACTTCTGTTTACGTAGATAGAGTTGTTTTAAAGCTCAAACTACATTAAACATATCTTTCTTTAGTCTCTACAAATTATAAAACAACAAGTGACCCGCCCACGCTTTGCAATGGTGTAATTTTGGTCGACTTGCTCACGAAATATTGAATTTTGGCTAACTTATAAAAACCTTTTCTTATTGTTCTTTATTTCCAAATTTAAATGAATAAATTCACTAAAAGATGGTGAAAACCGCATTAAAATCCGTTGTGTAGTTTAGGAGGAGTAGGCGGCCTAACATACATACACAAATAGCGACTTGGATTTATACTATGTAATGATAATAATGATAATGATAATGAAAATACAATCTGCATTTGTTTTTATTTATGTTTTGCCAATCCCCTAAATCTTATTTAACACGCTTTTTATTTTGGACAAAACCATCAAAACATTTACTCAAACGAAAGTAACAAGTTCTTTCCAACATAAAAGTATGAAAAAAGTTCCCTACCCATTCGAAAACTCCCTACGTAGAGAGGTGGTAAATATACTTAATATTTATCTTCAATCACCTAATTACTTTCTTTGTTCGGTAAAAACACCTACTTCCCAGCCCCGACACAAAACCTAATATCCTATATTTTACGTGTACCTACGAGTGCTAGGTTTCAATGAATTCGTGTTAATTCGGGTTTACCCTCCTTCCGCTAAGACAGGCTTCTGTGAGGCTTCCGTGTATATTTACAGGCTGGTTATTGCGAAAAGTAGGGGCTACTTTTTATAATGAATGCGGCTTCGTGGTAAACTTACCTTTTTTAGAATACAAAGAATTAAAAAATGGAGTTTAAACTTTGGTTACGTACAGATTGATATACGTAAGTGCTAAGGTAGTGCATTGGATTTTGATTGACACGGGAATAACCTAAAAAAGAAAGAAGAAATTTGATTACGGTATCATCATCGATTTAAGATAAATAGGAAATTTATTAAGCGAATTTACCATGTCTCGAATCTAGGTTGAAAAGTCTCCAATAATGTTTTCATTCATTCATTCAACTAAGATAAGACTACCTACTAATGTTTATAACTATAACCATCTGCATATACCTTACGTTCCTAACATCGGTAAACTTCCTTCCATCAACTGGCCATAAAAACCCGCCAAAATTACTCTCTCTTCGTCGTTAGACCTTCTTTTTAATAACGAAAGCACCTATTCGTGTTGTCTAAAAATGCACAGCACCAGGCTTCATAACACAAAACGAGCACAACGAAATAGCAACGGAAGACCTATTCAAGCCAGCAGGTAATTAATTTTGCTACACCGAGCCCAGGGGTATATTTTTAGAATAACTTTTTATGGGGAAAAATGAGGGAAGTTTCATCGTTAACATCTGCATAGAGAGAGTTTGTGTGAAATCTGATTGAAAGTATAATAACAACATTGAAAAGCCTGATTATGATTCATAGCTACCAATAAATGTTTAGAAAGAATAGTTAAATAGCTCTACCTCCTACACATATGTTCTTTAAATGGAAAATAGTTCAAACGATAACTCCGAAACTTTCACTTTACTTATCTGGGTTCATTCTTTTGACTTGCAAGATAAGTTTGGCTACGTAAGTTAACTAGACTAGGTTAAAACAATAGTTTGTAATATTTTCTTGTTGCCAACTACCAAAATTTTCTTTTCTAAAGTAAGTGCTTACACTTTAAGTCAAGGTAAGCTTGTATTAGCTTCAAAACCTTGACCTGTAAATCATGATCCAATAAAGAATCGTGTAGTGCTTAGTAGAACACAAAAAATTCGTCTACTAAATTGACTTGAAGCCGTATCACCTTTAGGTTATGTCTACTTTAATTATGGATCTCTATCTCTGAATTGTATAAAACAAAATGAAAACAATATTTTGTATTTATCTCATCTTTCCCATGTATCAGTCAACAAGCCCACGAAACGGCTTTTACACGAATTCAAGATGAGGAAAAGCTTTTAAATATAGAAAAAAACCATAATGTCTATAAATCTAATAATGTAAATAAGACTCGCACACTAATTATGTGTCCTAAACTAGGCATAGGGGAGAGTAGGGGAAACGCGAACGCGAGGTAATCTCGAATCCAACTGTTTTAATGTGTTAGAAAAAGATAATTTATATATTTATTTATTTATGTTTATTTGGGGGGCTTACAGCTGTTTTGTATAATCATATTTGTTTTGCCGCCCTTTAGGAGACCAAGCCACCGCTAGTGACAGTCGAGAGATAAATTGAAGCTGCATACATTTAAATGCCATTGATGAATACTTGTTTGGATATTGTAAAACCTATAAATTCACTGCGTTATCAAAAACCATATGACTGAACAAAAACACAAAAAAAAACTGTTAAACAGGAATTTGATTTGCGTTTTCATTTGTCGTTTTCGTTTGCGTTCACTACAAAGTTATTAAGTTGACTTAAGAAACTTCCAGTGTTATTGTCAGAACTATTTGGAGAGTCTACCGATGATGACAGCATATTTCTGCATCACTGTACGTAATACAAGTTTCAAAGAACGACTCAATAACTTACTCTTAAAATATGTATGGTTTAGTTTCATATTAATTATATATATATACTATACTATATTCAACAAAAAATGCATTTATGAACTACACTATCAAAATCAAATCAAATCAAAATTCTTGTATTCATTATAGATATGTAACATATACCTACTTAATGAACGTCAATGTTACAAACTTCGACTTTACCTAACCGTAGACCGAGAGAAAAAAGCCGGGGGGCAGGCCCCACAGTGTCTTTTTTACGAGTACGTCCCCGTCGTCTGCCCTGGACTCTCCCTACTTGGTGCGCGGTAACGCAGTGGCCAGTAGCGGTAGAAGACTAAATCTCGGAGACAAGACTGTGAGGCAGTGACTACAAATTCAATAATGGATTTGAGTACGCGTGCGGATCCCGCAACCCCCGGGAGTCCCCCAAAAGGCCCTTCTCAGGGCCAGCCTGTAGAGGTGCAGGCTCGAGCGAGGTTGGCGAAGACGCCACCAGTAGCCCAGACGTCCTCGGACCTGTTCGTCAGGCCGAGTGATATGTCGGATGGGTGTTTGTCTGACGCATCGGTGGCGAGCGATGCGTCGGATAAGTGGACGCGCAAGCGATTGCGGTCGCGCACGCGCGCATCCGAAGGGTCCTCTGGGACCTCCTCCGCGAAGGTCGTGAAGGCCAAGCGGGGTCGCAGTGTCCGTGGCAGAGGCCGCACTCCGCGGGGTACTCCGAGGGTGGAGCCCCCGTCGGAAAGCGAGGAGGCCGCGCCGAGCGAGGCATCGCGCGCGAGGTACTTGGCGGCGAGGAATACTCCCGCCGCCAAGAAAGATATGGGAAGGCTGGCGAGCATCCTGAAGAAGCAGGCGGAGGAGGAGGTGGAAGCCATTTTGGTGACCGCCAACTCCTCCAAGCTCACAAAGCCGGCTCAGGCGGCTCTCAGGGCCTCGGCGGCGTCGCTCGGCGAGATCGTCGCGGAGGCGATGAGTCGGGTGGCCTCAGACGAGACCAAGCGACTCGAGGCGATGGTAGAGGGCCAGAGCCGCGAGATCGCAGCGCTCCGAATGGAGCTGGAAGGACTCCGCCGTAAGGGGTCGGTGGCTCCTGCTGCCAGCGCCGGAGGTCCCTTGTCCCCGGAGATGCTGGAAGCGATCAGAGGGGTCATGCAGGAGGAGCGTGCCTTCGTGCGCTCCTGCATTGCCGGTTTTGAGGACCGTCTCCTGCCGGCCAAAGTGGTCCGGCCGCCATTGGCGGCGAGCAAGGGTCGCTCGGGGGTGGTGGCCCCGGCGGCGGGCCCGGCGCCGGTTTCAATCCCGGCGTCGGCGTCCAAAAAGAAGGCGGCCAAAAAGGCGGCGGCTGCGGCCGCACCGGCCCCTGTACCGGTGGCTCCGGTCGCGGGCCCGTCCGGCATCCAGTCGGCGGCGGTAGTGTCCTCCCAGGAGGACACAATGCTGCCCTCGGCCACAGAGGCCAACGAGGGGTGGGTCGCAGTGGCCCGGAAAAAGAAGAAGGCGCCTCAGCCTCCTTCCTCCGCAACGCAGAGGCCTGCCAAAAAGGCGGCCCCTACTCCGGCTCCCAAAAAGAGCCGGAAGAAGAAGAGTGCTTCCTCCAAAACGGCGGCAGTGGTCGTCACCCTCTCACCAGAGGCTGTCTCGAAGGGCGAGACCTACGAGTCGGTGTTCGTAAGAGCCCGACAGACGGTCCGCCCTTCCGAGATGGGCATAGAGAGGGTGACGTGCCGACGGACCCAAACGGGGGCTCGTATTTTCGAGTTCCCGGGGGCCGACCGGCACCAGAAGGCCGACGCCTTCGCCGCAAAGATGGCAGAGGCCATCGCTGATGCGGCAAAGGTGTCAAGACCCGTCCAAACCTCGTCCCTGATTGTGTCGGAGCTGGACGACTCAGTCACCAGGGACGAGGTGGCCGCTGCCGTGGCGGCGGCAGGGGGGTGTGACACGGAGGCCGTCAAGGCCGGAGAAATCCGCAAGGGTAGTGGGGGTATGGGCCGCGTCCGGCTGCAGTGCCCCACCGTCGCCGCTGAGGCCGTCCTAAAGAGGGGACGGCTTCTAATCGGTTTCAGCTCGGCCGTGGTTCGGGCACTGGAAGCGCAGCCTATGCGCTGCTTCCGGTGCATGGCGCTCGGACACGCCCGGCCGTTTTGTCCGTCGCCGGTGGACAGGTCGGCCCTGTGTTTCAGGTGTGGCCAGGCCGGCCATCGGCAGGCCACCTGCACAGGGGCCCCCCACTGCGCGGTATGCGCAGCCAGCGGGAGGCCGGCGGGCCATGTAATGGGAGGGGCTAAATGCAGCCCCCCCACAAAGAGGGGCAAAGAGCAGGCCACCATCCGGCCAGCAAATGCGGGTTCCCGGGTCCTCCCAGGTTCCACTGACGGTGCGATGTCCGAATAATGCCCAGTTTCGGACATCGCACAATTATGCAGGTGAACCTGAACCACTGCCAGGCGGCACAGGACCTAATGGTCCAGGTGCTAGCCGAGTGGTCAGGGGATCTCGCCGTGGTCGCCGAACCCTTCTCGTTCCCAGCCTCCTGGCTGCGGGACACAGATGGAACGGTGGCCATCGTGCCGCGGCCTTCCACGGACTCCCCGCCCCTCTCGCTCATAGAGAGGGGCCATGGATACGTGGCCGCCGCGTGGGGGGATATCGCCCTGGTGGGCGTTTACTTCCCCCCAAAGCGTCCGGTCGTAGAGCTGGAGAATTATCTCCAGACTCTCACGGCGGCGCTTGCGCGATTAGGGAGGAGCAGGGTCGCGGTCTGCGGCGACCTAAACGCCAGGTCCACGGCCTGGGGAGACCATGTCGATAGCCCCCTGGGCCGCTGTCTAGCGGCCTGGGCGGCGTCGACGGGTCTGGTGCTCCTCAACAGGGGGGCAGTGCGCACGTGCGTGCGCCACAACGGGAGCTCGGTGCCGGACGTCTCGTTCGGCACTGCAGCCCTGGCCGCGCTCGTGCGCCGGTGGGAGGTGGACCTGAGGGAGAATCTATCCGATCATAGGTACATTCGGATAGAGTTCTCCACTCAGTGTCCACCGGTGGTGGGGGGGGGAGCGGGAAGGAAGAAGGTCCTTCCCGCGGTGGTCCCTGATGCGGCTGGACCGCATCGCGGCCACGGAGGCGGCCTTCGTCCAGGACTGGTTCGCTCCGTCGGACAGTCCGGACGTCGACGAGGCCGCCCTCCAACTGAGGGAGGCAATGACCGAGGTGTGCGACTCCAGCATGCCTCGGTCGCGACGGCCCCCGCCCAGGCGCGCAGTGTACTGGTGGTCGGCGGAACTCGCCGGCCTCCGGGACGACTGCGGCGCCGCGAGGAGGGCCTTCCAGCGGGCCCGCCGCCGCGCCAACCGTGATGCTGCCAACGAGGACCGCCTCTATGCCTCCTACGTGGAGGCCCGGCGCGTCCTCAAGGTGGCAATCCGGGAGGCCAAAAAGGCGGCGCGGCTGGAAATGCTGGAGGGGTTGGATGCCGACCCCTGGGGGAGGCCGTATCGGGCGGCGCGTAATAAGCTGCGCCCGATCGGCCCCCCCGTCGTTGAGGCCCTTCAGCCGGCGCTGCTGGAGGAGGTGGTCCGGGGTCTCTTCCCGGACCGCTCGCCGGACTTCGACCCTCCCCGGATGGCCCCGCTCCCGCGAATGGGTCCTCCGGCCGACGCCGGGATTCCCCCGGTGTCGGAGACGGAGTTTGCCTCGGCGGCGGCTCGCCTCCGGGGGAAGAAGACGGCGCCGGGGCCAGACGGCGTGCCGGCACGGGTGGTGGCGATAGCCACCGCCCAAATGGAGCGACGTTTTCGGGACCTCTTCGACCGCTGCTTAGCGTCGGGGAGGTTCCCGAAGGTGTGGAAGGAGGGGGTTCTGTGCCTCCTCCGGAAGGTGGGTCGGCCGGAGGATTCGCCCTCCGGCTATCGGCCGATCGTCCTCCTGGACGACGCGGCCAAGCTCCTTGAGAGCGTGATCGCGGCACGCCTCAAGGAGCACCTGGGGGGGACCGGCCCCGACTTGTCCGAGGCCCAGTACGGGTTTCGGGCGGGCCGGTCCACGGTGGATGCGCTTCTCGAGCTGAGGCGCATCACCCAGGAGGGGGCGAGGAAGGGGGGAGGGGTGTTGGCGGTGTCATTCGACATCAAGAACGCCTTCAACTCCATCCCCCACGCCACAATATTGGAGGCACTCCGGTATCACGGAGTGCCTCCATACCTGAGGGCCCTGCTGACGAACTACCTCCAAGGCCGGGAGGTACTGTTCGTCGGCAGGGACGGCCGCATGAGGCGGCGGCCGGTGGAGTCGGGTGTTCCGCAGGGGTCGGTCCTAGGACCACTCCTGTGGAACATAGGGTATGACTGGCTCCTCCGGGGCGCCCTCCCCGATGGCGTGGGTGTCATCTGCTACGCGGATGACACCCTCGTCACGGCGCGGGGTCGCGACTACGGGGAGGCGGCCGACCGGGCGTCGGTGGGGGGAACCCTGGTCGCCCGTCGTATCGGGCGGCTGGGACTGGGGGTGGCGCTCCACAAAACCGAGGCCATATATTTCCATGGGCCTCGGGGGGAGCCGCCGCCGGACGCCCACGTCGTGGTGGCCGGGAGGAGGGTGGTGGTGCAGGCCCAGATAAAATATCTGGGCCTCACCATATCCAGCCGATGGAAGTTCGCGGAGCACTTCCGCCTGCTCCGCGAACGCCTCCTCAAGTCGGCGAGGAGCCTTAGTTGGCTCCTCCCGAACATCGGGGGGCCTGCTGCGGCGTGCCGGCGCCTATATGCCGGCGTGCTGCGCAGCATGGCGCTGTACGGTGCGCCCGTGTGGGCGCACGATTTGGTGGAAACCAACCGTGCCCTGCTCCGTAAGCCCCAGCGCGCCATCGCACAGCGAATGGCGCGGGCTTACGGCACGGTTGGTCACGGGGCGGCATGTGCCATGGCGGGCACTCCGCCATGGTACTTCGAGGCCGAGGTGCTGGCCGCCGTCTACCATTGGACGGCGGACAAGCGGGCTCAGGGGGAGCCCGCAGCACCTGAGGAGAGGGTCGCCGTCTGGCGAAGGGCCCGCGAGGTCATGTTCCGCCGGTGGACGGCGGAGATGGCCAACGCGGACGACGGGCGGTGGACCCTGGACGCCGTCGGTCCAGTCATAGAGGGATGGATCGACAGGAGGCATGGGTTCCTCACCTACCGTCTGGCGCAGGTCTTGTCCGGGCATGGCAGCTTCGGACATTTCCTGTGCCGGATTCAAAGGGAGGAATCCACGGCGTGCCACCACTGTGGCGCGCCGGACGACACAGCGTGGCACACCCTGGCCGAATGTCCGGCCTGGGATGTGCCACGTCGTCGCCTCCAGGCGTCCGCTGGCCCGGACCTCTCGCTGCCCGGCTTGGTGTACGCCATGCTGGGCTCCGAGGCGGTCTGGGTCGCGGTGGCCTCTTTCTGCGAGGACGTCATGTCGCAGAAGGAGGCTGCGGAGCGGGTGCGTGAGAACGATCCTCTCGCGCCCCCGCACCGCAGACGTCGAAGGGGCCGGACGAGGCGCGATCGCGCCCAAGTCCAGCCTGGTGGTGGCCAGTGGGCGGGGGACGTGGGAATCCACCTGCCCGCATTGCACGGTCCACCACCGTCGACGGGTGGGAACAATCGGGCGCTCCCGGTTGTTCCCACAGGCCCCCCTTCACCGCGGGGGGGTCAAAATGGGCCCGTCGTGCAGTAGACGGGCCCATCGCCGGTGAAGTCGTGGCGTAGGGCCGACGGTCCGGGCCCCACGGCTTCACCACAAAGGCGAAGACGGAGCGCCGCGGTGTTTTAGTGGGTAGTCCCCTGGGCGACGTGTCAGTTGCCCAGGTGGGAGTCCCACACACGCCCCCCGCCACCCCGGTGGGGGGTACGGGACGTAAACGCATTTCACCGCGCAAACAAAAAAAAAAAAAAAAAAAAAAAAGAGAAAAAAGCCGGCGGAAAAAAACTCCCAGCACTCTTTTAGGAAAATTCTGAATAGGTACGCCTTATACCTACCCAAAATTTCAAACAATTTACCAAAACTTCAGAATCATGACAAGCTTTCACCCGATTAGTCGATTAACCCAAAAATGAGTGAACCAAACAAGACCTAAATAACAATATCTGTTTGTGTACGAATTTGTTCAACAAGACAGTAATTAGCGCACATGGCGGCTTTTGTAAACAAATAACGCGGTGAACGAAGTCTGGTTAAAAAAGTACACGCAGCTCATTAGCAGATAGTAGGTATATTTGTTGGACACATGTGTTATAACTACTTGTATTTTTTGAAATTAAACTCATCTCGTCGACAGTAAAGTTGTGACCGTCGAATATTTTCATTTGTATACTTCTGAGTTCTAAGATTTAAGTTCCATAGGTGTGTCCGTAGTCAGGATGATTAATTATTTTTAATGTATTTAGGAAAATAGAATATGTATACTATTAGAAGTAAATAATGAGTCATTGACTTTCGTACACAAAAAACTCGGACTTTGGCCGGGTTGTGGTTTTTAAATTTTAATATTATTTTTTACCAAGGTTTCAGAGTTTTTTTTTTCCGAAAAGTCAATGACTCAATAATGTAGTACTAAAATTATCATCTTACTTTTTTATTGAGGGTTTCTTTCGAGAGACAAGATGCTGAGCAAAAGCTAAGGTAAACATATCTATTTATTGTTAAAATTAAGAATTAAGATCAAATACCCGTTAATGTAGGTGAGTGTACCGGTATGCATATTCCTGTAAGTGTGAATCTTCAATGATCAATCATATTTACACTATATATATTGAGGGCAGAGGAAATGAGGTCGGTATTATAAACTTTTACACATATACGCTATTTATAGGTCATTTTGCAAGAAAAACTACATTTATGAAAAAATATATATTTATAATGGCACCTTTTTACACTTAAAACTATATAATGTATTACAACCTGCCAGCAGGTTATTTAATTTTCACTTTTCTGAGAAAGATTGATATTGTTTTTTACTTTGTTACTTATATACACGTATTTTGTGGCGTGATATTTTAGATCTTCGCCTATTGTAGTAATTTCTGCAACGTTGTCTTCACTTACTGGCTCTAAAAAAAACAATAACCTTTATTAAACACCTTAGACTAAGGCCTAAGAGTATCACTTATTAAAATTTTATGAAAAGCATCAAATATGTTGCGTTTAACTCTAGGCTACTCTAGGCTACGTAATCGTGAAAAACAGCGATTACATGGCTTCAAAACTAGTGCCGTTCACGTTTTCACTAAATTTGAAAAAGGTTAAAGTTATGTATACTAAAACTACTTCTTTAAAAAAAATAACTTCTTAAAAACTTACTTTCGTTTCAACTAATTCAAGACAAGCTTTGCATGGATACACTTATGCAATCAAACTCAAAATAAATCATAAATGTAAACTTCCAAATATAAATCTCCATATAATGCTACTATATGTAAGAGAAGTAAATAGTAACAGTATCAACATCCACTGAGTAGTTAATAAGGAATAAATGGATGAACATACAAAGAGAAATGTATAGCGCATTTTCAAAATAGAATGAAAAACATATAGCGACTCACAATCAAGAAAATATAAGATTACCAGCGATCCGCCCACGATCCGAAATGGTTTTATTTTGGACGACTTGTTCACGAAACATTGAATTTTAGCTACTTAAAAAAACTTTTCCCGAATGTGCTTTATTTACAAACCTAAGTGAAAAACATATCTAAAAGATAGTGAAAACCGCATTACAATCCGTCAACTGTTTTAAGAGTTAGCGGACAAACATAAAAACAGACACGATTAGCGACTTTGCTTTATACTATGTAATAACAATAATAAAGTAATACATATAGCGACTTAGAATTAAGAAAATATAAGAATATTTACCTAAACTCTGCCACACTGACGGCGGGAACACAGCCTGCTGTGAATACAAGTGTACCTCCCGGTAGTCTCTGATTAATGTGGTAGAAGAATTCTCTTTCCTGCTTAAATCCACGCGATACCAAAATGCAGGCTTTCTAGAACAAAATATGGTCTGTCCTATATTTAACGCTCAGTATATGAATGTCATTTTATTTATAATTCAATTTCAAACTTAAAATAAATAAATAATAGCCTATATATGTCCCATAGTTGAGCACAGCCCTCCTTCTCAGATTCGAACTTAAATTTGTTAAAATATTAGGTACTTAATTTTGCGAATTGAATAATGTGACATTTGAAGTTTGACACAGATATGTTGGTCCCGCAAAAGGTAAAAGAATCAGAGAAGATTTCTTAAAGATATAAAAATCCGACTGCTTTGATTAAGAGTATAGTTTGATACAGATTTTAAAGTCAACGATCATTACAACAAAACCCATTCAATCAATGTGTTTCTCTTTTTAACACCGATTTTTTCATTTTGCCCATATTTCCCCAAAACTTACTTCAAATGGTCCTGAACAATGTTATTTGCAATCGGCATGCTAGTTTTTTGTACAACATCGCTCATCAGTTGTCCCACTGTTTTAACGGGAGATTTATCTGACACATAATACTCTAGGAGGCGTGAAGCCATAGGTTTAAGTGATGCTGCAAAGAAAATGATCAAATCAATTATATTAAAGGTACCTATAGTCCGTTCGCGTTAAGATTATAGTGACAACTACAGGATAAGGGTGTATTCACAGTGGAGTAAAGTACGAAAGAAAAATAATAATTTTATAAACAGTATTTTCGGACATGCCACATGCACTTGCTGTTTCTATGACTATGCTCCCAACAGTTGCATTTAAATCACACAATTTAAAGTACTTATAAACATTGTAAATTATGTGTCTCTCTCCACTATGGATTATTGAATTGGTAAAGTTTTCATTTTTTCAAAAAATATCGTTGGACAAGTCACGCAAAATACCCAACCGTTTTCTTCGAAGGTCAGACTTCAACTGGTCACTGTGAACTCGACTTTTTAATTTCTAGCATTTTAATTGGCTGGGGGGCGTGGCCAGGCCGGCTGACAACGATCACTCACTATTTTCTTAACGCGAATAGACTATACTTACTATTTTTTTGTATGGATTGATGTATTTAAGACTCATGAATAAAATGAAAAATAATGTCAATTCCAAATTATTAGAGTTGATAACTTTAAGATCGGTAGATCACAAGGTGCCAAAAGGTTCCGTTACCACCAAAGTTCTAAATTCGTTTATAAATCACACTAAAACCATATTTTTAGTGATAAAATACATAGGTGTAATGTTTATTCCCCTTAGGCCCAATTGCAGGGAACGTTTTAACCTCGGGTTAGCTTCGGGTTAGCTAACTCAGGTTTAAATGGCGCCACCATCGATTGTAACTACTTCTTATTACAATCGATGGTGGCGCCATTTAAATCTGAGTTAGCGAACCCGAGGTTAAAACGTTCCCTGCAATTGGGCCTTATTGTTCAAGTATTTGGTCAAAGAATACCTATGTTTCAAAAACGTTCATATGTTTGCGTTAAACATGACAGCAAACAATTTTGACATACTCCAATAACATTTTGACAGCTTGCCATCCATTTGACAAATTCTCATTTATGTCACCGTAGAAGTATATTTCTTACCAAAATCAGCTCGCAAGCAAGTCTCAGCTCTGTACAAATGTTCCAAACACGCGTGGACCTGAGCGAACCGCATGAGAAGGTATTTCCACGGACTTATGTCTATCTCGTCGGTTATTAGGGGCACCTGGAATATTAAAGTCTTTATTGAACTGAAAAAATATATATTATTTAATAGGTTTTTTATTCTATTGGGTTACAACTTGAAAATCTTTGATAACTATGCAAGGTGTTAATAATTAAGTTAGTTGATGAAAGTATACCGAATCTTATACTAAACATGTAAAGTAAACTACTAATAAACTCTATTCTTGGTTTTAAAAATCGTTACCTAGCCTATTTTAGGCATAAACATAAGGACAGCGGCTTAAGTTACTTCAACTTAAACCATTAACTTCAACAGTTTTTCATCTTGCAGTTTCATTTGTAATAGGTACAATAAGTACTTTCGTTGAAATGTTGAATATCTTGCGATAAAACTTATCTGTTGATTTCAAATGCTCTATCCATTTAATACAATACAATTATCTCCAAACGCGAATTTCCCAAAGGAGGTTCTAAAAAATAGTTAAAGTACCCTAGGTATAAATTTTATTGACGAACCTCATTAACATCCCTCTTCTCGCCAACTAAACCATGTTTCTTCAAAGACGCGAAGTCGTCCACAGTTAACTCATTAGGGTCATCTTCATAGAACGACTCACAATCAAGTCTAATTGACTGTTCGTTGGTGGAAAACGACTCAAAAGGATTGAGGGTAAACTCGCCACCGCTTATTGTCATGTCGTTTATCGTTTGGTTTATTTGTTCTATTGATTCTTGTGTTCTGGTATAATGAATATAAAATATTAGCCTTACGGTTTCACAAAGTACCGCATGTCTTATTTCAGGTTATGGTCTGTCTATATACCAAGTTCTATTCAAATGCCTTCAGTAGTTTTTGCGTGAAACAAACACAAATACCTACATACTCGTAAACTTTTACATAGAACTCCTATACAACTTAAATAAGATATTGATACAATTTTCACCAACACTTTGATGGTCTTTCCCATTATGTTTCTTACAATTTTTTAATATTTTTTTAGCACTCATACAAAGCTCAAGTCATTAATATAAAATAAAATACCATTATTATAAAACCAGACCACCTTACCTAGCCTCACTATTCCATATCCCCGCTATAAAGAACGAATGCTCCAGAAGTGACATTATTTTTGTATATTCCCACATAATTTTCTCCGTTCCCACTTGTGCCACTAAAGACAAAGCCTGTGGTGGACTTGATCGCAGATTTTTTAACACTTTTGACGCTTGTGAATGTCCACGGGACAGTTTTAGAACTAATTTGGATAGATATGTTTTATTGTTGACGTCAATCTGGAAAAAAAATAAGATTTCTTGTATTTTGCAAAAAATAGTTTAAATAGAAATAAGAGAAAATGTAATGGATGGTAGAATTTATAGAAATTTATGTAGATAAACAAATTATATATGTTCTACAATTTATCATAACAGGCATAAGCTATTATAAATTAGATTATCATTAGTAAAAAAAATACTTACAAAAGGGCGGATTTTTCCGGAGGATATGAATTTTAGTGCCTGTATTAAAAGAGATATTAGTTCCTCGGCTGTATTACAATCTGAAAAACAATCATCAAATTATGTGTAGTAACAATATTATTTAAAAAATTGATGAATGAAAGTGGACTGGAATCTTTTGTAACTTAATACTAATTATTTGATCAATTTTTACTATAATAAATATCTAGACTATCACACTCACTCTGTAGTCCTAACCTAACTAAGCAAAACTTACTTATACAGGGTTATTTGTAATTAGCGCATCACCTCTTGCAAGCGGCTTCCTTAAATCAATCCTAATAACATTTGTTCTACGACTTTTTGCAAAACTTGATAATTAACACAAAAACAAAAAAACAAAAACAAATTTGTGCGCTCTGTTATTTATAACTCTGTATTTTGTAAGAGGTTCCTAAACCGGTCGCCCCCCCCCCCCCCGTCGCCCGCGCGCCTGCCACGCCAGTTGCGTGCGCGTAGAGTATTGTACCGTTTAGATGCACCTAATAAATTTGTATGGAAAAACTTATGTTTTTTTAAATATTTCATTTTAATTATTCGTTGGTTAAATGTTGTTGGGATTTATGTAGAAAAGCTGCCTACAAGAGGTGATGCGCTAATTAGAAATAACCCTGTATAAATAAAACACAATGGACTAGGGGAGAACTTAATTATAATTAACCTACCTTTAAGTATATCCCACAGTTTATATGTAAAATCGTTACTAGATCCACTCCGACACATTTCATTTAAACACATTCGTAAACTGTTGGTATCTTCACTAACACATATGCAGCCTCCCGGTGGGTATTCAGCGGTGTATGCATACATTTCTGTTTGATTCAGTAACACATTTAGACGTTTGGTATTATCAAGTTGCTTCTGTCCTTGTATTTGTGGTCTGGAATAACGTTTCATAATGTTTTTAGTAATAATGTAACAGTTAATGTGATTCGGCAAATAGCTTTAAAATCCTGCAATCACTTTCTTGCTTTTAGTGTAGGAAAAAGACAGATATATTAGTCTTATCTTAGAAGTCCATAGTATGGCATGAATTTCGCTAAGGACTAGTCTAAATACGTTATAATGAACGCAAATTTATAAGTAAGAGTAGATTTTGTACCTACCCGTCTAGTGTCTTATATTAATGCTGAGTTTTAACTTGGAATTGCACCAACATTGTATTTTCTTTTATAGTGTAGAGCCTAGTTTTTACTATTTGATATTTTGAAAATTGTATCATAACAGGTTACATTATTAAAAAGCAGTTAGTGGATACATACAAACAGACACATTTTTTTATCTTGAAGTTGTCGTAAATTGTATCTTTTTCAGTATCTCAGTACATTTACTTTGTAAAAAGAAAAACAATTTTTTTTAAAACGACTTTCAAAGTAAAATCTACCTTATAACAGCAGTCTCCAAATTGACAGAACTCAATCCCGCTGCTGTCATATCAACAAGCAGTTGATTCATATTGTGTAACGCACAAACTGAGTTCCATATTGTTGTGCAGGGACTGCCCATATGACCTATGATGACTTCTTGCACCTGGAATAAAAAAAAGATTTTTTTTATATAGGTTTTTGTTTGAATATTAAATATTATTATAGAATAATTAAATAGGAAAAAAAGGGATAATGGCAAGTACAAATGTTTAATCAGGTCACAGTTGGTTAAACATTTCTGTAAACTACTGCTTCGCGTTAAAGTAAAGAAGTTAAGCCAGTCACTTATAATGCATTTTAAAATTATATTTTTTTAACTAATTCACGTTATTTTTTGTAAAAAACTATGTACTGTCTGGATCCAATAGAAAAGGCCATTTCAGACTCACAAGTGTACAAAGTTTATGAATAATCTGCTTACCAAAACTTTTTTAAAAAAGTAGAGCATTCCAAAAGAATTAAAAATGTCATCAACCTAATTAAAGGTTCTTTTAAAGACGAAAAACATACTATCTAAACTTAAAGAACAAATACTTACAAAATTAACTTTGCAGCTAATAAATGGGGTCTGTAGAGTCTTACTTGACCATTCACAATGTAACTCTGTCAAACCACCGTGCGGTGCATTTAACAACTCTTCCGTAGAATGTGACCCATATGAGATTCCTGCGATTGGGTATTTACAATCTATAGATATGTTTACCTAGAAATCAAAAGTAGAACATAATTATAATTAATTAATTTTGATTTTTAAACATTGCATTATAGGTAATTTATTGTCAAATGCATATAATAAATTTGAATCTGGTGTGTTTTACCAGTTTGATTTGAAGTACTTGTAAAAAATGAACTAAAAATTTGATTTGTTTGTGCTAATTTAAATTCAGTTTATTTTTTATACAATAAGAATTGAAAGCGATGGGCCAGACCTTACTAGGCATGGGTACAATTTCTGCGGACTTCACTTCAAACACCATTTAAAAAAACGATTAGGCTTCAAGTGAACACACCAATGCACGGGATTTAATATCATATATTTTCTTACCGATTTTTCACTTATCTGTTCCTGCTTAGCATAATTTTCCACCAATAACCCCACATCAACATCATCCAACGTTATAGAATCTTCATAAGTTACAATGCCTCTATTAAAGTGTTCGTCATCTGACTGAACCGTAAGAAGAAGAGGCTTGCCCTCGGAAGTAGGATTACAAAGTATCCATATAGGAATGACATCGGCCTTTGGTAGCTCCACTATATACTTGTTGAACAGGTTTGCCACTTCTCTGTAAGAAAGCAGAGTAAAAATAGAGATTTTGATTTTGTTAAAGCTAACTTTTTGCTAGAATTGTTAATCTGTTAACAATTCTCATAGTCTCATATCACATTTGGTAATCCTGTTTATTTTCCAAATAACAAATTAGACGAGATAAATACAAAGATTTATTTTTATATGACTAAATAATGAAAATTGGCTTAATACTTAATACAGGAAGGTATATTTTTTATACTTATCATTACCTTTACTTTACTTACCTAGCTAAATCTACATGGATTGGGACATAGTTGCTTTCTTCTTTAGTCCACAACTGTGGCTCGTCGGATATCATGGTGTCATCCAATATTGTATGCAAACTCAAATCAAGTTTGAGTGGAGATCCAGTGAGATCTAATTCTTCTGATACAATTTAAATTATGTGAAAATTTGTTGGTAGAAGGCAACACAAAATCAAAATATTTAATAACAGTGAATGGAAACTAAATAGTGTATAATAATAAGTAAATGATTAGTAATGTAAAAAATTGGTGAGTGGTGGTGATGATTATTTTGTTAACAATTCCATATCTAGTGAGAATTTAATTATTCAAAGACAAATTATTATAGTTTAAATGATATCTTAAATCATAAGGTTTTTTTTACTTACATAAAACTGAATTATGATATTAGTAGTTAATAGTTTAGGAGACTTACCTGATTCACACTTTTTAGATTTTCCATATTCAGCTGCTCCTGATATTCCTTTGCTCTAAGTGGAGGAATATTAAGAATATTAAAAATTGCTCATACACCAATTTTAGAGTAAACAGTTATTTTAATTACTTTACCTTTGTGCAAACAAATACAATTTCATTTGAAGTTTTGGAATATCTTTCTACGTATGTTGGACTTGGTAGTTTTTCTATGTATAACTTCGCGTAACTATCTTGAATACATTTGATGGCTAATTCCATATTTATACACAAATTAATAGCTAATTTACGTTCGAAAAATGTATGTAATGTAAGTAACTGAATTTAAATTTGAATTTGTTGTTTGCTTTCCTAAGGTTCGAAACGGCTGTCAGCACTCATCTGCGATATTTGCGTGTAAACAGCCGGTAATAAATCCAACATGTGCACGTCTCTAAGCAGTCTGACGTCATCAGAGATTCACTCGCCGACCTACATTATACCAAGTATTGTTTTCTTGGCAACACGACATAGCACATGTTAGTACTAACCATCATCGAATTGATTGCAGTGTTTAAGTTTGTAAGTTATGAAATTATTCACGGACTGCCCGTTTACTCGCAATTCAATTTCAACTTTTGCGCGCTTGAAAAGGTTTTTCTATGTATAACGAACGCAGGATAAATGTTCGGCCCCTCTCCGGTTTATAGATATAAGGCGTTGTTAATTTAAAAAAAAAATGACGTGTGGCACTCGAGGACTGCCGCGGTAAAGCTATTGCATAGCATCTATTCAAAAATTATTCATCCTTGAGGTCCTTTGGGTCTTCCGTTGCGTCCGCTGCGAAAACGGTTTAAGATACCCAAAATATTATGTATGTATAAAAGAATTATTCCTCTTGAAATGATCTAAAAAAAATGTCTAAAATAACTATTCCACGCGGACGAGGTCGTGGGTACAGCTAGTATACCTAGTATAAATCCAAGTTGCTAATTCTGTTTGTTTGTATGTGTTTAAGTAAGCTATCAGAAAGTGGTGTCAATATTTTTGTTGTTTTGCTTTAATAACAGCGGTTCTATACCAAGTTTGTACTAACGTTCGATAGATGGCAACACTGGTAGATAAAATCGCGCTTGTGTTATGTTTTTGAGTTTAATGGGCCCCTTATATGAAAAATAAGAAGATAATATTGTTGACAGCAGTTTACATATTCGTCCAATTTCGGAGCACCTCGTCTCGATTCGTGCTAGCTACGCACCCAAACACCGTGCCGAAGTCTGCCGAACTGAACCGACGATACACGACGTGTTAGGTTTTTTCGTTACGGAATTTTTACATTCGGTCCCCGCGCTCAGAGCCTGAGATAAAAGCTATGCAATAGCTTAAAAAGTTTTAGCCAAAATAATATTTGCTGTTCACTCCCATTTTTACCAATAGGTATTACCTTTATGTTCGTTCAATTACAGTTGTTATAGTTTAAAAATAAATTATTAAAATATTTTATACATTGTAGAACATAGTGATATAATGGCCCCGATTCTGAGTACACTCTCTAAACTAAATTAAAAATATTGCCATCACTTTCTCATACTTCGTAACAGATAAAGGCAGGTATATTGGTCTTACAAAGTTTACTCCACATCATTGTAAAATTAGACGAAATGCGCTGACGATGAGTCTAAGCTTGCTTGCGCCGTTTCGAAATGCACGCAAATTTTAGTTTGACAGGACTAAAATGATTACCCATTACCCATCTGTCTCTTATACTATTGCTGGGTAAGTAATAGCAATATTTTTAGTTTCATTTAGAGAGTCTTAATGTAGAATCGGCACCATTAATGACAAATGACCGGTATGAAAGCCTTGGTTGAAGTGTTTAGCAAAGATAATTTTAATTTATTTAATTATTTAATTTAATTTATTTAATGTAAAGACATTTTGCAGATGCATCTGAAAAACCTAAAAATGCAATCTCACTGACCCATATTAAACCAGCTGTCATTTTTACAGAACGTTCTAGCATATTATGTTCGTATGCACTATTGGAACAAATTAATTTCAGTGCTAACGTTTGTTAGCAATGAAATCATTTTCGGACGACGCATTTAAACGCTTACCAACGTTTTCACTGTATTGTATTAACGGACCACGACATGAAAAATTCTTGACAGCGGTCGTGTATGTCAGATGTCAACGTCAATCAGATAATATAGATGGTTTTATGAAGGTTGCTTGCTACGACGTAAAAGTTTTTCATGTTACAGTTTACAAAATTAATACTGAAACGAATAATGGCTAAAAAGTTACTGATAAAACTGAAAAAAATCTTAACACAACAACGAATTGCTGGTATAACACATGGTATCACAGCACCGGTAAATAAGAAAATAGAATAAGATAGGTACCTACATAAGTACATATAAATAATAATATGATCGTATTTTTTTATTTAAGTATAGTCTGGCCACCGAGAGATTGCGTTTGTGACACATGCCATTAGTGTTGGGGTAAAAAACAACATTGATAAATCATTTTTCAATCAACAGAAAAAAAACTTGCTTATCTTATTTATATTTTATTTATAATATAAAAATAGTTTTATGTTGTTACGAGTTAAAATCTAGGTAAAATAATAAAAAACAAAATCGAAACAGTATTGTTTTATTGTAGGAACGTAAATAATTAGATTAAAGACTAGTGGCCGCTCGCGACTCCGTTCGCGTAGAAGTCGGTTTCCCGTGGGAATACGAAGTTTTCCCGCGGTAAAAAGGTCCCTTTATTCTTTCATACATATATTTTTGGTTCCTAGAACCGCTTTCGCAGCGCACGCAACGGAAGCCCTCAAGGATGAATAATTTTCCCCGTTTTTTTCCCATTTTCCATTATTTCTTCGCTCCTAATAGTTGCAGCGTGATGTTATATAGCCTAAAGCCTGCCTCGATAAATGGTCTATCCAACACAAAAATAATTTTTAAATTCGAACCAGTAGTTCCTGTGATTAGTGCGTTCAAACAAACAAACAAACTCTTCAGCTTTATAATATTAGTATAGATACTTGTATAACGTTAATTTTGAAGCTAAGCCCAAGGTCGAAAAGAACTAGCAAGAAAATCCAACTGCTGCCTTTTTACAAACGAAACTCAAAAGCATTGTATTGGCAATAATATGGTATAAGTCTCAGCACCCGATGACCGTACTGCAGAGCCAATTCATCTATTTCATATCGAACATTTGCCGATTTATTTTCTTTCACTAACCGCAATAGTTTTGCTTCAAGCATATCCATATTTACGTCGATATCATGTTTTTATAACCAAGCTACTTATTCTGCTTTTTTATTAGAAATTGATTGATAACTTTAAAATTGACTGATATTTTTAGCACATCCCTACGAAAATATGATGTTGTTTACATTTTTAAAAATACATATTTTATCAGTAATTATTACCCTTACAGTAAGCCATCAGTTATAAAATTTAAAATCAGTGTGTTTTAATATCATTTTATTGCTTATTATTTGTTTGTAGGGTCAAAATAGACGACTTTTTTTTTGTTTGTTTTCGTAGACGGCCTTTCAAAGTTACCTCGTTATGTCAAACACAATGTGTCAGGAACGCATTCTCTCGGTGGCCGGACAATAAGTACTTAAACACCATTGCAAAGATTGGCAGTTTTTTTTAATAAATACATACATTTATTAAACATTCGTGCGCATGACCGACTCGCAGTTGAAAGGTTTTTTCATAGAAAGGCTACTTATGGGTAATTAGGTAGGTTGGATAACAACAGTTTGTTAGTCGGAGTGCCGGCTCTGCGGGGCTATTGCGTAAGCCAATGGTAATCGAATGTCATATTTTCAACAATTCTGGAAAGGGTTAAAATTAATGAAAATCATTACATTCCATTGCCATTAGTTTAGGTACGCAATAGCCCCGCTGCTGTGCGACTCCGACATAACCCTGCGAGCCAGTTCCTTTATCTCCCTGGGTATCCATAAATGATTTTTCCATCGAAAAAATAAATAAATAAAAAAGGTAGGTAGGAAGGCAACTTTCAATTTCAAACTTTTGGGAAATTTTAGCTGCGTAACTAACTTTAAAGCTGCCAAGTGGACTATGAGCTGATTTTCTATTGTCAGTTATGAGAGTAGTCAAATGCAATTAAAAGTCTTTTCCAGAACTTTATGTAGTTACTAACAATACAATGATTTTAAAAAAAACGGTTGGTAGGTAGGTAAATGGTGAAAACCGAGTAATTAGAGGACAGACATACAAAAAGACGAGATTTTGCTATATATCTACCTTCTATGTGTGTAATGAAATTATTTACATCGGTACCTTAACAAAATTATCTATGCATAACGTTTACACGATTTATTTCTAAAGAACATTGTCTCATGACCTTGCTGTAGCTGTGGCGGCCATCGTGGCCGAGACTTTATAATATACCTTCTGCCAAGCCAAAGTCGATCTGCAATGCTTGGTAAAAACCTTGCCATAAGGGCTATATTACCTTACTACAATTCACTTCCAAGAAATGTTTTGTTACATTTTCAGGCAAAGTATAGATAGATTCTTACTAACTTATAAGTATATCTAAAACTTAGTTAAGCTACTTATTTCTTATCAAAAATTAAACAGCAACAAAGGTGTGGCTCTAATAAAAAAAATGATAATAAAATACTTACATTTAAGTACCTAGTTATAGTGATTGATCGGGAACATAAAAAAATATTAAGGTATTCCATTTTTGTTGGTTTGGTTCTTTATCTTATTCGTAACTCGAAAACAGATGATCCAATAAAGCAGACATTTGAGATTAAACTTTTCTGTCTTTCCATCTATATGATCCGCTTATATATAAAAACGGCTAAACGGATAGCAATGAAACATTCTGGGAAGAATATAGGATACTTTTTACCACGGGAATAAGACTTATTCCCATGAGATTTTTTCTTAATTAAAAAAGCACGGGCAAAGCTGCGGAATATAATTAATATTAGACTACAGTTTAGACTCGCCCTTGGTGCTCTTTTTAGAAGAAATGCATACCATTGCTATCATGTCCTTTATTATTTTATCCTTCTTATATAATAAACGTGAAAGTTGGTGAGTATAATAATAATAATAATCATCATCATCAGCCCGTAGCGACCCAATGCTGAGTGTAGGCCTCTTGTAATGCACGCCATCTTCTTCATTGGTTGTCTGCCTACGTTTCTGTGACCAGTTCTGGGTCTCCCATAATAGTAATAAAAATCGTTTATTAATCAAAATATTACAAAGGTTATTATTAGTTTTTGGTATAATGCAAAAATGGTCAGGGGTATGGATGGATGTTACTCTTTCACTTAAAAACTACTGGATGGATTTTGATGAAACTTTACAGTAATATAGGTTATACATCAGAATAACATATAGGTAACTTTTTACCGCGGGAAAACTTCTCACTCCCACGGGAAACCGACTTCCACGCGAACGGAGTCGCGGGCGGCCACTAGTTTAGTCATTAGTTTCTTATTGCCGTGTTTCATGCGGTAACCATAGGTATACGTTACAGACTGTTACCGTACCTACATAGGCTTTAGTTCCAGAGCAAGTTATTAAATAAATAATAAATAAATAAATATGTGGTTGTTCGTATCCGTTTTTTTTTCTAATAATTTTAACATTTATCAGTTTTTAGTAATAATTGCAGTGACGTGTTCATTAAGTACCTACTCTTTGAGCAATACACTTACCTACATAGATAACCAATTCCTTTTTCGGTTGTTTTAATAGTTAATTTATGGTAAACAACTAATTAAATAAATAAATAAAGCCGTCCGAAAAACCTTTCGCTACTTTCTTTAAGATGTTCTCTGGATACAAATAGAGATAATTTTCAAGGGTACAAGCAAAGCCACGCGCACCAACTAGTACCTTCTTGACTTAATTTACTACTTAGTTTTCTTTGGTTTTTATAACCACAAAGTGTCTTATTTTATTTCTATACTTTTCACTGTCTTTACAAATAGGTACTTATACTTATCTGATAGTAGTTAGGTATGTACCTACCTATTTGTATTGAAACGTACATGTGAATAAACATACTTGCCAATGATAAGCCATTATTAACGTCAGTTAGTAAGGCCGCACAACGTTTTCAAACACTTACAGATTATTTACCCACCTTTAATTTTACACAGAAAATGTTCAGTGAAAATGTTTAATTTTAAGAAAACTAGATATTTAGCCTTGCTTGTGTATATGTGTGGTGTTGTGTTTGTAGTGTACAGTATTAGATTTAGTCAAAGTAACGATGATATTGTTTATAATACCGACGAATTTGAACACACGGTGAAGATGTTCTACGAACAACGAAGGGTAAGCTGACATAAATTTATTTTACTACGTTATTAATTACCACAAATGATCGTGTAAATCTTAAAGTTACCTACATAAAAGGAGAGTTGTTTATACTTATGTAGGTAACCAAATAATCAAGTTTTCATATCGAACCAGTCCATACAGACAAGCTTATAATCAATAGATAATATAAATACTTACGTATGTAACCAACTACCAATCTTCATATGGCACATTGGAATCTAAAGTCAAAAACCCACTAGTGCACGGCATATTATGTTAGTATACACTGGTAAAATGATAATATTGAAGAAATTTATGTTCATACATGTTTTGAGGTTAAACATTTTATATTTTTATATTATTTCACATTTGCTCTACAATATTACGTAGGTACACGTAACTGTTCAAGTACATTTGTGATATTATTTTTAAGTTGACCCTATATTGGATAATTCTATTTTTCTTAATTTACGCTTTTTTAAGCTGTTACTGCTGCTGGATTAAGTTGCAGAAAATAACGATGGATAGTAGTGGGATCTCATTTTTGTAAAAATCTTTTTTTATCGCTTGTAATCGGTAAAATATAATAATTCAACGCAAGGAAATAATGCTAGGAACATCTCTACATAGTATAAAACAAAGTCGCTTTCGTTTTTTTTTAAATAGATAGAGTAATTCAAGAAGAATATTTATAGGTAAATTAACATAGTTTAAAAAAAGGGTTTTACTTCGAATTTAACGCGTGCGAAGCCGCGGTCCAGAGCTAATAGATAGGACACACCTTTACAACTACTAAGTATGTCCGTTTTAAAGGGCTAATCTATTTACTTACCTATGAAAAGGTAGGTATTCCATGGCACTTCGTAATAGGTATAATTGAATTTATTAACCGTTTTCGTAACTTATTGGGGGCATTTTAGCAGGTTTTGCGTTTTTTCACACAATATTTGGACAATAATTGGCCACACTTGAACGGAACGTAGTAGATAGAGGTGACGAGTGTCATCTCTTTTATACTAGGTGCTAATGTTATAAACGTGAAAGTTTGTAAGTCTGGATGTATGGATGGATGTTTGTTACTCTTTGATGTAAAAACTGCTGAACAGATTTGGGTAAAACTTTACAGTAATAAAGGTTATACATCAGAATAACCATTGGCTACTGACTGATGGAAACCGACTACCACGCGAACGGAGAGTTCCTTAGATGAATAAGACTTTGGCACGGTTGCATTTTAAAATTATGCTTAGGATTTATATTTTCTTTATCCTCTTAAAACGTTCCATTTCCTAATACCTAACCAAGTTGCACTTTTTTTCCGAATTTGAATATGTTTTTTTTATTTACTTACAGTACAGATTGCCAAATCGATTTCTATTAAAATAACATTCTTGTAGGTATCGGTGTCGTAAAGTTATATTAAGTGCATCTAACTATAAAATGGCGGTAAAAAAAATACTCTGTAGATTTTAATCTGAATGTAAAATTATACGGAGAAAGCAAGATGTGTTCAATTCAAATTATTTTTTCAGCGAAAAATAAAAGCTTAAAATAGATCCCCACTAAACGGACACTACAACCAATTCAAAAATGTATTCACAATACGATAATACCTCAAAATAAATCCTACTATTATTATAAATGTGAAAGTTTGTGAGGATGTATGGATGGATGGATGTTTGTTACTCTTTGACGTAAAAACTACTGGATGGATTTTCATGAAACTTTGCAGTAATGTAGGTTATACATCAGAATAACACATAGGGTACTTTTTACCGCGGGAAAACACCTAATTCCCACGGGAAACCGACTTCCCTGCGAACGGAGTCGCGGGCGGCCACTAGTCCTCCATATTTGTTTATGGTAGAAGCGTCCGCTTCTCGTGTAAAGAGGCGGACCCACGTTGCGCGATTCTTCCCAAAAAGTATTTGATGTTTGTAAGATAAATATTGTTTTTACAAGCGCCAGTCTGTGTGCGGTGCAGACGTTAATGTAGGCACCGTGGGATCGGCTCTTAATTCTAATGGCAACGAGTAATGTATGTTCCTTACTGTTTAGGAGGGTGGGCCGGTCTAACAAAAGAGATAGGTACAGGGCACCATCTATAAATGAGTAGCGTATTTTTTAAATTTGATTTGTTAGTAAATAGATATAAGAAAATAAAAAAATATGGTGACTAGTAACTCAATCAGATGTTCGATTTTGACTTAGCTCTCTTTAGATCCATCCAAGTATTTGTGCGTATAACCACCTTATTTTTATGAAAGTCATGTTTTAGTATTCTAGATCTATATAAACCTAGTTATTACATTTTAAACGGCAAAAAATAAAACACAAGCTGAGAGTAAAATAATTTTGTGTGTTTGTCAGTCTAGAATAAAAAAATAAGGGTGTTAATACCGATAATTTTATTTTACATCTAACAGTGCCTACTTTTGTAGTTTCGTGTTTATTGATTATTTTTTTAATGCGTTTTAATCAAAGCCATCATAATATTACCAGATTTAATTAAAATGCATGGAAATAAACTTTGTGGTCGCACATAACCAAGCCGCAATGTATTAAAAACCCGGCCAAGGGCGAGTCGGACCGTTCTCAAAAAAAAAAAAAGTACCTTATATTTTTTTTGGGTAGTAGAAATTCATCATCTATGAAAATTTCAGTTGTCTATCACGGTTTATCAGATACAGCCTGGACAGACAGACGGACGGAAAGAAGTGCGGTCAGTTTTAGCCTTGGGAACGGAACCCTAAAAATGATTTCTTTGTTTCGATATTATCAAGTTTTTGGCAGGATTTATACAATACTTTTTTGCATTTCTTAATAATGCGATGCGATGAAGTCCAAAATAATGATTTTTCCTTGGTCTCTACGTCCTTAAAATACCCAAACAAGGTTAGTAAAAACATTATCTGCATGTTAGTTAGTTTTGACTTCTTAGTTAAATAAAAAACAAATTGCGTTATGCAGAATCCAATTAACTAATTTAAATTCATTGAAATTAGATCTTTCCCGGGAAATAACAAAACTTATCAGTTTAGCTATTGTTTTTTGGTTATCAATGATACTTTATCAATAAAAAGTTAAAAACAATTATTGTTAAGTGTTTTTTGGTAATCAATAATGCATTATCAAAAAAGTTAGAACATTGCCTAATTTACGGCTAAGTTTATATGGAAAATATAAGAGGCTTTTTCATGATTCGTAAATTAAGATAAACAATCCTAAAATAAGTTTATTTAAGAAACACTAATTTCAAGACCGTAAGCGTAGTAAAGCGCATCGTGGGATAGAGCCCTTAAATTCGTTTAAACATCTAAGTCCAATGGAATATTTTTCTTTATTCGCAAGACTTAAGAAATACCTAAATTTGTAAATAAAAGTTACCAACACCTATTTTAATATACCTAGTTATGTTAAAAAAAAGTAAATGATACAAAAATATGTTTTAACCGTCTATAATAACTAAGATGGTAAGCCGATTTCATATGGTAAAGTATAACTACCTATTTTTTTAATAAATTAGTGGTGAATTTAGTTTTAAATAATAATCATATATTAATACTCTTAGTAAAAGTAAAAAAAAAAAGTGTACTTATGTACTTATGGGTATTTATTAGGATTCCGTAGTGAATTGGAACTTTTAGAGTTTCGTCATGTCCGTTGTTTACTCTATTCTATATTATTATATAATTACTACGCCTACAAGGATACAAAAAGTTTTAGTTTTTGCGATGGGACAAGGAAAAAAAACTAAGTATATTTCTTTACATCTATAGTCTATGCCAAAGACTCTATGGTCTACATCCTTTTCTTTCCTATTGCCTACAGGTATTTATTTTTAACTATGAACCAAATTTAGTAAGAAACTTTGTAAGCGTATCGCCTAAGGTACCTTTATTTTCACAGCTAATTAAAAAGCATTTACTTTTATCACTATACATAATGTGTTATAAGTAGGAACTTCTTATCGGTTAAAAAAGCCAGTTTTTCGAATTCATTAGTGTTTTCCTGTTGATTTAGCTATGTTACTTATGTTACTGAGTTTCAACGTGCATTGTTAATAATGACCAAGGGCCATATCTTCTCAAAAGCAAAAATAATAACTCTTAATCTAAATTAAAATTCTGTTATTAAGCTATTGCATAGCTTTTATCTCAGGCTCTGAGCGCGGGGACCGAGTGTACAAAATCCGTAACGAAAAAAACCTAACACGTCGTGTATCGTCGGTTCAGTTCGGCAGTCTTCGGCACGGTATAAGGGGCCCATCAAACTCAAAAACATAACACAAACGCGATTTAATCTACCAGTGGCGCCATCTATAAGCCTTCTTCTTGAGTCCCTCTATCTATTAAAATAACCGTATCAAAATCCGTTGCGTAGTTTTAAAGATTTAAGCATACCTACATAGTGACTGAGAAGGCGACTTTGTTTTATACTATGTAGTGATAAAGTCGTGCGTGCATAAACGATATCCTGCTCTAAATAACAAATGAGTGTGTACCTATAGATAAAGTTGTATTTCGGATTTAAATAGACCAACCGAGCAACAAATGTGTTTAAATAGAAGCAAAATACATGTAAACTTTTACAATGTACAATTGACGTAATGTAACTATTGTTAGGTAAGAGTATTCAAATACCTTCAAAAGTAGAACATAGAATAGTATCTTAGTAGACTGTAAAGACCAGGCGACCTATGCTTAAGAGTTCACCTGACCCTAACTTGACTACCTATATAGACCTAGATCTTAGCAACCGATTCAGTTGTTACTTGTAATAATTTCATGTTTTTTTATATTTTTCCTTATGTAAGCACAACTGGATAAATATGTTTTATTTCTTTCTCTCTTTTAGTTCATGAAGATTTAATGCTAAAGATGAAAACTATATAACTAATTACTGAAAAAATGCTCAATAGTATTATTTTTTTATTAAATAGGTACCTTGTTTTTAGCACATAGTACTTGGATATTTTAGGTTTTCCGTCTCTTTTTATATCTAAAAAGGCATTAATAAAACCCTAAATTTGCTCAAACATTTTTTTTATAATTATTATGGTTCGTCATCTATTCATCGTTTTTTTTTGTTTTGAACCCACTCATTAACACAACAAAGTTTACGAAAAGTTTAAACCTAAGTAGGTATTATTTAACAAAATACAATTACTCAAAGTGTATTTTGTAAAGTAATATCTACCTTCGGCGTCGCATTGGTGTTATTATGGCTAAATTGTTTAAAACAAAAAAAGTGAAGGTTCATAATATTTACAAACTTATACGAAAACTTTATACCGCATTTAAATCCAATACGTTGTTTAGAAGTAGTAAGTAGATACTCATACAAACAGACTTTGCTTTATACAGTATGTAATTATGACGTCCATACCTTTTACAACGAAAATCACAAAGTGGTAGAGTCTAGCTGTAGGCTCTGTCTGCAGCGATTACTGGGCTGACTCGACGGTGAAATACCACCGTCGCACAGAAAACCGACGTTAAGTAGGGACGATGTTCCTTCGTTTCGTTCAATTTCAATTTCTCAAAGGCCAGCAACGCACCCTCAATGCATATGTACCTAATGGAGAATGTTACTAGGTATGCCAAATCGCTTGAAATTTTGTCTCAATAAAGCCTGTATGCATACAATACACTAGTTTTTGTTGTAATCAAAAATACCCAGTAGTTTTGATTTTATAGGCATTCAAAGTTTCGAAAAATATCGAGTCCCGCTAACAGTCACGTGACCGCTTGTGACGTATTACAACAACGCGCCAGCGGTGGCGCATATAGCTGGCGCAGTATTTTATTTTATTTTTTTATTTATTTAACATTTAATGTATTATTTTTTTGTGTTTTCGGTCGTGTATTAGTAAATATAAATATTATTCGTTATTATACGTTAATAGTTAATATTATTCTATTAATAAATTGGATATAGGATTCGAAAAAAGGTAATCGTGTAATCTATCTAAAATAGATAAATTAATGACTGCGCATTATTTATCAAGAAATAGTGTTTTTGTTGCCGCCGATATGTTTGATATGTTCTAAACTGTTTTATCAAAACAAAAAAAAACAATATAACCAATAAAATAAATAGTCTACCCGTGACCACGGGGCGTTTGCAAAAATGCCGAAACGTCGGAAAATCAAAAATAATAATATAAACGCGTAAAACCCGTTAAAATGAGTTTAATTTCAAGTAATAATAAAAATACTAATGGAAGAATGCAAGTCCAATAGAAGAAGTAGGTACCTACCTACCTATCATTATTTTTTTTACGTTAAAGTCAACAAATCATGTATCATAGTTTTGCAGGTACGTCCTTCTAATATTATAAATGTGAAAGTTTGTGAGTATGGATGTATGAATGTTTGTTACTCTTACACGTAAAAACTACTCCCCCCCAAGTCAAGTGGCAAGTGATATTTGCGATAGCGAGTGAATAGAAAAAATATGTATGAAACTGTCATGGTATTTTTTACCGCGGGAAAACTTCTCATTCCTACGGAAACCGACTTCTACGCGAATGGAGTCGCGGGCGGCCACTAGTATGTATACAAAGATACCGCTCTCCTAAGTAAATTTTAATAAATACATGCATTGATTTAGTACTAACTAGCTTTAGTTAGCAGCTTCGCCCGCGTTTCCCTCGGGAACTGTACATTTTCCCAGGATTAAAAGAAGCCTATGGATTATTTCAGTCTTCGTCCAGATCCGTTCAGTACTTTTTGTGTGAAAGATAACAAACACAAACACAATCTTCCGCGTTTATTATATTACTAGGAAGTAGGATACCTATACGATCTAGATGTAGGTAGTTGAACATTACAGATGCACTTTACCTTTACTATTTTATTTAAGTAATTTAATTTATTTTTTATTGCAAATGTACCTAGATGATATGAACTAAACCTTTTTTTATTTATTTGTATTTTTACTAACAAATTGTTTAATGGTATTGGTTATGTTCAAGTTAAAAGAGTTGGTGATGTATGTATGTATCCTTTGGAACTGTAAAAAACAACTTTTCCGGCGAATTAATAGTTGTATTTTTACATTTAGGCACAACACATGATTTCCTAGCAGTTGGATTAGACATTTCTAAAAGTATTTAGGTTTAATTTAGACGACAAGTGCGCGCGCCGGCGAGCGTACTGAGTGAGCCAGACCGAGCGAGTTGTGGTGTGACGTCACACCGCCGCCGGCAACCCGCGTCGTGCGGTAGCAACTTATTTTACTTATAAATCGGAAACTAATTGACGCATCGAAATAATTCTTTCACCAGTATTTTTTATTTTTGACAGAGAATATGAAGAGATAATAATCAAAATTTGTTAACATTCTCCATTGTGGGTGTTTATGGGCGGCGGTGATCACTTACCATCAAGTGACCCGCTTACTCGTTTGCTAGCTTCTCTCAAAAAAAAAACACTTATGAATCACGGTGTATAAAAATACAAATGTAATAACATGTAACCAGTATGTAACAGTTATTTCGTTACAGGAATGTATGTAACAGTTATTTCGTTACAGGAATGGAAAACTTCTAACCTAGGATCACTGCTTTACCTTAATGCTAGTTTAGAAGATCTTCATATACAACGCGACGAGAAGCAAAATTATGTCATATTAGTATGGTCTTATTACGAATGGCTGAATTCTCGACATGGTGTTGGATTTAATAAAAAAAGGTAAACACTTGATTTCTAATGGGTAAGTTCACTCGAACCACGCATGATGCAAAAAACAAAAAAAAACCGACTGTAAAAATAAACACTAACTTAAAAGAGAACAACAAGCTTTATTTTTGGTGTGAAGAGTGAAACTACTGCAGCCGGGACAAATGAAAAGCCTTCACTTCTCACCGCCAAAATTTTTATTTTAGGACGGACCCATTTGACGACTGCAGTGTCAAAAACTGTATCCTCTCCGACAAGAATGAGGACCTTGCTACAGCTGATGCTGTACTGGTCCACGTTCAAAGAGGCAAAATTCCTGGGAACGAAGTCAGGAAACAGCATCAACGCTGGATATTCCTGACTGATGAGTCCCCTGTCAATTCTTTCTCATTAACTTCCGATAAACCGACGATTGAAGAACTGGCTAATGTGTTTAATTGGTCTATGAACTACAGGTGAATTAAACTACAGTATAAATATAATAATAAATAATAAATCTCCAGACAATCACACCAATTATGTGGTCCTAAAGTAAGTGCAGTATTCACTTGTGTTATAGGCACCACACAATGGACTAGGGGAGAACCTAGTTACACCCAGACACGAGCCAATTTCAAAAACCATTTTGACGAAATTGGCCCAACCCGGGATCGAACCCGGAACCATCCGCTTAGCAGTCCGGTGTATATACCGCTGCACCACAGAGGTCGTCAAAGTAGAAAGTGCACAGATCACCCCCTAATAGATTCCGCATGTTCGTACATTTGCGTTGCATCAGGGTCACCAAAAGTTGAAGTGCGGGGGAGGAAGTAATGACATTCTGATTGGCTAGTTCAAAAACGTTCTAAGATGCACCCGTCAAATAGTGATGAAATAGTGATTTAAGTATTCGATAAAAGTATCGATAAATTATAAATATCGTTTAATAAAAATATCGACAGATTTACATTTACCTGGTTGATTGGCCTTAAATTTTTTGTATTATAATAAATGAGACTATTAATGTTGAGCCCAAATTAGAAAAGTACCGACCAACAAAAATTTTTTTGCACTACTAATTTTTGGCTCAAGTTTGCGTGGGTTTCCTTTCTTATTTATAAATATTAGATTCAAAGTAAATATGTTTTACCTAATTAGAGGGTGCTACACGATATCTAGTTTAAAATTTGGTTAAAAAGTTAAGCAACCTCTTTTTACGAAAAATATCGATATATCGACAGCGTTGATGTAAAACTTTCAAACTCTAATATTACTCGGGTAAATTCGTGCGTTTTTAAGAAAATGAGATGACCGTATACACATTTGTACTGACAGAAAGAGATATCCTTTGTTTGTTTACAATAAATAAACCAACGCAAGTTGAACTCCACAAAAACTAATTTTCGATGCACAAATACGCAGTGACACGGATGCGTACGTGTCTGACGTTTGGTCATGACTAAATCAAAAAATGTAGGCGTGGCTTGCACTATGATTTAAATCGCATAGAGGCGAAACATAGGTCGTCGCCTCTAATGCGGAATCTATTAGGGGGTGATCTGTGAGAAAGTGATAGAATTAAAGCGTAATTCACTAATGTCGATCAGTATGATAAGTTCCATGTTAAAATAAAAATCTTGATTACTGGAAGCTCTAAACAATGATTAACATTGGTAAAATTAAACTTGCCCGTAAATAGTTACCAAAAAATATTTTATTTGTCAGAACTCCTTGAAAAAAAACTATTACTACTAACTCAATAAAATTTTCTTATAGAATATGCTTTTATAAATTGATTTAAATGGGGATGTAGCTATTCTTCTCTAGTCAAGTGGATAATACCCATAATACAAGAATTAATTAAATTTAGGATAACAACGCCCTTAACAAAACTTTTGAATTTTTTTGTGTAATTATCTTTCCAGGTCTACTTCGGATATTCCAGTCCCTTATGGGCGCACAGTCCCTTTTGCAAAACCCTTGCTACCAACATTGACTGCTTCATCCGTTGAAGAGATGATACCACATTGGAGTTCAAAAAAAACTGACGTCTTCATTACAATTATGATGTCGAACTGTGTCAATAGGCGGATGGACTTCATAAAAGAAATATCAACACACATTGACATAGATACCTACGGAAAATGTTTCGAAGATGAATCTGCAAAACGGTAAGAAGAAAAAACTTAATTTTTCGTCATTCAACCTTTTTTAACTTCAAAACAATAAGTATGGTCCTATTCCATTATTTATTACTAATTGGTACCCGCGACTTCGTCGGCGTAGGGTAATAAAAGGGATTTTGAAGTTATAAATACTGGAAAAAGGAACGCGGGCCTCCGAGCATTACGCGACTGGGACCCGAACCCAGGACCTTTGGATTGCCGGTCCAATGCTCTTCCATCTGAGCTACCGCGCCGCTACGTTGACCCACCGAAATTTCTTCCAGTATCTATGTGCTTTCGTCATATAGCTGACGTTATTCCATCAAATGAGAGGAGTTTCCGCCTCTTCATTTCAGTAGAAATACCTTTACAGGATATTTAACTACTAATTAAGATGAAACAAGCTAATGATTGAGATTTTACTTTTAATTTTGCATTATAAATGCTAATTTATTAATTTTGAAGTTATAAATACTGGAAAAAGGAACGCGGGCCTCCCAGTCCCAGTCGCGTAATGCTCGGAGGCCCGCGTTCCTTTTTCCAGTATTTATAACTTCAAAATTAATAAATTAGCATTTATAATGCAAAATTAAAAGTAAAATCTCAATAAAAGGGATTTTTCTATGGGAATGAGACTTATTCCTGCGGCATAATGTAGACTAAGTATTTACCCCATGGTGTCAAACTATCTGAATTTTAAAATCCATTAATTTCGGTTTAACCGTTTTTAACGTGAAAGCGGAACATACAGACTGACAGACAAACAGAAAGGAAAACATACACATTTTAAACTTTAGTAAGGAAGAAAGGATCTGCTTTCAATTGTTTCAGCTGCCCAGGTCACTTCAGATCCGACTGTCCTCTGATGTCCAACTACTACTTCTACCTCGTATTAGAGAATGCTTTCTGCGACGAGTACATGACGGAGAAGATATTCTACAACGCCTACTACAAAGGCTCTATACCAGTTATATCAGGACCGTCAAAAGAAGACTGCGAAAGATTTCTCCCACCACAATCGTATCTCCACGTGGATGACTTCGCATCGATAAAAGATCTGGCGGAAGCTATTAAGGATATTAGTGGAGATGTCAACAAATTGCTGGACTATCACGTTTGGAGAAATTATTTCGAAGTTAAGAACGAACATGGCTATTTCGATAGTAAATCACAGCATTATTGCAGAGTGTGTGAAGCTTTGAACTTTAATGACCGTGGTAAGAAAATTTACGGTGTTGAAGATTTGAGGCCGTTCTTCGATACTAAATATTCTTGCAGATAAATTAAAGCATTATTGGATTTTGTGGTAGAATTTTAATGATAGAAAAAAAAATGTGAAGTTCATTGTTGATGTGGTACATGTGTTGTGAAGAATTATTGTGTATTTAATAGTTACCTAGTCAGTATTGAAAACAAAATGATCTATGTTTAAATAAAACTGAAAATTGTAAATACTAAGTTGTTGCATTTTTTTACTTTCCTTTTATAATTACAAATTTAAAGGTTAATAGTTTCAAATTAAATGCAATACTTATGTTTAATAATAAAAAGTTAAAACTACAGATTCATGAACCGCTTACTAAAATATATAAATCAGAATAATAAAGCGACGACTAAAATCTCCAGGATTTTTTATAATATAGAAGGATTATATTTATAATTCATAGCATTGTTGCAGCTAGATAGCCTAAAGTCAGATTATAACCAAGAGTAAAACTAAGGGAACAAGATTTTTATTGCGTTAAGTTAAACTTTCCCACTATACCTACTAAATCTGGGAAAATCAACAAGTGTTTCTTTAAATGCAAACAGCGCCATCTTACGGTACTAGCGTAACTTTAGTCTAAAATACGAGAAAACCTTTTCACGTTTGACATACTATAACTCGTTCTGAACTTTATAAAATTTCACTAGTTTTTACTTGTTTTAACTAGGTGGCGCTATTTAACTAATTTTGTGGAACTATGTCTATTCCAAAATTCATTAAAATCTCTTTAGCCGCTTCGACGTTTAAGCGAAATATACAGATTGACAGACATACCTACACATGTTTATATATAAAATTAGTAAGGGCTAGAAATATGATTGAAGCTTACAAAATTATCCATATATTTGATAATATTTATGATAATATGTGTTCAAAGATGCTTATAAAATAATTGCGGGGTCAAGAAGCTCTACAATTAGCGGTTAACACGCATCACAAAATAAAAGCAAAAAACTTGATCTCAAACAAAACTGGAACTGTTTGGGCTAAATCGATTTATATATTAAATTGAATTACTTCAATTTACAAACATAACTGCAAGCATTAGTTAGATATATTATCAAATGGTGTAAATTCAAACTTCGCTAAATAAATATTGCTCCCTATGCTACGGTTTTATTCGTAGTGCTACAGAATAATGACGGACAAGCTACAATCAACTACGGCGTAGACAATGTTATACTTTTATAGTCTGGCCACCGAGAGATTGCGTTTGTGACACATGCCATTAGTGTTGGGGTAAAAAACAACATTGATAAATCATTTTTCAATCAACAGAAAAAAAACTTGCTTATCTTATTTATATTTTATTTATTATATAAAAATAGTTTTATGTTGTTACGAGTTAAAATCTAGGTAAAATAATAAAAAACAAAATCGAAACAGTATTGTTTTATTGTAGGAACGTAAATAATTAGATTAAAGACTAGTGGCCGCTCGCGACTCCATTCGCGTAGAAGTCGGTTTCCCGTGGGAATGCGAAGTTTTCCCGCGGTAAAAAGGTCCCTTTATTCTTTCATACATATATTTTTGGTTCCTAGAACCGCTTTCGCAGCGCACGCAACGGAAGCCCTCAAGGATGAATTAATTTTCCCCGTTTTTTTTTCCCATTTTCCATTATTTCTTCGTTCCTAATAGTTGCAGCGTGATGTTATATAGCCTAAAGCCTGCCTCGATAAATGGTCTATCCAACACAAAAAGAATTTTTAAATTCGAACCAGTAGTTCCTGAGATTAGTGCGTTCAAACAAACAAACAAACAAACTCTTCAGCTTTATAATATTAGTATAGATACTTGTATAACGTTAATTTTGAAGCTAAGCCCAAGGTCGAAAAGAACTAGCAAGAAAATCCAACTGCTGCCTTTTTACAAACGAAACTCAAAAGCATTGTATTGGCAATAATATGGTATAAGTCTCCCGATGACCGTACTGCAGAGCCAATTCATCTATTTCATATCGAACATTTGCCGATTTATTTTCTTTCACTAACCGCAATAGTTATGCTTCAAGCATATCCATATTTACGTCGATATCATGTTTTTATAACCAAGCTACTTATTCTGCTTTTTTATTAGAAATTGATTGATAACTTTAAAATTGACTGATATTTTTAGCACATCCCTACGAAAATATGATGTTGTTTACATTTTTAAAAATACATATTTTATCAGTAATTATTACCCTTACAGTAAGCCATCAGTTATAAAATTTAAAATCAGTGTGTTTTAATATCATTTTATTGCTTATTATTTGTTTGTAGGGTCAAAATAGACGACTTTTTTTTTGTTTGTTTTCGTAGACGGCCTTTCAAAGTTACCTCGTTATGTCAAACACTATGTGTCAGGAACGCATTCTCTCGGTGGCCGGACAATAATGGTTTTAATTGTCTACTGGTTTTCACTTGTATTAGTAAAAATTGGTTTGTTTTTGTCCGTTTGTTCTGATAATATTGACAGAAACAAAACATACACTATAGGTTTACGATGTGTTTATGATTATGACCGAATATAGTTAAAACATGATGATGTATGCTTCGATCAAGTGGCTGACTCATATTTAACATAAACATGGTATAATACAATAAAAATATCATAAAAATAGGTAGTAATTAAAAGCGTCAGACGTTATTTATTAGTCCTAATAAAAAAGTTAAATGCTACCAAAGTGATAAATGTAAAAAAATATTAACTTAGTAATTAGTTAACACCAAAACCCATTTAAAAACAAATCACAACTTTCAAGTGTTAACGTCTTACAAAAGTTGATGGTCATCGTGACGCTTGACTTTTTTAATAAAGTTTGTTAGTTATTAATTAGGCACCAATTACCTGTATCAAGTGTTTATCTAACACCGCATGTACAGTCATTCGAATGTACCGGTACCATTAACTCTGTCACAATTTATTTTTAGTCATTCGCACAAAAAAAATGTAAAAAAAAATTTAGAAGGTGTTATAACCGTATATCATAATGTTAAAGAAATAAATCACAAAGAAACTTACCACAGTACGTTGTATTGTAACGCTTGCAAATGAGTTAAGTCGGTTAAAAATAACCATATTGCATTGCATGGGCTTAAAGATACTTTAAACTGATAATGAAATTATGAAAGTACTAGTGCACGCCCGCGACTCCATTCGTTTGGAAGTCGGTTTCCCATGGAATGAGAAGATTTCCCGCAATAAAAAGCACCCCATGTGTTATTTTGATGTATAACCTATATTACTGAAAAGTTTCATCCAAATCCGTCCAGTAAATTTTACGTGAAAAAGTAACATACATACTTACAAACTTTCAAGTATATAATACTAGTGGCTGCCCGCGACTCCGTTTGCGTGGAAGTTGGTTGGTAAAAAATACCCTATATGTTATTCTGATGTATAACCTATATTACTGTAAAGTTTCATCATAATCCGTCTAGTAGTCTTTACGTGAAAGAGTAACAAACATCCATACATCCATACATTCTCACAAACTTTCACGTTTATAATATTACTAGTGGCCGCCCGCGACTCCGTTCGCGTGGAAGTCGGTTTCCCGTGGGAATGAGATGTTTTCCCGCAGTAAAAAGTACCCTATGTGTTATTCTGATGTATAACCTATATTACTGCAAAGTTTCATCCAAATCCATCCAGTAGTTTTTACGTGAAAGAGTAACAAACATCCATCCATCCATCCATCCATACATCCTCACAAACTTTCACATTTATAATATTAGTAGGATTACTAGTGGCCGCCCGCGACTCCGTTCGCGTGGAAGTCGGTTTCCCGTGGGAATGAGATGTTTTCCCGCAGTATAAAGTACCCTATGTGTTATTCTGATGTATAACCTATATTACTGCAAAGTTTCATCCAAATCCATCCAGTAGTTTTTACGTGAAAGAGTAACAAACATCCATCCATCCATCCATCCATACATCCTCACAAACTTTCACATTTATAATATTAGTAGGATATAGTAGGATTAGTAGGAAAATCTGAGACAGCTCAAAAATTTACACTGTACATTGTCGTAGCCCCCTGAAAGCTTTCAAGATATATAAAAATGGGCTTTGAGATGTGTTCAACTAGTGGGATGTATAAGGCCGTTATTATTATTTAAACTAATGTTTGTAAACTTTCCTAGCTATAATTTGCATTTAATCTGCAAAATCTGAAATTTTACATTCAATTATTTTGCTTAAGTCTTAATTTCAAAGATATTTTACGTGATTGTGACTTTGCCGAAATATTTTTGGTGTGTCATTCTTACGTAAGCATGCACTTGTGGTTATAAGATTGTGTTACGGCGCCGTGAATCACTGATAAATCAATATTTAATGGAGTTAAACTTATTTTAACGGATTTCATTTTTTCATTAACCGTGGTCAAGACTGAGATGTTTGAAGTCTCGGTGTCAATGTGAGAAAAAGTTAAGTGACATGCCGCTAGGGTCGACAAAAATTTTTTTCTCACTTATCTATGTAGACGTCAAACATCTCAATCTTAGTATGACCACGTATGAAATATTTGAAAAAATAATGAGAAGTAAAAAAATCATTTTATTAAGATATGCTTTTCAAATATAAAGCTATTAACATAACTAAAGTATTTTAATTTATTTACACGTCTCCCCCATATATTAGTACGTGTTACCTGTTAAAATGAATTTAATTTCAATAATGACTGATTCAATATTTAAAGTTTTTCCCATCACTTATTCCCATTATTTTTTTACCAACAGGGTCCCGATTCCGTAACTTTTTTAACGATGCAACACGGCCGATATCGACCAATACGTGTGACGTTTTTGCAATTTTCGTATTCTGTAACACGCCCACACGCTGCATCGAGCCACACGTTCATTTTCTTATTTTGGTATTCTGTAAGTACAATTTAATGTCATTGTTTCCCAAATACTAATAAAACCTATAGACGTACAACATTTGTTTTCAACAAACATAGAAACAAAAATACCTTCAAGCGGTCGAGTAGCCATTTTGGTTTTTAGATGCCTTATTTTTTGGGTAATTTTATTATTTTTGCAATCACTGGTTTTATAAAATATCCCTTTTATTGTAAAATATGCTAATAATATTGATTACCAGTATGAGCAAGTATGTAGTATTTTTGGTATTTTTTTTCTTTCGGTCTACCGAATCCTTAGTAAAGCTGAAGTTGTAAATTTTAAGGCGGCTAATTTAAATATAAGTAGGTAACCATTATTTTAGCGATGCTAAAAACTGCTAGGGATTTTTCTCATAAATTAAATTATGCATATATTTATAGTTAGGTATGCTATGTAGACACATGAGGGTTCCTAAGTTATTGGTCTCAACCTTTTATTTATCTTCTATCTCTTTTTACCATAATGGTAACGTGCGTGTGGTTCAAATCGGTCGGCGTCCTTCTAGGGCTGTGCTTTCCTTTTAACCAGTCATTAGTGAAGTAACCTCTTTTAACTAACAAATCTCGTCAATCATTCATCAATATTTTGCAACATACCACCAACAGGCTTAGGAAATAACTATTTTTGTTAATTAAAGTCAGTGTGAGGTGTTCATAATTTTTAGATTATCATTTACCTTAAGACAATGTTATTATAAATAATTTTATTAATAAATTGACAATGTCAATGACTTAGAGGAATAATTAAATCTAAATGACATGAGGTAGACAAAAAGTAGAATGGTTTTTAACATTTTTGACAAGCACTGACAAGTTGTTTATAAACAAACCAAAATTTTGAACCCAAATCAATATAGTTACATTTTATAAAATTAGGAACATATTTTCTGTTTCTATGAAGTAATTAGTAATGCCTTTATTTAATAAACATCTCCATTTATTCACAGGCAGTGAGTGGTCCTCAAATAGAAAATCAATTTTGGGTAAAATTTATTTTCAAAGTATGAGATGAAATAAATTCAACAGGGTGTGTTTAGTAAATGAATTGTAATAACCTATTTATGATGTTTCTGTATGTTTTTACCCAACCAAAGTTGTATTAAAAGTTACACCTTTACTTTGACACCAATAAAATACAATTGCAAAGCTATGATTTATTAAACGAACCACTACCAAGAGTTAGGTAGGTACTTACGTAGTGTATTTTATAACATTTTTATTATTTCATTAATTATCATATAAATAAATCTCCAGAATACCATACAAACAATGTGGTTTTAAAGTTAGCGCAGTAGGCGTTACAGAATAGCCTAAAGGAAAACGATACGAGCTGATTTGCAGAAGAATCGAGAATCGAACACGGGACCTGAATCACAACAATCACGCTGCGCAACAGAGGTCGTCGCAAAAGCTTTTGCAACTTACTGTACCTACATATTAACGAAATTTGTGGAAGAGTAGGTTTTTCAAAAAAAGGAGATATTGTCTTTCCCTAGATGCATAGGTTTTGCCTCCGATATCCTACTAATCCTACTTATATTATAAATGTGAAAGTTTGTGACGATGTATGGATGGATGGATGGATGGATGGATGGATGTTTGTTACTCTTTCACGTAAAAACTACTGGACGGATTTTGATGAAACTTTACAGTAATATAGCTTATACATCAGATTAACATATAGGATACTTTTTACCGCGGGGAAACTTTTCATTCCCACGGGAAACCGACTTCTACGCGAACGGAGTCGCGGGCGGCCACTAGTATTATAAACGTGAAAGTTTGTGAGAATGTATAGATGTATGGATCTATGGATGGATGTTTGTTACTCTTTCACGTAAAAACTTCTGGATGGATTTTGATGAAACTTTACAGAAATATAGGTTATACATCTGAATAACATATGGGGTACTTTTTACCGTGGGAAAACTACTCATTCCCACGGGAAACGAGTCGCGGGCAGCCACTAGTAGGTGCCATAAAATCGGTAGCTTTGAAGTGGTAGGCACAAAAAAATATATTTGTACCTATTGTTAAATTTAAAACACTTACAAATAGGTAGGTTATACATATTTAAGGTAAATTTAATCAATTATCTAGCTTTAACTCGCTAATAACTCCGAAGTATGTATATTGTTTGTTGCACAAGTCGTATTTTTAATATATTTTTGTGTTTTTGAAGTAATTTCTATTTCAATTACGATTTTTTGTAAAACCAAAAACTTAAGTAGTCAAACATACAAAATTATAGACAATAACAATAGAAAATAATAAGTGCTTTGCCGTTTAGAAATAATAGGCGCCAACATCTTTCTATTCAAAAAGTATATTTATTAAACAATTCAACATTAGAAAGTACAAATTATTAAGTAAGTAAGTAATTTATAGTAATAATTAATCAAATAATTATAAAATATTGCTAAATATCAAAAACGTTCGAGTAACAAGTGGCCGAAGAGTAACTGTTGTAAATCGCACCACACGCACGTCAAAAATGACGTCACATTGTCCCAAAAGTTTAGAGAATACCTATTTTTACCGGACAAGTTGTGACGCCCAGTCGTGTGGGCTTATAGAATACCAAATTTAAGAACATAGATATTGAACCACGCGTAACATGAGTGAATGGGTTGCGTCGCTGTCATGTCATGTAGTGTCACCCATTTCTGTAGGTTTGTTAGCAAACAAAGATAAATATTGCATTTAAAGGCTAAAGTCAGAAAAAAATACTGAAATAAAGTACAACGTGATAAGTGTGACTGGGAGAAGCTCTATTTTGAGCTGCCGAAACTTTATGCCCATAAGAGAAGTCATCGCCTCGCTAAACTAAATTGCGTGTAGTAACGAGGCTTTTACCAAGTTCTTGGTTCGTTTTGGAAAGAAGTAATCATTTCTTTCCAAAACGAACGAGTTAAAGGTAAATATCAATTTAAAATATTCAATATTATCTATTTCAATAAGAAGAACCTCGATATTCATAAAAAACGATGTGCTTAGATTGCAATTGGTTCTAAACAGAAACTTTTCCCAATTTGGAATTTCATTGGGTACATACATACATCCACATAAAAAATACACACCTAAGTAACATTGTACCTAATATACTTAATTATGTTTTTCATAAATATTTTTTTTAGGTAAGCTACTGGTTCAGTGGCTTCAATGGTAAGAGGAAATGTCCTCAGCAAACTGCTGGTGGATACAACTAAGGTGTGACGTCGTACTAGCTCGACGCCCGCTTCATAAAGTTGAACGTTCACGCCAAAGCAAAAGCAGGAAAATAACTTGATTAAAAATATATCTTTTATTATACTATTTTTGTATAAATTAATACAATATATATTTTTCAAACCTATAAACCTAATTACCATTTATTTTGCATGGTGTGTAATCATAGGATATTACAATTTTAAGATAAGCTTTGTCATGGTTTTGTATTATTAGATTGTGTCTATAGTCACCAACGCACACAACGATCAAAAGACTGCTTGCCACAGGATATTCGTAACACCACGGTCTTGCTACGCTATTTTCCCGTTAGCTTGAAAAATATATAGGTAATACCTAGTCCTTAAGGCAAATCATGATGGGAACCTAACCATTCCTTAATTTTTTTTTTATTGAATAACTATTTGAGACCAACAAAATAAACGTGTCTAAAGCACGGAAGAAATCAGAATATAATACCACAAGCGTTCACCCATCCTAGGACTGTCCGCGGCGTCGCTTAACTTCAACAATAGACTCGATCCTTAGGATTGCAACGAGTTATCGAATTATTACATTTCAAAGTCAGGCTCAAGGTTTAAAGGCAGAGCAGACGAAACATTATTTTAAATAATATTTAATCAAAGCGCTTAAAAAAGTATATCCATTTATATTCAAAAAACTTTTAATACAGATTTAAAATAAAATTGTACAAAAATATATATTTTTTTCTTAATATTGATGAATTATTGACGAGATATTGATATTGAAAATAATGAATGGTTGAATGAACTATCAATCTAAGCGAAGCGCCTTATGGAGTTGCTTGCAAGCCACACGTACGACACGCGTGGCTTACAGAATACCTACAAATTGTCCACACAGGACCCACTGGCATGCCACACGCACGTTACCACACGAAACGTTAAAAATTACAGAATCAGGCCCCTGATATTTGTTCAAGTCTTCATATCCTTATTTAATAACTTATACCTACTTACATCTTACAAAATATCGTATTTCGAAGGCGTGGCTAACGTTGTATTCCTACTAATATTATATGGCGGGTGCCTAAATGACAAGGGTTTAAATATAAAGGAATAACTAAGGGATGATTTTTCAACAGACAGAAAAAATCTATCCGTCTGCCCGCGACCACGATCGATGTAACTCGGTCGAAACGTCGGGAAATACAGGTAGGTACATATAATTAATGTATCTAAATACAATATGACCGCGTATAAGACCCGAAGTCATCAAAACGTTATAAAAATCTATCCGACAAAGTATTTTCTCGTTTCACAGCGATCATAAACATATGACATAATTATATGTATGAAAATATATGAAATTTTAAGTATATGCAACCTTTGCATACGAAAGAAAACATTAAAAGAAAAACTTTTAAACTTGTTTTTAATTTTATGTTTCCAGTCTTCATAAAAATTCCGGCATCCACAGTTAAATGCCTACTTCCAATTGTCTGATAAATTCTATCTGACATATAAATATAACGTTTTCTTTGTTACTTTATACATATGTCAAATGTTTATAGTCGACGTGCTAACAAAACATACTACATATATGTCAAATAGTATTTATTCGCCAATAAAAAATCCGCCCTTAAATAAATTAATTGCACGGCAATCAAAATAAGTGAGTATCCTCTATAACATCATTTTGGTTAACGTAAAAACTTTACAGTCTTCTATATATCTACAGTTTTTTGCAGGTTTGATTTCTCGTGCCAGGCCAATTAAGTTAGGTATTCAAAATTGGCTCGCCCCTCCTGGCCATTAAGAGATAAAGGCTATGCTAACTTTAGAGCCCATAATCTGTATAGTCATATTTTTGGCCGATTAATTTTTTTATAAATTTAATTGAAATAAAAAAACTTTGTCGTTGACCTTAGAACCATATCGCTTATTCATAGCAATTTCCCAGTAAACCTATTATGAGAGCATCAAGCGTTACTATCAAATATGAAAATCCTGATTTTATCTATCGGATAAAGGTGCCGATAATACAATATCGGTAATATTGACTTGCGGGGATTTAGAACCGTGGAAATATTGGCTATTGAAGGCTTCGTATTGCGCGTTTGCAATTTTAAACTAATGTTGACGTAGGTTTTAAATAACTTGATAGATTTTTATGATGAAAAGTTGTTTTTTTTTAAAACAAAAGTGCTCTAATGATATTAACCATAGTTAAGAACGTACTTCAAAAGTATAAAAGTGGCTATTTTTATTTATTGACTCGTTATTTGAACAACCAAAAAAGGGAAACATATCGCATAACATCAGCGTAAAACGTACAAGCACTTATTTTTATTCTTACAAAAAACGTAATAAAAAACTGCGTGCCTCTCTATTTATTTACAATTCGTCAATAATAAAACAAGCGTTTAATGCATTTTAATTTACGAAGCGTTCATGTACACCCACGCTAACAAAGGTACAGACGATATTCATCGAATTTACATACTCAATTCAATCCACTTCCAGACCAATAAAAATACACTACAAATGAGAACAATTAATTTAATTTCTACGTAAGCAGGTAAACCTTTTACTGAATAAGGTTCAAAGCTTTCAGTTGATTAGGTTAGGTATTAATTGGTTTTTACTTTGCATACTTCATTTGAAACTGGCATAATTACCTAGGTAATGTTATAATAATATCACTAACTGAACCCACAAACGTTTTTTTGCCACATTTGAAAAAAAAAGTTGGGCGTGACCTATCAATTAGGGGTATGAAAAATAGATGTTGGCCGATTCTCAGACCTACTCAATATGCTCACAAAATTTCATGAGAATCGGTCAAGCCGTTTCGCAGGAGTGCGGGAACGAACACTGCGAAAATTTCATATATAAGATCTAATCTGTCTCTCTTATAACGTAATTCTTGATGGATTTACGTAAGTAGTTAATTTTTTTTTATGGTTCCGTACTAAAAGGGTAAAATTAAGACCCTATTACTACGCTGGCCCTCTGTCCGTTTGTCACTGGATTGTATCTCATAAACCGTGACAGCTAGACAGCTGAATTTTCACAGATGATTTATTTCTGTTGCCGCTATAACAGCAAATACTTTCAATTATGAATGAAATGACATTAAGTCACAGAGAAATTGCTGACGCAGAATCGAGGGGCGATAAATAAATAAATAAATAATAAAATAAAAATCGTTTATTTCATCATTAAGTAACTTAATTACATTCGATGAAAGTCAAAATATCGATCATCAGCTTATCATCAGTAGTAAGCCGAGAGAAAAAAGCTGGCGGAAAAAACTCGGCACTCATTTTGTCCATTACCAAATATACAAAATCAGGGCATACTACTTCAAGACAAGATAAAAACGTAAGGTCACAAGACGGTTAAATTGAAGTAAGAAAATACAACTAATAGCCAATCAAAAGCAGTATGAGTCGACTAACTAGCATTTAAAAATTTTGATGGTATCTGTCAACCAGCGTGATTGTCACCTCTGAATAATAAATATACTTTATTTCGGTGCTCTATCGGCAAAAGAGGTTTTTAACTATATTTAAGGCAATTTCTAGGTTAATTGTTTTCAAATAAAATACAAAATTTGGAGAAACTCATTTAAAGTTATCCTTAATTCAATGTTTTGTGAACAAGTTGGTGAAAGTTACAACATTGCGAAGCGTGGGTGGGTCACTAATGACTAATGAAAAATACAATTTCTATTCCCTTTTTTTCTATAGTAAATATTATTATATTCTTTCCTGATTTTTGATAGGTATAGGTATGTTTTTTTTATTAAGTCACCTACTTATCACTTACACTGACTGATCTTAATATGCTTAACGCGTGTCAAATATTTAAACTTGGATGTTGATATTTGTCTAACACATTTACATATGTCGAGTTGCAGGTGAAAATTTCGAGTCATGTTGTCGTCACTGCCTGTGTGATATAAAACTGTACTTAAATTAATATAATTTTATATTAAATTTCAAAAGCTTAGCTAGCTTTATTTATAAGAATATAACATCTATACTTATATAATTTTTTGGTTGGTGTTTGAAATGAATAGGATCCGAAACTACTGGACTGATTTAAAAAAATCTTTCACCATTCGAAAGCTACATTATCCACGAGTAACTAGGAAAAAATAGGGTTCCGTAAGATATTGCCACGGGAAAAACAATTTAGTTGCGGGTGAAACCGCAGGGCGGAAAGCTAGTCTTATAGGTATATATTGTTATTTACAGATAACAATAACTTAAAAAAGATCAAAAGTTCTCAAAAGCAAAATGAAATGTTGGGCCCTATTTGTTAATTACTAACTTAAATATAAAGCCATCACTTACAACAAAATAATTAAGAACGTTACATTTTAGTTCAACCAAACGGAATAACAATTAATATTTCTGCATAACGAGCGAGTTTCAACTACCCTTCAGCACACGCCTATTAAATTAACAATGTTTAGAACGTGTGAGTAACTAGCTTAATGAATGCAATATATCCACCCCCTTTATATCTATATCAAGTAATCCTACTAATATTATAAACGTGAAAGTTTGTGAGTATATATACGTATGATGTTTGTTACTCTTCTATGTAAAAACTACTGGACAGATTTGAATGAAACTTTACAGTAATATAGGTTATAAATAAGAATAACACATAGGGTACTTTTTACCGCGGGAAAACTTCTTATTCCTACGGGAAACCGACTTCCAAGCGAACGGAGTCTCGGGCGGCTACTAGTACTCGTATTAAATAATGGTATAAGTTTAAAAGTATTTTAAATCATCGTTCCCGAATTGAGCCCATTAGTATAAAACCTATAGGTAATTGACACCAGCCTTTAGAGGCCACACTAACAGTTTATTTACCATGATTGACGTCATGTCTGTTTGAGAATTCTACGCTAGACAACGTCATTTAGTGATGTCATTTTTGACAAGTGTCATAAGATTAAATAGAGCTATCGTAGCAAGATTCTTAAATAGCCTGAGTCGATTGTATCACTTCCTTTCGTAGTACAAGTAAAACTTAGTACCTTTCAGTTAATTCGTTTAAAGATTTAGCACAGATGAGGGCAAAAAAACTATATATTAAACGGATATTTGATTATAAAGGTTAAAACTGCATTTAACCAAATATTAATCACTGCATTCAATGCGACCACAAGTTGAGTCATTTTGTGAATTAAAGTACGGTAAGTTGCAAAAGTGCATACAGGTTTACAAAAATTATCGCATCCAGTGGTCGCTTCACACACACACTGACATAAATAAACTACTATTTTACTACAACTTCTTAATATCAACCTTAACGCGACAGTTTTAAAGCTCAATGTATTTTTATAAACTATTGTGGTAGTTAAAACATTTTCTTAAATACGATGATGTTTTTTCGGATCTACCTACACTCTAACAGACAACATTGATACTAATTGTTACGAATAATTCTCAGCCTTTTTCTGAGAGTCTTAAGGTTCAGGTTCAGTTTCATTTATTTTGCTTTTTAAGTCGTAAAGAAAGAAATACTAACAAACTTAATGAGGGTAAATAAATATAAAAGGTTAGGTAGAAAAAAAAAGATAAAAAACAGTAGTTTATTATAAAATAATTAGCTTATTTTACACTTGTTTACAAATAAATATATTTAGGTATTGATTGATACTTAATTAAAAAATGTTGATTCCAAAAAAAATAAAAATTACAGTCTATATTTCAAACTTTTTTTTTTTTTTTTTTTGTTTTCCGACAGGAAAATGCATTACGCACCGTACCTCCCGCCCGGGGGGGCGAGAGGCGTGTGTGGGACTCCCCCTTTCGGGTATACCCACTAAAAACCTGTCGATGTTCCTCCTGTTACGCCATAGTGCCGGGGCTGCGGGATAGCTTTAAGCCTTCACACAAATCAGCCCCGGCGGGTATATTTCAAACTTCCAACAACAAATATTAATGTAGTTTTACACTTGTTTTACTTTTTAAGGTTAGTTGTAGCTTAAGTACTTGTTTTCGTAACGAAAAGAAAATTGAAGCTAGCCAACCATAAAATATGACATTATTATTGAAAAATGTATTTCTTACAAACTTATATTTAATAACTACTTTAATGAAATACTATTGTTATTTATTAATATACCCCTGTTTTCAATAACCACAAGCTAACGCGCACCGTCACATTGATTGAACTATATTCAAACAAAACAAATCACAGTTCCACTTTATTTTTCCACACTTCCATACACTTTACACTTCGATTGGTAGCCAATGCCTTTGTAGCTCTTTTATTCCACATATCCCATCTCTGCACCATCAATCCCCATATATTTAGGTTATGTCGGTGTTTTGAACTATTGCAAACCCACCGTTTTACCATTATCTACTAAAACAAAAACAAAATAGGTATAAATAAGTATAACAAACCACATATTAAAATAGATAATTATGTAACACACGCTAAATTTATTATAATGATGCCCAATCAAAGCAAAATAATGGATAAAAAAACACTTTTTTCATACTTACAGTAAATCTAGTCTCGTTATAATATTATGATATATTGCATCATATATTATGCATTTCGACAATACACATTCTGTCTTGCATACTGATAGATATTAGCTTGCATATTATAGAACTTAGAAATCAACTTTATCAAACACAACAATGGCACCCTCGCTAGCAAACCAACAACGACAAAGCATTTAGCAAACAATTCAATCATTGTATGATTTTGGTTATTTTTGGTTTTACCCTCAAATTGTGACGTCTCCAAAAAATGTTCAACTACGACGTATATTTTTGACAATGTGTTTAGGCTTAAGTCTTTTACATTGAGGTTGAACATAATTTGTTACATGTAATGTCAATGTGTGTATGCAAGCAGTTATAGACCTTACACTCGGTATGGACTTTTGCAACTGACCGTACCTAACTCGTGTTATAAATTGAATGTCATTTTTTTATTATACCATAATACTCGTGTTGATAAACTAAATAATATACCTAAGTAGCTAAGTTTTACTTACGGCATACTTTTATAAATTGCTTTTCCTTACTTCTGCGGTTAAATCTTAAATAAATTTACCACATTAACGGTAAAAGTAGAAATAGTTCTGTGTTCAAAGTGACTTTAATTATTTTTACTTAGCAAATAGGATTTACATCCAGCCACGCTTTTTCAAAAAACCTTAACTAACCTAATCGATAATAATGATGTGAATTCAAAGGAAAATATATTTTATTTCCAAATCATCATTTAAATAATCTAACCTAACATGTAGGGTACTTGACTTTTTTTGTAAATCCTTACAATCTCATCTTAAGCCAAAGAACAAACGGGCTTTTGCAGTAATATTATATGCAAATATGTATAATGTGATTACCAAATGAAAACTTAATAAAAACCCTTTTCATGGTTTAGAAGGAGTTATTTAAGCTACAATAATTAATACATTCAGACGTTAATATCCTGGTTTTATTCTAGGAGAAAAAAAACTATTCTAAATCAGTTCAACGCTGGGTATATCTTTTTTTTTTTTTTTTTTTGTTCTCGCGGTGAAATGCGTTTACGCACCGTACCCCCCACCGGGGTGGCGGGGGGCGTGTGTGGGACTCCCACCTGGGCAACTGACACGTCGCCCAGGGGACTACCCACTAAAACACCGCGGCGCTCCGTCCTCGCCTTTGTGGTGAAGCCGTGGGGCCCGGACCGTCGGCCCTACGCCACGACTTCACCGGCGATGGGCCCGTCTACTGCACGACGGGCCCATTTTGACCCCCCCGCGGTGAAGGGGGGCCTGTGGGAACAACCGGGAGCGCCCGATTGTTCCCACCCGTCGACGGTGGTGGACCGTGCAATGAGGGCAGGTGGATTCCCACGTCCCCCGCCCACTGGCCACCACCAGGCTGGACTTGGGCGCGATCGCGCCTCGTCCGGCCCCTTCGACGTCTGCGGTGCGGGGGCGCGAGAGGATCATTCTCACGCACCCGCTCCGCAGCCTCCTTCTGCGACATTACGTCCTCGCAGAAAGAGGCCACCGCGACCCAGACCGCCTCGGAGCCCAGCATGGCGTACACCAAGCCGGGCAGCGAGAGGTCCGGGCCAGCGGACGCCTGGAGGCGACGACGTGGCACATCCCAGGCCGGACATTCGGCCAGGGTGTGCCACGCTGTGTCGTCCGGCGTGCCACAGTGGTGGCACGCCGTGGATTCCTCCCTTTGAATCCGGCACAGGAAATGTCCGAAGCTGCCATGCCCGGACAAGACCTGCGCCAGACGGTAGGTGAGGAACCCATGCCTCCTGTCGATCCATCCCTCTATGACTGGACCGACGGCGTCCAGGGTCCACCGCCCGTCGTCCGCGTTGGCCATCTCCGCCGTCCACCGGCGGAACATGACCTCGCGGGCCCTTCGCCAGACGGCGACCCTCTCCTCAGGTGCTGCGGGCTCCCCCTGAGTATCATTGGAGTATCGTCCAATGGTAGACGGCGGCCAGCACCTCGGCCTCAAAGTACCATGGCGGAGTGCCCGCCATGGCACATGCCGCCCCGTGACCAACCGTGCCGTAAGCCCGCGCCATTCGCTGTGCGATGGCGTGTTGGGGCTTACGGAGCAGGGCACGGTTGGTTTCCACCAAATCGTGCGCCCACACGGGCGCACCGTACAGCGCCATGCTGCGCAGCACGCCGGCATATAGGCGCCGGCATGCCGCAGCAGGCCCCCCGATGTTCGGGAGGAGCCAACTAAGGCTCCTCGCCGACTTGAGGAGGCGTTCGCGGAGCAGGCGGAAGTGCTCCGCGAACTTCCATCGGCTGGATATGGTGAGGCCCAGATATTTTATCTGGGCCTGCACCACCACCCTCCTCCCGGCCACCACGACGTGGGCGTCCGGCGGCGGCTCCCCCCGAGGCCCATGGAAATATATGGCCTCGGTTTTGTGGAGCGCCACCCCCAGTCCCAGCCGCCCGATACGACGGGCGACCAGGGTTCCCCCCACCGACGCCCGGTCGGCCGCCTCCCCGTAGTCGCGACCCCGCGCCTTGACGAGGGTGTCATCCGCATAGCAGATGACACCCACGCCATCGGGGAGGGTGCCCCGGAGGAGCCAGTCATACCCTATGTTCCACAGGAGTGGTCCTAGGACCGACCCCTGCGGAACACCCGACTCCACCGGCCGCCGCCTCATGCGGCCGTCCCTGCCGACGAACAGTACCTCCCGGCCTTGGAGGTAGTTCGTCAGCAGGGCCCTCAGGTATGGAGGCACTCCGTGATACCGGAGTGCCTCCAATATTGTGGCGTGGGGGATGGAGTTGAAGGCGTTCTTGATGTCGAATGACACCGCCAACACCCCTCCCCCCTTCCTCGCCCCCTCTTGGGTGATGCGCCTCAGCTCGAGAAGCGCATCCACCGTGGACCGGCCCGCCCGAAACCCGTACTGGGCCTCGGACAAGTCGGGGCCGGTCCCCCCCAGGTGCTCCTTGAGGCGTGCCGCGATCACGCTCTCAAGGAGCTTGGCCGCGTCGTCCAGGAGGACGATCGGCCGATAGCCGGAGGGCGAATCCTCCGGCCGACCCACCTTCCGGAGGAGGCACAGAACCCCCTCCTTCCACACCTTCGGGAACCTCCCCGACGCTAAGCAGCGGTCGAAGAGGTCCCGAAAACGTCGCTCCATTTGGGCGGCACGCCGTCTGGCCCCGGCGCCGTCTTCTTCCCCCGGAGGCGAGCCGCCGCCGAGGCAAACTCCGTCTCCGACACCGGGGGAATCCCGGCGTCGGCCGGAGGGCCCATTCGCGGGAGCGGGGCCATCCGGGGAGGGTCGAAGTCCGGCGAGCGGTCCGGGAAGAGACCCCGGACTACCTCCTCCAGCAGGGCCGGCTGGAGGGCCTCGACTACGGGGGGGCCGATCGGACGCAGCTGATTGCGCGCCGCCCGATACGGCCTCCCCCAGGGATCGGCATCCAATCCCGCCAGCATCTCCGCGCCGCCTTTTTGGCCTCCCGGATTGCCACCTTGAGGACGCGCCGGGCCTCCACGTAGGAGGCATAGAGGCGGTCCTCGTTGGCGGCATCACGGTTGGCGCGGCGGCGGGCCCGCTGGAAGGCCCTCCTCGCGGCGCCGCAGTCGTCCCGGAGGCCGGCGAGTTCCGCCGACCACCAGTAGACCGCGCGCCTGGGCGGCGGCCGTCGCGACCGAGGCATGCTGGAGTCGCACACCTCGGTCATTGCCTCCCTCAGTTGGAGGGCGGCCTCGTCGACGTCCGGACTGTCCGACGGAGCGAACCAGTCCTGGACGAAGGCCGCCTCCGTGGCCACGATGCGGTCCAGCCGCATCAGGGACCACCGCGGGAAGGACCTTCTTCCTTCCCGCTCTCCCCCCACCACCGGTGGACACTGAGTGGAGAACTCTATCCGAATGTACCTATGATCGGATAGATTCTCCCTCAGGTCCACCTCCCACCGGCGCACGAGCGCGGCCAGGGCTGCAGTGCCGAACGAGACGTCCGGCACCGAGCTCCCGTTTTGGCGCACGCACGTGCGCACTGCCCCCCTGTTGAGGAGCACCAGACCCGTCGACGCCGCCCAGGCCGCTAGACAGCGGCCCAGGGGGCTATCGACATGGTCTCCCCAGGCCGTGGACCTGGCGTTTAGGTCTCCCAAGACCACGACCTTGCTCCTCCCCAGTCGTGCAAGCGCCGCCGTGAGAGTCTGGAGATAGTTCTCCAGCTCCACGACCGGACGCTTTGGGGGGAAGTACACGCCCACCAGGGCGATATCCCCCCACGCGGCGGCCACGTATCCATGGCCCCTCTCTATGAACGAGAGGGGCGGGGAGTCCGTGGAAGGCCGCGGCACGATGGCCACCGTACCGTCCGTGTCCCGCAGCCAGGAGGCTGGGAACGAGAACGGCTCGGCGACCACGGCAAGGTCCCCCGACCACTCGGCTAGGACTTGGACCATTAGGTCCTGTGCCGCCTGACAGTGGTTGAGGTTTACTTGCATAATTGTGCGATGTCCGAAACTGGGCATTAATCGGACATCGCACCATCAACGGCGACCGGGGAAACCTGGGCACCTGAAAGGGCAGGTCGCGTGGTGGCCTGCTCCTTTCCCCTCCTGACGGGAGGGCTGCATTTAGCCCCCCCCATTACGTGGCCCGTCGGCCTCCCACTCGCTGCGCATACAGCGCAGTGGGGACTCCCGGTGCAGGTGGCCTGCCGATGGCCGGCCTGGCCACACCGGAAGCACAGAGCCGACCTGTCCACCGGTGAGGGACAATACGGCCGGGCGTGTCCGAGCGCGAGGCACCGGTAGCAGCGCATTGGCTGCTCCTCCAGCGCCCGGACCACTGCCGAACTGAAACCGATCAGTAGCCGTCCCTTTTTAAGGACGGCCTCAGCGGCGACGGCGGGGCACTGAAGCCGAATGCGGCCCATGCCCCCGCTGCCCTGCCGGATTTCCCCGGCCTTCACGACCTCGACATCGCACCCCCCGGCCGCCGCCACGGCAGCGGCTACCTCGCCCTTAGTGACGGAGTCGTCCAACTCCGACACTATCAGGGACGAGGTCTTGACCGGCCGCGCCACCTTGGCCACATCGGCGATGGCCTCCGCCATCTTGGCGGCAAAGGCGTCGGCCTTCTGGTGCCGGTCGGCCCCCGGGAACTCGAAAATTCGAGCCCCCGTTTGGGTCCGTCGGCACGTCACCCTCTCAATACCCATCTCTGAAGGGCGGACCGTCTGTCGGGCTCTGATGAACGCCGACTCGTAGGTCTCGCCCTTCGAGACGGCCTCCGGTGAGAGGGTGATGACCACCGCCGCCGATTTGGAGGAAGCACTCTTCCTCTTTTTCTTCCGGCTCTTTTTGGGAGCCGGAGTAGGGGTCGCCTTTTTGGCAGGCCCCTTCTGCGTCGCTGAGGAAGAAGGCTGAGGCGCCTTCCTCTTCTTCCGGGCCACTGTGGCCCACCCCTCGTTGGCCTCTGTGGCCGAGGGCAGCATCGTGTCCTCCTGAGAGGACACTACCGCCGCCGATTGGGTTCCGGACGGGCCCGCGACCGGGACCGCCGGGACAGGGGCCGGTGCGGCCGGAGCCGCCGCCTTTTTGGCCGCCCTCTTCTTCTTGGACGCCGACGCCGGAATTGAAACCGGCGCCGGGTCCGTCGCCGGGACCACCACCCCATTATCAAGTTGATCATTTTGTTTTGCGATTTAATTAATTATAAAAACTTTTTTTTTCCCCTTAAATCGTAACCAGTACCCCTCCAGCAATGCCTAGTTTTTGTTTTCGGAAGCAGTTATTTTACATCCGGTAAATGGAAGAAGTTATCAAAATTATAACGTAGAAATAATATAATAGCTAGCGCTGCACGTTCATTTTTGAAGTCGGCATGGTTTATCCTTCATTTTGATAATCATAGTCACGCTTCAGACAATTTACCTATACAATACAAAATCAATGAAAGACAAACGCCGTAGCTACGTGTATGTATATCACGAATTTCGCGCGTAACATAATGGTAACGTCATCGTAAAAAGGTATAAAATTTGGAAGTAAAATATGTAACTGCTTCTCACATCGTCACTTATAAAACGTCACATATTGACATACGGTATCATCTCGCTAGCTATCGAGACTTATGATATTTTTTGTTTGATTGGCTATTTGTTTAATAGACTTAATTTAACTTATTGAATTTGGCCTAGTCATGGCTGTTGAGGTCATATAATAAACTAGTGGCCGCCCGCGACTTCGTTCGCGTGGAAGTTGGTTTCCCGTGGGAATGAGAAGTTTTCCCGCGGTAAAAAGTACCATATGTGTTATTCTGATGTATAACCATATTACTGCAAAGTTTCACCCAAATCCGTCAAGTAGTTTTTACGTGAAAGAGTAACAAACATCCGCGCGCGCGCATACACAGAGTATAACAAAGCAAGTTATTGACTATAATATTCTCCGCCATGAGCTAAAAAATATAAATTGGTTACAAACTAATAATATGAATTGCCCCAAAACAATTTCTCAATTTATATCTAACTCATTTGAAACAGCAAGAAAAAAGGCTATGACATTAAAAAAATTTAAGTGTTCTAACAATACCTATTCATTCAAAGTTCCGTGGATCGACGACAATATTGTTCGCCTTTGTGAAAAACGAAACAAGCTGTATAGGAAATGGTTGAACAGTAAAACTGATTTTAAATTAAAATTTGATTACAATAAATTACGAAATAAAATTCACAAGATTTTAGAAACTAGGAGAAATAATTACTATATGAATGAAATACAAAACAACTTTAAAAATCCTAAGAAGTTATATCAGATTATAAACAAAATGCTTGAACGAACTACATTGTCGATCGATGAGGCGGTCATTAAAGCCTTTGAAGGTCAAGTATTACCAACCCAAACAATTGCAAATAATTTTATGAGCGAGTTCATTACAGCTGTCAAAAAAATTAAACCCCAGTGTGATTCCAGCTTACTTGACCAAACCAAATACAATACTCATGCAAATTCCAGTATTTTATTTCAGAAGGCTACGGGAGCCAAAGTTGCAAAAATAATAAAAAGTCTTAAGCCCAACAAATCACCCGGTCTTGACAATATAACGGTACCAGCTATTACGGCTGCAGGAGCTGACTTCTCAACAGCTATGTCAAATCTAATTAATTGTAGCGTTACTTCTGGTATATATCCAAATGATCTGAAGATTGGATGTATCAGACCTGTACATAACAAAAAGGTAAACGAGATGATTATCAAAACTATCGACCAATCACGTTGCTTTCCATAATTGACAAAATAGTGGAAAAATACGTATGTCAACAAATTCACACCTTTTACTCTAATCATAATATCATATATCAACACCAATATGGTTTTCAGCCAGGAAGAAGCACTTCCCAGTTACTAAACAATTTTATTGATGAAGTTAATGAAAACTTGAATAATAGAATGTACGTGCTGGTTTTATTTATAGATTTTTCTCGGGCATTTGACACCCTCAACCATCAAAAACTTATTGCCAAGCTCGATGACTGTGGCGTACGTGGTCCTTTATTAAAGTGGTGTATCAACTATTTATCGGACAGAGCCTCTACAGTTAAAATAGATGACACTTATAGCGAAAAGTTCAAAGTTACTGAGGGCACAGCACAGGGTTCCGTACTTGGGCCCTTGCACTTTCTCTCGTATGTGAATGATATGAGCAATGTAATTACTAACTCAACTTGCTACCAGTTTGCAGATGACACTTGTCTAGTCAACGCTGATAAAGGTCCAAACAAAGCAATTGAGCTATTACAGCTTGATCTCAATGCTCTTAACTGGTGGTGCCATGATGCTGACATTGTTTTGAATGCTCTGAAGACCAAACTGCTTTTGATAAAATCACCATACATTAGAGAACAAACTGTTAGACCTCTAGTGGTTCATAACCATTGTTGCCTCCACACTACTGCACCCTCATGCACTTGTCCTAAAATTGATACTGTCACTGAACATACTTACCTTGGTCTTCGTATAGACAGCAAGTTTACCTGGAGCTCCCACATAGAATATGTTTGCAAAAAATTACGGCAGTTCCTTGCTAATATCATAGTTCTCAAGAATCGCATCCCTTACAAGGTAAAAATTATGTTATATAAGTCTTTAGCTGAAGCATATATTCTATACGGCCTAAGTTCATATGGCAGAACTTATAAAACATATATTAATCAAATATATACTAATACTATTATCCCAAGACTTATCAATCAACTGCCATCTGGGCTGACAGTGTAGAACCAAACAATATTAAAATAAAATTTAAAAAATATTTTCTAAATAATCTAAGTAAGTTTCAATGATTGTATATGTATTCATTCACCATCTCCCCTAATTAAATACCCTAACCCTAAATTAAGTTTTTAACTTAGATTAAGTATTTAATAATAAGTACTTACCTAATGTTGCTGTATACCGTCGTAGACTTAAGTTTAGGTACTAATCTATAAACCTAGAGGTTTTTTCTAGTGCCTGTTATTGTAATATGTAGGTATATGAAATGTTTTTAATTGATAATAAAAAAAAAAAAAAAACCATACATCCATACTCACAAACTTTCGCATTTATACTTAATATTAGTAGGATCTTTCTGATCGATTGAGCTTCTGTCTGTTGGTAAAAACCGCATGTACCTAAATCCGCTCTGCGGTTTAAGTTATGACGTTAAAATAGCCTGACAGATTCGGCCGGTGTTCCATCTTCCTTTACTTTAGTCTATTTCTCATAAAACAAATTTGTTATACACATCTCTTTGTGAGATATTAAAATGTATGTGAAGTAACTGACAAAAAGCTGGTCATTTTTCAAATAATATTACCAATACGAACTTCGCACTAGTTCCTTTTTTGAGGACTGATATAGTTCTAGCTTTTAAACCTGACGCTACGAAGTGGGAGGAAATTATCGGATATGCCTTAATCATACGAAAAGACGACCCCTATACTTTCTTAGAAAGCAGATACTCGGACACTAATCATCATTACACAGTATAAACCCAAGTCGCTAATTCTGTCTGTTTGTATGTTTGGCCGCTAACTCCTCCTAAACCAGTTGAGGGATTTTAATGCGGTTTTCACCATTCTTTAGGTAATTTTTTCATTTTGTAAATAAAGATCATACAGAAAAAGTTTTTTTAAGTTAACTAAAATTCAATGTTTCGGGAACAAGTCACCTAAAATTATACCATTGCGAAGCGTGGGAGGGTCAAAAAAAAATTTAAATTATCACAATATATGACAATGATTAAAGTCCAACCAATGGGAACCTCAAGCCTCTTTTATAGATTAGCAAGGTAGCAAACCGGTACTAAGCATGCAATGACAATCCAGCCTACGAATATGATGGATAATCATCCAACCATGTAGAATGCCCCACGATGATTTCCCTTACCGTAAGTGTTGATGAATATGTACGTTATTTAAAAAGGGACCCAAACGTTGGTCCGAAAATAGAACTGACGTAATGGAAAATATAACTTAATTAAATAAAATGTGGCCAAACTTGCAGTATAATAGCTCAGATAAATGTATACAGAACCACACAGTATAACTTTACTATAGTTTAAAAAAAAAACACGTTGGAGACGAATTTTTAGTAAAGGACCAAAAGCCACGAAAGAGTCACAACCTTTAAGTTAAAAGTCCATGTATGCGATAATTATTTTCCCAACGCCTATGGACCCCAGAGTTATTGAATTCCGATTATTCTAGCAATTAATAAACTATTCATGAACTTAGTAAAATATCATGACCTAGAAAAAGTTCATGTACAATTTTCTTCTTAATCTAACTAACCTATACCTACTTTTTCTGTGCTCATTTTTATTCATTCCAAACGTCAACCCTTTTTACTAGTTATGACATAGCATGGGAATTTGATACCAAAGTTTTAGATCAGGACCCGAAAAGGCAAAATTTAATACGAAATTGTTCAATTGGAAATGCCGTATCCATTTGGTATCATGTCATAGGATATGTCACTTTGGTTAAACAAAGAAATGCAAAAATATAATATTTTTGATGTTTATTTTTAAATATACATAATTTTGTCGACCTCTTTGGCGCAGCGATATGTGCTCGTATATCAACTGGTCTGCAAAGCGAGTGGTCCCGTGTTTGATCCCCGGAACGGCTCTAATTAGTTAAAAATGGCCTGCGAAATTGGCTTGTATCTAAATTCTCCCCTAGTCCATTGTCTAGTGCTTATAACACAACTGCTGCTTACTGCGCTTACTTTAGCCGCTCATAATTGGTGTATTTTTAATATTTTATATCCTTTTACCAAAGCTATTTCTGTAAAAGATAATTATTTAATTATAATAATAAAAGAAGCAGGTTTAAATTAAAAACCAACATCACAGTTACCTAACAGCAGTAAGTTCAAAGCGTCATAACGGTTATTTTTATTATTTTTCCTGTGACGTAAGCAGGTAAATATTTTTACATAATAATGCATCATCTGGCTTACCAGAATTCGTACTATTTCACAACTGTACCTATTCATGTTTTCCTTACTGTACTCTGGTTTCATTCATGATTTTTCATTCATGGTGCTTCCTTCCTACCCATAATATCTTGTTTCAATTAAATGCCTATTATTAAGTTCATTTTATTTAAGTATGAGGAAAGCAATAATTAATAAAATAATATAAAAATGATATAAGTAAAATAATATAAAAATGTGTAAGTAAGGCGGCGTTTTGTGGCCCGTGGCCTGTGGCCCGTGTGCGGCAGCCCTAAGGTGATTAGTGCTAAAATAAACAAATAAACCACGGCCATTTTTTTTCTTTATATTTGGGCTGATTCCAGTGCTAAACTATATTTACTTAAAAGTATAAGTTAAGAAGCAAATAATTTAAGTAATAGACCAATATTAATATTAATCTGACTCAAATCTTGCATGCATCATAGCTCGACGTAATTTCTAACTAATCCTTATCGCATTTGGTCCAAAGTATCATTATTTACTTTAATTATAATAATAGGAGAAATTTTTTGACTAGAGTTTTATCTTCTTTAAAAGTGTTAAAAAATGAAAATTATCAAGTTTTTAAGTAATAATATTAGCAATTAACTTATTTTACTGCAAGTACCTTAAGCCATATCCTGCATTGATAATCATTGTTATTAAGTAAACTTTCAAGATCAGAAAATAATTTTAATATTTTTTTAATCTGAAATAATCTTGTGGCATTTTTTTGTCTTGTCACAACCATCTATTAATGTATCAACAATACCCAAATCGTGATATCAAGTTTCAGCTTGTGGCTACTTGAAGGCACTTTTCCTATACTTATTCTATTAAGTTTTTGCAATTTTAATGCTTTTTCAACAGAACATAGAAATATGCGTTATGTTTAAAGTGAAAAGTACCATCACTACATAGGATAAAACAAAGTAGCTTTTTCTGTCAGATTTTTTTAATAGTTGTGATTTAGGAGGAAGTTTAGTATGTATGATCATTACATAGTATAAATCTAAGTCGCTAATTTGTATGTTTGGCCGCTAACTGCTCCTTAAGTACGTAACGGATTTAAATGCGGTTTTCGCCATATTTTAGGGTATTTATTCATTTAAATTTGTAAATAAAGAACGTTTATAAAAAGTTTATTTAAGTTTGCAAAAATACAAGGGTTGGGGAGCAAGTCGGCAAAATTACACCATTGCGAAGCGTGGGCGGGTCGCTCGTAACATACTCGTATATAGGGAAATGGGTTTTACTCCTAGTTTAACGCGCGCGAAGTCGCGGGCTGGCAAAATCTAGTATTTCATGACTTAGTGTGAAGTCTTCTGAAGTGATTTGAATGAAAAGGGTACCTTTTCCCGTGGGAAAGTACCGTATTTCCACGGGAAAAGCCATTTGCTGCAGGTGTGATCAGCAGGGCAGGCTTTCAGCTAGTGTTTTGATAAAATTTATGGAATAAGGCGCTAGTTCGCGGAAGCAATCTCGATGAAACTTGATACCTACAGTAAATACTGAGCAAATTCGCTAGAATATGTTTTGATAGAGTGAGTTACATCGGCGTACTAAAAGCAATCTTTTTGATTTCTGCTTCCATATCGTTTACAACGGAGTCGTCATTCAAGCCTGCTTGTATAAATTTAAGTATATTTGCATTAATTATTATTTACTACGCTATAGTTTTGATGCCATTTTAGTAAGTGTTATTTTCGTTATTTGGTTTCATTAAATGTCCAGCCATTTAAAAAATATTTATTGGCTTATTTTTTACAAATATATAATTCTAATTTATGATGATAAGGCACCTTAAATATAATCTTTATAGAATAAGTACAGTAACACCATATTGGAACGTGGCATTATGACAAATTGGGTTTTCAAGAGTTTTCCATAAACCACATCCCAAACGAAATAAGTAAATATTAGGAATAACGAAAGATAAATAAATTTTCATTCATGGAAAAATCGTTCATGCAAAATGAAATGTTTCCACAATTGATTTTAACTTTAAAGTTTCATCAAAAAAATAAAAAAGGCTGCAAATAAATATGAAACCTGCTATTCGTGTTCCGTACCATTATCAGCAAAAAACAGCATAAAACGTTTTTTATTTCGAAGTCCAAGAAAAAAGGTTTTCATGGTTTATCTTGTAATCATTACCCCTGTATTCATAAAAGCTGTTTAAATGTGCTAGCAAACAAAATTTTAAATGCATTCCTGCCAAGAATTTTATCAGTTTCTTTACCTAGTACTTACCTAGGGCGTTGGTATAGGGAAATAAAGTCGAAAATCATTAACCGCAGTGTGAGATCATCAAACAATGACGTAGATAAATAATGAAAATGTCCAACTTAACACGTGGATATCTAAGAACATCATTACATAGTATAAATCCAAGTCGCTAATTCTGTCTGTTTGTATGTTTGTCCGCCAACTCCTCTTAAACTACGTAACGGATTTGAATGCGGTTTTCGCCATCTTTTAGGGAATTCATCAATTTAAATTTGCACATTTAGAAAAAGTTTTATTTAGATAGCCAAAATTCGATATTTTGTGAACAAGTCGGCCAAACTTACACCATTGCGAAGCGTGGGCGGGTCGCTAGTTAATTATATTTTAAGCAGCGGATAGGCTTTCTACCCATACAAGAAACTATAGAAATGAAGGAATGAGAATACGAAAAATAACATCTTCATTTAAAAAATAAATCAACTGCCGCACTAACTGCGAGGTCTTTAATAAAGATAACTTGTAAGTACTAGCCACACAATGGACCAGGGGATTACCTAGTTACACCCTGACACGAGAAAATTCTGAAAAACATATAAACCGAAGCCGACCCAGGAATGGAACCTGTAACCTTCCGCCTAAAAATCCGGTATATACATTGCGCTGCAGAGGTCATAAAATTAATTCAAAATTTTACTCGTATTTTAAAGCAATATATAAAAAAGAGAAAGATGGGGTTTACTGATTATTTGATTGCAAATAAAAGCTGGTGCATCGTTGTTTATTAAACATCTTAGTGCTTAGCCTAATTAGTGTCTAATAATAATAAAAAATCGTATTGAAAGCTACGAGTTGACGCAACGATAAGCCTGAAAATATTTTTTTCATAATTTAAAGATTCCATTATTATGCCGGCATTAAATACAGGTGTCAGTGACAAAAAGCTTCAAGTGTGCTTTTAAAAAACAAAAAAGTTTTTCAGTAAACACTTACAGACATCGTAAAGGTTCGAATAAATATGATAACCTATTTTTTGTTAAGAATTCGCGTTCACAAACAAAAGTATTATGTGCACGAAAAAGAATTATTAACAGTCTTTTCAAAACTTAGTTGGTATCACATATTTATTGGTAATCAGTTGATATAAAAAACGATTAATTCTGTGATTGCAGTAAATAAATAGCATATTTTTGTATTTAAAACGATAAAAAAATACGTATTGCAACTTAATTTCATAAAGAAACGCAACGCTCTCTAAAAAAGGTTATGTGATAGTAAAATTAATACCTAATTGAATTATTCTACAAGTTTGAATACAATTTTAGTTATTTTACTTTAGAGTTTTTTTTTGTCTTTTTAATGTGTTTTTAAATGTTACTAATATTATTATCATTCGATTATAAAACTTTTCGCTCAAAATTATTGATTTATTACCTACCTAAAAAGTTATTTTATCTTTCTTGTACCTATATCCGAACGGAAAACATATTTGATCCCAAAAAAAAAACCTATTTACATCATTTTTTATTTCAATCTATCGAATCTTTCATCATGTTATGAAACTTACCTATTCAATTCAAACTACGTGACAATGATACCTACTTATAAAAAAATGACATAATATATGACGTTGCACACAGTTTCCTATGTGACCACAGGCCACTGACGTCACACTACCTTTACCCTACGAAGCCCACGTTAGGGTAGCCCCGCCTATTCCCGCCCATCTGAAAGTATATATACCATCGACTTGGTACCGAGAAGCCACTTGTAGTCGCAACGGCAGCGTGTGCACCTCACCGTCGGGGAAAATATAAGAATATTGAAACTTCGACACACCACTGAGGCAAAGGTTAGTTAGAAAACAACTGTTTTTAAATTTTATTCAGATTCAAAAGTTTTAATAAAAAAATAAAAAAAGATAACAGAAAATTGTGGTTTGATAAATGTTTTAAATTTTGAACTCAGGTTCAAAAGTCTTAATAGGTTAAAATTAATTAAAAGGAAAAAAATATTGTGATTTCAAAAATTTAAAAAATATGGAATTCAAAATTTAAGTTTTTTTTATTGCGTCAAAGTACCTACGTTTAAAAAAGTTTTTTATATAAAGTATTTCTGTATGGATTAAAATTAAAATTTCAAAATTATTCTCTAAAACTCAAGTAAAAATTAATAGAAAGAAACAGAATTTTCATGTCTCCGCTAATAAAGAAAAATTTAAGTGAGATTAATCACCCGTTATGACATAATTTACAAAGATTTTACCTTCGGTAAATTTGACTTCATCAAATGCGGTTTTACTTCAGATTAGGTGTCTTCAAAAATATTGTTATCAAAAATAATATTTCAGCAACTTTCAGGATATTTATTGTTTCTTTAGTTTTGTTAAAAATGAGTTTTGTAACAATAAAGAAAAAAAAGTGTCGTCAATTAAAAAATAAGTACCAAAGCATCTAAAACACGCACTTTAAAAAAAATATTCTTAATATTTTATTTATACTTTGCTAATGATACTTGTTTTAAAAAACTTTATCTTAAAATTAACTAAGTAGGTTAGGTCAAAAATGATTTTCGTACAAACTCACTGATAATATTTTTTTTTTATCTAAAAAGGAAACTACAATTTTAAAACATTTGTCTTTGCAAATAAGGCTTAAAGTTGAGATCACCTTTGCTTAACATAATTTAAATAACTAAATAAGATTTTCTTTTAAAGACCAGAAATTTTTTAAAGGCTTACAAAATATAGTAATTTACAAATAAACTCTAAATACCCGTTTGAAAAAAATGTGGTCAAAATCAGGAACTTAAGTAATTCTATTAAATAAATACAAAAAAAGATAATTTAAGCATGTTGTTCGATAAAGGACCCTAAACAGTTCTCATTAGCGTATGTTTTAAAGTGCATTTTTCGTAGCAACTCCGTAGTCCGTAGTCTACCTCAGTCCGGATCCAACAAAGTCTGGAATAAATTGGAAAACTCTAGTTTTCTCTGAAACTTACTGTTTTTCGCTTATCACACCTCAGTATCTCTATTCAAGCAAGTCAGTATTAAAAACGCAATTTCTTATAAAAAACATTATATAAACGTGTTTAAATTAAAGCATTTAACTTTGTAATAGGTTTTTTTAATAGAACAAAAAAAACACTATTTTTTTCGGTGGTGACATCAAAAGTATTTTTTTACAAGTCAAATTGTTTTTCTTTCATATCTCGTCATCTATGTTTTACTTTAGCCTTTCTTTAACCGCCGGTTCGCGCTAAACTAACGGGTTGATTCAATACCCCAAAAGTATGGCCCCGAGCCATTCAATCATCCAATCTGTTAGCTTAGGACGCATGATAAATTACATTTCACTTCAATAACATCCTTATAATTGCATTCATACATAATAGATGGACATGAAGTGCAAGTTTCGGCAGAACGTGTTCAAATAATGTATTTTACCTGAAAAAATGTGTACATTTATTTTTAGGCAAAAGTAAACAAAAATATCACGTGGGCACACCATGATTTATTTTACTTTATTTGATATCAATAATGCGGAAGCTAAATATTGGAAAAACCAACCTTTATTTATTAATATTAAAGTACAAGCTAGCTAACTACTAATATCGTTGGCGCTAGTAATACACTGGTGTTGCTATTAATAAAAATAAATGGTAACCATATCACGGTATAATATCGCTATTATTTACCCGGGTGTGTTCGTGAACACTAATCTATATGTCTAAAAGAAATCCCAGGATAAACAAGATTTTTTATTAAAAGTCGAGTAAAATTGTAAAGGATTTTTATTACTACGCTCGTTGCCTGCATTTTGTATGAATTTTTAAATTCATGACGTGTGTGTGTTGTACAAAATTAAAAAGTAAAATTAAATTAGATGTAAACATCGATTTTTATAATTTATCGTATTCAAAATCAATACAAAATATCTTAAAACACACTACTATACACCTTGTATAACAATTTTAAATATAGAACCTTAATTAATAATAATAATAATAAATAGCCTTTATATGTCCCATAGTTGAGCACAGGCCTCCTTCTCGGATAAATGTTTAAACCATATATCATAATGATATTTTTACATGAAACAGTAAACTGACATTTAATAAGCGTTATATTTACTCAGCTAAGAGTAAAACCAAACAAATTTAAAATACCAAACAAGAAACCTCAAACACTTATGTTAATCAACTTATAGTCACCGCTTACAGGGTTAAACAAATATGATTTAAAAAAAAACCAAACGTTTTTTTAACAAGTAGAATATTCTAGAATAAACTTCGGAAATAACAAAAAAGTATTAAACTGTATGAAATTTTAAATTATTCATGTATTAACTAGACTGTCTAGATACGTTTCTGTTAAAGGATGGTTGAAATCACAATCTCTTTTAGAATAACATGGCCAAAAACATAACTTCAAAGTTAGTTTTATTACTGAGTATATAAATGTTTCAAATTGAACTAGATTGCGCTAAAAATGGGATCGGATTTTTCGTTTAGTACGACTTACAAACTACGTGTATACAAACATGTAATTAAGAAATATTTTCTAGAAATATTTGAAGCGTAAAGTCATATACGAAATTGAAATTGCAGTAAAACATCGCAAAGGATTTCATGTTTTTTAGAAACATTTCTACGTAATCAAAAGAGTCCGTATAAAATACTGTAGCGAAAGGCAGAGCATATGTCGTTCTTTTGCAGTTGCAATCCAAACATTAATACGTGGTTCTTTTTGAAAAAATATGTTTTCAAAAACATACTGCCCTATTTTCTTTAGGATGTCCTTTAGTAGAGCAAAAAGGGCAAAAAAAATCAGCACCTATTTTTGCGCTAGTAGAAAACTAAAACTCGATATATTTTTATTAACACATATGTAAATATTTGTATACGAGCAAAGATAATTGTGCATTATTTTTGTAGATTGTCAACTAAAGGAATAAAAAAAATATATTATTAACTCATTATTTAAATAAAGTATTTTTAGATTTAACTAACTCCAGAAAGATAAACATCTTAAGAAAAAGCTTTTTCCTTTTTGTTATTTGAATTTATAAAACTGTCTCTCCTCTATTATTTACAAAGAAAACTGCTGGATACAAACATAAATAAATATCTTAATGAAGCAGAAAAGTAGTGGATTAATTAAATGCTTTTATTTCTAATTAGCTTGAATTAAAAAAGAAAGAATAAGTTGACTGTTTTTAAAAGTAAAATAGCTTACAAATATATGACAGTTACATGTATTTATATTAATTTTATATGTAGTTCAACCCTTTTTGGCACATTTAACATTCTCAAACCTACTATCCTACTAATATTATAAACGTGAAAGTTTGTGTGTATGGATGTATGTATGGATGTTTGTTACTCTTTAACGTAAAAACTACTGGATGGATTTTGATGAAACTTTACACTAATATAGGTTTTACATCAGAATAACATATAGGGTACTTTTTACCGCGGGAAACCAACTTCCACGCGAACGGAGTCGCGGGCGGCCACTAGTATATAATAAATGTGCTTTTACTATTGTCATACACTTAAAAACCATGCAATATTTTTCTATTTATTATATTGGCTTAGTTCTCAGTTCAGCGCGAAGACTTGCCCAACTTGTTGAATGTTAACACTTACGGTAATTTAACCAATGATGAAATTGAATTAGGTGTATCATTGGCACGGAAATGCATATCGAAAGAAAAGCTTTAATAGTAAAGCCCACGTTACGTGAGCATACAGTTACTAGCTTCTGCTATGTCAATAGATTATTCAATATAATGACGTTCAGTTAATCACGACCAAGTTACCTGACCTGCTCTAATAGTACGGAGCATATGTGATATATAAGGACACAATATTGCTTATTTGTTGAGTAAGCTGTTATTAGATAAAATAAAACATTTATAATTTTACATCAAACCTGATATCAAAACATACGTCTTTTGTTTAATAATAGAAATCGGACTTACCTAATATTAATAAAAATACATAATTTTGCCGGTTAATAAAACTAGGATACTTGTTAATTTGCTATACCTACGGAATCTGCGTAAAATAATAGTTTAAAAAGGCTCAGCGAAAAACTTTTTAATGAAATATGAAAACTTTTTGTTCGGCAATCCATGCGAACATGGGTAATCACCAAGCAAAGTTTTCAAGCTAAAAATCAAACAGATCATTGACAAAAGGTCCAGCTATTTATTGGCTACCGAACGAAAATCCTTTTGACAAACTAATATAAAATCTATTCGAAGCGACGTTAAGCCCATTATTGAACGAGCTTTTCATGCGTAGCACACTTTTTTACGTTTTAAACTCGCGTTTAATAGAAGTACTTTCGCCACGACTCTTTGAACATCTTTTCAGAAAGGCAAAACAGTTGAAGATCAAATAAAAATGCGCTGGCTAAGACAATTTGGGCCTTTCAATACCTTTTTAATTACAAAAGGTGATAATTACACTTTTTTCAATAACTTCGTTTGCCAAGGTCTGCTTTTGTAAATTAAGGGGTCGTTTATTTTCGATGACTTGTAAGCCGTTCTTCAATAATTTAAAGGTTAGCATTACTCGCTCCGGTTGTTTCAAACGCGGCTCATTTCGCAAATGGTTTGAATAAGATTCTAGATTAAGGAAACCAATCCTGATAAAGGAGGTGATAATGTTTTTGTGAAATGGAGTTTTAAAACCAACAATAAAAGGTATTACCGAAAATGGGTCAATTAGAATCTTTGAAGCGTTACATTTCATGTTTTCCTATTCTACATCAAGCGTATTTAAAAAAAAAATCTGGAAACTAAATTTAAATCTTAGTTTAATACGCAATAAAAAACACCGTTAAAAACAATTGAGCACGTGGCTAACCTAACCTCAAAATCAACCTTCCTTATAATAATTCATAAAATCTTCTTCCCAGAACTCATAATGCTGAGTAAAAGAATGATCGCATGCGTCGCCGTGGTGCTGGCAGTCATGTACCTGTCTGAGGCCCGCGCTGAAGGGCCCCACGATATGGCTGATGCTCTACGCATGCTGCAAGAACTCGACCGCTACTACAGTCAGGCCGCTAGACCAAGGTAAGGCACAGCTATGAATGTTTGGTGGTGGCAGTTGCCAGTAAAAAAAATGGGGAAGTTTTTTGAGGAGTTTTTCGTCTGGCAACTGAGTGTGAAACCAGTTGCGTAACAGGTGGGTAAGTACAGGGAGGTGGAGAGATGGCCAGTAGTAGTATGTTATTTTATTTTAAGATAAGTTAATTTTGAAGAAATTGAAATCTCTATTTTTTTGTCTTTAAATTTAAATTATGACGTTATTGGTTATCTAATATAATTTGACATACCTACTCTACAATGATTACTATATAATATGAATTGCATAGGTATGTCGTAGTGCCTACACACTATATTGTGTTGGTGGTGACATGATATTGGTTCTACATTACATGGAAGTACATGCATAATTAAACGTAATAGGATATATTGCGGTATCCAAGTCATCAGATGAGCAATGTGATTGCAAAAACAAATATTTGCGGTTTGATTCGTATTAATTAGAGTCAGACGTAACATAATTAAGGAAATTGTGGAAGTAGGTAGGATTTATTAATTTTGTTAAATTATACAACATAATTATATATTTTAAAATGCTTTTACTTAATTTGGTTAAGAATTTTAGGCAAAGTAAAAAAAAATCATGAGTCGTTTAATTTTTTATTGTTTGTTTCTTCGTGCCAGTTTTAATTAAGAATACAAAAAAAAAAAGTTTTGTTTTTTGTTACTTCTTTTCCGTTAAAAACAATTAAAAAAGAAACACATTTATGAAATCTTTCCAAACATGTAACATAAACGTATCAAATGTCTGTGTTTCATTAAATTAATCAGCACAAACGAATAATTGTGTTTGAATGTAAAATTACATATTAAAATTACATACCTATATTTACACCATCTAAAGGAAGGTGGGTTGCCAAAACATCAAATTACAATTCTGTTGATTTCGGTTTTAAATGAAACAGATTTTGGGCACAAAATAATTCTGTACCTACAGAGATTATGAAGGTAGTCGTATTTGCATATTTCCTTAATTTGCAAATTGGGATTAATGCAATCAATAAATAGAATTATACGAGTATGATTTGGTATAAGATACATTTCCAAAAATATTTACCTTAATTTTACGTTTACAAAGTATGTCAAAGATTTTTAGGACATTGCTATAGCTCAAACCAGAATTTAAGGTTACCTTAATAAAATATAGGATCGGGCATATTTGGCTTTTTCAGCCCAACACTCGCCGAAAAACATACGTTTAGTTTGAGAACGATATAAAAAAAAACTTATTCATAACTGCATTATCATAAAGTTCTTTAACTTTCCCTAGCTATCACTCCGTAGATAAATCTAACCTATATCTGCATATAAGTTATATATGCGAGACATATAGGCAGTATTGAGATCCGTCGGCACCGTTTGATCAAAGTGACAGATAATCTTGTTTGGAATCACGGCAATAATATTATTATACCGTGTACGCAATATCGCGTGTAAAGAGAAGAGGGTTGAATGAAATAAATAGTATAGGATGTATAGATTCAGCTTAATATTAATATTATGAGGTTTTTAAGATTTTTGAATGTAAGTTTTAGAAATAAAAGTTGTTTTGGAATTTTGAGAGTAGAGATTTTTGGTAAATAAGTATGCCATTTTTGATAGCCATTGTAGTTAGATATTGCCAGATTTTATGCGTATGGAAAATATTTCATTAAAAATGCACGTTTCTTGTTTATGAATTAATTAATTTAGATAATTGTTGGGCTTTGAAAAAGATGAAAGCAGTAGCTCTCTTTTTAGTACCAAAAACATTAATTATACGATCATTCTTAAAATCATCATTTGCTGAGAAGACACCAAAACAAAGCTTAAATGAACAAAACAAAATTTAATTATTCTCTTTCTTATTAAAACCTTTGTTTTATATCCACTGCTAAAATTTAATTTATTATTCCAAGCAATCTATTCGTCAAATAGGTAGTTGAACACAAATGATAATTATTTTAAACCATATTTGATGGCCAAAAACTGTCTACATTTAAGCATAAAAAAGTTATGTCCAAAACTGCCTAAACTGAAACGTTTTTAAACTCTTATCTTTTTCTTTTGCTAAAAAAAAGTAAAATGCTTTTAAATTTGTTTCATTGTACGATTGCTGTTGACTTGTTACTTACAATTCTAAAGCGTTGTGGTAAAGAGTCATTGTCTATGGTTAGGGAGTGTCACAGGGTCGGCAAAGGATGAGATAAGGCCGGTTGTCACTGGGGAAAATTACGGATCGTCGGCGACAATGCTATAGTGTGTAGGTGGCCTTACATCCTTTGTGAAGTTTAATGATTGCATGTTTGAACTGTGGTTGTACTGTAGTTTTCGTTTTGGGTTTTGTTGTGGATTCATACCTATAAGTGGATACTGTCTGTAAAGCTATCTGTAAAGAAAATATTTATATTATGTAGATTATTTTCATGAAATTAATTATGAACGGGATAGATTTACCTATCTGCGTTTGAACACTACAATTATTGACGTTTTCTTTTTTATACCTTGATTTTTAATCATAGCGAATGTTCCGAGTATATTCGCTTGTTGCGTTTTTTAGGTTATCATAGTCAGGATTACACTATCGCGCCGTGATTAAAAACATCTGCATTGGCGAATTTCTAAAGTATAATGCCAAAATATATTAGATACAATGCAAATAGTATAAAAGCTTTATATATTCAGAAATTATATTTCAATACAAGTTCAGTTCCAATAATTTCATTAGAAACTACTATTCAACTAGGTATTATTCAATTCCTCTAATTGATTTTGAATAATTGTATTAAATGTTTGGTCCTAGCTTTGAATTATTATTTCGGTATATAAATTATTAGGGAACATATTATAATTAATATTGTAATTAGATTGGGATATTACCTACTTACTTCTAAGATATTTGTTTATAAAAACATAGAAAAACTGCAATACCTATCGTAATTCACTGACTAAAATTTGCCGTTCCCTTATTAATAGTGGATAGATATTACATAAAGTAATGTTTAAATTATATAAAACAATATGTCTATCATTTTCATCACAGTAACTTTTCCACCATATATTACGTTCTTAAAATACCAATTTATTTAAAAATTTAATAAATGAGTTCGAATCAATCAAAAATGTGATCAGGGCTCCGACCTTTTGACATATCGGACATACTTGTAAAACAGTATCCCAAATGTATTGAATTGTTGACATAATTTCCTCGCGGTCCCGTCATAATCTATTTAAGGAAGGATATGACAAATTTTGATATATTAATACATTGGACGGTACATTTCCGAAGTATATATAACTTATGAATGTATTTTGCTATGTGTTATTTAAAGATGGTTATAACAAAATAAATAGGAATGTTATAAGGTCTAATTTCTTATATATTACTACCTGTGTAATATATAAGAAATTTATTGATATACTGAGCTTTTGTGTCTTCTCAAGGTGTCTTACAATTAAAAAAAAAATGTTAAATACTTGGTTTTGCAGTTCATTGATTTCATTCAGACCAATCTTTTGTTTTTTTTATTTATTTATAAAATTAGAGATATCGTACTAACTCTTTGTAAGAATCCCTATAACTGAAATATGCTTTATTATTGAAGATTTAGATAAATATAAAAACCTTATTCCGTGTAGTAATCTCTCCGTGGGATATTTAATTAAGAGACTAAGGAAAATCCTCGTATTCTATTAAGAATAACTTTAACAGAATAATAATGGGAGATTGCTTTTGTACCGGGTACTTACACAGTTCCTTTATAATTGTTATATTTACTCAAAGTCTTGTTGATAACCAAATTGATTGCGTTTAAAAGATTGTGATATTTTTTCAAATACATTACATATTATGAAGCAATTATATAAAGCAAAAAAGGATTCTTATACAGAAATAATAAACAGCGTCATAATGAACGCAACAAGCAGAAAAGCCATTTATTCCGCTCTAAAAATCTTACAGAACTTTTCGAATCTTACAGCGCACTATATTGAAAGCTATTTAAAAATGTACCGCACAAGACGACTTCCCCGCAACTTGAATAGACTTACTTGTGCGGGTTCCGAAGTTTTATATTTTTCTGATAATAGAGAAGAAAGAAAACTAGCTCTTGTACAAGTGTAACACAATGACAGACAACAAACTACTTTTTGTAAGAAGTCTCGGCAGTATAACTTTTTTTTTTGAGAGAAGCTAGCAAACGAGCAAGTGGGTCACGTGATGGTAAGTGATCACCGCCGCCCATATACACCCACAATTACATATGCATTGAGGGTGCGTTGCTGGCCGCCGAGAAATTGGGCACCGGATACCGCACTCACCGAACGATACGCAGGAACATCGTCCCTACTTCACGTCGGTTTTCTGTGCGATGGTATTTCAACGGTCGAGTCAGCCCAGCAATCGCTGCAGACAAAGCCTACAGCAAGACTCTACCACTATTACTTAGATTGATGTCATAATATTATTGTTTTTGATACTTAAGTTATTCACCCTTATAATATTATAAATTAATCTGTCCGACATCTTTATTGCAAAGTGTAAAAACACTGCGTTTTTAAAGTACCGAATAATTTACGCGAATCGCATAAAGAATACAAAGTAGGGTTGTTTCTGTAAAAGCTTTTTCATATCGCCCACTTATCGATGCAAACAACCAATCACTATAGCTTTAGTGTTATATCGTAGATTGTATCGAAAATCAAATTCATAGCATCTGGTTTTAGTATTTAACTTATCTTTCAAGATGTTTATATGGGCTACCTACTTTATATAAGATTTTAAAAAGTTTCATGTCAAATGATCCATAAATATCGCATCTACATTTTAGTCATAAAAAGCGTATTTAGCAAAATGTTCGTAACATTTTCCTTATTTTATGGCAAACGAGCTGTCAGCACCTAGATCAATAAAAATAAAACTATCCCAGGGGTGCACCAAGGTTATTTCTAAAGCAAATTGGTCCAACTTGCTGTACCACAATTTTCGCAGTGTATTTTTATTTTATGAAGCCCCGTTTGTAAGCAACTGGTTGAAAAAACATAAGTTTAAAATACAAGCTTCCTTCTACCTCTTTCAGTTTGATGTTTGCTTTCATTAGATAGGAGGTATAAACTGGACTGAAGCTTACGTTGTGTGCAAACTTTGTTTCTGTAGCGGAGGCAGATATTATTACTAAGTCTGATGCATAGGAAAATATGAGCTGAGTGGGTTGGATTTTCTATTCCGGTTTAGAAATGCTGCGGTTAGACAAGTAGAAAATTAAATACTTAAGTAAAGTAGAAGTATTGAACCGTTATAAACTATGGTTCATCAGATTGACCTGATAAGTTTGATCAACTTAGCCTATACGATATCTTTGCTTTCATCTATGTAGTTAAATGACTAAATTATTATGTCCCTTTAAACATTTTGAAAATATAACTGTCCAAACCTTTCAATGAACATTTAAATCATTTTTCGCGATTTTTACTCCTACATACCTTTTATCAAAACTATCAATAGACATTATCAAATGTCATCATAGTTTTCACCTTTATAAGTTTTCCGATAATTATCCACTATCTGAAATAGCGGCGTTTATTCGACGCGCTAATTGCACCAGTTGAGAGGTTTAATGCGACACGGTTGTATCATACGAGTAGAGTAAATAGCACTTAGAATTTTGTTTAGTTTACGGTACTATGGACAAGCTAATTAGCGATTGTCGAGTGCTAGAGATACGCGTTATTCAACCGTAACGTTGTTATTATCGGTACGAATAACGCTTTATATTCAAGTGACGTTTCAGGTTTAAAACGGTACTTCTATTTCTGGAACTTGATGTTTCTTTGATAAATTATTGTAAAATGGGAATATTTAGATTAAGACACGCTTTGTGAGTTAGATATTTTGTTTTGATCACTTTACAAAAAAAAGGTTTTAAATTGTAGGTTTTTCTGTTGCTAAAAATATGGGTATACAAGTATTTACTTAAAATTGCTAACTTTTAATGAGGTAGTAAATTTACGACAAAATTTTATGACACCGTATTATTTTACTGCGACCTTTGATCTATTTTATTGTTCTAAACTTTTAATTTATTAATCATCAACTTTTAGAAAGTCGTCAATCAAAGCACTTTTTGTTGATACCAATATATTTTAAGTGCTTAATGTTATCGTGTATGTAATAAAATTAAAATGTTTCTATTGAATTATACAATACAAAACATGGTAAACTAATTTGACGGCTCACCCTTTAGATAATTGCTTTTAAGTTTTTGACGCGTTCCTATTTACATTTACACTCATTTATCATGTAGGTCCTAGTAAAGGGAAACTGAGTTTGGGTGTAATAAAATATACCTACAAGGTTTCGTATCTTGGTCGGTGATTTCCGATAGTGTTGTGTCGTATTTCGTTTTATCGATATCGATATTTTTAGGATTGACCGCCGCGCTGACATAGAAGCGGGTAGCGTCGACGACGCAGGGTCGTTAGATCGTGCAGTGCGTCTCCTCCAGTTGCACCAACTAGACAAGATTTACTCCTACCACTCACGACCAAGGTACGAATCGATGTTTCGAGGGCGCATCGACTTCTTCCCAAACCTATTTCTGCTTGCATGTGATTTTATTTTGTCTTCAGTTCCTTTTACGTTGATGGCCGTGTTTGAAACATAGTTACATTACATCTTTTGGTTTCTCATATTTTCGAGGTTTTTTTAAGTTAGAGCAATAAAAGTAAGCTCATGTTTATTTAAAAGCAGAGACGTACCTTGGTCAGTCAAGCCCTATTTATAACCTTACATGCAATATATATTATTTATTATCAAAGCTCAACTGAAAATATCAATGACGAATTTTTTTGAAAGGAATAGGACGAAAACGGGTTCGAATTATAATAAATTAGGTTTATCAATAAGTCTTTAAATAAAATTAATGATAGTCCGATAGTTTTATGTTTAGTGATGTTCGTAAAATTTAACTGTATCAACTCGATTTCAACGTCGCTTCCCCATCACTATTATTTGCTTGCATGTGGTACCTATCTTTCTTTTTTCTGTTTATTTGACGGTTCGTGTTCTGAATATGAAATGATGAAATCGATATTCAGTGTGTTAAAAATGAGCTTTTTGTTATGTTCAGTAAACAACGAACAGTTTCTATCTTCTATAATATTTTTAAAGATTTTGATACACAAAGAATGAATTTCATAACATGATAGGTATTTAATGTTAAAAAAAAATCATTAAAATATTTTGCAAAATCTAGGTAATAAGTTATAATAACCATTTATCTTTAGCAATGCAATAAAAATAAAATATTTTTAATCAACCCATAGGCAGAGCAAACTAGTTGAACTATCTCTTGAAGCCTCTAATAAAATTTCCTTAAACGCGAACACCCTTTACCGTGGTATGTAAATATAAGGTTTCCTGAAGTGTGATGTTGTGTTATTTGTCTTAAAACCGTTAAACCTTCACGAAGGATTATTTGAGCTGCGTAACCTTTGAAGCTTGTTTTCCTCTGTGTTTAGGTGACCAACCTACATTTATTTTGGGTGTGGTTGACATTCCTTAAATAAAATTACAAGAGAACATCGAAAACAACTGTTTTGTAGTCATGTTCGGTAATTTCGGCAGGTAACTGGGCGTGTAGTTCTGTGCTTGTGGGTTTTTCTTTGGGCTCAATTTGGTAGGTTTTTTATAGTTTCGGGTTCACTTTATATCGCTTTGATTGCTAGGTTGAACGTTTAAATTAACTTACAAGGATCAGTCGAAATACATTTATATTATGTGTTATTTGTAAGGTGCATCAGCCATTTTACCTTATACAAATTAAGCAAGAATCTATATTGTTTAACTAATAACTGAAAGCATCTGAAAGCATCTGTAATGTAACTTATGGTTTATGGTTATTTTCTTGGCTTTTTAAACAAATTTAAAAATATACTCATATTAGTAAATATATGTTTTGTATCCCTCCTTTTGGTTTCCGTATTTTATATAGATTATTATTACAGCACCTGCTTCATTTTTATTTTGTTTTTTAAAGGTTTGCACGCTCTCCTAAAGTAACCAGACGACATCAAGACAATACTATTTATAGTTATGACGAAATACATAATATGTACCGAGGCGTATATCGTCCCAGGTAGAGAAATCGATATTTTTTTGCTTCTGTGAAACACTAACGAACTAACTTTTTCGTAGCTGTTTGTAAGTCCGTGTTTTGAATATAAAATGTTTGAATCGATAATTCGATTGTCCACAAACATGGGTATTTGTTTTGTAAGATTTTGGTAACACACTACAATACGGTGTGCCCAAATTATATGTACTAACATAGTGAATAGTATGTCCTAACCGTTTTAAATAGTATGTATTATTAATAATAGAAATTTCTCATTTTCTTTTAATTGTTTGTATTGAAACGGAAATAACACAATTTCCTTTGCTAACCATACTATATTAACATAGATTAAAAAACCTAACAGTTTTCCATTAACCGCTTTATCACGATTGAAAGAAATACCACTTTTCTTAATAAACACATTGGTTTATATTAAATCGAGAATATAAATTGAATAAGTTTTTTTATTCAATGCAATAAAATTCAGAGTAGCATAATGCAAGGTGCAGAACAATGATTATTTATTTAGAAAATAGACTAGCATAATTATTATATTTACGTACGTACAATACAAATAATGACATCTTATTTTTTTTATACAAAACATCAATTATGAATACGTAGGTAGGTAGTAGCTTTTTTTAAAAACATGCAGTTTTCATTAGTAGGTAATTTGACATTTTCCTTTTAGTTCTTTTCTTGTTTAATCGAAATTGGGTTTAATACTAATCAACTGTAAAGCTCTAATTTATTAGGCAATTAAAGAAATGTAGATCTGCCTATCAAACTACTGTTATAGCCTTTAGCTAAATTTCATATTTGGTATGAATACCAGAATGGTCACAAATCTTATACCTACAGATAAGAAATAGGTAGGAATTCCACGCAATGAATTAAGGGATAACCTGGACTAAGTAAAATTAGTTAACGGACACAGTTGATGTGGTAGTCTGGAAATTTATTATCATACTAGTGGCCGCCCGCGACTCCGTTCGCGTGTAAGTCGGTTTCCCGTGGGAGTTAGAAGTTTTCCCGCGGTAAAAAGTACCCAATATGTTATTCTGATGTATAACCTATATTACTGTAAAGTTTCTTAAAAATCCATCCAGTAGTTTTTACGTGAAAGAGTAAAAAACAACCATACATCCATACATACATCATACTCACATACTTTCACGTTTATAATATTAGTAGGATTCATGCAAAATTTGTGTTATAACAAACAAATTAACGTTTTGTTCGTGGTTTTAAATGAATTATTATTAATTCGTGTTTTATTGTTTCTGTTCTAGGTTTGGGAAGCGATCACTGCCATCGGAATCGAACAACTGGGCTAAAGATGTCGAAGTAAGTACCTTAATTAATTACCTATATAATTAGTAAGAAACGAAGAAATGACTTAGTTTTCCTTAACTAATGAATCCGAAAAGTCTTATTGAAACTCTTAGCTTCGTTTTGCAGAAGATGCCTGGTAATTAGCGAGTTTTATTTATTCAACTTCGTTTAAAAGTTAAACAAACAACGTCATTGTTCCGCGTATCATTCAGCTACATTCTTTCGTTAATTTTATCGATAATTAGAGATGTACCTACACAACAAAACAAAAAGATTTTCACATTTATCTACGCATTCGTTTTAAAAGCTAATCTTGATCAACTTTGTTAGTAAGTTCCTAATAATTAATTCCTATAAGAATTCTTGGTATGTAATGAAAATGCTTTATTTTAATTACGTACCCAAGTCATGCTTTAATGTAACAAATGGCCGTCATATTAAGCAATTAATTCACTTAAAAGAAATAAAAAATGTTTGTCGCTTTCCGGAAGTGAGGGATACGAATATTAATTTCAAGAATTCGATGTTTGTTACTTTAATAAAGATCGAAGAACGATATTAAGGTTTTTGCTTTCATCTCATGGAATTCTCAAAGGAATTCCCTTTGTTTACTTTTGAAAATAATTGTTTATTATATAAAAACATTATTAGTAAGTTGCTTTATTGAAATAATTGTAAGTTTATCAAATATAATTTTACGTGAAATATTTGCAAATAAACTTCAATGACTACTTTAATTACATTCTTGTATAATAACTATAAAGTTAAAGCTTTGATCTTCAAAAGGCATTTATTATTTACTTGTTTATTATAATTATTTTAAATAATACTTGTTTTACCTGCCTTAATTGCATTGATATGTCGTCTTCTTTCATTTATAATAATGATTCCTAATTTAGATCAAAGATACCTTTGTTAAAAGTTACACTCGTTAATATATAATAAAAACAAGACATTATTTCTACATCTTGCGAAACTTTTTCTTTGTCTTCAAAATAATTAAATAACGTTTTGTTTTTAGTATTTTTTTAATATGTTTCAGATTAATATGAAAATAAAGAAGTTATAAGTGAATTAGAAAACGTGCTAACCAAATAAACTCGATTTAAATTACGACGGTGTTCAATTTATTTATTCGTTACAAAAACAATCTTTGTTACATCCATCAACACGGTAAATAGTTATTCTTTTTAACTTAATACCTAAATAAACCCTTCATTACGTCCATGCTTGATTAACAAAGATAGTTATTGTATATTTATCTAAAATTTATTCAAAATCATAAAAACATATTTGAGAACATAAATATTTGTAAAAGTCCTACTAATATTATAAATGTGAATATTTGTAAGTATGGATGAATGGATGGATGTTTGTTACTCTTTCACGAAAAAACTACTAAACGGATTTGGATGACAGTAGTCTGATATATAACCTATAGACAATTTACAGTAATATAGGTTATACATCAGAATAACACATAGAGTACTTTTTAGCACGGTAAACTGACTTACACGCGAACGTCCCACACTTCCTACTTTACGGTTGACAATAAATGCCATATCTAATATAAATTTCATATTGCGAGACGTTTGCATGCTCATATTGGCAATATTGTGTCTTGTCATCTACATATAAATATTGGGAAGCTCAGACTCAGGTTCATAGTTTAGAGTTTGTGAAGGTGTTAAATGCAAGGTTTAATGATGTTACAGTGTAGTTACAATGTATGTTAATGATCCAGATAAATAGGTAGCTACTTTGTATACCTGTCTCTTGATCAACGTTACTAAGGATGCAAGTTTAGAAGGATCAAAATTACATCCGTCATGAAATTTGACTGATTTTAATAAAAATCATAAATAAAAAATATTATATCTATCAACACAACAAAAAAGTAATTGTTTACCTTCAATATTAAAACTTTTTTTCCTCCTGTGTTCAATTACATGTAGTGTTTTGCTAGATCTTTGGTATTAGGTTAAATTTGTAATTTTAGTACGCAGTTATTTCTTTAATCATGAACGAAAGGTACTATCTATTGGTTTTCTTCTTACCTGTCTTGTTATGCCTTCGGGATAAATCAACCAATCACTTAAATCAAAGGCATGTCGGAAATATCATTTGAAATATAACATTTAACTGTGCTATTGTGTCGAGATATAACAGTTTGAAGACGGAATAAACCTTTTAAGATTTAGTATTATTCGGCGGTGGAAAGATAATAAAATATGCAAAGTTGAGCCTTTTTAGATTGTTATACTCTGTATAAAGGTTTTTTTTAAGAAATACCTTGAGTTTTGTTTTAACCTATATTGTTTTGCTTCAGAAACTGGACATACCGGCCTGGCTAGCGTACGCAAGAAGGAGATGAGAGGTGCAAACTACATCGGATCAGTATTAACTTCGTCATATCAGTATTGGTCAATAATGGATTATATGCAGCCTTCCTTCAAACAACATCTGACTCTGTCACCAGCTCATAAGGCTCTGAATCCATTGTGTCACTTCAATTCTAGTCAATGTTATGGTTATGCCTAAATAGTGTAAGCTTTAAATTATTGTTTTAGTTCCTCCTAATATGTTACATCTTTATCTAGATATTGACAATGAATACCTGTCAATAAGTATCTATACAATTGTTGTTGTATATATCTAACTAAAGCATTATTATGTCTATATGAAATATTGATATCAAATTATACCTAAATATCAACCATTGAATAAATGTTATCAATTATTAATAATAATACAAGCAATTCAAAAAATGTAATATGAATTATTGATCGTTTTATTTCCCTTTCTTTGGTAGATTTTTTTATTTGAATTATAGCAAAGTTCGAAAAGAGTTTAAATGCCATATTTTAACTAAGTTAAAAAAGAGGTATTCAGATTAAATAACTTTCATGCCTCGAAATAAAATCAGATGCTTTACTTTTAAAGAAAATTAGTACAGTCAACATTCGTAAACTAAAATAAAAAATAATTTTAGTGTAGTACCTTGGGGAACACACCTTCGAACCAGAAATGAAAATACGTTTTTAAAATTAGGTGTTTATTTTTACTTTCCGAAAGTTAATTCTGTGTCAGTACATCCAAGTATCTTATTAATAAGCACATTTATTAGATTTGGAAATAAATTCGCAATAATAAAAACCAAAACTATATTTATCTAAGAAGCTACAAGTTATTTGAATTGGAAAAGAAACGTATCTAGAGAAATAAATCATTTGTTAAAAAACGGGAATAATATTGCAATCCAAGTATTTTTTTCAAGAATTCCGATAAACTACTTAGTTAATTATTATTGTGCACTTACTTAGTAGGTAATTTTGAATTGTTAACTCTTTCACAAGGTTACTACACTTACGTAATTCAAAATTGACAAGAATCCTTCGCACAAGCACCTATATTTATACAACCTTACTTTTTAACATCATTACGGGAATCATTGTACTGCGAAAAGAAGATTATTTATAATAAAATATGAGAAATAAAAAAAAATATTACAAAAAACCTAAAGAATTACAAACATACAACATAATAAAAGGTTACAAAATAAATCGAGTGTATGTAAAGTGATCTCGTTTTCGCAATACAATTTAATAAAGAAGGGTTGAGAAGAAAGGAAGACACCAAAAACAAAAATATTTTAGTTTCGTGTGCTGAATTGTGGTCTGATTTGTTCATAAGTTTCAGCAAAACTTATATTTCCTTATAATTTGTGCTAAAGAGACAAAAGTCAGCTATCTCTCTAAGTTCCACAGGAGTTTTTACAATTTGCACACATTTGACAGACAACTAAAGTATAGAAAGAAGGGAATTCTAATTTTCTAAGAAGAATTTCTAAAGACAGCTAATAGAATCTACGGCTACATACAATAGGTATAGAAGATAGACGGATGGAAATTCTGGGGCTTCAGCAATATAATTTACATTATTCTAGTTAGTAACACCTACATTTTAGTTATCTATCATAAGGTTAGTAATTAGGGTTTTGGCAGCTTTTGGAAGGTTAAAGATCTATAAAAATGAGACTCTAAGCAAATTCGATCGATAAAAAAATGACTCTAAGATAACAGATGCAAATTATGTGCTAAGGAGGGTAACTATAATTTTCTACTATTAACAATTTGTTAAATCTGATTAAGTTTACATCTGGAATATCTTATTTAGTCAAATACGTTTTAAGACAAGCATACTTAAAACAAATGCATCTGAAATTAATCTTATGCTAAAATAATACTATAAACTTTCAAAATTTGGGCTTTGAGCAAATGGACGACACAAACACACATTCACTAAGTCACAGCGCAATTTAAATTACACCTATCATAATAATATTATTATCTTAAATATAAATATTTACAAACCTCACAATCATTTTCTGACAAAATAACAAAATGTGCCAATACTAACGATTAATGAAGGTAGTACAGGTTCAGTGCTCACCGGGTTACAAGGGCAAGAAACGAATATTGTTACAAAAATATTAGCACAAGTCTTTGTGTCTTACAAAATACATAACAATATAATTTATAATCGAATGCCTTGCACGTCTGTATTATTTTGTGCTAAAACATTTAATTTGTTATGTACTTGTTCTTTATCGTCTAGTTTAGGCTCCGCCAATGAGCCTTCTTTAAGTAGCTCCCAAAGACGATTTTTGTCTAATATTTCAAAGCCACCCTTTTCTTCCGGAGCAATGTCGCTCTTTGTAGCAACTGTTAAAACTTTTGAAGTTTCAGATATTGGCGAAGGTGGTACTTTGTGAATTTCTTTATTGATTGATTTTACTGCTTTAGAAGCAACAGTTACTTCGAAATTTGATATATTTTTCAATACAGTTTTATTTATTTGTTCTACTACTAAAGTAGCATTATTTTCCGAAACTTTTGTTTGATTTTTTGAAGATAATTGTGGCTTCTTGATTTGGGTTACCGGTTTAGGTCTTTTAGTTTTGTAAAGCGACTTAACATAGGTGCTTGTGATTGCTACAATAGTATGCGGTGTCGTCGTAGTATCTAAGTTTGGAGTTTTTGTTACATAAACATCTTTGTTCACGATAGTCGTTTTTGAATTATTTATATTATCATCCGTATAGTTTGCTAGTTTAACAAGAGTAGGCTCTGTGATAAGTTTTATATTACTATTTGGCTTAATCTTTTCGCTTAGTTTCTTTATCGGTTTCTCAATTTTAGTATATTTCTCAGCTTTGTCGCCGTAGGTAGCTTTCAGTGTGCCTTTACGTCTTAGCAAAGGTTTTTTTTCGAGTTCTTCTTTTTTAAGAGTGACTTTTTTTGGTGCTTTCTTAATAATCAAATTACCAGAGTTCTTTGATATTACTGGTGTTATTTCATTAGATTCATTTTGAATGTTGTTTTGAGTGTAAACAATTGTTGGAGCTATAATCGTCGGTTTATAAGATTTCTTCGTGGGTGTAGTATTTAAAACTTGATTTGTTGTAATTTTTTGGTCGATTAATGATAACTTTTCCGTAGTACTGGTACTATAATCAGGTATTTCGGTTGTAAAGCGTACTGAAGCACTAGTTCCTGTGAATGGGTTGTTTGTTGAACTAGTTGTACTTTCATAGTTCTTGGTAACATCAGTAGTGGTATCAGTAGTTTCTACTTTTTGAGTCGTAGGATCATAGTGTTTAATTTCTTTTCGCCTAAATTCATAATCTCTGCTGCAAATCCGCCCACACTCACAAACGTTATCAATATTGGATTGAGTTTTGAAACTAGCAAGTTCAGTTTTATCAAACCATGTTATAAAATCATCATCAGTGATACCTTTAAGCAAAGGGCTTCCAGCTCTTGCGTGGAAGAATGTTTCAACTGCCAAGTCTGGTCTAGAGGATGGATAGATTTTAGCAAATGCAGGCCTTAAACTTGTAATTACAAACTTGGATCTTGCTTCATATGTAACACAAACTGGACATGTTGAGCTTATCTGTAAAGAAGAAACGATCAGTTTTAGCTTTTTTTGCATCAAAAATAGAAAATAAAGCATATAATAGTAACTAACGTTTGCAAAAATAAACCAAACTGCTTCTCCTCTAGATCCATAATGTAAATCTGCAAAAGTAGCGCCGTCAAGCACAACAGGATTCACAGCATGTAGTTCATAACCAGAAAACAAAGATGTCTCTAGTCTTAAAATCCCAGAGCGCTCCTTACTTTTCCATCTGAAATATAAATAGTTGAATTGAAATACATTTCCTTACGTTAGTAGAGAAGAGAAGAGGAAAGGGTTAGTAATATACAACTATTATCAATAGAACCAAGAGATATACTAACTTGAAGCACGTTTTGATAATGAGAGTAGGCAGATTCCCTTGCAGATCCTCAAGGCTGCTTCTCTCTGGTCGAATCTCTTCGATAATAGCTGATTGTATGTTCAGTAATGTATTCTCGGGCTTAGGTTTGTAGGTGGAATAAGTGATCGTCCCCTAGAATAAGGAAAACTTATTAATAATCTATATATATATGTCAGTTTTATCCAGTGATAAAATTTAATATGGTTTTGTTTTGTTAAAAGAAATAGATGATTAAGTAAATGTTTTATCATTCAAAGGCTTATTTACCTGAACGGTTGCACAGCCAGCGCCAGTGGCATAAACAAACACTTTGGTAGGTAGACCTGGTAATTGCAGAGGGCGTGGTGGAGTCTTGGCACGAAGTTCTAAAGTATCTGTTAGTTCCATTCCAGCTGTAGCTAATGATACTGTCAATGCTCGATGTCTGGAATATAAAGTTTTAAATTTAAGTTCTAGGTAGGCTTAAATGAAATACAAATATTGTAGTGGATATAATGTTGCTTTTGTCACTTTAGACTCAAGCGATTTTATTCAAAATAAACGCCTTATGTGCTATAACGTGACTTCAATTTGTGAGTACTCAAGCGCTAATGTAACTGTAAAACAGATGATCCATAAAAAAATACAGAGGCCATTGCTGTAGCGTCATTTAATTATCTTTAAATCAATTTCAGTTTAAATGAGCTTTAGTTAGGGTTAAATGATATGGTAAAAGAATGGCCTCGTCGGGGCGGCGCTGCAGCGTGGCGGCGCGGTAGTACAGTAATGTGTGAGTCACCTGTCATGTGCCATGGCGGCGTACTGGGCCGCGGCCTTGGTGGCGGTGTAGGCCTCGTCGGGGCGGCGCTGCAGCGTGGCGGCGCGGTAGTACAGTAATGTGTGAGTCACCTGTCATGTGCCATGGCGGCGTACTGGGCCGCGGCCTTGGTGGCGGTGTAGGCCTCGTCGGGGCGGCGCTGCAGCGTGGCGGCGCGGTAGTACAGTAATGTGTGAGTCACCTGTCATGTGCCATGGCGGCGTACTGGGCCGCGGCCTTGGTGGCGGTGTAGGCCTCGTCGGGGCGGCGCTGCAGCGTGGCGGCGCGGTAGTACAGTAATGTGTGAGTCACCTGTCATGTGCCATGGCGGCGTACTGGGCCGCGGCCTTGGTGGCGGTGTAGGCCTCGTCGGGGCGGCGCTGCAGCGTGGCGGCGCGGTAGTACAGTAATGTGTGAGTCACCTGTCATGTGCCATGGCGGCGTACTGGGCCGCGGCCTTGGTGGCGGTGTAGGCCTCGTCGGGGCGGCGCTGCAGCGTGGCGGCGCGGTAGTACAGTAATGTGTGAGTCACCTGTCATGTGCCATGGCGGCGTACTGGGCCGCGGCCTTGGTGGCGGTGTAGGCCTCGTCGGGGCGGCGCTGCAGCGTGGCGGCGCGGTAGTACAGTAATGTGTGAGTCACCTGTCATGTGCCATGGCGGCGTACTGGGCCGCGGCCTTGGTGGCGGTGTAGGCCTCGTCGGGGCGGCGCTGCAGCGTGGCGGCGCGGTAGTACAGTAATGTGTGAGTCACCTGTCATGTGCCATGGCGGCGTACTGGGCCGCGGCCTTGGTGGCGGGGTAGGCCTCGTCGGGGCGGCGCTGCAGCGTGGCGGCGCGGTAGTACAGTAATGTGTGAGTCACCTGTCATGTGCCATGGCGGCGTACTGGGCCGCGGCCTTGGTGGCGGTGTAGGCCTCGTCGGGGCGGCGCTGCAGCGTGGCGGCGCGGTAGTACAGTAATGTGTGAGTCACCTGTCATGTGCCATGGCGGCGTACTGGGCCGCGGCCTTGGTGGCGGTGTAGGCCTCGTCGGGGCGGCGCTGCAGCGTGGCGGCGCGGTAGTACAGTAATGTGTGAGTCACCTGTCATGTGCCATGGCGGCGTACTGGGCCGCGGCCTTGGTGGCGGTGTAGGCCTCGTCGGGGCGGCGCTGCAGCGTGGCGGCGCGGTAGTACAGTAATGTGTGAGTCACCTGTCATGTGCCATGGCGGCGTACTGGGCCGCGGCCTTGGTGGCGGGGTAGGCCTCGTCGGGGCGGCGCTGCAGCGTGGCGGCGCGGTAGTACAGTAATGTGTGAGTCACCTGTCATGTGCCATGGCGGCGTACTGGGCCGCGGCCTTGGTGGCGGGGTAGGCCTCGTCGGGGCGGCGCTGCAGCGTGGCGGCGCGGTAGTACAGTAATGTGTGAGTCACCTGTCATGTGCCATGGCGGCGTACTGGGCCGCGGCCTTGGTGGCGGTGTAGGCCTCGTCGGGGCGGCGCTGCAGCGTGGCGGCGCGGTAGTACAGTAATGTGTGAGTCACCTGTCATGTGCCATGGCGGCGTACTGGGCCGCGGCCTTGGTGGCGGTGTAGGCCTCGTCGGGGCGGCGCTGCAGCGTGGCGGCGCGGTAGTACAGTAATGTGTGAGTCACCTGTCATGTGCCATGGCGGCGTACTGGGCCGCGGCCTTGGTGGCGGTGTAGGCCTCGTCGGGGCGGCGCTGCAGCGTGGCGGCGCGGTAGTACAGTAATGTGTGAGTCACCTGTCATGTGCCATGGCGGCGTACTGGGCCGCGGCCTTGGTGGCGGTGTAGGCCTCGTCGGGGCGGCGCTGCAGCGTGGCGGCGCGGTAGTACAGTAATGTGTGAGTCACCTGTCATGTGCCATGGCGGCGTACTGGGCCGCGGCCTTGGTGGCGGTGTAGGCCTCGTCGGGGCGGCGCTGCAGCGTGGCGGCGCGGTAGTACAGTAATGTGTGAGTCACCTGTCATGTGCCATGGCGGCGTACTGGGCCGCGGCCTTGGTGGCGGTGTAGGCCTCGTCGGGGCGGCGCTGCAGCGTGGCGGCGCGGTAGTACAGTAATGTGTGAGTCACCTGTCATGTGCCATGGCGGCGTACTGGGCCGCGGCCTTGGTGGCGGTGTAGGCCTCGTCGGGGCGGCGCTGCAGCGTGGCGGCGCGGTAGTACAGTAATGTGTGAGTCACCTGTCATGTGCCATGGCGGCGTACTGGGCCGCGGCCTTGGTGGCGGTGTAGGCCTCGTCGGGGCGGCGCTGCAGCGTGGCGGCGCGGTAGTACAGTAATGTGTGAGTCACCTGTCATGTGCCATGGCGGCGTACTGGGCCGCGGCCTTGGTGGCGGTGTAGGCCTCGTCGGGGCGGCGCTGCAGCGTGGCGGCGCGGTAGTACAGTAATGTGTGAGTCACCTGTCATGTGCCATGGCGGCGTACTGGGCCGCGGCCTTGGTGGCGGGGTAGGCCTCGTCGGGGCGGCGCTGCAGCGTGGCGGCGCGGTAGTACAGGAAGCGCGCGGCCGCCTCGCCGTCGTCGAGGGCGCCGCGCGCGCACGCCGCCAGCAGCACGCGCACGGCCGCCACGTACTGCTCCGTCGTCACTGCTTCTGTCGGCAGATGAGGTGTTGTTAGTAGGCTTAAAAGAAAGACTCCTGAAACTCGAATCCAGACTAGGGCTTCGTCTTCTAAGAAAAATATTCAACGCAAGTTCTAGTGCAGATATAAACTACTACGTATTCTACATGATAAATAACACTGAAATCCTTTCGCAACAACTTCCATGACTCAGTTTTGCGTTTTTCATTTTCATTTATGAAGAACTAAGTATATCTATCTTCGATCACAAAATTAAGCTCTTAAGTTGAGGTACCTTCAACTTAAGCCAACAAAGATCCTACATTACATATTTGTCAATTTACCATAAGAAGTACTCTTTATATTCCTTGAAGAATCTTCTAGAAGCCAGTCAGCCGCATTCTTCTTTGGCGCTGGCCAACCAAACTCTCCTTCCTCGGTCGTAGACGCGTTCCGCAGAATCACCAACGCTTCCGGAATCAAAGGACTCCTGAAATTATTTAAGAAAAAATATAATTTAATTTAATTGAATTTCAGTTTAAAATTGCTTCTAACAGATTTTACCCGGTACTTAGATGATTCATATTATATGACGTTTCAGTGAAAATCACAAATAAACGACAAATCTTGTAAGTACGGAGCATCCAAGTTTCAAACGACACGTCTTAAGTTAAAATAGTTTTTGTTCAACAACATTGTAAAACTAATTACTGTTCATAAAAGTACGGCACTAACATTAATGTAAAAATAAACGACATTTATTTTTAGTTTCAATAGATATGACTACAGCGGAATGGTACTTTTCATTTCATTAGGTAGGTAGATGTGTTTTAATTGTGCAACATTTATTAGTGATTTCAAGTGTTTTTATTTTATTTTATTATCCTTACCTGCCCATTACCAAAGCTAAAACTGTAGATGCCAAAGCTGCTGGTGACGTCAAATTTTTAAGGTTATTTTCCAAAAACTTTTGAGCCTTTGTAGCCACATCAGCGTCTCGCTGTTAAAACAAATATGGTTAAAATTTTAATTTCATAGTTGGTTGTGTCGACATCGGTTGTATATACAATTTATATGTGGATTCTTGTAAAGTTCTATAAATAATTTACCTGACTTTCAACGCCAACCTCAAGCAAAGTTACCAGCGTTTCAGCCGTAGTTTCTACTTTCTTCTCCCATTCTACAATTTCTTTTGTGTTGCTTCCATCTTTAGTATAGTAGTAATATTCATTCACATCTCCAACTTTGCCTGTTTCATTGCCTTTTAATTCTGTAGGATAATAATCAACTTCTTTGTCAGCAGCCAGAGGAGTGAAAGATCCGTCAGCTTCTTGTCTGTTTTGAATCCACTTCTTGATGGAAAGTAGTAAATTTGGGTCGACTGGATAGTACGATTGTACTTTGTTTAGTATTTCCAGAATTCTTATAGTAGACAGGTGACTGCTCATTCCGGGATGTTCACTGAAGGAATTGTCACTTCTGCGGAAGCTTAGTAGAATTTGTACCTAGAAAAAGATGATTTCCTTTTAGCTTAATGTTACTTTAAAATGTGTATTACATTAATGCAATTTTAGTTCATAATCAACTTACCTGTTCAGGCAGCTTCTTCAAGATTCGTTCCCTTTCGTTATCTTCAACTAAATGGGGGATATGCTCTAAAGCCAACAACGGTGCTAAGCTAGCAGCAGCAGCTGACAGTTGGGAATCCTTCCACACCTCAGAATATTGGTCGTGATCGGTTTGTATTGTGAACAAAGGTAGATGAAGACCACCAGATATTAGCAACATTCCATTAGCAGATCCAGGGACAACACCGTGTGGAAGACCTAGCTCCAAGACTTGAGAAAAGCCTGCTTCTTCATTGAAGTTCCAGATCCTGAAACGGAGACAGTTTTTTTTATTATATTTTTGTATTGAAAACCAGATTACAAATAGACGTTTTTCTAATTATTATTTTTACCTAAAATCAGCTTTGTCACCCCACATAGCACTGAAGCCAACGAACTTTATCCTCATATCTGGCGCTAACGGCCAGACCAGAAGTCTCCTCTCTGATGGTACCGCTCCCCTGCCAACAGACAGTCTGCCACCTTCCCACCACACCCACCAGGCGCACCAGGCTTCTGGACCAGAACACTCCTCGTCGCTTTCAGTTTGTTCAGCACTGGCTAAATGGACGTCATATCCTGGAATCCAAACATCAGGTGTTGTTAAAAACACAACAGTGTTATTTATATTATTAGATTTGGTTGAGCCGGGTAGGTACTTGGGTTCTAGCTGATTTTACTACTAGCTGTTATTTATAGCGACTTCTTAACAACTCGATATTTTATGCCAACCTACTCCAAAACATATTTCTTTTAGATTAACGATGCGGTTTTATTTAATTGCTTTTTTTATTAAGTTTGGATTGCTTACAACAAAACGTTTAAACTTGGTCTTACCATGTTTTCCTTTAGCAATCCACACACGACTTCTCTCAAACACAACCCGGTACATGTCATCTGATGGCTCCATAATTCCTGAGAGCGCTACATGTGCAGCACCCTGAGACCGGAGCTCCAGAACCAAGCCTGCTCTGTTCCGTGGTGCAGCCACCCACTGCCACTCCCAAGAACCACGGGAAGACACGGCCAAATGTTCTAGAACATTACAAAACAAATTAGTTAATATTATATAGTGAATTTCCAAGCTAGCACTATAGGTACCACACATTGAACAGGGGCAGTACCTACCTAGGTACACCCAGTTACGAGAAAATTTCGTAAAGAAGAAAATTTCGTAAAGACGAAATTTTTACTATTCCTTCGGCATAGTTCGCTAAATATACCGCTGTTGTTGAGCCACTGAGGTCAAGAACTTCTGTTATTCTTTATTAATTGGGTATCAACAATTGAAAAAGCTCTTTGTACATATAAACAACCTGTAATGAATAATACATTTCGAAGAAAACTGAGAAGAAGTTGAGGATCGTTCGTTATTTAAAGCAAACTTTGGTAAAGTAAGGAAGTTTCTTTAGGATAACTAGATACCGTTTACTAAACAAAACATCAATTTGGAAGTTAATTCAGTTCCGCTTACTTCACTGCTCAACAACACCGGCTCATTTACATTTTACGTTGGTAGATTACCTACTTGTGTATTGTTTTTAGATAAAGCTCATTTATCTTTTACGTCTTGGACTAATAGCTTATAGCAAAGAAAAGATTTCACAGCTAAATAAAATATATTTGGGTTATGTTATTGATGATGGGTGAAAAAAAAAGTCATATAAAGCAATTAATTAAACTGTATTGTTGTATTTGTGATAAATATCTGGGTTATGAGATATTATACCTTCAACCATACATAAATATTAAGAAAACATATCAAAAAAACATGAAATTGAATATTTACAGAAACTTTGGCAAAACAACCATTTTTACGGTATAAAATGTGTTTACTCTATTTGAAATTTTATCTATATTCAAAATATAAAAAGGTTGTAGGTGAAAAAGAACTAGGTAAAACATAAGCAGACTAACGCGTTGATAGGACACCAAGCCATTAGTTTTACCGTTAGCACAGAAGTAGGCGCTCTCAGTATCACTTCGGTGAAGCCCCTCCGGCAGCACCAGAACGCTGGCAGACCTGATCACGGAGCCGACCAGGGTCTCGTTGTTGAAGGAGGTGTAGGAGACGGAGCAGTTGTCGGCTGAATAGCCTGTGACTTCCACTGGAATGGACAGGAAGACGACGGTAAAATAAATGAAGATTGTGTAGGTGACGGAGCAGTTGTCGGCTGAGTAGCCCGTGACTTCCACTGGAATGGAGAGGAAGACGACGGTAAAATAAATGACGGAGCAGTTGTCGCCTGAATAGCCCGTGACTTCCACAGGAATAGAGAAGACGACGGTAAAATTAATGAGGGAGCAGTTGTCGGCTGAATAGCCCGTGACTTCCACTGGAATAGAGAAGACGACGGTAAAATAAATGATGAGGCTGCTACTTAAGTTTTTCAGAGGTAAGTTTCTTTTAATGAAGAAAATGCATATCCATACATTTTTGGTTCCTATTGATTATTAAATGGATAATAGTTTTCATTGTTTACGGTCTTTGTTATGAAAGAATAGAAAGATTTCTTCTTATCGTGTTTTATTGCAATGTTTTTGTTTTAATTGAAAGGTTTTTAAAAACTTTTAAAACAAATATACTATCCAGATTGTACTTGAATTTTGTTTATAGTATCCCTATTTCAGTTTCATATAGAAAACTGCACATAACCGGGCCAAAGCGTCATATCTCAGCTACACGACCGCTAAAATGCAAAACCACAAAGCTTAATCTAATAAAACGTAATCTCTACAGTTACCTACCGTTCCAAAACTAGCTAAACTATCGATACACAATCGTATCAAGATTCTGAAAAAGGCCATTTGGAGGCAACTGCAGTCGTTGTGAAAGCAATTCCGTAGCTAACGATAGTGATTCGGTAGAATCACCCTGCACGATGGTACAGAGGCACTCTTTGTAATTTGTGCCTTAATAGCCAAGAATGGTTTTATACAGACTGTAATAGGTAGGTAGCATCTTCAAATCTTGTTAGGATTAAGCGCTCTAAAGGGAGTTAACAGACAAACAAAGAACAATTTAAAGAACGTAGACAAAGGTTTTATGGAGAGGTAATGGTACAGTAGCATTTGCTATTTTTCCTACGGAAGTTTTTCTTAATCTTGACGTATTGGTAAAAATAAAATTGACCTTTCCTATAGAAGATGTTGAATGGTCTTAACTGTCTTTAAATAAATAATGTTTTTATTTTGAAGACACAGATTTATAAACAACAAGGTTTATAAAATTAAAAATATTTTAGTGTGCAGTCTGCAGTAACATAACTCGCCAAAAAAGAGTCGACGCAAAAATGGACAAAGAAATAAAATGCTTTCCTTTTGTTTCTCAAACATTTATTTTTCTTTGAGATTCCTACTTAATTATTTACAGATTTATTCAAAAACATCGCGATAATTGAAGTGCTGTGAAATGACGGAAGTACAAATTGTTGTCATCATAATCTAGGGCGAGATCATATTTTTACTACTAACTGTAAAGTGAACTTCTTAAATACCTATAAGTATTTACACTTCAGTTAAAAAGTAAATCACTTTAGGAGTAAATAAAAGTAAATGTTTTTTTGCTTTCGGTCAATTTCAATAAACTACTTACCATTGACGCCTTGTTAAATCTGTTACTTAGTATGTCTCTTTGTTTTTGAGTCTCAATTAACTATGGCATCTATGATAAGTATCTGCTGATATAAAAATGACATTTACACGTAATAAAAACTAAACAAGCAGTTACCGAAACCGAAGTTTTAACTATTGTAGGAATATTGAGACTATCCATTTCTTTATAACTGATGTTGTCAAAACAAAGATTTGTTAGTAGTTTATAAAATTTCAGTTAAATTCGTCATTGTCAATATTCTGCTAACAGAATCTGCAATTAACCAAAAGCATACAATTTCATTGGTGACACTCAACTAAATTGTTTAAAAGCACCAACGCATGGTAAGCAAAAAATCCATCCACGACCACAGTAATCCTTAAATCTCTCTAAGGCTTCGTTCCACAAACTGTTGGGATCATCTCACTTGTTAACTCCTACTTTATGACGCCTTTAATTTCAAAATCACGTCGGAACAGAAATTCGGCTCTAGCCGACTTCATTAAAATATTTTGCTCCACAGATTAACTTGGTTTAAAAGTTGGGACAATTCTTCAGCGCGGCTCTGTCTTCATTGGCTTTAATTAAAATTACTCACGCGTTTTTCGGAACGGAAGGGGTAAAAATTTCGGGATTCCAGCTAATCGTAATTGAAATACGGGAATAAATTAGATTTATGAACGGGTTTTGGGGAAACCGTAAAATTTGGTTCTCGAAATGAGAATAAGTTTTAAGAAATATTTCTTACTTAGATCGGGAGATTTCATATTTTCATGAAGTTAAGATTGAGTTGGGATTACTTGAAGATTTAAACAACTTGGTTTCTTTAATATTTTCATCTACTGAATTTAAACTGTCACCAATATTGTTTATCAATATTTTGAATTTCCATACTTACGGGCATACTAGTTTAATCATTTCATTTCATGCAAAGCGCCGTTATATTAAATATTTCACACGCACCGGGGGTATTCCATAATAACCATACAATTTTCATTGCAGCTGATTACCTGTAATATTTTTCTTCCCTGGAGTATTGACGGCCACTCTAACGACCAATTGCGTGCCGCCGCGGGGTCCAAGCCTCAATCGTTCAGTGACGTACAAAGCTCCAGTACTTGCGAATGCCGCGCCAGCACTCAACGCTAATAATGCCGTCACCTGAGACAAGACAATTTCATTTCTAATTGGGAAGGCTAAAAGAAAAATAAGCAAAACCCTGCAAGATGAAAATTTGTTCAAAGGAAAAACTGTCAATGAAACTCTCAGCTCTTACTGAAAGTAAAAGTCAACAGGTTGAGGATTTGAATACAACTCCCACTCGCTGAAAAAACTTATTCTACTGATAAAGCAACAAAGAACCAATCCAAGTACCTCCCGCGCCTTGTTATATTCAATACCGAGCGAACCCTTCAAATCTTTTTATAAGAGCACCATCTTATTGAAAGCTATTGCCTTTCAGTTCAACCCTATCATGTTCAGATTTAACCGTGTTGCCTACAGTCACACGTGCGAAAGCTATTTGTTTGAGTTTGGAGGCATTTTCCGAATTTTGAAGAGGGATTCTACGGGATCAAGACTCTGATACCACGAGATCTAGAGCAAATGGCCCGATTAGGCAACCGATCCCAAAGTTTAAGCTTTTAAACTCAAATCAACGGGTTGTTCGCCCATCGCTGCCTCGTTTATGGAGCACCCAGAAATCGTTTCTCAATTAGGGTCCTCCTGACAATCTTTCGGCAATTACGTATCTTTTGCTGGTGATAGTATTGAGAACAGTTTGCGAACGCAAATCGAAAATCGATAGGAATGGGAAGAATATTCATAATATAGCAGATTTGGATAGAGGAACATTTTATTACATGCCTACTTACGTGCGTGTGATACGAATCGGAAATAGCTTAAACGCTTTGCCGATATTGAATAAAAATATATTAGAAGATCTTTTACCGAGTATATTTCAGTAAAATATTAAAATACGTTCAACCTACATAATTGAGTTTCCTATAGGTACATAAGAAGGTTGAATTTAATATATAAGATAACATTTATAGAGAGAGTCCTAAATAAATAGGAGATATTTGCCTTGGAGTGGAGGATTCATGTGTGTTGTATAGATAGGAGGGACGTGACTGTGTTTATTTAAGTATTTTTTTCCCAGTAATTCGGAACCATATTTTCACAGAGATGAACCAAGTTATATATCAAAGCAAGAGTTTATTTGTGTTTGCTTTTCATATAATTGCTATTAAAAAGAACGGAATTCTACAAATTATTTTGATCTTCAGTTTTATATTTATAGTTTAGGACTGAAAATGTTTATTAAAATACTTACATCCATACAATTGTTGATGTTATTAGTTATCTTGACGTCGACTTCTACAGTTTCGCCAACTTTGAGCGCGGGGGGCAGTGCGAAGTCCAGCTGGATGGGTCGGAAGACGTTGATGGTTCGAGGAGCGGAAAATCGAAGACCTCGGTTGGAGAGAGACAAGGCCCAGAGAGACCAGCGACCGGCTTCTGAAGGTGCTGCGATGGTGACCCCGTCGGTAGATAGTTGCGACCTATGAAAGAAAGAAGAGGATAGAAGTTGAATATTTTTATCTCTATATGATTTCTCATAAATCATTCCGCGAGGTTATTGAAAAATAAACCTAAACTCTTTTCCTGGAACGGGAGTCAATAGTGCATATGGGATGCTTTGTATTGCTTTGCTATCTAAAGGACAAACTTGGTGTTGGGCCTGAGTGTTGTTGTATAAATTATACACCAAAAAAACGGTCATTTTTTACTTTAAAAGACTGCTAAAAATCAACAAAATTGGCAATGGCCAAATATATTTATTTTGAAAAAATGTATGGCAAATTGTTCTGAATCGAATCGTTAAATCGATAAGTAAAAATAACGATTTATTCTAAATACTTATTTCGTCATACATAATGTATTATAAACCAAAAGTTTTATTTAGCAAAGTATTAGATAAAATATTATATTTTAAGTAATATACGATAGGAAAACAAATAAAAATCAATTATCGATTATTAGGTACCTACATTGATTATTTTAGCTAAATCGGTGGCAGCCATCTTGTTTGCATTTGTCAATCAAGTCATTCGCTTTTCGTATTTTTTCTTGAGTGGATTATTTTTCTTGGTTTTCTTTACTACCTACCTACGAACTGTGCGTGAATACCGGCCCCTGATTCCTTAATGATTGACTTATCGCTGCGCTAACCCTGGACACCGAATCCTGCTTTTCACTTTGACCATTGCACGAACAACGGATTACAGTACCTTGCCTATCGTCTACGCCGGCGTAATAATCATGAACCTGTGTAGAAACTGCGGAATAGCAATGGACCGTTGCAATACTATAGGACGACGTTTGTTGAACGATGAAACTATACTTTCGGTTGTTAGAGAATGGATTGCACCAGAATCAGTAAGTATACCTACATCATTTATGTATTTACTTTTTCACAGTAGGTACATACGTACCTATTCAATATGAATATGTTTATGATATTGTTATGCATTCAAAACTGTCAGAAGCTTAAACATGTTACAAGAAGTTACTATCATACATATCATCTCGGCTGTAGTAGTATGGGGGTAGCCAGGGCTTTAAAATCAATGATTTATCAACCACGACTAGCAGTAGTTTGAGGTAATGATAGTGAAAGAAAGTGTTGTTAGTAACTGGTTGCAAGCTGCATCACCCAATCATCACCTAAAAGCCTCTGGTCCCTTACTTCCCTTAGTCGCTTTTTAAGACACCCATGGGGAGAAATAGTTAGTATTTTTAACTTAATCCATATTGATGTAATTAGTTTAAAGTTATCAGTGTTTATTGCCTAGTCTATGATTACTATTATTAATTTGTTTTTAGTTTTTAGGGTTCCGTACCTCAAAAGGAAAAAAAACGGAACCCTTATAGGATCACTTTGTTGTCCGTCCGTCCGTCTGTCAAGACCCTTTTTCTCAGGAACGCGTGGAGGTATGAAGCTGAAATTTATATCAATTACTCAGGTCTACTGTCCCTTGAAGCTGTGAAAAAACTTCTAAGCCAACGCAATCAAAAGATACAGCCGTTTATGCCGCAAATTTTCGACACTTGCAAGGGAATCAAAACCTACAGGGTGCTTCCCGTGAACTCAGAATCTTGAAATTTGGTACGAAGCAACGTCTTATAGCATAGATAAAGGAAAAATTACGAAAACCATAAATTTTTAGTTACATCACATAATATTTTTTTTTTAATAATTTTAACCTTACTACCCATTTCCTCATAAACGCGTAGAGGTATTAAATTGAAATTCATACCAAATACTCAGGTCTATAATACCTTTAAGCTGTAACAAAATCAAACTTCTATGTCAACGCAATCAAAAGAAACAGCAATTTAAGCTGCATATTTTGAAACTCGCAAGTACTCGCAAGGGAATCAAAACCTAAAGGGTACTTCCAGTCGACCTAGAATCTTGAAATTTGGCATGAAGCAACGTTTTATAGCACACATAAAGGAAAAATTCCGAAAACCTTAAATTTTTAGTTACATTACAAAATATATATTTTTTAATAAATATAAACTTATTACTTTTTTCCTCATGAACGCGTAGAGCTATCAAGTTGAAAATCATATCAAATACTTAGATCTAATTGCCTTTAACCCGTGAAAAAAAAAAAAAACTAAGTCAACGCAAAAACGCAAAACGCAAAAGTACAACCATTGATACCGCATATTTTGAAACTCGCAACTACACGCACGGGAATTAAAACCTAAAGACCACTTCCCGTTGACATATAATCTCGAAATTTGGTAAGAAGCAATAGCTTACAGCACAGGTAACAGAAAAATTCCGAAAAGCTTAAAATTTTAAGTAGTTTTTGCAGATTTGTACGGAACCCTCGGTGCGCGAGTCCGACTCGCACTTGGCCGGTTTTTTTATTTATTACTTAAGTAATAACTACTTTATCAATTTTAGGTAAATGAAAATGACTATATTTGTCAAGCTTGCTGGAATCAGGCAAGCTCAAGCATTGGAGAGAACAGTGTGGAGGTTTCTTCGGTAGGACATCATCGTGTGTGCATTTTATGTGGATGCTCACTTCTAGGTCGAATAAAATTCCATTTTTTGAGGACTGGTTCCGAGAGAGAGCGGAGAATATTCAATGTAGTCAGAGAATGGATATTACCAAGAATGGTAAGTGCTATTTAAGATTTAGGTATTTAGTAAGTATTCTCCATTTCGTTATAACATGTTGACCAAATGATAAAATGTCAGAGATATATCCAATCTCTAGCGAGACATTTTATTATTTATGATAACTAAGCTTTGTATCTAAAGTAATTTAAGTAGGTGTATGTAGAGAACTAAATACTAGGTTCTTAGGTATCTTTATTTGAAGTAGTAAATTATAATTTATTTTTTGTTTTAGGTACATGCTAATAGCATAATCTGCGAGCCTTGTTGGATGCGGGCAAATAGAGCATCAAGACATTTTCATTCTGGCCCAACCACATCGACTGCGTCTATGTCTTCTATGAATGAGCCTGAACCAACAACTTCTGCGTCTTCACTACCTGTGAATGAAGACATTCCACCTCAAGAAGTTATGTCAATAGTACAACCGCAACCAGTACCTAGGGCACGTATTACTGTTGGATCTGCAATAGTGTTGCCTGATTACAGTAGACCTGTAGAAACAGAGAGTAGATGTTTTGTTGAAGGATGTCGAAGACGAGAAAGAAATCGAGTGACTTTCACAATGCGTCAACAATTGCTCAAAATGTACAATTATTATGTTCCATCAAATAATCGCTTATGTGATTTTCATTTAACATGTACGTCTTGGAACTTTCTCAATGATATTACTGGAAATATTATAAACATTTTTACGGCCAACCATATTCAAGACATGCTATCATTAAATGCCGACCCACGGTTTTTGAATTTCGAAAACATAGAGTCTATCCAAGACCATCACTTTTATAATTGGGTTGGGTTCACCAAACTACAGTTTAGGCAGATTTTGAATGAAGTGCCTCAATTTTTGGGATTGAGAAGGGGGTCAACAACTTTAGCTGCCTACTTAATAAAACTAAGGACTGGTGATTCAAATGATAGATTATCAGCTTTACTTGAAGTACCAAAAACTACTTTGAATTCACTTATAAATTCAGCGAGAAATCTTTTGTATGAGCATTTTGTACCGCATCATTTGGGAATTAATCATATTAATAGAAATCAAATTGTAGAAAGAAATCTACTAATACCTGATGGATTATTTGGAAATCATGATGGTGAAAGGAAGCCAATTGTGATTTTAGATGGTACATACATTTATGTACAGAAAAGTTCAAATTATCTACACCAAAAAAGAACATATAGTCTTCATAAATACCAAAATCTGGTAAAACCATTTTTAATTGTGTGTTCAGATGGATACATTATCGATGTATTGGGACCCTATCCAGCAACTACATCAGATGCCGCTATAATAAGCAAAGAATTTAGAGATGAAACAATGGACTTAAGACGATATTTTCAATCTGGTGATGCATTTATTCTGGATAGGGGTTTCCGTGATGCCTTGCCATTACTAAACAGTTGTGGATATAGGACTTATGTACCAGCTTCTTTGCAACAAGGGGAACATCAGTTGTCCACACTGGAAGCAAATAAATCCCGGGCAGTAACAATTTGTAGGTGGGTCATAGAGGCTGTGAATGGAAGATTCAAACGAGATTTTAAGCTCTTAAGGCAAGATTTTTTTAATAGAGCATCAAAAACATTAATGGTTGATGTTGAAGTTTGTGCATCCCTTATTAATGCGTTTCACCCTCCTGTGACAAACCGTGATGATGCTCAGGAAATACTGCAGAGGATTAATGAAAATATGTATGTCGAAAATAGATTAGGTGATTATGTAAATAATTGTAATTTGAATAGGCGTAGGGCTCAATTTCAATTAATTGATTGTGACAGAAATAATTTAAGCGAATTTCCAGAACTCACTATGAGTCAGCTGATTTTAATTTCTTTGGGTACATACCAAATCAAACAAGCCAGATCTTATTATGGGGAGCATATAAGGGAAAATGGCACTTTTATCATTGAAGTGTGTAGAGAGGTAGACGAGGACCTGCTGCAAGAGCTGTCAGCATCTAATACATGTTGGCTTTTAAGAGGGAAAATAAAATCCAGACATATAGGTAATAAAATCTATTTTGTGTACATTTTAATTGACAGCTCTTGCAGTGGAACAGACGCTATAAAAACATATTATTGTAATTGTTTAGTAGGAAAGCGAACAGTAGGGTGCTGTGCCCATACCATGAGTATTATATGGTATCTTGGTTGGGCACGGCATCAAGAACACATAGCGCCTCCTGCACATTTTCTAGACACAATTTTAATATGTCATGATTATGATATTGATGATGTGAATGATTAATAAATGTATGCAAAAAAAAAATAAAGGCTGTGTTTTAATTACAGTAAAACCTAAAACCTCGTCTAGGCTATCGATTCTAGGTAGGTACCTACTCACCAAAGTAACATTTGAAAGATGTTAGGTTCAGTATTAGAGCTGCAGTCATGCACACAAGCAGCTTGAGGCATTGTAATCTAAGTAATACCTACTAACCTCCATTATATGTATACTTACCTAGTTACCTAAATTGCACAAAAGTTGATCGCCCCCTAAGATATATTAATAAAGAATTTATGAGGAGAGTACAAAGTGGAGTACACATTAGAACCTAAAGATTTTCTGGCTTAACTAAATTAAGTTCAAGTAAGTAGGTACCTACGTCAAACAACTATTTGACATAACCTAAAAAATCTATTTTCATTGCATGATTTTGTCAATTTGGCCATTGCCAGTTATTTGAAAAATATGATTGTTCTCACTATTTTTGAGTAACCAAAATACTGTACAATTTCCATCGGAAAACATTCAGGCCCCAGTTTGTATGAGCTTCGGTTTTGTCCTTTATATAAACGTAGGTAGGTACTACGAATAAAATGCTAAAATAGGTAACGACACTTGAAATATAGTTATTTATTTACTATACAACAAACTAAATAATTTATTATAAAATTATGTAAAACCTCAATACGACTCCACAATTAAACACAAACACACAGTACTTAAGATCAAAACATTTGCAAACAGAGAAGCCTTGTCGCTCATCAATCAATACACATTTCGTTGTGGAAAGCTCGACACACTCGATGTTCCAAAATAATAAAGAGAGCTCATTTCGAAAACCTATTACTTCGTAAAATCGATTGCGTGCGTTCCCAATCATTTTACATAAAAGCATTCAATGAATTGTTAAGTGTATTAATTTCGGACGCAATGTTAACATGGCAGTAAACTAGTTACCCTATGCTAATTACCGTACCGTATATTGGAAAACAATAGACGTATACACTTGATTTGTTGATATTGAATTTAGTGGCGCATTTATTATGATAATCGAAATGTTTTGTTGTTTAGACTATGGAAATTTATGGTCGATTATCGATGAAACAAACCTCTCAATAGGGTGTCTATGGGGTGTTTGATGTTGACAGAGTGTTTACCTATTAGATACTAGAGAACTTACTATTAAGATGTATCTTTAGCGGTAGTTTTTCATGAAAAAAATGTAAAAATCTCTTTTGGTTGAGAAGGTAACCTGTACTTTTGCATTTGTATAGATTCTAAGATACATAATTATTTACTTCACCATATGTCATTAATCAATTCCAATCAATAAAGACGCTATCAAATTTCTCCTCCATTGAGTTTGTTTCGAAACTGAAACTTAAACTGGTTAATTTCTGCGAACTTAAGGAAAGATTTTACTCAATTATAAGCGAAATCTTGTTGATTTAGGATACTAATCACATCCAAATTTAAAACGGCTCAAGCCCTAAATCAAGATTTGGCTACCAACTCCTATATCTTAATAAAATAACATTTATCCCAAATCTAAGGGGTGGGTGTATAAATTATTTTCCGCTCAGTGTAAATTGAATTTTGTTATAAAAGACCTCCTTGTATTTTATTTTGCGTGCAAGCTTTAGGAGTGGAGAGGGATTTCGGGAGATTTACTCTGGCGGAAAATATTTTTGAAAGACTTGGTAGATTAAGGGTAATTTGAATTTAACTACTTTGAAAAACCATATTTTCAGAAACTTTACTAAATTGTATTTTTCAACTAGCGGCCGCCCGCGACTCCGTTCGTATAAAAGTCGGTTTCCCGTGGGAATGAGAAGTTTTCCCGCGGTAAAAAGTACCCTATGTCTTATTCTGATTACCTATATTACTGTAAAGTTTCATCCAAATCCTTTCGGTAGTTTTTACGTGAAAGAGTAACAAACATCCATCCATACATCCATCCATACATACTCACAAACTTTCACGTTTATAATAATTATTATATTAGGATATATTGACATCAAATTTGAACTCCAAGATTCAAAAAAAATAAATGCGAAAGTAACTCTGTCTGTCTGTCTGTTACGCTTTCACGCCTAAACCACTGAACCGCTTTTGATGAAATTTGGTATGAAGAAATAACTGAACTTGGGAAAGGACATAGGGTACTTTTTACGGCGGGAAAACTTCTCATTCCCACGGGAAAACGACTTCCACGCGAACGGAGTCGCGGGCGGCCACTAGTTTTACTATAAACAACTTCATAACATTTTTGAAAATTTATCATCGACTTGCTAGTGTATGGGTAAGTTGAATAATATTTTGCATGATCTATCTATCTTTGTCTGACTCAATAGTGCAGAGTATCATAAATCATATTACTTCTCTATAAATTTAAGTCATAAGTGACTTGCCACATTAAATGTTTTTTTCCAAAGTCTGTTTTTGTAATGCAACAAGCAATTGTGCAATGCACGTACTTAATGAAACCTGAAAAATATCATTAAAATCGTATAATTATGCAATTATAATGTACTACTGTATAGTTTTTCCGAACGAGCAATATCAAATAGTTTTCTTAAAATTAAAATCTTATTAATCACTTTATTATTTCTCCGTTTTGAATTAACCTTTACTTCAGTGCATACACTATTCTCTCCAACTCTGCTAACTCCCCAACTTTGTTTATCCCTTCACTCTCTACACTACACTAGTTCATTCTCTCCACAACACTAGTTCATTCTCCTTGTTTCTCTGACGTCAGTTTGTCATGCTCGCCGGTGACATACGACCAGGATTCGAGTCAACTGTGACTCACTAAACTCTCGGTGGTTGAATGTCACGTAGCGAAGCACGAATGCGAAACCGGGATTTATTCCATTGTACGTTCCAGAGCTATTCGGATTGGCTTTCTCTTTATCTGCAGAGTTTTCTAGAAGAACTTGGGCGTTAGTTTTCACAAGCTTCAATTTACGGTGTAAGTATTTTGATTTTGACGTGGTGTAACAGAGAATAAAGTTATTTTGACCGATCAATTTAAGACTTCTAAAAAATATAAAGGTATCGAAACCAAAATTTTCCTAGAAAACCCTGTAAAAGTAATATTTTTACCTAATTTGCCGGTGCATATATTACTTTAAAATATATGGCCCCTGCAGTGCGCGTTGTTACCTATGATTTAATTACCAAACGATACTAAAGCAATTATTCATGAGGCTAACTTAATATGGCCTGCGTTCGCTGCGGTTGCCGGGCAATCAACAACATAAATATTGTTAAGTTCCTCTCTTTTTATACATATTTTAACGGTCAGTGTTTTAAATTATTTAAGGTCTAATTTAGTGTTGCTAGAACTTTCTAGCACATAGACTGATAAATGAATTTTCAGTTTTCATGTCGAGCATGTCGTAGTTGCACAACACACGGTTTCAAATGATTAAATAAATCCCTAAGTTTAAAATTTTGAAAATAAAATCTAACATAGAGTTTTTACGGTTATTTAGACTTATTTAACACAAGTAAAAATATGTTTCTTTACCCTGGTTAAAGGATTTCTGCTGATTAAGGATAGTCATCGCGCGTTTAGGGACTCAGGAATAGTCATATTCTCTTTCTAAAAGTGAATCTTGATTAATTGAAATAAAGTAAAAAGTGAAAATCATAAACCACTCCAACAGAAAACAACCTTCATTTTAAAACATCGTGTAAAATACATCACTTTCTCCACTTTGAGGAGAAGGCCTTTCAAAGTCGACTCACAAATGTTTTTCATAAGCAGTCACAATTCCGAATTACTTATTCAGAAGCCTTTTATACGGCGAGAGTCTATTTTACTGAAACATGAGATCTCGCTGCCGGCAACGAATGGATTACATTATAAATGCAGGTTATGAGCCAATTTATACGGAGGCATAGATATTATATAGATGGACTAGCTTACGGTACGCAGTTTTGCGTGCGTGAATTTTGGAACATTACTGTGGTAGTTTTAATAACCCCTCCGTATCGGAAAGCCTATTTAGAAATAGAAATAGCACAAGCGATTTTTTGTTTTATAAAGCTGGTTTTTTTGTACATAATTTATTTTTTAGGTGTGGTAAACACCCTTGTGAAAATACTTTCTAGTACTTAGATTAAAAAATAAATAAAATTTCGCAATTTTTCGTGACTGTCCCTTTAATCATACAACGCCCAATTCACATTTTGGACGTTTTACTAGAAGGACATTTTGCTTTTAAGTCATTTTAAAAAATTAAACCTACCGACATTTTCAAATTACGTCATTTTACTAAATATGCTTTCTGATACGGAGGGTCAATAATAAGTAGGTCTCCTGACTTAGAGCTAATGTTTGAAGATTGTTGTGTCTACTAGAGATGTTATTTTAATTTCATAGTTTCATCTTTATGTAAGCTTTATTCGTAAGTTATTCTTAGTTTATAGCAAAAAATATAACCTGATGAATTTAACAATGATCTACCTAGGCTTCATAATACATAGCAATTATATCCCTTTGGTACCGTTACTAACGATATATACAAAAAAAATTACAACAGAAAAGACATACAAAACAAATTAACTGTAATAAGAGATTAAAATTGTTTTATTGATCTTAATATATGATCAATACAAAAGTATATCATATTTTTATCAAACTCCTACAAATAACACATGTGGTACTTTATGATTCCCTAAAACACCTCAATCTCACGGGAAAAACTGATGAAACCGCAAAGCGGAAAGCAGCAACTAGTTAAATAGTAAAAACACTCACGTATAGTTAAAACACTTCCACATCCACAATCGATCATGTATAGTAAAAACACTTACGTATAGTTAAAACACTTCCACATCCACAGCCGATCATGGCTCGCAGGCGGGACGAGGTGCGCCGGAGTGGGCGGCGCGGGCGCGGTCCTCTGTCGGTACAACACGCCGCCGCCGCACGCGCCGCCGCCGACGAAGAGAGACACGCCGGCTGACACGAACTCGGGGCCCGGCTGCTCGGAGTGGTCACTGAGGGTTATGATCTTTTGTTAGTGATGAACTAAGGTTAAAGAAATCGAAGATCTCGGTGTTTTGGCGGTGTCTATCTGTAAAGTAGTAGGTTCCCGGGTTCGGTTCTTGGAACAAGCTAATAAAATATCAGGATCACATCTTATCTTTCTTGTGGTACTTATACATTATCATTATTGCGCTTAAACTTGGGCTCAATTAAGATAATTTTGAAATCTAGAATATAAACGTAAAATAATAGGATACGTTATTAAATTGTTTTGATTTACGGTGTTATCTGTAAGTTCGTTTTTGCTATCTTCTAGCAAATACGAGTAAATACTGACGAATAAGTCAGTAAAGTAAAATACCTTACATATAAGGAGACTTTTATTTATTTCAGTAATGTCGTGTTTATCTATTGAAAAATATTTCAGATAGCTGCTAGTTTATCGTTTCTCTTTTCATGAACATACCTAAGAAAACGTTAAGCAATTGAAAAAAGAACCCATTATTTTTCCAACTCAACAAACCAAAATCAAATAGTTTCTAAGCCCAATATTATTTTTCCATCGAAGAAGAAATTAATCATAACATGTCTAACAATTTGACATGTGAAAAGACAGACAATATTTCTGTTGAATTTTTCGCCATGGGTTCTATTCGAATTGATGATAAATTGGAGACATATCTTTTAGTTCCAATCGTTTTTGGTCTGTCAGCGGAGGAAAGTGACATAAATGTTTATATTTTTGTCAAAGAAATAAAACGGTATTTCGTACCCTTTGTACCACATTATACAAGTTCTTAATAAATTAATAAGGGTGACACAAAAACAAAACTTTGGGAATATAGGTAATTGAACTTTCCATATCCGTAAATGCTGGAACTTGATGCAATTAGTTGATTAATTCATAATTATCTATAATATTGTTTGCGAAAGCGAACAATAAATCTGAAATCAGAACTGCATTAAAATAATTATGATGAATCGGAATTCGATAGTTCGATGGAACGTAAATGATGATTAAAAATCAAATTTATGGATGCAATTAAAATGGAGTAATAAAATGAGATGTGATTGGGTCGTATTGTACTGTGATGTTTGTGTTTTCAACCAGAAAACAGAATTGTCAATTATTGTGCATTGACCTCGTCATTAATTCTTCATTCACTAGTTTAACTTTATCCTGAAAAGCGTTTGCTATATCCGGAACTGCTTTAAGAGTAATAGGTTCTAAATTTCGAACGATCAATTGTGATCCTCAATCTACAGTTTATCACTCAAGATCTAGAACAGGGACATTGCGCACTATCTTTCACTGTGACGTCACAGGCACCCGACTAATATCTTCTTGGATAGTAAATCATTCAGTGGCACTCCATTCGTTCATTAATCAGACAGCGTCAATATCTCGATCGTGAATCGTTATTGATAGTAACTTTTTATTCGTCTGATAAAGGACATACTAAAGTACTAACACCACTTCAAGATAAAACGAAACTGAGAAATGACGCTACATTTTTCTCAACACTAGTTCTTTTGCGTATAATAATAAGGATCAAATCCTTGACCTAAATCGAACTCTCTGTTTATTTTTCACTTAAAAGAATGAAGAATTCCGGATTAACAAACTTAATCCGTGATGCTTGAAGCACTTCTGATGAAAGTTAAAGTAATTTCAGATACCTATCCGGCAACAAGCGAAAGTTTCAGATTTCAAACAAAACGCTGTTTTCGTTGATTGTATTGTATTTTAATTAAAAAGTTACAGGCACTCTTTTAAATGTGATAAAGAGAATTTTATTGTGATATTTTTAAAGAACACGAAGCAGCAACAAACTTTAAAAAAATGTGAAAGTCATGTTAATAAGTATGTAAAATTTTCGTTTACCTTTTAGAATCGAATTTAGCATCAGGTGGAGATCTGGCACCGATGAGGCACATCGTGGAGTCAGAAGGAGCCAGAACTCTTAACTGTAAGGCTGCCCGAGGGTACCACCAGCGTCTTTCTTCAATAGCTATAGCAACCTGTAGAAAACAAAAAAATCTGAGTCTACCTACAAATAAAATAACAACAAACATAATTGCAGACATATTTTTAAATATAGTGCCCCGCCTGAGCTTTGAGCAGTTACGAATTTCTGCTTTTCCTAGGAATGACTTATTGAGAAAATATTTTTCTTTAAATTATTAAAAAAAAAGACTCAGCAAAAATAGGAAAAGGGAATATTTGTTTGTTTAAATCGGATAGGCAGATGAGGTACCTATTTATAACATAAAGTAAAACCGAACATCTTAAGGCTTAGTACATGTCTTGAAGCATTTACCTTAAAGCTGTTTACAAGTTTATACAGGCTTCAATTGGGTCATCGTAGTGAGGTCATAACAAAACATCATATGCGTAGAAAAACAAGGTTCACATATTTTTGCTAACTGGAAGTACTAGAGCTCAGAACTAGAGCCATTACAGTTAAAGTTTGTTACGCAATGACCACAGCTTTTAGTTTAGAAATGATACCATTCATCGCAAAATTCAACGGATAAAATCCCTGAACGCCACTTAATACGGTAACTACAAATTGGTACATATTAATATTGATGGTATGGTACAATATTTTACATATTATGGTGGATGAGTACGGTAGTTTGTTGGTAAAAATTTGGGAGCTATTTAAGATACAATTTTTTTGTCTAGTTAATTAATAAGTCCAAAAAGTTTTGCCTTATTTTTACTTGTTCTTATAAAGTTATAAACAAAATTCATATACCTGAATTTTAGAACAATGTTGTAATCAAGTAAAAAATTGAGACATAAAACAAGGAAGGGTCGTCTAATTAAACATTATTACAGCGGAATCTCGTTTTTCATAACTTGGTGTCATTTTTATGATGATTACCTATTTGAAATTGTTAATATAAATTTTACAGGTTGAGTTTAATGAAAACTTTATGAGATGTAAAAAATATGTAAATTAGACTCAATGAAAAAGTTTAAAGGGATATTTTAAGCTTGTCAACAATAAATTTCTCTTTATTTCAGGACATTTAAAAATAGATATGAAAATTAACCAAATTTATATTTGTTAGTGCGCTAAGTTGAAGTAAGTTAAGTTTATGAAGCAAAAAGGTCAGTTTTTCACAAACTGTCACAATCACCGCTGAACACTGAAGTTGCATATAAAATACAGTAGCTACGTCAAGCAAATGCTGAAAGCGTTTTTCGGGGTCTGTCCATGACATATGCACGGGAACGTACTAGAAAATCTAGACCATTTATTGTTAGGTAAGTGTATTGATCCTACCGAATTCTATTTGATCACATTGAGAACATGATCTTTGTTGCAAATATTACAATGAAGGTTAAAATAACCGTTATAGAATGAAGGTTATGTAAGGTTAGTTAAAATAGTAGGAACTTTAATAATTTAGCAAAGTAAAAAATAAAATCTATTTTCAGAAGTGGGATAAATAAAAGGCCATAAAATGTTGAAATATCCCAAATCTGCCCCGTGCAAACTATTGAATGGCATGTCACACACAAACCGTACATTTAAATACATCCATATTGTAACGCCCGTAGCTCGTTTCCTATAAATATATCTATCTATAGCTACTCTTTGGCTTGGTTTAAAAAGCTTTTGAATTGCAGCATTTTATGAACAATCATTCAATATTGAGGTGATGTAGATATGAATTGATAATACGCCCTGTGAAAGCTTTTTTGCTTTTAAATAAACAACTTCATACCTACCTACTTCCTACTTTGATATGATCAAAGTTTTTCTGCAAATTTATGAAATCTGTTTTATCACTGACTTTAAAAAAAAATGCGGCCATTGTAATATTAGCACGTGGATCTTCTTTTTAAAAAATATGTTTTATTATTGTGTAAGTAAGTCCTTCTTTTCCTACAGATATTATTAATGTAAAAGTTTGTTGTTGTTTGTAATTCGTTAGGCTCGCAAAAACCACTTTGTTTGTATAGGTTTATTTTTTTGTGAAAAGTCGGTGTTTCAAATTAATAGTAAATAAAATCTTTACCTCTTTATGCAGCAGCTTCACATGGAAGTTAGCGACGTCACTGACTGGCTCCCCTGCCTCCGTCACGTAGTACACCAGCAAGGAGCTCACGGGCGCCATATCCGCGGTCACCGGGAATCTGGGGGACGAAGTAAGATCGGTCTTTGAAGAGTTATGTAGATGTTGTGGGTCGTAGTATATACTTCGTCTTTTGTATTCTCTATAGTAACTGTCATTACGTTGGATGTGGACATTTTTAGAAGCTAGATAAGATTAGTAAATATTCCGGGTGTCCAGCAAACAATGGATAACCTCTGAAGGGCTAATAGTAGAACTAAAGGCAAGCATAAAAAATAATTGATAAAAAGAATAACCCTTACACTGTTAGAAATATGGCGCTTTAAAAAAAAACTTCATATTTTTTTGACTGTGTTCATATTTTTACTCGTAACGAGGTCAAATCACTTAATACCATCATTATTTCTGTGCTAAAATAATTAATATTAACCTCATCAGTGAATAACTACCAAAAAAATTGCTAATTAAAGTATTTTTCTCAAAAAATAATGTTAAACTTTTGATTTGTGTAAAATTTCTAAAGAAATATTTTTGATGCGGATCTTTGAACAGCTCTGGTGTAAAAAAAATATATGAAAGCAACAGTGGCTAATGATTTCAAAATATTCCTGGTTTAATAACGTTTTAAAAAAGATGTAATATGTTGTTATTGTAATGAAAAAATATTGAACTAATGGTAATAGTGTGTAAAATGGGATAACTATTTAGTTATAGCAAAATTAAAAAAATACAATAAAACTAAATAAATATGATTTTAAACTGATATTAATTGCAAACAAATTGGAATAATTGAGAGCAACTGTTCAAATTGTCTGTCCCCATCTTGATGCAGGCCCTACAACTACGAATAATCAAAGAAATTCTAAGTACTGAAGTCGAAATTACAGAAGTGTCTCTTACAGAACAATCTATTTCCAAAAAGGGTTTTATTACAATACTGTGGCACACATGTTCGCGAGGAATATTATTAATGTTGCCAGACGCGACGTTGAAGCCGAAAAAACATGTTTCTAATATATTTCCACTGTCCAACACAAAAATATCTTCATCTGAATACGTGTTACAGAAAAACATTTGCTTTCCACATCTATTTCTAAACATGGCGACATTCCGAAGGCTTCTGCCGATTCCGAATGATTGCCATTGTCATCCCACATTCCTGTTATTGGAAAAATATACTTTTTGGGGATTCTTTTGTTATTCGTTGTCATTTTAGTACAATAACGCCATGTTAGAATGTCAATGCGAACTCATGTTTTTGTATGAGAACGATCGTGTTTTGTGGACAATCGGCGGACTTTGGGCAAGAATTTGAGATTATTGCTTGGATTTGTGATTTCGGTTGTTATGATTCCACGAACATTACTTATTGCGATAAATCAGCGATCAATCAGAATGCTAGTTCATATTATAATATGAAGAATTTCATTACTATATTAATCAAATAGTAGATATAAATGGAAAAAAAAACAAAAAAAATAATAGCTATCTACCGTTGTATATGGTGATACCCGAGATGGCTTAATTTAAAACCGCCATGTAAGACATATTCAATTTATGCCGGTATTGTAAAAAATATCGCAATTGGGTCGTTGTTCGACCCCCGAGGCTCGTTCATCATATTCGCTGCTTTAATCCTGTTTCCGGATCGACACAGACACATGGAACAATATTCTTTATTCATATCCAAAAAGAAAAAAAATATATCGAGAAAATTTTATATTTACAAAAAGAATATTCAAGACCCGTTTGGTAAAACCCTGGCGCGTCCCTATCTGCAGAATGGTTTCTTTAAAATTTTAAAGAAACCATTCTGCAGATAGGAAGGTATTAAATAAGAGGGAATTAAAAATAAATAGGTCAACACTTAGAAGACCGCTCGACAGTTCCTGAACGCTCATTTTGTTTAAATAAATACAAGAAATTTCAAAGAAGTCTTTCAAAGTAAAAATAGAATTTAAAACTTCAATAAATTCTTTATATCAGTTTGAGTTTTGTGGTCGATTGAGGAACCAGTAACCAACTGCATCATTAAAAAAACTTAAAGCTTTTCTACACCTAAACGTAATTTTGGTAAACGAACGAGTTTTTTTTATTTGTTTTTTTCTATATGAATTCTTTCAACGCGTTGCAACGTCTAAAAAAACTGAAATGTATGCCAACAAAATATTATTCTCTTAGCTAAATAGCTCGGCCATAGGTTTCAGATAGCAATAGTTTTAGTTTCATAAATATTTGCTGGTCATCTTCAGCATTCCTTACTCAAAGCGCCGGAATTCTTGGAAACGCTTCTTGGTGTAGTTTCATTAGGCTGTGGAAATTCCTGTTCGCTCATTTTCTTAATGAAAACGCCCCTTATCTGAGCTTCCTCGGTGGTCATTAAAAAGCCTTTTAATGGAAATTAAAAACAAAACAACGACGTAATCTCGAAGATCCTCTGGTCGTAGAGTGTAGGAATATTCGTGAAGTTAATGGCGCTTGGAGGAAAAATATAAGAGTTTTTTCAAAGTAAATACATAAAGCCAGATGACAGAGTTAAGTGATGCTGTTTTAAAAGACATTAGAAAAGAAAGAGGTCGGGTATCTGTCTGTGTAATTAACAAATCTAATTAGAGCTTTTGCTTACTCAAACAATCTTTTAAATTATCTAAAAGTTAGTACATGAAGAAAATACGCGGTAGCTTTCGACGAGAAGCGATTTCGCTCTGAATATTTATTATTATATTAATAGAATTAAAGTTTGATAATATTTCCAGTTTACAGCCACAGACGACGTAGAGAAAAAAAACATCTATAAGACAAGTAGGTGTATGGTGTGCCTTTGTACGTGTTCCTATTTTGCACAAAATTTAAATAGCCTCCTTAAACAGAGGTTAAAAACTTACGTATAGTTAAACCGGCACAAGTCAGAGTCGTTAGCGGGCTTCGGCGCCGGCACTGCAGCCCAGTGGACCGCCCTGCCACCGCTGGTAACTGCTGCTAGAAGACGCTGGCGACAGCCACATGAAGACCAGACTGATGCGCTTGCGATGCCTCCCGCCTATAACAAACAATTGTGATATTGAACACGAATGTTACAAGTATTGTTGAATGTTTTTGGTTTATATTTTACGAAATTAGCAGTAGTAGTATAGGAATAAGTAGTCAGGGTGGAGACTTATCTACGTAAGGAGATAAGCGAGTATCCATGTCAAAGGTTTTACGGTTCTTGAAACTCTGACATTGGAGGAAAATATAATGAAAAGTTATGTTTGTATCGTGATAGTAAAGAGAGAACTGATGAATATGACTACTTTATAATTACACGTACTTCTTTGAGTGCCTCACTAATTTAAATAGCAATGGCACCCAAAATAAAATTAGTACCTGTAAAGGTGTAGGCAGATTCTCCACAAGCAGATAACATTTGGAAGTGGAGTTCCATCGACGAATCCTCTCACGAGCCAGAACGTAGTGTGTTTCTATCTCTTTCCCTTCCACAGCAACCAGTTCAGCCTACGACAAGGACAAAAGAAAGTTTAATTTTAAACATAATAATATTATATCAACATTCAAATACTCTGGTATCGCTGTTAAATTAATATCTTTCTTGATATATGAAAGATATGAGAAATTATTTATGTCATTTTTTTCAAAAATGTAACTAGCTTTTTTAAGATAACATGATTTTAACTTAAGTTAAGTAGAATTCAATCATAGTGCTGGTGCTTATCATAGTAGAGTAAGAAAAACGCAATTGATTTTTGCAATTTGCTTTAAAACATACTTATATTTAGGATCTCTTCCATTATCTCTCAAATTTTGAACTATGGTTTCTGCAAAAGAAAGGCCTATTGTATGGCAACAAGTTTAAGTATTACTCTTTTATATAAAAAGGTAAGTTTGTCATATTAATCCAAAATAAATAACAACTTGATTAGATACCTCATTTTTAATTTAATCATAAAGAAATCATAATTAAAAGGACAATTATAAATATATTTGTTTTAATTTTTGTGTCTTCCTTTCGAATTTTATCACACTTTTAAAGTAAACGTAGGCTATCAGTACCTAGCTAATAAAGACGATTTCTTAAAGGTAGTCGACCGCCAGCCAACCTTCTAAAGTATACCTACAGAAAAAGAAGCGACTATATAAGTAAATTTCTCATTTAGAGAGTTTAAGGAATAGTATAGCCTTAAACATTTTAATGTCTATCTTATCGTTTTTGCGATTGTTCTCTTATATTGTGACTAAAGATACTATAGTATATTAAGACTGTGATTTATATACAACTGATTGTTCACATATATGTAGTTATCACAAATGTGCACATGACACATACATTTTAATAGATTAGATAAGAAAATTATATGAAGACAATGAAGAGTATTTAAATAGGTAATGTATTTTGTTTGATACTTAGCAACTTAATTAAAGTTATTTGGATAAGTGTTAAATAAAACAAAATTCTTATACTTATGATATATTTTTATTACTATTTTAATAAGTTAAATGCTTAAATATAGTGTTTTTTATAAATGCTCTCCTTCATTAATGTGTATTTATTTTCCGCCTTTTCAATCCAACTCTTGCAGTTGCAAAATTCTGTATCTGCCGTAAACCTAGAAAATTAATAAACATTAAATATTTAAATAAGCCCCATTTTGGTTACCCCATTAATTAGTTTAATATTGATTATATCGTGACATTATATGTGTCACTTCAATATACCTACCACCTATTTGTCGATTATTCATTTTCTGACTAATAATAACTTTATAATCATAATCTTAATGTTTTCTTTCTATACAATTCAATTATTCTCATTATGTGGCGAGGTCACTGTAATATTCTCAACTCGTGTTGTCAGATTATTTTCTGTATCCTTGTCCATTGCGGTTTCTGATTGAGGTTCATTAACATCGTCATCGTGTCGTTTTTTCAATAGTAGCGTTACGCCGTTGATGTTTGCAATTGCTGATTATCTTGTTCAAGTGCTCGCATCTAATGCACTGGTCGCTATTATCAGTTGATTGCTTATTTCCTGTTTTATTGTTGCGACGCATTTGGCGGATAATATGTCTGTGTAGATGACGCATTCCACCACGATGGTGTCTATCTCTACCGCGGCTACATCCATGTCTTTCATGAAGATTGGCAGACGCTTCTTTTACAGCAACATTTTGATCATCATCAGTCGTTAGATCCTCCGTCTCACCAGTCGTTTCAACATTTTCAGCCTCCTTATTCTTGTTTTTCTCAAACTTTTCAAATTCTTCTTCCTGCTCATTGAGAAAATTTTCCCATCCACTCTTCTTATCATCTCTATCATTTTTTCCGTGATGTGGACCATCACCACAGCGACGGCCACAGGATCCATGACCATGGTGTGGTCCATGGGAACCATGAGCGAAGAACATATGCGGTCCTGGAAAACCATGACCAAAATGTGGATGTGCACCGGTAGGGCCATGCCTAAAATGCTGTCCAAATCCTAGATGTGCTAATCTATGGCTTGGTCCATTTCCGTGCCCACAGTGGTGGTGGCGATGTCTTCCATGGTGACGAGGATTCCAAAACATCGAATGCATTCCATGCTTTTCAAAATGTCCATGTTTTCCATGTCTTCCACGACTTTGGCTGCGGCTTCTACTGCGACTGTGTCCGCGACTGTGTCCTCGACTTCGACCACGACTGCGGCACCGTTTGCCCATCTTTTCATTGCACTTTTCACCAGTACTTGCCAAAAATTCTTCGTATTTCGCAATTAGCTCCTGATTTTGCTCTTCGTTGCTGTTTGTATTTTTCAAAAACGTGGCATACATCGCCAAATTATCTTTGGAAATCTTCATTTTGGGAGTTCAATTTGATAAAAAGCAATAAACACAAACGTAGTGCTTTACAAAAGAATTACTACGTAGTAATGACGCATGGAAGCCGCACTTGGTCGTTTTATACTAACGCGATAAATGAGTCATCGATGTTTACAGGGGTTTCCTTGCGCAATGTTTATATCCAGTAATAGGTATTGTTTATATCCAGTAATACTTCTTCGGACATTTATTTTGTACATTGTTTTATACTTATGTACATAGTTTCACATAACCAAATGTTTTTTTTTGTTTTACTATTACGATGATTCTGCTATGGGAGCTATATTTAAAATTATTTAAGAAAAAGTGTTCAATAAGTATCTCTATTCTGTTTATGTTTGAATGAACTCAAGCATATTGTTTTTCTTAAAAAGGTAGTTATTTTTGTCAAAAAATGTCTTTTTTGCGTTATTCCCTATCAATTTCCCTACTCAAATCCATAGGGGTTTTACTCAACGTTATGAAACAGCATCCCTCTCCCCAAATATTAAATTTCATGTATTGCACCACATTACAAAATATTACGAAATATTATTCACACTTTTGCACAACATTGTGCAATCATAAATCAGAAAAATCCAAATATTCTAGTATCCCCTCATAAAATATGGTTTCATATTGGATGGAATTGCTACAGAAATTTCACTCCCGTGCCAAAATATAAAGCCTTTTAAAGTTGTGTACGAATATATTTTTCAAACTACAGTGGCACTAAACTGCTTAGATTTAGCCATAAATTGTGTATTTACTTTGATAATATGGGAAACTTGACAATATTTATTACCACCTAAAAACATTTTATTTGCAAAGCACTGACCTTTTTTTATATAAATACCCTTTGTCAAGATTTAGAGTATTGCCTAAGATGGCGAAATACATTCCCATTTTATTTTACTATCAAATCTTTTAACATACAGGGTGCTCCTTTAACCCTTTCAAAGCACGTATCCCTAAATACGGAACCCTAAACCCTTTCGAGTGCTTCTGGCTGATACCAGATTTTATTACATTTTATTTTATGTTTATTGAATTTTGTTACATAAATGTGAATTTTGATCTCCTAACGCGATATGGATTGTTAGAGATATTTTGTTATAAAAAAAACTGTTGATGACATCGAATCATTTTAAAAATAATTTGTTAATACTTATTACCTAAAAATAATATCAAAGATTTGCTAAAATACCTTTTCAACCGAAATTCATTTAAAGAAGAAGAGTATGAATAATATATCGGACGACATATAGTATTTAGTTTCTTTAAATTAAAAAGCGTGGAAAGAATTTCGATTTTTTGCATAACTTTCGATATGCATAAAAACATCCTTTAATACAGGTTCTATAAAAGACGAGTACAATACAAAATATACTAAGAAATACCGTCAATTAACCAAAAGGTGCAATCAGTACAAACTTTGGAAATTTATCATCATTTCTCATTTTGAATTGCAAAATAAACAGAAGGTTGATAGGTAGGAATATTCAAAATCTTATCAGATTGCAAAAATTTGAGGATTTAAATTATTTTATTGTAATAAACAAAACATAAACAATGTATTGAATGCAGAGTAAAAACCTTTACAAATAATATGTAGAGCAAGACTTTTAAAAATATCAGTTCCAGAAAGTTCCAACCGAAAATGTATTTAAGAATTTACTCTTACAAGAATATACATATAGAGACTTCTTACGAAGGTACGTTTTTCAATTTATTCAGCCATCACAAACAAAATTTGTCTTGTATTTTTCGGTAATTTTAGGTCCCTTTTTGGACCATTAGGCAAAACGGTGAATAACTTACAGCCCATTTGTTTCCTATTGTTCCTTTATCGTGTCCTTTTTTACATGTCTGCTCTTAAATGCAGTATTTTTTTAACTTTAATCTTTATTTTTTATACTTACTGTGTATTTTTGATAGTAGTTTAACCCCATCAGTTATAGATAATATAATATTATGAAACCAGAGGAATGTCATGAAAATTAAAATGATGGGTAAATATTTAATTTACCCCATCCGTAAATATCAGTTTTACAAATACATCGTAATACTAACTGCTTTACCAAAATCGAATGAGTCAGTTTCATTTAATTCTAATCAATTTTTGGTTGCATTTAAATTTCAACAAACAGTAAATATATATTTTAACGTCTCTCAAAGCACAACAACATAAGCAATTCTCTTTCTATGCTGCACAAAGCAAACAATTCGTTTGTGCGACAATAGTGTTAAAAACCACAGAATTTGCAGGTGTAAAGGCTTCATTTTCACTGTTTGTGTCCAAGATAACTGGTGTCAAAACCATGATTTTTGAAGTCATTTCAAAAAGAGAAGGTATGATATCAACATGTGATGTGACATATGGGTATATGGTGGACTTTTTGGTATAAGCTTAATATAAGAAAAGTTTAAACTACCTGCAATTTCATACTGCAAAAACGTCAACCAAGTGAAGATATTAAGAAAATTATACTATATTTTACCCAAACAAACTTCGCCTAAAACGCATAAAAAAATGACTCATTAATGACGCATTTTCGCTTCAAGTTAAAAGCATCAAATACGAGTAAAATGTATTGCAGAACTATTACAGTTTATTGCTTTACTAAAAGAAAACGTCATACTCTGCCTCTTTAGTTTTAAAATCGTTACTAATAATAAAAATACCAAATAAACTATTTAATTATATAAAATAACCATGTTTCGGTGTAAATGTTCTCCATTTACTAGCGGTTTCCTCTGCAACGGGACCGCATCTACGTTTACTCAAACTTATAAACACAATTAATATAACGTAATTAGATATGAAATTAACATTTAGCTGCTGCTCCTTAGTGCTTGCAGATGCGGTTTGTAATTATTTTGTCTTGTGGGGATAGATAATTAGAAAGCTCATATTTTGGTTAACTATTTGAATAACGTAAGCTTCATGATTAAAAACACGGTTAATAATTAACTTCATGCAATATTTTTCAAACTACGATTTTGTTAATGTCGTTGTAAAAACTAAATTTCTCTGGATTCACTTATTCGAAAACCAATTCAAGTTTATTATTTATTTTCAAAACATTTCTACCAAATATCGTTGAATTCTCTCCCGTATAAATCCGAAGCGGAACAACGTTTTTTATTACTCAAACTGAAGCCATAAAATGTAAAACGAATTATCAGAACAAGTCCACTGACCGGGTTCTCCAACGACTGGAATTGAAATAAACTTCGCCATCTTATTCTTTTCTCTTGGCAACGGAATGCATCCGACAACTAGAACCTCCACATACGGGCGCCTTTAAAACTTTTACTCGAGAAACCGCTATAAAGAAAAGTTATTGTAGTTTTGCTTCAAGAACATCTCAATTTCAAGCCAACAACCGTATAGCGATTGATATTTTATATTGTCTAAGGATTGGCGAAGTTTTGATTGGTTCAGAAGTTATTGCTGCGGTTTTCTGAATAGTTTCAGGATTAATACCATATTGAACTGATATCAAAGAGAAGGCGGAAGTTGTTCAAAGCCTAATATTAGCAGCAATTACTGGGAATCCCAGCTACCCCTCAGCTTCGAAGCGATGAGATGAAAATTAGCTCTTAAATGCAAAAACCTTTTTCGATATCAATACCGTTAACTTTATACCGTGTAAAATTTGTCAAAGCGAAGAGAAACCAGTAATCCGACATCTCTCTCATTAGGTGATTTATCCGTAGCCAATCAGATTTGATTTAACTGCCTTGCAAGCAAAACGAGAGAGCATCGAACTTAAACTCAGCTAAATCCACCTGCACTGAACGTAATTGAATTGATTCTCAATTTGAATCTGTGATGTACTGCAGATAGACTTGAATTTAGAATCGGGTGTTTCTTTTTCTTTTTGATTTAGATCATCGACATTTTGTTTTCGGGCAGCTTGATTTGTTATTCTGAGTTCGGACGTGAAATTGGGATTTGGTATTTGAATACTGACTCGTCTGGCTCGATTTATATAAGGTGAACTCGCTAGAACTTTTAGAACAGTCACCATTATTTATAAACGTTCACCTAAAAAGTATTTGCCAGTCTAAAGTTTAAGTTGGAAGTATTTGTAATCTAAGTTGCCAATATAAAAAAACAAATAGGTATTATAATATGTCGTTCCTAAAATTTTCAAGTGACGAAGAAATTTCTAGTAAATGAAACTTCTAGACAGACCTTCTTAGAAACTGATACCGCAGGTCTAACTAGTTGTAAATTCTTAAAACAAATTCGTAAAGCGACTCCAGTTTGAAAGGTTTCGTGTCCTCTTTACACTTAAGAACTTAGTTGGAGAGTATTCCACGATTAGAACTTAAAAGTTTTTGAGGAGGTATATACCGCTTTAATCTTAAGAGTTTGTATCAATTAGTTTCTTGAAAAGTTTATAACTTAAAGAGTAGATATTAGTTTTAGTACACGTGTAATGGATTACTAAAATAAACAGAGACACGTTTGAATGAATGAATACATTTCCCTGTTAAATATCTATCTGGATTTTACTAAAGGAGCATCCATAAAACAAATGATCGCTAGTTACTACTAAAATATAGATTCCCTTGAATAATCTAACGCATTCCCAACCCCGTCACGTCTACTATCTACCTTATCCTAATAGGTATGAGTGTCTTCTTAAACTAAAAGGTAGATGCGTAAATAAATATTACAGTAGGGTATCACACATCTATTCAATCAACATTTTAGCAAGATTGATCGCACATAGGCCTGGGACCAAGTTGGAATAGTTTCTTTCCCCAAATTTAGTGATTGATCGGAAACCCCCGGACAATATAGTTTTTTGCTGGGCATTCAATATTCATTTCATTGGCAACTTTATGATTTCCATCACAAAAGCTAGTGTAGAGGAAAATGAATTGGCAAAAGTAGCTTACGTAAGCACTGGAGAGATTTTACTTGGTTTGATGGTAATGTACGAAGGGATGATGTTTTGCTTTGAAATAGCTCTTCTAGAAACAATTTTTTTGGTAGGGTTTACATTCATAACGAGCTTTCCATGACATATATAGGCATTTATATTATTGTTTGTAATTAAGGAATCTTTGTAAAACATATTAATAATATTGTTTCTAAACTGAAACTTGGACCATCAATATCGATAGTCCAATCAGCTCCAATAAACTATCGCGGGACAGAAGTAAATGAGCAAAAATAAAGGAATTACTTAATTACTTTCCAACCACTAACAACTATCTGATAATAGATCAAAGGCCGGTAAATACTCGGTTAATTGCGCGTACATCCCAACATCATATTAATAGAATGAATCACGATTCAAACAGTAAATAGGTTGTACAACATACTAAATGGCCGACCATTTAGCCCAGTGTTGGGCACGTCAAGCCGCACTAATTGAATCAGACCTACACGTTGATTGAATTTGCGGATCAGACGAACTGCGCTGCTTAATTAGTAGACATCAAAAAGAGAGATATATCGTATATGAATGGGGAATATAACATACTGTGTCGTATTAGATTTTTGTGATTGGATATCGGCAAATGTTTTGCTGTAGGCTGAAATGTTTAGTAAGATTTTGACTGGATTTCTTGTAATACAGATTTATTTTAGACACTTTAATGACAATACTATTTATTTCATCCAAGCCTATTTATTACAAGTTATTTAAGGTAGTATTTTTATAATTACATTTAGGTAGGCTTATTAAAAAAACAATTGAATGATCCCTAGAAACTAGAAATATCTGTGACATGGGAGCTAGTGTTCTTCGTACAACAGCAATACCTCATAGCATGAGAAAAGCAATTGTGCAGAAAAGTGATTGGAGTGTAATGTATGTGTGGGTGATTGTATTATGATGTGTAAATTAATATAAAATTAAACTTTAACGTTTTAGTCTTATTTTTATATCTTAGTCTTATTTTGTGCTTCTATTAAAAAAATAACTTCCACAAATAAAAATCCAGAATCATTAAGAACTGCTTACTGTGTAACACTCAAGATTTAGGATTACGGTTCTATTAAATTTCGTTTTATAAAAATGTTAAAAGACGAAAATTTCTACACAAAATGATAATTATACAGATCAAAGATCGACTTAGCGCTATTGATATTGTTAAATAAAAATTTATATCAACTAACAAAACCTGGAATTATAAAACAAAATCACTTCATTATAAAGTACAGCAAAATTTTCATAATATTAATGTTCATAAAGTGAAACACACCAAATTAAATCGAAACGACAAAGGAAATGTTAAATTAGCATTTTAATTAATTAATGCAAAGTAGATAATTATGATAAAGTGTACCTTTTTCAGAAAGGTGGGCAGCAATTTAAATTCCTTGTTTGATCTATTCTTTTATCATTTATGATGACATTTTTAGAAAGCGAGTAGTGACCTATCTAGTGGTCTTCGCATGTCATTGATTAATTAACTGTCCCTTATTTTTTCAGTCTTAACTATCTAAAGTTAAGGTTAGTTTTTTTTTAATTTCTATGGAAAATTTGATTATACTGTAACACAACGAAATAAAGTTAATAACTAATCGGACCTTACTTAATCTTTGACATCATGGTACCTTGGTACATCACAGAACGTTGGACCGCTGTCTTCTGAATTTCGTCGGTTTTATGAATTTATTTTAAGGCTAATTTGCAATATTATGATTAATTATTTTAAAGAAACTTATTGTGGCGTGTATAAGAATAAATGAATACAAATTTTCATCCAAAATTACTTATTTTCACCTTGTCTGGATGATATTTTGGTGTAATACCTTGAACAATAAGGCTATAATACTGAAACAGACTAGCCACGAAAACTAAACTCATTAATACTGCCGAACTTTGGCCATAATTGAAACCTATCCAAATTCGCCACATGTTTCGCTGGCTATAACCCAACTAAAGACTCGCAAGCCATAACCCAGCAGAATTTTGTGAGCTACCATCTACTAGTTAAGCGAGGTTAGTTAGTAGCCTTTAACTTTGCTACGGTTTTCAAAATTACCTTAATTTAAACTTCACATGTTTATTGATCGTATAGTTTTCTGTGGAATATGTTGTAGTACTCACTCATTACATATTACTAGAAGTCCTATTAATATTAGCTACTTTTTGAAGCCTGAAAAATCTACCTATTTAAAAAACCTGTAGATGATGAATTTATTTTTATTAATAATCGAGTGAAAAAAGGTAATTCTGCAACTAAGTTATCGACCATAAATATCGTCGACTATATTTATATAATTCCCTTAAGTAAATTACATTTAACTCTAATTCCTTATCATTTCTGTTCCATTTACTAGCATATCTTTGTTTATGTTCCTCACCCTGTTTACTATTTTCAGCAGCCGTGTGTCGATTCACGTCACGCGTACTCACATAATAATTCATAAGATAGTTATCTGCCTAAAAGCACTTTGCTGGAATTGGCAATCTACCCCACCGCAAGGCTTTATACGGGCTAATGACACCGTCATAACCAGTCGTCACGGGTAATTGCATGCCACCGATTCAGACTAATAAAAAATAAAGGTTTTAAATATTTAATTTACGAGTATGCGGATTCAAAAGCGAACGTTTTGTTTGGAGCAGTTGGTGAAGTAGTTAGTAGGTAAGAACGGAGATTAGGAATATGAAATAAGAAATGAAGGAGATGAGATTACAAAAAAACTAGAAATGGATATTTAAATTATATGTTTTGTTGTGGTTTCTCAAGCCAATGCCAAATTTTCTATGGTACGTACAATATGTGTTTAGTTATCTAGTTACATGATAAGTAGGGGAAGGGGGGGCATAACGGGGACGCGAGGCACAACGGGGCCCCCCACGCATACGAGTAACTATACTCACTAGCGGTCATTTGTTTTCGCTAATAAGCGGCCATTTTGAGTCAGTCTTCAGTCCCTAAGTGTCCAGCGAGAAGGCTGCACGCATTTGATTTTTAAAACAAAAAACTTTTTTCGACTTCTTCTGATCTAATTTTGTGTGATAAGAAAATGCATGTAAAAAGGTAAGTGTTTGTGATATTACTTTCATTTTTGGTGGTGTTTATATAGCGATATTATGAATGATAATGTTTTGATCAAAATCACTCTAACTATTGTACTGTTTTATTTGTAGGTTATTTTAAACAATGTTAGACATGGGGGCATAATGGGGACAATATTGTGGGGCACGATGGGGTATGTATATACACTAATAATCAAAATAAAAACGAGTTAGAAGAACGGCAACAACTGAAACGGAAGAAGAAGTGTACAAATACAAATGACGAGTGGTTGAAGATAAACCGGAAACAAAAAACTAAGAAACCTTGCTCTGACGTTGAAAATGTAGACGACGACGCATTATGCATTTATTGCGCGGACTTGAATTACACTTATTTGAAGTCTTCGGAAGGTTGGGTGGCCTGTCACCCATGTGGACGTTGGGCCCACACAGCCTGTGCAGGTGTTGATGACGAAAATATTGAAGAAATCCACATCTACTCATTCTGTCAGACAAAATAATCGTATAACCCGTACTGCCCCTAATCGGGTACCCCATGCTGCCCCTACCCTGGGGCACGATGGGGTTTTCGACAGGGTTTCGAAATTTAAAAATTAAAAACATTTGTTGATTCGTTATTTCGCCAAATTCTATGCCAAATGATAATTTAATAAGTAACCAAAGGGTTGTGATAAGTTTTAATTAATAAATATATGTTATTCATTCTTTTATTGTTCATTTCCCTTAACGTCCCCGTTATGCCCCCCCTTCCCCTACTTAAGTTTAAACTAGTTTTACGATAGAAGGCGCTATAACAATATTAAATCGCGCTTACACTATTTTCCGTGAATACTATAAAATAGGTGTCAATATCGTATCAAAGTGTTTTTGCAACAATCGAGGAGAGCAGTTGTATTTTTTATTTCATTATTTAATTTAATTTGATAGTGATTAGGTCGTAATGAATAAGTTAAGCTAAAAACTTGCTACAACGTATCTTTATTAAATGAAATTTTATCAAAAGTAACATACAGAAATAGGATTCGTTATCATTACATATTACATTATCATTACATAGTATAAATCCAAGTCGCTGTCTGTTTGTATGTTTGACCGCTAATTCCTCCTAAAGTACGTAACGGATTCAAATGCGGTTTTCTCCATATTATAGGGTACTTATTCATTTAAATTTGTAAATAAACAATGTTAAGAAAAAAAAATCAAGTTAGCAAAAATGGCTCGCGACCAAGTCGGCAAAATTACAGCATTGCGAAGCGTGGGCGGGTTGCACGTTTATATATAATTATAGGTTTTTTTGTAAACCTAGTGATACAAATATTTATTAAATACTTCTGAAATTCCAAAGTAAGTATTGAGTCACCGAAACGCTCACCAATGTTTTGCAAATTCAGCCTATCGAGTATCAGAATATTTTATTTACGTCGAAATAAATCCGCAAGATGCCGCAAGACCTTATAAGATTGGAGCTTAAAGCGTCAAAGTTGAAGCCAAGGACAAACCCTTGGTAATTCGTCGCTCGCATCGCAAAGATTTATAACCCCTGTTTCGTAGATAACAGGTAGGATTAGCTCCGTCACCGAAAACGTTGCCAAATTTTGGTATTTCTATTCGGTGGTAATAATATAACCGTAGGAACTGCTTAATTTACATTTTCAGAAGCTAAGGTAGGAGTTTAACTAGATATAATCCCCCCTTTTTAATATTAAGACGTAGTAGATGATAGATAATCTTACAAAGAGAAAAGCTGAATATTATCTTAGTGTTTTTAATTACACGGCTCTAATTTCAAATACAGTTTGCTCATATAAATACGAAAAAAAAGTTTTGAAAGTTAAACACATCACCTACCGTTTTGTACCGCCTTTAGTGCATACAATGAAAACATCATAAATATACCGGGTGTCCAGGAAACAATGGATAAACTCTGAAGGGCTGATAGTAGAACTAAAGGCAAGCCTAAAAAATAATTGATAAAAAGTATAACCCTTACACTGCTAGAAATATGGCGCTTTAAAAAAAAACTTCATATTTTTTTGACTGTGTTCATATTTTTACTCATAACGAGGTCAAATCACTTAATACCATCATTATTTCTGTGCTAAAATAATTAATATTAACCGCATCAGTGAAAAACTACCAAATAAAATAGCTAACTAAAGTAATTTTCTCAAAAAATAATGTTAAACTTTTGATTTGTGTAAAATTTCTAAAGAAATATTTTTGATGTGGAACTTTGAACAGCTCTGGTGTAAAAAAATAATATGAAAGCAACAGTGACCAATGATTTCAAAATATTCCTGGTTTAATAACGTTTTTAAAAAGATGTAATATGTCGTTATTGTAATGAAAAAATATTGAACTAAGGGTATTAGTGTGTAAAATGGGATAATTATTTAGTCCTAGCAAAATTAAAAAAATACAATAAAACTAAAGAAATATGATTTTAAACTGATATTAATTGCAAACACATTGGAGTAATTGAGAGCTACTGTTCAAATGGTCTGTCCCCATCCCGATGCAGGCCCTACATTTACGAATAAAGGATCTTCAAAAAAATCGCGTGTTTCATCGATCATTGATTGCAGCGGCCTGAACACGAGCTCGTAGATCTTCTTATGAAGTTACTGGTTGCCGATAAAACTCTTCCTTAAAATACCCCCAGTAAAAAAGTCCAAAGCGTTTAGGTTTAGGCGGCCTACCTACCTGTTAGGGTAGGTTTCGTCCAGTAGGTATGCACATAATGCAACAGCATAGTGTGCTAGACAGCCTTCATTTTGAAGCCAAAATGTGTCGCGAAGCTCTTCGGGCACGTCTATCAATAAATTGGGTAAGTCATTTTGAAGAAAATTTGGATCACTTTCTCCTGTTAAGTTGATTTCTTTGAAGATCCTTTATTCGTAAATGTAGGGCCTGCATCGGGATGGGGACAGACAATTTGAACAGTAGCTCTCAATTACTCCAATGTGTTTGCAATTAATATCAGTTTAAAATCATATTTCTTTAGTTTTATTGTATTTTTTAAATTTTGCTAGGACTAAATAATTATCCCATTTTACACACTAATACCATTAGTTCAATATTTTTTCATTACAATAACGACATATTACATCTTTTTAAAAACGTTATTAAACCAGGAATATTTTGAAATCATTGGTCACTGTTGCTTTCATATTATTTTTTTACACCAGAGCTGTTCAAAGTTCCACATCAAAAATATTTCTTTAGAAATTTTACACAAATCAAAAGTTTAACATTATTTTTTGAGAAAAATACTTTAGTTAGCTATTTTATTTGGTAGTTATTCACTGATGCGGTTAATATTAATTATTGTAGCACAGAAATAATGATGGTATTAAGTGATTTGACCCCGTTATGAGTAAAAATATGAACACAGTCAAAAAAATATGAAGTTTTTTTTTAAAGCGCCATATTTCTAGCAGTGTAAGGGTTATTCTTTTTATCAATTATTTTTTAGGCTTGCCTTTAGTTCTACTATCAGCCCTTCAGAGTTTATCCATTGTTTCCTGGACACCCGGTATATGATGTGATTTGACCACAGACATTGAAAATTGAATTATTAGAAAATATTAAAGTTATAGATACTGGAAAAAGGAACGCAGATCTCTGAGCATTACGCGACTGTGAATCGAACCCAGGACTTTTAGATAACCGGTCTAATGCTCTGCAGACTGATTCTATAACTCAACTGCTATCGACTGCTATGAGAAATAACGTCAAAATGAACATTTGCGAGTCTGTATCTACAACTAGCATCAATTATGACGTCATACGGCTCATGCACGCTAGGCCTTGGTTTGACAGTTTTTTTGTATGGAGAAATGACCACTGAGCTATCGCGCGATCACTGAGCAGTCGCGTGATGCTCGGATACCCGCGTTCCTTTTTCCAGTATCTATAACTTTAAAATTAATAAATTAGCATTCTAATTACAAAACTAAAAGTAAATTCTCAATTATTAGAAAATAGTTTGTTTAATAAATAAACGTTCTCAAAAAAAGCTATATCATCATTTAAATCAAATATTTTTTTTTTAATTTACGTGGAGTTAGCGGCTATACAAGCATATACGGATAGACTCTTTGCTTCATTCAGTGTAAAGATAATTACTATGATTCTGTAGCTCTCCAGACATTGAATAACCAGACATTTCTGATTAGTCAAAACACTCGGACTTCCTCAAATTGATAGCATCTGTAAGTGCGTCAGCCACTCTCCCTGGAGTAACAAGTTTCGCAAGTTTCCTGAAGCCCAATTAATGGGCCGATTAAACTAAATTAGGTCGGAGGCGCCTATACCCCAATATAATGCTTTCCAATCAGGAAAATTACATATTTAATGTGACCCCTAAGGATTGCTTCTCAACCGAGGTTAAGGAGTTATAGACTTGAATTTTCTTTTGATAGGCCTGTTTTGGTTTAAAATAAAAGTTTGTTATTGTTTTTAGTTCAATCAATTTAAGTTCGTCAAACACTAAAGTATGGTTTAAAAAAATACAGAATTTATTTGTATCATTTTGGTATCAAATTTTGTAGCTTTACTAACTTCTATGTATTTACAAAATAAATTTTCTATTGAAACAGGCTACATTTCGGTTGGTCTGCTTTCTGAAATGTAGTAATCAAATTGATGGAATTGTTTTGGGATAGTGTTGGGCAATCTGAAAGGATTACGTAATTTGTCTTACGTCGTAAACTGCGGGTAGTTATTATGTAACCACCTTAACAATGGGGGTCTTAATGTGTGAATAAAGCTATAGAATATAAAGCATGTATTCATAGCCTGAGATATGTTACATCTTAATTAGCTATCAAGACTGTTGTCTAATACAACAATATGCTAACATAGGTATTCCTCATAGGATATTAATTTGCAGTTTGGTCATTTATAACACAACAAGGTTGAGCAGGAATCCATGGGAGTGAGTTCTTTTCCCAGCAGTAAGACAGCGCCGGTTAGTTAAAAATAGGTTTAGGAAATTAATTTTGGATTTTACGCCTGGTCAGATACAAAGTATCTGATTATTAGATATATGAAACGACTAGTGGCCGTCCGCGACTCCGTTCGCGTGGAAGTCGGTGTCCCGTGGGAATGATAAGTTTTCCCGCGTTAAAAAGTATCCTATATGTTATTCTGATGTATATTACTGTAAAGTTTCATCCAAATCCGTCTAGTACTTTTTACGTGAAAGAGTAACAAACATCCATACATCCATCCATATCATACACATACATGTATGGATACATACTCATTCACAAACTTTCACGTTTATAATATAAGTAGGAAGTGTAAAGGAATTAAGTCTAGGATTATTTGGATATGTCTTGCTCTCTGCTCACTGATACAGGCTACTACTTTTACAGACTACTGATTTTAACATAAATATAAACACAATAATAAGATGTTTACCATAACCGTTTAAGTGTGGCATCTTCCCGTCAAAATAATTAAACCATTGGCAAGTATCCCAAATTGAGAAGATGTAATTACTATTTGAGAAAAAATATAGTTGCGTGTCCGTGTCCCAGAGTAAGCTATTTAGGATAACTTTACGACAAATAATGTATACCACCGAACGTCACGGACACTCTTAGTACAACGGTAAACTATCGTCCTATTATAAAAATCACCACAGCGATTCTTACCTTTCGTATCTAAGGCCCGTATTACAGAAGGCGACTCAAGCGTCGTTTGAACTTCAATCAGTCAAAATTCGTTTTAAATACAGTGGGCTTAGCATAAGCGGCGTGATATCGAGTATTTGACATTTGTTTGTGAGAATATCTCGATTTTTTTAATTCGGTAGCAGGACTGCACGCTTTCTCATCGCAACTCACGGTGATCAGTGACTCACATACGTCATTTGGCTCTCATGTCGTAATCGGTAGCATGCGCGCCCAAAAACACACGCTTCTTTTTTTTTAATACGAGATAATTCTCTTCCTCAAATTGTGTCGACGAGAAGCTGTGAGATGGCTTTACTGAGATTGATCGTGTCGAATTGTGCGTGCGTGCATCATCTATATATAGATACCTACTTGAGTTTAATTAGCTGATAAGGTAAAACCGTTCGTGATTATTTAAAGTATTATGGCAGTCCCTTACTATAATCATATGAATAGTATATACTAGTGACCCGCCCACGCTTCGCAATTTTACACTCAGGCACTACACAATACTTGTAAAACGTGGAATCCATTTTTAAGTTAAATAAAGCAAAGTATCAATTACAGTTCACGATTTGTTTTGTTTTGCACTGTGTGACGTCGTTCATAACGCCATATTAGTTTAGAGCGTTTTCGCGGCAAATTCAAACAGGCTTATAAAAAACAAAAAATAATAATTTTACTGATCGATTTTTGAAGAAAATTTCAGTTATTTCGGTTAAATATCTAATAAAGGAAAGAATCAAACACTAACTACATTTTTGGAAACAAGCCTATTGACAAAAATACAGTGATGGCAATTTGTAAAAAATTCGAAATTGAATGAATGGGGTGTAAAATATTGAATGGAATCGCAGGTGATGATGTTAAATTTACATAAATAGCAACACTCTCTTCATCACCGCGGAAACGAAACTCGACGTGAGTTTTCTTCTCTCTCACAAATGTCATGCTACCGGTTTCGACATAAAAATAGAGATCGATTCGTTCTCCACTCCCACCCACGGAGTATCTCGATACCGGTCATGCTAAGCCTACAGATCACCACTCAAGAATCTTTCTTATTATAGAACGCATTTTAAGTTCAGTTCAGGTGAAACTTGACTCGAGTGGCGATTTGAGCGAAGCTCATATTGTTTATGGTTCAAGTTGGTTTTCATTTACAAATTATTGTGTTTTAAAAAATATATGAATATTTTATAACACAAAGTTTAGAATACAGGATTTTTTCATAGTCTAAATTAAAGACTGATTAATATGTTAACAGTGTAAGCAAGTAATAAATAGTTTTTTTTATGTTTTATTTAACTGTTTGTTGTTCTGTGTAGAATATCAAAAACCTTTTATACTGTGGCGACATAGATGGCGCTGATCGTCGCCAACATTCTTTCCCGGCGGTACGCATACAAATGACACCGAAATGTATGGCAAATAATATATCGCGCTATCAACATTTCAACGCGGTTAAGTACATTTACGACTTCCGAAATTTTCTCAGAGGCCCCGCTTGGCCCTAGAATACTGACATAGGGCTTACAAAACGTCAGACTAAACGAGTATTCTCACTTATTGATGGAGGCTTATATTCATAATGATTAGAGCACTAAAGCTTCACAAATTAAAACTTTTGAATTAAAAATAAAAGACATTTCACTTTGTACTTTATTTTTGTTACAAATAACTTATAATTAATTTTTCACGGATAACGGAAACCCTCTGCAGTGCCTCCATAGTTATTTTGGGAATCTTGGGAGCTGTCTGCCTGCAAACTGAGGAATTCATCATCCTTTACAGGTGCATCATCACTTGTTGAATGTGCAATATTGTAGAGTACAGCACATGCCACCACAATTATATTTTCTACTGTCATGAGTACTGCCAGCTCATCTTGCCACCACATCCATAAATTGGCCAGTACTACAGCCTGAAAAAGAGCAAAAATGCATATGTGTTACTAAATTATAAAGTTCCAAAATGAGAGACATGATTTCAGTTTTGACATAGGACCTACTTACTTGTACATTAATAGAAAAATAAGATTTCCGGCTTCTGAATACTTCATGATGCTGCACTTCAGCAGTATTGACACTCTTTATATGTGTGCATCAATTGCACCATCAATATTAGGCAATCCATGATATTGTAGATATTGTCGTCAAAATATTTGTTGTTTACAATATTTACAGCTACAGACTTTTGACAGAATCTAGTTCAATCTACTCTCAAGAGTGGTGTTGACACGATTTACGTGATCATAGATCAAATCCTCGCTTGAGTGGTGATTTCAACTTAAAAGTCAATTCAAAATATAAAAATACTCAATTAAACGTTGATCAACGAATTTCGTTTCAAGAGCGGTTCTAAAATAAAAGCTTTACTTAAAACTAGTTTTAAAACTAAATTCATTACTGAGTTACATTCTATAATACGGTTCTTCATTGGTAACAACCTGTCTTCTATCATTACGCTTGCATATAGGTACTTTAGGTATCTCCGTTATTCCACATGCTAATTAACTGATGTTTAATGAACTATTCGTAGCTAATCCAGTATTATAGCGTCTTCAATTAATTAATTTACTCAATGTAAGCCCGGTTTATACTGAAGGACGTCGTTTAATAGGATTATTGAACAGCATGAGATGACGTTAGGTAAATTGAGCTTATTATACGAATAACTGTATTAAAAGAGCTTTTGAGTTAATTTAAGCTTAGTTCGAACGGTTTGACAGACTTGCAGATTTTGATAGAATATTATAGGGTTGGACTCATTTAACTATGTAAGACTTTTATCAGAAGTGGGATAAAAGTGACTTAAAGAAATGCCACAAATCTGGTAAGTACTTATATTTGAAAAATGGGTGGGATAGTTTATGCCTATATGATTTGTTGACACAGTCCAATGACTCTACTACATAATAATTAGTGCCATAATATAAAAGTACTGCGATGTTGTTTAAGTTTATCAGTCCAAGTGCATGGGCTAAAAGGAGTTCTGCCAATTTTGTATTGGTGCAATTAGGTAACATAACATTTACAAAAAATATTAGCAAGATTCTATCTCGACTAGAAATACTTGATCAAATAAAAAAAAGCTTTTATACATTTTCAAATATTAGGAAAATTGTTTTGAATTTCCCTAGACTTTAGAATTAATCCATTAGCAAAATTACTGCTCATCCCAATACAAAAATATACTGACAAAGTGTGCCTCAGGTATTTACGATCAATCTTGTCTGGGGGTAGCGACCTAAATAATGCGATAGAAAGTAGTAGGCAAAAATATCGTTATTCTACCGAAAAGAGATAAATTTCCTTTGTTTGAATTATTGAGCTTACACGTGTTCCAGTGATGTAGCCAGGCTGATTTTATTACATCGAATATATTATTAGTTATAAGGTATCAATTTGCTAGTTTCGATTTGTTGAAAATACTGCAAATCGTTATTAGTTCTTTAACGGCACATATACCTACGACATAGTCTTACATTAAAGCTATATCTACACAATAAGAAAATAGACTCTTAAGTTGACGTTTTTCAAAAACGATAGGTACAGTGTTTATATTATGTAGTGCAGCAAGGAATGTTCAACGAAGTGAAAAATAGGTACGAGAATGTCTTCATGCGATTACATGTGTGTGTAGAAATGAAAATCGAAATAAAAACAAAACTTAAAATAACAAACCCACACTCACTCCACTCTAGTTTATCTAACAACTTTAAAACCTCGTGCTGTGTCCCCATCACAATCATAAACTTTCCCTGGTCATAGCTCAAAACTGATTAGACATAAACAACTGACGACCTCTGTGGTGCAGCGGTGTATATATTGGACTGCTAAGCGGATGTTTCCGGGTTCAATCCCCGGGTCGGGCCAATTTCGTAAAAATGGTTTTTCGATATTGGCTCGTGTCTGGGTGTAACTAGGTTCTCCCCTAGTCCATTGTGTGCTACCTATAGTACAAGCTTTGCTTAGTTTAGGGCCATACAATTGGTGTGTCAGTCTGGAGATTTATTTATTTATTATTATTTATGTATATACCTGTAAATTGACAAACGGTGCGTCAGCCATGACCGTGGGTACAATGAAGCCTCCTTCCCCACTGGACATGTCGATGTCCTGACTGTAGATGTCTGTGGTGTCATCGTATAACTTCACACGGACTCGAACCCGCTTCTCTGTGCTCATTGCTTCCACCTATAACAAAATAATATGAACTTATAGATACTGGAAAAAGGAACGCGGGTCTCCGAGCATTACGCGACTGGGAATCGAACCCAGGACCTTTAGAAAACCGGTCTAATGCTCTGACCACTGAGCTACCAAAATAATATGAATTTACATGCGGTTGGTGTTATTAACACTTTGCCATCAACTCTCTTGCCTATCTGCCGATAAAGTAATTTACGTTTGTCGTTTGGTAGGCTTGATGTGAAAAAGCCAGTTATAAACAAAAAAATCTTCCGTATCAACAGCAAAGTTTAAATAAAGAACGTACCTACGAAGTACGTTACATAATCAGCAAAAGAAACAATAGAAAAATCAGTCGATATTATACTAAAATTACAAATAAATAAAACTCAAAATCAGCGTTTTTTACGTTCGATTTTACCTAACTCAATAAATGTCGAGGTAGATAAGAAAGAATGTTTTCATTAATTAAATAACGTTCTGGAATTCTTTAATAAGCTTAAGCCCTCGTTTGACCTAAAAAAACGGTAGGTCTAATTAAACTACCTAGGTCAAAATATTTTCAAGAACGTACCTATGCCTAAAAAAAACAAAGTGCTATTTTGTCTAAGTAGTCAAAATACTGTGAGTCAAGAATTTGTCATAAATCATACTACACCGCAATATTTTCCCTTTTACACCTTTCATTATTAAAATTGACAATTATTAAACAATAATTGTACCCCTTATTAGCGAAAGCTTAAAAGTTTCGGCGAACAATCACCGAAATGTACCGACAGACTTAGTACTGGGGACTTCGGGGTCTTAATTAAAATCTTCTGTTGAAAACTGGCTTAAGTCCAAAATGTACACAAACAGAGGTTTAGATATGAAAACCACGAGTTATTTATTACCTTTTACGCGTTTATTGTGAGGCCCGAAATAAATGGTGACCTCTTTGAACTCGAAGCTTTTACCGTAATATGGAAAGGACCTTTGTATTAATATGCCAAAAAGTCAAGGTCCCTATAGCTCTATGTTTGAAACAATAAGGTTTATATTTTATTTACGTTATGAAGTTTTTTGTTTTGTTCATAAATATTATTTATTAATGCTTGTCAAAGGAAAAGACACTTGATGTATTCTGGGATTCTAAAATTACTCAACCTTATGCACAGTCTACGAGTATTAATGAATGAAACACACTCAAAAACCTAGAAAACTTCCCACCACCAAGCCCATCCAAGAAGCATCGTTCTACTCCATAACCTTTTTAATTGCGCCCCCACACATTTACATTAAATGTACCGTAACTTATTTTTTCAAACTTCCCGGCGCACCACATATTCTTGTAATAAAGTAGATTTATGACGTCATAAAGGCATATCCATAGCAACATAACACTCTCATTGTCCTTTGGAAGATACAAGAAAAGTTTGTAGGGGTGTACTATACGGCTAACGAGCGTACATTTGTGGTCTTATGTCCCCCGTTTATGTGCTGGGGAGGCCCTGGTCAAAATATAGCAGCTATTTAGTATATTGTAAGTAAAAGGAGCTATAACTTTTAGTATGTTTTTTTGAGGCTGTGATTTATTATTTTTTGGTGTCTTGAGATCAATATTTGATTTTCTTTTTGTTTTTTAGGTTAAATATCAGAATATCAATAAGTGAAATTGTAAATTAAAAAGTTTTAGGATGATCAAGACTTGCATTTGGAGGCAGTGTAGTGTACGCGTGCGCAATCTGATTGCCAAAAAACATTTTTTGAAGTCCTAAATGTTTAAGATTTTAGAAAGGTGAGGCGAGGAGGAGTTTTTAGTGGTTGCAGTAAACTCTTTTTACACGTACCTAATAGAAAATATAACCATAGCACAAAATTTCAGAAGGAAATTCCGAAAGTTGTTAAAAACCGATATAAAATTCATTCGCAACCAACAAGGAAACCAGGTCAGAACTCTAAAAAATAACGAAATTCTCACAAGGAAACTAACCTAATTTCACGAACAAAGTCGCGGCAATCCTCTAGTGCAACATAAAACTGTACACTGCTGTAATCCGACGGAAAATGTCTGTTTCATAATCTTGGATGCAATTTTTTACGGAAAAAGAAAAATGCTCTTACTCCAAGCAGAAACTGAAGTAATTTTCGCATTTAATTGCCAACACGGAAAATTTCAAAGGAAACAGAAATAAAAATGTTTACTCTTGTTTAGTTGCGGATATAATTGAACGAGTTTTTACCAGTTTATGAAGCTCTGCTAGTTTTGCATTGGAAATATTTACAAAGCGTATTTTGAAGCTTTACATATTTTAAAAAAATTAATATTTTGCTGGTGATGAAAAACGAAAGCGATCATAGTTTGTTATTTTTGTCGAGTGCAATTAAAAAACTTTTAGAACTATTTTGACGACCTCTGTGGTGCAGCGGTATATATACCGGACTGCTAAGCGGATGGTTCCGGGTTCGATCCCCGGGTCGGGCCAATTTCGTGAAAGTGGTTTTCGTTATTGGCTCGTGTCTGGGTGTAACTAGGTTCTCCCCTAGTCCATTGTCTGGTACCTATAGTACAAGCTTTGCTTAGTTTAGGGCCACACAGTTGGTGTGTAAGTCTGGAGATTTATTTATTTATTATTTATTTACTTTTGTTTTAACTTGATTGGAGTTTGCCTGAAATATATAAATTCCTTGGTTTGGCACTGCAGGTTGCTTAACCTCATATTTTACACATACAAGTGGTGCAGTATAAAGTTGGTTGTGTTACATAAAAGTCTAGAATGTACAAACTCTTCGGAACACAAGAAATTGCCTACAAAGTTTGCTGAAAAGAAGTTATTGCAGTTTAGTTTGGTAGGCTAGAGATAAACAAAATAAGAAAGAAGAACATATAAAATGTAAGTTTTTACTAAACAATTTTGGTTAAAGGCAAAATTTAATAATACGTGTACCTACTTAGCTTTTGGTTCTTAAAGAAAATTCTCATTAATGCTTTGTCGTTAGGTAGGAAAAATTAAGTGATTTACTGCAACTTTAATACCACATTTTTTTTTGTTTAATTGGACCACTTACACCGTACTCTTTCTTAAAATAGATTCCCCTTTTGATGCATATAATAGCGAATTTTCAAGAATTTACAAATTACCAACCGAATACAAATTTAACAGATTTTTATATCAAGAGTTTATTAATTTTAAGGGGGTTATTAACTGAGTTTGTCATATTATACTATTTTTTTATGACAAAAACAAAGCTCTATGTTAATAACCTTAGCTTGGTAACACTAGTTTAGTGAATTTCTCTAAATAATAGCATTTAAGATATTTGTTTACTCACTACGTACAATAAAAAATACAATGTTGGAACTGAATTCATTCCAGTGTAGTAAAATGTAGTACGTGGTATGTACACAAAACGCTTCGGTACTCGTTTATTAACGAATGTACAAAGTAAAACTACTAAACTTATGGTTTATAATATTATTAACATATTTCAATTCTAAGCAGTTTAGTTATATAGACCGTTTCAAGGACTAGATCCAAAGACAAGAAGATATTTTGAAAAACTTTTCCCCTCATTTAAGAAGAGAAAATTAACGCTGAACGCGTCCAGTATTATTTTCCTTCATCTTTCAAAAATGACAATCACCAATTTCTCAAAGGCCAGCAACGCACCCTCAATGCATATGTTATTGTGGGTGTATATGAGCGGCGGTGATCTTACCATCACGTGACACGCTTGCTCGTTTGCTATATTCTATCAAAAAAAAAAAAACAACCACACCTCTAACTTAACGGGTCGACGACATTTCGGACAAAAAAAAACTCGGACACCTTGGCCAATGTATGGATTTTCAATTTTAATATTATTTCTAACCATACATTGGCCAAGTTGTCCCAGTTTTTTGTATCCGAAATGTCGTCGACCCAACTTAACTCGTCCCAACTTACCCGTCCAACAAACGGCAGGCCCGGCTTGTACCTCCTTCTCATGCTATCCGCGAACCGTAGTTCCACGTAGTGTTGTTCCGCGGCCGGTGGGGTCGGCGCGGTGCCCGCTGGCGTGGTGGACACCTGGAACTCCACGGAGCTGGATCCGCCGCCGCAACGCGCCTCGATGTGCCAGGAGCCACTGCGCGCGCCGGGGGCGATGGTCGCGCTTAGCTTTTTTACGCCTGAAGGAAGTTTTGTTATCAGCGGGGCTATTGTTATATTAAGTTAGTTACATATATTAACATTGTTATATATAGTTACATTACCCATATTAGTTACCCAAAAAGTTATTATAATAGTATCTGTTGTGGGTAGATTGAAATAAACAGTTGAAACTCTAACATCTTGTTTGCTTTACACAATATGGTGGCAGCGGTGTTTAAAATTGCAAATTAAATAGTTATTTGTACTTGCGAACATTTTTTACGTTGTTATTAAGTTATCCAAAGCGTTTTGTGATAATTCAATATGGAACATGCAAGACCCCCGGCAGAATTGAGCATCGAGGGAAGTCCCGTTGTTCGCGCGGAGGCTTGGAAGAAATGGAAGATGCAGTTTACTTTATTTTTAAAGGCCTCTGGAGTGCATAAAGAGGAGCCGTCTGTTCAAGCTAGTTTGCTGATAAACTTGATCGGTGCCGATGGTTTCGATATTTATCAAACCTTGACATTTGACACTGACGCGGAACGTGAAGATGTCGAGGCAGTGTTAAAAAAGTTTGATACACATTTTGGTGTGAAGCGGAATATTACCCTAGCAAGGTATAATTTCTTCAGTCGGAACCAAGAACCTGGCGAAACTATTAGTCAGTATGTAGTGGCATTACGGTTACTAAGTAAAAACTGTGCCTTTGCGTCATTGGAACAGGAGCTAATACGCGACAGGATCGTGTGTGGAATCCGCAGCATAGTTGTGCGTGATCGTTTACTACGAGCGGATGAGTTGACCTTGGAACAGGCGGTCAGGATTTGTGAAGCAGATGAGGTGTCAACGGACAGTAGCCGATGCCTGGAGGCGCGGGGCGCTCCGGGCACGAGTGCGGCCTGCGTGGAGGCGGTCACGGTGCGCGGCGGGGCTCGCGGCACCGGCGCCCGGCGCGCCCGGCCGCGGCGGGGACCGGCGCCGGCCGCACACGTCGCCGGCCGCCGGTGCCGCGGCTGTGGGCAGCTGTGTGTGTCCGGCGAGTGTCCGGCGCAAAGTGTTCAGTGCTATGTGTGCAGTAATTATGGCCACTTCGCCAGAATGTGTAAGTCACAAGGTGCTCAGAAAAATGTTCAAAAAATGTATGAAATTGATGTGTACGAAGACCACCCCGAGGATGAAGATGACTGTGAGTTATTTTATATCTCCACGCTTACTAACATTTGCGAGCTTCCTACTAGCGGACCGAAGACTAGTTCTAGCCAATGGTATGAATCTTTATACTGTGACGGTGGCTGTGAGAACTTTAAGTTAGACACAGGTGCAGACATCAATGTGTTATCATATTTAAAATTTAAATCTTTAGGTTTTAACGACTCGATGTTAAATCATAACTACAATATTAAGTTACAGTCATATAGTGGTGATATAATACCTATAAGAGGTTTATGTAATCTTACATGGATGTATAAAAACAAAAAGTTTAATTTAAGGTTTGCTATTGCTAGTATTGACTGTGAAAGTGTGTTGGGCCGGCTTACGTGTTCTCAATTAGGCTTAATTAAACGCTGTTACAGTATACAATTGAATAATTACGATGATATATTCGATGGCCTCGGATGTTTACCTGGCGAGTATCACATAACAATTGACGATAAAGTGCAGCCGGTTATCTGTGCACCGCGAAAGGTACCACTTGCGTTACGCGAAAAATTACATACGGAACTAGATAGGATGTCGGCGCTCGGCGTTATCAGAAAGGTCGTTCACCCCACGCCATGGGTTAATGCTATTGTTATCGCTGCGAAAAAAAATGGAGATTTAAGGATTTGTTTAGACCCACGGCCATTGAACTGTGCAATACGGCGTGCACACTTTCAGCTACCTACGGTAAGTGAGTTGGCTTCAAAATTGAACGGAGCCAAATACTTTTCAGTTTTGGATGCCAATTCAGGCTTTTGGGCAATTAAATTAGATGACAGTAGTACGGATCTATGTACGTTTAGCACGCCGTTCGGCCGGTACCAATTTACGCGGCTACCGTTTGGTTTAAATTGTGCGCCCGAAGTGTTCCATGCAAAAATAAAACAATTGCTTGAGGGTTTAAATGGTATTGACTCGTTCATTGACGATATAATATGCTGGGGTAGAAGTAAACAGGAGCACGATGAAAGGTTACAAGCGTTGTTAGAAAGGGCGCGGCAAATTAATCTTAAGTTTAACAAACAAAAATGCAAAATTGGTGTCGAGGAGGTTACGTACTTAGGCCACGTATTTAATAAAAATGGCATGAAACCCGATCATTCTAAGGTAAGGGCGGTTGTAGAAATGCCAGATCCCTCCGACAAAAAGTCCTTAGAAAGATTTTTAGGGGCAGTAAATTATCTTTCCAAGTTCATACCTAATTACTCAAATGTTGTATTTCCCTTGACTCGATTATTAAAGAAAGACTCAGAGTGGCTGTGGCACTCGAGTCACAGCCGTGCCGTTAGCGAACTGAAGCGGGCGTTGAGCTCGGCGCCGGTGCTGGCGCTGTACGACGCGGCCGCCCCCGCCACGCTGTCCGTGGACGCGTCGAGCGCGGCGCTGGGCGCGGTGCTGCTGCAGCACGGCCGCCCGGTGGAGTACGCCTCCCGGACGCTCACCGACACTCAGTCAAGATATGCGCAGATAGAAAAGGAGTTATTGGCCATAGTGTTTGCGTGTGAAAAGTTCCATCAATATATTTACGGTAAGAGGCACGTATGTATAGAAACGGACCATAAACCGCTCGAAAACATTTTTAAGAAGCCACTTCAATCGGTACCGGCACGTTTACAACGTATGTTACTTCGTCTACAGGGCTATGACTTGAAAGTCACTTATATACCTGGTAAGTATATGTACTTAGCCGATACACTTTCGCGAGCGCCATTGCCAGAAAAATACGATGATTCGGTGAGCAGAGCTATAAGTTATCAGGTTGATTTATTATTGAGTGAAATAAAAATATCTAGTAATAAACTTCAGTTAGTAAAGTGCGAAACAGAGAAATGTGAAAGTCTTAGCAAATTGTTAAAATATATTTATGAGGGCTGGCCATTGAATAAATATGAGTTAATTGAAAATTTAAAATATTATTGGTCAATAAGAGAAGATCTATATGTAGTTGACGGAGTGATTTTTAAAAATAAGCTGGTTTTGATTCCGTTGTCATTAAGGCAAGAGATGTTGAGTATCATACATGAAGGTCACTTGGGCATCGATAGGTGCAAGAGACGCGCGCGAGAGGTGTTGTTCTGGCCGGGGATAGCTGCTGACATTGAGCGGTTCGTGCGGCGCTGTCCGGTCTGCCAGGAGAACTCCAATACATTATCTCGCGAACCATTGATACCCATGGAAATTCCTCATTTGCCATGGAATAAATTGGGTGCAGATATCTTTGAATTTCGAAAAAAATACTATTTAATCATAGTTGACTATTATTCAGGTTTCGTAGAAGTAGCCAAATTAAGCAATATTACTTCATCTTCAGTAATAAATGCTATGAAGGAAAATTTTTCACGTCACGGTATACCGGAATTATTAATAAGTGACAACGGTACTCAGTTTACCAGCAGAGATTTTAAGAAATTTGTTTCTGACTGGAGTTTTACACACAAAACTTCGTCTCCTAATTATGCCCAATCGAATGGGAAGAGTGAACGCGCGGTACAAACTGTGAAAAATATTTTAAAAAAATCAATACTAAGTGGGACGGATTTTCATCTTAATTTGTTAAGCTATCGTAACACGCAACGTGAAAATTTAGAGTCTCCAGCGCAAATGTTAATGGGGCGACGACTTAACTGTAGGTTGCCTGTACATCCTCATTTATTAAGTCCTAAACACGTCAGTCACGATAGTTATAATGAGCTTTTAAAAAAACAGTGGAAAAGTAAGCTTTACTATGATCAACATAGTAAAGTCTTGCCGAAACTGAAGCCCGGCGACGAGGTCATCATGCTGGAAAGAAATCGTAGAGAACGGGGCCAAGTGCTTTCTGAAGCAAAGACTCCGCGATCTTATATAATTAAAAATAAAATGGGTGTGTACCGTCGCAATCGCAGACATTTACTTAAATGTGACTCTGATGATGCGAACCACAGTGGCATACCGGGCCCATCGAATCAAACTCTAGACTCCAGCACAGAGTTAGACGATAAGTCACCCAACCAGTCTCATAGTGAAGTGGTCGAGTCTCATTCACCTATGATCACAACAAGAAATAAAGACAGCAACATGTTTTCAAGGTTTTTCGATATTTAAAACATTGTTCGTTTAAAATACCTAACATTGTTTAGAAAGTAGGTATATTGTTTGAAAACTTACCTTTATATTTTGTAAAAAACAATCATTTTTTTTGTGATAAGTTTAAGTTCTGTTATTGCTTACCTTTTATACTTACATACCTACATTGTATAAATCTAAAAATTACAAAAAAAAAAAAGTGGTCTGTTATTTACTCACATTTTATACTTATATTGTTATATTGTAAAAAAAAAAATACAAAAAAAAAATGTAAAAAAAAAAAAAAATAATGTAAAAAAAAAAAAAAGTTTGAATTAGATTAAGGTTTAAATATACTTACTTATTGACTTTAAGGGAAGGATGTTGTGGGTAGATTGAAATAAACAGTTGAAACTCTAACATCTTGTTTGCTTTACACAATAGTATCTATATGATAAACATGTTTGCATATGCTTAACAATTTTGTTGTATGCCATGCAATCAGTCAAAAACCTATGTGGTAGTGTCAAAACATTTCTAAGAAAACTGCGGGGCTATTGCGTAAGCCAATGGTAATCGAAAGTCATATTTTCAACAGGATAACGTTAAAATTGATGAAATAGAAAGTTTTTTTTGGATTAATTTGATTTAATAAAATCTATTAAGCCCAAAACCGTGATGATTTTCATTCATTTTAACTCTTTTAAGAATTGTTGAAAATACGACATTCGATTACCATTGGCTTACGCAATAGCCCCGCAGTTTTCTTAGAGATGTTTTGACATTACCACATAGGTTTTTGACTGATTGCATGGCGTACAACAAAATAGTAAATTTTAAGCATATGCAAACATATCATATTGATACTATTATAGTAACTTTTTGGGTAAGTAAAATGGGTAATGTAACTTCTAAAGTAGCGTAGACACGATCATTAATTTCTTGGTTACGATAAATGTGAAACGACAAATAATATATTTAATAAATTGCATTGGTTCTAAAAATAACAATCGGTATTGCAAAATGCAAGCGATAAAAATGCTCGCTTTTTTAGTCCCTAAATTTAATTCGTTCTTAGATTTACCTCGAAATATTTTTGCATGGTCAATTTGCCACACAATACACACAAAAACATCGTTTTTTTTCAACTTCAAATACTTTATTTAGAAACTGGTGGTAAAATTCTAAAAGTTAAGATAAAATAAGGAATTTACAACTACACGAAAGGCTTTGTTTTCTGTTTCCTACGAGTATATAGAGCCATTGAGAATTTCTGTTACGTAAGCACGTATTTACAACGTGGTCTCAAATTCCGTATAACAATTAAGTAAGTACAGTCACCGACTAAAATCTAAGATTATTTATTGTTTATACGGCGTTACGGTAAAACTTAGCTTTTTGCAAATTTGACTCTTATTTTCATCACATGTTTCTCGTATACAATGTGTTTCTCGTATAATAAACATTTTAAAGTAATTTGAGTTATGGCTTTAGCCATAATTTCAGAAAAAAATGATTCAGCAAAAACACCTCTTTAAAGTAAAAAAATAAATTTAAAAATAACAGTATACCTATGGCTCATAAATTTACTTTTTGAATATTTTTCAACCCCATATAAGTTTTAAACAAAACTTGATGACTGTACCTCTTGCCGCGCGCGCACAATGGGTCGCGAAATTCAACAGCAAAACTTTTTGCCGTCTCTAGTGACATGTGACTTTTAAGGGTCCCAAACGTCATTAATCAAAATGCTGATGTGAGTTGTTCAACCCTAGCTCAACCGACGACAGGGCTGTCAACGCGGTTACACAGAATTTCCGTAACAATTTAAAAAAGTAAAAAAAACGGTGTTGTCTGAGCATATTCTTGTTGTTTAAAATCTTATTAATTTTCAAGAAAGGCAAAACAAATTAAAAGTGATTTTTTACTATTTAGTTTGTATAAATGTTACTACAACTCAAAGCAAAGAAAATAAATATAACCTCCACTTTTATTGGCATAGAAAATTAAATTCAAACTGATATTATGATTTCACAGAATCGTGGCTCACTACTTTCATAATTACTTTATTTCTTCTTATTCGTAATTCATAAAATCATAATCATATTCAGAAAACCCTACAAAAATACTGACACGCCTTCTCCCTTTACAAGAAACCCACAAAGGTAGGTTATGATACAACAAACCGCTGGCTAATTGCTGGCTTCCTGACCTCTTTCATATTTTGTTTTCAGACCCCTCATTATGAAAAACATAACAAGGAATTTTAACTACGTATTTCATCCTTCCCGTATAATAAGTACAGTCAACGAGGGTGATATTTGATATAATAATATTTGATTTGTTTCTGATGAAAGAAAAAAATCTTTGATAGTAAAAGTAAGCTATTATAATGCATTGTAAAGCAAAAAATAATGATTATACAAAACTATGAGTATGATTGTGTTAACTTCGCTATTCACTGTAATGAAATGTATTTATTCTCTGCTGTTTTTTCGTGTTAAAGTAGGAACTATATATTTCGTCTCACTTTTTGACACTTTACCTATTAACTCTAAGAAGTGTTTATTTTCGACTAGCTTCCATTTTGATTTTTTCCTTAATAACAAATAATAAACAATCCTTGAAATGGTTAACACTTTTATAAGCTGACTGTACCTACCCAACCTACTTATGAGAGCTAAATTTTGGTGCAGATAAGTGAAGCGTTGGCTTTTCCGACCTAATTTGTATAATAAAGTAATTCTCAAGGTAATTTATGCCTTGTATTAGTTTGGGTTAGGATAATACCAAGCTAAAAATATAACAACTCACAAAAATATGCCACAAATATTTTGTTATACACAAATAACAAGTGTTTTTTTTTCTAATAAGATTTTAATAAAAAAAGAAAAAAATTCCAGCATTACAAAATAGTAGTTCAATGGTTATGTATACCTATTCCTTCGAATTCTGTTGCACCTTTCAGTATAAGAAGCAGAGTGCTTTTATAATATTCGAAAAAGGTTTTCTATGTAATCGCTTAAAACGTACTTTCATGTTGGCACGTTCGTCAGGTGAGGAAGCAAGGATCCGTTTTCTTAGCTCGTGCCATAATATGACGTGAAAGAATTTCCCTGTTACTACTGGATGGCTTTGTCTACTAAAATATTGGGTTTAAAATGGAGGTGTAAGTACCAACATTTTATCAGAAGTATTTTTTGATATTTTGAAATCATAAGAAATATACGAGTCTGATTGTAGATACAACTTTTTTGACATATTGATAAACTTCTTTAAAAATATATATTTAATCGAAAATAAGAACTACAAAATCAGAATATTCAAAAATAATTAAAAACACTTATAAATCTGCTAAAAATAGGTATACCTACATTAAATACTAGCTTGCCGCCTCCTGCGGTTTCACACGTAGCTAAATTCCTTTTCCCGTGGGCATTTCTTAAAAAAAGTTTCTAAGTACTCAGTTACATAATTAAAGGGACTAATGTACCTAATTTCCTGGCCCTAATGATGATGATGAATCAGTCATGTCAGGACTTATTATTTTATAAGAATACTAGCTGATGCCGCAAACTTTGTTTTGCCATATTAAATAAAATAATTTGTGGTGGACAACCCTCATCACTTAGGGGTATAAAAAATAGATAGTAGCCGATTCTCAGACCTACTGAATATGCATGTAAAATTTGGTGAAAATCGGTAAAGCCGTTTCAGAGGAGTAAGGTTACTAACATTGTAACACGAGAATTTTATATATAAGATATATCATTCTTTGTCACAATTATTACTGACGTAACCCATACCTACTTACCTATCTTCCTACTTTATTACATTACAAAGTACTTGAAATAGTTCGTCCGAACTAAACTTGGTAGCACCCGAATAGTTCATTTGCGGGACCAAGGAAGATGACTCGTGTTTATGGCCAAAGTTAGATTAGGTGTTAGTATTAAGTAATGAGTTTGGACAGAGTTCGAAATGGCCGATGACTTGAAAGCTGACGTAATTTGAGACACAAATCGAAATCATTTGAATTACGTCAGATTAGTTCAGCTATAGGGACGTGAATGAAAGTTATACTTCGGAAAGATATTAGATCTCTTGTTATAAAAAATAAATAAATAATACTTAAATAATATGTTATATTTTAAGCTAGGCATTAGGTATGCATCTCAATGCAGGAGTAAAAACTGCGAGGGTTGTTTTCTTGTTTGGAACCATTAAATAAAATGGAATTTATTATGTATATATTTTTTATATTTTGTTTCCAAAATAGTGAATCAAGCTACATATATCCAAACTTTTCTATTTTTAGAACCAAGCACATTTGAGAACCAAATATATGATATTTTACATTAGCTCTCCCAGACAGAAAAATATTCAGCTATCATACGAGAAAATGCTTTTAGACCAGACAACGTCATTGTCCAACAAACCATATTTGATATAGTAATGTTGACTCACTTACTAATATTATAAAGTTCAATATGCACATAGCAGGGTTATTGTAATAAAACTTTAGAAAAAAGTAGCCACCTTAGATTAACAGCGAACTAAAATAGATTTAAAATGCAAATTAACCGTAGTTAAATACCTCCAACTATATTTGAGACTAAATTTACTCGATGAATTGCTATTTTATTAAAAAAAATCTTCAAACCTGTAGGTGTAAAGTGACTCTTAGCCAGGCGGTTTCACAATTTTATAAAAAGTTCCACAATCTTGTGGTTTCATTACTAACTTTTAATAGTGTCTTTGTTCTAGTATGAAATTTAACATAACTGGTATCTAACTAATCTTTGAATAGACGAATCATTACTAATATACTAATAATAATAATATAAAGAAAAAATCTACTGGACCGATTTAAAAAAATCTTTCACCATTCGAAAGCTACATTATCCACGAGTAACTTAGGCTATATTTTATTTTGTAAAAAATAGGGTTCCCTAAGATATTGCCACGGGAAAAACATTTAGTTGCGGGTGAAACCGCAGGGCGGAAAGGTAATAAACCTAGCCAAACCATATTAAAAATAACCCTAGAAAATCAAAACCTCATTAATGCAAAAGGCTTAGGCTTTCTTATATTAAAGTCCCTTACCTTCATCCATAGAAAGCTGGTCCCAGATAGCCACTTTGGTTCCAGCCGGGTCGCTCAGAGCGACGTAAGCCAGTTGCTCCCGAACAAGCCGCAGGTCGTGGTCCAGTGCCAGAATCCAGAAGGTGACTGCGAAAAGCATTCGATATTGAATCTTGTGGTGGTGTTAATAAAGATGAGATTTTATTGTGGTTGGTAGAAAATAAGGAACCAGCGCAGGTCGTGGTCCAGCGCCAGAATCCAGAAGGTGACTGCGAAAAGCATTCGATTTTGAGTCTTGTGGAGGTGTTGATAAAGATGAGATTTTATTGTTGTTGGTAGAACTCAGGAACCAAATGAAAGTGTGGTTTTTAAGACTTGAGTCATATTTTTCACATAAACGGAAGCTTAGTCTAGACAACATGTGGTTTTGTCGCCATAAAAACTTTATTAGATCGAATATGTTCTAACTACAGACTTGTCACCCATATCGAAATCCTTAAAGTGAATTTCTAAAAAACATATTGATACTTGGATGATTTTAATTTCCTCCACAAACTATAGAAAAACAATTATAACACTGATATCGAAAACTAGGTCAAACCGGTAATAACTTGTGTTATCTGACAATAACTGCTGAAAACAATAAACCGAATTTATGGGTTCCCATAACAAAAAATAATATTTTTCATTATACCCTCAAGAGCTAACAAAATTAAAGCATGAGATACCATTAAAGTGGAAAACAAAAGTGCGTAAAAATTTTAAAGAAGAGATTTTATTGCCATTCATACGATTTTTTATAAGATATTTTTTCTAAAAGAAGTTTGACGGTTTAATAAGGTTACTCTGTAGATTTTAAAGCCGTGATTTCTGTTACTTGTCAACCATAATTTTATTCTATTATTCGGATGATTTACGATGTTATTAAGATGATATGAAGAGTCCAAAGTTCTTAATAACAGCTCTTAATCAAACTATAATCTTAAGTGAAAAACTTTTATACGCAAGACATAAAAGTCGAATATTCAACAAAGTTTTTAACACTTCATATATTCTTCTTAGTTAACTAGTCCTGTGTAAATAGACCTTTATGCTAAATATCATAAAGCGGAGATAATACTTGGTACAAGTTACGGCCGTTTCAGCGTTTTACAGCGTTTTTACGGCTGCTGTAAATACTTGCGCTGTAATTAAACGGGAGTCTGATAGGTGTGTATAGAACCGAAGAGTTGATTTTAAATCGATACTTAAATATAATGCAGGACATGCAGTAAGCTTGTAACTGCGTTAGCGTGTATGAAGCACTCGTAAATGTTTTCATGTGCTTTGAATTTTCACTACCTTGTTTTGGACAAATGGTCTTGCTGGTTTATGTGCCTTGAAGTATCTACGAGGATTGACGTACATTTAAAGTTTGATCTATGACGGTTTCAGCTTGTGTTTGTAATTGACGCGGTCGCATTACGCATACGTTTCCTCTATAGATGACAGTTATTAAGATGCAAGGATCCTTGTCTCTTCACTTGTTTGAAATTTTACTTTTTGCAAAGGCATTGTTTGCCTTTACTTTTTTCATTGCCTAGATTTTTTTTCTTATTTCTCAGTTGCTTGGATGCTATAGCTGTTTCTTGTCACACTATTTAACACTGTCAAGTGATATTGTAGTAACGTTAAACAATGTTTATGACTAAGGACCTAACACTTGTCTAAGTCGCACTTCGCTTCATGCACTCTTTGCTTTTATCCATCACAATTTTATAGTTCTAATTCTCGGCACCATATATCTACTGCCAAATAGATTTTTGTCCACGTTTATTATTTAAAGAGAACTAATAGAAAGGTTTGCCTTGGTAAAATAGATGAGTTTCCTAACTTTATATCAAGGCTTTTAGAATTTGAGCTACACGTTAATATCAGTATGAATTGAGTACCAAGAACTCTAAAAATGTTCGATCGAACAATAGACTCCCAACTTCGGGATTCCGAAAAGTTTAACAAAGCTTTCAGTTCTGTAACTCCGCGGAAAGTTAATGAATGGCTGAAAAAACAAGAGAGCTGAACCATGTACATGTAAAATGTTAATTTTGAAACAAAAACTACGACTAGAGTGATTTTATGTTATTCTAGTTAGTAAATTACACATAGTAAATCGAAGCTACATCTACTTAAACTATTATTTTTAGATTATTCGGAATTATTTAGAAAAAAGGCATTTTATATAGTCGGTTATGGTTATGCTCAGCATGAGGGACAATTCAAAACTCAAAACATTATCTTAATCACAGCCAATTATTAGTATTCTTTAGTTTCTATTTACGAGTCTTAATTTATGTCATCGGAAAAAAACTCCAGCTACTCGTGCCTCCACAATCCTTTAACTCCCTAACACAAAACACAAAACGAATTAAGAATCGATACAAACCTGATTTAATATCGTTATTATCTCAATTTGAGCCGGAGCACGTTCCGGTCAAGTTTTGATCACATATTTCCACGCAAACCCACAGCCATATCTCCAGAGGAGGTTATCAAAAGTTTGCGAAACTTTCCCTTTGAAAAGATTTATCCCTTGAATAACACAGAGTTTTGCATACGAGAAATGTTATGAAGATTTTATTGGTTCTTATTTATGAGGGGACGATGCCATTTGAAATGGTTATTGAAGGTTTGAGGTGAAGCAGCAATTTGGCGGGGAATTGTGGGTGTAAGTTTGGGGCGTCTCAATCAAACAATGGCAATGATTGACAAATTTATAGCGATGTCGTCTCTTTTGCTCGCTTTTGTATTAATGTTATTAAATTGTGTGTCGTTTACAAAAAAAGTTATTTTTGTTAGAATGAATTACATTCAATACTTTTCAATTTCCAGAAGTTCAAAATTGTCCATATTAGTTATACGTGCACTTACCTTACTTACAGATATATAACGCATAAATGAAAAAAACATTTACGCTAAATGACACCTTTCAAGTTTTATCTCGAAAATTTAAAGCTATCTATAGATTGCCACTTCACAACAGGACAGCCCAGTTCAAAATACTCACTAGTCTCTCCAGGTCTGTAATGGTGGCGAGCCGGTCTGACGATGACATCCCTCACCGGCCCCAGCAGTCTGATGACGGTATGACTCCTGGAAGTGCACTCATCATTGCCGACACAACCCACAGTGGTGTGGAGAGTGCAATGAGTCGCTGGAGAGGATGGGATCTTGAGGGGGATTATGCCGTAACCTGGAACAAAGGTTGATCGGTTTATTTTAACTCGGTAAATGTTAAAGACTGTTAAAACTTGAATGAGTGTTATGGAATGGTTGTGGTTTATATAGTATTGCTGAATGTGTTTCTAAAAGCCAAAAATGGATTTATATTTAATAATTGTCAATTCGTATTAATTTTTGTACTCAAATGATTTATTAGCTTAAACTATTTGCATAAGCCTTGATCTTTTCAAAATACAGGCCAAAATATTGCATTTGCTACACATCACAATAAGTCTCTTTAGCTTATATCAACTAGGTAGGTAAGCTACGTAAAAAAAAAAAATTTATAGCATCGTAAACTAATTAAGAAAAAGGTACGCTACGGTACTTCCGATGTTGTTAACGTCAACTTTTTGCAGACGTCATTTACCGAACTCCGCTTAGAAAATATGAGGTAATAACTTTAAATTAACAAGCCGAGTTTCTGTTTCACAAGTTTTGATTGATCAAAACTTGGAGCAAAATAATTATATTGTTATTTTTGCGTTTCTCTTAAAATATACTGAGATAAAACAAAGGTTAACTTTTCTTTAGAGAAACGATAATATACTTTTGTGTACTTTAAAAGTTGTCTCCCAAAAATTGAAAACACCATTTTCTCTTCAATATAGAGAAGAAACTAACATACTCGATTTAGTAGAAGGAAAGCTTACAAAGCAACTCGATACTGACAATAAAAGCTTTGGAACACCTCCAAATGTTGAAAGTCTAAGAAAATACTGAATTCAATCGAAAACGGAGCACTTAAACGATCGGGGCGCTATTAAGAGGTGAGAGTTATTATTTGAGAGTGCAGTCGGAAAAACGTTTTTTGTCTGAGCTTCTTACATGTGAGTAGAATTTAAAAGTGTACTTACTTAAACAAAAACAAGGTTATCATAACGCATACGAAATGATTAATACATTTTTTACACAATACTTTTTTTAATTAAAAAGATAAAGAACATTTTTAACAACAGGCTACAACAAAATACCTACGTGTAACTTGAACTTTTGTAAACTAGAGATTCACAATTCGATAAAATTAAATGAATGTCTCAAGTGTATCCTATTCTCCTTCTTCTTCCAATCTTATTCGACTAAATCCAAGCCAAGACAATTGCACAATTAATTCCTATCTCGGTTGTAATGACTCCGAGTTAATGACAATAAATTAAAACCGACGACGACGTTACAATGCCATTACCCGACATTCCACTTGAACGTAGACTCGACGCAAATTATATACCGCACGTATTTCAGGTGAACCAATTTCTACGGCAAGAAGCATCTTTGTTAAAATCACTGAAGCCTGAAACGGCACCTTCAATAATAACGCTACAGAGAATAAACTCCCCTATCCCGATAATGATAAAGATGAAACTCCCACGAAAGCGGATAGTGAAACACGTTTATGTTCGAATGAAGCAAATATTCGCATTTTAGGTGCATGAACGTAGAGCCTTTTAAAGCGTTAAGAGAAAATTTGGAAACTCAATATTGGGTCGCCAAGTACTTAGTGATGTGTGAAGGTTGCCTTAATTTTCAAAGAGGATGGAGTTATCCCTTTGCTAGCTACGCACATCATCTCGAATACTTTTAAATGAATATTCTTACGGTGAATCTCTTTTATGACTTGAATAACCATAAAACAGAATAAAACTCCGCTTTGTTTTATTACCGGCCTGAAAAAGTTTCATTTGATTAAATCGGTCTCTTTTATGCCGTTCCATGCCACATGTGAAATTTCACAGTTTTGTATGCAAATTTGTATTTCCTGTTATTATGTTCTATATTTTACTTCTTATCTCTTATACAAAATTCTGTGTTGATATTTTCTGTTCCTTCTATTTAGGCATGCAAGCTCGACGTCCATTAGATCCTTGTGAAATCCCATTTTAAATGACTGCGATAAGCTAATACTGCTCGTGAGCTTTGCCTGCAGTATGCAGGTCGCGTTTTAGTCTAAAATTTGAAGCTGCACAATTTACCAAATTAGGAACTTTAACTGGTTCATTAGCACACCACATACGATGAATGGCTTCATTTGCTGCGTTTAGCAGTTCTCTATCAGCCTTTTAATGTTAGGATTTACGTTTTGCAGAAATTTCTCGTACTTATTAATCTAATACCAAGTAATTTCTTAAATGTATCAACCAATGATACAACTTCTTTGGAAATCTAAACATGACATAAATGTATCTAGAGCATCAATTACTTAGTTATTAGTATATTTATACAAAGTCAAGTTTAAAAGTAATATTTTCAGTCTTACAAGTAAGAATTTAATTATTATTTATACTATCCTGTTTTTAACAAGATATAAATTTGAATTTAATTGTATTTTGCCTCTAGGCAGTTTTGTGAAATTAATTATTTATTCAGTTTGCGACTCCTGAATAACGATCTCTATGGTTCCTAATGTGAATCTAATTTCTCTTTTGTATTAATGTTTCTACCTTTGTTTATTCCTTTGCAAGATCTCTTTGAGATTGTAGTCTTAATTATATTCAGTTCTAATTTCTGTAGAGACATTATATTTGAATCTTTGTGTAAATTCGTTTGGAAATGTTATTGATAACAACATGAATAACAATTTCTTAAAATCATTTGATTGGTTAAAGAAAGGAAGGAGACTTGTGCCTTAATACTCATACATCAGTTGTTGGTAAAGCTTAAGAGGGAAATTAGTAAAAAAAAGAAAAACCGTAATTTAAATATTTTTCAGAAGTTTATTCATCCAACCCTTCTCAATTAGCTAAAGAAAAACAAATTTGTGATCACACATTCGGTAGCTCCCTACTGGCTTCTCGCTAATTGGAATTCCAGAAAATAATTAGGAAAGTACAATACATCTACGTTCTACACTGTAGTCAAATCAAAACACTTGGTTTGTTTTAAAATGTTAAAGGAAATAAAGTATACTAAAAATTCACGAACCTATATACTCCCAAAAATATTTTAAATCAAAGCAAAAAATATTAGTTTTTAATAAGTTGCCTCTGCTATTTTTTTCAGAGAACAAAGGCTAATGAAAGTCGAAAAATCATAAGCCTTTTAAAATTAATGAGAAAGCCAAAGTAAATATTTGACTTTCTCAGGCATTGCAATTAAAATCCCGGTCAAAGCACTATCAAGTTCAATCACAAATCAACTCCAATTAAATAATCCGGACTAGTTTCTTGATCTTCAAGATTTTCACTAATGAAGAGGTGAATTTAATTTGTAATTCCATTTGATCTCGAATTTAGGCTTGGATTAATCAAGATTTGTGCGGTTGTAAACTTTTGACATTAACGTCAGATTAAAAAGATTTAGTAGTCTTGGTAGATAATTCAGTAATTATTATAACACAAATGGGGTGACCTCGGCCGTAGAGATTTGGTCTAACTGAAGTAAATCAGAAAAGCACACTTCATTTAACGACTTACCTCATATCTCATTAAGCCAATCTACAAGACTGTAAATCTTACAATCAATTAAAATAATCAAAATGCTATAGATAATTTCGTGTTTACAGAAAACAGTAAACACTAAAACAGCAATTTAAATACCAACACAATAATTCTCAGTTAGTTCCCAATTTTAATCAATTTACGGCTACTGGTTTAAATTAATTTAACCAATCGCTTTGTAATTTGCAGGAGACCGATTGTCGTTCCGGTTTGTTTAACAGATAAAAAAACTCGTTTTGTAACCCAAATTCAGTTCAATTCCAGTGCGGGCTATGTACGATAAACTCAATAATAGGAGCATAGTCTAGCAATGAATTCTGTACCCTGTTAATTGTTTCCATAGACTTTAAATAATGACATATTTGTTACAAAAAGATTTGGATAAGTCGGTACCTATATAAAATATTCAAAAATATTATATATGCTTGATCATGATGAAAATATATATTTATTTTATTTTGGAACAATTGCCAAATCACAACTTAAACCAAAACACGCAGCAAACATCCCGCATAGATATATCGAGCAAGATAAAAAAATCGAGCGTCCCGGAAAAATGGAATTCGGTGCGAAAAGACCCGTACATCCGGCACAAAAAAGACTTGTTTTGGAACGCGCCGGAACGCGTCGCGGGACGGATGGTTGCTGGCAAACCAAACTGAGATCTGGTCGACTATTTGGAAAACAACAACAAAAGTATAAACCGGATGGAGATTGGATCAGTCGTTTTTTTGGGAAGGTTGGTTTTGGGATTGCTCTAGTGGCTTTTAATGATGGATCTGTAAGGTCTTGCTAATCTCTTTTTTGTTGAGGTAGAAAGAGTTGGTGGCAGTAGTCTTAATAGTGTATGATAAAACTTTGTAATTCGTATTTTGTTATGTAGGTACTGAATGTGTACTGTGTATCCGTCTGAACGGATTATGATAAAGGTTTTATTGTGCTTTAGATCGTTTTTTTTGTAAATGGTTTGAAATATTCAATTTCAAACTTAACTCTGTCTTCAAAAAGAAAAGCATCATTTTGGTTACCTTCCTAATATTCTACATAAGTCCACAAAATTACAAACAAACGTCAAATGCTCAATCAATAAAAAATTGACTAAAATTAAAGCGCAAAAACGCTTTCAGGGGTATTGTAAAATTTCCAGAAGCTTACCAAAGTACCCACGTGTTGATGCATTGATCGGTTCCATTTCATAACGAGAATTCACGAGCACGATCGTTTCAAAGCGAATAGTTGCACCTACAGCTTCAATAAAGTGCCTATTTATGGACCTACCTCTTTGATATGGTACAAAATATAAAACTTGGTATTCTTCGTATCTTTGCCAAGTCGGATTTGAATAGGACTGAAACATGGAAGTGTTCCAAAAACAAAAGATTGTGATTTTTGTTTCAAGGATGTACGAAGGAGTTTGTTTGTTTCGTTTCGAGATAGTGCGAAAAATCATAAAGTACCTACCCTCGTTAGTAAAAAAGATTTTATAGCTTATCTTTAATAGCTTAGGTATTTCCACACAAAAAGAAGATACCTTCACTTCAAATTCGTTCTGGTTTGTAAGTAAAGATATTGTTGGCGCGTTCCCTAAGCAATATAGAGTATCGCGGGTAACACAATGCGGTGCGGTTGCGGAAGTGGACTGTATATTTTAAATAGGATTCTCTGAACTCTCTAACCTTCAGGTCACAGAAACACAAGCTAAAGAAAAGAAACTAACCTTGAATCACTGCCAGCGTCAACTATGCAACGAATTCACCTGATGGTCGGTGCGGTGTTCTGCACGGCTGCTTGCGGGTAGTAGCGCCGTCTCCAGGCCTGGTCGTGCTTCTTCTTGTGTAGCCTCTACTTATTTACTCTACACTGGCGTCGTATGTCGCGGGCTTGTAATTATTGCGGTAATCGAACAACCACTATATAAGGGTGTCGGCGGTAACCTTTTCAGGTGCGTGCGGTTGAATCTAGATGACCACTGTTAAACGGTAGGTGTCATCGCAGACTGACCATAAGAATGATCTAGTAGCTGATGCAGGCGAAACAAGGACAGAATGCTAGCTTCTCTGCATGCGTGAAAGAGAGAGAGTTCAGTATGTGTCCACAAATGCAACACCGATTGCGGGTACATCCTAACGCCTCTGAAGGCCTTACTGGCCGTAACATTCTCCCCGGCCTAAAAACCCAATGGTTTTTAAGTAGAGAAAGGAAATAAAAGCGGTATATGCGTAGAAATATATAAAATAATGCGGGAGTTTCTGCAAGAAGCAAAAACTGAAAAGTAGCGGAAGAGTTCTGTAGAGTGCAGAAACTCTTAAGAAAATTAAATAAATAAAGTTTATAGAATAAAACAGGCTCAAAGAGCGCGGGTTAATTTAAGTGAAGTTAAAGCGGTAAATTAAATATTAAAAAAAATATATATATTTAGTTTAAAATAGATGAATAAGTTATTGAGTTGGAAGCGGGCAGAGTCTAACAGCGGGGCGCTTGTAGACTCCGGTCGTGGTTTTGACCGACGCGACACGACAGACGCCGTCTGCGCCGAGGTAGGTAGCTACCACCACACCCAGGGGCCATTGAAGCGGGGGACAGTTGTCGGTTACTATGACCACTACAGTGCCTACAGTGATGGGATTGGAATGTGTGTTCCACTTCACTCTAGACTGCAGAAGGTGAAGATAGTCTTGCTTCCAACGCCTAGAGAACGACTGCACCATCTGATCTAACAGTAGGTAGCGATTGCGTAAGTTAGACGAGTCATCGCTTATGTTATACGCGGGAAGTTGTTTCAGGGGAGTCGACATCAAGAAATGAGATGGAGTTAGAGCACTGAGTTCTGAAGGGTCTTCACTCAAAAGCGTTAGCGGGCGAGAATTGATGACAGATTCTATCTGTGTTAGCACTGTCAACATTTCCTCGTATGTAAGTAACTGAGAACCAATTACGCGGTACAAATGCGTTTTGAAAGCCTTAACATATATTTCGTAGTGACCTCCAAAGTGCGGGCTGCGGGGTGGATTGAGTTTCCATGATATTCTATTGCTAGCCAACTCGTTAGCGTAAGCGTTTTTGTAAGTATCTGAATCGATAAATGTGTATAATTCAGACAATGCGTTCTTAGCACCGAGAAATACTGTGCCACAATCCGAGTACATGCACGAAACAGCACCGCGGCGGGACAGAAAGCGTTTTAATGCGGAAAGAAAAGTGTTAGTGCTTAGATCAGTAGTAAGTTCTACGTGAACTGCGCGGGTGACTAAACATACGAATATGCATAAGTACGACTTGATATGACGAACACCACGTTTACGAAATGGAATGATACTTATGGGGCCTGCGTAGTCAACTGCAGTGTGCGTGAATGCCTTAGCTTCATTAACCCTACAAGCTGGCAGATCGCCCATTAGCGGAAAAGTTTGATTTGGTTTTGTTTTAAAACAGAAATTGCATTTGTGTATAACGTGACGAACAATATTTCTACACGAAAGGATCCAATACTTTTGGCGTAAAATTGACATCAGAGCGACAGGTCCGGTATGACAATTTGTGCGATGGTAATATGTTATTAAAAGTTCTATTATATGTCCCTTTCGCGGTAGTAAAATAGGATGTTGTTGATCGAAAGTTATATTTGCATTGCGTAGTCGACCTCCGACGCGAAGCAAGCCGTCCTCGTCAATAAAAGGCGCTAGCTTGTATATCGAAGATGAACAGCGTTTTCCAGTACGTAAACGTTTAAAATCGTCAGCGAAATGTGAAGCTTGAAGAGCTTTTAACAGTTGCGTTTCTGCGTAGTTTAAGTCGTTTGCGTTTAAATTGTTTGAAAGCGGTAGTTTACGAATGAAGCGAAAAACATAAACTATTGCGCGTAGAAGAATGAGCCACGACGAAATGCGGTTTGAAAGCGTAAGTAGTGGGTGTGACTCATTTTCCGTGTTAGCGGTGACTGTAAGGGCGACAGTCTTAATTTCAGGCAAGCCTTCAGGGATGTGTCCTGATTGTATGCGCGTGATAGGCCATTGAGTAGGCTCTAGCGGTAACCACGATGGTCCTGTAAACCACGTATCGTGATCGACAAGCTTTGCGGGCGTTAGTCCTCGAGACAAACAATCGCTAGGATTTTGTTACCAGGGACGTGAAAGAAATGTTCAGCGGGTAAATTATTTAAAACCTTTGTTACACGCGTTGCAACAAATGTTTTAAATCTATGCGGGGATGAATGTATCCAATGCAGGGCGACCATTGAGTCGCTCAAACAGAATACATTTTCAATAGCGTGTCGTTTTTGAAAAGTATCTAAAACTCGACGTACTAAGTTAGACATTAGTAAAATTGCGCAAAGTTCGAGTCTCGCCACTGAAATAGACTTAAGCGGAGCGGCTTTAGATTTCGCACAGATAAGCGTTATCTGTGGCGATGCGTAAGCTTCGTCGATAACCCTAAGGTAGACAACACAACCATAGGCGCGTTCGCTGGCGTCTGCAAAAGCGATAATTGAAACCAAAGAATTTTGTAAAGCCTGTAAATGGCGCGGTATTTGTAAATTTTGTATACAGCTAAGTTCACGTAAGTAGTCAGTCCAGATTTTAATTATTTCAAAAGGCGGTTCCTCATCCCAGTCAATTTTTAAAATAAATAATTTTTGTAAAATTAATTTTGCGTATAAAATAGTAGGTGCAATTAAACCTAAAACATCAAACTGTCGAGCAATGACGGAAAGAATGTTGCGTTTGGTGCATGGATGATCATTAAGCGTGATGGTAAACGAAAAGTGATCAGTTTCAGGCGACCATTGCAGCCCTAAAACCTTTTGCGTCTGTTTGGTTTCTTCGAACGACACTGTTGAAGAGTAGCGCAGCGAGTCGGGTAGTGCATCAAGTAACGCCGGTGAGTTACTCGACCACTTGACGAGGTCGAACCCCCCCGACGCGAGCAGTCGCCACAGCTCATCCCTGAGCCGCGAGGATGCGCGGGCGTCGGGCGCGGAGTAGCAGATGTCGTCCATGTAGATGTTGTTGCAGGCGACGGCCGCGGCGAGCGGGAAGGACGCCGCTTCGTCGGAACAAAGCTGTTTCATTACGCGGAGGGCGAGGAAAGGACTACTACGTAAACCGAAGCAAACGCGGTTAAATTGAAATACTGAAAGCGGGTCAGACGGGTCAAAGCGATATAAAAACTTTTGATACTTGCGGTCATTATCTAAAACATTAATTTGTAAGTACATCTGCCGTATGTCTGCGGTAAAAGCGATAGGATAAAATCTAAAGTCTAAAAGAATTAAAAACAAATCATTCTGTAAGTTACTTCCGGTATGTAATAAATCATTTAATGAGTAGCCAGAATCAGATTTAGCGCTCGCGTCCATCACCATGCGTACCTTTGTAGTTGTTTTATCTTTTCGCACAACGACATGGTGAGGTATGTAGTAACTAAACTGTTCACAATCATTATGAAGTTGGGAAATGTAACCTTTCGTTAGATACTCGCGTATAATGGCATCATACTCGGTGCGTAACTCAGAACTAGTCATTAATTTGCGTTCTAATGACATAAAGCGTTTTTTCGCCACTTGAAATGAATTTCCAAGCAGTGTTGGTTGTTTACAAAACGGCAGAGGAACAGCGTAACGGCCGGTGTCGGCAGCGCGCGACACTTGCTTAGTAAAGGTGAGTTCACACTCGCGGTCGGCGTCACTCAGTGTAGGTACGTGCGAAACCTCTTCGAGTTGCCAAAATCTCTCTAACAGCGTATTGATGGGTTGTTCCTGTTCCAGACATGTAATTAATGACGTAGAATAAATTTGGTTAAAATTATGCGTGGGCGTATTTCCTATAATCGTGTATCCGAAAACGGTTTCGAATCCAGTAGGTGTGCCAGGAGGACCTGATATGCGTCCCGATAATAATATTCGCGAAAAGAGCGAAGCGCCTATTAATAAGTCTATTTCAGCGGGAGCGTAAAAATCATTATCTGCAAGCGATACGTCATTTAAATAACAAAATATTGACTTATCAACCTGCATAGTTGGTAAGTTATCAGTTATGCGGTCAATAACGTAAGAATTTAAAGTTAAATTAATATTTTTGTCGTAGCGAGAAAATATAGTAAGTGTGGTAGCACCCTTAATTGCGTTCGAGGATGCACCGATGCCCTTGACGATAACGTTATGCGTATTATCAATTTTTAATTTTAAATCTTGACAGCGGTTAAGTGTAATAAAGTTATTTTGTGAACCGGGATCAATTAAGGCGCGTAACGTACGGGAATCACCGTTAGAATCGTAAGCGATAACTTGAACTGTCCCTAGTAAGCAAGTTGAATTGTTTTGCGTATTTTGTTGCAAATTGCAAAGCGAAATATTGTTTTTGTCATTCGCAAAAGAATAAGCGGGTTGATCATGCGAACTGTTCTTATCTATAGCGGGGCGCGGGGAGCGGGAGCGGGGGCGAGCGGCCGGAGCCAGCGGCGCGCGCGCACTCTGCTGCAGGCCAGCGGGATGAGCGGAATTAGCTATTAGAATGCGATAATTGTTTCTGACATAATAAGGAATGATGATTTTTATTGCAAAATCTACAAAAGTTATTAGATTTACAGTTACTAATGCGGTGTGTTAAACTCAAACAGTTAGTGCAAGCGTTATTTTGTTTAATGAAGTTAAATTTTGCGTTAAGATTTAGGTTACGAAAAGATGTGCATTTATACAAGTTAAAGTGATCTGTTTGGTTACAAAGCGGGCAGTGATAATTAAATTGAGTCGACGAAGTTAACAGCGCGTGTGTGGATTTAGTGAACGGTTGTTTATTGGTTACGTTCGTTTTAGAAAAGGAGTTAGTTGAAGTGCGTTCTAGTATTTTTGATTGTTCGCGTAAAAATGAAATTAAATCTTCGTATTTGGGAATAGTGCTGTCTCGTTTATACATTTCAAAGTTGCGAACGGTGTCAGAATCTAACTTTTTGAGTGCTAGATGTAACAAGATGAAATTTGATAGGTTATCAATTGACAAAGATTGTAGACATGATGCTGCGGAAGCGAACTTATCTAAAAATAAGTCTAGATTTTTAGCACTTGCGTTAGCGAAACATTTAAATTCGTACATTTGGTCTAGATAAGCTGAACCTAGGCTGCGTTTATCTTCGTATTTATTAACGAGCGTTTGCCATATCAAGCCGTAGTTAGCAGCAGTAGGTGCGATGCCGGTGCACACAGCGAGGGCGCGACCAGACAGTTTACCTATCAGATACTGAATGCGATCGTTATCTGATAACTCCGAATTGTTGTGAATTGCGTTTTTAAAAGTCTCGTAGAATATTGGCCACTTAGTAGGTTCACCGCAGAAACTTACTAAGTCGAGTTTAGGTAACTTAATAGTAGACTTTCGAGGTAAGAAATCTTTTGTGTCCGATTTACTCGAGGTTGGTTCCATTAAAGTTAACTTATCAAGCGTGCGTTTACAACGACAGTACATTTCATCAAACGAGACGACGGTTTGATAATTCGGTTCTGCCTCAGGGTTCAGTTCCAACTCCAAATCATTAATTTCGTCTATTAACGAATAGAACGAATCGCGTGAGGACTCAAGAGTAATTACTTTAGTTAAAAATATCTCCTTATCAGTAGAATTCTCAAATGCCTTAAGAGATTGATTATAAGTTGCCTGAACAGAAGTAAATATGGAATTGCGTTTAGATATAAGTTTTTTCAATGTTAGCGGTGCACGGCTAGTCATTTTGAAAACTGTAGGAATTATTTATAGAGTGAAAAAAGGAGTTTAAGATAGCGGAGCAATCGTTCCTAGCAGGAGCAGTTAAATCTACCCTCAACATAAAATGTTGTAGAGCAAAGCGGAAATCACTTGAAACAAAGGATTAAATGCAATAAATATGCGTTTATAAAGGTAAGAAATAAGAAAAGGTGCGTGAATATGCGTAAATAAGTAATTGAAATAGCGGGTATTATAAGAATGCGGTAACTATACGACGGCACTGACGTGGTAAAGTAAAATAGTAAAGCGGTAGGTATTCAGAAATAATCTTTAGAGGTAAATGAGGCTGAAATGTTAGGGAAATAGAGAAAGATCCAGGATCGATGGACCAAGAAAAATGTTGGCGCGTTCCCTAAGCAATATAGAGTATCGCGGGTAACACAATGCGGTGCGGTTGCGGAAGTGGACTGTATATTTTAAATAGGATTCTCTGAACTCTCTAACCTTCAGGTCACAGAAACACAAGCTAAAGAAAAGAAACTAACCTTGAATCACTGCCAGCGTCAACTATGCAACGAATTCACCTGATGGTCGGTGCGGTGTTCTGCACGGCTGCTTGCGGGTAGTAGCGCCGTCTCCAGGCCTGGTCGTGCTTCTTCTTGTGTAGCCTCTACTTATTTACTCTACACTGGCGTCGTATGTCGCGGGCTTGTAATTATTGCGGTAATCGAACAACCACTATATAAGGGTGTCGGCGGTAACCTTTTCAGGTGCGTGCGGTTGAATCTAGATGACCACTGTTAAACGGTAGGTGTCATCGCAGACTGACCATAAGAATGATCTAGTAGCTGATGCAGGCGAAACAAGGACAGAATGCTAGCTTCTCTGCATGCGTGAAAGAGAGAGAGTTCAGTATGTGTCCACAAATGCAACACCGATTGCGGGTACATCCTAACGCCTCTGAAGGCCTTACTGGCCGTAACAGATATGTTTAGTAATAGGTAGCACCAATACCAAACATTAGAAGTCTTTTTAGAAGGCAAAGAAAGAGTTTTAAAACATTTACCATTTACATTGCGACTTTACTCCCAATCAACAATAAAGTCATTTCATCTTAAACACTCAACATTATTGATATTCCTCGTACAAAAAAACAACAAAAACTCATCATACTGGCAAATCCCTTTATGAATAAAAACATAGCCCAAAAATGTACGAAATAAAAAATATGTGAAAGCGTTGAATGGAATACAAAAAATAGCTTCGTATTTATGAATTGTACTTAACGTGCTTTCACTACAAAAGTGTCGTAACAGTACTCAATGAACGACAAAGAAAGAACTCTACAATGTTATGCTTGAGAGAAATCTTTTGCATAGAAATCGGTGATTAACTTGGTCCCGTACAGAAAACAAGAATTCTTATTCAGAAGCTCGGATTCGGTAAAATGGAGGTAGGAATTTCTGAATAGTGGAAAAGAAATAACTGATAAATAATGTTCAGAGTTCTTTGATAGTCTTATCACAGAAGATAATAAATAATAGAACACATCTTTAAAAGAAATATTGATACACGATTTCGTAGAAAAATACAGTACCTTAATTTTTTTATTTGTCAATCAAACAGATACAGAAAAAACAGTCAGTATTTATCGAAGTTTAGCTTTTATAGAAATATTGCAAAAATAAAAATTATTATTGTTATACTAATATTTTCAAACGAATATTTTGAAAATATTGTTTACTAAGTAAATGAATCTGAATTCCTAGATCTCGATGGCAGTTTTCACGCATAATTGATCAGACGGCTAAGTAAATACATTCATGTCTTCTTTTTCTTCCAGCCACTGACTCCACGAGGAGCCTCGCAGATGACGCATTTCGCTTCGTTAGCTCCCTCAAAGGAGGCAAATCGAATTTCTTTGAGACGCGATTCACTGGTGCACTTTGCGTCATTATCACCCGCAAAACAAAATGCGAGGAATTCTTGATTAGCCGTGATGGGTACTGACATTTTAAGATCTAGTTTTTATACTTTTAATCAGAGACGATTTTAAATGCCTTTGAACTATTAGATATTTAAATATGTACTACCATTTTTTTTTGTTTTAGAATATCAAAATCATTTCTCGGTGACGCAGTGGTATATGGCGCAGACTATTAAGCAGAAGGTCCCGAGTTCGATTGCACGTTAATTTAGTTTAGGCCAATTTATATAAAAAGTATTTTTTAAATTGCCTCGTGTCTGGGTAAAGATTTAGTCTCCCCTAGTCCAATTTGAGATGCCTATGACACGAGTGCTAGTTTGTGTCATATTTGTATATGGCGGATGATATGTACAGTGGCATCATTCTTGAACTATTGGTCTGAGAACGTCTAAATGGCTTCTAGTTTGCTTCAAAGACTTTATACTCCTCACCCAAATTCCAAGCTATTTTACTCTTTCGCTTAATGTTATAAACTGTTTGATTTTAAAGTAATTGATTTTACATATAGTTGTTTCTTCTGTAAAGATTTATCTAGTTACTTTTACCCTCGTATTAGTTTTGGAAAAATCTTTCTACCCATTACTTTTAGTAATAAAGCAAGTTAAGCTACCGCCTCCATCACCAACGGGAAACTTAAACCCAGTATACAAAATATTACTTTACCTAGTCTCCGGTGCCTTGGCCAGAGTTCAGACACTTACTGGACGTAGACTAATGTTCTTGACTCAGATTCGTCGAGTTGGATAACTAACTGCATTGGTTTACTTGCAGTTAGCTGTTTAAAGTAACTGATGGTTTTAGAGAGCAGAGAAAATAATGGTGACGAGGCAAAAACTAAACGTGTTAAAAGTTTAGAAGATAAAAGGGATTTTCAAATTGCAAAAGGTGTTGATATCGATATTCTTCATTTTTTATCTAATTAAAATATGATTTGTACTACTCATCTAACTCATTAATGGTCAATGTGTTGTCTCTCAATCATAACAGATTTCGGACCTCACAATCAGAAATATACTGACCAGAAACCTCGATATCACTTCATTGTTTTTGTACTAGCTGGGACTATTTTCTCAATTTGTGAGAAGGTTAATCTTAATCTACCACACTGGCTGATAACAAATTGGTACATTCTCATAATTAATATAAAATATTATCCATCCATAAATATTTCCTTATTCATTTTACTCTCACTTGAGTGCATAAGAATTGAGTTCGAAAAATTATTATTTTTTGTTACATTAATCTAATTTCTAGTTACTGACATTGTATTAAATTTTGGCTGAACTATCAACGAGTTGTCACACTTCAAATACGAAATAGTCAGCGTCTATATGCCAAAGGGGAATTTGTAATCACGACTGGAGTTGAAAGCCTGATAGGTAGCTATCAGTTAATTTGAATAGTTGCTTTGATGAATGTACTGTAATTTACCTACTGATTAAAGCTTAGGCAAGTATATAGATTAATATTGATGTATATTATGTAAGTGATTTTCTGTACCTGAAAACGGTTCCTAAAGTGCTTTGTTTGTTTATTAATTTGATAAATGGTTTTGAATTATGTTCAAATCACGTGCAAACCAACCTTCGAGTATTAATTTTAACACACTGCAGCTTTTTTTTAATGTTTACATAAAAGTTGATATTTTTCATGTTATTTAATAATTACGACTGTCTTTAAAATATCAGCCAGATGTTTGTAGAATACTTTGCTCATGTTAAAATATGGCCTTCAATACTAATTAACGTTTACCACTTAAGTAACCAAAATGAAAGAAAAAATTGTATTCAAAAATTTTAAAACGACACCTTCTTATTAATTTAAACAAACTAAATAAAATCAATCAGCTCACTATTCGAAACCTTACCTGTCACCATTTGACTCGCAGCTGCCAACAGCCTGTTGTCACTCTCTACGTCCTGAGCTTCGAGCCTGACAGTGACATTCAACGGGTCCAAGACCCCATCGCCAGCTCTCCCGTGCAGAGTGACAAGGACAGCTGTAGTTTTACCAGGAACCGCTACTTCTGGCGCTACCACTGAGAAGCCCCTGAGAAAAGAAAGAAAGAAGAAATTGAATGACTAACGAACATCTAGAGTTGTAAAGAACATACAAAAACGTAAAATACAGGGTTTGATTTATAATCCGATTTGTGTGGTTATCTCGTTAAAAGATGTGTTTAATGAGCTTAAATATTCAATATATTTTATACATTTATGAACCTATACAAATAGTACCTATAACCGTAGCAATACACCTTTAACGATGGCAACTTTACCTTTTTACTATATTTATATATTCAAGTTCTTCAAAAGCCTAGATGAAATCTAAAACTTAAAGTATATAAACTAACACTTCCCAGAATTCACCATACTCCAACAATTCCCTGACAGAAAACAATAAAAGCGCGAGAAATACAAACGTTTGCGCCAATCACAGCATCGGTTCTAAAACCAACAAATTCGTATAAACATGGTCGAATAAAAGTACATTTTTAAAGTGAAGAATATTGAAAAATCCCGGAGCAGGCGACTGCATTGCGACAAACCTGTGAAACACGTTCGAATTATTGTATTTTGTACCACATGAATGGAATACTAAGTTGTTTGTGCAAGATAGAAATAGGGTTGTCGATCTTTGTCCGATAGTCAATTGGTTCTTAGAAGACAGCTTAAGCAATACGTCATCATCATAGAGGAATAGCTGAATCGAGTCAAACGAGAAAATGCTAGAGCAAGACAGAAACTAAAGTGTTTATTACCAAAGCCGAAATCAGATACAGACTCTTGATTAAAAACTGAAGTCTACTTAATAATAATATAATTATTGCTTTAACAAATTAGTACAGCCTAGAGCTTTATTTACTTAGCGGCTGATTTTTCAATCGTTGGATTGAGCTTATTCAATCGGTACCAAGTGGTATGTTTTCATTTCCAATCCGCACAAATATCAAATATTAGTTTTCTATAGTCAATACAATATCTACATAATGTAAAAATATATATGTTACGGCTAATACCCGAAGCGCGGCTACACCTAGTTTTAGCCGGTTAGAACATCAATAGGTTAGGTTAGTTAGGTTACTTTTTTGATACCACCCAGAAAAAGGTCGTCGAGTCATGATTGAAGCCAGTTTTTATATACATAGGCATAATTTTTTTTTACAGTTTTCCATATAAGAAACACTTCTAACCGGCTAAAACTAGGTGTAGCCGCACTTCGAGCATTAGCAGTAACATATATACTATGTAAATAAGATAAATCACTGAAATCTATTTAAGATTGAGTTAATGTGTGTAGGGCGGCTAGTGATACTTTGTGTGATGAGTAGCAAGCAAGTCATCTTATGGTTATTACGTTCATAATGAAGAAAAGATAAAATTCAAATCACTGCTATAAAATTTCAATTCTACGTTGATTTAATCTACTCTTTTTATTTACTTTTTCTACTCCAGACTCTGCAGTTATAAATAAGATAAAAGTCAAAGCTAATGTTTTTCTTAAGCATCAAGTTCCACAAGACGAATGGTCGTATAATGTCTTATTTTGATAAGGGTTCTACTGTCGATATGTCAAATAAACAAACACCCTACTCTAGTAGAAACAAGCTCTCATTGGTTGCGAAATACGATTTTGAAGGCACTTAGTAAATAAAAGGACTTATTAATATTCTCGTGAAGGCGTATACAATATTCCGATAAAACCACATTTTTATATGACAAAATGTAATGAAATAATGTAGGGTGTGGTGGAATGAGTTTCTTTAACAAAAACTGTAGATAATAAGGATTCCTATAAGAATATGTAGTGCTTGCAATGTGTTACTTCTGCTTATGTAATGGTGAAAATGCGTCTAAAACAAACAAGTTTGATAGTATTTCGAATTGGCTTTTTTAGATATTACCTATTGAATGTTTTACACGATCAACTGAAGCAATTTAAGCTCTGAAATTTTTGAACTACATATGAGGTAAAGTCTTACATTCTTAGCTTAAGTTGGTACTCTTAGGTGGAAGCTTTGTCCGGTAGTCGACGGCGATAGAGAAATCAATAGGACACTACAAAAAAAAACTCTTATCATAACTGTGAATTTTTGACGCTTTGTAGAGACGGTCTCGTGATAATTAGCAAATATGCAGGCTAAATGTACTGACAATTCCTCAAATTCACGACAGATTTGAGTAGTACTTCATTAAATCACATCATCAATAATATGACATTATCACAACATTCAACCTATATATCCATTAGAAAATTGTATTTACCAAATTTGATTGCCAGACAAGATTCGGCCAGTCGGTTCGTAAATATTTTTTGCCACTTTAATATTCTATACGTATTCTTTCAAAGGAGTGAAGCTGAATACTAAATGAATTGGTGTAAAAGATGTGCTACATGCGTCATCATATCTTGAAATACATGCCTATTTAAATTTTAGATCAATTATTCTATTTAAAAAAATAAGTCGAAAATAATCATAGTTGCTATCTACTGATGTGTCAGAAGCTTAGTTGGTAAGACAGTCCCCAAAATAGGGCAAAAGCTAAATGAAAGAATACAATAATAAAGAATTATAACTAGGCCAAAATAATACGTCACTAAAAGTGCCTAAAGGAAGATGGATGCCATATTAAAAGTACAGACGCCAGAACTAGATCACCACAAAAACTAGTCATTTGTTCCACGCCTCGACCACGAATATAATCTCCCAACTCCCTTCATACAAGGGCCAGTCAATTAAGCTCAGTATCAACCCCTAACACAAAAAATCAACGTTACAAAGACGACCCTACCGTCCTTGTCTTAAGGTTCATCTACCTTCAGCGTTAACTTTTCTCAAAGTCACGTGATCTGCTCATTATCTGAGCAAATTCTCCGCCTCAGAAATTTGTTACAGTAACAAACATAAGAAGCACAATAATTATCTCTACGTGTCGTCAGTGAAATGAAATTGTTTTCCGAAACCAAAGTTTGTGAACTTTTGACAAAGTATCGTGGAAATTTCATATATTACGCTGGAAATTTCGCAGATTCAATTTTACTTTGAACGCGGCTATCACTCATATGTACAGAATGTATTTTTACATTCCGTGAATATTTTCTGTTAGAGTGTTGCTTTTAACCTTTAAGAAGCAAGCAACACTATAGTTATATAGGAATACTAGTGAGTGCTCGCGACTCCGTTCGCGTAGAAGTCGGTTTCCCGTGGGAATGCGAAGTTTTCCCGCGGTAAAAAGTTCGGTTAATTCATTCATACATATATTTTTGGTATCTAGAACCATTTTCGCAGCGCACGCAACGGAAGCCCTCAAGGATAATTTTCCCCGTTTTTTTTACATTTTCCATTATTTCTTCGCTACTAATAGTTGCAGCGTGATGTTATATAGCCTAAAGCCTGCCTCGATAAATGGTCTATTCAACACAAAAAGAATTTTTAAATTCGAACCAGTAGTTCCTGAGATTAGCGCTTTCAAACAAACAAACAAACAAACAAACAAACAAACTCTTCAGCTTTATTATATTAGTATAGATAAGGATAGTGATAATTGAAAGTAAGAATTTAGAAGTATTTCCCAAAATAAAAAAAAGTTTTTAGATTTCCTAATTTTGGTTTTCGTGTTTTTATAATGATCATTAACTTACCTACGGTACGTTTATATTTTTATTGGTACCTACCAACAAATGCAACAATAACAAAAAACATTTCTATTTCTAAAACAAACCAATTCCAACCCCACATTTTTAATTCCGGTAACTAACGCGCTGAATCTGCAAAAGTGAATGAAATAACTAAATTTGAAATAACACAAGTACTTCTGACTACACTGTGCTCTGTCGGCGATTGAATACGTCCAAAATATTCACCTACGACACAGATAGCGTGTTGTTATTGTTGCAAACAACAACGATGTAGAACGTACTGGATGAAATTTGAAAAATGAAAAAAAATATTGTTTGTCATTGCATGATTAATTATATTTGCAGATTCATTCTTATTAACGTGTAAGATACATTAATGTGTATGCTACTAAATGCTTTTGAAGCAGAAAAAGAGAGATATATGGACTGCTGACTTAGACGACGAATTGATGCCTTGGAAAAAAAGCTGGGATACTTTGAGTGAGATCTAGGTTTGAAGCTACCCCAAATGTATATTAGCGTCGACATGTAGCTACCCTATCCGTTCTATCCTATAATTTCCTCTCAAAACCCTTGACAATTAATGCCAATCCAGTACTTTACATCTGTGCTCAGTCCACTGTTCAGCACTATTATAGGAGGCTTTGTTCTCATTTCACGTATTCGGATGCATCCCTTCTGTGGGTTTTGTGATTCCCAACTGAGACCCGAGGAATCTATGAAAGTGAGTCAAAATATAGACCAGTGGTGTTGCTCAGTGAGCTGGACGAATATGAAGCGATTGTGTTTAATACGAATGTTCTAGTTTATCCGGTAGGTACCTAAGAGTTTGACTTTACCTAAGTACTAGAGTTTCGGGCAATAAATAGATGAAAAGGTTTTTCATCAGGTTCACTTTTTTGTCCGTCTGTCTGTCAATATTCTTAAAAACGCATGTCCACTAAGGTCGGTGTCTCCTTGAAACTATGAAAAAGTTCGATCTTCACTACAAAGGAATCAAAAGATACTTTCTGTTTTAAGGCTGCACGTTATAAAATTTACAAGAGATCACCGGCGTAGTACGTCCAGTTAAAACAGTTCGGTTGTTTTAACCAAGAAATGCCTTTCGTGTTGTTGTTATGCTAAAACAGCGTAAGGTCAACTGCCAAAAACCCAAAATTCTTCCACTCCATCTCTCACACTTTTATCACCCAGCCCACACTCTTGAACCAGTAAAGCCGAAGCCTCGCTAAAATGAAATATTATTTTCTCCAATCTCAACAAGTCAATGGACGTGCAGGTCAGTGGGTACAAGGCGCCGGTAGATGGGACGTAAAGGGGGAACGTCTTCTGCCATGAATTATTCAACACCCTGTAATGAGCCCGAGGCGGAGACTTCAGTCACACAGGAAAATACAGGGTGTTGCAAGTTTTTGAGAAAAATGCGCGGGATTGTGAAGGTTCGTTTGATCGGATTTGGATTAGTGATCGGTTGTTAGGTAATTGTGGAGGTGATTTTGTGCGTCTTTCATAACGCATGGTAAAACGTATAATAATGTTATATTAGCTCGTCAAGACAATCTTATATTGGAAAGCAAAAATAACTAGTTGTTTTTTTTATTATGTTAGGCTATCGTTTTTTGATCATTGCTACTTTGCTTGTATGCAATCAAAAATATTTAAAACCTGCTTCTTTTCAGGAAGCAAAATTAATTTATTTCTTTTTCTAATATGGAAAAAAAGTTTTTAATTAAATACTTAACATTTATGTTTTCTAATCTCATTAATTCTATGTTTATCGAGAAACATCGGATTCCTTCCATTATTTACACCAACCCACTTCTCCTATAATTATTTTAGCATTAAAGGTTTCTAGAAGATTCCCACAGTTTTCCGTCCCGAAGTAGTCCTCCCTTTTATGTCACTGTTTGAGGGTAAATTGGAATAAAACCTATTTAGCTGGGACTGCGGGGTGATTGAAAATTGAAGGTGGCTTTTGTTACCATTCGGGTTTTAAAAGGTGAGGGACAAAACATTTGAAAATATTGGGTATTTCGTCTTTTTTGTTGAGATAAAATAACTAGTGGCCGCCCGCGACTCCGTTCGCGTGGAAGTCGGTTCCTCGTGGGACTGAGAAGTTTTCCCGCGGTTAAAATTACCCTATATGTTATTCTGATGTTTAACCTATATTACTGTAAAGTTTCATCAAAATCCATCCAGTAGTTTTTACGTGAAAGAGTAACAACCATCCATACATCCATCCATACATTTATAATATTAGTAGGATATACAGGGTGTTTGGTGGGTGAGAATCAAATGAAAATGGCGGATAGGTGAGGATATTAGCTATTTACTTCCACTTATTTAATTGCATTTTGGTTCAAGTTTTAGAATTTATTCGATTTTTAAGATTTTATTAAGAAAATCCCCGATTTTGTCATTAAAAGTCCAATATATTTTTTATTTACTGTCGGAACCAAAATGCAATTTAATAAGTGGAAGTAAATAGCTAATAGTCTTACCTATCTACCATTTTCATTTGGCTACTCACCCTCCAAACACCCTGTATATACCTATTATATTTTACACTTAAAAGCGTAAAACTTATGAGTTTGTTTAAACGCGCAAATATTAGGAATTAAATATTTTTTTGTCAAATAGTCAGCTATATAGGAGTGGAGCAGTCATGAAAAATATTTCAAAATGGGTAAAAATATTACTTTATTTTCTTTTACTGAAATACTGTTCCTAAAATAAGATAGTGCGAGTGAAACCGCGGGGCACAGTCAGTATAAAAAAATGGATATCTAAAACCGGCATTTATTCATTCAATACCTAAAGCACTTTTGTTTCAGGCACCTTTTGGAACACCTACAACTTTTAAACTTATTTAACCTTTTAAGGCCTAAATCAAAAATAAAACCCTGAATTGGCCTTAAAAAGTCAAATAAGTCATTTACGTATTTAATTTGGAGACAAGCTATATTGAAATATATTTCAAAGGTATCCGAATATCTCTATTTCTATTTGTAAATAAATAAATTCACAAAGGCCAGCGGTTGTCAAACGTCGAACCGGCTCATTCGCGTGACTGAGTCCTAATCCTCACAAAATACAGACCACACTTTGGGAATAAAATAGGAAGCTGCGTTCGCTACCCGTGAAGGGATTTCTACAGACATATCTAGAGGTAAGGATGAATACGTAGCTATTGAGATTCCGATCTAGTAAGGAGTAATTTGGTAAATTTTATTATAGTCAGTAACCTAACCTGTTGTCGATATTATGATTTTAGTTATAGAGCTATCTGTCCAATTTGGATGTCAAGAGGTTGAAATAGCATATCCTACAAATATTATAAACTAGTGGCCGCTCGCGACTCCGTTCGCGTAGAAGTCGGTTTCCCGTTTGAATGCGAAATTTTCCCGCGGTAAAAAGTTCCCTTAATTCTTTCATACATATGTTTTTGGTTTCTAGAACCGTTTTCGCAGCGCACGCAACGGAAGCCCTCAAGGATGAATAATTTTCCCCGTTTTTTTTTCACATTTACCATTATTTCTTCGCTCCTAATAGTTGCAGCGTGATGTTATATAGCCTGAAGCCTGCCTCGATAAATGGTCTATTAAACACAAAAAAAGTTTTTAAATTCAAACCAGTAGTTCCTGAGATTAGCGCGTTCAAACAAACAAACAAACAAACAAACAAACAAACAAACAAACAAACAAACTCTTCAGCTTTATAATATTAGTATAGATGTGAAAGTTGTGAGTAGGTATGTGAGGATGTATGGATGTATGGATGTTTGTTACTCTTTCCTGTTAAAACTATTGGACGGATTTGGATGAAAATTTGCAGTAATATAATAGGTTATACATCAGAATAACACATAGGGTACTTTTTACCGCGGGAAAACTTCTCATTCCCACAGGAAACCGACTTCCACGCGAACGGAGTCGCGGGCGGCCACTAGTTATTTAATATAATAAATATTTAAATAAATATGTATGCGTTATGAACAATCATTTGCATTTATTGTCTTTTAAAGGAAATTGAGCTCAGCCGAGATGATTTTTTATGTTCCCTCAATCAGTTATAGTACCTGCCTACTCCATGTAATGAAATCTTATAAATCTTAGGAATCTTTAATTTTTTTACAGTTTTTGTCAGTACCTATCACTTTGTGTAATATAACTTAGTGTAAATTTGTTCTTTATCTAAACCAACAGAAGTAAAAAGAAATATAATATTTAAAAAATGGTAACGCAAAACTAAACAAAATATTCTAACAATGAAAGCATTTGTTTGTGTTAAAGTGTTTCGATAAATTTAAAACCACAATTAAACCAGATAAAGCCCATTCACAATATAAATGAAGCATTACACCAGAAACCGCATTACAAAAATAAAACCTAGCAAATAGTAATCCGCATTAAATTACGGTTATAATATATCAGAAATTAAAAGGCTTAAGAACCATAAGAATACTTGGCGTTAACGTCGTTTCAATTTAGCATCCTGTTAAGTAGGCTCATTTGGAATACCAATCACTATTGACCTATTTACAAAACGGAGGTTCATTTTGATTCGATAATTAATGACAGCTGGGCAGTTTCACAGAGAATTTACACGTTGATTCTGAGTCAACTCATTAAGCGAAAATGAGCTTTAATTGGTTGGAATACAGGGTACATTTGCTTATTGAACTAGATTTAATTTGGAAGTAGGACGTGCTTTTAAGCAGATTCCGGGGGATTTTCGTATCAGTGACCTCACAATATTGATGGTTTGAAATCGATTTTGCTCTACTTACAAACGAATTTCTACCACTATCAAGCACTTCAATCAAGCCATTACTGTAAAATATCTTGATATTTTACAGTAATGGCTTGATTGATTTAAGCAATGAATAGAAAGAATCATTCAATACTTAAGCATCTTAAAGTATAACTCCTCAAGTTTTCTGTACCCTGAGTAGCGTTAAATGTACGTAAGTCTGCACTCTTACGGATAGAATTTAGTCCATATTGTTTTTTTTTAATTAAATAATAATAATACAAAGAATACTCTTATACTTATTGAAACGAAATTTTAACTGTTAGGTCAAAATTATTAACAAGGTCACATCTACTTTACGATGTTTTTATAACCATTTAATACGTCATTGAGTTTCTGAAATCTCTATTTTCCTCTTCCAGACTACAAATCACACTACTTAAACAAAGTATCATAAGCCCTTTCAAATCTAAGCAGCTACAATGAATCGGGTGACTTTCAAAAACAAATCGAATTATATGCGAACCCTGCCGTATTTTATTAGCAAGAGAAAATGATAAATTGATTCTCACAGAGGAACAATGGGATAGCGGTAGATGGCGTTTTAATTTTGTCGCGTAATCATGCCGTGGTTAAGGGTGCATTTCCACTGAATCGATTTTTAAATTAGATACGTTTTGTATGAAAATGTGCTGCTACGTTCATTTTCACTTGTGTTTAAAACATTAGGGATGCTTACGAAATATGTTTTTTGTTTATGTCATACACGTCACTCTACTCTTAAAATTATAATATTGTGAAAATCTGTGAAAAACTAAAAGTATGAACCTATCTTTGATGATAGTCGATTATATTATTAATCCAAAGAATGAATGTGGTCCAGATAATATAAATTGGTTTGAGACTTTAAATCCTGGAATTTTTATTTTCCTGAGGAGTAATGAAAGATAATTAATGTAAATGTAGCGATGTGAAGTTTACTGTGGTTAATCAAATATATTATTTTCATTGTATAATTACTGGAAAGAACTGAAAACATTTACGTAATTAACATAAGTTTATAACAACAATTTGTTTTATATAATTTGTTTAAGGATTAATTAAATCAGCTTAATAACTGTTCAACGAACTGTAAATAATGTGATTAAACATTGATTTAATTAAATTATAAACTGGCGTTTACTCAATCACTGTTCAGTATTTCAACCCCTACTTGTTCATTTACAAATTTTGCAAACAAATTGAAGGATATTAACAATATTTTATTCACTCGACTGAGTTTTAGTTAAAACCGCGAACGTAAATTTTGTTATACTTATGGCTTGCGAGTTCTATTATCATAAACAGTTTTAAAACAAAATATGGCGGAATTGGACTATTCTTATGGTTGATTATTGATTATGAAGAGTGTGGTTTGCCAGTACCGAATATGGTGCTAGACGGAGTCTACTGTCATCGAGCGTGTAGCCGTCAGAGTGGGAGAGTGTGTCTTAAGTCATGGCGACGAACGGTTAGAAATGTAATTCTTGGTGTCTGCGTAGAAACTGTCTCGCGATCCGTGCCTTCTTGAGATTTAATTGAATGACCTAATGGTAGCTATCAAGAGGCGATAATTACAGCGATGAAACACCGTGAGCAACTGGTTTAATTTGATTCTAACACATCCCCCACGTATACCCACAACTTAAACTACTAGACGGCTCCTGAAAATGAACTCTGCTAACGTACCTTCGTTATCAGATAATCTAAGCAGGATCCTACAAACTTAGTAGGATATTAACAAAACAAAAACATCCAACTCATCGGCAAGCTCTTTGCAACTTGTAAAGCAACTTGAATGGAAATTAACAACAGTGTGCCAATCAATCAAATAACGCTGACTGTACGCAACTTGCCGACAAGCAGTAGCGAAAACTTCCTAAATTAACTTCTAAATATACATTAGCTATGTAAAGAAAACAGGGAAACAGGGAAAAGTTCAACGTTTGCGAGGGTAATTATTTTTTTGCAACAAACTTCCGGAGGGCGCGTCTCAAAGGGAAATTTGGTAGGGAGGATAGGGATGGGACATAGCACATGGGAGAAAAAAAAAACTTCACTTGTAAATGTTTGATGCCTAACATTTATAAAATTAAGAGATTAGATCTAAATAGAACATTGGGTGTACTTACGGCAGTCTTTTAGTTTAAGAACTGACTTATTTATTTTTAGTGTTTGGAAAATAACACTAAATTGAAGTTTAATTAAATAGGTAATGTTTAAATTCAAAAAAAAGCGACACTTGAAGAACTATTTTTCAAAATAGGAGAATAGGAGCCGTAGGAAAAGAAAACGTTAAAAAATATAAAAATATATACGTTAGCTAAATATTTTTACATCACTAAGAAAAATGCACGTTGCTTGCTTTTTTCTTTTCTTATTCCGAACATAATACGGTTGGGCCGTTTGATTGAAACATTGTTTGAGAATAAAATGTTTGTTTAAGAGATTACGATGTTAACAGTCTTTGGATGTTGTTACATTTATTAATAACGTTTGATTCTTTCTAAAAGATTTTTTGAGTAATACAAAGCGAATGAATAAAAAATGATGTAAGCGCCTTGTTTTGTTTACAGTTTAAATGACACATTTCCATGTGTTTCATCACGATGCCTTGCATAATCTAGCAAAATAATTAATGTAACTGGCGACTTAAAACCATTATTTATTTAAACTTCGTTGATTATATTTTTAGAAAAAGAAACACAGGTGTTTATAAAATAATCTCGTTACTCAAACAGGTTTTTATTTATTTATTATGTTAAATGTGATTATGAATACGAAGAAAAATACCTCTTAAGAATAAGCAAAAAAATTGTTTCGATATACCCTTAGTTTTTTTTACTTTATTTTGCACGTTTTGACTTCATAGAAATATCTGACCAACCAGTTCAATTAAAATGATTTCTCTCCGTTGTTTTTTCCATATTTTCGTCTCCTAATAACTACCAACGGCGGAGCTTGGTCCATCGTTAGCTGAATGACTTTCCTAACAAAATTAGCTGAAGCGACCCCATTGTGCAAAGTTTAGTCGCAAAGCACTTTTGGCTTTCTGAAAAATGATTATTTACAAAGTTCCTTTTGATGTGCTTGAGCTGAGGATTCGATGTTAGATAATAATGGTCTTGTTTGTGACCGGCAGTAAATAAAATACTATTTCAATGGTTTTCGATAAGTATTCAAGTCCTGCTTGGTGACTGAATTTGACGGGACGTAAGACGCCATCTTACATTCGGTTTTCAGAATAATATTACGAAATTGTTATTCGAAATAAACAAATCACGAAAGAATGTTGAGTGTTGTTTTTTTATCAAACCTGCCATTTTTTTCATATTCCTACACGAAAATGTTGTTTTGCACATTTAAGTTATCAAAACATTACTTTGTAAATACTTCCAAGCTAAATTTTTACATTAAACAACAATAATAATGTTTAACTAGCTTGCTAGTTTTTATTGGCTGGTCATAAAATCTAAAACAAATTTTGTTGGTTAGGGATACTAGCTTTTACCCGCTCGGCTTCGCACGCGTTAAATTCGGAGTAAAACTCCTTTCCCAGTTACTATTTTATTATACTCGTACATGTAAACCTTCCTCTTGAATCAGTCTAGAAAACAAACATAAAACAGTAACCTTAAAAATATATTATATCTTAATTCCTAATCTCAGTACAATCCATTCCAGTTCAAAAAGATAAAATCATTCCATCCAACTTAAAAAAATATAAAATCTGCTACGTCCGTAACTCGTAGCTCGTAGAAAATTCGTAGTATGAAAAAGCTGCGATATAAAATGTAGACGAGGTATTAAAACGGATCGTCACTCTCGTTTTCGAAGCTTTTGAAACAGTCGTTGTAAAAAACGTTCACACACGCGACTGCGGCGCAAATCTGTTGCTTGCTCGGTGACTCTACGTTGAGGGCACTTCTAAACGGGTCGTTACGAACTCGGCAGTGGATTTTAAATAAGGTTGAAGTTATTTTAAATTTTAATTACACTTTATCAGTAATGTTTTTTATAGTGAAAATAATTGATAAGATTTAAATTTTCTTTCGTTTAGAAAACCTAAGGTTCGACGTTGACGCTTGTACACAACATAGGTATTATATTTTTTCGATCATAAAACTCTGCAGTAACTAAAAACAGAACTGTAAAAAAAACTTATTTAAATTCATTTTTTAAAGTGTTTTATTGTATAACGATATGATGTTAAAATGTTACCAAAGCAAATAAACCTATTCCCAAAAAAGTCAATTCCTTTCCCAAACGAATACGCTGTAACCGAGAAGTGCCCTCCTAAATTGTGCAGTATTTTTACACTCACGAGTTTTGTCACTTGACACCATTTCACTTTCCCTCGCGCCCCACTAACACAGTACGAGTGTGAGGCTTGCCACCACTTATATCATACCTACTTTATAAACTGGGTGATTAGTTACTGGGAAAAAAACCTTGGGAAGTTCTTATGAGAAAGAAGTGTTGGGATACTTAGTAATCTAATGTGTCAGTTACTAACTTGTAGAAAAGAGTTAAACGATATTTAATAATTTGATTGATTAATATTTCGATGCCTTTAAGAACTAATAATCAATCTTATAAAAATACAACTAAAAAAAAAGTTTTTTTTAGATTTTAACATAACTCTTACGACTTATAACAAATCTATTCTGGATCTTGTATTGAGCATGTTCATCATAGTATGTATTACTATACTTGTTTCCCATACATAAATCCTTGACAATATTATTATATTATTGGGATTTTAATTAAAATATCATTTTGAATCCATTAATTACTTAACAAAACTGTCCCTCTCACACAAGCTTAACAACCTTAAGTATAAAACAAAACAAATGCTATCATCCATAATTACAAAGGTTTTAACATACGAAGGATTCAAAAAAGGAACGCAACCTCAAGTCCATGTGCCACCATTTTAGGGCCTGACCCTTTAAAAAGGGACCAGCCCTCAGCTACATAAAGCAATTATCATTGTTATTGCTGACATAAACCAAAGGGTCCCCCTTATTTAAATATAAATATTCTTCAAAGGCATTAGAGATATTCAAAAGTTACGCTGTCTTTCGGTCTGTTAGATATTCACGTTTGAAGATTTAACTGATTTTGATGAAATTTGATACAAAGATAGACTAGATCCTTGAGAAATGTCGTAACTTAGGAGGTCATCTCTTAAGTAAAACCCCGATCGCGATCACACTCAAACGATACTTTTACTTCGCTAAAATAGTTGAAAAGTATTAGGTAAGTGTTTGAAAGGGTTTTGCGGTGTTTTTCTTATAGGACAACTCCCCCGGGCCTATTTACGTAAAAAAGTATTTAAAGGGTTTCAATAAGCGAAGAAAGTTTTATGGAATTTTGACATCATTAAATAGAGACTATGTGTAGGCACAACGGGAATTTTTAAAATAATGAATAATAGAAACACCAATCAAAAGTTAGTTCACCTAAATATACTTATTTTTCAAAGTTCAATTCAAGCGAATAAATATTCCAAGATCGATAGAAGTTGTTTTTAGAATAATTTCTTTGATCTCGATACGGGGGCAGTGGAGTAGGAAATTTTGAGGTTATAAATAGGATTTAGTCGGCGGGAGACGAAATTAAGTTAACCGTGACAAAATGAAGGCTTTAGTTACATTGTTTAGTTGACGAGTTTGATTTTATTACCAGTTTTATTCTTTGTTAATGTTATTTAATGTTCTGAATCTGTACTTTTATCATATATTATCCTACTTATATTATAAACGTGAAAGTTTGTGAGTATGGATGTTTGTTACCCTTTCACGTAAAAACTACTGGATGGATTTTGATGAAACTTTACAGTAATATAGGTTAAACATCAGAATAACATAAAGGGAACTTTTTACCGCGGGAAAACATCTCATTCCCACGGGAAACCGACTTCCACGTGAACGGAGACGGGGGCGGCCACTAGTATTGCATATTTTGTATTGCAACCAAACATATTTGCTGTATGAAGACCTAAACGCTTTTCTAAAACTATAAAACGTGTAAATAAATTTTCTTTCAGATTCAAACGCCACCATTAACAATTAAAATAAGACGTATAAACGTTTAATAAAATAAAATAAATAAATAAATAATATAAACAAATTAATAAAACGTAAGTACGTAAAAAAGAACATAGCCTAATAATACTTAGTTTCAAATCTTTTATTGTAACATCAAACTTATTAGAATACTCACGTGGTACAATTGCCAGCGGTTGTCAAAGCAACGTGCAGCAGTAAAAGCGCTACCACCGCCGCCATTTTGAATTGGAGCCGATCAGCGCATCTCAAAGTGGGCGCGATATGTGCCACTCAAACTGCGGATCTGAAACGAGAGGGAATTCTGTGTTCAGTTCTATTCTTGGTACCTTTTTTGTGGGGGTAAGGGAGTAGAATTGTATATTAGCAATTTTTAGGTCACCGAAGAAAAGGTTTTTATTTTACTAAAAAGGTATCTTCGACTGTTAGTAAAAAAACAAGTTTTAGATTATAAATCCTAAAAATATAGTAAAAGATTGTATGTGTAATTGTAGAAATTTCCACAGTTATAATCTTGCTAAAAAAGAATATGTGTCCTAAAAGAATAATAAAAAAAATGTTTGATGGTAGGTTAAAACAAATAAGAAGAATCTATGTTAGAAACATCTTTGCGTAACTTCAATTAAAAATACGAGCCGTCAAGAAAGTCCCTTTTTCCACTGTAAAGTTTATCTTTAAATTTACGACCATCAACGCGTTTCAATTTAAACAAACGCAGTAAAAAGACGGCTCGGTCATATTCTAAATCGTTTCAGAATACTACAAGCCGGCCTTTTTCCAATAAAGGTCGTCAGGGATAAAAGAGAACTTCTATTTCTTAAATAAATAAATAAATAAATAAAAATGTTTATTGTAAAAACTGTGTACATTGAGGTGTTTTATAATAGGTAAGTACTTATATACAGTTTGCCCTTTCGGACGTACAATATTTTATAATAATAAAGTAACACTAGTCATTGACAAAATAGATCCCGCCACCTTACAATATTACATTAGTGAAACTATAGTCAAATTATCAAAGTGACAAAAGTGTGGTGAAGTGTTTAGCAGATTAGATATATGGGAAAGTATAAATATTTGAATATTATATTACATCATTTAAATATTCTGTTATGTTATAATACACTTTACTCAAAAGAAACTGTTTTACTTCATACTTAAATATGTCTATACAACCAATCTCTAAAATATTTTTTGGCAGATGATTATAAAGTATTGGCAACATACAGAAAACACTCTTATTTAGATACGCAGTCTTATTATATGGACAACATACTTTTTTTCGATTACGTTCACTTCTAAAATTAACAAATAAATGTAAATTATTTCTAACGAATAATACGGCTTCAAAAATATAAATACATGGCAGTGTCATTATTTTCAAATTTTCAAATACATTTTTACAACTATCTGTTTGTTTTAATTTACAAATGGCTCTAATGCATCGCTTTTGTGCTCTAAAAATGTGTTCCGTGTCAGTCGAATTTCCCCAGAAGAGTATGCCGTACCGAAGCAGAGATGCAACATATCCGTGATAAGCAGTCACGACTGTGGCAATGTTTGAAATTTTTGAAAGCATGTGAAGTGCGTATGAATATTGATTTATTCTCGATTTTAGCTTCTCAATGTGCAATTTCCAGTTTAGTTTATTGTCTATTACTAAGCCTAAAAATTTTGTATTCTGTACTTCTTGAACATTATGACCCTGATAATTTAAATAAAGTTTACTTGGATTTACTGCTCTATTTATAAACTCCATGACAAATGTTTTGTTAAAATTTATTTTTAGAAAGATTGAAGTTAACCACTGCACGGTTGTTTCAAGTGTGTAGTTTATTTCTTCTTCAAGTTTGGACCTATCTTTATTATAAAATACAACCGTAATATCATCGGCAAAGAGTACCATTTGATGCTTAGTATTCTTCGGGAGATCATTTATATAAATAATAAACAGTAATGGGCCCAAAACGCTTCCCTGTGGAACTCCACTATTAATAGTTTTATAAGAAGAAAAATATTTAATTTCCTTTTGAATTTTGGGATCAACACGAGAGATAAGAGTTGCTTGTTTACGGTTTTCAAGATAGGATTTTATTAGATTAAGAACATTGCCTCTTACTCCATAAGTGAATAATTTGTCTAGCAGTATTTCATGATTTACATAATCAAACGCTTTCGTAAGGTCCATAAACAGAGCGCACGTTGGAACTTTTTTGTCTACACTTGACATTACAGGTTTCAAAAAGTCATAAATTGCCATATCAATATTTTTATTTTTACGAAAGCCAACCTGTTGGTTTGCAAATAGCTGTTTGTTTTCGAAAAATCCGTACAAATTTTCATGTATTACTTTTTCAAAGACCTTAGAAAGAACTGGAACTAAAGCAATTGGACGATAACATGCCATATCATGTCTATCACCTTTTTTGTAAAGGGGTTTAACTACAGTTTTCTTTAGTTTATCAGGAAACACTCCTTTGCTTATACACAAGTTAATAATATGACTTAAAACTGGAGATAATTTAGCTGAAACTTTTTTTAAAATATTAGTACATATATCATCGTAACCAGTACTGTGTGTATTTTTTAGATTTGCGATTATTCTATTAATGTCATCAGGAACAGTTGGCGACATAAATAAGGAGTCGCAAATTTCGGAGTTAATATTTTTATAATTATAATTATTTTGAGGTAATATATGGTCAATAAAAAAATTATTGAAAGATTCCGCGATCAAAACAGGGTCGTTTACTATTTTGTCGTTAATTTTAACTTCTTCTATTTCTGATTTAGGTAAGTTTAACTTTGTTTTATTAATGACATTCCAAGTTGCTTTGCTCTTATTTTTAGCAGAGGTTACGTAATGGTCATTTTGACTTTTCTGTGTCATTTTTATTATACGCTTAAGTCTGTTTGAAAGTGAGTTAAATTCATTTTTATGTTGTACAGTTCGCTTTTTCCTATACTTCAATAAAAGTTGCCGTTTTCTCTTAGAGCAATTTCTGATACCGGCAGTTATCCATTTGGGTCTAGTTTCTATAAATACCTTTTTTTCTATTAAAGGAAAGCACAAGTAATAAAATAAAGTCAATAATTCATAAAAAATGTCAAAAGCTGTGTTTGCATCATCACAGTCAAAAACGTCTTTAAAAGTTAAAGAGTTAATATAGCATTTAAATTTTCTAATATTATCTGCACTGTAGTCTCGTTTTTCTACATGCCAATATTTGAAGTTACAACTTGGTTTGACTGGACATATAAGCAACTGAGCAGTGTGATCAGACAGAGCTAACTCTATTACTTTACTGTTGCTTCCGCGAACGTTATCCATAAAATTATCCAAGCATTTACCAGACTCAAGACGTGTAGGCTCCATTATTTGTATTTTTAAATTATAAGAAGATATAATATCAATTAAGAAGTCAGATTCGAACGATTTTTTAAGGGTGTTAATGTTAAAGTCACCGCAAATAATTACTTTGTTTTTGCCATATGAAAAATCATTTAATAACATATTAAGCATTTTAAAAAATAAATTAATATCTTCCTTTAGACTCCTTGGTGGACGGTAAATACAAAACAAATATATTCTGTGATGCAGCAGCTGGATCCCAGAACATTCTATTTTACCTTCTATGGAATACTTTTTCATTTCAATTTCTTTAAACCGATGAGTCTTTCGAACCAAAATGCATGCGCCGCCGTGACGATTTTGACGAGAGAAGCAAGAACCGAGCACAAAGTTATTTACTTGTAGACAATTCGTGTCACTGCTAATCATATTATGTTCCGTTATACATAAAACGTCGATAGAATTATATTTTTTCTGACAGGAATCAATGGCTAATAAAAGTTGTTCTGATTTTGATATCAATCCGTCAATGTTTTGATGTAAAATGTTAATTTTGTTGTAGACGAAAACATTTTGCGGTACTATTAACTATTTCACTACAATTGTCAAAAGGTTCAGTTTGGGTAAAACTATTAACCAATTTGGGACTACACGCATTTAGTTTTTTAACATTGGTTTGAAAATTCTCATATTTCAATCTATAATCTTGTCGTAAAAGTTCTTTGAGTATTAATTGGCATTTACTCAGGAGATAAGGAACATGTCTTGGACTAAATTTCAGTTGTTCTATATCAATAAAGCTTATATTGTTACAAGTATTGTTTCTATTTAAACACAAAAATTTTAAAACATAGTTTAACTTATTTACATTTAAATACTTGTTATTTGGGATCCCCGTCATAATAATATTTGTATTACAATTGTTAAGGAGAAAAGACTGAACCCAGAATTGAAATTCATTTGGATTTCTATCGTTAAGTCCCGTGAGCACTATAATGAAGTCATTTTTGTTTAATTTTTTAATTTCATGCAATTCTGTAGTTAATACTTCCCTTGTTGTAGCACCCGGTTTCCAGAAACAGCTCACAGTAAACTCACTGCCAACCAACCGCTGAAAAACTCGTTGAAAATTTCTTCCTTGATCGTCCGCGATAACAATAATCCTTTTTTTTGGAGATTTTTCTATTGATTTTATTTGTATTTGTGGTTGAGGGATTTCTGTTTTTTGCGTTGGAGATATAGGTGGTTCTTGTAGGCCCAGGTCATCGATGGTGTTATTTAAAATTGATTTTTGTTTTTTAGTATTTCGCTGCCTTTTCTTTGTTGTTGACTTTTTTGCTGAGCTTATTTTAGTTGTGCTACTACAAATTCTTTCTAAATGTTTTTGTTTATTACCACTTTCGCTTAATTTTTTTTGTAGCAAACCATTCTCAATTGTCAGTTTGTCGATTTCACTATGTGCCGTTTCCAATTTTATTTCTAATTCCCTGATTCTTGTTTTTAGTTCACCCAATTCGTCACTGTTGAGCATTTCTGGGAGACTTTTTGCCGTAGAGGAGCTGTGAGAACAATATGAGTCATCTTCATTATTTTGTAGTAATTCAAATGAGTTTGATAATGTCATTGCTACAGTATTTGTTCTTTTTCTCATAGTTATATTTTGTGATCTATTCATTTCTAAACTTAATGGAAATTTAATACTCTCAAAAAGAATCTGTCCGCACTTGGGTTTGAACCCGTGATCTATGAGTTTACAAGCGCAAGGCTCGCCACTTGACCACAACCACGTATAACTTAAGTGTTAAAATTAAGACCCAAATTATTCTTGAAAATTGTCGTTGATGAAACTGTTTATTTGTTACCCTCAATTTTTACGTTATTGCACTATTCACTTTTATAAATTAAAACACTTTAAGTTAATATTTTTACAGTATTTGCACTTCAGTTTTATAAGAATCTATGACTTACAAAACACAAATACTTTAAATAATCTGATTTAAGGCCAGTTACACAAATATTTTATAGATTGATTATCACTGCCGTTTTTTGCACTTTTTGTCGTTGTTTCACTATGTTAATGGTTAATAACACTTAGGTAAGTATTAAAAGGTTAGTACTAAATGTTAAACTAAAATCTATGCTAAAAATCACTAATTAACTATTTTAAATTATTTTTTATATCAGAGCTCGTAGTGAATCGGTCCACTAGCGCCACCGTACTTTATAAAAAATTTTCTTCTACAGAGGTAAAGTGTTTTAGAGTCAACAACGGGTTTCAAATGCTTTCCTACTAGGCGTTTTTTAGGCATTGACGCTGTATGAAAACTATTTCCCGACAGCTAATGCCATGAAACATAGTGTGAACGCTGGTCGAACATTCGGAATGCTGTTTTTTTTTAAATTGGGCCGCATTTAGTGTTTGAGAATCGTTGTTAATGCTGCAATTACAATAAAACCAAAAAATGTGTCACCTTTCATGAAAAGTTAAGGCAACCTTTTGACTATGGTCCAAAGTTCGAAAACGTTTTGTGGGAAAGCGTCCTTAGAGTCGACTAAACGAGGTTTAAAGTTTTCCACTTGGATCCATTATAGTCGTTTACAATAGACCGACTAGAAACCCGATTACAAAAGTACTCGTGACAGAATATTGACGCAAACCGGACTGTTAGCTTATAGGTATTTGTTCTTATTATTTAACTTGTACTTTATACAATTGTAACGTGTTCGAGACCTTATTATTTAAGCAGTAAAGTCTACTTAGTTACGTCTCAACCTCACCTTGGCTTAAATCATACTCATACTAATTGTCTAAATATTTTCAGGCTGAGTAGTTTTCCATAAACTTTACTTTGAAGGTCTGTTTATTTCAGTTTACACGTGTTCCTAACCCAAACTCGAAACTGGCTTCGTACAAATTTTCTGAAATAACATACCTACCGTTGTGTTAACAAAGATAAATTGAGAAAATTAATTAGTAAGCCTAGCAACGCACACATTCCTTTAATATATTGCTCTTACGCTTACATAAACACACCCTCAAATTATTTTATTATTTCATTCAACACTTGCATTGAAAGGAAATCGATAGTACAGTCAACAGAAAAAAAACCAAGTCATAAAATGTTTTCTTTTGTTTTATTTATTTATTTATTTATTTACTTAATTATGGAGAGACAAACAGCCAAAAACTTAAAGTAATTAACAAATTTTAGCTTCACTAGGCCAATTATATGTCCTCACTTATAGAAACTTAATACTAAAAGTGCCGAAACAAAACAAATTTAAAATAAAAATAAAAAGTTACAGTAAATGTCTAACCATTCCTGAAGAGGGTAGTTACAAACAATTAAAAAAGTTATTGCTAAGCATATTCCTCAAGGAACTAGTGGAGGTATGAAACAAGTCAATGTTCTTGTCAAGGCGAACAGTGTTGTTAAATTCATTGGTGACTCTAAATAAAAAACTATTCTGGCGATAATTGGTGCTAACCAGTGGAACATGGAGTGGGGGAAAGAATCTGCGGGATCTTGTGGGGACTTTAAGTGTAATTTTTTCTAATAATTCGCTACAGTCAATTTGGTTGCTGGTTATTTTTTGCAAGTAAATAAGATCAGCGATACGTCGACGTTCAGACAGTGGAAGAAGATGGAATTTCTTGCATAATTCGAGGTAATCATCACTTTTATAAATCACTTTAGCCCGAAAACATAAGAACTTAATAAATCTCTTTTGAACGTTTTCTAAACGTGATATATAAACGTCATAACAAGGATTCCATATTTGTGATGCGAATTCCAAGTGGCTCCTAACATAGGTACAATACAAAATTTTTATTGTTTTTATTTTAGTAAAATGACCTGCACTACGTATAATAAATCCCAGGGCCCTACGAGCTTTAGAAATAACGTTGGCTATATGAGCGTCAAACAGCAGAGCCGAATCATGTATTACGCCAAGATCCTTTAACTCATCCACTTGTGAAAGCACGTGGTCTTTTAAAGAATAGTTATTTGATAAAGGAGATGGCTTGCGTGTAGCACTCATAATGAAACATTTCCGAGGATTAAGATCGAGGATAAGTGCATCACAATAATTTTCTAGTTCTTGCAAGTCATTCTGAAGGTTGATGGCATCAATGTCAGTGTTAATTTTTTTGAAAATTTTCATGTCATCTGCAAAACAGAGAATGTTACTGTGTTTAAGAATCTTGTCAACGTTGTTAATGTACAGGATAAACAGAAGAGGTCCAAGAATTGAACCCTGTGGAACTCCACTTGGTATTTTAACCCAACTTGATATATAGTTATTGACCACTACAGCCTGAGATCTGTTTGATACGTAAGACATAAACCATCTCAAAAGGTCGCCAGCAATGCCTACCTCATGCAATCTCTGTATAAGCAAATTGTGATTTATCCTATCAAATGCCTTACTGTAATCCGTATAGATGATATCCACTTGACCACCACCCTCCATTGCATCCGTAAGGAAATCATTTAAAACTACAAGATTTGATGAGACTGACCGGCCTTTAATGAAACCGTGTTGCGAAGTACTGAAATAGTTTTTAAACACTGATGTAATTTGGGAATGAATTAAGCGCTCAAATAATTTTGCAATAATACATAGTTTTGAAATTGGCCTATAGTTGGTTGCGTCAGTCTTAGAGCCTTTTTTATGAATTGGAGTGATAAAGGCTGATTTCCATACATGAGGCATAATACCAGTTTCGAGAGACTTTCTGAAAAGCAATGTTAATGGCATAGCTAATGACGCGGCACAGTTGATGAGGAACAGAGCAGAGATATTGTCAGGACCAGCCGATTTGTTAGGGTCTAGTTTTTTTAACTGCGCCTTAACAGTATCAGGGTTGATTTCAACAGATGATAACAGCGGGCCATCCGAGACAACGTTACTAGCATGAGGGTCGACAACTTGACTAGGACAAGAAAAAGTTGAGAGAAAATACTCCGAGAATATATCACAGATTGCTTCCCCTGTACATGCGGATGAACTACCATACGTTAAAAAGCTAGGCATAATATTAGATTTGGATCTAGATTTCATGAATGTCCAAAACGCTTTCGGGCACTTTTCAATCGAATCCTCTACAAAATTCAGGTAATTTTGATAACAATCCTTCTCAACCTTTCTAATACGTTCTCTTAATAATTTAAATGATAATTGATCGGAAAGATTACCGTAACGTTTATACTTCTTCTGATACTTATTTTTTTCTTTAATTAATTTTATTAAGCCTGAACTAAACCATTTTGGATAATTATTACATTTTATTGATTTAATTGGAATAAATTGATTTATTAATAACGTTAGTGTATTATAAAAATATTTAACACATTCTTCTATGTTCCTCAATGAAAATTCATATTGCCAGTTAATTTTATCCAGCCTGTTGTTTATCGACAGATAGTCTCCCTTACTGTACAATAACTGTGTTCTAGGTGCTGAATTCAAGGAAGGTACTTGTGCAAAATCAACGTCTATTAACAATGCAGGATGAAAAGGATCAAGTGGAACAAGAGGATCAGTACAACAAGTTACAATTACATTGTCGTTAGACAGAACTAAATCCAGTAACCGACTTTGAAAATTATATGTTCCATTATATTGCATAAGGTTGAGGGTAAATAATTCGTCAATGAATTGTGCTTGGTCAGTCCCGGCTACTCTAGATGGGGTCAAAAATGCTGAACTTCCATCACATGACCACTGTATTTGACTCATATTGAAGTCACCTACAATGAGATATTTGTCGTTGGGGTATTGTAACATTGTGTCGTCGAGCTTTGTTAGAAAGTTTGTTAATTGCTGGGAAAGTGAAAAACCTTGTTTCTGATCACATAGATAAATGGCACATAAATTAATTGTATGTGAAATACGCGACTGTGGGTGTAAAATGCGAAGCGTTAACCACAAATCCTCGGCAGAGCTGTGGAGGGTAGGTTGTGGAAAAATAACTAATTCTTTGCGAGTAGCAATCAAAATGCCACCACCATACTCCTGGCCTGTCAGTGAATAATTCCTATCTCTACGCCATACTATGTAGCGGTCATCAAATAACTCACTATCCGCGAATCCCTCGTGAAGCCAAGTTTCAGTCAAAATAATTATATCATAATTACATAAACTCATGTTCCGGTAGAAAATTAAAGTTTTCGTACGTAAGCCCCTAACGTTTTGGTAGTAAACATTGAGACCCCGTAAATTATTAACTTTCAAATTAGCCATTACTAACAACTAAGACAATTTCACAATAATAATGTAATATCCAAATATAATTAGTACCCACAAACATCAAAAACTGAATATAATATTGGTAGCTAGTACCACTAAGTATCCACATCACAGTATATCTAAACTTTATCTTTGATTGATTAAATGATTTATATGAAATAGTTGTTCGCAATAAACTAAGAGTGGCCAAACCGCGCAAAACATTCCCACACTCCATGACATCCGCCACACACCGCTGTCCACGTTCGACTGTGCGGGCGCACGGGCCGCACGCCGATGTAAACAATAGGTAGCCAAAAATTGAGTAAGCCGGGGTCGTGAACATTGTTAGTTTGCACCTTCGCAAGTGAGAAACATTATTACATAACCCTAAACATAAAGCGTAAAAACTTAAGCTTTCATTTACATAATTTTTAAACATAAAAATAATGAAATACAATTTAACTAGAATATCAAGTTTTAACAAAGAAGAATTACACTTTAGGCAATTTTGTTTAAATCGTCATCCTTGTTAATTACTAACACCCGCGAAGTATAATTTTTTCGTAAGTGTATTTTCCCGAACTTGACCCAAACATAACTGAAGTTTTTATCTTTTGCGATTTCCTTCGCTTTAGTTAGCAATTGCTTAGTTTGCGGTCCTAAGTGATCATTTATAAATATGCGATTGGAATGTTTAAAGCCCAAATCGTTCGCTGATAGTTTGGCTGAGCGCGCAGCTGTTAGGAAATCCTCTTTCGTGAATCTATTCAGGAATGTGACTACAATATTCTTATCCTGGGAGTTGTGCACCGGCACTCTGGATATGTAGTTAATATGAAGCTTGTTGTAGGTAAATTTCGATTTGGTACATATCGATTCAATGATGTTAAAGAGGTTTTCGTCCTTTTTAACTGGTACACCTTTAATCTCCACATTGTTTAGTCGTGATCTCTGATCACTTGCCCTCAGATCCGCTTTGACTTGAAGATATTCTTGTTCGAGGAAAGCATTCTGATCTCTAAGCCGCTCCACATCATCAAGCCTTTTGTCGACTGAGTTTAACCTCACTTCATAATCGTCGATTTTTATTGCTGGCAAATTCGCAGGACTTTTTTATTTCTAAAAGTACCTCCTTAATAATTTTTATTTCATTAATTAATGAGGGGATATTCGCCAACTGTGTCTTTATATCCCTAAGCTCACTCAGAACAAGTTGGAGACTTGAATCATTATTGGACGTTGTGTCCCGCGCTGGTACTGGGGAAGTTGGTAGCGGCGAATTAGCACGTCTGCATGACGCACACTTCCACGCAGCTCTCCGCTCTGCACCGAGCCTCCTATACCCAGCTTCTGTTATTCCGGCACAATTGAAGTCTAAATGCTTTTGACAAACACCACACTGCACGCCATCAATAAACTCACTATGACAGGATGAGCACTTCATTGTAGCAAAAACTTTTTAAAGAAAGAGAAGGAAAGGTTGGTGACTTCTGTAACGGGTTAGAATTGCAAAGAACACGGGTAGCTTTGTTGGACTTTCAGACGCAACTGACTTAACTTAATACCGCTCTATCAGTTATAATGCGCAATAAGCACTTGTGTGTGATGTAAGTTTAATTTAGTAAACATTTAATTTAGTGATCATATTTTACTCTACTTTGTGTATGCTTAATTATTTTATCGAATAATTTAGCTTTTAATTTTGTTGTTAATTAAATAAATTAAATATTTTTTTTTATTCTTATGCAGCACAAAGCTCGTTAACGACATAAGACGTATACAAAGTGATTTGTCGTGTAAGTTACAAGGGGGGTTTTCCAAACCACAGACCTGCGGTTGCAGTTAAGGAGGTCCAAGAAGGGTGGGAAGTTAATGTTTGTTTCATGGGTACATTAATTTGCGTAGGAATTTTTGTTGAAATGCCTTTTATATTTTAAACAACTGCTTGCATCCTCATTACTCTCGTAACTTTTCATTCATCACACTTTGAGCTAGGCGAAAACCCAGTTATACGCAGCCTATCCCAAAAATACTTATAACTAACCTAACCTAATTGGATACACAGTATCAAATCCTGTAACATATTTTCAACCGTCCCTTATCCAACTACTCCACCAACCCAAGGCATTCCCTAAATCGTTTAACTGTCTCTAAATCAGCCTTGAAACTTTGCAATCCACAGAAACACATTTACACGTCTCGTTAGCTGACTGTACACAACCCTACTTACGGACCGCGTACCCGTTATACAAAAGCAAGTTGGCAAAACCATTAAATGTCATACGGAGTGGCGCCATCTGTTGGGGACAGGTAAAAATGTAGATATAAATTATTATCAGACCCTTTCTGCCAAAGTAATGGGCCATTGGGAATGGATGTTTATGGCGATAATTTAGTTTGTTAATTGTGTTTTCCGTTGTAAGTGAATTATAAGACTTCTCGGTTAATTTCGAGGATTCTGTGTTGTGTGCTTTAAAGCCGACGTACAAATAGAGTTGTGCTGCAAATAAATAAGTGAAATAAATATTTGAGCACTAAAATAACAGGAACCTAAAAATGAATCTAGGTCGGATGAAGCTATAAACTTTCAAAGCTTCGTTTAGTTCATTTGTGTAAATTGCAAGTGTTTACGAGTAGCCGTCTATTTTACCTAATATAAGAATAGAATTAATACTCAAAATCATTCAATAACAAAAATATATATAGAGGTACAGTAAATCTATCAGAGGTTTCTATAAGTTGTGTAATTGTTAGCTGTTGTCCAAAACAGGAGTACCTAAGTACTAAATAAGTTTAACATGAATATCAGAATTATTCGTGTAGATCATGAATATTATTACTTTAACAATTTCCTGAATACCAGTGTATATGCCTTCACGTAAATTTCGTACAAACTTCACTCGCCTCGCCCGAAAGTCTAACTTTAATGAATGCAGCAACCAAATTTAAAGTTTTGTTATGAGTTCTATTTCAATTTTTGGAAACATTGTGTCGCTTTGTCTGCTGCGACTCGACTGTTTGTTTTATGAAAGTTAACTGTTGTTACCTTTAACGAAGGAAATTCATAATTTTTATTTTATTACATAAGAAAAAGTGAAAATAAAATAAACTATGCTCATGAACCTTATTTTCTTAAAAATTTGTAAAAAGTATGTCTGTAGGTACTTCTTATTAAGAAATTCCTAGTTATTCAATCAAGCAAGACTAAGATATTATCACTTGTTTATCGCAATCCCTAAAAATACCAAAATTAAAAGTAATTCAATGTTATTAAAAGAAAAAATAAGTAACTTCAGTAAGTGACATCACAAAACATTTTTCCATTAACACCTACATACAATTTAAAACTCACCAACCTAATTTAACCTGTCACATGTCTCCACATTTTTACCCCAGAAGCCTTATTTCGCGCACGTACTTTACTCTTGTTTACTCTCGACTCTCGAGCAATAAAGTACCATTAGCCTTTCCTAGGGTGTTGGAACTGACTAATTTTTGCGCCCTTTGCCACAAGGATATAACTCCTATGAGCCCTATCATAAGGGGTAAGTAGCTTAATATTATTTTTATGGGAGGTCGTGTTGTCATTAAGTTTTGGTGGCATTCTGGGTTAATATAGATATTATTATGGATATAATGCTTTGTAAACTTGTCCTTTAAACAAGGACGGGAATAAAATAAAGCTATTATATAATTATTACAAATCACATAGCAAAAAACTAAGAAAATAATCTTAAGGAATGCTGTGAATGTAAAGTTTAAAAATTTATAATTAATCAATCATTTCAATAATGATTGAACTGAAATATATGCCCTCGTTAAATAAAAAATATAATGGTACTCATACAACAAAACGATAGCATAATTTATGGAAGTTAAAATTTTACAGGTTTTCACTGAATACTGTTCTACCAACCTAAGTATAAAAACTGGGCAAATTCTGTAAGGACCTAGCTCTCATTACGAAAACAAATTACCTACACCTATATTTAAGCTACACCTCCCCTTAACCATATATCCTCATTGAACCTAAACGTAATATGCCTTTTAAACCTTGCTCCCAAAGCTAAGCTGCGTCAGATCCGTTTTTACAACAGAATTTTGAACGCGACGGGCGCTTTGACGTATCTCCAGATACGCCAGAAATTTACGACCTGATAAAACATCACCAATTTACATGGACCCCCGAAAACAAATGGCAATCGCCTGGATTACAGTAGCCAGCGTTCAGCGGGGACGGACGGGGTAGGTCTTCGGTGATTGGTTTTGGCGGAAACTTGGCTGCTAAATGGATTGGCCCGATTAAGTATAGACCCCTGCCTGACCCCTGTACTCGCACAGTTGACGCATGATTAGTCCAAAGCCCGGATTTTATAACTGAAGCCGAGTTTACCGCTGCGTCGTTACAAGAGAAATTTGAATATGGATGCTGGTAGTTAAAATACCGGTTTAAATTTAAATTTTGTGTTGCTTTTGTATGGAAATTCGGGTTTAACAATCTACGCAATAACATTTTAATAAATTAAGTTATTATGAAATTTAAAAATATATTGATACAAAATATACCTATTCTTTAAAGATGTATTTTAATATGTTTTTATAAAAATACTAGCGACCCTCCCACGCTTCGCAATGGTGTAATTTTGAATTTTGAAACATTGAATTTTAGCTAACTTAAAAAAACTTTTTCTGATAGTTCTTTATTTACAAATTTAAATGAATAAATTCCCTAAAAGATGGCGAAAACCGCATTAAAATTCTTTGTGTGATTTAGGAGGAGATAGCGGACAAACATACAAACAGACACAATTAGCGACTTGGATTTATACTATGTTATGATTATGATTAGGTAATAATTTAAAATCCATTACTAAAGAATGGTTGTATACTTTCGTTCAGTATGATTATACCAATTGAAGTGGTCTACAAAGTTTTATCCGTTAATCTCTTTAGCGATTTATTATCTTGGCAAACTACAAGACAAATTAACAGAACTTTTTAAAACAAAACTAGAAACTCGCTTTGTTCTTGTAATTAATTACAATAGTTTGTTGGACATAAAGTAATGTAATATGAAAGTTGAGATCTGTGTATTGTCACATAAAAACGGCTAAACAAATTTTAATACGGGTCAAAGGTATAATGGCTAGTTCCTAGATTAACACAACGAATACTTCTTACCACGGAAAATCAAACATTTACACAATATTTTTTGCGAACTAAACCGATGAAATACTACGTAGGTATATTTTATTAAAAAAACTACTAACGGAAGACAGTACAGTCTCGCCCACATGTTTTAATTATTTTAATCAATTCCATCTTTTTTGACAAAAAAAGAGATTAATCGACATGGTTGCCTAAGTAATTACTGCTGCAATAGTACGCATTTGAACTGCCAAACTTTTATGAAGTTTTTTTATCCCTACACTAGTGGCCGCCTGTGACTCCGTTCCCGTGGAAGCCGGTTTCCCGTGGGAATGAGATGTTTTCCCGAGGTAAAAAGTACCCTATATGTTATTCTGATGTATAACTTATATTACCGCAGTTTCATCCAAATCCGTCCAGTAGTTTTTACGTGAAAGAGTAACAAACATCCATCCATACATCCATATATCCAACCATATTTCAATCCATCCAAACATCCATCCATACATCCATCCATACATCTATACATACTCACAAACTTTAACGTTTATAATATTAGTAGGATATATTAATAAGTACGTGACAGAAGAATCCAGTATAATGAAGTGTTTTATATTGGCGAATCCAATTTACAAACACTAGCTTGCGCACCAACTCGAAATTCCTCAGTTGATCTTCGTCATAAACCAAATGTGCCATAAACTATAAAGTTTTAACTGTGTTTTACTGAAGACTGGAGTATCATGTACTCTTCTGGATTTTGGGACAAACAAACATTATTTATCTTGAAAGCAAAGGCTATAGAGTTGGTACACTCTTACTGTGTATTTTCTTAATTCAATGTAAAACTATAGATTAAACTCCGCAAGCCTTAGATAAACGATTTTCACATTAATATAAATAAACATAGCGCTGCTGCAAGAAATTTGGAACGCACTTACGTTTCCATAATTTAGATGAAGGTAACAAATATTAGGCATAAATTCAATAAATTAACATTAAAAATACCGTATAGATATAAAAGTAACAAATTATTTGTGAAACAGAACAATTAGGAATTAAGCGACAGTTGGAGTAAAATCGACAATTTATTGATACATGAAGAGGCTATCAGTTCCGCATTTTGACAATGATTTTATCGCAAAAAGTTTATTGGTTTGGGCATAAAGAAACTTCTTACAATTTAGATACTAATAGTTATTTTTAACAGAAGAAAGACACTGACAGAATTAAGTACTTTTCCCTTTAATCATTGAAAACATGACCATACCAACAAATATCAATATACAAAACTTTTTTCATATTATGCCTCACCCAACCAATTCATATAATCTCTCCCCTTTGCCAAACAGCTTTATTTATACTCTGTCTAGTGTTACCAAGTTTGAGGTTATGTCTCGCTGTTGACTTAACGCGTCCCTCACAAAAACTTTGCTGTGGTTGAATTAAATATGGAAAGTTTTGATTTAACGTGCTCTGTTTGCGAACGATGCCTTTTGGCTTCATTTCGTCTGTAATTTGCAGTGGAGTCTTTGTTGAATTGAACTTAGCCTTGTATGACTTTATTTCTGTGTGACTTTGGCTGGAAATTGCTTGACGAAGAAACGCAATAAGGATCCTTTTGTTTATGTTTAGTTGAATTGTAACCTTACCTAGTTGAATATGCCAAGTGCTAAAGGATATTTCTCTTTTTCCACTGGATTTATATGCTAAATAATAAAATTCAGCCAAGTACTAAATCGTGTATCAATTTTTTATTGATTGTGAGTGCGTGTTTAATATTCTACATAATTTTTAGACGTCTTATATGTGGTGCACTAAAGAACCCTCTCTACATTATATTTGTTAAGGTATCATAGCTCTATCCTAGCCACAATCACCTGGTTTTATTTTAAGTACAGTGTATAAAACATTTCCCTCTTTTTAGAAAAACAGGTAGCTATACCTACTTGTCTACGAAATAACCTTGTTTTGCTAACATTGAGTGCTTCTTTACAATATTATGTTTATGACAAAGTAGGTATGTAATAACCTATAAACCATAGATAAATAATCCAAAAAAAAAACTAGTCTCACTCATACCTACTCACAACATTTTAAGTCCAAACCATTTCAATTTTATCTTTGTCGTGTATTTTTTTATATATCAGTTATCGTTCTACCTAAAAGAAAAATGTAGTTATAATTTTAAAATCTAATTAAAACTGTAGAGTTATTTTGTCACTGACTGTTAAAACTGATTATTTTGGTTCATTAGTTCTGAACACTGATTTATGTCTACTTAACAAAATAAATTGTCTATTTAATGCTTCAAACCAAGAATTTGATTAATGATTTCAGCTCCTACCAACTTTCAGCAAACGCCTATTATTAATAAAAAGCTGCCAATATTGTGTTCATTATTGAATAAATGGAAAATGAAATACCTTTTAAAAGCTTTTAAGGACTTGAAACTCGAGTTTATTAAATGAAATAAAAATCAGGTGGTCTTTCAATCTTTTATAAGTAAAACGGTCTAACCTTGTTTTTCGTTTTAAATAAATTGCGTGGGTGACCTTTTGACTTTCTCGGAAATTAATTAAGATTGCCATTTATTTTTCTTATTAAAGTCAGTGGCAAAGACTTTCAATAAACAAAACACAAAGACATAAAAATATGAAACATCGACATTTTATGTATCGATATTTACCATCGACAAACACACATGCCTACTCGATCTAAGGGTGTTTCAGAGCGGATGCGTCTCTAACACGATTATAGACATAACTAAGTATAGACACGGCACCCTTCATTCGAGAAACCGGTTTTTTCCGGTTATTGATGCAAATTTTATTTTACACTGATTTAAACAGCTTCAGACGAGAATTTATAAGGATCTTATATCAGTAATATTATACGTATTTTCGTGCCTATATTTTTCGTCTCTAAGTAGAAAAAAGGCATCGTTTTTTTGTATCTTCTATTGTTACCTAAATGTAAGGGAAGTAAAACAATTAACGCTTTATTCTGGTCAAGCAATTTGCATGAATTAATTATACCACTGACGTGTCTTGAATTAATCTTATAAATTGTTTTTTTTTTGGTTTTGTCAGGAAAAGCCCTTTGCTCCTGACTATGGTCTATTGATTTTATTCATATTATTAACCGTTAATTAACTTCGTGTATGATTAAGTTAGGACGGATCAGCGAACCGTTAAAATTTACGGTGGCGTGTGTTTTCGTACTATTTAACAATTAAAAATCGACAGTTATAAGCGAGGAAACGACGATAGTTAAGTGTCATTTATATCAATGGGCTGTACCTATAATTGAGAGATTTATTTTTAAATTTATTTTTAAATTTGAAGCTTGTGGATGGAAGAATTTCTGAAGAACAAGCTAATAAGAAGTAAAAAGTAAGGTTGCAGTATACTAACCCAGTTGTTTGATTTTATTCAATACTAGTGGCCGCCCGCGACTCTGTTCGCGTGGAAGTCGGTTTCCCGTGGGCATGAGAAGTTTTCCCGCGGTAAAAAGTACCCTTTTTGTTATTGTTTAATTTAAATTAAATCCATCCAGTAGTTTTAACGTGAAAGAATAACAAACATCCAACCATACTTACAAAATTTTACGTTTATAATATCAGTAGGATTCTTTACACCAACTTTCCTCTCTGGCAGTCCTTCACTAGAGCTTAATCTTACCTTTCCTTTCAAAAGCCAAAATGAGTGACGTTGTATACAGATTAGCCTTTCTACAATGTAATTACACAACATTTTTTTATATTATCCATTATATAGCTCTACTTTCACAAAACTACTAAACACTATCAAAAACATTAGACAATTGCTTTCACGTAAGTAGGTTCTTCGGCTCACATTATCCTACAACAGCTCATCCAAACGAACATTAGTGGCACAAAGAACAGATATCTGCCAGGTAAACTTCCCAGCGACGCCGTAGCAGGTAACGTAATAATGCCACACTAACTTGTAAACCTTCTTAGAGTTGGGGAAACTGTGTTCTGTGGAATTACTAGGTTCTAGGTATCGAATTTTGTGCTATAATATAAAAAGATTCGCATTATTTGAGCTTACAGTTTTCTAGAAGCAACTATACTTGTTACAATAACATGTTTCTTTTATATAATACTAGTGGCCGCCCGCGACTCCGTTCGCGTGAAAGTCAGTTTCCTGTGGGAATGAGATGTTTTCCCGCGGTAGAAAGTACCCTATGTGTTATTCTGATGTATAACCTATATTATTGCAAAGTTTCATCCAAATCCATCCAGTAGTTTTTACGTGAAAGAGTAACAAACATCCATCCATACATCCTCACAAACTTTCACATTTATAATATTAGTAGGATTTGAAATGGTGTTCTAGAAGACTGGAATGGTTAATAAAAAAGGTATCTAAAATTCTATTATTTATATTAAAGGTACTAGCATAAATGCGAAATTTATGAGTAGGTAGGTAATATATTCCCTTTAAAATACATGGCACATTGTTCATACAAAACCTTTAAATCACTTCCTTAATAACACAGCCTATATCAACTGTTATAAACACGGCCAATGAAAAACGCTCTTGGGCTATCCATTAGCAAAATGGCGTCCCTTATCAAGTCATAAATTTTACCGCCATAACGCTACTTGTCAATAATAACCATGTTACACAGATAGGCATTGTTTAGGTGCGTGATTTATAGTATAGCAAGCGAAAAGATAAAAATGCTGGCTGAGGAAAATGTTGGCTGAAAATATAGTACTGAAAAAGCAAAGGAAAATTATAAAGATACCATCAATGCCTATGACGATTAAGCCTTTTTAAATGCCGCCAAATTAAAAACAATAGTTAATTGAAATTGAAAACGCCATAACAAAAATATTATAATTATGCCCACTTCCATAAAGATCAATTAAATCCCGATAATCTAGGTTTTTGGTTCTACTCATCGTAGTAGGTACGTTTATTCTTATGACCTTTTTTTGCCATTTTGTTTCAAAGTATTTATTATTTAAAAAAATATTCCTAACTTCATTCAATTGCTCACTTATTTTGATTTTGCTAAACTTGATCAAAATTATATTAAATCAATGCGATGCAGTTGAATTTTGAAGGCAAATGTAGTGTCCTGTCTTTTTAAATTTAAATTTCTATACATTCAGACTGTACACAGGGTAAAGGCCCTAGTTATCATCATTCATCCAACATAGTAATGGAAATTCACTCATTAAAAGCTTGAAATTCGTGGTCTCGTACGACCCTAGACAATAACACCCTTATTGACTCACACGCCATCCTACGTGCTTTGATTACTCGATCGTGGTTCATAATTAACTTCATCAGCACTTGCCTTCATGACCGCACGTTTAAAACATACTTCGCTGTATATAAATTGTATTAATTAAAGTAATTAAAAGTTGCTTGCATTTTATATGTGAAAGTTTGTTCATTTTCAGGGGTCATATGTTATTTATCAGTATTGATAACATTTACGTATTAAATGTACATAGCTTATCCCCTTAGCTAAGGTCCATCAAACTCCAATATAAACCCAGCAATGTACTACAAACGCAACTTTGGTTCCGCCTCTCGTACTATACATATGCCAATTCAGGTAGAGCTCAATATATAAGTATATACACAACTTGAAGCAAGACTCAGAGCCGGTTAATTGGCGTTCGTTAGCCGGCAATTGTTTTGTTTACCCTGCGTCGGATAGGTGCTTCAGGAAGCGGATGGACAGACGAAAATTGAGGAAATTCTAAAATGGAACACTACAAGATTGAAAGATACCCGGTTTAATTGAAATTTTGCTGGACTATGCACGTGAAGAGACAACTTTGCAGGTTCAATTTGTAATTCTGTTCGACAGCGTCGTGTAATTGCAAATTTTAAATTTGGAATTATACGTCGAGATTCACGGCTATCATCACTTAAATTGACAATGACAAATTCATTCTCAACTACCTTACTTTAGATAAATATAATAATACATTAAATATTAAAATCAGTTTCGTTTTTAAGAGAAATTTGCACACATGTAAAAGAAGCAAAAACTACTATATGTGAATAACAGATATATTCTAATCGATTTTAATGTTCTTACCCTACTAACCTACAGTACAGTACATATATTGAATGGACAAACAGTGCAATCACACCTCGCTATTATTATGCCATACACTCAAATAGGTAATCAAACATCTAGAACTACCCTCGACTAATAAATTCAACCCAATTCCGCAAGACATACGGTACATAATTCAATGACAAACTATGTCTAGACGGTGATTGGCTCTCCAGAGACGCAGGAGTACCAACTTGAAGCTAAGTTCATTTGTTTGAAACTGTGTCTGTGGAATGAGTTAGTAATTTGAATTTAGAATGTGTTGGCTTTGTTAATGTGAAATGCATAATGGTTCGACTTCCTTGGGGGATGTTTGGAAGCTTTGATGGAAAGAGAGCTGGTTCTTATGGAGGGTTCTAGAATGTTCTATGCAGAATGGAACAAAAGAAGTTGCCGTTTTTATGAACTGAAATAGAGATAGGTACTGTTCAGTTATTTCTACAACTCAGTAACTACAGAAACGTATCTGATTTTAAAAAACCTAAAAAAACACCAATTTGTCAGGTCTGTGCTTTTTTAGAAAAAAGTTCTTTTAATTTTATTTACTGCTGACTTATAAAAAAAAAAGTTTTACCTGCGATTTTGTTCGCAGCAAAATAGATTTTCTCATGGAAACGTCCCGTAATAAAACGTTCGTCATTTTAGTTAGTCAATCAACCAAGTTTCATCCAAATGCTTTGAGCCGTTTTCGCGTAATTACTTGACAAACATTCAAACATGCAAACTTTCACATGTATATAATAGATATAAGTATAAATATTATATATCGTATACATAAAAGCAATCCCCTGCCAACATCTGCCAAATATATATCGTAATTACCTTCTATGTATGTATATATATCATATCTGATTACACATGAACCGTGTATTATTATAGAACTGTCATTACATATTAGTCCGAACTAACTGCGGATTTCCCCACGGAACCTTGTTTGTGTCTGGCTGCTTATTGGACTGCGTACCTGTGTAAATGTTGCATGTGCGATGTAGACTGACAGATGTAGCGGTAATAACAGATAGATAGATAGAGGTGGAATTAAGTGACATAAGGTGAAACTTAATTCGTGTTGGTAGATATAACGATTTTCAGAAGAGGGACTTCTGGAGAAATTGGGTCTTATTATTCGGCGTTTTAGTTCGAAATGTTGATTGAGGTCTGTCCTAGAATTGGAGTTGGTAGTAACATGTTCATTTTCTCGGAGCTTCAATTCGTTCGATACGCTGAAGGTGTGAAGATTTATGATAGAACTACCTATGTAGACGTCAAGCCAGATAAGATACCTTCAGTAATCCTGTCAGAAGCTGAGCGCTTAAGTCAGTTTATAAACTCATCTTACCTACGAGATGCACCCACTCAGTGTGACGTAATCTTATTTTATTATTAAAAAGGCAGCATTATATTATACAATACACGATGATACTGCTTTTCGAAATATTGGCTACGTATTTTAGGAATAGGAAGATACCAACATTCTCTCCACTAACAAAATTATTATGAACCCTGATATCACAACTATACCATTGCTCATGGAGCTCAAAAAGTTATTCCCTAACTAAATCCCAGTATATAACCCTTACGAAACGCCGTCGAATAGGTTCTTGCAATACATATCTAAGTAATCAGATCCAACTGAATGCAAATATGGAACTTCCCTATCAAATATACTTAGAGCGCTCGGTTTTAGATGTTTGCTTTTCATCTAAAACTGAACTCAAACGTTAGAAGAGCATGTTTTAGGCACACGTCAATAGTTTTATAGATAGACACTAGGTATATGTTAGTGTTTGGGACGAGAAATTATTGTACTCAGTTCATAATATTTAAACGATAATACTAACAATTATAAACGAACAAAATTACGAAGGTACAATTATTTTTTAAAGGTTAAGACTCACAATAGGTAAAGGCTGTTAGTTTCTTAAAATAAAATACGAAGTATAAACCAAAAAAACACAGACACATTAAACACATAAAAATATATTACACACAAAAAAAAAACACAGAAAAATATATTACAGGATTTACTTTTTGAGTTCAAACTTGAAGTTAATATCAAAATTGTTCCAACGCAGTAACTGTTATATTATCAATGATATCCTCGCGATAGTATCTACAGTTACTTCGTGACTAATAATTTTCAATTACATGGCACTGCGCAATTTAATAATCAGTTCTCGGGATGTTGTAAGGAAATCCGGCGGCACACTGTCAGAGAAATGATAATTACTGAATTAATAGCAGGGTCGCTTCCCTCATGAATATTACCGTTTGGATACAAGGGCTGTAAGGGTGTATAAAGCCAAGGAGTCAACTGACGTGGTATACAGCTAAAAAGACGTGGATGTAAATAAATAAATAAATAAAATCTCTAGCGTAACGCATCAATTATATGGCTCAAAAGAAAGCGGTGTAAGCGATTGGGCATAACACAATGGACTAGGGGGGGATGCGTCTGTGTTAAAGACATTTCACATTGGACTAGGAGAGAATCCAGTTTTACTCAGGTACAAGACAGTTTTAAAATACACTTTTACTAAATTGACCCGAACCGAGACCCGATCCCGGGATCATACGTTTAACAGATCATACGTTTAATTGGTATACATATCGCTACACAGAGGTCTTCAAAATGTAAGAAAAAAAGAACATGCTTCTTAAGACGAGTGAAATTTTTTGCGGGGGGCGAGGTAAGATTGTGGTGAATAGCACCAAACACGGCACACCTAATGTTTTCTGTTTATTTGTACTTAGTATCATCAATCTATGGAAGGTTTTTGCTCACTTTAGGTTATGCTTTTAAATTATTGGTAAAAATCAAAAAAGTCTTCGTTCTTCTTCAGACACGTTATTAAAAAAATATATAATTAAAACCTTTATTTTTTATTTACCCATATTTGAATTTGATTTTCAAGTATGTCAAAATCATGTTAAGCTTTGAAAAAATGTAACACGTTTCTAATTCTCATTGATATTCAGAGGTCATAGACATTTTTCTTAGAATTCGTCTTAACGAAATCAAAGCGTCAACACTTGAACCTGACGCGTTCAAGATTAAATTATGTTTGTGTGACAGTCCAAATTCGTTTAATTTTCTAAAGGATAAAACAGAAAATGTTGAGCACAAATCTTAATACCTGAAGTAAGAGAGACTGAGGTTTGGCTTTGTTAAAAACGGTGTATAAAACCGGTACCTTCTGATTTAAAAGGTGAAAGATCGCGAAGGACATATACTAATCTTGTAAAAAACATAAATCAAGAAAACGTAGTCAACCAACGTAGTCGGGTAATGATATCCCCTTTTTTTAAATGTTAGTCAAGAGAAAATATATGCTGTTTACAAAATTTTAAAACAATAACTACATAAAGTTTAAGACACATAACAGATCTTAAGGGATCATATCAAAACGTATAATGCTGATCAAAAGCCTCCCCCCAAAGCACGCCAAAGCACGCTCAAAAAATATATACCTTTACCCTCTCACTTATTCACTTTGAAAGCCAAGTTCCCTAAGACTTCTAAACATGATCATTACACTATACGTTCTTCTTCTAGCTTTATCTTCCCGTATACCGAGTCAGTACGGCGTGAAAAGGGACCCATCAAGGCATTTTCCTATCTCTATAGAGCCTTGATAGCTGTTATAATTGCCAATAGCTACGGGCGAAATCCTCACTAAGATCAAGAAGGGACGCAAGGCATGAGAGATAGTATGTGATTTATACTAACTGTGTACGGTTTATTATCGTAGAATGATTTATTAGTAATGTGTGTATTTATTATATGTACATTGAAAAGGCCCATAAATTTTACATACATTTTGTTAACATTTAAAGGTATCTGATTATTCTTTACTAGTGGCCGTCCGCAACTCCGTTCGCGTGGAAGTCGTTTTCTCGTGAGAATGTGAAGTTTTCCCGCAGTAAAAAGAACCGTAAGTGTTATTCTGATGTAATTACTGTAAAGTTTCGTCCAAATCCGTCTAGAAGCTTTTACGTAAAATAGTAACAAACATCCATACATCCATCCATACATATTCACAAACTTTCACGTTTATAATATTAGTAGCATTAAAGTATGTTTGGTTTGTTTGGGAATGTGAATATAAATTAATTAAATACTTTTAAAGTTTACGTAAATATCTGTCTAAGTTGTATCAAATCAAAACATTGTTTTGCGGTATGCCTACAATTTGAGGTTATTTATAATTGTGAGCTAAACACCGTAGCAGTTATATGACTCTAAGCAAGCGTAGCATCAGACTCGCTAAAATCTTATGACATGAGCCACTCAAAATTTCACGTCTCGACCTACAAAAGGCTTGTTTGAGACAAGCGTATCTCAACGAAGATTATTTTTAGCAGCACGTTGGTGTTATCTTAACAGGTTTACTCAAGCCTGTGACGTTTAATTAAGTATTTTTGTTAAGCCTTAAAAAGCGACGATCAAAAGGCATTGTTGGTGGCCTTTTATGAAGTTAAAGATAAAGAAAATTTGGTTAGATTCTCAAATCTTAAAACACAATAGGCTTTTTACCTCATCATCAGTTTAATAACAATGTTAGACGTACAGAAAAAGCAACCTACAATCTACCAGCGATTAGGTTCAAAATAGTCCAATTTCGTTTCAATCTTGACCCATGCAGCCGTAATAAAGGTACCTGCTACCTAATAACGATTCGGTATAGAACTGCAAAATGGCGTAGCGTCAGCAAAACTCAGTCCAATTTTCCGACCCGTCATACGTATTGGCCAGATGCCCGGCCAGGAATTGCTGACTGTACATCTTCTGGCGTTGATTAACTGTTTGGCCAATGCAAAATTCGCTTACATGGGTATCGGTAACTTTGATTTAGTATCGAATTATTATTATTATTTATTGGAAATTATAGGGTCGATTGTTTTACCTACATTAAGGTGAGAAGTTAAAAAAAAAGCTTGAAAAAGAAGTTTGTGACATCATTATATTAGACCATATTCAAAGTTTTTAAGTCAGAAACAAGAACAAAACAGGAATCTAGATAAATATTCATATCTTAGTCACTTCATATTATATTATAAATATAATAAATCAATAAATTAAAAAACCTTCAAACCACTGAAAATTCACCGTTGATTTTCCCTCGGTTCTGTTAGTAATAATTCAGCTACGACCGTATTTCAATGCATCCCTTTAGTTCCGGGGTTAAATTTAAACGCCCAATGATTTAAAACCGTCGGTAACATATAGGCATATAAAATGCATATAGAATATTAACTATATTTAATGTAAGTACATGAAAAGGCTTCCCCTTTCCCTTTTACGGCCGTTTGTGTTTACTCTGTAAATTAGTAAGTAGGAAGAAAGCAAACAGAAACTAAAAGGTCTTTATTAGTTATTCTTAGCTTACGAATAGGTATATGTACCGGACTGCTAAGCAGATGGTTCCGGATTCGATCCTTAGGCGGGCCAATTTCGTCAATATGGTTTTTCGAAATTGGCTAGTGTCTGGGTGTTACTAGGTTCTCCACTAGTCCAGTGTGATACCTATAGCACAAGCTCTACTTAGTTTAGGACCACGTAGTTGGTGTTTTAGTCTGGAGATTTATTTATTATATTTATTATAAATTCAAGTTGCCACATTTGGTGGATTGGATTCGACCAATGAGAATGCGCGTAACGTTAAGTCGTTGGCATTAGCTACTATAGAGTAAACTATATAACGGTTTACTGATTGTAGCCGTGACGCAAACCTGTATTTTTCAATTTTTTAACTAATAAAAATCCGAGCTTCTAATGATTAAATTCAAATCTTTGAATATTCAAAAACCTGTGACGTAAAAGTTAACCTATATATATAGTATTCCCTGGTACACGTGAGGTGTATACATATTTATGCCTGTTTATACATACAGGGAACAGGTTAATAAATATGTATGACATGGGACTGCCCGGTTGCTCACCTGGGCACGGACTCTGGCACAAATTATACAAATGTTTTTGTCTTCAAATCGATTTGTGCGATAAATGACGTGTGAGTCATAAAACCTTTCTCCTTAGTGACACTATGGAGAAATAAATTGTTTCTGAAAAAATGGTTCTTTAAGCCTAAGATTGCTGAAAGAATTGCGTTCTCTATATTTTTCTTTCTTTTCAATACTTATATTTATTCAGAACTAGTGGCCGCCCGCGACTCCGTTCGCGTGGAAGTCGGTTTCCCGTGGGAATGAGATATTTTCCCGCGGTAAAAAGTATCCTATGTCCTTTCCCAAGTTCAGTTCTTTCTTCATACCAAATTTCAACAAAATCGGTTCAGTGGTTTAGGCGTGAAAGCGTAACAGACAGACAGACAGACAGACCGACAGACAGACAGAGTTACTTTCGCATTTATAATATTAGTAGGGATTCATCTGGTAATTATCTGAATAACATTGAGTAGGTGTTAACCATATTACCTCCGTAAAGCATTGCACCTATGGAAGATCGATGTTTTGAAAAACATTTAATTTAGTTAATCAGATCCAAACTTAAGATACATCGTACATCGCAACACACCGCAAGAATAAACTATAAATTGCTCCCAGCATTAAAAAGAGACATCATTTTTAAACCTTCACATATCCACTTCATCTATATTTTTTCTATCATGTATCTTTAAACAGTAAAAACATCTTTAAATAGTAACATCCAATTTAGTCGACGAAAGCAAGTATTAAGCGTACAAATTCCTACCCGTATGCAATAACGCCATGTGAGTTTATAACACTTACTGAGCTTCTTGGTAAAGGAAACTCCACGACACATTCTAAAGAACTTACCTGAAAAGAAAATATAGTATTTCAGTTCAAGAAAATAAACGCAACATTCACATTCGCAAAGTTATTACAGTCCCTTTAAAATAAAATGATTTAAAATAAAACATGGCAGTTGCAGAGACAAAAAATGGAAATACTCCAGTTTATTAAAATAAATATGTTTGAATTTTTTTGATCCTTTTATCGGTTTGATACATTATATTACGTCAAATTGCACACGCCGCCGCAGTTTTATTCTCTAAAACCACTTGATTTGATTAAAACATGTGTTTTAAATAAATCATTCAAGCTTCAAACAGAGGCATGCACTAAACAAACAAGAACGCCAAATGGCCAAAGTTATTGAATTACGTTGCTTACTACTGTTCCAAACTAATGAAAGAAACCATCTGCCTTAATAAATTGTTTTGTACAATACTTGGATCAAAAAACAAATCGATCCCCAATAAAAAATCAACCTTACCCTCATCCGTTAAGATACAAAATCGCACGCGGCACACTTTTGCCGAAGACACCAAATTGTTTGTACAGGGAATTTCCGATATTCTTTTTTAGGTTTTATTCTTTTGGAATATTGGAGAGAATTTTAAATTTTCAGCCATTGGACAAATCTGTATTGACAGGATAAGCTACGGGGAATCGATCTCGTGTGGAGCCTCCATTTAATTGAAGGGATTAATATGGATTCTAATAAAACAACGGGATCCGTGACGTGATACGGACCGTTTGATTAGTTGGTTTTGATAAAAACAAGTGTTGTTTTTGGGAAAGCAATAGCACCTTTACTTACACCAAATGAATGTTTTTGTCGTTTAAATTATTTTGCCGTTTAAATCTGTTTATAATGTAGGTATGTTATTAGCATAGTTATATTATTGGGTATAACTTTCATAATACTAAATGTAACATATTATCTTCAAACATTTCAACACATTTTTGCGTAGCCTAGAAATCTACATGACTCAAGAACCAAGGAAATATATCACAAAAGAATTTTCTTTGCCATTCACGAATAGGGACCGAAATAGAAAATATTAGCACCCTTCAAAGGAGCTACTTCGCACACGTTCGAAATATAGAATTCTAAGACTAGGCAAGTAGTACTGTAGTAAGTACTGGTAATGTAATGTATGAACCGGTAAATGTTCTAAGCATTTTGCATGTAGGCAAGCAACTTCTTTGTTTTATAGCTTACAGCTATGCATTGATCAATTGTTTTTTTTTCATAATATTTCTATGTAATTAATAGTTTCAAGTTGTCCTAAATTTCTTAATAGTGTAATTAAACTATCATGATCATGTTGGTTCTGTCACATAAAATAATGGCAATTCAATTACCTACTAATAAAAGCGACTTAATGGCAATTCAATTACTAATACAAGCAAATAGCTTATTTTACTTTTACCTCTGTGGGTTACCTATAGACTCATGAAGCATTATGACGCCAGAGTGTTGTCTTTGCGTATATCTTTAGAGATTCGGTCCAGTGCTTAGCTTACACTATGTACGAGTATGTATCTTTGCTTAGTATGCAGCTATTTCTGCCCTTGAAACTGGAACACAGTTAAGCCATAGGAAAAGGTAAAATGATGATACCAATGCTCTCAAACTAGTAACTAGGGAATCAGGGTTATTTTTTTACAATTATGTATAATACGTATGAGCAAGTAAACAAAAGAAGTATGAAAAAGAGTTCCACATTGTTTTTTTCCTGTCATTGAAAGTTAAAAGTATAATTACAATCCCTCGCAATTTATACGTTGCTGCGTCGAATTCTAATACCGTATTTTGCTGAGAGGTAACTAAAATTGTACAAACGGCAAATTTTAATGCTATAAAGCTATTCGAATGAGAGAAATGCCTCCAAGTTGACGGTTTGTTAAAGACGTGACCAGAATAACATCCTTGGGGTTTCCAATTTGTTGCATATTCTACAAATTCACCCTGACACCCTAATAACATTATGAGGAGGAAAGGGACTTCTGTTTGGCGACATTTCGGAACGTGGAGTAGAATCTATTTGATTTTGAACGTTTTTGGTACTAATAAAAACTACGTAGTTATTAAGTTTTTAAAATGTTAGACGCATCTAGTGAAAAAGTAAACTAATAATAATCATTGCAAACTACGGTGAACTCAGAATTAAGTTGCTAAAAGCAAAATCACTTTGATATAAATGCATAGAAAAAAATAAAAAAATATTTAACCAATTTAGATTACTGATTATTGTAGCTTGGCGCTGTTATAAGCAAGTTGTACGTAAAAAGCTGAATAACTTTCTAATTAAAAACAATAGAAAACATAATATGTTTCACTAGCGAATATTCTTAACATACCAATTGAAACGTATATTTCAATTTGAACATGTTTGACATAGCCTTTGAATAATACAACACTAACTCTGTTTGCATAAAACTGGTTGAATGAACTATCAAAGAGAAGTAAGGTATCTATGTTTTGGTAATGAAGCTGGCCAATTTATATTGAATTAAGAACAATTATAAGCCTTTGTCTGCAATGAGGTTCAATCCGAAGGTAGAATACGAAATGAAAGCATGGTAATAGAAGATAATAGTTTGCTTTGAGCTAAATTATTGTAGGCTTTTGTATTTGGCGCAAAAGTGACTTAGTTTATGTATATTAAATAAATAATAAATAAATCTCTAGACTGACACACCAACTGTGTGGCCCTAAACTAAGCAAAGCTTGTAATATAGGGTAAAACACAATGGACTAGGGGAGAACCTAGTTACACCCAGACACGAGCCAATTTCGAAAAACCATTTTGACGAAAATTGGCCCGACCCAGGGATCGAACCTGGGACCATCCGCTTAGCAGTCCGGTACATATACCGTTGTACCACAGAGGTCGTCGTAAATACTTTATCATTAAATAGTATGAATACAACACTAATGAACTGCAGGGCTGTCCTGTAAGAAAGAATGCGATCGCGATCCTTTTCAAACTAGCTTTTATTATAACTAACTTAATTTAGAACTTTCGGACTATACTATTAATGACGTGAAATTAGCATTATATCGGCGTATTTCTAACAAGACAGCCCCAACTGGTATAAATTATATAGAAATTCCATCCATCTAGAATCAAATGTTCTAAATGTAACAATATCAATAATATTCACTCTTGTCATATAAATTCCGGTTTAGAATGCGTAGGTGTCGTAAGTCGTATATACAATGAAATAGCATATGAATATATGAAATAGCGTCTTATTGAGTTGGTAGTAGTAACAAGGAATATTGTGCTGGTGGATGTTTCAATTCTTTGCCATTAAAAAAGGGAAAACCTCTTTCAGTATCTATGAATAATAATAATAAATAGCCTTTATATGTCCCATATGAGCACAGGCCTCCTTCTCGGATAGCGAGATCTATGAATAGCAATGAGAATATTATTATATTAATATATTAATAAAAAATGCTTATTGAGATTTTATTGTATAAATTTTTTGTTTACAAAAGCCATTTAAAATGTAAATTGTTTTTTTTATTATTTTAGGTACAAAAATACCTCGAAATGTACGACTAAGTGTTTTGAACCTTGATGTGTCTTGTCCTATATAAAGTCGGAGAAATATAAAGCAATTCTTCAACAAATATGTTAGTGCTATTGTTCTACAAGCCACACACAACAATAATTACGCGGTCTAATAATAAACCAAACAATAAAATGCAGTATTTCACACGAAACTTTGCCTAATTTAAAACTAGTTACGCCTAAAATTTGGCTGCAAATGCGGTCCATGTCATCCCAATTATACGTCAGTGGACTGCGCTAGTTTCAACTTGTTATTTCATTATTGTTTCCGAGTGCCAGTTGCGTGAAGTTTGTACAAATATTTAATGCTTTTAGTGATCTCGGAAATAAATTATTTTTAATTAACACCTATTGCTTAGTAAATATCAAAAATATAAACAACATTTAGATTTATATTTTGCGGTACACACAAGTTCCATTTTCAAGTTCCAGTAAAATATTTCGATATAAATTGACTTTCCAGATGTAATGATATACGTATTTATAAGAGATGCGCCGAGTAACACTTTTGCCGAGTACCGAGTACCGAGTTTTACTCGGTACATTTTTTTTTAACTGAGTACTCGGCCAAGTAACTCGGTTCTATCAAATTCGTAAATTCGCGCGCGTAAACAAGTACAAACGAACGCAAGTATATTTAGAAGAAAATTTGTTGAACAGGGCACCAAACAAGGCATCATAATTTACCTTTATTAAATTTTAAACATAGATTTTTTTATTATTGTTCTTTTAATTTTGTTTCACTAAGTACTCATGCATCAGCATAATTTTGATTTAATTACTTGAGATTGTCAAAGATTTTCTAAATCAGTACGTTTTGATTAACACTGTTGTTTTAATTATATCTACCTAAATATATTGCTTTCTTAAAACAAAGTATACTCGGCATTCGTATACCGAGTTACTCGGCCGAGTACCGAGTACCAAAAAACCCGCCGAGCACGCCGAGTACCGAGTATAAACCGAGTACTCGGCCCATCTCTAGAATTTATATATTTCTCAATTTTATATACTGGTTAAAAATACTACAAAACATTTAGTTCCGTAGTTATACAGGGTGTAAAAAGAGTGCTTCCAAAACAGGGCATTGCTGGAGGGGTACTCGTTACGTTGTATACATTTTTTTTACCTAAGTAATTGTATTAAAATACGTTAAAATTTTTAAATTTCAAGATTATTTTAAATTGGCCATCAGCTGATGTGTGAGCGATTACCTCAAGTTGCAAATATTATATTCCAATCTTTAATAACTTTTTAAAATTGAGTTTTCTGGGTGTTCTGTTAGTGAATCTATTTACTATTTAGGCTCAAGAATACATGGTTCAGGCTTTGGAAATGATCTTTTTACACCCGTTATATCAAGCTCACCCAAAATAATAACCATAGATCACCATATACAATATCAATTTACAAAACTGCGAGTTGTAACTTCCCCCTCATATAATAGTTCCGTACAATTATTTTATTGGCGATCGAGCCGTAAGAAGCAAATCTATTGGAAGAAATCCTCGTATGGACTGACCCAAATTCTACTGGCTTAGGCTTAGTGGTGGCGTAAGTTATGGGGGCAAGCGGATTTATAAGGGTATGTTTTGATGTATTGATATAGGACGGTGAATGCATTTAATTGGCTGTACAGTAAATAAAATTCGATGGCTTTTTTATACTTTGCTATTTGAATATAATTATGTTGGTATTTTTTTTTATCCCTCATGTTGGCAAAAAAAATATGCAGTGTTTTTCTGTAGTTGACAGTAAATAAGAAACTAAGCTAACATTTGAACATAACTACTAGTTTACACATTTTATATAATTACTTTTAGATTTTAGCTTGCATTTCTATACTTTACTAAGAGTGAAGTAATGAAATGAAATGAAATTACTTTATTGTACGTAGGATTAAATGCTAATCTCTTATACATTGTCAAAAGCATAAAATAAAAAATAAAAAAAGATGTCACAGGACACCCCTACATACATCAGCAATGGCCGTAGTAGACCGAGAGAAAAAGCTTGCGAAAAAAACATTCGGCACTCTTTAAGCAAACGAGTCAGTGGTAAATAATCACCGCCGTCTACATAATTCCACCTAGATAGATTAACTCTTTATTGCTCACACATATTAGAAAAGTACAAAGATCGTCTTAAACTAGTGTGGGCAAAGGCGGTCTTATCGCTGAAAGCGATCTCTTCTAGACAACCTTTGTGTTGATGGAGACATAAAACTAAGAATAATTAAAAGATAGTGTGCCAGTTCGGAAAATGCTTCAATTAACATATCTTACTAGAAAAATATATACATATGTCGGAGAGAACACAGATTCGATGGACTTGGCCAGTTGAAGAACTACTTTACTATCTACCTTGCCTATGTTTTGAAATGTCAATGTCAATGTCAGCGACTAAATGTGATATTGGTTGCGTCAAGTCGTCTTAACTTGGGTGTAGTCGGTGCGAGGCTTTATGAGTGAACGACTGAATGAGTTTCGGTCATTTTCCGTTGTGTCTAGTTAGCCCATCTATCTTGTTGTACGGCTCTTCTTCTTGTTGGGACCGTGGGGCAGTGCAGACGTGTAGTGAATAAATCAGTGATGGCCACACGCCGAATTCACCGCGCTTCCTATATCCATTTACATCCTGACTATTCTTGATGATTATTGTAAAGTTGCTTAACGTTGTGATTAATACACGCCCATACATCAAGTTCCACGTTTTATTTCGAAGTTTCCGCCATAATCGAACCCAGTGATAACGCACTCCCCGACACATACATGCATATACATATATACAAATGATAAACTTACCTAAAAAATATACACAATACAGAGAGAACCTAGTTACTTCCAAGACAAGTTCCCCCATCTTGCCCCATTCTCTCTTCCGTGTAACAAATCCTTAGCAATAGGCTTACAAGTCTGCATTGTGGCGCAGCACAGCCTCCGGAGTAAATCTATCAGAAGTAAGCCTGCGCCGGAATGTGGAGTGCTCGTTACAACTGCGTTCGTTACTTTATAGAATACAAGCTTTGCGTGCGGTAGATTTAGATTTAAGAAACTATATTTAGTAGAAATAGTATTTTTTTCAAAACTTTATATTTATAATTATTTAGAGAGTTTTTGAAGGCGACGCTAAAATGTGGTAATTTAACTGTGTTTTTTTTTAAGTTGATATAATAATTACTAGACTGTTAATAAAAGACAAATAAACAAGCAACAGGAGGGACGACATCGAAACTTTTGTTCAAAAACTACTAATAGTTAAAAGTTTAGAAGCATTTCCTAATAAATCTTAATACAATAAACATAAATACACGTACGAGTTGATCTCAAAATAAAGGCTATTGTTACAAAATTTTGAACATTAATCAGGGTAGATATACCCATTATAGTTATGTGCCTATATTAAAGGTCCGAATCTCACGAACCGATCTCCCTCCGAATATTCAATCAAAACAAATACTAATCCTCTGAAATTTGCAATAAAAACCTTTGTAGAAATCGAATAAATGAATCCAATATTCTTTTTAAGATTTTATTTTCATCAGTTTCTTATATTATTATGAAAAAACATCTCATTATGGGCATCCCACTTAGTATTCTAGTGAAAGATCGAACCTCAAAAGTGTCAGCCTTTGTAAATATTTGTGGGCGAATCACAAAGAGGTTTTGGAATATAAAATTGCGAGAAAGGTATTTAATATATGGGCAATTTTTAGATTGTTAGAGGCTTGATAGACAAGAATTGATTTCTTTATTTTAGTGTAGCAAAATACTTGTTTTTTTTTCACAGAAACATTTAAAAATAATATAAAGGAACTCTTTAATAAACTGGAACGCTTATAAAATATTTGCATAAGGTTTATTTTTAAACTCAAAAAATTCGACCATATTTCCCACTTTCGCAAGCAACTCCAGAGGCTCCCAATCCGTTTTCGTAGGAACACTCGTATTCTTTGTTTACTCCACAATGTCCTTAATAATCCTCACTACCCTTCCTATCTCCGAGATCGCTTCTCTTTCAACCATCCTGAAGATGCGACCTGTAGACCCCTCAAAAAAGTACTTCCTCTCCGTGCCAACCCACTCCACTGATTTCTTTTCCTACTCCTTCACCGTGCACACAGTCAGACTCTGGAACTCGCATCCTGTCGAGATTCGCAAAATTAAGACTATTTCTTTATTTAAGAAAAAGTTAACTCCTTTTATCTCTCTCTTTCATAGTTTATTCTTACCAACTGTCCTTAAAGTATAACGTGTATTTATTTTATTGTATATACACGGTTATTTCTAATTAGCGCATCACCTCTTGTAGGCAGCTTTTCTACACCAACCCCAACAACATTTAACCAATGAATAATTAAAATTATTATTGATTGATATAAGGAAGCCACCTGCAAGAGGTAATGCGCTAATTACAAATAACCCTGTATATTTAGTAAGTTAGTACATTGTTATGATATGTACGAATATTTAATTTGTATGTAGGTGTTATGTATTTGTACGCACAAAAATTGCAATTTTTCCTTATTTTCTCCAACGGCGGGTCTGCTGGAAGAGATTCCTTACTGGAATAAGCAGTACCTTTGTGTTTATGTGTCCTTTTCTGTGTTATATTGTTTTAACTGATTTAGCTATGTATAAATACATAAATGTTATATAAAAAAATAAAAAATATAATCGCTCATTGTATATTATTATAAATATTTTATTTTCCCGTTAAAAACCTTTCCCGCCTTGAGTACCTATCTTCTACACTTTCCTAGCTTAATAAAACCGGTAAACTCCGTCAAAAATACACAACCTTACCGACCTTCAGCCCCTGAAGTAAAAACAACAAAAATTCCGTAACATTCTGTCTATAAATTAGTCCGTATCTATCCATTTTTCTAGCTAAACGTTTCTATGAAACCTTCGGTCTATAAATCGTCGGTTCTGCCGCGTAGGTTTTATCACATGTGGGAATAAGGCCGGATTCAGACGAGAGGCGGAGAGTACCGACGCGCATCTGCACCCGGCCTAATGTAGCGTTCTATGGCCGGAGTTAGGCAACACACAGGTTGAAGATAGCGGGCGTGCTTTGGGTAGACATAAATGCGATTTATAACAAATAATTTATATAAAGGGGAAAATTGTAGTTAAATTATGCTAACGTACATGTAGGTAAATAAGTTTTGTTAAGTTATTAAAAGAGATTAAATTAATCGTAAAAGTATCCATGGGTTCTGTGATCTAAATTTTGTTAAATATCTCTCAGTTTTTGTTTCACTACAAGCTTATTACTAGCTTAAAAAAATAGAAAGAAAAACTTAACTAAACTAATCCAATGAAAATAAGGGTAGTAGTTAGCAGCTGCAATTGAATAACATATTATAACTATTATTGTTTATATTTTAAATATTACCCTTTAAAACTAGGTAAACTTTTTAGATGACAACGAAATAAATTTGTTACCTTGTTGTAAAACTCAACCCTCTGAACAGTTGGTCCGACTGCGTAGTCCGACTGATCGGACAACGCGGATATTTTTTTCCTATTTGTCTGACTTATCCTATCTGTAAACTTAGTTCGACTGCTGAGTACCGACTGCTAAGTCCGATCAGTCGGACTACGCAGTCGGACCAACTGTTCAGAGGGAAACCCAACATAATATGAACCCGCTCCGCCCAGCTCTAGCCTCCGCCCCTCCGATGCAAAGTTCTATCGCGCGTAATGTATTTCTGCAGAAACGTTTCTACTAAGCTCGGATGATACCAGTCTTATATCCCCGGTGCCAAATGTATGGGGCAACACGATTTTTTATTGTGGCAACCCTAAGAAGTGAGAGGGGGGCTTTAAGAGGTACTTACATTTCAAATTATTTACGAAGCTATGAGTTTTGTTTGCAATGGTTAAGTTTTTGGTTGTCTGGGCGCTTTTATTTTATGATTTTGTATCGTAGGAGTGGTGCCAGGAAAGTAGGTACTTTTGATATGAAAGTGCGTCATATTATTTACATGGTTTCTGTTATATAAAAAAATCTGCTTATATTTTGTTGTGACCACAGATTCAGAATAATTTTGTAGTTGTTACCTAGAAAGTTAGTTTACTTCTATTTATCATCTTGTATTTAACGGTTTGTTACAAACTTTGTTTTGAGATTGACTCAACATTCCTTAAAATAAAATATTTGTTAATTTACAAATAAAATATAAATTGTAAGTACTAAGGCCTCAATATCAAATTCTACTATTAAAATATTAACTCGATATGATCACCGTGCTCTTTAAACATGACTTCTTATTTACCATCAAATAATCTACCCAAGTGCTAAATTCGCATAAAAATATATTCAATAACATTTAATATACTTTTCCGTGTATATAAAGAATGCACGTAAACTATTTCGCCGGCAAAATATTTCCGAGTGGCCTTACACCGAGATATTCGTATCCATTCACGAATGACCGAACTTTTTAAGCGGGCTCTTATACTATTCGCATATTTTAGGTTTATTTTATTTAGTTTTAGCCTGAATAACTTGGCTGAGGTTAATTTTCCTGCCTATTTCTATATATAGATAATAATTAGTGCAAGAGATTTCGTTTTTAAAATGGTTTTTGAAATGAAACCGTGAATTGACATTACTTTTTCAACACTCTTGCTTGAAAAGTAAGCCTTATTAGGTACATTATTTTTAGGGCCATAAACCGAGCTATTACACACTCGTGCATAATAATATAACACACGAGTGCGTAATCTAACGATCCCTACAAAGTTAAGGTAGAGTCTTACTGCAAAGTCTAAGCTTGTAATCGGGTAATACCGTTTTTTTTTTGTAACAACAAAGAGGTTTTATACCACTGAAAATCTATGTGTAAATATTAGAAAAAAAAACATTTATAATTGTCAAATAATTAAAACAAAACATTAATTTGGTAGAAAATAATTGTAATTTATCCCAAAAAAAATATATTTTGAAGTAAGCTGTATGGCGATTGGCGGCTGCTAGGCGCGTGAAAAAAAAAGTTACGCGCTATTTCCCGAATTCTTTATATTTTGTTTGTTTAGATACATTGAATTTGTTGCTGTGTAAGAAAACAATTTATGCAAAATATCCTCGCAAGTGTGTTGAAACAGTGCGTATAAAACTCGTGAGCAACATGTTCATTAGGCACTCGGCTGATTTACCCTTGTATCATAATATACCTACTATTGTAGCACAGAAATAGTTTACACACACTTAGTTTAGGACTAACAGCTCCCTATTTCCAACGACCAATCTAGTTTATTCCTGTTAAATCCACTTCCTTGCAGAATAATTTAAGTCGGAAAGTAGCCAGGTAAACGAAACCTTATCTCTTTGTATCCCTGACGAGGGTACAATAAAAAACTTCACTCAAAATAGTTTTCCTCCTACTTTAGTTGCGTAAACTGTCTCTTTCAATTTTCTTGTATGACTGGCCCAGTACTTATGTAGACTTAGATATAAAATATTTCATAAGTTTCTCCTTTTTGTCTGTTCACTGCGTGTTGTATGAAAAAACAGGGTCTCTTGTAAGAAACCCTGTGATTCATAAGTGGCTTACGACCAGAAAAATATTGTGAAGTCCAATATGTGTAATGGAAACAAAAACGAAGTTGTTTTTTTAATTTTGTAAAAAAGGTATTTTGGTACGTAAAGTTAATCTTAAATACGGTAAACTGTAGTTTCATACTACTCCCGCATTTATAATTGCACTAACTAGGTACCAAGCTAGGAGTAAGTTCTAGAAATATAGACAACAGAAATCTAAAGAAACATCTTCATTTTTTAGAAAGTTAATAACTGGTAGGGAGTATTATAGGGTGAATAATATTCCATTTGCGGTCTCGCTTCCGCATATGCTATAAGAGAAGAAGAACATTTTCAGTAAATAATATGGATACTTAGATGTTCTTTCATTCTGCTTGTTATGTTTTAATCATAGTATGTAGTTTGAACTCAAAAAGCTTAGTTTTAGCGAATGATTACCTACAACAGCCTATAAAAATAAGGCCCCACTGGCTTTTCTAATATACTGAGAGAATAAAAACTAGGGATACATCCCAGTTAATATTGAATTTTAATCGATATTATTTCACTCAATATTTTATTAGACATTTTGATAATGTGTTATTTAGTCACCTCAATCACAAACCACAATGCACAATTATTTTGACGGAAAAAATATACATATTCCCAAAATAAGTCCGACTTTTATCGGTCGAAAGACACTTAAGAATCACTGTACCTATATAATATTGCTCATATTAGTTCCAAATAAATAAATAATTATACTAACAATATTTCCTAAATGAAACGCCACCACTGCACAAGTTAGAATGTTGGTGAATTCAACAAGGAACTTATAATTAGTTTAAACAACTTTATCATACTGAGACTGATTAAATTCCTCTAGATATTAGTTGTTGTTTCGAAGTAAAGCTAGTTTAATCTATTGTGTACCTTATTACTCAGAAAATATGTGTTAAAGTTACCTAATAATACTTCGAGTGTACCAAAACATTTAGGTAAACAAAATACTAGATTCTATTCTACACAAATTATAAATGAAAGTTTGTTTGTTTGTTACTTATCACGCAAAAACTGGTTGTATATAGATGTAATTTTGTACCGTATACAGATTTTCAGAATACCACCATAACTTACCAAAACCAAACTATATTTATAAGAAAACGTAGTTTTTACTTGTAACTTTGTTTTTATGAAAGAACCATGTGTATTTTTCAATTCAACGCATGCCGGCGAAAAGGTAGTAAAATAATGATATAATAAATAAATCAAATAATTTTCCCATCACTCCCCAGAATTAAGGTGCTGCTACACGATCTCTTCATTTCAGGACGAGGCTACAAATTAGATTATTCCCTTCGCAGACGGTTTGGGCGTGACATTTTCGAGACGATGATTTCATTTAAGAAAAAACGCTAATCTCAGGATTTAAACGATTAAGTTCGCTCGGTTGGCGTGCCGGTTGCCAGATTGAAAAATGGGCGGGAAAGTAAACCTACGTTAGCACTCTGTGGTGAATTAGAGGAATTTCAAACGGTGGCAATTCAATTTACTGCTAAAATTTTGGATTGCGAAACACACATTATTAACTTTTTGAGAGTCATGGTTGTTTAGGTTCAGTTTGCTATATTTTGCGGTTTTTGTAGACGTAGTAACAGCCGTACGCATGATACACGATTGAAAGTTGGTAAATGATCTTTAAAAAACGTTGGTAAATGGTGGTGTTGGTAGGTGTGACTAGGTTATCCCCTGTCTTAAACTCATTGAACAGGTAGGTATATGGTATATGCGTCAAGTATTATGTGTAAGACAACAAATCTCAATAAGAAACTTAAGACCAGCAAACTCGCAAACAACTTAATTTCGATACTTAATATAAAAACAAAATACTAGACGATGTTGCCGTTCATATACAACTTTTAAGCAAATCGAGTTACAGAATAGCTTCAATGAATAAAATGTAAATGTAGGCAATCTTTAATCAATTGCTGTTTCTTTTCAACGATATTATTCACCTGATGTGCCCTCCCCCGTGGTTTACAAGTCCTCGTATTTTCACTTTGAATTCAACTTTCGGACTTAACAGCTGAAAAAAGTTGTATCTTGTTCTATAAAATAAATAGCTCGGAGACCGTTATAAATCTTGCTTTCGATTCGACCCGAGCTCGCCATTTTTTTGGGCATTCGTGAATTATAAGCTTGAAAATGTACGTAAGAGCTTTTAGCCGAAAAAGATGTTTCTCTCTATGCGAGTAGGTAGCCTGTGAGTGATAATAAAAATAAAATACATTTTTTCATCATGTGTTACAACTGAAATTACCTAGTAGTATTCTGATACCTACTCAATGATTTATTAGTAATTCACAGATTCGGCTTAAAATAGAACACATCATCTCGTACTACACAATGGCTTTTAAACTTTTATAAATAAGACAACTTAGAACTATTTTAGGTAAGGAAATTAAATTTTAATATTCTCTACGAAACACCAAAAGAATGCTACTAAAACCTTTAAAAAACATAAATTTTATTTCAACACCGGACGTGGTATTAATTTGCAGAATTTAAAATATTTCAAAAAGAAATTGGCGGAAGTGAAAAGGTTTACAGGAAACAGGGGAATGATACTGAAATTCCAATTTCCGGTGCAAGTGATAAATTCAGGTTTATTTATGAAACCTACAAGCTGTTGGAGACGTATAAAATTATGACAAAATACATTTATTTTTAACACTGTTATTATATTATTATGATAAGATATATTTTATTTTATAGATTTCTATAATAGTGTACTTAAAATATCCTTTTGATTGGTAACAGTAACAGTTAAATCCTTGCTTCGAAAAGCATGTTTCACCTTTAGGTCCACCGTGGTTACTTTCCTATTTAAAGACTCTGTTCATTGTTAACCGAATATTAAACCATAAATAAAACATGAAGTTTTATTTATGGTTTAAGATTCGGTTAACATCGATCAATTGGGGATTTATAGAATTCTCACACATGAAATATTTGATGCTACAAAGCCTTATTATATCACACGATAAGATTGAACGATTGTTTATTAAGGCCGTTGAAATAGGCCTTAAGAATTCAATTCTTTATAAAACATGTCTTTTTCACTAGTTTAAATAGTTACTACTACTACTACTGTACTATCGTTTTCTTTAAAAATCACACCGAAAAGTTTTATTCTTTTCCTTAAATAGCTAATAATATAATAAGAAGTAATTGAAAATCAGATGCAACATTGCACTGACCTGCTCTAGGCATCTTTCGACTCGGAAATCTTATGTTTCTGCACTTACATCAATTTGCAAAATTAGATCTTGAAAGGAAGATACTCGTAGCTCACATTACCTATCTACGAGCAATGCTTCTTACTACACAGATTTGCTATCTGTGTAGTAAGAAGAGCTACAATTTGTAAAACGCCGACTGCTGCTAAACTAAATAACTTTTTATTCTTTTCGCGATTTTCCCTCTGAATTAATTGATAGAATAGTTAAAAAATAATTATTTTATTCAGGCTGCAATCCGCTTATCCGTTTTTAAAAATATCTGTTGGGATAGTGAATATTTTTGTAGAATACGTTATAAAATATATGTTGTTAAAAGTATTTTCATATTCGTTAATTAGTTAAGATGTAAATCAGATATATTTAAGGAATTTTTAAGACTTTTCAAATAAGCAACAAGCAGTAATCTTCAAAACGAATACGTTTAATTGTATACCGACCATCCTCTTATTACTCTTGACCCTTTCACAATCTTCATATTTACCATCCTTTGATATGCATCATTCGCCCGCCCTTAACCTCTATTGAGCCTTCAAAGAACAGTCTTTGTCTCCGCACTCCGGAAGATATTGCCCCCTCATACAAATAAATAACATTTCGCGCGGATCTTTATGTCGAGTGGCAGAATTCGTGAAGCCAGCAGTTGACCTAGATACAAAAAATAAAAAATAGGCCTGTAGTTGAGCATAGGTGGAGGTGGAATTTGGGTAGGTTTAACTTATTTTTGACTGGAATTATGAATACCAATCAATGAAGGTAGCAATTAATTATACGACTGTAAAAAACACGGGATAACTACGTTGAATTCATTGCTTACCTCTGGTAATAAATGAAGATTTAATGCTTTTTATAAACAAACTTAAAAGCCTTTCATGAAAATGTTGTTTAATAAAATTGGTTTTATCTTTGTCCTATAGTGTCCTCAGGAGCAAAGTAGTAACAATAATCTATTTAAAAACATCGTAGGACGCTCGATAGATGGACTTAGAAATTCATTGAAAAACACTTTAGGGAGTTCTAACTTCTAACGTATGGTAAGTAACGATATGACAGAACAGCGCGGTCAATGACTTAATCATGTTTTAAGTGTAAATATCAGTTTCTTAAAAAAATATCGCACAAAAATCTATCTATTAAAAAAATCTATATGACAACTCATATATCTGGAGAAAAGGTCGTTAAATATTTGTTTCTATTTTATTAATCACAAGAGTAACGAACTTTGCACACACATTTATTATTCCTACTCTTTTTATTAGCTCCGTTGTGTCTTTATTATACTTTTTCTTCATTTTTTGAGCCATAAACAAGAAAATCTTTGCCGCCTCTTTTTTATTAGTGAGAAAGCAATTTAACTTCACAAAAATTTGAGATTTCATTTAAAGATTTGTCTATTTTACGAGTTTCAATGCGTTGTTTTTTATAGTTTTTGATTTATATTATCATTATAGTAATAATAATCTTGTGAAACCTTTGTGATCAATGGAAAATACAGGATAGAACAAATGGTAGTCATCGCTCTTTATGGATCGGCAATATCAGCCATCAATCATATTATGGTGTTGAGTTCCCGCTTTGAACAGAGCAGTGCAAGTGTAAATAAAAATGTAAGGGAAAAGAGGGGGGTCTGGTTAGAAGCTCATACTGTATGGTAGCTTTAGTTCTACGCGTTTCTTTGTAAAAGATGCTGTTTTCTAAAGTTAATTGAAAAAAAAATGGGATTTTTAATTAAAAAAAATATAATATTCAAAAATTTATAATTATAAAACAAATTTAATAAAATGCAATGTTAAGGTTGGATAACAAAGCAAGATAACGAAGGTCATCATTATTATCATTTTTACAAAGTATCAAGCTTCGTTGCTATTCTAACTAAGGTAATTCCTAACCACAAAACTTTTTCCATCTTATATAGGCATTTTTTCCAATAATTAAGCACGTTGTAGAAAAACATATTTAAATTAACCTATTAGGTATAAATGACACCTTTACGAAGCGTACTCGTACAATATAAGCTAAATGACCTTAATCTAATCAGCTATCTTAATATTTATTACACTGAATCGTTGAAAATCTTTTCTAAATAATTTAAAGGTTATTGACAACTAGTACAATACCTACACTTATTTCTATCAAGTACAACCTACATCAATAATGTGCCGATAAAAATCTCAATTGTAATTTTATTCACGTTTGTTGCCAACATAAAGGGAAAAGTGTCTCATTAGTTGCAATATTCAATTCAACCCACGAGAAAACTCAAATTTAAAGTCTTTTAAAACGAAAGAATAATGGCCGCTGCTTTTTCCAATTCGAAGAAATTCATAGAACAATTTTCTACTGAATTTAACAGCTATGTTAAATGGAAGAAAAGCGGTTAAGGGCAAGTGCTCATAGGATTTCATTGGTATTTCGACATGTGTTACTAAGTAGCAAAACCAATTTTTTAAACAACAAGCTAGATTGTATCAGGATTATTTACTTAATTTATGATTGCTAATAAATACATCTTATTTATTTCAATAATTGTTAACATTTAAAAAAATGATATTGCATAATAAAATATAAATAATTTTCATTTGTTGTGTTTATCTAGATACCTCATGAAAAAATATATAAAAAAAATGAAAATCTGTTGGTATCGCAAGGTCCAAAGGAAAGCATCCATGCAATCCTAAAAAGACAACTGGACGGCAGATGTCGGTCTGGAATGACTACTGTTCAGTCACAAAATCCAGGGGGAAAGAATTCGAAGGAATTCTGCTCTTGAGATGAATACGAAAAGTGTTCAGGTGTTTGTGTTAATTAACGGAGACACAAGTTCAATGAGTTTGAATTACCTAAATAAGACTTTAAGTATAAAGATGGAAAGTTGTTTTTTGTTGCAGGGAACTTTACATGTAAATAGGAACTTTGTTCTCTTATTTAGCAGTGGCTTAGTTCACTTAATAAGTCACTGGGTTGCTGACAAAAATCAAAATCGGTAATTCTATTGGCTAACTTCTTCATTTCGTGTGATGAATATGCAATTTGCAGTACAAACTGTATCATTGAAGTTAAAATAAACTAAACTGCCAACATCACGTTTATTCTAATATTGTTATTTGTGAGAATGTGTGTTTGTTTCTCTTTCACGCATAAACCACTCTTTTGGATTGGATGAATATTGGAATATATAGAAAAACTTTATCCTGGAAAAACACATGGGGTACTTCAGCTGCGGGTGAAACAGCAGGGCGGAAAGCCTTAGGCCTTTTCTGTCACTGACAGCCGACGATACCATTTTAATAGGGTTCTCTAGCACTAGCCTCAATATTAAATTAAATTTAAAAAAAAGGGAAAAAAGCTTATGACATTTCCTCTTACTTAACTTTTCAAATCTAAAATACCGAAATAGAAACCTAGAAGAAATAAAAAAATATATAAGGTATAGATTGGTCACGTATAAAGATATTAAAACGACTTCAATTTTAACTTTTAATATCGGTTTGCTAGAATTGGAGAATACCCCGCACATACAAACTTTACATCTTCACACAATCAATATAAAGCACAAAGACAAATTAAACTCAACATAACTATTCTTAAGTATCAAAGAACTCAATCTTATTTGTATCACTTTTATCCAAACTAATCACAGCCATATAACATTACAAATTAATAAATGACTAGCCCATGTTTGTCCCTTGTGTATCACACGACTAATTATTGACCAGCGAGCAATGTGTCAGCAAGAGGAAAAAACATCTTGGACTGCTCATTTAAAATAGTCGCAGGCTAAAGAGAAGATTGCTTTTATTCTTTTGTTTTAAAACATGATAATTTTGTCAGATTAAATCGATAGATTGAGCCGTTACACTCCACGCTAGTGGATGCACGTGATGGTTAGTCATCCAACGATGTGGGTTTCCTAATAAATATTTATAAAACAAAAAAAATAAAGTCCAAAGTCCTTTAAATGAATGTCAGTTTCAAAACCAGCTTAATTTATTATCAAAAAGGCAGCTAATATTATGCAAATACTCCACCGGACACTACAAGGGGTAAGGCTGCAACAACACAATTTAATAAAGAAAAAAAATGCTTTTATTCCTTTCCACCCTTCCAACAGAAAATTCTCCCTACGGCTCCAAAAAAACCAGCAGCCCAATCAGAGAGGCTTTCGCTAAAGATTACGCTGAAAAAGCCAATTCTGAAAAGGAAATATTAAAATTGGGAACAATGAACAGGCATATTTAAATTGGCAATTTTGATGTAGAAGTAACTGAATGGTGAATCATTTATGAATCACCTTCAAATTGGCTCTCAATCATTTATGAGTCCTGGAGCACTCAAAATATCGTCATTATTGTCGAAGCCTACCTTTTGAAGTGATCTTAATATTTCATACAATGGAATAAAGTTTTCTTATTCATTTAAATTGCGAAATCCCTTTTGTTTTATTTTAGTTGTTCATAACTATTTAATTGTAGTTACTTCTCAATCTTAGAAATTAAAAATATATTGAATTAGCTCAGAGTGAACTTATCTACTACTAACGTATACCTCACAGCATGACGTCACACTTTTTAAAAATGGCGGCGGCAAAGACGTCAAACCTCTTACCTCCGTTACCTCGCCCCCCGCCAAGAGTTATTTTGAAAACAAACACAAACCGTTGCCCTCTCTAGTTTCTTATAACTATTCCATGATGACAATCCTCGTCAGTAAAACATTACCTAAGTATTTTTGAGTAACCGCCTGTAAATCCATTTGACAGCTTCTTTGTATCAACTCTCAATACCCCCCCATATTTCACCCCCTCCTCTAATTACGGCACCCTGGGAGTCCCTGAATCATAAATCAACATACAATTTACTCCACATTTGTATCACTCCCAAACAAATACAATGCGATCCTAATCTGAACGAATTCAAAGGAATTTCTACACGTAAATAATTCCTTACAAACGAGGTTACAGATTAGGACGGGTTTACACGAAGCAAGTAATTGTACATCTAGTGGTATTGTTCTGTAGCTTTTGTTGCATCCCGCGGACGGATAAAAGGTTAATTTCAGATGGGTAGGGTTAATTTATAATGCAATTTATGTCGCGGAGAATATGAAGTTTTTAAAAATGTGTTACTAACTTATGCACTGCTTTGTTTACTCAAAACCCGTAGATAAGCTCCAAATAGATATTTGACTATTTAATTTCTTAAGGCTATTATCGTGGGAAAACACATTTAGCCACACATGAAGCCTCCGGAAATAAATCTTACAGGTAGCTTCGAAAAGCAACATTGTTCGAAAATTTTTAACGTCAAGATGAAATACAGATATACTTTCCATTCATCCAAATATCCGCACAATATACGAGTAATATTAATCTTACAAAAATATCCTAAATTCACTATCCCACGTAATCGATTCTCAGTATAAATATCCTGTAGCAAAGTTGGTGGATATACATATATAAAACAAAAGGAAGATCGTCCTATTCTTTATTATTACTTCTTACGCATTGATCTCTTTGAGTGCTACCAAAGAAAGAAATCCGGAACAAATCTTTCGTAACATTCCGACCGATATTATAAGCTTTGAAACATCGATAATATAGACAATATCATATTTCTTTATATTACAATTTATTGAATATACATAGTGCTTGAAATATACATGATGCTTGAGTCGCTATTGAAAGCTCGGTATTATAGACCGCGTGTGGTTGGTAGTAGTATTGTAGTCTTGTTTATGGAAATAGTACCATCGTAGTATTAATACTACAAACGATAGATATGCTATCTGTGTAGGTGATACAAATTGACAAATATGTAGGTATTCACACAAATCTTCTTCTTTATAACTACTCTTTAGTTAGCGGCTTAAAATTTAGACAAAACATAAAACTTGCAAACGCTCGCCGAAATAACTTTAAGACTCATACAAATATTTAGTCAGTATACCCCACCAATTTCTTAAGATGTTTGTTTTCAACTCTACTGTCATAACAATAAGATATGTGTTTGTTGCCCACATTTCAAATCCCAGAAACAAATCAAACTAGTATATCAATATAGGTCAAACTCAATGCCAAATGTTAGTAGCGAAGTTACTGAAGTGCCAATAACTTCATTTCAGATGTTGGAGCCGAGTGCACAGTGGGATTATGAAAAAAGTACCATACAAGGAGTTATATAACTGTAGAGACTTTAGATTTAAAGCAAAAATAGAAACAAAATACTATCAATAAGTAATTAGATCTGAAAAACTCCAGCCCCCCAAGTCAAGTGGTAAGTGATATTTGCGATAGCGTGTGAATAGAAAAAATATGTATGAAACTGACATTTTTGTCAAGCTCGCAATTTGACAGTTCCATACATTTTTATTACAGAGCGTTGGTAGTATCATCATTACATAGTATAAATCCAAGTCGCTAATTCTGTCTGTTAAACCACGAAACGGATTTCAATGCGGTTTTCGCCAACTTTAATGTAATTTTTTCATTTAAATTTGTAAATATAGTAAGGTCGGGAAAATTTTTTTAAGGAAGCCAAAATTCAATGTTTCGTGAGCAAGTCGGTAAAAAATACACCATTGCGAAGCGTGCGCGGGTCGCTAGTCTATACTAATATTATAAAGCTGAAGAGTTTGTTTGTTTGTTTGTTTGAACGTGCTAATCTCAGGAACTACTGGTTCGAATTTAAAAATTATTTTTGTGTTGGATAGACCATTTATCGAGGCAGGCTTTAGGCTATATAACATCACGCTGCAACTATTAGAAGCGAAGAAATAATGGAAAATGTGAAAAAAACGGGGAAAATTATTCTTCCTTGAGAGCTTCCGTTGCGTGCGCTGCCAAAAACGGTTCTAGATACCAAAAATATATGTATGAAAGAATTAAGGGAACTTTTTACCGCGGGAAAACTTCGCATTCCCACGGGAAACCGAATTCTACGCGAACGGAGTCGCGAGCGGCCACTAGTTAAGTGTTAATGAGGCCTAATTCTGATTCAACGAAATACTTGTCATTATAAAATGTTGACTTAATTAAACGTGTTTCTAAGATTTTTTCAACATATCGATATGCCTTTTATTGTAAAACAATTCATAGACGACTTGCAACTTAAACATTAACCAACGAAAAACAGTTTTGCAAATCTTTGAATCTTGTAAATGCTTCACTTATCTATTTTGTATTTTTATACATAAAAATAGTTTAATAACCTACCAACTTTATATAAAAAATAAACGATTTAATAAATAGAACAGCACACCTACCTATAGTTTTATTAAAAAACGAAAAACCTTTAATAAAATGCGTCACCATTTTAAATACCTGCCGGTATATAATAAACAGAAGCTTTAAATAAAAGAATGAGATATTATTGAGAAGAATATAAAAAATGTGCTCGAGACTCACAAAGCGGCACTCTCAAACAACAATGACACTTAATTAATTCTGCTTGTACTTATAAAAGGTGAAACCGCAGGGTAGATTTAGAACGAGAAAGTTTCAAACATATTGTTATGAAGTATAAATTAATATTTTAATTGCCAGCGTGTCGGCATTTTTTCATATACCGTGAATACGGAGATACTTATATTAATGCTTTGTGTTGAAATACCTATTAAAAACTGTTTTTGGTGTCTTCAGCGCAATCTACTTTTTAACCACTCTCCTTTTAAAGTTTCCTGATAAATACCTACTTAGATACAAAAATAGATAGTCTGCAAATTAATTAGATATTTTTGTTGCTAATAGACAAAGAGACTTTAAATAATTTTATTTCATTCAATAAAACAAATCTTATTCGAATTTCGAAGACTTGGAAGACTTAGAGGCAAAAATAATGCAAAATCTTCTATTTCACAAATAGATAAAATGAATACCTACTAAATAAGGCACAACTAACTAATAGAGCTATTTCAATTCGAAAAACAAAAAAACATCACAAAAAATGTCTAATTAACAGCTCTGGACATTTTAATATGCAGTAAAGTGCATGGGTCAATTTATATTCTAGACGTGTTAGGAGCCAAGATGAGTTTTAAATATGTATGTTTTAATAAACAGTTTTAATTTAACTTTGTTACAGCTTGATATCCTATTCTGTAGTGCTTCTGCCTGAAAATTAGTTTATTACGAATTTTCTGACAAAAATGTTTTTACCACTTCATCTGGCTTTTGAGTTCGTGTTACTCTGTTCTATTATGTATAATAATTACATAGGATAAATCCAAGTCGCTAACTCTGTCTGTTTGTATGTTTGTCCGCTAACTCCTCCTAAACCACTAAAAAAATTACCTAATTAATGCGGGTTTCGCCATATATTACAAATTGGAAAGACAAAGGAATTTTATAAATTAAATACTAATTAACTTATTCCTTAAGCAATTATTATCCGTAACCGAAATTATCCAAAACTAACGGATAATCTGAAATTATTTTGTTCCCGTATCCGTATCCCGGTATAATAAAAATTCCAATATCCGTATCCAATCCGTATCCGAAATTTTATATCCATAACATCCCTGTATCCAACTAACAATATTCTCTAGTTAATTACTTCTTCTGTTGGGCACTCGTACTTTTACAACCGGATAGGAAACCGTCTGCAACGAGATACTAACTGCCGAAGTGCTGGAATCGCTGAACTGCGAAACTAATTTTAGTTGTGTATTTTTATCTATAGGTTGATCAATAAATAAAAATAAAAAGCCGAAATCTATGTTAAAATGAGATAAATTCGTTACATTTAATTCCACGTATTTACTCATGCAGTTTTTTAATTAAATTTAAATCAAGTCCAAGCTTGTACACCATACCAATAAATTATGTTATACGCTTTAAGTTAATTTGATTTTGAAATGTGAATTAAAACAAAACTTAAAAAAAACGTTTTATATTACAAAAAGGGTTTCTAAATATCTTAAATTCGAAAAAAAATATTTTTTAAGCACCAAAAATATATTTGTGTGTTCTTCGGAATCGGTTCAAATCGAAGCTAGAATTTTGCAATTTAACTTTCTTTTTTAGTAATATTATTCAACGTCAAGCTAGTCTCTGTTTATAATTATATTAACTGTTACTTCAGGTTGCAGAGTCAGTAAGTAACTGTATTATAAATAAAATTATATAATTACTAGTGGCCGCCTGCGACTCCTTTCGTGTTGAAGTCGGTTTCCCGTGGGTATGAGAAGTTTCCCGCGGTAAAAAGTACCCTATGCGTTATTCTGATGTATAACCTATATAACTGTAAAGTTCCATCCAAATCCGTCCAGTAGTTTTTACGAGAAAGAGTAACAAACATCCATACATCCATACATACTCACAAACTTTCACGTTTATAATATTAGTAGGATAATAATTACGTTTTTTTATTTGTAGTATTGTTTTTAAGTTCTTAATAGAGTTAAAAATTGAACAGTAAAGTAGCTTTAAGGCAGCTTTAAGCAGTAAGGAAAATAAACTAAATATGTATATCAACTTTTGAATAACATGCTTTTTGGTGCATATGGCATGTTTTTCTGTGACGTCACACATATTCTTGTAATAGCTGCAGCTAACCCCCGCAACCACTAACATATAGACACTTGATAGAAAAACATTTGTTACCTACTTCATGTGCTTAAAGTTATTAACTATTCACAGTCGGTTATTGAAATATTAAAAATATTATTTAATGTTGATAAGTGAATAATAACAGCCGATACAATTGTCCCACTAGTGGGGCAAATGCTTCTAAGATTATGCATCTGGAATTTAATCCACCACGTAGATTGAAAACCCAAAATATTAGGTGTGATTTCAGTTAATAGCAAAAACATATTCAATATGGGTTTGCAATCCAAAAATTATATAATGTTACTAATGAACTGCTTTTTCAATGAGATGAAAATTAATTCAAATATTATTTTTGTTTATATTCTAATACTTTATTTTTGCTCATGATTAATTTCATATTTAGCTTACTGATTGTATCTTGTCTCAAATCTGTGCTCAATACAATCTTAAATCTCTTCAATCAAAGACTATAAATATAAGAAAATGTATTTGGTAAGAATAATTTGAGTAGCCATTTTTTTTTATTTTCGTTTCTTTTATTCTATTAAAAACTTGTTTGCCAATTGAATCAGACTAACTTTAGATTACGTAGATTCTTATAAGACCTTGTTATTTTTTAAAAAGCCTACACGAAATAAAACTAAATCTGAGCCAATTAGTCTTATTAGATACCTACTTTGATAAAATATTTACCTACCCAAGAATACACTTGAATAATAAATTATACACATTTTTTGCTACGTAATTTATAAATTGGACTAGCCACAAACACAGGATTTAGGTAGTTTATCTGTCTTTATTGCTGTAAAATAAAAGTCTTATACTAAAATTATTAACGTAAAATAAATAAAAACTTAACCTTACGACAATAACAAGAAACTAATGACCATTCGCTGGTAAACACCAAAAGCAAAATCTGACCGTTATCACACAAAACTTACCTCCCAACACCTGTCAGCCACCACCACACTCGAACTGTCAATCACGCAATGTCAAAATCCTCAATCACACTAAGAACTGAACCCGTGATCAGGCGGGGTCCAAGTCAAGGTCCCGTAGCCGCTACGGCGTAGACGTCCGCTCCGTAGCAAGGCCCCAGTGAGACTCCCGTTGCTACGATACGAGGGGAGATTCGGAGCCAATCGAAGCGAGGCTGCGCGAATGGGCATTATGCTTCCCTAATGTTATTTCGTGATTATCTCGCCGTAAGCAAATATCTGAATTTTTCTTTCGCGCTACTTTGTTTTTTTCTGCTGCATTGTTTTATTTAGAATTTGAGAAATCTGCCTTTTTAAGCAAAGGATTAGAAAGGCAGTATGGACTAATTAGTTGAGTAAATAGCACAGAGCTCGGTAATAAGGTTTATCTTTGCTCTTAAAAGACTTTGTGACTGCAATTTGAGTTAATTTAGAGGTCTTGTCCTATGATTAAGTGTGTTTAAATATGTGCGCATTTATATTCAAACTTAAACGACTTTGACTGTAAAATATTAAGTAAGTAGATTAGAGTTTTATTTAAAATATAATACTTTAAACCTTAATATTATATATCCAAAGTTTATGAATCTACTTATTTAAAACGTATATTTTTGCCAAATTTTTGTATTATTTAAACAAAATTATTATTATTTTAGACCAGTATTTAAAAATATGCTTCATATACCACTTCGTCATAGATTTCTTTAAGTAGTCCTAATTAGTTTATTTAATAATTTTTCAACCTAAAATTGTTAACTCATTGTCCCATTATTTGCAAACCCCCTCCACCAATCACAATGCGTTTGTCTGTGACGTCACTCGCTGCTATTGGTCAGACATCCAATTTGAGGGTCTGTCAGTATCTGTCAGATTAAACCTTTTGATGTCACCGCTGGATGTGCGTGCTTCTGTCAGGTAATAAGGGGATATTCAATGGAAAAGGTAGATAGGTATGGATAAATAATTGGAAACATAGGTAGTTAATCCGGTTATAACTGGTTGTTCATGTAGATGTATAACCTTAATATATATGTGTGTCTTATTAGAAGTAGGAAACGAATTTCGAAATAAAAAATAATGAAGTTTATTCCTGTAAATGTTCTAAGAATTTGTGATATATGCGGATCTATTACGCGTTTAATGGACGTTTTTTGTCTTTTTCTGTTTTTTTTTATTCGTGTTTACAATAAACTGATGTTTATCAGGTGTATGTAGTACAAAAAAAACGAAGGTTTTGGTTGAAATCAGGATGTCTATTCATTTATCATTTCGTATATTTATTCTGGAAAACTTTAAGTGCGTCTTTTCGTAACTTTTGTCACGTAAATGAGCGCCTTATACGTAATCTGTTTAAGGTTTATTTACAGCTTTTGGTCCGGTAATTGAGTGTAGGAACTATCACACGAAAGGGCAAGGTTACCACTAATTCGTGAGAAACATAGTGAGGAAACCCACCCTCACAATCAGATGATTATTCAACCAGCAATAAGCTAGTATTGTGGATTAATGCTTTGACCATCTTGAAAATGCTTCTTATCAATTTATGGGGTATACTAGCTGTTTACCACTATTGAATATCATTTTAGTACTTAATTTTTTTAACTATAGTTATAGGAAAATCCTAATATCAAATAGCTTAATAATGTCTCTCAGTCATTTCAGGTTACGATAACATTTTTTAGTTATTGCGTGTAGTTTTATTTGTGAATGACATAAAAAGACAGTTTCAATTGCATTTTCCGAGCTGAGAGGTTAAAATTACACACTAAATGCCACGCAAACATGTATTAAACCATTATACATTTCCATCACATCAATGCAAACATAAGGCCGTGACAGCGTCATGAAATTATTAAAACAAAATCAATATTTCCCATTAAACACAGTGTAGACCCTTATAATCCATGGAGCTTACAAAATCCTATCAAAATATGCTAATAATATTAACGAAGTTTGAACAAAACTAGTTATACTGTGTAAAATAACGAAACTGATACCTCTAAAGTGTTTCTACAGCGTTGAGGTTAAAATAAGATATATCTCACTAACTTAAATTTTATGTAAGTAGGTAGTTACGTGGTAGCAATTTGGTGCTTTTAAAATGATAAACGTATTTTTCTCGCACTACGGTGTGGTAAAAGTAACGTGGGGAAATCCATGTTAGATATTTTCCATTATGTGCATCCAATGATCCGCACTGAGCTAGCGTAGCTTTGCGGCTCATATGCTATCTGAGAAGGTCTTTCCAATAAGTGGTATGAAGGTATGCATGGTGCCAGATGCATGGTCGGCCTGAGAGCAATGGTATTTTCATTAAGAACCAATTAAGTAAACTTTTCTCTACAAGAACAAAACCACTTGGTTTTTTTACTGCCTCTTATTTTTTATTCTTTTCTTTACATTAATCTGTTAATATACACAAATGAAAAGATTCCCTCTATTATCTACAATATTTCTCAAATTAATTTTGCCAAAATTTTTATTATTTTAATTAATGTTTTTCATTACTGAATTGCAAACAAGTCTATAATAACAACTTAACGACTTGTATTATAAATAGGTTTAAAACAGCCCACCTTTCCCTGTGAATCACGATGCACTGAACCCAGATAAACCTTTATAGGCTGGTAATTTGACATAGATTTTAACACAAAACCTCAATCTGTTATGCTTAAAAGCATTTTGGTTCAATACTCTTCTTTTCTTCTGCCTATTCAACTGTCGACATTATTCAAGCCTTCTACCATTCACTAATTTAAGTAACATCTTACTTACATTATCCGTGGAGAAAGGACAATAGATTTCAAATGAAAACGGAATGCATAATCAAATCAACTACACCTATTAAAATTCTCTCTACCTTCTCCAAGGCATAATCGTCTTTAATCCCAAGGTATTAGAATGGTATTTTCCATGAGGTGATTGCGCTTCGTTCTCGGCGTTTTAAACAATGACTAGCTGGAGTGCCGAAAACAATGTTTGCTAATATAAGGGTTGATGTTTCCTTGAATCAACTATGACACAAATGATTGCGAATTGCAAAGCGAAGAGCGGAGGTAGTAGAAATGAAACGGAACAATTCTACAAAGTTGAATAAATTAAGCAGTCTTTTGGAATATAAACATAGGTAGTAAGTACAAACAGAAGAAAAAAATATGATTGAGTTGTTTGAGGTTTTATCTCTTAAGGATTGAAGTAAATCTGATTTAAATAAACAAATATTATAATTATTAAATCATCGTGATTTAAATTTTGAATACACCTAAGATGTACCTCTTATTTGTGTTTCATTTTTCAAAATACGAAGATTTTGAAGAGCACAAAAGAAAAACGACCCGTTTGGATATGTAAAAGTTATGTAAGGGACAACAAGGACAATAACTCAAAACGGACAATTGTATCAACGAAACTGTCATAGCAATAGTTGTTTCAATTAAAAAGGCCTTTACAACGACATATTTCTTAATGCTATTGGAAGGTGGTCCCAGGTTTCATACATTTTTGCCCAGTATCCTTTGCTGCAGAATATGGCTCAACCCATGCCTCGCTATCTGTGGGACATAGGTTGAACAATCTAGAGCTAGATTTATGACCAATCCCAATAATCTATATTAGCTATTAAAGTACTATAAATTGAATCAGCGTTTTGACGTTTCATTATACTATCAGAGATAGCCGTTGCTGTGACATTATCATCACGTTAAGAAAACATATAATACGCAACCAGCTATCATAAGAAAATAAAGTCTGCTATAAGAACTTAAGTTATTTTCTGAAACTACTCTAACTGGGATCAAAATGAGAATGACTACACTTAAAACTGTTTCACCTCGAAGGTAATATACCTACCTTCATGAATGTATATGTAGGCAAGTAGAATTACGATTACCACATAGATTAAGTACAGGTGTTCCTAGAGCTCTTTTTAAGTTTAAAATTACTTGTAAGTCACATCTAGAAAAAGCTTTACAGCCTTTCAGAACGTTTTTTGAAGAGTTCGGTACCTATTTAAAAATCCATTGCTATCACCCGCCACTACCCGGAACTGTGTAAGAAAGATTAGTAAGTCGTAAAATTTACAAACTTGTCTTCGTATAGGTACTTTATTTTCATCATCTTAAACTCAGACCTTTCAGAATCTATAAACAAAAAATAAACTTCGATTTATTTATTTGGTTTTACCACATATAAAAATATGGGCACTTAAAAACAATATATGACTGTTCTTTGACGAAAGTCTTAAATTTTATTAAAATATTCGTACTAATTCGTACGTAGGTGCTGGCATAACTCCGTACGGAGGTTCTGCATCATCATCACTTTCACCAGAACCCTGTGACGTACCCTGGTTCCTAGCGACAAATCCTTTCCTCGTCTTCATAATATTCGGTCCAAAGTACTTCAAATACATGTCGTAGTATTCCGAATACTGTTTTGAGACGTCTGCGTGTAAATCATCTCCATTGTCTATTATGACGCCGCAAAAGCAGTTGTGGTCTTTGCCACAGAACGCCGGTTTTCCTAGCGCCATGCAGTCACGGATGCATTGCCGGGCTATTTCCAAGTCGGGACAGAAGTGGGCTATGTGGTGTCTTCGCATACCTAAGTCTTCTCCTGGGCGCGATGGTTTTATTATGTCTAAAAAATAACAGAAGGTTAGTTGGTTAGTAGCATAACTTCTTTTAGTTTATTTCTTGGCATATGACTCCAAAAGTCAGTGGTTTCTAAATTCGCAGCCTAGTTGATAAAAAAACATATAGATTTGAAGGGTTGTTGAGCCTAACGAACACCAAAAATCCCGATCAAACATTAGCTACCTTATACACCATTAGCTTCTAGACGTCAATAATAAATGCAAGGAAGTCTTATTTCGTATGTTCGAATTCGAATAATGACCTTCAATGCTAAAATAAAAATGAATTTGGACAAATTATCTAGAAGATCTTACGACTTACTTTTCCGACTTGCAGTGAAATGTGCATATATTGAGTGTCGAGAGCAAAAACACTCTCCTTTCAAACAAGAAGAGACAAATACATCCGGAGTTTGAGTGTGGAATTTCACATTTTCACATATCTGATCGCAATCGTCATCTGCCATGCAAATCTTATAGCTTTTCTTCCGTTTTGAACCTTTAGCTTGGCTGAGACCTGAATGGAAATAAAAATATACGTATTTATTAATTATCTTAGGGCCAAACAAGCGTTAGTTGAGCTACATAGAAGTTAGACCAAGATGTTTTTTATAGAATAGCATGATGCTCAAAAAATTCATAAGTGGTTTTAACTTCCATATCGTAGGTTAATAAAAACGCGAGCAAGGCTTTGCTATGCTGCTTCACATGGGTCAAGTTTTGTCAATGTGCAATATATGTTACTGTAGGTATATTATGTTATTCTACAATTCAATAATTTGAAAAACTTTTAAAATGAAATTTAAATCTCCTTTTAAGTGTAGGTACCAGTGTCTCACTACTAAAAAACAGGTACTTAAAAAGTTAAAATATAGATAAAAAAGGTCTACTCGACCGAGATTGACTCCTTACCTATTAAGTAGCAAAACACACAAATTGCAAACACATAAAATAAATTATGCCAACTAGCCATTACGAAGATTAAATTACGTTTGTACAAATCCAAGCCAAATTTAATTAGGCACGGTAAATTTGATATTAATTGGCTTTTGATAGCAATAGTTCCAATAGGTACCGTCCTCTTTGGAAAACTAAATGGGTGCTCTTGTAAATGCTCGCAAAACCATTTAAATCATTTATTACTCAATTAAACAGCAATACAGCATAGGAAATACGAGAACTATACAAACTAGGATTCAATTTTAAGCGTGTTATTAATTCATATTTTATTCAAATACTGTGAGCAGAACAAAAGAGTACCTAGGCATCGTAAGATATTATTTTAACCAACATCAGCCGAATCTGAGGTGTATTTTTTTTATAATATAAATTGTTTTTAAAATGATTGAAAAAAAGATTTCGTATCGTTAAAGCCGACAAAACGAATACAATAATTTGAAGATCAACATAATTATACCTAACAAATAAATACTGAAAGAGTTGAAGTGTAAGAATTCGATGTTCTTGGTAAAATCGGGAAAAACAAAACTGATTCCAAAAACGTAAAGGAAACTTTCACTATTAGGAAGCTTCATTATCGTAAACTTTTTTAATTTTCACTTGGGTAAAGCCTTGAATGTAAGGCTAGAACAATGTGTATCATCACTACATAGTATAAAACAAATAAAAATAAATAAAACAAAGTCGCTTTCTCTTTCCCTTATTCCCTATGTATGCTTAAATCTTTAAAAATACGCAACGGATTTTGGATGCGGTTTTTTTATAGATAAATTAATTCAAAAGGAAGGTTTACATGTATAATAACATAGTACAGGAACGGAGTTTTACGCTGAATTAAACGCGTGCGAAGCCGCGCGGGTAAAAGCTAGTAATATATATGTTACGGCTAATACCCGAAGTGCGGCTACACCTAGTTTTAGCCGGTTAGAAGTGTTTTTAATATGGAAAACTGTAAAAAATTTTTTTACCTATGTATATAAAAACTGGCTTTAATCATGAGTCGACTCCTTTTTCTGGGTGGTATCAAAAAAGTAACCTAACTAACCTAACCTATTGATGTTCTAACCGGCTAAAACTAGGTGTAGCCGCACTTCGGGTATTAGCCGTAACATATATAAGAACAAGAACGTTTCTTCTCACTGTCTTTCAATACAACTTAGAATTCCTGCTCGACTTCAGCTAAGTAAGTGCGGAAGCCAACTTTTACTTTTGACGACTCATTCCAACTTCAGGACAATTTGACAGAAGCCGCCATTGTTAACTCAGAACTCGGGAAATTAACTGATTTCGTATAGTTCTCCTTTTATTAAGAAACTTGAATTTCGTGTTAGTTTGACAGCTTTGAACCACCTTTATTGCCTTATTTGTTCATAGAATATTTAACTATATTATTTTAAGTATCTTGTGTTTCTATTAATTTTAGGTTTTCTTACTGATAGACTAAAGCATTTTGATCAATTTAGGTAAAAAATGCGTTCACACAATTAATAAGGGGGTTAGTATGGAAAGAAACGCGGAATGTATTTATTTCGAACCGTGCAATAATAAAAAAACGGTAGTACTAGTCTGTTAGGGAAATTAATTTGTGTTATCCATATTTGATTTTACTAAAATAGTTACACGCTCAACCTCACAAAAATATTAATGTATACAATTTCATATTTATATGTACTTACCTCAAAAAATAATCCCTTACAAAGCTGGCGAACATACTAATATACGCCGAAAAGGCAATTATTACAAGACCTTTGTTTTATACTAGTCAAAAATATACCATTGTTGTTCTAACCTGCATACTACCGAACCCTAAACTGTAAATATTGATAAACTTCGTTATTCTAAAATCTTTTTTCAAGCTACGCTATTAAGGCTTGCCCGGTATGCACAATGAAAATCTTACCTGTTGATGAAGACGGCAGGCATTGAAATATTACACTCTTAACGCAGGCTTGTGCCTCTTAATAAGTCTACCAGTTAAGGCCCATACGTTTTCGGAATAATTCATTTTATACCCCCATGTAATAGGTCCTAGGAGACGCATTATGACGATGGACTGTGGTGGGGGCGTGTAAAACGATTCGCTGTTTTTTAACCGTGAGTTTTTTTGGAAAATTTGGCATTTGTTTTTTTAGCAGAAGTTTTTATTGCTTGAAAATGTAGATGTGTTTTAACAGATTGTTTAACTTTGTGGCGATATAAAAAAAATATACCTAATCTTAGGATATCAATTTCATATTTTTCGTATCTTTTTTTAAAGTCCTTTGTTTTTTTTTACCACAGGTAACTTCATGTAGGCTAAAGTAGGTACTTCAACCGTTAAAAACATATCGAAACATTTAAAAACGAATGAAATAAAGAAACTGTAAAATAGCTATATAAAACAATAGATTTCTTTGGCTTCGCCTTAAGATAGAAGCTTATTAAGGGAGTCATTTCACAAAGAAATTATGTTTTCATAAGACTCCAGCAAAAAACAACGAACTTGTAAAACAAAGAAAAACTTAATGTGGATTAAACAGGAGTTCATTAAAATTTACGTGGAAATAGAATCTTTTTAGATAAAGCAAAAGTAAAATGCAGAGATAGAAGAAATTAAGGTAAATAAATATAATTATATTAAACGAATCTAAAACTATTTTCTTTTCTTATTTTATCCGATATTTAATGTACGTTAACATAAAAACAAAATAGAAGAAAACTATTATATTTATTAGAGAAAATTATAATATAAGTACTTGATTGCTTAGATTATTTTTAAATAAAATTGGCTAACAAAACCTCAATCTTATTTAAAACTAAAGGCATGAAATATACGCAAATATAAATCAGAGAGTAAAAACTAAAGATACAGCCAATTAACGCAAAATTACCTTATACATATATAAAAATACAAATATATATATTTTTGTTTCTTTATATACCTTTTAACTTGAACCTAAAAGTTAAAATCGTCATTAAGGATTTCGGCGCAAACGAGCCAACTTGGGACAGCAGTAAAGAGAAAACTAATTTTGAAGTGCCCCAGTTCAATGTTTGTAGGCCTGAGTTCACCTTATTGTAAAAGTATGGAGAAAAGTTTCAGATCTGCAACGATTTTGTGATTAATTGTCTTAAGTGAGAAATTGTATTTTTTTTGTCTTAAGTTGGATAGAAGTAGATTTTTAAAAAAATATTATTTAGGTACGTTACAAAATAAACTTCAATAGAAAGTGCGAAAAATTACAGGTCGGTATTTATACAAGGTGTCCCAAAAGGTTACGTAGCTGGGAAGGGGGGTGGTAGGGGTGGTCACGTCACAAGGGTCACCAGAAAAATAATAAAAAAGTCCACTCTGGATATTTCAATATAAAATACATTTATTTTTAACTAGAAATTTAACACCTTGCATTATCACATTACACGTTATCGTCTAGGCTAGATCAACGCGTAAGTTGTAAAAATATGGAGTTTGATCTGCGCATCATTTGTGCGTACCACCGGGATTTGCCGCGCACTACGCAGATGTGGACTAAACGTCCTGCAGCGGTATTCATATATTTTTTTATATTATATTAATAAATTCAATTTCATTGGGTTTAAGCAGATTTCCAATGGATACATTTGTGGAAATGTTTCTCGTAACTGCAGTTACGTAACAGACAGTTTTCCATCACGAATACGAAACATTTCGGCAACAAATACGCTTTTTCTTAAAGATGTTTCAAAACAAATGCTAGTTAGAAACTTACACCAATCAAGGCCCTAATTTGCTCTTCACCCAAAAATGTTCCGAAAACATGTAAAACAAAACTTTACCCGCCCCATTACCGTAGAACAAAGGCATCCGAAGTGCCCTCGATGGCATTTTCCAAGGACTTCCACATTTCCTGCCATAACAAAGTGTTTCCTTAGGCGCAACAAACTACTGAACCGTATATTGCTTGGCCGCTTTCTCATGTCGCCCACGGAATGGGGTGTGGTCGCAGATGCAGCGGTTTTAGGGCCGAGTTATTTTAACCGACAAAATAGGCGGTGGCTCGTATTTCTATTGTATTTTTGTGATCTTTATACTAGGGTAAGTTTCAGAAGAAAAACACGGACAAAATCAGCACAAAAATATATTTGCACAATTAGATTATTTGTTAAACAGAGTAAAAATAGCTTTAGGACAGTATGCAATCTTAATAACACTGTTTTACACACGGCTGTCGAGAACAGACTGAACAGCATGGCCGTAAAATGCCGTCCAGCAAACCATTCCCCACCACTCCCCACCTAGATCGAGTTTTAAGAGGACTAGTGGGTCCTGCTTCGTGGACGCTCAAATGACTAAATTCTTAAGACCGAAATATTAATATTAGAACTAAACTCATGACAACGTAAAATTACAAGATAAAACTTAGACTCTGGACTATTAAATATATATTATGCTTACAGTTACCACAAAAATTGGATGAGCCGGTTTTGACGATTCTTCCTATTACGTTGAAAGCTGGCTTTGCGTGAGTGGTTTTTTTTGACCGAACAAAGCAATATTTAAAATTATCAAAATCTATCGTATTTAAATCAGAAGATAAAAACATGAAAATAGGTAAATATTTTTTTGGAATTTAATAGGAAAAACCGACTTTTAATAGAAAATAAATTTATCCAAAAAAAAACGACGAGTCCCTAAGTAAAAAGTCTCATAACAAGTTAAGGAAAAAAATCACGGAAAACTACGTTTCTTAATTAGTACAAAAATCAAGCAATCTTCCTCTAATATATTAAAAATAAAAGTTTATTTCAATTACATTAATAATCATGAAAATCTTACATTAAAAAGTCATCAAGCATAATCTTTTACGACAAAATTGTGTTTATTTTTCGAATTATTGACGAATCTCTTGGACAATATCACCACACCCTCACACTACCCTCCTCTAAGTAGCGTACCAGTAAAAGCCTGTTTATTCGCCCTGTAACCCGACTGTGGGCACATTGTAACTAATACGGGCGTAAGTAATTGTCGACGTAACACTGACCCTACACCTGCGGTCCCGCCGAATAATCGCGTAAGTGAGCACCTGTAATTAAAGGAAACCAGTTAGAGGGTGTTTGTGTTTTGACCGATGGGGTTTTAGTGTGCTTTTGTTTAGTATAGAAATCTAAAGGTCGTAGACATAGAGCCTGTAGACGTTTTTGGAAATTATGAGGATGTATTTTTTGTACTATTCTACTTCTTATCCAAGAGTGTTCTCGCTTAATACCAACTGAAGAACTCATGATAATTTCCGTAAACAAATATCCTCATTCCGAAAGTAAGAACTTACTAATCCCGCCTTTTGAAAGTCGAGTTCATTTTAAACGAATAGCATGCATATTGAGAACAGCTTAGTAGGTGCACCTACGGAGATTCCACACAGAAGAGTCTCTCCAGAATCAAATCAAAACTCCAAACAAGATTCTTTGCCCGGAAGGAATGAAAACTGCGGAAAATATGAGGCAGACGGCTTAAATAAAACAGCATTCATCTCTGATGATCAAATATGCACCCCAAGTTTTGTCCCAAGCCCGTGCCTGTGTCTTCCCCCTTACCACACATAAACGGACCCAAACTACAATCTTTCTTTGTCTTGAAGATCCATTGACGCTTTTACTCCTCACATTTTTTATGGAGCGCCAGCTGCAGCAGCAATGTACAACAAAATATATAAAGCTGTTTTGTTTTTCTAAACTAAGATACGGATGTGGTACAGAGAATAGATGTTATCGATAATGCTTGTTTTGAAAGCGATCCTAGTGGAATATCAGTAGACTTCGGGCGAAAAAACGTAAGTGAAAAATATTTTTCATACTCAGAGAGTTCCTAAATAATGAATATACAACAAGGAAAATACATTTAGCGATATAATTGGTGACAGGAAAAAAACAGGTATTATTTAATATTTCAGGGCTCTCGTATTAAGTTTTCCAACACTATATAAGAGAATAAAATATTAATTGTGTAAAAAATAAGATGGTTATTTCTAGAGTCGCGAAAATGAAAAATTGCTCGCGTCATAATAATTGTTTGTAGTGAACTAGTGACAACAACTCACTTTTGACACTCTCACAGTTTGTTTAGACATGTCGCTAGAGTGGTAAGATTAATGTTACTCAAAAACATAGTTGTAATACTCGTACTTTATTATTCGAAATATAGTATTGAATCGGGAATATACCATAACATTTTTTTGGATTTCTAGATGTTTTAGAAACATAGAGCCTTTGCTTTGCAACGGGTCTTCAATATACGACACAAAACTTCAACGTTAACGTTTCAACATTGATTTTAGAACCTTCGTCACTTCGTAATCATTAAAGTTTTGTTTAAAATAACAAATATGAGACCAATTTTTTTAAAATATTTACTCCACCCATCTTTTTTTAAGGCAGTGGCAACTATTTTGCCACCAAGATTTTTTTTATTCATTTGCTTGAATGGTTGAAATGTGTATTTTTTTAATATTATGGTTACACTGATTACAAAGAATTAACAAAAAAAACAAATTAAAAAAAATACTATTTTATTTTACAACTTTAAATGTTTACCATGTTTCAAATCGCTATCATTTCTGCCTTATAAGGGTTAAATAAATGTCCAAAACCAAGCAACAACCCAATAAAACAAAACAATAAGTTAGTATAATTTTATTGCATTCACAGTACGTAGGGCTTCCTCTTCGCGATGTACTCCTTGACTCCGGACAGGCTCCTGATCTTCTGGACCAGGGCGTACACTGAGGGGTACTTCTTCTCGATCTCTTCTCCGAGGAAGAGGTTGGCAGACTCCACGATGCCGACGAGGATGAAGTCAGCCCAGCTCAGCTGTGGAAAAAAGAAGATGATGCTATCAAATGAAGATTGATTTCGATTTGATTTTGGAAATGTGTGATGTCGTTTTTTAATATTAATCTGCGGTACTGTTCTGTAGCCTGGTTTCTAACAATTGGTATGCAATATTGCGCTAAAATAACAGAGTTTGTATGGGCAAACCAGCGAATGGACGTTTTTTCATAGCAGTTTGACTTGGCAAATACAGAATACCTCCGCTTACCAAAGTTCTTACGAATATCAAAAATGGGTGGTAAAATCTTAAACTTACTAAAACTTTTTCACCTGAGGTTTAAAATGCAGTTAAACATTATCAGCACTACTGAAGACTTGTTAATTTAAGTATTACTTGATCCTATAAATAGTCTAGTTTATGTCCAGCTAACATTGATTAGAACAGAAAACTAATCAGACTTGAGTACAGCATAAAGTTGGAAATAAGTTCCATTGGTTAGAAGCAACGTTGCCTAATTGGATGGCGTCTAAAGTAGAAACAAAAGAAGCAAATTGTAATGGAAAAAGTTTGCTCAACTATTTGATACTTTATTCTTAGCTGTATTTTATGCATAATAAATCTTTAATTAAGTTGCAGCAACAATCATGAGTCAAGAAACGTTGCTAAATAATCTTCGGTGCTGATTAATTATTAATAGTAAGATATTATTTTTCCTCATCGACCATAACAAAGGAAAACTTTGATCATAAGGCTTATCTTTTTTAACTGACGCAAAATAATTTTGCTTTTATCTACTCACAAGGTACTCCATATTTACTTGGATTTTTCATTTTTTCATTATATATTACCTTGCCACCGAAGAATCCCTTGTTGGCCTTCAGCTCCTTCTCGAACCTGGAGAAGTAGAAGTCGACGGACTCGGAGATGATCTCCTTCTTCAGGAACTGCTTCTTGGCTGGGTCCTGCTCCTTGATGTAGGCCACGATCTCTGGAGAAGATAGAACCCATGTTACGGAAGACGAAGAAGAAGAAAATATTGTTGGTTTAACAGAGATCATATGAAGAAGTAAGCAGTTGAGAGTGCAAAATGAGAGTGTTACTTCTAAATCATTTGACATATAAGTTATACCTATAATAAGATCTCCATTTGTTGATTAAAAACTTTTAAGGTTAATAAAAATCTTATTCTGACTATACGCTCTCCCTATGTCAAAAAAATATGCCCAAAAACTAAATATTGTCCTAACTTAGTCGTCTTTATCAGTCCTGTGCCAACTTTTGATACTGTCAATGAAAAAACCCAGTTTAACGAATACAGGCTAAAACTCTGTTTATCAATTAGAGGAAGAAGCTAATTTCCCACTTACTGGACCAGAAGTCGTAGATGTTGAAGACCACGGCATCCAGCACCGCCTGCTCCCACAGGTCTGAGGGCAGCAGGTTGCTCTGGGCGACTCTGTTTATCAATTAGAGGAAGAAGCTAAATTTCCACTTACTGGACCAGAAGTCGTAGATGTTGAACACCACGGCATCCAGCACTGCCTGCTCCCACAGGTCTGAGGGCAGCAGGTTGCTCTGGGCGACTCTGTTTATCAATTAGAGGAAGAAGCTGAATTCCCACTTACTGGACCAGAAGTCGTAGATGTTGAAGACCACGGCGTCCAGCACTGCCTGCTCCCACAGGTCTGAGGGCAGCAGGTTGCTCTGGGCGACTCTGTTTATCAATTAGAGGAAGAAGCTGAATTCCCACTTACTGGACCAGAAGTCGTAGATGTTGAAGACCACGGCGTCTAGCACTGCCTGCTCCCACAGGTCTGAGGGCAGCAGGTTGCTCTGGGCGGCCACGTACCGGGCGATGGCCAGCGACTGGTTCAAGGATCGGTTGCCCTCCTCGTACAAGGGCAGCTGGCCGTAGGGAAGGGCTGGAGAGGTTTGAGATTAGTAGAGTAAAGCCTCAACTTGAGGAACTCATAGAACTGTTATGTTGTTTCTTTTGCTGTCAAGTTAAGGCAAGGGTTTTAAGCCTTTATGAAAACCTTTTTTTAATAATGAATTAGTCTTTAAATCTTTGGCAGTTACTGAATCAAAATCAAAATCTAGATTTATCTTTTAAGTAATTATTAGTTTTTAGTAATGTTATATTTTGCAAAAACTTATACTATGTATGTTGAAAGTTAAGTATACTATTAAAAACGATTTCATCTACGTCAATGTTTTTTTTAATTCCATCTCCATAAAAAAAAGTATTCTATCACTTACCATCCTTCACACTCTTTACGGGCCACGAGCTCAACTCGTACCTCACATCTTCAAACTTGTGACCTCCATAGTGCAGGATGTACCTGATGGATTCACCCAGACCGTTCAGGTTAAAGTATTGCAGTTTCTTTGCCATGGTCACAAGATTTCACCGATCACTCGAACAGTGAAGATTGGGTCGCGATGACACTTATTTATAGGAATCGAGCAGCATTGTTTTTGGTGGTCAATGTCAATGGTGAGATAAGGAGTTGAAAGGTTATCCATTGGATAATGTGAGTTAAATATTTTGTTTCTTTTTGTTAATCAGGCTTGTATATATTTTTTGGTTCCGTACGATTAAAATAAACCTTTTTGAAATTAAAGAAACCAAAGAAATTAAACGTTTATTGTACTTAAAGCTCTGATTATAGTTTATTCGTGGTGGCTTTTACTTCCCATGTTTTAGAAATACAAGGCATTGTTTTTTTTATTTTCGTCGTAAGGATCTCTATATAAAATTTGCAACTTATTTACCTTAATCTAGCTTATCCTTAACTAAACACCTCCCCAAGTTTCGTATCGATGCAATTTACTATTTATATTAATACCGAGACCAAATATCAAAAGTCTCTGAGAATGGAAAATGCTCCTGCTAAGGCGGGAAATATTGTAAAAATGGCCAAAATTCGGATCAATTGTTTCAATATTATTTATATTATATTATTATTATTTATTAATAACTTCACTTGAGACCAATGAATACGGGTCACTTACAAAATGCTAAATATCTCGTAAACTAATAATGCTAGAAATCACTAAATAAATTGACTAATCTTAATGACCAATGGTAACCATCTAAAAAGGCTACTAATATAGTCGCTATTCTAAAAATATAATAAATAACAATTTTACGAAAATCGTGTAAACAGACTGACAAGAAGACAGTTTTTAATTGTTTCTAGAGATATAATCATATATGCATTTATTAGGTATCTTTTTGATAATACTGAGGTATTTAACCTCATTATTTTTTAAAGAGAATGTTGCATACAATTTTAGGTAAAATCATTAAAAAATTGTCTGAAATTAATACTGTACCCGTATTAACTTGAGATAACCAAATATAACTTACTTTATCATCATTTTCTATTAATTACACATAAATTTATTTATACTTATACTATAAGATTAAATAAGCATTAAGGGAGCCTGGTAAAGGGATGTTACGGTGGTTAAAAAAATTCTAAATAAATAGATAGACTTGGCCATCGCATAAAAACACAATGTATCTTATATCTTAAATAATATAATTAATACGCCTGTTTAGCGCAATGGCCAAGTTAATCTTTTTATTTGAATTATAAAAAACATGAAATATAAATATGATCATGATTAAATTGTTGTTGTTAGGTAGGCTAATAATGTATTTACTTACTCCAATAGATCATTTAAGTAAGGAATGAATAAATTAACCGACTTGGAGTTACATAGATCTCCAAACTTTTTACGATAAGAACTGAGTTAAGCGAGACTTAGTTTTTTTACAAGTTTTGTTTTTGACGGCATTTTTCATATTATTAATTCTATAAAAGGTAACTATACCAGTGACTGATTTTATTTAACAAACATATCATGTCTGGTTTACCTACAAAACCAATTTGTTTATTTTTGTGAATAAACCCGTTTGACGTCATACCCGGTTGCTTCATGAACAGACAGGAAATGGAATCTGTCGTTTCGTATAAACCACTGAAACACAAAACAATGTGTTTTAATACAACATTGTATGCGACTCTAAATTCTATGACAGCAAACTATTATACCTACTCATACAAGAAAATTTAACTAAAAGTCTAATTTAATTACTAAGACCTTGTTTGAATATAAAATATTAATGATATATTTTTTACATCGGTAAATTAATTTCAAAAACATCTTAACACTTCCATTTGGCGATATAACGTTTTTTTTTATATCTGTGATATATTTTATCAAAACTTAACTTACTATAACTGGATCGAAACCGGCAGATATTAGGGTTATATAAATAAATACAAGATATTTATAAAGAAAACTTTAATAACATACAAGTAATACAAGCAATACATCTTAGATGTAAACTTTTTCAATTTATTAATGATAAAGAAAATTAAGAAAATTTTACTCGATGTCCGATGTTTGGTCTACATGCCATACCAGCCACGGTTTTAAAGTGGCTCTCTATTTTTAAGCATAACATTTACTGTCATAATATCGTGATCCATAATTTTAGTACCCATAATCATCACGTCGCTTATAATCATAACTAAAAAAATATTTTTTACCAAGGTGTCCGAGTTTTTTGGGTCCGAATAGTCATCGACCCACTATGCCACTTCAAAATCATCTGAAGTAAAAAATATGCGTCATGAGTGTTATTTTTTTTTTGATTATAACAACTGCTGTATGAACGATTTTAGGACAATCGACGTTATGCGAAAAGAGCGGCTCCCTTTTAAAGTATAATTTATGGTTTGTATAACCGTATATAAGTGGACTACATAAAGCGACAGATTACAACTATTTCTATGTTTATGATATCTTGGTTCACCTTTTATCTATGGTTTTCGGGATCAAAGAGCAGTTTCATATCAATATGGTAGACATGAAGCATGTGATTTATCTTTGACGCCACATTTCATGAAAAACAATAAAAAAATAGCATTATGAAATACCTAATTGTGGAATTAGGTCGCTGATAAAACAGTTAACAATGACTTTCAGTTTTATTTGCCTAATAGATATAACGTGCTGTATATAGTTACTGATTTAATTAATAAATAAATACTACAATTAAAAAAATACTACAATTTCAACTGAGTGTCCCTAAACAAAGTAGAGGATTGTATTAAATAAAAGCATCTTGTAGGCACCACATTATGGACGTGTGAATTAAGTGTGAACCCAGGCACGAGCCAAGTGAGAAAATATATAAGGCCGGGAACTCTTTACTTTTTCGATAGTTTTATGCGTAATTACATTCTTCCTAAAATGTGTGCTTACATTCAAAAGAGTAATAGTAAACTTTTGTTAAATAACAGTTCATATTTAAAGTTCAACATAGGACATGTTATGCCCGACAAAAACAAATTTACGAAGCTTCAACCGGTTTCCAGCAAAACAGAAATGAATGGTCTAAACCGCACCAAATTTCAAGCGCTTTTCCGCTGAAATTGTACTGAAACTAAGATGTCACTAAGAACTCCTGTAAAGTTATTGTTCCCATTCAACACAAGTGTAAACTTAAAAGTTTCAGCGCAATATGTTCTCGAAATTAATTTAGTTGAGCTGTTGGCTAAGCTTTTGCTGTAGGAAAATATTTCATTTGAACGTGGAATGATTAAAATGACATACCTAATATATGTTGCGGAACTTATTTTGTGTAGGTAATATAAAATGTAATTTTTCCTTTTCAAATGTATTATACTAAGAAGGTACTTACTTAGAATATTGTCGTACGAATTATCTTTTGTTACATTAAGTTGACAACCTATAAAGGTAACATTTATTTTTATATGAATGTACAAGGAACATTATTACCTACTGCGATTTGAATTTTCCAGTCAGTGGATACTACTTTGGAGGTAGGTTTCCTATTAATTGAAACTCCGTCAGAAGGTAATACTGGAATGATTTTATTAACCAAAATGCGCGCCTTTTATACAAAATTGGAACATTTTATTTTTATTTTTTATTTTTATTTATTTGGGAAACAAACAGTTATAAATAATTCTTATTGTAGTCTTAATTAGTAACTTATAAACTAGTGAAGTTTCCACCAATTAATTAAACATAATTAAGTGAGTGAGTTTAAACAAAAAATAAGAAGCAAAGCAAACAAAAAATAAGAAGAGGAATTCCATAACTGAACTCCTTACAAATAACAAAGTAAAGCGAAATTAAACAATACGTGATTTAAGCTGTTAAAATGGAGACAAGCTGTTTCTTAAACTCATAATACTTTAAGTTGAAGTGATCAAGATCAACTAAATTATTATTATAAAATTCAGTTGATCTTTTGAGAAAAAGATTACATGAATAATTTGTCTTACTTAAAGGTACATAAAATAAAGTTTTTTTTCTAGAATTAAGTCTACGGCAGTTCAGAAAAATCTCTGCCAATAAGTATTGGGAATCAACCATATTGTTCAACACTTTGTAGAGATATAATTGATCATTTTTTATTCTGCGTGATTGCAATGAGGCAAAAACTGGTATTTCGATATTTTGAAATCTATAATTCAAACATTTGATAAATTTATTCTGTATTCTTTCAATTTTATTAATATATATATTATATTGTGGACACCAAACAATCGTTGCGTATTCTAAAATCGGCCTTATGAGTGAGTTATATAACCTAATGTAAGTATTTATATTTTTAAATTCTTTGCAAGTTCGAAGTACAAAACCTAACATCCTGTAAGCCCTTTTAGTAATTTGTTCTATATGTTGCGAGAACAAGAGTTTTGAGTCTAACTGTATGCCTATATCTATATCCCGCACTTCCGACACACGAGTAATGCCTATTCCGTTTATGCTATGATTAAATGTAAATACTTTCTTTTTTCGGGTAAATGTTATAACGCTACACTTTTTAATGTTAAGCTCTAAATGATTAATTTTGCAATAATAATTTAATCTATCCAAGTCCTCCTGAAGTTCCAAGCAGTCAGATTCTTTGTAAATTGGTTTAAAAATTTTGTTGTCATCTGCGTAAAGTAGAAATGAAGACTTCTGGAATACCTCTTGGATGTCGTTAATAAAAATATTGAATAAGAGGGGGCCGAGGTGCGTTCCCTGTGGTACACCCGATTTAACAGGAACAAATGTAGAGCAGAAGCCTCTTACTGTCACTGCTTGGCTTCTATTACGAAGATAGGACTCTATCCATCTAAGTAATACTCCATGGATACCCATTGATTGAACCTTCTGGATTAAGATGTTGTGAGATATTTTATCGAAGCACTTGGAGTAATCGGTGTATACAACATCCACCTGAGCTCCGTCGTTCATATAAGCAGTGACTTTATCAATGAATTCGCAGAGATTTGATTCCGTACCTCGTTTATTTACGAACCCGTGTTGTTGTGGAATTAATTTAGGTCGCAGCAATGGAAACAGTAAATCATATACGATTTTTTCAAATAATTTAGGAATAACGGACAATTTGGAGACTGGTCTGTAATCGGAAATGTTGTGAATATTACCTGACTTAAAAATTGGTACAACATGTGACATTTTCCAGATGTCTGGCATAACACCGCATTGCATACATTTGTTAAAAATGATATGCAATGGTCTACTTATACTAACATAGCATTTTTTTAAGAAAATGGGTGGTAAGCCATCCGGTCCAGCACCTTTTGTGACATCCAAATCCCTTAAAGATTTTTCAACGAGATCAAGAGGTATGTTTAATAAAGAAATAGATAAATTTTCAGTATCACTGGAGCACATAGTATGTGCTGTGGAAGTTTGGGAATCGGCTTTAAACACTGACTGAAAATAGTGATTAAATAAATTACTTATATCGTTTCCGTTATCAGCCTTCATAGTGTCCAAGAACATGAAATCCGGAATAGTGTTAGAATTGCGCTTGGAGTTTATAAATGACCAAAAAAATTTACTTGATTTTTTAATGTTTTCTTCAGCGTTTGTGAGAAAAGACTCATAGCATTCTTTTTCAACCCTCTTTTGACGACTTCGTAATAAACAAAATGAATTATAATCACATAAGTTTTTGTACCTCTTCCATTTTTTATGAAACTTTAATTTTTCTTTTATTATTTTGATTAAGGATTTGGAGAACCATATGGGATATTTTTGAGTATTCTGTTTAAATTTTGATGGAATGTTTTCACTTATTACTTGACTCAAAATATTGTAAAAAGTTTCAACTGCTTTTTCTACACTATCAATGTCTAAATGGGACTTCCAATCAATCTCCAACAAAATTTTGTTTAGAAGATCATAGTCAGCGGTACTGAACATCGTTACCCTACGAGCCGGACTGGCCAGGATTTTCGCAAAACGTACTGGAACAACTATCTCGAGAGCAGGATGATGACTATCAAGTGGAACTACGGGAAACTTGCATTCCTGTACTGTACAATCTATATTACAAAATATTAAATCCAACAGTCTTCCATTCGAGTTTTTGATATTATTAAATTGATGGAGACTGTTAAATGACATAAACGATGATAAGTCTGAGATAATTTCAGTGGTACTGTGAAACAAATTAACAAATTTATCATTTGGAGTGTTTTCCCATAACGCACTCCTAATGTTGAAATCACCCGCTACCAAGGAAACATCGTCAGGAAAATTCAACATCATCGAACTTATATTATCATAAAATTCGTTTAAGGCGTCCTTATGGCTGGGTCCATCCGGTAAGTATCCACAGAACATACGGATACAATTCGAGTGAGCTACATTTTTGAGACGGATAGATACTACAATGGCTTCAGCTGATGCGCCAACAAATGTTATGGGACTACTAGATTCAACAGTAAATCCATGACGGACCGCAATCAATACCCCGCCCCCCATCCCGTCACCCCTGGCGGCATAATCCCTATCACTTCACTAAATATTATAAGTATTCGAATCCAATAATTCGCTATTAAAAATCCCCTGCTTAAGCCACGTTTCGGTAATAATAATAACATCATATTCAGCACTACTGCAACTTTTATAAAACTGATCAGTTTTGGTTCGAAGTCCACGTGTATTTTTGTAATAAACCTTAATATAATTAGTCATTGATGAAGGGCAGAATACTTAACATCCTATCTAATACTTTATTGCAATTACCTAATTTAAGTTCATTTAAAACAATTGTTCTCAAAATATAAAAAACATAAAAATATAAGTAAAATAAAATAATTATAAAAAACTTAAATAAATGAATAAATATCAGAACATAGAGATCCATCAAAATACTCAGTAAATAAAGATTACAAATCACAATTTTATGCCTCTTTACTATGCAATATCGAATAAAATATAAAATTGATTCCCAAACGGTAGAGCTTTCCGAACTTTGACACAATACATTTAAATTACAAGAAACAGAAATAACATATATTAAAATTGACATAAAACCAAGAAACAACAAAGAAAACCTGCACAGACTGCAAATAGTACCTACTACTTCAATTTTTTTAAATCATTTTCAGATACTATATTTATAACTTCGCTGTTATCATTACGACGAACCATAATATTACAATTACGTACCCAAACAAATTTATAGTTTTTCTCTTTAGCCATTTTTTTGGCTTGCTGCAACAGACCCTTATTTTGTACAGTGAGGTGATCGTTAAAGTATATCCTAGTATCACCCTTGTCACCTGAAAATCCAAGCTGGTTGGCCTTCAAGTTAAGTTTCCGTAAACTTGTTAAAAAGTTGTCTTTTTTATAACGAGCAATGAACTTAACCAAAATAGGTCTTGGAGTTTTCGAAGAACTATTCATGTGTGCGACTCTTGTTATAAAATCTATATCGCAATTTATATCTATTTGATGATTGGCGAGTTTAGATATTTCAGTTAGTATCTGAAGTAAGTTTTCATTTTTAGATTCCGGAAATCCTGAAATTTCGATATTTGATCTTCTAGCCCATTGTTCATGTGCGTGATTGTCGGTTTTGACTTTCTGGAGTGATTGCTCCATAGAAGATAACTCTGTGCAACGACTTTGGATCTTCTTTATATCCCCTTCCGTATTAGAGATTCGCTTCTTCAGTACTTCGTGTTGATCGTTGATAAAATTAACAGAGCTTTTTAAGTCTTCAATGTCTCTACGAATGGGTGCCAACTCCAATTTTAATAAATTTTTATAATCTGTATTAAGTTCCCGTCGCAGTTTTTCGTTTTCAGCACTGAATACAGCTCGAATGTCGTCAAGAGTGAATGAATTGCCCGTCTTAGTTGGTTCCAATACAGCGCTACTATTGACAATACGGGATGTTGAAGCAAAAGTTTGGTCTAGGCTTTCGTATGACATATTCATAGAGTCGTCATTATGTATAGGGAGTTGAGTTTTCCGTACAGGTGTATTTTGGTTCGATGGTTTACGAACAGTAATATTTACACAGTTCGGACACTTCCACGAGCTTAAGAAAGCCGGCTTTAACTGGAAAAACTGTTCCTTATTCAGGTTAAGGCATTCTATATGATAGGGATTTTCACAAGTAGAACACTTCATAACATTAGTATTCTTCTGATTTATAGATTTATTACATGCCTTGCAATTCATGATTCTAGTTGTTCTAAGTTTATACTTCCGAAGCAAAATCTGGATTACCAAACTTTGCTCTTGAAAAAGTTCAGGTTGTTTTATCGTAGGGTAGTTCGAATGTTTACTTTCTTAATATTTGAAAAACTTGAAAAAATCACTTTGCATTCAAAAATACATACGTGATCCAGATCACTTCGACAACAATCCACAATATAACAATGATAACAATCACTTTTTAAGCTTTTGACTATTTTTAAACTTTGAAATACGATGAAGCAAGATGTAAACAAGTTCACTTTTTTTTTTTTTTTTTTATAACATAATTATTATTATTCAAAATCGAATCAAAATCGTGAAACACAAGGCAATAGGCCGATTTACATGCACCACAACCTCGGTAGGACCCGACCGTTCGGAACCGCCGCTCTATTCCTCGACGTTGCGAAAGCGTTCGACACAGTCTGGCACAACGGCTTATTGTACAAGCTGTTCAAATTCGGAGTGCCAGACAGTCTCGTGCACATCTTGCGAGACTTTCTCACCGATCGAAGCTTCCAATACAGAGTGGAAGGAGCGTTGTCGACCTCTCGCCCCATCAGGGCCGGCGTCCTTCAGGGCGCCGTCCTCTCCCCCATTCTATTCTCGCTATACACCAGCGACATTCCCCGCCGCGGACCGGCCCAATTGGCTCTGTTTGCCGACGACACCGCGATCTACTACGCGCATCCCAACATGCAAACGTTACGCTGTCGCCTCCAACAAGGAATCAACGCCCTAGGCGCCTGGTTCCGGAAGTGGAGAGTCGGTATTAACCCGCATAAAAGTGCAGCAATGTACTTTGATACGAGTTACCCGAGACGGCGCAGACGACTCAACATGCTGCGTCGGCAACTGGAGCTCTTTGGGCAACCGTTGCCGTGGCAAAACTCCGTTAAATACTTAGGTATTACCCTTGATAGTGCCCTGACCTTTCGTAAACACATCAAAACAGTCCGCGACCGCGCCGCGTTCGTCCTCGGCCGTCTGCACCACCTCATATGCAAGCGCAGCAAGATGTCGCTTAGAAATAAGCGTACACTCTACCTGGCTTGCATACGACCGATCATGACCTACGGAAGCGTCGTATTCGCGAATTCCAATAAGATCTCTGTGAACAGACTTCAAGTCATTCAAAACCGTTTCTTGCGCAAAGCGACCGCCGCTCCGTGGTTCATGCGCAACGTGGACTTGCATCGGGACTTCGAACTCCCGACTGTAAGTAAGTTCATGAAAGATGCGTCTCGTCGCTTCTTCGACAATGCACCTCACCATCCTAACCCGCTCGTGGTTAACTCGGCAGCTTACACTGCAAATCCCGATGCAACTCCCTGCTACAGACGACCGAGAAACGTCCTCCTCGACCCCGACGACGCCATCACGTTGGCGAACGAGCGATCCGACCGCGCAAATAATAACAACAATAGCGATAACAGAAGCACACACCCACACAATTACCGCCGCACCCGCCGGCGGGCGCGGCTTTCACTGTCACGACGGCGACCTAGGCTTGTTCCTGGTCGTTCGCCTGATGACAATTCCCTCCTGACCCCCGCTGAGTTTATTGCTGGCTCTTCTCAGAGAGGGGCCCCTTACGAACCAGTGTAGTGAAAAAGATAGCAACGCCCAAGCCGAGGCTCGTACCCACTCGGGGTGCCCTTAGGCAGTTGCATCGTAGGAGTAGGGTTTTTCAACTCGGCTGAGCGCCTTTAGCGCTCGCCCCCAAGCCCGGTGAAGCTGTGAAGGCCGTCAAGGGGCCAACAGCAATCAACAGTCCGAAAAAAAAAAAAAACGTTCGCCCTTTTCGCCGCCGGCCACCGAAGAGAGAGGACGTGTGCTGCGTGCTCCGCGTCGCGCTCCGTGTTTCGTCCGTGTTGCGAATCCATTAATCCATCCTAGGTGACTGAAGATGTGTGTGCCGGCGGCTGCATATTCAACAGTCCTTTTCAGGGCTCGACCAAAAGTCTTTTTCAAGACTGCTTGTTGTTTCGACGAACACTGATATGCTTCTCACTTGTTGTTTCATACGAACTCTATAATATGCTTCTTAATTAAATCAGTTATACACCCAATAGCTTGTAGTGTGGTATTGGTATCTTGGTATTTCTTCTGGTAATGGTACTGGTAACGGTAACGGTGGTGGTATATGGTAATGGTAATCCAGTAAGTATCTTGAACTCGTAAGTATCCTCTTGACTTTGTAAATATCCTCTTGAAGTAGGTACTTTTCTGTAGTTGTGTAGGTAGGTAGCTACACTACTTTACGTTGTAAATACGAAAATAATACATAAATAAAATTGCCTAATATTAATAAATACTTAGCAAAACTACTTTGTATTTTAAGTAGTTTTAATGACAAAATGTTCATTAATATTGGTTATTAGATAGCTAAGGACACCTAAAATCAATGTTTATGCTGTGTGCGATACATTTTTTTTTTTGCGTATTGCATAATACCTAATAAAGTTTTCTTACTGTTCTTTTTATTGGTCACCAAAACCGTAGACACTTTATGACCATGCTATTTAAAACACAAAATATTTTTTTAAGCACGTGATATAAAAAAATAAAAACATAAAAAAATATTTTATGCATAATATTTTTCCATTAAATTTTGCAAATGCAGTGGAGAATTGTGCATATATACCTGCATGGTAAACGTTGTTTGAGAAGTAAATTAAGGCATGAACGAAGAGCCTTAGAAGACATACCTAACAATATGTTTCTAACTACACTTTCGTCGGATACTGCAAATATAGAAAATAATTATCAATTATCATGCAAAAATATTTGTTTTGCTGATAGGAACCTTCACTAGATACATGTAAAAAATTTGAATTTCAAAACAGTAACAACCCAACCACAACCTTTTTGATGATGTTATCAACTGGCCACAAAAGTTATTAAAAAATACACATAGCCCGAAGCTTATTGATGTACGGTCGACCCCATAAAATGGGTCGATCCCATTATTTTCTGGTAAAAACAATGGCATACCTAAAGCGCCTGCAAACGATTTCCATTTGAGAAGATTTATAGCAAATTGCCTGCTACCTATCTTCAGGCGCTCTGTTTTATTTCAAATGAAAGAGAAAATTCGTGTCTATGTCTCTGAAATGCCATATTGTCAGGACTGCAATACGTTTGGAGAAAACTGTGGGTAATAAATTTACATTACTTTTTTGGATACCTTTAATAAAAGTACGAAGGTAGGTATAATTTTTACTGGAACATAAATAAACAAAGTTATTTTCGTTACCACTGAGCGTAAAAATAAATGAAGCTTTCAAGTTCGGCGTATTTTTTTAACTTAATAAGTTTAGAATGTTAAAATAAATTGCAAGTTACTCTAACTATAGATCTCAAGAGGATAATCCTAGCGATAAAAAGGATAAGCATAAGATAAAACAAAGAAAAAAACATCGTTTTGTGTGATTGTCTCTGCACAATATTTTAAATATGATAACACTCTTTTCAAATAATTTTCTGTTGCTTGGTCAAGGATTCATACTCTAAGAAAATTCTCAATGAAGTACCTAATGTCACAAACCCAGAGATTCATCAAACGTTTTAGACACTTCTATATTTGATCCGACTTTAAAATAAAAAAATCACTTAACTCAGTTGCCAGTCGTGATTTTCCAAACCTTCATCTCTTGAATCACCATCAGCCAAATACCAAACTCAACTGTTAACTATGGAGGTAAATCTGAAGACACCTGTTCGAGGTTACCGGCTTCAAAACTATTTAACACGCCCATTCTGAAACTTACTTTAACAGGAAGTAATAAAGTTCAGGTTGTAATAAAGTACGGTTAATTAACATGAATTGTGGGCTAGAACTCGGAAGAACTAGATGTTTCACAAAATGAAGCGAAACAAACTGGTTCTAAATGATCCAAGTTAGTGCTTTAAGACTTATTATAAAAACCACGAAATAGTTAAAAGCTGATTATTTTTTACCTACCCTTAATTGTTTTGCATATCTTCTGGCCTTTATAAGCTAAGTCCTGAACCAGTAAAAAAATGCTTCTTTTTACAAAATAATGTAAGAAAAAAAATGATACCACCGTTTTTACATTCAACAACTACATCTTAGAATATGCAAATAGTTATATATAAGTAGGCTTTTACTGTCCACCATTAAATAATGCAATTTTCGTAAATTTAAACTTCTATAATGAGAAAAAATATTGGGCATAACAATAAACTAATGACGTCATGAATACTAGATTATCATTTTGTAGTTTGATAGAAAGTTAGTAGTGTATGTATACCTTCGAAATTAAGGTTTTTTAACTACCTTTTGAGCAAAGTAAAAAAAATTATCTACAAACCAATTGTTATTCAAACACCGGTTTTGCTTTTAAAATCATTCTTGAGCTTTTCTTTCGAACTCGGTTGGTTTTTCATATTAAATTTATTTGAATAAAGGCTGTAGCTGGAAGCGCAAAGTTATTATTTCTTGGAAGTATCTGAATCCTTTCTAAGCTAGCTGAAGATGTTTCATTCTTTATAAGAATTTCTGTAAATATAAAATAGAAGACTACTGATGTTTTGGAAAAAAAAATCAAACTAAAATAGAAACGTTTTTAATTAAACTTGATAAAGTAACTAAGAAATCAGAAATCGCAGAAAGCTGCACGCACAGTACCTACTGGTTTTCAAATATATTATTTGTAGTAGAGTGAATTTAAGTACGGTAACTAAATTACTGACCATGCGAAAATATTTTTGATTCATACGCAACTTCTGATTCGCAATTCAGGAACCAACGCAGTCACGTCAAACACTATTAGTCACTATTTAAAATGAGCAATCATAACTTTAATAAGTTATTAACAACAAAATAAAGCTAACAACATTAAAAACATTGTCAAACGACGGCTATTTGCTAGTAAAAGTTAAATTAAACTCGGTGACAATTTCCGCAAGTTTTAAAGCATTCGCATCGGAATAAAACCGCACAGCGCCAACTCAAACAAGCGAAAATCACGGGAAGGTTTTATGTGAGCCAACAATGACGTTCAAATATCACGGGATGGAATGTGACATAATTTTCAGACAACAGCGAACAGCGAAAAGCTGTATTTTCATTTGACCAATGGGATTGCGATACTTTTATTTGGGAAAACAATTGAATAACTATTTCACGTTTATATATAAACGTTATAGTTAGTTGATGAAATCACATTTTTTCACTTTTTTTAATTTATTTACGACACAAAGACACCACTAGGGACGCTAAGCCTTAAAGGGGCTCCAATGGGCCAATAGCGATCGTCAGTCAGAAAAAATATAACTATAATATCTTAAAAGAGATATCCTTTTAAAAATATTATTTTAATGGGAAGGATTATATAATATGGTAAGCCTTTGAATCTTTAAAACAAACTTTAATAAAGACTTTGACTTTTGGGGTATAATGGCTTCTACCCTGTGGGTAATCCTGCCAATGTCACGTTTCAGATGAAACACAGTGATTTTAAAATGACAAATGACCGGTGTGAAATAAACTTATGACGTATGAGGCGTCAGACACCTTGAAGAGTTTAACACAGGACTCCACACTGAAATGCAAGACATCACAATAGTTAGTATTGACAAAGGGTAAGGTTTAAAATAAAGACTTTAAACATACAGTTTTAACTGACAATTATTGTCAAGATGTCACTAAACCACGACGAAATAAAAATGTTTATTCTCAATGCACTAAACCTACATTGACAGCCATCCACAATAGCATAATGAATTCAGCCTTTAAATCCAACGACCCCCCTGAGACCATCACAATTATTCGGCCCTATAGCTTGACTCCATACAACATTTTAATTTTCTGTAGCAATTAATTCCAACAAAATACATTTTGTAGCAACATTTCACTGTGAAGATAAAACGCGGCTGTTTATTTTGTAGGCGAGTGGAATTTAAATGAGTCGACTAAGTATTCTGGGCGTAGTTTTTAATAGGACAACTGTTAAATCTTTGGGATTACAGTAAGCTATGTAGGTTAGGTTTTTGCTATATTTTTTTAGAAGGAAGCGCTTTATTGCATGTTTGCGATAGTTTTTTTTTTTGGAAATGTTGTTCTTTCTGTATTGCGATAAGGTAAAATGTTGTCAGCTGCTAGAATTAATTAACCGACATTTAATAGAATTATCATTTAGCTTGAGTTTAGTTCAAACAAATGCTTTCATAAGTTATAACAAAAATAAATTTATAAGCTAATTTTGTACCTAATTATTTCTGCTGATTTTAAAATAAATCTTATAAATACTAAATCATTCTTGTTATAAACCCTTTAATACCTAGATACCAACCTACAATCTAAACACCAATTTTTTCAAGGAATCCCAAAGTAGGCAGGCAAAGCTAGTAAAGGTAGGAAATTACCCACTAACTTAAATTAAGTAATATTAAAGCGAGTGCGGCCATTTATCTAAATGGGGATCAAAATTTTCAATTAGCTTAATAAGGGCGACAAGATTTACACCCGCGCAATCTGCTCGACTCAAAGAATTTATACCTACCCGCGTTCACGAGTTTTCGTTCAGCTTAAAGAGTATTCAAGGATGTTGGAGTAAAAATGGGTATCAGAAAGTATCAAATTTATAGAAGTTACGAGTATGTATGTACCGAAATTAAACGTAGGCACAGTTGTAAAAGATTTTATTAAACATTTACTTACATTTAATAGTTAAATATCAAAGTTTTTTTTAGTTAGAAACCAAAAGGAAGTATTAACAAAAAAAATGAGTTTCATAACTTAGTTAAGTATATACGATTATGTTATAAGTGTTTAATTGTAGGTGACATCTGTATTATTTTTAATGATTCATCATGATACAAATTTACTCAGAAATTCAGAAATTGACACGGACCCATAGAAAAATCACCGTTACGTTAAACATACAATTACAGAAGAAATGAGCTCTAAATAAACTTTTCTACAGCTTTGCTCATGAAAACCCAATAGTCTAGATACGAAACTCAATTTAGAAAAATCTTGCATTTGCATCCTGTGTGGCTAAAGACAAAATAGGTATCAACTTTATAGTAAAGTTATCATGTTTTTAACATTTTAATAAATGTTGTATCTTTGTCGCTTATGTCACTGTTTTAGTAAAGTGGCTTTTAACAGTCGTATTTCGATAATATCTCCATTAAAATATGGGGCATCCAACTTAAACTAAAATAGCACCCTGTAATATTTTCAAGAAGACCTTTATTTTCTAGAAAGAATTTTATGATACAGCGTGTAAATTTGTTAAAATCCGTGCAACGTTAATAAAATTAAAAGAATAAGGAGAGCATATTCACTGGGCACCAGTAAAAATTTCCTCAGTAAATTGACTGAAAAACTCCGGCGAAAAAAAAGATGAAAAAGCGTTGCATTCTCATAAAAAAGTTGCAAGAGTCGAAAAGTTTGGAAACTTTGCTCGAGAGTTGAATTTTTAATTTTTCGGAAACACTTGTTACCCTTTCAGAAAATACTGTAAAAGTTCACTAAGGTTTAGGAACATTATATTCAAAATTTGTGAATTTACAGTCGCTTTATGATCGTTGAAATTTCGTAATTAAAAATGGGTAATATATGTAATTCAGTATGTTATACAATAGTAATTTATGATGTTATTTAACGTTTAACTAAAGATGTCGGTAAAACGTCTGCCAAGGTAGAACTCTTTTTTTAAAAAAGTTCCGTTACAAAAGTTAACTTTTATATTTTATTTTTAATACATCTCAAGGTGGCATCAACATTTAAAAGCAAAAGACAAAAGTTTTAACCCATTAACCGCGCATCTTCGAAAACATTTTGTTCAGTAAGCACCTCCTTTTAATACAGCAACACGTCTCGTATCGTAATTTTAAAATGGTTATTGTGTTCGTGAACTAATTCTCACGCATTTGTTCAAATTAAATGACAATTGTTATAATTTGTTAACTTCTCACTATTGTGCAAATCTTATTTTAAGATCCGAAATTATATGATGCATTGCATATTTTCAAGGTGAAGTTTAATAGCCGAACGAAATAAAATTGTTCATTGTATTTTTTCATTACCTATAGATGCTAAGAAATACATATGAATTGCAATAAATTTTTGACTTAGATTTACATTACCGAAAATTCAAAAAACATTTGCATCCACTCAACTATTATTTCTTGCCATTTTTAAGGGTTCCGTACTCAAAGGTTTTAAAACGGGACCCTATTAGTAGACGCTTCAAATTTCCACAGAATATTTACTTGTATATTACCTTACAAAATAAATAATCAAATAACAATAAAGTAAATATTAAAGGGGGGCTCCCACACAGCAAACGTATTTTTTTAGCAATTTTTACTCGTTCTTAATAAACAGGTAGAAAATGATAGTACGGAACCCATCGTGAGCGAGTCCGACTCGCACTTGGCCGGTTTTTATTTTACTTACATATTTACCACTTTCCTTTTCAATATCCTACCTTAAAATGTCTTACTGCTCCTTCTTAAAATTGACCTACTTAAAAACAGCAAAAATCTTTTGCCTACTTATCTTTCCTTTACAAATAGCATTTAAGCCGCTATTTCCTAAGGCTTCTAAGCTTGTGTAGCTGAAGTGATTCCGCGTGATAATTTAATAAAGATACTGCATTCTACTTACTAAACAACAAAATGCGTCTCTTACTTTGATCACGTGCAGTAAACGTGTTAAGGAACCTCTATAGTGCAGTTAGATATTACGGATTTTGAATTCTGGTTGACAATCTTTTACTTACAAGTATATTATGTAGTCAAGTTATTGCCAAAACGAATTCTACTGATTAAAAATATGCTGGGACTCATTTTGTACAATCATTTGGTAGATTTGCAATAAAAATCTTGACTGTGTCAGTTTAGGTTCTTGACTAAACATAGTGACTAAACGGGTTAAGATGACCAATAGCTTTTTTAGATGAATACAAAATCACAGCGTAGATTTGCTGTTCATTTTAATAACCAGCCAAAAGAGAACTAAATTGGATTTCTTAGCTACTAACAACAGAGTTGGAGTTTTGTATCCGTGTGCCTACCTGATTGCATCCGCAGTTACTTTTACTTTGAGTAAAAAAACTTATTTTTCAGTTAATATTAAGAAAAGGCACCCAAAATGTAACAAAATCTTTTACCTTCCGCCGGCACACGACTTTAATAAACGGCAAAACATTTATAACTTCAGTTTTTTACAAACACTAGCGACCCGCCCACGCTTCGCAACGGTGTAATTTTGCCGATTGGCTCGCGAACCCTTGCATTTTTCTAAACGTTGTTTATTTGCAAATTTTAATGAAAAATTTACCTTTAAGATGATGAAAATCGCTTTAAAATCTGTTAAGAAGTTTAGGAGGAGATAGCGGACAAACAGACAGAATTAGTGACTTGGATTTATTCTTTGTAATGATAAGGAAGATCGAGAGAAACACACAGGCGACAACATCTCAGCTCTTTGTTGTCAAATTAATTTATTACAATTTTAACATTTTATTATCATACAAATACACTCAGTAAATACAGTCAGAAAGATAAATATGAATACCTTATTTATTCCCACAAAAATGATTTCATAATCATTGCTTAATTAAGTTAAAATCCGTACAGCCTACTTTCTATCACATCGGTTTTTTTAACGTAAAAGGATCAAAGTAAGAGGCGAAAGTCAATATCGATTTAAAATGACTATCATAATGTTGTAAAAGTGCAGTTTTTACTTCTTACATGTTTATGTCAAGTCATTTCAAACTGTCAATTTGAACAAGCAAGTGAAACCTCATTGAAACCAAATCAAAAGTGTTTCTAAATCGTCATAGAAGTGTTAAATCATTGAATCATTGGATGTTTTAATTTAATGTGTGTGTTGGTGAATTGTGAAGAGATAATTTGATTTTTAAAAGTGTAAGAGAAATGACAGATAAATTAGAGCGAAGAATTGTAAGACGGGACGAACAAACTGATTCCGAAAATGGTATGTATAAATATTTACCAATAGTAATGGTAAATCATACTAACTATTTATATTATCATACCATACGGACAATTCTGTAACTTTTGACACAAACTTTCAGAGACGTTTTGTTCATTTACATTATCATACAAAAGCATACCACCATATCACCACTATACCACTCGTATAGTTGAAAGTTACAGAATCGGCCCCCGAGTAAAGGTCGTAATGAAAACAGATTGTTCTGGAAACCAATAGGGATACCTATATATGTCCAGATGTCATATTATGGCTGATAATAATGTTAGTGATAATTATTGTGCCTAAAAATAAAGCATTAAAAAAATTGCTTAAGAGACTCTAAATGGGTTTTTTATCACGACGTGGCTGTATGGACTGGAGCTATATGAACACTGTTTAGCTTTTAACATAGTAATAGTTTCAACGTGAACAAAAATCTAAAGTTTATTACAAGCGCCGATCGGTGTAGTGCGGTGCGATCCGCGGTTTTACACACCGTGGGACCGCCTCTTTATACTAACCCACTAAAAGTATCTTACTCATTTAAAAAATATAAATACGTACCGTTCTAAGTCAATTATGTAAAACTTAACCAAAATATTTAGCTTATATTACAAAATTCAATTAACAAATCATCATGGTAATATTTTTAAACGAGTCAAGAAATTACAGTTAATTCATTTTAATATTCATAAGCTGTGCCTATATAGTAATATTATTCATAAATACTCATTAGAAACCTCAACACAAGAAACGAGTAATAGATACTTTACGATTTACATGAATTAATACTGGCCTAAAAGAAACGACCAACTTCCATAAAATAACCAAAAAAGTAAGTAAATTTGAATAGTTCGGTAACAACAACCCTAATGCGGTCATATTACGATTAACATAAAAAAGAAACTGCATATGCAATACGTATATTGATTATAATTTAAAAAAAAACCGGAAAACAAGTTTTGTAATTTTTCTGATGATTAATTATTTAATGGTACCTACTGATGATTGATTCATATGAATTCCGACCTTAAAACTGAGTAAATAAAAACTAAAATGTATCTGGGCGCGTCGGTTTTGAACTACATGTAGCCACGAAAACCAATGATAAGCACAAATTACTTAAAGATGAAAAAAATTAGTATTTACAAGCTCACTACCTACCTACACTTCCCAACATAGAGTCGTGCAAACGATGATCATAAAGTTCTATAGACTTATTCCTCCTTATGTTCTAATAGAACAATTTTTTTAAGATATTATACCTATAACTTAATTATAAGTCAATTCGCAGTCCTCTACTGTATTATGAGTGCATCCACTCTACCGAATATCTCAATTACAACCATGCAATGCAGTTTTCACTATTATCTGTTTTTTAAACCTAACAATCACAATAATAGTTTCTGCAAAAAAAATAGAAATCTTTTAATTCAATTATACCACATAGAAGAATAACGTTCAAACTATACTATCATTGGGTACCAAAACAAATCCACAAATTATATATAGGTATACAAAGAAAATACCAGTTAGTCAGAAGCCTACTTACCTACTCAATACAAGTTAACTTAACCGGATCATGACTCGATCGATCAGTTAATTATTGACAGCAATAAATATAACCTGGTCAAAACCCGATTGGAATTTGGTTCTTGACACTGATGCATTCGTATCATATACCTTCTTTATTGAAGCGTGTCTAGTAACCTATAATAGGAATTTATATGAAGTATTCATATATTTGTATCTGGTCCCTATACAAAAGAGGTTGAACCAAGCTTATTTTTAACGGAGGGAAAAATATACTACGTATAGTACAAAACGCATTGTCTCTAGATTCAGTTCATTGCGTGTTTATTTGTGTATTTTTTTAATTTATTTTTTATTTGTATGATAATTAATAAACCATATTAAATAATGAAATTATTATTTTCTTTATTTAAATAATATTTTTTTCATAAATCAATCACTTACGTTAAGTCGTCTTTGAGACGAATGTTTACGAATAACGGCCCCCTTAAGCATGGTTATGAATCTAAAGTTAAAAAAATAGAAACGTCTCTTGATAGGGCTGAGTCAAAATCACATTGCAACTAAAATTCGAAGACACCATAAAATTCAACCAAGGAAAGAGTTGTTATTATGAATATCATAATTATTATAACCTTCTCAAACCAACCAGCCATTCACAATCTAGAGTAGACAGTGCATCATCAGAAAATGAATGAGCATCTACGGAATGTAAATATCGAAAGTGAATCAGTCCAAGTCTGTTAACAAAACAATGCCAGCGAGTGTAAACAGGAGAAACAAACAAATTTTACAATCATTTATTTACGAGAACGTATCAAAACAAACGTAGGAAATAAGAATTGTCTACTTACCTGTTATATTTACTTTGCCCGCCAAAGTAAATACGATTAAACGCCTGGAAAATTCACGTGGTTTATACGAATTTTTAACAACTCTTTAGCGATTGGGTTAGTGTTAGAGTATACTCGCCTATGAAAGGATAAAATAAAATAATTATATAGAGTTTTAAAATCAGACGCCTTTGTTTTGACGAATTTCGAAATTAAAAATAGACATAAAGCAATCGACAATTTTCTAGAATCTAATCAAATAGTTTAGTACATTAATGCCGGCTGCTTACTAATGGCTAATTTCAATAAAAAAAATCTTGCTATTGTCAACTTGTTAAATCTTTTATTAAAGTAACCATAATAAACTATGGTAGTTAACATGAAATGACAGCAACAGGAGGATCAAATATCAGCAGGATCCAGTAACTGAGAAATATTGAGACAGAAATATTGAGATTTAAGTAGAAAGACTTTTATTAAAACCGAAAATGCTTCATAACACATAAAATACGTTCTAGATTTTTAACGATTTTCCGCTGCATCATTCGTTATTTTTATTCGTATCCCGAGATCTCGATCGCGTCTCGATTACCGAATGGTTCTCATCGATCATTTGCATGAGCAATGCGCGTACGCAGGTTGTTCCGTCACGATCGATTAGCCACAATTAACAGTACTAATTGCAGAGCGACGGGAAAAGTAGACTACACAACTATGTGACTCTTTTTTAGGGTTCCGTATTGTATAAGCGCTGTTTATAAATTTTGGATAAATATTTTGATGACAAGAACCGTGCTCTGTTTTGAGCTTAACAAAATATGTATGAAACTTTAAAACTAATCTATTTCTAAATAGGAGAATCAGGTTGTTGATATAACCTATAATATTTTTTTAACTGAACTACGTACAATGATGTAAAACTTTCCTCGATTTTTCATTAAAAGAACATTTGAGTAGGTATACTTGATAAAATAGTTTTTTTGTATTGTTTTCGGTTTTAAATAACTCTTTTACAAAAATTAACTCTGCAGAACCCACCACATTCATCTTCTAGCGGTTAAACCAACTTTTATTTTGCATTAACAATTCTTTTAAGTAGTTGTTTTTGCTGCAATTAAGTATACGTTCATGGTCAGAAGAATCTTGTCATCTTGAATCTACGGAGTGTTGGCATTGTTGGGGAAAATGCTTATCTTGTCGCCATTTGGAATAACAAGTGGGTAGGAATTGAATAGAATAGATGTTTTATATTTTAAAGTGTGGAATACAGTGAAGTGTTTGTGCTTAATGATTAAGGTAAGCTGACTTTAAAATTGTTTAGTATTAATAATATAATCATGGAAATAAGTTACCTAGGCATTCTTTATTTACGGCCTTATTAAGGTTTTATATTCAATAAGAAATGAAGGTGTTAATTTTGCATGAGAAAGAGGTATCCAAGGGTAACTCGTTAAATTTGTTGTGTGCGAATCAAATAAAAGAACAAACTAGAAAATCCTCTCTCGATCTTAAACGTGTCGTCCTAATTTACACCAATGACGTATCTGACAGGTGTCAAATCTGTCAACGTCAGCGTATAACAAAGCCTTTTGTTGTATAAGACATGACATCTAATGCGGCTCATCGATATTTAAAAGGTGTTTTTTTTCATCTCTAAAGCAATGCCATTCACTAATAGCACATAAGTAGGTGAAAAGAACCTAGTTTGGTGGCAGATAACGGTGTAAATGAGCGATGCATTTGTGGGAAGTAAGAAACCAATCTTGTTAATTGGGATGTAATAACAAGTTGGTTTATAAGTTTCTCACATACATTTTGACCTTTACGTAAGGTGACTATTTGAAAGGTAAAACCTAGAATTACAAATACTTGTATTATTATTATTTTTTACGTGAACAAAAATATGAAAAGTGCAGGACTGTGGTATCAACGCTTATAGCAAACCGTAAGTTAAATCTAAAATATGATTAACTAATTTGAGTACATGTTATTTGAATAAATGCATGTAGCATTAAAAATGTTTCATTTGTAAGCTGTCTTAATTGTAGGCTTAGGGCATAAATAATAAGCTTATTTATTATTGAAACTAACTACAAGATACCATTACCTACATTTGTTTTAAAAGTTTTCGATACTCAAAACACAATTATGAAAAAAAAACGCGGAATTACAATCGACTTTTTCAATACTTTTTTTTAGATCTTAATGTAATAATTGTAATTAACTTCAATTGGTAATGTGCTAACCTCTAAGAAAGGTAGGTTTGTCTATTGATACAAGCAAAGTCGTTTAAAGCCATTCAGTTCTTTCTTGTAGAGACTTCATTTTCTATTTTTCCATAGCAATTTACCGCTTTAGAATCTGTTTTTGTGTAGCCACTTGGAGAAATCACTTTCTTCTGTAATTAGCGATGTCCGGAACCTACTTAGTAGGTAGATTAGTATTTTTCTTAATCTTATGGTATTATTCCTAGCTTTTACTTTTTATTGTTGAAATATCGTTATGGCTCCCTAGAGCATTTGTTGGTTGATACACATTATCAAATCAATGTTAGTTTGTGGTGAGTCTTCATTTTAAAGCCATTTCGATCTTATTTGAATCATAATAACATACATTTAAGGCAAACATTATTAAAATTGTTACAAATATCTAAATATTTCATCAATTCTACCTAACTTGTAATGTAACATTAAAATAACGATATTTCATCGCTTCTAATTAGCGAAACTCTCCTTGATCATCTTCGGCATCTCAGATGCGCAAGAGTTGCTCTCCATACATCTTCCGCACCACCAACCATTTTAATTTATAATGATTACATTGTCCAAGTACTTGCACTTTCGAAACTCAATGAATGACGTGCATGACTATGTAAGTCTCATACTTTCTACATATAACCAATCACGGCTTTATTATTGATCTATAAGCTTCGTTTTTTTATAATTCCATTTCAAAGTCAACGGATTTTGTACAGCTTCTGCGGTCAAGCCGCCATTTGCGTTCTGACATGAGCGTGGCGCGCGCGCGTTCGATTTTCCTCCAACTTTTTAAATCGAAGTGACGTTTGCGCGGCAAAACACCGGCGCGTTTGTTTTTTTTATTACTGGCAGTTAAACGAATGAAATAAGGTTGAGGAAAGGAGTTTTTGTGAAAAGTCCCCGGGGATATATTTTATTGTGGTGTAAGAAAAATGGAGTGTCATTAAACAACGAGGTAAGTTTAGAAGAGTTGTTTTAATGTTTGTTTTTGGTTTAATGGCCGTAACAGCGCGTCGTTTAGCGAACAGCGGTTTCTGAAATATCGTTTTTCTTTGGGGCTCTCTACAAAAACATGCAATTTAGATTTATTGCTGGGTTGTTATTGCGGGAAAAGAAGATTTGTAAGTAGCTACTTCAAATAATTCAAGAGAGGGACTTGAACACTGTGACGAAGTTTTATTTAAAGTTATTTTTGACAATACCTTAATACATAGGCATGATAAAGTGTTTAGTTACATGATAATAATCTAAAAAAGTTGATATCCCTACAACACAACAAAAACTTACTTATCAATTCCGTATTAAGAAGCCACTTTATTATATAGCATAATTTATTATTAGGTTCAATTTCCATTATACATCTTGTCTTAAGATTGAAACTTTTTACACACTTTTATTTTATTTATATTGGAAGATTAAAATCTAATTATTATCCAATGCACTGCAACGCATTACGACCATGCAAGTAAACGGCTACAAAATTAAAATACCATATTGTTTATAAATCATAATCGATCAAACCTTGAGACTTCAATAACAAAATCTCTATCACGAGAGCCATAAAACTCACTTTTATTACAAATGCCAATTAAAAAATTACACGGTTTTCGCAATTGCATAAAGAGCAACTCTACGACATCACGCTATCTATGTATCAAATCTATACAAAAAGTATTTACGTGTCTGCGTTCATTTAAAAATAATGTTCACGCCTTAAATTAGGTCAATTGTTGGAAATAAATTGTATAGATTTCGCGAATGTGATAAAAACACTTGATTGAAGTTATGCAAAATTGGTGAATGTATCTGAGTCGCAATAGCTAGGTACTTTGTTGTTATTTGTGACTTGTGAAATGTTTAAAGGTTTGGCTAAATAAGATAAATGAAAAGGTCAGTTTTGATTGTGAAGTTTGCTATGTTAAAATACACTTTTTATTAATATTTCAAAGTTATTGAAAGTTTGAATAAGCCATGGTAGTTTATAGCGAGGATAATATATAATATAGGAGGATAATAGTACATATTGAATATATACCTATGTGTATATGTCTTCATGACTATGAAATTACTATACCTACTTACAATTTACGTTTTATTAACCCTTAAACTGCAACTAAACTCATAGACTCTATAATATTTATTACTATTCAGTACTCTTGCATCAAATACTTGCGCTAATAGAAAAGTAATATAACTATGATAATTTGAAACGACAATATTTAAACGTTTGTTTTGAAAATTATTGTAAATTTATTCAGAACCGATACGAGTAGATAAGGTAGAGATGCTTAGTTTTTCAGTTTATAATAAATATATCATCGTACCTACATACAAAGGTGCTTTTATTCGGTTTCTGAATAGAGAATTTGAAGATGAGGTATATATACAGGGTGTTTGGAGGTTGAGTAGCCAAATGAAAATGGTGGATAGGTGAGGCTATTAGCTATTTACTTCCACTTTTTAAATTTCATTTTGGTTCAAGTTTTAGAATTTATTAGATTTTTAAGATTTTCTTAAGAAAATCTCCGATTTTGTCATTAAAAGTCCAATATAATTTTTATTTACTGTCGGAACCAAACGAAAATAGTTTTAATTTAAAGCCTAGTACTGTTTTATTCAGATGAAATCATAAATTAATACAAATCATCTCCAATAAAGTTACAGTGGGTTCATAAACTTCGCGGAACCAGTGGGAAAAAAATGTTCAGTCAACTTTGCTATGAAAAAAAATAAAAAAATATGAGAGTTTCAAGATTTCATTTGCTTTTAAAAACTTCTACATTTAATACACATTATAATGATATGCCACATGTAACATAAATAATTAGAAATCTCAACAGAAATAGTAAGTTAATCCTCAAAGACGCCTGGTAAGGAAGGTACAAACCCGTTAAACTACGTATGTAGTTAAAAACTTTTGTCTCATTCTTACAAAACTATGCCTATTGTGTTATCTCATTCGACTCCCTCTTCACTTTTCTTGCCTCGAATAGAAGAGGATTCTACTATTTCACATGTTTAACTCCGCTCAGCGCAGATTCTCGGTGACCTACATTTTTCTACAGACGGAGTAAAATGTTGCTTGAAAAAAGTCATGACCAACGGTAGCGTGGCCTTTGCGCATGCAAGAAAATCTCATTTTACAAGTTTTTTTTGTTTTTATTTAATTTGCTGGTGAAAGATGTCACTTGAAAATAAGCTATTATCTATCTGACTTTCGTCTGTCTAGTCATAGCCAACGGTAGCGTGGTCTTTTTGCATGCAAGCAAATATCATTTCACCAGCTCCAAGTCATGTAGAACCGGTTCACGGAGACTGAATCTAGGAGTTTATTTTACTCCGCCCCTCACCACCCCAACCATCCGCTCTTTGCGACCCTCGCAAGAGGCGACCAATCACAATCGTCAAACGAACGTCAAACGTCAAAAGATTACCGTAAGAAACAATCTGCTTCCTCCAGCCCGCGCCCGCTGCCGCGCCGGCCCGGTGGACACGATAGTTGTAATAGCTTTAAATCTTCCCATTCGGCATTCAACATCCGGTTTCCTCGACTATCAGATCCGACTCCCGTTGAGTTTCTGGCTGGGTCTTCTCAGAGAGAGGCCCCTAAGGGAAACAGTGTAGTGGAAATGATCGAGACGCCCTGAACTGAGGTCTGAATCCAACTAGGTGGCCTTAGTGGTCGCATAGTTCGGTGAAGCTATAAAGTTTTCATATGGGCCAATGTTTTTATTTTCTGACTGAACAACAATCTTCAGTCAGAAAATAAAAACATTTTTTTATACATGAGGTCGCAAACAAGATAAGTGTTGCCTAGTGACAAAATAGATAACCCAATAGGCATAGCTTTGTTAGAATGAGACCGAAGTTTTTAACTACATACGTAGTTTAACGGGTTTGTACCTTCCTTACCAGGCGTCTTTGAGGACTAACTTACTATTTCTGTGGAGATTTCTAATTATTTATGTTACATGTAGCATATCATTATAAAGTGTATTAAATGTAGAAGTTTTTAAAAGCAAATGAAATTTTCAAACTCTCATATTTTTTAATTTTTTTTCGTAGCAAAGTTGACTGAACATTTTTTTCCCACTGGTTCCGCGAAGTTTATGAACCCACTGTAACTTTATATGACATGATTTGTGTTAATTTATGATTTCATCTGAATAAAACAGTATTAGGCTTTAAATTAAAACTATTTTCCTTTGGTTCCGACAGTAAATAAAAATTATATTGGACTTTTAATGACAAAATCGGGGATTTTCTTAAGAAAATCTTAAAAATCGAATAAATTCTAAAACTTGAACCAAAATGAAATTTAATAAGTGAAAGTAAATAGCTAATAGCCTCACCTATCCACCATTTTCATTTGGCTACTCAACCTCCAAACACCCTGTATAATTTGAAGTTTAAGTATTACGTAAGAGTATGTTTACATGGCTCAAGTACACAAATACCTTCTTAAATGATAGTTCAGATTCTCAATTCTGAAACCTTTGATAAGTGATTACATAATTTTAAAACATCCCACGTTAAATCAATATAATTAATAAAAATAAATCATTTAAACCAGGTTCACATATACCTACTGTTAGTACAACACATTCGAAATCCAAGCGATAGAGAGTCAAGTTCATAATAATAATAATCCGTATAAACGCAGATGAAACGGGTTAAGAGCTGCATACTTATTAAAATAAAAAGAGGGAAAATACTTAATTATAGCTTTTCAATTACCTACTTACTTTATTTTCTTCACGGTAAAACCTTTGTCTGACATTGGCGTTCTTATCGCTCGATACAGCGCTATGTGTTTCTTGCATGTATATCGCGGGACGCGGTAACACAGTTATTCTGAAGTAAAATTTTACAGTTCCCCATCAAAGTATAAAAATTAAGATCGTTCAACTCGATCGATCGATCCTATCAAGAGTTTATGTGGCGGCTACGACTGTAGGGTAAAAAAACCGAAGTGTAGGGGTAGATGGCTCTATTCGATGTTCCTAATGGTGTCAAGTTTAAATATAGAATCAAAAAGGGACTTGCAGAAACGACAATTAGGGCTGATTTTAATTGTTAGACAAATATTAAGTAATCGACTGATAAGTAGTATGTTTTAATGCGCGTCTAATATTAGCGTAACATTTTATATATCTGTATCAAGTGCTTTGAATCCAAGTAATTTGTAACTAAAAATGCTTATTTTTAACGCTTAGTTACTTAAGTCAAAAAAGAGTTCTACTCTAAAATCAGATGGTGTTGATAACTATACCATGTGTTGGCATGCTAAGTAATTTTGTGTTATAAACTACTCAAAACAAAATAATAGCCAAAGTCGTTTTTATGATTTTTTAAATACTTTACCAATATTTTATCGTCTTAATGAATTATTTTATTTATTTATTTCAAGTAACAAAGACTCATGTTTTAAGATTAGGTAACAAAATAGTACATATAAGTTACAATTAATTAATTAAACCGATTAAATACACAAAATTAAGTTTAAATTCAAAGAAAAATAATATATTGATTGAAAATTGATAAATTTAAATTACACATGATTCAATTAAATCCTACTAATATTATAAATGTGAAAGTTTGTGACGATGTATGGATGGATGGATGGATGGATGTTTGTTACTCTTTCACGTAAAAACTACTGGATGGATTTTGATGAAACTTTGCAGTAATATAGGTTATACATCAGAATAACACATAGGGTACTTTTTACCGCGGGAAAACACCTAATTCCCACGGGAAACCGACTTCCACGCGAACGGAGTCGCGGGCGGCCACTAGTAAGAACATAAACGAAAATTATAATGGCCATTCCTGCACCATTCCTTACTGACTAAACTTATTTAAATAGGAAATCAAACATTAAATTAAATCAAATAACTAGCCAATGGGTTTTTGGTTTCTACCAATTATCTCTACTACAAAAATTGCACCGATTTTTACAATCATAGAATAGTCTGACCATTTAAAACCAATTTTCACTAGAAATACAAAATAATCTATGGAATTTGTATTAAATATCGTATTTCATGGTGGTGGAACTAATAGGAAATTACGGTACAATTGTTTATAGCTAAAGTTTTTACTCCATAAAATGCTTGATATGTTATCTCGGCAGTACTGCTTGCTTTTAATTAAGTTGGAAGAAATGTACTGTTAAGTGATTTAACGCAGTTCATTAAGTTGCTTTTTAAAAAATTGAAAGAAGAAGATTATAAATGCATAAAATATGAATACATTTTTTGTTAACAGTACATAATTGGTTTTTTCATCATCTTTTTACTTAACAAATTAGTTAGTTGCTCGGAGACCCGCGTTCCCTTTTCCAGTATCTAAAACTTCAAAATTAATAAATTAGCATTTTAAATGCAAAAACTAAAAGTAAAATCTCAAACTAGTTAGGTATTAATTCAAATAAAATTATATTCCTTAGAGTAAAATATCATATTTTTTACTTTAGAGTAGTCCAAGATGATCAGGGGTTTTATTTTCACTAGACAAAATGAAATAACCATAGTCTGAGAGTCCATACCAATACCGAATTATTTTTTTATTTTCACTTTGTATCGCATATTCTGTTATTTATTACATATTTTAAGATTATCTTTTTGTCAATTCCAGCTTAACCAAGCCTATAGTTGTACAATTTATTTTCAAAAATCATTCTTACAAATATTTCAATAGCTGCATGAAGCTATAAGTAAAACCACAACAATATACGAAACATCATAAACTTGGTAGCACTTTCACCTCGGCCACAAATGAAGGTGTAATAAGAAACATCTTTGTGCCGTCTAATTCAAGCCTAGACAGGTTGATGGCCAAAGATAATGGTCTGTAAAAATATGATTTCTAAAAATATTTAGAAGCTTCCAGCCATCACAGTCGATGTAATGTTAAATGTTAAGCTAAACTATAGCTTTAATTTGTATACGTTACCTTATATTTTGTTAATATTCATAAAACATATATCAATGGTGTCGAAAAAATTGTATCTTACTTAATACACTTCGAAGCAAACCAAAACATCCCAACCAAAAGACATAAAATAGTGCGTAATAATCAGTTAAAATATAAAATTTATTCCAAGCTATTATGTAAATTTAGGAAGAACTTAAACAAACAAAGAACAAGTTTATAAATTTAAATACAAACAGAGGTAGGATATATAAATACACATAATTATATAAATAGTAATTAGGATTTAAAAAATTACCACACAATACCTATATATATGTTACGGCTAATACCCGAAGTGCGGCTACACCTAGTTTTAGCCGGTTAGAACGCGGGACTCCTTTTTCTGGGTGGTATCAAAAAAGTAACCTAACTAACCTAACCTATTGATGTTTCTAACCGGCTAAAACTAGGTGTAGCCGCACTTCGGGTATTAGCCGTAACATATACAACAATTTTTTTTAATAAAAGGGCTTGTCACTTCAGTAAAATCGACACAAACTAATATTACAAAACGCATGCATAATATTTTTTACTACCAAAATAAATCCATTTAAAAACATTAAAAAGAAATAAAAACGTACCGCAAGTAACTTCCGGACTGCCGGCCACTCTTGCGTCGAGTTAACTAGTTGTCTACGCAAAAACTTAATTTTATGTAACTCGGTTAACTTTAATGATTTTAAATGGCAATCACATTACCTATTCTAGACTTCTGGGACGTTGTTTGGGCAATCGTTGAGTTATTAGTTGTCATATGCAAAAACCGTACTCTTAAATTATCGATTAATTTTACGTATGCAGCTCCGTATGTACATTAATATTGTAATTTATTTTCTACCTACTTATGACCGATCTCAATATTCCTAGTAATGCCAAAACTTCTTGTTTTGTTATTTTGACATATGTCTGTCATTTTCATACCAACAGCTATAAACATGGATAAAGTTTACCATAGTAACACAACAAGGCCTCTTAGGTTAGTAGCATATTGAGATTATCCATTAAATATTTTATTTATTATCGTTCTAATTGAGTTTTTTTTTATTTAAACATAATTTTTACTTTTTAAATTCATTCACCCAGCTCCTGGCCTATACCGGCAATGCATTTCGCAGTGTATCTGACACATCAATTATCTTCATCCGACGGACGCAAATGTGGTGAACCTACAGACAAATAGTCTATATTTACTTACGTAGGTGATTGCATATAGTTCAGGAAACTTAGGTGCATGTTTGGTGACTTACTATCACTGAAAAAAATGATTTTTAAAGATAAGGTAACATTTTGGGTACTTCTACTCGTATTATAGACAAGTTTATTCTAAATTTTTGGAATATTTTTTGTTAGACGAGCTGAAGATCAATTTGATTTATTTTTTGTTTGAATGTTTAAACTTCCTATGGTTCTCTGGTCAGTAATTAATGATAGAATTTTAGAGTAATCGAAAGCATTTAAATGTTAAAGGCATTCTTGCAAAATATAAATAAAGTATTTTTATAGTGACTCGGCATATAATTTCACCAAATTCAAATAAAAAGATTATTTTCAATTCATTCTTATTTTTTATAGCTTTTAGACAGAAACTTGTTTGCATTTTAATAGACGTCTATTTACGTCTCATTGATCATCATTAATTAGAAAGAGGATTAATTAACTAACACTAATAACAGTCGTGTTGTTTTACAATTTATTCCTCGTATTACGGATAATGGATTAGGTATGAATAATAAGATATTTCTTATTTTAAATAAAAATTTGTAGATTTTATTTTTAGAATGCCATATCGTTTAATTTAATGGATAACTTTTTAACTGTCAGAGACTACTCTAATAAGTAGTATCTTTAATATGTCGGATATAAAATATTTGTCATATGCATAAAGTAACAATTGAAACGTACAACCTATATTTATCGAATCAATTAAGATGACTAACCAAGCAAGGAGTTTTTTTTGACAATTATTGCTAACCAACGCCTTTTGTTTGACTCTTCTCTTACTAACCATTTTAATTCTAAGCAGAACAAGCAATGACGTAAATCTCAATTCACTTGATTTTGCTTTCGGTTTCTGCTCGCGTGCGTTGTAGTAAATGATGATTTCATTAGTTTTTCAGTTTGGAAATAATTCATTACAATACTTTTTTCCGTTCGATCACTCATGTAGCATATGAATTATCATATGGCGTGAACAGAACGATGTTACAATCGGTTTTGTTTAGTGTTTTTGTAAGGTCAATATTCTTCGTGGCATGCCGATTCGGTAAAAAATGGTTTTTGCTAGAACGTTTTTATAAATTAAATCAATGTTTTGAGAATTCGAGAGAGCAAGATTATGTTAAAAATTTCAGACTTCTTTACTACTGATAAAATCTTTATTTTTGCAGGTAGATTGCTACTCTATACTTCTTCAAAATTCTGTTAATCTGTACTTACGTTTTTTTGGAGTCTCTTTTTTATCTAGTCATAAAATAAGTGATACGTTTGCCGACATCATTGACAACGCTATCAATTTCAAATGACATGCAGTATCAAATTAGCTGGAATACAGTCAGTCTACCGCATCAACTCTGTATTTATATTATGGTCTATTACATTTTATGGTCTTCAGTCAAAAACTCTGTAATATTCTTAAGAAGTTAAGACTCTTAATATTTTCAAGGTAAATCCGATAAAAAGCGTAAAAGAGTATTTTTTCTCATCAACCCAGGCCCTCTTGGCTAATTTCACTTTATCACAAATCTAAGATCTGTTATCTGATGTGTTGGTAATAATAGTTTCTACTGCAATTAATTTCTACACTGTGGTATTACCCCAGCTATCTGATTTTCTACGCTGTGATATCTTACAGTGGGTTTCCACGGGGTGCGATCCAACGCAAGATTTACCTAAATTTCTGTTTTTATTAGCCAAAAGCGACCTTATTTTAAAGTGTTGATTTGTATGCGGTGCGTGATTTACGCACCGTGGGACAGCTAAGACTATCGTAATAGTTTCGTAAAGTCGGACAAAATAGTTGAGACAGTACTTTCGAGTTTATGATTGTTTGTGTATCATGATAAAATTCTTGACAACCAAAACCGGAACCGTGTAAGACCTAGTTTTGTTTGTTATCTTGTGTTTGTTATCAGTTAAGTCGTGACTTGACTTTTGAGTATAAGCAAATAAGGATTATAAGTACGTGTTAAATTGTTGGCTACACCTTTCCAGAGGTGATGCAATTGTTGCGGTATTTTGTTTTAGTCGTGCTTTAGGTAAATAAAACCAAACGCATAATAAAATAAAATGCTTCTATGTACCTCACTACAATATAATAGTTCACGTGGTTATTTTATACCTAACAAAACAAGATATGTTTTAAGCAGCTTAAATCAAGATGAGTGACCGTGTGAGTGGAATAACAAAAAAGGTTACATATTAAGTTATAGGAAATAAAAAAATATGCGAAATAAATCCTCAGCTATTTCCCGTTATTAAGTTTGTTAATGCGGATCTAAGTTAATCTTAAGTCATTTATACGCCCCGGGTGTATTTTTAAGATTTTATAACCATTTATTACCTAATCAAATTTATGCCGACTTATGCAGCAGAATGTGAGCAGCCATGCTGTGGGTAGATAGATATGTAGAAAATCCGTTTTAACTAAGCGGTTTATCTCGAGTTCGATTCTCGAATCGGACCAATTGAATTTGTGTTCGTTTTTAAGTTGGCTGCGTGTAAATTTGATGTTATCTAGGTTTTGCTCTAGTCTATTAGGTTCTTTCATGTAAGTTTGAGATTGGATGCTCGTTGGACAAAATTGACTCAAATTATAAGGGCGAAGATAATATAGAGGTAATATGTAATTAAATGAAGGGTGAAAAGTAAAAAACATGAAAGCACCTACGAGTTAAAACTTTCTTTACTTTCAAATCAATAATAAGCAACATTAAGTAGGTAATTTTTATAAATAACAAATACACAAACGAAAGGGAAACCAACGGAATTAAGTACTAAAATTAATTTTATGATATTTGAAATTTCACCAAGTAAATTACATATTTATAAACATAAACAGTAAAAGTGGAACAAAATGAGTAAGAAGGCTTGTTTTGCCGACGTAATGTAGAATATTTTGTATGCAAAAATTGGGTAAGGTCAGTAAAAAACTGTGAGAGTGGACTAAAATGTTAGACATTAAATTCCTCTTATTTATTTAATAAAAAATCATTTGTACACTTACAGTTTACTAAACGTTTCTTTTTTATATTAGATTTAAGTATTTCCTTCCACTAATGAGGAGGTTGTGTTAGTCTGTTTGTGTTTTTTATTTAAGTAAAATAATCATTTTTATATGCACTCATATAATTGTTATTATAACCACAAAAATACACAGTTTTCCTTTATTGATTTTTTAAGAACTAAAAAAATATCTGTTACCAATACCAGTATAGAGTAATTAAAAACGGTTGCTGTCCGTACTTGATATTATCTGGATCTCATAACGAGATGTTCCGCGTAGTATAAAATTTAATGGTGAACGAGTTAGGAAGTAACCTACAAGTATTCGTTAAGAATTCGTCTCGGTCGATAGAGATTGCAGTGCTCGGGTTGTTAAGTTAAGAATAAACCTCTAGTCTATAAAACCAATAGTGTGACCCTTACATATGCTTTTATCATAGGTACCACACAATGGACTAGAGTAGAACCTAGACCAAGACACGAGCGAATTTCTAAAATAACACTAGATGCCCAAATTTTCTTTCTCTTGCCGGTAATCGAACCCGGAACCATCCGCTTAATAATCCGGCATTTACATAACGACAAATTTATGTATTTACAGAATACGTACTTCTAATTGTTACTCAATAAATCGTTTTACTTTTTTATGCATGTAGGTACATGTATAACTTCAGCTTTGAAGTAAAGAAAAGATAAATACGAGTAGTATATAGGCCGAGAGCCGGCGTTAAAATTCACGTAGGTACTTAATTTATATGTCAATATTATGATATACCTACTATAGTCAATATTATCACGATAAAGCAATTAATAATGCAATACCAACCTTAATAATACTCCTTTTTTTTTATTACGTTACATCATAATTTTAAATGAGATTATAATATAATGATACAAAGCTATAAAGAAAACTTATAAACAATTTTGATAATTATATTTTATCATCAAGATAAGAAAGCAATTAATAATGTGCCTCCTAAAGTTGCATATACAAATAGAACGATTTAAGTCTGTACATTGAAAGAGTATTTTATTTAGAGAAGCATAAAAGTAAAAAAATATATAGGTAAGTAAATACAAAAAATACTGACAAAATATACGTTTGTGCTATTTGTAAATTATATCCTGCGAAAAAATAAAAATAAGAGGTTGTATTTATTAGAAATCAAAAACTAAAAAAAAATAAAAAAACATTTATACAATAAATCTAAAAACAAGTGAAACTGTGACCGAAAACAAGTCTCGTGATATAAAACAATACTATTTTATAAGATAATCTTTGGTTGAGTAATAACTTTACCTCAGTTCAGTTTTAGTTCCGTCCGCTTTCAAAGTGTTACGTGTAAGACATTTTTAATAAAAAAAAAAAAAAAAAAAAAAAAAAAACAACGGAACTGCCGAGTAATATTTGGTCTAAAAATAACGACAACTCATTCTCAATAATCAATTAAAAAAAGTGAAAAATAAAGTGAAAGTTACACCGTTATAGGTTAAAATAAGTGAAAATCGTTGATTACATTATATTGTGTTACTTAAAATACATAGTTTATACTTACGTATTAACATAATATTTATGTCTTTCGGTTTCTGTAATGTAATAAGATTTTTATTACAATGTGTTTACGGCTGCTAAATTACTTTTGAAATAACACGTAGACTCGAGAGTGATAAATTCTCGTTTTATTTTATTGCAATTACTGAATAATTTTAAACAATAAAATGTTAAATATTCTGTGATAAGTGTGAAGTGTTGTGATTATTTTTTATCGGTTTCCAAGAAATAATATCAGATTCGAGAAATATGTTTATTAGAAATGTGCGTTCTTTATGAAGTGCTATGAACTCATGTGGTAGAGTTTTTTTTAAGTGAAATAGTTTAACCTGGCCATAATCAAAATTATAGTACTTATTTAAAAAATATATATATATGACATGCGTGACAAATGTGAAATTTGTTTAAACTTAAAAAACAACATCTATTATTTGAAACATGTGATAGATTTATTTGTTATTCTTAGAAATTGATAAATCAATCTACTTTCGACATTATCTTTTTATCTTAAATTTGTGTTATCAATAATCAATATGCTCTACACATACCTATCTTTCGAAAGTAGGTATACATTATATATTATTAAGTATTATGTATAGTTTGCCCTCAATACTGATATCTCAAGGTAGAGCAAACAGTTAAATATTTCAACATTATTTTACATTGTCACTCAGTCTATTATCATCCATATAAAAAACAATGATTTTAATTTTATACAGACATTAACTAAAGTAAGGCCATCATCCTAAAATTAAGACACTAACAGCTAATAAACAGTTTACTTAACGATACCTACCGGTCGTATTTTGTTCATATAAATGATATGAGAAGGTAAAGTTGTTTTTTGGACATGATAAAATTAAATTATAAAATTAAATTTTATTACTTTTTATTTTCAATATAAAATATAGCTAAAGTAAAGACGACTAACGAGTTATCAATAACTTATTAATTTATAACAACCGCTACTTTTTTAGTAAATTCGTAGGAGTATTTTTATTTAGAAATAAAATTATTTCGCGTGGTATAAAATCACAAATTCTATTTTGGAATTCAAAAAAAACACTCTTTTTCTCAAAAAAAATATATTAAAATATTTTTTTTTACTCAATCTTGAGGGATTAGTATTATAAAAAAATAACAGTATAAATTTAAATGTCGTAAAAGTTTATAACAAAATTTGCAAAGAAGTAATTTAGGGTTAGGCTGAGTAAGCCCTACTTCTTTCTTTACTATGATTCTGATAACACTAACACTGGATGATCTAACTTTTTTATTAACTCATGGTACAGATAAGATATGATACAGTTTTTGTCCAAACATTGTATTGTGTGCTTTTAGCTTCCAAGTAGACTTAACGCCATTTGCTTTTTTCGTTTATAATTTTCGGACCATTCTGAAACTTTGTTGCTATAAAAGCCTATTAATAAAAGGCCAATGTATTATTTTGTATAAAAGAACCGTTGTTCGTTTAAAACAATTGTTGTTGTGGATACGCTACGTAAGTAAATGTGAACTTTTAAAAACTACGATTCGTTTCATGTTTTGCTTTTTATTAAAATTAGTTACATAATGTAACATATTGTTTTTGTACTATCGAAGAATCCTTAGAATGTATTTTAGTTTAAATACGTCGACTATATTTTTATGGCAAACTATCGGTCGATCTTTATTAAGTTTGACAATTAAATTCGTCAGGTATAGGTACTTACTGATTATGATGACAAATGTTGTTTGTTAAATGCGTCAAGTGCGACAAAATTATATTTAGCTTGTTGTATAACCACGGTGTTATATCAAAACACAGCCTCGCCCGAAAGGAAATACCGCGTTTCCCTCCCTTAACAGGAAAAGAGGTCTTATTAAAACTTGTTCACGTCAAAGAACTCAGAGTAGTTGTGCGTCTTCATAAAACCCAGAAGTTTGTGACATCCAGCCATCTTTGCGTCTTGAAAATATAACTAAAGTTGGATAGTTGGTTGTCGCTTCACGTCGTTAATGTTGTTAAAAAGTATTTGACGTCGATCAAAAGTTGTGGAGAACTTTCTATGGGTGTTTTCGACGTAAAAACGTACAAATATCGAAAAAACTCTCATTCTTGATACATTATAAATGGTCTTAGTGACGTTTCTCCCGACATTACCTACAAATAAATATTGCAAAACTAAGCAGGTACTTACATAGTGTATGTGTGTACGTAAATGTAAACATACTCACAAACTTTAATGATTAAAGAGAGTAAAACTTAGTTAGAGCAAACGTAAGGTAGAGCAAACGTTAGGTAGAGCAAAGACCAACAGACCAAATATTACTCGGCTTAAATACGACGACTAAGTTATTACGTTTCTGAGTTGAGTAAAAAATTCAAAAATATCTATACAGATTTCTTAGTGCGGTAGATGGTGATTGTGATTTTGACATTATAAACGAAACAGTAAAATGATGGGTGAATTATAAAGTGCGTGTAAAAATGTCGGACTCAATGGAGGATCTGTCTAAGAAGTAAGTATGATGATGAGGTGCTCTTTGATTATGGCTCATTCAATGCGGGTTAGTATTATATAGGTACCGTGATTGGTTAAGTGCTCGTGACCCGAGTTTATTAATAAATAAATTTAATATAAAGAAACACTTTATCCAGGAGCCCTGAGAAGAAAGGAGAGTGCAACTTCTGTATATAAAAAAAATAATTACAAAAAACTACTCAAAATAAAATAAGGGGCCGTAAAATTCCCTTTTAACAAGAATTACTGTTCTTATTATAATCTCAATAGTTTATTACAATTATTTATTATTTAAATTATTTCCTACTTTGTTGTGTTAGATTTTCGTAAATAAAAAAAAATGTTACAATAAAACGTTCGTTATAAAAAAACAAATCTTAAGAAAAACTAAAACAATTGGTTGCCCTTGTTTTGTTTTAATTAGTTTATACACCCACAAGGAAATAGACTTTTGCTATAATAATTTTGCAAAGTCCGAAAACGAAACAAAAAGCTTTTAAAAGTATATTAATGCTTTAACTTTTACTTATTTTACAGAAAGATCTATAGGTGGTGGTATTTATTATGACTTTTAGCACCAATACTTTAATTCGAAATATTTTCGTTTTTTTCCTTTTGCTATACCTACCTTTATTTTGTTAAAGAAGGAAGCATCTATCAATGTATTAATCTTATCGTATGTAAACAGAGTGATGGACAGAATATTTGATAAGTTGGTGTTAAACACTTTACCTGCTTAGATAATTTAATACGAGTACAATGACCAACTTTAGGTATTGAGGTACCAACTGTTAGCGGTAAAACAAAAGTAATCGGTAACTGGACATCCCTAGCATTCGATGGACATCACGGGTTGGCGTCACTGCCGTTTGGTTTGGACGCGGATTTTGTATTGAATCTAATGGCGGCTACCTGTTGTATTTTCTATTAATTCATGTTAATTTAAAGAGATGTTTAATCTAGAGCCCAATAAATATTTGTTGTGAACACTACTTAGTCAGTTGATTTTAAATGGTTGAGTTAAAGTAAAATAATTAGGAACCTACTTACTTACTTAAATGTTTGCAAAATAAATAATAATAAATAATAAATCTCCAGACTAACACACCAAAATGTAATGCGGCCCTAAAGTAAGTTGCAGTAAGCACTAGGTAATTGACTAGGGTAGAACCTAGTTACACCCAGACACGAGCCAATATCAAAAAAACCATATTATGAAATTGGCCCGACCCGGGGATCGAACCCGGGACCATCCGCTTAGCAGTCCGGTACATATATCGCTGCACCACAGAGTTCGTCAAAAACTATACTACAAAATTGCTAAATAGTAGTATCAAATGAACAAAGGACAAGCAAAAAAGCAATTATAACAAATACAATGTACCTTTTGTTGCCGTATCCTATACCTAAGCGAATAACTTCCAGTTATTAATACTTTAAGGATTTACTTACCTCTTGGGTTACCCACGATTTTTTAAAGCTGAGAGCAGTCTCTCAACAAATTAAAATTTCCCATACTTGCATTTCTTTTTTTAATTTCTTTTGTTTTTCTTCCAGGGCCGTTCCCAATCCCCGAGTACCCTACGCTGGTATTCGACCACGGCATGTGGTCGACAGCCCTGAATGTCATCTTCACCACGTTGCGATACTTGGCGCCGGCAACCCTACTGTCGCTGTTCTGGGGGCAACAGAGCTTGGTCTTCAGGCTTTTGAAGCATGTCGACACTGCTTTTAGAGCTAGTGAGTATAATATTACTAAAAAGTTAAATTTATAGACTAGTTAAATTTGTAGTGTAGGCGCAACACTAACTGGGAGAAGATCGTCTACAAACCAACAAAAATATCCTGCTAATATTATAAACGTGAAAGTTTGTGAGTATGGATACGTATGGATGTTTGTTACTCTCTCACGTTAAAACTACTGGATGGATTTTGATGAAACTATACAGTATAATAGGTTATAAATCAGAATAAATATAGGGTACTTTTTGCCGCGGGAGAACTTCTCATTCCCACGGGAAACCGACTTCCACGCAAACGGAGTCGCGGGCGGCCACTATTAATTAAATAATTACAAATTACCTGAACAGGGAAAATATGTATGTAGGTATATGATATAGTTCCTATAAATAATATGCTTTCATATAGACCAGCTTTATTTACTTAGGATGATGTAAGCAAATAACGTTTTCTGAGTAAGTTCTTTAGTAAATATCCTGAGATTTTCCTTATGTCCACTGTAGTCAGGGTGCGTTCAAAGTGGCTAAAGTGAGCCATCTAAAGTTTACGGGATTTTTTAGTGTGGCATTAGACAATCACTCGCTATTTTTCAATCACTTGCTAAAGCCGCAACCTGCAATGAGATTAAAAAAGTCTGTGACTCTCCTTTTTAAAAAGTAGTTTGTATGGTAGATATTGGTTAGACCTAACTTATCTAACTTAGACCATTAAATAATACTGAACATTTTTTGCCAATACCTCAAAACTTATTCTTAATTTTTAAGTGATAGAGATGTAAATCGTATACCACTTCATACTCTGATTTCTATCAACAAGCAAGCTCACGTTACTAAATAACATCGCGTGACCATTTTTCAATTAACACTCAATTTACGTCATTCGACAATCATTCGTTTCTTTTGAAAAAACTTAAGTTGTAGCCATCATCATCACATAAACAATTTACTTCAAATAAGTACGAAAGAGCTATTTTTAGTTCTATAATTGCTTCATAGTTGAAGATGTACCAACTTTAATGGGATTTGAACTTTAAACTTACAACAATCTTCTTTAACTACGTTCTCTATTTAGCGAAGAAAAAACATGGTGTGCTTAAGTAGCTATTTAGACGTTAGTAGAAGGTAGTATGTTTTTGCAGGATGAACAATAAAATATTAATAAACTACATTAAAGATTCAGCAATCAAACAGTCTCACTGATACAACGAAAGTGAGTTGCAACTGTTTTTGTATGAAGTTCAAAACAAATCGTGATCTGTAGTCTACCTGTGAGTCTACCTATAGGCACTAACAGAATAAATGCATGTACCTACCTGCAATAAAGTTTATTTCCGCGGTTTACTTCTATGTTGTATTGTGACATTAGATGTTAACTAAATGACAGTGCTTGCAAACGGGATGGAGAATTGAGGCTAGTTCGAAATACCGTACTCGACATACCAACAAATGTAGAAACTTTGGAATTAGGTACTCTTGTGGTTTTAAAGAAAGCATTGTACATTTTAATACAGGGCAAGTATAGTCCTAAATTAGCAACGTGAGTTTTACTAATGTGAGATACACATTTGAGTGATAATAGCAATAAGAAAAGGGTACCAACTTTATAAAAAAAACTATTGACGTAATAAATATTGTGGTGCTTACTTAATACTTTTTTCACCAAAAGAATTTACTAAATTGATAATTTAAAAACAATGAAGTATTTTTCGAATTCAAGTTCCTATCTACTTAGCCAATAATCACCATTCAGGGTTTTTGATCAAACTTCAGTTCAATAAGTTTTTGTATCAACTCGGAATATACTGTTGTAACATTTTACCCTAAGTTCAATTCTATAGACATTAATACCTACAAACACAATTAACATACCTACAGTCGAACATTGATCATCTCAAGTCGATATCTCGGTCAACTGACAGCGTGCGGCCTAATGTAATGAGAAATGACCAATTATAATGATGATCCCAAATGCAATCTTCCCAGCGTGCATTCCGTTTCAACCTACTTATAAATCAACTAGCATTACTTACACAGTATGCGTGGTAATATAATTAGTATGAAGGTATAATATTAAATTTATGACACTTCTTGAGTTCGTAGCCTTCTTTTGGTAAAATGTTTTTTTAAATCAGTTCAGAAGTTCCAAAAATTCGCAGCTTTGTATGCGTGGAAATATAATTAGTATGAAGGTATAACATTAAATTTATGACACTCCTTGATTTTGTATCTATTATCTATTGGTACAAGGTTTTAAAATCAGTTCAGAAGTTCCAAAAATTACCCTTTACATTCGAACTAACAAACTTTACCTGTTTTTATCCCTACTAATATTATAAATGCGAAAGTAACTCTGTCTGTCTGTCTGTCTGTCTGTCTGTCTGTTACGCTTTCACGCCTAAACCACTGAACCGATTTTGATGAAATTTGGTATGAAGAAAGAACTGAACTTGGGAAAGGACATAGGGTACTTTTTACCGCGAGAAAACTTCTCATTCCCACGGGAAATCGACTTCCACGCGAATGGAGTCGCGGGCGGCCACTATTTAATAAGTATAAAATTTAGTTAAGGACTGAGAAGATGTCGTCTGTGTAGGTATGTATCAACTTTATTAAGGTTAATAACTACCTAAATGCAAATGAAAAAGGTCTCATTTGGGTTGGTCGATCCGATGGTTGAGTTAATTTTATCGACACCCGAATTTGGATTAACGGACGGTCGCTGACACCGTCTTTGGTGTCAGCCATATTGAAGTTTCGTTTTGTAGTACAAAAAGAAATTTGGATGTAGTGTCGCTTTCTTTCTTATAGCTAAGAAAATAGATGTATAACCACAGGAAACTGAATTAAGAATCTGTAACAAAATTTTTAGTCGACTCTCTCATACTCATAGGTAAGTATTAATAAAAAACCTTAAACTTTAACTCAAAAGTTTTTGAACTTTTTTGGAAATTCTATTTCTACTGTGCGAGTAAGTTGAAAAGTTTCTGATGACCAATCGCCATTTATTACAAACTAGCATTTGCCCGCGGCTTCGCACGCGTAAAATTCGGAGTAAATCCCCTTTCCTATACTATGTTATTATGCATAAAAAACTTCCTCTCGAATCACTCTATCTATTTAAAAAACTACATCATAATCTGTTGCGTAGTTTCGAAGATTTAAGCATACATAGGGACATAGGGACGGATAAAGTGTCTTTGTTTTATACTATGTAGTGATATTCAGTATTAGACAGTAAAACGTTTAGGTTCCTAACTACCTACTTGCTGAATTTTTATATTATCGTTTAAAATTTGCCTTAAGTGTTGACTTAAGGAATAAGAACATTTTGAAATGAAATTATAAATAAAAAGGTATGTATAATCTATTGGTGTTTTGATCAAATAAAAAATAACAACTTCTTACTTCCCAAACAAGCCATTATTCCCAGCATTCATTTCTTTTCCACGATTCCTATTCAGTTATTTACAATCACCGGTACAAAAGATACCACGATGTTTATCAATAACATTGTATCTAAACGATAAGATATGAATGGAAAGAAAGAGAGTAGGACACCCTAATCCCAGATTCATAAATCAGAGAATGAATCTACTATTTCATTTGAGCGAATGAACTGGTTTATGTTAAAGTTAAACAACGGTTCGGTTTTTTTAAGATTGTGTGATTCTTTTGTTTATTTTCACCGACTTTAACCCGGAAGCTATTGTACCTACGTACGTTAAATTTAAGTAGCATTAAGTACTATGAATATTAATTCATATAGGCTCGACTACTTTATTCAATAGCCAAATCAAACGACTAACATGGGATTTCATACGATTCAAAGGACAATGGGCAAATTGGGACCACCCTCCAATAGCAATAAGATATATGTCGTTGAATAGGTCTCTTCAACAGGAACAACTATTGCCATGGCAGCTTTGTTGTCACAACTGTCCGTTTCGAGTTATGAGACAAAATAAAAATATTAAAAATACTACTTTTCAAGTTTAGTTATGTTTAATATATTTATATCTATGTGCTTTTTAACTCCATTAGACACTAGAAACGAACGCGCGTACTCGTACTGGTAGACACGGGCAGCCCACCACCCTCAAAAAACCTTTTACTGGTCCTCTGTTCTCTGTTTATTGAATTCTGATATCACACAGAACTTTTATTTTGCATCTTGATCCGCTATGGAAAATCTCAATCGCGGAACATATTAACAACACGTTTTGTCAGATAATGTCCCAAGAGAACGACCAGAGGTTGCTATATTTTTATGGCACCCAAACGAAGTTCCCAAGTTATGTTTTATGTATGTATTAAGTTAGTAATATTACCAGTTCTTTATATATGTAATTATACCTAGGGTAAGTTCGTTAGAGATAGCCGTAGTTTTTTTAAAGAGTCATAAAAAAAAAGAAATTATATTTATAATCAAATTTTTATTGCCTTCATAATCTTTGATGTTTAATCTTTCAAAAATCAACAACAAATTAAAATTATTAATAAAAAAACATGAAAAAATATATTAAAAAGAAAAACATAGGACTGGCCATCTCTCCCATATATATCAGTGTGTGATGGCCATAGTCATACGGGACAGATGGCCACTACTCTTCTTGCCTTTTCCCTTTTCTTTTTTAGATGCTGTTGCATTATTTTGTTCAGCGTTTTGCTTCTGTCCACATTTTACACACATATTGTCCAATGCGGTACAATTTTCATGTACCCGTAAGTCACAAATGACGCATTAAAGCCAATCTTCAATCAAGCGGGTTACACAAGAATTTTCACCGCATCTAGGGCAATTGTCAGCCTCATCTGCTATTTCTTCCAGCGAAGTATCACAAAATAATGGCACCTCTTCTTCTTAACTACTTACAGAATCTTGTTTGATAATTTTTCTTTTTCTAACTGTATTCAATTTATTATTAACTAGTGGCCGCCCTCGACTCTGTTTGCGTGGAAGTCGGTTTCCCGTGGGAATGAGAATGAGATGTTTTCCCGCGGTAAAAAGTACCCTATGTGTCATTCTGATATATAATTTATAATACTGTAAAGTTTCATTTATATCCGTCAGATAGTTTTTATGTGAAAGAGTAACAAACATCCTTACATCCAAACATACATCCATACATACTCACAAACTTTCATGTTTATAATATTAGTAGGATATTGGTTTTTTTTGTCTTGTGCTAACAAAGCTATTTTTTGGTATTTATTAGGCATCCATAATAAAATAAAAAAGCCATTGCATACATTTAAATGACAAAACTTATATGGGCATCTCAACCTGAATCATTAAGGCCATCTCTCCTACCTTTGAGCGGGAGAGATAGCCATACAAAATTTAAATCTTTGAAGACTAAATAGGCAATCATTTTGAGGTTAAAATACAGATAGAAACGCGTTATGTCAGCAAACTAACAAAACATCAATATTCAACATAAAGTATATACAGGGTCTGTCGTAATGAATGGATAACCCGTTACCTACAGTTGATCCGGATGTGAGGCTATAAGAAAATGGTGTTTTCTTGCCAGGGTTGTCAACCATAAGAAAATGGCGTAGACTTTTAAACTTTTTTATAAATTTCGCTATTTTTTTCATTTATTCCGCTGCCATTTCTTCAAATTTTGATGTATTTGTATAATTCTTTTAGTATTATACTGCTGAAGACGTGTATTATGTAATTTAAATACAATTTTAGGTGTTATACACGTTGAACATTATCAAAATACTCATTTTAAGAAAAATATTTCCATTTTTTTTTCTTTATGTCAACTTTTGATCATCTCCTGTGGAAAAAAAAAGTATGACGTTATAGCTGTCCATGATCTCAATAAATTGTCTAGTATGTGTAGATTCTAAAAAGGTATAACGATGTGTACTTTACAAGCAACATTAAGTTACAGAAGCGAGAACACTAATCAAGGTCGGAATTTTTATTTTTCATGTTATGTTGTAAATGGTTGTAAAACTTCGTCATAATGATTTTATTCTATCAAGATACTTTGCACAAACACTATCGGGCCACTAATAGGATATTCAGAAGAAAACCCGGTTGTTTTTGGGAAAAAAATAACATTACTTCACGATAATAATGTAATGAAAATGTACAAATGAAAATTGTTGTGCTCTAATAGTTACATGCGACAAACATGTTGCGACAAGTTTATTCGAAATTAAAACGGATTTTAAAAATCGAACAAGACCGCATTACAAAGAAAAGGGTACTCATCACATCAGTGTGATTTTGACCATCGCATGTCCTTTTGTTCACATTGGCCCCGATTCTGAAAACACTCTCTAAACTAAACTAAAACTATCGCTGTCACTTACACATCAATAAGACAGAGACAGGTAATCATTTTAGTCCTGTCAAACTAAAATATACGTGCAATATGACACGGCGAAGGCAATTTTAGGCTAGTCCTCAGCGCATTTCGTTCAATTTCACAATGATGTGGACTAAATTTAGTGAGACCAATGTACCTGTCTTGTTCTAATACGAAGCATGAGAAAGTGTCACTATTTTCGTCAATTTGTTACTGCTTTCTAATATTTGACTATGATTTTCCTTGTGATTTGGACTTGATAACGTGGTGATACTGATGACTTTGCTCACATTTACGGACATTGTGTTGTGCTATCGATTGAACTTGTTGTTTTGGAAAAGTTTTTGTGTAGTTTGTGTATCATGCCGCAACAGTATACGCCGGCCGAATACGCGAACATGCATTACATTTACGGTGTATGTAATGGCAGCACCAATAGAGCTTCTAGTGTTTATCGTGTAAGATATCCAAATGTGCGACATCCTGAATACCGTGTGTTCATTAAAGTGCACAATGCATTTATGGAAGGACGATTTCCTTCTATTTTTTTCCACTTTTCTTTGTAATGCAGTCTTTGTTCGATTTTTTAAATCCGTTTTAATTTCGAATAAACTTGTCGCAACATGTTTGTCGCATGTAACTATTAGAGCACAACAATTTCCATTTGTACATTTTCATTACATTATTATCGTGAAGTAATGTTATTTTTTTCCCAAAAACAACCGGGTTTTCTTCTGAATATCCTATATCATGGGCAGCTATAACGTCATACTTTTTTTTTCCACAGGAGATGATCAAAAGTTGACATAAAGAAAAAAAATTGGAAATATTTTTCTTAAAATGAGTATTTTGATAATGTTCAACGTGAATAACACCTAAAATTGTATTTAAATTACATAATACACGTCTTAAGCAGTATAATACTAAAAGAATTATACAAATACATCAAAATTTGAAGAAATGGCAGCGGAATAAATGAAAAAAATAGCGAAATTTATAAAAAAGTTTAAAAGTCTACGCCATTTTCTTATGGTTGACAACCCTGGCAAGAAGACACCATTTTCTTATAGCCTCACATCCGGATCAACTGTAGGTAACGGGTTATCCATTCATTACGACAGACCCTGTATGTTACACCATGTTAGGTAAACCAACAAGAAAACTTTTGTAGTAGTGCATACAAACAAAGCTTATTTACTTACTTTTAGGTTTTTTTTATTGCGGAGATTGTTTACGTGTGTTGTTCCCTAGCGTCGCCTGCAGTAAACTAAGTGAAACGGAACGTCATTTGTCGATTATTTTGTGAAATATAGGAATTGGTCATCTCTCCCGTACGGCCATCTCTAACGGTTTTACCCTACTTGATTTTACATAGAAGAAGTAGTAGATTTTAAAGATCTTTTTTTAAATCATATGAAAACAATATAAAAACAAGGCATTGCTGTATATTCCGATCAGGACCCACTAGCATAGCGTTAAATGCACTAGCAATATTTGTTAATGATATCATTGACGAGCTCTGTGGTGCAGCGGTACATATACCGGACTGCCAAGCAGATGGTTCCGGGTTCGAAGCCAATGTCGTTAAAATGGTTTTTCGATATTGGCTCGTGTCTGGGTGTAACTAGGTTCTCTCCTAGTCCATTGTGTGGTACCTACCTATAACACAAGCGCTTACTGCGCTGACATTAGGGCCATACAATTGGTGTGTTAGTCTGGAGATTTATTTATTTATCATACACCCTGCTTGATGTAGTGCTTAGTACATTTAAAATAAAATCAATTTAATAATATTGTTGAGGGTTCTTGCTATTTTTCTCTCCAAAAATATTTATTACCTTTAACCTTATCTTTGTACCTGAAGAGTACATAGATATCTAAGATATTAAACCAATACTTAAATATAGTTTATTATTTTTCATAGGTTATAAAATGTCTCATAACTCAAAACGGACAGTTGTTACAACAAAGCTGTCATAGCAATAGTTGTTCCAATTAAAAAGACCTATCCAACGATATATATCTCAATGCTATTGGAGGGTGCTCCCAGGTTTCATACATTTTTGCCCATTCTCCTTTAGATACATTTTTGACGACAAATGACGCGATCATGTGTATTTTTCAATGTTGTCAATGACAAGACGTGTGTTCATTTATGAACTAAGGCCTAAGGAATTTTGATAGTGTCTTTATCTATTTTTAAAGACTAGTATAATGCTTGATCGACAATTAGGGTCGACCACATAGAAAAACAATATTAATTGATTAATAATAGAATATTGATTAACCTCTGAAGGCCTGATTACTGATAGACTTTGTTGTTTTATTCACTTATCTTTAATCATAATATAAAATAGAATAAATATCTAAACAAACGAAATGTAAAACTCTACAAAACTTAATTTGAAATTGTTATCTTTCCAGTTACGTATTCAAGTGAGGAGCAGAAGCGGGACGTTCTGAAATGGATCTCCGAAGCGGGCTCCGCTCGGATCGAGCACTTGGACACGATATGGCGGCACGGTTGGATTCTGTGCGGTATTCTGGACGCGGCGCTGCCGGGCGCATGCGCGGGACATCCGCCGACCAGGCTGTCACTTAAACATGCGCAGGCGATCGCTGATCACTACCTTGGCGTTGAGCCGGTAAGTTTTAATAAGACTGTATTTATAACTTTGTTCTTCTTCTTTCTTAACATTGTTTTATAAAGTAGGTTCGTAACAATTTAACAATACATTCCAAGGGCCTAGCATCTCGTTTTTATTATTAACATAGAATATATATAGTATAAAGATATATTTTTTAAATTTAAAATAACCGACGTTTGAAATTTCTTTGAAATATTTTTACTTGTTTTTGCGGTTTATAACTGGAGTTAGATAGACCAAAGGTTCATTGATTTGATTTACAATGAAATACTGAGTAAATTTATTTTTCAACAATAACTTAATATTTCAGGTATTCTCCCGTATCGAACTGAAATCCAGCGCTTCGCTAAGCAAGCAACAAGAATGGAAACTGGCAACTTATTTGAACCGCATACGACAAGCCTTAGACAAACTAACACCCGCAGTTTCCAAGCCAACATCACAAAGAACCTCCCCAGAAGCCGCACAGTTCACTTTGGACTATGTAGCTAGAGGATCAGGGCTTTCTGCGGCTCAGATTAATAATAAAATGCGCTTCAAAATATATCCCACTGCCCAACAATGCCTTGATCCAGGTGAAATAACAGTTCTCATTAAAGGACCAAAAGATACCTACGGAATGACACAGATACCACCAATACTCGGTAAAGCCCAACTGATTCGACAGAAACTACTAGGACTACAAGTCACTCCAAACTATACAGAAAATGTACTGCCAATAACACAAGGTGCAACATATTTAAGAGCTTATGGTAAAAACAAGATGAGCAAAACGTATTTCATTCCTAAAGTCAACTATGATGTTGAAATAGAATTCGAAACTTGTGAAGACCACGCTAAGATTGAATACACGGTGAAAATCGAAGGGAAATACGAAATTTCAATAACTAGTCGAGGAATAAATATTCTTGGTTCACCATTCCAAGTTTCTGCTTCACAAAAGAGAGCAGGATTGTTCGAGAAAGAAAGCTTTTGTCTCGATGATGGCGACGAAATTGATATTGTGAATGTCCCAACCGATCGCAAGGTTGTTTTAAGAATTGTTGATTTTGTAACTGAAAAAATGCTACTTACAGAAGACGGAACATTGGAAAAGATAAGCGAAGATGAAGCTCAGAAATTAATGAAAACCGATCAGGAAACAGTAAGGAAATACTCTAATAAGTTTATTACTGAGGAATACACTTCAATAGAAAACTCTTTCCTGATACAAGAAAGAAAATTCAAAAATGCAGCAACTAAAGTTAAGAATCTCATAAAAATATGCAGAATTTTTAACAATTTTCTTGTTACAAGTAACATACCTAAAAAGGAAATGCTTAATTATATACGCCCAAAAAGCCCACAAGATATACCAGACATTGTTAACTCTACATTTACAGAATCTAACAAAAACCCATTTGCGAAGGAAACTCGAAACAAGTTTATTGTTCCAGAATCAATTTCAGTTTCAATTAGAAATGAGGTCAATGATGAAAATGACAAACAGTTTTGTAAGTTCGAAAATCTGCATCTAAGTGAATCAGATGGCCAAATGGTGGATGACTCAGCCAAACATATCGAAGCGAATAATCCGTTTGTTAATACATACATAAAAGAGAATGAAGTATTTGTAAGTTCAGAATATGAGGCAGATTACTCGCAAAATGAGGAAGAACCAGAAGCTCCTATCAAAATAGTGGTCGATGAAGAAAACTCCGATACCTCACTTTTTGATGATTATCCATGTGTGCCTGAAGAATTCGTGAACTTGGAAAGACCCAAAACACCTGTACTTAAAATCATTACAGGGAATGTAAAGGACCGTGAAGATTCTTTATACGTAGACCCGAAAATTGCCCAAACTTTCAATGATGATATTCTTGGTAATGAGTTTATAAATCCTTTCTTTATGCATCAGCATCACCATACGAAACCAGAAGGTAAAAGTCAGGCTACTGATTTTCTGATTGGAGCCCCAGTGTCCCTACCACCGATTTTAAGAGCTTCAACCCCAGAACCTACATTAGATTCCATGATGCTAACTGCAAATGAAAACTTTACTAGTGATTTAAATGCGATTAATGTTGGTGATGATTCCCCATCCGTGTTTTCGACACCTTTGCATACTTACCTAAACAAGAAAAAAGAGAATTTTGTATCTTCAACATTCCATAGCTTGGAATCCGACTCTAATGAAAATGTGGAATTGTATGACGAAGCTGCAGTTTTTGCAACTGAACAAAGTAAGAACGTATCATCCCGAAAGGATTTATGGGACTCCGCCTATGTAAGTATAGACGATGTCGCGAGTTCTCCTGATAGCAATAATAATGACAACATTTCGTCAAGAGAATCGCCTAGTAAATGTAGTTTTTCTCCTAGTAATACCATCACCATCAAAAACGAAGAGTTAACAAAAATGGGTCCGGCCGAAAAAGAGATCTGGCGGTCATGTAACGAATTAAAAAATATAACGCTAATTCCTGGAGACATACCGCTAAAGATTCAAGATAAACGATTACTGTTTACACCAATTCAGGAGGAAAGCGATCGCAGCTTATCCATGGGTAAAAATGAGACGCCTCCAAAACATGATATTGATTCAGTGACAGCGGCTTTTGCCGAAATTAACGACATCTATCATAAATACTATCCAAAATCTGAAAATAAATCTAAAATCGGAGATATAAATATCCACAAAGACATAAAGACGGTTAATAAGGATGATGTCGATTCTGCGTCTGAAATAATAACAGACGTGAAAAGACAAACGAAGATTTTTGAAGGAGCGATTTCTGAGATTCAGCCGCTAGTCACTGAATCATTTTCAGTAAGTCGGACCCTTCGAGCCCCAGACAATTCTAAAGCCGTATTTGAAGATACACAATCAAACATCGTGTTAGAGAAGAAATTATACTGGGACAAGAGAATAAAGGAAATTGAGGCTAAAGCAGCTGAAAATAGCGCACAGCAAAAGCGGCGAAGGCTTTCTGCTAAATACCTCAGAAATGATTCATTAACTAAGCGGAGAGGTAAACAAATCGTGAAAACTATTTTATACAAAGATATTCAAAAACCTTTAATAGTAGATCGATTAGATGAATCCAAAAAGGTCCCAGAAGTAGATAAAATTGAGTTCGAAGTTGGCTTAGCTGGAAAAACCGAGGATGCAGAACCTAGTGACGAAAAATTGGTAGAAAAATGGAAAAAGTATTGGGATGACAAGTTGGAAACTGAGAAAGATCTAGAAGTAACTTGTTCGAAAGCACGATCGCCTAAAAATAAAAGTCCCTCACCAACCAAAGAATATTTAAGTGAAGGCAAAATTTCGACTTGTAGCAGTGCTTCGTCTTCACCAGTAAAACAAGAATTACCTGAAGGAGTATTCAAAGCTTTTGAAACAAGCCCAAAAAGATTTTTCGGAACTTCTAGAAAACAAATTTTGAACAAGATTGACAATTTTTTAGGAAAACCAAGCATCGTAGATAAGTCTACGATAACAGTTAGTAATGGTAGCAAAGAAACTGGTCTAGTATCAAGTCGAATATCTTTATTTCATAACATTTCACATACTGAATCACCAACTACTGAATGGACGCAAAGAAAAAGTCAGTCCATGCATAATATTTTCCAAAAAAAACCTAGTGACGCTGTATCAACTCAATTACAGAAGAGTCAACCTTCTACACCAGAACCAGTCACAAAATCTCTCAGTAACACAGTTAAAGAAACTGAAAGTGGCCAGTCAGTAAAGGAAAAAAGAGCAAAGTTTGCGCAATGCACAACGTTTTCGAGAACATTTGATGAACAACTACAAGAACCAAATCAGAGACACAAAAATCCTGCACTGCAACATTCCAGGACTCCCATAAGCTCTTATACCGCTAAGAACGTATTGCAGAAAACATCGATAAGCAAATCTGAACTGGATTTATTTAGTAAAAGAAACACCGTGACTACGAGAGATTATTTAGACCGATATCAGTCTTGCGACGATCTTCCAAAAGTCAATGTAAAGAATTTCATATCATTGTATGAAACTGTGTCCAAATCCAGCATTGAATCCAAACCGAGAAAGATGAGTTGTAGCTCTATTGGGTCCAATAAGAATTTGCTGTCTGCCAGTTCATTTTCAGGTAATTTACACAACAATTTTTTTTTTTACTATTCTAGAAACATTTTAATGAGACTGTTAATTTATTTACAGAACCATTGAAAACATTCCGCAATCCACAATTCTCAGAATCAACAACGTCCAGATATGATTCAGAATCACCTAAAACGGAAAATGACGAAGCATCCCTAACTGCAACAAACCCATTCGACAATGATTTGAAACAAGACAACGACAGCGGCATTCAGATACAAAATTCCAACACAGATGATGACAGACATTCTTACATAAGTCTTTCTGACATGGAAATAGAAATTATTGAAAATAGCAGTCCAGAAAAATCATTGGAGTCCACACCGGAACGTGAAACAGAAGCTGCACATATCGAATACAAATCACGATTCAAATCCGCAAAAGATTTCTTCAAATCACTGGAAGAAATCAGAGACGACAAAAAGCTAAAAAAGTTAAACGAATGTGAAAAAATGCTTTACAATACATCCACTGAAGAATCTCTAGAAGAAACAGTTAGACCACCCCGAAGGGTCAAGAAAAACATAAAATCTAACTCCGTACCGTCATCAGAAATCGCTAACTTATGGAACCAATTACAAGGGAATAAAACTGAAAGTAAGCTCGTGAAGATATCTGAAAAGTTTAACCTTGAAGATTTATTTAGTGACGTGGTAGAAGGCAAACTCAGTCGCCAAGGTAGCTTGAGAGGTATACCAAATAAGAAAGCTGTACTGGAAACCTTCAAATCAATGGACAACTTGACAGATAAAAACCTGAGTGCCTACGAAATTGTTGTTTCACAACTCAAGGATTTTACAATGGTTAATAAGGTCCAAAATGCTCAGACGTATTTAAGCGAGTATCCTTACTTACCGAAGACGGATCCTTCCAAGTATCATTCAAGAATAGACGCTAAGGCATCTGGCTTAATATCATTAAAAGAACTCTTGGAGAAAAAGTATCAAGAACGAAACAGTAAACCGCGAAGGAACAGTGTTCCGGATTTAAGATTGAACCCAACATTTACCGTTGAACTTTAACAGAGAATTAACCAATAGTTATCACCTATATAATTAGAGGTTTAATGTTATAGACGCAACTACTCCAGTAGATTAGTTCGTGTTATAGTCAACGCTAGGATATGGTTTTGCAGTATTTAAATGTACCTTATAATTAAGTTAAAAATGTAACGAATCGAAATTATGTCACGAATTATAACGTTTTTTAATTAATGTGTAGTATTAGTCTTAGTAAACCTATTGAGTTGTTGTTGTAACAAAAATATGTTTTCTTTTGTACAAAATTGTACAGACTTCCGAATCTATTAGTTTTTATTAAGTAATGTTATGATTTATGTAAACTATTTATTTTACTTATTAAATAAAACGTATTACAAATTGTTTGTTTTATTAGCCTTCCTTTTTCCTTTCTAAAATGAGGTTAAACTGAAAAGGACATTTGTATCTGCGTCCGTTACTGAAAATTAACACACGTACCTATTTACACATTTTGGTAGGTAAATTCAAAAAAACATCATTCTTACTAAATTGGCCCTTAATTTTTTTTTTTTATACATAATAAAAAAAACATTTTCTTCCAAACTATAATGACCAAATTTTGTAGAGATTAAACAGAAAAGAAAATAGTTAAGTTAGTAATTCAATTTTATATTTCATTTCATAATCAGCCTTTACATTTATAAATAACTAAATTAATTGTACCAGAAATTTTCATATAGCATAAATCACTTGACTATTCGTAACCTTATAATTTCAATATACTATTTCTAAATTATCTTATTTAGCAGATTTTATACAAGACGTAGATATATGGAGGGTGCGTACCGTTTGACACCAACAACGTTCACACCAATTCATAAGCATATCCGTTCCGAATATGACGTAGATAACGCTAAAGCAGTTAATCAGTAAGAGAGAGAAAGAGGGTGGTGTATGTATGGGCCAATTTCTCTGTAAGATTCGGAACCATTATAGGGCGCTGTCGAAGCTAAAAGCGGAGTTACAAGTCAATCGTAACGCAGCCCTAGGTAGCGTTTTGGTGTTATACAAAGACGTGTGCGCGTATTATCTATGTTTAATTTGAACATAACGATCCATTGCATTTGCAACGTGTTTGTAAAAACTTATTGATATAGTCCATATAATCTGAAGAATATTTAAGAACGTTTCTCGATTGTAAAAAGTGATGGCCCAGCAAATAAAATTTATTCATGCGGTGGCATTTCATAGTACTATTTCTAAAATTTAATTATATTGTCTCATTTCCTAATCAGTAGTCATATCTTTTTACGATCCCCAACATCGTTATTTGGACAGTAATGCTTGCAAAATCGTTATTTTACAACCCTCGATATCGCTATCCCTCTAAATAGCGATATCGTTAATACCGTTATTGAGCCAAATAGCGATTCCGTTAATACCGTTATTCGCCCAAATAGAGACATCCTTAACGTTATTTGATCGCACCGCAAATATTTTAAGCTATTTTATAACATTAAAATTTTATTTCCTATTTAAAATGTATCTGCACATAAGTAGAAGCTGTATCGTTTCGTCTCCATTGTAACCACGCGGCTATTTCCGGGTCGTTTCTGTCGCCCCGCGCCTCAAGTTGTTGGTAGTACGCTTCGCGGATGATTCGGAACGCATCCACGCTTCGGTATGGGAGTTTTGTCACTGGATCTATGTAGCGGGCTGGTCGTCTGCAAAAATATTTAAAGCTTATAGTGGAGGAGAATAAAGATGCATAGATAATTTTAGTTTCAGTTATAATAATGAATCTCCAGACCAACACACCAATAAAAATTTAGCTTTAAATTTAGCTTACGCTTGGTATAGGGACCACAAAATAGACTAGGGGAGAACTTAGTAACAGCCAGAAACTAGCCAAATTTCGAAAATATATAACTAAAAACGTTTTATCACAGTGAAAAGTGAAATACCATTATTAATGTATACCAAAGTTTATGTAAACTAATTCAATAGTTTTAGTTTGAATCATTTTTGTGTGTAACTAGCCTATTAGGCCTTTTAGGCTACGTATTCTGATGTACACCACTAATTGTTATAAAAACCCGTGTTTGTTGTCACATTACAACACAGAGCAAATGTTTAATCCTAACAGTCTTAAGAAATCCTTATAAAATTATAAAAAAAATTACCAAATATACAGGGTTATTTGTAATTAGCGCATCACCTCTTGCAGGCGACTTCCTTACATCAATCCCAATAATATTTGTTCTACGACTTTTTGCAAAACTTGATAATTAACATAAAAACAAAAAAACAAAAACAAATTTGCGCGCCCTGTTATTTATAACTCTGTATTTTGTAAGAAGTTCCTAAACCGGTCGCCCCCCCCCCCCGTCGCGCGCCTGCCCCGCCAGTTGCGTGCGCGTAGAGTATTGTACCGTTTAGATGCACCTAATAAATTTGTATGTAAAAACATATTTTTTTTTAAATATTAATTTTTATTATTCGTTGGTTAAATGTTGTTGGGATTGATGTAGAAAAGTTGCCGACAAGTGGTGATGCACTAATTAGAAATAACCCTGTATATTAAAGAAACCAAAACATATACTTACTTCGTAACAGCGCACAGTAACGGTCGTTTCCTCTTAACATTAGACTTAGGGAAGCAAGATTTGAATGCCTTGTCTTTGATATCATTTTCAAACATAAGCAAAGTTCTCTCATAGTACTTCGAACTGTCGAACATTCGCGGCTTGCTTTTGTGTTTCGATTCTGCTTTTGGTTCTTTACTGCAAAAACAAAAATTGTTTTGTTAGAAAATGATTTAATTATGTTTTATTAAATAATTAAGAACCACACGGCAAGTTGAAAACTTAAAGTGTGGAAACATCAACATAATACTGAACTATAAAGCAGAAACTAGCTTAGGAATGCCTGTCCATAGAATGGAGAAAGACTGTTGAGAGAAGAACCTGAGGAATACTTGACTTCAATATTTTGCCAAAAAAATATTTCAGTTTAATTTATTTTGTTACATTTACTATTGAACATAGATTTTAGCCTTAGTTTACATCTTTTACACCTCGGATCGAAAGCCACCAATGGTAAACAGTATACTTTACTACAGAAATCAATAAATTTCCCCCGACTGGCACTGGAACCAAGCTTCATAAAAAAAATTACAGCTATACTTCATGCATAATTTCCCAAAATAACTTACACGGTCAGATCTGCAATTTCTATCTCATCGTCCGGTCCAATTATATCGATTGCCATCTCATCATAATCATCATCTAATTCCGGCTTAGTTTCCTCTTTCTTTTCTACATCTGGTTTTGATTCAGTCATTGACACATCACCGGTTTTATCTTGTTCCGATAATGCAGCTGTAAATTAATTAAAAAGGTAAAATTTTAAAGAGTATAATTATTTAAAAATATAAGAACTAATTCTATATTATTTATTACCTATATTATCCACTAATTATATTGGTTCAAAGTAATTTGATACTTATTTTAATGAAAAAAATTCATAATTGAGTTCATTATCATGTAAAGGTAAATTAAAAGAATAAAAATACCTTCTTCTTTGATGATATCACTTAAACTTATATCCTGAAGAGTGACTACAGGATTAACTATATTTGATTCTGAACCCGCAACGGGCAATACAAAAGAGTGATATCTGAAAAAAAACAATGGTTTATATATTTATAATTTACTACTTACAAGGTATAATAAATTATTATAAAGAAGTTTATATCTTACTTTATAGATGGTCCAGTTATAGTTTTCTTAACTGTTTTGACTTTCTTACGTTCTAACTCACTCTGCTCAAATTTCTCTGGAAATTAAGTACAAGAATAAATTTTACTTATTCAGGAGTAAGAGTTTAGTTCATGTGTAAACACACAGATGCACAAAGCTAAGATAAGAATATTTTATTGAGTTAAAACACTACAAATTTTAATACTACATTCTTTTTGAATGCTTTCATTCGTTGTAGGTTACATACCTAAACTTTTGAGATTCTCTTTCTCAGTTATAAGAGCTTCCGCTAACAATTCTTCTTGAGTCGGCATTTTGTCTTCCACTTTCTTTGGCTTTTTTTTCTGCAGTGTATTCCTGATCTTCAATCTTTGCATTGTCTCTAATGATTTGACTGCTGTACTTTGCCGAATTGATTTTCTTTCTATGACGAAACAAAATGTGTAAAATATTAAGAAATATGATTTACAACTAGTAATACAAAGAATATTTCAATATGATCATTAATTACAGAGAATACCGCTAACATACAAACTAAGAAACCTTAAAGTTTATCTTAATATAACACTTAATAAATAGTAGTATAGATTTATAAATTACTAGTGACCCACACTTGGCATGTTGGAAATGGTGTAATTACATGAACTTGTTTAGGAAGAGTTAGAGGACAAACATACAAGATAAGCGACTTTCCTTAATACTTATGATGAAAGAGGATTACCTATTGATGTGTCCATAAAAACAGAAGAATCTAATGTATCAGCATCTTCATCTTCATTAGAAACTTTGTCCTCCTTTGGTTTAGTCTCTTTTGGTTTTCTCGCAGCTGCCTTTTTAGCTGCTCTTTCTGCAGCCCTTTTCTTTATTAGAGGATCCTGTAAAATCATATTATACATTAATTGTATACTGTTGCAAATGTAACATTTTAAACTCCTCCTAAACCAGTTACAGATTTTAATGTGGTTGTTATCTTTAAGGCAATTTTTCAGATAGGTTAGTAAATAAAGTACACAGATATTTAAAATAAAGTAACAAAAATTTATTGTGTCCTGAACAAAGAGTTAAAATTTATATCATTGCAAAACAACGGCAAGGACAGGTCACTAGTAAGTATATGCATATATTGTATGTTATTACTCTTACAGTTTTATAACAATTATAAACATACCTTATATGCCTTAGTGTTGACTTTTTTCTTCTCTTTACCCTCTGCTTCTTGGTCAGACACAACTTCATCAGTCTCATCAATATCAAAGTCCGAATCAACCACATCATCAATTTCTTTTTCTTCCCTGTAACCCAAAAATATTAATTTATAGAGTTTAGCGGCTATTTTTATACTATAGTTAAATATTGTTTCAAAATTATGTCATGAAACTTGGACTATAAGACTTAGATGTAAACAGTACAAAACTTTGTTATATATTGAAACTTTTGGCTAAAAAATCACCAGAGGGCTATGTTATAATAGGACATACACATAATCATTATCTTCTGCAACTTCTTCGAACCCTCCGTAAGTAGTTTTATAGAAATCGTCTTCTTCCTCTTCGTCTAGAAGTTTGGCCATACGATTTCCTGCATTAGATCGACGCTCTCGCTTTGACATGGTTATGTAAGTTTCGTTTGTAGCAGCAAATAAGCAAAAACAGAAAGGGAGTCCACAAATTCGTTTTAGAAGCAATATAATTGAAAGTTTTCTTGGTTCGTTTGGGTTTTGTTGCAGTGCATTTGCTTTGTTTTGTTCTTCGCTTGCTTTGCTCTACTATTTGCTTTGCTTGCTCGTTCGCTTGCTTTTAGAATTAGGGTTGGGCAAAATAAATAATAATAATCGATAAGTAACGTTATTTTTCGTGAAGGTTCGATTAAGAAATGAAAAGTTATGTTTAGTCACTACATATTATAATTAGGCATCTTTATTAAACTACTTTTAACAAAACTTATGAAAATTGTAATAGTAAGTATTACAATAGAAGGCAAACTATAAATATATGATCCTAAAATGAATTACAAATACTATAGTAGAAACGCAGCCATAAATACAAGAATTTTGTACTAAGAAAAATTTTCAAGGGGAAAGTCAAGTCTTTTAAAAAAATACATTAAGATACAGTGGGCCGTTGCTAATTAACTTTTATCCACCATTTTAGCTCCAACTTAGTAATTTCTACTTCTTTTTTTTTATTTGAAGTTTAAATTGCAACTTATTTTAATCTACGTTACTTGTGTAATCGATATTTTATACCAATAAATCGGTTTGAATATGCCCAGCCCGAACAGGAATAATATGACAAATTGACTGTGACGTTATGTATTTTTTATTGGAAAAAGCAAGGGCACGTTCAGAAACAAAAAACACTCTACGACAAAATTAAAAATATTGCCATCACTTTCCCACGCTCAGTTATAATAATAATAATAAATTATGATTAACTTTATTCAGTAAAACATTAATTAAACATTTTACAAAACAACAGTAAAAAATAAATACAGTAGAAAATTCAAAAAACAAATGAAATGAAACTATATTTAAAAACATACATTTGTGACCATTTATCAGTAAAAGATAAATGGCCACAAAGTATGCTATGAGACACCTTACCAAAACACTTATAGCAAGACTTAAACATTCTTGTTACGTAAGTACATGGCACTTGGTAAGACTATACAGGGTTATTTGTTATTAGCGCATCACCTCTTGCAGGCGGCTTCCTTACATCAATCCCAATAACATTTGTTCTACGACTTTTTGCAAAACTTGATAATTAACATAAAAACAAAAAAACAAAAACAAATTTGCGCGCTCTGTTATTTATAACTCTGTATTTTGTAAGAAGTTCCTAAACTGGTCGCTCCCCCCCCGTTGCCCGCGCGCCCGCCACGCCCCAGTTGCGTGCGCGTAGAGTATTGTACCGTTTAGATGCACCTAATAAATTTGTATGGATTTTTTTTTTAATAATAATTTTAATTATTCGTTGCTTAAATGTTGTTGGGAATTGATGTAGAAAAGCTGCCTACAAGAGGTGATGCGCTAATTAGAAATAACTGTATAAACAGAGAAAAAAATGGATTATTTCTGGGGGATCTTATCTTTCTTATTATTTTTATGGTAAAAATTAATACTCTTCAAATTATTAGAAACTATGACCGCCCACGACTATGTCCGCGTGGAAACTATTTATCGCAACGTTACAATATTGTAAACTTTAAAAAGACTGTAATTAAGCAGTACCGTAATCACATGCTTGTAGGTAGCCACTGCTGCAGTAGTAGGTACTTACTGCAGTTTTGGCTCTAATGTCTTTTACTTAAGATATACTCGTAGATTTATACTAGAACATATAAGTTCTCAACAATTAACTACTACAGCTGGTCGTAAGGTTTTTTTCAGAGGACGTTATTCCAGTCCTGAGCAGCCCATATCAATAGAATTTTAACCTTTTTTTAAAGTCGGTACATTGTGCACAGCGTTTGTCTAATGGCGATACCTACTACTACTTACATGCCGGCTTCAGTGGCCATCGGTGCGTTTAAACTCTGAAGGCAGGCCAGAAGATTTTAGTCGTAAGGCACTGTGGGATCGACGACGCAAAGATTTGATGCAACTTTCCAAATACAGGTCTAATAAAAGATACATAAAAAGCACCTTAATAATTCCACCTACATTATTTTTTGAATCCAAACGATAGGTGGTCTTCCTGTCGTGTCCTAATCATTATTAGAAGTGTGTTTTTATTTATAATGGGAACAATGAAACAATAAAACGAACATATTAGTGTTTAAATTTTATTGTAAGGAAATGCCTTCACAACAGTGTCCATATCAATAACACTAGTAACTTCTTTTTCGATAGTCAAAATACCCAGATTACCTACTTGTTCAGTGCTCATTGTAGACTGCAAAAATTGTTTAATGTACTTAAATTTAACAAAGCTTTTATCACAACCACCGCTGCTTATAGCAATAGTTATAAATATGCGTAACATTATAAGTAAATTTGGTAAAATTGTTTCCAGTTTAGATTGCAGTATAAACTTTAAAAGTTCATATGAGCTCACTTTGTACAACTGGCTTTCTTTCCCTAACGAAGCTGCATAAGAAGTTAATCTTGCACGTTCTAGGTTAAATTCTGCAATGTCAATATCTGGTACATTATCTAAATATTTAAATTCATTGTAGGAAGTATCTAACAGCTTGGCCGGTTCCATAAATTCAAACTTTTCACTCAAATTCCGCAATTGAAGAAAACGTTCTCTTATTTCATTAATGACTTTATCCAAGGAAGAAAACAGCTGTAGTTTTAGTTCCAGAATATAACTGTTTTTTCCTTGTCCATTTATCATGTCATTTAAATGCCTTGGAGGCTCCATTGAGATACCTAGTTCTATGCACAGTTTTTTTGCATACGATACAGCCTCGTCAACTAATTCGTCTTGCTTCGAAATAAGATCAGCTTGCAATTTATTCAGTTTTTGCGTGCATTCACGAACATTGATGCCTTCTGACTGAAAATATTTCTGAACATCGTTTACTTCATTCAGCATCGCTTTCCAAAGATCTAAGAAACAGAGGAAAGAAAAAGATTGCATTAAAGTCAACAAATTTCCAGCGTCTGTTCTAGTGTTCAGACTTTCTTCCAGCTCTGTTTGTTTTTCAAGTGTCGTCAAAATTGCTTTGTAATGATTTCTGGCCATATCTACAGCATCACATCTTGCACTCCATCTAGTATCTTCATATTTTCGTAAACTTACTCCAGTTGCACTAATAAGCTCGTCCCAGCGATGCGAAGACAGCGAAAAAAAATCAAAACATCGATCTAGGGTACCGAAGAAGGTTAGAGAGTTTGTCTCTACAGAGGCAGCATGTAAACAAACCAAATTTAATAAATGGTTCGAGCATGTGACAAGTTCAACAACAGAATTGATAGCTTTAAGTTTTTCTTTAACTCCAGAGTACCTACCTACCGTGACAGCTGCAATATCACTAGCATGACTTTTACAATCAATTATTTTTAATCCGAAAGTTTTAAGCTTATCTAAAATCAAGTTTGAGATATCTTCATCGGTTTTATTGTTAGTTTCAATAAAGTCAATAAAAGATTCAACCACTTCAACTTCTTGATCTCGTATTACTAAATATCGCAAGACTAAGCTCATGTGTTCTTTATACGAAATATCCGGGTTGCTGTCGAGAATAAGAGAAAAATATTTGGCCGTTTGCACTTGAGAGATTATATTTTCTCTAACTTTATTCCCCAAAATCGCAATAAAATCATTTTGAATTTCAGGTGACATGTAAGTCAAGGGGTTTTTATGGTGCATTTCCAACTTGACTAGAAATTCTCTTAATGCAGGATCATATTTGCCCATAAGATGCATTAGCTCAATGAAATTTCCTTTGTTTCCACTAGATTTATTTTCTTTTACGACATTCAATGATAAATTCTGCTTTACAAGAAAGCGTATGATATCCACCATCCGTGTATGAACTTCGTGCCATTTCTTACTTTCTCTTTTTAAAGCAAGCTGTTCTTTTACATCATCTTTATCGTCTTTGTCTTTTAGTACCTTTGTTTCTAGAAGCTTCCATTTGAAAAAGTTTGTATTGTGAAGTACACTAGATTCATGAGTACCAACTTTTGGGTTTAGTTTCCACCAAGTATTAAATCCACTGGAAGAGTAAAATTTGGAACTACCTGGAGCATCTACATTTTCAAACAAGCGACAGCATATGCAATATATTGCAGATTTTGATGGGGAATATGCCATCCAAATTCGTAGAATCACTTCACCATTTTTCAAGGTTCGGAAGAACCAATCGCGTGTAAGTCGTCTAACCCCACCTTTGAGCGTGGCTGAACTATGGTTTTCTGATCGTAAAACTGATGTTTCATTGAAATCTACGTTCATGTGTTGAATTGCATCAGTGCTTCGTCCGACTAATTCTTCTCGCAAGTCATCATCAATTTTATCAGGCCAGTTTCCGATGTCATCGAAAAAGTTGTCGGAGCTTGCTGTTATTTGAGGACTATTATCCGTATTTTCTGTTGGTTTCGTCGCATTGAATAATAAGGAACATTGTTGATTTTTGATAACTTTTCTTTGTACTGGTAAATTAATTTTGCGTTTTGTTTTTTTTTCTTTCTTTTCTGGTTTTACTTCAACTTCACTTGATTTTGGGTCGGCCGATTTATTGGTCTTCTCTTTCAACAAAGCTTCTTTTGCTTTTTTCTTTTTTCTTTGTGCGGCACCACTTTCTCTTGCGCGTTTCATTTTTTAGATCTGAAACAATATAGTTAGCAAATAAATAGGTAAGTAAGTAGGTACCTACTGTAATTGAATTTACAATGAATTGAAAAAATAAACTTAATTTTTTTATGATAGCACTTGTATAAGAGTATTTGGTACCTACTTAAAGAGTAGGTACTTTTGGTAAAGATAAGCATAACATAGATATACAAGATAGATATATAAGTATAACTACCTGTCGCTTTTCTATTGTCGTTCAGTTATATAAACATATGCAGTCAATATTTACTAATTCACTTTAAACACTTTTCCGTAGCACTAGCTTCTAAATCCACTACACGCAACCACTTAAACTATCTTATTCTCAGACACTATCATTACAATTTTACTTCCAAAACATAGGACGCCGAGTCGCGCCGGCCGGGATGACATGCGCACTGAAGATGTGATCGAAAGAGACAGATGTGTATCGTTCAGTTTAAAGAGTAAGCGGGAAGGGTATACCGCTCATTAATACACATTCGATCAATTTCCATAACATAGGGGACAGGTAGGTACATAAATTGATATATACCTAACTGTTGCGTCGCGGTGTGCATTTATATGAATGATTGTAGGAGGATTGGGAAATAAAAAGCGATCATTCCAAATCTGTTTTAAGAAATAGTAGCTATGTCTTACCATTGGAGCACTAGCATTCTAGAGTACCTAACACAAGGAATTGAGCTATAATCTATTCGACTAGCTTGCTCAATTCAGTCTGTCAGTAGGTACATGCGTGCTGAGTTATTATGTAGGTAGGTAAGTCAAGTTAATAGATTGGCATTTTTATTTCCCGTATAACTTCTTTATACTTACGTACTACGGACTATGTAGCGGGTAAAGTGGTGACTGATTCCCTATCTACCAACTCATAACTTTTATTGATTTTGAATGTTTACAGATTTATTCATTTAGATCCCTTCAATAATAAATATTTACACAATATTTTACCTTCCACAATTCCTCAAAACACGGTTAGTAATAATAATACAGATTCATGAAGGGAGGTATTTAACTACGTACTAAAACGGGATCAAAGTTGTCACTGATGCAAATGAAGCACAACTGATTCTAATCTTTGTACTGATCCAGATACAAATGACGCAATCTTAACAAAGATACTTTTTCAACTACTACTTTATGTAAACTACCTTTTATGATTTATTTTTTGTTACCGTACAGCCTTGCAATTTGAGTTTCATACATTTTAATACTAAATATTCACTCCCTAATGCAAAGTTCTGCCGCTTAACTTGGGAGGCAAACCTTTATCTAATTTTGTTGCCATCCGTAACAAAATAAGAGTTTCAATAGAGAACCTACAGCTAGTTAAAAAAAAAACTTGATCAACTATCTTATTGTGCAGTAGAAGCACATAAAGCTTTAGTGTGTTTGAAGTCCCACGGTAATGCATACCGATATACGCATGTAATAAAGTCTCTTTTAGCTTGCCAACATCTAACTTTAGGTACTCAGTGCGTAGAACTGTGCACGGGTACGGCTTATTACTGGAATGACGGGGAATGGGGCTTTTTAAGTCAGTATGCCGCCTTTTTTCTGTGCGACTCCAACACCACCCTACCTGGTTAGACCCTATTCATCCTAAAAATGGTTACCTACTACATCCTTCCGTATGTCAACAATTTTTTTTTTGTTAAAAGTAGCATTTTTAGTTAATTGCTGTATGGAATTCAGATCGCCGTTATATTTAATGGGGTCTAACCTAGAGGCAATATCTAATAGAAATTAAAGAGCAAACGAACCCGTAATCGCAGTCGTAGGGACTGTGTTATTTCAGTACGTGTCATATGAACATGCCCTAACTTACAGTCGCCGCGAAGGACAAGACCCTTTTCAATCACTTAAGACCACTAGCCCGGTCAAACCAAACATTCGAGGCTACAATTGGACGTCGTTAATTGAGAAGGATCCAACCCACAACTTAGTCAAAAATGAGTTAAATATACAGAAGTACTCCTCTCAGTACGTTCTATCATGTCACGAACACAGCCATATTAAAAGTTAAGTTTTTCTTATTTTTATCACTATACAGGGTGTCCCAAAAGGTTACGTAGCTGGGAAGGGGGGTGGTAAGGGTGGTCACAAGGGTCACCAGAAAAATAATAAAAAAATTCCCCTCTGGATATTTCAATAAAAAAAAAACATTTTTTAAAAAACTAAAAATTTTACACCTTGTTACCCTATTTTGCTTACTGTACCTACAGATATTGCTGTATTTGAAAAAAAAACCTGTTATGTAATCGTCAATAACCCTTTATCAAATTGAAATAAAAAAAACTATACATATCTAACCAAGTTTTAAAGAAAATTAAGTTCTTGTCCAGTCACGGACTTAGTAATTACGACTTCACTCAACTTCCTCCAAGCGTACTGAAAAAAAAACGTACTACGCAACTCCGGCGAGTAACTTAAAAAAATAGGTAATTTTATTGCAATTCCAAAATGGTATAACACTTATTTGAAAAATTCATACTAGGACATTTAAAAATATTTTTCGGGAACAATACTCCTGCAAAAATAAAAATATCAAAAAACAAAAGTCTCAAATTCGTACGCAAATACATTTTTAAACGTCTATTCTGTTGCTTTGATGTTACTGCCCGGTATAATTCTCAAGATTGGAGTACAGACATACCTCAAACATTCGAATAAGGCTAGATTAAGTTTTTCCATATGCCAGGGAAAATAATCTTTACTGCATTTACTCAAGTAAACGAAAGATGTAAAGGATCAAGCTTCACCTTGTCTGGTCTGTACAAAAGCAAAGGTTGATAGATTTGATTAGCTTATTTAACTGGTCTCTTACCTAAAAGTGGCTTATTAACTAATACTTTCAGCTCATCCCTAAAATAGTTTTGGTAATATTCATCATAATTTTAGTATAGGCCATAGACATTTATTACCCTGTAGGTACAGTCAAAGACTAGGTAAGCTGTGATAACAAATAAAAATAAATCCTATTTCCATACAAAAAAAGTTCGGTTAGTTAGTTTCAAAACGGCCACAGCTTACTCGACATTACAGTTACAAAATAATAATTTATTATTTTAATAAAATGCTCGAAATGTCTACCACCAACATAAATACATGCTCAGCGTCGTTTTAAAAATGAGCATCATAATTGAACTCAAGTCAACCAAGTCCTTGATGGGTTTTTCATAAACTTTTTAAATTTTTATTAAACGAGCAAACGAGCATGCGAGGCACCTGATGGTAAGTGATCACCGCCGCCCATAACGACCCGCAACACTGTGGGTGTTGGGGGTGTGTTGCTGACCTTTAAGGTGGGAATACACTCTCGACTTGAAGAGCCCCATGTTGTAGGTAGCCAGGAATACCGCTGCGGGAAGTTCATTCCACATCTGCGTAGTGCGCGGCAAAAAATTCCGCGTGACACGCACGGTGGTACGCACAAATGGTAGCCTAGACTGTACTTGAATGTTTGAAGTATGTCTGTACTCCAATCTTGAGAATTATACCGGGCAGTAACATCAAAGCAACAGAATAGACGTTTAAAAATGTATTTGCGTACGAATTTGAGACTATTGTTTTTTGATATTTTTATTTTTGCAGGAGTATTGTTCCCGAAAAATATTTTTAAATGTCCTAGTATGAATTTTTCAAATAAGTGTTATACCATTTTGGAATTGCAATAAAATTACCTATTTTTTTAAGTTACTCGCCGGAGTTGCGTAGTACGTTTTTTTTTCAGTACGCTTGGAGGAAGTTGAGTGAAGTCGTAATTACTAAGTCCTTGACTGGACAAGAACTTAATTTTCTTTAAAACTTGGTAAGATATGTATAGTTTTTTTTATTTCAATTTGATAAAGGGTTATTGAAGATTACATAACAGGTTTTTTTTTCAAATACAGCAATATCTGTAGGTACAGTAAGCAAAATAGGGTAACAAGGTGTAAAATTTTTAGTTTTTTAAAAAATGATTTTTTTTATTGAAATATCCAGAGGGGAATTTTTTTATTATTTTTCTGGTGACCCTTGTGACCACCCCTACCACCCCCCTTCCCAGCTACGTAACCTTTTGGGACACGCTGTATGTTACCAACCCACATCTTTGCCGCGCTACTTTTTTTTTTCAATGATAAGGTTCCATAGCACTTGATTTTGACTTATTTTACAATTTAGGGAAAAAACAAATATTTAAAACGTTTCAAGCTACATGGTATAATACAATCTCTATCTAAGTGTTTCATCGAAAACAATCCATGCTACTTGGATCCTTATCGGTGATTTATTTATTTGTTTTAAATGAAGATTATTTAAATATCGAAGATGATCTATGCTACTTAGATCGTTGTGATGAAATAAGTTGTGCAATATCAAAGGCAGTATTAAATATCGAGACAGGAATAAAGCACTAGAATCGCTTTAGATAAATATTATAGTGTATTAATTATACATACAATTAGTATCAAATTAATTTCTATAGATTTATTGTATACCTACAATTTGCATAAATTATTTATTTGTTATTCTCAGTAAGAGGAGGAGATCAAAAAGGCAGTTTTGTCTATAAGCTGCACTGCCGCAGGTCATGATGGCTTATGCTCACAAATGTTCCTGTCCTTAATCACATATTTATTTTTTCTCTATCCTCTTCTACATTTCCTTCCTCCTGGAAAAACGCTGACGTTTTTCCTTTGCGCAAATAACCTTTTTTTTAATCCAACTACGCCAGCTGATTTCCGACCAATTTCCATTCTTCCGTTTCTTTCCAAAGTCCTCGAGCTTTTGGTACATGGCCAGTTATCATCATATTTCTTCCCACCATCTTCTCACTACTTTACAATCCGGCTTCCGTCCTGGCCACAGCACCGTGTTAGCACTCATTAACATGACTGATGACATTCGCTTGGCCATAGAAAATAAATCCCTCACAATACTCGTTTTGCTTGACTTTAGTAATGCCTTCAACTCTGTCGAATTTGACGTCCTTCTTGGCATCCTTAAATCCTTGAATATTTCCTTTCCTGCTTTATCCTGGTTCGATTCCTACCTTCTTGGCCGCTCGCAGCGTGTTTGCCTTAAGAGCGCGCATAAACCTAGAAAAAAATCGAATTTCACCCGCGCGCCGCACACGCCCCTCTCTCGTCCCGTCGTCCCGTGACTCCGATGTTACCGCGTGTTTAAAGCGATCGCGCACATTATACCTAAAATAATCAGATAAATACCGGCTAAGTGAGTGCCGGATCACCTAGCTGTTGTTGGAAACGCTAAAAATACTTTTTGCTTGTAGTTAATAATACGCAAAGGTAAGTAAGTGTATAATATATTTTTTTGTAATGTTGTTTTTAGAATGTGCTTTATTTACATTTACTTATATTTTTTTGTTCAGAATTCGTTGACTGATTTGTACCTGTACAGTAAGCACCATAAAAATAGTTTGTAACATCCAATGTAGTCAAATACTTGAAAACAACCAGAGTCCTCTCTTTCAGCGAATCAGCCAGTGTCATCACATTCATCAGAACATTCAGATTGCTCTAATTTATTGTAGCGTGCAGGACGCCTTATAGAAAGTCGCATTCAATCCCGTATCAACCAAAGCGCCATCAGTAACGTAGCGCTCAGGGTATTCACAATCTTCGGTACAAAGTAAGAAAACAACTTTATGCTTCATGTAATAGAGGTGTACTTTGCTTGACAGGCAGCGTGTCTAGATTAAACTGTTATGACAGAAAACTTTATTTGATTAAAAAAATGTATTTATGAGATATAGAATAAGACGGGGTCTTAACTACTGGGCTCCCAGTTTTATAAAAAAAAGATATTTTGTTTGTAAAGGCATGCTTTAATACATACGTAATACCTACGTCTGAATTGAATGGTATCCATATGTGTTTAAATAAATATGTTTTTAGGTTTTCATAAGTAAGAAAGTGTCAACAAAATTATCCACTGATCTAAGATACGAGAATTTAATTTTAGATTCTGTTTGACAGATTGAAGTCTTTTTTAAGTTTTAGTGAAAATGTAAAGCATGTAGCTTAGTTTGTTTACTTCTAGCTAGCAGCGATGGTGTCAGGGCTGTGGCATCCGATTGACGATTCACGAGCATGGGTTTCATTTCAAGTTTAAGCAGTCTTTTTGAGAATTGAAATGACCTACTTTTTTTTTCATTTCTAATCCAAAAGATGACTAGCAATGATTTTATTATTAAAAATCATTTTTTTATGAAAACTGAAACAACATTTTATTTTCATCAAGCAATTTAAATTATCATCACCATTCAGAAAGATGATCAAATTGCATTTCAATTCAAAGATACCATTTAAAATCGTTTAAATAATAAACACATACTAGAATATCATAAATTGTCAAGAGCTAGTAAGAGTAACAGTAGTTGCAATAAATGAGTATCCGAAGGAACATGCAACGTACGTTTTTTTATGTATAGAGTAAAAATATTTAAATTATTTTAGTTCTTATCTGTTTCATGTAAATATTTGATTTCATTACTATATTAATTTTGACCCTCGTTGTCATAAATATTTACTGAAATTACTCAGTTGAAATTTCAACATTTATAAAGAAGTTGCCATGTTGTTTTCTAAGTTATTAAATTGAGTCAGACTCGCGGGTGAAACGTTCCATATCATTATCTATATTGGTTTAAATATTTTTTGCTCTATCGGCAACGAAAATATATTATGTGAAAATTTCAACTGTCTAGCTCTCACGGCCCATGAGATACAGACTGATGTGCAAACGCACAGACAGCGGAAAATTAGTATTTGTGTCCCGATTTTATTCTTTGGGTACGGAACCTTACAAACAACATTCTCAAATATTCCACAAATCGGTTCATCGATACCTCTGATAAACCTTTTGCATCTTTCTTTGTTAACGGAGAGCATTAAAAGTGCAACATGCAAACGCGGGACTGGTCTCTAGTTTATTTTTAAAATCAAAGTACAATTTTTATAGGCTAACATGAAATAAAATAAGTAGATAAATACTTATTGTAAAAATCAATATGTCACATGAACATTCTAGTTAAGGAGCCGGATGTTCATCTATACTAATATAATAAAGCTGAAAAGTTTGTTTGTTTGTTTGTTTGAACGCTCTAATCTCAGGAACTACTGGTCCGAATTTAAAAATTATTTTTGTGTTAAATAGACCATTTATCGAGGCAGGCTTTAGGCTATATAACATCACGCTGCAACTATTAAGAGCGAAGAAATAATGGAAAATGTAAAAAAAATGGGGAAAATTATTCATCCTTGGGGGCTTCCTTTGCGTGCGCTGCGAAAATGGTTCTAGATACCAAAAATATATGTATACAAGAATTAAGGGAACTTTTTACCGCGGCAAAACTTCGCATTCCCACGGGAAACCGACTTCTACGCGAACGGAGTCGTGAGCAGCCACTAGTAAGTAAATAAAATAAGAACAAGTTAAAGTTTTAATTCTGTTTCATTATACGTGTATCAATATATGATTTATTAGTCCATGCTGTTCCTACTTGTCCACGAATTTATATTTTATTTTGAATACCAATGTTAGGATACCTACCTGAAAAATTATTTATAGTAGGATTCAATAACCCTAATAACAATTTTATGATCGGAAATTATGTCTTATTTACGCGTGGCAAATATTTATTTTAAGGAAAGTTGTTGCATCTGGCTCTTGCTTAATTATACGTCAAGAAATGATAGGTATCTGATGTGTAAAATATGAAACTTCTTTGAAGAAGGTTCAAATTTCAAACAAAATAAAAAATATTTAAAAATTTAGGAATAACAATGTGTCTAGCAAAAAGTTTGAATGTTAACTGAACTAACTATTCTATGTAACTTCTTAGATTTACGCAATTGTTATTACTTGAAATTAAACTGTAAGCGTCGCTATACAAAACCTGCAGTCTGTGAGCATTCCATGGATAAGCCCAACCACTATCTAAGATTTGATACCGTTAAAATCCTAGCAAAAGTGAAACATTTTATTCCTAGGTTGGTAAGAGAAACTATTGAAATTAAAAAACACCCTAACTTCAATAGAGAAGATGGTTGGATGCTATCACCAACGTGGGATCCAATACTTAGCAAAATAAAAAAGAACAACCAGCAGACACATAAGCAGAAACACCAAGACACTGTCAGCGTCTATTGCGTGAACCCGAACAACTATGCGAGAAAATTACGAAACAGATGGCGGTGAATTCTAAAAACCTTTTTTTACTATACTCTATGAAGACATCAATCTCAGTCTACCATTGACCACGGCATTTGTAAAAAGGCCGAAACGTCGTAAAAACAAAATTAATTTTATAAAATGCGTAAAATCCCGTTAAAATTAGTTTATTTTCACTATTCCAAGGCTCACTTGCTAAAACGTTTTAACATGAAATGCTAGTACATAAAATTGATTGTTCGGCGCCGACTGTGACTTTTACCTGAAAGCTTGGAACCGGAAAACAAAAGCTAGAAAGTTTTTGAAGTTTGAAAACATAGGTTCTTACACACTTGTGCGTTCCTGGTTTATTTTTTGACGATTAGAAGAAGAAAGCGTATTTTTATATTTCGCTGGGCGCTTCGATATCGATAGCGCTTTGGTTGATGCGTAATTGAATGCAACTTTCTATAAGACTTTCTGGACGCTTCGATAAATTAGTACAACGTGAATGTCCCGATTAAATGTGATGACAATTTTTGATACGATGAAAATGATGACTGGGTGTTATCAACTATTTGGCTACAGTAGTCGTCACGAAGAATATGATGCTGACTGTACTGCACTTTTTGCTGGTGGTAAATAATTCGCAAAGGTAAGTATGTAATATAATAATTTATTTATAATAATATTTTTTTTACTATGTGCTTCATACAATGACCTTTTTTTCAAAATGCGGTGTATTGTATCTGTACTGCAAAGCACAGACAGAAAGAAATTGCAATAATATATATATATATATATATATATATATATCTTTTTGATCTATTCATTGTAACTTGTCTTAAAAGCCATTAAAATCTATTTAAATTAGCCATGAGATAAATTTTTAATTTCTAAAATACTCTTTTGCTGCGTTTTTTTGCTAGCCATATTTTAAAGTATTTTTTCATAGTCAAACAAGAATTAGAAATTAAAACGAAGATTTTTTCGGCCCCGGAGCACAGAAACACAGTCCTCTTATCTCAACGGAGCGATCACAACTAAACCATGAAACAAAACATGCCTAAGATCCCAGGACAGGTGCGACAGACGAAAGCGTTCTGCGCGAAATAAAAACGTAGTAAGCGCCAAATAAGTTTTAATGTAATAACTCGTAAAGTATACATTATTTTCTAAAATCGCTAGTAGGGTCGCTGGGTAATATAATTTGATAGTATGTATTAAAATATTGGCTCAATAGTATGCATAATATTGGAAATAAATGAATAATAGTTGAAAATTAGAGCTAACTTCGTGATTTTTTTTTATCGAGAAAATGTTATTTTTTTATGTTTTCACTCTGATCAGTCCCTTGGAAATATGCTTTAATATCTATGGTATTTTTTTCGGGTAATTTGTGTTTCGTTTTCTAGGGTAAAAATACAAATTACGACTGGAAATTTACCTGTATACCCCCTCTTAATGAGTCTTACTCGGAATGGTCTGACCTTACTGCGGGTGTGCCTCAGGGTGGTGTTGTCCTCTCTCTCTTACTGTTTTCCATTTTCATAAACTCTGTGTCCCATGTCATTTCTTCCAAATTCCACCTTTATGCGGACGATCTGCAAATATACCGTCATTGCCTTGTTTCCGATATTTCTGCCGCCATAGCATCTATTATTGAAGATTTGAAACGCATCCGTAACTGTCCTCTGGTCTGGTTCTTAACCCTAAAAAAACGCAAGCCTTAGTTATTGGAAGCAGATCCATGCGCAGTCGCATCGATCTATCTTCTTTAGCTTCCGTCACTCTTAATGATACACCGATCGCCTTCGCTGAATCTGCAAAGAACCTGGGTGTTACATTAGATTCTCACCTTAACTGGGGTCTGCATGTCAGCGAGGTCAGTCGCAGGGTCCTCTTCTCCTTCCATTCGCTGAAGTGTCTCCAAACGTATTTGCCGCTCGTGACTAAAATCTCCCTTTCCCTAACTCTTTATCCAAACCATTATCGATTATGCGGATGCTTGTTACCTTTATGCCACAGAGGAGCTCTTAAACAAACTGAAATGCTTGCAAAATCTCTGTATCAGATTTATTTTTGATCTTAATAAGTATGATCATGTATCACATCTTCGCAAGCAACTCCAGTGGTTCATAAAAATAATCTTAAATCTTTTAAAACGTTTAACCATCAACGTCTCAATCCAATTCGCCATAGCCATCGACATCATCGCTAACATTTTTGTTTCCTTTTAATGTTTTATAAAAAGATAAGCAATGCTTTGGAATTAAAATCGTTATTTGATTTAATTCCAAAGGATTGCTTACTCGTATCTTTTTATAAAAAATTAAAATGTAACAAAAATACTAGCGATGATGTCGATGGCTATGGCGAATTGGATTGAGACGTTGATGGTTAAACGTTTTAAAAGATTTAAGATTTAACTTCTTAGATTTACGCGATCACTATTACTTAAAATTAAACTCATTTTAACGGGTTTTACGCGTTTATTTTAAACGTCGGTTAAATAAAAAATAATAAAATAATCGCGTAAAACTCGTTAAAATAGTTTAATTTCAAGATTTAAGATAATTTTAATGATAAGCTCAGGATTTTTAATAGATTTTTAGTTAAGATGGTTTTTTGATAATGTTTATGTAGCAAATCTCGCTCTCCGAGAAGGAGGCCTGTGCTCAACTATGGGACATATATAGGCTATTTATTTATTTATTTATTTTTATGTAGCAAATATTGATCTTTTTTAGCAAATTTACCGTAAATTTATGTGACTGAAAATAACAAATAATATTTTTAATTGTTTTCATTGGAAGATATCCTAAATTTGTTACATTCAAACATTTAATATGTGGATTTTAATTTTTTATGTATTTACTCATTAGCAAATGAGGAGTTATGAAAAATTGAGTTTAATCTTAGTTTAATAAAGTATTTAGTTATTAAATAATATATGTTTTTTTGCTATATTCCGGTTTGAATCTTTTTTGATGAATACATCAAACACCTTGGTGCATTGAAATGGTATTTAATCGAAAAGGATCCATCCACATATTTTTGAAAATATCTAAACAAATATTATACATGACAAAATAAGAAGTATATCAACTAAAATATAATACAAATAGCCAATTATAATGATTAAAATTTATGCGCTAAAGTTAAAAATAAAAGAAGAATTACGTTTTGAACTTAAAAGTTGTATTCTCAAAACTAGGTTATTGTGGATTGGATCCTTTTCAATTAGCGACGTCCAATTATTCGCCTACCTACTCCTGAAAATTGGTAAATTGTTACAAATGCTGGGATTACCTCTATTAACGAAATGTAACACTAACAGTGGCAGCGCGCATGCCCTACTAGTGGCCACCCGCGACTCCGTTCGCGTGAAAGTCGGTTTCCCGTGGGAATGAGAAGTTTTCCCGCGGTGAAAAGTACCCTATATGTTATTCCGATGTACAACCTATATTACTGTTAAGTTTCATCCAAATCCGTCCAGTAGTTTTTACGTGAAAGAGTAACAAACGTCCATTTATCCTTACTTACAAACTTTCACGTTTAAAATATTAGTGGGGCTGAAGAAACTTTTAACGTTTTGAATAAAATAAGTTTTTGGAAAATGTGTGATTGCTACTTTTGAATAATCCTTGACTACCTATATTTTATACTTTTTTTTGCCTTTTAACATTAAATTAATAGAGGTGTTCCCAAACTTCGTACCAATTAGCTCCCTAAAAGGTATTTAACCCTTTAACCGCCGCAGTCGTATATATCCGGCGCGGCAGCGAGATTTCGTGCCATAACCGCCGCAGTCGTAAAATTCCGACTGCAACTTTCTGGTCTAATATAATCCAAACTATTGAGTTGAAGAAAGTCATGAAAATGAATTAACTATTTTGAAAGTATTGACTGTCGTTTTATTACACTTTCTAAACTCATTTCTCCCTATATGATTTAAAAATTACCCAACAAAAAAAATGTTTTTTACTTGGCTTAAAACAGTTTTAATACTGCCAGAAAGTTGCATTATCGGAATAACTTTTCCCATCACTACTGTGGGAGTGTTGAAATAAGTGTACGGCGCTAGTGGCACGATTTAGCATTGGAATGTCCGGCGGGTAATAGGTTAATAAGAACCTAACATTTTATGACCTGCCTTATAGGTACTTAAAATGGGTAGGTATGATTGAAATAAAAACTATATTTATATTTTGTGCGGTTTATTCATTTTTAACAGTTATTATAAGATTTAACTTCAGTCATTAGTTGTTCTTGAAAACCTTCTCAATTTGGTTTAAATATCATACTCATACTGAATCTTGCCAAGCCGAAATGACCTTTTTTATTACTTCATAAAGTTCATTTTAGCTTGAGTAGTTATTTTCTTATGTGTTTTATTATTATAGACTACTATAAGATTCGTTATTTCATGTGATTTTATAGTAGAATTGGTTTAGGATTATATATTGAATTTTCTCTACTTTTTGTGGGTGTTTACAGATAAACTGATGTTATAAAATCACAAGAAAAGTACAAGCACTGCATTTAAATTAATAACTAAATAATATAAAAAAAAACAATCCTCAAAACAGTTTTGTATAAAATAAGTTATTGCTAATAAGTAATTAATATGAATTATATATTTTAACTATTAAACCATAAATATAACAAAATTTAACGCAGTTTGAGTTATAAATGTGGAATGTATTAATTCAGGTATGATGTTATTAAATTTGTGATTCTAATACAATTAAAATATAGTTAATTATCATTTAAATTATTTATGTTCTTAATATTAGAATTAGAATCTCTTCACATGACTCATCCATCAAAATTCAGCACTATTTAGTAAACTTAATGTTTTATAATCATTCAATACATCATGAACACCAATAATTTAATATTTTTGTACTATTAAATAATAAGAAATGTTATATACCGACAAAACTATAAATCAAAACTTTTTAAGTATATTTCTGCCAGTTTTATTTAAATTTACTATTCAATGTTCTGTAACAGAACCATATAAATACTTAAATTTCTTTTTTCATTTATTGTATGTTAACTATGTTAATAAATGATTGTCTTATGGCAACGTAATTTTAATTTCCAACATATTAAAATATTTGAAACAGTATGGAATAGTATTATTTCCATTTTATAATAGACATTATGACACAGTGCTAACCACAATATTTCGACTTCCATAATCCTTAACCCCCGATGCCTATAAATTCAATATTTTTATGATTAATTTAACTACACTCATTCGCTAATTCCTACTTATTATTATAATTATAATCATATAAACCCATTAAACACTTAAATAAGAAATTAAATAAACAAAAAGAGATGGTCTTTGGACCGAAAACTTATTTCTTAATTCACAGCTTGTTGATAATAATAATTGTTAAAAAATAACAATGAATTAATATAAAAAAACAACCGATCTATTAAAATTATAATTCAACGATATATTTACATGACTAGTTGAATTAAGAAAATGTAAGTCAATTTAGTTTGGTTATTGACAATTTGTATGTAGGATTTCAAAAGTGATTATTATTCCCTCTAAGTACATACATTTTTTTTTATTTAAGTCAAATAAGTACAATTATTAAATCTTATTATTATGACGATTAATTTCTTTCCACATCTGAGCCCGAGATATAGATTTTTTTAAGAAATTAAACAATTGATTTAACACTTTTTCACTACGAAAGAAAATTTTAGATATTTAAGTTATGCATTATACAAAATGCATAATATTTATAAGACGTATGTAGTGTTTAAAGAAGAAACATATAATAAGTACCTATTGACATTAATTATCACCACTGAAACCCTACGGAATAAAATAAAAACCGAAGTCTTACAATTAACTACAACAAAGTTTGTAAATAGTCTTAAATATTTAAAGTAAAATAGTGAAACAGTAAGAGTTAGTAAAATTTCGCTACTTTTATTAGGTTTTAGTATAATGTCGTAATATATACAGGAACGTGAGTAAAGTGCAAGAAATACACAATTTTAACTTCAATGAGACGTATTTTTAAGTTATTTTATTTTATATTTTTTGATGACGCATAATTTTCGATTCTATTTACGATATTGGTTAATCTAATCCCATTGAAGCGTGGAAGCGAATTGATTTTAAGTAACAACAACCTATAGGCACCACAAAATATAAAGCTAAAAAAATGTGATCGAATGAAAAGTGATTTTTATTATAGTTAAACTCGAAAGATATTTTATGAAATGGTGCCGTGAAACTTAGGTACTAGAATACTAAACGTTAATTCGAGTAGGAAACATCCATGAACACTTATAGTGAAGAAAAAATGAATGTCATTTGTAACCCTGTGAGTGTTCTACGTTCGTGATATTTACGATTTAATTGAATCCTTTTACAAAAGAAAAAACAAAGATGAATTAGTTTTTTTATTATTAATTTTTGGTTTGTAAAAGGATACAATTTTGAAATAGCTACAATATGTCTTAATCAATTTAAAATAAGGAAACGATTTGAGCTACTGTATTATTATATAACTATTAGATTTACTTTAAACTGCCACTTCTTAAAACTAGATTAGTGTATACTTTTATGTACATTGATCCAAAAAATTTTGCGTGTTTTTCTAGTGTTTTTCAGGTGAAATACAAACGCATTCGTTTGGCACTATTCGTGAAATTGAGCTTTATAAAGCAAGTAATTATCATGGAAACTAGTATACCTTTAGGTATGAGATTTTGTTATGTCAAAGATGTAAATATATATTGTAAATAAATAAAAATTTAAGTAACATGGGTTTACAATACAAACCCCCGTTTTACACCAAATAGCATTTAACTATTTTTTCACATCTTAAACTTTATATTGCTAGCTGTGTAGCATATTGATCGAAAAATTCATTTATTACTTGTAAAATGTAACAAAGTTTAAATATTAAATACAATTAAGATTAAAGTAGACTTTAAAAAAGTTGATGATTATCATGATAACATTATTTAAAGATGCTATTTAAACTAAATTATTAAACAAAACATATCATATTTCGATTTCAGTCATAATTTAGATCATTATTTTGGATAGGTCATTGTTTTATTAATCAAAAACAAAAAAGTATTAATCCAACACAAATCTCCAACCAACCCTGAAAGGGTTGAAATCTTTCAAAAAAAGAAATCACCCACCAAATCCCTCAAACAACTTAAAAAAAAAAAAAACAAACTCCAACCAACTCAAAAAAATTAAAAAACACAAAAACAAAAAAAAAATTTTTCACCAAAAATGAAAAAATTTAAACAAAAAAAAAATTTTTTTTTTCTAAAAACCTTTACAAGTAATACAGCTCGTCCGGTCAGTACACCCACGACACGGGCACCCACTGCGCGCTGGCGCGGCACCGCTGCAGCGCCGCCTCCAGCTGCGCCAGCGTGTCCTCGATGTCGTTGTTCACGATCGTCACGTCGAAGTAGTGCCCGTACGTGCGCCGCAGCGCCTCCGACTCGCGGACCAACACTTCCAGCGAGCCGTCGTACTGTGTACGGAAGAAGGAAATAAAAAATGAATTGATATATGGGTCAAATTTTTGTTGAAAATGTCTACGAAATTTGGTCAACAACGATTACGGTATTGAGATTGGTATGGCATTTCCTAATACACACCATTTGCAAAAACAAATCAAAACCCAGACTTCGTATCTTAGCGGTTTTACATTTTAGTCACCCAAGTTATATTAAATTTTATATTGTCCGCCACAAAATTACGCGAATATCAAAAAAATATTCTTCTCCTAACACTAGATACTCACATCGGCGACGTTATTGAGCGGCGGCGCGGCTATGAACACGACGTAGGGGCTGAACTCCTGCGTCCTCAGTATCTTCAGCGCCTATTCTCTTCTACCACACACATTGAAACACATTCTTCTCCTAACACTAGATACTCACATCGGCGACGTTATTGAGCGGCGGCGCGGCTATGAACACGACGTAGGGGCTGAACTCCTGCGTCCTCAGTATCTTCAGCGCCTATTCTCTCCTTCTACCACACACATTCGTCTCCTAGCACTAGATACTCACATCGGCGACGTTGTTGAGCGGCGGCGCGGCTATGAACACGACGTAGGGGCTGAACTCCTGCGTCCTCAGTATCTTCAGCGCCTATTCTCTCCTTCTACCACACACATTCTTCTCCTAGCACTAGATACTCACATCGGCGACGTTGTTGAGCGGCGGCGCGGCTATGAACACGACGTAGGGGCTGAACTCCTGCGTCCTCAGTATCTTCAGCACCTATTCTCTCCTTCTACCACACACATTGAAACACATTCTTCTCCTAACACTAGATACTCACATCGGCGACGTTATTGAGCGGCGGCGCGGCTATGAACACGACGTAGGGGCTGAACTCCTGCGTCCTCAGTATCTTCAGCGCCTATTCTCTCCTTCTACCACACACATTCGTCTCCTAGCACTAGATACTCACATCGGCGACGTTGTTGAGCGGCGGCGCGGCTACGAACACGACGTAGGGGCTGAACTCCTGCGTCCTCAGTATCTTCAGCGCCTATTCTCTCCTTCTACCACACACATTCTTCTCCTAGCACTAGATACTCACATCGGCGACGTTATTGAGCGGCGGCGCGGCTATGAACACGACGTAGGGGCTGAACTCCTGCGTCCTCAGTATCTTCAGCGCCTATTCTCTCCTTCTACCACACACATTCGTCTCCTAGCACTAGATACTCACATCGGCGACGTTGTTGAGTGACGGCGCGGCTATGAACACGACGTAGGGGCTGAACTCCTGCGTCCTCAGTATCTTCAGCACCTATTCTCTCCTTCTATCACACACATTCTTCTCCTAACACTAGATACTCACATCGGCGACGTTGTTGAGCGGCGGCGCGGCTATGAACACGACGTAGGGGCTGAACTCCTGCGTCCTCAGTATCTTCAGCACCTATTCTCTTCTACCATACACATTGAAACACATTCTTCTCCTAGCACTAGATACTCACATCAGCGACGTTGTTGAGCGGCGGCGCGGCTATGAACACGACGTACGGACTGAACTCCTGGGTCCTCAGTATCTTCAGCACCTATTCTCTTCTACCATACACATTGAAACACATTCTTCTCCTAGCACTAGATACTCACATCAGCGACGTTGTTGAGCGGCGGCGCGGCTATGAACACGACGAACGGACTGAACTCCTGGGTCCTCAGTATCTTCAGCACCTATTCTCTTCTACCACACACATTGAAACACATTCTTCTCCTAGCACTAGATACTCACATCGGCGACGTTGTTGAGCGGCGGCGCGGCTATGAACAGGACGTAGGGGCTGAACTCCTGCGTCCTCAGTATCTTCAGCACCTATTCTCTCCTTCTACCACACACATTCTTCTCCTAGCACTAGATACTCACATCGGCGACGTTGTTGAGCGGCGGCGCGGCTATGAACACGACGTAGGGGCTGAACTCCTGCGTCCTCAGTATCTTCAGCACCTATTCTCTCCTTCTACCACACACATTCTTCTCCTAGCACTAGATACTCACATCGGCGACGTTGTTGAGCGGCGGCGCGGCTATGAACACGACGTAGGGGCTGAACTCCTGCGTCCTCAGTATCTTCAGCGCCTGCGGCTCCACGTCGAGGATGGCGATCCGCCGCTCGCTGTGGATGCGGCGGATGGTGTCCAGCTTGGTGCCGTACATGGCGTCCTCGTGGGTGCCTGGGGGATTGGAAAAAAGAAAGTAAAAATTAGTAGAAAAAAAATAAAAAAAATTACGCTAATCAAATTCATTCTTATTAATTTCCTCGTTCTATTTAGCCAAATTCATCGTTATTAATGCCTTCGTTCTATTTAAACTACAGTTCGAAAAAATAAAAAAATAACAGAAAAATAAAAAATACTGTTTGGCTATGGCAAGTCTTAGAGTTACCTACTCTAGCTAAAAGGTTTATATCTTAATTATTTTTCCTTTGCCCAGCAGTGGGACAGTTTTGGTTAAAAAATAAATAAATATCGGTTATTTGTTCTTAGCGTACCTATACCTAGCGTTAATTTAAAAGTTTTTGTTTCTTTAAATTACTAAGGTATCAGGGTTCTACTTCTTTTAACTGAAACAATCAAATATCTTATCACCATCAACATAAACGCACCATATTCGAGGTATTCGTTGGCGGCGATGTCGGCCATCATTTCCTCGTGGGTCACGAAGTAGTAGTGCCGGCCGTTCTCCTCGTCGGCTCGCGGGGGTCTGGTTGTATCTAGGAAATGGAAAGAATGATTGCTGTATATGGCCGAAAAAAGACATCAAAACAAATCTTTGGCGTAAGAATGAATATTAGTGTTCGAGTTCTGTTAACATAAAAATGTGTGACTATATCAACCATAGATATATACAGGGTGTTTGGAGGTTGAGTAGCCAAATGAAAATGGTGGATAGGTGAGGCTATTAGCTATTTACTTCCACTTATTAAATTGCATTTTGGTTCAAGTTTTAGAATTTATTCGATTTTTAAGATTTTCTTAAGAAAATCCCCGATTTTGTCATTAAAAGTCCAATATAATTTTTATTTACTGTCGGAACCAAACGAAAATAGTTTTAGTTTAAAGCCTAATACTGTTTTATTCAGATGAAATCATAAATTAATACAAATCATCTCAAATAAAGTTACAGTGGGTTCATAAACTTCGCGGAACCAGTGGGAAAAAAATGTTCAGTCAACTTTGCTATGAAAAAAAATAAAAAAATATGAGAGTTTCAAGATTTCATTTGCTTTTAAAAACTTCTACATTTAATACACATTATAATTATATGCCACATGTAACATAAATAATTAGAAATCTCAACAGAAATAGTAAGTTAATCCTCAAAGACGCCTGGTAAGGAAGGTACAAACCCGTTAAACTACGTATGTAGTTAAAAACTTTTGTCTCATTCTTACAAAACTATGCCTATTGTGTTATCTCATTCGACTCGCTCTTCACTTTTCTTGCCTCAAATAGAAGAGGATTCTACTATTTCACATGTTTAACTCCGCTCAGCGCAGATTCTCGGTGACCTACACTTTTCTACAGTCGAAGTAAAATGTTGCTTGAAAAAAGTCATGACCAACGGTAGCGTGGACTTTGCGCATGCAAGAAAATCTCATTTTACAAGTTTTTTTTGTTTTTTTTTAATTTGCTGGTGAAAGATGTCACTTGAAAATAAGCTATTATCTATCTGACTTTCGTCTGTCTAGTCATAGCCAACGGTAGCGTGGTCTTTTCGCATGCAAGCAAATATCATTTCACCAGCTGCAAGTCATGTAGAACCGGTTCACGGAGACTGAATCTAGGAGTTTCCTTTACTCCGCCCCTCACCACCCCAACCATCCGCTCTTTGCGACCAATCACAATCGTCAAACGAACGTCAAACGTCAAAAGAGATCGGGCTGCTTCCTCCAGCCCGCGCCCGCTGCCGCGCCGGCCGGGTGGACACAATAGTGGTAACAGCTTTAAATCTTCCCTATAAATACACCGCTCCAACCAGCAGGTGCGGCATTCAACATCCGGTTTCCTCGACTATCAGATCCGACCCCCGTTGAGTTTCTTGCTGGGTCTTCTCAGAGAGAGGCCCCTAAGGGAAACAGTGTAGTGGAAATGATCGAGACGCCCTGAACTGAGGTCTGCATCCAACTAGGTGACCTTAGTGGTCGCATAGTTCGGTGAAGCTATAAAGTTTTCATATGGGCCAACAACAATTTTCAGTCAGAAATGTTTTATACAAGAGGTCGCAAACAAGATAAGTGTTGCCTAGTGACAAAATAGATAACCCAATAGGCATAGCTTTGTTAGAATGAGACCGAAGTTTTTAACTACATACGTAGTTTAACGGGTTTGTACCTTCCTTACCAGGCGTCTTTGAGGACTAACTTACTATTTCTGTTGAGATTTCTAATTATTTATGTTACATGTAGTATATCATTATAAAGTGTATTAAATGTAGAAGTTTTTAAAAGCAAATGAAATTTTCAAACACTCATATTTTTTAATTTTTTTTCGTAGCAAAGTTGACTGAACATTTTTTTCCCACTGGTTCCGCGAAGTTTATGAACCCACTGTAACTTTATATGAGATGATTTGTGTTAATTTATGATTTCATCTGAATAAAACAGTATTAGGCTTTAAATTAAAACTATTTTCGTTTGGTTCCGACAGTAAATAAATATTATATTGGACTTTTAATGACAAAATCGGGGATTTTCTTAAGAAAATCTTAAAAATCGAATAAATTCTAAAACTTGAACCATAATGAAATTTAATAAGTGGAAGTAAATAGCTAATAACCTCACCTATCCACCATTTTCATTTGGCTACTCAACCTCCAAACACCCTGTATAACGGGTATAAAAAGACCACTTCCGAATCCTGAAACCATGTATTCTGGAGCCTCAATAGTATCTTAATTCACTTACAGTAGGTATATAACTTCTTAGATTTACGCGATTATTATTACTTGACCACGGCATTTATTAAAATGCCGAAACGTCGGAAAATCAAAAATAATAAAATAAACGCGTAAAACCCGTTAAAATGAGTTTAATTTCACTAACAGTATACCCAGAAAACTCAATTTAAAAAAGTTATCAAGGATTGAAAAGTCATATTAGGCGCTTGAAATCATCGCTCACACATCAACTGTTGGTTCAGGTGCGATTATTTACATTGCAAATAAAATTAAAACCCTATTTAATTTGAAATCATTGCAAAATCTGATAGTATAAATACAATTTTGTACAATTACGTAAAAAAATTGATTTTTTCTTGTCGTCATAAAATCAATTTTTTTTGCTCAAAACGTAACCAGTACCCCTCCAGCAATGCCCAGTTTTTGTTTTCGGAAGCAGTTCGTTTGCACCTTATACAAATAAATTAATATTAAAAAGTCAATATTAATTTAAGTAACCGTGAATCATTAATGAACTATCGAATAGAAATGTATGGGTACATGTCGGGTATACAGTTTTTTTTTATTTATTGAAAAAGGAACGTACTTGTATAATGTTCGTAAGGAACTAAAATCATCTATCTGCGATTATTAAGCTAAAAATTTAAGAAAGATAAAACATTCGTATAAAATTTCCGAATGTAAAAATGTAAAAAACAAACTTTTTTTAATGATATAGAGAGCAAACGAGCATGCGGGTCACCTGATGGCAAGTGATCACCGCCGCCCATGACTCCCCGCAACACTGTGGGTGTCGGGGGTGTGTTGCTGAGCCTTTGAGAAAATTGGGCACCGGATACCGCACTCACCGAACGAATCGCAGGAACATCGTCCCTACTTCACGTCAGTTTTCCAAACCAAGCCCCTAACATACGCTCTTCCATACTACAACAACTCACGTGGTATCGGGTAGGCGTAAGTGTCGGGATGTCTTGCGATGAGCGTGTTTTTGATGTGGCGGCGGCCCACGCCGTGCGCGCCCAGCAACACCACCGTCTTGCGTTGGTACGCTGCGAATGCAAGATAAAGTTTTATATAAGACTAGTGGCCGCCCGCGACCCCGTTCGCGTGGAAGTCGGTTTCCCGTGGGAATGAGAAGTTTTATCGCGGTAAAAAGTTGCCCATGTGTTATTCTGATGTATAACCTATATTACTGTTAAGTTTCATCAAAATCTATGCAGAAGTTTTTACGTGAACGAGTAACAAACATCCATGCATACACTCACAAACTTTCACGTTTATAATATTAGTAGGATTCAAATAGACTGAAGTTCTGAAGAGTAAGAAAGCCGATGAAGGAAATTGTTAAGTCAAGTTTGAATAAGATGCCTATAGCCTATGAAAGTAAAGTTCTAACGTACTTGTATTTGTGATGAATCATTTTTTTCTCTGTCTTTAAGAGATCGTAAAAATTACAGGAGAAATTGAAGTTTTTGAATTAATGGGAGTTAACGTGAAAGTTAAGCAAAACACAATAATAGTTGAGTCCATATTTTTTTTTGAAAAACCATATAGGTAACGTAGTATTTAATTTGTTTTCCCTTTCGGCATTATTTAAATTACATCTACTGAAGATGTAACTGACGTGACCCAAAAGAAATTAGCCGACGAATTAAAATGTTATCTCAATATTAGCTTACAAGGCAATTTGACGACTTCTTCATAAGTGACGACATCGAGTTGATCGAACACCGCATTGTGTTTCGCGAGATACTTGTCCTTAGACTGTTTCTTCTTACGCCCGAATATAGAGCAGTTCACTGTAACAAACAATATACATTTAGAGATATAATACCTACTTAGTTCATATATTGTTCAAACGTTAAAAAGAGGTAAAGTAAATGATCTGTGGAACTCCTATTTGAGTTAAACTACTCCAACTTTAATGTTCACTTAATGTATACGTTTTAAATTAATATAAATCTAAATTATGATTACATAATTTCCGAAAAGAGAGCTGAGAGTTTTTTCCGCCAGCTTTTTCTCTCGGTCTACTGCGGCCATTGCTGATGTATGTAGGGGTGTCCCGTGACATCTTTTTTTATTTTTGATTTTGAGCTTTTGACAATGTATAAGAGATTAGTTTTTAATCCTACATTCAATAAGGTAATTTCATTTCATTACTCCGGTTTAATTAAAATACTGTTCTAAAGTCGTATCAATTTAAAGTTTCTATTTATTTACCTGCCTAAACAAATACAAACTATTTCATTTTTATGATTATTTACGCCCCGTATTTTTTTTTGCTTACTGAAGTACATTGGAAAGTAATAAATATAACCTTAAAATTAAAATTTATAAATAGATAAATCTATAATGAAAAAAAAACAACATATTTTTGGGCAAAATAAAATAAACATAAAAAAGCTGCAATGCTTAAGTAGGGTGCAAGCTGTAACTTACAGGGTGTCTTCAGAATCACTGTCAAAAATTGCCTAGGACACCCTGCAGCTACAAAATATTAGTTTTCTACTACTTTTTATAACATTCGTTATAAGAATGTTTTAATTTATCAGTTTATGTATAAATATAATTATTAAATTGGTTTTTAAATAATTTCGGTTCTTTGAAAATATTAAACGAATTTACACTACAACTATGCATCAAATAGAAGAATCTACTTATTCGAAAACGAAAATATTTCTTCTTACACGGTTAAAATCTTAGTTTAACCCTCGATCACTCGCGCGGGGTGGTGACGCAGTTTTGAACGTAAAAATGAATAGTAATTTCTTTAGTTACGAATTTGCGCTTCTGAGTACCTTCAAGTAACCTTTAAACGCGTCGACACGGGATCAGAGGGACAGTGTGACGCAACCACTTGCAGTGTAAGGATCTTTCAAAGGTTGCGAGCACTCGTGATATACTTTTTCGTAGGAGTATTTTTGTATGAAAAAAATTTTTTTGTTAAATTTTTTATTTCATTGTGTTAATAAATCCTTATGTTGATGTTTTTCAACGAGAAAGTTTATGTAAAGAATTAAGAAGTAAATATTATTTTTGTTTCTTGGTGAACTGATCTCAATTTTACGAATAAAAAGGAAGATTTTTGTAATGTTTCGTAGAATACAAATAAAGCCGATTATAAAATCTACGTTTTTTATTTTCATACATCATGTAATATAAAGTAATAAAATGCTGGTATATTTTCATTAAGTAATATAATACGTTTAGAAATATACTTTGAATACGTTGAGCGAGTGCTCTCGAGGCTGAAAATCGCGCGAGTGATCGAGGGTTAAAAAGATTTAATCTTAGCTCTCAATCAAGTTTGAAGTCAAAACAAAACCGATTAAAAGAATAATACGTCAGACTTCATGTGTCCACATTATCCCGTCATTTCTATAAAGTTCATAATGCCCGATTCTACGTAACAACTCCAATGATATCGCAGCGATTTATTGTCATTTCATTCATTCATAAGTACTTTGAGGGTCCTCCCAAAAATTTTAGTAATTAACGTGCCATTAGTGCAATACTCATCTATAATAGAAAATATACAAAAATATCCAATATTACTTACTTTAGAAATAAATTATTGAAAATAATTTCTTATCCATGTAAAGGACCATGGGCAAATTGGGACCACCCTCTTATAGCAATAGGATATATGTCGTTGAATAGGTCTCTTCAATAGGAACAACTATTGCTATGACAGCTTTGTTGATACAACGGCAACAAGAAGTGTTACAAGAAAAAAGGGTACTTATGTATTTTGATATCCTATTAAAAAAAAACAAGTGAACCTTACATAATTAAAATCGATTCTTACATATTTTGAAAACGAATATCATATCATAATTGACAATTGATTTAAAAGTAGCTAAATTTCAGTCTAGCCCCATATCATGATATTCCTTAATGAATGGATGAAACGAAATTAAGCCGCCGTGAAGTCGTTAAAATCACCACCTACTCACTCTCGTATCTAGAAGCGTATAAAAGCTACAGTAGAACACTTGCCTGTATTGTCGCATCCATCAGTATGACTGACGCAGCCCTCTGCTCCGGCGGCACAACATTACATACATATTGTTTGGTTCATGCAAACACATGGTAAGGCATGGTATGGTATAGGAAAGACATATAGATGACGGCGAGAGAAGTGTTTTAATACAAATATTAAGGTTTTTAAGCAACAATAGTTAAAACATGGCAGAAATGTTAACTTGCGACTTCCATAGCTTATGTGTTTTTTTTCTTCATTAGAAGTTACGCTAAGTTTTTACATTATGTTAAATAACAAATATGTGTAGATATTTGTGTCCACATTTTAAAGCTTCATTTGTTTAATTTCCACATTTTTTAGACAGAGTCTTTATTACATTTTTGACAACTGTTTTAGTAAATGATCTACTGACTTAATTTAATTTATTAAATTAGTTAAAACACTCCTCTCACGAACAGGCATGGCATACAATAACGTTCAGTCAGGGATACACAAACTCCCATAGTATGTCATTATTTCAACTTTTTTTTTATAAATATCACAAACTAGATAGGGTCTCACAAATGCAACTGAATACGTTTACTCTGGAGGCTTCATTGACGAAGTCATGCAAGTTTGGTATTTCAAACCTTATTCAGTGTATATTTGGATTGTATTTTGGTTGTAAGGGATTCAGAAATAGATAGGTAATCTCAATGACGTTAAAGCTTAGAAAGTTTGGGTAAATCTTCTTACGAAGTCATGCAGTTTTATGGTATCAAAGTAAACTCGAATGTATACTTCGTATGTGTTAATGTATACTTTATATGTGTTAATGTTTACTTTATATGTGTTAATGTATACTTTATATGTGTTAATGTTTACTTTGCATGTGATAATGAGTACTTCGTTTAAACTTTTTTGGTAAAGGAGATTGTATACTAATACAAGTGGTGAGTGTAAGCAGGTTTTACATACCGACAGCTTCATCCGATGATGTTAGTGTTTGGAAGCAAACAGGAATGTTAATGGTTAGTTTTATTTGTTGTGATATACACTTTAACATTTTAATCTGTGGGTAAGGGCACCAACTTCATACAAAAACAGTTGCAAAGCTCAGGTATAACTTATTAGGATAAATAAATAAATAAATAACTTGTATGACTTTGTAAAGGTAATTGTATGTAGTTGGTATCATTTAGAAGGTAAAATCATATTCAAACAAGTCAAGAGCAAATTATACGCTGAAATGTATAGACAAACAATGACAGTTCTAACACAACACCGATTATACACTCAAATACTATTTAGTCTAAACATTCATCTAAATAATTAGTTCATAATATTTAATTAAACCACGTTATGTACTCGTAGAATGTAAGCAGCACATTAGCTTAAAAATGAATCTGAACTGACTTAAATAATATACTTAAGAAAGACAGTTAGTTATTCTTTGTAACTTAAATAAGTACTTTGGAAGTATTGTAGGACGATTTTTTTAAAGTAACATATGTACTTAGATAATATCAGTTTATGTGAGTAAAAAGTAGCAACTTTATACAAAAATATAATTTTAATACAGGTTATTGCAATATAATAGCATATATTTAGTTTTTTATTTTTAAGTTTAGTTATTTATTTTAAGTACAATGAAAATATTACTATCTATTGTTTTTATACAAAGTTGGTACCGTTTTAATCAGCCTAAATATTTATATTGTTTGTTGTTTTTGTTTCCTTATTAAATATTTAGAGTTCGTCGTTTAGAAATTGTGCTTCGGATATGGTACCCATCGAACTAACGCAGGAACATCATCGTCCCAGTATTCTGTTCGACGGTATAGTTTCACCTACACCTTTAGACTACAACTAAACTCTCAAGAACACAGTACATTTACATTATATTGTTGTATCCTGTAGTTTACTGTACTTGCCAGAGTTACACCTACTGAAACATACCTACATTGATTCTAATTCGGGAACAACCAACCAAATAACGAATTGAAAGATATAACCATCCTTTGCGACACTGACATACAGGAAATAGACGAATTGTTATTTGAATGCAACCAAAACAGAAAAAATAATGAATCTTGTTACATTGTGAGCAAGTTTGAACTAGTCTGTAGCACATGTCTATTAACATTACAATATTTTTGATCGTTTGACTAACTAGCTTAGTACGAATTTATTAATTATACACCAAGCAAAACTAAACGACAGAAATAGCTATAGCCGAACCTGACTCTTTTTTATCATAACGTCACGAACGATAGCGAAATCTTTTAGTTAGTTAGTTGGTAGGACCCGAAAATTATACACTACTTTAGTAAATTGGTTGTTTCCGAATCCAGCCCATTACTGTATACTCCAGCTGCATCACATATCCCGTACCTCACTTCCACCTAACAAACACACATTAGATCCTTCAGCAAGGGCGGATCCAGAAGGAAGAGGTCATTTGGGTCATGACCTCTCATTGTCTGGGTCCAGAACTTTGATGGACTAATAATTAAAGTTGTAAAGCATTATGTATTGTGATTTGATCACGACTATGTGACCCTTGTCCTACAGCTGTAGCTGCATTTCCATACCTTGTTCGCTGACACATCATTAAATGCTACACCTGTATCGCCTGCCACCCTTGTAGTTATCTAGAGACGCGGTGGTTAGTTCCACGCACCTTGCTCGCTGACACATCATCAGTTCCTACACCTGTATCGCCTGCCGCCCTTGTTATCTAGAGTCGCGGTGGTTAGTTGCACGCACCTTGCTCGCTGACACCTCATTAGGTCCTACACCTGTATCGCCTGCCACCATCGCTGTTATCTAGAGACTTGGTGGTTAGTTACGCACCTTGCTCGCTGACACATCATTAGGTCCTACAGCTGTATCGCCTGCCACCATCATCTGCCGTCCTTGTTGTTATCTAGAGACGCGGTGGTTAGTTCCACGCACCTTGCTCGCTGACACATAATTAGTTCCTACACCTGTATCGCCGCCCTTGTTGTTATCTAGAGACGCGGTGTTAGTTGCACGCACCTTGCTCGCTGACACCTCATTAGGTCCTACACCTGTATCGCCTGCCACCATCGCTGTTATCTAGAGACTTGGTGGTTAGTTACGCACCTTGCTCGCTGACACATCATTAGGTCCTACATCTGTGTCGCCTGCCAGCATCGCCTGCCGCCCTTGTTATCTAGAGTCGCGGTGGTTAGTTCCACGCACCTTGCTCGCTGACAGATCATTAGGTCCTACACCTGTATCGCCTGCCGCCCTTGTTGTTATCTAGAGACTTGGTGGTTAGTTCCACGCACCTTGCTCGCTGACACATCATTAGGTCCTACAGCTGTATCGCCTGCCACCATCGCTGTTACCTAGAGTCGCGGTGGTTAGTTCCACGCACCTTGCTCGCTGACACATCATTAGGTCCTACACCTGTATCGCCCGCCGCTTGTTATCTAGAGCCGCGGTGGGTAGTTACGCACCTTGCTCGCTGACACCTCATTAGTTCCTACACCTGTATCGCTTGCCTTGTTGTTATCTAGAGTCGCGGTGTTAGTTCCACGCACCTTGCTCGCTGACACATCATTAGTTCCTACACCTGTATCGCCTGCCACCATCGCTGTTATCTAAAGACGCGGTGGTTAGTTCCACGCATCTTGCTCGCTGACACATCATTAGGTCCTACACCTGTATCGCCTGCCACCATCGCCTGCCGCCCTAGTTGTTATCTAGAGACGCGGTGGTTAGTTACGCACCTTGCTCGCTGACACATCATTAGTTCCTACACCTGTATCGCCTGCCTCGTTGTTATCTAGAGCCGCGGTGGGTAGTTACGCACCTTGCTCGCTGACACCTCATTAGGTCCTACACCTGTATCGCTTGCCTTGTTGTTATCTAGAGTCGCGGTGTTAGTTCCACGCACCTTGCTCGCTGACACATCATTAGTTCCTACACCTGTATCGCCTGCCACCATCGCTGTTATCTAGAGACGCGGTGGTTAGTTCCACGCATCTTGCTCGCTGACACATCATTAGGTCCTACACCTGTATCGCCTGCCACCATCGCCTGCCGCCCTAGTTGTTATCTAGAGACGCGGTGGTTAGTTACGCACCTTGCTCGCTGACACATCATTAGTTCCTACACCTGTATCGCCTGCCTCGTTGTTATCTAGAGTCGCGGTGTTAGTTACGCACCTTGCTCGCTGACACATCATTAGGTCCTACACCTGTATCGCCTGCCGCCCTTGTTGTTATCTAGAGTCGCGGTGGTTAGTTGCACGCACCTTGCTCGCTGACACATCATCACGTCCTGCACTTGTACCACCCGCCGCTTGTTATCTAGAGTCGCGGTGGTTAGTTGCACGCACCTTGCTCGCTGACACATCATCACGTCCTGCACCTGTACCACCCGCCGCTTGTTATCTAGAGTCGCGGTGGTTAGTTGCACGCACCTTGCTCGCTGACACATCATCACGTCCTGCACCTGTACCACCCGCCGCTTGTTATCTAGAGTCGCGGTGGTTAGTTGCACGCACCTTGCTCGCTGACACATCATCACGTCCTGCACCTGTACCACCCGCCGCTTGTTATCTAGAGTCGCGGTGGTTAGTTGCACGCACCTTGCTCGCTGACACATCATCACGTCCTGCACCTGTACCACCCGCCGCTTGTTATCTAGAGTCGCGGTGGTTAGTTGCACGCACCTTGCTCGCTGACACATCATCACGTCCTGCACCTGTACCACCCGCCGCTTGTTATCTAGAGTCGCGGTGGTTAGTTGCACGCACCTTGCTCGCTGACACATCATCACGTCCTGCACCTGTACCACCCGCCGCTTGTTATCTAGAGTCGCGGTGGTTAGTTGCACGCACCGTGCTCGCTGACACATCATCACGTCCTGCACCTGTACCACCCGCCGCTTGTTATCTAGAGTCGCGGTGGTTAGTTGCACGCACCTTGCTCGCTGACACATCATCACGTCCTGCACCTGTACCACCCGCCGCTTGTTATCTAGAGACGCGGTGGTTAGTTCCACGCACCTTGCTCGCTGGGCGCGTGGTGCTGCGCGGCGCAGGCGGCCCTCCACTCCTGCAGCTCGGGCGAGGGGATGAGCCCGGCCGAGCCGCCGGCCGCGTCGCGCCGCGCCTGCCACCACTGCGAGTCGTCCTTGCTTATTATCTAGAGCATATGAACATTGCCATCATTATCATCGTCTTCATTATCATCAAGATCATCATCATTATCATCATGATTATCATTATCATCATCATCATCATATCATTATCATTATACAGGGTTATTTCTAATGAGCGCATCACCTCTTGTAGGCAGCTTTTCTACATCAATCCCAACCACATTTAACCAACGAATAATTAAAATTAATATTAAAAAAAATAAGTTTTTCCATACAAATTTATTAGATGCATCTGAACTGGCGTGGCAGGCGCGCCGGCGACGGGGGGTGGGCGACCGGTTTAGGAACTTCTTACAAAATACAGTGTTATAAATAACAGAGCGCGCAAATTTGTTTTTGTTTTTTTGTTTTTGTGTTAATTATCAAGTTTTGCATAAAGTCGTAGAACAAATGTTATTGGGATTGATGTAAGGAAGCCGTCTGCAAGAGGTGATGCGCTAATTACAAATAACCCTGTATTATAAATCCAAGTCGCTAATTGTGTCTTTTTATGTTTGTCCGCTATCTCCTCTTTAACGACATAACGGATTTCAATACGGTTTTCACCAACATTTAGGTATTTTTCCACTTAAATTTGTAAATAAAATCAAGTCGGTCAAAATTACACCACTGCGAAGCGTAGACGGTTCTCTAGTTCAGATATATTTCGATGACGTCTGTCAGTAAAGTCTTAGCTCGGTCGAAATATAAAGTCTTAGCCTGGTCGAAGTATTGCGATAATGGAAAATGGTACGAATAATGGGAACACCTTTTTAATGTAGTTTCAAAAGTCCCCATCGATCCGCCATTTGTAAAAAAGTTGTTTAAGGTCAAAAATATGAGAGTTTTGCATATTTTAGACAAACGGTAGATTTCATATAAGAAAACATATAAGACAAAATTACAGCCAATAGTTAATAAAAAGAGCCATAACTCACTATACAAAGAATTTCAATTTTAGACATACAAAGATATAAAAAGTTAAAAATTTCCTCTTTGCTCTAAAAGAAGACATATACGCCGTCTATAAATCATAATTTATTGTATTATTTATTAGTTTAACTTGTTTTTCTTCTTCTTTTTAATAATCCAAAATTGTTATTTGTGATCTTGTCGCTAAAAATATGTCGCAAAATTATCACAGCAAAAATTAAACTTCAGCAAACTTTTTCTACCGATTAAACTTTAAAGTAAAATAACGCTTTTATTAAGAGTACAACACAACTGAAGAAGATTAACTCAAACTATTAAAATCCTAATTGGTTTAACTTAAAGTCAGGACTCGCGACATCTATGCCAAAGTGCTTGTTTAAGTTGTATTTAAAACAAAAGGGGTTTTTCATAGCATAATGTTGTAATGTTTATAGCCAAAAAAATTTTCAAACTTAAAACTTCGACTCGCTTTACAATTTACTAAGTGGTAAGTAGAAAGTAAGTATTAGTTCATGATTTAAACAAATCTTTTCTACATCGTAAACAAACTAGTAATAATAAGGACCTTGATACGTCACCAAATGCTTCCGAAAACAATATTACATAACAAAATAAAAGGGAAAACAAAAAAGGGAAAAAATATCAAGAAAAGGTTAAGTTTAAGTTGGCCTCGTGTTGTCTTTTATAAACTATGAGCAAAAAGGAAATACACGACTAGAACGTGGAACACTCCTATAAGGAAATGTTTTGTTTGTTTTCGCAATAGAAATATTTATTAATGCCTTTATACGAGTATTGTGAGAATAATCTGAAGTTCAGTAATCTTTTCAAAACGTGTAGAAATGTCAAGTGGCATGTGAGATTTTTATTACACAATACTCGTAGCTTTAGAAATAACAGTATTTTCGAGGAATTTAATAATTTTTTATTGACCCAGATTTTTCTTTATGGAATCTTAAATTTATTCCTATGCTTAACTTAAATTCACTGTATTAAGGGGACAGATTTCGATTTATTTCAAATAATCGTATAATAAATAGAATAGAAAATTAGGAAGAATTTAAGTGTATACCTGTCGCACTCTTATATTACGTTAGAAGAGTTTAGTAAGTTAATTACAAATCTGGGTTAATGTGTGCCTAAGTATTTTCAGAAACTGTGTTATGTTTGAGAGAACACCGTTTTTGTTTTAACAAGGTGTCATTGTTTGCAAGGGGTGAGGTAAAATTAGAAACGTCTAGTTAGAGGCCATGTGACGTCACGAAGAAAAACTTTGTCAAATTGTGAATACAAGGGCTTCAGCTGCAATTTTCTTGTAGGTAATAAACTAAATGAGCTTCGATGTATAACTGTCATATTAGTTTGAAAGATTTTCCGAAAAACTCATGAATAGACGATTTTTCTTGTATAAGGATTTGACAATAAGGCTTAATATAGCATACCACTCTTTCTCAAGCTCACACCATCTGCAATAGGTAATTAAAATGGCTTCGGAAACTTTGCGCCTCAATGTGCCTACAGTCTTTTCGCGTTAAGAAAATAGTGACAACTACAGGATAAGGGTGTATTCACAGTGGAGTAAAAGTACGAAAGAAAAATAATAATTTTATAAACAGTATTTTCGGACATGCCACATGCACTTGCTGTTTCTATGACTATGCTCTCCACAGTTGCATTTAAATCACACAATTTAAAGTACTTATAAACATTGTAAATTATGTGTCTCTCTCCACTATGGATTATTGATCGTCTTTTATTCTTTGGAATTGGTGAAGTATTCATTTTTTCAAAATTTATCGTTGGACAAGTCACGCAAAATCCACAACCGTTTCCTTCGAAGGTCAGACTTCAACTGGTCACTGTGAACTCGACTTTTTAATTTCTAGCATTTTAATTGGCTGGGGCGCGTTGTCAGGCCGGCTGACAACGATCACTCACTATTTTCTTAACGCGAATAGACTGTAGTTATTTTCAGGCGCTAACTAAATTAACCTTAAATAACCTTCTCTTATTTTTAATCCTCTATATTTTGTTGTTAATTATAGTGAAATATGTCTTTACCTGTAGAATATCTCCAGTGTTAAAAGCAATGCCGGCTTGAGCGCAAGGTATAAGGTCGTCCTCCAACGGGTCATAGTCGAACTGAGCTCGCACGAATATCTGTAAAGTATACCGTAAGTGTTAGTGAATAAAATTGATTATCGATTACGACTTCTATTTCTGAGAATATAAGAGATATTTTACTTTGGATATATTGAAGCAATTTGAATTAAAGTATTTACAACAGAGTTGACAAGCGCAGTTGTATGACTAACGTTTGATATTCGTTTTAAGGCTTAATCTATTGGATCATATGCATTTACTTTCTGAAATTTGAATGATATATTTATATTTTGACGATGTATTTTACAAAAAAAAAACATTGTATAAAATTTGACGTCTTCAAAACTAAAAATGGGTAGTAAACAAGGTGATGAGTGATGAAATGAAGCAATTGTAAAGAACAACAAGCGCACAGAAACGTGGGGGGGTCGCGCACAGCCATGCCCGGGTGACACGTCACAATACATAAACACAACAAGATGACTTTACAATTTGTAAGTGAGACGGGGATATAACGAAGTCGAGAGAAGGAGAGAGATGGATGATACGAGCTTTGTTTACATATAGATTGTGTGAGCGGGAAAGTTTTAAACAGAGAAATGTCAAAATTGGGTTACAGTCTTACCTTGAATGCTTTTATAAACTTATATGGATTTATGTTTTTATCTCAGATTTTATGAGAGGGATTTACTTAGATTAAACATTATTCAACGAAGTAGTTTTAAAATCAGTTTATGAACAAGGCCGTAAAATTGTCTGTTTCAATGATTTAAGGAGACATTTCTTTGTTTAAGAATCCCACTTCTGAAAAATTACAATTCAAATTAAAGTTAAAAAATAAATATTATCGATAAAAACTGTGTCCCCATCCCTATTAAAATCCTCACTTACACAAAGTAAACTAACGTAAACAGAGAACATACAAAGTAGCAGTTGGTTTACATTTCGCTACTTACTAGAACGGGCGAAGGCTTAATCCGGAAAAGCTAGTCAGAACAATAATACAAACAATTTTACTTCGTTATTAACAAAACCAATATATTCATGCTTTGGGACAAGCATAGTTTAATTTAATTTAAATTTATGTGCGCTTGTCGACTTTTTTTATAAATTGTGGTTATTATTTAGTTTAGTCACTAGAAATCACACAGTTAGTTAAATATGGAGTTTTAAACTAAGAGATTAGTCTTTTTTATTAGTTTTGGCAAAGCTAAGTCTACTAGCGACAGATTTGATTGGGTTGGCAGCCGAAAAGCTATTCCATAGATTGATAGTTGTGTTTACTAGGGTAAGTAGTTAAGGAAATTGAAAACTACAAGAAACTGAAAACAATGTAAACGTATGCGAGTAAAATTGTGCTCAGTTTTTGCTACATGAATTATGCATTGCTGACCAAGAGTTGTTTTCTTTCCAAATTGAAACGTTTGGTTAAAGAAATCAAAAAAGATTTCAGTACAAATCAAAACTTAAGTCATCAACTTTTTGTCTCAAGATGTCTTCGTTTACAGTTTCTCGTGTATTCAAGACTAGTGGGGTTGGTATTAGGGAGATGCGTTGAATGTGATGGGATGCAAACTTACCTCGCACGGAGGCGGCGCGGAGCGGTACGACGGGACTATTTTGAAGGTCACCGAGCCACGAGCCTCACGCTGGAAAATATCATCATCATCATTATCATCTCCACCGTTAACATCTTAATTATCATCATCATTACCATCATCAGTACATAGTATAAAGCAAAGACACTTTTTGTGTCTGTTTGTAAGTATGTATTTCCATTGACTCCTCCTAGACCACGTATCAGCTATATGTGAAAAAAGTACATTCAACGTTTCGTGAACATGTCAAAATGCACTAATGCTAAACTTGAGTGGGTTACAAGAAGAAATATAAGCAATGGGAAGGTTAATCGTTTGAAAGTAATTAGAATACGACGGGCACTTAAGATAATAGAACCTATTACAATAATTTGGGCAGGAAAGTAACCCTTTTGTATTTCACGTGAAATTTTTACTTTACGTACCTTTGATTTTAAAATAGGATTTGCTACAAAACAGGGCATATTTTGTTGTCTGTTACTTCCCAAATACAACGTTACGAATAAAAATCTACAAATATTAAATAAAAATAGATTTTCGTTTGCATCAACAGACACTAAAGCCTGAATTTCACGCCGAAAACTTAATGTAACGTTTTACTTAAATCCTTCATAGAATAGAAATAGATAATCCTTCATAGAAAACCTAAATGTAACGTTTTACTTAAATCCCTCATAGAATAGATAGAAACATTAAAGCGTTCAAATCCTACCTACATTCATAACATAGTAACCGCGTAAATATATTCAAAACTTAAGCGCATTAGTTCGGATTTAGTCGGTAATTTCTGGAAAAACACCCATTTTGTAACACGGATTTACGCGAACGGAAATAAAGCAAAGCAGGTAAAATGTAACTTTATAGCACAATTCCACTTGAATGTAGACAAAAATTTAGGTTATTCGCATCAAATAAGCCTTTATTTTATTTAGTAGTACAGTAAAAATGCAATGACTTTTAATTTACAAATTTGCTATAACCGAAAATAGTTTTGCTTTGAAAATTCCAATTCTAGCAGTAAATTAAACAATATTTTTTATATCCAGTGGAAGTGGAATAAAATATCGAAATTTAGTCAAACGTCTAAAAAATGTGAATGTGAGGTTAATTAACCTAACGTTTTTTGACAGGAATTCCGGAATTTTAATTTGAACAACCAAACATTTTATAAAATCAACGCTGTAAAGTGCGATCTTTATTGTTGTCAACTCAACACATGTTAACTAACCCGCGTCCCATTTCGCTTGCTAAGCTGTCATTTCAAATTAACTATCTATTGTAAATATTGTAATTGGACAATTTCACTACCAACTATATTTAGTTTTATTTGTAAGGAAACTTTCCCTTAAAATTTCTATGCGGCTATTGCAGTGGGGTATTAAGGCATTATTCGAGACAGTAGAAGAAGACTTTTTAAAATGATTTGAAGGGGGAAATAGATTTTAACTAAAATCATTTGTTTTCGTATCTGAACCTTGGAAGTAGGTATTAAATATTAAGGAGTATGCAAAATTCCTATTTTACCTTTTAGGTATTTTTGATCCACAATGTTTTTTGCCTTAATCTTTAAAAAAGAGTTCCTTCATACTACGGACTCATCTTTTATGTGTAGGTAACATACGTTAGATCATTTTTCTTGTTACAATACCTCTATTCGCAATTGTATGTATAGATTTCTACTTATATTTTGTTTCTACAAAAGATTATAATTATTTTAACAAATATCATAAAGGCATAAAGTTTGTAAACTTACGTATCTGGGATTATTTCCTGACTTCCTAGACTAAGTAAAAAAAACACCCGAAAAAAAGTCCCAAAATCGCAGAACTTTTAATTCCCCGCCAAGCGGCTACATCATAAAAGAACAAGTGAACATCTCACAAGCATCCTCTTAAAAAAAAACAAGTGAACATCTCACCAGCATCCTCTTAAAAAAACAAGTGAACATCTCACCAGCATCCTTTGCAGCTGCGCCACAGACTGGTTGGCGACGGGCATCCCGTTGATCTCCTTGATCTCGTCGCCCACGTGCAGCGTCGCCTGTCTGTGGATCATGCCGCCGTGCATGATCCGGGCCACGATGCAGCGCCCGTCGTCGGCTAGCTTCAGGGTTATACCCTGGGAGAGAACGGGGTTGAGTGGGGAGTGATGAAGAGTTGCGGTTCTTAAATAGCGGGGGTATTTAGAAGTTCAGATGCTTTTTGGAGTTAATGTTTGTCAAAGCATTTTGGCGTATTTCGTATTGGTGAAATTTGATAACAGCCGCATTAGAAAACCTCTCGTGGGGTCTTTAGGAACTCTATTATCATTTCGAAAACAGTTAGATATTCTTTCTTCTTGAACGGCAACCTTACTTTGTGTAATAAGAAACAGTAAATAGAACCCTTGTCAGGTTTGTTTGAATCTCTTTATAAATATTGCCTATTTCATACCATTTTTACAAGAAAAAGTAAAAATGGTATGAAAATTTTACTTGGGAAAAAGTAAGGAGTCAATATGTAACGGTAAGTATCATAAACTCGAATTTACAATTGTAATATTTTTATAGATCCGACAAAGCCATCAAACAATACCAAACGTACAAAGCTGCAGACAATTCCGTGTAAAAACTTGAAAGCTTCCGTCCAATTTTCGCGCCGCATTCTAAACACGTATTTAAACGGATGTTCGTTATTTGTCCTTTGTGGGGGCACACACAGCAAATATATTTTTTTTCCAACGATACGATATTGTCCCACTAATGGTTCTGAGACATCAACGGAATGGCTCACAATTTGCCGAGATGTATTTTATATTTATGAAACTTAATCCGGCGGATCTGTGCGATGCGATCTCCTCAGACACCGCTATTTATCTTGTCTTCCTTTACGAGAATTCCAAAGCAAATCACATGAACATGTTGTGCAAACGTTGAGAAGCAGTCTATTATACGAAAAGAATGGTTCTGTTTTATGATACCATATTTACTAAAGTCTAGACATGTCTCAGGTTTCGTGTATAGCAACTCTATTGACTTGCATATTTCTTAAGTAACCGTAAAAATAAGATTAGAATTATATTATGTACATGATAAAAAAACTTTCTATTAAGTCCCGGTTCTTAGAATGTCAAGTTTTTATTGCGAGTAAAGCGAGTAAAGGTTATAAAAAAATATTACAAAACCTTCAAAGGTTTTATACTTTTAGGTTAGAAAATCGATCGACGTCTCTTTCAATCTACAGACATTTCACTTCATATAACGTCGAACGACCTCGTTAAACAATATCATTTATTATGGAAACATTTTTGATTGGTTGATCTAATTTATTATTTGAGCACCTACAGGGAACAAAGTGTTGCTCAAACTAAATGTTCAAAGTACCTACAAATTGTCCGCGATTACAACAATCATGTTACACAACTGAGTAGTTTTAATTTTATTTTGTTTTGAATTAATATTACATATACTTTATTTTTTTAATCATATCTTTCATTTATGTACTTGCTTGTTTTTCTTATTTTTTTTAATTTTGTTAAATTCCAAATCATATCAATTAAGTTGGAACAAAAAGTCCAAGAAGGAGGGCTTTAATACTGCGACACAGTTTATAACTTTCTTGCAGATTTTCATCGCGCATTTTATGTTTTGTTTTAACTATTGTTTTTGTTCTAATAAGTGATTATTATAATGTAAACATCGAGCTCAGAAATTATGAGGGCTTTGCCTATATTCGTAGAGCTTGGCAGTCCTTTGTTCGATGACTGGTTTACACGGGGAGAGGTGCATGACCAGTTCAAAACCATTGATTATGGATTTAACAGCGTATGGATTAGTAAAATTTTTTTTTGCTATTTTCATTTATGCTATCTATCACATAAGATTGACAAAAACACATTAAGGTTTAAAAATCGTAGGCATCCGAATCAGGAAATGCGTAGGCAACTATGTATTTCATAATTACATAGTATAAACCCAAGTCGCTAATTCTGTCTGTTTGTATGTTTGGCGGCTAACTCCTCCTTAAGTTCGTAACGGATTTAAATGCGGTTTTCTCCATATTTTGGGGTATTTATTCATTTAAATTTGTAAATAAAGAACGTTTAGAAAAAGTTATTTTAAGTTAGCGAAAATGCAAGGGTTCGCGAGCAAGTCGGCAAAATTAGACCATTGCGAAATTTCTTCATTGGCAAAAACATCGCATCCTCCTAACTCACCATAGGCTCATCGGTGTTCTTCTGGAACTGCACGAGGCGCACCCGGGTCACGTTCTCAAACTCCGGCTCCGTGTCCTCGTCGTCGTCGGGCGGGGGCGCCGTCGACCGCCCGTTGACCGGCGGCGGGGACGCCCGCAGCGACTCCTCGCCGTACACCTCGCGGGCCACCACGTCGTGGGCTTGCAGGAGTGCCTGGGGGAGGTGACGGTGAGATTGAGACAGGTGTTCCAGTTTGTTGAGTGTAATGATCGAGTAGCAGGGAGGTAGGGGTGAGATAGAGACAGGTTTTCACCAACGTTACCTAAATTTAAGGGACACCTAACTCATTTTAAACAAAACTTAAATGTACATATTTTCCCAAAAAAATCTGTTTGTGTAAAAAAAATTTTTTTATAGCCCTTTGAAATATTTTAAGTGTCCCCTCAATTTTTTGCCCACGTTGGTGAAAACGCGCATAACGATAATTTATATGTAATAAGGAAGTAGGTTGCTTATTAAATCCTGCAACGTTAAATTGTAGGTGCGACCTTGACTGTAAGGACCTAAGCATTTTAGCCTCTATGTTAGTGTATATTTTCTCAGTAGGTATTGTTTTTCAAAACGTAGAGCATTGACTCAGTTTTCTTGTAGAAATAACTAAATAGGTACCGTACTAATTCAGATTAAAAGAAGAAGAATTAAAGAAAAAGACGAAGAAGTATTAAAAATAGACAACAAATTATCTGAAAAAAAGGTTACACAAACAAGACCTATTTTTTATTGAGGTCTCCGTTTGTCATCCTTTAAGAATATTTAAGGTCAATCGTCTTAAATATTAACCCTAAGTGAAGATGTACTTAAAAAAGCAGGTTTTTGAATGAAGATGTTGCCATTTCACCATAATTCTTATCTCGTAAACACATACGGCGCGCGAACCGCTCTTAATTGAGCAACACGTACCTACAAAACACGAACACTTCGCGGTTAATGTCAATTTTCCTCGAAAAATGGATATTGGATTTCAATAACAGGGCTTTTACACGGCATCCATTGGCCGGGGGCTAAAAACAGCTCCACGCGTCGGTTTTGAGTTTGTCTCTTAAAAGTATTATATTCCCGGAGGTACAAGAGTAATCAATTTCAAAAAGCTTTCGCTTCAAAGGTCTAAATTGCTTTGTGTAACGTATGAGCTGAGTTTGTTTGACGTATGAGTGTGAATCATGCGGGCGGACGATACACCTTGTTTCCTGCTGCCACCGCACATACACAACTCTGAGGCTTGTTAGATATCTGTATTTGGATAACAATGTCACACTGTTTTGGTGGAAAAGTGTTAGATCTGTAATAAGAATTTAGTTTGATAGTAGGTACTGATTAATTTGAAGGCAAATCTTGTCTGTATATTATCATTCATACGCGCATCTTTCATGTTAAAAAAACAGGGATCAATGGGCTTAATGTAAACAGCGATCTTAATGAATAAATCAAAATTTTAATCAAGCATAAATTCAATGGGAAACAAACACAATCAAAGAACCAACGAAATTAAATCGTAAAGCCCGCTTAACCACGTCACAATTAATGACCATTCGGGCTTAACGTTCAATTTCTCTCAAGTGGATACTCGATGCAGTAATAATGTATGTATCAGCGACTTAGTAATGCACCAGCATAATTCATACAACACAAACCTTATACACCCTGGGGTTGTATTATAATATACTGTTGAGTTATTATCAGACAAAAACAAGTAAACACTAAAAACTAAATTTAACCTTATAAGTGCTTTAGGTACTATTTCTGTAGCTTATTAAAATGAACCCATCATTGCATTGTTCTCTTATTAAGCCTCATCGTTTCATGAACACAATGGCAATGAATTTTAATGCACGTCAGTTAACTGCTTAAAACTGACTAACAAAACGAACCACCAGCTTTCGTGAATTAATTCGCTTAAATTAAAGACCCTCACTTAACTACAAGTCTTGATTTCAAAAGAGAATGCCATTCTATTTGTAGATTATAATGCTCCGGGAACAATGGCCAAATTAATCCCAGATGCAAGCTCTTAGATATATGGGTATAATAACGTATGTATGTGATAACGTGTGAACGTTTGCCAAAACCTCGGACACTGCGAGTCTAAGTTATTACGAGCATTAGCATATCAAAAGACGTTCTTGTACCACAAACTGTTATGAAATTAATCCCTCTCTTTTGTTTAAATACAACAACAAGGAAAAGGACACACTTTAATTTGTCACGCACATGCTAAAAAATAAGAGACAAAAGTGAAGCGCACTTCTGTAAAAGACAGCTTTAGAATGAAAATTAAATATATAAACCAGCGACCGGGGAGGTTAATGTCATAAAAATGGCATGTTGTCCAATCTTCATAACACATGGCGTACGTCAAATCCTCGTTAAAGCCTTAAAGCACCACTCCAACCCATTTCGGGCACATTTAATAAAATGGAATCTACATTTTTCTTTGACATTCCGCTGATCGTCCACGGCCGGCCCGAAATATTGTCATCGTTTTTCAATCTAACAGTTATAAATGACGAATCATTCTTACAAAGAAATATGCAAGGCAATGCTTACTACGCTTTCTTTTTTGCGAATGTGTCGCATCTCTAGGCAAAGAAAAATCACTATGATGTTTTCACGAAATAAAACTGAAATTATGTTGCATTGCAGGTAAGTTCAAAATAATTATATTTGAATATTAAACGAAAATCAAATCACATGCCATGCGGTGGACCGTGAACACAAAGCCAAATGCAATTTTACTGCACACCGTCATCCAATATTTTCATTTATAAACTTGAGACTACACGCCACACTCCGCTGAACTTCAGCTGGAACCAATTTCATGAAATTGCGATACATGTATATGGGTATCTGCTACTGGTTATGACAAAAAACTGGCCAAAAATGAGCTTGAACCGGCCAAGTGGAAAACGGATTTGGTCCAAGAAATGTATTGGATTCGGTGGTCTATGAAAATGTAAGAGCGATGGACATGAGGAAAGTATTGTATTCAGAGCACTTTACATAGTTGATGCCCGCATAAGATAAGATTGAAAAGGGTACGGTATTCTTTGTAGAGTAGATTTTGTTCGGGGACATGGCATATTTTTCAGTTAAGTTACCTAAGACTCTTCACAGACACATTAGGGTAAGGTGAGCGTTTTTTCCTGTGGTCCATAAAAATATTATACTGAAGACGTTTCAGCTTAAAACAACGATGGTATATGTAACAGTAACAAAAGTAAACGTAATCATTAAAAAAAATATCGATAAAAAAATCGATACAAGTACATACATCGATTTTCATGACATAAAATTGAAAGGCATTCATCGAAGTTCTGCAATCAAATACAAACTGATTACCGGCAACCACAATCGGATCCCCAGTCAACGGACATCGGACGTTGCAAATTGTGGTTTGATTCAATTAATTTGATAGACACGTACGGACGTGAAGGCTTGGTGCGACCTGCTGGCGCCAAACTTGCTTCTAAGCCCTTTAATTATAAGAAATCTAAAATATAAAATGATCCACCTAACTCTAACTACGCGATTATAAATTGTCTTTATAAAAACACGTTACAGCAAAAAAACGTATTTCATCAGTTACTGCCAAAAATACGTTTAATAAACGCTCATTCCTAGAAAATTCTTATCATACAAAAAACACACACAAAAAGATAATAAAGCATCAAATAACAAACAATAACAATGCTGACGTAACAGAGATGACAAGTGAAAACATTTCTCCTTGAACCACTGACGTAAGCTCCAACAATCCAAGACAATTAGTCGGGCAGAAGTTCCGCAATCGATCTCTTGGCAAATATAATTTGTCTCAACACAAACACAGTGCAAAACTAATGTCGGTCTGTGTTATGGAGTTAAGGAATGCAATAATGCTGTGTTGTAGGACAGATTTTGTAAACGGCAAAATGCTTCAACGAAATGCATGTAAGTCGAGACGCGACGAAATTGGAAAACTCGCATGTGAAGTGAAATAATTATATTTTTACAAAAGCTTTTAAGAAATGCTTTGGGAAATGGAAAATGGGGGTTTGAAAACCGAATGAAGATATTATTTCTAAAAATTAGTTTAAAAGTATTTAGTCAAGACCACGATATTGCTAAAAGTGTTCAAACTCTGTTTACACAAAATTGGATTTCTGAAATCTTATGGATTAACAATTCTATTAACTCGAACTAACGTTTTATTTGAACAACCAATTAACAGCACTGACCAATGATGAAAAATAATAATAACTTTATCTGGGAAGTCTGGATCTTATCTCAGTAATAAGTGTGTATCAGCTTTTCAGAAATTGCTTCTAACAAAATGATGAAAAACAAAATTTCTAATAATCAGGTCTCTCAAACGTCGTTTTGGAAAATATAAACATATATTCCCGACAGTGACCCGAACATTTAAATAGAAAATACATTGACCTTGACGAACCTACATACTAACTAGGCATTTCGGATCTCTTTATGTCTAGAAAATATATTCTAAGCGCGTAATACTTTTCTTAAAGCAAGAAATTTCGTTTAAATTCTCCCTAATTCCCAAAAACGTTCGCTTCAGAATTCTTGAGAGCACTTTTAATCTTTCAAGTAGGCTCCAAAATTCAATGATTTATCAAAACCCAATCGTTCGGACCGCAAGTAGGATTTCAGGATTGGATTAAATCAACGACCCGAAGAGATCAATTTTAGATTACGCATTTTATATAGGCTATAGCTTAAATTGCTTGCAAATAAATAAATATTTCAACTTAACAATGAAGGCTTTCATATTAATACTGCATAAAGGTAATAATCTGTTGATGTGTGTGTGTTGCTTAATTAGTCGCATGACAAAAATACAAAATAAGTTTTTCCGATAGAATATAGACTTTAATATTACGGCAAAAAGGTTTCGCCATAATTGATTAATCATCTATACTGAAACATCTGAAATTACTCATAGAAAGTAGTTTACACAACACAAACTTGGCTCACACCACACAAACTAGTCGGTAACAGTTTCTTTGGGTTCTACTTTGTTCTTTACTCACTTCACACTTTTATTTCCGCTATAACTTCCCTCTACACTTGTAACTTTCGAGGTTTATTTCACACCTATTGTGGGTATTAGAAGTTTTTAGTCCAAGTTTAAACCAAAATTCTTCTTCATTTCTGTAAAAGTGTCCATGTTTTACCGTAACAAATCCAAATTAGTATGCAGCAACAAATTCATAACGTAATTATTTCCAATTAAAAATTCCAAACGTAAGTCAATTTGGTTCGTTAGAAGTGAAATTAAATAACAAACAAGCGAGTTGACTTCCAGCCGGGCAGGGAACACAGTAAAGCCTGCATGTCTTGGTGTAAGCTCGATACCGCTGGGAGTTGGGATGACAAAGTAAAAACTACAAAGAGAATTATGAACCTTATTATTAATCAACATATAGTCGGTAAAATATACTTTTTAAGTTAGTTTTATATTGTTTTACAAATATATTTTTAATTTTTGAATGAATGTTGGTTAAGCTTAAGTCGATCCATGCTACTGAAAAAGTGAAAAAGACCAAAATAAAAAAAGAATTAATATAAAGTTTCTTCGGCTAGCAAAATATCTATGTATCTTGACAAAACCAAGCCTGAACCTGCTTCTATATATTTCAAGGACCAAGTTTAAACAAAGAAAGATAAAACTGCAGTTTGATTTTATTTTAAACGCCCCAAATTGCCCAGAAAACCTAGGACCAACCAAGCTAGCGACTTATTCCTGCTGTATTGCTAAAACAATAAAAGCTTACCCAAGCGGCGGCGGTGTAAGCAGGGAATGACAGTTGGAGACAAGGTAATGCTCGCTACGTGAGCAAAATAAACAGGTCAGGAAACAGTCCGACGGTAATAAACGTCTACTGCTGAAAATGATAAAAAATTTCAAGCCAAATAGTTAATCAAATTAGCGAAAAGGAAAAAAATTAAACCCGTGGAGAATTGCCAAAAAAAGTAAGTGGCTCCTGGATACGTGGACATTAAAATTCATTAGGCAACGGTGAATATTTTGCCAAAGATATTCCAAGTGCGTTCGGATGATTTTGAATAATTATATTTAGAAAAGAAGCTTTATTGCTCGTGACCTTTCGAAAAACGCAGGAAAGTAATTGAAATTTATCTTTGTTTACACCTTTATTACCCTTAGTCGATGTTTATAAAAACCCTACGTCAAAAGCTTTGTCGCACCTTTATTTAACGCCAGTGGTTCAAAGCATATTTAAAACGACTTTCTACACAATCTACCTGACCCTTTTCTTCTTCAATCGCCTGAAGACACTAATGTATGACGGTCTTTAGCAAAGTATTTTAATAAAAGCCATCCAACTGGTCGAAGAAGATAACGTCACTCTCAGAATTTTATAAATGTCACGTAGTAATTTTTACAGGGCTTGTGTATATATCATGGCTTGTATAACAAACTGCGTTGTTTTGAACGCAGAAGTTGGGTAAAAACACAAACAGAAAAGAAAAATATAAAAATATTTCGTGTGTACTGAATTACGGCTTGTGACATTTGGATAATTTTTTGCAATGCGTTTTACGAATATCACCGTCTCGTGTGGCGGGGTGGAAAATTAACGTCTAAAATATTATTTAAATTACATTTTTAGCCTATCATGTAAAAACAGTTTTCTCAATTTTATTTGAAGTTGTCTATAGTAAAAAGTATCTTGAGCAAAATAATAAAAAAATGTATGTATGAATTTCAGGGGACTCTATTTGAATTCAAGGTGCAGTTCATCCTTTAGAAATAGTAACGAAAAGCTGCATTTGAATTACAAAATAGGGCAATCTAGCGTTTGCATTGTAGCGTAACCGCGGGCCATCATTGTAATATGCTCATTTAGGCTGGTTATTTAGTTAATGATGCGCAAAACCACATGAAAATGTTGTAAACTTAATAACCTGATGTTTAAATAATCACTTTTTATAAACTTTATACTGAAAAGCCTTACTGTTGCTAACATTTTTTCTTAACTAGGTGTAGTATCATTTGTGCTTGAAGAAAAGTTTGTAATTACAATAATAATGGTTTTGAGACATTAAACTAAACTTTACAGTTCATTTTAAATGGCCTAAAATTTATTAACTTGCAAACTTCGACTGTCACGCTTGTATTTTGATGTAAAAATTTTGGTTGTAAAAACGTTTATTAAATATGTAGTTATGGGTATTGTTCTGGTTGGATGGACGTATAAATGAAGATTGCTAGATCATGATAATCACTCTCCGGGGAAATAATGGTAAGTTAACACTTCCGATGTTAAAAGAAATTGCCGACACAATAAAACAAGGCAACATGTGATAAATGTATCTAATACATAGAAATCAACACAATATTATTGCCCACAGAAGCGAGTTCTTACACAACATTACCATATATTATCCGGACTATTTACTGAAGTGGAAAATAAGCAACGAAAACAACTTAATAATACTGAAATTTCCACGTCAACTGTTCGGTATTCAGTGTGTAGGGTAGTTGACGAAGACGGGAGAGCTCTTTTGGAGATTTATTAATTTGTTTGTAAGAAGGGTGAAGGCTACAACTACAGCGTAAAATCAATATGGGGGAGAAAACTTAACGCAAAAATTTCACCGAAAATCTTTAGTACCTTATTTTTCGATGTTAAGAGTATTTTGAAAACGATTTAGTTTTAAAAAATACTAGCATATTTAAAGATTTATCAATAGTAGAAGCTAGATTGCATCAAAGCGTTGTTGACATTTCAATAAGAAATTCCTTTCATCGCAAAGACAAAGACGAATTTACCAGATAAATAGGTATGTGTAAATTGTTCCAGAATTTAGGAAGGTTATATTGGGTATATCAAAACCGCAACATTTATAAGCGTATATATTATTTCGCCACTGAGAAATTTATATGGAATGCTTATTTAGATAGATACAAACTTTAGTACCTAATTTATTAGAAATGTTCAGTAAAATAAGGTACGAGTAACCTTTTGATAATTAAATAAGAGGATTCTTCAGTTCGTCCGTTTGGGGGAAACGTGAAAGAAAATAAAAGATTTTAATCTTTTTCAAAGCTTTATATTCAAAGCATAAAAGTGATTTTAATGTTATGTGCCCACAGTCCGAGCACGAAAATATGACTGAGTCTGGAAGGATGCTGTCAATATCTCATTGTTTCTTCTTTAGAATCTTTTTAAATAATATAAAACAATAGCTGCCAGTATTCCAGCCTACATAAGTTTCCTACAAAGTGCTTATGCACATTACATCCCACCGCCTACGAAAAAGATTTTGATACTAATCAAAATCGGCATCACTTCCAGGCACATGTCTTCCTAGCCTACCTAAGTTAGGAAGCTCCGAAGTAAAAGTGATTCGACCCAATAGTTGTAGCTAACAACCAGTCAGGTTAAAATGTGGAGTAAACAAATGAAATAAGAAATACAATTAATTAAACAATTTAAACTGACCCCACCATGCAAAAACCTAACAAAAATACATGATGTATGGGTGAATCACAGTATGCTAGTCCAAAAACTTCACAAGAACTTAAAAATAGGAATTTTGAAAATAGACGCTAAAAAAAACTTAAATATTTCAATCACAATCGTAGTGGTTTAATCATCATGCATCTAGGCAGCATCCAGTAATCATGGCTGCTTAGCTGCATTATCAAATTATCTCTATAGATACATCATTGTCCAAAGTCATCATCTGAAAATTATCAATGTTACATCTCGCTCGACAAAAGACAAAAATAACAATACAAAACACCACATAATGACTCGACATAACAAATGAGAAATATTATTATCGAACAACTACTCCATCATCCACATACCTACACAAAATTCATTTAATCAAATTTACCTACTTCATCAAGATTTTAACAGTCTAAGAAAAACCCTATCTTTACTCAATATGAAGTTTCATAAATTAAATACCTATTTGAATATTAAATCTTTGGGGCAACTAGTGAAAACATTCAAATATTCTCTTATTACATACTTGTGATAACGGTTAATAAAAATCAACAATGATACAACAAACCAATAAATAATCCCTTCACGCTCCCCCTGGAATATATGCAAATCATCTCTAAATAGAATCAAAGATTCCCTTCTCCAAGATATTCTTGTTAAGAAGTTTTAGATAGAGAATGACAGCGATTCCACACGACAAAAACTAACTTTCCACATTCTTTTTGTCGTATCATTATTTTCTTTTCGGTAACATCATCCATTTCGAAACATAATAATTATTTAAACTATTTCATATCCGTCACCATTTATAAACATAAACAAACAATACTGACTGACTTGACATAAGAAAATTACATGACAACATTGACAGTTGACTTTTTTTTACCAATGTCAACATCCATAGACAAAGCAAAAATCTAAAACCTATAATAAGTATTTTTTTTTATGGTAATCGAGCAAGTATCCGTTTCTTAATTCTATTCATCAACTTAATAAAAGACCTAAGATGATACCATATAGAATGTTATTCCATACGTTACCATTTCTTATACATAACACATACCTTATACCATTAAGATAAATGAAATATCTTATTTCACCTATAAGTAAAAGCTGAAACTATTACACAAAAATATAACACAAATACATCATGAAAGAGAATAGTGTACCTACCTACCTATAATACACATGTATAATATTCTAGAAGTTGGGCAAAATATATTACAATCGTAATTTGAACGGTTTCATAGAATTATGTTGATATGCTAAATCACGAGTAGAAGAACCATTTACATTTATTGTTTGTAACGGCGCAAGGAAATTAACTTTCTTTCTTTCTTGACAATTTTTACAACTAGCTATGTAATCATAAATTTTTTTATCGACGTTTTCGATAAAATATCGCTCACGAAATTTACCTAATGTCTTCGTAAGACCAAAGTGAGCTCCACACCAAGGATCATCATGAATCTCGGACATGACCTCTAAAAATAAACATTCTGGTAGTACAACCCTATCGATAAAATGACCACCCATTTTAATTCTATGATATAACCGACCATTTAATAAATGAAAACCCTTATAATTCCTACTACGACAAGCATTGATTTTACAGACCATATTTACACAAAAATTATCGCGAGACTGTTTAGTATCGATATCGACAATATCGATTTTATACAACTCTAAACCATCAGACATTTGTGGTTGAGTTTTGTCCGAGGAATTGACATCTATTAACGGATTCCTACTCATAAAATCTGCCAACACATTTTCCTTTCCCTTACAATATACAATATTAAAATCATACGACTGAACAGCGAGGGCCCACCTAGCCAATCTACCATTCATATCTCTTCTATCTCGCAACCAAACTAAAGCCCTGTGGTCTGTTACCACATCAAATTTTAAACCCCATAATAGATGCTCAAAATACTTCAATGACCAAACAAGAGCGAGACATTCTCTCTCGGTGATCGTATATCGCGTTTCGCAGTCAGATAACTTTCGGGAAGCGAAAGCTACTGGGAATAACCTATCAGTTCCCTGTAATAAACACGCGCCCAAAGCATCACCACTCGCATCCACATGCAATCTGGTGGTGATATTAGAATCATTTGAAAAATGTCGTAATAATGGAGGGTTACTGATTAATTTAAATAGAGTATCATAAGATTCCTGTTGCTCTTTAAGCCACTCAAATTTTACGCCTTTCTTTAACAAACGAGTTAAGGGCATCGCGATTGCCGCAAAATTACCAATAAATTTCCTATAATACGAAAATAACCCTAACACAGATTTGACATTTTTGGTGCAGGATGGTACCTTTAATGACTTTATCTTTTCTATATTAGCGTCATCCGGACGAATACCTTCACCCGATATTTTATGACCTAATACCGACACTTGATCGTACGCAAAATGACATTTACTGGGTTTCAGGGTCATATTGGCCTCTTTTAGTCTTTGAAGAACCTTCTTCAAAGCGGTGCAAAACTCATCATAGTCCCTACCATACACTAATATATTATCAACGTACACTATAGCGTTCCTATACTTTAAACCACCCAGAACCTTGTCCATAGTGCGTTGAAAAACAGCCCCACTAGTTTTAAGACCAAAAGGAAGAACATTAAATTCAAAAAGACCCGACGGTGTCACAAAGGCAGTTTTATGCTTATCAGCTTCCTTAATAGGAATTTGCCAGTAACCTGAATTTAAGTCCAAGTCTGCAAAGTATTTAGCTTCTGACAGATATGACAATAAATCATCTATGCGCGGTAGCGGATAAGAATCAGTAATAACTTTCTTATTTAACGATCTATAATCAATACAAAAACGCCACGAATCGTCAGGCTTTTTAACTAAAACGACAGGAGACGCATAAGGAGAACGCGATTCGCGAATGATGCCATTCTGCATCATCTCGTCTACCTGTTCGCGAATTATCCGATGCTGCTCATGCGAAGCACGATACGGAGACTTATGGACGGGTGTATCATCAACAGTGTTGATTTCAACCTCCGAAATCGAACACGATCCTATTTGCGTCTTATCAAACGCAAACTGCTCTTCATATTCTGATAAGATTTTAACTAATTTTCCTTTATCATTTCTGGATATTTTATCAGAAATGTCTAGTGTATTCAAACCCCTATTTTCTGAAAATATTTCTTCTACATTCTCGCCCAATGCCGTCTCATTATTTAAAAAAAACAATTTGTCTTGTTTTGACAAGTACGGCAAATGGCATTGTTTTGACAAGTATGGCAAATGGTCATTCTCATCTGAACGCAAAAATGGTATACCTAATTTATCTGGAAAAATTAATAGATTTTGCCCAAAATCTAAAGAACACCTATGAAAACTAAGAAAATCGCAACCTAGAATTATATCGGTTGTAATACTTTTTACAACAGCGAACGTATGTTCGAATAAATAATTTGACAAATAAAACTTTATTTTGAGTGAAAGAATAATGTCAAGTAATTTGCCATTCGCGACACGCAACAGAGGCTTTTTATTATCTACGCTACTATTTACAATATTATTATGTACAAACTTATCTATATTTTTATAGTAAAAATCTTCCGACATGACCGAAAGACTGGCACCGCTATCCAATAGCGCGGACGTGGTGATACCGCACATCTTCATTTCTATATAGGGCGTTGTAGTGGAACCTTGTCTGTCGTCGGTCGCTAGTGTGGTTCCCTGTCCTAGCGCCGCCGAGCATTTGGGTGCTCATTTCGCATGTCTTGAGAAGGTGGCTGTCTATTCCTTAAATTATACCGCTGTTGTGGTTGCGAAAATGGCGGCCTGCTTGTTCCTGCTTCATCACCAGCGCTTCTTCTAGCAGAGTATGAAGCTCCCGTGGGTTGTACATGGCGCTCCGGAACATGTGGAGTTCTTGACGACCATGGTGTAGAAAAGTTATCACTGATTTGACGGGGTGGATGTGTTAACCGCACATTCTGGGCACCGTCACCCCGCGAGTAAGTATGATTGAAGGAACCAGAGTTCCCTAATGTTTGTATCTTGACCGGCAACGCCAATTGTTTTGGTTGTAAATTCAAAATCTCGTCCTCTTGCAATGCTGTTTTTTTAAATGCAGTCAAGTCACTAAATACATGTGTTGCATATCGTGTTCTATTATTAAAAGTTAAAGATTTCAAAATTTGTTTTATTATCTTCTCATCTGATGTAATTCCAGCTTTTTTAGCCAACAATGACATTCGGTAGATGAAGTCTACTGTCTTTTCATCATGATTTTGCCGATTTGAATAAAATTGAGCGGCGTAATCCGGATCTGAGGTGAATTCTTGCTTCAAAGCCTCTACTATATCTTCAAAAGTTGAAGTATCATCACTGATGGTGTGAAAATAATTGAGGGCAGGCCCCGATAAATAATTTGAAATTAAAATGGCCTTGGTATTGTCATTCCAGGAATTTAAAGCTGCTAATGCATTGTACTGCTTAATAAAAACATCAATATGAGAAGAAACGCCGTCAAACGTTTCCATGTTGGAATGTGTACCTATAGTGTATTTGTAGGTACTTATCTGTATATTATGCTTCTTGAGTTCCAGTCAATATCCAATATTATTCCAATTTTTCGTAGCGTATATCAGCGTATAGTAATATTCTTGTATTAGTAGTTGCAGCTGCACTTGACTGGACACGCTACCATGTGTCTATCCCTGAAAAGCACTGATTTTACTCGCGACAGTACCCGCGGTACTCGATACGGCGCCTCCACCAACTAACGTTTGGGGGAAACGTGAAAGAAAATAAAAGATTTTAATCTTTTTCAAAGCTTTATATTCAAAGCATAAAAGTGATTTTAATGTTATGTGCCCACAGTCCGAGCACGAAAATATGACTGAGTCTGGAAGGATGCTGTCAATATCTCATTGTTTCTTCTTTAGAATCTATTTAAATAATATAAAACAATAGCTGCCAGTATTCCAGCCTACATAAGTTTCCTACAAAGTGCTTATGCACATTACACATTGCGACCATTCAGGTGCCTACAAAATGCCAATTTTAATTGTAAGTCACTTTAAGTTTAAAAGCAACTTCTTAGACTGGTCTAAATCAAATCAATTTTATAATTAGATTTTTTTGTCTAACGATTAAAATCGATAAATACTTGATGACTTTAGTATTTTAGATGTTAGAAGGTTAACGTATTACCAGAATACACATATATAATATGTTTTATGTTTTGAATATAACATTCAGTCATAAAAACGAAGTTTCCGCTTTCACGATAATCATTAAATTGGGAGCAGGAAATAAAACAGGCAACCAACAAACTAGCTTTCTGGGTAAACGAATTAAAAGCACTACTTTTACAACTCAGGCTCCAGCGACCCTATATAAAAGTTTTCAAATGAAAAAGAAATGGTAAGGGAGAAAACCACATAATTCATGCAAATTTTGAAAATGATATAGCGCAAGTCGTCCAAACTTTGATAGTTTTACTTCGCCTATGACAGTTCATTTTGGATACTTCTGAAGATATAATGCGAAGTGATGAATTTAAAGTAAATGTAGGTCAAAGTTACTCAGCGTTTTAGTGTTGCTTGTTACAAAATGAGTATTTGTTTTTCTCAGTATGTAGGCAAAGGTTCTGCGAACAATAGTGAAAGTACTTCAAGCTTTCGCTTAGCTCGGCCGACTAGGCAGAAGCTTTTGAGAAAAGTGCCTCCGAGAATTCGAAATTTCAGCCTATTCTCTTTGTATTTGCAGGAATTTTTGATGAAATTTATTAAATCTGTGAGAGAGCTATTCATATGAACATTTTTGGTGCCTAAAATATACATACAGCAACAGAAGTGCAATCTCGAATTTGTATTAGTTTATATCACTAACATAAAGCGTTGGGTTCTGTTGTTATAAACGCTTTCGTCTACTTAAGAAGCAGTTTAAAACCTAAACAAACACATAGTTAGCTCTTTGATTACGCAAACAAGTTTCTTTTAACAAATGTTTAGTTTGAGTCTAAGACTGTTTGGATAATTTATTAAATTTTAATAAATCATAAAAGTATGATTATCAGAAACTATATTAGTAGCATTACGACAAATGCTTTGATCGATCATGTAATATGAAATAAAAAAAAAAACTCCACTAGGTATTTATAAGTATAAAAGATGTGATATGAAATTAAAAAAATACTACTCCACTAGGTATTAATAAGTATAAAAGACTACGCTCCGCTTAAACGTAGCGCGGCAACGTTTCAAAACCGTAGTCTGAAGAGATTGTTGTTAGTGGCTCGCATATGGGGCACTCTTGGATGGAAACTGTTCAAGAACACTGGTCTACAAGCTGCAATAAACTAACAACACGAACTTCGCTCGTTCAACCATACATCCTCCAAACAGACGATTAATTCTCAAGTATACGAAGGCATATACCAAATTAAACTCAACCGAAAGATTTCCACAGGAATTCCCGCAGAAAACTTTGCTGTATGGATCTAAATATGAGTTCTAGGAAGGAAAATGTAGGTAATAACGTTCATTGTGGTAATAAACGTCGCTTCAGCTAAAATCTAGACCCATGCTAGCAGTTTTGCGAACACTCCAAAAAGGTTAGTTTAAATTGCGGATATGGCAGAAATTTTGTTGTGAAATACGCGCTGAACATTTTCCGATATCCAGGAAAATGTTGATACGGTCGCTGCAACAGTTTTCCGAATTAATGCCTTTACTATTCAAGTGATAATTTAGATCTCAATACAATGCTAAAGCCACGCGTTACCATTAATCTCTTGATATTGGTTCGATTCGAACGAAGCGCCGATGTTATTGCATTTTTGATTCCTTGTGGCCCTGCTAGTTATTTATGTTACATACTTGTTACGGATTTTAAAAAGGGAATCATAGTTTAGAAAAATCAAAATACGCATAAATTAAGGTTACTTAAAAAGATCCTGCGCAATTATCAAAATCTGAACCATGTTTTCACCTGTGTATGTTCCATCTAATGTATTTGCAATCCACACTAGCGGACATTTCGTTTGGAAGGCGGCCAATACAATGCACCAGTGTTAAAATCTACTTCTAAAACTTACTGCGGATTACATTTTGTTCGTGCATATCTGTGGACCACAGATTATATAGCATACCACTCACAAGTTCAGAAACTTGGAAGTTGAACTATCTGAAAAATATATTTACAAAACTCGAATGACAATCCTTTAGTAACTATATTAAAATTCCTTGGCCTTTCGTGGTTTCGTCAAGTATTTTGGAGACAAAATATAAGCAATTTGCAATGTCGGGGGAGATATAATTTTATTTTGACAAGGGTTTTTTGGTTGGGTATTTTAATGTTAGATCGGTTGTTCTCGTGGACAAAGTTTTAATTTTTAAGTATTCTTACCTTCCTTTCTTTGGACTTTAAGTGAAGATTTACAGGCACTCAGCGACGCGTCCCGCAGAATTTACTGACTTTAAGTTTCGAACTACCCGCTCATTTGTATTTTCTTTGGCGATTTGAAGATTAATGTACTGAAAGGGATGGATGCAGCGCTTTAAAGTTTACGGCTGGTTGGCCGTAAGTAGGACAAAGTAATTAGCACGCTGGTTGAGATGTAAAACTCAACAACTAATAAATCATTCGGACACTTTGTCAATGGTGGAATGCTCCAGAGGGAAATTCAAACGAAATTAAATTTATTTTCCACGCATCAACAACAAATTAAGGAAGAAAAAGGAAAAGACTGGCAAACTTTTGTAAAACTTGCAGTCAATTAGGTTTGTGATTCAAAGGCAATTTGTAATCTTAGCTGTGAAAGTTGCATATTAATTTTCTCCTTAGCTTGAGTACCCTTGTTAATTTAAATTAAGAAGGCTTGATACGATGAAAAAAGCACCTTTGATGGTTCCTATAAGCTTGAACCTGCCTGAGTACATAAATACAAGCTGCAGACCCACAAAATCCTGGTAGACTAAGCCTACACTGCAAGCAATAACTACTAAATCTGCACAGAATTTTCGGCAATATTTCATACCTATACAGTAAACTTTTTGGTGTGTTTTCGCTTGTACAATTTTGTCATGTTTTTCGTTCGAACAGGCGCGGCTAACATAGCTGTAAATACTTTTATGAATGTAATAAATAAAGGCTTCATAAAAAGTTTATATGCGTTAGTTCTTTCTTAAAGGGGTTAAAAGTTTCGGTTTTATATTATGGCGATAGTTGCCGTGACTGAACAGATAGGTTATATTATCAGAGAAAATACTAGAATGTAACAGTTCAGAGATTTTCGTAATTTATTAGTTTTAGCAATACTTAAACTGAAATAGTATATACAATATTGTACTAGTAAGTAACATAGAAGACAATTATCTCAGATGATTCCATAATGTTATTAACTTCAGACCTGGCGCCATAATCTCTATTTCACACAATCCACGGCAAAACTACTAATTACGAAGACGTTGCTAACTTAATGCGACTAGTTAACATTAAGTGTCACATAGTAAATTGTTAACGACCTGCCGTGAGCTGAAACTTAGAAGTTTCACAACTTTAAGCTTTTAATCAAGTTTTCCAATACAAAGAAGCACGTAAAAGCATAAATTCACCGTTTCAATGTATTTCTTGGTATAAACAATTTGGAGTTAATAAATCGCGATTTATAGCCCAAGTTTACGATATTGCAAGTGGGTTAGCACAAGGAAAGTTTAGTTAAGGACAGTATTAAAGCTAAGAAGTTTAAAGTTGTATTGTTAGGACTGTATATAGGTAGGAAGTATAAATTATTGTTATTATCAAAGGATAGGAATTCAAAGTAAAAATCTTTGAGTTTTCTAAATAACATCAAACTCATTCATAACATTGTTTCATTTTATGTTGAACGAAACAATAGATTTTTTCAAGTTTAAAGTAGATCCTTCATAAAAGAAGACACTTTTAATCACACGGACTGTCCTTAAAAAGATGAAAGGTTTTGATCAGAAGAATTTTGAAGAAGCCCCTTTGTACGAATATACTTATATTTCTCTGCTCACAAGATATATCTAGAACGATAATCTAGTACTACCTACTAATACTTAAATATACCAAAAAATACATTATCACTTGATGATGGATTGGACATTTTTGGCACGAGAATACGGAAGCTAATGTAAAGCATTAGAATATAATGTAAACATGCAAACAGTATAATTTATCAAAAACAAAGCATTTTCCCGTTCTGGTAAGATTTAAATATTATAAATCATATAGTTTCACACATTAAACATTTAAATTTTTCTTTAATCTAACGGTCATCTTCGTCTCTCATCTCGAAAGGGATGAGTCCACAATAAAGAATGTGATTAAGGTTGTTACTTTAATATCTAAAAATAGATTTTATTTGTAGATTTTGAGAAAATATAATTTAAAAAATCCACATAAAAAACTTTATTTTTGAATTTGAAACGGCTTCCCTATTGGTTGGAGCATATACGCTACAGGTCGAGAGCCACTAATGAATCACCCCGTATGCGATATTTATTATAAATATTGTCCCGTATAAATGACCACATTATAAACTATTAGATAGTGTAGGTATACGTAAGGTTGTCGCGCATCGCACACAAACAACAAACACAGCGGACGCGGCCGCTGTCACCGGTGTAATGAATGAGCCCACTTCTATGTTCGCTGGCCGCATCCGCAACTGTACATTTTGTACCCAGATGAATGATGTGTCCGCAATTCGGGATTAGCACCACTAATGTTTACCCACCATTATCTTAATTAATGCTCACAACACCAATTTAAGTAGCACAAATTGAAAATCTAAGAAAGGAACTATTGTCAGAAGTGGGATTATCAATAGTTGGTATGTAAAAGAAAAATATCAATATCAAAAAGGTCTGACTCGTAAATCGTGAATAATACGATTTACTCACACACGATTCACCGACTCTTTTATAAGACGCTGTAATGTCAAAACCAATATGGATATTTATTGAATTTATTGCCGAACATGTCTTATAAACTGAGCAAAATGAAGTGTTCGACGATTTTTTCTTTTGCAAATACCCGAAAATACGGCGCTGTTTTTTGTATAAAATGTTTAGATTTAAAGGCTCAATATATCTGTCATTATTGATTTCATGTGCCAGCTCTGGGCGTGGATTCTCTTTGCAATATATTTTTCGATGTCGACATGTGTAATCGGTCCTTTAGGCTTTTTCCGAACTTTTGTATTAGACGGATTATCTTTGGCAATAGTTTTGATAAGTCTTTCGACTTGATGACATATGAATTATAGACATCCATATTTGTAAGAGGGTAAAATACTTGTAGGGTGTCTCAAAGTTGTAAACTGTGAAGTTTTTCGTACAAGTATATAATCAGTCAACAGTTTAGTATAAACTTTGATCGTAATAAATTGTCTTTACGTCATCCTTAAAAGTTTTCATGAACTCTTGTGATTTCTTTGACATGTTTGTTTATGACAAACGAGACCCCGGGTTTCCGTGATATACCTGTTCATTAATCAAATTTTAAAAATGTCATAGCATTAGGGAGAAAGCAAGAAATTCTTTGTCCGCGTAGATTGCAATTATATAAAAACTGTAGAATAGTTTTAATATGTTGTCTATTAGTGCCGTTTAAAACGATTTCGTCTTTTGAAATGGATATGTGAAAGCTTTACAGCAGGCAACCAACTTAAGAAGGCTAAAAATCCGGACTTGCATTCAAAACCTCGCCCCACCGAGTAAATTCGCAGAACCCCTCACTGCTAGCGGAACACTTGTCTCTTAAGATCTTAACGTTTCATACAATTTATCGAATCCCAGGCCCAGAATCTAGACTTAGTGTGAAACCATGGAACCATGTTCAATTAAGAGGATCTCGGGAGTTTGGACCGCTTTGAATGCTGTTTTGGTGGAGATTACAAGAAATAATGTACTTGTGCCAACTTGGGATGTTAGCAAGTTGGAACGAGATGCAGAGGGACTTCATTTAATTAGTTTCTAACACTCGGGGGGGGTTCGGAATGATATCAGTTTACTGATACTTGTTCGTAAGATTTTAAATATGGCTCATACGGTTCATATTAGAAATCCAAAACACGGTCAACTAAAACAACGGATAGGTACTAGATTAAGAACATTTATATTATGGTTAAGTTACCACTTCATCTAATTTCAAATTAAATACTTGATGCAAATACGTAAACTTCACTGTTACTTTTATTGTTTAACTTTATTTTGAATAAACATAATTGAATTAATATTAAAATAAACTAAGTTAAACATGTTTATTTTCAAAACGCGGTTCTGGTTAAGGTTATTTGATCACATAGGTATTACTTATATGTTTTAATTACAAAAGTGAGACTTAAGTAAGAATTACCTTCGTCCATCAAGGAGAGCCTCTATCCCTCTGCAAATTTTTATTGAAATTTGCTTATCGGTTTTATTATAAATCTGACATACAATTTTATAATTAGAAGAACGTCATGTTTTTAAACGTTATCATCACAATTACTAAATTAATACGCACTTTTGCTTTAACTATCCTCTTTTACAAAACCTACCAGTTAAACTAAGTTTTGGGTAACATAAAGTGATGTAGCCCAGAACTAATAAGTCAGTTCCCTGGGCAACAGTTAAATGAACTAGCAACTTTTTTAATAACAAATTAAACTTAGGCCTTTTACAAAATTAACATACATTTCATACCTCGAGAACAGTTTTATCCCTAGTCCTTCAGGTGACGACAAAGTTATTATAAATTTTAAATTGCTATCAAAAGTATTTTAACTACAAATTCCTTGCTGCTTGGCATAAACTGCTACATAACTCTTTCAGTTTAAATCCTTGCAAGGGCCTAATAAAACAGATGACCATCGAATCGCGACCCGTTCAATCTAACTAAACGCTCTCCGTAGTTATCTAATCCACCGGCCAAAATACTCCTGGTGGCAATAAATCCACATTTACGACTGCGGCTTTTACTCTAATCCCTGGTAATTGTTGAGATACTGTGACGTTTAATTTGTTTTATTGTGTAAGTACATACACTGTTGTCTAGTCTACTACATCGAAAAAAAGATTTACGTTATGGGCATGTTTTTTTTAATTTTGATATCGCTCTTCTTCAAGAAAGTAGACTACTTACGCAAGATCCGTTCAATATGGGAGTTTGTTATTTCTCTATAACTTGTTTATAAGCAAAGTACCCAAACATATTATAATGTGATGAACTAGTTTAGCTAAAACCAGTTTCTTATTAGTTCTAGAATACAAGCGCTAGCGAAACTCCTGTTACACACGCTTTACGGCTTACTTCATTATATTTAGAATTGCCAATACGTAAGACGTTAGAAAAGCACTTTAAGCATGTAAACCTATTTCAATTTTACGCAAGCACTTCCTTTGGCCTTTTTGATGGGGCCACAAGAGAAGATATACTATTTACTTCGGCAATAATAATAAAATTAACACGTTTAAACCAGTTAACACAGCCGCGTACAGGCTTCCTAAAGTGCGTAATTTAGTGGCGGGCTGCGCCATCTATTACTCTACCAATGGCAAACAGACACGTATTAGTGATTACAGGGATTATATAGTTGGTATACATGGAGAAATTACAGCATTAATATTTGATCATGTTTGAATTTATGGAACTACGCCTCCAGGAAGTAAGGGTAGAGGTTGAACTGTACTCGTATGTATCGATATTAAATGCCCATCCATTGGGACTTAACTTTGTATTTACTTACGAAATTTTATCCATCATTTTTAGATGCTTTTATAAGAGAAACATGTTATTTTAATTATTGACTTATTGCAAAATCTGGTCCTACAAATATGATCATTTAAAAAGTTAGCAAAGGAACATTAATAAAGTTAGTTTTCGTCTGCTTACAATGGTTTTTGTGACATGACTGGATTAATAAGTTATAAGGGTTTGTTTCCATGAAAAACTCATTTAACAACTGATCATATTAAAAAGCTAAATGCTAGTTGTTTATGTTAATTTTCCTTTAGTTGTACTGCAATTTAATAAAACACGTATTTTTCTTTTTGAGTGTATTTCTTCATAGCCAGACATTACAAGTAATTTGACACCGATGACAGTTCATAACAAAGAGTATAGAAAACTATTAAGTCATCCTTACACAGAGTATTTAACACGCCACCTCAACATTAAAATTACTTACAATTTAATGTTGAAAACTAAGTTTAATAAACAAAAACAATATGCATCTTTGTAACATAACTAATTAAAATTACTTACAATTTAATGTTGCAAACTAAATTTAATAAACAAAAACAATATGCATATTTATAACATAACTAACATATCAAGAACATAGTTTAAAGGACACACCTACTACATTACATTCAACATCTTAGACAAATATCTATGTTTAATAACAGCAAGTGCTTTGGTAAATATATCTGCAGCATTCTCATTACTAGGAACATAAGAAATAGATATAACTTTTTGTTTAACCAAATCTTTTATGTAGTGATACTTTATGTCAATATGTTTAGTAGCTTTTGTGTTTAACTGATTATTGATTAATTTAATAGTGCTCTGATTATCAATCAATAAATGAGCTGAGATCTGATTAGAATTTAGCAACTCTGATAAAAGATTTCTAACATGAATTAAATTACCTGCACATAAAGCTGCGGCGACAAATTCTGCCTCTGCTGTAGACAATGCAGTACAGGTCTGTTTCTTCGAAAGCCAAGTAATTAAATTATTACCTTGAAAAATAACACACCCACTTGTGCTTTTCCTATCTTGCTTGTCAGCTGCCCAGTCCGCATCAGAGTAAGCTGTAATTTTAGTAGGATTACCTAATTTTGTATATACCAAACCTTGATTTTGAGTTTCATTTAAATATCGTATAATTCTTTAACTTGCGTTCCATGCTTCTGTTGTCGGTTTATCTAAAAATCTGCTCAAATAAGCTACAGGATAACTTATATCTGGACGACTACTTGTGGCTATATACAACATAGAACATATTAATTCTCTGTAGGGTACTTGGGTTCCTAAATTTCCTGTAGCAGATATATAAAAATTAACTTCCATTGGAGTTTTGCTTCCTTTACAGTTCTTCATATTAAATTTGTTCAGCAATTTTTCTATCATTTTAGTTTGTCTTATTTCCAGTTTGTCTTCTTTTCTCGTTATTTCTAATCCTAAATATTCCCTTATTTCTCCTAGCGATTTGACTTTGAATTCTTTCCTTAATTTTTCAATAATCTCTTCTGATTCCGGCCCCAAAGTCAAAATGTCATCTACGTACACCAGTAACCAGTTTCTTCCTTTTCCATATAAACAAGCGTCATGCTTAGATTGTACATATCCTTTACCAGTTATGAAATCGTGAAATCTTTTATTCCAGCTCTTTGGAGCTTCTTTTAAACCATACAGAGCCTTTCGAAGTCTTAGTACTTTCCCTTCTCCGCTTTTTAATCCTTTGGGACGCTTAATATAAACCTCTGTTTCCAAAAATCCATGAAGAAATGCTGTTGGTATGTCCATTTGAAAAACTGGCAAATTTTGTTGTACAGCTAAACTTAACAGTAACCTCACTGTTGACATTTTCGCTACTGGAGAGTAATTAATTTCAAAATTCTGTTGTTGGAACCCACGTGCAACTAGTCTTGCTTTCTTTGTACCATCTTGTTTGGTTCTAAATATCCATTTTACGTCTATAGCCTTGCAATCTTTTGATAATGTCGCTTCTTCCCATGTCTTCAATTTAATCTTCGAGTCCAGTTCCTTTTGAATTGCACATTTCCATTCTTCATTCTTTATTGCCTCTTCATAGTTTAAGGGGTCTCCAGATAGCAAACAATTTGCTGCATAAACCTCATAATCCGTAAACTTTTTAGGTAAATTAACTGTCCTTCCTGACCTTGTAGTTACTTTAACTTCATTATTTGCATTGTTGTCACATTCCTCAAATATTTCATCATTAATTTCACTCTCTTGGTTGACATCATTGCTTTCATTCGTTCCTTCATCATTTTCTCTTTCGCTTCTATCTTCTTTATCATTTTGCTCTTCTTCTTTATCATTTTGCTCTTCTTCAAAGTATTTATCACATCTGTCATTATTAATTTTCTCTTCATGAATATAATCTTCTTCATTAAACGTAACGTCTCTAGATATAACAATTTTATTTCTCTCTGGATCCCAAAGTCTATAACCTACTGGTGCATATCCTACCATTCGTGTTTCTGTCGCTCTCTTGTCAAATTTATTTCCTCTTGGCATGTTTACTTTCCACGCTTTTGATCCAAATACTCTCAACTTGCTAAGATCGGCTTTGCCATACATTATTTCACAAGGTATTTTAAAATTTATTGAAGAAGAAGGGCAGCGGTTGATTTGATAAACGGCACATGCCACTGCTTCACCCCATAAGTATTTCGGGAGTTTTGTTTCTATCAGTATAGTACGTGCTCTCTCATAAACAGTACGGTTCATGCGTTCAGCGACTCCATTTAATTGAGGTGAGTATGGTTGAGTATACTGAATAACAATGCCCCTTTTCCTGCAAAAGTTATGTATTTTATTATTTTTAAATTCACCACCATTGTCACATCTGATGTACTTCACTGTAGTTTCTTTCTCAGTTTCTAATCGTCTTATATAGTTTAAAAGGTTGTCCGTTGCTTCACTTTTGTTTTTCATAAGGAACGCTACACAGAAATGGGAAAAATCATCTATAATTAATTGATAATATAACTCACCATTGATACCAGGAGTTGACATTGGTCCAGCAACATCTGTATGCAGGAGTTCACCGATGTACCTAGACCTCGGTTTTTCAGTAGGTTTGAATGGTAATCTAGTTGCCTTACCTTCTTTGCAGGGTGAACAGGTACCTTCCACCTTTGGCAGGTTCATCTGCTTTAAGTAGTTGTCATGGAGATGACCTAAACGTCTATGCCATAAATTATTACAAAAGTTAGTTAAGAATTTTGTTGGTAAAATAAATAATTTTCCTACATGTTTACCTATCAATGTTTTCTTGTTTTTGATATTGGTTATCTCAACGCAATTGTTTCTAAAATTTACTGCATATTTTTCATTTTCTATAATTTTCTTTACTGAAATTAAGTTAAATTTAATATTTTGTACTATTATTGCCTGAAATGATAATTTAGAGCCATTACAAATTAGTTCTACTGTCCCTCTTTTGTATGCTGAGATATATTTACCGTTAGCTAGATATATTTTCATTTCTTTAATTGACTCGACATTAATCATATATTGTTCATATTTACTTTGTATCAGATGCTCAGTACAACCAGAATCTATTACCCAATCTATATCTGTTTCATTATACACCTTTACATTATTACAAATTTCTGTGATACCTGTTAAAAACATAAAATTATCTTCATTCTCTTCATCTTTCATAGTTGTATGTGCTACTTGTGCCTGATGGTATCCTCTTCCTCTATTTCCATAACCTCTTCCTCGTGTCCTTATCCTATTCTGTCGATATTGATAATGTCCTCGTCCTGAAAATCCATGTCCTCTACTCGATGTTTGTCCTTGTCCGCTATGCTGTCCTTGACTCCTGCATTGAAAATATTTATGTCCCCCTCTTCCACATCTATAGCAAGAAATAAAATTGAATTCTGGATTGTTTTCTGTTGTTTGTCCTTTTAGTTTTAACTCAGCGTCTAACAACCTTGCCTTTACAAATTCCAGATCAAGTTCTTTTTCATCGCTCATGGTTTCAAGAGCCGTAATTATGTTCTCAAACTCTTTAGGTAAAGAAATTAAAAGGTGACATACCTTATCGCACATTTCTAGTGTCGCTTCGCTTGTCGCCTCCAGTTCAGTAATAAGTTCATCAAATTTAAGGAAATGCTCTTGAAGCGATGACGAAAAATTATGTTTGAGTCCCAGAATCCTTTTCCTTATCATCAATTTGCTAAAAACGCTTTTTCTTTCAAAAATTTTCTCTAAATCCCGCAACATGGCGGCGGCCGTTTTGCTCTTCTTTATAATTTCTAAATACAGGGTGTCCCAAAACTCGACGTCAACCCGAAACCGGGTGACAAGGCAAGTCATGCTGGTTATCAGAAAAATATTTAAAAAAATCTAAGTCACGTGTTCTCAAAATTATTGGCATTTTAAAAAACACGCAAAATTTCACACCCTGTGACAGTGTTTTTGCTGCTGTTGCCACAAATGTTCACTTTTGGAAACTTTTTTTTTTGATATGTAACCCTGAATAATGCTTCTCTAAACTGTTATCAACATTTCAAATCTAGCTCCTCGAGATTGCATAAAAATAGGACTTATTTCCAAGAAAAAAATTAAAAATTAAAAATGGCCTAGTTTTAACTGTCTGCATTGAAAAAAAATTGTATTACGCGAGTTTGGCAAGTTGTGTCAAAAGTTGGCGCATTTAGTAAGGATCCCAAAATGGTATGACACGTGGTAAATTGTAGTTGCTATCATGAACAAAAAAAAATTCGTAAAAATCCAGTGTTCAACAATTTTTTCTTACCTGGTTAAAAAATATTCTAATGGGCCCAAGGTTTTCCAAAGAGTCGTAAATTGTAAGTAGTGACAAAGGAGTCTTTCTAGGAAGTGTAAGCGAGATAGTATTTGTGCTAAAGTGATTGAGTGAGACGGAGAGAGTCACCTTCTCAAGTGCGAGCGAGACAGGTATGGACGCTAAAGTGACTGAGATGGAGAGAGTCATTTTACCAAGTGCGAGAGAGACAGAGAGTGACGCCAGGTATTCGCTATTGTAGATACACATTACAAACTAGTCAGTACGTTACGTTCCTTCGTTTACTGCGCTTGTTTTCGTATTCGTTTGTGTTGATTTCGTACTGTTTACTTTTGGCTATGTTTATGGACTTGTGATTGCTTGCGATTTAGATTCGGACTGTTTGTTTTCTCTTAACGACGACCTTTGCTTTCCTCTGGACTATTGTGTGAGTGTGTGACAAGTGCCGAGATGTCTTCGTATACCACTCGCGAATACGCTAATATGCACCTTATTTATGGTGAGTGCAGGTGTAATGCCAGTGCTGCTGCCAGACTTTACCGCGAAAGGTACCCAAACGCTGCTCGTTACCCCGATTATCGGGTGTTTACGAATGTGCATCGGTTGCTCTTCTCAGAAGGCCGCCTCCCAAATCCAACGCATGGTGGAGGCAGACCCACCAACCCTATGGAAGAAGAAGTTCTACAGGCTGTCGAAGAAGACCCAAGTACTTCAGTAAGAGCTATTGAAACGAACACCGGAGTGCCCAAAAGTTCAGCCCACCGTATTTTAAAAAGAAATGACCTACACCCATACCACGTACAGCGAGTACAGACATTATTACCCGGTGACTACCAAAATAGGGTGAATTTTTGCCGGACGATATTGGAGAGGTACAGAGATGACCCACTTTTTCTAACAAAAATTTTATGGTCGGACGAATCAACTTTTAAAAAGGACGGCTACGTGAACATGCACAACCTGCATGAATGGCGTGTTGAAAACCCTCATTTAACGAGACAGGATCGGTCCCAGTACCGATTCAAAGTTAACATGTGGACCGGAATTTTGAATGGCAAAATAATTGGTCCTTTTGAGTTGCCTGATGCATTAACTGGCGAGGTTTACTTAGACTTTCTTCAAAACCATCTTCCAAATTTATTAGAAGACGTGCCGCTAAGCATTTACAGAGAAATGTGGTTCCAACAAGATGGGTGCCCAGCGCACTTTGCTCGCCCCGTAAGAGAGTACCTCGATGAAGAGCTTCCTGGGAGATGGATCGGGCGGGCTGGACCAATCTCGTGGCCGGCCCGTTCACCGGACTTGAATCCTTTAGACTTTTTTTACTGGGGAGCTGTTAAAGAAAAAGTTTACGAGAAGCCCATTGGGAGTGAACATGAATTACGGCAGAGAATAGCTGAAGCAGCTCAATTTGTAAATAATGGACGATACGCTAGAAAGATAGCTCGATCTTTTTTAAAAAGATGTCGCGCTTGTATTGCCGCCGAAGGAAGGCATTTCGAACACTTATTATAACATTTTAAGAATTATTGTAAATTTTATTAATAAACATTGGTATTAAAATTTTATTTTATTTAAAATTGAAACCTTTAACAATAAATGCTTATTCCAATGCACACACTAAAAAAAAAAAATTAAAAGTGAACAATCTGTTCATTCAATAAAGATAGACGAGTACATCAGTACAATGTACAATTCAGTTAAATTTAATCAGTGTGTAAATTGGAAGCGGCTCCAATGTAACCAACGATAAGCTTTGCAATTTTAACCAAGTAAGAAAAAAAGTTAAAAATGGGTTTTCATGGAAATATTTTTTTTTGTTCATGATAGCAGCTACAATTTGCCAAGTGTCATACCATTTTGGAATCCTTACTAAATGCGCCAACTTTTGTCACAACTTGCCAAACTCGCGTAGTACAATTTTTTTTCAATGCAGACAGTTAAAACTAGGCCATTTTTAATTTTTAATTTTTTTCTTGGAAATAAGTCCTATTTTTATGCAATCTCGAGGAGCTAGATTTGAAATGTTGATAACAGTTTAGAGAAGCATTATTCAGGGTTACATATCAAAAAAAAAAAAGTTTCCAAAAGTGAACATTTGTGGCAACAGCAGCAAAAACACTGTCACAGGGTGTGAAATTTTGCGTGTTTTTTTAAAATGCCAATAATTTTGAGAACACGTGACTTAGATTTTTTTAAACATTTTTCTGATAACCAGCATGACTTGCCTTGTCACCCGGTTTCGGGTTGACGTCGAGTTTTGGGACACCCTGTATTTGTCAGCGACACATTGTGCTATAATTGATCTTGCTTTGGCGTCCATTTTCTTAGTCTTTTTGTCGTCAAAACTGGTTGCTTTCAATACATCAAGAAGCCCTTTTTCTTCAAGCAGGAGGTTGACTCTAAATTTCCAATTTGCAAATCCAATTGCATCAGATAACTTTGGCAAAGTTACATAGTTACCGTTCGCCGACATTGTTTATTTTATGTCGGTAACTACGCTCTGCTGTTAATTTTCCTTTAGTTGTACTGCAATTTAATAAAACACGTATTTTTCTTTTTGAGTGTATTTCTTCATAGCCAGACATTACAAGTAATTTGACACCGATGACAGTTCATAACAAAGAGTATAGAAAACTATTAAGTCATCCTTACACAGAGTATTTAACAGTTTATATTATTAATTAAAAACGATAAGACTTGTATTATTTAAGCAAACAGATTGAACGCGGACCCCTCCGAACAAGAAAAATCAAGAATATTCTAGTTACCATCTCGTCATACAATTAAAGAAATTTATTAAATTAATTAATAATATTTCTGAAATATGAAATGAAATTACAAATTTGAATGAAGCTTTGCGGAAAACAAACTATTAGTTTACCTTAAATGAAACAGTCTTACCGTCACGTTCGTCGGCTTAGTTACGTTAACAAAATGCTCATCCACCATTCGGGGCCACCCCCTTGTAATTACAATACAGTACACACAGAAATGAAATAATTCACCCCACGTATGGGCGTAATATTAATGGATCGTATGACATTTAAGCCAGGTCGGGACGCAAGATGAGATTGATTGAGGCTGTGGTTTAAACAGAATCGCAATAAACGTGCTTTATGGATAGTGAAGGTGAATTATAATAACAGTAATTAAGACAATGGTTCATCTATAAATAAGTATGTTGTTCTAAAAAAACAACTTAATTGAAAAAAAAATGGGGAGTGCCATTAACTTCACAAAATAATTCTATCTTTGTAAACTATACATGATTTTGTGTTGAACGGAGTTTTTATTTGAAGATTTTTAAAATCTAGCGAACGTCAACTTCTATTGCATTATAAATATTTCAAGAAACGTCATGTGTTTCCAAACATTGCCAGAGTATATAATACGTGGTCACGCACTCAAGCGCATTTGTATTCAAAGTTACTAAACTCCGTTGTGCAACTTCAAAGAGCTTTAAACACCCATATATAACTATAAACCGAACTACTAAACCGAACAAAATGATATAATTTCAAATAAGACTTCTAGCGAAATTCGCATTGTTTATTCATTGAAATAATGAATTCACAGAAGGTATTTAACTCGACAGAGGTAATTCCTCGCTACAGACATTAAATTTTAAGACTCTATTAACGAAAAAATCTGCAAAGTTAACTTTATCACGTAATCAAATGGAGTATGTTACTGGCACTAGAGAAAATATCCGCATAAGTTTGGCCATTCCAATGATTGGATTGAAAACTTTTCGGAGATATCATAAATAAGAAACTGGTTGGATATAAAAAAAGAAATAACGTTTAGGCTTTGGCTAAAGGATTGTTTTTTTTTTGTGGTTTACGACTTTGTGCTAGTTCTTATTTCGAATAATAAGTTATCAATGCTTCCGACATAAGCAAATTTTTTAGTTAGCTAGCGTTTTAATAGGACTAAGAAAGTTCTTGTGCGCATAGAATTTACCTTTGTTTAAGAGTTACTTTCAGCGTAAACGTACACTTTAGTATTTAGTGTACAAAACAATAAAACATCGTAAAAAAGGCAAGTACTCGTCTATCTAAATTGAACTGTCTGTTGAAGACGGCGGAAGGAAAACATTTATTAGGTTTTTTTGTTTACAGCCATTCCTAGAAGCTGTAAAATAAAACATGAAACTGGGTTTTTACAGTGGAACGATGCCTTTTTGCAGTGAGCAACAAAGTTGATCATTTTTGAGTTAAAACTAGAGGAAATGTGGCCCTATCGCGAATTGAATATTGATGGGACGTAAGAAAGAAAATAATACAACATATTTCGTCAGCAATGACTTATTTTATTGAAAAATTACTGTTAAGTATTTTTATAAGTTCACCTATACACTGTCGATTACAGTATAACCTCATGTGAAAACCTCGTATAAACCCAATATTTGGCAATTTGATAACCCAATTCTCTTCATATTGTATTTATAATTGGCTGTATATTACAATATCCTCGACTTATACTTCAAAACTGAGAGTATACGAAACAAGACATGACAAGGGTGAGCAGTATTAATACCTATGTAGAAGGAGAATGATTAATTTATTGAGGGTTATATTTGCTAATTTACTTAGCAATTAGTTGTGCGCAATTCTATGTTAATTTGACATGGTTTGTGTTTTCGATTGATGACATTTTCAATATTATAAAATAAAAAAATGGTGAGTGTGTATGAGTTTTGTCTACATATTGTAAAATAAAGATTCGTGATGTTGTTTGTTTACGTTTGCGCAAATTTTAATAAAACTAAATTTCAGCATCAACCATTTTTTTCTTTTCTACAGATTTCTACAGATTATTTAATTTAAATTTATACACGTGGACCAAAAAACGTTTCGTCAAAGTAAAATTGCAATTGTACTTAACAATGAGCTAGCCCGTAGGTGAACATACACTGATAGCGACTCTATACAATGATAATAAAAAAATAAAAAAGGCACCTCAATAAAACATAGTTGCCACGATACGTAATATACTGTCTGGTGTAAATTGCGTAAGCAATTCCCTTTACCTATACGAAGCCGTCGTAAAAACAGACTAAGGGATTACATTGCCCTGCGGCATTATTTAGGCAATAGGCTACCTCTGAGTATAATTACTGGGCGTGTTTTACGAGCGGTCAAAAATTTTACGATTGTGAGTTATATTATTACATTGTGATCAAGATTTTCTGACTTTTTTGTGGTTAAAATCTATTGTCATGAAATTATATTATTCAACAAACCCCAAATATTTTTGTGTAACTGTTTACGAGTACGAGGGCCAAACTGAAAGTTTTTAGAACTGGCAACTTAAAAGCATTATATTAAAAAAATAAGTTTAAATTTTGAAAATAGAACTCTTTACCAATAATATTGAGTATACATTTCATTCATTTGTCATTTGTTTTACGATTTGGCGGCAAATTGAAAATTGTCTGTGCACGTCAGAATGAATTTAAGCCGAGAAAATTTTCGTGCAATGATTTTTATGACTTTCGATGTCATATAAGTCAACAAGAAAGTTATGATATACTTCGATTGGCTTTTCACGATGAAGCCCCATCTCGTGCCACAGTTTACAACTGGTTTAATGAATTCAAACGTGGTCGAACTAATCTCACCGATGATTTGCGTGAGGGACGGCCTTCTACAGCGACGACTGAAGATAATATCAGTGTTGTGCGGCGTATGATAGAGACTGATAAAAGAGTGACCTATCAGCAGATTCGGACAAGTCTAGGCATAGGTATGAGTCAAGTGCACAAAATCCTCCATGAACATTTAGCGGTCAGGAAGCTTTGTGCCCGCTGGATACCGCATAATTTGACCGAGGCTCAAAAACTCCGCCGTGTTGATTGGTGCCGAGAAATGATCTAAAAATTTAACGGAGGTGACTCAAATGCTGTGTTCGACATACTAACGGGTGGCGAAAGCTGGATTTACTGTTATGATCCGGAAACCAAAAGACAGTCTGTTCAGTGGGTGTTTCCTTCCGAAGAGTTGCCAACTAAAGTGAAGAGAGGTCGAAGTGTTGGAAAAAAGATGGTGGCCTCGTTCTTCGGAAAGACAGGTCATTACGCGACAGTTGTCTTAGAGGATCAGAAAACGGTTAATGCAGAGTGGTACACTAACAACTGTTTGCCACTTGTCTTGGAAAAAGTTCGAGAGACACGACCTCGCAGCAGGATCCTTCTTCATCACGACAATGCCTCGTTGCACACCGCCAGGCAAACGATCGACTATTTGGCGACCTCAGACGTGGAATTACTGGGTCACCCGCCGTATAGCCCCGACCTCGCACCCTGCGATTTTTATTTATTCCCGAAAATAAAAGAAAAACTTCGAGGAAAACCTTTTATGGACGCCGAAGAAGCAGTGGCTGCGTTTCAAAACGCCGTCGAAGAGACCCCTAAGGCCGAGTGGGCAAGGTGCTTTTCTCAATGGTTCCATCGAATGCAGCGATGTATTGATGTAAATGGACGCTATTTTGAAAAGTTATAATAAAACTAATAACTTGCTAGAATGCTTAGTTTTTGATTTTCTAAGAACTTTCAGTTTGACCCTCGTACATACACTGTGTATGTATAGAAAAGTCGATAAAACTCTCTATAATATGTTGTGTTTCTCTATGTTCTACATTGATCTAAACGTATAGGAACGGCATGCTCATAAATCTTTGCAGAATTGTCAACTATATCAAACCGGAAAAAGAGACGGACTAGCGATCAAGTCAAAATGAAAAGTATAAAACTTCTTTTGTAGCTGTCGGGTAATAAAATGCTAGCGATAGATTCCCTTTGTAATAAAGCTGAAGCGGTTTATGCGGACGATCATTAATAATTATATTATTAGACCCACAAAATGGATTAAGAAAAATCTAGAAATCTCACACCAATACCATATACCATATTATACTAGTGACCCGCCCACGCTTCGCAATGGAGTAATTTTGGTCGACTTGTTCCCGAAACATTGAACTTTGACTAACTTAAAAATATTTTTCTGAATGTTCTTTATTTACAAGTTTAAATGAAAAAAATACCTTAAAGATGGTGAAAACGGCATTAAAATCCCTCAACTGGTTTAGGAGAAGTTAGCGGACAAACATACAAACAGACACAATTAGCGACTTGGATTTATACTATGTAATAATAATAATGATGATGATAACGAAAATGATGACTATACCATACCACTACTAAATTGCTACTATTTAAACTAAATTGGGTTGACCCAGGAATTTAAACCAGAGCCATATACAGATAAATACTGCTATGCTGTGTTTTTTCTAAAATAAACATTTTCAGTGTTATTGATGTTTCTGTTTATCTCATGCTAATTAACGCCATAATGGGAGGGTTAATTGGAATCATTGTGTTATTCTAGAAGTATCAATAAACAGATTTTGAATAAAACTTATCTATCTTTAAAGCAAAATAAGGTACACAATTATTTTTAAGAAAAATAAGGCGTTAATTAGGGATTGTACCACAGCACTACGATTTTTAACGTGTTATTTTTTAACGTATTTCATAAAACTATATACTAATAGGGAGAGGGATAGTGGTAAAGATTTTACTTTTTAGTTTATTCTACTTAGCCCGCTAGCATTTTATTAAACGTAATTTGTAGACTATTACATAATTTGTCCCTACGTATTATATAACTTTACAATTTATGCCTTAATTTCAATTTCAGACGAGATCTAAATAATTCTATTTCTGAACTTTTTCTATCTTGTGTAAAAAAATTAGGTTAACTTTATCAAAGTTAAAAGTCAAGGCCCCGTAACTGATAAACCGCCGTCGTTACTTTTAACGCAAACTTAACGTAAAGTTAATTGTCGCTTTTATTACGCCCCTGGGGGATTCATTTTACTAAAAGACTGAAGACTAAAGGCGATTTCTGCGGGACAGGAAAGTTACATAATAAATTAGAGTTTTCCAGCCTATGACTTTTTTAATAACACCAATTTGACAAAAGATTTTTACGGCAAGTTTGAGTAATTGTTTACGGAGGCAATTCATTTTATATTTTTTCATTACGATCAAAACCTTGACCCAATTCATTGTAAGTGAATATTTTTTATTCATGATAAAAAACTTAACAAAAAAACTCATAAAACAATATGGCAGCTTAAAACTGTTATAACCAGTCAATACTTACATAGCAAAGCATTTTCGAAAATCATTCGACACAACCCATTTTTCAGCCAAAACTTTCGCTAACCCACTCCAAAAGCACTTGTGCGTTTACAATTACTTTAACCACTGTACACGGGGAAGTTTATCGAAAGTTGTTGACAACTTTATATACGTCGCTAACTTCATAAGTCGATCGTGTATTTTAGCTTCAGGAGGCTCGTGAATAGAAACGGCCACGCGCCCCGTGCGTCGGCCACCGACTGAAATACAGGCACGGGGTACATTGTTGACATCATTCTACAGCCTTTGAAACGCCAATGAGGTTTCATTTTACACTCACATTTAAAATTAAAATGATGGATTACGTTATTTGTAGTAAAGAAAAATAATTAAGGAAAGTAAATAAAGAGATGAGAGCTTTTCAATGATCGGTTTTTATGAAATCTTTTGGCTACGATTTTCGATATACGACACAGCTTTTTAGGAAAAAGTATACCTGTATACTTAACGGGATGGTATGTAGGTAGTCTACAATATAGTGCGCGTTTTAAGTTCCTACACGGTGTTAGCGCGAATGCATCTATAAAAAAATACTTCGATTCAAGCTATCAAGTTTATAATATAAGTAAAGATAACCCGAGTTAACAGACTGCAAAACACCCGCAGTGTATAAATCGCACAAAACTGGATAACCCATAAAACACCCATAACATTGTTGGCACGTTTTTTCTCAAGAAATTCGACCAAAACATGATCCGAAGATTATTCCGTGATTTAAGATGGTCATAACTCACAATGGTTTGAATTTTTAAAGCTGCTCGTTTTTATCGTAACAAGGAAATGTCTGAATTTTGGACACGTGTTCATTAGGTTTTGTTAACTTTAGGTATATATTTGCATAGCACGAAGTAATAACAATTTCTTTGTGCATAACAAAGCCATGAATCTTATATTTGGTTAGACGACGAATAGTAGGTTAGTCTTTAATAATCTTCCGGATTTCAAAAAGTATAGTCTGTAAAATATTGCATTTTCTTTAGGTATTGCAAATTAATGTTAAAAATTCCATACGTTTTCATATAACTAATTATGAACCAAACTTTTGATGTCAGTTACTTACTCGTACTAAACCTTGTCCGATCAGTCTTTACAAACCTTCTACGAATAGTTTAAACCTCAATTAATCTGATACTGTTAATTTCATGCGATCATCTATCTAAGTTACAGATGCTTCTTACCACAGAAGCAAATTTAATCTGTCAGATACATAGATCATTGAGACCAAGCGCTAGCCATTTGATATCACGGTTGTCAATAACCTTCATTTACCATGACATTTATCAATGCTTGATGGCTAGACCGCACAGCACGTTACAGGCAATGACGTAAATCCCTTTCGAAGACAGAATTAGCAGCCTGTGTCAGCAACTTAGGCACGATCGGTGCTACAGAGAAGGCCGCTCCTTCCGGGCTATTACCACTTGAGGAAGCTTTGAGGTTGCAGAGTGTTTATAAAATGGATATGACATGTACACGAGACAAAATTAAGCTTTACAATTTTAGGCTTATTTATTTAAAGCTCATATAAGTGATAGGATATGAAAGTGATATAGCAGATGATGTTAAAGCAAATTTAGACTACGGTACAATAACAAATTCTTACTAAGTTCTCATTTTAAATAAAATTGGAATTAGGCACTTTTTGAGTAAGATTTCACACTACTCTTTTTTTGGAATTTTTATTGGACACAAACGATTTTTTGATCGTATTTGAAGCTAACTTGAGTACTTGTTTTTCATACATTTTTATCAGTACGGCCTTTAGATATTATAGGCCTTGCAGCAAACCACAATACCTTCTAAAAATGGCGGCAGCTTACTAGAAGGGACGATTTTCACCTTCTTTTTGCCAAAAATTACAACTTCCTATTATAACAAAAATGTGCCGATGTTCTCTACATAGATTTTATACTCAATGGTCGAGCCAGACACATTCATTATCAGGGGTTGAGAGCTGTTAGACGTTATATCGAGTGGTGGAGAGGTTTAATTGGTATACTTAGATAAAAACAATAAGTACCTAACAGATTTTATAAACAACTCTGTCCTCAGCATTTTAGAAATATATGTAGTTATGGTTAGAAAATATTACAGACGAAAAAAGAATTTTGCCAAAACAAATTTAGTAAGGATGAATAACTTTGAAATATATATTGATGTAAAGCATCATGTGTAGTGTTGTGTATAAAATTGGGAGATTACAAAAATAATAACCAATCGAAGCTGATGCCGAAAAGTAATCACGTCGACTTAAATCTATTATTCCAAAGGCTTTGGAAACTCAAATTAAATTGTTCCGATAAGAAAACTCCACAGAACCGACGTTGTATAATAATATTAATAACTTGAATAAAGTTTCGATGACTTTCAACTGGTCTACAAAAGGTCTGATTGTATCGGGTAACAAGTTTGGGTGTTCGAGTATTAATTACTCAACTTGCAAAGAACTTGTGGTATCCAAGTCTAAGGGGTTGTAGGCGTTCTATCAACTACTACAATTAGTCTAAACAAATCATTTAACACTATAATTTATTAGTCATAAATTGGGCTTTATTTAACTGCTTATCAAGAAATACTGTTTCTTACTTAACATAATTAAGTTACACTTACACTATTTAATTAGATAACCACAAAAACGATTTCCAGTTCAATTAAATTTCAAAAAAAAAAAACGGCTTATTTGTTTATACCACAGTGGCTACTTAGTATTCACCAAAAATATTTCAGGAGAAAATCGAGTCAGAGTAATATGAAAATTGAAATGAGAGAAATTAACAAAAGAACAAGAGTTTTAATCTCCTGCGGTTATATTTTATTTCGTTCCTTTTAAAAGTTTATTACTTTGTAATTCCTTATGGGGATTATGATTGGTTTTCTCAAATCAATCATGAAAAAGAGTATATTCTTTAGTTTTTTATTGGCTTAGAATATTTTACTTAATTTCCTAAATTGTGGGACCAATAGTTAACAGAAATTTTTCGATATTATATTCTTGTCGTTACAATTTTGCGTGTTGACTTATCATTTAATTTTAGCACCTACATTGTACTTTTTATTATTAACTATTCTTTAACAATCTTTTTCTTCAAATAAAATTCTAAATTACAACAGTGTGTATAGAAATTTAGTGAAAAAACAAATCCAACCCTTACTTAAGCAACAATTTTAACTGAATGAACAACTTGCAAATATTTTCCTTCCTAATTTTTTCTGACATAGCGATGTGTAAACATGAAAACATTTCTATGGTGTGAAGCTTGTGACAAATAATACTCTATTGTGTCCATAGAAAGCATTATTATATCAATGTAAAGGGGTAACATGTGCCATATAATAAAACATGTTTTGTTAACTTGGAATGTTGTTTTTTTTTACATAAATACAGAGAAATTCTTATAAATACTATACAGAGAAAGTTAACAAAGGAACTCGTTCTAGAGAGTATTTCTATGACAATAAGAGTTTATTTATACGTTATTTAACCAACGTATCGAAGGTAACATCTGCATCTTTTGTGGTTTCGAATCGAGCTCTTATACCATTTTGGTTACGAAACTTTTCTTTTACATTTTTTTGTAGCACTAATTATAAAATTTGCCTATTACGATGTAAAAGCGTTACGATTTTACGCAGCAGTCATATCTGCTACGCGTGGCCAAAAACATACATAAAATTCAAAATATTGTAAATATTCGGAGGCAAAAACGTGCACAGAGCTATGTTAATAGTACTTTGTTATCGCTTTGTAGTCAAAGGATTATGGGTCATATTTTGTGATACTATTCAGATATTAATATGCACTTTGCATACGGTTTTTTGTTAGGTGCCCGTAGGTATCGAATATTGAACTAGAAGTGGATCTGACCACTTTTACAGATCTATGTAACTTTCTATGAATTTAATAATAGTAAATAACAAGAGATTTCACACCCAGCAGCGAATTTAAAGAGGTCAACGTATCTTTGAGTTTAGAAGGATTTGATAATGACCGAATAAACTGTACGCATGATGTCACCATACAAAATTTATAACATATACCTATCAATCACAATTCAAAAACGAACAATCGCAATCGAAACCATAATAGTTAAAATATGATCTGTTTCTGTCAGTTGTAACTGACAGACTTTCTTTTACAGGTTCTTATTTAAAATGTGTTTATAAATAACACAGTAAGATTTCACTTTGTCATTTATTCGTATAAAACCACCAATATAACAGTAGATTCAGGCGACAAAATCCTAAAATATTTGTATTAATAGCGTGTTTACTATCACAACATCAAAGATTAATATCCAGTCATAAAGTGACAGCAGAAAGCCAAGACCGGAAAGGCAGAAAGCTAAACCAAACATTCTCATTTTGTTAGTCGCGATATGAAACAGGCCATTGTATTGTGACAACAATTATTAAGAAGTTAGAAAGAGCATTTCCGTATGTGCTGCTCGAATAAAATATTTTGGAGAGCTACTGTGCTTTATGACAAATTTGTGACTGTGGTTTTCACTTGCCTCAAGACGTTAATTTGACCAAGGGATGTTTTATTAAGAAATTAACGTGCAACTTACACCCTACTTCTTATCTCTTTTATAGATTTATCCGATAATTGATAAATCTTCTTTAAGTCAATTAGATTTCATGGCATTGTTGCCATGTACACATTTTATCTTAAATCAGTACATCCATTTGGATAAAAATATTTTTTATTTGGAAATTATGTCAATAATGACTACCAAAAAAAAGTCATCATGTTTATGAAGGTAATTAAAAAATTAGGCAATAACACTTTTAAAATGCAGAAATAACATATTGGCCCCGATTCTGAAAACACTGTCTAAACTAAACTAAAATTATCGCTGTCACTTACTGTTCAATAGTATAAGACAGAGACAGGTAATCATTTTAGTCCTGTCAAACTAAAATGTACGTGCAATATGACACGGCGAAGGCAATTTTAGGCTAGTCCTCAGCGCGTTTCGTTCAATTTTACAATGATGTGTGTACCTGTCTTTTTCTAATATGAAGCATGAGAAAGTGACAGCGATATTTTTAATTTAGTTTTAGAGAGTTGTTTTGAGAATCGGGGCCAATATGGTTTGTCATAACGTGTGGTTTTTAAATTATGAACCAACATATCAATACTCAAAGTAACGCCCTCTCTCTAATGTCATTGATAACCTTCCCCAAACCCCCAAGCATTATCTTGGCACACCCTGTATGTGTTTGATACGAGTAACAAAATGTAGATGGCGCTGTAAACCACTGTAGCACACCAAACATATTTCTGTTGATTCCGTGCTGCTTTCATAGATGGCGCTATGTCAACATAATACGTCAGAAGATACTTTTGAAATACAGTTTGAGCATCCATTCACAAGATGGCGTTGAGTTGAACTCTGAATTGCGTAGCATTTTATGGCGTTTTAGCTACGACGCTACGGGGTTAAAGCTACGAAAAATGAAATCATATCAATTTTTTAAAAGCATCGACAGAATTTTTTTTTTTTTGGTGTGGCCATTACTAGCCCGTGAGTTATTTGGCTCAAATAGAACAATCAATAAAAAAAAGACGGAGTTTAAAATAAATATTCAAGACCATACTTACGTACGAAATTCGAAAACGCGAGCTTTTTTACCTGAAAAGAGAAAAGGTGCAGATTTAGTCATGTGTATACTTTCCAATTCGTTTAATATCAATTTTGTATCCGCTACTTCGATGTTTTTTTCCGGACAAAATAAATTCAGCTTCATTTTCATTGTACAATAATTTTATGGTGAACACCAAGTGAACACGGTAATTTTATGATGGCTGTAAAGCTATGAGTTTTATTAATATAAGTTGTAAACAGGGAAGGTAGTATGTTTGAGGAAGGAAATTTAATAAGCTGCGTTCAAAGGGGCTCAGGAACGATGGGCATAACTAGGAAGGTGCCTACTTAACTAAGGTACAGTCTCCATTACATTTTCGTATTATAATATGTCATGATTACATTTATATAAAATTAAATAGTTTTGATTAGTCGTCCAGGATACTAGTTAGCTAAACCTGGGTTAATTAAACGCGAATCAATATTTTTAACATTTAAATATTATGTTTTACACAACTTTTTTGTTCGATTTGAAATGATTGTTGACTTTTTATTTGTTCATGACAACTATTTTATGTAAACATGCATGTACAAAACTTTATCACAACACAAATTTGCCAAACTCTTACAACAAACAGGTAATCAGCACTTTTCTACCATAAGTAACGTTACAGTTCTGCAAATAAAATATAGTTATCCAACATCTTGAATACTCAACATACGATGGGGGTTCATAAAGGGCAGAACAAGGAAAACGCCGGGCAAAAAGGTTACCAGTAATAATATCATTGTTTCCTTACAGATATTTGACAAATGAGCGACAGGATATGGCTAAATATTGTGAGTGAAATGGATTTTTTGAACATCAGACTCTTTCAACGTGAAGTCAATGTAAATGGACTAGGATTTCTCAATTTTTCTTTATTTAATACCATTATAATAATTTTACACATAAAATTCAACTACTATTTATTTCCATACATGGAGTGAGGTGAATGATATAAACTTTTGGGATTTAATACATGAATACATTTTAAAAATTTAGTATCATAAATTTTGAGAAAAACATCACTTCCTTACTTTGGGTGATATAAATCAAATTAGATTTAAATGTTTTTGCTGATAAATGAAATATTGCTGTCACAACTTTTAAATATTTTCCCTGCTCAAGAACTCATTCGGTTTGAACGTAGCTATTTCGAAACTTGTAGCATAAATACTGTGTCTATCAACAACCTATTCTCAGAGGGCAATGTGAACATCATTAAGTTTCTATATCAAGAAACAGATTCACTCAAGTGTATTCAAAAGATACGAACTACTGAAACAAGAATACACCATAGAAATTACACTAGCTATTGCGAGGATGAGAAATTGAAAGGATGGCACAAGATTCATCAGAATTGCATTAAGGTAGTAAAGGTTCATATTCTTAAGAAGCCATAGACAAAATATTAAAGGCAATTTTCAAATACTGTGAGCAAATTTGGCCTTGCACATGTACTTATCGTGATAAATTTTCAATAGGTTTTGAAAATATTTGGAAAGCACAGCTAGGGATATAAAACTGGCAAATGGGGTTTCAAATAAAATTTTAAACAAGATTTTTTTACTATAATATACTTCTACTATATTTTTTTTAAATTGATGTACAATGTATTTGAACGAGTAGAATATATTCTTCACCTGATTGCTACTCCTACTCGGACATGTACCCCCGCAACAATACATTACTCGAAACATCGACCAACAAATACGGAAACAATTGTCGTACACCGTACAATGTGGGTTTCATCATTTTGTTGGGCACGAGTAGCGCAAATAAAGGCGGACCAGCAACAAAGGCAGCTCTAATACGCGAACTGCCTATGTACCTTTGTATGCGTAAGCAATCTATGGCGAACCGAGTATACTAAAACATATTTATTTACTACATATACGTAGGCGGTTTAAAAAACCTTAGAATGTTTTGCATTCAATTTCATTTGGGGTTTTTAAGGTTTTGAAGGAAGAGAGGATTAGCCAGCTAAAGTCTTGTTCAATTTGTTTTAAAGCTCAAAAGAGCCTTCTCCGTATTGGAAGCAATTAACGTCTTTTTAGATTGTCTTCTTTGAAATACGAAACAATGTAAATCATAAAGATTTGGACATGATATTTTAATAACCTACACTTTCGATTTCGGATAGAAAAATAATATAAAAAGGTTGTATAAATAGAACCATTTCAAAATGAGTTTTTCGGGAAAGTTGACCCGAGAAACTAGTTTATTTTATCTCCCAAGAAAAATGTATCTTCAAATGTCTCATTTGTTATCGAGAAAGAATAGGTCAATTTTGTTTAGCAAATGCTATGACGCGATGATCGATGGCCCACTTTACTATAGTAATATATCAACAAGATACCGTCGTGCCGGAATCAATACAATATTGGCCAACATTATTTTAGCAACGCCATTTAAATATTCATTTTTAATAAGGCGATAAAAGCACAATAAAAGGACACTGTTATAAATGGGAAAGCAATCAAATTTTCAAAAGAAAGAACACTTGTTTGTTTTGCTTTGACGTCGGTCGTTAAAAACAGAAACGCGACTTTTACAAATTGATATTTCACACGGATTTTCTGCTTGATATTTTACACGGATTTTCCGCTTGATGGTAAAGTCTGCAAAATAAATATCGAAGTATTTTTAAGGATTATTCAGTAAATTGAAATCCTCAGTGGCGTGAGTCTGAACCTACGAAATCCATGCTAAAGATTAATTAATCAAACAATACAAGAATATATTTTGTTTTTATCTTTACAACCGATATTATAAAGATGTAAACTTTATGAGTTTGCATGTGGGAAATTATAGCTGGAAAATCTATTTTTAAGCTACGTAATCAGATAATGACATAGGTTAGTCTTATTTAGTTAAATTTTTTAAGCTGCGGCCAAATGGGCTTGTAACTGATATTAGCTTAGTTGTACTTATTTTAGAAATTTGTGAGTGTTGAATGCTACAAGTTATGATTTAAAAATCAAATATCCAACTTAGCACTACTGCAGTTCCCGCAGCTAGTATTTCACAAAGCAGCATTTACCGTCGAATCTTTTACTATCTTTGTTAACCCCACGGTAGGCAACGTCGAGTTAATAGCCGCCAGAGTGGAATCGTTCATCGCAGATTGCGCTGTTGAGCCCGAACGGGTGGTAGCCGGCCTCTCGGTCACGTATCGGCAATTGCTGCGAGCCGTTCGACTGATACTTAATGCCAGGCGATGCACTTTGATAGCAGTATTGAGATGTGTGAATGAAATTCTAGCTTGCGATCGGTTGTCGATGAAAAATGCTGAAAGCGTGCGAGATAATGAGTGTGGGTAGGTTATTAGTAAGATGCTATAAGAATAAGAAATAATCTAACGATCCCAAGTGGTTAAAATTGTAATATAATTAATTTAAAATAAATAAATAATTCATAACGTAAATCCAAAACCCTTTTATTCATGTAACTTTTTAATTACACTTAAAACTATGTCTCTATAATTAGGATTGATTTTTATAGACCTGTGTGTAATAAAACGCTTATTACTGTTAATTAATTATTTGATATTTAGGCTACTCAAACACGATAATAAATACATTCTGACTTAATTCTATAAAGCGGGTAATATCTCACAGAAAACAACCAGAATAATGTACCACTAGGACTAATAAAATGTACCCAAACGCTTGTCTGCCTAATGATATTGTCTTCCATAAGAAACTGTCTGCGACTGTTCTACAATGCTGTCACACTTATATTTATGTAAGTTTAACATTGCATTTGTTTATTTTTTTGGTTATATTCTCGAGAATTAAGGTTTTCATGGACTGCAATGCAACTGCCATGTAATAAACTTTTTTAGAACATCCTTGCATTTGAAATTAATTAGTTAGATATTTTGATGGTTTATTCCGTGCAAGAAATAATGTAGCATTTGTATAGCCAGAAAGTTTTCTTAAGACAGATTTAAAGCCAAATCTCTCTACCACGTACCAGAGCTTAACGGACTGTAGTTCTAAACTAAATAGACTACCAGAAGTGCCTAATTTAACTCCATAATCTCCCTCTAATTCCGAACTCGAATCCAAAACACAAACAATAACTAAGGTCATAATGAACGTCAAGACGGAAGCATTTAATATATCTCCTCTAAAGGGGATTGGCCAGAATTGGGGCAAAGTCTGGCCAGAAACGGGCCAAATATGAAGGAAGGCGGTCACCCATTCCGTTTTGATATACCACGCTCTTCTGAATCCATATTGTTTTTCGGACAAGTTAAGCCCAACGTACGTATATGATTTAGAGGCTGTTATTGTGCTAAATGGCTCAGATAATGTGCAAAGTTGGAAAATTGCTTGAAAATGTGCGAACTATAAGTGATGCGTGGGGACTTTAGGCAATCTTGGCGCGTTAAATCTGGGGGATGAATGTCCAAAGTTATTCTTATTTTTGTGTTAAATTGACAAAGTGGGGTCGCTTTTTTATTTATTGTATAGGTACCTATTGCTAGTAGACATAGACATGTTTTATTAGTAAACATATTTACCAGTCAACAAGTTAATTTATATTCTAAATATCAGTGGGAAATTGAGACTGAACCTTTTCTTCATTTATTAAAGCCAAACTACGTCTTTGTTAAAGAAGAGAATTTCAAAACTCTTTCTATATTTATTGAGTTTACGTTGAACGAAAGGGGAAGCAAATTATAAGGGTACATTTTGTCCTTTCCAAATATTACTTCCTTAAGACAAACAAAATATAATATAAAAAACTATATCTTCACCACGTTGTATGTTTTCCTCAGAAAATGTGATAAAACGTTATTGTAAAATTTTCATCAAATCCGTTCAGTAGTTTTAGCATCAAAGAGTAAACTAACTTTCGCCTGTATAACATAAGTATACATAGTTTAAAGCTATAAAGCTTACTTTGATTCTGTTCATTAAAAGTTTATGTGAGCAAAATTATTTATACAACGTGGTAACTTAATCCTATACTAACCACCATTTTGTAATAATTATAAACACGTCTATAATCAATGTCTTTAAATGAAGGAAGTAAAGTACTTCCTCAGTTTTCCTTCTTATTTTAAAAGCATCAAGCTAAGTAGCTATTTGCGGTTAAGAATTTATATTGGCGTTCTTGAGAAGTTTGCCAATTTGTGAATAAGATTAGTCCGACCGTAACTTTAATTACAATGTACAGTCGTAACGGGAACTTTTAACTTTAATCTTCAATTGCAAAGAACAACTGTTACAATATAAGCCACAACTTTGTACAAGTCGCTGTAAATTATAAAAAACACCTAACGCTCTTTTGTAGTCAATAGTACTTACTGAAACTAAGTAATGTTATGCAACAAACAGAATACATTGTTAATAATTACCGTTTGCTCCGTGTTATTGTATACGTTTGCCTTAATTTAATTCGTTACTTAGCTGAGAATATTAAACCAACTTTACGACTGGATAATTAATACGTTAGAGGCGCTACAAATAATAAGAAAATTCAATTTAATTTTAGCTCATACAGACAAAATTATTGCAATTAATTGTATTAAGAAACATCTTTCTTTGACAGTAAAATAGATAAACAAAAAATGTGTGATCAGTTAAAATTATGATAAGTTTTTTTTTTTAGGTTTAATCCCATTACATAGTCCAAAAATTCAAAAGTCCAGAATAAGGGCGTAAGAATTCGTTAAGAAAGTAGAAGTTTAGTTGAAGACTATATTTAGCAGTGGACGTCTTGCCGCTTATAAGAACTAAGAAATATGTGACGACCCGAAACTATTCTTACTGTTTGTACTCTTGTATTTAAAGAAACACCTTACACCAAACACACCAATACAGTCCCACACAATCAAGTTGTATTCAATGCGGTGCCTATCTGAAATTATTGTTCGAGACAGCACAATAGGCTGGGAGGCGCCGCACCACTCGCACCTTATTTTAGGGGTCATATTCGTGTCGTGTCGAACACTTTGGGCACACACCCGCGTCAAATGGAGGAAATGTTACCGTTGAATTGGCTGCTCAATTGATATGTGACACTTGAGGCGATTTATAAATAAATAATGTACCTTTTTCTTTGTGACGCTTGTTCCTAAAAAGCTTTTTTTATTATACCTACACGGAAAATATAGAATGGCACCGATTCTGAAACGAATATCTAATAGACTAAATCCAAAAGATTGAAATTATATGGTAAGCAACAGTATAAAATGCCGGGTAGCTGTAGCTGTTATAATAAAAAGGTCTGATTACCAAAATATTAATGATATAGTCAGCCTACCTGACTGTACAGGAGAGGCCAAAATTCTTGTATGTTCTTAGCTTAGAGCATTAACAAAGTCCAGTTTACACGTCAAACAATGGCAAGGAGATAACACGTGGGCTCGGTTACTATATTCAATGTAACGACAATAGATCAGCAATTTATTGAGACAAAACTAATCTGCTTTTTCGTACATTTCAATACAGAATCTAGTCATTGGATTTTCAACTAGTCGTTTTTTTTGGGATTCTTATCTTGTTGCAGATGGACAATAATAAGTCAATAACAAGACGTTAACAACATCAAATTTAAAAAAGAACAAAATATGATCCCAATTTTCACCACTAAAATAAAAAACGATGTTTAACTATAGGTACAACATTTCTAACGCAGGGTTGAGTCTTTACCACCTCTCTTTTTGGTAGTGGATAGAAAAAACAGCTTTCATGACACCCATATATCAAACAAATGTATTCACCACACATGTGCTGAAATACGTGAAGACGGTGCTGAAGTGTCAATTTATGTTATCATAACGACTTATTGAAACATCTTAGAGCGTTTGGTGTTTACTCAATGAGGGTAAAGACATGTTATGAGCTCTCAGACTATTTGCTGCATGTTTTGAAAAGCTTGGTGGGAAAATAGAGGATATAATGTTTAAGTAGGACTTTGCGTAGGAAGTAAAGTAACATTTATTGTTAACACATAGTAAATCTTTGCGTGCGGTTCTTGGTGGTTAAAGTTTTTAAAACCAAAGTTAGTTTAATAAAAACAATAAAAAAAAATATTTCTTTTCAAAAACAAAAACTGGGCATTGCTGGTTACGTATCCCTGGTACCCCTTATTGGTTACGTTTTAAGCAAAAAATATATTTTTATGATATATTTTATTTTTACCTAATTGTAAAAAATCGCATTTATACTATCAGATTTTGCGATGATTTCCAATTACATAAATAGTGTTTTAATTTAATTTACAATGTAAATAATCGCACCTGAACCAACAGTTGATGAGTGAGAGAGGATTTCAAGCGGGGAATATGACTTTTCAATCCTTAATAACTTTTTTCATCCATTAACCAGCTCGGTGAAGGTCGTTCTATAGCGGGATCCTAGACTACAAGTTTTATTATCCAAAATTATAACAATCTACTATCTGAAGAGTTCCGGTACTTTATATTAGGGATGTTACGGATATGAAATTTCGGTTTCAGTTTCGGATACGGATATAAATAATTTTATATATCGGTTTCGGATACGGATATGAAATTATTTCGGATTATCCAGTAGTTTCGGATAGTTTTGGTTACGGATATTACATTCTAGGAATTTCAAAAGTAATACAAAAAATATAGATAATAAAATAGTTTTATTTATATAGAGGAGGACGATGGGTGAGAAGGATGACGTCATAAACACCGCTACATTGAGCTCAGAGAGAGAACCAACACTTTGGTCACAGTTCTGTAACCGGTTTACGGAACGCAGCCAAAAACAACTTGTCGTAACGTGTTTCTTTTAGATTTTCAGATTCCGCCACTATACGAAATTATCCGAAACATTTATTTTGATTCGGTTACGGATACGGATATTTTTTTATTTCGGATATCCGATAGTTTCGGTTACGGATATGGATATCCTTAACATCCCTGCTTTATATTTAAATAAAAGTTTTTGTGTCATCTAACGTTAAATAACTCTTAACATTTTTATTATTCATTTTATAAGAATTGAGATTTTCCACCGCAATTCAAAACTGCACTATTTCGCCAGCGAAATCAATCAAACGTCTTAAAAAATTTTAAAACATTTTCCAGCAATACATCGCACAGGTAGCTAAGAAACTTAGTTGCAATTTATAAAGACTCGCCGTTGAAAGATTTCGCCATCAAAAGCAGGTGGGGAAAAATATTTTTAAAGAAAACTAGTTCATACAAGCTTAAGGAGCTTGAACAGATTTCTTGTAAGGTACTTTTTCCTTGCGATATTAGGCTGAACTTCACCGTAGTGGTTTAAAATAGCCGATGTTTATTGAAATGGTATTTTAACTACTATTTAGGTAACCTGTTAAAAACTCGAATTTCATTTACCCGAATCTTAAAACCCCGAAAACGTTTGGTAGAACTTTTAAAAGACAGATTTACGGAATGACATTTTTTTTAAATTCCTTTTTTTATTTCCCAGATGAATCAATTTCCAGGTGAACTAAAACCAAATTTTCAAAAAATATTTTTTTGTTACCCATATTCTCATAATCCAGATAATAGCTATGCCAGATTCTCAGAATACTTTTTTTTGTTTCCCTTCGTACCATTTTCCAGATAAACGAATACCAAATTTTTATAATATTTATATTTAGTTCCCATACAATCATATTCCTGATAAACTATTGCCAGATTTTCATAATCTTTTTATTTGGTTCCCACACAATCGTGTTTCAGCTTAACTATTGCAATGGGAGCCGCTCCTTTTGCATAACGTAGATTGTCCCAAAATCGTTCGTCATACATAAATTGTCATAATCATCAAAAAGCATAACACTCATGTCGCAAAATTTATCCTTTGAATAACTTTTAAATGGCAAAACAGTCTATAGGCATATTATACTTTAGCATAATGTATAAAATTCCTAATTTCAATTGGCATAACATCCTCATCATCAGTCCTAAAATGCTTTATCTTGATTTGGTTTGTCATAACTAGGTACTTATAGGAAAAGCTAATTTTATTTGGCATGTTTTAGGTCGACCAAATTATTAAAATTATAATTTACAATTTTGGGTATGCGCTGTTTGTTCATATATTAAAATAATAGGTACGACGACGAGCGTAGCGAGGAGGAGTGTGAGGTTGAATGGTGACCACACAGTGCGCAAGCCGAGCGAGCGAAGCGAGCGTACCGCGGCAGCGGTCGGCGAAGCGCCAAAACCGAAGTTCTTTTCTAAAAGAAGAGAGCCATTTAAAATAATACTAGGATTTAGTTGTTCTAGATATCGTTTATTTGAATTAAAGAATCTTGATTTTAAAAATCTAGATATTGTTTGTCTGGATTTCAATTAACTGGATTTAAAAAATTTGTGTTTTAAAAATCTGGCTTTTGTGCATATGGATATCGGTTATCTAGATTTCGCGCATTTAGATTTCGTGTGTCTAGAACTCATTCGTCTGGATTTTAAAACGTCGTGCAAATGAATAAATGGGCAAATGAAATTCGGAGTTGCGATTATATGGCAAACAAAACTTCGAAATTCTAAAAAACGGGATTATAAAAAAATGTCCAAACGTTTTCTGGATTATGAAATTCGGAATATTAAAATTCGGGATTAAGATAGGTAACCCTACTATTTAATATTAGTAACTTTAATACAACTAATTAACTGGTGAGTTATTTAGTTTGAAATTTAGAAAAGCTTTCAAGTATAATTGAAACAAGTTTGAGTTTTATATTGATTTAATTAATACTAATTTAGTTTGTTATACTTTTATGAATTGAGCCCGAACCATCAACCAATTGGACGTTTAACAAGAAAACTTTTATATTAGGAATATGAAACGTGACACTAATATAAAACATATAGAGAGGATCGAAACCCTGAATAAGCTTTTCCATCTGATAGAGGTTATGCTAATTTTTGTCTTTGAACAAAACGCTTCAGACAACTCCTAGTATTGACGTCAAAACTCAAACAGGGCCTCCAGTAGACTTGTTCGCTAAACACCGCCAAAATAAGTCCTAGTGCCGCTATTGTAGGACAATTTATCACATATTATGTGGATGACAAACTGATTAATCGACCTCACCAGTGACATTTGCACCAGCTTAGCTCAGATAAGCTTGATAGAGCACCCGTGTTAGTTATTAATAACGCCTTGTGTAAAATCATTCGAAGCAGATTCTATTTAAGTCGTCCAATGAACGGATATGAGGTTTGAATGAGCAAAATTAGATTTGGCCTTGACAATGCTCCTCAATTTAGTGAGAAACTGGTGAAAGGAATATTAAAATGTGTTTTTTGTACCGTGTCAATTGGTACTCTGTATAAGGATAAGATCTAGATATTTATATCTTCATTTGTATAGTATGGAAGGTACCAAGGTAAGTGAGCCAGGGTGATATGGACTTCGATGGTGCGCCACAGTCACACTAACTGTTATTATTTGAACCCCACCTAACCATATTTCCACCGCAGCACCCAACCTGAACACGCAAACGATAGAGAGATTTGGAAATCACCACTGCGACCAAAAGGGCATCTGGCCGGAGAAATAAAGCCTGTCTATGGCGGCAAGCGGCAATGTCCAGAACTTAACTCTCGATTATGAGGGTAATAAATTGATAGCATCAGTTTAATTTCAAAAAACATGACATCGTATTTATCTAATATACACTCTGCTGAGTTTCCTAACTGGTAGGTTTTTATGTCGGCTAATGAGCTGCACAAAACTTAATAAAATAAGAAAGACAACGTGTCATTTCAACGCTATTATACAAATGATATAAAACGAATCCGTCACAAAGGAAAATCGCTATCTCTGTCGATGTTTAGTAAGAATTTGAATTCAAGTGCAGCGAATCGTAAAACTTTTATTGAGCTTGTCTCTACGGACATTTTATGGTTTCTTTTTTATTGGGCAGACAACTTTAATATTGATCGTGACATTCCCACAGTGATCAATATTTAATTCACTATTTATTTCTATACTCATATAGTACTGTTGTAATAAAATCTACAAATCATGATTATCACAAAAAGATCTGACTATTTGACGGTAAAAACTTCTCGGTAGTAAAAACCGAAACCTCACCTCGAAATGGTTACATAAAGACTCATAACCTCATAAAAAAGAGTAAGGTAAGGAAACTCCACCCGCCCTAAAATGATGAAGCACCTGAATTGGGGCGTAGATATCTTATGAATGCGATCCCAACATTCATTCAGGTATGGAAGGATAAATTGAATTTTATGGGACACGTAACACTCGCAAGCACTTCCGAAAGCTTTTGATATTTAATTGGCAAATAGTTTGCACAAAATACAGGTAAGGTAATAGGTACTTGAGTTAGGCTTTTATCGCTAGTACCGTTCTCTCTCGACCTAGATTGGTTTTGTAAAACCGACCTAGATGTTTCATTAGGTTTAGGTTAAGTGGGTTCTTATCTCCGTTTTCAGATTGAGCAATCCTCATTATTTCTAGAAGCGCAGAAATTTACCAACATTTGCCCCCTTAAAAAATCCAGGAAGAACACCTTTAAGAAGCTCATGTGTGATTCTATTATACCAACGGTGTCATAATGCATTCAAGGATTATTCCCATGGCAATAACTCACACGCGTTGCTGCCTAAATATGCTGAAATTAATAGCTGTCAGTTTAGGTAAAAGGCTTTGCATAAAATTCCCACGTGATATTATCCCCGTGCAGGTGAGCTGAACTTGTCTGGTAGGGAAATGATGGGCTTTGTTGGTATTAACTTGTTGATAATGGGAATTAACTTCTTTCATCTACTAAACGAGATGTGCTTTAAAAGTTTGCAAAAGTGTCAAAGTGAAAGTTTGGGAATATTGGCAATAAATTGCTGGTACCACTATCTTCACAAAATACAATTAAACTTTTGCATCTTTATCTGCAGTAAAAAGTCTTTTAAATTGATAAACTTTCAAAAACTCTTATTTGAATTGTTAATACAGTTATCAAAATAACTTCAAAAACAAATACAACAGTTAGTACGACAATAATAAATCATGCTTCACCAAAGCCTGTTTCATTTTCGAACATCTGTGTTTTTTCATAGCCCTCTTAAATCACTTCTGTTTTGTGTCATAACGTTGAAATTGAAAAATTCCGGTATAATGTCGGTGTTACATTGTAATTGGGGTACTCGTTCGGAAAGGTATTCAAGCCGTTACAAAATTGCTCAAAACTTTCCCTCTGAGAGGTAATATAAAAAGGATAAAAATCATTAAAGTAAAATATATATCGCAATAACAAAAGAGGAACGACTCAATCTTTTGAAATAAAGAAGAAGTAACAGAAGATACCTCGAATAAGTTAAAACAATCCGGACGTAAAAACAGCAAGCGAGGGTTGACAAACCGAAATACTTACAAAAAGAGGCGGCAGACAGGAATTTATCGTTTTAATTTCAAAGCGCCAAAATAATAACTCGCAGGCTTGGAGATAAATTCAACCTAAGTCTGTAAGTCGTCTGCAAACGTTGAAGGATAAATTTGTTAAGTTAAACGCGTTGTCTTAGTCACAGACTACTGATTCTGTAGCGGTACGTATTTATATTAATGTCTTAATTCTAACGAGACTATTTTAAGCAAGCTGTTCTAGATTTTAAGCTAATAACAAAATTAATCCTCGAAAAAACTATTAACAAGTACAAAGACACTGTCACGCAAGTTTGAATAAAATTAGAACTTTCAAATTTGGAAATAACGAAAGTTTAACCTAATTTAATTATATCATGAACATAATTTATTAAAGCTGATAATAAGGAGTCTGAAAGTGTCCAAGCGAGAGGCGTCTCGTTAGAATTTGTCACAAGATCCGACGCCCCCTGTAATGTAATATCGTCAACAGGCGCAGGCCATCGTGAATAAATTATGCCCTCTCAGATTTAAGAGCTGACATAAAAAGCTAATTAGAAATTAGATTGGAATTATTAAATATCAATCACGGTTTATGGACAAAGGCGTTCTGAACAATCTAATTAAGTAAACGCTTTAGATTTAGATTTGAATAGAAAACTAGTCACTCGCGTATACGTTATGATGACAATTCCTGTTGCTGTCAAGAAAAGTCGCATGATGATAGTAGGTACAGGTGCTTTTCAGATAAGGAAATGGTGTCAGTTTGTCTCAATAAAACATATAACGCCAGAAACAAAGTTCAGTAAAATACAGACATACTCGAAAATGGCTTAGAGTAAATTTTGAGTTAAAATTTGCATCGACCACCAAATTTCCATAATCTCCGGCTAACTATATCACCAACCTGATCGAGATTAAACCACAAGCTTACACCACCATAGATAAGTTATTACTGCTATGCCGGGTCGCATAAACCCAGCACCTTAAGATTAGCTCTACGGAGGTCGGCATCGGTCGCTTCCATACAAATACTGTAAGAACTTATCATCCTTAAAGGTTAAGCCGTGACACAAAGTTGAAATATTTACGGATGATAAGCAGTATTTGAACCTTGTTTCATATTAGCTAGGGTTGTATCAATAAAATATGCGTTGATGGTAGAATCTCTGGTATTGCGAGGAAAGAGGTTTGACACGTGTAATTTGGTTTCTCTTTTTCAGTTTATGCGTAGTTACGGTAATACTATAAACTCACTTAAATCAAGAGATAGTAGACTCTATCGATCTAAGAAACTTCTAAGATACTCAATATCTATCGTAAAGTCAATAATATCTTAGGTATGGGTGAAAGGGTCAGAATCGATAAGTCTTTAGTCCCAAACGCAATTTGTTACAGTATCATTTCTTAGGGTTTCTTATTATATATAAAAACGGCTAGTATTTTGTTATCTACAATAGAATCTCTTGCATAGCAGTAAATTGCGAACACAACACTCAAACATTGCCTCAACTTTGTTTCCAAAAGGCATTCAAACGTTAATTAAATCAGCTTGTCATTACGAACTCAGTCCATGCGTATTCCTACAGACACGACTGTCCTGACAAAGATGTTCGGATTCCGCACGTGCGGGTTGCCGACATGGCGTTACCATCGTCTGTTTACGTCACATGTAATGCCAGTGTTATATGTGGCTGATCGTGAGACAACTGCAAATCAGACGATTTTCAGCTAAATCAGCACTCAGTTATTTAGGCAGGGTGCTGTAACTGATATTTATGATAATAAACGAATATTTATCATGATTACGGTATGATCAAGATATCATGATGTAAACTATTATTAAGGAAATTTAGACTACGTTGATCTAAAAACATATAAACATCAAAAAATGCTTTTTGATGCTTAATATAAAACAGATCCAGAAGATAAATGTTTGGGTTTGCAAGTGATGCGCTCTTCTAAAATGGCGACATACTAATTACTCCCATACCAAGAAAGCTTTTTTTAACCACGTCAAAGAAGTGTCAAATTCCCAATAAGTAAATAATATTCAGCAAGTTGAATTACATTTCATATCAACATATTCTTTATTCGGATCATAACTTTTCCGAAGGCGTCAATATGAAAATTTTAATATCCGCTCGGGTAAAAAATACCGTCAATACTAATATCAGTTCTCAAAGGATTCCAAAGCTTAATAAAGAGGATAGTCGAGCTTGAGGAAGTAATAAAGTATCAAGACCCTCCAGCGTGTAGTACAAACACGAAATGTATTTATTTATCGACAGTTAGTCGGGCAAATTGTTGAGAATTATGTCCCGCGATACAAGTGTTTAACGGCAAGTGAAAAATGGGAAGAATTTAACCGATTCTATTCTTTGTTCTAAGAGAATGAAATCTTGAAGATACAACTACTTAATAGTAGATAACTCTGTATATTTTTGTTGCAGTTGCAATTGAGTTGAGCTAGATGGTAACAATAGCTAGTTATAAAAAGGAGATGAATAAAATAAATGTGAGAAAACAACCCATATTGACATAATTGTTATAAGTGAAGAATTGTATATAAAATTTACCATTATGTAATATTTAGCTAATATTGCATAGTAGAACACAAATATAATAATAATAATAATAATAATAAATAGCCTATATATGTCCCATAGTTGAGCACAGGCCTCTTTCTCGGATAGCGAGAGGGTTTGAGCCGTAATCCACCACGCTGGCTCGGTGCGGGTTGGTGGATCACATGATGGATTATTATCCAATCATGTGGGTTTCCTCACGATGTTTTTCCCTCACCGTTAGTGCGTGATAAACATGTACATAATTTGAAAAAGACCAAATTAGTGGTACACCCTAGTGGGGATCGAACCCGGAACCTTCGAGAACACAAATATCTTATTGAAATTTCCTTATTATTATCGTAAACTAAAACCCAACCACAACTTTCAATCCAAGAATTCCAAGTCCCCACGAGAATTTCAAACAGCAAGAGTTTCATAATCCACAACCGCACCTGTCATAGTTTGAATACAAAACGTGCGGATATTAGAAAAGAGGAAGCGCAAAGTTAAAATAAACTTGTTACTTGTATTATGGGCGACTGCAAAAGGGTCTGTTATAGTTAGTAACCTAATAGGTACGGTAGACAACACGTAATGTAAATCGATCACCAAAGGCCTAACCGAAAGGTCAGGCAATTTATGTTGACGCTCGTACAGGATGGGGTGGCAATATCCGCAAAGTTCCATCGCCCTTTCAGCAAAACCGTTCAACTACATTTCCTATGCGATATAGGACTACATACAACAAACAAGTTAGCTGGCTAAATTCGAGTTAGGCATATTTATTTTGACGAATCTCTAATGAGGTTATAATCATTAATAACGTAACGCCGCGAAAAGTGTCGCGCAAGCAGGTAATTTATGGTATACCTGTCACGAAAGATCGACAAACGTTATTTTTCGTATTTCTTGCAAATTGTATTGCCAGCATGTCCGAACACTTTGGGTATCATTTATCAAGTTGTGGTGATGGTGAAAGCAAAATTCTCGCAACGATATCGATTGCATCATTTTTTAGTTTGCCGCCTTGAGGTGACAGCCAATTTATTATTTTGACTGGAGAAATATTTAGGGTTAACATTATTTCGGAAAAAAGGTTTCGCGGAATACTTTAGATAGATAATTCCTTGGAAATCGGTGCACAACACGTAACATTTTGTTTTTTATCATGAGAAGTAGGTTCAACTAAATAGATTGAATGTAGACAGTATAGTATATAAGCAATGAAATAGTGCTTCTATGTAAAACGAACGACAAAAAGTTGGCATCCGCACTGCACCCAAAAGTATTGAATTCTCCAATTGGGAACAAAATGTGAAATGGTGTGTACTTGAGTTGGCGCGAGCCGCGACCACCACCGCACCAATATTTGTTTTAAATCGTAAATTGAATTCATCCACGGCGGGATAATTTAAAGCTGAATCTGTACATATTGATATTTTAATCAGAACAATCTAAAATTCAGAAAAGTCAATAATATTTTCGTACTTACTAATCAAATAATGAATCGTTGCTAGTGTCGTGAGACCTTTTCCTTTTAAATGCATACCTGAAACAACAACAAAAAAAATAAGAAAATCAAATAAATTGCTATCGCCTGCAAATAATACAAGGTTGTAAATATAAAAATAAAAGGATAGACGAAATAAAATCTTATTATCATGATTCATTCTGTCGAGGTTCCCAAAGATGATGAAAATGAAATTGGAGATTACATAGAGCCAGCTCTCACTGTACGTAGTTGGCTTTGTTAAAATTTACGACTGGCAACTAAATTAACGTGGAAAAATTTAAAAATAAAAAGATCACAGAGATAAACAAGCCAGTGCTTGACTGTATTGCATTATACAAGCAGAGCTTTGTAGTCTACAAATCAAGTTTATAATAGCGACAAAAATTCCTCTGCCAAGTAAAACACCGTTAAATATGCGAGTTCATTTAAACTTTGGGCAGTACTAGCTGTGGCGTGGTTTAAAAATATGGGAGAGCATTATTGCTAACATTGGATTTTTGAATATTTTATAAAAAATAGATAAATTAAAAATTCATCAATTATACCTAAATCTGTTTGTAAACATCATTATTATGACCATTGTTAATATCTGTACCTATGTGGAATGAAACAGTATTTTTTGGTATATAAATTGACTCCCAAAACAGTTTAACTTCGACACAGCGAGTATGTGTGAAGCCACGCCCTCCTAGTTGGAAATGTTGGAATCTGTCCACCGCACAGAGGTCACTTGGCGTGGCAATATTTCAACGTTTTGATACGGCTGGCTCGAGATGCTGGAAACACGTCTCACTTGAGGTCAGCTTTTGTTCAGCTTAAGGGGAAGCGAAGTGGATGACAAATTGCAGGGCTAAAACAATTATGATTGTACTTCTGATAAAATAACGACGCGATAAAATCATGTAACAAAATTAAAGATGTTTTAAAATTTAAAGGACGGTGGAAAAAATCTGCTTCCGCAGTGGAATTTTAAAAACTTCAACCGCAGGGCAATTATTTCATTACTCTGCGGAAAAAAGTATTTCAAGTTGCAACAAAGACATTCTCCTTAAATTTTTGGGTTCCAAGTTGGCCAAAACCAGCGGCAGTGGCATCGAGCCAAGCTACCTTGCGTTTCGTTAGAAATGGGTCGCTGTAGAATTTCATTTGAGAAACAGTTCCGCAATGACCTGAGTCCCAATGACGTATGACGGGGTGACATTGCTTTGAGTGTCGTACAAGAATCTGCAAATTTCTAGATGAAACTAGTTTATGAAGAAAGCTAAGATGAAAGTTAGAGAGATATTGCGTCGTGGATCACTTCACGTATCGGATGACTTAAGTCTTACTAAAGAAAAAGAAGGACAATACCCAAATGTGCAATAAATTAAATCGAAGGTGGGAAAATGAGAAAAAGCCCTACCTAAAGGTAAACTTCACAACAGCAGAGGTTTAATTGAACTTGTTGATAAAGAAAAAGGGAGTTCGTTTGGAGTTAACGAAATTAAGTTGGTCGAAATCTAAGGCAATACCAACAATAGAACAAAACCTTCCCCTCAATGAGATGGGCGTGGCGTCCACAAACTTTTATAGCACAGGATAAAAGAATCAAGCCAAAAATAAGTGTTCTTGCTCGTAAAACGATTTGCTTCCAATAAAACTTGGTATGGCTAAATTATATAGGCTGATCAATTGGAAAATTTATATATGGAGAAAAATTTTTGGCGAAAAGTTTTGCTTACAAAATAGACCGATAACTTCGAGGATTCCGCAGACAATGAGGAAGTAGTTAAACATTAGAGCTAACAAATGTTATCCTAAACTGCCGTTGTTAATAACGGAGCAAGAGATTACCAGTAGCTATTTGGCTGACAGCCATCGGGAAAACCTTCAACAGTTTGTAACATGCTGGTGCTTAACGTTTTGTGGCTAAAAGCAAGCCCCAACACGGCTTTCCAAAGAAAATTCTACATCCGAGCTAAATTTCAGAACGTAACCAAGAAACCGTAAAATTGCACTACTAATTTAACGTGTATTTTAACCCAGAATTCAAACAACAAAAAAAAAGAAATACCATTACCGTTTCATATGCATAGTACGAAAAAAGAATTTACATTTTCAAAAGCCTAATCCACACGAGTTGGAGCTATTAAAGCTCCCGCATAAGTCAATTCACCATGTTCAACATCTGTTCAATTGTAATCCGAAGAAGTTTTCTCTGAATAGATGAATATCGTTGAAGAAGTAAGCCGATATTGAAAATATAATGTTATCGACCTTTGAAAACCTCGACCGAACTCTATTACAAATGATCCTGCGGGTACCATTCTTTAATGCGGAGAAAGCGGAGTTCAAGTTCTTTGATAAAAGCTCGGGAATCGTGAATTAATACTTTCTTGGCAGTTTCGTACGTGGGGTAAATGCTGTATGTTTTGTTGTTAATATTTCATATTAGTTCAACTTATAAATGCCAGCCTTTACATTACAAAGATGCATTACAGTGCAAAGATGATACTTGTATAAGTAGGTTGTATAACCGGGTCACTTTTTAATTAATGTCGAAAATCCAGCTGGACAACGAAGATTAAAATATGCCTCTGATTAAAATAAATTTACATTGAAAACCACAACGTCAACAGAGAACAGTGTACCTTTTTATTTTAACAAGAAATTGAACAAACTGTCGTGAGGTTACAAAATTATTATAAAGCTTTGTTCCACGGCTTATGTATTTCCTTCATGTTTCCGTTAACACAATTTATGTGTTAAACTCACCTTTGCAGTGAACTGAAGTTTTCTTTAAAAACTTTTCTAAAGTCAAACATTTGAAAAGTCAGTAGTTCAACGTTAAAACTGCTCTGCCAATTCTAAGAATTTTACGTTTCTTGGTGTTTAATTTTCCTTTTTAGCCTTTCAATACGTAAAGTAAGAGAAAATTAGACATAGCAATCTTTGTCCTTTAAAAAAAGGAGTTTTTCTTTCAGTCGCAATAAACAGTTATTCTCGCTCGACAGAAAGGCAATCTCGGCAATACATATCCACTTTAGGTAACTACCCTCCAAACTACCTCGATGCGGGGGTTTTGTGGAAAAACTAAGTGACGTATATTAGAGTAGACGGTATTGTCTTACAGAAACGTTTGTAAAGTCCTTTTGTAATCGGTTGCGGAACGTACGCAAACGGCAAAGCAGCTATCTCAATTCATAGGTTAGTCTTAGGATGCGTTAAACTTTTGCAGATTAGTAGTCAACTCATCACAACTCAACTTGTTTTACTACCTCAAGCATAATTGTAATGTCAGTATATTTTAGAAACTAATTGTGTATTACTTTTGCCGTGAAAATTTTCTTTGGCATATTTTGCAATACAGTCAAAAAGGCTTTATAAGGCTACGATACAGTCTGTCTCAAGACATTTACACTGACATAATAACTAGGTACTTACATTGGTAAACTCGTCGTAGATTAAGATAAATAAAAACACTTTTTCGTACTAAATCAATACCAACTGTTCTCGATGTAACCTGACTCATACCGAAATAGGAAGCCATTAGGAAGAGTAAGCAAACGTGGTTAATCGAGGTGTTCTTACGATTTATTCACACGTTTCGACCCAAATCTACTAGCGTACGTTTCGGAGTTAGACTCCGTACATTAAGGGACAAGTATAGGGTGTTATTTATTCACGCGCAAACTTCAACCGGTCCATTAGTCAGGGTAAGGGTTCTTTGAGGAAATTCAAATTAAGTGTTCCTGTGCAGAGATGTGCCGGAAATCCCAAGTGTCAAAAAACAGTTTTTGACATTATTATTTTTCTTTTTTATTTGTACATGCTTCTTTGTTATTTTGCTCAGAAATAACGTAAACAAGCTATCAGACGCTCCTTCAGGCAAAAACGCAGCAGCGGAATAATTAAGCAAATCGAAAGGCTTCGCTGTGTTGCTTTGTCGTACTGAAATGTTAATTACATCTTCAGTACTCGGGGAGGTGTAACTAACATGCTTGTGTTAGTACTTACCTAGCTATGTGTGTTCGTAGTATAATTGTTAGACTGAAGCATTGAAGTTTAGAATTCGCGTACAATACCACTTAGAGACTAGTCCACTTAGCTCCGCAGATCCAGAACTAATTAAAACTTCACCAGCTTTCTGAATCACCTTTATTATTTTGTCAAGTTTTTGTTTTATAAAAGAATTATTAATTTGGAACACGTCGTACGGAAACATTTTTGTAGGCTACAAAATTTGCCTAATGCCGCTTTTAAATTCACTGTACGCGTCCCGCAAAATCTCTTGGGGGGAAGTCAAATGTCAGCCTGACGTGCCACAGTTACATTATTATTTATCTACACACATAACACCTTATTTTGTTGTTTACCGACATACGGCTTTACTAGCTTTTAAAAGATTAACCTTATGTTTTTACGTACTTAAAATATATTAATTTTAATATTTAAATGTTTATTCCGATCTCTGTCCCTAGCGGTTTCACCACTGCATTGAATGCTTTCCAAATTTAACATTTCCTCACTTGTATTTATAGCTCATTTTCCAAACCCCAGAACAATGAATAAGGATACGAGCTTGCTTATTTACATACTGCTTGCGTCTTTAAGGCCAAGTGCGAGTACTATTTCACAAATTACATCTTCATCACCCGTTTTACCAACACGCCCTTAAAGTCGTAACTCCAATGTTGCGTATAATCGCACAACGACAACATAGGGCCAACGTGTCGCAAATTAACGGGGACCCGCGTTAGTATGCCCTGAAGAGAATAAGGGCCAAATAACGTTAGCGTACCTGTATACCTATTTTGTTTTAGGCTGTGTAATAGGAAATTGGTGTCAAGGTGTTAAGGACACTAAATGAATTTATACAGCAAATACATATGTGTAGCGATGAGGCAGCTCTATATGGTTTAAATAATCCTTGCATATATTTTCTATGCCGAGTAAAAAATTATAGGTATTTTAACTCAGTGAATACGAACATAAATATACGTAAAAGAATAATTCACTACTTCATAATTCAAACAACCACTTTACACAAAATATTGTCAATATTGTTTAATTTTATTACTGGTTTCCAGTAAAATTACGCGATACCCAAAAAATATTAAGTTAAAAACGGTGTTACACTATTAGGTGAAAGCACAACAATATTTCATTGCAGGTAGTGGGAACTGCGGCTTCAATCGAGTTAAATGCTCTCTAAGGAGACCGAATTAGAAGGGTGCTGAACATTGATTACTGAACTATACTATGTTGATTACTCATGGGATCTTGAGAGCCTTCACACTTACGCGATGCTAGTATTGCATAGCTTGTTTTTGTTAGTGATAAGACTAAAGAAACGCGTTTGTGGTATTTCAAGATCGTTTAAAAGTATATATAGTTCATAAATAAGAAGAGTTTTAAAATTAGCTGAATTTTAATGTGAACATCATCATTATAACGCCAAGTCGTTAAATCGTGTCTTTGTGTCCACTATCTTCTCCTTATCACTTTATGGATTTTAATACGGTTTTCGGCATCTATTAGGTTAATTATTCACTTATTAATGAAGAACATTCAGAAAAACGTTTTTTTCCAGTTAACAAAAAAATCGATGTTCCGTGAAAAATTCGGCGAAAATTACACCGTTGCGCAGGGTGGGCGGGTCACAATTGTCCTTTAAAATTGTATATCTGCGAAGCTCGGGCGGATTACCAATATTTGATTGCTCATTTCAAAGGCAAAATCAACTCATACTAATGATCAACATTCATGTTCCTATTTTAGAACTAACTGTTTTTAGTTACCAATAGCTTACTATATTTTCCATAGTAAAACAAATGTCAATAATTAATTATATTTCACTCCATGTTTATACAATATACTAAATGCTATTTATAACTTCTGCAAATACTCCACCAACAATATTTCCAAGTTCTGTTTTTCATGTTTAATCTTTCAAAGTTTTTATCTGCATTTTTTGTAGCAATTTCCCTCTGGAAACTTGGCAAGGTACAGTTTTATATAAAGGTTGGTAGCTTTTCAACGTTATTTTAGTATCGGAATAAAAATAAATTTGTTTATACATAGTAAAAATAAACCATATTGCACGATAGCTTTATACTTTTATATGGTTCTCAAATCTTAAAATAGGACATTTCGTACGTAACGTAATTTTCAAATCTTATTCAAATGTGATTCACAAATTATAAGGATTTAAAAATATTGGCTTTCATGTTTGTTTATATGATATACGAGTATACTTGTAGGCATTATAAAACAATTATAGTGAAAGGGTCTTTAATTAGGTCCCTATAAAAAAAACAACAACTTGTCTTTTTTTATCTAAAGGCATGCCATATAAATGATATTAAAATTCTGCCTAACGCTTCTGAATGAGTAATTGAATACTTTATATTAGGGCATTAGGGCCGTTAGCCTGACCGATAATAATAAAGGGAAGTGCGTAAAACGATCCGCCATTTAAGAGTCGATAGTAACAGTTTGATTGCCTTGCCTTTATTGTATAGGCGTTTCGGTAGACTTATCGCCCATTAAGGTTTAAATATTCAATTTAAAAGAAACGTTGGATGAACGAACAATTTTTTGTGCAAAACTGTACGACAGATGCTTGCAGGTTATTGCTTATCTGAAGAAAGGTGAAAGATGCAACAATTTTTTGTTCGTATAAATGTAAATACATTTCCTTCTATGATATTTTGCAATCTTGAAAGTTGTTCGGCTAAAAGCATTCTTAAATCCCTCATCGTCTAACTATTCATAGAATTTAAATTCTTGTGCAGTATCACTTCAAACTGCAGACAGGTATAACACTAAATCGCGTCGTATAACCCTATAAAATTTCACCGCTAAAGTGGCGTGGGAGTCGCATGACCCCACGTTATCTGAGCGCATGATATTTGACATATTACATTTGTAAAATGCTTGTCTACATGGTGAAGCTTTGTCTAGAGTTGTAGGAACAATAAAGATTTTTTAAGAATTGTTTATTTTTATGAAATTTTTGTATTTGTATTTTTTATACTTATGCTATTACCCTAATCATTTAACTTTGATAAAAAAGCTGTAGAAAATGTAACGTGGCATCTTAACTCTTAAGTATTGAACCGATTTTGATTTGCTTTTAAAAAATGTCTCGATCAAGAAAAACAGAAGTCTAATACTTAGACACAACTTACATTAAATTTGATCTCCGAGGTTCACCATATCTAAGAACAAATCTCTAAGAACCACACCTCTTCACTTGAAATACTTTCCTATTTCAGTACTTACTTTGTGGTCACATAGTTACATGGCAACTAGGTAGAACTCGTTCGCTCAATAGTTCCACATTCTTTGTGCTTACATTCGATTGATAGCTTTCAAAGGTCAGCCTTGCGAACATGTTTTGATAGGATGCTTTTAAAAAACTAAAGGTTAATATTTGTTTTATTTATTACATATAGAAAGTACTACTGTAGCTTTGACTTAACAAAAAAAATACTGCGTAGGTGACCCAAAAGGTCAAAAGAGCCTTTGACGTCCAATTCTGAAATATTAATACGACGAATCCCGTAAAGAGAATATATGATTGAATTTAAACATACCCACACCAATATTGACTACTATTTGTATACAAAGCGTTAATAAATATTCAACCGAATACCAAAAACAAAAGCAACTTCTGGAAAAGAGATCCTCAAAATGCAGCGTATAAAAAACATAAAAAAACGACCGTGCAATAGAATTTCAAAACTGCAACGAATTCCCCAAAACCTCATTCGGATTAACTGCAAAGAATAAAACAACGTTCGTTTGTATGTAGGTACCTGCACAGTAGTATTTCAGTTATGACCGTAGGTGCTCGCAGAATCCAATATGTAAATTCATTCCCTCAACCACGCGGGTTGTTACGTATGGAATGCAAACCTCATAATACGACCAGGATACCGCACACCCATCGTACACTATTATCCACTTTGTACCCAAGTTAATAAGACGTGTTTTGGCTTAGCAAAGGAATATGCTAAGTAAACTATCAGAGTGGCGTAGTGCAGTCTACGACAATGCTACGCTTGCTACGCCGCCGCGGTGCTACGGGAGATTTAAAAGCAGACAGCGAGTTTCCTTAACTGTCTAACAAGGATATCTTAAGACTTGTTTTGTTTCTACTATTTGAAATTCAACCGGAGTTAAGAAAGCAAAATAACCGACATGACTATGCGAAAATATTCAACGGAAATTCTATTTTTCCCGTTTAAATTTCTAAACAATTAATGAAATTTATTCATATTCTTTGACCGTCTTTGGCGATCCAATTTAAACGTCCCTCATTGCTTAGAGCCGGTAATGAGAAATGCTAAAGACGCGGAACTAATTACAGGCAGAAACAAAATTATAATTTCGCCGAAGACTTTGGTTAGAATTCTGTCTTGTAGACGGCGGCTTAATTGTATTTCAAGGGAAATTAAATTTGACGGGAAAAACAATTTAAAGTTACTGTTAACAATAACTATTCAATAATAACTGTTACGATTCGAGTATTTTTTCTTGTTTGTTTTTTTTCCGACAAGCGGAAGTAAAAAAAGTACTAGGTACTTTTAAAACTTGCTACTCATATAAAATTTGACTATTATACTGTCCAATGTAGGCTCAAATTAAAACCACCACAAAATTATGACACCCTTACATGTCTTTTTCTTGTCACCTCGTAAGCAACTCTACCTACCCTTTTTTGAACTTCCTACCTTACTCTTTATTTTCTTGTTCTTTGTAAGGGTAATACTATACCTATCCTACTAATCCTACTAATATTCTAAACGTGAAAGTTTGTGAGGATGTATGGATGGATGTTAGTTACGCTTTCACGTAAAAACTACTGGACGGATTTGAATGAAACTTTGCAGTAATATAGGTTATACATCAGAAAAACACATATGGTACTTTTTACCGCGGGAAAACATCTCATTCCCACGGGAAACCGACTCCCACGCGAACGGAGTCGCGGGTGGCCACTAGTAACAAATAATACTATAAATATCCTTCTCTTAAGTCTTATAGACCCAAACCACCGACCTAACCCTGTCAAAATTCCGCCACTCTCCGCTGGTGCAAGTAGTTAATCAAATTGTCGCTAATTGCGTTCCGAGTTCGCAGTGTGCCGAGCTCATTTACATTTTAGCAGCAACTCGAATCGGGTTGGCGGTTGCTTCGGCAATTTGCAAGCAACTGATGCTGTGAAGGTAACTTAAAGTAGCGTCGTGCGGGTAGCAACAGATTGTTGGGAGGTTTTTTTTAGGATTCTGTACCCAAAGGGTAAAACGGGACCCTATTACTAAGCCTCCGCTGTCTGTCTGTCTGACTCCAGGCTGTATCTCATAAACCGTGATAGCTAGAAAGCTGAAATTTAAACATATGATGTATTTCCGTTGCCGCTATAACAATACTAAAAATTAAAAAAAAATTAAGGCGGTCCTCATACATAAAACGTGTTGTTTTCGTATTTTTTTGCTCAATATCAAAAACGGTTTCAGGTAGACGCTTCAAATTTTACAGAAGATTTACTTGTATATAAACTTTCAAAATAAATAATAAAATAACAATAAAGTTAATATTAAAGAGGGGCTCCCATACAACAAACGTAATTTTTAAGCAATTTTTACTCGATCTTAAAAAACACGTAGAAAATGATAGTACGGAACACAAGCAGTCCGACTCGCACTTCGCCGGATTTTTCGGTAGTTGCGACGGTATATGGACAGGGCAGTGGGCTTTTGTTGTATAAAAAAACGGCCAATGGCAAGAGACACGAAGGGTTCTGCAACATTTTCTATGTGGGAACAGAAATTATTGATCTACAGTAATTTCAATTTTTGTATCACAGTTCAAGAGATACAACCTGGTGACAGACGGACGGACGGCCGAACGGACCAAAGGCTAAGGGTTCCTTTTTTCCCCTTCGGCAGGTACCCAACTATAATATAAAACGGGTTACAGACTGTAACTCGTTTTGATTTATGACGAAAGTACTTACTTTGTTTTCCAAGAAACATAAAGTTCATAAAATACTGTTTCTAATCAAATAAATACAATGTAGTTTTACAGTACCAGCCAGGACGTCTAAATAATTAACGGTAGCCGTTTCCGACCGTCGCAGAAGGCAAAAATCTCATTACACTACACTCAGACTGGGAACGTACCAACTATCCTCAGTTCAGTTTCTTCACCGCCGTTACTCCTGACGGGTTAATGGAAAATCATTGAAAATTTAAAGGAGATTGGCCAAATTGGTCTCCCCTACCTATACCCTTTTAACAATGAGTAAGGTAACTTTTAGATTAAATATTATGTTTGTCGCTGGAGGGGTAATTTTCAGGCGGGGGGCGAGGTAGGAATCGTCGCGTTTAATTGGCGGCCGCCATTTTAGGAGATGGATTAATTGGCTAGCGACACTGGAGACTGCGTTTTTTGCAAATACAGCGATAAATTTTTAATACTAGAGTAATGGTTATAGGCTTGAATGCTTTATAAATGTGCTCTTCAACGGTAATAGTAATTTCTTTATTAGATAAATAAAATAATATTTTAAATCATCATTTATACTGTATCTTAAGTAATTGTAAGGTTAAAAAACAGGTGTGTGTTAATATTTAATAACTTGGACTATTGTAGTAACTATTTTTATAGATATATTTTGAAGCGTCTTCAAATTAATTATATTATTATTGCCTTGTGCCTTTATAATTTCAGATTATTGTTAATACACTTACAAAATTTTGGGCTCTAAGTTAAATAATCGCCTAGAATGTTGTAGATTATAATGTGAAACATACATTCTCTACAGTAATTCAATTATTAAAATTAATTATAAAACAAATAAACACTAATTATAACTTTGTTTACATTAATTATGTTTATGTTTGTTCCTCCAAACCAGACAAGTCAGAAAGTCATTGACCTCAAGAACAACACAGCCAAGGTTTTGAAAATTTCAGCCGAAGGACGTGCGGGTTCATATAACCAAAGTTACACGTTAATTGATACTTAGCAATGTAAAGTTAGGTACTTAAACATCAGAGCGTAGAAACGCAACGCTCATGCGAAATTAGATTTTATTGCAAACAAAGATAAGGTCTAAAGTAGTTTAATTAGAGTGTGAAGTCGAATAATCTCTTCAGCTTGACAGTTTTGGATAAATGTTAATAAGACTGAAATGCCTTCGAGCAACTTTGTTAGAGTGTAATGGTTATTGCAGAATTGAATTTATGGCGAGACAGTTTTGTAATACGTCTTAAATATATTTCTATGCTAGTCAATGTTTGACGAAATGACCACTAAACACGACGTATTAATTTATTCAAAATTGATTACATTAATTCAAACTAATACCTTTTTATACTATTCATTAACATATAATAGAAGTTGCCTTTATAACCATGAGTCGCCTATAAAACTGTTGGCCCACTCGGCAGAACCAACTCCTTCAAAATAACACAAAATATTTAGGCCATTAAATATATATACGAGTAATAATCACGTTTATAATATTATTATATTCATATCGATCCGACAACCCCTTGGCCTGATAAATCCAAAACAGATTAACTCATTCCATTCTGTAATAGAACGACGACATCGGAAATGGCGACTGCCATCCTTTGAATGACACCCACATCCCAGAAATCAGACCCTTTGATCAGCAACTTCAAGAACCTTTCATAAAAAAGTTTAGATCAGGAACAAGCGCGGATTTCACGCGACGAAAGTTTTCCTATTTATTTAAATAGAGTATTCGGGACTATTGCTTCTAGGGCATATGTAGGGCTACTTTGTAAGGATGTATCTTCGCTGACATATATTTTTAAAATATATACCTAAGGAAAGGGATGGGTCAAGGTTGCTTTGATTGATGTAATCAGCATTTTTTTAACAGGAATTTCCTTCGTTAAGTATCATTTGTTTTCTGGGAATATATTTGTCTTGAGTATTTTACATTGAAAAAACTTATTTGTATAAAATTGATGACCAGAAAAGAATTTGTAAAACTATAATTGGCTTTTAACATAAAAATATTTTAAAAACGTTATTGACACTGCTTGTTGTTTTAAATATCAAATTAACCGATAAGTATTGATATAAATCCATTAGCCAGTAATTTGGTGAAGGTATGCCAAATATTTTAATCTTCTCACTTAACTGGTATTAATATAATGTTATTAATAATTTAACAAATTATTTTACTCTTAATCATAATTGATTAATAACCTATAATCCCCATAATTTATCGGAAAATCAAGTAATTTTGTCAATTAAATCATGAACTCATCAAAATTTACCTTGGAGCAATTATAGTTCCCTCATTGACATAGCAGAATTGTGTCCCCAAGTCTCCAAAAGCCGCAGAATAGTGGCTTAATGCAAACAATCGGATGCAACTGTAGAGGCAAATAAATCCCATGCTAAGTAGATAAGACGATTATTCAGTAGGAACCACTTTATAACAGCGAGCTTAGCGTATTCGTAATGACTACTATTAGGATTATTGCTTGCTATTGCAGATATCAGTAGAAAAAAAGGAATTATCTATTATTGGTATTGAGAAATGGTGCAAGATTGTGCCTTTTTTATTGGCATAATTGTCTACTGCTCAGTTGATTAAAAGGTCTTTTTTTATAAGAATATAAATTTAAAAATAATATTTCTATTACTTAATGCCTGCCGCTAAACGTTGATGCGTAAGAAAGATTATTGAGGTTGGTCAGATCAAAATTGTGTCTTCGTATACCTCTTCCCTACATCCAAAACTAAACCAATTTTATTAAAAAATAATAATAATAAATTGATGACGTCTGCTATATCTGACCGTTTAAGAATTTTCTTCCATTCTTTAAAGATCTAACAGTTGCTATGACTATTGACTCTTCTTCAATTAAAGTAATCAAGCAAGTCCGTGAAAAAGTAATTTCCAACTTTCGTCAGAGTCCATGGTCTGGTCTGTAATATAATAAGTTACAAATAGAATGTCATACAAGAATGTATGACATTTAGAAATAGAGGTAGATTTACACGCTATAGATTCTTCCCGTATATATCTTGGCACAAAGTCATTAAATGCTTTGTGAATTAGTAAAGTAGATAACTATATAAAATTACAACAACTTTAATAAGCAAAAGTTACTGGGGGAAAAGGGTTTGTGTGTGCTAGTTAATATAGAGTTTTTCAAGTGTTTTGTTCAATCTAAACTTTTTGATAGGTCCAACGTCGGGTATCCATTGATTTTACAAGGGTCTAACAAACGAGACATGTAAACTCGGAATGTGTTTGACAGCTTATTCCAAAAAGGTCTTAGGACCGTTAGCTTATAGGTTTCATGAGGTCAATTAATTAAATTTCGTTACGATAAGAAAGCTTTCTATTTGATACGTGTTCGTCACTTTTACAGTTTAATATTTGAGTCGGGCTTTAATGACAATCCTGAAAAAAAAACATGCTTGATACAAGGTTGTAAGGATATGGTATACCAAAGATATGTTTACGAATCTACACGAAGAGTTTTCAAAGTTACGGTAACAACCACAATACGCTTTTTTGTAATTCAATGACTCACGACGTGGTCAGAAACTTGATTATTATTCTGAAGCTTTGGATTCGATTTACACTGGTAATTTGTTTTGAAGTATTTCAAAGGAACAATCAAAAGAATAAACGCTTAATAATCCGTAAAGTGAGTTTACTTCCACATAATTGAGATTCTGTCGAATCATATCAATCCACAAATATTTAAGGTTGGTAATGATAAGACAAATGGTTCACTTGATGAAATGCCGTTACTAACGCTTTAAAGACTCATGCAGAATTTACGAACAGACTCGAATCTAGATATTTTATTTGTGTGGTTTCTCGCAACTAATTACTCTGAACTACTATTTCACATTAAGCTGTTAAACGATATAAACGGGCAGAGCGGTGACGAGATTTCTTTCATGGTATGGGAAGCTAGAAAATTAAAAGAAGAATTACTTGTTGCCTGTGATGTGTGGACTGGTTTTCGATCAAATATCAAGTTTTACTTAGCTATGATTTCCACTCTAAATAAAACAGTTATTCATCTATTAACTGTTCGACATACAACGTGATTGGGAAATAGCAATCAATTGCCGGGAATCAAGAGGTATTTCGTCATTCAAGACTAAAGAATAATAGATTAATAATAAAACGTGAATTCAAAACTTAAAACTTGGCGTCATAGAGCAGCGGATAAAGGTCAATTTTGTTAAAGAGATTCAGTCAATTGTGTACATTTAGTATAAAACGATGTATTGAAAATACACAACATAAAAACACACAACGAAATGAATTTAACTTTCATGAAAAACAGATGCAATGTTTGCACAAACATCCAATTAAAGTTTTTTTTTTGTTTTTGGATTTATTGATGTAAAATACATTGTTTTTTTTTGTAAACAACGATAACAAGTTTAATAATTGGAATTATATAACACTTAAAATCATAAAAGGTCAAGTTAGTTAACAACGATTTTAATCTATACAAAATTCCGGGATTACCCACTGAAAAACCTTGACCTATTTTCACCTGTTGCCGTAACAGAGAATGTTTTGGCGAGAAATTTCTTTTAATGGTCCGGGTATTATAATATTTTTGTGTTTAAATATCTAATTTTCATGATAATCTGGAGAAAAATATACTAAACTCTTATTATCAGACTGGGAAATTAAATCGCATTTTATTGCAAGCAAAATCTTCTAGAACCAAATTAAACTACATCCAGTGACTAAACCCATTTGCTTTTTTATTAATCAATGTACAGCAACTTTTCCTTGAAAGTTGCTCTATTAGTTGCGAACGAACTTAGCGTATCAATCTAAGAACTCGCAGCTTGTGAGTTACACAAACTTAGCGACAGAGCTCGATTTAAAGACCCCGTAACTGAGAATGCTGACAATAATGACAGTTGCAACGGATTTCCGAACAAATAGCCACTAAAAATAGCTCTCAGCGAAGACAGTTTGCGAAAATACCAGTTTGGAACTTTCAACAGCAGACGTTTCGCGGAATTAATGGCCGCAATAGTTTACTTGTAATCGAAGGATCGTATATTAACTGTGAATTAAGTTGAAACATTTTATTCTTGTTCATTTTGAAAAGAGAAGATGGTAAAATGAGAGTTGAGAGTGATTTAGAAATATGGGCATTCAATTAGCTGAAAGCGGTAACTGAAGGTTACCGTTTATACGTATTGGTAGTACCTAAGGCTTCCCTGCACATGCACTGCTAAACTGCCTATTACACCAAAAGTTCAATGTATTTTACTTAGTAAAACAGGACGAAAGAGCTTATTATACCTCCGGATACCAAGACCAAACAAAAGTCTCGAGTCGATTTTTTTTTAAAATCACCAAATAAGTGGACGAAGTAAACTGACCAATCACATAATCATAGTTTAAAAATCTACAAAAAGTTACTATTTTAGAAAATGCATATACGTCCAGCTACCTAACTGCGTGATAACAGCTGGCCAAGTACGAAAACATTGGTTCTAGATAGCGATGTTAACTGACGGCGAGTAAAGTACGTGCTAGACGTGAGGTGAATATTGCACTAGCAAATGCACTAGTTTTAAAACAGAGCTAGCTTTGTGTATTTATTTATTTTGGCTAACTTCGAAAGTGCAATTTTACATTATTTATACTTTAGAGCACTACTACGGTAGATTATTGTTAAATGAAGCGGATAAGATAGACACAGTAGTATTACCTTTTATTTATAGCATAAGAAAACGACTTTAAAAATATCCGATACCTATTTGAAACCCATTGCTTGTTTTGACTACGAAACTCCCTAACGGTTGTTAGAATATCTTAATATGGAAAGCAGTCTTACTGTAAGCAATGCTGTTTTGCGATCCAAAAAGCAACATAACCGAAACAAGCGTCAGCAATTTAAGGTTTATTCTACACAAGTCGCAGCCAATCACGAGTTACTTGTGAACTGCAAGCTGCGGTCTGTCTCGAGACATTTATCAACGTTCTGTTCCCAAAAAGCTTAAAATTAATACTTCTATTTTTGAAACCAAACAGTCTTCTTTATTTAGCGACGTTTTTGCTTATTTCATGACTGAAGAACAAAATGTCATACGCCCACACTAAGTTCAGGAACTGCCGCAATTAATTTCGGTAAACCAAACAATTTCACAGGGAAGTTATACAATTTCAATTCACATACAAGTACTGCGAGTATATTCCTTGGGCACACGTAGTTTAATTTAAAAACAAAGAATTCTTAGTAGGGTCAGGTTTAAACGTAGATAACGTAAGTATACCCATTTTCTAAATCGTCCACCTCCTTTATCGTACCTTTAGAAAGTACGTTTTATCCTGATTAGAAAAAAAGGTTTGGGCTATGCTCCCTTTCAATATATTTAGATCCTAGATTGCTTACATTTAATACGGTACAAAACAACTAAATCTCATAATGCCGCATAAAATTTCTATTAAATTTATTTACTACGGTGGGCAAAATAAAATTATTTAATTTAAATACATAGCAAGCGCCGAAAACAAGCGGCATTAAATCCCTTTATCCGTATATCATAGCTACAAGCCTAAACGTCAGCCTTGTATCTTTCATGATTTAGGTTGAAGACATATATTATACCTACTTCCGAAGAGTAAGCAGTAAAAACTTAAGCAGCATTTCAAACCTTAACACAAAGGATTAAGGTTTAATATATTACGGTTGTGATCGCAAAACTTTTATCTTGGAAGCCAAGCTGTGTTTGCCATCTGATTCATCTAATTAACGTTTAAACAATACACAGGACGTGTGAATGAGAATTAATCAACGCGGTCGTTTAGTAAAATAATTTGATCATAGGATATTATTCGAAGGTTTTGCTTAAGACTAAAAAATTCAAAACGAACCTTTAAATATATTTTAAGTAACTAAGAACATTCTCGAATGAGATCTTTTTAGCATTCCAATTTCTAAAAAATCCATGTAAAGCCTTAACTTTTCATGTCGATGGTTCAAACCGTGTGCTGGGTTTGACTCGGCAGCATTATTATTAAACTGAACAAAAGTCCGTTTTCCACCATTCAGTGGCCCTCTACGTCCTTTCCGACAGATATTTCAAAAGTCCGTTTGACTTTTTGATTTGCATTTTACTCGTATCGGGTTTCGATCGTCACCTGCAGGTAGCTATTACTTTTGCAACTTTTTGGTCTGTCTACAAATATTTGAACTAAAATCGATGAGTTGTTGAGATTTTTTTTAAACATGTTTTTTCATAATTTGACGAAGTAAAACAACTGTTATTATTGTCATCACAACCACACGAAGCTTTACGTTATTTTCAGGACTTTCACGCGAAGAACAAAGAAAACCTATTAATTAACATTCAACTAAAATGAAAAGTAAACAAAGTTTCTTGTTAAAACTCAGTTTGTGTTTGACAGAAGAAGCGGAAGCAACTATATAAATGTATAAATTTAATTTCGGGCAGTCTTGTCAACAGCAGGTCTTTATTACCAAAAGAAAGATTCCGATGATTTCCGTACATAATTCTGCGAAGAGAGAAAATCAAGTTTAAATTGAGTACTTTGTTACTACGCAAACCGCCGACTGCAAAAGCGATATCTGCACCATCACGATTTCAACCACAACGCAAAATATTGACAAAACTTATCAGATAAATCTGATGGTCAACTGGAGAAACTGGGTCGACAATTTACAGTGTAAAATGTTCCGCAACTGTCAGACTGTACCGTTTAGCGTGAAAATTATTGTTAGTCTTACCGGAGCAAATTGTGCTGGCTATATCGCTCCATGCACTTGAATATTTTACTTGGCTGGGCTAATGAGCGGGTCTTGAAGACCTAGCTTTAGCGCGGAGAAATAAATGAAAACGTTATTTTGGTAATTATTTCAGCAAATACGTACAATTTGTCCCACTTAATAACAGGTTATTTATTTTTGGTTTACTTTTGCAAAAATTGTTTTCAATTTCACGGGAAATATACGGGGGCGGTCGTCTTTTGAACCAAGACTAAGATTTTTAAGGTTTACTTTATGATTACTACCTTAGTCACCTTGACGAAAAAAAAAGCCTCATCTTATGATCAATAAACTCGTATACCGTATACTCGTATTAAAATAAATTAAATTTACACAAGTAATTTAATATGATACTTTATATTATGTTTCAAACGGTGAAAAAAACTCAAGGCTTGCGGCACTCTGCTGCTCCAATTTTGATTGTTAAAGAATGAAGAAAGTTAAAAGAAAATAAGATTTGGACCGAGCAAGTTTAAAATTCGCGAATTGTGTTCTGTGGTCGCCAAGGGATAAAGTTTTATATTGAAAATGAGTTGGTACCTTGAAGTTTTTTTTACTCAATTTTAGGCGTGGTAAATTTCCTATATTTCAATTTAATTAGTTTAACATTTATCATCACAGATACACATTATTACTTCTTACATTCTGATTCATTATTAAATAAATGACTTCCTTAGAGTTCTAATAAATGAAAGCTTCCCATTCACTTAAATGTTTCGAACATTTACTTTACAAAAATATTATTAAATTTGTAGAAATGCAACATAAAAATACAGCGGAAAACACACTATTTTAGAAAATATCCGTCACATTCGCACAGCAATATTTCCCCATAACTAAAAGGTTTCACCGCTTCATACACCGTGAAAATTTATACCAAAAACTTTGCTAGGACGCCTGACCACAAACCAAGTGCTTTCTCCCTCGGTACAACTTCATATAAAACGACTTGCAAATGACTTTAAAAAGACAATCTCGACTGCGTTTCGCTAGGGAAAAAATATTAAGTGCTGTTATTTAAAAAAAAGCGGGACAAAAGTTATAACTTGAAATCAGGTCACGTGAAAATAGAGCGAAGCATTATAGGAGCTATATTTTGCGGGGCTCGAATATTGTGTTTTAATGAAGCAAATGCTATAGGTTTTAGAACTATGTATTGGTTTTTAGCTATATTTAAACAACTCAGTTCTGAGAAGTATAAAGTCGTGAAAGGCATTGGAAATAGACAGGGCCAGTCAGAGTCTAGGCTATGTAGTGGCAAAGGCTTTGATGCTCTTCCAACCACAGTATGAAGGGATTAGAGATGGTTATTCCCAGCAGCCTGTTTGGTATATCTTCACTTCACGATGGTGAATATTAAAACTTGTTATACTCAAGTCTAAACATCCAATAGTCGATGTTGATAAACACGGACAACAAGACAAACCTGTACAATAGTACAAAGGTTGGGTACTACAGACCTCAGAAATTAGCAATAACAGTAGTTTTTGCTAAAAAAACAATAATTAACTTACTCAACCCATCAAATTCACCTTTAAATCATTGCCAGCTATTTTTCTCTCGACTTTATAAACCTCGCCGCGGGCCAATAAAATCTGTAAGGTCTTACCCCCGCTCAACAACTGTTCACGCTTGATATTCCAGTCAGGCAGCCAGATTTCCTTGGCACTCGGTAAATTTCGAGTAGGTGCGGTATTAAACTTGCAAATAAGCACCGCCGTTAGATGTTTACTCAAGAAGCAGCAACTTCCACAGCGTAGGTAGTATTTGACAGTGTTGTTTTCAACGCGAATTATGTATCCTGCGGATGCGGCAGTCGCGATGGCAATTTTGGATTGAATGCAAAGTTTTAATATTTTTACCTTATGAAAACTTTAGGTGTTGAAATCAAAGAGTTTTTTTTTTATAATTATTTATTGCTTTTTTTGGGTGCGATGTTATATGGATTGGATTGGTTTATTGCATATCAATATACTTTTTTCGTTTTCGAAGTGTTAATGCATGTACGAGTATATGCGACCAAAAAGAGGTCACACAAAATGCATAGGTACTATTTAATCTAAACCGCTCGCCTCTACGCCCAGTGAATCAGTCAGAAAAAAACTACTTTCTTTAAATTTTCAAGTAACCTCAATCTTGTTTCTATTAACCCATGTCACGAAGCCGTAATCCTGACAAATCGTTGCACCAAATCCACACGGTTGTTACATACTGTTTTAATGCCAACGCGGTAAGAATTATTAATGTCTTCCAATGTACCTGCAGAATCGTAGTTATCAGTGTTGTATGTACTCGTGAGGGTTGTCAATAATCTATTCATTAGTGCTAAGTATGTAATTGTTAACAACAGTAATGCTTGAATCAATAATGTGGTCGTTTTAATGATGGTAAAAGGGGGATATCTTGTTTTGAAAGCAGTCGCCGAGCCAAATATATATTTACGGAAGAATATACCAAGGGTATCGGTGTAACAGGCTGATTGCTAACGCCGGGAGCTAATATTGGCTAGAAAACATGTCAGTTAATGCCAATAAATGCCAGTAACGCACACTCTTTGTGCTTTTTGCCAATCAGAGGGTTTTTCCCTCAATTTTCGTCAAACAATTATACACGGGGCGATTCTATTAGGTTTTGTAACCCTCGCTTTTAATGTTGTTATTTATTTCCAAAGGATATCAAACCGAAATCCCTAATATACCTACTCATTGGTAAGAGTACAGATACTAGGTCCACTCTATGGTTTGATTACATCAAAACAAACATCATGTTCCCCGCAGATATTTTCCCCAACAATTTTATCAAGATTCCTCTTGAAAAGGCATCAAGCCACCTATCAGCATGGCCCAGAGTTATCATCACATCAAAAGGGATATTGAATCGTTCCCGTATCAGACCGTCCTATAAACGCCAAGGCTAACGAAATAACCTACTAAACATGACAAAGCTAGTGTTGCGACATAAACATGAATATACCGGTGTATAATAAAGCTTATATAGTAAATTGGATATTTTATAGGCGCCAAACGTCACGTGCGAAGATCATTTCGTCGGTGATGAAAAGCGCTCGCAACTAACCTAATTAACGATATCAAGGGTCATATAAGTACGCATGTAATCCCTTTTGATCTAAGCGTTAGGTTATTATTAGTAAAGATTTTTGGACAATGTTCGAGTGAGAATTGGATTTTTGTCGTTTCCACTTAACTTTTATGGAACAGTTTATACCTTTCAATTGCTTGTAACTAAACGCCATAGTTCAGTTATAGACTACTTCAGTATTGATAAATCAGTCAACATAAAATCCATTAATTTTCAGTTTCGTTAGCCGGTGCTAACATTTATCAATGATTAATGACGATACGACTCGGTTAACGTTGCGAATGTCGATCTATCTTTTAATCATGTAAATGTTTTATATCTTGCTTCAATAATAAACAAGACTAAACCAATCGCCGGATACATACATGAGCAGTTCGGGGAAATAGATACAACTGCACGGGCCATTTACCTGAAACAAAAATAAACAAACATTTTATTTCCGCTAATACTATTTATAGAACGGATAAATTACGAGCGCCACATAATTGCTGAAGGCTTTTCTTAAACAGAAGGCAGTCGTTCTATTCAAGCTATTTCTAATTAAGAAGTTATATTAGTAATTAGCTTTTCGCCTTGCGGTTTCGCGCGCGGCTAAATGGCTTTCCCCGAAGGAAATATATATTTTGTCGCCATAAAAGGTGACTTTTGTGTTATTAAAGATTACATTATCATTATGTTCCAAATTGAATATATTAGTTAAAGATATTAATTAGCGTAAGTGAAGGCACCTTAAAATACTAACCAAATACTAAGTCCTTATTAGACCGTAATTACCTTCAAGAGTTGTTTTCGTCAAACTTTTGCACAAACACCTCTTATCGCACATACACAAAAGCAATCGATCTTCGCCAATCTTCAAGGTTCTTCAAGGGAATATGTTTGAGTTGGCAAACATATTAATAACAAGAAGGACTAAAGTCGTATGTGCTTTGCGAGGCCTATGCAAGGCATGCAGATACTTTCAGGCCTAAAACTGGGTCAGCTGCTCCCAGTCATTGCCCTCAGGAGTGCGGATTCATTAAAATACGCCTTGATTGCGCTTCTTGTGCAGTTTAAAGGATGCACGAGTCAAATACTAAAGATTTAACAACATAAGGTACGTTCGTGGGTAAGACTTTTGTCTTTTATTTGACTGGTTATAAAATATCCTTACCGATTTCTGAACTCAAGTTTATTGCTACAGTCATAACTTTTGGTAAGAAACAGTTGACTGCATCTGAACAAATCTCTATCGTCGAACCTACAATTTTACGAGAAGTGCTAAAACGTATCGATTTACGTACGTGTGTTTCAGATGCCCGCAGTATGTAGAATGAAAATGTTCAAATTCAACGCGGTAGTTCGAACTGGCAGTTTTGATGTAATAATTTTCACTTAAAATATCAAAGAGAATGATATTTGACAATTGGCGTAGGCGTCACGAGATCATAAAACCACCTTGACCTTTCTTATTCCCAACTACCCTCTTAGTCTTTCAAGAGATCTCAATCTTAAAACAAGTTTGGATTCTCCAGTTTTTTTCAGCTCTAGAATTAAGTGGACGTTATTATGTAAATTGAGGTTTACAAGAAAATTCAATTTTATCTAACTTTCAGACGTGCCGAGAGGATTTGAATATTTTTCATTTTGTGACAATATACATTAAAGTAGATAGATACATAGGTTAACTTGGTTCGATAAACAATATCAATTTTAGATTGCTTCGACGTCAACGTCTATCACGTCCGTGGGCCCTGTTTCATTTAAAATAAGGATCAATTTAAAGGATTAATGTAACCAAAAAAATTCTGAGAATATTTAGGTCTCTAAGCATCAAAATTTTTCCATTAAATATATAATTTAAGTAAGAAACCCAGTAAATGAAAGTACTGTAGGTAAATAATAAGCATTAAAGAAATATATTAAAAAAAACTTTTGCTAACAAGAGTTTGTAACTTCGCAGAAAGCCTTGTAAATCTTTTCCATACATTTTAACTTAACCCAAAATTTGCCGCCTGCTTAATTTTCCCGTAGTCTTCACGCAGAGAAATTTCACCCTCAGTATATATTATATTAAAAACCATTACAGAATATAAATCATTGCTTTTGTACGGCTGTTCAAGAATGATTTATATTTTCGGGTTTGCCGTTTCGCTGGCAATTTTTGCATTGTTTACAAATGTTTTCACCAAACAATGTTAATTGAATCAAAATTTGTGAGGTTCACCATTGACTGCGTTAATTAACTCAGGCTGTTGTTAATAGCTTGCAAATATTTGCTCATAGATAATATCATATTAGCGTGCGATTACCTAAGTTACCTATTCTGTTAGTTTTTTGTATAAATTTATCTATCTATACCCTGTAATATGGTAACCTATTGCAATCTCGAATTTCTGTTACCCGAATCTTAAAACGCCGAAAACAGTTGGAAAATCTGTCTTAAAAGACAGATGTAATGAATGCCAATTCCTTAATATTCCTTTTTTAATTTCCCAGATGAATCAAAAAAAGTTTTTTTTTGTTACCCATATTCTCATAACCCAGATAGAGTTATACCCGATTCTCAGAATACTTTTTTTGTTTCCCATCGTACCATTTTCCAAATTAACTATTTCCATATTTTCATAATATTTTTATTTTTTTAACATTTATTTCCAAAACATTACAAAATTATTTTACAAAAATCACCTCACTGCAGAAGCCACGCAGTTGGGTAATTTGGTTCCCATATAATCGTGTTCCAGCTAAACAATTGGAATGGGAGCCGCAGATAATGTCGATTGTCCTAAAATCGTTTGTCTCACATCAAATAATAGGTACGACGACGAGCGAAGCGAGGAGGAGTGTGAGGTTTAATGGTAACCATACAGTGCGCAAGCCGAGCGAGCGAAGCGAGCGTACCGTGCCAGCGGACGGCGAAGCGCCGAAACTGGAGTTCTTTTTTTACTTTAATTACCAAAACATTTGTGTTTATGCTTAAAAATAGAGAGACATTTGTAATACAAGGATTCAGTTTTTCTGGATATCGTCTGGAACTCATTCGTCTGGATTCTAAAACGTCGTACAAATGAATTTCGGAGTTGCGATTACCTACATGGCAAACAAAACATCGAAGTTTAAAAAAACGGGATTATGAAAAAATGACCAAAAGTTTTCGGCATTATTATATTCGGAAATTTCGGAATATTAAAATTCGGGATTAAGATAGGTAACCCTTATAATGTCGCTTTTTTATTTAATAAAACCATAAATTGAACCTTTGCCCGAAGTCGAAAACCATTTCTTATTTTTTTAACTTTTCCTAAAAATACATCGTGCACACATAAGATCTTATTCGTGACTTTTCAAGTGACGATATTTACTTAAAGTTAAAAATACAGTTAACTTAAAATATGGCATTATATTTATAATATAAGTAAGAAATAATAAATGTAGAATCATAACTCAAGCACTTAACTAAAACAAGTAAGTAACAAAATGAAATGACTCAGTCTTATCTCAATTTCGGGGCTATTGAGAAAATGCTTCCGTAACAGGTGAAACTGTAATTTAGCAGAGTAAGTAATTTGTTTACCTTTCATTATAAGAATGAAAATTAATGCAAACAATTTATTACCGTCGAACTTGTTTGAGTGTAATTTGTTCAGGGCTCAGAGGTTCTTGTACTTGTGTTTGGAGCTTAGAATCTAGAGACAGATTTGTTAAAAGACTCATTCGCTTTATTATATACATTTGAACGTTTTGAAAAATGTAAATAAATAAGAAATCTATGTATGCTACTATAAGGCTTTCCGAAAGGCCTTATATACAAATAGTAGTAGTTTTTCGACCGTGCGACAATGCTATTAGGACAATATATGATTATCATACACCCAGATTGGTACACATGTAACTTCGAAGATTAAGTTTATTATAATTCAAAACTATGAACGAAACCTCAATTTTTGATAGTTTTGCAAAGGTAGCAAAGAATATAAAGATTATACCATATTAATAACTAATTTATTCATTAAAGTATCATATTAAATACGTCTTGAGGTGTCGCAGTGTGTTTTGCATTCAGATTCGGTGACAAATCTGTTCTCATTGCCTCCACAGCCTGAATAGAACATTGGCATACATTTCCTTCTGACGACATCGAAGAAGTACACTAGAAACATGTGTTCACACGGCCCTTTATTTGGAACTTGGTAGCAATAATACGGAACATTTTTCAATCCTGGAAAGGGTCCGTTATCGGCTCCTGAAAATATGTATTTTTTTTAATTACATATTTAAAACATAGCGGTATTTCATCACCTAAAGGTCAAGGTACAATTGCCAAGATTGCTGTTTACAAGATCAATTGAAATTGGCTCCTAATACTAATATAACTATTATAATAATCTTTAGACGCAAGTACGCACCGGTCAAAGCTTTTGTTATAGGTACTACAGTGGACTAAGAGAGAAACTAGGTACACCGAGATACGATCTAACAAAGAATAATCTAGTGCCTGTCTAGTCTTAATATTTTTCTGTCTTATATTTTAGTCAACAACGTAACAAAGTAATTATAATTCAAAAACCTTACGTCCATCTCTCACATAATCATGCACATTCCTCATAGGTATATAACCACTGGTTGCAAACTGTATCACTATGATGTAAACTATAAAACTCAGAATCCTTTGCATCATTGATAACTTTAAAAAAATACTTATAAAAATGTACGCGACCAATTTATTGTCAACTCAATCAGTTTGGAAGCAACAGGAAACAATCAACCATGAAATTGATGCAGTAGTTTTATTGCTTTGCCGTGTAAATTTTAGATAACAAACACATTGCGATAGCTATTGAAATTTCCTATTTTAGTCAAATATTGTTAGTTTAATTATTTGCATACACTACATATCAATGTGGAATAGCATTTGTTTATAGACGTTTGTAATTTAAAATGGGGATTGAAATCGTAATTTAATACAATGCTGTTTGTAAATAGACATCGAAATTGTAGTGCAAATGAATTATTGACCACAATGTTTAATATAAATACGCTGTATTTATAAACGATCGTAACGTACAGATTTAATAACTTAAATGTCGCTGTAATAACGGAAAGATATAAAAGTGCAATGAAAGTTGCACCCATCACTTATCCTTTTTATAACAGCAATATTGTACCCCCGGTGGCATTCTCGGGGCTACGGCAATCATATACGCGCAGTAAAACTAGAAAATGATACAATATGCGGTAACGTCGGAAATAAAACGAAAATATTTGTTGTTGCTGGTACTAAAGTTACGCAAGAAGGCATTGATCAACAAGGTAAAACAGAATATACTGATGTTGCTACAGAAAAAAAAAAGATGATTATGATTTACCACGAAATTTACAAAAAATTAAGTTAATTCGAATATCCAATAATGTTACTTCACATATGTGTGTGAACTATGCGACAGTTATCAAGACAAAGTACGGCACGCGAAAAGGCGAGAAACGATCTACAGAGCTACTCATACATCACGACGGTAAATCACTTGAAGTGGAATGTCTTTGTCAACGATACAAATGTTACTCCAAAGCTCCCTGAGACACGTAAAGTACTAATAAAATGCAGACAGGGGTCAAAGTTACTGCAGGTTATATTGGACTGAACAAAATGTTTGATATATCAAATTGTACCAAAGTCCATTCGATACAAGGTTACGAATTTCGAGGCTTTTATTAAAGAATTAATAGTAAAAGAAGATACATTAAGCTACAAACAACAAATTGCATTATGCTACGTAAACATAGGCAAAATGCTTTCAAACAACTTCACGATTATTAATGCACAAATATAAGCTAATGGGAAAAGCATTCTCCACGAACATTTCAGCATTATTTCCTGGCGTTTCGTAAATACGGCACGTTATTACAAATTTCTGGAAAAGGCTTTTTTGCCTTGAGTACCTAAATGTTACGAAGAAGACATTTTTCATGAAGATACTTTTTGCATACAAAAACACTAAGTAAGAAAAGAAATTTCGGTGAAGAATGGCCTTGTCGGAGAAAACATGTCACTAATTATAGTGACGAACCTCGAAGCTTTCCCTGAGAAAGGCATGTGCTTAAAGAAAATTGACAAAGTTAAACTAGACTGAACGTAGACGGCCAGGCGTGGACGTGAGTGTTAAATATGAAGGCAACTTGCCTAAGTAAAGTCATTAAGAATAATATCGTAAGACGGTAGCGAAATGGAGTGAGCACAGGTACCTACTTACACAACTTCTTGGCAGACTGGGGATCGTATTTATATAAACTAAGATTGGATTTCCGAGAACAGTTAAGTTTTATAGGTATAGGTATAAATAATTAAGCAACTAATGGTAAGATAAGAGCAACCTGAAGTTACAAGGACAACATTAATTGTGCATTTTCGAAGTTACTTACAGGGACGACAAATATATGGGCCTACCGTCATAAAACTAAATAGTCGAAGTTATGATGAAATAACTATAAAGTTAACGGCTAAACAAACATTCAACTTAGCTATAAAAGGCGGTAGCGAACTCTTTGTCAAGGGTCAACGTATAAAACTTAATCGTAATATAATTACATCGAGGGACCTTTTCTTACCGATGCCCAAATATTATTAACATACATATGAAATTTTGGCCCATGCGTATACAATTTGGTACTTTGACAAATATCAGAAGACTTTGAATTTCGTTCAGGTAGACTAAGCTGTTCATTTAAATATATTGACTAAACCAAAGGTATATAAATATGTGGCAGATTCCTATGTTTTTCCGCTTTATTAATTGCGGGAAATTATACAACCAGTTTGTTTAATTTTAAAATAACGGCGTTTATCTGCAAATAGGAAAATCCTTCCTAATTTCCTAAGTTGAAAGATGATAAAGGAAATTAAAGGAACAATAATTAATGAAATAAACCTAATTTACATTTTGTTTTCCGTTCCGTAAATAAAGGGTTTATTCTGAGATGCTTGCGAATCCTTTTTAAATAAAGTAATTGACAGATCGGTCTATTCGAAATTTATTTTTAGTATAACGTGAATTAATATTAGAATTATTCATAATTACAGCTGCGCAGTTAGGCATTCTCATAGAAACAATTTCGATTCTACAAAAGATCTGACTCGGTGATTTGCAGAAAAAGATCTCATGATAATGTTGTCAAAATTGATATAGATATCGAAAGTTAAAAGCGAGTTTAGATTCTACATCTAACTTAAAGATGAGCACTGATTTCTTATTAAATTCTGTTTAACTCGCGAATATTCCCAAAAAAACCCTATGCCTTTTTAAGAGTAATCATTAAAAAGTTTTAACTTCATCTCAAGCGAATATGCTGGTAGACTATTCAATAACATATTCAGAAAGGGATGTTAACAAGATCAAAGAGAACCCAATTGCCAACATCCGAAATGAAGTTTAAGTGTTTGTTCAAGGACATTCGTATAACTTTCTTCTTATAATTTTTCATAAAATTAGGAAGCTTCTACTTATTCGCTATAATATAAGATTATTAATAAGTAATCACCGTCGCTGTAAGTATTTTTTAAATTGTGAATTCACTTATTTATATCAATATATAGCCTTAACCAAATTTTTAAGTTCTAATACTTTTTGTACTAATTCCTTTAATAGCTTTAAAGAAACTAGTGTCAAGATATACGTTTCCAACATTACACGCCCCCGTAAAACGCTCAGATATAAATTGGGTGCAGATGCCACCGTCCGTGATTTGCGTTCACAAATCGCTCATGTGCCTTGCAGATGACGCCACATAAAATTTTCAACATCGCTTCAATGACTCAACATAAGAAAAGGCTATTCGATGCTATAATAGGCTGTTGAATCCGCTGAACTTTTCATGAGGAAAATATGTAACTATCATCTTTCAGTTAAGCTTGAACCATTTGAGGGTTTTTTAAACGGATTATAAAGGTTACCTGAGAATGTGCGGCGCAGTATTCCGGCGTCTGTCTAAACGGGCTGTGCACAGGACACGAGTTGGCGTGCTGCGCGTGAGGCACGTGGTGGTGGGGGTGCTGGTGGGAGTGGCCATGGCCGTGTCGGTGCACGAGCCTCGGCGGCGGCTGGTGCGACTGCGAGGCGTGGCGCGCGCACAGGTGGCTCGTGCTGCCGTGGTGGTCGGCGAGCGAGAGCGTGGAGCACGAGGGCCGCCAGTAGCCGCCTTCCTCCATGTCAGGCCCCGGGGGACATCGCGCCGCGCCGCAGCAAGCGCAGCGCCGCGCGCACGTCAGCGCATGACGCCGCGCCTCGTGCGGGCACCAATCCTCGCGCTCGCGCCCCGACACCCTTCCCGCTCTCTGGACCCGCTGACGCTAGCGCCGACGCCGCGCTGACGAACACCAACCGCGCATCCTCTCATCCGAATAGTACTTTCACTTGCGCTTCCGTTTTATTTCACTTTTGCAGATAAATCACTGATACACCAATTGGAGGAAGAATTTGAATTCACACTTATTTCGACTTCCAAATCTCGGTAGATTCCATCACTAATAAATTAAAAGACTCTTTCGAAAACGATGACAACGAACTGTCTGAAGTAATCAGTTACAATAGAATAGAGAATTCGCAAAGTAGTTCCGAGTATATCTTACGTAGGATCTACAATTGAGCAAGTTTGTCTTCGTACAAGCCACTGCGGAACGGAATCTATCGAATTATTTACAATGTGCAAAGTTTCCTTCAAGGGAATGCATATGAACACATTTGGATTCGATTTGAGAATGTTTGACTTGTGCTAGTTTAATATTAGTTCTCCTACTACAAGAGGCTCCATCATAAATTGGAAGCTTCGAATACTGGAATTATGCATAAAGCCAATGTGCACTGCAATTATGTTAACTATTTCAATGCGGCTAATAGAAAATTAATGCTAGATGGGGATCATACAATAAAGAATTAACAGCAAAACCGTTCCGACGAGAACTTCGCTTTGAATTTCCGAATTTCACCGTTCAATGAGAACTTGTTTGGCTTTATTAGTCCGGGAAGTTTAAAATTGGATATTGTTGGACAGTTATAGATTTAATTTTATTCCTTCAATAAAGATAGGTCTCTGAATTGAGACAGGTATACACAGGTTAAAACACAGCAAATTTTAATTTAACCTATTTAATTCTCTAGACCTCATAGCAGAAAATATGATTGTCGTTTTTTTAAAAGCAGTCAGCGCGTTTTGGATTTAAATTAAACGAAGCAGTGAGAATATGCGAGAATTACAGGGAATATTCACAAAATCAGCGGGTTGACGAAATGTGTGACCCCTTTCAAAAAATTTAGCCCTGTTTGGGATTTGTGGCGAATGGAGTTAGATCACGCACAAAAAGGATGTTACATTGGGTTTTGGTTGTGTAATAAATAAAGCTTTGGGGACGTGGGCAGAAGTAGAAAAACCGAATGAGTATTTCACAAATTCATGGACGTACAATTCTTTACAATGGTAACAAAATGGGGCTCCTTTATAGCGCTTCGTTGAAGTTTCGATTTGCCCTTAGTAGTAGAACCAAGGTCCCCACAAATTCAATCCACTCTGGTTCAATATATGGCAACACCTTGCGGTAACGCGGACCCTAAACAAACATAGAATCAATTCTGCCACAGCACGATCTTATTCCAGACACGTTTCTATTGTATAAAGGAACTTTCGAAAAATGGAAACGCACGAGTAGTAAATACAGCCCTTTGAGTTATTGAAAGAAAGAGCTCGGTGGACAAAGGAGAATTGATAATTAATTGAATGCTCAGTAGTCTCGTTACGTGCTTTGTTTATTCAACGAAACCTCATAAAACAACAAACTGTGATTTATAAAGAAGTCTTGGAAATAATTTAACGAACCCCTTTATGAAATAAGAATCTTATAACACAAAGGGTTGGTGCACCCAACATTAATTTCCCGTGAGGTTGCAGCGTTAAAATATTCAGGCCGTGAACCAGCAAAAGAATTCATTCGTGTGGCACATTTTTAATTGGCAAAAAGGAAATCCCGAAGAGCCGGTGTAAGCTGCATTATCGATCGGAACGTTCGATTTAATTCTTGGAAAAATAATTCGTCTAAGAAACTGAATATGTAGATTTTACAACTAACTATTTCAATCAATAGAAAATGCTGCAGTAAAAGCTCCTTCGATGACCCACAAAGTTTTTAATTAAAGAGACCCAACTTCTCAACGCCTTTGTGATCGTATTACACTAATGCTACTGTCGGCACACCTAATTAAGTTAATATTTCTATAAAAGAGTCTTCGAGAGCTGAAAACAAGCCTTGACCTGAATAATAATGCTCATTAAATTTCACTGTCTCGTTTATAACTCTTCTAACCAAACTGCCCATTTCGGTCATATTGCTCCTTTGAGACATACCAAAATGCACTTTATATGCAAGCGCATAAAGAATAATACTCCAGCAATACTATTAAGGTTTCAATATTTAACGTTTGATGAATCGGTGCTTATAATTTTTGAGTTTTTAAATGTTATATAAATAAACGGTTAGTAAATACGTTTCAGAAAGTAAACACAAGAAAGATGAGGATAAGCATATACGTATACGCTCAATACACGTGAAAATTTTAAGTATGTTTGCTTTAGAATTAAACAAATTCATGAATATGCAATAGGCTGGTGTAGGAATCATTGGCAGACCACCAAACAAAATAATGAAGTATACAGCTGCAGTCCAGATTTGGGTTAGTGGGTCATCAGTCTGTCAAACAATGACATATCTTTGCTGAGTCTAACGAATTTTGCATCGGTTGCTCCCGGAAACATTGGAAATGAATTTGCTAACGCAGCAAGAACTAGGTTATTCATTTTTCCACAATCAATGGTAACCTGTAATGTCTTAGGTAGACAGAATGAAAATAAATCAAGATATCTTAAAGCTTACATCGTAAAGTAAACCCCTCAATAAGCAGAAGTAAAAAGCATTCAACAAGGGTTAAGACAACAAGCTCTAATGGAAATGAAATTCCGCGTTCAGATTGTAAGAATTTTATATTTCCGGGTCAAGGAACATAAAATGATGCGGGTTTAGGATATGTTAATACCTTGTTATGTTTGGGTACAAAAGGTATTACCTACACAAACAACTGAAAGTGAAAGTAAAGCTTAATATTTAATACTTCAAAAATAATTTCAGCCTAAATATGTATTGCAATAAAATAAACTTACATGAAACAGGAGTTTAATGAAATTAGTACGCATGCAGCAGCTGCTTCACGTGAAAATTAAAGAAAATTAAAAAGCATAAATAAAAATTCAACGCTATTGCCAAAGTATATTTCGGCAACCGTTAGCCTAATTAAATCGTCTGTTTTACAGTACGTAATGTCATAAAACACCTTTAGTGCAGTCGTGAAGGCGCGAGAGGGAGAAAAAAACTTTTTATTTTTATAGCTTGGTGCATAAATTCTACTTTATGCGGCGGGAGTATTGAAATGGGAAGTCACCTCGAATGAGGGTTCCCGTATAACTGGGTCAGGGTTATACTGTCATTAGGTCCCCGCACCAGCCAGAGCGGGACGCAAGCAGCCAGGTGCGCCACAAAACAATTTTATTCCGATAGAAGAAGTCGATCGAATAAATAACGTATGCGATTCTTGATTTACCAAACAGCTCAACCAACACAGGCTCTCGACCCAGGAATTCGATTGAAACTTAATAATGGATGGAGTATGTGAGAGCAAATACGAAATACGACCGGAGTGATTCAGTCCTGTCTTCGTTTTATATCAAATTCTGGAACGTATTTAAATATTTAGTATAAGTTAACATAAGCAGAATTCTGAAGGCACAAAGAAAAAATAACCTTATCAACAGGCGCCAGGAACTAAATAATTCAATTACGACGAAAATAGTTAAGTTACATTAGAAAGTTTGTGGGATGGAATTAACTGGCAACAACACTTAGAGGGCAATACTAAGATCGCAAACTAAGCTTATTTAATCCGACAAACGGGCTCAACCGCGCGTTCTAAATCCTTTTCGATTTCTTGAATGCTTAACTCCTACGCAGAAATCTTGCCTTTGCCGACACTGCCTACAACATTTTGCTATCAATATTTTTCTATTTTCGATTCCATTATGACGAGGTCACACAAGAAGATCCTACTCAGACAAGTCGGTTTATGTCTAAGAGAGATTGACGGTCGGGAGGGCGGCATAATTTGGTCCGAAATAGAGGTATAGTATTTTATGTGGTAAAATAATATCACAGGGGATCATAATTATTAGTATAGGCATGTTGGTGCTTATCGAAACTATCAATCTTTTTTTTTGTGTTTCGGAAACAACTTCGGAACAATAGTACTTTAGACAAATCACACTAATTGGTATTTACATTTAAAACAATTGCAATTGATAAATTAACAGTAGAACAATTTGAAACACCTTCCCACTTAGATGTTAAATGTTAATCAAGATCCCTTCATTTAGTTTATTTCCGTGAAAATCGACGCGGATGCCATAGATTACACATTTCCAAATTATATCAGGACGAGGCCCGTGAAGAGGGTAGAGGTAATGAGGTTATATTCGCGACTGAAATTAAGCCAGGTAAGCAGGCTTTAATTTGAGAATGCGAAGAGATCACATCTGTCCTAAATGTAACAACCTTAAGATTATTTATAGTTACAGTTGCTTATTTTTGGGATGACAAAACTAGCAATATATTTAGCATCAATAATTTAAACTACTAGCTTTTTCTTGATATGGTACTCGTTTAATAATGAAATTTACGCTATTGAAAAATATGTTTAATATCGAATAGTTCCACTATTAGTATTACCTATTCCAATTATGGTATTGGCAAAGTGAACCATTATGTAATCCACGTCATTGTTGGAACTGTAGCGGTAGTGGTTTTCATCTAACCATTACAGGGGATTCAGACGGCTATTGAGGCTTCACGTGGAATACGCTATATCTCTACAAAGAGACTCAGACATTTGCCAACAACGGAATTAATAGCATCGACAATATATTCGACCTAGTACTGCATCAACGTAACATGCACTGCATTGAAACCATTAAATAGACATATTGTTGTTATGGAAACGGGCAATTTTATTGCATTTACAAGGCATTTTACAGTTTCAATTCGAAATTGGTCGTGAAACTTCTCATATGGCTTTTAAATGAATAAGTAAAACAAGGAATGCGAATGTGGCATACTAACAATTTTAATACGATGTGACAAGGGTAGTTGAATCTGTTCTCTACGTACACTCGAAGATGAAAGCACAATGAATAGCTTCCACCAGAAACGGGCCACGTGCTTCAAAGTGCCTTAAAACAATTTAAAATGCTCAATAACATTATTCATTAAACGCATAGCATAGAACATCTTTCTACGACGGCTAATGACGCTAAATGTATCAACTGTTGATTCGGTAACGCTAAGTCAAACGCGATACGTTGATCATCGCCTTCGAATGGGTCTCGAATCGCAAAATGGCGGGTGTGAATCGACTTACGACTGTTTTTAGTCACTTTGAGTAAATCACTTGATTGTTTTGTGCGACGCGCGGGTGCGTGGGGTTGCACGCTGAGCGCGGGGTCGACTGACGGAGGCTGAGGGTGCCGAGATAACTGAGGCTGCGCGGCGCCCGCCCCCGCCTTCATTCACTCCGCAACCATGGAGGCCTAGCCGAAACAGTTTTAATGCGGCATGGCCATTCCGCTGAAAACTGGCGACTTGAGATTCGAGTGCAAAAGTGCTAGCGGATATTTTTGTGAGACATTGAGTTTTGTATCTGAAATATTGAGATGGAGCGGGAGCTTCGGTTCTCAATACTGTTTCGTAGGGGATTTAGGACTACACAATAGTAACGGTATACAAGATTTGATTATTATCGGTATTTGAGTAAAGATAATGATAACAACTGGGAAACAAATACAATTTTTTCACTTATTGCAAATAGATGACTATGCAAGCTGACGGATCCGGATCGACAGGACAGTTCATCGGATGTATTCAATATTAGGAATGAATACGCATACAGCCCTTACATTGCAATTTGCAAATAGATGAAATACACAATATCTAGGAAGAGCGGTAACTCAATTTACAAGTAAATATCTACAACGCTAGTTTTATCGCTAATAACATACACGTAAATGAATAGAAAATTTAACTTTACAATATTGTTACCTAAAATATAATATAATGTACTACCAGCACATGCGTGAAATAACCTTACAGCAACCATAATCTAATTAGTTCAATATGTATGTATGTACGTACAAACAAATGGTAATAAACGAATAGGCTAAAATAAACAGATATAGATTCTATCTCCGAAATAACATTGGCAATACGTGAAAACGTTATTAATATTTAGCTTTTGAATCTAAAATTCCAGAATAAAATAAAATATCAAAACAAATAACTTTTCCAATTAAAAGCTTGAGCCGTTTTAAAATCATCAACATGAAAAGCTTTGCAACAAAACTTGCTGCGCAACTGATGATAATATTGTGAAGACATCAAAGATGCTACGGTTTTGTATCAGGCTGTATTTTAGCTGAAAGTAAATTAGCCAATACATTAAGGGCTGATTTTTCAATAGTTTGATAAATGCTAACTGACTGATAAGAAGTATGTTTTCATTGTCATTGTCATCTATTTGCAATAAGTGAAATAAATTGTATTTATATGTCAAGTATTTAGCTTCGACGTGCAACAAAAACGTACTGATTTTCTGTCAGATAGAATTTATTGAAAAACCGGCCCTAAGTTATTTCTTATTATTAATAAAGAATGCAAAGGCATCGATTTCCACTGAAAATATTCGTATATTCATCCAGGCAATGTAAGTAAAAAACAAACGGGCACCGTAAGATGGGCCACGAAAATTAATTTCCACTTTATACCTGGGACGTAAACAAAATTGTGCGGCGCGTAAACAGGTAAATTATCATATTTATTGTTGCTCGTAAAGCCACACGATTACATAAGCTGTAGGTTGCGTAATATAGTTATTTTTTCTAAACTCGTTGAAGAATTAATAACAATGTTTAATTTTATAATAGGTATATACGAAATTACAGTACTTATCCCGATCTATATTTTATTTTTCAAAATAATAAAATTAAGCAAAGCATAAAATTAACAAGGCTCAAATTTTAATTTATAACAGTGCTATAAAGTAAAACTTTTGGACATGACATTTAAAACGGACTACAAACGAATCACAATGTTTGCCGTAATTGTGGGACGGTTCAAGAGCAATTTGTCAAACATGGAGGAAACCACGAGGCGAAATAGTACGAGTCCTTTTCATCCTTCCTTAAAATTGTTGAAGCAAAATTAAACCTTACAAAATTCTTCATTTGAGACGGAGAGAACGAAAAACAAACATTCAAGAGAAATAACAACATCAACAGGGAAATTTTGAAACAGCAATCTTTGCCACCATTACAATTTGATGAGTTATAATAACTGATGTTACAGTATTCAAAGTTACTTAATGATCGTAAAGAGTTTTGAGTTCAATCAAAAACAATTATTGAGCGTTATGTGTTGAAACTTTTACGATTTATAATTCAACACCGCCACAAATTGATGTGTAAAAAAGAAACAAAGCCGTTTAGCCCCAAAATTGTGAACAAATAGTACAAAAGACACGCCAACCCTCCAGTTGGTATTTATAGAACGTGGAAACGACCGATACTTAAATTTATACGATGATCCGACACCGACATCCGGTGGGTTTCAACAAGAAGTAGGCGTTATAAGGAATTTCCTACATTACCCTTTAACGACATTCAAATGTTTACAGGGTAAATAAGTGTTGTTAGTACCACCAAGGTAAGAACAATAAGAAAAAACTACCGAGTAACTTTAACGAGAAAAACTGCGAGCTTGTTTTCTACTTATTTTCTTTTCTATGACTGATGTCGTTAATTTCAGTCTGCATTGCCTTCCTTATACCTAAAATAATGGCTTTAGTTAGGAGGGAATGCGAATTCAAAGAAGATTAATTACCTTCCCTATTCATAGTAAAAATGGACGAGAAGAAACCTTCTGTGCTGTAATTGGACGATTTTTCAAATATAGCAAGTCTTTGTCTACACATCTAAAAGTCTAAGTTATATAGAAGAACTTCTTACATATGGATCTGTTAGAATGGCACTTAAAACTAATTGAATTCCATAGATATTGGTTGAGATTAGGTCAATTGGTTTGTCGTGCATGGTACAAGCGAGACAAAGAAGGAATCAATGTGATTTACGTGCTTTGTCTGTCTATGTTCTTGTGAAATAGAGATAGATAGCTTTGTGCCTCCAAGCAGCGGTTTTCGGATTAACGAATTCGTCAATTTCTTATTATGTGTTCGTGTTATCTGTACCTACTCTATTATACAAACATTTTTCTTTTCGTGCTTTAAAATAATGTTAATAAAATAAAAGATATCACGACTTTATGAATCTGCGACATATACAGTGCGAGTTATTCGACTGGAGCAAGAGCAGGTGTCCTCGGATGAAATAGTGTCTCTACTTTCCGGGTAGTCCACTAATCCTGACCGAAGCGCCAGTAATAATTCAGCTAAAACCTTCCGGATAACCAAACGTACCCCGTTACACCTGCTAAAACACGAAAACTGGATGGAATAGATCGTAAAAAAGTGAGGTTATGATAAATTGTATAAACCTTTCCGATACAGCAAGCTTGCTAAAATACTTTTCACGATTTTTTCAATCCATTCAAACTTATGCAAATACCGAATCTGAAAACGGTTTGTTTACACAGAACTTTTAAATGTAAGAAATGAGAGCAATACGGAAATGGAGTCCATTAATATCGAGAAATGTAATTTCTAAGATTTTACAACAATCGTCAAACTCATAACTGCCGGTCACAACATTTAGGGTATTAAACGCTAATAGGGTAGAAAACGCTATGGGGTGAAGAATAATAAAAGAAACCAAAGGCTTTGACCTACATACCGTTGGCAAAGGCCACAAACTATACAATAACAAAGCCAAATAATGTATAGATATCACCAGTGCCGCTACGCGAGAACAACACGATATAAGACATTAAGCAACGTAAATTCAAGTCACAAATTTCTCATCAAAAACAAAATGTATGCAAAATGGTATAAAGTGGCAAGGAAATAAAAGTGTATGCATACTCGTACCCATTTCACTCCACGTCGTTGAAAACAAAAAGTATTCTTATGTAAATGTTGCTTTCGCAAAAGGAGTTATAAAGTAGTATAAATACACAACCTGAATAGTGTCTGAAACTCAATATCTGAGTTTAATTGATAATATGTAGTTGGAATATGAGGAAGAATAATTTTAGACCCCTTATATATATTTTTTTATATGGACATGCTCACAAGTATTGGTTATGTAACCATTGGTTCAATTACTAGAAAACCTACCTACTTTGTATAAAAATGGTACAGTGCCAAGTCCAACACGGCTAAATTGCTAATGAATTGAAAGAGCGCAGTTTGTTTTAAGGTCGACATTGACAAAATGTAGGGTAGGCCAACAAATTGAAGTAATTTATCTGTAGATAGAATCACGGTGCTAACACCCCGTGTAATCGCCCTTTGAAACCCCGAGGTAAAGTTAATTCATTGATTTCTCATCAAGTCTAGACAAGACGATGTTGACCTGTAATTTAATCAAACTGAAGCTCTTTTACCAGTTTGTTTTTTGCAAAACAACTCGCGTTTCAGAATTCGAATTTTACGAACAATCTCTTACATTAGTCGACATAGCTCATTTTCGTAGCTGTCAGATAATATAACTAATCAAGAAATTTGTATGAGCATTCTCCTCTACCTATCTGCGAATACCAGACATCATTTCAGACAAATTGAATTTTGGAGGCAAAGTCAATGCAAAGAGGAATCCGCAATTTCAACTGATATCGTTATGTCGTCATATTATTGGCCAAAAATATTTTGCTGAGTCTTGAGATGCGTTGGAAAATATTTTTATTTGGGGACGATCTCTCTGCTCTTCGTTGAAAATTATTTATGAACGAATATTTTCCGTAACAAAATACACAAGACAAGAACAAACTTAAACTAGTGCAGCGCTTTGTGAGCAGGGAGACATATTTCTTACGTCCTGTTGATAAACGGCCTAGTAGCATGTTCATGTTTTACTGCAACTTGACCTGACATTTTATTTTTCAATAGAGTTATTAGATGCCGTCGACATTTTGCGGCCCTAACGGCTGAACTGAATTTTTCTATTTTAAGTTTTAAACCGGATTCTAAAATTCAGCACTGCTTTGCGTGGAATTTTTCTTCCCAGGCACGTACTACGTGGGACGACATGCAATTTTGTTCGTATAACGTATGTGAAATTGATTTTATCTGTAGCAGAAGGTCTAGAACTATATTTACATATAAAATAAAAACGACGATAGATTAAAGAGACGGCTTTGTAAGTTCTAAAGACTAGATATTCATAAGTATGAAAATAGCTTTTGAATCTTTTAGTTGCAGGAAGGAAGATCCAAGGATGTACCAGTCGAAACATCAGCTTGAGTGACTTTCCCTTTTCAAACTACCTCCAAAGAAGGCCAAGAGGGCGGTTACATAGTGTGCTTCATAGAATTCGAGGATGTTTGCTGTTAAGGCTGTAAAACTATCGACATAAGTAAACTTCGCACTCACTAAAGTAAGGCATAAAAACATTCGTAAGATATAAATCTATTTGTTTTAGTGTCTCAGACATGAAAAAAAATTAGTGTAATGAAAAACAAAACAGTGCCAAAAAGTTAATGCCTCGTAAAATCCGAGAGAGAAGAACATGTACTTCGAAATCACCACAAATAACAAAGCCCGAAAAGGAGGAAACGACAGCGGTCCTTCCAAGTCAACAATGAGAGCCGAAACAATAGACATCCTCAAGGATTCTCTGTATATACATATCGATATCGATATTTCTGTAAAGCTCTAAGGCTGAATAGTTGTTTGCGCAGCCTGGATTGTGAATGCCGTGGGCTATGGGTCGGGACTAGTAAAAGAACTCTTTACAACGAAGCCTCCTCTCTAGGACATTTTTAGGGACACGACACTAGGTTGGACATAGCGTGTATTTTACTTTTGTGCAGTGTTTTTAATTACTGTGCAATAGAAAGAAAAGGTTTTGTTTTTTAGTATATAAATTTTAAGCCATTATCCAAAGCACGGGTTACGGGTAATTTCCATTCGTGTAGTAGACAATTTGAGTTATATTTCAATTAAGGAAATTCAATCAATTTATATCTATTCCCAAAGCTACGAATTGAACAAGACCTTTGAGAAATCAAACTAAAGCTAAGATTAAGCGAATATTTGAGTAGACATTCTGTTATTTGCAGAGACTAATTTTATCATTTTATCATTTTCATAATGAAATACATAAATACGACAAAAACAAAATTTTGCCAGTAAGTGTTAAGTGTTGTTAGCGGAAACTTCCCTTTGTGAATACAATTTCTCCAACGAGGAGAAGAAAAACAATTATAGCGAGAGAGGATGCTACTGGCGCTTTGTTTAAACTTGCAATCTTGATTTAGAATGGTAGATATTTTTATAAAAATACTGGCAATGCGGCCACGGTATAAAATATTTTTAAAATGTTGAATCTCGGATCTTTACGTAGATAACTAGGTAATTCAGAATCTATGAAACCGATTTTAAGATTTTTATGAAATACTGTTTATAGTTAGAATATATGGTTTATCAAACAAGATCAATTTAAAAATAGTTTTTTTATTTGGTACCAAATCTATAAACTAAAATTTAAATAAACTAAACTAAAATTTAATAAACTTTTAAATAAAGGTCTTAACATTTTTTAACAAAGATTATACAATCCCTTGTTACGAAAAATACACTTCATTGTTCTCAAACTGTAATTCTGTTAAATCCTACATTTATTATCGGTACAATAACCATCTTATCATATTATTATTACATCAATAAACATTTGCTTCTCTCGCAACCAGCTAATAATACGTTATCAAAGGAACGCAAGAAATCGATGTAGAACCAATAACGTTCTATTGGTTTAAGAACCAATTTTCTGATATAGACGCTTTTGCTTTATCACACACGCAGTAAATAATCTCAAATCCTAATTATGTTCAACAGACTCAATATTATTTATAGAAAAGATTACTTTTTTATAAAGCCAAAAGTGATAAAGGTAAAAATAGATTTAAAACTCAACATATATTAAATTAGCAGCGCCATTAAGCAAATTGCTTGTTGTATAATTTACAAATAAGAAATAGATGGAAAGTAATAAAGAAGCATCTCAAATCAAAGGAATTCCAAGTATCTGTCTGTATATACCTTTGGGACAGTATCAAAGCAATATTCCCACCTTTTTCCATCACGAAATTTGTGAGCAAAGATCTCATCACAGAATAAAATACGTGGTACTGATTTTAGCTGGGACGTTACATAAAACGTGCTAACACCACTGGGGGATTACCTCAGGTTCCAAAACTAGTTTAGATTTACAAATTTACCCACCGGCTACCTGGCATTCGGTCGCATTAGGGGGTAGCTGACTATAGGATGGTTTGTACTGAATAACGATTCGGGTTTGTCTGTTTTTTATTGGAGGAAGCTTTGTTTTTCAAAACGATCCAGTTCAACAAAAAGGATTGAAAATACAAACATAAAATTCGGATCGTGAGTGTTACTTTTAACGCAACATTGTTTATTGTACAAAAAAGTTATTTCTATTGCCACCGGTGCCATGGCCAAATATAATAATACAGTTTTTAATATCCGTGTTCAAACATTTTTCACTTCATTTTCGAAATGTATCAACCTTAAAACTAATTTATTTGTTCGAGGCATCTAGATAGAAACCATTGTGCGATTGACATTTCTAAAACCAAATACATCTATACTTATAATAAATCTGTAGAGAGGTCAATTCTGTACATGAAATATATTTCCAAAATAACTATCACGGGATGATAAGGGATCGATACTGATGCCAAAAATCAGTAAGATTTTTGTCAGTAAGATTTTTGTCTGTCTGTCTGTATAACCGCTATAGAAACAAAAACTAAACAATATTACCAATACATTAACTTAATAACACACGAGGAGTTACACGCTGACGGAGTCGCGGGCACAGCTATCCTACTAATCCTACTAATATAAAAACGTGAGTTTGTGAGCATATGTATGGATGTTTGTTACTCTTTCATGTAAAATTACTGGACGGATTTTGTTAAAACTTAACAGTAATATAGGTTATACGTCAGAGTAACACATGGGGTACTTTTTACCGCGGAAAAACTTTTAATTCCCACGGGAAACCGAACGAAGTCGCGGGCGGCCACTAGTTTGAAAATAAAATCTCAAACAAAGCTCATAAGAAAATAGTTTACATTAAATAAATAGTGGCATTAAGGTAAAGTTCGATATGTAGCAGCTGTAACAGACACTTCGACTTAATCCAGAAGCAATAACATTATTACTATTGCCGTGTCATCTCTAAATTACTTGTGTTACCGGGATCGCAAGTTAATATAATCTATTTAGTTCTATTTAAGTTCATTATTGAACGAAACACCTGCTGGTAGCACGTAATTTGTCAATTGACGTACGATTCTATGACTCCGTTGGTTTTCGATTACATTTCCATTGTTTTTTAAGGGGCATTTAAATAGGAGAAATTGTTAAATTGGAACCTACATATTTGACAAAAATTATATACACGTAAAAGGTTTTACATACTAGTAAGTTATATTCACCATTAATGATTTGCATAATAAACAACATCATATCTTAACTAATACTACGATAATTGTTACATTTGCTTAGTTATACAATAGCGTTGTTCTGTAAAGCGACCAAACGGAACTTTAAAAAAGTCATCATCTCAGTATTTTAACAGAAAATAATATAGCAAATACTAAAGAACAAACTAAGCCTGTTAGTTTGTTGTGATTGTTAGCGAGATCATTATGAAAACTAAAAAAAAAAACGATTAGGTATGACGAGGCAAATGAAGACACGATTTTGTATAGACAAAATACCAGTTCACAACGCTCTTAATACTCCAACATTAAAAGAGATACGACAAAGATGCCATTCTTCAAAGTTAATTTCCCTTGTAACGGCGAAGGTTGTAAGTCAGAAAAGTCAAGATATATTTCCGATCGGTTAAGTTTGCGCTTTAAATTCGAGCTGTGCTTCCGTGCACTGGCAGGCTCTGTTACGCATGAAAAGACACAGTTTTCAGCATAAAAGTCAGTGGATAAATATCAGTGGTACGATTTATTTCGTTAAAAGAAACAACTATTGAAACCGCTTCAACCGCAGTTCCAACAAAAAAGAGATTTCTTAATGACCTTTATATTATCACGTTTGCACAGTCCGTATAAATTTTATACATCCGTTTATACTTTACAGTTTCACAAATAAAGTATTGAGTAATAATTTCCCATTTGTCTACTATTTGTGATATTTTGTATCAAAATTAACTATTTCAGTATGCAAACGTTAAAAAGTATTTTTTAAGTAGCGGATAGAAATAAAAAACAATAATTTGGTTAGATGTTATTATATTAAACTGAAGGCATTTATTACAAGGCATCGTGTGCAAGTCGGTGCTTTATTATATTTCCCATTCAAACAATAGAATCTGCTCCAGGAGTGACACACAAAGACAATCGAATCCCAATTTAATTAACGCGATTGTCCAACGAACCTTTCATTAGCGTGTTACTACAAATATAGCCTTTTGTCTCTGCTGTTTTGTTTCGTTCTGAAATTCGCATTGCGATTGCGACTCGAAATGAAATCGTTCCGATGGATGTGAAATCACGTGAAAACACGACGATTCTGTTCTATTCGCAATCGCTCGGTATCCATTATCAATTGGCGAATCGCGCGGAATCAAATCAATGGAATCGCGATGTGTTGTTGTAGATTTAGGCAAAATGTCGCGTCGAAATAAATTGATCGGATTTTTTGTTGAGCTTTCGAAGCTGTTAATCGCCTCTTAATAATAGGGATTTGGAAATAAAACCTCTGCCTGCCTGTCATGAGTATTATGTTATAAAAGCACATATATTTTATTTCACGTGCACATGGTCTAATTTAAAATTTTAATGTAAAATTCTTCTTGCAAAAAGACTCACAGTAAGTATTAAAGAATCATAATACAAAAGCAACATACAATTGTTAAAACTTTAAACATTGTATAAAACAAGCACTTTTTAAATTTCACTAAAAAGTTAGTCTACAAAGTTTTGGCGAAAACATTTATTTGGAATGTAAACACCGCCGATGTAAATACATACTAGTGTTTACAACTGCATGTTTATTTTAAAGTTGAAACATTGCAGTGAGTTTCATTAAAGTATGTGTTTTTATTCTACGACTAGTAAGCTTTTGCGACACTTATATGTTCTCTTTTTATTTGACTTATTTCGAAAAGTCACAGAGGTCATAACGCTTATTTAATGTTACACAAATCACAATCAGTTACCAAATTGGTTACACAAAAAAAAGACATTTAAAAAATGTATCTTTTTTTATGATATAGGAAGCAAACGAGCATGCAGTCACCTAATAGTAAGTGATCACCGCCGCCCATGACTCCCCGCAACGCTGAGCCTTTGAGAAAATTGGGCACCGGATATCTGTTTGCATATCCGTGGTTTTGCTGCTGTAATTTATCTATTTGCCAAACGTATTAATCAAGTAGATTGCGACGTAGCTATGCATCCACATACTCAACATGAGTGTAGACTAACAAGCATAACTTTTATATCCATGTTATGAATGGGAACGTATTTGTAGTGCATCATTTTAATTGCGAACCTAGTTATAATATTCTACAGAGGCTTGCAATATTATGAAGTGGTAACCGGTAGATCGCGATGACAATAATGAAGGTTTTTAATCACGACAAACTAATGATTACAGATTCTATAGACCAGATTTTTATATCTGCTTTAAGGTTTTTTACCGCACTCATTATCTGTTTTTGAGAAACAAATCTTCTTAAAAGAGTATTTTAATAAATTGATGAAAGTTAAGTACTAACAATTAAGTTTGATGACGTTAGGATACAAAAACTCCCACCTGAGGCCCAAATGATAGATTGTGTGTCACGTTTCATTGGTTATAAAATAACTCTTGCGTGTTTGATGTCAAAGCATGAGTTGAATTAAATAATCCCACCCATCTTTTCATAATAGGTGGTAAAAGGAATCGAAAAGTTAAGGCATGAAACATTAATTTTAATAAAATGTTAAATATAGGTATAACGGGTGTAAAAACACCATTTCCGAAACCAGAAACTACGTTTTCCTAAGAGTAAACAGTAACTAAATTCACTAACACAGTTTAATTTGAAATAGTGCGGAAATTTGATATTTTGGCAAAAGAAGGTAAAAAAAGTTTTTTTTGCTTTTAACGAAACGAGTACCTACCCCTTCAGCAATGCCAAGTTTTCATTTTTAGAGGCAGTCTTTTTACATCCTGTATGTTCTTTTGCTGCAAGATAGTTTCATTTTCTTAAAAATAATCATTTATCTTTATAAGCTGAAGATTGTTTCGTGTGCATTGGTGCCAATTTCTAATGCGAAGGAAAAGTTGAAAACAAATGAATAGAAACAAAAAAAATTGGTTTATTCGGTCGTCATATTAACTTTTTTAAAGGTGTCAAGAACAGGAATGTTATATTTCAAAGGTGTATGTAAACTTATAAATTGGATTTCAGACGGTGTGTGCGTGTTAAGCTATAAAAGCACGTCCTTGACAGCTTTTCTTACCAACTTGTAAGGTGTTTGAACCAATAGAAGAAACATTTCATTATAAATACCTAAATACTATTTTTATTTGTATTTTGTAATACCGTGTATAAGTTATATTCTTACGACTGCTCAATACTAGTGGGCATTAAATAAAGTCAGATTTTTTGCGACCACGACATGGAGGGAAAGTTTGTGGCAGCTTAATATCTATAAAGCTCTTTAATACGAGTGTATATAGCTACCTATATTACTTCTCAAACACAAAATGAACAAATGCTGCGAAACCTTACAGTCACACGAAATTCAGTAATAAGTGCATTTTGCAAAACCTACAATTTCTACTTTTACTTCACCAACTGACCCAAGTAAGCTTCGAACCCACCCTACACTTTAAAAGCACCTATATCGTTTCCAATACTAATAAATCATTGTTTGGCGTACACCTGTAATACAGTTTCAAGATAAATTGCACCCGTCACAGTCAATAACTAGTGGGATTTAGTTGCCTTGTATCGAATAAGCGATAGATTAACGTCATCTTATATGTTATAGCTGGTATTAGGCGTTTAGCTGGTTTGATTAATTATAAACAGATAAATGTGTACATTTTGATTATAAGGAGGACAAAATTTAAACTTAATCAAAGAGATACTTTTTAATTTCCTATTCTAATTTTGAAACTCAATAATATAATAATCATCCTTTTTAGTACATTGATAATTTGATACTATAGGTATTAATATTATCTACCTATATTAAAAAGAATGAAGCTTCCACCTAGTCATCGTCATAAATAAAACGAAGTTACCTCCTGTACGCTCGCTAATAACCACATAACAAATGCTTCAACTTAATTCACATCATGATAAATACGCTTAGCGAGCGCCACAAACACAAAGTAACTCGATTAATTTGATTAACTGAACAATATAAACTGGGTCGGGCCAAATTCGATTTTAAAACTTACTAGTTCACTCGCATCACCTGGGATGGCTTGGAGCGATGGCGGTTAGAACGCGCATGTTGACTGTATAAAATAGCTTCATATAGATACGCTTTAAAAAGAGGTTATGTGTGTGTGTGTGTGTAAAACACATAGAATTTCGAACTCCAATCTAAGTCCACTAGTAGGGGTTGTAAGAACTATATAGCTAGAGCTAATGTAAAATTAATGAAGTTTATTTGGAAATTTGCTATATTAAAAATATTTTATCGAAGAAAATTGACCTCTATTTTGCAGCATTAGAGTTTGTAAATAAATTGCCATATCAACTTTGAAAATTAAGTTTACCTTGTGTGAGTTTATATCTTTTGGAGATGTCATGTCATAATCAGCCTTATAAATTTATAAATTAAATCGTTTTCGAATTTCAGTCCAAAAATATGATTTATAGCTCATATAGGCATGAAGAGCGGTATCCAAACGTTATGCTGCCTGAGAACTATGACATAAGGCTGAGTTTATCTGCAGTAGTCGAGTCTAAACTTCTAGTAACCTACACCAGATTAATTTAGGTACTCCAGCTACTCGTAGAAAGCACACGTAGCCATTTCATATTCCTTTGCTAATTTACATATTAATTTAACTTAAGAGTACTGCAAGGGCATACTGCAGTGCTTTGAAAGTGAAGTTTAATATGTAAATAGCCTATATTTTGATTAAGTTAATAGACAAATAAAGAAAATAAGAAAAATCTAAGAAAAAACCTACTTTTTATGTTTATTTATGGAAATTTATACGAATTATGTATGTTTCTCCAACAATCCAAAAAAATATTCCGAGTCTATTTTCAAACTCACATTATGCATATCAACCGAAAACAACCATCTGCATCTGCATAAATGGCGAATAATATATCACTATAACTTTTTACAAGGGCATAATAGCTAGTGGCATTAGCACAAAGTTTTTACTAACCCTTTGCCAAATTAGGGGTGTAATAAGTTAGAAAGCTTTTGTCTTTCGTTTATAGTAGCATTATACTTATGCTACTTCAACACTCATACTTTAGGTTTCAACGTAAGTATAGTGTATATAATCAATGGAGAGTAGATACAGGGGTGGCGTGCCAAAATATAAAGTAATCTATTTAAAGCTTATCCCATGGCAGTTGCAGAGTTACCAATACCACGCTCTTTTGAAATAACGTCAGCCAATAAGACAAGAAGATTTTTGCCTCTGCTAGAAATGTCAATTTGTTGTTAGAAGAACAAATCAATGTTTATAACGAAGAAAAAGAAAGCCAAGAAGACAATAGCATTTAAATATTTAAATAAAAATAATAAAGCTTATGCTATACAAAAATGGCATATCCCTCTTCTGCACTTTAACATTCTTCCATGCTTACTATGCACAATTGAATCTGTCTTAACCATTGTCCAGTAGAATCGTATAATGACCAACACCTATACATATAGATATATGTAAGTGTTATCTATGTCTTCTAAACAAAGCACATTAGTCTGGGACGGCACTAAACACGATGCTAATGCCTTGGTGATCTGATTTAGATTAAGCCTTATTAATATTATACAGACAGGTTTTGCTTACAGGATATAGGTGGGTATTAAAGCTATTTTAATAGGCTCTTGTTTCCAAACAAACATTTGAGTACTTACTAGATTCTTATAAGTTTTTACTTAGGTGCGGAACTGAACTTAAAATATCATACACACGAGTACCCTTTCTGTGGATGAAATGATGATGCAGAACCTGTTAACCACACCACACCATGTTAAGTTTGTTTAATGCAAGGAGGTTTTATTTTTAATCTTATTGATTACAAATAATATTTTGTGTTCTTGTATAACTGTTCGCTTTAAAAATCCTCAAATCAGGCTTAAATTTTTTTTCCATACCTTCTAGTCAGTAATAAAATAAAGAACAATCGCGTGCAGCAAAATTATGAATTCTACATCGTTATACCATCTATAGAGGGAAAACTACTTTGGAGTCTACAATTTTCCTCTTCCTTTCCCGTATAAGAAAACATGTACAAAGATGTACAAAAATCTGCTCACTTTTTTATTTTGAATTTGCATCGTCGCATGATAAAAAGTCCGAAAATGAGTACGACAAGTACCGGAGGGCCCGTTTTCTCCAAATTTCCAAGCGGGTACTTGTCCAATTTGGATAAAATTTACATAGGACCAGTCCAATCTAATCTTTAACGCACAGAGGCAGTTTTTTAAACTCCATCAGAATTGGACGACCGCCTTTTTTTAAATCAAACTCGATAATTTATCATGTCTTTTGGATCCAATTTAGGTGGTTCCTTAAAATAGTTTCAATATCAATTTGCCAGCTTGTACTTAAACAATGAACGCTCCTACGATTCAATTAAAATAGATTTTGGCCCAATATTCACAATGGTAGCGCGGGTGTTTGATTTACTGCCATTAATAACAAATTTTCAATTACTTGAAAGGCATGTACAGTTAAAGGAAACGTGTTGATTTAAACTTGGATAGTTTGTTCGACAATAATTGATCAAGAAATTTATTTCAATCCAGGTTCTCTACAAAAAGGTTAAAAGAAAAAAGTAGCATAGTAGGTTCAGCGAATTCGCTCGCTCTATTATCTGTGACGACCAACATCGGAGGCCAAGCGACGCGCTCGTTTAAAACCACCTACACTGCACTCATTAGTCCCTGATTAATGACACAGCCAACCGTTAAATACCTATTCAAACATTCAACCAAATTCTGCCCCTATCCAAATGCAAATAAAGCTCAAACTCCCGCAAAACTAATCCTCTAATCTAAAGCTAATTCCGGAAAAAGTTCCACAAAAACCAGACGTCAGCGTGGACGTATTTTTTTCTGTAAAGTTTTAATTTAATAGGCTGTGGTGTCAGCCGGGACGCCTTGGCCAATTTTCTTTGTGATGATTGCTGATAAAAAATTAAGTCGACCAGATTTGTTTTAAGACACGAGCCTAACAAAAGTTTATTATTAAAATTGATGTTGTCTAAAGGTGTTAAATTTGATGGTGACTTCTTGTCTTTGTCTTGAAATGTGTATTAGACTTTTTCACAGTTTTGTGGCACGAACTTCGAACATGCTCAGTCACACTGTAAAGTAGGTTTCAGTGTTTCGAAGACTACGCTTCTTCGGACGAATTCTAAGCATTTTTAAGTTGCTCGCATTCAGCATTCAAGGGCGGGTCTTGTTAACTGCATTTTGACATGGAAACAAGATTTTGAATACGAATGCGGGGAATGTAATATTACAAGGCAGTGTAAAGGTAACTTCAAAATTAGTACTGTAACAGACTTTTTAGATTAATTTCTAGTAGCACATTTAAATAAACAAGATATTTATTTACTTATTTAATATTTATCCCATTGCCAGTAGTTGCTATGGCAGTTTGAAACTGGATTTAGTCTAAATTATTAAGGACATATTTTAAAGCTTTAATTTAACAACTTTTAGCGGTTTATATACCGGACTGCTATGCCATGCTGCTGCTATGCGGATGGTTTTGGATTCGATCGTCGGGTCGGACCAATATCGTATAAATAAAAATATCGTATAATAAAATAAAAGGTTTTTCGATATTGGCTCGTATCTGGGTGTAACTAGATTCTCCCCTAGTCCATTGTGTGGTATCTATAACACAAGTGCTTACTGCAACTTACTTTAGGGTCACATAATTGGTGTGTTAGTCTGGAGATTTATTTATTACTAGTGGCTGCTCGCGACTCCGTTCGCGTAGAAGTCGGTTTCCCGTGGGAATGCGAAGTTTTCCCGCGGTAAAAATTCTCTTAATTCTTGTATACATATATTTTTAGTATCTAGAACCATTTTCGCAGCGCACGCAAAGGAAGCCCTCAAGGATGAATAATTTTCCCCGTTTTTTCACATTTTCCATTATTTCTTCGCTCCTAATAGTTGCAGCGTGATGTTATATAGCCTAAAGCCTACCTCAATAAATGGTCTATTCAACACAAAAATAATTTTTAAATTCGAACCAGTAGTTCCTGAGATTATAGCGTTCAAACAAACAAACAAACTCTTCAGCTTTATTATATTAGTATAGATTATATTATTAGGTATTATAAACGATCGCCGGTGACACAAATAATTTCGCTTATCATCATTTACGGTAGTATGTCCACGAATAAAATTAATTCTTGATGCAACTTTACTTTACCTCGGTGCTGGCATATGATAAGGGTCGGACGTGTAACAAAACAAAACCCTTAATATTTTTTTCCAAACTGAGCAAAGTACATTACATTATATAGGTTCCTTACTGGGTATCTTATGGAATAGAGTCAAGCAAATAATTGCTATTATTAAAATGCTATTTATTTTTAAACATTTTTAAAAAGCGCTTAAGGCCTGCTTGTTAAGAAAAAGTACTGTGAATCTTAACAATTCTTATTTAAATGTACACTGAAAAGCACCCAATTATTTCTGATAAAGCTTATTGTACAAAATTTTAATACCGTCGCATTTTTAATGTACAACAGTATAAAATCCAAAGATGAATGATCAAATTAAAGAGGGTTGACAGTTTTCAAAGTTTCTGTAAGTAATAAATTACAGAATCCTCAGTGTGCCACCAAAAAGGAAACGCTAAGGGATTGAGTTGATAGAAAATTTAAAGGAAGATCCGCTCCAGATGTCGGTAATGATAATTATCTTTTAGAAACTTACTTACTTATCTTACTTAGGTAATAACAAATGTTTACCTATTGTCTGGTCACCAATGAAATCGTTTTGTTTGGGATGTTAGTACAAAAGCTATCTTTTATGGAATCCGTTTACAAAAGCAAGAAGTATATTTAGGTTTTTGGAACAATATGCAGACGCGTACAGACCTACAGAATATTTGACCTACAAAACTGATATTGTGCTTATATCTGGTATCTACTTGAATACCTACCGTATTATAACAGCTAAGGACACAAAACTTCATGATCAGACAAACTTTTTGGCAACCCTCAAAGCACATTAAAAAAAACAAAAATCAGGAGCACCAACGCAAAATGTAGCACAGCCAAAAATGTATTCCACGAAGTTTTCTCGCACAACACACAATACGCATATTTAGACAATGCTTATACTTCCCAAGTGGGCCGGCTAAATGAAGATGTACGAGGGGTGAACCTAACCACTTTCATGTGTATGGGTCGTAAACTTCGCCACACTGCTTCATATACAGACTTTAGTTTGGTATTTAGTGAGATCAAGCGATAGAACAAAAGGTATATTACGGGGTTATTATCTAAGTTTGGTTTTACACAGCAGCAGTAGTTGTGCGAGAGAAAAGCGGCTATTGAAAGATGAAGTAAAATAATTTTTAGAAACTATTCTGGTGAATAATTGGTATAATATCAAGAGGTCAAGCAGGTGTAAGCAGTCGTCGAAATTTTTTTAACGATTTAAACAATAGGTACTACGTAGCTTGTACTCGTCGCATAGTAACGTACATGTATCAGCTAAAAGTCATATCAGTTTTATTTAAAAAATATTTACTACGGGAAATCGCAGCGATTAAAACAACGCGAATAAGCTAAATTTTAGCTGGATACGTTTTTTTTACATGAAAGCTAAATATATGCTGCTATTTTTTACATGAAAGCTCATATTAAAGCTATAGAAAACATTTACATCAATAACAAGATCAGCTTTCTTAACTTGATTTTCAACAAGTGTTGCGCGCTTCCTTTATCCACCCCAACAGTCTCGACTGCTCATAGCTGATAGGCTTCATAAATCGCCACATCAATGCCCCCCTAATATACAGCAAATCCTCTTAACTATTCCTTTTGCTCTTGTGACTATCCCTTGGCAAAAGCCTACGTTATTTGTGCCCAACTTATGGTTATTGAATTCCCTCTGAATTCACTAAGGGATCCCGGCAAACACAATAGAAGGATAACTAGCTATACATTTTTATACAATCAGAAGTGTATATGTTGGTAAAAAGGTTTGAATATAAAAGTTCTATGGACGAATTGGGAGTATAACGAAGCAGGTGAAGTATAAGGTGATGATATTTAACGGTGGAAATTATTACTGTCGCAAAAAACTACGGAAAAGACTATGTGTGACTTTTTTGGAATAATAATTGAATTTTATTCTAAAACCATTAAGATAAGAGTCATGTATGCTGAGTCGCTGTATTTGTTTTTATATGTTTTGTTAAATTTAACATGTCATCGCCTTTAACCCTTATAATGTTTTTTTGGTGACATCATTTACTAGATTTTTTTACGCACCAATTACGTAAACAAAACATGTAAACAAATTGGTCCGAGCCGGAAATCGTACTTTAACACTTAAACTTAGCTACAGAAGTCGTCAAATCATAATATAATAATATGCAAAATTCCCTATATACGTATATTTGACCTAAAACGGACTATACGTTTTCCTTCTTTGGGAAATAAGTTATTAAAATTTTACACGCATGGTTATAAAGAACATACTTTACGGTGCTGTAAAAATATAAGAATTTTAAGGGCCTACTTTAGCTCCGTTTTTAGAGACTTTCATTGGAGTAAAATAAATATTCAATTGGCACTTTGTAAGGGCCTGCTTGTGGTCGGAATAAATTTGGTTACAGTTAAATATATTGAAAGATACTGTTGCATTGTAGGTGTTAGGAAAGTTCAAGTTAGATTTCAATAAAAAGTTTTCTTTACTAAGAGCCGCGTACATAAAAGCAATTTTATTAAGAACTGGTTTATCAATGGCAGATAAATTCTATTGTACTGATGAGTAGGTAGTCTGCTTCCATTTTCACTTCATACATATCAAATGTTTGAACTCGTCGTGCAACGAGAACATACTACTTTATCTGACAATTGAAAACTAACCCTTTAAATGACTTTCCATATCCAAGTTAGAAGAGGTTATGTTAAATGTTGACAATTCGTTTTAAGCCATATGGTTATTCATTAAAAAATAGGCATAAAAAAGTGTTGTATCAAATTATATTAAACGCTTTGTATAATAATTCGGTGCCGTTGTACACGCTGATTCGGTTTTATTGGTTTCAATTTTGATTTGAGTTCGAACTACAATGTTTACATCCGAATCAAACCAAATTGAGAATCAAATCAGTGTTAACATTTTGCTAGCCGATTTTGGACCCAAAATTAAATGGTGATTATTAAATTAATATCATTTTGTGATGGCTTCGCTTTTGGTTGTTGGAATTAAATGCATATTGGTCAACACAATAATTTATTCTGCTGTATATTCTTTATAGTCTTATCGCAGTACCAGCATGACTCTAATAGAGAAATCAGCTGATGACGTTGATTGTGTTTAGCCGTGTAAAAGGTAAGCAATATTCTTTGGCACTGCCTTAATCCTATTCTATAACTAACCGTAACACGAACCTTCCTTGATGCAAAAGTACTAGGGCATCATTCCTCTATTGAAGGCTACATCGAAGCACCTACCTTAGTATACGGCAAAGCAAGCAGCCGCTGTGGATCATGTATTCCAGTGGCCATAGCAGGCGAATCAAAACACGCTTGATGTCTTAAGAATATAGATCTCAAAGTTACATTTTTAAAGTGGACATACCCGGATAAAAAATGTAACGTCGTATGTGTCCAAAAACTACCATATTGGGTAACAGAGTATTTCGTCAAAATACCACAACATCATTCGTTTATAGAAGACTAAATCGCGTTCTTAACATTGATTCAACACGCACAGTGTTAAAAACTTCTACAATTTATGCAAATATTAACATCACAACTTCAATTTATTAGAGCCTTAACCATAACACTTACCTTCCACAAGGTCATTGATATATTGTGTTTGATTGTAATTATAAAAAAATCTCAAACAAGCACCAGTTGAAATTTGTTACCATCAATCACATTGTTTTTGTTGCTATCACATTGTCACAAAAATTACCAGGGCATATCTGTACCTATAGGCGCTTACTTTTAAATACGGCGATGCCAGCAGCCGTCGTAAATCATATATCACGGTGGCCGTAGCAGGCATATTACACAGTTATTCATTGATTCATTTTCAAGTAACAATCCCCAATACTTGATGATACAGATGTATGTTGAACAATAGTGTGTTCCCAAAAATTTTCACCATTTTATTACGTATCACATGGTGACAAAAAATACCAGGGCAGTGCCATATAGGAGCTTACCTCTAAATACGGCGACGGCAGCACTGCAGACGTCATAGATTGTTTATCGCTGTTGCCATAGCAGACAAATCACAAAGTTACTAAAATCTTGAATATACTTTACTTAATAATATTTTTTTAATTACAATTCTCAAATAAGGTATGCTGATGAAACAGCTGTATTTTAACAAAAGTTTGTTCCCAAAATTCGACACCAGTTATCAAATATAGCAAGCATGATGAGGCAAAAGTACAGTCAGCATCATATAGCTCGTAACATCCACTGTAGCCAAAAACTTGAAAACAACCAGAGTCCTCACTTTCAGCGAATCAACCAGTGTCATCACATTCATCAGAGCATTCAGGTTGCTCTAAATTATCGTAGCGTGCAGAAAGCCTTATAGAAGGTCGCATTCAAAGCGTCTTAAATCCCGTTTCAACCAAAGCGCCATCGGTAACGTAGCGCCCAGGGTAGTCACAATCTTCGGTACAAAGTAAAAAAACAACTTTATGCTTTATGTAATAGCGATGAGAATTCTATGAACAATGATTAGAACGAAATATAAAAAGAAATCACATCTTTGGTATTTTGTTTGAAATTCGAATCTCCTTGAACGAAGTTTCATATTTTACACATCAGATGTCATTTCTTGACCTATAATTAAGCAAGAGCCAAATGCAAAACCTTCCTTAAAATAAATATTTTCCGTGCGAAAAAAGTCTCAATTTTCAATTGTAAAATTGTCGTTAGGGTTATTGAATACTACTGTAAATTATTTTTCAGGTAGGTATCCTTACATCGAGTGTATTCAAAATAAAATACCAATTCGTGAACAAGTAGGAACAGCACAGACTAATAAATCATAATATTATATTTATACACGTATAATGGAACAGAATTAAAACTTTCACTTGTTCATATTTTATTTACTAATGAACATCCGGCTCTTAAACTAAAATGATCATGTGACGTAGGGATTATCACAATATTTATTTACTCTTTTTATTTCATGATAGCCTAGTACTTTGATTTTGTAAACAAATCCCGCGTTGGCATGGTGCACTTTATTACTCTCTCCGTTAAAAAAAACATCATTCTTGTTGTTCATTAGCAACCACTGATACTCTTACTTACTCTTAACAATTTATGATATGCTAGTATGTGTTTGTTAATTAAACCATTAAAAATGGTATATTGAATTTTAATGCAATTAATTTGATCATCTTTTTAAATGGTGATTATAATTTCTATTGATTGACATTTAATTGATGAAAAAAAAGTTGTTTCTGTTTACATAATGAATCTATGTTTTCAATAGGTAATAAAATTATTGCTAGTCTATCTTGACAAGAAATGAAAAAATAATGTAGGTACTTCAATTCTCAAAAAGACTACTTAAACTTGGAATTGAACCCATACTCGTGAATTGTCTATCGGATGCCACAGCCTTGACACCATCGCTGCTTGCTAGAAGTAAACAAAATAAGCTACATAATTTAAACTTTAACAAAAACTTAAAAAAGACTTCAAGCTATCAAAGAATCTAAGTTTAAATTCTCGTATCTAAGATCTAATGAATAATTTCGTTGACTCTTTCTTACTTATGAAAACCTAGTAACATATTTATTTAAATACACTTGAACTCCATTGAATTGCTTAAATTTATTTTTGTTTACTTCTTAAAATGTTATATAAAATTTCAGACGTAGGTATTACGTATGTATTAAAGCATGCCTTTACAAACAAAATATCTTCTTTATAAATCTGAGAGCCCAGTAGTTATTCTAATATCTCATAAATACATATTTTTAATCAAATGAAGTTTTCTGCCAAAACAGTTTCCTCTAGACAAGCGGTAGCGTATCAAGCAAAGTACACCTCTATGACATGAAGCATAAAGTTGTTTTTTTACTTTGTACCGAAGATTGTGACTACCCTGGGCGCTACGTTACCGATGGCGCTTTGGTTGAAACGGGATTTAAGACGCTTTGAATGCGACTTTCTATAAGGCTTTCTGCACGCTATGATAATTTAGAGCAACCTAAATGCTCTGATGAATGTGATGACACTGGTTGATTCGCTGAAAGTGAGGACTCTTGTTGTTTTCAAGTTTTTGGCTACAGTGGATGTTACGAACTATATGATGCTGACTGTACCAGGGTATTAGACTATATAGGATCTTACCTTTAAATACGGCGACGCCAGCACAGCCGTCGTAGATCGTTTAATGCTGTTGCCATAGCAGACAAATCACAAAGTAAACTGATATCTTGAGAATACTTTGCAATGTTTTTTTAATTATAATTCTTAAATAAGGTATGGCCTATATCCACCTAATTCTCCAGCTGTATGTTATCAAAAAATCTGTTCCCAAATTTGACATCAGTTAACAAAATTGCTAGCATTTTGTATCATAAGTACCAGGGCACCATATCTCTTCAGAAGCTTACCTTTAAATACGGCGACGCCAGCAGCCGTCGTAGATCGTGTATCGCGGTGGCCGTAGCAGGCGTAGCATGCGCCGGCCCCGCCCCCGTGTGTCGTAGTCGCGTCACCGCCTCCAGGGCTTGCCTGCTACGCTGCCTGCCGTCGGCCGTAGGCGCCCGGCCCGATGCTACGACTACGTTGCAGGCTATGCGGTCGTATACCTAGGAAATAATTACAAATATTTTAATTTGATGATAAACAATCCACTTGAAGGAATATGATAACAATGTCCGTAGGCTTTTGCAGAACAAGATGAAGTCTTAATAATTTTGTTTTTGGTGTCGGAAATAACTTCGAGGACAGTAAAACCTTTACCAACCAGTAAAAAAACCTTCCTATTATCTTCTTCTCGTATTAAGCATTGTCAGAATCTGTATTTTTTTGAATATCTACCCGCTACCTTAAACTCTCTTTATATTTTTTTACTTTTCCTACATCCACAAAACGTTCCAAACGTCAGCCAAACAAATCTATGCTCTACCCACCTCTAATAAGGTCCTCAACTGCAGATCGTCCAGCACGCTGTGGAACAGGTCGGGGTCAACGAACGCGGGCCCGTCTTGTAACACCGACACGTCGTCCAGCGATTCCACTATCATATTGGCAGCTGGAAATAAGAACCATCATTACAATCGCTGTCTGTTTGTATGTTTATCCGCTATCTCCTCCTAACCCACACAACAGATTTCAATGCGGTTTTCACCATCTTTTAGGGAATGTATTCATTTCGAATTTGTAAATAAAGAACAATCGGAAAATGTTATTATAAGTTAGCCAAAATTCAATGTTTCGTGAGCAAGGCGGCCAAAATTACACCATTGCGAAGCGTGGGCGGGTTGCTAGTTTTAATATAAGAATTTAACCTTTTTTCAATAGCTAGAATGTAAACGAAGAAATTTCATTGTCAAAGTGACAGTACAGGTGCGAAAAACATCTTTTAAATGTTCATATTGTTCATGATTAAGATTGAAATTTTCCTGTGGTATAAAATAAAGAGATCATAAAATTGTTTACACAAATATCAACAGAATTGATACAGACGATTTTAAATTATTTTTATGACACAAGTGTTACTAAATTATCAAGATAGAGAGAAGCTAATTAAGGTACCCAGGACCTTACTGAAATCTGCTATTTTATTAAAGCTCTGCTGTTTAATAGCGCTATATGGTTTAGTAAGTTCAAAATATACGTTCAAATAAGCCACTTAATTTAGTTAGTTAAAAGCTTAAAACATCAAATAAAAGATTGATAATAAATTTCTTGCAACAAAACTAAAGAAAAATAACACTCACCATGACAGATTAATTCTATTCGCTGCTTTTCACTCATTCCATCGCTATCTTCTTAAAATAAAATAAATAAAAACATAAGAAAACAAAAGTAAGTAAAGAATAATTTTAAAAAATATTATAAAATAAAGGAAAACAAAATCCTTATAGAATAAATAAATGTACACTATTTGTACAAGTCCCAAAAACCCTCTTTAATACCTGAGTCTGGGTAACAAAAAGACTAGATATTTGAGGCGAATCATTACAAAAATACAACATGCATTTAAGTAATCCGAAGAAACAAACTATAGCGCGGTTTAATTTGATGTAAGCGTCATCTATGCGTTTACGAAGGAACTATTATAGGCCTGAACCCTATTTGAAAAACGTAGTAAAACATTTTTCTAGTCAACAAGGTAATGTTCAATTATAATTAAAAATGGTAAAAAAAACAAATTTCATAACAAAGTAAAGTATTTTACCATACATCTAATTTCTAACTCAACTTAAATTCAACAAAATCAAACACTTAAAAAACCCATTGCATTACCAACGGCACCAAAAAGAGTCCTCGTGTATTTACAAAAAGGCCATAAGCGACTCACCAGCGGCGTTGGCCTCCTCTATGATGGCCTGCTTCCTGGGCAGCTGCTCGTCCTCCTCGTCGTCGTCGGCGGCGGCGGCGGACAGCGTGGCGGCTCGCAGGCGCCGCCGGGAGTTGAACTTGTATCATATGACTACTACACTAGACACATGCGACTCACCAGCGGCGTTGGCCTCCTCTATGATGGCCTGCTTCCTGGGCAGCTGCTCGTCCTCCTCGTCGTCGTCGGCGGCGGCGGCGGACAGCGTGGCGGCTCGCAGGCGCCGCCGGGAGTTGAACTTGTATCATATGACTACTACACTAGACACATGCGACTCACCAGCGGCGTTGGCCTCCTCTATGATGGCCTGCTTCCTGGGCAGCTGCTCGTCCTCCTCGTCGTCGTCGGCGGCGGCGGCGGACAGCGTGGCGGCTCGCAGGCGCCGCCGGGAGTTGAACTTGTATCATATGACTACTACACTAGACACATGCGACTCACCCGCGGCGTTGGCCTCCTCTATGATGGCCTGCTTCCTGGGCAGCTGCTCGTCCTCCTCGTCGTCGTCGGCGGCGGCGGCGGACAGCGTGGCGGCTCGCAGGCGCCGCCGGGAGTTGAACTTGTATCATATGACTACTACACTAGACACATGCGACTCACCAGCGGCGTTGGCCTCCTCTATGATGGCCTGCTTCCTGGGCAGCTGCTCGTCCTCCTCGTCGTCGTCGGCGGCGGCGGCGGACAGCGTGGCGGCTCGCAGGCGCCGCCGGGAGTTGAACTTGTATCATATGACTACTACACTAGACACATGCGACTCACCAGCGGCGTTGGCCTCCTCTATGATGGCCTGCTTCCTGGGCAGCTGCTCGTCCTCCTCGTCGTCGTCGGCGGCGGCGGCGGACAGCGTGGCGGCTCGCAGGCGCCGCCGGGAGTTGAACTTGTATCATATGACTACTACACTAGACACATGCGACTCACCAGCGGCGTTGGCCTCCTCTATGATGGCCTGCTTCCTGGGCAGCTGCTCGTCCTCCTCGTCGTCGTCGGCGGCGGCGGCGGACAGCGTGGCGGCTCGCAGGCGCCGCCGGGAGTTGAACTTGTATCATATGACTACTACACTAGACACATGCGACTCACCAGCGGCGTTGGCCTCCTCTATGATGGCCTGCTTCCTGGGCAGCTGCTCGTCCTCCTCGTCGTCGTCGGCGGCGGCGGCGGACAGCGTGGCGGCTCGCAGGCGCCGCCGGGAGTTGAACTTGTATCATATGACTACTACACTAGACACATGCGACTCACCAGCGGCGTTGGCCTCCTCTATGATGGCCTGCTTCCTGGGCAGCTGCTCGTCCTCCTCGTCGTCGTCGGCGGCGGCGGCGGACAGCGTGGCGGCTCGCAGGCGCCGCCGGGAGTTGAACTTGTATCATATGACTACTACACTAGACACATGCGACTCACCAGCGGCGTTGGCCTCCTCTATGATGGCCTGCTTCCTGGGCAGCTGCTCGTCCTCCTCGTCGTCGTCGGCGGCGGCGGCGGACAGCGTGGCGGCTCGCAGGCGCCGCCGGGAGTTGAACTTGTATCATATGACTACTACACTAGACACATGCGACTCACCAGCGGCGTTGGCCTCCTCTATGATGGCCTGCTTCCTGGGCAGCTGCTCGTCCTCCTCGTCGTCGTCGGCGGCGGCGGCGGACAGCGTGGCGGCTCGCAGGCGCCGCCGGGAGTTGAACTTGTATCATATGACTACTACACTAGACACATGCGACTCACCAGCGGCGTTGGCCTCCTCTATGATGGCCTGCTTCCTGGGCAGCTGCTCGTCCTCCTCGTCGTCGTCGGCGGCGGCGGCGGACAGCGTGGCGGCTCGCAGGCGCCGCCGGGAGTTGAACTTGTATCATATGACTACTACACTAGACACATGCGACTCACCAGCGGCGTTGGCCTCCTCTATGATGGCCTGCTTCCTGGGCAGCTGCTCGTCCTCCTCGTCGTCGTCGGCGGCGGCGGCGGACAGCGTGGCGGCTCGCAGGCGCCGCCGGGAGTTGAACTTGTATCATATGACTACTACACTAGACACATGCGACTCACCAGCGGCGTTGGCCTCCTCTATGATGGCCTGCTTCCTGGGCAGCTGCTCGTCCTCCTCGTCGTCGTCGGCGGCGGCGGCGGACAGCGTGGCGGCTCGCAGGCGCCGCCGGGAGTTGAACTTGTATCATATGACTACTACACTAGACACATGCGACTCACCAGCGGCGTTGGCCTCCTCTATGATGGCCTGCTTCCTGGGCAGCTGCTCGTCCTCCTCGTCGTCGTCGGCGGCGGCGGCGGACAGCGTGGCGGCTCGCAGGCGCCGCCGGGAGTTGAACTTGTATCATATGACTACTACACTAGACACATGCGACTCACCAGCGGCGTTGGCCTCCTCTATGATGGCCTGCTTCCTGGGCAGCTGCTCGTCCTCCTCGTCGTCGTCGGCGGCGGCGGCGGACAGCGTGGCGGCTCGCAGGCGCCGCCGGGAGTTGAACTTGTATCATATGACTACTACACTAGACACATGCGACTCACCAGCGGCGTTGGCCTCCTCTATGATGGCCTGCTTCCTGGGCAGCTGCTCGTCCTCCTCGTCGTCGTCGGCGGCGGCGGCGGACAGCGTGGCGGCTCGCAGGCGCCGCCGGGAGTTGAACTTGTATCATATGACTACTACACTAGACACATGCGACTCACCAGCGGCGTTGGCCTCCTCTATGATGGCCTGCTTCCTGGGCAGCTGCTCGTCCTCCTCGTCGTCGTCGGCGGCGGCGGCGGACAGCGTGGCGGCTCGCAGGCGCCGCCGGGAGTTGAACTTGTATCATATGACTACTACACTAGACACATGCGACTCACCAGCGGCGTTGGCCTCCTCTATGATGGCCTGCTTCCTGGGCAGCTGCTCGTCCTCCTCGTCGTCGTCGGCGGCGGCGGCGGACAGCGTGGCGGCTCGCAGGCGCCGCCGGGAGTTGAACTTGTATCATATGACTACTACACTAGACACATGCGACTCACCAGCGGCGTTGGCCTCCTCTATGATGGCCTGCTTCCTGGGCAGCTGCTCGTCCTCCTCGTCGTCGTCGGCGGCGGCGGCGGACAGCGTGGCGGCTCGCAGGCGCCGCCGGGAGTTGAACTTGTATCATATGACTACTACACTAGACACATGCGACTCACCAGCGGCGTTGGCCTCCTCTATGATGGCCTGCTTCCTGGGCAGCTGCTCGTCCTCCTCGTCGTCGTCGGCGGCGGCGGCGGACAGCGTGGCGGCTCGCAGGCGCCGCCGGGAGTTGAACTTGTATCATATGACTACTACACTAGACACATGCGACTCACCAGCGGCGTTGGCCTCCTCTATGATGGCCTGCTTCCTGGGCAGCTGCTCGTCCTCCTCGTCGTCGTCGGCGGCGGCGGCGGACAGCGTGGCGGCTCGCAGGCGCCGCCGGGAGTTGAACTTGTATCATATGACTACTACACTAGACACATGCGACTCACCAGCGGCGTTGGCCTCCTCTATGATGGCCTGCTTCCTGGGCAGCTGCTCGTCCTCCTCGTCGTCGTCGGCGGCGGCGGCGGACAGCGTGGCGGCTCGCAGGCGCCGCCGGGAGTTGAACTTGTATCATATGACTACTACACTAGACACATGCGACTCACCAGCGGCGTTGGCCTCCTCTATGATGGCCTGCTTCCTGGGCAGCTGCTCGTCCTCCTCGTCGTCGTCGGCGGCGGCGGCGGACAGCGTGGCGGCTCGCAGGCGCCGCCGGGAGTTGAACTTGTATCATATGACTACTACACTAGACACATGCGACTCACCAGCGGCGTTGGCCTCCTCTATGATGGCCTGCTTCCTGGGCAGCTGCTCGTCCTCCTCGTCGTCGTCGGCGGCGGCGGCGGACAGCGTGGCGGCTCGCAGGCGCCGCCGGGAGTTGAACTTGTATCATATGACTACTACACTAGACACATGCGACTCACCAGCGGCGTTGGCCTCCTCTATGATGGCCTGCTTCCTGGGCAGCTGCTCGTCCTCCTCGTCGTCGTCGGCGGCGGCGGCGGACAGCGTGGCGGCTCGCAGGCGCCGCCGGGAGTTGAACTTGTATCATATGACTACTACACTAGACACATGCGACTCACCAGCGGCGTTGGCCTCCTCTATGATGGCCTGCTTCCTGGGCAGCTGCTCGTCCTCCTCGTCGTCGTCGGCGGCGGCGGCGGACAGCGTGGCGGCTCGCAGGCGCCGCCGGGAGTTGAACTTGTATCATATGACTACTACACTAGACACATGCGACTCACCAGCGGCGTTGGCCTCCTCTATGATGGCCTGCTTCCTGGGCAGCTGCTCGTCCTCCTCGTCGTCGTCGGCGGCGGCGGCGGACAGCGTGGCGGCTCGCAGGCGCCGCCGGGAGTTGAACTTGTATCATATGACTACTACACTAGACACATGCGACTCACCAGCGGCGTTGGCCTCCTCTATGATGGCCTGCTTCCTGGGCAGCTGCTCGTCCTCCTCGTCGTCGTCGGCGGCGGCGGCGGACAGCGTGGCGGCTCGCAGGCGCCGCCGGGAGTTGAACTTGTATCATATGACTACTACACTAGACACATGCGACTCACCAGCGGCGTTGGCCTCCTCTATGATGGCCTGCTTCCTGGGCAGCTGCTCGTCCTCCTCGTCGTCGTCGGCGGCGGCGGCGGACAGCGTGGCGGCTCGCAGGCGCCGCCGGGAGTTGAACTTGTATCATATGACTACTACACTAGACACATGCGACTCACCAGCGGCGTTGGCCTCCTCTATGATGGCCTGCTTCCTGGGCAGCTGCTCGTCCTCCTCGTCGTCGTCGGCGGCGGCGGCGGACAGCGTGGCGGCTCGCAGGCGCCGCCGGGAGTTGAACTTGTATCATATGACTACTACACTAGACACATGCGACTCACCAGCGGCGTTGGCCTCCTCTATGATGGCCTGCTTCCTGGGCAGCTGCTCGTCCTCCTCGTCGTCGTCGGCGGCGGCGGCGGACAGCGTGGCGGCTCGCAGGCGCCGCCGGGAGTTGAACTTGTATCATATGACTACTACACTAGACACATGCGACTCACCAGCGGCGTTGGCCTCCTCTATGATGGCCTGCTTCCTGGGCAGCTGCTCGTCCTCCTCGTCGTCGTCGGCGGCGGCGGCGGACAGCGTGGCGGCTCGCAGGCGCCGCCGGGAGTTGAACTTGTATCATATGACTACTACACTAGACACATGCGACTCACCAGCGGCGTTGGCCTCCTCTATGATGGCCTGCTTCCTGGGCAGCTGCTCGTCCTCCTCGTCGTCGTCGGCGGCGGCGGCGGACAGCGTGGCGGCTCGCAGGCGCCGCCGGGAGTTGAACTTGTATCATATGACTACTACACTAGACACATGCGACTCACCAGCGGCGTTGGCCTCCTCTATGATGGCCTGCTTCCTGGGCAGCTGCTCGTCCTCCTCGTCGTCGTCGGCGGCGGCGGCGGACAGCGTGGCGGCTCGCAGGCGCCGCCGGGAGTTGAACTTGTATCATATGACTACTACACTAGACACATGCGACTCACCAGCGGCGTTGGCCTCCTCTATGATGGCCTGCTTCCTGGGCAGCTGCTCGTCCTCCTCGTCGTCGTCGGCGGCGGCGGCGGACAGCGTGGCGGCTCGCAGGCGCCGCCGGGAGTTGAACTTGTATCATATGACTACTACACTAGACACATGCGACTCACCAGCGGCGTTGGCCTCCTCTATGATGGCCTGCTTCCTGGGCAGCTGCTCGTCCTCCTCGTCGTCGTCGGCGGCGGCGGCGGACAGCGTGGCGGCTCGCAGGCGCCGCCGGGAGTTGAACTTGTATCATATGACTACTACACTAGACACATGCGACTCACCAGCGGCGTTGGCCTCCTCTATGATGGCCTGCTTCCTGGGCAGCTGCTCGTCCTCCTCGTCGTCGTCGGCGGCGGCGGCGGACAGCGTGGCGGCTCGCAGGCGCCGCCGGGAGTTGAACTTGTATCATATGACTACTACACTAGACACATGCGACTCACCAGCGGCGTTGGCCTCCTCTATGATGGCCTGCTTCCTGGGCAGCTGCTCGTCCTCCTCGTCGTCGTCGGCGGCGGCGGCGGACAGCGTGGCGGCTCGCAGGCGCCGCCGGGAGTTGAACTTGTATCATATGACTACTACACTAGACACATGCGACTCACCCGCGGCGTTGGCCTCCTCTATGATGGCCTGCTTCCTGGGCAGCTGCTCGTCCTCCTCGTCGTCGTCGGCGGCGGCGGCGGACAGCGTGGCGGCTCGCAGGCGCCGCCGGGAGTTGAACTTCTTCAACTCTTCCACGGTGTTGGAGAGGTGGATGCGGTTCTGCTTGTCGCGGTCCTGTGTATAAACCAGTCGATGTTTGCTAACTTACCGCCGAAACCAATATTCTACTAACCTAAGTCTTGTTATTTGTGTAACTATGGTAACTATTATCCATGTTTTTGGTATGGTAGATAGCTGTTGATATGGAAATGACAGAAACACGTCACAAAAAACCAAACTACAAAAACAACAACCCAATTTCCAAGGTTTTAACTATAGTAGAATATTGGACTCGGCCGTAAAACTAAACGTACAACTCTCTGTATGCTATCCTCAACCACTATCAATAGTTCGAGCTAAATTCCAATTGTTCGGATTTAATGATCAGTTGACGGATAAGTAGTCAATACACTAAGACTAAACCCATTTCTCTATGTTATTTCTCCATATGAAATAACAAAAGTAAGGGTTGATTTTTTAACTGTCAGATAAATCTTGTAAGATAAGTAGTTAATGCACAAAGTGATGACGAAAACATATGAACAGCTTTTAGTGTATTAAAAGAGATGGGGTTCAAGTAGGTATTTTTCTTACTCGTAAGTATGGTTGAACTTAAATATTCATGTTTTTTTCTTGTCTTAAATTAGTAGTTTACAACTTCATAACATAGAAAAAAATATAAAAAGGCTTAAAAATACTTTAGATATTTTTAAAAACGAAAATTAAAACATTGAAAAAATTAGAGCAATTGAAACGCCGCCATTTTCCCATAGTGGGACTTTACTATGAACTTTTCAGTTACTTCATACATTTTTACAGTTTTAATAACTTTAAAACCCTGGAAGAAGCCAAAAAATTATCTTATAAGTATTGCATAGTACCGGAGTCCACAAATACTACTCGAAAACACCCCGAGAAAGTGTTTTTCCATATTTCTAGTAATGCGAAAACGGTGGTGTAAGGTGATGAGAAGGGATAATATTTCTCCTAAATCTTGTTCATAGTGTTGTAAAGATCATTTTAACGTAAGTATTCTTTATTTATATACAGCTTATTGTGAATTAGTAAAAAATAAGTTTTGCATTAGCTATTGAACATTAGAAAATTCGGTTTAAAATTAACCTTAAATAAATAAATAGGTAAGGTAATAGTTACCTACCTACTAACTAACTTTCTATAAAAACTTTATTCCTGTTGTGGTTTTACGATTTTTTATGGTTGTTGGTTTATTCCGGGTTAAGGAAGATACAGAAAATTATATAGAATACAATTTAATGAAAGAGCAAGGATAAAAATGTACATTACGGTTAAAGAAAGGAGTTTTGCCTCATATATTTTTGTGTCAATATCAAAATGTTTTGGTGTATGAAAAGTAAACTGCTGTGTGCATTTATGAATAAAAACCTATATTATATGCTAGTCTTAAATATATTATGAAACATAACAATTCAATTTTACTCCTCTGATCTCAGCGCTCGTAAAATCGGGTTTTGATGCAAAATTTAAATATGCTGTCATCATTAATGCATCCGATAGATTGTCCTATTGTGCTATGACAGAACCAGCTTCGGTCATGGTCAAAGATTCACTACCAATCTAAACTTAACTTCATTACCTACAATCAGCACAAGAATATAGATTTAAATTATTTATTTTTTTCACAAAAACTTGTAAAATAGTATGAATTTCGACGCTGATGAATGCAATGTCGTGTCAGATGACATCACATTACGTTCGACCAATCGTGGCGCGTTTTTGAAGTTTGAATTTCGCTCCCTTATTTTGCACTTTTTGAATATTATTTTAGCACAATTTAAAAATAACCTTTTCATTACAATATAAGGATAATAAGTATTCTAGAAAAAAACATTTAAGGCCATTTACGCGATCACTATTACTTGAAATTAAACTCATTTGCAAAAATATCGAAACGTCGGATAAATAAAAATAATTCAATAAACGCGTTATACCCGTTAAAAATGAGTTTAATTTCAAATTTTAGGCCATTTAAATTATGTGCATATTCCCTATTGCGTTCTGTTCCTTTTTTAAATCATTGAGTAGAGACTGATAGATATATTTGACAAGTTGTTTTTGTTATTTTTATTTTCTATTATTTTGTTATTTAAATTTTTTAATTTTAATTTTTTATTATAACTTTAATTTTAGCTTATGTTGTACTTATTTTATATAATGTTGTGTTTACATCTTGAGAAGCTTGTACTATAATCTTATTTAATGTTATTATCTTTATGTTTCAAAAGTGTAAGTTTCGTTTTGTAAACCTAAATAAAAAAAATAAAAAAAAAAAAGTTGATTTTACATTGAAAATGGTCCTATTTTGTTTTTATTTGAAAGTACATATTTATATTCCTTAACTTCTTCTAAACCATGCAACGCAAACTACAAATATTAAACGGCAAGATGGATTTCTATTTTTTCCTTTACATAAACGTCTCGATTTTTAGCTGGTTTTCTAATTAATGTTTTGATATTTTCCTACTGCAATGCACAAACTTTATACACGGTACATAAGTAGCTTTAGACCGAAAAATTTTGATTTAATTCCAAAGCAAAGGCTAAAAAAAAAAAATTTACTTTCGATTTTTTTATTTCATAATATTTTACCTATACGATAGTCGAGGTTAAGCAACAGCGGCCGCGGTCAGTCCTAGGATGGGTGACCGCTAGTGGCATTACATCCCGAGTTTCTCCGTGCTTCGGAAGGCACGTTAAGCCGTTGGTCCCGGGTACTTTTCCACCTCGTACTCGTCAAGCCAAGTCAGGTGCCTAGTAGACAGGCGGCTTGAAAAATACTGACAGTAGGGTGGCCACTACCCTACGGGAACCACGTCAGAGGCCCTAACAAGGCGGTTCCCAAAAACTCTGACACTAGATGAATATGTGCTGCAAAGTGCATACTCATCACACGAAGAAGAAGAAGAAGACCTATAAAATATTAGTTTCGCCCATTGTTAACGTTAGCCACAAAGAATCATGCTGTATATTTACCCGTATCCAGCGATGGTTGAGCACATCCTGTATGTTGATTCTCTGCGTGTGATCCACTGCTAGCATCCTCTGAACCAGTTCTTTGGCGGAGTCGCTGATGTCGTCCCATTGTGGGGAGTCGAACTGAAAACAAAGTTCATTTTAAACTGGCATTTCATATACAAGATTAGTCTTCTGCCCGTGACTTCATCTGCGTGGAAAAAAATGCAAAATAGAATATGCTCGAATATGTCGCTATTATTTGTTATTTACACGCAAAAAGTTTAAAGTTAACTTTTTTAATCCTTGTCTTTTATTTATGTGGATTTTTCACTTTGGATTTCGGACAGAATGTTATTTACTTTATTTAGAATGTCTACTAAGTAGTTACTACTTATAACTGCAATTCTGTTACTGTACAAAAAAATGTAAGTATATACTTATTACATAAACCTTAACATATTGAACAATTTCTACGCCAGGAGCTCCATATTAAATCCATAAACATAAACAAATTATTAATCATTAATATATACTCACTCTCAATCTCCCCCGGCATATAGCTTCAAACAGCCGTTCCCTGGTCCCGGTGAATGGCAGATATCCCACGAGCAGCACATGCAGCAATATCCCCGCTGCCCAAACATCCACCGGCTTGCCGTAGAGCTGGCTGGAAACCACCTCCGGGGCCATGTAGTGGGGTGTTCCAATGCGACCTGGGGATATAGAAGGCTTTAGGATGGAGAATATGGATGTTAAATGGTGTGAATTATGGTTAATTTACAGTTCATTAGTTAAATTACAAAATATATGTCATAATTAATTTTCTTTGTTATTTACAAAATAGTTGAAAGTAATTAATATTTACACACAGTTATTATATTAATAATTCAATTTTAATTATCTAACAAACAATATATGTGAACAACAATTCAACCATTGCGTGACTATACAGTGCTCGAGTGAGTAATGAAATGCTGTGGATATGAATTACATTTTGGTTTATTTATAATGCTTGTAGCGTGAACGTCAACTCCACATCGTGAATAACATAGAACCCACCACAAGATGAGTTTGTGAATACGTGCTAATACATAAACTTAGTTACACTTCGTATAAGCCACTAAATATGCCTGCCGTAAAAGACACATAAATGGACGAAGTTGTGCCGTTGGAGTTTGCACTTTGTTATCATGCTGTTAGGGCTCGTTTTGCTTCGTCTTACCATACTCGTCAGACTTGAGATACGCTTGGCCCAAAGGGCCGATTAGCGGGCGATTGTCCATCACGAGCTCTGTGTAATATAATCTACAGTCACTTACTGCTAGTTGGATGTTCACTTTGGGTAGGAATTCGGTGCATTTGCTGTTTACCTAACTTGACATTTCAGTAATCTTATCTCCAATCGTATATTTATTTAAATCTTGAATAAAGCAACATTGAATCAGGGCATTTGATGAAAAACAAAGCAAATAAAAAAAAACACCCATTACGTACAATAACTTCAAAATAAAAAAACATCCATACGGACACTGGACCAAAATCTATATTTTTTTTATAATTCAATATAATATTCATACCTGGTGGAGCAGCATTCTGGGTTGGAGTAGGTAGTTGAGCAGCCACTCCGAATCCTCCCAATTTGACTGGAGCACAGTTGTCCCTGCCGGCCAGCAGCACACAATGCGGACGAACATCTCGGTGAACTATGTCATTCTCATGGCAGTAGCGGAGAGCTTCTAGGATTTGTCGCATGTAGTGGCTGGAATTTACAATAACATAGATAAGAAAGTTTTATAATGTTATTGGAGGAAAATGTCATCAAAGCTTGATTGTCACTAGTTATATCATCCCATGATTTTGTATCCGATGGATTCTGTTTGTATTTTTTTTTGTATCAATTGGTTTATAATGGTTTTAATGAGTACAATTTTGATTTAATTATTAATTATTGTTGTTGCTTATAAATGAATTCTTAATATTGACCACATTATCAGAGTTCTAGTTGCTTAATGTGTGTAGTGTTCATTGCGTTATTACTTACCATGCAACTGCCTCACTATACACAAATCCCGCTGTGGCTCTTCTTACAACTTCAAAGCAGAGGTCTGATCCATCCATACTGAGACAAAAGAAGTTAATTATTTTAGAAATTAGTAACATTTCTAAAGAAATGTGGTTTTCAAATTTAGACAATAACCATAAAATTTATTTTACTTATTTGCAGTCAAGCAAATGTTTGTTTTTCTACATTCAATATCAATAAAAAAGAGTGTTACATTACATTTTGTTTAAAAAATCTACCATTTCAAATGTTAAGGCTTAGTATTAGTCTACTATGCAAAAGAAAAATGATTTATATGCTAAGAAAAGAACTATAATTTCTATACTTAGAAGACTATAATTTCTGTGCTAATCACTACTTTATATTAATGTTGTAATAATAAATTTGATAAATGAAATATTTAGTTATTTAATTGCACTTACTACTCAAATACCATGTAGAGCATTCCTTCCGAGCTGTATGTCTCCAACAACTCCACAATATGCGGGTGTTTTAGCATGTGGCATATTGTTGCCTCCCGTTTCAAATCTGTAATATTGAATCAAATGTCTAAACTCATGTAATTATCTATGAAAGTCACCTTCTAAGATTGTAAATTAAGATGAGATATAAATTTGATGATATATCTTTGAGATTATAGGCTTAAATTGTATGAAAAGTATTCATTAGTAGCTTAGCTTGTATGTTTTGGCATCAACTTTTATCTTATCTTAAATATTGATTAAGATTATGTATTAAGCTTTTTTAAAAAAATAGAGCTTTAGTTTAAATATTTTCTTATATGAAGTACATAACAAATTAATTTACCTGCAGTGCTTAAACCAGGGCTAGCAGTGAAGCGAGCTACATCAACAATCTTCACAGCAAACTGTTGCCCTGTCTGCCTATGTACACAGCGACGGACCAAACTGAATGGCCCCCTAAAATTTTATATAATATGGTATATTTAATGCAAAACCTTTAGTAGTTTTGGTAGGCTAGCAATATAATTTCCAATCTAAAAACCAAAACTTCTTAAAGTTAAAAATTCTTCTTAATTATAAATAAAGAATGGTGTAAGTACAAGTTCGTTTGTTTTGAATGATAATGTTGTTACTGGGATTATTTACAAGTTATAGGGTCACTGGTAACTCAACCATGATAACATCAGTAAGAATCTTATTAGAAATCTACTTACTTTCCAATTATTTCGCATAACTCATATACGTCGTCAAACAGCACTTCGTCCTCAGCCATTTTTAACAGCACAACAGTTCACAGTATTTCAGAAATATGTAGAAAATATCATTTTAGCACAGCCTGAGACTTAAGATACGAAGGTTACGCCCAAAGGGTAAATTCACAAAATATTACACTACACTCATTGAATATTATAACTAGTTTACTTTTTTAAAGAAGTATTACAAATAAATAACGTTTTACAACTAAATACCGTGCATAATTTGTGCATTTTGTAAAATACGGTGCTACTATCTTGCGTACTTGGTGACACTTGTTTTAAAGACTTAGAGAAAATTGTGAGGTGCAGAATTAAACTCTTTTAATAAATTAACTAGATCTTTTATAAACTGTAAATTACACTATAATTTTTCACTAAAATGCGATAAAATTCATTTTGAAAAAGATTTTCCCGTCCGTATTTACTTTTGACATACGAGATTGCGATTTTTTCATGTGACATTGATAGGTGGCGCTTTCGCGCAAAAACTCGCGTACTTAGAGTAGAATAATGAACTGGAATGAGAATAACATCACAGAACTAGTTTAGAGCGCCATCTATTTATTGCTTGACAGTTTCGACGTATTGTGTCCGTAAAATAAGTTATTAAGTAGTAGTGTATCTGAGTCTGATAATCAGACTGTATATTTTTGTATCTTATTTTGATCTGCTGGGTATCAGGCGAAATTAAGGCTTCATAATGATGTCTTTAACTCTATTAAAATATTTAACCTCTTACTATTAAAAATAAAAAAGCAGCAGAGGTAAACTTTAAAAGATGAAGTACTTTACTTATAAAACTGATTAATCTTATCGAATTCTATGTTTTAAAAAAAAATAATTAAATATGTTACTTATAAATATGAATTTTAAATTTCATTATTATAAGATTGAATAAAATAATTTGGTCAAGCCGTAAACATTTGGATCCTTTTCAGCTGAATCTAATTATTAGAATCTTAACATAGTAAAATCTGTGAACATAAATGTCATTCAAAAATTTTAATCACACTGGCGCGCCGGCCGATCATACTTCAGCGCCATCTACGATCAAAACCACCAACGAATGGACTATGACTATGGATACACCGAGAATAATCTGACTGTTGGAATACTCTATGATAAACGCTTAGGTATGTTCAAAAACTTTTCTGATATTTTTCTTTTCAATAATAATACCCTGCATACTTACATACCTAGTTATTTACTTACTAATTGCGGTCCGTGTGCTGAACTTCTTTTGTTGCCTGACCTAATTCAATTATGAGTGTTGATGAATAGCGGTCTGTGATGAATAGAACCTTGTTGACGTTTTAATTAAGCTACTTACTCCGCTCACTCCTTTGAATTACGTCTCACATCACGAGTCGCGTCTTCCATTTTCAGTTTATTGTGTTGGATGCAGAAAGGCTACTGGTCGCCTCGTGTGTCAACACCTTCGTGTAAACAAAATCCGTTTTTTTAAGTTTTATTAGTGAATAATAATGACAATCCATTAAGATTGAATAACTAATAGCCCGGCAGTTTTGTGGTGCAGAATAAAAAACAAGCTCTTCTTTACTCTTAGTTTAATTAAAATTAAAATATAAATAGGTTACAAGTAGCTGAATTAACAAATAAATTGACTTATGAATTTATTATTGTATGTTCTAATAGAAAATAAATTTTTAGATAGGTACCTAGATAGAGTAACCACTATAATATTTCTAGTATTAGATACTATCTAGTAGACATCTTTTCCATAACATTTAGGTTTTACAGAGGGCTCCATAAAGTTTGGATTTTAATTGCTACGGATACTTTATTTCACAGTGCGCGTTGTTTTCAATATTTTGGGAAACGTAGGTAAATATCATTAGGTATAATATATTATTTTAAGCAATTCATATTATTGTGGATTTAAAAAAAAAAACATTTAAATAAATAAGTAAGTATCTACTTTTATAAGTTTCCTAACTTTTCTTTCTTTTTAAGATAGTTAATCTTTTTAATAAGGAAACTTCCTTTTCCCCGAAAATAATACGTAGCCATAAGCGATTTATAAGATGACGGAAATCTAAAAATGTTAACTTTTATTAATCCTCTACAATTTTTTCGAGATGTTATGTTGGGCAATTGAGTGACTCTGTAGTTTTCTTCTGGAAGTATTCACAACTTGGCACACTGACGACGATGTTCGTATCCTGAGATTTTGATTTTCGCGCCTCGTTCACGGACACCCTGTAGCTGCAGTCAAAGTTTAGTTCGTATATTTCGAAGTTGTTGTCCTGCAAGAAATAGTTTTTACTAGTTAGTGAGATGATATTTTTAAAGGAACTTTCGACTGTTCGTTTATTCTTTAACATTCTGTCTCCCTTTTTCATGAACACATTATCAACTTTTGTCAGCCTTGAGGCTAACCCTTAACCCTTAAGGTTAACTATGAACATAAGATACAGTTTTTTTATTGATTGTGATAAAATATGTTTAAAGTTTAAATTGAAATAGTTTACTAAAGAAATTACCGTGGTTGATGCTGTCATTTGCTTGGATGATGTATTATTTGGTTTTCCACACTTTATTGTGTTCCAGTGTACGTAATAACTGCAAATAAATAACAACAAATAAATACAAAAAATAATAATAATTCAACAGTCTGAGCCAGTCACGAAAATAATTGTTAAGGTTTGTTTGGGTAAACCTTTCGTCGTTAATTATTTATAAAAATCCATTCTTTTTACCTTTTTATTCTTCTGTCGTAGTTAGGTTTTGCTTCCCAAGTAATCCTTGCTTTAATTGCGCTTCTAATTAGGTTAATGTTTAGAAGTTTTAGTCCTTTTATAAGCTTAGCTTTCTTTGTTAGTGCTTCGGGTGGTCGTTCTGAAATATAATTAACATGATATTCAGATAGATATTTAAGATGAACATTCTAAAATTAATGATTTTAAAAATAATAATCTTTCAATACCTACATTTATCCGGCTCGAAGGATCATTAAACTTACCACCGTTGTTATTGGTAGCTGTTGTATTGAAAAATACCGCTGCCTTCTCGCTTCTTAACTTCGTAGTGCCAAACTGGCTTATAGTCTGAACTTGAAGGAAATACATAGAGTTTGCTCTCAAACCGTTGATTTCTACACTATTTTGTGTCTGAAAAGATCAAATAGAGTCAAAAATCTGCTGATCATTGTATTTATCTGATCCAATTACTTAATTATCTAGTCATGGGTAAGTTGACTATAGACATAGGTATATTTATCATGCTAGTGAAAAAGATTAACTTTTATATTATGTAGCTAAGTATAGAAGTTAGTTTAACTTTAGTTTTATACCTTAGGAACTGTTTGATGACTGACTAAAACTGAATCCAAATCTCCACTCAAGCCTCTGACGCGACGGCTCCAGAAAACTTTGTACCGGATTATTGGTAAATCTGACTTGGATTCCTTCCATTCCAATTTTATAGTTGCAGTTCCTGAAAAATAAATTTATTATTTGGTAGACATATCGACAGACGAACAGCTCGACAGACCGATAGATCGACAGATCGACAGACCGACCGTTTCACTGAGTTACATATTTGAACATTGCTCGAAACCTTTAAGCCCTAATGATGTTATTTACAATTTCATTAATTAATTAAAATTAATATCTAGAAAATATAGACGTGAGATCGTTAAAGAGAAAGTTAAACTATTGTTATTGCTATAACAATTATGAAGCTAGAAATCCAGTAAAAAAAATAGATGAGCTAATTAAATTACGCCATTGTCTACAGTAACTTAAAACGTACATAAATATATCATTTTTCTAGAAGCTGTTATTAACGCCCTGTCTGAGAAAAATCTAATTTAAAAACCGTGGTGTAATGATAATGATTGAAATGAAAGCTGCTTTTGTACTATCTATATCTATTAATAATTTAGCTACTAAGGAATTTACTCTAACTTATCTAAAATCTTACCATTCTCCATTTTGACCTGGTGCACCTTAAGCTTCTTCGGTGGAAGAGGTGGCCTGGGTCCTTTACGGGGTGTGAATGGTGCTGATGGTTCAGAAAACCCTCGGGTTCCAGAGGCACTGACTGCAGCAACGCGGAATCGGTACCAGTGACCCGGTTTTAAGATGTTGCGCAGGGACACCTTTGATCTAGTTTCAAGAAATGACAGTTTAAGGTTATTGTTAGAGTAAGTTTTAAGACATGGGCTAGTTACTGACTCATTCATTGATTAAGGATTTGATCTCTTTCTCCTAGTTTCAACTAATGATTTGCTATTTTCAAACGATATCATCATGTATAAAATATATCCCGAAAATTGAGAAAGAGAAGTGCCTAACTCAAATGCTATCTTCACTGACTTACTTTTTCGTCCTTCTCAATATGTTCCACTGACCAAGCCTAGCCTCCTCATATTTCGGGCCTAGGTGATGCTGTTCCTCCAATAAATATAAGATTGGACCTGGAACTGCCCTGGCCAAGTCACCAACACCGTCCGACCATTTAATTGTGATGAATCGTCTTCGCTCTTGCACATCGATAGTTGGCACTGCAGGTAAACCTGGATGGCAAGTTAGAAATATAGTTTAGAATTATCATGATTATGGGGTACAGTGACGGCTAATTATTCCTAATAAAAATCAGATGCATGCAGTTAAACCACGCATTCACGAAATTCGTCTTTCAAGTGTTAGCAGAATAACACGAAGAGCATACTAGGACACGCCCACTAATTAATATAATTATAACTACTAATTATAGTTTTTTTGTCTGTTTTTTTTATAATTATAATGGTATAATTTAAATAGTCTATAAAAATTGGTTATATTAACTGTCATTCACGAGAGAAAATACAATAGTTGTATTATAAAGGACAAAAATGGTTGTAAGAGCTAAGACGAAAATAACAATGTATAAGTAACTCAATGTATCTATTTTTAACATCAAATCAAGGCCATTGCTAAAATACAGTCTTAAGTATGTACATACGTACCAACATCCACCAAAACCCAAAGCTCAATTTGTATGTAAGCTATCACTGCAATAAATTTTACAATCAAAGCGATATCTCGGATCTGTGAATTATGATATGTAGGTACAAGTAGGTTCGTTGTTCGTGTTCTTATGTAATCGGAACTTAAGGATGTTGTTACAGAAAATAATTGAGAGGATTGAGAGAGGTAGGTTTTGAATTAACTCGTGCATGTGTAGTTAAGATAATCTGCAATTTTATCATGATTAGACGCATAAACAAAGTTACTTGCCGATTATATAATTTTGTTGTGTAAAATACATGGTGTGCTTAGGTATTGATTGTACCTTTTTAATAGGCTATCTACCAATATTGAGGATAAAAATGAGTAGGTAAGTATCTTTAAATAAGTAAGCATACAAAAGAGTAAACGTAAGTTGGACTCAACTTTTAATTTTCAATCCAGAAACCGGTGTTTAATCCTATCTTTTTATCGCTTTACTACTGAACTGTAGTATCGGCCTAATCAACGTATTGTAACGCTATCTGCATAGTCAGAGCGTAAACATTAAAGCCTCGATCAACATAGTAGAAACATGTAACTCATTTGATACCAGTTATGTCATTATAACGAGGAATGTGTGGTGATAGCCGCTGATCAAATTACTAATCAGCTAAAACATGATTACATTAGAGAGGTAGGTAGTTGAATAAGAAATTCCTATAGGTCCACCTTTGAAAAGTTTGCGTCTAACTATGTGCCTTTCAAGTAGTTTTATGTTTATAGGTACGTATGCATTGTGTAATGTGCGTAAGCACTTTGTAGGAAACTTATGTAGGCTGGAATACTGGCAGCTATTGTTTTATATTATTTAAATAGATTCTAAAGAAGAAACAATGAGATATTGACAGCATCCTTCCAGTCTCAGTCATATTTTCGTGCTCGGACTGTGGGCACATAACATTAAAATCACTTTTATGCTTTGAATATAAAGCTTAAAAAAAGATTAAAATCTTTTATTTTCTCTCACGTTTCCCCCAAACGTTAGTTGGTGGAGGCGCCGTATCGAGTACCGCGGGTACTGTCGCGAGTAAAATCAGTGCTTTTCAGGGATAGACACATGGTAGCGTGTCCAGTCAAGTGCAGCTGCAACTACTAATACAAGAATATCACTATACGCTGATATACGCTACGGAAAATTGGAATAATATTGGATATTGACTGGAACTCAAGAAGCATAATATACAGATAAGTACCTACAAATACACTATAGGTACACATTCCAACATGGAAACGTTTGACGGCGTTTCTTCTCATATTGATGTTTTTATTAAGCAGTACAATGCATTAGCAGCTTTAAATTCCTGGAATGACAATACCAAGGCCATTTTAATTTCAAATTATTTATCGGGGCCTGCCCTCAATTATTTTCACACCATCAGTGATGATACTTCAACTTTTGAAGATATAGTAGAGGCTTTGAAGCAAGAATTCACCTCAGATCCGGATTACGCCGCTCAATTTTATTCAAATCGGCAAAATCATGATGAAAAGACAGTAGACTTCATCTACCGAATGTCATTGTTGGCTAAAAAAGCTGGAATTACATCAGATGAGAAGATAATAAAACAAATTTTGAAATCTTTAACTTTTAATAATAGAACACGATATGCAACACATGTATTTAGTGACTTGACTGCATTTAAAAAAGCAGCATTGCAAGAGGACGAGATTTTGAATTTACAACCAAAACAATTGGCGTTGCCGGTCAAGATACAAACATTAGGGAACTCTGGTTCCTTCAATCATACTTACTCGCGGGGTGACGGTGCCCAGAATGTGCGGTTAACACATCCACCCCGTCAAATCAGTGATAACTTTTCTACACCATGGTCGTCAAGAACTCCACATGTTCCGGAGCGCCATGTACAACCCACGGGAGCTTCATACTCTGCTAGAAGAAGCGCTGGTGATGAAGCAGGAACAAGCAGGCCGCCATTTTCGCAACCACAACAGCGGTATAATTTAAGGAATAGACAGCCACCTTCTCAAGACATGCGAAATGAGCACCCAAATGCTCGGCGGCGCTAGGACAGGGAACCACACTAGCGACCGACGACAGACAAGGTTCCACTACAACGCCCTATGTAGAAGTGAAGATGTGCGGTATCACCACGTCCGCATTATTGGATAGCGGTGCCAGTCTTTCGGTCATGTCGGAAGATTTTTACTATAAAAATATGGATAAGTTTGTACATAATAATATTGTAAATAGTAGCGTAGATAATAAAAAGCCTGTATTGCGTGTTGCGAATGGCAAATTACTTGACATTATTCTTTCACTCAAAATAAAATTTTATTTGTCAAATTATTTATTCGAACATACGTTCGCTGTTGTAAAAAGTATTACAACCGATGTAATTCTAGGTTGCGATTTTTTCAGTATTCATAGGACTTCGATAGATTTTGGGCAAAATCTATTAATTTTTCCAGATAATTTGTGTATACCATTTTTGCGTGCAGATGAGAATGACCATTTGCCATACTTGTCAGAACAATGCCATTTGCCGTACTTGTCAAAACAAGACAAATTGTTTTTTTTAAATAATGAGACGGCATTGGGCGAGAATGTAGGAGAAATATTTTCAAAAAATAGGGGTTTGAATACACTAGACATTTCTGATAAAATATCCAGAAATGATAAAGGAAAATTAGTTAAAATCTTATCAGAATATGAAGAGCAGTTTGCGTTTGATAAGACGCAAATAGGATCGTGTTCGATTTCGGAGGTTGAAATCAACACTGTTGATGATACACCAGTCCATAAGTCTCCGTATCGTGCTTCGCATGAGCAGCATCGGATAATTCGCGAACAGGTAGACGAGATGATGCAGAATGGCATCATTCGCGAATCGCGTTCTCCTTATGCGTCTCCTGTCGTTTTAGTTAAAAAGCCTGACGATTCGTGGCGTTTTTGTATTGATTATAGATCGTTAAATAAGAAAGTTATTACTGATTCTTATCCGCTACCGCGCATAGATGATTTATTGTCATATCTGTCAGAAGCTAAATACTTTGCAGACTTGGACTTAAATTCAGGTTACTGGCAAATTCCTATTAAGGAAGCTGATAAGCATAAAACTGCCTTTGTGACACCGTCGGGTCTTTTTGAATTTAATGTTCTTCCTTTTGGTCTTAAAACTAGTGGGGCTGTTTTTCAACGCACTATGGACAAGGTTCTGGGTGGTTTAAAGTATAGGAACGCTATAGTGTACGTTGATAATATATTAGTGTATGGTAGGGACTATGATGAGTTTTGCACCGCTTTGAAGAAGGTTCTTCAAAGACTAAAGGAGGCCAATATGACCCTGAAACCCAGTAAATGTCATTTTGCGTACGATCAAGTGTCGGTATTAGGTCATAAAATATCGGGTGAAGGTATTCGTCCGGATGACGCTAATATAGAAAAGATAAAGTCATTAAAGGTACCATCCTGCACCAAAAATGTCAAATCTGTGTTAGGGTTATTTTCGTATTATAGGAAATTTATTGGTAATTTTGCGGCAATCGCGATGCCCTTAACTCGTTTGTTAAAGAAAGGCGTAAAATTTGAGTGGCTTAAAGAGCAACAGGAATCTTATGATACTCTATTTAAATTAATCAGTAACCCTCCATTATTACGACATTTTTCAAATGATTCTAATATCACCACCAGATTGCATGTGGATGCGAGTGGTGATGCTTTGGGCGCGTGTTTATTACAGGGAACTGATAGGTTATTCCCAGTAGCTTTCGCTTCCCGAAAGTTATCTGACTGCGAAACGCGATATACGATCACCGAGAGAGAATGTCTCGCTCTTGTTTGGTCATTGAAGTATTTTGAGCATCTATTATGGGGTTTAAAATTTGATGTGGTAACAGACCACAGGGCTTTAGTTTGGTTGCGAGATAGAAGAGATATGAATGGTAGATTGGCTAGGTGGGCCCTCGCTATTCAGTCGTATGATTTTAATATTGTATATTGTAAGGGAAAGGAAAATGTGTTGGCAGATTTTATGAGTAGGAATCCGTTAATAGATGACAATTCCTCAGACAAAACTCAACCACAAATGTCTGATGGTTTAGAGTTGTATAAAATCGATATTGTCGATATCGATACTAAACAGTCTCGCGATAATTTTTGTGTAAATATGGTCAGTAAAATCAATGCTTGTCGTAGTAGGAATTATAAGGGTTTTCATTTATTAAATGGTCGGTTATATCATAGAATTAAAATGGGTGGTCATTTTATCGATAGGATTGTACTACCAGAATGTTTATTTTTAGAGGTCATGTCCGAGATTCATGATGATCCTTGGTGTGGAGCTCACTTTGGTCTTACGAAGACATTAGGTAAATTTCGTGAGCGATATTTTATCGAAAACGTCGATAAGAAAATTTATGATTACATAGCTAGTTGTAAAAATTGTCAAGAAAGAAAGAAAGTTAATTTCCTTGCGCCGTTACAGCCAATAACTGTAAATCGAATTTTTGACAAAGTTGCGATCGATGTGTTAGGTCCATTCACCAGATCATCACTAGGGAATAAATATGTTTTGGTTTGTATTGATTATTTAACTAAGTTCGCCATCTGCAAAGCGATACCTAGGGCGACAGCCGAGTCTATCTGTGATTTTCTTGTAAATGATGTTTTTTGTAAGTTTGGTTCGGTTAATCAAGTATTGACGGACCGAGGTTCGATTTTCACTTCGAATATGGTCAAAGAAACACTCGATTTCTTTGGTACGACATTGTGTGTAGCCGCTACACGGCATCCACAAACTATAGGTCTTGTAGAACGGTATAACAGAACTTTAATTCAAGGTTTATCTATGTATGCGAATTCGCAACAATCTCATTGGTGTATGTATGTACCGCTCATAAATCATGCATACAACGTATCTAAACAGTCTTCTACTCAGTTGTCTCCATTTTCAGTTATGTTCGCGCGCGATCCTCTTATAAGGTCCGATGCCAATGTAAATATAAATTTGTTAACGGATGATCTCGATATTACGTCACGTTCTGCTGCGAATAATGTGCGTATCACGAAAGCGTTAGAAAATATACGTAAGGTTCAAACACGTCAGAAGAGACTGTTTGACAGGAAGGTTAAGTTTGTGCGTTATGAACCTGGAGATTTAGTTCTCATATATAACACTAGGAAAACGACTAGGATTGGTTCTAAGCTGTCACGCTTATATTTTGGCCCATATAGAGTTGTGCGTTGTTTAAGTAATAATAATTACTTAATTACAAAAGTCAATGGTTCTTCTGCTCGTAATTTAATATATCATCATAATTCTATGAAACCGTTCAAATTACGATTGTAATATATTTTGCCCAACTTCTAGAATATTATTCATGTGTATTATAGGTAGGTAGGTACACTATTCTTTCTCATTATATTTTTGTATTATATTTTTTGTGTAGTAGTTTCAGCTTTTATTTATAGATGAAATAAGATATTTCGTTTATCTTAACGGTATAAGGTATGTGTTATGTATAAGAAATGGTAACGCATGGAATAACATTCCATATGGTATCATCTTAGGTCTTTTATTAAGTTGATGAATAGAATTAAGAAACGAATACTTGCTCGATTGCCATAAAAAAAAATACTTATTATAGGTTTTAGATTTTTGCTTTGTCTATGGATGTTGACATTGGTAAAAAAAGAACAACTGTCAGTACTGTCATGTAATTTTTTATGTCAAGTCAGTCAGTATTGTTTGTTTATGTTTATAAATGGTGACGGGTATGAAATAATTTAAATAATTATTATGTTTCGAAATGGATGATGTTACCGAAAAGCAGATAATGATACGACAAAAAGAATGTGGAAAGTTAGTTTTTGTCGTGTGGAATCGCTGTCATTCTCTATCTAAAACTTCTTAACAAGAATATCTTGGAGAAGGGAATCTTTGATTCTATTTGGAGATGATTTGCATATATTCCAGGGGGAGCGTGAAGGGATTATTTATTGGTTTGTTGTATCATTGTTGATTTTTATTAACCGTTATCACAAGTATGTGATAAGAGAATATTTGAATGTTTTCACTATTTGCCCCAAAGATTTAATATTCAAATAGGTATTTAATTTATGAAACTTCATATTGAGTAAAGATAGGGTTTTTCTTAGACTGTTAAAATCTTGATGAAGTAGGTAAATTTGATTAAATGAATTTTGTGTAGGTATGTGGGTGATGGAGTAGTTGTTCGATAATAATATTTCTCATTTGTTATGTCGAGTCATTATGTGGTGTTTTGTATTGTTATTTTTGTCTTTTGTCGAGTGAGATGTAACATTGATAATTTTCAGATGATGACTTTGGACAATGATGTATCTATAGAGATAATTTGATAATGCAGCTAAGCAGCCATGTTTACTGGATGCTGCCTAGATGCATGATGATTAAACCACTACGATTGTGATTGAAATATTTAAGTTTTTTTTTGCGTCTATTTTCAAAATTCCTATTTTTAAGTTCTTGTGAAGTTTTTGGACTAGCATACTGTGATTCACCCATACATCATGTATTTTTGTTAGGTTTTTACATGATGGGGTCAGTTTAACTTGTTTAATTATTTATCTTCTCATTTCATTTGTTTACTCCACATTTTAACCTGACTGGTTGTTAGCTACAACTATTGGGCCGAATCACTTTTACTTCGGAGCTTCCTAACTTAGGTAGGCTAGGAAGACATGTGCCTGGAAGTGATGCCGATTTTGATTAGTATCAAAATCTTTTTCGTAGGCGGTGGGATGTAATGTGCGTAAGCACTTTGTAGGAAACTTATGTAGGCTGGAATACTGGCAGCTATTGTTTTATATTATTTAAATAGATTCTAAAGAAGAAACAATGAGATATTGACAGCATCCTTCCAGTCTCAGTCATATTTTCGTGCTCGGACTGTGGGCACATAACATTAAAATCACTTTTATGCTTTGAATATAAAGCTTAAAAAAAGATTAAAATCTTTTATTTTCTCTCACGTTTCCCCCAAACGTTAGTCATTGTTACTTTAGAACCAAATCAAATCTTTGCTAAACCTTAATAGTCCTTGACGTGTAGAAGCAAGCTATAATACCGTCATGGATCTATACACTAAAGTGAGCTCCTTCATACTTTACTTCCTGTAAAGTGTCTGTTGTAGTCCTTTCCATTTATCCGGGTACTCTCAACTTAACCATGACGTGAGCAAGACCTAGCAAGTCTAGTTCGAAGTTCTAGGGAAGACCGTAGTTTTTTAGTAAGACTTGAATGGATACAATGACCAAGGTAAAAAAGATCAAACGGATGCGGACACCATTGTCTATGTTGTTATTTGGTATGACTGCACTTATCCAAACTTGTTGATTACATCTTGAAGTCCGTTGAACTTTGTTATGAAAACACTCGTGGTAGGTTCAAGAGCTTTATAAAACGTTTCCGGGTTTAATTTAATGGTTTATTTATATTTTGTCCGTTACATTGTTTATTTCGTTTCGGTGGTCTGAATTGAAACGATGATAGCTTGAGAAATTAAATAGCAATCAGAGGACTAAAGTTACTCTTTTGTTCTCAAGCAGGTATTTGGCACGAACTTCATTCTACATTCATTAACACAAACTACTGGGTTTTGATCTTCCTATTTTCCCGTTCAATATCTTCTCCCCAACTTTGCCTCCTAAATCTCTATCATTAGCCTTGCAGCTCTATCCACACATGTTTGTTTACCTGGTAACGTCAAAAGATCAGTCGGCTGACTGCACGTGACGCCACACCCTTGCTTGCAGCACTTCAATGTACCCTCACATTGGGAGTCGCTATTGCATGTTTCCACACAAGCCTTGGCCCATTTGGAGCTGTCGACTGCTGGACAGGTCCCAGGCTTTCGCTCCTCGGATCGACATTTGTTTCTACACTGAAAAACATAATCGTTATAATTATTATCATTATCATCATTACATAGTACCTATAAATCAAAGTCGCTAATCGTGTCTGTTTGTTTGTTTACTCCTCCTTAACCACTTAATGCGGTTTTCGGCATCTGTTTCGTTAATTTTTTTAATTAACTTTATAAATAAAGAACATTCAAAAAACGTTTGTTAAGTTAGACAAAATTCATTTCAATTTGTTTCGTGTACAAGACGATCAAAATTACACCATTGTGATTGCTAGTAGTTACATTTAAAAATAAGAAAATTATGTTAGTGGTCGTTTTTTTTTTTTGAATGAAGATTCTTCTGGACTACAATTAGATCAGTATTTTGTATAGGTGCATACATTTTTTTATTGGTAGCACTCGTAACTTACATGATTAATACATTAAAATAAGACAAAGTACAGCTTCATACTGTTTACTACAACTATTTGACGTACACTCCCACATTATAAATGAAAGCACACATTCTTCGTAAACAAACATAATTCACAACCTGTTAAGATTGTTTGTCTTTCCGATCTCAGTTTACGTAAAACTGAGCTCAAGTGTATATGAAATAGAGAGGTTTTTTCTGTAACAAAACCATGAACCTAAATAAGGCTACGCACAGGGCATCTCTCTGTTCATTAGAACTTTGGAATTAGCACTCGTACGTTAATACTCAGGGTGTTTAGAAATTAAGTAGGTAACCTAAATATGTTTGAATTGCCCTTTTAAGATAACTTTTTAAATTTACTTCCGTGTACTTTGTATGAAAACGGAATCAATAAGTTTCATAGGACAGCTTAATTTGTAAGATCATTATCACTGAGTTTAAAATGTTGATGATATACATATGCTTATTTATTTGAATCTATTATAATATGTGATCTGTTTCGTAAATTTATCTGTATCTACGAGACAAGTAAACGTTTGAAATGCATCACGATCGTTGTTTTACGAGACAACCCTGATTATAACACCTCGTTATAAATGAATAAATAAACAAGCTACCTTACTGTATAAAAACTCGAACAACACAACCCAGTGCTCTCAAAATGAATTATTTCCTCGACACGATCATGATTCATTCATGAATAAAGTAACAAAGTATACCTACAATATGTGAAGCTATTAAAACAATTTGTTTTTGCCAAATTAACGGCTTTTTAACAGCATTTAAGTGTTTTGATGTTTATTTTATTTCCATTATGTCTTCTCTTATTAGGGCGTGGGATAAACGAAGATTAGCTATTGATAATAATAAAAAAAACTAAAATTCAATCGTAAGAGTTAAAAAAATGGAAAAAAATATTTTAAGTTCATTTTTTTTTACTATAGTAGACATACATTTGTAGAAATAATGGCGTTATTTCTTAGCAGTAATAAGTATAAGAAATTAATATAATATGTAATTTCAAATTCTTTTATTTTGATATTAAACTTTATTCTAGCCGAACATTATTTAATATTTTTTTAACTTTTATAGTGTTGAGCGGGCAGGTACAAGAAAATAATTTATATGTTCACAGAATGTACACGTTTTAAATTCTTGTAAAATAAGAGAAACAGAAAATAAAAATAAAAATTACGAATTATTTTATTGATTGTTTAGAATGCTAACTTTATAAAGTAAATACCAATCGCACTTTAAAAGTATAAAGACATTTTGTTATAATTTAATTTTTGTTTTTAAATGAATGATGCAGTTTAATAGCGCCTAGAAATAAGCAATTTAAAAGAGCCTTGTTTGTTGAAAAATAATTGCAATATAACAAAAGGAATAACCAAGTTAAAATGCATTTAAATGCCTTATTTATAAACTGCTTTGGTTGTCGCATGTCCGATAAATTAACATCCATTCGAAATGGCTTTTTTCTTGGAAGCATTGCATAATTTACCGGCTTTACTGGCAAAAGGATTATTTATTTGCACTTCAGAGGAAAACTATAAAGAAAATTGGCATAATCATTTTACGGTATAAGACATTCGTTAACTTACGTAAGTTGGGTCATTTAAACGAACTATTATATTTAAAGTTTTTACTCTACTTAATACTCTTGCTCACAGCAAGTTGTAAAAAATATGTTTTGGAAATATATTTTTTTGTTATCTTTTATTATTTTTTTCTCTTTAATTTGTAACGTAAAATATTCAAGGCTTTTTTTTGGTTAGACTATATTTTTTTCTTATTACTCGTCTTTAATTTATAATATATTTAGTTTTAATGATAAATGCATACACTCATGCCGGGCAGATATAAGTATAGGTTTATGTTTAACATAGTAACAACAGTGCATTGCTTTAATTTACTGAGAAGCCTATAGACACAGTTTAATTATCAGATTTAAACCATGTCATTGTTGGTCGAGTATATGAGTTGAAGGCGTTAGTTTCCAGTAATTCTGACTTTTTTAATACTTGAAAACTTCTTTTAATTTTCCAAAAGCCGCCCAACGAAAACTGTATGCTTGAAGAGATTTTTAATATACTGCCTTCTTATTTCATATTTCGTTATTTCTCTTAAAAAATATAATAACAAATATAACAAGAATAGGGTACTTGTTATGTTTTGTTATATTTGTAATTATATTTTTTTGCTTCCACATAATGATAGCTATTGCGTTGCAAGATCACTGTAAAACTTTAATGACTGTTTTTAATATAAAACATGATTTATATGTTAATAATAATTAGTTATAATTGCCTATAATATTGCATGTAAGCATGTTAACGTTATGTTAAGTATATTATAGCGGTACTTAAAATAATTATTGGTAGTTAAACGAATTATAAAATGAATGGACCGTAGTATGTTAGTAGACAGTAAAAACGCTAGGAAGTCCTATTTCGTGCAAGCACTGAACTGTTCATCAAAACACTTTCTTTTTACCGGAAATATTTTTTGCACAATAATTAATACAAGAACAAAAACAAATTCAAATAAACAATTGTTCTAGATGAATTATTGAAATAATGAAGAAATATAAATTAAGAAAGTTATAAGTATATGAAATGGCTTCCATTAAATGGATATGGGTATTTCGCAATGGGATGATTTGATAATCATTGGAAATCGTTATCCCCTATGCATAGGTATAATAATCAACGAAACATAACTCGTAACAGCTACTGTTAAGCTTCAAAGAGGGATAAACAAATAACATACCTACCTATATCGTCAGTTTTACATATTTTTACTTTTTATTTCATGCTTAAAGCTTTCCCGCCGATTTAAAACGACTCGATCTTTATTTGTTCTTTATTCAAATAGAATTACTTTTTTATAAGAAACCAGCAGGATTCCATTTTTTTTAAATGTAGATAGGTACGTATCATTTACAAAAAGCTTCACAAAGAAAACCTTAAATTAAGCATACCTTAGTTCTAGCCTCCTTGCTAACATCAAAACAAGTCAAATCACATCGTGTTTTTGATAAGGCTTCCGTCTGAAACTTTGAGAGTCCTTTGCTCTTCGACATCACTAATGGAACCAAACAAAATGTCACAAACACTAACAAAATCCTCCACTGCATTTTTAACTTCATTGTTCACAAACTTACACAAACAGCTGTAAAAAAAAAAACTTAAATAATGCAACGATTCCCAAACTTTTAGACTACTCCGATCAATCAATCAATCCAAACTGAACGCCAAACAGACACAACCCTGGTAAAAAAAGACATGCTGTCTGTAGTAAAAACTAATGGTTCAATCGTAAAATTAATATTCTACCATAAAAACGTGAAATGGGTCCCATTGAAAGCGGCATCATTACGATGCATATTTCATTAGATCGATTATGAATTCGCCACGCTTGTTTGTTTCGTACCTTTTGATTTTTCTTAATTATCCTATCTCCGCTAGCTTATCAATTTGTATTTACGTTTGTACACCTGCTAATGTTATTACGAACCGATATTTATCTGTCGCGGTTAATGTGATTGATCAATCAAAAAATGTTGAGGTTTAGTTTCCGCTGGGGTCGTTGTCCTGTACTTTTGACAGGGGCAAAATAAAAGATTGAGGACCGCCGCGGGCGCTCGTTCGGGCATGCGCGGTAAGACTGGCACACGCGCCTGCTAACATCGAATCGTGCTTCCACTTCATTAATACACATCGATGATGCTTTCCTGTCGGAATTCCGAAGACGGAAGGTGGCTTTTACCGAGCCGGTTTCCTAATTAAAAAAAACGTCTTCCTGTCATGTGAACGCGATGCTCTGGTGTTATAGATGTTTGTCATTAACTCGTCGATTGTCAATCAGCAAAATAACTAGATAGTTAAACAGTTGCGGTATTTTGTTGTTATGTAAATGCATTCTGGTCTTTATACGCATTTGTAATTGGATTGGAAAAGATACACAAATTAATCAAATCCTTGAAAATGTATAAGCATTTTTTACCATATAGTAGGTAATCTTGTAGGCGCGCGTTTAAGTCTTTAAAATGCCATATTAAAACAAGTAATGCATAAATAAATCCTTTTCTCAAACGTAATTAAATAATTAAGAACATAACAGTTAGCGAAATCGCATACCAAAGATCTTATCTTAATAGCGTCATTTAGATTAAGCGGTCTATTAAAGGGTTTAAAAAGGGCAATTATACAAACAGACTTGTTCAGTAACAGTAGCTAATTAAAAGCTTGTGAAGGGCAGATCGTTGCGTTTGCGCAGGGCAATCAGCCGGTCATTGAATCAACCCCCCCCCCCCGCCCCGCAGCGACAAGAGAGTTATGGCTGAGGGGGAATGGCGCTTCATTTTGGGGATCCGCAGAATAAAAAAAATATATACGGAGTGTAAAAAGACTGCTTCTGAAAACGAAAACTGGACATTACTAGAGTGGCACTCGTTCAGTTATTTGGGTATTATGTTGGTGCATTAAACATCTGTTTATGCTGGATAACACAGATTTTGGCTTCGGGATTGGGCCGTTTACACTCAGTATACCAAAAATATTTAACTACCATACGTCACTAAGGATCGTATTTATAAATCGATCTCAGCTGATACGCTCTCAAGAATTGTCTAATTACTTTCTAATTAATACACCATCATCAAGAGCGTGGCACCTAAAATCCATCTCAGAGTTGAGAGAGATTTATAAATACGAACCTAAGTAAGGTATGTTTTTTAGAGTGGCAGAGTCTAGCAGTAGGCTCTGTCTGCAGCGATTACTGGGCTGACTCGACCGGTGAAATACCACCGTCGCACAGAAAACCGACGTGAAGTAGGGACGATGTTCCTGCGTTTCGTTCAGTGAGTGCGGTATCCGGTGCCTAATTTTGTCAAAGGCTCAGCAACACACCCCCAACACCCACAGTGTTGCGGGTAGTCATGGGCGGCGGTGATCACTTACCATCAGGTGACCCGCATGCTCGTTTGCTACCTATATTATTAAAAAAAATTATTGTTAAATATTTTTTAAGTTACTTTTTTAAGTTAAGTTTTCAAATAGGATTTTAGTTCTGTAACATAAATGTTTTAATAACATCCTTGTGAATCAATAAAAGCATCTGCAGAACCCTATCCATTGCTTCAACTCGCACTTATGAAGCATCCAGGTCGTGATTCATTAGGTGGATTATTTACAGATTTCGGGGAACTCGTGATTAGTTCCTAATTAACTTGTGAGGATCGTGTGTGAAAAGATTTAGTGTTTCTGTAGCCAAAACAAGAAGCCTAAAGGAATTTCAGATTGGAGTTATCGTATTACCTTTTGTATATAAATAATCATAAATTATTTACGTTCCTTAAAGTTTAATAACTTTTCTGTTTGGGACGCAGTTACTGTATGATCATAAGCTTTGTTTTTTTTTATACTTTTTTACTCAAATGTATGTATTTTTACATATGAAGTGTCAACTACTGAGATAGATTTACGGATGTTTGAGTGTCATGAGTCATGCGCATATTTCGGTGTCAGTTAGCCTGCTTGTATCAATATTTAATATAACACCTTCATATTGATTCATTTCTATTTTTGAAGAAGGTGATGCTTTCTTTTGTTTGATGGTCACGAAGTTAACAGTATTTATAACTAGTGGCCGCCCGCGTCTCCGTTCGCGTGGAAGTCGGTTTCCCGTGGATAAAAGTACCCTATGTGTTATTCTAATATATGACCTACCTATATATATTACTGTAAAGTTTCATTCAAATCCATACAGTAGTTTTTACGTGAAAGAGTAAGAAACATCCATCCATACATACAAACTTTCACGTTTATTATATTAGTAGGATGATAGCGATGAATTTATTTTTTATTTTAGTTCATTATACACCCCGTGTTAACAATGGGTACTATATTAAATAACTGTATGTTAATGTAAACTATATTTACTTTTTGTTTTAAAAATTGTGCGCTAAAGGCAGTTAAACCTTTTTGAATCTTATTCTTGTAATCGAAATATTTTTTATTTATTTTGACGGCGTTGTTTAATCGCCTTTATTTTATCATCCTATAGTCATCAAAATATGTAAATAAGCGTTTTAGTCATAAACAAACCTGTCCTGTATTACTGTTGTTTTATGGCGAAAAAATATTGCATATTTACACTCGTACAAACTTTAAACATTTTAAGTGTAGTACATAAAATATTTGAAATTTTCAATTAAAATATTTTTAAACTTAATTACATTTCTAAAGTACTACGAATTACCTAAAATGTACTTTATAGTCAAATTATTTAGTTAATTTCGGTAGATTACTCATAATATAGAAATAACGAAAGTGGCGTTTACATAGTCATGTTTCGATTCACATAAAACAATTAATTACTTAAACTCAATTTTAATGTGAAAATGAATCCATACTTTTTAAGTGCTATTTTTAAAATATAAAATTAGACCTTTCAAAATCTATTATCCCCATTTTATAGAGTAAATTCGCTTCGGTTATATCTAAATCCAGAAAAATCATCCTTGTAATCTACAATACTGATACTCGTAAATAACAAGTAGTTAAATCACAGTTCTAGTAATAATTATAAATCTAGTAATACTAGACGGTGATACGCTTGAAATACTGTAAACAAGTCACGCTGCATATATTATGGTACAGTCATAAATAAATAACTGCCCGGTTCACTTGGGTGGAAATCAGATTAATCGTAAGGCGGTTCTTATGGATATATCGTAAAATTAGGCTACTTTGGCATCAATTGTGTGAAGAGTTATATGATTTTCATGTTAAAAGATATGTACATATACTTATCACAATCTTGATAAAGTTGAAATAGGTCATATCAGTTGTTCTAATAATTATGAAAATAAATAGATAATAAAAAATAAATAGATAATAAACAAAAATATACTTATACCTACTACTTTTTTATATTTTCTGTGACAGGTTTTTGTTGCCATATTTGGTTGTGCAACCAATATTAACTTATATTTATTACCAATAATAAGCAGTCTTTTTACACCCCATTGTATATTATATTTACAAAAATTATACATAAAAAAATATATTATACATAAAATCTGATGTAAATATTAGGATATAAGAGTAATTTGAACAGGATCATTAATTTTGATAAAATAGGCAATAAATAATCGCTAACGATACTAGTAAATTGGTTTGCATCAGGAAAATGTTTTCCGGTGTTACCAACTAAAGTAACATGTATTTCAGTGTTAATTTCAAGGTTAACCTTCAAGAATAATTAGGGCGTACTGATATAAGGGTGACCTATATTTTGAAGAGCACTGTGGCACTGGTTTTTCTAGAGTGGTAGAGTCTAGCTATAGGCTCTGTCTGCAGCGATTACTGGGCTAACTCGACCGGTGAAATACCACCGTCGCACAGAAAACCGACGTGAAGTAGGGATGATGTTCCTGCGTTTCGTTCGGTGAGTGCGGTATCCGGTATCCAATTTTCTCAAAGGCTCAGCAACACACCCCTAACACCCACAGTGTTGCGGGGAGTCATGGGCGGCGGTGATCACTTACCATCAGGTGACCCGCATGCTCGTTTGCTTTGCTATGTTATATTTAAAAAAAAAACAACGGGAAAAATCTTTTTGACTGTGAAGCGGTACGTTTCCAGATCGTTTACCGTTGCAAGCTAATTGTAATATTGTCTTTTCTAAATTCAAAGGCGTGTGTCATGATATAATTAAGTGTTCTTCTCGTCTATTGCGTGGTAACTTTAGGTTGTACAAGTTTTGTTAGACACGTAATATATTTTATATTTAGCCATGACTTACACTTCGTAAACTACACTTTTTAAAAAAAATGTTTTGCTAGTAAATGAGGTCGTCATTCTAGAACCACAATTTGAATTTCTGAGGTCTAATAATATATCATAAAGCTTTTTTTATTATAATTGAATAGTGAATTCGTGTTTAAAATGAGACAAATGAAAGGTATTCATAGATTAATACTTATAATACTTATCAAAGTAGGTAATTAAATAAAACTATTAATTGCATCATGTCCATCCGTTTTATGTTATGATAAATATGACAAGAAGCTTGAGTTTAAATGCTTACCGTTAAATTAAATCTGTACAATAATTTACTTTTACTTTCATAATCGCAATTTAAGCCAACACCAGCCTGTATTTCCTGACTGTCATTTTTAACAGCTTTTGCAATTGACTAAGCATATAGGCTTACGGCCGAAACCAATATTCAACTAACCTTTGACGCCTTGTTACTTGTGTAACTGTGGTAACTATTATCCATGTTTTTGCGTCTCAATAAACTATGGTAGATAGCTGTTGATATGGAAATGACAGTAACACGTCACAAAAAACAAAACTAGCAGTTTTCAAAGGTTTTAACTATAGTAGAATATTGGTTTCGGTCGTTAAACTGCGATTGAAAATGGTTATCTATAAAGTAATTATCCAGCAGCAGTGGAGGCGGCTGCCGTCGTAGAGCCTGCGGGCGCTGCGGTGGAGCCCGCGGGCGCTGCGGTCGAGCCTGCGGGCGCCGCGGTCGAGCCTGCGGGCGCTGCGGTCGTCGCTGCGGCCGGGGCTGCGGTCGGCGCGCGCGCTGTCACCCCGCTAGGCACGATGTTGAACTGCCAGTTGTTGTCCTTGTTGATCAACGTGAGGTTGAAGCCCAGGAGACTTGGAGCTGGAAGGATTTTAATATATTTTATTTAGGGTTTTGGTTGTGGTTAAGCACGATCTTAATAGAACTGTGTAATTCAAAAAGGCTAGGTTTAAATTAGCTTTACGCCCTGCGATTTTCACTGCGGCTAAATTACTACCTGTGGAAATGTTAAAAGTAAAAATAAAAAGTAAAGTTAGAAGTATTTTTGGATGTACATTATATTCGACATATCAATCCAAATTTCTTCCAAATCGGTGAAGCTATTTTTGCGTGTTTGAAGAGAAAACTTTTCTATTATATTAAAATAATTCTCATGATCTAACATAATGCATGTTCCAGTAATTTGTATTGTGAAATCTTCTGAGAAAGCGTTAGATTTTATATTTTTACAAAACATATAAAGGTCTGACAAAGCGCAGCCAATACAAATTTTTGAACGACTTCTGTGTAAATTAGACACGGTCACTATTTTCCAATTTGAACAATGTTGCTTAAGGACTTTTCTAGGAGAACATAACATTTCATAGTATTGTTAACATTGTAGTAAGAATTGAAAACTATTTTAAACGAAGTAAAGATTTTAGTCTAACACTCACGTATAACAAGATTGAACGGCCCAGGTGTTGCGGCATTCGGTTTACTACTAGCAGGTGTACACTCCTCACAAAAGTCATCCATGAAGTTCATATCGCTGCTTGCCATCGTTGACGTACTACCGTCGTCGTCCGTACAGAATAAGTCACATAGTAGAGGCTCTAGGAACGGCTTCAAAAGAAAAACAATTGTAAAGATATTTTGTTGCATATAGGCACTTTTATGACAGGAAATAAATGTCTTGAGTAAAAGTTATTACTTTTTTAACATATAAGCACTTATATTAGTAAATATCTTCAAAAATACTTGTAGAGTATACAGATTAAAACACATTGTGTATACACGCCTTAATTTCGAAACTAATAGTAAATAACACTATAATTAAGTAGCTATGTTTCCGCCCACGCTGCGCACGCAAGAAATTTCGAATACTTTTCAGAAGTCAATTACTACTACGCATTTTCCATATATGGAGAACAGGAATATATACGTATGCAGTTACGAAGGTCATAAAACTAAACAGAAGAACTAAAGTTTAGTCGCTTTCACCAATTCACTGTACAAGAGAATTTAAAGTTGCAAAACTTCTAAGAAACATTCATAAATTGTTTTCTTTGATACACTACTTTCTGAAACTCATCGGTGTTGGAAAAGAGGTTAAAATTAATTTGGCTTAATTGTACTTGTTAAACGTTTGAACTATCTTTAAAAACTGCGATTAAAATCTAAGGTGTCATTATTTTAAAAATTCTGGGGTTGAAATTTCGTACGGACAAAATGCCACTAAAATTTAACAACTAAAGAGAGAGAATCATGTCCAGATGCATACTAATAATACATGTAATTAAAATATTAAAGAATTTAAGCACACGCTGCTCACACTTTCAAGAAATTGTAAAAAAATAATTTCAAACACACATTATGAAAAAATATAAATGACAATTGACGAAATAATCATTACTTATTAAACTTTGTTATATTGAAACTGACCTTTGAAACAATTTGATCTACCCCTACAAGCACAAAAACTAAAACCAAAGATGTTCTAAAGGCACTCATGTCTGTAAGTGATTATGATCAACTGGTTTGCGAGATCCTTTCGTACTTATAAATGAAGCCTTTGCGTAAACGCCTGAAATATTGTACATTGAAGTGCCAAGAATGATTATGTAGAATGATATTATTCAGAAAGGAATCTTTCGACCTTTCTACAGAATTTTTTTTTGCACCGCGTATGGATTTTTAATGCTGGCAATATGTATTTTAACCATTTTGAAGCCTAATTTTGGATGCCTTCTTTTTGCCTATATGAAACTAACCAAATAGGAAAGAGAGTGTCTAAGAAGTAGGAGTCATTCGTCGCAGAAGATAAGATCTAATAAAAAGTCCCATGACACCCATTTTTGTGTTCAATAGAACTGTGACTTTTCGATAACATTACTATCTTCTGGTGAAATAAATTTCAAAATTAGTTCAATAGTTTCAGTTATATTCAATGATCATCAACTTTAATTCTTTATTTGTTGTAAATACAGATTAGTCTACTATGTAGTAAGTGTAGTATCTATTCTGTTCCTCATACTCTTTGCCTCAGCTGTGCCTGCGCATGCTGGGTTGTGGAAATACCAATTTTCCAACCTGAGCATACTATTGAAATGTTTAACTTGTTAGTTACGGTCAAGTATGAATGTCAGACTTATCAGTAAGTTAATGTACCAGATAGCGATATTATTTTAGTATGTATTCAAGCATTGTTTAGTGGTCGGCAGGTTTGTCCTTGGCATACTAATAATATTGCTTATGTCCTGCATGTTATTGATTGAGGTATGTTTTTAATGTATGTTTGAGAAATTGATGGAATATTACGACCCATTTTACGGTTTAATTCAAGGTGTGTTGATTGAGCCGTGACCCGCGTCGCATAATTTTTGAATTGATAACGTTGTATTTAATTAGCTGGTTTAACAAGACGCTAGGTAGAAGGTAGAGAAGAATTATTGAAAAAGATATAGCTTTAAAATATGTATTGTTTTTGCAGTTTCATTATGCGTATCACGTCTTGTTTGTTATTGCTGAATGATTTAGGAATTTATATTCTTTACAATAGGGCCCTGCTTGCGACGCCATACATAATGTGTAGTTAGTTCTAGCGATCTTTGCGCCCAGATTTATGTGTTCGATGTTAAATATATTTTTAAAGCAACCAACAAGCAGCTTATTTATTTGGTTATAAAAAAAGAGCGTTGCGTCTATCTTTTGGGACTAAAAAGCAATCTGAATTATTTTTAAAATAAGTAGGTATTGAAAAAGAAATGCTGAATTAACATTCTGGCCACCAAACGATCATTTGTAACAAAGATTTCTGCAGGCATTATGCAGTTGTAGATTTGAAAAATTGTGTCTTCTAATTCCTAGTTTCTCTTATTCAAATCAAAAGCAAATAAAACAAATATATTGTGATTGCTTTTTGTTTTATAATATTTTGCAATAAATAATATTGTGACTATAAATTGGGATATAGCGTATAGCTATCCTATCTTTCAAGTTAGATCAAACTGCACAGTTGCACACGGTGTGCAAATTTGATTTAAATCGGTTAAGTAGATTAGGGGTCCATCGCGATCAAACAACGTAACACGTAATTTATAATATTAGATTAATGCACATATTATTTTTCAAAATTCCGGTCAGATGGTTTTCACAAAACTAAAATTTTTATTTTTTATTTTTACTACTGTTATTATGAATTTGGAATAGTATAGACATGATTTGGTATGGCTGAAATTCAGGTTCATATCCCAGTTATGATGTTTGATCTTGATGCCATTTTTTTTAAAAAGCAAAGTAATAGTTAAGTAAAGTTTAAGATATGAGTATAGACTGTGCTTAGAGCTTAACTTGTGTTGCTCTGGCGTTGACAACACTGCACACATTCTAATCAAGTCAGCTAACGTTACGAAGGAAGGCGTAAGATAACTTACATTGTGACACGAGAATTTGACATACTTAATTATAAGAGAGACTAGTGGTCGCCCGGGACTCCTAAAAAGTACCCTATGTGTTATTATAGTGTATAACCTATATTACTGTAAAGTTTCATTAAAATCCATCCAGTAGTTTTTACGTGAAAGAGTTACAAACATCCATACATACATCCATACTCACAAATTTTCACGTTAATAATATTAGTAGGATAACTTCGATAGTTTTAAAAGGAAGAAATTTCGCATAATTATAAGAAGTATGGAGAGATAATTCTTATAATTATAATACATAACGATAAGAAGTATGGAGTATATAATAAACTCATAATCTGTGTAACATAATTTTTATTTTATTGATTACCAATATATTTTAAAATCTTCTTAAATTCATCGCATACCGGACAAATTATCATTTAAATATCAAGTGCAATTAATTATCATAAATAAAGACAATTTAGATTGTCATTTTTTACTGGAACGCATTTTATCTTGCTTTATAATTTTGCAGAAATAAGTTTTTAGATACGTTTATAATTATTATATCGTATTAAAAAATAAGAAGTCGATGTTTTCTCAAATTCTTCATGTTGATAAAAAAATTAATTAATTCCGAATCATCCGCAAGCTGCAATTTAAAAAGCAATTTATTTTAATTAAGATTTGTAACTAAGTATGAACGACATTTACTTATATATTACCTTGTTGGATATCCTTCTATACAGGAACTAATAAATTCGCCTTCGGTCAATAGGTATGCAATTACTATAAAACAATGTTTTCTAAATTGCTTAGAAAACATTGTTTTATAGAATATAGCTTAGAAAAAGCATTTTAGAAAACATTGAAACAAAAAATTTTAAAAACTAGAAAAAGAGGTTTATGAATAAGTAAAAACCACAGCTTCTCAGTTTTTTTTAGTAAAATAGTTATAGCTTCCATAATATCAATCAGTTATTGGTATCAACAATTTCAGTAGGTATTGAAATAAAAAATGAAGGTACCTAAGATTAATTGTGTGGAATATAATTAAGGAGACTATGAACAAATGCGGAACTATATCTTAAATAACTTGCCTGGTGATTTTGGATTCTATGATACTAATTCCCAATTTAATTTCCTTTTCAAAGCTGTAGAAAATGCGAAAACATTATATGTCCCTCAAGTTAACATACAAGTAAAGCCTAAAAATAAACCATGGATGTCTAAAGAGCTGCATGATCTAAGAAAACAGAAAACCATATTGTGGAGAAAATATACCATAACCGGTTCGGATAATGACTATTTAAAGTATAGAAAAATTAATAATAAATTATCCAATGCGACATAATCAGCTCGACGCACTTACGAAACGGAGGTACTTGATAAAGGTTCAAAGAATTTTTTTTCATATATTAAACAACAAATAACATCTAATGTAACCATACCAACAGTCCTACGAGGACGTAATGGTCAAAACACAACTGATCCTGTGAAAATTGCAGAAGCCTTTGCTGATCAGTTTGAATCAGTTTTTCAGAAAGAACCTCCAGGCCTCTTACCTTATCTTGACGAACACGAACGAAACCTTGATAGTATAGACAACCTAAATATAACACCGGAACAAGTTAAACTAGCTATCAATGATATGAAAACCGAATCAGCACCTGGACCCGACGAGATAACAGCATATCTTCTCCAAAACTGCGATTTGTGCGAAATATTGTCCAAAATTTTTCAAAGTTCTTTAGACAAATTTTTACCTGACTTATGGAAAACATCGATAGTTACACCTATTTTCAAAAAAGGTAGTAAATTGGAGTCGTCGAACTACAGACCAATTAGCCTCACCAGTGTTCCTTGCAGAATCATGGAAAAAATTATCACTAAACATCTAAGAGCCTTCATCGACAAACATCAATTAATAGGAGATGCTCAACATGGTTTCTGTCCCCACCGCTCAACCGTTTCTAATTTGCTGTCGTGTCTGTCGGAGTTGGTCAGGAGTTTTAACGAAGGTGAACCAATAGATATTGTATATTTGGATTACGAGAAGGCATTTGACAAAGTGCCCATAAAGAGGTTATTACATAAACTGGACCACACGGGTATCAGAGGCAAACTACTAAAATGAATAGAAGCGTTTCTTACTGGCCGTACCTTCCGTGTAAAAGTCAGTGAAGTGTTATCGGATACGAGAAGTATTCACAGTGGTGTACCTCAAGGTTCGGTCTTGGGTCCTATTTTGTATACACTTCTGATCTTCCTAGTAAACTCAACTGCCATGTTAGCATCTTCGCCGATGACACCAAAATCTATGCGAACCCTCTCATTGATTATAATAAATTACAAACAGACCTGCAAAAAGTAGCCGAATGGTCCAATGAATGGTTAATACCGCTTAATGCCAACAAATGCAAAGTCCTGCACATTGGAAATAGAAACCCACATCATAATTATTCATTGGAGTCATCGAAATTGTCTTCAGTGGAAAGTCAAACAGACCTGGGTGTTGTCATCTGCAAGGATTTGAAATGGGAGGAACATATAGATAAAATCACCAAAAAGGCAAAAAACTTCTCTTACCTCATTAAAAAAGCCTTCGGTTCTCTAACCCCAGGAATGATGATAATGATCCTCAAGTCATATGTAAGACCAATGCTTGAGCATGCTTTGCAAGTTTGGAACCCATACTTCATTAAGGATATAACTAGGCTTGAGAATATACAAAAACGTTTCACTAAAATACCAAAGCAACTGAAAAGAAAGTCATACGAGGAAAGATTAAAAGAACTCAACCTTACTACTCTGGAAGAACGCCGTAAACGGGGAGACTTAAAAGAAACTTTAAAAATTTTAAACGGACATTATAACTTATCAACCTTGGCTAACATATACCGCAGAAGCACTGAAACGCGCACAAGAGGACATAATTTAAAATTACTTTTAAGTCGTTCAAACAACAACCCCCACTTTCACTTTCTTAGTAACAGAGTTGTTGTTGAATGGAACAAATTACCGGAAGAAGTTGTAAACTCTGAAAGTGTTAATCAATTCAAAAATCGACTAGACACTCACATCAATGGGAAGAAATCTTAACACTGTGAACCAAGATAGGGGCATTATCAGTTGTTTCAACTGCTGCTCTAATTGTATTTAAATAAATAAATAAATATTTGCATTGATAAGGTATAATTACCTACCTAGCTACCAATTAAATATCACAAGTAAGAATCAATTTTTAAAGTAAGTTAAGGTTTTACAATAACCAAATAAATAAAATAACTGGTCCTGCACGTATGATGGCTTAAAAAATTAACAATAGATGGTTGATGGTCCTTTAAGTACTAAGACTCCAATTATTAACTCTGCTAAGGTTTTTTTCTGCTCTGTAAACAATTAACTACTTATTCAAATCCGTTCTGTGATTTTTGCTTGAAACAGTAACAAACACACACGCATTCTCACAAACTTTTACATTTATAATACTAGTTGGTACTTCGCGACTTCGTCTCTTATTCGAAGTACTTAGAGCAGATATAAGTGATTTTCCCATGGGAATGAGACTTATTCCCACGGTTAAAAGTAGCCAATTTTCTTTCCTGGGTTTACTATATTATATTTACAATAGATGGTTTAATCTATTCCTAAATTCACCTAAATCGGTTCGATGATTTTGTCGTGATAGCGGAACCTACAGACAGACAAACATACAAATTTTCGCATTTATTATACTGTTATGATATCAGTATCAGTAAGGATATGTAAGACTGGCACAAAACATACAACATATAAGGTAAAAGCACCTAATTCCGCGGTATTTTTACATCATTAAGAAAGGAACAGTGATATTAGGGATAAAAAACGCGGTTTACGTTAATAATATAACTTTATAAGATGGACGATCTAATATTCTTTATAAATATTTAAATACTTTTTCAGTTATCAATGGGTTTATATTTCAAATTAAGCAAAATGTAGGCTAAGCCAGAAAACCCTAATTCCGCGGTAAAAATCCTAACTCCGCGGTAGTTGGGCACCTAATTCCGAGGTATGGATTTGTAGAGAAAGCCCGCTTTAATAGTTATGTACTTACGCAGCAAATTATGCAAATTATGATGAAATATTTACGTGACTTACTCTGCTTATTGATTCTACGGAATTATTAACTAAAATGCTATACATAATAATATTTATCATTATTATTGATAGAATTTTTAGCCAATATTTTTTAAATTTATTAAACTCTCTAAAGTTCATATAAATAAGAGCCATAAGTAAACAAAATATTGATAATTTTATGCATTATGTTTGGTCTCATTACATTGGAAAAGTAGCACGGCATTACGTTACGATTTATTTCCCCTATAACTTAATTCCGTGGTATATACCTCGGAATAACGGTCCTACTCGAAAATTAATATTTCTAAATACATGTTTTTTAATATTTAAAAATCAAAGTGATTATTTTATTAAATATAAAAAAATGAATTAAAATTGATAATTCTGAAAAGAAATTGTTACTAGAACATAGGATTAAAACAATTACAATATTGGTTACGTTTTGGAAAAAATCATCGAAATTTACTCTGGTCATATATTTTGATTCCTATTTAATGTGTGAAATATATTCAAAACACTAACACGGAATTGGATTTTTTAACCCAATGTTAACCAATTTTTTCAATTTGATTGCTTAAACGAAGTTGAGCTTATAAGAATCACGGGAAAATTAAAATGAAATCGACGGTGGAAAGGCAATATTTCTTAAGCGACATAGAGGTAATTTTACAGGAGAGCAAAAAGAAGTTTGTAATTTCGGGAAATCGAGGATAAAAAAATAACTATTTATTCGATTTACTTTATTCCAAAAAAAAATTAATGCTATTAATACCTTTTATTATCTTCTTTCAATAGTTGGAGCTAATTTTGTGTAATTGCGGAGTTAATGTCGCTTAGTAAAATTTTAATAAAAATGACAAACCGTAAAAAATTACTAACCGACCACACAACAAATATTCAAGTGCAGGAAATAAGTCTTAAATACATTTGATTGTATTTTTTCAGTCTGGAAAATAGTCATAAACTAAAATTCAATGAAATTATGTTTCTGGCTAAATTTACTTAAATGCATTGAAATAAACTGTTGACTCCAGGATAAAATAATTCTACGTCTCTTGTTTTAGCAATAATGACATTGTTTTGAATAAAATAAACGATATAATATTATAAAAAAGGCAATAACAAATGTTTTACTAAATAAAAGAAATATATCATCATTTCAATGATTTTCTATTTATTAAAATTTATAAAAAAAAACAATAAGAACACAGTTCAGGAACACAAAAAAACTCGCTTTATCGTAATCAGACTCTAAACATTAAATAATCTAACATGATGAGTAAATATCATGAATTATCATGTTAAGGTCATGTTTTACCAAGCGACATACTACCATATTGAATTTCTTGTAGGAAAAAATACTAAACGACATTTTTTCCATTGAGTGAGAATTGGTAGTTATTGACTAAGCGCCAAATTGCAATTACTCAGGGTTTGGTAAAAATATCTTAGTGCGTTTTTTTATTTTTTTGTGTCCGGATAAAATTTACTAAACGCCAAAGTACTAAAAATAAAAATCAAGTGAAATTAACTAAGTACAAATTCTTATTTTGAAAAATTGTCTAAGTAACATTTTTCATAAAAAGGTCAAAAAGTTGTCGTTTAGTCGCCGAAAACACAAAAAAAACACCAAAAATTGAAATATCTAAGCGACATCAAAAGTCGTCACAGAAGCATGGGAGTAAGACTAAACGAGGCAGTTTTTTTTTCTGAATCGTTTGATGTATATAACTCAATTTCGCCAAAAGTGTCGCTTAGGTAATTTTGCCTTTCCACCGTCGAAATGAACTCCATGATTTCCTTAGTCCGAGGTATACCACGGGATAAGGAACCGCTTTAAAAAAATGGACGGTAATGCCGATGTATTTTCAACACAAAATTTCTTAAAAAGTAAGCTAGTAATGCATATTTTTTTAACAAAAACTTAAAGATTAAACGTTTGACTATTGAATTAATATTTAAAAACCGACCTTTCCTGTTAGAACTAGAATGATAATCACTCTCTTGTAAATTGAACGTTACGGAGAAATGGCGTTAAAATGTATGGCGCATCCTTTTACCTCGCTCGCCACAGCGAAATACTTTTTTATTTAATATGTTTTGCGTGTTTATAATACCATAAGCACTCAAATCTGTTCTTAAATTAAATTATCTTAAGGCTGAAGAACTAAAAAGTCTAAATATATGACGGAAACTATAAAAAAACTTAGTTTTTCTATTTACCGCGGGTTTGGGTTCCATTTTTAGAACCCTGCGGAATTAGGTGCTTTTACCTTACTTAAAAATAATTTTTATTAAATAAAAAAAAAACATTTTTACATAAAATGTATTGACCATATCAAAAGCATCACAGTTTATTCGTCGTTCAAATCATTAATTCTCTTTATAAACTTGGGATCATTAACGCCGTAGTAATACGGGTATTGCACGCCTGAAGTCCGATTGCGGCTAGGTTCACACTGCTCGTCGTGCTTCACAGGAAACACGTAGTTCACGTCGACTCCATACCTGAAAAAAGTATGATTAGTATTTTTAACAAATACCGTCTTTCCGTGACGTAGCGTGATCCGTTAAAATGAGTTTAATTTCAAGTAGGTTTTTTTTATACTAAGTATTCTTTGCAAAATACATATGAAAAACTGTGACTAACCATCATTGCGAAAACGAATTTTTTATAACAACTTTTTTTTACTAAATACAAGATAGTTTAATAAATAAATATGTTGAAGTCACCGAAACAATGTGTCGGTGAGAGATTAATTAATCTTGTATAGGTACAACAGCTGGTAAGCTTAATTTGTGGTTTAACTAGTGGCCGCCCGTGACTCCGTTCGCGTGGAAGTCGGTTTCCTGTGGGAATGAAAGTTTTTCCACAGTAAAAAGTACCCCACGTGTTATTCTGATGTATAATCTTTATTACTGTAAAGTATAATTAAAATCTGTTCAGTAGTTTTAACGTGAAAGAGTTACAAACATCCATACATCCATCCATACTACTCACAAACTTTCACGTTTATTATATTAGTAGGATCTATTTTGCAAATCTAGACAGAGTATAGTCCCGGACTAACGATCCGTAGCGTTAAGAAACTTATATTATTATTATGATTATGATTAAAGTATTATTTAAGAAAACAGCCTTGAGACTGGCAAATTAGAATTATTAGATAAGGTTTTACTTTAATAAAACATAATCACAATTTATTAGGTGTTTTATATATATTTAAAGGATGTGTGTAATATCAAATTGATGCAATTAGTTACTGTAAGTATTTCCTTGCAAACAGCAGAAACAGGAAATGTAAATAATTAATAAAACTCATAATTTGTTCACTAATGGTTTAAGTTAAAGATCGTTATCTCAATGTGCAGTTATATTAATATAAGTTCATATGCTGATATTAAATATAATAGATGGAGGCAAAAAAGAGGTTCTTTAATATATATTTTATATATAAACACCTACCTGCGACAATTTTTTTATTTTAAGTTTATTATTACCATATTAAGGTTTAAGAATTATTATAATTATCACGCGTGTAAGTGCGAGGCTGAAAAACCCATATTTGAATCTCGCATTTAGCGGGGTGACTTATGGCTTCATACTTCTCGCTCGACGAGAAAGAAGCCTTTTGTAAGACCTTCATACAGGGTGTAAAAGACTACTTCCGAAAAAAAGGCATATTTTTCTTCTTTATATTACACAATTGCATGTAATTGCATGGTAAAAGTTACTATCTAGCCTCAACAAAACATTATTTCAGACTTCGGAAACGGCCTGTTCACACCCTGTATCCTTTTCCCACCAACAAGTATACCTTTTCAACTTATCAGTCAAGTAAGCCAGTACATTCTTAGCCAATGTAGTCTTACGAGACAGCATGAAGGCTGTGAGGTACCTCGCGCCGTCTTGCACTCGCTTGCTTTCTTCTGCGCAGTGGACTAGGAGAGCCCAGTCGTCGTACACTATGTCTGTGACGTACGTGTTGTAGATGTCGTTGTCTGGAAGACATATAAAAATGGTGGAAATTATGAAGAAACTGTTTAGGTAATTAAATGGGAGCTGTTTAAATAATTGACTGGGTTGAAATATGTCTCGCGTGACATAAAGTATCGCGATTTTATTGTAGTTAGATATGAGAATACTTTTGGTATATTTTATATTTGGCATATCAAAAGAAGTTATAAATAATTGAAAAGTAGTAGTCTATAACATTAAGCGTATTACACACGGAATCTCTAATCAAATGTTCATCAACCGAATAAACGCAATTCAGCGTTTGCGTTTGCTTGCGCAAAAACTTAATTATTTAGATAAATAAATAAATAAAACTAAAATAAAAAAGCCTTTTATTTCTAGAAATATAAGTACAGTTTTTTGTTTTATCTTAAGCTAAGCAAACCTAATCAGTAGACTATAATTATAATTAATATACTAATATTTATGAATAATTAAGTTAGGTTTCTCTTAGTATTCATTAATTTTATAGGTTTTCCAGAACCCCTCCACGGGTAAAGGCCTCCTCCAAAGATTTCCAACTCTCTCTACTCTGAGCTTTCTGTATCCAATCGTGACCCGCTGATCTGATAATTTCATCTACCCACCTCGTAAGCGGTCGTCCTCTGCAGCGCTTGCCTATAGGCCCGGTCCACGTCGTCACCCTTCTTGTCCAGCGGCCGTCTTGCAGACGCGCTACATGTCCCGCCCATTTCCGCTTAAGCTTCAAGGAGTGGCTTAGAACATCGGGTGCTTTTGTTAAGCGCCTTATTTTAGTGTGACGTATTTTTTGAACCATCCTAATGTTGAGCATGCTACGTTCCATACCCCGTTGACATGTAGATATTTAATTTCTTATCTTTGTGGTAAACTTCCAAGTATGACAGGCGTATGTTAGAGATGCTAAGATGCATGACGTCATTACTTTAGTTTTAAGTTTTATAGGCAGGTTGCTTTTAAATATTTCCTTAAGACTCCAATATTTATTCCAGGCCAGCTGTACGCGTCTTTCTATTTCTTGGTTATTACTGTTTCTGTCGAAGCTTATTTGTTTGCCGAGATATATATATGTATTTTTCAGTGTAGTTAAGTGCTATATTATCAACAAAAATAGTTCTATTCTCTTCGCTGTTTGTCATCACCTTAGTTTTATATAGTTAAATTCATTTCCAAGCCTACTTGTTTACTATTTTCGTTTAATGATTGTAGCATGAACTGGAGTTGAGAGTGTGATTCAGACAGCAGAAATATATCGTCCGCAAAGCGCAGATGACTAAGGTAATGTCCGTCAATATAGAGTCCGCATTGCTTCCAGTCGAGTTTACTTATTATGGATTCCAGTACGGCAATGAACAAAGTCGGGGACATGGGGTCGCCCTGTCTCACACCTCTCTTGATAGGAAAACTAGAGCCGATTTTTTCGAGTTTTACTCCACCTGTACTGTTGCAGTATATACTTTTAATTGTCTCTATGTACTCCGTATTTACTCCTTGTTCTTCCAGCGAGTTCCAAATGCTAGTGTGAGAGATAGTGTCAAAAGCTTTTTTATAGTCAATAAAGGCGATGTGTAGAGTTCTTTGTTTTTCTTGGTACTTTTCCATCAGTAAGTCCAGAGTATGGATGTGGTCGACAGTGGAATAACTTTTTCTAAATCCCGCTTGTTCAATCGGCTGTGACTTTTTTAGGACCGCTCTTATTCTTCCGTTTAACAGTGATGAAAAAATCTTGTATAAGCATGGTAAGTAGAAGACTTATTGGTCTATAGTTCCCGATGTCGTGAGGATCCCCTTATCCAAATCTTTAGTTCCAAATCCAAATATTTAGATATGACTGGAAAAATGCTATTCGGTCTTTTCAAAAGATCCTATTAGAATGGCAGCTTAGTGAGCTTGTTGTTAATCTTTACTGCAATAAATTCAATGTAACAATATTCAAGCTTAAATTAAGAACTATTTAGAGTTCGATGTCGATTTTAGACATTTCTATTATACAGATACTAGTGGCCGCCCGCGACTCCATTCGCGTGGAAGTCGGTTTCCCGTGGGAATGAGAAGTTTCCCCGCGGTAAAAAGTACCCTATGTGTTATTCTGATGTATAATCTATATTACTGTAAAGTTTCATCCAAATCCGTCCGGTAGTTTTTACGTGAAAGAGTAACAAACATTCCATACATCCATATACAGGGTTATTTCTAATTAGCGCATCACCTCTTGTAGGCAGCTTTTCTACATCAATCCCAACAACATTTAACCAACGAATAATTAAAATTAATATTTAAAAAGAAATAGTTTTTCCATACAATTTTATTAGATGCCTCTGAACGGTACAATACTCTACGCGCACGCAACTGGCGTGGCAGGCGCGCGGGCGACGGGGGGAGGGCAACCGGTTTAGGAACTTCTTAAAAAATACAGAGTTATAAATAACAGAGCGCGCAAATTTGTTTGTGTTTTTTGGTTTTTGTGTTAATTATCAAGTTTTGCAAAAAGTCGTAAAATAAATATAGGGATTGATGCCTGCAAGAGGTGATGCGCTAATTACAAATAACCCTGTATACTCACATACTTTCACATTTATAATATTAGTAAGATACTTACAGTATTCTTCAGTATGCGTCCAGTGTCCCGGGTCGTTCATGTCTATCTTCCAAGTAATGTTTCCTTGTAGGAACTCCATCAAGGGATCGTCGATGTACTGGTACGTGTAATTCATGGTTACCGCCGGAGTGTATTCTATTTTGCCATCTGCAAAAAGCGTAGATGTTTTGGATGGAAAAGACTTAAAAGGTAAAACTGATATTAGATAAAGGTAAAACCAACATAATTTAATTCATATATTTAAGCTAGACTAATACAAAAGGTGTTTCTTTCCGCAGTATAAGTATATTTCCGACTTGAAAAGACATTCAACCGTGGGTTCAATGGTGGCAGAGGTGAAAGCTATGCATTTTATGATCGTCATAAAGGATAAAAGTAAAATTTTCTAAAATGCTAAAATTAAAATTTAAATAGCCATTTTTTTACTTAAGCTTTAATCAGTTTCGAGTCTATAATATAGGGAGGTAGGTATTACTTACCAGGTCCTACCACATGGTCTCCATTAATGAAGACCGACTCCATACAGCGATATGATAGAGCCTCCACATCACTGTCATAATATTCTATCACGTACCACTTGCCCAGCATCTGAAACATATAATAATAGTCTTGACTTTTAAATGAAGAAACTGAAAATTGTACAGCTACAATGAAGCTCTACATCTTTGCTCTACATAATCGGTAAGGAAAAAATTCATAATAAAATGTTAACTTTGACTCTGAAAATTGAGCGAAATTGTTTTTGAAACTTGAAGATTCTACTCTAACACTGATAAACCTCATTTATAAAGAATATTGCACGATTTAGGCACAAAGAGTGTATATAAACAAACATAGATGGTTCATTACAACCATTTACTTAGCGAATAAGCTATCTTATGCAAAGATACGACCCTAACATTGTAGGTACTTCGATATCTCGCTTTATTTTTATTTTTTTATCTTTTGTTTCCGACGCCTACACAAATTTTAGTATCACTTGTAATAAGTGCAATATTTTGCTCAATGATTTTAATACTTATTTAATTGGGTTTTGCGATTACAAATTTAAACATTTACAACAATTATTTTCGGAACATGTATCTATTATATTCGTGTTATTAAAGCTATAAGTAAATAGTAGAATTATTTGATTCATAAAGCGGGAACCTTTATTCAAAGGTACATGCATTTTCATCAGTTTGAATAAGTATTTTTTTTTTTCTGTCTTAAGCAAATTATTTCAAATTATTCAAACGAATAAAGATTTTCAACAAGTATTTGTTCAAGGGGGCTGGTATTAATGAGAGCATATGCACAGTAGTGACATTTTGTTAAATAATAAAATACAGTTGTACATTTAAGTACTGACTACGCGTATTTACTCCAAAGCACTTCTATTAAGATATGAGCTTTTATAACTAGGATAAAGGAAGTTTATTTTTTTGATTATCTACCTATTAGCTTCTCTTATTAAATCATTTTCACTGTTCCATCCATTACAAAATTAGAACTGAGTGATATAGGACGTAATTATAGCTATGAAAGTTATCAAAAAAATAATGGACAATACCTATATACAAACTCAAATTCATCTTAACAGTACCGTTTCAACACAGTATACTTAAAAAAAAGGATTAATAACAGATTCTACTTATGTAACAGTTCGTTAAGTCGAATCAAACAAATTTTGCTATACATCTTCTTAAAACTTATGAAATTTCACAACCTACCCGGGTCAGGTCGAAATGCGGCACCGATCTCACATCAGGACATTTGTGTTTATCCACAATTTTACCACACCCTATATCCACAATCACCAACACCAATATTGACAAAAATACGCGATACATTTGATACAATTGTAAAAAATCTACGACAAAGAGTTGTTGCAACTACAATTGTCGAAACTCAACTACAAAAAGGACACTTTGTTATCGCATGGGCTACTAATGTGCTCGCAGAACGCTGGTAGAATACCATTAGATATCGATGTGACTCATTAGTTTAGTTTGTCGTGATGACATTTATCTAAATGCGGTGGTTTTTGTATGCTTTGAATGTTTTGTTTAAAAGCCAGGTAGGCCCAAGTAATTATACAGGGTATTTTCATAAGTCAAAGTTTTTTTTTTGATTACTTAGTTAATTATTCTGAAGAAATTATCGTTAAAACTTCATCAATGTGTTCTCACAGCGGGTAATTTTAATGATCAATGTTCTTAGTTTATATAAAATCGTGCAAATATAAGTTAACCAAGGAATCATATTTAAATGTGTCTCAAAAGTTCAGGCTTCGGGGAATTACAGATTTTTATGGTATACATTGTTTAAATTGTCAGCTAGTATGAAAGTTTACAAAATTGCTAAGAGTAAACCTGCAGGCACCAGTCGTGTATAGGAACACTGACATTGTTGTTTATTAAACAAGAAACAACAGCATTTTAACCGAGTTAAATGAATCTGAACTTATAAGCTAAGCTTAGGCTAATAACAGTTTCACACTTTGTAAACAAACTTGTTTAACATGTGGGTGATAAATAACTTCTTTACAACCAAATAAAAACAAAAATTAAATATAAATAATGTTAAATAAAATCCGCATGAGTGTGTGTGTAAATATGTAAATCTTTATTATATTATACCTACTTGTATTAGCTATGATTACTTTATGAAACTTTGTAGAATAAAGCGTTTCAGACTTAGTTTTGATAAGTTAAAAATTGCATTGGTGGGTAAATTACGTTGGTGGGTAAATACCTACAAATAACTATTAATTATAAAAGAAAAAAAACAATTATATTGTAGGTAATGTAGGAAGCTAGCAAGTTCGTTAGCATTTTTAATATAAAAATAGCAAAAAAAAATATATCACAGTAAGTAGGTATTTTAAATATAAAAACACGGATAATCAAATTCACTCATACTTTAATCTTTAAGAAAGATCTCATAAAATAGCTCGAAATAAATTTAACTATGCTAATGCTGGTTGCAGTTATTTTTAATAAAATATATCGTGTCAAATTAGTATTATGTAGGTACCTACTTATGAAATAGAAAGTTTAATTTTGCGTATTAACACTTATTTAAAATAACATCCAAACTTTTCCTAATATCATTTACTTTGATTTTAATTTCTCAAACCGTTGGTTTGATATGAATACGTGTTTATATTTAATTGATTTCGTTGATTCAATTATTCGATAAGTCAAATGTATGTGATAAATGATGTGTATTCTTCAAAATAGAAATGTAGGTCCTATTTAAGACCACCGGAAATGTTTTTTATACAATTTAAATCCGCTTTAACTCATTGGGTTTTATTAATTAAGACAAACTCTCACTATCTAAGATTACTCCCATGGTCAATAGTCTACTTCCGAATGAAATAAAAAACTATAGCATTAAAATATTTCGATCAACACATTGCTTATAACCTGTGTCAGATCTTGTGGTTGAAATTGTAAACATGTATTCTTTCGTTTATTTTTGTAATCTGGTTAAAAATATGGTTAAATTTGTTTTGTACGTATGTATTTTTGTCGTTTGATTATAAAAAAATAGGTTTACAATGAGTTTATGAAAAATAGATTGATTCATATTTTACAATTAAAATAAACAAGTATTTTTACGAGTAATTAATTATCTAAACGACGGTGAAACTATAGCTTGGAAAATGTAAGGGATTTTACAAACAAACAGACGCAAACAGGTGAGCAAAAACGAGGTTTATCCCCTAGTCCACTGTGTAGTTTACATTTCAATAAATAAACTTTAGTTTATATAGTTGATGGTATAGTTCATAGGTTAACAATCGGGACTTTGTATTATAGAGATAAAATACCTAAGTAATATTATTTCTAGGTATATTATTATTATTTATTGTTATTTTTTATAATAAAACGCACTCTTTTTGGCGTGAGACAGGTTCTACGTATGCGAGTATTTAGCAAAAGTCGGGCCGTTACATCTAACTAGTTCTGACAACCTACTTTAACGTCTAGTTTACTCGAAATACTTAACTAGAAATTATTGGGATTATAAACAAAAACTTATGGTTGAAATTAAATATTGAATTTATGCCAATTAGATAGTATTAAGGCTTAAATAGTCAAACTACCTTTTAATGTAGTTTGACTATTTAAGCCATAATACTATTTGATTGGTATCTACCTTACAATGTAGTCGACAAAAGTTATTGGTTCAGAATAAAGATCTTAATGAGGGAAATATATTTGCGAGTTATTAGCCCTAAACTTTGTATTACGCAAATGCGGTGTCACTATTAATAAAAGAGAGTAATGAAAATAAGATTATACATCAAACAAAGACTACAAGTATCTATCAGACGGCCTCTGTGGCGCATATGCCGGACTTAAACGATAGATCCCGAAGTAATAAAAACGAAAGAATACGAAATTATCTAGGTATATTTAGGTTCTTCCCTAGTCCATTGTGTGGTTCCTAAAATACGAGCATTCCCTTACTTTAAGGCATCATAGTTTTCAGTAAATAATTGAAAAAACAACAACAATCAAGCCGAATTATATAAAAAAATACCTACTCTTAGATCCAAACCACTACGCATTAGGTATTAAACCCAAGTCGAAATACAAGCCTTAAACCAATAAACTAAGTAATCAATCGATCGCCCGACTCCCCATTCAACTAGTCTGTAGTTAACCGACATCGGTATTAACCCACTTGGTGCTTGGATAACTTCATGTTAGCCATGCTAAGTGTCCCGTCTTCCTGCATATTTGAGACCGGACTTTCTTGAAATACTGTGAATGGCCGAAGAAAGTGTTTTACTTCCTTAGCGAGTAAACACTACACGACACGTATTTAGGTACTTTTCTTAAGATTTAAATAAGTAATTAAGTCAAGGACCATGTTGTGAAGTGAGCAAATTTTCTCTAATTTGTCATTTATTTTACAAACAGACATGCTACATTGTGTTAGCTTTACTTTAGGTCAACTTTAAATACGTTTGTTGTAGAAATATAATGGCTAGAGGTGGCAAGCATTTATCTGCTATTATTTATCTTCTGTTCTTTGTAACTAATTGAATTCTGTTATTCTAATGAAGGCTTGTTGTTTATTAAGCACTATCCAGAATACTATTGCAGAAGTTTTCTCGTTTTTGATCAAAACTGTGTGTGTAGGTACTTCTACCTGGCAACAAAATTGTTTAGACAATGATTTTACTATGAACCATAATTTGTCGACCTTAAAATGTTAGTGCAGCAAAAAACTTTATTTCTTATCCTTAACTCTTCCTTTACTGCTTATATCTATGTACAGCCTACCTTTAGATTCAAGCGCATGCAAATCCGTTCACGCTAAACGAATTACAATGTTGCTGAAACGATAAACGTCTTAATACAGTGCACGTAGAAGCTACACCGACAGACACTTTCCTAGAGGTTGTAGCTAAGTAAGACTTAGTTCCACGAAGAAATATAAACAGTATTTAATAAATTGGTTACATTAACAACTTGTTTTCAATAAAAATATAACTGTAAAAGAATAATTTATTAAAGAATTAATGTGATTTTCATACAGTAATAGCGGTACAAAAAGTTTGATTCCCCAGATTTAAAACAGAGAATAAACGTTTATAAGTAATTAGATATTTTAAAGAAAAGGACATGAAAAGGAAAATAAAAATGTGTAGGTAGGTACTGGTGACAAAGCAAATAATTATCTGAGTTAATGAGTGCTTTTTACTTATTTACTACAACTTACTAGATTTTACTATTCAATAAACTGTAAAATAACTTTTAATGTTGTCGTCATAAACATGTTCTTTATATGCTATTCAAGATTGCTCTATTTACATAAAATAGCCCTAACCTAGCCCAATATAAAGAGAATTTTAATTATCCGTATTTAATAGCTTATTAGCATTTTTTCGACATTATAAACGCACAAGTTATATATTTTTTGCCATAAAATGTTTATAACGCATAACATTTTTATGAATAGTCGTATCCTTATAACTTAATCACTTAAATTGTTTTATTTTTGAGATGTTGTAGAGGAAGTAGCAGTCATAAATTTTATGACAAATTTCATAGCAGTAGAGAAACTAGGACTATTTTATTTAGCAATTTATCAAATGAATGGTTCCCTGGAAATGTTTTATTTATTTGTTTTTAATTAAGAACGTAACGTTTATTGAAAAGTTTAAGTGTTTTACGACTTTGTTGAAGGAATAGTTTTAATATCCAACTAATATTGTAAACGTGAAAGTTTGTAAGTATGGATGTATGTGTGTATGGATGGATGTTTGTTACTCTTTCACGTCTTCTTCTTCATGATTTGCATGAAACTTTACAGTTATATAGGTTATACAACAGAATAACACATAGGGCACTTTTTACCGCGGGGAAACTTCTCATTCCCACGGAAACCAACTTCCACGCGAACAGAGTCGCCACTAGTAAATATTTAAGTTAAAAACTTCTTACAAGTTAGTCTTCGCCCCATCGATGTGCGTAATGCCACAGGTAATGGTGTCGCAGACGCGTGCGCATCTTTACGTGCCCATTCATATGTCCGACTCGGAACCGACACCGGGTGGGCACGATCCGAGGTTCACTTAGAACTGAAGGCGACTAATAAAATAGACTAATTGCTTTTTCATAGAGTTAGATTTAAGTACTATGTTTCATTAAGAGAGGCCTTCAGATATTATATGTAGGTATAGTAATACAAAAATGGCCGTGTGTAATCCGATGTCATCAAAAAGTATTAAATAAAATGCGCGAGAGTTTAAAAATAACAGCGGTATTAATAATAAACCTTAAGTGTGTAATCTTTTTTGTTAAGTATTGAATAGTTTGTTTAATTGTTTCTTATTAACAAAAAGACGTAGTTTTCTTTAAAGCAAACAAATCATTGGATGATTAAGTTAATACCTATTGCGTACTCGGAAATTACCTTAAAATACAATTTTATGGGATGAGGTGCAAATCAGCATTAAATCGAAATCTAGTATTTCTAAGAATATTTGCTTTGGCCAAGATATTTATGAAAAATGTTATTAGCTGTGTTAATTTTTAATTGCCTTTTAATATATATCTTTATATTTATCCTGATCACGGCGCCAATAACCTATATATTTATCATTTAAATATCTGCCTAGATTTATGGTTTTGCAATCAGGTACCTAAAGCCATACCTTTCTCAGTCAACAATGCGCAACCTTTTTTAGTCTGTTATTTGTTGTTAGAAATTAAAAGACAAACTTCAGAACCGGCCGTCGTCGTGTGTCGTAGAAAGTGATGGTTTACAATTGAACATGACAATGTTGTTCCCGCATATGAATAATTTGCTATTTACTTTGCATATTTTATGATATACAGATATTTTTAAGCTATAGCCAAAATATGAAGCAAAAGCTTAAATTAGGCGTTCTGTATTATTTTTAAAGTTACAACGACTTTAACAGTGAATCATTTTTATAAAAAACTTAATTAATTACAAACTTAAACCATTGGTGGCAATTAAGTTAAATTTAAATCGTTCTTCAATGGTGTAAACTGCATGGTTTGCGTGCAGTTATTTCTGAGTTTATTACGTTTAGGAACGTAAACAGATACTTAGTTAAGAAATGTGTTGTATTTCTTAGGGTTTAATGCCCACAGTCGCAATGTTTGATTAGTCGCAATGTTTGCTGACAAGTAAATTCAGACGAAAACACTTTCATTTAAAGTTTTTAGCCTTCTATTGGTTGTAACGTGTAAACGTCACTTTCCTAACACTTTATTTATGCCCACACAGAATGCGGTCCCCTGGTTTCATTATCAGCGATCTCGTTCTGAACCGTTTATTAATCGTTATTTAATAAATCAAATTCATTTATTTCGGGCTCAATTCTAAACTAAATATTATCGCAACGATTTAGGCGAGATTTTCTAAGAGAAAGTCAATGGTTTTATTGCAAATACCTATGGCGAACCTGTTTTGGTTTAATGACCTGCAATTTTTATAAGGCCGGGCCTATATTGATTTATTGAAGGCATACTAGTTATTCAGTCATCCGTTTAGAAGATATTAACAGGTATCAATTTTGTATGAGGCCTCGATCGTGGATTGTACAGCCATTAGAATGTGATCTAAGTAAGTTTCCATTTTGACCAGGTTAGAGTATTTTATAAAAGCAAGTGTAGGGGCCTCTAGCGATTTTAAGAAATTTATACGTATGAAAACATATCTAGAAGGCTGTATACGAGAATTTAATAATGGAATAAACATGTTACCTTAATAAATAATAATAAATAAATCTCCAGACTGACACACCAATTATGTGGCCCTAAAGTAAGTTGCAGTAAGCACTTGTGTTAAAGGTACCACATAATGGACTAGGGGAGAACCTAGATACACCCAGACACGAGCCAATATCGAAAAACGCTGCACCGCAGAGGTCGTCAATTGCAAGCTTTATGATTTTTTTGGCATAAAGTAACATGGGATTATCCGTTGCAAAACCGTACAATACTGGATGCGTCAGCATTTCTTTCAAAAGATAGAGTTTAACAGTTAAACGTCAGTGCTTTAAACACGAGAAAAAAGTTCAAGTTGCCAATTGCGTTAGAAATTAATACCTATTGTTAATTAAAAAGGTGTCAGTAAACTCTCGGCATAGTTATTAAAAACAGAAATCTAGCAGCTAGGTCTTTAAACATATCACCAAAACCTAACTGAATACAAGATTTTGGTCGACTTTATTTATACACTTTCACACAAATCCTGAATTCCTCCAAAGTCTGTGCTACTTTGTAAGTGATCCATCACGGTTCGGATAACTAATCAGAAAGAAACGTGTGCGGAATAAATAAATAATATAAATCTAAGTAAAATGCTAAGTACGCATAGTGAACCACTGACACGGAAAGTAGTCTACAGATTTAACTTAGCAAATTAAATATTACAAATTTTTCGATAGATTTCAAAGGTATTGTTAAGTTTGATTTATTTTTAAATGAGCTATAAAAAAAAATTCAATGATCATTTTGTACCATTTCCGCTGCATACTTATTAATAAATCTCTATCCTGCCAAAAATAAAAACATGATTGGTCATTTAGCTATTTCTAGCTTTAACAAAAAAGACACCAACACACATACATATATACACACATTTATGTATAGTAGACACCAACCTTAACCCCAAAAATCCGTAAAAAGTAATTAGTCACAAAATTAACAAATAATAACTCAACAGTCGCCTACTTAATTAACTAGACATTCCTAACGAGGTGTTTTAATCACAGCTTACATTACTCTTAATTATAACCTCCAAGGAAGATGTACGTCCTATCAGGTTTCTACCAGTGAGTGAATTAAATCAACTGCTAAAGTAGAAAAATGTGTGTTAGTGAGTCAAGTGTGTGGCTCGTCCGGCTGTGTTGAGTTATGAGCGGACACGAGGAAAATAGATGACATACAACTAGCTTTGGGAGAGTTCGGTGGGTTTTCGAGGTAAATATACATAAATAAAGTAAATACATAGGGTTGTAGAGACAGGTAGTTTTAATATGCAAAAGCGTTGTCGATTGAAATAAGTGATCGCGGTTGCATTATCTATACTGCGTTGGCTGATATGAAATATGGTTTGGTTGGTTCTTATAAGTATTGGTTATGAAGATGTTCAATATAAACGCTTCGTGGAAATCAAGAAAGCAATGTATACGAGTATGACTGCAGAGGTTCAATAGTTATATTTTATTAATATATTAATATTTTGAGAATGAATAATGTTTAAAAAAGGTCGAGTGTATTGACACAAGCAATATACAGCTTCTGTGTTTGAGTTAGTAGACAGAAGCGCAGTAATTACAGGCTCGCTTAGATCACGTGATACTCGTATCTTTGTCTTTAAAGCCGACAACGTTCCTTATTATTTACAAAATGTTTCTTAAAAATGTCTTGTTGTCTTTGTAATTTCGGGTAGGACAAAGTATCATAAAAAATATATAAGGTAGGCAATAACTTTAAAAAAATATACGTTTTTATATAATTACGCACTCTATATCAAAGTCCTTTTTATCTGGTTCTTGCTTCATACAACTGATTAGGTTATGTGGTATTTTTGAAAAATATTACAACCCATACAAAGCACAAGCAAAACGCTAGTCCTACTAATATTATAAACGTGAAGGTTTGTCAGTATGTATGGATATATTTTTGTTACACTTTCACGTAAAATCTACTGGACGTATTTGGATGAAACATTACAGTAATATAGGTTATACATCGTATAACACATAGGGTACTTTTTACCGCGGGAAATCTTCTCATTCCCGCGGGAATTCGAATTCTACGCCAACGGAGTCGCGGGCGGCTATTATATAAAGAATCTTTATATATTAAAGATAAATAAGAAACCTTAACCTTGCCCGGCCGCTCCCCGCGTGTCACAAACGTAAGAAGTTTGTCTAGCTCCGCAAACAATGTTCTCGGTTCAACGATAGCGAAAGCTTATTGACACGTTTTCGAAAGTAGCTTGTTGTTAATAAATACACATTTTTTTCTTCAATAAACAAATATAGTAACACTCTTAAATGAAAAGCGATAAGGTTGAAATTCGTAGAGGAATACAGAAATACTTGTAACATCAGTGCGTGGGAGGACGTTATCGTATGAAGTGTAGACATATTCAGGTTAAATTCATAGATTATTTTATATGAATTTTAAAAGGAGCTAATTTGACTGCAGCTAATTAGCTTGTGAATAGATTCATTTTAATAAATTAACCGCAGTATCAGTTGCATCTTTTTTTTAAAGAACCACAAACATGTTTACAATAAGGCTTAACTTAAACATATTTTATAGTGCAAAATTATGAATGAATAATCTTTTTCGGTTTTAGTATATTTTGCTCTTAAACTACGTTTTCTAAACACGCAATCATGTCTAATCATTCCGAGTTAATAAATCCAATTTGAGATCTTCATTAAACACCTCAGCGTATTAAATGCCCTTAGCAAATCTTATTAAACCGTCCACAACTAACACCTTAGAATTTCTGATCCGAGCGGCAGATAAGACCTTTTGCCGCGTTATAATTTTTATCTTAAGCACCTGGTGTATAAAGTACTATATATATTCATATACTGTGTAGGTTATGTATATATATATACTGCGGTCTATGCTTTTATCTTTTATGACGTGCTAAACATAAGTTGGTCACATACTGCCAAACCGGATGTCAGTGTAGGAACCAACAGAGAAGAAATCTATGAATAGATAACTGTCAGGGGGTTTCATGGTGACTGCTTATGGTTTTTGACAGAATTATTTGACAAAACACATGTGCAACAATAGTTATGCGTTTGAAAATTATCATGGTTAATTTGGACTGTGCCTACGTAGACTTCAGTGTAGGGTAGATAAAAGTGATTTTTATAAATGAAAGCAGAAATACAGACAAGGAATACAAGCGACAGGCCCCAAAAATTCGTAAAGTTAAAATCTAAGACAATTTGAAAAATAACTTAAATTCTGATTTATTAAAAAGCGTAGTGTAAATAAAAACCTGTTACGGTCTGTTCGTTGTTTGGAAGGAGTTCAAAGAGGTTTTTTCTATCAGCTGAATACTAAATAAATACTATTCTACAATGTTAAATGTACAGTGTTAAATGTTAAAAGATATAGCCACCGAGTTGTAAAAGAAATTTCGTGAGAAACTGTATGTTTTTCTATTGTTTTCTGATTTAGGTGCTAACCGTGTGTATTTATATTTATGACCGACAAGCCGGGAGTTTTCGGCAACCTTTTCTAAATTCTCTAACGTATGTGCTCGTTCAAAACACAAATTTACTGCAACCACTATTTCTAAGGGATAACCAGCGTAAGACAATGGGAATGGGAAGCGTTTTTTTAGTTATGATGTTATTTTTTAAATTAATTATGCAATCGCCGTCCACTGCTGGACAAAAGTCTATAGTTCCAACTTTATTTTTTACATAATTAATTCATGACCTTCATAGCAAAATCATAATGTAGCATTAAGCTCTTACAACTTTTCTATTTTTACTTCTAAAACTTATTTTTTATTAAAGACTTCAAAATGAAATAAAATTGTTTTTACCAATTATAATTATTAATATTTAGAATGAATGATATACTACTCAACGTGCAATGATCAACCTTAAATAAATCACGGTCCTTATTCAACGCGTGCGCAGGGGTGGGGTAGACCGCCTGTCTGCGAGTTCAATAGGATGTCTGTTGATTGCGCAGTGTCAGTAAATAGGTTGACTTGCTTGTATCGGATCGTACGACTCAATTCTATAGAAAAAAAGTTAAAACCAGTATAGGAATCTGGGGTTATATTTGATTGAAGTAAGGAAGTTAAAAAAATATTGAGACATAAGTTGTGGATATCAATTACCTATATACTTTGTAACCGTATCGTAAATAAGCTATAGCGTAAGCTACATAAATTCAAATGAAATTTATAAAACCACTTAAAATTAACTTTCAAATAAGTTTTCACTCAAGTTTCCTTTACAATCTTTAGTTTCAATGTAAATAACTTCAAAGAATGGATACAAGTAATCGGTCACGCAATCACCAGTTATATGTCTGACATTAACGTCAACCACAATATTAAATCATAATACCTCATAATGTAGACCAATACTAATGACCTTACTTTCTAGCGGCTAAAGGTGGTTGCAGCGAAACTGTACAATGGCGCTTACTGCATTTCTACTTTGCTTAACATAGAGGTAGGCTTTAAGTTTTCGAGTGTTTGTTTTGACTGCTGAGGTTTCCTAAGTAAGTTAATATATCACGGTCGTAATTAAATTATGTTCTTTGTAAAAAATAAATAATGAAATGAAATTACTTTATTGTATGTAGGATTAAATACTAATCTCTTATACATTGTCAAAAGCTTAAAATAAAAAATAAAAATAAAGATGTCACGGGACACCCCTACGCATTAGTTAGCAGCCTATGCATTTAGTTAGCAACGAGTAGGGTCAGATAAATATACTTTCATTGTAAATGGGTTATTTTGTACGATTTGTATTTTCTATATTTCATATTTCGAATTTATCTCGTCACAAATGAATGTCAAAATCACAGTGTAGCTGCGATCACGTACAATATCGGAAAGACAGATCGCGCCTGCATTCACGGTCAGGATACACTGTGTTGCCTAGAAAAGCATCCGGGCCTCAGGCACGCGCCTCGACTTCTAGCACACTCGATATGACTAACATATGTGTGAGACTAGCCATAAAACGTTTGTATACAGGATCTATGGAGGATAGAAGTTTGTTTTTGTAAGAAATGAAATTGAAAAAATGAAAAATTAATTTTGCCGTTAAGACAATTTGTTTTCTGCTACTGGTTTTTTTTCCTTATTGCTTCAATAGGCTAATAAAATCAATAAAAGTCTACGATCATTTAAATAAGCTTGTAAGCTAATATATAAATTTAGACAAACTTACATTCAAAATCATCAAAAATCCTAATTCATCTAAGAAAATCTATCGAAACTATCGCACACTATCCGTCAGTACATTCCTTAGATCTCGCATGTACCCAGCGACAGCCCAGTTGCGTGCGCGCATCCTACTAGCGACCTTGCGACACACATGCACGCCCCGCGATTTCACTTCCTCTTGAGAAAAAAACACAAGTTTTATATTCTACATGCCTTGTTTATCGAACGATTAGGAAAAATGAGGATGAAGAAATCAGTGGAAAAGCTCCATTAACAGGGCCATCCGGTGGAAGAGTACATATTGTTGGATTAACTTGTATGTAGTTGGTAATTATGTTAGTGCTTTTGTTTTTTTTTACGGCTATATCAAATAGCATCAATAATGAAGATTAAAATCTTATCTTTGGTGGATTTTGTGTTTGACAAGAGTGCTGAGATTTTTTTTCCGCTGGCTTTTTTCTCTCTGTCTAATAATTAATTCTCGTTTATTGCTATGGTAATTCTAAAATACCTAAGCGTTTTTATATAAACAAAGGTTTTACCATACTGTCGCCTTTAAAACTATTTGTTTTATTTGTATCTATATAGATTGTTTAAGTTCGTTTTTACCTTAAAAATTGCTAGTCTAAGATTCTGCGTGTGTTTCTTATAGTAAATAGCCATTCGACCATATCTTGACTTATCACTACGCCTTGAGTTTAATATTAATAAAGCCATTAAGATGGCTACACACCATAGTAAATTACCGTGAGATCTCGACGAGCTTTTGATAAATGAGAAGGGAGCTTTACAACCGTGCAGTTTGTTAATCTTCTTAATTGAGATGACGGATGGATAGTCCATTTTTTTATATCTCTTGACTCTTGACGAACAAAAGCAAATGGAGCTTAACTGTTAGGTTCTGAAGTACTGACTTATTAGTGCAACTGAAATAGGTTCTTTAACGATTGTCATGCCTTACTTATTAGTGATTAGCAGGGTGAATAGTTAAATTTGATTGTTTTGGTATCTTGATAAAATGAATAAAACAAAATAACTTTTATTTTACGTTGAAGTTGTCTTTGAGATGCTAAAGGTTAGTAACAGTATCACATTTAAAAAAAAACATTTTTAACAATTTGAAAAATTATTTTGATACCCATAACAATAACGCTCGCATTGCAACCTTGTGCACCATTATCGTGATTCGTCTATATTCTAATCTCATAAAAAAACGGTTATTGAACCATCCAGTGCCGCCACCAACATAATAGAGATATTAATAATACCACAGTGAACCAACAATCTATTCTCAAGCTCGGTCACGTTAAAAATGAAAGTCATAGGTCATGTAACGAGTATTTTACAACTATTTATTTAAAGTATATGTTTCCCACGTGCCTCTCTTAGGATAGGATAGTTTCACCGGATGGTATATTTGACTATTTCGTTTCTTTTCCTTTCGGCGGAGAGATTACATCTGGGGTTTGTTGAAATTAATATTTTATTATTAAAACAGAGTACATGTTAAACTTAATATTATAAACGAGAAAGTTGGTGAGTACGAATGGTTGGATGTTTGTTACTCTTTCACGTAAAAACTACTGGACGGATTTGGATGAAACTTAACAGTTATATATCAGAATAACATAAAGTGTTCTTTTACCGCGGGAAAACTTCTCATTCCCACGGAAAACTGACTTGCGGCCACTAGTAAACTATAAATTTTTTTTTTCAAGATTAAGTAAGAAAGACATTATTATACACTATTAATAATGTTTATGTGGTAATCATATTTACGTCAAATGTCACCCCAAAATATCGACCGTTCCTTTTGAATTTTATGTCAGATATAATAAAACAATAACCATATTAATAATTATAAATAAATCGGCATTTAAGAAAAATATTCAACCAAAAACAAGGACCTGAAATGTGAGTAAAGGTAAAACTTTCAGGCTTACCAAGTTATTTATTATAGTTTATGACCTATTGTTGTTTGTGACTTAGTAACAATATTGAGAAACCGTGTGTAAAGCATAGTTAGCGTAAACGATATATAAAATATTACTTACTTTTTAGTAGTGAATGCGTGTGAAACTAAAGAAAGTTTATGAATGAAATATTAAAATAGATTTTTGGCTGTAGCAACGTTTTTGTAAAGAAGTGTGTGAGGTTATAAACATTTAAATTGAATTACAACAAATATTAACGCTTATAATAACAAATTAATATTTAAACTGGGTTTTTACCATCTCATTTTACTGTATTCAAAGTTGCAATTGTTCTCTTTAACAAATAATTTATTTATAAGCTCCACACAGCCCATAAGACGTACTTATAGGTAATAGCGCTCCAAACAGTGTGAACAGCCCTTGGTATTGCAAATCGCAGGATGGGGACTACGTGCAGCAATTTGAGCTACCTTATACAAAATGTTCAAAAAAATCATATCAATATCAACTTTATAGCCCAAATTGCCATAACTGAATAATGCAGCTGATCAGGAAAGGTTTTTTTACGCGTTCTTGAAGTCTGATTTGAAAACCTTCGACCTTAACCCAGGTTATATAAACCAGGAATAGTTATTCTCTATAAGTTTATTTCAAAGCAGTGACATTTGTCTACCTTCTATCATTCGTTAACTTTCTCAAAAGATAACTGACCAAAGTTTGATTAATTACCAATTTCAAACACCAATAATTCAGCAAAGTAATTTGTCTGTCTGTCAACAATAAAGTATCCAAAACATCGTCTTATGGATAGCTTATTATTGTTAAGCCTTTGTTTACTAGTCAACATTAGTTATAAACTGGTTTCAGTATTCAGCATGGATTTTAAATTGGTGATAAATAATCGGCAATATTTTTTTAAAATTAAATTTTATTTTGACATCTACCTTACACTGGTCATTTAATAACGACTTTTACACGAATCCGCTAACAAGCCGTTGGTGGTTAAGATTTCCTCTCTATCGTTAACTAGAAGCATGCTTATTTATAACAAGTGATAAATCACTAACGTTGACATTAAAATGCAACTAATAATAATAAAATAACCATTGCTTGCTAAAACAAACTTTTTTGTATGCAATAGGCATGATGACAGATTTTGAAAAACTGTTGTATCATATTCAGAAATATATACTTATTGTAAAAAATATCATATTTCGGAAAAAAAGCATGATTTACATGAAAAAAATCAATTTAAAATTTTATGTTTAAAATTCCCACCAAAACGCTCCAAAGTGTCATGGCGTCGATTTTGACGTCACGTTAGAGCAGTGTTACCAACTCGAATTTTTATAAATCCTTCCGTACGACTCTAAAAGTTGGTAGTTTCCGACCAAACTCAATTCGAAAAGTAGGTAGATCTACCAACTTCTTTTTTTCAAGATTTAGAAGGAATCTGCACGGTCGTATAATATCTATAACCGATTATTTTAGTAAAAATAAATTATTTTTCTGACTATTTTTAAAAAAGCAATAAAAAAAAACCAAATTGTTAATATTTAGAATAAAAACAAAATTAAAAAAAATCCCATCCCACTAATTTAACCCCTAAATTTGGGGGGAAAACCCCTAAGTTGGGAACCATGCTCTAGCGTGACGTCATTCGCTCTGATTGGCGTTCAGAATATCATGGCGGACTGTAGTATTTTGTAGATTTATTTTTTAAAAATATTAATTAATCTCGCTTTAATTATAATAATACCTTGTTATTTTTTAATATTTTATTTACGTTTCATTAGATGGTAGCATAATTTTTGTGTATTTTATTCACAGTCATCATGCCTATTACTGATTAATCATCTCCTTTAAATCTTTCATAACGAAACAGCTGTAAGTACTTTCTTCAAACTTTGAATAATATTAACCTCTTTTTTAATTCCCTAATTTTATGCGAGTTTTCTACATGCCAGCATGGTTTAAGATTTTCGGGAAACATACGTCACAGTTTTCATCTTTCCCCCATTAAGAGTAAGAAACTTTAATGATTTCTCAGCGATCCAATATCCTTTCATTCATTAAATGGCTTTATTATTAATCTTATGTTTTAAATCGCTGAGACATTGCTGAAGTTTGTCAGCAAAATTAGGGAGCAGTGATCGGATTAGACAGTAGGTCATGATGAATGACATCGTGTCTAGAAGACTAAACCAGGCAAGAGAGGCTGTTATGAACAGACGTAAATAATGCTTAATTAGTAAAGACATATTTGAGACCCTTTGCAATCACAGTCTTGTAGATTAATACTCTTCCTATCAATATTAATAGCCCTAAACGATGAAGTAGTTTCAGGGACGATTTTTGCAAATAACACAGATGATAAAATCGAGTATCGCCTAGACACTGTCTTCGAAATTAGTGCTAGTGTCATATAATGTTTTAATAAAATTATTTTGTCACTACCGTATTACAGAGTAAATGCCATTAAACTGTCAACGTGAAAATAACTATATAATGGTAATGATTTCATTACGTTTGAACAACGTTTTAAGACTTTTAAGTTATATGGCAACTATATTTTGTGTAATTAGTTACAATTTCCCTTTCTCAAGATAAATGGTAATTCCTAAATCAGAAAAGCGTAAAGCGCTTTGGAAATGTAACGAAATTAAATTTTATGACTGTACACGATATAGCTTTTATTTTTATTGCCTTACTACGCAATAACGTAAGTATTCTATTTTATTATATATCTGTTATCGGCCCAATGATTATTTAAGTTACTTTCAAGTATTCCAGACATTAATGAGGTGTAGTAATTACTCCGATGCTTATCAATATTTATTACTTGGAAACCTTTCCCATATTCAATGGGCCCAGCCCTAACCTCCGCACTTTTTCGCAACTCAACACCTATACGAGCTTAAGCCATTCATCGAGAACAAAACTTAATTCCGTACCATCTCAATCAGTTCGGAAATTTGGTATGTATGTAGGCAGACTTTCTCCTGGTGAAACGTCTGTGAAGAGAGGGGCATGACCCTGTTTGAGGGAGGCTGGTGGCACCTGCAAGCCAGATTCACTTGTCACTCTCCGACCGAGGCGCGAGCACCGTCGCGCTGGCCGAACCACTTTGCCGCGCACGTGCTTTTAAAAACACCAATTAAAAAAAAACAGAACTCTGACAGTGACAGTGAGCGAACTGTGTGTGACATTGACGTGGTGCGTGTTTCGGTTGTTTTAGTTTGCGGGATATTTGCGGTGAGTTTACTGATAAGGGTGTTGATAAGATAGTGTTAAGGTGTTGGGGGTGCGTTTTGTGACTACGGTCTTTGGCTTTATGGTTTTAAGTTGATTAATAAACGAGTAATATAGTATAACAATTAACTTCTGATAAATTTATTTTGTTCACAATAAAATTCACGTGCATGTATGTACATTTTTAATTGATAAGTACTGAGTAGGTTCTTGTTTGTTTTTGCCAAAACTTGCATTTACAAAAAAATGGAAGTCTAAACCTACATATTTAATTCTCGATTTAACAGAAAGTAATTTTAATTACGACTTGTTACAAATTGATATGTGTTTATTGACCTACTATAAACTTGATACCACTCCTAACTTCACAATTTAAACTTTGTTTTTAAGTGTGTTAGTAAGGCCAGCTATTCTACTGGTTTATTTGTTGATATTTAAAAAGAAATCCATATTAACCTAGAAAGAAACTACCAAATACTTAAAGTTTCCTTTTAAAGCACTTGAATATAATTATTAGAAGTTTAATAAGGTGATTAAACTCCTAACAGTTGATAAAAGTGCAGCAACCGAATTAAATTAACTAATTAATGAATAAAGCAGCCACATGCGCGATAGTTGTAATGTAATTGTTTTATTATTATTAGAACTAAACAGCATGTTAGTATTTTTAATGTCAATGTCATATTAACTAAAATAAAATAGACTTTTAGAATTTTCAATAATTTTTCTTTTAATCGTGTGATAAAAATGTGTTGCTATTGTGATCCTGTAGGGTAAGGGGCACTGTACTAAAATAAAAAAACCTTTTTATATCTCAATGTTAAACAATAATTCTATAATAAGTAGTAACCGTTAAAAACAATTTTTAAATTTGGAGAACAAATCGTAGATGAGAAAATAACATATTTGTCCTTTTCTATTTGAGGCAGTTTTGTTTGTAAGAAGCCATTTAGAAAAATGACCCGTCTCGTTAGGCCATTTTTTTGTTTCTTCGAAAAAAGCGAAACATCATCATTGAGATAGGTCAGTAGCCCTATTGACTTTCACGTTTCTTTTATCTTTACATTACAGCAATAAACAGACATTAGAATTCATTATTACCTTTACATACACGCTAAGAGCCTTCCTTATATTTTTTATTAAGTATAAATCTATGTTCTATTAGTTCCATCCGCTCCGACTAATAAAACTGATATAAACTTTCTATTTCGATATGCGTTCATTAAGATAAAGACCTAAATATCTGTCCGAAAGTTTATATATTTAACTTTTATGTTTTTTTTTCGAAAAAAGTTTTATTATTTTCGGAATAGGCTTATAGCAATTTGATAACTGTAGAATTTTAATTAAGGGTGATGATCTTTTGGTTTTTTTAAACGCTAGCTACCTTTTAACAAGCTACTTAGTTTAACTGTTGCTATCATTATCAACTACGAAATATCTACATCATTCGAGTATCATCTGTTATTGATTTACATGCAAAACCTAACACACTCATCCAAAGCACTTACATAATTGAAAATAAATCATATACATCAACTAGGTAATATTATTATAGATCCATTTTACTTGAATACACATAAAAATATCCATACATTGCTCATAGAACCTACGATATAAAGCATAAGATTTGCCTCATTTGTCAACCTTCTAAATATCTTGATGAATGAACGGCGCGATGTTTCGGCGCGTACGCACGTGACGTCATCAGCGACGCGACGTAACCTTGACATTGTGGTGAACTGCACTTATTGTGGGGAGAAATTTGACCGCGTATAACAAGGAAAATTTGTTTTGTATATCTTATTTTTTTCTACTAATATTGACAAAGCAAATAGTAAATTTAAGAAAAAAACATTGTATCTTGGTTAAATCATTGAAATCTTATTTAATCTCAGTGTAAGATTATAGTGTTTCATATTTGACCAGTAAATAAAACTAATAACTGATAATATACGTAGTGTGTTTTTTTGTATTGTTATTTACTTTTTCTAGTGGATTGCTAAACTTTTCAGGAATAATATTAATATGGGAGTGCAAATTTGAACTTTTGTAGCTTGGAAAGACGAAAGCTAAATATACAGGTTTATTTGATAACGTGCTCATGTTCTAACAATACTTTTATATATCGTTAAAAAAGGAATAACTATATCGTTTAAGAAATAGTAAAAATATTAACACGATTTAAACACAAACTAAACAAACTTAAACTTACAATATTTATGTTGTTAAGACAAATATTATGGGTCTTATACTTGCATCTAGTTACATAAAATATCTATGAGAAGTTAAGAAATTAAGCAATTTCATGTACGTACATATAAAAGACATCAACGCACACTCCTCACTCACTCGCTCTATCAATCTACTAACTAACCTATTAAAACCGATCCATACTCAGGTTTATAGCCAATAATTAAAGTTAAACTAATGCTTCCTATATTCAATCAACAAGCTTCAATTTCTTTGGAATTCAAATTATATTTTTATTATAATAATCGACTCAAATAGTTTGAAGTGAAAGTTTGACGTCATTGGTTGAAACCTTAACAAGCCGATGTTTAATTTTATGTAGTTATTTTAAACAGCTTTTTTATCCTGTTACAGTACATTTATTAATTGTTATGAATTTGTGAGCTGCAAGAGTCAAAAACGTAGATAAAATACAAATAATAGATGAAATCACCTTAAAGCTTGTTTTCATAAAAGTTTATATATCTGTTTGTATATTTAATCAAAATTTCTGGCTTCAATTGAAAAATATTATCAAATTGATAAGTCTATTTATTGAGAGTTTGTAGTCACATCATGCTAAGACTTTGAAGAAATGGAGCAGCATTGAAAAATGTTACAAAAACGGGGAAATACTTGATTGCACTGCTTAAATTGTGAAAGCTACGCAAAATCCAGCTTTTTGATAGTTTTTTCACTAACGTGAGTAAAACCGCAGTTCACAAGTTTTTTTTTGTTATTGACAGTATCTGTTTCTTTTAGTATTTTTTTAGTCTAAATAGGGCAAATAGCCAGTAAAATATTTATGAATAAATTCCCATATAGTAAATGTATAAGCCGTTATAAAATAGAAAACGAAAGCTATTTAAATTGCCAACGTGAACTACAAATTACTGAATCCAGTTTAACATCAAACTTGCTTTCATTAAATGAAACTTATTAACTAAATTATAGATATGGTTCTTATCGGTGTAGCATTTATCCGTGGTAAACATCAATTTCACACAAGGAAGTCGAAGAAGGAATTAAGTGAAACCGCATTAATAGAAAATAAATTTTTAAGTATAAGAAATCACAGGAAGAAAACACCGCCTCGTTTTTTAGTAATTTAAAACTTGCAAAATATGCATACAATATAGTTTTTTTTACTTACTAAGTCATGTTTTTACTTAATAGTCAGGCAAAGCTAAAACAATAGATTACAAAAAAATATAAGTAAGTCAATTAAGGCTCCTACTCGAGCCATAAACAAGTGTTTTTTTTTTAAATTACTTCTATAGTTTTGTTCCTACCGTGAATTAAACGCGGTTCTCTTCTAGTAAAGTAATTGGAACTTCCGACTATACCATCTTTAAACTAACGATTTTATGACCCAATTCATTTCATAATAACCTACCGACTTTCTCTTGTAATCAACCCAATTAATAGTTAAAATTATCTCCCGAACATCACCTTGTTTTACGATTGTTACTATTTATAATTAAACTTTATAACTATTTTTAACGTAAAACGCTAGTGATGGGAAGTACCAGTAACTTTGAGAAGATTATGGTTAAATTAAAAGGTGGAAACGTAGGAGTATAAAATTGTAACTTTCCGTAACGATGTTTTAGAAATGTGTTAAAGGATGGATTTTATGAGGATATGTGCTTTTATTAGAAGTAATCGTTTGAAAAATCTTTATCGAGTATTTTTTCTATAGTTTAAGTATTTAAATCGAGTAGTATTAAAAAAACATAAATAATTCTCTGATAGACATGATCCTTTATAAGTACTTGTTAAAAATAAAACAATCGACATTCTTCTAAATACTCCATGGGTGTCAAATACTATGTCAGTTATACCACTTACAACTGACGGTCTTAGTAACATACATAAAAATCTTCTATTTTTTATAGTATGAAACTTTTGCCAACAAATATGTTTAGTAGGATACAGTTAATACTAACAGTCAATATACAAACTCATATAGGTACTAGACCCGCCCACGTTTCGCAATGTTGATATTTTATCCGATTGTTTCATGAAATATTAAATTTTGGCTAACTTCAAAAAACCCTTCCTAAATATTCTTCATCTATGAATCTATCTGAAAAATTACCAAAAAGATGATGTAAATTGCATTCTTATCCGTTTACTGGTGTAGAAGAAGATAGAGGACAAACATACAAACAGACAGACACTATACAGAATGTAATAGCTCTAACTGAGACACCTACCAGAGAAAGTTATCGCAACTCAGGTCAAACAGACGAACCTCTTAAATCCACCTCTAATACATTATACTATCGGTGTTAATAAACTATGTTTATGGGTGAGAATAAAATATATTCGCAATCATAATAAAATAATAGAAGAATTTCAAAAGTAAACGTTATTTACGACGGGTCGAGGCGGCGAGGTTAGGGAAACGATTATTTATTTAATAGATTGTGGAAAAAGAACAATTTGTGTATCGAATGCTTATTTGCTAATCGGAAATTAAATAAGATATTGTTGAAATTGGAAAACGTGCTCTTTTTTGTTGTTTTTTCCATAGATTTATTATCTTCGCTCTCGCTCTTACTAGATGGAGCACTGCCTGTAAACAATAGCTTTGATCTTGCGGCAGTTTTTTATTTTCGTGCCAACTCGTGTGTCAAATCATACATAACTGTTCGAAAAGCTTCCGACCAAACCATGACATGTTTTCTGACTTAGTACTAGGAACAAACCAAGATGTCGCTTAAATCCAAACCTTTTATTTACTCATCATCCTCGCTGAGCAACAAAATAATACGTCAAAAAATTAAAGCTCGACAAACGGAAACTACACATCTGTCTTTTTGTCGTTTTTCAATCATTTTGGCAATAAAAAATAAATGTTTCAAAAGTTTTGAAACGCCATCTACATATGACCCCTGACATTCCTTGCAAGCTGTTATATTTTGGTAACTACTCTTAAAATTGACTATTTTTTAACCATCAACCACCTACCTACGGTCTCAGAGACCGTAATGTTTTATAAAATTCAAATATAATTTTAATAAAAAAAATTGATGGTTATTTTTTACTACTTTTTACTCGTATGTTAAAAACTTACGAAAATACGAAACAATTGCTATATTTTATTTTTCAGTTCTTAAAGACATTTAAAATTTAATAGCAAATATTTGGTGCTAAAACGAAGCATTGGCGTATAAAGTTACATGTTTTGTTACGGAACTTTAATTTGTTAATTGAAATCCTAAAATCAACGCAATTATCTATTAGCGGTCTTTGCGACCGCACGGTGGAGGTAACAGGACAAAAATAGGTGTTAGGTGGTTAAGGGTTAATGTCAAATATTATGTCATATAAAAACAGGAGCGTAGGAGTAACAATATTTTTAAGGGCCCTATAAAAAATATTTAAACATAGATTCACAATTACTCCTCGCCCATAGTACTCGTAAAATGCGGGATAATAAAGAAGGTAAAAGAACCAATTATAGACAATATAAAGAATATTTTTCTTTTTGCTTATTCATTTATGGGTTTTACTATACACGTTTCTAGGGTTTTGGATGTTACAATAAATAGTGACTTTTAGAACCAGTTTTCGTTTATTAAAGTAGCTTATTACTAGTTTCATCAAAATATAACTACTTATTTATATACGAGTATATCCTCTGTCAGACTATCCTCTTTGATTTTACTATGCATTTTCAAACGAGAAATCCTATATCTAGACCATATCTTGTAAAAAATATTTTACTTTTTTAACACCGTCAGTTTGGAAACGTATGGACTTATGGAGATTTTTTGTTTATAAAGTAAGCTATATTCAATGTGTAGGTTTAAAAAAATACATTCATTTTAAGTTTTCACTATTTTATGGCCCCTGTAGCTCGGGGGCCCCAAAAAATTGATACGGCGGCTACGCCCCTGCATAAAAGTTGACACAAGCTCGGGTAGGTTCGAGTATGCTGAATTCAGCACACTTATGTTTTGCCGCATTTTACGAGTACCAGTGCTCCATCTAGAAAGAGCGAGAGCGAAGATAATAAATCTATGGTTTTTTCATTATCATCATGCAAAAAACTAACAAAAGCTTGCTATGAAAGGTGTCATCATCGCTATTATACTCTATCTAAAAATAAATCTAAAAAACAACTTAATACGAGTCAAATTCCTTTAATAGAAACTCGTGGGAACATCGCATCGGTTAATTAAGAGAAAAAAGCGTTTGGTATAAATGACCTTGTCCCATTATCAGATCCGCCGATGCCGCCGCCATTTCAATTGAGTTAGGTAACGACAATGTATGAATGTGGATCGTGTACGGTTAGAAAAAACAGTGATACAAAATAGTAGTTAGTTTAGATTTAGACTCATTTCTGTTCGGCGATTTGTGATTATAGCATTTGTAGATTAAACAATGATCAAGCTTAGAGATATCGTTTTTTAAGGTCTTATTGCCGGTAAAGTCGAACGTTTTTGTTTCTGACTTAATTTAATTATAAAACACGATAAAGACAATTGCAACCACTTGTAGTTAGGATGAGGACCAGCCGAACGATTCGAAACCTAATCTCTATGAGAATAAAGGACAAAATGGACATTTGTCCATACTAATAATGGTATTTTGACAGCAGTTTATGTCACTCGACACTTACAGAATCGCTCGCTAAGGTTTACAATAACAACTACTACTTATGCAAAGAACTGCGTGCAAACTTGACTATTACTAGAAGTAAAATAAGTTCAATTTAATACCCTAATTTGTTAATTCTTCATTCTTGTGTAGGAATGATTATGCTTCTTTTTTGTCTATTTAGTTTTATAACTAAAACTAAAATATAATTGATTACCTACATTGCTTATTTAATCATCTTGATTAACAAAAATAAATATAGTTTTATGCAAGAAACATAAACTCCATCTTATAAGAACATGTTTTTTTTCCTGACGGTACAATCCCGTCAGGTCCGCGCAGCAAGTTTGATAGTGAAAGTATATTCAATTTCGGAACAGACAATTTGGCGGCTCCCATTTTTAAATCTGACATTTAATTACTTTTAATCTGTTGTTTTTAAAAGGACTTATTCGAACACGTACCAAGCTGTTTTTAGTAACTTAATTGTGAGAAAGAGCTTCATTTAATTCTGGAAGTAGGGTACCTATCGCGTGTTAGATTTTCAATGAACTCTACATATGCCAACGATTTTCATTGTAAACTAGGAAAGCAAGTTCAATGACTATTGTCGAATATTTCCGTTTACAAGTAAGATGAGAACATACAGCATTACTAGGTGAAAGCTGTTAATTAGAAATTGTTTGCTCCGTTCTCGAAAGTGCTAATCGTTTGAACAAAGTTTACGTTTTTCACAAACACGATCTGATGCCGACTTTTTAGTGGAGAATGGTGATGTTAACTTAGAGGTGTTGGTTTAATATTACTATTTAATATTTTCTTTGAGTTTAGTTTGATACAAATCCTAAATTTAACAAAATGTAATTTAGGACCTTTATATAGTCCTTTTATGGTGCTGAATAGGTATGCAAAGATACTAAATATTTGAACGGACATCAAAACCTCTAATATCTAGAAAAAAAAATGTTTTTTCGGTCACTTATAAGAAATATAGAGACAAAAAAAAACATAAATAAAACAAAAAAAAAGTGATTAACTTTAATAAAATTTAGTTCAATTTATATAATTAATTAGTGGTGAAAAATAGGTACATATATCTATATATTCTATTATAGGGTGCATGTATCATGACTATATCCCTACTAATATTATAAATGCGAAAGTAACTCTGTCTGTCTGTCGGTCTGTCTGTCTGTCTGTCTGTCTGTCTGTCTGTTACGCTTTCACGTCAAAACCACTGAACCGATTTTGATGAAACTTGGTATGAAGAAAGAACTGAACTTGGGAAAGGACATAGGGTACTTTTTACCACGGGAAAACTTCTAATTCCCACGGTAAACCGACTTCCACGCGGACGGAGTCGCGGGCGGCCACTAGTAGTATAATACTTTTCGAATGTTTTATTTGTGACAGACATATAGATGTTATTAACGTCACTAATTAATTTTATCGTCAACGACCACTTTGATTATCCACAAACGGCTAATAAATTAAAAACCTACCTAATTGGGTCATTTATAAACATTTTCCCTGCCCTAGCTCCGGAAGCCATATAATTACACTTGACAACATACTTCGATAGAAATTTCTTATTTGTCCATTCACGTTACCTACCCACGCTTGTTTTTGGATACATAAATTATCGATAACTTTTCATATGCCTGCGATTATAATATTTTTTAATTACAGATATAAGGCGTGCCTCTCGCAGGTAAACGTCATAAAGTTCCGCCCAATCGATTTAATTTTTGTCTGCGTGTACGCATGTTTTACGGCGGTAGGCTTTTACACTGTCACAGCAATCATATGTTTATGTTAATATAAAAAAACTAGGTAAGTAGGCGCATTAAAATCAAACATCCGTAAGCGTTTAGTAAATTAACTCCGAAATGCTAAAAACGTGCATCAAAGAATAATTTAGCGTGAAACTGTGAAATTTAGCGTTGTTGTTGTCATAAAAACGACAAATTGCCGTGGTATTGGCGTATAATCAATTGCGACGTATCGGATGACAGCACGAGCGCAGTGATCCGTCCGCCGCGGGTACAACTGTGGATAGCTGTCAATGTCAAATTTGACATTGACACCAAGCGTATAAACATCGATATACGCGTTCGTTAATTAGTAGTTGGGAGAAAGTATCCGACCGACTGACCACAATCCGGACATCTACGTTTCGGCGTCGATTTTAGATTGATTCTACTTTCGTTTTTGACTACTCTTACTAGTGAATGGCAGTAAGACCATTGAACGTATCTTTTTACATAAGCGTATTTGCATATTATGTTATTGAGCTAGACAAGTCAAGTTGAAGCAGGATATCAGTCAGTGAAATCGTAACTTGAGCTTTGATAGAGTTGTTTTTGCTTAGATCAACTTGAAATGAATTGGTATGTTTTAAGTACCAATTTAACTTGAGTATGGCCTGAAAAATGTAAGAGTTTTTTTGAGGTCGTATGTATAAAAAAGATAATTAAAAAGGAATCTTAAATTTTTAAAAGTTCATCTTAAAACTAAAATTATATTAAATTTATTAAAACACCCTTACCATACTTCATCGCTTGCCAAATAGTGCCCATGTAGCCAAGTCCATAAATAAGACTAGACAAAAAAGTGCTACAGAATAAATTAACTAAAACATTCTAATAACACTGTCACCATCATCGATCAACGTCTGTCATATCTCAAAACAAATCGTAAGAGCATTCGGCGACATAATAACATTTTTGTGTAACACCTCCTTATCTTTTTTGTTTGTCCAGGAAAATGCCTACGCATACCCGTCCCCTCCAGGGAAAGGAGACGGGTTATGTCGGGCTCGCACCGACTAAAAACCTGGAGTTGTCCTACTGGCCGTCGTATAATGGCGGGGACGCGGGAATGTCCTGTAAAGGTCTGTTCGCCGCGAACCCACCGACGGCTGGCCACCGAGGCAGCCCCCTCAAGTTTGGAGGCGCGCTGGAACAACCGCGGCGCGCCTACCCCCTCTTGTTCCCTTGATTGGCTACCGACCTTGCCCTGTGTCGGCAGCTTGGGAACCTCCCCAGGGTCTTCGGCCGTCTGCCGACCTGGGGCCTCACCGGCTGGAGTCGCCGACGCGCCACTGCGGGGACAGTGGCGCGCCGCCGAATCCGCCCTGGGCCTAGGAGAGGGGTTTTCCCACCACCCCTTCCTCAGCCCACCACCTCCAATCCGAATCGCGGAGGATCGGATGCCGCGGCCGCCACGCCGCACCACCCGACCCCCCACGACTACCCCCCTGGGCGCTCAACAGAACGAGGGCCAAAGGCCCTGCTGGAGCCTCCCCTCCTGGGGTGCAACTGACCGGGCCGAGCCCGGCCAGAGCCTCCCCTCCGGGCGCATCAGCACGCTGGGCTCCCGCCCAGCAGGAGCAGCCCCCCTCTCGTGGGCCGGTCTACCTCACGACCGGCCCCATGTGTAACACCTCCTTATCTGGTCAGCAAATTTGAATTCCTACATTTCATTGGCTGAGACCATCTTCGGCTGCTCGTTCAACTAGGCACTAGTCGCCTGATCTGTGCCACGGCTAGTAGGTTTATGATGTTGTCATACGTGTTCCCATACAAGACTTGTGTGCTATTGTTGTGGGCAATTAATACTGAAATAAGGGTGTCTTCCTCGGATTTTGTGAGAATCGTAACTCGATGACAATTGTGGTTTTATTGTTCTGTTTGTACTATTAAGTATATACTACAATTCTTTGATGCTTTAACTCTGAATGCAAGTTAATTAAATGCCTATTAAATTAATAGATTGATTAACCTTTGAATCTTTTTCATAAAAGGGAGACATGTACTAACTTGATAGAATAATTCCAACAACCATAGACCTACTTAAAGTAATTTATATCCGTGTGGATCCTACGGCCATATCACGAACTATGAAATCGTGAATATTTCTATCCCATTCATTTTCTTGATTATTTGTTAGCTGTCTCTGTCTAACATATATTTTTTTATTATTGTGACAGGTTGACGGATGTCAAACAAATTTCAAGTGTCGGAATTCCGTAAAGTGTCAAGTGGTGAAAGTTTTTAAGTGAATTTAAGTGCACTGTTTATATTAAGTGTTGAGCATCTTTCGTCCACAATAAAAGGATGTCTACATTTTTATTCTTTTTATCACTGTCAATAAAATATTTCTTATTTTTTAGTGCTCGATGATTTCATTTTCAAAACAAAAATGGAAAATATTTTTTGTTTTAAATATAACCTTAAGTTACCTACATGCCTTCATGGTGTGATGAAGATGACTTTACTTAACCTACAGTGTTTATAAAAAAGCTTCATTCTTACAAACTTTGCAAAGTCAACTAAGTATATCTATTGTAGAGATTCTAATCTCATTTGTTTTCAAACCTTCAATAAACCTTCCAAGTCTATAGAAGATATTAAACAAAAGAATATCCGTAAACTGAGCCCAATTTCTTACCAAACGTGTGCCAAACATCAAAGGTCCCGCCTTCAATATTGCGTAACCCGGTATGCGAATTCTCCGATGCCTCGGTATCCGAACTTTTGTTTTTCTTCAAGGGCTGCCTGTATTAGGTCAAGACCGCAGTGAAAGTAACTGCATTGTAATTGTACGATGAGGCAGTCAGAGCTTTATTTTGTATGGACTTGGGTGTAGGTATGATGAAAGAGAAATATGTGTGGAAGACTTTACAGTTAAAAAATATTAACTACTTTTAGAATTGTTTGAAAAACTTAATTGAGTAAGTTTTTTTTTAAATACTCGGAATAATACAATCAAAATATTAGTAGGTATATCAAACGACTATAGTTTGGATTGCCTAATAGGTCGGCGGCTTGAAAAATACTGACAGTAGGGTGGCCACTATCCTACAGGAACCACGTCAGAGGCCCTAAAAAGGCGGTTCCCAAAAACTCTGACACGAAAAGCAAGCAGCAGATTGGATTTTACTATTTTGTTCCCATCAATACACAAATTGTTATTTCTTTACCTTATTCAATATTAATCTTTCAACTTGCTATCTTAAACTTACTTTACTATTTGGTATATAAAAATTTTAAAAATATGTGTAGCTGCTCTTTTATCCTGTCTCGTCCAGTATCTCAAGTACTTAAATACGTTTAAATCCGAAACAATTTATATGTATAATGAGTTCGTGACTGTCCATCCGATCCATGAGTCATTATGGTCGATGCGTAATTACACATTAGCTCGCGATCAATGAAAGTGATCTATAAACGGCCTTTCATTCAAACAACACGTTCTCAAAAAGATCAAAACATAAAATAACTTTTAAAAAATCGAACATAATTTTATGTCCAGAGGGTAAATACAGAGGGTTTGTTTTATACAGTGACTTCTAATAAAGTAAAAATTTAAGTAACGAAACAAGTTAAACCATTAATCCCTAATAAAAAGCAATTCAACCAAATATTCACTTTCACCATTTCACTTTTATCAGCGTTCGTCGAATTCGTTAACATTTCAACTTCGGCGATAACTATCACAAAAATCCAGTACGCATTGCAAAATATCGTCGCACTGCAATAAAGCACGGGGTGGCACCCACCGCGCCTCGGCCCGTGGTAATTACAAGAAGGCTGAATGACCGCATGCCTTTCTGAAATGCAGCGAAAAACAAAGAGTCCGTTTCTATAGGTGCATGCCGCCACTTTCCCTTGTGGCTCCCACGACCCACTTGCCCAAAAATGTGCCCGCTTGTTTGACGGGAACGCCCAAATGTGTGGTGATTAAAGTCGAGCGAGAAGGCTTTCGCGGCGACCCTCGCCAATTAACCGGCGGCCCCGATGAAGTGATCAGCAGGGCTTGGGCTAACTTTTTGTTGGGCAATTGTTAATTGGTTCGTGAGTATATTAATAGTATTGGCTGCTTGATAATTGTTACCGTTTTTTATCCGTTCATGCGCTAATAATGTGATATTTTGGAAAAATAAAAGAATATAAAATAATAATCAACTAAATATCCAATTATATATTAAGTATAAAACGTGACCTATCTTATTTGAATATTTTACAACTAAAATTACCCTTCGACTTATGTTATTTCGCAAAGGTAACTAGCCTAAGCCACGGAGACCTTTGACTTGAAATTTCTATTTACAATAAATTAACGTATACATCTGCGGGGCTTATTCATTTATATTATTGCTATATCTGACTTGAGATCATAGGCGGAATGCATGGTTAGAATATACTAGTTAGCAGATAACTAGCTACTATTGGATATAGAAATGTTTCATAAAATAAAATAAAAACAGTTAATAGATTTAGGACCTTTTATGCATTGTAAATCTCGAACTTATGTACATAAATTGTATAAACGTAACAGCAATTAATTCCTGTAAACTCATTATGCTTCTATTTAACTTTTAAGTATTTAAAACAAATATTTTATGTTTTAAAAATAAATCTATAGTTAAGCCCTATGTCTAAGTAAAGCAGTTAGTTGCGTGAATTTACGTGAACATGCCAATAATTAACTTGCAATAAAGGATTATATGTCATTTTAATTGCATGGCGTTAAAGAATATTAATAAAGTTAACACTGAAATTCCCAGTTTTAGTAATTTACTCAGCTGACGAAGTACCTACAAACATTACTAACATATACTCCATGTATTGTAACATTTTTTATTCTTCTAATTTTATACTGTAGTAATTATTAAAGTTTCCAATGTATAGAAACAATATGGTTATCAAATAAATAATATTTACTTTATATATACCCAAAATGTTACTAAAAATAAAGTTTATTTTAACTGTAAACAATATTTGCTCGATGTAGGTAAGCCTTTTTTATAACTTAATCTAAATTGCAAATGCGTTCCATTCTAAGTTTCACCTAAAGCTTGTAAAGCTCCGCTCACAATTAGTCGTAATCACCCAGATTAATATAAAATCTCCCATAAACCACTGAGACAAAGAAACACATTCGCTTTGATACACTGAATTAAAAGTAGCCCAGCTGGTGGATTCTCACAGACACCTACAATGCAATAGTCTTTACATTCTGGGCTATGAGAAACCAGGCCTTTTTGAGAATTAAGTGGATCGCTACAAAAAAACTCGTTGAAGGCTGTATTAATGAGTGTAATGCGAATAATTAACGGTTGTGAAGTAGGTACAGATGTTATTGTTAACGTTAGATTGAGTTTGTTGATTTGTCACAAGGTTTTATCGAGATACAAAAAGTTTTAACCGGGATAAAGTGTTAATAACTAATGCCCAACTTTAACTTTAGAATATAAAAGGTTACATTATTAAGTGGTATTATTTACATAGCATCATTATGATGCAGGCTAGTTCTGTAATAAAAGTTACCTGAAGAATACCAATGGGTTCGGTTTATACGGTTAACGAAACGTTAACTAAGTAAACTATATTGTCAGTGCCTACAGGGTACGATTGTAAAGGGGTGGGCAATATGCCATTGGTTTTTCTTTGTCTTTGCGCACCATTCATTGTAATAAGTACCTTAGTAATGTCATCAGTCATATGAAATATTTGCACATATTCTAATAACTTTTATTTAATACTTAATAACTTCTTCAATCTGCAATAGAAATTTAGTAAGTGCTATGAACATTTAAAATAGGTATTAACATTTAATCATACTGTACATTATTTTATTTTTAAAATAGTAAATAACAAGGCAAGCATACAGATTAAAGCACGCACTTTCTCTATGTAAGAGATACCTTCATACAAACAGTATTAATTTTTCTTATTTTTTGTTGACAGAGGATGCGACTACGGCGGGGTCTGGCGATAGGCCTGCTTCTTATATTACACATGGTAAGATAAACATTACTTTCACATTGTATAAAACCAGGGATGTTATGGATATAAAATTTCAGATACGGATATGATACGGATATTGGGATTATGATTATACCGGATAGGGATACGGATACGGAGATGTAATAATTTCGGATTATCCGTTAGTTTCGGATAATTTAGGTTTCGGATATTAGATATTGAAGGAATTTTAATTTCTTTGTCATCAAAATTCCTTTGTCATCCACCGCGCGGCAAAACAACTTGTCATGACTTGATTCAAATAGGCTCCATCCCTATCCGATACTATCCGAAACTTTCATTTCGGATTCAGTTACGGATACGGATATTTTTTATATCGGATATCCGATAATTTCGGGTGCGGTTACGGATCTCTCTAACATATCTATATATTAAACTTAAATACTAGTAAGCGGTACATAGAATATTAATGTATTTGTGCTTAGGAAAAAATTATAGGGTGTAAAGAAGAAATATTAATTAATAGCTGTTTAAGTGCATTTGTTGTAAACAACAGTTTTTTAGAAATTATATGAAGCGTTAAATTATGCGAAATTATTTTATATTAAGACTTTCTTCTTAACAATCAGGAACATTATTTCTTGAGGTTTCTTTTCACCACCACATATTTTAATTTAATTTAATAGTACTTCTTTTCTACAAGTTTTGTGTGTAATCGTAAATACTAAAGTATATAATAAACCATTTTTTAGTCACCAGAGTTATACCCGTATGAAACAAACAAAATAAAAACATATTATGATCACGTTGTAAATACTCGATTTTTTGTGTTTTTTAAATCAAAATACTCACCGTACCTATACGAATAACTTATCGTACTAGCTGCTACCATACTATACTATGCTATAATAAAAAAAAAATTAACGTTATCTTACCTACAAAATTGCATTCATATTACTATCAGATTTTGCGATTATTTCAAATAAAATGGTGTTTTAATATAATTTGCAATGTAAATAATAGCACCTGATCTAACAGTTGATGTGTGAGTGATGATTTCAAGCGGCGAATACGGCTTTTTAATCCTCTTTTTTAAATTGAGTTTTCTGGGTATACCGTTAGTGAATTTAGTTACTTTTGAGGCTCAAGAATAGGTACATGGTTTCAGGCTTCGGAAGTGATATTTTTACACCCGTTATAAAAAACAATAGGTAAATAAAAAAAAAAACAACATTATAATCTTAAAACCAAATTCAGCGATCACCACACATGGTTTTAAATTTTCGCTTTAGTAACATATAGCGTTACGAGTTATAATTCAGTTTTCATTCAATGAGCGGTTAACATGATACCAACCAAGTGATTTTACAAAATGACCAGAGCCATAACTTGATTACCATCAATTTTATATACGAGTTTTCTATAACTATAAGGTGGAAAGAGTGATTTGTAGTTTTCTAATACGAACTGTCGCTTCACACGTAAGGTACCTACTTGAGTTCGAGTTTTCTGTGATTTCATTTTTTTAACTAGGTTATTTGTAAGCTTAATGGGTTAAAACAATTTTGAAGCTCAAACACTAGCTATTGTTTAGTCAGACAAGTTAAGACCAAATCTATCGCTTGAATAATAACTAACCAAATTGATTTTAGATTTATACTTTAAGATTAAATTAAAAGTAAATTAAATTAATGTAACTTTTATTTATTTATTTACTATTAATGTACAAACACACTGTAAAATACGTAATTAAAAACAAAGATAGAAAGGTGAGTACAAAGGTACTGCTTTAAGATTAATGCGATCATTATTTTAAATTTAACTCTTTTTAACGGATTATTACGGTGTTAATTAATTTAGAGTTGAAATTCAAAAGTCAAATAAATTCTTCTTGCCGACGTTTTGTCATTTTTCCAATACCGTACCTACTTTCGAGGAGACAGAGGCGTTTGACTAATTTGGTACAACATCTACTGTTTCCACATTTTACAACAATCATACAAAAATGCTGAGAATTAAACACATCCGTACTCATAAATTACAGGGACACCACTTCTAGAACGAATGATAAGACCCATTCATTCATTCCTCACTTAGTTCCACTAACCTACTCGCTTTACGATTTTCATTCACCGAACTCTCAATAAAAAATGTAAACAGTACATAAGACGCGTTGTGAAATACGACTACTGAGTATCTGAGGCATATAACACTAATACGGTTATATGTACTAGTAGGTAGGTACCTTATTAGGGAAGGGTGTGGAAGATCCAGCCTAATACGGGGGCAATGACCTACTGGATCGTAGTACTGAGACGGATGGGCCCACTTGGGAACCCGCCGTGAAAGTAAAGGGTCATTGAACTCGGATTTTGAAAGGAAAGCGACCTTCACGACTTTACGTTGTCTGAAAGTGAAGACTTATGTAAAGGTTCTACTCTTGGACGTTGCGGGGGGTCTGCCTTTAGGATGCCAGGGTTTATGTTTCATTAAAGATACAGGATTACCTATATTTTTTCTGGTTTAAGGCAAGGATGCGTACATTTTATATCCAGCATTTGTTTATATTAGATTTTTTAAGCAAATTGCGTTCAATTTAAATAACATGTCAATTTTATACAAAAATGAGAACCGAAAATAAATTTCTGCAATAAAAATCTCATACATTTAAAAGTAACTATAACTACTACCTTAACCTAGCTTAACCATTCTACTCCAAAACCGGAACTATAGACTTTTGCTGAATCACGATTTAGTTTTTTTTCTGACCTCGAGCAACATATAAAGATGCCATGACAACCGCCCTAGACTAGTTTGACGAGAAGCAAGTACCAATGACGATTTACGACAATACCTGCGCAAACGCATAGAAAGAGTAAAAGCCGACTTTCCAGTAAGCTGGTCACAGAATGACCTACACAGATGGCACACATCTGAACTATGAAATCCTGGTATGTTATTTTATTGCGATGGTTAAAAAATGTTTGTTTGTTTGTGGGATTTTAAATCTTTATATAAAACTTCTTTACGAGTATTAACTTAAATCATGACTAGAGTAGAGTTTATGTGGCAAGTGTTAGTTAAGCGAACATAAAAAAACCCTAAAACTTAAAAAAAATACTTGTAACAGGATGACGGTCATAACTAACAAAAAACACTCTAAAAGCTCTAAACATTAAAAAACTTACTACATCATTCCATAGCAAAAATATCCGACATTAAAGAAATAATATTAGGTACTAATATTAAACCGCCTATTCAGCATTATACTCTTCAATATGCCATCGATCAACACCTAAATACGTCTGACAGTCAAACTGTACGAGCTCCATTTATCACATAGCAACAAATCATTAATTTCACGATAGTTGCGGCCATCAAAACATAATGGGTATCGCTGCCGGATCAGTGTTCAACGAAAGTAAAATTACCTGCTTACTATTTGCCATTGTCTTCTATGATATTGATATAGATGACTGCTTTGAATAATGTTTCGCTTGTTTTAAGTTCGTATTATAATGCGTAGAATTCTAAAACATCAAATTTAAACAACAAATGTAAGTAAAATAGTGCATGGCAATTTCTGTTAGTAAATGTTTATTTAATACATATTTCTAATAGTAGAAACCCAAATTTATTAAACTAATGTCATAGAGATTGCTATACAGAACAAACAAATGAAATATTTTGTAGTTGTAGTTAGTAAACATAAACAAAAAAGGCACTGATTTTAATTTAAAAGTAATCAATGACCGATAAGTAGGTATTAAAGTCATTCAATTGTCATATTCAAACAAACCAACCGACCGCCTGTTGGCTAACATAAATTTCACGTAATATATCATTTTTATCTGTCAGATAAATTATATTCCTAATTCAAACTACGAATTAAATTCAATCCTTAGTAGTCATTATTCAAATTCCACGCATTAACCTTTGTTACTAAAACTTTCACTTTAATTTTTATCCCAATCCGTATTTCGAAACATTTTCCCATCGCTCTCCCGTGTCGACCATTAGTATCCCAATTTAACGCTATTATTCCATCCACCTTATCTATATTATTCTTCCGAACGCAGGTATAAATCTATCGGAGATATAAGAAAGATTATTAAACACGGAGCACTTTCTAATTTGATAGCTCGAGGCAAAACAAATGAACGATATAAGATGATATCGAAGTCTAGAGGACTGATACTTGCGCCTACGCTGTAATTTAAACGATACAGCGTGTCGTAACACAATGGAATGTGACAAATGTTATGATAGGTGTCAGTAATAAATGCCGCTTCCGGATGACAAAAATCTCGGCACAATAAGAAAGTGTAACTAAAGCTTGTGAGATATGCTACCTGTGAAACCTATTCCGCAACGACCGAATAAAACATAAAGTTGACTTCTTAATCGCTATTGAAAACGAAATTATAAATTAATCGAGAACGGAAAACGTTTGGAAATAAGAACTACCTAATGTTCATTGACATAAATCAAAACTGGACATATCAACTTTCTAGTTGGTTCACTCTCAAGAAAGATTTGCCGGTCGGCAAGTGTCAAAAGTGAGCTTGCTTTGCAAGTTTACAAGAATTTGTAGTCTTACGATTGATTAACACAGGTGTTGCTTTAAGATATATTGAAAACGGTCAGTGTGTCGTATTAAATAACACTTTAAATATTGCCCACGCTTAAGTGAAAGTTGGCCGTGAAACAAAAAAGCCAATTTGAAGACGGAAATATACGCGACATTTAAAAAAGCGCTCCTAATTGACACCCCAAGAATGTCAAACGAAATGTTTTTTGTTGTCACGAGTGCAGTTACTTAGCTTTAATTCTTCTTAATTATATGTACTTTCATTCGTTAATGCTGAAAAAAACACTTTTAAATAACAAGGTTTTTTATATAATTTCAGAGTGGTACGCTCAGTGACCAATCCTCGAATGAGAATGGCGGTGGAGGTGGAAGCAACGCTGGATCGGAATCCAACAACGCAGTGGAACCCTCTTCAGATCAGCTAGCTATGGAGTCTTCAGAGAGGGAACCCCCTAGCCACGCGTACAACGGACCACCACCTCCAGTTCCACCACCACACAACAGAAGGCAGAACCCACCTCATCACCAGGCTCACCATCCAATCGGTAATACGTTGTTTTATATCTGTAATTGTTTTTTTTTATGTTTCGTTTAAGAAGTCACAATGTTTAATGATGATGTTTTTCAGGTATGCCGCGTATCACGAATCATCATCCAATCCACTCGAAGCCTTTTGGTCACGGACCGCCTGTGAACCATCACAAGAATGAAATTGCCCCAGGATTCCGGGGACCACCTCCTCCTCAAGCTCCACCTCCAGTTGATGCGCAAACATCGGCCAGTGAAAAAGTATTCAGCGGAGCAGGAGATGTTTGGCCAGCACCGGCACCTGATATGCCCAAAATTGTATCGCTTGATGTGAAGTGTGAAAAGAATGCTATGCGCGTTTTCCTTAGCTTTGACAAACCATTTTTCGGTATTGTCTTTTCAAAAGGACACTACTCCAATCATCAGTGCGTCCATCTTCCCCCGAATCTAGGAAGAACATCAGCTTCGTTTGAAATTGGAGCCCATGCTTGTGGCACAGCTGGCAGTGGAGACCCACGGTACAGAGGAGATGTTGCGGCAGCTGGCACATACTTTGAAAATGTGATTGTTATTCAATATGACCCACAAGTACAAGAAGTCTGGGATCAAGCCCGCAAACTTCGATGCACATGGCACGACCAATACGAAAAGGCAGTTACATTCAGACCATTCCCTGTAGATATGCTAGACGTTGTGCGTGCTGACTTTGCTGGAGATAACGTAGGGTGCTGGATGCAAATTCAAGTTGGTAAAGGACCATGGGCTTCGGAAGTATCAGGCCTGGTAAAGATCGGGCAAACCATGACCATGGTGCTGGCCATCAAGGACGACGATGCGAAGTTCGATATGCTTGTACGAGATTGCGTAGCCCATGATGGTCAACGCGCTCCTATACAATTAGTCGATAGGCGAGGCTGTGTAACACGACCAAAGCTAATGTCTAGATTCACGAAGATAAAGAACTTCGGGGCTAGCGCATCTGTACTGTCATACGCACACTTCCAGGCTTTCAAATTCCCTGATTCTATGGAGGTTCACTTCCAATGTACTATACAAATCTGTAGATACCACTGCCCAGATCAATGCTCAGACGGGAATGCGCAAAACGTAATTGCTCCTCATGCTGAATATGGACCTCCTCAATTGGATGCCTATCCCGTGGGTGCTGAAATACGCCGTGATGAAAGAAGAGTAAGGAGGCAAAAGCGAGCAACATCACCAGAAAAGGAAGTTGGGGTCAATCGTGTGATTCGAGTTGTGTCAGCTGGGGATCTAAACCTGGATGCTGCTGAGGAAAACCCTCCACCGAAACCTCTGCCCAATCCAGGATTAGTGTGCATGACCACACCAGGATTCGCTGCCACCCTTGGCACTTTACTAGCCACGTTAGTTTGCTCATGCGCCGTTTCTGCGGTGCTTTTCTTAAAGTTAAGACCTATTCAAGCATTGAAGAAGAAGACCGCTGCCCTCGCGACGATACCCAGGCCACACCCACCTCCGCATGTGATTTCGAAAAGTCGCTTTTACTCGTAACGATAACTTATTAAGTTAATTCTGTACATATTAGTGTTATGAGACTGAAGTTTATAGACCATGCCATTTTTATTCATGTGCGTGATGACCGAGTGCTCAACAAGGTTAAGATACAAAATCTGATGTTCAAAACTAAATGAATTGTTACACATTTTATCTTCATAAGAAAGTTGTAACAGTTTAACACATTTTCGTTCTTTCACTTCAAATTTATTTTGTGAAGTGTTTCATCAGTGACTGCAATAGTAAGGGTAGATAATTTAATAGAACAAATAACAATTTACAAAAATAAATAAGTATTATTTATTATATATGTATAAGCACAATCTTCTGTTACCTCTTTCAAATTTTTATTAACATTTGTTTAAGAGGCAACGGAAAATCTTAAAACGAGGTAAATGAATATTTAGGTGAACCGCTAGGTAATAAATTAAAATAACTTGTCATTAGTAATAATATTATTTATTTTAGTTAAGTTTTTGCTATAGTCACTATTACTATAATTTATTTATTTTTTACCACCTGAGTACCTACCTCTTTCTACTTTATTTTCTACTTATATTACTGGATTTTATGACATAAAAACTTGTTTTTTTTAATTAAAATGTGTTATTTATTACACATTACGTGTCTTTGTTTTCATTTAAAAATTTATGACGCTAGCCACTTGTTACTGTTTTTTTAAATATATTTTTTAACTTCTTAATTTTATGATAATTGTCGTGTTTATAAAAGTTTATAAAGGATTCCCATCGGTTACAAACGTATGTTAATATTATTATCGAATAAATCCATAACATGGTACACCTCTTAAATAAAGTAAAATATACACAATAAAGGTACAACATTGATGCATTTACTTATTTATCCTCCTTTGTTTATACCTATTATTAAGTTAATAAATGGTAACTCCCTACTTTTAAGTATTTTTCTGGCAGATTTTACCTAGGTAGGTATACTGTACAGAATTTTCCACTAACTAGTCTTATTCCTACACAAATTGAAGTAGAGTAGCCATTTCTTTTTAAAATTCATTGCAATTCAGATGCATTTAAGGAAATTTTCAGAACTCTGACACTAGATAAATACTGATGTGCGGAAAAAACGACCATCCTAGAGAAGTTTTCTTTTATGATGTTACTCTGAACTTGATAACCAGTTTTTTTTTATTTGAACTTGTCATTAAAACACTTTGGTGACTAAAGGCGGCTTACTTTTAATACTTTTTAAGATATCCTTTCACCACCTCGACTGAAGCTCACTTAACTTTTTCATAAAGTATTTAAGCTAAGTCGCCTATAGTCATCTAAGGGCCGGTTTTTCAATAGTCAGATAAATTCTATCTGACAGAAAATCTGTATGTTTTTGTTGCACGTCGAACATAAATATTGACATAGTGACAATGAAAACATACCTCTTATCAGTCAGTTAGCATTTATCTGACTATTGAAAAATCAGCCCTCAGTCATATAAACTACCAATTTGATTTTGATGTTCTATTGTCAAATAGTGATGGTTTAAAACTTTTTAACTTCGTTTAGAAAACTACACCATAGAGATGTTAGAGTTAGTTAGAGTACCTTATCTGCAGGCAAATAAAAATGATTAGTCAATGATTTTTTTGATACATTAGTTTAAAGGCTATATTTTCACTTCAAACATATGTCAAATAATTATATTCGACTTGCAACGTTAATTTAACTGATTTATTTAACTGACTATTAAAAACCAACTATAGTTCCTTGAAGCGTATAGTATACAAAGCTAAGCACTTACCTACCATTCTATTCTTGAAGATATCTGCTACAATGGACCTGCATTATATCTTATCAACCCGAAACTGCCCGACCTTTGTCAAACCCTGTCAAAGACAGTACATAGTAACCAGAGTTCAAATCTGTGTAATGTGGTAGATTGTCTGCTAAGAAACTTCTAGATTTTATCAGTCTATCAGCCACAGATTCTTGCTCTATTTTAAATTTATTACATTTGATACTAAAAGAAGGTATGGTGATAGTCTAGTTTTACTATTTCTATAATGTGGATATAACATTATAATTATCCTACTAATAAGTATGTATTAAAAACGTGAATGTTTGTAAGTATGTATGGATGGATGTTTGTTTCTCTTTAGGTAATAAATAAATAAAAAAATCACTTCATTGCACAAGTTTAACAATATTTTTTATAATATTAACTGTTACATTTGTAAAAGTTTTGGAGACCAAAAGTTTATGGTATAATTCAGATGTTGTCAAACAAGTCAGTCAGTCTATAACAAGTTATTGATAGTAAGTAATATGACATTCTTAAATTAAAAAAACCTTTGCATCAGGAGACATCAAAACAAACTGCAAAAGCCCAATGTAGTTAAACTTCTGCAAGAATTATAATTGTAGAAATGTAAAATTAAAATATTTCTACTCCGAACTATCACTAGGTATATTTCAGATATTGGGTTTTCAAATTCAAATAAGGGTTTCCCCTTCGATTGTTAGAGCTTTAAACTGGAATTTATAAATTCACACTCACAAATTTGAAGTGAAAACTTTATCTACGATACTTCTTAATAACAGATAAGTATAATGCAATTATTTTGCCGACACCTTTAGTTTGGTGCCGCGTTAGGTGCTGCCAAAACAATTGACGGTCGACGCGCCCGTTTTTTTTAATTATTTGTAGGTATTTTCTACGCGGCCAGTACGATTTCTTCCAACAATTTCAAAGCACGAATCTAGTTATATTTTTTAAATAATAAACTATAGGATTATAACTTTTAAATAAAATGAAAAATAATTGTTTATACATTTTATTTGATTAAACAATAAAGACAAGGATTACGCTTCGCCAAAGATATTTCTTCACAATTTACACGTAAAATACTTATTTGTAATAGCAAAATAAATAACTATGCTCCCCAAACGATGCAATAATATAATAAAATATTATTACATCGTAAACCACAACCACAAGATTAATTATTAAAATTATAAATTAAATTTAAAAATTGCACTTGGGAATATTGATTTAATTCGATAAAATAAATTACTAATCTTAAGTAAATGCAATTTTTTGGAAAATAATCATGAAATGTGAATACAATAATTCAATTTCAAGATTTTGTAAATTAAATGCGGACATAGATATAACTTTATAAGTAATTTTCTTAAAACCAGAAAAAGTTTAACTAAATTATGAATACAGTATATATTTGAGCAAATTCAAAGGTGATGAAATATGCAATTTTAGCAAGATTAGCAAAAAAACTAAAATAATATGTCATTGGTGTCCATTTTACAAACTAATATACAACCTTATTTTATAAAATTAAAGTATTCTAATTTCTAATTCTAAAATTATAATGACAATATATAAAAAGTCCAAGATCATTAAAAAGCAATGAATTACTTGAAATGACTATTTAAATTTATTTTCGATGGTTTATGAAATAACAATAAGTGTATTGAGTACTGATTATAAAAATAGCCTCTAAAATAAACCATTAAAATTGAGCATGTCTCTTTCAAAAAATATAAATTATTAACCTAATGGCATGACTCGACGCTTCTTATAACTAAACTAATGAAACGTAACAATTAGTTTATAAGTATTTAACTAGTTGGATACGTAGATTCAAAACATAATCAAAAAATATAAATCAGTAAAAAAATATAGTTATATAAATCATGTTTGATACAAGATATTGTGTTAAATAAATTAATATTTTTTAGAATCTGTACAAAAAATAAAATAAAAAATAAGTTTATTCACAAAAGTTAGTGAACTCCTACACTATCAGGATTATTGGACTACGTCCTTAGCACGCTTTGTTTAGCACCAACACACAATCAAGAAATTATTATATTACTTAATATTTAAACCATAAAGTTTATCAAAAACATTACCCACCCTTCTAAGCAGTCGGATCAAAATATGCAAACAATAAACATTTTAATATAACTCTTTGATAAACTTTAATAAATAGTCTAACAATATTTCATAATTGTTAAAGACAGGGCATATAAAAACTAGTATTCATAATTAATTTCTTTGTATATGCTGCTGCTGTTTTTAATACAATATACAAAAATACTCTTAAACAATAATTTACACAAAAAAACTTCATTCGAAGCCAATAATATATTTTATTTATTTTAATTTAAGTAACTATCTAGATATCTTATACTAATTAGTTGTAAGTATTACGATTTTGACTAAAATATTTAAAAAATAAAGTACCTAGTTAGAATTATAGCAACATATAGTTAAGCGTATAGAAAATACGGTATAAAGTTTATCTGATTTTATTTTTTATACCTACGTTAAATACCAAAATATAGAAACAAAGATTGTTCTAAATTGAAATGCCCGAAGTTCCTGTTCCTTTTTCAAATAAATATCATTCCAATTTTAAAAATCATGAAATATGAGTCAAATAATAGAAACGTTATCAACAGTTCAACGAGATTAGATTTTTATTTTTATTGCAATTAGCAAGAAGGTGTAGATTCTATTGATTGTCATTTACCAATATTGAATATCTTAGTTTTATATATTAACAGACTTTATTGCAGTAGTAAGAAGGTGTAGTTTCAATTAATTATTATTTATCCTTCGGTATGCATATGTGGCGGGGATCCGAGTAGTCGCAGCGCCATCCACGCGGCGAGCGAGTGTGCGGCGGGGGCGGGGGCAGGGGCGGGAGCCGACAGCACGCACATTCTGGGGGCGGCAAAATTTCTACGTTGATTATATTTTATTTTTTGTTTGATACTAGTGAAAGTGTAGCAGTGGGCTTCTAACAGGAGTTCGCCCAAAAATTGGTTAATAGAAATTAACATCAAAAATAAATCAACAGCGATTTACGTTATTTCCCGTATTTAAAATAACTATCACATGCTACCTAAATAAAATTTAAAAATAAAAAACAAGCGTAGGTTACTTTATAGAAATGTTATCTTAGTATCACTAAACTAAAAAGAGCCATAGTAATTGGAATCAGATGAGCCCATTAAACGGTTCTCTGAAGTGACGAATTTGGCAATCAATTTCTTCCTACAATAAGTTACGCCTGATTGAACATAAAAAGATTTTTAAAAAGTTTTTTTTGGCGTTTGTATTATACGAAGATGTTATTTCATCCATTAAGAATACTAGTATACGAGAACCTCAGTAACAAAATTGGCAAATATTCTTATACGATTTGATTCTTCAAGATATTGAAAGATGTTTTGTCTATAATATAAAATAACTTTATCTTCGACGACGAATCATAGTTTTCAAGTCCAATAGGTAAACTACAAGGTAAATTATTTTGTACAGACTCAGTAGGACAACCAGTCATACTAAAAATGTACTTTACAAAATCATAGCAAAACTAACATACAAATTAATCCTACTAATTGTATAAACGTGAAAGTTTGTCAGTATGGATGTTTGTTACTCTTTCACGTAAAAATAAATGGATGGATTTTGATGAAACTTTACAGTAATATAGGTTATACATCAGAATAACATATAGGGTACTTCTTACCGCGGGAAAACTTCTCATTCCCTTGGGAAACCGACATCCACGCGAATGGAGTCGCGGGCGGCCATTAGTTTAAATATACATCAAATTCATCAATTTATTTATACATTTATGACAGTTACTCACCTAGACCTCAGTCGGTGTAGCATGACGGCGGCGGCTAGTGCTGCGCCCGCGGCCGCGCCCGCCGCCGACGCGAACAGCGCGCCGAAACTTACCGCCCCCATACATACTCCGTACACCACCTGGGAATAACATGTTATGTTGTACAACCTTTTAATTACAATCAAAATAAAATGTCCTACTAGTTAGGCAAATCTAAAATCATTGCTTTTAACATGTAAGTTTTTTGGTTTAGATAAACAACAAGGCTGGATAGTTTCAAGCTATTTTTTTTCTATTTTGCGAGTGCCGTTAAATATCTGCTTAGTTAATGGCACAACAGGATCTAGTTTCATTTTTTTTGTATCTTGTTATTCTATAACACGCTATGGACACTAAACATATTGAAAATTAAATGACCTTTAATGCCTCTATATAATAAGGTTTTATACACATTAGCTTGTGATTTCCTTTTCTCAATCTTCATTGAACATAATGTCGAACTCTTTGCAAGGTTCTAATTTCCATATGTTATCTCTTTCAATCCTATGAAACCCCTACAATCTTTTTCACCGGTAACAAACACTATAGTACTCAAACATAAAGTTGATATTAGATTGTTACCTCTTCCCTAATCCTGCCACTGAACACGGTGACGGACTCGGTCTTGGTCGGTCCGAACGCGAGGTCCGCCTCCGACACCACGTCGTAGATGCCGCTCACCCCCACGTCCGCCGATCGCGTGTCGCGCACCTGGGAATATGTACAAGATTGTATAATGAATGAATTTAAATAGAGTTGGACAAGATGCCATTTCGGTAACACGAGTAAAAATAAAAAAAAAATAAAAAAAATTACCATATCATTATGACTAGTTAATCAATGCGTCTATTTTAAAATTTCACCACGCACATAAGAAAATTCATTTGAAATTAATATATTTTTTTAATATTTAAACAATTCATCGTAATAACTACACTCCAGGTTTTAGATAAAGGCAACATAATCTAAAACTTATGACTATTATTTTTTATTTGATATTGACAGTAGGTAACTGACCGCTCGTCTCTTTCGTAGTGATCTTGGTCCGGCTACAGCGGGTCCTGGTACTCCTGGCGCTGCCACCAGAGACCGCGGTCCGTGCGGGAAGCGGTCGCGGTCGCGGTCGTGGTCACGGTCGCGGTCACCCAAGTCGGTGGGACGCTCCTGCAAGACAAGAGAAGGCGTTAGATAGGTGGTGAACAAAAATTTTTTTATTGCTCTATAACACAAAAATATTAGCTTTTAAAATAGAGAAATTGTTTGCCCATTAAAATTAAAGCCCTTTTATAAACTAACTATAGTAAATCTCTTCTTTTTGAATCAATTTTTTTTTACAGTACTTAGATTTTTATTTTATATACCTAATTTAGTTTTTTGTGTGTTTTATTTTCTTTAACAGTTGATTTGTCTGCCTTAACTGTAGGGACTTACCTTATTGAGAAAACTTAACTGGTTTTGGAATTATTTACTGTATTTAGCTATAATTGATTATGTCTACTGTATTTGGCATTATTTACTGTATTTAGCTATAATTAATTATGTATACTGTATGTTTCCCAAATAAACCAATATACAAAATACTACAACAGTAAGGTAAAGCTATGAAGCTAATAACTCAGTCGATTGAAGTTCCTTATTTGAAACAATTACCTCAAAATACTACAACATCAATAACATTTTAAACAGTTTTCTTCCCACAAGTAAAGCTTATTATCACGTAACTCACCGTGAACGGCCTGGCCAGCGCCTCCACCAGCTCTTCAACATCGTCCTGCGCCGGCGCGCGCTGCGGCTGCGGGTTGGGCGCCGGCACCGCGTCGCCGGACACCGCGTCGCCGAACACCTCCTCGAGGGGCAGCCGCGCCTCGTGCAGCATGCTGGCCTCGGCGTCCTCCGCGGAGGCATCGCTAGGGACGATAAGGTTTAATCATTATCATTATCATCATTATCATTATCATCATTATCATTATCATCATTATCATCATTATCATTATCATCATTATCATCATTATCATTACATAGTATAAATCCAAGTCGCTAATTGTGTCTGTATGTATGTTTGGCCGTTATTTATCGTTTAGGTCGTTTTTTCATTTAAATTTGTAAATAGAAAACATTCAGAAAAAGTTTATTTAATTTAGCCAAAATTCAATATTTCGTGAGCAAGTCGGCCAAAATTACCTACACCATTGAGAAGCGTGGGCAGTCGCTCGTAGTACATATGATCAAATGTATGTTGAATAACAGGAAGAGGTTAAAATGTGGTTGGTAAAATATAATGAAATTGTAAATGCGCAAAGGTTAAATGCAGATGCGTGATTCTTAGTCCTACGTTAGGCTTTAATCTACTATTCCTCGTTGTCCTACTACTTTAGAAAACCATGACTAATTGTCCTACTTAACGGTAGGTCTACCATTCTATCAGGAGCGTTATATCGAGCGATACAAACGGACTGAAAATTAATTAGTGTCATAACCATTACTGAAGTAATCTGCATGTGGTGTTTGCTAAATTTTGCAAAAAAACCAACTCTTCTATTTACAAATGGAAAACAGTTATCAAAATACATAAATTTAACCAGTCTTTTATGAGCTGTAAAACTGTAGACATGTTTAATGTCAAACACAGTGTAACTGTTGTACGATCTTAACCATTATTTAATATTCTTATTAAATCTAATCTAATCATTCTAATTTCTCAAAAAGATAGACAACATTTACTTAACGCTTAAATACTGAAAAATAAATAGTTATTCTTATATCAGCCTAGATAAGTGTCTAGGGGCTAGAAACTAGCCTACAACACTAGGTTCGAATATCACTAAAGTGTACCACAACTTTAATCTTTACCAAATTGTGAAATAACATATACGTATTTATGACGCACTTGCAGATGTGTGAATGTACCAAATTTGTGTCACACTGCAACACCGAACCCTCTGTTTTTAAATACTTTAATTCTCCTTTTAAAACTCACCTCAGATCATTATTATCCTGCTGCGTCCTATCATCTTTTCTATCCAACGCATGTCTTTCAGGCACGCCCGCCAGCTGACAATGGTCTAAACATCCATGTCTACAGATTTCGACCTTGCATCTTATATGCACACTCAAAGCATCAGGAAACTTGAAAGCATGGAAAAAGGCGTAGGTTATGACTGTCGCTCGTTCGTCCGCTGCTTTCGCTTTTAGGAACCTGCAATCATGGTAAAGTTTATAGTAGTTATTGTGTTAACTTAGAGGTCAGAATTATAAGGGATAAAGGATATATTTAAATAGATTGTGAATAGTGACCCAGAAAACTTGAGGATATATTGCATTTGATTACATGCATTCAAACTAAACTACATAGAAATTTTGGTGCCTATACATAAAGCTGTCTTATGTGACGTTTCCATACTGTTTTCAACTCAAGACTAGCTGTTCTCGAAAAAAGCTTTTAACATATAAATTTTCCCAAAAACAGTGTAGATACCTATAACCATTTTTTTCTGAGTTTCAACTCATTTACGTACTTCCTCAGTCTTTAAATAATTTGTAAATTCTATAAATACCTGGAAATCATTTTGGGCCGCAGCACACAGCCGTATTCGTCCGATAGCTGGATGATGTGCCCCGAGCCGTCGGATGCGGCGCAGGATTTCACGCGCATGTCGAATTCACCTGGAAAATATCATACAATAACCATCATTCATATCCTACTAATATTATAAACGTGAAAGTTTGTGAGTGAGTATGTATGGATGGATGTATAGATGTTTGTTACTCTTTCGCGTAAAAACTACTGGACAGATTTTGATAAAACTTTACAGTAATATAGGTTATACATCAGAATAACAGATAGGGTACTTTTAACCGCGGGAAAACTTTTAATTCCCACGGGAAACGGACTTCCACGCGAACGGAGTCGCGGGCGGCCACTAGTAAATCATATGACATGGTTTTAAGCGTAAAACTTTAGGAGTCCTGGACCATTTAGAACTGCTGGAAGATTTCTAGGAATTGATTGATCTAAAAAGGTTTCAAAGCATCTTTTTTGCATTGAAACCTTAAAAGATTATACTTTTCTAGATGAAGTGATAAAAGCCATTAAAATCATAGGGTTCTAACTTTTAAAATCAGTTAAATAGTTAACTATCGTTTGAATGCGGCTTATTAAGCTTGTAACGACGTTGTAAAAATCGAGTAGTTGTAAAATATCATTACATAGTATCAATCCAAGTCGCTAATTCTGCCTGTTTGTATGTTTGTCCGCTAACTCCTCCTAAACCACTAAACGGATTTTAATGCGGTTTTCGCTATCTTAAGGGAAATTTTTTCACATAAATTTGCAAATATATTAAAATCCAAAAAAAAATATTTGAGTTTTATTGAGCGTGGTCGGAGTGCAAGTGTGTTACAGGACATTTAAATGATTGATTTCTACGAATAGAAATTCATCGAGCCTGTATCTATCTGTAAACCTTTGTCATAATAAAAAAAGCCGATCAAAAGATATGTTAATTCTGTATGAAAATACAATGTGCCGATTCACAAGTCGTCTAAAGATTGTTAATCATAAGCCAATCTAGTTACAGCTAAGTTGTTTGATCTTTGCGGGAAAATTTACTTTTTATCAACCTTCCAAGAACACACAAGCTTCAAAAGTGTGTTAAATATGCCTATTCTAAGTTAAAGCTATTAGTCACTTCCGTGGGACTTTAAAAGACACTTCAAGATTTACAATATGCCAATGCCAATAATGACTTAACCTTTCCCATGAGTTTTACAGCAATTAACAATTTTTAAAACAACGGAACAGCAATACTCGTTTCAAGTGTTTTATGGTTTTTAAAAACCGAACGCTATGGGATCGGGTCAGTGACCTATTGACACACACATCGATCCGGAAATAAGTAAACAAATGTCGTTGAGTCAATAAAGGATGTGGGTTGCTACGGTCAATGAGAAAAAACCTTAAGTGCGATATGAGAATGGGATTTGAGGTCGCTGTGCTATGTATTGCTTAGTAGATATGAATAATACCTACGGGATTAGAACGATGTGTAACAAAAATAAGTCTTGCAAGCTTAAATTTGTTTTAATATAGAAATAATAAAACTAATCCAATTACCTAGAGTTAGTTAATCTAATCACTTATGTGATTTGCGGCAGTTAGGTCTCAGTTGAATACGTAAATTATCAAATTTAATTGTAACATAAAATAAAAAACTGTACATAGTCAATTAATTATGGCAACGTCCTTATATGAAATCAAACTAAACTACATTTTCCAATTATTCACTTATCTAGATATTCACGATTTCATACGCACAATTTATTACCAGAATTGATTATTGAATTTGTACCTCATTAATTACTTTTTAATATTCATTTCTCAATACCCGCCGTCACGAACATTGAATAAATTGAGATGTAAGATACAAATTAATACAATTTGTAATAGTTTTAAAGCACGAATGGTTATTGTCTATGGTTTTTAAAGAAGATTTATCATTACCAATTGTATATAAAATGTTATCTTTGATCATGAAATGGGGCTAATGAAATTATAGTTTCAATCAGATGGCAACATCTTGATTAATGTACTTCTTTGAAATGTGACCAGTTTTAAGATGGTAAAGATTGGATTTTTATGCGAAATTACACTCATTTATCGCTCGGTTTTATGTATCGAAATTTTATGTCAAAACTAGGTTTTTAAAAGGCACTTTATTGTGATCTTAAGCTAAGAAAACTCAGACTTAGGAAAAAATCATTGTTCTATTTTAAGTAATAGTATACCTACCTACAGCATTTTATATAATACAGTTGCTATAAGACAAAACCATCATTTTCAGCATCACAAAATATCTATGGTGAAGTAAAACCACAGTCCATATAGGACGAAGCACTTAGTTCTTCAAACTGTCTATTTCTCGTCATATGACACGGAAACAGCCTGACTTTTATCTACATTACGTACAAGTTAACGGTATATAAATAGGAAAAAGTGATCTGTACAAATATGTCGAGACGTATGTACTTAACGGTTCTGTCGAGCTATTGGTTAAGGCAGGACCAGAAATTATACTGTGACCCTGTCCACCTCATTATACCAATTATGATAGGTTTTAAGTTAAGACTTTTTTTGAGACGGCTTCAAATAAAAAGGCCTATTCAAATATTAAGCCGTAGGATACTATTTTCATGTAGATATTTTAGTTGCTACTGTTCAAAGCTCTTTTGATATAAGCCGATATAGGTTACCCGAGTTAAAAAGGTCTATTAAAACAGTTTTTTATGATAAAAGGTAATGACTTAAAATATATTTGATTGGGAAATATTTCACCTTTACACTTCTCAGATGATTTACATGTGAAAATAACTCTTCCCCAACACTATTGATTTAATATAAACAAACATACTTGATTATGATTGATTGAAATCGCAAAACGAATGGTGGAAATCAACTTTTAATCAAGTGGTAACTTAATTTATACAATTATCTATTGAGATTGATGATTCGAACTAATGATTGACAATTTAAAAGAGATTTGTGACGGTCAAAAACTCAGCACATCATTAAGCATGGGTTTAATTTTTAAATAAAAAAATAACAATACACTTAAAAGAAATAGGCCATGGGAATCAGGCAATGAATGAAAACCTACGCAAAAACCGACGATAAGATATTTTAACAGAAAATTTAACAGTTTTAAGCACAATAAAAATTACAAAACTTCTAATTAGCTAGACAAAAGAAGATTAATTAAGGAGTTGGCTATTTCTCACAGGTCAAGTAATCTAATAGGCTGGTTATGGTCATTCTAATTCTATTATAGTCATAGACTCTGAGAGTTTTTGTATTTGAAGAAAGGCTTGTCTTAAAAAGTTTGCCAACGTCATAATTAAATTAGCACGTTGTCATAAGATACGTTTGAATGTTAAAGTTTGTCATAATGGGGTTTGTTCGATAATTTGTTATAACATCACTACAAAGTATAAAACAAAGTCGCTTTCTCTGTCCCTATGTTTGCTTAAATCTTTAAAACTAATCAACGGATTTTGATGCGGTTTTTTTAATAGATAGAGTGATTCAAGAGAAAGGTTTACATGTATAATTAAAGAGTACCGAGAAAGGAGTTTTACTCCAAATTTAACGCGTGCGAAGCCGCGCGGGTAAAAGCTAGTGGTAAATAAAAGCAAAGTCGTTATCGTGTCCGTATGTATATTTGTCAACTAACTTCTCCTCAACCACTAACGGATGTTTCTTTTTTCCTTTATATCTTTTAAGGTTTTTTTTTCAAACAATTTTGTAAGCATAATACATTGAGAACATGATATTTCAAGTTTGCCAAATTCAAAGTTGCGTGAAAAAGTCGTCAAAATGACACCGTTGCGAAGCGTAGGCGTGTTAATATTTATGAATAAGATCGTAATAGATAAATCTATCGTATCTCAAGAGATGAATGGAAATAAAGTATCTTTAATGCTTTTAGCAAGTTGTCACAAAATGTTTTCGATTGTGAGTGTCAACTATGACTCGATGTTAACATTATGATTTTATTGATAAGAATAAAAAAATACCTGTTAAGAACTGAAAGCGTCAATATTCCACTATATCAAATTACATGAGTGCAAGGGGAAAATAAGTAATGACTTAAGTTTTAATCAGAATTTAAACATAAATAAACTATACAAAATGCTGACAAAAACTAAATTAAGTTATCATACCTACTGTTCTTTTACAAAAAAATATGTGCAAACACGTTACTAAATCTCTCATTTTTAACATAACACGCAACTTAATTCAAACGATAATCAAATAAAAAAATCCTAACTTACCTCGAAAATCGTTGATAGCGACCACCAACGTAAGGGTAGATCCAAGTGGTACAATCCCAGACACTGGTGGGGCCCAGGGTCCCTTGCCGGCCTGGATCTCCATCCAGCAGTCCACGTTGTCACCTGTTGAAGATAAAGTTGTTAATGGCCCCGATTCTGAAAACACTCTCTAAACTAAACTAAAACTATCGCTGTGACTTACTGTTCAATAGTATAAGACAGAGATAGGTAATCCTGTCAAACTAAAATGTACGTGCAATATGACACGGAGAAGGCAATTTTAGGCTAGTCCTCAGCGCATTTTGTTCAATTTTAGAATGATGTGGACTAAATCTAGTGAGACCAATGTACCTGTCTTTTTCTAATACGAAGCATGAGAAAGTGACAGCGATATTTTTAATTTAGTTTTAGAGAGTGTTTTGAGAATCGGAGCCAATGTCGTCTTAATGTTCTTCGTCTTCTTCTTTCGTGTAATGAATAAGCACTTTTGCAGCATATATTCATCTAGTGTCAGAGTTTTTGGGAACCGTCTTAAGACCTCTGACTGACGTGGTTCCTGTAGGGTAGTGGCCACTCTACTGTCAGTATTTTCAAGCCGCCTGTCTAGTAGGCACCTGACTGTCTTAATGTTAAGAGTTGTAATATGGTTATTAATGAACATGAATGAAGTAGTCGGATTTTTTTACAGTGCAGTGGACAACGACACATTTTTCTTTAAAGATAAGATGTTAATTATGGCGACAGGTAAATATTTTCTAAATTTGCAAATAATACAAAAAATGCAATAAAATAATATAATGGGTAAATTTTAAAAAGCTTCTTAAATCTTCGGAAAAGGAATCACTAACCGTACGTACTAGAAAAATATTTCAAATATTAATTTTCCAAAGTTAACTAATCTCTATTCAAAATCTAATTACTTTCATTTATTTTAAATGAAACTACGTAAAGGCTTACCTCTAAAGTCTAGCTGCACCACATCAAGATCAGCGATGACCATCGGCGGTTTCGAGGCTGTTTTCTCGTAATCGTTGAACCACTCGCATCGAAGCCTTTTGGCTTCGTCCCAAACCTCCAAGAGGTCTTTGTCGTACTGTACCACTACCGTGTTCTCGTAGAATTGACCGTGCAGATCTGGGGAAAAGGTTTTATATCATTACAATAGGTATAGCAAAGTGTATGTCGACTAACTTCTCTTATGCCTTTTTCAGGTCATATTGTTACTTATAATAATAAATATAAACGTTACCATAGTTTCAGAAATATAACCTAGTAAGAAAGTAAAAACTATGATATACCAATGTAAACATTTGAATTTTAAATATCTGCTTCAGAATTTTAAGTGAAATTTCTAGAATAGTTATTATTTCTTTAATTATACTAAAAAAGAACGGTCTACGGTTGTGTTGCGTTGTAAAGTATATTCAATACAAATTTAAGTTTATGTCATATAGTATGTAATTACCAATTACTTCGTTTTACGTCCTCTACATAATTTATGACGTGTACCAACATTGTAAGTGGGCACTCGAGATTACGGTTAAGTGCCCGTAATCAAGTATTTACGGATTGTCCAATAACCGCCACAAAAACACCGATTGCAATCCAAATATTACCAAGCAATCTAAATTACAAAGCAGCCATCATGTCATGTGATTGAAAACTCGTCTCGGCCTGCGTAAGTAGCCCATACAAAAACGTTTAATTTTTAAATCCTAATTAAGGCCCGTCCACAACAGACTTTATACTCGAACCCTTATATTTTACTCAAGTGAAATGCAACATACGGATTTTCCGCTTCCTACCCTAACGCCAGTGTGCACTAGACTTTATTGTAAGGGCTATACGTGGATGAACTGCCGCAAAAAGTGGAAGTCGTCCGAAGAACGCGGATCAAAGACGAACACTCCAGACAAAATAAAATGCACCTTAATAACTTACGCTTACATTGGAAAATCAAAAGAATTTTTAATACACTCGCCATTCCAAATTAGACTTTATACTCAGTAGTTAGAGTCGTTTACAGAGTGACAACAGTAGTGAGTTCCTAAGTAGCAAATAAAGCTTCAAATCGTGTGATCGACGCAAACAAATATGGGATGTAAGGAAGGCGTCTGCGAGTCGGGTGTCCACGGGACTTTGGTCCTTATTGGCTTGCTATGTGGTCTGGCAAGGAAGAATTCTCAGAAACAATGCTCACTTATTCACAGAAGGAGCGGGTATATGTATACGCCGTTACTTAGCACCACTTGATATAGGATATCGCTAGATATCGAACAAGAAAAACTTAGTATGTTGAAATGAGATCAGATATCAATCTGTACAAATAAGCTTACCGTACATTTTAATACATTTATTATATATCATTGTATACAATATATACACAATGTAGTATAGAAATATACACATAACAGAGCTACAGTTTATATTTAGGTTCGAGCATTCAAAAAGGCTTTTTAAGTAACAAAGTAGGAACAAACGTCTAGAATATTCGCTCGTAGTGTGTAACAATACATTTTGAGATCGCTGAAGGCTATATACCCACAAATACAATGAGTCGGGAAGCAATAGCCCGTTATGAAAATAACCCCTCATTTTAAACCATTATACCAATTTACTTGGTATTTGTTTATTTTAACACACGGATATCAAAATGTGTTTATTATACAATGTTTTAAACAGATTTTGTCCGTAGATTTTATTTTATTTCGTTTATTTCACTTTACGTCTGCAAGTACATGAAAGGCATATGAAAGGATATAACTTTGATAGTTAATTTTTAACTATTGGTATATTAAAAACTATTATATCTATTCTTTATCTACATTTAATACTCCTACACAAATTAAAGCCTTAAGTATGAACACCCTCAAACTTTATTACTTAATATATTTAATACTTTGTAAAATTGGTTTCCTAGTTTACGGCGTTTTGTCCAGTTATTTATATTTGTTGTGTAGAAAATGCTTCTATACGGCGCCAAATCTCTATTCACAATATTTCTAGTCACGTAGAATATTTAAATACAATGTTTTAAGTGAAAAGACCGCAAGAAACAATTTTATTTTATGTCAATTTTATGCTTCCCTTCATGGCTACTGAATAAGTTTATTTAATTTAATAATAAAATATTATATTATGTATTCAATAAACTTTAATTGAATTCAAAGTACAGTCAAAAGCATAAAGATATTATAAGACAAGATAGTCAAAAATATCTTTGGGTGAAAAATTCAATTTTATGTTAGTGTCATAATAACCATATCATTGTAACCAAACAAAGTTGTCATAATATCATCGCAATAATTTGCAATTTTATATAACGCATCAAGATGTTCAATATTATGTTGGCATAAACACTATTCATTGGTATCTAAGCATTTAATTTTTCAAAAATATCTTCGCGCTTAAGAAAAATAAACTCTATGACTTAAGTCACAGTAATCATCTTTATTTATCTGATTCAATTTATGCATGACGTCATTGACGTAGCATTTGTTTAGAACTGAGTCTTTTATAATTAAAGACGTAAGAAAATAGTTTTTTGAAAGAAAGCCCCGCCCGCGGTTTTATCTGAAATAACACTACTGGAAAATGTCGATAGAGTAATGGGACGTAAAAATCTTCCATGGCACAACTAGTAGTGTCAAGCGGTAGTGCCTAAGTAAAAAACGTATTCATAACCATTAAACGAATTCACCGATCTCATTGCCTAAGGGATTGAGTTAAAAAAGGCGAATAAATAACACCAATAATAACTTATAAAATAATAATTACCTACAAAAAAAAGATCACTTCTCTCGTTTCTGTGTGATTTTAAATTTTCTTTTCTTTATATTTTGTGTTTTTTTCTTTACTAAGTATGTGCCATTAATGTTTAGTTAAGGTTAGAAATATATGAAGAGAAAATAAATTATTTAATTATTCATTAAATGAACCGACAAACCTATTTCTTTATTCTATTATGTATAGGTAATCAACATGACCAGTGACATACATTGTCATATAATATATTTTTTATTGTATGTCTATATGACATAACTACGCAATGAAAATCTTCAGATAAGAAATAATTTTTTTCAAATAGTAGATAGAATTAATCGAAAAACCACTTTGGAATCTATAAACATAGATATCTAATAATAGTTCTGACATTCATGTAATTGTATTGCAAATTAATGAAATTGTACTGCAGAATATTTGTAAAATTCTATCATCATCGATGATCACCATCAATCCCGAACTTCGGAATCATTGCGTACGCATGTCATGCAAATATGGGATTCCCTGCGAGGTGTTGATTTCTGTCAAAATGCTGTACTTCTAGATGTCATCAATGCAGAAGGAGGATACACAAGATTTTAATCCCAAGTTCAATATATTTTTTTTATTTAAACAAAGGGTTTTAGTTCGGTTTATAATTCACTAGTGGCCGCCCGCGACTCCGTTCGCGTGGAAGTCGGTTTCCCGTGGGAATGAGAAGTTTTCCCGGGGTAAAAAGTACCCTATGTCCTTTCCCAAGTTCAGTTCTTTCTTCATACCAAATTTCATCCAAATTGGTTCAGTGGTTTAGGCGTGAAAACGTAACAGACAGACAGACAGACCGACAGAGAGACAGAGTTACTTTCGCATTTATAATATTAGTAGGGATATTTTATTTTTATTAAATAACTAACGCAATCTATGTAATAACGTTTTCTTCATGTAAATAAATTTTAATAAATTTTAGGGCTACTACAAAAATAGTACATTAATACATAATTTTCCTGTCACGTTTTATTTTTGTAGTCAAGTTTTACACGATTTTTGTAGGTTTCCACATGTTATGGCTACACTACTAGCTTATGGACATGTGATGATAAATCTTTGCAATGATGATTAATTATAAACCTTATGGCGAAAGACTTAAAATTGCTTGTACTATGTAACCGAAGATATTTTTGACTATTCTGGGCGCTTAGATACCAGAGAATGTTAGGCAGCCTATATAATACAGACTACTTTAAAAGATACGATGTAATTGGACATTGTCAACCCGCAGATTTATATGATTCTTAGACAGGTGACAATAATTTGATAACTGTATATGCCAAAATAAAATTGAAACTTTGCAACTAACATTTAATTGTAGACTCTGATACATTATATTTTTATGCTGCTGACTGTACACAGTATTATAGTATAAAACAAAGTCGCTTTCTCTGTCCCTATGTATGCTTAAATCTTTAAAAATACGCAACGGATTTTGATGCGGTTTTCTTTAATAGATAGAATGATTCAAGAGAAAGGTTTACATGTATAATAGCATAGTACAGGGAAAGGAGTTTTACTCCAAATTTAACGCGTTCGAAGCCGCGGGTAAAAGCTAGTTTTAGATAAAGATAATTCTGTCATCAGTTTGTGACGTGTATTTTTTATGTTGATCACAAAGTGAATCATTCGACTTCTGTGCAGTGGCAGAATTAATTATTCATTTTTAATTTCAGAAACGTATAGTGAAAGTTCATAATTTTTGATATCGTCACGACTGCGTCAACAAACTTTCTGTTTTAATTTAAATTATAAAAAAAATATGACGAAAAGGCTTTTTTCCATTAATAACTTATTTAACTAATTTCCCTAGAAACTCTGGGTGTTGCTATTTAAACGTTAGTTAACATTGAACAGTTAACAATTACCAGCCAAAACAAGGTTTAAAGCTGCAAATAACTTATAGTTAAGGAGTGTATAACGGCTTTGGCAACTACCTAATTATTTGTAAATTGTATGGAAGTCAGTAGTAGTAATGCCCTATTGTAAGAATTACATATTAAATTGTAAGATAATTTTCCAGCATTTTTTTAAAACCTTTTTTTTTAATCTTTTTAAATTTGCATAGATACGAATGAACTTCACCGATAAAGCCCTACATTTTATTATCAGGTCTCGTTTTCTTGCAAATGTATTGAGTTAATACAACTGTTTGGTCTACCTACTTTAAATTAAAATAATAATAATTTACTATGCCTCGATAATACTAAAGATCTTTAATCTAGTATTAAAATATCACACAGCTTTTACTGTTGGTACTTTTACTTACCTAAAAATATTCTCTTGCTAACTTACACCGTAAAATAAAAAAATATATACATAGCATATATTTTTATATACATATCATAGTGTTTATTACCTGGTTTTGTGCCACATTTAGCGTAGGCTATCCTGAATGAGAAATATGTCTGTCCCGTCGACGGAGGTACGTAGACGCATCGTGGATCACCATGCTGGCCTGTGGAATAAACATTTAATTAATTACAATATTAAGTAACAAAAAAATAGGAAGTTACAATATAATAAAAAATCTCCAGACTAACACACTGTGTGGCCCTAAACTAAGCAGAGTTTGTAGTATAGGTAGTACACAATGGTCTAGAGGAGAATCTGGTAACACCTAGACACGAGCCAATTTCGAAAAACCATTTTGACGAAATTGGCTGGGGCGGAACCCGGAACCATCTGCTTAGCAGTCCGGTATATATACCGCTGCACCTATTGAGGACGTCAATAAGTAACATTACAACAACTTATTTAAATTTAGCTTAAGAATCAAATGTAAGAATATATAATTTAAGAATGGGGAACTGTAGGAAGTGATTATTAAATAAGTGATTTGAGGTACCTATCTACCTGCTGCGTCAAGCGAGAAATATCGTCTCATCTAAAATGTAGGTAAACTGAATCAGTAATTAATATACGCACTTTAAACCTACATTCGCTAAATTGTTTGAGCGAATGAATTGTTACAGTCAGCTGTCAGAGATAAACATTGTGAAATTAATATAGTGTATAAAAACATATTTTTTATCCTTTATAATACATGATCAAATCGTATAATTTTTAAGTTTTTTTCGACAAGATTACATCTTGTCTGAATTAAGATGTAAAATGTACCACTTAAGGAGGAAGGTTTGAAGTCCAATAACAACCTGTTAGGACATGTCCAATTTTCAAGTATACCATATAATGCAAATCAGATTTTCACACGGTATATCCGCTACATGTACTATGCTAATCCATTCAAACTATTTTGACATGTACGTGTGAGACAAAGCCTCATGAATACTATGCAAATAGAGCTTTTAAATTGTCGTTGAAAAAAGCCTTTTTAGAGCTTCGTAAAACAAAATATAATATGACGGTTACAGTTTATGTGAAATGATATTTCACTTTATCCGCAATCTAAGGCAATGTACAAAGGAATATTATAGGAAGAATTTGTGAAAGTATATCAATTTAATTAATGATGCACAATTTATTACATTGGTTGAATAGCATTTAGTAATTACACAATTTAACGCATTACTTGCAATTAACTGTTTTTCTTTTAGATTATTGGCATAAATCGTGTTTAATTTATAAATAATTAAAAGTTATTTTATTAGTTTCTATTTTATTGCTTTCCTTTTAATGAAGCACAAGTATTTACAAGGATATCCTGTGGTCAATAAAATACATACCCGTACTTATAAAGTTGCTTTTAATTCGTTTTATATTAGACCTAAAGCATTAAAATTTCACAGCTCGAAGCCATTCGATGTGAATTTGTACCTACAAAATAACTATTAAAATTACATTTGTGCTGTATTTTTGTGTGAAAATGTTATTTCAATTAGCGAGGAATTTATTTGAAAGATTTTATCTTCGACTTTTGCGATGACGTCATATCACCGATTAAGGTCTTAATTGAAAATGTAAAAGGCGGCAATTTATAGTAAAGTAAATAGTTCTTTTATGGTTACTTAAGTTTATGGCAGAAAATAACAGTGTTTTAATAGAATTTTTACTTGTTATGAACACTTCTTAAGGACCTTGTTAAAGCCGAAGCTGTAATATAAATAATATTCTAAACCCTTTATTGAAAAACGCAATTCAAGACTAGCTGTCACTAGCTGTCATTATCTCACAGCCTAGATTAACTTCCTTAGTAAAAATCAATCGTTAAATTATTTCTTTCTTAACCAATGTTATGAGGCCAATCAGATGATAATCTCTCAAAGGTGACTTAGGTGAGATCTCACCAGCCATAAATATTGTTTAGGCAAATCATAAATCTGCTACGTTTTTTCTGGTTCCGTGTTGAGATTAATTTAAATTCTTGGACATGTTCATTAATTAATTAAAATGTAAGCATAATAATGCGGTAATTGACAAATCAATTGGTTTGCTGATGGAAGTGTTCACTTTATAGCGACGATCATATTTTTGTATTGTGCATTTTTAAGAATATTTATAAAGTCGTTTTACGTAAGCAATAAAAAAGAATTTATAAAGTTTTTTAAGAAGATTAAAAATCTGTTCGTCTACTGTTTTAATTCTTACAAAAAACTACTGACCCTTAAGGTACTAAAAATAACTCTTCTTTTATATTTTTTAAATTACAATAAAAAGTTTTATTATTCGTTATTAAGATATAAGTTAAACTTTGTTTAAGTATATAAGCAAAGGTGAAATGCAGCGACTAAGTTCTGTTTGGGTACATTAAATATGAGCACCATAGGTAACTACTATTAGTGGCAACCAATGACGTCATAAACACTCCTACATCCGTATTTTAAATGCCACTTTCTTATTGAAGTCGGTTAAAATAAAAAGCCTAATGCCTAGACTTATGTAAGGTTAATTATAAATTACACACCTTTTACGTGACACTATTTTTCTCCACTAATTTATTACTATTACTATATATACTATATATTTTTAGCATTTCAGTATTATAAAATAAAAAGATTGGACATTATATTACTTTTAATAAAACTTAAAAATAAGAAAATACATCATGCAAAAGCCAATATATGTAATGCAATCCGCTGGAAACCGAAGAAGAAACACCAAATAGAAATGTCCTTCAACGCTAAAAGTAATCTATTATTTCAGGTCTACACAATTATACAGTAACCCGTGGTTTCCCGTTGGAATGAGATTTTTTCCCGCGATAAAAAGTACCCTATTTGCTATTTTGATGTATTACCTATATTACTGTAAAGTTTCATTAAAATCCGTTCGGTAGTTTTTACGTGGAAGAGTAACAAACAACCATATATATCCATCCATACATTCATACTCACAAACTTTCACGTTTATAATATTAGTAGGATTGCATGAAAAGTACATCTCTAAGAACTTTAACATTTTTAATATTAGTGTTACTTATCAACACTTCAGATCTTATATCTCAGCGTAATTAATTATACTTGGGGTCAATAACCTCTCCGCCCTACCTCCACCTAATTGCGCTTATTATAATACTAATTGAAAAATAAATTAAATGATGTACCTTACTGTCAGAAAGTGAAGGTTCACCGTTAATTTTTTTACCTTTTTTAATCAACTCATTAATTAATAAGTACCTTCATTAATTCAAAGTTATCTCTTTTGACGAATGTGTCATTAAATATGACACCTTAACTTGATAATAAAAAACAATGTTTAACACGGGTAGTGTTAGAAACGTCGGGCGTTAAAATACTAGAAATTGTCGTGTCATAATCATCAGATTAATAAGTATCAACTTTTTGAATAAAATTAACGTAATTAAAATCAATGTCTTTGTACAGTTTGGTTGTTTAACAACATAATATGGTATCACAAACCTGTTGCAAGAGGAGAAAAGGGTTGTATTTAGTTTTTTACCATTAATACCTTTCTATTTAAAACCAAGTTAGCCATCTAACTCCTATAATAATAAAAAAAACATTAAATGTAAAACATATTTTTATTGACACAATTGATTTCAAAGTAACACCTAGCTTCCTCTAACACCTAGCCTTATTTTTTTTTTATAAAAATTAAAAAAGCCTTAAATAAAATCATAGTTAAGATGAAGTAAGCAGCACCCACATACAAACAGACAACTTTACTTTACTACGACAACAATCTGCATCCGACAAACTTTAATTTTCTAATTTAAAGTTATCTTTAAGGCAGTTGCAGTAATTATTTTTTATCACTAACAATGTTGTCGGATATTGAAAAGATAATATTTGCTTACGACAGACAAAAAGTTAACTATTTTTCTTTCTAAGGGCTAGGCTTCAACGCCATTTCATTTTAAACCCCTTATAATATACTTCAGCCTGTTATCAAATAAGTAGTTTAATTTACAAAAATGCGTACGTCTGCCTGTCTTTACATTCCGCTTTTAAATCAAAACGGCAGATCCTTTACTTAATTTTCGAACAGCCATAGTTTGGAACCCTGAGAAGAAAATATGCTACTTTTACCACGATATCACGTCTCCCTCCCTCGGGAAAATCACTTTTCATGTGCACATAATACAAGTCCACGCCAACGAAATCACACTTACCTACTAGTATGTCTATAAACATAAAACATTATACGGGATGTAAAAGAACTGCTTCCGAAAACAAAAACTGAGCATTGCTGGAGGGATACTGGTTACGTTTTGTTATGACTAAAAAAAAATTTTTTTACTTTATTTTCCAAAATTGCATTAATAATATCAGATTTTGCGATGATTTAAAATGAAATAGGGTTTTCATTTAATTTTCAATATAAAAAATCGCACCTGAACCGACAGTTGATGTGTGAGCGATGATTACAAGCGGCGAATATGACTTTTCAGTCCTTAATAACTTTTTTAAATTGAGTTTTCTGGGTATGCTGTTAGTGAATTTAGTTACTATTGAGCCTCAAGAATATATGGTTTCAGGCTTCGGAAGTGGTCTTTTTACACCCGTTATAAATAATATAAATACCTTTAGACGAGACGATCCCTTCAAAAGGGTGCGAGAACGTGAGATGCACGTCCATGTGGTCCTTGCCGCACATGACCTCCAGCGACTGGATGACCGGCATGCCGTCCGGCCGCTCCGTGGGCCACAGCTCGCTGGATGACCTCTGGGGATTAAGGTAGATATTAGTAAAAGTATGTACAAAAGGGCGTTTTACAAAAGGGCATTTTACAAAATGGCTTTTTACAAAAGGGCTTTTTACAAAAGGGCTTTTTACAAAAGGGCTTTTTACAAAAGGGCTTTTTTGCAAAAGGCTTTTTACAAAAGGGCTTTTTACAAAAGGGCTTTTTACATAAGGGCTTTTTATAAAAGGGCTTTTTACAAAAGGGCTTTTTACAAAAGGGCTTTTTACAAAAGGGCTTTGTTAGCAATTGAAAATGCTTTTTGTCGCGAAATGGGAGGTGTTTGTTCGATGTTAAAAATACCCTATGTTTTATTTTGAGATACATAGTCAATCCATATACCTACCAATTTAAATACAAATCAATTAAATGAAAGAAGAAAAAAGTGCGTGAAAGAGTAACAATCATAGAATGGAATAATTTTATTCATAATCAAATAATTACAAGTCATCAGAAAAAATATAGGTACATTATCGTCATGTCCAGAACAGTTAAAGTAATACAATAATAATAATAAAATTAAACAATAACACATTTAATGCTAGTCAAAAATAATTAGGGCAAAGTCAAAAAGAAAAGAAAATGACTGCCAAAAGCACTCAAAAGCAACTTAACTTTCTCAATTTCACGAAAGTGCCATAAACCCGAGTTTTCTTTTAAATATTGTTTCACTTTCTGTATTTTAACATTTAAAACTACATCAAAAACACAATTAACACGATTAATTACCGATGTAGGTTATTTTAGTATACCCATTAAGGTGTGTTTACACTGTCAACTGGTTTCGTAATGGTGACATAAATTTTGTGAGTGTCCAAACAAATATATGGGCAAGGGTCGTAAAGTTAACGCCTGTTAAACTATTTATGTATAAAATGCACATTCCGAGTAAGTGGATGTTTGTTTATCCGATTTACGGGCTTGTACTGGAATTGACTTTGGTACTAGAGGTTTTGTACTGAGGAACGCAATTAAAAAATTTTTTAAACCCTATTGTAATTTAGAAATCTAGGTTATATGCTTTCGTTTTATATGTGGCTTGTTTTAATTAACATCTAGAATATTTTATTTAGAAAAACACAATCTAAAAGTCTCAATAAAACGTATTATGTAACTACTTAATGAAAAAAAATGTTTTAATTATCATCAATAAATTCAACAAGAAACACTTATCCCCACAGTCTCGGTCAACATAATTTCATATCGCCAAATCACGTAGTGGGCATAATGTCACGTATTTGGTGTTTTATTATTAAAAGCAGTAGTTAAGCATTTTGGGAACATTTCGACTTGTAAGAGGTTGTAGGGTCTCAGTGACAGCGCACTTTTTAATGTAAAAAAGCATTAAAAAAATACACAAAAAAGTTAGTAGAAAAAAGAATTAATTATTTGGATTCCACTAAAGTTTACGATGCCTATTTAAATAAATCAAAAAGATATTGAAAATTATTTAATTTGCTACGTAGGTATGTATTTGATAAATAATAAGCAAATTAAAATATTGTTAAACATTACATTACAATTAAAGTAACCTTCAATTATCATTAGAAAATCAAAAATCAAAAAAATCATGAAAAATCTTCCTAAAACTAAGCACCGAAAAGTTTCCTTTTAACCCAGAACCGCCCGCGCGCCACTTTGCCCTCACGCCACTTTGCCCTCACGCCGGCTTTCCGCGAAATGATACAGTGCAAATATGATAAACGGGCCGCACAATTTTTGAAAGTAGCGTTTACAACGAAATTGGATGATTGCCGCTCGGAGATACAACTTCATGATACACAGATTGTATGACAGAGACTCGGGAGTTTTGAGGAAAATCCTACTAATATTATAAACGTGGAAGTTTGTAAGTATGGATGGATGTTAGTAACTTTTTCACGTAAAAACTATTGGACGGATTTAGATGAAACTTTGCAGTAATATAGGTTATACATCAGAATAACACATAGGGCACTTTTTACGGCGAGAAAACTTCTCATTTCCGCGGGACACTGACTTCCACGCGAACAGAGTCGCGGGTGGCCACAAGTATTGAATTTTGTTACAAAACGGTAAGTATTGACGGATGGAAATATTGTCAAAATTCTATTGTGTCTATAACATAGAGTACGTTTTAAGGTATATCTTAATTTTGATGTTTTATTGAAGAATATTTCAGGGTTAACACGTTAAGAACTAAGATAAAATACGGCGATGTAAAGCTGAGATGTCTTAAACTTTATATTTTAAATAAATATTAGTTTTAAATTCAAAAGAAATTCAAATTTCTTTTCTCCAATTCAATAACTTTAAGCAGCAAAAAATAATCTAAATGAAATACGTTTTCGTTCATAATTTATTCCAAAATGGAATACACTTTTTGTCCATACTTTTGTCGTATAGTGAATCGCCCAAACGCATTCCAGGAAGAAATCCTTCGCATTTTGTTCCCACGGAGAGAGAGACGTAACTACTTTATTCTGATACGTTAAAAAAGGATAAACAATGCCCGAAAATATACTTGCATAGTTGCCTTGAAAGTATTTAGCGCATCGGTCAACATATCGTGTGTAAATTCGTAAATATGTAAACAAAATGTTTGTCGTCTATTTTACATCCATTTTTAAATTAATTTTCACTTCATTAAATTAAATAGTATAAAGCAAAAGTCGCTAACCGTGTCTATTTGTATGTTTGTCCAATAAGCTCTCATAAACCAGTTAACGAATAATAATTCGGATTTCGCCATCTTTTAGGTTTTGTTACACTAAAATTTGTAATCAATAAAATTTGTCAAAATTCAATGTTTCAAGTCGACGAAAATTACACCACTGCTGAGTGTGTTTCAACTTTTCTATAAAAAAACAATGTTTTCACAATTCTACGATCCTTGTATCTCCAACTTCTAGCAATTAATCCCGACATTTAAGAAACATGACTCGCACATCGATAGTTAGAGAAAGTGGATTTATCCGCACTTTGCATATGAAACCGAGCGCGAACTAATCGCAGCGTGATAAATGCGGTGTCGCGCGTAATGCAGGAATTATAGTGCGAGAGTCTCGGTGGAGATTTATTTGTTTTAATGTAAGGTAGGATCGCAGACTGTATAAAGTAGACTATAGAGGAATGAAATGTTTCGGCAACTAGAGTGGAAACTCTGAGTTTTAGATTGTGAAGTAGTGATGTTCGTGTGGCACGTCAGTAGGTTTTGTATGACAATATGTAAGAACAAAGCAAAAACATCACTCATATAGTTTCACTGGCTTTGTGTCTAAAATTACAGAGATGAGACCCTACTTCTGATATTAATGGGGATTAAAGATTTCTTGGCTTGATGGGGTTATCAAGATATCGTTAACCTAAGACGCTGTTACAAAAATAATAAGTATAAAATTAATGATATTAACTTTACAATATCTTGTCAATAACCAAATTTACAATTACCCACAAAATCTTAACACAATTTCTTATAAATCCTACACTATTAGTATTCAACCCACATAACAGTAATGGAAGAAAGAAATAAACACATAATAACTGCCCGCGGTCCTGTTATTATCCTTTATAATGTTGCCGAAGAATTCCGTGAACGGGTTTCAAAAACGACGTGATTAGAAACGAGAGTTCGGGAACCCTTTTGTTTTTTTTTTCAAAGACTAACGAGATACCAAACTTGGTAATTTAAAAATGGTAGATGGAAAAAAACAGAAATAAAATGTATGGAAGAGAGTAGTGTAATGGGAAAATGGGTTCGATGATTTTTATTAGAGGCGATTTGAGTTGAGTTTGATTTTTAAATGTTTGTAGACGTTTGAGTTACGGAATATTTTTTTATAATTAAATAATTAACTATGTTTCTTTTCATAGTACAGTTTGATTTTTTTGATGTATTAAACTTAATTATTTTATTATTAAGTAAACAAAATTTAGAAGTATCTTTCAAAAAATGTTGTATAAAATTATAGTTTTAGCAGAACTTAACATTAGAATTAAATTGTTTGGCAACAATATTGAAAAACTACAGACTTTTTAAGTAATCTAACACAAACCTACCTAGTAAATTTTAAAATTCCTCTAAAACAAAAAAAATATATTTTCTATATAAAACTAATAACTGAATAAAACCTCAGAGAACGCGCGCCATCATGCAACGACACTAACTATAGGCTATAGTAGTGCGCACGCGCAGAAAATACAATTACGCGCAGCTGCGTTTCTAATATATAACATTACTATATAATACTATCATTGTGTTCTTGGGATTAATATATTTTTAATGTATTTTGTGTCTGTTTGTAGAAAAAAGTCTAGAAGAAAAACAAATAAAATAAATAATTACATGTATAACTTTAATAACTCATGTTAATTACTACTATTTACATTAATTAAGTTTTACTTAATTAAACGAAATATAAAATACTTTTGAGAATACATCATCGTAATTTAAAATGTTGACTTCATACATTAGACATCAACGAACTCCTCAGAGCACTTCTTTTGAAGACATATTATAACGGGTGTAAAAGACCACTTCCGAAGCCTGAAACCATGTATTCTTAAGCCTCAATAGTTCGATTATTCACATTGCAAATTAACTTAAAATACTATTTAATTTGAAATCATCGCAAACTCTGATAGTATAAATGCAATTTTGGGCAATCATACGTTACCAGTACCCCTCCAGCCCAGTTTGTGTTTTCGGAAGCATTCTTTTAAACCCCGTATATACTCGCACTGCTTTATTTTTGAATATTTAAACAATTTTTAACCAAATAATCTATTTATATTAAATCTCATCTCATCTCATGTTATGGAATATTTCTATAGTAACGGTAAAAACTGGGATATCAAAGCAATTTATAAAAAAATTCAACGAGCAATTCTAAAGATAAGCACAAATAAACACACAGATATAGAACTCTTGAGCACTATTTATAAACCATTTTAAAATTTTATTTTTCCAATTTTAACCCTTATAGCAATATTTATTACGGATCAATACAAATATGTAATAAAAACAAGTAATATAAGAATTCATAATCAATGAAATTACATCACGTTATCCGAAACGGAAGCAAAGAGATTGATAACTTCCTTTACGAAATCGAACTTGTTCTGTATCAAAAATTATATTTATTATTATTAAATTTATTTAATAACTATGAACTTTTGTTAATAAATCAGTTAGTCGTCTTTGAGCTAATTTTTTAATAAACAACTTAAATTTATTAGTTCGGAATTAAAAAGTGTGTAATTAATTTAAATTAACGAGAAAAAATAATTATTTTTAATTTTATTTTATTGCAAACTAATCTTTTCTCAGTTTTCCTTAACTTTTGCTATCAACTCTTGCAACTAATCACTACGATTGAATCTGAAAGCCCTTGCATTCCTCTCTTACCACCTGCTATTCAAAACTGAACCTTATTTCTTTACCACTAAAGCTTAAGGAAAACGCACTATTCAATATCAGTAACATTTTTAGTTGCTAAGTTCGTTATTTGAAATTGCACTCTATGGCGTTGTATTTAAGGTTCAAAATATTAAGCTTGTAGAAGGCATCAAATTGACAGATTGTTTATAAGTGTATGCAAATATCTTGGACGGATCATTTGCTGGGCTGTGAGGGCAGGTGAAGGGTTAAGAATGAGGGAGAGCTAGTTTCCGTTCACTTTTAATATTGAAAACTGTGTTTTAATTATAAATTGGAAGGTATTTTTTAATTTAACAAAAAAGTATAGTTTTATGGGTTTAGTAAATATTATTTTGTGAAAAATATATACGAAACGATCTAGAATTTTTTTAATCAATATTTTTGGTAGTCGATAACCTTGTACTATAATTTTCAAAACAGAAAATAATAAAATATTAAAAATAAATCCTATTACCAGACATTAAACGATATGTATAGGATACATCGTTTTTAGATTTTTATTGAATAAACAATAAAAAGAAAGAAAAGAAAAATGATTACTTAAAACAACTATAAACAAATATTTAATTTTATATCCACTGAATTTTTTTTTTTTTTAAAACCATTAATAATCAACCTAATTATCTAAAAAAATTGATGACAATAAAATATATATTCACTTTTTGCAAATATGATACCTACACTCGCATACACTTTCGTATAAAATTCATGAAATAGCAAATACTAAAATAATCACATACCGCAGTTAAATGCAAACCGTAGTTTAACCGAAGTATGCAATTTAAGTTAATTATTTCCTCAAATCAATAAAATCCGTAACCTCAAAGGAATTTAAAAGTGAAACTTCCTCGTCGCACCCTCTGACTCATCGACTGTCACCGGGGTCAATGACCCCACATTAGGCTTCTAACAGACATCGTTTATATCGAAGAGTTGAAAGTGCGTTTGTCAAAAATGGCATTTTCAGTCATTTTACTTTATGATGCAAATTCTACGAAAATATGACTCAGAAGGTAAACTTGAATGAAATAGTAACCGATAGTCTTTGAAACTACTGGACCGATTTGGACGGAACTTTCACTGGCAGATAGATGACTCATTAAGGAGTAACAAAAAAGTTCTCCTTTTTAAAGTTTTTTTTATGAAACGGAAGCAAATACGATGAGTTGTGATGAGTGTGTCTCGTTTTTGCATGTTTCCTATCGGTGATTGAATAGGGCTTATATTAAAAACTTGCAAAGTAGGTACGTAAATATAAGGCATATTACTTCAAACATCTTTTTAAATATGGGCAATAATAATGAAGCTTCTGAATTATTTTATAGGTGTAACTAGGTTCTTCCCCAGAAAAATAGCACTTGTAATATAAAAGAACATTAATAGAAGTTTTTATAAAACCTTTACGATAAAAAAAAACTCTATTTTTATTCTCAACAATTTTATGAGCCCAAATACTTAGCATGAATCAATCACCTCTATTAACAGAAATAGCATATAAAAGACTTTATTATACTTTAAATGTCAATAAAAATAACATTTTCATTAAGAAATTAGCAACAAAATCAATTTAATGTTGTAAACTCTAACCAACTAGCTACTTAAAACTAATTTCGGTTAAAATTAAGTTAAGTTGCTAACCAATTACATGAAACTATATTTAGGCTTCGTTTGATTGTAAAAACTATAAAATAAAAAACCATGGGTGTAATAGGCGTAGTTTCCAAGCTTCTATGAATTATAGCCACTCCTATATCATTAGGTAGGGTTAGCAGAATATATTGAATTAAATGATAATATCCAACTAGTGGCCGCCCGCGACTCCGTTCGCGTGGAAGTCGGTTTCCCGTGAGAATTAGAAGTTTTCCCGCGGTAAAAAAGTTATTCTGATGTATAACCTATATTACTGTAAAGTTTCATTCAAATCCTTTCAGTAGTTTTTACGTGAAAGAGTAACAAACATCCATACATCCATCCATACATCCATACTCACAAACTTTCACGTTTATAATATTAGTAGGATAACTCGCAGTAAGTCAGCGTTGTCAGTCCCTCTCGCTAACAAGAAGAAGCACAAATTATTGTGACACATAAGAAGCCAATATTATTATAAAAGTTAAAAAGTAAAATAAATAATTCCCGAATTAATATATTTTGTTTTAAGTAAGTATATCTGTTGAACAAAAATTATAATGATAGATTTATATTTTTTTTTTGTATTATTTCTTGTTTTTTTTTGTTGTTTTACTTTTATGTTTAATTTATTTACTGCACCTACTTTACCTTAATGGCAATAAACATATTTCTATTTTATTTCATGTTATTTGTCAAAACCTACCACAAAAAATTCCAAAAAATTAAAAAAAAATTAAAACTGTTTTGCAGTCTGTACCGCCAGTTTTTTGGCAGTGTGTCGTCCACATTAACCGACTTGTCCGACAGAAGGTCAACGCCACCTCGCCAGGTGTATTGCGATATAGATCTACCTACAATGGAATAGATCAAATTATCTTTCATCAAAAAAAGTAAAAAAAATGAACTTACACAGATTTGTTTTTTTTTTAATTTTATAATTGCACTACATTTGTGTTTCCATAAAAATAGTCGAAAAATGGTATCTAATTTTTCTTATTCTTTTCAGTTTCAATTCTATTCAGTAAACAAAAAGAAATGCAATAAGAATTTTAAAAGGTTAACTTCAACTCAGTAATTTCTACAAAATAATTAGCCACAATATAGAAAGTCAACCACAAATAACTTGAGTAAATACAAATTAGTAATTATTTAATAACAAGCGATTCGATGTGATTAACTTTTCCCTCAGTATGTAGAGTTAACCAGTGCGGTGCGTCTGTGTATGTGTATATATTAGCGTGTGTACATATACACCGTGATTTCTTAGTGGATATCTATCGTAAAGTTGTTGTATGAATATTTACCATAATAATGGAAATAGTGGTTTAAATTTAAACAAAAAATTGTCGAGGACTGTTACCAACATCAACAAATTCTCCATATTCTGGTGATCAGTCCGCCAAAATTAGAACTTATATCAAAAACTTTTAAGAAAATCTTATTTTAAAATGTATTTTGTTCACTTCTACTATACATAATCCATTCTGTATTGTTTTCAGCATATTCCTTCAAATAGTAAACCAAGTAAAGAACCACGTTGTATACCCACATCTAGTCACAGTCTAATTGTTTGCGTGCCGCGATAATGACAGCTCCGGGCCACAGCCTAACTAACGCAGACCTCACACTACTGTGGAGGTAATTGAAAAAAACATGTGTTAAAATTATAAGAAAAGATCGGGCTATGCATAGGGCAAATTTTGATTGTGAAAAATTGGTTACTAAACATAAAATTTTGGCAAATCTAGAAAAAACATGACATGCTTAGAATGCTTTCAATATATTTAAAAAAAACTAACGTTTTATTTTAAAAAGTTTGCAGATATATGGTTTTTTGATTGCACTGAATTTAAATATTTGTATAACGTGAAAATATATTTAAGTTAGAGCTTAATTATTAATACATAACTGACAAACAAGACTAGTTCATATTGCTCTAATTAAGAGACAAAATTCACGATTCCCACGACATTCGTGTTAATAGCCCAAAAGGCATATTAACATGTTCCACATTTTTTTGTTTCAACTTTTTATAGACAATGCCTATTGTTGTCTTAGGCATGATGTTTGAGAAATTATAAACAACTGTATTTTTAGGCTGTGACAAAAACCACACGCGACAACTTGTCACCTTGTGGCATACTTCCTAGATATATACGAATTTATACTTGTTGTAAAAAAGGTCGCGAGGAACCCAAAAGGTATCGTAAGGTATTCGTCTTGTGAAATACACAAAATATATTCGTTGATTTTAGGAATAAAAAACACCAAACTAACAATTTCACAGTTAACATTATTCATGTGAACCTTACGATTTTTCATCAAGTTATCTTTCACTTTATATATCTAAACACATTATATAAATAACCTACATATTATCATTTACTAGAGGCCGCGCGCGACTCCGTTCGCGTAGAAGTCGGTTTCCCGTGGGAATGCGAAGTTTTCCCGCGGTAAAAAGTTCCCTTAATTCTTTCATACATATATTTTTGGTATCTAGAACCGTTTTTGGCAGCGCACGCAATGGAAGCTCTCAAGGATGAATAATTTTTCCCGTTTTTTTCACATTTTCCATTATTTCTTCGCTCTTTATAGTTGCAACGTGATGTTATATAGCCTAAAGCCTGCCTCGATAAATGGTCTATTCAACACAAAAAGAATTTTTAAAATCAAACCAGTAGTTCCTGAGATTAGAGCGTTCAAACAAACAAACAAACAAACAAACTCTTCAGCTTTATAATATTAGTATAGATTTTAATAGGTTAAAACCATCAAATTAAAATAAATTGACATAGGAAAATATAGCATATCAGAGAATGCGGCTAAAATGATAAACTGTATTGATTGTGAAGGAATTTTGATCGCGAATTTATAAATCTATGAATATTGAATCAGCGAAAGGAGATCTCAATAGGAATGCAAATGTGTTAATCTTAAATGCTTTACTATTGACTGGACATTATAAAAAATCCGGTTGAAAAATACAAAATGTTTTTTTACTAAAATTATTAAAAAAATGTTTTTTTAGAACCATAGTAAGTATATGAATTTCTAAATGTTAATAAATACTCTTTATTTTCATTGTCATAATTATATTCTATCCAATAAAAAACAATCGATGACAAGTATAGAGGTTTCGGCGTCCACTTTTAGATTGTGATCAAAACTTAACCATATTAGTTTTGATGTTCTTTCACCATACTAAATGTTTGGACATATAAAACGTAGCTAGTTAAAATAAGATTATACATTTATTTATCAGATCATTTAAATAGAAATCCTAAATGACAAAGCAACTTCTACAAAAAACTAAAAAATCTCTTGCCCATATTTGTAACAAGATCCAGAGAAAGAGAGCAAAAGACTTTAATGTAGAGAATGTGAAGTGAAATTGTATATTTGTCTGTCATTTCGTAGATAACTGTAGCATTTTGTGTTGGTCATTTTTTGTGCGTAGGAGTATATGTTGGTTTGAAAGCATAGTATATTTTGTAAACTTTTTCTACAAGTAGGTACTTTTAGTATTCTTGTGCGTAATTTTTGGTAGATAGTATCATAGTTACTATATTAAAAGTGTTTGTTTCGAATACGGTAAAGGTTTATCACTGATCCTTGTGGTTGGATAATTATCCATCATGTGAACTGAGCTAGCTTTTTAGCTTAAGGCTTAGTCCGTCTCACTACTCTCAAGGGTTTCTACCCACCTAACTTGATAAATAATAAGTTAAAATTTGCTGAATGACTCCTACCAAAGTCACGACGTACTCTATACATGATTAGGTCTTAAACACATGTTAATGCAACCTCCATACATGCAATTTGTAAGGACAAGATAATTGGGGTAGCGTTTATGTAAACAGCACGTATTGTCCACCGTTAGGATACATTCTAGAGCCTGCATATTCAACAGAGGCTAAATACATAGGACGGCCAATTCCACCACCGTTACCACTAAAGTAAACCACACACGTACACGCAATGCCAGCTTACAAAGCTTAATTCTACTGCAACTTCATTTAACTGTAAATAACTCTATAATAGGCATTTTCCTAAAGACATTTCGATTGTATAAAAAAACTTGTCAGACTACAAAAACTTGCGAAATCCAGACGGAGATACTCGTACAGTCCACTTTTATGAGATTCAATAAATCTCTAAAAAATGATAAAACCCGCAAACAATAAAAATACCGATTTATTATCTTGTCTTTTACGGAACCGGTAAAAACCGGAAATCGGTGGATGGGAGTTGTTTGAAATGATTTAGAAGTCGTTTGGGATGATAGAGAGAATATTAATACGAAAATATGATGCTGATTGACCTATAAACTGTTTCGCTATGACAAGTTTGCTGGTGGTCGAAATAAACTAGAAAAAAATGTGTCCATAACTTATTTAAGCTCGAAAACTTTATAAAGAAAGTAAAACTAAGTTGTGGGCTGTATGCGAGCGGCCCTTTGTAAAACTTCTGTTAGTTTTTTAACTCGAGAGCAAAAGTCTAGCCAAGTGCAAATCTTTCTTCAATTAAGTTTTAAGAATATAACATACAAAACGCTAATTTAATTCCCTGTGTAAATAGGTACAAACGATCGTAAAATATTTTATTTCTAGCTAGTATTCTAGGAACATATATCTACTAAGCCAATAATAAGTTTAAACGACCTCTCATTAAACTATTATTTGTAATTACTGTCTCCGTCGGTATTCATGCCAAAGACAGAAAAATGTTAAATATCCGCAGAATTCAATCGGAAAGTTTAAAATAGTAAAATTACCTCGTGATTTTCTATGGAAAATCGATAGTCTAGTTCTCATAGATGCATTGATTTTATGTAATTAAGCAAAATTATGTGAAGAAAATTAAAAATAATTACACTGTAATAGGGTCATTAGTAGTTTGTATGAATCGCGATAATAAGGTGATGATTGATAAAGGCTTATAAAGTGGATTAAAAGATCTGCTGACGCGAGTAATTATTTCTTAAATTGATATATTAAAGCTGAACAAACTATTATTAAGAGTGACCAAAATAGAAACATTAAGTTTGTGTAATGTTATATTTCGTGCCAATAAAAGAAGACGGTTATGATGATATTTGAAACTATTTTTTTTTTCAGCATATTAAGTCTATGAACAAAGATATAAATTTAAAGACGTGTAGAATTAAACTTCGGTAGGTACCCATGTCGTCATTTTCTATTTTTTTTTTTTTAGTAAGTGCAACTTTGCAAAAAAGTGTCTCTGTTTAATAAGATGCATCACGTATTATGGCCACACCAATTTATAATACACGAGCGACCCGCCCACGCTCCGCAATGGTGTAATTTTGTCAACTTGCTCGCGAACTCTTGAATTTTTGCTTGCCTTAAAAAACTTTTTCTAAATGTTCTTTATTTACAAATTTAAATGAATAAATACCGTAAAATATAGAGAAAACCGCGTTTAAATCCGTTACGTACTTTAGGAGGAGTTAGCGGCCAAACATACAAACAGACAGAATTAGCGACTTGGATTTATACTATGTAAGGAAGTATCTCTTCATAGGCTAATATTATCAAAGCTCACCTTAAATAGCTTACTCTTATCTAAAAAATGACACTGCCCTAAGCATAAACTTTCCTAAGGATATAAAATCTATTAGTAACCTTTTGATGCAGTCAATTAATATGATTACTAAAGCTAATTGTTCCAAGTAAGCATGTAAGCTATTTTCATTCACATATACCTAATGCAAGGACTAATTTGAGGCAGTATCGTAGGCAAGAGCCTTCGTTGGAATTGTTTGGCTTTTAGTATGTAAACAATTTTCATGCGAGAAATGCACTTTTTTATTATGGAATAAAATAAATATGATTGTTTACGTAAATGGTTGTAAATTTTTTGTAAAAAAAATGAACGAAAATATTATCTAGCTAAATAGGGAGACTTTAAATAATAAAATTATGTTTATAAAGAAAAAAGAAGTAAGAATTACAAGAAAGAAAAACAAAATAATTCGATTGTTGATTGAAAGGAATTTTAATTCCAGGGTTTTGTTCAAGTTAAGAAAACTCCAACATTAAATCGGGTTAATGTTAAAACGAATTAGGTATTTTAATGAGATAAGTGATGTTTAGCCATAATTAAGAGATTTTATTTGTAACAAGCAATAATAATGGTTTACGTTTCCCCAATGTACTTATGAATACTGTTTTATAATTACAACTATCAGAAATACCACACTGAATCACTAATTGTTCTTACATTGTTCATCTAAACACAAGATCAAACATTCTCCTCCTAACGTCTAATAAATTTTATAGCTGCACCCGTACAACAGTCTATAAACTGTTATACAGGGTGTTAAGGTACCATTTGTGGCTAAGCCGTAATGTGTGTGTAACCGCAACATATAATACAGGCTGCACCTTGTATTTAATTCAAAACTAAGAAATCACAGTTAGAAAATAATATTAAAAACTTACAATATGTAAAAAATAATTTTGTGTAGGTACCAATTTTAAGCTATTATTCGATTCGATTGTTTTTGTATTACGAACCCGTAAATTAATTCCAAATAGCTAATTAATTTCAAACTAATGTAAAGATATGTTGTGATAACTGTAAAAGTAAAGCTAGATCAATCATCTTACTAGATCAAAAAGCTATTATTAAGTGTTCCCGCAATAAAAGAATTCCATGAAACTTCAATCTAGCTGGGAATAGATAGATTTCTATCAACTCTAGAATAGGACCCTTGCAACGTTAATTACCTTGAACAAATCAATAAGAAATTGTATTCCGACTATTTTTATTATTTATACGACGAAACATTAGAAACACATGTCTTGGATAGTTTAAAATCATTAATTCCAAACTAAATACCTTTACGCAAAATTAAACTCAGTAACGAGAAATCGTAAAATAAATTACGACTGAAAAACGAGTTATTGATGATTAATTAAATACTGTTAACGATGATCCCCAGATGACCCATGGAGCAGACCATTCAGGATTTATAACCGAGTTTTACCGGGAGGATTCATATGCGGTTTATATCTGACGTTTACGAACTCACAGCTAAGTAAATGAGGAAGAAAGGCGCAGCACACATACCTACATTGGACGTTGACAGCAAATAGTTACAAGTCTATTTTTCCAATCGGTAAATCGTCCGTTAGTTTTTGCCTGTTTGCTCCAGTGGCCACAAGTGTTACTATGTGTGCCACCGGACGCCAGCGAGCCCAGTTAATGGAACGGACGCGCTGTAACCCGGCGGAATGAAAAACTAACCAGCTTGCACCTCCATAGCACAAACCGACGAGCAACCGTGCGCCTACGCATACCCGACCTCAAGGACAGGCCGAAGCTTCTTCTAACTCTTCTAGGTCGACTTTTTGTCACCGTGCCGGACCTAACTGTTGTATTTTTACCGAGAATACGAATTAAAAATTCAATATTTCCAATTTTACTTCATGAATTATAAAGTCAGAAAAATGTGCCGGGTCATTGAATTGAATTGAGCTAGATATCTAAAAAAGTTTGGTTGTGTTTTGTCTCAATCAATAGTGAGATGACTAAATGTTTTTGGTGCTTTGTCAAGTTGCATTTTCGATGTCGAATATAATCTGTGAAAGTTTTACAGCCTCATTCATTATTTATGTAAGTTTAAATATGTTCTGTCTCTATCAGACGCACTTGTAGTCACGAAAGATTAGGAGAGACATAAAGTATTTGAACCAGTATAGTTTACAATGTGTTTATGAATATAGTAGTTATAGTTTACGATTTGATTATGGCGTTTTAACATACACGTTAACAAAGATTTTGCGAGTAAGAGCATAATTATTTTTCAATAATCATTCTAGAATTTAACAAATTGTACATAAATTAGGTTAATATATTCAAGAAACTATTACAAACTATTACTATTAATTCGATATGTTATTATTGAAATACTGCAGTAGTCTCGGAGAAATTGCTTCTAAGCAAAATGGCCGCCTTTATACTTTTAAGTGTGTTTTAATTTTATTCTAAGCTGTTCGTTTTCTTTAAGTAGTATTATTCATTTAAAATTTATTTAATTGAACATTAATGACTTACGTATATACATATTTACGGTCCAGCTTATACTAAATTTAACTACAGTATATAGATAAAATAATCATTCACGAATACTCACGTGCACTATTGATAAAAAAATCCATAAACAACACGTCGTTCTTGGTATGTGATGTATTATATTTGAGGCCATTTCACACCTGAAACAAACATTAAAATAATATTTTTAAAAAAAGTTTAGAGTATAGAACATTCACTTTTAGTCGCTTTTTACATAAAACTTAACATAATAACATTTGCTTGTTACTTCAATACCAAAACTATAGTAGTTACTTTCGTAACAGTACTAAATGATGCATAGCCCTAAAAAAGTAAAAAAAAGTAAAACTGAGCAAATTACATACATTCCACAAGACAGTTTCTAACCGGACACTGCATATTTCACGGGAGCACGAGATTTTATCGCATTTACATAAGTGAAAATATGCGAATAAACACACAGACGGCGCGCAAACTAGTCTGGCTGCGATACGAAACCGAATAACGCACACAGTCGTTTGTTTTTTAGGGGCAAAACAAAACTAAATTATGGCGAGAGTCATTTGTTTTGAGGACGAAACAAAACTAAGTAACGTAGATAGTCAATTGTTTTTTGGGACAAAACGAAACTATTTACGTAGAGAGTAAAATGTTTTTAGGGTAAAATAAACAAATAATGTAGACCGTCAATTGGTTTTTAGGGACAAAACAAAACTCAATTACTATAATTAGTTCCAGCATTTCTGAGAATGCTGCCTTTGACCTATGAAATGCAGGCATTTTAATTGAAGACCATGCTGCAAAAAAATAGATGTGAGAGTCTGCCACGTTTACCAAAATGGTTTTAACTTCTTATAGATTCTGCCAAATTTCACATTGTCTTTTGTAGCTATCATCCTGTGCTAACATCTACTACTACTAACTACAATATGTCAAAAAAATATAGAAGAAGTAGAATAATCAAGATAAAATTGTATTTGAGACCATTTTAAATACTAAAGAGTTACGTAGGTACTAGTTCCTTCGCGCATAAAATCAATACTAAAGATCTAAAACAGAAATAAATTATTGTAATTACCATGTGATGCTCAAAATGTATACTTACAGACAAAGTTAATTGTGTTTTACTTTAACGACTACATTTATTGTTTCTGCTCATTGTTTTCTTGTAAAAGTGCATTTTCTTAGATCATTATCTAAGCAATATTATGGGCTATGTAAAGGCATAAAAATATAAAACTGCAGTTAAAAGTCATTTTCTAACGGCTATTAGTGCTTGGCACTTTGTTAGTCGTTGACTATACGGAATCACGCCGTGCAAACTAAGTTTATCTTGGTTTTATACAGGGTGCAAAAAAGACCGCTTCCAATAATGGAAACTCGGTGTTTCTGTAAAGGCACCCTTTATATTTAGAGCAAAAAAACTAAAATTAATATACTATACGCAATTGCATGTAAAATAACAAATTTCGGGATTATTTCAAATTAAATTGTACTTTAATACAACCTCCAATGTGAATCATCGCGCTCGAACCATCAGCTGATTGAGCGTAGACCTCAAGCGAAGAACATTATATTTTATTTTATTAGTTTTAATTAAATTAGCTTTTGCTCACACTTCGTATCAATCTTAAAAAACAATCAAAAAGTCCAAACGACAATCACCACATAACTGTCACTGCGCATCCCTATTTGTTCCCGACCGGTCAGGAATTCCCTAATTGACGTCCAATCTTTCAACATCTTTCACTGAACTCCTACAGACCTATAATTCCATTCGCAACTAGAAATAGGAACTGCGGATTATTAGCCACAATAACTGGTTAAGACACCCGTAGAATCTCATATGAATTTCCGAAGCAGTAGAATTCGCTAGGTGCTAGAATTATCTGGTATCGGCGTGTTATTAGACATCTGATGAATAACAGTGTTGTTGGTTTCTAGTTTGCGCACGCGACTTTGCATGGGTAAGATGAAGGATTATTTTAAATAATAATCATATTTTTTATGGAAAGTTTTCTAGGTTCTTAAGGGTAAATTCTAAAAACTTATTCGAAAAGCTTAAACGAGAAAATACTTTTTTTTATTATTTTTATATAGCTTCTTCTCTATATGTTTATACCTAATAAACTAAGCTTTAATTAGAAAATATATGTACCTACCTTTAAATTATAATAATAAATCAGACAAAATTGCAAAGTTACTGGAACCAACTCAGTAATCAAGACACGTATATGTCAATACCTACCATGTTATTACAAAATAACATTAATCTCCGTGCATCTAGATCTCTTTGAACAGAAAGTGTGACAAGCGCACGTAGGCGGCGCGGGCGCAGCCTCCATTAGAGTCACGCTGGGTTAGTGTGTGTTACAACTGGGGTTAGGAATTAGCAAGGAAAGTAAATTAAAGTAAAATTATCGCTTTTTTTGTTTTTTTTTCTCAATTGACTGATAGTTGCAGAGATGTGATATTTCTTAACAAAACGTAATTAGATTTGACTTTTCTACGCTAAAAACTTAACTTAAATTTTGTTTTCTTTTTTTAAATATATTTAAAGAATCGTTTTCTAACTGACCTCAAACCTAGACCTGAACATATGCCTAAACTTATGTAAAAGGCAACGGAAAATAAATCAGTGAAAAACCTTTACTCCAACCAGACACGAGTCAATTTTGAAACATAATTAACTTAAACCCGACCCGGGAATAGTACTCGTGACCCTTCGCTTAATAGTCCGGTATACATACCACTACGCCACAGAGGTCAATGAGGATACAAATCAAATTACTGACAAATTGAAACGCTATGAGTGTAAAAGGTATGAAAACCCTAAGAGATACTGATAGATTAATATGGATAATCTAGAAGCTCAAACGTGAAAAAAAAATGTGTTAAAACTTGGTAACAATATTTTCGTCATCATTTTAAGTAAGTTATGTTTTTCACAAGGTTATAATAAATCACTTATAGCGCTTTAGATATGCTATTAAGAGATTAAAAGATAATTAAGAACGAATTAATGTAAACAATTTGTTCATTAATATTTTGTTATTTAACTTATCTATTATTTTAGTTTTTATAATTTTATGTATTATTTTATATATTTATTATATTATTTTAATAAATCTGTTTTCGCTAAGTGTATTTTCTAATTTAATGATAGTTTAACAACCTGCACACATTTCAGCTTCAACAGGTTTCTGCGATTTTGACAAAAAACTGGTTTTGTCGAATTCTCTAAAGCAACATAATAAAAGTTAAAAATACAGACGGTGACGTCAGAGCACATACTTTGACTTCCGGATGTTTGGGAACAAGTCATTTGTTACGAAAGTGCCGCCGAAATTTATATTATTTTGTATGTTGATGTTTAAAAGCAAAAAGGCAGATTAACATATATTAAACAACAAAAAATTAAGGCATTGATATTTTTTTAAATTTACCTCAAAGTTGTGCATTCTTATAAGTGTTTTATTTTTGAAAATTTACAAATCGAATATTTTGCAAACTGCACCGTTAACATATTAAGCCGGCGATACCAAAACGGAGGGTAACGATAGAAGCGATCAGAAAACACTTGATACGAAAGAAAAATTATAACGACGTAATAATACGTTCATGAATTAAAAAAAGTGATAAAAATTAACTAGTTTAAAAAATACTTGTGATACTTTTACGTCCACTAGGGGGCTGTCTAAGTTTCATACATTTTTGTACGATGATACTACCTACGCTTACTGTTCGATGGTTATTCGGGATAAGGCTACTGCGGAGTGATTCTGTAACACAAATTGTCATGACTGCTATGAGAATTAACGTCAAAATATACATTTTTCCATAAAAATAATTCAGTTCCGACGATTTTTGACAGTAGTTTACTCGAAATTTACAGAATCACTCCGCTGATCGTCAATATTTACACACGTCAGTAGTCAGTCATCAAGTTATTATACATAGAATTTCTTAAAAATAGCGTTTAACCTAAAAGGAAATTCTCTACATGACACCGTTAACATTATATTAAGTAGGTAGGTACTTTATGTCAGAGGTTTTAACATTGCCTCATTCTAAATAGATAATTATTACGGAAGTACTGCGACAAACCAACTAAGCTAACTAATAACCTGGTAACTTATGACCATACGGTCGGGCCATACTAATACCGATATAAATGTCATGGTGGAATTAAAGGTTGTCTTATAGCAACACTATTTCCAGTCTCGGAAGAAAAAGCTAGTCTCTGCATTTAATTGAGACTTTGAAGTTAAGTAATACTGAAGTATAAAATCAGATATTTGTTGTAGGTATGCTCAAATATCGATCCAAAACTTTTGCTCAGCTTCAAATTCTCAATCGACAGTTTCCGAAGTATAGCCATAGAGAGAAATAATTATGACATTGATTGCGTAAATTACAGTATTGTTACATGATCCGACTAATATTATAAACTTGAAAAATTGAAAGTATGTATGGATGTATGTTACGCTTTCAGGTTAAAACTACTGGACAGGTTTTGATGAAACTTTACAATAATATAGTTTATACATCAGAATAACACATAAGATACTATTTACCGCGGGAAAACTTCTCATTCCCACGGGAAACCGACTTCCACGCGAATGGAGTCGCGGGTGGCCACTAGTTAGAAATAAATAAGTAGGTATATGGTTTAGTAAACTCGTTTTAGATCTGCTTTAGGAAAATAATGCGTATAACTTACAAGGCGATATTTCAGTAAAACAGCAAGAAATATTAATAAGCCTAAAATTATATTTTAATGATATTTTGATATCAAACATAGCTTAATAATTTCAATAAATTAGCTTTTAATTACTTTAGGGTGCAAATGCTAAAAAGGCTAACAATAAAATTTTACATAATTGTCTATGGTTAAATTAAGTATTAACCTATCTACGTCATAGTATTTATAACTCATGTTTTACCGTGTTTTAATTATTACTGGAAAAAATATAAAACTTTAAGAAAATGAGCGGAAGAGTTCAAAACAAGGTAGCGGTAGCAATTTAACTGTGACGTTAAGTTAACTACGCGATAAAAGTTAATATTATGTTTTCAGCGAAGTGTTAATCTGGTTTGTGGTCTATTTTTATATATTTCTTGTGAATTTACTCTGAATGGGGTATATATTAATATAAAATAGATAAAACTAATTACATAGAACCCATAAAATAAGCGACATGGTTTTAAAAAGAAGTATTTTCATTAGTGTTTAATTTAATTTAATTTAAAGTATTAATTTATTTCGTGTTGGTTATTACATAAATATTTTAGTAAATATTAAAAAATCGTAGGTCACGAGAAAAAGTTTCCCTTTTTAACTTTAACTACTCAAAATTTATTCTGTCATTTATATAGAGCAACCTATACACTAGGAATTAAAAACTGATATTAAATGATAAAAATAACCTATCATTATCGTTTTCATTCATCAAAGCAACTTCATTAAGTGTGTCGTATACTTTGTCACAACCATATGTTTAAGCGCAACTATATATCTTCACTGTAATGACGATTCGTTACTGCGTCAATTTAGGGATGTGACATTCAGTAAAAACATCGATATATTCTTAATAATAATAATTAAAATGGAAAAAATTGTTTAAAAGACCAATAATTCATTATTTTGATTAGGATATTGTTTTAGTGAACATTACGATTTCACATTTCCTTACTAAATGAATAAAATATTTTTTTTTAGATCAAGCTTATCTAAAGCTTCATCAAAGTAGGAATTAATGAAATAATTACTTCAGCTATTTTTCTAATTCTAATTCATAAACAATATACAAAAGCATAATAATCGATTTGAATAAGAATCGAATCGATTACATTTTTAGCATCCCTACCAATCGACAGTATCAAATAACCCCAGTCGTCTGCAAATTACTTAGAATGCGTGTGTTTATGTGAGCTAAGGATCTGGGCTATGAGGATATTTGTTTAGAAAGCTATCATTTCACCAGCGATAGTTGAGCTTTGTAATGGCATACAGGTTTTATTTCATACGCCCGTGAACTTTATACAGTAGGGTTGGCGATGTAGGAACTAAAAACACCATTAAAGATTTGAGAGTTGTTTAGGTGTGAAATTAAAATAGATTAAATGTAATAGGAATAGTTGAATGGCCACTATTCCGAGTTCGAATTTCGATACAAGCCAGTAAGTAAAGAAAAATATGAAATTGGCTCGTTTCTGGTTGTCTGGTTCTCCTCTAGTCCATGGTAAATTCAACATAGTTGGTGAAGTTGTTTAGAAAATAAAGTATTATAATATAAATAAATATAAGTATGGTAAGTTTATTTTTTTGTATGTAGAAATAACGATAATGATACCTATAAATATCAAGAACAATTATGTTTTTTAGTTTTTGAGTAGTTTATGTCACGCCAACCGTTCCCCATGATACAAGCGACAGTTTAGGGACAGAATGTATAAAAAAACTGTAAAAATTTCTTTGGAAAAAATAAACTTTACATTTACTTAGAAAGGAATATTACTATTTTTTAGATCCCGTAACTATGCAAATAAAAAACGTGTTTCATTGGTTTAGAAGCTACGATGTCACACACATAATTTTAAGGTTCAAAAGTACTGAAAATAGAAAAACCCTTAGTGACTGTTAATTCATTTTGTTTAAGTTATTTAAATTATTAGTACTTTCGTTAGTTTTAAAATTTTCAATGGCAAATATCAGTAGGCACCAAATAAATTTTAGAATAAAACCATGATTTTGATATCATGTTGTTGACAAAGTATTTACACTTAAAACGACGCCCTCTTCAACACATACTTGTATCTTGACAGCACACAATTTAGTTCAATATGAAAATATGTGTCCAAGATTCACTCGAGCGAGTAAAAAATGTGGTTTTTGTCCGAAACGAAAGTATGTGATTATGCCGCATAGCGCATGAGTGTTGCGCATCGATAACTTTTCGATAACTGTGCTGAATCGATTTCCCCAAATACATCGGTATGTCGCGAGATCGATTCAAAACGAGAAAACGTGGCTTCACGGTTTGACCTCGTAAAGTGATTATGTGATTTGACGCTAGCTTTATATTAAAGCTTATATTCTGTGATAGGTCTTAAGATCTTAATATTTATTTAATTCATTACTCAAATTAAATACGTTCCTACAGAAAATGAAGTAGGTTACCTCATATATAAAAAATTAAAGTTTTCGAGGTTTCGTAGGATTGAGTTTAATAACAAAAAAAGGTCACAGGACCTGCCTTACCCACATTCTTTTGAGGTGTTTTGAAGTTCCGCAGCAAAAGACAAAAGATACATAATACATTAAAGATAAAGGAGTTAAGGTTACGGTTACGAAAAGAATATTATTTAACTGTAAAATGTGCGAAATAAACTTATTAATAAGATAGTTGGAAAGGTAAGGCCAATTTAACTGGGAAATGTATACTTAAGAATAAATAAAATCGTTATGAGGGTTCATAAACTTGTCACCTTTTAAATAGGACTCGACTATGTTATTTACTTACATTCTGTAGGTCCTAGCCTGCATATATAACCTATATAAATGTAACCGGATTTAATTTGCTACAATGAAAGTTTACACACAATTTGAAAGTTTTAACAAGACGCAAAGGTAATTAAAAGTGAAAGAAAAACGATGTTTAAAACCTTTTTTGATGGAATCATAAAACACAGATTTTACTTGTATTTTGGTTTTATTACAAAAGAAAGCTATATTTATCACTTATTAACCTCACATTTAGATAAAAACATAGAGTCTACATAAATATTCTTCAAAATATAAAAATATATGTGACGACCTCTGTGGTGCAGCGGTATATGTACCGGACTGCTAAGCGGAAGGTTCCGGATTCGATCCCCGGGTCTGGCCAATTTCGTAAAAATGGTTTTTCGATATTGGCCCGTGTCTGGGTGTAACTAGGTTCTCCCCTAGTCCATTGTGTGGTACCTATAGTACAAGCTTTGCTTAGTTTAGGGCCTCACAGTTGATGTGTCAGTCTGGAGATTTATTATTTATTATTATTATTATATATCAAAATATTTGCCAGCGTATACAAAAATCCTACGGAACTCGTTATTTATCAGCTACATCACTATTCGTTTTTTTATTCGTTCCTTGAATTCGTTATCGCACTATGTGGGTCGCATACATCAATCAATTTTACATGATCACTCGAAATTTTTATGCGCGACCACCGTTAGCAAATTTACTTGGTCGAAATAATCATTTGCGAGGAATTTACGCATAATTTGTGCTGTACCCAAAATTTATCATCACAGGTATTTGATTGGTTAATAAAAATATATAAATTGTTGGTAACTTGTTGTTATTTATTGCTCAATACGATATTGATTTACATTATGTCTTTTTATACATTGTAAGATTTTAATGTCAATTTGATTGTATTTTGTTTTATAAATTAAAAAATAATAGTAAATTTTTGTTATTTTATTTCACACAGTAAATAAATGAAAAAAATATAGAAAATGCATTATTACATTATTTTTTAACAACGTCATAGGTTTATGCGAGTTTATTTGCCTGCGCCTTAAGCATTGGTCAATTAAATTTTATTTTACATTTTGCACAACTACTATTAATCTATAGGGCCTTTTATATACTTTTATTGTCCTATTTAATGTCAGATTTATAACATGTATAATGGGGTTTGAACTCATTTTCATTACACCGTTGTTTTTATACATTTACATATTGTATACTAGCGACCCGCCCACGCTTCGCAATGGTGAAATTTTACGCGACTTATTCACGTCACATTGATTTTTAGCCGACTTAAAATAACGTTGTCTGAATGTTCTATACTTACAAATTTAAATGAATAATTTCCCTAAAAGATGGTTAGGGAGGTGTTAACGGACAAACATACAAACAGACACAATAAGCGATTTGGATTTATACTATGTAATAGTTAAAGTTATTTCTCACTTACCAAGTGCTATATTTCCGACGGCTAGTGTTCTTGGACCTCCAGAGTATCATTTTGTCACGCACAAACATACATACACTCAACAATTAGTATAGTCACCTCCGGTCTGTATAGTTACAATGAGTTTTAATGTAAATCATAATACTTAAGACACAACACCACACTCGGTCCATACAATGTTTTGGAGACTGCAACAAAGAAAAAGCAATAATTAGGTTTATTTTATGATAAAATATATAAAGACAAATTAGTATACCTAGTATTTTTTTTAAAACTAGCATTCTACGCTGACCCAACATTCTTGATTATATGTATAACATAAATAATGTTTTGTTCTTCAAAAATCGTAAGCGGAAATGATGTGAAGCGTTTTTTATATTCAAAAATAAAAAAATGCGCCACCGAAAATTATAAAAAACTTGTTTTTTGTAAAATAAGAAACTTTATCAAAACAGCAACTTATTAGGATAAACTAAGGTTCTAAGCATAGATTTATTATCTTCGCTCTCGAAGAGCGAGAGCGAAGATAATAAATCTATGGTTCTAAGTCATAACCGAAATTAATGACAACTACTTTGAGAAGTTTGATTACAAATAGCGTATTCAAAATGGTAAAAATAAATCAAGTGTTTCATTCACATCAAAACCTCTTCATTTCCAAACAGCAAATATTATCTACAAATAAAATGGTACAAAATTTGCAGCCACTTCAAATTATCTCGTCTTTGGCAGAAAAACTTCGAATACCTAACTGTTTTCTGAAGTATAAAAATTCCTTGGTTGGTATGAAGTCAAAAAATTCTCAATGGCCCATTGTTGAGTCTGGGCCCTGATTTGAAGGCATCTTGTATAGACGAGGTGAGTATGTGATTCTAGTAGTTGGTACAGTCAGACACACAATTGAATAAACATTCATATTTAAAAAAAGGCAATACTAATAAGAAAACGTAAAGACATCAACCTATGAGTAAGGCTTAACCCAGGTTTAGTGCCGGGTTGACCCTATATTTAAATTAATACCTTACCTCGATGGATTATAGAAGGTTTCTTAATGGTGTTTTATTTATTGTCTTTATATTACATGCTACTACCTAAGTTAAGACTTACCTACACAACCAAATCACCAAACATTTTATAAGAACGGCAATCAACAATAGTTATTACTCCCAACTCCCAACATTTGAGTTTGTCGTCGACTGTACACAACAAAGTCGGTAGGCACCGCCTCAATCGTATACGTTTCAAATTATGCTTTACAAAGAGTCGCTAAATAACAATTTTCTCATACATTCTCCAGCTATTGTGCGTTAAATTAGGCATCCAACTGAGTTCAAAAAGCACACATCATTAATTCAAACTTCAGAAATAAATTGTTAAAGATATTTTACTCTTGTAAGCAGGTTAGGAACTAATTAACAGGGTAAGTTTTATTGTAATTGCATAGTTGAGGTGTAATTATGTGGCTTAGCCGTAAATACTATGTATAAACTTTTAAATATTACTATTATTACGAGTATTCATAGGATTTCCTGCAGTTTTAAAGAAAAATCAAGTCTGTATGTAGTTAAATTGTTATTTTATAAAAACCTTAAACTATTAAACATCATAAAATAAACACTATTGTCAATTTTAAGATTTGACTTAATTTAAGCTTGAAAATCATGATAAATCGATCAAAAAACTTATGATGACTCTATAAGAGACAATAACAGTTATTGAATGTAGTCGTGATTCACATTTCGATTGAAAAACGTGAATTATAACACCTTCAATTCCATCAGTTATTTCTAATTGCATAACAGTTCCACAAAAAGGTAGTTTTCACTATTGACAATTTTCGAATCTAATAACGTAAGCCTTTTTATTCAAACCTATACAAAAAAGCCAACAAAAAAACCGTACTGGGAAAGTATTGTAAAAATAAGTTTAGTAAATTCTTTGTTTCATCATTATAATCAGTCATACTGCTGAACATAACCTATCGTCATGGAGTACTAAAGTTACCCGTATATAAAGGCATTTGTACCTATTTAAACATATGGTTAATACCCCAAAATTTTAAATTACCCTTTTTAACCCTAAATGAAATTATCATTATATTTATCTAAATAGCTTTTGAACGGTATTGAATATTTATTTGTAAAATTACATTAATTAATTAATTAATATAATTGTGACACTTTATATGTATCTGAGGAAAAATAACCGAAGACACCTTAACTTTAAGCAGACGCAAATATATGGCGCCCAAAACACTTCAATCTCTAGAAACAAATCTGTGTTACCAAACACTCGCAGCTCCTACATTTATTTAGTCAAGAACTTGATATATCGCTTAACTATTTGATTTTCCTTAAACAAGAAAACGGTGACTATTATTCTGTCGGCTGAGACCTAGTTTCTGTCTCTAAGTGATCGTTGACATGTCAACACGAAACACTTACCTCGTACCACTATGCTAACTTGCACTCAACTAGAAATTAGAGTTGAATGGAAAAACTAGTGCTTTCTGTAGAGATGTAAACTTCAGGCTTAATGAATATAAAGATTGTTAACGATAAATTGATATTGGAAACAGCATTGTCAAATTTTGGAACGTGATAATTTGGTTTAAACCAAAGTCCTATTCTTGCTTCGTTAGTAACAAGATAATTTTGTGTAAATATTAATAATTACAAACTCCTTACCTTACTAGGCTGTAGTTACGCATACAAATGCATTAAGAAGCGGAAGATTCCTGTTCCAATTTCATAGTCGTAAATAATAGCGCTTACATTATTGGCTTTGGTTTTAACAAGGTTATTTTCTGTGCCATTTTGAATAAAATCACATAATTACAAAAAAAAAATCTTTTGTACATGTATACGTTACTGTGCGTGGTAGCCTAGTGACAACAGGAACGGTCTACTATACCGAAGGTTCCGGGTTCGATCCCCACTAGGGTGTACCACTAATTTGGTCTTTTTCAAATTATGTACATGCTTATCACGCACTAACGGTGAGGGAAAACATCGTGATGAAACCCACATGATTGGATGATAATCCATCATGTGATCCACCAACCCGCACCGAGCCAGCGTGGTGGATTACGGCTCAAACCCTCTCGCTATCCGAGAAGGAGGCCTGTGCCAAATGTGCAAATGGGACATATATAGGCTATTTATTTATTATTTTACATGTATACGTAGTTTTATAGCTTAACTATATTTTTTGAAGCTTATACGTAAGTATCAAACAATCAAGCACTGTATATATAATTTATTTTTTTGTACTATCATACCAAACGACTCCATTTAAATACATTTTAAAACAATCAAACTTTCCTATAAGTAATGTATCTACATCATGATAATGACTGACATAAAACTACTTCTCACTTCTGTTCCGATTGCTATGTTTCTATGACTAAATAACTTTGATTGTAGTCAAGTGAAATGATTAAATGAAATATTGCTTTCATACAATTTCACTTGTAGATAAAACTACGATGTCAGATGCAGAGTAGATTTGGTTGTAAAATTTGGCGTAAAGTTACAAGCATTTGTTTACTATTTTTTTAATAAGTACATTAAGAATGAAGGAGATAGAAGAAAGGATCTTTTTTTAATTATTCTGCATATAAAAGACATCAACGCTCGCTCTATTATGGTTACATGGTTTATATTAATCAGAATATCTAACGGTAAGTTTTTCTATTCTCTGTTAGCATAATCATCTCCCTAACCTCTTTCTCTGCTTCTTACTTCAAGTGTGGTCGGCACACGAGTTGTTAACCGTATGACTTGAGTCGAGTCTGCGTTAAAAAGCTTAAAAACCTCAAGTTCTTTCATCACTAGGCACAATAGTTTCTTTCCGCCATTGCTATAGGTATATCATTCGCCATCTTAGCACTCACTCCTTCCCTTAACATATTGTCTTTTACTCAGTCCGTCCATCTCTTCTTAACGAATATAATATACTAGTGGCCGCCCGCGACTCCGTTCGCGTGGAAGTTGGTTTCCCGTGGGAATGATAAGTTTTCCCGCGGTAAAATGTATAAGCTAAATTACTACAAAGTTTCATCAAAATCCGTCCAGTAGTTTTTACGTGAAAGAGTAACAAACATCCATACATCCATCCATACTCACAAACTTTCACGTTTATAATATTAGTAGGATTCTCTATATATATTGGATGTATTATAACCTCCTTATTTTATTTTGAATCCATATAAGCCTTAACAGTTCGTACGATCTACCTATATCAAATTAAAGCCACACTCACTCACATAATTATATATGGTACAGTAATGTGAACATGTGTTCCTAAATGTAAAATTACATTAATATAATTCCATTAAATACGGTTAGTGAACATAACATTAGATGGAGATTCGTTCTAGTTACGATACTTTTAGAAGAAGCAAAAATAAGACTTTTTATTTAATTAAGCCTTGGTTTTTTAATCCAAACCATTCGTGGTCAAATAATCTAAATATATAGAACACCGTTTTGAATTCAGTAGCTTAGTTTTATGAAGTTTTGCTAAATAGATATTTATTTTCAAAAAGCCTAAAAAGTTCAAAAACCTCTACGCCTACTGAAAGCCTGTTCACAATAATATATTAATTTATAATTAATTCCTTACTCTCACTCATTTAATTATCAAATTTGTGTAAATGTTTTGCTATAATGGCGTATAAATTAATTAAGGCCGCTCAAGAGCAATCTCTTAACGAATTTCTAGACAAGTTTGCCATTTGCAAATGTGTAGAATCATTTTAACGCACTAAATTATCAACGAATAGGGAAAAATTAGATAATAATTTGATTATTTATCAAATTTAAGTAAAAAACTAGTATAACGTATGTAAGATTAAGAAGAGACAATTTTTTACCTTATTTTGGAATTTAAAGTGTATTACACCCTCAAAATATGTACATATTTGTTCTAACTTTTCCACAACTTCTCTACTTCTAAGTTAGTAGCCACATTTTAGGAAGGTAAAAAAAAATGTTTTCCATTCCGACCCGAGAATTAAGTTTCTTAGTAGCCGTCATTGATTGTACTGCCCAGTCCGACCCAACCCAATAATTACGATATTTTGTTAGTTTTTATGAATTAATATTATAGTGCAGTAGCAACGCACAGCAACATAGCCTTAGGAGCAGATTATATCTACGATAAAAACATATTTCGTGTGAATTTTAATGTATCTAATAGAAATATCTTCAAATAATACTCTGGTATTTTAACGACTTTAAAGTAGGAGTATGTTAATGAAACTATCGATTGTATTTAGGTTTATTTGATGAAATATTTTAATGGGATATAGAACGGATATCGTTAAGGTGATTTTATCGTGACAATGTTAATAGATTATTTATCAAAAGAATAGTAAACATTTATGAATTCCCTACTATGAAATGAAATGAATGAAATTACTTTATTGTGCGTAGGGTTAAAAACTAATCTCTTATACATTGTCAAAAGCATAAAATAAAAAAATAAAAAAGATGTCACGGGACACCCCTACAAACATCAGCAATGGCCGCAGTAGACCGAGAGAAAAAGCTGGCGGAAAACTATAGTTACTATATATATTTACTGTGTTGCAATAAACTAAGCGTTAGTTTGTATATAAGTACCTCGCCACGAACTAGGTTATAGTTACAAACAAACATAAACCAAACCGGGAATCAAACCCGGAACATTCCTATTTTTAATGAAGATAATGTACCTATTTCTAAGTATTTATTTATACTACCTTATTAAATCAGTGGAATTCTAAGTAAATAAGGACAAATTCAATTTATATAAAACAGTAGCTATCAAGCTCAGTGGTTAACATTAACACGATTAACCATCTAATGAGAGCATTGTTGCATTAATTTGTGGGCAAAATCAGAACAATTGTATATAGAGATCGCGTAGCCGTTATATTTTTTAATTTCAAATGTCGCGGTCCGCTGGGCCAGTAGACGTGTGTAACTGTAGACAGGCGTAAACCGAATAAAGAAGACAAAATTTCGTACTTTTATGACCAAGTTGTCTAGTTATTTTTTCTTGGTCTAGTTTTTTTTTCTAAATTTTAAGAACATGTATATCTTTAAATTTAACGGAATTCAATTTCTATTTCATTTTCTTTCTGTCGTTTTGACGTGACAAATATTTAGAAATAAAAATAATCTGTAAAAATGAGTTGCTGTAATGATTGCGTAAATTTAAGAAGTGTCTTTTGTATTTGCGCTTTTTCCATTTCCTTTCAGAACTCGCAAGTAATTCATGTGTCTATAACAGTTGGTGTCTAAGTGTCTATAAAGTCATTTTTTTATCAAATAACGTATTTCCCTGTTTCAAGTAACAGCCATATCTATTAGTTGCGATGTCTATGCTTACGGTATTTTGCTCGCGTGTACCGCGCTTGAGGATAAGCGTAAGCGCACGAAATTCATTTTCCAACGCGACTCCATGGATGAGGCTGTTCCGATGTAAATAGAGATGTTTTAACTTATTTATTTGTTTTGTTTTATTATTTTATGTTTATTTAAATAGGGTTTATTGGCGTAGGTAAAATTTGCATTAAAAAATATGTCTATGTTTTCCCTGATATTGAAGCTTCTTGAAAGATAAAAAATGAAGGCAAAGTAGCGTTGTTTTTAGAAAATAAACTTACACCTTTACATAAATGACTGAAATGAAATGAATGATAATTTAAAACACTGAAATGTGTTCATAGAAAACAATAGATCTTTCTCTAACCAAATACTTCTTATTATAATGACATATATTAATAGAACATCGTTTATGGTGGTTTTAAAATTGTTTCATTTGACGACCTCTGTGGCGCAGCGGTATGTATACCGGACTGTATAGCGGATGGTTTCGGGTTCGATCCCCTTGTCGGGGAAAATGTCAATGCCAATTTCGTAAAAAAAGTTTTCGACATTGGCTCGTGTCTGAGTGTAACTAGGTTCTCCCCTAGTCCATTGTGTGGTACCTTTAACCAGGAGCTTACTGCACTTACTTAAGGGCCACATAATTGGTGTGCTTAGTCTGGAGATTTATTTATTTATACGTCATTTTCTTCCTGTTATTATTAAAGTTGTTTTGAAGTATGTAGCTATTTGTCATGTAGCCAGTTAAATTCCTCCTTTCGACCGGAACAAACTGGATCACAAGAAACAATTTGCCGCAATAACACTTATTTAGATTATTATATACGTACTTACCTCAATTTGTGTCACATTGTAGACCACGAGTCAATTTGCTACGGAAAAGGTAATTCTTTGTTTTTTTATTACCAGTTATTTTAGACTCATTTTCACTTTCTTATGACAGTTACAATTTCGTAGGTTACATACGTGGTAAATCTACCAACCACCGAATTTTTATACAAGTGGGACATATTTTTTTATTTGACAAACAAATATTAAAAGGCTTTAATTTGAACTTTACTAGTTACAGTACATTTCTCTATCAACAAAATAATTAATAGCCTATATATGTCCCATAGTTGAGCACAGGCCTCCTTCTCGGATAGCGATAGGGTTTGAGCCGTAATCCAACACGCTGGTTCAGTGCGGGTTGGTGGAACACATGATGGATAATCATCCAGTCATGTGGGTTTCCTCATGATGTTTTCCTCACCGTTAGTGCGTGATAAAAATGTACATTATTTAAAATAAGACCAAATTAGTGGTACACCCTAGTAGGGATCGAACCCGGAACCTTCGGTATAGTAGACCCGTTCCTGTCGCCACTAGGCTTCCACGCACTTTAAAATAAAATGCACAAATCTACATTTAGCATTAAGCTAAGTAAACGTTATTCTTACGTCCAAACTGCTTATCATTAAACCAAATTTAATTCCCATTCATATAATTCCACACTGCGCCCGCGTCGCATATTTCCATCAGCTCATACCCCGAGGACAGGCGACATCACAACTACTCAGCGCTATCTTGATCAGGCGCAGACAGACGTGTTACAAGGCTGTCATATAATTTAGAGGTTTTCATATAGATGTGTTTAATTTTAGATAGTAAATATACTTGCATTAAAAATAAAATACGTTTTGACCGATCCAGCATGAGTAAGAGCTGAAAATGCAAAGGCTTATTTTTCTATAGACTTAATGGTGTAATTCAAAAAGTTGTCGCTGTAAATATTATCAAGTTTTTTGGTAATTATCGTTTAAGAATAGGTACATGACTTGTAAAATATCATTAACATACCAACAAATGAAATTGTGTATTTTTTTTACTTTCTTACACGGCTACTGTCAAAAACACACCATAATTCTTTATCCTATACAACCACAGTTAATCTTACTTGTTCTTTTATCTCTAAGGATCGCGCACACGTCGCGCAGGTGACGACAACGCAGACAGCGAGCGTTTAATCGCTTAGTGTGAACGAGTCATAATTTACTTACAAATATAGTAGGGAAATGTTAAGACCTGATTTGGGTGTGAGCGTAGAATGAGATAAAGGATTTATAGAAGCAGATCTGTGTGATAACAAAGGGATATTATTAACTGGTGGTCAATTAGAAACGATGATGTTTTTGACAGTTTTGACTCGAAAGCTGCGCTAAGAATAATTACAGCTACCATTGGTTTACTATAAAGATCTTAGAGAAGTTAGTTGGAGGACGAATCGAACATCTACTTCCAAACAAATCAGACATTTCTGTCGTTTTTGAAACACGCTAGATTTGTCTGTAGGTCAAAATCAAATACTTTTTCAAAAGACTGTAGACCAGGGATTATCTTTACATACTAAAATATCAAAGTTTATTTCAGTAAAGCTCCTAGTGAAATATCGCCTCCTTTGCTTATGAAGATTTCAAGTAATGATTATTCAAACTTGACAGGTGTCAAATAACTGTCATCCGGCGTTAAAGTGTCAGAATTAAAACAGTGTGCTATGACTTTGTTTGACGTTAATATTAAACAGACAATGAAGTACTATTATATACAGGGTCTGTCGTAATGAATGGATAACCCGTTACCTACAGTTGATCCGGGTGTGAGGCTATAAGAAAATGGTGTCTTCTTGCCAGGGTTGTCACCCATAAGAAAATGGCGTGGACCTTTAAACTTTTTTATAAATTTCGCTATTTTTTTCATTTATTCCGCTGCCATTTCTTCAAATTTTGCTATATTTGTATATTTTTTTTTGTATTATACTCCTGAAGACGTGTACTATGTAATTTTAGTATAATTTTAGGTGTTATTCACGTTGAACATTATCAAAATCCTCATTTTAAGAAAAACATTTCCAATGTTTTTTCTTTATGTCAACTTTTGATCATCTCTTGTGAAAAAAAAAAGTATGACGTTATAGCTGCCCATGATCTCAATAAATTGTCTAGTATGTGTAGATTCTAAAAAGGTATAACGATGTGTACTTTACAAGCAACATTAAGTTACAGGAGCGAGAACACTAATCAAGGTCGGAATTTTTATTTTTCAAGTTATGTTATAAATGGTTGTAAAACTTCGTCATAATGATTTTATTCTATCAAGATACTTTGCACAAACACTATCGGGCCACTAATAGGATATTCAGAAGAAAACCCGGTTGTTTTTGGGAAAAAAATAAAATTACTCCACGATAATAATGTTATGAAAATGTACAAATGAAAATTTTTGTGCTCTAATAGTTACATGCGAGAAACATGTTGCGACAAGTTTATTCCAAATTGAAACGGATTTTAAAAATCGAACAAAGTCCGTATTACAAAGAAAAGTGGAAAAAAGTGGAAGGAAATCGTCCTTCCATAAATGCATTGTGCACATGAACACACGGTAATCAGGATGTCGCACATTTGGATATCTTTGCCATTACATACATCGTAAATGTAATGCATGTTCGCGTATTCGGCCGGCGTGTATTGTTGCGGCATGATACACAAACTACACAAAAACTTTTCCAAAACAACAAGTTCAATCGATAGCAAAACACAATGTCCGTAAATATGAGCGAAGTGATCAGTATCACCATGTTATCAAGTCCAAATCACAAGGAAAATTAAAGTCCGATATTAGAAAGCAGTAACAAATTGACGAAAATAATGAGAACAAAACTTTTGTTACTAAAGCACATGCGATGTTCAAAATTACACTGATGTGATGAGTACCCTTTTCTTTGTAATGCGGTCTTTGTTCGATTTTTAAAATCCGTTTCAATTTCGAATAAACTTGTCACAACATGTTTCTCGCATGTAACTATTAGAGCACAAAAAATTTCATTTGTACATTTTCATAACATTATTATCGTGGAGTAATTTTATTTTTTTTCCCAAAAACAACCGGGTTTTCTTCTGAATATCCTATTAGTGGCCCGATAGTGTTTGTGCAAAGTATCTTGATAGAATAAAATCATTATGACGAAGTTTTACAACCATTTATAACATAACTTGAAAAATAAAAATTCCGACCTTGATTAGTGTTCTCGCTCCTGTAACTTAATGTTGCTTGTAAAGTACACATCGTTATACCTTTTTAGAATCTACACATACTAGACAATTTATTGAGATCATGGGCAGCTATAACGTCATACTTTTTTTTTTCACAGGAGATGATCAAAAGTTGACATAAAGAAAAAACATTGGAAATGTTTTTCTTAAAATGAGAATTTTGATAATGTTCAACGTGAATAACACCTAAAATTATACTAAAATTACATAGTACACGTCTTCAGGAGTATAATACAAAAAAAAATATACAAATATAGCAAAATTTGAAGAAATGGCAGCGGAATAAATGAAAAAAATAGCGAAATTTATAAAAAAGTTTAAAGGTCCACGCCATTTTCTTATGGGTGACAACCCTGGTCAGAAGACACCATTTTCTTATAGCCTCACACCCGGATCAACTGTAGGTAACGGGTTATCTATTCATTACGACAGACCCTGTATATAATAGGAATGAGCCAAGTTGAATTGTAGCAAAGATTTTATGACTGTCCAGTTATTAATTAGAAAATCATTTTCAATGGGCTTTAACACTTTAAGATTTAGTTCTTACTTAACAAAGAGGTATTGTAAGTTAACTTATAACCAATTAGGTTAATATAATCTTATGTATGTTAAAATCATGTAGAGCGCAAGTCAATTTTTTAGTTAAAATGTCAAGTTTACATAATCAGTATTACGTAAATTAAGCCTTAAATTCATATTTTTAACTAAATCGCGCTTTAGTAAACACTTTCTCGAACCTCAAAAATCATCTCATACCTCTGCAATTCTTCCATCCAGTATCATTAATCTGAATCGCCGAGTTTAATTTCATAATTTCTTTTGCCGTTAATCACATATATGGAAACCGCAGTTAACACGGCAATGAAACAAGTGTAGCGGCGGCCTGCCCGGGCGCTGCTCACCCAAGCGTTAGTTCCATAAAGCAGAGAGAGCGATCATTTCGTATAAATTAATAATTATTATTTGAAATACCAGTCTAGTCAGTCATCTTTACTTGAGTGAGAGTTGGGATTAACAATTTTATGTGTTTTACTTATAATATGTATGATGAAGGTGTCGTAACAGTGTGGATGGTTGGGAAAATGTTTGAACACGGATTTGGAATTGAAAAGTGTATGCTAATCGATATAGTTTCTAGTTTATGAAAAAATAAAAATCTTAGAGTAAAATATACTTTTTAAACCGCTTTATTGTAAAAGAAAATTAAACAGATGGTTACCGCTTATTTAAATCGACAATAAATAAACTTTTGATTCCGGTGCCAAAAAGATACAATATTAACAAAACATTGAAAACGATTGCAAAAGCCTTACTTTTCTCAGCTTCAGGTGCCACATTTAAATAATTCGAGGCTTACCGTAATAATAGATTGGTATTTGATGTTTTGTATGTATTTGTATGTACGCCCACATCCACGACGAATGGGACAAGTTACAAGCAATCAGACGTTTTTATTGCAATAAAAAAACGTTTGATAAACGGCGGTGCCTTTGATCGTAAATAATGAACGCATTTGTAATCAATCAAGTAAGGTGTGGACAGTGGACAGATGGTACTTTTGTGGGGAAAATGTTATTGTAGTTTGATAGAGATAATTGTGTTTCATTAGAAGTTTAAAGAAGTTTGTTTTAAATGTTTTAATTTTGGTACGGTATACAACATATCGAAATAATATTGATACTAGTTTCAAAGTTGGCACTTTTTTTTTGTTAAATATTGGTACTGTGTGTTAAAAGAACATTTCCGAAGCCGAAACCACGTATTCTTGAGCCTAAATAGTAACTAGTTACTATTCCCAGAAAACTCAATTTAAAAAAGTTATTAAGTATTGAAAAAAGATATTCGCCGCTTGAGGTCATTGCTCACACATCAGCCAATAGTTCAGTAGCGGTGGTTTACATAGCAAATGAAACTTAAACACTATTTAATTTGAAATAATATGGAAATTTGATAGTTTATGCATATAATTTGGCACAATTAGGCAAAAAATATATAAAAAAAGTATTTTTTTTGTGCTCTTCACTTAACGAGTACTCTTTCAGTAATGCCCAATTTTAGTTTTCGGAAGCAGTCTTTTTACACTTTCTCATCTTAACTCTTTGCAGATATTTTAGTTAATGAATTAGGTTTTTATTTCAACAAGTTATTGTAAACATAAGAACTTTAAATGTGTGGTCAAGTCTACTACGAAAAAAAAACTAAATAAATGCGAAAAAGACAAAATTTGACAGAGATGCACACCTTCACATTATTTTATTTTTCGCTTCAAACCAATATTTGAACCACAACGCACATCCTAAGTCTAGTCCGCTCTTACTCCAACAAAGTCCATAAATTTGACTTATCTTAATGAATTATAGTACCTCGCGAGACTCTTTTATAATAAATTGCCTTGGATAAAATTATGAAACATACCTCCACGACTATTAGAATATCAATAATGAGCGAACTTGATTGGTTACAGCGAAATTGCCAATCATAATTGTTGGCTTTGAAAAAAACGATGTGTGAAAATTATGAGTTCAAAATTGTTGTTTTTTTTTGTTTGGGTTCTAGTTAGCGCATGACCGGCAAGCTATAAAATATTTAGTATTTAAAAGCAATTCCTATAACAAAAAAAAAATTAAATACATAGAAACTGAGTAATTTTTTAACCATTTTCTAAAAGAACCATTTTTAAAAGTAGGTTTCTGTCGTATCGAAATAAGTAACTCATTACTCGATGATTTTTCATCAAAGCTATCATCATAATTTTATATTAAACAGATTTCAGTAAAATTTACCATTTTTCTTACACCTACATACATTTACGTGGTACTTCATAAAATTTTGTTCCACTTTCATCTTTAAATCTAAATTAATATTACACACGCATAGTAAGCGAAAGTTTTAGAAATTCTAATTACAAATCTAATTCTGCATCTTAAGAATAACAACTTTAACTGTGTATTTATGTTAATAAATTCGTAATGAGCAAAAAAATACTGTGATATACCTACTCTCCCTTTGAGTTGCCTGCAATTAAGAACTTTATAAAAGTGTAAAATTTTGGCTAAAGGATGAATTTTACTTTTTCAGAGCTTATAAGAGTATAATTATTTAATAAAACAAATATAGTATTTCAAATTTAAAAACGGAAACATAATCGCTTTTTTTTTAAATAAATAAATCCTCGGGGAGATCTAATTGCTATAAAAAAAAATAAGCACGTATACATTATCTGTATTTTATTTAATACGTCGGCATCAACACTTCTACCAGTCCTTAAAAGTGCTTTATTAACTATATTCACTTTCCAACAACTCTGACATACAGTAACAAAAACCACAAATTGCCAGTCCAAACTAATGGAGATGCTAATATCAGAGGCAGGCCAAGACTCCGTGAAGATGGCTAACTTGAAACAATGCCAATTATAATTTGTTTACGGTTAACCTAGTTTGGTAAGTAAGCATTTGTTTAACCTACGGATTACAGCTACGCCATGAATTCTAGTTAGGTGAGGTGCTTAATAATGCAGGTAAAGTTAAGAATGCAGGAAAAGTTAAGAATGCAAGAATTTGAGTTTGCAAGTTGTAGTTTTGGCATTTTACTTAAAAAAAAAATATGTAGGTATATTTTTTGAATACATCAAGTGAATCACACAACCTGCTATATAAGCCAGCGTGCAGGACTACGGCTTTAACTGAAAAGAAAGCTTATGCTTAACGTATTGTAGGCAGAATTTAACATTATTGTTTAAATACTATTTTTTACTATGACTGAAATTTAAGTTTAAAATGAGTTGGAAACAGAAAGAGTGATTTACTAAGCAAAGAAAGCTTGTATGGAATAATTCTCAATTTTTAATAAAAAAAACCGTTATAAATTTCACATTTTAAAGTCAAACAAAATGAGAAAGTCAACCGAAATGTCCTCCAAATCGTCCGTAAACAAATGTTCATAATTTTAAATAATATTAACATAACTTTCTCAAACCGCATTCGTTTTAGAATGGAAAACAAAATGGCTAAAACAAAATTGGTATAACTCAAATCAACATGAACCTGGTGAAATGGTCGTTTTTTTAATAAACTTGATGGTTAGCGGTTGATAACATCATTGGTCAAACAATGACTTATTCAAAAAAATGCCATGTCATTTAAGTTTTGTCTAAAGTTCAACTGCCAAATAATTAAAAACTTTATCTCTCCCTAACATCGACAAAACTTAAAACAGCGTTCCAACAAAACTTCCACCATTTACATAGAGAGAGCTGAAGAAAGAAACCGATCGGATATGAAAAATACCAATCACGTTCGTTCAAAAGATCTATCACGTTGAAAATAAATAGACCAGTAACAAAAGTTACCGCCGCACAAAACATCCGTAACACAGAATCAGCGCAAGCGCATTACGGTATAAGTAGTAGTTCACGTGTGTGCGTTCATGTCTTTTACTAGACCACTTCTCATTGCCTTTTAAATTACGTTCTTTTACGTGTAAAAACGAAAAAAAAAATTAAGATCAATAATTTTGCATACAGCTTCAAGGAAGGTTTCTTCAGAAATATATAGAAAATAACAGCTTAAAGCTTAACCTTTGAAAGCCAGTTTGAAGATCGTATGTCTTAAATAAAGTGATAACTGTCTGTATGGTAGCACAAATCAAGATGTACTTATTAGAAATCCGATTTTCTTGACACAAACTAGGATTCCAATAAGATCAGGAATTAAGATGAAACATTGTGATAATGTTCCGTAAACAGCTTTGGACTCGATCGGACATCATCCGGGACTTACTTAGGTAAAGAGATCTCCGTTACAACACTAAATGTGATAAAAATTTAAATGATTACATTTAATCGCAAAATTGAGAAAATATATTTTTGTATGAGACACGGCAAAACACTACCGTCTCACTGACATACTTAAAACTGTAAAGCGAAAAGTGAAGATTTCCAGCGCTCTACTCTCTCATTCACATGAAACAACCAAAAAAATCCAACTTACCGATAAATAGAGTTATCCGTTAAAATTAGCACAGCACAGTTAAGTTATTCGTTTTAGTGTTGTACCACGCACGTGACGATGTTTTCGTGTGTCGATGCGGCATGCGCGCGCGGCGGTGGTCGCGATAGGACTGACGCGCCGACTTGTCTGGTGCACCTGCCCCCTCCCCCCAGCATAGGGACAGGTGCACAAAACTTTATCGATATCGATACTCGCGATAGCGGTATTCCAACACTTTCACTAGTTAATAGGAGATCAAATCGAAGTCGAGTTTAAGCTTTACTTGTAAGGACCATTTATATGCAAAATTTTAAATAAAATAAATACACTCTCAGTAAATTGCATGTGTAATGTATAAAGTAGCGTCTTTGCAAATGGTATAAGAAGCTTTCGAGTTGATTACTTTAATTAAACTGAAAGTAACATTGTCACTAGAGCAAAAAACTTTTTTGGACATTAATTAATCATTCTGAAGTTTGGTTTAATAACCTTTACAGACCCGTTTTATTTTTAGAAAGGTGCACGTTATTTGGTTGTATTAAATGAAAAGTACCTAATTGGATCAATAAATAATAATGAAAGGGAATAATCACCAGCACTCTGTGTTTTGCGAATTAATAACACTTTTACTTAATTTTGTAAAAGTGGAGTTAAGTGAGCCTTACGACCAGTTCCTTCAATTTGGTTTTATTTTAAAGATAAAATGTGTTCACGTAGGTAGCTTGACCAACAAAATTAACGGAAAAAACGGACCTACAAGTTTTTTGGTAGTTTGTCGACTCCGCCCATCACTAGACGGGGTAATTGCGTACCTACACCGAATGATCAAATTAATTAGGCACCGCCTAATGTCGTCTTGGCTTCTTCATTAAAAAAAACTTCCAGCCGTCTCTATCCTTCCTGTTTAAGTCGATATACTCTGTCTCTTTCCACAGAATTCAAAAGATTCGTCGACAACGCGTGCCAAATGTGAAACTAGGTGTTTTCACCTGTTGTGAATGAATGTCTGTGTATCTCATGCTGTTGATATACAGCCGATGATTCTAAATGATATAATTGTTCGTGGTTCTGATTACGTCTAATCGGTGGTTCTAACAGTTTTTGACGATTTTTGATAGCTTCTTTCTAATAGCTTGTTTGGTACGATCTACGTGTGTGTTACATAATTAACTCAAGTTTATAGGTAATAAAAATATTTTAACTGTTTTTGTAGAATTTGTAAATTATCATTAATGTGGCTAGGAATAACGGGCTGTTAAATACGGTAGGTTTATAGTGGTAGGAATAAAACCCCCGTTGATTTTGTGCAATCGTTATAACATATTTATCCGTATTACCTATATATTCTGAAGATGAAGACAATGTGATTTGTTAATAGGCTTGTACTCAGCTAGTAAGATGTAAATAGGATGTTATTTAAATAGGATGTTATTAAGTATGTAATAATTATTGATGATGCTTACATATAGGTGGTTTTAATGAAACTTCTTAGATTAACGCGATCATTATTATTTGAAATTAAACTTATTTTAACGGGTTTTACGCGTTTATTATATTATTTTTAATAATCCGACTCTCCGGCATTTTTACAAATGCTACTAATAAACGCGTAAAGTTTAATTTCATATAGGTTCTAACGTCTGACTCCTGCACTATTAAGAAACACTCACGTCGTCGACGTCGACTCTACTTTAGATGTTTGGTTTCGGTGATAGAAATCACTCTAATTATCCTACCCTTGTAACCGGAACATCAAAAACAAGCATTCTAAAAGGGAAATAAACCAACAAAAAAATATTGCTATCACTTTCTGCCATATGGTTACTGGGTGTCCCTAATGCTGATATAAATTTGATGAAATTTGTATCACTTTCACTGGCTTCTTGAGCCAGCTTGTTTGCCAGCATTATGTGCCAGGCTGAATTTTGAGTACATAAGCCACATAAAAAAGGCATACTATGAGGCCAGGCTCGTAACTAAAGTTAAATACACTAAAGTTAAATAAACAGGTAAGTAAGTAGAGTATAAAAATCAAGGTAGATTTACAAGTAGGGTAAAATTGTTAGTCTTATCAATCTAAACTAATCTGGTGCAATTCCAATAGAATTTTAGGAAATACCCTACATTGCCCCTTTTTTTCAACCATAAACGCCTAGCCTGAAATTTAAACAGCAACTTTTCCTTTCGTGTGATGAACATGCACATATTTATCTGGTATCATGCTTTTTGGGAACCGCCTTTTAAAAGCCTCTAAAATGGTCTCTGTAGGGTAGTGGCCAACCTACTGCCAGGCTTTTTCAAGCCTACTTAAGGCGCAATCCGTTCGTCGAAGCAAAATTGTATGGTGGCGACAACATCCCAGTGTGCGGTTAGAACGTAAATCTGTGTTTAATTGTTTTAATTTGCAAAAAAACAAAAATACATTAAATTTTAGATAACAGTAAAATGATACGGGTTTTTAGCTTAAAAAACCGGGGCTAAAAATCAAAACTAGAGAAAATTTATCAAAATAGAAGAAATTAAATCAAATCTTTGTATCATAATGTATCATATACAGGGTTATTTTTAATGAGCGCATCACCTCTTGCAGGCGGCATCCTTAATCCTTTAATTAAAGTTCCTAAATCGCGCGCCTTCCACGCCAGTTGCGTGCGCGTAGAGTATTTGACTGTTCAGAGGCATCTAATAAATTTGAAAGGAAAAAAATATTTTTTTTAAATATTAATTTTAATTATTCGTTTGTTAAATGTTGTTGGGAACGATGTAGAAAAGCAGCCTACAACAGGTGATGCGCTTATTAAAAATAACCCTGTATTCATATGTAATTCTTTGATTTAACAAATTAAAATAATTAAAATTGAGTGCTCCATTCAAACCCAGATTAATCTGTTAACAAAAAAAAAAGAGTTCCGCGAGAATAAAAAAAAAAGATTAATCTGTTAGATCACTTCCTAGGAAATTGTTAATTTCTAATAAAAGATTTTTACTAAATTGTAAAATAATAACTATTAGCACAGAGTTAGTACTTATTGAGATTTAGACCTTGGCATTTGGTTCAAATGTCTGAACTGAGTGTTCTAGTTTTTGGGTTGTAGTTGATTTAATGTAACTTTTACAAATTTATGACTTACTGCTATGAGTTTTTACTACTTTTTTACTAAATTTCTTTAAAATCGCACGTCTTTTACTAAAAGCAGAAAAAAAGAACACTCAATGCAGATGCACATGTTGTTTCGGGAGCTGTCGGCGTGTCTTCATTTTTTTAATCTGAAATAACTTTTGAATTATTGAGCAATTTGAAAAAAAATTGCTATAAAACTTGTATAATCTTTCATTTTTTTTTCAAAAGCCCAACTATAAATAAGTTTTAAGCCAAGAGTGATTTCTTCAGAGTCTGAGATACAAAATGGCTTTAGGATTTAGTAAATGAAAATTATCTGTTAAATGAAAAGTCAAATTAATTAAGTAATAAAAACAATTTATTTAAACATTACTTACAAGCTAACATCGATATCACTATCTGAGTTTGAAGAGATGTTCTCTTCAAGAGTTTTCTGTCTCTTTGTACCTAGAAAAAACAAAACAGATTATATTTAAAGTAAAAACACTGTTAGAAAATTCACTTGACAAATATTGTTAGCTTAGTTGGAAAAGATGAAGGTGATTGGATAAAATTGAGGGTTAGCCTGGTCTTAAAACTTCTGTTAATACAATGCTCAACTTTACATATGATATAGAAAATACTCATCAGCCTGAGCTTATAAACAGAGCTTTTTTAAATATACTTTACAAAAAAAATGAAACAAATATGGATGGCAAATTTTCTTTTTACTAGTTGGTCATTAACACTTACTTGCAAGAAATACATGTGTAAAACACAGTCTGTCCTTCGTCAGCTGATCTTAATTGTAATGTAGCGTATGACATCCTGTCACAGCCACACTTAGGACATCTTCGCTCCACCACCGGTCCTTCGGGCCCATCACGATTTATTATATTATCATTAGTTATTGATGATATAGTATTAAAGTGAATTGTGTACTGGAATTTTATGTTGCTGTAATCTGTAAACACAAGAGGTTTCTTATATTTCTGTGAATTATGAATTAAAGAACATAAATAGTGCTTTAAACTAGTACTACTACTACTTCAATAATTTCAGATATCATTAATTTAGAGTTAAAAATTATTGAAGTAGTAAAAATCGATATAAAAGAGATATATCTTACTTTCTGCATCGAAAACTGTTTTGCAAGCATAACACTTAACGGCACCAAAATCTTGCAATAAAGGTAGTATGGATCCACATTTAGCACAAAATGCATTACTAGTAGTAAATGGCGATGTTCCTTCCATTGTTTTTCATAACAACCTTTCAAATGAAATAAAAAATCACACTTTTAGTTTGCAGGTTATGTTGTTGTTTTGGAGAAATTGTCTGACAAATATTACGGTTCGAAATTGCTATCAGCGCGCTTACTAGGCCGTTTGCGTGCAAACAGTGGGTTCATAAATCTCACGTGTGCACGTCTCTTGCAGTCTGAGGTTATGGTCAGTTAATAGAATACAGTGAAAACGTTATGTGGATCTGCATTGAGTGTTCTTTTTTTCAACTTTAAGTAAAAGACGTGAGATTTTAAAGAAATTTAGTAAAAAATAGTAATAACTCATAGCACTCAGACAAAAATTAGTAAAAGTTAAATTAAACCTATTAGAACCTAAAACCTAGAACACTCAGTTCAGATATTTGAACCAAATGGCAAGGTATTACATTAGATATAATAAAAATATTTAGTTTAGGTACTACAAATAAAATTATTCGTTGTCAGGTCGGCATTTTATTTATTTATTTTAAAATCGATCCACCAACAACTTACACACTAAAACAATTACTGTATAGCAAACACTTATTCTAATTTACAAATGAGCAAGTTAATTACAGGTAGATACAGCGTGTTTATAAAAAATAACAGAAAGTGATTAAATAAAGTTAGTAAATGAAGTAAATATATATTTATACAAACTTATATATAAAATATTTAAACATAAATATACTTATACAAACAAACATATATGAAATGTATTTTGACCAGACATTTAAAGATTTTTGATAATGTTATACCGAAAAGTCGCCATCGAATCTGCATGTAAGTCCATTTTTTCGCTATACTTATTAATAATTTTACAAAACCGAGGAATGGGGGAGTTCATGCCTAGTACTGTTAGTTCATTGACTTAGATATTGCTTCACACAGTGCGTTGATAGAATACAGAGAAAACTTTTGTAAGCGTTCAAACGCGTTGTCCATAACGATGGACCATTAATACGGCGTGTACACGTCTCTGAGTAATCTGACGTCATTAGTGACGACATCGTTCAATATTAACGGTGCGAACAAACGAAAGGTATTATACTGTGTGCAGCAATGTCAAAGTCAATGCCAACTGTCGGCTGAATAATTTAATTGGTAGTATTTGAACTTTCTGATAAGTTAACAAAACTTATTAGAATTCATATTGTTTCATGTATAAATATTTGACAGAAAAAAATAAAAATCAATATCACTGACCTACATGTTCTTACCAAATATCGGACCAAATGGATTACAGGCTAACGTTTCTGAGTAATGAAATCATTTTCAGCGGCGCATTTGCACGTTTACCTCTATTAACGGACCACAACATTTAAAACGAGCGTTCGACGGTCGGCTATCGGATCTTTCTTAGTATCTCTTTTTAATCTGTGTTTGTTTGCAGCGTTGCCAGGTTGAAGGTTTCTTCCCGCTATTTTGGCGAAAAAATTATGACCCTGGCGTGGTTTTGGCGAAATCAATTCCCTGGCAAAAATAAATTGCAAAAGGGATTTTTTGGCGATTATGTCTATATTCGCGGCTGAAAATACATATTCCAAGTAATTAAGTTAAATGAAGTCGTTCTTACAGTTGAAATTATTGAAAGTTTCAAGAATAAATTAAACAAATATCAGTTAATTATGAATTATTTGAGGAAAAACAACCATCAAAACACACAAAACACAGTATATTTTTTACTTTACTAGCAAGGAAAGATTATCTATAAAAAAAGACTATACTTTTGGTTATTTCTTATAAATCAAGTTTGGCGTTTTTTATTCTAAAACGTATCATTTTGGCGAAAAAAATTATTGAATCTGGCGAAAATTAAAAAAAATACTTCTGGCAGCCCTGTTTGTTTGTTTGTAGCTTACGTAATTTCTATACTCTTTGGTTTGTAGGTAAATAAATAAATAGAACCAACCAAGCTAACCTCAAAATTCAGTTTTATTGTTTTTATCAATAAAAAAACAAAATTAACTTCTTATTAATAATGGTTATTCATTAAATTTCAATCAAAATATTAACGTTTAACGTTCGATCAATCTTTCTCAGTGCGACCGGTTAATTTGTGCCTATAAACATGGAAACACTACCCGGTCTTACTCCAGCGGCCCCAGATTTGAGTTTTGTACCAAATGATCAGCCTTTGCAGGAGGCTTCCATAGTTCAGCAGCCAACTGGCATGGTAGGCCCCCCTGGAGCCAAGCCTGAGGAGTTTTCAGTGGAAAAGATTCTGGATAAAAGAGTAAAAAACTCTAAAGTTGAGTACTTATTGAAATGGAAGGGATATTCTAAGTAAGTGTTCCTTTATACTTTTTAATTGTAGTCTTAATTCTGAGATCTGTTACCATCAGAAGTTCTGTTATCTGCAGCAACAAATTCTGCTTATATTTTTACAAATAATTCTTACTTATCTACCTACTCAATTAATTGTTTTCAGTGAAGAAAGCACCTGGGAATTGGAAGAGAATCTTGCATGTCCGGAACTGATTTCTGCGTTTGAAGAATGCAGAAAACGAAAGGAGACATCAGTTACGGAAACTATAGAAGAAAGCTATGGCCCTCGGAAACGAGGCAGACGGGCAGGAGAAAGGAAAAAAAATAAATCTATTGAGGTAAGTAACAAAGTTACAGCTGATAACATTAAGTAAAGTCTAACTTAGCTATTGGTGCCTTGGAAAATGCAATTAAAACTGAACTTTTTATAAATACTAGCCACCAACCTGCTTTTTCACTCTAAAATTGCCCAAAATAAAACTAGGCACCCTTTTTCTTCCCTACCTGATAACATAAATTTTTAGTAGTAAAATAAATTTTAAAACCAGTTTAGTAGTGGATTACCCAAACATTCAAACTCACCTTGCAAACTGACCCTTTTTATAATACTAGTGGCCGCCCGCGACTCCGTTCGCGTGGAAGTAGGTTTCCCGTGGGAATGAGAAGTTTTCCCACGGTAAAAAGTACCTTATGTGTTATTCTGATGTATAACCTATATTACTGTAAAGTTTCATCACAATCTGTCCAGTAGTTTTTACGTGAAAGAGTAACAAACATCCATCCATACTCACAAACTTTCATGTTTATAATATTATTAGGATTAGTAAAGACAAGTTTAGAATGTAACTTCTAAGACTTACACAATCATTAGTAGAAGTTAAAGAAACATTTACCCAACCATCAAAAACAAGTACTCATATCCTTTTACCTACATCCTTGTTCTTATCCTATCCCACTTTATATAGTTTGCATTAAACATTTAAAAACTATAATAACTGTTTCCAGGAGATTGAAAAGCCCAGGGGGATAGCCCGAGGTCTCCAGCCAGAGAAACTTTTGGCTGCACAACTCCATCATGATGTTTTATATTGCTTGATTAAATGGTAGGTATGTGATTGACATTTTAGTGAGTAAATTCATATATTAGGTGCAACTAAGAGTGTATAAAAGGGGAAATACATGATTTTCACTGTGGTGCTAATGCCAAGCATAGACTCCAAATTTAATTGTACTTAGTAAAAAGTATAAGGCAGAAATTAGTCTTGTCAAACTAAAATATGCATGCATTACAATATGACCTGACACAAGCAAATTTATAATGGAGAATGTTACTAGGTATGCCAAATCGCTTAAAATTTTGTCTCAGTAAAGCCTGTATGCATACAAATACACTAGTTTTTGTTGTAATCAAAAATACCCAGTAGTTTTGATTTTATAGGCATTCAAAGTTTCGAAAAATATCGAGTCCCGCTAACAGTCACGTGACCGCTTGTGACGTATTACAACAACGCGCCAGCGGTGGCGCATATAGCTGGCGCAGTATTTTTTTTTATTTTTTATTTATTTAACATTTGATGTATTATTTTGTTGTGTTTTCGGTCGCGTATTAGTAAATATAAATATTATTCGTAATATACGTTAATAGTTAATATTATTCTATTAATAAATTGGATATAGGATTCGAAAAAAGGTAATCGTGTAATCTATCTAAAATAGATAAATCAATGACTGCGCATTATTTATCAAGAAATAGTGATTTTGTTGCCGCCGAAATGTTTGATATGTTCCAAACTGTTTTATCAAAACAAAATAACCAATATAATAAAAATACTAATGGAAGAATGCAAGTCCAATAGTAGAAGTAGGTACCTACCTACCTATCATTATTTTTTTTACGTTAAAGACAACATATCATGTATCATAGTTTTGTAGCTATAGGTAGGTACGTCCTTCTAATATTATAAATGTGAAAGTTTGTGAGTATGGATGTATGAATGTTTGTTACTCTTACACGTAAAAACTACTGCCCCCCAAGTCAAGTGGCAAGTGATATTTGCGATAGCGAGTGAATAGAAAAAATATGTATGAAACTGTCATGGTATTTTTTACCGCGGGAAAACTTCTCATTCCCTCGGAAACCGACTTCTACGCGAACGAAGTCGCGGGCGGCCACTAGTATGTATACAAAGATACCGCTCTTCTAAGTAAATTTAAATAAATACATGCATTGATTTAGTACTAACTAGCTTTAGATAGCAGCTTCACCCGCGTTTCCCTCGGGAACTGTACATTTTCCCAGGATTAAAAGAAGCCTATGGATTATTTCAGTCTTCGTCCAGATCCGTTCAGTACTTTTTGTGTGAAAGATAACAAACACAAACACAATCTGCCGCGTTTATTATATTACTAGGAAGTAGGATACCTATACGATCTAGATGTAGTTGAACGTTACAGATGCACTTTACCTTTACTATTTTATTTAAGTAATTTAATTTATTTTTTATTGCAAATGTAGATGATATGAACTAAACCTTTTTTATTTATTTGTATTTTTACTAAAAAAATTGTTCCATGGTATTGGTTATGTTCAAGTTAAAAGATTTGGTTATGTATGTATGTATCCTTTGGAACTGTAAAAAACAACTTTTCCGGCGAATTGATAGTTGTATTTTTACATTTAGGCACAACACATGATTTCCTAGCAGTTGGATTAGACATTTTTAAAAGTATTTAGGTTTAATTTAGACGACAAGTGCGCGCGACCGCGAGCGTACTGAGTGAGCCAGACCGAGCCAGTTGTGGTGTGACGTCACACCGCCACCGGCAGCCCGCGTCGTGCGGTAGCAACTTATTTTACATAGATTTATTATCTTCGCTCTCGCTCTTTCTAGATGGAGCACTGGTACTCGTAAAATGCGGCAAAACATAAGTGTGCTGAATTCAGCATACTCGAACCTACCCGAGCTTGTGTCAACTTTTATGCAAGGGCGTAGCCGCCGTATCAATTTTTTGGGGCCCCCGAGCTACAGGGGCCATAAAATAGTGAAAACTTAAAATGAATGTATTTTTTTAAACCTACACATTGAATATAGCTTACTTGATTCTTTTTTTTTTAAACAAAAAAATTTCCATCAGTCCATACGTTTCCAAAAAAAAATTAAATATTTTTTACAAGATATGGTCTAGATATAGGATTTCTCGTTTGAAAATGCATAGTAAGATCAAAGAGGATAGTCTGACAGAGGATATACTTGTATATAAATAAGTATATTTTGATGAAACTAGTAATAAGCTACTTTAATAAACGAAAACTGGTTTTAAAAGTCACTATTTATTATAACATCCAAAATCCTAGAAACGTGTATAGTAAAGCCCATAAATGAATAAGCAAAAAGAAAAATATTCTTTATATTGTCTATAATTGGTGCTTTTACCTTCTTTATTATCCCGCATTTTACGAGTACTATGGGCGAGGAGTAATTGTGAATCTATGTTTAAATATTTTTTTATAGGGCCCTTAAAAATATTGTTACTCCTACGCCCCTGTTTTTATATGACATAATATTTGACATTAACCCTTAACTACCTAGCACCTATTTTTGTCCTGCTACCACCACCGTGCGGTCGCAAAGACCGCTAATAGATAATTGCGTTGATTTTAGGATTTCAATTAAGAAATTAAAGTTCCGTAACAAAACATGTAACTTTATACGCCAATGCTTCGTTTTAGCACCAAATATTTGCTATTAAATTATAAATGTCTTTAAGAACTGAAAAAAAATATAAAGCAATTGTTTCGTATTTTTGTAAGTTTTTAACATAAAAAGTAGTAAAAAATAACCATAATTTTTTTTATTAAAATTATATTTGAATTTTATAAAACATTACGGTCTCTGAGACCGTAGGTAGTCAATTTTAAGAGTAGTTACTAAAATATAACAGCTTGCAAGGAATGTCAGGGGTCATATGTAGATGGCGTTTCAAAACTTTTGAAACATTTATTATTTATTGCCAAAATGATTGAAAAGATGATGTAAAGTTTCCGTTTTGTCGAGCTTGAATTTTTTTACGTATTATTTTGTTGCTCAGCGAGGATGATGAGTAAATAAAAGGTTTGGACTTACGCGACATCTTGGTTTGTTCCTAGTACTAAGTCAGAAAACATGTCATGGTTTGGTCGGAAGCTTTTCGAACAGTTACGTATGATTTGACACACGAGTTGGCACGAAAATAAAAAACTGCCGCAAGATCAAAGCTATTGTTTACAGGCAGTGCTCCATCTAGTAAGAGCGAGAGCGAAGATAATAAATCTATGTTATTTTACTTATAAATCGAAAACTAATTGACGCATCAAAATAGTTCTTTCACCAGTATTTTTTATTTTTGACAGAGAATATGAAGAGATAATAATCAAAATTTGTTAACATTCTCCATTATCCATCTCTATCTTAATACAATTGCTGATTGAGTAATTACAATATTCAGAGATAAGTTAAGAGAATCTAAACTTGGAATCAGCACTAACACCCTACTCAAGGAAAACCAAAGACAACCTTTTTTCCCAATTTTTGACCAATATTTAAAAAAACATTGTCCAATATACTTACATCTTACTAACCCAATCATTTATATTCCAGGCGTGGCTGTCTAGAAGTAGACGTGGTTCCTGGCCACGAGCTGGGCCTAGCGTTCCCGGACTTCATGATAGACTACTACGAGAGGTGCGGCCCGTTTAGTGTGAAGAACACTGTGGGAAGGACGCAGAGATATGCGCCTGAGGTAATGTTTAAACTTTTTGTGAGCTGTCTCTGAAGCCTATGGCAATTATACTATAATAACATTAAAAGTACTTACTAGTAAGGGAAATAAAAAAAATATATTTTTATTATAATATATGTATATAACGGGTGTAAAAAGACCACTTCCGAAGCCTGAAACCATGTATTCTTGAGCCTCAATAGTAACTAAATTCACTAACAGCATACCCAGAAAACTCAATTTGAAAAAGTTATTAAAGATCGAAATAGTATATTTCAATACAAGTGTGGAAAGGCTGTCATTACAACGAGTTCCGACCAATGTCTACCCGAGCCGAGGCACAGCCGAAGGCGAGGGTTGACAGGCGGGACGAGTTGCAATGACGGTTCCGCACGTGTAATGAACGACTATTTTTAATACAGTTGCGAAAAAATAAAGCAATTTAATAAAATATAAAATTAGGATCGTAAATGTCGAAATAACTCATTTTGAAAATGGCGCCATTTTTTCTTCACCCATTTGGTAGGCAAAGGTTACTATGCCCATACAGCCAAGTCTTTGGTAGATTTTTTTTATTGATATGAAATGAAAATGAAATTTAATGAGATAAAATGAAATGAAACCAACGACACTAATTCAATCAAATCATTAAATCTGATATCGAAACAAACTAGAAGCTTTTTTTAGAAATATACCTACGCTACGTAAGTATTTACATGAATCATAAAAACTTCTTTGTTTTTTTTTAGTAAAAACTTCATGGTTGGTTAATTTTTCTTTTTAATAGACATTATTTTGACAGTTGGGAAAGAGAACGCACGAGTGCGGGAAAGGTAAAAAAAAAGCACGCGTGTGTAATAGCCCACATCCCGAACGCTATACGTCCCTGCAATACGCCACTTTTTGAGCAACTGTATTAAAAAGTCATATTCGCCGCTTCAAATCATCGCTCACACATCTACTGTCGGTTCAGGTGCGATTATTTACATTGCAATTTGAATTAAAGCCCTATTTCATTTGAAATCATCGCAAAATCTGATAGTATTTTAATGCAATTTCGGAAAATTAAGTTATTTTTTTTTTTTTTCTGTAGTCATAAAAAAATTTTTTTTTGCTCAAAACGTAACCCATATCCCTCCAGCAATACCCAGTTTTTGATTTCGGAAGCAGTTCTTTTACACCCAGTATTTAATATCCATATAATTACCAAATTTTATACTAATCTGTTAATTCATTCTTGCTTAAAGAAAATATAAAAATATTCCCTATATTAATAGGAATATTTATTTTATTTATTTATTTAACATTTCATGTATTTACACACAAATAAATATGGATGTAAGAAGCACTTAAAATTAAATATATTTTACTCATCAAGTAAATACAAGTCATCTACCAACCATACTATATATTTTCACATTTAATCAATTTTCATCAACATTTTCCAGCTGCCCCCACCAACCCCCCCTCCAGAAGTCGTCCAAGAAGAGACTCCAGAACCGCCACAGACCACCGACGTTTCAGAACCGACGGAAAACACTGAACAATCTACACCAGAACAATCCGAGGATATACCGCAAGACACGCAGACGTCGATGGATGTAGACATACCTGTGGTTGAAGGGAATCAGGACATGCCTAATTTGACTAGTGATGTAGCTTCAGGTGAGATATAAGATACAGGGTGTAAACAGACCATTTCCAAATTAAACTTAACTAAATAAATTCTCTAGTTGGCTAGTAGCAGACTGTGGTAACAGTGACGCAATTCACGTAAAAACGGCTCACTTCAGAGCCTACTCGCAATCAAAATATGTCATGATTCAATCATTTTATGAATGAAAAAATGATATTAAGCAGCCTAGAAATCGCTGAAGTTGATAAGCAGAAGTCGGGAGCACGTGTTATGTTTTGATTAGTTCAAATTTTTCTACAAAAAAAACAAAGTTCCTTTGTTCTATACAACAGACTGAGGTCTACTGGGACAACTTGTAACTATAGTCCATTCGCGTTAAGAAAATAGTGAGTCATCGTTGTCTGCCGGCCTGGCCACGCCCCCCAGCCAATTAAAATGCTAGAAATTAAAAAGTCGAGTTCGCAGTGACCAGTTGAAGTCTGACCTTCGAAGAAAACGATTTTGTATTTTGCGTGACTCGTCCAACAATAAATTTTGAAAATGAATACTTCACCAATTCCAAAGAATAAAAGTGGATCAATAATCCATAGTGGAGAGAGACGGATAATTTACAATGTTTATAAGTACTTCAAATTGTCTGATTTAAATGCAACTGTGGAGAGCATAGTCAAAGAAACAGCAAGTGCATGCGGCGTGTCCAAAAACACTGTTTATAAAATTATTATTTTTCTTTTGTACTTTTACTGTACTGTGAATACACTCTTATCCTGTTGTTGTCACTATTTTCTTAACGCGAACGGACTATAATAAAATTATTTCTTTTCCCTTGCAGCACCGGCCGAAGAACCAGCTCCGTTGAGCGAAGTTCCTGCGCCATCTCTGCCTACATTAGAATCTACTGACTAAACAAATAAACTAGAATACAGCAATGTTTAGTAGCTTTCGACCCAAAAAGTTATGGCATAAGTTCGCCATGATGATGAGTTTATATAAATTCGTTTTTACTATCCTTAAAATAATGAAATCAAATATGTTGGATAAATATTTACAAGTTTTGATGTTAAAAACAATGCTAAACATTCTAGTATATTTGCTTCGATCGAAAGCTACTATAGAATCACCATGTATAATATATCAATTGAAAGTGCAGAACAAGAGTTGCTTGACTGAAATGAAATTGCCTACTCTATGTAGGGTAAAGATAATTTTGAAGTTTTTATTAACTATTTTGGATTAATTTAACATTAATTTAATGTATAGGAATTTATTCAGTTTTGATATTTGATTTAATTAAAATTTTATCTATAGTGTCGATATTTTTATTCGTAAATAAATATATTTTTAAGATATCAGAAACTGTTTTATTTTTACTAGCTTTTCGCCTGCAGTTCTCATATGACAAATAAAAAAAACATGAAATTAATATTTAGATAAAGTAGCTTTCAAAAGATGATTTAAGAGTACTTTTGGAGTTATCGATCTAGTAGTAGTAGTTGTTAGTTAAGTTAGTAGAGTAGTTGGCATATAAGGCACAGGCAGTAAAAAAAACTTGTAATTATAGTATTCAGTTTATTATCAATAAAATACTGTTAGTTTCCCTTACAATTATACAATAAAATATCCTTTGGTATACATAGTTGCGAATCGTCGCCAGATTTATGTTTCGACATAGACTTGCTTTCAAGTCACCTATATTATTAGCACTAAGCATTTATGCTTAAGTAGTTGCTACTGTATAAAAAAGCATTTAAAACAGGCACCTTTCAAGCAGATGCGTATTTTAATATACCGGCCGTCTATGTCAAGTCATTTCCACCGTCTTAAAGCTTATTCAAAAAGGGTGAGATAGATGCTAAATCTTCACAGTCGGGTATAAGTTTGCCTTTGAATTTGATGCAAGATTCGGCGCACAGGGGCCCTTCGAACCACGCTCCTAGAGTTTTCTTGCATTGTGCGCAGTTTTCAATGCACACCTCCATTGCGTCGTAGTTTACAGCTGGGAAAAAAGTCAAAGAGTTAGATTAATGTTACAGTGTTCCACTATAGGCTATCTTAACGAGTATTCAATGGTTAAATCATAATAATAATTACATTGTATAAATCCAAGTCGCTAATTGTGTCTGTTTGTAGTATGTTTGTCCTCTATCTCTTCCTAAACCAAGTAACGGATTCAAGTGTAATTTTTTCACTTAAACTTGTAAATGAAAAACATTCAGTTTTTTTTAAGTTTGCCAAAATCAAACCAAGCGGTCAAAATTACCACTGCGAAGCGCGTATATATATATAGTAATGTATAAATAAAAGTTAAAGCCAAAGACAAAATGTTACTTAAAAACTATGATAAAATGAAACATTATTAAGACATTATAAATTGTAAATGACTCCGAAAATAATAAATAAATGTCCAGGCTACTATACCAACTATAATATGTCCCTAAAATGAGTGTAGTAAGCTTTTGTGGTATAGGCACCTCAAAATGACCAAGTTACACTTAGCTACGAGCCAATTTCTTTAATACATTAATGATTACACCGTAACAAGTAAATAAATTTACATGAAAGCATATAATACGCGCTATTTATTGATTTGCTTTTTAGTAACTTTTATAATTTAAAGTTTATTAGTTAGCAGAACTCCGCTTGGCATTGACTAAGCCTCAACCCCTAAAGTGCTATCAGATCAAAAGCTGGTATTATCGTTTGCATCTAAAGCTGTGTATTACGCAGAATTTGCAATATGGTCTTCAAGAGGTCAAGTGTAAGTTTCGACACACCGTGTGACAGCGAAAGTGTACCAAACGAGTCGCGGATTGGTGTCATTGTCTTGGTACATACAGCTCAAAAAGTTATATTTTGTTTCAGTGAGCGGCATAATGATTCAGTTTTAGAAAATCCCTTATAGATTTCTTACCACGAAAATAAAGGGGTTTTGTAAGTTCAATATGTCAGCATATTGTGTAAGTAGGAATATTTTTAGCTTCGGCATGAATAAATGAATTCGAATTGGTATTTTTAATACGTGTTAAATCTACGAAGATATGTTTTGTATTAGGTACTTATTGCTGTTTATACCTTCCTCCTAATCGTGTACTAAGTATAGCAATCGAAAATCAGTCAGAAGCCGAAAAATCGGTGGATGAGTATCTGTTCCAAACCTTTACAACCCTCCGACAACAAATGGGAATTACGATCAGTTTTAAATACCATTTGCAATAATTTAAATATGACGTAAATTTAAAATTAATATATATAAGTGCTATAGTTTAAAAAATGACGCAGAACCAGCTCAAGTGCGCAAGCGCAGATAATTGCGTCTTTGCATTACGTATTAAAGACATCAACGTGTTGACACGTTACGTGTTTCTAACCTAATTTTAGATGTCAATAAAATTGACATCTGAAATTAGGTGATAAATGCGATTGCGATTTTCGTGATTTACTTTGTGATAAATAAACAATATACCTATTCAAGAAGTAATCGACGTTGATAATCATATTTTTACAACTCTTATTAGTTTTTTTTGTAAAAATGTTGACTTGTCTCAACATTTAAAATTCTTTAGCTGACTGTACCCACTGCTAAATGTTGAAGTTTGCTCTCAGTACAATTCACGACAGGGCATTAATGCTGTGTTGCACGTGTAGATAACATAATGTTAAATGAAATGATCACGAGGTGAACAACACTAGTGAAATATTGGCTGGACTTAGTTTATCGGCGTATAGTAGACTAACTAGGTTGGTAAGTTACATATTAAAACGGTTCAAAATTTACTCCACATAAAAAAAGACAGCAATATTTGGCGTCAAGCTCTTTTTATTTAGAAACAAATATATGCGTGTCTTAGAAAATTTAAAACAGCAAATAATCAATTTAAAAAGTAAAATATGCCTGTATGACAGCAACAGACCTTTCTAAACGATAGCTAAGCGATTTATTTTTGGATTGAGTTGCTCAGTAGTTACAACGAGCTAGTTTTTTAGTGTCTAAAGTGTTCGTACAAGCTGACTGTTTAGAACACGTCAACCAATATTTTAAATGTAAAGGTTCGGATGTTTGTTAATTAATTACTCAAAAATACTAGTTGAATTTGGTTGGAATTTTGTTCATGTAGGTACCCATAAATAGAAAATACAGAAACAACCCATCAGCTTATTCAAACTAAACCTTTTTGTAGAGCTTTTCTTTCACAATTAACAACATTTTAATCGAGGTAGAGGGCACCACGTGTGCCTTTAAGACAACTCACGATGCTTTGGGTGAATGTTAGTTTAATAAACGTACCACAAAAATCACGAAATTATTTTGATACTCCTAAATGAAGCTACGTAAACTATTTTTGACAAAATCCAAAAAACAATAGGCTGATCTGTTAACATTATAAAGTCTCGGTCTGACCCTTAGCAAACATCTTAGAATATTTGTTCTTGTATAAGTCCTTTAGTTTCCAAGTAAATTATGTGAAACCCATTTGCATTTGGTCGGATCATAACAAATCCATTGCTACTTTACAATGCTTTCAATTAACACTCATCGAACAGATTAATTAAATTCCCGTTTAAAACGTGCGGCACTCTGGACTTTTAGTATTTTGAAATGATAAATGCTTTAAATTACCTTTTTAAAGCATTTATCAATTCAAAGACACGAACCAATAATGTGAGCCATCTATACCTATATTACTAATATAATTGTTTGTGATAATCTTATGTCTTTTGGAAAGAATATTTTATTAGTAGGTACCTACTATTGAGTTTATTTTCATCATAATTCTATTGTTTAGTAATAATCAAAATCACATTCCGAGTATGGTTATCCGCTAATTTCATCTACGTTTAGTTTTAGAGAAAAGGTGTCTAAAATCAAATAAAATTCTTCTCCAAAAGTAAAAAATATGAATGTATAAATTGAAAATTGTGCGAAGTTCGAGTGGTCCCTTGTGTGAAATAAAAATGTATAAATCTTCTAGCTTTAAGCCCGCATGCGAAGCTATTCAATATTAATATCAAATCGTTAAAACTACACGTAGCGCCCTCAACTTAACTTTGATTTCGTTTAATCATATTTTGAATCTGCTGTAAAATATATAAATAACATACTTATTATCAATTTTATATTCTATATCTAATTTAATCAAAAAGTAACCACGGACTTCATTTTAGGTACTACTTTAAATGACACGTTTGCTGTGTTTCAGCAAAATGATGCAATATTTCTTGAAAATAGTAAATCGTATCAATAATAATACATAATTGCATCGTTTAGGTATTTCCTATAGATTAATAACGATCGATTACTAACAAATTTATTAAATATTATGTATTAAGCTAGGTATATGGAGATCTTGTTGCATCGACTGTAATGTTGGTATTCTTCCACTTTGTCCATATTAAGAATTGTCCATATTGAAGAAATCAATTTAAGTTAACAGCATATGTTAACACTCTACAAGAGTATGCCTTTTATCGGATGCCTTTTTGATCGTCAACTTTACGCCTGAGTTTTGAAAATTTCGTTTAATTGCAATAAATTTTTAGCTAACACGATGTGTGCTGTTGATTAATAAAACCATTGGATTCCTTAATGAATTTCTAATTTATGAAAAAAATGACAAAAATGTATATCAAACCCATTGTTTTAAAAAATAAATATCAATTTAACAAACGTAGCACCTTCTAGATATAAGAATAATCTTGTATACGGAAGAAAACTTATAAAACAAGAAGTGTTGCATATTTCCAATATTTAATGAACCTGTTATAAGCCAGTTCTTGCTTTTTTTCAATACAAAAATAATCGTTTGCTTTTTGTTTTTTTTTATGAATGAAACTTTACGACCGTGCAGGGATTTCCTTTGCTCAATTAAGTTGCTATGGGTAACAATAAAATTTGGATAAGAAATAAAATGTCTACTTACTCATATACTTCAAATTTTAAATGTATGTCTCAATAAAAATAAATTAGAAGTAGGTTTTTTCCTTACAACCTTACACTAACCTTAAAATATTAGAAAAGTAATAGTTACTATTTAACTTACTTACAATTGTGTCAGAAGTGTTTATAATTATTAAATGAGTACCTACCTCTTTATTCCAACTATGAGTTAAAACATTACAAGCATAGAATAAAAAAAATGAAACTCATCATCTATCGATAGTTTATATATAAAAATATTTAGTGTAATATTTTCTTGATACGGTTTTATTCCATAGTAAGTATGACGCCTGCTAAAGTGAATTGCGGATTTCCTGCAGTTTTTCTATCGACGACGCTATACCTACGTGTTAAATGCGAAGTAAGTCTTTTTTTCCTTGGTCAATATACCGAGTGTACCGTCATCATGATAATTTTTTTGAAATTGTGTATCTTTATGGCTGGTTTTCACTGGTATATTTGTATCAAAAAGAGTAAAGGTATAAAGTTTTCTTTCAATAAAATAATTCGTGATTCGTGTGTAACAATTGTAGATGGCGTTTAGCTGCTAAATTCTAAATAACTTTTTTTTTAATTTCACGTAACAAAGTAGTGGAAGTTTTTTTTTTTACTTAATTAGGCAGAAGTAACACATATGTGGTACAAATATGTGGTATTATTTAACTTACCGATGGCTGGACTGCATCGGACCACGTCAATTCCAGTGAGGCACACGATGGCGACCACCACACACACTACGGTAAGTTTTCCCGCCATCTTTGTAGCTGGAACAAACGTTTGCGATTTATCTATGAACTATAATTATCGCATTTTTTTTAATTCATCATATTTTAGATATAAGTGAAATCTAAAATACATCTTTAATTAAGGTAATGATCATTATTTGGAACATTATTGGGGTTTGTACTGAAACAATTACGCAAAATAAAGAAAAGAATATTACTTACCTAAAAAAACGTAAAAATAGCTAAATTTAGCTAAACGTATAAAAATATAAGTGCTTTGACTGTCCATTTTTTTATGTTTTGAGAAAAAATGCATTTGTGCAACGCCATTTAAAAATTTATTTGCTAATAAATTGGGTAAAAGTCCTAGAAAACATATTAAATCATGTCTAGGTATTAGTCTAGATCCTACATTGAATAGTTAATAGACTGATATTCTAGAATTCGGGTCAATCCGTGTTAATCGTCATATTATTTACATGTATTGAAATCCACTAAAACAATTATATTATTACATATACAACCAGTAACTGACAGTAATTGAACCGTTTGTAAACAATAATTACTTTCAAGGATAAACTAAGATTCATACCGCATTCATCTAAGTATTGAAACGTAGGTATAACAAGAAAAACTTAAGTTATATCAAATTCACATAAAACATTTAAGTTTCAAACTAGGTCCAGCAAGTGCACTTCACAAAAAAAAACATTTTTCTTCCTAAACACACCGTACCAAATAACAGAGCACAGGACTCACCGCAAAATTCTGTCTAAGCCACATAAAGCCTTCTTTCGCACGAGCACCACAAAACAAAGGCAAAGCACAGATTAAAAATAAAAAAAACTTTTTTTAAAAAAGAATTATTAAAACCCCGTGTGTACCAACGTGCGTTTATATTTTGTCTGTGCTTAAATGTAAAACAAGTAAGAGGCACATGTCTTTACTAGGAGCTTGTAGTGGGGGTGGGGGCAGTCCTGTGTAGGTACATAACCCAAGGAAACGGATCTGATGGTGCCTTGCGAAAGCCGAAAGTTCTAAGTAGGAAGTTCTTTGTTATTCGACGAGATTAATATGGATATGATTATTTTATAAAAGTAGTAACAAGTTATTTTCATCATACGACGTAAATAACTACTGGAACACTTAGAATTATTGAGTTGAATGAAAATCATCGTAGAGTTGATTCTACTAAAGTAAAGATCGATAGTAATTCAAGTGAAAGAGCTCCAATAAAGTAAAAGATTAATTTTAAATGTAGAACTAAGTTAAATATATAAGGTTAGCCGATCTTCAATAATTCAAATTTTTAACGACTCTAGGCCGGTTTTTCCCCTGATGATAATTTTATTATTGAGCTGTGATCAGAAAAAAATATTTTACATACGGTTTTCTTAAATATTTTCTTGTAAGTAATTTGAAAAAAACATATCCACGTTATTCTTTAGAGTGTGAACAACCGGGTCTCCTTCAAAGGTATCGCCCCAGGCTATCTCATATGTGGATGCGACGACTTGTCCATTAAATTATCTTTATTATAATCTAAGTTGTCTCCTAATTCGAGAACAAAAGCGAAATTGAGAAAATGGAACGCCCCGATTCTAGAACCATCGTTTGCAAAAACGACTAAAAAGTTAGCAGAGCATTAGCGTTGAGCGATGGTTGTATTAAAACTGAATATTTGATGAAACAATGTCGTCGTTTTCGACTATAAGTGAGCCATTCATTATAAACGAATCCCCGTACCATTTAGGAGTAAAACCAACTTCCTCGAAGCTCTAAAAGTCAAATGTTAACAACCTGGCGACGTATGACTTACACCATAATCTACGAGACACTACCGGTCGTTATCACGCGAGTACAATGCTCGCTTTTATAAGCAACCGTTAACAGAAAACAGGTTCCGAAGCGCAATGGAAAATGTTCTAGTAATCTACCGAGTGGACAGTTATTTAGGAAGCAGATTTGTATATCACGTTTTAAATTTCAATAATATTTATTGTGGCGAACACTTCCTAAACTAAAAATATGATAAATACATTGCGGATACGACATGTAGTGGTCTATTTCGAGTTATGAGACTTATGTCATCTTAGAGAACGTTTCCGTGTCGATTTTTGATTATGACTCGATATGCACAAAGAAAACTCGTTTGTTTTGATTATGTTGCTCGTGTGTAAATACAATGAGCTTGTAATTAGTTTATAACAATAATTAATATGACGGATGTAGGCTTGTGAACAATAAACGCTGGTGAAATTGCCGCGTTATATTTAAAAGCTTTATTTGCGTTTTAATGTTTGTTAATAGAAAATTTGACGATTAAATGTGTATGTAATGGAAGGTAATTTGTTTTGATAAGCAGCAACAAACTACAAATTTAGTCACATACATTTATAATTTTATCATAATATAGGATAACAGCAAAATGCCATAAATCTAAAAAGCTTTTATCTTTGCCGCTTTGTGCAGTGATTTTATAAAAACACATTAAGAAAATGAATATACTTACAATTGTTGAATAAAGACGATTCCTGTCTTTCTCTTCCTTCAGAAGAATGTGAGAAAATAAGGATTTCCTAACCCTTATATACCAAATTTCTTGGAAAGATTTAAATGAAGCGTATCGACCACAAGCGGGGTTATCCATTAGCTATATGGATTTAATAAATTAGATTCCACATGAAGAAACCCAAATATAACAGATTATGATTAAGGCTTAAGTAATTTCGTCGAAGAAATATATTCGTCTGATTCAGAAACACTGGAATTTATTACTTTCTAAAACGTTACAAAATTAAGTATACATTTAAAATTCAACGTTGGGTACTTCGTCAGCCATACTGGCCAAGACCAAATTTCTACTGAGCCCTTGAAGCCTTTTAGGTTCTAGGGCCGCTCTCATCTCGAGAGCCCTTGTATCAGTTTCCAAGGACTGCTCCTTATCCTGAAGATCTATGCCGATCTTTATCGAAGCAGATTCTAAGGCATTATACGTGGCCCTGGAAAAAAATAAATTTAGAGAGTTATATGATTTTGAAATTTACACTGTGATTAAAATGTAATAAAAATATTACAAGAATAAAAGTTCCGTTAAATGTCTTATATGCAGTTTTAAAAACTATAGGTAGATATGTGTTGAAAATTCAATCATATCCTACGATAACGATACTGCCTTTCTTATCGACATCTATACATTTTTATATACGTCAATTTTAATACAAACTTGCAGCAGTCCAGTCTATCTTGCAGTTGTCGAATAGTCTCCTTTAGGTTCTTGACCTCTTCCTTCAGACCTATATCAGCATCATCTGAGGCCAACTCAATACCAGGCCGATACCCTCGCATCTCCAGACGGGTCTCAGCCACTTTCATAGCATTGATCTTGTCAGTAAACTGTTCGCCCATTACTTTCAATTCCGTTGCCAATTTCTGCATATTCTCTTCCATCTAAATGTAACATATTTTTTATCATCAGTATTAGAATAACACCACGATTGACTTCTAGAGCAGATTTTGGCCAGTTACGCAAATTTTGCGGTTAATATGATTCATCGGTTATGCAAATGGATTGCTTGAATGACGAAAATAATTTGCATATTGACCAAAATTTGCATTAAACGTGATGTATATGATGTCATATTAACAGTTTATAGATTTTGTTTCTTGAACTATTTAGAAGAATTCTGTGACAATAGATTAATACATACTCTCAAAGCTTGCCATTGTAGTTCATTTCTGGCTCGTTGCGTGTCGTAGATTCTCCTACGCATCATGTAGTTGGTGACGTCAGTTTGTGCTTTCAGTGCGTTGCGCGCGCGCACTCTTGCAATAAACAAGGACTCACGCAAGCGCAGTGTGTCAGCTAGTTCATCTTCAGCCATCTTTTTCATAGCTTGCACCCTTTCCAGCCATTGATCACCAGTGATCATTCTGATTGGAATATTTTAAATGCTAATTAAATTATTCATTGTCTATTGCTATAGTTACAATTGAAAATTACCTTTTCGGAGTTTTAAGCGAGTCAGTCTTAAATGTGATATTAGCACAGTCCTTGTCCAGAGTGAGTACGTCTTTGTCAATTTGCAATGCCTCATTTTTGTCATTCAAATCCAGTTGAAGTTTAAATTTTACCACTTCTAATTTGTTAATTTTCTCCCAAGTTGACTGGCATCGGTCAATGAGCAGCTTTTTGTTGCTTTCCGTTACACATAGTTCCTAAATAAATATTTCATGTTAAATAAATAATTCATTTCAGCAACTTACTTTTCTATCATATCAAATTCGTGTTCTTTCTCTAACGGGTATTTATTATCAGAAGTTCTTACCTTTTTCAGTTCAGTATCAGCAAGATCGTAAGTCAATTCAGTGCTTCGTCGCCCATCTCGGCTGGACAGGACTTCAGAACAAACAAGCAATGGCATATTCAATTGTTCCAGTTCTCTCTCAGTTGAAGCTTTCTCTTCTTTTAACAGCTTCATTTCTCTTTCGATCCGATCGAGTAGTTCCTGGATTGTCGATTTCCATTGTTCGATCTCGTATAGGGGAGACCGAGGGGAGTTGAAACAATTTTAATATTTTGTTTCATATACCAAATACTATAGACAGAAATCGTATGATATTAGTACCAATCGATAGGTCATTCTTTACACTTGCGAATGACTAACATAAAGAAATTGTAAGCGTTAGATATTGTGGTTAAAAATCGATTAAACCGTAGCAAGTCAACTTGTTTCAACTCCCCTCCTACCGAGGTAAGATGAAACATGGGTCGAGGAGAGTTGAAACATATGATTGTTGAGAAGCAATAAGGGCTGTAAAATAAAAAAATGATACAATTTGAAGGTATTTAATAAAATAATACTTTTCAAGTACGAAACAAACTTTTTTATTAATCTTTTGTACTGATATATCAGTGAAGTAGTTAACTACAGGTCTAATACAACTAATCAACTCATAAAGTAGTTAAAAGTACCATAACGTCCTATTCTTATAACATTAATAACAATAACAGTCATGTAGACAAAATATTTTACATTCTTATATATGTAGATATATATTCTTAATCTTTGACATTAAATAATAATTAACTTTGAGTCGTTTCTTAGCATTACAATCAGTCTTAAAAATCTCACAAATGTCCAAAAAAAAAATGAAAATAAAAAAGTCAATCTGACAAGCAGTTGTGGCAAACATAAGAAAGTTCCCCACCAGTGCAAGCCTCATGAGTTCTTGCATTCTAAACATTGCACCCATTTTTCTTTGGCTCTACTACGACTACTACTACTCGTATTTGAATATGGCTCAAAACAACAAAGGCAAAAGGATTCTTCTTCTTCTTCATTTCACGTCACGAAGACTTTTTTGTCGCAAAGTTACTTCTTCTGCTTCAAGATCATATCTTCATGTCTTTTATAATCGGCATGCTAAAACAAAATAAATAAATTAAATCAACGAAAAAAAAACTTTTAATGCCCGTTATTCATTGACTGCTGTCTGATATAAAATTGAAAACGAGGAGAGTTGAAACAGCTTGTTTCAAATCTCCTCAGTAAGAAAAAAACTCGCAATTTTTGTTTATTCCACAATCCAGAAAGTAGTATACAGAAATCAATTTTTTGAAATATTTATAATAAATCTTTAGTAAATGAGCTTTCGAAACATATATAACTTAAACCATAGTACAAAACCCTTATTAAAATATAGGCATCGTAAAAAAACGTTAATAACTTACTTTTCACATTTTTTGTCACATGGTACGAAGAACTACACAACCGCGCGACTTAAGCCGCTGACGCGAAGTGACACGTCAGCGGGCGGATAGAAGTAGTTGAAAAGCGATGTTGCCAATTCGCTAACGGTTTTAAGTTCCGAAAAATCGGTACTGTTTCAAATCACCTTTGTTTCAAATCCCCTCGGTCTCCCCTACTCTATAGAAAGTTCGAAGATTTGTAAACAAACACAATTAAGGTATATCTATTTTTATCGGTACTATTGCGTGTTTTAATACCTACCTAGCTCTAATTCTATTGTTGTTATGGTAGATATCCCAATCAGTCTTAATTTTTGTTTCGTTTCGAAGTTGGTGCGATGCATGGCGAAGATCGAATGCATCAGCTCTTCTGGTATCCGCCGTCACCTAAAACCAACAGAAAATATTACAAAATACTTTATCAATTACACGACTGATCGCTTTAAAACCCTAAGCACTTTAGATTAAAAAGTTGGTTCAGTAAATAACATTACCGGTAATGAACGGCGTATAGCAACAAATTGGCTCAAAACACAATTTTGCGGTAAGTAAGGGACATGCAAAACTTTTCCAATTTGCTTACAGATTCAGCCCAACCCTAACAAATTTATTACTAGAGGACTATGTTAAAAACTTGTTTCCCTATTTCAACCCTTAATTTTAAATTGATGAATGCGAAAAGTTTTGGCACTAGTTTTTCAGCAGTAGCATATACACTTTTATAAATTTCAAGGTAATGAACTTTTCTTAGGAAGCTTTTACATAGTCACATTAAGTTAGCAACTTTGCAGTCTGATAATACTATTCCCAGTTAGATAATTAACCTTCTGAACAAATGTAGCACAAGTTTAATTTTGAACTGTATTCGTATTAGCATAAATATTAAAATTCATTGTACATAGTCAGAGTAGATGTAACTAGGTTTGCGTTAGAATTTAGCAATTTTGTACCGTGAATTCGTGGGAATTAAATTTAAACTGAAATATGAAAATTAACTAAGTATTAGATACATGTAGTTATTTGATCATGTTAAATATGAAATTTTCTATGCCAGCAAATACGAAAGTCAAGTACTTCATCAAAATTGAAATCTTAACTTTATGCAGCCTTAAGAACTAGTGTGGGCCTAACTACAATAATATGCAACCTCTCTAAGTCCAGAACTAACCAAACACCCAAGTCGGTGTAAACCGTGTGGTTTCTCAGTAAACTGAGCTGGCTTTATTGAAACTTCACTTCGACAATTTCAAAACCTTCAGGCAGCACGTATATAGTTGAGTTAAACATTTTGTCTATTTTAACAGGTAGATACCGGAGATTTTACGAAAAGTAAATTCAAATGTTCTATACCTATATTAAAATATTTTATATACGTCTTTAATTCATTGAAATGTATGCAACAAGATTACAGTGTGTTAATTCCCCCATGGAAAGTTATAATTGTGATTTAAATTATTTTAGTTCCCTCGTTAGAGGCAGTTTAACTTTCATACGAGTTTCCGGAATTCAGTTGGACTTATCAAAATGTTATGATGATCTTCGTTATATTTACACTGAAAAATAAAGCTATGAAGCAATTATACAAATAAGTACCTATTTAACAGAGTAAGTAAATAATCGCAGCCTGTATACGCCCCACTAGTTAGGAAAATGCATCTTTCTGAGTTAGCTAAAGTAATTAAGCCCACACTTATATACCTACGTATATAGTTGTTGGTTTGTTGTCTTTGAATTTGTAAATAATACTTTAGTCTAGGAGTGGACGTCTTGTGGCTCTAACTAGAAGGCTTTACTTCTAAAATCATCATCATTTTAGCTGTAAGACGTACATTGTTGACCTACGCTACAACTAGAAAAAGATAACTGGAATGTAAATTAAATAAGTAATATGTTCAAGAACGCTTCACACACGGGCAAAGACCATTAATGGTTGCCGCAACATAAATTTGCTAATAGTGAATACAAAAAAGATTAATCGGTTACCCATTGCTGCAACCTAGTGAGCTTGTATAGAGATCAATTACTTTGCATCGACACCGACTAAAATATAAAAGAAAATGAACCCTCACTTGTAGGCCATAGAGTCGAGCATCCCAATCCGGTAAACTCAAATGTGGGAGAGGTTTCTCAAACGTAACAACTGACTGCATTTTGTAATTAAGTACTAAAAATAAAGAAAAACGTTACTAAAAATATGTACTTTCACACAGGCTAACTGAATTTATAAAAGTCATTTAACTTCAAATGCCAAGTTGTTACTTTGACAGTTCTATGGTATTTTAAGGACTAAATGAGTTTGCTTTGAAAAAGCTTTATGAAAATAAAAAGATTTTTCAGTGGTACCTACGTTAATTTAAAACCCAAAATATTGGCAAAAACAAGTATGTAGATCAACCCATATTTATATGCCGGTAACAGAATCTAAAACGGAAATTAACTTGACTCCCCATCTCCCCCTGAAATATAGACTAAAGTTTATCTTTATTGAAGTAAATTTATGATCTCAAATTACCACTCACTGAATCTGAATAAAACTGATAAATCTATATGCCTATCGAAGCTATTTAGCCCTAGCAACAGAAGATAATACTAAAGCTTCTGTCTACAGCTAAAGAGCTTTAATATAAAAACAAATTTAATCGGACTCTATTGACTTAGTTTTGACGTAAGGAAAACAAAGAAAATTTAAAAAGTTGGTAATTATATAAGTATCATTGGTAAAGGAATAAAACCCACTAATATACAGGGTGTAATCGTTAAGTGTGCACAGGCGATTATTCCGTAACTATTACAGATATCAAAAATCTTTAAACTGATATCGAAAGTACTTTACCTAATGAGTAAAATAACACTCATTTAAAAAGTTTAAAAATGAAACGCGAAATATCCAAAAACTTTAAATTAAACTCTCTCATACATTTAGTATGAGATAGTAGAGATTTTAGTTTCCTTATTTTAAATTGATTAGTATCAACTGATTTTGCCCTTATCATTTTATAATTATGTGTGATATGATATTGATAATTGATAATTGGGCCATATTTTTACAGTGGAACCTTAACTGGACTGAGATACCTCATCTTTGTACAAAACGATATGCTAAGTCTCTTAGAACCATTTACAGATGATGAAAGAAGATCGATAATTTTTCAACAAATTTCAACATGTATTATACAAATGTTGTAATGAATTTCTTACAAAACAATAATCTAATTGCTTAATCCAATTCGCTAATTGTGTCTGTTTGTATGTTTGTCCGCTAAATCCTTCTAAACCAAACAACGGATTTAAATGCAGTTTTCGCCATCTTTTAGGGAATGTATTCATTTAAATTAGTAAATAAAGAATAATCAGTTTTTTAAGTTAGCTAAAATTCAATTTTTCACGAGTTAGTCGGTCACCATTGCGAAGCGTGGGCGGGTCGCTTGTAGCTAATAATATTGCAACCCCTTGGCCTGCCAGATCACCGGATCTAACGCCTTGTGATTTCTTCCTATTGGGATTTGTCAAAGACTACGTGTACCTGCGCTGAGCGAGTACCTACATAGCCTAGAATAGTTACAGAATCGTGTACGGTTTAAGTTAAGTTCAATTAGAAACTGTAAATAGAGCTCAATGAGTACTGCACAGCAAGGACGTCACTTCGAACATTTGCTTTGAATACAAAATTTTATACTTACTAAGAAATGTATAGGAGAGTTTCATGTAAAGTTTTTGAATATTTCTGGTTTAATTTTTAAAAAGTTATTAGTGTTATTTTACTCATTAGGTCAAGTACTTTCGATATCAGTTTAAAGTTTTTTGATATCTGTAATAGTTACGGAATAATCACCTGTGCACACTTAACGATTACACCCTGTATAGATATTGACACGAGTAAGAGCATAATAGTGTTATGATAGACATAGGTAATAGCTAGTTATTTTTTACAGCAAAGTCCGCTGATAAGAATCTGTGTGATTTGCATACATTAAATAGTTACTCAATTTTGTGTACCTACTATCTCTTAACCAGGCATTGCTATAAATCAAGCAAAGAGTTGGGTGTTTTTTGTTACTAGTCCTATGATATTAAAAAGTATTTCAATATTTTACTTTATTTCATTATTTGTATTAGTGTTAGTCTGGAGACTTATAATAACGTTCATTTCAAAGCCAGATAATCACGCAGTTAGCCACAACCAAGAAGTTTCGTCCTTCAAAACACACAGTTATCCGGTTGACTCCGCAACTACACACATTGGCCTAGATTTACACAGGCCGTAGAAAAAATTACGATGCTACATCGTATCGTAATAGTCCTATGGGATACCAATAGGAAATCGCTATGGTTATCTCGACAATAAATATCCTTAAGATTTCCTTGTTGATTTGGACCACTGCCAGACGTTTTGCAGTACAAGTCTGGAACTAGAAAAATACAGTTTCATAGGTTTCAGTTGGCTACGATCAAATAGAATGAACTGTGTTTGTTTTGAGTCTTTTATTGGATAATATAAAATATAGTTTTGAATGGAGTGGGTACATAACTGGATGGAAAAGTTAAATGGCTTTGAATTTACTTTCTAATTCAAATAAAACAGTTTCATTATTTTAGTTTAGTTACTTATATTTACTTTTAGTCTATTTTTGTTTATGAATGTTTATATTTTATTCTCTTTATTAGTAATTTTAAAACATTTATTTTACTCGTAGTATTACTGCTTATTCATACAATTACCGTAGTATGACGTAGTATGAAGAGTGTCAGACTATTAGTTTGTATAAAATCAAACAGCAATGTTCAATAAGTATATTGATTGTTTGTTAGTCATAATAGATTTGTACCGATTATGCAAATAGTAGAACATTCTTCTATTTTTCCTGGTTCATTAACTGATTTAATACTTTATAAATTATCTCTTACGACTAAGGAAGAGCATATTGTATCATGAAATCATCCGTTATTATAATTTAGAATTTATAGCTGGCGCCTTTATTAATTATGATAAATTTATTACACAAACAAGCATGACTTGGTAACTTCTGTGCTTAGTTATAATATTACAGAATGACGTAATTATTCAAACGTTCCCGTTGTTCAATTACAGATCTGCTATCCCAACTAACGCGAGCACAATATCTCGTAAAAATATGAAGCCAGTTTGTTACTAACGATTTCTGTTACAGTTTTCATTTTTAAGCTATTGCATAGCTTTTATCTCAGGCTCTGAGCGCGGGGACCGAATGTAAAAATTCCGTAACGAAAAAACCTAACACGTCGTGTATCGTCGCTTCAGTTCGGCAGACTTCGGCACGGTGTTTGGGTGCGTCGCTCGCACGAATTGAGACGAGGTGCTCTGAAAATGGACGAATATGTAAACAGCTGTCGACAATATTATCTTCTTATTTTTTATATAAGGGGCCCATCAAACTCAAAAACAAAACATAAGCGCGATTTTATCTACCAGTGGCGCCATCTATCGAACGTTAGTACAAACTTGGCATAGAACCGCTGTTATTAAAGCAAAACAATTATATTGACACCTCTTTCTGATAGCTTACTTAAACACATACAAACAGACAGAATTAGCAACTTGGATTTATACTATACTAGCCGTGCCCACGACCTCGTCCGCGTGGAATAGTTATTTTAGACAATTTTTTTAGATCATTTCAAGAGGAATAATTCTTTTATACATATATTTTGGGTATCTTAAACCGTTTTCGCAGCGGACGCAACGGAAAACCTCAAGGATGAATAATTTTTGAATAGATGCTATGCAATAGCTTTACCGCGGCAGTCCTCGAGTGCCACACGTCATTTTTTTTTCTAAACATTGTTAAAAGGTTTAATTTGTAAAAAAAGCTACGAAATCGAAAAAGTTCACCCGTGCGAGGTGCTAGATAAAGGCGAAAAGCCCAAGCTAGGCTGTTGGAGCATTTTACTTGTGTATGGACTGATTGTTCACCCTGTGGTCAAAAGCTAGGTAAACAGTCGGTCACGACTCACTCTCGTACCGGTTTTTTCTCGGCACGGAATCTTAAAGGGTGGATCCAGCTTAGACGCCAGCGGAAGAGGGGGGGAGTCAAATAGTAGTGAGCAAGTCACAATACATTATGTTTAACAATTTAAATTAGGGGTCCATCTAGGTCCTGGAGCCAGCCCAGGGGGTCATGACCCCCATGACCCTTGGATCCGCTCTTGCTGTAGTGAAGAAATAGCCAGAGGTCGAACACACACTAAAGGAATCATCCAGCGAGGGCGTAAGAGCTGGTGGCTCTAGTAGTGCCCAACGTTACTCCAAGTCTTCTCCGGGGAAATAAAAGTATCGATCGAGCTACCTACAAAAAAAGAAAAGGTCACTAGCTTATCAAAACCGCTAACACTAACTACTAAAGATTAATCTACGACTGGTTTGAATTACCTATAGTTAACCTAACCCGTAACCAAAGATTAAATACGAAAATGCAAAAGTACCTAATAATGCTTGTTACGGAGCGCCGTGCATTTACCTACAGCAATGCCCGGATATATCCTGCATTGCTCTTTAAAAATGTAAGGTTACAGAACGTAATTTCATAACGTTCCGAGAAATCCTCGTATTTTGCCTTGAGTTATTATTTTTTCATCAAAGAATAATGAGATAATGTTTAACGAACCTGAAAACGGTATTTCGCTGTTTAATAAATAGTTTATGAAGTGTATTTGTGTAGTATTATCAAGATATACCTAGGTACAAAGATAGTGCAATTTTACACATCAACTTTAACTCACAACCTCCATATTTTTATTTATTTTTTCCAATTTGTATTTTTCTATAATCTTACAGATTATTTGAACACTTAAAAGTTAACCAGAATAATATTTTCATCAAGTGTAGAAATTGAGTTTTAACAAAAAACAAATGCATAAGGATAATAAAGGTCTAGTCGCTGATATATATTTTTCTCTCATTTTATTTACCACAAGCCACTCGCTTATATGTTTATAACAAGAGCATATAGAAAGACGTATTCATCCAGCCAGAAAACAGTTTTCCAATAGAACAATTTGTATTTTCCTTCAGAGACTCGTAAAATGGCGTTTGCACTAATTGGGATGCTCAGTAGCTTCCCCTTTAGAGAATTGAAAATATGAATGTTGGCACTTCCTGGATGGAGGAGGGACTCAGCTGCATTTCAGTTTTCTATTAGTTTTAGGCAAAGTGGAAATATGTGCCAAAACTTACGTTACGTCAAAAAAACTTTATAGTTCCTACCCCGCGGTTCTGCCCGCGGTTTTTTTTTTTATTGAGACCTTATCCGTCTTAACCCAGCCCATCAATATATTTTATTAAAACAATAATCTGGAAGTTTGCTAATTTTGTGTATTTTTTTGTAAATTAAATCCATTTTTACACTTTTATAAGTATTAATTTAACCACGTTGATAAATTTCATCCCCACGAATAATTCTTTTCATAAAAAAATAATTTTGTGAAAAACAGAATCACAAAAAACTAGTTTTTAACCTCTCTACCCATCACATAATTCCTAAACAAAGCGAATACCTCGGTTCCTTTCATTCAATAACTCAGTTAATTGGCCAACTGGGAAATAAAAGTCAAACTGATTGAATTGTACAATGAGAGTAGTGTGGACAAAGGAATTTTATAGGAACTCCATGAGGGTGTGAAACTTTTATAATGCAATTACTCGTTTGTGAATGTTTGCCGTTTATTTTTATCATGTTATATACTGCTGTTCGAATAAGTTAAAAAATATCGAGCCTCAAAATTTTGGGTGCTTACTACTTACTTTCTTAATTAATTTATTTATTTTATTAAAAAAACCAACAGCAATTACATTGAGTTAACTTATTTCTAGGTGAGTTTATACATAGGTATGCTAATAACAGGTTTCCATAGTTCAACCATTCATTTTCGAGAGTTTAATACTTTGGACAGAGAAAAAATAAAAATAAAAATTACAAATTAGGTATGTGATTGTGTGCAGTATGTGTGTGTGTGTGTGTGTGTGTGTGTGTGTGTGTACCTATGTGAATGTATGCATGTTTTTTGTTTAAATCCACAGTTACAAGCAAACAATTATCATCATTTATCGATATAAATCTAGTTTCGTGTTCTGACTTTTTCCATTTTCAAAATTGGGACAATACCTATACGAATAAATAAGGGCCTTTATCGTATCTACTTTAAAATAATAAATTATTCAATTCGGGCGCCTTCTTTACCTGTAGAATAGGACTTAAAACCGATTAACTCAAGTTAAAAGCGTCTTCTTCAGTTCTACCTTCTAATCTACCACAAGTTGTGTACCATTAACATAAATTATGCAATTGGTAACCTTTTATATGTAAAGTGTTACAAAACCTTCAATTTACTATTCTCTTTCAGGTTACTTTTCTGAATAAGTTATTTAATGGTTCAATGAACCTTAAAAAAGCGAACAAGGTAAATGGGGCAAATCATATATGGGTTATATACAAAACGGAATATTTTTTTATTATAAACAGAATTTAAAATGAGGAGTAATATTTCGACTGTTTTCCAGCTTCATTCGCGCAGTCCATGTCTGCTAAGGTATATCCGTAAACCTTATCACAAATCCGGTTACGACACGGTATTCATTCATGCCTTCTTTGATAAGGAATTGCTAAAAAGATAGTACATTTATGTAAGTACAAAGGATTTTGCCATGCCGTCCAATTAACCAGACTTACTTTTACTAAAATTTTCATATTTGGACCTAGCAATCAAACTCGCAACCTTCCCCTAAGTCCATAACACTGTGCTAAGGTGATTGTCGATCTGTACCATATTAATTTTTTTCTAAACAAACAAATGCAACAACTTCAATATTCGCATCACCCTTTACCTTCGTTCTCTAACTAGAAGTATTCCGTAAAAGCAATTGCTAACAAAATTAGTATTTTTTTGTTTGGAGACCGTTTTCTCGACTGTCCAAGTCTGTTCGTTTATTAGACAGGTTCAGTTCCAGGCTAGTACACAATTCTTGTTTACGCTGAAATGTGAGCTTTTTCTATGTGCTTCTTGCCGTTTTAGGGCAGAACAGGATTTTGTCTCTTTTCGGAAAATGGTGGCCGGTTTTGTAACCTAGTATTTTTAGTCACTCTAGACCTAACAAAATAATACCTTAAAAAGCTTAGGCTTGATGCTATCTTATTGTTTAAACAGTTCTAGGTTTTTTTTTCTCTACTGTAACTAAGAACGTATTATTGTTAGTAAAAAATCATAATCTAGATACTGTTTATGAAGCTTCGAACTTTTGTTATCTAAACACAAACTCACAGTAACTAATATCCTGTAAGACCGTCTTATTGATCTATATATATTCATTCGACTTCTACCGAAATACACATATTTATAGCGCCATTGTAACTAAGAGCCAGTAAGTTTCTCTGCTAATTGTATAAGGTCGAAATCACAGCGTCTTCATACGTGACTTCCTTTTGAGATTCCAACAATACTAATTGGAGCTTAGCGGACCAGAATTGTAACGAAGTGTTGGGGGTTTGTCGATGTTTTTTATCGACGTCGTTAGTTAAAATGTTGATACTTGTTTGCAAAATTGCGAACGGTTTTAAAACTGTTTCGTTATTTGAGACACTTAAAAAGCAATTAATTATTATTAATTACATAAAAGTTAGGATTTTATGAGCTTCACTACGTAAAATATATGTTTTTTTGAAAATAATCGTATTCTAGTAGAGATACGTGAAGACTTAATTTATTAAGAGGTTACGGTTTACGAAGAGAAAATTGCTTACGTTTAAAACTAGCTTTCGGCAATTAGTTGTAAATAGGATAAATAAATATTTGTACGGTACTATAGTTTGACAAATAGTACTTATGTAAATGAAATAGCTACATATCTCTTCAAAAAGTAGGACTACTCAAAACAGTATTTCGATCACATGACTAAATTTTAAAAGGTGAAGTTAAATTTGGTGTATTAAAAATTAGTTTAAAAATGACAACTTATGAATTCTGAAAACAAGCAATCAGTTGAAGAATTTATCATTTTACAGAACCAGTAATTAGTAAAATTAAATTAATTATACGTAAATTGGGATGCGTTAACGGATTTAATGCTTTATTGTTGGGTATCGAAATAAACAAGTTTAGGGAAATTTTGTTTACGTAAAAAGCATTCATTTTGAAAACGCATCACGTAACGCATCAACGATATAAATTGATATAACTAATTATACTAAAATTGCAATGTGCTCAGTAAGTACCTACTTACATATACTAATTGCTTTCTGAAAAAATCCTTTAACTAAAATAGTGAAGTCATTCCTATTTCTTCTTATACCTATCATACAAATGCCAAAACAACGTTCGATAAATGGACGTTCAATTTCAGGAAATCACACACAATATTTCATATTTTTTATTTTTATTTTTGTTTCTTTCAACTTTTCAATTTCTCAGTACTATCTATAATTCTCGAGGGAACTGAAATCTAACTCGACTGTTTTATCAGTTCGCGTAGGCTATACGAGTACATCCCTATAGGATTCGATATTCGGGTTATTTATTATGAAACTTACAGGGGTGAACACCCTTTACATTATAGTGAGAACAAATAATAAAGCCATTTTAAAGGTAATCCAAGGAAATAACTTTTACGTATGAAAATTTATTTTGCACACTAGAGAGTCAACTTTTGTTGGAAGTTGGGTAACTTCTTGTTAAAGTTTATTGGATGTATCAATTTGTTTGAAAGCTTTAGGTTATCACGTGCACGTGATTTTTGTTTTATATGTTTTCAAGTGCGTGATCAATATTATAAATTATTAAGAAAAAGTGATTGAAAAACACATTTGACCTTTTTTTGATAAATAAATATTGATTTAAAATATTTTAATCGGTCCAGTCGTTTTAGGGTTTAAGCGAGACAAACTATGGCAAGCGGTTTATTTTATAAATAGTGAAAGTTACATTTTTGAGTAGAACCTGGAATAATGTACAATCTTTAGTATAATTAACTCTGCGTGTTTGAACTCTTTGTGCTCTATTTTGCTTTAAATAGACTTTTCATCACTCATTCTGTTTCTTTTTATGAAAGCCACTTCAAATATACTATATATCATTCATAACCAACTCCGAAGTTTTCAATAACAGCCCAAAATCAAGTAAACTACGGAACAGGACTGACCTTTTCGCAACTTCGCAGCTGAAATCGTCAATTTCTCTAAATTAGATCACCAAACCTATTTAGACAGACACAAGAAAATACTCTAAAGACGTCACCAAAATGTCTTTTTCCACTGAGTGACCCTTCTCTGCCCACATAATTGGGCTCTCTTGAATAAAACTGTGAATAGAATTTTCTTTCGGGCTTTAAACTTGGGTGTATAGTGGAAAATGTATTTACGAATAAAACTTTATTAGGTATTGCGACAGAAATTGTGTAGAAGTCACACTTTTGCACCGTTGGATGGTGGTTACTTGTCTAAATAATAGAAACGCTTTCTGTAGATTTTTAATTTGTGGAAACTTTTAAAATAAAGAGAAAGTATTATAATAGGGTCGGTGACATTTCGGACCAAAAAAACTCGGACCACTTCGCCAATGTATGGAAAAAAAATATATTAAAATTGAAAATCCATACATTGGCGAAGGTGTCCGAGTTTTTTTGGTCCGAAATGTCACCGACCCTTATAATATTGGTGGCCGCCCGCGACTCCGTTCGCGTGGAAGTCGGTTTCCCGTGGGAATGAGAAGTTTTCCCGCGGTCAAAAGTACCCTATGTGTTATTCTGATGTAGAGCCTATACCGGGTGTCCAGGAAACAATGGATAAACTCTGAAGGGCTGATAGTAGAACTAAAGGCAAGCCTAAAAAATAATTGATAAAAAGTATAACCCTTACACTGCTAGAAATATGGCACTTTAAAAAAAAACTTCATATTTTTTTGACTGTGTTCATATTTTTACTCGTAACGAGGTCAAATCACTTAATACCATCATTATTTCTGTGCTAAAATAATTAATATTAACCGCATCAGTGAATAATTACCAAATAAAATAGCAAAATAAAGTATTTTTCTCAAAAAATAATGTTAAACTTTTGATTTGTGTAAAATTTCTAAAGAACTATTTTTGATGTGGAAATTTGAACAGCTCTGTTGTAAAAAAAATATGTAAGCAATAGTGGCCAATGATTTCAAAATATTACTGGTTTAATAACGTTTTTAAAAAGATGTAATATGTCGTTATTGTAATGAAAAAATATTGAACTAATGGTAATAGTGTGTAAAATGGTATAATTATTTAGTTGTAGCAAAAGTAAAAAAATACAATAAAACTAAAGAAATATGATTTTAAACTGATATTAATTGCAAACACATTGGAGTAATTGAGAGCAACTGTTCAAATTGTCTGTCCCCATCCTGATGCAGGCCCTACATCTACGAATAAAGGATCTTCAAAAAAATCACGTGTTTCGTCGATCATTGATTGCAGCGGCCTGAACTCGAGCTCGTAGATCTTCTTAAGAAGTTACTGGTTGCCGGTAAAACTCTTCCTTAAAATACCCCCAGTAAAAAAGTCCAAAGCGTTTAGGTTTAGGCGGCCTACCTACCTGTTAGGGTAGGTTTCGTCAAGTAGGTATGCACATAATGCAACAGCATAGTGTGCTGGACAGCCTTCATCTTGAAGCCAATATGTGTCGCGAGAGCTTCGGGCACGTCTATCAATAAATTGGGTAAGTCATTTTGAAGAAAATTTGGATCACTTTCTCCTGTTAAGTTGATTTCTTTAAAGATCCTTTATTCGTAGATGTAGGGCCTGCATCAGGATGGGGACAGACAATTTGAACAGTTGCTCTCAATTATTCCAATGTGTTTGCAATTAATATCAGTTGGAAATCACATTTCTTTAGTTTTATTGTATTTTTATAATTTTGCTAGAACTAAATAATTATCCCATTTTACACACTAATACCATTAGTTCAATATTTTTTCATTACAATAACGACATATTACATCTTTTTAAAAACGTAATTAAACCAGGAATATTTTGAAATCATTGGCCACTGTTGCTTTCATATTTTTTTTTACACCAGAGCTGTTCAAAGTTCCACATCAAAAATATTTCTTTAGAAATTTTACACAAATCAAAAGTTTAACATTATTTTTTGAGAAAAATACTTTAGTTAGCTATTTTATTTGGTAATTATTCACTGATGCGGTTAATATTAATTATTTTAGCACAGAAATAATGATGGTATTAAGTGATTTGACCTCGTTACGAGTAAAAATATGAACACAGTCAAAAAAATATGAAGTTTTTTTTTAAAGCGCCATATTTCTAGCAGTGTAAGGGTTATACTTTTTATCAATTATTTTTTAGGCTTGCCTTTAGTTCTACTATCAGCCCTTCAGAGTTTATCCATTGTTTCCTGGACACCCGGTATAACTACAAAGTTTCATCCAAATCCGTCCAGTCGTTTTTACGTGAAAGAGTAACAAACATCGATACATACTTATAAATTTTCGCGTTTATAATATTAGTAGGATTAGGATTGGTTAAGCAATTAGCGTTGCGAGCTTTCTAGTCAACCCACAGTAAAACATTAAAGGTTTATAAAAATAACAACAACGAAACCCAATATTTGAAACTGTTGTAGTAGGAACACTACTTATCAACTAGTCAAAGCTTTTACTTTTTATAGTACCTATATGATATCCATGTCACCAAACGCGTACTAATATTAGTACCTTCATACAAACGTACATTAAATAAGCATTGAATTCTAAATGATTCTACTAATTAATCATTACAATAGTAGGAAGAATAAAAATCACAAACAAATTTGAATGCATCCTGGATACACTTTGTAGTCAAGGATATACAGTAATTAAATAAAATTACCATTTACATTATGCGGAAGAGACGGGGCTATCTCCTTCACAATTTTCAAAACCCACCGCTAATTAACTTGTTTTCATTCTACACACCCAAACTGCGATACACCTCCATTAAAACCTCTTCAAACGAAAACCAATGAAACCTTCCAACGTATGCTAATCCCAGCTAATTTCATCCAACTTATTCTCAGGGTTAACATTATTCATACGAAACAAGAACCCTTATAAAAATTGTATGTAGATACATTTTATTCATGAGGTTACAATCAGGAGGAATCCCAGACATCCGGTGGGATTGTCTTAATGTCCGGATTTTGGTACCGACAAATTTACATTTTCTGCAATGACTGTTTATCCCGAGAACGTGGCATCGGAAAGTCCCGGATTTCTGCGAAAGTTATGATACTGGTAGTTGCGAAGCTGAACTTTGTGCTATTCTGTGTATAGCCAAATGTTTGGAATTTTCAAGTTGAGGATACCTAAGCATTTTTTGTACACATAAATGTTAAAACAATGTTGTGTTTTAAGCACGATACGTTACGTTAGTTACACAATTTAACGACCGTTCAGAAGTTTATTAACTATCCAATAAACACTACTGAAATGATATTTCTACAAACAAAACGTATAAACAGATGTTTTAACTCTTCTTTTTCTATTAATAATAACAACGTTTACAAAAGGACAATATTCAAATGTACAGTAAAACAATATCTTTTAAAATTCACCACTGAGATAAAATTTCTGCTAACAAAGCTACGTTAGAAGAGCATAAAATATTAAAATCTTTTTTTTTTACAAAATATTACAACTTTTTCAATATTAAAAGATGTTTCTCTTAATTAAGCCACTAAAGAATTAAGTCAAGTCCAAGATCTGCTGATGGTGCCATAAGGATGCAAACTGCTGATTCACACAATTTATAGTCATTAACCTCTGAAAGGGAGACACTTATCACAATTTAACGAAGATTTATTTTCATTTCCTGCATTTCAGAACATCTTTTCAGTTTTCAGCATCTGTTGGGAACACTTTTTTAAAGATAGAGATAAAATGTACTGAAATTGAAGTAAGTTAAATAAATAAAATAAATCTTTGGATTTATTTTATCGGAAATCAGAAAATGGAAAATAATGTTTAGTTTTATGAACTAATGAACGAATGCTTAGAAAAAACAATCAAGTTTTTCATTGTTAAGTCTATATTTTACATTAATAAATTGGCTACTTATTTTTAATTAAATATTATATATATCTATAAAAACATCGTGAACCCTGAATTAGAGAGAGTATCGCCAAAATACGTTTTATCGTTGTCAATCTGTTAACGCACTTTATTGAGCCTTACAAAAGATTTTAAACCAATATGACCCTTATTGCATTAACAAATAAAACCACTATTAAATTCCTCATAAACTTTATTTATAATGCTATTTCCGTAATTACTTATTTGGTAGACGCGGGTAATGAGGCGTCAATCAATTGGTCTTCATTAAGCTGAGGGCTATATGGAGTGCGGGGATTCGTGATAACGTTAATTGTGGGTTATATGTGAACTATATTCGTTGTTGAAGTAAATATTTGGTGGAAAAGGTATGATCGCTTAATGTTTTTTTTTTATATATCAATAGGGGGCAAACGAGCATGCGGGTCATCTGGTGGTAAATGATCACCGCCGCCCATGACTACCCGCAACACTGTGGGTGTTGGGGGTGTGTTGCCGACCTTTGAAGTTGGTAAATGAGTTATTTCTAAGTTTGGATTTTACTAAGCTATCTCTTAAGACTAGCTTTTGCCCGCGGCTTCACACGCGTTAAATTCGGAGTAAACCCCTAGCCCAATACTAGGGCTATATTTTGTCAATAAATCATTACGCTTAATATTAGTTATGCTTTTACGAAATTATGCATTTGAAAAGTATGCGTTATGATAATATGCGGCTAAATGATAATGGGTTTTAAAATAACGTAAATGCTCCTATTACCGCCCCTTTAAGCTGTCTCAGGAATAACTTTGAGTATATAGATAGATACTGATAGGTTAGTTAAGGTGTTTTAATTTAATATCAATCTTTGTGAAGTGTTTTGTTAGATTCGGTACTTCAATTTAGTATTTTATTACACTGTAATTAATAATTAATTGTTTAATTCGAAAGAGCAATTGATTCTATTACCGACCTAAAGATGTGATTTGATTCTATTACCGTTTTTTCTGATTCTATTACCGACCCCTAAAAATTGCCCCTTCATCTAAACGAAAAAATGGTGTTAAAAGTATATTAAGACATTATTACAGTTTTGAAATCAACATCTTAATCTTGCAATCCTACTTATATTATAAACGTGAAAGTTTGTGTGTATGTATGGATGTGTGGATGTATGTGAGTATGTGAGGATGTTTCTTTTCCACGTAAAACTACTGGACGGGATGAAACTTAACATTCATATAGGTTATACATTAGAATAACACATAGGGTACTTTTTACCGCGGGAAAACTTCTCATTCCCACAGGAAACCGACTTCCACGCGAACGAAGTTGCGGGCGGCCACTAGTCGTACATAATATACTTCCTTGCTGCCCTTTCGGACGAAAACCTGTTTTTCTTTAGGACATAAAAAAACCCGTCTCATCGCAATTAAAAATCGGCTTGTAGGCTAATTCAATTCGCCTTGAAATGGTAGGATACCAAGACATAGCCTTAAGAAACAGCTGGAACACCATCATTGAAAGGATAAGAGCGCTCTAAGTTTTCCACCAATTGTGCAACTGTTTCTAACAGTTGGTCTTTTGTTACAGGAAACCTGACTTTCCGACATAGAAAATCCAGTCCACAAGTCTTTTTTCGTTGAACAATATTGTTTTCCACAATGTTCATTTGTATATTTATTATTTGTCTTGTCACGGTAGTTTTTCTTGGTATGCCATAGGTATTCAAGCTTCGTATATCCTGCTTCCTTCATTGACAGCTATCAGCTAAGCTTCTAGTTGAGCAGAGGTATACTGTTTGCGCCTATGCAAGCAGTTTACCTCTGGTTACATGTTTCTATAAAAATGGTTCTTGTTATTTCTTTTCAGCTGTGAGTCGGTAATAGAATCAAATATAAAACTTACAAACTTCTAATAACGCCATGGATCGTTAATAGAGTCAAGTTATGAAATTTGGATCCTATTACCGCCCTTAATTAAGATATGATTTTATGCCATAAAAACCAATAAAAATGATTAAATTTAATGTAATTTCGAAAACTAATATATGTATTATAGTTGTTATGTGATAGCAAGCAGATAAATCAACTTTAAGTTTGTTGTTTACCTTAAGTAATATATCGGTGTGCTTACGAGGCTGGAGACGCGACACTATGGAAAGTGCGTCGTTATCGAGCGGCACTCATTCAATTACAAATTATTGCTAACACTGGCTATTTAGACATGACAAATTTACTCTGTGTGTTGACCAACTAATCTACCTATCTAATTTTTAAGTTAAAATTTTTATAGAATCTATATTAAGTCTAATATGACTGATTGAAAAAATAGATCGTTAATAGAGTACAAATTTTAGTAGGTCGTTAATAGGAGCATTTACGTTAATGGAACATGCTTAAAAATAGAGAGCCGTGCACGGGCCCATTTGATTTATTTTGACATTATTGTTAAATCGTTGAAAAGAGAAATAAATTGGCTTATTTGCCATACTTTGGCCACCAATATCAAGATACTCGTACTATCAAATCACAGCACACAGTCTTATAAAGCCATACATTTACCATTTCAATGCAATCTCTCAAATGGAGTATAAACAATCACAACACAAACTGAAACTCCCACGTGACGTCACAAAGACAAATACTTCCCTTGTACCAACATACTTCCTAGTTCCTGGTGGCCGCAAATCCAGAGCTGCATTAAATTTGCAATAGTTCTAACACCACAAACTTTGCATTGTTTATAGAACCGTTGCAAACTTACTGTGTACTTTGGTACACTAAGATAGCCTTACTGGGAATCAAGGGACTGATAAATTGCAGAGAGAGTTGTGGAGTCCACTTCGCAATGGCCATTATCATATTATTTTAGTACCAATAGATATGTACATACAGAATAATATTGAGTCAATGATATTAAGTTTTGAGACAATTACAGTTCCGCTTTGTTCAGTAGAGAATAAGATAATAAGAAATTGCTTGGAGAATCATAGCATTAACTTTGTAAATTACAAATTTGTTTCACTTTTATCACTTTTAGTACTATTTTATGGTCAATACATTGTCAGATTTTTGATAAAATTGTAAATTTCATTAAGAATATTGAAATTATTCATAAATGGAAAGTTAAGCTGGTATCTTTCAAAAACTGTTTTACGAATAACGTTGAAACTTAAAAGTTATAAGGCTACAAGTAATACAAAATGAACTTTAATACAAGAGATAGAAAAGTATGATTAAGCATAGAAAAGTTTATACTACCAATTACCTGAAAGTTTTGTACATGTACAGTAAACTAAATAAATAATAACTAAATTTCAAGGGCGTAACTGATCCATAATGGCAGAGTAAGAATGGATAACAACATATAGTACACCGGTTTGAGTGATATCAACCTAGGGCCTTAGTCTTGAAACAAATCATGTGATTAATATTGATTAGTATGGTTCAAATTTCAGACTCAATATGATATAATGGCGTTTTCACACTACGATTAGTAATTAAAAAGTACGTCCCTGATAAATATTCTCTTATAACGGGTGTAAAAAATCCACTTCCGAAGCCTTAAACTACGAATCTATTCTTGAGCCTAAATAGTAACTAAATTCACTAACTGTATAACCAGAAAACTCGATTTAAAAAAGTTATTAAGGATTCAAGTGGCGAATATCACTTGCCACTTGAGGTCATTGCTCACACATCAGTTTCTAGTTCAGGTTCAGGATTACATAGCAAATAAACCTAAAACACTATTTCATTTGAAATAATGTGGAAATTCGATAGTTTATATGCAATTTGGCACAATAAGGGTTTTATTTTTTAATTATAAGTTTTTTTTTTGGCTCTTAACTTAACGAGTACCTCTCCGGCAATGCCCAGTTTTCGTTTTCTGAAGCAGTCTTTTTACACACCCTGTACGTTTGTGTATGACGTACGTAAAAACACTGCCACCGTAACCGATCTACATTTACGTGAGTGAGCATACCAGTAAGCAAGTCTAATTACACACTAAAACCAAATTCAATTCTCTGTTGAGGTCACAGGTATATTAATAACCTTTGATTTGCGATGTCTGTGCGTACATAATGAGTTGCAATGTCCTAATATCTTATCAGTACCTAACCACGGCATAATCAAACCCGCAAGACTGATTATAATTATTTGCTTGGCTATAGTTGGCCATGGCCAATAAACGATAAAAGAGTTAATGTAAATTACCTTGCTATAATAAAAGTGATATATTCCAGGGTTGCTACATATTTAAAATACAACCAGAAACGTTTAATTCGCAATAAATGCGATCATTCCGCAGATTCAGAATTACTCAACGAGATTCTTACCTCGCTTCTCGCTATTTATAGCAGTTGCAGAAAACATTTTTAACCGAAATTAAAAATGTTACCGTTAAATTTTTTTAGACTTTATATAAAAAGGCATTGGTCTCACAAAATGTAGTCCATATCATCTTAAAATTGTACAAAATTGTGCGTTGAAGACTGTTCTCAACTTGCTTGCGCCATGTCATAATGCTCGTTTGATTGTTAAGGTACCCGTCTCTATTTTATACTTTTGCTCAGTAATAGCAGGTATTATAGTTAGTTTAATTTAGAAAGTCTATACTTGGAATTTGATTTGTGTTGTATTGATATTTTTTATTAACTTTCTTAAAACACAACTTAATTACGTATGTCAGTATTAAATCTCTAACTTACAAATTGTCTTTTAAAACATGTCTCCCCTTAAAAGAATTCTGTAGACACAACCGTTTTACCTGAGCTGAAATAAAACCCAGAAAATATTTCCTTCAAGTGGCTGCTGTTACTATAACACCGAGAAATATCTTTATTCCCCTGAGTTCTTTCACTTGTATGAAGTTGTATGCCTATAGCTCACGAAAGTAGAATTGAATGTATGTAGGCATTTTTTGTTTACGGTGTTGAATACAAAGTGCGTATAGAAGGCAATTTCTGCAAATAGGTAAATGCTTAAAAGTTTAAAGAGATAATTTTTATCATCTTAACTTTTATTGGGAAATTATATCACAGTTAAAGTAGATAATTATATAGGTAAAGGATAGGGTACATACAAGTTAAAGGTGTCTAGAAAATATTTTTTTATCAATACCATAGGAAACTTATAACAAACCTCCTTGCTACAAGATAATGATATAAATTAAACTAATATTTATAAAAATAATATTCAAATATTAAACCCAAGAATTGAGTAAAATATGTTTTATATTATTATAATTTCACTAATAATAAAACTAATATAATATATAATCTATAAAATTTCCATGTAACTGCGTAGTTATATAAAAACGTTTACATAAAGGGTGGCTCAAAAGCTCAGTCACTTTGTCATGTAAAACCGACCTCCTCTTTATACAGCGTGTTCCAAGAAAATTGAATTTCGTGGGCACACTATCAGTCACAGTTGTTTGACTATACCAAAAATGGTTTTGTAAGCACGTAGCTAGTTGGGACAAGAGCTTTATTTTTATTTGGACAGTTCAGTGTCGGTTAACCTCGGGGTAGAATAGACGAGATAATTGTGTAAGGAAACCTTTATCAGTGTTCCGTGTTCGCGGTCTGAAATTGTAATTTTATATCGATTTACTTCGGAACAGTTTGGTAGAATTAAATTACTTTTTGTTTTTGAAGTACTTTCATATGAAATTAGAAATAATAATATTTATAATAGAGTGTTTCAAAATAACGTTTAAAGCCTTTACCTTGAACACATATTTGTTTTAAATTATGTATGTTATCAAATTCATACAAAACGACTTGAAAAGTTAGGTATTCGAACCAGTATAGCATAACCAACTTACAATTTCAACCCTACTGTCATACAAATATCGCCCTAGTTCAACAAATTTATGCACAGACATTTCGGTACGTACGGCGTCGAATCTGTAGACGTGCCATCAGTCACAGTTGTTACCGAGGCTGGTATAGGTTAGATACGTATCTGAAACACGCTGTACATAGGCGGTACTTGTGCGCTGCGAGATATATAGTGTGGGGTGATGCGATGCCATTACGTTAGAAAATATTTGATGTATTTTTATATATGTATTGAAGGGTGCGGATTGCCAGTACCAAATATGGTGCATGACAGAGTCTATGTGACATCGAGAGAGCGGCCGTCAGGGTGAGGGAGATGATCTCAAGTCTTAGCGACGAACGGGTGTAATTCTTGGTGTCTGGGAATCTGGTGCCTTCCTGTGAATTGATCAAATGACCTACTGATTGCTATCAAGAGAAGATAATTACAGTGCTAAAACAGAACAACTTCTTTCATTGAAACTAACTACCCACGTACGCCCACAGCTTAAAGATGGCCATAGAAGATGGCTCTGATGTCAAAGGTATTCCAGCTGCCTTCGATATCAGAAGTGGGATCAGTGTTAGTTCAAAATGAAGAAGAAGAAAAAGATAAAGAAATTGACCGTTGCTATGCATTGTTTGAAAAACAAAATGAAAACATGCGCACGCAGATGTACCGAAAACAAGTGCATGGAGCTACCTGATTGCAACCCGAGAAAGAAGGACATGGACGTAAGATCATGATGCGCAACTGTAAATTGTGTTTTGAGGAAATTATTTGTGTCGTACCTAGTCAACATGTCGTCACGATAAACAATGAAAGAAGCATAAAGAACATAGCATCGCTATGGTTGTTAAAGATTGCAAATCAAGGAATGTCATACATTGAGAATCAAATTCTGTTCTCGAGCAGATTAATTTCTACCAAAGAACTAGCAAGTCATCCCTATAACCTGCATATCCTTAAAAAAGTCCGCCTAGCGACAGATCCTGTGACAAAGAAACGTCAGTTGAAAAATTGCAAGTCTATTTACGAATTCACTAACCTTTTAAAAGGAAGGAAGGAAGGATTTATAAAGAACAAAATAGCAGTAAAACTGTATCTGCACGCGGTCTCTATCTAACAACATACAAGCAACATCCTTAAAGGGAGGAATAAGGGCAAGAGCAAGAACTAACTACCTATTCACATCTTAAATGAAATATACCTAGTAAACCATACAAATCCTATAATCCAACAAAACAAACAAAAAAAAAATCAAAATTTCACAAATGTTATGTTTTGGGTATGACACAAGATGTATTGCGCGTAGAGTCAGCGCAACCAAGAGAATATCAGTGGCATCAGTGGAGTCAATAGTGTGCGCCAATTGAGATACTGCGTCACGATACCCGGTGAGAGTTTCTGTTTTCATTGCGAGCTTAATTTGCCGAACTATGTGATGCTGTGTGATATAATTTGTTTCAGAAAAACAGCTAAACCCGATGCGTCTGTCGTTTGCAAATAAGCCAAGATTGGAGCCGCGATGACGAGATGTGCTGACATGAGAACCAAACCCAGCCGTGCAGCAGCGTACAGCGAGGGCGCTGCTTCGCTACAAATGTCGTGCCGGGACACGTCGCGGTCTGGTGTACGAGCGGTGGTGGCATCGCGGAGGCTTGGGCCACCGAGCTGCGGGTCGGCTTATGCATCGTTGACCCCTGTCACGGGTTGTCTTGAACTCAAAGGTGAATGCTATTGTTTCTTTTATGATTCTGGTGCTAAATATTCGTTGGTAAAGAAAAGTTAAAAGTTAAAACAGAACTTTGAACTAACTAAAACGTTTTGAAAAGGTTTTAACTCTGATTTGTGTTACGATAAACATCGTTTTGATAGTATAAACTCACGATCACGTTTAAGATATCCCTGAGGGTCAAGTACCAGTTGATATATTAGACAGTAATGGTGAGGATGAAGTTGCATCCGTTTAAATTTTGGTGTAGAGGTTCTTGGTTCGTTGGGCCGGAGACTGTACCAGAATATCGTGGCCGGTAGTTCTGGGTAGTACAGTCAGGTCTGGCTTTGTAGCTGGGAGTCGTGGACTCGACTCGGGCTCCTTAGAGGGGCAGTTGGTATGTGTGTGGCTTAATGACAAGCTGAGCTATTCAAATAGCTGTTGACCACGAACAAGACACCTTACAGTAATCACATAGATTTTATTTTTTTGTTGGTTGGGTAAATGGTACTTTGCTTTCACTTATCTTGTTAAGTCACTTAACTATGTTGTAAATTTACCTCATTGTTTACTGAATAATTGTTTTAATGATGACGTTACGATAGATCGTTCAAAATGATTGACATTGCTGGTAGGTCATGTACCAGATGAAATTGATACTGCGTTGGCGAAGTTTAATTGTTTTGTGTAAACACGAGTGAGAGCTCTATCTGGCTGGTCGGGATCTGTTGAGACCGAGTAGTCGTGTGTTGTCTGAGGATGAGCACGGGCGATCCATGTGGTGGATGCGTATGTGTAGAGCAATGGTGATGTTGCTGGTCGGCCGGGGCCGTGGAGATAGAGAGGTGTTCACTCGTGTCGTGGCGTATCTCAATGATTGATTTGTTGTGATAAAGTGAAATGACCTTTATTGATGGTACATGATCTATACTGACTTAAGTGTTGTAATATTACTGTTTAATGATAGTCTAATTTACTTAGACAAGAAGTTAAAACAATAGTTCAGAGAATGAGTTTAAATTTTGGTTTGCGTGTGAAGTAGAGTCATGATTGTTGGTCAGAATTGGCCGAGCTGAACAAGTAGATACTGTCGTTTTGTGTTTGTCCACAGTATACTACACGAGGACGTGTACACGCAGGATGGCCGTGTCGGAGTTCGACTATTCTTATGGTTGATATAAGAAGGGTGCGGATTGCCAGTACCAAATATGGTGCTTGACAGAGTCTATGTGACATCGAGAGAGCAGCCGTCATGGTGAGGGAGATGATCTCAAGTCTTAGCGACGAACGGGTGTAATTCTTGGTGTCTGGGAATCTGGTGCCTTCCTGTGAATTGATCAAATGACCTACTGATTGCTATCAAGAGAAGATAATTACAGTGCTAAAACAGAATAACTTCTTTCATTGAAACTAACTACCCACGTACGCCCACAGCTTATAGATGGCCATGATGTCGAAGGTATTCCAGCCGCCTTCGATATGTATATTTATGTATGAACGAAAAATAATAAATTTAGAACCAGTGACTACTTTTTATGATTCACGCGATGGTAACTATAATTGAATAAATCCTTAAAAATGAATTTAATGTCATGTAAAAAACTCTACTATGTTTATATAGTCTACTTAAAAGAAGTTTGTTTCGCATAGGTGGTCAAAAATGGAAGTGGTAGTAATTTATGCTACGCTAAATATGTTAGCATGTTGTCTATTGTTGCGGTAGCAGCAAAACTTAACTTCAACTTAACTTCAACTTAACTTTTAATTTACTTCAACTTAACTTCAATTTAACTTCAACTTAACTCTAACACAACTTCAAGACACTTAAACTTAACTTCAACTTGACTTCAACTTAACTCTAACACAACTTTAACTTAACTACAACTTAACTTAATATTAGATGATCTAAAGATGATCATATGATACCTAAATTTATAAGTTAATGTTTATGTACTGCACAAAGGACCTTAAATCGTCTATGACCAAGGTGAGTACTCTTAGGTGAACACCAAACGTTTTAAAACTAAGACCTAGGTTTTAAAATTACGTACCAAAATGTATTATACTTAAAATGTTATAAAGACACAACTCAATAAAATAAACAATAAACTGTAAATGAAACCCCCATATTATAAGCACGAACGTCGTATTTTCATGTGTTTAATTTAAATTATACGCCACGAACTCAGTATTATTATCAAGATCCGCATTGTCGTCTGCAGAATTGTTGAAATTAGACTAGAAATTATAGTATTGAGCAAGATAGAAATTCATGAATTGGGAATACAGCAGCGGAGGTGTTTTAGTCGTTAGGCGGCCTATGTTAAACAATAGGTTTCAATGAATATGTAGGCAATTCTAGATCTTGGATTACATATGAATAGGGCATAGTATGCAATTAGCGTTTCATGAATTGAATTATCCATACCTGTGCAAAGCGGAATGCTCTAAAAAGATATTCCATTTTTGAATATTTTTTATTGCCTGTCTGCTTCTATTGGTCGTAGCAAAATGTTATTTATTTATATAGCCTATATAATGTTTCTCAACAAATTGCCTACTTCACATAAGAAATAAAGATTAATTAGCATAATTTTCAGAACCGTTTTTAAGGCCCTTAACGTGGTTCCTGTAAAGAACTGACGTCCATGCAATCAGGATATTTCGAAATACCCTACTGTAAGATAAGGGGCATTTTAACTTGCTTGGCTTTGGTATTTAATGCCTTAGCATCGGTAATAACCCAGTGATCATCTTTGCACTTCACAATAAATGTTTATTCGCACTGCAAAAACACCTTGCAATACATTTCAATTATGCCTATTTCATGTTTTTTCATATAACACCACATACAAACTCATACAAAAGCAAAACGAGACGTGATCGTTTATGAAATTTCACAGTTTGCCATCTATCAACGTCATAGATCAAAGCATTCATTCGTACGTATACGGAATTCGTTAGAATACAATTTGACGGAATAGGGTCCCGTGGCGAAACTAGTTTATAGGAATTTATGAAAAAATAATTCTTGAATCACATCGCCGCTGACAGCATTATTTTTTGTCATATTTTATTGCAAAATAGGCCAGTATTGCATTCATGTGGTTATAAGTGTTTGAGCGGCGGTGATCATTAACGATCACGTGACCAGTCTGCTCCCTACTGTTATAAAAATAATGAATGATTTGACAGATAATCATATCTTATGCAGAGTTGAATGTGTAGTTGTGTATAGCTTTTTAGTTGGCATAACAGCCGCCAAAATCAAGTGGCAGTAGAAATTGGCGTTAACGACTGAATAGAATAAAAATGTATGAAACTGTCATTTTTGACAAGATTACAATTTGACAGTTTCATACATTTTATGTACGAAAATGTTCGATACCGCTCGCCAAAATACACATACCAATACTTCCCTTAATCTCTCTTTTTTCGCAATAACAAACTTGCAGCTAGCACGTGGCGTATTTTAAAATCATTGCATAATTCGGTTATAATACTTAACCCTGTAAAATCACCGTCGACCTAACGTACTTACACCAAACCTAAAACTCAATTTAGCTTCTTGCAAACGTAAATTCACCGAATTCACGCGAGTTTTTAACATTTTCACGAGTGTTCCACGAAAACTGATTTACCTACATCCTGAAGGGTCCCATCCTGTGTACGTGCCCTGATAGGGGTTAAACGATTTTCGGGTAAAGTTACAGCCACTTTTTTAATTTGAATCGCTTTTTTACTTGCTTTGTAGATTGCCAGTTTGACTCGTATTTTATTCTAGTGAAAGTTATACGAAGGGGTGATCTATATTTTTAATGTAACGTTGTCAGTTAATAAAATAATGTTAAAGTCAATATTAAAAATAATGGCTTTTCCCTTAAACCAGAAAGCACTTAGCAGGCTTTTCTCAAATGAGATTATTTGTAGAGTGATACGTTGGAAAACAAATTGTTCTTATACAAGGACAGCTACAGTAAACTTTTTATTTTACGTTATTTTATATCCCCAAAGTTATCTGTTAATATAGTTTTCAACAAGCCATTTCGAAATCAAAACATAATAAACCCTAAATTAGCCATAATCAAAGATCTCATCTAATAATCCATATCCAAACGGCGCTTAAGACCGCCTTCAACTCGGCTACAACATTTTATCCAGCCCTTAGCCACCAATCACGTCCATGACTTTCAAGTCTGGAACTAAGCGTGGAAACTTCCCGCCTACGAACTTTAGGCAACTATCGTCAAAAACAAAAGCCGACGCGCCTACTTACGATTCTGCGTGCATTGCGGCCCAAATCACATTTTTTCTCGCCCTAGCATCCCCCACCATCGGCACTTGGGATCGTTTAGACCACTACGTGATTACACACCTCGGGTCAATATCAATTGAGATAGGTAGATAGAGTGTCTATAGTTTGACAGGTTAGTTGCTGGTTTTGATTGTAAAATTGTTGAATACGATTTCGTTCTGTTTGCCTTTTCGGATGATGTAGGTTAGGGATTTAATAGCAATATCAATTATTTAAATTTGAGCAAAACATGGTATCCAAAGTACCTACCTCTGGTTTAAGGACTATTGTAAGTATTATAAATTCAAATAGAAATTACTTTCCTAAGGCTGCTTATTTTAATTTGAGTATCTTTAAATTTAAGTGTTCAAGTATCTAAGCTTTTATTCAAACAAACACTAAAATCTAGTTTTTTTATTTGAAATATATTAGACACTATTCAAAATTTAATAATGAATAAGAGTTCGCTAATACCTCTTACCCGTGAGACAAACTATAAAAAACACCATCCAACCAACTTTACTTTTATCCACTCGAGCCACCTGTCCAAAATGGTTACGGTCGTGTTCGAACTAATCCCCTGTGTCTACGTCTTAGAAAATAACGAGGTTGACAATCAACTAACTTGTATAACTAGTTGGTCGGTCAACTAATGGCCGAGTCTAACGCCAGAGACACTTTTGCGGACATACGCTAACGTAATTAACCTAAGAACTAGGTAGAAGATATGTTATTATTCAGTTGTTTGCTTCAGAATGGTTTCATTGCTGCATTTTTTAATGATATTTTTTTAATTGCTATAGTAAATTCTTCTTTCGTGTGATGAATATGCACTATGCTAGTATAAATAAAATGATAGTAACAAAAAGATCAAATATAATTAAGATTGCGATGAGAATCTAAAACATAGGTATCTGGTGGATATCTATTAAAGACATGGTTTCAGTCAATACCATGAAGTAATATAACCGATAAAAATAACAAGGTAATGGTGTTTTTCAACCATGGGTAGTCGCAAATGTTTTTCCCTATGACATTTACTGTAACTACTTAGGACACGCACTCGCAGTCTCCCTCTCTCATGTACACAAGGCGAGTCTCTCAGATGCTCTGTATTTGTATCAAAAATCTATTGTAAATGAATGTAAAAACATATTTACATTTGAAAATAATGCATTTTAAATCAAAATACTGAAGCATTTTAAAAGTAATGAAGTTACAACCAGCTAGTACAAAATACGAGATATGAGAAATTTGTATTGACCATGGAAAAACGAATTAAGTTCCAGTTAATGTAACGAATATGTATTTTATATTCACAAAAACCGCAGGTTATTTATCAATATTCCGACTAAAAATTTAACACGGGATTTCTTTTGAAGGAAGTTACTATAAAGTGAGCTCACATTTGCTTAATAAGTCATCAATATATATACATACAATTTCAACGTAACATCTCTCATTTCAATAATTAAAGGGAGTAAAATCTTTGTTGCAGAATTCTAAGAAATTAATCAATCATCATTTTAATCTTTTGCATTTGTAACTGTAATTTAATTACGATATCTCTGACAATCAAATAAGTATACTCGAATTTAAAAACTTTGGATTCGGATTTAATTTAACCAAAAGTTTGTAAATATAATGAAATAGATTTATTATTTTATCTGCATTTTCTGCAAAGCCGGAGTATGATATTTTTTTTCCCTTTAAATACCCAAATAATTTAATGTCTTAACAGCAAAGAGTTATGAGAGTTTCAAAAAACGACGAAGAACTTCAAGAAAATGTAGACATTGCCCTTGCATATTGCGTTTATAAAGGATTGGCTATCGCTATCATATTGTAGGTATTGTAATAAATTGAGGTGGACACGCAGCAATATGTTTTGCGTTTACTTTGTATTTCACCGCAATGCGCCCGCAAAAAGTCTACTACAATCCCTTTTAAATGAATGCGTATATCCAGCTGTAAATGAATAGTACTTGTTACAACTAAGACATCAATAAACAAATATGGACCTAAAGCTAGTTCATGTAAACATACTGTAAGCAAAGAAAACAAAGTACCTAATTCTTTACAACCCTTAAAGGGATCAAACCAATAAATCTGCTTGGCAAATCTGATTCGAAGAAAATGTTTCTTGTAAAGTAAGCCGTAACTCGTGCTCGGCCTAAGATGGATTTGCATAGCTGTTAGGGAGGTTTTCAACTGTCTACAGATCTAATACACTTAGTTCGCTGTAGGGGGCTTCTGGTTGAGTATGTTGTATGGGGTTTCATGTCTTGAGCATAATGAAGCAGTACGACACCGCGGGTCTCAATTCTGTTTCTTTTGACACAAAGCCACTGGTGCTATACAGGAGGATATTGGTGACGAACATGCAATGTTCGTACAAATTGTCATACAAAAACTACTGATGTACCACACGCCAATGTCCCTTGGCACACGTTGAAAGTTACAGAATTGCCCCCCAAAGTTTTATATCTAAATGAATGAATCTGTTATTATAACACATTATTTTGTTATTTAGTATTTAGTGTAGAAGATTTTTTTGTACTTTAAGGGTGTGAATTCACATTGTTTTAAATGTAGCGCGAACCAATTAACAGGTGTCGTATTAATTTGAGAAATTAAAATTATTATATTAAACCATAATAAATGTTCATGCCCAATTAAGCAAAGTGGGATAAAATATTATTTTGAGAATTTAATTCGCGGAGAATAAACACGGAATTCGATAATAATTTTGCATGAAACACGTAATGCAAAAACGACACTACGAGAAATAATAATTGGACATTCGATTCAAGAATATCAGCACGGAATTTCATAATTTTGTAATAAAAATATTTACAAACGTAAATGTATGTCGTCATGCGATAACAAACTTGACTAAAGTTTTAGTACTAATTAAAAACTGCTCTTATTAGACGAGGCTTCAAATATGATTAGATTTATACTTTCTGCCTGTAATTCTGCCATCAAAAGTTTTTGCTGAGTTAATAAAGTCTAAGTGAATAAAAAACTTCTTGAATAAAAAACTATTTTTATTTGTCTGTGACAAAAAATAATTTTTTATGACAAGAAAAACTCAGTTTAACACTACATGTAGATTGGAACAACCTTACACCCTCGACTACTGCACAAAGCCTCCGCGACAAAGTCCATAAAGAAATGCAAGAACTAGGTAATCCACTCAATGCAATGGTGTTACCAATTCGGATGGGGTGCTTTCACTTTGACGGTTCTTACAACGCGTGAAATGAAACTGATTTGGAAAAGTGTGAGGGAAATATCCCTGTGGTTAATTTCAAGTTTGCAGAGAATGAAGGCTTTTCTATTATTGATATCAGATATTGACGATTTAGCTAAAGTCGTTACTTCAATATATTCGATTTCGTCTTCATCTACACTTTCCATCAGGTTTGATGGAAGACAAATACTACCCAGTAAGAATATAAGAAACAAAACAGTACAATTTTAAGTTTAGTCAAGAAAGAAAACAATATGATTATAATTTTAAGCACTGCTTTTGATGTAACAATGTTCAGTCAGTTATACATAATGTATGCTTTCACAATTTAGGAACTCATTCACAGTTACAAAAACTGTTTTATTGTGCTATTATTGTTTTACTGTGCCTTTGTGTGTTTTCGTTAATAAACTTCAATTTTCCTACCGACACCGTCCAAACTAACCCATTTCAAATTTACCTGCTATCATCAAATTTCCATACCACCATATTCCAAGTTTGAATTCCGAAGCCCTGCTCAACACCCGAAATATTTTCGAAAACATAAAATAAATCTAACCACCCCCGAACACCCCCACCCCTCTCGTTTTGCTTTTCGTTCTCTAAATGTAGAGTCGACAGTTCTCAGACAAACGACCACTTCTCAGAAGATAAGAACTGAACATTTTCTAAAGGTTTCTTCTTAATTGTCGTCGCAAGTTTTTTTTTATCATCTCGAGGAACTAATACGATGTCAACGGATGGTTTATCGAGTTCTCTTTGTCTTCCGTTTTGTTTTGTTTCGAGTGTTTCCTTTGAACTTTGTAACAGCATATGTATTCTGAAGTGTTTAAAATGCTTTTATACTTATTCTTTTGTAATACTGTAGATTTTCAAGAGAATATTGTTGGTAGCATTATTTAAGGTGCTCCGTAACATAGGTAAAATGGAAAAGTAAGGGTAAAGTATGTTACAAATTAAGCAAAGCCTATATTAATTAATATTTTTTGTCAAAATAATTTCTACTTAACGTGGTAGAAGCATCTTTAAGATATCTTGAAGGCACTAAATATGCTTGTAGCAATTGTAGTGTATCAAATAAATGAAACCAAAACAGAAAACTGTAAATGTTAAACCAATCACCGTTCATTTATCGAAAAAACGTAAATCGATCCAATTCTAATTGAGTGACAAAAGCTAAAACTCTTTTTTTAATTTAACGAACACGCCAAAGTGTCCGTTTTAATTATATGATCGCCGATTAACCATTAATTTATTTTCTCACTTTTTTAACGACGTGTCTGTTACTGACACCAATTAATATACAAGAGTTGGATAAAGTTTTATCGTTCTGGACAATTGTTACTGCGAACTCCGCATTTTTATTCCCCATTATTTTTATGAATCTCCAGTTTTATGTAAAATATGAAGCCAGGTTTATAAAGATGAAATAAAACAGTTGCTTTTAAAGCCAATAGAGGAATTGAGTTTCTACTAAAAACCTAATTCATTCTTGGTGTCAAATTAAATGCATAAAAGCAATTGGTTGTTAAAGCTATTTAGCCTCTATTTTCCCATTTCATTTTGCAGCACAATAAAGACCTACTTAATGCTAAAATTTGAATTTAATAAACAAAAAACACGTAAATCAACTTTAGATATAAGCTCCAACGAACTTTCGACTTTCACTTAATTTACGGTCTTCACATTTTTGTAAATCCTTATAAGCTTTTACCCAACTGGCCCAAAGGTAATGTTTTTTTATTTTTATTATACAGACAAAAGCCTCCTTTTCCAATAGCGGGAGATATAAGCTATGATAGTTCGTGGAAGAGCAAACTAGATAATCATCAAATGTGTGAATATTTTCTGTATATTCAATATTTTATCGATATGAGTAAGTAGAATAGAATAGAAATACTCTTTATTGCACAAAAGATACATTAAGTTTCTACAGACAAAAATAAAAATAAGGCAAACGGTGGCCTTATTGCTCTGAGCAATCTCTCCCAAGCAAACCTTATCTTAAAGAAAAATTCAAAAGTAGAAATCGGATAGGTGCAGCGGAGTAGAGGTATAAATAGATATGTATTTCTTTTTTTTAATAATTAGCTTAAATATTTTAATGGTAGAAATCACGCATCGTGCAAAGTCATAACAGCCTAAGATACGGAGTAATTAATATTATGTTATCACAAATATGTTTATTATCTTGCATAATATATTGTGTATTATTTATTAAACTCATGAATATGAACCTGTTTAATAATAATGAATAATAGGTATTTAAGTCGGTTCCTGTACTACAAAGACATTATTTTTATTCTGCATTTATTTAATAACTAGTGGGCGGCCACTAGTTATTCTTCTCACTAGTTGTTCTATTCTAGTTACTCCGTTCGCGTAAACGTCGGTTTCCCGTGGGAATGAGAAGTTTGCCCGCGGTAAAAAGTACCCTATATGTTATTCTGATGTATCACCTATATTACTAGAAGGTTTCATCAAAATTCCTCCAGTAGTTTTTACTTGAAAGAGTAAGAACCATCCATCCATACATCCATCCATCCAGACATACTGACAAGCTTTCACGTTTATAATATTAGTAGGATATCCAATACAATTTTGCGACAGCAACGATTTTTTTACCCAGCGAATTTATATTTACCTTATTATCTACTGATACACTAGCAGAATAACATTAGTATGAACAACGTACAGTCTTATATGAGAACCAATTTCGTTTGGCACGAGATGCATCCCGTTTTTAAATCAACCTACAAAACTAATATGAAGAGAAGATGCAGAGCAATATCGACAGCAAATTACGGTATCTTCATGAATATTTCATACACCCACCTGCCGATGTTATCCGGAAATTAAACGTGAGTTTATGATCACTTTCAATACCTCGTGGTTATGGTATTTTATTTACTAAGAATTGTTGGGAGAATACAAAATTGTCTAGGAAGATATATTTATAAATCTGGGAAAAGTCGATTATTTTAGAGAAAAAAATTGATGTTGCTTTTTGATTTTATAATTGTTATGGAAAACATATTTCTCAGAAAAGTTTGAATAGGTAGAAAAGCTAAAGCGAGCCTACGTGTTTCGTAGAAATATTGGTAAACGCTATTGCATTTAATTAAAATACTAGATACACGCTTTATTTTTACGGAATTTGTAATTATAATTATTTTTTTAGACTTCATGGAACTTAAAATATAACTGCCACAAAATCCTATTTATGAATATCAGTTTTTCGTTAGCAGCTTAGCATGCGTTAATCTGAGAAAATTTATGCAAGAATCTAAATAAAGTGAAACTTGTTGAGTATGTATGGATGTTTGTAACTCTTTCACGTAAAAGCTACTGGACGGATTTGGATGAAACTTTACAGTACTTTTAACCGCGGGGAAACTTCTCATTCGCACGGGAAACCGACTTCAGGCGAACGGAGTTGCGGGCGGCCGCCTAGTCAAAGATAAAATAAGATGGCACTACATGAATCGCACTTACTCTTACACCATTTAGATGTTAATAAAAAATCTTACCTATTAATAAAATTGATCCCCACTAGGGTGTACCACTAATTTGGTCTTTTTCAAATTATGTACATGTTTATCACGCACTAACGGTGAGGGAAAAACATCGTGAGGAAACCCACATGATTGGATGATAATCCATCATGTGATCCACCAACCCGCACCGAGCCAGCGTGGTGGATTACGGCTCAAACCCTCTCGCTATCCGAGAAGGAGGCCTGTTCTCAACTATGGGACATATATAGGCTATTTATTTATTTATTTATTTATTTATTAATAAAATAACTTTGTAACAAAAAATATTTGAGAATAGATATTTTGAGAATAACTATTCGGAATTTGAACATTAAGTTACAAAACTGAGGAAGTAGCAATTTTAGTAAACGATTAATCCCTCAAAAACCTACCCAAATGCTCAAACCACAACTGTGCAATTTCACGTTAGAACATCATCCTCAAACCGGCAAAATCTTGGAGCAGTGAGTGAATATGTTGTTATATGTTACGCCGCTGGTAGGTAGATGTTCTCTGTCGTGTAATAATATCAACGTGCATGAAGACATTCGGAACGCACCGAGGGATGGCGCGCGGTTGTATTCGCACATTCTGACCGAACTTCGGAACGGTGCCTGGTTAACTTGAAGATTTTATTTGTATGGAGAAATAGCATTAGTAATTTAGGACACACCAGCAATAAAAAACCTATTGAAAGAGTTTCTATCAAAACTTAAATGTTAGAAAAGCAAAAATAAGCAATTAGTAATTTAGGTATGTGTTGTTGTAAACCCATCCTAAAAATATTTAAATAGGCCCCGACACCAAAAACTGTGGCATTGTTTTTTTGCAATCTATACACAACAAGTGTACTGAGAAAATAGTGTCATCTCTTTTTCTCCTACATTAGTTGCAAACACTACTTTCTCTTTCGTGCACTCGCCATTTAAATTTGTTATTTTAGAAAGTGCGGAAGGAAAAATAAAAGTTTTTAATCAAATCGCAATACTACGAGTGAAATGTTACACCTCTGGCTTTATTTGTGTTTCTAGAATTGTTGTTGCACTTTAGAAAGGCACACGATGGCATTTTGTGACACTAAACTGCTTGCAAACGTCCTTTACAACACGTCCGGCTAACACTGTGTTTAGGGGTGCACTGATCCCAGGTTAGTGAGCTCACTCACTTCAACTGTGGAACAACACGGCGCGGTCTCACTGCGGTAAAGGCCTATCTAACGATTTAAATCTATGGTCTCACCAGTTTCTGCGAGTGTTCTCGATGTCCACATTTGGTATAGAATAGTGGATTGGCATTACTTAAAAATCTACTTTTCAGTTAGTAACTAAATTCTTGTGTGTTCTAAATGCTGAAACAAATGGTTATCATGTACGAGTAGGTATTTAAAAAAAAATGTATGTTGGTATAAAATTCTCACTAATCTCGCACCTTTTTAATTTTTGCTAAACATCTCAATAACCTAACGTTATAATTTTATAACGGATACCGCACTCACCGAACGAAACACAGAAACATCGTCCCTACTTCACATCGGTTTTCTGTGCGACGGTGGTATTTCACCGGTCGAGTCGGCCCACTAATCGCTGCAGACAGAGCCTACAGCTAGACTCTACCACCCCAAGCTATATTAATTCTGTCCTTTTCCACAAAAACTGCAAAAATATATCATCAATTCCAGAGAAACGTGTCAAAATACGGCTACAACTCTTTTTATTAAACTTATAAAGCGAGGATGCTCGTGAAATTTTACCTCACGCCGCGCATTGTTATCATCTTCGGATTAAATTTATACTCGTTGTGATATTGTCGAGTAATTTTTAATTCATTTAAAAGCTTCACCAGCCGAAAACATAAATGAAGAATGAACGGAAAGTAGCGAAATTTAAATAAATTATTAAAATAATACAGCCAGCCATTAGTCTGTTAAAAAGGTTTGTGAGAAAATTCGAGAGGTAACTATAACAACGAGTTTTTGAATAAAACGGTTTTTGGAAATGTAATGCTATCGCCCTCTCCCCGTTGTTCCATGATGCTGCGTGAAAGAGATAACTGCAAGTTAGATAGTACGGTTGTTAAATACATACGATTGAGATTTCGTTTTTCCTAATCATAATCATTTAAAGTTTGTAGATATTTTTCAAAATTTAAGGTTTTATGACTTTTATTTTGCCTCTACATATCTGCTTAGATTGTTTTTGGTCCTAAACTTAGCATTATTCTTATTATTAAGTAACCAAAATACCTACATTATCTAAATGGTGATAGTTAGCACAAAAAAACGGGCTTAGTACATATCTGAATTCTAAAATACGGATGAAACTAGCTTTTAGTTTGCGTGAATAGTTTGTTTTTGGCAGGGACAAGCCACCAAATAAATAATAAAAGGCTTTGGAAGCTGAAAAATAAACCCAGTTTCCGCGTTATCTTTTGTCTTTAAATAAACCCACATAGTTTTTTGAAGTTATTTTTTATTTATTTTTTATATAAAGTACCTACTCTTTTTTAATTTTGATTTTGGAGTTGTAATCTTTAGCTATTTGTTGTTCTAGGAATTTCCATGTAAAATTTTACTTTATCATCATCATCATTACATAGTATAAATCGAAGTCGCTAATTCTGTCTGTTTGTATGTTTGTCCGCTGACTTCTCCTTAACCGCTTAACGGATTTTATTGCGGTTTTCGGAGTATTAAAGGTATTTATTTCATTAAAATTTGTAAGTATAGATCATTTAACTTTTGTAAATTAGCCAAAAACCAACGTATCGTGAACAAGTCGCGGTAAATTAAATCATTGCGAAGCGTGGGCGGGTTGCTAGTTATTTTATAAATGTTTGGTGGTGGTCTATACAATTTCACGCTTCTTTAACAGTGAATATTTCTCAGTTTGACTGCATTGGATGTAGAAAACCGATACTTTTCAGGTTTCCAGTACATTTCCTTTAGTAAATATTCAGTCAAAACTGTGGGTAGACTGTGAAATGTGTGCTGGGTTTCAAATTTTACTTTTATTTGGATAGCGGCCCTCTATTGCTCAGATTCGAATTTTAAAAAGTAAATTGCTGAATTTGAAAAGTAGCAGAACTTTCAATGAACCAAATCGTAAAAAATATGGTATATTTTAACAGTTGATATTTAATAATTAAATAACAAAATGTGTTCATATAAGATAGAGCAAAATATATTAAACTAGTGGCCGCCCGCGACTCCGTTGGCGTGGAAGTCGGTTTCCTGTGGGAACGAGAAATTTCCCGCGGTAAAAAATACCCTATATGTTATTCTGATGTATAACCTATATAATTGTAAAGTATCATCCAAAACCGTCCAGTAGTTTTTACGTGAAAGAGTAACAAACATCCATACATCCATCCATACATACCTACTGACAAACTTTCACGTTAATAATATTAGTAAGATTACATATCTTCTAATCAACTATCTATTACCATGAGTATTTCGTTTTTAGGAATGTTTTCTTACCTATACATGATTGGTATTAGGAATATTTAAAACACCAGACTTTAAAACCCATTCGCCGACAACACCGATTGAAACCCCACACTAAGTTCTACAACTACTTCATCAAACTTTTCATTTCTACCCGCGGCTCATAGCCCTCCGTACCCCGGTAATCCCCGCCGGGGGGCGCAATTTAATCGCCTTTGTCCCAACACGTGTGTGTAATAAGATCTTTAGATTCTGTGTCGCCTGTCTTTGACAGCGCAACGATTATAGCGGTCCGACGGCTCCGAACGAAATTCCTTTTAAAAACAAACGTACTTGTTCTTATTTTAAAAAGGCGACGGTTGGCTCTACGGTTATTGCTGATTAAGGTCGGAAGGACTCATTTTTTCGCTTGTTTTTAACAACGGCTTTTGAGTCTGGCGCCAAATAAGGTTGTTGTTGAAATTCCAAATTGAACTACTTTCTGATTTTTCAGACGACTATACAATAAAAAAAGTTGGCCTAATTTGTTTATTTTCGTCAGGGTTTATCCAATTGTTAAATTGAAAACTACAAGACTCCATCAATTATTTGTGAACAATCAACTCATTCACGTTATTCGCGTCAGGTTATTTCCATTGGAATGAATTTTAAAAGTTTCACAATGTTTTTAACCCATGAAGTAAGGTTCAATGGGTGTTGAAAACGACTTGAATTTTTGTTAAGCATTCAATTTACAAAATCCAGTGTTGCGATGTTTGTACGATGGCTGTTTTTTATTTTTAACAATCATGTTAGTTGATTGGGTGTTATTTAATTTGGAAATGTTCGAACTCAAAGTATATATTTTTTTTCCCTAACTAGCAACAGATTTGAATAAAGTACTAGCTACGGTTTTTTCTTTCTTAACTTCAATGATACGCAATGAAAAGTTATAATTGAAAACGCACCGCGCCCGTCAATCCGTATACAATTTCTCAGCCGTTGAATGTCATTTCATTCATTAAATGACTCAATCACGACTGAAATGACATTTAGTAACTGATAAATCGCTGAAGTAAATTACGTCGATACTGGCCTATCAAGAAACTGATATGAAGTATTAACATATCATGTTTTTGAATAATTTTCTGTTTGTATTTTTTTCTATTGTTTTTTGTAATTTATACGTGTTATCATTCCTGTCTGCTAGCGTTTAATACCAAGTGAATTATTCCGAATAAACTAAACATGCCGCTTAAGATATCGCCGTTGCATTTTACGTATTCTACTTTACTAGACACATAAAACCAGACTTATTTCATTTAATCATATAATTCTGTTAAATTCTGAGACTTTTGACGTAAGACGACGTTATAAAATTTTGGTGTTCTGCGTGAGTGAGCGGTGAATTGCTTCATTGGTTTTGACATTTCAGTCTCGGGGGAAATTCTGTCTCGTCTGTTTGGAAAGCTTCAAAGTGGACTGAATCTTGTGGAATACTGTTTGGGCAAATATTGCTACGGTTTTACAATGAATTATGAATAAGAGATAGGTAACTGTAGACGTTTGATGGAGTTTTTGATTCAGATGAGCTATCTGACTTGTATATTGTTTGTTATCAACGTTTTTAAAAGGTTTCTATAAAAATATTACCTGTGCGAGGATGTTGCAAGATTTGGAATAAAGTATTTAGTATTGATAAATAAAATGTGTGTTCAATTGTATTATTCGTGAATATACTTAAAAGTTAACAATGACCACTTAAGTGTTATGTGTTGTTATTACATATCTAAAGAAGATTTAAGTATCAAAGCCAGATTTAGGCATAGAAAGTAGCATCAAATGTTGATTTGGGGGATGATGTTGAGGATGATTTTAAATAATAATAAAATATTTTGATTAAACTTAAAGCCGCTTTTAAAAATGTAAGAATAAAAAAAAAATACAAACAGTCCTTACAAACTTTCCGTTTACAGAATCAATGTCAGAACAACATTCCCAAAACTCGCGATGTTCCCTTAACTCGGTAAAAGTTTAAACGCCACTCAAAAATCATTTTAATGTAAATTACAAATGAGTTTGTTTTCGAAAGAGGTCATTTCGCTGTTTTGCAAGTTAAAATTTTTACCTGGCGTTACGTACCGCTAAAAAGTAACCTGTGAAGCTGAGAAACAAAAGTTGGGCTGACCATTTTGTGAAAATTGACGTTTCAAACGTAAGGCCGAATGGGGTGTCAAATAACGTTTTGTTAGAAATTTGGACACGCTCCGCCGGAGAGGTTATCCGTTAGGAAAACAAGTGAAAACTTAAATCGGTATTTTTGTTAGCCGCGTGCATGCAATTTCGAATGAACTACGCAGGGAATACGTGGGTATACATTTTTAGGAATATTGTTGAGTTGAAAAAACTGGATTAATAATACACGAAGATGAATAGTTCGGTGAGAGATGATGTTCGGTCTGCAATGAACAAAAAAACATTAAATATAGGCGAAGTTTACGTAATGGATTTGTACGTATATAAAAAAATATACATTTAATCAAAATGAAATAACATATCGCCAAGAACAATTTCTATCTTGTCACCTTGCATACATTTAATATAAATAACTAAGCAAGCGCAAGCTTAACCTAACTTAAGGGAAATAACACCTTAGAAAACGTTGACGTGGGAGCCTCGTTGATAGAAAAAGTAAAAAAATATATCTACCTCGGGCACAAAATCAAACTGGGCAAAAATTCATTAGAGGTAGAAATTGATCGACGAATACAGCTAGCTTGGGCCGCTTTTGGAAACTTGAAACATGTATTTCGATCCAAAATACCACAATGCTTGAAAAAGAACGTATTCAACCAGTGCATTCTTCCGGTCATGACTCATGACATACGCTTGCGAGACATGGACTCTAACTGCAGGGCTAATACACCGCCTAAGAGTAACCCAGAGAGCTATGGAACATGCGATGCTTGGCATCTCCCCCCGAGACAAGGTCCCAAACATTCTGATCCGCCAAGGCACCAAGCTTACCGACGTCGGTAATCGGGTTGCAAGACTTAAGTGGCAATGGCCCGGTCAAGTTTGTCGTAGAGATGACGACCGATGGAGCTACCATGTCCTACACTGGAGACCTCGAACACGTAGAAGAAATGTCGGCAGACCACCAGTCAGATGGTCGGACGATATTGTAAAGACGGCGGGGCCGACCTGGACCAGAACCGCCGCTTCAAAAACCATATGGAAAACCCATCAAGAGGCATATGTCCAACAGTGGACTCAATCATGCTGAAAAGAAAGAAGAAAGAAGCGCAAGCTTATATTATAAATACCATAACCAGTCTGCGAAAAAACTCAGAGTTCAATTAGAGAATTTCGAATAGATAATTAATTTTTAACCCGATCCCTTTGTTAAACACAGGAAATACTGCTTGACTAAGCGCTACAAAGTTTATTATATTCTTTATCAACCGTATTTTATATATGGGCGGATGCCTTTCATCGTCAGAATCAGCCATATTTACAATAAGTTGTAATGTCAGTTCAATTAATCGCACACAGTATCTTCCTTACAGAAATTCACTAAAATTTATTCACTACTAATTAGGGAATCACTTAATCAAACAGTTTTAATTAGAAACAATAAGGCACAAGATTACTGGGAACAAAAGCGATTCGTCGCAATAGTGGTGCGCTTGCCGTTGACGTTCAAAACCAAGTCCCGTTCAACATAGCACAGACCATCACACGACGCTCCGCCAGACTGACAGTTGTCAAATCTCGTTCCGACGTATTTCTTAACAGATGGTGCTAGCAATGCGCCGTCATATACAATATTAATAATATTAAAGTTTTAAATGGCTCAATTAAAGGTATATTACACACACACACACACACACACATGCACACACTCACTCACACCCGCTCATGCATTCGTACGTAGGTACACAGTCAAACTTATGAAAAACAATCAATTTTATAACAATGTTGATGGTTGAGCCACTGACGCTACCCACATCACAGGGCAACCTACAGTGGAATTGTGATTATGTGTAACGTTTTTAAAATTTTTTTTTTTATTTTTTTTTTCATTTAATATTTTCCTAAAATTTTCTGCCGTCCACATATAACGAGGTTGTGATTGGTGGTTGAACTTAACGCGATCTAATAAAATTAATACTTAGTTTATGATTAGCCCATACTTGATTTTATATCGATCGAGTGACCACTACATAGGACGTCGATGTCGTTTCCCAGAACTCTGCTAAAGTTAAATATTGATGTTTTTCTCAGAGAGGATTGCAGATTTCTTCTCGTGTTCCTGGTAAAGAGTGAAAACAAATATATTTATCACATCTAACAAGATAAAATAATTCAAACATAAAATTCCTATCTAAGTTTTAATTAACCGAAAGTAGCCACTCCAAAACTTAAATTTTAACAAACATCTGCTTAACAAGAAGCTACCTTGCTGAAACTTTAATAATTTGTCATGCCTAAAGGTGGCTAAATAAACAGCCACTTCGTTAGCTACACACTGAGAAATTGTCTTGTGATTGTTCTCAATAACAAATTAGTTAATTAAACATATTTTTTTCACTCAAGGAAAATCACTTTTCGTCTCTTTTTTTTTAATTTGGTCATAAAATCTTTATTATTCTTAATAGTTTATCTCGGAGCTTTATTCCCAAATTAATTATATTTAACCGGAGTCGTTAGAGCTTTAATGCCTTATTACACACCGCTTTTAGACATATGAGAAGAGGTAAACCGCAATCCTACTTAATGAGATAAATCCTTCTAAAATCTTAGTTTAGCAAACCTGTTTGATAGTAATATTACATTTTGCCCTATTTTGGATGTTAACACTTTATAGGTTGGACACATTTTAATTTACTTATAAAGAAAATGTTATAAAATACGGTTTAAACCTCGATAATTTTTTTTTGTAACTACTACTGACGATATTTTTTGGAACGAAAAATACAAAATATAAAGTATTGAGGTATAAATTATAGGGTGTTGGTTGAGATTGGTCATATAAAAGGTCACTCTGTAACCATCAATTTAAGTCATAATTAAATACGCTTATCTAAAAAAGATAGACCGTCCCCAAAGTAAATACAAACATTTCAGTAAGTGATTGTATAACAACGGACTTAATTTACTCATGAAACCAAAGGAGTTCTAATAACATGCTAAACTAATTAACTTCTTGAGTTGTGTGACTTTTAGCAGTAATCTTCACCTTTATACCTATATTACTTACTTAGTTGAGGGTAGTCATGGGCGGCGGTGATCACTTACCATCAGGTGACCCGCATGCTCGTTTGCTACCTATATTACATAAAAAAAAAAAAAAAAAATACAAAGATATTAAATAACAAACTAGAAACCCAAAACTAGGTAAACAATTTGAGGAACTTTCACGTGGTTTTTAATGATACTCAATATATATAAGTTGGGACAAACTTTTAGGGTCAGGTTTAAGATATAATTCAAGTTTGACGAAATTACGCGTAAAACCTACTTTAGCATTTCGCAATTTGTTTTACATCTAGATCAGTGCTTCCCAACTTATTTGACTAAACCACTTTGATCTCCATATTATAAGTAGGGCTAAAGATAAACAGATTTTGAATTAAATAATCAATATTTTGTTCTTATACAGGGTGTAAAAAGACTGCTTTCGGAAACGAAAACTGGGCATTGCTGAATGAAGGGTTGCGTTAAAAGCAAAAAAAATTTTTTTTTTTCGAATTGTGTCAAATTGTATATGAATTATTTAAATTGAGTTTTCTGTGTATACTTTTAGATTAGCGAATTTAGTTAGAATTTAGGCTCAAGAATACGTGGTTTCAGGTTTCGGAAGTGGTATTTTTACACCTTTTAGGTACCTACTCTTTTTTAATTTTGATTTTGGAGTTGTAATCTTTAGCTATTTGTTGTTCTAGGAATTTCCATGTAAAATTTTACTTTATCATCATCATCATTACATAGTATAAATCGAAGTCGCTAATTCTGTCTGTTTGTATGTTTGTCCGCTGACTTCTCCTTAACCGCTTAACGGATTTTATTGCGGTTTTCGGAATCTTAAAGGTATTTATTTCATTAAAATTTGTAAGTATAGATCATTTAACTTTTGTAAATTAGCCAAAAACCAACGTATCGTGAACAAGTCGCGGTAAATTAAATCATTGCGAAGCGTGGGCGGGTTGCTAGTTATTTTATAAATGTTTGGTGGTGGTCTTTACAATTTCACGCTTCTTTAACAGTGAATATTTCTCAGTTTGACTGCATTGGATGTAGAAAACCGATACTTTTCAGGTTTCCAGTACATTTCCTTTAGTAAATATTCAGTCAAAACTGTGGGTAGACTGTGAAATGTGTGCTGGGTTTCAAATTTTACTTTTATTTGGATAGCCCTCTATTGCTCAGATTCGATTTGTTTTAAGAGGCAAAATTTTGCTGAATTTGAAAAGTCGAAGAACTTTGAATGAACCAAATCGTAAAAAATATGGTATATTTTAACAGTTGATATTTAATAATTAAATAACAAATTGTGTTCATATAAGATAGAGCAAAATATATTAAACTAGGGGCCGCCCGCGACTCCGTTGGCGTGGAAGTCGGTTTCCTGTGGGAACGAGAAATTTCCCGCGGTAAAAAATACCCTATATGTTATTCTGATGTATAACCTTTATTATTGTAAAGTATCATCAAAATCCGTCCAGTAGTTTTTACGTGAAAGAGTAATAAACATCCATCCATACATACCTACTCACAAACTTTCACGTTAATAATATTAGTAAGATTACTTATCTTCTAATCAACTATCTATTACCATGAGTATTTCGTTTTTAGGAATGTTTTCTTACCTATACATGTTTGGTATTAGAAATATTTAAAACACCAGACTTAAAAACCCATTCGTAGTAACAAATCGCCGACAACACCGATTGGAACCCCACACTAAGTTTTACAACTACTTCATCAAACTTTTCATTTCTACCCGCGGCTCATAGTCCTCCGTACCCCGGTAATCCCCGCCGGGGGGCGCAATTTAATCGCCTTTGTCCCAACACGTGTGTGTAATAAGATCTTTAGATTTTGTGTCGCCTGTCTTTGACAGCGCAACGATTATAGCGGTCCGACGGCTCCGAACGAAATTCCTTTTAAAAACAAACGTACTTGTTCTTATTTTAAAAAGACGACGGTTGGCTCTACGGTTATTGCTGATTAAGGTCGGAAGGACTCATTTTTTCGCTTGTTTTTAACAACGGCTTTTGAGTTCGGCGACAAATAAGGTTGTTGTTGAAATTCCAAATTGAACTACTTTCTGATTTTTCAGACGACTTTACAATAAAAAAGTTGGACTAATTTGTTTATTTTCGTCAGGGTTTATCCAATTGTTAAATTGAATACTACAAGACTCCATCAATTATCTGCGAACAATCAACTTATTCACGGCGTCAGGTTATTTCCATTGGAATGAATTTTAAAAGTTTCACAATGTTGTTAACCCGTGAAGTAAGGTTCAATGGGTGTTGAAAACGACTTGAATTTTTGTTCAGCATTCAATTTACAAAATCCTGTATTGCGATGTTTGTACGATAGCTGATTTTTTTATTTTTAACAATCATGTTAATTGTTGTTGATTGGGTGTTATTTTATTTGGAAATGTTCGAACTCAACTTATAATTGTAATATTTTATTTTCCTAACTAGCTACAGATTTGAATAAAGTACTAGCTACAGTTTCTTCTTTTTAAATTCAATGATACGCAAAGAAAAGTTATAATTGAAAACGCAGCGCGCCTGTCAATCCTTACAATTTCTCAGCTGTTGAATGTTATTTCATTCATTAAATGACTCAATCACGACTGAAATGACATTTAGTAACAGAAATTGCTGAAATTACGTCGATACTGGCCTATCAATAATCTATACTAATATTATAAAGAGGAAAACTTTGGTTGTGTCGAATAGGCTCAAAAACTACTGGACCAATTTTAAAATCTTTCACCATTTAAAAGCTACATTATCCACGAGTAACATAGGCTATATTTTATTTCGGAAAAAATAGGGTTCCGTAAAATATTTGGGTTTTTCGGACACAAGAAGTAAAAAATCAACCAGAAAAGCTACTTATTTTGCGTACGCTGCCTTAACTATAAAAGATAGAACCATAAAATGTTCTAATTAATTTTACATCTTATAAATATCTACCGAAAAGACCGCGACACACTATACCTATCTATGTCAAGTGATGCACAACAACCATTTTTTATTTAAATATCTTGATTGTTTTTGGACTACATTTAAATGCGTTTTTTTTACTCATGCTATTAATCTTAATTAAAATAAATTATTTCACTAAGTACAGTTTATGTAGATACTTTTTGGTCTTTGAATGATTGAAATTGGACGTTTGGTTTTGAAACTAGAGGCAACCCGTGACTTCGTTCCCGTGGAAACCCTTTATAACAACTTAATAATATTGTAAAGCCCTGCAGCGCCCTTATCACAGGCATTTAAGTAGCTTCTGCAGTATATGCTAACATGTCTTACACTTAAGATATAGATAGGTATATAGGTACTGCGAAGGGCTTTTTTTGTAGGTCTATCCTAACTATCACCATCATCATTATCATGATTATCAATACATAAATATATATAAATCCAAGTCGCCAATTCTGTCTGTTTGTATGTTTGTCCGCTTACTCCTTCGAAACTACGTAACGGATTTGATGAGGTTTTCAACATATTTTAGGGCATTTATTATTATTTATAAGTCGGCCGAAAATACACTATTGCGAAGCGTGGGCGGGTCGCTAGAAGTATTATAAATGTGAAAATGTGTATGTCTGTCTGTCCGTCTGTCTACCTTTATGTTCGCTTCACGTAAAAACGGCTTAACCGATTGTCTTGATTTTGGAATAGAGATAATTCGACACCCAGGGAAGAAGAAAATACGATAATTTTACTGCGGGAAAAAGCCTCATTCCCACGGGAAAAACCATTTAGCAGGGCGGAAATCTATCTGCTATAAAATATTAACATATCATGTTTTTGATTTATTTTCTGTTTGTTTACTTCTATTGTTTTTTGTTAGTTATACGTGTTAGCATTCCTGTCAGCTAGCGTTTAATTCCAAGTGAATTATTCTGAATAAACTAAACATACCGCTTAAAATATCGCCGTTGCATTTTACGTATTCTACTTTAATAGACACATAAAACCAGACTTATTTCATTTAATCATATAATTCTGTTAAATTCTGAGACTTTTGACGTAAGACGACGTTATAAAATTTTGGTGTTCTGCGTGAGTGAGCGGTGAATTGCTTCATTGGTTTTGACATTTCAGTCTCGGGGGAAATTCTGTCTCGTCTGTTTGGAAAGCTTCAAAGTGGACTGAATCTTGTGGAATACTGTTTGGGCAAATATTGCTGTGGTTTTACAATGAATTATGAATAAGAGATAGGTAACTGTAGACGTTTGATGGAGTTTTTGATTCAGATGAGTTATCTGGAAGTATATTGCTTGTTATCAACATTTTTTAAAGGTTTGTATAAAAAATATTACGTGTGCGAGGATGTTGCAAGATTTGGAATAAAGTATTAAGTATTAATGAATAAAATGTGTGTTTAATTGTTTTATTTGTGAATATACTTAAAAGTTAACAATAGGGCGTGTATTACCAATTAAGTGTTATGTGATGTTATCACATATCTAAAGAAGATTTTCGTATCAAAATCAGACTTAGGCATAGAAAGTAGCATCAAATGTTGACTTGGTGGATGATGATAAGGATGATTTTAAATAATAATAAAATAATTTGATTATACTTTAAGCCGCTTTCAAAATTCAAACAGTCCTTACAAACTTTCCATTTACAGAATCAATGTCAGAACAACATTCCCAAAACTCGCGATGTTCCCTTAACTCGGTAAAAGTTTAAACGCCACACAAAAAACATTTTAATGTAAATTACAAATGAGTTTGTTTTCGGAAGAGGTCATTTCGCTGTTTTGCAAGTCAAAATTTTTACCTGGCGTTGCGTATCGCTAAAAAGTAACCAGTGAAGCTGAGAAACAAAAGTTAGGCTGACCATTTTGTGAAAATTGACGTTTCAAACGTAAGGCCGAATGGGGTGTCAAATAACGTTTTGTTAGAAATTTGGACACGCTCCGCCGGAGAGGTTATCCGTTAGGAAAACAAGTGAAAACTTAAATCGGTATTTTTGTTAGCCGCGTGCATGCAATTTCGAATGAACTATGCGGGGAATACGTAGGTATACATTTTTAGGAATATTGTTGAGTTGAAAAAACTGGATTAATAATACACGAAGATGAATAGTTCGGTGAGAGATGATGTTCGGTCTGCAATGAACAAAAAAAAATTATATATAGGCGAAGTTTACATAATGGAGATCTACGTTTATAAAAAAATGACATTTAATCCAAATAAAATAACATATCGCCAAGAACAATTTCTATATTGCATACATTAGGTACGCTGGCATGCAACAGGTAGGTACACTTTAATTTTTTTATAAATAAATCGCCAGGTATAAATAACTAAGCAAGCGCAAGCTTATATTATAAATACCATAACTAGTCTGTGGAAAAACTCAGTTAAATTAGAAAATTTCGCAGAGAATTAATTTATAATTAGCTTGATCCATGAGTTGAACACTGAAATACTGCTTGACTGAGCGCTACAAAGTTTATTATAGTCTTTATTAATACGGTTGATTGTATACATAAAATGTGACATATATTAAAGTTTTTAATGGCTCAATTAAAAGTATATAATAATTTCTTAAAATTTTGTGCCGTCCACATAACACGAGGTTGTGATTGGTGGTTGAACTTAACGCGATCTAATAAAATTAATACTTAGTCTATGATTAGCCCATACTTGATTTAATATCTACACTACCTACATAGGACGTCGATGTCGTTTCCCAGAACTCTAGTAAAGTAAAATATTGATGTTTTTTCTCAGAGAGATTTCTTCTGGGAAAGAGTGGTGATAAACAGACAAACAGACGCAAAAACAAATATATTAATCACATCTAACAAGATAAAATAATTCAAACATAAAAGTCGTATCTAAGTTTTAATTAACCGAAAGTAGCCACTCCAAAACTTAAATTTTAACAAACATCTGTTTAACAAGAAGCTACCTTGCTGAAACTTTAATAATTTGTCATGCCTAAAGGTGGCTAAATAAACAGCGACTTTGGTAGCTTAACACTGAGAAATTGTATTTTGATTGTTCTAAATAGCAAATTAGTTAATAAAACATTTTTTTTACATAGTGAAAAACACTTCTCGTCTGTTTTTTTTAAATTTTGTTATAAAATCTTTATTATTCTTAATGGTTTATCTCGGAGCTTTATTCCCAAATTAATTATATTTAACCATAGTCGTTAGAGCTTTAATGCCTTATTACACACCGCTTTTAGACATACGAGAAGAGGTGAACCGCAATCCTACTTAATAAGATAAATCCTTCTAAAATCTTAGTTCAGCAAACTAGTTTGATAGTAATATTACATTTTGCCCTATTTTGGATGTTAACACTTTATAGGTTGGACACATTTTAATTTACTTATAAAGAAAATGTTATAAAATACGGTTTAAACCTCGATAATTTTTTTTTGTAACTACTACTGACGATATTTTTTGGAACGAAAAATACAAAATATAAAGTATTGAGGTATAAATTATAGGGTGTTGGTTGAGATTGGTCACATAAAAGGTCACTCTGTAACCAACAATTTAAGTCATAATTAAATACGCTTATCTAAAAAAGATAGACCGTCCCCAAAGTAAATACAAACATTTCAGTATGTGATTGTATAACGGACTTAATTTACTCATGAAACCAAAGGAGTTCTAATAACATGCTAAACTAATTAACTTCTTGAGTTGTGTGACTCTTAGCAGTAATATTCTCCTTTATACCTATAGTATTACAAAGATATTAAATAACAAACTAGAAACCCAAAACTAGGTAAACAATTTGAGGAACTTTCACGTGGTTTTTAATGATACTCACTATATATAAGTTGGGACAAAATTTTAGGGTCAGGTTTAAGATATAATTCAAGTTTGACGAAATTACGCGTAAAACCTACTTAAGCATTTCGCAATTGGTTTTTCATCTAGATCAGTGCTTCCCAACTTATTTGACTAAACCACTTTGATCTCCATATTATAAGTAGGGCTAAAGATAAACAGATTTTGAATTAAATAATCAATATTTTGTTCTTATACAGGGTGTAAAAAGACTGCTTCCGAAAACGAAAACTGGGCATTGCTAATGAAGGGTTGCGTTAAAAGCAAAAAAAATATTTTTTTTTCGAATTGTGCCAAATTGTATATGAATTATTTAAATTGAGTTTTCTGGGTATACTATTAGCGAATTTAGTTAGAATTTAGGCTCAAGAATACGTGGTTTCAGGTTTCGGAAGTGGTATTTTTACACCTTTTATATGTTAAAAATGTTTGTCAAAACTTTTATAATTTTCCTTACCTATGTATCACATTAATGCCACATACGAGTACAGACCTAGTTAATTGCCTCTTTTGATTATGGTTTGAACATTGTGAAACTTCTTGGAAAATACTGCCTTTAATTTATAATGTTGCCATTTCCTCCTAAGTACAAGTAAGTAACAGCACGCGACCTCTGTTTGTTATGTTTTATCATATTATTTGTACTTTGGGATAGAATTCCGTGAATTACTGTTTTAGAAGAAATTGAAAGGGAAAATAAACCTTTCTGAATGACTGAGTGCCTCTTTGTTGACCTTTTTTATAATATAGGTAGCAAACGAGCATGCGGGTCACCTTATGGTAAGTGATAACCGCCGCCCATGACTACCCGCAACACTGTGGGTGTTGGGAGTGTGTTGCTGAGCCTTTGAGAAAATTGGACACCGGATACCGCACTCACCGAACGAAACGCAGGAACATCGTCCCTACTTCACGTTGGTTTTCTGTGCGACGGTGGTATTTCACCGGTCGCGTCAGCTCAGTAATCGCTGCAGACAGAGCCTGTAGCTAGACTTTACCACTCTCGATTAATTAGTTATTATCAAAGCACGAGTAGTAAAAGGAAATTATATAATATTTAACACTGTTGTCAGTCGTAAATTAGCTGGTACCTTAATTGAAGAAGTTTATAAGAAAACCTCAAACTCTCACTTGCCTCGGTTTAACTTTCTCGTTATAAGTTCAAGGCAAATTACAACTATTTTTAAAGACTTGTTAGGCTGATTTTTTTAAATGAAGCTTTACTACCAAAGCTTATAACAAATAGGTTATTAAAAAACTTCAAAGTTTAGTCTGTACAATAACAACATTAAATAAAAGATCATTAAGCGTAAACTCTCTATTTATCTTATTGTTCAAACCTGCATAAAGTGTTTAGCCAAGAAAGGTTACTTACACAAAATAAATAAACGTCGTCTGCGTAGCTAGGTAAGCGAGTGGCAAACGTTCGTCGTTGCGGCTTTTCACCTTCCTTGACAAAAGGTTTCCTTACTCAGCTTATAAACATGTTGCCTTTTGTCATTCGATCCTTTCAAGTTGTACGACCTCGACAAAATTCAGTTCACCGGAACAAACCACAACATTAACAAAGAGATATTTGACAATTCCGCTCAAAGGGAAGAGCAATAACAAATAATGTGGGCTGAAACAAAGTTACTAATGATTGGAATCGATATGGTGTTTAGTTTTAAAGGTCGCGTCTATAAAGCTGCGAGCCTACCTAGCGCAAACACACTCACTTTACCGCATATATTTAGATAATTACCGATCTATTTAACTACTACAAACCTAAATAAATGTATGGCACTTTTACATCGTATCGCGCACCGTAGCAACCCACTTATCATGTTTACTTTCAAAAATTCAGTTTAAACCGCCGCGCCGTGAGCAATCTTCTATGTAAAATATAGCTGATCATTTGGTGTTCATTATTCAAAACTTACGTGAAGGCAGTATGTCAACCCAAACAAACAAAGGTTAAAAACCCACTTTTCGGAATAGGGCAATCACAGTCGATCAATCTACATCAGAATCTCACTAAAAAGGGTCTTGCCATGGAAAACGACATTTTCAGTAAATCTATACGAGATACATGAACATCTTCAGAGTTTTGTTTTATTGGCATCACCTACGCATCTTGTCTAAATATGCTTCGGAAGCCATATCAACTTATGGTCCAGACAATTTTCCATTTTTTTACATAATTCGGAATAGCAGATGTTAATTGCGTTTGAGATAAACTAGTCATTTCTAGCGCGTCTTAATGTAGGTTACAACACCTTTATTAAAAGAAGATAACAAAATTAATGGATGAACCAAAGTGAATTAAAAAAGGTAATATGTTTCTAAAGTAATATAGATACCTATTACTTGTTGGTTGTAGGCGTTTCCTCTTAGTTTCTCAATGACTGGATTCAATGACCGTGGAATTAGGTTAATTACCTGCTGATTAATCTATGATTCGTGTCATTTCATGCATATTAACGTATGTTATATCTGATGTTCAATTCGAGCGAAGAAAATAGGCGCCAAAAAAATTATAATAATGGTTTTTATCTACTATAAAATATCTTAGATTTACATTTAATGAGGAGTTACTTTAGGGCTTTATAAAAATATATTTTATTTTTAACTTAGCTTAGTTTTCACTTTAATTATTTACATGAAAGAAAAACGTTCCTACTCGACATATCTTCGTAGGATTATCTAAGGGTCAAATGTTATGAGCTGAGGGTCAAACACAGTCACACCGGATAACACTTTTTTGACAAATTAAAAACTACATAGCACCTAAAAAAAAACCTGAATAAAGACTGTTTGCGAAACTCATTAATATTTTATGACTATATAACTTCGCTTTCAAATATATCCCCTTAAATTCATAAGCCAGCTGAAATCGTCTTGATTACAACGCCATTTAAGTTGCCGGAGTCATCTATCATATTATTGCCACTCTCCTTTAATTAGTGAATGTTTGAATTTCGGCATTACTCGTTGACTATTCTGATTAACTCACTATGGTGTATAAGACGGTCTTATCAAGGGTCGTGTAAATCTTGATGAACTGCTAAGCCAAAGAGTCTAAATTGCATGTCAACATACGATGTGCTTATATTTATAACAATGTCAACAACACGAAAGCCTTAATGTAAATAGAACCGTCTTTCATTTACTTACACGCTTAGGACTTAGGCGTTTCTAATATACAAGTTTTGTTAAAGGCTGGCAAATGGAAGAGGTTCTTCACAAAGCCACACACGTAGCGTAGCCATATTTGGTTTTAAAATTATATTGTTTAGTTCAGTAATTGTTATAACAAAACGATTTTGACTTAGACCATTACATCAAATCTAGTTTTTACAAATTATCTCAATAAACAATGACAATTGTAAACAATTTTCTTTTTAGCGTAAGAATTCTGAGCAAAAAATTGTGTAACGAGTCAAAATAAAAGTCACGACAACAGAAACTTCATTTACGCAATTACATTTAATCACACAAGTCGTTTTGTTCAGAAAAGACAGAATTCTCACAGACAATTTAACTCTAAATTTACGACTTGGTTACTTAAGTTTTTTTGGATGAAAACTGTCTGTACTTTAAGTAAAAGCTACAGAGCATTGATTATTTACATGTATAGGTGGTAGTCACAATTTGTTGAAGAAAAAAATAATAATTGGCCACTACATGCATGCACATTATAAATAATAAAAAAAAATCATTTATTTCATCATTAAGTAACTTAATTACATTCGATGAAAGTCAAAATATCGATCATCAGCTTATCATCAGTAGGCTGAAAAAATACTCAGCACTCTTTTATGAAGCTTATATGTTAGGCAAAGCTGTGACATAAAAAAAAACAGCAGTTGGTCTACGAATGCTTGCCCAGTTGGAAAGCAGTAGGTCTAATGTATCGAGATGCAAAAATACATCGCGATTGTCACGAACACTAGCTTAACTAATTCCGCGATTTTTTTATTCTTTTTGCGATATAACACCTTATAGACACCTTACTCATTAAAGCCACAAAACTCTTGTTTCGTTTTCCGCGACAATTAAGATGTCGTATAAAATTTTGTTCTCCCCAAGGACGAACTAATTGAAAGGGCTTGTCCTGAACACCGTTCGGAATTGTTAACAAGTGACCTTTTAGTTAAGTTTAGTGGGGCGTGAGTAATCTGGGGATTAAGTGAGGGCGTTTGATTGCTTTTTTTTCGGTACATACGAGTTATATTGCTGTTTAGTTTATTAAGGTGCTGTAAAAGTGTTTCATTTGATTTGGTTTTGTTGAAATTTAATAAAGTGATAGTTTAAGAAACTTTGATTTATTTGGTTATGTGTTAATAGTTGGTAGATTATTTTTGTGTAGGTAATTTACATTTTTCAGGTTTTACTATGTTTTGGAAATGGTTATGCTTTTTTATTTGCATGTAATCCTGACTATATTTTATATCAAATAGGCACTTTATGTAGAAAATACCAAAGTCTGAAACTAATTTGAAATAAGGTACAATCCAAACGGCTTATGTTTGAAGTTCAACTTGAAACAGTATTTAATTAAAGCACCTTGTGTGCCTAATTTTGTTAAAGTATTTGGTACCTTTCAAACCCTAAGCCCTTTAAGGCCACTAATCAATTAACTAAGGACTCCTTATCGTGAGATTGATATGATGAAACTCTTAAGTAATTATGATCCAGTAAAACTTAATTAAGTTGATCTAACACTTAAGGGGAATATGTTTAGTTTACACAAGATCTAAAATAACAAAATACAAATTTATTCGGCTAGTTAGTTACTTACTGAGCGAAACTAACCTTCTTGAGTTTGTGGACATTTTGAAATATAGTATAGAACCGTTGTGTCTGGTTATTGTACGTTGTGGGAAAGTATATTACACGCTTTCTTGTTATTTAGAAGCATTAACCATGTTGTAATTGAATAAAATTGAGTATCACTCTCTACTTAATACATACACTTTGTGTGTATATAAGTAATTGAAGTAATATTTGTTACAAACATACTTTATTTACATTTCCCACGAACGATTACCTACTGCAAATATCTTTCACGTATAAATAAAATGTGCCTTGAAAATCACGTTTCAGCCGAGACGGTAACAATTTCATAAATTGACCCATTCAGCACTTCTTACTTCTTCGGAAACTTCGTTTTAGGAGAAACAGAGAAAAGGGTTACTTCTTATCGAAGAATATTAATATAAGGTTCTTGATTAATGGTCATAGTTAATGGTTAACAAGTCGATTAATTTTGCGAAAGGTTACTTGGTCAGGTAGGATGTTAATGACCGTTTGAACCTAAGAATGGGCTTACTGGTTTTAGAAATAAACAAGAGACTAGTAATATCACCCACATACTTACTTTAAAAACTGAGATTGAAAAAGAACCTTTTTGTCCCTTTGACATTAAATACGGCTTATTTAAAGCCTTTTATAAAGGGCAGGATATCTCGTAAACGAAAAAACTTAGCTTATTATTTCTCAATGAAATAAAAACGCGGACATAAACGATTCAATGTTATTTTAATTATATTGCATCTTTTTTTGGGACTGCAAGATATAAAATAAACATCTTTTTTGTTAATTTATTGTGCGATTTTCAAAATTAAGAGATAAATTACGACGTAGGCTTTAACAAGATAACGATCTTGAAAGCTAAATCTCCTTTAGTTACATTAATTAAAATTAAGATTTTCCTCTTAACAGATCCCTTCTATGCTAATCACAGCGTTTGTTTTATTTAATTAACGCCGCTAAGGTTAATTAACGGGGAGTCAATCGATATTTTTACCCTAATTCCAGGTAAATGTAAATTTATACAGGTAATGTACTGTAAGATAAGTATCTTGTTAATTTACAGGGTTAATTGCATAATAAATTACATAATCAATACGCGATTTTAAAAAAGTTTGTCTAGAAATCTATTTTTTGAATTACAAATAAGCTTCATTTATATTAATTTATTCATTTTTTAAATGAAAATACATTTTGTTTCGTGCATTTAACGTTTTCAAATGTTTTAAAAACAAACTCAAGGAAGGGAAAAACAAACACATTTTCGCATTAAATTAAAAATTTAAAATGTACCTTCAAAATGTTTATCTAACGTCACGGGCTGCAATCTCATGAATTTTAAGTAAAAATAGGCCGAAAATATTTATGGGGTACCTCATTACTGATACAAGAGAGGCCTATCCTCTAAATCTTTGATGCTTTTGTTTCCTGACTATCTATGAGAAATATTTATTTATATATTTACTACGTGTCGCTGAAAAACAATGCAGAATTTGTTTCTCTTTTGTAGACATTAGCGTATTATTTTTTATATTAAACAAAGAAACAAAAATTAATAAATATTTTTATATTTGTGTTAGAAGACTACTCAAGTTTGATTTCAGTTTTTTACGAAACAAAGTAAAAATTTAGTAAAATGATAGTAGTTTGGAAATTATAATTTTAAATTATTGGTGAAAAATGGTTTCGTACATATTTTTATGTAAAAAAATCAAAATAAATAAAAAAATACAGGATACCTTTTACAAAACCTTACTTAATACAACTTCACAAATTACTATACAAGGTCTAAGAAGAAGTTTCCTTTAAAGGTCCGTTAAATTTCACGCTACATTAAGTTTAGGCCCGAAGCATTCGCTTAGAATAAAGAAAATATTCGACACTTTATTTATTCTTCCGACCCGATGTTTAACTTTGCAGTTATTTTTAGATCCTCTTTATATTAATTAACATATCTTTGGTGTATAAGGATGTCCGAGAATTTTTTTTTTTTTTCATTAGTTACTTTGAAATTCGGATAAGAGTTTATAAAGATACATTTAAATGCGATTCTGTGTAGGTATGAGTCGCTTTTAAAAATAATATTTTATTTCGAATTAATCGCTTCACCTGGACAACCACCCCGAAACGACAAAATTCAGAAACGATAAAAAACGTTTAATATTTTTAAGTTTGTTTAAGGTTTTTTTAAGGAATTACATAAATGAATTCTAACCTAAAATATGAATTAACACAATTGTATTGTATGCTGTTAAATAAATACAAAAACTTAAAAAAACTTTTTTAAACGCAAACGCTTTGGAAGCAAAACAGGAACATTATAAAACTGTTGCTATAAACAACTTCCCTAAGTAGCAACCACATTCAGGTCTCTCAGATAAATTGTCAACAATACATACAGGAGTTTGTGCAAGTAGTTTCGAGTTTATGAAAATACAACGTTTCATCGTAGCGAGTCTTGCGAGTTAGACGTGAGTGCTTTTAGTTATTTATTACCATTTGTTTACTTAACTTTTGTAGTTTTGAAATAGGTATTTCAACTTTAATGTATATAATAAAAAGGGAGGGAACCTTATTTAAATAATAGGCCACATGGTGTTTTAGAAAAAAACTTACATTGGTATAAACTCAGAAAGTTAATAAAGTAAATTATATTAGATACGAAATACAAAAAAAAAGTTTCAAAGCACTATCTTTATATAAGAGTTACATGTCAGTATTACTGATAAAAATTGGATTAAATGTGAAACAGAATTATTAAGTTATATTAAAGTTAAAAAGTTTCCAAAGTAAGTTATATAAAACCTAAGTCAATGTTAAACTTAGCTGAAGAGGAGAGATAATAAAACAAAGTACATTTCAAAGTTTATAAAGTCAAACCAAAGTGACAGGGATGAATTAATTTTCTGTTATAAATGACTACTTTAGGATCTGAATATTGATGCTCTTTATGTAATGTAATGAAAACCTTCTTGTGTTTCAAGTATTTTTTTTTTAAGGTCAACCTAATGTACCTATTAATTCTTTGAAACCGTTGGTAAACAGTTATATTGAAATAAATGTTATGCGTCAACCATCAATCTAAACCACCCTTACTCTTCTTCTGAATACGATGAACTATCAATTGGTATAATTTGAATTGCTTAATTGAACGTGAAGGTAACTGACCTTCGTGTAAGGACAGTCACTTTCAATCATTTTCACTGAAATTCCTTGAAAGCGTGTGCAGTTGATGATCGACAACAGTATTTTATGAATTTCCTATAAAATACTATAAATTCAAGCACTAAACTAGTTTTAATCTTTCATTAAACCTTTATTAATAAACTTTATATTTTCAGATAATTTTATAACTTAGTTCAACATAAACTTACCATCTTCTGTTTCAAGCTTTATTGCTCTTTGTGATTACAGCTATATATCGTGTTACTATCTGTTATGACAGTAAAGTTTCTTGTCAAAGGAAACTAAGCCTTATGTATGATAGACTTTGATGCCAAAATGTAATGCGTAGAAAGGTATAAAGAAGCAGTTTATTGCTGTTTTGTCGTAAGATTATTGTGGCAATTGGTATCTGCAAGTTCATTGAACGTCTTGGCTAGCTCCAAACCTTATAAATAATGTATAGTATTTAGATTGAGGGATTACTTAATTACTGGGATCGAGTATGAAATCAGTAGTAAAACTTAACCGAGAACTTTTGGCCAATTTACACGATCCATTACATTAGATTTTCAAAAAAGATTACCAAATATTAATTTAAAAGACTTTTCAACTTATTCTTGAAATATCTGACTCATATAGTACGTGCAGGGATTGACAAACATCGACTGATCTTAGATAATGGCTAACATAGATAGAATAGTGAAATGCAATATTTTGAACGAATATCTACTTTTCATATTAGTACTGAGAAATGGGGGGGCTTGATTGCACATAGAAAGAGTAATATTTATGACGCACAAACGGTTATTTATTTAATACTTTTTATTTTACACATTTTACACAGAATCTGCACTTTTTTTCTATCCCAGGAAGAGATTCCTTTGAGGGATTAACCACCCCGTTGTACCTATACCTTATGCTAATTTTGTATTTCTTTTCATGCACAACGCATATTGCTTATAAATTGTAAATAATGTTTAAGTTTTAGTTTCCTTTAACCAAACCATTAAATATGTAAAGAAATCTTTAATCTAATTCTTACGTAGTATCAACTTGAAAACCGTAAGATGCTATTTCGAGTTAAAAACTCTCAGTTTTCATGCTCCGCAGAAACCTAGCTATTAAACTAAAAACTTTAATTTATGCAGTCTATATTCGCCAAGAAATACGCAAACTTTCCCATACACACACTAATTATAAACACCTTTGACAACTCCTTACTAAGGTAACTTCATCACCTAACTACTTTTGCGTCTTCAAGGAGATCTATACACAGATTTTCTAAGACCGTAGGCGCCAAAGCGAGACTTAGGTAAATGGATCCATTAGTTTATTAATACATTTTGAAGATGGGCGCCAAGTCTTAGACGTGTATTGAATTTATAATAGCGAGGTTCCGTTATCGTTATTAAATTCTAAGCTGCAGATATTTTCCCCTCTCATCGAGCTTAAGATGCCGTGAGACCTTTTATGTACCTATTTTAATATACTTTTTTCTGTATTTTCTTCTGGTTTTTATCCCCAGTAAACGTAGAAAGATGTAGAGGTACAAAATGCATTCTGTATCTGATATACCTACAGTTAAATACCTACTATTTTTATATCCAATGATTATAATGATTTATATTTGTATGCAAAAACATTACTTTTGATAAGGCTTACCACACTCTAAACACTTTCAAAGTAAATTTGCACATTTTCTTACAAGTTATAATTAACAAACAATTTGTTAACAATAAAAGTTTGTTCGCTTCGATAAAACACAGTCTATTCGTAAGAAAATCAATAAGTTTCTAAGAAATTACGTTAAGAAATTGCGGATGTTGTTATATTAAATTAAATCTTTATTACTTTACTTTCTTTGTACAGGCACTCTTTAGGGATTTGTTAAAAAATATCCTACTAATATTATCAACGTGAAAGTTTGTGAGTATGTTTAGATTTATGGATGTTTGTTACTCTTTCACGTAAAAACTACTGGACGGATTGAGATGAAACTTTGCAGTAATATAGGTTATACATCAGAATAACACATAGGGTACTTTTACCGTGGGAATACTTCTCATTCCCACGGGACACCGACTTTCACGCGAACGGGGTCGCGGGCGGCCACTAGTAGAAGAATTATCATTTCATTTCATTTCAATTTTCACAGCAGTGGGTTAATATTACTTCAGATCAGCTGATTCAGCAGCGCAGATTAATTTTGCAAACAAGGAAAATACTAAATGAGGAGTTTACCTATCGCATTGTATCCTCCAGGTAAGCTTTAATTTTATGAATGAAAATAAATTAATAAACGAGTGTTATGTGCTGAGTTTTAACAGTTATGCGGGCGTAAAGCATTTCCATATTTTATATTATGTCAGACAGAACACTACTTTTAAGCATTCTCAATAGTGTTAATAATTAAAATTGTACGTTACAAATTATTCTTTATTCAGAGTATCATGTAACATAACTGTGTTTAAACGGTATTTTATAGCTTACTTAGTTGTACCCTCTCTGTTCCCTTTTCCTCGCGTGAATGAATCAAATGAAATCAAAATTAATAAAAAAATACTAGTTATTGGCATGCCTATATAAGTAAATATTGAGGCCTCGGTTTACGAGCCTTTTTTGCCACTTTTTTATTGCTTTCGAGTTCTATCTTGCTAAAGCACAAAGGTGAAAGTCTACGATGAAATGAGCTTACCTAGAAGTACCTCATTCACTCTAGCTTAAAAGATACTTAGGATGTATCTATTTGCAATTTTGATATGATTTCCCGAGTTTGTATTTAGCGCAGGTTTAAACTAACGAATCAACATCTCCTAATGATTCGTATTTAGGTCAACTGATAGAGCTTTCCCTTACTATCACTCCATTAGAATCTGCGGTTTGGTTCAAACATGTTAAGCACGAAATTGTACCGTAACTGTCAAAGTTCAATTTACTTACCACACCTTTGCTTTCAGCGAGTGACAGTGGGAACTATTGATTGAGCTGTTGATAAATTAAGTAGGAGTGTTAATGTCAGCATTAAAAATATTGTCAATTGCAGAGATAAAATAGTTTGCAAGGAACGTTATTTGTAGTTAATAATTCGATAGTTGTTAAAGTAAAAGGTTTGTGAGTAACTGCCTTCTGCCTTTTTAGTAACATACCTACAACAACATAACCTACTTTAAACTAATGACTACAAAAAGTTTAAATGCTACAGCTACAGACGTACCACTGCAACGAAAATACTTTTTACATCCAAACTTATTCGAAAACAATTATAGATATATCGTTACATTTAAAGCATGAGTGCCCAAATATTAATTTGGCAATTATTTGTCCTTTTTTAAAAGATTTAGCTTACTTGACAAAAAGAACAAATTGGTGTAAAACCACACTAAAAACTTTGTCTTTTTTTATAATAATTATGCTAATATAATTGCTCACCCACTTACGGTATCTCAAGTCTCGGAAGTTGGGCGATTATCCCAAACTGCATTAGTTAACGCATAGTTTAAGTGAAGTTCTACAATATTAACAAGTATGTTTAAGTTACAGCTTATTCCACATTATACTTGAAGTTGTTACACATATGTAATGTGTGTACTTAGACAAGTAAACAAGGTAATATTAAGGTAAGTAACCCATAAAATGTCGGTACTTAAATAGGAAATCCAAGTCAAAACAGTAACAAAAATGTCACCGAAAATTTTAGGACCATTTGGCAAAAAAGAGTTCAGTTTTGCTTTTATTTTACCATATGCATAATTTAGAGATCTGCAGTTATCACTCTCTTATGCAGCACGTGCCAGGCGGCAGAAAATAATAATAGAAATAGATTTTAGAGTACTTAGGTATACCTAGAATTTATCGTCTTTCAAAGCCCTGTGGTTCCCTCTTAAGACTTTCTATATTTAAACTTACTTTAAACGTAACTTTTACTAGAAGCTTATGTAGACACTTAACTTATTTTCAGTAGAATATCATAGAGTTGGTTGTTACTGATAGAAAGAACTTGCCTAAGTACCTTGGTCGCGCGTAAAAATAGGTTAGATTTTTCACTGGCTGATATCACATATACAAAATTGTCAGATGAAATATTTAATAGAATAATGTTGCGTTTAAAAACGAAGGCTTTTTCCTCGCCCTGCATGATATTATAACAGACTATAAACGTCTCACTAGTTGAGCACAAGGCTCCTTCTCGGATGGTGAGAGTTATTAAGCAGTAACCCACCACGCTGGCTCAGTGTGGCTATATAGTAATATTTTCCAACTTATTTGTTATAAATTCAAAACCGTTCTAATACTACATCTAGTGTTTACATACTCCACGTTGAATGCTAAAGTAAGGGAGTTATCTAATCAAAAGTACTCAAGAGAAGCTTTTCACGTTGCATCATTTATCAATTTACCTGTCATTTTGAATCGAATCAGCGCCCCTCTGTCGATTGGATAAAAGAGAGGTATAAGCTCTTTATACTTTTCCCCGTAAAGCTTGAATGTTAATACAACTTTTAAAGGGGTGGGATTAAGGATATCGTAAAATGTTGATGTAGAATTATGTAAATATTGTAAAAGTGTGTGAAAGCTTTTATTTTATTTAACTGGTGTATAATTTCGGAAGAAGTTTTTAAAAGATATTTTTGACGTGTTAACTAACATTCATTTTATATTGTTTTATTTGACTTGTCAAAGACTGCATCTGAAAGTTTTTAAATACGAATATTGACTATATCATAGTTCAACGGTTTTTCGATCTTTTACTTATTAATTATCAAAAAATATAAGAAACTCTTGGCTCTACAAAAAGAAAAAGCTCTCACTTAACATTATGAAAAGCTCGCAACCTAAGATCCGTGCTAAAACTAAGCCTTGAAACGCTTTAAAATAAACCTCTCTGCATATGGGTCAAAATGTGCTTGGTCAAAACTAAGAGAGTGTAAGTGACGGCGCGTGCTCAAGCATCCGTTTCTTGAATTTGTGAACTTGATTGTCTGTGACGTCATTAGTTAGAGATCTATGATTTATGTATGTGGTCTGGTGAGATATATCGACAAGTTCGGAATAGATGGGTGGGTGTAATCTCGTTGGGATTTGACTGGCTGGGGTCAAACGGATTGACAGTTTGTGTATTTTGTATATAGATTACGGGCCCGTGGTTAAATCGGCTTCTGAGACAGTTTTCCTGAGGGTTTTTTTATGGTAGTAAAAAGTAACTAGGCGCCAAACAACGTAACTACTCGTAGATAGATAGATATTAAAACTATTTTAAGGATTTTAATAGTACTGACAAAGGTTTTGTTTTTTTCTTTACTGTTTTAAGTTTTTCCCTCAAGGTAACGATATAATGAAGTACAACTTTTTTGTCGCCTTGATTACAAAATAATAAAAACGACATTAATAAGCTTATTTTAAAATTCGTTTTTAAATATTTACTTATTCATAACTCAACTTCCTGTAATAATATCCAGAAGGTAATGAATGGCATTTCAAAATCCGTGACGTGATTTCAAACAAGTAAACGGATAAGTATGCTTACAATATAACACAGACAGATGATAAATTTCCATTTTACTATTAGAAAATTCTATAATGATAGTTCTTGATGAAGGTAATGAGTACAAAAATAAATCAATTTGGAAGCCAGTATCATAAAAATTTCCATTAAGTATTTCATAATAAGAAAAATCGGAGTTTTCACAGAGCGCTCGTTGATCTCATTTATGATTATTTTGCCGCAGCTGTGTCTAGTCATTAATTATTTTTATTGACTTTACAAGTGTTTTGTGAAAGGAGGAAATAATGTAAAAAGGAAAAAAGGGAATGAAAGGCTAGATAATATTACATATCCTACAAAAAGGAAGAATCTAGTATCTACTATTTTATGTCGTGGGTAACTCTCAACAAAGATATATTTTTGTGGAAAAATAATCCAAAAAAAAACGAGTGTTAAAGTTATTTGCAAACTATTTATTTCGTTGTTGGAAACATATTTTTAATTTTTTTTTTGTGTATATTTTAAAACGAAAATGAAATACTAAAATAGCTCTGGTTTTTGATAAGTGAATGTTATGAAATTAGATTATTCCATTATTTTCACGGTCTAATTCAACGACTTTAGCTTCAGAGCCTTCAACTGTTAGAACTTCTAGTTAATTTATATAAGCAGCCTTTATCATCAAGGAACTAATTTAAATCACCCTTTCTAATATATTTTTATCCAAAAAACCTGTCTGTCGTCAGTGTTTTTGTCCTTTCGTGTCACAAACAACTCTCTTTATTACAATAGGTACCTACATTCCGAAAAAACGCCTCAAACCATGCCTTTGTCGGGTTACAGAATAAAAAAGTTGCTTTTAATGCCTTTTACAATGTGCTTTCTAGAATATGTTTGTGTATTTATGAAAAAATATTTTTCTATATTATATAATATTAGTACGAATCTTTTTGCTGATAGTCTTACAGCTAATTTGGTAGTTGAAATTATAATCGCAGAATCTTCAGCAACTTGGTACCCTTATAGTTTATACAGGGCGTCCCAAGACTACGGGACATCAAGGAAAAGTAAGTACCTTAAATATCGTAGATAGGATAGAAAGAAAGGAACAACATGAAATCAATCATTGTAATCAAATTAAAAACATACGTGAAACTGCCAAAGTAAAATAAGTTGTTTTTTGTAAATTAATAATTTTTTTTTCTTCTTTCAGCAAAATATACTATCTATGATATTTAAGGTCCCCTTGATGTCCCGTAGTCTTGGGACGCCCTGTATAAAAAATATGTAGCAACAAATAGAGACATCGGGGGTGTTAAAGCAAGTGTCGTATCGATGCCATGTCGGTGTCGTGTCGTGTCCCGCACGCTCCGCCTGCTCTGAAGCCCTGTATACAATGTTCATTCATGTACAGGTACCTATAAAAACCGTATATTAGTAGTATGGGTTTTTATTAAAGCGAGATTTTGTATGTCTTTATTGGCTTCATGTATCGGAACGAAAAAAGGACCTTAAAAGACATAAGCTTTAAGATAATAAAAAAAACAGTAAAATGCTTCTTGTATTCCTGAAATCATCAAGTTGCAATTTCAACAAGCAATCACAAGTACACAATAGAAGAACTTAAGTAATAGAAGAACAAGCATGTAGTTGCTGTATTGAAAATATCTCATATTTAAAAGAATTTTATAATCGGAACTTGAATAAAATATGGGTGCACTGCACGTTTTATTATTAAGTAGGTATTATATTTGTAGTAATGTACACAAAATAAATTATTTCGGAGGAAAAATAACCCTTCATGCTTGATTTGTATCTTCGGTCGATCAAATCTATAACAGTTGATAAACCAACTGGATCTCTCAATAACAAATTTAAAGATCTTACTAAGGTCATGACAAATCTGAAACAACACAAAACTTGTAGCTCGCATATTATATGAAACAAACATTTTAAATTGTCGAATTGATTCAGGTTTTTGTTTTAACTTCACATCTATAATCGCTTGCTTCTCTTAATATTTTTTTTGAAAGTTTTTTTATCCGACTGCTTAGAATTAAACATACCCAAAATTAAATATTCTCAATACTCATGTGGTGCGCAAACAATCATTTACTTTTGAACGAGTCCGATTGCACCAACTGGTAATTCAAGAATTACAGAATCGCATTTAACAACTTGCACGATAGGTATAACGCTGCCCAAAAATTTCAAAACACGTGAAAAAAAATCACTTTTAAGGGTGTTACTGCAATTTATTTTAAACAAAGTCGCATTTAAGCAATAATATCACAATGCTGAGCAGAAACCTAAGTTAAATTAATTTACCATAAAAAAGTCGGACATTTTTGGAAGTGGTAGAGTCTAGCTGTGGGCTCTGTCTGCAGTGATTACTGGGCTGACACGACCGGTGAAATACCACCGTCGCACAGAAACCCGACGTGAAGTAGGGACGATGTTCCTGCATTTCGTTCGGTGAGTGCGATATCCGGTGCCCAATTTTCTTAAAGGCTCAGCAACACACCCCCAACACCCACAGTGTCGCGGGTAGTCATGAGCGGCGGTGATCACTTACCATCAGGTGACCCGCATGCTCGGTTGCTCCCTATAACATTAAAAAAAAACATACCGACGGACCTATAGAATTAACTACCTAAGACTTATTTCATTTTGTAATTATATGAAAGTAACTAGCTTTTCGCCTTGCGGTTTCACCCGCAGCTAATTTTAGTTTCATACAAACTTTCGTCTAGAATCCTTTCTTAGCGGATGCCTAATTCATAACATCTAAGTGCATGCCAAATATCAGCTCGATCCGTCCAGTGGTTTGGGCTGTGCGTTGATAGATAACTATGTTAGTCACCTTTGAGTTATAATATTTGGATAAAATGTATAGTAAACTATAAATCGTAATTTTTTAAAAGAAAGTTTTGAACTATTTTTTTGTCAGTTTTTCCTGCTATGAATTTGATGCAATCATGGCTTACAGAATAGCTATTTTACATTTCTCCATATAAAAAACCTGTCAAACCAAGTCTTAGCGAGCAGGAGCCGTATGACGTCATAATCGAAGCAAACTGGAGATACAGAAAACCAAATGTACATTTTGACGTTATATCTCATAGTCCATACGAGTTGAGTTACAGAATCACCCCGCTGATCCGCTTCGCACTTTGCCATTTTTGTTTGTGTTTAACATGTACCTGTTTATTTATCCTTTGTATCCATAGATAGAACATTTCTAAAATATATGGTGACAAGAAAGTAGTTTTTATTACACTTTGTTGTAGGCGTAAATGGGAACACTATATTACAATAATGGGCAGGCAAAAGACAATAACCGCCAACTATTTTGTATATTACCTACCTAATATCATAAAATATGAACCAGAAATTCAAAACAATCATGTAAAAATATGTTTTTTCTACTACTTAGAAATATATATACAGGGGGTCCCATAACTTGTACAACTAACCAAATTGAAAGAAAGTTTGAGTAGTGCCCTTCCGGATAAATAAAATTACCTCTGTAAAGGGTCGCTGTTTTCGTGATATTACCGACTTTTTAACTTTCTTATATTCAAATTTAATATGAATTTGTCTGTTTGGCACAAAACTGCAAAAATATGGCTAGTATCACTGATTTTATTTCTACCTTAATTCAGTTTGTCGTACAAGTTATGGAACACCCTGTATATATATACAGTTATCAAAATGATGTCGGTTCGCGTGTTCGCTGACGAGTGAGCTCCCCATCATTTATATGTATGTAACAGAATTCCTGATTTATGAATGTTGAATCGGAAAAGTCATACATTTTTCAGCACACTCCACTGCATCCGACTAGTGTGATTTTTTGTTATAACTCAAAAGAAACTCTGAGATATTTCAAAATAACCTTATTTTTTATTCGATTTATTTTCTTTGATATATCTTGCAGTGTACAAGTTTGTGTCGTGGAAGGCATGCTTCATAATTATGGATATCGTTCAGTATTTGTGTTCGAAAACAGGGAAGGCTTTCGTGTTGGCAGAAATCCTCTGCTAGTTGGATGTAGGCCAATGGTTACGATTCCAGACAGTTTGGTGCCGACTCATAAAAACGATCCGAAGTCTATCTAGCTAGGGGATTAGTGCCATGGTTCTGTTTGCTCTTTACTTAAGGAATATAGGATCTATTGTAAGCTTATCTGTAATGAAGTAAATATGTTATTTCCGTGTTTATTTTTGCATCAATTTGGTCAAAACTGCAGGGAAAACTGTTTCCTTGGAGATCTTTGAGCGTGTTTCAAAGTGTTTCGTTGCAACCTCGAAAGTGGACTCAATCCTAAAAGCGACCGCAGTTGTAGACATTCCTTGAATAGGAGACCGGTAGTGGTAAAGTAACTCGAACGCCGAAGCTAAAATAAAATATTTACAAATGTTTCTGATATAACGTGATGTAGATACTTATTAGACGGGTGACTGATACTTTTATATCTTGAAAATATTTGGAAGAGTAGGTATTTACCATACTCGTCACACTTATTTACTCCTGTAGCTTTGGTTTCAGTTTTAATTTTTTTTTATTGATTTTATAACAAATCAAAGGCCCAATAACCTTATTATTACGGAATCGAATGCAGACAGGCCCATATAAAATATACAGCAAAGAGCTCGTAGAAATGGCAAAGTTATAAATTTTAGAACCTATAAACGGGCTTCAATAAGTTTATTATTGAATGCGCAGATGCTGCATTTAATTGGGAATTGATTGTTTGTTGTTTAAAAGCTTTTGATAAATAACTTTTGTTTATTTCCTTATTAAACATTAGATATCGCATGAAGTAAGATTTGTAAACTCTTTTTAAATAGTTTTAAACTACTAGAGATTTTTATTATTATTACTGGACATATTTATATAAAATTTGTCCACTTAGGTACACGAAATATTAGGAAGTAGTTCCAAACACCTAGAAAGTAATTGCACCTCGTATTTTTACTCTGTTCATTTCAGTGGATCATTCTTAATCTAATCAAGGCTGTCTTCCAAAAAAGCTTTCTCGGTAACATTTTCTATCTAAAGTGGCACCTATGTTAAGAGTAATGGCCACTTCAGACCCGCCTCTCCCCTGAGGCTCATAAGTCAATAATGCCGATTTAGCCAGACATTAATTGATTGTAAAATGTACCCTAGACGAAGTGCCGAGGTTTCAAATTCATTTGTTAAGAAATGGAGCGTGTAATTTTGATGAATAGTGGCTGGTCTTATTTATTGAGCTTTGTTTATTGTAAATGATACCGTTGCTTAAATTGTGTCTCTTACAGGCTGTGATAAATGTTAAATATTGTACTTGCAACTCAAATAAACGCACATATACCAATATGAACATAATTTTAATCGTTTTTTCACAATTATATTTTGCTTTGTTTAAAATACTTTACTTTAGTAAAGCTCGACTCACTTAAATCATAAAATAATTAAAATAATCATTACGACAATTACAAATGGTAACAAGTTTAAAAATACAATTTGGTAAGTGAACAGGATAATGTTTCATTTACAAATAAGTTGATCAATGCCAAAAAATTACAATTTTATACGAAACAGGAAAAAAAACAATGATTACACCAAAACTAATCCAAAACAGTTAACATTTTATTAAGTTTTAGTATTTTACATACAAATTGAGACTTGTAAGGCACAATGGAATTTTATTACTATTTCTAACTATTACTTTATCTATTTAATATTATAGACACTTTTGGTAACATTTCTTAACTAACCAAATTGTGATATGTACAAAAATATTATTCACTCTCCATACTAATTAATACTAACATTCAAGAAACTGAGTTCAATGTTTGTTAAGAAAATAGATTTATGTGATGTTAGCACCTCAAAGAAAGGTGAATAGATTTGGATATCTATGATCGTATACGAAACTAAAAGTGAATTAATTAACACACCATACACATAAGTTACACTTGGCACAGTTCACTGTAAAGCGTCACATGTTTTAGTATCGGTCCACCTAGAACCGATACTCTTCAAATCAAGCTTGCGAAGTCTCTCTTCGTTGTTTTTCAAGTTGTTTTCTATGATTTTGACGTTTCTTAGCTATCACACCTATTAACAAGGCAATGATTACTATTGCTACTGCGATGCCAATCCACCAGTAAGTGTTGTAAGAAGCTTCAGCTGGTTTCTCTTCATTTTTGCTCTCTGTTGGTACAGGGTTTTTGATTTCCATCACAGCAACAGTAGACGTTTCATATTTTGAGTATTTGTCGTCGTTGGCGATCATGTTTTCGTGGTCTTCTGGTACCTCGGCTTCAGGTTCGGGTTTCTTTTCATCTAGTCCAGCATCAACAGGTATTTCGTTTTCGTTGGTTTCAATAGGTGTTTCTGGTTCACTAGGTTCGATGTAATCATCCGGGATACTTTCAGCTGCTGGATCTAGCTGGTTATCTAAATACTCATCCAGAAGCCTGTAGTAGTCTGTTAGACCGGTGTATTCTAATCCATTTTCTCGTTTTCCGAGTAGTTCACTGACGAGGTCAGGCCAGATGACTCCGTAGCCTTGCATCATGGCGTCAGATAGACGGTTACTATTTTCTGCGACATGCTGCGTGAGATCAGACTCGTCTGAACTCATTTCTTCGGCGAATGATTCGTAAATTTGGTATTTCAGGATGATGCCCATGAATTTCCTGTAACAATATAAATAGTTGAGATATTTTTAAGGTTACTTTTACGATACATTTGCGAATTCATAATACATAATTTAAATATTTAAAATAAAAAATTGACCTAAGGGTCTAAAGAATTAAATTATTTATTATGAACAATTTTTTTTACTAAAAATATATTTTTTAGAAACCCTTTCTAACAATATATAGTGAAAACTGTATCAAATTTGTATAGTAAAGATCAAAGGTCCATATACACGACCTTTGCTGTTTCACATACATAAAACAAAGTTAGAATGAAATGAAATGGCACAACTTACCCTATTAAAGGTCTGTTGAATACCACATCTGGATCACCGAGAAAATCCATATTCGATGTTTCTAATAATGAAAAGTTTTTTCTAAATTCACTCCAACTATTAAATACTCGGGATATGGGGATTTTGTCCATTAAAACCTTCAGTCTCCACTCGTCTAGTGCTAAGTAATAATTTAATCTGAAAAACGAAATATATTTAATCATTTTATCTTTTAAAAACAAATAATGTCTCAAACTCATGACACTTACTTTGGTAAATCTCTCAAAGCCATATACAATTGCAAAACAAGCCGATGATGGTTGTTGTTGTAACTAAATCTTTGATAAGGATACAGCCCCGTTCTATCCAATGCATACGGATTCAAAGCTAATAAGGATGCAAAACCCGGAATAGCCTCGTGCACCGCTGGAATGAACAACGCAAAAATGAGCTTTGTTTTCAAAATAACTGTATTAAATTATGAAAAAAATGCCTTACCAGAGTATCTTGCTGCTTCGCGGAACAGATAAGTATTATTACTATGAAGCGCAGCCAATTCTTTGTGCTTTATTCTCATGACTGCTTCAAAGGAATCCAGATAATTAGCTAAACTGACATCGTTGCAGGTCGCTATTCGTAATTTGTTGGGCTTGCACCAGTTCACTATATTCGGTGGACAGGTCCCATTAAAATCGGATTCAGAAAATATTGTGTTTTCTATCTCTCCTAATTGTAAATGAGTTATTAAATCCGCTGCGTCTTTGAAAGCAGTCATACCTCCTATGTGCTGAAAAAAAATATTTGTAAATAAATTAAGTTTAAAATAAAAAAAATAAAGTACCAGGCTTTGTTTTTCGGGTATACTTTTTAAACTAAAACAGAAAAGTTTGGCAAAATTTATTCTCGATAAAAAATTATGAAATAAATTTAATAAATTTTAGTCCTAATCGCAAATGATAAAACAAAATGCGGTTAGGATTAGATTAAACTTGCATTTGTACGCGCTGACCTAAATAACCTCCAGAATATATCTTTTTGCTTATTATTACAATATTTTTAGTTTAGTTTAGACGACTTTAAAACAGTAGATGTTCCAGTGTTGATATAAACAGTGTAAAAAATATTTACCTTAGCCTTAAGATTTGCATTTACTTTTGTATAAATATCTGGATGTTTTGGCAACACCAGATCAATGATATTGGTCCAATCATCGCCATTTAGTGTTCCTGGAACAACCAATAAGCATTAATAAAATTGATCGATTGTAACTTACTCAGTATATTATTGATGCTGAAATACTAACGTTATAAAAGTTGTTTAGCCGTCAGCATTAAATAGTAAATTAAATATATTGCAAAGGTAATATGCTAGCTTAATAGTCGAAACACAATTTCGTTTTAACTATTTCAAATTTCACATATTCAGATATGTACATATTAAAAAAGGTATGTACTTTTGATGTTTGCACTAAAATACTTAACAGTGATAAAAACAAATCTAATTGTGAAAGTTCACACACGACAGCAGCTTTTCTATAATGCATATGTGTCGAACAAAATTAAATGTCGAAACTGAAGGTTCGGTTTACAACGTTCTTGTAAAGTAAAAAATTTTTTTTTTGCATATTTTCAAAATTTACCTTTATTTAGATTTATATTTACAGTATGCACTAATTATAGCTGACGACTACAACAATCTTTTACCAGGACGAATTAATTACACAGAACTTACTCAGTAAATTAGAAGACAAAGACAATCCCACAGCTTTTGAGCCTTTTAGTTTCATCGCCACATATTTGTGCAGTTTGTTGTAAAGGGGCTTCACACTGTCCCATAGTTCACGGGCCTTTAATATTGCTCCTTCATACTCGACCAAGGAATCCCAATATTCTTCGACGGTATTATAACCTATACAGGGAATAAAAGCATATTCTTTTACTGCCTTTGTAATGGTAATCGGAAATACAGTGAGTAAAGATTGCAAAGAAAAGTAAAAAAATGTTTATTATTTTCTTATAACACAAATGTGAATACTGTTCGCAAATGCTTTAAGTATAGCAGATTTGCTATTCTTTTTGAAGACATTTCTCATATTTCAATCGTCAATAATTGATTCAGCAGCATAATTACCTCGTATGTTATTTTAAAGTACCTACTTGTTAAGTATTCCAAGTTCGTTAAATATGTTTGAAAGACTGATTCTTTTTTATTCTATCTTACTTTGAATTAATAAAGAATATCCTGAATTTTTCACTACTTACATATTTCCCATTTAAAAAATAATAAGTTTTTATTAACTTCGTTCTACGTTTTATTCATTATCAATCGCATCTTGTTTTATCAAAATAGATTTCTTTCACATTATGAAGAGGTCATTAAGAATACATTAGGTGGAACTGGATGGAACCTTAAATCAGAATTATCCTTTGCCGAGGTAATTAAAAACTCAAATGAATTTCCTCCTTCTACTTGCGAAGTAGCAGAAAGTTTAATTGCGGGTAGATCTAAATAAATAATATTTAGCCTTGGGTCAATCACAAGGTTTCCGTGGAATATAATTGGTTTTGAATTCGTTATTTTCGTATTATTTACATAACGTATTTCATGGTAAATTGTTGTATCTGACTTTTGACCCAAAAAAACAAACAATATTTTTTTTACTACAAAATTAAGCTTGTATAAATACTTTAAAAAAAATATATTTAATAGAAACGTTTCAGAAATAAGAAAAAGCCGGTGGAACTTACCATTTTGTTTGGAAGAATTCTTCAAAAGTGGCAGAATATGCTCGAGATACTCGTCTAATGAAGGGAGGTTTTTTTCCCAAGATTCTTTCATAAGCCCGACTGTTGCTTCATCAGGCTGCTTAGTGAGAGCATTGTATAATTCTAAAATAATACAACAGAGAATAAATAAAGATTCGAACAATCTTCTAAATTAGAGACAAGAAACGTTTTTTCTTTCTTTCGTAAGTAATAGAAACAAGTATACAATTTATGAACGAAAGTTTAAATTTTCTTTATTTTAAAAATATAACCAAAATAAACTTTTTAACAAGAAACTCTAGAACTCCGAGTCAAAGTTTAAGTCAAAGTTTTAATAAATTGGGACATTTTGACTTTTTAAATTGCATACTTAACTCATTTTTTCAGACATACTTTTAACTAAAGCAGAAAATAGTAATTAGCACTCAAATAATTCTAGGCAAAAACATGCCTATATAAGGCATCTCAGAAAAGCTTTTTTATTTTATTTCAACACTGTATTTTATAATTAAACCTAAAGTTTGAAAGTCAAAGATATAATTTAAGAAAACTCTTACCTTGTAGACTACAATTACTGGTATTTGCGTCGCAATAATAATTATTTGCCGCCCTCAGATTGTTCAAAGCGCTGTCTCCAAACGTAACCAGCTGTGACAAAAAGTAATTTTGTTTACTTTAAGCATTTTCATTTGCGTTTTCATAAAATAAATCCTTATTTATTAATGCCACTATCTTTCATTTAATTTAAGACACTTATGCGAATAAATACTAAACGAAATCTTTAAAATTGAAGATATTTTAATAAAATATACTAGAAGTTGAGAAGAAAATATTATTCAAGGAATGTAGGATAAAGTTTATCGTAAATACACAGAAATTAGACTTTTATTGGATGGGAAATTGAAACTTTGAGAAATTGCTATCGCATTTGTTTCGTTTGCCAATTTCTCTGAAGAAACGGAACGTGTAGCATTACGTAAGACATAGATTGTTTCTTAATTGATAAATGATATAAGAAGTAGAGTAGAGTTTTATTAAAACATCTGAGATTATTTGTTAAAAAAATATTTTTTTAAATCAATGTCGTGTACAATGCTAGGTATGTTAATGCATAAGAACCTTTATGAATAAGGCCTCAAATAAATCTCATTAAGCTAGCTGCGATAATAACGCGTGATAATATCTTTGCAATATTTTGTTTTTATAAGTACATATTTAACGGAGCAGTAAGAAGTCCCGAGCGACCATATACACAGCCGTTTATTATCGCGCCTTGCTATCGACTTGCGTAAATTAATTTCACATTCGTCATCGCTAAATCGGAACAATGCACCTTATTTTTTAAAGAATAAATTATAATTCACCTTGAACCAATCTTCCGTATTCAGCAGGGTATCACCAGGCCTCAGGATCAGTTTTACCTTCCTTCTGAGAATATCGTCGTTTGGACCGATCTTCTTGACGGAACTCTTGACGTCATTGGTCTGTGTTCTGGAGAAGAGGCCGTAGGCTTTGTCTCGCTCTAGCTGTAAAGGTAAGGTGGGTTAAATGGTAACTTATTATCATTAGAAAAAAAACCGGCCAAGAGCGAGTCGGACTGGCGCACGAAGGGTTATATCTTTATATAACATCACTATCATTTTCTACCTGTTTATTAAGATCGAGTAAAAATTGCTTAAAGATTACGTTTGTTGTATGAGAGACAGACAGCGAAGGCTTAGTAATAGCGTCCTGTTTTACCCTTTGGGTACGGAACCCTAAAAGGTATAAAACTTAAGATCATCGTCATCATCTTAACATTTATTACGTTGTGGTGTGCTGTCCATTTTTTTGCCAGTCTGAGCACTTTACAGACTAATTGTTAAAAGTCTTATCTAAACATCAGTCTGCTTTTCGTATTTTGTTGGTTACAGATATGTAAACGTTTTCAAGTTAAAATATAGGTCCTTATTTCTAAACTGTCATATTCTGGGTATTGATACGATGTGATATGTTAACGCTTGGGAAAATAGATTCAACACGTTATTAAAGCATACATTTTGTAACGATATTAATGTATCTATTTTCAATTGAATAGTTTGTGCACAATAGTTTGATACTATTATGGGAGTAAGGTAAAAGCCACTTTTATAGAGACAAAAGAAAGCGCATCAATTTTGTTTGAAGACGAAACCTTAAAAATGTTACCTTCATTGCAAATAGCTTATTACTTTGTATTTTTAACATTTCAAAAAGCATTTTAACCTTTGAAAATTTACCCGCATTACGGTTCAACAAGTTCAACATTAAAATATAATTACAACCACAAAAGATACATTTTATTTTGCTTAACTGTGAAAAACAATTGCAAGGCAAGTTGTTTGAGCAGTTATGTGGTAAAAAAACACACAAAAAACATAGCCTCAAACTTAGTTTCCTAGAAAAAGATACTAAATATAGAAGCACCCGACAAACTATTCTTATTTCTATCTAACTTGAGAAGTGGAGAATAAAGTACTGCCTTCAATTTGTTTGCTGAAACTATTTGTTTTTTATTATGTTTGTTTCCATTCGTAGCATAAGTAATGAAACAATTTACGTCGTTGATTCCACGTGTAAGCCTTTTTTATTATTACTGTACAAGAAAAATACTAACAAGCATATTAAAATGTGAAACTTTACAAAAGTGGTGGTACATATTATAGATGTTAAAGCAAGGGCATATATAAACAGGGTTATTTCTAATTAGCGCATCACCTCTTGTAGGCAGCTTTTATACATCAATTATTTCTTTCACTTTTCTATCCAAGATAGATTATAATATAAAACCTAATTTACAAACCGGTGTAGATACCCCACTTCATAAGTATACATCTTAGATGAACAGAATTAAGGCGTTTGAGCAATACTCTTAAAAGTTATGCTAAACTGTGGAACAAAATAGCTTCTAGCTATTTTATAGAATTTATCCATTTCGATGCAGTTTTGAAGTTGCATTTAACTCTAAAACTTACAAAGTGTCTACAAAAGTAGGTGCTCAAATAAACATGAATAACTTTATGAAACTGCTGCGGTGGATTTTGTATCGGTTCTGTAGTTAATTTCATAACACTTAAACCCTATTTATGCTACGTTTTACATAAAGGTTGAATCGTTAACCTGTATTCAAATTATCTCCGGACGTACGAGTTTTTGTAGTTTGCGAGTATTTTTCGCGAGAATTTATTAAAAGTCAATTAGTATCGTTAAACTCGTTAACTTCATGTATCCCGTAAGCTCATCGTTAAAATATTTATGCTGCATTTTTTACAGATATTAAGGGCCCTTAGTAACTGATAACGGCAGAATTAGCCGTTTTCTATTAGCTGTTACTTACAAAATATATGATATTTCGCACTGATATTTCAAATATATAATAAAGAACGTAAATGTGATGGGAGGACTGTTTTAAAAACACGATTGGAATAATTTTGCTCGATAGAAAAAAATCCTGAAGTCACCTCTAAAATTTCATATAAATGCACATTAAGACGGTGTTTTACAATAATAAGTCTTATAAAATCGCAAACTGATAGATTTTTACCTTTTCTATGTCGTGACTGTTTTAGATTTCTGAGAAATTGAACATTTTATTAACTTTTTGATGATAAATGTGTTTCGAGGCCGTTGATTCTATAGGAACCGCGTTCCCCGACCCCCCCGCCTAAGGCGTAGTATCGTAGCGAAATCTGAATTTTCGCTGACCGCCTAACCCCCCTTAAGAGAAGATGTTTGTTTTTAAATACTAGATCAGTTGCACCTTTTTGTTACGAAAATAAAAACGTTTCTTTCGTATGGTTTTTTCTTAACAAAATAACTTCTAGGAAAAGTAATTCCAATAATACTTTTTTTAATATTCAATACGTGTTTTTGTGTAAGCCAACAATAGAAATAGGACTTTTCCAATAGGGAACAGGTGGAAATATGTCAGTTTCATAGACGAGTTTTGTAAAGAATTATTACATTTTTTTCTGCTTTATGCAAACTTTAAATTAAATACTATTGTTTGTTTTTAAATTTACTTTTTATAAAAGTGGTAATCGTTCCTTTCTCACATTGTAAATATAAAGCGTGTGATTTTGTTTATAATATCATTTCCAATTTTCTCCATAGAATAGCAAACTTAAAAAGGATCAGAAACTTTTATTTTTCAATCACCAACCATTTTATTCCATACATAGTAAATATTTTGATATTTACCATATTTCCCATTTAGTAACCACGCTAATATTTTAATGATCTTTATCACCTACAACTTTAAATTCAAAATTCCTTGACATTTATCCTTATACGCACGTACCGCCCGCGATGTTAACCATTGTCGTAACTCGCGTGATAAACCCACCAGAGAAAACTTAACGTAGACTCTGAACAAAACGCGTTTACACTTTCGTATGTATGTTACAAGTAATGTTTATAATCAGGCGTTTGATTAAAGGCCTAGGATTAATGTCAAAAAAGGTGACAAGATGTTTTTTCATTGACATAATTATTTAGAAATCAGCGTGAAATACACGTTAAAAACATTGCCTAATTTTCAGAAACATTGTTTTCCTTTACAATATCTATGTGCTCAAACAATTAGGGACGTTTACTTATAGTATAGTAAAAAACGCATAATCAATGAGCTCTAACATACAATCAAGTCGCTGAGATTAAAATAAATTGTAAAACTAACATACTTAAATTAACATTTAAGTGCAATTGCAAATCATCCCACTCGATTGGCAGCCAGTCACCTAATTCATTTCTATTCGGATTTTGCTAAAACCGGCAATGTTTATTCTAGCTAGAGAATGCCCGCATTATCCACACACCCGTAGCACGGTGTATTCCCACGTTGTTTATTTACTCCGCGCCCGGCGAAGACCCTGCGGCATCATGACATTTTTATCTGCGTCTATTTTAGATTACCACATAAATCCTGAGACAAGGGCAAACAAATGAAGATCGTGACTCGAATCCTCATCAACATCGCCCTATTAACTAGCAGCCCTGTGCAAATAAACTTTTGTTTTTCTTGAGAAAACTTTTATGATGACAATACACAAAGATGTACTTCAATTTTCGTGGGCGCAACCAATTACATTTGGTGCCGCAGTGTTTTTAATTACAAGTTTGCTTTGTTTTACTAGCGACTGTTTGGTTTAATAAATCAAAATAGATATAATGTATAACTAGTGGCCGCCCGCGACTCCGTCCCGTGGGAATGATAAGTTTTCCCGCGGTAAAAAGTACCCTATGTGTTATATTCTATATAAATGCAAAGTTTCATCCAAATCCGTCCAGTAGTTTTTACGTGAAAGAGTAACAAACATCCATACATACTCACAAACTTTCACATTTATAATATAAGTAGGATAGTAGGATAATCACTTCATTATTGAATAATGATGTATGATTCGGCATGAATTGAGGTTTGGCAGTGGTTAACCGCAGGCAGTCATTCGGCCGAACATTCGGCGCGCACCACTTTGCTATACACAAAGAACTAATTATTGCAACTGTATTTTATAGACAAATTTAGGAAATAACCGATACAGTTCCTTGTAGCAATAAATTAGGTAAGTTTATTCGAAATATCTCCATAGATTTATAGTCCCCTTGCTTGAACTCTGTAAATCTAATAAAGGGAACGGTGCAGGAATATTGTATGAGATATTGAGATATTCCAATCACAAATATATGAATATCTATGGAATAAATAAATTGTATAAACCTATAAAACCAGGATAGTATAACAGGATATATTTTTTTAAGAAATAAACTCACATTGAGTTTGTTCTTAATGGAAGCTCCTTAAATGTCTTAGCCTTATTTTAAACTGTGCATAGCGCAAGTAAATCAATCAGTAGAGGGACCTCAGATTGTTTTTTGTTACTTAGCAATGTAACCAAACCTTGTACAGCATCGACTGGCTGTCACAAAATAAAATTAAACAGCTTTCCTTTTCTTGAAAAATGCCTATTACTAGTCTTGACATAGCACCATTTCATATCTATTAGTTACATACTCCACGGTACAGAGTACCAATGTGAAAACGTTAGTACACATCGTAGGATAACTACGGGATATAAATTAAATGGACTATGGATATAAATTTCAGAATACCGCTAATCCCCGCCGGGAATCGACAAGGGAACCTCGATAGTGTACGATGCTACTGTACACTATTGTGGAGGTAAATCTAAACTAGCTATCAAGTGCTTATAAAGTAACTAAGGATCTAAGTACTAATGTGTACCTATTACATTAGTATTTTTAACTAGCTGTGCCCATGAAGAAAGCTCTGAAAAGAAATTTCCCTTTATTGAAAATATTTTCTTTGCTACTCTGCTCCTGTTAGTCGTAGCGTGATGTTATACAACCCTTTGGACTTCTTCAATCTAACCGTAGCGCTTAGCGCGTATTAAACAAATAAATACTTTTTTGGTTTATAATCTTAGAAAAGATGTAAGAAATTAATTTGGTCTTATTTTGTGTCATTAAAAAGATTCCCTAAACAGAATTTATTTTCTAATACCGTACCCAACTTTGTCCCTTACATTCTATGGTCGCGAAATAAATTGCTTTAGGCTCCCAACATTTGATGGATGGATGTCTTCGATGGTTTACCTACTATCTACACTCAAGTAAAAACGTTATAAATCTCATCGAAAATTAAATTATAGATCGTAAAAATGTTTATATCCCATTTGTGTTTTTGTCCATCGCATTTTTATGTTTTGTAATCACGTTTTCCTCATGGCTAGCCATTGATATATTAATGTTGCATAAGAAAAATACGAAGGAAAATGTTTTCTGTAGTCTGGTGTTTGTCATGGCTTTGGGAAGGCTTAAGGAAAACCAAATAAAGTGGACAAAATAAAAGCGGTTAGTTATTGAGAATGTTATGAGAAAGCTCAGACTCATATTTATGACACTGTTAATATCTGTCCACTGTTAATTATATTTTTATAATGCAGCTACTATCAGCCTATTAAATTTAATCTAACACCTTTTACTCATTTTGCGTGGTAAAGAAACAATCATCGTTATAGGGTTTAAATAGACTCGTTACAATTTATTAGACTAGTATTTGTGTTCTTAAATTAATTAAGTTCTTGTATTTGTCCTTGGAAAATTATAATGTGAGTATTTAATCGTCAGTATAAAATAAAAACTCAGGTGCTACTATAATATAAGTAGATTAAAACAAAAAGCTACTATTACGATTCGCATTATTCATATTTCGTACTCAGGTAGTTAAGTAAACAAAAACTTAAGATTAAAGCCCAGAGCTTTTGTTGTTCGCTGTGATAAGTCATCACAACTTATATCGACTTCGGGGAGAGTTATCAAGAAGTTTTTTTCCAGTATGCTTTTTTCCTGTTTACTTTAGACCTTCTATTTTGATCGAGAAAATGTTTTCTTCTATAATAATAGTGTTAACGGACACTGTAATATTCTGGAGCGTCTTATCGAAAGGAGGTCAGTCCGCTATCGGCTAACACTTAAGTAAGATGATGGAAAAATTACCTGCAGATAATACTAGCTTCGGATTTTATATCGGTTCTCTTTGAAATGAATTTTATATTGGACGGCAAAAAATATTAAATAGAAACGGAAAACAGATAGATAAACTAAATGTTGTGAGTAAAGGCGATACAACGCTAACAGTAGTAAGCAGCTTTCATGTTACTGAGCACAGTGCAAAGGAATATATAATAGTTTTAATAACTTCATCTGCAAGTAACTTTAATTATAGGAAGCTTGCATGCTTGGGACAAAGAAGAACCTAGTTTTAACCCAGATATGATCAACATTTTAAAAATACGTTAACCCAAATTGGCCCTCCTAGACATCGAACTTGTGACCTTCTGTACTACGGGGGTCAGCATACAATAATATTGTGAACCATTTACCAACCTTCATATTCAATCCTTTACTGCCGCCGATCAGCTCCTCCCAAGAAGCAGTAGCCCTCTGCTCGCAGTGGTCTTCGTAGTCCAATTCCACCAGGTCTACGAGAGAGACCAGCCATCGCGTGTCATCTCCGCTGGAGGACGTTCCCGAGAGAAGAGCGTAGAAGATCGTTAGAAGAGCGATTGTAGGCCGCATGGTTCTGGAAAGAAGATGAGGTATATTTATAGTGATGTTCTGTTTTATGTAGTTCATACTACCTACAAGGTTCATACCTTGACTAGTAAAATACTTTTTTATGTACTAGTATTTATTTATGAGTCAATTTTATACTAATGGTATGGCTTAGGAATGTTACAATAATAATTTTATCTGATAAAATATCTTTTTACCCCGCTAGCAAGAAGAAGGTTGACCTTACTTGGGATCCTCAACCATATTTGATATTAATTTAAAATTGGCGCAAATCGTCAAAGTTTCACCTGTATAAGTATAGGTAAGTCACCGATGTAGCTTTTTCCCCAACTTTTTCGCGTCCGTAGCTTTATTATTCTTGACTTCATTTCTTTTAACAACACCGCAATTGTCTGAATTAAGATTTCGTATAATAAAAAAACTTGGAGTAGAAAATTTCGTCCTTAACTTTATTCACTCTTAAACGCAACAAAAGAATTTGTTTCATTGTATTGTTCTGAAAACCCATTTTCTTATTATTCTCGTTCTGTGTACAGTCAACAACTTTTGACCTGCTTGTTTATTTCTTATTTTCTAAGGCTATTCTGTTCTTTGTTTTTTTTTTCTTTTTGTTCATAAGTACTTTAGCAAATGAAATCGTTTGTATGGAGAGGCAAGAAGAAGATAAAAAATATGAATTTGTTTTTTTATCAATTTACTTAATGGCCTACGAATCGTAGGCTTGTTTTTGCATATCTGTTGATTTAATCACAAGAATTATACGAATCATTTTTGAATAAATAAATAAAAAATTGTCAAATGATAAGAATTAATCTTTAAAATATCACACGCATTGATTTCTTTCCTCCGAGTTTTATTTCATCATGACAGCATTTCGTCGACTAGGAACGTATCTGTTTCTAGGCTGACTATCCCCTGTAGAGTTTTATCAACAGCTCGAGTTAATGCAAGATTGCTTGGCCTGTTGAGGGTTCAGTATGGCGTTGTGCCAACGAGAAAAACCTGCAGAACTAGCTACAATGTAATGTTTGTTGCCTACATAAAAAATAGTGTTCTTGTTGCCACTGTACTTGAAACGGGACACGGAAACAACCGCATAGCGACTATGTTTACAAAATAGGGTAACCTACTTACGGAATATATAAAAATATTAAGTATGCCACTTGTATTGCCACATGTACTGTGTGCATGCAATTGCAATTGTAGTTGTAATTTTAAATGTAAACAGATATTTAGTCCAAAGTTGTTTTTTTCAGCAAGCAGTTAATGCTGCTTAGTAGGTAGGTATTTATTATTAAAAAAAAGACATTTCTTGTCGAAATATTTTATAAACTATAGTATGAAATATGAACTATAACCACACATTTTAATACCTATTATAGATATTTCACATTCTTATCTCATTTTGTAATAACATTGGAAACACGTCAAAAAGCTTTATGCAAATTTGCCAAAGTACCTTTGTGCGCAATCTCGAAAGTTCAGAAATATACTTATAAATTAAATCAAATGTCTTATGTCGAAGGTAAAAGCAATAAGAGAATATGTGAAATTTCTTTCTGCAAACATTTGATAAGAGTACATTTCCATATTAAATTTTGGTTTCAAAAGAATTTGTTTTTGTTCGTAAAATTTCAGTGGTATTTGTTTTAAGTATCTCCTGTTATATGCTTTTATTTAACATAATATAATTTAGTATTTGAAAGTTATACTTGTTTTGTTATTAAATCAAAGTATTAGCGGGGAGAGGTAAGAGGACTCGCGAATGTCATTGGCTGCTTAGTTTGGTTATTTGAATAGCTTGCTTTTAGCATGCGAGATGCCTTGTATTTGTTATTTTAATGTATCAACTCTTAGATATCTTTTAACTGTACTTATCTACAATATAAATTTCTTATTAATAAATCATTATTTTCCTTATATTATGAATAAAATAAATGTTATAAGATAAATTTTGAAGCATATTTATCATTTTTTTTTGTTCAGTAAAATACTTAAGTAAGAATAACAAAATTTCACATTCCTCCTGTGTTGCAAAAATTTGTTAACTAACTCCTTACAAATTTTTAACTTCCTTTAAAGCAACCTTGCAAGTAAAACACAACCACGTATTTTAACAATCCAATTAAAATTTGCGAGTGTTGCCCCAATATCTTTTCAACAGGTGTTTTGTTCTACAGTGGGGTGCAGCTGCAAAAACAAAAGAAGACAGACAAAAGATAATCATGAAGAGATACAAAACAACGGATGCACAGAGCAGCGACTTCAGTATCCTACTTCCTACTAATATTACTCGTATAAATGTGAAAGTTTGTGAGTATGTATGGATGTTTGTTACTCTTTCACGTAAAAACTACTGGACGGATTTGGATGAAACTTTGCAGTAATATAGGTTATACATCAGAATAACACATAGGGTACTTTTTACCGCAGGAAAACTTCTCATTCCCACGGGAAACCGACTTCCACGCGAACGGAGTCGCGAAGGCCACTAGTTTTTAAATATTAAAAGAAACTGATAAGGTTGGATTTTGGAATTGTTTTTTTACTATCAATATACTGGCTGCAACCTTTTCTGCTATTAAATGTCAGAATGCTAATATCAAAACATATTTTTAAAGAGGCTCTGAATTCCAAAAAAATAAACGAATAATAAAATTTTCTCCGTAAAATTAGACGCTAATATAATAATTATCAAGAAACGTGCAATTAAGTTTACCCTTTCCCAAAGAAGGTTTTAATATTATCAGCTAAAAACAACAGCCCACGCTTTAACTAAATAGCACGTGATCCTTCAAGACGCGTGGGCAGCATTCCTACGCACAATTGCATATTTAAACAGCTTTTAACTCTCAGGTAAGCTTTACGACCATCGCGATCTACTTCATTCACATATAAACTAATGTTAAACAGAGGTACAGTTTGTGAGTTTGGATGTAAGAGGTAAACTTTGAAACTACTGAACGGATTTAGAAAAATCTTTCACCAGTAGAAAGCTAAGTTATCATTGAGTGACATAGGTTACTTTTATTAAGGCTTTACTTAAACCAATGCGAGTGAAACCGCGAACGAAAGGCATACTAGTCTCATATAAAACGTGAAACCACCCCGCCTGGGTTTCACACGCGACATGTCTATAAAGATACCAACTCTACGTGACAATTGTCACGGAAAATCCGATTGCGAAAGTACCTCCCATATTGGGAAAGTTCGAAATTTGTCTGCACGCGCTACAAACTTAATTTCAAATTTGGAGCGCTACGTACTGGCTGGAAAGATTACATAACGTTCAGGAACTTTTTGGATGACAACTTATTGTTTAAAAAAATATCTGTTTAAAAAGTCTCCTACTGAATTAAGATGCAAGGAATATTGTACACTGTGGTGAAGAACCAGCTCGGAATTTCTGTATTGTTAGTAAGCTGCCACGGAAACGCAAATTGCTGTCGGTACAAAGGAACAATAACCGTTTAGAACGAATCTTGAAATTAAGTTGCAACTTACCAATTAATGCTAACGAGGCTTCGATAGTTACGAGTCGGTTTCCATGAGGAGGAAGTTACCGATTGTGTGGTATTGTAATAGACAATGGATAAATTTGTACTTGGCTCTGTTTTGATTTATTTGTATGAACTAATAGCTCGTTAGGGATATGCAGGGTTGCAGTTTAACAATGTGGTGAAGGGTTAAAGACTTGAATCATAAAATGTATTTTCCTCTGAGATAATAAAACTTTTTGAACGTCATTTACTTACAAATCTTATGTGTGACAGTATAACCGTTTTATAAGCCATTGTGAGATTAAAGAGAGCTATTTATAAATTAACAACAGTCGCGAACTGCCAAACAATTGTGGAGCTACTGATTACGTTTTATAATAACTAACAAGCATTATCTAAATCACACCATTTGTATCTCTTATTAATGTTGTTGTTTCTATAAAGCGAATAATTAAAAGCTAGTCCAAATAGAGCTTTTGCTACCCACTCTGACCATTCGCACAGAATCTTAATTTCCGTTAAACTCCTCAAAAGCTTAACACCCTTTGTACAAAAGCTTTCATCGGCAAATTTAAATCGAAGATTAACACTGGTCCGTAAACAAATAGTTTCGCCAAATATTAAATTTAAGTTGTGAACTTTGTATATCTATAATAACAATTTTAATGAACATTAAATAAAGTAGCAGAAAATACCGCAAGGCTTTATTAAAATGGTTGCCAAAAGTATATTGGTGGCAATAATATCAGTTTCCAAATTTTTATCTACTGAGATTTCATTATTTATTCAGTTGGTTAATTTACAAGTTTTATGTTTATTAATGCGATAAATTAATTTAAATTATAACAGCACATATAATTTTAGTTGTTATACCAGTTTCAGTTGTTAATTACTGCCTTAAGTAAAAAGGGTAGTCACAAGTTTCCATAAAATGGCGACTGCTAATCCAACGCGATTCTTACCTCGCCGCCGCCAACGACATTGAAAAACAAAAACCTATCGACGTTCTTTCCATTCCTAACATATCCATCCTGAAGTCTTCCTACGTTAGAATGTTTATTTATTCGTTATATAAAACATATAAAAAATACATCAAAAGTTACATTTTACCGCAAAATAATATCTTCATTATGTATGAATCCAAGTCACTAATTCTGTCTTTTTGTCCGCCCGCTATCTCCTCGTAAACCACGCAACGGACTCTAATGCGGTTTCCACCATCTTTTTGGGAATTATTCATTAAAATTTGTAAATAAAGAAGATCTGGAAAAAGTTTCTTTAAAATATCTTTCTATCTAATTTCGTGATGTAGTCGGCCAAAATTACACCATTGCGAAGCGTGTGGTCTCTAATCCTACTATAATATTATAAACGTGAAAGTTTGTTAGTATGGATGGATGTATGGGTGGATGTTTGTTACTCTTTCTCGTAAAAACTACTGAACGGATTTTGATGAAACTTTATAGTAATATAGGTTATACATCAGAATAACACATAGGGTACTTTTTACCGCGGGAAAACTTTATATTTCCACGGGAAACCGACTTCCACGCAAACGGAGACGCGGGCGGCCACTAGTAAAATATAAAAATCTTTGTCAGTTAGTAGGTAAAACCGCAGGACAGAAAGCTAGTTGCAAATAAATGACAACTAACCTACTTTCCTTGAAGTATCTGTTCAAACTAGATATAAAGTAGGCAAGCTTTGAGACGATACGTGATCGAGGGTCACAAATTGCCACAAGGGTTGAGTTACACCGAATAGGATACTCTTTGTTTGAGTTACGGTAAACTTATAAGTGGTCGACAGTTTCTGAAGACGGGTAATGCAAACAATTGTAATGAAAGACGGTGTGATGAGGGAAGGCAATTTTGATGATGTAGGTAAGGACACTACATGATAAATAAATAAATCTCCAGACTGACACACCAACTGTGTGGCCCTAAACTAAGCAAAGCTTGTACTACATGTACCACACAATGAACTAGGGGAGAACCTAGTTCCACCCAGACACGAGCCAATATCGAAAAACCATTTTTACGAAATTGGCCCGACCCGGGGATCGAACCCGGAACCATCCGCTTAGCAGTCCGGTATATATACCGCTGCACCACAGAGGTCGTCAATGAATGACATCAACATGAAATCAACAAATCAACATGAAAAAAAGCGGCAAGAGAGAACATTTTTCAAGGCTTTATAAAAATAATTTTCTGATTCAATATCGGTGTATGATAAAGCATCATCACTACATAGTATAAAACAAAGTCACTTATTCTGTCCCAATGTCCCTATGTGTGCTTAGATCTTTAAAACTACGCTACGGATTTTTATGCGGTTTTTTTATTAGTTAGAGTGATTCAAGAGAAAGATTTAGATGCATTATAACATAGTAGGTATAGGGAAAGGAGTTTTACTCCGAGTTTAACGCGTGCGAATCCGCGCGGGAAAAAGCTAGTTTATAATAATTTTGAATTTTAAGGGACCTAAAATGTTCCTTAACTTTGGCTGCTTACTAAAATACAAATAGTTATGTGATATAACATAAAATTGAACTTTATTCTATACTACAGAAACATAAATATGAACCAAATTCCCAACTACAATTCAGAAGTAGGTTACCAAATAAATCGACTTTAGATAACTTGCTACGAATCGACCTTGATATCTCAAATGTAAGTAAATATAAAGTTTGTTATAGCCAATACCAAATATATTCCTACATGATACGTATTGACACTACCAAGTAAACTTAATAAGCTTAAGCATATTGGTTCGGAGATTATCTAAAGTGTTTGGTTGAAGCGGCTCCTTCGTATCTTAAGTGGGTCCTAAAGTATAGTACGACTTCTCTTACTAATAATGCTTTATTTACGGACACGTTTATTAATAAATAAGATAGTTGTACTATTAAATAATTAACTAAGGGTCTATCTCACGTAATTCAAAAATGTTAGATCTTTTACAAATTAACACGAAAGCCTGTATATTTCTTGCAGTAAAATACTTTAAACGTTTTGTCAAAGAAACATGAAATAAGAAATTTATTAATCTTTTAACAGAAAAACACATCAAACGCTCGGCCACAACATCGCTTTAACTGATTTAGTTCCAATCTACCATTAACTACAAAGAAACATGATCATAGAAAATATTTTACAGAACAAAGCACTTTTCAATATCTCTTTCAGCAAATCAATAAGAGGGATTCCGAATCCGTTACAATATTTTCACAGAGCACAACTCAGTTGTAACTATTGTGTGCGCTATTATGTGAAGATACAAAGAGAATACTTAGGCTAGGTTCCCGTATTCAACGAAACGTTGTTCGTCACAATAACCGCAGATTTCAAGAGATCAGTCATTTAAACGGGGCGTCAGTCAGTAATAATGATCGTAATATTAATTAAAAAATGCAATGAATGATTAAATTCATTTGTAAATTATTATATATTTCTTAAAGATTAAAATGTTATTAACGCCTAGTTATAACAATTGCTTTATCAAAAACTTAAAGTAAATAATTCTAAATTAAACGGTCCGTTTTTGTCTACAGAAACTGGGTGTTACCGACTTCAAAGGGAGAAGAGACGTAATGAGTTTGATGCGATCGTTATTTTTACGATTCTGGCTTAACCTTTTGCGGCTTTGTACTTTAAACGGAACAAGTAAAGCGAGACAATGAATGGGGTTTCAGTTGTGTACATTTCACACAAGCTTGAAAAATGCTAGTCTTTGCACTTGGCTTTTCTGTTGGAATAAATAAAATAGCTCCTATAAGTTTTACAGCGTGTTTCATTAGTGGATTTTGTAACGAAATGTTTTATACGGAAATGAGGTTTTTATTTTATTTAGTTAACAAAATATTTACTTTCTGCATAGTTAAAATTGTGTGAAAATTCTGAAAATGTCCTTAAAATTGTCCACCTAGTTTGTTTACCCACTGCAAGTTTATGAATATCGCAAAGTTGTTATAGCTTAAAAATATTCGAATCAACTAAAGTTTTAAGTAATAATCTATCAGATAGAACAAAGAAAGTTTTCTTGCTTTTAACAATAAAAAATGTTCCGCCATATCATTAACGCTTCGGGTTTTTACTACTAATGAAAATAATCATTGCGTTTAAGTAAAATAATCAAATTTTTTAGAAAATTCAACATTTCTTTACCCGTAATGAAAGTATCGCGAAAACACGCTAGTTTTGTTAACATGTCAACAATACGTGATTTTAATACATTATTGAATTCAATGCTTTTTCAAGTTTTAAGTCTTGGTCTACTAACAATGAACAAACAGACAAAATATATTTTTATTATATAATTAGTAACACACTAGCTACACAAAACATTGAATTAACTCTTGATAAAAAAACTTTTTCTGAGTGTATTGTAGCCGTGAACTTTGTCGAATAAAATGTCAAAGTATAATAAAGTGGAGAACGTATCCAATTAAAGGTTTAGGAGTTAGTAACACCAACAAAGGTTTTGAAGGAGTTAGTAGAAATACAAATAAACACGGATGAAAATTTCGGATTTTACTATTATGCGTAAGAGTTTTAATAACTAAGAACGTAAAGACTTTTGTGCATAATTAACTTACTGTTCTATATTTTTGATCAATTTGTGTTTTGTTTTATTCAGGTTGTAAAAGTTATTCAGTAGTTTTCTCAAAAACAAATTAAGCGCAGTAAAAACCTTCCCGTCACATTAAGGATAAACAAAAACAGGTAGGAAAATGTAGTATAAAAAAAAGGTAAAATAAAGGTCAGGTATTTGTATTCACATCGCGGAATACATAGTTTTGTAGGTATATTAATATTCAAATACCCTTTTTAATTTCTCATCCCTATTTGTACTCTGTATGGACGCTTTAACGTGAAATAATAACAAACATCCATCCATACTTACAAACTTTCACGTTTTATAATATTAGTAGGATTTAGAAATTATTACTCCCTTTGTAATCTGTTTCTGTTGTATTATACAATTCTTAAATCAAATACTAAAGGTACGTTTCGTGGTCCTTACACTCAATTCAGTGAACGATAAAACATCGACATACAGGTCAAAGAAATTGAATAGACATTTTAATAAAAGCTGTTACCCAGCCTTTGTCAAGTATGAATAGAAACATTTTCAGTCTCACAATAGAATACCACTAAATTATTATACCTACCTAAAATTGAAAATCGGATTTATTTTACTTCACCATATTCTAGAAACTGTAATTAGCAAAATGTATATTTCAATTGTTCAATTCATGGAACGTCTGCAGCAAGCGAAAACAACATTTATTGTGATTGCAATAAAGTTTTAATTTATTAAACTTTTGGACAAACTAATCTCAATTATTCAAAGGCATTCTCGGGGGAGATACTATTATATTTATCTTTTGGAACACTGGTTAGTTTTAATTTTGCAATTTAAGTAAACGAGGGACTAAGAAAAAAGTGTATTAATTTATTTTTTGTACTAGCATTAATTTGCGGAGGATTTTATTTTCTTCGAAAATTTAATTTTCTTTGAAATTTTGTCTCTTTTATAATGCTCAATAACTTGTTTGTTTAAAACTATCTGGGCACTTATTCTGCTAAAAAACTTGACGACATCATAAAAAATTAATGTACTTGAAAATGATTACCTATTTATACTACTTTACGAAATAAATTGCAATGATACGAGTATTTACCATGAGGCAAACTAGCAATTAGTTCAAAATACGGTTATTCTCCGAATGTCATATCACAGTGGGGAAGCTGATCAAACACCATGCAATTTACCAGATTACACCCCCAATCAATGGCTTGGATTGATGAGCCATTCATGTCTAAGACCGTATGTGATGCACGGGTAGACAGTCAAATAGCGATTGAACGTAGCAATTCTAGGAAGAACAACCAGTGTGGTTTACAACTGGATTAGCGTTGGTTTTATTAAATTGAATAGTGTAGGCAAGAACAGTGAAACAATAAACCTAAAGTTAGGTTTTAAGGAGATTCAATCTGTAGCCTTTTCTCATGATCTGTGTTCGGTGCTCTAAGCGGTTTTCCGCCTTTTTGTCGACAGTTAAAGAGGTAAATAACGATATATGGAGACACAAAAAAAGAACTTGAAAATAACAAAATAAATGTTAGTAAAGTTTATGTGACATGGTTTTTACCTGATAGTGAAATTGCTCTTTTCTTGCACATTGCGTACAGAAATTCGGATGTATATTGTATTGTGCAATAAATAAATAAATAAAATAAAAATAAATAGTTCAATAATAATACCTCTTTGTAAAGCGGCCAGCCAAAATTAGACTTATAAGTAAACCTTTCAAACGTCATTCTGTCTACCACTCGAGTCTTTTGTCAATTTCTGACTTGATACGATATTCACGCCGGTGACTCGTAGCCGCTGCCGTAGCATATTTGGAATATCGGCGTATCCACGGCATTGTCACCTACGCTGTTGACGTTACTTATTGAATTATACGCCGATGGAAATTGAGTATTCTGACAAAGTGCGAGCATTGTTGCGTGTGTTTTTATTGGTTCTATTTGAACGTTAGCCTTTTTTGAAAACTGCCTTAGCTATGTATTTTGGGTTAGCTTACCTACCTACTATATTTATGACCCAAACTTTATAAAGGTACTTTACCATTATTTTATATCTGAAGCACTGATTTATCTTGTATAATATAACTAAAGATTGGAAGAATTTTAGGTACTACAAATATAGAGAAAATTAATTTAACATACTTGGTTTAAACAACTGTTCTATAGTACATTCTTAACCCATATCTTGCTAGCATAAAACCACATTCTGAGTTTAATTTAAACAAAGCTTTGTTAGACTACAATGATATTCAAAACTTGATTGCGAGTAACTTTGAATTGTTCGAGTTCATAAATTATCAGAAATTGTATTGAAAGAAACACTTTTATAATAAGAAACGGTCCACTAATTTCGTTAAAAATATTTAACACAAAACTCGACCTAAAAAAATACCTACCGCCAACGGTTTTACAACCTTCCCTCTTCATAAAAATATCGGCTTTTAATCAAATTCAATCCTGAATAACCATAATTTTGGAATAACTGATGAAATGGATAAATTAAATTTCTAACGAGCAATAAAGCCTTCTTCATATTCAAATGAGTACTTCAATACCATTACGTTTATTCGTAATTTTAATACCCAGTAATTATCTGCTAACGGATTTAAATTTACGTCTATTTTGGGAACAATTTTATGAATCTGAAATACGATTTTGCAAACATATAAAAAATATTCTGGTTGTATGAAAAACTTTCAGTTGCAATGAAGGCAGGAAAGTAAATAGAATTGAGATTCGTTTTTGAAGCTCAAGTTTAAATCCTATTTGTGAAGTCGAAACATCGACGAGTTTCAAAAGGATCTAGCAACGATACTTCTATAGATATATATGTGCAGTATCTATAGGATGCATTTGGTCTCCGGGCGAAACTTGAATCTGTGAGCACTTGCTTTATTCATAAGTACATACCTATATACTTAGGTATGAGTGGCCAGAAGGCAAGAAGGCCTGCATTCAATGCGTGCGTCAACTATATCAGATTTCAAATGAAATTATTTATTCCTATAGGTACACTATTAAGGTTTTCATTTATATTGAATATGTAAGTAGTTATTTAGGTATACGTACCCGCTGATAAATATCATAAACCAATTGTATATGTGTGTGTGTGTGTATGAAAATGCGTATGTGTACTTGGTATTAAATCACCTTTGCAATTGATGTACGACTTCTCAACTCATACCAGTATTCAATACGATTTGCTCAATTCTTTGCCTTCCCTTCTTGTGAGCACTTTTCACGAGAGATTTTCACTCGAAACTAAAACTGTGCAAGTTCAAAGTACTCCATCTAGACTAACTTACTGCTGCTTGACAGTGTGAGCTCTAAATATAAAATACTGAAACATTTGCACACATAAATTTAAAAGCAAGCTCCTTAAATTTTCTTACTTTCGCAAAAAACTGTTTTAGAACGTTTTACATTGCGGGTTTTTACGTTGCATTAACGTGTTAAACGTTGGACGCTCGTGAATTTGAGTAACAGAATTTATGTTTTAAGTAAATTCCGCCACAACGTTTAAAATTAAAAGTTCTGACAAGCGAATTTCAAATAGGACTGCCAAAAACTTTGTCAACGTTTTACATCCAGTTACAATTGTATTAGAACCTTCGAGAAAACCAAGCATGATTTCGCAAGACCTCTATCTCCCACGATAATGCAATAGCGTTGGCGATTGAAAAATCAATGATATTAATTTCAGATCCCACAGCTGCAATAAATCAGTGGTATTGCTAACACGTCTCGGGATAATCCGGTCTACGTGACACAGCCAGCGTCGATATACTGTGTCTGCTGCTCTGTGTGCTCGGGGTAAACAGAATATACTGTGACTCTGCGTCTACGCTACTGGCATTGCCAATTTTTGGATGAGAAAATAAAAAATTGAAAATTTGATGAATCGTAACTGTTATTTTTGTAATTATTGATTTTACCTTAGGGAAATACTAACTAAAGTTAACAGTATGTACGGAAGTAGTGAAACAAAAAGCAACATTGCTTTGTCCTTAAAAAACTGGATTCAAGCATTTTGTTAAATTTAAATTAGATATGAATGGCAACTTCATTATGATTCTCGTTTCAAGTTGTATGAAATCTATTAGTCACTTAATTTTTTTTACCTTACCTCTAAGGCAAAACTAGTTATTGTTTATTACTTAAATTAAAATCAAGTAGTATGTTAACTTCATTTTTATATTTTTACTTCAAAGCCTTTTAACTTAAAAGTATAGTTTTCGTTATTACACGTTCACTACAGAATAGGTCCCCACCTTGTATCGCTTGTACAGATTTATATTGACAAACTGTGTCAACTCGGCTTAGTCTTAAGCTCGATATTGGCTTGGCAAAGTCAATGTGTACATTAGAGACCGGGAAGATACCGTGCAGTTAATTTACACTGTGATGCTCTATTATACTATTACGGAAAGGTACGCAGAATTCGATTAAAATTAAAAGTAGAATAATGAATCAAAAAAATAAAAAATATTGTATAAAATATATCTGCAATCAATTATATAAACTCATTTACATAGTCCCACCGGAAAACAAAATCATATCGAAACGGGAGAAGTTAATAAATTAAAGTTAAAGAAGTACTATCAAATTTTCTCGCCGATATCAATTGGCAAAAATCGCTTGCACATCCATCGTTCCCTGTATTCAAGTTCAGTTATTTATCGTTCTCTTTTTTAAAGTTACATACCTACTGACTAACAGGTCAAGTAGTTTTTGGAAGAAGTCGGAAACAAAAATAAAGCGAGTCAGAGCTAAATTTCAGATCGCATCAGCTATCAGTCAATACTAGGGACTTTCGCCTCAAATTGATCTGAGAACTTTAACGACTGTACATACGATTTAGCAAACCTTGTTATAAGTCAATATTATTTTGTTTTCTTATCTCAAGGTACAAAGTATTCTGATTATGATGCTTCTTTACATATTTTATTGTTTGTTACAATATTATTTATTTGTTTGAAAAAGCTATCTATATTTATTAAAATACTTACCAATATCCATATCCTAATTAGACTAAGTTAAATATTAATCATTAAACACATCTCTACGTTTAGCGTAGGTTAACATTAAATATTGTATTTGCGTATCATTAGATAGCGGAAGAATTATTAATCATCGCCTGCCTTCATCAACTACTTACCTCAGTAATTACGATAAATTCAATATTAACTTTGATTCAATATTAGCGTACTATGGTTATGTAACGGTACTATGGTTATGTAACTAGCCAATTTGAGGATTTTTTTTCTCTTGAGTGGTTATAGCAAATCAATTATAAGTTGAGAGTTTGGGTTTGGATCCTGGCTTCGATTCCCAGTTCCTTTTTCCAGTAACTTTAAAATTATAAGTTTTAATGTCTCGTTATACATATTGATGGTTTACTAATTTATTACTTTGCAAAAAAGTATTGAGAAGTTTATTTCTAGCAACTCCAAATTAAAAGTTACAGCTGTTTAAATGCTACGACTATGCTCAACGGCACGTTTGGCATATTCAATCTGTTTATTTATTATCTAAACTAATATATAAATTAAAAGTAATTTTTTTTTCTATATAATTCAAATGTAAGCGTGATTTAAAATACACACACACCATCTATATGCACCTATCAAAGTTATAACACTCGGAGCATCGAACGAAAATCTATTTTGTAACAATCAAAATTTACCTACTAAGGCATTAAAATTAATTGTACCAAGACCAATCAGCCAATTAACATCATTTCAAACACTCGTCTACTGACTTTAATATCTAACAATTTATATATTAATTCCACCCAGCAAATATATTTCCAAGGGCCTTAATAATGTCAATGCGTAGAAAATTGCAACCACACAACCTCGGTGTGGTTACCATGGAAGCCAATATTGAAGAAAGAGATACTAGGAACGAAAATAATTTGCGGTTTTCCCACAACACGATATTAAAGGATCTATTTTATATCTACTTTCCACTCTGCTAATTAGCTTCTATATTAATATACTGAAGGATGGTTGCTCGGTGTTTTCTTTGAATGTAATGAGGTGATGAACAAACTGTAGTGAAAAGTAGATTTTATACTTTTGTAGCATTTAAATGCAGGAGTGATACCGACGTTAGAACGTAGGTAGAGGTTCTTATAAATATAGCAAAACATACTCTTGGATAAGATAGAATATAGAAAAACTGAAACAAAAACTAGATCTTAACGACTTAGTTTTATGCAGAAGTCAAAAATGTTCAAAATCGAACGTGAAAGATTCTCAAACACCCAAATCAGTAAGATTGGAACGGGTGACCTAACTTATGAAATCGCGGAGTACCTACCCAACCACACGAAGTCTGTGGATAAAAACTACCAAACAATATAAATATCGTATATCTACATTAAAAAGGTTAAAATGAAAAATCAAATCAGTTTAAGCTTAGTAGGTATTCTCCATGAATTTAAAATTTCGTGAAATGCCCGTATAATCTCGAACAGGGTCAAAAACAGGAAAACGAAGCTCCAATTGCAATTCCAGGCTTGTTTAATAGCTTGTACGTTTTACAGCTCAATTTACTACAAAAAAAGGTTGGAATCCTTCGTAATTCTACGCTCGCTCTCTAAGACTTTCTGTATCAAGGTTGTTTTATAGTCAACAGGTTTACAGCGTTCATTTCTTTTGTAAATCGATGGTTAAGATGGAGCCACGGAATGAATTGATCTTGTGTAGTGAGATTCAATTAAATATCCAACAGCAACTAACTGTTAAAAACGCAAGCGAAATTACCTATTATTTTTGTACGTGGAAGTTTTGTTGTTGTACTTATATTGTTTTTACTTTTAAGTTAAGTCAATTATTGGCATATCTTTTAAGGAGTACCCTAAAAGATTTAAGAAAACACCATTCCAAGAACAACCATTTCACATTCTTAAGCGACTTGCAATATAAAACCTGTGCTACACCGAGCCCAATAACATTTAGCATCCATTCGTAATTGCCTTTCTGTGTACCAACTTACGGTTGACAGAACACATCCCAAGCCAAAGCTATCTGCCGATTTAAAACTGAGCTAGAAAAGAAACGTGGCTGTAAATATCTGCTATGGGATTCCTCTAGGCGCTATTCGGATTCTGAATTAGAAACTTAATTGAAGAGAGAATTAAAGGTGTTATTTGTTAATAAGGTAGAGGTTTAGAAGTATTTATCTTAAATGTATAACTGGGCCTTTTTATCTTGAAGATGAAATCTCCTAAAAAATATCTAACAGAAACCATGAAGCTTTGTATAATATGTTTTTTTTAGGCCACAATTTTAGCCCATTTTTGACAATAATGGTTGATACAACCGAAAACAATCAACAAGTTAATGTAACTAAATGTTGTCAAAATAAATAAAAAACTTTGTTCAAGTTATTTTAATATTTATAGCGTACCAGGGTTCGTTACCCTAACAAACGTGTACACAGTTTTTCATCCCCAAAAAATCTTGCTTCCTCCTCAGATTATAATGTTGGATTGTTGCCAACTTTCTTTTTACTATTACGAGGAATGTTTCTGAATTCGTATTATTTTTTGGTGGTTTTTAGGTCAAACTTATAAAGTGTGGGGTGAGATTTGTTTTCTTATGTTGCATGGATTTTGTTTGACGACTTGTAAATTAATAATCGGTCGATGAATGGAAAATTGGGTGCTTACTACTTACTATTACTGCTTACTTTATTTTTCCTTAAAAAAATAATATTTTGTTACTTTACTAGGGATAAAAAAACAGATAGCCTAAGATCAAATGATTTTGCTTGGCCCTTAAATGTACTATACCTTCTTTGAAAACAAAAGTTTCTTTCAACCTTACTTTTAAATTTAATAAAAGGTGTAGATAAAATGAAAATGTGTAAACAGTTTGGTTTCATCGAACCTTTTCAATCCTTTATGTTTGACCGCTGCTTTTCTCATTTGTGACCTTTTACCTGGTAGATAGTAAAATTTTATATTTTCGGGACAATATGTTGACCTTTCATTGACCTTAAAGTCCTTGATATTTTTTACATATTATTTGAAGGAATTTCGTTTGATTTTCATTTTTTATTTTATTTGTTCATTATTCTAATTTAAATTGTATGAATGTGAAGTTGTAAATACTGGAAAAAGGAACGCGGGCCTCCGAGATGTTTTTTTTTGTTTTGAATAAAAAAATACTAAAAAAAAAACCTATCATTAATAAAGGGTGATTCTTAGGATTATTTATGTATTTTCTAACTAAATAATTGGCAAAATTTATGTCGCCGAAAAAACTCATTTTTTTATTGTATGGTATTTACACCATTTTTTTGACAGTAGGTATATGTTAACAATCTGGTTAATCTTGCAGAATTTAAGTACGGTTTTAGTGCGTATTAAAAATTTTAAACGAAATTTATGTTGTAAAGAGTAGACCTTTTTTTACAAATAACCCGTAATAAACAACCCGTATAATTGGCGGTAGGTATAATCGTGAAAATTTTTGTTTCGGTAAAACTATTTACCATAAATGCAGTAGTGCCTCATTTTTATATTTAAATCATAATTCATTTTCCATGAATGAAAAACGAATAGCTTGCCAATAAAATATTTCTGCATCCGATTTAAAATACGTTTCATATTATTCCTGTTTTTCCTGCTTTTTATGTTTAGAAAGTACTGAGTTATTGCATTATTGAGCACGAGAGCTTTTTAGAGCTTTTTACTTTGGCTTCAAGTAGGTAATTCAACTGGTCACTCAGGGCAGCTTTTGAAAGCAATAAACGAGTTTTTAAAGCTTCGGTTTCTAAAGGTTAATGTTTTGATCTTAGAGCCTTTAATAAATAATACGTAATATATACTGGCAAAGTTAATATTGTCCCAAAACAACAAGCTAAAAGCAAATGCAAGCAGAATACTAAAGACATGATTTGAAATGTAAACGTAGCTTTTGCTAGTGTGCTTAACAACGTTTCATTATCGGAACATTTTTTACTGCAATATACCTTCCACTCTATCAAAACATAATATTAGCTATAAGATGCACTATGAAAGGAACATGCCTTAAAAAATCAGATTAATTATATAATATTCAAAAAAAAGTGTAAGGAATTTCATATAAAAAACACTTGTTAAGTTAATGAAGGTAAATTAGAATACTACCCAATAATAATTATCGTCCAATGCCTATTGTTTTTTCCGATATCTTACTATATTTTTTAATTAAATAATAAAGGGATAAATAATAAACATTTATTATATTTATCTGGTTAACGGACCGATTAATTAATCCACACCTCGTGATCATTATTATTGTGATCATTAAGCTTTCTACAAAACATCCATCTATTTCAAAGTCGGTGAAATATGGACGAAAGATTATTTTTCGTGAATAAGAAAGTTACTCTTAACATTCCTTTGATTTGTGATTCTTTACAAGAATCAAATCAAACGGTCAATTGTCCCGAGCAACAGCAGTAGTTCCATATTCGAAATTATTCTGCAGCGCCATTTTGTTTTTGTCTTTCCCTTTTTCCGGAATATTCGTTTTATTTACGGCGGTTTGTCAAAGAAGACTTTATTGGAATAGCTAAACGATTTCACAAGCGAGGTAATTTCGACAAAGCCTTTTATCATTCAGAATAGTGGTACCTATGCTAAATATATGATGGAGATCTCCTACTATGAATATTATCATATATTACATGCCTCATCTTTACTATATTTACGAGGATTATAACAATATATTTGTAAGTAAGGAAATATGCAATCTACCTTCAACTAAATAGAAATTAAACTGAAAGCGGGACTATTATTTACTATATTTATCAAATTCTAAAAAGAATTGGTCAACATTTTTTGATTGGGTAAATAAACTGCCTATCGTCTTAAGCTGCCTAAAGGCAACAGCCTTTGCCATTGATTTGGTTACTATGGAAGATGGCTTTAATTATCCGTTTGTCTAATTAAATCCGAAACTAAACAAGCATTATTAGTTAATCTTAGCTCAATCAGTACATAATACCGTTAATTAGGATATAAACCAAATATGAACCGTGATTGTGATGATTGTGATAACATTATCTGTTGTCACAAGACCCGGGATAAAGGCTTAGAATCTGTGTAAGGCATTGATATACTCGTATCTACCTAATTTGACTAATTTACATGTACAGTCAGCCATGCAAATACTACATTAAGAAGATTATTTCGGATAATTAGAAATGTCGAATATTGCAGCACATATTAATACATGCAGCAATTAGTTCTAGAAACCGCAGATTAATGTTATAAATGTGCTTCCTGTCTTAGATAAACAGGTTAATAAGGTTTTGTGCAAAGTGCAATCTGTGTTGGAAGGATGACTCCTCCGGCTTCCTTGCCACCTTTAGTGGGACCCAATAAATACATATTCGCTTCTGGTACAGTTCCGTTATTCGAAGCAAAAATTAAATTTTATAAAAAATTACAATCTGTATGCTATTCCTTCATTTAATTTACAGTGTAAAAAAACAATAATATTGAGAAAACATCAGTAGTTGCTCCAAAATGTAAAAACGAGAGAAAGTCAATGCTTCTCAAATATATTTAGTAGCTAATTGTACATATTCAAGTGGCGCTGACGAATTCTAGATAGGTTTGATTACAAATTACAAGCTTTCATCTATGATAGAATGGGAACTTCATAGTTATTGAGTAAAATAATAACGATATGACATCTTAAGTTTTTTTATATTGTGTCTCAAATAAAGTATAAATCAGAAAAGATTCCACTTGTAAGATTTTTTTGTTTAAATCACGCAATTAAAACAAATTTTCCAAGGCCAAAATTAATTGAAATTCTTTATAAACCTTTGGAAAATAATTTAACAGACTTTTACACAAACATAAAGTATTTAAATGTAATTGTTTTTTTATACAAGTGCAAGCATATTTATTTTTATAAAGAAGATCTAGTTTTGACCTAAGTTAGAACAAACATCAACTTTCTAAAGCTAAATTAATTGTTTTTTCGCGTTCGTTTACAATTGTAAGAATAGCGTTCAACCTTTAGGTATCATCCCACTAGTTGAATGTTTTAATTTGTAACAAACTTAATTTATTAATTTTATTCTTTGTGAAAACCAAATAATGTAGCATTTTTATTAGATTGTTTCCGTAGTAGCCTCGTAGCTCGTAGTCCGTAGTAGATTTTTTAAGTCACTTTTTATAAACAACAAGCAAAATACTTATATTTTCTTGTCTTAAACCATCCTTAAAGCTGTTTTCATCTAAAAATATATCCGTTATCAGGGAAAAGTTTATTTTCTCGAAATTTTCATGCACAAACGCTCACCGAAATTCCTAAAGTTAAATTTCTCGGATTTAATCTAGTTTTGAGTAAATAATTTGCATAAGCCACCGAATTAGCAGGTGATCAATGTAAATTATGCAGACTCACGCCACCACCTGAGCTGACCCTTATCGAGATGGGTACCAGACGTCGCAAGGTCACTGACCTTTTATATCCGAAATTTGATATCGTATGAAAATATTTTTACATTACTTTGAGTTTGAAAATAGCATTCCAAAGCGATTATGTAACTTAATAAGTATCAATTAGTATAATGGAAATTTAAAAAAAATACTTAGAGGAATAATGAATATTTCTTGTATATCTGAAATTAAATTGTTATGACATGTCATATGAAAAATCGATGAATAGATAGTACTGATAACGTGAATATAAAACAAAATATTTTTCGTTAAAAAAAACGCTGTTGTTAAAACTTTTTAGTATATATTTAACAAGAAATAAACCCGATTAAATAATCAAAATCGATTCGTAAAATAATTCCTTACAAAACAATAAACATTTTAACTAACTTCTGCTCGAATAAAAAAGTCGAAAACAATTATAAATTTCATTTCAAACATGTTATTGACCTTACTTGCTCTTTTGTCTGTAAAACACAATATCGTGTACCTCAAAGTTGTATACAGTTTGTAGCAATTTCAAGATAAGGATGCTAAAATATAAAAGAATTTCAATAAATCGATTAGATTACTTTTTCTTTGTCATTCGATTTAAATTATTTGAATCTCCATAAAATCTTATTTATTACATTTATTTAATTTGTATCAACCTAAAATTATTAAAAGAGAGTGAAGTGAGTTTAGCTTTTCAAGTGAAATCTTAAAGTGCTCTTACTTTATTTAAGTAGGTATTTTTTTTGGTTTTTAATTCTCTTCGACTCATTTAACCAGTATAAAAAAATATCGATAAAAAACCGACTTTTAGATTTATCGATTTTCCTCACACAACGCTACATCCCTACTTCAAATGCATAATGTAAATACATATTGCACAAAGTACAGTTACAAAAACAACTCTAGTTTCCATTTAGAAGCCAGCTGTAGACCATAGAGTTCCATTTTAGTATAAATAGCACCAATTGAAACGATAAGCTTCCATAAGTGCTTTTCGTGGTTATTTCTGAAAAAAAATATTTCTCACAAAAACATTCCTCAAAAAATGGAAGATTTTTTGGCCAACATAAGTATGTTTGATGTAGAAATAATGTTTTGTGGAAGCACTAGACCTGGATCGATGTTCAATTACGGATAAAGAAATTGATATCTTTTTCAATTATTTATATGCTGTATAAGAATGTAGAAAATGCTTGTGTCTTATATTATAGTCACTATAATATAGTAGTTCTGTAGTTCTGCGGAATGATACTGTAATTTTCGAATGACATAAAAATGCTATCAAAAAACGTAAAAATTCCACTATTTGTTTGTCTAAATGTGCATTCTGACTTTTATTCTCACAGCATTCGCGACAATTTGAGTTACAGAATCACTCCGCTGAACCCGTGGTATGCGGTTGATATGATTAGGTTCGCGAAAGATGATAATCTTTAATCACTGATATTATAACCTGAGCCATCAATCAATCGTCTTGTCACGGTTTATCAGAATGATGCTGAATAATATTCGACCTTGAGGTTAATAAGAGGTTGAGAACCACTGCTATAGAACGACACTAGCTTAAACAAAAGCATTTTTCTGTGCCGCGTCGTTACGTTACACTTAATGTAACTTAATTTCTTTTTTAGGGTTTGGTTACCAAAGGGTAAAACGGGACCCTATTACTAAGCCTTCGCTGTCTGTCTGTCTACTTGTCTGTCTCCAGGCTGTATCTCATAAACCGTGATAGCTAGAAAGCTGAAATTTTCACAAATGATGTATTTCCGTTGCCGCTATAACAACCAATACTAAAAATAAAAAAAAAACATATAAAGGAGGGTCCCCATACAATAAACGTGTTTTTTTCGTATTTTTTTGCTCAAATTTTCACAGAATATTTACCTTTCAAAATAAATAACGAAATAAAAATAAAGTAAATATTAAAGAGGGGGGGAGGGGTTCCATACAACAAACGTAATTTTTACTCGATCTTAATAAACAGGTAGAAAATGATAGTACCGAACCCTTCGTGCGCGAGTCCGACTCGCACTTGGCTGGTTTTAAAAATCACGTTTCCAATCATAGTACGCCTTTTGAACCCATAACAAGCTTAGAAACAGAAAAACCAATACCTCAAACTTCCTTTACTTTCACCTCCGCCAATACTTATATCAAGTTGAACTGAAGTCCCACACATTCATCAAGGGTGTAAAGTTCTTACAAATTTGGTCGATTGTTCTCTGTAAAAGACCTGAAACAGGCTAACAAAGGGAAGTTTCACTCAAGTTTTTCTTAAAGGTAAGCTACGTGTTGAATAGCGATTTTGTATTACACAGTTCATTTATAGTTCAACATAGTGTTAGTAAAGTTGTCGGAATAAGTTTTGTTTTTCTGCTTGAAATGTTTGTAAGTAATGCCGAATTGTTATTGAATTTGGCAAAAGGAAAGAATAAGAACGTTTGAGTATTTATTTGACTGCTTTAATTAAGAGTATCTTTTGAGTTTTTTTTATAAATTAAAGTAATGAAAATAAGATATGTTCGTCTATCTTCAAAACTTTTTACTAGTCCAACCAAAAGAAAGTAAATATGAAGCTTAACTGAATAAAATATTAATCTTAAGGTTAACTTACATGAGCTGCGTACTCAAAGCTACAGCGTAATAAACATACGTAATACTCCCCACTCTACACTCATTACTATGGCTTCGTTTAACTGTATTGCGTTGTATAATTGTGTCCAAACACGCTATATTGTCGCCGTGTGATCTCGATCTAAACGCTTCTAAGCGGTGCTTCTTATTGGAATCGCTGTTATAAGTCAGAAGCGACGGCGATTTGGTAATTCCTACATTCTCACTAAAAGTTTCTTCGGCACGATTAAAACAATGTGTTTTAGGATGTCAATAAATAAGGGAAAACGACGTTGGTATTGTCATGGGTGAAATAAATAAATATATGTCACATTTAATAATGAAAATGTTTTTGTATTAAATCAAGTCATTTAAATGTAGCGTAACACATACTTAATTTTACATTGTCCGTAACCCACACCTTCCTACTTTTAATGAACCAATTACAATGAAACCCGTTCCGTTTTGATCCGAATTATGTTAAACAATTGAATGAAATAAGTATTAAAATTCAGGTCGTGTTGTTTATACCCTAAAAACCTTCGATATTTCAGTTGGCTATCCATTATAAAATATTCAATACAAACATTTGAGTTATTTTGTATTCACGGGAGATAGGCAATACCTGCGTATTGGTGTTGTCTGTGTTTCTGTGAATGCATTTGTGTTAATACTACGTGATGCCTTTCAGGGGCGCTTACCCTGTAATGAATTCAATTCTGTTCTTATATTTGATTTAATTATGTCAAATAGTTACTTTGTTTAGTACATAATGTAATGTTTAGAAACTTGAATTAAAAGTGTCTTAGTATTGCAAAACTATCAAGCAAGTATTTTTTTTACAAGATTTCGATATTTAAGAAAAAATACTATTTTCTATTTTAAGGCCCATCATCAGGCCATACTTTTAACGAAATAAAAAATCTATGGACACATTTAATTCCAAAATATTTTCGTATCTCTTTTTGTCTTTTACAAAGCTCTTTTCTGAGAAGTTTTATGAAAAGATTTAACGATTTAATCTCTAGTTAAAAGCATGACTTAAGTTTTTTTTATCTGAAAAAAGGGTTAATTGAGCTTACCAACAAGAATTTTGAAGGGCTCAAAATGTTGACCTTTGATTTTAGTTTGGAAAGAACTTAAAGTGCTTTTATCCTATGTTTCAAAACTAAAGAGAACATTTGAACTAATTATACTTTTTCAGTAATGATATATGGTTTACAGTTAAAAACTAGGACTTAAGCATTTTATTTGCTAGATTAAGAATACTAACAATGCAACAAGCGTTAGACTCATACGCAAAAGAAGAAACTATGTATGTTATTATATTTTGGCTTAAAGATAACAATCTGACTATTTATTTAGTCTTATCAGCAGCTGGTAAATTACACTGTATTTCAAACTCATGGTAAATAAAAAGTTACTTTTGCCTGAATTCATCCCAAACTTTTCCTGGTTCTGCCTCGTTCATGTAAAAGTAAGACACGAAACTATTTTTCAATTAAGTTCAGTTGGAACTAACTCCGAGTTGTCACCAGCATCATTAACACTCATTTGTAAAAAAATTTAGCTCATTTTCTATCCTTTATTTGCATTTGAAAGAGAAAAATGGTACTTTAATTTAAACTAGATATTTTGTTTCGTGCATTTAAGTATCAGTCAAATGCCTTTATTGTACTGTATGTTGATATCAAGTGTGTGAACGTAGATAAGGCGTGTCAAAATAGCATTTTTAAAAACACAAGGCACGCCACCTGAAATTTTCTTTTCATCTCGAAACAAATGAATTTCGCCGAGTCAACAAAAAGGGGAACGCGCGAGTGTTTTGTTTTTTTTTATTCTGTAATGTTTTGAAAATTTGACAGTTTGCCAAATGGGTCAATGACATGGTAAACAAGTTATAAATAATGGGGGTCGTTGTATTGACGATGCTTTGACATTTGTTGCGAGACGTCATAAGGGATTTGAAGATGAAAAAGAACACATGATTATTATAAAGATGAGATACAATTTTTGTCTGAATCTTTGCGTATCCACTATAACACGAATATAACAATAGCAATTTAATTTTATAAATAAATATTATTCGCAGTGTGTATAAATTTATGATTTTTTTTTCTTTCCAATTTTAATTAAGCTTTTAATTAATTACCATGTATGACTACATTACTGTGCTAGCTTTATTTAAACAATACGAGTTAATTTTTTTTAATTTAATTCTCATGCTGAATTTTTTTCGTAATAAACATAATCTCTTATGATTATCTAGCATCAATCTTTCATTAGCCCTTAAAAATAGTCTTTATTCGAAAGATCATAAAGCTTATAACTTAATCACATCACGTTTATGGTCACGACACTTTGATAATGAATAACTGGTTTAGTTTTCGCTTGATCACGTCACGTTTTAGGTAACATATTGGAGATCGGTGGCAAACACGTAAAGAAAACTGTTCACGTAAGCATTATTACGTCGGCGGGTTACAATGCAGTTTTTCAAACTTAAAGGCTTTCAAGGTAAAATATTGTGAATTAAGTCTGGTTGAGCGTGGTGGTGTAAATTTCTAAAGGGCTAAGTAGTAAGTTAAAGTTTTGTACAATGAACCATAAATTGTTTACTAACCATAGTTTACTATCAAATTTAATAACGATCAGCAACTCAAACAATTAACATAGGATTTCTAAACGTACCATATCAAGGTATTAAAAAAAACCTACAATAAGTACTACTTTAAACATTATTTTGGTTTTTTCTTTTACATTCATTTACCTACATTACATTCAAGATTCGTATATGAAAAGATACGAGTACCTTTAATCAGAAACAACATTTCTTTTTATAGAACCAAACATACCAAACAATATCAGTTTTTTGCAAGTATATATCTCTGCAAAGCTTCCCATGTAATCAAAAACACCACCGCCAACGCTAAGTAGATAGGAAACGCAAATATTAACATGGTTTTTAACAATTTCTCTAAAACCTTAGCTAAAATCGTGAGCTACGAGTAAAAGGTTCCAGCGTATCCTCTAGAGAACTAATCAGGATGTAATTATTGCTGTTAAAACTTAATAACCGCCAACGTACGGGAGCTTTTGCATAATTACGTAACTGTGTCGGTATTTTTGCAAAACATTAAAAAGGCAACGTAGTTATTTCGTTACTTGCGATATTTAATATGGAGGTTGACATTTCGTTCGAATTTATTCAATTTTTGGTGATAATTTGAATATTGGACAGTTAGTTTTGTTAACGCTGAAACGCAATATGTTGTGTTATTCTTAAATAAGACCTTAAAATTTTTATGACAATTATTTTACGGTCAGTAGTTTCACTGCTGGCTGGGTAAAAAATTTTTTTCGTGGGAAGTATTTTTGTGTGATTGTAAAATATAGAAAATTTAGATCTTCAATATTTTTAACTCCATAATGCAAGCATTTTCACCATGATTGAGTAAGTACACTACATTTTTTTTCCACTAAAAAACTAAACTAATAAAAATAGATAATAAAAGAAAAAACTAAAGAAAAATTATATTAACATGTTAATGTAGAATATTTTATTTATTTTTTATTACTTTACAAATTTATGTATTTACACACAATTATATACAGAACAGGACAAACTAATAACGAAATAAAACGTAAATACAGAGGTCCTGCTTATTCCAAAAGAAATTTCTTCCAGCAGACCTGTAGTTGAAGAAATGGTACGGAAAGCAAATTTTGCGTGTCTACATGATAATAATACATACATACCAATATAAACTACATACAAATACTTACATATTATTACTTAAATATCAATACATATATAAATATGAAAATAATACTACACAAAGACTATTTGTTACATGGAGAGACATACTATAAACTTTTCACTTTGGAAATGGATTTCAAAGCTCGAATGTCATGCGGTAATGAGTTCCAGAGCCTGACAGCATGAACAGTAAAGGAATAGGAAAAGAAATTAGTGGAATGGGGAGGAACAGACAGTAGATGCATTTTGAGGGGTCTGCAGATAGCATTTGGTGGGTTGTTATACGTGAAGCGATCGCGTAGGTAGGATGGGTAGGAACAATTATGGAGTATGTTGTGGAGGAGACATAGTATACGAGTGTTCCTACGAAAACGGATTGGGAGCCACTGGAGTTGCTTGCGAAGATGTACAAATCTGATACAGAGATTTTGCAAGCGTTCCAGTTTGTTTAACAGCTCCTCTGTGGCATCAAGGAAACAAGCATCCGCATAATCGATAATAGGTTGGATAAGAGTTAAGGAAAGGGATATTTTAGTCTTAAGCGGCAGATACCTTTGGAGACACTTCAGCGAGTGGAAGGAGTAGTGAACTTTTCGACTGACCTCGCTGACATGCAAGCCCCAGTTAAGGTAAGAATCTATAGTAACTCCTAGGTTCTTGGCTGATTCCGCGAAGGCGATCGACGTACCATTTAGAGTGACGGTAGGTAATGTAGATAGATCGCTACGACTGCGCATGTACCTGCTTCCAATAATTAAGGCTTGCGTTTTACTAGGGTTAATGACCAGACCAAAGGATAGAGCCCAGTTAGAAATGCGTTCCAAGTCTTTGTTAATAGCAGCTATGGCGGCAGAAATATCGGTCACAAGACAATGACGGTAAATTTGAAGATCGTCAGCATAAAGGTGGAATTTGGAAGAGATGTCATGGGATACAGAGTTAATGAAAATGGAAATAATTATTTTTCAAAACGATATAAAACTCCGCTATTTACAAAACGCCCTCAAAACCAAACGTGCTTAAGTAACCAAAATAGCAATAACACCCGAGCCCTCTCAAGCTTCTTAAAACGAGCCTCAAATTTTTCCTCATTCAATTTGATAATGGCGTTATAACAAAGTATATTTAATAGGTATTTTACACCCGTGCAGGTTTTCCTAACGACTTATAAAGCATGGCTTTACCCTCTTATATGCCTGAGTCATATAAAACTCTCTGCTTGTATGCCTTCGTCATATAATATCGTGCTAAAGTTGAAGTCTTCCGTGGGCTGCGGTAGATTGGTAGTAACTAGTACGGTTTCCTCACTCGTTTTCAAGGAACTACGATTTTTATTAGACTTTGGTGTGTGAGATTGCTTTTGTTTTTGAGGCAACTTTTGCTTCGAAATTTCATGTAACTATTTAAAAAGCTATATTTTATAAGACAATGAATTGTGTAGTCATATTTTGAAAAGATTTTAAATAATATTATATATACATACTACCTAATCGATTGTTATTTTACTTGGAACGTTGTTTGTAAGTAAGCAGATACACTTTTTATGTAACAAAAAACTGAATACGACTGAATTTGAATTTTTGTGCCCTCATCACTACCCTTAACTTATGTAATACTAGTGGCCGCCCGCGACTCCGTTCGCGTGGAAGACGGTTTCCCGTGGGAATAAGAAGTTTTCCCGCGGTAAAAAGTACCCTATGTCCTTTCCCAAGTTCAGTTCTTTCTTCATACCAAATTTCAACAAAATCGGTTCAGTGGTTTAGGCGTGAAAGCGTAACAGACAGACAGACAGAGTTACTTTCGCATTTATAATATTAGTAGGGATAAAAAGAAACACGTTGTACATGCTCTAAAGAAACTATCGCAAATAATAAAAGCGAGATGCGTAAGTACCTTTATGAAAATGGAAACGTGCGTTAAGATGTCACGCTTCAAGATTTTCATATGAGCAAGTAGGGAGGAAAGAAAGCGTAATAGGACACCCATTTGTCTTCCTTAAGGCTTCACCAAAATATTAAAAAACGGTCAAATTACGTCATCCTCTATTTCAGAACAATTTTGTATTTAAATAAAACAGTTGTTTTTGGGTCGGCTTAAGTGTGAATATTTAACTTAACAGTTTTAATTTAATTAAAACTTTGTTCAATGATAAGCGAGAATGTAACTTTAACCTTTTAATTTTGTGAAACAAATCATCAACAATTAAAATATTATACTTTGAGCTGTAAGGCAATTATGTGGGTCAATGATGGCATCTAGCGATGCGATTTTGTAATGTTTTTTTTTATATTATTATATAAAAGAAAGATAACGCTAGAGGAAACTAGTGGTATCACTAGGATTTGCTAATTATACAATTTAACCATATAGTATATTTTTTAAATTAATTGCATGAATCTGTCCGATTGATTACTTGCATTTATATTCCACTGGTTAAATTTTAGTTTTTATACATTATATCGCACAAAAGCTAATGAAGAACCAAATATTACTTAAGTATACAAATTCACTATGAGTGTTAATCAATTTACTTTCAAAACAGAATTCATTCTGCTAATTTAATCAAAATATACCAACAGTAATCAAGATTCTATCTATACAATGATAACTGCTAAACTAGTACATATTCTGCATTCAAATTGATTTTAATAACTTAAAGTGACATTTCAAGTAATAACTAACCAAGCTTAGAGCATTTAATAACAAATTGGAAATTTTGTGCTTTGGACTTTACGATAGCCTCAAAGAAAACCTACATAGACGACGACCATTTTAGTTATAGAATTATAATATATAACTATGATAAATTAAGTTAGCCACAGTCGCAGTTCTTAGATTTTGATACCTGTAGCTCTTGTAGTTACGTCTATGGCAAACAGGTTTTGTCATTGAATATCCTGACTGCTATAGACCTTAACCTTAGAGTAACCCTTTAACGAAGTGTACAAAAATGTTAGTGATTTATTGTAAAGTCTAATAAACTAAGTTCTAAGTAAATAAATATATCTTAAAATCCTTTATCATTTTTTTCAGTTAAAGATCCAGGCTGCGAGTGTGTTTTCCCAAAGTTTTTTTAACCCCGACTATAATATATCATTATATTTGGATATCCGAAACTTTAAACACTAACCCAAATTCCCCTTAGCCAGTTCAATAAAACTATAAACTTTAAAGCAGCACCCTGTATGCCAAATCGTTAAGAACGCCATAAACAAAGTGATTTTATATCTATTTATTATACCAAATACTTCCTCCTTCGCTGTAATGTATTATACTAAAGCATAACCAAAAATAATGATCGTTTTTATTGTTTCTAAGAATAGACAAAGGGAGATATGCGTAGGGCGTTTAGAAGTTTCTTCTGGCTGAGAAACTCATAAAGGTTGTCTGTCCAGTTCTAACAGTTTCCGCTGAAATCATATGACATGTTCGAATTTCAAAAATATTCCGAATAAGACTTAAATAATTATAATTGGATGGAAAACCAATTAATTCCATCAGGACTAAAATAAATGACGATAGTAATTGTTGGAAAATTTAATTGCATAGAATGTAAAAAGAATTACTTGAAATTTTTAAAATCTTTTATGTTTTTTATTTAAAATAAAAAAAAATAACATTCTCAAAAATAAACAGATATGTTATTGAACTCGGTTAAATACGTAGTCATAATATTTGGAATTGTAGCGTACCTACAGTAATATGAGCAATTTTGAATGCAACTTACTGAAATGGATACGTTTTGAAATTAATAACTTACAACTGCAAGTGTCCATTAGAATATTCCAAAGCGTCAGTTTACAGCTAAATTATAACTTTACTAAAGCTACAGTAATGTTGTTTGATAAATATGTAATTAAATGAGATGAATGTATTTTGAATTGTTGTTTGACAACATTTGGCATTTCGTTTCACACATTTAATGTTGTTATCTCTGTATTAATTAACTTGAACTGTATTGCTGTAGAATTGTTTGAAATATTTAAGTTTGACTCAAGCTTACAAAAATATATCGATTTTAAATAAAAAAAATAGTATTTTAAAAATAGTTCTACCCATGAATACTTCATATATCTACTTTAAACCATTTTGTATATTATCTTTCTTGTTGAAGGTAGGACTTAAATAGGAGTTAAAAACTCTCTAATGTTTTTGTGTTTGTTTCTTTTAAATTTACTAAATTTCCCTATCTTTCAAAACCTTTATAAAATCTTTCCACAATTCTTAAATCAGAACTTATCGTCACAAACTGGTGGTGAAAATAAGACAAATAATCAGAAAACTTTTCTCTTCGATTCCAAATCTTGTTCTAACTCACCCACCTATAGGACGTTCATTGCTGAATGACATAAGTGGTAAACAAACTTAAGATGTGCATTTTCAAAACTCCTGTCGTTTTACCCAGTTGTGACGTCACTCTAAGGCTTAACTATTGTTTTCGAAAAAATAAAAGTTAATTGATTTCAATGTATTTAAGAGACAGCTTTCAAATAGATACTAAAGATGTTTTGTAATATGTATATCCAAAATTAAACAAAAATATTTAAAAATTATGTTACTTTTGGTTAAAACACACGTTTCCCTTTTAATAATAAGGTTAAAAGCACATCCATTTTTGTTAAATCTAAAATATCTAAAATTGTAGGTAATTTAAATCAATTGTTTTTTTTCGAGTTATAATCAAGCACTACTTATTGCTTCACTGAACATTAAAAAAAGAAGAAAAACAAAGTTTGTTGACAACATTGACCTGGATCACCAAACCGGCTCTAAGTACTTGAACAGCTGAACCTGACAGATCTTTCCTCGAAAACAGACGGAAAGGTGTAAAATACTTGGTCCAAAGTTGGCTTTAACAAGTTTGTTTGGCTATAATTAAGTTAAGTTAAAGTCGACTGGCGTTACGATTGTGGTTAACAGGATTAACTAACTTAACGCTGTTGTTTACTGTTAGAAGTTAAACGAAGGCGTTAGGGATTAATAGAATGTTCTGTAACACGTGCTATGGGATTAACCATGGCATAGGTGAAGACGATTTGGGTCGATTGTTTTAAAGTTGAAAATAATTGACCTTATTACAAAATGTTTACGTTGTTTTTTCTATTCTGAGTTTCCGTTATTTTTTCGCAAACTAATTCCTTCTAATGCAGCTTTTAAAACATTCTATAGCTTAATCATTTCAATTGTTATTGTTCCAACCTAAACACAACAAGCTGTTTGAGCCCATAACGAGTTATTTTAACATCTAAATAATACGACAATTAAAACCCTAAACAGTGTTGAATCAAAATTACCATACAGATTAAAATAAACCTGTAAAATAGAACGTCCAAATGAATAGTCAGCTTTATACAGTTTAGTGAGTTAAGTCAATAAAGCATCACAGTTTTGCATGCATAGTTTATAATCAATGAATTATCACATACCAGCCACTGAAAATTAACACAATAGCTACCATTCGACACAGGCTTAATTCGGGAACAAGCGAAAATCATAAATGCGGAGCCATTGCAACGGGTATGCCGGAACTCTGTTTTGATTTGGTCACTGGGCTTATACGACGCTCTTCATTTTGTGGTATTAGGTGACGAATAAGTATAGGTTTTAAAAGCTTTGACATCTACTAATTATGCCTATTATTATAAAGTAAAAGTATAGATTATATACAAGCCGGATAAATTATTCTTACTCTTAGGCTATGTTTAAAATTATGAGTTTAAATTATTTTGCTAGAACCTTTAGTTTTACTATGATTTTTGTATTATTATGCATTTTCTTTGCTTTAATAAATTAATTTTAAATTTTAAACATGAATTAATTTTGTATTTTGCGTACAAATATCTTTGTAAGAGATAAGTTTGGAATATAACTTAGGTTCATTTCAGCTTTTAGCTTAAAGTTTCAAATTATGACCTCAAGCTAACTTTTCGAATACAGAATAACATAGCCAATATTACTCGCTACATTTTTATCCGTGAAATCCACTGCCAAAGCTACTTAATATTCTACTAGAAAACCAGTCGCCATGGCAACTGCGATTGCAATATCTTGCATCCTACCTTCCAACTTTACAGATATTGGCTAATAAGACTACTTCCAAGCTATTAAACTGTATAATGTCATGATTTCTATTATTTTACTTAATTTTATATCTGGCAACATTTTGGCAATACAAAAACAGTTTGAAATTCCGTTACTTTTGGATTCAAATACTGGTAATTCGCAGAACGGCGGCCGGCCAGTTCTCTTCCAGCATTAAAACGTGGTAGACATTCTGGACACCTTTTACTGTTATAGTGTTTAAGAGTTCTGTACAATAAATACCTATAGTGAAATCACCTAAAATATATTATATTGAAGTGGATCGTTGGAGTTTTATTATAGTCAGAAGTGGGATAACGCACGCGCTGCGCTCTGGACCATGGCAAATAGAAACAGTAAGTCAATATTTTTCTACTTTAAATCAATTAAGTTTGTGTATGGTGAATGTTTTTTTTTATCATTGGGAATTCATAAATTTCGAAGTGAACTATAAAGTCAGATAAAAGTGGGTAGGATGTTTGTCAATGCTCGTGGTACTTTGGGTCGGGGTGAAATTTGAAATCCCCGATAAAATTGACTGCTGTATTGACAGATTTTCGGGGGTGTAGCGAGATTTTACTGTATCTAATAAAAAAAAGCGTTAACACTTTCAAACATTTTGATAACTTTCGAGTTCTTTGCAACTTAATTTTTTATCCAAGCTACGCCTAACCCAAAACTCAATAAAATTATTAAGACGTTCACTATATACCTACCCACACATTTAAATTCGTACTTTTGTATATCGGCCATGTATGTGTGCTGTTTTGTATAACCATGTTTATGACGGCCATGTATGTGTGCTGTTTTATGTAACCATGTGTATATTAGTCACGTCTTTGTGCAGTTTATATACCCACGATTATATCAGGCATGTAGGTGTCCTGCTATCTATAGAAGTGTTAATATCAGCCATGTAGGTGTGCTGTTGCCTATAGTAATGTTTATATTAGCCATGTAGGTGTGCTGCTATCTATAGTTATGTTTCTATCAGCCATGTAGGTGTGCTGCTATATATAGTAATGTTAATATCAGCCATGTATGTGTGCTGTTGCCTATAGTAATGTTTTTATCAGCCATGTAGGTGTGCTACTATCTTTAGTAATGTATATATTAGCCATGTAGGTGTGCTGCTATCTATAGTAATGTTAATATCAGTCATCTAGGTGTGCTGTTGCCTAAAGGGTAATACGTAATACCAGTCATATATGTGTACTAAAAATATTGATAACAATTTTTAAGCCTGGGATCTATGTTCAGGGATTCAGTAGTAATTATCAATGTTTTACAAATACATACGTATAGAGAATGAAAGAAAATATATTATATACAATGATTTAATTCTATTTAATAAGTACTTGAATCATTTCAACACTTGATTTATTAAATATTTAGTATTCAAAATTAAAATTTGTTTAACAGTACCTGATTATTAAAAAACCTTAACACTGCTAGTCTCTCCTTGATATGAAAGGATATTGTGTGCACGAACTTTTTCAGGTGACGATTGTCACACGCCTGAACGCCCAAGGCATCGTCGGAGGAGATCTTCTTCCAGTGAGCCGGAAATATTGAGTAAGAGATCACGACCATCTGGAGATGGCCTTACAACGGAGGATTTATTAAGACTTATAACAGCACTACAAAATAATCCAAGTAAGAACACTCAAATTAGTAACGTTATTCCGAAATTCGATCCTGATAATAGAAGCCAAGACGTGGAGCGTTGGCTTAATAAAGTTAATGAATGTAAGTCAATTTATGGATGGGATGAAAAACAGACCATTCATTATGCACTACAAAAACTTTGTGGTTTAGCTAAGCGTTGGTATGAGTCACTCCCATCCATCGAATTCTCATGGTTAGAATGGCAAGCTAAATTCAGGAAAGCATTCCCAAACGACATTAATTACGGTAAACTACTCGATGAAATGTTAAACCGAAAATCTCGCAGTGAAGAAACTCTTAGAGATTATTTTTATGATAAGTTGTCCTTACTAAGTAGATGCGAGATTGTCGGTCGTAAAGCAGTTGATTGTATTATATACGGCATAACTGATAATTCCATCCGAAATGGAGCTCAAGCTTTAAAATGCGAGGAACCAGAGGATCTGTTAAATTATCTAGCGTCACAACGACAATACCCGCCAAAAGATTTTACTCGAAGTCTAGCTACATCTACTCCTTTTAGAAAAAGAGAATTTCGTTCAAATTTCGTTAGTACATCTAATAGACTGCAAGCATCTAGCAGAGGCAATGAGGTTGTCTGCTTCAACTGTAACGAACGCGGACATACTTACTTCTCTTGTAGTCAACCTCTGACGAAGTGCGTTAAATGTGGCAGGATAGGTCATAATTCCGATAGCTGTACTAGGAAACCCTTACTTTCGCATAGTAGTCAAAACAATCAGTCGTCTGATAAGAAAGTTCTCAAGGTAACTTTGAGCGAAAGGTTACTAGATTCCAAAATATTGCGATCAGATCATCTTCATGATGCGGACCCTAAACAAGACGACCTCTTTGCTAATAAGGCAAAATTAATTGATTCTGGTTCCATATTTCATAAGAATATTTGCGTCAATGGTTTTATGTTAAAAGCTTTTATTGATTTCGGAAGTGATTGTAGTTTAATCCAACTTTCCGTCGCTAAAACTTTGGCTCTCTCCGAGTGCGATGGATCGTTGCCTACTATTAAAGGATTTGGAAATTCGTTCGTACGTCCCAAATTTCAGTCCCACGTACAAGTCCAGATAGATGAAGTAGATGCAAACCTGACAGTTTTGGTTGTTGACGATGCCTTTTTAAGTACTCCCATGTTGATTGGACAAAATTTCACCGAATCGCCTTCCATAACTGTCATGAAAGATATTAATAGGTTAGTTTTTTACCACGCACCTACTGATACACAAAGTAGAGATATTTTGGAGCTATTTGTTGCAAAAGATATCGTGATAAACAAAGGGGGCTTAGTAGAAGTATATTCCAAAAATAATTACTCGGGAGATTTTTACTCTAAAGGAAGTACAAGGATAGGTCCCAACCAAGAATATCATTTACATCAGGGTTGTTATAGGATGGAAAATAATAGTTCAACGATATTTGTATCCGCCCTTACTAGTATTCCACTCGTTTTTAGGGCTCATACATTGGTAGCTAGAGTTTCTCCTGTTTCTGAAGCAAAGACTTTTACAATACAGACCGACACAACTTTACAGAATCTACCACCTCTCGATAAGACTGAGATTAAAACTGGCGAGGATATTGATGATGCAGTTAAAGATAAGTTGTATGAATTGTTGCAAGAATTTAGGGACTGTTTCGCTCTTAATTTAAGTGAGTTGGGTTGTGCGAAAGATGCGGTTATGAACATAGAATTAAATGATAAGACTCCGGTAGTCTACAGGCCATATCGTCTATCTCATACAGAACGTCAAAACGTCAGAAATATAGTCGATGATTTACTATTAAATGATATCGTGCAGGAATCAAACTCTAATTACGCTAGTCCTATACTATTGGTGCGAAAGAAAAATGGCGAATCACGGTTGTGTGTTGATTACCGATCCCTTAATAATAAAACAGTTAAAGATAAATACCCACTTCCTCTTATTGATGATCAACTTTCAAATTTAAGCGGTAATAAATTCTTTATAACTTTAGATTTGGCCTCTGGGTACTACCAGATACCTATGGGGAAAGATAGTCAACACCTGACCGCGTTTGTCACCCCGGATGGACACTACGAGTTTAAACGTATGCCGTTCGGGCTGGCAAACGCTCCTTCAGTATTCCAGAGGGCTATGAATCATATTTTGGGGGCGCGGAGGTTCAAATCCGCATTAGCGTACATGGATGACCTTTTAATACCTTCGGCTACTATTGAAGAGGGTTTTGAACGGTTAAAAGACGTCTTGAAATTGATTCGAGACGCGGGTCTCACATTAAAATTATCAAAATGTAGATTTTTTGATGTAAAACTTGAATATTTGGGGTACGAAATATCATCGCAAGGGATAAAACCTAGCGAGAGAAAAATCATCGCAGTCCGAGATTTTCCAGTGCCTAAGAACGTACACGAAGTCCGCCAATTTTTGGGATTGGCAAATTATTTCCGTCGATTTGTAAAAGGCTTTGGAGAGATTGCCAAACCATTAACCGTCTTACTTAAAAAGGATTCTCCGTGGCAATGGGGTCCCGCAGAGGCGGATTCTTTTGAAAGTCTAAAATCTAGACTTATCGAAAGACCAGTACTTGCTTTGTATAGTCCAGAGTTAGATACCGAGGTACATACAGACGCAAGCTCCTTGGGACTTGGCGGTATTTTGATGCAGTGGCAAACTTCTCCCAGGGTTCTAAAGCCCGTCGCCTATTTCAGCAGACAGACCACACCTGAGGAACGTCATTTTCATTCATATGAGTTAGAGACCTTAGCTGTGGTCTGTACGCTTAAGAAGTTTCGCCCGTATTTATTAGGTTTACAGTTTACAGTTTACACTGACTGCAATGCACTTCGAACAACTCTTACTAAAAGAGACCTTATCCCACGCATAGCTCGATGGTGGTTGCAGATTAGTGAGTATAACTTCAATATCGAATACCGCCCTGGTTGTCGTATGAGCCACGTCGACGCTCTTAGTCGTAATCCACTTGCTATAGGTGAACTCGTATCAACTTTAAGTATAAGTACAGACAATTGGATACTGACACTACAGATGGCGGATCCAGAATTAGAAAGAATCCATAAAATCCTAAAACCTAATCTTGATAATGAGGTTATAGAAATAAAGAAAAATTACGTCATTAAGAATCACGCATTGTATAGGAAGGTAGGGGAAGAACTTCGTTTGGTTATCCCGAAGGACGCTAGGTGGCAAATTTGTAAGGCCAACCACGACGACGTCGGCCATTTTGGAATAACTAAGACTTTGGAGAGAATACAATCACGGTATTGGTTTGCAAAGATGAGACGATATGTGAAAAAATACGTCAAGGCATGTATCGACTGCGCCTTTAATAAGGATAGCTCTTCCCAGGCACGTAGTGGATTTTTACATCCAATCCCTAAAATAGAGCAGCCATTTCATACTTTGCATTTGGACCATCTGGGGCCATTTGTACAAAGTAAGACCCGTAATAGTTACATATTGACAATAGTAGACGGCTTCACTAAGTACTTACTTGCGAAACCTGTTAAGGATACCAAGACTAAAAGTGTAATTAAGGTTTTAGAGAAAATATTTGTCGATTTTGCCACGCCTCACCGAATAATTTCTGATCGTGGCACAGCATTTACATCAGCACAATTTAAAGATTTTTGTAGTGGTAGAGGCATAAAACATGTCCTTAACGCTGTTGCTTGTCCCAGGGCAAATGGTCAAGCCGAAAGGTTTAATCAAACCATTCTAACTGCATTGTCAACCCAATGTTCTGACAAAGATGAACGCACCTGGGACGAGCACCTGGGTAAGGTACAATGGGGTATAAACAATACCATTAATGCCTCTACTAAAAAGAGCGCCTCGGAACTTTTATTTGGTACCAAGTTTAATTGTCCCATTGATAATATGCTAACACCAGAAATACAAGAAAACGATAAAGCAACTGACGAGCAAGTTGCCAGTGTTAGTAGTGACAGTGTAGAATCCTCCTTGCATTTGGCGCCAACTCCAAGGGATGAGTCAAATGCAGAGCACCCTGAACTTGCTACTTGCACTTCATTAACATTTCCAAATTTCGAAAATATTGTTACATCTGAACTCTCTGTCCCCATTGTAGCTGCTACAAATTTTGAAATTTCTAGGAAAGAGGCTGCGGAAAATATAAAACTGAGTCAGGAACGCCAAAAACGAGCGTATGACTCAAAAAGAGTCCCAGCAATTCCTTACCGTGTAGGTGATTTAGTAAAAATAACAAAAACTAGTTTTAAAAATGAGGGCAAAAGTAAAAAGCTTTTGCCGAAATTCACCGGTCCCTACAAAATTACAAAATGCTTAGGAAACGATCGTTATGAGATTACTAATGTGCCCGGATTTACTGTAAGAAAATATGATACTGTCGTAGCTGCGGATAGGATGCGACCTTGGATTAATTTAAAGTCACTTGAAGTTAACAGATCCCCTGGTTGTCAGTCTGATAGCTCTGAAAGTAATTCGGAAGTAGATTAAAAAGTAAATTACAGTTAGGTATTATAAGGTACAAAAAAAAAAAACAATATATATAAATATACATATATAAATTTAGTTATGTGGTACTAACACTTGTATAATTATTGAACTAGATAGACCAATTGCGTTGTCAAAGAGTTGTAATTTGTAAATCTGTAAGTTGTTAATCTATGTAGTTAATTGTTAGTTAAGAATTTTAATTTTGTCATGTACCTAGTATGCCTTTGAAAACTAGAAAAGCACAATACAATTAAGTTATTTAGATAGATACAAAACTTTATATTATTATGATTCAATTATCATAGATATTAATAGTATTAAAAAAAAAACAAATAGCTTATGTTAATAATTTATATTCAAATCTGTTTTAATGTTAAATGCCGTGAAATAATATATATTTTTTTTTTCTTCTCTTTTTGGAATATATTAATTAGTTTAAGGGAAATTTACATTATTTGAGTGTCATGATTTGTTTACATGTTTATTGAATATGTTTTTTTAATTATTTAAAAATAAAACAACCTGTAATGATTTTGTTATGAACAGAGCTGACTGGCTGCATTGAGCGAGTAATCAGTTAATTGTGCGTCGGGAGCCGCACGTTGTCGGATGGCCGAGTGTCATGATTTCTATTATTTTACTTAATTTTATATCTGGCAACATTTTGGCAATACAAAAACAGTTTGAAATTCCGTTACTTTTGGATTCAAATACTGGTAATTCGCAGAACGGCGGCCGGCCAGTTCTCTTCCAGCATTAAAACGTGGTAGACATTCTGGACACCTTTTACTGTTATAGTGTTTAAGAGTTCTGTACAATAAATACCTATAGTGAAATCACCTAAAATATATTATATTGAAGTGGATCGTTGGAGTTTTATTATAATAATGTACTTGATTTATTATGGTGCTTAGGTGTTAGTGACTTAGTTTGCTCAAAGGCTTAAAGCTTGTGAGCTTGGTTTCATTTCAAAGTTTCATTGCGTCTGTGGGTAGTTTCTATCATAATAGTCAAACCTACTCGTAAGTTTTTTCTACTCACTAGCTGGCCGAGCTATAGCAAAACAAAAATGTTTTTAACTTTACACTTGAATAGGTAGGCTTTAAACTCATATGCTATTTTATATACATATGCTTTGTTACCCACATTTTATCAAAACGAATACTGGCTTGGTCGCGTAGTATTTAGCACTTTATTCTGTCAAAATCCAAGTTGGCTCACCTCTTTTTATTTACATCCCGTAACTTATCATATCAATAGTTATTTAAAACCTAACCATGAAATGTTCTCCTGACTTACCACAAAAATATTTCTTCTTGATTATATCAAATAACGTTATCCCAATCAAACAAAATCGCATCAACTTATATATTTTGACCCACAATTTCTTTAATTCGGAAACCGAATCACAAGCTTCTAACAAAGGCCTTGTATTGGCTGAACCTATCCGTGTACTTACGTAATCAATCCTGTGGACGTGAATCTGAAACAATTGAATAAACGAATTAGTCAGTGGATCGTGATGCAAGTAACCAGCTTTGGCGGCATAACTGGATTAAGAGATATATTACTTTAGTGAAAATAATAGCTCAATAAAATAAATTTATAAAAGGTTTCTGAACGTAAAATTAAAAGTGGGAGCAGTGGTATTACTTTGGACATGTAAATATCTGATAAAGGTAATCCTTCCTATTTTGACAGTTCACTTATCACAGTCCTATTTATTTGAGCTTAATAATGTACCTTTCAAGAAGACAGTATCTTGACTTTGTTACGTAACCTTTCACTGTCACTTTCATACATTCCTGATTTTATTTTGGCATTTTCTTCTACCAAAAAACGTACAACTTTCTTGTCTCTAGACCCAAAGTTATGTCAAAATTCTAAATAGAAATGATTTATTCAGTTTCTGCGTTGATTTTTTGCGTAAAAACGTTCCATTGGCCTTTGCCTTTTTAATTCATAAATCGAGAGGTTAATAAAATTCAAGTTTGTAGTACGTTTTTAGAAGTGGTCGCCTACTGGTCAAATTGAACCATAATTTACAAGTTTTAACGTTAATAATTTCTAGTTCTATTGTCAAATACGTCTATAGGTATAAATACTTATGTATTGAGTTTAATTTATGGTGTAGTATGTAATGTTTCTTTTATCGATTAATGTGATATTTTATATTTCTATTAAAATATTAGCAAGTTAAAGTTTCAATGTATATTCTCCATACCAGCTGTACCAAATTCGCGTAACTTTTTGCTCCACGTATAAATTTTATTAATTTTTTTCCTATAAATTCTCACGAATATATTTTGCTATCCAAGCAAAGCATTATGAAAACAAAATGCACCAACTAACCTTTGGTCTATGTGTACAGTCGTCGCAAAGGTGATTGGCAGCTTTGATTGCCGCTGCCTGTGATCATTCTGATAGTGTCAGTTAATTAAGAAGCGAGCATCCGATGCCATATCGTTTGTTGTGTTTGACCAACCATCTCTAAAATAGGTAATATGCAAGATTTCAATGTTCACTTTAGAATATGTAGCCATGTTCGGTGTTTTATTCAGTTTTAATTGGGCAAACAAGAAGTATAGCTATCTAACCTATGCATATATAATTTAGAACTTGTAAATCTTAAAATTATACAGGTAATATCCCTACGTTCACAGATCGGCACTTGAACTACAATGGCCCTGATAACGAGAGCACTCTCTAGACCAAATTAAAATATTATCGTAATAATTTGTATTAGAAAAAATTGGACGAAATGTGTCGAGGTCTTGTCTAAGATTGCCTGTGCCGCCATTTAATAACGCACGCATTTAGTTTGACAAGACTAAAATTATTACCCGTCTCTGTCTTATTCTATTGCTAGGTAAGTGATAGCAAAATTTATAGTTAAATTACGAGTCTTAATTTAGAATCGGTACCATTGTCTTTAATCCACTATAGGAATGCCTTGATGCTTATTGGATGAAAAGCGTCTCAAGAAGTATGCCTATATAACCTGCACTCGCATTCTGATCACACCCCGACCTTACGAGTATTTACCATCAACGGCCCTGAAATTCCTTCAACCTATTAACTGCAATTAAAATACGCAGACTCATAACAACTGAGTAGGACTTCCTTATCAACAGATCAATCAGCCATCTATCAGATAGGTACACAATCAATGGTTGTTGGTTTAACCTTGGGGTAATAACCGAAAAATAGACGTATTATTGTGTTATATTGAAGTGTGCGTCACAATTAATAAGGTTGTTTTATGTTGGTAAGTCATGTGTTAAATAGTAAAGTAGATTCCTAAATACTGATAAGTAGAGGCAAATCTCTGAGGATAGACCGTGATAAAAACCATTTGTTTTGCTTACGATATTGTTTTCATGAAATTTCGAAAGAGCAAGACCCATACACAAACATGTAGGTAATCCAAACTGACAGTTACAGGGATTTAAGCGTTTAAAAAAACGAACTGTGGTGCCTATATCTTTACATATTTAGCAAAATATTGAATTAGATTTTTTTTTCGAAACAATTTTAAAAGAAACTTAGAAATTGTTATTCATAAATAATTAGAATAGTTTTAAACAAATAATTCGAGACCCTGTTTAAAATTTAGATTTAGTTACCTCCCTATTACCTATTCAAATGTTTCCTAGAACTAGACAGTCCCTTGTCTATTTTCAACTTTGGACATTTTAACAACTTTAGTTCAGTTCGTTTGATTGTTACCAAAATAGTAAAATGCTTTAATTTCTCTTGTGTTACTGATTTGACCATGTTAGGTATTTTATCATCATTCTTACCAGCTATTGTTTCTATTCAGTATATTTAAGGTATTTTACCATTGTATTAGGAATTCTATATACTATTTCAGGTATGACCTGATCCTGATATATAGAATTGATCCAATCTTAAAACAAATTTAACCCATATCATTATCCTTATCGCATAGTCGTCGCAGCGACACCGCAACGCAACGGCAACGCCCGTGTGGCACCGCTCTTACAGTCCATAAATCCAGACACAGTTTAGTTCCACCTGAACTTTGTATTTACAGAGGTACCAGGTTCAGGTTCCATCTCAGGCTATTAACAAAGTTTAATAACTTCCCAACAGGGTTTCATACCGGACATTATATGAAATAACATGATGTAATCTGCGGAACCCACGTATTATTTTACCACGGACCCAAACGTTAGGGTAAATTAAGTGGGCACTTTAATTATTGTTGTAGCAACTAAATGGTTTCAATACTGAAAATATAATTAATAAAAGGGAGAGGAAAATATATTTTTTATAAAAATCTGTTTATTTTCAACCGAAGCAAAATAAATTCAGACGTTTGAATATAAAAAAAATATGAATGGAAAATTTGTGGAAGTTATGATGGTAAAACTTGAAACTACCATCTTGAAGATGGTTTTGAAAATACTTCAGCTTCTTAAGCGTAACTTATGAGTATAGTTTCCAAACCTTTAGGCTTTCTAGTAATTTAAAGTAAAATGGTCAGAAGATTTACGTACTATAAGTAAGTTTTCACATGAATTTCTACTTTCAATCAATTAAGAAATGATCTTAAGAACTTAAAAGGTGATGTTTTATTCTACTAAATAGGTATATGGATCGGTGAAAGTAAACTTTATGAGGAAGTCTTTATGATTTTATGATTATTCACCAAGTGAATATACCAACCTTAAATAAGCCAGTGAGCCGAATCACAATTCAATCCCTCTACTCAAAATAACGAGGACGGATTGTCAACTACAGGCAGTTTAAATTGTACTACTATGGTTTTATTTAAGGTATATAACCCATATTAATATTACTAAAATAGTTTTAGTTTCAAGAACCTACTTTAAAGTTTCCCATCCTCAGAAACAGAAGACAGAATCTTCTTAGAAAATAGAAGTTCGTATCTTTATCCAAGTAAGGTAGGATAACATCAAGTTTAAACTTAGTTTATAAGCTTTCAGAACCATTATTTTTAACATGACATGAGTGGATAAGGTAATAGACAAAAGGAATACATTGCTCTTTATTACATGCAAAAAAATGTAGAGGGCTAGGAATCACGGCTTAACTAGTAATCAAAAATAAAATACAAATATTAATCTTTATATTAAAATGGCTGGCTCAAGACAACACTGTTTGAAGAACGTTATTTTGGTGCATTCGTAGACCATTTTCAAAAATAATATTAAGTACTTACATGACTGTTAAAAGTAAGTTGTAGTAAATTGGGTTCTAAATGTGTGCTTGAGATTGAGACCACCTTCGATAAATAATGGCTTCCAGTATTCAAATTAAACGATTACATTGTATAAACTAGGTCTTACACGAGTTCTAATAAAATGCTAAAGTTAAACAAATAACAAAACCAAACGGACATCCCCAGCCAAATATCTACTACATTATTTACAAACACACAAAATTGCGATGAAATTCGCATCACATCTTTGTTCGGCAACCATTTAATTACGTGTCATTAACTTCGCATTTATGACAGTTCATCCAACTTCCGATAGACCGAGTCACGGTTAAGTATCTTCGACGAAAACAAAGTAGTTTGGAATTAATGCTTTAACAAATTAACGTGAACTTCAAGGGTAGATTGAGCCTTTGGATTAGGTATTAATTGAAATGACGATTGTTTGTTATACTACCTGTCTGTGTTACAATGAGCACATTTCCAATGATACAGTGTGTTTTTTTGTTACATTTTTATAGCAACACCTATTAAAAATATGTTAGCCGTGTTTTTTTTTGTATTGATGCTCTAAATGTCGTTGTTAATTATTGTAGATACTTTAAATAATAAATTATCCGTATGTTACTTTTCGTGTGTTAATTAAGCGTATACTAATCAGCATAAGCAAACTTATATTTTAAACACATTTTAAACATTACACTACCTTGAATCTATAGCTTATTTCGTTTAAGTCAAATACAAAACAGGCCCTCAGAGCGGTATCGACATATTCTTCAAAATCAGCTGTTATTGAACATATACTTGACTCTCAGCCAAAATGCTGGAATATACAACCTCAACAGCAATTTCTGTAGATAAAACTAGATGGCAAAACTATATAACAAGACAAAGACAACAAAAAAAACTTTTTCTGCTTCAGTAACAAAAGACAATCAGAAAAAAAATATTTATTTACCAGTGGCCGCCCGCGACTCCGTTCGCGTGGAAATCGGTTTCCCATGGGAATGAGAAGTTTTCCCGCGGTAAAAGTACCCTATGTGTTATTCTGATGTATAACCTATATTACTGCAATGTTTCATCCAAATCCATCCAGTAGTTTTTACGTGAAAGAGTAACAAACATCCATACATGCTCACATACTCACAAACTTTCATACTTATAATATTAGTAGGATTTACTAAACGTATAAATATAGAAGGTGCTTAGTGTTTAAATGTCGTAGTGTTTTGGAAACAAACAATTACTTAACAAGTAGCTGATGTTGATAGGCTATCAAAAATCTAATTAATTTAGAGTTATCAAGTAACAACAGTGTAATTGATGCTACGTAACCGAATTTCGGAAGTTAAAGACAAAATTCAAATTAAGGTTAAACATTTCGAAATTTAAACTAAGCAAAGCATTATTTAATTAAATCTGAATTTTCACTTTCAACTTAAGCGGATGGAGGTGAATAAATCACAACATAATACAGCAAAATTAAAATTCTAGTTACTACTTTAGCGTTGGAATATTTCCCGTGCATTTTTCGTTGCTCGCATTGTGGTAGGCAATTTAAGAACGTGGAACGTGCAGGCAACAATAGTATTAACTTATTTCATAGGAAAGAGCTTGTACTACTTTATTTATACGTTGTATACCGTACTCGTACTGTCGCAAATGTGTTTAAAAGAGGATTTACTAAAAACCTTTTCAGTAACTTAAAAATAAAACTTTATATCAAATTGCTAGCGAGTTTAGAGTGATTCAAAATTAAGCTTTACAGGCAGCTGAGCACTGAAATAATAGATTTAATCCTATTTTAAATCCATTACCATATTAAAACCCTATAATTATGACTGAAAGTTAAAATGTAAACAAATTACCTTTAGTTATGGTAACATGGTTGCAATAAACGTATTTCATCATAATAGCCAATTAACTGTGCGTAAACTGAACCAACAATGAAAGAGGTTATAACATTGAGGTTAGTTAGTTTTCGACTACCAAAAAAAACCTATTAAAAATACTAATTATAAACAGAGAAACTTATGTTTGTCTCATTCTTTCTAATGACGTTAAAGTAATGAGTGAGTGGAAAATTTAAAGGCGTTATTACTTCAGATTTGGTAATCGTTTTTGGTGACTATCAAATAATATTCCTTCTATATTTTAGTTATTGTTCTGGGTTAAAACTAACGGTCGTATATCATAAGGTTGTGGCAGAACAATGTTTGGATAGAATGTGGATTATTATAAGGCAGTGGTCAAATGGATTGTGAAATATTCAGCTTTCATTAAAATTTTAACTAAAAAATAAATAAAACTCAAAAAGATAGCCTTGGGATTATTAGGTATGCAAATAGAGAATACAAAAATCTGGAGTATTTTTAACACGAATGTTAAATTGGAATTTCTAGTTAAAAACGTAAAAGAATGTGATAAATTAATAAACTATGAGTAAGACCTAAGCAATTGTAAACTTACAAATAACGCAAATAACCACAACTATTTAAAAAAAAATCATAATTTATAATTTACAAGTGACCCGCCCATCCTTCGCAATGGTGTAATTTTGGGCGACTTGTTCCCGAAACATTGAATTATAGCTAACTTAAAAAAAATCTGAATGTTCTTTATTTACAAATTTAAATGAAAAAATTACGTAAAGGACGGTAAAAACCGAATTAACATCCCTCAACTGGTTTAGGAGTTAGCAGCCAAACATAAAAACAGACAGAATAAGCGACTTGGATTTATACTATGTACCTAATGATGATAATGATAAAAATGTAGGTACTAAACTTGTAGGTTTAACTTTTTATTTCAATAGAATAAAAAAATGTTAAGTTGCGTTTTAAAATATGCTCTATGATCACCGGTTTAGGTTTGTTTTTATGACGCAGATAAATCGTAGGACAAAAATGACATTAGGGTCTTCAAAAGTTATTTATGTAATAGCTTGGAAAGTTGGAAAATTATGGTTCCGAATGAGTTAATAGGCCCCCAGAGTAAATTAAACTTATTGCTTCTTCCTGACAATTATAACTAAAAAATAAGATTAATGTAAGAAGCTTTCTCTGCAGAATCTCGACGTTGTTTTTTACTTGAAAAGTAGGTTTGGTTTATTGGTTTATGATTGACTTATTATTGTTTAAACACAGCAAAACGAACGATGTGTGCATGTATGATACGATTGCATCGTATCGAAAAGATGTTAAAAGGAACAGGCCTTAAAGGTAAGTACGGTTCTGTAAACTTTAAACTGTAAACGTTCTAAATATGAAAATGTAAACAAAATATTTAAACGCCCAAATATATATTACAAATTCCAAAACTAAAAAGCTCCTCATCCATAAAACAGCTTATAGTCTATGAACATTGTAGGTAGATAGGAACATCATAATTTACTTTAACATCATGAATATTATCATAACTTAATGAATAACAAAGCGGACAGAATATTCTGTAATAAATTTTGTAACCACGCTGCTAAAATTGTAAATGTTAAAGTTTAGGCAAATGTAGGTAGTTTGGAAACGTGATTAACTTTATCCAATAAAAATAAATTGGGTAAGAGGATAATTTAATTACAAAAAAGTGCAATTTAATCTTTTTAATCTTGTTCGAATCTGATGCAAAATAATAATCTGTATTGATGTATGCAATCGTAATAATAACAGGTGCTTAGAAATTTCTTAGAAAGGCTTTTATTCAGCGGTGGACGTCTTATGACTTGATGATGTTAAATCGTTATAATCATTATAGTTAACTAGAGGCCGCTCGCGACTCCGTTCGCGTAGAAGTCGGTTTTCCGTGGGAATGCGAAGTTTTCCCGCGGTGAAAAGTTCCCTCAATTCTTTCATACATATCTTTTTGTTTTCTAGAACCGTTTTCGCAGCGCACGCAACGGAAGCCCTCAAGGATGAATAATTGTCCCTGTTTTTTTCCCATTTTCCATCATTTCTTCACTTCTAATAGTTGCAGCGTAATGTTATAAAGGGTTACCTATCTTAATCCCGAATTTTAATATTCCAAATTTCATAATCCAGAAAACGTTTGGACATTTTTTCATAATCCCGTTTTTTAGAATTTCGAAGTTTTGTTTGCCATATAATCGCAACTCCGAATTTCATTTGCCCATTTATTCATTTGCACAACGTTTTAAAATCCAGACGAATGAGTTCCAGACACACGAAGTCTAAATGCGCGAATTCTAGATAACCGATATCCATATGCACAAAAGCCAGATTTTTAAAACAAAAATTTTTGAAATCCAGTTAATTGATATCCAGACAAACAATATCTAGATTTTTAAAATCAAGATTCTTTAAATTCAAATAAACGATATCTAGAACAACTAAATCCTAGTATTATTTTAAATGGCTCTCTACTTTTAGAAAAGAACTTCGGTTTTGGCGCTGTGTGGTCACCATTCAACCTCACACTCCTCCTCGCTACGCTCGTCGTCGTACCTATTATTTTAATATATGAACAAACAGCGCATACCCAAAATTGTAAATTATAACTTTAATAATTTGGTCGACCTAAAACATGCCAATTAAAATTAGCTTTTCCTATAAGTAGTTATGACAAACCAAATCAAGATAAAGCATTTAAGGACTGATGATGAGGATGTTATGCCAATTGAATTTAGGAATTTTATACATTATGCTAAAGAATAATATTCCTATAGACTGTTTTGCCATTTAAAAGTTATGCAAAGGATAAATTTTGCGACATGAGTGTTATGCTTTTTGATGATTATGACAATTTATGTATGACGAACGATTTTGGGACAGTCGACGTAATGCAAAAGGAGCGGCTCCCATTGCAATAGTTAAGCTGAAACACGATTGTGTGGGAACCAAATAAAAAGATTATGAAAATCTGGCAATAGTTTATCAGGAATATGATTGTATGGGAACTAAATATAAATATTATTAAAATTTGGTATTCGTTTATTTAGAAAATGGTACGAAGGGAAACAAAAAAAAGTATTCTGAGAATCTGGCATAGCTACCTGGATTATGAGAATATGGGTAACAAAAAAATATTTTTTGAGAATTTGGTTTTAGTTCACCTGGAAATTGATTCATCTAGGAAACAAAAAAAGGAATTTAAAAAAAATGTCATTCAGTAAATCTGTCTTTTAAAAGTTCTACCAAGCGTTTTCGGGGTTTTAAGATTCGGGTAAATGAAATTCGAGTTTTTAACAGGTTACCGTTATAAAGCCTAAAGCCTGCCTCGATAAATGGTCTATCCAACACAAAAATAATTTTTAAATTCGAACCAGTAGTTCCTGCGATTAGCGCGTTCAAACAAACAAACAAACAAACTCTTCAGCTTTATAATATTAGTATAGATTTGCCCGCAAACACTCTACTCCAACGATTGAAAGAATAAACGCAAAAACTAGCAAGGCTAAATCACTGAACCGAAACTACAATAATACTAAGAGAACTTAGTATATTACAACAGTAACTACTGGACTTGAGAGTTGTAATAGTGACCCTGATTATACGCTATCAGATTACTTATGGTTGGCCAAGTACTTTTTAGGTTTTGCCATCAAATACTGACGCGACTTTTTGGCGGCAAACAGCGACATGTGTCTCGGCTTAATACTGAGAATGGGGCTAATTCACCCGAGAGTTAAGAAAGATTTAATAAACACAAAATAATGTTTAAAAGTCGCAGGATTAGTAATTATTATACACTTTTGATTATGTAACTTCCAAAGTCAATATTAGACATTCATTTGATCACTGCTTAACAAGTTTTGCAGGTTCCTTCCTTAAATAAAAAGTATTAGATATTTTGCAGCCTATATAGTACCTAATACCCCATTAAATACTACAATGAAAAAACCCCCGTACCGTATTAAAAAACGCATATCTTTGTATGCAATTTACCAACAAGCTAAGGTATTAATATGGTTAATTATAAGATAATAACCATCCCGATATCACGCATCATCTCCCAACACCAGTGACCCGGAAGGACCAGAGGGTCAGAACCACGACTACGTCATCAACATTCTGGTATATGTATAATTGTCATCCACGACGTATAATTGTGGGCTGCGGTATACCAATTTGGAGATGTAACTTGGTACATAATAAGGTAAACGACATATAGGCGATGTAAATATAAATTATGATATCAGGCATGAAAATAGAAAAAAATTGACTATTTCTGGAATGCATAAAATGTATTAAGCATGATTATAAAATATCTAGGTAATTTTTTTTTTATATTTTGACCTGTATGAATGTTTCAAGTAATGGAAAGTTCTGTTTTAAAAGAAAAACCTAACTGAAAAACACATCTAATATTTTAGCTATTAGTTTTGGCTTATTATGTCTCAGTGTTGTATAAATTTCCTATTCAGGCAGGTAACATGGGTAGTGTTAAACAATCTTATTTTGTAAATCCAATACCTATACTAATACGGAATTAAACCCTGGTTTGTAAATACGTTGTATTACTACTTATTTATTTGTTTATTATAAAGATATACAAACAATATTTTATGGAGGAAAAAGAACTACTTATTCCTTTAAGGTTTGTGTGTAGCTCCATAAGAGATATGAAAGAGAGGGTGTGAATACTAAACTATTTACAATAAAGAAATTTTATTAAATATAAACATTTATGCAAGTATTAGAATTACGACAGGAAATATGACTTTAACTTACTATACGATTACAATAGTTTAGTCCTGGATTACCTAAAATTGGATATCCAGTGGTCATTGAAGCCGTGTTTTCACATGAACAGGCTAAGACAAGGCTTTTAAAGTGTACCTTCCCAAGATTTGACTTTGATATTATAGTCATGCTTAGTTAACTGATAGGTAAGTACTACAGCAAATTAGTGAAGTGAAATTGTCATTGATTTTTTATTTAGATTGTTTTAGGTTATTTGATCGGGTGAATTCACAAAACCAAACTATCATTCTGACTGTAAGGCCCTATGAAAAGCAAGCTTGTATTACGGGCCACAGATTAAAACTTAGTTACACCCAGACACAAGTTAATTTCAAGGATATATTTAAATGACATTAGTATAACCGTCCGTTTAACTTGGTATACGGAGATCAATCTGTTAGTAGGTGGAATGGAATACAAATTAATTTATTACAAATCCTGATAATATATTGCGTGTGAATCGTAGTTTAATAGCTCCTTGATCTCGTAGGTGTCTTGAAGGCGACTATGGGAATAACCTACTAATGGACAAGTATAAGCATATTACTGCGTAGTGTTTAACAATAGTGCGCTTATGAATACATCTTCAAAGGGCTTCGAATATAAGCACACTTTCCACGAATTGTTGTAAGGACTATTGTTACATGGCGGCCACTAGTAAGACAATAAGTATTAGATACTTAAAATAACACATTCTTACTAGATCAAGCGGTTGCCTTTGCAATCAATGAAAAAAAACGACCTTCAAAAACAGCTTCTCAGTGAAACCGGGTCAAGTCTTTCAAAACCCACAAATAATAAAACACTGATTTCTACATACAATTTTTACGATTCAAATCCATTAGATAAAAGCTCAATACAAAAACGGGGTCACTAATGTATGCCAGATGTAAGGATCCTCCACACTCGCTCCTAATTGCTGTAAACCACTCTATGGAATCGACTGTGAATTGTTATTAATACTTACTATTACGTTATTTATTGACTCTGGATAGTGTTACGAATGTTACTTGCGGCAATTTAGGTTTTTTTATTTATGGAGTCTGTGTGAAAGACTTACAGGGCGTGTAAAAGGTACCTGCAGAATGATTAAAGCGATGATTTTGTGAAACGTATGGTTTTTGATGTGTGGTATGCGGTTTGCTGTTTTATACAGCGTGGAAAAACTCAATTTAAATTACAATTCTCTTTTGCATAGAGCAAAAGTATTGACGACTTTGGAATTTTTACAAAAAAAACACTTGCTTAACACGGTTAACATTCTCGTACCTATTTTAAGTTTTATTGCAGATACCCCTGACAATAAAAAGTATATATCTACGTATTATTCAGTCAATCAGCAATAATTTGAAACTCACACGCAATACGACTAATTAAGATTGCGTATCTAAATACTAGAATTGTTCGATTGCGCAAATACTTCTACAACATTGATATAAAGTAGCTGCTGGCTTCCTGCCAACACCGAGTCTCCGACTTCTCATATTTTACTTTTGGAGTCGTAACAACCATAAACTAAATACATACATATATTCCGAGAAATAAGCCTAAGAACGATTTTATTTATGCCATCCCTATGCATATAATATTGTTGAATTAGCAACATTTGTTATGGTTTTTATGAGGGCGCTCACGTTAAGATAAATTCCGTTTTGTTAGATGCTGGGTTGGTAGGTAACTATTGCCACTTTTTATGATAAACAATCATAATTAAATAAATTCCCCTTTCTGACAGTAGACTTTTTTGTAACAATACGAAGTAGCAAGTACCTATTCAAAAGTACCTAACTTACTTAAAACACCGGACATTAAGTAGAGTTTTCAATATTTTTCGTCGTTTTGTAAGAATTTTATACTTCTTACCATATTCTATGCGTAGTTCTATACTAACGTAACCGATCAGAATCAGCGACAACCTCAATAAAATCTCTGACCGGCGCGGGCGGCGGGCTGTTTACTAACAACCATGACCTTAATTAAAATCAGGGATGTTTTCACTTATTTTGTTTGATTCCTAATTTCTTACTGGTGTTTTCATTGGCAAAATTCTTGAGTTTGTTTGATTCTCATGGTTAGTTTTATCTTATATTCGCTTTTACTCCCTTTGTTACTATGTTATGTTTTCGTGAGCTTTTTTGTGTCTACAGTATGCGTGTATTTCTCCGTAATAATACTATTCTAACTTTACTTTTTAAAAATTCTTATTAATATTTTGATTGCATACCTATTATTTTACATGTGTTATTATTACTCTTTCACGCAAACAATACTGAACGAATATAGATGAAACTTGTTAGTTAGATAGACTACCTATAACCTGGAAACTAATTATGTACATTTTACTCTAGGAAATACCTTAATATCAGGGTAAAGACTTTTAACTGCGTTTGTAAAATCGTGGTTACAATCTTAAACCAACAAAATAAACCTTGTTTAAAGCTAAGAACTTAAGTTACTAAAATATAGTTACTTATATCAATCATCCATAACAGTATCATAATGTTACCAAGTATAAAAATATAAGTACGATGAAGTCAATACGACCATTAGTAGATAGTTTATCGGGCAGTTTTTCCTGTATACGTACATCTAAGAAGTAACTTTATACATAAACAAACGAACTCTGTTCTGATACCTTCTACAACAGATCTGGTTAAGTAGCCCTTCTATTATATTTTACTAGAACTGCGGAAATAAAACTAGTCTAAAAGTAGAGAATGTCACATCCTGATAGCCTTATACATGTGAAAGAGTGTTTTAAATCGGTTCGGAAGTTCCGAAGATTATTCCGAACATCCAAAATATAGATTGACTAGCTTTCCGCCTTGCAGTTTCACCCGCAGCTAATTTTAGTTCCATACAATCATTCATCCCCTATTTTATATATATATATACAGCGTGTCCCAAAAGGTTACGTAGCTGGGAAGGGGGGTGGTAGGGATGGTCACAAGGGTCACCAGAAAAATAATAAAAAAAATCCCCTCTGGATATTTCAATAAAAAAATACATTTTTTAAAAAACTAAAAATTTTACACCTTGTTACCCTATTTTGCTTACTGTACCTACATATATTGCTGTATTTGAAAAAAAATCCTGTTATGTAATCGTCAATAACCCTTTATCAAATTAAAATAAAAAAAACTATACATATCTAACCAAGTTTTAAAGAAAATTAAGTTCTTGTCCAGTCAAGGACTTAGTAATTACGACTTCACTCAACTTCCTCCAAGCATACTGAAAAAAAAAACGTACTACGCATCTCCGGCGAGTAAGTTAAAAAAATAGGTAATTTTATTGCAATTCCAAAATGGTATAACACTTATTTGAAAAATTCATACTAGGACATTTAAAAATATTTTTCGGGAACAATACTCCTGCAAAAATAAAAATATCAAAAAACAATAGTCTCAAATTCGTACGCTTTTAAATGTCTGTTCTGTTGCTTTGATGTTACTGCCCGGTATAATTCTCAAGATTGGAGTACAGACATACCTCAAACATTCGAATAAGGCTAGATTAAGTTTTTCCATATTCCAGGGAAAATAATCTTTACTGCATTTACTCAAGTAAACGAAAGATGTAGGTAAAGGATCAAGCTTCACCTTGTCTGTTGTGTACAAAAGCAAAGGTTGATAGATTTGATTAGGTTATCTAACTGGTCTCTTACCTAAAAGTTTTCAACAACTTTTTTCAAATTTCAACTTTCAGCTCATCCCTAAAATAGTTTTGGTAATATTCATCATAATTTCAGTATAGGCCATAGACATCTATTATCCTGTAGGTATAGTCTAAGACTAGGTAAGCTGGGATAACAAATAAAAATAAATCCTATTTCCATACAAAAAAAGTTCGGTTAGTTAGTTTCAAAATGGCCACAGCTTACTCGACATTACAGTTACGATTTTAAATGAAACTCGAAAAAAAACAAAATTATAATTTATTATTTTAATAAAATGCTCGAAATGTCTACCACCAACATAAATACATGCCCTGCGTCGTTTTAAAAATGAGCATCATAAATGAACTCAAGTCAACTAAGTCCTTGATGGATTTTTCATAAACTTTTTTATTTTTTATTAAACGAGCAAACGAGCATGCGAGGCACCTGATGGTAAGTGATCACCGCCGCCCATAACTACCCGCAACACTGTGGGTGTTGGAGGTGTGTTGCTAACCTTTAAGGTGGGAATACACTCTCGACTTGAAGAGCCCCATGCTGTAGGTAGTCAGGAATACCGCTGCAGGAAGTTCATTCCACATCTGCGTAGTGCGCGGCAAAAAAATCCGCGTGACACGCACGGTGGTACGCACAAATGATGCGCAGATCAAGCTCCATATGTTTACAACTTACGCGTTGATCTAGCCTAGACTGTACTTGAATGTTTGAAGTATGTTTGTACTCCAATCTTGAGAATTATACCGGGCAGTAACATCAAAGCAACAGAACAGACATTTAAAAATGTATTTGCGTACGAATTTGAGACTATTGTTTTTTGATATTTTTATTTTTGCAGGAGTATTGTTCCCGAAAAATATTTTTAAATGTCCTAGTATGAATTTTTCAAATAAGTGTTATACCATTTTGGAATTGCAATAAAATTACCTATTTTTTTAACTTATTTGCCGGAGATGCGTAGTACGTTTTTTTTTTCAGTATGCTTGGAGGAAGTTGAGTGAAGTCGTAATTACTAAGTCCTTGACTGGACAAGAACTTAATTTTCTTTAAAACTTGGTTAGATATGTATAGTTTTTTTTATTTCAATTTGATAAAGGGTTATTGACGATTACATAACAGGATTTTTTTTCAAATACAGCAATATCTGTAGGTACAGTAAGCAAAATAGGGTAACAAGGTGTAAATTTTTTAGTTTTTTAAAAAATGTATTTTTTTTATTGAAATATCCAGAGGGGAATTTTTTTATTATTTTTCTGGTGCCCCTTGTGACCACCCCTACCACCCCCCTTCCCAGCTACGTAACCTTTTGGGACACCCTGTATATACCCCTTGGGGGTATAATTGATCAAAATCCTTTCTTAGCGGATGCCTACGTCATAATATCTACCTGCATGTCCGATCCATCCAGTGGTTTGGGTTGTGCGTTTATAGATCACTATGTCAGTCGGTCACCTTTGAGTTATATATATTTAAGATATTATATTTCGCTGCATGGAAACTAATTAAACTAAACTAAACATTACCTTTTGTAGCATCGGGTAAGTAAACAAAAACCGCTGCTCGCTCTTGTAAAGACCAACAAATAATGGAAGCCAATTTAATATGACCTCTGATATACAACGTAGACCTCTCGAAAAACCATCCAATACCGTTTTGATTGATTTTTTTGCCCTTTTATTGTTGACATCAATTTAATCAGAGTAGGAAGTCATCTGAATAGGGCTCCACGGTGAATACAAGGCTGGGCTTAGAAATCGACGGTTTGTTTGGATTAAATAAGGTTCAGCTTCCGTAACTGTAATACTAGTTCTTTTTTAATGCTTTGAAATCTTAATTAGTTAAATGAAATAGCCTGTCAGTGACGAAGCTGTCTCTAAGGATATTTTATATTGACATTTTGTTAAGTTAAATAGTAAAATATTTTACAATATTGATAAACGAAAGAGAAAATAAGTTACCTAAACCATGGTTTTTAAAGTTGTATTTTAGCCCTTACATCAGTCAGTGCTAACATGCCCGTAACTTCCAGGTATTTCCATATCTCAGACCTCTAAGCTACCTTTATAATTACGGTCATATAATTCCAGTCCTTAAACGTAAAGGACATACGTGATACTTTGCTATTACTCTTATCATACAGTACGAATGTACTTTATAATCGCATTCGTATCTAGTGACCCGCCTGGAGCTACCGTTTATCTTGGCAGGCATAAAACAGCGAGCGTCCCTTGTGGTTTAATACAAGATTGTGTTTACATGGGTCAACACACAGATTTCTTTTTAACCGTGTAACAGGAAGAGGTTCGCCATTTGGTAGTAGGTATTAAAACTTCATGTTGCTTACCTTTGTGGTTATAATTAAGATTGGATTTATGTTTGAAATGGAATGTTTAGTAAAACGAGATTATATTTACTCTGAAGGACGCAAAGCAGTAAGGGTAAACTATAAGTACTTAATATAGGTTGTTATTAAACTGTCAAACCATAGACTTGACAAGAACTTTTGGGAAACTTGATATTGGCAGGATTACCTCAGGGTAAAGGCCAAAATTACCCTCAAAATTAAGTTGACGAAACTATTAGCATTGCACCGAAGTCAAACCCATTCGAACATTTGTCAAATTTAAACTCACCTTCATTTTACTTAACTATATGAAATTAAGAAGATCTTCAAGATTATTTTCATGTAACATAAATATTAACAGTTCACTTATCCTACTAATATTATTAACGAGAAAGTTTGTGAGTATATATGGTATGGATGTATGGATGTTTGTTACTATTTCACGTAAAAACTACTGGACGGATTTGGATAAAACTTAACAGTAGTATAGGTTATATCTGAATAACACAAAGGGTACTTTTCACCGCGGGAAAACTTCTCATTCCCACCGGAACGGGGTTTACTTATAATTAATGTATGAATACAAAACGTTGCTACGTTCATTGGTTTTAAATGTTGAAATGAGAAAAAACGAGTACCTAGGTATTGACTGTGTTCGTATGAACTTTGATTTTACATGTGTGAAATTTTGTTTTGTTATTCTCAGTTCAACTGTACTAAGCAATGATGATGATGTAAACAAAAAAACGTTTTTAGTCATTTTTAAATAAAAAAAGGTCAATGAAGCTTGTAAAAAAATACTTTTCAGATCAGTGTACTCATTGTTACTGAATGTTATAAGTTAATTTTGTTATTTAAAATTTACTTCATACCCTGTTTCATTTAATACACTAATCCTAATATTTTTGAACGTACCTATATGTTTAAATATGTTGGGTCTTTATCAATCTCACATTACTTTCGGAACTATATACATAGGGCGTTAAAGTTTATAATTATTTAGCTCAATATTTATTTACAGTTGAATAACCATTATTTGACATTGACATCTATTGACATAAATTATTAAAACGCATGCGTAATAGGTAGGTGCAAAACCTACTACTCGAATACAAATATATATATTTTTACTAAGTTATTGACATTTAACTTACACTTAACCAGTTCACTTATCGGTTCGTCAAACCGCTCAGAAGCGAGTTTTTAAAAGAGACGTTTAAATAACAACTTTTTTTTAATTTAAAACCTAAACCTAAAAATATGGTTAAAGTTAACCCACCATGACAACCACAAACTATTTCTACACGTAAGAAAGTCCGTTCCAGCTTCTGCGACTTTATTCGAACATTCGTCTCGACTTCCAGTACGTGGTATTCGCACAATGAAGTCAATGGTGGGTAATTCGAATTCGAACGATAGCAGCAGGTCGGGTTATGACGGCAATACCAAGTTAAAAATGAACGTGAGATTTGATTTTTCAAACAGCAAATTGGCGTTTCGTCGATGTAAATTTCGTTGTAAATGATAATATGTAAGAAATCTCGTACAAAAAGAATTGCTTGAATGTTTTACAGTTAATTGAATTAAGATACTCTTAAAGTGTACTTTATTTATATTTTACTTTTCTTTAAAAAAATATTAATGCAATTAATATATTTCAAAGTATATTTATTTAAAAAATAACAACGTAAGCAGCTATAAATTCTTAGAAAATAAAACCATTTCCACTTTAGTTATTATTTAATGCAATTCCATGATATTAATTTGTTTTTGTTCCAATGCGACGATACGACTTCTCTTTAAATTATTGGTTGAGATCAACATTTATAGAGTTCTTTTGATTATATAAAGATATATAAGATTCGAATCGTAGCATGGAAAGGTTAATTGTTTTATCCAAGCTTGCAAATTTAATTAATTAATGAACGTTCAATTTACAATACAGCGCGCCCAAAGCCTTACAATTACTTAGTCTGTAGTTAGTGTTACTTGAGACTAGGCTATACAAATTTTTTAGGTAACCTTCAAAATTAAGCGAAAAATGCTTCAAATTTAAATTATAAGCAAATTTCAATAAATTCAAAAGTACCTATCTTGGTTAAAAACTTCTTTTACATGGCAGACAAGGAAAACATGAAATCCCTACTCATTTCCACGAAGTTTTATATCAGAAAAGATTAATTACAAATCAAAAACACGTATACTTTGGACGCTACAAAAAACTTCATATTTACAAGTCACTCAGTTAAAGCACTGCGTTTAAAAAAAATAGATCAAATTTTTCTGCCTGTTTTATTTATTTACGTAGTGTTGTAGTGTATTTATATCTGGCAAGGATAATACAAAATATGACAAAAATTTGGTAATTTTGAAAGGTATATTTTTCTCGATTATGCAAATAACTTCTAATATTTTTATTAAATTTTATATTTTTAAGTAAGTATCATATAAATAGGTATTATTAGTATTAAGTCATAATTAGTTGAACCCAAAACATTAACAGGCCAGTATTATTAAAGGTGTTATTACTTACCAGATGTCTGGGGCCTAATAACAGGTTTTTTCTTTGTTACCTGGAATAAAATAATATCATTAGCTATGTTCACAAAAGATCAAAGGCTATATATAAATTAACCTAAATAACGTTGAGTATAACATTTTGTGCTGATCATCAAAGAGTAAATATACGCATCGTTTTGTAAAAGGGAATAAATAGAAATATCATATGATTTTGATTTTCGTATTTTAAGCAAGGAGGTAATCGATATACCTATTTAAAAAACGTTCAGCGAGTTTGTTTTCCATTTTTTTTAACTTCAAGCAAACTTCGATAAAACAATTTAGAAAGGAGGATTTTATTCGTCGTGTCTAAAATAAATTAAAAAAACGAATATGAAATAACTAACTTCAGAGCTATACGGAAGCTAAAGCAATTACTTATCAGAAAACCCTCATGCTAGTTTTCCTCTAGGGCTAACAAAAAAATACCTGACATGAACATTATATTCCCCTCGAAAACTACATCCCTGGTAACCTCAATTTCTTAACCAATCTAACAGTTAATTATGACTTCGTGATATAATCCCGCCAAATCTTATTAGTAGACGTAGGTACAAGAGTCCATTTTCACTCACAACGCCTTTCTGATGATACAGAATCCAATTTCGGAGATAATTACCAAGATTATGGCATGTAATTGACATGAATATAAAGGAATTATATTTATAGAGAGACCTTCACCGCGACACCAATTATGTGTCGTTCATAAGGTATTGGCACACTTGAAAATAGGTGATTACCAACGCCTATACGACTTCTGCAGTGTAAAGTTGCAGAAGCATTTTCCACTTAAGAGATTTAACATATTCTGTCTCAGAGCCAATTAAACTTGGAACGTGATTATTACAACTTTTGACGCAGTCGGGCTTACACTAAATTCAAGGTATTGATCATACCTACAACTTTTTGCTAGTAATTATTATTGAACAAAAAGAAGAAAAAACTCAAAGAAAAACTCTATAGTAAGCAATTATTAAAAAATCGGTATGATTTGTTTTTGTTAATAGCAAAGACTGGGTTAAATCACTGTGATATAGAAAAACTATTGAAAGGAAGACTAAATTAATAAAAAGTCACTAAAGGACAATGGGCATTTAAGCCTATCAGCGGCCACCAAAAAAAATGGTGTCATTTTAAAGAGGGTTCATTGTACATCAACATTAGTTCAGGGAGTTCTATAAAATTGTATTTGATAAAAAAGTTATAACCACTTTCGTTGTTTTTGCTGTATATTTTTTGCTAATACATTTTTTTAACATTCATTGTAAGAAAGAATACATTTATATTCAAATACAAACAATATACACTGCTTCAGGAAACATTTTCTTATATCAAAAAAAATACATACTACTACTGTTACTTAACCAAGCCAACTCTCGACCGAAAAGTATTACCGACGAATTACATTGAAAAACGGTCTGTAATAAACAGACGACGATTTGGAATAACACATGCTCTGTTCGAAGCAAATCCTGCTATAGCTCAGTATATTACTGTTGTAAACTGCCTATGTAATCAACACTTGTGTTTTTTTACTTTCTGAGCACAATGTGCTTAAAAGCCATAACGCCCTACTGACTATCATTAGGGAAGCTTACTTTTCTATTTAGTGCCGGTTAACTGTGTTAGGTATATCACTTTAGACTAATGTTTGAAAACACTAATATTTTACTTTGGAAAACTGCTCAATGACATAGACACGACTAAGATCCTATACTTCTGTTTGATTTTTTAAGGACACTTATTATTTCAGTTGGAATACCATTGTATTCATTGGTGGTCATTACCACGATTTTATCTGTCGACCATGCTGGCAACGGGTGGAAAGATCGACGTGACCCACTCAAAACGCTCAACCGCATGAATGTACATTACAAGTGGAAGAATACTCGAGAATTGCCAGTACGTCGACGAATTGTATTCCAGATAACGTAAGAGTTACATTTTTGATCTACTTCAACTTTTACATACCTGAATCATCACGAGTTTGTATTCAACATTTGGTCTCGATGATTGGGATCAATTAATTGACAGCCCTAACTTACGCCATGACTTTAGTGCCATACACTTTGTTCACTTAATAGATTTAATGAAGATGGCTGTTGGGATGGGTTGGGCAAGAAACCGAGATGGTGACATTCCTGGGGTGCGCGTGGGACAGGGCAGGGGAGGGGTTCGACCCGGTGCACCATCCGAAATCCCACACAGGGGCCGGTCGAGAGGTAGACTGGCCCACAAGAGGGCCCAGAATAATGGATTATTGAGCACATGCTCTAGCTGGACGTAAGCCCAGCGTGTTGATGTCTCCGCAGTGGCGCGTCGGCGACTCCAGCCGGTGAAGTCCCAGGTCGGCAGAGGGCCGAAGACCCTGGGGTGGTTCCCAGGCTGCAAACACAGGGCTAGGTCGGTAGCTAACCAAGGGAACGTGAGGCGCGCCGCGGTTTGTCTCAGCGTGCCTCCAAACTTGAGGGGGCTGCCTCGGTGGCCAGCCGTTGGTGGGTTCGCGGCTAGCAGGCCTTTACAGGACATTCCCTCGTCCCCACCATTATACGACGGACAACTCCAGGTTTTTGGTCGGTGCGAGCCCGACATAACCCGTCTCCTTTCTTTGGAGGGGTCGGGTATGTGTAGGCATTTTCCTGAACTATCAAGAAAAATAAGATGGTGACATTCCTTTGCCAGCAGATTTTTTTAACAGTGTCATTATTGACGATGATGAAGCTGCTGACTAAGAAGTGTTATCTTTTAGTTTCTCGAAATTAATATAAACTAACAACTATATGCTTATTGTACTCTACATGATTTTTGTGTCTGAATACATAACTTTTTGAATTAATTATTTGTTTTATTACATATTTTAAGTAAATTGTTTATAAAACATACAAAAAAATATATTTTTCCATAATTATTTATTATTTTTTTGTATTTTTATATTCAATTGTACTTTATCAATACAAAATAATCACTGACACAATAAATTGTTCCTACTTTCAACCAATTTATTTCATTTTCTAACGAATCTTTGTAAAAATAAAATCAGATTCCTACTTTTTGAATCAGCCATATATTTTTTTCCAAATAATTCACAGTTATGAACTTTTGGATATATGTTCTGTAGTTAAATGCCTTCAAGAAAATATATATATAGGAAGTGGCCGCTGATAGGCCAAGCGCCATATAAATTTGCCCATTGTCCTTTGCGGATGATACAGTTTTACAAAATGTTAACTTTTTAAATTTCTTATATGATTATTATTGTTATTTATGACGTTGGTTGAAGGTTTTTCTGCTCAGATTTCCCATATTTTAAACCTGGCGAATATGAAAACTGGCTTAGGTAAATTTATGCCCCCGGACTGTTGGAAAAGGTTTAAAAAACATTCGGTGGTTCTTCTGAAATGCTACATATTTTTAAAACTGGATTTTTAGCATATTCTATGTTTGTCTTTGTCAGTAAAAAAATTATTTGTTACAACACACAGAATTTGCTTTCTCATCAGTACTCTTATCACAGGACTACTGGAAGAGATCCCTTTAAGGGATAAGTAGTACCTTTGTACATAGTTTTTAGTTATTTTTCTTATTTGTATTTTTAAATTATTGTTACTTTTGTTTCTGTGTACATGAACTGTTAATAAATAAATAAATAAATAAAAGCAAATATTTTACTTGTATGTTTGGATTTTTCAAGTACCTACGAGCACTTACCTAATGGGTTTTTATCAGATACTTAAAACCCTATTTTAAAGCATTTTTTAATAATTTTTCCTTTGAAAATGTATAGCTATCTAAACACGGTAATGAAAACTAACCCAATTTGTTGACTTCCTGTTAATTTTAATCAATTAAGGGTTGTTTTGGTTTGCATAATAAAAAAGTGTTTACGATGGTAATGAAATTCACGTGCAAATAATAATAAAATTTTGTTCCAATATTCATATGTTTTACTGTTATAAAATTAACAGCTTATTTACTCAATCATTTTACAACTTCTACCACTCTCTTAAAGCATAGCACACACTTATAACTGTTATAGGGAACAGCATAAATATGTGTAAGTAAGTAAATCTTTGGCAATTACCTAAAGAGAAACATTCACGATTTCCCAAACGAAAGATAATTGAAAAACTTTTAATCTTCTTTAATCTAAGAAGCCAAATATCAAATCCGTCTCTCTGTCTTTTTAAATCTTTTCCATTATATCTATTTATTAATTTAATGCCTCTCTTCCCTTAAGGAAAAAGTTACGGTCTCCTACCTACGTTTAAACTTTTCCCTAACAAATTGAGACAGATCGCCCAAATACCGTAAGATATTCCGGCGTACATTTTTAATTCATAAAATAATGTCTTCTGCTTCGCTTCGCTTTGTAAGAAAAAATAACGGTTTGGTTATTTTTTTTGTAGGTTTTATTTTTCCTTTTCTAAGACTTATATTTCCCAGTGGGATACGACGGCACCGGGCGGTTTTGTTTGACCATCACGTCATATTGGTTTTTGCTGGTACTAAATATATCTTTTACCCAAAAACGATTTTCTAAAAATACTGTAAAAAAAAAACTATTAGGTACTTTATTTAAAAAACGGATTTTTTTTCCAATAGAACTTTATAGCTAACAGTAGGGATGTAAAAATTTTCAACGTTGTCAAGAAATTGAACCTTAGGGACTTTGAATAAAGAACTCAGTTAAACAAATACCTTGGGATTTAAATATAAAAAAACGACAAAATTATTTACCCAAAAATAATAACAGAATTTTCACTTTGAATTTAAAATGTCATTACAAAGAACAAAGCTTTATTTGTAGGTACTTATTTGCTTTTAATTTAAATCTTTATTAATTACTAATGGCCGCCCGCGACTCCGTTCGCGTGGAAGTCGGTTTCCCGTGTTTAATAAGAAGTTTTCCCGCGGTAAAAAGTACTCTATATGTTATTCTGTTCTATAAACTATATTCCTGTAAATTTCATCAAAATCCGTCCAGTAGTTTTTACGTGAAAGAGTAACAAACATCCATACATCCATCCATACATCCATACTCACAAACTTTCAGGTTTATAATATTATAGTAGGATTAAAAAATTAATACAAAATTAATTTCCGTAAAGAATACAACGTTACTAAAATATTTTCATTTTAGTAGCTATATTTTTTTATTTAAAATTAAATATTCCATTTGTTCAAAGTGCATTTTGTTTTTTCAATGAACCGATATTTAAATTTATATAATTTAATATTTATGCGAAGGATGATAAAGTTTGTCTTGAAATTGATATCAACCAAAAGAAAAAGTATGTTTCTTTGATTCCATGTCATGGTAATTCTGTTTCAACAATACCTTTTAATACATAAAATCTTATTCCAAAAGTAATTTCTGCAGAAAAGTTTGCGTAATTAGTTTAGCAGGACGACCCATAAATAAAACAGTGGATCAGGCAGAATGATGCGAAAATCAAGAAAGTTGAGACACAATTTCGGGGATCTGTGTCCAATTAAAATTAAGTAATCCAATGTCAGATTGTCACTCCCACGTATTTCATTTTTGACAACATGACAAACAGCATCCCTAAAGGCAGTCTGTAATGTCTATTTTGTAACAAAAATGTGACGTTTGATTTTTTTATGGTCAACCATAATCTTTGTTTATGTCAATCATAATTAATGTTGTAATACCGATGAAGTTTAGTTATGGTAACAGCAAAACACATTGATTATTTACACTTACCACTATGTCTTTATAAAAAATGGTAACTATAAGTTAAATAATAACTCTTTTGTAAAACGACTGTCTTGAATTTTTAGTTTACCTTTTGTACATTATGGTGTAATCGTATAGGAATGTATATCTTCACACAAATACCTACAAGTTGGTATAGACAATGAATGGGTTTGATGCGCACACGCACACATTAGTCCCGACTTTGAACCGGTTGTCCATGCTTATTATCTACCGTCGCCATGGTGCGATCTTTGAGGCGATTCCAATGGATGGCCTTTTAGAATCCAAGCATTTATTTTTGTTTTTACTGTTGATAATAAGTAAGTTTTTCTTAAAATATGATTTTCTTAAATGTCGATATTTTGATAGTTTTTCTCGTTTAAATTCAAAGAAATATTTCAACTCATCACTCAAGTCCTAGCAAATCGATAATTAACTTAAAAATATTTATGCAAAATTATTTCTACTTCTACTTTATTTTTCTTCTGTACATTCTTTAAAACGTCTGCATAATACAAAATGCCTGTTTCCTATTCCTTTTTTATGGATAGTCTCAATAATCGTTTACTTTTAAAAATACCATACAATTCAACTACGATTAGAAGTACCCTCAAACAGTTGTGTATTCAAATGCGGGTGTTGCTGACAACTGCTCTAGAGCTTTGAGACGCGGCGGCGACGTGGCGGCGACAACAATGTGCACTAGGCTTACAAATGGTTTCTGAATTCAGACTAAAAAGTTTAGAACCCACAGTTTAATAGTATTTGGGCATAAAAAATACTGTTGATTAATACTTAAATAAGGCGTTCGTTTTATGATGTAAGTGAGCTATCTTAACTATTATTGATAACTTGGAACTCGTAAACAAAACAAAGAAGACAAACTAACGAAACGTCAGGCCAAAACTTCAAATTATTGTAGTTGAGTTATAACACATGAAAATTGAACTATTTTATTACGGTTTAACTATATTAAGTACTCAGCAGTACCGAACACAACCCAAATAAGTATGGAAGAATATTTTCCCTTACCTTAATACCCAATGGCATTAAGGTAAGGGAATCCGATTTTTTTATCTACCAAAGATAAACAAAACAATGTCTTGTTGCATTACTTAAATGTATCTTTATTAGATATCAGACATTAATTCTTCTTTTGTTTCTCGCTATAGTCTAACCTAAATTTTATCCCGAGTTTTATCTTTCACCACAAATCTCTATTTCGAAATCGTTGCACTTTTATTCCGTCCGTGCATGCCAGACATTGTAAGTAGGTCCGTGCATGCGATAAGCAAACTTCTTTGAGTAAATATACTTACTTACATCATATAGAACTATTTGCGATAGTGTACTCGGTCGTAAAATGTGGAGTAAGTGGTTGCGGTCAATCAGTAGATCACGCTACTTTGTTTTTGTGATCTTACAAAGACGGATCTGACTGGTCCAATGGTTTTTTTCTATTGTTTCTAAGTATATTATCAATATTTAAATTAAACTGCAATATATAAAGATTATTTAGTGGTCTTTGATCGAAAAGCTGTGGTATAATTAGTGCCTACATTTTTTTTTGTGTAAAGTCTTCAATAAAAATATATTAAAAAGACGATTAATCGATTTTACTCATCATTAAGAGCATAGCCGGGTCAGAAGCTACTAAAGCATCATAATTCGTAGGTAAATACTATTAACTACTACAAATTCAGTAGATTTCAGATGGTCTAGTATAAAATTAGACCACCCACGTCAAAAAGTACCGAACAGCTATTAATACGATCGTTTAACCTAAATATCGCATAAAGAGTTCGGTGACCCAAATAAATATAGATAAAATTCAGTAATAAACTGTTCTGATCAAAATCCCAACGGTAAAACTGTTAATTGATAATAAACATTGTTTACATATTCGCTCTTGATTTAGAAATATTTTATAGCTTTACAACAAGCGGTTAACTTTTCTGCCTGGCAGAGTATACGTTTATAGACCACCCAAAGATATCAATATTTTGTAATAAAAAATTAAATATGGTTTTATGGTTTTATTATTTGATCTAGTGGCCGCCCGCGACTTCGTTCGCGTGGAAGTTGGTTTCCCATGGGAATGAGAAGTTTACCCTATATAACTTTGGTGTTTCTATAACGATTTCTATGATTCTTTTTTAATAATGGAATAGAATGGTTAATAGGGATGTCTTAATTGGGGATGACTGAGAGTGTTATTTATAAACCGTAAGAGTAGACAAATATAATCAGAATGCTTCGAACTGCTAAGCTATCGGGAGTTACTCGTGTTATTGTGAGTCAACCATAAAAGATAGACATATGCTGTCGTGGAATATTTTTTATATAATTTTAAGGAGAACATTTCCGTCATGCATGATTTCTGTGTAAAAAAAATGGAGTCACTTCTCCCGTTTTCCCAACATTTCCCTTCACTGCTCTGCTCCTGTCGTTTGTAGCTTGATGATAAGTATACTATAACCAGCTCAGGAGTATGAAAAATAATTGTACCAAGTTTCGTTAAAATCCGTTCAGTAGTTTTTGTTTCTATAACGGTTATACAGACAGACAAAATTTATTATTCTTATTTTACTGATTGCATTTTTGGTATCAGTAACGATCCCTAATCACCCCCTGATAGTTATTTTTTAAATATATTTCATGTACAGAATGGACCTCTCTACAGACTTATTATAAGTATAGATAGATAAGTAGTAGTAATTATTTAATTACAAATGAAGAAAAAAGCACGAATGAAATACTTAAAAATCTTATTAACTTTTTTCTAGGCTTTAATCAAAGAAATGTAACCAGATGCTACTAGAAACAATTTTATTTCCTATCTTGTTACGTCAAGAATTTACTAGATTGTCTTTTTGTCTTTCAAGACGCGTTTTTATTCAATTAGGCAAACCAGGATTCCGCCGACACCTTTTGAAATTTCAGCTCAATTAAGATTGCGTGACAAAAATTTGATATCAAATATCTGAAAATGTAAATCATACTTCGTCGTTGGAAAATACTGAATTCACGTATTTCCTTTCAAATTTATATCACATTACTTAAATAAAAAACATAGTATTAAATAACAAATGAAATTAAGCAATAAACCATAATTATTTTCTATATTTGCTGCAGATGAGCTTAAAAAAAACTAATTAGATAAAAAATCCATACCATAATAATATTGGCTAAGTGCTCCAGAATTTGAGATTTATCTAAGTGTGTCATACATACCCGACATCAAGAAGGTAATAAATGTGTTTGTAGACGTACTTCACAACGTTGTTTATGATGACAAACAAAAAACTGAAGTTTCCGCAAAGACATTTAGTTAAGCAATTGTTGACTCGGTAAGTAACGCTCAAGAATGCCGAGAGATAACAACTATACCTGATACCCTAATTAAGGTAGAGTATGAAACAAATTACATGGTAAAAGATTGCATACATCAACATCATAGCTGTTCTACTGTAGTTGCGAACAAAGATATCTACGCACTAGTCAATAAAATGCGAAAGCAAATGCTACAAATGGATGGATTAAGAAAAATAATAATTGTAAAAAAAATTACAACCAGTTTATGGTGTTTTTGATTGGTTCTTGTGAGTGCTGATAAGAAACGCTAGGACGCACCTGCATCCTGTACACTTTAAGCTTAAAGTAACTTTTATTGCATTTATAAACTTTTCTGTCAATAACCAGCTGGCTTAATTTTTCGTTAATAAAGCCTAATATACTAAGCGATTACCAAAGCACAAAAACAATTGAAACCTATTTCTTCACGAACTATCATAATTATTAAGAACACAACCCACAGAAATATTAATCATTCCATGATTAATTATGATTGAATGATGCTACAATAAAGTACCGCCGACATTGACCCTCCAAATAAAATATACAGAAGCCTTAAATATTTCTGCAAACAATACGAAAGAAAAAAAAACATTCAGCATGGCGTAATTCACCACATTTGTTTTGGGAAAGGAAAATCTCATTTAATCATCTTACTAGCTGGACTTAGGCGGAGTTTCGCAACCATAAAATAAATTAAGTTTAGCTCACTACGATGAAAATAAAGATTTTTTCTTCAATGCGGTGAAAGACGGGATAGGTAAATAGTGCCAAGAAAGATTGTTACATTTTGTTTTATTTATTTTTGATAAAATGAAAACTGTGAAATGCTGTTTTGGACCATCATAATAGAATTCATTATTTTATCCCTATTATAGAAAATGAAGACCCTTTCTCTATAGACAAATCTACCTATAGGCTAAGATAACCGGCAGAACCCATTTATTCTGCTAATCCTGGTTAATGTTTAGAACATTCTTATATTTCTAAGAATCCATACACAGACTGCAATAACAACAACCATCTTGCCTACTCGGTAAAAGTACATTGTGCCAATTTGTGGCCTGCCAAGTAGCTTAGTCAGGAAGTGACTTATAAAACGTTGTCTGAGTAAACAAGCGAAGCTGTAAAAACTTGCAGGAAAACTGCTGACTCCTCTTAAAGAGTTGCCTCTTTAAATGCCAGATCAGAGTTCTTTATAATTACTGCCAACAGACTAGGGAAGGTGACACAATCATTGCAGTACTTGTTTGGTACTGTTTCGATTGTATTTTTTAAAACTTATTGGACTGTCATCAAATATTGAATCATAAACATGTAGACAAGGTACAACTGAAGAGTGATTAAAGTTGTTTAGATCCTACTTATATTATAAACGTGAAAGTTTGTGAGTAAGGATGTAAGGATGTATGGATGTTTGTTACTCTTTCACGTAAAAACTACTGGATGTATTTTGATGAAACTTTACGCAGTACGCGGTAAAACTTCTTATTCCCACGGGAAACCGACTTCCACGTGAACGGAGTCGCGGGCGGCCACTATTTTACATAAATTAAATAAGGTCTTATATTTAGTTTTGTCAACTGTAACATCTGAACATAGCCGTATAAAACTTAATAATCAAGATGAACAGGTGGCGCAAACTAGTAAACTCCTTGACAAGTTTCTTCTTGACTGACAGTTTACTAAATTATCCTCAACCTTGAGTTAGCAGGTGCGTTCACAATGAAATTAATTTGGAATTAAACGAACACCATGTTAAGGTTAAAGGAGCGGTAAAATTGTGTTTAATTTTCACAATTGTTCTAAGTTCGGGAGTGGTGGTAAGTTATGACTTGTTGGTAAAGTAATAACGATTCTCGCCTAAATATGCTTACAAAAATATGAATAGTATTAACAATCGACCCATAATTATACATTGAACTCAGGATTGTGTAATAGTCACGTTGTCTTAGTGGTTAGTTAGGATTGGTTTTTATCTATCTAACTTAGCGTCCTTCCCTACTTTGTTTTCCTTTTAACATACCTACAGACCAAAATTTTAAAAATAATAAGGAAATTGTACATAATAGTTAAACTTACGATAGTGGAATTTCATGAGCCTATTTGTACCTATGTCATTTCCAAGGTCTTATTTTGATTACACTAAATAATTTTATCCAACTAATTTCTCACAAAAAGACAAAGACTTTTTGTCTATGTAATGATATTCATTTCGGTTATATTTCTCATACGACACTCGGGCCGTTGACTTTCCTATGAATATTTGTTTGACCCGGCAGTCGCGTTCAAGGTTAGAAAAATACATTGTTAAATCATTCTGTCTTTTTGTTATATAACCAGTTTTTTTCTTACAACGTAGCGAACTAATCTTCCTCAATTGTTATTTATTACAGATGAAAGATTATTATAAAATATTTAGCAACTAGTCTTTGAAATTTCAAAAATGAAAACAGAGCACAAGGAAAAATCTAAGGATTTCAACGACGCTATCTGGTAAATTTTGTTTATTATTAGAAGGTAAGAAAAAAAGATTTTTTAGAAATTAAACTGTAATGCTAGTTATGATTTTAACATAACATGATTGAAGAACATTTATAGAAATATAAACTCCTACAAATGTTCTTAAATCATCATAGCCTCAAAGTTTAAATTTCATACTTAGCGTGTTACATTAACATGTTAAAAATATATTCATTTAAATGAATAAATTCGGTACTGTAGCGGCGCATAGGCGAAGTTGTTGACAGTAAATTATCGCGCGACAAGCACAAGGCATCTAATTAAGTGGAACCGATTTATTTAGTTCCAAATGGTTACCTAAATACAACCTTTGTAACTGCTGTGGAGATGGAACTAGTGAAACGAATTTGATTGTCGTCGTTGTCAATATGCTCGTATGAAGGGCGAGGTATTTTTAAGCTGGAAATGTTAATTGGATATGGGTTCTAGAGAACGTTTCAGTTATCTACTCATCCGTGTTATAATTACGGTCATACGATTTAAAACTACCCATTTTGTGCCTTAAATTGAGTTTAAAGTATCGTAAAGACACAATATTTTAAACTTCGATCTAGATGCCGTCGTAGAAACAGGTTTTAATCCATTGTGAAATAATTTAATGGCCACGCAGTGCGAAATTTGTTTCCATAGACTTGAAGACAATGAACAAATCTCTACCAATTGTAGGTTTAAACCTTTAGAATTAAAATGTAAGTTCATACGTATGAACATCTATTTTGGGAACATAGCACTGATTATGAAATTGTTGAATTATTGCAACATTGATTCCAATTTTCTGAAAACTTTGAAGTCCACATTTCTAACAAATTTTGCACGGTTTTTAATTTTGTAAATGTGGAGCAACCTTTTACTGCAAACAACTGTAGGTAGATACCGTGGATAGGTACCCTACTGTCATTTCAAACAGTTGCAAAACAACTTTCTGCAAAATACTAGGTAGCAGTTGTAATGACGTCATTGCAAACATTAATCATTTTTAGGTGTTATAAAAATAGTAAAAAATTGTCATGTCACTTGTTCAAGGAATACACTGTTAACTGAATTATAAGTTTCCTTCGCATTCAATCCACAGAGAAAACTTTTTCTTTTTCGTCTACCTTCTTGTCTCAGGTAATTTCCTAATTTCTTTCTTTGCAACAATTCTTTTTGTCATTAGCCAAAATGTTTTTGGTTCGGGCTTCATGTTGATTGCAAAACTTTCTTTTGATCCAATTTCTACTGAATGTGCAATGTGTACCTAGCTTGTTATTTTTTAGATTAACTTTTTGTTTAAAGAAAATTATTGTTTGTCTCTTAACTCTGGAGGGTCGTGAAATGTTCTTTTGGTTAAAAACGATAGTAGGCATAATTAGAGTATTTTTTTCTAGATTTTAAATCATTAGTATGATGACAAAGTGTAAATCCGCTTTTTCTTAACTACGCAACTGATTGTGGTACGACTTTCAACATCATTTTTAATTTTTTGAGAAGGTCATTATAACTATACCTACAGGAAAAGGAAAAATATACCTTTGTTTTAATAACTTTTTTTAAGTTATATTATCAAATAATCATAGTATTTGCAAACTTAAAATATTTTATTTGCAAACTTTAGTCATTTAAATTTTTTCTCGACAATACTCAGGAAAAATATACATCGAGTCTAATCGTAATCATTTTATTGGAATTCGTATTATTCTCGCATCCAAAACCAATTACCTGCATATTTAATGACATTAACTAGTGATTTAAATTCCTTGATAATAGATCAATAAGTATTTACATAATAACTGTATTTTAAATGCCTATAACTTAATACAATCAAGCCAATTAGACTAGGTATGGTATTTTTTTATAATAAAAATTATAATACAAAACGCGGTATTTTTTAATTCACTTTAAATAATTATGATGTGTTTCTGTCAAATGGCTATAATTGGAATCGACACATTGTCTTCAATCATAATAGTATAGTTAAATGTTTATTTATAAGTGTGTTAATAATGAACCAGACATGAGTTAAAACCAGGTACACAAGTGGACATAGACAGACATTCTTTGAAAAAAAACGTGTCAACGTACATTTTAACTTTCCCAAAATCTTTACTATCTTTATGCCAATTACCTTCTGCCAAAAAGTATTTTTCATTCTTTATAAAAATGCCTAATCATTACCTATATTACTTCTTAGCTCCACACTGAAATACATCTCTTACAGTATGAAAATGTGTCAGCAGCCAATCAATTCAGTATAACAGCTACTTGATTTGCCGCGTTTATTCAGCCTACTAACGATATGGCTTACCACTACAATTGGACATACCTACATGAATGCAAAATGCTCGATCGCGCCTGTAGAGACCAAAGGTCATTGATGACTAGTGATGTATCATGACACTGGTCAAGCAATTTATTTTACACATCATTGAATTTGTCAAGGTAGAGTAAAGGTGGACTGTGGCTAGTGATTCACGTTAACCTAGTGTTAACTAATAGAGTGAAGCTGATTTATTTTACACATCATCGATAGGGCCAAGAGAGAGTAAAGGTCACGATGACTAGTGATGTGCCATTATACTAGTTTGGCTATTCATCTTTTAACTACAAGGATGATTAGTGTTTTGGTATATTTATTTATTAATTTTTATTTTATTTTATTAGGGAATCACAAATGTTATGCGGGCTTAGCTAAGTCTTAATCCTGCATAACTGGTTAAATTGAAACACTGCCAATACCTATCTTGTTAATATTTAACGTGCTTTATCCGGATCATCTTCAAAGCTTGGTAGATACCTACCATCTTTTTCTACCTTTCATCTTTAAAATAACTCTTCGTCCATTCTTTGCGCATTAGCATCCATCATAACTTATCTTTTAAAACGCTGACAGAATGGAAATTGTAATCATGGACATTTGAAAACTAAATCTGATTTTGACATTACAGTTGCTAAAGGCATTGGTCCCTAATTATATTTTGTAACCGATTTCCTTAAAAGTATTTAGCACACTTTAAAATAAAGTTGGCATTACGTTAAATAATAAATCAAAATAGAACTAAAGGGATTGAGTTCGCTCTGCGATTGCCCATACCTATATTTCCAATAAAACTTTTCTGCTTTCTACTTTGTAGGTACTTACATGTAGTTATATTTTTTAAACTCATTTAAAATACAAATATGGTTTGGCAGTTTAAAATCCTACCTTGGAAAATCAAAACAAAAGAGAAATAAATGACGGCACATTAACGCAAATCAGTGTAGCTTGCAATGCATGCAATACATCGATTCGACCAAATCGTAACACCTAAACAATCTGTGTAAACTAAATTGTATTGTATGCATTGTATGCAATGATTATTAACATGCCATGGTGTTTAGTATGTATAAATAGTTTATAATATGTAAGCTTACAATGATCGAAATCATTAGGTACATTCCACGTCTAATGGACACTGTAATTGATAGGAGGTAAGAGGAGGTATCAATATAAATTAAAATGCGTTATTTGAGACTTATAAAGTGTAACTTACTGTAGTTATATCTATCTATCGTGAGCAACTTTGAACTGGCAACAATTGCATAGTTTTTAACAGCAAAGATCAGAAAAGCAATTTAAACTAAAATTGACAAATGGAAAAGGCGCCATCAATTAGTTGACTTTGTAAATACTTTTAAACTTCGTTAGTTTTTTAAATCTAATAGAATCCTCCATTATTTGTTGTTGAAAAAACACGAGTAATGCCAGTCGAATTATCTCACTAATAAATATTAAAAATACTACTACGTACAAATATAACGAGAAACCCTTAAACCACATTCAACATAGCACGAATGCGGCATTTTCCACTGTCTTGTCGAGGATAGAATAAATTACACCACTCAAATTATTTCAAGATTCTTGAGAGTGTAATTGAGTTTGCCATCTCACAATAATCGGATTAGATCAAAGGTACTCAAATCTTCGTAAGTAATGGAAAAATTCCGAATTTTGAGTCCAATTACATTTTATTGAATAAAATCCTCTTATTACTTATCGTACCTACTTATAAACAAATTTTAAATATAAAAATGACGATAATGTGCTTTGTAGTTAATGATGAAGTTTTATTAAAGTCTACAAGATATTTTGTTAAAGTCTAACATCGTTTAAACATTTTTGTTGTGAAATGAAACGAAAGGAAGCGCCGCTCCGATTCTTTACCATAGTAATCGAGATCGGAATCGAGTAAGTATCTCGTTACAATTGCTTGCAATCGAGAGAACATCACTTTGCGCTGAGTGCACACTGACCAACTAAGATTTTATGACGGTGTTGCAAAATTCCAACGATGTCTGCTAGTTATTACTAAAGTTAGTGTGTAAGCAAAATAATGAAAGACGAGCAGATTTATTGGTAGCAATTCTCGCGGTACAAATTTCTCTAAACTAAACTATAAATCTCTAAAATTAGCTTTAGTCGTCTTTGGTATTCTCAAAACACTAGACTAAACTATATTTAGGTTGACATATCTAAATTTATTTTAGTTATTCAATTTAGAGAAAAGTTATTCTAACGTACAAATGTTACGTCAAAACTAGACTAAAAATCTCTAACTTAGAGAATTAAACTAAATTTAGAGGCTAACTAATTTGGTGTAGAGTAAATTAGTGAATCATCCTAAATAGCTGAAATCCAAGTTGTGAGTGGAAATAATGGAAGAATATGTTATTGCAGCGCTTGCATATTCAATTCAAAGGTAAGATAAGTCTCCAGACTAAAATAAACATAGAAAGTAAGTAAGTAAACATTAGTGTAAATTTTTATTTTATGTTGTCTTCAAGAAGTGCTTGTATTGAGTCTTTTTTTCTATCCTACTTATTTAAGGAGCCCCAGATCGAGGTATTTGCAGGACCATGCAAATCCCTTTGAAGTATCTGAGGAACGGTTCAGGAAACGAGGGAACGAATGAAATAGTTTTATTGCTATAAAACAAAATCAACATTTAATATTTAATTTGCTGGTTGCAACACAAGCCAACTCAATTTAGAGCTGTCAAAGTGGAGTCAGATGCATGCACTAATTTTAGTGGGATGTATTTTGAGAATACGCTTAAGCGTAAATTAGTGATTCTAAAATTATAGTTTCTCTAAATTTAGACTAGTTAGGGAACGGTGAGAATCGCCACCATTGTCGAATATAAGCATACCTATCTGAATGTTATTTCTAAAAATTCATACGCTGTTAATTGGATGATCGAAAGGTACCGGGTACTAGAAAATTATGGTATTCGCTAGGTCCATAGCATGACTCAGACCCACCTCCTGTAGTAGTTAACAATTAACCACTTGTCCAATTAGTCACTGCTAACTATAAACTTTCTTCCAGCAAACAATAAAACCAAACAAAGATTTACACTGATACTTACAATTTTATCTGCCCTTTGCCACTCAATCAACTGGTCTCCCACCAAATTGACTCCCCAAACGCTGAAACCACACCGTGTATCCCTGCCTTACTCCTGATACGTGATTCGAAACAGCGAACGTATTGTATGGTAATGGCTACGTCATTGCATACAAATCAATCAAGTGGAATGAATATGTAAAGGGTTCACACACGATCCGGCTGTTTGGACCTGCGAGCTGGAAAGTGAGATTCCGAAATGAAAGAATCATTGTAGCGGGACCGTGGTTTACGGTAGGCGTTTGTTTTTTGGTAAAATGTAGGCCTTTGTAATGTAGTTGCTTGTAGAGTAAATAGAGGGACTTGAAAGGACCGCTGTGTAGGTTATTAACACGTCAATTTCAAGGATTGTTTGAATGTTTCTGTGTGGAACATGTACTGGTCATAAATATGGCTCGTTTTACAAAAAGCATTTTATTAATTAGTAATAACACGTTTAATAGCCCTACCTACCCTACTAATATTATAAACGTGTAAGTTTGTGAGTTTAGATGTATGTATGTATAGATGTTTGTTACTATTTCACGTAAAAACTACTGGATGGATTTTGATGAAACTTAACAGTAATATAGGTTATATCAGAATAACACATAGGGTACTTTTTACCGCGGGAAAACTTCTCATTCCCACGTGAAACCGACTTCCACGCGAACGGAGTCGCGGGCGGCCACTAGTCTATTATAGTCAAACTACCCTAAACCTAGTTAAAACTTAATATAGGAAATGATTACATCAATTTTATATCTTTTTATTCACAACCGTTCCATGTATTGAAATAATAATACGATACGTAACTGGAAATTTTAATGAGTGAAATTAATTAAATGAAAACTTTGGTCAGTGTTAATCTTTTAAAATTCACATAGAAGAGAACTCGTTTCAATATATTCGATTCGAATTCATTTTAATTTTAATTAATCAGTACTTGAAATAGTAAAAAATAATATATCAGTACAATAATTTATAGGTAGTCTACCCGTGACCACGGCATTTGTAAAAATGTTGAAACGCCGGGTAATCAAAAAAACCGGGTGTAAAAAACCATCAAAATGAGTTTAGTTTCAAGTAATAATTATCGCGTAAATCTTAGAAGTTATAATTATTTAATAATGTTTAAATTTTAAGCTATTTAAGAATAACGACCAAAAAACAATGCACTCATATTTTTTTGCTTAGAATAGGCTTATAATTAAGATGGTAAGATTATTCAACAGTGTAACAGATAAAGTTAATTTTGTTTTTTGCTTACAGTTTTATTATCAACATTCAGTTATATAAACAACGTTCTTACATGTATATCTCACTGTTCTTTGAAATGACGTTTAGTGGCGATTTACCAATCTAGCTGCAACAAATTGCCAATCTTTCAATTATTTGTAAATTCTTAGATTGTTTATTGATTCAACTTGACCTTAAATAGGTACATATTTTTGTACTTTAACAGCGTTTTATTAAAGAAAAAAAAACACAATAACATTTAATAATTTTCATTTATACCTATGATTTTTTTTTTAAATTTATGAAATTTATTTAATTTTATTTATTTTAGTTGTGGCTTTACTAGCTTGAATTGAAAAGTTCTTGCTCGGTCACAATATTTAACGAACCGTTATTCATTCTAGCTCGTATCTGAATTTTATACTTTTCAATAACAAATAATAGTTTTCTTTAGTGCCAATACATTTTCAACTACCTCACATTTTATCAGTAGGTAGGTAGGTACGTCTTTCGATACAGTTCGTGAGAAAATAGGTAATAATAATAATAATAAGTTCTTTATTTCTCATTGTACATACAAATTAGACATGAGGCAAACCCCAGAAAGTAATAACAATATACTTGTGTTGGGGTTGACTCGCTTCTCCCTCATGGATAGCTTTAACGAGAACTAAAGTAAAGCATGCATACTTTTCCAGTAAAAAGTAGATAAAATATTAATAATAATAATAATTTAATAATAACATTTCATATTAATTTGATTTTGCGTGTATTTGTGTATAGTGTTTGTGTTTAAGTGTGAGTGTGTGTTTATGTGTGTAAGTGAGTGAGTGTTTTTTTTTTTTTTTTTTTTGTAAAACCTTAATAAAAATTGTAAATTAATTCATTACACCATTATTGTAAATATATTTAAATTTATGTTCTTCTTTTTATGAAATTCTGGTTAGGATGCATTCAATGTCATCATATGTTTGTGTTTTTAACCACTTAGTCACTGCCTGTTTGCAATCATACATATTCATTGGGTAAATGTCAATTTTGCTGTTTATCTTATTATATACAAAAGCTGACTGGGTTGTGAACTGTCGTTCTGCGAAGGCTAAGCGGACCGATCGAGTAGGAGCAACTGCATTCGTCCTTCTCTTATTGCGTTTGTTAGGATCGTAGGGTAAACTTTTATGGAACAGTAAGGTCAAGTTTAATATATAAAGTTTGCGAACTGTAAGGAGGTCACTTATTTTGTACAACTTGTCAGTAGAGTGTCTGTAAGGTTTAAAGTACATTACCTTGATGAGGGACCTTTGAGCTCTTTCAAGATCTAAAAATTTTATTTTAGTTGCTCCTCCCCAAATAGAGATACAGTATGTAATAACAGACTGTGCCAAAGCAATGTATACTCTATTTAACAGCTGACTATTCATGACGTGACGTAAATTTTTAAATATCCAATTTAATTTTCTTATTCGTCCCATAATTAGGTCAATATGAGCGTGCCAAGACAGCCTCTGATCTATAAGAATACCAAGATATTTAGTATTTTCAACTTTTTGTAATGGAGGACAGTCGCAGGCAACATTTTTAGACTTTGAGCAATTATGAATTCTTATGCGGAAGTCATTTTTGGGTTGCGATGCACAGCTAGGAGTGAAACAGATGTAGTAGGTTTTGGCAGTATTTAGTGTAAGTAGATTAGAATCGAGCCAAACAGCTACCTTAGCTAGACCTTCTTCTGCTAGAGCTCTAACCACATTCCACGACTTCCCAGAAAAAACTACAGCCGTGTCATCCGCATAAGAAATCATACGCCCGCAGTTGATGCGCAGATTACATAAATCGTTGATATATATCAAAAATAGTGTCGGGCCGAGAACACTTCCCTGAGGAACGCCAAAGGTGACCGTTTGCTCGTCACTGACACATTTTTCTACCTTTAGCTGTTGCTTTCTGTTATTGAGATAACTTTCAAATAATTTTAGAGCAATACCCCTAACTCCAAGTTTTTCTAACCGGTGCACAAGTTGAGTAACAGAGACTGTGTCGAAGGCTTTTTTTAGGTCTAAGAAAACGGTAAGACATTTAAGTCCCTTATCGACTTCATTAGTCACCGTAGTCGTTAAGTCTTTAACGGCATCCTGAGTTGATAAACCTTTTCGAAAACCGTATTGAGATTTAGACAGTAAATTATAATTATTCAAGTAATTTTCTAATCTATTGTTTAAAAGTTTTTCAATAATTTTAGATATTGCCGTTAGGACTGAAATTGGCCTGTAATTATTGATGTCTTTTCTGTCACCTCCCTTGTGCACTGGTGTGATAACAGATCTTTTTAGAGCATCAGGAAATACCCCGGTCTCAAAACACAAATTTGCTAATTTACATATCAAAGGAACTAAAACATTTCTAGAACCTTTTAAAAACTTTGTTGTTATTCCATCCCACCCAGGAGCACTATTAGTAGTTAATCCTAAGAGTATTCTATCAACTTCCGCGCAATCAGTGTTCTGGAGAACCAGAGAAGACACTTGTTGCCCCGAATTAGATACTTCCGAGATTTGTGTTACTGGTTCACGTAATCTTATAGAATTTGCTAAATTAGAGCCAATTTTTACAAAAAATTCATTGGCCAGATTCAGGGACTCTATTGGGGTTGACGAAAGTTTAAGCAGGATAGTGTTTGCTGTTTTAGGAGGCCTAAACTGGGTAATCTCGTTAATAGTCGACCATAATTTTCGAGGATTATTTGTATTTTCATGTATTAATTTACTAGTATGTTGTCTTTTTAACTTTTTTATTAAATTTGTGCAGTAATTTCTATATCTTTTGTAACTTAATTCTAAAATTTTGTTAAACGGATCATTTTTCAACTTTATTTGCATGTTATTTCTAAACTTAATGCATCTTAGCACACCATTACTCATCCAAGGTTTTAAGAGACGCTTGCTACTTGAAATTGTCTTAATTTCAGTGTTACGCTTAATGACATTTTGCACAAGGTCAATCAGAGAATCTGCAAAAAGGTTAGGGTCCATCATAGTATCAAACATTTGAAGTTCTGATGCTTTCAGTGTATTGTATGCACTTTCGTAATTTATTTTTGATTTTGTCCTCACTGTGATCTTTGTTTGGCCTAAATGTTTTACATTCAGAAGGACAGAGTAATGATCAGAGACTGAAGTTTTTAAGACAGCTATAAATATTGACGAAGAGCTCCTATCGACTTTAAGCATAGCATGGTCTAAGCAATTATCGCCTCTAGTTGGGATAGTGTGACCCGAAAGTAAACCATGAAGCGATAATACAGTTAAATAATTAAGTCTGTTATTTCGATCATTCGGTCTTTCCTCTGGCCTTGCTTTTAAATTAATATTAATATCACCTACTATAAAAATGTTTTTGTGGGTTTTAATAGAATCCAAATGCGAAGCTAACGAGTTTATAAAAACATCCGCATTAATGTTAGATGGCGAACGGTAAATTCCTAGTACTGTGAATTTAGAAGTAATAATCTGAATCGCCGATGCCTGGGATATATTAATTTCCGATACTTGAACACGGTGTGTGTCTTTTATGTAAACAACGACCCCATCGTTTTGATTTAATTGGTTAGTTGTATAATGAGAATGGTAATGAGTGATTGATGGTATCGGCTTCTCTCTACTTAATCTGCACTCCGTCAATACTATCATGTCCACATCAAATTTCAACTGCGTTAGAGTTAGTAGTAGGTCATCCATATTTTTATAGACACTTCGGATATTTTGTGTAAAGATGGTGAAGTTTAGATTAGTGATCGATGTATGTGTGGGGAGTTCCTCCATTGAACATGCAACAGAATTTGCTATACCCATAGAGTCCAAGTCTTGCAGGGTTGTAAGACTACAAGCCATTGCGAAGCAAATAATCGAAGGTCAAACATCGCAAGTAGTTAAAATGTTTATATAGAGATGTAGTGAAGCATCTAGCTAAAAGAGAATGATGGCAATAACCGTAGTACGGAGGAGTATTTAGGTATCTTAGAATAAAAAATGTGTGTGTGATTGCTGAGTGTGAGTGTGTATGTGTATAAATAGTGTAAAGTGTTAAGTGTTTGTAGTACATTTTGCTTTTAAAGTTTTTTATGATGTTTGAGTTAGTTAAGTTTTTTATATTATCATGCAGTTTAAGAACAAGTTTAAAATAGGGCAAAGTGAAATCAAAGTACAAACAAAATAGTCATGCATTTTGTAAGAGGTGATGTACTTGGGATTCGTTATTAATTTGAATAACTTTAGAGTTTTCATCCTTTCTTACAAAAACTTTGCCAAAAGACGTCCAACAAAATTTATATTTTTTAGTTTTTGAGAGGTCTCTCGCCAAAAAGTATAGTCGAGCTCCCTTTGCAGTCAGCTGCTCTGACGCGAAGACCGGTGTTTCCTCTTTGATTTTTATTCCTAAATGCTTAGCTCTTAGTTTTTCACTATGTTTTACATTGAAATGTTTCACTTTCCTAAGTATTTCATTTTTCATTATGGTTGAACCAAAATCAACGATGATAGGGGTATTTGTTGTGCCTTCTTTACGCGATTTGATCCTAAAGACATCCTTGATATCTCTAGATTCAATTGGGTGGTTAATGTTTTTTGACAAGCATGTTACCATAGAAATTAGGTCATCTCTAGTTTCTTGAACTTTCTTTGGTGCGTTTTTTATTTCTATACAGGTCTTTATATTTGACCTTTGGATGTCCTCTATTTTGCTTTCAAGAATGTCTATATATTCTCTATCTTTCTTGGCCTTCATTTCAAGTGTCTCAATCTTTTTGCGGAACTCCTGATTTTGGTTGGTTAAAAGCTCGATACTGACTTCAATATTAGAATTTGTTTGTGTAATTTGTCTAAGGTTTTCAGTTATACACTTCAATTCATTTTGACGACTATCAGTGAACGATTTAAGGATGTCTTTAATTTCATCTTTAAAAACGCAGAACTGTTCCGGCAAATCATCTTCTCTCATTCTTTTTCGTAATAATGTAAACTTCGGGGTACTTTCGTCACCAATTTCACCTAAATTTGAGGTTGACAGAGATTTGTTCATACTCATGGTTACCAGGATATAATGAAATGTGAAGAGCTCAACTTCAAAAATTTGAGAGAATCAATCGATCAATCACTTCAGGTAACTCAATCACAAACGGTACCAGGAGAATATGACGTCAAGTAGGCCGCTCGAAACTTAGTTTTTTTTTTTTATTATTTTTTTTTTATTTTGGCTTTAGAAATTTTAATCCAAATTCTGGGTTCAAATATTGATCATACCAGGATATAATGATCGGACGTAGTATTCAATTTCTCAATACTTCAATAAAAAATACGGTTCACAATTATTTAAAAATCTCCCAACTCGAAGCTGCAAAGTACCAGGGCGACATAAACTTACGGTGGCATTCAGCACGCGCTGTCGACGCGCTGCACCCGTTACGCACACAGATGCGTAGATTACCGCGCAGTATTCTTGCCGTCTCGTTCTTTCGTCGCTGTTGTGTAAGCTTGACCACAGTTTACGCACACATCGAACACTTGGGGGCGTGGATAAGAGTGGTGGCGATCAACTTGCTACGGGTTTCTGCACTCCTAATTTTAACATTGATTTAATTTTCAATATTTTTATTTAAATATAAAAACTTTGTCAGACGTAGTTTTAGGGCACAACTACTCGCTGGCGAGGTCCGAGGGAGAAGCGATAGGTAAACGATAGAATGGTCTAAGTACCTACATTACTTCTAACTTGAAATGTTTGTTGAACTAAGCGTTAATCTGTCTATGGTTTGATTAATGCCAGTTACTATATATTTTAATTTGTTATTTTTACATAAACTTACATAAATAAATGTAAGTATACGAAGTAGAAAATCTGTATATAAACCCGTATACCTACTTTTTATCACAAGACTAAAAACTGGTCAGTGCATATTTATGGCGGCAGTAGCTCAGTTTATGGAAATGGGGTGAGTTATAAAAATCCTAAATTAATACTTAACTGTATTTTTACTGGACGAACTCCCAAACGAAGGGTTAACCAAAATTATGAATATAATAACCAAAATTGTTTTTGAACTTAACTTTGTAAGATTGATTTTCAATAGCAGTACATTTTTTAATGCCAATTTTTATCTAAAGTTAACTACAGTAATGTTTCTAAAATATTTTCTGTTAAAGCGGCCCGAAAAGAAAAATCACATATTTGAAATGAAATGAAATGTTTGAACCTATAAGTCAAAAAGAAAGTAGAACCCTACACTCATATAAATAAGCCGCTAAAGCTTCTAGATGCAAACTAAGTTTAAGACACATAAAATGTTATACAAACCCATTTATTAACACGGGCCTTGTCGTACTTTTGGCATTAAATGTACACCAAACCCTTAATCTTCAACTGTATCAATATTGACTTTAAATACTATTGTAGAAAAATGCATTTAATCACGATAGAATAAAAACCTATTAAATATAAATCAATAGATTGCGCGTGACCTACAAATACCCGATAAAGTATTTAATCTGCGTAACCAATTATACCTATCATTAGGCAGCCGGTAATGGCCATAAGTGGACATTAAACTAATTAGATTGAATGATTTTCATTCATCATTTAGCGTACGTTTTGCTATGTATTGAAACTAGGTACATAGGAACAGAAGAGACAAAAAAACTTTATGAACATAATGTAATTTCGCAATAATAACGTTTATTTGATTAAAGATCTATTATTTTATTTTCTATTTATTAGCAATCCATTAGTTTGTATTCATTTATTTATTTATGATACGTATAAAATGGTATAAATAAACATTTTTTTTAAAAGATACGTGACATACAAATTCGGTAAGCAGAAAACACCTGTTACAAGCTCTAATATGCTACCTTACTTTTTCATCTGCCACTGCAACTAATTCACACCACCACGCGGCGAGTTCAAACAAATTAATAATAACATCTCAAGAATGTGTGGTAATTAAGATTGAGGTCGCGTCAATTATTATTTTAACCGTGACACCGCGGTTAACATTACTTGTCAAATGTTACACAATAACAAACGATTTATTCCTTATTGTAACCAAATATATATTGAATGGAGACTGCAGCAGCGTAATTAATTAACACAATACAGCAAGAACGAGTATTAGTCGCAACTCGCAATCTCAACTCTGTTAGTTGGTATCAAGAATAAAGTTACGGTTTCTATTATTTAAGTACCCGTTCTTATGTTTGATTAAACCAACCTTTTATATGCATTCTGTAGGTACCTGGTGGCATTGGCAACAAATATTCAGTAATTAATCAGATATTAAATGTTACAATGACATCTATTTATAAAATATCATTGGTTTAAGGCAATTTTGCAAGATATTATGAATGGGTTGTTGATGTGACAAATTTTTAACCTACTTTTACGCGTAACAACTGTGTTAATGCTGATGCATTATTGCATTCATAAATTTGATTTCCAAACCACACTTTTCTATTTAGGTTAGCTTTAAAACGTTAACTTTTTTCTATAAACCTAAATTCAAAATAGCTCGTCTAGTTAATCTATCAAATTATCTTCAACCACAAACTTTAATAGATAATTAAACGTTAACACATTAAAACCGAATTAACTGGTAACTTTGAAATCGCTGATGTAACTTCTAAGAATTCGTGTCAGTGATAAAACTGTAAACATTACCTAATATGACAAATAAACTGGCTTTTGTTTTATCTTAAGCAACGTTTGTCCATCAGTTTTCTTTATAAACTTGTTCTAAAATACATTTTGAAATTGTAATGCACTATCTAGTTCACGCGTGGTATACCTATTTTTATGATGCTTTTTATCAAATAAAACGTCCTATAGGATTAGAGCATGCGATCTCGATAAGTGAGCCGTAATCTGCTGATGATAAAGTGTGTATAAAATTCTAAAAACACCAAATTAGTGGTGAAAATTCAAAAGGCTTAAAACCTAAATCCATCGTTATGGAAACCGGTTCTCAAGCCACTAAGCTATCGCAATTCCAGAAATTTTGTCTTATCTAAACGGTTATACGTCGACGATAAGTTAACTATATGAATCACAGGTTTTTTTTTAAATCAAATCTATTTTTATCACTACAATCATATTTCCAACTACTTGTGCCCACAAACAAAAAAAAGTTTCCAATTATTTCATTTTAATTTGAATTTTTTTTTCTTTCAAAACCTAGATTAAATACAGGCTCAATTGGTTTCAGAACACTAACCCAATAGTCAATAGCAAGGATCACGAGTTTAGTCTCCAAATTTAGTCGGTCGTAAATTGTCCTTTGTTACAGGGAAGCCGAGTTAAAGCCAAATAAAGGTATTATGCCAGAATCAGGGGCCATTCTGTAACTTCCAACGTGTAATGGTGACGTGCGTGTGGCATATCAGTGGTTATGGAAGGATTATTTGTACAAACAATGCATACATATTACTAATATCGACCTAAATATATAGGCCTATATAGGCCTTTGACCAGTGGTTTTTGTGTCAAAAGTTATATATTAAACTTTATAAATATTATTCATTTGAGATTATTGTAAAATCATAGGTGGGAATGATGTTAATGATTTGGTTTGTACAAAGGCACAGGAGCATACGCTGTCCCATATTAAGAGTTAAATAATCGTTGTATATCTGCGTATTTAATGAGTGGGTCTATGAATGCTTAGCTTAATTAACAAAATCATTCTCAATATTCCCATTAGTTTCTTAAATAAATTGTTGCGAAGTAGTTCACTTTCAGCACCCAGTTTTTCAGCACCTGCTCGTTCAGCACCTGGCCTAGTTCACTTTCAGCACCTATCAATATTTTTGTCAGGTGCTGAAAGTGAACACAAATGTATTTTTACATTTTAGTCTACTTTCAGCACCTACAGTATAGCAGCCTAGTGCTGGCTGCCTAATGGTTTGTTAGACAAGACGATATTAAATAAAAGATATCGATAAAAATCACTTAAACATATATTTATATTTTCCTACAAAAATCTTATTGCTTTAAAAGTTAGGTATTATCAACGACAAACAATTTGCGATAGTTGGCACTTCTAATAAAAAGTGTTATTAAATATCTATACTTTTTGGAAATAATTTTTTTTTATATTGTTTGAAATGTTTATCATCTAATACTTACAGTGTTAGTAAAAATATCCTTAACCCTTGGTATACACAAAAAATACAATTTAAAGGCTCTGTCACTGGCAGCTACACTCAAAGACTCGTTTGTATTGGTACATTTTTACCAGTGTCTTAGTTTTTTTATTCATGTGTTACGAGGTGATACTTTAACTTTGTTTTGCGAATCCAGAATACATAAGAAAGAATGCAGAATGCTCGCGAAAGAAATTCACGCATATAATTTGCAGTAAGGCACTACTTTAACTTTGTAGGATTCACTCTATTATGCCTTTTTGTTATGCACGAGAAGGTTATAGATCGGTTTATAGCCCTAAAACGATGTGAAAAAAGTTCACTTTCTTAGCAAGTGTGTTGATAATTTCGTTTAAATTGCATTTGTTGCTGTGTAGGAAAACTATTTATGCAAAAAATAATTGTTTTCCCTCGCAAGTGTGTTGAAAAAGTGCGTATGGTACTTGTGAGCAACATGTTCAATAGACACTCGGCTGACTTACTACAACCCCCAGCCTCGTGTATAATGAACAACTTTGCACACTTGTATCATACATGTACTAATAAGGCGACTGATAAAAATATAATGAGTTATTGTATCTTAAGTATCGATTAAAGCTGATTTTCTAATATATATTGTCAGAAAGAGAAGACTGATACATTGAAAATAAAGAGTTTTTAGTAATTTAAATAATGTGTTTTTTATTGATATACGGCAGCCAGCACTAGGCTGCTATACTGTAGGTGCTGAAAGTAGACTAAAATGTAAAAATACATTTGTGTTCACTTTCAGCACCTGACAAAAATATTGATAGGTGCTGAAAGTGAACTAGGCCAGGTGCTGAACGAGCAGGTGCTGAAAAACTGGGTGCTGAAAGTGAACTACTTCATTGTTGCGACGTTGTCGGTTCGGTGAAGTTTTTAGACTAAAATAAATAAATATTTTCAAATTTTAATAGTAACTTATAAGTATATACTTTTTTTTAACATTTCGTTCTATCAATCGCCATAACGACATTTTACAAAAATCTCGAAACAAGCCCAACCCTAAACAGTCTGCTGACATAGTATTTGTCATATCTCATATAAAATTCTGAAATAAGTCACCCAAAATGAGCGAATTTATTCATTAAGGCCCCGCTCCAGCTCAATTGCACATTTCATAAGGAACGCCTCATAACGTGTACGCTCGTTTATTATTTAAGCTCTGCGACTTGAATTTACGATTAAAGGCAAGTCCACAATATTCTGGGCCAAAAGCTGATCTGGTTTATATTATCTGTTTGACGTGGAGGGATTAAATTATCTTAGGAGATACATGGGTTGCTCTTGGGAAGTTATGTATTCATATTGAACCGTTTTTTATATAATTTGAATAGTGAAAAGTTTGAATTTAACTTCAAGTAATATTGATATTGGAAAAAAACTAGAATTTTGATATTTTAAAACCGCTCCCTTAATAAAGTCACTTGCAAGACTGCAAAAGTCACCTTGTTTTCTTTGAATACCTACATAGCCGTGAAATTAAGCTTAGAATTATATTTTTGTATGTTTCCTGCGATTTCTTATGAATAGAACATGATTCAACGTAATACGAATTTTTAGGTATTTTGCTTTATAAATACTCCAGAGATATCTGTGGAAATACGATTACACACAAATCTACGTAATCACCAAAGCAATAGAAGATTCGTAGAAGATGAATTTCGGTGAAATTCTTGAGCTGAAATTGGTATACCTACTTACTCAGATTTTACTCAAAACGAGTTGAAATTCGATCGCGTAAATCTAAGAAATTACATCAATACGAGTTACTCACGTTAATTCACTAAAGGCTGAAATTTATCGTAAATTTAATACCTTTCTAATTTAGTAATGATAATGCTGTTTGTTTAAATTAGGGATGTTAAGGATATCCATATCCGTAACCGAAACTACCGGATATCCGAAATAAAAAAATATCCGTATCCGTAACCGAAACCGAAATAAATGTTTCGGATAATTTCGGATAGTGGCGGAATCTAAAAATCTAAATGAAAAACGTTACGACAAGTTCTTTTTGGCTGCGTTCCGTAAACCGCTTACAGAACTGTGACCAAAGTGTTGGTTCTCTCTCTGAGCTCAATGTAGCGGTGTTTATGACGTCATCATTTTCACCCATCGTCCTCCTCTATATAAATAAAACCATTTTATTATCTATTTTTTGTATTATTTTTGAAGTTCCTAGAATCTAATATCCGTAACCGAAACTATCCGAAACTACCGGATAATCCGAAATAATTTCATATCCGTATCCGAAACCGAAACCGATAGAAAAAAAAAAAACAATATCTGTATCCGAAACCGAAACCGAAATTCCATATCCGTAACATCCCTAGTTTAAATAAAATGGGAGTGGATTTTCATTTGGTTAATGAAAATAAATACAATATGAACAATTGGAAAAAAATACCTCAATAATATGCAAGGTAAAAGTTTTTTTTAAATAGAGTATTCTACAGAGGCACTAGAGCTAGACACCTGACCAATTTAAATTCTACGTTTACCAACTGAAATCCTATTCAATATCCTTTCAACTGCAGCATGCCTTTATATCATCACAAATATATTCTGTTCCATAGAACTCAGTCAGTTTAGATAGAAAATACCTCGCTCAACCTAATGGACATTGAATTTCTCCTGAAATCGAATCGTATCCGAGACTAATGTACGCTCACCTTTAGTTGAGACCTGTTATTCTGAGGTTATTTCATCTCTTTGGTGAAATAGGTTGCCAGGTGGTGGATGAGGCAGCGGTTTGATAAGAGGACAGCTTTAAACGTGTCGAGTCCATTAGCTTGATAGCGACATAGGAAATGCGGTGATTTACACGTGTGCGGTGTAGGTAAGGCCCAATTGTATAAATGCACCGGAATCAACGTAAAATCAAAATAAAAATCTGGTCTAAGTGATTATGATAAACATTTAAAAAGTTATGTAAACTAAATTAACTATTTACGTCAAATTTACCTCCTTGGTATTCAACAGTTAAGGTGTAAATTGAGAATTTTGGAACAGATGGTTAAAATGGTCCAAAAGTTATAAAAATTCTTATACATGTTTTTCTACAAACATAATTTTGAAATTTTGCAATTGCCATTCCGAACAAAATATGATTTGAGCGACCAAGGTAAGAATTATTACAAAATCATTGTGAATTACTATGTCTTTGGCCAATGTCTACGTTCTACAATAAATGAATAATCGGTTTATCCTGGTAATAGAGGAAACCAAAACAGTAAGGCACAGAAGTACCTTCTGCAGTACAGTATGCATTTATGTTTACTTCGAAATCAATGTAAACGTCAAACGTTTTAATCTCTCTGCAACAAGAAACAGACGAGAGATAAAACAACCCAAGGAACCTGCCTTACTTGTAGTGACTAAAACAGTCTAGGGTCACAGACAATTTTTTTCTACATTAGACGTTCACTGCAACTGTAATTAAGGTTAAAGCAAACTCGCACTATATAATTTTCCCCTAAAGACGTATCAATACATATGAGCTCTCACTCTTAAACTGTCCTTTTATTTTACTTCCCAACAGTTCTGTTTCATTCATCTTCCTTACTATTTTACCCCCGAGGGTCCCGTTACCAAGAACAGTAAGCCGTACATTAAATAATACAAACATAATTATGACGCTCATGTTAAAAATCTTAAAACCACGACGAAGGTCAAACATAAGAAGGTCGTTTGTCGATCTTGTCAAAATCCAGGCTTAGCCAAGGATTACCCGTTACTTTAATGCCAAGAATTAATTCAGATAGATTATATCATCGCGAACAAGAAGGATGATAGACTTATACCTGATTAACACTGACGAATTACACATTTTGTTTTATTCAGCCACGATGTTAAAATTTGATCTTTCAAATGTTTTTAACTAGTTGACCTTTAGGCATTTAATGGAAGCCAAAGCACGTTGGTTGCTAGCTAAAGCATTTTTAATTTTAAACTTTACCTATATTAAATTCAAAATTGTTAAGCTTATAATGTTCAATAAATTAGTTTTAATGTAGAATGCATCAACTTTATGTTGCAATTTAATTAAAAGTCTGTAGAAATTCTTCAATGTATTAAAATTATTAGCTAACAATAATTTATGTAAATTTTTCATTTTAAAATATATAATTACAAAATAAACAATCAGAACGATGACAAATAACTGATTCACAATTAGAATATGGTGATAGAAAAGATTAGAGCTTAGTTGATAGAAAAGTATAAAACTATCCATGTTTTTACAAATACCTACAGTAGTTTTTGCTATATATCCTTCGTCTATATTAAAATTTAACCATTAAGTTAAACAATAGGTACTTGTTAAGTAATTATTTATTGGCTGCATACAAATTATTGCATTTTATGTTTATTTTGGGCATTGGCTTTATCATTAATTAATCAAAATCCTCGTCACCCGGACCTGACAACCCGTTTATTGCCTTATCTTATCATTTGTGATTAAATTGATTTTTGCTGTTATTGGACTGTGAACGTATTGTGATATTTTTATGTCCTACTAATAATGTAAATGTTAAAGATTGGATGATTGTTACCAATTGTACAAAGAGACTTAATAAATTAGGTGAGTATAATTTCGAATAATACAAGAGAGATTTTTTCCGCCGGAAAATTTATTATTTTAAACTGCAGTTCGAAAAGCTAGTGGGTAATAATGTTGTTACTGTAACAATTACAATGAAAATTTATGGATTTGGATAGAGATGGCTTTCAAATTTCACTTTACAAATAACATTAAAAAGCAAAAATTAAAGCTGAAGTTCAAAGTGAAAGCTAATAAGTTCTGGCAAGATAAAACATAATAAAGTAAATTTTGGTTTGTTGTCGTCGTGTTAATTGGATAGTTCGGTTCAAAATCGGAATAAAGCATTCGTTACTAGAACCTTCCTATTATAGAATACGAACTATGAAACAGCCTTTTAACTAAACCGTTTCATATGTCAGCGCAAACCAAAACTAATTACGTGTTGACAAACAACGCAGCGTTTGTCAAAATAACAAAACACTGCCCAATGATTAGCTCACTCTGTTATTGCGCTTCTAAACTAACATACTGATATTCACTGTCATTTACTATCGGTTTCAAATACTATTAGTGTACCTACAAGTATGTAACACACAGTAAACATAACTTTTCGGAACCGGTTAATAAGAAAAACTAACTTATAACCCCAGAAATGTATCTAAAAACTTGAAATTAGTTAGATTATCCAAAGATAAAATACAACTTTTTATGCGTTAAAAAAGTGTCTCAGCGTGGTTCTAATTAAAAATATTTTAAGTTCAAGAAGAAAAATAATTGGTTTTCATTAGCCAGTCGAGTTGAAACTAGCTTCCTGACTAAGATGGAGCTATAAGGAAACTTTTCTTTGAGTTTCAAACATTTTGTAGCGGCTCCCGTAGGATTTATACCTTAGAATCTCATTTTAGAGTTATCTACTAAGATTTCCTATGATACCGTGGAGTATACAACTATTTTATGAAACATAATATGATAATAAATCAAATTAAATGTCTCTATTCCTAGTTATTAAAATGAATGGTGTGTAAGCAATCTACACTAATATTATAAAGAGGAAAACTTTTTTTGTTTTAATGAATAGGGTCAAAAATTACTGGACCAATTTTTTCAGCATTTGAAAGCTTCATTATCCACGATTTATAATTAATTTATATTATATATTTTGCTTCATTAACTTTTTCAGGGTTAGGGAAAGGGGATTTACTCCGAATTCAACGCATGCAAAGCCGCGGGCAAAAGCTAGTAATACATAGAGATGTAGCCAGTCTATTTATTGAAGGCCAAGGTGATTGTTTTCTTAGTAAACAATTTAAGAGACACTTCTTATTCATTCGCGAACGAGTTCAGACCAATCAGTTATTTATTTTGCATAAGACACAGCATCAACGGTCATAAGTTAGATAGATAATATTACGATTTATCACTGAGAAACATAGTCTAATCTTAGCGTCAAGGACATGTCTATTTTACTAATGTTATAAACGTGAAAGTTTGTGAGTATGTATGGATGTTTGTTACTCTTTCACGTAAAAACTACTTTTACAGTAATGTAGGTTATACATCAGAATAACACATCGGGTACTTTTTAACGCGAGAAAACGTCTCATTCCCACGGGAAATCGACTTCCACGCGAACGGAGTCGCGGGTGGCCACTAGTTCTTTATATTTCTTCTCCTTCTCCTTTAAATGTACAGTAAGAAGTATTTTAGATACAAAACAGTTCCACCAATAAATGTAGGTACCTACAATGGGAAAGCTGTCAAAAACTTGTGACAGTTTTCCCATTGTACGTGCTCCAAATCATGTTTCGATCAAACAACGCTAGGCTTAGCGTCAGATATAACTACAAACATTTTGATGTTTGCCAAAGTAAGGGTAGATAGAACAGAAGACGTTTACGACTTACAATAAATCCTTTTTCGTACCCTTTCGACCGAAGTGCCTGCGCTGGGAATGAGCCCTTTGTTTCAGTTCGATCGAGATGAAAATTAGTTACATGTTTTTTACTAAGTATTTAGAATGATAGAGTAGGTATTGTTAGAAGAAAAAAAATCACATGTCATTTGTCATACTGATTACAGGACTTCTTTCAAAATTAGGTGGGTATTACTTAAACTATGATCAGGAAAAAAAACTGATTCTGATTTCATTTGCTAATCGCATAAGACGTGAAATTTATATTTCAAATTATAACATTTCTTGACCTAAATATGCTTTTGACAAACTGTTATGATTTCCAGCGCTTTGTGAAGTTTGAGAAACAGTTACAAATTTGATTCATTAATTTCAAAGAGATTTCACATTTCTTGCTCTGATAAAACTCTTAATTCTGAAACCTTTCATAACGCAGACCTTTGCAGTACCTAGGTAAAGGGTATCACGAACAGAATTATGAAAACTGTATAAGAACCTAACCATCCCTTAACATTAAAGGGATGGTCAGCAAAATTATTGGAATATGTTAGGACTGTGTGTTGGGATCAACGTCTTTTGTAGATATAAGGATATAAAATAATACTACCTGCAACCTTGAATGGAAGATTAATTTTCAGGCACCTAAATGAAAATTAAAAATTTCAGCTTTATCTTTAGTATCATCACCATCTTCTTACTACAAGTTTTCATCTTGTATAAAGTTCTTGAAACCTTTTTCCAGAATTTTACAATGGCTTGAGGCTATTGCCACTTTTGAACCACCTAATTAGCACCTGTCTTTTGAAGTACGTAGCTGTTCAACTGAGCAAGTGTTATGTAGTAGACTCTTTGTACCTACTCTTTAATACAGGGTGTAAACAGACCATTTCCGAAGCCTAAAACCATATATGTAGGCTTACATAGTAAATTAATAAAACAATAAAATAACTTAAAACTAAAACTCAATAAAAAAATATAGGTCAATGATTGAAAATTAATGTTTGCCACGTGAGGTCAATGTTTACACATCAGCTGATGGCGCAAATTTACTTTTACATATGAAAATAAACATATTAAAACACGATTGGATTTGAAAGAATCCCTAAATCTTTGCTTTAGATGAAATTGAGTTTTTTTCCGCTCTTAACGTTATCCTCACACAATACCTAGTTTTTGTCTTCGGAAGCAGTCTTTTTTCACCCTCTTTGTATTATACCTCATTGTTACTATGTAAATAAATTAAAAAAACTACACCTACATATCTTAGGCACATAAAATGATCTATCTAAAAGGCTGTTTATTCTTATTTATTCAATGTGGGTACTAACAAACACAATGTTGATGCCCCGGTGTGGGATGAGAACCAATCTTTAAGTATTCTCTCGTGTACACAGAAACTGAATTAAGGATCATTCGTATTATTCAGAAGGTTGGTTATTTACTGTTTGGTTATTTTATTATTAATATATTATAACATGTTATCTATACTTATATTGTAAAAAGGAAAGAATTGAGTGTTTGTTAGCATGGAACAGTCTTCGAAACTACTGGACTGATTTGGAAATTTCTTATCGTAAATCTTGTTAGGTTAGTGTTTGTAAAAAAATAACACGGTAAGGCTACGAGTCATACTTTTAGACCTACCGCGCGGTAGGGACACGAGTCATGGTTTTTGACGGGTAGTAGGACTAACAGAAATGGTAGGACAACCGCGGTAGGGACACGAGTCATGCATCGTTAAAAAATAAATTATGCAGAATAAACATGAGATCACATGGTTTAATTAAGTCTCCATGCTACTTGCTTTTGTTATTGAAATGAACATGTTAGTAATGTAGTGGAACGCATGTTTGCATGGAATTCAACAATAAAAATTAAAAAACTAGTTCTTTTTTGCCATGTTAACTGAATCATGTTAAGCATTTTCGTGTGATGAATTATCTAGTAATAGACTCATGGGAATCGCAATTTAAAACAAGTAAAACAAAAATACCCGTTTTTATCAACGTTCCCTAAAAATTCAGGGAACACTCGTAATATTTCAAAGGCCTATTAAATCACTACTTATAGCTTTAATAATTTTAGTAAATTGTATGAACAATGAAAACTTTGAATGATATTATTTGCATAAAGGTTTAGTTCTAAATATATTACCTACATTGTTTTTTTTTTTATAAAAACTACTTCACAATCACTAAGCAATCCTTATACCACAGAAACTAATGCTTAAAATATAAGGTTGAGGAATCATAGTAGGTACCCTATTATTAGTAGAAAAAAACGAAAGGAAACCGCACGCCACAAAATGAAAGGGTCATAGAGGTAGAGTAAATTATTTGAATTGAAGCATTCATTATCCGGTTTAATTACACCAAATGACATAAATATGTGATGGTTTAATTAAATACCCATGAAAAGAGGGTGCCTTGTATTTCTGTAACTATTGGTGAATAAAAATGGACAATTGGAAAAAAATGTATGCTAGACGTAGGTCAGTATGAGAACATTGCTGGGTAAATTGTTAAGCGGAGTCAAAAAAAATACAGCCGTCATTTTATTTTAAAATATTTACAGATAAATTTAATATCACTTACTTTTTAGGACTTTAAAACCCCAGAGTTACCATAAAAAATGAATTTTAATTGTATTGTAACTGAATGTTGTATGAATGTTAATTGTATTGTAGGTCAAACTGGATGGTGGGAAGGAAAAAAAAGGGAAGGTGTATTATAAAAATCTTATTCGACTCTTTTTTTTTTTGATACCCGGATTTAAATACTTAATCATAAATAATCTTTATATAGGTACCTACGTATTATAAATGAATACATCACGCGATAAGAAACCTGTACAATTAGGTTAACTGATAACTGAATGTCATTCAAAGCAACTACCTCCATTCTTAAGAAAATACACTGCATAAAATTACTAAGTAAATAAATAGACATCACCTACTGACACCTGCAATAGCCTTGATCTTAAACACTGCGGTAAAAAAAAACACCAAAAACTCACCACAACTCGAAATATAACTGTACTTGACAATCCGGTAAACACACCGAAATTCCCCGGCACACAACTGACACATGTCACGGTACGTCAACTCAGAACATTTCCGTCATTTTGCACAGAAAATCGCACTGGAACTCGGAAAGTTTCGAACGGATTTGCGTGTGGTACGGCGGTAAACTCGCGTGACTAACGTGACGAAACAACACAGACGTCCGGACTGCGCGACGGTCGGACGCGGACTGACTGACTGACTGACGGTTAAAATTTACTAATCACTGAGCCATGAGCCAGTCCGGCAACAAAACAAACGAGAATCAAGTATTAAAACACACAGGCACGTTCATTCATATTTTTCAATCGGGTTTAGTTAGCCATGCATGCGTATGCTAAACACACTCGATTTCCTCAATTTGTGAATTGAGCAACAGTTAACGTCACCACGTAATAGTGACGTGAATTTTACGGATTCACGCGTAGTTTGTTGCAGTTGTGTTACCCGAAACTTTTACGCACTGGAACACATAATTATTTTATCCAATTGATAGGTAACTTACCCAAAAAAATATTTTCTGCCACAAAAATAGTTTTTAGTGTGAATATTAGATATTAACCTCTATTGATAACATTTATTATATTTGTTTTAGTAAGCAGTTTTTTCGTGAAAGAATATAACTAGAGGTAGTAATGTTTTGATTGTGGCTAACTTTTTGTCTTTTAATTATTAAAAACGGGTTAAAATATATAACCCGTTTTCATTTCGAATTATAAATAGTAATTAGTCGCTACTTTTAATTACAACCAACTTAGATATTATCATTACCAAGCAAAACAATGGTAAGAAATGATTCCACTTACTTATACCACATTTACATAATAAACAACGTAAAAATACAGTAAAAAAGACACGTAAAGTGTTTAGTTGCAATTACGCTATTGAAAAACAGATGGCTATCATGTTAGTTTGTATTCTTAGTTTCTGACTCAGTAAGTACAAGAATACTGATAAGGCTAGAGGGAAAGAACGTTTGCAAGCTTGTTGTAACAGAAAATAGTTGAAAACAGGCAATAAACCAGAAGACTTAACTAGTAACGGTTAGAAATTATGAACCAGCATGAATTTATAAGAGGGGGCGCATTTCCTATTTCTGGTACAAAGCTCTTTCCAAAAATTATGCATTAAAGCTTGACATGAAAATATAAATTTGAATATATTTTTTTCATACATAGTTAAATAAAAATGCCAACAAACAATAATAAAATAAAAGAACAAAGTTTCCCTACATTTTCAATCGATTTTGTCAAGAAAAACACGTACAAAAGCCCAGGATCAAACTTATAAAACTGACTCAATTGAAATTGATGATCTTCGAGCACGAGAAGTTAAAATTAAACTCTTCTATGAAATGCCAATCAAAAGTCGAAGGAGACAGCCGATCACAATTTCGTTTACTTATTTAACTTTGATGATTGATAGGTATTAGGTATCTATGAAATCAATGCAAAAGACAGTGTACTTAGTAGAAATTTCATGTTTTAAACAATAAGGACCTATTTTATCTAAAGATTGACGGTAGAGGAAACTATTAAAAAAATTGACTAAGTTCCGTTATTGAATTAAAAAAATATGGAATCCACATTAGTGCTTATTTTCAATTGTCAGTTTAATTCTATTCATCTGACTGTTAGTGTTACTACAGGCACCTAAATTAGATTAAACTTGAGTTGCCAACAGGCTTGATTTTTAAGATTTTAAATTCATTAGTTTTTTTTTCCTACATTCTTTTTTTTTCGTTATCTTACATTAGTTTTTTTTTCATACGCCCGCGACTCCGTTCGCGTGGAAGTCGTGGAAGTAGAGTGGAATGTTAAGTTTTCCCGCGGTAAAAAGTACCCTTTACAGGGTGTAATCGTTAAGTGTGCACAGGCGATTATTCCGTAACTATTACAGATATCAAAAAACTTTAAACTGATATCGAAAGTACTTGACCTAATAAATAGAATAACACTAATAACTTTTTCAATAAAAAACTTTACATGAAACTCTCCCATACATTTCTTAGTAAGTACAATATTTTGTATTCAAAGCAAATGTTCGAAGTGACAACGACGAATAATCAACGAGTATTGCACAACAAGGACGTCCTTATTTACAGTTTCTAATTGAACTAAACTGAAACCGTACACGATTCTGTAACTCTTCTAGGCTATGTACTCGCTCAGCGTAGGTACACGTGGTCTTTGAAAAATCCCAATAGGAAGAAATCACAAGGCGTGAGATCCGGTGATCTGGCAGGCCAAGGGGTTGCACTATTATGAGCTAATAGCGACCCGCCCACGCTTCGCAATGGTGTAATTTTGGCCGACTTTATCGCGAACCCTTGCATTTTTGCTAATTTAAAAAAAAAAATTTAAACGTTTTTTTTTACAAATTTAATTAAATAAATACCCTAAAAGATGGCGAAAACCGCATTTAAATCCGTTGTGTGGTTTAGGAGGAGTTAGCGGACAAACATACAAACAGACACAATTAGCGACTTTGATTTTGAAATTAGAAAATTGTTTCGTAAGAAGTTCATTACAACATTTGTATTATGTAGCAACTGCCATCTTGTTGAAAAATTATCGATCTTCTTTCATCGTCTGTAATTGGTTCTAAGAGACTTAGCATGTCGTTTTGTACAAAGATGATATATCTCAGTCCAGTTAATGTAAAAATATGGCCCAATGATCAATAATCAATTTAATATCACACATAACTATAAAATGATAAGGGCAAAATTAGTTGATACTATTCCACTTAAAATAAGGAAACTAAAATCTCTACTATCTCATACTAAATGTATGGGACAGTTTAATGTAAACTTTTGGATATTTCTCATTTTATTTTTAAAAAGTTATTAGTGTTATTTTACTCATTAGGTCAAGTACTTTCGATATCAGTTTTAAGTTTATTGATATCTGTTATAGTTGCGGAATAATCACCTGTGCACACTTAACGATTACACCCTGTATACTTTGCAAAGTTTCTTCAAATCCGTCCAGTAGTGTTTACGTGAAAGAGTAACAAACATCCATACATCCATACTCACAAACTTTCACGTTTATAATATTAGTAGGATATCATGTTAAAAAAGAAAACGAAACGCTACTTTGCATGTGTTTGTTAATAAAATAAATCTAAAATGCTTCAAATAGTTCCTTCTTTCATTGCTCTATCTATGGATTGGCACCAAACACCCATTATTCATGGGTAATTAGAGTGCAGAAAGTGTTACTTATAATGTAATAATGATGAAGTCCAAAATTTGATTAAAAATAAACGTGTAAGATTCTATACTCTTATTCTCTGACCCCGTGCATTAAGGTAACATTATGAGTAACGGTTTTCCTTGTTTTTATGTTATGAAAATGTTCACAAAACAAACTAGGTAACATACAACCTACAATGACCATTAGTCATTTTTATTTGGTAAACCCAAATATAGTAAAATTGCTTTTTAGAGAACAAATTAATTAGTATGAATAAGTTTCTTTACATAGTATTATGAATAAAGCAAAAAACTGCTTTTAATTCTTTACCAATTCCTTACACCTTTATTAAAAGCACAATTTACCCATAAGCTATAGGTTTTAATGAAAAGAATGGTTAAAATTTATTTCCTTTTATACATCTTACCATTCTATGAATAAAATATCTATAAAGGAAGATCATATTCCATACCTATAAATAATGCCGATTTAACATACATATCGAGTAAAATGGAGCATTTAACTCTAAGATAGAACCACGTGAGTGACTACAACCTATGAAAGCACACATCATTAACTTAATACAGAAAGCTGCCTGTTTTCTTACCTTACCTGTATTTACTGAAAAGGTCTCATAGTTTGGAAAACAAGGAAAAATAAACGCACGTTAAAAGAAATATGACTGTCAGTTTCGCATCACTAAAAAAACCTAAATAATAATGGCTTAAAGAAAAAAAGTGCGAGCGAAAAAGTTTAAGTAACGAAATAAAATTTCCTTTTGTCAAATAACCAAAAGACAGTTTGCATGACTTTAGCGGCGACTGTCAAATTATTGCCAACTCTGGAGGTGAACAAATTAACTTTTATTATTTAATAAAATAGTTTAGTTTTAGTGCAGAAGTGAAATACGTTCAAACTGCCATTTGTTTACGACTGGTTAGAAGCTTTTATTGACTGTGTTTATGACGATGAAAACTAATGTTCAACAATTAATTAATTTCTTATGCTTTTTACAGTCTTGGGGTTATTCAGCTACATTTTAAGGGATTAGCACTCTATCATTTATAACAGTTAATAACCGCAATTTAAATGTCACTGTCAACTCACAGAGCAATTAGAAACGATTTAGATTTTTTTTTAATATCCATTACTACCTAAATGAAAGGGCAAAATAGTACCTAAGATCATAAAACACCAATACAAACAGTAAACAAACAAATTCATTAATCAAAACAATGAATCAACTCAAAGATATTATTATTACAGCTATATAAAACAAAAGAAATTACTTGAGTTCTCAATAGGGTCGAATATCAAACACAAATAATTATTGTGTTTCAGAGAACAATTGGACTAAATGAAAACAAACTTATAAACAATATCGTGATATCATCTTTACTATGGATATTAAATACGTAACATAAAGGTTAGGTCGCCGTGTTAAAGTGGGTGCTTCGGTACATAATAATACATTGTTCCTAAAGTTTGGCTCTTTCCGCCAATATGACAGATTTAAAACTTCATTAATATTGATTTAGATACTGGAAGTCTTTATACGATATTTTGTGCGACGTGTTACACTTCAGAAGAATCAAAAAGTGTTTCAACTTCTTACCTATGTTCCATAAGAAAAAAATATGGTTAATCATGATAAAATGATACTGAACCAGTCTGAAGTAAGACATCGAAACCAATCAGTGTTTTGAGAACATGACCTTATATTACTTGGCCTTATGGAGCTAAAACAAATATTTTAAAGTCTACTCGTATCTTCCTATGCATAGAGTTTGCCTAGATTATGAAGTTATAATAGCAGAATTTTAGTGGTCAATTTAAAGCCATTTAGTTTTTTTTTATTTACGTATCAAAAGTAGCTACCCAAAAACTCAAATTCCGGGTCCTTGCCATACCACGATGTGCGAACGAAACAAAGTAACAAATGTAAAAATATACCAACTTACTCAAGAATGATTTACCGGTAAAATAGTATGCGCATGATTTTGAAACTTGTAGCCGAAGTTGATTCTTTAGCATTTTTTCTTCTGTATAAAATCTATACTAAAGCTTATGTTCTTTTAAATTTAATTAGCCTTTCGCCCATAGCCTCGCTAGAGGAGAAATAATTTAGGCTCCATAAAGGCTATAACATATCTGATAACGTTTCTTTCTAATAATAAAAACTTTTTTAAAACTCCAAAACTACTTTAAAATATTAGTATAGATTTATCCTGCTGTTAACATACCTTGAAACTAATTCCATAGACCCCAAACTTAATGAGTACTAAACTAAACAACTCACTGAATAAATTAAGTTAGTGCTTATTCATTCATCTTGTCTTCAAGTTAAACTTTTAATGGGGATGCCTAGAAGCTGGTAACTTGTAACATTATTCTTAGCAAGCAAGTACATTAAGTTAAATGACACAATAATGCAAGCATGCTAGTTTTCGGCGGCAGTGGAAAATTTAAGTGTCTACTTAATGAGAAAACTGTGTCATACGAGCTGTTCATTATATGGGTGAGTAAAACATGACTGCATTCATTAGGTTAACAGTAAGTCAAGTTATAGTTAGGTGGCTTTTTTTTCAAACTTTTCTCTTGATGACTACTGAAAAAATATATTATTAAATATGCTCTCCATATTTTTTAGAGTCCGGTTAATTTGAACTTTTATAAAAAGTTGCTTATTTAAGGTTTTTTTTTACCAAAACAAGAAAAAAACAAAATGTTAAAAAAAAAAAAATGTTATTATTGTAGGAAACAATATAGCACATTATTTACGAGGGTTTTTGCCAGCTTCGATTCATAAGGGTACTTGATGAATTTTGTGATACCTACATGGAACGGTTAATTACAGACTAATTATTTCAAATGATTTATGTTTGTGCCAATATAAATGCCTTGTTATTAAACTTTACTATAAAACTACTTTTCAGTAAATATCCTAGATTTACTAAAACATAAGGTACCTAATTCTTAAAAACCTGATTTGTGTTTCTCCTTGACCACTTAGTATTTTACGGGTAAGTTCAGTACACTTCTGTACAAAAGAACTTTACGAGATTAAGTGAACCAATAAATATCCTGCTCTAGAAAAACTATATATTATTTGGAAAACCGCAAAGAACATTAACTTAAGTGCAGGTGTTTTGACTTATCACGTTTTTGATAGTCGTAAAGTTAGGTTGAGCAAGCGAAACTTATTTATAGTTCAGTGTAAGTATTGCTTGACTTTATGTATTAGAATCAGTATCCTATCATTTGACAAAAAAGATTAGACAAATTTCTTAGTTGATAAAAAAATCATTTTACAAACTATTTATTATTTTAATAACTATTTTGACAACCTCATCAAATGACAAACTTTCATTGCAACAAAACATTATTTCGCAAACTAATCTTTTTATAACTACATTAATTTACAAATAAACGAATGTTAGAATAACGTTTAACAAATGTTTTGTTTAATTGCTTCAATTATTAAATAATGTATTTTTACCAAAATTTACTTTTAAGATATAAAAAAAATAATTAAAAAACAATTACTAAAGTATCCAAGGTAACAAAACAACAAAACGAGCGATTACTAAATTTTTCATTTATCGCAGGCAAATTTTATATTTTGGCATGTTATAAACTGCTTAGTCCTTTGCTTTTACTTATCAAATTGTGTAGTCAGATTTTGGTTTAGGGTGACCATAATAAATTAACTCCTATTGAAAAGTTTTAGATAACAACAAATACTTAGTATTATACATAGGTTAGCGAGGAGCGCAGCGGCGGGCGTGTTAGGTTGACTTTAACACCATGCGCTAGCCGAGCGAGCGTAGCGAGCGTGGTGCGGCAGCAACCAGTGAAGCGCAAATTTATTTTTTACTTAATTTAATTTTTCATCTTAACACTGGTCATTACCGTTGCCTAATGCAACTAGTTTAACTTAACCATTTGTAATTCTACAATATTCACATTTTTGAGAAGAAATCGCGGAACAGGTTCTTTAAAAATTTAGGCAACTCGACTTCAGATACCAGCAGGCTGAGTTTGCAACAAAATGTAAGCACCTGCTTGCTTTATATTTATACAAAATCTATTTTTATTATGCTACTAAGTTTACATGGTAACTAGCTATCCACCCTGTGGTTCTACTTACTAGCTTATTATGAGAAGATTAAAGATTCTTTTCCCGTGGAAATGAGGTACTTTTCCGCGTTAAAATGTTCCCCATATGTGGCACTAATTGGTTCAGTAGTTTTTGTCTGAAATAGTTACAAACACCATACATAATCACAATCTTTCGCGTTTTAATGTAAGCAAGATGATAACAGCCTATTATACTACGTATTGTTCGTTTGACCTAGCATTCTCCAAACTGAGATTCGTACAGCTGAGCCTTATTCCACCGCACTGGCTCAGTACGGGTTGATATACTATTTGCATAACGAATATTCTTCTAACCATGCGAGTTTCCGCAAAAAAAAATCCTGAAAATAAAACAACTGATGGCATATAAAAGTGGCAATAAACTGAAAACCATTGACTATGCTATCAAGTGATTGTATTTTAAGTTACCTACCGTTAGTTTTTATTTGAAACCATTGATCCGTTTTATTTCATTGAAATTGAGTTTACTTTTAATAAAATTGAAAATGGCTATTGGTTAAAAGCAAATAGTACAACACTAGTCCAAATAAAATTTTAACAATATCTTAAACTAGTGGCCGCCTGCGACTCCGTTCACGTGGAATTCGGTTTCCCGTGGGAATAAGAAGTTTTCCCGCGGTAAAAAGTACCCTATGTGTTATTCTAATAACCTTTATAACTGTAAATTATCATCCAAATCTGTCCTGTAGTTTTTACGTCACAGAGAGTAACAAACATCCATCCATACATCCATACTTTAAAAACTTTCACGTTTAAAATAGATATTAGTAGGAAGTAGGATGGTTCATCGCTATGGCAGAATTATATAATAAATTTAATCCAACCTTTGCTTATACTATTCTATGGTAAAACGAAACAGTCAAAGATACTTGAAAATATCATTACTTTATTATCACGAGTTAGGATAAATTAGACTTAAAAATGGTATACCCTGTCTAGCTTCCCGTCCTACACACTCTTAGACTTTTCTATTTTTCGTAGTAGAGTTAAAAAGAAAATGGTAAAACATATTGACCGGTAAACTAAATTAGGTTAGACGAGACAGATTGATTGATGGATGGAGTGGCCTTAAGTAAATGTTGGTTATTTGTCCCTACTTTTATATCTACTTGATAGTTAGTTACTTACAACTACTTATCGATACCCGCTACATGTTGGTGGAATATTGCTTACCTGAACTGTTAATAACTTTCTTATGGGAACATTTTATTTTTATAGTATATCCTCATTTTTATTTTGTTAATATAAACTGGCTTTACGCCATCTCTTATTACTGATTACCTAACTTTACAATAGATGCTAGACCTTGTTTTACTCTAATATCGCAATAAACGACTCTAAATTCTATTATTTACATCACAAAATTACAAATTGCGATTGAAATTTCGTAAATAATGAAAATACCGAATCGAAATGACTTCCAATCTAGCACAGCTTAACTCCATTAATGCGCAATTAAAATCTAATGGTTAATTAACGTTTCGACTCCGCTTGATTAAAATTGGAGGCTTGAATAACGAATTTAAAATTTGAATAAGACAATAAAATTCCACGAAAGGAGGTTGAAATGGCCTTTTGTTTCAGATCGGTTGCTTCGCCGTTTCATTAATTGATTGATTATTGCAAAAGGCTTAACAATTAAACTTTGACAAGTTTTAAATGAGAATTCCTATAAATAGCAAATATTAGTTTTTGACAAAATGTCAATCACGTTATATAAAATATTAAACTGTAAGATAAATAACACGTTCAAAAAGCTACCTGAGTTTGATAGTATCAGATGTCTCATCAAAACATTATCACTGAATTACATTTGATCTAAGTTTTTATTATGCTTGGCGACTCGATAACCGAAAATTAGTTTGGATATTCGTGTTTCGATTTATTGTAGCAATATCGTATCAGATACTAACTGGAATCCTGACATCATTTTCAAAAGTTTTAAATCTCAGAAAATAAAAAATAGCAATTCTTATATGAAATTTCTTTAAAATCCCCGAAAATTCCGAGGCTAAAAATCCTTTCAATAGAACAAAAATAGCTCTATAACTCCTCATAAAATCCTATCGTTTTCTGAATGAAAGAATAGAAACTGTTACTAGTAGAACAAAAGCTAACAAGAAGTTCTTTAATGCAGTTATTAACCAAGTAATAACAGGAATCGCATTTACTGACTTCTTTTTGAAAATTTTAATCGACTTATCAATGTCTTTCTTAACTCAGACTTATCATTGTCAATGACTATCTTAAGGTAATTTCTAAATTTTTACTTTAAAAAAAAATGCTTCGGAGGAACTGTTTAAAATAAGTAAGTTAATAACTAGTTGGTTTTGTGTGAAATATATTTCAAAATTGACGGATGACGGTTTTAAAGGAGTTTTTATTATACAGTTGGTATTCGTACCAATTCTTTTAATACACAAAGTTTTCTTTAAAAGTTTTCATAACTTTTTCAATAATAAAACTGAATCCCACATTTGTATGCATGAGTAGAGAATTTTGAATTTCAAATATTTCTCCATAACTTATTACAAGTGTCAGGGAAGTATCATTTTAATTTTGAATTGAAGAGATCAGTTATTAATTAAGTATTGCGATTCGATCTCAAACTTTACAAGTGTAATCTGTTCCAAGAACAAGAGGTTGAGTCTTTTTGTTTGGTATCAGTTTAATTCTTGACTTGAAATTCCAGGGATATGAAAATTTGTAGACAAATATTTCGACGGCAACAACGAATAACCCGACATCTGATATTTGTAAACTTTACAGGAGGAGCAATTTAAGGCAAAACTTGAATATTTTTTTTAATATTTAAGTTAACTCAGTAAAATTTTGGTTGTGACTAGAGTTAGATGTTATAATATCAGTATTAAATTAAAAATTCATAATTTATAAGAAGTTTTTGAAAAAATGCACTTATAGGGTTTTACGTGTATTAATAAAAATAAAAAATACCGACAACTGCCACATGTCGGCATATACGTGGCTAAGTGTAAAAACTATATTTATCAATGAAAGTATTATTTTTTAATGGTACTTTATGGAAAAGCCGTTATGTTTCATAATTTTTCATTTTAAAGTTATTACAGACCATTTGTTTTGAAAATCTTGTAAATGTCGGGTTATACGCCGTACAAATAATGAAATAGCGGACAGACATTTACAGACAAGAATGTAAGAAAACAACAGAGTCTTGTATAAAATGACCGAATTTGTTTTATTACACAACTATTAATTATTAAGATTATCAAAAAAATTAAATTAACAAAACTACGAAGGTACATTTTTTTTAAACTATATCAGAACTTACCTACTTAGTTCTATAACAATAAAATAAAAAGAAGATTCTAATAACACAAAAACACTTGCAGTTTTTGTTTCTGCAGTAAAAAAATAATAAAAATGTATTAAAGTATAGGTTAAAACAAAATTCAAGTACCTATAATTACGTTAACATGCTAATCTAAAATATGGCACTGCTTAGAAGAGTTAAAAAAAACATCAGAACTTACTTAGATCTAAAGTAACAAAATAAAAAGAAGATTATAATAGCTATTATTGAGGAAAAAAAATTACTAGGTATTATTAAACTATTATAATAATACTTTTCAAAGTCCCCGTAAGGAAGCAGAAAAGACTTATTGCAAAAATATGGACATGGATTCTTATTTTGTATTTAAGAAAGTATCCGCCAAAACTAGAAAAACTTTATCGACAAAAAAGAGGAATGGTTGGGTATCTTCTTGCGAAAATCTGAGTCCACGCACTCCTTCTACTGTGGTATGGAAGCAAATTAAACGTTTCCGTAATTCTTTCACGGAACCTTCCCCGCCATTCAACTTGAGTCGCCTTGGGGACGATTTTCTGGACTCATCTTCTCCATATGTTCCAAATTTAGATTGTTTTCCCACATTTTTAAAATACTTATCTTCGCACAGCAGATTAGAGGATCCATTTTCTATGGAGGAATTACTGGCTGTATTAGACCATCTCCAGGATTCAAGTCCAGGTATTTTTTCCTTCATAAGAAAATCGTCGGTTTCCTCTAAGACATTTTTACTTAATCTAATAAATAGATTATTTTCTTCTTCAACAATTCCAGAGTCTTGGAAAACCCAAATTTTAATCCCAATTCTCAAACCAGGCAAGGACCTTGGAGACCCCTCTTCCTACCGTCCAATTGCTCTTTGATCGACCTTAGCCAAGATAATGGAACATATCATAAAGAATGCATTAAGAATAGGTTAGAATAGGATAGAAAGTCAAAATATTCTACCTCCATGTCAATTTGGTTTCCGTAGAGGTCGAGGCTCAGTAGACAGTCTTGCGATATTAACAATAGACGTTAGGCTAGCCTTGCCTTATGTCCATCCATAGTCTCAAAAGATTTTGTATAATGCGATTATACGGAGTCACTCCGATTATGCTTCCCTCCTTTTAGAACCGTGTAGTAAGCTTTTCATGACCAAATCAGATAAACTTCAGTCGAAGTGCCTTCGTGTTATTAGTATAAAATCATCGCCTATCAATGCCTTGCAGTTTGAGTGTGGAGAGCCTCCGCTATATATTAGAAGACAACTATTATCAGACCGCTACTGGCTAACTACTACCGCTAATCTAACACACCTTGAATTTCTCTTTCAAACTTCTAAATACTGGACCTACAAAAATAAACCTTGCCTTCTGGAAAGTTTTATCAAAATAAACTCCCTTTCGCATTCTCCTTTTAGCTCCTCCTCACACCTCATGTTCTCATCGGATTTCGATTCATTAATTTTTACACCCTTAACTTAGATATCCACAAAGATGATCCCTGTGCTAACTCTGAGCTTAATGCAATCCTTTCTCAAGACTTTCCAGATCAGCTAGCAATGTATACTGATGCTTTCAAGCTATCCATCCAGGATAGTGTGGGTGCGGCGGTGTGAATCCCTAAATACCACATAATCCTAAGTATAAAGCTACCTCACCCCTCTACAGTTTTAACAGCTGAATCTGCCGCAATTTTGTAAGCACTCCTGTTTATAGAAGCTAATGATATTCCGAAAGCTACCATTCTTAACGATTGCAAAAGTTACCTACAGGACATCTCCAATTTTCCTTTCCAGTCTAAATCCCTTCCCTTTACCCTAAAAATTAGAATTTCTCTCCTCAAGTGCAAAAACCTGGGCAAGGAAGTCACCCTGGCATGGATTCAAGGGCATACTGGAATTTACGGTGACGAAACTGCTGATAATAGCGCTAAAATGGCTGTTTCCTCGGGTTCTCCTAAGTATTCAGAATACATCTCTTCAGACCTCCGTTCCTATTGCAAAGAGTTACGAGTAGGTAGGTACTAACTACGTATAACCCGACTCTAGACGACGTCTCTCAACGATAATAACAACAAATTATTTTTTAATTAAATCCTATCCATGCAATATAGATAAATGATAAGAAAAAATAAACTCTTAACTTCTTCACTAACTAAACAAGGTTTTCTTGTTATATTGCTTCGTTATAGACTTATTTTTATTTGTTCGTGTTTTGACGTTTTTAGAGACTCCAACTATTGCCTTCTTTTACTAGTCATTAGGTATAATTAATTAGTAAAAGACTTAAAAACAAAACCACTGAAATTAACTCAAAACATAAAAAGTTGCGGATCGACAAGTGCATACGTCTAGGACAAGGACACGCATAAGCCGACAAGTGACCGATGTCGGGATGTGCGCGGTGCTGTGTGCGAAAGAGACAACAGCGTATATCCCGACAATGTTAGATGTCGGTATTTACGATTACATTTTTGCAAAATAGTGTTACATGTCGGATTATACGTCTACAAAACTTGGTCATTTTTAACATTAGACATTTTTTTTTTCCTGAATTATATTGGTATCGATTTTTTAACCATGTACGAGTCAAAAACAGATTTTTACCAAAATTGCAGATGTCGAGTTATACGTTGTTGCCGTCGATTTATTTGCTGACATTTATGTATTTAATTGGTTAATAAATTGGTACTTTATCAATGATATAACTGTTTATACCAGAAATGAATTTACAAAGATCAAGTAACCATTATAAATATTAAATATATGTCGGAGAGAACACAGATTCGATGGACTTGGCCAGTTGAAGAACTACGTTACTATCTACCTTGTTTTGAAATGTCAATGTCAATGTCAGCGACTAAATGAGATATTGGTTGCGTCAAGTTGTCCAAACTTGGGTGTAGTCGGTGCGAGGCTTTATGAGTGAACGACTGAATGAGTTTCGGTCATTTTCCATTGAGTCTATATAGCCCATCTATCTTGTTGGACGGATCATTGTTATTTGTTTCGTGGGGCAGTGCAGACGTAGAGTGAATAAATCGGTGATGGCCACACGCCGAATTCACCGGGCTTCCTATATCCATTTACATCCTGACTATTCCTGATGATTATTGTAAAGTTGCTTAACGTTGTGATTAATACACGCCCATACATCAAGTTCCACGTTTAATTTCGAAGTTTCCGCCATGATCGCACCCAGTGATAACGAATTGCCCGCATATATAATAAAGTTTTCTTTTTTCAAAAAACGAAAACAAAATGAACATCAACACCACTAAACAAGTTTGTACGGAGCCCTCATCTCATGCGTGCAACTCACACTTGTCTTATTTTTATATTGCCTTGGTGACAACTATAATGCTGACGTCACAATGTTAATAAAGCCAGTAGGTAACCCAATAACAGCAGGTCAGCTAAACTTGGAATTCCCGTGCAAAGTTTTCAAAGCCACAAAACACGTTAATCCTACTGGAAACATACGGTGACATACAGTGGATAACAATGATTTGTTACTACAATAGATTTCAACGTGTTTAATGGATTTCACGAAAGCGTAGTAATATTATGCAGAAGGCTTTTATTTGCGCAAAGAGCAATGGTGTCTTGTTTTTTTATGGTTTGTTTAAGCAGAGTGACTCGTTAGTGTGGCTTTCGACCCTTAAGGTAAAAAGGGCCTATATGGCCTAAATTTTGGCCAGAATCTAATTAAAATCAGTAAGACAAAGGTTTATATTTTTTATAAAATTACTAATTTACAATGCAAATGTTCTTTAGTATATTTTTCTAATATTTATATTTATTGTGGAATTTTCACAGGTTTGGAACTCAGGCGCTATATACGTAAAAATAAGTAATTTTACCCTTTAAAATTATTGAACATTAAATTTACGTCAAGTTCTTACCGTTTTTTTATTATTTTTGCATACTTTTCAACTCAAACGCCACCAAAGAATCACGGTGTTTGTTAACTACGTGTTTGTTAAGTAGGTAGTAGAAAATCTTAAGAACTGTCTACGTTTCTTTATAAAAATAATAATATATCCGATACAGCACGAGAACTTTCTCCATTGTACTAAACTAACTTTTAATAGTAAATTATAGCCATGTCGTAACGTATTTATTTGCACGCAAAAAAGTATTTAATACACAAAGTTTTTACGAACACCGCGAAAAATGGATTTCTATATCCATAAACCGAAACACGAAACCTGAAACTCAATCCTTTACAAGGTTTCTTCAGATCTCATAAAGTATTTAATCAAACACGTCTGAAGAATCGGCTCCCTATGTTTACATGAAATCCGCTGCTGGCTCATCTAGTTACTCTGTTTACCCGAGGGCGTCGTGTCCCAAAGTCAAACAACACATCAAACACACGGCCCAAAGGAAAAGGACAGGAAATAACCTAAAGCTCTGCCCTTCTCACTCTACCGTGAATTCACGCTCCAAAACACGACTTTTACACTCGCGATCGAAAGAGAACAAATATCATCTAACTAGGTGTCACCGTAACTGTAATTCGATAAAGAAACAACTCTATAACATTTCGGAGGTATTCTCGTTTCATTTTCCAGCTTTATATATTTTTCATGCCGCTAAAAGCGCCACAAATCAGGCAGCCCGACATTCAATTTCAAAACGCAACTAAAAAAACATTGGCATCCCTGAAGTCTATAATGATTCAGAAACATCTGCGGGCACGCTAAAAAATCAGTTTTGCAAAAACTTATAAAGCGGTTACGGCGGTTTTACATTTATTTTAGTGGTTCTGGTTGGTAAATTTCATTTTGGTTCTAACAAGGAGTATTATTTACTAATGGAGAGGACATTAGTATGATCTCATTTTAAAAACAAAGCAGCTAATTTTGGCGCTTGGAATGGAAATATCATTAGTGAACACATATCATATAGGTAAACATAACACTAGTAACCGGCTATCGCAGTTTGTATAAGGGCGTGGGATTGGATACGTCTACCTTAAAAGCCTTAAAGTTTAAGGTTTAAGCCTAGTTAAACTATGTTTGGTCTCTGTCAGTTACATAAGTTGTCAAAAACGATTTAGATAGACAAAAAAAGTTTAACTACTACTGGATTATACTATCCTTATTAATAAAGATTATAGTAGGATTAAGGAAGTCTTATACTATGACATTTAAAAGATGCTATCTTTTCAGAAACAAGACCACCGTATCCACTATGTTACAATATTCTGCGGAGCCCAACTTTTCGCGTCACTGCGGTAAGTTCTATTCGTTAGGTCAGGCTTGTGTCAACGCGCCCGTTCCTCTGCAAACGAATTAAAATAATTGGTGGACATTTCAAATGGCGTTAGCTGGATTTAAAATTTGGTGTGAAATTCATTTGTATTCAGGTTGACTGCGGGGTTAAGTTCAGTTGAAAGGTTGTGGTTTGTTCACGCATGGAAACAGATTGAATTGCAGTAATTGAAAGAAGTTATGCATCGAGGTGAATTGTATCATTCGGTGCATTAAATAGTAAACCAGTCGATCGATTCAATGAAACCCTACAGCCAGGAACTTATTTTAAAGCAAATAATTACATTTTTTTATATAAGACTTATTTAAACAACAATACTTAATAAACACACAGACCGTAATTTTCAGCAAAGTCACAAAACGAGTAGGAACGTTTTATGAAAATATGTTTTTAATCTTACCTTTTAAAAGCTGCATTACTTTATGCGCTCTCTTGATTTTTTAATTTCATAAATTGCAGAAAATCTAAATAAAAATGAATGAAAACATCTAGGAACGAAAACGCGATGGTAATTAGAAAAATCACAGCTTTTAGTTAGTTAAGTGATAATTAAATGTTAGTTAAGAGACGAATAAAATATGAGAAAGTTTTAAAACTTTTCAGTTGAAGTCGGTTTATTTATGATCTCTCTTTAATTAAAGCGCTTTCTAGTTCGCTCATTTTGGCCATTTCTGGAACATGGATTTTTTCGTACCTATTAACAAAACTAAACGAAATTAAACCCTGAACATCAAATTACTAAATATACTTTTAAAAAAAACTAAAATTATGCCGTTATTCATTTAAAAACAAAGTCACCATCAACTACCTGCATTCCAAACATAAATCCTAAAGTTACAAGCCGCTAGAACTTCAAGCATTTTGCGCCAAACACTTTCGTTATTTTTTTTTACTACTTCTAGAGACCAACTTTCGCAAACTTTCTTTCAGTTTGATGAGTTTTATTTTTACAGCGGGTTCTCTCATAAAAATGTTTTCCTGCTAAAGTTTCTACACATTTACGTGAGTGTGAATAGGTCTTGATGACTGATGTAGGTGGGTTATCAAAATCGTGGTTTCATTGAAGTTTTCTATCACCCTTTTCTATGTTTGGATAACAAATAAAAATAGGTAAGTGCGAGTCTAAATCGTGCACTTATGCGGTTTCGTATTACATAAATACCGATGAACATGGAAAGAAATAAAATTATGTTCGAAAAGTGACAGACAGGCTAGATAGATATTTCTTAGACAAATAGATTGAATGAGATTATGAAAGCTTTTATATTCATTTTATGTCATGTAAGTTGCTAGTAAAAGCAACAAAGAGCAGCTACGGGCTGCTTAATCGGCAAATAGAATACATTTAGACAGACTTATCGGATGCAATGCACGTAAGCCAATCATAGATACGGTTTATCCTAAGATATTTAACTCAGCTGATTTCACTTCTCTAGGTATAAAAGCAAATTTTAAATTAACCATTCAAATAAGAACTGCTGTTATTAGTTTAATGAGTAAAAAGAAACTTACATCAAACATTTCTGGCTACCTCCATTCGTAGAAATAGAATGAACGCCCATCCCTTCCCACCCTCGCCGAGGACCCCAAGTAAAGAATGACTAATGTCATCTGAAATCTTGTATGAAACACTTTTCACAGTCCATTAAATCCCTTTTACCATTTGTTCAACTTTAAAAGAGGAATCTTATCAGATCCTTGGAAAACGTACGCAGTACAACAAGAGGGGAATACGTAATTACCTGCAATCGTTGAAGAGTAAATGGCGAAAATGTTGAGAGGTTGTACTATTTTGCTAAAGATTCCTTTGGCGTATGGTATTTTTCCATTCGGTTAATTCGTTCCATTTGTAAAAGGGATAACTATGTTTAACTAAAGCGAAGTCATGGTCTTTATTTCTAGATTCGCTGAAATATTTATCAAATTGCTTTTAGTGAAATGGTTTCAACTCTCGTTTTATTGTTATAGGAATTTAGGTAACTTTTCATCAAGGATATATTTTTTTATTTGGAAACGTTCCAAAATGTTGAATCACAAAATTTAAATAAAATATAATGAGTGTTATGAATTGAAAAATTATTTTCAATAACTACAATTTGTTTTCTTTCCCTAAAGGTTTTGATCGAAATTAAAAAAACGTGGTAATTAACACCGTTCAAATTTCTTTTTGCTGATAATATTACCTACAGTAAAGTTATCTGAGAAATTATTAACTACTGTTAGAAATGTTAATCGCTTTGAATGAATCTATTTTCATAATTAATTTTGCAAGTTCGTTTGATTTTCAATAATATTTTAACTTTTAATAGAGTAGACGTACCTACCTAATATGTCCATGGCCCTTTATTAAGTAACTAGTGGCCGCCCGTGACTCAGTTCGCAGTGGTTCGCGTGGAAGTCGGTTTCCCGTGGGAAAGAGAGTAAAAAGTACCCTATGTGTTATTTCTGATGTATAATCTACATTACTGTAAAGTTTCATCCAAATTCTTCTGGTAGTTTTTACGTGAAAGAGTAACAAACATCCATACATACTCACAAACTTTCACATTTATAATATTAGTAGGATATTCATAGGTAATGAATACATTGGACCACATAAAATAATGTGTAAGTTGTTTATTAAATAGACCAAAAATTCCAACGTTTAAGTATTAGGTTACCGTTAAAAACTCATTTATATTTTCCTGGTATCTAGATCACTTATTTCCAAAACTCAGCATTACTTAACGACCTGTTGATACATCCCGTATAAAACTGATGTTCTGTTTAAAAAGAAAATACTTATATCTGAGTCAGCTATAAATCATGTTGACACCTATAAATCTACGTGGATTAGTTACAACCACTGTGTAAGGCCATTTATCAAAAGCGATACAAAATTGCGAAACAAAAAAGATCCGAAAGACCTATATATTTCAGAAAGGTTGCGTCTTGTGAGATGTGGACCCTAGATTTATTTTTATTAAATTACACGGTATTTTATTGAGATTGCGGTCTTGTATTTTTTATATTCGCTTTGTAAAAAGACGGCTTCCGAAAACAAAAACTGGGTATTGCTGGAACACACCTGTGGTTACGTTTGGAGGAAAAAAAACTATTTTACCTTATCGTAAAAAAAAAATATCTCGCTATAATCGAACCCAGAGATAACGAATTACTGACATATATAATATATTTTAATTGTGTTTTCTGGTATTCTGTTAGTGATTTTAGTTAGCATTAAGGCTCAACCATACATAATCGAAAATATTACTATTAGAGATTACTACCTTAATTATGTCGATCCCTTAAATACTTGTCTGACCCCAAGACAAGCACCAATCGCTCCGTATATATTCTAATGTTTTATATGTAAGGAAAGCGTATAAAACTATAAGGTTTATTTTAAAATGTTTTCAACGCGTAAGCGATCATCGAATGCAACCTCTTGCCTAGCGTAAAAAGTTTTTAAAACCGAACCTATCACTCCCATCTGAGACTTTTACTTCTTGAAACTAGAGTTTATACGGTTTCTTTATACACGATCATAAATTCTTAAACCGACTTTTAACTACAATGCTTTGTTCCTACTCTGTTCCCCATTTTACAACTCGGATTTATAGTCTGGACAAAGGCAAAAATATACAAAGTTTACGAGTCCATAATAATGTGTTTAGTATGCAACCGGAGAAGTTGCATTTTTGTTGTTTACGACTTCAGATGTAAATGCTGGCATTGCGAGATGACGTTTTTACCCAGCCAGCAAGAAAATCAGAAGCTCTTATTTTTTACTTCAGATTACGATGAGATACGACTGCGTGAGTTTAAACAAGAATTTCGACACGAAATGCATGGAGTACCCAACTATTATATTAAAGACACTAGGCCTTGTAATAGTGATAGAAATCAAAACCGACAGATACGCAAAATATCGGCAATTTTATTAAAAGCTTTTTTCAATCAATCACACACAGTAAATTCTAACGTCAGTCTGTTAGCTGATACAGGGTGTAAAAAGACTGCTTCCGAAAACGAAAACTGGGCATTGCTGCTTTTAACGTAACGAGTACCGTTAAACGTAAACACCCGTTACCTTAAAAGTAAAAATCAATTTTAATGATTTTTTATATTTTCTTTACCAAGTTCATTAAAACAATCCAATTATCGCATTATTTCAAATTAAATAGTGTTTTAGTGATATTTGCTATGTAAACCATCACTTCGTCGAACCATTAGCTGATGTGTGACCGATGATCGATTTTCAATCCTTAATAACTTTTTAAATTGAGAGTTTTTTGGGTATACTGTGAATTTAGTTACTATTTAGGCTCAAGAATACGTGGTTTCAGGCTTCGGAAATGGTCTTTTTACACCCGTTATACATAACATACTCCAATGTTTTGTAACCAATAAAATATTATGTTCAAACAATAGTTGTAAGTTTTGCAAGAGGTGAGATTATAACTTTAGTATATCTGCGTACCTGACGTGTTATGACGTGTTGGTAATGGCCTTCATATAAACCTACTTGCCAGTATCTATGTATAAATAGTTTTATAGGTTTAAAAAAGCTTCAACTAACACGTTTTTACTGGGAAAATAAAAATATACAATACACAAACGAAACGCCCAAAGTCTATAAAATTAAAAGTACTTTTGGTTCTTTTGAAATATATGCCTATATGAGATTTCTAAAACCAACTCCTGCTATCAAAACAATGTTCCTTATCATTTATCAAGACGTTTAAAACCGTATTCTTGTTTAAATTCATCCAAATCCGTCTGACAAGAAACAAAAGGCTATAAAATTAAGCCCGTGAATTATTGCGTACCGCAAGCGATAAAAATGTTTTATTTTTAAATGGTTATAAATGAACACATCAGCGTTGGAACATTCTTTCCATAGACAAAGTAATTAATGAGGTTAATTTGTTTCCGAAGTTTCAAGAAAGCTAAACAAGTATTCTATGTTACGACTAAGAACAAGTTAATTATTTTATAGATTTGAGAATTGGTTTTATAGTTGAAACATTTTGAACGGCAGCTTCTAAGGGTAGTATCAATCAATTGACTCTTACATCTAAAATAATGGTTCATTTAATAAAATTCAGAAGTTCGTCTTACAAACAAAATTTATTTAATTCTTCAATTTTGATTTTCTTACCGTCTACAGTTTAAATTTCATTTTCTCCTTTGATAGATTAATAGAGTAAGTTCGAACTGCTGCTCTAACAACCCTCAGTAAGTATTTCTCCGTATTGCACAAATCACTCAACACTATCAACACAGCTACTATCTCACAGGATATGATTTCCAGCTAATTGTGTCAAAGATAGCTGGTGCAGTTGATTTACCTTGTATTTAATGTGATCCAAAGTAAATTCAATTTTCAAGCGTAATTCCTTTTTTTAAATACGACGCTTATTTTTTTAAAAATCTTACTTAATGTGCTCTAGTAGGTACTATGCTTTAGTCTCTACTCTGCCTTCGGTTATCTGAGACCAAAATAAAATAAAAAATATGAATATGTTAATGCAACCTCTAACACTCATCTAGTGTGTATATAATGAGTTTAAAATATTACTAGTAAAGAATCTTAAAATGTGCATTGTGTACCTACATTAATTTTCATGAATTTGTAATAGTAACCATTTCGCGGAAATAATTAAGGCTTTATTAAAGCTCCCTGATGGCAGCCTAAACATTTCCTCGAAACTGTGACCTTCCCTTAATCTATCGATAAATATACTACATAGGGTGTTAAAGGACTGCTTCCGGAAACGAAAACTGGGCATTGCTAGAGGGGTACTCGTTACGTTAAAAGCAAAAAATATTTTTATGATCTAAAAATAACATTTTTATTAAAAATTATGCCAAATTTTTACATCCGTTATATTATTTTGTTTTGTTTTAAATAAGTGGTTTTTAAGAAAAACAAACTATTGAACTCAACCGCAAAGAATATAACAGTTTTCATAACAAACTTAAGTTTAATAAATAAACTTTTATTAAAAAAAGAAGAGCGTACTTTTATCATATTCCTTGCATCGTTCTTTAAATATTCTATTAAACTTTAAGATGATGCAGTGAAACCTTGTGTGCCGGCAATATGAACAAAAGCAAGCGAATTTAAATATTTAAGCTACATTACAGCACATTTCAAAGGCAGCTTTGGCATGTTAGTCTATTATATAGGTAGTAAAATTAATAATGAATAAAAAACGATCAAAAGAAAATAGGCTAGATTTTTTTCATCAAACGAGAAGTAACATAAAAAAATCTTATTTACCTACTGATTAAACATGTATCCTTCTCATTTCGTCACTGTTCGATATTCAAACTTATTATTTGAATTAAGCACGGCGTTTTTGGGTCCATGTTGTACCACCTACTAAAACAAAAAAGGAATGACCTACTTTTGCCGTAGAGTCAGCATAAAAGCAAACTATATTTGTACATTATAATCGAGAATTTTTGAATTGAGAATTTAACTACTGTAAAAGCACACTTGACTATACTAGTATCCGTATTCACTAAGTAAGGTATTTTTTTAGTTTATGATCCTTGATTTAAAGTCGCGTTGGAATTCAAGAGAAATCAAAGCTGCAATCAAGAATGATTTCATACTTTTTCCTTTTCCCAAAAATAAAAAAAGTACAAACCTTCTCTTATTTTCTTATAATCACAGCATTCAAAAGTCATCATAATTTTCATCAACACAGCAGTTCATGGCAAAAAATAATAAAGCCAATTTTCGCATTTCGTTTTCATCCAAATTGCTTTGCTTCTCAAAAAAAAAACAAACAAATGACATTAGCCCGCCACGTGCGTTATAACAATTTCAAAAGTGGAATGTTTCGTCCAAAATTGGCCTATTTGTTTGCACAACTGGCAACCGCATTTTTTAAAAGATTTTTCTTTACGGAACTTTTTCTTTTGAGTAATGGTCAAAGGGTAAGTAAGAGCATATTTTGTTTCAGGGATCATTACAAGGGTTACGTCTTGTGTCGCAATATCGCGTAGCAGGTTGTATCATATAATTTTACAATCATGTCAGGACAAGGTACTATACCCCAGTGGCTGTAACGACTTTTAGAGCTATGAAGGAAAGTGTAGCAAAGGGCTAAAGGTTTATGACTTTTTTGTCGTGTAGGGACAACCGCAAGCATTTATTCTGTGAGTGTAGGCGTAGGAATAAGGTCATAAATGGTAGAGACCAAAGAAAATGGTGAGAAAAATGAAAATAGACGGGCTGACGTAGGCCTAAAAAAACAATTCCTTGGTAATACTTCGCATTTTTGTATTAAGAGTAACGTAATACTTTTATTAAAAGGAATTGCAGGGAGTAGGATTTTATCGAGGTTAATATAAGAAAATCATCAAATAACAGTGCAATTTGCACATACCATTTAGAAGTACCTAGGTACATACATGTCCATGGAAAATATAAAATAATACTTTAATCGTTGCTCTATACCAAACTTTTTTAATTAAACTTATTTCTTTGGCATAAAATTTTTATCTTACCGAAAGTATAGTTAACTGGTGTCTTCTTTATACATAGTAAAAATAAATAGCTCAATACTCTGTGCAAAAAATCTTTAAAATATTTAAGATATAGATATGATCTGGGACAACATAAATGAGTTCTTATTACTTTGCAGGTCGACTCCCTTTCTTCACACATGAAAACACCGAGTAGAAATCTATTACCAATTTGAATAATTTCGCAGCAACTATACAGGGTGATTGGTAATGCGATACATTCCTTCTAAGAGGTTAAAGTAGAGCTTATTTGCAGTCAATTAAGGCATAATATGCTATGTCCGAAAATTGATAATTTCTGAGATATGCAACATTTAAGATTTTTTATAAAAAAACCCATTTTCGAAGTTCAAATGAATCCTTTTAGTGAAAAATTCAAAATTGAGTTTAATGTTTTGTTGTTTTATGGTAGCTTGATAACTAAAATTACATTTTAGATTCAAATTTGCTTAAATTAATCGTCCTTATTTCAGAAAAAGTCAAGAAACCAAGAACAACTTTTAAAAAAAGTTAAGTTTTATGGCAATAAAAAGCGATTTTCTAAAAAAAAGTCCAAATAATGTTGCGTACAAATTACATAAAAAACTTCCCCAATTCATAAGCTATTCAAAAAGGTACATTTGTCATACTAAAACTAAGTATTTGATTGACAATTCTACTAATAAAAGAAGTAACCTCTCTCTTAGAACGCCTCTACTTTGTGGTTACAGCGCACTTTTGCAGTGTTTTCTTTGGTTGATGTCGCCGTTTTGCACAGGGATAATGCAATAACATTAAAGTCTCCCGTTAAATAAATAAATTTTGTAAAAAACCAGAGCTTCAAGTGTGCAACCTTTGCAGTCAAATAGAAAAAAAATGTGTTAAGCGCAAAAAAAGTGACCTCTATTAAAAGGAAACTAACTGCATATTTTCATTAAGAACTCTTGAAATGGAATCATTTAAGATCCTTGCCTTCGAAGACTTTTTGTAGCGGTGCTGTCGCGCGTTAAGTAAACGCATGTTAGTCGAATTTGCAACGCGCTACATTATCGCAATTGTATCGCTGTAAAGACAATACTAACGCATCGCGACTGAATCATGGCTATGAAGGCACACAGTCAGCGACTGCTAGTCTACGATATCGATGCGAACGCACCACAGTATCGCTACAAAAAGTTGCTGTGGGCGAGGGTTTTGTAATGAAGAATACTCAGACATTCTTTTTATTTACGAATTGTGTAACGGCAACGCTGTTACAGCAAAAAAGTACTTGTTGCGTTTCCATAATCGACGTGTGTCAAACGTTAGAGTGTTTTTGGGGACGTATCGACGTCTCAGAAAAATAAAGCTTGTATCCGCCCGAACAAGTGAATCTAGTAGACCTCGAATTTGGCGAAATAGACGAAGAAATGATAGATGTTTTTCGCAAAAATCTAGCAACCACCACAAGAGTTGGCGACATCGACCAAAGAAAAAACAACAAGTGATGTGTAGTGATTAATGAAAAACATGTAGTTAGCTTTCTTTCTTTTAAAAGAATTAACTTTTTCCGCACTCAGCATACTCTTTTTTTCTAATTAACTGCAAAAGCTACACACTCGAAGGTTTGGCTTTTCAAAAAAAATATTTATTTAACGGCAGATCTTAAATGTTATTGCATTATCCCTGTGCAAGACGTCGTCATCAACCAAAGACAACAGTGCAAAAGTGCGCGGTAACCCCAATGTAGAGGCGTTCTAAGAGAGAGGTAACTTCTTTTATTAGTACAGTTGTCAATCAAATACTTAGTTTTAGTATGACAAATGTACTTTTTTGAATAGCTAATGAAGTGGGGAAGTTTTTTATGTAATTTGTACGCAACATTATTTGGACTTTTTTTTAGAAAATCGCTTTTAATTGCAATAAAACTTAACTTTTTTTAAAAGTTGTTCTTGGTTTCTTGACTTTTCTGAAATAAGGACGATTAATTTTAGCAAATTTGAATCTAAAATGTAATTTTAGTTATCAAGCTACCATAAAACAACAAAACATTAAACTCAATTTTGAATTTTTCACTAAAAGGATTCATTTGGACTTCGAAAATGGGTTTTTTTTATAGAAAATCTTAAATGTTGCATATCTCAGAAATTATCAATTTTCGGACATAGCATATTATGCCTTAATTGACTGCAAATAAGCTCTACTTTAACCTCTTAGAAGGAATGTATCGCATTACCAATCACCCTGTATACAACCCGCACTCAGACACGGCTGAGTTTCAATTGTATTCAATAGTTGAATTAGAAACTTATGTTGCAACATAGTTAGGGAACAGCCTGCGACAGATTTAGATGTTCGCGATTTTGCATTTTGAATTAAGACATAAATTACTTGGATATTATTGAAAGTGGGTACCTATTGATTATGAGTAACTTTGCTCTAAGAATTATGAGTATTCTTTGTCTTTTTATTCAACTGATATTGTTAGTTATTGCCACGTTTTTTCATGTAAAACAAAGATTACGTAACATTTATAATAAGATAAAAAAATGAGTATTTGCTATCGGAAACAAAGTTACGGATTCAATTTATTTACAAGTGATTGCATAAACTCGTTGTGCAGTTATAAAATATAAATTTAATAGTTTTTTCTCGGGAATTTAAAGAGCATCCAAGTTCTCAATTAAATTTCTAAATTTGTTGATTCCTTTAGTAATTGGTGTCCAAATGTCATCAAAAGCTTACAAATTGATGCTTTAATCCCAGTATTAAGAGATCTTAACCGCTTTTATTAATCAGGAGGCTTTCCTAATTCATTAATGCCCAAATAAGCCTCAAACAGACGGAAAATGCTACCATAGATCTTCTAAGATGGCCGGCACTTAAGGAAAATTGCTTGTAATAAGACAATCGCTAACAAAAAGAAATCACCCACTTCAGGCATTCTGGTAGCTTCAGTCGATTTGGCAGCACGAAAAAATATGGGGAAGTAAACCCAGGCAATAAAATCCGCATCTATTAGCAAAATGACCCTTAAAATACGATTTTGGAACTCTCGTAATAAAATAACAGACGAAGGTAGTCTTTTTTATTGATAATATATATCATGCCACTTGCATTATTCCTAACAACCATTGTTTATTAATTTTAAAAGCGACTTTTTAGTTAATATTCAATTTCTGCCTCTTGTATTGAATCATTTCGTTATATGACTACAAAAGCTTTTTATAAAAGTGTATTAATTTTGTTCGCAGTTCTCTTTCAATTTCGCATAACTACCTAAATTTTTATTGGACTTCGACTATTTTAGGTTTCCGATATTTGTGGATATGTTACCGGCAATCTGTTTAATTCAGGTATTCTATACAATACCTAGGTAATGTATAGAATACCTGGGGCGTCCAGGCAATGTATAAAATAAAATAAATATTATTGTCAATTCAATACTTTACCTAGGTAATGTATACAATACCTAGGCATTGTATAGATTACCTTCTGTACCACCGGCAATGTGTAAAATAAATAGACCTTGGTCTATATTTATCAATGATACCTATGCTCATAATAATTATGAAACAGGTTCTATAATTAAAATTAACTGAATTAAAATAATGCACCAATTAAAGTGTAAAAAAATTTGACGATTTGACAAATCCTTGTTCTGTCCCCGTAGTTTGAGGAGTCACAAATAAAATAATAGGTACGACGACGAGCGAAGCGAGGAGGAGTGTGAGGTTGAATGGTTACATACAGTATAATACCATAACCCTGATATTTTTTACTAAAAATTACTAACTACTTCGGAGAAAAAAGTTATGAAGCAAAAAAATATATATGTCGAAAAATTCCTTAGTAATGATACTATGACTCTGCCGTTGCCGGTCCCAAGCCCGGATGAAAAAAGAGGAGGGTTGGCCAGATGACATCTACCTGGCTGTAAAAGACAACGCCGAGCATCGGGCGGCGGTATAACCCGACCAACCCAAGGCCCCAGTAGCCTCGAGGGACTAAATAACCTCGGAAACACTGCCATGGAAGGACGTGGGAACCCACCATGAGTATTTTCCTATGAAAACCTTCATGAACTGCACACTAATAGAAACAAATATGTCTGACGACCCGACTGACCATCGGCGCCAGCCGGTACCCGGGCTGACTGGTGTGAAATATACTACCGAAGCTACCTGCAAGGTGCCGCATCAGGCCTTGCCAGGAAAAGATAATGCTACTGGCGCCAACAAGAAATTCTCTATCCAGAACGAACATCGAATCGCAACTTGGAACGTACGTGGACTTCTGCAGGCGGGAAAACTGACCATAGTAGAGAAAGAATCAGAAAAACACCGCATTTCTATCTTGGGGCTAAGCGAAACACACATGCGCGGGCAAGGGCATTTTAAAACAGCTATGGGCAACGTGCTCTATTATTCGGGACGTGAAGACAAAAGTGTAAGTGGCGTCGCAATACTGATACCCTCCCATCTAAATAAACACGTTCTTGGATATAATCCCGTCTCGGACAGGATCATAACACTGAAGCTCAACACCCGACCTACCACGCTTCACATAATACAAATATACGCCCCCACGAGCACGGCGTCCGACGAAGATATCAACGAATTTGTTAGAATCTCTTTGGTATTTTGATGTTTAAGAAATATATTTTAATGTGTCATTCAGGTTTTATCGTGTGTACTTAAAACAATGTCAGAAATAAAAAATGGATAATTGATTAAATTTCTTTCTCTATACCTTTTACATAACAAAGGTTATGGGCCCAGAAAATAAAATGTAAACGTGTGTAGAGAAAAATCGTGTGAGTAAGAAAAAAAAAGAGTAAGATTGATGGAAAATAAAGTAAATACATACATATAAACTGACTGACGACCTCTGTGGTGCAGCGGTATATATACCGGACTGCTAAGCGGATGGTTCCGGGTTCGATCCCCGGGTCGGGCCAATTTCGTAAAATAGTTTTTCGATATTGGCTCGTGTCTGGGTGTAACTAGGTTCTCCCCTAGTCCATTGTGTGGTACCTATAGTACAAGCTTTGCTTAGTTAAGGGCCACACAGTTGGTGTGTCAGTCTGGAGATTTATTTATTTATTATTATTTATTTATAAAAAAAGGAAAATGGCTACTACAAATTTTCCTCAATTAAAAGCTGAGAACTTTAACAACTGGTTATTTAGGGTAGAAGTAATTTTAGATGAGAAACAGTTGTCTTATACGATAGGAGAAGGAAGTACTGAAGAAAATAAAAAAGGTAATTGGTTAAAGGACAATGCGAAGGCAAGAAGTATCTTAGTGCAATGCATACCAGACAAATATCTAAATTTCGTAAAGGAATGTAGAACTGCAAAAGATATTATAAAAACGCTAAAGTTAACATTTCAACGGAAAAGTATAATATCAATAATACATTTGCGAAGAAAATTATTAAATTTGAAGCAAGATAGAAATGAATGCCTAGAAGATTATTTTCAACGGTTCGATGAGTTGGTAAGAGAGCTAGAATGTGCACAAGAGAAGTTAAATGATAGAGACAAAATTGCTTGTTTGTTAACCGGATTGGATGAAAAATATGATACGGTTATTACTGCGATAGAGTGCAATACAGATTTAACGACAGAAGATAATAAGGCGGGAGACCTAAAGCTAGATTTTGTGAAAGCGCGATTACTAGATGAAGAGCTGAAATTGAAAAATAAAGAACCAAATTCAAGTAACTTTAATGAAACTACATTTCTAGTAACCTGTTATCGATGTCAGAAACCAGGACATATAGCAAAAGATTGTTATAAATTTAGAGGACGCGGACGCGGACGTGCGAGGCCATATAGAAGCATGAGAGGAAGAGGAGCTTATGTGAACACAGGGGAAACAGGACATTTTTCAGGGGATATGTTAGTACAAAATGATAACGATCGAGCTACTACTTTTATTAGTACAGGTATGGCTTACTGTATTAACACTGAGAAGGAAAACGAAATTAACTGGGTAATTGATTCGGGCTGTACACATCATCTTGTTCATGAAAAATATGAGAAATTCATGATAAAAGTTAGGAAATTGCAAAATCCGATTAAAATTTATGTAGCGAACGGTGATTACTTTGTGGCAGAGAAAGTAGGGAATATACAATTTTTGGTAGGTGGAATCTCAGTAAAAGAAGATGCTTTACTAATGAAAAATTTAACTTTTAATTTACTTTCTGTCAAAATGATGGTTGCTAATGGAAATTTTGTCGAATTTAGTCATAACGCTGTAAAAATTACAACTTCAGCTAATCAAATTATATTAGGATCTTGTTTAGGCAACTGTGTCCATGCTACTTGCAATAGTACAACGTCATCAGAGGCCGAACTTTGGCACAAACGTTTAGGGCATGTTAACCGTAAGGGTCTTGGAATTTTAAGATTATCGATTAGTCCCAAAATATGTGGGCCATGTCTAGAGGGAAAGTCTACTCGACTACCTTTCCAACGTACAAGAGGACCAAGATCAAGACATGTCGGCGAACTGCTGCACACTGATATTGCAGGACCAACTAGAACGCCAGGACTTAAAGGTGAGCGTTATTATCAAGTAGTTGTTGATGATTATTCACATTTTTGTGTTACTTATTTACTACAAAACAAAAGTCAAGCAACAGAAAATTTAATTCATTATGTAAATAGATTAGAAAATGACAAAGGAGTTCGAGTTAAAAATGTACGATGTGATAACGGCAGGGAATTTAGAAATAACACATTGGAGACATTTTGTAAAAATAAAGGTATTCAGATTCAGTATACTGTACCCTATTCTCCACAGATGAATGGCGTTGCTGAGAGAATGAATCGGACTATTTGCAACAAAGCACGAACGATTCTCAATGAATCTGCATTGCCCAGGGAACTATGGTGTGAAGCTATTTGGTGTGCTACGTATCAATTAAATAGATGTCCATCAGGAGCAATTCATTATAGAACTCCAGAAGAGATTTATCGAGGTAAATTAAATCTGAAACATTTAAGAGTATTTGGAAGTAAAGCCTGGACTGTTATAATGCCGAAACAAGATAAGTTTGATAAAAGAGCAAAAGAAACTAGGATGGTCGGCTATGCGCCGAATGGATACCGTTTGTGGGATCCAGAGACGAATGATGTGATAATATCGAGAGATGTAAGGTTTGATGAAAATGATATTAAATATAAAGGAAAGGAAAAAGCAGACGAAGAACAAAGAGACTATTATATCGATGAAGAAAGTATTGATAATGAGACAGAACAGGAGTCTAACAAAGAGAAACAAGTTGAGGAAATCGAAACAGATATAAATGAAAATGGAAATGGAAGACAGGTGAGGATTAGAAAATCACCTAATTATTTAAAAGATTATGTAGTTGAAGATAATGCAGAATATGATGAAGAATATAAAGATGCAAATGTAGTTTATTGTTTAATGGGAAATTGTGATCCAAAATCGTATGTTGAAGCTATTAATAGAGGAGAAGATTGGCAAAAAGCTGTAAATGAAGAAATAAGCTCATTAGAAAGTTTAAAGACGTGGAAAGAAACTGAATTACCAAAAGGTAAGAAAGCTATAGATACGAAATGGATATTCACTACAAAATCAGACGGTCGAAAGAAAGCCAGGTTAGTTGCAAGAGGATTTCAGACGGAAAGTGCTTATGATGTATATTCTCCAGTAGCAAGAGTATCCACAATAAGAATGATGTTAAGTCAAGTTGTACAGAAAAATTATAAAACAAGGCAATTGGATGTGCCAACTGCTTTTCTGAATGGTGACCTGAATGTTGAAGTGTATATTAAACCGCCAGAAGGAGTTAAAGTATCTGAAGGAAAAGTGCTAAGACTGTATAAAGCTTTGTATGGATTAAGAGAAGCGCCCAGATGCTGGAACGAACGGTTCCATAATTATGTGTTAAAAGAAGGTTTTAAACAATCGAAACACGATTTCTGTTTGTACAAGAAAAATAATATATGGCTATTGATATGGGTAGATGATACTATCGTTATGGGGAAAGAAAATGAAAATAATAAAGTTATTGACATGTTGAAAGAAGAGTTTAAGGTACGAGATTTAGGAGAAGTCAAAGACTATTTAGGTATGGAAATTACATTTGATAAAGAGAATTTACAAATTAGTCAAAAGAAATTAATAGAAAAGGTTCTAAAGAAATTTGGTATGGAAGAGTGTAAGGGAGCGCAAACTCCTATGGAACAAAACTTGACTCTACAGGATGAAGAAATAATGAAAGATATACCTTATAGAGAGTTGGTAGGTTGTCTGATATATATTTCAAGCATTTCAAGACCAGACATAACGTATGCTACGTCTTTTCTTAGCAGGTACCTAGATAAGCCGACACATACAATATGGATTGCAGGCAAACGAGTGCTAAGGTATTTGAAACAAACAATTAGTAAATGTTTAACTTATACTAAGTCAAAGGATTCCGAAGAATTATTAGCTTACTCAGATGCTGATTGGGGAAGTGATAAACTAGATAGGAAAAGCGTAAGTGGTTGTACAGTATTTTATTATGGTAATTTGATTTCGTGGTACTCTAAGAAGCAGTCAACTGTGTCATTGTCTTCAGCAGAGGCGGAGTATATAGCAGCAGCAATGACAGCACAGGAGTTAGTGTATTTAAAAGGTATTTGTTCATTTTTTCATAATGTGGACACAGTTGCATATCTTTTGGTGGACAATCAAAGTGCGATTAAAATGATCGAATGCAATGTAAACAGTAAACGCACCAAACATATTGACATTAAGTATCATTATATAAAGGATTGTGTAAATAAGAATTTATTTTCAATTTCATATGTTTCAACTAATGAAAATGTAGCCGATGTGTTAACTAAGCCTTTATGTTCCATAAAACATAATATTTTTGTTAAGAAGATGAGAGTAATGTAATAGGTAGTTAATTTTCATTTTATTGTAAAGTTTTCAAAGAAAGTTATATTTTAAGTTTGAATAGGAAGTTTAGGTGATTGAAGAGTTTGTTTATATTGTTTACTAGCTGGTGCCCGCGAACTTCGTTTCGCCAACTTAGAAGAAGAAAATAAGTCGATTCAAGTAATTGTGGCACCTTACACACTTAAATACAATAGGTACTTACCACAGAGCTGTCAAGTGCGGCGCAGCTGGCGCGCGTGGTTTTTCTTTGGTCTGTGGTACTTACGTAATAATAATTATATCAAAAGTAGATAGGGAGAAAAAAACAGAGTATGTAAGTAATAACATTTCAGTGTGCAATGCAACACAACAATGAATAGGTCACGCCTCAGCATATATCTATCACTTTACAGAGATAGACGCTGTTTTTCAGTCGCGGCTAATTTGTCATCGAGCGGATTCCAAGAGGAGGAGTAGGTACGTTTAATTTTACTTTGGTAGGTTTCTTATGTAAGTAGGTACTTTAGATTAGACAAACCATGTACGTATAGTTACTTGAGTTTTAGGTCTGATTTTACTTAATTTAAGCAAGATCAGAGGAGAAGAGAATTAAGTGAAAAAAGTGAGATCGATTTACAATAAAATTATATTATATTTTTTTACAGTTATGTTACACATTGTAAATTTTTATATACACCAATTTACAGTATTACATTACATATACAATATTTATGTACAGTTATTTTTTTTACAGTTACGTTATACTTAATGTAAATTTTTATATACATCTATTTACAGTATTACATACAATTATTATTATGTCCAATAATAATTACGTAATAAGAAAATAAAGAAAGAATAAGAAATGAGAAACATGTTTAGGCTGATGACCCAGATGTCAATGCCTTAATTTAATAAAAAAAAAATGTCTACGCATGCGCAATGGATGGAGATGAAGCAAGATGGAAGCAAGAAGGACGGAAGGAATGCACATGTTTTATTCCTTTCATTTTTCGTAATATTGTTATGGTTTTTTGGATGTTTGTGTGTATTATCATTATTTATCTTAGAAAATTATGGAATTTATATTATTATTAGATTAGATAAGATATTAGATAGATTAATATTATAATTATGTTGGTACTTTTTCAAATCTCGGTTTCAGTGTAGTTTGCACATCATACTACCACGCACCCCTATGAAATTCACGTGCAAACGTATTTCAAGTTTTTGCCAACCTCCCCCCCCCCTTTTAGGGGTTGTTTTTTTACCCTATAACCTGGTCCATAATTTTCTCTACATAATAGTAAAAGTTTCATCAAAATCCGTCCAGCCGGTTTCGCGTGATGCTCAGCCAAATAAACAGATAAACAGACAAACAGATAAACAGACAAAAATTCTAAAAACTATTGGAACGTGTTCTGTTATCAATTTAAAGTATACCCAATATTTTTTTTTTCGAATATCTTTTATGTACAGACTTTCCATCCTCTTCAGCTTTATTATATGTATAGATTTATATTGAAATGTCAAGTTGTGTCATGTCATTTAAATATTAGTTTATAGTGTTGGGACATGTACGTTAATGTTATCGATATTATTTTAGTGATGGAAAGTTGTCGATTAAAATGTTTTAGTAATGTTTTTCAGTTTGCAATTTTGAATTTAGCAATTCAATATTGAGAGGGGGTGTTAGAATCTCTTTGGTATTTTGATGTTTAAGAAATATATTTTAATGTGTCATTCAGGTTTTATCGTGTGTACTTAAAACAATGTCAGAAATAAAAAATGGATAATTGATTAAATTTCTTTCTCTATACCTTTTACATAACAAGTGAACTAAGCCGTGTCCTTGAGGAACTCCCCAGCCGAGACACAACTATCATTCTTGGCGACTGGAATGCAAAAATTGGATCTACCTCTAATGATGACCATATCAGATCTACTGTTGGGAATTTCGGACTGGGAGCTAGAAATGATCGAGGTCAGAAACTATTAGAATTCTGCATAGAAATGGATCTCAGCATCATGAATACCTTCTTCCAACACCACCCTTGACGCTTGTATACGTGGACATCACCAGGAGCTCGCTATCGCAACCAAATAGATTACATCATCATTAATAAACGATGGCGATCCTCAATAAGTAATACAAGAACATACCCAGGGGCTGAGTGTGGATCTGACCATAATCTACTAATAGCTAAATTCCATCTTCGCTTAAAGGCACCAAGGAAAACTCTACCTACCAAACCAAGAACTCTTAACTCTGCTGAAAAAAGTTATGTTAGAGACACAGTTGAATCCAAACTATCGTATAATCCATCCGCACCGATGGACGCCAATACGTCGTTGAATCACCTGAAGACAATCATATGGCAAACCCTTAACACCATTGAAGAAAAGAGGAAAGCAACCCCTACTGATTCTCGTAAAAAGAAATGGATCACTGACTCTACTTGGGACCTCATTGAACTGAGGAAAGCCATCAAGGTTAAGGGTTTACAAAACGATCTTGTACGAAAGGAGTACTCTAACTTGTGCAACCAAATAAAAATACAGTGTCGCCGTGATAAAAACAATTTTATCGCTGACATCTGCAAAGACATTGAAGAACACTCCATTAGGTATCAAACCCACGACCTCTTCAGAAAAGTGCGCACCTTATGCAGAGAGTTTAAGCCCAAAACATGGATCATAGAAGACAAAGATGGAAATCCGATTCACGATTTGGATGCCATTGCAGAGCGATGGAGTGAATACTGCGAAAATCTCTACAGCGACACCACCACCAGTTTCCAAACAGACACCAGTAACTTCCAGGAGTCTGACGCAGAGCCCCCAATCCTACTTTCCGAGGTTACAGCCGCTATCAACCGACTAAAGAACAAAAAAGCCCCTGGTCCCGACCTGATCACAGCCGAAATCCTAAAAGCCTTGGGTGAAAAAGGCGTACTTTCCTTGCTTGACACCTGGAATCACGTTTGGTCTAACGGTACATGGCCCCAAGACTGGACTGAGTCGACCATACTACCACTACACAAAAAAGGATCGACCAGAATATGTAGCAACTACCGAACTTTAGCACTAATCTCCCACGGAAGCAAGGTCCTTTTACACATCCTAAACAACAGGATCCGCCACTTTTTAGATTGGCAAATTCCACCTGAACAGGCCGGCTTTGTAAAGGGGAAGGGTGCAAGAGAACAGATTCTGAACATCAGACAGCTGATTGAAAAATCCTACGAGTTCAACACACCCTTAGTTCTATGTTTCATAGACTATAGCAAGGCATTCGACTGCGTTAATTGGAACAAATTATGGACGTTGCTCTCTGAACTTGGAGTACCCCGTCACCTTGTCTCGCTGATCCAGACACTGTATGTCAACAACACTGGTGCTGTAAAGATAGATCAAACCACCTCCAAACGTTTTAAATTCGGCAAAGGAGTGAGGCAAGGATGCATCCTGTCACCTATCCTATTCAATATCTATGGGGAATACATCATGCGACGCACCCTCGAAGGATGAGACGGCGGGGCTTCCATCGGCGGTGTAAAAATCACCAATTTGCGCTATGCTGATGACACCACACTTGTAGCAACCAGCGAAACCGAGATGGAAGCGTTACTAGAACGTATGGAACGCGTAAGCAGGGAATTCGGACTTTCAATCAACAAGACCAAGACGAAAATCATGGTGATTGATCGTTCTAAACTACTGGAGCTCAACGGGACCCTCAACCTTCAATATGTGGATAAATTCATATACCTGGGCTCCACCATATCCAGCGATGGCTCATGCGAACCCGACATACGAAAGCGAATTGGGATGGCAAAAGGTGCGATGACTAAACTAAGCCGTATCTGGGCAGATAGGTCCATCGTGAGGAAGACCAAGATAAGTTTAGTGAGAACACTAGTGTTCTCAATTTTTCTCTATGGCGCCGAAACTTGGACCCTCAAGAAAGCCGATTGCGCGCGCATCGATGCATTTGAAATGTGGTGCTGGAGGAAGATGCTACAAATACCTTGGACAGCTCACCGTACAAACGCATCGATCCTACAAGAACTGGGCATCACCACGAGGCTATCGCTGACCTGCTCTCGCCGGATTCTAGACTTTTTTGGCCATATAGCCAGGAAGAAGGGTGACAACCTTGAAAAACTGATGGTGACAGGAAAATCCCACGGAAAACGATCGAGAGGAAGAAGTCCGATGCGCTGGACTGATCAGATCCGCACTAACACGCATCAGAACGTCCACGAGGCAATCCACACTGCTGAAGACCGAGCCAAGTGGAAAGGGATAGTTTCTGATATAATTCGTGGAGGTCACGACCCTCAGCATTGAGGAAAACGAATCAAGGAGGAGGAATGATACTATGATTTAAAAATGTATGGCAACTAACTATTATGAATTCCATTGGTAGGACAAAAATAAATGAAGAAAAAAATAACAAGAAAAATTTATAACAGTGATTAGTGTAATATATACCATAATACAGATCCTCTCTAACGTTCTTCATTTTAATGTTACCTGCATTACATACATTACCGGCCGCGCATTCGGTATTGTATAGAATACCTAGGCAAAGTATAAAATAAATGATATTTCATACATTACCGGCACGTTTTAGGTATTCTATACATTACCTAGGCATTGTATAGAATACCGGACTATACACATTGCCGGTAACAGATACATATCCTTTTTCTATTCATATAATTCTACGTTTATGTGGTTCGGACTCAATAATATGTCATAGTTCTGCTGTTTCAATACAGTAAACAGAGCGTAGTAAACAGTTACATAAACTAACCAACCTGAGATTACTGCTTAAAATAAGATTCTATTTAGTAAGACATAAACCTAAAACATTGTAAGCGCTTTAACGCAATTGACATTATATTTTGTTTCCCCAAAAACTTTCTATAAACTAAAAATATTATAAATCGGAAATATTGCACATTTTACTTGAATAGCTTTGAAAAGCTGTACATGCACGCCGGATGCATCGTTAAAACTTTTCAGTAAGAAGTTTCAGCTTTATTTGAATAACGTTGGCATACAATTTGTTATGGAAATTCGTGGAATTGAATGCGGCACAAAATTATATTCAACATGTTCATGAATTGATGACGTTAAGGTTTTTAAGTTTAAGCACACTCAGTGGGTTAATGAAAAGAATAAAAAATATGTTATTGCAACAAGTTGTTACATAAGCATGAGATATTTAAAAACCTTAGATGAAGTTACTAGGAAACTAAATTTCAATAGAAAGCTATAAAGACCATTAATTAATGCTGTTCCTAGAACAAACTTTACGATAAACTACATTTAACTCGGCTATCGGAAATATTTCACCCTTATTCAATTACTCTACCGATTGCCTTTCATTTAAAAGTAAAGTAAAGTTCTAAATAAATATTTAATACTGACTTTTTAAAGTTAACAAGAACGTATATTTGAAACTAGTATTTCAGCCGCAGCTTCGCATGCGTCAAGTTTAGATTTGAACTTTGGAAATGCAAGAGGCACCCTTTATTGTGTGAAAAATTTGATTTATTTTAAACTTATTAAAGCGATAAAGCTGATTTAATATTAGCAGCTATTCTGAAGCATTATCAATCTGTTCAAAAAAACACACACACATATCCAACAATCGTGAATTTGTAAAAAAAAAACAAACAATAGTTCGTTTACAGCAAAAAAGTCTACAGAATCCTAAAACCAATACTTCCGATTTGTACACCTTTGTAAACCTCTAGGTACAGTGCCGAGTACTGCTAAAGAATTTCTTAGCAGCACTGGTATTGGTCTGGTTTTATTTCGATCACGTATGAAAAGAGAATGGGCAACATATGAGCGGTGTATGGGTACGTGGTCACGAATATTGCTCTGGTACAGGTGGGAAGTACCTGACACTAGGGAAAATACGGGGTTAAAGTTGGTTCTAGAACGTTAGATTCCAGACAGGTACTTTACAGGCAATGTAAATGAAGGATTTTATAATCAAATCAAAGGATTTGTCATTGTCGTTTGCTTTGATGAATTTAGTTTATTCATGGCAAAACGGCATTAATCCGAATGTAAGGTTAGCTTTTTTTATATAAGTATAAAATAGGGAGCAAACGAGCATGCGGGTCATCTGATACACCCACAATTACATGTTGCTGGCCTATGAGAAATTGGGCACCGGATATCGCACTCACCGAACGAAACGCATAAACATTGACTAACGTTTGGGGGAAACGTGTTAGAGAATTAAAGAGCTTAAATGGTTTAAAGCTTTATATTGAAAGCATAAAATTAAGTTTAATGTTATGTGCCCACATTCCGAGCACCAAAATATGTCTGAGTCTGGAAGGAAGCCGTCAAATGCCATTATTTCCTCTTTAAATTCTATTTGAATATTATAAAATAATAGCTGCCAGTATTAAAGCAATAAGTTTCCTATCTATCGTGCTTACGCACCTTACACATTGTCCCTACTTCACGTCGGTTTTCTGTGCGACGGTCGTATTTCACCGGTCGAGTCAGCCCAGTAATCGCTGCAGACAGAGCCTACAGCTAGACTCTACCACTCTAAAAAGCTTTGGTTTTATGTTGAGATTACTTCTGAATAATTGGACTAAGTTTTATGGTAAAGATGTATTTAGTTATGGTAGTATTTTCCAACGAAAACACATAAACGCGATTGTAATTAAATGTAATTAGCGTTTTCGTACCAACTTCACACTCGTATGTGTCCAAAGCCAGTTCATATTTACACTTGACAAAACACCGTCTGATTCACCTGATTCTAAACACGTAATAAGCTTTCCTTTGTGCTGATATTTCCTATTATTTATTTACATTGCTGAAACCTAGTGAAAAAATAAAGATATAACTCTGAAATATAGGGACCTTTATTTTCATGCTATCTTCAACAGGTACGTTTCTAAAAGTTTTTTTTCCCGGCGTCTCATAAACAAACTTGGGTATAGAACAACCAGTTATTCTGCGGCTCAGTCTAAGTCCCTTGTCCCAAGTACATTCTGCATTAAGCTTGTAATAATGGTATATAAAGTCCATTAAACATTTGGGCATATTGCCAGAACACCTCGACACAGTGTAACAGAGCCTAGGATATGCAAACATTTGCGTACAAGGCACCTCTTTAGTACAATGAGCGACGGAGGGTTTTGATAATTTTGTGACTAGACGTTCAGGGTTATACTTTTTAGTAGAAATTTAGAGCTTTAGTTACGTAGGTAGGAACTTATAAAATAAATTAGGGTTGCTATTTAATTGCAAAAAAGATTTTTAAAAAATTACCATTACAATGCTTAGAAGAAAGAATTCTTCAGTTGCATTTGACAAATCCTAGTTGTTGCTTATGCTAACTATTCTTTTTATAATTAACATCATTACAAAATTAAAATTGAATGTACAGAATTTAAAATGGAAACAATTTCCAAAAACAAGGTAAGAATTATAGCCAACATTCCATTAGCTCTTTTATTCTGGTTGGTATAAAGATGCAACTCAGTTCTTTTATTTCTAGGTAGCAATAAATTTGGACAAAAGACATTTTACATAGAATTTATGTTAGTGCTAGTTCATAAATGTCTTCAATGAAACGGGGTCACCCTAATAATTTTTAGGTGCTTCGGATGGGTTGACAACCTGAAATTGCATACGTCGCTTTTAAATAGTGTGTCAGATTGAACATAAAGAACTTGAATTCAGTCCGTTAGCACATACTGAAGTTAGCCATAAAATTGGTAGTTAATAAGATGATTTAAAATTTAGAGTTACCTTATAAAATTCGAATGTGCTTTAATATTAAGTATAAATTGTGAAAAAAGGTATTTTAAGTTCTATTCATAAAATTTTAATGTATTCCCTTGTATTGTTCTAAACAAAAAGTCAAATTAAAACTTAAACAGGGTTAATCTGATGGAGACTTGCAGGAATTCTCCGAATCTCTGAAATATTTGAATACAATAGAGTAAGCTTTTACACACCAAACTACATTTAACAACCACTATACATCAATCCGACAAAATTGACCTCTATTATCAGCGAAAATGTTTTGACTCCAACTAACAATCCGCGCCCGTTTCCAAATTAGTCTGAATTCTAAAACAGACCAAGATTTCACCGTCCCAGTCAATTTGTCTACAATTTGTGTAAACACAACTCCGAACTTAGCTGCTTCTAACTTGGGCTATTCGGACTATTGTGTTTTGAAACAAGTCGCGACACAACCGAAGTAAGGAGTTGGATTCTGTGCAATTGTTAAAGCAAAGGCTAAGAGGCAAGATGAGTTTAAGTAATTTCAATGGGTAAGATCTGAATTGTAAACAAAAATACTTCAACTGTTTCGTTTAAAAATAATACAAACAATATTTATATTATAACTTATATTTTTGAATATTGTGTGTCGCAAATAATAAAATGAAAAGCTTTTTCATGTAATTAAAAGTATAGACAGAATCAAACAGACTTATTGGAAGAATTTAAAATTCGTAGGGACGTTATTTAGTTATGTTTCATATTGCCACCTTTCCCGTAGGCGTATTTAATTTTAAAGTTAAAGTTGATCTCATAAAATGTTTAAAAAATATTAGTTTTACAAATAGAGTAAATGGTCTTTGCTGCTAATGGCAACAAAAATCAATGTACCTATCTGCAATAAATTTGCTAAACAAGCTAAACAATTTTTGTTCGTTCAAAGTGTATTGTGTTTGAATAATAATTATTTAAATGTATATCTTAACTAGCGACCCGCCCACGCTTCACAATGGTGTAATTTGGCGCGACTTGTTCCCGTTAAGCTAAATTTTAGCCAACTTAAAATAACTTTATCAGAATTTTCTTTATTTACAAAAAATGAGTAAATATCCTAAAAGATGGCGAAATCCGCATCAAAATCCATTACGTAGTTTAGGAGGAGATAGCGGCCAAACATACAAACATACACAATTAGCGACTTAGATTTATACTATGCAATGATAATATTATCAAACAAAAAACGTTCCCAAGTTTTTAAGCCATGAGGTTATAGCAACCATACGTAAATGAAAAAATTTCACAATAAAATCTAACAGTAAAATTAATAAAATTTATACCATAAACTTCTATTATTGAAATGAATTGCTGCTTTTCAATTCAGTTGTTAGTTTTGTCTATTGTACGGTAGCAGTCACATGTAGTTTTTAGGTAAGCTGTCGCCTAAAAATATTGTCACAATTTCCAACACGTTTCTATTTTTATAAACGATTTTGACAATGGCTTTTTAAAGCCAACGCAGTTTTTTACTGGATTTTTTGCCTATGGTAATGATACAGAATAGTTTTATCTTTCATATTTCTGAATATTGTAGGTACGTATATATAATAAGTCCTCGTCTTTGTCTGTTATAATAATATGTACTTCTTCACATATTTTAAACGACACACATTACACTTATCAGAAAGTTAGCCTAAACGACTACGACACTCCCTGATAACGCGTCTATTAGTTAAAGTTAATATAGATGAACCAATTTCAATGTCCAGTGATTGTCAGAAGTTGTGCCATAGCTAGGGCGTGTTACTCTCGTACCAATCTGCATCCATTCACTACACAAATGGCATCGTTATGTAAATTAGTTTGTATACATTAAATAATGGACACATTAATGTAACTACTTGTAGTAATATGTGTGTGTATTACTAGCTAGACATGAGCTTTACTTGTAACGGAGATTTGTCTGTACCCGTCGCGTTTGGCAGACATAATGGCTAGCGCAGTTTACGTTATACGCAGTAGAGCACTGATATCTGTACTCTGGTTCTTAATTGTCTTAGTTACCTGTTATTACACCCATAGAACGATAAGAGGTAACCATTCACAGAAGCGAATAATAAATGTTAAAAATATCGGAAGACACTTTAGTAACTTTTATAAAGTAAACAGTTATCAGGGAAGAAGGTCCAATCAAATCCTATTCTATTTCAAACATTAAATGTTACTTTGTATCTGTTCCCATATTATTTAGTTGAAACGTGTGACGTAATGGCTCGTAAACCTTCCAAAGTAAGGCACACCTGTTGTTTCAGTAACACTGACTGAATATCATAAATATTAATCTCTTGGCCTTAATAAAAAAAGAATATGAAACATAACTGTAGTAAAGTGATTTCATTTAAAACGCTACGTCAAATAACCGTAGCATCTGTTGTCTACGACAAAAATCGTAGTATACCAGAGTATTCGTAGAGCGTAGCTTATTAAAAGTTTAGCTTTTGAGGTCTTCCATTAGCTTTTAATATGTATCTAACTTTTTCTAGGTATTGGAAAATGTGTTTACAGTTGCAGAAAAAAATAATCCTTTAATAACTATATTTAAACAGTCCTGATAAAAATATTCATAAAAAAAATATAGACTTTTATTATTTTATAATTATTTACATATACCTTTAAAGTTTCACACAAATAAACCTAAAGTCTTTGACTGTTGAATATTTTATTTCGTTTATTTAATATAGACAGACAGTAACAAGACTCCGCATTTTTTTACCGAAACGCAAACGTAATTGGGTCAAGACATTTTTTACAAGGCAATGAGATTATTTAAAGAATTTCGGCTGGGGATTGTTCAGACAAATGATTCTATATTGTAAGCAAAACCTTATAAGTAGGCTTATTACAGGTAAGAGATACAGTGCCTTCTTTCTATGATTCTTAATTTTCATTTTCTTTTACCAATGCTAACGCTTTGTAATCAACATTTACATTTGTAGAAGTATCCAAATGAATTATTTATGAATAGTTTTAGAGAATTCCGGGCAAACTACCAAGACAAGAACTCTCAATTGTCTTATTATTTTTAAAATAAATATTTATGTTCAGTTTTTGTGATCAGACGATAGTGTGCTCATAAAAATGATATCAATTTCTTAAATTGTTTTTAGATATAATCATTGTGTGCCCAATTGATTTTCAGATAGGAATAAATAATTGTAGCCAATATCGCAGCTTGTACGGTGTATAGACGGACAATTTGGTATTGATATAAGTAAAGAAAAGTTATCTAGATTTAATAATGATGGCTTTTGTCCAACAGTGACTGATTTATCATTATAAATAGTTGTAAGTATCGCGGATCACTATAAATTTAAGCAATTAGTTGCAAATCACAATTACAGCTCAAGTTACCAATAATTATTCGTATCATAACCAAGTAATCACAATTATACAATTTGCCTTACTCATCTTATTGAATGGTAAATTATAATTACATCTCACCTTTTTGTCCCGATGTAATACTATTAGGATCTATTCAATTGTTTGAGAGCTAAATACATTGCTTCAGCCTGTCTCACTACCATCAAGCTCACGTTAAACGTAGTTAAAACTTCTGAGTTTTTGCTTCAGAAGTAATAGATGACCAGCCCTGGTAACTAGGCAACATCTGAGGAGTGTGAAAGATCTAGACTCTAAAGCCCGTTTTCACCAACGTACCCTTAAAGTTTGGGGACACTTAAAATATTTACAAGGTCTATAAAATAACAATTTAAAGCTTTATATTCTATTTTTTTACTACAATTTGTTGTATTTGTATATTTATAAACCCCAAGAAAATTTGATCGCAATATAATTATGTAGCTTTAAGTGTTGTTTAAAATGAGCTAGGAATCCCTTAAATTTAGGTAACGTTGGTGAAAATGGGCATAGGAGTACTATTACCAACTATGATTACTTTTTAGTCCGCTTTTATGTTACTCTCGAAGAGTAAGTAAGGTAGAATACCCAAATATGGAAGTTATAAGGATTGTGTTTTCCTTTTTGCTCTATAATTTATACGTTTTACTTTACACGTTTCTGGGGATTTGCACGTTGATAAGTGGTATCTTTAAGAATAAGTTTTCGATTCTTAGTTTCATCAAAATAATCTTAATTAAATATACCCCCCGTCAAACTCCAATTATGGCCGTCTGATATCGGACGCCATATACACAAAATATTGACAATTGGGCAGACGCTTCATTTGCAGCTCGTTTAAAAACTAAAATAAACAATTTGAAACAGTTTACTAGTATTCAAGTACAAGATGAATAAAATAAAAATTTTCAATAATTTACTGATTGAACGTAACTTCATAATTGGGTCCAAGCATATAACCAGATCCAATTATGAATTTTAAATAAAATTAAGTGTAAAATTCCATTGGAGTTTTATGTTGGAGCGTTTTATTAAACTTTTGTTATCGAAAAAGGGTTATTGTCGAAAACTAAATTGCGGATAGCCCTAAATTTTGATTTCATAGCACTTTGAATACTGGCATGACTGATTACTGTTGCTATTTCAGTAAAATAATTTACCAGGCTATTTATTTTTGAAGAAATGTCGATGAAAAACCATAATTGGTCCAGCGTCATAATTGGTGTCGTTACCTTACCATAAAATGTCTTGCTGTTGACGGCAACTAAAACAATGTGTGATCGTGATTGAGATTTTTTCGAACAAAAAAATATATAAAGGTTCGTTTGCTCACGTAACTATGAACCTTGATTAATTTCAAACCCAGAAACACATAAGATTTGACTTTTGTATGAAAATAATCCCTTAGGTACTTAGGCATTGATATTGACTTCTAAGGTTAAAGTTTAGTTACACAGTTAAAATCCATCCGTATGTAGGTTGTAACAGAAACTTTTATCATCTACTGTCTATAAATATTAAAATTAGCAACAAAACGCCCCATAGCTATTTCTCAAGTAATAAATATTTGTTGTCATTTGGAAAGGCCGTGCAAATGACAGTAAAAGGTTAATTTTCTGGAAGTTTGGCAACAGTAATAAATTCTGGGACCACAATTTCGATATAATTTACCTGAAAGTCGGATTATTTCCTACCTACCCGCATAAAATTTTGTCTTTGATATTCTTAGCTACTTATTGATGACAACTTACCTATTGCATTAGATAGGTTAGATCTTTAATTCTTTAAGATAATTAAATAAGTGGTAATTAATGGTAATCAGATCTTGTTAAGTGTTATGCATATGTTTTGGAGAGATATTTTAAATTTAAATTTTAACAATTCTAGGCTTTTGGTTTCATGTTTGCCTTTTCGTATAAGTAGATAAGTTCGCCAAAGCTATAGTTGAAATTTTAGCAATAGTTTATCATTCTGCCGTCACTAGCATAATTGCAGTAAGTACGATTTAGGCGGTTTCGAGAAAAACGCGGTTAAGTTTTGGTGCGAAAATGTTGCATAAATTCTTTTTTTAATCATATCGTGATGGTTGATACCTTAGTAGATGATATAGGATCTCCAAGCCTATCTTATTACATTTCGGAAAACTTTTACCGCGTTTTCTCGAAACCGCCTAAATCGTACTTACTGCAATTATGCCAGTGACGGCAGCATTGTTAAGATAGTTTTTATCGTTAATGCCTTTATTAGTTTGATACGAAACAAATGACGATATTAACATACACTAAATGTTCTGTGTTCTTGCAGGAATATGTTGTTCGATCATAATGGCCCTGCATCCAATCCTACTCATTTTGTCCAGACTATTGCAGACCATAAATTCAGTTGGATAGATAGGAACAAGGCAAAGTTTTTATTTAATATCCTCAGAATAATATTGTTTCGTACTTACATCAAACCTAACAATTATATTTTTAAAACACCATCATTATGAAATCAAAACTAAACGCCTTTCTGTTTAGTGAAAATAAACTTACAGCTTTATTTTAAGGTCAACGCCATCTCTCGAAGAATAGAGTCAACAATAAATAAATAACATCAAGAAAACACTGTTCCCACAAATACATAAAGATGGCGCTACTTTTAATACGAAGATTAACCGAACGAACCGCAAGTATGGGTGATTATGTATACGATTGGTATCAATACTATTTTAATAATTTTCTATTTTTTACATGAGCAGTAGGTATTCCATAAACTATAATATGTTATTTCGTCAAATCCACAATTGAAAAATCATTCGACCTGCGGAGAGTTAGTCAATTGTGCTGCTCGCTGTTCACTCCTACAATCAATCAATTCGTGGAACGAAAGACCGAACGAATGGATTGGATTCATTCCACGTACGATCTCTGCCACTGCCACACATGGACGAAGGGCGTTGAAGGGACTAAAAATAACGAAATACAAAATAATCTAAATCTTATTAGTGCGCGACGACGTATTTTTCACTCAAAACAGTGTGTCCATGTAATAAGTTCGTTAAAATGTTCTCTGTGGTTCCTAGATCGCTGCTGTAAGTAATTATTTATATTTTCGGAGTTTACATAACACGCCAACCAGCTGGATTTCGTGTAATTTATCACATAAAAACGGTTTAGTGTGCGTTTAAATTGTGTCGAAATGTGCCTATAATCTTTTTGAAATTATAAAATATAAATGAAGTGGTTAGTAACTTTGTAATGGCTTGTAGCGTGTTGTTTTAGCTCTGCACTAAGGAAGGCTGTCTGTCTGATTTATCGAGCGGTTTTGTGCTCTTGTAGATTTTGTGAATTTCCTTCTCCCTCAATTTCATAGTAACTTTCTCGTACAGGATAATGGTCCTTGCGCTAAAATTGATTCTTTTCCTCTGTGCATTTTAGTCAGATCGAGTTTGCGATTATTTTGACTACCTAATTGAAATTCAAACTCACCTAACAGCTAATAATACAACAAACAACAATACATAATGTTTTGAACCGCAATTTGGGTAGTCTATTTATAACTTGTCCTATGGTACTTGGCAAAGCTGCAATCTCTAAAGCGGCAGATGGCAAATGTTCCAAATGATAACTCAACTGAATTTTAGTGTGATAATATTGAATTCTAGGCATTTCATTCAATACTATATTAACAAAAATAAGGTGGGACCTATATTATATTTAGATTTAAATAAACATTTGGTTTCATTATTATTTTATTTTGTTTCTCAATTAGGTACTTACAAATTTTAAAGAAGGAAAAATTAATATAACTAGTACTTCAACAATTTCTTTCTGGCAATGTATTTTATAAATATATTTTAAATATTGCTATTTGTAGTACTCATAAAAGGAGTCATGTTCAAAAAGTGTTAATAAAGTAAAGATGTCACATTGCTGATGTCATAGTTGTGAATCAGCTGTCCTCAGAATAAAAGATCATGTTTAGTTATGGTTCCTTTGTAATTTATTTTGTTATGTATTTTGAATGTATGCATGTTTTGGTAATAGATCCACTTATATACTTATGTTAAAAAAAACTACAGCCTTAGTTGAAGAGCTGTTAAGATGGGTATATAAAAAAACATAATAAAAATATTGCTGACACATAGTTACATAGTTTACTTATAAATTGCTTGATTGATATCTATATGAGTAAAACTGTTATTGTCATAGCAAAATCCATTCCTGCAAAAAAGTATTTAAACATATTAAATAGCGAAGGCAAATGCTCTACTAACACTCGCAGTAAAATAATTATATTTCAAATGTGTTTGTAACTGGTGATTAAAGTTAAATTGGGCACATCCTTTTAGTGCTCATAACTATTTGTTTAGTTTTTCTCTTGATTTAGTGAAACATTAGTTACAAACATTTCTCTTCTGGATAACTAAATAGGTTTGTTGATTCTATGGTATCAGCATCTTTTCTTTAATTAATGGGATATCTTTATGACTTTGTTGTTACATTCTTGATTGTTTTTCTGAATATGAATTCAATATTTACTTACAAATGGTTTATACCTATAGATTTACCTCCCTTAAATAAAATTAGTGGTAAGTTTAAGTATTTACATCCTACAAGAAGGTAGGTATGTCACTAAATTAATTTCCAAAGAAAACATGTTTTGGTTTATTTCTTGGTACTTAAAGTATGCAAGTAGGTATCAACTTCCTTGTGTAAAATGTCATGGTCAGACAATTGAAAGTAAATTATCCCTTGCCTAGAATTTTTAAGCAAATTTTTTTATATCATTACATAGTATAAATCCAAGTCGTTAATTGTGTCTGTCTGTATGTTTGTCTGCTTACTCCTCTTAAACCACTTAACGGATTTTAATGCGGTTTTCGCTAACTTATTGATATTTTTTTCATTTAAATTGGTAAATATAGAGAATTCTGATAACGTTATTTTAAGTTAGCTAAAATTCAACTTAAAGGGAACAAGTCGCGCCAAATTTCACCATGGCGAAGCATGGGCGGGTCACTAGTAATAATTATAATATCTAGACAGGGTTGCCTTTAAATACAATATGGGCAGGTTCATTTTATTTAAATAGAACCAAATCGCCGTAGTGTCGAACTGGTAATGCCTACAAAAACTAAAAATCTATCAAAGAATGGCACAGGTATAACATACAAGGAAAAAAGTAAGTTTATTAAAAATGACAAAGATGCAATGAGTTATCATTGTCATTGAGCATTATTTTTGTTACTATCAATAAATAATGTAGATATTAAGATATTGTATCTATAAAAATTTTGCATTTAATCTTGGTCTAAATCAAGTCTGCGTAAACACATTTTTGGCATAATCTTATCGTATTGATATTGACTCAATCTTTGTATTTTTACTGTTGCTATGATTTAAAAATAGGTAGACAATTTTGTTTCATATCTAGTTGTAGTTACTTACAAATTATTCGATAAAAGCTGATATACTCTATTCCATTCAGATCTATGATTAATACTTGTAGTAATAATATAACTTGCGTAGTAACACTTCTATATAAAAACTACATTCTTTGCAGTTAATTAAAGTAGTTAAATATAACCTTTGTTGCTACTTGGAAAACTGGCGTTATAATGGTACCTATTTATTTAAAGAGGTTATATACCGTTCATTGAAGTATGCTTCTCGGATTCGTTATCTTCAACTCTTCAAGTATCTGTCTGAGAATGCTTATTCGCACATCAATAATTCAGACCAGGGTTCGAAGTGATATTAGTCGTTGGAAAATATCTTGATAATTACCATATTTAATATTGATATATCTGCCTAATAATAAAAAATACCGTTTTATTCGAACATATCGGGTATTCGAACGCGATTTCCACTATCAAACTTATCTATTTAGTTTTTTTAATTTAAATTAAGATGTATCATACATGGGACAAAAATATTAAATCATTATCATAATAATCATGATATAATATATTCATTCGTGATAATTTTGCACTTGTACCGTGATTCAATCAGATTAACCTTATTTTGTTGCAGATGCTCCTCAAACGCTTTATGCACGCCCCGAGTGGTGTCCATTGCGCTTTCGAGATGTCCGCTCGTCGAGTCTTCTGCCCCTTGTCGGGAGTACCACGAGGTCACGGGCAATATTGTGTGCCGGAACATGGTCAAAGGGATTGACCATTTAAGAGATCCGCGCCTAAACAAGGTGGGTATCTGCTATGGAGTACTGTAACTAGTGGGGAGTTAGGGGTGTCTCGGCAGCCGAGATTTATTTAAGGCTATTAACTGTTTATAATAGAGTGAATCGTTTTTAAAATAAGTGGACATAATCTATGAAAGTTTATACATGTAATGCTCGCTGTGAGTGTGGCGTTAGCCAATTACATACGGCCAAAAACATGGCAAGTGTACGCGTCTTCGTTGGCTGCCACTATATTTATTTTTTTATACATACACTAATTTCCTGAAAACCGTTAATTTACCAATATACTTAACACCAATTACTCGATTGTACATAAGGGTTAAACTCGCCCGTTTATTGATTTCGGACTAAGTAAATGAAGTCAGCCATCAGCTAATGAATCCTAACACGAGGTCATCCATATGATAGAATTGTCGAAACGATGAGTCTCGTATTATATGGCTTCACAAAAAACTTGATCCGACCAAAACTAGTTTTGGTTAAAACCCACGGTATTGTTCAATGAGGAAATTAGTGCTCAAATTGATAATGTTAGCAGTTCTAATCTAATAGGTTTTAACTCGGCTCATAAACTTTAATGGACGCTGTAAAATTATGGAAAGTGCGACTATTAGGGAGAAGGTTTACAAACAATAATGTCTAAAAAAGAATCTTCAGTTTTTTTTGTCAACGATAACTCTGTTGAAGTTTCTCGGCTCTATAATATTAGTGGTGCGCGCGCATTGTCTGTGTAAAATTTTACCAAAACGATCCATTGCAATAACATCTTTATGTCCTCAAATATAAGAATCATCAGTTAAATTGGTCGTGCTTTATGATACAGTTTTTTGCACTTGGGGTCAAAAACGTTGACCTAAATGTATAAGAGTTGTTCTTCGTAAGATTTGGTTACCTATTAATTTTCCACTAGTTCTGCTAATGTGTGTTACTGTTAAATTAGAATATTGAATCCAAACTTACATTCTACACAATATCATAATCTTGTTTAACATTTAGCTGAATATATAAACTAAAAACTTTACATTGCAATTACCCTACTTCCTTTTTTCCAAAGGGCCTCGCGTTCACACTAGAAGAGCGACAGGCCCTGGGAATCCACGGCTTGTTAGCTGCCAAGTTCAAATCCCAGGAGGAGCAATTAGAAATCTGCAGAATTTCCATAGACCGATACGAGGACAATCTCAACAAGTATCTCTACCTCGTCGAGTTACAGGTGACTAGCCATATGCAAGGTATAGTTTGATTATTTATCTTTTTTTTCGTTTCGGTAATTTTAAAGGGAAACAGGATAAGGACTTTTCTAGAAGTAAGCATGCTGATCTGTATTTAGGTGGATATTTGTGTCTATCAATGACATTTTTAGTTACGAATTACTAAACATTTCAGTTGTGTAAAGTTATTAAATAATTTCTAGTATTCAATGATACACAAATGTCAGCCTGGATCCTTAAAATGTTAGAAATTTCAAATGTATGGGTTACAACTTCGATTTGATTGAAGGTAATTGCAAACGATAACGAATATGCTCGTTATATTTGTCAAATATTCGCGGTTATATTTAGCATGTTTGATGTTTGATTATGATGCCAAAACGCAAATTAATGTCATATGAGCGAAACAAGTGACGCGAATGTTTGGTAAATATATCGTCGTGTTTTACAAATGCCTGCAAATGAGTAAAGTTGGTATGACAGTTCATCGTATCTTTGCGCACGGTGCCTTATATGTGTATTGATTACTGCTAGTGCCATAGATAAGTTGATTTTTTATAAACAATAAGAACTTGCACTGCTTGTCTGCTTTGAGCGTGATATAGAATAGTGGAGTATGTAGCCGATGAGAAGTTAATGTTTTGTTCTCTACAAGTTTTCATTTATGGCCAGGTGCGGTGTAGTAAATGTCTCGTTTAATTGGTTTTGTAAACTTGGACAGTTTACTGTTGTATTAGCGCTCTTTCAATAGCTCATCAAAGGTACATACTCCATGATTTTATTAAGAAAATATTGCTGTAGATATTTATTTCAACGCTGACATTAACTTCCATGGTTTCCATAAGAATACTGTCATTGTAAATAATCTTGCAAACCATTGTTTAAACCTAATGTTCAAGGTGAACACGATTTGTCGTTTTTACATACATTTATATTTGGAACAAGTTCATTCTCTTCATTCAACTGTGATTTGAAGATGTAACGACACGTTTAAACTAGTCAATGCTGTTGTATTGTTTACTTTAAAAAAATCGTCATGCCTAATGTAATATGTCTTTGTTTCTGAGATAATGTAAACACTTCTTATCGCGTTTGATTTGCGCAAATTTTTATCATTTTATATTCTTGTATTTTCTGCTTCAATATAGGTATTTTTACTATGAATGATTTCTAAGTATTTTCCTTTATGTTCTGAAGAATAGCTTTATTTCAGGACAGAAATGAGAAGTTGTTCTTCAGGCTTCTATCTGAGAATATTGAGAAATACCTGCCTATTGTTTACACGCCGACGGTGGGCCTAGCGTGCCAAAGGTTCGGTTTGATCTACAGAAGACCAAGGGGTCTGTTTATCACAATCAACGATAAGGGACACATTTTTGAAATATTGAAGAATTGGTAAGTTTATTCTTTCTTTTTAATCGAGTACTTACAGCCAATAGGAAGTTTTGTTGACAGTTTTAGCGTAGTTAATTGGCTTCCGCTATTTGAAACGAACATATCAAATGTCATTCTCGTCCTGACTTAGAGTTACCTTGAATAGCTTACTCTTGGCAGGCAATTTTCTCTACACATAATTAACATGATTACATCTGTCATAACTCATTACTCAATGTAGGTATTGTAACAATGTAATGAATCAGCTATATGATGCTAGGATTTCATTATCAATGCCACTGATAGGCTCGAGTGCTCGACGGCTATCGATTATCTTGAACTTGAATCGATTGTCATTGTCAAGAACAGCGTCACGACAATGCGTATGTTTATCGATTTATCTGTGTCTTATATCGAATTCCATCGATAATCTTATTAATATTATAAATGTGAAAGTTTGTGAGTATGTATGGATGTTTGTTACTCTTTCACGTAAAAACTACTGGACGGATTTGGATAAAACTTTATTTATTATTTATTTATTTTACACTTAGTTGTACACACAATTAAACAATTAAAAAGTCACAAGTAAAACAACAGGCGGTCTTATCGCTGGAAGCGATCTCTTCCAGACAACCTTAACTTAACTTAACTTTACAGTAATATAGATTAACACATAGGGTACTTTTTACCTCGAGAAGACATCTCATTTCCATGGGAACCGACTTCCACGCGAACGAAGTCGCGGGCGGCCACTAGTGTAATAATAAAGTAGTTTAGTAATTGCGATTGTTTTCATTCTTCTTGAGTTACTTTTATTCTTGGTCTATGTAACAAATTTATAATATGAGAAAATTAAAAATTAAAATATATTAGAAGTAAACCGAATTTTTTTTATTGTAACATTAGTAGAAAGCTACGTTATCCAAAAGCGACATAAACTATGTACTTTTATGGAGCCCGTTTTTTTTCCTCGCAAGTGAAGCCGCAAGTGAAAAATCCTGTAAAACTTAATAGGTACCTATAATTTCTCCGTTTTATTGTCATGAGTTTTGTATTCTTTGAAGTGTATTCCAGCCTGGATTAAGTCTTAAACCACAATTGTCGGCCATTTACTAATGGCGGTTAAGTGTTTCATCGCATTATGTCGTGTATTGGTTTTAGGCCCGAACCAGACGTAAGAGCTATCGTGTTTACCGACGGCGAAAGAATCCTAGGTCTCGGTGACCTGGGCGCTTACGGTATGGGCATTCCCGTAGGAAAATTGTCTTTATACACCGCTTTGGCTGGCATCAAACCACACCAATGCTTGCCTATAACTTTGGACGTCGGCACAGATAATCAGGTAATTATCTACACAAAAAAACTCGTAAAAAAGCTTAGTTCACAGTGACAGAAGAAGTGATTAATCGATGTGACGTCACGATTATCTCGGCTCTGATATATCACATTTGTTTGTTCAATTCTTTCGGCACAATGTCAACGCACTTGCTTGTAAACAGGTCAGGTAATTTTAGGCGTGTAATTAATTTTAAACGGAGAAATCGTTAAATAAAACCGCTTTTGTTGACCCAAATGTTTTTAGTTTTGTTCGTGGAAATCAACGGTCTTGAGCAGATTTACTGAAAAGTTTCAGCTATCGATCATACATAACTCTTGATATAAACATAGGTATTAACTGACACCTGAGCGTGTAAGCCGACCCTGTCGATACTGACCTACAAAGTATCTTCCATATGAATCTAAATCCTATGGTCACTGATATAGGGTTCATTTTGCAGGATCTTCTTGAAGACCCATTGTACATCGGTCTAAGACAGAAAAGGTGTAGGGGACAAGAGTATGACGAATTCATCGACGAATTCATGGAGGCCTGTATTGACAGATACGGACAGAATACATTACTACAGGTAAGTTGTTTGGCAAAAACAAATCTCATCAAACTGGTAATAAAGTTGGTTTTTGTTTATCTTTATCTAACCTAATATTTAACTAAGTAATATGTTCCATTTAAAAAAGTAATATGTTAGAAAAGTGCAAAACGACGACCTTGCATAAATGTTCTGGTATAAACAATGCCGTATGTACATTTTACGTAAACAATTATTAAGGAAAATTATTTCAATTCGTGTTTCTATGTGGTAAATTTTGTCATTGTTATGTCTATCTGTTTAGATTAGCAGTTTACATACCAACATAAAAACTAATAAACTCGTGTTTTAATAACCAATTGAAAACTTTTATATTGCTTAAACATTTGTTATGACTTCGATTTAGAATAGCTCTTAAATAGCATTTCATTCGAATAAAAAACTAAATACAATAGTTTTGGCCTTGAATGAGCGAAGCGATGAAACTGCTTTAAACTAGTTTACGGTTTATAATAAAATTTCACATTTATAATATTAGTAGGATATTAAAATAACGTTAACCTTTTCAAATAGGAAATAAATAATGGGTAAGACTTAATTAAGTCTTGCTTTCTATCTCTCTATCAGTATTATAGTAGCTATAGTGTTTATTTAAGTCACTATATTTTCTTTAAATACGTCCAAACGCTATTAATTACATTGACATTATCGTATACCATTAAGAATCATAATTAAGAACGTCCATCATAAGTAACCACTGAACCACGCAGTTTTCCTTTGTATGTACACAATTCATTTTCAATGTACCGACACACCTATAAAGTATTTTTAGCGTTGCCAACATGTCACGTAATTGCCTAGGGCAAGACTCGAGGCGTGAGGTAGCAATTAGGTTATACAATCGAATCGTACACAGATATCCTGCTAAACGATTGTTAATTCAATAGTATGTGGTATGATAGTCACAAATATTAAGGACGATAATCTAAACGTTCTTTATTTACAAATTAAATGAATAAATACCCTAAAATATGTTGAAAACCGCATTTAAATCCGTTACGTACTTAAGGAGGAGTTAGCGGCCAAACATACAAACAGACAGAATTAGCGACTTAGATTTATACTATGTAATGATAAGTCTTTGTGGGTTCTGTCTAAATAGAGCAGACATACCTACTTATGAAATGCAATAACGAAATCGGCGTATCCAACCTACCCGGGCCAAATTGGATCATAATAAAGAGATGTCTTTGGCGCCATATTGTATATGACTCAATGTCCTTGACCATGTCATAGCCTCGTTGAAATTGTCTAAAATAGTGTGTGTATTTTTCCTGAACACAATATAAATTGTCGCGATTTCGGATCTGTTGTTTTCAGGCAGTGCTTCATGTAGTCAGAGCGAGTAAAGACCAATTATTATTCTTAATCTATGGATATTTGGATAGATATAAAATATAGGTAGGTATGTCTATCTATAGCTAAAAATGAAAAATTATTTTTGCTAAGGCGATTGAAGTTTTGAACATAGAAACAAAATATTAATAAAGCAGTTTTACTTTTTAAATTAAAACACGTGCCTAGATTCTACCATACAAAAATAGCAAGACGTATTTTGGAAATTTACCAAAAATACCTGAAATCAGCGCCGAATGCTAAATGTTATGTTAATATCCAATTTGTTCTAATATTAGTAGCAGAGTTTAGTTCAAGGACTGTTTAGGCGATCTAAAGAAACGTGTTTCACTTGTAGAGTTTTGTTTTATGTAAAATTCTTCATCTAAAACTTTCTAAGAAAACTTTTCTAGCCAGTAAATTTTTTTTTTTAATAATTACAATAAAATAATACATAAGTGCAATCGAGATAAAATCACCTTTGCATAAAATAAAATAAACTATTTGTAAATGCCACAACAAACACAGAAATATTCATAATTCAAAAAAGGTAGATAGATAACGGTTCAAAAGTAATCAACACAATTTTAAAAATTTAAGAAAGAGTTTTATGGAGACACCATCCGTTGTCAGATGTTGTTATTTTCTCTTCATGTGAATACTTCCTCTAAAACGCACTTGTAACATACACACGGAAATTTCTGTTTTACAACTATGTTTGGTTTTTCGTAATTATTTTAAACTTTAAGTACGAACGTAAGTAAATCTTTCTGAAGAACACACACCTTTCTCCCTACAAATTGACTAATGAACGTGGTGATTTTAACTTCTTCTCCAGTTTCAACGTTTTGATAGAACTGAAAAGTTTTTGTGTAGCCAATAACATATTTCCTATGCTGTATTTTAAAATAGTCTATTAAACATTTATTTCCTATTCCAGTTCGAAGACTTCGCTCTAGGCAACGCTGGTCGTCTGCTAAAGAAATATCGCAACCGATACTGCACGTTCAACGATGACATTCAAGGCACGGCTTCAGTGGCGGTCGCCGGGTTAATGGCGGCTATTAGAGTCACGAAGAGAAAGCTTAGCGAAAATATATACCTGTTTCTGGGGGCTGGATCTGTGAGTGTTTTTTATTTGTATGTGACTTTGCGTAATTTGATTAGGTTTTTCTCACAAAAAAGTTTTGTTAACCTAACATTACAGCTTTAGAATGAATCTTAGGGATTTTTGAACGATTTTCATTTCAATAACAGAAGACCTATTACAACTTTTAACCACGTCAACAGTTATAAAATAAAGATTATATGTAAAAAATTGTTCTTAAAAAAAAAGAGCCATTATTGACAAGAAATTAACCAGCTAGTGTTATTTTTTTTTTAATTTACCCCTAACTTACATAAATCATACTTTATATTAATTTCCAGGCAGCAAACGGCATAGCCAGTCTAACCGTAGCCGCCATGGTGGCCGAGGGCCTCACCGAGAAACAGGCACAAGAGCGAGTCTACATGTTCGACGTGGACGGACTACTGTCAACGAGAAGACAGGGGGGCGTGCCCGAACACGCGCAGGCGTTCGGCAAGAATGTGGAGCCGGAGAAGGACTTCGAGGCGTGCGTGGCCAAAATTAAGCCGAGCATTCTTATTGGTAAGTTAGTGGTTAGTTTTGACAGTGATGTGACATTAAGCCGAGCATTCTTATTGGTAAGTTGGGTTTTGACAGTGATGTGCAAAGAAAAGTCTCGGTATTAGGAAAGAGAAAGGCTTGCTGAACACGCGCAGGCATTCGGCAAGAATGTGGAGCCGGAGAAGGACTTCGAGGCGTGCGTGGCCAAAATCAAGCCGAGCATTCTTATTGGTGAGTTGGGTTTTGACAGTGATGTGACAAAATGAATAGTCTCTGTAGTAGACGCGAGGGAGGCGTGCCCGAACACGCGCAGGCGTTCGGCAAGAATGTGGAGCCGGAGAAGGACTTCGAGGCGTGCGTGGCCAAAATTAAGCCGAGCATTCTTATTGGTGAGTTGGGTTTTGACAGTGATGTGCGAAGAAAAGTATCAGTATTAGGCACGAGAAAGGCTTGCTGACCACGCGCAGGCAATCGGCAAGAATGTGGAGCCGCAAAAGGACTTCGAGGCGTGCGTAGCCAAAATTAAGCCGAGCATTCTTATTGGTGAGTTGGGTTTTGACAGTGATGAGCAAAGAAAAGTCTCGGTATAAGGAAAGAGAAAGGCTTGCTGAACACGCGCAGGCGTTCGGCAAGAATGTCGAGCCGGAGAAGGACTTCGAGGCGTGCGTGGCCAAAATTAAGCCGAGCATTCTTATTGGTGAGTTACTATTGGTAATGGCAGATTTTGTCACTGCTGTGTGCGAAAATAGACACAATCGGCAAGAATGTACAGCCGGAGAAAGACTAAGGCGTGCGTGGCCAAAATTAAGCCGAGCATTCTTATTGGTAAGTTACTATTTGTAGTGGTTGATTTTGACACTGCTGTGTGCGAAAATAGAGACAATCGGCAAGAATGTACAGCCCGAGAAAGACTAAGGCGTGCGTGGCCAAAATTAAGCCGAGCATTCTTATTGGTGAGTTGGGTTTTGACAGTAATGTGCCAAGAAAAGTCTCGGTATTAGGAAAGAGAAAGGCTTGCTGAACACGCGCAGGCATTCGGCAAGAATGTAGAGCCGGAGAAGGACATCGAGGCGTGCGTGGCCAAAATTAAGCCGAGCATTCTTATTGGTGAGTTGGGTTTTGAGCGATTTTGACAGTGATGGGAAAAGATTAGTGTCGGTATTAGACGCGAGGGCGGCATGTCCAAACACGCGCAGGCATTCGGCAAGAATGTGGAGCCGGAGAAGGACTTCGAGGCGTGCGTGGCCAAAATTAAGCCGAGCATTCTTATTGGTGAGTTGGGTTTTGAGCGATTTTGACAGTGATGGGAAAAGATTAGTGTCGGTATTAGACAAGTGGAAGGGAAATTAAACCGGGCATTCTTATGGGTGAGTTATTGGTTGGTTTTGAGCGATTTTGACATGGCTGTGTTCATAAGTAACAGTTTCTAAGCTTATAATATTGCCCTTACTTTATAGTACTAATTAGTATTATTATATCTGGCTACAGTCCCACTAGTTGGGCACAGGTGTTATTCTCGGAACTTACTTAGTATTAAAATACAGGTATCAAACTTACCACACTTAGTCTAGTAAAATGTAAAATTAAACGAAATGAGCGGCGGACTAGGTAGGTATGTTTTCCCATGTCATAATGTCAGTAAAAGTTTATACGTCTCCGTCTTATATTATTGTTGAATAATTATAATTATTTTAATCGTTTTATTAACCGCAAAAATAAACCAAAGACCAAAAATTTCTTAATAATCAAATTTAAAATGGGTAGTTTTTTCCAATGATTTTGTCTCATTTAAATATGTATACTCGAATATAATGCATACACTGATCGAGTCGAAACCCACAAAAATCATCTTTAACTCTATATACTTTCTGAAGGAATATTTTTCACGTATTACAATTTATTTCATATCAGTCAATTTATTTTACAATAGTAGAAAAACATTTAATGAAAACCAATAATTCTGTAAATCTATTTTAATGATAAAGAAAACAATGCCAGTACGTTCTTTATGAAATCAATTACAATTTTTATGAGTCTTTTGTTTTGTGTATCACTTAAACTTGTGATTTCAAGGAAAAGTTATAACCAAATCAGTGGAATAATAAGTCGTTATAGCTATAATGATTATTAGCAATCACTAAAACAGATTTTGATTACTTGGTCATTTGAGCGCACGTCACATAATAGCTTATGTTTTTGGACTTCAAATTCATTTATGGAAAACTAGTGGCCGTTCGCGTGGAAGTCGGTTTACCGTGGGAATGATTTTTTTTCCCGCGGTAAAAAGTATCCTATAGATGTGTTATTCTGATGTATAACGTATATTACTGTAAAATTTTATCAAAATCCGTCCAGTAGTTTTTACGTGAAAGAGTAACAAACATCCATCCATGCATCCATACATACTCACAAACTTTCACGTTTCTAATATTAGTAGGATGTAAAAACGCGTAATTACATTGTAGATATCAAGTATATTCCGGCATCAAAAAGACACTATCTGAATCATAACATACCTACCTATATACTTTTGTTTTCTCAGAGCTTTCTTTTTTGACGCCTGTTAACCCAAGTATTTTGTTCTCAGGTTGTTCAACAGTAGGCGGTGCTTTTACAACGAACGTTCTTAAACAAATGGCACAAAATACCGAGCGTCCCGTGATCTTTGCTTTGTCGAACCCAACGAGCAAAGCCGAGTGCACGGCGCAAGATGCCTATGACCATACTGAGGTAAATATTATAGACTTATAATTACAAATTAACAATATAAGTGAACTAGCTTTTCGATTTATTCTGATTATGGTCTTATCATGTACCAAGTTTCATGCAAATCCGTTTAGCTGTGACCGAGCTAGTAGTCAAATACAAACTTTCAAAACATTTTACATAAGTTGAAAGAGCATCTCACTAAAATTGGAATCAGAACATACCCTGTTCAAATAAAAAGATAATTGACTTATTTATTCAACAATTTATATTTCTGAAGCTCATCAAATTGTAATTGTAATAGAGCGAACTTAAGATTCTTTAGTTTACTTTAGATTCCAGGTTTTGTGTATAAAGAGAAGCCTATTTTCTTCCCAGGACGATGAAATTGATCTATTCCAACATTCACATTTACGCATTTGTAATATTAAAAACAAGGATAAATATAACTGTATTTGCAGGGTCGTTGTATATTCGCCTCTGGGTCCCCCTTCCCGCCCGTGGAATACGGCGGCAAAGAGTTCCACACGGGACAAGGCAACAACTCGTATATATTCCCGGGCATTGCTCTGGGGGTCATAGCTACCGCCACTCACCATATACCTGAGACCATGTTCCTTACTGCGGCTAGGGTGAGTAAATTGTAGCTTATTTTAATAGCCATCTATCTTATTTAAAACTAGTGGCCGCCCGCGACTCCGTTCGCGTGGAAGTCGGTTTCCCGTGAAAATGAGATGTATTCCAGCGGTAAAAAGTCCCCTATGTTTTATTCTGATGTATAACATATATTACTGCAAATTTTTATCCAAATCCGTCCATTAGTTTTTACGTGAAAGAGTAACAAACATCCATCCATATATCCATACATACATACTCACAAACTTTCACGTTTATAATATTAGTAGGAAGTAGGATATGCATTGCGTTCAACTAAATCGGCAGAACTAAAGAAGAAATCTAATCATCCTTAACAAATAATTATGTTCTAAAAGTAAAGCAAGATTCAATCCGCAACTAGGGTGAATCTCTCTTCGCTCCTTTTTGAATAGTATAACGCAAAATCTGTGTCTGTTTGCATGTATATTCGACTACTCTTTCTATATTATGCAACAAATACTGTATGGTTTCATGTAAGGAACTTCTTTAATGAGTCCAAATACAGTGTGTGCATATGTGCTTTAATAAAAAACGTCTCTTAGAATTTCAATCATTCTTCTACTATCGATACCTTATTTTATATTTCTTTTTATAAATGACCATTTTCTTATATAGACGCTATCCCACTATGTGAGTCAAGAGGATCTGGACATTGGCCGCATTTATCCCTCCCTCGCTGAACTGAAGGAGGTGTCTGTATCCATAGCCATAGAGGTCGCTAAAATGGCTTACGATGAAGGTAATTCATTTTTTATTAAATAACCTGAAAGTAGGTTTCCCGTGGGAATGAGAAGTTTTCTAGTGGTAAAAAGTACCCTATGTGTTATTCTGATGTATAACCTATATTACTGTAAAGTTACATTCAAATCCGTCCAGTAGTTTTTACGTGAAAGAGTAAGTAAAATTTGTCAAAATACGAAAGTTTAATTTTGACAAATAACTTTACATAACGGTGTCAATGTAACTTGCTTGCGTTATGTTTAAGGTTAAACCTTTTTGTCTTAGAATTTTAACAAACAATCGACACCCATATTTTGCCATTACCAAACACACTAATTCCGTAAAATATATTTTAACATTATTTAAACAAATTCTAGGTCTAGCCTCATTCTACCCCGAGCCGAAGGACCTCGCAAAACATATAAAGAGCCAAATGTACAACTTTAATTACGAATGCTCCATGCCCGTTGTATGGAACTGGAAACCAGAGGAAAAGTTCAACGTACGGCCAATACAACCAGTACCTAAAAACATTTAAGTAATTATAGCACTACTAGTATACTTTGTAATACAAAATATTCGTCATCCTTTAAATCTTTTAGAGTCAGCCGCGTTTTGTGTAACCTGTCGAATAAAATAGAATGAAATTGCTTTCAAAGACATAAAAATAGTTTTGACAGATATGAACGCGGCTGCTTTTGAAAGGCTTTAAGTAGTCAAAAGCCTGTTCCAAATAGAGAAATCGTTAAGACAATAACGCTTGTGGTCATTAGACAATCTTATACAATCACTTATTTATATTGAAACTTACCAAGGAAATTAACCATATTTGGAATAGGCTTCTAAATTTTGACATAGAATTGGTTATGACAATGCATTAACTCCATAAGTAATGTACTGTTTTATAAACGTAAACGTAGTTTGGAGTGTAGCTATGTATTTATTTGTAGTGTTTAGAAAGTTGAAACATGTATGTATTGAAAGATTTGCTATTTAGTGTTACATTTGAAATTCTACATATTCTAATGTACCGAGGAATTAACATAAAGTATGATAGTATCGTTACGTGATGAGCACTATAAATGTTACGTGTATTTTGCCATTATAGATTTCATATTAAATTATAATTTAAAGTTTCCTTTTTTTGACAGTAGCGTCGATGGAGGCATCAAATTATATTTATTTTGTTTATTTTTTAAAGGGAAATCGAAAACAAAGGGTTTGTTCGACAACTAACAAGAACGATGGCTGAAATATTATATTTGACACTTTTTTGCTTAAACTAACGGAGTAGTAAATTAATGTCAAAGCTGTTGCTGTCAAAATGTATAGTTTTTTTTAATGAAAAGTGGCCTTTTAAAGAGCAACACCAGGATATCGTTTCCATCTTATTTGAACTAAAAATCTTTTAAATTATGTATTTATTTGCATGTCCAGTGTATTTTTAATAATTTAAAGTATTATTCAGTATTTTGTTAATTTAATTAACACAAAAAAATATTTTTTTCTGTTTTAAGTATTTTGGTTGATTTTCGGAAAAAATACAGTATTGAAAGCAGTATATTATGTCTCAATTAAATCGGATTACATTTCTAGTCACAAAATAACAACAGCTCATTTACGAAAGCATTTGATTTTATAATAATAATAAGATAAACTTTAGATTGTGAAAAATAAAGACACTCGTAGAAAAAATAGAAGGGAAATAATATGTCTCATAATATAAGATACCTTTCTGAGGTCAAAATAATATTACTTAGACGCAAAGAAATAATAAAAACCTTTGTATTAATTGTGCTCGATATAATTCTACATCTTGTTAAAACAAATGTTTACGTACGTACTAAATATGATGGAATTATCCAATTTACCATAACTTAAAATATAAATCAGTGATTAATCTGTAAAAAAGTAGAGTTCGAAATCATTTTTAAATCATCACTGCCAAGTTTTCAAGTTATTTATGCATTTATTTGCAAACAGATTATTAAAGTTATGGTAAATCGGTGTATACGAAACTTATACCCACTAACAATAATGGTTTATTTGGATAGTATTCTGACTATATTTATTATTAACTAACGTGTAACAAACTAATTATTGTATTGTTTATTTATGACTCACAATTATTTTTAAGTCGAACTTTTTGATTGCAGTATTCGAATGTATGTGTGATATTTTTTTCGCCGAGCGAAGTAAATGCGTTTAATTTTAAGTAGATAGCAAAATAATCTGATGATGTATTTGTTAATGTGTTTAAATGTATCATTGGATACATAGTGATTACTTTGCTGTGACCAATTATTTATTTGAAAATCGTAAGGGAAAATAATCTATATAAATATCATGTTTGATGAATCATTGTTTACAAATTCTTCTCTTATCATTGTTTTATCCGTTGTCAATTATTATGCAAAATTCAGTTTTCGAAGCGAGATCTTTAAGATCTTTTTTTTGTCTTCTTTAAACAGTTTTTTAAACTGTTAGAAGATGTTCCGAGTAATTTTAGTCCCTTCTTCGTCGTAAGCATGATCGAGATTGTTAAATTCATAACGTAAGAATTCGATGTTACTAAATAAAATATTTAAGAATAACCATTATTAGTTTTATTTATTCTACTTATTTGAAGTAAAATTAGGCTTTCAATAGTATTAAAGTATTAGTTTAAATTAGTAAGAAATGATCAAAAACATAAAACTATCCCCGCTACATTTTTTATATTTACAATTACAAAAAGAGGTATATTTTTACTCAGTGTTTATTCATAAGTATCTACAATATACGGTTGTCTTATTAAGAAAGAACTATTCGTTGGTAGAAATTGTTTGTAAGTACGGTATATTTAGGCATTTTAGCAAAAAAACTGTTCAAATTTTAATACACAAATAAAGATGTGATGTGTGAAAAAATCTATATATTTGAGGAGATTTTCAACAGACTGCATGACCTGAGTGTATAACATTTGGATTTTACTATAGCTACGCAAAAAAGACGCTAAAAATACTTAAAGCATAGTGTCGCGTTTGTAGAAATCTAAACAAAAACTCTTTTCAGAATGGAGACAGCGAAATATTTGGCATTTCAAATTTACAGATTTGTCAAACAGTCCAAAATTGCAAGTGCTGCATCCAATAACTAAAAAATAATAAATAAAATTAAGAGTAGAATTATCTTAAAACCCATGAAATTGACTAATAAAGAAAAAGAACAAGGGTTTTATTCGTGAAATGAACTAATTTTATTTATCCATAAACAAAAGTAAGTATGCAAGTTTTAACTATATGTGATGATTGGTCTATCATGTGAGTAGACCAACCAGAACTGAGCCAGTTGAGGATAGCGTTCAATCCCTTCCGCTATTTCACAAGGTGGCCTAACTGGACTTATAGATATTATGTACTGGGTCACTATAACACGTTTCCCAATGGTGTAATTTAAGCTGAATTCTTAAAAAATCTTTTACTTATGGTTTACTTCAAAACACTGTTTCTGATTTTTTTAAGACATCGAGAAACCGCATTCATATCCGTTTAGTGATTTAGGAGGAGTTAGCGGACAAACATACAAACAAACACGATTAATTATGATATGTCGCCTATGATTATTTGATGCCACAATAAGTTACATCCAAACAGAATTCGGGTATACTGGTGTTTTGGGTACCTATAGTGGTGGCACTTGTTTTAACTTCATGGATTGTGGTTTAATTTTAAAACTATCTTATCTGATCTCTTTTGTTTCTATTAATGAAGAAGACAAAATGAAGAGGGCAATGATTGGTTTATCGAAGTTGGCATCGAAATTTCTTCCATTTTTCAATGCTTGTCGTAACACGTATGCCAGCAGCTATGTAGTCAGGGGTATCGACTTTTTGGAAAACAATAATTTGAATAAGGTGCGTATAACTGCGCTCTACAATATAAAATTTAAAACTCAGTTGGTTAATTCAATAAAAAATGACATTTTATTAAGCTTCGACTTAGCGAAAGCAAAGTCGCTATCCGTCTGTTGGTGCGGACTCCTAATTAGCGGGTCGGATTTGACTTTAAACCATCTTTTTGTTATTTTTCTAGGACGTATAAATATATACAGTATTTATTACATAGGTCAAGGTTTTAAAGTCTATTATTGCACCCTTCCGAAGCGCAGGTCACTAGTTATAATTAACAACTTAATTTTATACAGACCTAAATAGCTCTTTCATTGCAACATTGTAAATATGATTTCAAAATGTCCTTAGTACAATGTAATAAGAATCAAAATCCCTTAATAACGTTCGTTTTTGTAGAGTTTAGCGTTTACATTAGAGGAACGCCAAGCTTTAGGCATCCATGGCCTCTTGGCACCACAGGTTAGATCTATGGAAGACCAGATTAAAGTTTGCAACATATCTTTATCGCGATTACCAGACAATTTGCAGAGATTCGCATATTTGACTGAGTTGCAGGTACGTCACAGTTAAATATTTTTATCATAGCACTGTATAATAAAAACAACATTTAGTTTCCTTTGTTTTTTAAAAGAAAACCCCTAAACCATTATCAAAAGGAACTTTAAAGTAGTGTGTGTGGTTGCATTCCATCATCACATGAGATTGAAAGAGACAAATGGATTTTAGAGAATTTCTTAAAGTTTCAAAAACCCTTGGTGCCAATATATTTTTTCCTTATCTGTAGTGCATAATACACATTTAATATAGTATTTTATGCAGTAAACAGCTTTATTTTCATACAAATATTTTAACCAGGAAACGAACCAGAAGCTTTTTTACAACGTTCTCAACAGCAACATTGAGAAGTACCTGCCCATGATATACTCTCCCACCGTGGGAGAGGTTTGCCAGAAAATTGGTCTGTTGTATCGTAGACCACGAGGGCTGTTTGTGTCGCTTAGGGATAAGGGGCATATAGTTGATATTTTGAAGAACTGGTATGATTTTTTTCTTTATAGAAACTGCAATTAAGTTTAAATATTTACTTTAGAAATACTTACGGTTTTTTATTGATTGTTGGAGAGAGAAACAAGACTGCTTGTATATTTGGTTGTAAATGTGTTCATAGCTGTGGTTATTATAATGTGGTTATATGCTTTCTGTTTGTGGTAAACTGCAAAACCGATTTATGACTCCGTTCTCGTATTAATTTATGTCAAATTATTTAAAAGGCAAGGCATGTTATCTCCTAATAGCATACTTAACGAAATACTTAAAAGATAAGTTACAAGTTACGTGAATTAGTTCTTAGTTATATAGAACCGCAAGGCATTGCAATAAGTTTATAACTCCTTTACACTATAAAGTTTATGTATAAACTATCAATACCATATAAAATAAATAAATATCTAGACAGACACACCAATTATGTGGCCCTAAAGTAAGTTGCAGTAAGCACTTATGTTATAGGCACCACATAATAGACTAGGGGGGAACCTAGTTACACCCAGACACGAGCCAATATCGAAAAACCATTTTTACGAAATTGGCCCGACCCGGGGATCGAAACCGGAACTATCCGCTTAGCAGTCCCTAAACAATTTTTTAACACTAACGTTTCCATAAACCTTTCATACAGGCCTAACCAACAAGTAAAGGCCGTGATATTTACGGACGGTGAAAGAACCATGGGCACGGGTGATAGTGGGGCCCATGCAATGGCTCTGCCTGTTAGCAAGTCAACTTTGTACACAGCCCTGGGAAGAATTGCCCCGAAGGATATCTTGCCCGTTGCTTTGGATTGTGGGACTGATAATAAAGTAAGAATAATTATTATAACGGTGCGATTATTTACATTGCAAATTAAATTAAAACCCAATTAGATTTGAAATCATCGCAAAATTTGATGGTATAAATGCAATTTTGTACAATTACGTAAAAACATTTTTTTCTTCTGTTAGTAATAAAAACAATTTTTTTTGCTCAAAACGTAATTAAAACCCCTCCAGCAATGCCCAGTTTTTGTTTTCGGAAGCAGTTCTTTTACACCCCGTATAGTACTCATGTTTCTGCTAAGTATCTATAGTATTATATAATGATAAGTATATATTGTATACATAAATAGTCATTGATGATATATTTATGATTACTTATTTGTTGTGCGAGTCGTACGAAAACAACACCTTCCTTGTACTAAACAATATTACACACGCTAAAGTTTGTGAGTATATATAGGTATGTATGTATGCATGTTAGTCTTTCACGAAAAAAATACTAATATACTAATATAAGATTTGAATGAAACGGGGTATACGAATAAACTTTAATCTAAAATAACACAACGGTAACGGTCTCACCGCGATAAGAAATACCGCAAGACGTAAAGCTAGTGGCATTTGTATTTAAGAACTTCAGTAGTTTTAGACATGTTTTAAAATTATTTGCAGGCGTTACTCGAAGACCCTCTCTACATTGGTTTACGTCAGAAACGAGCTCGGGGAAAGGAGTACGACGACTTCATAGACGAATTCATGAGCGCCTGCCGGGAAGTGTTTGGTAGTACTTGCTTGTTACAGGTGCGTTTATATTAACCTCCTTATACGTAAATGCACGTTAAACCTATATAAGTTAGAATAGGTTTTTGTTTTGTAACGAGAGCTGTCATATAATATGCAGAAATATATTGTGGTTGTAAATAAGGGAGTTTGTCTGTAGAGTTATGCTTAAGTCAAATTTGCAGAAAAATTACAATTAGTATTGTTCTGGTATGTGTCTCGAAATATATCTTGAGATGTTATTGTTTTTAAGATTTTTATTGTTTACACGAACCTCAGAATTTATTATACAAAAACATGTTGGTGTAATTTTGCAGCCTAAAACCCCCAGTTCTCTAGCATTATTATAAGTATCTGAGATGGCTTAGCGAGCACGCAGTGCTTCGAATATTATATTTTAATATAATAATAATAAAATAAGTCCATAACATAAGTCCAAAAACATTTCGGACACTAGAATTTTCCTACTAGCGGGGTCACTGATCTTAGGTATGACCGCTATTAACGTTGAGCTCAATTTAAACGATCTTTTCGACTCTCGTACTAATAAAACATTACCGTACATACCGTACAATATCTTCATCAACCAATCAACATGACGTTTCATTAACGTTTAACTCCCAAAAAATACATAACCATTCCAGTTTTGGGCTGATGGCATCTTCTTTAACTACCATCTAGTCTACTGTCAAAATCGCAATAGTATGATTCTGTGGACTACTTTTTAACAATAAACACGAAGTTTCATTATCTTTTTAATGAAAACTTTCCAGTTTTTTGGCTCTGTAACACAGTACCATTACTACAACAGAAGCCAACGCGCAAATGTAAATAAGTACTTTTGTAAAATTTATCAATAAATATTATTATTATAGTTTGAAGACTTCACGGTAGCCAACGGCGCGCGCCTCCTCGACAAGTACAAGTTGTCGTACTGCACGTTCAACGACGACATTCAAGGCACCGCGGCCGTAGTCCTAGGAGAGCCTATAGCATCTTCTTTAACTTAGACCATCTAGTCCACTGTCAAAATCGCAATTGTATGATTGTGTGGACTACTTTTTAACAAGAAGGTTCATTAACTTTTTAATGAAAACCTTCCAGTTTGAAGACTTCACGGTAGCCAACGGCGCGCGCCTCCTCGATAAGTACAAGTTGTCGTACTGCACGTTCAACGATGACATTCAAGGCACCGCGGCGGTAGTTCTGGGCGGCCTGATGGCATCTTCTTTAACTTAGACAATCTAGTCCACTGTCAAAATCCCTATTGTATGATTGTGAAGACTACTTTTTAACAATAGCCGTAGTTCTGTGAAAGCCTATAGCATCTTCTTTAACTTAGACTATCTAGTCCACTGTCAAAATCGTAATTGTTTACTTGCACGGACTACCTTCCTCAACTAATGAACATAAAGTTTCATTCCAAACTCAAATAAACCCATAATGATTCCAGTTTGAAGACTTCACGGTAGCCAACGGCGCGCGCCTCCTCGATAAGTACAAGCTATCGTACTGCACGTTCAACGACGACATTCAAGGCACCGCGGCGGTAGTTCTGGGCGGGCTGATGGCATCTTCTAGAATCACGGAGAAGAGTTTGTCGGAGAATACGTATCTGTTCCATGGTGCTGGCTTGGTAGGTATTTTTTATTATTTTCATGTGATAACGCCTTTGCAGCTCATATTCATCTGGTATCAGTGTTTTAAACCGCAATTTAAGGCTTCTGAAGCGCTAAGCGAATAGGCACAGATTTTGGTAATGAGTTTGTTTCTAAGTAATTTAAGTTTAATCTACAAAATATTTCGCGCAAAAGTTGTCTTCAAAATCTTTAATTTTGTGCCTAACTCTCCTTATCCGTAATCTCTAATTCGTAGTTTTTTATAAAACACTGTTGTTGTAAAAAATAGTGTTGAAGAGAATTACTAACGATGACGATATATTTTTATAATTATAATTATCATTATATGTATAGATTATTCATATAGTATGTTTTTTAATTTTGGATGAATAGGTCAGCAAAAACTTCATCATTGCGAAGTGTCGAAGCTTTAAATAAACTTTATAGAGATTTGTCAGACAAAAATTTTTTAAAAGCTTTTATTTTCTCTATTCAATCCAGGAAGCTGTCGGCATAGCGAACCTTTTGCTTGATGCAATGTTAGAAGAAGGGCTTTCAAGGGAAGATGCCCTCAAAAGGATTTGGATGTATGATGATGATGGACTACTATCGAATAAAAGGGTACAGGGCATACCACCGCGCCTTGCCCAGTTTGCTAGAAACGATGAACCTGATGCTAAATTTACGCAGAGAACTGTTTATAACACCGAAGCTAATGTGCTTATTGGTAAGTTCTTCAAAATTTACTAACAGTTGAAAGTAAAAAAAATGGTTTTGTTGATATAAATAAGTTAGGTATTTGAATTAGTGACAAGAGATTTTGAAAAAATAATCATTTGCAGAAAATATCTATAGTCTATTCGCGTTAAGAAAATAGTGACAACTACAGGATAAGGGTGTATTCACAGTGGAGTAAAAGTACGAAAGAAAAATAATAATTTTATAAACAGTATTTTCTCACATGCCGCATGCACTTGCTGTTCTATGACTATGCTCTCCACAGTTGCATTTAAACGACACAATTTAAAGATTTTATAATCATTGTAAATTATGTGTCTCTCTCCACTATGGATTATTGATCCACTTTTATTCTTTGGAATGGAGAATGTTAACAAATTTTGATTATTATCTCTTCGTATTCTCTGTCAAAAATAAAAAATACTGGTGAAAGAATTATTTCGATGCGTCAATTAGTTTCCGATTTATAAGTAAAATAAGTTGCTACCGCACGACGCGGGCTGCCGGTGGCGGTGTGACGTCACACCACAACTGGCTCGGTCTGGCTCACTCAGTACGCTCGCGGTCGCGCGCACTTGTCGTCTAAATTAAACCTAAATACTTTTAAAAATGACTAATCCAACTACTAGGAAATCATGTGTTGTGCCTAAATGTAAAAATACAACTATCAATTCGCCGGAAAAGTTGTTTTTTACAGTTCCAAAGGATACATACATACATCACCAAATCTTTTAACTTGAACATAACCAATACCATTAAACAATTTGTTAGTAATAATACGAATAAATAAAAGAGGTTTAGTTCATATCATCTACATTTGCAATAAAAAATAAATTAAATTACTTAAATAAAATAGTAAAGGTAAAGTGCATCTGTAACGTTCAACTACCTACATCTAGATCGTATAGGTATCCTACTTCCTAGTCCTACTATAATATAATATTATAAATGTGAAAGTTTGTGACGATGTATAGATGGATGGATGGATGGATGGATGGATGTTTGTTACTCTTTCACGTAAAAACTACTGGGCGGATTTTGATGAAACTTTACAGTAATATAGCTTATACATCAGATTAACATATAGGGTACTTTTTACCGCGGGAAAACTTTTCATTCCCACGGGAAACCGACTTCAACGCGAACGGAGTCGCGGGCGGCCACTAGTAATATAATAAACGCGGAAGTTTGTGTTTGTTATCTTTCACACAAAAAGTACTGAACGGATCTGGACGAAAACTGAAATAATCCATAGGCTTCTTTTAATCCTGGGAAAATGTACAGTTCCCGAGGGAAACGCGGGCGAAGCTGCTAACTAAAGCTAGTTAGTACTAAATCAATGCATGTATTTATTTAAATTTACTTAGAAGAGCGGTATCTTTGTATACATACTAGTGGCCGCCCGCGACTCCGTTCGCGTAGAAGTCGGTTTCTGTGGGAATGAGAACTTTTCCCGCGGTAAAAAGTACCCTATGTGTCATTCTGATGTGTAACCTACTGCAAAGTTTCATCCAAATCCGTCCAGCCCCCCAAGTCAAGTGGCAAGTGATATTTGCGATAGCAAGTGAATAGAATAAATTTTTGACAAGCTTGCAATTTGACAGTTTCATACATATTTTTTCTATTCACTCGCTATCGCAAATATCACTTGCCACTTGACTTGGGGGGCAGTAGTTTTTACGTGTAAGAGTAACAAACATTCATACATCCATACTCACAAACTTTCACATTTATAATATTAGAAGGACGTACCTACCTATAGCTACAAAACTATGATACATGATTTGTTGTCTTTAACGTAAAAAAAAATAATGATAAGTAGGTAGGTACATACTTCTACTATTGGACTTGCATTCTTCCATTAGTATTTTTATTATATTGGTTATTTCGTTTTGATAAAACAGTTTAGAACATATCAAACATTTCGGCGGCAACAAAATCACTATTTCTTGATAAATAATGCGCAGCCATTAATTCATCTATTTTAGATAGATAACACGATTACCTTTTTTCGAAACCTATACCCAATTTATTAATAGAATAATATTTACTATTAACGTATAATAACGAATAATATTTATATTTACTAATACGCGACCGAAAACACAAAAAAAATATATTATAATTTTGATTACAACAAAAACTAGTGTATTTGTATGCATACAGGCTTTACTGAGACAAAATTTCAAGCGATTTGGCATACCTAGTAACATTCTCCATTGGTGAAGTATTCATTTTTTCAAAATTTATCGTTGGACAAGTCACGCAAAATCCACAACCGTTTTCTTCGAAGGTCAGACTTCAACTGGTCACTGTGAACTCGACTTTCTAATTTCTAGCATTTTAATTGGCTGGGGGGCGTGGCCAGGCCGGCTGACAACGATCACTCACTATTTTCTTAACGCGAATAAACTATAATAATAGTTTAACATTTTATAAATTGCATATTTTTGAAGACTGATAAAAAATAAATGTAAAAACATTTAAATTGAAATACTTAAAACACTTTTAGATGCCAACTGCTTTTTATACTTTAAAAATCTTAAAAAAACCTTTTACAGGAAGTACAGGCATGCTCGGCTCTATCACGCCGGAAATGTTATATCAAATGGGACGAAACAGCTACAAACCTATTATATTTGCACTCACCAAGTCTCCTAACAGAGTTGAATGTACCGCTGAAGAAGCATATTCCAACACTCAGGTATTATACACAATACACATACAATAATAACACATATAATAATAACACATATAATAATAATAATTATTATTATCTCCAGACTAACACACCAACTGTGTGGTCATAAACTAAGTGATAGCTTGTACTATAGGTGCCATAAAATGGACTGGGGGATAACCTAGTTACACCCAGACTCAAATTTCTAATAACAATTTCAACCAAATTGGTCCGACTCGAGAATCGAACCCGGGACCATCCGCTTAACAGTCCGGTCAATACCTTATTACATTAATAATACCTCTTCCAAGTTAAAACGTTTTTTTAATACATAGAAACCGGCATAAGTCATATCAACTTAGTACAAAAAGTTATAAACCTCAATTCAATTTCACCTAACTTCATTAATTTAATATTTCAGGGCCGCTGCATATTTGCATCTGGAACCCCCTTTCCCACAGTGAACTACAAAGATAAAGAAATACAACCTGCATATATTAATAATGCCTATATATACCCAGGACTTGCTTTAGGTGTCACGTCTGTAGACGCTTTACAAACCCCTGATTATATGTTTTATACTGCGGCTAAGGTAAGTTGTATTGTAATGTCTTCTTTTATAGCTTATGATCCTGAGATTTCACCCGGGCTTTTACCGTGGAAATGGGGTATTTCCTCGCGGTAAAATGAACCCCATGTATTCATACGAATCCGTTCTGTATTTTTTGCGCACAGTAGAAACAAAGAAGAAGAGAAGATTAACATTACAAAACATATACTCATAAACTTTTGCATTTATATCGGATGCAAACAGACTACTTCCAAAGCCTGAAACTATGTATTATTGAGCCTAAATACTTGTAGTAACTAAAATTAAAAACAAAATACACAGAAAACTTTTCAGTTTTCATTTTCGGAAGCAATTTTTGTACAGCTGTTCTAATATATTAAGAATTACACCCAAAACTAAGTCTCCTATAAATGATTTGTTTGGTGTAGACGCTTGCAGATCAGCTGACGCATAAGGAATTGCAAAATGAAAAGATTTACCCACCAATGAAAGACCTGCAGAAGATATCATTGTCAATTGCCATAGAAGTTGCCAATCTAGCATACTGTATGGGTAAGTGTCTATTGCTTTGACTTCTATAATATTGTTACGCTTATAAAACTTTGGTCACATTTTTTTTGCATGTTTGTCCTAGCTTGTCCAGCTTTAAATTGTAATGTGTTTGAAAAAATAATTTTTATAAAAAGAAGAGATATTCTTTTAAAACTTGATATTTTTTTCCATCAGAATTTCGAATATAATAAGATATTATCTACAAATCTACCTATTTGTTTATTTTATTTTGTTTCAGATCTGGCCATGAAATACCCTGAACCCAGTAATTTGGATCAGTACATAGCAAAATCTCTTTACAAATTTGACTATGATAACTACTTACCAAAGATGTTCTACTGTAATTAGACAAAATATCGCATTACTATTGGACGTATAAATAATCAAAAGCGATATATGGAGCAAATGAGGGGGTCAAAATAAAATATCAGTCAACTTGTTTTCAATCGCCCGTTAAATTTTAAAACGGCTTAACTTACAATCTCTTTGGCATAGTTAGCTGAGTGAGTCAATGCTGTCGTAATTAACTATAAAACTGATGAAATACCCCATCTGTGTCCCATTATCGCCAAAAGTTAAAAATATCGTTCTAAAGTAAAGTGCGTTCAAAATAAAATGTTAGGTACCCCATGATTCATACCCCATTTGACTATAAAATGTAAAACGTTCTGTTCATGTAGATGTCGGAAATAGAAAATTGTAAAAAGTGTTCATTCAATAACTTATTGGTATTATATTTGTTTATTGTATTGTATTTTATTTTATTAACACTTCATTTGGTTCTCTTTTAGACCTATAGCCAGATTTTAAGATGTGGGTGTGGTTGGGTTCTTTTCAAAAAGTTACTCTTAACATTACGACATCTAAGAATATTTTAGGAAATAACTGAAAAGGCAATGGTGAATGGTTTCACATTTTGCGAAAAGTATGGAGAAAAAATCAAGTTAAATTAAATTAAAATCCGCTGACCTTAGAAAAATGCATGTAGGTATCTCGTTTCTCTAAAAGTTCTACATCTATAAGTCCGGCCAATCTAGACCCAAACATGGGAGTGAAGGTACATCAATTCCCATCAAGCTGAAAATCAGTAAGATTGTTGAAAATATGATTAATAATATAATTTGAAAGTTCCCCATCTTTCCCCTGTATGGAAAAAAAATTCAAGGTCAAAGGTCAAATAAATCGTTTAGTCGCATAATTCCTTATTCGCAAAATGGCCAATGGGTCTCAAAACAACTACTTCGCGAAACGCCCACATAGCTAAAGGCTTACTTTGCGTAGTGCCTAATTCGCTGAAATACTAATTCGCATAATGGCTACCTAGGACTAATTCTTGAAAGGACTACTTCGCAAAATCGCCAATATTTAGCAAATGACTTACTATAAATAAAATAGTAATATTTTTATTGATCTTTTTATTTCTGAGCAATATCCGAATCGAATGTGATACAATCGTTCAGCGGATACTGGTGTTTTATTTAATTTAAATTTTAAGTCATTTGCTAAATTTTGGCCATTTTGCGAATTAGTCTTTTTTCGCGAAGTAGTCATTATGCGGATTAGTCTTTCAGCGAATTAGGCTTTACGCGAAGTAGGCCTTTAGCTAAATAGGCATTACACGAAATAGGCCTTTAGCTAAGTGGGCGTTTCGCGAAGTAGTCGTTGTGAGAACTGGTGGCCATTTTGCAAATTGGGCAGTATGCGAAGATAAAATGATTTTGTTTTCTGACAAATGGTCATCTTTAAATTAACTTTGAAACAAAATTAAATTCTTATGGCTTTATATTTGATCTTAGTAATATTTACAGACTAAGGAAAGATCCTACGTACTTATGTACCTACAAACTCAGTTTTGGATTAACTTCTAACCGCCGATTTTAATATTCCTACAATAGTTAAAACCTTGGTATCTGCAAACTGATAGTTTTATTATTGTTCCATGTTTCTGTCATTTTCATATCAACAACTATCTACCTACTATTGTTTATTGAGACGCAAAAACATCTAGGTGAAGTTAAATGAGCTCTAGACTAGAGCCTCTAGTGGAGGATCTCACTTTAATGTAATGCATCGCTATAATGAGCTTTTGGTGGCGTTTCAAACCATTATGAATATCACTGTAACGGCCAATCTCAATATTCGGCCATAAGTCCAAAGCTTAAGGTCCAAAGAGACAGTTCTTGGTATTATGCAACGCTGCCTTACAGCCTTACTCCATAGCTTTTGTGGAAACCTGCCCTTATGAACGCATTCCTCTTTGGTTAAACCTTCTAGCCTGACTGTAAGAATAATCTGTATCTGTCATTCTGTTTTACTTTGTCAATATCTTCTTATCGTATACTTGTGAAATTATTGTGTGAAAAACGAATAATATTATTTAAAGTAAGTCAAATGCATTTTATTTTGTTTAAATGTTATTAGGCATGGTTTAAGTAGGTATATTGAGAATATTTATTGCCTACTCCATCTTGTGCATCCACGAAACCGTACTGAGATTGCGTTGAAGATAAAGGTTCAATACATACCGCTATCAGATCCGAGGAAGCCTGTATTCAACCAGTGGGCCGTATATAGGCTGTTAAATAAAGTGCTTTTAAAGACATTGATTAGATGCACTAATGGTTTGGCAATGATTTTTATACGTTCATTTTGTTCAGCTCAAAAGTTTTCTTATTTATCCTATAGATTTCAGGTCGTCTCAGAAAAAAAGCAATGGAAAGCATAATCAAAACTATATTGACAATCTATTCAAAATTTTCGAATAGGACACGGGGCTACCATAGTACCCGAAATATGATAAGAGGAATTGACTACATTAGAGATAACCAACTAAATAAGGTAAGACGTACTATGTATTTAATGTAGAGGTCCTTTCATTGCGTTGATATTGTACCTACCTAAAAACTCACTGTCGTCGGCAAAAAAGAAATAGCAAAGACTTCGTTTGTTAAATTACCTTGAAACCTGCAAAGTCTATTAAGAAAGTGGCAAGGGTTCATCAGTGGACTAACTTACAGTTTTTTTTTATGTTCTATTTTTACAAATTTAAATGAATAAATTCCCTAAAAGATGGAGAAAACTTAATTAAAATCCGTTACGTAGTTTAGGAGGAGATAGCGGACAAACATACAAACAGACAGAATTAGCGACTTGATTATATGATTTTTTTGATGTCATTTCAAATTCTTAAATTTCATTGGGTTTGCTCATATATTTTTAAATTATGTAGTTATCACTTATAATATTTGTGACACTTTATTCTAACAGAGTCTAGGGTTCTCACTTGTGGAACGTCAGGCATTGGGGATTCACGGCTTGCTAGCGGCTCAGTTCAGATCCATGGAAGATCAATTAGAAGTGTGCAAAATATCAATTAGTCGGTTCAAAAAAGATTTAAATAAATATCTCTATTTGGCTGAGCTACAGGTAAATTTACATAATTGTTATGTTTAAAAAATAAAAATGTGGAAATGTAGTGGACCGAATCGACTTCCTCGTGATACTCCAAAAATATTAATGAGGCGGTAACAATGAGATATACCTATCTAAACTTACTAATTGTTTTCTTAAATAAAAGGCACGCTTGCTGAAATGTGATTTAAATTATTTAAAGTTAAAAATAGTTTTCATATATTTTTTTTCATTTACGAATGCTTTTTGGTATTCTATTAAAACATTATAAAAGAATTGTGAAAAGAGATCTTCTTTTGTGTTGTCGTCTGTTCAATGTTAGTAGTAGTTTTATTATTCAGATTCTTAGTAATATAATTCTTTATAAACAGGAAACCAACGAGAAGTTATTTTTCAACCTGCTGGCTAGTGATGTCGAACAGTACATGCCAATCGTGTATACCCCGACCGTAGGGCTTGCTTGCCAGAGGTTTGGTTTAGTGTATCGTCGACCACGAGGCCTGTTTATCACAATTCACGATAAGGGACACATCACTGAAGTCTTGAGAAATTGGTAAGAAAACATCTAACAACATTCTCTGTTGGAAATCAAACTAATTTTAACGGATTAGTACACGTTTATTTATTTACCTATATTTGATTTATGCCGACGTTTCAGCACTTTTACAAATGCAGTGGTGACGGGTACAAACATAATTTTATACAATTATTCAAAACTATAATAAATAAAAAAAAACGCGTAATAATCCGTCAAAATTAGTTTAATTTCAAGTAACGCTCTATTTATTTCTAACGAGTTGATTAATTAATTTGATTGTATTAGGCCAAATAAATATGTAAAGGCCATATGCTTTACGGATGGTGAGCGAATTCTTGGTCTAGGAGACCTTGGCGCATACGGCATGGCTATACCAGTGGGAAAACTCGCTTTGTATACGGCACTAGGGGGTATTCATCCCGGTGATTGCTTACCCGTCGTTATCGATGTTGGAACTGATTCAAAAGTAAGTTAAACAATTCCTAAAAGCCTTCGTTCATGATGTGAAAGTCTAATTTGTCAAGCGTGCTATCGAATATTATACCATAAATTGCGGTATAAATACCAAAATAATATTGGTGCCGATCCTGCGATTTTGGTCACCTCTTACGGTAACCTTTTCTGCTTTCTGTTTGATCGTAGGTTACACTCATATTGACTTGGCATTCCACCGTGGCATTTCTCTGTAACTATTTTATTTTTATTTTAAAGAATTCAGAAGATAGGTACCTATAGTTTTTTGACACAAATACCTATTTTGCAGAATTTACTTGAGGACCCGTTATACATAGGGTTACGGCATCCAAGAGTGAAAGGAAAGGAGTACGATGATTTTATGGACGAATTTATGTGCTCATGCCGTCATGTTTTTGGATCAACTGTTTTAATGCAAGTGGGTAACTATTGTATTGTAAGACTATTTTTGGTCCTACACATGTGTTATTAAAATTGATTGAAAACTCAACAGTTTGAAGATTTCGCCCTTAGGAATGCCTCACGTTTTCTAACTCGTTACAAGGATCATTTCTGTACTTTCAATGACGACATTCAAGGCACTGCGTCCGTTTCAGTAGCAGGACTTATGGCAGCAACGAGACTGACTAAAGCTAAACTTAGTTCAAATGTTGTTGTATTTTTAGGCGCTGGATCGGTAAGCTATATTTTTTGGATATTTATAGAGATATTCATATTTTAATTAAGTATTTAAGTTTAATCTCGACGAAGTAGTTTTTTTTTTTCAATTGGTCGTGTAATCGTAGACTAATAAGACCATATCCCAGTTATGATGCAACCATTAACGAAAGAAGCATAAAAGGGTGACGATGACTTTTTACTATACAATGTACCTACACCTAAAGAGAAAAGAGTTCAAATATATGATGATTGTAACACTCTATGTTTTAGATATTATTCTAAGAAAAAATCAAGTCTATGGCAATGTCACCGTGAAAATCTATTGTGTGGATCAGAAAGAGTAGATACGCGTTTTGTTTTATGAGTTAGATTTTGAAAATAAATGGCTCTGATTCTCCTTAACAGGCAGCCACAGGGATAGCAAATCTAATTGTTGAAGCCATGAAGGAAGAAGGGCTATCTGAGAAAGATGCTCGTGCTAGAATATGGCTGTATGATGCTGACGGTCTTCTATGCAATGACAGGAAAGCTGAAGTGCCTCAACACGCTAAACAGTATGTCAAAAACGTACCCCATGAAAAGTTCTCACACGAATCTGTTGCGAAAACAAAAGCCACCGTTTTAATAGGTAATTAATTATGCAGTTATTCTAATATGTTATTGATTTATATTGTTATGTTTTGTCAAATTTTCTGATATGATTTTTATGGCCTTGTACTCTATGGCTCTTTGCTTTAGTATTTCTTTAAAAAAATGATTTAACAAATAATTGTGTAATTTTGCGCTCTTGAATTTAATGCACGTTAAAAAGATTAAAACGAATTACAATGTTAAAGGTTGTTCAACCATTCATGGGTTATTTACACCTAAAGTTCTGCAACAAGTGGCAAAGAACTGTGAGCGACCTATTGTATTCGCTCTATCTAACCCTACAAAAAACGCTGAGTGTACTGCTCAAGAAGCTTATGATCATACAGAGGTAAATAATGCTCATGTGAAAAATGACTTCAATTCAGTAATAACTAACTAACTAAATGATAAAGCCATCACTCGCAACACTTTGATATAAGAAAGAGACAGGAAGTAAAACAAACAGAAAGTAAACATGTAAAATTAGTTTTAACTTTAATTGATAGATGTTGTTCCTGTTAGTCTACTGATTAAGATTACAAATAGACATTTTTATAAATAGTTTTGTTTTGTATTGCGTGTAGAGTAATCTCGCTTTAGTTCATAATTTCTAGCAGCAATTTAGCACCGATTATTTTAGTAGTCAATAACTAACTACTATCTTTATGAATCCTAATGATTGTCTTGGATCTTAAAAATAAACATAAATAATATATTTATTAGGGTCGCTGTATTTTTGCCTCTGGATCCCCATTTCCCCCTGTAAAATATGGTGGTAAAACGTACCATACTGGCCAAGGCAACAATTCCTACATATTTCCCGGTGTGGCTTTGGGCGTGATGTCAGTGGAATCGCATCACGTGCCTGACGTAATGTTTTTGACTGCAGCTAAGGTAAGTTTTCCTTTCCAACGTGGCAACCATTGGTAGTATAAGAAATAAGCTAATGAGTTAATGTTATTAACCGAGAATAAACTTTTGAAAAAAAAATGTATACTAACCTCCTCTGCTTTTATGGAAGCCAATGGAAATCGGATATCATTTTTATATAATCCATCACGTTTTTGGGCTTTAAAGACATTTATTAATGTGCTGATACAAAATTAGTACCTACAACAAAGACTATTTTCCAAAGTTATCAACTATCTAAAAAATGAAATCCGTTTCCCATTGGCTTACCTAAATAAAAATAGCCCCGCTGCCTTTAACACTGCAGTTTTATTTTGAACCAGTAACTGTAAACTGGATCGATTAGTTTGTCGGAATTAATAATTTATAATAAAAATTAAATAAAAAAATATAATTTCCTTAATACCGGCTCAATACAGGTTTAGAGACATGTTTAGTTCTGATAAGTAAAAGTTTACTTTTATGTATCAGGTAATAGCCGGGATGGTGTCTGACGAAGATTTAGCGATTGGGCGAATTTATCCACCTTTGAAAGATCTGAAGAAAATTTCCCAGAATATTGCCATTGCTATTGGTAAACTGGCGTATGAGCTTCGTAAGTTTTTGTTTAAGATATTTCTCTCTTCAAATATTTGGCACTATTCATGTTCACAGGACGATATGTATTAGGCTTAGTCAGTTTTATGACGATATATGCACGTAGAATATATTTTTTTAATAGTATCTACTAGAAAAATGGACGTGAACTTTTAAAATTACCATTTGTTGGCGTTTTTAAGCTTTGTTATAATACTATGACAATATAATACTTTGTTGATAATCAGTTTTTAATTCACAGATATTGCTGCGAGATATCCCCCACCAGACGATATGAAAAAGTTTATTGAAAGTACTGAATATGATTTGAGATACCGCTCTTATATATACAGAAAGTTTACATATCCTAATATGCCTGAAATTAAAGTGAGATCATATGCGCAAGAGAGAAAAACTTTAGTGTAAGTAATTAAATATATTCATTTTTATTTTCTATTTACAAATACAAGCTGGAAAAAATAACAAATAAAACATAGATTTAAGGTGTAAGTACGAGGGCACTACTTATACTAGTTACTTAGTGGAAAACGCATTTTTGTGTGTTGGTAAATAGTTATGTCAGATATAAATACATGTACTTCTGAGTAATTTAAGTGTTTTGACGACGGTGTTTGAAGACTTTATTACAACTGTCGTTATTGATATGCCAATCCAATGAAGAAATATTTATTATTATTGTTTAATTGCAGCCCATCGAAAAAAATTCAGGTTTCAAGAAAAAGATAAAAAAATTGCAAGTCTTTTGTAACGTGTTGTGAAGTTTCATACAGAAATATAGGGTGAGTTTATTTATGAAACCTTTTAACTCTAAAATGTACCTATAAATTTTTTATACTTTCAGCTTACATAGACATTCTTAAGGTTATCTGCATATTAGACCTTATCATCATCACCTTACCAATTCAGAGCAAGGGACATAATAAAAAAATGTTATCGCCTTTATCAATAATGAATTTCAAATATGATCATTGTGATTTTTTGTATACAAGACGCTTGCCGCTTTAGTTGTTTGTTAAATATAAAAGATCTCGTTTAATAATGGTAGTTACTCTTGAAACTGTAGAATACCTAAGTGTCCGGTTACAGCGAGAAAAGTTGGCAACATTTTTATTTCTTCCCTTATATTAATTTAAATATTCGTTTCAGTTGTCTGCAGTTTTTGTAATAGATATTTGAGCAGAGAATCTTTCAAAACTATGACTAAGAGAGTAGAAATACCAATCAAACGTACCTCAAACGATTCTTTTAATGAAGATGTTTACAAAAAGTGCCTATACCTAGTTTCCATTAAAATGATTGTCCATGTTTTTAATAAAGTTTTATTTTTTATATTGTTTATTAAAAGTGTTTTACTTCTTCTTGTATTGTTTATAACAAAAATATAGATATTTTTGTACATATTGGCATGGTATATATGACGATTTTAAACTGTCCAACCTAAATGGTATCCGCGGTATTTAAAAAATGGTGAATCATCGGAAAACAATAAATTAATTGACGCGTAATTAGGTTTAAGAATGTTATTTATACAAAAAAAAGACTTGTATAAATCTAGTGGTTTACAGAATGGATAAAAATATGTTTTCAAAGTCTCCTATAAACCACTTTTCTATAAGTGGCTGGTTAATAAAACCGTTAAGATGGTTTTTCGTTGATTTTCAAAAGCCTCCTTTTTTCAAAGCCTTTATTCAATCTATAACTGTGTCCGAATTTAAATCATAGCGGTTACTACTCCCAACAGTATTTCCACCACGAACTTCCCCGAACGCTTACGATATTTATATTCATTGCCTTGGCTTTACAAGGGTTGGTGCCTACAACCTACATTATTCTTTAGAAATACTGTATCCGAAAGCTTGCGTGACCACCTTTCGGGTGTGGCGTGCTTCGGCCGGCGGTAATTTTTGATGTAATACATACCCATAGGTTTATGAACATTTTTATTCCATCCTTTTTGAGGAAAAGGCTTGATTCTATTAAATATTTAAAAGGGGCTGTGCTTATTGGGCTGCCGAAAAATAAAGTGCGTTTTTAGGTCGTGAAAAGGCAATTATAAGCAATGTTACTCATATTTACGTTATTATTAAACAACAACGTAATTTAACCATGCTTTAAAAAAAAGGTTTTTGACTTTAGAAAATTTTCCCTGTGCCATTTTTCTGATCATAATCTTCTGGCATTTTGTCCACAACTAGGTAACGCTAAAGGCATTTGTGTTGAATTGTGTGGATTTCAACACATCAATAAAAATAATTTATAATTATTACTAAAACCACGAACCACGAACAAAAAACGAAAGAAATACAATACACCTTAGTGCTTCATCTTTATGACTAAGCTCTTACAAAAAAGTGAGAAAATTCGCAAGTTAAACCATTTTTGAGAAATGTTCAAAGCGTGCACTACTCCGTTGGCCTGGCAGTTGTTTTGGTAACATATGACGTAGTAAAATGAAATTTGCACCTAGAGGCTCTTTGTATTCATAAAGTGCTGGACACACGAAGTGGAGGCTAGGTCGGCGTTCAGCTTGCGGGGCTTTGAAGGGATATTATATGTAGATTTATAAGAAATTATTACAAGGAATTTATTAGATGTGACGTAATTGTTTAGCCCGTGTATAGATTTGGTTTATATTTTCTTTGGCAACTTTGAACGTGGTTTAATATAATATTTTTTCTTTGGTTTTTGAGCTACATAAATTCAGCTGGAAAGAAATTGTATTACTTCTAGTTAATTATTAGAACTTTTATTAAAAGTACAAATTGCAATTTAGATTTCGGTTTACTTTCTCAAACAAGTTTTACATAAAAATAAAATTATTACTGTGACCTACCGCAATTACAGCTGGAATCCAGAAAGTACTGGAAAATTAAATTTTCCTCTTTTAACTTATGCCATGAAATCTTTTAAAATTTAGTGCTGCAAGATGAATGCTGCTTTACCTACCGGGGGCTTGGCATGATGTATGAGCCACAAGAATGTACCTCTGGAAATGTGGGGGCGAGCGAACCATAGAGTGCTATAACCAATAGAGAGAACGTATAGCTTCTCGGCTGCCAAGAACAAAATTGTATTGATTACTGTATAGGTCCCTGATAATGATAATACGAGAGTAAGATTTTTGGCGTGAAGTGAGTTAATCACACGCTCTCTTCGATTTTAGGGAATTAACGCAGTATATTTTACATACTCACGTGCCAAAAGTGGCAACAAGTTTTTAAGACAAACTATTAACGATGTGGTCTCTATTTTTAAAAGTACAGCATGGAAACAGAGAGTGAAATACAAATAGTTGCTGGCACAAAATGACTGAAGACGTTACAGGGGCGAACGTGCAGCGGTTGCTAATCTTGAGGATTTTACAAATAGTGCATTGCAATTTTACATGCACATACGTACCTGTTTCTGTGTTATGAGATTAGTTTACAAATTCAGATAATGCATACAATTCTTAAAAAATACTGCTTTCATTTAAAAATATGTAAAAAATGAAAAAAAAAATCCTCTTAAAATTATTGTCGTTCAATGTTAATACAAAACTGACATCTAAAACTTCCATTGAAGGCGATCTATTAATCGTAGTGTGCCTTTGTACCACAAATTCGAGTCGACAACCTAATCAAGTTTTCAAGAGCTCTGGTTCAAATGTCGCTACAGATTCAGGTAATCAATATGCACGGGTTTGTCATAGTTGAGAGTTTCCACTCTAATTACCCAGTTTCGTACTCAGCTAGCTCATTTAGCTCAAGTTGGCTCATTGTATTAACAATCTTTATAAAATAACACTAGCTTTTTACCCACAGTAGTAGAGTTTTTTTGACAACTAGATCAATCTATATAATACAGAATATATTTTTACAAAAACATAATAATATACATATTGTCCGGCCACCGAGAGAATGCGTTCCTGACACATTGTGTTTGACATAACGAGGTAACTTTGACAGGCCGTCTACGAAAACAAACAAAAAAAAAGTCGTCTATTTTGACCCTACAAACAAATAATAAGCAATAAAATGATATTAAAACACACTGATTTTAAATTTTATAACTGATGGCTTACTGTAAGGGTAATAATTACTGATAAAATATGTATTTTTAAAAATGTAAACAACATCATATTTTCGTAGGGATGTGCTAAAAATATCAGTCAATTTTAAAGTTATCAATCAATTTCTAATAAAAAAGCAGAATAAGTAGCTTGGTTACAAAAACATGGTATTGACGTAAATATGGACATGCTTAAAGCAGAATTATTACGGTTAGTGAAAGAAAATAAATCGGCAAATGTTAGATATGAAATAGATGAATTAGCTCTGCAGTACGGTCATCGGGTGCTGAGACTTCCACCATATCATTGCCAATACAATGCTATTGAATTAATTTGGGCTCAAATTAAGGGTTATGCAGCCCGTCGCAATACGTCCCCACCTTTTAGCACAAAAAAGATGATGGCTCTATTAAAAGAAGCTTGCGAAAAAATCACGAAGGAAGACTGGGCGAAGGCGGTAGAAAAAACAAAAAATCTTATTACCAAAGACTTTGATCGAGATATTAGAATTGATTCGATCATTGATAATAACATAATTATAAATGTTGGAGAAGATGATGATAGCACCTCCTCAAGCGAATCGGAATCTGATTAAATTTATACCAGCGCGATATCTATTATTTTAAGTATTTATTACCTACTTTTAGTTTTAGTACTTATTGTATTGTAGACCTAAATATTTGTTTTGAAAAAAGGCAGCAGTTGGAGTTTCTTGCTATACAAGTAAAATAGATATAAGATAAACTAATTTTTTTACTAATGTTGATTGAAAAAATATTTGTCAATATTATTTTTTACCCCAACACTACTGGCATGTGTCACAAACGCAATCTCTCGGTGGCCAGATTATAATAATATACATTTTTGTTTGACAGGTACTCAAAAAATATTGTTTTTTTTTTACCCCGTAGAAATAGACCACAAATACACTGTTGATAATTTGATTCAGTTTAGATTGAATAGTATATAGGTACCTACTTGTCAACGGCATAACGACATTGTCTCATGAATTCTCGGTATTTCGAGCAAACTAATACGAAGTTACGAATTAGGTTACATTGAAAAGCTGTTTGAATATTAAAGAATTTATTTGCGTATGGCTTTTCGTCTATAGTATAACTACTAATGTACAAACAGTGAATAGGTTTCATTATAGAGTACCTTAAATAAGAGTACCTACTTGGTTAAGGTTTAATAAGATTATTATTATTGTTTCTCGGTGGATAGATTTACATATATTGATAACGAATGATGGTTTATGCAGATTTTTAAGAAAAATAAACTAGATTAATAAAAGTATGCAATTTGATTTACAATACATAGTATAAATCCAAGTCACTAATTGTGTCGGTTTGTATGTTTTTCCGCTAACTCCTTCTAAAATTCTGAACGAGTTTTTAATGCGGTTATCGCCATCTTAAGGGCGGTTTCAGATTAGCGTATTTTTCAGCGCGTATAGGTACTGTCGTTTTAGCGTACTCGCATTCACGCACGCTAAATAACGCGCTTCAAAAATCCAGACTCGCCTAAACAGGCATATTTCGGCGTGTAGTAGTATACGAGTAGTAGCTCGCGTTTATACGAGCTTAGAAGCACGTCAACGCTCGTACGAGTCGACCGTGTGACAAAATCATACGCGCGTATAAAACGCTTGTCTGAAACCGCTCTAAGGGGATTTTTTTCATTTAAATATGTAAATTAAGAACAATGAGAAAAAGTTTTCTCAAATTAGTTAAAATAACACATTGCGAAGCATGGGCGGATCGCTAGTACCTACATAAAATGTAATTTGTAATGAATTAGCAAAAAGATTTTGTTTCAAAAATTGTTACACCACTTTTTTCGCTTACCTACATAATTTCCTACGTACTTCCTTCTTTCATTCAAAGCTGAAAATAACAGTTATAATTAAGACAATTTCAGCACGAGCAAGCAGAAAGGCAACCAACTAAAGAACTGCCTTTGTCTTTGAGCATTTGGACCATCTGGTGGTTTGAAGTATACGGAACAAGACTCAAATTGCTTTAGATTATTAGTTACAGCTACTGTACTGTATTTTTTTATAAAAGCTTGGGAATGAAAGAAGAAAGCTAATTGAAGATTATGGTTCATGGTTTATTAGCTTCGTTTGTATTCTAAAAAAAGCAAAGTTTACCTTAGGTGTTTTTGATTTTATTTTAAAGAATCTGAGAATGCCACCTTTTTTAATGACGACAGAACCACGCCTCGTCCCTTAAATTCAAATAAAGAATTTGAAATTTATATTGGGTAGATATGTAATTGGAACCTTTATTAAAAAAACATAGATTCAACTATACATATTATAGTGAAGAAACTGTTTTATGGCGGTGCCTACTGTGACTAAACCGCATTTCTGTGGTTTGAACCAAGGCCAATTCCTTGTTTGCAATCGAAAATAACCATTGGCTATCGACATCAGACTGCCTACTACTGAAATTATAGACCAAAAATAAAAAATTAAAATCTTAGCTAAGACTATTTTCATATCTATAACTACCACAAAACTTTATATCAACAAAACTAGAATCTATGCAATAACTACAAAGGCAATATTTTCATTTCCTATTCAAGTCTAACCTCGTCCTATGAATAGTGAAAATGCCAAACAATCATGTCATCAAAAGCTATAAAAAACCCAAAATCGATAGACCAATAGAAAAGCTTGGAAGTCGGTCACCATTCACCATAGAATGAATGAACTCTGGATGAGTGAATGAAGAATTAATGGATGAACAAGCAGTGCACCTGGCCCGCAAATGATTGATGCTACGAGTAGATCGATGTTAGATTTAAAAAAGTGATTGAAAGTAAAGCCTTTAAAGGAGTAACGGTGTGAATTTTGCTGGTAGCTTTTGTAGTTTACTATAAAATCTTAATTTATTGATATACCTAACTTCAAACTAACAGATTGATCTTATTTGTCTTATAAGTATTTTTGTTAGCGATTCCTAGACAATGCTTGTAAAAGAGGTTTGAAAAGTCTTTTGGTAAAATCCTTTTAAGAAAATATCAATAAAACGTAAATAATGGTGCTTTCTTTTTTTGTTTTCACATTTTGAGAAGCCGAGTGACACTAGGAACGAGTATTATACACGTAATTCGCAGTTCAAGTGTGAGAACCTATGTCATTAGAGGCTACTTACTACCTGCTCATAACTAACTGATCGATAAGTCAATACGATGACCCAATCATGGAGAAATAATTGGCAAATTATGTATGAAACCAATGCGCTGATATGTTGATACCTCGCTAACTGTTTACTAACCAATCGGAAATGAATTTATGCAAGCATCGAACTTAAGCTGCAAAAACGTTTGTCAGGTAATTTCTTTCTTCATTCCATAGGTCTAAAATAAAAAACAATATAATTACACAAATTAGTATGTTTTTTCGTTATCGCATCTTTTTATTTCACTTCAATAATGGTTCTAATTTACACGTTTTCGTTTAGTTTCGTTCATTTGTTAGTAAACATTTTTTTATGAAAAGCACTTGCACTTGGTTCTCCTTACCCACCCACTATAAATCCAAGAAAATCCAGCAAACCTTCATACAAAACTATATTGCAAAGTACTTAAATTAATCAAAATAAAGTGCTTATACCAAATACAGTGAGAACAACAGGCATTCTTGTTATATTTAAGGTTGTCTAACCTATTGTGAAGCACTTTGTGATCTGGGCTGGCTTTGCTGCGTAGAGGAAACCGTGAGTGTTTCTTCCATAAACTTACCACTATAACTCCACATAAGTTTATTACCCGCGGTATTTCGGTATGTGTAAACTAATAATATTATATCAAAGATTAAGGCTTTGAAGCAAGTACCTAAGCTGTGGAACCTTCTATCCAGAAATACAGTCTATAAGACTAACGGGTCACAATTTATTTTGTTACCGTCATAAGTCACTCATAAGTGGTATAAATGTGCTTGGTGCTGTCGTTCACGCAATCAAAACTACCGACAAAGAAGCAAGAATACTTATCATTCGGACGTTGTGTATAACCCTCTCAATCCAGATCTTTCTATTGGAGCTTGTAATCGTACTGGAATCTTAAGCAAATGAAGGCTCATAAACCCAGAACAAGGTGGAAGACAGCGGCAGACCGAGGTAGGTAAACGTAGGTATTTATATTTATTATAGTATATAATATGCACTATCTATCCACTTTTGTTATAGGTATAAATTAGAACCTTACGTCTCTTACGTTGATATCTGTTGTCCCATGTTCAAGAGTAAGCCATTCCTTTTTAACGCGACTTCTACAAGTCTTATGTCCCTATGTATAATGTAATCCTAAAATCCTATTGTGGTCTTGCAAATAAATTATTATGTTCTTATCGTCCTTTAATCTGCCCGCCTCCAAACAACTCTTCAATCACGACAAATAATGCTACAGGGTGTACTATTATGTACGGTAGGCAAATAAAGTGTCTATCAGAAGTTCAAAGCAGCTAAGAGAACTTTGAGCAGCTTCTTAAACTGAATTTTGTATTTATGTCACAAAAATCATCGCACATTCTACTCAGAAACAAATGACGACTTAATCAATTGTATTGACAAGAGTTAGTGGGTATTTATACCATTGGTATTTTTAAGAAACCCAAAATGTATGATAATCAAATACACAAATTCACATTGGAAAGCTTAGCGGTTTTCAAAAGTATTTAAGATGCACTGTTTCGTTTATATAGCTTGTTAGTGCTTAATAGAAAAGTCTAGGTGCCTGTTAAGATGTTAGCTTTAGTGTGAGTTAACCTAGGGATAAGTTGGTCCTTTTAGACCATAGTTTAAATCAAACTTTTCTTTTTTTTATAAAAAAATCCAAATAGCAATTGAATGTAAAGGACAAGTCGTAAATGAACCCTCACCTTTGAATCCTCCCGTTTAAACGAGTTATTTCTAAGGACTTTCGTATTTGTTTAGCATCTTTCTCTTAACATTAACTAAAGATGCACATTTTTTATGATATTGTCTTAACTTTCTTCTAAAAAAAACTTCAATCATATGATAAGATAAGACGTATTTGGTACTATCTGTCCGTTTTACAAAAGAAGAAGGTTATACCTTAATTACAAAACCATGACCTGACACCAAAACGACATGTATTTATATTCGTAGTGCACCATAAAATTCCTAACACAAATTAGCTATCATACGCATTTCTACCTCGCCATCTCATATATGCACCTCTAATCATAAAGCTTATCGCTGATCCCGGCTAGACGTGCTCATAGATCGGTCTGCATAGAGCACGCTGTATAAACAGAGCGTGTTATAAAGATAATCTGTGAACCCAGTTTTCGTGTTAGGATCATAAAGTACACTCATGGGCGTGACTAGCCCCCAGCACATAGAGGGTTAAGCCAGTAGCTATACGAAATTAGTTTTTAAAGTTACTGATGGTGATTTGTTTGCATCATTGTTATGCGTAGTCAATAAATAACTAAATAAGACCGGTTCAAATATTTTTGAAGTGTGTTTATACTCTCCGTTTAAAAGTATGAAGTAACTAGTGGCCGCCCGCGACTCCGTTGGCGTGGAAGTCGGTTTCCTGTGGGAATGAGAAGTTTTCCCGCGGTAAAAAGTATCCTATGTGTTATTCTGATGTATAACCTATATTACTGTAAAGTTTCATCCAAATCCGTCCAGTTTTACGTAAAAGAGTAACAAAAATCCATCCATACAGACTCACAAACTTTCACGTTTTTAATATTAGTAGGACTAGACAATAGAAGGTATTTCTTGAAAGTTTTATTCACTTTACGTTTATAAAGTTTGCTCTTAAAATTACATCCTAAATTACAAGACACTCTTCAAGTACTTTAGGGCAATGACAAAATAACTTAGTTCTCAAACAAGTTAGAAAAAAAAACTCCCGTTCTCACTTTGACTACTGCTACAAACTACTCTGTGTCCAAAAATATCCGCCTGTGTTTCTTCCACAAAAATAAAAGCGTTAAATAAAATAACCCGTGTACCCTAGTTACCTACGTGCTCTTTAGTAATTATTTCAACTAATTCGCCCAACCACGCAGAGTGCAAGCAGGCAGTATTTTAAATTGGTAGACTACCCACAAATATTAACATAATTGTACGGGGCGGTAATAAAATTAATATTTAACTGGGGTTTTATTAATGAGTAGGAAAAAATGATTTGGAACACAGTGTAAGGAAATTATGTGACGTTGTTTAATTTTAGTTTTAATTAGTTCTGTTTAGGATTCCGTGGAAAAACGATTGTGTCGTGAAACGAATGACTTTTTGTCTTAATCTTTTTTCTTGAATTTACTTTTTTTTTATAAGAGAACCTAGCAAACGAGCAAGCAGGTCACGTGATGGTAAGTGATCACCGCCGCCCATATACACCCACAATTACATATGCATTGAGGGTGCGTTGCTGGCCTTTAAGAAAATTGGGCACCGGATATCGCACTGACCGAACGAAACGCAGGAACATCGTCCCTACTTCACGTCGGTTTTCTGTGCGACGGTGGTATTTCACCGATCGAGTCAGCCCAGTAATCGCTGCAGACAGAGCCTACAGCTAGACTCTACCACTCTCAAAACTCACTTATGATGCTATTTTAAATTAAAAGGAGTACTTTACATTAGGGTAGGTAATAAATCCTACAAATAAGACTAGAATAAGACATACAGGTGATTTAGTAACAATCTACTGTGAACTAGCAAAATGTTTTTCTTGCATAAACCTTCTACATTACTGCCTTTGAGAACGTGATTAAAGCGCACCATATTTTTTACATTACTAGTAAAAGATGCAAACAGTATTTATTTCATAACATTTTGACCTTCACTTTGTAACCACGGAAAAAATCGCTCGTCCAAAAAAGGCGGAAAAGGTGACTGATTCATAATCAAGCAGAATATTTGAAAAAGTTGCTCTCAACTCTAATTTGACGAACCCAAAACTTTTGGGATGCCAATTATACGGCAAAATGTACCATATAGGCCGTCGAACAAAGTTACTTTTTTCAGTTTTATTTTTTGGTCGCAGCTCTCCCATGCGTTTTATTTTGATGGCGGCAGATTATAAAGCAAAAACTTTTGAATACGCCGACACTGGTTTAGATTTTTAAATAATATTATTCAAAATTGAATCGATATAGGTATTGTATTATTTTGTTTTCTGATTGCCAACTGTTTTGATTTTTTCTTACATGGATTTCTTTTTATGCTGTGGCAGATACCTATAATGTTCCGTCAATTTGGCTAGATGTAGATATGTGGATGCTTACTAAAATGGATTCTTACAGGTTTCAGAAGCCTTGTTGGCTTTAACTACTTTAGATACACGGCCTCAATGCCAGAAATTACTCAACGTATTCAGTTCTTCAAACCACTAAGAAATCCACCGCTGGTCATAGGTCTCCCATAGATTTCGAGAGCAACTTGGACACCTAAAAACTGCTTAGTGAATATAAAATCTAGGACGGTGGTACCATTACCGTTAGATTGCACAAAACTACCAGTTTCAGTTAAAAAACAATCAAATTGAAGAGACGTTACTATACACTAATAACATATAAACTAACTAGTGGCCGCCCGCGACTCCGTTCGCGTGGAAGTCGGTTTCCCGTGGGAATAAGAAGTTTTCCCGCGGTAAAAAGTACCCTATGTCCTTTTCCAAGTTCAGTTCTTTCTTCATACCAAATTTCAACAAAATCGGTTCAGTGGTTTAGGCGTGAAAGCGTAACAGGCAGACAGACAGACAGACAGACAGACAGACAGACAGACAGAGTTACTTTCGCATTTATAATATTAGTAGGGAAGTAGGGATTAACAAACGGTTTAGATTCGTATTCACCTTCATCAATTGTTTAGTGTTTCTACATTACAATATGCGCATTTAATATTAGAGGGCGTCATTCATTTAACCCTTTAGGTTAAACATACTTTACTGAGACTTTGAAAGGGTAAAACGGGATAGACAATAACCTTTTTTCCGCGAAATTTCACCCCCTTTTCCGAAAACGTTTTTGTCAAATTTTTAAGTCATGTTCTTAACTAGGTTTTGCTTATAAATCTCTTGTTGTTTCGTTTTAGAAATTAAAATGATTTGCTAAGTGATCTTTCTCTTAAGATAAACATTTCATATAAATGTTGTAAATATTGGCGTTTTGTTAACAATTTTTTTAAAAAAAATAAACTAATAATAATTAATGACATCTAAGAGGCCAGTTAAAATATAGAAATAGCATCTTGTCTTAATTCGTTTTAGTTAGACTCCATTGACTGTGGAGTCAATAAAAGTATTTTTGGATTGTAGGCTGTTAGCCACCCCTTACCATAAAATAAAATAAAAAACAGTTTTATATATTTTAAATTAAAAAAAAATATTTTTTTGTTAAAAATTGTGAAGCAAAAACTTATACAGCAGTCGATGGGAAAGTTATGATTTATAGCATTTAAATTGATTGTGTAAAAGTAAACATTTTTTACCACTGACCATAAAAAAAGGGTTTCATAGGTTTTTATGAGTGTCTGAGTGTTATTTTGTATTATCAACGAAAGCAAATTTTGAGCCCTTCAATGTTTGGGACTTAGCTGTTAAATGACTACAAGCAAGCTGTGTGTTTGGCCGATAGATAAAACATAGGATAACGGCAAAATTGGCGTTAACAAATACATTCTCAATAGTATGAAATTTTTCCATTGATTTATAGTTCGTGTAAGTAGATAAGCGATTAGCCCCCCTGAAAGTTTATTAGGTTTTTTTATCATAGTCTTACTTGACGACCTTGATGCTCATTTGTTTCCCCCGTCCACTCACCCCGCCTAATAGAGAGAACCGCTCCAAAACCCGTGACGATACCACACACAAGTCAATTCACCGCAAATAAAATAAAAGGGTTTTATTTTCGCTCGACCGCAAGCCTTTAGGGGTTTTCCAGTCGTCAGTATTTTCCTGCCATTTACAGAAACGTAATGCTCCATTCAGGTCGCCATGACGGGCCAATCTCATGGGACGATTATACCCATGCATGCTATTCAAGTGTTTATATTTTAAATTGTGTCGTGGGATTTTGTAGCTAATGGACAGGCGATTACGTGTAGTCGGGGGGATTAATTGAAATTAAGTTATTGTGGTTGTAACATTCACAATGTACGAGAAGCTTCTCTATTATTGATATAATTGTAGGTTATATACCTATATAGTACGATTATTGATATTATTGTAGATATAATCATTTGTCGTCTTTAGATATGGATATTGCTAGCTACGAGTATATTAGGCTAAAGTAAACTAGCCAAGCTTTGCACAGTTTCAATACTTTCAATGTTTGACGATTTATCGCAAAATACACCGTAGGAGTTTTTCTGTTTTTGTGTATAACGTTTCTGCATTTGCAAAACAGAACGTTAACATCTAATACTCACAGTTAAAAATCAAAATAACTATTTTTTATAGTTAAGTTGTAAGGTTTCAAGTAAAAAAGGCAAAGCAATAACTAACACAACAATCAATCACAAGGTTCTAATTTGTTATAATATCACGCAACGTGCAATTAGTACTTCTCAGTTCATTCCATTTCCTATTGCATAAATTAACTTGCATAACGACTGTATACAACGGCATTTTCTTTTAATTTTGATTTTTCATTGAGTCGCCGTTTGAGAAATAACTCATTGGTATTCGTATTAAAGTTCAATAATGTTTGTATATATTAATCAATCAAATATATATCGCGCGTGAGATGTTATTTGGGGTTCAAAATGCTTAAGATATAGTTGTTTACATTTTAAATTCGTGATAAACTTATTAAATATAATATATATAATAATAATAAATAATAAATCTCCAGACTAACACACCAACAGTGTGGGCCTAAACTAGGCAGAGCTTGTACTATAGGTACCACACAATGGACTAGGGGAGAACCTAATTACACCCAGACACGAGCCAATTTCGACAAACCATTTTGACGAAATTGGCCCGACCCGGGGATCGAACCCGGAGCCATCCGCTTAGCACTCCGGTATATATACCGCTGCACCACAGAGGTCGTAAAATATCGATGTAAAGCAAACGAAATTTAAATTTTTAACACTTTTCCTTATAAACTTTAAGGTCCTAAGTTAGCTAGACCAATTATTTGATCGCTAACATAGTTTCATACCTGACAATTTGGTTCTGGCCGCCCTTACTTACATCTCAATTCGAGTTTAGATAATCTGCCGCTAGTCAGTGGCGTGCAGAGAAATGGTGCTTCAAATGGTACGGTGCGAGCTCTAACTGCCGGTAAGCACACCCGTAGGACATCACTAAGTACTAGTAGGGACTTGAATGGGTTACCACTGGTTTCTTGTATCGAGAACAATTTAAAAAGAGAATACAACGAACAATTTAAAAAAAGTAGTTATTAAATTATGATGAATGAAGGTTAGAAGTGCAATTGATTAAAAATATTAGCTAGAGGGACAGATACCACTAGGTAACTGCAAACAGGGACACTTAAAAAAGCGTGTATAATAAAAAAGAAAGTGAATTGACACCATTATTTTATTTTCAAGTTAAATAAAAAACAAAAACAACAATTAAATATAGATGTCAGTGACAAAAATTGAATATAAATTATACATTTGGTATTTGTGGACAAATTGTTCAAGTAATTGCGCAAAATATTTGTATTTAATTAAACATTTTGACAAAATAATATTGCCAATTAACCGCAGAAATTGGTTTGCAGCAGAAACAATTAAACAGAATTTGATGGGTTCATTGGTATTTCGACATTGTTTTATATTTTGGTTTGATTTAGAAAATAATTTAAAAAGTGTTACAGAATTAATTGACACTTACAGTGAAAAACTAGACCCTTAAGAGGGTTAGAAGTGTATTCGATTTAAAATAGTTTTAAGAAAACAGTGCTCATATTATTAACAGGCTTTTTTAGGTTGTATTTTAGTCTATTTTGTGTCGCCTTAAGGTGGGTACTGACCAACGTTACGACGACGCGTTACGGGGAAACCAGCGAGCAACGACGTACTGACTGCACGAATGCTCGCGGTGTAACATGTTACATTACACCTCGTAACGTTGGTCAGTACCCACCTTTAGATATTAGCTTAGACTTAATTTAGGGTCACACAGATTGTGTGGTCATCTAAAGATTTTTATTTTATTATTGTATTCTTATTTCTCATTTTTAAAACCAAAACATCCGACATCTTCGTCCTTAACCTATTTTACTGATTTAACAGTTTATTCTGTACGAAAGTTATAATACCAACCACTCTTCTAGAACTACTATAATTCGTATAAGCAACCATAGTAGGGGTCAGTCCAAGATGGACAATGCTGAGCTCTCCAGAAATACTTGTTCCCACAGTACCTCCGTGCTCCATGAAATGAACAAGAGATATGCTACTCTTTGAATCATTGGAAGGCTTTGTATAGAAGCCTGTAAGCACACTTAACTCCGATTGAATCTATCCCACCCTTTGAAAAGAAACGAAGCCTTAAACGTGGCTTTAAAGAGATTGTTGTAAAGTTTTTGATCTTCTGTTTGTTTTATTGGAGTTATTTTATTAACATTCAAGTAACCTGACCGTTACACAATTTGTGTTTTATATCTATGGTCTTGAATGATATCTCCGTAAAGAATTTTAAAAATTATAAAGCCCCCCACCCCTTCCTGTTCAATGTAGTGTACAAAACTTAGCGCATATTTTTACTTTGAACCAATAATTGGTAAGGTAGTGTAGATCATCGATAATACATAATAATTATTAGCCATATTTAAAAAGAAATTGTACCGCTATTTTTACAAAATATTAAAGAAGCAATAAAATTATGCTAATTGATTTAATGAAGCTTAAATTTATTCAATAAACCCTCCAGGTGAAATTTATTATCAAAACCGTAAATATTAATGTATGAACAAAGTGCTCGTGAATATTTTCTTTTGTTTGATTCGAATCCATTCGCGTAAGTAAATTAAATTGTTAACCAAAGCCCAAACGCTAATGGACGGGTAGTTAACCTATCTCCGTTGCAAAAACAATTTGCGTTGTTTTAGGACTTAATTGGAAACTTGATTTTACACGTAGGCATAAAACCATATTAAATTCAATAATTATTTTGTTGTTGTGTTAAAATAAAGTGTTGTTTTATAATATTGTAAGTGATTTTTGCTACATTCGTGAGTCAGTCGGCTGCGTGCGCTACGAGCGCGTAGACGTCTACGGCGTAGCTGCTACGAATAACTCGAGCGCTACGAATATCACGTGAAAAAGTTACTTCACTTTAAATTTAAATTAATTTACTTTAATCGTATTATGTAAAATTAAATTATAAATGTAGTTGTGTGTTCTTATTGATGTAAAATAGTGAATTTTAAATAACAGTGACATTAGTGTAGGGCAGTGACTGAATAGTGCCGGTAACCCAGTTAAAATGCTTCGTTTTAAAACGGACGTAAGTACCTAATTTATATAACTATCATAAAAGCATAATCTACTTTTAATTTGTTCTGCCATTTTAAGTACTTCTGAAAAAATATATAATGATAGACATTTTTATTTTGTTTTTAATAAATTTATTTGTACGTAGAGAAATAAAACATCTGGACTTTGGGATTCACTTAGAAAATCCATTGGAATGCAAGCCAGATCAGATAAGAGCCAAGCCAAGTTTCAGACAAATAGTACTATTTTTACAACTTGAGCGCTGTTATCTTAATGTGACAAGGTTCCAAGTTATAGTCGCTTATCCCAAAGATGCACCTTTGTACCATAAATTATTTGTACTTGGTTTAATACCTGAAAGTATTTTAATATTTTATTTTCTAGGTTATGACTAAAACAAAGGGAATATAAGCTTCCTATTAACCTTTCTGTGTGTCTATATTTTTTTAGCTGATGCCCTTTTTTTTTCTTTTTTTTATGCAGTACAAGATTTATTTTTTCAAGCACTTAAAAAAAAACTATTAGTAAATGCCTTTACCTACCATCAATCTTCTTTATATTCTACCATTTAAATATATGATATTGTCAGTGGTCGTTGTTAAACAAATAAACATTATTAAAACAGTTTTACTAAAAACTTTTAAATTTTTAATTTTAATATAAAATGATATAAAAACTTTACCTATTTGTGAATCGGATTTAAGTATGCTAATGCTAGTTTCATACCAAATTTCCCAGAAAATGAATTTACCGCTATTTAAATATAAAATATATACCGCCGCCAAAGCTTTTACCTATGGCCAATAGCAACACGGTTTTTAGGGTTCCGTACCCACAGGGTAAAATCAGAACCCTATTGCTACGATACCGCCATTTTTGACTACCAGATTGAAACAACAAAATAAAATAAATGTTTAAGGCCCAATTGCAGGGAATGTTTTAACCTCGGGTAAGCTAACTCAGATTTAAATGGCGCCACCATCGATTGTAATGAGAAGTAGTTACAATCGATGGTGGCGCCATTTAAACCTGAGTTAGCTAGCCCGAAGCTAACCCGAGGTTAAAACGTTCCCTGCAATTGGGCCTTAGGGGGTTACCCTACAATAAACTTTATTTGTCTATTTTTTTTAAATACTTTTTATAGTAATATGGTATGAACCTGTATGATGGTACAGAACCTTTCGTGCGCAAATCCGACGCGCATTTAGCTGATTTTAATAAAACTATGGAAATTTCCAGTCTTTTATTAACAACTTATTGAGACTATTACTTGTAGAAGATGGTAGCCATCTTGCAGTGTCGCTTGTGTATGCTTTTTTTGAAGCCCGCTACAGAATGCCCCAATTTTGCCCCTAGAATCGTCGGAAAGTAATATATATCTACTCGTTAATTAACAAACACGTAATAATATGAATGAATTAATTGTCTTTATTTAATAAAAGTGCGTTGAATTACAAGGTATATTAATTTTGATTCGGATACATTCCTTTGTTTCTAACCGTATCGTCGACGCGCGCTATTGTAATGTTTTCGTCGACTTCAATTGTATGTAATGTGATTTATGTTTGAAATTGGATATTGCAGAAAATAAAAAATCTTTTAAGGATTACCGGAACTCAAAAAGATTATCTATTTTATTATTGTTCATATATTTTCTTCATTAAAGACTTTCATCCCTAAAAATATGACTATAGTAAAACAATAAATGATATAGTTAACGCTTTCTTTTGAAGGTTTATTCTTTAAGACACAAATTATGAGTAAAAATCCCATGCGACACTGTTTATGTGGAAAGTGGTCTTAATAAGTTCTTATTGAGACATCTTAATCCAAAAAACCTATAGCTAATGTACTCAGCACTCTGTTTTATAATGCTGAAAACCATTTTGTTCTCTACTTTATAAATATTTGTAAAATCAATCAAGTCAACCAATAACATTTATTAGATTGAGAGACAAAGCAATTAAAAAAATATTAATCAAAATTATTATATTAAAACGTGTTAATAAAATATGGTGTATTTGTCACAGTTAAAACCCATTTTAGACAGAACTCCCTTTTCCTAGTTATTACTAATTTTTACTAAATTTCTTGGTGAAAGTAACCATTGAACATTTTCAACTAAAAAAGAAAATGCGTGCTATCTAAAAACGAGTTCTTACTTATAACATATGCATTGACAAGTTTAAAAAAATACATTAGTGACCAGAAAGTGAGCAGATAGTTAAACTTAAATCTAAAATTATAGGAAGCCACACTACGAATTATGTCTTAACTCTACCCTAGCTTACGTAACCTACATTATCGATAACAAATACATTAAATTACTAATATGTACCGCATTGCCGCCTCGTTTATTATTCACTAGAATATTATGAGTAATGGTTGATATGTTGCCGCTTTAACATCGTTTATTGTCTATCATTCTTGGTTTATTTGATCTTATTCTAAATATACGAACGTATATTATTTTCAGTACGAAAGCAATATTCTTATACAAAAATTTGTACTACTTTTATTTATTTAAAACTAGTGGCCGCCCGCGACTCCGTTCGCGTGGAAGTCGGTTTCCCGTGGGAATGAGAAGTTTTCCCGCGGTAAAAAGTACCCTATGTCCTTTCCCAAGTTCAGTTCTTTCTTCATACCAAATTTCATCAAAATCGGTTCAGTGGTTTCGGCGTGAAAGCGTAACAGCCAGACAGACAGACAGAGTTACTTTCGCATTTATAATATTAGTAGGGAAGTAGGGATTGTAAAAGTTAAATGAGCCTTTTTTGTTTATTGATTTGAAATAGACCTTATCTTATTTGCGTTTGTTGATGACAGTGTGTTAAATTTACTCCATCATTTTACCGTTTGATGGGAGGGGTCCAATCATTAAGTATTTTCTATCGTCTTAATTAGTAATAATATAACTTAACACCAGAAACTATATCCAAATCTACAAATCTTAATTTAGGATGTTACTAAAGCATGTACTGTTAATATGGATCTCAGGGCTGTAAATTTAATGGTCTGGAAAATGGTAGAGAAGCTTTAGTTACATATCCGAATTTAATGTTTAATTAATGGACCATTACGACTATTCTAAGAAGGCTTTAATTTAGCCAATAAATTCAATAGTTTTCGGTAAAATTTTAAGCCAAATAAACCTATATAAGTGCTTGATAACTAAATTAAAAGATACGTTCAAGACGATTTTTGGTAGTACACCATATACCTCTTATAACTCTTGAACCAATGGTATTTTACTTTTTCCGTTCAATCAGTCTAACGCATAAAAATATATTTATATAAAATTGAATATTTTATAAGTATACAGCGAGTTGATAGGAATGATTCCTTCCTTACAACATCTGTGTAATAAATTGGTGGAAGAAGTTGTTCGGATCCTTGGTAATTTCTTCTAGGAATTTCGTAAAAAAATATTTCTTGCCAAACTTCATAGTCTTGTTTTGTTTTGCTGAATCCGTATGTCATATTTAGTGCGACATCCAACCCCCGAGAAGAAAATAAACTAAAATGCAACAGCAACCAATTACACTAAGTTATTTTACATTTATTGTCAAAAAGTGAAAAACAGCACTTTGTAGTACTTTAAATTTGAAGAAGAAAGGCTTAAAAATTTATTTTTACGTGTTATAAGCACAGACAAATTTTAAGTTGATTTGAAAGCACTAAATCTTTGCTGCACGCAATCATTTCTCACTTAACCCTTTTTAAATGAAACAAAATCTCTAATAAATTAAAAAAAACCGTAAACAATCGAGTATAGAAAGTAGATTAAACCGAAATAACCTTTCCATTTCCCCACATTATTATATTGTCTTTCGATCCGTCCCTTTTGGATCGTAATTTTTAATTTCGCTGCGTCGTCTAATTTTTCATTTCGCCTGAATTACACCTTATTCGAGGTTTTTATTCACACGGGGTGAATCGTTCCGGCTTTTGTTTTGCGAATTTCAGGAATGAAAAGTAATCGTACATTTGTGTGGTATCCTATAATTTATCTTCACTTTGTTCGGTCTTTGCATGTGATGAATGGCGCTTTTATTTATCGAGTTTAAATATTTAACAACAGGTATTATTACTGTGAAGTGTATTAATGGTGGTTTAAGTCTTGTAAATGTTTTATTTGGTTCTGTTTGTTGGGTTCATTAGTTAGTAACTTAGTACTAAGTTAGCGTATGTAAAAACGTTATGTTACAAAAAAAAACTTTTCTAGGTTCTCCCCTAGTCCATTGTGTTGGTGTGCTAGTCTAGAGATTTATTTATTTATTTATTCTTCTTGTAGATATATAATTATTTGCAGTCAGCGTTCTAAAACGTCTATAGATCTTTGATTGCTTAGTAATCGAATATTTGTGTTTTATTGTAAATATCCATAAAATTTAAAAGTATCCCAATATTTTCCAGTTCCATTTCAGCAGTCGATCATTATTTTACGTACGAAAATTTAATTATAATCGCAAAAAGTTAAAAGAAAGAAAAAATATTTCCCTTAAAATTGAGCTTTAGAATTTTAAGCATCTTCTCATAAAATTAATGCTTTTAATGAGTTCGCTTATTATTTTCTTAACAATTTAATAAGGAGTTAACAAGAATTAAGGGTTAATTAAACTTGTTGTTAAGTTAATGGAAAAGAACTCGCTGCGATTAAATTCCAAGTTTATTACGTTGGAAAGTTTCAAATTATCGCCAGCGCAGTTAGATACTTTCTTTTTAATAACGGAGAGATTTTTTATTTATCTTTGAACGAGTAAAGGTTTCTACGGAAGTTCATTTTTTTATTAATAGAATACTGTTAAACATTTTAGTAGTAAAATACACTTTAATAGTTCTATATTTTTGTAAATACATCTTTAACAGTTAAGAATATGATTTAAATCAAACATAGGTACTAAATTTAAAGATTTTAACAAAATAAATGAATCGCGCCACTTACAAACAATAGTTTGCCACATTCGTTTGTCACCAAGTATCATTCAATCTCCATTCACTCGTTCACCGCTCCTTCCATTCGTTCAGGTGAGTGCATACGTCGCAGTTTTATCTGAAATCGAGTGGCACATCAATACAATGGGAATAGGACCGACTGAAACATAACCGGGATGGCGACCTGAATACAAAGGGGCTTGACTGCTGATGGCTGGGGCTCACACCGAAACGTGTTTAAATTAAATAATTTTAAATATTTTTGTACATGTTAACGGCTACTTGGATATTTTCTCGAAGGATAAAATCAAAAAAATCAAAATCAAAATTCTTTTATTCATCATAGATATGTAACATAAACTTAATGAACGTCAATGTTACAAACTTCGACTTTACCTAACCGTAGACCGAGAGAAAAAAGCCGGCGGAAAAAAACTCCCAGCACTCTTTTTGAAAATTATAACGTGTACATTCAATGAACATATAAATTATTTTCTCGTACCTCAACTCAACACTATAAAAGTAAAAAAAAAATTAAAACTGCTACTAAGGACTTCTTCCCGCACCACAATTCGGAACCAGAGCAGACCGTTTCCCGAAGGCGGCACCTGATCACAAGTATGACGTGTGCTCCAGCCATCGTCCTACTCAACCATATTAGAGGGAGTTGGGCGACCCGTTGACACAACGCCACCGCCCCAGTAACTTTCGAGGCGAGCATGACTACCCTGGGCCAAATAAGGCACTAAAGAACCTCACAAAACAGCAAGTTAATAGGAAACCCGTACAATAAGTTAAAGCAGTGAGAGGAGGAACGAGAAAACAGTACAAAATAAAATAAAAAAAATTAAAAATAAATAAAAAAAACAATAAAAGTACATACTCAAAGTTGAGTATCATGTCCTAGTCAAACTGTTTACAGAGAAGTTAATACAAAACAATCTTGAATAGCAGTAGAAATAGCCTGTCTAGATATCAATCCCATGCTGTTTTATCATCTAAATAGTCTTTGATTTTATAGTAAGCTTTCTTGCACAATACTTGCTTAATTGTAACTTTGAATTTATTAAATGGCAGGGATTGAATTGACTCCGGAATTTTATTAAAAATAAGTATCGACATACCGATAAACGACTTGCTGCTTTTGGCCAACCTACACTTTGGGAAAGCTAATCTATTTCCATGCCTAGTTTTTACCGAATTATTATCGACATGATTATCACTACACGTTACAAACTTATCAATATTTTTGTAAGTATACAATATATTTTCAAAAATGTATTGGGACGCGAAGGTTAAAATATCACTATCTTTAAATATTTCTCTCAAAGAATCTCTATTTGCAAGCTTGTAAATTCCACGAACAGCCCTTTTTTGCAGCGTAAAAATCGTATTAATGTCAGCAGCGTTTCCCCACAGTAGGATGCCGTAAGACATTACGCTATGAAAGTAACTAAAATATACTATCCTAGCTGTCTTTACATCAGTCAAAGAGCGAATTTTCTTGACCGCGAACGCTGCAGAGCTAAGCCTACTCGCCAGTTGTGAGATGTGGGCTCCCCATTGTAACTTACAGTCTACAGTCAAACCAAGAAAAACAGTGGAATCTACTAAGTCTAGTTTTTTACCGTTCATTTGCAAGTTTGAGTTGACTTGTTTTACATTAGGTGCTGAAAATTTTATACACTTGGTTTTCTTATCATTAAAAGCTAAATTATTAACATTAAACCACTGTAAAACATTAGAGAGCGCATTGTTTACGTCGTCATAATTAGATTGTTGTCTATTAATCTTAAAAATTAATGATGTATCATCAGCAAACAACACTATATCGTGATTATTACCTACCATAAAGGGAAGATCATTTATATAAACCAAAAATAAAAATGGGCCTAAAATTGATCCTTGTGGAACCCCCATGCTCACAACTGTCCCAGACGACCTGATTCCGTTAACGTCAACCTTTTGAGTTCTAGCACTTAAATATGAAATTAAAAGTTTAAGATTGGTATCTTTGATTCCGTAATGGTTGAGTTTCCTTATAAGAGTATCGTGGTGGACGCAATCAAATGCCTTAGATAGATCACAAAAAATACCTAGGGCGTCTTGGGACTTTTCCCATGCACTAACAATATTTACAAAAAGTTCAACACCTGCATCAGTAGTTGAACGACCCCTTGTGAAACCAAATTGTTTATTATATCTATAATCGAATTAACAATTTTAACTGATATGCCCCACAAATCAGTTGTATTTTTGATATCTAATGTCTTTAATGTTTTGATAATGTCCCCGGTATCTATAGGTTGGAAACCAAAGCTTTTTCTGCACTCACTAATATTATTAATAAGTAACGACTCGGCCATCACAGGCGATGAATTTAATAATTTAGTGGTCGAAATAGGAATATCCGCAAAATACTTTTCAAACGCTGTAGCTACGTTTTCATCGGAACTAATGACGTTATTATCAATGACGAGTTTAATTTGTTTATCGCAATTTTTAGTTTTCCCAGTTTCGGTATTAATTATGTTCCAAGTCATTTTACATTTGTTAGAACTATTTTTTATTTTGTTGCAAAGATACATAGACTTGGCCGCCGCGCATACCTTTTTAAAAATTTTCGAGTAACTTCTAACGTACTGGTAAAAACGATCATTTTTATTATATAATTTTTCATCATAGAGATCATACAATTTTCTTCTACTGATATGAATACCAGGGGTTGCCCAGTTACAGAACGATTTACATGGTTTCGAATTTATTTTTTTAGGAATAAATACTTTCTTATGATTTTTATTTATGAAACTACATAATGTATCATATTGTTGGTTAACATTTTTAGAATTTAAAATACTTGGCATATTATTCGAAATATTACATCTGAATGTCTCTAAACGTTTTTCATTGACGGGGACAACCATTAATTTTCGCTTAATCTCTATTTCATTTTGGTATTTAAATGTAACTAACTGGCCGAAGTGATCAGAACTTAATTTACTTATAATCGATGAATTTACGGGTGTAACATTAGAATAAATATTATCAATGCAAGTTGAGCTACTCTTTTCTATTCTAGTAGGTTCGATGAACAAGTTAGTAAGATTATGGCATTTAAATAAATTTAATAACTTTTTACTTAATGAAGAGTATTCTAATAAATCAATGTTAAAATCACCGCAAACAAATATATCCTTATTATTATTACATAATTTTATTAATACCTCTTCTAAAACTAACTCAAAACTGTCGTAGTTTGCCCTAGGTGGTCTATAAATACAAACAACTATACAGTGTGTCAGTTCTATACAGGCTATTTCTATAGTTTGCTCGATAGATAGGCTCACTATGTCTTTACGTTCTTTACATTGCAGGCATTTATTTATAATAATTAATGAGCCTCCATGAATTGCTGACTTTCTACAAAACGAGCTGGCAAGTTGATGTTGATCCAAATTAAACATACATTTAGTTTGATAATCTCTTAAAAAATGTTCTGTAATACATAAAATATCAATCTGTTCACATTTCAAAAACAATTCAATTTCTAAAACTTTCTCTGTGATGCCTCTTATATTTTGATGAACTAGGCTTATACAATCCATGTCATTAGTTTTATTTGACAAAATACTTAATGTGCTAGAAGCTGAAACCTCTGTTGTCTGATTAATTAATTTAAACAATTAGGTACAATATCTGTACCTGTTAAAATAGTGGTACTGGAAGTATCACTGTAATATGTCAAATTATTTGACTGCTCAATAGAAGCAGCAATATCAAAAGCTAAACAATTAGCTGATTTATTAAATAAATAATGTAATAGCATATTTGCTACCTGTCTTAATAAATTATTTGATAGAATAAACCTATCTTTAGTCAATATTAAATGGAACTTAATTATACAATTAACATCTATTATTTTGAGTAACATACTCGAGGTACTACTTAAATTTACATTATTTGAGCCTACATAGTTATGTAGACACATGTTAAGCTTATATCTAATGGAATTTTCCTGAGTGGCATCCCTTATATAAGGAAAAGTAAACATAATTATTTTATACACATTAAGGCTTTGTAATTTAACTAAATAGCTAGAAAATTCCTTAAGGTTTACATTTCCTCTTCTCCCAAAAAATAAAATTATAGTGGTATCAGGATGGTGACTGCTATTCAGTACCCTATCTATTATATCTCCTACTGAGCCTCCAGGCATGCAATAATTTAACATTTTCCAAGAGTTATTATATAATTTAGAGGCCATATTTTTACCAATCTCATCACAATACATTTTGATGGGTCTTTGACTATTACACACAGTTTTTACACTTGATTCCTGGCCTTGGGAGTTTAATTTACAAGATATGTCTGAGTCTAAGCTAGAGGAGCCTTGGCAAGTACAATATTTAGCGTTAGTTAGTGATTCAAAACGCTCTTCATTATATTTAGAAAGCAACAAAAGTTCATCTAACGCTATTACATGTTGATCAATTTCCTTTTGTGCACTATTGTACCGCTGTGTCATTTTGTTTAAAGATATATGTAACTCACTTAATTTAATGTTTAAGTTATTTATGTCACATTCATAATTTTCCCTAATGATATATTTTCCGTTATGATAAGGAATAAATAATCGTGACGTCGTAATATCGCCAATCGTTTTACATACCTTAACTTGCTTAAGATAACATGTGCACTTCTTTCACTACCAGTTCGTTAATCGAACAAAAACATATTATAGATCAAGTTAAAAACCGTTTGATTTGATTGGTATGGCATTAACAATTTTTTTGGGTAAAACATTGTAAATATTTACTTCAGTTCTTAATTCGAGGCGGCATGTCAACTTTTTCTAAACATAAGCAGTTTTTAACTTTTCGTGTTAATAGGTAAGTATTTAACTACATTCTTCTGTGGCAATTCATGCTCAAATGCTTTCTAAAACATTTAGAATCACCTTTAAAGAACGCCACCGGTGTAGTTGCGGCCCCAGCTTCAGTAAGCTAAGCATTCGTCGCTCTTGTGCAACCTCCAAACGTAGAAATAGCGATCCAGCAGCAACAGTGTGTTGATTGTTTCTGATTAGTCACTGTTGCATGGAACCAGTTCGAACCGGTTCCTGAGAAGGTGTGATAATGAAGATTTACATACAATGTATGTTTATAAATTTGTGTTTACATTTTTGGCAAATTCATAGCTTTTTGATTTTTTTAAGACGAGGTCTGAAAATTTTACTTTAATAACTAAGAAATTATGTTTTTCTACAATGGATCGATTTGTTTTTGTAGTTTCGAAAACTTTAACTTTTAAAGATTATTATTATTCAAATTCTCGTAAAAATACGTTTTTGGCTAATAAATATGAAAAATTTATTGTTAGGAAGGTTTTTTTTTTGGATTCGGACACTGATGTTTCTTCGTGTACAATAACAAAATAGAATAAAAAATAAAAAGCAATTTCGCAATGCACAAAATGCGGTTATACCTTGCAATCAACGAAGCACAATTAGTTGCAATGTAGCTTTGATTAAAGTCACGTTACTCAGTTATTTCATTTTAATATACCTTTAAGTTCGGAATTGGTTTAAGTGTAATAATTAATAATAAATAAGAAACTTTTGGAATGAAAATATTAAGAGGTTCCCAGTTTTGGGTTGGGTATCATTTTAGGGTTCTTTTGAAATTTCAAATACTTTTAAATTTTGTCATCTTTAAAATATTTGTTTTTATTGATGGTTTGATATGAAAGGATTTCCATATTATTTCAATTAGTTTACATTTAACCAATAAGGTACGAAAATAATAGCTTAGTATAAAATTAAGCTAAATGAGTTATTTTTAAAAATATTTACATAATTTTATAAATAATTAACAAAGTATGTCTAACTTCAACAGATTTTTTAAACTTCTCTATCTATAAAATATTTAAACATAACAGACTTCATTAAACCAGCATTGCGTTATCTTCCTCCATCCAACACAGTATTTAACTAAACGCTGAATCGAGCTTGAATTTCAGGCAAAAACTGAAACGTCTAGGCTAAGACTTGCACAACTCCCGTGGCTTATTAAGTTGCAGTAAAAGTTTGAAGCGGCGCAGTCGGCGGTTACCTGCCAATTATGTTCGCTACCTCGACACTTTGCTTTTAAACGGATTTTAAAATGCTCGTAACGTGAGGATAGGTAGCTGTCAGGTCGAGATTTTTAAAGTAGTGGTTGAAACCACTTTTAGGTGACGAGTCTAACTTGCGCCAGACTTTTTGTTGATATTATGTAGTTAAAAGCCAAATTTCTCAAATAAGATCACCAGGAACTAGACGTGATCCTATGAATTTAATAACTAGGTACTTTTGTTTGTAAATCTAGTACATAAAAGAATTCCGTGGCCTTACAAAAGAATCTATTCTGCTATGCTTGGTTGGACATGGATGTCCAATGTCTTTAAAGAAAACGATTCAAGAAGGCACCTACAGCTCATGAGATCTATTATCGGGTGATCATAGGAAATCAATTGGTCTTCAATAGAATAATAGCGATCACCCATACTAGAACTGATCACTGCCAATGTTGCTTAACCTCAACAATAGTCAAGCTTACAAAGTGCCACTGAGCTCCCAATCCTACTAATATTATAAACGTAAAAGTTTATAACTATGTATGGATGTTTGTTACTCTTCACGTAAAAATTACTCGACGGATTTTGATGAAACTTTACAGTAATATAAGTAATACATCAGAATAACATGCAGGGTACTTTTTAGCGCGGTATAACTTCTCATTCACACCGACTTCCACGAACGGAGTCGCGGGCGGCCACTAGTTCATTCATATTAAAACGGCCATATAAACAAATGCAGCACAATTCATACCTATATAATAGCTGCATTAACAGACAGACCCTCAGTATTATAATGTAATCGGCGACAGAAGTTTCTTGGCACGATCCGAAGCCAGTTATACTTAATTGGTTACCAAATACACTACGCTGTGGAATATGCAGCGATAGTGACTCAAGTTAGGAACTTAAGTTAGCAGGTAAGAAATTGGCAAACTTAATGGTTAAGTTATTTTGTAATTACGCCAAAAGACCAATCTGCGTAGTCTAAGAGAAACTAGAGGTTTGCGTGGAGACAGTTGTTCTTTGCTTTAAAAATAATTGATTTTAAACCACACAAGCTAAAAACCTTAACAGTTATTCATCTCGGCATCAACTTTTCTAATCATTTTGTATAAAAAGAAAGAGTTTTCCTTTATTTTAAGTCGACTCAAGTATCATAGTTGGTGACTGTAGTAACAAACTGGTTAAATATTAACAGAGCAATTAGAGTTCAATAGCGATCGATAAATTGCGAGGTTAGTAAAGCAAGCGATGGAAAGTTAGAGTCAAGCAAATCGCAGTAACTATGCTAATAAAAGCTTAGCTTTTACTAATAGTTTTTTCTTTTATTATAAACAATATCTTAATAAATTAACTAAATCTTAAATATGGTATTCTTTTTGCACTCATAATAATAGGGAATATGCATAAAATTTTAAATGGCCTAAAATATTTTTTTCTCAAATACTTATTGTCCTTATATTATAATGAAAAGGTTTTTTTAAAAATTATTTATCATTTGAACCCCTAAAACAATATTCAAAAAGTGCAAAATAAGGGAGCGAAATTCAAACTTCCAAAACGCGCCACCATTGGTCGAACGTAATGTGACGTCATCTGACACGACATTGCATTCATCAGCGTCGTAACTCATACTGTTTTACAAGTTTTTGTGAAATAAATAAATAAAATTAATCTATATTCTTGTGCTGATTGTAATGAAATTAAGTTTAGATTGGTATTGAATCATAAACGATGACTGAAGCTGGTTCTGTCATAGCACAATAGGACAATCTATCGAGATTTAAAAAACCTGATTTTACTATCGCAGAGATCAGAGGAGTGAAAGCTAATTATTATGTTTCATTATTTATTTATTTATTTAACATTTAATGTATTTACACACAGTTATAACACATACAACAAAGGAAACACAAAAACATAGAATTAAATGAACATAACATGTATACCTATATAAATACAAAGGAACTGCTTATTCCAAATAGAAATTTCTTCCAGCAGTCCTAGTTTTGGAGAGGTGGATCAGTTATGCAACTTTGTGTGAACCTTTATATAAAATACATAAACTACATATAATATACATAAATATATAAATACAAACTACTAATAATTTACATAAATAAATAAAATATAGGTACATATGTTAAATACTAATATGTACACATACCTATTCACGCATATATATAACACATAATCGAATATATACATAAATAGAATATATAATACTATGAAAGATTTAAATAAAAAGTTTTTACACGTTTTTTGAACAATGATAAAGTCTTAGTCTCACGAATCTCAATCGGCAGTGAATTCCAGAGTCTGACAGCGGAAACAGTAAAGGAAAAGGAATAAAAATCAGTGGTGTGGGTTGGCACGGAAAGAAGGTACATTTTAAGAGGTCTACAGATTGCATCTTCGGGATGGTTGAATTTAAAGCGGTCACGGAGGTAGGAAGGGTAGTGTGGATTATAAAGAACATTATGGAGTAAGCAAAGTATACGAGTATCCCTACGAAAACGGATTGGGAGCCACTGGAGATGCTTGCGAAGATGGGAGACATGGTCAAATTTTGTTAGATTAAAGACAAACCTAATACAAAGATTTTGCAAGCGCTCCAGTTTGTTTAATAGCTCCTCAGTGGCATCGGGGTAACATACATCAGCATAGTCAATTAAGGGTTGTATAAGAGTAAGGGCTAGGGAGATCTTAGTTGGCAGAGGAAGGAATGATTGAAGGCACTTTAAGGAGTGAAAAGAGTAATGCACTTTCCGACTGATTTCATTGACATATGAGCTCCAGTTAAGGTAAGAATCAAAGATAACGCCTAGATTTTTAGCACTGTCAGCAAAACCAATCGGAATACCATCCAGAAGGATAGGTGGTAAGGACGACATATCAAGGCGACTGCGCATGCAGCGACTACCTAAAATTAAGGCCTGTGTTTTTCGTGGGTTGATAAGCAGACCAAACGATTTAGCCCAGGTGGAAATGCGATCCAGCTCTTCATTGATGAAAGCAATAGCATCGTGAACGTTAGAAGGCGCGAAATGATGGTAAATTTGCAAGTCGTCCGCATAAAGGTGGAATTTGGAGGATAAAATTTGGGTGATGGAGTTTATAAAAATGGAGAAAAGTAATGGGGAAAGGACACCACCCTGAGGAACACCCGCAACGATGTCAGACCAGTCTGAGAACCTCTCATCAAGACGAACACGCTGCGAGCGACCACGGAGGTAAGAATGAAACCAGGATAGGGCAGGAGAGGAAACGTTTAAGGATTTCAAAATTCCGAGGAGGACGTCAAAGTCGACAGAGTTGAAAGCACTGCTGAAATCAAGTAGTATAAGGATCGTGAGATTTTTGTTCTCCATGGCCCAGCGAATGTCGTCAGTAACATTGATTAGTGCTGAAACCGTACTGTGGCCAGGACGAAAACCAGATTGAAATGGATTGAGAAGGTTGTGAACAGAAAGAAATTTAGCTAACTGGTCATGAACAAGGTGCTCGAGGACTTTGGATAGGAATGGTAAAATTGAAATGGGGCGGAAATCAGATAAAGCAGTAGGATTTGGAACTTTAGGTAAGGGTATTACATGAGCGGCTTTCCAGGATAAAGGAAAGGTTGACGAGGAAAGGGAAAAATTTAAAATATGTGTCAGTACAGGTAACAGTAAAGAAAGGATTGGAGTAACCATTTTTGAGCACAACTTATCATGGCCAGCAGCTGCAGAACTAATCGCCAAAACTGCTTTCCCGACGTCCTCCTCATTGGGAACGGAGAAATTAAATGAAGGGTGGTGGGCAGGAGCATCGGCAAGCCTACTCAGCGTCTGAGCTTTGATATTAGGATCAAGTACAACGGGAGGTGTAGAAAAATATTTGTTTAAAGACCCTAAATCAAAGTCGTTAACTGAGTTTGAGGTACACTTGCCGACACCAAAGGATTTAAGAAAATTCCAGACTTCTGCGGGACTGCGGTTGTGCAAAGAATCATGGAAGTAACGCCTTTTAGCGTTACGACACATGCGATTGCAACCATTTCTCAGCTTTTTAAATTCAATGAGATTAGTCTCCGTGGGGCATCGCTTGAGGCGTCGTTTGGCTTTATCACGGGCAGCCATTAAGTTAGTGATTGATTCAGATAGCCAAGGCGCAGGGTTGTACTTTACTTTGACAACTTTGAGCGGTGCATGAGAATCGTAAAGTTGAAGTAGGGCACTGTCAAAGTTTTTCACCTTGTCATCAATATTAGTGCTATCGTATACTGACTGCCAGTCAATAACACTAGCGTCGCGTTTAAGTGCCTCCAAATCAATGGATTTGTAACTTCGGAGAAGGAAGGATTTAGGTCTGCGTTTGGGAGGGCGGATGCGGTAGGAGAGGAAGACAAAATCATGAAAGGAAAAGGAAGCTGTCAGCTGACCATGATTTGAAACATTGTTCAAGGATGAAACTATCATGAGATCGATAAGGGAGGGTTCAGAATTAGGAAAATGATGGGTTGGAGAGAGGGGTAAGATATTAAGGTTAAGAGAGGAAACAAGGGATTTTAACTTACGTGTACGAGAATCATTTTTCAGAAGGCAAGTGTTAAAATCGCCCATTATAATCACATGATCATACGTAGGACAGATATCATTTAAAAGATTTTCAAATGACTCAAAGTAATTTATTCGGCAATTGGGACTATAACCAACTAAAAGAAGTACTTTAGTGTGATGCAATGTCAGTTCAAGCGCAAGGTGTTCGGCGGATTCCGAGTAAAGGGAGGGAGAAGCACTGATTATCTTGTAGGGGATGTTACTACGAAGATACACAGCAACTCCACCGCAACCCTTACCAGTTCTATCATTACGCACCAGAACGAAACCGGGAAGAGAAAACTGAGTAGATGGAAGAGAGGGTTTCAAAAAAGTTTCAGAAATTAACAATGCATCAAGGGGGAGATTGCTGAAGGACGCCAGAAGATCAGAGTGGTGACTAGGAATACTTTGTATATTAATATGCCCAATATTAAGGTTGTTAGGATATATGGAGAAAGTGGAAGAAATTTTATCATGAAGTGTAACAGGAAGAGAGGAATTACTGTCAGCACTGAGAAAACTGCACGACGAAGAACAGCACGACTCAAAACTATCATTCATAGTTCAAAAATATATAAAATAAAAACAATTTTATATAATATAATATAATATGATATATATATAATAATTAAACAAAATGTTTAAAAAAAAAAAAAAAAGAACAAGATAAAAACAAAATGATTACTATTTAACATAAAATAGCAGAACTCACCCATAGCACAAATGGTATAAAACATGAGATGTAATTAAATTTATACAGAAAAAAAAAAGGTTTAATTTCAGACAAATTTAAAAGACGAGAACAAAACAAAAATTTAAAAAAAAAAATATTTTTTTTTTAATAGGGCAACATTGATGAAGTTGGTTGACATTATTTGACAAATGACACAATGACAATGTCAATCAATCAATGTACACGAGGAAAGATAAACAGCGAAAGAAGGAGAAAAAAAAATTATATAAACAAGTGATTAATAGTAAAAAACGGGCATTAAGCAAAATAATAGTGAACAAAACGAAAAATACAGTACAAGATTCTCAATGACGGCGTCTTGTCTTCTTTGGAGACCGGATTTTAGGGTCCGAAGCTTGTGCATTAGGCATGATGTCGGCGCAAACGGATGGAAATTTATCTTGCAATGCTTCAAGTGCAGAAACTGTTTCAATTTTCTGCCGGGTCTTGTCGGGAAGACTAACAACTATATTTCCGTCAGTAGACCAGCAGTTTTTTAGGCCAAAGTATTTGCGTGCTGACATAAATAATTGATGCCTCGTCTTTGTCAGAAATTCTGAAATAGTTATGGCAGTACCTTTGAACGCAGTTTTAGTGTCCCAAACAAGTCGTCGACGCTCGACATTATAAAATCTGACGAGGATCGGGCGAGGTTTATCTTGCGATGTACCGAGGCGGTGGCAAACCTTGAGGTCAGTCTTGCTTATATCAGATAATTTCAGTTGGGTGGTAATAAGTTTATGGACAGTATCTGATACATTTTCACCTTGCTTTTCAGACACACCATGGAAAAGTAATACTTTCCTGCGCAAGATAGTTTCGTGACGATCCAAACCAAGTGAAAGTGTTTCAACCTCCTTCCGCAACTGTGCAAACAACTGCCAGACAAGTGTTTTGAAAGCACCAAACTCTTGTGAGAGTGATGTGACATCAGGGGCAGCAGTGGTACCAGCAACCTTCTTCAGCTTGGACTCATATTCACACATACGAGACTCAAAGAATTTCCCCAGTGCGTCCATGTTGAATTTGTTTTGAGTGTGAAGTTGTGAAGTGAAGTGAATCAAAATAAATACGATATTGTCTTTTCTGTTTTCTTGAAAGTTGAGTAGGAGAGAGCACAGGAGAGTTCCGCAAGTAGGTTAAAACATAAAGATTGTAATATAACTTTATAAATAATTAATAAAAACCGGAGCACACAAATTTGCGTGTTAACGCAACGAGATCTACCCGCTTTTTTTTTCATTTTCATGATATATTTAAGACCATAATATAGTTTTTTATTCATAAATGCACCCAGCAGTTATTTACTTATTATACACCAAAACATTTTGATATTGACACAAAAATATATGAGGCAAAACTCCTTTCTTCAACCGTAGAGTACATTTTTCTCCTTGCTCTTTCATTAAATTGTATTCAATAATAATTTTCTGTATCTTCCTTAACCTGGAATAAATAAAACAAATCGTAAAACCACAAAAGGAATAAAGTAGACCTTTTCTTATAGGGTAGGTAAATTTTAAACCGAATTTTCTAATGTTCAATAGCTAATGCAAAACTTATTTTTTACTAATTCACAATAAGCTGTATATAAATAAAGTATACTTACGTTAAAATGATCTTCACAACAATATGAACAAGATTTAGGAGATATATTATCCCTTCTCATCACCTTACACCACCGTTTTCGTATTTTCGCATCACTTGAAATATGAAAAAACACTTTCTCGGGTGTTTTTCAGGTAGTATTTGTGCACTCCGGTACTATGCAGTACTTATAAGATAATTTTTTAGCTTCTTCCATGGTTTTAAAGTTATTAAAACTGTAAATATGTACGAAGTAACTGAAAAGTTCATAGTAAAGTCCCACTGGACGTGTCGTGTGACGTCACGCAAAGCGCGCGCAAAATGGCGGCGTTACAACTGCTCTAATTTTTTCAATGTTTTAAATTTCGTTTTTAAAAATATCTAGCGTGTTTTGGAGCCTTTTAATTTTTTTTTCTGTTATAAAGTTGTAAGCTATTAATTTAAGACAAGAAAAAAAACATGAATATCCCCTATTAAAATATTTGAAAAAGGTCTTAACTGATTAAATATACGTTGACTTTGTAAACGTGACATGAACCTACCCTACACGGTACAGATATTATTTTTGAATAGTTTACTTTTTTTGCGCTGCAGACTAACTGCCAGTTTTGAAAAACAGCGGTCAACTGTAAGTGGCTGAAATAAAATTTTAATTTTTCACATTAATTTTATACACCTTGAACTTATTGGCTGATGAAATCTACATTGTTGACCTTTAAAAACAAGTAACGTAATGGATCCGCTTTTCAGAAATTAAATGTCTGATTACTTTATTCCACAATCAAATGCACAGTCATTCCTTGCATTTAAAACAATATTTTAACCCCCAGTTTTACTCACAACTTACTACGGAGTCGATAAATAAAAACCTTTTTGTTTTTGACAGCTGTTTGCATTGTGATCGGAACAATTATATTACAAGCATATATTTTTGTTTATTCGTTCTCCATATTCAATACTCGATGAAAATTCAATTAAGAGTTCATAATTTATTTGCCGATTCAATTTTGCGGGGAACGAACTTGTTTTTTGTCGTTGTAAATACATTTGTTTAACGTCTCGACGAGACCTACTTACTCCAAGTTTAAAAAAATATAGAAGTGTTGAAAACAAATTCGATCGTATTTTTGCTACTTTGAAAATTAGATTAACCATTCTTTATTTTACGATGTAGAAGATAAGAATAGATCACCCTATCTGGGGTGTAAAGGCAACAAAATGAACCAGAAGACTGACTGCACAATTTAGATAATATCTACTTATTACCTTAACATCGCAAAAAAGTAATTTAAACATATTGAGTTTTTGCAAACACTGTCTGATTCAGAAAGGAATTCTTTATCTAGCAATCTATTTAAAATTCCTTAAGATGATTTAAAGATGCATCCTCCTCTGTATTTAGTTACAAAATGAACTCGTAAGTAGGCTTTAATTCAAGTAATTTAATTTACTTTCAAACAGGTGCGCCGCTGCGTTTAGATTCTGCCACTCAAAACCATCGCCAATGTCCGTCAAATATTCAGGGAGCATTCTTAACGCCAAAATCAAAACCTAATCTTAAAAGGAAACTCTGTGGCAACTGTTATTTTCTTGTTTGTTTCCAAAATTATATTAAAATCCGTGAACAATTCCGAAGAATGTCAAACTTTAGATTAATAACGCTTCAAGTGTAAATTATAATCTAATGAAAATTCGGGAACAACACTGATTCCATTATTTTGCCATTCTAATCATAATTTATTACGTTAATATTTAAATCGACTTTTTTGCAAAATTCATCAGAATGTTATAAAATGTGTTACTCCCATGGTTGAGAAAAGATATTTATTGATTTTTTTTTAAATAAACAAAAGTTGGATTGGTTCAATTAATAAATTTTGGCTCTTGTTAAATAAAAAAATAATTTGAAAAAGCCATAAGTATAGGTATACAAAATAAATTATCTTACCCATCGCAATTTTTCCTGACACCTCAGTTTTCAATACATAATTAAGCAAAATCAATTTTATTGGTAACTTTATACCTTCCGACCAATCATGGCTTGAAACACAATATTTTAATACGGGCCGTTTTTCTTTTTTTGTCGAGAAAAAACAAGTTTTTTTATAAAAATATCCTGTTTCACGGTTCGGCATCGTTAAAACAGGCTAGCCAAGTGTACTTGTCGATAAATAAGGCTTGACGGATAAGCAAACGTTCAAGTATTTGAATATATTCCAACTAAACACCTACAGGTATATTTTTTAAGGTTTTCTTTTGTGTGTCGTAAAAGCCTATAAACATCATCCAGATTTTATTTAAGATATTTATTTTATTTTTATTTATTTATTTTTCTCTGGCAAACAGTACCTACCAACGTTAAACATATAAAAAAAGGAATAACATAGTAAAGGTAAACAATGCTAGACCCACAACGTAGCTCGCGTGTAAAAAGTTATCGGACAGTGCGCTTAAAGACATAACTTTTTTTATATTTTTATTTATTGATATAGTACAGAAGCTTCAAGATTTATAAATTCATTGATCTATAAATACAAACTTGTTGTTTTACATCATGTAAGGAGATTACACAGTAAACCAATAATAATAAGTAATAATAAGTGTTGTATATGTTACGGCTAATACCCGAAGCGCGGCTACACCTAGTTTTAGCCGGTTAGAACATCAATAGGTTAGGTTAATTAGGTTACTTTTTTGATACCACCCAGAAAAAGGAGTCCCCCTTAGCGGGACTCCGTCGACTCATGATTGAAGCCAGTTTTTATATACATAGGTATAATTTTTTTTTTACAGTTTTCTATATTAAAAAACACTTCTAACCGGCTAAAACTAGATGTAGCCGCACTTCGGGTATTAGCCGTAACATATAACTATATTGTTATTTTCTAAATAGATTACCAACAGTGAAATGTAGTGTGTGTGAGCGCTTTACAAAAGGGGGCCGCGTCAGTTTTCCATGCCTACCCTTCTCAAGGTGCCAATTCTGAAGCAATCGCTAATGACAGCGTTGTCGATTATAATAACACTTTGAAAAAAAACTCATTGGGATTTTTCAATTATTGTTTAAAATTTTAATCGCGGTTTTTGTTGTCTTGCTTTTTTGGTCAAATAAGTCATTTTTTCTGTTTTTACAATTGCCTTGCAAATATTCATATTTTTCATCTAAAGTTTTATTTATAATTGCACTTCGATTTTATCTTTTGAATAAACAAATATACAGCATCGTTTATATTGGTGTGATATGTAATATTGGATGACTTACAAAGGCAGTTCAATTTAAAAAAATAAACTTGATTATAAAAAATCCATGAGTATTTTAACAAGTATTAGTTGTTCAACGCGATTACATTAGTTATTGCAATACTAACTGTTATAGTTATCCTTAATAATTTGTCTAGTAACACTTTCAAACAACAACTTTTGCAAGAAGCCAATGTTCAGCAATTTCTATAGTTCAAAATCCACAAAGGTTCCCTAACTTTGTTAAAAATAAGTCCACTCTCTTTTAGTGGCCAAGTACTTTGACTTCTATGCCCACGTTGTATCATAGAACACGTACTAAAGAAACGATGGAGTGTCTTCTGTGCTACAAGAAGAAGTTATAAGAGCCTTGGTTTAAGACAGAGGTAAATAAATCTGCTAGGGTCGATGTCTATGCATAACCATACTGTTTATAGAAAAGTTCCTGGACCAGCTATTTAATTAAATAAGGTCCTTCCCTATTTGTTGTCTAGAGCCTATATTACAAGCTCGTGCTTTGTGTAAGGGTGTATAGTTAGTTTGGTAGTCTGGCGATTTATCTGAATATGCTACTCAATTGGCGCGAATAAATAGAAAAATAAATATTTTGAAGAAACATTTAAGCAAGGGGTGGAATAACCATCTTAGCGTATTGACTTCAGCTGTAGGTATATGTAATAGTATTCTGCTGGTAAAAAAGCTTGAACCTTAGCATTATAAAGGTCCTCGCATGTACAGGTGGTAAGACATGAGGTGTGCCATAGTTTGGGCAGAGATACTAAACACGCAAGCGGTTTCTAAGCTGTAGCTTTATTAGCATGTTATCCCTGTTCTGCAAAGCGATTATAACTGTCGAGTGACACAAAATTGTATCAAATACTTTTCAAGTCGTTGAAATTACGCAGGTTAGACCCTGCTATTTAAGGCCCATTTGCAGGAAACGTTTTAAACCTCGGATTAGCTAACTCAGGTTTAAATGGCGCCACCATCGATTGTAACTACTTCTCATTACAATCGACGGTGGCGCCATTTAAATCTGAGTTAGCTAACCCGAGGTTAAAACGTGTTTTTGCAAGTGGGCCTAAAAGTGATAATTTGCTCTTCTTTTCACGCTAAGGCTGTCAACTGTTTTTGAAAACAGAATGGTTTTCTCCACCAGCTACATAGTCGCTGATCGGGATCGAGACGACGCCGCTTCAATTAGATTTGTCGCTCGCCGCCGGCACGTCCCTACTCTAATCCTGTTTGTGAGAGCCTAACACTACAATATTACATATCAATTCTTGTGACCATTCACACACACACACATACATACACACACACATACAACCCTATTCTGAGTGATGTGATACGTCGCAACTGATAAGTTCGGTTATAATTTATTAGTTTGCTGATTGAGGGCAGTTTTTTGGGTCTAAAGTTATTTCTTTTTAAAATTGGTTTGGGAGATAACATTTTATTACCTGCGAGTGGATATTTTAAATGGCAGCGTTTTAATATTGTTTTTATTACATTTGATGTTGAAATCTCATTTTTGCTGAGCCATTTCTAAGAGATTGGATGTTTTTTCTTATCATAATGCTCCTAGTATATTATATTTGTGAACCGCCCTCGACTGTGATATACCTAGTAGATGTATTTTTGACAACATAAAGAAATTAATGTGATGGCTTTTTGTTTGCCGTAAGCTTATTGTTTCATTTATATTTGATAATATATTACCTATTCATCTCATTTAACTACGATTTTTATAGTAGTCTGTGTATACCTACTTATACATATATACTTACTTTCAAGTTATTCTTGTTTCATATTTAAAATAAGACCTTGTGTTTTTAATATAGTGAAGTAGTTTTAATTAATTATTTCTTTCTTTTGCTTACGTCATTTTTACATTATGATACGAAATAGGCACAACGTTTCTTCGTCAGTAAATTATACACTATACTACATTATACACATTAAAGTAATGTCACTGAACTCATTTATACGGATTAGGGTAGAAAGCTTTGATTGAAGCGATAACGATGTGATTATGTGTTGCCATTCATTCGTATTTAGTTTGAAATTACGATTGAAAGTGCTCGTTTGTGGAGAGGGTTCTCGTTTGATTTGGTAATTTTAAAAATGTTAAGTAACTCAAAGGGTGTTAAAAATATTAACTAAATTAATAAAAAAATGACTCTATTAATAGACTCTTAACGATTATGTCGAATGTATAAAAATCTTGTAAATATAAATCTTAATTTATACTTAAACTTAACGATAAATATAAAATCAACCTCTTTCAAACCTTAATTTCGACTTTAAGAAAGAGTTTTCTTATATCAAATAAAATAAATGGAAATACAAAAACGTGTTTTTAGGTTACTTTGCCTAGAATTAATAACCCACTTAATATAAGTAATAAAAAATACCGCCTCTAGTAGAGCAAAATGATTGCACGCCTCAGGTGGTAATTAAAAAAAATCTGAAAGCTTTTTACAAGAACGTTCATTTAATTAAAATTAGTAAGTAGGTTTTTTTAATAATTAGTTTTGTTTCTATGTAATTGGTATTAAATTTATATTAAAAAGATGTAATTTATCTTTTTTTCTAGATGTTTTATTATATGTTGTAAAAACTACACTTCTGCTATCATGTTTCAACATAGTTATATTTTTTAGTTTCTTAAAGTTACTTGCAGTTTGTTTATTAAATCGAGATATTTATGTTATAAATAAGCAATACTAAAAGTGTTTTACATGTTAACCTATATAAAATACCTCACTCAAAATCCAACCTTATTAATATAACAAAAAAGTACGCAATAAGTAAATCCTGTAAACTTGCGACCGCGTCATTTACATAATGTCCATGAAATGAACGTTCAATGACAACAATGTATGCTCAAAATCCATTACAGCCAGTAGTCTGGTACACTGAGTGAAAGTAATTTACATGATAATACTCACAATAATGTGGCAGACAAGTGCTTATTTTGGTTTCTGACTTTAATGTGCGAATATGCATATTGTTGTAACCCTACTTTGGTTGCTACTGGAATTTATAGTTGTAAGTGTGTATGAATACGTTTAGACTTTAAAATGAGGTCTTTTTAGTCGGTATGACAACTAATGGAGCCGTGTTTTTTTTTAGATTATGGTATTTTTAAAGGCACCACAGTGAAACAATATAAAAGAGGGGTACAAATTGTGTTGACTTGGTCACGAAACATTTTTTATTTTATTTAATAGACTTCGAATATTTAGGTACAAACACAAATATTTTCGAGTTATCTGTATGCTATGATATTAATACTAGAACTAATATTTTAGTCACCTTAAATAAGATCTTGAAGTCTTTGTGTATGAATATCTAGGTATTCACAATAATTTAACTCTCCCGTACTACGTATATCCTTTTATGATATGACCTATTTTTGTGATCGTCGAATATGCAAGTTCGATGTGTGTCAGTTAACGATATTCAGAATACAACAACGTTTCTTCACAACTCGATCACATTAGGCGCTTCGGGGTACTATCATTTTCTTCCTCATCCTTTGAAGCGAAATAGGCATAATAATAACGCGTGACGAATATTTAGGGTCATACTTTTATAAACACTGTTATAGTATTTGGGAAATATATATTAGCGCAAATAGGAAATTTTAACGGCTACAAAAAACCTCACTGTCTATTATGTCCGGTAAAAACACCTACACATTATTTCCCGTATTTACATATTGCACTCTTTATGGGTCGAAAACCACTGAAGAATAAAGTTTGAAAAAACCCCTTAAAATTACTGGACTCCTTAAGAAAGGATTGTTTAATTATTGCCGTTTCACTACTAATAACTATATTTTAATAATTCGAGTATATTCTCAGTATGAAATGCTTCTCAGTTCAAACTCCAAGACATCCATGTACGAGTAACTACATGATAAGTAGATGAGAGCATGACTATGCACTAAACCGTTCAATTTGCTCTCTTGTTCTTCTCGATTAGATCCCTTAAGTGAATGTGTACGATGGTAAACAATATCAGGCTTTTTACGATAACACCTCACTCGCCGCACGAAGGGTTATATTTCAATATGTCAAAGATAGGTTGTGTGGAAGCAAGTGATCTGAAAATGTTCATATTTTTCCTACAAAGGAAAAATGCTTTTATTTTCAGCCCGTTCTTGTGTTAGGTTGTTTAACGGGTATGCCACGATACTTCGAAAACCCTGGCACCTACCTACATAAAAAAACAACAATGATAACTTCTCTGTCAATAATTAATATCAGCTTTAATAACTGGCAGGGACAAAACATATTTTAAAGGGAAGAGCTAAAAATGTATTAGTGAAGAAGGGGAAAGGTCAAGTCATATTTTTTCGAAGTAAAATTACAACTTTGACAAAATCCTACTTAATATATAATATATAATATTATAAATGTGAAAGTTTGTGAGGATGTATGGATGGATGGATGGATGTTTGTTACTCTTTCACGTAAAAACTACTGGACGGATTTTGATGAAACTTTACAGTAATATAGCTTATACATCAGATTAACATATAGGGTACTTTTTACCGCGGGAAAACTTTTTATTCCCACGGGAAACCGACTTCTACGCGAACGGAGTCGCGGGCGGCCACTAGTCACCTATATTTTCGCAACTCAAGGACATCATTCATTTGTTTCGATTGTAACCTCAAACAGCGGGGTGATTCTGTAACTTTCGAGTGAGAGTCAAAATTTTATTATTTGTATGGAAAAAATTACATTTTGACGTTTATTCTCATAGCTGTCATAACTATTTCAGTAACAGAATCACCCCGCTGAACGGTCAAACGTTATAAACAGCTTTATGAGCTCTGTCATGAATGGGTTGGTTTCTGCCAGTCATGATTATACTGCAAATCTCTGTTTGCTACCCAGTCACAAGTTTACTTAGGCCAGCTTGGGGGACAAAGGTGTTTATTGTCTTTTAAGGCTGTGTGGATACAGGCGGCGTTTTAAGGGCCGAGGGCTCGCACGTATTTAATAGAAATGATAATAAGTGCGGTGTTTTGATAAACAGAGTGTTGGAGGGCTTCAATTTTAGAAGGTTTACCTTGTAAATCTGGGTTGTTTCATGTAGAGCCGTGCGAAAATATTAGTCATACTAAATATATCTTTACCAAAATTTTATTTGAAACAATACTTCAAAAGTATAATATGATTTCCTATTCTTAAATTGTTTAATCTAGTTGGGAAAGTTTTCTAAAATTAACACCCATGTAAATTTAAAATAACTCCGTAGGCACCATAATGATTAAACCCAAAATTGTGTGATAATTAGAGATGGGCCGAGTACTCGGTTTATACTCGGTACTCGGAGTACTCGGCGGGTTTTTTGGTACTCGGTACTCGGCCGAGTAACTCGGTATATGAATGCCGAGTACCGAGTACCAAAAAAGTAATATACTTTGTTTAAAGAAAGCAATATATTTAACAATCGTGTTAATCAAAACGTACTGATTGAGGAAATCTTTCCTCAAGTAATAGAATCAAAATTATGCTAATGCAGGAGTACTAGTGAGACAAAATTAAAGGAACAGTAATAAAAATAATAAATATTTAAAATTTAATAAATGTAAATTATGATGCCCTGTCCACCATTTGCCAACACATTTTCTTTTAAATATTTGATAGAACCGAGTTACTCGGCCGAGTACTCGGTAAAAAAATAATTGAACCGAGTAATACTCGATACTCGGCAAAAGTGTTACTCGGCGCATCTCTAGTGATAATGATCCTTATGCTAAAATCAAACTTTATTTACATTTTGATTTTAATCTACAAAAATACTTGCAATTATATTATTTCAATTCCAATACCCTCATTACTACTCAAACAGAGTTCATGAACCAAATAAACCATCAGTACTATAATCCACATTGTACAGCGTGTGTTTATTTAGCAATAAGTGTGACACGCGTACACTACAGCTGTTAATCTTCTTAATGAATTTCCATAGACACAGCCATCCAAAACACACGCAATCCAATGTTGACGCAGAGCGATGACTCGGCGTTTATTACACGGTTTTCGCGGCTTACTTTGTTAGTATAAAATTATGTATGGGTGAAATGAAACGTGACTCAGGTAGAATAGTATTATATACTCGTATTTGCCAGGGTTAATGGATAAATCAACACGTTTAGACATGATTTAGGCGCTGATGGTTCATAAACATCCATGAATACTGTGAAGAAAAAAAATTATTTTCTGTCATTAAAAAGTCATCATGTTTAATGTCTACTGAGTCAACTTAAGCTATTCTTGTAAATTCCGTAAAGTTGGTAAACTGTATTACAGTAAGTGTAAGGCGACATAGTGTTGCCTCTTAAAGTCTATTATTTCTACAATAATTAAACAAACATTCGTGTTCGTATTCTGATACTTTGTAATTGTAATTTTGCGTCAGCTGAGTAATCCAATGAGTAGAATCTAGTTACTTGAAATGGCTATTGCACTTAACAGTATTGCTTTTAGAAATCCAATACTGGACCAAGCTAGACCATTAGGCCATTTTCTACCCCAGTGGTCCCATTTTCTTCTCAATTAGTTCCATCCAGACCTATTGTTTTAACATTATGGGTCCTCTCTATTCTCATTGGCCTTTCTCTGCTTACATTTTGCAGTTCATTGCGCTCTGCGGACCAACTTGTAGTTAAAACACTGGACTCGGGTACGCAATGTACTAGAAAACTCTCTGCCATTTAGTGCATATAAAGAGAGCTCTAGCAAATGATCTTAATTTTTAATTTTTATCGTCTCTTAGTATTTCCTTTGGCACTTGCATGCACTGTTCAGTACAAAGTCTGCATTTGAGTGTATTTCTTCGTTATCTTACGACGATGAGAAAAAGGGTAATTTAATAAGTTTCTTAGGAAAAAGTTAATCTATATCTCCTATTATGCTTCAGATGTTGCTGAAAGTATTAAAGGTTCAGGAATATTTACCATTTTTTCCCTGAGTGTTAGTTAAGGTTATTCGTTGGCGAGCTATTCGTCAAACCTTATACTTTGTTATTGATTTTGGCTTATCTTTTGGGTTGGATTAGTCGACCACTGGGGTTGCTATGGATGCCAATTCTTTGACGGCTTCTATTTCAAATAAATCCTGGTAAAGCCAAGGCGCTTTTTTGCGGAGTAAAGCCTTGCCTTTTCAAGTTTATTTGTTAAGTAACTTAGTAAAAGTGAGCTTCGGAGAGCTTTTAGTTGGGTGAATAAGAAATGGGTAAGGTTAGAAAGATCTGAGTCAAAATAAAATGTTAGAAAGTTTTATTAAATATGGTCTTCGATGTTAATATTTTTCAGTTATTTCAATACGACTGACCCAATCTCATTTTACTGTAATCCATTATACGAAGTGCATAAAACTTTAAAAGGTGTTGATTTGACCAAAGTGCGTTATTGCCTTGGGTTTACCTAAAGGCTCAAGTTTATCGTTTTTATACTCAGGTGTATCACGAACTTGGAAATTTATATAACTATCTCACTCTCACAGAAGAGAAAATATCAAGAAAAATACACGTTTGGATGATTATTAATAAATCCACAATAATCAAGTTTCAGATAATTGCTCAATCCTTTACGCTGATAAAGAAAGCCTGTGCTCTACTAGTTTTATACGATGTTGCTGGATGGCAAAAGAATAAGAACTTTTATTCTACTTGTGGCCGCCCGCGACTCCGTTCGCGTGGAAGGCGGTTTCGCGTGGGAATGAAAAGTTTTCCTGCGGTAAAAAGTACTCTATATGTTATTCTGATGTATAACCTATATTACTCTACTGTTTCATCAAAATCCAGTAGTTTTTACGTAAAAGAGTAACAAACACCCATACATACAAACTCACAAACTTTCACGTTTATAATATTATATAGTAGGATAAACCAATATTTGTACCTTTTCAAAGAACTTTCAAACCTTTTGCAGAGTCGGTTATCAGTTGTCAGTTTTACATTAAGCTTAGAAATGATCTTGTTAGGAAAGCATTCAATTTATTCATATCATACTATACTAATATTATAAACGTGAAAGTTTGTGAGTATAGATGTATGGATTGATGTATGGATGTTTGTTACTCTTTCACGTAAAAACTACTGGACGGATTTTGATGAAACTTTACAGTAATATAGGTTGTACATCAGAATAACACCTAGGGTACTTTTTACGGAGTCGCGGGCGGCCACTAGTTTACATATATATCTTACCTTGTTGTACCTCTTGTATAAACGAGTCCACCTACATTACGGAGATGCAGGTTTTTAGGTCACAGCGTTTTGTATGACAACAATGAATGTGACGTCACATCAACCCTCGGTCCTGTTAAAAAACTAAATGAGATTTAATTTGTAAAATAACCAATCATTATTGATGGTAAATATGCGCGGCTGCAAAATATGTTTTAACCGTAACAACAAATTTATTATACTTATACATTTTTCTCAATATAAGTTTAACCTTACACCCTCAAAAACTCTCATACACTTCTCTGTACCAAGTTTCATAGCATTTACCATAAGGTTTTATTTCATTGACGACCTCTGTGGTGCAGCGGTATATATACCGGACTGCTAAGCGGATGGTTCCGGGTTCGATCCCCGGGTCGGGCCAATGTCGTTAAAATGGTTTCTCGATATAAGCTCCTGTCTGGGTGTAACTAGGTTCTCCCCTAGTCCATTACGTGGTACCTATAAGACAAGTGCTTACTGCAACTTACTTTAGGGTCACATAATTGGTGTGTTAGTCTGGAGATTTATTTATTGAAGTTTAATAATTAAGATTTGTTTATCCACCTATGTATGCCATTCGGCCAACTTCTATTAAAATTATTGTTTGTTATGGAAGAGCGGTATCTCCAAACACAGGCCACTCCGGCTTAAATGGAGATACCGTACGAATTTGTCATAATAGGTTAAGTATTGACAGGGCCGCGCCGACCCTAAGCAGCGCCTGTGTGCGACACCTATGAAGCGCCTGTGTGCGAAACCTATGAAGCGCCTTTTTTAGTCGGTTTAGACAATTTTTTCAACTACGTTGCATTAAAAAAAACAATCCGGCGCCCCTTTTGCTTAGGCGCCTGTGTGCGCCGCACACATCGCACACAGGGACGGCTCGGCCCTGAGTATTGAGGATATAAAGATTTTTGATTTAATTGTTGATTTTTTGAAATTTGTTGATATAGTTGTATCTTTTTGAGTTAATTATTTCAACTTGTTTCATGTTTTTTTAATACACACCAAGCTTTCATTTCTGCCTGCCACTTTGTGTATAATCAAAACAGAAAACATCAATGAAAGATCGTAAACACCGTCTTAAATTCTTAAAAGCTTTTAATTTGCTACACCTCCCAAAAAAACAAAATGGCCGCGCTTGACAAACGAACGCGGCATCAAATCGATTCACAAAAACAATATTCAAGAAGTTGGGAACAGAACAAATAAAATGGTTTGGTGGGTGGGGCAATAAAATGTAAATAGGAGAGGAAGTGTCGAAAGGAGTCACGGGGAGAGTTTAACTCACGCGAACTTAGCACTCGATGGTGTCCCGCTGAGTGGGCGAGGGGACAAGCCACAGGCGGTAGCGGGGAAGTTATTTTGATTGAAATTTTTAGCTTTTAAATAAAATCAAAAGTTACTACAATATTAACGTCATTTCTGTAAAATTATTACTCATAACAACTACGTTTCTTAAGTATTACTGATATTTTATTAAAACAACAGTTATAATTATTAAGATAAGTACATTAAATTAATATTTATAAGGTACATTTAAAATACTGAAAATTAAATGAATAAATGAGGTACTATTTTTTAACCTGTCTAACAAATAGTGCTTGTGCTGATCTTAGAAAACAACACGTAATAAGTAGTTTCAAATTGAATTGTCTTGTCTAATTCTACCAATAGTAAAGCAAGTTTTCCCAATATAATATTTGATAAAATGTTTATTTTATACAATAGTAAAAAGGGTTTTTTCAATACCACAGCTTTTAACTTAGACCGCATCCGATCCGATTCCATTTTACTGAGAAAATCCGCCTTGGAACGACTTCTTTGAGAAATAACAAGTTGCTCTTATTGAGCATTGAAACCCGAATTATATTGATAAATGAATCATTTATACCATTCCATTTACTAATATGTATTACGAGGTCTCTTTCACTTTATTTGCAAATTAAATGTGAGCTTAAGAGAAGATAATATACACATTTGATTATAATACTATATAAACATATAAACATATAGTATTATAATCAAATGTGGTACAATGGTACACATTTTTTCTTTAAATTTTAATTTGTTTTTAACAAATTTCGTTAGGTGGGCAGTGTGTAGCCTTTATCCTCTCAGCTATATTCGTGATCATACAAGAAGCATGTGACTAAAAATAACACTAGGTATACAAGGCGTCCCAAGACTACGGGACATCAAGGGAAAGTACCTTAAATATCGTAGATAGGATATTTTGCTAAAAGAAGACATTGTTTTTTAAACTTAGCAATTCTGCATTTAAAAAACTAATTTATTTACAAAAAATATACTTTTTTTTTCATATTTAAATTTGTTCGATTCCCAGACGAAGCAAGTATATTTTAGAAATTCTTTAAATGCAGAATTACTATGTTTAAAAAATAAAATAAAGTCTTTTTCAGCAAAATATCCTATTTAATATATTTAAGGTACTTTCCCTTCATGTACCGTAGTCTTGGGATGCCCTGTATACTTTTCTTAAGCCTGGTTTTTCAATATTTAGATAAATTCTATCAAGAATCACTATGTTTTCGTTGCACGTCGAATATAAATATTTGACATATGTATGAAGAACAATAAAAACATACTACCTACTTTTCAGTCGCATAACATGTACCTGAAAATTGAAAATCGAGCCCTTAATATCTGTCACAAGAAAAATAACGCTATAAGTCTTCATTTTGTTTCTACTCCTTATACTTTATAAAGAAGAATTTTATTGTCTCCGTTCTCTATCGGATGAAGCTCGTTAAGCTTATACAATTTTACCCCTGAAGGGTTCAGCAGTTAAGACAGCTAAGTTTATTTGTTCAAGACCGGCTTTGTAATTCAATTTGATGTTGGCATCATTCTTATTTAATTTCATAGTCCGACAGTTGGCGGTGTATTGTTGTGTTGTGTTGTTGACTGTCGCCCGCTGCGGCGGAGCGGAGGCGGAGGCGGGAGCGGATTGTAAGAATGCGACGATAATTTGGTTATTTTTGCAAAAGGCATTTGAGTTTTTACTATATACGTTACAAAGGTAATGGAGTAATTAAGATCAATATTTAGCGAGCCGAGGAGTAGTTCACGTTTAATGAGCTGCTACTAACCTTTCATGCGAAGTAAATGGTCTGGTCCATTAAATTATAAATAATAACATCAAACTTGAAAGCGACATAGTTTTCAAAAAGTAAAAGTGCGTTACATAATCATCTTACCGCTAAACTGATATTAAATTTTGCAACAGCCTAGTACATGTATTGCTCAACTATTAATAAGATATTATCTGACTTCAAAACTTCAAATAAGGACTTCGATAAATAAACATACATTTCCTATTTACAGATAGGTACTATACTCACCTTCCAATATCATAACCTAAATTTTGTTTTTTTAATCTCCAATTTTTGATATCCCCGCTCCGCTCCGCCTTAAGTACAGTCATCACCAACACCCCGGGATCACTTCAAGTGTTATTCTTTCCGGGTGTATTCAGAAACACACTGGTCATTGTTTGCCGCTTGTACTGGATGTTGCTGGCTGTCTGGCCACGTCTGGTAGAGATTCTTTACGCTGACTGGTTATTGTTCGAAATGTGTATAGCAGGATATATTTTAATAAGTCTACAAATAAATAAATAAATTCTTAAACATGCTTCTTCTTGGAAACTCTTAATCTAATTTAATTTTCTTATCATTTGCTCATTGGCAGTATATATTAATCTATTTTCAGAGTTCTGGGACCATATTTTAGGCTTGTGACGTGATTGGACCACTCTACTATAAGTCAATCTACTAATATTATATTTGTGAAAGTTTGTGCGTATGTATGGATGTAGGGATGGATGTATGGATGTTTGTTACTCTTTCACGTAAAAACTACTGGACAGATTTGGATGAATCTATGCAGTAATATAGGTTATACATCAGAATAATACATAGGGTATTTTTCACCGCGGGAAAACATATCATTCCCACGGGAAATCGACTTCCACGCGAATGGAGTCGCACATGTTTGAATAAAATAACCGTCATAAGCCCCCAGTCGAAATATCATTTGCATCATTAACCTCCTTTTGACGACTATTAAAATTTATATAGTTTATTAATTAGCTCTCAATAAATTCGTATTAACACATTACAAAACTTCATATAAACCAGCTGAATACTAGCGGGTACTTCGGGTTATTTACTCGTTTATTGGATAATTAACATGTAAATATTTGATTTTGATTTCATAAACTGAGCATGCATAATTAAATTTATTCCCAGTTTGTTATTAAAATTTATTCATTAATATATTTCAAAAGTAGCGTAGGGTAATCCATAAATAAATAGCTTTACATTTTGTGTATAACAACTGAGGTAACATGTACGGTTTTACATCTGTGACATTTTATGAATATTAATATTGATTTTGATCTTATTCGTGGACACACGTCACATATTTGTGTTCACAATTTTAAATGGGTATGGGTTCTTAAACTTTAGAAAGATACAAAGATTTCTACACAAAAAAAATACTTTAATTTAAATTTAAATAAAAATATGTTAATTGCCATTAAGGTATGGTAGGTACAATTAATAAATAAAACAATAAAAATTTAAACATAAAATAAAAACAATAATGACAAAAAAAAAGAATATTGTACAATGGCAAAAGGTAACGCCTCAGCTTGGAGCTGACTTCAAATGGTGTTAGATAGAAGTTAATGAAATTAAAGGGCACGATAGACCCACATGCTAACCTAACTTTATTAAATAAACAGTAATTTAATTAACAATGAAATAAAAAAAATTACACGCAAACAAAGTATGAATAGAAAAGAAATATTTGAAAGTAATTATATAATAAAAACACATACAGTTTATCGGGATGTGATAAAACACTGCAAATGTATGGATGGATGTATGGATGTTTGTTACTCTTTCACGTAAAACTACCGGACGGATTTGTATAAATCTTTGCAGTAATATAGGTTATAATACATCAAAATAACACATAGGGTGTATACAGAAACCGACTTTCACGCGAACGTAGTCGCGGGCAGCCACTAGTTAAATATAAAATAGTCACAAACGTAGATTGGTACAAATACTTGATACAACCTCTTTCAAACCCTAGAACGAATTCTATTTTCAAATATTATAATAGCCAATTGATGCGTTGAAATATGATGTATTGACATTCATCTCCCGCTTCTAACATAACCGCGTTCGAATTTCGAATTTTCCCGCGAAATCTATTTGGGTAATAATATATTTTATATCGCGCCAGTGTCGTGGAGTTTTATTTTGCAGAGCTGTCAGTGGCAATGAGAGTGAGAAATAAACGTAATGGGATAGTAAAGTATTTATTTTATTTTATTTATTATGGAATAATCTCGTTAATAGCGCTTATGATATTGAACGATCTTTATTTGAAATTCCTTTTTTTATGTTTCCGCGTCCCGCGATTTTCATATAAAATAGCCTGTAGATAAAGTCCAACTATTTAGGCACGGTACATCGAGAAGAAGTGAGCTGTAAGCCACTACGCTGGCTCAGCTTGGATTGAATCGAACTCGGAATCTTCTTGTAGCCCAGTTCCTTTGCCATGATCAATAATTGTTTATAAATTTAATAAAAGTACACAATATTAATTAATAAAGATAATAAACAGTGGTGTTATTGCTTCTCGTAATATCCAAGGAACATGTCACGTTGTATTGAGCGTAATACACACATCAACATCGTCTAGGGATATTTTGAATTTACTTAGTTTACTCAAAATTTATTAAAAATAACATACGACATGTTTATATTTTTATAAAGCTCACTTATCAGACTTCATTAACAAAAAAAAAAATCATTTTTTTTGCGTAAAAGTGTTTTTTTAAATAAAGAAAAAAGTTAAAAAAATGTACAAGTTACAATAAATGTGTTTCTCAAGGAAAAGTGAAAAATAATCAGAAATTATTCAGTTTTGAACGGTATTGTGAAAAATCTGTAGTCAGTAAAACCATCCATGACGTTAAAAACGGTCCTACAACGTTTTTTATGCTTTGGATTAAGTTATCCAAGTCAGGCTGCGGTATATGGTCTCAGGTCCGGCTAAATGGCAAAAAAAGATGTTCTTTCGTCGCAATGTTTGTAGCGAAGTTCCTTAAAGCTCTTTTTTGGAGCATATCCTACGCGTCTGAGTGGGCCAGCCTAGGACCGATACGTCGTGCTCCTGCAACCAGCTCGTCACCACTTTCACTGTGTGCGGACGGGCTTTGTCGTTCATCAGCGTGAATTCTTGGCCCATTTGCAGTTGGTCGGGGTAGATTATTGGTTCTAGCACCTCGTTACAATATTTTTCAGCTGACATGGTGTTTCTGATCCAAACGAGGTCTGTTCTTCCACCAACATGAATTTTCGCCCAAAACTTAATGGTCCCGCCGTGGTATGGAAGGACTTCCTGAGGGTGTCGCAGACAGCACTCACCACCAGGAACTTGCTAAACACGTACCTACTCTTCGTGTATCAGGATGGAAACCGAACCGTGAGCCATCGGTAAACAGCAATATAAACCACTGGTTATCTTCCCAGAGCAAATGTTCATGAACCTACTCTAGCCGTCGTCCACGATTTCCTAGGCGTAGTGCTGGAGTACGAAGCGGTCTGCGAGCATGAAGATTAGCTTCATGCAGCCTTCTCCTCACAGTTTCATCACTCACAAGCAACTGGTGCTCTGATTGGAGCCTCTGAACCAACTGCATGGCCGTAACATTTGGTTGCCTTCTAGCAGCAACTTGCAAATATCGGTCTTGTCGTTGAGTGGTTAAGTGTTTCCCGCCTGGGTGTCTTTCAGTTATTTCACGAGTAGCACGATAACATGACCATAACCTTCATATTCCGTTGAGTAGCCCCAGCTTGGAGCATGCCTACTGCCCTTAACATTTCTTTCCCTGTTCAATAGCCCCGCTCCATTATGCACACAATAACATTAATTGAAAATTTACCGATAACTTGCTATAAAACTTAAATTTGGCACAAAAAAAAATACAAAAGTTACTGTAGGTAAATGAAACCTTCAGACTTCGCTACCATTATGCAGCGTGAATCTTTTGTTATTATTATTTTTTATCAAATTCAAGTTAAGAATCGCTCAACAAGGTTTACGAAATAAACTTTCTTCAAAAAAAAAAAATTGGTCAGTATTTTTTGAGTTTTAGAATTTTATACAAAATATCCCTAGACGATGTTGATGTGTGTATCATGTGATATTATTGAGTAAGTGTCTAGATGAGGCTAAAGGTTCTATCAGAGCTTGCAGTTCTTAAAACAGCCTTTATCTTTGTATATGTTTTTAATCTTTTAAAAAAAATATTATTCTTTAAAAAAAATTTTGAATACTCTCGATATATATATTTATCAAACTTTTCATATACTACAATATATTGAATCAAGAACTTCATTTTTTTCCAAGCAAAATAACGTCAAATTACGAATATAAGTTATACAAAAATAGATAACAACGTCCCAATCTCCAGAAAAAAACGATCGCTATTCATTCGTTTACTTATAATTGATCGATTTCGCTTTTTCTGAGGGTATTTCCAAAGGAAACGTTTATTTCCTGTGTTTGTTTTTCTTAGAAAATAATAATTTATTAGTCGTCGTTTTGGGCGTCTGTATCGAACGGTGTTTGATGTGTTTATCGATGGTGCGAAGTATTCTTGGCAAGATATTGTTGTTGTATATTCTTGTATATGTATAAGGAATATAAGGAAATATTAAGCATGTAATTTGTTTTTTAAAGTAATAATTGTTGACAACCAATCAAATAAATCTTCCATTTAAGTAGGTATACAGTACTTTAACCGAAAACAATGATTAATTACTTAAAAATTACCTACGAACTCTAGATATAAAAAAAACAAATCATCGATATTGAACCTTAGTTTAATTTTCCTGAATTGAAGTTTCATTAAACGCAATTTAAGCACATTTAAGCTATTTAATCATTATTCCATTCAAACTATTCCTTTGTCTGTGAAGTCAAGTACTTCTATCCATCGAATTACTTGCTACGATTCTGTTATTCCGTAGCATCGCCGTAGCACCGTAGCATCCGTAGTTAAATGGTATAATTTCGTAGCATGAATCAAACGATGAAATGTTTAAACTCGTTGCTAAATTTGCTATATAAGCATTCTTAAAGGCACTGAATATTGATAAGAGCAATCAGGTAAATTTGAAATAAGAGCAAACCAAAATTATTAAATTAAATTATTTCCCTTTATGCGTTATAGTTAAAATAATAGACCGCGTCAAGTTCAGTCAGTGGAAACAAGAATCGTTTTTTCCCTTTTTTTTTCAAAACGGTTACTTTAATAAAAACAGCTGTGCCTCTTTGTTACTTACTTTTAACTAAACGTATTGGCAAACTATAACTATATGTAGTATTTTCTGTCTGTATTTCAACAATCGGTTTATTTTCGACGTCGTGCAGACTGATCCTCTTTTAATTGGACACAAACAGAAAGGACACAAACACAGTTTCGCGTATCGGCATGGAGAGAAATAAATAAATAAATAACCGTTTCATTATTGATGCAGTCCTTAAATAGACTAACAGTTTTTCTTTAATGATAAAAAACGGTATTTGGAATAATTCGATAGATAGATATTTTTTTTTTTGAGAAGTTCAGGGGGAACAATTTATGTAACGAACTTTTACGATTTCTAAAATAATAATTATATATGAATATAAGAAGAATACTTAAAAAAATTGATCTTAAATTTCTTTTAAAGATTTTGGAAATTTGGTCAAAAATTTAAAAAAATACATGATACAAATTATTATTTATTTATAATGGACATCAAATTAAGAGTTTAAGTTTCTATGATGAACATAATTTAGAATTGCAACCAATTTCTTAAGTGAATCCAGATGACTCAAGGACAAGAACTACTTTTGGACCTTTGATGTTGTCTAATTAATACACTTATTTACAAAAAATATACATAAAAATAAGTGCAAAAACCCCTCACCTAAAAGCCTTCCAACCTGATTATAAGCAGACAACAATACCAACGCCAAATTGCGTCGTTTTATTGCGATTTTTATTCAAATTGTTTTAAACGACGTAGCCATCATATTTTCAATTATGTGCCGCAATAAATAATTTTACTGAAAGCATATTGTTATATTTTTTTTAACGATAATTGAGGGTTCCTTTGAGTGAGCGAAGGAATTTGATGACAGCAATCTGGCGGCTTTGAATTGAAGAATATACGAAGAAACATGATAAAAAACATTTGGTATGTCTCTTTTTTATCAACGTGTCAGGTTTTGTTAAAGAAATAGTCGAAAATATTTAAAATTTCCCATGTAACTTACCCCCATATTCATAAACTATTTTTTGCCCGCGACTTCGCACGCGTTAAGTTCGGAGTAAAACCCCTTTCCCTATAGTATGGTATTATACATACAAACCGTTTTCTTGAATCACTCTATCTATTAAAAAACCGCATCATGATCCGTTGCGTAGTTTCAAAGATTTAAGCATACATAGGGACTGAGAAAATGACTATGTAGTGATGATGCATACTAAACCAACATTAGATAAAATATGATTTGTCTCTCTCAGGATCAACTGCTGTGTCATAAGTTGGACAGAGACAAGACATGTTTTAGCTAATGCAAGGGTAATTATGACTATGGGGTAAGAATGCATTACCCATGTTAGAGTACAGTTGTAATGGAAGTATACCGGAATTAAAAACCAACAATTTATTTACGTTTATTTAATAAGACTAGCTTTCGGCCCTGCGGTTTCACCCGCAGCAAACTTTAGTTTCATTTAAACTTTTATCCCCTATTTTATCCTCTTGGGGGTATTATTGATCAAAATAATTTCTTAGCGGATGCCTAGGTCGTATCATCTACCTGCATGCCAAATTTCAGCCCGATCGGTCCAGTAGTTTAGGCTGTGCGTTGATAAATCACTATGTCAGTGGGTCACCTTTGAGTTTTATTCAGATTTCTGCCATTTTAAAGAGCATGTTATTGGTTAACGTTATCACTGAGACTGCTTATCACAATATCACCGAGTAAACTTATATTAAAATACGGTAGTATTTTTTTATAAACCTCTGCTCATTACAGTTTTTCCATGAATTTGGCTTTATTTTATAGTTACTTACGTTTAAGCGATTTGTAACCCTCATTTATAAAAAACAGGACAATTGCAAGCTCACAGCCCGAAATCCCAAGTTTATATGTTTCCAAAGCGAAGTCCGGAAAATCAAAGAAAGCCAAATTGATAAGAATGATTTTTATTAAGATTAATTAATCTCTAGTTTACTTTCCTGTTCATCCCAAGAGTATCTTTAACTACTAACAATCGCCTTTTGTTTCAAAATTCAAGGTTCGGATCATTAATCTTTATTTTACGTTCAGAAAACAAGCTTTTCTTTATTTTATTTTTAGATTTTTTTATGCCATGCACATACTTTTCCTCGAGGCTTAACATATTTTATCCTGCTATTTTTAAATAACACACTCTCTGTTAATATTAAACACTAAGTAAGATATTAGAAACTTCTAACAGCTTATTTTTCTTTCTATTTACGACCTACATTTTAAGCGCAAGTTAAAGTTCTAGTTCTTCCTCTAACCGCAAACCACCGCACTAGCTTAGTTCGGGTTGGTAGATTCACATTATGGATAATCACCGTACCATATAGGTTTTCTTTACGATTTCTTCCCTCATTCATTGACATTATAACTTAATTCTTAAAAATACTCTAACTAAATAAAACAAAACACCGTGCGTGTTTATTAGTTCACCCAACCCGAATTTACGTCCGCAATTCCAACGATTAATCGAAGCTAACCAAGTGCGTGTTTCTATACAAATCCTATATATTTGTACGTAAAATATATACAATTCCATACAAAAATAGTTCCACAGTGGGAACAATAAGCTGCTTTTATTTGGTAATGAAAATTCACACGCAACACCGCTTTCATAGGATTTCAAAGCGAACTATTATTTATGTGCATTTGGTATTGAAATAACATGATAACCTGTTAAGTGCGTGCTGTGTGTTGGTTCGATGAATTGAAATTAAATCACGGTATGTTAATTAGCACCTACTTTTTTGGAAAAATATAATTAACCCTAGATTCATAAACATTCGTCTCTCAGACCGCACAAAACGCATTTTTGTTTCTTTTGTCACGATTAAAAGAGATAGAAAGTTGTTCTTTTCAGTACCTTCCTGGCTCGTTCGACCTAAAATATTGCAATTGCAACTGTTTCATAAATATTAATAATTAACGATTTATAAACCTTTAGTCGTCTGAAAGACGAATGTTTATGAATAGCGTAACTATTGACGTGATCGGGCGTTATTTTTGAAACAGTTTTTTTACGAGTTCTTGGTTTTAAAAACTAGAAGTAAGTATGAGATTTTATAAAATAAAAGGTTATATTTATAAATAAATATATTTTTTTGATTACGTGCATAATACTTCAAATTGGCTTATTAAGAGATTTCAGAATGGAAGTTTGGCAAATTGTGAATTATTCGATTTGTTTATCAAATTTTGCCTTTAATTATTTTATCCTTTTTATACAAAATTACGTACTTCAGTAAAATCGAGAATCATGTGATGTTAGATGAAGCGGTCTCAGAAGATTCTTACAATGAACCATGGTAACGTAAAGGTTGCAAAATGAAAAAATTGAAGACATGCCTAAAAATGAAAATCATAGATTTTTCGGATTAAATGCCTTTTATTATATAGTCTGATGTCGCATTACAAGGTTTCAATACAAGCAATGAAAAAAAATGTTATATCGCACATCCCGGCCTTTTTTTATGCCCTATCTTTTAATATATATTTTTTTATTTTATAATTTATTTTTTTGATAACCAATAAACCATATAAAATAATGTCATACTTATTTTCTTTATTTTAATAATATTTTCTTCATAAATCCATCACTTACGTACAGTCGTCTGTGAGACGAATGTCTATGAATAATGTTCCTCTTAGGTATGGTTATGAATCTAGGGTTAATTAAATTTTAATGCTTCAGTTTTCAGTTTTATACGCATTCAAAAGAATATTTTTGTAAGTAGGTTTTTTTGTTTATTAGTTTGTATCCGTTGGGTAAAAAAGATCATTATAACCCCTTCAAACTTGTGCATTATATTTCATAACATTTTCAGGGTTATCTATAAGCTCGTAGCATGATTTGTAACTGTTATGATACTCGTATAATTAGTGTATTATTAGTTCACAGAAACAGGTAGGTATGTAGGTTTAAGGTATGTAGGTTGAAAACCGTTAATTTATAGTTATATTAAAATCAAGTTGTATGGAATCCTCAGAGTTTAAGTCCGATTCGCACTTGGATGGTTTTAATTTTATTCATAGCATTAGTCGGAATCATATTCCTGCAAAGTATTATACACCAAAGTGTAGGAAAACAAACAAAATGACACGAATAAGCATCGGAAAGAGAGAAATGTTCTTCAATTTCATTGCGAAAAACGCAAACAAATAAAATTTCAAAGCCTTGAGCATATAACGCAAATAAAATTAACTCGGCATTAATATGTACAAAATAAAAATAAACGAAATTAGCCCTAGTTAGACTGAGACGGGGATATTTTGTACCATTTTTTTTCTATATGAGTGACAGAGATGGATGCATTCGCGAAAGGAGACTGGGGTTCGCTAATTGGGTGCAAAGTAAACATTTAAAAAGGTGCGCAAAACGTAGGTTTTTAACTTTTCAATTACGTCAATTAAGAGTCGACTCGCTTTGGCTACTGTTAAATAATTATATTATACGGAAAATATTTTCGTGGAGGAAATCAAAAGCGTTAATGGGATCAAAATACGAATTGAGCTTAATTAGGGAACCGGTAAATTTTGTTGTGGTTGCGCCGTATTCACGGTTTATGGATTTGAATTATCTGTCTTTGCTTTGTTCATTAGTACAGATTTTCTTGTGACCTTACGAGTGTTATGGTGTATTTAAAAACTTGATTTTACTTTAAAACAAAATTTTATATTTTTATTCCTTCATTAGATATAAGTATTAAAAAAAATTATGGGTTTTCCAAGTTATTTTTGACCGATTTCTTTATAATTAGAAAGAATTTATTATAACATTCTAAGTTCTTTGGTTATATCTTAACTAAAATTAAAAAAGAAAATATAATTTTAAATTACGTAAGTGAGATTTTTTGGAGCATTTTCCTTTCGTCTCATGTAAAATGATTTACATTTACATACAAAACGTTTTCCCGCGATTACTTTGTTTCATACCGTTTATTACTTTTCCAATAGACCGTGAAAAGATAGCTTCACAATTATTATGGTTTTTACTCGAGCGTTAACCGATATTCGATAATAACGTTATTTGCTAACTCTTCTCTTTGGTGTTTACATTATTGATGATTATTTAATAAAGCATGTTTCGGTACAAAAATGTAGAAAGTACATAAAAAAAAACTTCCAAAAATCGTGCACTGTTTTTCAAAAAAAGCTATTGGCAATCAAAATAACAAATTTTAGCGTTGGAAGATAAGGATTGCATTTCTCGATTTTCCAATATCCCTTTGAGGTTTTGAAAATCTGGAAATACTGTATCATAGTTCAAAATAGAAGCAGTTTCGGTAAATAAGGTACACTACAAGGCAAAAAGCGAAATAGTTAAAATATTATGGCAAAATAATTGTTACATAATTGCGATGTGTAATTGAAATTATATCGCTGTATCGTTTCACTAATGCAATTATCTCTCGAATTTCATTTATCACGGATGTCCAAATCAATTCAGTTGTTAATTAAGTTAGAGTTTTGGAGCGTTAATTGACGGTCTATATGTTCCCTTTGCGACTATGTTGTTTATTTTTATCAAAGGTAGTTTTAAGCCTGCAGCTAGCTAACGATACGTTTACACATCTAAAAAAATGTAGATGGTGCTGGGTGTATTTTAAATCGCGTTTACATATCTCGCACGTATATTATAATTATGTCGCAACTAATAAGCATTGAACGAAACTATTCCAGCCTAAACAAACACCTGATAAAAGAAAGTTCTTAATCTTGTTTTTCTCGTTATAATAATTACTAGTAATAATCAAAAATATCAGTAGATTTTACTTATTTTAAACTATTATGCTTTCACGTACTTTTTCTCTTTTATTTCGTGAAGGAATTATTATTTTCCAATAAATTCACATTTAGGGCCAGACTTCTAAGAACAGCCTTAAGGCACCTAAAATTGTTTCTGTACAACGGAGCCCTATTCCCAGAATTTCCCAACAACCCGGAGGCCACCTAGACTAGCTTTAGCAAATATTGATTTAAAATTAATAAGTTACATAATTACCTACATTAATATAATTGTAATATGACCAGTTGGGTCGCGGTAATGGCATTTTTGTTTGTGCAAGCCTGTTAATTCCTGCAATCTTTGCATTTTCAATGTTTGGTTTCAGTGTAAGGAATTTGTTTGAATATCTTATTTTTCTTACCGGATCATAGTGTACCTACTGTTTAGTAGTTAAGAAAAAATAACATAGTGATTGTGAAAAGCGCATTGAAATTCGTTATCTGAAACTTTAGCGGAAAATTTGTACAAACAGAGATATTATCTAACATTGTAGCAACGTATATAAATGTTTGTCATTTTCTCAGAAATTCATCCAGAAAATTAACAAAATGTTTTTTTTTTGTTTCAGATCAAATAATTTTGTGATGGAATGCCATAATGAAACATAGTGGTGGTGCGATGGGGGTATGTATTATACTTACTTCTTTTTATTTATTTTATAGGAATTGCAAATAATGACATTTTCAAACCTTATATTTTTATTTTTTCCACACCATTTGTGGGTGTCGGTTCTAAATTATACTATTTAAAAAATACCTTTAGTTCCCTGGAACTTCGAAAAAAAAAAAAACTAAACGAACCACTATAAAATCGCTCTTACGTAAGACAAACTTAAGAAGTTGTTAAAAAACCGTTAAAATTACCGGTATGCGCCGTTTTCAGCTGCCGCAAACGGCGACAAACTATACCCCACACAAAACAATTTCATTCATTCTTGGTGTTTTTTGTTCTGAAGCACGAGAGATTGAACAGAGGAGTTTCAAACTTGGAGTGTCGTTGGTCCGCTGAGCGGGCTTGCCGCAAGTTATAAACGGAAGCGGGAAAATAAACAAGCTGGGAAATAATACAGAATCAATGTAGTTGGGGATTATAAATACTAAAAACCTTAACATCTAAACACTTTTGTAAAATTATAAAAAAATGAAATTCATGTCACAATATAAAAAGTATTCCAATTAAAAGTGCTAAAAAGAACACAACGAAACCTAACCTAAACAAGTTATTACTTTTAAAATTTTACGAATATTTTGTTTATTAACTAAATAAGGTAAAATAAAAGGATGTGGATCGTCCAAATATGCCTGCAAACATTTTCTGTCGCTTTCACTGTTATCTCGAGCCACACAATAAAAACTACAGCGCATCTGTGTCGGCCTCGGTACAGTTTTATAACTAGGAGCGGAGATACTGACAAGCGTCGTTGAACAACATCATTTTGTGCCGCGATTTTTTGCTCCCAGCGACGACAGAATTCGATGTTCTTAGAACGCCCATTGTAGATAAAGTAGGTTATATTTTTATCGGGCTGTTTTTTTTTTTTTTGTTTGAGTCATAAATTTTGAGAAATAAATATACTGAGCAGTTTTTTCTACTTTTACTAATTGATAGAAAAATTAACATGAAAACCTAATAATCTTAAAACATAATTGCAAAGTATGGAAATGTTATATTCTTTTATATAGGAAAATGGCTCTTGCTTGAATTCTTATCTATGACGAATGGGTGCCATCGACCCCCGTAATAATTAAATCTAAGAAAATCGATGCTATTCTTAAACTAGGTTATAAAGACCCTTAAATTTATGTTTAAATTACTTTCTAGGTTTGGTTACATATACTTTAGATCATCTATCCGTTATTTTTACGATTTTCAACCAAACAATCGCAGCTTACTTAGACTAAAATAAGAATGTTATCGACGTAACCGTTAAAAAGTATTCTTGTTATTTATTATTTTGTTTACGCTGAAGAACAGCGATTCTGCAAAATGAAATGCTTTGTTAAAGTGCTCGCCATAGAATCACTTTAGGTACTAAATATGCGAGCAAGAATGTTAATATCCAATGTTTTTAGAGGTACATTTTTTTGCACGAAGTTTTGCTTTACTAGAAACTTACAAAGTAAAAATCGAATTTCGGTAATCATAAGCTGTAAAACTTCTTTACATTATTATCTTGCAAAATTACCCTAATATATGTTTACTATTCTGAAATGTTGACTACAATGTTGTTTTTTTTTGTTTGAAATTACCTTAAATGCTCATTAAAACTATTACAGTGAGCAAAGTCTGTGTGGTAACAGGGTCTTCTCATTACGTACAAAAGCCTGTGACAATTTGTAACCAATCCATACTAAGGTGATGTGAATGCTTAAAGATATTGTCGTTGTTTGAGAAAAATAGTAAAATGTTACGAAAATAAACTTTCGTATCTATAAATAAATAAATAAATCTCCAGACTTACACACCAATGGCCCCATGGTAAGTGCATTAAGCGATTGTGTTACAGGCACCACACAATGGACTAGGGGAGAACCTAGTTACACCCAGACACGAGCCAATGTCGAAAAACCATTTTGACGAAATTGGCCCGACCCGGGGATCGAACCCGAGACCATCCGCTTTACAGTCCGGTATAGTTACCGCTGCGCCACAGAGGTCGCTACCTATAGTGCTGTCAACGACTAAAACCCAAGCACTACAACAGTTTAAAAAAATTCAATCCTGCCTTACAATTCACAGCTATCTTTTGTCCCCCGGGAACTATAAACATTTGCTTTATTCAGCTCGGATTGCAGGAGACGAAATGTGCATACATTTATTTCTGTGTCGTTTCAGCTGTAACTACCATCACTGCTCCTGGTTACTCTTTCGACTGGCAATTGTCCAGAATTAAAACTGTTATTGCTGATTCTATTATTTTTTCAATGCTGTCTACAATGCCGGGCACAATGTTAAATCTAGTTTCGTCTCGGTCTGTGTTTTGTTTTTTTTTCGTTTGCGTTTAATTTATTTTCGGCCAGCTTAGTAACTACATTGTTTTTTTTATGGCAACATATTTTAGAATGACAAATGCGCTGTAATTTCAAACATTCCCAACTGAGCTGACCTTTTCTGTTTGAATAACGAATTTACTTTTGAATTTTTCAAACACATAATAAAATGTATTCTGATGGATGACTGTTACAAAATGTAACAGTAACTTTGTTTTTGTTTTGATTCTACACATTTTACACATTGTTCTAGTTACTTACGTATTATTTTAAATTATTGATTAATATAGTTTTTTTTTCCTAAATGAAGCCAATTAAGCTAATAGTTTTCTATGTTAGATTCAGAATCATCTTAGTCTAATCCATACTACTAGTAGTTTTAAAATTATTAATTTTAACCGTTCTTTGAACGATCACTTCTGCTTTCACATATTACAATCTAAAACAATATACGCGTACTTTCTTACTAATTATCTGGAGAATCGGGAATATTCGCAACATCTGGCTGTGATCTGTACGGGTTCAGGAAGCGTCAACATTTCCGACAAAAGTTTTCTCCTTTCACATTAAGATTAAAACTGTTAACAACTTTTGTAACTTTTGCAGGAAATGGTTAATTTGTTTATTGTAATTATGTTGTAGAACTTTAGCATTAAATTTTAATCGCACGTGCTCGAGAAACATCAATAAAGTATATTTAGAAAATTACACATTTACTTTATATTCATACTAGAGGCCGCTCGCGACTCCGTTCGCGTAGAAGTCGATTTCCCGTGGGAATGCGAAGTTTTCCCGCGGTAAAAAGTTCCCTTAATTCTTTCATACATATATTTTTGGTTTCTAGAAACGTTTTCGCAGCGCACGCAACGGGAGCCCTCAAGGATGAATAATTTTTCCCGTTTTTTTCCCATTTTTCATTAATTCTTCGCTCCTTATACTCGTAGTTGCAGCGTGATGTTATATAGCCTAAAGCCTGCCTCGATAAATGGTCTATCCAACACAAAAAGAATTTTTAAATTCGAACCAGTAGTTCCTGAGATTAGCGCGTTCAAACAAACAAACAAACAAACAAACAAACAAACAAACTCTTCAGCTTTATAATATTAGTATAGATTTATACTATGTAATGAAAATGGTGATTATTAGCTAAAATTTCCTAAATTAATCAAAATTAAATACGTATTATTAGCTATATTATCGCGAGTAGTGGAACGATATGTCTAAGATTTTTTGCCTATATGTAGGTAAGCAAAGACTCAATACTCTCTTATAAACGTCAAATTACCCGAACTTTACCGCTTTAAACCGGTTTCATATAATTCTGTACCCGCACTACCCACTACTTTGCGAATCCCACAAATGGTAGGTATTTGCAATATTAAACACAAACCACGGTTGTATAAGATTTGCACAAGAAGGAGTTATACCATTCAGAAGTTGCGGCGTGGCCCGAGGCGTTTCTCAGTCTGACTGAAAACAGGTATATTACAGAACACCTTTTGTTGAAGGTTACCAGTTTGGCAGTCAACAGTTTTGCAATAGGTATTTTTTTTTGTACCGCTTAACAATCGACAATTTACGGAGTTAGTAACAAAGGTTTTTCTTAATTGGCAAGATGCCTCTATTAGATTGTGTGGTGCCTATAACACAAGCGCTCACTAAGCTTATTTGAAGGGAAACCTATTTGCCTGAATGTATAGAAATTTATAGTTGGTTTTTTTTTGTGGTTTGATACTTTAAAATTTTCTGCCGATATCAGTGAACCAAAATTTCATTTGTTAGGTGCACAGGATAAAGTGGTATTCGTCTGACTTAACAGGTATTTGTCTTTAGAAGCAATTCTCTGCAGCTAAATATTTTTATAACTTCTTAACTCATTTCAATGAAACTCTTAAACCACTTGATAACCGAATTACTAAAGTTATTGACACATACAAAATGTTCAGAAAAAATATAAATTTTCACTTTCCTAGCCAATTGATTTTACTTTCGCAAATGAAAATGCACTTGATGGGAACGAAGCAGCATTCCCACTGCAGCGAAAATTCAAAACGTAAAATGAGTACACTCGAGGGTAGTTCTGAAATATGAGGCACTATGTTTAAAGTGGCCGTGATACTTGGGCATGCGTCAAATAGGAAACTAGGACTGCGTTTGCTAGATGGCAAGGAAATTCTGTTTTCTGAGTTAGGAATTAACTTGTTGAGTGTGAAGTCGAGAATTTAAGGCTTTAGATGGTTGGGTGAGACTTTAATTAGGAGTAATTTATTTATTTATGAAACTCGAAACTCTTAGATAAAAGTTGATAACAAGAACAATAACGAATATGTAGAATGTTGTTAGACGTCCATTTTGTAGCCATTTAAAAATGCTCACACGTCCGTAACGCTAAAGAATATTAAACATTTTATTAAAAGTATGTTAGCTTAATGTTTCCTCTCTGCTCTATCTCGATCACGTATAAAATAAAATGGTTTTCTATTTCGATCGCTTTTTCAAAACTACAGAATGAGTTTGGATGCGGAGTAAGATTATATCATTTTACGACAGTTTTCTCAAATAGGTAGATTTTCGTCAAAAGTGCATACGTTTTAGATTTAATAAACAGATGAGGTTGATAGATTTAAACTTAAAAAAAACGAAAATGATAGCTTTAAAATTTTTTCGCCGAATCGAAGATATATCTAACTAATGGCCGCCCGCGACTCCCTGCGCGTGGAAGTCGGTTTCCCGTGAGAATGAGAAGTTTTCCCGCAGTAAAAAGAACCCTATATCCTTTCGCCAAGTTCAGTTCTTTCTTCATACCAAATTTCATCCAAAACGGTTCAGTGGTTTAGGCGTGAAAGCGTAACAGACAGACAGAGTTACTTTGGCATTTATAATATTAGTAGGGATTTGTATCAGCAAACATTTGCTTACTATAAACAAAGACATAAAATCAGAATTCCATCTTTGACCATAACCCTGAATAAAGTGACCTAACTTATATCGGTTATATCCCTTAACTAATCCAAGTCCATCTAACAGTCCGAAAGTTTAATGAACAAGAAAATCTATGGGGCCCGGCGTTAATACACCAACTACTTAATACTTACTTAAGCCGCGCTTAGGACAACTTAAATACAATTCTGATATATAAGTAGGATCGGGGTTTCCGGGACACAAGTGTTTGGGGGTGGATTATCGGGGATGAAATATGTCGATGTGATAATATCGACGGTAGGTACCACGCAAACATATTATGTTTTTTTAATAAATAAATATAAAAATATCAATCAAGTATTTTATTTCAATATATGGATATCAATAAAGAAAATAGTTGTTCAAAACGTTTTAATAAATAATGCAATGTTTTTTTATGTAGAAACCGAAATCCTGAGTATACGGTGAAACTTAAATTTAAAAAATGTTTTAAAAGTACTGTTCCATTGCAAAGTAATTTAAGCTTTAAATCCTTATAAACGCTTTGCAAAAACTCCCAAAAAATTCAAACCAAAACAATTTATCCGCCAGATTTTCGTATCAGCTTCGAAATTCCATCGAAAGTTCTAGAGTTCTTTGATTGCTTGCTTATTGAACATGCAAAACAACAATAAAACTACTTTCAAATACGATTTTCTTTCATGGCGAGGTTATTGTGAGAATTTAATAGGTTGTTGAAAGTTTCACGCAATGTCATTAAGGCGTATGGGGCGCTGGCATAATACAGCAATATTAACAAGTTAGGCTAAAGCCAAGCCGGTCTATGTATTACTAGGAATAGATTAGTAGTATGTGACCTGTATTTGCAATTTGCAAATTTCAACAACCTATGGAAAACCTATTTTTTCCTATTTTTAGTCGCAGGTGTGTTTAAGTAATTTTAATTTTAAGGCATTCTTTTAAGTTAAGTTTCAGATAAGTTAAAAGAGTGACACTGTAAAAACATACGAAACGTTTATTTTTGTGCTTCACAAAGCTAGCTTAAAACACAACTCATCTAAAATATTATAAACTACAACAAAGTCTCAAAAAACAAGCTAAATAAAATAAGCCTCTGAACTTGCTTCACAAGAATTAGGTCCCGCGTATTCCCCACACGTAAAAGTTAGGGTGTTTCCCATCACAGCCCATATTCGGAACCTCTGTGAACATTATCGTGTTGTAAACTGAGAATTTAACGACCGACTCACAGATGGAAGCTCGAAATTGCCCATAAAGAGTTTTTATTACTGTCTATTCCGACCTTTCAATCTGATTTCATAATATTTTTTAAGCAGCAGAGGGGTCTTCGAACGGATTATTCGAAATAATTATAAATATTTCGACTTCGGAGTCATTTTCCTGGCTTTCAGAGGAGGTAAATTGTTTTAAAATGTATTAATTTGATTCGTGAATCTATACAAGTACAAGTGACGTGTATCTCATCGTTATTTTCAATCAAGTGTATCATTGAGATTTTACTTTTGATTTTGCATTATAAATACTAATTTATTAATTTTGAAGTTATACTGGAAAAAGGAACGCGGGCCTCCGAGCATTACGCGACTGGGACTCGAACCCAGGACCTTTGGAAAGCCGGTCCAATGCTCTGACCACTGAGCTACCGCGCCGTCATCGGTCCAGTATCTATAACTTCAAGTCATTCAATTTTTGAGAGTGGTAGAGTCTAGCTGTAGGCTCTGTCTACAGCGATTACTGGGCTGACTCAACCGGTGAAATACCACCGTAGCACAGAAACCCGACGTGAAGTAGGGACGATGTTCCTGCGTTTCGTTCGGTCAGTGCGATATCCGGTGCCCAATTTTCTTAAAGGCCAGCAACGCACCCTCAATGCATATGTAATTGTAGGTGTATATGGACGGCGGTGATCACTTATCATCACGTGACCAGCTTGCTCGTTCGCTAGGTTCTCTTATAAAAAAAAATAAAAAATTCAATTGTAACATTATTAAATCATTTTATTTTTCTGTTGTCGGTAGATGTTGTGCATTTAAATTATCATTCTAAAAACTAATTCGATACGCAGAAAATAAGCCTTCAAATTGCATTCAAAGGAAATCATTTTCACAAATTCATGTCCTACTAATATTATAAACGTGAGAGTTTGTGGGTATGTATGCGTGGATGTATGGATGGATATATGGATGTTTGTTTGTTAATCTTTTACGTAAAAACTACTGGACGGATTTGGATGAAACTTTACAGTATTATACATAAGGTTAACACGTCGGGTACATTTTACCGCGGGAAAACTTCTCATTCCCACGGGCAACCGACTTCCACGCAGACGGTAAGTTAGATAGATAGATAAGTTAATTTTTGAGTATTTAATGGGAACATACCTAAAACACAACACAGTGGTATTATAACACTGAGCAGAGTTAATCCTTTGTTGCGATTAAGCAAAGCTTATGATTTGCGCATAAGCGGGGCATTATACCGAAACCTGATGCAAGCGCAGAACAAAGTACTCGTAAGACTTAGTGCCTATGCTGATATTTACTTTATGATACTCTGACTTTTTATACATAAAGCTGTTTTAGAGTATTCTTTTCAGGGAATACAACGTTCTATTTTTGCGTTGCACTTTTCAACTTTGATTTTTGTTTTGTCTAGCTATCACATGGCTTAGACTTTCGACTGATATCTATAAGTACATGTTTTTATCAACTACAACATTATTGATTTCGTTTATTAATAATGTTTTATCAGAAAACACTTTCATTTAATGAAGTTCAACGCACCGTTGTTACATAGCTCTTATAATAAATTCAAATTTATGACAAAATTTTACCTAATTTTATTTTAACTTAATCAACTTAGAATGCCTAGATCTATCAATCACTAAAGCACCGAAACATTTCTGTCTGTTGTAACAGACCACTAGTTCCAGGCCTCATTAATTATAAAAAAACACGAGTTTGTAACCCGAGAAGCCTCACAAACTAGACCATTATGTCTGCTTTCCGTCAAGGCTTCACCCGCCTACTTAACCGCGAAATAATTTAGGTCGGCCTGGACGAAACTATCCACTTTAAAAGCATGTTTATTTTACTGTGTTTTGGACACAGTACGGAAGTTCTGCTAATGGGCTTTTAGGCCGTGTAGTGGATTTGTGCCCTTTCTGCTAGCGGAACACGACAACGAATATCAGTGTTGCCAGTTTTGTATGTTTAGTCGTTTGCATGTTTGGTTGGCTTAAATAAAAATACAGGTGAATTTAATTGCTTTTAAACCTTGTTTTTTTTGGAGTCAAAAAGCGATTCATACAATAGCCAAAATTCCTATTTATCTAATAGATAATATTCCTATTTATTTACAAAATCAAAAAATGCCATGGTAAACACATAAATTAGTACTAACATGTATTTGCGAGGTGTTGTCTGTACGCGTAAAGTGAATCCAAAAATACCAAGTAATTAGATACGAATTTTACTTGACACACATACGATTTTTATAATACACAGTTTTATACAATGACTCCTAAAATTTACTTTAAACAATATAAAGTCCCATTGAAGTTTATTTTAAATATAATAAAGGCAACATTGAACACCATTCATACACGAAATTTTTATTAGGACCTTTTCTAAGAGGGATTGAGCCAAATAAAAAGTTATTTCTATACTAAAAGAACGCTTTTATTTTTTTTATTAGTTAATTTCGTTTTGAGCTGTGACTCTTTACAGCTGAGTTGTAAAACATTTACAATGGAATGAATGTGACAGAAAAGAAAGTTAAATGTCAATTTATTTTTTAATACAAGTGAGATTTCGTTATGAAAAAAAAAATTTTTACATCGGAAATCGCAATGATTTTGCTTTTGTAAGTACACTGTATTAAAAAAATGTGATACAGTCAACATGGGTATTTAAAGTTTTTTTTACCAAGGTTTAACTATCCCATATTTAAAAAAAAATTACGTACCAATAAAAAAATATGATTTTATACATTCGAGTTGGATTTCTAGTTTTTTTATTAAAAAATAAAAAGCAAGTGCAAAACAAAAGCTGTAAAGTATTTTAAACCATAAACACGATACACAAAGGTGAAGGATCTCGTATACATTTTACGTTTTTCTTTTACTTTAAAGTGGTACCTATTTTTTAATTTCATAAACGTTGATATTTTCATAAATTAGAGCTGTTCAAGCGTCTATGCTTGTTTTAGTATTCCTATTAAGTCCCGTGTATGTGTTTTTAAATAAAATACATGAGCATAATTGTATATTAAAATCATTTATTTAATTTCTTGATATAATATTTATAGGGGTAAATAACCCATTACTATCTCTGAGATATATTATATTTCTTAACAACGTTTCGTTTTTTATATGATTTTAAAGTAAATGTTTCTAAAGATTTGATTCGATTTAAGCATACAAAAATAAATAACAGCCTTCATACACAAGGGCTTTACAAATAGTCCCGTAAATGAGGTCTTTTTAAAGAACACTCTTCGCATGTCAATGTTATTGATACTCGCTTGTCTCACCCCGTAGGCATTTCATGCTGAAATAAAGTTATTTATTTCTGTAACTATGATATTGTTCCTGAAAATTGATAATGGCTGGTACGAGTACAAACGCAAGTAAAAGACAATTGAGTAAAAATTTGAATTCAGTTCACATTTTACTTGATTATTAGAAATCATTTGGTAAGACTTGGCGTTAGGTATATTTTTTACGTTAACATTGGAGAAATTACTTTCTGCAACGTGCAATACAGACAAGAACTAGTCCGTTTCGGAAATCAAAGGCAAATCGGGGTGATTCAATTTGTTTTTGATTCCCAATATTATTTTTACTATGATACGGATAACCTGTAATAAACGAGATTTTCTAGTGCCAAAACGTCATACACCCACACAAACTTTACACAGTATTCTTACAACTTACTTACCTCTATAAAGAAGTAAAATAAGATTACCGGCGGCAACAAAGGATGTCGTGACAAAGTGTCTTCCGAGTAAAACAGCAACAAAGATGCCGTCACTTTACAAAGGAGAACTCCCGTTTTGTGCGAGATAATAATAACTACAGTGTGATATTGAGAACCTTGAACACGTCAACTATGATGGCGAGAAAGGTTTGTTTTAAATGTTTTTATATGTAACTTATGGAAAAAATTAAAATTAATCATTAAAAAAAAACTAGCCCTAGAATTAAATTGCACAGCTTTTTACAAACCTTATGTTATTGAAATATCTAGGAAGGTACCAGAAAACCCTTAGCACATTTATTTATACATACCTACTTCGAGTATTTTTCACGACATGATACTCAAAGCCCGATTTCTAAGTTCCTTTATCCAATTCTATCAAATGTTGTAAAGCTACTCAAAAATCGTCCATCGGTCTAGTATTATAAAGTTCTTATATATCTATACGTTAATACTATCTGTCCTACACTCGACCTCTAGGACAGGATTAACCCCTAAACAGTAATTCGACACCCGCACGTGTATCACGCTAGAGGGAAATTCCTAGCGGTCTAAAACTTAGGGATGTAACATAAAGTCCATTAATATAAAATCGATAAAAAAACAATGTTTTTAGTAATTATTTTGTGAAAATCTAATTAAGTGAGAAATAATTGTTTTGTCTGTCCTTATAGTATTTAACAAGTTGTAAAATTGATTAAATAGATTCAACATATTTTATTTAAAAAAATGTTTATTAAAGAAATGACAATACATAGAAGCAACAAAAAATCATTATCATTACATAGTATAAATCCGAGTCGCTAATTCTGTCTGTTTGTATGTTTGGCTGCTAACTCCTCCTTAACCAGGCGCGGGATTCTGATGAGGTTTTCGCCATCCTTTAGGAATTTTTTTCATTTAAATTTGTATGTTAGTTATTTTAAGTTAGCTAAAATTAGTAGGTAATAAAAAGAAGAAAAATCTATAAATCTGAAAATCGATTATATAGGTACCTACTGCATCCCTACAACAACTTAGTAGCATTATTTCACGAAATACGTAGCCAAGCCTTAATGCCAGTTTTGACGCCTTTCCTTATAATTTGGCGGTTGTAAAAAGTTTTTGATGTCATTTCCCTTACATTGTGAGGTGGGACAAAACAACAGTGTTGCTAGAGTTGTTTGTCACTTTGTTACATGATGCTAGGGGTTAAAGCATGGAGATCAAAGTTGTCGTTACATTTGAGGTTTAAAGTAATGACGTATAGCTAAAGATAAAACAAAGCAACATAGTGTTACTATGTGTCAAAACAATAGTCTATTTCTTAAATATCAGAGGCTCATAACAAGCTATGTCCCTATTGCGGCCGTACTTACCTCTGCCAAATTATGCATCGCTTTAAATACGCTTCAAATACAATACTAAGTAGGTTAGTAGCAAGTTACGCTATGTAATGAGTTGGGATAATCGTAAGCAAGTATTTACTGCAAGTATTTCAAAGATTATCTACCATTTTGATTTATGCCTGGTAAGCGTAATCTTCGCGCCATACGCGGCACTTAACCCTATAAACGTTCTACACTCAGCTAATGCCAAGTTACGCTATCCAAAATAACACACCTTCGCCAAGCTCATTTATTCTTGGTAGATATCATACCGTAGATATATTATAGAGTTTGCAATAGCTGTGTGCTTTATACAACGGCGGGTTCACGGGAATAATAAACCCGCATTAGTACTTGCGGGTTAAACGATTACTATAATAAATTTACTTGGTACAGTCAGGACACGACCATATTGAATTTATGGTGAGATTTTATTATATGTTTTGTGTACGATGATTCGTAGTAATTTTTGACCTAAAACATTTTCGTTTAACCAAACAATTATCAGAATCGATTTTTAATCAACATAAAAATCAGAAACGGATTTATAACAAAGCTTTTGCTTAAAAGCCGCTTTAGAATTACGTTGTATACAAATATTATGTATAGTATTGCATATTCACCATCGGCATATTAGGGGTTATCATATGCTCAGAAAAAACTTGAGATCATAGCATTGATTTTTATAATATACGGAAAGCAAGCTAAAGTGGCGCTATGGAGCTACCTTATTCATCAATGACTTGCTAGTTAAACAGTATCAATTTTGTCCTCATACAAGGTAAACATAAATATTTGACGACTTCTGTGGTGCAGCGGTTTATATACGGGACTGCTAAGTGGATGATTCCGGGTTCGATCCCCGGGTCGAGCCAATTTCGTAAAATGTTTTTTTCGATATTGGCTCGTGTCTGGGTGTGCCTAGGTTCTCCCCTAGTCCATTATGTGGTACCTATAACACAAGTGCATAGTGCAACTTACTTTAGGGCCACATAATAGGTGTGTTAGTCTGGAACTTTATTATTATTATTATTGGTAAAATTACTTGATGTAATGAATGTCTAGAGAACAGAATCTATATGAAAAATTAATCCTACTAATATTATAAATGTGAACGTTTGTGAGTATGGATGGATGTTTGTTAATCTTTCACGTAAAAACTACTGGATGGATTTGGATGAAACTTTGCAGTAATATAGGTTATACATCAGAATAACACATAGGGTACTTTTTACCGCGTGAAAACATCTCATTCCCACGGGAAACCGACTTCCACGTGAACGGAGTCGCGGGCGGCCACTAGTTAAGAAATATTTTCTTGCGTATTAAATTAATGATTAATTTTTTATAAACAACTAATCATTAATTACTAGTGGTAAATTATTACAATATAATTTTAGCTCGGTACAATTATTATGATTGGGTGTCGACATCACGTGTCAACTACAATAGCAACACGCAACACGCACTTATTTCACTATAATAATAACATCGAACCTTCATCGCACTATTTACATTTAACGGTCGGTGAAGTCAGATATTTTCTGTATTACCGTATTACCTTTATTAAGAACTCTCAAACTGCTTAAAAATATAAAATTAGGAGCGTAGTACATATAAAGGAATTTCAGCTTTACCACATTAATGAGATAAGACATTCAACTAACTTCAAAACACGGGAAACCAATTATGCGGTTGACTTTGTACCGCGGAATCTTCAGAATGAGTTACTCTGAATTTAGCTGCGAATGTGTTAGTCTTAATAAATCGAAATCAACTTCGACTATTCCTTTTGTTAGTCCAAGAAGGTGGAGATTATTCACCAACTTCGCTCGTTAAAACATCGGAGACAGAGCAAGTTTGCAAAACTGAAACAGTACGGAACATTTAACTAGGAGAAAATAATAGAATAGATTGTGGTACTGTGAAAAACGGCTCTATCATCGTGCAATTAAAAGTCATTTCTTTAGTAATCTTCCTGATTTCTTTTTAAATAAAATTGTGCAAGACGTTCTAACTTTGGAACCTTATATACGGGGTGTAAAAGAACTGCTTCCGAAAACAAAAACTGGGCATTGCTGGAGGGGTACTGGTTACGTTTTGAGCAAAATGTTCGAACGTTCTGTTAGTGAATTTAGTTACTATTGAGGCTCCAGAAAACATGGTTTCAGGCTTCGGAAGTGGTCTTTTTACACTCGTTATATATTCTGAAGTGTGTATGTATAGGTTGTAAAAGTTTCTCAAATAACCCTCTCCAGCAACGTGATGTAAGTGAAATTGTCACGTGAGTTAAGTTAACCCTAAAAGGAAACTGTTCAACAAAAGAACTGAGACAATTTTAACAATAGGTAAACTCAATAAAAGTGCAAAAAATAAAGAATGCTTTAAATTTGAAAAAAAAAACAAATTCGAAGCAGTTTTGTATAAATTAATGAATAAACAATAATTACTTGTATATAATTAATTATTACACAAAATAATCTAACCTTTACCTCGAGGCGAAACGAAGAGCACTAAAACCGTAAAGAACCTTTAATGATCACGAACCTGTAATTGAATACCGTAATTTATCTCGACAAAGCTTATGACAAAAGTAATTACTCTTTTTTGGGATCGTTGGGCAAATTACTGGCGATTTTCCGTTGAAAAATTACAAGGCTCTTCGACCGCTTTTTTAGGATTTGCGCCAAACTTTAATGAAGTAAATCAATACTGCCACAGAAATAAGCTATGAAATGTTTACCTTTATAATTATAACACGGGCTTTGAGTACATTTTTTACGAGCTACAAATAAAAAACAAATCGGCTATGATAAGAAGGGAGGTGTTTTTTTCTTCTGGACCAAATAAACAAAAGAAAGAAAACAAAATGAACATCGCAAAACCAACTTCAAGAAACAACTGAACCAGTGAAGCCAACATTTTTCTTTACGACTCTACTACCAAATATAAATAGTAACAGGTCGTAGCCCAAATAAACTTGGTGTTCCGAATTCTGAACTCTGCTTGGACTTTCCAACTGCCACAAACAAAAGTGGCTGGCTACCGAAATGAAAACCAGTGTTTGGAAGCTATTTAGAATGACTAAGTCTCGTGTAAGAGCTCCACTACAGACACATATCTGTTGCTTGAAGAATTCTTGGTTGGCATGTCTTTGTCTGGATGCGACAGTTTACAAGTCTCCTGTCAGGGCCTAATAGTTAGGTATTGAATAAGTTTTAGTTGAAATGATATAGCTATTTCATTTTTTATGTAACTGATTATTAATCTCTAAACATCATTTAGTGCAGACAAAAAGATAAAAGGATTCCTTGCCTATCCGTATTTAAGCATCATCAGGCTATTTGTTCATACTGTCAGGAAAAAAGCTATTAAAATTTACGAACCATATTTTTTGCATCACTTAATTCAATGATCTAGTACCACTAATTAACCCCTCATTAAAACTTTGGCAACACTCACACCGAAACACGAGCTATAGGAAAACAATTACATCTCGACCTGGCGACTACCCCCATCAGTTCCAATTTGCTTTAACTAACATTCCGTTCCAGTAAATTTCAATCTACCCTCAGGAAAGCATTAGGGTGACCGCTATTAAAACTAACATCGACTACTCTGTCCAAGCTTATTGATGAGATCGAAGCTCAGATTGATACTAATTCAAGACGGGACGTGTTAGAAATTGTTGTATATGAATGTGCTTTGTACTAATAAGTTGAGAGAAAGTCGGTTCTACGGTAACTCAAAAAATGCTCTTAACGGAGATATTATGTAGTCAGTAAAATAAGACTGTCAAATTTGATTTTATGGCTTTTTAATAAGGTGCAATAGCGAGTCATGCCATAAAACTATTGTTATTACTACTCAAATAAACGAGATCAACACGGCTTTGGCAAATTGTTAAGTTTTCCTCTCTTTATTTTTTTAGTTATTTTAAGGACATCTCACTTACTTTTAAATATCTTTAACATTTTATTTATATCTGTCTTAATTCAAGCCAGACATAGACAATCTTCCTAGCTACACAACAAATCAATATAAAATTTCATTAGCAAGTGAAATTTTATGCATAAGTGGTTTTATTGATCAAATGATAGTTCGTAATTTACATATTATATTAATTAAATTCCGAAAAGTATCATATCTACTGCAAATTACATAATAACATTAAATATATCAGGGTCTATTTCGAGAGTTGGGAGTACTTAAAGCAACTGAAACGCGAAACGTTTCTACTCATAACAGCTTGATTTCAAGTTTTAACTGAATCAGATTACGGCAAAGATACTTTCAGAAGATTTATGTAAATGAATGTGCTTGTATAGACGGAAATAATCTTTTGATATACCTCAAGTCCCTTTTTTTTAATAACTTGTTAATCCTCGTTGAAAAAAGAGAGTGGTGTTAGTTTGACATGTCTGTATGTGTGTTTTTATGTATTTGTGCGTCTACCTGAAAATGATATGATAAAATGACTTAAATATTGTTTCTTGAATTCACTAACTTAATTTTATAAAAGTCACGTTTAGTTTAAAACGATTTCTGTCAAAACAATCTCATTACACATTAGTGAATATTGTCTTAACCTCATGCCTTTTCGAAACGCTACCAAAAACATAACTCACAATCAAAAGTTAACAAAGTATAGATATCACAGTATCGTTCCAAAAGTCAGTTCCTAATACGAGACACGTCCAAGTCCCAAAAACGTGTTATTCATTCCCAACAAACTTTCAGAGAGGCTCGCTCTCATCGAGAAAAAATATATTTCACAAACTTCAGCGTACGTGGACTAATTATTTCGCTGGTACGCCAAAAAATTATACGACAATTTACATAGTTTGGAGTGTTTCCTTTTATAATGGTATCGGGTAATGTAGTGCGAATGCTTATGTTATGACGTAGTGTCGTGACTTTTTTTGTAGATTTCAACGTATAAGCTTATATGGTTCAACATGAATATGGGATGAATAAATTAGTATTTTAAGTACACCTAAACTTTTTGTAAATGTTTATTTATCACGCATCTTAGCACACCTATGGATTAATTATTAATCTGAATGAACCATGTTATGTTGGCTATTAGATTCTAAAATCGTAGCCTTGCACTATAAGTTTAGTTATATTTAATTAAAATAAAAAAACGGAAGATTCGAATTTAGTATTAGATACAAATGGTAAAAGCTATTTCACTCCTAGAGTAGCTATTGGACAGTAAAAATATAACTTTATCATATTGACTGGTAGTAAATCGTCCATGGCAATAATTCTGCCATTTATACGAAGCGACACACTGTTTGTTGTTTATTGCTAAACTCGCGTGATTTGTCGGTTTATGATAAAAACATTATGATAGCCACTATCCCCCAAATGTGGTGTTATTTTGGTAGCACGTATCACTCTTACACAGTCACATTATGGACTGCTTGCAACAATATAATATAATGCTTAGTTTTTTGGAAAAAAAAAGATATTTGGCATATAATTTCAAATGAATTACCGGGTCCGTGGGTTAAGCCCCCGGTGTGTGACGCCCCCGTGGTGGAAGCACCCGATTTCTTTTTTATGGGATAAAGTGTATTAGTTTAATATTTTTATCCAAAGTACAGTCAGAGAGTAAAGTGTAACCTATTATAAAAATGTTTATAAGTACCCGCATGAAATGATTCAAAGTTTCAGTTATTTAAAATAAATATTTATTAATAAAAACATAAAATAAAAATCAACAAAAAAAAAACTTTAAAATATAACAGCTACGTTGACATGCAAAATCACAGATTATAAAGAAAAATCACAGTTGAATATTAGGACGATTTGAACTTAGTACTTAAAATAAACTTTAAAATATAGCTATATTGGCATGCAAAATCACAGATTATAAAGAAAAATCACAGTTGAATATTAGGACGATTTGAACTTCGCACCTTCTTAAAATCACTAAATAAGGACGTATCTACTTAATTAACATTAATAACGATCAGTTTAACATTTACAATTATGTAACTATATATGTATGTAACAATTAATATTCAAAATCATTCTTATAATACAAGTAATTATTTTCAATATTTTTTATTTACATTTTTGTTTCATTTGCACAAACGGACGGATTTGTTCCAAAAACTCCAAAATTGAAATTTGTTTCATTTCATATTTGTGTGTCAGCTTGGCAATCATATTGTCGTTTATTATAGAAGATTTTTTCCTTTTGCTAATACCACCGTCATTTCGCCGTAACCTGAAAGTACGTATATATTAATTTTAAAATTACCTATATAAAAAAAGCTTAAAGTAGCATTAGATAAATTAATTTGTATCGCGTAAAGTAATATAAGTATTTTACCTCGCTTGTGCTGTACTATATGTAGAAATGTCAGTTGTTATCATTTCTAAAAATGATAACAAAGATGGTTTTCGGCCCAGATAGCACTGAAGACGTTGATTCCAGGCCTCCACTAAATTTGTGGTTCGATGTCGTAGTTTGAAACAACACCATTTGGCGATTATCTCCGGAGGCTCCAGCCATTGTTCGACAAAATAGTCGTTGAATTTGTTGACTTTTTCATCGGGAATACTGAAAATAAAAATAATGATATATATACCTAAGCGTCCACTTGTTTTACGTATGAGAATATTCTTATGAGTCGTAAATATTTAATCGGAAAATTCAAGTTACCTGTCCTCCATAATGGAAAGCCAACCATCTTCTACGTCTTCTTTAGGAAGAAAAGCTAGACTCGCGCATCTTTTTACATATAATGTGGTCTCCTCATGTTCTAATAATCCCAAAGACTTTGCTTTTCTGTAGAGGGCTCTTTGGAAGTGAACATTACACCCATGTATTTCAACCGACGGAAATACCTCCTGTATTGCCAGCATTGTAGCTGATTCAAAATCCACAGTGAATTTACGAGGATTGAAGTCCGGCACAGCTTCTTTAATTTTTTTTAACATCATTTCATACGTGCTCTTTTCCTTGTTAACTAGTAGCGCGTAAAATATAGGCACAACATTGGTTTCTTGTGCATCACTCCCTACATCTCCATGGATAGTGAATATTTGGTAAAATGGCCCTGGGCAGCAATCAAAGGTACCATCCCCGAAGCAGTGTAATATATTTTTGATGCCTTTTAACGCCTCTGCTGATGCAAATACGATAATTCTATTGCCGTTCTCGCAGTGATCAATCAATAAATATTTTCGAAAAATCTTAGGTATAATGACTTCTGCTGGATTATGAAACTGTGTTTTATCTACATTCAAGGCTTTGTTTCGGCTGTTGTATAATTGTTGCTTGACATTGTTGTATTTTGGAATATATTTTTCAAACCCTGTACCTGTACTCTGTAATTCACCAATTTTTGCTTCAAAATTTCGTTGTATGGAGCTGAAATTCGTTTTAACGTCCTCTTTTAATTCGTCCATAACAACTCTAACTTTGTTTTTCAATAAGTTAGGTAGGCACTCAGGGTTATGACACCTTTGCATTTGAACATTGTCACCTTCTTCACTTAATTTCACGGAACCATTACACTTTTTATGTCTTTTATTGACGCATGTCCACACACTCGATTTTTTATTTTTTCTGTGAAAATTATAAGAAAAGCCGACATGTAATAACGTTCTTCCACCTTTTCTATTTGAAATTATTTGGTAATTATTTTGTGCTAAGCTCCGCGAAGGACCTGGACTTGCCATTTTGAGATAACATGACCGACTAAGCTTTCTTATCAGTATATTATTGCAACAATAACTTGACATCTGTGCCAAAGGGATAGACATATCTATCTATCGCTATATTTACTATTGTTAATTATGTCCGTTTACCTGAATTATATTGTTTCCAATCCTTTGCGTGACAGAGTTAGGTAAAAAGCAAAGACAGAAAGTGAAATGGCTGGCTTTTGTCTCAAACTGGTTTGGTCGGACGGCTCGTGCGAAAAAAGTAAAACATAGGTAATGTTGTTTAAGGAAATAAACTGCAACAACAACCTATTATCAATATTTTATATTATGTTAGGTAATAAATAAATACGTAATCAGATTTATAACCCAAAATAATAATAAACATGAGGTTACATAATATTATTTTGTTAAGAAATACTTATTTCGTCGACTGTACCTAGGAGAAATAATTTTTATTCCGATGAAATCGGCTGTTATAGTTTAATTGAAAATCGGGTGCTTCCACCACGGGGGCGTCACACACCGGGGGCTTAACCCACGGACCCTACGCTGACATCGTCATTTAAATCGTCGAATACAAACAAAAATCTTGTACATTAATCACAGTAAAACAAATTACCTTAACTTTGAACGAAAAAATTAAAAACACACCAATTTAAAATTATACTTCTTTTAGCAAATAACTTGTGAATATTTTGCGACAAATCTCGTTTTCAAGTTTATCTGAAGAACCCTTCCAACTCCGTCTTGCAATTTTGTTTTAAAAATGTTGTTCAGAAACTGTTTGTTCAAGATTCCTTTATACAGGGTGTTAACATAATAACAAGGTACTTATTTTGTTTCGAATTTTCTGATCACATTCAAATAGTGCTATTTGGCTCTCACAAGTTTCTCGAAGTTTTATTTTACGTCATACTGAAAGTTTTTCTCAAGTAGGTCATGGCATGAAAAAGGATAAAGTAAAAGTATATTTTGTCACTTACAAATATTATGATCGGTTTCAAAATATTTTAATTTACAGGTTTATTTTTTTAAGTAGAGTGAGTGAGAGAGCATTAGTTAGTTATTAGGTAGTATCAGTTATGGATTAAATCTAGAAACAAGGAAGCTAGTGCCCAGAGCGCCTATACTTAGTATATTATAAAAAATGCCATGAGTAAAAAAAAAAAAGCATATTAAGTAAAATAAAGGCAATGGGGCGGCATTTTTACATTGCCCTGGGGCGGCACTTAAGGTTAATCTGACTCTAAGTAGTATAACAATATTCTGAAAATATGCCCCAAAATTCGTTTAAAATTGGAACCAAACCTCCAACTTCTTATCGGAATGGTGGAAAATAAGTTAATTATATTGACAGGGATTACCCACCGCCATCATTGGATTTATTTTTGTCTTAAAAATGGAAAAAAAATATTGTGACATTTTTAAATAGGATTATTCAAAAATATGCCACGTTACTTAAAAGTTTCATAATAATTATAATCTTACGTTTGATGTGTAAACAATTTTTTTTTAAAGTCAATCTAGTCCTTAACTTGTCAACAAAAATAAGTTACTCAAAATTAAGAAACCATCATTTTAAAGCCTAGAATATTATTGACTTATATGATCGTAAAATTTTACCTTCTTCATTTTCAGCTAAAGCATTTAGATTATCTACGAGCGCTACTTCAAACCAACTTAATTGCCGCCCCTATTTTTTCTGGTACAGCAACGCCGAGACATCTTATCCATCATGATTGCCCCGAATTACCGGACAATGATGCATACCCGGCCCGTTGGGACAAATGTGTCTATGTGTCCATCATGTAATTGAGATGAAGCGTCTTAAGGCACAGGGTGTGTGGAAAGTTAAGTTCTAAGAATATTAGACATATAAGTTGTAATAGTTGCTCAGGTGTGTACACAAATAACTATTGTGAAACTTGACTCCACCGTCTGTGGAAACTATTGTGATACTTACTTATCTTCTTATTATTAATATCTTTATATTATACCTTCATGAAAAATCCGGCCAAGTGAGAAACTCGTATCGTGGGTTCTGTTAAATTTATTTCATGTGATACAACTACAAAATTAGGTACGCACTTTCCATTATTTCCTTTACCTTTTCCTTTTGCCAAATTTAAGTAAGTACTTACTAAATAAAATATCTGTGTGTAGAAAAATATACTGAAGTAAAATTCTAGTAGGTATAAAGTTCACAAAGGGTTCAACTTCAAAGCGCAAAGTTCGATAAAGTCAAAATGGAACCATTACTTAGTTTCTACTTCATGATAATTATACTGTGAATAATCTGAGGACAACCATTCTTGATACTTGCAATCTATTAACTCAGTTAACTTGGCTTCCAGTGCAATAATGCGCTTTGGTTTAAACTGAGAAGGATTAATTACGCGACATTTAATAGTCTTGATACTTGTGGATTTCATTGTGTTAAGATTTGTATGAAAATGGGTCAGACTTCTTAATACTTTTCTATAAAATATTATTTACGACGCTCTTTTTACGGGTTTAAATAGTTATGTTTTTAAACCATGTGGGAGATGTACCTAAAATGATAAAACTTTGTTATTTGGAAACGAAAAACACATAAACTTTTGTTTAACTTCTTCTTAAGTACAACAATGTAATATAGTCTAAGACTAACAACATTTTATTTGAAACAGGAAATTTTAGTAACTGATAACTGCTTAAAATTTCATTTTTATAGTTGGTCCTTCCCCTATTTCTGCATATACCTATAGCTATAATAAAAAATAATCTATAACTTGTAAAATATAACCATATCTACCATTAAACATATATAGCCCCCATATAACCCTATAACAGCGTGTTACACAGAGGTCATTCATACAATGTCAGGCCATATGTTACCAGATATATGTGACTTGTGTCTTCCGGCGGCTGGCTGTTGCTAATCCGGAGATTATTGCAATAAGGGACTTATTAACTATATAAATGTTAATATAACTACGTATATAACCTTACGTCATTGTGTTATATTGTCGTGGTTGACAGGCTAAATGGCTAAATTAGGTTTATTTAAGTTAAACACGATGAAATGGTTTTGTCGATGTGTTAAGCAAAAATGTTGGTGTCTTACAGACCCACCGTGCTTTGTTTTACCTCGTCTTTTTTTAAAAGTGCCTGCCCCCATACTACTTACAACATAGCAGAACTTTTCTAGGGCTTTTCATTATTAGTATAAAATTGACACCTAAATATTTTTGAAATATTGTTCTATGAATGCGTTTTCTCAGACTGTTTCTCAGCCATATTACATTAAGTAAAAGTCGAGCAATAACATAAAAATGTACCTTAAAAATAAATGAAACCAGGCCGTGTATCAAAAATTAACTTTATGAACCGAGATCAACAAAACACCGCAACTTAAAAATTCGACATCAATTTTCACGTCGGAAGTCCCAGAAAACCGCAACACGTGTAACAATACAGGGGGTCTACCGGGACTTTACAATCAAAATCGTATCCGTGTGACCGAAGTACGAACGAACTTGATGGAATGCCTTACCGGCACTTTATCACGACAATTTGATGAAATTAACTGTCAGTTCAACTAGGTGACGACACAAGTCCCGGTGTTAAGACGATAATCGTAACGACAGGAAATATCGTTTTAAAAGTCGTAAGTCTCGGTAAACATCTCGCGATTTTGGTACCATTGTTCTATGGAAAAATTAAAAACAGGTCAATGACCTTTAGAAAGCAGAAGTATTGTAAACTAAGTGTCGCTTAGTCTAGACGAGTGGTATATAACGACTGCCAACTCGATGAAATAGAAAAGATATTTTGAAGCATGCGTTTTATTTGTATTATATCTACACTTCAGAATATAATAATAATACTAAATAAATTATAAACGCGTTTATTGCAGACTCAAAGATCCAGATAAAAAACTATGAAGCGATCACTGCTTTGTCTTAATTAGATAATCTTTTAATATTGAGATTTTACTTTTTAATTTTGCATTATAAATGGTAATTTATTAATTTTGAAGTTATAAATACTGGAAAAAGGAACGCGGGCCTCCGAGCATTACGCGACTGGGACTCGAACCCAGGACCTTTGGATAGCCGGTCCAATGCTCTTCCAACTGAGCTACCGCGCCGCTACGTTGACCCACCGAAATTTCTTCCAGTATCTATGTGCTTTCGTCATATAGCTGACGTTATTCCATCAAATGAGAGGAGTTTCCACCTCTTCATTTCAGTAGAAATACCTTTACAGCATATTTAACTACTAATTAAGATGAAACAAGCTAATGATTGAGATTTTACTTTTTAATTTTGCATTATAAATGCTAATTTATTAATTTTGAAGTTATAAAGAAGCGCGGTAGCTCAGTTGGAAGAGCATTGGACCGGCAATCCAAAGGTCCTGGGTTCGAGTCCCAGTCGCGTAATGCTCGGGGGCCCGCGTTCCTTTTTCCAGTATTTATAACTTCAAAATCTTTTAATATACTTATTAGGCTATCTCTGCATTTTTAAGAAAAATACATCAAAGGACAGAAGTCAATCTACCTAGTTACGAGGTCACAACGAACTTTTAATAGTTAAAGTTCATATAAAGTTGGCCGCAGTTGGTTAAATTTTAAGAAAACTTCCGGCACCCCACGGAAAAAATGTTCTGCAATTGAATATATCGTCACGCATGATCGGGAAATAATCCGAAAAACGTGGCTGCAAACTAGTGATGCTCTTGTCTTTTTAAAAGATTTGTCACTCATGCATGGTGGTACTTACAAATTGATAATCTGATTTGTCAAGCCTTTAACTGGCTTTGTTCAATCAAGCGTTGTTTATAGTAGGTACACAAAATCTAAGGTTCTAAGAAACTTAATTCCCAGTATCACTAGCTAAATTTTAAGATTGTTTCAATCAAAACGATATCATTCTGTGACAAAATTGCAGATGTTTGATTTTTTTAAATAATGTCACTGTTTCTATTAATAGTAGGTTTTTATCGTCGCCTCTTAACTCCTGTAACAGAGTTGTGCACGGCACGCGTCGTCGACTCAAGAGTCTTTGTTATAATGTTTATCAAACCAAAATATTGTAAACTGTTTAGCACTAGAAATCCTAGCACGGTCTTGGAACAGATAAAAGCTATAGCATACTTACCCAAAGTTTCCAAACAGAATTTTAAGAATTAACTAGTACTTTTTAGCGATATATCAAAAACAATAGATGTTTTAAGTCTTCATAAAACAATTTTTCTAAATTTAAGTTTCTCAGTGTCTACATAAAAAAAAAATTAGATCCTTTCTCATTCTTTATTATAATACCAAGAATTATATCAAAGGTGTATAACTCAAATATAAATCTGTGTCTCTGATAAATAGATTTTATTTTAATATTTTCTTTATTAATTAATAGGCTTACAGTAGAAAAAATTTTTTTTTTTAAATATCATCATCTTAGTAACTATTTAATATAAATGTTTGCATAGGAACTAAATGCTTAGGATTTTGGGATATTCACTCACATAAGCACTTAAGTAAGTGTACTTACACAAGTAATCAAGAGCAGGTGCTAAGTAACTAAACTCCACAAACTATTAAACAACTACCAACCACATTGCAGCAACTTACCTTTAACTTAAACCATAAATCACGCAACTTACTCCAGCATAAATGCATACAAAATACAACAAAAATCCATTATTATAACATTACGCAAACTAATCCTAAAATTCAGGCGCCATTTTGCAAAAACTGTTAGGTAAAGTTTGCTCCGTCGAAAATAAAATAAAGTGTAAACTAAAATTTTGGCGCTCGCGCCGACGCCCGCGCCGGCTGCCACAGAATTTCAAACATAGTTTTGGACACACAAGTTTGTTTAGAACTAACGCGAAGTAAAACTGGGACGATAAAGTGATTTTCCGGTTTGCATTAGAATAAGATGAAAAAGAAGTTAGCCCTTTGACGTATATTTTATTTATAAAAAATATATTTTACATCATAAATTGCAAACATTTCTAACGTCTAGTAAGGTTATCCTAAAATTTATTACAAAAGGTTATTGTAAAACTCTCCTATATTGTATAGAAATGAAAATTTTGCAAAAATACTCATAAATTAATTTCAAACACCATCAAAACTTCACTATAGCCACGCAAAATAGTTCCGAAGACGCATTCATATTTGTTTACAAAACGGATCGTTCAATTTGGCACAGCGTGCACATTTGGGCATCGAAGTAGATTGTTCGTAATGGAGTTAAATTCTCTTGGAAATAAAGATGCATGCATTCCATATTTTTTGAGTGGTAGAGTCTAGCTGTAGGCTCTGTCTGCAGCGATTGCTGGGCTGACTCGACCGGTGAAATACCACCGTCGCACAGGAAACCGACGTGAAGTAGGAACGATGCTCCTGCGTTTCGTTCGGTGAGTGCGGTATCCGGTGCCCAATTTTATTTATTTATTTATATATTTTCTTAAAGGTCAGCAACACACCCCCAACACCTACAGTGTTGAGGGTAGTCATGGGCGGCGGTGATCACTTACCATCAGGTGACCCGCATGCTCGTTTGCTACCTATATTACATAAAAAAAAAAAAAAAAAAAAAAAAAAAAAAAAAGAATGTTTTAACATTAACTAACGTTGCAGGTAGATAGAGTTAACTAATGTGGGTAGTCTGCGATGTTTTTGCAATTGGAGGGTGTCTGGCAAGAGATGTATATGGGTTGGTGTCTGGCGACTTTGTTTACACAGAATTTAAATGTAGTGGAATAGAACACGCTTGGTAAGGTTAAATATTTAGGTGCAGGCGGAAAAAAAGTTGATTTAGGTAAGAGTAGAATACTGGTGTAAAGTAGAAGACGTAGATTATGCCAAAGTTTTTTTTTATTTATTTTTAAACGTAAAAGGTAAACTCATCATATTAAATTAAAAGTAATTCCTTTAAGTTATAAAATGTTTGAAATATTCTTAAATTTAGTAACTCGTTTTGACAAAACTCTCGCTTTACAGCATTTTTTTTTTTCAGTTTTAATCCGAAAGAAGTGCAAAATACTCGTTAATCTGGATAAGAAAAAACCTTTGTTAACTAGCTGCTATAAAGAGTCGGTAGAAAAAATCGCCTTTGTGCGAAGTTTTAATTGTTCATTAAAATCTTTGGGTTTCATATAAAAAAAATAACTTACGTTCGTGAATTCACACTAAACGATGTTCGAGCAACTTTCATATTTTTTACGTTATTTGGCTGTCTTCTGCCGTAGAATAGGGTTTGTAAAGTTTTTATATATTGGGACTAACTGAAATCGAAGCTTTTTTTATTTATAATATAGGTAGGTAATAGTCAATGTAAAAAAAAATTGTGCCAAAGTTATAAGTTCACACTACAACAAATAAGATAAAAAGCTTTAACTTATGGTTTTCCTAATCATAAGTTATCATTATCATTACATAGTATCAATCCAAGTTGCTAATTGTGTCTGTTTGTATGTTTGTCCGCAAACTCCTCCTTAACTACTAAACAGATTTAAATGCGGTTTTCGCCATTATTTATGATATTTTTTCAATTAAATTTGTAAGTAATGAACGTTAAGAAAAATTTTAGTTAGAAAAAATCCAGTGTTTAGTGAACAAGTCGGCTTAAATCACACCATTGCGAAGCGTGGGCGGATCTCTTGTAAATTTATAAAACAATGCAGTTAAATTCCTGAAGTGGTTTTCCAAATTAAGTATGCACTTCATTAAAATATTTGCAGGTAAAACATTATTCACAAGGCATTGTGTGAGGTTGAGGGTAATTTTTAATTTATAACCTTAACTACAGAGGAATGCGAGGCAATTTGGTGGTAACTTTAAAACGAAGCAAATAATTAGAATCTGGTGAAAGAAAATATTTAAATGCGGTATGTTCGTTTACGGAAACTTACTCTTATGTTAATTAATTATAAAAATTGGTACAGTTTTTCATTTAATTGTTATTCATAATTGCTAAAACCTGAGATAATTTTCGTACAAATAATAAAATAATAACGACTGCTATTAAAGTGTAAATTATTTTTTACTAGTGGCCATCCGCGACTCCGTTCGCGAGAAGTCGGTTCCCCGTGGGAACGATAAGTTTTCCCGCGGTAAAAAGTACCCTATATGTTATTCTGATCTTTGATAAAGTTTCATCAAAATCCGTAAAGTAGTTTTTACGTGAAAGAGAAACAAACATCCATACATCCATCCATACATACTCACAAACTTTCACGTTTATAATTTAATCACGTTTATTAGTAGGATTTTTTATATTATTCTAAATCTAAAATTCTAATGTTTACTTTCTTATTTTTTTTTTTATTAACAGAAAACCACAAACTTTCATTACATTTCATTATTAAAGTAGTGTTGTTTGTTTCAGTTACCGACGACACTGCTGGTGTTTCTCCACCTATCCTTCCACGTGGTGGATGAGGGATATGCCATTAATCCAAGTAAGTTACTATTAGCATTATCAAGTTATTTTACTGCGGGAAAAAGTCTCATTCCCACGGGAAAAACCATTTAGTTGCGGGTGAAACCGCAGGGCGGAAACATTATAAACGTGTAAGTTGGTGAGTATGTATGGATATATGGATGTTTGTTACTCTTTCACGTAACAACTACTAAACGGATTTAGATAAAACTTTACAGTAATATAGGTTATACATCAGAATAATATAAAGGGTACTTTTTACCGCGGGAAAACTTATCATTCCCACGGCAAACCGAGTTCCACGCGAACGGAGTCGCGGGCGGCCACTAGTCTTCTATATACATGGTGACTTGTAATGTTACGTATTCCTGCTAAAGGATGATAGATTAGGTCTAAAGCAACCGATTTTATCCCATAATGTCCTATCCAAAAGTTAAAATCTAAATTTAAAATAATCCAGCCTCTGTGGGTTTCATTGTTTTATCTCAAAATGTGCTTCAGCTACTTGTAAGTTTATTACCTCAAATGAAAGCTTGTTAGATAGAGGTATTATTTACATAATTTGCACATTTCATTACTCGGAGATTTTTACAGAAAAAAGGCATTTTTTGTCGAATAGTTAGTAAAAAAAATAAGAAAATGATACTTTTTAAACGCGTAATTTTAAAACTTTTGTATGTTTTCAACATTTTATTACTTATTATGAACTATTGGAATGTCCGATATGCGACGATAACAAAAAACTCTAAATACAGCATGTAGTTTTTCGTCTGAAATCGGCATAAAAAAAATTGAAATAACTCAAAAACGGTTAACTTTTGTATTCGACATTATTGGATTAAAACGGTTACCTTTGACCTTATCTATCACCCCTTAACAGGAATATGTGTAAACCATCCTCTTGATAACTCTATTAAAAAAAACCGCATCAAAATCTGTTGCGTAGTTAAGATTTAAGCATACATAGGGACATAGGTAGGGACAGAGAAAGCGACTTTGTTTTATACTATGTAAGTGTTTGTAGCACTCCCTATAACAGCTAAACCCCACCGATTATGTATAGGTATTAAATGGATTATATCGTAGACCAGCTTTTGCCCACGGCTTCGCACGCGTTTAATTCGGAGTAAAACCCCTTTCCCTATACTATAAGGTTAATTGAGATCTTTCCCGAGTTACGCTTTTCGCCAACTTTTGTCATATAGCGCCTCTCCTCCTTGCAGCGTTAAGTTTTGCATATCGTGCGGCGCGGGTGAATTTTATATCGGTGTTATTTTAAAATTATAATAATATCTTCTAAGATATTCATTGAAATTAAATGTCAAAGACAATTTTGTTTACAATTAAATACTCTTAATCAACAACACGTTTATTTGGATAAAGATTAATATTATTACGTTGATGCAACTCTTAACAAATAATCCATTAATTTTGACCAAATTTGATTACCATGAAAACGGTTCTAGTGAGTTAATCTTAAAAGATAGACATATACTTTTTACTATCGCAGACATTTTTTAGATCATTTTAAGAGGAATAATTCTTTCATACATATATTTTTGGTACCTATCTTAAACCGTTTTCGCAGCGCACGCAACGGAAGCCCTCAAGGATGAATAATTTTCCCCGTTTTTTTCTCATTTTCCATTATTTCTTCGCTCCTAATAGTTGCAGCGTGATGTTTTATATTCTTAAAGCCTTCCTAAATAAATGGTCAAAAAGAATTTTTCAATTCGAACCAGTAATTCCTGAGATTAGCGCGTTCAAACAAACAAACAAACTCTTCAGCTTTATAATATTAGTATAGATTGTCTTAAGCCTCATTTACACGATACCATTTTCTTGCCTGTAGCGTACAATTATGTAGAAGCAATACTTGAATTGCAGCGTATAAAGCCTCATTTACACGATACCATTTTCTTGCACGTTCAATAGCAATAATTGAATACAATAGTGGAAGCGCAATATTTGCATTTCAATAATTGTAAGCTACTGTTTACACGTGGATATTATTTATAAAGTTGAACGCCAACATTGAATGCAAATCTTGAAAAGAAATAATTGCCAGCGTGTTTTGTTTACATTGATACAATAATGGTAAGGATATTATCGCTTTCAAGAATTGTCTTGTCTAAACATCGACTTGAACGTTCCTGTTCCATTTACTGGCACGTTGCTTCAAGAATTGACCGTATTTGCTCAGACGAATATTTTCATTCAAGTGTTTGACGTCTCCGGATAAAATGACTATCAAAGTCAAGTGAGAAAACTTTTGAATACAAGTATTGCACAAGAAAATATTGTATGTACAGTTTAAACCGAGAACATTCTTGAATGCAAAACTTGCCTAGTAGAGAAAGAATATGGCATGTTGTTTATACGCTGCAATTCAAGTATTGCTTCTACATAATTGTACGCTACAGGCAAGAAAATGGTATCGTGTAAATGAGGCTTAAACAACATGTCATATTCTTTCTCTACTAGGCAAGTTTTGCATTCAAGAATGTTCTCGGTTTAAACTGTACATACAATATTTTCTTGTGCAATACTTGTATTCAATAGGTTTTGTCACTTGACTTTGATAGTCATTTTATCCGAAGACGTCCAACACTTGAATGAAAATATTCGTCTGAGCAAATACGGTCAATTCTTGAAGCAACGTGCCAGTAAATGGAACAGGAACGTACAAGTCGATGTTTAGACAAGGCAATTCTTGAAAGCGATAATCTCCTTACCATTATTGTATCAATGTAAACAAAACACGCTGGCAATTATTTCTTTTCAAGATTTGTATTCAATGATGGCGTTCAACTTTATAAATAATATCCTCGTGTAAACAGTTGCTTACAATTATTGAAATGCAAATATTGCGCTTCCACTATTGTATTCAATTATTGCTATTGAACGTGCAAGAAAATGGTATCGTGTAAATGAGGCTTTACGGCCAAAACCAATATTCTACTAACCTTTGACGCCTTGTTATTTGTGTAACTATGGTAACCATTATCCGTGTTTTTGCGTCTCAATAAACTATGGTAGATAGCTGTTGATATGGAAATGACAGAAACTAGTCACAAAAAACAAAACTAGCAGTTTCCAATAACCAAGGTTTTAACTATAGTAGAATTTCGTTAGTTGATTTTGCTTGCCACACGGCCAAAACTTTCTTGATTGTTGTAACGAAATAATAAGAAAAAAATCAATCATAATAAAACACCTTTTAAATAGTAGCTTAGATGCAATGTGGTCATTTAAAAATATTATAATATTTAAAACATAATCCTTTAAACGAAGGAACTCTAAAACCCAATTGGGTTTGTTTCCGAAACGGGAGAAGAAATACCGAGGTAACATTATTTATTTAAAAAAAAAGCATCTCATACTAAAATAAGAATTTCTTATAAACATTGCCAATATTGCTGACATCAAACAAGAAACTCAAATAAAACGCTATTTGTTTACTTAATAAATACGAAATTACATGATCATTTCTTCATATTATTTGTGCTTATGTTTAACAATAATTTATTCCTAGAAAATTTCAATATTTAGGGCTTTTATTTGCTTTTTCTAAAGAAGCAAATAAAATCCACTTTGTATGGCAAAATTGCTTTTGAACAAAATATCGTTAAACTTAAATTAATTCTATTTGGGCTTGGTTAAATTTTAGATTTATCCAACTGAGACTTCATTTAAAAAATATAAATAAAAAGAAAGAACAAAAATAGTGAGTTGCTACAAGTATTAGCATTGTTACAGACGCTTTAATCTAATTAAAATTCTAGCTATAGGAAAAAAAACTTCTTGTTTTAAAACCTACGCGTATTATATTTACAACATTTAAAAGCTCTTTTTAATACTTTTTTTACAAGTTAAGCTCGCTCTTCTAATTCCCACATTTCACTATTGCCTCAACTACATCTTAGAAACCGTGCATTTTTAACACGTTCATACTAAGAATCTGCTTACTTCAGCAAACAGAGTAAAACAGCTCAGTAGGTCTTTGTGTAATGTACCCTCTATCCCTACTTCCCTACTATCCCTACTTCCCTACTATCCCTACTTCCCTACTATCCCTACTTCCCTACTAATATTATAAATGCGAAAGTAACTCTGTCTGTCTGTCTGTCTGTCTGTCTGTCTGTTACGCTTTCACGCCTAAACCACTGAACCGATTTTGATGAAATTTGGTATGGAGATAGAACTGAACTTGGGAAAGGACATAGGATACTTTTTACTGCGGGAAAACTTCTCATTCCCACGGGAAACCGACTTCCACGCGAACGGAGTCGCGGGCGGCCACTAGTTTTATATAAAACGCTCGAACGAAGGGGTCGCCGTATCCACGTGCCTATACAATATTTACGCAGCTTGTTAAACTTGGCCGTCCATTTTTGTTTACCCGTGGCCAGAAAAATGTGTACTTTTTCATAGAATTGTTGGTGTGTTCGCGTATTGGTTGTGATATTGTTTAGATCTCTGTTATTGATAAGCTAACTAATATCTAAAGTACGTGTGTTTGTTAAGTTATTTATTTTCCAAAATTGATCTTTAAACAAAAATATTGAAACAGTAACACTGCCTTCTAAAGTTTAAGGCTCAAGCCGTCGAGTTAATCTGTAGTCATAATTTTCTTTAGAAACTTTCCTCTCTTTTCGTCATCCCCTTCTCTCTCTCAAAAGCCCTCACGTCTGCACGGCCTTGTTAAAACCGAGATCCTCATTATCTGTAATTACAACGTCGTCTATTTAAATTGCGTTCAATTGTTTTGATACCCAGTAATTATGCCGTAAGCTTGCATGTTGCGGCCGCTGGGCGATTTCTTGATGCCTACATGGAGTTAATTGGATGGGTTTTTTCGTCAGGAGTTACTTAGCCTCTTTATTAGGCCTTCAAAGTATCTGTATTTAGAATTAAAATATAAAAAATGTAAATTTCTATCCTTTATCTATAGGTTAGGAAAGAAATGCCTGCTAAAAATAAAGGCTACTGCATTTATTCAGCCTAAGGTAATTTTATGACGACGAAAGATATTTTACTGAGTAGCAAAACAAAATTATCAAGCTGTCTTAAATTTTATTTTTGCTTCGACATACAAAAACATTACAGGGAAAAAAGTAAATTTATTATTTTAAGTCAAGAGAGTCAAAGTTATAAAAAACGTCATTTTTATTTTATAGAACGGTTTGTTATTCTTAGAAAAATATTGAAAATTTATGGCCAATAGATCTTGATATAGGATTGTTATATTCGAAAAAGGTTAAATAATGGCTATAAGTAGGTATTTTAATAATTCTAAGAACAATTATCGAGATCACAAAGCCAGAAAATTGTTATTTAAAAATTAATCCAACCCTGAACATTTTAAGATGAGTCACGATCATAATTTTCCACTTGCTATTAATATTAAAATACTTTTAGGATTATAATGATTATTTCAATGTTTTTTCTATTATAAGTGTCAAATTAAGAATTCAATGACTGACTTAATTAAATTCCGTCTTGGGTTTAGTGAAGAATTTAGGATTTACCTAGATTTTTTTTTAAATCTGTGTGTTTTCTTACAAACATTCCTTTTTAAAAATATAAGTATTTTTTTTAATTCGTTCACACATTTTTTTCATTATAATTAATCATACATTCGCACTTGTTTGATGGTAACTGAATTTTAAAAACTAAATTATCGTGTAAGACCCGAAATAATCAAAAAGTAATAATTTATCCTGACATTAGATTTTTTATTGTGATATATAAAACTCTATAATTATAAGTACTTTACGCAGGTCAATAACCTTCGTATGAGAAAATTACTTATAGCTACTATAATAAGCTTCAGGCTTGGGTAGACTTTGAGAAAACTAATATCACTTAAGATTATTTTCTTTTCATTTCTGTCACATACACTATTAAAACAGTCAAGCCGTGTAAACGGCTTTGGAGGACATATGTTAAAACTGTACACTTTTTGTATTTAATAAATAAATAAATAATAAAATAAAAAAAAAAAAAAAAAAAAAACCTTACTGCTCCTATACCTACTTTGTAAAATGTAGGATTCCTTAGATTTAAAGCGTACTCATTCTATCAAAGGTTTTAGCTATCTACTGTAAGTTTCAACGAGCTAAGCCATTCCGACAGGTTCAACCCCCTTGATGTATGGTTCACGCACTGCTTCGCCCTCAATACACTTTTTAAACTATTTTTATACAACGTCCAATAGCACACAGCGAACATAAATATTTGTATGTTTAAATATTCCAGCTCTACAAAAGGTACAAATGAAAAAAGTTGTTTACGCGTTTGCAGTTTTATTTCGCTTGGTCGTTCGATTTAGCAAATTTAGCACTTTTCCTTATACCAGTTAACGATGTCGTTGTTCGTGTAATCGTCGGCTACGATCGGGGCATCGGCGAATGGATCTTTCGCTGGCTTCGAGCTGCCACCGCCAGAGAGGCCGCTCGACGACGGGTAGGAAACTGACGGAGGCGTATACTTGAAGTTCTCCTCAATTATGACGTCATTCTCGGGTCCTCGCGTCAGTTTGACGTAGCCGCCGTGCCATTTGACAATTGTTGACGTCACTCGCTCGTTGCTCAAGGTTACATATTTACAGTCGAGAGTTAAAGGCGCTCTTTCTTTGACGTTTGGTGTCAAACTTCCTGAGTCGACTTCAGCTTCTTTATAAGCCACTCTGCATTGGCAGGTAGAGAAAATAAGAGACACAACAAGTAAGAGTAGCTTCATGTTGGTGCCTTGAATTACTTTGAGCTAATGAAATTTTGAGGAGACAGATTAAAATGTTTTGAACATTAAGAGATGCGATAAGAGGTGAAAGTTCATGAGATAACTAATAGATAAAGACAATATTATGCTTTATATTACGTTGGTAATTAGATATAATAAGTTCCTAGGAATATGAATACCAACAGAGCACAACTATACAACGTGTTTTTTTTATCTGTGATTGCATAATACAAACTTTATAGTATTACTGCTAAAAAGCTCGTGAAAACAAATCGCCATTTCTTTTTACTTAAACTAAACGTGAGAAAAAAAATCCTACTAATACCTATTATAAACGAGTAAGTTTGTGAGTATGGATGTATGGATGTTTGTAACTCTATCACGTAAAAACTACAGGACGGATTTGGATGAAGCTTTACAGTAATATAAATTATACATCAGAATAACACTTACCCTAAGTACCCTATACTTTTTACAGGCGGGAAAACTTCTCATTCTCACGGGAAACCGACTTCCACGCGAACGGAGTCGCGGGCGGCCACTAGTAGAAAATAATCTTTTGTTTTGGGTATATAAGCTATGGCCACTTTAATATCATCATGGTCTATTAATAAATTGTATTAGGTACAGTACAGGTTATTAGTGATTATGTTATTATTTGGTAAACAATCGGTTTCAAATAATTAAGCAATATATCTCCCTAAACTATCCTACTATTGAGATTTTACTTTTAATTTTGCATTATAAATGCTAATTTATTAATTTCGAAGTTATAAATACTGGAAAAAGGTCCTGGGTTCGAGTCCCAGTCGCGTAATGCTCGGAGGCCCGCGTTCCTTTTTCCAGTATTTATATCCTACTATTTTCTTTAGCGGCCGATTTTTTTTATAAGCAAAAAAAATATGTGGAATAGGTAGTTATTTAGTATTTTTTGTTTTCCTAAATAATTGCAATACCTTTTTATTCAATTGTCAAAGAGTAGGAGGTAAAAAAATACTATATGAAAAAATGATCCCAAAATATTTACTGCTCGTACAAAACTAGTTTTGCTAGCTAACTAGCAAAAAATGCCATGCTAAGTAATTACTAAACTTTAAAGAAAGCCTACTGCCATACAAACATATTATTACCCTAACATAACAAATAAAAATATGCTTCCACAAAACCATTTACATTTGCACTCAGATCGTAATCTCTATAAGTAGGTACAGTAACTAAGATCCGTATTTTCCTTGCGTATTCCCTACGCGAATTCGTTTTTACCAGGCTCTTGGTTCTTAATTGTTTTATCTTGCCATACGATCAATATTGGATCACTGAGACAATTCACTGGAGCGAGAATGAGGGAAACAGGGGACAAAGTTAAAAATATCTTGCTAAGGTAAAGCATACTGTTATCGATCGCTGTTGGTTTAATATATTTTTTTGGCTTCAAATATTATCCATATAGCTTTGAGTCAACTGTCAAATGCATTGACAGTTCAACATTTTGTGATTTACCTCAATGTTTAAATTAACTTTTTCTTTCATTAAAAAAATCTTTAAAAAACATATAAAAACCTCTAGTGTAGTAATTTGGTAGCACACATATTATGTGATTGATATTTAAGTAAGCAATCACTGTAAGTTATCCCTGAACTATAAGAAATGTTGCGTGATTTGCGTCACTAAATGTGGGTTGAAAAAAGGTTAAAGTTACTCAGATGTGTAAGTAGGTGGGAGTGATTTATCAATTAGTAGGTAGAGTTCTAAAAGGGGTGTTAAACCCACGACTTTATTTATAATGATGTATCCAGTATCCTGCTTCATAACATTTACAAACTAAACTTAAATACAACGTACAGCATTATAGTTACATGCCAAAAACGAAAACACATGAACACAGAGAAAGGTTCTCAGAAATCTAATGCAAAATCAAACTAGGTGTAATCACCGACCATATAACAAACTTAGCATGCAAAGGAAGAACACACAGGTTGTCTACATCCTCAAAGCACCCCCAATTGTTAATACGATTCAACAAGTTAAAACTACAGCGAACTTACCCTTAAGTTGCACTAAAGTTAAAACCAATAAAGCGAGTAGGTTAGAATGTGGCTGGCAGGTAACATCGAGTTAGCCAAACAAGTACACTTGATGCTAATTCGATCCAAGTTTGTGTGTGTTAGCTGTTAAGGTAAAATGTTGTCGATACGTACCGCAATCAGGCAGGGTACAATACTGCCATCTATCGAACACTCTTCCGTACTCTAAACACCGCTGGTTGTTCAACAGTCGCGTTTACCCTAATTAAAGTCAAGTTTCTTGTTGAAGGCTGTACTCAACTCACAGTGGGGCAACTGTTGACTTGGGCTAGATTGGCCTCGTATACCCGTAATGATTTTAGTGCAGGCACTAAGGCATGAACTGGGCAAAGTGGTGCAGATGGTGAAAATCGTGTTTTGTTTATTTTGCGGGAGGTTTGTGTAAATTAGGGGGCCATATTAACGTGTCAGTAACCTTCGCTTAGAACGGGCTGCTGCTAGAATATTCATAGCGTATATTGTATTTTATAGCTAAATCTATGTGGAAACTTGTGAGCTTATAGATATAACAATCACGCCATTTGCAAAATGTATTTTATATATTGTTTTATTATTTTTGAACCTTTAAAAAAGTTGTACCCATTAACTTTTTAAAGCAGCAAGAATTGAACATAAGTTAAGTTGTTATAAAAACATATAAATACATAGTAGATGTACTCTTGTTTATTCGTTTACTAGTCGCAAACAGTAAACTGGGTCAGTATTCCAAAACTGCAGATGGCCAAGTTGGGCGTTGGATGCGATTGGAAAATTAATTCGCTGCTGAATTCTAATATTGTAACTGTAGTTATCTCCAGAGGGGCTACTACGGAAGTGACTGGTGTTGCCAAGTGGCGCCAATATCCGGTATGACCGGAATACCCGCTTATACATGTTAGCAACATCGACTGAGAAATTGGGTCTTTAAATATATCACTTCTATGAAATACACCCTAGTCTTCCTTTACACAAGCACTTGAAAATTTAGAAGATTTGCCGAATGAATTTCGCAAGTTTGAAAGACGTTTCTAAAGACTTTTGCGAGGCTGATTTTATTTTAAAAGACTCTCTATTTGATTGAGATTACCATCTAAAATTGTATTAGATTTAGTGTGGAAATTACTCTAAATATTTAGATTTATACAACCGTTTTTTTCCATACTTGTAAGACGGTCCCTTTGTTTTACCGAAGTTCCGATATTATAATTTAAAATTTCCAAGTTTGTTGCTTGTGGACGGGACGATATTAATTTAAAACTTTTGTCTTTGTGCTTTCATTCTGAAAACTGTATTTCGAGAACAGTATATTGTTTGATTGGGCTTGGCTTATTTCTCAAATGTATTCCACGAATAACCCTTCGTTATTCTTTTCATTGTTATTTCACTTCATTTTCATTAGAATCGTATTTGGATTCGATATCATCTTAAATTGCCTGTACTAAGTTATCTCTGGCATTTGACTTCTGTATCAGTTAAGTCAAAGCAATCAATGTCAAAAGTCCTTTTACTTTCCCCACTGATTAGAGCACCAAATACCTCAATAGTTCGCTGGATTCTGTTACTAACTTCGCTCGGTTAATTGGTGATTCGAACCAATGTAATCCTGTCCCATCTCATTTGAAAGTTGATAGACGATTCGAGAGCTTTCAGTGGATTTCTGGGTAGACACAAAATAATTTGATTTTATCGATGAAACCGCTTTCAATGACTTTGGCTGATGCTTGTAACTTTGTTTAGGCATTCAGATTTAATGCTTTATTGAGAGGAAAATAATTATAAAATTATAAAATTTTAACGGTAATTTTGAAAACTAACCAAACAAATACCTGGAACAATAAAGAAGACTACCGCAAGTTAATGATTTTACTTAACAGTAATTTGTTTTTTTTATAAAATTGAGCAAATTAACTTAATTACCAACTTTTTCTAGACTACTCGGCTAAAATAAAAGTCATTTTAATTCTTTTAGAACTTATTTGAACGGGCCACCCCATTTTGTCCTATGGGTGTCGTAAGGAACATAAAGCAGAAAAGAGGATCCTCTTTGCATTAATGTATACTATACTATACTATATAAGACATGAGTATTTACTATCTTTATAGAATTCATTCATCTATTCCACCCACAGGTTCAGAGTAACCAAATTTGTTAAAGATCAGTTTATGATAGTTTTAAAGATACCCACGTGATTTGTTTGATTATCAATCATCGTGAATCTATACTAACTGGGCCAGCACCACGTTTTAAACTCTCTTGTTATTCAAAGCCTCTATATATAACTATATTTAAGATGTCCCCTAACATACGTACTGACCACAATGACCACCTACGATGTGGGACGTATATAGGCTGCTTTGATTAAACTTAGTTGCGTACAACACCTACACATTTTAAATATAGTCAAGCTCAGTCAGATGTTTTTATTCCGTGAATAACGCATCTAAACTTTACGCTCGGATGATCAATTTTACATTTTCTCGGCATAAGTCACACGTTTCTATAAAATTACCTTGTAACTTTATAAATAGATCCTGAGAAATATCACAATTAGTTCCAGGAATGTTATATTGAGTCTGATCAAAACAAGATGTGTCTTGGAAAAATAGAAGGCTAAATCAGTTCACAATTGAGTCAAGCTTGTGTAGTAGGTATGTAAATTGTGTAGATTTTGGATTGGCATATCAGCTTATTCGTACAGGGGCTTACGAAGTAACAAAGGGTTAAAAAAGATTTTGCGTAAAGAAAACGAATGCAGAAATATTTTAGTCATTCGGTATTTCGCTACTGCTGGAACCCGTATTTGGTATTCCCAGTCGGGAAATCACTAAGAATTTTTCACTTCTTATTAATACTTCGACGAAGGAGATATCTTTACACCTGTCAATAACTACCCACTCGCTAAGACAACAGTAACTCCGTGAACATGGCACATGTTTCGTAACATCGAAAAACATCTAAAGAAATTAATCATCGTTAATATCCCGAAAAAAGTAGGTATAGTGAACAATATAGATCAGTAGTTCCCATACTTATTTTTCTCATGGACCACTTTCAAAATTTTACTGGTTTCGGTGGACCCCCTACTGCTACATTTCTACCACATTCTTAAAATCACCAAAAAATTAAAAATAAAAATTGTGTCGCTGCTAAGTTCTGTCCCTATATTCCGATAGGGAAAATAAAAACTATAAATTGTACATTTTATTTATTAAAAAGAACTAGTGGCCGCCCGCGACTCCGTTCGCGTGGAAGTTGGTTTCCCGTGGGAATGAGATGTTTTCCCGCGGTAAAAAGTATCCTATGTGTTATTCTGATGTATAACCTATATTACTGCAAAGTTTCATCCAAATCCATCGAGTAGTTTTTACGTGAAAGAGTAACAAACATCTATCCATCCATCCATCCATACATCCTCACAAACTTTCACATTTATAATATTAGTAGGATAGAATTAAGTACAATAAAACATTAATAAGGTAATATAGCTTCAGGTTATAATTTTAATGGGGAGGATGTAGTGTCATCAAACGATCAATGTTTGGCTTTAGTTTTGTGAGCTTATAACCACAAATCTGTGATTTTTATTTATTTATTTATTTAATTCTGGAGGGACAAACAGCCGAAACATAAAGTAATAACAATTTATAGCTTCACTAGGCCAATTATATGTCCTCACTTATAGATACTGAATACTAGAAAGTGCCGAAACGAAACAAATTGGGAAAAAAACAGTTACAGTGAATTTCGAACCATTCCTGGAGAGGGTACAATCAATTAAAAAGAATATTGCTGAGCATATTCCTCAAGGAACTAGTAGCAGTATGAAACAAGTCAATGTTATTATCAAGGCGAACAGTGTTGTTAAATTCATTTTCAATTCTATCACTCTTAATAAATAACTATTCTGGCGATAATTAGTGCTAACCAGTGGAACAAAGAGAGGTAGAGGAAAGAATCTACGGGACCTTGTGGGGACTGTAGAGTACCTATTTTTTTCTAATAAATTGCTACAGTCAATTTTGTTGCCGGTTATATTTTTTTTGTAAGTAATTAAGAGGCCTTACGTTTTTTCGAGACGGGTCAAAATAGGTATTTGACTCGCACTCACACAAACGCAGCAGCTCTCGGACGCGTGTGTGCATTGCGTAATTCGGAGCCGTCGTTGTCTAGTACGATTTAACGGTTTTGATCTTTTGATAGTTTGGATACTTTTTGTCTTTAAATGAAATAATATTGGGAAAATAAAACATAGCATTGATTAATTAATTTATAACGTGTAACAAACATAAAAAAACCTAAAAAAATGACATAATCACAATTCACATATTATTATCTTCTTCTTCGTCAACTTTTCGTTTTTTAATCATTTCCCTTTTTTTGATTGCTTCTAAAATGTATTCGGGCTCTTTTATTTCCATTTGCCGGTCTAATCTCGAATCGATAGTTTCAGGTCGAGAGAAAACAGTCGAATTAGATTTTTTTCAGTTTATTTTCCATGACGTTACATAACTCCTTATCTTTCTCTATTATTTCGATTTTCATACTTACTTGAATACTGTTTGTGTTGGTGGCATTTTCTGGTAGCTTATCCGTATGAGAATTTTTTAACCTTTTAATATCTCTTGCATGATTAAGAAATTCAAGATTTGCCCTTTTTTCTTTTTCAACTTGAATTCTGTTCTTTTATTGCCCATTCTGATTCTGATTTGATACCTACAAGCATAAAACTTCAATGAAGTAAAAAGCATAAACTAAATACATACAATATAATAAATAATTGCACACGCTAATTAATATTTATTTTGAATACAATACAATTATCTTAATTTTCTGACAATCATAGTTCAGTTACATGCATTAATTAATTGTTACTTTACTCACCCAAGTATCAAACAACGTTAGGCCGCATATAACTTAAAAGCACGCCGGAATGCATAACAGGCGCGCGGGAAACGATGCGATACATCCTCTCTCCTGAAGGCCTCGGCCGGGACTGATTTCACGCGGCTCATGCGCTTGGTAATAAGGAGCTCATGAAAGTATTTGTTAAAAAATATAATGACTTTAATTCAATATTTTTATTTTCAATTTAGATTGTCCATATTTTAATGTATAATATATATTAAAATCATTGTTTATGGAATATCTGTAATATGTCAAACATCGCGATGAAGTTGAACGATTATTAACGTATTTCGACCGTTTTATTCAATTATTTTAGTAATGAAACAATAAATATTTGTATATTTTTCTCTGTCACTTCAGTGGAACACTGTATGAAGAATTTAATAGATATTTTTATTTGAATTCAAGTTTATCACTTTAGTACCTATCGAACGGCATAGAAGACCATAATTTTTAAACTGCGAAAAGGGTACGTGAAAAAACAGTTAATACACAAAATAAAAGAAAATAACCTGATTTTTTCTCTGTCACTTCATTAGATGAATAAATTTCCTATACTTCAGGCTAATATTTACTTGTACAAATTTAACCATTCTCTCGTAATTGAACGTCGAAAAGTATGAAAAATCACGATAACTGCGTTTCGGTGGAGAAAAAAACGTAAGGCCTCTTAAGATCAGCGATACATTGACGTTGAGATAGTGAGAGAAGATGGAATTTCTGGCATAGTTCGAGGTAATCATCACTTTTACAAATCAATTTAGCACGAAGACATAAGAAGTTAAAAATAAATTAAATTCAGGCTGTCTCCTTGTAACTGCAAGTTAATGACATTATTTTTTTGAAACAAATCTGTCAAATACGCAATGTCTGCTTTGAATTTGATCAGGTTTTCTTTTAAACCTGGATCTCTACTTTCTAAAAACTCCAATACGGAATCGAAAACAGAGTAAAATCTCGTTAAGCATGCACCTTTCGACAACCACCGTACTTCAGTATGTAAGAGCAGTCGTTGGAAGTCTTCATCATTTTTGTCGCACCATTGAACAAATAAACGCGTATTCAATGCATTGCTTCTGATTTTGTTGACAGCTTTTATTACAAAATGAAGAGATTGGTTCAATCTGTCACTTAACTTTTTTGCCACTAGATGTTGTCGGTGGTTACGCAATAAATAGCTGTTAGTCCTGGTATCATTCTTTTGCGATGACTTATAAACCTACGATATCGCCCGACCTTTGCAGGGGCTCCGTCCGTTGCCACTGAAATAATTTTTGCAAACGGAATCGATTTTTCCGTGATAAAATTACTCAGGGCATTAAATATTGATTCGCTTTTAGTGTCGGTATCCTAAGTTCTGGCAAATAGCAATTCTTCGTGAATTTCTTCTTCCATAATAAATCGAAAATATGAAAATAATAATGCTTCATTACCAGGTAACGTTGACTCGTCCAATTGTATAGAAATAATCAGCTTAGTTAATTCCTAGGAAAAATGTAGGTAGGCCCACACATTAAGAGTTAAAAACTATGCTTACATTTTTGCCCTTTACTTTACTATCAAAAGCAGATCAATTTTCGTGGACCCCCACTAACATCTTGTGGACCCCATTTTTTATTCACGCCTACGTAGACCCCTAGTGAGTTTCCCGTGGACCCTTGGGGGTCTACCTGGACCACTTTGGGAATCAATGATATAGATGATATATTCAACCATGATAGTTTCAAGACTTATAGTTGAGTGAGTTTAATAATATGCAATTTTGTCCAGGTTGCGAGTGCATCAGGTTCTCGTCGACGTACGGCAAGGAGCGCGGCACGTTCAGCAGCCCCGACTACCCGCGCCCTTACCCCGCGCGCCTCGACTGCCTGCTGTACGCCTTCCACGCGCACGCGCACCAGATCGTCGAGATACTCTTCACTGACTTTGACGTTTATAAGGACAACGATGGGTAAGTGTGTTTTACTATGCCTAGATTAAGAGAAGTCTAAAGACAATTCAAATATCTATGGATACGTAAGAGTAAGAATGGATAAGTTAATTTTTGTTAAAAAAAAAATATCCTACAATAGTCAATTTAGCTTAATACTTGCTTAGACTGAAATTGTTTACATTTTTTGAATTCTATTTATTTTATAAAAAAAATTAGTTTCTATTTACCTTAAGAAAATTCAAATTTACCTTATTAATTTTTTCTTGTTTTGAGCTTATTGAAGATAAGCTTTTTTCATAATATAAGTACCTAGAATTTGTAAAAGCATCCTATATACGAACGCAAACAGAGCAGAAAATATAATGAAAGTAAGTAATTAGATTTAGTTATGAGAATAATTATTGCGAAGGCAGATAATTAATGAGGCTTCTCTGAATTATGAAGACATTTTATATTAAGTACCTACCTTGTTCGACTATTAGGCGAATAAAATGTCACAAATTCTACTAAATTCTTAGAAAAGAAATGAAGGCGAAAACCAATTTAATCAGAGATACAAAACCTAATTAGTTGTTCAACCTAAAATCCGAGAAATAAAATAAGACGAACGTTTATTTTATTTTATTAAATAAAAAACAAATGCAAGATACCAGTTTAAAGCAATCAAAGGTGAAGCAGTGAGGTTATACATTTCATTAAAGCAATTCTCAAATATTCGAGACTCATATTAATTTGGGTCTTTATTAACCGCTTTCTTGGCCTTTCTTAATCCAGAAAGAAGACTACAAAACCTTACGTAATCGATCATAGTATTGTTGCCTTTCTGAATGACTGGAGCCTCCTCCAAGGCGTAGTCCGCTTCTTTTTCAGAAAACTTATCGCCTTTGTTGATCAAATCTTGACGGAATCTGTACGATTATAAAAGTACGATATTATTTTCCTTTTTCATTTTAAACTTATTAAATATTTAAACATTTTGCGGATACAATTTTTTGAGAATCGTTAACACAAAAAACTGATATCGCTTAATTAATAAAACTACTCAAAGTAATGTCTAAATGTATTGTGATTTTTTTACTGTTACCGTTACGGCCTTACTCATAAAATTTGTTAAAAATTTCAATTTTGAATCGAAGTTCCTCATTTTTTTACAATTGAAGTCATCTAAGAATTTAAAAAACATGCTTATGTTCCTCAATCATTTTCAAACGACCATAAACCGAGACAAGGTCTAAATCATTCATTCAAACGGCTTTAGGGCTTCAAGCACCTGGTGGTACAATATTGCAATTTGTGTCATGTGACGAGTAATTTCCCAAACCATAAAGGTTGCAGGTGCTCAAGTAATAACCATATAGCAGTTAACACGCCTATGAATATAATTTATCACGAATGTAACAATTTTGTAACAAATAACATCCTCTTGGAGTGCGACCAACGACGGCATTAAATCATGAGAATTCGGGCTAGCTCTTGAAACACGCCATGCGTGTAACTGAAAAAGTAAATTTAATCCAAGCCCGGAATTGTTTATGGATCTCAGGAGAAATGCGAGATTTAACCGGTTTGCCTTTTCACGGCTATTAAAATATCATATTCTTTTCGTAGGGCACCTTTGGGGCTTCTGTAGATAGCCGGGATGAAAAGATAATATCGCGGGATGTTATATGATGGAACCTTTTTAGGAAACGTAAATGTTTTGTTCTGAGTTATTTTTCCTAAATTAAGAACAAAAGTCTTAAAAAAAATGGGATTCTAAGGCGTCATAATTTTAGATCAGTGAAACAATGATTTTTTTATTATTGCAATCATCGAGATAACTACTTTCTTCAAACTCGATTTTCTTTTTTTTATTTGCAACAATTAGTCGGTTGCTGCTTTACGTCGTTGAGGGTCGCTCTCCAATTGAAACTTCTAATGGATCTCATATAAGTAGATCCGAAGATTTTATCCAAAGCCCTGATTACGGGTTCAGTAAGATCCTAGTTGAAGTTTGGAAGCCATGCCTCAATTCCCCGCTTCACGCTGATTGCCAAAGTTACTCAAACTTAAGCGATGTTTTCTCGAGGTTCAACGCTTATGTGATATTAGAAGATGCTATTAGTTGTGTAACAATAGCTCATTCAATTAATGCTTTAGTAATACGATAGCCTTTGTTGTGTGCTTTTGTGTGGAGGTTTTTCCATCAAGGAAGTCTGGTTACAACGGTGCGGTGGTATTGTTCTTAGAAATAAGATGTTAACTTGTTTTTATACATTGTTTTCTATATATAAATAAGTACTTTTAATAACGTTAACCTTGTTGATATAGGCACATTCATCACACAAAGTAAATATGGTTCATAGGCAGTTAGGATTTTCAATAAGCTGAGATACTATAAGTATGGTATATGTTCTTACTTTTCTTCAGAAATTAACCCTGACTTGTTGACGTCCCATCTTGACATGGCTTCTATCAAAGTTTCTTCAGAGTCCAACTCTAGAGTCTTATAACCAAGGAGGTTTACAAAAGCGTCAAAATCCATTGGATGTGCACCCTAAAACAAAACAAAACTCATTAAAAAGCTAATCACTTCATAACACAATACCTTGGATTTCATACTTTATTTTATTTGAAATACGAATTCGATATCCCCTTCAATATCGAACCAATTTCGTCCTTAATTATGATAGAACGTCCCAGGAGTAAAATCTCATTTAATATTATTATCAGACCTACTAGCGATAAATTCAAATTTTACAAAATGGTTCATTTGTCTTTGCGATTTGTTTCAATGTTTTAAATTTGCTTTTTGTGACTTTATACAGGATGAGTCCATTTTCTTTTTAATATATTTTTATTTAATTAAAAGCCCACTAGCAGGTTTGTGTAAACTGTTGTAAAAAATGCTATTTTTATTACAGCGTTTAAAAATACGTTTTTATTTACATCCATTTCGGGATTAACTACTGTATTCAGACTCACTCTGTATAGTACACGAAAAGCTTACAGAACTCATAAAGCTATTTGATAAAAGGGAGAAAATGAAACGAAAAGGTTACGATCGTACAATATTAAAAAATGAGGCTTTCCTGACTCGCATTAATAACAATTTTTCTGCACAAATCTATGAGAAATGAAAAAGTTATACAAATGTAAGGAAATTACGATTTTGATTTAGCGTTTGATTGAAAGACATATAATATTTTTAACATATAATATGTGAAATCATCATGGCATATAACAAGTAGTATTGTTATAGTGTTACGATTACTCCACGTTAGTAAAAACGTAAACCATAAAGAATCTCCACTGAGGTTTAATAAATTATAATGATTTGTATTATACATTCGCAATAAGTTTGGCACTTGATATTAATAATATAAATGTTCGATATGTGAATACACAATTTTTAGGACCCTAATGTTTTTGTAAAAGCATGTTAAGTTAAATTCCTGAAACTATCTGGGAACAGAAGGAAGAAGGGTAAATATTCGAGGAAAATTTGTAAAAACATTACCTGGAGAATTTCTAAGAAAAGTATTACGTATATACGAATTTGTGGCCATGTTGGAAATTTTATATTAAATATGCGATGCTGGTAGTATCGACAGCAAAACAGAAAATGTTTTGTTTTTAAAAACAAGGTCTATGGGAATGATTTTAAAATAATAATAATAAACAATAACGACACGATATTAATAAAGCACGGAGAAGCCTGTTTTAAAGATATTTTAATTTGCTAAATTGGATTTATTACTACTATCGGTCTGCAATTTTACAAATAAGGCTTGTTAGGAAGTAGATACCTCAGACAGCATATTCTTGACAGCTTGCTCGTCGACCTTTTCTCCAAGGCTGACCAAAGTTCCTCGAAGGTCATTGTTGTCGATATAGCCGTCACCATTCAAATCAAAGAGTAGAAACGCCTGGAATTGACAAATATCTTAAATTTTCTTCACCAAGCCAGAGTTTGTTCAGTATTTCAGCAGCAAGATAACAAGTTTTGATAAAATGTGGAACTAAGATCTATGAACGATACAGTTCTGCATTTATAAATAAGTTTAACGAATAAAATAAAATATATCTTTACTTACTAACTTCTTCTGAAAAATATCAAAATGTTAATTTCGTAGCGGATATACACCAGAGTGAGGACTCGCCTATCTTATTACTAAGTATAACTACCTACAGTTTTTTAGCTAGGTACTAAGAACTTTCTTTCATGTAAAACTCGTCCTTTACCTTATACCGAAAGAAATTTAAAAAATAACTCTTAACTAACAAGGTTTTAATGTTTCTCACCTCCTTCAATTCGTATATTTTGTTCTCATCAAGCTCGGCCAGTACGTTGTCGGGTATGACGAGCGATTCCCGCACGCGCGACGCGGAGCGGGAGCGGGGCTGAGTCGGTACTGACATCTCGTCCGATGCGAATATACTCCTAGCGGAAAATGGGGTTGATGGATTTCATTGTGTTAAGAGGGACAAATATCTGTCCAAAGGAAAAAGTGATCTTTAATCAAATTATTGAACCAGAGATCCACTTGGGCTATGATATTGCACTTGAGGACCGTAAATTAAGACGGTCATACATAAAAATAGATGAGGTGTTGAAAAAGAAATGGGAGAAAAACTGAGCACTATGTTTAATAAGGTTTTAACGCCAATCGACAAGTTAAAATTTGAGATAATTTGAAAAGTGTTATTAATTATGAGGTGATATTAATAGGAATTGAAAATGTCTGATAGTAAGAAAATGTAATTTTTTATCTGAAAAATGTTTTTTTAGGTAAACTTTACTAACAATCAAACAATGTATGTGAATAATCTGATTTTGATGCGAGAAAAACAGTTTTTCAGGAACCACCGCTTAATATTTCATACATATCTAAAATCAGACTTATCACTTCAAAACTACACTTGAAACTCATTACACATTTCTTTAACCCATCTTAAAGTTTATGGCAAAAACTTAGTTATTTAGCATGGCCAAATAACGATAACTCACTCTCCCGTAGTTCCGGAGGCGGATACGGAAGCTAGTAAGTTCTCCTTGAACTTTTTTATTTCGTCTTTGCATGTGGCGAGCTCTGCCTCCGCCTTGCTACTTCGACGCTCCTTGTTTTTGCTCTGTGAAAAATGCCAATACCCCGTATTTGTGGAAGCCAAGTTTTGGCGCCAAACGCATACGGTGGGAAGTCGAATTTGATAAATGAATGTAAAGCAACTAAGAAAATAATGAAAAAACTCTGTGCTAGGTTAGGTTGTTTTTACACAGGTTTTTTCTTGATCAGTAACTTGTTCTTACCTTTTTGGTGCCATTAGTATTAGCCTCACTCATATCAAAAAATCCTACAAACGTTTAGGAACACAACCTAGCACTCCACCACAGCAATTAAGACTAGGCAGAAATTTGCTATAATTCCGTACATCCCAAATGATTTATTACAGACGGATGCACGCAAAACTCGAGATTACCGAGATGTTTGACTAAAGCAATTAATCTTTAGGCTTCCAGGTCACCAAATAACTGATGCTGCGTTTGCAGGTTCCCTTCCACTTGGCAGTGTGAACGAGGCATAATTCTTGCGTTTGTTTATTTTGGCAAGTATCTTCGTGTGTTAATTGAATGTCTGCAGCGGTGGCGCCAGCGATTATTTCACCATTAGGCACGACATTTGCAGGGCTAATTTCCGTTAGCGTAATCTCTCTTAATCTTAACTAGATTATAACAGGCATTTTGGTGTACGGTACCAAGTAGGTATGTAAATAATTTGAATTTTATGCTTGTACTCGCAGCTTTTTCCTCACAATCTCTAAAAAAAAAACAAGTTTTAATCCATGATAGTCGAACTTGGAACCTCCAAAAATTCTTAACCACTGATCATTTAACGTAAACAAACAGACAACTACAATTTTCCACCCGTTTATGTTTCACATAAATTGTTAAGACCAAAAGAATAATCACTTATTTTAATCAACACGAAACATTCGTTTAATAAAAATTTCTGTACACATTCCTTTCGATTAATTAAAATGGAAATTTTACTTTAAGCATTTATTATTTAATTTAAATGCTTAACTATTTGCTAGTAACCGGCATAGTTGAGTCAAAGTATGCATTGGTTGTGTTCACTGGTTTAAATTTAACTGAATTAATACGTATTAAGATCTGAGCAAATTGCTTGGACGTTAATAATAATATTAATCGCTTAGTACTTGGGTTAATTCATTTAGAATATTTAGATTAATAAATCAAAGGATTAATTAGAAAAACAGATTTGTTATTTTAGTTTTTAATTTCTAAGAATAAGGTGCCTACCGTGTGATTCTTGGTTAATTTGACGAAAAAAAACTTGTTATTTTGTTCCTTAAGTTAAAAAATGTGGAGGATCTTTTGTAGATTGTCTAAACTTATTTATAAAGCCTTAGAGTTAACTTTTCCAAAAAAAACACGATTTATAATTTGATGAGAGTACACTTTATGTTTGACACATCTTTAGTGTCGTTTATTCGCCAAAGTCACGATGACACAAATTTCAAAATGGAAAATCGTTCGTACCTTTGTTATGAGCATGCGCTGACAAATTTTCAGCTTTTATAAAATAACGAAGGCTGTGGTTCACGGGCTCATGCTCTAAAAGTAGATTCAATAGAAGTATAAAGACTAAACTTTAATTAGATCCTTTGTAAGTAAATAAACACCATTATGAACGCCATTTTAGAAGTACCTATAACTTAAAATAATAATATCATTTTACTCCATTTTAAAGATTAAATAACATCTCAAATAAATTAGGATAAAATTAATATCAAAACCAATTTCAAACACGAATCCGACCCTATTGAACTCAAAGCGAAAAATAATATAAATGTAAAATTATTTACGACTATAGACTAGATTTATGATTAATTTCTCAATACCAAAACAACGGGACTCGCTCAGCTGCGGCATTGAATAAATAATATTAAGTGAGCTTTTGTTTGACAAATTGCTTTACAAATCAATTGAACGGGTTCAGTTGTAGTTGGTGTCGAATTATTGTTTTTTTTATGTGGGAAATGACGAGGCGGCATTGAAAAGGCTTCTCTTGCTTGGAGTTGAAAAGAAAACGGTCAGCTTTGAACGACTTTATAAAAGGACGAGACTCTCAATTTGACTGTAGTTCACACGCCAACAGTTATAAAAGAAAAAAAATTATAGAAATACATATCACACCCATACTAACTTAAGTTAAATCAAGAAACATCCTTCAGGTGTTATTTTTTACTTTATTTTTAGCTGAGATTGGATAAATTTGCCCGTGCACCTATTGGGTAGGTAAGAAATTGCATTTCTAAATTGCAACTGGTAGATGCCAACAGTTTAGTTTGAGTGGTCGCAACACCAATTTCTTAGCATTCCCCTTTCGTAAACTAACCGACACACAGAACTTGGATGATTGATAAGATAAATCGAGGCAAAATGCATTTTGCTACTTATTAAATAGGTCAAATTGTTTTTAACTCTTACTTATCACTTTAGGTAAAATTGTTATTTTAAATAACTTTTGCATTTGATTGGTGATATAACGACGATAATTTTACCTTGCGACTATACATCGCCAATAGTTCTAACAGTTGCTAAATTTATGGCAGACTGCATTGCACTGAGTAAAAAATATTTATAAAATTTCAATTCTGCTTTAAGCAGATATATTAAGCGATTTTACTTCTAAGTTTTTATGATTGAGTTTTTTCTAACACTTTAGAATCCCGCTCCGCTTCGCTTTAAACGTTGACAGAGTTTACATTTAGCTGTATACCAAAATCGCTGCTCTTCGAGTTGATTAAAAATCTACTTAGATGTTTCTCATCCAAGTGCTCGCAGCGATTAACTTGAAATATTTAACTTAGTAATTTTACAGAAAATTCCTTTGTTGCATTTTACACTTATTTTCTTCGGCTCTTAATTTTAAATGATGGAAGTTTTTAATTAGGAGTTGGGAGTGTTTTTCTATGTTTTTTAAATGATAAGGAATTAAGAATTGGCTTGATCAACAACAGCACATACTTCACAAACTAGCAATTGTTTTAAAATGATCATTAATTTGACAAACTTAATTGTTAACGTAATTTCTAAGACATTACTGCTAACAAATGATTATTAGGACTATAAGATTAGTTTATACGTTAGCGTAAACGTTAAACCATACGAAATTTAGGTGTGCTTCAAGGTTCCTTACTGTTGCCGCTTTTTTATCTACCTTCTTTCCTTCCTTACCAATTAATGTGCCTATTGATTATCATAAACAAGTGACTCGTATGGCGTTAGTCACCGAGGTATGATCCATACAAGATAGTTACACGACCATAGGGATTACAATCGAATTAGAATAGATTGACTGGCATTGCATCGGATAGTAGCTGCTCAATACAATGCACGGCATTATCGTGGATAGATGCATAATAATATCGAAAGCAATCTATAAATACATATGTTTAATCCATACTAAATTAAACAGATTTCTTTTGAAAAGCATAATAATGTATTGCCTATTTGTATTAATAGGCAATACAGAATATTAAGTAATAATTGTAATTCTATGTGTTCCTAATTAATAACAATTATAAACGAAGTATTATTTAACATGTAAATAACTATAATTAGTATTTTCAAAAAGGAAAAATCTTTATTTGAAAAAAACTAAATAATTTGTATTAGCTTTCTTGATAGATGTGTTTTTATTGACTTTGTTTTTCTGTTTAAGTTATTTTTTCCAATTTTGTATGTAAAGTATACAGCTTTGACTTATCATTAACATTTTGTTACAAAAAATACTTACTTAAAATTACGGTTATGTTATTTATGGTATACTGAAGTTTAATCAGTTCTTACAAACTCATTGTATGGCCAATGTATCTAAAAAACACTTATCAGATATAGTATTCATATGGCTTATATTAATTCAAATAGTATAACAGTAAACTTCTCTATTTCGAAAATTTAATTTAAAGTAAAAAACGTCAAGTGTATTTTATTCGTTAAATGGATGGGTAACGCGATATTGCAACACAGTTCCAATACATCCAATTCTACCTTTTAACCCTCCAATTCATATAAAAGTTGGCAACTCCATCAGACAAAATAGCAGTTATTCCCAACCAACACGTTCTCAGTAACTAGCTTTACAGTAACGGCTTTTGCAAAACGAGGTAGATAATACAACTACAATTGCCCAATTCGCGCTGCACCTGAATGAATTTCGGTTAATAACCGTTTCGCGTAACTAGTTATTTTTAGTTTCCTGTGATTGCTGCGCTGCACGCTTAAATGAAAGCAGAATTGGAAACTGTGTTTTACGTTTTTATTTTATAATGGACCGCAATATTGTTGAGAGTACAATTAAGTGGAAAAAATACTTGTTTATTTTTCTTACTATAAAGAAAAACTGCAATTTGCAGTTAAAGAATTGAACGCTAATTTTCAGTTACAAAACAAGAAGGCATACATTAAAATAGTTTTTACTTATTAAAAAGGTTTCAAACACAAAGTTAAAACATTTTAAGTTATTTTTAAGTAAGACTAGCACTACATAGAATGACATTCCGTTTTAGAATACGGTCGTTTCCCAACTCGTTATAGTTAACAAAAGGTCTTGTAGTCGATTTACATTTTCGTTGCAATGTTCCTGCGGATACAAAGGGGAGTTTACATAAAGCCTTTAAAATTAAGCTAACCTTAAATTCATATCTAATATTTGTGCAAGTAAAGTCGTTTTCAATGCAGGAAATTTTGTTGAATAATTTACAGATTCAATGAAGATGCAAAATTTGTAATATAGGATGTTTCAGAAGTAGTGGACGCATTGTCTTGATCGATTCTAACTATTTCTCCTTGCTATGAAACAAAAAGTTGTTTTATATTAGGAGGTAAACAATCTTTTAAGACTCCTATGTATGATGATATGAGATGTTTAGTGCAGAACGGTACAAAACCATAACTCTAGTAATTCCTTAGAATTTTTAAAGTCAAATTTCAAGTTTTAAATTTCAAATCCCTCCTTAAATTATTTCCTTTTTATATATAAAACATAAACCAACAATTTGTAAATAGAAATAGTCTTTATTACGTAAAACTATGTAACTATAGGTCTTTAATTTATCTACAAAGAAATACCAAGATGAATCATAATCTCAATTTTAAACATAATCATCTACATTAAAACCATCAAATGAATGACATATTTAACAACTGCAGTGTAATTATGTCAAGTAAGTACGTATAGTGCAGAAGGTGTAAGCTGAGCTTTGCATTAGTGTGCGTGTATACAGAAAGAGTTGGTGTGACGTCATGTCTCTAGTGCGTTCTTTGCTAAGTTTAAACCGGTTTATTCCACTTTTGGCTACCCCCGCGTGACACATTCTTCCTGTGCACCCTCTGCGCTTCACCATTTCACACAGTAAAGTTTTTAATTCTTCATTATTATAAAAATTTTGGATTTGATTTTCATCTAAAATGGTAATTAAAAAACAAGTAAACTAAGGATGTTTTACGATGACCACGTATTTTTTTACATTATAGTTCGATTTTGACAATTATTTACTTATCTAATACTGCAAGCTTTTATTTAAACTGTTTCATTATGTCAAGCTAAATCGTTTCTTTTCCTGACTCTACTTTTGGTCACCACGCACACTAATGCAAAGCCCAGCCTACGCCTCGCGGACTATACTCGGTATGTGAACACTTACGCGTAGTATTGTATATAAATACTGTAAGTGTTATTTTATGCTTCGTTAATATGCTGTAATTCTTCTACATAATTAAGTGACAGCTCTTTATAAATTTAAAAAAGTTTTACTTGTACCAACAAATTAATAATTAAATTACTAACATCAACTATATACATAAATATATCAACCGCTATGATTAAGACCTACATAAAATAGGTACAATATGATTTGTAATGCAAATCTTACCCAACAGGCAACCTCATGTTCCTACATACTGAAACTTTAATCTGAAATTTAAGGTACAGTAAAACCTTCTTATGTAAATTCATGTTAATAGTGTGAATACCTCTTTACCTCATTTCGGTGCACCGACAATTGTTATAATTAATCAAGTATTCACGACTAAATGAGGTTGTGAAAAGCCTTTTGAGTTTTAGGATGGTAAAACCCTGTGAATGAAACTTCGTGTGTAGGACGGTTTTAGAATTTTGTTACTGTTTGCAATGAATGCATAGTTCGGTTTGTTTACAAAATTCTACCATTTTTAATCCTACTTTCTACTAATATTATAAACGTGAAAGTTTGTGAGTATGTATGGATGGATGTTTGTTACCCTTCACGTAAAAACTACAGGACGGATTTTTATGAAACTTTACAGTAATATAAATTTTACATCAAAATAACAAGTGGGAAAACTTCTTATTCCCACGTGAAACCGACTTCCACGCGAATGGAGTCGCGGGCGGCCACTAGTGTCAAATAAATTTAACCCTTTACAAATGAAAATTAACCCTACTTGCAAGAATCGTAAAGATTTTCTGGGATTATCTGGGAACATTTTAAGGAAGCAGACGAATAACTCAAGAATTAAATGGGAAATAATAAATCTTAAGCCGCTTTAAAATCGCTAAATTCTTTGACACGTATTCTCTTTATCTAAGCTTGAAATCTATCTTCTGATGCAATATCAACCTTAGAGACACCTGCATAGTGTCCAATTTGATATGAGCAAGCTCAAGTAAGTAGCCTAGTCTTAATAAAGCGAGTGAAGCCTGTAAAAGCAAATTGATGAGGGACCGAAATTCAATATTTCTGTCTGAAATCATATGAGTATCGTACCTCGTGCACCTTATATTATGTTACATACGAAATTTCTTATTTCAAACAAACATGTAATATACAAAGAAAACTCGATTCTATTTCCAACGCCGCAAAGTCGAAAGTCAAAAAGAAAAATGCAAAGATGCTAGATTACGTTCGACAGTAGACTAGCTATTTCGGAAATAAAGCAGCATTACCTTTAATAAGCCCAAAAGATACTATTCAATAAAAAACATATTTTTAATAAAAAAAACTGATTTGCTATTGAATAGAAATTTTTATACTTAGCAGCTAAAATACGTTTCTTAAACTACCTACTTAACATTTTTACTATTTCACGGTAAAAAAAACAAAACTTATTTAACTGAACACATGCAAACTACTTGTAATATACACATGTTATATTAACTAGACAAGCTTTATTCAAACGTCATACTTTCTACCACTCCCTGTAAATCCCCCGCTATCTTAGTCCATCTTATTACGTTAGTTTTACCTGCATTTTGTGAGATATTTTCGTGAAAAATACTTTTCATTTTCATCATGGAGTTGGGTGTCGTCTCGAGCTACGATAAGAATAAGACCGCGCTTTGACGTCATATTTTTAGGAAACGGGAATAACAAACTCGTCAGAGTTTTACTTTTAAGATTTTAAGTGGTTCTGGGAAATGTTTTTTGAAAAGGGTTATATATTATTTACTATCGGATTGAAAAGAATCATTGAGAAACATAAATACAAAATAATTGGGTAGAGTTATAAAATGTATCATGCATTTTACTTTTATATGCATTTTATTTGTTACAATTTTTAAATAAATTAGTATTAATACCGAGTAACAAGAGACTCGATGAGAGAAAACATCGTGAGAAAACCCACGTGGTTGGATTATCTATTGTGAGAATTCTAATGTGTGAATTCAACCAACCCGAGTTGAGCCAGCGTGGTGAAGTGGATTACGGCTCAGTCACTCGCTGTCCGGTGCACCGCGGTGCCTTACTAGCGGGACGGATATACCTAGGCTAAAGTTGGCGTAATAAAGCAAATCATTTATAAATAGTTTCATAATATGGCGTGAGAGTTGAGAAATTTCTGCCACATTAAAATAGACAGATTTTGTTATTATTTTTACATTAAATACTTCTGAATAGAGTATGATATCTCATACTATGTGCATTAACTATTTATACACGAGGATTTTTTTACTAGTAAGAAAAAGTTGGTTCTGTCCGTTACATAAATTTTGTAAGATCTTTATTAAGATGATTGAGATCTCCCACCTGCGCTTCCCTACTGAAAAATTATCAAATTGATAAAAATAATTTCCTTGAATTTGAAAATTATAAATAACTCACTTCTTCTATTTTAAATGTTTCTTGCCCATTGCTTAGAACACTTACGCTCCGAGTCGAAAACCACCAAACCATAATCCTGTATATTCGCATCGCAGTCCTCAATTGCAAGTAATACTTTCTCATTGTTAGTTTCATTATCAGTTCCCTTACCAATAACTTGGTTCGCCAACTCTATTGTCTGTCAGATTGTGTCATCTTGAATGAAATATCTTATTTGATATCGGCGTAGTTCGGTTCGGCTACAAGTTGGTTGCAAAGATTTCATATTACTTCCGGCAAAGTATATAAAGGGAGTATTCAGTTTCTTGGTATATTCGTTATATTTATTACCACTATACAAATGACTGATAATGTAAATGACTGCCTTATTGTCCGCTTTTTTTCTCATCTGGATGAATCTAAATTGTGCAGCAATATTAATAGGCAGCTTAGTTATTATTATTTAACTAATTTTAGTTTGTGGCGATGGATAAATGTTTGATACTATATCACAAAAGCTACAAAATGGATTAAATAAATGGTTAATATTAATTAGTTATGAGATGCGTTACATTCAAATCGCGAAAAACGTACATTATTTCTACTCAACTCATTTATTTGCAAAAAACGAAAAAAAATAATTCTTTAGCATTTTTTTTGTCTTATAAAATATAATGTGTATATCCTTATATTATAAAGATAACGTGCTACATGATATAATACACGTGCAGACCCTCATTCTCTTAGGAATAGCCGTTCCCAAAATCTTTTCTAAGTGGATACCTTTACCCTCTGAAGTACCAACGCAAATACCAACTTCAAGGGACCTCACTACTTGTTCGGGAGCTGTAGGTATTCTGATATTTACGTTAGTATTTACGTGCCTGCAAAAGTGCTTTGGGATTCTCTAATTTAGTTCGTGATTTCAAGGGCTTAAAGGCATGTGATTTGTTTTTTTATTAGAACAACTTAGGCGTTTTATAAAGATAAATAATATTTTTAGTTGTTTTTTTGTTTATGGCGAAGAAAATGGTACACAGTTAAATCTGGAATTTAAAAAGTGTTTCATCAATAGTGTGTTAAAACGAACATGGGTCGCTAAGGTAGAAACGGTATTATTTTAATAGCATTTCCCTTATTACACAATATTTTACTTCAATATTCATAAGAAAACCTTTATAGATTATAATACAACAAATAGTTTTGTGAATAGAACTATTATTTATCCGTTTATGCTGTTTACTGTTAGTATATTAAGCTGGTGAAGTAATTTTGATAATATTTTCTTTAAAAAAAAAAAACTAAAGTTATTGACGTAAAATGTTTTCGTATAAATAAATAAATAAAACAATACAAAAGCATTTTACGTGAATAGCTTTATTTTATTGGGAACACGAAACCTTTCGGGTACTTAACAACTCATAATATACACCATTCGAAAAACCAACACGCTGTATAAAGTACGGGTATTGACCTATAAATACGGGTACAATGAAACATTTATCATTGCTACCAACCGGCGATTGCAAGTTAAATTACACTCATGCATAGTTATTTCAAAGAAGCGATGCGGTTTGTGGACACGCTGTATAACTGGACTTGCGTGGTTTAGCCACTGAGGTATACATGCTGTATATGAAGTGGTAATTTTGGCATGATTAGGACGGCGACGGTTATGCAGTTTTAATGAGCGTCGGGAAATTTTAAAGTTTTGATGTACCTAATTTTTAGTGAGTTATTAATGATTAGTGATGAAATAAAACAGGAAAAACTCAAAATAATCAGTAGATGAATTGTTTTTTTTTCAAGTAAACTATGTCAAAGTTGTCCTAAGGACAATTAGAAATTTAGACTATCCGTAGATACTCTTACTCTGTAATAAAGACAACAATAGTTAATTGTTAGTGATATCTAAATGAAGAAAATTAATTTTAAAACTACGTTTATTAAAAAAGTTATTTGAACTGAATCCATTCCTCATTTCACAGTTCCACATATTTGTCTCCTCATCAAAAACATCATGCATTCCATCTCTGTTTCCATCCGAAATGGTTTCATAAAAATAGTTAAACTCCCATTTAAATATTCATAACAAACTTGTTAATATAACTTTGGTGTGTTTCCACCCCTAAGTTCTCTAGAGAATAATAAATAAAAGGGACAAAAATGAACGTTTCCAACAGTCGCCACTTCTACTAGGAGTTAGTGACAGAGATGGAGCATATTTGGGAATTCTTTTCTCAGTAAAACCTACGTGGGAAATAGTAAGAACTGAAATCTATAAAGTTTTTGGTTACTTGGAAGAAACTGGGACAAAACTATAAATAAAAAATTGAATATAAATGTGAATACAAGCCTTTTTATTAGTTGTCTTTTACTACGCGATTACATTAGCATTCATTAACTAGAAATAGCCTAAACATTAGTAATAAATTATTTATTTTTATGCATTATAACTAATAATGCATAAAAATAAATAGGTGGTAAAAGCGAAATTCGTGCTTTTTTCGCAGTATATTATAAATAATTAGTTTTTTCCGGAAACACTTATACAAATCATATATACTCCTACACATCTAAACACCCGTGTTAACGACACATCGCTTCCCATTAAAAGATTCTTTGTCCCAAACGACATCACGCACATTCAATACGATATTGGTTACGACCCATACGAACAAAACGACCTATCATAAGAAAAACTGGCTTTCACCGCGCAAGTTGTCGCGTTATTCACCAATTTTATTGTTGTTGACATCAACACAAGTAAAATCGTTAGGCCTGGTGCAGACTACACTTAAAGCCACAAAAGGCCACAGGAAAAGTAATCTACCATTAATTTGTTCATTAGGAGTGATGACAGTTGCAAAGAATCACTAACGCTTGAATAAACTGTGTGTGTTATGATAGAAAATTGATCTTTGGCTCGAAAAATTCTCAGGAACATTTCTCATTACTACCAACTTTTTTTATAAAATAAAGCTTTGAATTTTTCTTCTATGTTTTACAATTTCTTTAAACTTTCTTGTTAAAACTTATTTTAAGGTGTAAGGTCATTTTAATCTTAGACTCAACGACATTCTATGTATTTCAAATGAGGAAAATACAGAAAGGTATACGTAATTTTTCCCTTAAAAGTCTACAATAGCGCCGAAACCGATATCACAGGTCTTTTGTTAGTTATCTATTTATTTTTCCCTATCAAAACATGCCCTAGCTAGAAATTTCTAGAAAAGAAATATATAATAATTCTACCCTTATTTTCGCGGAGATATCGTGTGGGTTACGTAATAGCAATAGCTTTTAGGCCTCGAAGGTTCTAGAGCTTTCATCTTGAAATAGCTATTTGGTCCCAACAATGGAGTATTTTGTCACACGTTATATAAATATATTTTAATTTATTAAAGAAAAATAAGGGTAGATATAGCGATCAGTTTTATCCATGAAAACGCTTATAACTCATCGCAGAAATGTCTTTATAAATAAATAAATAAATAGCCTATATATGTCCCATAGTTGAGCACAGGCCTCCTTCTCGGATAGCGAAAGGGAAAATAATCATTTTTATTCCAATTATCCATAACAGTGTAAATTAATTATAAAAATCTATATCTTATCTAGCACATAAAATCGAACCAAATACCCAAAGCCGAACGCCCTTTTCCCTTCCCAGCGATCGCACGCTGCAGTTCGCTCCTTACCTCCTACGACCCAGACAAAGCCGACATTAATAAAACAATACTAACACACGCAATTTGGACCCGAGACTCCCTTATGTATTATGCAATATTTCACATTTGTAATAGCATCAGAATGTTATTACAATGTAGCCTTAGTTGTAGGGCTTGAGCTAAGCCTTTGTTCGACTCGGGTACTATTTGCTAAGACTTTTTAAGAAAATGGTTTTACTATAGTTACTACTCTATCTTATATGGCTTAGATTTCATTCAAGATTATTAAGGATAATTTACAATATTTGTAATTTAAGTTTAGTTTAGTTTATGTGTGATAGGATCATGTATTTGCTTGATATAATTCATTGAAAAAATGAATATATTCCAAATTCTAACCTTATTACACAACAGATATTTAAATTCCATTCATTAATTATTAATTTCCAAGAAATCTCAAAAAGGTGCGTTTTTTAAAAGTTATTTAAAGAAAAATCTTTAAAATTTTGGTTTACCTACTCTATTTTGGTGTATCTGAAAATCAGCAGTATTTCTCTTTACAGCGTTTTTCTTATTTTTTTATCTATTAAGCTCGAGCTACTGGAAGCTTTAAAGTTTCCAGAAAGCTCGCCAGCTTTGCGATCTGACGTGATAAAGAGAGTTTATGGATCACTTTTATTTCGAAAGTGTTGAAAAGAAGCAATCACGAAACGTAATTTGGATTAAATTAAATATAAAAGAACGTGTTCAATATAAAATTGGGGAGGTAAAATTATTATTGTTTTCTCTTAAAACTGAATTCATTCGTTACTACTTATTACTGTACCTTAATACCCGAGTTCTATGAGGTTTTTAAATCGTGCAGATTTATGAAATGATCGCCTTAAATAGTTTATTTATTAGTTAATGTTCATAATTATTAACAACATTCGAGTTATTTAAACGGCAAAGTTTAAACAGCTAGCTGCAATCCCAAAATACTGCAAAATTTGTGTATTCCAGTTATTTCTGAATACATCCGGTTAATTCTAAACGCTTCTAATTCAATTTGAGCAGCTTTGAAACTGGTATATTTAGTTTTACGAACACCGTTTAATGTTGGCGTTTTGTTTTAACACTATAATTTAATAAACGTATGAGTCGTAAAAATGTAAGTGACTTTATGTCCCTGATAAATATGAACAGCCTTATTTAAAAGTAAATTTGAAACACTTTTGTCTCAGTCGGCGACAGCTTTCGAAAAAAGACAACAAATGTTTGCAATACAGTAACATTGGTTTATAATTCGTTTACGATTAAATTGGAAAATTATCTTATGACGTTCAAGTAGAAAAAAAAGGTAGATCTTGTAACAATAGGGTAAAGAGGACCCAAAACGTCCCCTCATGAGTTAAATATTTATCTCAAGCCTTCATCAGCGGTTACTTTGGGTCCAAAGGGTCTCAATTTACCGAAGTTTCAATGAAGATCTCATTGATTTCAATGGCCTATAACGCCCACTTTATCGCGTGCCTCTTTTCTATAAGTACAAAGGAATTTATAAATGTTTTAAGGGAAACCATAAAAATATCCGAGGTTCAGGACATTATTAAAGTTGATTTAGGTGCTGTGCGTACTTGATAAAGACGTAAATTGCTTCAATTTATTTTGTCGTAACTTTATAATTATAATTATTGATTGAATTTCAATCAACAAAAAATATATTTACTTACTAACGTTATTTTAAGTAATCTATACAACAATGCGAATTTTTTTTCTATAAACCATGAGTTTCACATTTCCACACGATTTCATATTATGGATCTCCGCGAAGAGCGTCGCATCTGCAAATTATCGAAACTACCGTTGAATGGTACCAAATTCATGTAGGTAAGTAATTTTCATGTTAACTCAAAGTGAACTCAGTGGAAACAAGTGACGGCGGTTCAATATTCATTGTCTGTAGTCATTTTGTAGGAACAATTGTGTGATAACGGCTCTAGCTTTTTGTCCGTAGCAACACATTCAATAACTTTATATTGTAATACTTCAGCTTGTTGATAAGAAATATATACAGGGTCTGTCGTAATGAATGGATAACCCGTTACCTACAGTTGATCCGGATGTGAGGCTATAAGAAAATGGTGTCTTCTTGCCAGGGTTGTCAACCATAAGAAAATGGCGTAGACTTTTAAACTTTTTTATAAATTTCCCAATTTTTTTTATTTATTCTGCTGCCATTTCTTCAAATTTTGATGTATTTGTATAATTCTTTTAGTATTATACTGCTGAAGACGTGTATTATGTAATTTAAATACAATTTTAGGTGTTATTCACGTTGAACATTATCAAAATACTCATTTTAAGAAAAATATTTCCAATTTTTTTTCTTTATGTCAACTTTTGATCATCTCCTGTGGAAAAAAAAAGTATGACGTTATAGCTGCCCATGATCTCAATAAATTGTCTAGTATGTGTAGATTCTAAAAAGGTATAACGATGTGTACTTTACAAGCAACATTAAGTTACAGGAGCGAGAACACTAATCAAGGTCGAAATTTTTATTTTTCATGTTATGTTATAAATGGTTGTAAAACTTCGTCATAATGATTTTATTCTATCAAGATACTTTGCACAAACACTATCGGGCCACTAATAGGATATTCAGAAGAAAACCCGGTTGTTTTTGGGAAAAAAATAACTTTACTCCACTATAATAATGTAATGAAAATGTACAAATGAAAATTGTTGTGCTCTAATAGTTACATGCGACAAACATGTTGCGACAAGTTTATTCGAAATTGAAACGGATTTTAAAAATCGAACAAAGACCGCATTACAAAGAAAAGAGTACTCATCACATCAGTGTGATTTTGACCATCGCATGTCCTTTTGTTCACATTAGCCCCGATTCTGAAAACACTCTCTAAACTAAACTAAAACTATCGCTGTCGCTTACACATCAATAAGACAGAGACAGATAATCATTTTAGTCCTGTCAAACTAAAATGTACGTGCAATATGACACGGCGAAGACAATTTTAGGCTAGTCCTCAGCGCATTTCGTTCAATTTCACAATGATGTGGACTAAATTTAGTGAGACCAATGTACCTGTCTTGTTCTAATACGAAGCATGAGAAAGTGACAGCGATATTTTTAATTTAGTTTTAGAGAGTGTTTTGAGAATCGGGGCCACTATTTTCGTCAATTTGTTACTGCTTTCTAATATTAGACTATGATTTTCCTTGTGATTTGGACTTGATAACGTAGTGATACTGATGACTTAGCTCACATTTACGGACATTGTGTTGTGCTATCGATTGAACTTGTTGATTTGGAAAAGTTTTTGTGTAGTTTGTGTATCATGCCGCAACAGTACACGCCGGCCGAATACGCGAACATGCATTACATTTACGGTGTACGTAATGGCAGCACCAATAGAGCTGCTAGTGTTTATCGTGTAAGATATCCAAATGTGCGACATCCTGATTACCGTGTGTTCATTAGAGTGCACAATACATTTATGGAAGGACGATTTCCTTCTAATTTGTTCCACTTTTCTTTGTAATGCGGTCTTTGTTCGATTTTTAAAATCCGTTTCAATTTCGAATAAACTTGTCGTAACATGTTTGTCGCATGTAACTATTAGAGCACAACAATTTTCATTTGTACATTTTCATTCCATTATTATCGTGGAGTAATGTTATTTTTTTCCCAAAAACAACCGGGTTTTCTTCTGAATATCCTATTAGTGGCCCGATAGTGTTTGTGCAAAGTATCTTGATAGAATAAAATCATTATGACGAAGTTTTACAACCATTTATAACATAACATGAAAAATAAAAATTTCGACCTTGATTAGTGTTCTCGCTCCTGTAACTTAATGTTGCTTGTAAAGTACACATCGTTATACCTTTTTAGAATCTACACATACTAGACAATTTATTGAGATCATGGGCAGCTATAACGTCATACTTTTTTTTTCCACAGGAGATGATCAAAAGTTGACATAAAGAAAAAAAATTGGAAATATTTTTCTTAAAATGAGTATTTTGATAATGTTCAACGTGAATAACACCTAAAATTGTATTTAAATTACATAATACACGTCTTCAGCAGTATAATACTAAAAGAATTATACAAATACATCAAAATTTGAAGAAATGGCAGCAGAATAAATAAAAAAAATTGGGAAATTTATAAAAAAGTTTAAAATTCTACGCCATTTTCTTATGGTTGATAACCCTGGCAAGAAGACACCATTTTCTTATAGCCTCACATCCGGATCAACTGTAGGTAACGGGTTATCCATTCATTACGACAGACCCTGTATAATTATGGTATTACTTGCTTTTTTATTACTCTATAAAAATATATTCATTTTGGTTTGTTCAGTTTAGAAGTTAATTTTCTAATTAAAAACACTTATCTTTCCTCAGTATAACTACATTTTTACGCTTTTTTATTTTTTTTACAAATTCTCAAATGTGTGTAGCTATATGTCAAATTTAAATAAACTAGCACGACTAATACCTACATACAGAAATCAAATTGAAAAAATACAAGATTAACTTAAAGTAAACCACGTATTTGTGAATTAGTCCCCTGGATTCCTATATCTCGTGAGAATGCATCGCATCACCGGGTGCAAAGGGCGCAGACGACCGGAATTTTTGAATCTGGATTCTCAATCGGGAATGTTCGGCATTGTTCGCAAACGTTCGGGATTTCTCGGGATTGTAAGCTTACCGCCGTAACAATGTGATTGTGTACGCCTTTATGAGGATTGGGCGCTATTAGGACTCGTGCATACGAGGTATTAAATACGAGCTCGGAAATAAAAACAGAATATGAGAGTATTTTTTATGAACAATGTATTTTAAAGATCTTTATAGTCCGGTAGTAGAACGCATTCAACAGTTAAAGCCTGTATTTGTCGAACCATGTTTTCTCTATGACATATTTAGATTGTTTGATATAAGAGGGTTCATGTTTCTTACCTTTAGTAAAGCAGTAAAATAAACCAAAAAATTATCTGTGTTTATAATATGAATAATATTATTTTAAAATAAACACAATCATAATAACTTTTAAAACAACCAATTAAACTGATCTCAAATTACTAAAACACGCAATCACTCAGCATCAAAGGTAAAATTTTCTCAAATGCCAACAATAAATCAATTAGCCTACAATTTCATCAGGTGACCTACGCTTTTAACATCAAAGCACGTCTAATTAAGAATTTGTATCCGAAATTAAATTGAAATAATTTCATCAGTATTAATTGCCGGCGTAATTTTAACGTCACTCAGAAATACGTTTATCTTTCATACATTAGCCCGTATGCATAGTGAGTTTTTGCAATCAGTTAAAAAAAACAAAGTTAAGTTAATGAAATATTAGTTGATATTATTCCTTATTAGAAAGCTTATCATTTGAATTAAATTGCAAACATTCGAGACTGCATTTCCGGCAGATACTTTGTAGGATGTGTTAAAAATTATTCAAATTTTAATTATTACAATTACTCTAAAACCAATTTCTTCATATAAACTTGAAAAAAACACAGGATAAAGTATGGCACCCTGTATCACTCCGTTTTAATTTTAACCCTCGCAAATTCTCTTACAAAACTCTACTGAACATTGCAAATGATCGTAGCGAGAAATTTGACGAATGTATCTTGGAACGGTACCAAATGGATGTGATATAAGAGGAACCCTCTTCACTGAATAGCGTAAAGTTGATACTTCAAGTGTGCGCGGATTTAAAAACCTTTACATTCAATATAAAGGAGACGAAGCAAATTGCTGTTTCTGTTTATTTTTCCTTTGTTTATATTGAAGAACAAATAACAATTCCAATTGCTGTTGTTGAACTAAACTTTGAAGGAGTTAATTCAAATGAAGAGAATGAACAATTAAAAAATGTAAACGAAGTATTTTCAGAACATCCTACAAAGATTAATAGTAAAAGCATTTACCATGACCAACAGTAACCTATCAAGGCTTAAAGTAATACCAATTTTAACTCTATAGATTTAAGTGCGATTGTCGCTAAAGACAATGCTACTGGAATTGAGAATGTTACATGTCACAGACCATTGGTAGAGCGATATGTCAAGTGATGATAATTTGATTTCGTCAATTTACTGGGTTTTATTGTAATTCAGATAGATGAATACTTTGATGATAGATTAAAGTTATATCAAAGAAGGCATTAAACATTTGACAATATTTATTCCTGTAAGTAAATTGTTTTTATGTTTGTATGGTGATTGGTTTGAGACCTCCTTTTTTATCTTTGTCGAATTAACTTTGCAAAAGGTAGGGACAAACAGAAGAATCTAAATTTTAAGCTTTGTTCAGATTTATAAGAGGAGACGACTTGGAAAAAATAGTTAAGTGTAAAAAGTTTTTTGGTTTCACAAAAAATAATTAAAAAGATAAAACTCTTTTTACCATTCATGAATCCTGTCTCTTTTATAAGTCTAGTTAATAAATTCCTTAATTAATAACAATAGACGGGCTACTGATCATTGTTCGCTGCCTCTGCACAGTACACGCAGGTAATAAATGATAGTTTCGGAGCTGTATCATTCGTCATCGCTATCAGTATTTCACATTCAGTGTGCAATGATCCAACAGGAGCTTCGTCTACCGATAAAGGTAAAGGCACGGATTAATGCAATGATATTGATTGGGCAAGAGGAATAAAATTACTACGCAAAAGTTAAGAATTTTAAAATGTTCTAGTTAGTAAATGTAAAAAAGGAACGTGCTAAAATAAAAAAATACAAGTAGTTAAACTTCTAATTGAAAGATGAAAGTACGCGCAAAAATGATAATTGCTATTGTAACAGTTGACACAATAGAGTGATTAAATTAAAATTATATAGTAACTTAACAATGACACTTACTTATGTGCAATTAAAAGATATACCCACAGTGTAGTTATTACTCTCAGCAATATTTATGCAACTATTAATACCAGAGTTATGAGCATAACTTGCAACGTTTAATTACAAAGCTATTTAGAATTCAAATGCCGAACGTTAACTTCGATTGCAAACACTAAAACCCAAAATGAACTAATAGGAACCTTGGAAATGAAGCCCTTAAGTATCCTATCCAATGTCATTAAAAGAGGTATCATCTTATTTATGGGAAAATACGTTCCAGGTCACTGGAAGTGCCATTAAAATATTTTTAATGACTTGTGTCGTGCGGCTCTGGAATCGCTTTAGATGGTGGCTTAAAATAGATTCATAATGCATAAAGGTAAATTTACATTTTCATTTTAACAAATGTGCACGTTATTAAATTAATTGCATTTAAATATATTTAGAACCGTTATTTAAATTTTTATGTCCCGTATTTAAATAAATTACTCATTTTTTTTTTTTAAATAAAGCATCCCTTTTTTCTCAAAATATCTTCATTTTATACAAATCCTTGTCCTGACAGATACAACCACAACGAAATATAATCAGCAAAATCGGTCAAGTCGTCCTCAAGTGAAGCACTTTTCAACGAACTGTAATTTCCTCATATACCTAAGGTATTCCAATTAAAAAATTTCCCGATATACCTACCTGTCTGTTTATCCTTTGCATCGTAAACGAAACACCACCAAAAGCAGGCGTCGCTATAAAACACAATTATTTCCGTCGCTTTATAAATGATCCATTGAAACATTGACATAAATTAATGACCCCTTGTATTATTATAATTTGAGTGGATAATGGCTCTTTTGTATTTTATGCGAAAGTAATTTGTATAGAACTTTGAGGAACCAATCGGGGTGCGAAGTGGGCGACGGTTACAATTTATCATCGGGTTTGCATTAGTGGAATATTGATGGGAGATCGCTTTGGAAATATGTTTTGGAAGATTTTTAGTAATCGTCTCTGCTGTATATGGTACTGGGTGTATAGAAAAATGGCTTATGAGTTAAATCTGGGTGTAACTAGTTCTGATAAGGGGGAAGTTTGGTTAGTAAAATATATGGATATAAAATGTTCGGTAAAATACGGTGAAAATAACGTTTGTTGTTAATAAAAGCGGAGATACGTACGGTATTGTACGTTATAACGGCAACAGAAATAACATCATCTGCAAATGTTTAACTGTCTAGCTTTCACGGTTCATGAGATACAGTTTGGTGAAAGACAGACGGTCGGACGGACCGCGAGGTATTTATACTAGAAATACTAAAAACGGTGTTGAGATAAAAAAAAGTTGTCTCTAATTTCTTTTCTGTCTGGCCTTGTCATTGTTTCAACCTTAAACGACTATCCATTGATTCCAACGAATCTAAATGCATAACATGAAAAACTCGAAATAACAATTAACTACCTAAAATTTTTTTTACCTTCCTAAAACCTAAACAGCATTATTTAAGGCAAACATTGTTTTTTCTTCCTACACCGTTACCTAATTTAATTACCTTACATTTTACATAACATCCCAGTGACGCAGAAGAATTCTTGTCAAAAATAAAATTGTAACCAAATAAAGTTGTCTCCCGTCAGAATATTTAAGTCGAGGTCTTGCGACGTAAATTGTTATTCCTTTGTCGGAAGATACGTATGAAGGAAGCTAATGTTGGTATGTGAAACGCTGGGGTGTTGGCATATCAAAATATAGGGTTATACGAGTCACATTTTTAAGATAAAACTTCAGTTTAATTATTTTTATCTATACAAAGCCAAAAAAATATTTAAAAAACAATTCTTGTATAAATTTGTATATTTGGTAGGTATTCTAGAAAATGTATCCTACTAATATTATAAACGTCAAAGTTTGTGAGTATGGATGTTTGTTACTTTTGCACGTAAAAACTACTAGGCGGATTTGGATGAAACTTTGCAGTAATATAGGTGATACATCAGAATAACACATAGGGTACTTATTACCGCGGGAAAATTTCTCATTACCACGGAAAACCGACTTCCACGCGAACGGAGTAAAATAAAAATGGCTTAATATCTGTACAAGTCTGATATTTCATAGCGGTTTACAAAAAACACCTATTTTTTTAACAAAAAACGGCTACATTCAGCCAGCTCGACATGACAGATTTACACTATTGCTATAAGAACTAAATAATAACAATGTAGAAAGCAACACGTACACATTAACAAATAATTAAATCAAACTCACTAAATAGTTTGTTTATGAACTTGGAAACTTTACTTAACATTGAATGCACACAAAACTAGTGATTTATGTTTTCATATCTCAATAATACTCGCACTCTGGTTAAAACTATTAATTTAGTTTTCCTGTGTTTAGTTTCAATAACTCCAATCGTTTATTTTACCGTCCGTTTACGTACTAATTAAGAAGTAAACGATTAATTACTGTATTTGTAAAATGCACGGAAATTATCAATATTTATAACTGATAGTTATAATAATAACATTACATGCTTTCCACATATAGATATATTAACCTAAGGTAACCCTTAAGTAGTGTTCAAATATTTTTAAAAATATTATTTGCTCAAATCTTAAATATTTCAGAACGCGATACATTTTTCTGCTGAAACCTCGTAAATGGCACCAAGTTGATCATTGTGAACCAGCCTTACTCGGAATTCAATTTACTTGCTCGAGAACTCGCAAGTTTCTATGTGAACTCGGTTTTATACAGATAGTTTCGAACATTAAGTGAGTTCAGATAGACAAGTTTGTATTCTATTCGTTGGTTCGAATGTATTGATTGCGTAACTATAGTTACTCGATTTAACTTGTAACTTTGCTCGAATACACGATCGAGTTCTTTGAAAAGATGAGGACCGAATATGTGGCGTTAGTTGTGAGCTTGTTTTGGCTTTATTAAATGTTTGTACCTAATTTGTATTATAAACGATTATTTAATGAAGTTTTAAATGTTAATAGTTTCTAATTAATGTAAATGGTTTTCTAAAACTTCTTTTAAAAAAAACACAAAATTATAACAAAATTTCGCAATGAATTCACAAATAAAGCAATTAAGCAAAAAGATTAAATATTCAGTAGAGAACCACAATAACACAACGGATATCTTTCGCAAACGGAATGAATTACTTCTAAATCTAAAAAGGCCATTTCAGTCTCTCCCTTTCTGCTTTAATGAAGGAATTCCGCTTTATTGTATCAAAGTGTGCGTCGTAGCATCTATCTGACTGTTCTTGAGTAAATCTGCCTTAAAAAACTCATCTAATGTGCAGCTATTTTAAACGTGTAGCATAAATTCGTGAAGCTATAGTCGTTTATTGCAAAGGGGACTTTTAATCTTAAAAAACGTTGCTGAAGTCTTCTTTTGGGAGATTAAAGTTAAACACTAGCGTAATTTGATTACCTAAATTTAGTGGATTAAAAACAAGTACTATTACACAATATGATTGTTTAGTGTTTTTCACCTCGAATCGAGTAAGCTCCTAACAAAGGGCAACGTTGACTTTGGGCAATAAATACAGAATAACATTTATTTAATTTAAGAATGAGAAATTTACCCTATATAACTTTGGTGTTTCTTTACCGATTTCTATGATTCTTTTGTATGGAATTAATAATGTTAACTTTTTTAATTGGGGATGACTGAGAGTGTTATAATCTTAAGAGTAGACAAATATAATCATAGAGCTTTGAACTGCTAAGCTATAGAGAGTTACACGTGTTATTGTAAGTCAACCATAAAATATAGACATATGCTGTCGTGGGATATTTTTTATATAATTTTAAGGAGAACATTTCCGTCATAGATTTCTGTGTAGCTTTAACCATTAAGGTGTGCAATGCGACGGAAGATTTTAGCGTAATGAAAAGTATACTATAACCAGCTCAGGAGTATGAAAAATAATTGAAACAAGTTTCGTTATAATACATCGAGTAGTTTTTGTTTCTATAACGGTGATACAGACAGACAGACAGACATTCTGATTGCATTTTCGGCATCAGTATCGACCCCTAAGCGATGAAAGTTTCATACTTATTTTTTCGTACAATGATCTATTAAATTTCACAAACTTTTTCTAAAAAGGAAATAATCACATACTCATGTAAATAAGGCACTCACGCCGCCATAGCTATTAGGTCAAAAGCTTCTTAAGAATCACGGTGTATGTTAAAAATTAGAAATGTAAATTGGTCTAACACTTCTGCCAAGCCGTTGTAATAAATAAAGCTACATTTATAAAGTCTGACAAAAAGTAGGTTAGTGAAACAGAAACTGTTACCTAGAAATAATTTAAACAATTTTCTCGTTAAATATTTCCATTGAAAATTACTCAGACTTCGTTATTTCATAAAGTTAGTAAGTTATGCATTTAATTAGAGCGTTTAGGAAAACTTTACTTTGAAAATTTTGTTTAATTGTTTTACATGACCTATATTTACGAATTTCAGCTTTGTTTCATGTTTACTTTATGTTATTGAACCTCAGAAAAAGTACTCCATAATACTATTCCCAAAATTCTCTACCAAAAGCTAACTTGACAAAAACATTTGACAATATTGGCAAAAACAGTTGACGTTCAGTAAAATGTAGGCACATTAAGTATTCTACAAGTAACATTCCTATATCTGTATTCCTTGGAGGCAACGGTTGGCACTATCTACGACTTTAGACACATAATGTTCCTATTTTGTTCCTGTATTTTTAACTTCCACTATTTTATGATCACACAGTGAAAAGGTTGCAAAGTCAACGGTTGTTAGAAGTTTGTGCCTTGATATAGTATTCTCTAGATATATTTTATATTTGTGCAATAAGTAACAGTTTTTTTGGATGTTAAAATTTTAATTTTCGATTCTGTCGCGGTAATTGTAGAAAAAAAAAATATTCACTGATTCTTCAATTATTAATCTTAATAACTCAAATCAACCAATCTCCAATAAATTAATTCAACCCTCTAATGTACACAGTTCTATAATACCTTACCTTTAGGTGTCAATACCCAAAATTTTGCAAACATAGTCCTTGCATTAATATTCGGATCTGGCAGCCCGTTGTTCTGCAAATACATGGTTTGATTTAGTGTTGACCATCCTTTCTATATATCCATTGTATAACATGACAAACAAACGTATGCAATCATATCGTGGATTGAATTTTAATGAAACCTTCCCAGAATAGAAGCCGCTAGCGATAATTTGATGGCCATTAATTTTAGATGCGCGCTCGATGCTTAAGGTCGTACAATGATACTTACCGTTTTGATTGATGGATTTATTGTGATTAATAAACAAGGAATGCAAGAATAGATTCATTGTTTGCTCGAAGACAGAGAGGGACAGAAAGATAAATATATTGTTCATCGTATGATACAAATAAACAAAGTAGCAGAGGCAACAAATTATAGAGTTTATTTAAGTTTCTGTTAGAATGACACGACACGACAGTAAAAAATAAGGTCCTAATGATAATAATTCTCAGGAAATTGCGGTACAGTCCAAAATACCTTCTTCTGCGCTAGCAGTTTAAATCATCAAATATCCTATTTACTTGTTAGATTTTCGAATTTCAATCCCATAAAATTACCCAGAGGAATATATTAGGTACATAAAATATGTGAAGTTATTGACCTATACAGATGCCAAAGATTTGCCTCGAACAGAACCTTTAACCCAATTGATCCGTTGAGACAATCGGGAACTATCAACGTGATGGATCACCAACCCTCGGACCGTATGCTTGGAATTGTCCACAATTCACGAATCCCTACGACGGAATAAGTTCGGAGGTTTCTATAAATCTGTCGATAAAATTTAATATCATGCGCTTAAGCGGAATTTATCTCGGAGGATTTTGGAGAATTTAAAATTGGAAATATCAGTTGGTACATTTCTATCGAGTAACTAGCGCGGATTTCCAACAATAAATGGTGGAATATACAGACCAGGATTTTATATTTTTGTTCGGGATTAGTACTTATATCTCTGTCTGTGATTTTGAACAATTTCATGTTTGTTATTCCATTGTTTTGGATTACATCTATACTCATGTTAAATATGCTGTTGTTGGATGGTATTGTGCTTTTATTTTGTTTTAAAATACTAATATTTTGACAAAATGTTATAATACTCTAGTAGTAACAACCTACACTTTTATGCTATTTGTCTATCAGCTGTTTTATTTTTGTTTTTAAATATGTCCCCTCTAATACCCGACAGTAGCTCTTCAAGAAACATTAGTGGCAACAATCCAACAGGGTTACACTCTAAATATTTACAGTGACCTGACAACTCAGTAAATAGTGCCGTTTGATCCGGCTGAACAGTAATCGCCGGTCCAAACACGAATCGCTTCAAACATGGCGCAGCGTCGATTTCAAATACCGAACGTCAAACGGTCGCCTGTTTGCGATTGGGCGACGCTATGAGAATTGCAAATTCCAGTTGTTTTGCTAAGCTGACCAACAATGCGTTGACACCAGAACACATAGATGCGGGGATGGAGAGCTATCACCTTGGTCGATAAAGGAGGTATTCCGCAATCGAGTGATGAGGCCTTTTGTTCGCAGTTTCTCAATATTTTACAGGAGATTATTTAAACATGCAGCCGAAAAGTATGTATATGATTCTATTTGTAGTAGGTATCTAAAGTAGTGGTTGTTTTTTCATATGTTTTTTTTCCTTTAAAAGTATTATATTTGAAAACACTCAAAAGGACAAAATACATCCATCTTTCACACTGCAAGATTATCAAACTTGCTAATATAAATTGTAAAATGTGTAAACTAAAGCCTTATCGTAAGAACAACAAGTTCTCATACTAATTTAAATTAATGAATAAATAGATATTTAATAAACCCTGAGCCCTAGAATTCACAAATGAATACAAATAACCTTAATTTACTATTTTGGTAGATCCAGGAAATTCTTGAATTAATCTTGGAATTTCCTTGCGTAAAGTATTATAAAGGTAGATGAATTTGTTTGAATTTTGCTTCCAACATTACATGAGCGCGCCTAAATTATTTCTTATTAAGCAAGTAATCTTCTTTATAACGATTTATTGCATAAATATTTACTGTTTCAGTGTTACATGATTTTATGAGAAAAATATTTATAGCATTCTGACTCAAAATTGGGACAAAATGATTACTAATCACTTACTTGGAACTTACAAAGTCTCTATGTAAAAAAATATCTTAAATCAGTTAGCAGTTTTCAATAAAATGCCAAGAAATAATTGAACCACTAAATGAGGTACGAGTATTAATACTAATCACCATGTGTTAACACCCTTACCTTCACTGAGCCAGCGTAGTGGATTATGGCTCACGAATTTCGGGAAGAAGGGCTGGCCTTACATGTTGTAGTACATAAACTGATACTACACTGCAAGAGTCTGTAAAGAACCCTAATACTATGCATGTTACATCTATGCAAAACAATCTATTTGATTCCACTTTCCATTCCGAACTAATATTCTAATTCCTAATATTGAGCCTCATTAATGCTGAATACTAAACAATGTGCATAATCGGGCTCACCACTTTTCGACGCACTCAAAATTCTGTAACAGTTCGGAAATTCGTTTAGTATGCAAAACCAACCGTCATAGCTGACAACAAGCAAACAGTTGCATTTCAGTAGTTAGCACATTTTACGGACAAACATATCTTGGACTGGTCCAACAGTGCAAGCTATGCTTAAAAAAATTCTGACGTGAAGTTTAATGGAACAACCTGCAGCAGTAAAATAAAGAAGCTGTTTTTCGATCTGTTACTATTAAAGCTATGTGTGCCTTAATAACTGAAGAAATATTGAAATGCTAAATTTTAATCTTTCACATTTAATAGTTCTGTATAACAAAAACACGATGTTAAACAATTTTATACTTCGGGTCTTGTAATCCTTGATGAAAATAAGCCATCAATAACTTTGACATTTTGTTTCCCTCAAGCGTTGCTAACAGTATCTGCGTCTGACAGTAACTAACGAACTCTAAGTTTAAAACTAAATTCCATATATCTTTGAGTCGCCTCGCATTCATACTAAACTAGGTTTTTACGTTTACGCTCTAGCCGCAAAACTGCGTATCTGTCAATTACGCGGACCCGGATGAATTGGGTCCGACACTTACATTAATTATACCTCGGGATAAACATCTAAAGCAAGGGCCTTTTGTTCACGCTGACTTTTCATTGTTCTGTATCTAAACACGAGCCCAAAATTAGCCCAGCTAAATTATATGTTGAATTCAGAAATGTGTGATTAAAATATATTTCAAAGATTTTTTAACATGCCTTTCAACGTATTTTTTAATACTTTTGCAATATGTGCGGTTTTAGTTTTAGTATACACTTAGTTAACTTTAACACTTAAAAGAACATAGGTAAAGCTCAAATTTAGTCTAACAGGTAGCTCAAGTCATAAAAACCGGCGGGTTAAGTATAAGAAATGAGTCGCTATACAAAATATATCTATTATATATTATTTTCTTTTTTTATTTAATTAAAAATATAACAGTGAATTATTAATATTGATATCTTTTCTCATCCCATACAAATAAATTACAAGACAAATACATAAATTACGATTAAAATCTATGCCTTAAATAAACAATATTCAAATTCGAAAATTCACCTCTAATGTAAACTTGGTCCCTTATCATCCAATTTGTTACTTTTACAATGCCTTTGTTTTAAAGGGGCGTTTTGTAACCGTTCCAAGATTTATATTCCAACTTTTAGTGTCACGGACTACGATTAGGTATTTTGGTCTAGCGACGAATAAACGGGACTTTGGGGAAATCTGGTATCATGAAACAGCAAAGCACTAAGCAAGAGTCTTTACTGCGTTTGCCGCACAAAGAATACTAGGTCGCTTTTGTAGTTGGTTTATTACAGAAGATTTTGCTTCAATGCAGGTGAAAAAGATTCACTAAAAGCTATTATATATACATATATATTTCTATTAAAGTGACGATGGTACACCCATATTGATTTGATTGAAAACAGTAAACTGTTAGATTTGTTGGTTAAAAATGAAAGAATTAAGTATCTAAAAGCAAAACAATGTTTCACACATCACAGTATTATCAAAATCTATTTAGGCCCACTATTCCAAAATTTTCCGCCACATTTACAGTATCAATTCTCTATCGAGCACATTCTAACTTCAACAAAGAAGCAAAGCAAATCGTGCAATTCCATAACCGTATCTCGAAATTGCTAAATGATGACCCACAGCCAAAAAAGTACTCTGCATATGAACTGGATACAGATAATGTCCTCGGACAAAAAGACAAAGATCACTGGACGGCAAAAAGTATGTGCGGACGAGCTTAATGTCCATTGGCTGAAGCAGAAGTGGCACGATTTACAAAGGGTTAGTTTTTGCCAACGGATAAGAGCTTTAAGTTGCTTTCACGAGTGTCGCAGTAACACGGGGCAATTAAAAATACGTGCGCCATTAGTCTACGTTAAGGGTGTAGCTTTTAAGGAAGGTTTTATGATTTGGGATTAAAAATACATGGTTTATGTCCAGTGTTTTTGGCTAGAAATAATTATGAGTTTGTTGTTTGTTATGTTGGACTTTTAATTGTCAGCCTTTTATTACTTTTTCATTTAATACTTTTTGGAATAATAACATACTTGAAAGAGTTGGAGTAAGAATTTTCAGATTGGCAACCATAAAACATTGGCCTTATGAGCCTTTGCGAAATGGGATCGCCACAAGTTTTTATGGCATGCTTTAAAGTGGCGCTTAGTGGTTCAATAAAAGCTCAGATGTGATTCAAACTGTTTGGGTTCTTAGTACAAAATGTAACGCTATTATGCCACTTGGTTTTCAATAGCGTTTTATCGATAACTTTAAAGTGATATTTAATTATATTAAAGCAGCAAGCAATCAATAAAAATATTATTAAAGAAACTCAAAAGACTAAGAAGACAACAAATAAATAATACGGTATTAGATTAAACAAACGCTTTTACAATAGCAATTAGGGAACATCTCTTAAAAAATCTGGTTTAAATGAAATTCACAATGAACAAAGACTTGGTATCTATGTAAATACGACCTGACAATATATTTAATGCGTAATCAAGTTTCAGAATTCACGAGATTTCTCTCTTCAAAGATTGGAATAATAAAGACTTTGCGGAACTTCTTTAGACAGCAAAATTTAAATCGTGCAATGTTGTACGTCTAAAAATTGTATTATCCACCCGATGCGGCGTGGGTTCAATTTATCTTGCTTAGATGCTTAGAATTCTCAAGCACTTTAAGTTTATATTGGAACTGCATTGGAGAATTTTAATATTTCCACTTAATCTAGATGAGCTGGATATGGAATTGAAAAAGTAGGCGAGCAGGATCTAGACACGGAGAGTAATGGTAGGGACATTCCGGATGATTTACCGTTGGAAAAGGCGTAGAGCATGAAGTAATAGTTGCGATTATTGTGATTAATTCAGCGTGGAATCAAAACGCAGTCGCTTCTAAGATAGGCGCTGAAGATCACATCAATCAACCTCTAAGCTCATCAATTTGGACATCTTGGGCCGACAGCTTTCCTTTTTTATCTGGATGTGTGAAAGATAACGGATTTTATTCAAATCACAGCGAGTTTTTGTTAGAACGATAAATCGCGGAAGTACCATCCTCTGTTGTTATCGCTACATTTATCTTTTTCCTAGTTTCTGGCTGCGGCTACATTTTTATCGAAGAAATAACATTTGGTAGATCAATCGCGTAGATATTTATTGTCAGTTTTAATGCTAGATAACTGTTTCGGAGACAAGACTTATGACACAATAATCGAGTTACAAAACTCTTATGATCACTAACTTCCAAAAACTTCCTATGGTCTTATTAATAAAAGGTAAGTTTGAAAATACTTGCGGAGCTATGACATTGAAAACAAGTAACATAACATCTTGTTCGCATGAGTAACTTACTCGGAGGAATCCAACTTGAACAAGAGAATCTATTTGAAAGCTGCAGTTGACAACTCTTTGACTCAGCTTGAATTATGTGTGGCTAGTTGAACCAATAGTGCACAACTTTCTGCGATAGCTTTTAAACTTGTTTTGAAATAAATATTTTTCACGAAATTTTCATGAAAAATAAAGTTTTTAAAATTGTTTTTAATTATCTAGTTTGGTGTGTTAAAATCACCTTATACTATTATTAAGTGTTTGCTTGCAGATTTGTCTGTAATTTTGTTTTATTTAGAAAAAGTTTTACAAAATTTTCGTCTGTAGGCTATACGTCAACAAGTTTCAGTAAGCTTCAATCAAGCAAGTCAAGTCGAAGATATAGGGTACGACTTTATTGGAATGTATTGTATGTATTCATTGTTTTTAAGCATGGCTATTTCTCTGATAGCTTCTTAAAAATACTTTTGTAACATTTACAGAATGTAATGTTTTTTGTTATTTTTTACAAATAAACCTTAAGACAGTTAATATGCTGGTTATAATTGACGCTACATGCAAATCCTTATAGTGTTAAATTCCTATTTCATCCGTCTTACCACGAGGTCATCCAAAATCTGGTTAGCTCTAACATATGCCACTACACCTGCTCTTATATCTTCAATATCATATACCACAGGCCTCGAATAACAAGTTATTGTTCGTCTATAACGTATGCGAGGTAAATTACTATTGAGATTAGTTCACAAATAACTAGGTGTGGTTGCTTGGTGGCCGTAAATCAAAATTGACTTCCTGTACGTTATGACAACGCTTCGGCTTCTACCGTAGATTAATGTATGTTTGCACAGTTCAGAATTTAAGTCGATTTACTGTCGGTATCACAGCGGGAAATAATATGCAATAAAAGTTGGTGTTTTTAAACTGCACGGGAAAAATGACAATCATTTTATTGCGAGCCCGATGGGTTTTAAGTGTATTCATATAAGTTGGAAGTTAAAATATTAATTCAAGTAAAGTTTCTAATAAAATTACATGCAACAAATAGACCAAATTTTTTAGAAGTTTACTAGTTTCAAACATACCAAAATTGTAATCATGAAATTAATCCACAGCTAACTTACACTAAAATAAGCTTTTTCAGGCAAAATATTGTCTTCACAAAATTCCAAAACGAAAGTAACAAGTCATGCTGTTCTAATAATACCGTCTCACATGCTGAGAAGCTCATAAAGTCTTTAAAAAAACTTTGCCTTAAAATTGTTCTTCGATGTTGAAATATTTCCCAGCGTGGATATAACGTCATAAACTATTTTCTGAAACATTATTTCACAAGTCTTTAGACGCTAAAACATCTCTTTGCGCTAGACTTTCTATAAACCATTTAGGTGAGACACTAATGCTTGTTCACATAAAAATATTACCACAACATCTCAAGTATAGGATGCTAGGATAAGTTAAGATAGTATTTTCAAAGATTTCTGTAGCAGATTTAATATCCAGGAAGCGGTGTTATTCTGAACTCGCTTGCTAAATAACTTTTTGTTTTTATTAACCAAACGGGTAAAGTGAATATATTCGGCATACCGGTAAATTGCAGAAACTGTTTCTGAAAATACTCTTTGAACCAAATCAAATTTCCATCACTTTTTTATACTTGGTAGGCAAAATCATTTATAGACAAAACTAGGATAGCCTTAAAAATACATAAACTTGCAGATTTTCACTTAATTATAATATTTAAAAAATGTTAGTCCTAAAATATCTCCTAGACTAAATGGAAGACTCAACTAAGCGCAAGCTTATAGCACAGCTATTACAAATAAAAGATCTTCTTTTGTTCCACAAATACAATTAACCTTTTGTTCCCAGCTGCGTCCGCGGCGACTACCTCAAGGTATACTGGGAGGTGCAGGGCCCCGGGCCACCTGGAGCCATCAACGAGCGGTCAGGCTGGGCCAAGGAGCTGTGTGGAGCCAGGACCGACGCGCCACCAGCCCTGTACTCACCAGGTCCGGCGATGGTGCTGGAGTTCCACACCGGGCCTCGACAAAACAACGCCACCGGATTCATCGGGACTTACAGCTTTATTGACAAACGTAAGTGCTAACCTTTGAATCAAGGGAGATGCTTCTTTAACAGCAATTAAAGTATACGACTATACGGGTTCAAATAAAACAGTTGAAAATACCTTTGAAATGCCAAATTTGTTTTAAAGCTACGTAATTGCTTTGTCTTCGGTCGGTACTACGGTTTGTTTAAACGAATCAACAATGAACTTGTCGAAACTCCACAATACTAAAGTCATAAAGGTCGCTTCTGTAATTGAATTGAAACAACATTTTGGCAACAATGTCCTAAGTTCGGTAATTTATACTTTATCCATTAAACTATTAGAGAGTTACGGGCAGTTAAGAAAGTTATTTGCAATAGTGAAGGTTCTGGAAGTTTCAAGGTCGATGTTTTTTTCTTATGAAAGAAAAACAACAGCTTAATTGTGGCAGTGTAAATTGGAATCATGATTCCATTGTTCAGTGTATGTAGGGTATAAAAAATTAAGATTGTGCGATGATTGTTCAGCCAATATAGATTCCATGTTTATAATATGACGCTGTATGACAGCGTATATAAATATAAATATTTGTATGGAATTGACATTTTTGACAAGCTTGCAATTTGACAGTTAGGTACATACATATTTTTTCTATTCACTCGCTATCGCAATTATCACTTGCCACTTGACTTGGGGGGCTGAACAGAAAGCCTACCCTTGAACACAAAACAAGGATGTATCAATCCAAAGGACTTATTTGCAGATGAAATTTGGAAAAAATCGTCAGGAACATGTATTTTTAGTCCTGGGCTAGCAGGTTGCTGCGATATTAAATTGCGTCAATCGTTTATTAAAATTTTCAAGCTATTTATGTTGATAGAGATGTGAAAATAGTCAGATTAACTTTTATATTTTGTGAATAAAATAATTCTACCTTTATCAGCTGCTTTTTGTATTTGTATTTTTGTATTAGATACTTAATCATTCAACGTAATCCTAATCGTTCACTTTGGACTACATCTCATGTTAAATGGAACTCAGAGACCCTTTTAATCTACTTAGGTATTTACAAATTAATGTGATTGGGTCCAGTTCGGCTACTTAGTGGTAATTATTTTGGGGAAACAGACAGTTTTGACTTAAATTTGGAGATGGGTGTAATCCCTACTAATATTATAAACGCGAAAGTAACTCTGTCTGTCTGTCTGTTACGCTTTCACGCCTAAACCACTTAAGATGAAATTTGTTATGAAGATAGAACTGAACTTAAGAACGGACATAGGATTTTTCTTTCACAAAGTAAGGTAGAAGGGGTTGAAATAGGGGATGAAAGTTTATATGGAAGTTCCTTATTGTCAAACATAAAATTATTTAGGATTTGTCAATTGTTTGCGACTAATTCATGCATAGAAGAAATAAAAAGAGATGAGTTGATAGGTGCAACGGGGAGAAAAGCGTGCGCGTGGAGGGGGAGTCCTACTAATATTATAAACGTGGAAGTTTGTAACTATGTATGGATGGATGTATGGATGTTTGTTACTCTTTCACGTAAAAACTACTGGACGGATTTTGATGAAACTTTACAGTAATATAGTTAATACATCAGAATAACATATAGGGTACTTTTTACCGCAAGAAAACTTCTCGTTCCCTCGGGAAACCGACTTCCACGCGAACGGAGTCGCGGGCGGCCACTAGTTACTTTATAAAACTTACTTTAAGCAAATCGACAGATTGTTCTCAATAGAGACACAGATTTCAAATCGATTGCGTATTCTTTTCTGAAGTACAATCTTATGCCTTTAGTAATAGCAAGTTTAAAAGATCACTTTCGAAGCCTAAAACCCCAAATAGTGACTTTATTCACCAATAAAATACCCAGAAAAAATATACAGCATGAATGTTAGTTCCGCCGCTTGTGGTTATCACTTACACATCAGCTGATGGCTTAGAAGCGATAGATTACATTACAAATTAATTTAAAACACTATTTAATTTGAAATAATCCTAAATTATGATAGGTTTAAAGCAATTTTGTAATAAAGTACTCCTCCAGCAATGCTCAGTTTTCGTTTTCAGAAGCATTCTTTTACACCCTGTATATTAAGTGAGTAATTTGATTGTTGATTGATTGATTTTATTATGTTTGCGTAACCTATGATAATTTAATAAAATGTATGTTTTGTTTTCATAACTTCTTATATTTGTGTTTTAACAATGACAATATCGACGATATACCTACGTTGGCTTTGATTGGCATGTCTTACATCCTAGTTTTCTTACTTTGTATCAAAATTGATTTTAACATCGGCCTTTCATATATCATATATGTCCAGTATTTTTATGCTAGTTCTATCTATATTTTTAGAACGTACCATTCAATAGTGAAATTTTGACAAAATAAAACGGGAGTATTTAAAATCTGAAAACCGTTGTTCAATAAAAGCATTAGCCCATTCCCCGAACAATGGCTCTAAACTTCGATTTCCCAACATTTTTCGATTGACTTCTGAAAACAAAGAATGGCAAAAAGGCCTTTAATACCATTGTTTTGGGTTTTGACGAACGAAAAAGTTATAGAGGAAACAGACCAGAGTATTTGGAGAATTTATTACTTAATCTTCCAATTTGATATTTATTAAAAACATGTTGGCATTGTTTTTAAATATAAAAAAATATTTTATGTCGCCTTAAATTTAATTTGAAGTACTTTGCGAGACAAAATAAGTAGGTTGTCTAAGCCACAAAGGAGTTTTTTAAACATAAATGAACTACCTGTAAAAATAAGGATATTCCTGACATATCGCTTTTATGATATTATAACGCATACAATAATTGATTTCTTACCTAAAATGTTGACTTCACGTAAAACATTTTGGGTTTCTCATAACCATTGGACATTTTTCTTAGTCTAGAATCGGCTATAAACCGTCCATCTATATGATAATACTCCAATCTTTGGAACTATTTGTATGAAAATTTATAGAAATGTTCCTTGTGCTTTGAGTATGCATGTAAAATTCAATAGTAAACGGTTACTTACACTGGGAAAATTATTAATAATATAAATGTACACTTACTTTATAAACTGAATATTTTGGTCCTTCCAAAAAAAAACAATAAGCACCTAGTACTAAAACAATAATGTTAGTTTAGCTTTATATTCTTACCTGTTTAATTGTGAAAAACTGTTATTGGCTTTTGTATAGATACACTTTACTGTCTTTATTTACTAAAATCTGTTGTTTTTTCCTATGAAATAAATAAATAACACTAGACAAAACCAGTAGGGGAGCGAGGGGCTTGTTGTTACAGGGGTAAGTAGTAACAGGCTCTTTTCACCAAGATCTTCAACACTATTAACGTATATCTTTGACTCGATTTAACCCATAAACCGCACCACATCATATTGCCATAGCCAGTGTTCCGCCGGTTGGCGCAGTGAGCAAATGTGAACATTCCCTTCATTTCTGCCAGGTGATATAAAATTGTACTGTCGTAAAATTTTGGTTTGTGTTTTTAATATTGCCTATTTTCAAATTTTCTACATCTTATTTACATTCAAATTTATCTATCTCTGATATTGTGTAACAGTTTTTATGATTGCTAAATTGTTTAATAAGTTATCTTGATAAATGTTAAAAATCATACCATGGGGATAGTTGTAACAAAATCCCGGGGCTTGTTGTAACATCTTACACCATGCATTGTCTGGTATGTGGTGAAGCTTACACAAATACAAACAAAAAAGATTGGATATAGTGTATTAGAAATAAATAATTTAATTACTTACTGTGATTTAAAAGTGCTATTATGATTATAAGTAGTGTTTAACTAAATAAAACTCTTAATTACTTAATTTTTAAGTGTTGATTACAAAAAAGTGTATTTGAGTTGATTTTTGATAAGAATTACATAATACTTACTTTGGAAAGATGTCAATTTTGTTAAAAATAAATAAAGAAAGAATGATTAGAGGTATTAATGTCGTTTTTTATTGTCGTTACTACATGCCCCGGTAGACGTTACAACTTGCCCCAAGCACGAGGTAAGTTGTAACACCGCACTTCTTTTAGAAAATAATTGATTGTTAAATAATGACCAATAATTATGATATTATTTTTACTTGATTTGGTAGAGGAAGAGTTACAGTATCCATCAATCTTTATTTAGTAGAAATTGAATCAATAGATCTCAAGATATACTAGTTTTACTGAAAACTGTTACAACAAGCCCCTCGCTCCCCTAAATAACGTTTTCAAAAAAAAAGATTTTCTGTAAATATATTTTTACTTTTAGCATGACATGCCTCCTTTTTGACTTCTGGTGTAAGAAAACCATTTCACCATGGAATACGTAACCATTGGAGAAAGCCTTTGTTATTCTAAAAGAAAGTTGTCACTTGCTAAAATTCGAAGTAAGAATTGTCGCGTCTAATTAGCAGCCGCCATTTTAGAAAAGTTTCTGATTGGCAAACGTCACGCAAAGAGAACGTGTAACCTGTTAATACAAACATTCATTTAAACAGCTTGGATACAGTTATTTTAGGTTGCGCTTTTCTAACCATTTCAAGTTATATAAACCTCTACACCTCTGCACTACTACAGTAACTGTAGCTTATATTATAGCAACTTTACAATGGACTCAAGTAAACTTGTTACACATAAATACGCGCAAATTTAAAAAAGACATTTGTGAAAAATCAATTAAACTACTTCATGTTTATCTCTTGACCAAAAATGATAACTCTAATAGCCTGTAGGACAAGAGAACAAATAAGTAGCATATTAATGACTTACGAGTTGGAAACACTCAATTCATCTTTTATATTGTTTGTTCAGGACTCCACACCTGAGCCCCGGAATATACGTTTATATCTGTCACAGATGTTGGAACAATTTATAAGATGATAGCGGTAATTGAAAATATGCGCATGAGTAGGTATGCATTTTACAATACAAAGAACAAGCTGGTATAATCCTCGACAGCTGTTCAGATAAGATATAGTGTATTGGTATCATGTAGAAATCCTTTTAATTAAGTGTTCAAATGAAATAAAAATTAATTTACCACCCATCGGTAAATCAAAAATTAGTGTTTGTAGTTAATGCTTATTCTAAAACCATAACCTATTGGCGCGAAAAGAAAAGAAAATTTTATAATATTACAAGGAAAATTCGATTCAAAAATTGCAAATCTGAAGTGATAGTTTTTTCGCGTTCATCCTCAATTTTAAGTCGACTTTTCATAACTATTTTTATTGATACCTAGTTTTTTTAAAAAGGCTACAATTTTAAAATCCCGCGCATGATAAATATACCCTAACAATGTTTTATTTACGTTCAATTAATATTGCATATAATTGAACTGATATTGCGCCTTTTTACTACTCGTACAAGAATGCTTAGACAAATAAACATATTAAAAGATTCAACTGTCTTTTAAATATTTCTAATTGACCACCTCTGTGGCGCACGCGATAAGTCCCGGTTTTGATTCCCGTTTCTGAAATATCAAATTAAATGTCTTTTTGAAATCGTATCTGGGTGTAACTTTGTTTTACCAAAGTTCTTTATTGTTCCTAAAAAAACAAGTTTATGCTTAGTTAGGGCCACATAGATACTATTTTACTCGGGAGACATAAAATTTAATTAAAAAAAAATATAGGCCTCTTCGTACAAAATGTCATTTTCAACTCTACCTACCTTACTTATACATACCATTGTTGTTCGCAGTCCACCCATATATAAGCGACGTTTGTCCCACGTGGCATACCCCGATTTGTACCACCTGACAGTGACGTACGATGATCGAACATTACACGACCCCGACCTGGCGATTCTACGACTTTTCTGCGCCACGTAAAAATACGAATTTGTACCATCTTCACGAAGAAAGTACGTCTCAAGTAGACGCTTGATCCCGATTTGAAGATACGTAAATACTTAATTGGGATTTGTTATTCAAGAATTTGAACCTTATTATTCAAACAAGTAGCTTTGTTAGTTATTCTTTTTTTTTTTCATTCATTCAACAAAAATAAACGTATTTCCCTTTTGAAAATACCCTCGGAAATCGTCTGCGATTAATATCAGTGGCTCAGGGCTTAAAAACAAATGCGGTTGAACCGCGTTTCGTTTCCTGGCCAAAGAGTTACAGCCTCGAAATCCCTCTTTCTTAATATCCATTGAATCTGCGCCATCGATCAGGTGTCCTGCCCTGAAACCTTAGAAGACCGAACTTAAGGAAATAAAACAGCTACTCTTTCGAGGGTTGGATGTATTCCAAGCCTTTTAACGGGTAGTTTAAATGGAGTGGTTTTAAGATGTTCATTTTGTTTAAATCATTTGTCACTTTGGATAACTTATGGATGATGGCCTTTGATATTTTATTAAAGTTGATATTTTTAAAACTAATAGCTTACCGCTTTATTTTGAAATTTTAACCCAGAGGAACAAAATTATTTTTGGTCTTTGTCGCTTTTATGCGATAGCTTTCGTAACTAAACGTAAAAAAAAGATTGAACCGAAAATTGTTAAGCAAATATTGTCACTAAATATTGTTGATTGTTCACGTAATTTGTTTTAAACTTTGAATTTATTATTTTTATGATTCATACGATTCGTAGTAGTGCCCCGGTTTACAATTCCTTAACTAAGGTAATACATGGAGAGCATTTGTCTTACGGCTTTTATAATTATAACTAAGTATATCGTATAAACTTTAAAGCATTGTTAAGAGTATTGCTATTCTTAACTTTAATTTGATATAGATAGTTTTAAATACAAAGATAATTTTATTAATAAAATGTATTACTTAACAACTTGGAGCTACTGTTAATTAATTAAATTAAATAATAAAGTACTTACTATATCTAATATAGGCTTTATATCACACATTATTTTCAAGAAACCCGTTGATACATAGACAGATATCATATAAGTTATACGTACATATACTGCACTAAGCATCAAAAATAACAAATTTACGTAGACACCTAAAATATAAAAGTTTGTGTCTTTTCGATAGAGAGATTAATAGAATATTATTTATATAAACAATAAATAAAAAATACAGTTGCATACGTTGCAAATTGTCTCAACTTTGCGTGTCTCCGCAGCAGGGTAAAGTCTACTTGTTAATGGTTTTATATGAGATGTTTGAACCTCGAGTATCAAGCCAGAGAGCATTAACAGTAGGATTCCGTGTAAATCCGAGGAAAGCCCGCCGGGGACCGTCCGACTCGCAAACACGATCAACACCCCTACTTTTGATAGTATTTACTGCACTGAATTCCGAATAACAAAAAAAAAGTTGTTTTTGGTTTAAAAAAAAAAGTGTGATGCTATCGTTTAAACTGCGCTGTCTCAGATTAAAATGTACCTATGCCAAAATTCCCAACCATAGGCGGATTTAACAGCGGTTAAAAAATGCTTAAAAAATATAAGTTGCCTATTTGATTATTTTATCCTCACCTTATCAGAATGCAAGGAATGAAGGGAAAATCGAATACGTTTTTTCAGAAATACTTATCAATCAACTACAGTATCCTTAAGCTATAACAGTATGTAGAAATACGAGTACCAACTTTACAATTTGCACCTGCCTGAGCAAGTCAACATCGAGCGGTTAACAAGACGTAATAAGTATTAACAATCGAGTATCATTCGAGAACCAATCGTAATACTTTCCAGGCTTTACAAGAATGGCTTATCGGGCACCTGTCCCCATGCATATTAAAACGTCGGAAGCCCACAAGTTGACTTCGAGAGAGAATTTTCTATTAGCAAAGAAACTGGGATGTGAATAAAGAACATCGCTTTTAGTAAGCTATTTGTTTAAGAATTGCTCACTAAACTTGGTAAGCTACTTGGCACACGTTAATATTATTTTATTTTTACAATTATAACAAACTAGCGACCCGCTGACGCTTCGCAATGATGTTATTTTAGCCGACTTGTTCAAGAAACATTGATTTTTGGCAGACTTTAATAACTTTTTCTGAACGTTCTTTATTTACAAATTTAAGTTAAAAAAAGTACCTAAAAGGTGGCGAAAAACGCATTAAAATCCGGACATAGGGACAGAGAAAGCGACTTTGTTTCATACTATGTAGTTACTCATTAGGTGCAAAATGCAAAATGCTACACTAGACTGTTAAGCAAAAAGGTCCGGATTCGTCTTTTGAATTTTCCTTGCCAATATATTACTTAATTGTCATCCAGTTTATTACGGAATGCCTTAAATACAACACTTGCGATTATTTGAGAATAATTCATGTCAGGTAGCCAGAGAATTGATTTTAAATTATAATATTGCCGTCACATGGAGTACCTAGTAAGGAAATTGCAGGTAATTTGATTATAAATTCCTTTTGGAAGCGAAAGCCTTGATAGGATGCTGCATTGGTCAAAGGTTCTTCAATCTAACTAACCGGATATAGTTAGCTCAGATCAAATTATTAACTACCGATGTATGAAGAGACTTCAGTTATATAGGTATCTACTACATAAATGCAATCACCTTGGATAGATGGAATTCTTGTGTTGAATATTCAGTGTTAATAGTTTCAATAACAGTATTTTGTGTTCTTAAATAAGTTTTAGTTTATTAAATTAAAAGAAGAATTAAATTGCCAACATGATATAATGCCTTTATTTTTCCTTCAAATGCTACCCAGTCGTACTTATTGATTTTTGGAGTTTAACCACTGGTACCTCTACTAGCAGATTCCTCGTGCTCTCTGAATCAACGTGGTATCAAACACTTAGTAAAATAAAAAAAAGAACAACTAGCAGACAAAAAAACAGACAAATCAAGACACCGTCAGCGCCTATTGTGTGAACCCGGGAAATTATGCGAGAAAATTACAGAACAGATGGCGGTAAATTCAAAAATCGTATTTTACTATACTCTATGTAGACGACAAAAATCTCAGTCTACCTGTGACCACGGCATTTGTAAAAATGACAAAACTTTGGGAAATCAAAAAATAAATTAACAAACGGCTAAAAACACGTGAATCTGAGTTTAATTTCAAGCAAACCATTGATTCTGTCAATCAATAATCAACAAACTCGTAGCTGTAGGTATCGCAGCTATTGTTGCCCAAGATGCAAAATCTAGATAACGATACAATAATAACAATATTTCACACTACACACGAGTAACCAGCTCATTTTTATCATTGTCATGTTACAATGGGACTAATGAATTACCTTTTTTACGGTTTACAGTGATTCGACAAAATGCGCATCTGAAATTATTGGTTGACGGTGAGATTAAAATCATTAGGTACTGCTGATTAGGATTTCCGTAAATATTGTTAGATGCTATTTTGTTCAGGTACTTAACCAACAATAGTATTCTTAAACAATCAACAATATATTGTATACCTTATTATTTTAGCATTACTTTAACGTAACATTCATTTTTCTCTTGGGTTTAATATAGGTAGCTACTAGCGGCCGCCCGCGACTCCGTTCGTGTGGAAGTCGTTTTCCCGTGGGAATGAGAAGTTTTCCGGGGGTAAAATGTACCCTATGTGTTATTCTGATGTATAACCTAATATAGGTTCTGTACTGCAAAGTTTCATCCAGTAGTTTTTACGCGAAAGAGTAACAAACATCCATACACCCATACCTACATACTCACAAACTTTTACATTTATAACATTAGTAGAATACTACGGAATTCAAAACCAAATTTAAGTCGGCACGCACTCGTTAAATATTTAAGACAGTTATTATTTTCTAAATTTTACAATGACTAAATACAAAGGGCTAGTTGGAAACTTAACATTCTTATAACAACATTGTGATGTTTCATTCTAAAATTTAAGCTTCATCTCAAATTTCGAGATAGCGAGTACCAACTTCAAGTGCCTTAACATTGTAGGGTTAACAAAAGAGGCTCTTTATATGCTAAATAGGAGATCCAGCTTATTTTGCGGAAAGTACTTAATGTACTTTTGCACTATTGCAAGCAAAATTTCCATTTTGTTACCAGACAATATGGCAATGAATGATTGCTTTGTTTGCTTTTTTTTAATAGGAGAAACGTTTTTGTAACATGGGTGACAAAAACGTTTCTCAATGTAGCTAAACTAGCTGTTGATAGGCCCCATAAGTCGACTTTTGTTTTGTTTTAAATGAGCAAAAAATACTCTTTTTCAAATCCTTAACGTATTTTTTTCCGTAAAAAAAGTGTTTTGAAGTGTTTATGAAGTATTCACATAGTTAATTTATTATCAGCAACGTTGCTGTTTTCCAAACAAAGTTAGTCTTAGAGGAACATCGACGAAGTTGGTAACGAAATTAATAATGAAAATGAAAAGTAAACTAGTCTAGGGACTTTTGAATCAGCATTTAGTTTTAGGTAGGTACTTTTTAATTTAAATTTCTTATTGAAAGAAAACCAGCCGTTTGGCAAAATGCAATACCTCAGTAATAATAATAAAAAAATAAATGTGACATTATTTTTAGAATGAAATAAATTCCTTACAGTGTTTGACTATAAATTAAAAAAATATTATGTGTATTTAAAATGAAATTCGCGTCCTGTATTTTGTATATGGGTCTATTTGATAGCTCAAAGTCGCCATACAAGATCGGAACACAATTGCTGCTAACTTCGGTTAACTACTTCCTTATTAATTCACGAAGCAATGTACTTGTAATTACAATACAATGAGACTTTATACTTTAGTTATCGAATTGTTGGTATTAACGTTGAAGCCACGAATTGGGTGAAATTAGTAAAGGTTATTTGAGATTGAATAAATTAAAGAAGATATCTATAGAAGAGAGGGAAGATGAAGAAGAATTTAAATTATACTTAAGGTACGAGAAGCAAAAGATTTTTGAGTTTTATTTTGTTTACATTTATTAATAATTTCATTTCTTATTCGCAAATTGTTGCATGCTAGATAAAAATTAATCACCTATTAGATCTGATAGCAATTAAAGTAAGTAATTGAGATGGAAAACAATGTCTCGATACGATCGATTAAAATCAGATGTACATCGATTAATATAACGGCTTTCTTTAAGCTAATCCGTAAAGGTGCAGCCTAATAATGTAATATCATTTGTATGTGTGTCACAATACACGAATTACTATTCAAGTTCATTGCAACGCCAAAAAAACATTACAATTTGTCAACACAAATTGAATTATGCCAGCCTTGAACAAACCGAGACAGAATTATTTTTTTACTCGATATTACGTAGTTGCAATTGTACGATAATTGTCTTCACGGTTTACTCTTGTTTATGCATAGTTTTTTAAGGTTTTATATTACCTATATGACAGCTGAATAGTAATTCGCATCTTATTAATATTAATATAGGTAATTTTCCTACAAGGTTAGGTTAGTCACTTTAATTTGCGAATTCGGCTTAAAAATTAGGAACGTGGTAGGTAGACCAAAATAAAAGAAAACTAGCTTTGCGGGCGAATTACTTACTATATAAACTAATTACATTTTGTATTTTATGAGAGATGCTAGAAAACAAGCAAGCTGGTCACGTGTTGGTAAGTGATCACCGCCGCCCATATTCACCCACAATTACATATGCATTGAATGCGTTGAGGGTGCGTTGCTGGCCTTTGAGAAAATTGGGCACTGGATATCGCACTGACCGAACGAAACACAGGAACATCGTCCCTACTTCACGTCGGTTTTCTGTGCGACGGTGGTATTTCACCGGTCGAAACGGCACATTAATCGCTGTAAACAGTGCCAACAGCTAGACTCTACCACTTAAAAAAGAAGCATATTCAGTTAAACCTTAAAGTTACATATTTACCATCTTTCTTTTTTAAATACCTACCTACCTATGCAATAATCTGTGCTGAGTTTCCAATTTATATTTGAAATATACATATCACTTCAACCATTTCCAATTAATGAGTGTACCTTAGTCATACAACAACTACCATATTTACTTACTCAATCAATATTATTATAGATATCCCTCTTTGCCCTTTGTTTTCATCATTAGCATAGCAAATAAAATTATCTTGGTGACCCCTCAACTTAACTGAGAAAGCTAAACAACAAATTAGTAGATAATGGAGGTCTTTAAACTATTTGTTGTTGTGTTGTAGTTCTTAATAGGTATGTACAACATTTTGGACGGGATAATTAACATAATTATTGTCTTTTAGAAGACAATAATCATGTTAATTAAAAGACAATAATCATGGTAAATATCTCGTTCAAAGTGTTGTAAATAATAATAACCATTTTAGTTTTAAAACTTATCTTAATTGGTATATTTAGTTTGTCTGTATGTATGTGCCCATGTGAAATTTAGAAGTATCTACTTATATCTTAGCTTATTTATTGACCTCCAAGTATGTCGATTGTTGGTTTGAGTCAGTTTTGAAAGTTTTAAAATTGGGTCCTGTATTATTATAATATAATTATACTAGTGGCCGCCCGTGACTCCGTTCGGTTTCCCGTGGAATCTGATGTATAACCTATATTACTGCAAAGTTTCATCCAAATCCATCAAGTAGTTTTCACGTGAAAGAGTAACAAACATCCATCAATACATCCATACATACTCACAAACTTTCACGTTTATAATATAAGTAGGATTATGAGGTCTGTTATCTATTTTCTGCGCATAGTTTAGGGTCACACACGTGGGTTTTTAATTAATTTTATTATTTAGCAAGATGTAGGAGTGTCTTCAACGACGAAAGATTTCGTCTGCTCCCCTAAAATAAGCAATTTATTATAATATTGCGGTAAAGAAATTGCAGTAATTTTGTGACAAATTAACGTTTTCAGTCATTTTAAAATAAATTATGTAGAATAAAACTAATTTAAAGATTGCTCTGCAAACCTTATCTAATCAATGTACATCTTATCTTAAAAAATGATGCAAAGAAAATGCAGATTAACATTAGAATTTATGTTTTACTAGTGGCCGCCCGCGACTCCGTTCGCGTGGAAGTCGGTTTCCCGTGAGAATGAGATGTTTTCCCGCTGTAAAAAGTACCCTATGTGCTATTCTGATGTATAACCTATATTACTGCAAAGTTTCATCCAAATCCATCCAGTAGTTTTTACGTGAAAGAGTAACAAACATCCATCCATCCATCCATCCATACATTCATACATCCTCACAAACTTTCACATTTATAATATTAGTAGGATGTAACTACTTGTATGTAATGTGGTAAGTTATTTACGCATATAAAAATGGTTCTCACTCATACAATAGCTTAATAGGTAATCACAATTACGTTATTACACGGCTACTGTGTACCAGAATTGATTGGTATTCATAAAGTAAGTAATTACTTTACAGCTTGTGTAAGTAATTGGATCTATTAAAGATGACAACTTAGTAAAACTCTAAAATATTTGAACCTAATATATGTAAAGCGAAATATTTTGTAGACTGGCACTATACCAAGGGTGTCTCAAATAATCTGAGTATAAAGGAATATGACTTAGGTAGAAGTAAAAATAAGAAAATAACTATAAATTTTCGATATTTTAATTTTAAAGTTTATAATCACAGACTAATTAAATAACTATAAACTTATTACATTTTTTATGTTTTTTATACATACAAAGGTACTTATGTTGATAAAATAACTTAAGTTAGGCCTTTGGCGTTTCCTTAGGCTTCATACTGTCGAACTGTAAAAAAGAAAATATTTTTTTATCAAACTAATAAAAATAAATTATTATATGACAATTAATAAATAAAAAGAAAACAATGTCAAAAACTTAACATAAATTACTTTAGAAATTTAAATAATGTTATCATTCGGGTTAATGTGTTCCATCAAAAGAGTAGGTACCCATCATATAAAAAAAAACACGCCAACTATTAAACAAGACATACCATACATAAACATATACTTAAGGTTAATAATTATTATTTGTTTTATTCGGTTTTGGAAAATTATTTAAGTAGATAGCCTAATTACCTACAAAAAACAAAAGAGATACATAACTCAAAAATTGTGTTACTTTTACTAAGACTCTTTCTCAACTTACCTTAGTTCTAGTTATGGTAGGTTATCCCTATCAGTTAGTAGTACCTAACACTATAGTTTTTGTGTTTCAAATAAGACGCACTATCCGATTCTGCGATTTTTTTACGCCTAAAAACCTCTAAATACTAATATCACGCTTTCCACAAAATGAACCTTAAAATCTTTTTTTTTTATAGTACGATGCTATATCTCAAAGCAGTACTTATTTAATAAGTTAATATATTTGAGAAGTTCCATTTTATCCATAGAATATAATATTTCAGATGACTCACCGTTTTAGAGATTGTGCCTACTACTTCGTCAAAGTTCTTTTTAACATTATCTGGTTTGATAGCCTCTGAGATTTGATCGCCGAAATTTTTGGCCATTTCTTGTGCTTTCTTCCAAATGGCATCAGCATCCATAGCCGGCTTTTCAGGCGCCGCAGGAGCGTCACGCTTTACAAAAGCGTGAACCTGAATAAGTAAAATTAAGTAATTTATTAATATTTTTGGCTCAAAAAACATTAGTCGAAACATTTATACATTTGGTCTATATACTCGTATCTATATCAAACAAAGAGAAAACTCTGTAGTTTGTTTGTAACATTTTAAACTTTTCATGTCATCAATACTTTTTATTTTCTATACCTATAACATGGATAAAACTTATTTTTAAAAGCACACTCTTAAAAGAAAATCTATCAGTTACGTTATTCTACGGTTTTTTTTTAATATATTAAATACAACCACTTACGCTCAATATGCACACAGCGAGCACAACAAAAAGTGTCTTGTTCATTTTGATTGGTAGCACGTCGGTTACTGTCAAATGCTTCACTCAAACTGGTGGCTGAATGACATCTCTGTGCCCTTATGTGTTGTCATCAATAGCCAATGTAAACATCGTGTTATCTGCGTGACCCCTAAACTGTTCCGGGAAAGCCAATCTACTAATGAATTGGCAGCCATTTTAAAATACGCATTAGTGGCCGCTTTGTCTTTGATACTTTTGACTGATACTTATTATTTATTTACAAAACGTTAATGATAATATATTTTTGAATATTCACGATACTGTAGCCTTTTCAAAAAACGATAGTGAAGAGCGTGTCGAAATTATTTGCGTAGTTTAAAAGGAATTAGAAAATTTACATATGAAAAGGTACGTGAATTTGTTTTGTTCTGTTCAGAAAAAATGATATTGACTTTAACGATGGAAGATATTTTTCAATCGCATTAGGTTTATTAATGCTGTAGTTAGAATATGTTTGAGGTCTCTTCCAAAATCCTATTAAATTACAATTGAAGTTTAAAGTAAAATCACAACCGTTTTTCATGAAGATCTTATTAAATAAAAAAGAAGCTAAGATCAAATAGCAAAGAAAACTTAGTAAAATAATTCGTGTTCAGTAAGTTAAGTATGTATGATAATCGCTTTATATGTAATAAACCTTGAACTGAGATGCTTCTTACAAGATAAGTGTTTAAATTGATAAGTTTTTTATCGCTAACTGACTGCACTACTGAGTGCGGTAACGTTACATATTTTTTTGCTTAAATAATAGTTCACTTTGGTATCCGTGTTTAAGTTTCAACTGCTTTGTACGGTACGAGTAACGTAACTTATAAGTTCATTCGAGTCACCTCTAGTTTTATTAACTTGATTTATATTTGTAATCCTGTTATCAGGCAATAAAAAACTAATTTCAACTTTGACGGTTGGTTATCAAAAAATTGTATAATGTCTTTGATCATTATTTATGAGTAATTGGTGTGTCAGTCTGGAGATTTATTATTATTATTATTATATTATTTATGAGCAAATGTGAATGGAATTTGCTTTTATTATTTTGAAAATATTGATTGATAAAACACTCAAGTCTTAAAAATTACTCGTATTTGTGTGTTTAGATCTCGGTATTTAAGTAGAGGGCTATTCTCTAACTTGTTTTCTAGCAATTGATATGAAATCTAACGACAAAATAACAATAGGTATTTGTATGACCAAACCGGTATTTTGTCAGATTTTGATAACCAGTTTATGTAACTTGGCAGTAACAGGATACCTTCGTGACGCCAATTTTGCTACAACACTACCACGACTTCTTGGCGACCTTACGTTATTTTATTTATACTTAGTGTAATACTAGTAAAAACCCATGACTTCGTCTGCGATAAAATGATGAAAATAAGACTTATTTCCGCTGTTAAAAGAAATCTATTTTTATAACAGGCTTTTAAAATATGTCAATCCCAAAATTCATTAAATACAATTCACCGTTTCGACTTGTAATTGTTAGTAGAAAACACAAACATATACACATTGGTATATTTGTAATTTTAGTAAATATTTTCAAAGTTTTTTTTTAAATTGGTTTTCTTCCAGTGGCTTTTGATACTATTATTGGTATCGGGATTATATTGAAGAGTTGATAGGTACTTAAATAAAAAAAGAGTAATTTATATTATTTTTATTTGATACTTTTATGCAATTCTACAAATAAATATGTATGTTAAGTGCAAATATCACACACAGGAATAACTAAATTAAGGATTTATATTTTAAAACATGTACCTTTCAAAATATTATTTGATGCCTTAATACAAAAATAAAGCTACGCAATAAATAAATAAAAAGTTCAGAAAGAAATACTTATTCTAGGCGTAAAAACACATAAAAAGCAAAAAAGGAACGTACGTAAAAAAAAATTACAGCTTTGAAATGTATTAAAAATTCAATGCTTCATTTTATGTCTAATATTTTCTATTGCGCGTCTCAACTACAGTTTCAAATTCATACTCATGATCTTCTGTAACTTCTTCTTCAGAATGTACTGGTGGCTGAAGTTTTTTCATCTATAATCAAAAAGATTGGCCATATTATATGTAGGCTGTTATTAAAAAAAAAACGGAATTTAATAATGAAGTCGCTCTATACTATTTGTGTATTTGAGTAACCTAAAATGTAGGATTCTAATATGCCCTCAAAAACATAAGTGTTTTTTTTTATTAAAAGGTGCATTGATCTACCTAATATTATTCAGCACACATTATTTACTATTTAATTTAAACTTTTTTACACAAATTTCATATTGCGATATCAGCTTGTGAATACAATTTTGTAATTCCTACTAATATTATAAACGTGAAAGTTTGTGAGTATGTATGGATGGATGTTTGTTACTCTTTCACGTAAAAACTACTTGACGGATTTGGATGAAACTTTTGCAGTAATATAGGTTTAACATCAGAATAACACATAGGGTACTTTTTACCGCGGTAAAACATCTCATTCCCACGGGAAACTGACTTCCACGCGAACGGAGTCGTGGGCGGCCACCAGTACTACATAAAACCTTCTTAAGAATCTTATGTTGTGGAAACATGTATTTGTTTAACGAACCGTCCGATCTTTGTTAGCTCGTCTAAGTATTTAAGTAACATCGCAAACATTTACTCACTTTGATATAAACGTACCAAGTTACTATTTACATGCTCTTGGTACATTCAATATTACTTTAATAGAACCAGTAAGTAACAACTTAGTTTTAAGAGGGCAAGTAATGCACTTAAAACATAAGGAGCTTATATATACGTAAAAACCGAGCACAAGCAAACATCAAAGTATTTTAGCTGTACATAACATTTGAAATTAGTAACATACTGTTTATATTTAACTCAACGAAATTTCAGTTTAATTATAGTGAACCGACTTAAAGTCAGGCGGGCTTGTTCATACTATAAGTTAATGAAAACCTACAAATTATATCTACCTTTGCTAGTGAAGAAAGTTTTTTTGTCAAATAATGTAATTTACGGCATAAGAGCACATGCAAGGTCGGTTCCATAGCGCTAATTGTAAATATTTATGGAATACTGTAAAAATCAAAGGAAAAAAAAATCTCTCACATGACGCAATCACATGCAACTAACTATACTTCGCTATTAGTTACGGGTACAAGTTGGTATCCTTGGTGTATCCCACCCAGGCCCAATAACTTTTATCGCCGGTTGGCAAGTTCTTTCACATCCAAAACACATATTAGACAACACTTTTTAAATTTAAACAAATTTTAAGAACTCATCACAACAACACAAGCACAAAGAATTAATTTAGACATGATTTTGAGTATCTACCTATTCCTCGAAGACCCGCGTCCTTTTTCCAGTATCTATAACTTCAAACTCTAGCTATTTATTGAATTAAAGAGCCCTCATTTAGCTCTTGGCTATTAAGATATTTTTTGTAATTTTACAGAATAGTATAAACTTACCAAATATTCATGCAAAGTAGGTAGTGATAATTCATGACCATAGATTTCAACTTCCGAGAGAAGTTCCAACAAATGATTTTCAAATGTTTCTTTTAGCTGCTGCTCTACTTCTCCAAAATCTTCTTTTTCTTCATTCCTTGTTTCATTGCCAAGATACCCCAAGGCCTACAAAAAAATCATGAAATCATAAAATTACTGAGCAAAGTCACTATTTTTTTTATAAACCGCGTAACAATTTCCATTGAGAACGTTTTTGATTAAAATAATTTCAGAATCATTTTTTTTTAAATAGTCATTCTGTCAAAAGAAAGTTATAAGATGCACTTAATTATTAATTCAATCCAGTACTGGAGACGTTTATTCATTTGTTAACTCAAAAAGTTGAAAAATAGAAAATAAAAGTGAGATTCTGCGCGTTTAAGGCATTTTTATTATATATCTAAAGTTCATAACTTATGGCACAGAGTAGATTTGACCACGTTGGTTTTGAATGGTATCCTATTCATTTTAAAATCTGTGTTAATTAAACTTACTTACCAAGTAGTCAAAAAAGGAGTTCAGTGCTTGAAGAATACCTTCGTGGTGAACCTCCTCGTGTTCATATTTCCTAGCTGCCATCAGCAGAGACAACAGCTGGTGTTCCATGGATTTTTCTAGCCTCTGTTTTGCTACTTCTACGGGGTTGCCGCTGTCTATGTTTTTGTACGCTGGATATCCCATTGACTACAAATAAGTGGTTAACTCTTAGATCTAACTTACAATGGCAAAATTTTATAGGAATGCAAAAATATATGCAGTGGAACAGTCAAATTTTAGTCTAGTCTCAATATAGTAATACTAACTCATAGGTAAGTAGACCATAAGGCTTGTGTATAAATCAAAACATAAAAAAAACCTTCTCGCGTTCCTTTTAGGAATATCGCATAGAAGATTCCGTACCGCAGTTACGTTTGAAATTCACGTTCTGTAAAGAAAGCTACTGAAAAGAAACATCGACTGATGATAACGCGGTTGTTATGTTTCCTTAAAATTTACTTAGGACTATCTTCAAAGTTTACGTATTTGTTATTTTTATGATAAAATCTTTTTATAAAAAAAAGTAGATTTGAGATATATATTCTCAGATGCGAAAGTTAAAGCAAACTACGCTAAGATTCTCGCATTCGCTGAATAGCTCAAAATAAATTGGATATTTTACGACTAATTTCCAAAATGATGATTCATGAATTTCTTTTTAATAAAAACTTACACAGTAAAACAGCGTAGCCAGTAACGGTAAGTAAAAAAGTTTGCACATTTTGACGGAACTACTCGGTGCTTCAGTTGGTGAAATACAAATGAAAAAAAAAAACTTTATTACTAGCTTTTATATGTAGGAAAAAAAATATCTTTATGGCAACTTAGTAAAACCAATGATAGAACACGTCTTAAGGATTTATTAATAAAACAGGGACGTGTTTCAAACAAAAGATCAATATTAATTAGCTTAGCGAGATACTAAGTTACTCATATCATACCTCATGATTTATAATTTAATCTATTTAAAAGCATGTTTTGGTAGATTAAAGAACTTTTACTTTTTGAATATTTTACTTTTCTACAAGATTTTAACTGGGAATTTCATATTGATATACCAATACCAAAATTTTTACAACTTAACCTTTTTTCATACACAGAACTGTTATATTAGAATAATCGGTCACGTATTCAATATAAGCAGGAACAGACATTAACTAGCACTCAATAGATCCGCGAGCGTTTATTAGTCATCTACGAGTAGAAACATACGTGCCTTGGTTTGGTACAGTCCAACATGTACTTTAGGTGTTATTAATACCTACCATTGTTGTCTTAGTCTCTAGCAGAGTAAATATATTTTTATTTGTTTTGGTAGAAATACCTAAAAGTACCTTCTTATACATGTCAAAATGTTGGGTCGATGACTTTTCGGACACAAAAAACTCGGACACCTTGGTAAAAAGTAATATTAAAATTGAAAATCCATAGTTAGGCCAAGGTGTCCGAGTTTTTTGTGTCCGAAAAGTCATCGACACCAAATGTTTGGCCTCTGTCTTTCTTTGCTGTTACTTTGACTCCTAAAAAGATTATTTATTGTAACAATTCGGTGTAGAGTGGTCAATTTGTTACCCTGCGATGTGTTGAAAAATCATACTGGGAAATTTGAACTGTTAATAAATGGCTTTGAAAAATGTTTCTGCCCTTGTTTTTACTGAGTATCGCAAAAAAATACAATATTATATTTTAAAAAATACTATTAACCTAAATCTCTGTAAAAAAAAATTCATCATACACTTTTAACTACATAGGTAAGCCAACATTTAACCTAAAAACCCTTACTACCCGTCTGTACCCAAAAGTAATTCGAGAACTACCCGCAAATTTAAATTACGAATTACATCGTTCGCACACTAGAGGTCGCTTTAAAATTTATCGTAACAATATCAATTACTACAACCCTTCCTGGGATATATTAATATTTAAATCACGTTGTTCTAGAAGCCCTTTATTGTGACCCGCCCACGCTTCGCAATGGTGTAATTTGGCGCGACTTGTTCCCGTTAAGTTGAATTATAGCTAACTTAAAATAACTTTATCAGAATTTTCTTTATTTACAAATTTAAATGAAAAAAATATCTATAAGTAAGTGAAAACCGCATTAAAATCCGTTAAGTGGTTTAGGAGGAGTTAGTGGACAAACATACAAACAGACACAATGAGCGACTGGGATTTATACTATGTAATGATGATGATGGGTTCTAATACTTCAACTACTATTTGGCAGATATAAAGTGAACCCTTCTACATATTGATTAAATTTAATCAAATCATTACAATTTTGTTCCATTATTTATTTTCATACATCTTAGATTTTAATTACAACTAACAATCTGCATTATAAGTTACAACTAGTTATTTTGTTGACTGTTGTTGCTAACCAGCTTAGTATTACTTTAATAACGTTTATTCAAATATTTTTCCGCTTTAAAATTAATTTTATTTAGATGTTTGGTAAACGTGTTAAAATCATAACCCAACAGTCTTATAATTTGGTCTACACTATTTTTTTATAAAGCTGACTCCTAAAACGAACAATGACAAAATTTTGCCATCGGCCGCGTTTTCACAAAGTAAATTAGGTTAGAACCTAACCACATGGTTTGAAGAATGGCTTGTAAATTATAGCCAGGCCCAGATCCATTCCATTTGGCAATCGTGTCGGTATCAACTAATATAAATTAATGTTGCCATCCCTCTCTTTTATATCCATGCTTTTTCTTGAGGTTTTTGTCTGGGGTTCCGAAGGTAAGTGGTCAGTTTTTGTCCAGCTTGGCCCAGTTTTCCGAAAGAGGAGATGGGAGCGTGCTCAATAGCTTTTGGGTCACATCAAACGTGTTATAGACAAAATACGAATGATAGAACAGCTGCCTGTTTAAGATTTTTCAGAATTTATGACAACGCGGTAGAAGTATGCAAACTGTGTCTATTCTTATTTAACGACCATTTTTAGAATCTTGAGTCCGACCGCTGCTAGCTTTCTTCAGCTGTAATACGCATAACATTATTTAATAAATCCTTCTGGATATAGAATCTCATCTCCCGTATTGGAATTTTTAGATTAAAACCTTATTCCGTACCCAAGGCTTCAATCGGGGGATGTTTACAATCTTGGATGCACCGGAGCAAACAACACTGGTGTGAGCGTACCAGGTGTGTTAGGTTGTTTGTATTTCATTACACTACACCGGTAACACCAAATAAACCTTGGCTGATCGAGATTTGAGCAGAAAAATAGTGGGACACGAAGATTTAGTTTTCAATATGTCACCTTTTTCCTTTTCAGCAACAAATGTTTAGGCGATAGAGGAACTAACGCCTTACTCGGCTGTCTCATCATTATGAATATTTGATAGTTGAAAAAAAATATATGTTTTATGTATATTTTTAGTTGCAGAGATGAAGAATTCAATGTAAGCCTTTAAGTCGGTTGTAGCTTGTGAATAATGCTGGATATGTATTTTTGTAAGGAATTATTTATCCGTTGTAAACTTGGTGACTTCTGTAGAGTCTTTAGAGAAGATATTTCTAGACAAATAATAATTTGATGTTTGCTCTTTAAAACAATACTTTTCTCTCTATATATTCTGTACATAACTTAAGTGTATAACTTAAATTCGATACAAAGTTATTTATTTTTCGCACAAAGAAGGAAGAGTTTAGGAAACCCCAACGCAGACAGAGTAAACAAACACTTCTCAGTATTTTTTTATTTATTAGTCCTACTAATATTATAAACGTGAAAGTTTGTGAGTATGGATGTATGTATGGATGTTTGTTACTCTTTCACGTAAAAACTACTGGATGGATTTTGATGAAACTTTACAGTAATATAGGTTATACATCAGAATAAAATATAGGGTACTTTTTACCGCGGGAAAACTTCTCATTCCCACGGGAAACCGACTTTCACGCGAACAAAGTCGTGGGCGGCCACTAGTTAGATATAAACACTAGTTATCGAGTTCTTTGTAAAAAACATTTAAACATTTTTTTACTTATTTGCTTAGCTGTCATCATAGCACGTAGGTATATAATCGGTATATTTTTCTAAAATTAAACTGACATTAATAATGGTTTAAAACCTTTAACCTCCTCTTTTAACAACTTCAGCAACAAATTGTATACAAAAATATTAAAACTTCTGCAAATATGAGTACAATGTGCTTTGTAGAAATAATTTATCATTTCAAACGCAGTTGCTGCGACGAATATTTTGAATATTCAGACAAGGAGTGGGAATTTCCTTTGGGATTTATTTAAGACAGAATTATTTGGGTTCAGTATTATGTAAGCTGTTTTGCTATATTATTAAATACCTTAATATGCTTAAAATAAGGTGTACTTACTTAGACATATATATTTTAAAGTTTTAGCCACATTTGTTTTCCTAGCTGTCAGTTATTTTAATGTTTTTGTTTGCCAATCTATAATATCATTAGGCATTTCTACCACCTTTTGATTGCTGCTAATAAAAAAGCCTATACAATTTAAAATTAAACTCATTTCGGTATTTAAAAATGCTAAAATGATTTTAATTTAAAATAATATTGATCGCGTTAATCTAAGAAGTTACATTAGCCTATACAATGTTGCAACAAGGAAGAGTTTACAACTTTGTCTAAAATTGTCTAAGTTTTATTAAATTAAGCTTTTAAAACTATAATAGTATTTAATTTTATTTTATTATATAAAACACGACGTCAAAATAAAATACTAGAGTTTCTTCAGTATTGCGAACTCTTATTTTATATTTGGAGACTCTGTTAATAATAAAAATGATTTTATATGACCTGTGCACGTCCGTATACATTTTTGATGAAGCCTACATCCTCTCATCTAAGAATTTTACGTCTTAGGGATTATGGTATAATGTGGCTGAATATAAATCAAAAATATACTAAAGAAAATATATTTAAGGTATATTTTACAGTATGAAATGTATGAAATACTTCAACGCATCAATATATTTTTAAATCTCCATGTGAACAATATTTGTAAAATCTAATGTGTTTTTAAACACGAGGATTATGTTAAAAGGTATTAAAATAGTTTACACTCTACTTGTGCTTTTAACCACGACTCTTGGTCTAGGTACTACATTTCAAAACCGTATACGCTTTTCAGTTGAGGACATCGAATAGCAGGACAAACGAGATAGGACTTGTCATTCATCGTTGTTTGTCAAAGAGACTTTCCATTTGAGTATTTCAGTCCTAAATCCAGTACCGGTGGGTACAACTACTTCCAATAGGCATTCAAATCAAATTGCTCGATCTAATCAAGAACCTTTCACAAGCTGTAGAGCTCCATCGTTTATTTTCCATCCAATTTTCATGGCTTAAGAACCTGGAAAGTCTAAACTTACTAACTTTATTGCATCCTTCATTCGGCCACAAATGACGCCTCACCCGCTGCTATATTGAAAACGTAATGAAAAAACTCCCGCTTCTGAAAACTGGCGTTATTGAAAAACTATTCCATTTAGAGCTTCGCGGATTTCAAGGAACGAGAAGGATAGTTGTAAAAAACCGGCCAAGTGCGAGTCGGACTCGCGCACGAAGGGTTCCTTACTATCATTTTCTACCCTTTTATTAAGATCGAGTAAAAATTGCCCCCCTTTAATATTTACTTTATTGTTTTTGATTATTTATTTTGTAGGTAAGGTAATATACAAGTAAATATTCTGTGAAAATTTGAAGGGTCTACCTGTTACCGTTTTTAATATTGAGCAAAAAAATACGAAAAAAACACGTTTATTGTATTTGTATGTATTTGTATTAGTATTTTTTGTTATAGCGACAATGGAAATACATCATTTGTGAAAATTTCAGCTTTCCAGCTATCACGGTTTATGAGATACAGCCTGAGTAACAGAGTCCCGAGTTTAGAGTAACTTGGTTATACATTTTAATTATCATTTAAGTAACTTACAAACATAAAACATAAAATTAATCCATCATTGTATCAAGTAATAATGTCAATAATTGTATACTAGACGGAATGGGATAACTAGCTCAAACATTAGGTATATATTTAAGTTACCTACCTAAATAAAATAACTACCTACTTCTTCGAGAACCTTAACCTAGAATCAGTATGTATTATATATTTTTTTGAAAAGCCATATAATAAACAAAATAAAAATGGATGCAAAGTTTAATGAAAAGCACGACTGCCGTATTACTGTCTAGCCTTTTTACGTCGATGTGTTTTGGTTAGAGAGTAAGGCAGAGCTATAGGTAATTGACCACAAGTGGACCATGCATTACCGTCATATAAAAAAGAAGCTGTTATTACTTGGCCCTTACTTATTATAAAAAAAACTCTTAATTTATAATAGCACTAGTGGACGCCCGCGACTCCGTCCGCGTGGAAGTCGGTTTCCCGTGGGAATGAGAAGTTTTCCCTCGGTAAAAAGTACCCTATGCGTTATTCTGATGTATAACCTATATTACTGCAAAGTTTCATCCAAACCCATGCAGTAGTTTTTACGTGTAAGAGTAACAAACATCCATACATCCTCACAAACTTTCACATTTATAATATTAGTAGGATGACTAAATTGTTTCTGTTGATCCTTCCAGGTCTCTTCGAGACGGACGGCGTCAAGCTGGCCGGGACGGTATGTGACTATGTGTTCGGGAGGTCGGGCAACCGGCCGACGCACGGGCGCCTCTACACGCCGCAGTACCCGTCCATATACCCGAATAATGTGCGATGCTCCTACCATTTTAATGCAAGGTGAGTGTATCATCATCATTATCATCAGTATAATAGAAATAAGTCGTTAATCGAGTTGGTATGTTTGTCCGCTAACTTCCCCTAAACAACGCAACGGATTTTAATGCGGGTTACACCATCTTTAGGTAATTTTTTCAGTTAAATTTGTAAATAAAGAACAATCGGAAAAAGATTTTTTAAGTTACCCAAAAATCTATCTTTCGTGAACAAGTCGGCCAAAATTACAAAATTACACCGAAGCGTGGGCAGGTCGCTAGTAATAGAAATAAATCCAAGTCGCCAATCGAGTTTGTATGTTTGTCCGCTAACTCCTTCTAAACAACGCAACGGATTTTATTGCGGGTTACACCATCTTTAGGTATTTTTTTCAGTTAAATTTGAATATAAAGAGCCTTCAGGAATAGTTTTTTTAAATAATCCAAAATTCTCTCAGTTCCCAGAAGTCTTACCGAGTAGTTTTACCAATAGAACTACTGGGAATTTTCTTCCCAATAAACTTACTCTGGGAATTTTGATTGATTCGAAAAAAAATCAAATAAACACTTAGTCCGAGTTCTGTAAATTATTAACTCTCACTGCACCATATTAATGTTTTATCTTAGGTCATACGTTGAAGTTCACTATGTAGGTTTAATGTCTATAAATATCTAGGTCTACATGAAAGTAGACTAGAGGGCTATTAGGTCATTTTTTTTACTGGTAAAACTACTGGGAACTGGGGCTAATTCAATGTTTTGCGAAGTGTGGGCCAATTGTATCTTCTAAGACTAATTTTGGAAAGCAGACTACGCAACATTAGGTTTACACTTTGTATATTAGTGTCAGTTCGGGATTGTTGATCTTCCTTTAGTATATTACAATACATGACTATGAGATATTGAGCAAGATTGTGAGTATTGCGATGGTGATGGATCTCGTGCTTAGTATAATATTTCACATTTTTTTTAGTACTGTTTAGTATAGTAGTATTGTAGTGGTTACTTAACAAATTAATACACATTTTATATAATATACATTTTAATTAAACAATACTTAGTTGTCACCATAATTACGAAACCAACGCGTTCCTTTAACTAACACCTTATAATATTTGTTTCCATTCTGTTCATTTTATAAACCTATTTGTTGCATTACAGACCCAAAGAACGTGTGAAGATAGTCTTCGAAGAAGTATCACTCCAAAAAGGCGACATTAGGTGAGTCATATATACTTCATAACATAGTATATTTACCTACCAATGACATTGAACCGACCTTAGGCCTAAGCGTTCCGAAGCCTGCTATTCCACAAAATAGAGGCTTGTTATAATCCAGATTCCGGATCTATCTAGTATAATCCAGATATTACCGGATAACGCTAGTGAGACATGAGAAGCTTGCTCGTAAAGTTGCTCGTAAAATATTTCTATCATATTGGACGAAACCCGCAAAGTACCAGGGATTCGGGAGATCAGCATTTCTTAAAATAGAAAATTCGGATTTGGGTTTGAGCCCTGATTTCTATTAAAATATTCTCGTTTACCGTATCATCCGTTACCTTAAACAATTTAAATTAACAATAACCAAAAAACAATTATACTGCTTCTAAAATTAACCTTTAAGTGGTTAGACATTTATGTGCACGTGTAATTTTATTTATTTATAAAATACAACCACAACAAGCAAAACTGTGATTTTGTTAAGTTATTAAAAACTTGCTGAACGATTAATGAATTACGAACGTTATTAAAAACTTGCTAAACGATTAATGAACGAAATAATTAATGAAAGTAAAATCTAAAAACAATTTCAATTTTAAGTTTTTTTCCTTGTTTGCTGATTATGTAATTTTTGGTCTTATCATATTGTTTTCATCAAAAAGGAGTAGCCGTTTTTCTCTATAACTTGTAATTGAGTTTCACCCCTAATTACTTTATTCATAACGTAGTAAATATATATTTAGAACATTCTGCGGCTTCCATGTTTTAATCCTTTTAAAACTTTAAAAGCTAAAGTGCTTTTATGAAGGGGTTTATCATAAGTAAGTTTCTTGTAAATTTTTAATTAGATTGAAAGTGATTTGGCAATTCAGTTCATTAAATTCCTTTATTTTATTAACCAGGTTACTCTAGAGTTTATAGTAAGAACATTTTCCTTCCATTCACTTTAAAATAAATTGATTTATCATCAAATAGATTTAATTAAAATATGCGAAGTTTTGCCCCCTGTATTTATTTTAATGGGCATTTTTTAAAATAAAAAATATACCTACAAATTTTTATGACTTTTGTAAAAATTTAAAACAACTCGTAAGCAAAGCAACATTATAAAGTTAAATTGTTGCCCACTTTATCTATCTGACAGGTATCGAAATCCCTTTTGTAGTCAATTTATTCACGTGTAAAAATTCCTTTCGACTGAATACTGTTTCTGAATTCTAATGTCTGTTTCACACTGGGTAAAAGTTTTTAGTTCCTGAATTTAATCTAATACGAATGCTTTAGATACCTACTTGAAAGTTGGAAATAGTAATGCTTTTTCTCACAAAGGTTTTTTTTGTATTTTCTTGTTTAGAGCATATTTTCATTTTCTGCGTTAACAAAACATAGTAATATTTATATTGGTTTATACTACTTATCAACCTACGAGTATATATTTTTAAATAAAAAAATGTTTAACTTTTCTTCTTCATTTGACACTAAAATTGAACATTAATCGTAAACTTATTATTAACCTTTATTTATTAAAGTTTTAACTCTGTCGGTAATGAAATCCGTCACATTAGAAAGACAAAAAAAAACATGTTATATTTTATATTGGTTCAAAATGTGTTTAAAGATAAAAGTAGCATTATAGCCTAAGAGCTGGGAGTTTAAAAAGCCAAATTCTTGAACTGACGTAAAATTAACTTTATTTGTAGAATCTTTCTCGTGTAAATGACATTTAATGTTCTATTGTATGAGTCGGCTACTGTGGTATAAGCGGGCGCGGTGCAATCATGCATTATCTTGTTAATTAAGCCAGCTAGTAGCTCCTGGCAATAGCTCATTATGGCGTTTAGCTTCCCGCAGCTAGGCGGTTCCCAACTCTAATTTATAGCACTGTAAGTACCAGATGTATTTAACGGGTAGGCAAAAACTTTACAGGTCGGTAGGAAAATAGATTAGGTACTATTTTGGGAGTTTTGTTTGAAAATTTTTAGAGTAGCCGATACTAAAAAACAATGGATTTATAAAATACTAGTGGCTGCCCGCGACCCCGTTCGCGTGGAAGTCGGTTTCCCGAGGGAATGAGAAATTTTCCCGCTGTAAAAAGTACCCTATACCGATGTTATTCTGATGTATAACCTATATTATTGTAAAATTTCATCAAAATCCGTCCAGTAGTTTTTACGTGAAAGAGGAACAAACATCCATACATCAGTCCATACATCCATACATACTTACAAACTTTCACGTTTATAATATTAGTAGGAAGGATTTCATGAATATATTTTTTTAAGTGTTAAGTTCCGTGTAGGTAAGCCATTGTAACGATCAGAAATCTTTGATATGAAATAATTTTTAATATCAAACATTTACTTTTTAAACTGTGAGAGTTAAATACAAACTCATTACTTAATTTTCTGAAATAGTAATTATTAAAGTATCATCTGATAACGACCTTCATGGAGCAAACACGCGTAGCTTTCTGGATTTTAGTGTAATTAAAATATGAAATAGCGCAGACTAAAGCTATTTTGTGAACAAACTTAATTTGATGAAAATAACTTTTCTAAAGCAGGCATTTTAGGCTTTCAAAACTAATAACTTAAAAACTGATATTACAGTTGAAAAAACCTAAGTTTCATACCTTTACAAACTCTAAAACACATTAAAAATACTTGAATTTTAATATTTAAATAATTTTAACCGATTATTGCCCGTTTTTTTTTGGTTAAGTCATTTTTACAAATACGGGACCACTTCCAAAAAAATATACTTACCTTATTCCCAACCCACGAGTATTTTATTCATTTATATTTCATCGCCTAGTAATGGACGTGTCGTCCAGTCTGTCCCTTATATTTCACCAGCCCTCGTCCATAATTAACCATGTACCTAATGCATCCCTTTTCACAGCTGTCTGCGAAGGGCGGACATTATCAAAGTGTTTGACGGAAGGGACACCACGGCACCGACGATCGCTATGCTGTGCAATGAGCTAACAGGTAATATCTAGGTTTTAAGACTTAAACTCTAAATTATTCATGAACGTTTAGCACTAAAGACACTAAGGTACATAGCTTTGTTTGTTTTGTTCCTGTCAATCTTGAGTATTCATGAACGTATTCTAAATCAATAGGTATAGGTACCTACGAAGCAAAATATTTGTCCCTATCAATCTTTAGAGACAGCTTTCGAAATTGAAGGTTCAAAATTCGTTTGTGACTAACTCACAACTCATGTCTATGTCTATGTCTATGTCTCATAGTTTAATTGAAATATTATACATAAGTCCGAAATAAATTTAAAAAAAAATAGTCCAAAAATGGGTGAACCATTAAAGTTGTGTGTATTTATTTACATAATAAAATACTACGAACTCGAAACACACAAAAAATAAAAAGTAGATAAGCTCAAGATAAAACCATTAGATTAAGATCTGTTAGGTTAGAATAAATAAACTATTACTAGTAACTCAGTAGTCGTCTAATTAAGACTTTGACACACACAAAAAGAATCCTTCATCTAGAGAGAAATCTGGTTCAAAAGAGTTAATTAATGACAAAATAAAGCTGAAGAAACATTAATCAACACACTAAGGTACCAAAGTATTTTACTTTTATCTACTAATCTGTTAATGGATGAAATGTTTTATGACACATTATTTTAAAAATAAAAAATAAAAGTTGGTCTAAGATAAGATTTTTTAACATTTCACCGTTTTCCAGCCTTTCAAACTGTTGTTTGTCGACTCATAGCGTTATAACACACATACTTAACTTAACGACTGTATACAAAACTTGATTATTTTTCATGACATCCGTGGGAGATTTTCTAACCGTATAATAACCATTACATGTAACGTGCTAAAAATTATCTGAATTCACCGTCTCTTGTTTTTACAATAAGATAAAGAGATACACATTTCGATAACCAACGGTTTCACTCCAGTACCCTTATCCAAAAAGATTCGGAATATTCTACCAGATACATTGCCTCTGGTGGGCTATTCCCAACCTCCAATAAAGGCAGCTATCAGCAGCATTTCGTTTTGTTATGTGTTAACACGCAATGAAACGGGAACAAACAAAATTGGACCACTTTGAAAACTATTCGGCTAGTATCGAAAAACGGCCTTATCACAAAACTGGTCAGCGCGGGCCTGGAATCAACAAAAATGCCAAAGGCAAATAAAAAAACAAATGTGTTGTGTTCGGGCTTGGACAGAGTAATATCGGAAAAAGACTAGGGAAAGGATTATTTCAATAGCAAATGTTATTATATTAGAAAATGTTTCTAATGGTGTCTAATAAGTCCTTCTTTTGATTTTATATTTTCAACTAGTGGACGCCCGCGACTCCGTTCGCGTGGAAGTCGGTTTCCCGTGGGAATGAGAAGTTTTCCCGCGGTAAAAAGTACCCTATGTCCTTTCCCATGTTCAGTTCTTTCTTCATACCAAATTTCATCAAAATCGGTTGTGTGGTTTAGGCGTGAAAGCGTAACAGACAGACAGACAGACAGACAGACAGAGTTACTTTCGCATTTATAATATTAGTAGGGATTAAACAAATAACTGCAAATCAAAAATAAAATTAATATTTGGTCCCTACTGAACTTAATTTATGCTACAGAAGGCTTCATCTTTCTACCAAATAATAAAGTATTCATTGCTATCGCCTTACCCTTTGAATCCAAAATCAAATATCTCGTAACAAAATTCCTACAAAAACACTTGAGCTGCCTTCTTCCCCCTTGAACTTCGTTAATCCTCTATCTTTTCAATTTTGAGTTACTTCCCCTCCCCCGCCCCCCTTTACTAACAACAACTTAACCCCCCTTCCGTCTCCTATGACAAAGTTTCCTCAATTTTTCCGTCGACACTTCTTATTGTGGACTACTTTGTAAAGTGCCGATCGATGCCGATTCGATATGTATTCAGAGTTATCGCGGACTACCCCTTGGCTGGAAGGAGAGTAGTGTCCCCCATTTTGAATGAATAATTCTTGGGAAGAAGCGACTTTTGGGCTCTTAGTTAGGGCTGTCGGCGGGAAATTAAAACATGACATGATTGCGACGCTAAGGCAAATATGTAATCGCTGATGACTGGCTTGGCAAAAATCATGCCTTGAAAACTCTAAAATTGACTATAAAATTTATGTTTTTGTTATTTATGATTCCTTGTGTATGTACAATTATAAATCTAAGTATTTAAATTGCTATAACCAAAAGCTTAACTACAACCCGACGTACTATTATCAATGCAATAGTAAATCCCACGCCACCAGCGTTTCATCGCTCACACCCCTGAACAAATAAAACCCCTTAAAATCCCGACTGTGTCAACCCTATTTGAATCCTAAATAACGCTCCAGTTCCATCTGCACTGTGCTTTGATTGCTCCGCTCCACAATACCTAATATCCAGGTTTTCAGTATTCAAAGACATCCCCTTGTGTTTCGTGGCTTGCTTTGTTCGCCTATGAAAATGTAAAACAGGGTAAATTGTCGCTTTTTATTTGCGTTCCTTGAAGGTTGACGCTTTTGGGAGAGAAGAGTGTTAATGAGAAATAGGTATCGATGTTTTTAGTTTTCTAAGTAACGGAAACTTTTACAGTGAAGCTGTCGTGTTTAATAGGTTAGTAGTAAATATTTGTGTGTCAATTCTGTAGCACAGATACCTAAAAGTGTGAACAGAGTGTAGGTAGATACTTATGTCAGACAGGATTTCTATTTACTCTCTACCCACGCCCAACCAGGTATCTACTTATACTATCTGATAGAGGGTATTTGGATACCAGTGTAAACTACAAGTGGCTTTTTATTATATTTCGGATTTTTGCGGTATCTACCATTACATGGTTGTTGTAGTTAAGCCGCTAAGAAACCATCAGTAACTTTATGAGTATCTTACTATTTTAATAATAGGAGCCTATAAACCTACGTCCCACTACTTGAGCACAAGCCTCTTTCCTGGATAGCGAGAAAGACAAGTAATTTTAATATGGTCTCCATACTTCCAGGCTACGAGGTTCTGTCAACCGGGCCAGCTCTCCTGCTGCAGTTCACAGCCAACTCCGCGACTCCAGGCCAAGGGTTCGCAGCCACGTTCCAGTTCCAACCACCGCCAGACTCCACTGCTGCAGGTTTATTACGTTTAAACAGTAACTTAGGCATATTTAGGATTTATAGAAGATAGTCGGTTATAATATAAGTATCTACCTACTTCGGAAAAAAAGAAAAGAATCCCAAGAAACCCCAAGAATTTTAGGTCAAAATCGATAGAAAGTGGAAATTGACCTTCAATAAAATCATTAACAATGCTATTTATAAAGCAATTACGGATCGATGGTTTTGTTACGTGGACATGTTGAATAGTTTGTCAATATTCGTTTATAATATAAAGGATTCTAAATAAAGCTATAAAACATGACATCGGTCTATAAATTTTACGAACTTATCAAAATCTTCAATCGAAAATTCAATACCATATGGATTGCACAGCAGTATATCTTTGATACGACAACAACCTAACGACGTCATAAATTCGCGAGTCCAATAAAGACAAAGCACCAAACGCAGCTATACCACTTGAAATATTAAATCAAATGCTAAACTCAGGAGCACCTATTCAATGCGAAAGCTCAGAACTAGAATAAAATTCGTTCCAGGAAGCAACTCACAATAAATGTGGACGATCCAGTTAAATTTGCGAGTACAGCCAACAAGGTATGAATAGGAATTTTGGATGCTGGCCAGCGTACATTTCGGAGTTGCACTACTTCGGAAGCCTGCCCGTAATGGCCTTTTTCCTCCGCGGAATGGCGACGCTTGCATTCCGGACGAAAATATTTTACATATTAAAAGAGCAGACAAAACTAGGCGAATCACAAGCAAATAAAAATCAGACCGATGCTTTGTTTTGTTAGTTTATCTTTACAGTTGGTTTGTTGTTCGAGACTTAGTTATTACTTCCGTTTAGTTTTTTAAGGTAAACCGACTTTTCATAAAATTTGCGACAGAGCCATCTGTGTCATTGCTGTAGAACTTCGCGAAGCCTAGCTTAGATCGCGTTTCAGTCCGCTTGCTAAGTGTTTCAGTTCACAAGCGTATGCTAGTTGTTACAACCCATACATAGATGGCGCTAACAAAGCTTTTTTGTTTCAGATTCAGATCGACTTTTGAAACTAAGTTTTGGAAAAGCTTTTGAATCCCTTGGACCTGAAGTTAGCGCCACAAGTAAGTTTATATTTCCTTATTGTTATTTACTGTAATTATTAAAACAAATTGTTGTTATAAATTCAAACAGGCAGGCACCTTTAACAAGCGGATTCTTCATCCGCTTCGTTTTAAATTAATTATGTAATGAAATATTACAGCCGGATGGAAGAGAGTCGCTCTTGTTTATATATTGACAAAGTGAATAAATAAATAAGCCTAAGACGAGTCAAGTAAAGTATATTTAGCTTGATACTTGAGATACTTGATAAATTCTTAATGAAATTCTGGTTAAAAGTGTCTGTTATTTTTAATGTGCTTACGGCACTGTAAATAATATACACGAGGATAAATTAATAGATCTTATAAGAATATTTCTACACAATACTTAGGCCCGTATTTATAAATCACTCTCAACACTGAGAACTAACTTGAGATCAATCATAGGTCACACGCTCCTGATGAAATTGATTAATTTGTTAGGAACTTGACAAGTCTTGAGAGCGTATCAGCTGAGATCGATCTTAGGACCGATTTATAAATACAGACCTAAGATATGGTCCTATTCAATTAAATTGATATTTGATTATTAAATTAACCTGACCAATACAAGTATTATTTCTTCTTATATATTTACAAGCAGCTGTGAATACATAAATGCATCTCTTTCAGAAGAACCCCTAAATAAGCATTAAAATTTTGTTAATAATCATTTGTCGGTAATATGTAATATTTACCCAATTGATAAAATATATCACTTTAAACGCTATGATGATATCGTTGTTGCATCTATTAATTATTAATAAAATAACTCTACCTACACCATGAATACTTAAAAGAACAGTAATCAGTTTTTATGTCTTATGTAATTAGAAGAGTCACTTACAATTTCATTCTATTTACTTTAAGACGACTTTACTTTTAGAAGCGTATGAAAAATATACTCGCATAATTCATTACTGTGGCCTCTAAAATTATAGACCACGTCAGTAATGTGACCGACTGACTTATTAACGACGCAAAAAGAGGGGTACCATATATGTAACGTATCTGTTTATCTGTATGTGCCATTATAATAAGAAACTTTTTAGACTATGCTATAAATAATTTACCCAGCATTAGTAGTTGGAAGATCGATATTGTATAAGATTTTAATCCAGCTAATCTAGAATATGGCACGGCTCAAGCACATTTAGATTTTGGATGCAGACAAGCCTTTAGCGCTTTTTGTCTAATTTTTAATGATTTACTTGGATTAATTTATGTGATCAAATCTCTTTGAATATTAAGTACCTAAGGGAAAGTGACGGACCCATTAGTTCGGTTAGATTAAGGTTAGGTAAGTTTTTCATTGCCCGTAAAAATATTGCCTTTTATTTGATTAAATAACAACATAATATTATTTTATTTGTTATGACACACCCATCAGGTTAATTAATAAGTACTTTAAGTATTATTGGTCTTTACAATCAAACAAAAAATAATTAAAAAAGTTTTTTGACATAAAAACGGAATAAAGTAAAATTGGCATATTATTAAATTCAAAACTTTAAGAAAATAAAAAAAAGTAAAAAAAATTGCAGGAGTCTCAAAAGTAAGGCAAAGCATATTTTTATTATTTGTACCCAATAACTTCGTACAGGCTGTAGTTGAAAATTATGAGAATTATTTTTCAAGATCAAGCCAAGATCAGATTTTCAAAAATTTGCGCCTATTTTATTTGTTGTTTTGATCTCCTTAAAGTTTTTGTTTAGTTTTTTGGCCTTTAAGTAACATTAAGAAAAGTGTCCAAATAAAATTATGCAACTTTGATCTACGTCCAACGCTCTTGCAATTAATTAAATAGTAGGTATACAACGCTGATCAAAATAAGATTTTTATAGTAAGTAATATGTATTCACCAAGTAGTAAGGTTGGTTTCCCTACTTTTCTAAGGTCGTAAAAATATCCCCCATTGCCTTTTTAAAGTTAAAAAAGCACGTCCACAGTGCCTGACAAAATGCAGCATTCCAAACGCTGCTACAGCGAAATAAAACACTATTTGCTTTAAATAAATAAGCAAATCCCGTGCACTGGATACTGCATTAAACATCCAGCACAAATACAGGCCAAGGATGCCTAGACGTGTAACAAAATGTAACCAAATAAAACTTTCATACGAAACCTTCTGCGAGCGGCATAAAGTCAAAAATGAACGAAAAGGATTGCCATTTGAAAGATTGAACTCTTTTGGAATGCTTTTTCTGCCGGTACTCTTTGCCTAACTAAACCCGAGCGACTTTTACCTAAGTTTTAGACTGTAGGTACCTTTCTATTCAAAGTCTGTCTTTGTATTTTAATTTAGCCAGACGAACTTTCCAGAACTTTATTGCAAACAAAAAGTGTAATTTGTTTGAAACTATCTACATTTTAACTATTCTGACCTCAAACCTGTTAGCGCTCGACCGAACGGAAAGAACAAATGAAAGCGCCTGCGGACTTTAACTAGCAAAAACACAGCGAAGCAATTACTTGCTCTGCGTTCTTGTTAGGCGCGTTGTAAATATGCAAAGTACATGCCGACTGAAATGCCTACGTTGGCGTGTATGTAAGTTAAACAGATTTAAGTCTAAAAGGCTTATTTACATTAAAATGCGGCGGACGAATTCGAAATTAAGTAGAGTGGGTTTGCTTTACAAATAAACAGGTAGAGGAATTATTTACATATGCTCCTACTTATTAGTTACCTACCTATGTAAATAATGAACGAGAAAGACAAATTTTGCTTGAGAAGAAACCTTAATGTTTTATTAAAATTATCTAAAGCTCCATATAAATAAATTATTATTCAATATTTATATAGATAGGTAACATTTTCTTACTCATTGAGCTTTTCATCACAATTCTTTGCATTTTTATAGAAATTGAAAGTTTAACCGATAATAATGTTCCTGTGAAGCGATCCCGCTCGTCTCGGGTTTAAAATTGAAATTTTACGGAACAACGAAGTTATCTTAACATTTTATTTTAAGGAAGAATATTTCGCAAATTGGTTTTGTTCCTTATAAGTTATAAAAAAACATTTTTTTCCTTCTGCTTTTGGTTTGAATTTGCACAAAAAAATAAGCGTTTTACGTGTTTAACGTTTGTATTAACTAAAACTAAAATCATGTCATTAATTTGTGGCCACTTTACAAACAAACTACTAATGGACTTAAAAACCTTACTTAGGTACCTACTTAAAAATTTAAAATTTCCTGAAAATTTCCCAAATTTTCTATTTCATTACTCTAAATATATTCATCATGCACATCAACAAACTATTGTGGAATTAATAAACAAGGTTAAAATCTATTACCCTATCTAAAATTACTGCGTAAATCATCCTTCCCTCCTAGCTTTTGTGTAAAAATCTAATGTTATTCTGCCTATCGCAACCTGCATATAACTTAAGACCAAGTTTTCCGACCGTAGACACTTTACATCCCCAGTGTACACACTCCTTAACAACTTACTCAAAGTTTGTACACTAGTGTACATGCCCCTTTATAATACGAGTACAAAGACAAACCAGGACTAAGTAGGTTAGGTTGAGTTTTAAACTTTGGTGAAATTAGAACATTAGTTATGAAAAGGTGAGGTAACTTGAAAGAGTTGCATTTCCCCACTTTTTATGAAAATTGATACAAATCTTAATATCCGATAAGTTTGATAAGTTTGGCTCAATAATAACAAAAAAAACAGGAAAAAAAGTGGTCTTGATGGCTTTAGTAAATTGCTGGACTGTGTGGTTGTATCTTATTAACGTCTTCAGACGGTCATCCCTAACGATGTAGAAACTCACGCAATTTAGCTTTTGTCGGTAGATATAGGCCTATGCAATTAATTAACACGATATTCCTATTATAAGAAATTAATCACAATTATGTTTCCAAAAATTACATCAATTATTTTTAAATACGTTTTAATTGTAAACGGATATTTGTGGTGGAAACTATTTTCACCACACGCAAAATGTTAAAGCTGACATCGATTATTATTCCCTCCTTGTCTAAATAGTATTTGCATCGTTTCTCCTTCAATCATTTAGATATTTTTAAATTAATTTATTATTTAATTACATAAAGGCCGTTATAATAAGAAAACATTTTATAAAACAAAAACTGTCGTCAAAATTTTCTTGCGAAACGCGTAGTAAATATTAATCTTAGTCATATTAATATTAGCATTACTTTAGCACGAGTGCTACGTTCATTAACGTTTACTTCAAATCGACTTTAATTAATTTTGAAAGTTAGTTCGTAACTTATGCATTTTCTCATACCTGTACCTATTTATATCACATAGGGTAACCAAGGCACGTAATATAGGCCTTTGCAAGGCGCAGTGAAACATTAATCGTGGTGAACCCCACACAGTGAACAAATAGGTATTCGGCTGCTAAGTAACTACGTATGTACTAGCCTGATATACCAACAGCATGATTTGTGGGGTCCCACGGTGCGCGATTCGACGCACAACGTACCTAAAGTTTGGTGTTTGCAGCATAGATTTTATGCACGTGCCGATCTGTGTGCGGCGCGGTGCGTGATTTAAGGCACCGTGGGACTGCTCCCTTAATCCGAACAGAAAATGCCCCTTACATAGGACACCATCGATTTTCGACATAAAGTTGTTTATTATAAATTACTTAATCAAAGTTTTTTACGGAAGCATAAAATCTCACGATATCAAAATTTATACAAAATAGCCTTCTAACTATCATCATCATTAAGTGTAGTCAGAATCGTCTTGTCAAATTACCTAGCTGCCGCCATTACAGAAGAATATGAGGCAAATGTTTTTATATATATATATATATAAACGGGAAGCAAACGAGCCTGCGGGTCACCTGATGGTACTCGTAAGTGATCACCGCCGCCCATGACTACCCGCAACACTGTGGGTGTTGGGGGTGTGTTGCCGACCTTTAAGATGGGAATACACTCTCGACTTGAAGAGCCCCATGTTGTAGTTAGCCGGGAATACCGCTGCAGGGAGTTCATTCCACATCTGCGTAGTGCGTGGCAAAAAATTCCGCGTGACACGCACGGTAGTGGAGCGCCAGCTATCCAGGTGGTGGGGATGGAAATTCAATCTGTGGCGGGAGGTGCGGTGGTGGAATTGTGCAGCTGGTATAAGGTCGAATAATTCTTCAGAACACTCCCCATTGTATAGACGATACAGAACGCAAAGAGATGATATATGTCTTCGCAGGGCCAAAAAATTGAGGCGATCAGAAAGAGCTCGGTTGCCGGCGATTCGAGCCGCTCTACGTTGTATCTTGTCAAATGGAAGAAGTAAGCATTGAGGTGCTCCCGCCCAGAGGTGAGAACAGGGCCGCACCTGTGTAGAGAATGTAGGGGTGAAAAATAACATATTTCAGGAAAATTAGGAAAAGTTTATAAGGATAATAATCGTGATTTCTTATCCCAAAATTTTCTCATCCAAATATCCAATACCTAACCTATATAAAGATTATTTTAAAAACTCTAAGTTCATTAGATACTAAAGTGTTTTTTCTCTCTTAAGTATATAAAGCTAGCTGTTGCTATTTAATATTTAATATTTGTTCATAAAAGTTAAGATTTTGTAGGTATGAAAAACATACTCTATTTCTTATGAAACGGCTTCTATTGATTGTTCTTGAATATATTTACATTGATTATAAACATGTAGACTCCATGATATCAAATTATAGAAGCTCATACAAAGATTAAGTGCTAACTAATTCCAGGGCGGAAGTCAGTTAGCGTCCAATATCTTACGTCCAAAATAATCAAATCCCTACTCTCGTGCAGCTTCCGACCCACACTTCCGGTTTGCTAACACTTTCAAAGGGTAAAATAACTAGGCTATAGGACTATGTTGATGAATAAATACCTATATTTCCAAAAATACATGGATATGTAGGTGAAAATGCGGTTAGTAACATTCCTAAAAAAAATTTTTTTAAAGCGGATATTTATCCCTTTTAAATAGGTAAAATTATAAAATAATAAATATTTTAATACTAACCCTTTTATCAACACAATGATAAAGTTTTCTTTATCAAAAACCGTAAACTAAACTCTTACAAAAATAACATGTAGCTCTCAACACTGCTCGAAGCGATAAACACAAGAAGTTTTCAAAGTTTTCCGGATACACTAGCAAGCATGGAGCTTTAAGTGTCCTCGTATCTTTATATCTGTTTACACTAGGACAAATCGAACGATCGAACAATAAAAAATAAAGTTTTGTACGAAAATTTAAAAAAAAACGTTAAAAGTGTTTCATTACCTAGTGGTGCTTGACCCAAAAGATGTGGTATATTCGAACATATTATGTACAGTTGTTTTCTTTTTTCATAATGCAACTTCGAATTTATAAAGAATTATTGTTTGCATATAGGCTTCAGGTCAAGAACCACTAACGATTTCTCTGTACAATACTTTTATGTATTGTGTTTTTTACTTCAGCGAAAAGTTTATTACACTCATGCGCATAATATAAACTATTGTAGGTGCGTAGGAATAAGCATACCTATATTATTGCAAATACTATCAGGGGTCAACTACTTATACTAATGACTTATTTTCTTATCGTTAACGTGACCGCAAAAAGCGCCGCGTACGCGCATCACTAGAGTTCCTACCTGCTTCGATGATTTATGACCGAGTTCGCACGGAGTAAATAATTTGACTATAGTCAACGACAAGCATGCAGAACAAATACCTACCTACTGAATTTTACGCTATGTATTGCGCAGTTCATTCAAAATGACTTAATACACCCTCTAGCCCGCAGCTTCCCTTGCGTCAACTTTAGATTAGTATTTCAATAGTTTTCCATTACAAAGTCTTGCTCTTATCTTTTGAATTATTTAATCTTAAGAGCAGTTATTGTCAATGACGTACTTTATTGTAGACATTCTACTTCATCTGCTAGGGTTAAATATTTTTAAAGCCTAATAGTATTTACGATACTCGTAATTTATAAAAGTACGTAAATAAGGAAGGTACCTACTAGTTAGGCAGTACCTACGCATAGCCCATAGTAAGTATACCTACCTTTTAATTAACCTTTAGAAAATAACAATAACATATCTGTAAAAAGAAAAAACTGTAACTTAATCAAACATAATTTACGTTTAATTTCGTAGGTCTCTTATGGTGTTTTTAAAAACGATTCAATAGTTTCAGCATTTATCAGTTACAAATACAGAAATCTTGTCTCCATGCAAAATTTGTGGTGATAATAAAGTTTAAAGACGCGAATCTACAAGACATGATTTGCACTTTTTTTTTTTATAAGAGAACCTAGCAAACGAGCAAGCGGGTCACGTGATGGTAAGTGATCACCGCCGCCCATATACACCCACAATTACGAGGGGAGGTCCAAAAGTTCGCGGAATGGAAAGGTTGCAAGTGGAATAAAACAATAATTTTATTTTTCTTATTCAATGTAATCTCCCTGAAGCTGTAAACATTTATTAGATCGTTGAATTAATTTTTCTAAACCGATGAAAAAAAATATTTTGTTTTTCGCCACAAAATGAGCCAAAATTGCCTCCTTGACCTCATTGTCGTTGGAAAATTTCTTTCCCCTCAACTCTTTTTTAAAATTTGAAATGAGAAAATAGTCACTGAGGGCCAGGTCTGGACTGTAGGGAGAGTGAACCAAAGATTTGAAGCCCTGCTTGTGCAAAGCAGCCATTGCAACTCGGCTCGTGTGCACCGGCGCGTTGTCTTGCAAAAGCACCACACCCTTGCTCAATATTCCTCTCCGTTTTTCCTGGATTGCCTCCTTTAACTTTTTCAATATGGTAGCGTAGTATTCTCCGGTTATTGTGGTACCTTTTTCTTTATAATCGATGAGTAATATTCCCTCAAAATCCCAAAAAACTGTAGCCACCACTTTTCCGGCCGATTCTGACACCTTGAACTTCTTAGGGGTCGTGTGCCCTCTTTATGCCATCGCATGGACTCCTGTTTCGACTCAAGTTCAAAGTGATGAACCCATGTCTCATCTCCTGTAACAATTCGCTCCAAAATCTGTGCAGGTTCATCCCCACACAAGTCCAAAAAGTGCCTAGACGCACCACTCGCTGCTTTTTCTGAGACGGCGTGAGCATTCTGGACACCCATCTTGCACTGACCTTTGTCATACCCAAATGATCGTTTAAGATACGCAAAATCGTGGTATCTGATACTCCAAATATAGCAGATAATTCTCAGATAATCAGACGGGCATCTTCCACTACAAGTTTTTCAACTTTTTCGACGATGTCTGAAGTGGTTGCCTCGACGGGGCGCCCAGGGCGGGGGTCATCTTCGATTGACTCCCGACCATATTTAAAGAGCCCATACCATTTGTAAATCATTGTTTTACCAGGGCACTGTTCACCATAGACGGTTTCCATTTCATTCAAAATGGTTTGCGCATTTTTCCTTGTTTGGTAAGGAATTTTATTACGGCGCGGTGTTCGATTTTCTCCATACTTTCAGTTCACTTCCGGATTGACTTGTTTAAGAGGCCACTATTCGTAAACGAATGACGCAATAGAGTTGAAACTTGATATTTATACTAAATAAGAGTCCCCGATTCCTATGACACCAAAAACGTACTCCTACCCCCACTCCATCCCCTTCATTCCGCGAACTTTTGGACCTCCCCTCGTACATATGCATTGAGAGTGCGTTGCTGGCCTTTAAGAAAAAATTGGGCACCGGATATCGCACTCACCGAACGAAATGCAGGAACATCGTTCCTACTTCACGTCAGTTTTCTGTGCGACGGTGGTATTTCACCGATCGAGTCAGCCCAGTAATCGCTGCAGACAGAGCCTACAGCTAGACTCTACCACTCTCAAAAATTGATTTTCATACCTTAACTTAACGCAACATTTGCAAATGACAGCTGGTTTTTATTTAATATGAAGTAGAACTAGGAAAGCTCTCTTTGAGCTAAAACTATCTTCATAATACTTTCTACTAACTTGACTTCTAAGTTTCGCTATCTGACACACCTGTAGACATTATAAAAACTAACGCACAAATTTTATCTTTTAAATAAAATAAATAAAATAAATAATTTTCTGCGATAAACTAAAATACGTAAAACGGAATAAGGTCCTACTGTTCTTAAAAATAATTTAATTCAGTAGCTAATTACCTATTTTATTTATATAATATTGTGGTCATATACCTAGCTTTAACCCTAAACGTTGAATCCCGATGTGGTATTGGGGTAGAAAAGGCCCGCGATTACTGCAAATGAGCCACATATTTGGGTCAAACCGCAGGAGGGTTAAATAATTTAAATCGTTGTTACAATGCAGGTATTCCCAAATAATAAATTGTATTGTTAAATACGTTTGCAGAGTTGGTAAATTAAGGGCGTTGCGGGTTTAAGTTTCAATTAAACAAATAGGTTATCAATTATTCCTCGGTTATACAAAGTAAGTTTAAAAAGATTTATAAATTTCTCTATGTAATTTATTATAGAGGGAAAAAAGCATCTCATTTTACAATTATTCTTTACATTAATAACATTGAACATAACATTTTCATCTTTCCAACTTCAACAAACTACGAGTATGTTATCTTACTCAAATTGCTAAAAGCAAACATGCAAACGCGAGCGTCTTAAACTGCGCTTTTGCTCGCAAACGAATCCCTGGAGCGTTATTCCGTTCGTAAAAACGAACGCGAACTAACCACAGGCACTGCACCAACATTGTTAAGGGTAAACATTAAAAAACCATAGTCGGTACTCTGAGTACAGAGAATTGCGCAGTGGTCCATCCATTGCCTCCGTTTCATTTAGTCGGTGCACGGTACTCACGCGGTCGCCTCCCAACGAGCGGCACCTCTCAAACCTCTCTCGCTCTCTCGACCCTCCCAAGGCCGCCATTGACACTACTTCACACACGTCCCCATTCTTGACGCGACAAAAATGTGAAAGTGCTCCAAAAGTTGAAGTGAACGCCTGAAGAAAAAAAATAGCAAATACGCCCGCGCGATGATCAACAAAACTTATCAGGGGATTTTTCTAAGTTTCGTATCAATTTCGTTATGCTGCCAGCTGAGTGAGACCGTTGCCAAAAGTGCTAGTAGATACATCGGTAAGTTATTTAATTAAAGTTTGTTTGGAGTTATTGATGGTTATTAAGATAAAGAATCCGTGAATATCAAGACTCATGTCTAACCGATATTATTTAAAAGTATTATTTTTATGAAATATATTTTGTGTTTTTTTTATATTTTGCAAACACAGTATTGAAATACTCTCTATTTTTTGTTTTCTCTGTACCAACAACTAAAAGCGAAATAGCTTATAAGTCATGAGTGAAACTTAACAAATCGGGGTAAACTACAAGATGATTGATAATGATAAATTATGAACATTTTCAGATTTAAAAGTAACGTGTTTATGTTAGTAATATCTTAATAAAAAATACACTATTATGACCTCCATTAAATTTAGTAGATATTCTTGAAAAAAACTATATACATAAAAATAAAACGATCAAAATTGAAAATATTAAAACAATTTTAGTTAGTATTTACTACTTAATTTTTTGTGGTTAAATCTAAGTACTTATAGTTTTTATTTTAGTTTTAAGTGAAAAAGTTTTACAAAAAGTTTCTATACCTACTAAAAAAATCTCAATACAAGATTACATGTCTCGGACTAATCTAATCTTTCATAAAACCACTCTATCACCATACAATAATATGCTTTACATTTTCTGCTTTTATAATAAACTATACAATAACAACACCCGCCCATTTCCGTCCCTAGATCGAGCAACGCAAATATACACCTACCGTACATTTACATTATATTTTACCCCACGTATTACCGCAAAACAACATAAAACCACTTAGCTTACATGCACTGCGGTAACTTAGCTATTCGCAACTTTTATCAACGATTCCCGCCATATTATTTATTCCAAGATGGCCGCCATTAATTTTCGCGCCAAGCCCAAATAATGACAACCGGAACAGCCAACAACGGGCTCTAAAAGCGGTGTATTATGTATGGAAAATATAATTAAATGACACAACTTTTCTTATAACTCGGGCAATAATTAAAATTTATGTAACCTGCCTTAAATCTAAGGAGATTTGTTTAAAAGATAGCCTTTATTTATGGGGTGGTTCTTATTTACGTATTTTGTAGAATTAAGCATCTAATTATAATTACAATGCTTTGATAATTAGTTGAAATTTTATTTGTTATATTTTATAGGATCGTACCTGTAAAGTTATAAAAGAATTGCTAAATACACGATAAAATAATGCTGTATTTTACAAAGTCTTATAACATAAACATTTAAATATTGTTATTTAAACATCGATAAATTTGCCCAACACACGTGCATATCCCAGTACTAAATTCCGACTAAACCGCAAAAAGTTTGTTAAGCTCCGTGTGCGCTCGTAAGATATTGTGATTTATCTACTTTTTGCAACTACCCGCATCTAAATACGAGAATACGGTCGGCTTTCGAGAATGCTCTACCTATGCTTTAATAAATACGTTGCTGTTTATTTTACTGGCAAGACCAGCAAGATGCCGGCAACACAGATACGGTTAGTTTACTTACGCCCGTTCCTTAATAACAAAGATAGGTAACTGTATATGTATGATGGAAATTGGAGAGGAATTTCGTAATATGCATATTCGGTATCAAAAAAGGAAGGCTGCAGATACATTTGTATGTTATACGTTTCTATCTACGTTTCAGCATTGAAAATTTAGAGCATAAATTGAAATACGAATCTTAATCCACGAGTTATGAGTGTGTTATTCTTTTTTAGTATTTGAACGAAATATACAAACTTTTAAAGAGTAAATTAGATAAGTGACATAATTGAATGACTTATATTTTTTTATTATTTATAACAAAAAAAGGATAGGTAGGTTCTTACAAAAATTAACCAAATGAAACTTCTAAGATTAAAAACTATTCTGGAATTTTAGGACGTAATTAGCTATATTCCTCTTAATAAAATGTTTGTTGAATAAAACCACTCAGCTTTTATAGGAATCGCTGTAAAATTATGATCACTAAGTAACATGCATCATACATTTTTAACACGTGAAATGTTTTCATAAAATTTACTACTTACTAAGCCCAGACATTGTATTAATACCAGATGGGTATCAACATTATAAAATGTTCAGACAATTAAGGCTACACAAAGAGGAGTGATATTTATAACATGCACAATCTATTAAAAAAAGCAAACATGAAAAAAAGTTAAAATTTTCGGAAATATTTTCCCGTTAAAATATAAAAGTAAGTAATTACTTTATGATTTTTGCGAACTTTATCTACATACTAATAATGATACGCATATAATCCTATTCAATAAATCTTATTTATTCGTATATACTCGTATGAACCGTTAGGAGCCGTTATAATTAATTTCACAAAGGAATAAATTAAATATATTGTGGAACTAGCAATACCCAAAAAAAAGACATTAACCACAGTCATCTAACTAACTTAAACCAACACTCTCAACCCGCAACAACAGGTTCTCCAAACTTCAGACCGAATTCCAAGTTTCTAACCAAACCGATACAGCAAGTAGATTCGGAAGCATGTCAGGAAAGCCACTACACTAACTGCCGGACGCCTTGCAAGCACCACAAATCTTACTCGTGTCCAGGTTCGGCTTAACACGCCAGATGTGTAGATACTGGATGTCACAAATTGTGCAAAGTGATTTTTAGTGGTTTTAATCCAGAAGCTTTATTTAAAAAAGGAAAAAAAATATCCAAGTTTTATTAAAATGAGTTTTTGGTAAGTTAAGATTACTTTTTTTCCTTGGGAACTATGGAATTTACCAAAAACACTGAGGACTCGGGCCGAAAAAAAATCGTTTTATGAAAAGTAACAATATTCTTCCTTATACTAAAAAATACTCGATACTACATTTTTTACACAATATAGACGTCGATAATACTTAAATTAACTCTTGCTACCTTCGTAGACGTTCGTAACACCGTAGTCTTGCTACGGACTAAATTAAAAGTAATCATTTACCAATCTTATTCGTAAGTCTGTAATTTAATTAATGAAATAACGATATCAATGTCGCTTCATAAAATGATTTCAATTTTCTTTATAGTTTGCTTACCTTTTAATTTAACTTGATACTTTCCATAAGACAATAATCTTTTTTAAATTAAAACACAAAGTCTTTTCTAGTACAGATTTACTCGAGCACGGGCAAGATTTATCTACAGCACCTTGTATCGTAAATAAAGATTTAAGTCGATTCTAGGGCAGGTTTATCTCAATGTTTTCATCCTAACTCTACGTAGGCCGGTATCTGGGTAGGGCTTTAGTAATTCATGGATCCGTTGCCCAAACCTTTGTTAATTATGATGTTACTCGGAAATCACATTTTTCAAAGGATTGTAATATTACTAGGGAAGAAAAGAATTTATTGATATGATATTAAGATTTACTTTTAGCGAATATTCTATTAAGGATTAGCTAATAGCTATTAAATCGTGGGCGAAAAAAAAAACAATATACTAAAAAGATATTTTATACCAACTAAAAGTTATTAAATGGTTATAGAGTTGCGTTATTTACTATTACGAGTTATTAGTTATTGTATTTGCTAAGGTGTTATTATTAACGTTTCATCAACGTATATATTAATTTTGCGCAAAACTTTGCTTTGTTTATGCTTTGGGTAGGTAGGTACATCAGAAATAACCAGCCATTGTTGTATTTTCAATTAATTAAGAGCACATCTAAAATCACAAATAGAATATTTGATGGTTGCACTGCGTGTCACTGCGTATTTGTGCATCGAAAATTAGTTTTTGTGGTGTTCAACTTGCGTTGGTTTATTTATTGTAAACAAACAAAGGATATCTCTTTCTGTCAGTACAAATGTGTATACGGTCATCTCATTTTCTTAAAAACGCACGAATTTACCCGAGTAATATTAGAGTTTGAAAGTTTTACATCAACGCTGTCGATATATCGATATTTTTCGTAAAAAGAGGTTGCTTAACTTTTTAACCAAATTTTAAACTAGATATCGTGTAGCACCCTCTAATTAGGTAAAACATATTTGAACTTTGAATCTAACATTTATAAATAAGAAAGGAAACCCACGCAAACTTGAGCCAAAAATTAGTAGTGCAAAAAAATGTTTGTTGGTCGGTACTTTTCTAATTTGGGCTCAACCTTAATAGTGTCATTTATTATAATACAAAAAATTTAAGGCCAATCAACCAGGTAAATGTAAATCTGTCGATATTTTTATTAAACGATATTTATAATTTATCGATACTTTTATCGAATACTTAAATCACTATTTCATCACTATTTGACGGGTGCATCTTAGAACGTTTTTGAACTAGCCAATCAGAATGTCATTACTTCCTCCCCCGCACTTCAACTTTTGGTGACCCTGATGCAACGCAAATGTACGAACATGCGGAATCTATTAGGGGGTGATCTGTGACAGTACCCCACGGTACGTACCTAAGGTTAATTGTTTTAGAAGCTAAAATATACTTTTTTTTTTTTTTTTTTTTATGTAATATAGGTAGCAAACGAGCATGCGGGTCACCTGATGGTAAGTGATCACCGCCGCCCATGACTACCCTCAACACTGTAGGTGTTGGGGGTGTGTTGCTGACCTTTAAGAAAATATATAAATAAATAAATAAAATTGGGCACCGGATACCGCACTCACCGAACGAAACGCAGGAACATCGTTCCTACTTCACGTCGGTTTCCTGTGCGACGGTGGTATTTCACCGGTCGAGTCAGCCAAATACTTTATCCCAAGCGCCGATCTGTGTTCGGTGTGGTACGTGATTTTACGCACCATGAGACCGCCACTTAAAGCTGACTCAAAACTACACTATAGAAAGATTAGGTAAAGTTAATATGCACAAAACAAATTTTCAAACGTACAAACTTTCGCAATTAAACTATTAGTGAAATATTGAGCATTAAAACTACATTTAAACTTGATTAAACTAGAATAATTTAACGCTAGCCGGTTCGAAGCGGTGTAAATTCACGCTTGTAAAAATAAAGTGGCTTTTGTATAATGTTGTTCTAATGAATAATTTATACAACCTATAAAAATATTAAGACTAAACTTACGATCCTCCAAACGGAGTGGTGTAAAAATACATTGTGTTATTTTTAATGAAATATGCACCGTAAAATTATATCTTGAAAACGTATCGTCAGTATCGTATTTGTAATATTTGCAAGTTTACATGAAACAGTAAGACTGAAATAAAGTTATTTTTAGAGGAAGCTTTTAAACACTACATTACTTATGTTCTTAGATAAGAGATACACGTCTTAAGATTTACACGTTTTATTTTCGTGTTTTATTCTAGAGAACCCGATTTTTCGGCTTTGTAACAAGAACCATAATTGATAGTACCTCCTTCATCCATGATAGTACATATATCCATTACCTACTTATCTATATAGCGTAAGTACTTTGATATGATCATTATTGATATGTAAGAATTTCAAATAAACGTTACAAATAAATTAGACATAAGACATACAATTTTTTTCCCCATTGTTTACCTATATGAAAAGGGCAGCACCAAAAATCTCTTTACAGCTTCTGTCACAAAGTTGAACTCACCTTTAACAATACCATCATTTAACGAAATTGGAATCCCTGAAGTTTTAAAAGACAATAAATTACTTTCTGAAGTCCTGTGCCGAGTTTCTTGTTCGGCCATACTTTGCGTTGTCTCGTTTATTTAACATTTTTCTTAATAAAACACTCTTCTTATGACGAAAACGTTAAATATTTAAAATCGCTTTATGAATTTCAATGTGTTTTTAATATTACGTTTTGATTCGGTTTGGATACTTAATTTTTTTTTTTACCACTTTTATGTAAGTACTACAAATAGTAACTATACTTATAAATAACTTTTGTATCAGTTTAGAACTATATTTTTGGCAACAATGATCATTTTATTTTTTTAATGCAGCTACATAAATCTTGCAATTAAAATATCTGTTAACTGAGCAAAAATTTAACTACAAAGTACCCTTTCTAAAAAAATAACACTCACAACACAATGTACCTATCTTAAAAATAGTTTTCAGTACCCAATAACAAAACTCTAAATTCTAGGCTACCTCTTCAATTTACTACCGCACTTAGCAGCACATGCTAAACATTTACCAACTATGACATCATTAATTCCAGCTCAATTAGTGAGTAACGGAACTAATACAGCCATTACACTAGCCCAACTGCATCGTATACCTACACCAACTAATGCTGGATAGGGTAACTTGCTAATTGTTGGCACGAGACCATTTATTGCCAAGCTAGATAAACTATCTGTGGAAAAAAGCAAATTAAAAGTTGCCACTGATAATACTATTATAATAAATATAACATAACATAACGAATTAACAAAACTTGAATATCTTACAATCTAAGTAAGTACCAATAATTGGGCCTCTGTATATCTTACCTTAATAATAAGTATATTAAAAGTAATATGTACTTTTGTTACGCTTAAATGAAATTGGGAAATGGGGTAACAACCTAATTGTGTGAATTTGATCTACCTAACGAAATGAGTCATTGACTTTTGGGACACAAAAAACTCGGACACCTTGGTAAAAAAAATATTTAAATTGAAAAACCACAACTCGGCCAACTTGTGTCCGAAAAGTCAATGACTCAACGAAATACCTATTGTAAGCTTAAAAAAAGGGTAACTTCGTTATTAAATGAGATTCAGTACTCATTATTTGATTTTTCAAAAATGTGCCTAGGCCACCCGAATTTTAGTAATAAGGCTTCAGAACATATTAGCCTCACACTAAAAGAGTTAAGCAGTTTTGGCGGGAAAGTGCATTAGAGCTATAAGTGATTATAAAGTTAGAAGAGTAATAAAATAGAGTGCAAGTGTTCTCATGAATTAAAACGAAAAGCTGGCAGATAAATATGCAGGGTCACTACTTGAGGGGGTTTCAAAGTGGTTCAAAGATGGATTGGTTTCAGAACTTTTCTAGGTGAATTTAAATTGGAAACTAGTACTTGATTGATGGAGTCTGAATGTCTAGGTAAATTCTAGAAGTGTTATTTAGACGAGAATTAGCAATACTTTAGTTTCCACTCTTTTAATACACGGAGAATACTTCTCCTAATATTTAAACTTAAATCTTTGAAATCTTAAAGTGACACTTGACATTAAAAATCAAATCTGTCACTGTCAAAGTTAGCAACTAATCCTTTATTACTTTAGTTAGCAAGCCGTAATCCTAGTTTTGAAATCAGCTCGACCGCATCTAATTTTCTCTACCAAAGTTATTCTATTCAACAATTGGCGCAAACGAAGTCCAACTTTGATGCAAGTTTTCACAGATATTACATTAGATGGTATTCCGTAGTTTTCCTGTGGTGGCTGGTAATTACAGTTTTTAGGCCAAGTCTGTCGAGATTTCAGTACGCTGCGCGAGTAACTCAATTTGTTGACGGGCGGTTAATGAGTGCTAAGAATTGCTGGTTACGTTTAAAATGGTAACTCAAGTAGTGTTCACACTAAGCAGACAGGATTCAGCTTATTTTAAACGTTTTCGTTTTTTTAATGAATTTTTGAGGCATTAAGTACGTCAGTTTCTTTTGAGACATTAGAGCCGGCCACAGATTACCCCCTAATAGATTCCGCATTAGAGGCGACGACCTATGTTTCGCCACTATGTGATTTAGAACATAGTGCAAGCCACGCCTACATTTTTGAATTTAGTCATGACCAACCGTCAGACACGTACGCATCCGTGTCACTCCGTATTTGTGCATAGAAAATTTGTTTTTGTGGAGTTCAACTTGCGTTGGTTTTTAAAGAAGCACGAATTTACCCGAGTAATATTAGAGTTTGAAAGTTATATGTCAACGCTGTCGATGTATCGATATTTTTCGTAAAAAGAGGTTGCTTAACTTTTAACCAATTTTTAAAAAAGTCACGCAAACCTGGGCCAATAATTAAAATTGCGAAAATTGATTGCGAAAATTGTAGATTTCAAACATAAAGTGTAAAAATAAATATTTACATTTGTAAAAAATGTTTGCTCTCTCATTAAGAGATAAACAAAATATTATCTAGGTTAGACAAAAAACAGTCTAATGCCTACCTAAAAAGGCTTCAAAATGTTACAATAGCTTTAGTACTTGTCCCACAGTTTTGGAACCATAGCAATAATTGATATGAATAAAATTTCTAGTAGTGCGAAAAGTTTTATTGTTGGTCGGTACTTTTCTAATATGGGCTCAACATTAATAGTCTCATTTATTATAATAAAAAAATGAAGGCCAATCAATCAGGTAAATGTAAATCTGTCGATATTTTTATTAAACGATATTTATAATTTATCGATACTTTTATCGAATACTTACATCACTATTTTATCACTATTTGACGGGTGCATCTTAGAACGTTTTTGAACTAGCCAATCAGAATGTCATTACTTCCTCCCCCGCTCCTCAACTTTTGGTGACCCTGATACAACGTAAATGTACGAACTAGGCGAATCTATTAGGGGGTGATCTGTGGAGCCGGCAAATAATGTGCGTCTTGTTAATTTATAATGATAACACAAATACTACTAATAGGTATTATAAATGTGAGGGTTTGTGAGGATGTATGGATGGATGGATGGATGGACTACTGGATAGATTTTGATGAAACTTTGCAGTAATATAGGTTATACATCAGAATAACACATAGGGTACTTTTTACCGCGGGAAAACACCTAATTTCCACGGGAAACCGACTTCCACGCGAACGGAGTCGCGGGCGGCCACTGGTAAAAAATAAAAACAAACCCGGTAACAATATTTTAATTGGCAGGTATAAAAAAATTAACATTTACATATTATTTTCAAAAAGGTTTTTAAGTACTCAGAAGCGCTTAGCCTAATGTTTTAATTAAATAATAAAAAATAGCACTTAAACGATAAAAGGGATACATTTAATCGTCTAATCGTACTCTAGAATTTATTTATATTTCGTGGATATTATCAAATTGTATCCTAATCAGTAAACCAAAGAGTAATGTAATAATACATATTGACGAAAATATTACCATATTCGTTTTCTGTTAATAAAAAAGAATGTTTGTAGTATAAATTAGTTAGGCTGTCAACATCCAACAAAAAACATTCAATAAGCAAGTGACAAAAACTACATTAGGTATTCATTTTTATTACACTCCAGTACAACCCTAATTTGGGATTCTAATCTGATTAAATTAAGATCAGTTTCATTTCATTTTAATGCAAGAGGAGCCTTTCAAAACGTTCCTGCAGTAAAAATAAATGGAAATGCTCTCCTGAAAAAATACATTTTGCATAAAACGTAGGTATCTTTAAACAAAGTTGTATGGGAGAGCCGTTTTTGTAGCAGCCACGAACTGACTGTAAGGAGGAAGGAAACTTTAGAGAAAATTTAATAATAGGAAGTACGTGTAGAAGTCTAAACCTAGCTTTTTCTTTTGTGTAAATGCGGTTAGTTGGTTTAAACTAGTTTCCTATCGTATGGTGCCTTAACCCTTAATGTTTTTTTTTTTGTAAATTAAATATTTTTTCTTATTATTAATTTAAAAGGTAAATTATTATTAAAAAAAACATGGCGTATAGAATACTCAGTAGAGGACTAGAACAGCGTTAAGCGCTATCAAAGAAATGCACTTGCCAACATGCCTGCCAAGTACGGCGAGCATTGGCAAACACCCTTTGTAAATAGGCCTATTTCCAGAAGTGGATTCATTACGACTTCAACCATAAAAATACTTCGTAAACCACGGAAAATTCCACGTGCTGTCTGAAAAAAATTAAACCCGATGGATTCTCGATAAAAAACTAATCGATATTGTAGAAAAGTTGGTTCAACAGTCAGTTTGGTTCATTAGTAAAAGCACGATCAATCACTCATAATTGAATAATGTATTGAGTTCGCAGCAAAATAGGATTACATTTTGTAATAAGTAGATATTTGATTACTATATCCTATAGCCTATATCACACAGGTTACGTCCGGGATACGAGCAACAGAAGCGTGTTCCAGAGATGAAGTGTTCTTATTCCAAGGGACAGGCATAGATCGCCCTCACACGTCGCGACACAGCCTATAGTTAGATGAAAACTAGCCTGCATGAGCGATGGCGCGGGTAATCCAATTTGGAACTTGTTCGCTCGTTGAACCACATTCCCCTCGTAATTAACCGTTGCCCTGGGACAACACCCATGAATAACTAACGCCTTCCAACCCGCAAAACTGGACGACTTTACACGTAATGTTTATCAAGCGAGCATTCGAAAATTACAACACAAATGGCATTCGCCAGAAGGCTATTACGAGCCACGATAGTGAAATAGGTCATTGTATACTAATATTAATGAGGCTGGCAACTGCTCATACATTAAAATTAGCGATGCTCGGAAGCTGAATTTTAACAAGTCGACGCGGTAGACAAACGAGCTAACTACAGCTAAATCAAACTGTTTAGTCGAACGTGTCCACCGAGCATTCTGTGGTTGGTATTATCCTAGCAATGTAATTATTGGTGGATACTGCAGCACTATTTAGCAATCGAAAAACGATCCCTTCTGCATTTGATGGCGGATATAGCAAATAGACGTGTTTGAACGTCGTAAAATAGGCTGAGTCGGCAACCTATTTTCGAAAATTGCTAGCTACGTTCGTAAGATGTATACTCTGAAATCTTATAAATATTTTATAGACTGGGGCATGGATATTTGCCTTTCCCAACGAGTGGAGTGTAGCTCACGGCAATAACGTTGAAATTCGAAGTTGGGGCTAATAGAATTTTCACTCCAATGGCAAATCGTTGAAAACTAGACGGAGAATTCGAGTATGCTCTACCCCACCTCAATGTAGATATAAAATTCTGCTATTTCATTCTATTCAATATAAAATTGACCTGACTTCCGAGCTTGGACATAATAATTTATCTGTCTTGCAAGGCTTCATCGTGCTCCTTTTGTCTTTGTATTCAATTGAACAGTGAGTTTACATTTCCAATTTCTCTTGAACTCAGTGCAGTCTTTTGTTTTTGAATTGGGTACGATAACTAACGCTTTTAAGTTTAATAGAACTTTAGATACTCGTATTTAGCTAAATAAATGGGTTCGTAATTAGCATTTAGATTTATAATGTTACTCATTATTTTTCTAAATAAACTGAAAAATTAGAAGATTAAAAAAAAAGTAAAGAAGTAGGGTTTTTAAGTACAATTTATTAAACCAAATTCTAAAGCGTATGCTTTTATAAAATATCTTCCAACTTTTACTTAGCCGCGTGCAAAACTCTATTATCTTATATCTTGCGTTAAAACGCCTTTATCCAGGCACTTTGCAATGGATTTTAAAATGCATCTCCGCAGTATACGCTGCTGAAATGCAGAATCGATTGTAGGTATCCAACTCCTTGAAAGAGTGGCTTCGAATCTTGGAAAAATACCGATCGTTTGGCACTAAGGAACACGTACAATGCTGATTTGTTAACAGCCTATTGTGTAGGTAAAGGCTGTATAGAGAATATTGCGTTTTTAAATAATTTACAAGCAAGTTGAACCTTCACCACGGAATATTTAAGTAAGAGACCTAAAAGTTTGTTCTCGAGTTTCAATCACCTGGGTTGTGGTGCGGGTAAGGTTAATAAATAAAACTTTACATGAAATAATGCGACTAGCATCAATTGAAAATGGAATTCTTTGTATCTCAGTTCTTTTATCATGTTACTTTAATCGACGTGCAGTAGGTTGAAATAATACGCGCGTTTCAAAACAAAATTAACATAATTAAATTCTCAGCTAAGTTTAAACAAGAACTACAATTAAATATAATAACTTTAATTAGGAGACTCACCCACACAAAACTTGGATATCAACATTCATATCAACTCTCAACCTAATATTATTCTACAAAACAAACAGTTCCGAGCATTTAATTTCCCCGAGGGCAGGTTCATAATACAATTTTGAAATCATTATACCTGCCTGCAAGAAATGCAAATGTTGTTCAAATTCATCGGGTTTTGTCTAAATTTTAAACACGTTCCACAAACGTCAGTGGGATTTGAATTTTTGCTCTGTTGTGAAATTAAATATGTCGGATTGGCGCGCGCTTGAGATTCCCAGACTCAGTTTCCAGTTTCAGAATTTTCAGGTAAAGTAACATGTTTTTAGGTCAAGGTCTGTTTGTAATGCTTACAAAGTTAATGAAGTTGTTATGCCGTTTAATGCCAGTTTCGTTTTTTTTTCATTAGTGTAAGTTCTAGATGAGGAGGTATTTAATTAGGTGCCTACATAAGTTGGAAAGCAAATAGGTTGTGATTTGAGAGTTTTAAAATAACGGTTAAATAACTGTGAAGTAAATGCTCGTATTTACCTAAGATTTCACGTGTTTGTGTTAAAAATCATGTATGTAATAAGAACCTATGAGAAGTATTTTATAGGTACCTAACTCTAACTTACAAGCTCCTAGTCGCAGTAGACTGCCTAAACGTGTTAATAAATTACATTCCATTATGAAATTAAACACAGCTTAGGTATCCAAACACCTACATACGCCCTAACGTTATAATAATCAGACCCTATATCATATTACCCGCCTAAGTATTCGTGAAAGTGTAACACGCTCGTTAGATTTTACGCAAACCTGCTTTTTGTTTGTGATGTGAATTAATTTTTGATGGAATCGCTTTCAACGACTCCGTACATTCGTAGGTACTTAGGAATTTGAAAGCAAGCTCATTTAGAAATCAAATCCTTTTGCAAGGTAGGTAAGTGGGAAGATATTAGGTATGGGTTATGCTTTCTTAGAAGCATGTGTTTAAGAGATTTGTAGGCAACGAAATAACTCTAATCTCTATCTAAAAAAATTAAATACTTTTTGTAATAAAAAAAGTAGAAATAGTATCTAAGTATTCTGAATATCTATATGGTGGTTTTAGATTAGATTCATAATATTATCACATGCTTATCTTATGTTGTGCCTTCAATTAACTAAAAGTTGTCTCTAAATTCGACTTACTTAGGTGCCTGTAATCTGTAATAGGAACCCCCCTCTGCCCAAGTAGGGAAATTTAAGGTAAAAAAAAATTACAAAGGATCCTTTACAAATCTATTGTAAACCTACCTACGTATAATATAAATATTCACCAAAAATGACTCGGTTGTTCGAGCCAGCCAGTGACTCAGCAATATTCTTCGGTCTTCGGGATAAAAAGCTTTAAAATTAATAATTCATTGTGTAAAGCAACACAACTTTTTTTAAACCAGTACTAAGCCAATGAACTCATGCTATTTCACAGCCTTGTGCGCAAACTTGGCCCGGGTCCACATTAAATCTGCACCAATTTGGTGTAAAAACACGACGATAGTAGCCAGAAATAGTAAAGTTTTCGGTGTATTGGACTTTTCAGTGATGAATAGGTGGGAGTTAGCTAAGTGAATTGGTTGACATCTGCTAATTAGGTACTTACTCTTACTCATAGATTAAATGATTCCAAAAATAGTTAAACAGTAATTTGAAATAACGTTATGTAGGTAACCTATAAAACAACATCGAAAAAGAGGGGTGGTAGTGACGTACATTCCTTAAGCTAAGATTCAGGCAGTAAGTAACCTAACCAACCCTTTAATGATAAATGACATAAATGACTCATTAACAAGCTAGAAACATCAATTTGTTTTATTTAACAAAACCTGTTATGTGTTTGATTAAAATACGTAGGGCATAGGAAATAGATGCTATTAAAAAGTTTGAACCAGACTAAGGTACTAATAAGTTACTTACAGTACAGATGAGTTGAGCATGAAAGTTCATACCACACATTTCTTACATCGTACCAATCCTTGTCGGTTTCAACCTAGCCAAAAATATTTCTCTTAATGAAAACTTTCATCTAAGGAATTCAGCCCTTTTGGTATTTAAGCCTTTTGTCCGCAATGAATGACATTATACGAAACACAAAAGCCCGTTTTGTACACAAAGTGAGAAGACGGTGACACTTGATATCAAGCATATCGGATTTCAAAGAAAACCTTCATACAAATAAGGGCTTACAGGGACCCTATGTAAACAGGGGGTATAATATAATAGATTTTCCTTAGGATCTGTTAGAATGGTTGAATGATTTTATAGACAAAATACAAATAGAACTCATATGAATGAGAGATATTCAGGGTATAGTATAGGCTTTTATTCATTGTAGTACCTATACGATGTTTTTCAGATATCACAGTGGTCCCACGGTGTGCGAGTAAAGTACCTATTTATTTAAAGTTTGCAAGTTAAAAAATATTTTATTACAAACGCCGACCGAGCTATGTAAGTACGGTGCGGTGCGCGATTAGATATAAGAACCGCCTCTGAGAAAATTTGAAATACTTAAGAAAAGTAGAGGTGAATAGGTACCATTATGATTTCAATGATTACGCAAAAAAACTCTTATTTTTATCTAACTTTTGATTATTAATATATGGCTGTTACTTACCTGTTGTCTCCAAAATTACAGCCCAATAAAGAAAAGTAGGCAGATATTTAAAAAAAAACCGGCCAAGTGCGAGTCGGATTCGCGCACGAAGGGTTCCGTACTATCATTTTCTACCTGTTTATTAATACAACCTTAAGGTCGAGTAAAAATTGCTTAAAAATTACGTTTTTTGTATAGGAGCCCCCTTTAATATTAACTTTATTGTTATTTAATTATTTACATTGAAAGGTAATGTACCAGTAAATATTCTGTGAAAATTGGAAGCATCTACCTGTTACCGTTTTTAATATTGAGCAAAATAATTCGAAAAAAACACGTTTATTGTATGGGGACCCCCCTTAACATATATTTTTATAATTTTTAGTATTTGGTGTTATAGCGGCAACGAATATACATCATGTTGTGAAGATTACAGCTTTCTAGCTATCACATTTCATGAGATACAGCCTGAAGACAGATAGTAAGACAGGGGAGGCTTAGTAATAGGGTCCCGTTTTACCCTTTGGGTACGGAACCCTAAAAACACTATAAGATCTCGAATTCTTATTACTAACCAATAAAAGGGGTTAATAAAGTCTAAGTTATCGTAACCTTACCTAACTCAATAATCTTCTTAGAACATTAGAAAAAATAATCTAGGTATGATCAATAAAATAACTAGGAGGTATTTGGTTTTATGAAATAAATAAAACTTACGAGTCAGTAACAAGTTTACCTTTTAATAAATAAAAGTATAGAATATTACTGCGTTAGAAAGTATCTGAGTGCTCATTATCTTTATAACACATCTTGTCATAAAAAATAGTCAAAATATATGCAACGATGATAGTTTCCTTGTAAAATATGTCACTGTTTCTTTACAATAATTAAGTAGGTCGAAAGGCCACAATTACTCACATCATATCAATATTCAAACAATTATTATTTTCAATTTAAAACATTACAATATCGAACTTAAATATACTGACTTCTGGAAAGGCTCTACTAAATTGCATCAATCGAAAATGTAACTTTCAAATGATTTAAATAAAATTCATCGAATACATTGTTTTTTGGTACGGTTTTCACACGTAAGGTCAACAATGGAGAATGTTAACAAATTTTGATTATTATCTCTTCATATTCTCTGTCAAAAATAAAAAATACTGGTGAAAGAATTATTTCGATGCGTCAAATAGTTTCCGATTTATAAGTAAAATAAGTTGCTACCGCACGACGCGGGCTGCCGGTGGCGGTGTGACGTAACACCACAACTCGCTCGGTCTGGCTCACTCAGTACGCTTGCGGTCGCGCACACTTGTCGTCTAAATTAAACCTAAATTCTTTTAAAAATGTCTAATCAAACTACTAGAAAATCATTAGTTGTGCCTAAATGTAAAAATACAACTATCAATTCGCCGGAAAAGATGTTTTTTACAGTTCCAAAGGATACATACATACATCACCAAATCTTTTAACTTGAACATGACCAATACCAATTAACAATTTGTTAGTTAAAATACAAATAAATAAAAAAGGTTTAGTTCATATCATCTACATTTGCAATAAAAATAAATTAAATTACTTAAATAAAATAGTAAAGGTAAAGTGCATCTGTAACGTTCAACTACATCTAGATCGTATAGGTATCCTACTTCCTAGTAATATAATAAACGCGGAAGATTGTGTTTGTGTTTGTTATCTTTCACACAAAGTACTGAACGGATCTGGACGAAGACTGAAATAATCCATAGGCTTATTTTAATCCTGGGAAAATGTACAGTTCCCGAGGGAAACGCGGGCGAAGCTGCGAACTAAAGCTAGTTAGTACTAAATCAATGCTTGTATTTATTTAAATTTACTTAGAAGAGCGGTATCTTTGTATACATACTAGTGGCCGCCCGCGACTCCGTTCGCGTAGAAGGTGGTTTCCGTGGGAATAAAAAGTAACCTATGTGTTATTCTGATGTGTAACCTACTGCAAAGTTTCATCCAAATCCGTCCAGCCCCCCAAGTCAAGTGGCAAGTGATATTTGCGATAGCAAGTGAATAGAATAAATTTGTATGAAACTGTCATTTTTGACAAGCTTGCAATTTGACAGTTTCATACATATTTTTTCTATTCACTCGCTATCGCAAATATCACTTGCCACTTGACTTGGGGGGCAGTAGTTTTTACGTGTAAGAGTAACAAACATTCATACATCCATACTCACAAACTTTCACATTTATAATATTAGAAGGACGTACCTACCTATAGCTACAAAACTATGATACTTTGTTGTCTTTAACGTAAAAAAATTAATGATAGGTAGGAAGGTACCTACTTCTACTATTGGACTTGCATTCTTCCATTAGTATTTTTATTATATTGGTTATTTTGTTTTGATAAAACAGTTTAGAACATATCAAACATTTCGGCGGCAACAAAATCACTATTTCTTGATAAATAATGCGCAGCCATTAATTCATCTATTTTAGATAGATTACACGATTACCTTTTTTCGAATCCTATATCCAATTTATTAGTAGTTAGAATAATATTTACTATTAACGTATAATAACGAATAATGTTTATATTTACTAATACGCGACCGAAAACACCAAAAAATAATACTATAATGTTAAATAAATAAAAAAATAAAATAAAATACTGCGCCAGCTATATGCGCCACCGCTGGCGCGTAGTGGTATGACGTCACAAGCGGTCACGTGACTGTTAGCGGGACTCGATATTTTTCGAAATTTTGAATGCCTATAAAATCAAAACTACTGGGTATTTTTGATTACAACAAAAACTAGTGTATTTGTATGCATACAGGCTTTACTGAGACAAAATTTCAAGCGATTTGGCATACCTAGTAACATTCTCCATTATTTAAGACGCAAATGTATAATGTTGCCATAGAAATATTTTCATTCTTAGGTCATTATTTAAGCTTGGCTGTTACTTTGCAACAAACAATTTGTTTAAGTACATTATATTTTAGTGTAAATTAAATACCCATTTTATCCTTAACTTCATGATTAATAAATTGGCTTTTAAGAAACATTTCTCAGGTACAATTTACTGATGTTTCACATCAAAATACAAGTGTATTTCATACAATTTATTACATTGAATAAAGAACTTTAAGACCTTACGCAAACTGTATATTTTTCCGTTTCACACAATGATACTTTGTTAATGCATTCAATCAACCAGTTTTTATGAACATGTCTTACATCTGAGCTTAATTTCTTTTTTAATTTTTGCACGTTTTTAAAACTAATTTCATTACTTGCGTGTATGACGTAATCCACGTCCATAGATTTTACAGCTTTCACTACTTTCCCGCCATAGGCGATCCAATGCCTTTCAAACAAATTGCGTTCCGTTTCCGAAAAGCTTATAAAATCCGGATAGAAACCTAAACGTTTTCTTTTAAATACATCGGGCAAAGGATTTTCTGGATAATTTGGAAATTCCGTTTTACTGTTTCCTAAACTTGGAATTGTGCTGTTCAAGCTTGTACTGCTGCCAAAGCCGGATTCATCTGTTTCATTTTTGATACCTTTTGGTTTGACGGGTGATTTTGAGTTTAAATATTCAGTTATTTTTCCTTTGTTTGTGTCTTTAGCTTTCTTCTTTGGAGGTTCGTAATCGTCTGAGGTGGTGGCTAGCTGGTTTAATAGTGACACGTCAGTTTTTTCTTTGGAAGTTCTGTATAATTGTTTCAGCTCGTCAAGGTTGGTTGCTGTTTTCCAATCTTTGTCGTCCCTTATTCTTGTGACCCTTGGAAATCTAACTGATATACCGTCAGCGGTGTGCAGATTTGCTTTCGTGAGTTCAGTACCTGTAATATTACATAAATAAATCACATTTTATAATTTAGCTCATACATTTCTTTGCTTTTATAAATTTTAGAAATACCTAAGCTTGGCTATTATGTCTTTAATTTATTAAGCCTAAAGAAGATAAAGAGGAACTTTACTTCAATGTTTTTAAAGCTTCTATTATCTTTCTATGGCTAACCTGTGATTTCCCAAACGGGCTGTTTCTTCGGATCAATAGCCACAAAATCTGGTACCATTCCTTTTTTGCAATCCAACCAGGATGGTACTTTATTGTATTCACCGGATATTTTTGCCATCAAAGGACTTAATTCCTTTTGGAGTTTATCAACAGTTTTGTCATCAAGGCCTGTGTGTACTTTTGTAACAGTGACCCATTTGGCATGTTTTTTATCGTAGCATCCCATTAGGAATGTTGACATTAATCCACCCATTTTACCAGTACCTGTAATTTAAGAAGTTTTCTTATAAGCATTGTAACTTTTAAAGAACATAATATATTTTATTTTATTAATTAGAGTATTTCTGAAGTTGAATATAGTCAAGAGAACAACAATTCGTGTGCAGGTTTTTTTAAGTAGAAAAAAATAAAAAAGTTGATTTAGGGCCGATTTTTCAATAGTCAGTTAAGCCTTCAGATAGGACTTATTCTATGGATAACAAGATTGTGAATTTTTCAATTAGCGGATAAGCTCTAACAGAAGGTTAAACTCGATAACTGACTGAAAAACGTATAGTCTGGCCACCGAGAGATTGCGTTTGTGACACATGCCATTAGTGTTGGGGTAAAAAACAACATTGATAAATCATTTTTCAATCAACAGAAAAAAAACTTGCTTATCTTATTTATATTTTATTTATAATATAAAAATAGTTTTATGTTGTTACGAGTTAAAATCTAGGTAAAATAATAAAAAACAAAATCGAAACAGTATTGTTTTATTGTAGGAACGTAAATAATTAGATTAAAGACTAGTGGCCGCTCGCGACTCCGTTCGCGTAGAAGTCGGTTTCCCGTGGGAATGCGAAGTTTTCCCGCGGTAAAAAGGTCCCTTTATTCTTTTATACATATATTTTTGGTTCCTAGAACCGCTTTCGCAGCGCACGCAACGGAAGCCCTCAAGGATGAATTAATTTTCCCCGTTTTTTTCCCATTTTCCATTATTTCTTCGCTCCTAATAGTTGCAGCGTGATGTTATATAGCCTAAAGCCTGCCTCGATAAATGGTCTATCCAACACAAAAAGAATTTTTAAATTCGAACCAGTAGTTCCTGAGATTAGTGCGTTCAAACAAACAAACAAACAAACTCTTCAGCTTTATAATATTATTATAGATTATAGATACTTGTATAACGTTAATTTTGAAGCTAAGCCCAAGGTCGAAAAGAACTAGCAAGAAAATCCAACTGCTGCCTTTTTACAAACGAAACTCAAAAGCATTGTATTGGTATAAGTCTCAGCACCCGATGACCGTACTGCAGAGCCAATTCATCTATTTCATATCGAACATTTGCCGCTTATTTTCTTTCACTAACCGCAATAGTTATGCTTCAAGCATATCCATATTTACGTCGATATCATGTTTTTATAACCAAGCTACTTATTCTGCTTTTTTATTAGAAATTGATTGATAACTTTAAAATTGACTGATATTTTTAGCACATCCCTACGAAAATATGATGTTGTTTACATTTTTAAAAATACATATTTTATCAGTAATTATTACCCTTACAGTAAGCCATCAGTTATAAAATTTAAAATCAGTGTGTTTTAATATCATTTTATTGCTTATTATTTGTTTGTAGGGTCAAAATAGACGACTTTTTTTTTGTTTGTTTTCGTAGACGGCCTTTCAAAGTTACCTCGTTATGTCAAACACTATGTGTCAGGAACGCATTCTCTCGGTGGCCGGACAATAGCTGCCTCTTTTTGCCTCAGTTAAGCAGTTATCTAACAGATTATTTGACGTTTCTGTCATCATGCGTATGTAAATATAGGATAATTTATTTGTGTTTTGCTTATTTTTTGTAAAACCATGGATATTTTACTTTATTTGAAGACAATAATGTATAGTTATCAAAACGGGACAAAAATATATATCACAAGAGGTTTAATTTTGAATATCTGTGCAATAAGCTATTGTTGACATCACAGATGTATACATTTCTAGATGGAGTAACACGTTTGATGTGTGCGTGTCACAAATTACACACTGCTAAAGATACGCTATATCAAAATGAGGATTTTTTGAGAATTATATTAAAATACTAAGTAGTTATTAAGACATACAGTAACATAAAGTATCTCTGAGTATATGAAATACCAAATCGATATTTTAAAAAAGCATCAAAAATATTCTTAGCAATCAATATAATAAGATAGAAATACTTTCTCAAAGTTTACAGACACATGTTAAAATATATTGTATTTGTAACTTTTATTTGTATTCTTTTTCGGTGGGCTCCATCTAGTTTTAGGCATATCTATGTATTATCGTTGACGGCAAGTCTTGATGTCATACCTAAATTTTTTGTCAATTGGGACACCCGCTGTCAATGCTTTGAAAGTTTACAGTCCTTTTCTAACAACTGTAAAATATATAAGAATGTCTCTTTCTTGCACAAATATCATTAGGATAGCTAGCAGAGGGTTATCTGACCATTGAAAAATTGAAACTTTATTATTCGTCTCAGTTAAAGCTATCTGGCTGTTCGATATCTGGCGTTTTAACTATCTATTGAAAAATCGGCCCTTAAGCAATTATTTGGTTGTTTGGCAAAAAACCCTTTAGTAATTTTTTTTAATTTGATCAGTATTTCAGAAACTAGGGATAAATAAACCTAGATTTTTATTATACTTTAATAGGCTTTATTAATGTACTAACCAAACCAAGCTCCAAGCACAACCAGATCTGCAGTGTCAGCCATTGCACCATCAAACAAGTAGTCCTTTTTAACTTTAAGCCAATGCCTTTTTCCTGGCTCATAAGTAGACTCCAAATCTTTGAGCACCAACCCTTCAAGATTTAGTTGTAAAACCTGAAATTGTTAAAAAGTTTTTTTTATTAAACTAACAGTTTTAAAATAAGAAGTAAGTATATAATATTTTTGTAATAAACATTATAGTACCTCAGCTATCATTTTTGCTAAATCAGAGGGCTTTTTGATCAATTGTTGTTCTGAGAGCATAACATGGTTTTTAACTTCAGTCATATTGTCAACTAGTATTTGTCTTCGCTTCTTTATTGGTGTGTCCATCAAAACTTCTCCATTATAATACAGGCAGTCAAAAACAAAAAGACATACATGTGCACCTTTGAATTCGGACTGCTTGTGAATACCAAGTGTCCCAAATGGCAATGGTTTCCCGGTATTAACATCAACCATCAAGACTTCTGCATCTAATATTAAGTCTACGCCTTTGGGAAATGCTTTAGGTAAATAATCTTTAAAATGACTCACTTTGTGTGCCATCACAGGTTTTAGTGAGCGTGCATAATATTTAAATTCATTGCCCTTTTTATGAACTTGTACTCGCTCACCGTCATATTTGATTTCAGAGAACATACCATTTGGACATTTCGACATGGCCATTTTTACAGACTTACAAGCTTGTGCGAGCATTGGTAGTACAGGTGTCATAAGACTTAGTTTTGCTTGCACAATTTTTTGGGATGCGTCTTTGTGTTTTACTGACCCCATATTTTGGGCCATCACTCTATCTAACACCATATCTAAGTCTTGAGACATATTAAATACTTGATAGGCATCAGGATGAACCCCTTCGAGAATATGTTTAGGTCCAGAGTTTATTCGTAGGTCCCTTTTAATTAAACGGATTAACATTTTCAAGTCATCTAAAGTGCATTTTTTAACTATTTGTTTAAACAGATAAATTTGTTCATCTTCCTTCGTTAATTTGGTAAGTTCTGATAAGAAATTATCAACTTCTTGTATTGTCAATGTGCTTGTACTTGCTGGTTTCACAAATCTTGACATAGAAAAGAAATGCTCAATGGTATTTGCAACATCTCCTTTTTCTAAATGTGTAAGCATATCATCATGGTCAGTATTGAAAATCTTAGAAAAGAGTTTTACCAATTGTTTACTCTTTAAATTGTAAACTCTTTTTGTTACTTGTGGCAGCAATAATTTACAATGTAAAACTAAATCTCCTTCAAATGAGCTTCCATTAGAACCTTTCATGAAAAAGTTGTTAACAACAGCTGTTTTGTCAGTGTATGCATCTACACGAGCAATTTTTTTACAAATTGTAATGAAAGTAGAAAATTTGTCATCATCACTATCACTTCCTTTAGATCCTTTTGTAGGGCTTTCAAGACTACTTGACTTGCCATCTTTATTTGCCTTAGACAATGGTTTTGGACTAGAAACTCTTTTAAATACTTTAGCTGTGTACTTTCCCTGGTTTTTGTTTGCATACTTATTTTCCATTTCATTTATTTTGGAAATAATGCACTCTTGGTCCTCTATGGATAAGCTGAACAAATTTTCAACATCGTCCAGGTTTTCTATGCGCTTTGTTGTGGGCCTTTGCGTGAAGAGTGAGGTCATGAAGCAGTCGACGTGAAACCATGATTTCATTTGTTGATTGTCACCGTAGGGGCTAGGCACGACTTTTGCTATTCGTAACTCACCACTTTGGCAAGCACTTTTGCAGCCTTTACAAGAAGCCCTGCCAGTTTTTGCCCGATCAACAAAAAATGGCTTGTGATCTGCCATACTTTTGTTTGATGTATTCGCAGCTAATTTTAAAAGACTAACTTTATACAGACTTCGTATTTACATTACACAGATTTTTCATTAACATGTAGTAAACATAAGATCAAAAATGTGCCTTGGTCAGTTTTATATCACACACTCATATTGCACATGCACAAGACAACACAACAAAAGTCAAAACAAACTAAACCAAACGTCTGGATTATTTCCGTTTTGAACACAAACGCGCTCTCGTCAGTTTGGATTGTATTGAAACAAATATGGAATTTGTTTAAGAACGTGCAGTTGGCTAAGTCGGAAAAGAAGACTTGACTTGACAGATGACAGGAGACTGTCAGATGAGGTAGACATTTTGACGTTGACGTTATGCCATAGAGTAGTGCACTTATAAAATGAACGTGCCTCTCTATGCACAGTCTCATATCAAGCGTTTGGAGCGTACAGCGCATGCGTTAAAGAATGTGGCACTTACTACCAAGAAAATACTATTACAAACCTGACCACTGTACCTATTTACGCTTTAGGTTATTCATCAAATAATTTAATCGTTTGGCGCGATTCAAAATTATTTACGTGTTATACTTAAGATTAATGAATAACTTATAGTCTGGCCACCGAGAGATTGCGTTTGTGACACATGCCATTAGTGTTGGGGTAAAAAACAACATTGATAAATCATTTTTCAATCAACAGAAAAAAAACTTGCTTATCTTATTTATATTTTATTTATAATACCTAGTTATAAAAATAGTTTTATGTTGTTACGAGTTAAAATCTAGGTAAAATAATAAAAAACAAAATCGAAACAGTATTGTTTTATTGTAGGAACGTAAATAATTAGATTAAAGACTAGTGGCCGCTCGCGACTCCGTTCGCGTAGAAGTCGGTTTCCCGTGGGAATGCGAAGTTTTCCCGCGGTAAAAAGGTCCCTTTATTCTTATTTTTGGTTCCTAGAACCGCTTTCGCAGCGCACGCAACGGAAGCCCTCAAGGATGAATAATTTTCCCCGTTTTTTTCCCATTTTCCATTATTTCTTCGCTCCTAATAGTTGCAGCGTGATGTTATATAGCCTAAAGCCTGCCTCGATAAATGGTCTATCCGACACAAAAAGAATTTTTAAATTCGAACCAGTAGTTCCTGAGATTAGTGCGTTCAAACAAACAAACTCTTCAGCTTTATAATATTAGTATAGATACTTGTATAACGTTAATTTTGAAGCTAAGCCCAAGGTCGAAAAGAACTAGCAAGAAAATCCAACTGCTGCCTTTTTACAAACGAAACTCAAAAGCATTGTATTGGCAATAATATGGTATAAGTCTCGGCACCCGATGACCGTACTGCAGAGCCAATTCATCTATTTCATATCGAACATTTGCCGATTTATTTTCTTTCACTAACCGCAATAGTTATGCTTCAAGCATATCCATATTTACGTCGATATCATGTTTTTATAACCAAGCTACTTATTCTGCTTTTTTATTAGAAATTGATTGATAACTTTAAAATTGACTGATATTTTTAGCACAACCCTACGAAAATATGATGTTGTTTACATTTTTAAAAATACATATTTTATCAGTAATTATTACCCTTACAGTAAGCCATCAGTTATAAAATTTAAAATCAGTGTGTTTTAATATCATTTTATTGCTTATTATTTGTTTGTAGGGTCAAAATAGACGACTTTTTTTTTGTTTGTTTTCGTAGACGGCCTTTCAAAGTTACCTCGTTATGTCAAACACAATGTGTCAGGAACGCATTCTCTCGGTGGCCGGACAATAGTTGTTAATCCCTACTATCCCTACTATCCCTACTAATATTATAAATGCGAAAGTAACTCTGTCTGTCTGTCTGTCTGTCTGTCTGTTACGCTTTCACGCCTAAACCACTGAACCGATTTTGATGAAATTCGGTATGAAGAAAGAACTGAACTTGGGAAAGGACATAGGGTACTTTTTACCGCGGGAAAACTTCTCATTCCCACGGGAAACCGACTTTCACGCGAACGGAGTCGCGGGCGGCCACTAGTGTTAAATAAAAGGCTTTAACTTTTTTTTGGTGAAAAGCCAATTCATTTATTATTTCAAATTTTTTGGGCAATAACTAACCAATGGCTGTTATTATATTCCTATTTAAAATATAAGTTTTAGTAGGTATATTATGATATTAGTTGTACAATATAGCTAACTAAATAATATATTTAAACAATTCATCATTCAGTGAACAATACAATAAAATATATAAATATTAATGCAAATTTTAGCAAGGTTGAAAGATACCAAATTATTTTTTTCGTTTTTTCGCGGTCACCCTACAATGCCCCACTGTGGTTATTGGAATATTAAGTAGTTAGCATCTTTATTAAGCCTTTATGCATATTTGAGCAAAATCTTTGCCTGACAACGGACAAAATATGTAAGAGTTGTTATAGAGTAAGATCCCAGAGCCGTAAGACACAACTTATTTTCTAAAGCATATAACTTTCTGTTCTCAGTAGTATCTTGTGTACTTTTTAATACCTGAATGTTTGTGGAGCTTGCCCGGTGACACCTGCGCAAGTACCAGCAGCCCCGGATCTTCAATTTTTTTTAGGCGGGGCAAAATCTGAAAACGCCGCCCCCAACCACTAATATTTATTTTTACCTTTATCATCTTTATAATTTCAGTTATCAGATGTCCACTAACAAATAGCCCTTCCGGAAATAATGCATCATTTGCTGTTCTTTCCGTGCTATGCCTGTTTATTTACAGACTAGAGGCCGCTCGCGACTCCGTTCGCGTAGAAGTCGGTTTCCCGTGGGAATGCGAAGTTTTCCCGCAGTAAAAAGTTCCCTTAATTCTTTCATACATATATTTTTGGTTTCTAGAACCGTTTTCGCAGCGCACGCAACGGAAGCCCTCAAGGATGAATAATTTTCCCCGTTTTTTTCCCATTTTCCATTATTTCTTCGCTCCCAATAGTTGCAGCGTAATGTTATATAGCCTAAAGCCTGCCTCGATAAATGGTCTACCCAACACAAAAAGAATTTTTAAATTCGAACCAGTGGTTCCTGAGATTAGCCCGTTCAAACAAACAAACAAACAAACTCTTCAGCTTTATAATATTAGTATAGATGTATAGATATGAACGCGTAAGATATACAGGGTGTTTGCTGGGTGAGTAACCAAAAGAAAATGGTGTATAGGCGAGGCTATTAGCTATTTACTTCTTCTTATTAATTTGCATTTTGATTCAAGTTAAAGAATTTACAATACTTTTAAGATTTTCCTATGGAAAACCCCGGTTTTTTCATGAAAAGTATTTTTTCTTTAATTTACTCTCGGACCAAACGAAAATAATTTTAATTGAGAGCTTACTGTCTTATTTCGATGCCATCATAAATTTATACCAATCATCTCACAAAAGGTTACAGTGGATTCACAAACTTCGTTGAACCAGTAGGAAAAAAATGTAATGTCAACTTTGCTATGAAAAAAAATAAAAAAACACGAATTCAAAATTTCATTTGCTTTTAAAAACTTCTTCAGTTAATACCTACACTTTATATGGATATGCTACAAATGTAACATTAATAATTAGAAATCTCGACTAAAATAGTAAGTTAGTCCTCAAAGACGGCTGATAAGGAAGGTACGAATCCGTTCAACTACCTATGTAGATAAAAACTTCTGTCTCATTCTAACAAATCTTAAACAATTATGCTATCTCATTTGACTCTCCGTTCACTTTCCTGCCTCGAATTAAGGACTCCTGCTATCTCACACGTTTGACTTCGGGCCGCGTAGATTTTCGGTAACCTACACTTTTCTACAGTTGGAGTAAGATGTTGCTTGAAAATAAGTGTATCAGCCAGTCACGACCAACGGTAGCGTGACTTTTACGCATGCTAGCAAATCTCATTTCACCTGCTGCAAGTCATGTAGAACCGGTTCACGGAGACTGAATCTAGGAGTCCCTTTTACTCCGTCCCTCACCACCCATCTGGTGGTGGAAGCCGCAGAATATTCTGCTATTTGCGACCTTCGCAAGAGGCGACCAAAAAATGAACTCGAACGTTAAAAGATTGCTGTCGGGAACAATCTGCTTCCTCCAGCCCGCGCTCGCTACCGACCCCGTGGTCACGATTGTGGTAACAGCCTTAAGTTTTCCCTATATACACCTTTTAAACTGGCAGGTGCGACATTCAACAAAATTGGTTTCATCGCCTATCAGATCCGACTCCCGTCGAGTTTCTTGCTAGGTCTTCTTAGAGAGAGGCTCCTAAAGGAAACAGTGTATTGAAAATGATCACGACGCACTGAGGACCGTACCCAACTAGGTGGCCGTAGTAGTTCGTATCGTTAGTCATAAAATAAAATCATTATTTTATAAGTACATAAGAATAGCAAATAAGAGAAATGTTGTCTGGTCACAAAATAGATACAACAATAGGCATAGATTTGTTAGAATGAGACAAAACTCTTTTCCTACATAGGTAGTAGAAGGAGTTCGTACCTTCCTTACCAGACGTCTTTGAGGACTAACTTACTATTTTAGTTGAGATTTCTAACTATTTAAGTTACATTTAGCATATCGATATAAATAAAGTATATTAGCTGTAAATTTCTAAAAGCAAATAAAGTTTTCAAACTCGTTAATGTTTTTTTTTTTTCATAGCAAAGTTGAGATAAAAAAAAACCCCCACTGGTTCAACGAAGTTTATGAACCTACTGTAACTTTTTTTGAGATGATTGGTATAAATTTATGATTGCATCTGAACAAGACAGTATTGGACTTTAAATTAAAATTATTTTTGTTTGGTCAGACAGTAGGTAAATATAAAAATATTTGACTTTTCATGAAAAAATTGGGGATTTTCTTAGGAAAATCTTAAAAATGTTGTAAATTCTTAAAATTGAAGCAAAATGCAATATAATAGTGGAAGTAAATAGTTACTAGCACTCACCCACCAAACACCCTGTATATTTTATACAATGCACAGGATAGGATTGAAAATAAAAAGTTATATAGTAAAAACAAAAACAAAATTGGTGTATTCAATTGCAATTATTATGAATTAAAATTTACTTTTCGAGCTTTTTGTTCAGCAAATTAATCTATGACCTTGTCATAATTTCCGTTCCTGCGCGCGAACGGGTGCGCATTTTGAAATACGCCTAAAGAGGCGCCACACGAATAATACGTCACATGTTCCATGTGCTGTCCCTGAGTATCGGTCTAGTTGATATGGCCACAGTAAAATAAGAGTGAAAGTTCTGTAATTGAACTTTTATTTATTCCGTGGTCAAAGTTAAGTAGGTATTATTATGTTATTTTTTTGTAAATAATGAATTTGGCCGCCCCCTGAGCTTGCCGCCCGGGGCATGGGCCCCGGCTTGCCCCCCCCTAGATCCGGCCCTGAGTACCAGCCCCTCAAGTCAAGTGGCGATAGAAATTTGCGTAAGCGAGTGAATAGAATTAAAATGTATGAAACTGTCAATACTATACATCCATACATACACTCGCTAACGCAAATTTATATTGCCACTTGACTTGGGGGGTGAGAAAGGTAGGCAGGTGAGAAAGGTAACTAAAAATCAGAGTTACTTAACTTAAATTTTGATGACTGTTTTTTATACATGTTTTATAGAATACTACTCTGATGTCATATAAAAAAAATCAGACGCTTTCGATAGGCAAAAACTTTTATCAGACGCTTTAAATATCTAAAAAATGAACTTAATTTATTTTTAAATGTCTGATTTTTTTATATGTTATTAAGATAACTATTACAATGTTATATTTAATCAGTCAGACAAATTGCAATGACCAAACATCCCTAAACTCAAAAATTACCCAAACATATACCCCACCTGCGCAGGCGTCACCGGGCAAGCTCCACAAACATTCAGGTATTAAAAAGTACACAAGAGGCTACTGAGAACCGAAAGTTATATGCTTTAGAAAATAAGTTGTGTCTTACAGCTCTGGGATCTTGGACTATTATGTGAATGGTGGCAGTACGGACAGCAGCATTCTGAAGATTTTACTTTTAGGTAAAGCAAGATAGACGATAAACAGCGCAATTTGAAACATGCGCCAAATCAATGATGTTGTTTGTTAGCATTTTTAGGAGACCAACAAATTATTTACCTGAAAGCCTCTTTAGAGCTTCACATAGGTAATAATATTGATTGGTTTAACTTTTTTTTTAAAAAGCCTTGTGTGGGAAATTATTTCAATATAAATTGATAGGTATAAGATGGTATAAGTAATAAAGGAAACAGAACTAATTCCATTTTATCAGTTTTGAAGATAAAATGCTACTAAGAAGTACATAAATGTACACATACACCTTGAACTTATTACCTACCTCTTTTTGCGTCGTTACATACCTACAAATATTTTTTCGTTTAGTCTAATTTTAATGATCCAATTTAATTTTATTAAATATTAGTTCCATAAGAAACAATTTAATGTACCTATGTGTTTTGTAAAATGTTGATGTTAAATATAATAAACATAAACGTATTTCTTTCCATTTTCAGCTTCATCTTGTCACCAAGAATTTAGCAGTGATGGTGCTAAACATGGGACTCTCATTTCACCTCATTACCCTGAATCGTATCCACCAAACACTCATTGTCACTATGAGTTTTTCGGCAGAGGCAAGGAAAGGGTTAGATTAGTATTCCAAGACTTCTACTTGTATAAAACCACTGACGGATCATTAGAGTAAGTATTTACTTGACTTTTTTTGTATTATATATTTATATAAACAAAAATAAAGCGAGGATTTGTTTTTAGTTGCACGAACGTGGATTCTTTGCAAGCGTTTGTAAACGTAGATGGAAGGCTAGAAAAAGTCGATACACTATGTGGTACTGATCTTCCTAAGCCGATAATGTCAAATGGACCAAAATTAATGCTTGAGTTTCGAGGGACGCATTCATCTAGATATTCCCGGGGATTCAAGATATCGTATTCATTTGTAGAAAGTAAGTCTATTAATTACTTTATCTCATATAGTGACCGACAAGATTTATGTCTTTCACAAATAGAAAAATAGTATAGTTAGTAAAGTAAATTAATGTGATTTTCTTAAAATATATATATTTTTTCAGATTTTGGAATCAAGACTGGAAGACAGCTTAAAGAATTTCCTTGTGCATTTGTATATAATAGTAGTGAATCACGCAATGGGACATTTGCCTCACCAAACTCACCAGGAGCTTATCCACGTGACACTGAGTGTACATATTTTTTCCATGGTGGAGATACTGAAAAAGTTCACCTTCACTTTACAAACTTTGACGTGGAAGGAGTGTTGCCGTAAGCTTACATTTATAATTGCGAACCTATTTTGTTTCTTGCATATACTAGATCTTAATTTACTCCTACTCATATTTTTAGATGTCAGGCGGTTTCAGCAAGTGACTACGTTGAGTTTTCAAATTACATGACGGAAGATACTAGATACGGTAGATATTGTGGTCAAATGAAAGAATTTCACGTGGAATCAGAACGCAATTTCTTTAAAGTAACATTTCGATCAAATGACCGTTTAGATGGTACAGGATTCAAAGCTATGTACCAATTTTTGGAAGTGACAGATGAATATCAAGCTCCAATTCAAAATTCAGCTTTGAGCACTTTTTGTAAGTATGGCTTATTATTATCACTTTGCGTCAATGGACAAATATCAAAAAGACCTGTTTGGTCACAATATTGAAATTCCCAAATTGTATTTGCCATGTCCTTTCTCTTAAACCTCATACCAAGACATTAACGAAACAAAAAATTTAAAATTATTAGTACAAGAATATTAAAAATGCCTAAGTAAGTAGGTACCTACTTTAATAAATAAATAAATAAATCTCCAGACTGACACACCAATTATGTGGCCCTAAAGTAAGTTGCAGTAAGCACATGTGTTATAGGTACCACATAATGGACTAGGGGAGAACCTAATTACACCCAGACACGAGCCAATATCGAAAAACCATTTTTCCGAAATTGGCCCGACCCAGGGATCGAACCCGGAACCATCCGCTTAGCAGTCCGGTATATATACCGCTGCACCACAGAGGTCGTACTTTGTGTTTCGTGTTGTGAAAAGTAAGAAATAAGTATGAGTACCTATACGTTCACCTACTTATCGCGCGAGGTTGTAACTTGGGTGCAACTTGAGTGCAACAAAAAAGATTTACAAAATCTTATTTAAGTTTATAAATCATGTATTAATGTTTTTCTAAATAAAATTCTGGTTTCAGGTCCTGTTCGATTTCTAGTGCTGACTTCTACTTTCGTCTTTCAAATAAATCTCCTATTCAGAGAGTAAATAAAGTGATATTAGTGTAATTCAATGTATAAAAATTGAAAATAATGTATATATTTTGTATTATAGTGTGCCATACCTGATGTATTTTAGTCATGTAATGTAGAAACGCAATATTTTCTATAAATTGATGAGTTCCCTTTTGAATATAGCAGTACAATACAAAACACAATAATAATCTTTTATCCACAAAGGCACAATGTAAAATAAATAACTTGTTTCAACTGTGTTTTAATTGTTTTTCCTCACCTCCTTTTGCTTCCTCGTACTGTATGTACCTAGGTAGGCTCAGTGAATATTGATACTTATAATGTTGTCCTAGAAATATTATAAAAACTTACGCAGTTCGAAACCAACCGATAATCAAATACAGTTTTATTTATAGTGGTGCAATGGAATATTCATGACACAAAATAAGATTCTGTGGTGATTTTAAAAGTCTTCCGCCATTCATAGTTTTTGTAAAGATAACCTTTCCACCCCAGTCTATTTTATTAGTTTACCCTTTCGATACCTATTAGGTATGTTGATCCGATCCTCGAATTTGGATCTAATTAGATATAGGTACCTTAATATTAAGATATCTACTTAGATATAAACTATTAGAAGAAATAATTAAGTATGCCAAAAAAACATGCATCCGTTTGTTGAACTCCGTAATGGGGAAGAAAAAGAAGAATTTGCACTATAACAGATCTTATATTATTAGTAAGAACATGAATTAGAATCCTTTCGCATCTATAACGGCTTTGCACGCGTTAAATGCGGAGTAAAACCCTTTTCCTTATACTATGTATGTTATTATACATAAATAAAATATTATAAAAAACCAAATAAAAACTTTTGCGTAATTTTAAAGATCTAAGCATTGAGACACACAGACAGATGGCATGAAGATACTTCTGTAAAGCCCGTAACTAAGTTTCAAGTTTTAAATAAATGTTAAATAAACGTTTTTAAATATTTAAGTAGGTACCTACATGAGACTTTATTCAAAAAAGGGCTTGTTGTCTCTTCTCTTTTGTTATGCCCAAGATAAATGATGGATTGTCTTAAAACCAGATCTCAAAACTAACCCTCTCCTAAGCAATATAGCCGATCCTTCGAATTTGGATGAAATTAGGTAGGTAACTATTAGAAAAATGGATTATGCGAAAAAAAAACCTATATCCGTTTGTTGCACTCCGAACCATAGGGACTGTAGGGAAATACATACGCAGTTAACCCACTACCAGTATGAAAAATCTCAAAGGATTGGTGATAAAACCATTTAAACTTACGGATTAACAACAAAGTTCTAGATGGCGCTACGTAATAGAATAATCTTACAATCCCAGACAAAGCCTCGCCTCCTGTCGAGTTCACTCAATGTAAACAGGCGCGATGGCGCTAGCATCGCCCGCTTTCGTAGCAAGTTAAGTTAGTACACCCACCCGCCCGCAAACTTGTTCAAGTGCGCTCATTCGTTTGCCGCTTCGCCCCACTCCAATATTTTCCTCAGTTCGCGATCGCGTGTTCTCAGTGTGTGTTGTCAGGCTGTACGTCTTTTCATCCTTTGTTTGCGCGAAACTTTTTTTGTGTTTCAGCTAAATGTGACAGTAAATAACGCGGGAACGTATATTTTATTTTTGTTTGTTGTTGTGGGAACTTTCTTTTGTGCTATTTTATGAATTTACGTACTGTGAAACGGAGCCACAGGTGTCGCATTCCAGTGGGGACGCTGACAGCCTCCTTGCATCTTAGCAGGTGATCCTATTTTGGAAGTTGGACTTTAATCTAGGTAAGTAGTATTACGCTCTTGCAGTAATAACTTATAAACGAATATTATAAAGTTGCACGTTACTGTTTTTTTACTGACGGTACGTACCTTTCTACCTGCAATTTATTTATTAGACTCGCAAAATAAAAATATGTGCACGTAAGTTACCCTTAGGGCTAAGGTAGATAAAATAGGTAGTAGACTACTAGGTAGGTAAAGAATTTTGAGCTGGATAGTAATGTGGAATTGTTAGTATGTATCATTAGCTATCAAAAAAGTACCTACTTAAATAAAAGGACACATAATCACTTACTTTTAGGTAAATAGATATTCTATTTCTATCTAATTCTTTGTTTTCTATAGAAATTATGATCTTATTAGGTGTAGGCAATTTTAAGCGATAGTGGGGGTGCTCCGAGTGTGAATTGTTTGCTTAAGTAGGCTTATTTGTATACAAATTAATGAGAGAAACAGTATATTTGCCCACAAAAAGGTAGGTGAGTCTTTATTTTATATCCCAATTACATCATCAAAATAAAATATAAAACTTTAAAACTTATCAAACGTAAGGCTGGAATTACTAACTAGTAAAATATTTTATAGTAATTGTTGTTTATTTAGTAGTTACTATAAAGCAAACATGTTTATTATAGTAACTTTACCTGCATTAAAATATTTTATACATAAGTTTTATGTAACTTAAGATTTGTTTACACATATCCTATACTACTTATTACATATTCTATACTACTTGCCTCCAGAGGCAGTCAGGCATATAGAGTGTAAAAGATGGTAAAAGTTTGTTGATACTTGCTTCATGTTTTTATAAATAATAAAAATAACAGATTAGTATGACCCACTTGTAAATGTTATCTAGTAATAATTACAAAATTAGAATAAATTGCATTAAAAATATGAGTATGAAATATCTACTTAAGTAAGAAGTGTAGGTTTATGAAATACACTAATACATAACATACATAATTAGGTAATGAATACCCAATTTACAATGGAAATAGGAATCCTTAATATTTATTTGAAGTAATATTTATGACCAATTACAAAAATTACTTAATATTTTCTTTTATTTCTGTATATGGGTGATTATCAAAAACAGAGTTTTCGTCTTGTCCGAGGGCCTAAAATCCATGAAATTTTGTCTTATTATCATTGATATTTTTTTTGTAGAAAGTTTTAATACATAGACACTTAGTGCCATACAGTATTTAAGCAAAATTTATATAACTGGATTTAAAATATTTTTTTAAAGGTAAATTTTCTAAGCTCTTTGGCGCGTCCTTTACTCCCTTATTTTTTTCTGTGAGTTGTAGTATTCTAAATTATTAAAATAAGAATGTGATTTTGATATCTTTTATTTGTAATACATCTGATGGTATTGTGAATTAATTTTAATACGTAAATTACATAAACTTTCGATGTAATGAACGAAATGGTTTTGTCCGAGCAAAAAACCCTAATTTCTTTGGCGCGACAAAACCGTTGATTTATCACTATTAAAACACTTCGCTACTAATTCGAGTGAACACCCTCGGAACTAGCTGGTCATCCGTCAATAAATCGCAGGGAGGACGCCGATAAATAAAAATTTTTTTTCGTCTAGATTGTGGAGTTTCGGCAGGTAAGTAAGTGCCTAATTTCTTCGATATACATTTTCATGCTACAATATTTACAGATTGCTTAAGGGTGATTATCAGAAAATGGCCTAAAATGCATAATTTCTTTGGCACATTTTTTTTTTCATAATTATTCCATAATAAATAACATACATTGTAGATGTTGTCTAAAGCTACAAATTAATCTTTTTGGCCCTAAAATTTATCCAGTAATTTTGATGTTTTAGCATTTTAAAATTTGGATGCCCAAAGAAATTAGGTTTTTCTCCTAAAAATATATAATTAGAATGCAAAACATATTTTTAGATATTATATTAAACAAGTAACACATCTAGCTTTAATAATAATAATAAAAACAGGTATATTTTTTCAAACCACACCTGAAAAATCAAGAATAAAACAAAGAAAACTAAGTTTTGTTTCCATTTAAATTTCATTTATTTTCTCTTGAAACATAAATAATCACAGTTAGTATATTTATTATAAAAATTATATAGTCCTTTTCGCAGCTTTTCTTTACTGATAACTTTTTCTTTTTCCTTCTTGTTATAATTTCTGTGTACAAAATCTAATTTCTTTGGCGCGGGGTGCCAAAGAAATACATAGAAATTAGGAACAATGAAATTAGAAAACACATGTTTTCGATTTTTTTCTAAAAATCCTTTGGCGGTTAAATGACTTTTTTTTGCCAGGTGCATGCCATTTGAGCTAGACTATAGATATAAAAAATATTTAAGCAATCTGTAAATATTGTAGCATGAAAATGTATATCGAAGAAATTAGGCACTTACCTGCCGAAACTCCAGAATCTAGACGAAAAAAATTTTTAATTTATCGGCGTCACGCACAACGCACGTCTGCTTCCTGCGATTTATTGACGGATGACCAGCTAGTTCCGGGGGTGTTCACTCGAATTAGTAGCGAAGTGTTTTAATAGTGATAAATCAACGGTTTTGTCACGCCAAAGAAATTAGGGTTTTTTGCTCGGACAAAACCATTTCGTTCATTACATCGAAAGTTTATGTAATTTACGTATTAAAATTAATTCACAATACCATCAGATGTATTACAAGTAAAAGATATCAAAATCACATTCTTATTTTAATAATTTAGAATACTACAACTCACAGAAAAAAATAAGGGAGTAAAGGACGCGCCAAAGAGCTTAGAAAATTTACCTTTAAAAAAATATTTTAAATCCAGTTATATAAATTTTGCTTTAATACTGTATGGCACTAAGTGTCTATGTATTAAAACTTTCTATAAAAAAAATATCAATGATAAGAAGACAAAATTTCATGGATTTTAGGCCTCGGACAAGACGAAAACTCTGTTTTTGATAATCACCCTTAAATATTTTTTATATCTATAGTCTAGCTCAAATGGCATGCACCTGACAAAAAAAAGTCATTTTACCGCCAAAGGATTTTTAGAAAAAAATCGAAAACGTGTGTTTTCTAATTTCATTGTTCCTAATTTCTATGTATTTCTTTGGCATCCCGCGCCAAAGAAATTAGATTTTGTACACAGAAATTATAACAAGAAGGAAAAAGAAAAAGTTATCAGTAAAGAAAAGCTGCGAAAAGGACTATATATTTTTTATAATAAATATACTAACTGTGATTATTCATGTTTCAAGAGAAAATAAATGAAATTTAAATGGAAACAAAACTTAGTTTTATTTGTTTTATTCTTGTTTTTTCAGGTGTGGTTTGAAAAAATATACCTGTTTTTATTATTATTATTAAAGCTAGAAGTGTTACTTGTTTAATATAATATCTAAAAATATGTTTTGCATTCTAATTATATATTTTTAAGAGAAAAACCTAATTTCTTTGGGCATCCAAATTTTAAAATGCTAAAACATCAAAATTACTGGATAAATTTTAGGGCCAAAAAGATTAATTTGTAGCTTTAGACAACATCTACAATGTATGTTATTTATTATGGAATAATTATGAAAAAAAAAATGTGCCAAAAAAATTTAATACTGTAGACATGATGGTTGTAATGCATATTAATCACAGTATAGTTTTATAAAAAATTATAAAGAAAATAGGTTTTTTTTTAACATTAGCAATTATAATAATTGCTATGTTAAAAAAAAGATTACTATAAATGTGAAACTGTATGTCTGTATGTTTCGCCTTCACGTCGAAACGGCTGAATCTAATTTAAATTACTGTTAGAATAACCATAGATCAAAAGCCTGTGATAAAAATAGCCTCCTTTTTTCCGCGAATATAAGTCTCATTCCCAAGGACAAATCACTTTCTTTGACTCTTTACCGACGAATTTGCGGGTACCAACTAGCTCACAGTAAAATACACCTATAAATATACCTTTTATACTTAAAACATATAACATAAGTTTCATATGAAAATACCCATTCTTAACGGAAGCGTCTGCCAATGATATACCAGTAAATCAAGCTTTCCTAGAACAGTTAATATTGCTATAAAATTTTAACGTAGAAATAAATAAACTAGACCTATTTAAATAAGATTATGAGTTATTTTAACTCTAAGGACGGTAAATGACTGAGCAATAGACTTCAACGCAGGAAACGAGGGCACTTTGAATCGCTTCATAACAGCATTAGGTAATGGTCGATAATTAGAAATTAGGTACCTACAATTACTAGTTAAAGGAACCTTAAAATAAAATCGTAAAAATAGCTAGAAGGTAAGTGAGATTGCTTTTAGCTCTAAGTTAAGTAATATTGTTGTTAAAATGCTTTCGAGTACCATTTTAAGGAATGAAATTAGGTTTTAAAGACAAAATTTGCTACATATTTTTTAATTTTATGAAATATTAATAAAAATTGTGCCTACCTTAACACTTTGTTGTTCTAAGCAAGCCTATTTAAAAAATATTTCTTTTGCTGTCCCGAACCGCAATCGAACCCGGAACTGTACTATTTAAAGGTCCACTACACAATACTAAAGTTATGTGTTATTGACACACTATGAAAAATAATTGTATCGTGGTCGATACCTATTTTCGAAGTCTATATTATTAAAATAAGAGCAAGGTCAAAGTGGCGTATATAACGAGTCTACCTACGTGTAAGTCATATTTCTAATAATCTAATTTATTTATGTTTTGACTGACAAGACGATTGCTTCTATCACGCGTGACGATTAAGGCTCTATTGTAGTATTGTCCTTGTTATAGGAACATTCAAAACGAATTTTATTATTCATAGAACAATTGCTATATATATCGAAATTAGATTCTGAACGTATTTTAATTCGACATGAATTGTTTAGCCGATATGATTTTGGTGGTCGAACAATCAATGGTTTCTTTGTTATGTCTAGTATAGGATTCGACTGTAAGAATCAATTTTATTGGTGTAACAATAAAATGTTTATTCTGTTAAATGAAAAAAAAAATGGCCCAAAGGTAGTCGGACTTGCACACAAAAGGTTCCGTACATTATCTATACTAATATTATAAAGCTGAAGAGTTTGTTTGTTTGTTTGTTTGTTTGTTTGTTTGAACGCTCTAATCTCAGGAACTACTGGTTTGATTTTAAAAATTATTTTTGTGTTGAATAGACCATTTATCGAGGCAGGCTTTAGGCTATATAACATCACGTTGCAACTATAAAGAGCGAAGAAGTAATGGAAAATGTGAAAAAAACGGGGAAAATTATTCATCCTTGAGAGCTTCCGTTGCGTTCGCTGCCAAAAACGGTTCTAGATACCAAAAATATAAGTTTGAAAGAATTAAGGGAACTTTTTACCGCGGGAAAACTTTTAATTCCCACGGGAAACCGACATCTACGCGAACGGAGTCGCGCGCGGCCCCTAGTCTTAAATAAAAGGAAAAGAAACTCGATTGTCGAATGTGTGTCCTCCTTAAATATTACCTTTGTTTTAGTTAATAAAAATATATAGCGTATGTAAAACTAAACTGTCTTTGGTGGCAGACAAACAGACGGACAGCGGATTTTTAGTTTGAATCCTGTTTTTAACTTTTAAGGGAACCCTAGAAATGTAACCTCCTATGCAACTTAAGATTTTGGACTGCTATTTGGAAAGTATTTTAAATTTTCAAGAATAAAGCAGAATATGTCACTACTTATGTTAGTAAAATTAAGTAAATTTACATATCTCCGCCTAAGGTCTTATTCAAAGGTACACACAATAATAAAATCCTACTGAACCCCATGTAAAGTCGAACTGTCTTGTTTTTTTTACGGTTCTTTGTTTTAAACCCAAATTTAAAGCGTCCGAACGGCAATGCTATAAAATTAAATTGTTTATTGTTATTAATTCACGCATTCAATATTGTGTTTTGAAATTCATCAATAATCTTTCAGCATTGGTTATTTAATTGTCGCTTCGTAAGAGACATTGTATTCTATTGTTGTTTTGTTTACTACTTCATTAATCTTCAACATTGAGTCATCCATTTGTATTTATATTTCCTTTTTAATAAGTTAATATTTTTGCAAAAAAACGTTTTAAAGAGCTTTAAAGGTGACTTGTGGTACTTTAATGACTTGTAAGTTATTTATCTCAGTATGCTTATTGGTCTCCAGTACGTACAATAAAAATAATAATTCACGAAGAATGTAAATCTTCTTTTTCTATTTCCAAGTTGTTTATGGTAAACAATTTCTAAATGTCTGTGGATTTTGCATTATTTTTCATAACTAAACGTTACGCTGAACCGCACCATTATATTTCATATGATAAAATCAACCATGGGCAACCGTAATGCAGAAACGCAGTCTTAATATTTGAGCACGATGGTTTAAAATAAAGTTGTATTCTAAACTTGAGCCTACAAATCTCCATTTGTGTCTACCGAGGCACTGATACCATCAAAACTTACTAAACCAAAAAGAATGGTCAAACCCTTTTATGAATATGGTATGGTCAAGTTACTTAAACTCGTAAAAAGGGTCTTGTTCAAAGTTATCAAAGACGAAAATTGTTAAACGCAAGTAGTTTAAGGGGGAACCTTGATACACATTATTTGTGGGCGGGTGCACATGCCTAAGTTTTAAAAACATTGTAATTATTTCAAGAAACCTTTCAAGAATATGAGCCATATTAGATACTTTTGACAATATTTTTAGTATTGGTAGAACCTACTTTGTACTTTAGAAGCTTTCCTATAAGATAGTGTTTTTAATATGCATTTGTTTTAAGTTTTTTTTTATTCGTTATTATTCCACGTCCTTAAATACCCATAAAATAAGAACTTTGGAAAGTAAAATTATAAACAAGATAGCTAACTTAAAAATAGATATTTGGCAGATCTGATATTCCAGGGCTTTATAAAAGTGCCAGATACATACTAAGTAGGAAACAACAAGGCACCAGCATTTATCGAACCCGATTTCAAATGTAGGTAAACTACTCGATATCCTAACAAAGAAGGTGCATTTAAATCTACGGTAAATTCACATTGCAAGATATCTACTATTTAGATTCAAGATTGCGACAATCGTGTTGTTTTAAGCGAGCTTAACTATTCCAACCTGCCTAGGAATGTAAAAGGCTGTGCATTTTGTAAGTGGGACATGAGGACTTAGCTATGGGAGTCAGTATTCCTCAATGGAATTACAAGGTCTACTCTAAATGGTGAAGTAAACGCCTTAGATACAATTACAGCTTACTGAGATTTACGATTCAGGTACAACTTTAGATGAAAAATATTCGCTAAGGCTTATTACAACCGATTATAATGTAGGAGTTTAAAGTGGATATAAAAACACCGATTATCGTGTTAACATACACTTATGCAAAATCGAAAATAATAATAATTTATAATAGGTAATTAGCATGCCTATTTGCACATTAAAATTGCCGACTTCTTTAACAACCAGTGAAATACGAGTTACCGGTTGCACTTTAGCTCTTATTACGTTTATCATATTCGTGCATTTAATAACTATTGAATTCAATGTATTGCTTTGAATTTATAACAAGGTTGGATTTCTCAGGCGATTTCGATTCGATAAATCTTGCAGTTAGAAAACATGGTATGTAACTGGCACCCTGCTCGGGAGTGGCTTACCTTTGACGAGGTCGCATAAAATACATAGTTAACAGCTGTAAATTGTATCATTGTTCGCAAGAAGTTCTACATCATCAGGTTCTTACTTCTAAATAAATATTTAAAAAAAAACAAAAAGCGATAGTATGTAGATTGTAGACCCAAATATCGGAATAAGTCGGCAAACATGTTTGAAAAACCAGATCTTTTATATTTGTCCGCGTTTCGTCCTAAAAGTAAGAGCAAATATTTTGTAACAAATTGTTTTCAATAGTTATATTCAATATTCAGAAATGACTGTTGCTTTAGTTTAGAACATAATATTGACTTATAAGGATTATCAGTATCAAAATGTCGTGTGGGTGGCACTATTATGCCTGTTTCTTTGCGAAATACTGAGCTTGCAATTTCATTGTTAAGTTAAATGATTGTAAGTCATATCGTTTCCTTTCCATTTCTGTGAGAAAGATGCATTATATCACCTATTCAGTTATCGTAATAAAATAATTCCTACAACTAATAGGTATATCATCAGAAAACTTTAATAACAGGAATAATTGCGTTTAAAATGTCTTCATGAGAATTAAAAATGAATTCAGAATAGAATTAAGTAGCTGCAAATTGTAAAGTGTGATCCAGCTTAAATCGCTAAGAACGGAACGCCCATTCATTGTGCCATTGCTTCATGCAACTTTCGTCTTTATAATTATAGAGATTATGCTCAATTTTATCAAATCGGATTGAGTGTAAAGCTGTCGATAGTTGTTGACCTTAACTTATAACGAGGACATTAAATGGTGTGAGGACGCACTTTTACTTCGTATCTTGGTTGAATAGTTGCATTCTATCCTTTCGTTTTTTATAAAATGCCAGCATTCTGCATGCGATCTTTATTAACCTTAGTTATGTGAAAAGGTTTATTCCTTGTGCATTTTATTTGCTTGGGTTACTCAGAATATCTTAAGTATCAGTCACATCGGATCGTGATGAAATGAATAGCATCATCGCTTCGTGATTCAATCCGAGTCTCTCTCTATCCATTAGTGTATTGGAGCAGTATCGCTGTCCTTTTCCAACTTATTTGAAACACCGCGCCGCCGATTGGTACATCAACCTGTCGTCTTAGGACGTGTTTCATCTAAATGACAGTGTGGCATTGAATAAAAGATTTTGAATCTTTCGGTTCACGCGTTTTTGTTCACCTGTGACTTTAACTGTGCTTGCAGTTATTTCTCTTTCGTCTGTTAAATGATTTTGGAATCAAAGCTGACCATTATTTATGACAGTAGTATTAAAAGCATTTAGAGTTTAAATTTAACTTCATGTAAATGTCTCTGATATTTCACATTGTCGTTGACCAATTCCATATCAGAAATGGCACAGTTTCCACTTTGAATGGAATGAATAAGGGCTGCAGCGTTACTGTGAGAATCTTACGCAGCCGTTATACTAACGTTTGTGACTTAATTAATGTGTTTCTAAGCCTCTTTTGTTGTCGTGGGTCGACGATCTTGTCTTTTACTAATGAATAAACTGGTAGTTCTAAATCTTATTGTATATTGCTTCATTATCTCAGCTAACCCAAGGTTTATTATCACAATTCATACAATTTCGTTTTTTAGTTTCAACATCAGCTTTTGAATTGTTTTTCAAGTTAACCATGCTTTTAAATCGTAATTTTGTATTATTTTGTATTATTACTGGGTGAATAATCGTAAGCTTCTCAAAATCTCAAGAATATCAATTACGTGCCGATAAAAAGCTTTAATTAAAGTGTTTAATAAAATTCACAGCTCATTGAACAGGAACGTCTCAGCTTGCCCATTCTTCTCCTATTATCTGTACAGAATCTATCATAGAGTTATAAATTTATAAACGTAGTGAAATAGGTGTAATATTGATATGCGTTACAATTTGTTCGATCATTATTATCATTAAAAAGTAAATCTGTTTTAGTACTGATCACGATATATTTTTTTCATAGTAAATACCTATGGTTCCTCTAGATCCTTTAAGCTCTATCTACGATCGACGGAGGCGGTGCGGCGCACAGTGGGCTGGATTTGAAAAAAAGGAACTTAGGATTTTTTTTTCGAAATTTCGATTTTTCTTGGTGTCATTCGCTAGAGGCAACTTATACGATCAACATTTGTTATATAACTTTTTTTCGAGAAACGTATACTTAATGAGTTTTGGCCACAAATGTGTTTTTTTACTATGGAACGTGACCTTACTTGCCTCAGATCTCCAAGTGAGGCAATTATCCCGTATTCATACTACCTGAACCTTATTCTGTGGGTGTTTAGCTATCGATTGGTATATTTTTTACAACAGGATAGCTGCCACCTTGCCCAATATAAGCGTTCGAAACATGGTACTTTTTTCGGTATTTTCCCATATATGGTTAGCATTTAACGGCTACCAGGAAATGAAATAATCAAGAAATTGAGGCTTAAATATAGTCGGTAGTTGACTGATCACTTTCTTTTCTGTTCATAATTGACTAATTAAGAAAAGGTCGTTGAAATCTATTGTTTTCACCCTTACATATTTTTACTTTGGTAATGACTTGAACCGAAAATGATCGATAACTTACAAATGGGCATTTAGCTTTGTAATCACTTGCCGCCAAAGGTTTTTATTGTAATGTTTTTACAATTTAATTGAATTTATTACTTAAGGACATTTTGAGGTGTTGAAAAAAACAATAAGTAACAGTGTAATTTTTTTAAATTTTATTCATATCTACAAAATATTTTTAGTCATAGCAAGGCATTTTTAGTTATATGATAAACAAACATTAAATAGTAAAAAATAAAACAGAATTAAAATGTAAAAATGTAATTAAAAAAATTGCAGACAAACATACAATAACAATAAAAAAGAAAATAAACGTCTAACATACAACATTCTAATGCTTAACAATACATTCTTAATTAAAAGGTACAGTCATCAAGGTCTACATCAATAAATTCGATATCACTAGGGTCAAGAGGAAGAGGCACCAGAAGCTCTTTTGCCTTCAACGAAAGAGGCATTCTCGTTTTTGTCATTCTGGGCCTGGCATGAGAGAGATGTGGATCTGATGACAACAGAAGACAGTGTATGATATCTTCATTTGTCGCAGTTCGATTAATTTTCCTCGAATGTCTCTCTCTGTAAACTCTGAAGTCTTTGTTCCGAGCTTCGGCTGCCTCTTCCGAAAGTTTCCCAATAGGCATCAAACCAAAATGTTCAATAATATCAGCTCCATGGATGAGGAGCTTGTGCATGCTTGAAGGCATGTAGTACCACGGATATAATTCAACATAGTAGATTGCTGTCTCTTGGCAAAACTTCGAAAACTTAGAAACATCCACAGATTCTCCACACGCAATTGTTTGGAGAATAATGTGGAATCTTTCTATCAAGTTCTCATCGACCCCAGTAATTCGAGCCGAAGTCTTTGAATCGCCAAAAAATCTGCGGGCTGTATTACCATCATTTGTGGTTCCTGATCCTTGTTTGACCAAATCAATGATGAGACCACATTCATTTTTAAATGCAGCTTGAATGCTGGTCTTACGTGCAGCAACGTTTTCCTTGTCGTCTCCTTGAGCCCTCCACTTTTTGATACCCAGTCTATAAGCTGTAAAAAAAATAAAAACATTAAAATAACATGTAGATATAAATAAATATACAAAATGGTGGGAATATATTGTAAATAGATATATACCAATGTGTAGCAGGCATTCCATGCATCTAATCCACGCATGCAACGATGACAGTCCATATTGGTACAAGTCTGGGTTAGATGTTTTCTGCTTGATGACATCCAAATTATTCATTTCCGATGGTTTTGCTTTACATATATCACAAACCGCAGCAGAGGTCTCTGATATATATGAAGAAATTTTGCCATCAATCATAGTCAAGAGTAATTGATGTCGAATAAAGACATTGCCCACTTGGCTTGGAATCAAGGCAGCTTTTTGGTCATCAATGTAGCTCTTGATATTTTCCACTGATTCCTTCGTTTCCTTAATAAATTTGAAAAGGATTGGTCTACAATAAGCTGTTGATGAAGGTCTCCTATTTTCCCAGACAACTGATCCATTACTCATCAGCTTTAGGGGCACCAAGCTTGCCATGAGTACACTGGAATCGTCATCTACGTGCCCCACTTGTTTGTAAGTGCTTTGTCCAGATGCTCCATCAAAGCCCCACTTGCTGACCAACTCCAAATCACTACCGGATTCCAGCTGCAAGTTGTGTCCTGTAACCAGCCTCGAAACAGTCTTATCTAGTAAAGCTTGCAATTTTACTTCAGCTCCTTCATCACTCAAAATAATGGAATCCTTGGGTGGGTAGCAGTTTTGTTTTGCTTCTTGTAACTGACAATATGATGGGAACAAAACTTCTTCTCGGGTAGTTTCTCGCAAAATGAGATACTGCCATTTTGTGAGTTTCAAGGAGACCATTAAACCGAGTGCCTTTTCCGGTGCTAACAGCGTATTTTGCTGTTTCTTTTCAATGCACGCTTTGACATCTGCGATGTGCTCGGGGTGCTTTAGTAAATAGCTAACTATTTGAGCTAACTCTTCTTGCCCGTTTTCTTTCAAATTTTTTGCTGTTGCACCCAATAGCTCTTCTGGAGAAAACGATTTATTTATCTGATCTAATCGTCTTCGTTTTTGCTGTGGGCAAAGTTCCTCGAATGGCTTTCTTGGTGTAAAATTTGAACTTGATGGTTTTGGTGGAATATTTTCAGTTTCTTCCTCTTCGGGTTGATCACTTAAAATTGTATCAGGTTCTTCTCTACAATTTGCAAAATTTGGCCAAGTAATAGGGGTTTCGAGCCAGTCTTCATTATTTTTCAAGAACTTGGCGAGCGTTCTATTGGCTGCGGCCCATCTACTTTTTAATTTATAACAGAACTTCTGGCAAAAAGCTAGAAGTAATGCTCTATTTTCTACGGTCAAATCCGGATCCAATTTTAATTTTAAAATTTCAAACAGTGCGGTACTATCCGATAGTTGTTGTACTTCTTCCCTCAGAAGCATGAACAAATCAATATTGTTTATTAAAGAATCCATTTTACCGGGTAAAAGTGTCAAAAAAATTGCTATCTCCGATCAAACGTAAACTTAATATGACTTTAAAATTATTTTTCCCTGTTTAAATATACTGATTAATTACCATCACCATTAGTCTCCCGCAAAATAAATGCAGTTTAATGTAAACAAGTAGTAATTAAAACCTTTGGCGGCAAGTGATTACAAAGCTAAATGCCCATTTGTAAGTTATCGATCATTTTCGGTTCAAGTCATTACCAAAGTAAAAATATGTAAAGGTGAAAACAATAGATTTTAACGACCTTTTCTTAATTAGTCAATTATGAACAGAAAAGAAAGTGATCAGTCAACTACCGACTATATTTAAGCCTCAATTTCTTGATTATTTCATTTCCTGGTAGTCGTTAAATGCTAACCATATATGGGAAAATACCGAAAAAAGTACCATGTTTCGAACGCTTATATTGGGCAAGGTGGCAGCTATCCTGTTGTAAAAAATATACCAATCGATAGCTAAACACCCACAGAATAAGGTTCAGGTAGTATGAATACGGGATAATTGCCTCACTTGGAGATCTGAGGCAAGTAAGGTAACGTTCCATAGTAAAAAAACACATTTGTGGCCAAAACTCATTAAGTATACGTTTCTCGAAAAAAAGTTATATAACAAATGTTGATCGTATAAGTTGCCTCTAGCGAATGACACCAAGAAAAATTGAAATTTCGAAAAAAAAATCCTAAGTTCCTTTTTTTCAAATCCAGCCCACTGTGCGGCGGCGGCTCCTTTTGACTGCGTTTGCGCACCGTATCGTGTCATACTACCCCCCCTCCCGCACGTCCTGCCCCGCTTCTCCGGAACCACGGCTCGTCTTCTTTTGTTTGTTAAATGCGCCACAAAACCAACACGTTCAAGTTATCTACATTTTTTTTCCTGTTGTGTTTATTGATGACTTAATAAAAAATTTGGACATGAATACTTCAATAGGCTCAGCTAGTTGTATATTTTTACTATACAAATTACTCGAAGGTTATTGGAAATCATATTTTATTGCCACACCGGAGCTTTCCAGTCGATTTTACTACCAAATATCTAGTTACGACTTCTTTATTGCCGCTACCAGTTCGCCGTCGAGCATTCCAAACTCTGATTGACTTTTTAATATCAGATTTCAATTAGGCGAAAGATGGAAATACTGTTAGATTGAGAGGCTTTGGATGTATAGCTTTATCTATGCATCTTTACGTAGTATTCTGGTTGTTTTCTCAACACGCCCTCCTAGTGGGCGCAGCATTATTATTTAATCTAAAAGTAATTGCCCAGATTACTATCATTATTGCTTGGGTCGCTCTGGGATGACTCCCGGCTAACCGAGTCAGCGGCGTTGAGTTTGGGAAGGTAAAAAATTGCTTTGGTCAGAACGTGGGAAATTTTATTAGCTTTTGAATGTCTCTATCAAAACTTTTTTCGATTAGGTACTTGCGTCTACGTAATTTCTTTAACACAGAGAGCGTGACCTTTTTATTTTTCACTTGTATCGTTTATTATTTTCAAATGATTTATGATATTGTTAGTGTCTTCTTGAAAGCGGTTGTTTAAACTTGAATTAGCTTCTGCAAGTAATTTCGCCATTACAAAAGTTTTCTCTACTACATTTGTAATTGAAGTAGGCTTTCTTGGTCATAAGATACGCATGCGTCACTACGGATGTGGGCTGTGTGTGATTTCAGTAATAGTATACGAGTGTCTCTTGCAAACAGGTTTAGAATAAGCCTTTTGTCCGCTTTTGTCTCATCCGTTAGCGATCAGCCGCAGTCATTTGGATCCCGCGGCGCTATTATCTTCATAGTCAGGTAGATCTATAATGACCTATGATGGTATGTTTTACCCACTTTTTTATCCTTAGAATGTTATTAAACTCCGAAAATAGATATGCGTTATAAGTAGCATGATGTCATTGATTGACTTTTAATTAATTACTTTAGCATATTTGAAATGCCAAATTTTATATTTAGGTAGGTCATAACTAAGTCATGTTTTAAAGAGCTAAAATAAATTGGTCTCACGATATGTATGAGTTGTTTGTAAGGAAATAGGTTTAGTAGGTGCTTTGTCAACTGAAAGTGCCATCAATCTCCGAGTATCAAATCGTGAATGTTTCGTCCCGGTCGATGTTGCGTTGCGAATTCTTCAATGCAGATGCGACGCCGATCGTGTCCACAACGAGGTTTTGTAGTGTTTGCTGATCGATGGTGACTTTCATTTTTATTGTTTCCATACGTAGTCATCCAAAAAAGAAAGTCATGAATCAAACCTTCTTGACTCAGTCAATAAATATTAATTTCGTTTGCTGACATTGTCATCATCTTTTAAAACTTTACGAGCGGCTTCCGGACAAATATCAGGAAATTCAATTAAATAAGTACACCATGGGTGCCGCATCTCCTATAGCACAGATTCATTCATTGTTTCTGAATAAAAGTAGGGCTTTGTGTGGAACTCCCACGCACTGCGTATAACGGAATATTTTAGCTAAATAAACATACACAACATGCGAAAAACTGTTAGGTGACGCGACGTTGACACTCGTGAGAATACAAATAATAGATATTAGGAAAGGTATTTTTAATGCATTATGTTGTGGAGTATTTTTCATAGGTTTTAGACTATATAAAAAAACTATATACATACATATAAAAGCTAATAACTTTAACCTTACTTTTTAAAACCAATTTTTATTGAAAGTGAAAGAGAAAATAAAAAGTAACTTTGTTATAGGTGGAGACAGGTAAATATAAGTATAGTGGGAAATTAAATATAATACACTTTGTATTTTGGTAAGTATTACTTTAAACAATAAAAGTGAAAGCTTTGCGAAAGTAAACCTGAAAAACTTGCAGAATTGACGCAAATGTTATGGGTCTTGCTTAAGCGCATGTAAATGTTACGTACCTACGTAATTCAATTATTGAAATAAATGTCGAATCGTAAATTATTTTGTAAAGCTGACAACCATTAAAAGGTTTCAGGCAAACTCAATAAGACTCACAACTCTTAAGCAATAATTCTACTAATTGATATCTTGGAGTCAAAACTCAAGTTGATATTGGAAATGGTAAAGTGCCTATTGAGGCCTACGTATCTATTCATTATACCTGCAACTTCGAAACTGTAAACATTTCGCAGCATTTGAGACTAAATTGCTTTAAAAGCATTAAGAATTTCGACATTAGGCTTTACGGCTACAATATTATGATCGACGAAAACGTCTTTAATAGAGATATTATTAAATGCCATTAGCGTGTATTGTTGCTCAAATCTAATGACACGTTCATGAGGAACCTGTCTGTCGGTCTGTTGCGTAAAAGTTGAAATTGTACAGAATTTGTTATGCGTGCATTCCTGACTTATCAATACATCGAAGTCATGATTCTTCGAAATAGTTTTTTCTCGCTTGTGTCTTATTATGCAGTATTATGTTTGATGGACCTTTCAGCCGCCAACTGCCGGCTATTGTTGCTGTTGCTCATTGTTTGCATTTCAACTGTTCAGGAACTTATTTATAGTCTGGAAGCAGCAAGTCACATTGATCTGCCGCCTTTTCTGCGTCTATTGAAGTGGCGTTTGACGCCTTATAATCTGATCCCCTCACGGCTACAACCAGCGCACTTCCGCCGCAACGGGTCTGCAAGAAGTCGGAGACCTTATCGTCTAGGGTTGTCGTATAACCGGTAAAATTAATAGGCTTTACTGCTGTTTCATATATCTCGTCGATATTATATCAAATACAAGCAATAAATACCGGGCTTAAATGTGAGTTTAAAGTGTAACGTGCAATTTATTGATTTGATCGTGTTTCTCCCGTGGAGTGTTTATTGCAATCTCATTTTTACATCAATTACGTCAGGAGCTTGTTAAAGTCTGCGTTTTATCTGTAGTTTTCTCGTTGGAATTATGAGATCACGGAAATTCTTTTATGTCTTGGTAGGTGTTCGACAATTTTGATCTCGCAGTGTATTGATCTCTATTTGTCAGTCATTCCGAAGTCACGTACGAAATGTGACTCGACGAACTGGTCGAGATTCGTCTCGGTGTCGGGAGTCCAAAGAAATAAAACGCTGACGGTTAAAGCATGCCGTCTGTAGATAAGCTTCTTAAAAATTTCCATGGAAATGATGCACCATCTATCAATTCGGCCTAGAGAGAAGTTATGCCCAATGTATCCGCTAAACTCCGGTTTTAAAGTAGTTTTTGGATGAAACATCAATTTCTTGATGATTTGTGACTTTATAGAAAGCCTGTTCATTACTAAGATTTAAATACCATAGATATGCGTGTTTAATAGGCGTTAATAAAATTGTTGTAGCTTTAATAAAATTATAATAATATGTTTGATTCGTCTGATAGGACATCATGTTTTTAATGAGAAGTTTTATTGTCACTTAAATAACTGCGGTGCCTCCTATCTTAGTAAAAGCAATAACTAACTGGATGTAGTGATGTTGAATAATTATACACATATGGTTAATTAAGTTACAGGTTGAATAACTTCTATTGCGTATTTTGTAAGTGTTTTCTTTATAATTTCATTAAACAAATTGCTTATTTAATTCTTAAACCCATACTGTGAACACACATTAAAGAAAATGCGTAAGCATTAATTAAAGACTATGTTTCCTTCTGATTGCAAGGTCCGATAAGAGTAGATTTACTTTTTAAGTAACTTTTAATTGAATTGATTAGTTGCAGCAGAATCAAAGTTAATGATAGTATTCTATTTGCACTAGTCTAACTGGATCTAGCCTGGGACCAAGTCCTAGAAAGTTACACGGAAGCGGAGGCTTATCCGCGCATGGCACAAAAAGATAATTTAACTTAATTGACGTTGCGACGTCTTTGTAAATGAATATCTATGGCAGATACCCCTATCTTAACTTAACTTTTTATTTACTGTATTCAAAGTCTAATGTTAAAATGTTTAATGACTATTCCTAAGAGGTTTATAAAGCTGCCATTAATGATTACGTTACGATATTTTTGCTTAATAAAAATAGATACGATTAGTAACAAATCATAAAAAAGTTCACATCGCTACCTATAGAAGATGTTTTGATAGGTAAAGTATTAAAACCTTGAATACCTGTATTAGCATTGCGTGCTTCATTCAAAGCTAGTTTGTAACTTTTTAAAATTTATATACAACCATCACCTTATTTATATGACGACGTCTTCAGTTACTGCTAACGGTGGTTATAAATATGGAATGGCTGGGAAATAGGAGGAACCGTTCTAAACCACAGCACAAGTTATTGCTTTCCTGATTTTTCAACCTATTTGGTTTTCTGATTTTCTGGCGAATAGACCGTTGTATGGTTGCGGAAAATTTACGGTTGTTTCACAGTTTTACCTATATTATTTCTTTCATATTCTTGAGTTTAGATTATTTATTTACTCTTAAACGGAAGCGAATTCTAGTTTGGACGTCGTTGCAACAGTATAATTAGAATGACTATTGAACCAATTTTTATCATCGCATCGTGTACCATTTATTCAAGTAATTTACCCTAATATATCGTAGCTGTAGGCTAAATACAATTTTTCTAGGTACTTAGGTATACTTTTACCACCTTGCAAAGTTATGCTTTATTATAATATTCCAATACTATTGAACTTGAGTCTGAGAGAAACTACAATAAGTTAACGAAGTCACGCGATGGTCGCCTCTTAAATGTTATATTCAACAAATTATAGATTTTTCACACATTGCCATTAAAATTTATTATACTCGTAAGACTCTTATGAATCATCTTTGTGTTTTTCTGTTTGTTAACGCTTGCCACGTATAAAGTCAGTTGACATGCATTCCATGCACAAGACGGTATCAGTTTTGTTCTATTGATGTCCTTCTTGAGACATTTCCATTTCATTTATCTTTGTCAAAACACTTAAAGCGCACGAGGAATAAGTAATGGATAGCCATTTAAAATATCACATCTTCAGAATGGGCTATTGTTGTAGAGCTAAAGATATACTACTTCTATACAATGTGAAGGAAAGAGTAAGAAATGATAATGAGGACTGTAAAGTTGGAGTTGAAATAATTATGAAATAAAAAACATTGTATGAATGTATTGTTCAAAATCAAAAACAATGAATCATTGAAAAACACCAAAAGAACTATCAAGACGTTGATGATTTAACGTAGGTAAAAGAACATATGTACAAAAGTTGGTAAGTAACAAAAAAAAATCAAATTGCTTACATATTAAACGTAAATAAAACAAATAGCGGATATTGCTTCACCCACGTGGGAGGATTACCTCGATCGATGAACTTCAAAAAGTCGGTTAAAACTGTTAACATAGTACAATGAGTTTAGTAATGCACAAAATTACGTTGAAGCGTTGAATAGACGCGCCCTTGTTACGGTGGCTGGGCATTAGCCGGGTCATAGCCCGTGAACTCATGTGCATTTCCTATATTATAACTCTGCCCATACGATTGGAGCTTATTGTTAAACGTCATACTATAGTTGCAACTCTCAATTTCAAATTTTGTTTAGATTTCTAATTGTGCATTGTTTTTGAAGTAGGTATACTAAGTTGAAAAAGCCTTTTGAATGCGTAGGTTTAGTTTTATCAAGTTGCTTTTGTTGTTATCAAGTTTAAGTTGTTATCATAAATAAGGTAAGCATCGTTTTAAATCTAACACGTGTAAGCAGTGAGACAGCAGCGTCGGTGAAATCTACGATTGCGCATGACCTTTGCCACCAAATCCAACATGGCCGCTCAGCTATCAAATTGAGTTACTCTTACTTTCCTTGTATTTTGTTTAACACTCCTTTTTGTCAATCTGTTGTAAATAATGAGGCCATTGCGAGAGTTTTCTATAGAATTAGCAAACTAACACGCCTACTGTTGATTTATTTACACAGCATGTGAAACCTTCTGCATAGACGAGTATGAGTAATAATATGACTTAATTGTTTGAAGTCAAAATTTGCCAATAAGATTGTTTAATATAAATTTTATTACTGCTTTTAATGTCCCAGTAAAGTGCTTATTTGCAATGCCACCCACAAACTTTTCTATGAAGTAAACAAAACGGGTTATTTCATGTAATAAATGCTAAGTAGCGAAACAAATTGCTCGCCGCTAATCTAGGAAGATGTTTTAGATAAACTTTAGTTGTGAAATATAAAGAGGAATTTCTTGCTTATGCGCACGAATGTAAATTATGGAGAAACAGCTAATACTAATCATTATAATTTGAAGTATTTTACGTGATATTAGTTCCATGTAATCGATTTGCATTTGAACTGACTAATTGAATTACTTAACGAACTTCGTGAATCATTCTCAGTTATGATGTGTTCTTTATTTTGTAAATTCCCTCACAGGTAGATATTCCATTATTTTTATTAAAACGCTCATCCCAAGAACAAATAAAAAGGGCATCTGTCATGCTGTTAAGCCTTAATAATATGTTTGCGGCGGGATATTAAAAAGCAGGTGGCGGATGTAGTTTTACGAAGCTGTCTGCAGGCAAATATTACAATACAAAATTTAGAAGGCAAAAAAGTTATACGTGATATGTTGCAGTAGTGGAAACAAATGATGACAATTATGTTGCAGTAAGACAAAAGGTACTTAAGTACAGAGGTTCTGTTTCGCGAAAAGCAATTTGTCTGTGCCCAAAACGTCCGTCTCAATGCTAATTCGAAACGCCCGCGGCACGTACGATTACCGCAGCCGCGTGATTTACTAAAGGACAAACGGCCGCCTGCAGCGACGCCGCATACTAGAAGGTCGTCAAATTAAACACCACAATATACACCAATATCGAACCATTATTTATTTATTGCACCATATCTACTTACCCTATACTACCTCTGCAACATAATGGTAATTTGAAACTGTAATTGGCGATTGTTTTGCCGCTGTTCCACTAGAGTTTTGCTAAACTGGCATTTATTGGGCATATGCAAGTAAATTATGTTTGGATTACAAACTTGGGTAAGTGAGTTTAACTAGTCAGAGTTTAACGTTATCCTTCAGTTTACCGTTAAATATAACAGATGGGTACTGGGATGGGATTATTATATCTTTATTTATGAGAGCTTATAGGGATTACGAAGTCATCGATCATGGTATTTGCAGGTTTATCCTAAATAGGTCAGAATTTAGTTTCGTTTTTATAAGTAACGGTAAAGCCTTTATGTTCAATTCAGCGTTTGGAATTTTCATTGGAGTTTGAATTTAGTTTATCCACTTGTAAGTGAAGCGTGCTCGGGCTGAACCGGTAAACGGCAGTGATCGTCCCTTTCTAGCTAAGACATAAATCGAGCTTGCTTCTTTATAGTGCCAGCTGCGCTTACGATAGCCCAGTTGTTATATTGCGGTGTGGTACACGTCTTTAAATTAGATTATCATACATTTACAGTTTAAGTAAAAAAATCCTACTGTTTCTTTTTTAATGTTTTGATTGTACCTCTAAATATTGTCAAGCTTTGGTTCTTGATAGATGGCACTAACTACAAAACTAACCTTATTTTAATTTTACTATTAAGTACATATTTTTAAAACAAAATTTTTGTTATTATTTGTAAAGCTTCATATCGTATCAGTTGTAAAACATTTTTATCAACAAAACTGCTTTTCTCTAAGACTAGAAACTTCGAGTCATGTAACTAACACACGCCTATTCCCTGTCAAGTGTTGTATCGTTTGCTCCACGCAGATATAGGTATGCCGCGTTTATTTTACATATGTATCCGATTAATTATACATTTTCAAAGGAAACCCCGATTGGTTGATTGTTGATTATGTTCTTCTTGCTAACATAAGTGGTGAAACGGTCAGTTAATCAAGCGAAAAGTTGAATGGTGCTTTTAGTTTCTTTAATCATAGGTAAATGGAGATTTGAAAGTAGTAATGAGTGTTTAATGTTCTCTTAAAGATATTCATGTATAATTTACTAAAGCCTAAAGCTATAAAGTATTTCTTATGAAGCACTTGGCACGATTATGCGATTTTACCTTGCTAATTGCGTTAGAAATATAACTTCATTAGCATAATATCATATAATCAGCTAAAAATGTCTAAATGTGTACTCGTATTACATAATAGAGTCACCTAGATTAAACGGTGTGTGTAAATGGTAAATTCACGCAATCGTGAACAATTTTATAGTGTAACCCGAGCGTTCACTTTCAAGATCAAGGCAATCTCGGTATAACACATTATGAATACATACATACACTAACCTAGTGATATTATCATAATTTTGCACGAACACTTGCTCAGCGTGAAATCGTAGAGTTTGAATTATAGTTAATCGTTTCCTTATACGTAAGCTTTGAATAGATTTGAACGTATGTGAACAGCTTTAGTGTACTTAATAAACATCGCTTTAAGCTAATTACTGTAATGTATAATCTTGAATACCATCTTCCACCTAGTCAAAGAAGATAATTTAACTTGAATCCTAATGAGTTCTATTGGAATTATTCCCTGTGTATATTGAATAATCAATTCATTTTGCAGAATGTTCTTTGTATTATTGTATTTAAATATCAATTCGTCTTGTTTGTTCTATTGAAGCGATTGAAATAAATCAAAGAAGAAGATGCGAACTTTTTATTACAGTAGATCTAACGAAGCAAGATATCGAACCCCCATAAATGGTAAATTTATGACCCTCTAATCTGTTTGACACACCGCGGTTTGCTGTTTCTATGGTTTGTAGAATCACAAATAAAATAATTGCAGCAAGTGGAATTCAATATTTGAATCTATAATCGCCTTTATGTTTTTAATGGTAAAGATGAAAATGGTTTACATTGCAGTATGGAGGGCGTCTATCGATAGAAGCCGAGGCTTAAAGTTCCGTTAGATGCTCAGGTGAGCTTGCGCTTCTCTAGTTATGCTAATGGTAGAACGCGGTAGACATTCAAGTCTTAGGACCATTCACATAATTTACAGGGAAAATATAAGGCAGTTGCGTATCTAAATTAAGAAAGATATGTCCGTGTACATGGTCCTCTGTTTGTGTTTTTATAGCTTGAATTTTAAAACCTTCCTCTATACTTGCGTTGTATGTCTAATAAATTCTACAGAGATTAAATCAAAGGCAACGTAGCTAATAGTCTTCAGAGCCTTTGCAAGTAAGACATAAAATCCAGACTAGACATCTAACCATCGATTCTGCCCCGACATATCAGAGGCATCTCACATACAGTCATGATATCGATTACAGCCACACAATGATTCTTGTTCGTTCATATCGTGATGTAACTTTTTGCTTTATTACAGTAAGAGATTACTGTACTTGCTTGACTTTGATTAATTAATTAGATTTTTTCAATATTAAGTTGGCTGTCATAAAATAAATGAGGTGGTTTACCGGGTCCAATCATAATTTGTCTTGTAGAGTTGCTCTGTTTTCCGTCTGCATAGAATGTCACTTGATATTGAGCAATAGCCAGCCCTTTTTGCGTTGGAGTTCTGTCAGGAAGCGATTAGCACAGCTGCTAGTTTTTATGCTACCTGCAGTTTGGTCCAACATCTATTACGACGGCATACAGATAACAAGCGCGCTTGCTTTTTATGTAAGCAATCTACTTTTGCGTATAAATATGCTAGGAATCTTGTTAATTTTCCTGTACCCATGTCTAATTCTTGTAATGAATTTCAAAATTTGCAGAATCTTCCGGCATAGATGGTAGATTATCGTTATCAGGATCTCTTTGAATGGACGGAGGTGGTTGTGTCGTGTGGTATGCGTTCCGCATGGCCGTTGGATGTAATATTCATGGATTGTTGTATGTTTTGACGGATTTCTTGGTCTAGTGGACAGTGATGTCCGACAGGTAGTACGTCATCGTGACTGCAACAGGAATTGTCGTGCATTGCGGCCCACCCAGCTTGAAGTATGGGCCTAACTGCGCTGAATTTATGTTTCACATATTTCACATTGTTATTGTTCACTGTCAGATTTACACATATGAACTTATGACTTACCTTTGTTTATTTTTCGTTCAAAATTATCTTTTGAAAACTTATTTTATTGTTTTTGACCAAGAAAAAAATATACATATTTATCTAAAAGCTACGATATCTGAGACTGCAATATGAGGAAGCATTTAAATCTTGCATACTTAAATGAAATGCCCATATTTTCCGTTTGACAGCAAAATCGGAAAATTATTAATGCAATGGGTGCCCATACTTCCGTAGCTTTATAAACAAGCCAACCTGCAGGGCATCCATGATATATTTATACTGCGATTCAATAAATCTTAATATTTACCGTATCGGGCAACCTTACGCTGGTCTCTATTGCATTCGTACCATAAGTTACTATAATATCTTTAGTTGCGTTATGGAATACCAATATAGCTATCTGGTGGATCCTATACGCTGTACATTCTATATTTATGATAATATATTTGAATATTATCTTTATTTTATTAATAGCTTAACTTTTGAAGTTACTTCTAGTAGGTAATGAATGCGAATAAATATAAAGTTAATAGTGAGTTATTTTTAAACAAGTATTTTTTTCTGTGTGTCTATTTATTAGGTTCAGAAATAGGCAAATTGGTTTTCCATAAATTAAACTTTAAGTTAATCCATTAATTTTCTTCATAAGTCACTTTTTTATGGTATTGTAAAACTCTGAAAATAAATAAAAAAATTACAAAAACGATATAGCGGCATTAGGTTCTAGTTCATTTTCCATGATGAGTTAATTCTAAAGCAATGTTTGCAAATGGAATGAAGCCGGATTTGATGAATTGGTCTAAACACAGAACAGGCCGGGAGATGTGAGTGAGGCTGCGCGCCTCGTCGCTGTGCCATTGACCCACTACAGCTTTTTGTATTATAACGGTGCGGCCCACTTTATCTTGTTATCGATAAAAACGACGCTTTTCAACCATACCTACTCAATACGGCCTGTGCTATGACCACGGTAAATGCTAATTCATTCGAAGTTAATCACTCTGTTGCCGCTAATTCTATTCAATCGGAATTGATTTTGATATTTATAGATGTAACTTTATCGATATTCACACATTGATTAACATTATGCATATTTTCTCTTGCATAAATACCAATGTTGCGTTGACTTCGATAGCTCCAAGAAGTTATAAAGACAAGACTTATATTTTATCAGTTGTTTGTCACTTGAAGTGAGATACTCATATCGCCTTGTCAAAACCTGTACAACTTAAATTCCATCTTAGCGTTTCTAAAGCTCTCCAGAATATATTGTTCAACTATTCAGATTCAATTATCTACAGTTATCAGTACAACTTGTATTTTATACTATTTCTATGATATCGTAATATTGCTAAGTGACGTTTTATCTATGATGTTTTCAATAAATATATACAGGGTGATTGGTAATGCGATACATTCCTTCTAAGAGGTTAAAGTACAGCTTATTTGCAGTCAATTAAGGCATAATATGCTATGTCCGAAAATTGATAATTTCTGAGATATGCAACATTTAAGATTTTTTATAAAATACCCCACTTTCGAATTTCAAATGAATCCTTTTAGTGAAAAATTCAAAATTGAGTTTAATGTTTTGTTGTTTTATGGTGGCTTGATAACTAAAATGATATTTCAGATTCAAATTTGCTAAAAATAATCGTCCTTATTTTAGAAAAAGTCAAGAAACCAAGAACAACTTTTAAAAAAAGTTAAGTCTTATGGCAATAAAAAGCGATTTTCTAAAAAAAAGGCCAAATAATGTTGCGTACAAATTACATTAAAAACTTCCCCACTACATTAGCTATTTAAAAAGGTACATTTGTCATACTAAAACTAAGTATTTGATTGACAACTCTACTTATAAAAGAAGTAACCTCTCTCTTAGAACGCCTCTACTTTGTGGTTACCGCGCACTTTTGCAGTGTTTTCTTTGGTTGATGTCGACGTCTTGCACAGGGATAATGCAATAACATTTAAGATCTGGCGTTAAATAAATATTTTTTTTTGAAAAGCCAAACCTTCAAGTGTGTAGCTTTTCCGATTAATTAGAAAAAAAAAGTATGCTGAGTGCGGAAAAATTTACTGCTATTAATAACTACATCTTTTTCATTAATCACTACACATCACTTGTTTTTTTTCTTTGGTCGATGTCGCCAACTCTTGTGGTGGTTGCTAGATTTCTGCGAAAAACATCTATCATTTCTTCGTCTACTTCGCCAAATTCGAGGTCTACTAGATTCACTTGTTCGGACGGATACAAGATTCATTTTTCTGAGACGTCGATACGTCCCCTCTACACTCTAACGTTTGACTCACGTCCATTACGGAAACGCAACAAGTACTTTTTTTGCTGTAACAGCGTAGCCATTACACAATACGTAAATAAGAAGAATGTCTGAGTAATCTTCATTACAAAAGGCCCTTGCCCTCAGCAACTTTTTGTAGCGATGCTGCCGTGTGTTCGCATCGATATCGTGGTTCGTATCGATTCAGTCGCGATGCGTTAGTATTGTCTTTACATCGATACAGTTGCGATAATGTAGCGCGTTGCAAATTCGACTAACCTGCGTTTACTTAACGCGCAACAGCATCGCTACAAAAAGTCTTCGAAGGCAAGGATCTTAAATGATACCATTTCAAGAGTTCTTAATGAAAATATGCAGTTAGTTTTCTTTTAATAGAGGTCTTTTTTTTCACGCTTAACACTTTTTTTTCTATTTGACTGCAAAGTCTGCACACTTAAAGCTTTGGCTTTTTACAAAATTTATTTATTTAACGGCAGACTTTAGTGTTATTGCATTATCCCTGTGCAAAACGGCGACATCAACCAAAGAAAACACTGCAAAAGTGCGCGGTAACCACAAAGTAGAGGCGTTCTAAGAGAGAGGTTACTTCTTTTATTAGTAGAGTTGTCAATCAAATACTCAGTTTTAGTATGACAAATGTACCTTTTTGAATAGCTTATGAATTGGGGAAGTTTTTTATGTAATTTGTACGCAACATTATTTGGCCTTTTTTTTAGAAAATCGCTTTTTATTACCATAAGACTTAACTTTTTTTTAAAGTTGTTCTTGGTTTCTTGACTTTTTCTAAAATAAGGACGATTAATTTTAGCAAACTTGAATCTAAAATGTAATTTTAGTTATCAAGCTACCATAAAACAACAAAACATTAAACTCAATTTTGAATTTTTCACTAAAAGGATTCATTTGAACTTCGAAAATGGGTTTTTTTATAAAAAATCTTAAATGTTGCATATCTCAGAAATTATCAATTTTCGGACATAGCATATTATGCCTTAATTGACTGCATATAAGCTCTACTTTACCCTCTTAGAAGGACTGTATCGCATTACCAATCACCCTGTATATATTAGCTCAGGGACAGTTATGTTGACTATTAAATTGTACCTTGTTAATAACATCGCTTGAATTGAAAATTTGTCAGTTAGTAAATCCCTACTAATATTATAAATGCGAAAGTAACTAAGTCTGTCTGTCTGTCTGTCTGTCTGTCTGTCTGTCTGTCTGTCTGTCTGTCTGTCTGTTACGCTTTCACGCCTAAACCACTGAACCGATTTTGATGAAATTTGGTAGGAAGAAAGAACTAAACTTGGGAAAGGACATAGGGTACTTTTTACCGCGGGAAAACTTCTCATTCCCACGGGAAATCGACTTCCACGCGAACGGAGTCGCGGGCGGCCACTAGTTAATTATAATAATGTGTACCTTAAGCTTGTGTTCTACAAGATTTGGTTTTATATTTTTGAATTTGTTGACGTTGAAACTCCAATTTCGTCAACATTAAACATATTGTAATCGGCTGATTCAGTATATTGTTGTTTGAAATGTTGCCTCTTCAAATTGCAATGTTTAAATTGGCAACATTTTTGTTGGAAATCTTTTAAAAAGTGCTGTTGTCACGTTTGTCGCAACATACAATTATGCGGCCGAGTGCAGTTAGGAAACCTGACCGCAGGAGTCTTGAAATTCTGCGTATAATGTTAACGCCCTATTATTGTTATTACAAAAACAACCTTATTATTACGTCAACAGTGTATAATTTCGAGTGCGCTCTCATCAGGCTTAATGCATTTGCGTGCACAAAACTAACCCTATGGTGTAGAAGAAGGATTTATTTTCAATCGTTTCGTCATTCCCGGATAAGATAGTTCTGTGAGAACGATTCGCTCTGGAAACCGCAGGTAAAGTCTAATAATAAAAGCGAAAGGCCCTCAGCTTCATTCATTTACCTAAGGAAAAACATAGACAATTTATGTTCTTTTCTCTCCCACAAAAATATAAACAAGCATAATTATGAAAAGCAAATATCGCTCTACGCATTATGATTGAAGGCTTCTGCTTTAAATTATATGTTTACAATTTCATTTTAAGCTGCGTGTGTGGTCTCTGGTCAGCAGGTTATTTTTGTTGCTATTGTTAATTATATAATTGAATTAATTATACAGGCTAAGATAAATGTTCCTCCATGTATTTACATAAAAATAGAACATGAGACTCGAATAGTTTTTACTTTTAATAAAATAAGAAAATAAAAAAGTTACAAATGACTAGGAACGCAATTCCCGTAGGTGCTGTAGAGAATTCAGAGAAAAAAAACTAATATACTACCTGCAGTTGACGTTCTAAAGGCAATTATGCGACGCTGTGCTATTATAACCTCTTATGGAGCAGCAATGAAAATACCGACTGACACATCTCATTCGTTTTTCCAACGTAATCTCTAGACTTGATCCGTCTAACGTGAAATAGTTACTGATTTATTTGTACCACATCACTCGTTACGCACTCTATTGAGTCTGGACGTTGCCAAAGCTGCAGAAGTCTTACTCCATACGCGTAGCGACTAATTCGTTTAGTATAACGTGCATGCATTTATGGTATTATAGCACTTCTATTCGAGATTTATGTTTATTTGTTATTGATATAGCTAAGATAAATTTAAATGAAATTCTCTCATCCATATATCACGCTGGCATCTCGTTAGGGTGTGATCGCTATCAAATTTCTAGCCTTATTTGATTTACTGACTTTTCCATTTGTGTTTCAGATTGACGATGGCAAGACGTTTGCAGTGTTAGATCGCTAATTCTTTTGGTAAGTTCAAATACAAGTACTTGCATAATCTGGTTTTCAATAGTTTGAATGGTTTTAATGTTACGGGTGTGGTGGCGACTACGAAATAAATCATAGGCTTAGCTGAATTAGTCGCCCACGTTTTCTTTGTATCATAATTACTTTCGTTGTGAATAAATGTTACGTATTAAAGGACAACTTTATCTGATGTGCGAGATCCTAAAATCTTCAGGAAGGATTTGGATAAAACTTAACAATAATATAGGTTATACATCAGAATAACACATAGGGTACTTTTTTTTCACCGCGGGAAAACTTCTCATTCCCACTGGAAACCGACTTCCACGCGAACGGAGTAGTGGGCGGCCACTAGTTAAAGATATAAACATAATCTTCTGTTTCCTCCGTTATATTACTTTTAATTAAAAAAGTCATTATTCTTGGAATTACGACGTGGAAATTGATATTCTTCAACGTTCATTTGATTTTGTTAAAAATGTGTATGTTTATTTTATACAAACAGACATCTTTGCGGTTCATTGTGCTTTTGGTATGCTTAAATTTTTATTTTTATTGCAAATTTTCACCGTTTACTCGTGTTGAAATAACGTAGTCAGAATTTACAATCGCGTTGATGGATTGACGAGGCCGTAACTGTGAATTTTGATTCGGATTGCGTACTGGCAAGACATTTATTTCGATAGTCAGGTGCCTTATATGTGCTGTAGATTTTATTAAAGTGTGTATTTTGTTGGCAACGTGTAGCAGTTTCTTCCTAGTTATTTATCGAAGGTGTTGCTTAGCCTTTAGGCGGGCTGTTAGCGCTGTGCCTTGCCGTAGCTATTTGTGTGTCTATCAATTGGTTACGCCTACAGGATCACCGGCAATTGTTGGTATGGGTAACAGGAATTATTATTTAGGTTGTTTGCCTATACACCGCTTGTTTATTAATACTTAAATGACACACTGGTTTCGGCTTACTCGTATTTTGCGTCTTTTGCGGTATTTTTATACACTGACTACCTCATCGTTAAAGTAATTGATAACGGTTTTAAAGTCACCACCGAAAACTGGTCGTGCATTATTACGAAATGACTGCGATTACTGACTTTTACTCATTTATTTTACTTGCAACATAAGAGCAAAGTTCGCCGCAAGCGTCTGACACTCAATGAACTATAATTTGTTTACGTGTGAAAACCAACGACACCCAATTTTTTTTCTGGACGTTAAATATTGAATCATTTTTCTCATAGAACTTTGTAATGGCTTCCTATTAAGATAGTCAGATGGAAGATAGTAGGTTTAACTAATGTATTACCTCATTGAATAACAAATCAATGTGGACCTCACGTACTACTGCACGGTACTACGAAATCGCATTAAGTAAATCTTTCACAGCAACACGAACTTTAGAGCTAATAAGGCCTTTTACAATAGCAATAGCTGAGTTGAATGTCTTGGATGAAAACATACAAATTATTAATATTTGTTGGTAAACGCGAATAAAGGTCGTAATAATTTAACGACTCCACTGCGCATTGTTACAAAAAGCTAACATTTATCAGATTATTGCAAAAAGCTATTACCGTTCTTTGGTCTATAGCCATCAGTCGTATAAGTGAGAGATTTTATGAGGACACGTCTAGAATCATTGGTCTGTGGTATCATAAAACGAAACCTTATTCTCGTTCACAATATCAATCCGTATATCCCAAGTCTAACGGTACCAAACTGTGCTGCCCTCTTTCGACGTGATAATGCTCCTGCAACGATGTTCGATTTAAACAGACTAGGACCAAAGGGAATTCATAATTGCCTAGATAAAATTAATGATCCTTGCTAATCTCAGGTCGTGACTGTCTGAACGTTGGTGTCATGTACTGAGAAGAAATTCTACAAGTGATGAATGAAAATTTGCTCATAGCTTGTGGGATCTGACATAAGTGTGAAACCTTGAAATTGCTTTACTTGTAATCTTTCTACCGTCACCTACAGCTACTTTTAAGGCATAATAAGGGTTATTAACAAAAACAAACTGGTCCCTTATGTAAATTAGATTACTTAAATGGATTATTTATTTCGTTTAACAACTGATCACGTAAGACAATTTTACGTAATTAACTTTCCCTTTTATATGAAACAATTTTAAATTTTGACACTGTCCCTTACATTATGCAATATGTTAACTTCTACATATCGTGTTACCATAACATTATTTTTATTTTTGTTGATGATATTGTTATCATTAGAAAGAATCACACGTTTTATGATGTTCTTTTAACGACTTAACGTTTATTAGTTGGAATTTTCAATAGTGCTAAAACCACTAGATATTACTAGACAATTCGTTTTATGTATTTGGAAGGTTTCCGTCTAATGGTCTTGTTAGTTATGAAGGAAATCGATTCATAATTCGACGCGCCTCGCTTGTAAAACACTTACCATTATAACGATAACCTACTAGCATTTCGCTTTTACAGCAAATTGTGCTGATATTTTATTGGCGTATTAACCTTTGAAAAGTTTTTTTTGATCCGCGTATGTCAGTTACTAAATCAGTCGATTTCCACCAAATTTGGTTAAACAACTCGAGCGACCACAATGGTTACCGCTACTCGTACTGCTACCAGTTTCGGTAGTTCTGTGCAAGTTTTTGTATCTTGTTTGTCTCCATCTCGAATAAAGGCGGGCACTTTTTCTTTTGTGATGCCATTTGTGGCATCATAATCGATAACAGCAGGTGTTTTACTTTTGAGAATCTGCTAGTTTTTATTACTCGTTTTTTTATTGCTGCAGGTTTTGTACGTGTTCCAAGTTCCGAGAACGTATTTAATTGTGCAGGAACGACTGTTGCTAGATAGAGTTGTAGAATATAAACCACGTAGCCCTCCTAGACAATTGACAAAGCAAATATCTCTATCAACCGATAACTGGTAAGATATTCAGTGCAATAGCCGACTGAATCCGAACCGACCTTAAATTCCAGTCGTGGTGATTCTCGATAAGAGAGATAGGTAAAACGATTATCAAGTATTCAGCCAGCTATAACAGTATCGGTTGAACCTTAAGCTCTCATGTTTAAAGAGTAGGGTCCTCCGTACTATGTTCTTGATTATATGGTACCGTTGTTAGCTCTATCGTTAAATTATCGCTCACGTTTCGCTACCGGTCTGATATCATTACTATGTCGTCTTAAACAACAAAATGATGGAAGTGTCGTTGACTGTTCCTGAGGTCCTTTAAGAAAACTAACTACAATAATGCATTTGACTTTCATAATTGAATTCCTCAATACAAGTTTTACGGAGTTATGGAATTGCTCTGATTGCAATGGTTTTATGATTTTGTGCTGTGTTTAGTACTTTCAATATTCTGCTTCTAATTCAAATACAATTATAAAGCTATTTGTTTGTTTTTATGACTTTGTTTTTACTGCCGCGTCGTGTCTTGTCAATGATGCGATTTCTCTGTTTTATGAGTTTTGTGTATTAAAAAAATATATATAAACTTTTACTTGTTCAGTTAGTATTTTCCCAAGAAGAGTTTACATTGCATTTATTTCTTTATTCGTCATTGAGGTTTTTCTACATATCCACTTGAGAATTTCAAATGTAGCGTTAGTTTAAATGTAACTAACGCTACACATCTACAATTTTTCAAGCAAAGTTGTAAGCATTTATATTTAGAGCTAACTTGTCGAATAACGGTAAACCGGGCGTGACTAACTAAAAACCGATAAGTCTTCACTTTTAGTTGCGTATACGTTTCGTGTCTGTTGCTAACTGTTATATGATGCTTTTTCCATAATTCATAACTTTTTTTCTCCGGAAAGTGATTATATATCATTTACACAATTCTTCTTCCGTTTCGTTTCTTGGTAACTTACGCCTTCCCTTATAGCGTCTGGTACGAGTAGCAATTGGAAGTATAAATCAATTGCCATTTGAATGTAATTTAATTTTCATCCCATTTCCGTGTATCAAGCTCTCTATAGAAAACTCTATTATCAGACTAGAATAAATCACCATTTACAACCATCAATATCGTCTTTGATAGCTATAGCTGTAAATCATATGTTTAAGTACGTTAAAATCAGCATCTAGTCTATAAGCTAAGATTTTAAATACCCACTTTAAAGAGCTATATACAACTGGCTTCAACCAATCCCACTGGATGGATTATGAAACACCTCTAACTAACGATGACAGTTTTGTCACCCGCGATATCCCGTATCACCGTCGAATAGCCTCATTTAGAGTGTTAAAACTACATCTACGGCTATAAATAAATTATATTACCCATTCAAATCTGGAACTGGTGGACTTCATCCACCATTTTATGTCGGCGTTCATCGCAATATCTAAAAGCTTCTTTATAAGTCACGCCCACGCTGTAGAACACCTCTATAAATTGTCTGTCGTATAAAAGAGACGACAGGTGGTTTTTCTCTATGTTTCCTTTTGTAGATATAATCGATAACTGTATTTTTATGCTAAATTTCTATAATAATAGAACACCATATTCCAAAATTGCTATAAATATCTATTAACTTTTGTATTGAGTGGAGACAATTGGTCTCAAAGGTGAATCATTATGTTGTTAATACGATTTGTATGGAAAGCGAATGGTACAAATCGATATAGATAATTTTCATTTCAATTATTTCAAACCTAACACAACACCTTTCACTCCTCAACGCATCTCCATTACATGGTGTCGGTTATGTAAGCTGACAATAAATAAATAATATATTATTAGAGGAAATAGGATTGCAATGGCATCAGGAAGCAATTTCGAATGCAGCAGCTATACACAATGTTCCATAATGTTGTCAACTAACCTCTTTTTCACTCCAGTAAATATTTATCAACGTAAGTAGTCTACACTGCAAGGATCGTTGTATTTTACGATCCAGTTTGTCTTTGTCACCAATTACAAGTTTCTGCGCTATGAACCTAGCTGTTAGGTACCTAGTAATTTTATAGACTTAGAGTAAATCAAACAAGCAACGTTAGTCCAAATAAGTTTAACTCAAACACGTTGTGAAAGTCAAATCTTATTAGGATGGTTATGATATTCAATATTTATGATTTGCGTGGTTCGAATACCGTTAACTTAATTCCTTGGATAAACATTAAATTTGAATTGCTTTCCAAACATGTGTCATTTGCCAATAACTAAAGAGCCGTAAAATTTTGTAGTAACCGTTGAAAATTAACCGAAATCAGGCATTAAATTCGTATTTGCTATGATTCAGTCACGAGTCTTTGGATTTACTTTGTTAACTTCGCTTAGTTTATTTATTTTGATAGCATTCGCAACATGATTTTCAAGTAAATTATTAAATTCCTTATGTTTAGCTTGAGCTTATGCCACAACGTTTTCATTGTGAAAATTCAATTAGGTCCTTTTCAATTCAATTTTGTATTGAATATTCATTCCTTGTGTCGCTTACAGGTCTGTATATGATTTATATTGTGTCCATAGTGCCTTGTTTGGCTATCGTTCTGGTTTCTAAACAGTCGCTGATTTAGTGCCATTGTATAACTGTTTGGTTATTACCATGAACTCGTCTAGACAACGGAGATACACCACATGTGTACCTTACTAAGCAATAATTGTTCAATAATTCATTTGGTACATTGTAATAGACAGTACTTGTTGTTCTACTTGCTAGAAGCTTAATTAAATCGATTATTTTTTTACTACTATTCTTATCTTTCGTTCATTTACTATTTAACATGTATCAAAGAATATTGAGAAAAAAAAATTGGGGAAATTAGGTATGCTTGATTACCGTTGATATAATTTTGCAATATGTATTTTGATTGTTTGAGATAAAATCTGATTAAAATACATTATCTTAACATATCGCAATATTCTATTTCGTGATAATTAGATCGATAAATTGCTAAATATCTTTATCTTTTTCATTATCTCCCTTGGCTTCTGTTTATTGCAATTGGTAAAATGCACTTTCTGTGTATTTCGTGAAATCTTAGCCCATAATAGTGATGTCGAGAATTTAGTGCTCGTACTGGTAGTGCAGTTTTAGTGCTTATATCTCAACATCGTGCTTTATTTGATAACTAGTGGCCGCCCGCGACTCCGTTCGCGTGGAAGTCGGTTTCCCGTGGGAATAAGAAGTTTTCCCGCGGTAAAAAGTACCCTATGTCCTTTCCCAAGTTCAATTCTTTCTTCATACCAAATTTCAACAAAATCGGTTCAGTGGTTCAGGCGTGAAAGCGTAACAGACAGACAGACAGACAGACAGACAGACAGACAGACAGACAGACAGACAGACAGAGTTACTTTCGCATTTATAATATTAGTAGGGACTTCCAAGAAAGTCACGAGTATGAAGCCGGGATGTTAGTTAATGAACTGAGTTAGCGTCAGAAGTTATCTCAGCGGGCGGCAAAGTGGAATGCCTGCGGGACTTCTTAGGGAAAAACCATCTACGTCGACTATTAAAACTCCATATTCTATTGCATTAGCTCCTATCAATTTGTCATCAACTTTATTGATCGAATTACTTAGTTATACAACATATGTTAAGTTGAATAAATAAGTGCTTTACAATCAGACCCCACGTGTGGATAACAAGGTTTTAATGGTTGGGACCATATCAGGAAATAAGAAGCTACAAAAGAACTTATCAGATCCTGGATGAGTAAATGCAAATTGGTGCTTATAGAAGAAACAAATTGTACATATAAATGTCTCCCTACGCTACTTATATTCTATTTATCCTTTAAGTAAATGTTAATTTTGTTTTAATAATTCATTCTGTTAAATACACACAACGTGCAATGTAATTAAATAAGAAGCATCTTAATTCTCATTGTTTTGTTATTATTTGATTAAAAAGCATCTACAAAAATCAAAATCATTACGTGCTTTAACACGATAAGAAATGTTATTAAATCTTCATTATACTTATAGTTCAACTAGTGGCCGCTCGCGACTCCGTTCGCGTAGAAGTCGGTTTCCCGTGGGAATGCGAAGTTTTCCCGCGGTAAAAAGTTCCCTTAATTCTTTCATACATATATTTTTGGTTTCTAGAACCGTTTTCGCAGCGCACGCAACGGAAGCTCTCAAGGATGAATAATTTTCCCCGTTTTTTCCCATTTTCCATTATTTCTTCGCTCCTAATAGTTACAGCGTGATGTTATATAGCCTAAAGACTGCCTCAATAAATGGTCTATCCAACACAAAAAGATTTTTTAAATTCGAACCAGTAGTTCCTGAGATACGTAGAACGCGCTAGCGTTCAAACAAACAAACAAACTCTTCAGCTTTATAATATTAGTATAGATTAAGATATACATTAAAAACCGGTTTTGCTTCCGTTTAAAAAAAATACCTTTACTAAATTATTTTCACAAAACTTATATAAGGTAACGCGAGCTATTAATTGAGCTTTAGTCGGCTAATTAATTGGTCCCTACTAATAACATTGAGAGTCAAAACTTGTAGGCATGTTCGTCAATTGACATTTATGATCAATTAATAAGTATATTTTAATCCGTTTATATAGGTACTTATTGCTATTGCATCATTTTTCCTTTTTTATATTTTATTGATTTGAAAATAAACTGTCTCATCATGTATTTTTTATGAGAATTTATCCACTTATTACTCCTTAACTACCCATCGAAAAAAGTATTGTACATTTCCAAAAAGTTGGCATTAATAAATTGATTATTAATGCCAACATGATCTAGTAAATAAAAATTGTATTTGAGGCAAAAATAAACATAAAACCTCTACTTATGTGAATTAGTTACGCAAATACCCGTACAAAGAAAGAAAGCTGTTATTGATATGAAAGTGTTTCCATAATCGACATTAATCGATTACCTACTATTTGTTCCAGCGTGCCTATTTGGTACTTGAAGCTGTAATTATCCTTTATTGGTTTAATTACACTTTCTAGTAATTTTATGACATAAACTTTAACATTAGATAATTATTTCTGGTACATTCAATGTTTCACGGCTATCTCGGGCCGTTAGTTAAATCTAAGTTGATTCCTTTAACGCCTTAGGTAAACCTTAATAAGCGTTTGGTGAGATAATATGACGTTTATTCCATTTCTACGGCCATTAAGAAATATCCACATTGCCCTCTGACACTCAAGGGAGCGACCGACCAAGGCCTCAACAAAACCTTTCACTTTTTCAATAATTCGTGTTACTAAAGCATTTAAGTCGAACGCACTTTGACCCGAATACGGGGCAGTGTAATAATAACAGATTTGTAACAAAATCGCAAAAAAATAATCTTGTTCTCTCTAGAGTGATGCAATGCCTCGGTTTGTCTAAACATCAAGTAAAATATCCCAGCTTTGTTCATAAATGTGATTTGAAACAAGGCGCGTGACTTTCGCAACTGTTGACATTATCGTTTCGTGCCTGTCCAAAACTACACCGCCATTTGACCTCGTACTATTGGACAAAATTCCACAGAAAACAACGAAAAAGTCATATGAACGCTTTCCGGGACTGTAACTTCAAAAAGAGCACGTTACGTTTATCTCTGCCTCTTACTTTATCGCGTGTTCCCGTTCTATTGACTCTGGCATAAACCATATTTATGAGAAGCGTGATATTGTTTTATTATGATAAGAATCGAAACCACTTGGGATACAATACATAGTACGTATCTTTTGAGACACTTTACGGTTAAGAAATAGCTTTAGTGAGAAAAAGATTTACAACACCAAAGACGTTATCAAACGTTTGATCATCAATCACTTTCATAATTGGTTTCTTTTCACACGGAATAGCATAGGATTAATTTGCCTATTACAGTGTATGGACTGACAAAGTTTATTATAGTGTTATATTGTAGCATACTTGCATCATGCCGACGGCATTAATTTAACTGACATATCATAATTTAAGAGAAGCTTTTAAACTCACAATATTGAGTAAACAAATTTTTTGTTATCGTTTTAAAAATGTCATCCCGATTTACACAAAATACAAAAAAACCCAAATGAATTGTCTGTTTTTTGGTGTTTTCGACAGTTTACGTAGTTCAAATTCTTTGTTTCATACGTGCTCATTCATACACACATCGACATTGATGAACAACAATAACAGTTTTTTGAATTCCAAAATCGAACTGGAAAGTTGAATCGTGCTGCATTAATGCAAAAAGACAAATAAACCTCTATTCCTTTGCACACTTGCGATTTCATTCTAAAAGATATTCATCTAAAGCTATTATCGACTGAATTGATACGTAAATGGCTATCGGATCTGCGTCGTCTATATTTGGATAGACCGTTTGAAATACAATGTTATCCACCCGTTATATTCTTTTACTTTCAATTATCACAATGTTGGTTTGTTATCATGTTCGACTCGTTAACTATGCGTTCTGCAGTCTCGAATTGGTTTTGAAATAGTGATTTATTCGAACAGTTCTTAATTAACGGACTAGGTCTTTCTGTAAATGCGACGCTCTCACGAGACCAAGCGGCCGCAGACCTAAGTTTTCATTTCAGAGAAATGTATCTCAAACAAGAATTAATTACTTGTCGAATGGACCACATTTATCCGAACGGTTCTTGATATTAGTTTAATTAACAATTATCTGGTGTCCCACCAGAATTCAGAAGTCTATGTAGCGAAGTCACGAGGGTACTGCAGCGGGCTTTTTGCTTTGGTCGACGATAATAAGTAAATTGCGAATCGTGAGTCGCTCGTGTTTGTTTCCATTAACAAACCGACCAATTTTGTTACGTTCTGTTAGTCTACATTTCCACGTGTCAGAATTCGATTTCTAACTATGTTAGAGTTTCAAAAGCTCAGTGATTATTGGTTGCAAACAGCTCTATAAAATAGGAGATGTTAACTAATAGGTGTTAGATATGGCAAATGGGTTTATTAAAGATGAATAATTCTGTTCTATTAAATTCTCATAGCTGGTTTCTCGATATTGCCATATCAGCGCTTAACGGCTATGTTCAATCTAGGCAATATCATTAACGTATCTACTCCTAATGAGTGTATCTACACTATAAAAGCTATTAAAGATATCGACATCGCTCGAGGCTATTTAATACTGCTATGCTTACTTTTACCAATAATAGACTTAACCATATTGTTTATTGAATCAATTGGAACTATTAGAATTTAACATTAAATAACCAGTTATATTGAATCGTTGTTGTTTTTGAGAGTGTTTATAAATAACTGCTTTTGTTTTCTTATTTGTTTTTCCTTATTGTTCGTCTCTGTCTTGAGACTAAATTTTATTTGGACTGGTAGTTTGTGAATCGTCTTTAGTGATGCTGCTGCATTGTGTGTTGTTGGTTTTTTCGTGAATATTGCTGGTAGTGGAAACGTTGGATAGCGGGGCTTAAAAAGGCAAGCTGCACACTTGATACGCCCATATCGTGACGTTGGTGTTCGGCTAACGGATTCGTAGGGACCTTGACTGGAAGACTCATGAACTTTCTTAGGAACTTACTTTCAGAGACCGAGGTGAGTAATATCACGATCCATGCTCAGGTCGCTAGATTATTATCAGAACTTTTTTAACTTCACTTGCTTCTAGCGATTCGCCCCAATCAATAGAAAATATCGCGTCGACTTGAAGTATCGTGTCAGAAGTAGTAAACGGCAACTCGATGCTTTATGAGACTTTCACGATGAGATTGTTAACCCAGCATTAAATAACAAATGATACAGCCGACCCGTAGATTTAATCATTGAATTATGTTAGTTCTGCGATGGCGTGGAATACCTGCACAAGACCTATAAGATGATTGTCTGAGGCTTTCAAATGTCACTGCAACAGGTCGGGGTGACGTGGGAGATTCACATTTTACCGGTAAACACGTTTATTACTTCACAACTATGGTTACGAATAGCTATTATGGGTGCTTAGCCAAACAGAAACTAAAAGATTGCCCTGGCTGCAGGGTTGTCTAACCATGTGCATAATCAACCGTTTTCTATCTTAATCTGTCTTATGCAATTTCATAATGAAGTTTATGTTTAGGCAATTTAGTGTGCCAATTAAATCCGGTGTTATTTGAATTAAGAACGTCGCAGAGGGATCGTAGGTTGGATCTATTATAATTATTTTAAGTAAAGATCAATCCACCAATTTTGATAGCGTGGGCTACTATCGTATTCATGTCCATAAAATGTCAGTCAATCGCATGAAAGACAAGTGAATGGAACATGTGTTATCTGGTAAAATATGTCAGTACCGTCAGTAAAGCCGGTTTTTTTATTCATTTCATTTTATTTTCTACATCAGAATCAAAGAACTCTGAGTATGTTTTAATTTCTCGTTCTCATACGGTTTAAAATATCCAAGTTTGTTTTTGTGTTGCATCATTATTGTCGATGATCTAAGAAATAAGATAAAAAACAAACGTATAAAGTAAGTGTTGTTATTCTCTAAAACAAAGTTATGTTCAACAAAAGTCAAAGTGTTTGTAACGGTAGGTCCAAATATTTTAATGATTTGCATCGTAATACGCCTTTGTTTGAAATGGCGTTATGTGGGACATGTAGTACGCAACGAGGCCTAAAGACAATGATGCCAATAACCAGGTTGACCTCATATATACAATTCATACATTTGCTGGAAAATGAGACGCTTATTTCTATAGATACTGAGTTCAAACTCAGGTGAAAAAAGTGTTTTGACACGCTTAATGACGTTAACGTCTACTTAGATTTTTAAAGAGTTTTTAATAATTTTACTTTAGAAGTTTTGTTGAATATAAAAAGTTTTTCACTACCGTCTTTAATTTTAATTTTTGGAGTAATGTACAAAAAAAAACATTTTTTTATTAAAACAATTTACTTAACCTTACTTAGTTCAGTAATTATTACCTTACCTACGTATATTTACATTTATGGGCATGAGCTAATTAGTAGATATCACAGCATGCGACCCACAAAAACAAGACTCAAGGAATGTAAAATAAGTAAACTTAAAAATACTTGACGATTTATAAATAAATTAGTCACATTACTATCAATAGTTATCATTAATTTCAAAGAACAAAACTGTTTAAATACTTTTTGTTGCAACGATATATACGACTTACAAAGCCAAATGTCCTATTATTAAAGTAAATACCGACATAGAGCATTTATGTAAATATATTCAACCTGTTCTTGTTTGCTTAACCGAATTTGGTAAGGAGTACCTCCCGTTGCCTACGCGCCGATGATGGCGAAAGTTGAAAGTATTAAGTAGTGCTATATTGTATTTCTGAGTACCCACATTGATGCTGGATCGACAAAAGCAATTCAGTGTACAGTTACATTCATTATGTCGAAATACCGCTCATAATTGTAATATCAAAAAATATGATGTGGTCTTTGTAATCGATATCACTTTTGAAAATTGCTGACCAAATAATTATTACTGCAACTCACCGTCGCAATTTCAATTGAAAACATATCTTAAGGAAAAGTGCCATCATAAAATCGTATAGGATTAGTTTAGAGATCTTTATCAATTTCTCTCGTAGTAAGTAAAGTCAATCGGTCATTTTTGACGCAATCTGGACTACCAAAATTATGCTCCAATAAGTGACTCACAGTCAATACCGGTTTCCTCGCCTTACGCGCCCACGCACTTTCCGAGTGCTGTGGTCAAGTTGCCATCAATTTGCAAAAGGATAGTTTCTAGAGCTCATTTTATACTTTTTATGTGACTGCTCACGCAGCAGGTATCCTGGCATAATTTAACTGCTTAAGTAATTCTCTGTTGAGCGTTCTCACTCTACAAAATTTTAACAGGATCGTTCAGAACTTTAACCTGCTGCTATTCGGTCATAAATGATAACAAATATATTCGATTGTTGTCCTTTCTACGGTGAATCATGAACCCTTTAATGCTTGCATTTAGCGAATAATTAATTGGTATAACTAATTGCTGAGCTAAGGCCATTGTTCTTAGGCGGTTCCTCTGACAATTGCCATTGTAATTAGACAATGTTGGGAACTGACCTCGAGGATCCGTGGTGCAAAGCTTTTTATCCGATGCAGCTATTGCGGAAAACGATCACATCTCTTATGGCTCGCTGAATCGACAATTGAACGTAAAAAACAAAAGTGGTTGAGAATGCATTGTTTTTCTATGATCTGGATAAAGCTACAGAAGAATTTCCAATTGTAATGGACTGCTAATAGCTCTTAGTTAATTTCTGAGAAGGGCATGAATCTAAGTTGGACCTTAAGTAGTCTTTCTTATAAGCGGACCATAGCTGTAAATTGCAAGATTAAAATAGTGAAATATAATTGAAGTTATTATTTATTGTTTCAGGTTACTAAATGGAACAAACTAATCGGGGAATGAACATACGTCGGAGTTTATATTGTTGCGTAAGTTTTTATTTTAATCTTCTTTAAGTTTTAATGGAATAAATTTGTATTATCGTTCACATTAAAGCAGTCTGGTAAGTGCTTCAAAAATATTTTTTTGCCCTACTACGATAAAAATTTAGGCGTAAAACATGTCAATTAAAATACTCTATTAATGTAACCGGTTGTTAATATGTCAATTGCTTGATTGACCAGTAATATTCAGAGTAATGGTTGCAACCAACAAGATTTAGAACATGTGTATGATCATTCAATACAGGTAAATGGTAAATTTGTTAAATGTTTTAGTTGTAATTTCATGTAAATTAGGTATTTCTATGAATGCTATTGAGGTTGCACCTTATTTACATCAGGAGGCAATTTAAGTGCCTGAAACTTATCGTAGGCTATAAAATTACTATTTCATTGATATCTGCTTGCCCTAAATTTGTGAAATGTCTTCTATGTTGTCTTGCAACAACATTACCGACGCAAAATGATTTTATATTCCCATTAATGTTTGCTTTTAGTTTTAAAATGTCTTTATTAATTATTTTACTCGTTATGATTCAGAAATATGAAGTGTTGAAACCGCCAGGTGTTTACACTTCTACGCTGTCACATAGCGTTTGAAAGGTTTCTTTGAATGGAAGTCCATGCACCTGTTTCCACGTAGGTGGTTCTTGTGTATTCAATGTGTGGGTTTGTCCGAGTTTCTTCCAATATGATTTATTACTTATTTCGCGCCGATCTGTTTCTTTTATTTTAACGAATTCTCATTTATGTTAATATTGTTTTTTTTTTTGCATTTCGAAACTGCGCCGATCTGTTTCTTTTATTTTAAACAATTCTCGTTTATGTTAATATTGGTTTATTTTGCATTTCGAAACTAATTTTATTGTGGTCGTTTTCTGAGTTAAGCTAAATCAAGATCGGTATCATTCATTTTTATGTTATTGTTTGCGAATGTTGGAACTCGTGTCAATATTAAATTCCTTTAGTGTTTAAGCTAGTTTCAATAAATCGAATCTAGTGTTTGATAAATTTGACGCTAATGTTGTTAAGTGTTTGGATTGTTGTGAATTAGTATAGAAATATATAAAGCTGCCAATGTTGTACCGCCGTTCGTTTCGTCACACCAACCTGCTATGTCAACTAGTTCTGAGTAACTCGCATTCCGTCGTTTGTATTCCGAATATACTACCGTCAAATTGTCTCTTGCTTCCAAGTTATTATGACAAAGATTTATGTCGGGTTTAATGCAACTCCAACAAATAAGTTCCGGGTCGGGTATTAGACGAGTTGTGCTCTGCGGTTTTTGCAGGGTCTGTGATGAGAAACTGTAGAGCGATCGCTTGACGGAAGCATGTCTTTGGAGAAAATAGCTCATCGACATTCCTACACTAGATTATGTTAGTCAATAACTTGAAGAATTTGCGTTTTTGTCACCGCCTGGTTGTAGAGACTATTTACAAAGGCCTTATAAACGAAAGGCAGTATCTATGACAAAATGGATTAGTTTCATAAAAAACTACATGCTTCACTTGCTCCGAAATCCCGTTTAGATAAAATGTCGGCGGATGTAAAATAAGAACACCGTGAAAATTAAAAAGTTATTCCATTAACAAAGCAGGTTTGACAAAAAAGTACCAATTCCTTGTACAATTTGTTGTAGATATTGGTTTTGTGGCTATTATAGACGAAATTGCACTCAGAGTGGCCGTTACCTATTGAAAGGGTTTTATCTAAGAATATCTAGTTCAATGGGATTTCTCTTACGTTATTGCTTTTTCCGTTTTGCATTGAATGTAGCATCATAAATTGCGCTATGAAATGCCAATATATTTGTCAATTTATTCAAATGTCCAGGCTAGTTTTACATGTTCCTTTCATTACGGAGTGACGCCCACTTTTAGCCTGCGGGCAAATTCGCGTACCAATAATACTCAAAGAGGTTTTGAAGCTAAATGTATTTCATTTTATAAAATATTAGGTAGCTTTAGCTTCGTTCGTTACCGCTGACTTTCTTGTTTTTGTACTAAAGTACCTAATAATAATATTTGATTACGTGTGGATCATATTCCATAAAAACATTGTATTATGTTCTTTATAAAAACGGAAATAACGGCTTCTGTCAGCAGTTTGTATGCGATAAATTGTATTTTATTACACGTATTGAGTTGCTTTATATTTTTTCATTTTAAATTTATGATGTCTATTAAATTGCAATATAAATACAACTCGTATATACAGGCGGCCAAAAGTGCGGTCTACATAGCAGCTTCGGTTAGAGTAAATTAAATTTGCGTGTCGTAACACAATAAGTTAGATTTCTCTTTTTTAGGAACCTTTTTTGTAAGTTGTATTTATGTTTTATTAAGTCTAATATTGATATTTTAAAATAAATTCTTTTACATTTTATCAATCTTAGATTTTTACTCTATATCTTTTACAGACACTGATAAATTATTTCAGAAGTAAATTAAGATATGTTTAATATCATCGTATGTGCAAACTTGTTCTAAATCTCGTTCATTTCCTGTTTCCATAAATCTAGTACCCTTATGCTTGTGTCTAAATATATTATTAATTTACACAAATACATGAGGCGTGGTGAAATTCAAAAAAAGTTGGTATGCTCGTTAGCACTTGCACCTTGCGTGCAACCAAGTGCTACAAGATCTATAGATCTTTTAGTAGCTGTGTTCCCACGACATTACGGCATAATGATAAAAATATTATTTGCCATTGCTTGATCGCATCACGCATACGATTTTTAAGTTCAATACCATTGAATTCATCATTACGTAGTGTAAAATGCAAATTTAATGTATGTACTTGTCAGTGATATCAGTTTTGAAATTATAAGAGTTACTATTAGTCGCCTCCAACAGGTTGCTCTGGAAATCTAGAAAGAAGGTCTTTATCTTACGGCTGATAAGGAAAATGGTAATGATATGTTTACTAATAGGTAATAATTGCTTAAATGCCATCTAAATTGTATTTTTGTATTCATAGTTAATGTTATCTGTATCTTGTCTATTATATTCTTAATTATTTTAGAATATGAGAAATTCTAGATTATTCAGTTTATCTCGACAGAGCTCAAAAAATTGTACACAACTAAAATGACATGTTGATCGTATTTGCTACAAAACATAATTACTTTTTACTGTTAAACACATGCTAAACTGTAGTGTTGTTCCAATACTTTGTCGATATCGAGGTCGAAAACATTAGCACCTATCGCGGTAGCCATGTTTCCTGTAGAAAGCTTAACCAAACACTAGCTCATAAGACCCACACTGATAATGAAGACATCTACAAATTAATGTCAAATAATAAACAAACGTCTGTTCATTTTATATGCCTGTCTATTACGTACATCGTGAATTTAGTTGCTTAAAATAATAATTGCGATATTATACAATGCGTCCATAATACTAGCAATGTAATACACAGTTTAAAGGATCATAAATCAAATTTAAAACTGACTATTAAAGTGTAATTTGCAACGAAAATAAAACATGGATATTTCAATTTGCTGTCAAATGGATTATTGATATTAAAAATCTTGCATGTACTTGATAGGCGGATTGCATCATATAAGAAACGAAATTAAGCAACTCAATTAATGTGTTGAGTTTTTAACTACATCGTACTCTTGTTTATATTTTTTATGCAGTTTGCGCTTGCGTCAAAACATTTTTGTTTTTAAGTTAATGGTTATGAAACAATATTTTGAACTGTATTGATGACCAGATATGCCCGCTCGTGCGCATGTAGATATTTTTAATGCAAATTAATGTGTATGTGGAACTTAAAAATAAAAAAGAATATTGGGAGAATTTATTCCTTTTTTGTGCAACAAAATCATATGTCTACAATTCTATTTTAGTCTATAAATAAATTTCAAGAGCCGCTCAGAATAACGTGAATTTTGAATCATTCCTCATTGATGCATGAAAGAAAAACAAATAGACAATAAGAGAAACAAATTACCACAATGTCATTATAAGAAACATAGATTCTTGAAGCTTACTTTATGATCCGAGAACAAAACGCCATTTCAATAAAAAGTTTGAAAGCAATGTAGCATGCTAAAATATTATATCAGTATGCACATCAAAGTTGCGAAACATTACATCCTCGAAATGACTTATTAGCAAAGTTCAATAAATAAAAGAGTGTCCTTTCATAAAACATAACGTATATAAATGTTCAGTCGGAGAGCGGTGTTCGTTGCAAAAGGATGGTTAATCGATAACATAGGCAGGTGGAGTTATTTAAACGGCCAATGTCGCGTAGGTGCATACCACGAAACAGTGGAACAATAAATCGTCTCCGATTATCGATAAATACAACATGCAACACTACCCTAACGTTTATAATATTCATGCACAATATAATTTAATTGCCTTTAAACTTTAGAGTTTTATGCTCACTTACACGTAATTTGTTGTTAACTTGTAAAACGAATAATTAAAGGTGATGTATGTTGTTGGTTCTTTTTAGTTTACAAGTAGAAGTTTATCTGGAAAGTGGGTATAAAATTAAGCATTATAAGGTTATTCCTCATAATTACTATGGTAAATTGCAAGTTACCTACGTTTTATTTTATATTTCATAAATATATTTACTATGGCGAGTAATTTATCAAAATGCACTACTAAATTTAAATAGCTTCATTAATATTCATATGGTGGTAATGTTACTGTCTTTTAAAAAGATATAGATGATCTTTGTGAAGAAGCGACGTAACTTGTTCGGTTTCGAATAAATAATGTCTTCTACGGGCCAAGTGTGAAGCACCACAATTAATCTCTGCTTGCCGAAATGAAATATCAATTAATAACGTCGGAAGTATTAGGCCTCTTCGATTTAAACAAAAAAATAGAAGAATCTGTTATTATTTCGCAAAACATTATATGATTATTTTTACTGCCAGTTGTAAATATAACATGAGTTATAACTTCTTAGATTTACGCGATTATTATTACTTGAAATTAAACTCATTTTAACGGGTTTTACGCGTTTATTTTATTATTTTTGATTTTCCGACGTTTCGACATTTTTACAAATGCCGTGGTCACGGGTAGACTGAGATGTTTGACGTCTTCATAGAGTTAAGTAAAAAACGATTTTTCGAATTCACCGCCATCTGTTTCGTAATTTTCTCGCATAGTCGCTCGGGTTCACGCAGTATACGCTGACAGTGTCTTTATTTTTCTGCTTATTGGTCTGCTGGTTGTTCTTTTTTATTTTGCTAAGTATTGGATCCCACGTTGGTGACAGCTTCCAACCATCTTCTCTATTGAAGTTAGGGTGTTTTTTAATTTCAATAGTTTCTCTTACCAGCCTAGGAATAAAATGTTTCTCTTTTGCTAGGATTTTAACGGTATCAAATCTTAGATAGTGGTTGGGCTTATCCATGGAATGCTCACAGACTGCAGATTTTGTATAGCGACGGTTTTTTACATCGGCGATATGTTCTTTTATTCGAGTAGACACGTTCCGTTTCGTTTGACCGATATATGAGAGCCCACAGTCACAGTCAATCTTGTATACGCCTGGGTCTTGTAAAGGGATGCTGCTTTTTACTGGACGAAGATGGTGGCTAATCTTGCTGTGTGGCTTGTATATGGTTTTTATTGAAGCCCGCTTCAGAATGCCCCCAATTTTGTCAGTAACACCCTTTATGTAAGGCATGTAAGCTGGTCTACGTTCAACTGTGAGTGGTTTGACGCGGTTTCTGCGACGACGACGTGGTGGTTTTAAGTCGTTGTCCCGAAGCACTTGTTTCAGGTGGTTGAGTTCTTTTTCAACGTGCTGGGCGTCGCAGATTCCACATGCTCTCTGAAACAAAGAGGAGCCTACGGCAGATAATTGGCTCGGGTGGTGGTGGGATTTACCATTTAAATATCGGTCAGTATGAGTGGGTTTCCTATATACAGTATGACTAAGTGTACCATTAGGATTTCTTATTATTAATATATCTAAGAAAGCTAATTTATTGTCTTGCTCTAATTCTACAGTAAATTTAATTTTAGAATTAATTGAATTAAGATGGTTAAGGAAAGCAGTAACCTCATGTTTAGGAAGTATGGTGTAGGTGTCGTCAACATACCTTTTGTACATCTTCGGCATGATAGGTGCCAGTCGGAGCGCTTGCTCCTCAAACTCCTCCATGAAGATGTCAGCTATGAGAGGTGACACGGGCGAGCCCATGGCTACACCATCAACTTGGATGTAGAAGTTGTTGTTCCACATGAAGTAGCCAGATGTTAAACATAGCTCAAGTAGTTCTGCATATTCTTCAGGCAAGTTGCAATCAATTAGCTTCCTTTTCACTATGTCTATGCAGTCTTTCACAGGTATTGATGTGAATAAAGACTGAACATCAAAACTCACCATTGTGTCATTGTCGGTGAGTTGGAGGTCTTTGAGGTTCTCGACAAAGTGATAAGAATCCTTGACATATGCACTGGTTTTTCCTCTAAGTGGTGAGAGTACTTTAGCAAGATGTTTGGCCAGTTTGTAGGTTGGTGTGTCAACTTGGCTCACTATAGGTCGCAATGGTACATCAGTTTTGTGTATTTTAGGTAACCCATATAGTTTGGGAGGCTTTGTGCACGAAGGTGTTAAGTATTTCACGTCTAAACTTAAGCGATCTTTATGTTTTTGTAATAAACTGGATGTTTTCTTCGTAATTTTAGGTGTTGGGTCAGACTTGACTTGTTTGTACGTAGATTCATCCGACAATAGATCTATGATCTTTTGGTTATAGTTAGACGGTTGGAGTTGGTGCAAGAATTCCGGTGGAAAACATCATATGCCAAGTAGAGGATTGTCTCTTGCAAAATAAACTTTCTAAAGAAGATTCTGAAAGCATTCGCCAAGATGTCTCCGGCATTTTGCGGCGAAGTCATCTTCCGAAATCGAATCTTTCTAAAGAAGAACGCCTTGCATTAAAGAACTTACGCAACAATGAAGAGTTAACAGTCCTCCGCGCAGACAAAGGCAATGCCACCGTAGTCATGGACACGTCTAACTATAACCAAAAGATCATAGATCTATTGTCGGATGAATCTACGTACAAACAAGTCAAGTCTGACCCAACACCTAAAATTACGAAGAAAACATCCAGTTTATTACAAAAACATAAAGATCGCTTAAGTTTAGACGTGAAATACTTAACACCTTCGTGCACAAAGCCTCCCAAACTATATGGGTTACCTAAAATACACAAAACTGATGTACCATTGCGACCTATAGTGAGCCAAGTTGACACACCAACCTACAAACTGGCCAAACATCTTGCTAAAGTACTCTCACCACTTAGAGGAAAAACCAGTGCATATGTCAAGGATTCTTATCACTTTGTCGAGAACCTCAAAGACCTCCAACTCACCGACAATGACACAATGGTGAGTTTTGATGTTCAGTCTTTATTCACATCAATACCTGTGAAAGACTGCATAGACATAGTGAAAAGGAAGCTAATTGATTGCAACTTGCCTGAAGAATATGCAGAACTACTTGAGCTATGTTTAACATCTGGCTACTTCATGTGGAACAACAACTTCTACATCCAAGTTGATGGTGTAGCCATGGGCTCGCCCGTGTCACCTCTCATAGCTGACATCTTCATGGAGGAGTTTGAGGAGCAAGCGCTCCGACTGGCACCTATCATGCCGAAGATGTACAAAAGGTATGTTGACGACACCTACACCATACTTCCTAAACATGAGGTTACTGCTTTCCTTAACCATCTTAATTCAATTAATTCTAAAATTAAATTTACTGTAGAATTAGAGCAAGACAATAAATTAGCTTTCTTAGATATATTAATAATAAGAAATCCTAATGGTACACTTAGTCATACTGTATATAGGAAACCCACTCATACTGACCGATATTTAAATGGTAAATCCCACCACCACCCGAGCCAATTATCTGCCGTAGGCTCCTCTTTGTTTCAGAGAGCATGTGGAATCTGCGACGCCCAGCACGTTGAAAAAGAACTCAACCACCTGAAACAAGTGCTTCGGGACAACGACTTAAAACCACCACGTCGTCGTCGCAGAAACCGCGTCAAACCACTCACAGTTGAACGTAGACCAGCTTACATGCCTTACATAAAGGGTGTTACTGACAAAATTGGGGGCATTCTGAAGCGGGCTTCAATAAAAACCATATACAAGCCACACAGCAAGATTAGCCACCATCTTCGTCCAGTAAAAAGCAGCATCCCTTTACAAGACCCAGGCGTATACAAGATTGACTGTGACTGTGGGCTCTCATATATCGGTCAAACGAAACGGAACGTGTCTACTCGAATAAAAGAACATATCGCCGATGTAAAAAACCGTCGCTATACAAAATCTGCAGTCTGTGAGCATTCCATGGATAAGCCCAACCACTATCTAAGATTTGATACCGTTAAAATCCTAGCAAAAGAGAAACATTTTATTCCTAGGCTGGTAAGAGAAACTATTGAAATTAAAAAACACCCTAACTACAATAGAGAAGATGGTTGGAAGCTGTCACCAACGTGGGATCCAATACTTAGCAAAATAAACAAGAACAACCAGCAGACCAATAAGCAGAAAAATAAAGACACTGTCAGCGTATACTGCGTGAACCCGAGCGACTATGCGAGAAAATTACGAAACAGATGGCGGTGAATTCGAAAAATCGTTTTTTACTTAACTCTATGAAGACGTCAAACATCTCAGTCTACCCGTGACCACGGCATTTGTAAAAATGTCGAAACGTCGGAAAATCAAAAATAATAAAATAAACGCGTAAAACCCGTTAAAATGAGTTTAATTTCAAGTAATAACATGAGTTTTCAATCAAAATGAATGCTTTTAACACTATGTCAATGTTATGCAAACCAAAGATTAAAGTGGTCATTTACGAGTTATAATAAATGTTCGAATTTCTAACATCTGCTCACCATAGTGATAGAAACAGGTTTTAGCAAATTATTCTTGTCATTTTACTACATATTCTCTATATTATTCAGGTCTTCCTCTATATTATAATTTATATCTCAGCTTTCTAAAATACGGGCGTGGAGCGGGGCCGTTCCAAGACGAAACTTGAATTGAAGGTCTATACTATGCGTTTTAGATCTGCAAGGATTCTACGTCGCTTTACCTTTCCGATTGTATGAATATTGAACTCGAGAAACTATGGTTTATCTTCAATGAACATTCCATAGCTTTCCAGCATATTTTCAAAACCAGAACATGTCCCATGGATGTTGTTAATATATACTGACTAGTTAAAGTCTCTAAATGCCGAAATAAATAAGCACTATCTCCTTGGAAACAAATTAAATGGGCTTGAAGTGTAGCGCTGTTCCATGTTTTCTACAAATATTATCTTTCTTACGACTGAGCTTTCGATCGTTATGATATCGTCTTTGTATCGTTTTGATATCGTTACCGTACAATACCGTTATCTGTGACTTATTACGTATTCACTTTACATTAATCGTGATTGTGGTTATTAATTTAAAGTTAGATCTTTCGAAATCGTGAATGTTGATAGTGAAATAGGAAATTTGTTTAAGTTATCTCGTTTCTAATCAAGTTTATATATTCATAGGCTTTTTTAAAGTAAAAGATTTAATAGAATATTCCCGGTTTCTTTGTTGCTGGCAGACATTTCTCGCTGATAGTAATAACATGCTCTTGGCTACCTGTTCGGGATAATGAGACTAACTAGAATTGTGTGCTTAGGAATGTTATGCTCTAGATAAGTATCAAATTCGCTTGGTTATTACGTGGTTGTGGCTTCCAACTACTATGAAGCGAAGTGAGAGTGAGAAGACGTGAACTCAACATATCGGCTTACTAATCATAAATGGTAATCGAAAGTGAGCTTAATAGCTAATGAAAATGTAGAAATATTTCGATCGTAAATATATTGCATCTTCCTATTAGCAGTTATATCGTTAACCAATCATCATCTGTTACGTATCTAGACTTGTAATAGGCGGCTATCCAGGAAATCTTTCATACCCCGAGCTAGTAAATATGTACTGCAGTAGAATTAAAGCCCTTTAATTTGCCCCTGAATAGCCACTTTAAAACGTACAGATTGTACCTGTGCGCAGTGTCAGGATAAAATGTTAATGGATTATTTCCTTAAAGGGTTTGTTGACTTGAGTGGGTGCCTGGGAATTAGACATTGAGCATAGAAGTGGAAATTGAGCTACAAAATGTGATTGTAATGCTTATTGTGCAAATATCTATTGTGCAATTTTTTGCCGACTATTGGAGTAAAATTTTGCAATTAGCAACGTTACGTTCTTTATCTTGATTCGGTTGAATTGCCTTCCTGCATCATCGGAGATAAGTTTCAGTAGTTCAATAACCGCTGTAGCGTAGTACTTAAAACTAAAACATTTTGTCGTTCATAACAGACGTTCATGACTATTGACTAAACCATGTGCAGCTTTATCGCTATCAGCTTCGCTACTACTAAACAATATTCCGACGGCTTTCCGCGATTCATCCTGTTAATTTAGAAACAAAACAAGTGGTATCCTATCCGTTTCATTGGCGATGTTTTGTCGATAGCATTGAGATCGCATCGGTGTTGCGTGTCGATCGCATCGGGTAGCGAGTGGAGTTATAATGAGGTGCGCCCGCGCGGACAGTTGGCAGCTGATTCCGCGTTTGTGTGATTCAGGATCTTGTTGCGAAGCTTCGTACTGTTTTAATTCAATATCTTTCTTGCTAATTTCTTCGAAATATCTGTTAAAAAGAATGTAATGTTTTTTCCAAGCGCAAATAATCCTGACCCCTTAATGTATTTGGTGGAAATTATTACTCATTATTTGTTCAACTCCTAAAGTAAGTTCAAACATTTCGTTTTAAAAAACAAATTAATTTACACCTCTGCAAAATTACAACAAAAAGTTAATTGATTTGAGCAACTCAATATTGAATTCATAGTCAATCAGCATTTCAGATCAGTGCTTCTGTATTTCTGTAAATTCCAATTTATTCTGTGTCTATTTCTAAATGTTTAATCACCGTTATTAATAAACACCAAAAAGCCATTTACGTACCATATAGCCTAAATGTTGGCATTTTAGAAACAAGTTCACAGTATTTGCCAACAAATACCCGAGTTGCGACCTATTGAACTTTACCAATGAAGATGTTACGCAAACCTATGCAAATATCCGTGAAGATGCACTTCCAAAACCTTTGCTTTATGTAAACGCTTTCACAACTCTCAGTAATTAATATGCTGCACGCGTATGTTTATTTTAGCTCATAAAAAATGAAAACCTATTAAAATCTAAATTAAAATTAATAAAAAAAGGCATTTTAAGGTACTGTGGAAAGATAATAAAATCTAACCATTTAAAATTAAGTTTGCAATCACAAAAAAATAAAACTACAGGGATAGCATGAGTGGCAAGGAAATTTTATTACGCCTATTAAATTTAATATTCCGTTTGTCTCACAAGACGATGCCATCAGTACAACAGAACTTGTCACTGATGGGATTCTCGATACCAAGTACAAGCATGGCTTTACAGATAACTCATGTTACATGCAGTTTAACATGCAGGATGTGTCCTGGGTGGTCTATTAGATTAGTTAACATAATCAACGCAAACTCTACAATGATCCCATTACTCTGCAAGCAGCGTTTTTTGCTCACACAGTAGACGCAGAACTGGCATCGTGTCTAAGCGCTTGTGACGAAATACTAGTTTACCAATAGGAACTTTAATAATGTCAGTCACCGTTACCGCGATATTTAACCCTAACACTTTGGGTGTAAGGACCAGATTTCAATAGCAATAAGAGTCGCTAGTTACACCTGTCTCTCGCAGGATCAAGAAACTGTAATCTGGCTCATGTCTTCGTACTTGCAGTCGAAAGGGCGTAAGCACCATTAAATAAAACCGTCTTAACTTTTCACATAAATAGGTGCATTGAAGGCGTTGTTTTGTTAGATACGTTAATTAGATTATTGTGATAAAGCGTAAATGCCACGTTGCCAGGACTTGTTTCTCCGTTCAACAATTTAGCTCCCAACATCACGATTTCATTTCTTTTTCTTTTGTATTATTTTACAATTTATCTCATTTACGATTATGTTTCCACCATGTTAAGTTTAAAATTATGTTGCCATTTCCTTTGAATGGGAGGTGGTTAAAGGCCAAAGATGTTGCTTTGTTCCTATGGATATTAAGTCTAGCAATTACACATAAACTATTGAAACGTGAGTGGAGAGAAATTCTATAATTGATACATCTGAGTAACTGTTACTTTGTTATTCCCTGCAATTATTGCAATTCCAGAACGGTTTAAGCAAAGCGGTGTAACATAGCTGCTAAACAAAAGAGTCAGCATAAATCACACCTGAAGCAAATAATCTAGAATTAATTCTGGTGCACGCACAATGTAAAGGTTACAGGGTGTTCGGTTCGCGTGTGGGCTATTACAATAAAACATCGATCATTTGCGAGCGCGTGCGCAGGCAATCATCGCCGTTAGCTGAACAAATCGAGGGGAGGACTAGGAACTGACTGACTATGATAACACAGATCTAAATGTCTAGACTACGTCCAATAAAGCGGTATTCGTGTATACCATCGCAGATGTCGTGCCATGCAAATTGGATGCTAAATAGAGAAATGCTAATGAACGGAATGAATTTCTGTTTATTAAATAATAAAAACAAGAGCTGCAGCTATTAAAATAGGCTTAGTTGGTTTAGATTTATGGCTGGTTGATATCTAATTTTGCCTTAAAATTGATGCAAGGAAATGGCTGAAGTGTAAAGACCATTATTAAGAGCCGTAAACTTCAGCACTTAAAGAAAAGAACGTTTCTCATTCTAGCAACCGCAACATTCATTGAAAGCTCGAAAACAATGGTCCGTGGTGAACTCTTGTAATTTCACAATACAAATTCCAAACCAAATTATAGTTTTCTGCACCTATCCTGGTGTTTCATTTTCATTTCGTGCTGTGCAGCGTCATTTTGACAATTGTATATGATTTACGATCGCATTTACATTAAGATTGTTTATTTTGGTGCATATTAATAAATGATTGGGATGGTTTTAGTAAATTGTTATAGGAAGCATTTATTACCATTTGCGTGTAGGTACTTCTTGAATGCCTCGGGGATGTTCTATTATAAGAGCGGACGATAGCAGACCAACTCGGGGTTGTATAGCTCGTTAAATATGTAAAGTCTAGGTCTGCTGCAATAAAGTATGTGAAGCCACAATTCTTTAACCGCACTTTATATTATAACTATTTGCAATTTACATTGACTAGAAATATTTACTTCTGCATGAAATTACGGCCAGTGTTATAAATAAATGTTATGTTTGTGTGTGGATGTATTGCGACGGCTGTAAAAGTAGGTAACGACAAATAGGATTACTGAGTTTACCCCTGCCCTTACACGATGGTTAGCTACAATGCGTAGCGCTACATAATCTTTTACGTTGTTTGTTATTTAAATCAAGGATGGATATTGTTTAATCTTATTACTTTAAGTCAGCAATCCTACTTCATTCTTACACATTTTAAATTATTGTCCCTATTTAATTAAAGAGAAAAACCTTAGCATTATTTGAAATCAAAGGGGCTATTCAGCAATAAAATCTAACCGTGTACTATTTGTTCAGATAATCGAGACCTAGTTTTCACGTTTCCGAATATCATATTCCTATCGTTATAAAATGCCCTTTTTACATTTTAAATTGAGACGTCTTATTTTTATCGAAACGATACACATGACTGATATAGTTAAAAACGATGCTATTCCATATCGTAGCTAAAACATTATGCCTCAGTTATTGAGGTAACTGTTGTTATTTGTAAATAAATATTTAAGGTGTCGTTGAACCGGTTCCTTATGCTATTGTCACATAATATCCCAAGTCATTGAACACACCTAGGGCGGTTTCAAACACGGGTACTATTCATAAAACATATCAACTTTAACGTCCCGCCATCGCTAAGGTTTTCTCAACTCTATGTAGGACGTATGTTAATGGGCAATTGACATATTAATGTTATGTCTGGCCCTCTTATTAGTCACTGAGGCTTAAGCCTGGGATAATCTTGCGCTAATAAACCAATAAGAGCAATAGAGAGGAACATCCCAGGATCGTCCTTCGAATCTATAAGCTTCGCTTACCTTTGTACGTCAGACTTTTGCAAAGATATCTAGGGTCGCAATTACAACTTTTTCATGAAGTGTTAAAATTCTATAGCAAATCCTTATAGTTGTTAAGTCAATTAGTCTGCTTCAGCAAAGTAGAGTCAAGATTTATACATCGTGTATTCACTATCTAGAAACATTCTAACCTACATGGATGTAACCTATAAAGAGTTCTTGAACTCCCGTTTTTGTCTCGACTAGAACACAAGCAAGAAGATTAACTGTGCCAACATGTTTACAACTATCTCTTACTGTTAAAGAGGAAATCCAGTTGTAAGTAGGGAATTCAACTATTCTATATAAGAATAGTAGTTACGCGTTGAAGTAGTATTAGCAAAATAGATGGATTTGCCGAAGTCGTAATAATGACTTTATCAAGGTTAGTCCATTTGTGGATAAATCTCAAATATCCACTGATTGGATTTCATTCTTGATTCTACATAGACATAAAACTAAATCCAGCAAACCTGCTACACGTTTTTCCTTAATACTTGTTTTTCGGTCTCAAATAATTAAATAAAATAAAACGATACTCGTGTTCCTTTTTTCTCATGACTAACCTGTATTGGAATTAATGTCGAAATTGCAGTATGCAAAATGGAATGCGCTATTGAAATCTGATTTCAAGACATATCGGCACTCTTACAACATCAATGCTATACTGTAAGTGTATTTTAATTTAAATATTTTTTCAGAAATTCCGGGATTCTTTATTTTTGCGACATCGTAAATTATTGGTGACGATAATTATATTGGCTTTATTTAATGTTTTTTCTTTTTCTTTGTTGCAGTGAGATGGCGCGATGGAGCGCGCTGATCAGGCATGTCCACCTACCAGTGTTACTTCTGCTGTTGTGTTTCGTCCAGGGATTACGGACCACCCCTGGTTAGTACCATCTACTTAACTTTCATAGCCTTCAAGAATCTGCGTATCCAAATTCCTCGCCTCACTTTGCTCGGTTAAAAATGTCGGAATGTCCGTTGGTTTTTTTACAGTAGGTACTTGAGTGATGAAAAATATTCTACCGATTACAACATTCCTGACAAAAGAAACCAACACTCAATTAACAATGTTGATTGTTTTAAACACGTAACACTGTGTACTCTGTTCGAAAATAAAGGTCCAAAAATAAGAACACGTTTGATGCTATCTACTCTATTTATCAGAAGTGAAAGTTATTTGATTATTTAATTCAAGTTTGTATTGAATTGAAAAAAAAGAACAACAAAAAGGTTGGAACAGCGAATCTAAATAAACTAGCGTTATGTAATCCTCTAACGAATTGCACAGGAAGCTGTTTCTTCTTTTTTTCCAATCAATAACTTACATCGGTTACACGTAAAGTATTTATAAAATTGGTAATATATAAAGTAGTGAGCTTCGAGCTATGCTTTCTAATTGGAACACACTCTAAATGGACGCCCAACGAGTGGCCATTGCCTTAAGAGGAAGCAAAGTAAAATTTATGTTCGTTCAAAACACACCATGTACTAATTAACGCGAGCATTTATGGTTCCAACTCTTTAATATTTTATGCATTGATATTCATTTTATGTGCGTTACCATAACGCCCTTTTCATGACAAATAACTGTGATAATTGAACGTTTCCCATGTTCCTTTTTATCTTGGAATTCAATATTAACTACGTGTGGGGTAGTTGAGAAATGTTGGAAAAAGTAAAATTGATATACTTATTTTGAATGTTTAAGAGCTGTTCAATATGTTAAGCTCGTTCGCTTTAATACAGAAAAATGAAATTTAACTTAAAATTCAAAATGGCTGTGTTCAAGTTTTCATCATACTATTGGGAGTATGAAGGCTAGTTAACCTACAGTCTACACTGTAGAGTCTACAGGAAGAACACTAACGATGATACAAGCAAAGATAAAGATGAAACTGACCACAATTTACATAACATGCGCTTAGAAATTGTGCATAAAATTTAGGGCCAATATATTATATCAATTATAGTAATATCTAGTTAAAACAAATAACAGAGATAGTTAAGCATTTGATTGGAATACACGAACCCATAAACTTAGATGCTTGCATAAGATTTCGCTGTTGTAACTTTATATGTCTACGGTTAAAATATTTCCTTCTATGATAGTAAATCGATAACCTAAGTGTGGTCGTCAAGGTTGTGTACATTTATGTTAGTAATCAAATACTTACAACTAAAGAGCATGTACCATTAAAGTTTGCATTCCAACCCTTGACATGCTTGTAATCTAAGTACTCTTACTCCACAATGAGCCTAATTAGTGCTATCAAGATCTTAGACATGCAGTAAAAATCAATAAACTTATATAATCCACATTTAGGCCCGCGTAGATAGAGATAAAAGCAATACAAGCCGCTTAATATAAACATTCGCTAAGCTTTAATGAGTTCCAAGCTTTAACGATCCGAATGCGAAATTTCACACTGGATTCAGGTCTTCGCCATATTTTATTGTCAGCGTTTGTTGTTAGTCAAATTTGCTTTCTCACAGCGATAAAGCGTCTTCATTATTTTGTGTTTTGATTGCCGGTGCTTGGGAAAGTCGTGTTATGTTCGTTTCATGTTCAAGATTTTAGGGTTAGTGTTAACTTTGAGGTCAATTCGCAATCTACTTTAATAGCCGAATTTGGTGAGTAGACTTAGTTTCGGTTTGTTTGTTTCAGGTCCATGTGAAGTTGAAACCGGTCAAGCTAGTATAATTGTAGATATAGAAGAAAGCAGAGGAGATCGTGAGTCTGGTTTTATTACACCTTTTATTGATCGCTAGAATATATTTAAAACTTTAACAACTTAAGTGCACCTGTTATAGTATTGCTTAATAATTGATATTGCTCATCCTCTAAATTGAAAGCTCAAGGTCTGTTTTAAAATATTTACCCTTCAAACATGATTTGTTGGGATGCAATTTTCTCATGCTTAAACGTTGTGATCGACATTCGATTGACGACCTTTGACGCCTACTTAAATTTGAATATCGTTAAAATTATTGTAATCATAAATTCGATTATGTGCGCAGACTGTTTCAAATTATTGTATGATATTCTAATCTATAATCTTCAGCTGACTTGTGTATAATTTAAGATGAGTAACAGTTTTAAAAGTAAACAATGATTTCGTTAATTTCATACATGTGTTTATTAAAATTATATTTGTAATTTAATTTGCAGAAGTAAACCAAAGCACAGTACCAGCTGAGCTGCCTGTGGTAGGCCAGCCCGATGTAGATGTTATATTAACCACAGTGTTCCCAAAGGGTCCCACGTTATTCCAACTTGATGGAAAAAGGTTGCAGCTCCTGCAACCATTAGATAGAGATGCTGATAATTTATCGCATATGGTTTTTCAGGTGAGTTTCAATGCAAATTGAATTATGGAGTAACAATAAGTTAAATAAGTAATTGTGTAAGACACTATAATTGACAAACTTAGTCTGGGTTTTTGCTCAGGGTCTCAAAAATTAGTATCCTATAGAAATGTTTTTGTCCCTTTTTTGCTGAGTTTTATAAAAATTTAAAGCCAAATATAAATTTTGTTCTTTCCGTAGATTTTTTATATACACTCATTCTCGAACATGCCTAATTATACAACTATTATGTTGAACTGTATCCTTGACGTATCGTTATTTAATTGAATAGACATCTTAATTTAGAAAAAAGCTTCAAGCGTTATGTAAAGAGTACGTCAAACAGGTCGGGAGGTTGTTAAGGCGTCAGAACTTCTAATTGGATTTTATCTAATTAGTGATTTGTCAAGTGTTTATTCGTGTGACTGGAGCGTGCGTCTGCATAAATTACCACTCAACCAATATCCGATATTTGGCCTAGAGCTATGTTTCATAATCGACAGACTTACAAAAAACCAACCGATCTAAAAAAGCTTGAAGTGGAAATCGAAAGTTCAGGGCCGAATTTGTCTACTTTCGAAAACTGTAGATCTCGATACATTTATCTATTTCCTATTTAGAACTTACATGACACTAACATAGACCCTTAGTTAACAATCTAGAAATTTCTAATTTAAGATTGTCTCTTTAGCACCGTGCTTATATGGTCTTATACTGTCTTACTTCCTTATGATCGTTTGCATGTAATTACGGGTACTTTCCAGTTAATATGTCAAGTGAAAGCAACGAAGAAGCGGCGCACCATCCCTGTGATAGTTCGAGTATCAGATATAAATGACAACGCGCCGGTGTTTCAAAATACGCCATATGAAGCCGAGGTGCCAGAGGTGAGCTTGCTTGCTTTACGAGAATCGGCTTGTATTTAAGATTGGTTCATTTGATAGCAACAACGGTATATGTAAAATTTACTTTGCCTCATGTTAATGATAGTACAATATGACATTCCTTAAGATCTTAAGAATAAACCGATGGAAAATGTGTCTAGAAAGCGATTATACTAAGTTAAAATGCACTTATGAATTTAAAGGAAGTCGGGCATAAAACATTTAGCTGCCACTACTTTTCATTACCTCCTTATAGGCTTACTTATTAGGAACATTACTCTAAATAGTAGCGGTTTAAGACACTTATGTATTGTGGTAGTTATATTTATTACCATAGGGATTAACAGAAATAATATTTATTTAATGACCAATCTAAAATATTTTATTCGTAAATTTAACCTTTGATTTGAGTGACATACATTGATAATTTCTTCTTTTTCAGCTTGCCCCACTAGGCACAACCGTTTTCGACGGCATCAAAGCTTCAGACATAGACTCTGGAGTGAACGGTCACTGTGAATACTTTACTGTACCGTCGACTAATTTATCCGATAGTTCGCTGGATGGGTACGGAGTGTTTGTGATTCCACAGCCGCATCAAGGAATTGTCACGGTTAATAGGACGTTGGATTATGAGAGGAATAAGCAGTACTTTCTGACGGTTGTCGCTTCGGTATGTTGGTTTTTCGTTTTTTTTGTTTATGTTATTAAAACTTGGGGACCGTAATATGTTCCGATTATTTGGAAAAAGTATTTTAATTATTTCCATGGTTAATGCAAGTATGGCTACTTTGGTTTATAATATAAAAAGAGGACACTGGCCCCGATTCTGAAAACACTCTCTAAACTAAACTAAAACTATTGCCGTCACTTACTGTTCAATAGTATAAGACAGAGACAGGTAATCATTTTAGTCCTGTCAAACTAAAATGTACGTACAATATGACACGGCGAAGGCAATTTAAGGCTAGTCCTCAGCGCAATTCGTTCAATTTTACAATGATGTGGACTAAATTTAGTGAGACGAGTATGCCTGTCTTTTTCTAATATGAAGCATGAGAAAGTGACAGCGATATTTTTAATTTAGTTTTAGAGAGTGTTTTGAGAATCGGGGCCACTGTCCAAACTATTTCGTTTTATAAATGTTATTTTACACATCGAAATTGTCACAATTATTAATCAACTCCAAAAAAGATTAAAACGTAACTACTTACTCTTAATAAACAAGTATGGCAGTTAGGAGCATCGTCTATCGCTTGTTAGTCATTGTCATAAAGCAAGGTCTGTATCTTCTGGTAAATATGAAGGTCAGCAATTACTATGGTGATAGGACTATCAAAAAAGCAACTACTTTATTTGCTTAATGGTTTGCCAGAGGATATAATAAACGAACAAAACAAAGATAAATTTAAGAATAAATTATTTTTTTATGTTTTTCGACTTTTCTTCTAAATCTCTATCTGCCTTATTTCCTAATTTCCTTAATTTCTAGGACCGGGCCCGCGACAACAAGCAGCGTCTGTCAAGCACTACAACACTAACTGTCAATGTCAAAGATGAAGACGACTTGGACCCGTCGTTTGTATATAAAGGATGCACTATGTACGAAGGGGCTTGTAATAATCCAGAGTATACTAGCTCGGTAAGTTTTTTATAAGACACAATATGATAAAAAATATTGATACTTAAGTTTTATCAAATATAGTATGCCTATTTTGAAGGACAAAAAAAGATTTATTGTTAATGCTCATAATGAAAACAAACAACATTAAAAAAGAAACCTTAGTAACATAGGTATTGTTATGTTTTCTTGACTTGGAAATAAACTACCTATCATAGGAAAAGACCATGATTCATGACTAGATAAATACAAAGTATTTTAATATCTTTAAGAACAATTTTCTCTTAAATCAATATTTATTTAATTGTTTCACTAAACCATTTCTCCTTATCACTTATAGGACATAAGGTTCTTTATGACTAATAATTATAACCTGTAGATAACCAATGTTCACATTCTAATAAACATCCAATTTTTTTTAGGTAAACAGTGGAGTATTATCCGGAACCCTAACCATCCACCCCGAAAAGATCCAAGCTTTCGACATGGACACTTTAAACGCTAGAATCCGCTATTCTATAGAAGCAGGCGAGCCTGTTATGTGGAGTAAATACTTTGATATAGATGCTAATAGCGGCGCTGTGAGACAACTGGTGGCGGTTGATACGAGCATTACTAAGAAGTTTATGCTCACTATTAAGGTAGGTTTTAAAATTAGAAGAAATCTATGAATATTTCTAAGAAGTTTATCCACCAACCTGCATGGTGCCAGTGTGGTGGATAATGCTCAACTAGTGGGACATATATAGGCTGTTATACAGGGTGTTTGGAGGTTGAGTAGCCAAATGAAAATGGTGGATAGGTCAGGTTATTTGCTATTTACTTCCACTTATTAAATTTCATTATGGTTCAAGTTTTAGAATTTATTCGATTTTTAAGATTTTCTTAAGAAAATCCCCGATTTTGTCATTAAAAGTCCAATATAATTTTTATTTACTGTCGGAACCAAACGAAAATAGTTTTAATTTAAAGCCTAATACTGTTTTATTCAGATGAAATCATAAATTAACACAAATCATCTCATATAAAGTTACAGTGGGTTCATAAACTTCGCGGAACCAGTGGGAAAAAAATGTTCAGTCAACTTTGCTACGAAAAAAAATTAAAAAATATGAGTGTTTGAAAATTTCATTTGCTTTTAAAAACTTCTACATTTAATACACTTTATAATGATATACTACATGTAACATAAATAATTAGAAATCTCAACAGAAATAGTAAGTTAGTCCTCAAAGACGCCTGGTAAGGAAGGTACAAACCCGTTAAACTACGTATGTAGTTAAAAACTTCGGTCTCATTCTAACAAAGCTATGCCTATTGGGTTATCTATTTTGTCACTAGGCAACACTTATCTTGTTTGCGACCTCTTGTATAAAACATTTCTGACTGAAAATTGTTGTTGGCCCATATGAAAACTTTATAGCTTCACCGAACTATGCGACCACTAAGGTCACCTAGTTGGATGCAGACCTCAGTTCAGGGCGTCTCGATCATTTCCACTACACTGTTTCCCTTAGGGGCCTCTCTCTGAGAAGACCCAGCAAGAAACTCAACGGGGGTCGGATCTGATAGTCGAGGAAACGGATGTTGAATGCCGCACCTGCTGGTTGGAGCGGTGTATTTATAGGGAAGATTTAAAGCTGTTACCACTATCGTGTCCACCGGGCCGGCGCGGCAGCGGGCGCGGGCTGGAGGAAGCAGCCCGATCTCTTTTGACGTTTGACGTTCGTTTGACGATTGTGATTGGTCGCAAAGAGCGGATGGTTGGGGTGGTGAGGAGCGGAGTAAAGGAAACTCCTAGATTCAGTCTCCGTGAACCGGTTCTACATGACTTGCAGCTGGTGAAATGATATTTGCTTGCATGCGAAAAGACCACGCTACCGTTGGCTATGACTAGACAGACGAAAGTCAGATAGATTACTTATTTTCAAGTGACATCTTTCACCAGCAAATTAAAAAAAAACAAAAAAAACTTGTAAAATGAGATTTTCTTGCATGCGCAAAGTCCACGCTACCGTTGGTCATGACTTTTTTCAAGCAACATTTTACTTCGACTGTAGAAAAGTGTAGGTCACCGAGAATCTGCGCTGAGCGGAGTTAAACATGTGAAATAGTAGAATCCTCTTCTATTTGAGGCAAGAAAAGTGAAGAGCGAGTCGAATGAGATAACACAATAGGCATAGTTTTGTAAGAATGAGACAAAAGTTTTTAACTACATACGTAGTTTAACGGGTTTGTACCTTCCTTACCAGGCGTCTTTGAGGATTAACTTACTATTTCTGTTGAGATTTCTAATTATTTATGTTACATGTGGCATACCATTATAATGTGTATTAAATGTAGAAGTTTTTAAAAGCAAATGAAATCTTGAAACTCTCATATTTTTTTATTTTTTTTCATAGCAAAGTTGACTGAACATTTTTTTCCCACTGGTTCCGCGAAGTTTATGAACCCACTGTAACTTTATTTGAGATGATTTGTATTAATTTATGATTTCATCTGAATAAAACAGTATTAGGCTTTAAATTAAAACTATTTTCGTTTGGTTCCGACAGTAAATAAAAATTATATTGGACTTTTAATGACAAAATCGGGGATTTTCTTAAGAAAATCTTAAAAATCGAATAAATTCTAAAACTTGAACCAAAATGCAATTTAATAAGTGGAAGTAAATAGCTAATAGCCTCACCTATCCACCATTTTCATTTGGCTACTCAACCTCCAAACACCCTGTATATGTCCCACTAGATGATGATGATGTAAAGTCTAAAGTTTCAACAATGTGGCGAGAGAAATACATTATGTATGTCTTGCGATAGTGGAGATCTATGAAAGTAATTTAATACTAAGCTAATAAATTATTGTTATGGCAATATATTAGATAATATAATTAGCTGTGCAATTTATGGTTTTTTAGTAATTCATTAAGAATTATTTGCTTCAAGTAACTAAGAAAATTATCTCTGTACGTCAGTCTTTTACTCATTTTAGCAAATCTGGACACTATTGTGTTTATTTATTTCTAACTTCTTACCATAAAAATAACTTTTTAATCTAAGTTTACTTTAACTTATCTTCTAAAATTCCAGGCTGAAGAGCAAACAGAAGCCAAACGCTACACCCTAGCCATTCTCTACATAACAGTGAAACCCGTCGACACCAATCCACCGATGGTGATAGCCACGTCCATAGAAGGAATGGTGGATGAAAACTCGCCCGTGGGGACTAAAGTGGTGGATCAGAACGGAGCGCCGGTGAAACTGACGGTGGTTGATGCGGATTTGGTAAGGGTTTTTTGATTTGATAAAAAAGAAATAAACTGTTAGGGGCACTTGGAATGTTTTTTTTAATAACTGTAGGCCCGTAGTAGGCAGCGTAGGGTATTAAAATATTGAGTTTTGAATTTAGAAATGATTTTTTTGTTACCGAACGGAAATTGTGTATTGCTATAGTATGCAGCTAATATGTATGAAAACTTCATATAAATACCATAAACTTTACTTTTCTAGTATTTTTTTTCATATGAGTTATCAAACTTTTAAAATTTTCCTTAAAAATAGTTACATTTCTATAAGAGAGCTGGATTAGTGTCAGGGGCTTTCGATCTTAAATGACTTTCCATCTAACTAAAATTACAAAAAACTAATTAAACAAAATATTTATTTTTAATTATTTTCTACAGGGGGCTGAAGACCCAGTCCCTAACTACAAGTTCGAGTTAACATCATCATCATTTGCCGTCGATGAAGAAGGCTACCTTATCGTCAACGATGAAAACTTGGACCGAGACGACCCTAACACTGGCAAATTTTATAGGATACAGGTAAATATACAAAGAAATATACTTTTCGTTCAAATCTTAATAAAAATGATCTTACAAATGGTGAAAACCTCGTTTCAATATATTTCATGGTTTAGGAGGAGTTACAGGTCAAAAACACAGCCAAATAAAACCAACGCCATTATCATCATTATCATTACATAGTATAAATCCAAGTCGCTAATTCTGTCTGTTTGTATGTTTGTCCGCTAACTCCTCCTAAACTACGTAACGGATTTTAATGCGGTTTTCGCCATCTTTCAGGGAATTTATTTATTTCAATTTTGTAAATAAAGAACATTCAGAAAAAGTTTTATTTATTTAGCCTAATTTAATATTTATTATCACACTATTGTTAATTAAGAACTCTCAAGGTAGCTTTCGAGTCGAAAGATACTTAGAATCATCGTAAATGACAAATTGTTTTATAAGGTCAAAGCTAAGCTATTGTACCTAATATTATAGTATAATTTCTTTAATAAAGTTAAAATTATTGTTTTGAAACTGTTCTAATGCTTTTCCAGTAAGTAATAGGTTGACTTTATAATTATAGAATTAAATTATTAAACAGAACTTAACAACGAAAGTGTGATTAGATTGTAAGTTTATTTCTTCAATATGTAAGTTTAACATGAACTCTATTTAAGGCGCCAGTATTGTTTCACGTTAACTCCAATACTAATGGACTTTCAATAAATTACTTTTAACAATAACACTTGAAATAAAAAGTTAATAAAGCATACAGCCGACATTGGATTCAATGCAATTCGCGGAAAACCGGACTAAACGTCAACAATTGAAGTTTAGAGCCTAGATGTTACTTTATTTTTCATCTAACAGTATGAACATTATGGAAATGTCGTAACTTATAATGTTATACCTTGATATAGATATTTTGTTTGTTTATTAAATAAGAAACGGGATTCTATAATTACAATGTAACTTTAGTACTAGGTACAATTTACAACCCCGTTTCACTTATCGGTAAGCTACTATAAGTATATTTCTCCCTCTCTTACATTACCTACTAGTAAGAGACAGCAGTATCTAAATATTTTATGGAATTTGATTTAGAAATGCTACCAAATTGAAAGTCACGCTTTAGGCCAATTTAATTTACTTCCTAGTAAAATCGAATTATTACCTGTGTCAAAGTTTGGGGTCGGAGCGATATGCTAAATCATATTTATTACTCAAGGTAATTTATATATTTGAATATGATTTGTTATTTAGTTAAAGTAAGATATTAAATACAAATAATAATAAACGAAGATATCCTATTAAAGCCTGGCGTAATTTAAAGTCCTACTTAAATACCATTACAGTTATAGTAATATCCGCAGTTAATAACTTTTAATTATTTTTTTAATTCGTAAGCACTTAGGTCCAGGAAAGTCAATTTTCTATAATGGGATACCAGGTTTTAAAACAATAAGTTAAAATGGCCTTAACGGTTAAAAGCAATATTGTCTTTTCCCTTATAAATGAAGTAAGACATTTTTAGCTATACTTAATGAGAAAACTGTTTTTATTGCCGTCGCAAAATTCTCTCAGGATTTTACCACTGGACTTCCTAAAGCAAAAAAAAAGAATGTTTTACCCTCTAATTTTTTTTAAATTTATTTATTGAATAAAAAAAAGTGATTACATAAAAATATTTAACATGGTGTTTGAAAAACCACGGAGGTTTGTAGGAAAACACTACAAAAGAGTTTACATTTTACATTTTCCACAATAGTTTAGTACGCTAACTGGGAGCTAGATAATTACGTCGACAGCGTATTCATAAAGTGTGTTTTAAGTTTACTAATATTTTTTTTTTATTTTTTTTTAACCAGGTAACTAATAATATTAAAATTTGTGTTTTTTTTAACCAGGTGGTAGCTCGGGAAGATAACGGCGCGGCGTCCCCTCCACTAACTTTAACCATCACTCTGCTAGATCTAAACGACAACGCGCCCGCGCTGCCTAAATCTATGAGGGCCGATGTGCCGGCCAGCTTGGAGCCTAGCGATGTTTATAGGGTGAGGTTCTATTGGTTGTTTTACTAGGAAACACTAGATTTTAAGTTAAAAGTTCCCTAAATCCAACTATACTGCAAACTTCATCCTAATCAGTAGTCGAAGTATGAATCTCTTAACGATTGTTAATATCATTATTTTGACAGATGTCATCGTTAATATTCATACAAATTAACGAAACGAATGTCAAAATAACGATATTATAAACGAATGTCAGAATAGCGATATATATTTTAATATATTTGGTTTCGACATTTTTCTAGATTACCTACAAACATATGCAATTATGTTTTTATACGTTTTGAATATATTTTAATTATTTTGTTCCAGGTGTTAGCCACAGACCTGGATTCCGGTGAGAATGCGCGTATCTCGTACTCTATAAAACACGTGTCTAACAACGGACAGACTAAATTCACTATTGACAGCCACACCGGTGTTATATGTGAGTAGCACGCACCTTTTTAACAGTATATACTTTAAAAATATAATAATTTGTTCATATAAATTTAAATATGTACTTTATATGAACATATAGTTACTTAGTTTATTTTGTTATATTATGAAGTTGGCTATACTTAGTAGTTTTCATTTTGATTTAGATAAGCTAAGACGTAGGTTCGTTAGAGCTTGGAAGCCTTTAGTGTTATAATTTGATTGAATTGAGTATGCTTTTAGCAGTAAATGTAAATATGTACAAAGCATATTATAAGACCTAACTGAGCAGCGTTAAAAATCCGAAGATAATCTAATTTAAAATCGTTTAGTATTTTATGTAAATATTTGGATTCCTACCATTTGATTATATTGCTTTTTTCCTGTTAAAGCTTTTGACATAGAGATTCAACGCTACCATCAAAGTTTAATGGTATAATTTGTAGTAAGTTTTAAAGATTTTAATGCACAGTGCATTAGTAGTTTGTTCACGAGTGTGTTTTGTAGCAAATAATAGTAGTTCACGATGCACCTAACTTAGTTTTGAACAAGTACCTAAGCATGTTTAATAATTCACTTACTTTTGTTTTTTTTATAATCTTTTACTAAATAAATAACAATAATAAGCCTAAAAACTCATATAATAAACATCGTGATTTTCATTATGTAAATGTCTTGTATAGCATGAAAATAATAACAAAAAAGAAGAACTTGATTAACAATTTTTAACAGGGAAACTTATGGCGACAATTATTATTCAATTTATCAAAATTATTTTTATCTATCAAATTTAAAGTAACATTCTCTGCCTTTCTCAAATTAAATCAAATACTCCTTTTAGTTCCATATTTTTTTACTTCGAAGTTCCATTCACATAACTGTACCATCTCTAATCCACCAAACTCCAATCCACCAGCGACCACCGGCCGCCTACAATCCGGCGAGCAATACAGCATCACCGTCAATGCTGAAGACTCTGGTGGATTGAAGACGCAAGGCATAGTAGAGCTGAATGTGATCCCCGGACCTAATACCAGTCCACCGCAGTTTAGTATGAGGGAATATGCCGCCCCCGTGTCGGAGGGGGCGGCAATTAACTCCACGGTTGTTACTGTTATTGTGAGTATGCGAAAAGTTTTATAATGTTTTTTTTTAGGAAGTTGAAGTGAAGTAACAAAAAGGGCGGTGTTAATAATTATGTTTTTTACAATTTGAGAGTTTGATAATTTGTGTGTCAATTTTCCCTAAAAGTCAAGGTTAATGATTTAGGTTCTGTAAAAAAAACTGTTATAAAACTATAATTTTAAAAAATCTTGACCTTTTGCAATTCAAAGCTCTTCAAAGTTTATCCCTCAACTTTCAACTATAACAATATAACACTCTATAATATAATTAATTTAGGCTAAGGACCCGGAGAACGACCCAGTAACCTATTCGATAATGTCTGGCAATGATCTGAGACAATTCTCTATCGGAGCCACTTCGGGTATCATCACAGTTATAAGGAGTCTGGATAGAGAAGTGCTCACGAGATATCAGTTGGTATGTATTTTTTATAAAATAACCTATATCAACAATTAAGATATTGTTTTTCTTACCAGATCGTTTGCTTATTTCATTGTTGTTTTTAAATTTCATATAAGTTCATTAACAAGTATTGATGTATGAGTTAAGGTTGTAATTGTTGTGTATATTCGTTTTATGCTGATTAAAAGTCATCATCAAATTATAATCAAAATATTCAAAATGCAAACAAGTGTTCTACACATTATTTTACAATTAATAACCAAGACTAAACAATTTACAGATGGTGCGAGCAGAGGATTCAGGCAAATTATTTAGCACTGCAACGGTCAACATCAAAGTGACTGACATCAATGACAACAACCCGAAGTTCGATCAGGATTCATACACATTCTCTGTTAAAGAAGGTAAAGGATCTTTACTGATATGTAAATATTAACGAATAGATTTCTATCTGAAGCTCTCTTTGCCTATGCATAATAAATAAAATCCTTTATCATAACTTGTCTTGATTTACTTAGAAAAATGTTATGTCAGTTTAAGTTGTAGCAGTACAACATTTGTCAGTAACTTCAAAATCAGAATTAATAGAATAATAATCAATTTATAAATCGGTTCATCTATTTAAAAGCTACGATGCTACAGCTAAATGACTTATACGATTGATTGCTTAATAGTTGAAAACACAAAATATTTTTTTTTGTAAATCTAAACCATGTAACAATATTTCACACAATCTAAACCATGTTTTTTTTATTTTTCCACTTTATTTGTAGGAGCAACAAACGAGCCAGTGGGCCACGTCCACGCCACGGATCTCGACGAGGGTATAAACGCGGTGGTTAGTTACTCACTGCCGGACGATTTACCCTTCCATATACATAATGAAACTGGATTGATCACCACGAATACGAGATTGGATTATGAAACTACTAAAGTAAGGATCTTTTCTGCTCTATTTATTTAGAAAACATTGAGTTATTTAAGACAAATTCTATTTTTTAGTTATTCTATTTAATATAGCGTCTGGAATATAAAGTATTATGTATATTTTTTACTCACAAGATGAATTTAAGTTTTAAATTTAAATTAGAAAGGGTACAATCCACTTCGTACGGGTATTGTCTATTTTTTAAGACGCGCAAAATATCAAACGATAAACGACCACGCCGGCCCACCCCTAAAATTTCGAGCGTTGTGTATTTTGATCTTGATGCAATCGCTATTCATCATGGCAGCCTTTCCCTAGTCCATTTTTGGACGTAGGCATCTCCCAACCCAGTCTATAAATATCGTCATTCGTGACATTGCAAGCGCGACTTCTAGGACCGCGGTCGTTCAGTGGAACTGAAAACGGACGCTGCAAGCGTTCCGGTCGAGAAGTGGAACGTACTCATTCCAATACACTTAACTTGTTGCATTATAAACCAAAATCTTATGAACTTAAACGTCCCACTCAACATTCCATTTGACTACTAATCCTATTTTTTCCCTCCAGCAATACATGTTCGTGGTAACGGCCACGGATGGCGCCATAGACAAGAGACTGGGTACAGCCAGCGTCACAGTATCAGTGCGAGATATACCGGACGAGGTGCCCACATTCCACACATCGCTGTACACCGTACACGCGCCGGAGAACAACAACAACTACCCGCTGGTGCAAGTCGCTGTGAGTATTGTGTAGTTACTGTGAACAGACAGACGACAGGCTGCGTTAGTGGCTGATTTACAAATATGTCGCCTCTAGGCTTTTTGCCGCCCCTTTTAATTTTTTTTCTGGCGCGTAGGTTACCGCCGTACACGTAGTTAAGCGATAAGAAACTCTCATTAGGCATACTGTATAAAAAGAAAATAATATGTGTGCGGTAAAATTCTAAGAATATTTTTCTTTATGTACTCAATAATTTCAAAAATAAACAAAACTATAAGCAAATCTGCCGCCCCCTAAAATTTGCCGCCCTAGGCCCCAGTCTACTCAGCCTAATGGTTAATCCACCACTGGGCTGGGTAAAAGATACAAGGTGAAGAAATTTTCTTTGATCGAGAGTTTTATGAGGTTTTTGGAAAGCTAAAGAGGCGGTCCCACGGTGCCTAAAACCGCCCATCTTACCGCACCCCACACAGATCGTTGCTTATAATAAAGGCTACTTTTGTTTGCGAATTCAAAACTTAAGTGTCTTTGTGCGTAGCATCGCGGACCCTGAAAACGTGACTTAAAGACATTAATCTGTTCAATATCATTATTATAGGAATACTATGAATACCAGAATAACTGATTTTGTTTTAAAATTGTATCGCTACTGTTATATAATAGGTTCTACTAAGTTCATATTCATCACACTGAAATAACAAGAAGAAGAACGCTCTTCATATCATTAAAAAAACTTACTTTCTACTCAATGTTTGTTTACAGGCCGAAGACCCAGACACAATACCTGAAATAACCTACACGATCCTCAAAGGCGATTTAGAACTGTTTTCAATTGATCGCAAATCCGGACAGATACGAACTATAAGGCCCCTGGATAGAGAGATGTTTGCAAGACATGAAATCATTGTGGGTACGGAAGAAAATAGAGAGGAAAATAAACCCGGTGCTACCACTATGGTGGAAGTTTTGGTTGATGTAAGTATATTTACTGTAGTTTACGATACTACGTGGGTTGCATTCTCTTCTGAAACCTATTTTTATTAATTAGATAAAACAAAGTCTTAAATTATTTTGTACCAGTGGCCGCCCGCGACGCGAAGTCGGTTTCCCGTGGGAATGAGAAGTTTTCCCGCGGTAAAAAGTAACCTATATGTTATTCTGATGTATATTACTGTAAAGTTTCATCAATCTAATAACTCATTATTGAAGCTTTCTACTCACACAAATCAAAATGGCTTCTGTACCAAATATGATCTTTATCATATTTTTTTACTAACCAATTTTGACATCTTTTCCAGGACAAAAACGACAACGAGCCAGTATTCACCTCCCTATCTCGTCCTGTAACCATCGACGACAGTTCTGCTATCGGTACTCTCGTCCAGACCGTGGTCGCCACCGATGCTGACGCTACCCCGCCTAACAACAGAGTTAAATACAAGCTGGTGGGACGAGGAAAAGCGACGATTTACTTCCATGTGGAGCAAGACACGGGGATTGTTAGGGTTAGAGATGATTTGAGGAAGGAGAGCGATAGTGAGTTTACGGTGAGTGTGGTGTTTTTTAATTGGGCATTGAGGGTGGTAATTTAAAAAATATATAATAAAACGAACAATGGATTGGAAAGAAATTAAGACATAAGTACCCCATGTTTAATGTATTTTCCGTGGTTAAAAGTAGGCAATATGATATTCAACATCAACATATCAATTTTCATCATGATCCGTTCATCCATTGTTGCTTGATTCAGGAACAATCAAAATTATTTTTTAATTTCATAATATATTTGTGTAATAATCTCAAGGTTCACAAACTTGTGGTTGTTTGTCAAACTGCTTTATGTTGGTTTTACTTACTACGCTTACTAAACGCTTACCTGCAAGTTTAATCATATTGTCTATAACCTTATAAATGTATTATTCCAGGTTGACATCCAAGCCTACGACCAAGGCGACCCCGTACTGAACTCAATGATAAGTCTCACAGTGTACGTCAGCCATTCTGTTACTGTACCACCTGATGTAAGTATTATTTTATTAATTTATTTGATATTGAAAATATTATTATTTATATCAAGTGATTAGCCGGAACGAATGCGAGTAAAATTGACAAAAAATGTCTTTATTAAAAATATATAGAGTGTATAGTACCTACTTATAAACTTCTCAAATAAAATGTCTGGTTGACATTGACATTAATCTTTTCAATAGCAGTTGTCCTCTACCAACAAATCTACAAACCAATCAAACTTTCACACGAAATCTCTTTTCAAACCAACATTTTTCTTGATTAACACTTAAATATTTCTTTTCCAGGTTCGTCTAGGCTTCGCAGATACAGTATACACCGAGCACGTATCAGAGAACGCTTCAAACGGAACTCTAATAAGAGTGTTGCCGCTACAGAACAAACGCGCGCACGGACCAGACACACCATTGAAGTGTAAACTTACTGAGTTCTCGCATAAAGGTTGGTGGTTTAGTGTCAAAAATTGCAAGTGTCAAAATTTTGACAGTAAAGTGATTTAAAAAAAATATGGAAATATTTGTACTTGATAGCTTAGTTAAATAAAGTGTTAATTCAAAACCAATTCATTAAAGAAGTATATATTTCTCAGCCTATATTATAGCTCAATGTAAAAACAGTAAAAAACTGCTCAGAAAAAATATTTGACTAAGTGAGCGTGGTGTACGCTTCAGCCCAGAAACTATGTCTTACTATTGCGAAATGTTGTATTATAATTCATATTATTTTTATTTGCAGGTGTATTCACTGTGAAGTTAACAGAAGATAGAGATTGTGCCATCTACCTCAACACTAGTAGCTTAGATTATGAAACTCTCAACGAATATTCATTAGAAGTACATTTGGAATCGATTGAAGGTACACTTTTATACTTAACTACTTTATAATGATAGACCGTATCAACCGTATCTAAATAATTCTATAACCTTTGTAACTGGTTGTCTGTTACATACCATAAATACAATAGAAATGAATTTCCAATTTGGTATGGGAAGTACTTTTGTTCTTATCATAACTATTTTTTTTCATTTGTGTGTGCTTGTACTTAAACATATTTATGTACAACATGTTATCAATATAAACTAAAGTAAATCGACAAAGATGTACCTTTTATATTGCATTTTTTCATTATTAAATCTAATTCAATTCCAAAAAGTCATATAAACATAACCGTTCCACTCAATTTCCACCCTTATTCCCAGGTCGCATAAACCCCGTAGCCAGTAAAGCCACCATCAAAGTCCACGTGACAGACTCCAATGATAACACTCCAGTTTTTGTTTATCCGGAACAATCGACCATATCCAGTGCTAAGGGGAAGTATTACGCGATTGTTACCAAGGATATGTTGCTGGGCACTAATGTGCTGCAGATTAAGGTAAGATTTTGTATAGATTAATCTAGATTTTTACAATTATTATACAGGGTGTTTGGAGGTTGAGTAGCCAAATGAAAATGGTGGATAGGTGAGGCTATTAGCTATTTACTTCCACTTATTAAATTGCATTTTGATTCAAGTTTTAGAATTTATTCGATTTTTAAGATTTTCTTAAGAAAATCCCCGATTTTGTCATTAAAAGTCCAATATAATTTTTATTTACTTTCGGAACCAAACGAAAATAGTTTTAATTTAAAGCCTAATACTGTTTTATTCAGATGAAATGATAAATTAATACAAATCATCTCAAATAAAGTTACACTGGGTTCATAAACTTCGCGGAACCAGTGGGAAAAAAATGTTCAGTCAACTTTGCTATGAAAAAAAATAAAAAAATATGAGAGTTTCAAGATTTCATTTGCTTTTAAAAACTTCTACATTTAATACACATTATAATGATATGCCACATGTAACATAAATAATTAGAAATCTCAACAGAAATAGTAAGTTAATCCTCAAAGACGCCTGGTAAGGAAGGTACAAACCCGTTAAACTACGTAAGTAGTTAAAAACTTTTGTCTCATTCTTACAAAACTATGCCTATTGTGTTATCTCATTCGACTCCCTCTTCACTTTTCTTGCCTCGAATAGAAGAGGATTCTACTATTTCACATGTTTAATTCCGCTCAGCGCAGATTCTCGGTGACCTACACTTTTCTACAGTCGGAGTAAAATGTTGCTTGAAAAAAGTCATGACCAACGGTAGCGTGGTCTTTGCGCATGCAAGAAAATCTCATTTTACAAGTTTTTTTTTTTAATTTGCTGGTGAAAGATGTCACTTGAAAATAAGCTATTATCTATCTGACTTTCGTCTGTCTAGTCATAGCCAACGGTAGCGTGGTCTTTTCGCATGCAAGCAAATATCATTTCACCAGCTGCAAGTCATGTAGAACCGGTTCACGGAGACTGAATCTAGGAGTTTCTTTTACTCCGCCCCTCACCACCCCAACCATCCGCTCTTTGCGACCCTCGCAAGAGGCGACCAATCACAATCGTCAAACGAACGTCAAACGTCAAAAGATTACCGTAAGAAACAATCTGCTTCCTCCAGCCCGCGCCCGCTGCCGCGCCGGCCCGGTGGACACGATAGTGGTAACAGCTTTAAATCTTCCCTATAAATACACCGCTCCAACCAGCAGGTGCGGCATTCAACATCCGGTTTCCTCGACTATCAGATCCGACCCCCGTTGAGTTTCTTGCTGGGTCTTCTCAGAGAGAGGCCCCTAAGGGAAACAGTGTAGTGGAAATGATCGCGACGCCCTGAACTGAGGTCTGCATCCAACTAGGTGACCTTAGTGGTCGCATAGTTCGGTGAAGCTATAAAGTTTTCATATGGGCCAACAACAATCTTCAGTCAGAAAATAAAAACATTTTTTTATACATGAGGTCGCAAACAAGATAAGTGTTGCCTAGTGTCAAAATAGATAACCCAATAGGCATAGCTTTGTTAGAATGAGACCGAAGTTTTTAACTACATACGTAGTTTAACGGGTTTGTACCTTCCTTACCAGGCGTCATTGAGGACTAACTTACTATTTCTGTTGAGATTTCTAATTATTTATGTAACATGTGGCATATCATTATAAAGTGTATTAAATGTAGAAGTTTTTAAAAGCAAATGAAATTTTCAAACTCTCATATTTTTTAAATTTTTTTCGTAGCAAAGTTGACTGAAAATTTTTTTCCCACTGGTTCCGCGAAGTTTATGAACCCACTGTAACTTTATATGAGATGATTTGTGTTAATTTATGATTTCATCTGAATAAAACAGTATTAGGCTTTAAATTAAAACTATTTTTGTTTGGTTCCGACAGTAAATAAAAATTATATTGGACTTTTAATGACAAAATCGGGGATTTTCTTAGGAAAATCTTAAAAATCGAATAAATTCTAAAACTTGAACCAAAATGAAATTTAATAAGTGGAAGTAAATAGCTAATAACCTCACCTATCCACCATTTTCATTTGGCTACTCAACCTCCAAACACCCTGTATTATTCATAAACAGCCAAACAATTTGCTTACTAAAAGATTTAGCCATAACTCGTGACACTATGATATTAGAAAGGGACAGGCATTAATTAATTCAATGCAATCAAACAGAAAATAACGAATCTTGCTTCTTTACGAGCAATATATAATCCTACTAATATTATAAATGTGAAAGTTTGTGAGGTAGTATGGATGGATGGATGGATGTTTGTTACTCTTTCACGTAAAAACTACTGGACGGATTTTGATGAAACTTTACAGTAATATAGCTTATACATCAGATTAACATATAGGGTACTTTTTACCGCGGGAAAACTTTTCATTCCCACGGGAAACCGACTTCTACGCGAACGGAGTCGCGGGCGGCCACTAGTTAATTATAATTACTTAAATTTTAGTAAACCTAATAGAGTACTATTATTAATTTTGACATTTATCAACCATTAATAAACTCGGAGTTCCTCTTTGGAATTCTATTTATTCAGAAATTTTGACATACTGTAAGGTACAAATTTGTGTCCTTATATAGAAAACCTATTATTATCTTATTACTTTTTTAAATCCATAGATTTCTTTGTTAAATTTTCTAACTTATTGAAATACTTTTTACATTTCCAGGCTAAAGACAAAGACAGTGGCGACTACGGCAAAATCGAGTATCAGAAACGCACCTGGCCCAAAGTAGTCGACGAATACTTTAGTTTAGACGCCGACACTGGTATATTGTCTAATACCAAGACTTTTGAAACCATTCCCAAGGAAATGCCGTTCAAATTCAGTGTAACCGCCAGAGATAACCCGAATTCTGCACAGGATTATAACACGGCGAAAACTAATGTTGTGGTAAGTGTTTTCAGTTTTGAGGGTAGTTAAGTTTGTGGAATATAACCCAAGTAGTCTTAAAAAAATACAGTTTAAATAAAAGCTCTATAATATGTTAATTCATTATTAAAGCTATAGCTTGATTTTTTCATGTTTTGTAGCAACCAATAAAATATTATTTCCTTTAATTTCAAAGTTTTCCAGCTTGTTTGTTTTAGCTCATGGATAGCATTCCATTTATTTAAAGCAATAGTGCCAAATATTTAAATTTTGTTGACATTATGTTAAAAATCAGTTATTTATCATGTTGCACGTAATTTTACTAATTTTAACTAGCGAATTAAATATTTTAAACTCTTATAAAATCTACCTTAACATCAAACTTACCTATTCTTTTACTCTATACCCAAACACCCATTTATTTTCCAGGTGAACCTCCTCCAAAAAGACAACCAGCTAGTGCTAGAAGTAGCCAACGTGACTCCCGATATAATGCGTCGTAAAGTCCGATCCTTACTAACTCTCATCGAGGACAAAACCGGACTTATCGCCGGCGTGGAGAAACTCACTTCCAGACATTACAAGGGAGAGAATGGGACGTTAGAAACAGATGCCAAAGGAACCGATGTGTGGTTGTATGTGCTGGATCCAGCCACGGGCGAGATTTTGACGAGGGAGTCGAAGCAAGTTGCTGAGTGAGTAGTATTTTGGTATTCATCAACGATATTAGATAAAAGGATTCGTTAATATTGATTTATTAAAGTAGGATTAAAGGATGATAAAAAGTTAAATTTAGAAATAGGAAAGATTGGCCTTTATAAAATCAGTACTTAAGTCTGAATATATCTTCAGTTTTCACTTTATGTACGCTCAAGTTTAATAGCACAACGCGATTCAATTTGCATTTTTCTAAAGCGTTATATATGTTACGGCTAATACCCGAAGTGCGGCTACACCTAGTTTTAGCCGGTTAGAACATCAATAGGTTAGGTTAGTTAGGTTACTTTTTTGATACCACCCAGAAAAAGGAGTCCCGCGCGGGACTCCGTTGACTCATGATTGAAGCCAGTTTTTATATACATAGGTATAATTTTTTTTTACAGTTTTCCTTATAAAAAACACTTCTAACCGGCTAAAACTAGGTGTAGCCGCACTTCGGGTATTAGCCGTAACATATACACCAAGACCTTGGCACTACTCTAAGATACTCGGCAACTTTATTGTCGGTGGGCTAGTTGGCCACTTTACTCTACTGCTATTTAGCAGTAAATGATGTCCGCGTGTCGATAAATGTTGTTGAATTTTCATATAGACTGCCGGATTTTGTCGGTGGGTCCACCGTACACACCAAAGCTACTGCATCTAAACCTTCTAATATTCTGGATGCATTTTCATGCTAATTTCCTAACGCGTTTGCCTCTGACTGTATCTCAACTTGTTTTTGACACTTTTAACTCTAGAATTTCCTTCCAGCATTATATCCTCCGGGCTGCACAAATCCCTCGGCGCCCGCCTCCAGTCTCAAGTGTCCCCGCTCCGCGCCCCTCTAGCCGCGGAGTCCCCGCGCCGCCCGCAGTTAGCCTCCGCCCCGCTCAGCTCGGCTCTGCCCGCAGCCTTACTAGCGATGGCGGCGCTGGTACTAGTGGCGGCTAGTGTGGCGACGCTGTATATATGCGCGAGTTGGAATCGGTGAGTGGTAGATTGTAGTAGGTGGGATTTGGATTGGGTTGAGAAGGTTTGTTATGGGAAAGTTTTGTGATAAGATTTCTAATATGGAGAATTAGGGTCCAGTGGGGTGATTCGGTAACTTTCGAGCGACATGACTTACTATGAAAAAACGTCAACATTCCATTATTTATATGTATGTAGGGCTGAACGTAAATTGTCACGTTTATTCTCGTAGCAGTCATGACAGTTAGGGTCACAGAATCACCCTGCAGGACTGGCTAGCCCCGCCTGCCGGGCCGACGTCGAGGCCGCCCTCCGACTGAGGGGGCAATGACCTCATGTGCGACTTCAGCATGCCTCGGTCGCGTCGGCCCCCTCCCGGCGCGCGGTGTACTGTGGTCGGCGGAACTCCTTCTAGCGGGCCCGCCGCAGCCGCCAAAAAAGATTCCCGAAATTGCGGATTAAAAAGGTTCTATTCCTCCTCCGGAGAATTCACCCTCCAGCTACCGACCGATTGCCCTGTTGGATGATACGGCAAACCTGGAGGGACCGGCCCCAACTTTTCCGAGGCCCTGTACGGGTTTCGCGCGGCCCGGTCCATGGTGGTTAAGAAAGCACAAGTGCTCAAGAAGCACACCACCTGGGAGGGGTTGAAGGCGAGGGGTGGTTTGCTGGTGATGTCATTCGACATGTCCGACGCTTTTATTCGCACCCCCTTCGCCACAATAATGGAGACGGGTATCACGGATTGCCTGCTATGCGAATGCCCGGTGCCCATGAGGTGGTGGGGGGAAGTTGCAGGCCCGAATGACATATCTGTGCCTCTTTGAACGGCCGGTTGAAGTTTAAAGAAATTTAATTTTTCAAAACGGCCAGGAGCCTTAACTGCCTCCTCCCCAACATCGGGGGGCCTGCTGTGGCATGCCAACGTCCCTACGCCGACGTACTACCATGACCCTTAGGTGCCCATGTGGGCAGACCATTTGGCAAACCGAGCCCTCCTCCGTAAGCACCAGTGCTTACGGCACGCTAGGCCACGGGGCGGCCTCTGCCTTGGCGGGCACTCTGGCGTCCGTGCCGGGAGGCCAGCCCACTAAGTCAAGTGGCAATAGAAAGTTTGCGTTAGCGAGTGAATAGAAAAAATAACTATAAAACTGTCATTTTTGTCAAGCTTGCATTTTGACAGTTCCATACATTTTAATTCTATTCACTCGCTATCGCAAATGTCTACTGCCACTTGACTTGGGGGGCAGACCCGGTATGTGACAGACGGGTCGTCGCCAGTAAAGTGGTTGCGTTAACGACTCCACCACCGCGGCGAGGACGGAGCGGCGCGGGGTTTTAGAAGGTAGTCCCCAGGGCGACGTGTCAGTTGCTACATGCCTCCCGCCACCCCGTTGGGTTTTTTAAATTTACCATGATCCTTGTGTAGGCTTTAGATTACACAAAAACATTTTACACAAAAGCAATATTTGTACTGGTACTGAAATAAACAAATACTACATCTAAAAATAATTTTACTTTTAAATAACTACTCTATTAATTAATAACAATTAAATCACACTCCATTTCCCCAGGTACAAGAAGCACAAAGAACACGAGCAGCAATACGGCACGATAACCACGATGTCGGCGCCCGCGCGGCCCAACTCCGGCTACGACTCCGGCGACGACGACCCCGCCAGCCGATACGAGACTCAGGTAACCGGGAAAGTAAGAACCAGCGATCTACGCATGCCGGGGACTGCTTGGAGTGACGCTGGCATGATATGAGAAGAAGTTAGGCATGTAATAATAATAATAGTGAGAAAGTAGGCAAGAAACAGTAAGGAACGCACGATAACCACGATGTCGGCGCCCGCGCGGCCCAACTCCGGCTACGACTCCGGCGACGACGACCCCGCCAGCCGATACGAGACTCAGGTAACCGGGAAAGTAAGAACCAGCGATCTACGCATGCCGGGGACTGCTTGGAGTGACGCTGGCATGATATGAGAAGAAGTTAGGCATGTAATAATAATAATAGTGAGAAAGTAGGCAAGAAACAGTAAGGAACGCACGATAACCACGATGTCGGCGCCCGCGCGGCCCAACTCCGGCTACGACTCCGGCGACGACGACCCCGCCAGCCGATACGAGACTCAGGTAACCGGGAAAGTAAGAACCAGCGATCTACGCATGCCGGGGACTGCTTGGAGTGACGCTGGCATGATATGAGAAGAAGTTAGGCATGTAATAATAATAATAGTGAGAAAGTAGGCAAGAAACAGTAAGGAACGCACGATAACCACGATGTCGGCGCCCGCGCGGCCCAACTCCGGCTACGACTCCGGCGACGACGACCCCGCCAGCCGATACGAGACTCAGGTAACCGGGAAAGTAAGAACCAGTGATCTACGCATGCCGGGGACTGCTTGGAGTGACGCTGGCATGATATGAGAAGAAGTTAGGCATGTAATAATAATAATAGTGAGAAAGTAGGCAAGAAACAGTAAGGAACGCACGATAACCACGATGTCGGCGCCCGCGCGGCCCCAACTCCGGCTACGACTCCGGCGACGACGACCCCGCCAGCCGATACGAGACTCAGGTAACCGGGAAAGTAAGAACCAGTGATCTACGCATGCCGGGGACTGCTTGGAGTGACGCTGGCATGATATGAGAAGAAGTTAGGCATGTAATAATAATAATAGTGAGAAAGTAGGCAAGAAACAGTAAGGAACGCACGATAACCACGATGTCGGCGCCCGCGCGGCCCAACTCCGGCTACGACTCCGGCGACGACGACCCCGCCAGCCGATACGAGACTCAGGTAACCGGGAAAGTAAGAACCAGCGATCTACGCATGCCGGGGACTGCTTGGAGTGACGCTGGCATGATATGAGAAGAAGTTAGGCATGTAATAATAATAATAGTGAGAAAGTAGGCAAGAAACAGTAAGGAACGCACGATAACCACGATGTCGGCGCCCGCGCGGCCCAACTCCGGCTACGACTCCGGCGACGACGACCCCGCCAGCCGATACGAGACTCAGGTAACCGGGAAAGTAAGAACCAGCGATCTACGCATGCCGGGGACTGCTTGGAGTGACGCTGGCATGATATGAGAAGAAGTTAGGCATGTAATAATAATAATAGTGAGAAAGTAGGCAAGAAACAGTAAGGAACGCACGATAACCACGATGTCGGCGCCCGCGCGGCCCAACTCCGGCTACGACTCCGGCGACGACGACCCCGCCAGCCGATACGAGACTCAGGTAACCGGGAAAGTAAGAACCAGCGATCTACGCATGCCGGGGACTGCTTGGAGTGACGCTGGCATGATATGAGAAGAAGTTAGGCATGTAATAATAATAATAGTGAGAAAGTAGGCAAGAAACAGTAAGGAACGCACGATAACCACGATGTCGGCGCCCGCGCGGCCCAACTCCGGCTACGACTCCGGCGACGACGACCCCGCCAGCCGATACGAGACTCAGGTAACCGGGAAAGTAAGAACCAGCGATCTACGCATGCCGGGGACTGCTTGGAGTGACGCTGGCATGATATGAGAAGAAGTTAGGCATGTAATAATAATAATAGTGAGAAAGTAGGCAAGAAACAGTAAGGAACGCACGATAACCACGATGTCGGCGCCCGCGCGGCCCAACTCCGGCTACGACTCCGGCGACGACGACCCCGCCAGCCGATACGAGACTCAGGTAACCGGGAAAGTAAGAACCAGCGATCTACGCATGCCGGGGACTGCTTGGAGTGACGCTGGCATGATATGAGAAGAAGTTAGGCATGTAATAATAATAATAGTGAGAAAGTAGGCAAGAAACAGTAAGGAACGCACGATAACCACGATGTCGGCGCCCGCGCGGCCCAACTCCGGCTACGACTCCGGCGACGACGACCCCCGCCAGCCGATACGAGACTCAGGTAACCGGGAAAGTAAGAACCAGCGATCTACGCATGCCGGGGACTGCTTGGAGTGACGCTGGCATGATATGAGAAGAAGTTAGGCATGTAATAATAATAATAGTGAGAAAGTAGGCAAGAAACAGTAAGGAACGCACGATAACCACGATGTCGGCGCCCGCGCGGCCCAACTCCGGCTACGACTCCGGCGACGACGACCCCGCCAGCCGATACGAGACTCAGGTAACCGGGAAAGTAAGAACCAGCGATCTACGCATGCCGGGGACTGCTTGGAGTGACGCTGGCATGATATGAGAAGAAGTTAGGCATGTAATAATAATAATAGTGAGAAAGTAGGCAAGAAACAGTAAGGAACGCACGATAACCACGATGTCGGCGCCCGCGCGGCCCAACTCCGGCTACGACTCCGGCGACGACGACCCCGCCAGCCGATACGAGACTCAGGTAACCGGGAAAGTAAGAACCAGCGATCTACGCATGCCGGGGACTGCTTGGAGTGACGCTGGCATGATATGAGAAGAAGTTAGGCATGTAATAATAATAATAGTGAGAAAGTAGGCAAGAAACAGTAAGGAACGCACGATAACCACGATGTCGGCGCCCGCGCGGCCCAACTCCGGCTACGACTCCGGCGACGACGACCCCGCCAGCCGATACGAGACTCAGGTAACCGGGAAAGTAAGAACCAGCGATCTACGCATGCCGGGGACTGCTTGGAGTGACGCTGGCATGATATGAGAAGAAGTTAGGCATGTAATAATAATAATAGTGAGAAAGTAGGCAAGAAACAGTAAGGAACGCACGATAACCACGATGTCGGCGCCCGCGCGGCCCAACTCCGGCTACGACTCCGGCGACGACGACCCCGCCAGCCGATACGAGACTCAGGTAACCGGGAAAGTAAGAACCAGCGATCTACGCATGCCGGGGACTGCTTGGAGTGACGCTGGCATGATATGAGAAGAAGTTAGGCATGTAATAATAATAATAGTGAGAAAGTAGGCAAGAAACGAACCGCACGATAACCACGATGTCGGCGCCCGCGCGGCCCAACTCCGGCTACGACTCCGGCGACGACGACCCCGCCAGCCGATACGAGGACTCAAGGTAACCGGGAAAGTAAGAACCAGCGATCTACGCATGCCGGGGACTGCTTGGAGTGACGCTGGCATGATATGAGAAGAAGTTAGGCATGTAATTATTATAGTGAGAAAGTAGGCAAGAAACAGTAAGGAACGCACGATAACCACGATGTCGGCGCCCGCGCGGCCCAACTCCGGCTACGACTCCGGCGACGACGACCCCGCCAGCCGATACGAGACTCAGGTAACCGGGAAAGTAAGAACCAGCGATCTACGCATGCCGGGGACTGCTTGGAGTGACGCTGGCATGATATGAGAAGAAGTTAGGCATGTAATAATAATAATAGTGAGAAAGTAGGCAAGAAACAGTAAGGAACGCACGATAACCACGATGTCGGCGCCCGCGCGGCCCAACTCCGGCTACGACTCCGGCGACGACGACCCCCGCCAGCCGATACGAGACTCAGGTAACCGGGAAAGTAAGAACCAGCGATCTACGCATGCCGGGGACTGCTTGGAGTGACGCTGGCATGATATGAGAAGAAGTTAGGCATGTAATAATAATAATAGTGAGAAAGTAGGCAAGAAACAGTAAGGAACGCACGATAACCACGATGTCGGCGCCCGCGCGGCCCAACTCCGGCTACGACTCCGGCGACGACGACCCCGCCAGCCGATACGAGACTCAGGTAACCGGGAAAGTAAGAACCAGCGATCTACGCATGCCGGGGACTGCTTGGAAGTGACGCTGGCATGATATGAGAAGAAGTTAGGCATGTAATAATAATAATAGTGAGAAAGTAGGCAAGAAACAGTAAGGAACGCACGATAACCACGATGTCGGCACCCGCGCGGCCCAACTCCGGCTACGACTCCGGCGACGACGACCCCGCCAGCCGATACGAGGACTCAGGTAACCGGGAAAGTAAGAACCAGCGATCTACGCATGCCGGGGACTGCTTGGAGTGACGCTGGCATGATATGAGAAGAAGTTAGGCATGTAATAATAATAATAGTGAGAAAGTAGGCAAGAAACAGTAAGGAACGCACGATAACCACGATGTCGGCGCCCGCGCGGCCCAACTCCGGGCTACGACTCCGGCGACGACGACCCCCGCCAGCCGATACGAGACTCAGGTAACCGGGAAAGTAAGAACCCAGCGATCTACGCATGCCGGGGACTGCTTGGAGTGACGCTGGCATGATATGAGAAGAAGTTAGGCATGTAATAATAATAATAGTGAGAAAGTAGGCAAGAAACAGTAAGGAACGCACGATAACCACGATGTCGGCGCCCGCGCGGCCCAACTCCGGCTACGACTCCGGCGACGACGACCCCCGCCAGCCGATACGAGACTCAGGTAACCGGGAAAGTAAGAACCAGCGATCTACGCATGCCGGGGACTGCTTGGAGTGACGCTGGCATGATATGAGAAGAAGTTAGGCATGTAATAATAATAAGAGTGAGAAAGTAGGCAAGAAACAGTAAGGAACGCACGATAACCACGATGTCGGCGCCCGCGCGGCCCAACTCCGGCTACGACTCCGGCGACGACGACCCCGCCAGCCGATACGAGACTCAGGTAACCGGGAAAGTAAGAACCAGCGATCTACGCATGCCGGGGACTGCTTGGAGTGACGCTGGCATGATATGAGAAGAAGTTAGGCATGTAATAATAATAATAGTGAGAAAGTAGGCAAGAAACAGTAAGGAACGCACGATAACCACGATGTCGGCGCCCGCGCGGCCCAACTCCGGCTTCGACTCCGGCGACGACGACCCCGCCAGCCGATACGAGACTCAGGTAACCGGGAAAGTAAGAACCAGCGATCTACGCATGCCGGGGACTGCTTGGAGTGACGCTGGCATGATATGAGAAGAAGTTAGGCATGTAATAATAATAATAGTGAGAAAGTAGGCAAGAAACAGTAAGGAACGCACGATAACCACGATGTCGGCGCCCGCGCGGCCCAACTCCGGCTACGACTCCGGCGACGACGACCCCGCCAGCCGATACGAGACTCAGGTAACCGGGAAAGTAAGAACCAGCGATCTACGCATGCCGGGGACTGCTTGGAGTGACGCTGGCATGATATGAGAAGAAGTTAGGCATGTAATAATAATAATAGTGAGAAAGTAGGCAAGAAACAGTAAGGAACGCACGATAACCACGATGTCGGCGCCCGCGCGGCCCAACTCCGGCTACGACTCCGGCGACGACGACCCCGCCAGCCGATACGAGACTCAGGTAACCGGGAAAGTAAGAACCAGCGATCTACGCATGCCGGGGGACTGCTTGGAGTGACGCTGGCATGATATGAGAAGAAGTTAGGCATGTAATAATAATAATAGTGAGAAAGTAGGCAAGAAACAGTAAGGAACGCACGATAACCACGATGTCGGCGCCCGCGCGGCCCAACTCCGGCTACGACTCCGGCGACGACGACCCCGCCAGCCGATACGAGACTCAGGTAACCGGGAAAGTAAGAACCAGCGATCTACGCATGCCGGGGACTGCTTGGAGTGACGCTGGCATGATATGAGAAGAAGTTAGGCATGTAATAATAATAATAGTGAGAAAGTAGGCAAGAAACAGTAAGGAACGCACGATAACCACGATGTCGGCGCCCGCGCGGCCCAACTCCGGCTACGACTCCGGCGACGACGACCCCGCCAGCCGATACGAGACTCAGGTAACCGGGAAAGTAAGAACCAGCGATCTACGCATGCCGGGGACTGCTTGGAGTGACGCTGGCATGATATGAGAAGAAGTTAGGCATGTAATAATAATAATAGTGAGAAAGTAGGCAAGAAACAGTAAGGAAACGCACGATAACCACGATGTCGGCGCCCGCGCGGCCCAACTCCGGCTACGACTCCGGCGACGACGACCCCGCCAGCCGATACGAGACTCAGGTAACCGGGAAAGTAAGAACCAGCGATCTACGCATGCCGGGGGACTGCTTGGAGTGACGCTGGCATGATATGAGAAGAAGTTAGGCATGTAATAATAATAATAGTGAGAAAGTAGGCAAGAAACAGTAAGGAACGCACGATAACCACGATGTCGGCGCCCGCGCGGCCCAACTCCGGCTACGACTCCGGCGACGACGACCCCGCCAGCCGATACGAGACTCAGGTAACCGGGAAAGTAAGAACCAGCGATCTACGCATGCCGGGGACTGCTTGGAGTGACGCTGGCATGATATGAGAAGAAGTTAGGCATGTAATAATAATAATAGTGAGAAAGTAGGCAAGAAACAGTAAGGAACGCACGATAACCACGATGTCGGCGCCCGCGCGGCCCAACTCCGGCTACGACTCCGGCGACGACGACCCCCGCCAGCCGATACGAGACTCAGGTAACCGGGAAAGTAAGAACCAGCGATCTACGCATGCCGGGGGACTGCTTGGAGTGACGCTGGCATGATATGAGAAGAAGTTAGGCATGTAATAATAATAATAGTGAGAAAGTAGGCAAGAAACAGTAAGGAACGCACGATAACCACGATGTCGGCGCCCGCGCGGCCCAACTCCGGCTACGACTCCGGCGACGACGACCCCGCCAGCCGATACGAGACTCAGGTAACCGGGAAAGTAAGAACCAGCGATCTACGCATGCCGGGGACTGCTTGGAGTGACGCTGGCATGATATGAGAAGAAGTTAGGCATGTAATAATAATAATAGTGAGAAAGTAGGCAAGAAACAGTAAGGAACGCACGATAACCACGAATGTCGGCGCCCGCTCGGCCCAACTCCGGCTACGACTCCGGCGACGACGACCCCGCCAGCCGATACGAGACTCAGGTAACCGGGAAAGTAAGAACCAGCGATCTACGCATGCCGGGGACTGCTTGGAGTGACGCTGGCATGATATGAGAAGAAGTTAGGCATGTAATAATAATAATAGTGAGAAAGTAGGCAAGAAACAGTAAGGAACGCACGATAACCACGATGTCGGCGCCCGCGCGGCCCAACTCCGGCTACGACTCCGGCGACGACGACCCCGCCAGCCGATACGAGACTCAGGTAACCGGGAAAGTAAGAACCAGCGATCTACGCATGCCGGGGACTGCTTGGAGTGACGCTGGCATGATATGAGAAGAAGTTAGGCATGTAATAATAATAATAGTGAGAAAGTAGGCAAGAAACAGTAAGGAACGCACGATAACCACGATGTCGGCGCCCGGCGCGGCCCCAACTCCGGCTACGACTCCGGCGACGACGACCCCGCCAGCCGATACGAGACTCAGGTAACCGGGAAAGTAAGAACCAGCGATCTACGCATGCCGGGGACTGCTTGGAGTGACGCTGGCATGATATGAGAAGAAGTTAGGCATGTAATAATAATAATAGTGAGAAAGTAGGCAAGAAACAGTAAGGAACGCACGATAACCACGATGTCGGCGCCCGCGCGGCCCAACTCCGGCTACGACTCCGGCGACGACGACCCCGCCAGCCGATACGAGACTCAGGTAACCGGGAAAGTAAGAACCAGCGATCTACGCATGCCGGGGACTGCTTGGAGTGACGCTGGCATGATATGAGAAGAAGTTAGGCATGTAATAATAATAATAGTGAGAAAGTAGGCAAGAAACAGTAAGGAACGCACGATAACCACGATGTCGGCGCCCGCGCGGCCCAACTCCGGCTACGACTCCGGCGACGACGACCCCGCCAGCCGATACGAGACTCAGGTAACCGGGAAAGTAAGAACCAGCGATCTACGCATGCCGGGGACTGCTTGGAGTGACGCTGGCATGATATGAGAAGAAGTTAGGCATGTAATAATAATAAGAGTGAGAAAGTAGGCAAGAAACAGTAAGGAACGCACGATAACCACGATGTCGGCGCCCGCGCGGCCCAACTCCGGCTACGACTCCGGCGACGACGACCCCGCCAGCCGATACGAGACTCAGGTAACCGGGAAAGTAAGAACCAGCGATCTACGCATGCCGGGGACTGCTTGGAGTGACGCTGGCATGATATGAGAAGAAGTTAGGCATGTAATAATAATAATAGTGAGAAAGTAGGCAAGAAACAGTAAGGAACGCACGATAACCACGATGTCGGCGCCCGCGCGGCCCAACTCCGGCTTCGACTCCGGCGACGACGACCCCGCCAGCCGATACGAGACTCAGGTAACCGGGAAAGTAAGAACCAGCGATCTAACGCATGCCGGGGACTGCTTGGAGTGACGCTGGCATGATATGAGAAGAAGTTAGGCATGTAATAATAATAATAGTGAGAAAGTAGGCAAGAAACAGTAAGGAACGCACGATAACCACGATGTCGGCGCCCGCGCGGCCCAACTCCGGCTACGACTCCGGCGACGACGACCCCGCCAGCCGATACGAGACTCAGGTAACCGGGAAAGTAAGAACCAGCGATCTACGCATGCCGGGGACTGCTTGGAGTGACGCTGGCATGATATGAGAAGAAGTTAGGCATGTAATAATAATAATAGTGAGAAAGTAGGCAAGAAACAGTAAGGAACGCACGATAACCACGATGTCGGCGCCCGCGCGGCCCAACTCCGGCTACGACTCCGGCGACGACGACCCCGCCAGCCGATACGAGACTCAGGTAACCGGGAAAGTAAGAACCAGCGATCTACGCATGCCGGGGACTGCTTGGAGTGACGCTGGCATGATATGAGAAGAAGTTAGGCATGTAATAATAATAATAGTGAGAAAGTAGGCAAGAAACAGTAAGGAACGCACGATAACCACGATGTCGGCGCCCGCGCGGCCCAACTCCGGCTACGACTCCGGCGACGACGACCCCGCCAGCCGATACGAGACTCAGGTAACCGGGAAAGTAAGAACCAGCGATCTACGCATGCCGGGGACTGCTTGGAGTGACGCTGGCATGATATGAGAAGAAGTTAGGCATGTAATAATAATAATAGTGAGAAAGTAGGCAAGAAACAGTAAGGAACGCACGATAACCACGATGTCGGCGCCCGCGCGGCCCAACTCCGGCTACGACTCCGGCGACGACGACCCCGCCAGCCGATACGAGACTCAGGTAACCGGGAAAGTAAGAACCAGCGATCTACGCATGCCGGGGACTGCTTGGAGTGACGCTGGCATGATATGAGAAGAAGTTAGGCATGTAATAATAATAATAGTGAGAAAGTAGGCAAGAAACAGTAAGGAACGCACGATAACCACGATGTCGGCGCCCGCGCGGCCCAACTCCGGCTACGACTCCGGCGACGACGACCCCGCCAGCCGATACGAGACTCAGGTAACCGGGAAAGTAAGAACCAGCGATCTACGCATGCCGGGGACTGCTTGGAGTGACGCTGGCATGATATGAGAAGAAGTTAGGCATGTAATAATAATAATAGTGAGAAAGTAGGCAAGAAACAGTAAGGAACGCACGATAACCACGATGTCGGCGCCCGCGCGGCCCAACTCCGGCTACGACTCCGGCGACGACGACCCCGCCAGCCGATACGAGACTCAGGTAACCGGGAAAGTAAGAACCAGCGATCTACGCATGCCGGGGACTGCTTGGAGTGACGCTGGCATGATATGAGAAGAAGTTAGGCATGTAATAATAATAATAGTGAGAAAGTAGGCAAGAAACAGTAAGGAACGCACGATAACCACGATGTCGGCGCCCGCGCGGCCCAACTCCGGCTACGACTCCGGCGACGACGACCCCGCCAGCCGATACGAGACTCAGGTAACCGGGAAAGTAAGAACCAGCGATCTACGCATGCCGGGGACTGCTTGGAGTGACGCTGGCATGATATGAGAAGAAGTTAGGCATGTAATAATAATAATAGTGAGAAAGTAGGCAAGAAACAGTAAGGAACGCACGATAACCACGATGTCGGCGCCCGCGCGGCCCAACTCCGGCTACGACTCCGGCGACGACGACCCCGCCAGCCGATACGAGACTCAGGTAACCGGGAAAGTAAGAACCAGCGATCTACGCATGCCGGGGACTGCTTGGAGTGACGCTGGCATGATATGAGAAGAAGTTAGGCATGTAATAATAATAATAGTGAGAAAGTAGGCAAGAAACAGTAAGGAACGCACGATAACCACGATGTCGGCGCCCGCGCGGCCCAACTCCGGCTACGACTCCGGCGACGACGACCCCGCCAGCCGATACGAGACTCAGGTAACCGGGAAAGTAAGAACCAGCGATCTACGCATGCCGGGGACTGCTTGGAGTGACGCTGGCATGATATGAGAAGAAGTTAGGCATGTAATAATAATAATAGTGAGAAAGTAGGCAAGAAACAGTAAGGAACGCACGATAACCACGATGTCGGCGCCCGCGCGGCCCAACTCCGGCTACGACTCCGGCGACGACGACCCCGCCAGCCGATACGAGACTCAGGTAACCGGGAAAGTAAGAACCAGCGATCTACGCATGCCGGGGACTGCTTGGAGTGACGCTGGCATGATATGAGAAGAAGTTAGGCATGTAATAATAATAATAGTGAGAAAGTAGGCAAGAAACATAGTAAGGACCACGCGATCTACGCATGCCGGGGGTAGTGCTTGAAGTGATGCTGGCATGATGAGAGGAAATAGGGAGGATGTAGGCATGTAATAATAATAGTGAGAAAGTAGGCAAGAAACGTAGAAAGGACCACGCGATCTACGCATGCCGGGTAGTGCTTGAAGTGATGCTGGCATGATGAGAGGAAATAGGGAGGATGTAGGCATGTGAAGGAGATAGGCATGAAATAATAATAGTGAGAAAGTAGGTAACAAGCAAAGTAAGGAACCAGCGATCTACGCATGCCGGGTAGTGCTTGAAGTGATGCTGGCATGATGAGAGGAAATAGGCATGTGACGAAGATAGGCATGTAATTATAATAGTGAGAAAGTAGGTTACAAGCAAATTAGGAGCACGCGATCTACGCATGCCGGGGGTAGTGTTTACTGGAAGTGACGCTGGCATGATGAGAGAAAGTAGGAAGGTAATAGGCATGTGACAAAGACAGGCATGTGACGAAGATAGGCATGTAATTATAATAGTGAGAAAGTAGGTTACAAGCAAAGTAGGAGCACGCGATCTACGCATGCCGGGGGTAGTGTTTACTGGAAGTGACGCTGGCATGATGAGAGAAAGTAGGAAGGTAATAGGCATGTGACAAAGACAGGCATGTGACGAAGATAGGCATGTAATTATAATAGTGAGAAAGTAGGTTACAAGCAAAGTAGGAGCACGCGATCTACGCATGCCGGGGGTAGTGTTTACTGGAAGTGACGCTGGCATGATGAGAGAAAGTAGGAAGGTAATAGGCATGTGACAAAGACAGGCATGTGACGAAGATAGGCATGTAATTATTATAGTGAGAAAGTAGGTTACAAGCAAAGTAGGAGCACGCGATCTACGCATGCCGGGGGTAGTGTTTACTGGAAGTGACGCTGGCATGATGAGAGAAAGTAGGAAGGTAATAGGCATGTGACAAAGACAGGCATGTGACGAAGATAGGCATGTAATTATTATAGTGAGAAAGTAGGTTACAAGCAAAGTAGGAGCACGCGATCTACGCATGCCGGGGGTAGTGTTTACTGGAAGTGACGCTGGCATGATGAGAGAAAGTAGGAAGGTAATAGGCATGTGACAAAGACAGGCATGTGACGAAGATAGGCATGTAATTATAATAGTGAGAAAGTAGGTTACAAGCAAAGTAGGAGCACGCGATCTACGCATGCCGGGGGTAGTGTTTACTGGAAGTGACGCTGGCATGATGAGAGAAAGTAGGAAGGTAATAGGCATGTGACAAAGACAGGCATGTGACGAAGATAGGCATGTAATAAAAATAGTGAAAAAATAGGCATGTAATAATAGTGAGAAAATAGGTTACAAGCAAAGCAGGAAGGAGCAATCGAACTTCGCATGCCGAGATGTAGATGCTTACTGGAACTGACTGGCATGATAAGGAGAGAAATATGAAAAAAATAGGCATGTGACGAAAATTGGCTTGTAATAATAATAGAGTGAGAATGTAGGCAAAAAGTAAAAACAAAGTAAGGACCACGGGATGTACGCATGCCGGGATGTAGTGCTTACTGGAAGTGACTGGCATGGAGAGATAGAATAGTGAGAAAATAGGCATGTAATAATAATAGTGGGAAAGTAGACATGTAACAAAAATAATAAGAAAGCAGGCATGTGACGAAGATAGGGTAAAAGTGGGCGCGTGCGAGAATAGTGCAAAAATAGGCGTGGTTAAATGATTGTGTGAAAATATGCATGTAACAGTAATAGTGCGAAGATAGGCGTGTGGCAGAAATAGTGCGGAAATAGGCATTTATCTAAAGTGGCGTAAAAGGCATGTGCAGAAAACGTAATCAAATACAGTGTGAATTTAGAAGCATGGAAAGTTAGTAAACGCTTTGAATCTTGGCATGAGCGTAGAGAAAAATATAGAGTAATTATTTTCCAATTACAATGCTTATTTAATATTAACCTCTTTGATTGAATTGCAAATGAAAAATACTGTTAGCATTCTATTGACCAAATCTTGTTACGTTTTAATCATCATTTGCATCGTAGCGCATTTAGCTGTCATTTCATTTATAAAATGAAAATCTAATCTAACTCAGAAATCTAAGTTGGAACTGTGAAATGCTTTGACTAAAAACACTTTTTATTATTTTATTCCTTCTTTTATGAAATAGGTAACAAATTAGACCAAGTTAAAAGTAGCAAAGATATTTTTATTTGCCAAGCCTTGTTAGGTACATTACATTTTCCATTGTAGAATTTTCAACATATTTTTTGCTTTAAGAATATTTACTTCACAAAATCAAAGGCAATTTTGATTGACAGGCTGTCTCTACGTTATAGGTTTAGAACAGCGATGGTAAAAATTTGGAATATAAGAAAAATATATCTGTAAGTTAAATATTATAAATATTTTGTCGGGGTTTTGAAGAAACATCATGTTGTATTCGTTTTATTAAATTTGTACTCAAGGGATTTTATTTAAACCTAAATAATATATTAAGGGCACTGCACAACGGGCTATTTTTGTTATCCCATTTCTCTAGACCAATATCCTAATAGCAGAATAAACGGCCAAGGACCATGTTAATCACAATGCAAACAATTAAATTAACCATTGAGATGTTGTTAAAATTTACGATTGTAATATGGAGAAGATACAATACTAAAACGAATTTTTCAAAAAAATTTAGCAAAGTCTTCTGATTAACTAGAGTTTTGGGATATGCAGTGGAACATGAAGTACAAACATTCTAACCATGTAGTCACCAATGTAGTTACGTAAATTTAAAAGGGAACAAATAAATAATATAAGGCAAATAGATAACCGATTGAACTTAAGTATTAATTACCGAGGCACTATCTTAGGACTATATTTCGAAATTCTAGTTTTCGAAATACGATATATGTTTGGGTGCCATTATATTTTGGTTGCACTATACTAATAGGAAATACAATAATAAGCCACATTTGAAAACTAGCACTTCTAACCAAATCGTACAATTAAACACAACTTAATATAATTATAAGCTAAAAGTCTTAGTTATTCAATCAAGCTACACTAAAACGAGGTATCGCATAGTAGGATCCGATTGCACGAAGCATGATGCTTGCATCGTTATTGCAACAAATGTTTAAGTAATGAGCGCTACTTTAATATACCTATAAAAAACAATTATTTAATTAATTTATAAACTAGCAAGTCTTAAACACAAAAAAAAACTTTTACTTTAATTTTTGAAACTTAAGCATTGTTTTAAAGTAGCGCTATTGCTTAATAACAATTTACAGCCTATTATTTTTTAATTTTATCCCTATACATTGATTTTAGGTACTTAATATGGCGGTAGACGATGCAGACCTCCAATTAGACTTTGGGCCTAACAACCATGCGTTTAATATACACAGTGTGCAATATTTATCTAAGGATAATGGTGAGTTTTAAATGAATTTATCTTTACATTGTATTATTGTAATTATCTTTGTGTTTGTATGTATAACCGCGTACTTCTGAACAATGCTACGGATTTTGATACGGTTTTCACATTCATAAAAAAAATATGACAGATATATTTCAAAACACGATAAAGTCGTCTTTACAGCAGAGTAAAACAAGGACGAGTCACTTGTAATTATACCTACATTTAATTTGAAGGTTGATAATATGAAGATGTTGTGAATAAATAAAGCATTAAAGTGAACATATCTTATGGCATAAAAAACAACGGAAGCCATATTGTATTATGATATCGCCTTGCGAAAAAACTGTTATCAATATAAAATTTACATTTTATACGATTAAGTGTGTTAATGATTTTGATACTTTGCATTTTTTTAAGGCAGAGGAAACTAAGCCAATCGAATTACACACACCATGGTAAATTGTATTTCCCTGTACAATGTGTTAACAAATTAACACGAATAATAAAGTTTACTTAAAGTTGCTTAAATTCTAACAAAGAATAAAAATGTGTGTTAAAATTAACTTTTGTTCTAATTAAAGTTCCCTCAAGCCGTAGCAACTTTATGACACTTTTAAATGTAAATACCTCAGTAAATTGTACTGCGATTCTTGAGTCACTTTCGAAAGTAAATTGTTCCGTAAAATGTGCTTAATCAAATAAATATAATATAAATTTTGTAACTTTGTAGTTATAAATTCAATATGCAAAGAAGGTATATGCCAGATTTTCTGACAGCTGACAGCCCGGGTCGAACCTGACTCAAGAACCAACCCTTTACACTTCCTAGAACCACACTCAACTACCCTCAACTTTCAGGCGAGCGTAGCCCAACACTATCCGAAACAGCAACCACCGCCCGAGCCTCTAGCGTCAACGAGAACGGCGCGGTTCTCAACAACTCTCACTTCTTCGACACTAACTCTAACACTAACACGAGAAACACGCAAACACTGAACCGGAGGCTGCAGAATAACAGCCATCCGTTGAACAACGCTCTAGGGACGTTGCCTAGGACGAACAATAGTGGCGGGTTGCTAGCGGCCACTTTAGGGAGGAAGGTGAATGGGAATAGTCATAAGAAACGGACCACGCAGCCGATCATGGCGTACGATGATATACCGGGGCTGCAAAGGTGAGCTCTTTTTCATATCTTTAAGGTATGTTTTAGTTTGATGGGTTAGGCTGGAGCTTACAAATTGAGTTGAAATTTTTTTTTTTTTTATATTTTCTCGAATTGCAAAAATAGTATATTTCAATACAAGTGTGGAAAGGCTGTCATTACAACGAGTCCCGACAAATGTCTACCCGAGCCGAGGCACAGCCGAAGGCGAGGGTTGACAGGCGGGACGAGTTGCAATGACGGTTCCGCACGTGTACTGAACGACTATTTTTAATACAGTTGCGAAAAAATAAAGCAATTTAATAAAATACAAAATTAGGATCGTAAATGTCGAAATAACTCAATTTGAAAATGGCGCCATTTTTTCTTCACCCATTTGGTAGGCAAGGGTTACTATGCCCATACAGCCAAGTCTTCAGTAGAATTTTTTTATTGATATGAAATGAAAATGAAATTTAATGAGATAAAATGAAATGAAACCAACCACACTACTTCAATCAAATCATTAAATCTGATATCGAAACAAACTAGTTGCTTTTTTTAGAAATTTACCTACGCTACGTAAGTATTAACATGAATCATAAAAACTTCTTTGTTTCTTTTTTAGTAAAAACTTCATGGTTGGTTATTTTTCTTTTAATAGACATTATTTTGACAGTTGGGAAAGAGAACGCACGAGTGCGGGAAAGGTAAAAAAAAAGCACGCGTGTGTAATAGCCCACATCCCGAACGCCATACGTCCCTGCAATACGCCACTTTTTGAGCAACTGTATTAAAAATATATTTTTTTCAATAATATTGAATTTACCTAAGAAATATAAAGAGAACTTTTTTGCAACATTGTAAAGATTTGACTCGAAATACATATTTTAAAGACTTATATCACATTCGAACTTAAGGTGAATCCTTCAATTTTTAACGATAGGTACTTCATTTGAATCTGCTTCATTTTTTTTCTCTTTTCTGTCAATATTTTAATACTAAAATTCTGCATTATACTGTATTTGATTTGCCTGTTAGAATTAAATTACTTTCAATCCAACGAAATAACACACAGTAATTACATACCGAATTCCCATTACGCATAAAACAGCATGGCCCATTAATTACAAGCCCAATACAAATAAAACGAACATTATTATTATAGCCCATGTCAATTGCAATATTTCATTACTGCCAGTGAAATGTATCTAACTTAATTATGTAGAATGCAATATTCATCAATCATGCAGTCTACCTTACTAACTTAAACATGTTGCAAGTATTTTTTTTGGCATAAAACAATATTTTTTATAAAATCATTACTTAATTTCAGAGCATCCGAGAATGATAACGTAATTTTCGGCAAAAGGAACTTCAACGGCTTCTCGTACGAACAGTCGCCCGTTGAAACCACCACCGAGTTATAACAACTAAACGTTTATTATTAAAGTGGTATCTAGTGAACAGTCAAAAGGCACCTTCCCTAAAGCAAAAATAACGATCCGCAATACTCGACAAAGCAAACACTGAACTATAAAAAAAGAATAAATTTAACATAGGTTAACTCTCGTTCCTAAAAAATTTTGATACTTTTATTTTTATGTTTTTGATAAAGTATTTTAGACAAAATGTAGCAAAAAATTTTGTGTTGTTAATTTATTTAAGTTATTTTAAAGTTCAGTGTTTGGTCGTTTATAGAATCACGCCATATTTTTTAATAATAAGTGAAATATAGGACGTATCTGTGTCTTAAAAGTGAGAGCGTTTTAGTATTGAAATAGACGTTTTTATAAAGTGCCTTTAAATACTAAGTACCAATTAAAACTTTGTACGTGTACTTAAAATGTGTTCAACGAATATTTAATTATTAACACCTACGTAAAGAAAATCGACTGATTAAGAATTGCTTCAATTTTAGTTTTAATCAATTGTGAATAACGAATTTTATATGAATTTTAAATATTACTTAGCAAAGGCTAGTCTTTGTATTGAACAAATTGTGCATAATAATGTAATGTTGTATGTAAATAATCGAGGCATTAATATATTTGTATATTTTTATATAACTGTAAGTAAGTATATGAAATGTTTAATAGTAAAGTTCTTTTGGTTATTGTGTATAAATTATATTAAACATTAAAAACTGATGTCAAATAATCATTTTGACATTGATAGTGTAGTGGCAGGATCAGTGCCATGTATATTTTTTCACCTTTTAAACTTTTTCTTTTTTATTAATGTTATTGTGATTTAAAACAAAAAATCTATTCGCCGCCCGTTTCGCCGTTTCAGATTTGAATGTTGATACAGTTTTGGCATGGTTTTAGTCAGTTTAGCTCTACTGTTTTTTTTACTGCATAATGAAATAAATGCTCATAGTTTGTGAATGTTTAAAATTATTTTTATTTTTGTATTATCTGTACCTACTTAATGCAATGAAATAATGTAGTTCAATGAATTTTATATGTTTTACGTCAACACAAGTGTCAAATTCTTTTAATCCTATTTATTTTGTACGTTCCTTTTTAAAATGTTACCTTTTGTTTTGTCTTAGTTCTATTCATACTTTTGTAAACAGTTATTTTCCTTTTTCGAACGTTGTATAAAATAATTTTGTTAGGTAATTATAATTTCAGATGAAATAAAATAATTTTATCACTTGATTTGCATGATTTATTTATATTCACTACTCACATCTATCTACCTTATTAAATAACTCGTTAAAACTATTAAAATAGAAATTAATATTTTTCCGAAAAGTTTGTCATATTTTTATCTCTACATAAAACTTCTTCGTTTAAAGAGTCACCAAAATTGCAACCGCTTAATTATATCTCTTTTAACTTGAGAAAATCTGCGGTAGATATTTTACAACAAACTACAAACTTAAGACTGCATGCACTAAACTACACGGTTTTTATATTTCCCAAGCCCCTTGTTACAGAGATGGTACTTTCACTGTAAGAAACCTCTATTTAAAAAGATATTCTGCTAAAATGTACGCTTGAGGATTATGAAAGGCTAATTTTACAACAGAAATGTTGGTTGCTTAAAGTGGAAAACATCTTAGCTTGAAGTACACATTATTATGAATGGAAAGCAGTTCCAAGAAAAGATAGTAACTACGTACAAGTATTAAGAAGGGTTTTATCGTTAATTTTATTTACCAAAAGGTTGGTAGGTAATGCTTTATAGAATAAAGATACATGCCTTGCTTGTGGCTTGAGTCGCCCTAGGAAAAAAACTAGTTATTCTTTCATAATTTCACTTTAAAGTTTTATGTTAAATAAATCTTAAAAACTTAAACCCCACCGATTTCGAATTTATCAATTCAATCCATTTTATTTTCCGACTCTCGACGTCTTGATAAATAAAATACGGCCTTAGCTATTCCATTTCAGCATTTATTTGCATTTCACACAATTCCTTTGGAAATCGCGAACAAAGCCCCACTCTGCATTTGTTTTGCCGAGCGGAGATTTCTACGTTTGCGCCACGCTTTTTCACAGGCCATCCGAAGATTAGGCACTGTAGCTTTCAATCGATCACTAGAAACTGTTGCAGTGGAAATTGTGAACCAATGAGTTTGGTTTTGGAACAAAATCTTATCATATATAAGGATGGGGACCAAAACTTTTAAAATACTGCGAAATTGTCAAATAACGTTTTTTCCATGATGTAGGAAGTGTGCATTTTTTGGAGTAGGTACCGACTTTCTAACAGCCATCTCTTAAAATTAAAAGAAGAAAAAAATCAGGCAGGGCAGGACGCATAACAGGATTGCGTTTTCTGCGTAGTGTAGGTACGTACGGTTTAGCTTTCAGTCTTGTCAAAGGACAAGCCGATCTAAGTATTGATAGGTAAGTACATAAGTTTTTACTTAAAATTTTCCACCATGGCAATTAAAAGTTAACTGCAAGCTTGAACTTTACTTAATACTTACTCGTTTTATGTAAAATAATTAACTCTTCTTAACACGGTGCATTTTTGCCTAATAACTTGCACAAATTCTTATGTTAGCAACCCAATAAAATATTTCTACGTAAGTATAAGTCGGTATAATTAAAAAACATCTTTATCTGTCTTACTTGTAGGTGGTTTTCGAAGTAGATAAAGGTGAATTGCAGTACATTTTAATTGCATTTATTTAAGCAGATACAGTAGGAGAATTCCAATTGAGACATTGAAAAAATATTTTGTGAGTACCCAATGAAAATTTCTGTGTATAATATAATCTATACTAATATTATCTATACTAATATTATAAAGCAGAAGAGTTTGTTTGTTTGTTTGAACGCGCTAATCTCAGCAACTACTGGTTCGAATTTAAAAAATCTTTTTGTGTTGAATAGACCATTTATCGAGGCAGGCTTTAGGCTATATAACATCACGCTGCAACTATAAGGAGCGAAGAAATAAAGGTAAATATGGAAAAACACGGGGAAAATTATTCATCCTTGAGGGCTTTCGTTGCGTGCGCTGCGAAAACGGTTCTAGATACCAAAAATATATTGTATGAAAGAATTAAGGGAACTTTTTACCACGGGAAAACTTCGCATTCCCTCGGGAAACCGACTTCTACGCGAACGGAGTCGCGAGCGGCCACTAGTTCCAAATGTAATTAGTTCGTTTACTACCTAGAGTTAGAATGGAAATTGTCGCTTTCATCATGCATCAGAGGGAATTTCAGATTACATACCTACGTATTTCATTACTTGTTTATTTAGCCATGTTTGGACTTTCAGTCATTATTACGTCTGGGATTGTTATATTGCTGTGACGAAATGAAAAACTGACGTAGAGACTAAACACAGAGTTTTGGTTTTGTAGGTATTTCATCTAGAGTCAATTATTCAGATTGCAGATAAAGTCTTGCTGTTAAGATAGCATTATACGAATGTTGTGAGTAGCTTGGTATTTAAATATACATTTCGGGTTCACAACTTAACTACCTAATGACTTGAGAAACTCATTGAAGGTGCAATATGGACGTCTGGATAAGGTTGATGCGGTCTTGCTGTAAAGTATGGGTACCTATTTGTTTCTTGTTCCAGAATGTAAATTGATTTAAGATGTATAGAATACAAGGTAATACTTACCTAAAATACAAGAAAAATACGTTCATAAAGTATAATATAAAAGGTTATACCTAGATTACTAGGAGCTTTTATTAAACCTTTTATTCCTGCCACAAAAATTAAAAACAAGTGTCCAACTTCTTCGGCTAGATTGAGGCTTCTTTCTTTTAGTTTAAATAAACCAACATTTAATATGATATAGTGTAACATTAAATACTGAATAGAACAGGAAAAAATATGTTTTGCCACGGCCAAAAATAAACATCGCATGCAGTAGGTACTTTCACCTAAGTAGGTACTTAGTTAATTAATTCACGCGAATAACGCTGAAACTGCATACCTAATGTGTTTATATCAGGATATTTATTCAAGTGTGGAAATAAAGACTGCACTTGTAATGTTATCTTTATCTGTAAGGTAAATATTCGTCAATTAATGATAAATATTCAATAAAAGTGGCACAGGGACTCACTTTTCGTCAGTTTACTTAGTCAGTTTATTAGTAACAATGGTGAATTTGTGGGTATTCTTTTGTGTGATCGGCTTGTGCTCAGGTATTTATTTCTTTTATTTTCTTAAATTATTGAAGCATTCATTTTATGAATTATTTCTGATGTAAATTTTCTGAGATTATTTACAAAACTGAACTATTTTTTTGAATTTAAAGTGAACATATTTTCTACAACAAGTAGTTCAGACAATCACAATATAAGATAATACGGTTATAAGCACTCAATCATGATCTTAATTATAATAATAAAAATAAATTTATTGCATTTAAAAACTGATGTGACAAATAACAATTTGAAGCTTAAGGCATTGATATTTAATTTGTAAAATAAACAGTAGAGCAAAGACAACACCTACAGTTTGTATTGGTATCTTATTTGGTAGCAAAATTTAATTGAAATAACGGCTGTGAAGTTTAAAAGAATGCGTAATATTTAGTAGCTCCAGAGACGAACCCTGACTGTAGACTCTAACTTCCTCTTTAAAATCCTTTCCATTTATAATTCTTAAGTAATATGCTTACTTTAAACCACAAAATACCATTTTATAAAATATCTTTCAGCTTTACCTGAGTTAACCTGCAACGGTCCCAATGAAGTGGCTACGACGTGCATGTCTCTATGTCCGCAATTCTGCAATATTTCATACACCGAGATACAATGCAATGATAAATGCGAGCCGGGCTGCGATTGTCAACCTAACTACGCAAGAAATAAGAATGGAATTTGCGTGTCATACGATGAGTGCGAGCCACGTAAGATATTTTTAGAAGCGTTTATTTAGTGCTTTTTGAATTTAATCTTGCGTTTTGTATATTCTTTTTTGGGATAAATAAAATTGCGTTTAACATTAAGGACTAGTTGATTACTAAATAAACCCAACTATTAGATAACAATGTAGGGAGGGACCTATCTAAATTAAAACAGAAAAAAAGTTATTCAATAATTAAATAGTAAAAAACCTTAAAAGGTAAGACCTTAACATCCCTGTTAAAGTTCATAATCAAACAAAATCAAAAATAACTTGTAACAAAATAAAACCACATAACTTTTATAACATGGGAAGCTTTAAATAGACTCAAAATAATTGAGAACTTTAACCTTATCTGCATATAACGACAGACCAAAATGGCCACCTCGCACAATGGAGAACTGCTATTTCACCGCAGTTATCATAACTGCACAGGTTCTGTAGATACTTACCTAGTTTAGCAATTTGACTTTGACTGGGACTTGCACGAAATTTAATTACTTAAATTCATTTTTTTTGTTAAAAAACCCATTGCTTAACTATCACTTCTTTGGATAAATAACCTTGTATAAATCTAATTTAATGTACCTACTCAATGTGTAGCCGGGGATTTTTTTGTCTTACTGTTTCTAATTTAGGCTTAGTTTTATAATGTAAAACATTGAGTCAATTTATATAGGTTACCTATGTCTTGCATGCTATGCGTAAACTATTTTTTTCATTTTAATATGTGAAACAATTTCTTTCGCAGCATCATTCTTGCCAGAATGTGATGAAAATGAAGTTGTAGTGAGATGCACGGATGCCTGTCCGGAGCAGTTGTGCCAATATTTGCCAGGCTACGAATATCTCTGTGCCACCGTGAAAAGTAGTGACAAAGTTTATAATGATCAACCAGAAAAGGTTGCCTATGAATGTCCTATTGGTAAGTTAAGCGAATCTTATATAATCTCACTTTAATGTTATAATAAAAAAAGATATAATGCGATGGTAGAAAATCATTGTTAAGGACTCTGTCTATGAGAATGCATCAAATTCATTGAATATAGTGGCCGCCCGCGACTCCGTTCGCGTGGAAGTCGGTTCGGTTTCCCGTGGGAATGATAAGTTTCCCGCGGTAAAAAGTACCCTATATATTATTCTGATGTTTAATCTATATTACTGTAAAGTTTCATCAAAATCCGTCCAGTAATGTTTACGTGAAAGAGTTACAAACATCCATACATCCATACATCCACACATCCATCCATCCATCCATACATCCATACTCACAAACTTTCACGTTTATAATATTAGTAGGATGCTAGCCACTTTTATGCTGTGATTTTAAAAATTATAACAGTCGCATGATTTTTCAATGGTGGTTGCACTTTGTGCACGATTGTAGAAGCCCGTTGTTTCGCTTTCAAACTGAAACTTTTTCGCCCTGAGGCCTGTACCTAATGCTAATAATATCGTATTTAGTTTAATACAGTTTTTGTAATTTTCAGGCTTTGATCCGAACAACATCCCCGCAATTCTGATTTCGAAGTTCGTCAACACAATAGTTGGCGTTGACTACCCCCACCCAACTAAATACAAGCGCCCAGAATTAATCGAATTTGCCAAAACAATTACCTACCTCGCACCTTCCATCTCTCAGATGAAAGGAAAAGAAAATATTGAAAATGAGGAATCATTAAATTAAGGAGTATTATGCAGATTGCGAATCCAAGACCAAATATAATGAATGATTAAAAGCAACATAATAGAGAACTAGTTTTTTTTACTTTATTACACAACTAAGTAACACAACGAAAAAATGTACCTACAACCAATTAATTTTTTGATCTATTTACGTATAAATTTCAGCAAGTTATAAACCTTCATTTGATAAAGTAGGTAGATGATTTCTAATCATAAAAAATGCAATTAATATAAAAACAACAAATCACGGCTGATTAATTTCAAGTGATCTTAAATAGACTTCCTAGAATAAACCATTGAGCTGGTGCTTATTAAGGTGGAAAATCCCCGGAAAACTATATAAATAACTTGTGGCCGCCCGTGACTCCGTTCGCGTGGAAGTCGGTTTCTCGTGGGAATGAGAAGTTTTCCTGCGGTTAAAAGTACCCTATATGTTATTTTGTTGTATGACCTCAATTACTGTAAAGTTTCACCAAAACCCGTACAGTATTTTTTACGTAAAAGAGTAACAAACATCTATCCATACATCTTCAAACTTTCTTCTTTATAATATTAATCGATACTCTCAGAAAAATGATAGCCTCTGCTAATGTAATAGGAATCACTTCACCAACGTAACCAAAAACTCCAACCACTTGAACAAAATAAATAAAATCGCACAATAGACTAGAAGCCAGTGTAAATACAAGAAACGGGATAAGTCGCTTTCCGAAACAAATCCCAAGGTTGAGAGAATAGGTTGCGCAGAAGCACAGAAAATTGAAGCTAAAGCTACCAATGTAGTGCCTTAAAGTATTTTACCGTCCAGCGAACAGAGTCAATTCAAAGGGCTCTGCAAAAAGTAAGGAAAAACTGCATTGTTGATGGTGTGGAAAAAGAACTTATACGGGAAGTGCCATTTTGTTGCTGAATCCAGAAAATTCGATTTTGTGTCGGTGGATTTCCTTTTACTGGCAATTTCAATATAGGTAGCTTGTGCAGTTGGTGCTTCTGACCTTTTGTACTTATAAGGAAGTGGGTCTTTACGAAGGAACACGTCAAGTAATAGGGAGGTACCTACAAATTTGTTCGATTTGTTGCATTTTTTGTTAGAAAAGTTAGATGCTACTAAAAATAGTTCGTACCTACTCAATTAAAGTTACTTACATGTTTTGTCCTACTTGTTATTTAGTATGTATTTAATGCAGATTTATTAGTATTTTCCGTGTCATGAGTAATCGGTTAGTCAACGGAAATCATGGTATGTAGCAAAGTGTAATAAACTGATAATTCATGACCTACACTGTTAACTTTATATTAACGAGGTACCCTAGGTATACCTAATGACAATTAATTAAATAACATTAACAGTTCTTTACAGATGTTAATAGGTAAGTCTTTCTTCGATTTTTGACGGGCGTTATTTCTTTCAATACTTTTTATAACCTAACAAAAAATATTTGATAAGAATTTGAATTTGGGTAACCTTATAGGTAAGGCATGATTTTTGCAGCCAAGGAAGCAGTATCTTTGAATTAAAACCACTAATATAAGGAAAAAGGAAAATGGAATTAAAAAGTAAGGTACTACCTACTCTTAACATTGCAGAAATAGGTAGGAACCTTCATTTGAATACTTTAAATGGTTCTGTATGCTATAAAAACCTACCATTCGCCGACTAATTATCTTCTTTCTCCCAGTTTTCTTTATAAAACCCAAAGCATAAATAGAATAAAGGACATAAAATATCTACTTAAAATTTTTCACTGCATTTTTTCCACTCAATATCCAATCCATTATTAATTGCGTTACGCCGAATATTCAAATTTCCAATTTCCAAAGCTTAAAAATAGCAGTCATCCATTATACACTTGGAACAAGAGACTCCTAAATCGCGTAACATGCTGTCACCAGATGGTATTGTCCTCATTCGTATGCCGTCTTAGATTTAAACAACTCGAGTAGTTAGTGGAATTTAATAAGACATGACGAAATATATAGCCTTTGTGGTGGTTGCCCTGTTGTGGATGTATTCGGATATTTGTACAGGAGGTATGTAATTAATTCCGTTGTTTGTTTTAAGGTTCTATTACTGTAGGCGTGTGAAGTGTTGCTTTTAAACTTAATCAGACGTGCTGTGTTATATGTATTTTACTCTACGTTTTGTTATTTATGCTTTATTTTGGTAATTATCATTGTTATACTGAACCAATATTTACTTACTCTAAAGTACTAAAACAAATTTCTAAAATTTCAGTGACAAAACGGGCTGTCTGCGGCCATAACGAAATGGAAGTCGAGTGTGCCCATTGTGGCCCCAAAACCTGCGAACAGCTGGGCTCTCCCCAAAAGTGTTTAGGAGGCACCGGCATATGTCGCGCCGAGTGCCATTGCGTCGACGGCTTCGTTCGGAATACTAAAGGAGTCTGCATACCCAAGAATGAGTGCCGTGAGTATTTGGTATTCTAGAAGAGTTTTCATTCTATGCAGATTTTCGATACATATCTCCGAGCGTTTTGCAATACACATACGGGTCGCCGGCGTTTGGCAAAGCCGAGTAAACAGGAAAGGACGTTTCGTATCGTTGTCAAATGTATTTTTATTATCGGAGAGAATTTGCTAATGAACAAGCTTTTAAGTTACAGTCAGTTCGGTCTCTATGGAAATGCTCTAATTTTTTCCTACGCTAACACTTTTATAGTTACTCAATAGTTAGTAATCTTAATTACTGTTTCTTATAATCTCCGCTCCGCTTAGATATTTTATAGTTGATAAATTAATTAGTAGGTACTTTAAAATTCATAAGAAGTAATCACAGCTCACTAAGATTACTGATTAAGTACCTAAAATTTCAATTTCACGCGTTTATAGTCGGATTTATTAAGAAATGCTTTTATAATTCTCACTCCTATCCATAAAACTATGTATGTATCTATGTTTAAACTCTTTATTAAATACTAAGGCCCACTTGCAGAAAACGTTAAAATCTCGGGTTACCTAACTCAGGTTTAAATAGCGCCACCATGGACTGAACTACTTCTCATTACAATCGACGGTGGTGCCATTTAAATCTGAGTTTGCTATCCCGAGGTTAAAACGTTTTCTGCAAGTGGGCCTTAATCTCAAATAAAAATACTTTTACAAAGTCTGATTTTTAATTCCCCAGCGTCCTGCGGCGGCGACCACAACGCCACCAGCGGCTGCGGCAACCACTGCGGCAACTCCTGCGCCGACCACCGGCGCGGCAACGACACCTGTCTGTCCGGCTGTCGGTACAACGCGTGCGATTGCAAGAAGGGATACGTGTTCAAAGAGGGTACAGCGAAGTGTGTGCTGCCGGTGGATTGTTGTGAGTAATTGTTTTATTTTTTAAACGGCTTAAGTTTTTAGTTAGGGTAGTTTGAATTTGGAATATTATTTTTAGTTTTTGTTTTGTAAGGAACAGTTTTTTAACCCAAGACAATTCATAAATCAAATTTAAGAGCTTTTTTATGTTAGTCGCATTGCTTTTACAGCGGACACCATTATTCTAAAACTAGATGTTAATAAAGGACCTACTTACATTAAAAACCCGCCTTTGTACGGTATATGAGTTTAAACAAATAAATAAAAATATGATAGGTACAAAATGAAATGAAATTATCAATTCATTTATTTACCTATATCTTAATCTTACCTTTTTTCAGGAAAATGGGACAGAACAAAAATCCATGTGAGATTGATTAGAACATAACTTAACTTCAGTACGGTAACTTTATTTCAGTAAAGATTTAAATGCAACTGTATTTTTAGAAATAAACGTATTTTTGTATAATAATCAAATTATTTATTTACCTAAGCTTCGTTACAAACTATACAATAGAGGTATAATAGCTCACTTCAACCATTGTGCAAACTATGTCTACCTAAAAGTTAGAGACTTGAGAGAAATAGTTCAAAACTGAAAGAAAATCATTAGTACGGGACAAAGGGGTAAGGTGAAGCGTCAAGTTAATTGTAATAAGGACTAGATTAGCTTAACTATCCCAATTAAGTATTCTCAAGACGAGCAAAGTGGAGAAAGTTTCAGAGCACTTCGGCTAATGGACTCAGATTAAACTGACTTATGCCAGAACTGGGGATTAATTGATTGAAAAATTTACCAACAGTACGAAAGTTGAGAGTTGGCAAATGTTTTTATAGTTATTGAGAAAAATATTCTGCATATTCTATTTGAGCTACTTGCTTTTCTTTTAACCATTTTGATTGTTTGCTTTCCAACAGAAGGAAAAGTAGTGACGTTACTTTAAAAATGTACGAAGTAACTTAAAAAAAAATAGATTGATACTTAACGCTTACAGCCTAGCCACAGCCGAGTTGTTTCACTCACAACGTATACGTCTGCTGGTGAGACATTTATTGCAATGATTTCTTTCATTCCTTTTCTCTAAGAAAATGATTTTGATTGATGCAATTTCCTTAAGGATAATATCTTATATAATAAGTACTATTTTATAAGTCATGATTTTACAAGAAGTAGACATTTGAAAAGAAACAAATAAAAAGTAGCCTAAGGGAATATATAAAGATTCTTTCCAAAGCACGATACTCATTAATTGAAATCAACATTAAACACAATCCAGATCCCGCCAATAAGCTGACCCGGAAACGGAACGATTTATCTAAATTACAAAGTTGTTTTTCTTTCTGCTCAAACTCGGAAATTATATCCAAAGAGATGAGCGTTTTGGGAAAAGTAAACAATAATCTGTGCAGCAGAAGCCCGAAAAACAATTAAAGTTACTTTTATAGAAATACTAGTGGCCGCCCGCGACTCCGTTCGCGTGGAAATCGGTTTCCCGAGGGAATGAAAGTTTTCCCGCGGTAAAAAGTACCCTATGTGTTACTCTGATGTACAACCTATATTACTGTAAAGTTTCACCAAAATCCGTCCAGTAGTTTTTACGTGAAAAAGTAACAAACATCCATACATCCATCCATACATCCATACTCACAAACTTTCACGTTTATGATATTAGTAGGATATTGATTGATACAAATATCTTTGATTAAATATTTCGGCAACTAAACTCTACCTATTTTTATAATCTATTTTTGTAGCAAACTAAAGAAATAGAACATAAAATAAAGACAATAACTTGTTTTGAGAAGATTAGTAGAAGATAGCGTAAAATATAATAGAAATGGGTATCAAAGTATTCAAAATTGTGAAAGAATATAACTAACGTTATTTAATTAAAAGACAAACTCTGTATACTTAGTTTGATATTAACAAAACAGAAGTCCAATATCTAAAACAGAGGATCAGATATTACTTTTTTTTCCAAATATTGAAAGAGTTTATAATGACATGACCCTGTGAAATTCCTCTTTATATCTATACTTAAATAATAACAAGGCCTTTCTGACTGATTCATCATGGCCGAGTGTAAACTATTATTATTAAAGTCTAAAGTTAGGACGTTTATGATGAAAGTAAGAACTAAAAAAGGATTTTAGAAATTTCCACAGGAAAAGCAATTAAGCTTACGTATGTACCTACAGATTAAGCATAAAAATAATCATAATTATAAAAGTGCTCATGTAGATCGATCACACAATAGATCAATAAGTTTTAGATTATCAATTACTGCTTTCCCTTTATCTAATAATTGATAAACATGAAACCATGCAACATAAAAGAACACCCACTATACAAGGAAGTGCGTTGAATTAAATAAATAACCACATTATATCCAAAACCGTGGCACACTCATTCCCGGGAACTCCTCTATGCATGAAGCAATTTGAATGGGCCCCCAGCGCCGACTGTTTATAAAATTACACGAAATATTCAAAGCCTTCGCAAAATGTAACAAACTTTTGTTTGGAACGACAGAAATAAAACATGATAACTTGTATTAATCGCGAATAAAGCAGGGTTTTGTTGAGTCCGAGCGCACTTTTGCGGTCGTTTTTGGGACAAGTTTATAAAAATGACGTGTTTTGGTGTTTTATTCGAGTCACGTATAATGAATTTAAGTTAATGAATATGGTGTGGGTAGATACTTATAAAGCCTAACAATAAGTGAAATTTGCATATTTTGACAAAATCGACGATAACTTAGTTATGGTTTTACCTGAAAACCGTTTTAAAGTAAATAATTGTTCAGCTTGTCATCAGTCATTTTTGTCTCATCAGACTATTTTATTTCAAATACTTTTTGCCTTTCTATCGATATCTTACTAACAAATTTACAAACAGGTACTAACAGTCTGCGTTGCCTTAAAAATTTGATATATTGTTTTCGTTGTTAAATTAATACTAGTTACTTTTACACGTAAAGAGAACTCTGTCAGCTAAACATTTAAATACATTGTTGAATTCGTATGACGTAACAGGGGCAACCCTGAACGGCTGCCTGTTTTTTCTATTTAAATAACTAAGCTTATCTTACTTGTTTTAGGCAAAAACTGCGTTTTTTATATTGATTAGGTATGGTTTCTCTAAGTGCCTAGGTATAGGTAATATACGACACACCTGATATCTGTACTGCAACGCATATGCAAAGTGTTAAGGAGTAACAACTTATCAAGCATTAAAAATAATAAACGACTTGATTGATAGTGGCAGCACTTTTTGTCTATTCCTAATAGAACGTAGGTCAGCTAATACTTACTTTTTTAACCACTGCGAGAATATAAGTAAAAACAAAGTTAATTTTGCTCAGTTACAAGAACTGACATTATCAACAATCTGGCAATCCGTTAAGTATAAAAATAACACATTTAACTCCAAAATACCTGGAAATACCTTTTGTATTATATAAATAACAACATAAATAAGTATCTATTTTCCTTAACGATAAGGATCATTGGCTTAGTCCGTCGTGTTTGCTTAATTATATCTTTGAAGGGAGTTCCCTGAGTACCAGCGCGTTGTTAAATCAAATAATAAACTTAAGTGACTTTATACACATGGATACGTTTCAATTACCAAGTAACTAGATATGTGTAGTTATGCAGATGTACCTACATCCTATAGTTACCTAAGCATATTTAATGGCTTTTCTACTAGCCTTTACAATAGAAATTGGCTTTTCGTCTTCAGAAATAGTAAGAACAAAGCTTCCAAACAATTTGATATTAAATTAAATATGTTAAAAAATAAAATATCTACAAAATCCCTACGTTTTTGCCACACAACTCGCAGGAAAAAAAAATACGTTTCATATTAAATGGCTCTCCTTGCTTCATATTATGACTCTTCACTACCAAGGTTGTTCATCAGCTCTTAGATGCTTTTCGTCTCTAATGCAAAGCGCAAAAACTGTTCCACGCTGGCGACTCCATTCCCCCCTTTTTTCTTTGGGGTCTCAACCCCTCTTATTCAGCTTTGTATAGACATAGCAAATACATTTTTTATACATAGCTGTTAAAATTTTAAAGGTATAAATAGGGTTCTTTTCAAGATCTTCAATAGCTAACTAATTGCGTTGTAGGCTTTGTAGAAGGTTCTATTTTTTTAATTCAACATAGCAGTTAGTGCGTCATAGAGTTGTCTAATCACCATTGCTTGTTGGTACTAAACCTATCTTGCAGTTGGCAACGTCAACGTATTATAAAGATGACTATAAATAACACTGGTGGATAAGGAAAAGATCACAGTGTATACAAACACTTTAGACACGATGAAGTCAGTTGTTTTGCATTTCTTTGGTTTCCTGCTTTTTGCCGCTGTTGTAGTTTCGGGGCCTGTGGAGGAGAAAATAGAAGAGTTACGTAAGTTTTTATTGGTTGTGTATTTAAGCGATATCTTTCGGCATCACTTTTTTTAATATCTGGGTATACGCTAAAAGTTTGAATTTTAGTAACTAACAAACTATTTTCCCAATTTGAGAGCGTAATAGATATGGTGCGTGTAGTGCTGTTAAGAGTAATAAAAAATTTGGAATTAAATAATATTTTCTCCCATTACAGAGTGTGGTCCCGATGAGTTTCTCCATGAGTGCTACATTGAGAGGTGCTTAACTAAATGCCAGCATCTAGCAGCACCTCCACCGTGCCCCTCTTTAGTGAATCCCTGTATTATGCCTGGATGTCTTTGCAAGGATAAAATGTTGAGGAACGCTGAGGGAAAGTGCATTCCAAAAGAAGAATGTCCAGGTACCTACCGGATCCCCCCCAAGGGATCGCGCCTTGCCGCGGCGGGGGGGCTTAGTACCCCGTAGCAAGCCAGCTACTGGGGGAAGCTAAGCGGTCCCACATGGGGCCGGTCGTGAGGTAGACCGGCCCACGAGAGGGGGGCTGCTCCTGCTGGGCGGGAGCCCAGCGTGCTGATGCGCCCGGAGGGGAGGCTCTGGCCGGGCTCGGCCCGGTCAGTTGCACCCCAGGAGGGGAGGCTCCAGCAGGGCCTTTGGCCCTCGTTCTGTTGAGCGCCCAGGGGGGTAATCGTGGGGGGTCGGGTGGTGCGGCGTGGCGGCCGCGGCATCCGATCCTCCGCGATTCGGATTGGAGGTGGTGGGCTGAGGAAGGGGTGGTGGGAAAACCCCTCTCCTAGGCCCAGGGCGGATTCGGCGGCGCGCCACTGTCCCCGCAGTGGCGCGTCGGCGACTCCAGCCGGTGAGGCCCCAGGTCGGCAGACGGCCGAAGACCCTGGGGAGGTTCCCAAGCTGCCGACACAGGGCAAGGTCGGTAGCCAATCAAGGGAACAAGAGGGGGTAGGCGCGCCGCGGTTGTTCCAGCGCGCCTCCAAACTTGAGGGGGCTGCCTCGGTGGCCAGCCGTCGGTGGGTTCGCGGCGAACAGACCTTTACAGGACATTCCCGCGTCCCCGCCATTATACGACGGCCAGTAGGACAACTCCAGGTTTTTAGTCGGTGCGAGCCCGACATAACCCGTCTCCTTTCCCTGGAGGGGACGGGTATGCGTAGGCATTTTCCTGGACAAACAAAAAAAAAAAAAAAAAAGGTACCTACCGGATACATAATTAGTTTTCTTTTAACTTTAACCATTTAGGTACATTTGGAACAACTGAAAATTTGTTTTAATTTAAAAAAAAGTTGTCTTGTAAATATTATTTGAAGATACATAGGTATTACTTTTAAAATGTTCATATTGTATTATTTTGTTGCAGAAAAACCACTACCACTGGATTATGTTTCAAGCTAAGGACGTCGTCATAAAAATGCTTTAAAGTTTTTGATTAATAAATACATAAATTATACTAACCACTATCATCATTTCCTAACCAACCATATATTCTATCTTTCTTTATACCTTTATTATTATTTAAAGCAGAAGCTTATGTGCACAAATGAGAACAAAGGAAACGTAATTAGATATCTATTAAAAATTACTATGATAAAAAAAAACTTAAATATGGCGTCCCGCTAAAAATAAAGAAATACGTATCTGAAAGTTGTTTCTTCTTCAAACGAGCACTTCCAATATTATTTTTTCGACTTTGGCGATGACTTCGTGTGGTCACCACGATGGGGCGTCCGGGCATCGTCTTCAAGTAATTTTCATCCTTGCATGAATCGACGATGCCACTTGTAAAGCATGATTGTAAACGGATGACATCTCTTAAGGAACGGTAAGGAACTTTAACACTTTTCTGCTCGATTTATACCATAGGTTTTTTTATATATAAAATAAAGGTAGCAAACGAGCACGCGGGTCACCTGATGGTAAGTGATCACCGCCGCCCATGACTACCCGCAACACTATGGGTGTTCGGGATGTGTTGCTGGCCTTTTAGAAAATTGGGCACCGGATACCGCACTCACCGAACGAAACGCTAGAACATAGTCCCTACTTCACGTCGGTTTTCTGTGCGACAGTAATCGCTGCAGACAGAGCCTACAGCTAGACTCTACCACTTGTAAAACTCGTAATGAACGATGGCTTCCCGATTAAGTTGCTTGGTTGATGATGGTTCTGAGACTAATGAGGCTTTTGTAACAAAACTCAGTAGTGATACTACTAATGAATCTGACACGTGCAGGTAAAAATTAGACCCTCCCTCTAACCCCTCCATGCGAACTTAAAAACCCAACCTCGTAAGTTACTCTAGTATTGACTTAAAAATTAAACATTACAGCCTTTGTTAGGTCCAAGAAAATATGGTGTTCCTCTACTAAGTGTTTATTGTACACCGTAGTTTGGCGCAAAAAGCAATTGCGGGGTTTGACGCTTATAGCACCTAAACTTTCGTTTTTATTAGCTTAAAATTATTAAAACGACAAAAAACCCTTCCAAAAAAACACTTACTAAAAAGGGAAAACAAGGTCTATGTTACTAATAAAATAATTAATACTTATAAATTAAGTTACTAAAATATATTTGATCTCCTCGAAAGTAAATGAATGCTTTTAATTGATTTAAAAAACGACCTCTAACTTAAGTTTGACAAACAAATGAGTAAAAAAATAGTTTGTGAGCTACCTAATAGGTACATATTACTTGCTCATGTATAATCACCATGCAGAGATCAACCAATACATTATGACAAAGTATAAATATACGGACACAAATAAACCTGCTCAGTAGGTATGGCAACAGACGCGAAGGAAAAATGAATTCTTGTTATTATTTGTTTGGAGTCATACTTTTAGTAGTTGCTGTAGCTTCTGGGCCTGTAGAAGAAAAGAAGGGAGATATTAGTAAGTAAAGCCTTAAGTTATTCAATACAAAGTTATTGCTAGATACAAATTAAAAAAAAATAATTAATTAGAATAGGTAGTGATTTTAGAAACTTGTACTTTTTTGTAGCCATGCAATATACACACAGGTTAGTTTCCTTGGTATATCTACTATTCAGATTCCAAAAAAAAATTATTTAATTATCTAGTGTCAAGTTCTTGAAACAGCCATTGACGCTTTCTGAAGGGATTGCCATAAAGAACTAGCCCAAACACCCAAAGCAAGCAGCTAAAACATAATTTCCATTCAGAATGTGGTCCCAGCGAGTACTAGCACGAGTGCCACGTCGCTGTGTGCTCCACGAAGTGTGATAACCTCGTGAACCCCCCGGGCTGCCCCGGTATAGCGGCCCCGTGTGTCCGACCTGGATGTGTCTGCAATGAAGGCATGCTGAGAGATGCTAACGGGAAATGCATCCCAAAGGAACAATGTCCAGGTATACATGTTTACTTATATTTAGTTTACAAAATTTGACCGTGCTACTGAGTTTTAAATTACCTATCGGCAAACACCCATTTCTTAAAACGTATGTCCCCCGATTTTGTTAACCAACATCAGTGATCACTTTCGTTCATGATTAATCATAACGGGTGTAAAAAGACCACTTCCGAAGCCTGAAACCATGTATTCTTGAGCCTCAATAGTAACTAAATTCAATAGCAGTATACCCAGAAAGCTTGAAATCATCGCTCATACATCAACTGTTGGTTCAGCTGTGATTATTTACATTGCAAATTAAATTAAAACCCTATTTAATTTGAAATAATCGCAAAATCTGAAAGTATTAATGCAATTTCGGAAAATTACGTTTTTTTTTATCATAAAAATTTTTTTTTGCTCAAAACGTTACCAGTACCCCTCTAGCAATGCCCAGTTTTTGTTTTCGGAAGCAGTTCTTTTACACCCAGTATATGGATGAATTCAGAATAATGCGCCGAGAAACCAAACAATTTTTTTTTTATTACCCTACAGTAACTAGACGCAATTCATGAATGAGAACTTTAATATCTATTTTCGAAACAATTGCCTAAATTATTTTATACAAACTGATGTTTTTGTTCCAGAGTACTCAAAAATACCACGCTACTGAATGTGAAGCCGCAGCTTTTTATGTAGATTAAATAAAATGTACAATTTGCAAAGCAATATTTTTTTACTAGCATAGATTTCCCAACAAGATGATTAGTTTGAATATAGTTAACTTGTTTATAATATAAACACATTTAGTATGTAACTTGTTGATATTACCTACCTATTTAATTCTAGACATATTTTGCTGCTTCTATTGAACAGGTTTTTCTTATGAGGTGGTAGTTTTGCATATAGTGCCAACATCTTAACGAGTAGGAATATTATTTTCAATGCATGCTTCTAATTTTTATGCATAGATAATTTTGGCAAATAAAATGTAATCCCAATAACAAATAATAAGTTAGTGGAAAATTCTAATTGAGTCCATTTATAATTTTACAATAAATTCTGCATCTTGCACGTGTCAACGCGGATAAGCTTCAGCCTCTGCCTGTGAAGGGTTTTACCATATTTTAACACGTACTTAATAAATGCAGACGGAAATTTATTATTTTAACCTTTCCCTTTCGTCAGCGGTTCTTGCTGATTTGTTTACAAACAATACTCTAAACATAGACTAGAATGCAAGTATGAGAACGGGTTAAAAAGCCAACATGAGTGTAAGTTCTTCAGTGTTTCTTTAAACATTAAGGAGTTATGATAAAGTCAGTGCTGTGTTTGATATATGCTGTACTTTTAGTAGCTGCTGCAGCACCCGGAGCCATAGATGTGGAGAAGCAGGAGATTAGTAAGTTTTCTTCAATTAGGAACCTCAAATATAGAAAGACAAGTGAAGAAAAAAAAAACATTCTTATGCTGCTAATAAAATAATAAACAAATAAAATTCTGAGAGGCGAGTTAGTGCAAAGTTTGAATAAAATAAAACAAAACTAAACCTTGAATTTGGGAACAGAAAAGGCCGAAAAAACGCTTTGTAAATTAAACGAAGCGTTAAACAAAAATTGTAAAGCTATACCAAAAATTTCGGCAGTCCTTTAGAATTGGCAAACCGTACAACAATAATGTTATTATGACCAATTTTAATTTAGAAAGTGGTCCCAACGAGTACCTCCACGAATGCCATATCATGAAGTGGATCTCTGAATGCGACCACCTGACGAGGAGGGACCGAGCCATGCCTTACATCGCGACGCCTTGCAATCGACCTGGATGTGTCTGTAACGACGGGATGCTAAGGAATTCTGAGGGAAAATGCATACCTGAAGAATACTGCCCTTCTAAAAGTACCTATTTTTTTAAATGAAATCGTATGTAGTACCTGTCTTTCTGTAAGCTGCAAAGTTTTGTGGTTCCGCAGTACCCAAAAAACGTAAAAAGTTGGTTCCTTTTTCGTGTGACGAATATGATTTTGAAGCACATAATTATCTAGTACCTACTTATCTGAAAATTTCCTGGGAACCCTCTAAGTGTACTTTACTGTTTTTTTTGCTGTTTCTATTTTAAATAAATTTTACAGATAACCTCAAAGCCTCTAAAATTCTACATTGTAGGATGTGGTCCCAATGAGTCCATGCACAAGTGCCACATTAAGAAATGCTTCACAAAATGTGAACACCTGCTGAATCCACCGCCGTGCACTGCTGTGGCACAACCGTGTCAAAGTCCTGGATGCGTATGCGATCGGGATATGTTGAGAAATGCTGTAGGAAAGTGCGTGCCTATTCAGGAATGTCCAGGTAATATTTTTCCGTTAAGAATAGGGATTTAGGCTAGATTATTTTTCCTACAGCTTTTTTTATTTCCTTTTCAACAACCAATAAATTCAACACAGCAATTTTAGTGTAGAGTAACTTGATCTTTCAATCTTTTGATATTTAAAGCATCGATTTGTGCGCATAGGTACATTGTGCGTCGTCTCTCGTACCGAGGAAATTGCGACAGTAGGAATACAAAATAATAATTTGTTATTTATTTTTTTGTTTCCTTTTAGTTGAATAGCAGCTGTAACGAGTAGAAAATCATCGAGCAGTTATCCTAATGTAGACAGTTAACAAGAGGTTTACTTATCTCATTACAATTATCAAAAAAATATTTCCAAATATTTTACTATTTTTAAGATATCTAGACTAAAAATTAAACCGTTTTGTTTATTTGCAATTATATTAATGTGTCCCATCCCATCATCTTATTATTATAACTGTTAAGTTCTTTAATAAACGCAACGTACATAAGTCAGCTATAAAGAAGTCCGGCTATGTATTCGTAGCTATCCGGATAAAAAGTACCAACATTAAGGAAAATAAAAACAAGTCTTAAAAATAAATACTAGCCGTCATTAAAATACAAACAAATAAATTACTAGGTATGTTTAGAACAAAACCTGATTTGCCAGCTAATCGCGGGACCTGAGCTGAGGTTAAGTTCAAGTTGAGATAAAACCAACAACAGTGTTGGCTTGGAAACTGACTAATCATGTCGTGTGTACTTTACGTTATATTATCTGTGTTATTTGTAAGTAATGTTATTTCTGGACCAGTGGAAGATAGCAAGGATGCTTTAAGTAAGTTTTTTATTGTTTGTATGGTTTTTGTAAGTTATTTTTATTGTTTGTATGGTTTTCATTTAAAAAAAATGAGAGGTTAATGTTGTTTTATAAACATAATAAATCAAATAACTAACTATATATAATAACAACATGTTCTCAAAACTAATTACAAACACCCTTAGATTTTAATTTAATTTATTTTTCATCTCCGTTTCATATTTTTTTCCCGCGTAAAAAGTACCTCTTCTGCTACTCTTTATTATTCTGTTTATATACCATATGCCATTCAAATCAGTTGACCGTTTTGCATGATGGAATATCAAACATCTAATCATACAAACTCACATTTATAAGTAGATTTACTCACAACAAAAAGTTATAATCATTTATCACGTAAACGTTACAGAATGTAAACCCGACGAGTACCACCACAAGTGCCACATCGAGGTGTGCTACACCAAGTGTGACCACCTGCTACGCCCCCCGGCGTGCCCGTCTATAGCGAGCCCCTGTCTACGCCCCGGCTGCCTGTGTAAGGATGGAAAGCTGTGGAATGCGGATGGAAAGTGTGTGGCTGAGGAGGATTGTCCTAGTGAGTCCTTTCTTTAAGTTGTATATTTTTTTGTCTGAATTATAAGGTATAGAAAAAAAACTAAACCAATGATGTTGCGTAGTTTTAAATAAATAACCATAAATCTATTAGCAGCTGCTCTAATAGTTATTATTGTTTACAACAAATGTTTATTGTCAGTCATTAATTCAATTAAAAATATGTAACACTTTGATCGTTTATTTTAATAAAAAGTTGTGGCCATTAAAATTAATTAAAAAAAAGTTAAAGTCAGTAGGTACATCTACTTTAGATTGCGCCTTAAACGCGTTTCAGTTTTAAAAAAGATATTGGTTTTACATTCAATAACATACCAATTAAGAGATAAAATCTATGCAGCAACACTATTAAGATTATTATTATTTTTATTTCAGAACCTTGAAACCCGATGTATGGCAGCTAAAACTCATTTTAACAACTTATAAGTAAATAAAAATTTCAATATACGCCTGTATTTAGTTCTCTATTCGAGTCAAATACGTATCAAAATATATCTTTTTTACAACCGTTGATGTTTTTCCTACATTTGTAAGCGTAAAAAAATAAATTCAACATCTTTTATATAGCAACTTTTTTGTCGTGATGATAAAAAAGAACACCTCTGACTGAGCTTGTCTTGTAGACATGGCAAAATGTAGACATAGGTACTTAACTTGTCAATATAAGGTAATGCAATCACATTTCATTCATTAATGAGAATAAGGGATATTTATTTAAAAAACATAATGCGTTTAGTTTTAGAGACATTTTAGATTTATAAGTATACCGAGTTATAGTAAAAACAACTGTGTAAAAACAGTAGATAACGAAACTAAGTATTATGGGTATGTAATGAGATTTATGTAGGAAATTTATTTTTAAGTACTTATTTCGTTCCTATCAAATAGACAGATAATAATTAATGCAATTATTGAGAAGTTTAAGTTTTGTTTATTTTAAATAAATTAATTGAATGACAACTTTTTGCTAATCTTCCATTTCATACTGTCTATTCCGTCATCAGTCTATGCCACGATGCATGTTTCATATGATTTTTTCCTTCATTTTGTATGAGTGTGATGGCAACAATCAGACCATTAGGAAAATGATGTTGCCCGTAGATACACAATAGGTATACATACATATGTTAAATATGCAATATGAGCTTGAGTTATTTAGGTGGCAATGATTCTGTAGATGTGTTGGGAACATAATAATATTCGACTTTTACGATGTATGTTGTAAAGTCATATAACTTAAATTGCCCTATATTTACTTAGTTATGTATTTAATACAAATGAAATATTAAACTAAATAAATATGTTTTTCAACGAATGAATAAAGCCGATTAAAGAACTTTACAAAAAATGTTGTTGTTATAACTTACTGTCTTAAATTATTGTAATATAGAAGAAATTTCAGGTTTAATTCAACTAAGTAAATTTAAAGTAATATTTGATACGACCGAAGAACCCTAAAAAGTTCTTAAGTCATTTTTTAGCGGGTGATGACGTCACGCGCCGAAACTTTTTTTACGAGTTTTATCTTTTTTTCCAAGTCGCAGACATGAGATGTAATGTATCATACAAGTTGAAGAATCCAAGTGTCTAAGTCTAACTTCGGTTAAGACTTAGTTGAATTGAAAAATTACTGGATGAATTGGTAGCAATTTTAAGACAAGTTGTAGAGAGGAGTATCATATTTGTCATAATGTTGGATTTATCTTTAGATTTACTAAAGATGTTTATAAAAAGTAAACGTTACGGCTTCAGACAGGTACCTCACTGTAGTTAGTAGGTACCTATATCTATCTTTTTTTTTTTTTTTTTTTTTTTTTTTTTATGTAATATAGGTAGCAAACGAGCATGCGGGTCACCTGATGGTAAGTGATCACCGCCGCCCATGACTACCCTCAACACTGTAGGTGTTGGGGGTGTGTTGCTGACCTTTAAGAAAATATATAAATAAATAAATAAAATTGGGCACCGGAATATATCTACACATTGTATCATCTTACTTGAGTCAGTTATGTTTATTTTTTCTACGTTAGCTGGCTCAAATAATAAAATATGTAGGTACTAAATATAAACACAAATATTAAATATACAAAGAATCCTTGTAAGAAGCTTTTTCATAAATTCATAACAAACTGACAGTGATCTCAATCTAGTTGACAGATCGGTATTACGTAAATTTCTGAGAAGTTGGCAATTTAGCATTCGTAAATAATGTCGTTGTTTATATGGAAAACAACTAAGTTTAACCCAACTCAAAGCTGGACATTTTTGTTTTTATTGATTTAGATTTTATGTATACTTTGCGTTGTTTAAAGCGACATGTGAATGTGGGAACGTAAATTTAATAATGTAATGTACTAATTGGGTGATTTCATAGTGGCCTGTCTTACGCTAGCGTTCAAATCAAATCAAATCAAATCAAAATTATTTTATTCATCATAGATATGTAACATATACCTACTTAATGAACGTCAATGTTACAAACTTCGACTTTACCTAACCGTAGACCGAGAGAAAAAAGCCGGCGGAAAAAAACTCCCAGCACTCAGTTTGTTCAGCGTGCGCGTTTATATAGCGCGTGACACGGAGTGTTCTCTCTCAGTTACTTAGAATAGCAATATGGCTTAAATATTGCAGACTGAGGCTATTTCTTTTCCTAGGCAATATAGATTTTCTAGGTTGAGATATTATTTACTGATGCCGTTTTCAAGAGACTTGGCTGACTTGTAAATCACAATAGGACGTCCCTGCGCGCCCTTTGGTACGAAATACATCACCGGACCTAAATCCTAGTTCAATTAACTTTAAGAAACGTAAACATTGTTAAAAGTTAGTAAACAAAAAATATTACAACAGCATAGAGCGTATGAAAAATATCATAAAAACCGCTGGCTTTTACGAATCTCATCCTTTTCATTGGCCCTTTGCCTAAATAAACGAAAAATCCCTTATTTTCGTACACGGCGTGTTATCGCGGCTGCGGGGACATTTTTCAAATTGTTTATGTCAGTTTATATTTGGAGTACAAATTCTGTGTTTCCTTGACTTTCGGTGTGAAGATAAACACGCGCGTGGTTTATACAGGGTGGGTGTCACGGAACAGAGAAGTAGATGGAAGTGTGAAGTGGGCGGGGCACGCGCGCCACTAGTAAGCGGAGGATCGCAAACCCATACCTCAGTCGTAGCTGTCTTATTGTCGTGTTCGGTTGTGTTTTGCTGTGATCGTATTGCGTTTTCTTAATCTAATATCAACTTTATTTTCAAAGCAGTAAAGTTCAATTCATATTTGTTCTAATTCTAATGTAACATAAAACATAACAATTGTAAACATGAACTTTATTTGCCAAGAAATAAAGTTCAACTTACATTGTTAAATGTAGGAACGCCACCTATTGTTAAAAAGTTGAATTTTGTGTGAGTCAGAATGGCGGGTGTATCTTAACAGATTCGAGCGAGTCTTATGTAAAACTTTAGTAGGTACCTAAGATGTACTATTTGGTACCAATTAAAGAAATTGGTGTACCTCCTTAAAAGCAGAGATATAATCAAATGCGAGTACACCCGCCACATTGACTGTAAGAATGGCGGGTGTATCTCCAGTTCTCGGTTATAGACATGTTGGTGAGTTATTTAAAGTATACCAAATTTCTGTACCTTTGGTGTACACAATTTATTTTCGGCAATTTTTTCGCCAAGTTATTGATTTCGCCAAAATCTCGCCAGGGTCATAATTTTTCAACAAAATGGCAAAAGAAAACCCCTATCTGGCAACGCTGGCGACACTCTTTCGCTCCCGTGTGTTTAAGTGCTATGGTCCTTCAAATAATCTTTTGAACTTGTAATTTGTAGACCGTTCAGTAATAATATTTAAGAGACATCTTCGTGTACAATAGTATTGTTAAAATACTACAACGCTCACAGGTACACAGCTATTTTTGTAACTTTGTAAGCACTCACCTCTCTTATTAAAATTTTTAATCAAAGTTTATTTATGCCGAAAAACAAAATTTTGCCACCAAACTATAAAAAAATCCAAATTTTAATGATATTCGCTTATATTTCATCGACAAGCACAAGTTCATTATAGATAATAAAAAAGTCCCCTTACTTAAAATACCAGACCTGAGGCCCTGTATTTAGGCGTCATATGTGTAAATGCGTACCGCCGGGAAGAATGTTGGCGACGATAAGCGCGATGTATGTCGCTACAAAGTCTCTAATACCAAAACCTTGGATTTCTTTGGAATTGAGCAATATTGCTCTTTGGTGCTCTTTTATGTTAGGTACACCAAAGGTACAGAAATTTGGTATGCTTTAAATAACTCACCAACATGTCTATAACCGAGAACTGGAGATACACCCGCCATTCTGACAGTCAATGTGGCGGGTGCACTCGCATTTGGTTATATCTTTGCTCTTAAGGAGGTACACCAATTTCTTTGATGGGTACCAAATAGTACATTATAGGTACTAAGTTTGACATATGACTCGTTCAAATCTGTTAAGGTATACCCGCCATTCTGACTCTCACAGAATTTTTTGAATGTCAACGCGAACGTGAAGTAAGTTGCGGAAGGTCGTAAATACATTATGGGTTTCAGTTAAGTAAACTCTATTTTTCACTGACAAGGTGTGTTTTTGCTTGGCAGCATTTAGAAATAAAGTCATACTGGCACTTGGTCGCAAATACCAATAAAAACAATTGTTTACATGTAGTGACTATGTTTATTATCAGTTCCATGTGTGAGTTTTGGCGACAGCGGTTCCGCTAGTAAGTTTGTCGTATAGCATTTCCATCTACTTCTCTGTTCCGTGGTGGGTGTAATGAGCGGACAAAAATGTTAATGAGAGAAAAATCTAATCTTTTTACCGTTTTTTGCTTAGCTGTACAAACTGCGTCTACGATTTAGGTTCAGTGAAGACATGCGCAAACAGAAATGGTTTTTATTAGAAAGTAACAACTCATAGATAACATAGGTGGCAAATAAATCAATTTTTAACCTAATTCGAAAAAACCTAAGTACTAAGTTCCGTTCGTTATCCATCCGTTCCTTTGTTTTTTTGGATTTGTAAGTATGTTGTTAAATTCCGCTAAACTAATTCCAAAAGACGTTGTACTTCAAAATAATAATGTTACTATAAGCTGCAGTTTACATATGTGATGGAATTTTCCCTTGCTTACAGTACTTAAATAACCTACCCATGCCTTATAACAGATATAATTGTGTTTGACAGATATATTATATGGTACTCGTACCTATCATTTATTTTAACTAAAAAAGATATATTTTCCTTTATCCCTCGTCAAGCTGAATAAAGAAACCCATGATATTTCTACCCAATGATTTTGGATGAAATACAAATATTTTTACAGAAAAGACAGAGGACAAAGTTTCTTTGACTTATTAAAGGTAGAGAAACTTGTAAGAAAAACTAATAGGGAAAATAAAAGACTCGGTCAAGTTAAAGAAGGTTAGTTTTTTGATGTACTGCAAAAAGGGTTCAGTAAAAAAATTATGTGTGATATTTTAGTCAGTTCACACATCATATTTTTTTTATTATAACGGATGTAAAAAGACCACTTCCGAAGCCTAAAACCATGTATTCTGGATCCTCAATAGTAACTAAATGCACTAACAGAATACCCAGAAAATCCAATTTAAAAAAGTGATTAAGGCTTGAAAAGTCATATTCGGCGCTTGAAACCATCGCTCACACATCAACTGTTGGTTCAGGTGCGATTGTTTACATAGCAAATTAAATTAAAACTCTATTTTGTTTGAGTGTGGTAGAGTCTAGCTGTAGGCTCTGTCTGCAGCGATTACTGGGCTGAATCGACCGGTGAAATACCACCGTCGCACAGAAACCCGACGTGAAGTAGGGACGATGTTCCTGCGTTTCGTTCGGTCAGTGCGATATCCGGTGCCCAATTGCATATGTAATTGTGGGTGTATATGGGCGGCGGTGATTACTAACCATCACGTGACCCGCTTGCTCGTTTGCTAGGTTCTCATATAAAAAAAATATATCTTATAGTATAAATGCAATTTTGTACAATTACGTAAAAAAAAGGATCGGCGTTTAAAGAAGCGGTGGCACGGTGCCTGAAACCGCGCACCGCACCACATCACACACATCTGTCGTAATAAACACTATTTTAAAACTATTTTCCTACGGATCTCTAAAAACTTGCATCTCGATCGCCCGTAGGAAATGTACGACCTACTTCCACAAAAGTTTGTCATAAATCTTGTAACAAACGCGGATGCCTCGAAGTTCAGATGCGTCTTCATTCATTGGGCTTTGTTTGAGGAATTTGCAAACAATGTTTTCATGTTTTGCTACCTTTAAGAATAATAAATAAAAAGAAACAACCAACTCAAGATAAAAGGTTGTTAGCTTATAGACCCAAACTTTAGAGGCTTCGAGAGGTAATTTGGCCTTTGAGTCAGTTAGGGTATACTTAACTATTTCAAAGGAGATATGGTGAAAAATGTGGGAGATTGAAATAGAAAAAAGAAACCAATAATTAAACCAAAACTTAAGGAAAAAAAGTATCTAAGTGTGTAGCTAACGTTTGCTTTATTAATTTTATACATACTCGTGTTTTGATGATGATAAACCGTAATATTTTACATTGCATTAAAACTGAGTGAGTGTGTTATGAGTCCGCTATACGAATATTATGAAAATCCTTGAATTTTTTATTTGCAGCGTCATTATGGCCGCTGGAAGTGCTTTTGCGACCTTTTTAATGAAAATGAGCCAATTAAGCGCATAATTGTTGGAGAACTGAAATCGGAGTAAAACTGAGCTCTCATGAAAATATTTGTTTAATCTTTGAATTGGGAACGCATAATACATACCTATCTAATAGTGTGTTACCTATAGGTTGTAGGTATGAAATTAATCTTTGACGTAAAATTTAAAACTTTTTAGAATTTCTTTTTCTAGTCTAACTAACTATACAATTTGTACCTTCTTAGATTTACGCGATCATTATCACTTGAAATTAAATTCATTAAATCGGATTTTTACGCGTTTATTAATTTGTTTTAGATTTTCCGTGGTCAGTCTACCCTTACTGAAGGTTAATCGTGTGACACGAAAAGAAGAAGAATTTTTATTTCGTTCGTTTGTATGTAAAATGTGCTTAGTCATTAAAATGAGTAAAACTTATCTACTACTTATTTTTCCCAAGCATTTTAATGTTTGCAACACAATTTTAATAAAGTGTAAAAGTAGTTGCAAACTAAGCGGTAACAAGATATAATAGGAGAATTTCATCATTCAGCGCCAATTTTAGAGTTCCGGTTGTTGCACATTAGGCGAAACCTCTTCTTGTAATATGTATGTGATTTTACCGGTTAAAGCTCGTTCGTTCGGTTGTAGTTAGAGCAGAATCCGAATTTTGTCAAAAAAAATACATAGCGTTGACAGTTTTTTTATTAATTATAAAAATATTTTACTTTTCAGATTAATAATAAATACTGAAGAATGTAATGTAATAAATAAATAAATAATATACTTAAACAATGTGTAATGTGCATAAGCACTATGTAGGAGACTTATTGCTGTAATGCTGGCAGCTATTATTTTATATTATTCAAATAGATTCTGAAGAGGAAACAATGGCATATTGACAGCTTCCTTCCAGACTCAGTCATATTTGGGTGCTCGGAATGTGAGCACATAACATTAAACTCACTTTTATGCTTTCAATATAAAGCTTTAAATCGTTTAAACTCTTTTATTCCCTTTCACGATTCCCCCAAACGTTAGTCAATGCATTTTTTCACCAGATTCAAAGATATTGGTTAATCTGAAACTTATTTCAAAAGTAGGTTAACTTAAAATTATATTTATTTGACTGTGATTAATTTCTTTGCAAGTTTTTGTCAATAGTTACATAAAAAATATTATGTGGATTAAACTTTTTTACTGCTCCTTATAGCACTCACGGTTCCAATAAAAAACACTCTACTAATTACTACCTTCTTATCAATATTTATTGACCGTAACTTCTCTGTACTTATTAAGGTTAAAAGATTATAGTACTCGTAATTTACCACTCGCAAACAAACGTCACAAAAACGAAATGAAATGAATTTAAAATCCTTTAATCACCGCGTAGTGTGCGCGGCGCCGCCATCGACTCGATTTGAAGAGACTCGTCGCTTGTCGCTGGATTATTAAAACTTTCAATTCCTCATAATAAAGTTTCATATTGAAAACGCTGACTCAGCATTTTTTACTCTCAGTTTTTCATTTTATTTTGTCGCCGTTCCCTACCAACATTCAATTGTGACATAGCAGTTTGTAGGGCCGAGTAGGAACATTCTTGTTTTGGAATATTCCTGTTTTGGAATATTCCTGTTTTGGAAATGATTTTTTGATGTTACGCCACAGATAGTACAGTTCGCTAGCTAGTTAACAGTTTGGCTTTCATGTTTAATGTACGCTCGTGTAAAATTCACAAGTTATTCGAAACATGTTTCGGTTGAACTAGGTTTTTAATAAATGCCACTTTTTATGAACTCAAATTCGTTTAAATAAATTTATATGTTTACACTAATATTTACCGGCATCGTGCTTTTGTAAGTTGTTAAACCTACCCAATTCAGTTTTGTAAATGGTTAAGCTTTGGGTTCAACAAATAGCTGTATTTATCAGTTTCGTGATTTGTCACGGTAACTAATGTCTAATATTAATCAGTTATCTTTCTTATCGTTTCGTTACCGACCCAACAAATTGAAGCGATTACTCAAAGTTCAATAAAATGGACAAGAAACCGTTTAGTCAATAGGCACTGCTGGCTTAAAGTTATTAAATGGTTGACAAATTTTGTAAGTTTTGAATTTTATTTAGAAATTTTGTGATAAAGGTACAGATATTTAAACCTTTAAATTGTGTATCTACAATGGTATCATCCATTCCATAGTATAAAGTGTTACCAGTCAATAATCGAACGTGAGAGAGACATATGTTTATTATATTCTTAATCATAACATTACTCAAATCTTTATAATTTACGCGTGTGACACCTACTTATTTATTCTGCTAACAACAGGCACCTACTATTTATTTCATTGATCACAAGTCAGCTCTCTAAGGTGTGTTTACACAGGCCTGCTTCAGCACAAAACATAGGGACCTATGTAAGCATCGTTTGTTGTTAAAGGCAAGAACTTAAGACCCGTTTACATGGTCATAACGCTTTATTGCTTGAGTATCTTTGCGTAGTTTTGATGCAAAAATGATTTGTTAGTGTTTGATTAGGATTGGGGTAGATTTGGATGTGATTAGAGAAATAGAGATGGAAAAGATTGTGAAATAAATGGTTCACTCATGCTTGACCAAACAACGAAAGACAAAATGATCATTCGAAAAATAGCGATAGAACAAATAATCATTTGTCTAACATCTCGTTTAACAAACATATAATTTTAAAAGTTATCATTTGACAAAGTTCTTATTTTGCAAATGTTTTACTTTGCAAACTGTTCAAATGTTAGAGTAACGTTTCTAAAATATGAATTTGACAAGTATTGCGGTTTTTTAAGTTACCTAAAATTCAATGTTTCGGGAACAAGTCGCCCAAAATTACACCATTGCGAAGCGCGGGCGGGTCGCTAGTAGTGGATAAATAATTAATGTGTGCAATAAAATATTCGAGGAAAAATGCATAAGAGCCAAGTTATGTCTATTTGCTTTGAAGAATGTTAATAAGATAAATCCTTTCCTCACGTTTCATTTTCACTTATTCTAAGACTTTTCTGTAGCTCAAAACTGTTACTTTAGTTATTACAACCTAACATGCTAGTCGCTGCGCTCATCGCTTACCTATGTATATTAATTATTAAATATTTTGTTACTGACCTCAATTTTTTTCAAAAGGAGTTAATTTGGGTCACCCTTTTGGAATTTTTAACCAAAATCGAACTAAATGTCACAATTTGTCAGTTTTTAAGTTTTATATTTTTCTTAAGAAAATTTTGATAAAAATGTATTTTTTAAAAGTTGAAGCAATTATTAAACGATACATTTTGACAATCGTTATTTGATTAGTTTGAAAAATAATGTTTTGTTTTAATGAAAGTTTGTCATAAGATGAGGTTGTCAATAAGGTTATTTAAATAATAACTTGTTTGTCAAATGAAAATTTAGAAAATAAATTTTAAAATTGTAAAGAAAGGAGCGTATCGGAACATTTTGTTATTATTTAACTAGGGTTTATAGCATGTCACGTTTCTTCAAATTTTCCTTCCTACTGAAATACCGCTTTACAATTATAAAATCAAACCCTAATAATTTAAAACCGAGACAATGCCAAATTTGAATATCAAACCCGTACCCTTTATGAAACAAAAGGTTTTCTTAGAATTAATGTTACTAAGATATTCAATTGTTCAATTATTGAATAGTTCAGAAGTCAAGTTGAGCTTTGAAGGTTTTGTGACTTCGGTGTAAACTAACGACCTTAATATTTATAAATACATTTGGAGCTATTCAATTATTGAAATGTTATATGTCTCTTTCAATACCGAGAAATTGTAGAAGTCCAATAATCTTATTTATTTACTCAGTTTTTTTTTAAAACATAACTTACGCTAGAAATAACTTTACAAATACAATTTTTGTCATCCTTTATTTAATATCCTCTAGATATTTCAGATAGTAACTTCTAAAAACAAACGTTTCAGTAATGTTTAGCATAATCCATTTTGTCTGTGTAAATAGTGAAACCTTTTTATCATCGATACAAAAATAAAAAACTCTACAAAATAATTAAGATAAACAATAGATGTTTTACAAAAGATCTGACGATAAGATTGGGCAAATATTTTAACTTTTACATAAAAAATATATATTATGAGTTCTTCTGCCTTTAAAGCTACTAAAACATAAATCTTTTACTATTTCCTATCCTTCTATGTCTAGAAAATATTGAAAATATATAAAAAAATAGTATCGATAGTTATCGACACTGGTTTATCGATAGTACCTATGCCATCCCTATTGCCAACCGTCGCTTGTCGCTAAAAGAGACATCTTGTATTTGTTTAGTGTTCTATGTGTCACAACACTGACAAGGCAGATTTATTGTTACAACTTGACGAACATTCTAGATGCCACTGGAATGTTTACTTGAATTATACTAAAAATACGGTTGGTGGGACACTGTGCAATATTTATGCATCTAGTCACAAAAAAAGGTTTTCTTATCTTTTTCTGTTAAAGGTAAGAAGGTACGCAAAATAATAGTGAAATAAGGTAAAAGTTAACAATCAAAAATGACATATCTCCAGACACGGCCTTATTGAAGCGCAAGCTTGTGTTATAAGCACCACACAATAGACCAGACGAGAGCCAATTTCCGAAAGACACCAACTAAATTGGCCCGCCCTGGAAATCGAGCCTTAGCTGTCGGCAGTATAACCACATAGGTACCTACCTAGGTAAGTACAAGTAACTATTTATGGAAATCTTTGACCCTATTAACAAATTTTATGGAAATCACCGCAAATTACGGCGCCAAAACACCACGAAAGGAACGTGTCCGAATTTCTTACGTTCCAAATTTAAATTCACAATTGATAGTTCCATTACTGGCAACCCCTAAAACGGCTTCTTTTCTTTATTTGAATTAGAATTGAAAACGATTCATTTAAATAATTACTGTAAAGGTACGTACAACGGATAATTTGGAACAATTTAAATGGATCCTAGTTCGCAAACTGGGGTAAAATATTCTTTCACTAGCAATTTACCCCTTTTAGTAATCCCGGGGATACGAAAAAGTTTACACGACATTTTGCAAGATTGCTTTACATTGGTGATTTTCTATTGAAAACTTTGTAAAGACCTCGTATTAGAGCATCGTTAGATGGTGAAAATTGTCGGAGCGTCGACTAAAGTTGGTCTGGGTTCGGGTCGCGGGGTATAAAATAAAATCAAATGGCACGCTTCTTTTGTTTTTTACTTTTTCCGAAGTGTTACATTGTTGCAGAGTTGGACAGGATATCTTGATTAAAAGTTGAGCGAAAAATTTTGTTGTTTTGAACCTACGTACAGTCAGAAACATAACAATAAGATCTAGGTTGGCGTTTTAAAATTATTTTCCACGTATAATCCAGTATTTAAAAGAATATATGATTGCTGTTTAATGACTTAAAATAATAAAAATACTCTAAATAATGGACAGAATAAGTTCAATAATAAAATGTAAAAAAAAAATGAATATCGCTTCAGAATAAACTCTGTTCATACATATAATTAAAAACTCCAGTATTTCCCCATTAAATACCTACTAAAGCTGACTATACACACGATTGTGGGAAACAAAATGATAGCTAAACCGGAAGCTGTTCTGCGGCTACTCATAATGTAAAAGGACCCTAATAAATACACCTCCAGTCAAACCTTTGCCTCATTCGATTTTCTCTCGTTTCCGTGTTACAATAAAATATTTATGCCGAGATCCATAATACCTCCATAAATCGTGTCGATTCATTAATGAGTTTATTAAATTACCATCAACCAGAAGGGAAAAAATCTGTAAATAAACGGAACTGAAGTTCTTCAGTTTTTCCTGTTGGTACTTAGTTTATTTATTATTATTAGTGTGAAAAACCTGAACCATTTCTCTGTTATATAGAATTAATGATTATTTTTGTGTTCATCATTAAAAAAGTGATACATTTATGGGCTTAAATTTTTAAATATCAAAAGGAATCATTTAATTAAAACACCTAAACACAAATTTACGTTTACCTTCACAAATGGATTTCACCTTCATTATCGGCCATTGCCTTAGTACAACATGAAAATTATTTTCATAACACATACCTACAAGTTTTCAAGAATCAACGTATCTAATGTGACAAAGTTGCCTACTACTAACACAATACATATTATATAAGTTAAAATTGTTCCGGCATAGGATTTCAAAAGCCTAGTTAAGGTTTTAATGACATTCATAATTGCCTATTATGTGGAATAATTTCAATTAAGGTCTAGCAATTACCTATTTTGGGTATTGTATGTTTCAGGCAGGTAAAACATTAAAACAAAATGTTTAACAATCGCACTTGTAATGAAATGAAGTGAGAAATTTCACATATTTATAAGAAGACCGATTAGGTATATTGTTTTGTTGAAAAGCTGCGTATTTTGAAGAAATTTTTGAAATAAGTATTTGCTTTTTTCCAAGAAGACAGGAAGTTTCAAAAAAAATTAAAAACATTTAGAAAATACTTATATTAACTTATGACATACTCAAATTTGACAGAAATGCACTACTACTACTAACTACTACTATTACATTACTTAACTGAACCTATGTGCGCATAGCCACTAATAGAAAAATACAACATCATCATTATCATTACACAGTATAAATTCAAGTCGCTAATTCTGTCTGTTTGTTCGCTATCTCCTCCTAAACCGCTTAACGGATTTTAATGCGGTTGTCACAATCTTCAGGGTAATTTTTTAATTTAAATTTGGAAATAAACAACGAGAAGAAAACGTTTTTTTAGGTTAGCAAAAATGCAAGGGTTCGCGAGTAAGTCGGCAAAATTACACCATTGCGAAGGTCTCTCGTATAATAATAAAATAGTTTCGTAATTGTGATTGTTTTCATTACCGTAATTGCTAATTGCTAATACACGATGAGCCACTCCACATTCAGACCGCGTCTACAAGATTTACAGGCGACGGTGGTAATACGGCCCAATACGAGAATTGGGGCGGCGAGCAAAACAAATATTAAGATACAATCTTAACACATTGTTGTTATTAGTATCGTTGTAATTAGATATTATGAGAAATGTTCTAGGTAATTAATAACAAATATTATTTTGGTACAGGTAAGAATACCTATTTTTATCATTTAACACGAGATTTGTAAAACGTCCAAATCTATGCCAGTAAAAAGAAATTAAATTATTGAGGTTGCTAATTAACGGGAAAAAAAAATTGTTGGCTCGTATCAGTTATATTGAACCTCTAGTAAACTTAGTGTTAGCAATTGCTTTAAAAATATTGATGATAAGATTAAAAAGATGTAATTGTTAATTAACATAGCAACTAATCATCCCAAATTTATCATATATTATAACCGGGAGATTATTAATTGAACAAATATTATAATTCTTGTATGCAATTCCATAAAATAACGTACTGACTACAAAGTAACAAGATAAGTTAAATGATTTACAGATTAACATCGCACAATTATAATAAATCGAATAATTCATTGCGATCATTCCGATGCAAATAACACTGTATCCATTTACTAGATTGAATATAAATCAAATTGCACTCGATTTTATATGCGATTTAAGTAAATGATGTCGTAGATTTTTATAATATATAACCCGATTTTATGGTTATGGATCGTGTACTGATTAATTAAGTACTTAAGTATTGTAACTCAAGTCGAGTTGATTGTGGGTGTATATGGTCGGCTGTGATCATTTACCATGACGTGACCATCTTACTCGTTTGCCAGATTATCTCATAAAAAAGTTATAGTTAAAATGGCGCTACAAAACCTGGAACCAAAGTTGTGTGTCCAGTGTTACTTTTCGTTGCAAGGATTGCAAATAACTTAAAATTCACAAAAAATGATTATGTGCTTTTCCGAACCAGTTGTGTTACTTTTAAATCATTAAATTTTATTTCGTGAATAAAAAAGGGCAAGTCAATTGGCATTTTCTAAAACTGCAAATTGAAGAAAAAATTAAGAATCTATTTAGTGAACACATGGTAAACTGTCAGAACTTGAAATGAATATTTATTAACATCGTTAGAAGATAAAAACAAACATTTGTAGGAAGATAAAAAGTCTAATGATAAATTCATGAATTTTCCACCTGACACTTACTTACATTAGAAGCTAACTGTTCCTACCCGCTTTCTAAAATTAATAATTTAGCCTAAAAGGCTTCATTATAAGTACGCTTTGAAGCAAAATGACGAATGAAATGAAATGTTAGAGCGATGACACACGAGCGTTGCCGGTACGTTGTGTCGTTGCAAAGCAGTGATTTCAACGGACAGCGGGCCACACGAGCGCTGCGATGTCACAACGCAACAGTCTATGATTTTCTAAAACATACTGCGGGTACATAGGTGGGGACCTCGTCTGTCACGCCGCTTTGTCCACTTTACGCGCGTTCCGTTGCTGTACGCTGTTTTGACGCACGTATGGCTTAGCTTAAAGTATATAAAACTACGGAGCGTTATCGCTCAATCGTCGCAGCGACGGCAGCGCAACGCAACGGCAACGCCCGTGTGGCACCGCTTATATATTCATTTTATATAAAACACGCGAGGAGATTTGCTTTGAAGTGTATTCGACATCGGTTTTAGTGATAATAAATTTAGTTAGTGAAATCACCGTGTTATTTGTTTTTACTTTTAATTTTGACGCAAAGATCAGGGGCCTGATTCTGTAATTTTTAACGTTTCGTGTGGTAACGTGCGTGTGGCATGCCAGTGGGTCCTGTGAGGACAATTTGTAGGTATTCTGTAAGACACGCGTGTCGTACGTGTGGCTTGCAAGCAACTCCATAAGGCGCTTCGCTTAGATTGATAGTTCATTCAACCATTCATTATTTCTCAATATCAATATCTCGTCAATAATTCATCAATATTAAGAAAAAAATATATATTTTTGTACAATTTTATTTTAAATCTGTATTAAAAGTTTTTTGATTATAAATGGATATACTTTTTTAAGCGCTTTGATTAAATATTATTTAAAATAATGTTTCGTCTGCTCTGCCTTTAAACCTTGAGCCTGACTTTGAAATGTAATAATTCGATAACTCGTTGCAATCCTAAGGTTCGAGTCTATTGTTGCAGTTAAGCGACGTCGGCCGCGGACAGTCCTAGGATGGGTGAACGCTTGTGGTATTATATTCTGATTTCTTCCGTGCTTTAGACACGTTTATTTTGTTGGTCTCAAATAGTTATTCAATAAAAATAAAAAAATTAAGGAATGGTTAGGTTCCCATCATGATTTGCCTTAAGGACTAGGTATTACCTATATATTTTTCAAGCTAACGGGAAAATAGCGTAGCAAGACCGTGGTGTTACGAATATCCTGTGGCAAGCAGTCTTTTGATCGTTGTGTGCGTTGGTGACTATAGACACAATCTAATAATACCATGACAAAGCTTATCTTGAAATTGTAATATCCTATGATTACACACCATGCAAAATAAATGGTAATTAGGTTTATAGGTTTGAAAAATATATATTGTATTAATTTATACAAAAATAGTATAATAAAAGATATATTTTTAATCAAGTTATTTTCCTGCTTTTGCTTTGGCGTGAACGTTAACTTCATGAAGCGGGCGTCGAGCTAATACGACGTCACACCTTAGTTGTTTCCACCAGCAGATTGCTGAGGACATTTCCTCTTACCATTGAAGCCCCTGAACCAGTAGCTTACCTAAAAAAAATATTCATGAAAAACATAATTAAGTATATTAGGTACAATGTTACTTAGGTACCTACTAAATATTTTTTATGTGGATGTATGTATGTACCCATACGTAGGTACATACATACATCCAATGAAATTCCAAATTGGGAAAAGTTTCTGTTTAGAACCAATTGCAATCTAAGCACATCGTTTATTATGAATATCGAGGTTCTTCTTATTGAAATAGATAATATTGAATATTTTAAATTGATATTTACCTTTAACTGTAATCATTTCTTTCCAAAACGAACCAAGAACTTGGTAAAAGCCTCGTTACTACACGCAATTTAGTTTAGCGAGGCGATGACTTCTCTTATGGGCATAAAGTTTCGGCAGCTCAAAATAGAGCTTCTCCCAGTCACACTTATCACGTTATACTTTATTTCAATATTTTTTTCTGACTTTAGCCTTTAAATGCAATATTTATCTTTGTTTGCTAACAAACCTACAGAAATGGGTGACACTACAGTCATGACATAACAGCGACGCAACCCATTCACTCATGTTACGCGTTGTTCAATATCTATGTTCTTAAATTTGGTATTCTATAAGCCCACACGACTGGGCGTCACAACTTGTCCGGTAAAAATAGGTATTCTCTAAACTTTTGGGACAATGTGACGTCATTTTTGACTGCGTGTGGTGCGATTTACAACAGTTACTCTTTGGCCACTTGTTACTCGAACGTTTTTGATAATTTAGCAATATTTTATAATTATTTGATTGATTATTACTATAAATTACTTACTTACTTAATAATTTGTACTTTCTAATGTTGAATTGTTTAATAAATATACTTTTTGAATAGAAAGATGTTGGCGCCTATTATTGGCAAAGCACTTATTATTTTCTATTGTTATTGTCTATAATTTTGTATGTTTGACTACTTAAGTTTTTGGTTTTACAAAAAATCGTAATTGAAATAGAAATCACTTCAAAAACACAAAAATATATTAAAAATACGACTTGTGCAACAAACAATATACATACTTCGGAGTTATTAGCGAGTTAAAGCTAGATAATTGATTAAATTTACCTTAAATATGTATAACCTACCTATTTGTAAGTGTTTTAAGTTTAACAATAGGTACAAATATATTTTTTTGTGCCTACCACTTCAAAGCTACCGATTTTATGGCACCTACTAGTGGCTGCCCGCGACTCGTTTCTCGTGGGAATGAGTAGTTTTCCCGCGGTAAAAAGTACCCCATATGTTATTCAGATGTATAACCTATATTTCTGTAAAGTTTCATCAAAATCCATCCAGTATTTTTTACGTGAAAGAGTAACAAACATCCATCCATAGATCCATACATCTATACATTCTCACAAACTTTCACGTTTATAATATTAGTAGGATATCGGAGGCAAAACCTATGCATCTAGGGAAAGACAATATCTCCTTTTTTTGAAAAACCTACTCTTCCACAAATTTCGTTAATATGTAGGTACAGTCAAAAGCATAAAGATATTATAAGACAAGATAGTCAAAAATATCTTTGGGTGAAAAATTCAATTTTATGTTAGTGTCATAATAACCATATCATTGTAACCAAACAAAGTTGTCATAATATCATCGCAATAATTTGCAATTTTATATAACGCATCAAGATGTTCAATATTATGTTGGCATAAACACTGTTCATTGGTATCTAAGCATTTAATTTTTCAAAAATATCTTCGCGCTTAAGAAAATTAAACTCTATGACTTAAGTCACAGTAACCATCTTTATTTATTTGTTTCATTTTAGGCATGACGTCATTGACGTGGCTTTTGTTTAGAATTGAATAAATCTTATATAATTAAAGTCGTAAGAAAATTGTTTTTTGAAAGAAAGCCCCGCCCGCGGTTTTATCTGAAATTACACTACTGGAAAATGCCGATAGTGTAATGGGAGGTAAAAATCTCCCATGGCACAACTAGTAGTGTCAAGCGGTAGTGCCTAAGTAAAAAAACGTATACATTTACATTAAACGAATTCACCGATCTCTTTGACTAAGGGATTTAGTTAAAAAAAGGCGAATAAATAACACAAGTAATTACTTAAAAAATCTAGCTAGTGTAAAATAATACCTAATTACCTACAAAAAAAAGATCACTTCTCTCGTTTCTGTGTCATTTAAAATTTCCTTTTCTTTATTTTCTGTTTTTTTCTTTACTAAGTATATGCAAATAATGTTTAGTTAAAGTAAGAATTATGTGAAGAGAAAATATTTTTTTTAATAATTGATAAAATGAACATACAAACCTATTTCTTTACTCTATTATGTACCTACAGGTAATCAACTTGACCAGTGACAAACATTGTCATATAATATGTTTTTTTATATGTCAATATGACATAACTACGCAATGAAAATCTTCAGATTAGAAAATTAAATAATGATTTTCAAATAGTAGATAGGACTTAATCGAAAAACCACTTTGGAATCTATAAACATTGATTATAGTTCTGACATTCATGTCATTGTATTGCAAATTAATGAAATTTTACTGCAGAATATTTGTAAAATTCTAACACCATCGATGATCACCATTAATCCCGAACTTCGGAATCATTGCGTGCGCATGTCATGCAAATATGGGATTCCCTGCGAGGTGTTGATTTCTGTCACAATGCTGTACTTCTAGATGTCATCAATGCAGAAGGAGGATACACAAGATTTTAATTCCAAGTTCAATATTTTTTTTTATTAAACAAAGGGTTTTGGTTTGATTTATACTTCATGTTTTATTTTTATTAAATAACTAACGCAATAATACGTAATAACGTTTTCTTCATGTAAATAAATTTTAATACATTTTTTAGGGCTACTACAAAAATAGTATATTAATACATAATTAACGTTTTTCTTTTGAGATTTAAGGGACTCGAGTCCCAGTCGCGCAATGCTCGGAGTATTTCCAGTATCTATAACTTCAAAATTAATAAATTAGCATTTATAATGCAAAATTAAAAGTAAAATCTCAATCATTAGCTTGTTTCATCTTAATTAGTAGTTAAATATCCTGTAAAGGTATTATTTCTACTGAAATGAAGAGACGGAAACTCCTCTCATTTGATGGAATAACGTCAGCTATATGACGCAAGCACATAGATACTGGGAGAAATTTCGGTGGGTCAACGTAGCGGCGCGGTAGCGCAGTGGCCAGTGCATTGGACCGGTTTTCCAAAGGTCCTGGATTCGAGTCCCAGTCGCGTAATGCTCGGAGGCCCGTTTTCCTTTTTCCTGTATCTATAACTTCAAAAGTTTTTCTTTTGATTAAGGGCACTTTTCCTGTCACGTTTAGTTTTTGTAGTCAAGTTTTACACGATTTTTGTAGGATTTTACATGTAATGGCTACACCACTAGCTTATGGACATGTGATGACAAATCTTTGCAATGATGATTAATTATAAACCTTATGGCGAAAGACTTAAATTTGCTTGTACCTTGTAACCGAAGATATTTTTGACTATTCTGGGCGCTTAGATACCAGAGAATGTTAGGCAGCCTATATAATACAGACTACTTTAAAAATAAGATGTAATTGGACATTTTCAACCCGCAGATATATATGATTCTTAGACTGGCGACAATAATTTGATAACTGTACATGCTATAATAAAATTGAAACTTTGCAACTAACATATAATTGTAGACTCTGATACATAATATATTTATGCTGCTGACTGTACAGTAAGTTGTAAAAGCTTTTGCGACGACCTCTGTTGCGCAGCGTGATTGTTGTGAGGCAGGTCCCGTGTTCGATTCTCGATTCTTCTGCAAATCAGCTCGTATCGTTTTCCTTTAGGCTATTCTGTAACGCCTACTGCGCTAACTTTAAAACCACATTGTTTGTATGGTATTCTGGAGATTTATTTATATGATAATTAATGAAATAATAAAAATGTTATAAAATACACTACGTAAGTACCTACCTAACTCTTGGTAGTGGTTCGTTTAATAAATCATAGCTTTGCAATTGTATTTTATTGGTGTCAAAGTAAAGGTGTAACTTTTAATACAACTTTGGTTGGGTAAAAACATACAGAAACATCATAAATAGGTTATTACAATTCATTTACTAAACACACCCTGTTGAATTTATTTCATCTCATACTTTGAAAATAAATTTTACCCAAAATTGATTTTCTATTTGAGGACCACTCACTGCCTGTGAATAAATTGAGATGTTTATTAAATAAAAGCATTACTAATTACTTCATAGAAACAGAAAATATGTTCCTAATTTTATAAAATGTAACTATATTGATTTGGGTTCAAAATTTTGGTTTGTTTATAAACAACTTGTCAGTGCTTGTCAAAAATGTTAAAAACCATTCTACTTTTTGTCTACCTCATGTCATTTAGATTTAATTATTCCTCTAAGTCATTGACATTGTCAATTTATTAATAAAATTATTTATAATAACATTGTCTTAAGGTAAATGATAATCTAAAAATTATGAACACCTCACACTGACTTTAATTAACAAAAATAGTTATTTCCTAAGCCTGTTGGTGGTATGTTGCAAAATATTGATGAATGATTGACGAGATTTGTTAGTTAAAAGAGGTTGCATCACTAATGACTGGTTAAAAGGAAAGCACAGCCCTAGAAGGACGCCGACCGATTTGAACCACACGCACGTTACCATTATGGTAAAAAGAGATAGAAGATAAATAAAAGGTTGAGACCAATAACTTAGGAACCCTCATGTGTCTACACATAGCATACCTAACTATAAATATATGCATAATTTAATTTATGAGAAAAATCCCTAGCAGTTTTTAGCATCGCTAAAATAATGGTTACCTACTTACATATATTTAAATTAGCCGCCTTAAAATTTACAACTTCAGCTTTACTAAGGATTCGGTAGACCGAAAGAAAAAAAATACCAAAAATACTACATACTTGCTCATACTGGTAATCAATATTATTAGCATATTTTACAATAAAAGGGATATTTTATAAAACCAGTGATTGCAAAAATAATAAAATTACCCAAAAAATAAGGCATATAAAAACCAAAATGGCTACCGGTCGGCTTGAAGGTATTTTTGTTTCTATGTTTGTTGAAAACAAATGTTGTACGTCTATAGGTTTTATTAGTCTTTGGGAAACAATGACATTAAATTGTACTTACAGAATACCAAAATAAGAAAATGAACGTGTGGCTCGATGCAGCGTGTGGGCGTGTTACAGAATACGAAAATTGCAAAAACGTCACACGTATTGGTCGATATCGGCCGTGTTGCATCGTTAAAAAAGTTACGGAATCGGGCCCCTGTTTTATTTATCGCAGACTTCATCCAAACATGAAACTTGGATGTAAATGTGAAAGCCTTTCCAATTTTTAAGTTGATATGATGAGATTGCTAATCCAAGCATTAACTGTCTCAGTTATTAGCTATGACTATCAGTCTTTTATATAAAAATGTACCTTTTCTTATCAACTCAGTACCAAAAATAAATAAAAAACTTATTCAGATAAACAAAAATGTATCTATAGAACCAAATATCCAACCCAAGAACCTCGTGTAGTACTTTCTATCAAAAGCTTTCACAGTATATAAAAAAAAATTATTTTCCTCTCAAGGCTTCATAGGTTTTCCCGCGACCCGATACTAAAGGTGTTCCGTGCGGTTCTGAGTATCAGGCAGCTTAATAGTTCCTTCAAAGCCTTTCTTATAAACTAAGAAGATTTTTATCAAAACCGACGCAAAGTGATTTCTGGCTCAATAAGGGCTGCCATAAAATTCACCCTTTCACGCTTAAATTTACACCTACTTTGTACCTTAACGCGTCTGTAATAAAGGCTAGTATTGCTTGTATGTAACGTTTCAGGATGTTGTTGGTAGAATATTGTGGTTAGATCTATAGGTGGAAATGTAAGTTATATTAGGAAAATGGCAAGATATATCACGTGGTGGGTAGTTTGTTTTTGCGGATAATGGCGAATTTGAATAGAAAATAAAGAGGAATGGGCGATATGGCGGTTGTTTATTCAATTTAGTCACTTTCGCTGAATGGAATTGGTTGTTTGTTTTGATACATTTGATATGATCGTTTTGAATTATCTAAGATACATAAATATGTTTTATTGTAATTAACTTTAATTTGTTATGTTGTTCATCGACAAAACCGCTGTAGTACCTAGTACCTTTTGTGAATTTGTATACTTTCGGTTTTTTTAATCATTTTCTCTTAGAGGAAGAATCATAGATTTCTTCAGTTGTTAAAAAGCTAAGGAATATAAATTTAACTCTTAAAGTGATTAACCGCCAGTCAGCGGAGTGATTCCGTGACTTTGGGGTGTATGTCAAAATTTTATTATTTGTACGGAAAAAAAATCATTTTGACGTTTATTTTCATAGCAGACAATTTGAGTTACTGAATCATTCCGCAGGACTCTACTTCTGCTCAGAGATTCTGTAACTTCTGGATTTTTTTAGTTTTTTTAATAGTAGTTTGTGTCACTCGAAAGTTACAGAATCACTCCGCAAATGTTTTGTTTTATGAGACCAATTAGCTTTTTAATTTTTGAAATGACTTATAGGTATTTCATTTTGGAATAATAAATATTTGTTTACTGATTAGCCATTCGGAAAGTTAAAGCTCAATACATGTAAGTATTTCAGTAGATACAATCCATTTTCATATTTGTAGTTTTTGTTCCTCAATAATATATTTCAGAGTGCTTTTGCGTCAATATAATTGTCGATAACAATCTTAAAAACGTCTGAGAACCTTTAACCCTTCCTTTGTGTCCTTATGTCCTTCGGGTGAGTTTAAGTCTCTTTTTAATAAATAATTGTATTCGAAGTGTGTCCAAGGAGAATAAATCCCCAGACCCTACCCTATACATTACAAGAACGGTAAATATTTGAAAACCAGGCCTTTCTAACCCGTTTCTGTTGTAAATTAAAAATAAATGAGTACATTATAATAACGTGCAGGTATACGAGTTTCATACAATTTGCTGAGGTCCTTTTCAGGATATATTGTGCGAAAAAAAGGAGGGTAATGACGTCATTTGCCGGGTTGTCACCTACCTTGGTAATATCGTGTAATGATTATAGCATCGCTTTGTGTTACGGATATTAGCATTTTTATGATGGCGACAACGAAATTTAAGACGAAACTATCAAAGAAATGAGCATCATAATCAATGTTTTGCACATTAGGAAAACACAGTTATTTCCAGATTGAGTATGAGTACCTATGTAAATAATTGATGGTTTACACACAAATGCATTATACCCTATTATACATTATATAAAATGCATTATATCTACACAATTTTAGAAGAACATCAAAATATGATGCACACGATTGTTCTGTAAAACGTCCTATTCTAAACTAGTACAAACTGCTTCTGATTTATATCGCTCCTAAAACTACACGGCAGTAAACTCCGATAACGTTTTTTCTGTAACTGAAATATGAGACACTCTCCCGAAAAAAGCGTTTTTATCTTAGAGCAAGCACAATAGTTTATGCGCGCCGCAACGTGTTTCAACAATGCTTTGGTTTACAGTGTTACAAATTTATCTGACCGGGTAACGACGGCCTTACACATACAATAGAGAGAGAATATGTAGCTCTGATTTAGTAGTGTGTTCGAGTCTTGAAGTAAACATGAACAATAGAGCGCCTAGTCCTTTGTATTGATCATAAGAATATGTATTTTCGATATTTACTTAAAGATTAAGCAGTGAAATAGTAATGTACTTATTATGATTAAAAGACGCGTTTACGTCCTAAAAAATCTTAACTTGTGCCTTATGACTTGACTTGACTTCTATTTCTTATCTTCGTATGTATATCTTGTTTTGTACTGTTCGTGATTATTATTGGACCTATCCCTTTCTTTTTTTATTTTGTCTCCTTTGCCAGGTTTACCTGGAAGAAATTGCTTGAAGCAATAAGGCCACCTCTTGCTTATGTGTTCGTTTATTTGTAAATTGTTTTATTTTAAATTTTAGTGCAATAAAGTGTATAAGTAATTTTACTTTAATGAAGTCATGGGAAAAACCATTTAGTTGCTGTGATCACAAATGTATAAAGTGTACAATTTGGTCATTGTGCAGCGTTTGAAACTTTTCTTTTTTGAGCATAAGGTTCATACTCGCTTGTGTCAGTTTGTTGCTTATATACATTATTAATTAATTATGGACATCGTATCAGGAAAGTTTACAGCACTATATGTTTCGTGTTATAGAGTCCGGTTAGGCACAACGGGATCTCCCATGTCATATGTTATGACAGCACTGCGGATGGACGGACAAAAATTCAGTCCCCGTGTTTTTATATATACGTATGTGTCGGAGTGAGGGAAGGAAAAAAAAAATCGTTTTGTTAGGTAAGTTGTGTGTATGGAAAAACTATAGTTTTTATAGTACAAAGTTTTAATAGATACAGTCTTCGTATTTTAATTAAAGTGTCGTTATCAAAAGTAATCGCAAAATGACGACGAATAAAAATGGTATGGAACTAAACTCTACGTGTACCAAACTAAAACTGTTACTTCACATAAATTTACCGTTATAAATATTAGACTACGGGTTATAAAACGGTAGTCAATGATTCTGAAATCGATTTGATTTTACTTTTACTACATGCCAGTAACATTGAAAGAGGTTCTATACAACCTCTTTCCTTAAAGAACCTACTTTTACTTTTTATAAGTATAATACAAGTTGTATGTTGAGCTGTCAAGAAAACGTTACTGTTGCAACCCCAGAGGGGATTCGAAGAAAGAATCTTACAGGAAGTTATATTTATTGTATTTGAGATAGCTGTTCAGTATTCTTCAAGATATTTCATTCTATTGGATAAGGTGTTTCGTGAATACTGATACAGTTGCATGCAACTCAATATTACTCGATCTTAACATGCCAAGATAAAGTTTCATAAAATTTGTTAGGTAAGGTAGCAGTTTTAAACTCGAGATTTAAGGGGTATACCGAAGTTAAAAAGTTAGCCGGTTTTCCAAAAGTACTATAATTAATTGTGTCTACTATAAGTATTGAATCCTCAGTAATAGCGTTAATACCTCCTGTGTTTTTCCTTACCCTGTAATCTTGATATAAGGTAGTTAAGATGATTTTAAACTGCCAACCTAATTACGTTACCGTTCTGACTACCATACTTTTAGACTCAGCACATTTTTCAGCGGCCTCGAAAAACCAACCAAAGCCTCGTCTAGCCGAAGTTTTTTATCGAATTACAAAATTATTCTAAAGTCAAACGACTAAAGTTTCGCGATTAGAAATTTTTGTAAAACATGTGACGGTCGGAAGTTTTTTAATAAAACGTTACGTACATATTTCCATACAAATTCTTGGATAATTTCTTTGTATATTTTTTCTAATCCATCACGGTATCGTAACTGTCCTACTTTGAAGTTTGTCTAAGAAGTAAGAATAAATAATGTTTGTTACAGAACGTTTCGACAAACATACTTATTTATTTTAACTGTGTCCAACTTATAAAACTTAAAACGATAACTTCACATACCTAAGTGTGAGTGAGCTGTATCCCAATTTCGTTAAGAGCATACATGCGACAATGTTTCAAAGATGAACACGAGAAACTCTGTATAATACGGGACAATTTGTATCAAAAACTTTGCACTCAATTACTGAGTTGTAGACTTGGTTAGTGCTAATGTAAACCTAGTTCGTCAGGGCAGGACTTTATTGCTCGAAGTTTCGGCACAGTTAAATTCATACGCCACATTCGTTCGATCACTGAGCGATGGACGCCGCATGGAATCGTTGACAGTTTTAGTTACGTAGCGTACTCGTGGCGTAGTTTTTCTATTTTTTATTTGCTGTTGTTTTTAACTATTCTGAGATAAATGTTAGTGTTGTACATATATATTGTATCCTCGAGTAATAGAAGCTTCATATTTTCTAGCTCAGTAGAACATTTGTTCAACCGATTGTTTTTATTAAAAACTAGCTTTCCGCCCTGCGGTTTCACCCGCAACTAAATGGTTTTTCCCGTAGCAATATCTTACGGAACCCCTTTTTTTTCAAAATAAAATATAGCCTATGTTACTCGTGGATAAAATAGCTTTCGAATGATGAAAGAATTTTTTAAATCGGTCCAGTAGTTTCGGAGCCTATACATTTGAAACAAAAAAACAAAAAATCAAATCTTTCCTCTTTATAATATAAGTATAGAATAGATAAATTTGTGGTTAGTCAGATTACAATTAAGCAAAGGCGTTATTAAATTTCTGATACAATAATATTGAATGTATAGGGATTATACTTATCTAATGCATCAAATAACCTTGTCTTGATTGCCACGGCTTCTATTTCCCCATGCAGTCCACCACATAGTGTACATATTTGCCTCCATTAGGTTGCAAAGGGGAAATTTGTTAACAACTGTACGTAACATTTCTCGCCCCGAGATATTTATTTATCATGAAACGTAACAAGGGAACTTGCCAAACAGCTTTCAACGTAATGATTTCGACAAAATTGAAAGTAGACTTAATAGGAGCGGGAAAGTTACAAAGGGGATGTCAAGGGAATACTGTTAGCGAAACTTTTAGACCGATAGGAATTGTAAACAAACTAATAACTAACTGAGGCTGTATATGGAAGCTAAATCATTTATACTGCACAGGGTATAATTTTGGATGTTCAATATGATTCCAAGCATTGAATTTCTTATCAAAAGCACATTAATCATCGGGAAACCGGTTTAAGTCAACTTATTTTTTAAATAGGTACGAGGTAATAAAATAATAATTAAGGTTTAGGTTTTAATCATACTTGCGAGGCAGGTAATCAAAATTATACAAGATATACATAAAACATTGACTGGTGATAAACCTTGAAAACTGTGTTAAATAATTTGTATAAATTTGTTTCTTGAAGTTACAGCCAAATCAAATCACTAAAAATCGATCTCTAGAAGTCCATTTCTCTTTATTTACACTTAGTCTTACAAAAGATCGCTCTATTACGTGGTGTCGTAAAAAGCTTGAAGAGCTTATCATTCCTTCTGTTTACAACCGGCCATTACAATAAAATAGTTTATTTATTCGTATCAAACCTAGCACTAGGAAAGAGTGTTATAAATCTGATTGCTCGCGATACTGAATAATAAATGACAATCGTAAATCTAGTATGAAAACTCAATAAATCTAAAGGGATCCTAATTCTGCTAGGACTTTAGCTAAATATTTATATAAGGTCTGTGTGTGGAATTATTGTTTTGATTTAACTTTCAATATTATAATTCGTTCAGGTTTCTCCTTAAACTTCATTGCTGGTAAGAAAAATATTTGTTACATTGGTCATAATTATTGGTCTAGATTTCTAAAATTTGGTGTGTAAAATATATTCAACGTTTTTGTAGATTTTGTTGACAAGGCTTAAAACGAAAATTTTCTTTAACATACTTAAATTAGAGGAAAATCTAAAATATTTTTCTTTTCATTAATAAAAAATATTATTGTCCAAAATATTTCATCAAAATATTATTTTGAAAATCATCACGGTTTTTGGCTTAATAGATGGCGACATTGATTTATCTATCTATTAATTCCAAAAAACCTTTATTTTTCATCAATTTTTACGTTATCCAGATTTTTTTAAAAAGTGACGTTTCATTCTCTTAAGCTTCGTACGCCCCCAGTTTGAGCGTCTGACCACAGATGGAGCTAGGCGCATTTGAGCTGATTGGCGACTCACAGTCAATACACACACACATTTTGCGTTTGATTGCGCCTGAAATTTAGCCAACTTAGCCGGACGTTTAGCCCACCTGCGATGGTATTAGCATATCCAGAATTTTGATTTTGCGAGCTCATTATTAAGCACTGAAAGCTGGTATGAACTGGTTTTAGATGAATTATTGAGTTATAGTTTTGTATTGGTTGCATTTATAGGGTGTATTGTGATTGTGAGATATTAGGTGATAAGGTGATGATGACAATTCACGTATTTATGTGCCATTTGTTTTTTTAAAGGTTTGTATGTTGAAACTTAATGAAATGGATCAGAACCTAAAAAAATAAGTAAGTTCCTATAATTGATGCAGGTAAGTACTACGTACTGCCCTTACTGTTTTGTCTAGATATGTGAGTAAATATTAGACTTTTAATTTTTTTAACTGTGTTTTATTAAACTAAGCGATATGAAAACATATGCTCAGTGATTTGGAGGAGTAGAGTAGTCTTATTGATAATGGCATCCCTAACAAAGTTATCAAGGCTTAAGTCAATAGTAGAGAGCCAATAAGAAAAGTCAAGTAAGAAAATTACTAAAGCCGGAATTAACCTGAGCAGATCCTAAACCTTAAGTCCAGCTTTAACTTATTCTCTAAGTCTGTTATAAATATTCGCGTTTTTGAAAACAATGTTGACTAAAAGAAAAGTTTGTTTGCGCTAATTCCAAATCTCACGCTTTTCGCTGAGTCGGAACACACCTTCTTAATTAATTAAGGCTGTTATGAATCTTTTTTGGCAATTTGAATTGTTAATGCCGGGCCGGTACCTACTTTGGTAAACTTTTTCCATCTACGCTTTTATCTCTTGTTGACGTGGTTTTTCAATCCGATTATTGCTCGTGTAGGATTAACGCTTCGAGCTTATAAAACGTTTTCGGAGATATGAAAAGGCTTTTTAATCAAAATAATTTATCAGGTGTTCAGTGGGACGGGGCAATGAACATTTCGCCATTTCGATTGCACTAATGGACTTACGGGAGGATATTTTAACTCCAATTCAGCGATTATAATAAATGGAGTTTTTATTTCAACGTGGGATTTTCTGGCCGTCCGCTAATGGACGATTTGTTGTGTTAAAATTATGGTAATAAAAGTACAGTAACTGTGATAGTTGTTACGATAAAATATGTGAAGGTGAGTTTTTAAATAAAAAGTGTTTGATTGTAGTAAAAATGTTTTATACCAATCAATAAATATCTCTCTTATCTTGCTTTGGGTGAAGAGGTAATTCATGTGAGAATTCTCAACGACTTCTCGGTGACCTCATATCATATAATGCGTGAAATAAAATTACAATATGAAAATCGCTGTCAAATTCTAGTTTGTTTGATGCCATCAACTTTTTCTGACACTTCAGTTGGGCGTCCCATGATTAAGGACCTCAACAGTAAAATTTCCATCACCACAAAAATAAGGTCATCATGTAAAAAGTTTGTCCGCATGTCGTTCCAATGGGACGCAAACTGGCGACTTAACTACTGCGGAAGGTACCGCGGGGACATAGCCTGGTTTGAGCTGAAATATTTACTGTAAATAATAAATAATGAAGTTGCACCGCACAGGCTCCAGAGGACTTACTGTTCGCTGGTGTAAACAAGGGGTTTAATGAAGGCTACGACTCTAGTTTTGTTTTGTTTGTTTGACTTGCTGTAAAGAAGAATTCCATCTTTAAGTTTTTTATGCAAAAAAACACAATAAAGGATAACATTGTGACGAAGGCTCGTATTGACAATTGGCTCTTACATGATTTGTTGTTTTTATGACATATTTAGCTCTTCCGTGGATTAGCTGTTTATAAATAGGAAAGGCATTAATGATACATTTAATGAAGAAAATAAACCACAAGTTCGTATCTCTTTTACTATAGGTACAAAACATATGTCAAACTAACTTACCCAAGTAAAAATATAAATAATTTGTTCCGTAAATAATTTATACGTGCACTACACACATCCCCGCTGTCCGAAACATTTTCATTAGAGCCCAACTTCTAGAATATTCAACGTTTTGGTTAAGCAGCTGCCAATGCGCAGGAAAATAAAATGGGAAGAGAAACAAACGACTGCGGTCAAAGTTATCGTTACCCGAGGGGAGGTGGGGATATTTTGAATGTAAAAGTGTAAATTAAATTGGTAATTCTATCTTTTAACCGCCGATTTGAAAAGGTGTTGTTTGTTGGTAGTGTTTTGAATAACTACACGATGACAAATTTATATTATGATTTTTTTTTACTTTTGCAAAAAAATAGGAAATTATCCTTGTTCTGTTTATTATGATGATTCAGTATGCATACGACTCATAGCGGATATATTCCAAGAAAAAACTTTTTCATTTTTGAAAGTTTAAGTACCTATGCTGTCTTAATTTTCTAGTTAGTTTTATGTTAAATTTCCATTTCATCGCCGAAACGTTTATTCAGTGTCCGTTATAAAATATGTCCAATTATCTAAAACAAAGCAGCCAGCAGACCAAGTTGCAAAGTTTTGAGAACAACCAAACTTACCTACAACTTAATTCTAACTTACTTGCTCGTATATTCCCAGATGTCTTGCACCGACTCCCTTAAATCTTTGTTAAGTTTTAGATAATAAACTAGTTTTTAGATTTGATTAATTTTGATATGAAAATAACTTAAATATTTAAAACTAAGCTGGACGTTGCTATGAAAAAAAAACAAAAAGAAAAGCTGTTTACTCTAACCTAAAATTTAATTTGTAACCGGTTTGAACCAGTTTTAACCACATCGGCCATTAACCCGGTCGCAACTAGTTAAATACACTTGCGACGTATTTTACTAAAACCGCACGCCAAAATATAAAAATTCATAGTGCAGCCTTTGTAGTAACCAATAGAAAATAGTACAAAAAACCTCTCCAGAACAGTGATTGAAATCCGTTCGTATAGAAAGGAAATGTCGTAAAATTTTATTCTTGGGTGTACTAGATAGTAAATTTTTGAATAAAATCCGAAACTGAATTCATTGCATTGGTTCTACATTTTCATGAAATGCATGTTATTATAAGAAATAATATATATGACAGAAGCTTTAGACTTATAGGAATCGTAATTTTATTTTTAATTTAAAGAAACACTTAAACTTTTCTAGAAACCTTTAAAGGGAAAAAAAGCCGGACTTAAAAAATTTCCTTTTTCTTATATTATACATTAATTTATTATATTATGCTTTGTATATAAAATTATTTAATAGGATTCATCAAAGTATCAAGCTAAACGCTTTTAATTCTTAGTTCGACTATATTTAGGAAAGTTAGTATTTTTTTATAGTTTTGAAGTGTACTGGGTTGCCAAATTCTAAGCTTAGATTTGCCGTTTGTGTAAATAAATTATTCTAAACGCCCCATTTGGAGACCGGGAAGGTTATTAGCAGTAATCCACCAAATTCTATGCGACTATTATACCGTTATTGCACCTAACACAGTTATTTTAACATTCGCTTATCAATATTACTTTATATTAAAAGTATTCTCAAAAAGTTATAGTTTTTCGACGAAATTATTAAGTACCTAAACTATCTAATTTTACGTGTGGGCTTTTCTCAAAGATTGGAAGAAAGCTTTAAACAAAAGTTAACTCAAAGGTGGTATTAAAACATTCCAGAAAACTGCAAGTTAATTCTGAAACAAAATCCTGGAGTTTTCTTTCAGCGTCTATTATACCTCTGATGCCCTACCCTTTATCATCTTTTGTACAACGTTATCACGTAATAACTTGAATCATATGAGTTAATGAGCTTCCTTACAGAGCGTTTTCTTTGAAGACATTATCTGGCACTATTCTTAGTAGTCGTTATGACGGGCAGAAATCAAATCTGCTATTGTGGGAGTTACAATGGCGAAAACTAGAAGAAGCACTGGATAAACCATTTTTTTTTGTTTATTACTTAAATGAAATTGATTTTAAGCATTGTAATCCGAGAAGGAGGCCCTGTGCTCAACTTTGGGACATATATAGGCTATTTTTTTTTTATTATTATTTAAATTTTTATATGAATGTAAAAATGACTATTTCGTGTGACCAAGAGAGAATGACTAAAACTAATTTTTTTATGAGACTTCTAACTTTATTTTCGACCCTTGCATCACTGATACTGAACATATATTTACTAGTTTAGGTAAGTTTTAACTGTGATTATAAAGGGGTAAGTTTTTTCCAAAACAAGAGGCCAAAGAATTGAGATGCTCTAAATACTCGTACCTTATATACCTAAAGCTTTAATACCAATGCCGATTTGTACTTAATAAATTTTAGAATGTTCCCACAAGGCAATTTATAAAAATCAATGAAAATTGTTATTGAAAATTGAGTAATTGAAAATGTCTCAAAGAAGAAGCGACCTTATTAAAACCGTAATAACAATTACAATTTAATCATCTAAAGTCTATAACAAGTTTACAAGCTACATGACTTGTAAAGCTGAACCAAATCGGGTTAGTGCGAGATATATGCTCCAAGCTGAGATTTACGGTTGCAATAATGTTAGAGTAGTGGCCTAACGACCACCTCTACATGTGAAGTGAAGTATTTCATACATTTTATAGATAGCAGCGGGGTTTTACCTAAATAACCGTTTGGAACGGAAGAGGTTCTAGTTTTAAAATACCTACTCACAGGAAGTAATATGTGTTTTCAGTTGAAACTATTTGATTTATTCGTTTGTTGGCTTTAAAGTCTTAAAAAGACTTAAGATTTCATACTTGACCTGTGATTGGTTATGGGTTACTTGAAAAGGTGGTTTAAGTATACAAACCTAACAACTTCGTCTTCTAAGAGCCAAGGATGCATTAATTGATGCGCTCCTGCAATTTGACATACGTGTTACATATGAATAAATACAGAAGGTAATTTACATTGGACTTACCGTTATAAACAACACTACACTCACTTACAAACTTACCTTCGTGTATAGTAAAAAAAATCTTTTTTTTATCTTAAAAAATGCAAATTTACTTAACTAGCATCTTTCACCGTTTACGCATTGCGCGCAAGGAAAGCTCTCAAAAGTTTTTCCGTTTTAGCAACATTTTTAATTGCTGGTCCGCTCCTATAAATTGTAGCGTGATGTTGCGATTTTCGTAAAATGGACTTTGCAACTCAAATATAATTATTAAATTTGAACCATTAGCATATTCTTATAAATAAAAATATAATCTCTTTATGTTAAAATATCAAAAGATACGTATATAAATGATTATTTTTTGTGACTTTTAATAAGCTAAAATATCTGTAGGTAATGCCTAGTTCTTATGTTCGTATGTTTATTTGTCAAGTCAAATGCCTTTTTACTTAAAATCATAATGAAGTTATAGATAAGTACTGGAAAAAGAAACGCGGGTCTCCGAGCATTGCACGACTGGCTTTTTCCAGGGTCGGTGACATTTCGGACCAAAAAAACTCGGACACCTTCGCCAATGTATGGATTTTCAATTTTAATATTATTTTTTTCCATACATTGCGAAGCGGTCCGAGTTTTTTTGGTCCGAAATGTCACCGACCCTTTTTCCAGTATCTATAACTTCAAAATTAATAAATAAGCATTTAAAATGCAAAACTAAAAGTAGAATATAAAATCATTTCACCAAGAGGTCCAGTCACTGGCCACTTACCTTCAGAAACAATGTTATCGGCCTCTTAGAAATCTGATGCAAACCGCATTTGTCTCGAAACGTTTTCCTTTTATTCTTGTTTAAATTCTATAAAAGCTTTATCTATAAAAAATATCTACTGTTATTTATTTATAAATATCTGTATATTTGATTATTAAATAAAACTATTAGTGAAAACACAGATGTATGTACAAAAAAAAAGTGTTCTTATTAAAAAAGTGAATATTTTGAATTCCCCAAGAATTTCAATCTTTCACCTTGTAACTTTTAATTAGGTTTTGTTGGTTAATCTCTTCCCTATCAACAAAAATAATCCCAAAAACCATTTTAAACATCCCGACTTTGAAACCACTTGAAATATCTCCGCGGCACAATATTTCCTGTGACAATACGTTACAGTGTGGTGCTGTGCAGTATTTGTGGTGCTGTACAGTATATGTGGGGCTGTACAGTATTCCTGAAAGTTAGTAGGAAACCATTAGAGAGGCCACACCTGCTGTTGTGTGGGAAAAAATGCGGGGAAGAACGAGCGGTGTGTTAAGACTGGGTTCTGTATATTGTTTAATTATTAGCTATAGCTAGTTGGTATTTTAATTAAGTTTAAAAAAATATATATTATTAACTAGTATCCGCCCGCGACTCCGTTCGCGTGGAAATCGGTTTCCCGTGGGATTGAGATGTTTTCCTGCGGTAAAAAGTACCCGATGTGTTAATCTGATGTATAACCTATTAAACTGCAAAGTTTCATTAAAATCCGTCCAGTAGTTTTTACGTGAAAGAGTAACAAACATCCTTAGGTATATCAATCCGTACATACTCACAAACTTTCACATTGATAATATTAGTAGGATAGAATAATATTTAATCAAAGAATTACTTAAACAAAGTTATTTTTATTTATATTTGTTTAAAATATTAAAAAAAAAAATATCCCAAACGCGTACCTTCCCTATTTGTTACTGTTATCATATTTAAGGGACCATAACCGTTCTAAGAACGTGTTAAGCAAATACATATTATTTGTATAAAAACTTTACAAGCCGAACCGCCAAGGGTGACGCGGCGCCATTTATTTTTATTTGATTAAAAAAAAGATTTATTTTATTGGTGCAAGCAGTATGTATACCCGATATTTTGGATTTAATGTTTTCATACAAACACAAAACAACGTCAATCTATTTCAGTGGGCACAGTAGACAGCAGAATTAACGTTTAATTTCCGTGCACATATGTTCGTAAGACTTCCGTTATTATACGTTGTAATGGGCCTTTAATCTTAAAGGCAATCAAATATGATTACAAAATATTTAAATATTTCTCATTTTATTTAAAAAAAACCTTTAATTACGGATCCCTAAAATACTTCCCAAAACTGCACCTTCCTTTTTTATTGCAATCTGCGCCAGACAAATGTCTACCATATTGTGAGGCCTGAATGCAACACCCACCATTACTTTGCTCTGAATTCGTAGTTTTTTCACAAAAAACACCCACGCAACACGAAAAAGTAAACCGAATCCCTATAGAAAAGAATATGATCCTAAAAAAACTTTCGCGTCTTGTAACGGTCTCGAATTTCAATATTTCGTTGAATACACTCCTGAAGGTCAAATAATAACGCTGCGATCACCTTATACAAACAAATATTACTGGTAACTCATACAATATGTATTCCATGCGTGTCTTTCATACAATTTGGCTTACCTTTCCCAAACGCCTACAAGCGACTTCTTAGTACTTCGCGGACGTCGTAGCAAGCGGACGTGCTACGAGCTACGCGTGGAGTTCGTAGTCGCGCTACGAATACTATTCGGAGTATAGTGCTACGATAATAAAAGTCATTAACAACGGACTTTGAATAATTAATTGTCAAGGTAATATTTTTTATTAGTGTTTTGTAAACTTTTGGTATTTTTATTTCAGGCAAATTACTCTTATCATAAATAATTTACAAAGCGTTGTTTTGTGGTTGAATAAATTTTAATGAATGGCTTAAAATATGAGTATTTACAAGTTAGATATTAAATTTAATGGTATTAAATTTGACTGAAATATAATAAAATACATAGCTTGAAGAAGAATAATTGTAACTATAAACTGCAACGAAGCTATTATATTAATTCTAAAGTTAACGAAAGTAACGCAATATTCCTATGCATATTCAAAATTTGCGCATATCTCAAATGGGATAAATTTCTAATCACACCATCCACAAACCAAAAAAGAATATGCTGCTAAAATTTATTTAATATTTTTTGTTATAACACGTATTGTGTAGAAGGTATAATACAATATTCGCAGCTATATTCGTAGTCGCTATATAGTTACAAGACCTTCGGCCGTCTCACTTGTAATGCTTGTTTGTCGCAGGGTTTATCGTTAATAAGGCTTCTATGAGTGCGACACGTTCACTTGTAGGTGTAGGTTATTAACTGTGCTAAATACGGGGTGTAAAAGAACTGCTTCCGTAAACAAAAACTGGGCATTGCTGGAGGGGTACTGGTTACGTTTTGAGCAAAAATAATTGTTATTATGATAAACAGAAAAAAATTTTTTTTTTGCGTAATTGTACTAAATTGCATTTATACTATCCGATTTTGCGATGATTTCAAATTAAATAGGTTTTTAATTTAATTAAATTAGTAAATAATCGCACCTGTACCAACAGTTGATGTGTGAGCGATGATTTCAAGTGCCGAATATGACTTTTCAATCCTTAATAACTTTTTTAAATTGAGTTTTCTGAGAATACTGTTATTGAAAATGGTTACTATTGAGGCTCTAGAATACATGGTTTCAGGCTTTGGAAGTGGTTTACACCCGTTATAAAGTTAAAATATGTCACAGTAGTATGAGGAAACAAGGCGTTTTGTGAAATCACATTTTTCTCGATAGTGACACAATCTTGCTGATGCTATAGTTATTAAAATAAGAAAGGATTTTAATAACATTGGATATTTTTTTTACTTTAATATTTATACAAAAAAGTTTTCATTAAATTTTATCTGTATTTGAATAGGTGAATCAAGTTGAAGCTAATATAATACTACATTATTATCATCATCATACTTATATTACTTTTTAATTTTATTTTAAAATTTATAAAAATACGTAATCCCGTAATGATGTGGTTTTTCAAAATCTCTTATTAGCAAATTTTACCGCAACCTAAACGAAATAAAAATAAGTGGAGTTCATGGTTATTTATACAAACGTTTAGTTAATTTTCTTTTCCATGCTTCGACTAAAGCTTTGCATATTTTAAGGGCCGATTTTTCAATAGTCAGTTAAGCTTATTCTATGGATAGCAAGAATGTAATTTTTTCAATTAGCAGATGAGAACTAACACAAGGTTTAACTCGAAAACTTAGCTGCCTTTTTTGCCTCAGTTTAGCAGTTATCTGACAGTTTTTTTACGTTGCTGCCGTCATTATTCGTGTTTTGCTTATATTTGTAAAACCATTGGTATTTTGCTAAATTTGAAGATAATAATTTATAATTATCAGAGCGGGACAAAAATATCTATAACAAGAGGTTTAATATGGAATATCCGTGCAATAAGCTATTGTTGACATCACATTTATATACATTTCTAGATGGGTAATATCCCATTTGATTCGTTTGATGTGTGCTTGTCACAAATAAAGACTGCTAAAGATACGCTTATCGAAAAATAGATATTTTGAAAATGATATTAAAATACTAAGTAAATATTAAGACAGTAAGGCTAAATATCTCTGCGTATATGAAATACCAAATCGATTTTTTAAAAAAACATCAAACATATTTGTTAACAATCAATATAATATGAAAGAAATGCTTTCTAAACGTTAACAGACACATGTTAAAATGAATTGTATTTATAATTTTAACTTGTATTTTTTTATCGGTGGGCTCCATCTAGTTTTCAGTAAATCTATGTAGGCAAAGCATTGATAGATTTCATACCTTACGTTTTTGTCAATTGGGACACACGCTGTCAATGCATTGAAAGTTTACTGTCCTTTTCTAACAACTGTAAAATACATGTCTCGTTCTCGCAGAATTGATGTGAAGCTAGACACAAAAATCAAAAGTATAGCTAGCAGAGGGATATCTGACCACTGAAAAATTAAAACTTTATTATTCGTCACAGTTAGAGCTATCGGACTGTTCAAAATCTGGCATTTTAACTGGCTATTGAAAAATCAGCCCTAAATCGAATAATTTGTCGGCATAAGTATTTTTTTATGTTGGTGAAGTGTAAGAATGACATGAATTCATAGGTTTAAAAACGAAACTTAAACACACTAACGCAGTCCACTTAAGAGTTTTAACCTGAGCAAAAACACAAAGTGTTGCTCTTTTATAGAGGACTAGTGGCCGCCCGCGACTCCGTTCGCGTGGAAGTCGGTTTCCCGTGGGAATGATAAGTTTTCCCGCGGTAAAAAGTACCCTATGTGTTATTCTGATGTATAACCTATATTACTGCAAAGTTTCATCCAAATCCGTCCAATAGTTTTTACGTGAAAGAGTAACAAACATCCTCACATCCTCACATACTCACAAACTTTCACATTTATAATATGAGTAGGATTTCATAAAAATAACGAATAAAAGCATTATTTAATTTCGTAACATGTTTTGAGATATCTCTATTAAAAACAACATGTATTCACTTCAAGTATCTTCTTAACAGAAACAAAAAAGACTTTATCTCTTACCAACAGGCGGGTCTTCATTCATATAATATTCTCGTATACTCTCAGTGGTGATATATTCAGGCGACGTGTGACAACACTTCATTTTTGAAATAGGACAAGAGGGACTAGTCATTGATCCCTTTTGGCCGCAACAAGCTTTTGTAACGAGATGCGGAAGGCACAGAAGAACTTTAAGTATTCATAATTGGTAGTAATGTTCACAGTAGGTAGCGTCTAGTAGAAATATCCAGTGTATACTTTATAATTGAAGTGAAACATTAATAAAAAAACAACAAGTTTTCCTGTTTTTGGGTTTTCAAAACCTTTAACCAAACTTACAAGATTTATTTCAATAATTTATTATAGTCAACTTGTCCCGCCTAAACATTGCACGATTATTATTTTATCAAAAAACGGTTTTGCATCTTTTATCAACCTCAAAACTGAATTGAATCCGTTGCTCAGTTTAGTAGGAAATACGACTAGTAAAAAAAACGTAATATTTTATGTGTAATTTTTCTTCTGAGCTTACCTTCATTAGTTTTTCATACCCAGAATTTTCACATCATAATATTTCACAAAAGACTTATTCGCACTTTGTGGTTGTTTATTGCCAACCTCTTTTCGGGTAATAAAGGGAAATGACAAAACGTTTGTACTATATAAGTGTGATGTTAAAGTTGAATCAAATTAATTTATAACCTATAATATAAAATAATCCATATCCTACTACTATTATAAATGTGCAAATGTGTGTTTGCTGTCTGTCTGTATGTTTCGCTTTCACGTCAAAGCCGCCGGACCGAATTTTATGAATTTTTGAATAGACATCTCAACAGCCTGAGATGAAAATAGGCTTTTAATCGCGGTAATAAGTCTGATTCCCACGGGAAATACACTTCTTTCAGACGAAGTCGCGGGTACCCACTAAGTTATAATAATAATATAATATCATTATCTTTCAAACATTTTTATTGAGAAACATAATTAAATTTACATTATGTAAATAAGAAGCTTCATAAAACTCTTCTTTAAACAGAAAAAGGTCGTAAATCAAAAATAAAATTAGACAAACATTTCCATTATCCCGTACCAACCCATTTAAAAATAAATCTAAAAAGATACCTACTTGCCGTCAATTAAAACGAAAAAGGTGCTTCATCATGAATGAAACCATAATCTCATTACCCGCTGCAAAACCACTTAACCCCTAAAACGGCACAAAATCCAGAATACGGTAAAACCCGTTCGGAATCGATATCGGAAAATCATTAATAATAGGTACCGTCTGCAACTGTTATTTCACCATGACGTACACATATTTTCTAAGTAGCCAATATCCTGTCTAGTAAATAATCCTTATTGAATCCCGAATTGCTATATTCGCCTCAATCACTGTCAGTATTTAAGCATACCCTAATAACTGAACGACAGGTGACTTTAATCCCTAATACAACGTTAATAAAATGCAAATTGAACAGGTAAATCATTTTGTGTCAAGTATTGCTGTTATATTAATTTTGAAACGACTTTATTATAAAAAGATGTTGATTTATGGCCGCCGTTTAGATGAGTGATGGCGCGTCAACTTTCAGAATTTGTAAATAACACCTTTATTCCTTGGGAAGGTGAAAAGTCTATTTTGGGAGACATTATTTTTAGTAGAAAATGTGATTACAGTTATCACACTTAATTTTTTTTTTTAATATTGAGAAAAGATAATAATTTATAGGTATAAAAACAAGGTAGGTAAATAAAATGAAGTTTATATATTGTTTCCAAACTTAAATAAAAGTGGTTATGAACTTTTATAAGAAGCTGGGCCGGTTCCTCATAAAAGTTGATAACACCATTTTCTTTCAAACTATCTTAAAAGAAAAAAAAACGGTAGATGCAAGAAAAAGCCGAACTTAGTTTTAACAGAAAGAGACTAAAAGCATACTTATAGTTAAAGAGATAGAAGCCTGAAAAACAATAGTTACTGAAGCAACTTATGAAAGTTGCGAAAGTACTAAGTTTTTTGATCTTTACTTTTGTTAAAGTGATGAGCAGATATAATACAAAGGGATTTTAGCGAATGCCGCAATCAAATAAATAACTTAACAAATTTATAAAACCTTGCCAGCCTTAAAATAAATCCAAGAACACTCACAATTCAGTTTTTAATTAATAGAAAATCTGGATCGGAATCGGTTTACATATTATGTCGTTGATGCGCTAAAATGTTACAAAGACAGTTCAAACTACTAATAACCGTATTTTTTGATGCAGATCCAGTCTCTATATTTAAGGAAAAGAATATTCAGCTACACATTCCTTAATTTTTGTAAAGATGAGTTTCTTATAATTTCAGACCAAAAAGTTCTCATAACCTTATCAACCCTTAAGAAGAGGCCTGGTAATATATATTTGTTGGTCAGTAGGCAACTACTGCTCAAAGTTATCTTTTAGACCTTTGCTGACTTTGCAGGCTTTGTTAACCTATTAATTAACAGTACTTTTGTAAAAATTATAACGAATTTACATCATGTTAGTTAACAATGAGTAAGTCAACTTATATTCAACAAACGCTTGAATTTGATACTAGTATTTTTGGAGTGGTAGAGTTTATCTGTAGGCTCTGTCTGCAGCGATTACTGGGCTGACTTGACCGGTGAAATACAACCGTCGTCGCACAGAACACCGACGTGAAGTAGTTTTGTTCGGTGAGTGCGATATCCGGTGCCCAATTTTTTCAAAGTCTCAGCAACACACCCCTAACACCCACAGTGTTGCGGGTAGTCATGGGCGGCGGTGATCACTTACCATCAGGTGACCCGCTTGCTCGTTTGCTAGCTTCTCATAAAAAAAAAGTATTGTAGAAGAGTAGGTAATAAAAATAAATACTCGGAAGTTCCGCCGTGTTGGATTTGAATTACTGATCATAAATTGTCATCCTAGTAAAAAGTGTTTACAAAATTCTATCTAATTAGTTAAAGATATCTACTCCAAAATTAAGTATCAAGAAAAACAAGTTAAATAAAGGTTTTGGAAAAGTAAAGGTTATTGGCGTTAGAAATCACGCACAATGCATATCTCTCCAACTTGGCCATAGCAGCTTTTAAACATAATAAATGTATGTGTAAGCTAAAATGAGCTACATCTATTTACAAAAAAAATTGTCTTAACCGATTTTTCAAGGAGTATTTTTATTACTTCTTTTAAAAAAATACTTCTTTCAAAATTGTGTAAATATTGCTATCACCTTGCCAGTGAGTGACAAAGTATAAAATTCAACTTATTTAATTGTAACATATTTATTGTAGCAACATGCTATAACAATTTGGTAATATTCTAATAATAAATTTCGAAACCAATTATTTTCTAACATACAACATATTTCTCGGTACGTAGCTATGACCCAAATAACCAAATAGTTACTAATTAGTCGTATGTATGTAAAACTATTTATAATATATTCAAACAGCATTTGAAACTATTTTATAGGGCATCTTTTATCTAAAACCCGCATAGTTTCAGCGGCAAAAACGTTCTTAGAAGTCTTAAGTTACCCGAAATTAAAGTTTGGTTACGTCTATTTCAGGATCGCGATAAAACATATTTTAGACGAGATGAGACTAAATTAAAATAGTTTAGGATCAAGCGAGAATTTATTAGAGATAATGAAAGTTTTGTTGTTTCATGTTAAAGTAATATGCTTAATAAACAAAAGTTACATTACAAAGTCGTAAACTAACTAATTAGTATTTTATGTCTAAACTTCTTGTTACAATTACTAAAATTATACATTTTGTAAGATAATTTTATATTTCGTGATTTTATTTAATCAAAGTGTTAAAAAAATCAAGTTTCCGAGTTTAATATAGTTGTCAGGCGTTGCCTCGCCTACAAGGGACCAACAGCTAATTAACGTCAGAAATAAAGTTAAATAAAAATAGCAAATAACGAACGTCGTCGCTTCTTTGCTTTTATGATACTACGTTTTCCTTATCTTTGTACCGGAAATTAAACATCTTCAATAGATACGAAGTCGAAACTATCAAAAAACATTTGTCTTGTTTGTTCCAGAGTCAACATGCAGAAAAAAGGAATCAAGAACATGAAGGTAGGTGGAACCACTTTCAAAGTAACTCATTTCCGCTGCTTCCCTTTGCCCTTTCAAAGACTACGAATCCAAATTCGAATCTCACTTTTGATTTTTCCATCACAAGCTACTGTATCGATCTTCTGAACAGAAAGCTTTTCAAACCGATTTGGACTTAAAACCGGCGGTTTTGTACACCACGAAATATTGGCTCCAGAGTTTGAACGAACGAACATATTTCGTACGAAACCCGCAAAGTTTGGATGAAACTTTTATCTTTTGAACTTTACAAATTTATCGCACTTAAGCAGACTCTCTAGTTTCTAGTAACAAAGGTGTACCAACAAGTTTTTAGTTAAAATTTCGTCCCCTGGATCCAAGAAACTGCACTCGAATTAAAAAAGTTGCAGCGATGAGAAGTTTTAATGACATTAAGATTTTTAACTAGATTTTTGAAACAGATTAGCTGATCTTCATTTTTTTTTAATCTGAACATTGTAGTTGTTTATTAGAAACTCAGCATGTCATTTAAAACTTAAAAAACAAAAAGATACGGTAAAAAATAAATTAGTTGTGTAAATGCTTAATATCTTTACATACTTCTCTCCCTACCTATTTACAACTATTCTTTACATCCATAATGTATCTTAATTCCGGTTCCGGAGTTGTTTGAAAGACATCATTTCTGAATAACTAAATGCTTATTTTTATGTACCTACTTATTTTTGTATAATTTTGTTGTAATTTGTAAGTTACATTTTGTTAGTTTTTTTAACTTTATTACTTATTGTTGTTTTTAACAATTCATTTCATTCTGAGTGCCATTACTTGTATTTATCTCTTTGTGCACACATTGCTTAGAGTACAATCTACACTTTTACCTTGTACCTACTTTAGATATATTTTTATGATTGTTACTTGTTTTGTGAGCCTAATATAATAAAATAAAAAAAATAAAAAATATTCCTTTCTTCTATTATCAACTTTTCATACATCGTTTGACACATTCATACAAAGTAGAACACCAATTTCCTACTCTCTTCCTACTAAAATACTTGTTCAACAATTCCGCAATAAAAAATCTCTCTGGTAGAAATGCCTACGATGGGAACAATTTCATTTTCTGGATGTGGAATATCTCGATCTCGTGGACCGACATTCCAAAAGCCATGAATATCAATTTTTGTGAAGGCTGTCAACCTAGCCACTATATTATTCAAAGTACCTACATTTGGACGAAGATATTCTTCATCTGTCATTACTGCACGATTCAAGATATTTGCTTATAACTTTTCATTTTCTGTTATTAACTTAATTATCGTTTTTATTTTGGGAAACTTCAATCCAAACCATAGTCAGCCATTACAGAGTTCAACTCATTTTGCCCAAAAACTTACGTCTCTGGATGGTCGAATTTCCAGAGCTGTCAAAGTGTCATTTGTGGTTGAATGTAGATCCAATTTTGATAGAATTTTCGTTGAATATTTATTAAAGTAAACTAACCGAGACCGTTCTTAGTACGTCCAGTCTCTCAGGAGGTTGTTTCGATCGAGCACTACCCTGGGTTTAGAACCGTATGCATATTTTAAACAAGGCTGATATAGATTGTAAAACAGTTATTAAGCATTGGAAACCGAAGATTGTTATTATATATTCGAAACTAGTATAATAAGGTCGTATTATGATCTAAGAATATTTTTAATCAGGCTTTCGGTTTAATCGAATAGATAAGATTTTACTTTGTTTTGATTGCTAAAAACAACTTAATACTAGATATAAAAGTCATAGCAGACTTGAGTATCCTTTCAAATTACGACCATTAGTTACATCTTTTTTTAATGTTATTTAGTTAGTTGTAAAGCATCTTTGTAAAGGTCGTACAAAAAAACTAAAATCAAAAGACATTTTTGAAGATTAACGACTGTAAAACATCTTCGAAAAAGCAGAAAATCCAGCCACAACACAGCATGACCTAATAACGTTAGAGGATGCCTCATCTAAATGTAACTGTAAGCATGAATACGACAGGAGGAGTAATCCTCTTATCCTAATATGTCGGAAGCCTTTTTATATGTCATCGGTTTAGGTTCACGTGGTAAGTATGGCTTATGTATAGCGAACGGAAGGTGATTTGGAGGGGAAAGCTGGATTATATTAAGTAAGCAGGTACATTGTGGAAGGTATGCCGTTGTGAATAAAAATGACAGTACGGTAGTATGGCAAAATTTTCTGATAAATTTATTTTATTATATTTTTAGTTCAATGAAATAACTGTATATTTAGAAACTTTAATGGTAAATGATTACTTGATTTGTATTATTTTTAAAGATTTACTTTTATAGTTTGTTTCCTATACATTAGTAAATAAATAAAAATATACGTCGTATTTCATACTATTTATTAAAACAATATGTTTTTTTATATAACTGTCTAGAAAGGGTAACTATTGATAGGCAAAAGTAATAAAAGTAGGTAGGTAGGTATATAAGCAAAATTAGGTGCAATCAATAAACAGTTGGTAAATATGGCCTTTCACCAAATCACAGCTTGTAATGACAATTCATTTGTCTTCCACTAGTCATTAGGTCCTTGCGTGAAAGTTACCTTATTTGATGTTTGAATTTCCACTCACTTGGACTAAGGACGGTCAGAAGGAACTTTCTCAATGTTGGCTAGTTAAGAGACTGTTCGTGTAGCAAAAGTTTTTATTAAGTTTCACTTATTTAGCAACAAAAAAGAAATCTGTAAACGTTTTTGAGTTTATCTCACGTTTTATGCTTCGGTTATTTTACATATACACTTTTTTTTTAGTCAGCAAAATTGTGTGCTATTCTTTTTTTTTTCTTTTGAATAATCTAACTAATACCTTAAATTGGGTTTGCGTGTCCACTATAGAGATCAAATTCCAAAAACTCAAAATTCCAGGGTCGACCAATTCAGGACCCAGTTACCGTATACTAGGAACTTCATTCCATTCCACAAGTTTTTCATATCGTGATAAGAAATGGTTATTGGGTGCCCCGAATTCTGCATAACTTAAGGGCACAATATTTTATATGGAATGGTCAAAGTTTGAGGGCGAAGTTGACAAATTACATTTTTACACGCGTATTCGTACTTCTTTTTACGTTGGCTTTGACCTTAGCCATATTTTTTTTTATTTTACCTTAGAAGTTTAATTTTTATTAATTTAAATTTATTGTTTCCATATTTAAACTAAATAAATACAAAGAATTTCGTGTAGATGTTTTTGTACTCGTATTTTTCAAGTGCCTCAAATGTTATCCAAACACGCCTACCGTTTCGTACGCAAATGTAGGAAATAATATTTGGAATGTTTCCCAAACATGTTAATACAATTTCGAGAGGATCCTATAGAATAGGCAGATCCCTGGAAAAGGGATCAATTGAGCCATATCGACACTCTATTCACGACAATCCAACTGAATATTTTATATGTAAAAATTGCCGTTATCTCTACTGAACAACTGCTGTTTTCAAAAGACAATATTCTAAGGGAGGCTTATCAAAATTTCAAGATGACTGAATTCCTCGGAGTAATCGGCTTATGTTGTTTGTTTTGTTTAACGACAAATGTTGATTTTATTATATGGCAATAAAATGGTTGTGACCACTTTGATAAGAAGATATTCGATTCGGGGTATCACAAAGGTACGAATTTAGATCAAAGGTAAGTCGTAAAGTTTCGGAAGACGTGCAGAGATATTTAAGATACGTTCAATGTTTATACAGCCTGCTACTTTGTGGAGTTCGTATTTTTATACTATACAAAATATGCTTTGATCATAAATAGGTAAAAATAACACATTCTGATTATTTCAAATTCCTCAAACTTCATGTCAAATTTATCGGTACAAAATTCTCACTTTGAACTATGATTATTTACTCATCTTCACAATATCTTCAGACAAAATATAAACAAACCAATTCTTACTAACTGTAAGACTCAATTTATAAATTCTGTTTGAGAATATCAATTTGTTAGGTTATTCATACCATCGGTCGTTACCCTTTGTCTCGCTGTCGATAATGCACAAAGCGGTGTAGTTACATCAAAATCTGAAATTCTGTTGCATTTTACTCGACGAAGCATTATATCGGAGGTTTCTAAAGGAAATGATAGGATTATATCAACGTATAATATTGTATGGAGATGAAAGCTCAGCGTTTGTTTAGAAAGAGGCAAATTAAATTTTGGTTGACGGGTTTCTCAAACTCTAAAGAATAGGTAGAGAATGTATGCATTTTGTGTATAAATAGTTTGTGGTGCCGAAACCGCAATTCATTGGAAAAACTATACCTATCATGATCATATAAACAGTAATTGATTAGGTACATTGTTAAGATAAAACATTTTAAAATAAAGTGTGTTTATTCGGTAATACTACTAACTGCAACTACTTACGTCAAGTAAAATTGATCACGGGTGACAAAAAAAGGTTTCCCACGCTCGTTAATCTCTTACGCTATGCATCCTTTAGATTATGTTGAAGTGTTTGATCAATTGATTGAATACACCTCAAATTAAACAAAATATTGAAAATATTTTAAATAGCCTATAATTTGAAACTTTTTAGCTACGTGTAGGTACGTACTTATGAAATAAGAAGCAGCTTTAACTGGATATACTCAAAAATTTACTGCCAACTGGAAATTACTGCCAAAACTATTTGAAACTATAACATATGTATATCTATATTTAGAAACTAAATACATAATATTAAGAATGAGGCGCAGCTAACAAGCAATAACAAACCTCATTGCTATTTCTCAGTGATACTTTCAAGGCATAAATATGACTACGACAGTATTGTAGACTCAGATCCTTTACGAACTACTAATTCCCTTATTTGCTCTACACATCGCACTAATTTAAGGCTCGGCACGAAACATATCTTTATTGGAGATTCCCGGGGGAAATTACCGATGATCATAGAGAGATCACAACGTTATATCGCTAAGATTAAATGAACATAAAGATCACCACTGCTAGTGGGATTAATATTCAAATTACCTATAAATATTTTCAAAAAACTTTAAAAAACAACTTTTCGAAGCATTTTTTTTATTTTAGCTTAAGTGCAAAATAATCGCGGCCTTGTTTATCTTCGTAATGTATTTTTTAGGAAGTACACAATGACATAAATATTTATGAAAAATGATATACATGACACCATTATGTTTTATCCTTTTTAGGTACCTAATTCAATATTTCATAGGTATTTTAGGTAGCTACTTGGCGCAACTGCTCAATTTAATTCCAGAAATACTTAGCTTAATATTATTCCAGGATGTTTATCTTCACTTTAATATAATTTATGTATAGAATTAAGCAATATTTGACATAATCTAATTAATCCATTCATGCGGATTTCAAATTGCCACGGATTAAACGGAGACATTAGTTTAATCTAAATCAAATATGTATTAAATATTCATAACTGTAATTAATAAATTAGACATCGGCATTGAAAGTTTATGAATTGCAATTATGAACTTTGCCTGTGCATGCATATCTGCCGCTTATAAGTAGGTAGGTAACCATAACCAACTGAGCAACTATAAAAAAGTTTGCGGTCACATTTTTTACGATGAGATGATTTACAGGACCCAAATGGAACAAGAAAAGAGCATATAGATTGAGGAAGGTATTATATATAATAATAATAATAATGCATTTATTTACTTTTGTGTTAATCAACCAACAAATTCAAAATAGTGTACACAAATATTTTTTAACAATACAAAACAATTGGGTTATTGAATAGTATTACAATTTTTTATATTAACAAATATCTGATTAACATAGGTACTCATTTCCATAAGGCTATCGGCACCTAAACTAGAAAAATCTGTATTATAGATGCCGACACTTCCCTTTGTTCCATTTGAAATCTCAAAGCATTTAACCTATCATTTACAAAAAGAAAGTGGGTAATTCACAATCAAAACAAGATCGGTCCTCATAGCAACTGTGTTCGATGTGTTAGTAAAGAGACAATGGAATTTGAGGACATTTACATCGTACGATTTGTATAAGTCATATTAACCGGAACATAGAATTAAGTGTAACAAAAATAGCAGGATATTAAAGAATAAATAGAACTATAAATTAATTTATTAGTTGAATGAAATCAAGATAAAATAAAATTAAAATTAAAATAAAATTAAATTAAAATTAAAGATAAAATTAAAATTAAAAATCAACAATTAAAAATTAAAAATTGGAGTTGGTATTTAAAATATAAATATAAATAATAATAAATATTAAATTAGATTATTACGCAATTATTAAATGAATTCGAAAATGTAAAATGTAATTAAGAATAAGAATATGAAAAAATTAAATAAAATTGATTTATACATTGGTCTATTATATTTAAGTAAGTTAAGTTTTTTTTTTTTTTTTCTTTTTCTTTTCTTTTCTTTTTGTTATATTTGGATTAATCGTTCAGTCTCATCATAATTTTGTGAAATTAGCCAATTGACTAAAGCAGATTTTACCTCATATTTATTTAACTTATTAATGTTTAACTTGAAATTTATTCTGTTGTAAACAAAAGGCCCCAGGTAAAAAAAGAAACAGGTAGTGTGAGTATAGTGAACACGATTTACATGGCATGGTAATTGTTGTCGTCGCCTAGCGTTTCTGTTTGTGGAAGGAGGTGTAACAGTGTGCTGCCTCAAAACTATATTTAAGACAAATAGCTGTCTCACTGTCAGCACTTTCCAACCCTGATATAATTCAGTAGTAGGAGAATAAAAAGGTCGAAACGTACTGACTTTAAGAACAGCTCTCTGCGCTCGTTCTAATTTTATCAAATTAGATTGATAAGAGCCACCCCATGTTCCGATACAGTAAGCCAAGACAGACTGGCAAAGTGCGAGATAAATGGTCTTAATGAGTTCAAAACTTGCGACATGTCTCAGATTTCTAAATATAAAAATGATCTTTCGAATTCGCTCTGTTACCTTGCTTATGTGTATCTTGAAAGATAACAAGTTATCTAACCAAACTCCCAAGTATTTGACAACATTTGTATTCACTATAGCTGAACAGGAACAGTTTTTAGCATTTTCGCAGGTATGAGTGTGAGCACAAATTTTAAAAAGATTACATGCCGGAAGGCTGGACGTTCTGTGGCCAAAAGTCAAATAACAGGTTTTGTTAGTGTTTAGAGTCAGTAAGTTTTCATTTAACCATTTACAGACAACATCAAAACCATTTTGAGCATTCTCAAATGCTTTTCTCCAGTCACTACCAGTAAATAAGAGGACAGTATCGTCAGCGAAAGTAAATATTTTTCCATTCAGCAAATCAAGTTTGCATAAATCGTTGATGTAGGTTAAAAATAAAGTTGGGCCAAGAATCGACCCCTGTGGCACACCGTACGAAATGGGTAACTCATTGCTGATGAAATCACCTATTCGGACCCTTTGAGTTCTGTTCCTCAAATAATCCCTGAAAAGACTAAGTGGTTGCCCCCGAATACCCAAACTCTCCAATTTGGAAATCAGAAGTGGAATGGAGACTGTATCAAACGCTTTAGCTAAATCAAGAAATATCCCGACACACTTTTGTCCGGAGTCCAGCGATCTGATAATTGCATCAGTCAAGTCATGTACAGCATCTGATGTTGATTTTTCATTTCTAAAACCATATTGATTTATCGCTAATAGTTTATTGGATTCTAAAAAATTTACAAGTCTTTTGTTTAATAATTTCTCTAATATTTTGGATAAAGACGGTAGGATAGATATTGGTCGGTAGTTATTGATACAATCTCCATCCCCTCCCTTATGTATAGGGATCGTTACAGACTTTTTTAGTGAATTAGGGAATATTCCTTTAGAAAAACATAAATTGAAGATGTATGTCAAGACCGGAACCAGCTTGTCACTAAACATTTTTAGTATACTAGTTGGAATACCATCATGACCAGGGCCACAATCATTGCGCAAAGTTTTAAGGATATTTGAAATCTCTGTTGTGTCAGTTTCTAAAAGAACAAAAGAATTAATGTTTTTGGCATTAACAAAACCAGGAGCCGCCCGACTAGTATTGTTTGGTCTAATACCTTCTGCTAAATCTTTAGCTATGTTAATAAAAAAACTATTGACCTCATCAACACTTTTTTCGGGTTGATCCGATTTCATTAACAAATTTTTTGCACATAATTGATGTTTTTTTAGGTTTGTAATGGATTTTATTGCTTCCCATAACTTTTTATTATTATATTTAGATTTTTCTAGTTCTTCTCTTTCATAGGTTCTTTTAAGATTCTTTAAAAGTAAGTTGCAAAAATTCCGGTATCGTTTATAAGTGGTTTCTACAATTAAGTTACCAGGCTGCTGCCTTACTTTTTTATGTAGCTGGTCCCGATTTTTCATACATCTAAGCAGTCCTGGAGTTATCCAGGGCTTTAATGTGCGATTTTTCGATTTAATTTTAACAGATGTTGAATTTTTGTTAATGGCAGTAGATAGTTCTTTTGTAAGATACTCCACGCAAAAATTTGGGTCTGGACAATCATAAATTATTTCAAAGTTTATCTGATTAACTGTTTCACTTAAAGTCACATAATTAATTTTATTTTTAGTTTTTTTAGTAGGTTTATTGCTGCATATAGATAAACAGCATAAAGTTGCTGCATGATCTGTAATGGCTGAGTTTATGACTAGTGAGACAGAACTCAATTTAGTTTTTAATAAGATATGATCTAAGCAACTTTGATTTCTAGTTGGAAGATTATATGCCGGAAGAATCCCAAAATGAGCAATTAAATTAAGGTAATCAGTTGAACCGTGATCGTCAAAATTATTTTCACATATGTCTAGGTTTATATCTCCACAAATGATTATGTTTTTGTACTCAGTTAAAGATGCTAGTAAGTCATGAAGTGACCTTAAAAAGATGGATATATTCTTGTAAGATGGAGAGCGATATATTCCAACTATTACTGTGTCAAGATTAACCCTAACCACCAAGCAAGTGCCCTCCATAAGCCCCGGTTCTGAAACTTGCACTTGAAGACAATCTTTACAAAAAATCACAACCCCATCATTTTGATTCTTAATTATCTTACTGACGTGAGTTGAGTAACCATTTAAGAGAGGAATATTGAGATTTTTCGAGAGCCAGCATTCAGTAAGAACAATAACTTCGAGATCAAGATTCATACGAGTTAGCAAAGTTAAGAAGCTAGAAAAATTTGCATTGATACTTCGTATATTTTGAGCCAGCACTTTAAAGCTTGAGCCGCGGCCTCTAAGAAGCAACTCGCAGTCTTCAGGGTCACATATTTGATGATCAGATATGGAAAGGTTGTCTAAATTAAGAAGGTTATTGCACATTTCCCCAGTATTTTCAACCATCATTTATATCAGTTTTGCTTTGGGTTCTAGGATATGCCTTTTTGTATAAAACATTTAAATTACGTCTATAACTGAGCTTTGAGACTAGAGGTAATAATTTAAAATATGTTGCTATGAGGGCCGATGAGATCCTAACATAATATAAATTTACAATAAAAATAACATACAATATAAACATAACATAATATAAATTTACAATAAAAATAAACATAATTTTTTGAAATAAGAGAATAAATAGTCATGCTGCAATTTTTAACAATTCGATTTGATTTTCAGTTTCTATTAAAATTTGGGCAGCTCCATCGGATTTCCTTACAAAAACTCTACCATTGACAGTCCAGCAATATTTATAATTTTTCGTTTTGGCCAAGTCCCTGGCTAAATAAAGTAACTTTCTAGCAAGTGGTGTAAGGCATTCTCCCACATATATTTGGGTATTGTCACCTTTTATACCAAGTAGATTGGTTGAAAGTTTTTGATTTGTGCCTGCTGTATTGTATGTTTTCGCTGATCGGAGTATAACATGTTTATCCGTATTATTAGCCAATTCAAGAACAATTTGTGGATTTTTCTTGCCTTTGATCTGAGTACGATATATATTTTTTACAGAATTATTCAAGTGCTCAATTTTTAATAATTTAAATAAATTTTGGGCCATCTCAAGGAGATGTTCTTTTGATTCATCAGATCGTACAGGCACATTTCTTATTTCGACACAGTGACTTTTCAACTGTCTTTTTATTCCTTCAATTTCTGAGTTCAAGGTTATGATTTCTTTTTGTAGTGACTGACACTCTTTCTCAGTTTTTTTTAATTTATTTTGAACTTCTTCACAGCTTAAATGAATAAAATTTAAGGATTTCTCAATCTCAATATTACTTTTTTGCAAAGTTATAAATTGAAGTTTTAAATCAGTAGTATCAGCCAATAATTTTGTAAGAATAGTTTCTTGATCTTTCCTTAGTGCTGCAAACATTTCTCGCATATCTTCTCTTAAGATCTCAATTTCAGACTTATGCTGATGATCCTCCACAGTTCTTGGGCGTTTAACCCTACTTTGAGTTTTTCGGGAAGCGGCATCATTTTCACTTTGTTCTGATTCTGACTGAAATTGGGGAGCCAACAGTGTTTTTGGTGGTGAACGATTTACTCGAGGCATGTTGAGTTGGAGGGAATCGGATCGGGTGGCTTAAAAAGATCGGGGCGGTACTAAGACGATGCAGGCGTTGACGTTTAGTGACGCAACTTACACTGATAGGCTGAAAGTATACCTGTCCTTTCTTGTGTTGGCGTCTCTGTCCAGTAACTTGCTCGTAGGTTCTTGAAGTTTATGTCACCCTGGTACTTTTTGTTACTTATTTGTTAAAAAATGATTTAAAATAACTTAATTAATTGGAAGTCAAACCAAAAACACGTCCACACACGATGAGGGTAAGGGGGGAAGGATCATTTATATGTATTTAAAAATGTAGTAAAACATCCAAAGATCAAACAAAAATGTGAACCTTAAATCTAATTAATATCCTTGCGTAATATAAAAACTAAGAGTTAGGGCACAAAGCATTTCTACCAACAAATCGTTTACAAGCGGCCTGAAACTCCCACAACAGGCAATAGATATCGCATTCCAATAATCAATCAGACCTCCCTAGACGTTAGCCATTTCGCAGAGAACCTTCTACTGGGAATCCTACACTCGTCAATGGTAATACTAAAATAGACGCTGAAATAACAATTGTTGAATAAGACAAGAGTGAATTCCTTTTCTATTGTTTAGTTATTAGTTCTCGTATTGTTCCAGATGTCGACGATAGTGATTTTGATACTTCATCTGTCGCTGCAGACTGTTGACGAAGGTCACGCAATTAATCCGAGTAAGTAACTTGCTTTTGTTAAGCTTTCAATTTCCGTGCTCGGGTCGGTAGGACTTATTTTCTAGGTAATCTTGTTAGGAGAAACTCTCAATTGTTTCTTAGTTTCTTGGAATTTTGGCTTTCAAAATGACCGTTTTTGCAATTTCTTTTTATTTTAGTTATTTCTTTAGTTATACCAGACATTCGTCAGAATTCCGATATCAAGCTTAATTTATAATTCTATATCGCTATATTAAACTATTAAAACTTTATTTCCATACATATTTACTATATCAGTAAATTTAGAGAAATAATAATTCGATGGATGCTTTTATTTAATAAAACATATCCTAACATAACGTTGCATCTTTCGTCAACTAAAATTAACTTGTACTTAACTCGTACTAGTTACTATAACTTACTGCAAATAGGTGATAAAATTGTAAAAACTTCCTGACAGAAAATAAGCCTTTACTAAACCTAATAATTAAACGTTTAAATGTTTTGTACTTACACACCTTCTAGTGCCTAACCATCGTCTATTCCATAGGTTGCGAGTGCATCAGGTTCTCGTCGACGTACGGCAAGGAGCGCGGCACGTTCAGCAGCCCCGACTACCCGCGCCCCTACCCCGCGCGCCTCGACTGCCTGCTGTACGCCTTCCACGCGCACGCGCACCAGATCGTCGAGATACTCTTCACTGACTTTGACGTTTATAAGGAGCACTTAGAGTGAGTGAATTTTTTGATGTTGAAAAATGTTGGGTGGGTTTGTAGATTCGGCTCTTGGTCTAGAGATTGTACGTGAGTTCTTTATCAGTTTTGTTTATCTATGCATACATCGTTATAAGTTTAAGCGTCTTGTTAAAAGGTGACTTAAATTCAAAAATACTCATCATGAGTAAATTTTAAACGATCTAGAAAAGATCACATACACTGAGGGGGAAAAGTTGGCAGAAAAACTCACGGCACTCTTTTGTCAAATTGAAATGTGTTTTACACACACAATAACAGCACTATATTTGTATATTTGAGAAATAAACCCCATATTGTCTTAGAGTTGAATACGGAATCATAGTCCCATGCATATTAAATTAGACTTTAGTTACAAATATTAAAGTGCCTCAAATAAATGCTACTAGAAAAATAGGGTGATTGACTAGAAATAAAAAAAGTAGAATTGGTTGATTTGAATTACTTTTAATGACTTAGTTAGTTGAAATATTTTTCGAGTTGAGTTCATAAAAACCATCGGTAATGTTGTAACCATTTCACATATTTGCTTACCTTTTCGGTAACCCACCTCTGTTTATAGTTGTGAAAAACAAAAACTAACACTTGCATTTGAATGTTCGGAATAATCGGAAAATATAGTTTTTTGAGATTGGTGTTCGTATTTAGAAAATTACAAGCATTGGTGTAATAGAGGCTCAATGATAAGAAGACTTTAGTAAAGCAATGTTAGGGTTGTATATCTTGCCACTTTTTATTAATAATACTCTTATATTTCCTAGTTGGAGTAGTAGTTAGAGCCAATTCAGAGCAAAAAATTCTGTTTTTTGAATTTTTATTTGTCAATTTCTTCAAAGAAAATTTTATGATAAACTTTTATCTGTGTCTGTTTAAATTCGTGTATTTCAACAAAAACACATTATTCTTTTACCAATTCGTGAATTTCAGTTGAAAATGAGTTTGGATGTTATTTTTCATAGTGTGAAAGAAATTGATATCAGAACCAAGTTTATCCTTTTATCCGTCGTCGTCATATGAAAAATAGCAGCGTTCATATTGAAAAATGACTTTGCAACTCCCTTGGGCTTATTTTGCTCAGTGTGTACACTGGTATTGACGTGTAGAAGCACATCTTCCTGGTATTTGGGAGCTGTTTTCTTTGAATCATGGATATGGCAAATGTTTTTTATGAAAAATATATCAAACGTTTTGTTAGGAAAACGTCTAAGATTATCGTTTACATGTGCGTGATCTATGGTCAATTACCCACTTACTTAAATAAACCTACGTAAAAAAGTAGTCCCAAAAAAAACATATGGTTTTAAGTACGATAGGTATTACGGTAAGGATTTTCTTAGCACTCACAAACTATCTTTTGTTTGATCGTCGTTTGTCTCTGTCGCGGAACCACAGTGGGCTATAAATTGTCCCACGTTGCAGTGAAAGACTAAATTGGGTGGGCTATCGAGATTCTGCGACCCGGTCAAAGTCCTATATCCAAGGTAGATTAATTTAATTTACCGACAAATACGTCAACGTAAAGGTAAATTACAGAATTTCACGAACATTGGTTGTGTTTTAGTGCATTCAAAATCTAAAACAAATTAGCTGCTAGTCGAATTTCGATTTTCGAATCGTACGTCAATCGGGCATGCTGCGTTGACATGAATGCGACTAATCGCCCGAATCGAACCGAAAACGCACGAACGATACGTCAACGCGTTAGTACTGCCATCTGTCTTTTACTGCTGTAAACTTGAAAATTTATGCGTCAAGCGTTTTATCACTTTATTGTTTATGGACTTTCTCAGTCCCTTTATGACTAGAGTCTAGTCCTAGGCGGTATTCTGTATGTTAATAAAGAGCTGCCTTTCGTTGGACTATTTTATTTCCTCTATTATTTCTTTAATCTAAAACTTGTGGGATACCTACAAAACCATTTTTTTATACTCAAAACAGTGATATTGTATGCTATAGGTAAAATCGTAGTCAATGTATAATAGAAAAGTATATAACGTTCACAAAGCTACGAATATGGATAAATACCGCAAATTGGGTCTATCCCTCTTTGTACCCCAACAAAACTTAGTCTCTTTTTAAAATACTTGAAATTGAAGTATGAACTAGGCAACTATTTTTGTCTTGTAATGGTTGGTGTAGATTGCACGATGGTGATAGGTACTGCACAATGATAATATCTTGAAAACTTCATGAAATTCACAGCTTACCTACTTTTGCTGCTTGAAATTGAGGATTGGCAAAAATCACCAAAAAATAAATCTTGTCATGATGTTTTTTATTCAATTGTTACTTTAGTATGATGTTAATACTATCGTTTTTGAGCTTTGATATTTTGAGGTGTAGGTATTCCTGGTTTTGGTTTTATCAATCTAAATAGAAAGTTTATCAACATTTTCCTTCAGCTGCTAAGTTTAACCCTCAAATCCAGAAAATCTTTCTTACGTCAAACACCCAACTACTATACTCGTTTTGCTATCTACACGTAGTTAAGTATTCCATTTTAAATTAATTCCATTGATTTCCATCCGTTTAGCAGCGCCTGAGGACACAAACAAGAGAGCAAAGAACAGCCGAAGATTTCTGAACTCGGTAGGAACGGAAATCTCAATTAGCAACTTTTGCTTTAAACAATCTATTATTTGTCTGATGAAGTTCCAGTAAGTATCGCCATTTTGAATGAAACAGCTCCACCGTCGTGGTAAGTCAACGGTAAAAGTTTGGTAATTCGTCTTCGTTATGAACGTTGTGGCATTTATGGTTATTATATTATTTGATTGACTAGGCTTTAATTTGGTTTTCAGTTCACGGGCGAGATATTTTAATGTGAATATTTTCATTAAATGTTTTGCCATACCTAATGTAGGTATGATTAATACATCAGCATTATTATTTTGGAAAAAAAATAAGTTGTTTGTGCTTAGTGAGCTGTTCTTGAGCAAGCTAAAAATCAATTTGTTTGGTTGATGAAATGTTGTTTAGTTGTACTGTTTTGAAATATCAAGTTCTTAAAATTTTTTAGTCAATCTTAGAGTTCCGAATAGCCTCATACATTTTATATAGCCCAGCACTACAACAAAAATATAAGGTTTCAAAGTTCAATTTCTGAATACAAACGCATTTAGAATCGAAACAAATACTGACCCAGAGTAACAAAGCGGACAGATAGTGTTACCAACTTTTATCCAGTTGGAAATAACACAAAGAAAAATAAAAGCCTGCGGCGTGGATGTGTAACAAACCGATACCTTGTTCACAGTCGTATTCGGAACACTTTTAAAAATATTAAAAGGAAAAAAAAACTATCGCGGTTTGCGCGCTGAAATCCAAGGGAAGTTCGGAATTTAAACTCCATTCAAACAGTTTTGTATAAACGGAAATGGGTAACATTGTAAAAAGCTTATGGCCGTGTTTTATTAAAGTTTTTAGAAGCGTGCTCGTGAAGAAATTAAAACAAGCTTTGAATTCGGAATGTTTGTTTTGGCTCGTGACCCGTGTAATTTTCACAAACTGTGGTTGAATACTGTTTGCGGAATGAGGGATTTTCTAAGCTCGTTATTGACGTAACACATTATGGAGTTAGTACGTAATAAAAGTGTTGATTTTTTTTGTTAATACGAATTTTGTTGATAAACTGACTCGTTTATCTACGGTTCAGGGTTCAAATTATATAGGTTTAAAGAACCACAAATTCAAACATAATGTCAATGTTATTAAAATTCCAGCGCAGTGTCACAATATTTACAATAAAATTAATTCTACTTCTACCAACCGCGCTTCGATTCACAATCACCTGACCATAATCTGGTTTACCGTATTTAAGCGGTTAGTGGGTAGATTATAATTAACTGATACCTACGATACAATCCTTTTTGTATTTGTTTTATTTTATAAAAAAGGCAAATTGAATTTAAAACAGCACGATACGGATGGCTCTACCTACTGTACAAAGTCGGTATAACTAATTTGTTTACATCTAGTGTTTTAACTTTGGTAAAATTAGAAATTTAATTTATACAAAATATACCTATTTAAGTTTATTATGCTTTTTAAGACGTTGTCATATAAAAGTTTATATTTCATGAGTTTTATTTGACAAATAAGCTCACCATTTTTAAGAATTTCTAGTTAGCATTCCTTTAAAAATTTCCAAGCGTAAACTTAACGATCGTGAATCGGTGTGTTCTTGAAGGCTTCTTGTTTCTCTATTTACCCCGATAACCGTATTCCGGGGTGAATAGACAAAACAAAGAGGAAATGTTGTATCCTTCCGGTTAATTTAATGTTATGGCTGGATTAAACTGTACAGAACACTTTATCAGTACTATTTTGTGAAGGGGATTACGCTAAGAAAAGATTTATAAATTCCGAGATGGCGGATAAGATTCGTAGTTTAAAGGATTTGAGTTTGAACTTGTATTAAATAAGTTTAATGAGGTAGTTCGGAAAGAGGAAAAGGAGAGATATAAAGTTGGTCTAAGATAGATACTGGTGAAATCTCAAGAGTCTAAAATAATGAACCGTCAATTTTCTCCTCCATTATTTTATGCAAATGAGATTACGGCTTTATCTCAGGATATTCGAGAAAAAGGTGTCGTTGGGAAGAAAAACTTGAGATTAATGCCAAGATTAAACTATGATGAACCATTGCAACTTGCCGGCTTTTGAATGTAAACTTTAGAAGTTAATAACTAAGATATAGGTAACTATGAAGATGTGTGCTTCTGTTTCAGTTTTAAAGTGTCGGATGTTCGGCTCTCATCCCGTATCTAATGGCTCTTCATACGGCAAGAAGTTCGCAACAGAACTTCAAATGCTAAGATTCAAAAGAAAGGCAGAATTTTGCAGCGAAAGACGGCTTTAAGCCGAATCTTGAAATGTGTTATGTGGTAGATTTACTTGATGTATCAGGCCAAAGTATGTAGGGTCATACTGTTTCTTAAGGAATAAACTTTTAGCCGTTATTTCCATTTCTTAAAGTTTTGGTTCAGACCGTTTATGTTTTTTGACCATAAAATGATATAGATACTTACCACAAAAAAAACTACGGAAAAAAAAGATTACTTCCTTAAATACTTCTTTATTCTAGTATCTTTAAAATTTAAAAGTTGAAACTTTATCTCAGCCTGCCTTTTAGTCGATGTATTTAAATAATTAGAAACGCCGACACCGCAAGCGCACAATTACTCACACCACTGTCGACTGCGGTTTTAAGATAGAATAGTTAACAAGGTTCCTACAACTATTAGGGTATTACAGATTTAATAGAAGGTACTAATACAGATTTGATAGAGGTAAAATCTTACACAAATATCGATATATTTTTTTAATTAGTTATCTGGCGAAACGAATGCGACAGTTTTTTTTTTTGAGAGAAGCTAGCAAACCAGCAATCGTGTTACGTTATGGTAAGTGATCACCGCCGCCCATAGTTTCTGTGATTTTAGTCACAAATTTTCTTTTAATTACTTTGAACTTTATAGGGCCTATAGAAGGTTCATTTTTAATCCTCTCTGCGTAAGTAGATTTATTTTGACAAAGTAGTAGGTTGGATCCCGTTTGCATAACTATGTCTAATTAGGGCGTCTGTTGAATCATCGTTACTTAATCACTCAATTACGTGATATTGATTTTGAATGCACTGATTATCAATGTACCTACATCACTAATCTATTAATTAATATAATGACATGCCCTTGATTAATCTTGTAGTCTGTCTTCGAATGTAACCATAAGTGGGTATACACAAAGCCCCTTGTGGCTGAACAATGTTTGTGTGAGTTAAATTATCGAAGGTTTGTTGCTCAAACAGTAATTAATTATGGCGTATTAAGGTAATGTTACATAGTTGGAAACTTTAGAGGTTATGTGTAAGTATTGTATGCGATTGATGTGAGATGTGGATTCAATAGCTGTGAGAGTATTGGGAATTTGTGTTTGAAACCATAAATTTTAGCTTAACCACATTTTGAACAAAACCAACGATACGAATAGATATTATAGAAAAAAAAACTTAATTTTTTTTAGACATTCCAACTTTAAAATACAAAAACATTTCGCAAATAATATGATGATAAAAGTTGCTGGTTACATACCTAATTGTTTTACCTTAAAAATACAATTTTATAAGTAAATGTACTTTCACGTACCGTGGGAATGCACCTTTACACCCAGCACTCTTACCAACAACCTTCTTGTAATACCTCTTCTCGGAAAATAACTAGATCTCGTTTTTCATCTTTGCTACCTATGGAGCCTCTAACGAGTACAGGCCTCCCACCACAGCACAGCTCTTGTTCCACTAGCAATCAACTCGGCCGTCTGTAATTGAGACCCACACTGTAAACAAGGCTAGCTCTGTAATTTACCTACGTAAAGGGACGAGTAGAGTCCGTGCCGTTTGGAAAAAATCTGACGTGACGCTGATTGGATAAAGTGAAGGTACCTATGTAATAAAAAAACAAAATGGTCAGGAGCAGTGTGTGCTTTTTAAAGCTAGAGGTAGTTAATAAGAATAAAATTCTAGCTATCAATAAATTATAAGTGTGCAAATTGCCCTAAGATTTTACTATAAACTTTAAAGAAAGTAATAATAAATAGGTACCTATTTATGCTTTCTTTGGTTTCGGTTATAAAAAACAAAAAAACTCATCAGATGCAAATATGAAAATAAAACGAAATAAACACATTTATTTTTATTATCGATACAAAAATTTCTACATCTTATTTCATTCAGATACATTTTTCTCAATTTGCGTTAAGTTTTGTCGTCCAATGGATTTGTTTACATGATAGACCAACCAGGACGAAGCGCAGCATCAAATCGTTAATTAAGCCTAGTGACATTACTCAGCGTACTTTTAACGCAGGGTGTATCAATGGAACTCATGATTTTTATGATACACACGGTTTTTTAGTTTTAAAAACTTGGGTAAAAACTGTGTCAATTATTTTTTATAGGATATGACGTTGCTTGCTTATACAGGCGAAATTCATGTAAGAGCTACAGTAGATACATAAAATAAATGTTATTAATAAGATTTAGATCCTTTTTCTATAATTGTAAACATATACTTCATATGGACATAAACAAGTTACTTGGCATATATATCACTTTCCGTGGTTATATATAGATACACTATTAACAACGAGGCTCAGTAACTCAACTTGTCACCGCAATGCCTTTATCAAATCTATATACAATTTAGGGCGACTAAAGTGATTGATTGATGAGACATAACAATAATACAAGGACAAGATTTAGTGTCCCAGGTAGGTTGTATACAATTTTCACATATCTTCTAAATGTTTATTCACTTTATTCTTCGGTAACCTTTTTTGTTCTAACATCCCGTAGTCGGTTTAAGAGGGGGTGAAATTAAAAGCGTAGTGTCTTTTTAACCAATCTAGGGCATTTGACTTCACCGAGAAACCATTAATGAATTGAAATTAATATAAGCATTCATTGGTTGCAACCGTCATAAAACAAACCTAAGTTGAAGTAACTTCATAATTTATTTACGTTTTTAGGTTGGTTCCTTATTACCTAAGCCAATTCCATTCTCTTAAACTTTGTTTTGTTGCTGTTAGTAGCTCAAAAATACATTATGCCGGCAACATCCAAATGTACTTTAAACTTAATGTACAAATTGGATAAGAAGTTTTGCTCCGTGAAGAAAACTGGTTGTTTACAATGAAAACTTGATGCGGCAGTCTGCCGTCGTTTACATTGTTGTAAATGATATTGGACTTTGATTTGATTTACTATTATATGTAAGTAGCCATTTGAAAGATGGACTAAGTATAAAAAGGTAACCATACACAAACTGAGTAAGAGGAAATTCAGGAAGTTTAAATACTTTGGGTGTTTCAAAAAAAGGAATCATTAACAAGAGTTTATTTTAAAATCATCACCGCAAAAAACGTCTAAATATTTTTCCTTAGTAACGAGCGATTCATGTTTATCTTTATTTTGCCTCTAAAAAGTAATTTCGTGGGGCCAGCTCCATAAATCTTCAGTCGCCAAAAAGACAATATACTCATACATAATTCTCAAAACCGCCGTCTCTCTTCTAATTGAAATCTAAATTGGATCGGGCGTCAAAGAGAATTTCGCATTTGTACACAGATTAAAATTTCTCAATTTTAATGCTAACTGCGTAAAATACACGTATCGCACGGGAGTTTTAGGGTTTATGTTAATTGTTTTTGCTTTGACCAGAAGTTTTGTTTATTTGGAAATATGATGGGGTGAGTGGTCAAGTTAGTTCTTTACTACGCTCTGAGTTATTTTGCTGTCTCACAAAAAAAAACACTTGACGTTTTCTGTAATCGATTTTTGTTGATTCCGGGCGTCCGTGTGTAAGATTCCTAATTAAGTTTTACCGGTCTGTCCTCATTGCACAGAGTATCTATCGAGCTTACATCGACGCTGTTTGCAATCGTGCCACGTCTATATTTTTATGCAAAACCAGAATAAGCTTCGGTCGCTTAAATCGCGCTCAGTGTGGCCTGATTAAATTGTTTTCGTTATTGCTCTGTACGTAAATCGCAGCTTAATATAAAAGTATTTTAGCGACTAAAAGCAGTATTTAACAGAAAAAGTGTTAGCTATACCTAGGGTATAATTTTTGAGGAGGTTACATAGTTAGATGTTTAGTTAATTTATTAGTTAATTTGGCAAATAGATAGCAAAATTGAAGATAATATTAGCTCATTAGCCCTAAACTATACGAGCAAAAATCGTAACCAAAATCGTCATTTTCTATCGTAACATCATTTTTTATGTTTAATACATTTGAAAATAAATAACTCTTAACGAAAAACGTCGCCAAACATTTTTAATCATCGCAAATTACTACCTCTATAGAAAACTCGTTTCCCCGATATTTCAATACCATTTTCCTAAAAGTTTCACAATGGACTGTCCTGCGTAATAATTAAACAAAATCCATTAGGAGAGAACAAAGTTGTTCCGTGTGGGGATATAAAGTATGTATATCATAGTTAGCGATGTTATAGTTCGAGTTTTTATAGGCCAACTCGGAGGTTTAACATCTTTTGGAATGGAGTTTGGTGCAAGCTATGCCTATGTCTTGCCGTTACTTGAATATTTTTTTAACAAGATGGTAATTATCGACTGCAGCAAGGAAACTACATATTAACACATATAATTACCTTATTTTTGTATGTAGGTATATCTTTGTAATTTTAGATATCCAATTGTATCTGGACGACTCTGAAGACGACCTTAAAACATTAGGTACAGCCTGTGCTTTTCGATTTAGGTACAGATTTGAATAAGCTAATGATTTTATGATTGATAGAGGTGATAGAAAAGTTGAATTTGTTTTTCAGTAACATAAATTTCATTTCAATTATAAAAAACAAGCGACCCGCCCACGCTTCGCAATGGTGTAAATTTGGCCGACCTGCTCACGAAATATTGAATTTTAGCTAACTTAAAAAAACCTTTTCTAATTGTTCTTTATTTACAAAAATTAAATGAATAAATTCCCTAAAAGATGGCAAAAACTGTATTAAAATCCGTTGTGTGGTTTAGGAGGAGTTAGCGGCCAAACATACAAACAGACAAAAATAGCGACTTGGATTTATACTATGTAATTAAATGATACATCAATCCGTGCGGTATCATCGGTGCTGGTGATGACGATAGGTGCCGCCTTCACTCTTTAAAAAGAACTTTAAGAAGAAGTGCAAGCTATTATTTTACCTATCGAAAAAAATCTCGATCTACAACTAGGTTTTTAATTCACCTGGGCTAAAACTGAATCACTAAATGTACCTATAACCATTTCATTTGCTCCAAATTGGTCGTAGGTATACTACACATTCGCTTCCCTCTCAGTGGAACGAAAACTTTTACGATTATACCGTACCAGTAGTTTGTCTTTAGGGCATTGAAAGGTACGTACATGTAAAAAGTTAATGTATTGCCATTCCCTAAGGGTTTGTCCGATTAAGTGGGCCGGGTAAGGCCTGTGATTAAAAGCAATGTTAATACAGGAAAGTTTTACGATAACGCTGATTAATTTGGCAAAATAAAGGGTTTTTTAGTGCATAGCATAAAATTTGGCCTAAATCTTCGTAATGAGATAGCGTTAACAGCTAAAGGTGTAAATTAGGGCATTTTTTATACAAAGAGCTGTAATTTACCCAAGTAATAATTAAAATATTTTTAGATTATAGAATATTGTCGAAAGCTACAGATTTTAATAGCATATAAATTTTTTGTTCCCAGTTGCACTCGTGGGGACTACCTCAAGGTGTATGCTGAAGGGGGCATCCAAGGTCCTGGACCTCCTGGGCCCAATGAGTACTCCTCGTGGACCAGGGTCCTCTGCGGCAACAGGGTAGATGCACCGCCCGCGCTGTACTCACACGGACCACTCCTGGTGCTGGAGTTCCACTCGGGGACGAAGGTTTCCAATTCCACTGGTTTCGTTGGCACTTTCAAGTTCATTGATCGACGTAAGTTACATGAAATGCCTACTTATTTTGTTTAAAAAGTCTGGCCATACAATATATTAATTAATTTTTGAAAAAATAGTATCTCATACCGTTAGAAAACAGAGAAAGAAGTCTTAGGCCCGTATTACAGAAGGCGACTCAAGCGTCGTTTGAACTTCAATCAGTCAAAGTTCGTTTTAAATACAGATCACCACTCAAGAATCGATCTTATTATAGAACGCATTTTAAGTTCAGTTCAGGTGAAACTTGACTCGAGTGGCGATTTGAGCGAAGCTCATATTGTTTATGGTTCAAGTTGGTTATCATTTACAAATTATTGTGTGTGCCCTATGTTAGAATACTAACATAGGGCTTACAAAACGTCAGACTAAACGAGTATTCTCACTTATTGATGGAGGCTTATATTCATAATGATTAGAGTACTAAAGCTTCACAAATTAAAACTTTTGAATTAAAAATATTTTTATTAATAATTTATTAAATTATTAATTATTTTTGTTACAAAGTATTGACACTCTTTATATGTGTACATCAATTGCACCATCAATATTAGGCAATCCATGATATTGTAGGTAGATATTGTCGTCAAAAATATTTGTTGTTTACAATATTTACAGCTACAGACTTTTGACAGAATCTAGTTCAATCTACTCTCAAGAGTGGTGTTGACACGATTTACGTGATCATAGATCAAATCCTCGCTTGAGTGGTGATTTCAACTTAAAAGTCAATTCAAAATATAAAAATACTCAATTGAACGTTGATCAACGAATTTCGTTTCAAGAGCGGTTCTAAAATAAAAGCTTTACTTAAAACTAGTTTTAAAACTAAATTCATTACTGAGTTACATTCTATAATACGGCCCTAAAGAAAGTTTGCCTTTTGATTTTACGCGTGGTTTCTTTTTTTTTACTTTAAAAGATGTAAAAACATTTTGAGACGTTACCAAACTCCCCACGAACCTAGTTCAGTTCCGTTTCAATTATTCACGCCTTTCAATCTAGGTTCCATATTTCAAGTTGTAAATATTTCAGGCAACTTTGAGACCGACGGTGTTCAAGTGCCCGATACGTGGTGCGATTTCGTATTCAATTCTCAAGCAAGCAGGCCAGCTTATGGGCGTCTGTACAGCCCTAAATACCCATCAAGCTACCCGACAAATGTGCGGTGCAACTACCATTTTAATGCTAGGTAAGCAGTGGCAGGTGGGAGAGGGGTATACAAGATTAATACGTTTGTGTCTCTAGAACCAAGTTAAGGACATGCGTAGTGTTTAAATTAATTTAACCCACAGTAATTAGACCCGCGAGACCTTCTGTCTCATTAGCAAACACAGACGTAGCAACCTTTTAAGCTTCGCTTGTTTTAATTTTATGTTGACATACATACCTACTATGAGAATAAACCAAATAAAAGTATGCTAAAAAATCATGATAAAACTATTTAAAAAATTATCGTTTCCAATAAGATCTAACCCTTAAATATTTAAGTTAAATTGCATGTTGTTTTAAATAAACTCTTAAAATGTAATTTACTTAATACCATCTAAAAATACTTTGCTACCGTTCTCTTACTAATTGTATGGTTACGTAGTGTGACGACATTAAGTAATACCGACATTAGGGGCCTTGTTAAATCTGCTATTACAGAGAGCTTCCATTAGTGCTAACATCTTCAACACAAGATGATGCTCTGGTGAATGTACTTATATGAAAGCTGCACCCTATTAATAACCCTTCAATGCGTAATTATTAAGATTTCGAAGCGTTACACGACATAGAATATTATTTGGGTTTGATAATATTTACGTAGTAAAATTACCTTAATTATATATTTCTAAGGATTTGATTCTTTTGTAACTGAATTTCTGATGTCTATAAATAGATGAGACACGAATCTATTATCGATCGTCCTAAATGAAATAAAACCAACCAACCAATCTCGAATTGACTTTAATCAAATTGTGCCGGGCGTATCAATGTGAATGAACCGTTTGAAATCTGCCTACATTAATGGAAATTTCATTAAACAGAGAATTATCATAAAATCTGTTGGATTCCCTGAATCGAAATGTTCATTCACTAAATTCATAAGCAAATTTTTAAATATTTCCGAATTCTTTTCAGAAAAGACGAACGTATAAAGTTGCTTTTTGAGGAGTCATTTCTTCAAAAAGGCGATGAAAGGTATGCCTTAATTATGATGAGACCACGAATAACAAAAATATGGGTTAAAATATCATTTTAAAATTTCAGTTGTTTAAATCGGGCAGATATAATAAAAGTATTTGATGGAAGATTATCTACTGCACCTGTGATAGCAATGTTGTGCAACGAAATTACTGGTAAGTTATTTTTTTTCTTTTCAAAAAAGTTAAATAAATTCTCTTCTTCGATTTCGAAATTCAAGTGGACGGGGCCATACATAGAACGGTAATCCAGGCTCTCTTTTGAAAGCTAAGCGCTTGACGTTTTTAGACGAGGCTTATGTTAGAGTGAGTGGATCGTATACTAGTCAACTTGCAAACTGTGACATCCTATTGCTTGAACGCTCCTAAGATTTACGAAGCTGATATTCGATTCGTTTTATATATTTTATGTCTAGTAATAAAAATAGTTACTTTGCTAAACATTGAAGCGATTTTAATTTGGGAACCCGGTCGTTGACCTCGTGTCTTGCTATGTTTATGTTAAGTAGTCACTTTAAAAGCTATACCCCTAAACGATTTCCTTTTTCAGGGTACGAGATCTTATCTTCAGGATCGGAACTACTAGTTCAATTTACTGCTAATTCAGATAATCCTGGCCAAGGGTTTAAAGCCAGCTATCAATTCCTTGGACAAGACAACTCTAGCTCAGGTTTAGTAAGCAAAGACCTTATTGATAGCTTAATTCAGTCTAAATACTGAATTGCGAACGGAAAGACGAATCGCTATACATTAATTAAAAAAATTCTTTGATGGTGTTAATTATTTTATTACTTTACAAAAATTGATATAATCGACTTTAACAGAAGTTGCTTATAGTTCATTATTAATTGTAAGAAGTAATATTGCTTTTATCATTTTAGATGGTGATACTAAGAAGTCTATTATTGAGTCAATATCAGGATTAGGCCCCGCTGTGAGCGCCGCTAGTAAGTATTTTATCAAAAATACGATATAAAGAACTCAGCATGATTCCTTTTTTTGGAAAGGTCCCATTTATTTTATTTATTTATTTCATCTCCCCTATTACTCATTAATCTGTAGTAAAACACATGGATAATGATTATTAGGTACTTATAAAAGATAAAAAAGGTGTACACAGAATGTGTTATTAAAAAAAGGTTTTAAGTAAATATGTAGCGCATACAATAAAATACCGCTCATTAAGTAAACGTTATGACAATTTATTCAACTCGATAAAAACACTTTTGTGAGGTTAACCTTTGAAATGTTTATACTCAATATTGCGAATTTAACTTTGGAATTCTTGGAGTGGAATTCCCGAATTCACTACAATTTTCACGATATCGTTTCCAAAGTGTTGAAATAATCAAATATATTCTAATCATCCCCTGTTCATGGTTCACTGGGTCAAAAAGGTGACCTGACTGTCTCTACGCAGACACCCAATTCAATTAACCATTTGATTGTTTAAAACTGTTTAGTTAGGGTTTGTTCGAAATAATTTTTTGGATTACCTACTTGAGTAGGTACTACAAAAAATACGTACCTAACTGAATTGAACTTTGTCATATATTATTTCAAAAGTCTGTTTTGGAATTAGTGCAAATAAAATAGTCAACTTACAAAAAGGCTGAAAATATTCTATATCTCCCTATACGAATAGAAACATCCAGTTCACCGAACTCAAATAGCATGTTCGTCTTGACATTCGTTTTACCCGTTTCAGCGTCGTCCTGCCACCAAGTGTTCCGCAGTGATAAGTCCAAAAGTGGTAAATTGACATCGCCGTTATACCCGGATGGTTATCAGCCGAAAACGCAGTGTCACTATGACTTCCTAGCTCGAGGCAGGGAGAGGATCAAGCTAGTGTTCGAGGATTTCAGTCTGCAGAAACTATCTGAAAGTATTATAGAGTAAGTTCTGGATTTTTGTGTAGTTTATAACGGCATCGTAGTTTTTTTTTCTTTATTCTAGCAGAATAATTCTCTACTAAGTTGAAACCTATTTATCAATGTTTTGCTCTCCGCATTTTATAGCTGTGAAAGCATGGATACTCTAGACGTTTTTCTATACGTGGATGGTCGATTAGAGAAGATGGCTTCATACTGTGGGAGTGAGATGCCAAAGCCAATCATGTCGAATGGACCAAAGATGACTTTGGAATTTAGAGGGATGTTCTCATCAAAAAATAACAGAGGATTTAAGATATCATATTATTTTGTGGATGGTAAGTAATTCATTTTAAGAACTTTCTCAACATTACCTTGTAAGGGGCGTTTTGTGTTAGTAAAACATTTACACCATCAGCGGATCTAAAGGAATACGGAAACACACGCGTTAATTTATTCATGAGATAATCGCGTCGCAAGTTGTTATTATCTCAAAACATTTTACTGCATTTGTTTTTTTTAAATAACAGAGTCAATGAAGATAAAATGTCGACTATTGTATTACATTACAAAGGTCTTCAAAATAACTAAGAAGATTTATTTGACTGTAGTATATACCAACAGGAGGTTCTCATGCATAAGGGTCGAGATTGGCGGACAAACGAAAATCCTCTTTCAAAAATCTTCTATCATACATATGTAAATGATGATGTCATATTTCATCTTCGGTAACAAACAAAACACAAAAAACATTTCAGTTCTTTTATGGAACATCACAATGTTTTTCCTTTAATCTAAAAACTGTAAATTTAGAGACATATTTTTGTAATCAATCCATGAACCTGATGTGAAATTAATACTGTTTTGTATCTAAATGGAAACATTCAGGTAAAAATAAAGTGGGTTGCCTGGCTCTCCATTCATATTCAATAAGAATTGTTTATACTTCAAATCAATCTGTGGGCTCTATCTATTTTCAAGGAAAAGATAGGTACGCAAACACGAGATATTTGCTACGGACTCCCTTTTATTGAAATACAAGCTTTTGTTTGCCAGGTTTTGCACGTGAGTTACTTTTGGGATCCCTTATTCATTCATGAAATAACTTAGGGACGAAAATTTCTCAGAATAATTAAATTTGTTAAGTGGTAGGTACTCCGTTTTTCTAATTATCACATAAAATAACCTGCAGCATTTTTATGAACGTAATTAGTAATGTTGTTCTGCATCAGACTGGAATAACAAAAGAGAATTCCTCCATTGGCACATTTATTTTTAATTAACGTTGGTCTTTCACCTGATGTTCTACAGATAGGTGTACCGTTATCATAGACTGGTATATTTTGTGAAGATGTATGTTTTATGTGAAGAGGTTTGGGATCAGATAAAAAACGGAAAAAGGTTGATCGCCTTTGCATACTGTTTACTCGCGAAAAATACTTAAAAAAAGTTTATTCAAATGATCTCATCCTTTTCAGATTACGGGATCTCGACTGGGAGACAACTTTTAGAATTTCCATGTGCCTTTGTATATAATAGCAGTGAGAGAGGAAAGGGTTTTGTGACGTCACCGAATTATCCGGGACTCTATCCCAGGGATACCGAATGTAATTATTTCTTCTATGGAAGCCAGAACGAGAGAGTCAGACTACATTTTACACATTTTGATGTAGAAGGAGTGTTGCCGTAAGTGATTTAAATAGTCAATTACGTTTTTTTGTTGCATTTACATATATTAGATAGAGTAATGATACTGGAATTGTTTTTTCTAATTTCATATAACTTTTTTAACGTCTTCTTACACCAAAAAAATGACAAAACAGTAAGTATATATAATCAGCCCTTATTTCACATCACATTGACAAAAAACAACAATTTCCTTTTGTCCCTTGCTACTTCCTCTTAATTTCCTTTATCAGGGCATCTAGTCTTCCATTAAATTTCTTTTACAGATGCGAGGCTGTGTCGGCCAGTGACTACGTACAATTTTCTAATCAAATGATAGACAACAATAGTGATAGATATTGCGGTCAAATACGAGATCTCCAAATCACTTCGGAGCAAAACTTCCTTAGAATTACTTTTCGATCGAATGACAGACTTGACGCTACGGGATTCAGAGCTGACTACATATTTCTGAGGGACTCAGAAATGTATAGTATGACTATGGAGGATTTTGATGAAAATGGTAAGCTAAATGAATCTTTAGAATTGGGAATAATAACATTTTATTGAAATTTAAATGGTTTGTTAAACACTAACAATTTACGAGTACCTTTACCCATATTATCGAAACCAAAATTTAACAAAATGTATGCCTTTCAGTGGCAATTACTGTAACTAATTATATTTTTTCAGGTTCATCTGTTTCGACTACGGGTGTGGTTTTAATATCAGCAATGGTAATAAATTTAATCAATCATTGATGTTCCAATAACCGTTGACCAAAGGGGATTTGTAAATAATAAACAGTAATAATAAAATGCTCTTTTTGATTTATCGTTGAATAATTCTGCACAAATTCAGACTATTGACTTAAAAGCTCAGAATTGAAGTGCAACTTAAACAGTAGCAAGTTGTAAATAAATGAACATTCTCAAGATGTTTGATCCTCAAGCGTCCGTCTGTAGAGGAGAGAGAGAAGTTACTACTCATTCATCGGATATTTTAGCAAGTTCAGAAGCAAGTAAAACTACATTACAACTTAGTAAAGTTCCGAATATTGAAATGGTGGGCAGCTTTGTTGGATTTGGCTTTAACTTTGCGAACTTAGCCATCAACACTTGCAAATTTAATAATGGTTGTATTACAGTCATAACTTTAGGTAGGTATATACATATACCGGTTGATTTTCCAAACCCCTTTAAAGAAGAATATAAGTAAGTTTTATTTATTGAGATGTTTATTTAAAATTTTAGAAAAAAAAGGCTTAGTCCCAATTGCAGGGAACATTTTAACCTCGGGTCAGCTAACTCAGATTTAAATGGCGCCACCATCGATTGTAATAAGAAGTAGTTACAATCGATGGTGGCGCCATTTAAACCTGAGCTAGTTAACCGAAGCTAACCCGAGGTTAAAACGTTCCCTGCAATTGGGCCTTAGAGTTGCAGCCCGAGCCGCAGGCGAGCGCCTAAGTCAGCCGAGTGTCTATTGATCGCACTTTTTCAACACACTTGCGAAGAAATAACGTTTTTTACATAAAATTAATTGTTCAGCGCCTTTTACTTTTTCTTTCACCTCAAAATTTAAAACCGGAAAACAAAAGCTAGGAAGTTTCAGAAAATTGAAGACATAGGTTCTTACACACTTATGCGTTCCTGGTGTATTTTTTGACGATTATAAGAATTAAGCGTATTTTTTATATTTCGTTCGAATCATTGTTCATAGAATTCTCATCGCTATTACATGAAGCATAAAGTTGGCTTTTTACTTTGTAACGAAGATTGTGGCGGCTACCCTGGGCGCTTCGTTACCGATGGCGCTTTGGTTGATACGGGATTGAGGCGCTTTGAATGTGACTGCCTATAAGGCTTTCTGCACGTTACGATGTATTAGAGAGACGTGAATGTTCTGATGAATGTGATGACACTGGTTGACTCGATGAAAGTGAGGACTCTGGGTGTTATCAATTATTTGGTTACAGTTGATGTTATGAACTATTTGATGCTGACTGTACAACCAGTAAATTTACAGGACACCCAGTAAAATTAATGTCAAACCTCAACCAATCTGCCCTAGCGGCAAATTGTTTCTTCAAATTGAAACGACTCAGATTATTTTTAGCCATTACATTGCCATCACCAGAAAAAAGCTCTCAACTTTGCCGATAGGACTGTAAGTGGGGTTCATTTTCTGGGTGAATTTATTTTGAAGCTTTATTTCATTAAGTTTTATGACAATCCTTATCATTGTGGTTTTGTTGCCATTTTCTTTGGGTTGTTTACTTTTCATTATCTGTCGAGAAACAAGACCAGTTTTTGGACAAATTCAAGTTTTTGGGTTGACTATAGAAATTAGGAAAATGGATGCTAGGATAATAAAAGTTTTATATACTTTATCATTATCAGCACCACGTAACAGTAGCGTAATACATTACATCATTATTAATGTGTGTTTCTTGTTAACGTAACACTTTTCAGTGACGCGATAATTGCTAAATAAAAAATATCAAGATTAAGAATGCACATTCTTTTGAGAGCTGATAGCGTTGTAAAGAAAGAACTAACTTAATCCCAGGAGAGAAAATCGTTTAAAACGCTCTTCATTTAGCAGTGAAAATAAATTTTAGCACTTCTACTCTTTTTTTTTTTTCTTAGCAATATTTAGAAGACTTAATTTATAAAAACAATTTGGTAAATACTTTATGATTGGAAGACTTAAATTTACTCCCATATTAATTGCATATTGAGTCGAGAACCACTTGGTTACGTCAATAGTACTCGAAACCTTAATTAAATTCTAACTTTGCATAACACTCGATAAAATTATTTATGTAATGTGTTTATTTACCCCAGACTAGCAGTACACAATTACACTTGAACTGAAAAGTCTTGTTAAATCAACCTATTGTTTGAATAACATTTGTTTATGAATTAAGTTTGTCAAAACTTACTTTATTATAATTTCACACTTCACTGGGTACATGGAGTAGAATTTGAAGCATTTAATCCATTCAAAGGGTAATTAAAATTAAATTTACTCGCTGTTGCTCGCAGTAAGCCAGAATTGGTAGTTTTAGAGCACGTTCTATAGAGGTGCGGGAGTGGCACTCTTGAATTATAGTCTACTTTATGAAAAGCTAATTGCACTCTTTGTTCAATCATTTAAATGGTTATGGTCAAAACTTTACTGTTTTAATTTCAAATGAATGCTACTTTTACTATGTACGTACTGAAGTAAATTATACAATATCTTTGTTATTAAAAAGTATTTTGTAGAATTTTCTAGCTACTAGTCCGGTATTGATCATTGTTCACATTGACAGTCTGAATACCTCCGAAGTTACCGTAACGAAAGGACCACTCAAAATCATCCATGAAAAGGAAGCCCAAACAGGCTTTTCCAATTTTGTACAAGAGTTTGCCATTATCGATTATATAGGTACAGACATAGTAGGATATAGAAAGGAAAACTTTTCGCTTTGGACTTTTTAACAACTTCGTTGTTTTTGGCGGATTTCAGTTTAACAATATAGTCTTGTTAAGTAAGATACTCAATAGGATCTTTTCTAAATTCCACGATGACAAGTCAATAAATCTCATGATGCTCGAAAGACCTTTCAACATTTTGATTCGAAGCTAACTTCCGTATAGAAGCTACGAAGTCTCATTGTATGTACTCGTTCACGTATGCGGACTTTAATTTCCTGGGACTGATTCCTTTGAGGTCTTTCCTTTGTCTAGTTATTGAATCTTACTCCACTATTTGCTTTAGTTCAGGTTTTAATTTCTTAGAATATTATTCCTCTATGTCTTGGTTTCCTCTGATTGTTTTGAACAAAAAGTTTGAAAAAGACCTCTTAAGTTGAGAAGTGAAATCCATCTGGTACTTTCAAGAATTTTCACCAATATCTGTTTGATCAACGTCTTTTAGTATTTCTTTTATCAAATTCAACAATTTTTCTCTAAACTAGTTAGATATTCTAGTAGAAACAAGATAAAAACTAGTAATCACAATTTAAATTGAAATAGTAAAAGTGAATTCAATCTCATTATTTTAAAATTAAATTAATGGTTATTAAATTATTCTCTAAAATCCGTTAGACATATTTATCATAGATGAGGAACGTTGGTGATACCTAATGGGCATCATTTTGACCCAAGAGCAATAAAGTAAAATAAGTGTTTAGTTAGTTCCTATTGTCCGGCCACCGAGAGAATGCGTTCCTGACACATTGTGTTTGACATAACGAGGTAACTTTGACAGGCCGTCTACGAAAACAAACAAAAAAAAAGTCGTCTATTTTGACCCTACAAACAAATAATAAGCAATAAAATGATATTAAAACACACTGATTTTAAATTTTATAACTGATGGCTTACTGTAAGGGTAATAATTACTGATAAAATATGTATTTTTAAAAATGTAAACAACATCATATTTTCGTAGGGATGTGCTAAAAATATCAGTCAATTTTAAAGTTATCAATCAATTTCTAATAAAAAAGCAGAATAAGTAGCTTGGTTATAAAAACATGATATCGACGTAAATATGGATATGCTTGAAGCATAACTATTGCGGTTAGTGAAAGAAAATAAATCGGCAAATGTTCGATATGAAATAGATGAATTGGCTCAGCAGTACGGTCATCGGGTGCTGAGACTTATACCATATTATTGCCAATACAATGCTATTGAATTAATTTGGGCTCAAATTAAGGGTTATGCAGCCCGTCGCAATACGTCCCCACCTTTTAGCACAAAAAAGATGATGGCTCTATTAAAAGAAGCTTGCGAAAAAATCACGAAGGAAGACTGGGCGAAGGCGGTAGAAAAAACAAAAAATCTTATTACCAAAGACTTTGATCGAGATATTAGAATTGATTCGATCATTGATAATAACATAATTATAAATGTTGGAGAAGATGATGATAGCACCTCCTCAAGCGAATCGGAATCTGATTAAATTTATACCAGCGCGATATCTATTATTTTAAGTATTTATTACCTACTTTTAGTTTTAGTACTTATTGTATTGTAGACCTAAATATTTGTTTTGAAAAAAGGCAGCAGTTGGAGTTTCTTGCTATACAAGTAAAATAGATATAAGATAAAATAATTTTTTTACTAATGTTGATTGAAAAAATATTTGTCAATATTATTTTTTACCCCAACACTACTGGCATGTGTCACAAACGCAATCTCTCGGTGGCCAGATTATAAGTTATAAATACTCTTATTAAAACATGTAGGTGCGCGGTATGTCCTCGTTTTAGATGTTCATATTTATAAGCAACGTACGCTTCGTTCCTAAATCTAGGTAATGTGTCATGAATATGTGAGACGGCGTATTTTTTGCATTTTCTATGTATTTATTCTGACCTGAATTAAGGTTAGGTCATTCATCTTAAATTGGTTTCTCAGTGGTAGCTTCAAAAACAACTTGCATTTTAGTGCATCTCTTGATATAATTAAATTAAACTTTCACCGCTATTGAATTCATAATTTTCTAATAAAGCCAGCTAAGACCCGGTGTGCCATTCTGTTAATATGCATAAGTTTCAGATGCAGAAAGCATCTGGACGAACTGTTCCATAATTTAACAGAAGTGGCTGGGAAGGTTGGTATCATGATTAAGAACATTCGTTTTTGCACCTCTTCAATCAGGTAGGTTGTGTCAGTATCCGTTCCTTTACCTTAATCATATGCTTAATATGTATATGCTTAACAAATCGAGAACTTGGTTCAACATATTGGTCTCTTAAGTGTGAAGCGGCTATGTATAAAACAAAAGTAATCGGTAACTGGACATAAATAGCATTTGATGGATATCACTGTTCGACGTCATTGCCGGTTGGCGCAGTTTTGGATTGATCTAATGGCGGTTCTGTTGTATTTCTTCTTATTCACATTTTATCAAAGAGCAGTTAAATCTAAAGTCCAATAAATATTGTTTGCTTATACTATTTAGCTATTTGATAAATTGAAATATATGTCGATCTAGAATGTTGAGATAATTTCACAATAGTGCCACAACTAAGTACGAAATATAGTTATAACCTAGCCCATATATTGCCATTACGTTTATATTAATCTTATTGCATATTGTTGAAGGACATTTATATTGATCTAACTTAATATTATTTGATGTCGTTGTACCTATGCAAGAATAATTTTAGGTGACTCATAATAATTTGCAATATAAATGCATTGTTATATTTTTTTTCACTTCTCGAAATTTCATTAAAAGTCGGCATTAATATGCAAAGGTGTCGAATCTGTAAGTTAGGTTTCGATACGAGTAGATAACTTTAGGGCAGGTGCTCAAAGTCTTCACAACAGATTTAAGCATGGATAATACACAAGTTCGGAAACTTATTAGCATAAAGGTCTCAAAAAGTGTTATTTTTATCCTCTGCAAGAGTAAAAACAACTTTTGCTTCAAAAGAATCATTTTGTATTCGTGCGTCATCTACTGTATCCTAAGAAACAAAAATAAACAGGTGAATGAAACGTCCTTCCTCTAAAAATCTGTTTTTTATTGTGACAATCAACGATTGATGCTATATTGTAAAAGTTTTGTGCTCTTGCTCCTTTTTAGAGCTAAGCCGATGAGCCGATTTTAAAGGTTCCCTTAGAAACTTAATTTCAGGTCATTGCTTAAATAAATTCCGAAGACAAGACAAAGGCTTTTAAATTCTATTCCGAAGTAATATGACTTCAGCGTAATACCGCCTTTGTTCTTTGTCGACTTGAAGTTATTGAAATATTTTTTCGTAATAAAGATATAGATATACAATTCAAGGCGCTTATTGTAAATTATTCATATAGTACCGACGTTGGCAGGCAGCCGTCGTCGCAACTCAGATCCAGTATTCCCGTATGAACTTTACTTACAGAATAATATATAGATGTGTCACTTAAAGCTCTGGTCAAACTGAAGAGAACTTGGGTAATTCTTCCCTTTTTTGAGATTGCAGCATAAATTTAAACTGAATATATTAAATAATAGATTTGACACCATATTTAATTAATAGATCGACATTTTATATGTCTACCTGCTTAAGTCACCTTAACAATAACGTGTACTTTATTTGGATTCTGAACAGAATTCGCTATATTTATTTGTATATGTGATGAAGAAAAAGCAAGCAGATAGTACTTGTACACGTTATTTCAAGTAATTTCAGTTAGTCAACTTTATGGAAGGTGTTTCGCTATTTCTCTAAAGTCCGGCTGTATTAAGATGCAGAAACGTAGATATTCATAGTCGCCTCTTGAAGCCTTTATATGTTCCGTCTTGCTTCCAGAATAATTTTATCTTTACCTGGGCTGCCAATAAAATCTAGCACAAGTAATTGTTAAACAGTAGACTTAAATTAAGTCGGTGGTGACAAAATAACGTCAAGCTAAAAACTTTACCAACAGTTTTTTGTATGACCATCCAATACAACCTAAATCCCTACTGTAACTAAGGCAATAAAGTAATTTTAATTAACTTATCGACCCCAGTAATTTTCAAATGTGTGCTTTGAAAAAACCTCATCAAAAATCTCGTACTTTTTGATTCACGAACGAAAAAAAAACATTTTATCGTAGATGACTTTTACCCCGTTAAACCCTCAAATGTAAGTACTAAGGGTCTGAAAAGAAATTACTGTGCCATCAGGTAGCGACGACATGTTGCTTTGATGGCACCTCTAATGGCGTCGTTCCACGTTCGGCTTAATCTACAACAAATGACGAGCGAAACTCTAATGTTTTTTATAATTTACAATTTGCAAAGGAATTTCAAAGACCATACAAAAAACATCAAATAAAAATATTGGATTTGCATTTCTTTTTCTTCAGATTAAAGTGATGTAGCTTACAAAAGTTTTATTTGGGAAATAGCTTTGCACCTATAAGAACAAAAGTCTATTCAATGAGTTTAAATCGTAAATCTCCACGACCTTTTGAAACCATTTTAAGACCAACTTGTCTAGCATAAAGCAAGAAAACCCGAATGAAGTCATTTCAAACAAATTACTTAAACAATTTAAAGGCCGGAATATGAATAATAGCGGCGGAGGACCGCTAATACGCCCAGTGAGGGATTCTTCCGATTTTTCTTCTGAGCAAAAAGGACTTTCTATTATGAGGATGAATTATACAATTTGTTATGCTTTGTGCCCGAAAATAATGGTCTTCAGTGTAGTTTCGCTGTTTAACAACGAGTTTGGCGAAAGTTGCGGATAAATTATTACCTTTCGGTGGTTCCGAAAGACTGCTTATTGGTGGTTCTGTTTTCTTGTAATTTCCGACACTTCGTAAGCAATACCATTTTGAAAATGTTTTCTTGCTTAGGCTTTTTAATCATCTACTTTAGAACCTTTTTTAAAACAAAAAACGTTTTCAGTTTAGCTATATTTAGATGGAAACTTTTCATTGCTGTATGATTGTTCCTGAATATTATTTGTAGTTAAAAGTGCATAATAATCCCCGGGATCGTTTTGACCCAGCGCCAGGGATCGTTTTAGACACCCGGTTTTACAAATAATCCTTTAGTAGAGTCATGCAAAATCTCTAATAAATCTTAACATAGTCAACGAACCAAAAATAATAGTATGCCAGTATATTAGCACTTATATGACTTATCCAAAGATTATTTAATGTTTGCTCTTGCTTTAATATTTTGAATGCGGTAAACAATTTCGCTTGGAGGGATCATTTTGTACACCTTTCCCCTAAGTACCAAAAAAAGCAATACCTCCATAAATTGCATCCTCTACCTTCTTAAGTTGTATTTTAAAAACAGTAAAATGCTTACAATTAAACCTACCCAAGAGTTTAAAACTTCTTCTGGCTTTAAATCTTTTACGATGAAAATTTTATCTTTGTTTCTTAATCACTGGCGTTTATTACCAAATAAAAAGTCGTTTTGTACTCTTAATTTTCTTTTTGTTGATTATCCAATGTTTTGTCGGATTTTTTAGCTTTATCCAGCATTTAATAGAAACAATGAATTTGTTGAACAGATTAGCTTTTAATACAAATTAAAATAACAAAAGGTCAATTAATCTTCGCTTTGATGCTAATGAATATAAATGGATAACTGAAACAGATTATTTATTATTCCTTTACATAGCATAGAAAAGGCATTCAGGCTTAGAGAAAGGTATGCCTGTGTATCAATTAATGTTTTTATTAAAACTGACTGGATATACTACTCTAAAAAACAATAGTAGGATGTGATAAAAAGAAAAATTTACATACAGAATTCTAACAAGAGAAATTTTGTTTAAAAGGTAAAATAAGTAGGAATAGCTAGCTGGAATAGTATCTATAGTAAAAATAATTATTATCATAGTTAGGAATCCAATATAAATATTAGTATTATAAAGAAGACAGACAAAGAGACATCTGTGTGATCAAGTCTTTTATACAATATTTCATAAAGTTGTATGAAACAGCACAAAGTAGGCTCTCCAAATATGTTTATTTGGCTAAAACGTTGGCTCAAATAGTTCACCGTTGTAGTCATAGATGTCGCTACTGTTGCATTATTTCGAATGGTGAACTAGCTTAAAATGAATACACTATTATTATGTTATGGTTCATTAGCATTAACTACCTTAATTAAACTATAGCATAAACATTAATTTTGATTTCTTTTTTTTGTTACTTTACTTGAATGTTGACGTAAATAATTGTTATAATAAATCACTTTTATCTTCTTAGAATTTTAGGATATCGACCTCCAAAAATTGTAATTGCGCATGAATTACCATCTGTTGTAACCAATATTAAGATATCGCAATACGTTGCAACCATGACGTTAACAATCCAGCATTAAAACGGTCATATTTTAATAACTCACCATAAACACGCATGGGTTATTACCCATATTTAAAAATAGCTCTTATTTCCTAGTAGTAGAGATCAAATCCATCTGTGCAAACATTGTACGCAACTTAACCAATAAGAACCAAGGTTAGCCGAGGTACAATCCAAATCTTGGTTAGAACACCATTGTACCTACTGAATTTATTATAAGATTTGTTTTCATTCTTTATTATTCTTATAAGACGAAATTCCAATAATGTTTTGTTAAAGCTCTTATAACTTTCTTGTCTCAATTAACTTAAAAGAATGTTGTAACACGATATTCCGGCGATATTTAAAACATCATAAGTAAACTCGACCAGTTTTTGAATGTAGTGTTACGTTAAACATTGGTTTTTTACTCAAGTCGCGACGCACGCAGTCACTTTTATTCAACTTTGTAACCGGGCCGGCGTCGTGTGTTTGTTTGGCGTTTTACCGGCTAGAACCCGTTTTATTAACGTTATTGGATTAATAAAGTGTTTTAACTAAGTGCCAAACACAATATCTTTTTTTACCTCTATAATGTCGGGATGTAAGTACTTGTGCATTCTTTTAATGAAAGTGATGGGTATAGAAACGTTCGTCTGCTAGTCTACTTTTCCTTTTGTTCATGATAAAAATAAACCCACATAGCAAGTTTTAACCTTGAATGTTTGGGCTAAGATCTTTGCTGCATCTGATTTTTATCTAAAAATAGTTGCGTCTACAAAATGTTAACCGTTATCTCCTTTCGATTATAATTATGTTTCTATATTTTTCTTATGAAGACTAGACGTAATAAATTTATATTTGCTTAATTCGACCGTAATAAAGCATTTTTTTTAGGACAACAAAATTGCTTAGATTTCTTACACACAAATAATGTTTTACTTGTCAACAGTGTTATTAAGTTTATTTGCATTAGCAACAATTAAAATAGTGCAAGATTAAAATGAATTGTCGGTAACGTTTAAAATAAAAATACGTAGGTACCTAGACCTACATTGTTGAAAAAAAAACAGGTTCCTACTAACAAAATCTAATATTGTCTCTTAGACTACTCTGATACCTTTGTTTGAATAGACTGTTAACCTTCTTATGGTTTTATCGTATTCTATCTACCTTACTTATTGTTTATAAAACTGAAATTTATGGCTTCTTAATAAAATAATATTAAGGAATCTTTCTTTAATCATTGTTACCCTTTCTGCTGGCGCCGACACTTTTTTTGTTATAGGTACGAGTAGATATTGAGTGATTGTTCTTAGAAGGAAAATGACTCATTTCAAAAACACTTGCACATTTATTATCATTTGGGTCGCTTCTATCCCACGTCACGTATCTACCTACCTAACATGTGATTCATATATATGATGCTTATGTTATTAGCTAACTTTCCTTTTATTGAGTAAAAACATCACACGTCTGTATTACGTTTCCAAGGTTTTTGTTGTAACAGAATACCTATACTAAATATATACAATATTTTTAGATCCGTATGGCAACCCTCAGTATCCTGCCCCGCACAACCAAATTTACCCCCAGGTTTCTATGAATACCAATGCTCCTCCGCCAAATCAACCAGGCTCTGCACCCGGATACCCAGCTCCTGGCCAAAACCAATACCCGTATCAACCAGGATTCGCCTATTACCCTGGACAGGCGCCAGGACAGGTCCCTGGACAGGCCCCTCCCGGCCAGTATCCAGCTGGGCTATCGTATCCCAATGCTACACCGACTGCCCCCGGAATAGCCCCAACACCAACTCAAGGATACGGTTATCCTGGATACCCGACGGCTACGCCTACTCAAGCCTGTAAGTATTTAAAAAAAAAAACACGGTAGTTCTATCAAATGCTTATCCCAATGTGTATTACATATTTTGTTTTTCTCTAGCTTATGTTGAATGGGTTCCCACGCACCCAAGAAATGCGGCAACTCTTAGCACCAGGGCAGTTGTAGCCGGATTTGAGGGCTACGACGGGAGTCCACTATGGGTCATTAGGGCTAGGTTTGAAAGAGATCTGATACCAGGGAAGTTCGCAGTCAAGCATTTTGCGGCGTATGTGCCATGGGGCGGAAAAGAGAATGCCGTTGAAAATATTGAGGTAAAATTAAATGATACTTACAAATTAAAGCTTATTGAGATAATTAAAATTTTAAGTTAGTGACTAGAAGTAGTATTTTTAGTTTAGATACGACTTTCATGTACCTACCTGAAAAACATTTTTTGTTGTTTTTAAATCTCTTCCTTTACGAATTACTTGTGCTAAAACTATTTTCAAACAATTTCCAGGTCTGCTGTGCGCCACCAGACAGGATCCGTTGGATTGAGAGCAGAAACGGCTCAGTGCCTCCAAATGCAGTCGCTGCTGGTAATTCGGCTTCTGGTGAACCACTGTACGTTGGCAGAGCGAAGGAACAAGGATCTCTTACACCAGGAAAGGTGAGTTCTACTGAAACTGGACTAGCAACCCTTGTACTTTGTATTTGGTGTATTTGTTACGGCTAATACCCGAAGTGCGGCTACACCTAATTTTAGCCGGTTAGAACATCAATAGGTTAGGTTAGTAAGGTTACTTTTTTGATACCACCCAGAAAAAGGCGGGACTCCGTCGACTCATGATTGAAGCCAGTTTTTATATACATAGGTATAAGTTTTTTTTACAGTTTTCCATATTAAAAACACTTCTAACCGGCTAAAACTAGGTGTAGCCGCACTTCGGGTATTAGCCGTAACATATTGATATCAAGATGAAAGATGAAAAATTTAAAACGAGAACCATAACTGTAGACCCATATACACAATGCAACGTTTTTCAAGTAGCTATTCTACTGTTTCCAACTGAAAATGTAAACTATGATGCTTTGACTTTTAAAACTGCTCATCATAACTTTTTAAATGTTGAAAATTTTGCTATTAAAATAATCATTGAAATTATTTAATATTCAATGCGTAGGTTAATAAAGATTTTTAAAAACATCGAGTGTAAACAAGAACGCGTTAACTCTCCTTATAAGTTTCCTTATCTATCACTAGAAGTACTTTTAATATTTATAAACCGGTTGAAAAAAAAATGGCATTACGATTTATTATTTATTTCATTTTGGTACTGTGCACTTGAAATATTATGACACCTTGAGTTTTACTAGTAGATCTTTATTCCTTTCAGTTGGTTGAGTTATGCAAATGAATATTGTTATAGTGAATCGGAATTATGTTATTTTATCACGAGCTTGACTTGATCATGTAATTTGAAGCGACTTATCTATAACATGTGATGTGATGATGGATTAATTTCCTGTATCCAGTTTTAATGCTGACGTATTTTACACATCGTGTTGGCTTTTATTAGCCAAAACAAATTACACAGCAAAGTCAAATTAAATGTTGGTGAAAAACCAACAAATTGTAAGACATAACGATGTTCTATACTTGTACGTTTTGTTTTTAACCATTACCATTACCAATACCCATATACCTAGACGTGCCATTTGTTCTACATACTTTTTCATTTTTATATTTTAACTGACTCCAAAAGAAGGAAACGGTTTATAATTTCTTCGGTCAGTAGGTACCTTCCTTTCATTGATAAAAAATCTTGTTTTCGTTTCAAGTGCTATCAGTTTTGAATCTGATGATAGGGTTTTGTAGTAATCAAGGGAAATTTCCATTTTTTATAGAACATATTTAATTTAGATTTTAAAACAAAACTGATTTAATTTCTCAAAATATTTTTCCTAAAATATTCTTCTGATTATTTCCAGGTTCATCCATCTCACAAGAACATGTACATTTCCTTCGCTGGTAAGGAAATAGCCCACAATTCTTATGAAGTATTGTGTACCGTCTAGACTGTATTATTCCGTTATGTTTTTTACGCATTTACAAACTTTTTAATTGTTACAAGGTAACTATGAATCTGGTTATTAAGAATCTTTATTTTCTTGAACATAATGTCAGAAATTACTTAAGCTCAAGATGTACTTACCTACATGAACTTTTGAATGCAGGTGCTTTTTATAAATAAACTATATGCATATTTTAATTTGTGTTTTTTATTTCTTGTTTTTGTCAAGTAGATAAGAATGTATAAATAAAACAAACTTGGTAAGTACACTATGAATAACATTAGATGTCTAACCTATTTCCTATGAGTTATCACTTCTTTATTTTCAATTCAAAATTTACATCTCATTCTTAAAACTAAATAATTATTTACAACCTTCTCTGAAACTTTCTATTTAAACATTTATTAACTTGCTTGTAAAATCCACTACATCGTGTCTTCCATTATATTTTAAAATTTTCACAAAATAATTAGTATTAGCAAGTTGATATCACAGTTTGCATTCATGGGTATGTTAAAAATATTGCTTTTAACAAAATCATTCCATTTCCTACTTAATTTAATACCTCTGTAGATACCCAAGTTAGTCCTTTGAACACGTTTTATCATTTCTTTTGGTATGCCTTCTTTTGTGTCTAGTGTTATATACTCGTATATGTTGATTATAATATTATTTTAACCTAATCATTTGAAAATAATTATAGGCTAAACACAAAACATTAAATTTAAGTCACAGGATAAGATTATAGTTTGCTTGTACAAATCATGCTTACAGTAAACCCTATTTCAATTTGCGATTGTTTTACATCATCATTGTTAGCTTGAAGTATATTCTTTTCGTTTTTTAACTTTATATTTTTCTCGTTCGCTTCGAAAGCTAGATTTTCAAAGGCACCATTGTCAGATTTTTCTATTCCGTTACTCTTATCTTTTTTCTCGTTTTCGTTATCAGCAACAACAGCATGTTTTTTATTCGCCAAATAAAGCCACCTGAAACGTGACATTAAAAACTGAGAAACTGCTTCCTGATTGTAAGTGAAAAAAATACCTCACAAACAATAAAAACATTTTTTTAAATAAAATTGGAAGCTGCATAAAATATTGGAGTGTTGGTGTTAGTAAAGAGATTTTAAAAAGACTGTAAGTGATTTTTTTTTTTTTATTTTTTTTATAATCTTTATTTATTAATTATAGAGGGTTTAATCTCCAACGAGATTACGTCACCCTCATTGGTATAAACAAATTGTAACATTTATAAACATAAACTAATAATAATAAGTATCTAACAAAATCAACATTTATAATTTATCTACGCCTTAATGCTAAATTTATTAATTCATAAAGCGCCCTTGCCGCTTTAGAGTTAGGATCAGCTAAGATGCAGTTACAATTTCCCAGTTGAGATAATTTAATATTAAATTTAGTTTCGAAGTTCCATCTCTCGGACTCAACGCGGACACATTCAACTATAATGTGATAGGCATCTTCAACCGTTCCGCACTCGGTGCAGTTCGGTGTATCTGATTTACGCATCAAGAAGACAAAATTATTTAAAGGTATGTGTCCGGATCGTAGTCTGAGCGCTGTGACCAGTGAGCTCCTGCACATGTCAGCCTCATCGATCCACGGTTGACGAGGCAGACGGGGTTGCAAAGTCTTATACCATATGCCTTTTGTTAAGGATCTTTCGTCAAAATATGTCTTCCAGCTGGAATAGCAGTCTTCTTTGATTTGATATATCAATTCAGAATAATATGGTACACAACTATAATTCAACCCATCAACAACGGCTTCCGCAGCCAGAAGATCAGCTTTTTCATTACCGATGATACCGACATGCGAAGGAACCCACTGGAGTATTACATTTTTATGTTGATTTTTTAAGTCATAAATGAGTTTTAAAATATTATATGTAATAGCAGAGCACCGAACAGGGGTAGCTCCGCGTAAAAGTAATTGAAGAGCACTACGAGAATCTGTCAAAATTACAAAATCATTTGCGTCCACTGAAGAAATGTAGGACAAAGCTTCATAAATAGCGATCATTTCTGCATGCGTAATTGATAAATTAACTATTATTTTAAATTTAATTCCAATATTGGCGCTTAAATCAAAGAATGCCGCACCAATTTCATTGTTGGCGATGGATGCATCAGTATAAATCTGGTGATACTTGTCAAATTCATTCTTTAAATACCTATCACAGATAATTTTAATTTGTTCTGTATTACATTTTTTTTTAGCGGTTGTAAAATTATCTATGTAAATACGAATAACATCGTTTACATCCACATTGCTGACCCAAGTACTTAACGAGAACGTCTCCACTAATTTAGAAGCGTATATAGGCTGATTTATTAAGGATTCATATAAGCTTACTAGTAAAGGTTTAGACTTGTTTCTCCAGTATTGTTTTTGACAAAGATAGGACAATTGATCAAGAACTATTATGGTTGAATTGTTAAGAAGAGATCGACATTTAAGATAAAACTTTGCACCTAAATATTGCCGTCTAACTTTTAGAGGTGGGATGCACAAATCAGCCTCCATTACATGTATAGCTGTGGTTTTTATGTAGCCTCCTATAACGCGTAAACATTGGTTCTGAATCTTATCGAGTTTATTTAAATGAGTTCGACAGCTACTTCCGTATAAAAAGCTGCTGTAATCAAGTCTACTCCTAATTATTGCTATGTATAATCTCCTCAAGTGTTTTGGGTGCATACCCCAAAATGATCCAGCCAGTACTTTTAACACATTTAAAAATTTAAGAGCTTTGTCTCTTGTTTCATTAATGTGCTTAGCCCATCTCAAAGAACGGTCAAGCCATAACCCAAGATATTTGACATTATCTACAACTTCTAGTCTACTTCCATTTATAGTAAGGTGTATAGAATCTCTAAAGAAACCTCTTTTAAAAAGACAGATTTTGCTTTTAAGATCGTTGATTTTGAGTCCAATGTTCCCTAGAATAGAGTCAACTCTGTTTAGTGCCGATTGCATCTTTAACGAACCAGAGGTGGTATTTTGACACAAGGCGTATAACACAAAATCGTCCGCGTATTGTGAAATATGTACGTCATTTATATCTTTACAAACGGGTACAGTAATCACGTTAAATAATAGAGGAGATAGAGGGTCACCTTGCGCCAAACCTCGACTCGTATTTCTACATAAAATTTCATCTTGAATAATAATTTTTAACTCCCTATCAGACAAAAAATTCCATAAATACCTACAAATATTGGCACCTATCTTAATTGATTTATCTAAATAGGACGTTAAATAAGTAATATCTACATTGTTATAAGCGTTCTCAATATCCAAAAAGCAGGCCATCACAACCTTTTTTTCGGTAAAACTCATTTGAATCCTAGAAACTAAATTCGTTAAACTATCGTACGCCGATCTACCTTTACGGAAGCCAACTGTATTGTCGGAGAGGATATTATTATGTTCGATAAACCACTCCAATCTGTATAGAAGAAGATAGTGGAAAACTTTACACAAGCATGACAGCATGGAAATAGGTCTTAAGGACGCTTCCGAAGACGAATCACGACCTGGTTTGGGAATGGGAACTAATTTAATTTCTCGCCATTGTTTAGGGATAAAACCTGAAGTAAAAATTCTATTATATAGTTCGACTAAAACTAATTTAGCATTTTTTGGTAAATGGTTCAGCATAGAGTATGATATACCGTCGCATCCAGGTGTTGTATCTTTACTCTTTATCGCTTTGCTTATTTCGTTTAAGGTAAAAGGTTGGTCTAAAGTATAGTTTCTTGAGGTGAATGTTGGGGCTTTTGGAGACACTATATCAGGTGTAAGATTGCGCAATAATACTTCGGCTTGCATTTTATTAACAAATGGTCTCGAAACTGAATACCCCTTTAACCACTTCATCTTAGACCATAAATCACCCGGAGAACTTCTATGATCAAAAGAAGAGCAAAAAGAACGCCAACTTGTTGATTTAGCATGTCTAATCATTTTTTGAGCTTCATTTATTTTAGCTTTTAGATAGTCGTAATTTTGCACAGTGGGATTACGTCGAAAGTTAGCCAAAGCTTTTCTTCGTTCCGCAACAATCTTTGATAGAGCCGGGCTCCAGTAAGGTTTCGGTCTAAAGTTAGTTAAAGGTTGGTTGTTTATAATAATTCATCCTATTTTGGCCCTGCTTATCGCAACCACAATATTGTTTCTCAAATCTTGATTGCGCCGATATCATACACTTTTTTTCTACTGTTTATTAAGCGTAGTAGATAATGCCACCTAAGAAAACCATTTCTACTTCATCCGACATCGTCAAAGACGCATTACCTCAGCCGAGTAATAGCCAGAATAAGTTATCGCCTGCACTTTCGGATTCCTGTCTCAATGATAAGAGCCGCAAGGTCACCAAGCGCCAACGCTGTGAGAGTCAATCTCCGATAAATAAAAACAACGATTCGCTTACAACTATGTTCTCCGCCCAAGAAATTAAACTTGAAAGTATTTTAAATTTTATGAAGGATATTAAGGAAGATATGAACGAAATGAAAAAATCTATGGAATTTATGTCTGAAAAATATGATGTCCTGATGAATAAATATACTGCAATTGAAGATCAACGTAAAATTGATAAAAAATATATAAACCAGCTTGAAAGTAAAATTGAGAACTTCGAGCGTAATACTCGGATGTCCTGCTTGGAAATAAGAAATGTTAAACCCCAACAACGAGAATCTAAGTATGATTTAATCGATTTAGTCAACAAAACATGTTCTGCGGCGAATGTTTCGTTTCAACAGAGCGATATAAAAAATATATTTAGATTGCCCACAGGCAAACCGGATTATAAACCAATAATCGTGGATTTTTCTAGTGTACTGAAGAAGGAGGAAATTTTAATGGCCATTAAAAACTTCAACAGGCAAAATATCAACAAAAAGCTTGATTCCTCTCATCTTATGCTCCCCGGACCTGTACATCCGATATATGTGGTGGAACATTTGACGTACAAAAACAAAAGGCTCTTTGCTGTGGCGAGAGAACACGCAAAAATCCACAACTACAAATACTGTTGGACATCTAATGGCTATGTGTTTATAAAGAAATCGGAGGGCTTACCAGCTATTCGTATAATAGATGATAGTAGTATAAGTAACCTGGAAAAGTGACTATCGAAAAACATACATGTCAATTTTTCTAGATTTAATTTTTTTATTGTCTTTGTGAAACATACTCACCTACACTGCATGTCACATTTAATTTCATTGTACTTACCTAGCGAATGTTACATTATTGTACACTATAACTACACAATACACTCTGTAATTTTAATTTGTTCATTACATACTTGTACATCCACAAAAACCTATAACAACCAACACACTCCCCTACACACAAAACTTTATTTTATACCAAAATCTAAATTGAAGCATAAATATATATCAACATCACGTAATAACATTTTTATTTCTTTTACATTTATTTCGTATATACATTTGCTTAACCTCTTGAGACAAATTAATTCTAATAATCAAATTCGATTCTAACAACAGCACAATTCTAACGCAACTTGATGAGGTTAACAATATAACATGTAACCGAGTTTACTCAACATCTCAACTCACATCTTTGATAAATCTAGAAAATAATAAGTGTGATTCCCTGCGTATGTTAACAGTCAACATCAGGAGTATTAATTGTAATTTTGATCTCTTGGTTTCATTTTTAGCAAATCTTGAGTTTTCTATTGATGTGATCATATTGACCGAATGCAGGACCTTTGATAATTTCTTACCTCCTACCCTAAACGGATATAATTCTTTCTGTAGTAAAATAAGTTTTAACCAAAATGACGGCGTGGTTGTATACTTCAAACAACAATTATCCGTTCAACCATCTGAGGTTGCAATCGCTGATTGTAACTGTCTTTTACTTAAAGTTTCTAATGATTATGCAGTTTTGTGTATATACAGACCACCGGCATTTCGAAATCCATCCCTTTTTTTAGAATCCTTAGAAGCAACACTTCACAGCTTAAATTATAAAAACATTATTATTTCAGGAGATATAAACATAAACATACTTCCGGGTCAAACAGATAGATATGCCAATGATTATTTAAATCTTACAGCTGCTTACGGACTATCGCAATGCGTTAATTTGCCTACAAGAGATAAAACATGTATTGATCATTTTATGGTCAAATCTACAGGAAGAATAAGTTCATATGTATTTAACGAATTAACTGATCACTCCCCAGTTCTACTTATTATTGATAAATTATGTATTCAAAGACCGGAAATGACAATTACCTCCAATAAACTTAATTACACAAATATTGATCTATGTCTTAAAACTGAAACATGGAATGATCTCTACTCTGCTACTGACCTGAATTCTGCTGCTAACTCCTTTGTCAACAAGATTCAAATAATTTTAAAAACAAATACTATTGAATATACTATTCCTAAAAAGCATAGACCTCTAAAACCTTGGATTACTACAGGCCTTGTTAAGTGCATAAGAAAAAGAGACACCCTCGCAAAACTAGTATTTAAAGAACCGGATAATATTTACTTGATAGAAGAATATAATGCTTATAAAAAAAGATGTAATCAAATTATTAAAAACGTAAAAAAGATATACTACAAAAGTCTACTAGAGGGTTCAAAGGGCAATAGCAAAAGTACTTGGAAAGTAATTAAGCAGATTTGTGATATTGACAAGCAAAAAGACTCGTGTCCAGACCTTCTTCAGTTATATAATGATCCAATCCAGTCACTGAATGCTGTCAATAAATATTTTACTTCTGTTGGTAAAAATTTGGCTGACATGACTCTTAATGCACTTGGTAAAACCCAACTGGACTTACTCAATAATTCACATCAAAAATATCTAAGCAATCAGTCAATGGCCTTATTACCGACTGATCCTGATGAAGTGAAAAGTGCCATATTAAATCTTAAGTCTAGTAGTGCTCGTGGTTCGGATGGCATTTCAACAGAATTCCTCAAAAAAAATTGTATTTACTTAGCTGGACCCTTGTCATTTCTGTGCAACTTGAGTTTCAGCACTGGTTGCTTTCCAGAAATATTTAAGACTGCTATCGTCTGTCCAATTTACAAAGCAGGTGACAAGACCATGCCAACTAATTATAGACCAATTTCAATTCTGACACCCCTCTCTAAAGTTCTAGAGAAACTTATGAATCGTAGACTTGTGGATTATTTGGATAAAGCTAATATACTTGCATCGAATCAATTTGGTTTTAGAAAGGGTACGTCCACAGAGGACTCCCTTTTGAAACTAACGACTAGCATTGTTGAGCACATGGATAAGGGAGACAACTGTGTTGGAGTCTTCCTTGATCTACAAAAAGCCTTCGATACAGTCTCTATACCTATCCTACTACACCGTCTTAATAATGTTGGAATTCGGGGTTTGGTTTTGTCATGGTTTAATTCATATCTAAACGATAGATACCAATATGTGAGAGTCGGCGGTCACACCAGTACTAGAGCTAAATGTGTTTTTGGGGTACCGCAAGGTAGCACCCTTGGGCCATCTCTATTCTTGCTGTATATAAATGACCTGTGCAAAATGAGACTACATAAAGCTGAACTGTTTATGTTTGCTGATGATACAGTTATTTTATTCCATGGAAACTCGTGGAACGAAGTTCGGTTTTCATCTGAGACAGGTCTGCAAAAGATTACCGCATGGCTCGAAGATAGTCTTCTCTCGTTAAATGCTGCTAAAACGAAGTATCTCTGTTTCAGCAAATCTGCGAAAAGCCGCCCTGACTCTAATATCCAAATTAAAGTACACACCTATCCATGTAATCGTCTAAACGCTGACAAACACCATTCTTGTCAGTGTACTTTGTTAGAAAGAGTGCCTGTCATTAAATATTTGGGCGTTTTAATAGACGAAAACTTGAAATGGACTAACCACATAGAGGCTGTATCGTCTAGAGCGCGTAAATTAATACACATTTTTAAAAAGCTAAGATCAGTAGCCGAAAAAGACCTCCTTTTGCAAACATACAAAGCTCTCTGTCAGTGTGTCTTGATATACTGCATTACTTCGTGGGGAGGAGCCGCTAAGTCACATTTTATCAAAGTTGAAAGAGCACAACGTGCGGTTCTTAAAGTTTTGCTCTGGTTGCCTTTCCGATATCCCTCAAATCTGCTGTATCAAAAAGCGAAGGTCCTTACCGTACGCAAATTATATCTCTTGCGCTCATTGTCTAGGTTCCACAAACATCATATACCTAAGCTTTGTTTAATTTCTAAAAGAAAACCCAGATGCCCCATACCAGACCTCAGATCGTCGTTGGCTCGTCGGCATTTCAACTACATCGCTCCATGTGTATACAACAGAGTTTTACAATCGAACGCCGATATTACAAACAAGAATGATATACTGTTTAAGAAAATGCTTGTTTCTTGGTTAGATAATTTTGAATATGATGATATTGAGTGCTTATTGGTATAAAATTTGGTATGTAACTTCTAATGTATGTACAAATCACACACATAAATACACACTCACACACATAACACACACACACATACACACAAATGTTACTAGGTAGTTTAGTCTTTATGTCGCCAGTTCAAATTAAGTTGTTTTTTTTATTGTTGATTTTTTAATGTTTTTATGATTTTATAAGTGTAAGAGCCTGACTCCCACGGCACAGGGAAACCTAAAGTGGGTGTCAGACAAAGAGAACATCCAATGTATGACTTATTATTGTAAATAAAGATTTTTCATTTTCATTTTCATTTTCATTTTCATTTTCATTAATGTAAGGGATATTCGTAGTAGCTGCTTTGATAAGATTTTTTTCAATGATGTCATAAGTTTCTTGTAAATTATCTAAAAATATAAAATTTGCAAAAAGATTTTCTGCACATGCTTTAAAACCTATCCAATCAGCTTTCTTAAAGTTTAGTTTCGGAATATTTAAATGTTTTTTGGGGCACTAGATTTCATAATAACAATTAGATGATCGCTTCCCAACGATTCATTCGTGACCTGCCAATCAAACCTATGTGCTATGTCTGTGGAAGCTATCGAAATGTCAGGAGATGACTGCTGCAAATTACCATTGACAAGTTTTAAACAAGTTGGGGATCCAGTATTCAGTGTTGTAAAGTTGCTGTCAGTCAATGCATCATATATTTGGCGGCCTCTAGTATCGTTTTTATAGGACCACGTAGAGTGGTGCCCATTAAGATCGCCTAAAACTAGCGATTTTAGATTATTTAAGAATAAAAAGTCCCAATCACCAATGTGAGTGGTAACTGAGGAGGGGCAATATACTGCAAAAATATTATCTAAAAGTTTGTAATTAAAAATTTGAACTTGTAGTACCTGTATTCCGAGATTATTATTTGTAACTTGTTTAGGGCTTGCTTTCAAAGAATTATGAATTAAAATGGCTATGCCACCGTAGCCATCCGACCGATCTTTACGATAGATACTGTAATCAGCAATGTGGAGTGAGCTTTCAGGATCAAGCCACGTTTCTGTTAGTACCGCAACATAAATTTTTTCTTGATTCAAAAGACTTTCCAACGCCAACAACTTGGGTCGTAGACTTCGACAATTCCACTGCAATATTTTACAAGGAGATTGACAAATATTTCTACTTCTTAAGTCTAATAAATTTACCGCCATTGTGAGTTACTAAAAAAGGAATCTAATAAACTTTTAATGATCGGCCACTCAGATATATTACCAACAATTAATATGATTATCCATTCGATAAATGTTCTAATAAAGTCTTTAATTTTTTCTGCTATAGATTTTTTTCTGTCAAATATCACTAATTTTAATTTTGCGAGTAATTCTTGAAAAGTAACCTTTACTTCGGTGCTATCATCGTTCACAGATGCGTCACGGTTATCTAACTCTTCCTGGTGTTCAACTTCCAAATTCGGCTGCCAGTCCCACCTGCCTTCATTTTGGTGTGACTTTTTACTCGGGTTTTTCTTTGTAGTTTGGGATCTTGTTGGTGGTGGCTGTATATTACTGTGGGAGTTAGAAACAATGTCTTTTTTGATAACATCTCTAAAAGTAGGTTCTTGAGAATCATTATTGGTGAAATAGTTCAGAGACTGAGTAAAGGGCGTAGGTGCTCTTGGTGTATATATGCTCGTAGTATTAGCAATATGCACTGGTGAGTCTGGAACGTACATCGTGAGTGCCTTTCTATAGGAACAATTAAAATCTGACATTATACTTCTAATTTTCTTCTCCCTCAAATAGGCTGGACATAATTTTGATAGAGACATATGCGGGCCCGAGCAATTAACACATTTAAACTGTACTGTTTCGCAGTTTTCATGTTCTCCGGTGCATTTGGGGCAAATATATTTCGTGGCTGGGCAAGATTTTTTTGAGTGGCCTAATTTCCAACATCTGGAGCATTGTGATACTGGGAATACATATTTTTCGACTATCGCATTTATTTGACCATCCACCTTTACGTAAGCAGGCAAAAAAGAACCTCTAAAGCATAACCGCACGGTTTCACAGTTCGACCATCCATCCGCACTATTGATATCCCTACGTTTTTGTCGTTTTACTCCTTCTAATACAGCTGGACTCGGGCATTTTATATTTTGCATAATTTCATCTTCGGTTAATTCCATATCCACGTTTCGTATGATACCATAGCAACTAGTTACTTCCATTGGTTTTTGCATTTTCCAACCCATTTTTTTCAATGATTCACAATGAAATAGCTTTTCCGCGCTTTTTTCACAATTAAAAGCAACTCTGATTTTAAACGGGTTAATGTATTTAATTTTAGTCGCGTCCGTTATATTATTTTCTTTGAATATTTTAGCTAATCCAAATTGTTTAGGTAGTTTCTGCAACCACGAAATATAAATTTCAATTTTCTCCTCTTTAGTTTTTTTTGCCTGTCTACTTACTGTTGTCCAACCTAACTCGTCTTCCTCTCTCCCCCTCTTACACGCTTTTACTGCCTTATTCTCTGTAGTTATACTTCCTTCTATGGATACAACGTCTTCGTTATTGTCGTGAACTATAGCTTCAATTTCCATCGTACCATTCGCTTCCTCACATTCTTTCAAAATTATTGCGCTTTCCTCCGATAAAACATCATCGCAATCACTATTTATCGACATCGTAGGTAAACAGATTTGTTTACAAAATAGCCAGGATCACATAGACAATGCGAGCCGTGGGCTGGCGACGGGCGCACAGGTACGCACGTCGCTCGCCCGAAACCGGTTTCGCGCGCGCTAATATATTTGTTGTTTTTGGCGTGTGAGAGATGCACTCAACCACTACGAGCGAACGCCGCCTCGCAACTGGACTGTAAGTGTTGTTAATAAAGAACCAAATTATATTTACCTACACATTAAATCATCAACACCAATATCTCTAATAAGAATTTTGAAATCTAAAGTAATGATATTTTATTTACCCACTGTTATCTCCGAACGCATAGGTACTTAAGTTATTGATCTCTTAATATTTCTTTCCATTAGTACCAACAAATTTAGTATTCAGAGGACCAATAGATCTCTTATTAACGAATTTTAGAACAAATTACTTACAGAAATATCCCGACAGCTGGGACGGTCAGCCCACCGCCTAATAGGAAGAATGCTCCAGGAAACGTTTTAAGGGTCGATGTATAGACTGTTGTATACATGGGAGCGTAGACCAGTGGCATCATCGCCTCTGCTAGACCGAAGAATGAGTTCACTTTACCTGGAATTATTAAAAAATACACGGGTGTTGAATTGGTGCATTTTTGGTGACTTGATCACAAAACAGTAAATTACTAAATTTAGAATTATTTTTTTAAACTTTCTTTGAGTACAAAAGCTCTTTAAAAGAAATCTGCAAAATTTGTTTTCTAGTAGAAATGGGTATTCATATGAAGGTATCTACTAGTATATAAGTATTTAATGTATGCAACACCTTTATATATAAATACTCAAGAAAAAGTAAAGTAAAATTACTTAGTTAGTTTAGAAAAAAAAACAAACAAACTAATTGGTTTAGAAAAGAAGTCAAGAACAACGTTAAAGTTAATGTTAAACATGGTTGACTTACCTAATTCATCTTTGTCCACTAGTTTTGAAACCATCGAGCGCATCGCTATAAATGATGTTCCATTGAAGATCTCTATCAGCGGCGCTGTTGATGGATGGTAAAAACAAATGAGATAAAAAAATACATTGAAAAAACAATTACAGTGGCGGCAAAAAGATAAAATACTTATTCAACAGATCACGCGAATCATGATGGTCAATTGTAATTCAAAAGCAAATAACTTTTAGTAGCAATAAAATAAATATTGGTACTTCAGTCAAAGATTAAAAAAAAAACAATAGTTTATAATCATAAACACTTACCGATATAGATGTGCCAAGTCTTTGTTGCAAAGGCGTACATAAACCCAGAAAGTATCTTGCTCGTGCAAGATATAATACCTATCATGGCGTCATCGAACTTCAACAAATGACTGAAAACACCCACTGAGAACAACGTACCTGGAAGCCAAAAATAATAACCATTAAATTTTCAAATTAAACAATACAAAAATACATTTCATACTTCACGTAGGTATATTTAAAACATAAGTTTAACGTTTCTTTAGAAATAAACGTGACATTCATGGTAATTCATTGTCACAAAAACAGTTGCACTCAATATGCTTTAATGTTTTCAGCTGTGTTAACATTCACGCTGATATTTTTAAGTTAATTACTAATAAGTTAAATATGAAGTATAATAAATATGAGTATTTACCAACTAACGACGTGCACATAGAGTAAGTTGAAAACATGCTGAAGTCCACCTCATTCCAGTTAAATCGATATCTTGTAAAAAGATACAACACTGACATTTCACCTGAAATAAATTGGAAATTAAGTTTTATAAATTCAGAAATAAATATAGAAAAATCCTACTCTTATTGTTTTAAACTATTTAGAATTATATCAATCGAGTATGTAGACAAGATGCATGAAATATAATAAACAACATATATGTACAAATAAATCTTTAAATTGTTTTAAATTTTATTTTAAGGTTGGACCTTTGAATTACGTTGTTTCATACAATATACGTATTTACCAACCTAATTTTCTTAATAAAGCATAACTTATATTTATCCATACTTAAATTAGTCTACCAACTGTTTGCAAGCTGTTATTAAATAAGTACCTACCAATGTAAAATGACTTACCATAAATCGGTCCAATGACAACGCAAAGTACAACAACAAGCATAATGACCCTAAGCCTTCTCTTATTAGGACCATTCTTGAAAGCGACCATTATGGTGTCCTTTACGTAACGAGTGTCGAAAAAGTCTCTTAGAAATTCGCAGCAGCCATTTGTTTGTTTCTAAAAGCAAAACATTTTAAAATATAAAAACAGAACTATATAATGAGTTCGGAACAGGGTTTTAAAGACTATGTAAAATTGTCTTTGCAAGTAAAAGAGTATAAAAAATGTTTTTTTCTAAACATTAATAAGTTTGAAACTAAGTATATATAACCAAGTTTCTTATGGTCAAATAAAATCTTTAGCCCAAGCAGTACTCTTCCTACTTTGAGATGGGACTTGCACAGGCTATATTCCCTTTTTCATTGGCATAAGGAAAATATCTTGGTCAATAAAATCAATGCATTAGTATGATGCGGTCACTGTGCCCGGAAATGTTAATGTATCTACAATCCTTACACGTAAGGCCAATAGGACGATCAGCCAGTTCGCAGATCATACTTCCTAGAAACGTTTCAATGCTGATGATAATGATACTACTACTGCTGATGTTTATAAATAGGCAAAGTAGGTAGGTTTAGCTACGAGAGCTGTCATTTTGGAAATTGATAATATGCTACATATAGTTTTATTTAACATATTTTTCTTATGGATATTTCATGCAGGCATTTTAACCAAATATAAAAATGATTTTTAATTAATTTTACCATTGGTTTTACAATCATAAAATACGCAAAACTTTTAACGCTTCTGACCACGATAATGTTTTCGTTATTGAAAACGCTGTGGTTTAGTTATTAAACTCTGGTTGGTTAAATTATCTTTATAGCTTTGTAGGTTCTCATGGTCACTTCAGCGAATTGTTTGATCGCTTTTTGCATTACCTATTCATTTACAACTGTTCAAAGTCATTTTAAATATAATTAAATTTTAAAATATCTATCTGGTGAATGGGATCTAAATTAAGAGTGGCAATAATTATTTATTCCAGCCGAGTTAAAGATAAAGATAAACGTTTGTTAGACTTAACTGTGGTCTATTAATTATTCTTGACGTATAAGCTATTTATAAAGTTCAACAAGCATCTCTTAATCAATTATATAAAGAACATGATAAAATGCCACCAGTTTTTTTATAAAATTACATCTATCATTATTTTAAAACGTGTTTTAATTTAGTAGATAGATATAAAACTTATTATTAAAAAAAACTTACCGCACTCAGATTAGGTTTTTTCACTTCCTTGATCCGATAGAATCCGTAAAAGAAACTAACTATGTACAAACTGGCACTCACTGCAAACACACCGTACAGTCCAATTTTTTTTACTAAAATTCCACTTAAAGCTGCTCCCACTGGCACTCCTAATGAATAAAATAAATTAACTATCCCTATTCTCAACGTCCTTTGATCCTCCGTAGTCACATCTGCTATGTAACTAAACACTCCCATGAACATAGTAAACCAGCCTCCAGTTAATGCTGGAAATATAGCTTCAGTAACTGCCGCAACTTCAACTGGCAATTCATAGAAGAAGTAGGTATTCACTATCAGTCCTATACTAGTAAGGAATTCACCAATTATCGGGAGCAGCATACAAAACTTTCTCTGTCCAACTCTGTCACTGTAAGCTCCGAGAAATATAAGAACAAAACATGGTAAGAAAGATTGAAGCACTGTTTTCCATCCAGCTACTGAAGCTACTAGTGTTTGAACTGCTTCTTCCTCAAGAGTATAATTTGCAGTTTGCCGCAGAGTAAGGGCATCACAAACGTGGTCTGGAAACTTTAAGTTCACCCGACAAGCTTTTTCCAAATATAAATTCTGTGTGGCTAGAGCTGACAATACTGAAGGCATTACAAAACAGGCTAAAATAGGCTCTACTGTTATTAGTGAAATCATACGTTTTGTTCTCTCTATAAAGTTTAGTTGCGCCCAATCATCTTTAATGTCCTTTTCTGCTTCTTTCTCCTTTTTGGCATCGCCATTTTTATTTAATTCTTTATTAAGTTTCAATTCGGACGCCATTTTAAGTTGTAAGATCTGTAACAAAGGGAAATAAATCGTTAAAATATGAACTAGTATATGTGTAAAATGATACAAAAGGACAAAACGAAGAATAATGAGGTGAGTAGATAAAGTTAATTCCTAGCCAATTATTAGCTCCGGTAACTAGAAACGGAAACTGTAATCATTCTATGATTGTGTGTACTTCACACAATTGTGCCATTGCGGACTAAATTGACTTTACCTAGACACAATAGCTTTATCTGATGACGACGGACTCTAGGCGGATATCTAAGTACCTGCTTTGATCAGAACTTTTAGTGTTGTCTTAAGATATTGCTTCTACCTTATTTTCTTAAGAAATAATCATTTGTTTTTCAGCTCTCCTTAACTAGAAGTATGATTTGTGATCTATTTTGTTAGAATAAGCCAGTTATAAACAGTTAAAGTTTTATAAATATTTATCTTACATTTCATTTGTCGTTCGACTAGCAAGGGAATGGATCGACATTCTGATTTCGGTTTCATTAGTTATTTATAATAAATATCTGTTCACTAAACCGCCTGACGTTGCATCTGCCACTGCAATCGGAGATTTGCAAACACTAGCTTAAACCTCTTATACTTCGTTGTAAAAAAATATGTAAAAGCATGAACTGTGGAAATCAAGTAGAATTTCTTAATGAGTTGTAAGAGCCGATAATTACTTTTTACTATTTTGTCAGAATTTGTTTCTTGCTTTTTCTAATATGGCTTAATAAAAAATTTCACCCAAGTGTATGCAAAGTGTGTTACTAATATCGGAGCATTTTATCGGACTTTTTTTTCAATGATAAGTCAAAGTAATTAATTAGTGTATCATATTTGATGGATTGTGTTACCAAAAACTGTATGTGGCATTGTAAATTTACTGTCATCGATTCAATAGGACATGAATACAAAATAATGCAGAGTCATGGCATTGACCTTCATGGTCCAATTTTGAAGGTAACAAGTTCTATTCGGAATGACTAAGGCTTAATTTCTAAAATCCGAAACAAACCGTTTCAGTAACGAATCATAATTTTAACCGTTCCAAAATCCGCGGCTGGAGAGAACTTCCTACATAAGAAATCTTAAGCGTTAAAATTAAATTAAATACTAGTAGGTAATCGTTGCGTCAGAATCGTCAAATAAATAAGTACAAAACGCGTCTTTTTTTTCGAAAGGACGGCTTTAGGAATTAGAATTTTAGAGATGTGTATTTTATTCCTTTTATAAAAAAACTGCTTTACTTAGTCTTGCTTTTTGTACAACAACAGAAAGATAATTCAGTAAACAAAATCCTTGAAACTATTTTAGGACCAACTCATAACTTTGCGCAATTTTTTTTCAGAAACAATGTTGTCCATTTCAGGTCACATTTATTTAAAACGTGTTTGAAACGTTGTTTTACACACGTTTTGTTGGATGAGTAGTGCTTCAGGTTAAACGTTCAGGTAAAACGTTAAGTATCTTTGTATATTAACTAAAATACTTTATCTTATCGTCCTTACCTGTGCATATTAAAACTTTATAATGATTTTGTTTCAATTCTTGTGATAAACGAATCTTTAAAAAACTTTACAAAAAAAGTTTTAAGATTTACAGTAATTTCACAATAATTCTGTATCAAATTCCACGAAATCGGTGCAATTAGTTTACCTATCTAGTAGACAAACGTGACGGACAATTTTAAACACGATTTTTATTAGCTTAGGTCGTATGTTAATATATTTCTAGGCATCTAACGGAAACTTTGAACATTATTTTGACATACTTGTTCAACTACAGATTGATTTGAAATTTTGCACATTTATTAAGGTCCGATGACAGTGCAATATAATGAAAACTCCGTCCTAATATTCTCAATGATTCGCCTAACAGTGTGGGTATGGATGGCTACTTTTCTATGTTTTTAGTTTATTAAAACTATTATATTTAATTATTTTATATTGTTATATTTTCCTATTCGCTTACTAGTCGAAATTCTACCTTAATTTATCCTATCCTACTAATATTATAAATGTGAAAGTTTGTGAGGATGTATGGATGGATGGATGGATGTTTGTTACTCTTTCACGTAAAAACTACTGGATGGATTTGGATGAAACTTTGTAATATAGGTTATACATCAGAATAACACATAGGGTACTTTTTACCGCGGGAAGACATCTCATTCCCACGGGAAACCGACTTCTACGCGGACGGAGTCGCGGGCGGCCACTAATTAAAATATAAGTTTGATAATTTTTGTTGCATCTCAAATTGCGTTTAATTGTGTTTTTTGATCATAAACATCGTTTATTTTAATTTACTGGTAATACGAGACGATATCACGATCATTGACCAAATTCGATTCGAATACAGTTACACGATCTTCGATTTCTCTTTAGTCTTCCTTAATTCAAAACCACTTCAAAACTAAACAATCGCAGAGTGAAAAGCTCTGATATGGACGGAAAACTTGAATAAGAAATAGTTAAATGAATGCTGCCCAAGATCCCCATGATGGCTCCAATTAGATTTAGGTAAATACCTGATAGGAACCATTTATTAAAAAAAACATTATATTCTTAACTAGCTTTGTCACACGGTTTCACTTGCATTATGTTTAGAAAAACTTTTGGAAGGCACTTCGTTTTGTGCGTAACTTTTACCGTTTTTAAGCAAAGCACGCATGGAAAGTTTTCATAACGTTCCCCATTTTCGCACCATTTCTCTTTGCTGCTCCGCTCATTTTTGTCGTAGCGTGATGTTATATATTCTATAGCCTTTTTCAATGAATGGACTATTCAACACAAAAAAAACTTTTTTTTCAATTTGAACCAGTAGTTACAAACAAAGATACTCTTTAGATATTAGTTAAGCTTTATGTGTTAGTACCTACTGATCATCATATTTGCGTCATAGACTCGTAAAATCGTGTCAACTCAGTATGCTATTATACGAACAGTTCTTTCTCAACAATTAAAATCGCTAATTACCAAGCATACTTTGGAATTCATCAAAGTATTGTATATTTTTTTATAGCGACCTGTATACAATGGATGCACTAATTACCGTGTCTTGCCTGTATGACAATTGTATCATACAAAGGAATAGTGCAAGGTCACCTGAAGCATACTATACTTAACTCTGAACAGCAAATGTTTAAAATATCATACCTACTCATATTTGCTTAAGCCTCCTTTTTAGTTTGTCTTACTGTGCCTTTAAAATAGACGTATTAATAATAAAGTCGTAGCTTCGCTGTCTTCGCCTATCAATAAATGAAATGACACATAGAAGCTCTGAGTACAAAGATGTATCAAATGTTTATTTATTTTACACTTTGTTGAACATACAAGTAAAAAATTAAAAAGTCACAGGTAAATCAACGGGCGGTCTTATCGCTGAGAGCGATCTATTTCAGACAACATCAAGTTAAAAAAACATAGGGTAAAAAGTGGATAGGTGCAAAATAATGTAGAAAACATAGTACACTATTATTAAAGAATTACGATAAATTTAAGAGAAAACACAAAGATACGTTTTTTAAAAACATAAATACATACATAAAATTAAAATAATATTAATACACACACTTATATAATAAGTTCAATTATCCATATTTTAATCTAAACATTTTAAAGTATGGGTTCACAAAATACTTACTTAAACGATTTTCGCTTTTAAACTTGGGATTTTAATACGTAAATTGTGAAAAGATACATCTTGTAGATATTTAAAAGAAGAGTTGCAGTTTCTTTGCTTAATAAAATAATAACTCAGCCAACAAATGACTAAATGTTCTACTAACTAAAAGTAAGTCATATTATTTTTTATTTGGTAAGAAGTACCCTATGTGTTATTTTGATGTATAATCTGTATTACTGTAAAGTTTCATCCAAATCCGTCTAGTAGTTTTTACGTGAAAGAGTAACAAACATCCATACATCTTATACTTACACGTTTATAATATTAGTAGGATGAATGTCGGTTGCAGGCTTCTATTAAAACACTACTGATTCGATATAAAGCTTTTGGTGCCAAAAGTGAGAGTGCTTTGTTAATAACTTGATATTTAAAAGAATCGCCTACGAAAGTAACTTGAGATACGATTGCAGCATTTTACAAATGATTTAAATAAACACCTTACTATTAACTCTCAATATCTACTAAAGTTAAATCCTTGGTAATTGAAAACTGCCAGTTTTGTTTTTTGTGACGTGTTTCTGACATTTCCATATCAACAACTATGGACCATAGTTTATTGATACGCAAAAACATGGATATTGTTTACCTACCTTAGGCCATGGATATAGTTTACCACAAATAACAAATCGTCAAAGGTTAGTAGAATATTGAGTTTAGCTGTAAGACGATTATCGTTCAATTGGTAGAACATCGATATAAGTACCTACCTACTTTTTCTGATACAATGTTGGTGTCGAACCTACTGAAAATAGCAAAATTCCTAAGAAGATGATTTAACTTTATTTACCTCAAATGAAATAATTGCATTCATGTCTTTGTTTTATCAAGTATATGATGTACGAAACTTTGTTTTCCGTACAACTTTATTCCCTGGGTGGATACTTCGCAACGATTTCAATTGTAGATATTATTATATTATTTTGTATTATTTATTTTTAAAATAAGTAGGGTTACGTTTTTTGACGGACGTTAAAAAAACGCCTACAAACAAGGATGGGCCTTCATCTTATTTACCTAAGCGTAGGTAATTGCAAATTTTGACGATTTTGCTAAATTACGTTTAACGATAAAATTTACCTGCTCATTGTTATTTTAATATAAAAACACTGATTTTCCCACGCATCAACACCGGTTATTTCTGAATGTATTACCTACAAATCATTATGTCTACGGACGACCAAAATTGATCTTTTCCAAAACAATTTGCACACAATGTAGTTTATTCAACAATGACGTAGCATGCAATATTATAGAACCATTGCAAATTGTTAACATAATAGTCTGGTTTGTTTAGGTTTCCCGGAATACACTGACATTTGATCAAATTCGATCTAAAATGATGATTATCTAATAATAAGCTCAATTGAACGAGGTACTTACCTGAAAATTTGATTACAAAAGTACCGGAAAAATATTAAGGGGAGACTGGGTTAAGTTAAAGCATATCATATTTGAATATGTATTTTAAAAAATTAGAGATGCGCCGAGTTACACTTTTGCCCAGTAACGAGTACCGAGTTTTACTCGGTTCAATTTTTTTTTAACCAAGTACCTACTCGGCCGAGTAAAATTTAATCAAATAAAATCGTGTAAAATTTCGAATAAAATTGCTGAATACGCAGCAACATCATTCAGCAATTTCATTCAAAATTTTACGCGATTGCGACTCGAAAACCGATTTCGTTCAAGAGTCCCAACACCGATACCTTTCAAAGGTCGGGTTACGCGACACCCCCACAGGTTCGCACCAGTCGACAGGCTCGCGTTGATACAGCCCTCACTCCGCCTGAGCCTCAACTACCAGTCGCTTGAGATTGCCAAAGATTTCCTAAATTAGTAAAAAATATTTTTTTAGGTGCGCCAAAATTCGTCTAAATTGTCAACTCCAAAAATTGGAACTGCGAAATTTTTCTTCCTAACATTCTTAGGTAATCCTAACTTTCTTTCTCTAATGTTCATAGTTGCCAATCATTCAGCTTTATAATGTCAGAAGCAATAAATATCTATTATGCAAAGTATACTCGGCATTTCGAACCGAGTTACTCGGCCGAGTACCGAGTATCAAAAAAACTTGCCGAGTACGCCGAGTACCGAGTATGAACCGAGTACTCGGCCCATCTCTAAAAAAATACATTATTGTTGTCTGTTTCTATATTACTAAAAAGTTAAATTGTTTTACCTATAGCTTGCCTTTATCCTTTTGGTTTTGTATATTTGTTATTTTTTTATTCAGTTAATATTAAATATGTGTCTTATGGTTATACCAAATCTTACGCCAACTACTTAATGTTTGTTCTGTTAAACTGACGGAGTATTAAACTCATGGTCCCTAAGATTATAAAAATAATCTGCTAGCTTTCCCCTTGCGATTTTACTGAAGGTCAATTTACATATACCTAACAGTAACATGGAGTTTAAACCAAAACTCTAAAGTAACAGTTAATTTCACTTATTCAAACAATTCCTTATTAATTCTATAAAAGTATAAGTCCAATTTAATATATATATATATATATATATATATATATTTCTTAATAATAGGAACGGCCGATTTTAAATATTAGGTAAAGGAATGGAGAATGTTAACAAATTTTGATCATTATCTCTTCATATTCTCTGTCAAAAATAAAAAATACTGGTGAAAGAATTATTTCGATGCGTCAATTAGTTTTCGATTTATAAGTAAAATAAGTTGCAACCGCACGACGCGGGCTGCCGGCGGCGGTGTGACGTCACACCACAACTGGCTCGGTCTGGCTCACTCAGTACGCTCGCGGTCGCGCGCACTTGTCGTCTAAATTAAACCTAAATACTTTTAAAAATGTCTAATCCAACTGCTAGGAAATCATGTGTTGTGCCTAAATGTAAAAATACAACTATCAATTTGCCGGAAAAGTTGTTTTTTACAGTTCCAAAGGATACATACATACATAACCAAATCTTTTAACTTGAACATAACCAATACCATTAAACAATTTGTTAGTAAAAATACAAATAAATAAAAAAGGTTTAGTTCATATCTACATTTGCAATAAAAAATAAATTAAATTACTTAAATAAAATAGTAAAGGTAAAGTGCATCTGTAACGTTCAACTACATCTATCTAGATCGTATAGGTATCCTACTTCCTAGTAATATAATAAACGCGGAAGATTGTGTTCGTGTTTGTTATCTTTCACACAAAAAGTACTGAACGGATCTGGACGAAGACTGAAATAATCCATAGGCTTCTTTTAATCCTGGGAAAATGTACAGTTCCCGAGAGAAACGCGGGCGAAGCTGCTAACTAAAGCTAGTTAGTACTAAATCAATGCATGTATTTATTTAAATTTACTTAGAAGAGCGGTATCTTTGTATACATACTAGTGGCCGCCCGCAACTCCGTTCGCGTAGAAGTCGGTTTCCGTGGGAATGAGAAGTTTTCCCGCGGTAAAAAATACCATGACAGTTTCATACATATTTTTTCTATTCATTCGCTATCGCAAATATCACTTGCCACTTGACTTGGGGGGGATTAGTTTTTACGTGTAAGAGTAACAAACATTTATACATCCATACTCACAAACTTTCACATTTATAATATAAGAAGGAAGTACCTACCTATAGCTACAAAACTATGATACATGATTTGTTGTCTTTAACGTAAAAAAAATAATGATAGGTAGGGTACCTACTTCTACTATTGGACTTGCATTCTTCCATTAGTATTTTTATTATATTGGTTATTTTGTTTTGATAAGACAGTTTGGAACATATCAAACATTTCGGCGGCAACAAAATCACTATTTCTTGATAAATAATGCGCAGTCATTAATTTATCTATTTTAGATAGATTACACGATTACCTTTTTTCGAATCCTATATCCAATTTATTAATAGAATAATATTAATTATTAACGTATAATAACGAATAATATTTATATTTACTAATACGCGACCGAAAACACAAAAAAATAATACATTAAATGTTAAATAAATAAAAAAATTAAATAAAATACTGCGCCAGCTATATGCGCCACCGCTGGCGCGTTGTTGTAATACGTCACAAGCGGTCACGTGACTGTTAGCGGGACTCGATATTTTTCGAAACTTTGAATGCCTATAAAATCAAAACTACTGGGTATTTTTGATTACAACAAAAACTAGTGTATTTGTATGCATACAGGCTTTACTGAGACAAAATTTCAAGCGATTTGGCATACCTAGTAACATTCTCCATTGCAAAAATGAATTTCTTACCCTCACATCTAAATACCTTTCAAGAATATTAATTAATTTAACTAGGAAGGTTTTATATAAATAAATAAAAGCACTGAACAAAAGTTTTCTTACTTACTGAGTTTTCGATACCCTGAACTAAAATAGAATATGTATTTCCACAACAATTTCTTTACGAACAATACAATTAAGTAGGTACCTACTTAATTGTATTTTTCCAATTGCTTTCTCTAAATGAAAAATCCGTTAAACACCTTTTCTTCCCTTATAGATTTTTTTTTAAATATGTTACCAAACAAACCTGAATATAAAACGAACATACCTAAATGTAATTCGAAACCTAAATAGGATAATTGTTTTGTTAACAAATTATCAACTTCTTGGCAACTTAGAATTTGTTTACTAATTCGACTTGTAAACAACACTCATTGGAAAAGTTTTCGTTAGCAAATACGTGGTTGAACCTTCGAAAATATTCACAAAAATGACAAAAATTTTGATAGGACAAAATGTTACCTACCTTAGATTATTTAAAATGTTGATATCTCTAAACCAACAAAAAAAGGAAAAGTTATAACAGTTTGCAGTTCAGTTTAGGAGTTTTTCATTTCTAACCTATAAAAAATATCTCAAACTAGAGTATTTACCTAAGCAAAATTAAATAACTTACCTATTTCCAAAATAAGTACAAGTAAATTTTCACAACCAAATTTTCAATTGCTGCACTCCATTCAGTTTGCTTCCGCTCTCCAATTTTCTTTTATGAAAACTTTTTAAAACCAACCTCTTTGATTTTATGTTTAAAATCTTTTCGATTTGATGATCAAAATTGGAATTGAGTTTTATATTTTTTAATTTCGCGTATTTCGCGTAGTTTTTATTAGCGGCCAGCCACACAGCAAACGTGGACGTTCGCGGCCGACTCGCGGTTGCAAGAGATTGTAGTCAGTTTTGTCCGGCTGGAGCGCACAACAAACCATTTCGTTGTAGTTGGTTCGGAGCGGATGTCTATTCCGCATTATGTCGCGGGTATTGTCAACGGTGGCGCGAGCGCACCTTGCCGAATGTTTACCGATTTATTAATTCCGCACACTAACAGATTGCCATTTCGCAACGGGTAATCGAAAGAATTGACTTAACTTGTTGATATTTTTAAGAGTACCTACTGCATATTTTTACATTTTGGGAATCTACTTGTACATTTTTTCGCATCCGGCCCAAATACATCTATAGATGTTAGGTAAACTGAATTAAAAAAAATGAAATTAAATACATATCAATTTTAACAAAAAACTTTATTTTAATATCATTTCAATCTATCTTAGTCTATTACAAATATTAACAAACGCAAACATCAATTTAATAAGATTTCTATAAATATCAAATCCATTGTCAAGTTTCTATTCACGCTAATAAATAACTTTATTAAAATCTACGATACTTTCCATAGCTACACTTTGTCTTCACAAATATCATCGGTATCATTAGTTTTCGCATCATGCGCTAGATCAGATGCTGCGATGTCTAAAGAACCATTTTTACTTAGCCCGCAAACGGATAACACTGAACCACCTACATTGAACCTTTTTAAACAATACAATACTATTATAACTAAAGTCAGAATAACTACAAGACATCCTACTACAATAGGCGCAGTTACATCCATATCCTTTTCTAAAACTTTAGCAAGCCTCATATTTTCTCCAATAAGAAACTCTTTCAGGGGTTCAAAATATTTGAGTATTCCTTCGGTCGAAAGTTCAGATTCGCCGGTCATTGTTTCCAAAACAGTTCTCCAATCTTCACTTGCACCCAGAGTCATTCCTTTACTGCAAAGTAAAATTTAAACAACTTAGCTCAAACACAACGCTATTTAATAAACAGTACTGTATGTAAGTCATCGTTTGTAAAAATAGCACTGTGATTGATTGGCAATACTTTAGACTGTATTGAATAAAAAAAATCAATCAAAAAAAATATATAAGTAAGTAACTTTATGCTAAACTTCCTACTTCACGAGATTGATTTTATCATAACGCAATGATTGAAAAACAAAATTGCAAAGCTTAACTATTTGCAAATTATATTTCGCATTTATCTTTGATTGACGTTTCACAAGTCAAAATTAAAAAAATGCAGTTATCATAGCGGAAACGTATAATTTTCTAAATAATATTTAGATAGCACATCATAAGTATTAAGCCTAGGTTTAAACACCAGTTCAAATGCTCATAATTCTAAACTTAAGTATAATCATTATACTTAGTCACGTGCGGCTATAGCATTTACCTTATCACTCTTATCTACGACAGTAAATTGCGAGGAAGGAAATTAAAACAAACCTGAGAAGATTTCCGGCTTCCATCACGCCATAGATGGAGCATTCATGGAGTGGACCAGTGTAGTTCGCCTTCTTACATAGCGAGTACAAGATTTGAAACTCTAGAACATGAGATATCAGGTACCTGAAAAGAACATACCGTTGACCTTAAAGAATAATTAGACAATGCAGATAAAAAACAATTTAAACAAAGAAACCTCTAATCAAAGCCTGCAGGTGATGATAGTAACACAAGGTCAATAAAAATACATTTTTTACTTTCAAATATCAAAGGTTAGTACTTGTTATTTAACATACACATAAGTAATGTCCTACTTAACTAAGATAAACCTCACGTTTTATATGAGGATAAATTATTGTATGTTGGTGTGCACTAATTTATATTAATATAAGTACACTTAATTTTATATTAATATAAGTATACATAGGTATGTTTTTGGTTATATAATTAATGTCTACAATTATAAAATTCATATATTTAATTTATACAACTGCAACACTTATTTGAGAGTATTACTAATAACTATTAGTTATAAGTACTTGTGAATATTGATTCAAGTTATATGTGTTGACTTTGTGACATAGCATCACTACGTCGAATTTCGAATGCCAATTCCGAAACCTTGATGCAAATTTGTGGGATACCTTTTTAAGAGGACTAATGTATTTTAAAATAATAAAATAGGAATAAATTGATGGCCATTGATAAGAATTAATAATGTTTAGCAACTCACGATATATACTGTACATGTGACACGACATGATATTTAGATGCTGGGTCCAAATCAGTCTCATCACGTGGCACTGGAGGTGATATTCCAGTTTCTTTAACCCTTAAAAGATAAAGTTAATAATATTTATATTTTATATTGAAGGAACTTAAATATTTTTTGTTAAAACTATTTGCTTATGAAATAGGAAAAGTGACATTAATAAAATAATTAACCCACAGGGTCAATAATGTATGACAACAAGAGTGTTTTTATAAGTCGAGTTCCTTGTTCTTTTATAATTGCGTAGATTAGATAATTTTACAACAAGGCAAGTAGGAAAATTTGCGTTATTTGACCTCATATTCCTTTAACAGTTACTAGTAATTTAAAAAAGATAGATAGCGTTTTCAGTCTTGGACTTATATTATGGTAATTACATAAAAAATCACCTGGATTTATGAATTTACCTTAGTTCCCACCAAAGTTGATTCCAATTCTCAATGCTACTATTTGAGAAAATGGTCCATCGCCACTTATCCAAAACATAGGCATAAGCCATCAAAGGGATTTTTTCTAATGCCAGCCATAGTAGTTGGTTCATTGATACTTCATTCGTGACGTTCCCCTTCATCAGATTCAAGGATTTCAAATAGTTTGGCGAGGTCACTTGCATTGCTACTATGTCTGATATTGCATCGTGGAAAGCTAAAAATAACAAGTTTACTTACAAAATAAACCAGCAACAGAAAGGCTAAGCGCTCAAAATGCAACGATTACGTATATAACCTAGCCCAACCATAATTGGAGACTTAAGTTGGCACTAAGCATGCTATTTTAGAGGCTAAATGTCTATAGTTTTGTCGTAATCAAAAAGATGTAATCAAATAAAAAACGCTCGTTTACATAATCATTTTTGCTAGAAACGAAGGCCAGAAGAACCTCACTCTTGACCTGAAATGAGGTCAGGTACGAAGTTTGTTTGACAAAAACAATGCTGCTCTTGTACTTCCTAAACTTTTACTACTGTTATGCTTACATTTATATTGCGCTTATCACTTTACTTTTGATATAAAATAAAGATAGTATATAGAGGTGCAGCAGTGTACCTGGATTTGGTCCATCTCTGAAAAGAGGTGAAAGATGTCGATAGTGTTTAAAGTATTGAACATGCCCCAAAAGCCTAGCTGCTCTTGATAATCCCACTGCAACATCTGTTACTTTTTCTCCGCACCATTTAATTCTAAAAAACATTTTATAACATAAAATTTCTATCAAAAAAAGTCAGATGGAAGATTAGTCCAAGCAAACTGCAACGTACGAAAACCGATACATAGTTAAATGTTTTAAACACACTGATTTATCTAAGTAGATATGCACAGCTGAGATATACCTAATTGTGATCATGATATAAATTTTTCGGGTTATGATTTTCATACATCTCCCACCCATAAACAAAAATGATAGTGGGTAACATCCCGATCATTGTGTTTGTTAAGCAAAGTTTACTTACTAACAAATTTTTGTACGTTGATGTAAAAATACGTATACAAAATTAATTTACTTGTAGTTTACTCCATCACACATGTCGTAACTAGATGGCAAGCAATTTGGCGTTTGCATAGATTCTTGAATATCATGATATGAATACCACGAGCTTTCAAAACCCAAAGACTGATGAAATTCATCGACTGTGTCGAAAAGTTCTTTTGAACTAATTGTTTCATTTACCAACATTGATGGCCTAATCGCATTAGGAAACAGAGCTATTTTTGGATATAGTGATTGCCATTCTTGAGCCCATAAATTGCCTGCAATGAGATAATAGGTTGGTTAGCATTCACGGTTAAGTAAATTTGCTTACATTTTCTAGTAGGGTTTAAAAAGATTTTAAATGACGGGCAAACCATTTTACCTTTTAGTAGATATCGTACTAATCCTACTAATATTATAAACGTGAAAGTTTGTGTAAGTATGGATGGATGTTTGTTACTCTTTCACGTAAAAAGTACGGGACGGATTTGGATGAAACTTTACAGTAATATAGGTTATACATAAAAAAACATAGGGTACTTTTTACCGCGGGAAAACATCTCATTCCCACGGGAAACAGACTTCCACGCAAACGGAGTCGCGGGCGGCCACTAGCTATCTATATTTTTAAACACTTAAGCACAAAAAATAATGAATTTGTGTAAGTAATAACAGGAAATAAAATTAAATAAAACATACAATATGTGATTTGAAAAAAATATCACTATGGCTATCAAAAACATAAGACATAATAAAACTCACCCATTAAATGAGCCGGTATACTACGACTCTGACTAAAATCTTGGTTATAAATGTTCGCTAGCTTATATCTCACATACTCGTGTAAAAGCTCATACAGTGGTTTTACTTCTTTCCACAGCTTATTAACAGTTTCCACAAAGTTATCATCTTCAAAACTGTACCGCCACATATCTCCGGCATCAGTGAAGTTTTCGGACTCGGCGACTGCATTCATTCTTTTTACGTAATCTTTGAAAATTAGACGCATCTTCTTGCCAGTGCTATCCCGATATGCCTTCCAGTAATAAGAAAGCTCCCTAGAGTCGTTACTGCTCTTAAATATGTTAATTACATCTGAAATTGAATGCAGTTAATTTTTTATTTGTTTTTTTATATAGTCAATTAAGTCTTATAAAGTCTTATAAGAAAGTACTGACCACTCATTGTTTTTGTAGATGCATCTGTACTGCAATTATTGTTACCAAATGTACATATAGATACCCTGCTCCAGATTCTCTGCATTGTGTCTATTTCTTCTCTTTGCTGAAAGATTTTAATACAGGTTTGTATTAAATTTGTATTTTTATATAACTAAAATACTTAATTTGGAAATCATCATACCTTGCTTTGCGGCATTTGCACATTAGTTCCTCTTTCTTTTATAATTCGTAGTTTCCTTCTCAGTAATTTGTTTGTTACGTTTTGTATTTCATTTAAATATTTTGTCTTAATAACATCCCAATATTGTTTTTTGATTTCGTCCTCTTCTGCTGCTATAAGAATCTAAAATAACACGTATGTTGAATTTAGTAATAAGGTATCCTGCAATTTAAAATAGGTACCTATAAGTTTTCTTTCGCTTTAAAATATTGTTTTAACAAACTTTCTCAAATTTATACGAACTTTTTTTTTTTAAATCATTTATTTAAAGAGGGTTTTGTCACAGGGACCATGCCACCCCCATAGGAAAACACTTAACATAGTTAATACAAATTACAGGTACCTTAACTTCTACGCTTAATTCCTATTTTAACCACTTTAAACAGATCTCGAGCTTCTCTAGATAGTGGAGCTGCCAGAATACTATTACAAAAACCTACATTTAACTTGTTTAATGGAATTCAAACTTACCATTCTATTCTTTTTTAGGTCATTAGTGATATCTGTGACGTAAGCCCATAATGATTCTGCAGAAGTTTTACATATAGACAAACTTAAGTTTTCCATTCTTTCCATATACGAATCCAGGGTAAAATTTTCTTTGTCCAATTCATCTAATTGGAATTTGTACATTTCAGCTGTTTCAAACGGAGGTTTATCTATAATCGAATTGGGATCCAAAATAGTTTTAATGGCGTCATTCAGAAACTTTTTATCTTTAGTATCTTCCTCTTCAAGTTCCTGGCTGCCTTCCTCAGATAAGTCTTGTGTTTTGTAAACTGTCATATTTTTGTCATCGGCAGATACATCTGACATCGGATTTGCAGCGTACTGCACTGTATGTACCATAAGAATTTTCAACGTGAGCAAGCATGATAAGCGCTGAAAACAGAAGTGTATTTCTAAAATATTGTTAATGAACACGGTTGTGAAATTATAAGAAGACAAATATTATTCATACTAACTTGTAAGCAAGTAATTTACCTGCACCGGTCTCATTATTACGAAGAATGTTAAAAACACAACAAAACAGGACGATTCACAGTAATTTATTCTTAGAACTGATCGTGTTATACACAGGAGCTACCGTGATATAATGCATACAGTATCAGTTACCACGTGATAAAAATCTAACAATGGTCAGGGTTCTATAGAATTAAATAATGATTACATCCTTTGTCTACCACTCCCTGTCCATTCAGATCTAGGTCTAACTGGCAATCAAATTTATATTGTGATGTAGACTCATCTTTATGAGAAACAATACTTTAAGGTGGGAGTAATTTTTTTATGATTACTAAGCATACTAAGTAGGGTATCCTTTAATTAAAAAATAATTAGCAGACTACACTTAACATCTAATTAGACCTTCATGACGAAATCGAAATAATAAGTAATCAACAATATTTGACACAGTGCTCATCTTGACGCATGCAAACTAGCAAATTACTAAAATATGAAGGTTCCTCAGAAATACCTACGTAAAATTTCATCGTGTTCCGAGAAAAATCCAGCAGCACTTCATTAACACAATCACATTTTTAAATTTCGTTCATCCAGAACCCGCTTGTCGCACAATCAACGAGAAAATGTTTGACCAACACGTCAAATACACATTGTTTGTGAATACCAAATCACTGTTTTGCGATAGATTTTTCAGATACCATCAACTGTGTGTGTTTGTTTTGAAAACGTTGTGATTGCGTTGTGAGCCCACAATCGGTCAGCTTCATTGTAAAACCCCGATTCAATTCTCCATGTGCGTGAGACCGGAGACCGGACTGCTCGATACCCCGGCCTGTTTGTAAATACAATACGTAGGCCTCACCATTACATATAGGTTCATTGGATCTGTTTACTTTCTTATTAGAAACACTTTAAACGCCTAGTAATACACCAATGCAGGTAAAGTGCATTAAATAACAAAATTTATTGAAAAAATAAGAATGAAATGAATTGAAACTAAAGAAGTATACCAAACTACCTACCTACATTAATAGAACTTATTAAAATATATTTAAATAACCATATCATTTTGTGGCTGCTGTGTCTTTCATAAAAACAAGTTATCAGCTAGGTACAAAAGAAAATGATAAAGATGTTAGTACAAGTGTTCACATTACCAAAAAAACAAGCTTGAATTTGCTTTGAATGAATAAATTTCTTATCGATTTTTCAATAAAACTCAAACTTCAATTCTAGCTTTATTGCACGAAGGTGAATACAATTGCATTTTCTCAGTTAACAACAAGATAACATAGGTTTACTTATAATTGTTAATTTGTACTTTTTGTTTAGGTCGTGCCTATTTTATTGCGTCTTTAAAAGCTTTATATATAGGTATATTTAAAAATCACAGTTTTGGTGTATATCATTTGTACGTGATTACTGTGTATATCTACGTATTTTTTACTAATAAAGTTTTATGATATACTGTAGTTAAATATTGTTTACTAATCTTCCTTATTCTTAATAAATGAAGCGAGTATAGCAGCCCCAGCTTCATCTATTTCTTCATATCCGTAAGGTTTTAAGGCGTTTTTGGTTCGTTCAAACCATTTACTGACGTTTTCGTGGGAACTGAAGTCAAAGTCGAAAGCCTGGAATGATTTTAAAAACTTTTAAAAATACTTACCTATGTAAAGACATGTAAGTTTGATAATTGGACTATTGTTATGTGTTTTGTTTTATCAAACCTATAGTTATAATTGCCTATAGTGACGTTTACTTTCTTTACAAATACAATTTAACCTAATTATTTATTTCTTTGCTATTTCAAATATTTTTTATTTTCAATATATTAATTACCTTTAAGTTGGTAAAAGTAGCAACAATGGAAATGTCAGCAATGGTCATGTTATCGCCAGCCACGAACGCTTTTCCTTCTAACATAATATTCAGCCAGCCAATAGCTTCGTTCAGACTTTCAACATCGGCATCTTGAATGCTAGCTCCGTGGAAAATAACTGGTGCCTGAAAAATAAACAATAATATTTTAATTTTTATGTTTTTAACAATCCAGATTGGGTATTTGTTTCTAGAGACACTGGCGACAGCTCAAAAACTTAAATTTTTAAATTGTGGAATGCTGATATCAGTTTTCCTCAAATTTCGTATTATAGGTGTATCTGTATTCTTACAATTCAAGTGTTTACTCTCACCTTTTTTAACTTCACCGCTTTAAATTTATATAGTAAAAAAGGGCATATTTTTATTTTCTGAAAATTTTTTTGCATAAAAAATTTGTGGATATTTTTGCACTAAGTTGGTTTAAAAGAATCAGAAAATGAAATTGTACTTTTTTTGTTTAATACTTACGTAAGTTTTTAAATACCGAGCGTACAATGTACCAACGTCGAACTGAAGTCGCTGGTCGACTAAGGCCCTGAGTCTTGGATTTTTGGGGTACAGAGAATCGTTTTGGCCATAAGCGTTGACAAAGTACTGCTGAATTGCTCGGCTGAAAACAGTAACCACATGATAAACCATTGATAAATAATCCATCCTCCTACGAGGTTACTAAATTCTACATGTATAACGTTTTTAACGAGCAATTTATTACAAAATTTCATAAGTTAAAGTCGTAGGTCTCACCTCTCCCAAAGTATAAATCCATCATCGTCCATAGTTGGAATGGTGTGTTGTGGATTCATCTGGAATTAAAAACCAAACTTTTTATTATAACAATCCTATTTTGAATGTATTATGGCGTCAAATTCAAATTTCCTAGCATTTCAAAAGGAATCTACAGTCACGCAATAGTAATTTTCTATCATTAACAAAAAAGCCATTTGTACTTTCTTCTATTGGTCAAAAAATTATTCATGATGTCAAGGCGACTATTATTGATTGAACTCGCGGCTAAAAATACTTAAAGTGGATAACAAGACCACTATTTCTTGTCTTTGATATTAATCATGAAGTATCATACTTAAATGGTTAATTGATCCAAATGAATGAACCATGAAGTACCTACCTAGTCCTAACATGGTTTATTAATAGGTATGAACTGATTTTGTTAGCAATCAAGTAACACTATTAGCTAATACAAACATATACATTTATTTACTAATCCTTCTCTTGATTTTACAACCAACAATTTACTGATGACATTCAACACGTACTATCTATGTAATTTCAAGTTGTTCTAGAAATCCTTCAGCATTCAGTAACATTAATCATCACTTATGATGTAAAAGATAATATGTCATTAAGATATTACGTCAGCCTGTCAATCAGCACTTCAGCACCTATTAAACCATTATTTAAGTGCAAAAGGACATGAATTGTGATTCAGTGACTCTCGTGTGAATTTTCAACCTCATAAGTTAAACTAACTTCTTGAGAAATAAAACGTGAAGGCGCTACGAACTATTTGTTTGTTTTGATGGTACTAAAACTTTTTGAAAAATATATTAAGAAAGAAAAAAATAGGTACTTGTTGATTGAGCTTAACGAAAAATTAAAAATACTTAAATTTCGGTTCCAGTTAACATGTAACAACACAGTATAAAAGAAGTAGATATAAAAATAGACAATAAAACCACACGTCAGTTGTATGTCAACAAAGTGAATAATGAACAAAGTATGTATGTACTTGATGTGATCATTCTTTTCGAGAGTTTTTGTTGTTTTTATGAGCTATAGTCTCATCAACCTACGCCAACAATTTTTATGTATGAAGATATTGCGCAATATTAAAAAATACAAGTCATTACAACTTTAAACATTTAATGGAACAATCTTCTACCAGCAAATCCGGGATAAAATAATGTAGGTATACCTGAACTATATGGTAGTCTAGTTGCGAACCGTGGTGATATAAAAAATATTTTCGTCTTAGCTGTTAATTGCTTAAATAAATTTACTAAACTAACATACCGACTACTTACAATTGTAAACATCAAATATGTTGGACAAATTATGTAGGTAGGTACACTAGCCTCCATATATTCACTTGTCATACCAAAGTACCTCTTTATAAAGTAAACAGCTACGCTATTCATCATATGTGGACATCATACAAAGGTACCTAATAAAAATAATTAGAGATGGGCCGAGTACTCGGTTTATACTCGGTACTCGGCGTACTCGGCAGGTTTTTTGGTACTCGGTACTCGGCCGAGTAACTCGGTATACGAATGCCGAGTACCGAGTACCAAAAAAGTAATATACTTTGTTTAAAGAAAGCAATATATTTAGGTAGATATAATTGAAACAACAGTGTTAATCAAAACGTACTGATTGAGAAAATCTTTGACATCCTCAAGTAATAGAATCAAAATTATGCTAATGCATGAGTACTAGTGAAACAAAATTAAAGGAACAGTAATAAAATCAATATTTAAATTTAATAAATGTAAATTATGATGCCTTGTTTGGTGCCCTGTCCACCATTTGCCAACAAATGTTCTTCTAAATATACTTACTTGTGTTCGTTTGTGCTTGTTTACGCGCGCGAAATTGGGAATTTGATAGAACCGAGTTACTCGGCCGAGTACTCGGTAAAAAAAAAATTGAACCGAGTAATCGGTACTCGGTACTCGGCAAAAGTGTTAGGTACTCGGCGCATCTCTAAAAATAATACATTGTTTTAAACAAAATTATACCCTACAAAAAATCCGGTCTTCCTGCCTGCTATCATACTCTAAAACTTTAAAAAATCCGAACCTACTGACCGGAAATGCTAGACAAAGAGTTGCATGCATACCTTCAAATATTCCGGAGTCTTATGAGCCCCTTCCATGATGTTGGTCATGATCGGATCGAGCTCTATTCCCAGGATATTAGCTGTCATCATGACGACCCTGCACGGCGGGGAAGGCGGCAAGTAGTATAGTTTGATGGGCTGGGTTGGCATCCTGCTCTTTGATTTTGCTGCTGCGTTGCTAAAAAAACAAAAGCGTTGAATTATTGACAAATAACTTTTGTCAAGCTTTAACAGTAAAGAGTCCCTTTGTCTTAAACGTGAGTCAGGTGAGACAATAAGGACCAGCATAACAAAGATCCTATTATTGTCAGCCTTATCTGAAGGAATTTGTTTCGCCAGGTACGAAATTTAAGGGAAGTTAAATACCAACTTAAAGATTGTAAATATACGTTTTTTATACTATTAAAATGTATAACGAAAAGAAAAGAAATGTGTGTTAATATGATAATATAGTTCAATACACTCTTACCCAGATTGCCATCACCCATATAAATCTATTTGATGCTATTGTTTTAATTACTGAATGGGAAATGTGTTTTGATGGAATAAAACGTGCCATTGCTCTTAAAACAACACTGTGAAAAAATACGTGTTTTAATAAAAATAAGCAAAGTATTAATAAAGTAACAAATTCCAATTTTCAAACCAAGGATACGTATAAAACTCACCCATTAAAAGAAAGGGCTAACAAAAATAAAACTGAAGCCAATAAAATAATCTTCATACTTGCAAGTTAAACGGTCTTGGTAATCTGAATAAAAAGCAAAATATTAAACTTAAAACCTATCGAAAAACTTACTTTGTCGATTTTATATTCTCTACCACGGTTTTGTCCATACATTGCCCCACTTTGATTGTTATATCAAATCAAATTAAATATTAAGCGTTGTTAAAGATGAGTCAAAATAAAATAAATTTAAATATGAAATGACATAAGAGAAATAAAATACCTACTCAAAATAATTATGTTAAATATGGTGAGATTAATGAATTAAAAAATAAATATATTACCAAAAAACCTCTTTGTTAACCAAACTGGGGTTGAAATGTCAGCGAATATTTTAATATCCTTGTTGAATATGAACACAAAACCAATATCAAGTAAAAAGTGGTAACGCTTGCTCTGTCAGATCACTAGACAACTAATGAGAGGGAACTTATTTTGCCATGAATAATATGGCTGTGATCGACTGTGTTATGGTCACGGAAACCATAGAAACATAGGCGTACCACATAAATTTGTTTGTCACTATGACAATGCATACATAGCCACTTAAATTCTATTGTGGAAGAATGTAAAAACCCTAAACGAATGCTTATATAAAACCAACAAAGATTAGAATTAATCTCAAAATAATTGCTAAATAATGAGGTCATTAGGTAGATGTTTTAAAAGCACTTTAGAAATTAGTCACATCAACCTGTCTTTGTAGGTAGGAATATAGATAAAATTATTTAGTCATGAAATAGCTTTGCTAAGTGGATAATTATAATTATTGTTATTTTCTATATATAGATTTTTCTGCACAATATGGGACTGATAGTAGGTCTGAGTGGAAAGTTTTATTATTTTTTAAACCATTTATTCATCCAAAGAATAATCTATTGTAGTCAGCAACAAATTAAAATCATTACACTGTCATTACTAAGCATAATTTTCACAAATGAGTGTAATATTTGCTAAATTAGCTTCTGCGTTTACCCATAGGCAAAATAACACGGTAGTTTTATATATTTACGATTTTATCCACTCATTATGTATGCATAAATGCGACTCAGCTAATGACCTCTAATAATTGTTTAAATCAGTAAAGTAATTTAAGACCAATGAATTTGCGCCGAACACAATCACATACAAATGAGAAAAAGTTATAGAGATCACAATCTAAACAATATGGTTTCGTTTTATTTTATTTACAGAGAGAATTGTTATTAATTTTCACACACACACAGCACATTTTCTTGAGATGTCACTGGTCCAAAACTTCTACTGTAGAAGCACTGCTAGCATTGTCGGTTTCTTTAACATCGGATAATTTGTTTTCATTTTTTTCCTGATATTCTTTTCCATCATCTGCCATTTCCGTTTTCAAATTGTTAATCTTTCCTTCTACTTGTTCAATATTATTTTCTGGTTCAATCTGGGTGATTTTCATTTTTTTACTCCTAGTGTTCCCCATTGTATGTATATTATCAGCGGTCTTCAATGTGACTATGAAAATGTTACTGCGATATAGACAGGACAATATGCGATGAACGTTTTTAATTAAACTATGCTGGTAAACTGATAAACAAAGCGCAAGCGAAATAAAGCTAGTATCGTTAAAGTGATAAAACTAAGTCACCTTTAGATAAAAAGGTAATGACACGTCTAGATCTGTTTGAATTGTGACGCATAATCTTACTCAGTGTTTTGCTAATGAGAAATCTTTATTTTAAACACAATAGGTACCTAAAAATACTTTGTCCGACAATCAACAGTTAAGTAGGTATAAAACTAGCTACGAGTGCAAACTACTTTATGTACACGGATTATATCAAAAGCATACTAAGAAGGGATTGTGTCATCTTAAATGTTAATAAAATATGGTATTAAAGTCATAAATGCTATATTTCACATACAAGTATATTATTGAATAAATAGTTCACAAAATTGGTTCATAATGACTAATTGGCTTATCGCCTTGCTCTGTTATCGTTATCAGTAACTTTTTGAATCTTCTGGTACTTGTTTATAGCATTTTTCACAAAATCAGCAGCTGTAGAGATCTTCTCAAGTCTTTCAGGAGTAATGAGGGACCTCATTTCTTCATGCATTGGGCCAACTCCGTGAAAGTTAATGGTGCAGAGTTCAGTATAGGAACAGACTCCAACGGTGAGAACAGATCCCATCAATAGGACGAAGAAGCTGCTGAAAATCCAGGCAATGGTTCTGCCAACGTAGCTGACGATTGTCTAAAACAATAAACACAGTATGACTATCTGTCTTCCACAAATTAAGGTAGTTGTAAAAGTAGATGTCTATTAGATACATACACGGTTTAGATTGTTAAAATATATGATGATAAAGCGTGAATGGCATTAGCACTTACTTAACTTTAACTACTAGTTACTAACCTAACCACAAGCTGTAGAGCCTAATTTAATGTTTAAAAGTATGTATGAAAGTTATAACTTACTCTAGAATCAGGAACTTGACTCCAAAGCAGTCCAAGCGCAGTGGTATCCGGCTCAATGAGAAAGTTACTAGGATAGTAGTCGTAGCTGAAAAGAACAAATGATTGAAAAATAGTTTCTAAATTATTTGACTTGATAGTTTCCGTACCATAATAGCAAAAAAATTGTCATAAAAAGACTAAAGTTAATAAAAATACATTTGTTTAAGGATGTCATATTGATAATAAAAGACACAAACTGTACGAAGAGCTTTAAGTTACTGAGCTTACTTGTTAGACGCTGCGTATCCAGTGTCGTATCCGTAACCTGGCGCATAAGGAATGTCTGGATAAGCGACTTCCGCTACTGGGCCGTAGCTATATGCAGGAACAGCCAGGTTATCCTAGAAAACAAAAAAATAATAAGTACTAACCGTGACCATTAAATGCATTAAAGTTTTCTACAGTTGTGAACTTACAATTCTGTTGACTTCAGTAGAGCCAGCTGGTTGATCGGCGAGCATTTGTTCGTGCTTAGTAATTGGCCCTTTAGGTCTGACCGGCTCAATCCTTGCTCGGCCCTGGTGTCTTACTTCTACCGGACGATATATAGGATGCGGCTCGTAATCGTTTGTAACTCTTTGCGGGTCCGATTCCTTTTTTGTTTCCACAGCATCACCAGGTTGAATTGCATTTGCTGGGTTAAACACTGGGTGTTGTTGAAGCAAATCAAAAGACGAGGATTCTTCAGATGATGCGGTGATAGCAAACACCGCCAAAACCAAGACTGCTGACTTGATCATCTGGAAATATGATGTTGTATAAGTAGGTATAGGTTTTTGTTATTGGAAACGAATACGGCACTCTTATTAGTTATTGGCTTACCTTGATGAGAATCCCTTCCCAGCAAAGACAAAACACTTTCTGGTGCACTTAAATAGTTCTTGCACTATTTATACCAAGGCAAATACGAAAAGGACCATCCAGAATCAGTTTTAAGAATTGATTAAAAACAATAGGAGAATCCCTTAACTTTGTATAGATAACGATTAGTCACGGTAACATTTTGCAAAAGCAATTTACCTGAGATATCAGTCCTGTGGTTTAGCCAACAATGAAACGGACGGAACTACTTATAAACTTTGACAAGAGATAGCAAACAAATCAAAATATACGAATATAAACAAAAGTACCAACATTCATTGTGCATATTTCTAAAGCAAAGGTTTAGTAGCTTTTTCGCTAATTGATTTGTGAATTGTGTAAAGTAAACGAAATGCTTTTTTTAGTTAAAGTAAAATTTTTACCACATTGTAACTACGTGTAGGTAAACATAGTTTTTTCCCTTGAAACAGTTTAGATATTTCTTTGTAATAGGTTTGCCCAATGATGCTCTTAAATTTAACAAAGATATCTATAGAGTAACAAGGGTTGGATAAAAGGGTTTATGGTTTTATACACGTTTAAATAAGTATTATGTAAAAAAAAATATATGTGAAGGTTACTACGACTAGGTAGGTAATATTTATATAATAAAACTAGCTTACCGTCCTGTGGTCTCACCCGTGGCTAAACTGATTTTCCCGTGAGAATTTCTAAAAATTATTTCTTAGTGCTCACTTAAATCGTAAAAGGAACGCCCGTACCAAATTTCGTGGTCCTAACTTTAATGGATTACGCTCGGCGATGAGGGCGATGATTAATCAGTCAGTCAGTACCTAAGGACTTGATATTTTATAAGTATAGGTATATGTGTATAAGAATCTTAGATCGAATTCGAATGAAATATATTCAGGGTTAGGTATGCTACAGTTAGAAAACAGGAAGTCTCGAAATGAAGTTACCTGCTTAACATACCTAAGTTATAAGAGCACATTATAAAGATCTTTTTAATTTGTTAAGTGTTGAGTAGGTGTTCGTTTTATACGCATACACGTTTTTATCGCGAGGTTGATGTATATGGAAAACTACTACTGGGATATAGAAAAAATGTTTTTACTAGAACGACAAAACATTGTAGTTAATCCCTAGTGTAGTTCTATTTTCATCGATGAAATTTGTAAATGACAAAATTATTTTCGATTGGCACGATAAAATAGTAAAACGTGAGACTGTTTTTCGTGTTGGCTTTATACACATTTATATCATTTTCAAATTATTGACATTTACAACAACGGCTCTCTGTGTGACTAGATTGAAAATAATGCCATTGCAACACGTGCTATACACGTGAATAACTACTTACAACGTTGGCTAACTACTAGTAGATTTACATTCAGTCATGGAGTGTGATGATTTTTCAGTTTAGAATGACTACATAAGTATAGTCGGAATTGACAAGTCGAAGTTAGGTGTCAAAATGTTAAACCATATTTAGGTACCTAACACATTTAAAGAATGTGCAATAACTAATTTTACTAACTTAAAATACTTAATATTAAATACAGAACTTCGAAATGAGTCAAATTCGATGTAATTTTTACCTTTTCACGTACTCCCAAAAAAGTTTTATCTCTTCAAGCGTTTCACTCATAATAAGTTAGTCACTTTAGTCACAGACTTTTTTTTGTAAACAGATAACTCAAATTGTACTCATTGTCAAAATATTTCAAAGTCCGTCAAAATAACAATGTTTTGGCGCCTTTTTTACGAACAATTTTCTGTTACCATTATCAAGCCACTTCAGAAACCAACTGGCCACTATCAACTAGAGTATTCAATGAGGTTCAGGGTTAAATAATTTATTGATTCAGTTTAACCTACTTTCTACAAATGAAAACCGATGTATGGATATAAAGGGTAATGTAGGTACCTACTAACTGACCATTCAATTAATCGATCCGGCGATGTTATTTTTTAAGGCTTCCACGACTTCAAACCAAGCCGCTGAAGAGGTTTGTCCCTTTATGTGAGAATATTACGATTGTAGATATGGGATATACTTTAAAGTAGATTCATACATTCTTACCTAAAGGTAAATAAAGCTCAATAAAATTTGAATTGATTTTTTTTCATCGCTGTGAAGTTCTGACGATTTCATTTTTATGCTGACTTTCGTGGCTAACATGAGTAAAGTCAGACATAATATAAGCCTTTCAACTATTTTAATGGGGCCCTCACCATGATTGATACATAGATATCCATACTTACCTTACATAGGTAAGAACCTAGGTATAAAATTGTTAAACCGTACGAGTATTCTGAAGGATATAACTACAAATTGCCACCCCATCAGGTACGCTGTGATATGAGGGCAGCACGCACACAGTGGTGGCTAATCTATTATAATGCCATAACTCAAACAAATTATAATAACACATTAAAAAAGTTACCGAAGAAAGAAATCAAACAACTAAAATACTTCAGCGTTCTTTTTGTTTTTAAGTCCTAGGCAGGAAAGACTAGAAAAGTGGAATAAAACAGACGTAAAATCTTACGTGTTTTAATATGTGTAGAGTCAATAATTTTATCTATCTGTAAAGATGTTGTTAAACGGGGGCGGCACTAAGGCCGTGCACCTAAGTTTCGTTTTCAGGCTTTGGAAACCAAGATGGCACCTACTTAACCACTGGAAAGGACTAGTCTAAGGAAGTCTAGTCTTGCCCCAATAGGGGATATGCATAAAATTTTAAATGGCCTAAAATATTTTTTTCTTGAATACTTATTATCGTTATATTATGATACAAAAGTTTTTTTTAATTTATTTATTATTTAAACCCCTAAAATAATATTTAAAACGTGCAAAATAAGGGAGCGAAATTCAAACTTCCAAAACGGGCCACCATTGGTCGAACGTAATGTGACGTCATCTGACACGACATTGCATTCATTAGCGTCGAAACTTATACTGTTTTACAAGATTTTGTGAAAAAAAAAAAAAAACTATATTCTTGTGCTGATTGTAATGAAGTTTAGTTTAGATTGGTAGTGAATCTTTGACGATGACTGAAGCTGGTTCTGTCATAGCACAATAGGACAATCTACCGAGAACAGGTGCATTTATGATAGCATATAATTTTGCATCTGTCGCGTCTCCAAGGCGCGATGTGGGTTGTGGTGGTACAGCAAATGACAACCACAGATTCTTCTTTGATATTCGATTTAATGTGGTTTATAATTTGATGTTGCGTGTTCAACGGTTGGTTGGCAAGTGAAGTTATACAAAGAAAAGAAACAAAAACTAGACCAAATATGTAGTTGAGACTTATTGCTATAGAAAAGACGTAGGCGCGCAGACAGCATCGAAACCCGATTATACGAGCGCAGAGATCAGAGGATGTTTCATAGTATATTTAAGACCATAATATAGATTTTTATTCATAAATGCACACAGCAGTTTACTTAAAATACACCAAAACATTTACATATAAAAAATATATGTGGCAAATCTCCTTTCTTCAACCGTAGAGTACATTTTTCTCTTTGCTCTTTTATTAAATTGTATTCAATATTATTTTCTGTATCTTCCTTTACCTGGAATAAATCAACTACCATAAAAAATTCGTAAAACCACAACAGGAATAAAGTTTTAATAGAAAGCTATAGCTACTGATCTTTTCTTATAGGGCAGGTTAATTTTATACCGAATTTTCTAATGTTCAATAGCTAATGCAAAACTTACTTTTTACTAATTCACATTATGCTGTATATAAATAAAGTATACTTTCGTTAAAATGATCTTCACAACAATATGAACAAGATTTAGGAGATATATTATCCCTTCTCATCACCTTACACGACCGTCTTCGTATTTTCGCATCACTTGAAATACGAAAAAAACACTTTCTTGGGTGTTTTTCGAATAGTATTTGTGCACTCCTGTACTATGCAATACTTATAAGATAATTTTTTGGCTTCTTCCATGGTTTTAAAGCTATTAAAACTGTAAATATGTATGAAATAACTGAAAAGTTCATAGTAAAGTCCCACTGGACGTGTCGTGTGACGTCACGCAAAGCGCGCGCAAAATGGCGGCGTTTCAACTGCTCTAATTTTTTCAATGTTTTAAATTTAGTTTTTAAAAATATCTAGAGTGTTTTGAAGCCTTTTAATATTTTTTTCTATGTTATAAAGGTGTAAGCTATTAATTTAAGACAAGAAAAAAAAACATGAATATCCCCTATTGGGATTCTATATACTATTACCTACAGACGTTGTACAGAACCTGTGAAAGTTTTTTTCGTATAATGTATCGGATAAAGGTAGATATCATTCGGAAATCTGAAGAAAGGTCTATCTACCTCTACCGGGCTTATAAAGAATGATAGATTTTCTTTAATAAATTGAGTATTTCAGAAAATGCACTAAAAGTGGGTTGTTTGAAAAAAAATTACAGGCTCCCGGCAAGTAAGATATGCACTCCGATTGAAACCATTCACTTTTGAAGCGACAGAGCAATTATGATCTTTCCGAAGTGCACTGTAACTGAAATGCAATATACTTAACTTTATGACTCTGAGCTAACAGGTGTAAGACTCTCTTATCATAAATATAAATATGTATCTGCTATACTTACCTGGTATTTATTAAATCATTCGAGCATTAACATTCAAATTTCCACTAACGATCAATCATAGATTTATTATTGGACTTCGCTCTCGCTCTTACTGGATAGACCACTGCATGTTAACGATAGCTTTTTTTAAACAGCTTTCACATCATTACATTAGGACACTGTTACAAAATTATATAATTTTACTAGTGGACGCCCGCGACTCCGTTCGCGTGGAAGTCGGTTTCCCGTGGGAATGAGAAGTTTTCCCGCGGTAAAAAGTACCCTATGTCCTTTCCCAAGTTCAGTTCTTTCTTCACACCAAATTTCATCAAAATCGGTTCAGTGGTTTAGGCGTGAAAGCGTAAAAGACAGACAGACAGACAGACAGAGTTACTTTCGCATTTATAATATTAGTAGGGATAAAATAAATAAATATTTATTCAAAGCTTACAAAAATTTTGTTTTGATTAAACTACTTTAAAGTATACGAGAAACCTGTATCTTGAATAATTATTTTTGTAATTTTAACATAAAAAATGATCTAATTGGAAACAATTTTATTTATTTTAATTAATTAGTTCTTTTGACGTGTTAGTGTCATTTTCAAACGAGTATCAACAGCTGAGTATCTATTATAGATTATTGAGATTGTTCGTAGGTATGTGAATGCAAGAATAATACGACCCCGTAATACTGTATTTATTAATTAATAAATAGAGTTTCTATCAATATAAATTGTATGAGTTGTGACAAACAAAGTTAAATTGGAAATAAGCTTTAAATACGAGTTGTTTGTTCCTATTGCAAGCGCATTTTGCCATGTCTAGGCAAAGCTGAGGGAAAAGCCATCACCTTTGGTTAGTCTTCTTCCTTTTTCTTTCACTAACTTCATATTAACGGGTAAGTACACTCACACATTAAATTGTAGGGCTTGTTCGTTTTAATCGGAACGCACTCACTGCTATGACACCTGTCATTGACATTTTTCAACCAACGTGGGTATTTCCAAATTAAAGTTTTTGCTGTTGGATCACATGTTAATTATGTGCGACTTGTTAAGTTACAGATAGTGAATTTTGGTTTTAATAAATATATGTTTTAATACAACAAAATATTTTTAATTGATAAGAAATGTAAATATTTATTAAACTAGTAGCATTTTTAATTATTTGTGTTGAATCCATACTGAATAAGTTCGAAAATTTGAAAATATATTAATTTTTGTACTTTTTAAGTTAGAAACCCTAACAAAAAACTACAAACAGCCGAAAACGTTGTCGGTTTATTTTTGCAAATAATAACTTTACTTCTATTAAAAAGCAGTGAAAAATTAAGATAAGTTAAACACAATGGCATCCGGGCTAGAAAATTACGTGAACCAGACCGTGTCAGTTATTACATCAGATGGCAGAAACTTTATCGGCACATTGAAGGGGTTTGATCAAACCATAAACATTATATTGGACGAATCTCATGAAAGAGTATTTTCATCATCTACTGGCGTCGCTCAAGTGGTGCTTGGTCTTCATATAATTCGAGGCGACAACGTTGCTATTGTTGGACAAATCGACGAAACAATAGATAGTAGATTAGACCTAAATAATATAAGAGCAGAACCATTAGCTCCCATAGCGCATTAAGTTTTAAATTAATAGGTAACCTATTCATAGTTATAAGGAGTTAAATAAACAAAATTAATATTTATTGTTGTTTTAATCTATGAATCCTGTATTTATAGAAGCTAGGCATAACTTACCATAGTTGTCAAAATAATAATCATGTTTTATTATGCTATTGGTATACCTTTGGATTAGTTCATGATATTCATAATTAGAATTAAGTGTGCAAAGATTAACAAGTTTGACAAATTAATATGGTTATTGGCTTGAATACAGGTCGAGGATATTTAACCAACAAAATTAAACCATATATAATTTAACATTTTCTTTAATTTACCATACTATATACAAACTAAATCAATACCTAATAGTATTTACAATAATTTTTAAAGCAATTGTAAGATGCATGCATCATGAGATGTCTAGTTAATTACAGTATATCCTAAATGAATATGCTTTCTACATAGTCTATTATAGGTAACTTAGTTTCACATAAACATTCTACAGCTAAAAAAAACTTCTAGAAAGCTTACTATAGTATTTTGACAGGTTGGGACCAATTATTTTGGATAGCACAGCTTGTTAATTTTAACTCAATAATGTGGTATGGGAAACAGTATCAAAAGTTGTTCTTAGGACTGACTGACAAAGCTAAGATTATATTTATTATATTAGCGTTTAGGAACAGTACCTAGTTTACGTCACAAAAAGATTTAACCTACATATTTCAGATAACTTTCAGTTACACATAATATTTTAACTAAAAGTTAAAAATATCTTGTACAGACAGTCAAACTAAAAACATGATAACAAATAAATCACAACTTGGAATTATAAGTAAGTTCTTAGTTAATAGTTAAGCTAATTCACTGCTAAATGTTGCTTTATTAATCAATACTTTCAAATCTTGACGTCTGAAACAAAAAAACAAACATTAAAAAAAACTAACTAAATTGGGCAAAGCAAAAACAAAAGGAGCTTACTTTAAAAAACATGACGATACACAATGTAAGTACCAAAATAAAAATCATTCATTTTTAATCACAATTATTTCTAGTCCTTGCCTGAAATAAAATTAAAACAAAATAAAATCACAATCAAACACATAAAACACAAAAGACACCTACTTACCTATTGTAAACAAACTAAAATTTAAAACATTACCTCTCCATGGTTTCTTGATATTTTTCTAAGTTGTATTTACGGAAGAATTGTTTTCCATATTCAAATGTTGATATCATAATAGCGCAGGCAGGTGCTACTTTAAATATCCTGGGTAACAAACCAGTGAATAAACCTCTAAAGCCATGATTCCTGTAGATGTTACTAGCTATTGATTTCATGTCAGCCGCTCTTTGTTGTACTTTGCCATCTGAAATTAAATAAATAAAAATAAGCTTGAAATAACCCAGGCATATAAGCAGAGGGGCTAAATGTTTTTTCCCCTCACAGTGTTTTGGGTAACCTATGAATTTAACTCTTATTAAAATTCTGGCATTATTCAAAACAGTTATGTAGGCAGGCCCACCCTTTTTAGCCAATACTGAAAACATAATGGCAATTTTCTTGCCTGACATCACATTATAGTTTTGTAGATGAGGCATACAAAAATGCTCTCACTCAATTGTTTTCAAATCAAACAAATTTATTGCGTTTGAAATAAGTAAAAGATTAAATAATATCTTTATTACTCACCTGTATAAATTTCTTTTTCCCCCAGCTCAATTTGTTGATGTGTTTTTATTACATCAAAAGGCAATGTTATGAATGCAGCAATCTGCAAAATGTATAGATATATGAGTGTTATTATTATTATATTTAGTTTAACTATAATTCAGTTTCAATTTCTTTTTTTATTTACTTACACTGCCTGCAACAGATCCACAGAAAAAGTTAAATAAAAATGAGTTTTTTTCAGAATCAGGTTTGCCAAAAAACTTTTTTGTAGTTTCAAAGGTCGTCCAATAAATGCCTACAATCGGAATAAATAAAAATTTAGTGAAATTTATATTTTTGTATATATCCAGCTTTGACTGTGTTATTAAATTAGTAGTACCTACCAGAAAATGGCACGTCCCGCAGCAATGTCGAACCAAGCCCACGAAATAAACCTTTAAAACCTTCGTACTTCAGCACCAAACGCAAAGCTTGAGTAATTTCTACAAAATATTTTTTATTATTTAAAAGCAACATGGTGACATAAAACTTTCAATAGTACCTTCTCACAACTCTGACTGATAGACAGGTACTTACCTAAATATGTTAATTTCTTAGATTGCATTTTTGTTCTAATTAGTTCTAATGGATTAACAATAGTTACGGCTGTCATCCGAGCAGAAGCACCAGCTATCAATGGTATCCATATGGGCTGTCCCACTGAAACATGTCAAAGAGAATTGAAGTTGTAAACCAAGCTTACAGAATATTTTATTTAAATTCATTTGCATGTATAGAGTTTGATGTATAAAATAAAATTCTTACATTTTCCAGACATAGTGTTGTATGATGTTTTCATTCTATATCTAAGTTGTTCATAAGTTACAAAATATATGACTGTGCATGGTAAAGCCAGTACTAGAGTAGGGCTTAATCCAGACCAAAGTGCGGGCACTCCTTCCAGTTTTGCTATTTTATAAAATGCATCCTGTAATTATCAAATATAGTGCTGATTTAGTTGATGTTATTAACATTAAAATTATGTAAAGATAAGACGGTATTAAAAAATAATGTAACTTATAACTATTCATTAAACATTCCCAATAAGCAGTAGAACTACTAGTATAAATTGGTGTATTTTTTAAAACAAGAAGCTTATTTTAATGACTGGTGAAATATTTTTCAATTTTCAATAATATTTATTTATTTATTTTATTATTTATATTGACATAGGTCAAGCTTAATTAGAATAATATTTAATAAATATAAAATAGAAAATACTTACAAAAGTACCATGAAAGTGTACTCTTTTTGGAACCCAAGCTGATTCACCACAGGGGCATAAATGCTCCATCAAACCATTGCAATACAAATAACACTTGTTAGATAGTAAAGCCTTCTGCTGAGCTTGAAGACGAATTTTAACAACATCCAAAGGTGTCACTGCAAAAAATAAATCAAAAGATAAATCTCGAATGTATTCTTTCAATGTTTATTTTTATTTTATAACATATTTTTGGTTTGATTTCTGTCAATATTGAATTAATAGCATATCAAAGTTATTTTTAATAGTATTGGAAGTCATATTATTGTGCAATAACACAGATTATTAGAATTTACTTACTGAACAGAGAGGTTATAAGTGCACCGGAACAAGCAGAGGCCATTTGTTGAAACGGAGTAATCCGGAATCGAGGGTCATCTTCACGAATCATGGCATTAGATTATTTGATTAATTCGAACAGGATATTAATACGAAAGCCAAGTTTTTAGATCCATCTGTTTTTCGTTTTGATTTTGTTCAGTCAGTCAGACAGATCACAGACCTGCCTGAAGTGAGCGCCTGTCATGTCAATCCAGTCAAAGACAGTGACAGATTTCACACATGACTGTTCTCATAGACCCTGCGGTTCGTGAATAGAATATACTAAATACGTTGGTAAGTGTGCAAACGCGCCGTTCATAAATGATTTCACTACTTACAAACGTTCATGCTGTAATTTATAAGAAATAATAAGGCAAGCCGCAGAATTTTTTTTTTGGCCACATGATGAGACATCCAATTTTATATAATACCAGTGACCCGCCCACGCTTCGCAATGGTGTAATTTTGAGCGATTTGTTCCCGAAACAGAAAAAGCTTTTTCTGAATGTTCTTTATTTACAAATTTAAATTTTAAAAATTACCAAAAGTATGGTGAAAACCGCATAAAAATCCCTCAACTGGTTTAGGAGGAGTTAGCGGACAAACATACAAACAGACAGAATTAGTGACTTGGATTTATGCTATGTAATGAAGGAACTCATCATCAATTTACGGTGAAAAGCTTCAATTTTTTTTTTTTTATTAATTCATCGAACTGATGCCACACTTGATAAGAACCATTAGGGTTAGTAAATTTGATATTGGATATGACCTGTCGCTGCGGGCCATCATATCTTAGATGGTCCGCAGTAAAACGGCATGGTCAACTGTCGCCTCTTACTGTGAGCAGGTCATCAGGCTCAAAGAGGCAGCGGAAAGGGCACGTGAGGATGACCCCCTTGCGGACCCTTCCCGTCGGAGGAGAAATGGTCGGCAAAGGCGCCTTTATGGGCAACTGATGCCAACCTGATAAGGGGTGAAGGCCGTGGAGGGGGGCTCCACGGTCCGGTGTTCATCACCACCCCCTAACGCCGAAGGGCGAGTAAGCCTGTGCACAACATCTGCCGAGTTCGAAAGAACACCAAGTGGCGTGAACCGAGAAGAATGCGATAAGCTCCCTCGGTCACGCCCCATATTGGAATGATGGGCAACGACGGTTTTCGAAAAAATAAAATAAAAGGGTTAGTAAATTTAGGTTTACGAGGATCGTAGCGACGAGGGTGTAAGGTTGATGTTGACACTGCATTCGCGGCGAGCGTAGCAAGCGTGTTGCGGCAGCACCCAGCGAAGCGCCAAAACTCTACTTGTTGCCGTTAAAAAGTTTTGAAATAGGTGACAGTACTATTAAATTATTTTAAACGTGTATACTAACTAAGTAACAAAATTAGAAGCTGATTTAAACTACTCCTTTGTGTCATTTATTATAATTTAAGAAATTTACTGCTTGAATGCGTATTATAAAAAGTTGGACCAAAAGTGCCCAGCATTGTCCTGTTACACCACAAAAATCTATAATTCAAATAATAATAAAAAAAAATTAACTACTTAATATTTGTTAAGAAATAACCACATGGTCAAGTTGTAGGTATTTAGAGTGTCTTACATAGAGAATACCTAGTGGCTAAGATATAATTATTTTGTGGCTGACTTAGTTAAAAGGCAATGTTGATTTTTAAAGGCGGAAAATTAATTTTAAAAGATGACATTTAATTAGGGTCAGAGAGATATCCTCAATATCTAACGGCTAGCTATTCGAAAAAACTAAACAGCCTATAAAGAATTGTCTTCAGGTATCATCGACAATCTTTCCCAGGCTATAAAAAGTCGCTATTGTCGTTCCGTATGGAAGGTTATAGGTGCACGCCAAGTTTCTAGGTTTTCTAAATTTCTTATTTTGATCTTCTCGATATGATTCTTCGCACACCTGTCCCATTAAATGTAGGTACCTACGCTTAGGACTTAGGTCTACCTACTGCTGGCCATTTTCAGAATATTTAATTTTATAACATCGTGCTATTTTTCTCACTATTTCAAGGTTTAGGTGAGTAAAGCCCCTTGTTTTATTTTGTACCTATCTCCTTACAATTCATGGTGTTTATTTCATGGTTTAAAAAATTGTATCATTAAAGTGACTTCTTAGCGACAGTTCTTTTTTGACCACGTTCATCTAAACTTACCTATAAAATAACAAGTCATGACTGATTCATGATCGCCAAGCGTAAACTATTAAAGTTAGGGCCATGAGGTACAGGCTTTTTTTATTAAGACAAATCAGTTAAAAGACGGCTCTAACGGCAGGATGGAAACGAACCTCCTCCTTTTTTGGAAGTCGGTTAATTATAAACAAAAAAGGACATTCAATAAAATTTTATTAATCTTATACAATTAATTGGTTTATTACCACGTTGTAGTTGCATACCTACAACTTTAATTGTGCATATAAAAATACTGAATTATGAGAACGCCGTAAGAGATAGCTTTTCCAGCAAAATTCAGGATAATCGGTATGTTTACTGTGAAAACTTCAGCTGAAATATGCAGTTTTCTCGACCCGACCAATTGGAACATTGTTTGCACTTGTTCGAAATACAAATTCCCTGAAAACAGCAGAGTGGATGGTTTACATGTATATTTTATGTGGGCAATAAGAATGTATTTAATTATATTTTTTGCTGAGATAAAATGAATCTGTCTTAATTATTTTTTAAGCAAGGTCAGTTTTACTTTTTACCTTCTTTAAAGTATTGTGACTTTACTTAGCTACATAGAAATGTGGCGTAAAATGTGTGGTACCTATAAAAAGAAGCTTAAAGGATCTTCTTCTTTCGTGTGATGAATGACCACTTTACAGCACATACTCATATCATATGGTTCCTGTAGGGTAGTGGCCACCCTACCTACTCTTAGTATTATTCAAGCCGCCTACCTAATAGGCATCTGACTTAGCTTGACGAGTAAGAACTGGAAAAGTACCCGGGTCCAACGGCTTAACCTGTCTTCCGAAGCAGGGAGATACTCAGGATATAATGCCACTAGCGGTCACCCATCCTTGGAATGACCACGGCCGACGTTGCTTAACCTTGACGATCGAGTTGATATTCGGGATTGCAACGGGCTACCGAGCTCCTCTTATATAATTATATTATTTAAACTTACCACATTCCTCATAGAGCAGAATATTCATCAATATAGTTTGAGTTTTCTTCCTTTCCGTTATTAGGAGTTCACATATTTTGGCCAATATTATAGGTCGACTGTTAGTAATTGTGTAAAGAAAAATATCACTGAGTAGCATTCCGCTACTCTGAAAAAAGTAAATTGGTCATTGATTAAATTAATTGGTAGATATGTATACATTATTTATGATGACACTTACTCTTGGTAAGCTCGGTGACAAGTAACGACATATAACTAACATGGTGCACATAAACCATATAATGAACATTATGAGAATCTGTAAAATGAAAAAAATATATCAATCGGTTAAAAATGCTAAACTTTATTTAAAAACTAGTGGCCGCTCGCGACTCCGTTCGCGTGGAAGTCGGTTTCCCGTGGGAATGAGAAGTTTTCCCGCGGTAAAAAATACCCTATGTGTTATTCTGATGTATAATCTATATTACTGTTAAGTTTCATCCAAATGCGTCCGGTAGTTTTTACGTGAAAGAGTAACAAACATCCATACATCCATACCATACTCACAAACTTTCACATGTATAATATTAGTAGGACTATATTTACCTGGATTGAGTATATTTCATTAAAAAGATATACAGAATCAGCAATTTTGTCGTAAATTCTCATGAGTTCCAGCCAACATACAGGGTTTTTCTTTTCGGAACATTTTTGCTAGAAGAGAAATAGTTGAAGGAAGTTTTTATTTTACACGTAGCGAACGTAGCATAATAATGAATACTATGATACTCAAACATACCAAAAAGCCATAGGTACCTCTTTTAAAGGCTGAAGTATTTTCACGTTCGTCATTAGAAACCTTTTCTCTAACCAACAACTCATTAAACAGTATTGTGTTAAAATAAATATTAAAGGCAAAGAATAATAAAATACACCCTTCTAAAATTTGCATAAATATAGAAATGTATGCCGACATATCTTTTACATCAAATGTTCTCAGATATAGAGTGCCAACCATCACACCGGCTAATGGCCAAAGAATCAGCACCAGAATAAGTAAACCTCTAAAGTAAAAAACCTTTTTAGCCACTCTTAAACTTGTATCAATCTCGTCAAAAATTTTCAAAAGTCGAACAAATAAATGGTTTCCAATCATCGATATCGATAAAATTGAATATAGAACTTCAATAACGTGGAGAGATCCGTAGGCTTTAGTCATAATATTTAATGGAACGTCCGCTATTGTATAGCGCCAGCTTTTCGGCGGAATCAACGCGGTTAATATCGAAATGGCCAGGATCACCGCCAAACTGTAAACTTTATTCAACACTGCAACACTACGGATATCATCTTTCAAGTATTTTATTATTTTTAAACCGAATATTGACGTAAAATACACGAGTGGTTTCACTGCTTTTAATAAAGAGTACTTTCGGATTTTAAAGCTTCGTTTGTTGTTTGAGGTTAAAATTACTGAAAAATTGTTGGCATTTTCCATTTTCTTATATAAATATAATACAAGTACCTATTGTTTGTCAAAGCTTTCCTATTCAAATGTGAGCTAACTTTTAATTTCAATTTTATTAATTTACTTTCCAATTATTTAGAGAGCAAACGCGAGAACATGATATTCCAATTTGATTATTCAACCAAGGCTAATTGAAAATTAATCACCAATCAACGAATCATAGTTACCTATATTTTACCAATATTTGGAGTATGTTTTCTTGTTTTTCTGATAATGTTCTACTCATTGCTGGTCATAGTGACCCTGACTACGAGACTCGATTATTTAAAAACAAAAACTTGAAAAAACTATCTTAGTATAGAGTAAAACATTACTCTATTTTTATAATATATAATTAAGTTCAGGTGTTACATAATTGGTGTAATTTGGTAATAACTTTTTTTTACAATTTGCCTATATTTTGAGGAGATAATAAAAAAACTATTGATTATTCGTACCTAGTTGATAAAAAGTTTAGCAAGTTTTACCTCTTGTAAAAAAAAAAACCGTTATCAAAAGATAATATATGTATTACATCATCACAACTAATGGCAAGGTCTACGAGGAAGCGACAATACCAATAATATATCGTAATCTAATGTAAAATAATCTAAATATAATCAATTTGTATGAAGATATCAAGAATCAGTAATTTCACCTTTGATCATTAACGAACATATTGCTGTTTGTCCCTATTTCAACTCTGCAAGTCTTTTTAATGGTATTTCTATTCATAAGGTCTTGAAAAGCCTAGACATGTAGGTACCAAACTTCATTAAAATTGGGTAAATAGTGCGGAATGAAATCGTAAGAGGCAGACAGACAGACTGACTGACAGATTTAGGTACTTCCGCATCTCCACTGAATAGAATATAATAAATGAACAAATAAAAAATCAGGAAGTCATTTATTATTCATAAATGCAATTGCAAAAATAGTTCGTACAAAAAGAAAAGAAGAAAGACAACCATTTATAAATACTTAAAAAACCTTAACAAATTATGTTAATGTTATAAATAATTAAAAAGTATTAAAAGAAACGATCTGACTTGATTTATTTAGTTAAAATTAAGCAGATCGTTAATTAATAATAATTTATATTTTCTTTCATAAAATATATGTAATTGAATAATTCAGCTAATTGATACTAAGATGCAGTCACTGCTGCAAAAAACTTGGGGTTAATTGCCCTCGTCATTCTTGAGATGTTCCTGACTGTTTCTTCACCATCTTTTTCACCCTGAAAAAGAAAAAGAAAAAAAATTCAGTCTCTTTATAAAACTGAAATTATATTACCTAATGTGTGGTAACACTTCTTAGATGGACACTTAAATGTGAGATTATGATCAAAAGATTAAAACCAGACATAGCGATAAATATAATTATGAGAAATTGATTAAATGAATTATTTTTTGTAACAATTCTTACGGCCATGCTTGGTTTTCTACAGTGCTTGATAACAATGTAAAAAAGTAAAATTAAGGTTCATTTGCTTTCCTCACATTTGAATTTACGTAAAGGTATGTTTTCTTTTGACAATTACTTAAAAGTCTTTTTACTGTACGAATTTCCAATACAATGAACAATAAAAAAGTAACTTCGACAGTGGTATTTCACTTAATAAAAAAGATACACCTCTCTTGACAAGGGTTCTTCATTATCCTTTCTTCACAACTTCCACAAATACATTCAACATTTAGTTCCTTATTAAATCTGTACCTATATATATTTATTGTGTTTAATCAGAAGAAATAAAATTTATTTTAAGCGTAACATGAACGATTTCAAAAATTAATTTTAGGTGCGAGTATTTTTGATTATATACTTAGATAACTAGCGACCCCACTCTTCGCAATGGTTTAATTTTGGCCGACCTTCTCACGAAACATTGATTTTTGGCTAACTAAAAAAAACTTCTTCCGATTGTTCTTTATTTACAAATTTAAATGAAAAAAATAAAATAATAATAATATATAAATAATTTTTTTATGAAGCGTTGACTTGGAACATGTGTGCCTCATAGTGTTTATTCACACGATAGCTTTTAAATAGTCATTGTCAAATAAAACTAACATCGAGTTGTATCGCATTGCTAACAGCAGTGCGAAACAAGCCTTGGGCTTTCTGTCCATTGAACCGGAGTGAAGTTTCCATGCTCCTATTTGATAAGTGCATCGGATTTGAGCTATTCTTTTCTAAAAACGGAATCTACTTTTTATATAGGTATCTCAGGCCAAATCCACTTTAAGTTTTTTAAATGTTTAGTTTGGAACTTTTAATCCAATTAAAAATACCAAAATATTGAACCATCCTGTTTTTAATGACTGGTTTATGGTGTGATTCGTGGTGTGATTTGAATGTATTAGTTTTTAGGCTCTAAATACTTACAATGACACCAGTCTGCCATAAAATGATAAGAATCAGACCAACAACCACGATGACCGTGAAGAAGGAACTGATGATTTTGCATAGAAGACTGCACACGCAACAACTGAAACAATAATTTAATCAAATGAGTATTATGACTAAATAAATAAGATATCCAATGAGGAAATAAATAATATTATAATAATGATATTCCATGAGTAAATAAGTAATATAATACTGATAATGGTCAAATAGATTACAAGGGCTCTTGATCATTTTCATTTAAATTAACCACCTAAAACATAGACATAATTTACTTATCGTTATTTAAGACCTTTTGATTGATTTTTTTCGTTATTTGACTTAGATAGATCATCTTACAACAAGTTTGTTATATTTCTTTACAATTTTGAAATACCATTGCGGATATAACTATGGGCGTCCATGCTATTAGCCACTGAGAATAGAGGTGTTTTCTCAATGTGAACTCAATAAATACATATAAAACTTAGAATGTCGCCACTATGGCATTATCTACAAATAACTTTATCTAAATATTATCTTAGAACCAAATGGCGCGTTTTTCTAGTTTTCCACATCACAAAAAGCAAGCATGACGGTCGTTGGGAGCGTCAAGCGTAACCGCACAGAACAAAGCCATAGAATGGAATATGAGGGCAAAATATAACAAATAGAATTTAGATATTGTATTTCTTTTGCTTGAGACATAGGTACGTAAGAAGAAGTACAATATATATTTAGATAGATAGATAGATAATAGACAACCCTGATCCCAAAAAGGTATGGAAGTTCTTAAGAACCCTAGGCATAGGTAAACAACGAGATGATACTCTGGTCCCTAATTTAGATTTTAACGCTCTTAACCAGCATTTTTCGTCTACAACTGCCTGTGCAGATCATATTAAATCTGCTACAATATCAGATATTTCTTCGCTTCCATTACCCACTTTTCCACAATTCCAATTCGAACAGTTTTCTGATTGTGATGTTAAGAGAATCGTATTATCTATCACATCTAATGCCGTTGGTTGTGACAATGTCAGTCGGAAAATGATCCTTCCAATTATTGATGTCATAACTCCCATTATAACAAAAATCCTTAACTTCTCAATTTCAACACATACTTTTCCTGACATCTGGAAAGATGCAGAAATTATTCCTCTACCTAAAAATAAAAATCCTAGCTCTCACACTGACTATAGACCTATATCTATCCTCCCTTTCCTCTCAAAGGTCCTGGAACGACTGGTTCATCGACAACTGAATAATTTCCTGATCAAGCATAATCTCCTAAATCCTTATCAATCCGGTTTCCGACCTGGACATAGCACGGCCACGGCTTTAGTAAATATAACTGAAGATATACGTGCAGCTATGGAAAATCAACAGATCACTATACTAACTTTACTCGACTTTAGTAATGCCTTTAACACCGTTGATTTTGACATAATGCTAGCAGTCTTACGTTCTCTTAACATATCTCCAACAGCAACTGAATGGTTTCAAAGTTACTTGCGTGGCCGTCGACAGCGTATATCTATTGATGATAAGCAATCTTCGTGGTGTAGCTTGCACTCCGGCGTCCCGCAAGGTGGCGTGTTGTCTCCACTTCTCTTTAGTATCTTCATAAGTTCCATCACATCCCGTATATCTTCTCTCTACCACCTGTACGCAGATGACTTGCAAATTTACTCCCATACATCAGTAGAGAATCTCCAATCAGCAATTACTCATACCAATGTTGATCTTAGTAATATATCTAGTTGGAGTAAACAATATGGCGTAATGGTAAACCCTGCTAAAACACAAGTCATTATTATAGGTAGTAGGCAAATGTTGTCTAAAATTAACTGGCAAGACTTGCCTGCTGTCACCTTAAATGGAACTATCTTACCATATAGCACCACTGTCAAAAACTTAGGTATAACTATTGACAATACTCTATCATGGAAACCTCAAGTTGAACAAATCAATAGGAAGTTGTTTGCTGCTGCTGGTAGTTTAAGACGTTTGCGCAATGTGCTGCCCACTTCTACCAAAGTTGCGCTGTCACAATCCCTTCTCCTTCCGATCCTAGATTACGCTGACATTTCCTTTGTTGACTTAACCGAAGAGCAACTTACCAAGCTGGAGCGGCTCCAAAACATGTGCATTCGTTTTGTTTTTGGACTCCGTAAATATGATCACATCTCGGAATTCCGCAAACGACTGGGTTGGCTACCTATTCGGCTCCGCAGGAATACTCATGTCCTTTCCCTCCTTTACCGTGTGCTGTTTGAATCACAAACTCCTGAATATTTAAAAAACCGTTTCACTTACTGGCATGAAAGACACAGCCTTAGCCTTCGCAGCAGCACTTCTCTGGTGCTGACCACACCAATTAATCGCACAAACTTCTACCATCACTCTTATACAGTGCAGGCTATACGGCTGTGGAATAGTTTACCCCTCAAAATTCGCCAATCACAATCATTGCAAATTTTTAAACAATCGCTTTATGATTACTACAATACCAGTTTTTAGGATCCTTTTTCTTTATTTCATTCATTCATACTTATATTCATTATTTTTCATTTATATATGTATTACTTATTGTCTATGTAATATTTCTTTAAATTGTATCTATTTGATGTATATATGCGTGTATGTGTGTATGTATGTATGTATGTATGTATGTGTATGTATTTGTGTATAAATATGTATTTATTAGTATTTATTATGTTTAAGTAGGAGTATTTCATTGTATTATTTGCACCTGTCCTTGTTCTATAGTTTGTTTCTTTTTAAGAAAAGGCCTGCCTGGAAGAAATCGCTTTGAGCGATAAGGCCACCTTTTGCACCTTTTTACCTTACTCTTAAGTGCTTTTATAATGTGCAATAAAGAATATTTGTTTGTTTGTTGTTTGTTTGTTTGTTAGATAATAATATAGTATAACTAATATATTCTATCTAAGTATTGATAGAATATCAGTTGAATTTTGGAGGTGTTGCGGATCGCTATTTTAGAGAGCGTGTAATTGACATATGTCAGTGTGACGTCCCTAGCGATTACAGACAGCAGTTGCCTGCAGCTAATTTCACATTAGGTACTATAAATTGTTTTTTTTTGGTGGCGAGTGAGTATGCTTTTATCACTCATATCCTTTTATCTACTTGCACAAAAGATTTTTATATTCACGATACCTTTTATATTTTTAAAATTTGCAAACGTAAAATATAAGTAATGTTGTTTTCTTGTTTACCTTCACAGTTAAAAAATAAGTAAGGTCAAACAAGTAGGCATTGACGAACATGTCAACGTCATAGAAAAGAACGTCAAAAGTTATTGTATGGCTTACAGTGGTTCATTAATAATAACATATGCACATTTACTCACCACATTTTGATTCAATTTAAATAACAATATCAGAGTAACACACACTTTAACCGCGATTTCTGTACTGAGTCATTCGTTTACAATCTACCTTACTTATTAAAAACGTAATCTTATCGCGATGGCTCGGCCAAAACGACGTAAGTGAAGATAGTTGTTTTATCATTAATTATTGGGATTGAGGTAACTATTTGTTTATAAACTGGGAACACTGATACACATAAGCTAAATTCGTCTTATACAAAGACTTTGTAAATCACAAATACGCGAGAAAATGTAGGTAAAGATCAAAGAATTGATAACGTCATTCGCGTTTTGATTATCACGTTCCGTTCCAATCGTGTAAAATCACGTTTTTGTAGTTCTGCTAACAACGTTTTTTTTATTATTCAGCGAATGAATATACAACCGTAAGGGTTAAAAACAAGCGCAAAATGACTAATTGGGTTATGGCAAAATATTTGTCTGGCTTCATTTGTTTGGGTTGGGTTTCATGGTAACCGATATTTTTTAATTAACATAAGGCCATACATACAATGTACTACGGCCGACCTTGCCGTGAGAATTTACTATTCGTGACCGCACAAACTTTATTTCTACTTTACAAAATTATTACTAGTGACCTAATAGTGATAAACCTTTAAAAACAAAAAGCTTAAATGTATAAGAACTTGTTATACCAACTTACGCAGTTTGTGTCTGGCAGGCAATTAATAATAACCCATGTATCCGAACTCTTGGACTATTAAAAAGTTTTTGTTTTTTTTTTCAAACTTTTTCCATTAGGGCGGATCCCCTGGAGTGTGGCGGGAGAGTCCGCTCGCGTGAGAATGAACAATTTCCTGGAACCGCCATGATTTCGATCTGACTTCCGGTCTCGCCGCGATTTTAAAATTTATAGAACGGTTTACATGAGATTGAAAACAAGAATGCAACTGCAGTATGTAGGGAACAATGAAGCTATTCTTTACGTCGACAGCATTCAAATGTTGCTTGCTGTTTAAGATTTGAATCGCAATGGAATAGGTCTGTAGTGATTCTTCTTTGAACTAATCTTGCGCTTTTTAGGTTTTACCTAGTAATATTTTTGCTCCTTTCCTTAAATATAATAGAAAGATGCAAGTCAGCAGTGACTGAACATTTATTATTCTTTCACTGCCAACAATATTTGTTAAAGTTTTACCACATTTCCTCTAAACCCATGATGAAGACTGGTTTCCTCGGGTCGCAAGTTCAAATCCCAGACGTGGAACTTCAAACTTGCAGCGATCGAACTTACTTGATTGCACTGCTTGAAAATTTTCAGCAAATACTTATAGGTACTTATATATTACATTCTATTCTTGGAAACTTTGTGTTTCAGCGGGGAAAGTCCGAGCGAGATTTTATTATTTGAAGATGTTTTTATGATGAATAAAGAGACGGTGACTTATGAAAACTTTTTACAGTCATTATATGTATTTTATAATTTTTTTGTATTACAATTATTTTTACATGTAATTGTCTGAGTGAATACGTATGTTGCTCGGTCATATAACTGAAGATATAAAAAAGATGTAAATGTTGCCCATGTGTAATTATTAGGTAAAATTTACTTAGAATCGATTTTAAATAGAAAATCATCTGCATCGGTTACTTAAATATTAAACAACTTATCTTATCAGTCATGAATCATTGGCAAAATTGACCAAATACCACGATAAGATAATACCTTTAGTTTTTATGGAAACATTTATTTTCACTATATGTCACGTCACAGACTTTTGTACCTATATCAGTTCAATACAAGTTATATCTGATATGATAATGATTAATGGAAGATATGTTTCTACAACGACACTTAAATTGTAAAAAAAATGGGTTTTAACATAATTTGATCATTTGATTTCGGTTTTTGTTAAGTTTTTATAAATAGCAAATATAGGTTCTTATGAACATAGATTCAAACTGTAGTTTTAACTAAGTATAAGTTAAAGTAACTTTTCGGGATTCTCATCAAAAATACTTAAAGTTCTTGCAGTTTTCTTCACAAAAATAGTGAAGCGTATAGTTTCCTTATTTTGGATAGCATGCTTACCGAGACAGAGCAAATTTGTTTATTTCTAGATTTTTCTCTGAGATAGATAAAAGAAAACCTTTATTTTGCAGCTAAAATTCATGTTCCACTTTTGTATTGCATTATCGAGTAGTTTAACCGAACCGACGAGTGATAAACAACAACAATAGGTAATAAAATAAAAATTAATAAGTCAGAAACAATGTCATTCAATAAAATATGATTGCTCAGTTATAGGTGAGTCAGTAAATGCCTGCTGCATTGATATTAGGTACAAACATTTTAATAATTTTGTATGTACCTACAAAGGTACGAGTTTTAACTTACGTTTAAGGTCACAAATTACCTAATTGCAAATTCGTTGCAAAAGAATAAAAACCCAAACGTTATTTTTTTAAAAACTATATCTTTTAATAGCTTTAGTTGCATCTATTAATTATATTTAACAAATTTAAATATGATTATACATATAATTACAACATAAGTCTGCAAAGCAGGTTCCGGAATTCAAGTAAGTATTTAACATACCTATTGTCAATTTTAAAAGAGATTGAGTTCCTGAGACTATTAAATACATATTGAACACATGAAACTCCTCTTTGGCAAGAAAATCAATCACACATTCCAAAATCGTAATAAACTGCTTTCAAACACGGAGCTATATTCATAGTCACGTCCTAAACTTCTTTGTTTGGCCAGTTCGCCGTCTACCGTCTAAGATCAACACTACTCTGCTGAACTATAAAGTTTGCCCCGTAGGGCCATGGTAGGTAAATCTCACCACGAAGGCGAACGTCTTAATTAAGGCTTCGAGCAGAAACTTTGGTGACGAATTCATTAAAACTTCGTATTACTTAGTAGTGCATTGTGCGGCAATTACTCAGCCATTGCGTTTAAGCGCGAGGTGCTGGGTTTCGAGATCATTTTAAATAGCTTTTGAATATACGATGAAGACGGTTTGTTTGGCAACTGTGGGCTAATATAATCAAGATTTAGATACAATGTAGGTAAATAGCGTATTGTTGAACTAAACAATAATTTTAACACGCGCAGATTTCCTTGGTTCTTATTAAAGGCATGCCGTTAATAACAGATAGTCAAATTGAAGATTCATTTGGTATTATATTTCGTGAATAATAAATACCTAGTTAGTAACGAAATCCGAAAAAAAACGGAAACAGCTTTTTTTATATTTTGGCTGTGTCTGATTGCTAAAACAACTATATTTATTGGATGAACGTTTTTTCATGCTTGTATTTCAACTGACAATTGAAATTCTTTTTTGATTCGTGATCGGTATGTTCCAATCAAGTGGAAGTAATTGGACACGAACAGCGATACGACTGTATTTGGGCGTGGTTAATTTTATTTAAAATTTACGAAATTTATGATTCTTTGTAAGTTATGGGTTTTACGTTTGCGAACCATCTCAGAATTCAATTCATCTTTAAAGTAGGTAGGTAATAAGTGTTTTGCGGGCGTACCTATATAATCGAGAGAGAGGTACTAAAACTAAAGGTCGCAATAGCTGTAAAATTATAACCAGAAGAGCCTTGTTAAAACTAATTAATAAAAAAATACAAGCCGAGTGACAAAAACGCAACATTACCAGTATATCATCATGCTTTGAAAAATAATTTCCGTTTTGCGTAAACACTCAGCAATTGCCAAATTTGGTGTTCAACAGATAGTGATTTGTTATGAACGTCAACAAAGAATTTTGTACCACACAAACCGTCTGAAATGGGCCAGAAAAATAATTTAGCCGCACACAGCGAAGCCTCCAACCTTCCCGTTTTGTCAGCAGTATTCAAATGGGGTCCGCAGCGGAAATATTGCCCTGTGGCCTCTATGCAAATTCTATTTGAAATACGGAAACTTTCCATAAGAGCGTGGTGCCTTCAATCGTAAAAGCAAACAGTTTCTATAAGATTAGTCGCTAGATGCCTCTCGTGGAGTCAATATTGACTCGGTCTGCTAGGATCGCTCCTTTTCGCGTTCCATCTTCGACGGGCGATGCAATACGCTTTTCTTGGTGGATGTGTGCAGCGCTTTCTTCGCTGAGTGTGCGTTGAAGCTGTCATGGTTTGTATGTGTGGGTAAGTTGTAACAGCGGTGTCGTATCTCTGTGTGCGTAGACTTATTGTCTAGTGGACGTTGAAGTATTTGCTATTGGGATATTGGATTCTTGTAAAGTTTTGTTTTCTAACAAGTGTTTGAAACAGAGCTGATAGTGATTTGAAGTCGGGTTTTATAGTGAAGAAGAGTTCCGTTGCAATTTTCTGTGTTCAGATATTATTGGGTTAGAACGTTACTAATACAACATTACTGGTACTTAACAAACTTTAAAGTCATTTCGAGACTCTTTCATATCAGTAACAATATTACTCTGAAATTTTATGACGTTGAAATATCTTTCATTTCTCGAGTTAAATACCGTTTTCGGAAAACACACAAGCAATTATCTAAACTAAGTACTCTAAAGAGGCTTTACACGACGAGTGCACAATTAGCTTCGTCCTAACTTTACTCTAACTTACCTGTTGTAAAATCTCGAAAACTGATGGCAGAACGAGATGGAAATACTCATTTATATACCGCTGTCTCTGTTGAGTACTCTCTATAGTTCCAGTTAACAAGCATAATACGAACACAGTGGCTTTGGATAACGAAGCCTCTCCACTTGTTATACAATGTGACTGCAGACAACCCAAAACTGTTATTGCAGAGTCGCCTCTGTCTTCTCCAAAACGCCAAATAAAAGTTGACCGTAATCCCTTCATTTTTAGGTGCAGTATTGAGTGGAACAGATGGGGTATAAAGGCAGGTTTTCGTTGGTAAAATATTTGTAGATGATGCACTAGTCAAACTCATGTTAGTGGATACCGTTGAGTGCCGCACTCGAGTTCGTTGCCTGGAAAAAAAATGTAGGACCCAAATTAAATTCAGCATTTTGTTTCAGAAAACGTATAACGGGAAGTTAATATCGTGCGGCAATGAATTTTTATTTTTGTTGTTGTTGGTTCTGAAATTGAAGTTAATGGAAAACTGCTTTGGCAGCGTAAAGTTATGTAGATTATTATTTTTATTTGGTTGAAATAGGTATGTAAAGTGCTGCGATTATTTTTAATGCTCTCAACTAAGCAATGACGTGCCCTATTTTATTACGTGTTTTATACTAATGGAAGGTTGCCCTTTTTTAAGGTGTTTCATAGAAATATCAATTAAATTTCTGTTAAAAGCTTATCGTCACCGAAATAGAATGCCGTAATGCCCAGGAGAAATGCGACAACACGAGTTATTCTAATTTTGTGAATTATTAATTTAATTAACAAGAAAACGACGCTCTAAGAATCGAACTCACGCTTGAATCCGGATGCGCGGAATATATTAGGTATAAAACTTAAAACTAAATTGTTTGCCTACCCTTTTGCCACCACTTTTACTGAAACACAAATGGCGACCCAATCAGAATCCTAAGCTATAATTGCCTAGTTTGCGTCTGGTACTTGTATCTGATCTAGTTTAAACAGACTGTTCCGTCGGTGCTGGACCGTTTCCGCCGGAAGCCGGACGCTGGTGAGGCTCGGAAGAGGGGGGAGTGAACGAAATGAACGGGGAGTGAACGAATGAGTGAGCGGAATTGAACTTGGCCTGAGAAATCGCGCGTCGAGGAAATGCTTTGCGTTTCCTGAGTACTTTATGATGGTAAGTTTTGTGTCTATGGTTGATTGTGAGTAATCAGGATTTATGAGAAGATTATTAAAATCAGGGCTTTCGTATTGTATAGGCATTATCTTTATATGATTTGTTTGTATATTTATGTAAACACAAAGGTTCTTTCTTGTTCCTTAGAATAATTGAATGGCTAAGAACGTAGGCCTTGCTTTTATTTTCTCAGAAGATATATGTATCATTCTTTTTTTCAAATACCACATTGTTGCTTTAAGTATAGTTTGGTAATCAAATCTCATTAAAATCCTTCTAACGGATTCCACGAAACTGCCTCAAAACAAATTCTTCATACTGGCCATACTTAAATAAGTATTCCACTGGCAATTAATTTATCTGCAAACTCCGCAACTTTGAAACTGCACCAAGTTTAGGAGCAGACTTCTCTACAAATATTATAGTGGAGCTCAGCAATATGTTACTTTGGTTCACAAGACAAATATTTCCTAACACAAGTTTGAATATTAGCAGCTCTTGTAACCAGTCGGTACACAGCTGGGTGGGGATTAGTAGCTTAAATTGTATAGAAGTTGTAACTTGGGGCTCTATGTAAGTATGAAGGCTTAAACAGTTTCATATAGCTTGACCAGTCTAATATGGATGTTATTCTAGGCGTGCAGTATAAAGAGGATACAAATAAAAACATCAAAAGGTATATATACCTATTGCTAAAATATCGGCTTCTTATAATTTAATTGGTAAGTAGCATTTGAATATAAAAGCCGACTCACAGAGGTAGCTTTTATAAAGTAGTATTTGAATATAAGAACCAACGCAACGAGGCAACAGCTTAATTCTTCAACGAAGAAAGGAGAAATGAGAAGGCTAACCATGCCTTATGATATTATCTACTTATTCAAATCTAGATCGATACAAGTTTAATTTAGCTAGTGTGAAAATAGTTATGTTACGAAAGTAATTGTAACCACAATCAACTGCTTATTAAATGGCCTGCAGCAACTGTTGTTTACCAAAATAATAAAGTATTTCTACTCTGTAGTTATTATCAGATTTTAACCAAACACTTTATTAATTTAACGTAACAATTTGCTCCAATTTACCAACCGCTCCCCACGCTATCAAACAGATTCCAGGCGAAATCACTCTTTTGTTATCCTTTATAATCACGGTCTGTTATTTAAAGCTTAAACTGAGCTAAAATGTGGACTGGTTACGAAAACAAACTGAATATTACAAACAAAAACAAAACGGATGATAAAACATTTGCATACCTCTATGAGCTAACATTTACTTCTCATTATTTCGACGATTTCATTTAGTGTCTGACGATTGTTTACACATCTTAATATTCACAATGAGTTGGTTAATAATTGTGTACCCAGTTAGTTGTACGAGAAATTAACGGCCACTTTGAGTCAGGGTTCTAAGTTATATTTGATTAGCTTAATTAAGGACCGTGTTAATGTGAAGACCTAAGCTATGCTATTAAATGATTAGAAATTGTATTTTTTTGTTGTTGAAACTAGATCGATGATATTGATATATTCATAATTATTACAGGTTTATTCGACAATGCGTTAGTTAATAAAAAAAAACTTAACTTTCACTTTCACTATTCGTTCCTAAATTATTGTATAATTGTATGACGTCGATGCCTTAAAACCTAAGTCATAAGTAAGTTACCTCTGTCGATTTGAAAGTTTTTAAAATCTCTAAAATTCTAAAACTTTAAAATATTTCCCCCAACTAAAAATTTATTATTTTAGAACACTGTCTAAAAGCAGTCACGTAATGAAAATTCGTTCCGATTCAGACCACATTTCGTTGCCACTTCACAATGGGTGCACTGCGCCGTTGGCTCACGCAGCATTCTAATGCAAATCCTGTTGAAATGGTCGCCATTGTTAGCACATCTAGTCTTCTGGGAAAACTTCGTATTCATACATCTGAACCTCATTATTCAGAGGGGCCTTTTATTAAAAATTGTCCGGCATGAATTGCTGGCAATTTAAGCGTGACAGGTCTAGTAAATTGCTTCCATTATTAAGTAGGATTGTAGGTAAAAATGTTTTCGAATTGCTAAAAAAGCAATTTTAACTTATTTTACACACACAAAACGATAGCCTTAATTATTATAAAAAAATGATCACAATTCGCTAAAAATATTGGCAAGCCTACTTCCATTGCATTAGACAATCAGCACTTTAACCTTATTTCGAAAATAGCCTTTACCGCCTACAATTTACCGTTGCCAATTAAGTTGGACCAAACAATTATCTACACTACAACATTTTTAACCCCACAAATAAGTTTAGAGCTCCGTGCGTTCAAGTTAAATTGTTCCCGTTAAGTTCCGTAGCCAAGTTAGGGCGGGGCTACACAAAGATACATGTACTGAGGTTGGTAGTATATTTATTTGTATGAACTCTGCTTGGTTTAATGCGTAGATAGAGAATAATGTAGACAAAAATAAAGTAATGTTTGCATAAGCTGTTAAGATACGTAAAACTGTAGCAATTGTTTAGACATATAAATCGATTTAATATCTCTCTCTAACGTGCTTATTTCATCAATGCTCAATCGACTTGACAGTATTTCAATAAATTAAATACCTATTTAACAAGATGTTCTGTAATTTTAAATCCATTTTTTTATTAATTCACAAAATTGAAATTAGAGTTATTGCATATTAAATAACACTTAAAAAAAGGTAATATTCTATGTCAGAATAGACACTATGTCTACATCCTATAGACTTTATATCTTACTTCGGTTGTAACTCTTATGCTGCGGGCAGAAATAAACTTTCCCGCCAAGAACTCGGTTTCACGAGATGTTAGTAATTTTCGGGTTGCAAACGCGTCTTCTTTTATCTTGATTTGTTGAGCTTTAATTTATTTTGGCTGATGAAATGTTCTGGACAAACGGAGTACGGAGAATATATTAAGGCTGCTGTATTTGTACGACCTTTTTTATTTGTTGGAACAGCTAATAAACTCTGTGATGTCTTTTACATAAACATCGACTCAAGGTTCCTTTGATTATAGAGAAAAAACCTAAACATTGATGTGATAAGATATAATATATTGTTATTAAAAGTTACTCATTATCACAACAGCAAACTATTTATGTCAAAGAAATTATAGCCCGCACAAATTATGTAGAGGTTTTTGGTTATGCTTAATTTTTAACTCAAAATAAATACTTCCAACCAGTTTCCAATGGTTATGAATGTCGAACCACAAAACAAAACACAACACATACAAACCAAATAATAAATTACAATATAAATAAACAGCTACATAATAAATTATAATTTAAATAAACACATTTAGAGCACGTTCTACCAAAATTTACATGCTGTAGGCGCTCTCAGCCCATCACGTTTCATGTTATTAAATATAAATGACAAATGTGTTCGCTGTAAATAATCTAATGATGCTAATATACGGGTCGTTGTTTATTATAAATATAATATGTTACAATTAGGAAAATTGTATACCACTCTTGGAATATGTGTGTAACATCGCCCGGCGTACTTCCTACTTATTTCATTAAAATATACTTAAAAGGGGTTGGTAGTTAACGTGTAATTTTATCTAGCCATGTTTTTGAAAATTGAATGATTTTATTTTGGTAGGTGATAAATGATACACTAATGCCCGTTTTCACCAACGTTCCCTAAACTGTTTCTTAACTAGGTGTCTCTTATGGTAAGGGACCCCCCAAATCATCCTCTTACCTAAATTCGTTTTCACCAATCAAAGAGCCTCCTAACTAGGGACTACTTAGGTAAGTGACAGTTGTTTTACGCTATAGTGATTTCAAAAACCGGTAACAGTAACCGATAGATGTTTGTGGCACTATTTTCGATGATTCTTCGCAGTAATTTAGTTTTATAAAATTCAGACATCTTCAGGATAAGTTTTGTAGTCACCTAAAATATTTGATGCAACTATAAGTCATTTTATAATAAAAGTAAAACATGGCATAATGGAAATGGTAATAGTTTAAAAAAAATAGAGTTCATTCCGTGATAACTTCAATCATAACCTATTCTAAATTTTTAACGTCAATGTCATATAAAAACTGGTTAGTACATCTTGCATAACAATGCTTTGTTTAAAACAGAATAAGCGAAAGTTTTGTTTGGAGAAAAGGAATAGAAATAAGTGTTTAGTTACATTACTAGCCTTTAAAAATCACATTAAGTCGGTACCGAGGAACCCACTTACTTTAACAGTTTTTGGTTAGAACTTAAAAATCAGGTAGGTACTTACCTGTCGTCATGATATTCCAAAAATCTTTCTATTTTTTCAAGTAGAAATAAGACACTTGGCTTTGATAACCGAAAGCGAATGAAAAATATTTCTCGTCATATTCACTAAAATATGCTGGTCTGTCTCGGTATAATCGCCTTCTACTGAAAAGCCTTCGTCTTTGAAAGAATTCCACATTTTCAATGGCATCAAAACTTTCTAATAAATCTTCCATTTTTACTATTTACATCTAATGTAAGCAAACAAATTGTCACTTAAGGTTTGCGGAGCCGATTATCGGCCTCCTAAGTTTAGGTGGTCGTTTTTGACATTAGGGAACTCTTAAACGTTGGTGAAAACGAATTTGAATTTAGGGACCTCTTAAAACGCTTTAGGTGTCACCTAAATCTTAGGGAACGTTGGTGAAAACGGGCATAAATCTCAAATCCTAATTAAAGGTTTGAGATATGACAATACATTTAAAAGGTGTGTTTAATTAATTAACGTTGCTAAAAATAACGACATCTACGACATTGAGCTGCTCTTTATTTTTTTTTATATTCCTCTAATAATATTTTTGACACATTGACACATTGAAAACCCAACACCTACTTATATACCTAATAAAATAACATCCGATATCACAATATAATCGGATAAGCCATAACTACCTGACTATTTAGTCAGTTACACTAAGCTCAAAGATTCTCCAACCATCTTCATTGCTACAAAGGTGAAAGACCTCAAAGGTAGCATTAACAAAGATAAACACAGCCCCTGATAAAGACAAATATGGTATTGGCGTAGGATTTACAATGCGACGCTAGCGCCATCTGCTGTTAAATTTATGAGTTTAATCAGAACGAAGCCACAGCTCCCGGGGCGATAGTACGGAGTTTTAAAATATTGCACACTTTTAAGCTGTTAATTAGGTGTTCTATCTGTGTTCGATTTATATAAGGTTATGATATGTGATATAAGAATATTCGTATTAAAAACAGTTAAGGTTTAATATTAATGGCGGATGTGTGCTTCCAGAATAATGGTTTATTAATGAGAATGGATAATGATCAGTTAGGAAATTAAATTATGAAATTACCATTATTTTATTTGCAATCATTGAAACAGGTAATCATTCAATTATTTAATCAAGTGTAAGTAATAATCAGTCAGGTGATTATTTTTTACTCGCAGTGATTTTGGTTTATCTTATCAATATCTGTAAAAAATTATAGATACAGTTTCATTCGAAATGCTGCTGTTAAAACTGTTATATTAAAACTTAACTTGAAACCAATAGATATTATAAAAATTCAATAAAAATAATCACCATTATATTATAAATTGATATGAAAATTCCTAAACTTTTGAATAGTCCCAAAAGCTGTAAATAAGGAAAAACACGTCCAAAAGGAAAACCTTTACAAGAGAAACCTTTAGCAGTTAAACCGATAAAGAGACAATAGCTGTTAGTAAAATATAGAGCCTCTATCGCAAACGTTATCAAAGGAAGGGTCGAAAAGTGCTATTGAAAAAGAATATTTAAAACCTACCCCATAAATACGGGAAACACATTTTTCCCCGTGAAAAAACGGTTGGGGAAAGTGTCACATTTTTTATCGAATTTGGAAAGGCGCTTACCTCTAGGGTTGTTACCTTTACAGGGTGTTTATAAACCAAGAAATTTTTAAGTGTTTGTTTGACCATGGTTGTATACAGAGTGGTTCTTTAGAAGCTTTCGAATCGAAACGTATGTGTTCCATACAAAGGGCTCTTAAAAAATATTTTCCTTTTTTTTCTTGAATATCGAAAAGTATCTTTACAAGCTTTATGATTAATCTGGCACTATACAAGCGCAGACGGATGATTGTATAATACAGAAAAGTTTCATACAAATTTTTTATCGCGAACAAAGCCAAAAGCGACTTAATTATCACCCTGTTTTTTTAATACGGTGTAGAAGAACGGTCTTAAGTAGTCTTAACACATTCACAACATGTTTGCCAAACAAAAAATTGCGCCTTGCTCGATACGTTGTTTTTTGTATTGATTGAACTGATAAAAGGCGGTAATACATGTGCATAAAAAGGTTTTCATACCAGTAGGTAGTTTATAGAGCAAAAGCAATAGTAAAAATTTTCACCTATTTATTAATCGCTTTTTTTTTTTTTAAATCTCAAGACTGACACACCAATTATGTGGCCCTAAAGTAAGTTGCAGTAAGCACTTGTGTTATAGGCACCACATAATGGACTAGGGGAGAACTTAGTCACACCCAGACACGAGCCAATATCGAAAAACCATGTTTTACGAAATTGGTCCGACCCGGGGATCGAACCCGGAACCATCCGCTTAGCAGTCCGGTATATACACCGCTGCACCACAGAGGTCGTTTTTTGGATCAAATTAAAAAAAAAAATGTAGCAAGTATCTATCATTTGATACAAAACCAAACAAATAATATTTGTTTCAAATATGTGCAATAACCAACTTTATATTTACTTCAGCAGTACAACTTAATTTTTATTCTGAGCATAAGCTCTCCCAAATACTGTATCCAATTCGCAGTTCCACAGCTCCCAAAACCAGATTACATAGATGGTTTATCCCTCTGTTTCTAGTTAGGAACGCAGTTAGTACTGTAGTTATCCGCAAACTTTTCCGTGGCGCTAGTGTCTATGCGATTGCAAAATTCTTTCTCGTACAACGTTAGTTCCAGTTTTCGCCGGCGGGCCAGATAAGTTTGCAGCACATTAAACAAAATAGTTTCGTATCAGTATTGGATACTGGATGCCGGTTCATAGTTTTTGCTCGAGTTATAAAACATTGCACTAAAGAGCAGGGGATAAGTTATTGCTTGCAGGAATTTCGATTACCGTTTAAGTGGAAAGTTCGCGATTTATGTTGTGGGATAAATGCAAATGTTGCGTTTACTTTCAGTAAACACCTTTTTTCTTTATAACGATGAGTCAACAGGTTTTTGTTTTGTTTGAGAAGCTACATATCTCTAATGGTAAAAAAATGTCTATAAATAACAAAATATGATACCTGATCTTATTTAATTTTAAAAAGTGTATACCTCAATATTAATTCAAGATTCTATTAACATTTTAGTTAAATATTAAAAAGTTTGCCAAGCCTGTAACTTCCTCTCATAAAAATATTAATAATTATAATGAAAAAGTAATTATTATTATTACTATCCCAAAGCTAAGTACCTACAATATCTTACTTAGTATTTTTTTTAATCATTTATGTTAATCATGTATTGTAGACTGTACAATTATAAAGTAAGTAGCTAGTAATCTTATAATTATTTATTCCAGTTATAGTTCTATAATATTCTAATCAGTGACGTCACCAGATTAGGCTCGACGTTCAATTTCCGATGATTGTCCGAAATACCAGTTTCCGGCGGAAGTGGCAGTTCCGGTAAATCGTGATACCTGGATACCAATTATAGGCTAATATTATAAATATCCTTTATTATTACAAAGAAAAAGAGATGTTAAATAAATTACATTGTTTTGACTTTAATAGCTTTGCTTTTGTTAAAATACTTATTCTGATAAAAGTATCTAAATCAATTTTATTACTTATTGATTTGACTCGAGTAAGCAATCAAATCAAAAACTATTCAGGACAATTGTAGCGAACATGCTTCATATTGTTGGCATTTTGTACCATACGTTCGTTCAATTCCGTTTTCTCTGCTCAGGCAAATTCGATCAAATGCACATAGCATGGAGCAAAATGACATCATGGCTTTCATATTGAACAAAACAAAGTAGATATTCAGATAGTAGTAGGATGCATTAGAATGTAGGAATAGAAATGATTTGTTTTTTTTTCAATTTCCGAAAGTACTTCGCAGTAGAGTCTGTAAGTAGCAGTCGGATTATCAGAAGGATAGTCATAACTGGTACTTTAATAAAATTTATACAGAAGACATATCGTCCAATGTTTTTAACTTCATTCAAAAAATTATGATACTTGATTTTGTCATATATTTTGGGGTACCTCATTGGTGTCTAAGATCAGCATATCACAAAAAAGCGTTATAACTCGAACTCAGTTGTTTATTCAAAATTTTGAAATATTTTTAAAGGACGAGTTGCATCAATTTCACTTTAAATTTTTAAGAAAAAAAACAATGTTTCTTAAAAAACTGGCAGTTATTTTAAAGCTATAGTTATCATTCGTTCAATATTACAATACTACGAGATATAGAAGTTTCCGCAGAACTAATTCGCTTTGTCATCTGTCAGATGAAGCGAATAGAGTGAACTTGTAGACAGCGGGGAAATGCATTGGAATTGACTCGATTTGCAGATTTAGCTTGTCAGACTGGAAAGTTATGTATACATTGTTATTATAGATAGAGTCTGTTACATGCTGTACTACAAATAATGCAGGTAATGGCTTCAAAATTTAAATCAGTTGATGCTAATGCATGTACGTGGCGTACACTATTAGTGTGATTGTAGCCAATCACAATTTTTCAAATATCGACTGCCAATTTTACTCTTGGTGATTATAAACTCTTGCAACGCCTAATTTTACATGCTTTTTTAATAAAAGTTAAAACTTAAACACGTATCTCCTTTTTTTATCTGTAGTTACTATCGATTGAAAAGCTATGTTACAAAAACTACTTGTACTTTATAGAGGTTAGCTTTTTATGGAAATTATAGAAAGAACTACTATCACCCGTCTGTATTTGTTTACTATGATTATTATTATGTAGTTCGGGCCCTCTGTGGGTTAAACAATTTACTTAAAATGTAACTACGCATATCGGGGCTTGTAATAAGGTGTATTTTGCTATAGCTTAACGATTGCAAGAATATTTGTCTTCATAATATCACATTTCAAAAACTCCTTGTATATTATAATAATAATTATCATAACGTAATTACATAACTGAAAATTCTCTCTCTAACCTATTATACCTATAATGCATGAAGGCTGCGTTCGTAAATACGTTGTGAATTATTTCCTGCCTCACCCACGCATTATGGAGAAGGAAAAACAAAAAATATTTTTCGGGAAATCAATGACAAGTAATAAACCTATAAATTCCTATTCCTGAGAATTCCATTTTCATATGTAAGTAAGTTTCGAGAAATTGTATTTCAATTTTATCCTACACTGATGAAACCTTACAATACTCGCTCATGGTTCAGTTTTATTCTTCAAAACAAATAATAATGATTGATGATACGACCGAGGGAATTTAAATAATGCCTTTGTCATGCCTTCTACGGTTTTGTTATGAATTACAATAAAGATAAAAGTAGGGAAAATGATTGTTGAGTTTAAATGGAAAATATCAGGAGCATTTTTATCCGATGCAGATGGCGTGAATGGGATTATTCTATGAATTGAGACTATGTATTGTTTAAGAATAAGAAAATATGTTTAAGTAGTGATTGGAAGTAATGAAAATTGTCTTACTTATCTACTAGCAGTGCAGTGTCTTCGTTTCTAAAAAGAATGTCCTTTTAACTTGTTCACTCAACCCTTTTTGTTCCAAAACCGTTTTACACCGTTTTTAACATCAACAACAACAGAACATTACGTATGCCACCGCTGCATCCACTAGCGCTGTTCTCTTGAATACTTAATTGCAAAGTCTAGACGGAATACGGCCACAGTCTGTCCAAAGTGGAGAAATTCCACCCCGAGCAATTCTCTTGCGGATGAAAAACTTCGCGGTTTCAATTTCCACCCGCCATTCTGGATGCAGTCTATAATTCTTTACTGCGTTCCCATTATGAAGGCAAGATGCTCGTTACCCATTTATACCGATAAAAAGCTTCGGAGAAAGCAGTTGTTTCAGTTGAAATGAAATGAATAAATCACAGACAACGAGAATGTGGATGGCGCCGTTTGGACATTCATAGCTCCTGCATATAATGGACTTTAAGTGGATTGCATGAAGATCTGCAGAGCCTTTTTGGAAATTAAGTAAAAGTTGGAATTTTGTTTGTTTGGTGTGTTTTTTAATAAGATATAGTTACTGTAGTTATTTTTAGTTGTTTCTATTTGAATGAGTATCGTTATTTAGATAGAGTTTGTAAACTATGCGTTAAGGTTTAATCTGTAACCGCCGATCTCAATATTCTACTATAGTCAAAAACCTTGGTTATTGGAAACTGCTAGTTTTGTTTTTTATGACGTCTTTCTGTCATTTGCATAGCTATCTAGTATAGTTTATTGAGACGCAAAAACATGGATAATAGTTACCATAATTATACAAATAACAAGGCGTCAAAGATTAGTAGAATGTTGAGTTTGGCCGTAAGAAAATTAACCTGTAGGTATTTGTTTAGCTGAATTTCTATCATTGACTAAATAACCTAATAATAAAGAAAAAATAATGTCTTTATATTTTATTAATTGCTGAAATCACTTCGGATTTCTAATAACATCGTTTTGACTTCAGGTTTCATAACTATTATGTGAATAACAAAAGAAGGCTCATATTAGCTAGTATTACTAGCTGTGACACCTAAAGCCTGAACTAATAGCTCGTATTGACGTATGACGTATTAATACCCAGATTTGTTTTACCAGATTTTCAGCCTTACTACGCCTGACGTATAAATTTGACAGAGGATACCTGCCTATTCCCTGCCAAATTGAAACTTTAAACCAGTACTAATCTTCCTGAATAGTTAACAGGCAAGGTTAGACCTGTTTTACATTTAGGCAGCCTCAGACTTAATATTAAATTCCAAATTCATATTAATGTTCGTTAGCGTAATGATTCACTGAACAATTAGTAAATAATATTACATATGAAATAGAATTGTTTCGCATTGTTGTAATACCAAAAATCTCGTTTTGCATAGAATACTGAAAGGCAAAGCAAGAATATGTGTATGTGTTTTGTTAAATGCATTTTTTTTTTTTATGATATAGGGAGTAAACGAGCATGCGGGTCACCTGATGGTAAGTGATCACCGCCGCTTATGACTACCCGCAACACTGTGGGTGTTGGGGGTGTGTTGCTGAACCTTTGAGAAAATTGGACACCGGATACCGCACTCACCGAACAAAACGCAGGAACATCGTCCCTACTTCACGTCGGTTTTCTATGCGTCGACGGTGGTATTTCATCGGTCGAGTCAGCCCAGTACCTAATCGCTGCAGACAGAGCCTACAGCTAGACTCTACCACTCGTAAAATTTCTTTAAAGACACACAAACGCGGTTTGTAACTTTTTTTAGTAGATCTTTTTTTAGTACTCAACTTTACCTTAAACTACCTCCAGCAAATGTACCTAAACGCAAAAGCAAAACCTTACAGTACCTAGCTTTAGTAGTAGTAGCTTTTTTACAGCTACTGCTTAATTTTTACCCTTGATTTTATGACAGTGTCTAGGTATTCCATATAAACTTCGCTCATGTACATTGTGTAATTATTTTCTCTATCTACGTTTACGATCCCTATCTGTATATGTTTATAACCTCTGTGACGATGTGTAGTAATTAAATGGGGTATAATGAGTCTACATCGGAAGTGTGGGACCACGGGCGGCCATACAATGGTATGATTTATTGCGTGTCTCTTCCCATTGTTGGGTTAATGAGATTGTGTACATACCAGACTCTGAACTGTGTGAGTAGGCAGCCTACACGACGCGTTTGGTCTATTGTGGCTTCTAGGGTTAAAAAAGAATTTGTTAAACTGTTATTTTTTATAGGATATCAAGCTGAAAATAAAGTTAAAACTTTGATAAATGAGTTTTGTTTTATTATTTTATTTTTATCTAATTAAACGAATATAATGTTAATTATAATCAATATTCAACTAAAACCATCTAAAACTGCTGAAAAACATGGCTGATACCCAATTACATCCTACTATTATTATAAACGTGAAAGTTTGTAAGCAAGTATGGATGTATGGATGATTGTTACTCTTTGACGTAAAGACTACTGAGTGTATTTGGATGAAACTTTACAGTAATATATTTTATACATCAGAATAAACAAAGGGGATTTTTTACCGCAGAAAAACTTATCATTCCCACAGAAAACCGACTTTCACGCGAACGGAGTCGCGGGCGGCCACTAATATTAAATAAAAAAATTACTTAAATAAAACCTTTGCGCTAAAAATACCAGCGCTAAATTTATGTTACCGTCAGCCTTACCGCGTGCTATTGAAACGATGCTTGTTCCAGGAAATGAGTGCTTAAGCTTAATACTCAACCCGTAACTAGCACGTCAAATAGATGCGATAAAAGAGGTAAATAAATCAGAGGCAGTAAATTTATTCAAAGGTGCTTCGTACCGCCAGTGCATGTTATAAAGTGCGATATTATCGCGATTATTTCACAACTGTATTTGGTGGGCGGGCGCGCACAGGGTTGCTAGCCTTTGATGAATTTATTTAATATTATGGTAAAAAAAATATGTAAATATAAAGGGCGAATTAAATTAATAAGGATGCTAACCAGTTGTTAATTAACTTAAAAAAAACAATTATCTAAGTAATATTTAAAATGAATGCCTTTGATTTTGGTTCCTTGCCGAAAATTTTAAGTAGGTAGTATGTGTTATTTCAGGTTATATAGAATATCTTAACGCCAAGTTTCATATAAACCAACTCAGTAATTTTTTGCGTGTCTATAAGCACCTCACAATACTCACAAACTTTCACATTTATAATATTAGTATCCCAAACTTCATTTTAGTTAACGAGTGAGCTTTAAAGTAACCATAATTGCTTAAATTAACTATACAGCCTTCAGCGACAATTAAGTTTCTAATAACCACAAGATTTGAACCAGACGTCGCAACAATCAAGGGACCTCAGACTGCTAATCTATTTCAGCAGTTTTCGACAATTTCCACAAGTTTGGTAACCCTAACCGCAGGTGAAGAGGATTTAAAGTTCATTGCACAGTTAGAAGGCGGGACCGAAACTCGTATATCTTAGAGAACGCCTGATAAACCCGCCACAACAATGTTACCCGAAGGGCGACTTATCTTCAAAGATTCATTCATTCAAAGAACGAATGAATGTGCTCATTAGCTTTTGTTCAACGTGTCATAATTTTAAAACTGAAAATTAAAATCGCACAGTGAATGGTTTTATTAAGAGACGTTGGGGAGCAATCAGCTTCGTTAAGATTTATAGAATGTTTTGAATTTTAGAAATTTTCAAGCATTTTCTTGGTTTTAAAGGGATATAAAAATTTGCTTGCAGGGATTTTTCTACGAAGTTTATATTTTCTTAGTAACTTTGTTAAGTAGCTTAACAACACTTCAGAATATTGAATGTAAGTACCTACCTAGTTTTTATCTAGTTATTTTATCCAAAGTTTCCTTATTAATAATGAATAGTATAGGAAACTTTGGCATAGAAGATAGTCAAAATACTTAATAATAGATTTTGCGTGACGTTTTGATTGAGAACTGATTTTAATAAAGATTACTTGTTGGATTTAACCGTTTGTTAATTTTTTTTTTAGATATTTAGCATTTTTGAATCTGTTTAATAGAGTTTAGGACAAGTACGATTTTTATGTTTAGTAAAATCTAATTTCGGCGCTACTTCCTCTTTATTTTGCTCGGATTTTCAGGATTAATAGAACATACGCTGTTCTGAAAATGGCTGCGTATTAGTATGCTGGTTTTTCTTTTTAGGTTTGCAAAGTTTTTGCTCTTATGTTAATAAGTTTCCAACAAGCTTATCTTCTACACTTAGTTCTATAGGTTTTTGTATTCAACAGTGTTAAACCTAAGACTTATTCAGTGCGCGAAAACTTTTCCATGTTTCAATTTTCAAATTTCGATAAGTTTGAAAAAAATGAAGCCCACACTTTTTCATAAACTTTATATTCCTCTAATTCACACTTATAAATCAGTTATTTAAATTAGACGAGATACGATCTTATTCGAAAAGTATTAAAATAAAATTCGACGCTCCATAAAAGTAAAGGTTGACAAACAGCTCGACATTTCCGAGACAGGAAGAATCAACACAATTTATACATGTAAGGAAATGCTTCACGTGTTAACGTAGCCCACTTAGTGATAGAGGAAGGGAAATTAGCATTCGAGAAAGATAACAAAAACAACGTAAAATACAAATGTTTCAGTAATTTTTTTTTCAAATGGTTTTGTTATTAATTTTAAAATTTGAATAGTGTAGATTTTTATTTGTTTTTTTTTAACCAAATTTGAAAGTCTCGGTAGATACTTAACATATACGATTAGAATCGTATAAATAATACTATTATGAAGACACTTACCTATATCTTTTTAAGCTTCATTATTTATTACAATAACAATTATTTATTACAATTTATTACTAAAACAAATTCAAAAAGTACCCACAATCCCTGAAAAATATTTGTGCATTATTTAACTACAAATTTCAAGCTCGAATTTCATTCTGTCACATTACATATTCAAGCAAAAAGCTGTCCATCACAAATTAACTTATCTCGGGTCCCATTAAAGGACGACTAATAAAATTAAGAAAAGTGTTCTTAGGGGCACGCTTTTCCTCTGATGGATTAGAAAGGGAGGCGCTTGTAATATGGCCGGATTATTAGAGTACCCACTTAAGGCCGTATTATAGGATAACATAGAATATTCGAGAAAATTAGAGTGATGTTTTATTCAATTGTTTCATATTGTTTGCCTCGTATGTCTCTTGTTTTTCGAAAAGTTAAATTAAAAAAATATTGAACTTTGCCCAAAAGGTTTGGTTCACATCCATATGAGTAGACTCAATGGATGTGTACCGTAAAAATATTATCTATTCTATCTCGAAATAATATTATACAACTTCAAAAATTAGTCCTTGCTCCTAGTGCTTATACTTTTACTACCAAAATATTATCTAACTAGTGGCCGCCCGCGACTCCGTTCGCGTGGAAGTCGGTTTCTCGTGGAATGAGAAGGTTTCTAGCAATAAAAAGTACCCTATGTGTTGTTCTGATGTATAACCTATATTACTGTAAAGTTGCGTCCAAATCCGTCTAGTAGTTTTTACGTGAAATAGTAACAAACATCCATACATCCACACATACTTACAAACTTTCACGTTTATAAAATTAGTAAGGATGTCCCCAGCACACAGCTTGGTAATTTTATTTTTTGCGGTTACTAAATAAGTAAATGCAATAGACAAAATGTTAAGATTGTGAAAATACTCTTGCAGACGCATCGGAGGAGAAAATTCTTAGAAACGTTGTATTCCGTAATATGGACCTAAATATCTTGGACATCCTGGTGGATTAAGACAGTTGAAAATGTTTTGGTGATGATTAATGGTGCTTCATAGTTAGTGGACACTTTAAATAATTAGACATTTCATTTCCCCTTAATTAGCAAGCATTTAATTCATATCATACATTAGAATTATAATTCAATTTAATTTTAAGTATTTTTAGGATTCCGCATCCTGAAAGGTAAAAAGAAGCCCTTATAAGATCACTTAGTTGTCCTTTCTGGCAGTCTTCCTGTCTATTATTAACCCACAAAGCGAATACAAATAAATTAAAGTACAAATAAATTAGTTCTATTAGTACTATTGATTGTCCATTATCTACCAAGATTCGGTTGCACTCAAGCCACCGATTTGATCACTTTGAAACCTTACCTTCATCCATCGCCGCCTTGGTTAATTATTGCATTCGGATGGTACAGTCAGAAAAATAATATCTTCTACAAGTTAGTTACTTAGTTGTGTTATTAAACCTTTCAATTGCAATAGTTAAGACTATCCAACTGGTTACTGCCTGCTTTAATAAAACATATGCGAGTAAAAAAATATCAGTATTTCCATATCTTAAAAAAAAATACCAGCTTCAATTCTTATTTGATAAAGATTCGTTATCTTAAGGTTTTGTTAACAACTGTCGCTATAAGAACGCTTTTTGGTTTAGTCCAAAAAAACCATCACAATATCGGAGCACCCATCGGACATCTAAAATATGCCGCTGCTGTCGGTACAACGAGTCGTCAGGTCATATTGCCTGTTGAGGTAGGTAATACAGCTTTGTAGGCTGGCTACCTTTTGCCTACCGTGTGTTGTAGGTCATTCTGAGGTATGCTGGCCTGAATAGAATGTCGTCTTGTTTACCATCCCGATTGCCTCTGATTTATGGATTAGATGTTTGCTGACAGAGACCCGGAACGCAGCACTGGGGTATAACACCTTTGTTTAACGTCGGTATTGAATATTGTAAAGATCAGTAGCTTAATCACGTATAGCTACCGAATAGTAGGCGTGGCGTCATCGTAAAAAATGTATGAAATTTAGACAGCGCCCCTAGCGAAGTAAAAGAACGTAAAAGGAACGATCACGAGTGTTTTTGCAAACATCAATATTTTTTACCTTTCCTTTATGAACTTAGTAATACGAGGAAATCATTTTTCTTTCGTATCGTGTTAACTGTAGCGGTGCGATGGTGCTTCTATCGTCATCCCCGTTTTGGTATCGAGACCTCGATACGTTAACGGTGCGATTTGCAAAACAATGGTGATAGCGGCACAGGGTGCTAAAAACAGTTATATTTGAAAACAAGTGTAAAACCTTAATTTAGGTTACAATTTCTGCTAGGCATAGGTACTTATATCAAAAGTTTATCAACCATACAGCCATCAGTAAATCATAATTACTAACTTTGTAGCTATTAGGTACCTAAATCATGGAATCCGTTGAATAAGATTTTATAACCGATATTTTTATCAGTAAATATCATCAGCTTTTGTCATAATCGTATCTCGATTCTATTTCAAATTAAATGTTTTACTCAAAACCAATTTTAGGGTTCCTTCGCTGCACGTGAAAAAGTAACAATGTAACTTTTATCCCAACAATAACTACGTAATACAATAAATTAAAGATATAACACATTTTATTCAAGACAATACAATATTCTTATCACAATTAATATTTAATTTGTAATAATAGAAGCTTACGCAAAAATGAAACTTTTAAACCAGACAGAACTTTCATATTAATCTGTTTCTACTCTTTACAGGGTTTGAAAGATACTAATCATATCAACAGCGGTCCAGCTGCTTTTAGCTCCGAGGCTGAATCCGTTCGATTAACCTTCTAAATCAGATTGGAAGCGCTGGAAAAGCTGGAATATCAGGAAATGTTGGATAAACGGGCTGTATTCAGTAAGCGGATTCTCCGTAACTAGAATTAACTGGAATTGTTAAATGAAAGCCTTTGGTGAAATTCTCAGTATGTAATTTATTAGAATGTTGCGTTCGAAACCTCTCCTGTCATTGTGTTGTTAAAGGAAGTACAAATTATTTTGACCTTCAGTTACTAATAATCTTTTTGACGAAATTAGTTTTTTTATTAAAAATAATTGGTAACGTAAATGCTCCTATTAACGACCTACTGAAATTTGTACTCTATTAACGATCTATTTTTTCAATCAGTCATATTAGAATTAATATAGATTCTATAAAAAAAATAACTTAAAAATTAGATAGGTAGATTAGTTAGTCAACAAACAGAGTCAATTTGTCTTGTCTAAATAGCCAGTGTTGGCAATAATTTGTTATTGAGTGAGTGCCGCTCGATACCGACGCACTTTCCATAGTGTCGCGTCTCCAGCCTCGTAAGCACACCGAAATATTACTTAAGGTAAACAACAAACTTAAAGTTGATTTATCTGCTTGCTATCACATAACAACGATAATACATATATTCGTTTTCGAAGTAACATTGAATTTAATCATTTTTATTGGTTTTTATGGCATAAAATCATATCTTAATTAAGGGCGGTAATAGGATCCAAATTTCATAACTTGACTCTATTAACGATCCATGGCGTTATTAGAAGTTTGTAATTTTCATATTTGATTCTATTACCGACTCACAGCTGAAAAGAAATAACAAGAACCATTTTTATAGAAACATGTAACCAGAGGTATACTGCTTATTATCTCTTATCTTAACTAAAAGCTTAGCTGATAGCTGTAAATGAAGGAAGCAGGATATACCAAGCTTGAAGACCTATGGCATACCGAGAAAAACTACCGTGACAAGACAAATAATAAATACACAAATGAACATTGTGGAAAACAATATTGTTCAACGAAGGACGAAGAAAAAAGACTTTTGGACTGGATTTTCTACGTCGGAAAGTCAGGTTTTCCTGTAACAAAAGACCAACTGTTAGAAACAGTTGCAAAATTGGTGGAAAACTTGGAGCGCTCTTATCCTTTCAATGATGGTGTTCCAGCTGTTTCTTAAGCTTTGTGGAAAACTTGGAGCGCTCTTATCCTTTCAATGATGGTGTTCCAGCTGTTTCTTAAGGCTATGTCTAGGCATCCTAACATTTCAAGGCGAATTGAATTAGCCTACAAGCCGATTTTTAATTGCGATGAGACGGGATTCTTTTTATGTCCCAAAGAAAAACAGGTTTTCGTCCGATTATATTATGTACGACTAGTGGCCGCCCACGACTTCGTTGGCGTGGAAGTCGGTTTCCTGTGGGAATGAGAAGTTTTCCCGCGGTAAAAAGTACCCTATGTGTTATTCTAATGTATAACCTATATTACTGTTAAGTTTCATCCCGTCCAGTAGTTGTAACGTGAAAAAGTATCCTCACATACTCACATACATCCACACATCCATACATACACACATACTTTCACGTTTATAATATTAGGAGGATTGCAATATAAGATGTTGATTTCAAAACTGTAATAATGTCTTAATATACTTTTAACTGCATTTTTTTTATTTTTCGTTTAGATGAAGGGGCAATTTTTAGGGGTCGGTAATAGAATCAGAAAAAACGGTAATAGAATCAAACTACATCTTTAGGTCGGTAATAGAATCAATTGCTCTTTCGGATTAAACAATTATTTAATAATTACTGTGTAATAAAATACTCAATTGAAGAATGGAATCCAACAGAATACTTTACAAAGATTGATATTAAATTAAAACACCTTAACTAACCTATCAGTATCTATCTATTTAATCAAAGTTATTTCTAAGACAGCTTAAAGGGGCGGTAATAGGAGCATTTACGTTAAATGACATTAATTTGTTAGATACCTATTATTTGTAAAAGTTAAAAAAAAAAACTCTAGACCGACAGATTAAACTTTTACAATTATTTGTTGGTCCAGATATGGTTATAGTTATGACGCATAAACACAACTGCATCGCTGGAATATAAAAATAAAGAATCGCATATCGCTAACTAGATCTCGGCAGCGATGCGATGTCTTATTTCACGTGGCTTCGATTCCAGCTACGGAAATTATTGCCAGCTCCTGACGGAAAACAAAATGGCCGACTCTCAGTTGATCATTCGATTACAGAACGAATAGTTAAAAAAAATACATTTTATGGTGTGTAAGTATGTGGAATAGAAAATGTAAAAAGGTAATTCTTGTAAAGTAAGACTGAATAAACGGACATCGATTTAAGTTCTTCTTTAGAGAATAACCAGTTTTTTATCTTATAAAGCCTAAATAACTTTTAACTTAGTAATTAATATTTATTTCTTAAAAAAAAACAGTATAAAGCTTTATAACCTTAAAACCGTAAAATAGAGCTGACGATTGTAGCGACTTTAATTCTAGTAAAAATAACATTATGTTGTATAATTGCGAACGAAGAAAAGCCTTGCTATTTATTTGTATAGAAGTTTACGTTCAACTTGCCAAGCAGCAAAATGGAGATTGTCTTATTTTATTCGATTTATATGTGCAGCCATTCTGTAACAGCCGTTTATCAAAATGATTTCTAATTACTAAATTATACCTTTCATAAAAAATTTATCTACAAAATACAATAACAACGCATAAAAGTTTTACATGCTCCCTCATAAACAATAAGCTCTACAAGGCAGTATTCTTTACAATTTAAATTTAACAAAACGATACTATTGTATTCCTTTGATTATATTTCAAATCTGAAACGGAATATGGGAATAAAAGAATGAAATCCAAGTTGCATTTTATATTTTTCTCGAGTGGTATTTGAGCTAGGGATGTCTCGACCTTTGCCCTTTGCTTGAGAGACATAATACAATATTGTTAGAGAATTGTTAAAGAATAAGACAATAAATAAAAAGGTCCTTGGAACAAGAGTTTCTAAATGGAATAGCTGTCACTAACGTTGTTTTAAATGGGTATTTGTATCAAAATGTATTTAATTAATGAAGTAAAATAAAGTTTTTCTTTTTGTTAATAGTTGGGAAACATGAAATCTATTAAAGGACTATTAAATTACGTATATTTATTGTTTCAGCTCGTTAATGTAGAGTTTCCGATTAGTAACACTGGACAGTTAGAAAAGTAATACCTAATTCTTGTTAAATCATATTTATTGCTTACATTTATTAAATAAAGTAGTGGTAAAAATAGGGGTTTATTGTACAAATAGTAAGAAAAGATATATAACTATAGCAAATAAATAAATAAAAAGTTAGTATTAATGTAATCTTTTGAAGATCGTAACGACTATTCATGTAGCTTGGCCAGCATTTGACGACTTGCGACAGAATCAACGATCAAAAACACAATTTAGATAAAAGTATTGAATCATTATGTCCCTTATTATTTGTACTTACCTACAATTATGTAATTATATACCTAAACATATTGACGCTGTATACCTAAGTACCTTTCACGAGTGAACAGTGTCTATAAAGTGCTAAACTACTTCAGAAACTATATTCTATTGTTAATTCAAATTAAGTTGTAAACTTGCCTAAAACTTTGAGTTTCAGAGGTTGTATAGGCAGGTAGTTTTAATGTAACCTTGTTCAAACTAAGTTGATTAACAAGACATCAAAATTACAGACTATCTTCCTTATGTCAACAGAGTAAGTATTACACTATGAGAATTATTTATAAAGGGAATATTTTTCAATTGTACCTAAATACTATTGAATTGGTAAGTAATATTTTTTCGTGATTCTCACTTCACATAGAAAAGTCAAATATTTTTATTTGACGTAAAACGACAAGCTTCTTATCTGTCGAATACAATTTATCAGATGATGAAAAAGTCAGCCCTAAATCTGGAAAATATATTAAGCCTAAAATAACAGAACAAAATACTCATCCAACGCAACACATACTCATTTTTTCTAAAAAACTCTCTTATATTTCTGTATGAACTTATTCAGAATAGTATATTTTTTAACGCCGCGATTTAGTAAAGGTTAGTTCTAACTGGAACATTATTGTTTGTATAAAAATAATGCTGAATGCAGTCATACATAAGGGAATTTATGTTACTGCTTGAAGCATAATACTTCACCAATAATTACCGGTAATATAGCAAATATTGAAAAAGAAATAGTCTTCTCAGTCATTCAATTTGTATTGTATTTGTATTCATAACATGTTAAATTCCAAATCAGACTTTAAAAGAACCCGTCCCCAACCTCGCGCTATAATCAAAACCTGTGATTGGTTAACGTTATCAACCGCTAATCAATCGCAAAATACTATCTCCTAAATATTTACTTCCTAATTCAAACTCAAATCCCAGTGTAACACAGCCTTATACCCGCATCACAGTAACAAAGGCGGGAGTTGAGAGCACTTCAGAGGCACGTCAAGATCTTCATGGCAGCATAATAGAGAGTGGAAAAAAGAATTATTTTTAACGATGATACTCTCCAATTTGCAGAGTTTTATGCTTATTATACTGATAGGCGAAAGGTTAAGACTACTTATGATGCCTTTTTAATGATTGTGATTTGAATGTCAAAGGTAAAAAGGGACTTTATTTTTGGAAGATATTTATCGGCTTAAATACTCAGTGAATTTTGACGGTGTAAAGGCATCGTGGAATTAGAGGTGACTACATCTTGATACTATTTATTTTTTTATCGTGAGTGCCATAATGTTTTAATATAACCTAATTTGAAAAGATTGATTGCACAATCAAAAAAATTATCTCAGTAGGTACCTACAGCTAATGGAAGTTTTCGAGGGACCGATTCAATCAATGCAGATTAAAATCATACTACACTGATTTAATTTTGAAGTACTTATATTTAAAAAGAACACTTTTAAAGTAGTATATGATTGATAGCAATGTTCGTCAAAAAGTTAAAAGTTACTTACTCATTCATGTGTTGTTAATATCCCATCGTTATCTTACATGTAATAAATTGCAGTTAACGATTGTCTGCATTTAAAAAGGAACTTTACTAGTGGGTACGGTGGTTGTAAGTCGTTAAATCTTATTGCTGGAAGAAAGCTCCAAACTTGACAACTTTATTCTAATTGTGACTAGTACCTACCATTTTATTATGTTTTAAATCCTCGTTCTAAAAAAACATTTTTAACTGACCTGGCTTAATTCGCTTTGATATAGGTTATAATCGTCGTTCCACTCTCTTTTTACAAGGTCATTAAAAATCGAGAGCTTGAAACGAAATGTTAATACCATTATATACTTACATACGCACATAGTTTTTGCTTCCTAGTTAGTTTGAATATTTATGGCGGCATAAACTCGTGCCTCAATATTTAACTGTTATTATTTACATAATAACTTCCAGAGACACTCTAAAGCACACGTAAAACATACAATCCAGTTTTAACATCATTGATAGAATCTTAAGATAATAAAGCTGCTGATACCCAATAGCAACACCCTGTATTTGCCGTTCGTGCTTTAACACGGAACAATAGGATACTCGAATGTCCCTGAAGTATCCTTTTGTATGACAGAGACATAGTACTTGGATGGCTGTCGATACTTAGAATAGATTTTCGATTGTGCACAATGCAAGGCGAGAATGTAGCAACAGTTTTAACATTGTATGGACGTTTATGTTTGCATAATTATATGGCTGTAGTGTTGTGTTTTTTTACTATCAATTATGTATGAATGTAATAAAACATTCTCATATTGTTTGACAGAAATTTGGCACTGGCATTTGTCTCATCAAGTTATTAATTGAACAAAGATATTCTGGACTATCCTTTTTGTAGGTAATTGTTATCATTTTATATAAAAGGTATATTGTATGTAAGGAAGAATAATTTGGTAGAGTTCAAAGCGGAATACATCTACACTCTAAGTTTTATATCCTACGTTTTCTGTTTTACAACCTTTTCCACGTCAAACGACCCCGTATATTGAATTGCTTGATTTAAAGACTCCAAACCGAGTATGGGGATGTTTTATAGCTATAGAAAGTTACGGTGAAAATGCCTTATTATTATTTATATTTATATTTGAAATCAAATTGGCTGCTGTGAAAAAATTTAACCAAAAAAATTCTTAGGTATAAGAGATTTTTCAGAAAACTGCTCGGAAAAAATCTTTTTAAATAACGTTCAAATTATACGATCCGGATGACGACATTGAGGTGCCAATAGCAATCGCCATAACTTCAAAATAAATTGATTTTTTTATGACCTTAATAAAATTCGCCAATGACTTACCATATTATAGGACCGAATGAAAATTGTGCGTGAAATGAATTAGCTCTTCTCTCTTTTAGGGCATAATCTCGTTAAGGGAGGCTTAATATAATTTTGTAATAAGAAAATCAATTTATGCCGTAACTTCGGGTGAAAATTTTCACGGCAAGTCTGTCGTAATTTCGCGGAAAATTTTACATTATAAAGTGAGTGCCGTGAATAATCTGAATGAATGTGATTTTCGGGAGTTGCCAAATTGCCTTTAAATTGGATAGAAGCTTGTAAATGAGTAGCTGAATTTGTTGTTAGTTACCGCACCCTCTTGAATCCAGCTAAAAATAAATTATGTGCTGAAAGTATCAGAAAACGTCCAAAATAATAATAATAGGATATTCTCAATGTCCTACAAAAAAAGGTTTATCTTTTACTAATAATACTTATTTCCGCTGGTGAAGTAAAAGTATAAACAAATCATCCCGTTACTTATAAAATCTAACAGTCTATGAATAAGGTGTAAGAAAAGAAATCAAAAGAGTGGCCAAACATTATTTTAAAGTATCATACAATTATCCTCTGCTACTAACTTTAAAAGTATTGGTTTGTATTTCGAAACTCAATCATGCAAATAAATAGATGTATATTTTTGCATTGATTAATTATGAATCAATGTAATGCACCAGCGTATTCAAATAAAATGTAATTCTTAAGTTAAATGTTAAATTCACAATTAACATATAATTAATCAATGTTTGTATGCTACATGTATTTGCCAACGCATACATAATTGCATGCATGCGGGTAAAAGACCAGAATATATAAATCAACGAAATGAAATAAAACCCATTTACGATCATTTGGGTATTTTCGTCTAAACTCTAATTTGTAGTAACATTAAAAGGTGTCATTTGGACTAGACTTAGTTTACATAACAACCATGTGAGCTATGAGCATTAATGATCTAACAGTTGGCTAATTACAGATGATATTAAACATAATTAAGGGTTGTCACAGATATAACTTTGTCTTCAAACAAGAAACTACGTAATTACCTAGATATTATTCGATGCTCTGTGAATGCATAAACGGTTTTAAACACATACTTAATTAAAACTTAATATTTTATCAAAGTCTTTTTAAATTTTTAATTACACAAACTGCCAAATCCCCTTTTAAAGTTTAATTAATAAAACAGTTTAAAAACGTAAGCACAAAACTCCGCGGACCGCTAAATCCTGAAACCCTATTTGGTTAGAAAAACATCACTCCTATTAACGAGATCAACCTTTATAAAGTAGATCCAGATTGAGTTTTCGCTTGCCATTCGATTTTAGTCTTTATTTTTTGAGTGGTAAAGCTTCAAGGTCTGTTTGTTTGTATGTATGGGCATGCAAATATTTTCATCAATATTCATAGCAGTGGCACAGCCGATAATTGAGTCTTATCCGCGAACGACTTTGGTTTTCATATTTGTTTTGTGATCCACGGTGTTAAATTATTCATCCATGTTGGTAGAATATTGGATTGTCTGGATAAAAAAATAAAACTTAAAAAACGCAGTTCAAAAGTACCTACTCACCGCGTATTTGTCTAAATATCGAATAACGAAAGAGGTATTTTAGGCAAGAGCACCTACTCTACAAAAGCCTTTTCATTTAAATATCAAAACAAAAAAGAAAAATTACAAGTCAATAATGAAATTTGGTAACAAAGTACTACGTCAATTTATGGGCAAATACTTTCTCAAACACACTTGTTTTTCAGTAAATTTTAATCAGCGTTGAATAATTTTGATTTAAAGCTAACATAATCCTTTCACTTCAGCAAATAAGTGAAAATGCACGCTTCTACAGACTTAATAATAGAACACTATAAGCTTAAACCTTATTACCTTCTAAAGCTTAATTTAAACACGTTTAAGCTCTTAGTGTGAGCAACTGTAATGAAATGTTTTGTTTACGTAGATTAAATGCAAAGCAGTAAATACGTTATTACAGGTTAGCAAAAATTTTGGCTTACGAATTGTTAATTTTAACAAAACATACTAACTCAATGATTCGTTTAAAAATATAGTTTCATTTTGAGTTTTAATTATATTACAGAAAAAATGACGTCATGGTAGTTACTGACGACATTGGACACAAACTCTTTATAAAAACCAAATCGATTAATGAAGTCAAACGGAGAAATAATACGCCGCCTTTTGCCATTAAGATTTGATATAGACTAACAAGCATTTTTTATTTATTTCAAAGACGTGTGGTCTTTGAAAAATAAACTTATTTTTTTAAAAAGCTTTTCAATGTTTTACCGACAGTCAATATTTAAATAAAACCATTAAAACCGTTTAATACCTAAGATTCTAAGAAAACTTTCCACTCTCGGAAACAGGTAAAATTGAGAGATTTCTAAAAACATGTCTTCCAGTATAACCCTTGAACTCTTCGGGTAGAACGTTATACGGTCTGCAATCTTCATAAATCTCAGACACGGGGACCTTTGTCTTTGTTCTTTAGTTTAGGCAAATTCGGAGTCCGGACCGCAAATTGGCCCTAAAATAAGACGTCAAGTCCCTTATTTGGAAACATATCAGGTAGATTCAAGTTTTTAGTAAAGATCCGGGGAGGCATTTATAATATCGCAATGCTTAATAGATTAACCCTCTAGCATGCAATGTAATTCCGAATAAATATTGTTCACCAAAAAAATCGTTTAAAAATAATAAAACTTTACCGGTTCGCAGACACATCGGGCCGCTTCGCAGACATTTTGATTTTGTCAGTTTAATATAAATGCTACCATTGTTAAAATTAGTTCCTACCAAAATTAGTAGACTTTCAAGTCATAACAAATAAAAATATTTAATAATTTATAAATAAAAAATGTTGTAGATTTTTTGAAATCAGTGTACTCCGTGTATACCAAAATCAATTTGAGGGTTAAATAGTATCGTAGTTAAAGTTTAGGTTAGCAATTTTTGTACCCCTGATTAATTCCATAGAAACATTTGAGTATGTACGGCATAAAAATAATATCCCATGACAAAAACTTCCAAACATATCTCTATCGGAATGAGGTCTGTTACATAAGATGACAAATACAGTGTTCTAGCGCATCAAAACACCCATGTTTCAGCTTCTAAGGTAAAACATGATCTAATTTCTGTCCATCGTTCTTTGCTGCTTCAATAAATTTGACACCAAAATATTACGCAAATGTTGATTACAGATTCATTCCTTTAACTAAGAACAACAATAAAATCCGCGTTAACCACCCAGCTTCCAAAGATCAACAAGATAAAATGAATTGCTTGACGAAAACATTTCCAAGATGGCGAACCCTCCTTAAATTATGAGTTCACCCTTTATTAAAGGTGTTTTGTATAAAACAGTAGGTATAACCTCGTTAATTATGCAGTTTCACGGCCGGATTAGCCCATTCCTTTCTTTGATGGCCGCTTTTGGATTAAATTGTTTTTACCACAAAACCTTTTGCCGCCACACTTTTTAATTAAAACCTGTTGACGTTTTAATTTGTGTTTTTCCTTTTTAAAAGTTCCGAATAGATAAAGATGTCGTTTAACTTTTGGCAACAGATTTCGTGGAAGGCTTGGCGTGTAAGAACTGTATCCAAAAAGCGAAAATGGATTGTAGACCCGACTTGGTAGCTGACCCGACGATTTATGGACCAAACGCTTCTTTCACACTTGTGCTCTGCAAAACTGGAAATGGAAAAGTTGTCTCTATATAACTTCGAGCTATCGAAAGCACAGATTTGTTACATTGCGATATATTCTTGAAGGTTTTAAAAAGTTGGACACTGTCGTACCTTTTTTAAAACTCTCGATGAAAGAAGAAAAATATAGTACTTGACTAAAGGTACATGGTATCTGTGTATCAGTAGAATTATGCACAAACCACTTTTCTAAGCAAAATTAGTTAGTCAAATCAAGATTAATTATTTGATCAAAGACACATCTAACACAATTTATAGAAAATCACAGAACGGAGAGTTAGTAGAATTTCTGAAATAATATTTTATATAGGTATACACTTCTATAGCATTAACACAATTTGTTTTATGAATATAAGTTAACATGTACACTTATTAGCAGCTAAGTTCCCTGCTTCTGAGAGAGTCTTAAAAGTATCGATCTTAAAATCCTTATAAAAGCTCTTCAGGTTTTGAAGAAAACACTTTTTAAAAACCTATATATATATTTGAATACTTTTATATTTGTTTCATTAAACTTGATAAAATGCAAATTGTTTTTCTCCAAGAAAAAATCTAAGGCAACAGCGTAAAAGAGTTTGATGAATATTCAAAATCCATACCCGAAGTTCACTTAAAAGTTCGTCCTGAGAAATTATGGTAATAATTTAAAATTGATCTAATCCATGCTGGGAGCGCTCTTGAAAGCTTATTTTACTCGCTCTGATGTCTCAACTCTAACGAAATTTAATAAATTAATTAAGACCCCTTTAGAAAAGTTTGTTTTTAAAGATTTTCAAAGGCTCTCACTGTTTTGCTGTGGGACTTAAGTTGGCTGATTGTTATTCAGGACAATTTAATTTTAAATGAATACGATTGTAGACTTAATTGACCTAACTTTGGCAAATATAATGAGAAAATTATGCATTTTCACCAATAATTTCATGAAGTAAGGATTTTAGATACTTTATCGTTTAAATATCGTACACCGTTTTTTAATAAAACAGAGAACGTTATTACTGCAAAATCAAAAAAAAAACAATTAAACATGCATGCCAAACTGGCGAAATTGTTTTTACCGGAACGAGAATAAACACAACAAATGCAATCTATACTAATATTATAAAGCTAAAGAGTTTGTTTGTTTGTTTGTTTGTTTGAACGCGCTAATCTCAGGAACTACTGGTTCGATTAAAAAATTATTTTTGTGTTGAATAGACCATTTATCGAGACAGGCTTTAGGCTATATAACATCACGCTGCAACTATTAGGAGCGAAGAAATAATGGAAAATATGAAAAAAACGGGGAAAAATATTCATCCTTGAGGGCTTCCGTTGCGTGCGCTGCGAAAACGGTTCTAGATACCAAAAATATATGTATGAAAGAATTAAGGAAACTTTTTACCGCGGGAAAACTTCGCATTCCCACGGGAAACCGACTTCTACGCGAACGGAGTCGCGAGCGGCCACTAGTTTCAAATAACGCGCCATTTTCGAAAATGAAGTTCCATTGAACACGGATTCTTTCCGCGGCGGTTTCAATCTGTGGAATTGATATTCGAGTGTCAGAGCACGCGAGCGTTAGCGGGAACACAGTCACTCCGCGTGACAGACCAATGTTTCACGGTTAGAAACACTTCCCCATTCACTCATTCACTCTTTCGCTCACTCATGCTTTTATCCCCAAATCAATCTTTCACCTTTACTTCTGAGATTGGATCCGCATTCCTTAACATTTGTGGTAATAAATCAAAGTGTTTTCATTTTCATTTCGGTGATTTTTGTATTGTTGTCGTTTCGTATTGTTATAAATGGGGTATTGTGTTTTTTAATAAGCAATATCTTGATTACCGTTGTTTGGTTTTAAAAATATACTGCTTGAGTAATTTGGGTTACCGTATCAAAACACAGTACAATATTAATGAATGTTCCTTGTTGTGTGTTCAGCGGCACATTTAGGCAATATTAGCGTTTGTATTATGCATTAGCCAATATTTGAACGACTAGATCGTTGGCAACCTCTGGCAACTTAGATGACATTAGCAATTCAGGGATTAAGCACCAATGCATGTCTCGAACAATTATTGACAATTAATCAGGTGTAACAAACACCATGTTGCCATTAGCCATCTTGTTATGAATTGCAATGGCTTGTGTGACGTCATACATGAATTTACTGCCAATATTGTGGACAACTAGCTATGTTATACATATACGAGCGTCGTGTAAGATTCAATATACAAAACCAGCAAGGACACGTAATGCTATTGATACGTAGCGATAGAATAAAACAGTCCAACTGTTTTAACTTATCATATTTGAAAAAGGCTCGAGTTTTCGTCACCATTTTTTATCAACTTTTGTACGAAGTCAATATTTGCAACAAGACTCGGGACCGTTATAAATACGTCGTAAATTTCGGCTTTAATTTTTGAATGCAATCAAATTGTAATGACAGCACAGTTCCAGTGGACAAAACATCAAATATACAGTTTCGCCACAATGCCGACTGCCACAAACCGACTGGAATGAATTAAAAATAAATTACCGGTCCGTATTTACCGAAAGATGACAGCTTCGGAATCGGCCCATTAATTCCTAATGGGCCAACGTGGCCACATTTCATCTGTTTGGCCTGCTACCAGCCTTTTGCCGCAGAGCTATTTTCAGTAGCGTATCTGGAAATTTATAACTACGTGTTAGTTCTAAATCGCTGGATCGCCAAGTAAGTTGGATTTATGTTGCGTGCTCTCAAGTATGTTTGTATGTGTGTGGGAACGGTCAACCAAGATTTAGGATAAGGACGATGACATTATATGCCTACTACACTTGAGAGCAATAAAATCGCACACCTGCCAATATTTACTTAAAAGTTCAATATTTCTATTATTTATAACTTACTGCAAATAAAAGTTACATAAAATTAAAGCACATAATGTACGCTTTTGCAGGACACATAAGGGGTTGGTATTAACCTTAAAAAACAAAACAATATCAACACAACAACAACACACCCTTAAATCGCTTAGTGCAGGTAGCGCTACTTGCGCGACTGTAGCAGGTATAAAATGGTGCATTTTTCGGGAACAGTCATCATTTGCATACCAACGTCCTGTGTGAAAGGTTCTCTATCGATTATAACTCAAACCGAAACAAGAAAATGGATACCAGACCAGAAACAGCGGCTCAAGTGGTTGCCCTTATTGAATCTGGGCTAAACCAAAGTCAAGTGGCTCGACAGCTGAATTTGAGCCGATACGACATTCGTCGCGTGTACCATAGGTACCAGGAGACTGGTGGCTACCAACGGCGACAAGGATCTGGCCGTCATCGTGCTACAACACAGCGTGACGACCGCTTTCTTGTGTCTTCAACTTTAAGGAAACGTTGCTTGAACTCAGTTCAACTGGGACAGCGGCTCCAAGAAGCTCATGAAGTGCAAGTCAGTCGGTGGACAGTCAGAAGACGACTTCGTGAAGGTAGTCTGACTGCACACAGACCAGCAAATGGACCAAAATTGACCCCAGCCCACCGACAAGCTCGCCTTCATTTCGCTCGAGAGCACTTGAATTGGACCGAAGAGCAATGGAGCACCGTCCTGTTCTCTGACGAGTGCAGGATGTGCTTACATGGCAACGATGGACGAGGAAGGGTCTACAGAAGATCAGGGGGGCGATTCGCTCAATGTTGCATAGCGGAACGTGTCCCCTATGGCGATGGGTCTTGCATGTTCTGGGGAGGCATATCTCTAGAAGGGAAGACTGAACTTGTGTTCATCACCGGACCGAATACTGGCCGTCAATCAGGGGGATTCACTTCTCAGCGTTACATTGAGGAAGTGCTCGAGAGCCACGTGCAACTTTTTGCTGGGTTTATCGGCGAAAACTTCCTGTTTATGCAGGATAATGCAAGACCGCATACGGCTACCATAGTGTACGAGTACCTTCGAGAGGTAGATGTGCCCGTTATGGAGTGGCCAGCTCGAAGCCCAGACCTTAATCCTATTGAGCATTTGTGGGATGAACTGAAAAGGAGAGTTCGAGACCGAGATACTGCTCCAACGACACTACAGGAGCTACAACAGGCGATCACAGAGGAATGGGACGCCATAACACAAGATGACATCAAAACTCTTGTCAAATCTATGAAAACTCGTATGGAGTCAGTGATTCAGGCAAGGGTTGGAAACACCTCGTATTAATAAATAAGAAAAAAAAATACTTTTGCCTTTTTTTTCTGCATTTACACTTTATTTAACAGCTAAGAAATTCATAAAAAATGTGCCCTTTGAATTCTTACCCCTAAAATCATTAAAATTTGATTTTTAAACACAAATAAGGAATCAATGGATAGGTATTGAAATAGACTATGAATCTGCTTTAACAAAAAAATTACTTTGATTAAATTTTCTTTTGTTTTTTCGGTTTAAGTTCCTAAGTCACGTATGTGCGATTTTTTTGCTCTCGAGTGTATGTTTACGATTTCCTATGACTATGGGGACTACTTGGCAGAGTTTTAAACCAAATTATAATTTATAATTAAAGAACTTAGTTATTGCGATACTCGCAATAAGACACAGCAGGTCTTCACGGGGTAAGTTAAAGCAAATACTCAACTTAAGCTGCATAGCTTTATTTTGTTTCTGAATAAATAAAATGTTCCTTCAAGTTTATTAAGTTGCGATGCCAAGTGTCTCTCACCTCGGCGACTTCGTCTTAACGAACTTATGATAAAGAACTTCATTTTCATGAAATTCCACTTCGAACAAGGAGGGATTTTCTTCATATAGATAATTTAATAAATTCCCTAGTATCTGAAGTGAGATTTTTCTTTCAGGTAATATGGTTTTGATAAAATATTCTTCAGACGGCGATATTATCCAACCTAAAGCTAAAAGCAATTTTTACGTTAATGACAATAGTTATAAAAGCCTAGGTACATATGTCCCACTCTTTGGACACAATCCTTTTTGGATACTATTTTTTTTATTCAGAAAGCAAGCCTTAATCCACCGAGCTGGCACAGAAGAAATTTTAGGATGCACAAGATAATCATCCACCATGGTTATCCTCATAACGATTTTCCTCAACTTGTTTTTTTTGAATATTTAGATTTTATTTTTGAATGAACAAGATATAACCTAGCGCTTTGAGCTTGTGTTGAAACCTCAAACATCGTATAAGCTCCAGGTAATTTCAGTTCGCAGTAGAAACACGTTGCCAACGTAATTCTACCCTCGAACCGTATTCTAGTCTAGGAACTAGACGTGTTTAAGTTGAGCTATATAACCAGATTGCAATTATACCTTGCTCAAACGTGCCGTAATCGAATAGATTATTTGAGCGACTCATTGTCTGAGCGCGGTAGCCTATTTATTTATAACATACTTTATATATTTTTAGTTTGATGGCACAAAAATGAGGTTTACTGATACTGCAAATTTATCATATACTTAAAACGAATTAAAAACGATCTTCACCCAAATACTTGAATATAAACCGATTTATTTAGTTTCCTGCTTATTTGGAACTTAGACCAATAACCAAATACCAAATCATCAGTTTGGTACAACTCTAAAATCCAGCAGGTGTGAAGATTTACCCGAGAGTGTGGACACCGTCCGCTGACCGCGCTCATTCGGCGAGAGGAATTTGTTAATCCCTAGTCCGGAGTGCCCTCGAATCAGACAGAGATTTACGACTGTGTAGGTCCAAAGTTGGGCACGTTTGATGCGGAATGTATTTTGGTTAGTACTTTCTAGCTGTAGTTGTAGATGGAAAAGTTTTGAAGCGATGGTTTTTATTTGATTTAAGTTTAATTCGTGAATATAGAAGGTGAACAGGGCCTTAAATCTTTTTCCATGGAACTATTTTTGACCTGAAATTGTAAGTAATTTTTTTAACAAAATACCTCGTGAACTCAATAAAAATTTGGTTGAAAAGAATTGTCCGACGCTTGAGGTCAACGTTCACACAAAGGCTTTAGTTCGAGCGCATTTAATTTGCTTATTAAATAAAACACAGCTTAAATAAAATTAAGTTATAATTATAATTAAGTAAAAGTATATTATTAGGGGAAAAAAGATTCTCTGACCTTAAATCTTTTTCTATGGAACTATTTTTGAACTTAAATTGTAACTAAATTTAGTTACAAACAAAATACCTCGAGAACTCAGTAAAAAAATTGGTTGAAAAGAACTGTCTGACGCTTGAGGTCAACGCTCACACAAAGACATTGGTTCGAGCGCATTTAGTTTGCTTATTAAATTAAAACACTATTTAAATAAATTTAAGTTATAATTATAATTAAGTAAAAGTATATTATTAGGGGAAAAAAGATTCTCTGACCTTAAATCTTTTTCTATGGAACTATTTTTGAACTTAAATTGTAACTAAATTTAGTTACAAACAAAATACCTCGAGAACTCAGTAAAAAAATTGGTTGAAAAGAACTGTCTGACGCTTGAGGTCAACGCTCACACAAAGACATTGGTTCGAGCGAATTTAGTTTGCTTATTAAATTAAAACACTATTTAAATAAATTTAAGTTATAATTATAATTAAGTAAAAGTATATTATTAGGGGAAAACAGATTCTCTGAACGTAACCGGCAACATCCGGTTTTTGGCAGCAGTCTTTTACACCGCGTATTGATGTAAAGGTGACGATAAGTTTATTACAAATGAACTCCTCACCAACAACAGATGTTACAAAACCATAAACTTTCTAAGAAAATAACCGTGAAGAGGCACTTGAAATTGTTTGCTTGAACGAACGCACAGACCGACCTGTCCTTTGCTTCTCAAACTTGGCTCGCTGCCATCCGCCTAAATAATAAGTCCGGTCGCCAAACGACAAAGCTTTCTGAAGAGAAAACCCTGTTAACCAATTACGAGAAAGAACGACTTGTTGTTCAATGTTCACTTGAGATATTTTCTCGGTCATATTTCGGACAAGGTCCTTTAACCTAACAGACAAGCAACATAGTTCATTTAATTATTCTACAGAATGTCTGAAGAATTTCAACCTAAGCTCCTTACTTAGATTGAGGTGAGTCAAAGAGGATAGTCCAAGTTCTAAGCGCTTAAAACATGAAAAACTTTGTCGACGCGATTTCACGTAAGACCCGGGGAGGTATTACTAAGATTAACGTCATCCGAAACTTGACAAACATCTTAAAAAGTCCCTCAGGCAAGTTACGAGATTTTTCTGCAAGGTGCAATGAATCAAGGGGCAACTTCTTAGCTGAATTATTTCTGCAGCAAGAGTTTTATTAAAATAATAAGCTGACAAAGTAAGTTTAATATAAAAGAGTAAAGTTGTATTATTTCAGTGCTGAGACAATGTTACAAGAATTTGAAAAGTTATTGCGAGTTTCTTTTGCTAAATTTTTTTGTTTTTTTTGTAGAAAAGTTTTGTATGTTTCATTTGATCTTTAAAAAGTGTAATGTACAAGTTCCACTGGCTCGTTCATTATATTTCTACATTCAAAAGCAGCAATAGGTATATATATAAAAAAAAAGTAATTTACATTAGCAAAAAATATTTTTTTTACTGTTAACTGCAAACGAGTATGCGGGTCATCTGATGCTAAGTGATCAGCGCCGCCTATGACTACCCGCAACACTGTGGGTGTTGGAGGTGTGTTGCTGAGCCTATAAGAAAATTGGGCACCGGATACCGCACTCACCGAACGAATCGCAGGAACATCGTCCCTACTTCACGTCGGTTTTATGTGCGACGGTTTCTCCAGTTCTTATTGTTTAAACAATTATACATTTAAAGTAAAAGACGTTACTCCATATTAATTCGTTCCTTGACTTCTCAAGAAAACAGAATGTTTAGTTCAAAATATTCGCGGTATTATTTCCAAAGAACAAAGACGTAAGAAACGAAAACATTTCGAATTTACTTTAAGATCTAATTACAGAGTCCTCCAAGACGTTTCCAGTTCTACGAAAATTATTACCGTAATTTTTCACTCAAAACTTTCATTGGTACAAACTTTGTGAATAACACGAGAGGGAAACTTTCTTGTACAAGATTTATTTCCAAATAAACAGTGTTATAAACAAAAAAGTAAGAACATTATTTTACATTATGAAGGTATATTGAAAATGTTTTTTATACTTGCCATATATTTTGATACTCGTGAACATAAAACATTCGTGGCCGCATTTCATTTTATGACAGTCGACTTCAGACTACAATATTTTCAAATTAAGCTTACTATGTATTTTAGTTTATTTTTTTATACTAGAAAAGAGTATTCAAGTAACATTTTTGCAGATACTCATTAATCACCACAGAAAAACAAAAGTAGGTATAATTTTGAAACTGCTATAATGCCAAAGTAATCAATATTCATGAATGAATTGGGTGTACTTAATTTAATATTGGTCATGCTATCGCTTCATAAATCTAATTAGCTACATTTTATTTCGATTGGCAATTAAATTACAGGATGGGTAAATATGCACAGCCCTCATGTATCGCGATCAAAATAAATATTTTTGTAACATCAACCCGTATCGGGCTCATTTGCAATTTTGAAATAGTTTGTGATCAATATGCATACTATAAAATAAATAAGGTTTGGTTATGGTTTGAGTCTATTAGCTTTATGTTTATAATTAGTAAGTTTAATCTAAAAATATAGATTTTTTGAGTCAAGAATAAAATGTAATTTTGAACGTACAATTTTAATAGCTATTGTTGATATACTTTAATTATTGATGATTTTCTTAAGTTACCTTACCTTTTGATAACTCGAATACAAACCCTTATCATATAAAAAAATATATTGATGGAAATACACTAAGTAGGTACTCTTCAACATTACCAAAAATAATCTGACGAATTAAAAAAATATACGGGGTGTAAAAGAACTGGTTCCGAAAACAAAAACTGGGCATTGCTGGAGGGGTACTGGTTACGTTTTGAGCAAAAAAAATTGTTTTTATGATTAACAGAAAAAAATATTTTATTTCCGTAATTGTACAAAATTGCATTTATACTATCAGATATTGCGATGTTTTCAAATTAAATAGGGTATTTATTTAATTTGCAACGTATATAAATGCACTTGAACCAACAGTTGATGTGTGAGCGATGATTTCAAGCGCCGAATATGACTTTTCAATACTTAATAACTTTTTTAAATTGGGTTTTCTGCGCATACTTTTAGTGAATTTAGTTACTATTGAGGCTCCAGAATACATGGTTTCAGGCTTCGGAAGTGGTCTTTTTACACCCGTTATAGATTACTACTTAACTGCTAATCATAAAGTAATACAGGTATTACAAATCCCAAAAAAACCAAACAATATCGCTCACAGCACATAATATTGATAAAATTCGTCGTATTTTCCCCAATGTTTGATATTCCAAAGAGCCGGGCATCTTCATCCGAGTAATATTTCGAAAGCTCTCCCCCTGAGTAGTCGACGACATGGATTGTCGAACCGGAAAAAACGCAAAAGACAAATAGCCCGTATTCGGGAAAAATGACCGAACATTGACAGAGCCCACATATTGTAAACGACATACGATATTTTCTCTGGGACCAAGAGTTTGTTTTGGATTTATTTTCATAATTTTGACGGAAAAGATCTAATTCACAAGTTTCTTTTTCTTCATTACTAAATATTTTTTGATTCTTAATTTTTTCTAATTTGGAAGTCGATAATTCAATATAGTTTATTTTATTTTAAGTCCCTGTTTTGTGATAAAAAATACCTTTGAAACATTAGTTGCTAACTTATTGTAATTCAAAGACCCAAAATGAAAACCAGACAGTCAATAACCTATCAAAACACTCATACCAAGGATTAAATTCGTAAATTTAACCCTATTTCGCAAATTTAATAGCAAAAAACTTTTAATTTATAACACTCGCAAGATGAAGAATCATAGAATCTGAAAGCAGTTAGTAGAAAACTTTTTTAATTTAAACTTCATTGCAAGCATGTGCTGCACACTCTGTAATTGTTGAAAGGTTGACTTTCTATCCAATATCAGATGAAAATAATGTGTATTTGTGTACTTAAGTTTCATTTAGTGTTTGTATTTTGTATCATTGTATGTAAAACGTATTTTGTTTATTAGCTATATGTTTAGATTTAAAAATAATAAAAAAAACATTGCAAAATAGAGTCACAGTAACGTTAAAAAATCAAGAGGAAGAAGGTGACAAGTAATTTTACAACATATCCCATTATTATAATTTCAAAGTTGAACCTTAAACCGCTCGGAGGACAAAGAAAAATGCTATCTCTAAAACTTACCCACTTTAATTAATGTTGCTCGTTCAAATTTTACAGGTTAACTTAATTTTGAGCATAAGTCAAGGAGAAACTAAGTCAAGAAAATAATTGAAGACATCTTAACGAGGCTGGCCAAAAACGTCTTAAGTAAAATCAAAAAATGAGAAAAATCTGTCTAAAATGAACCTTATGTATATGACGTCAAGGTTCAATTGATTGAACAAGCAGTATAAAGCCGTGTGTACATGTAGTGTGTAGAAGAACCAAAAAGTTCAACAACGCTTCGTTAAGCTAGACCTTGGATACACACTCGGAATGGAAAAAGCTGACTTGTAAGACTTTGAAATAATAGATTGTAAGGAAGTTGCTTGTTACTTGTAGCTTGTTAATTTTAAAGTTTTATAATGCTTTAAGTATTTTGCCTCTCCTGTTTTTTTTTTAATTAATGGTTTAGCTGTCTGAATATTTTTTATTTTACATATATTTTTATTTTACAAAATCTTACTTGTTTTTCGCCCCGAGGTTTAACTCGTAGTTAAAAAGCTTTTCCCGCGAGAATGCCATTTTCGTAATTCGGCGAAGAATCCTCGTAACTTCCCAGTCAATAAATATCTCGTCGAGCACAGCGCGCTCTCTGACTTGATTCGTACTCACGGACCACCACATAACATCCCGAACTACCAAATATAAGTTTTAGAACTCCCCCAGTCTTCCACCAAGGTTTCATTGTCTCCCGGATTAATACTATTCACAAAGGGTTATCAAACTTCTAAGTTTAGGGGACGGGCATTCTATTTAATTACTTAACTTCGTCAGATCGATATTAATTAATTAATAAGTTCGGTTTGACTTGCGACGGGAAATGCTCGTGCTTGTTTAGGTTATGTTAAAAAGTTGGTATCGCTGTGTTCATTGAAAATTGGGAAGTTGTAAATTATTCATTTTGGCACTTGGTTGGTTAATTATGTTCACAAAATTGTTGTTGTGTTACGTTTTGTTATTAAATTAATTTATAAGAAAATTGCGGTTCGGATTGAGTTATTGCGATGTTTTGTCTAGTTTATTGAAAATGAGATGTTTTATATTTGAAGTTACTTAATCCAAAAAGTACATAATTATAACGTTTAGACTGTAGATATCTTTGAACATTCAAAATAGATTTGAGCATGGCCTAAATTTTTGGAGAATAATTATTGTTATTATTTAGCCATTTGGATCCACTTGTTGGACAAAGGCCTCTCTCAGACTCCTCCACTGTTGTCAGTAGGAGATTATTAAATTTAAAAAAATACGGTAGTATAAAACTTTGATAACCAAAATAGCGTGACAATTTCACCCTTGCTTTGCTAGCAAACATAATGGGCTGTAACGACCGGAAATGACTAAAGCCAATATCGTATCGCGAATCGTACTAAAATGTTTATTGCTAAGTGTATTTGTTAGTTTTTCTCTAATTACTATTGTGGGGTTAAGAAAATATTTTGACATGATTAGTTACGCTGAAAATGGCAGCTGAAATTAAGGGCGCGAAGCATGGCAGGCACGCGAGAAACTACTTGGTTTTGAGCCACTCTGCCGTGGCAGCTCAAATTGTTAAGCCAACAGACTAATGAAAGGGCTCTTCATGGGAAATTATGGCTATTTTCTTTTCAGAATACGTCAAGTTATATTTAGGGAGTAATCAATTACACGATTTGGAGAGATGGATTAACAAGTTAATTTTAAGGCACACTTTCTATTCATGTGTAATATTAAAGGCAAGTAATATTTATGTCTAAAAACTGTTTTTATTATTTTTAAATGTTTTTTTTTAAATAAGATAAGTGACGCCCAACACAAAGTTTTGCAAAGTTTTTCAATATTTTTTAATGATTTTCTATATTTTATATTTTTTTGCTTTTCAATAGTATTTTGTTTGCTACTTTAATTCTACTTTAAACATACCTTTTTTGAGAAAGATGTAGAATTAACATATTATTATGGTAGGACTTTAAATATCTCTACAAAAAAATAATTTAAGTAATTTAATTTAAAAAAACTGCTGAAGTTTTCTAAACATTGTCGCTTCTCTAACATTTGGCAACACTGCGCTCAAGTTCCTTTAGTATTTTAGTCTGACCCATACCTGAGCTCTAGATCCATTTTATCTAGACGTTACTCACCAAAATGTTCGACAAAACTGTCCACTACCCTTCAATAAACTGTCCATCACTGACCGTGGAAAAGTACTTTTCTAATATCAACTCAAACAATCAATAATCCAAGCCATTTTCGACCTTATTGCCTGGGCGGTAAGATCGATGTTGGATGTTGCGGTTAGTGGTGTAAATAGACAGGTGACATAGTTAAGTTAGACACTTTGACATGCGATCCAGCTGTGACAAGCTCAGTGGGGTAAAGTCTATTTATGTTGCCCGCATTCCGTGAGCAGTTGATTGAGAAAATTTCCGCAAAGATGTTTAATTGGCCATGTTTAATGGAAAATAAATAGACTTACAGAAAATAAGCTTGGTAATTTTAGCAATTTGCAATTGTAGGAGAAGAGGTGAAATTAGAAGATACAGTAGCAACAGAATTGAAAATGAATCTATCTTATCCTCTAAGTATAAAATAGTTGCGGAAGTTTGTGGGTTTCATTTGGATAGAAAGTATGCAAAACGGCTCAACAAAGTTGGATGAAATTTGTGTAGGTGAAATAAGAATATTCTCAATAATACAAGAGGTAGGTAATTTGGGAATTCCCGAAGGAAAGTCAAATTAGCCGCGACTGAAACCGTAGGTCATAAAGTAATTAAATAATATTATGTTTTACCTTCCTCAATCTGTAGATAGCGCAAGAAATAACTGACAAGGATGGAACGAAATTATACCTCCGGGACTTATTTATCAACCTATAAATTAAATTTCAAGATGATAAATAAATAATGTGGTGCAATTATTTATAGCTCTTTATAAAATAATTCACGTAAATGGACAAAGTTTCGTCAAGACTCAATTAGATTTTTGTTTCTCGAATTGTAAAATAAGTTTGTAAAACAATAATTTAATACAAAAAGAGAAGATGGCAATTGCGTTCCCGTAATAATAGCTTGAAAGTTCCTAATAATAATTGTAAAGATGTTTTCCTTTTTTACGAGCCACGTGACCGTAAACATAATGCCTGTTTCTTGAGTTTAAATTCTAAAATGCTAAAAGTTGAAATTGTTTTTAAAAACTTGTTGAAATTTATCCATTGCCTAATTACAGGAGTATTAAAAGAATTGTGTATAAAATAAAAAAATAAAAGCGAAGTTAACCAAATTATGTCTTGTGAAGTTAAGATAAGATTAAAGATTTTTATACTTATTTATTCAAAACGTTAATCATTGACAGGTACCACTTGGTGTTAAAATCATCCACTACGATAATTTTCATAAAAACATCATGAAATTTCGAAAACCAATTCAGGCGTATCTGTAATCATCCATAAACTAGACAAATATAAAGCGGGGAAAAGCATCCAAAAATGGTATTGTTCATAATATTAATGACATCGTTACTAGAGCAAAACGTTTTCCGGTTTAGTCGTTTGTCGGATAATCGTGTACATTAATCACAATAAAACTCACAGTCGTACGACTCCTCTAATTTATGAACGACGTGTATCATGGTGTTGCTAGCTGAAAAAAAACAACTAAGTATGTTTTTTCTAGGGCGTTTTCAAGTATTTTCTGTCACCTTTTCAAGAATTTGACTATTTTCATACTCTAAAATCGGGAAATTCGCGACAACAAGGTCTGCTCCAAGAACTTGATAGAATGGTTTTTTATATTTTGAAATCTGGAAGTTAAAGATGTTTTTAGTCACTAAAAATATTATCTCATTTTTTTTGGATTTTCTGTTTTTGGCGCAAGCTTTAAATCATGTATCAAAAACGTTTTGAATCTATTTTTTTCTGACATAAATTGTCTTTATTATTACTTATAACAATAAATACTCTAATCACTAAAACCCTAACTAATATTGGGAGAGTGAGGTAAGTAATTATAGCTAATTTGGTGATAAGACGTTGTGGTAAACGGAATCATGTTCCGAATGCGAATAGTTCCCTCAATCAGAATATAATTGGAGCAATCAATTGTACTGATTGCAGGTTATATACTAGAGCTTTCGCCACTTTCCTTAGATTATGGCTAATAATGCCGCTAAATATAAACTACTTTGTTAGAATCAACGTGGGTATGTTGGTTTCTCTTGCATGAAAAATCTTCTTACCAGATTTGGATGAATACTATTATTCAAAGCTATATCTTTTTTATTCATAATAATCGACCTAACGTATATATTTTTATTTATATAATCGACATAACGTAAATTGCAGGCAAATTCTATAATTCACAGTCCGTTTACAAAGGCTCATCAAATGAAAATAGTTCGGGTTTGGTTGTAATTATGAATGTCAATTTTCGGAAACATGAGTATTAAGAAAAAAAAGAAAAGAAAAAGAAAGAAAAGAGATCATTCGGATTACAAATCAAATAAGAGTGTCGAGAGTATATTCCCACTACAAAGGTCGGCAACACACCCCCAACACCCACAGTGTTGCGGGTAGTCATGGGCGGCGGTGATCATTTACCACCAGGTGACCCGCATGCTCGTTTGCCCCCTATTAATATAAAAAAAAAAAAAAAAAAAGAACATTTTTGGACAAACAACTTTAGACGAGTTAATATGGACCCTGGTGGACTGTAATAGGTATTAAAGTTTTAATTTAGGTTTTATACCTATTACAGTCATTTTAGTTATAAATGTAGAAATTATTACTACTCCAAAAAGAACCAAAATCAAAGGAATTAATTTAAATTATTCCCCTCTTCTTCCTCTTAAATTTTATATTTTATCTCCCAACAGCTTCCATGCTTGTTTTTTAATGTGCTGTCTTATGCATTACCATAGCAAAACACGGCGGAATTTCAGAAGCAAATGATGTATTTTCACTGTATAATTTCATTGCATCTGACTTGTTTAATGTTATTGCAGGCCAGAATTTGCTATGCAAAACCCTCGGAACGGACTTATATGAAAAATACGTCACATAGATGTGTATCAAAATATGACAGACAGACAATTTCATTAGCGCATTGGCTGAAGGTACAGTTTCGATCAAAAAGTTAGATTCCTAATTTAAGTACACCTATTTTTATTTTAAATTGACTCAAGAATGTTACCAGCTTCTGTAGTCCAATGTCTGTTGATTGTAATATAAGCATTAAACATGAAACTTATAGATTTAGTCATTTAAAATTATTAATCCCTGCTGTTCATCTTTAATGAGTTGTGGGGGCGGAAGAAATTCTTGATTTTAAAGTTTTAATTGTAGCCGGGATTCTGTAAGCTTGTGGCAGCGCGGAGCAGCGTAAAGTTCAACAATTTGATACTATGTAGCAACATTAGTAAACTTTGATACGAGCCGTTATTATTTTGAATTGTTGGAGTATTTTCGACGTTATTTCCGAGAAGGGAATGGACCTGTGTTATAAGGATTTTAAGGTTCATATCACATTTTCATACTAAAGATTAAAATCTTTTTGCAGAACAATATAAATACGATATTTTTTTGGTGCAACGTTGTATAATTAAACTGTGAATTAATGTTGTACTTATCTGTAGTAAAAACGAATCCTTTGTACAGTGTATGTAATTTCAGGCACATTGTGTTTAACGATTTTCACTGGCTACTTTAGTTATGAAATTGTACAAAATAACCGGCTGCGGTTATCGACGCCCGACGCCTTCTGTATTTAACTTAATGGCTCAATTACTTTAATGAGGGTCTGAACGCTTATGGGTATGAAACAACTTCATAATGCATTTCTAATGTTGTACGGTCGACATCGATTTGGAAGCGCAATTGACTCGGCGCGGCTGTAAATGATGAGGGCAGGGTTGTCGTGGGTACCTAACAACCTTAAGTATAAGGTGTATTCTTTCGTTCATTATAAGCCATTGATCGGCGTTTGCAACGCCTTGGTGAAGAAATTATATCGCACAAAGCTGAAAGTTTCAGTTCGCTAAGTAGTTCTTACTTTAAATATTCTTTATGAGGTACTTATTGGTTCTTAAAATATGCTTGTCCCAGTTTTTTATGCTGAAACTTCAGCGTGATAATCGCAGGAAAACACGTTTTTTGTTAGACACAATGTAAAGTCCAGTATAACCTATCTTCAGGTAAGTAGCACTTTGCAAAGAACTCTCATAAAATAGGTGAAGATTTATTTTATAGTAACCGTGAGTAAAAGTGTCAAGTTCGAGCCGGCGTAAGGACTATTTGTCGCCGCTGGGTGGTCGTAGATCAAACTACAAAAGTATCCTTGGAACATTACTTTAGCTTGTCACGAACACTGTTCAAGTAGGGACTAAAACCTTATATAACTTTACCTACCTAAAGAGTTTGGACCTATATAAAGTCACAGACTTATACTATGCTTAGGAATAAAAATAATAAATAATTATATGAACAATTTCTACATGACTGCACGTTAAAGCGGGCTTATAGGTATGACGGGTGTAAAAAGTCCACTTCCGAAGCCTGAAACCATGTATTCTTGAGCCTCAATAGTAACTTAATTCACTAGCAGTATACCCAGAAAACTTAATTTAAAAAAGTTATTCAGGATTGAAAAGTCATTTTCGCCGCTTGAAATCATCGCTCACAGATTAACTGTCGGTTCAGCTGCGATTATTTACATTGCAAATTAAATTAAAACTCTATTTAATTTGAAATCATCGCAAAATCTGATCGTATTAATGCAATTTTGGAAAATTACGTGAAAAAAAATTTTTTTTGCTCAAAACGTAACCAGTAAGTACCCCTCCAGCAATGCCCAGTTTTTGTTGCCGGAAGCAGTTCTTTTACACCCAGTATAACGTAAATAATTTCTAACAGAAACGGGCTTTCAATTACTGCAACTTGAGTAATTTTAGCTAGAATTTTAGCTTAAAATTTTTAACGTTCAACAACAAACACTCTAAAACCTCCAGAGAACGAGCTGAATTGATTCGCACAATACAATTTCCACCAAACGAACGTATCAGAGCACTAACAAATCTTTTAGCAGTCCGACCACACCAGATATATTTCAAAGAATTTTCCAGAACGCCAGTGAATCACTTCTTTGAAAGCCCCTTGCACATTATAACGAAGTCGAAGACACGTACAGCGGTTACACTATGCCTTTTCGCCCCTTTCAGTTTTATGAAAAGAAACGATTAAGATAGCTTCCTGAATAGAAACCACCAGTGTGTGCGACGGAAAATATCTCAACGAGCATATTCAGGTTATGAGACGCTAAGATTGCGGAGTACGTGGAAGAAATTGGGATTGCAAGCAATTGTTTTTTGATTATCAGTCAAGTATTCGGTTCTAATGGATTTGAGTTATGAAAAGCAAAGTCTTGGCGTTAGGCAGTTAAGAACCCTACTGTTTTATATGTCAATTCAGTTAGAAACATGTTTAATACCACTATCATATAATATTTATTTATATACTCGTATTTAGACATGAAACACGAATATAAGTTTTCTATTTGTATCAATTTGCGAATGATGCATTTCTGTAATTCCACACATAAGTCTCAACTCTCAACGTCCCTATCTATATGCGACACAACAATACTAACCTAATCAAATTGTAATGAGCGTCTGGCACCCTGGGGAGCTACCACAAACAAACTAATCAGTCGGTGCACATTCGCAATCGATCCTTTCCTTACAAGATATGCTACGAGTATACGAAGGTATATGTTTGTATACATTCAGGTTCGTTAGTGGCGTGTCGTTATTACCTTAGATATGATATGAGTCTTGTTGTGAATAAAACAGTAATATTTAAGTATGTACGTTTTTTAAATTAATATTGCATGCTTGCATTAGTTGAAAAGTTTTTACGCTGTATTGGTCATGCTTGTGAACAAATTGACATACATATTTTTATTTGCGTAAACATGCAATGGCATAAAAACAATCTTTCTTAATCTCATCATCGATTCTGCCTATTGTTCAGGATATACTACACAAATCAAAGGCCGCTAATAATTCATCGTGTTTATTACATGTATATATTTAGTATATGTCTGTAAATTAATTTAGTCGAAACGTAACGCTGAAGTTCGAGTCAGGCCACATGCAGCCACACCAACTCATATTGGTACAACAAGTAAGACTTTGTTTATATTGGGAAATATTTTTGTGAAGTGTTTTACAATTATACATTTTGTTGTAGATTTAACGCCTGCTTATTTTATAAAAATAAGATTTTTAGAAACACACCTCACACACAAAAATATTACTGAAGACGATTTATTTTTGCTTATTTGTTTATGTGTAACATGTAACATGATATTATTGTAAAAATACATCTTGCAGTATTTCTGTAAAAAACATTTCTATAAACATTTTGCTTTACGTCTTAGATTCAATAAAAATGTTAAGAATATCGACGTTCTAATTTTAAGCAGTTAACATTTACATCGACTTAACTTTTTTCTCAATTACAATTTTCCTACATAGTTACAATAACGTTGGTGAATAAACCCTTACACCTAATTTGTGAAAGCACACCAAGACGGATGGAGTTAGTATAAAATTATTATCATAATTTCTCACCAAAAACTTCCTTCTGAGTTTACGACATGAATATGCAAACGAAAAGTTTTCACCAACTTTTTATGAGTCTTGTCAGCCTCCGGTTCGCTATTGTTGGAATTCCTAATTCAGTTTTGCTTGTGTTAGATGGAAAAATGTGTTTACATTGATAACTTCGACATGTTTTTCTAAGGCTGAGAGGTTTTTGTCAAATAGGAAAAGAAGGTGCAAATACTTTGGGCGTGTTGAGAAGTTTGATGTCAAAAGCAAGTACTTACTGAAAACCTTGTGGAATTATTGGAATCTATGTTTTTAGCGCAATTGCAGGAACTAGGTAATACCAGAAATCTTTTTCAAGAAGTACAAAGGACATAACGTAAGTTTTTTTTCACTTTTATTTGAAATGTGCAACAACTTTTTTTGATATTACCTTTTTTATTCTTATTTATTTTATAAGCCATATTTTATATTACCTTGATTTTATCGAAAAAATATCATAGATAAGTAAAAATATCGAAGGCCGTGGATCTAATTATTACAAAACCATTTCTAATCACTTTTTGCCATTAATACCTATACTTCCATTACATTTCAATATTCTACATAATATAAACACTATTTACAATTCACCTTAAATTTTTCAACACTTTAATAAAATATCTTACCAGGAATATTTTATTTATTTCAGCCGCTAGTATTTCTCGGTAAACTTTTACCTTGCTAACATTGAAAGGGTGCAAGATAGATCTAGCCTCAATTCACAGAACAACACGGGATGGAAATTCCTTTTAAAACAATAATAAGGTTCTTGCACACAGGAGAATAAGTTATTTATTTCTTAATTCGAATTAAAATATTTAGAATGGTAAATAAAAGGGTTTCTCTTAGTTTACATATTGCTATGGTGATGGGTTTTGTACTATAAGTTTTAAAAGAAAATATATATTTGATAGCGATTGTTAGAGCCTTTACTGATTATGTTATTTAATTTTTTTTTTAATTTTTTTATAATAATAATATTAAAATTGAAAAACCACAACTTGGCCAAGGTGTCCGAGTATTTTGTGTCCGAAAAGTCAATGACTGTTATTTTTACAATTAACATTTGTTAATAAAACCTTTATAATACGTTATTCAAACCAGTTCTAGGAATAAAAACTATTTGATGTATAATTCTGTATACCTACAAACTTTTACCAACAGTATTGTATAACATAAGCTTTATATCAAAATATAATACGGAAGCACCGCAGTCAAATGTTTTCTCGGAGTGTGATTATTTCAGACAAAAGACAAGCTAAAGGTGGCTTATCCATTTCCAAGTAAAGTTTTCCTGTAACCAAGCACATTGTGGAAGGTATTCTTATATATTTGTCACATTTTAAAATTGTTTACAAAAGTATTTCTACTTGGCCGTTAGTTATTAGCATCTTAAACTAAAATCTTGAAAAACACTTTTCTTTTTAAACTTTTCATACTTAAAGATGAAATCAGAAATCCAATACCTATTTGTGTTTTTTTTAACATTACCTGTCTCCTTTTACCCATAAGCGTTACTTTGAAGACTTTAATTATACTTAACGCACTCGGTATGGCCCATAAATATTCTGATATCGCTATCGCATACCAGCGAAGATCTTTGAAAGTCATTATGGACTATCAAGAGAAAAGCTTTGATGCTCGCATAGAATGGAATATCAGCAATGACAGGAATACCGTACGTAAAGATATACATACGGTATGTATTGTCATGGGTATATAGGTATTTATGTGAAATCGTTTTGGAGTACGCAATCTGAGACGTTACACGATAGAGACTTTTGTTTTACATTTTTATATAACCAATATTATGTCAATTAACTCTTACGTCTTCAAAATATATCTGTATACTCATGAGCAATCATTCCTAAAGCTTCGAAGTTACACAGCTCTAATGTCTTGGATGACCGCCCTATACATAAGTATACATAGAAACAGGGGTAGACTGAGTTTTATAGGCTTAAAGATTTATGTCACTTCACTTTCAGTGACAGGTTGCTAGCCGTTCACACGCTTTTACCAGCTATTATCCATATAGGTAGTATTTTATTATTCCGAGTCAAAGCATACGCAAAATTACTTTTTTAAAATTATTGTGATAAAAAAACTACTTCCTTTTTATAAAAAAGTATTGAAACCAAGTCATTATTCAGCAAGAAGTTCAAAAACGCTTTACTTCTGCACCTATCTACTGCTTCTTCCATAGTTGTACTCTATCCTCGTGGCTCTTATGCCTCTGGTATTTGCCTAAGCTCCGGAGGTATTCACGAACTAAACAAAGGACCCGACAACGAGATTTATGAACAATTCACCGGGTAATGATATGGGTATCTATTCAAACGGTCGTGAATTAGATGATATATGTTCCTCGAGCATTATCGCGGGAGATAAGTGGCCGCGAAAAAACAAAAGGGGCTCAGATAAAGTTGGGAAGCCTATGCATCTACTCGTATAGGTATAGATAAAATTGAATCGCCGAAATCTATGTACGCGTATCTTTAGAATTAATGCAACAGATCTTTATCAAGAATGCTTTAGACAAGGTATGGCATAAAAAACAATAAAAAAGTGGTACATCACCCGTGTGAAGCCGGATTGGGCAGCTACTTAGAAATAAATTCTAAATGTGGTATTACTGTTAACTTGGCGTTACTTCATATATAGCAACCGAGTCAAGACCTAACGAGTTGCTGCTAATAAGTAAGAATTTTGGGAAAGGCATTTTTCCCAGTAAAACTATTTGACCTCGACCAGTCATTGTTTGATAACAACCTTTTATATTTTTTACCAATAAAGCCCATAGATGTAATCATTAAAAAAATTGAATCGCGATTGGTACATAAAAGTTTTAACGTAGGTACTCTTTACATGAGAGTTTCTCGTTCAACTGAATGCATGTAAAACTTTAACTCGAGCAGATTTAACTTACGCCGGTTCTTCGCTGTCGTCTCTTTACGTCAACATAACTTACTGTAAAGTATAACTTGAGTATAACTTTGAAGTCTGTTTACTTGTCGAGGGTATGGGAGCTATTTTCTGTAGAAGTATGAATAATATGTACAAGCTGTGTCCTTGTTAATGACAGGTCTATCAAAAAAGTAGTTATGCGTGTTTAGGGGAAAAGATAAAACGTGAAAGGTAATGAAACGAATTTAAGTAAATTACTTTGCACACATTTGTTTAAGTCCTAGTATTATTACAATGCAAAAAAATGAGAGCATGTTACGTATGATGGCAAAAATTGATTATAAGGAAAGACGGAAAAATTAAATGTTAATTAAACTAATCTAGTATGATTAATTTAGGAGTTCATTTTCTGTTTAATTTTGATACTCGCACGTGCTTTCAAAAAAGAAAACTTATCATACTATTAAAGCAAAAAGCCAACCTTAATAACTATGTGTAAGAAAAACCTTTACTGGAAAAACGTGTACATGACATATTCATTCTAAAAGTTTTTTCTTCCAAGAAATTACTCACACGAAGAAATTTTAATATTCTTTCCTCGACATCCGGCGCAGCTATTTTCTTAAAAGGGTTTCCTTATCTACTGATACGATATAGAAACCTCTTTGTATCAAAGAAACATTGTTAAGGATTTTATTTATTTTTTCGTTGGTGTTCCAACTAAGCCGAGGGTCTAACGTACTTATAAGAAAGGGCCTTTACTTGACATATGAATGGCCTATGAAAAATCCAATATTCTTTTCATCAAAATTCCCTATTCTTAGCCAAGTTTGAGGGTGAATATGACATGTTTCTTAGTATTTACGTGTTATTTGATGAAGAAGATTTCCACAGCATTTTGTATTGTTTTTTACGTATTTTCTATGTACAACGTATCATGACACGTAGCTCTTTAATAACCCATGACAACCACTCAATCATTGCACACTCTTGCTTTAGAAACCAAAACCTGGAATCTTGTACCTGTGAAAAACTTTCAAGAACCACAGACATCAAATATCTCGGCGTTGTTCTTGATGACACCCTTACTTTCAGTAAGCACTAGACCTGTTGGCGTCCAGGACGCGCAAACTTATTTTCATCTTCAAAAACCTCCGGCATATTGCTGAATTCAAAATCATAAAGATGGTGTACTCTGCTCTCTGCGCCTCGGTTCTATCTTATTGTATAATAGTATGGGGTGGAGCCTCCAAAAGTGCACTAATAAGGGTAGAGAGAGCTCAACGAGCGGTCCTAAAAGTGAGCTTACGTCTTCCCTTTCGGTTTCCTACTTGTGAGCTATACGCAATTTATGACGTCCTCTCAGTTCGCAAACTGTTTGTTTGGGCCGTTATATTAAAAAAATACGGATCGTATGGCAATTGGGAGTGTTTTGTTCCCTTCTTAACAAGGGAAAACGTATCAAACATAAAGTTTGCCGTCATACGCGTTCTTGGTACAAAGCTATCTCACATAGGTTCTTTGGCTATCTAGGATGTTTCCTCTACAACAAAGCTAATGAGAAAAATAACATATATTCCCTAAATAAATACGACTGTAAAATAGTCACAACAACTTGGCTAAGAAATTTAGACTATGATAGTACTGAAGAACTCTTTGGTACCATATCCTAGAGGGGCATAAGTCAAGGATTTCTTCATTTATTCATTTATTACATTTCCCTAATTACAAGTGGTTACAGTAAGTATATATAATTTCTAACCACACAACTATAATATATCATGAGTTAACATATAAATACACACTCACATATATACAGTACATATACACACACCACAACACGCACACACATACACACACACTCACCGATTCTGAAAACACTCTCTAAACTAAAACTATCACTGTCACTTACTCATCAATAGTATAAGACAGAGACAGGTAATCATTTTACTCCTGTCAAACTAAAATGTACGTGCAATATGACACGGCGAAGGCAATTTTAGGCTAGTCCTCAGCGCATTTCGTTCAGTTTTACAAAGATGTAGACTAAATTTAGTGAGACCAATGTACCTGTCTTTTTCTAATACGAAGCTTGAGAAAGTGACAGCGATATTTTTAATTTAGTTTTAGAGAGTGTTTTGAGAATCGGGGCCACTTACTCGCGCACACTCAAGTTTATCCAAATTCAACTTATAAATTCAACGAATAATACAAATACAAATTTACTTGCTTGGCCCAGTTTGGGGAGAGACTGGTTATCTGTAACACAGGTCTCCTAGTACAGAAACCAGTCTTTTACATATATTATGTATAAAAGAATTTGTACTTTAGAATTTTGTATATTTGTATATTTATTCATTTATTTCAGGCAATATTTACATAAAAGATCTTAAATATGTAAACAGAGGCCCATATCATATATACCTTACAGACTAACATAGATATTATATACTTAAAAACTAACACTACACTAACAGTCTCGGTAGTGCTGAATCGGCAGGCAACCGGCCTCGAAACTTCCGAAACACGACGCCCTGCGGCCAGAAGTCCTCCTTCATGAATGTGGGCATATGGTGGGTCGGCACTCTAACCACAAATGAGTTGAAACTCGTTTTATGGCGAGAAACCAACTGCTCTACCCGCAGTCTAAAGTTGGACTTCTTCTGGACGTAGTCTACGACGTCCTCGACCTTCGTAGACCAGTGCACTCGGGACACATACAGCAGCGTCGACGGTACGGCAGGACGCAGCGTATGGTCGCAGGCTGGAGCGGTGCCACACAGGTTGCGGCAGGAGGGCCTCTTCTTCCTCTCCACTTTGGTGAAGCCCTCGTCGTCGATCTGCTGTTTATTCGACGACATTGGCACCTGCGGTGCAGTAGGCTTGCTCCGACTCTTCTTGTTCCGCCTCTTCTTGCTAGGCGGGGCGGGTGCAGGGGCGCGGGCGGGCGAAGCGGCGGCTGCAGCGTATGCACGCGGCGGAGCCGTCACCTCCCCCGCACTCGACGTCATCTGCGGGGCGGGGGCGCGGGCGGCGGCGGGCCGAGCTGACTCGGCAGCGGTCGGCGGCGACGACAAACTGCTGATGGAGGTATTTTGTGCGCCGCGACGTGTGTTTACGTTGGCGATTTCCGGTGACCTACTTACCGAATTACCACGTTTTAGTGATGATAATTCGGTACGAAGTTCACTTATTGTAGATTCGGAAATCTCCAACTTAAACTGCACCTCAGCCAAGCCAGCTTTCAAAGACGTGATGTCCTTGAGCAGCCTGGTGACGTCGACATGGTCGAACGTGACGGGAGGCAGCTTGTGCAACTGCTTCGCCACGAATGCGGGCACGTCGTCAGGATCGGTTGTCTTCAGGAGATTGATGATGTCCTGAAGACTTCTCTCCCCCTTCTCATCTATTCTGCGGGTTGGCATTCGGTTGGACTGTCCGAGGGTCTCGTAGAGCAGCACCTTGCTCTTGCAAATCTCTTCCACTTTGAAGTTGGATTTGCAGATCTGCAGGATGCTGACCTCGTCCATGGTGTCGATGGCGTGTTGAATAAACGCCAACAGCTCGTTGGCTACGAGTTTTTCGGAACTCATACTTAACGATATCGGCAGCGGCGGCGAGGCCGCGCGCAGTACGCGAATAAAAATTCAATTCGAGCGCAATGCACGTCTGTTACCAAGCGCGCATTACACCGGACCGAATTAAGACTGATGAAATGTATTTGATATGTGTAAGAGAGAAATAAATATTATTATATTATATTATTATGGCTAGAATTTTTGCGTTTTTCTTAAACCAATCCATTTGCTAATGGTTGTGGCAAACTTTAGTTTCGCCTCGTATAAAAGTAAGGAGAAAAACATTTCGGAACTAATTCGGAGGGCCGTCTCGTATTTCAGTGACATAAAAAGTGAAAAAAGCGACAGGTAAATTCCGTTTATTACGCTTTTGCTAAACGAACACCTGTGAACAGAAAATGTCTTTGTCTTTGCGTAGATCAGTTTTACGAAACGAATACGCAATTTGCCATATGTGAAGCTCAACTTTATATATTTTACTACAAAGATGTTTATAAAAAATTAGCTTTTAACATCATTTCCGCTTTTTGAATGCTAAAACATCAATTCTGTTATGATATTCTGATAATATTTTTTTTCATTTTTCATGCCAATAAAGAATCACCACAAAGTGTTTTATCAAAATTTTATTTATACAGTCAACTGAATTAATTTTAATAAAAAATCTATTTGCTTGAATTTGCTTACTTACTTGTTTCCGGTGTTTGTTTTTACTATCAAATCATCGCTTCGATATCAAACAAACGCTACCTCTATTCCTAAAAGTTATTTGAGTAAAGTATGTTCGACATAACCGTGAATATTTGATGGTTTCCGCGTGCTACCCAAATTATATTTCTTTTGAACCACTATTCCGAAGTACGTGGTATGAATAAAAATATTCGTGTGCCCTTTTACATAAAGGTGAAATTATGAGATGCCTTCGTAGAAATCACTATTTTGCGTGCTGTGAGCAATAAGCATTTGGATTACGTATTAATGGTTTTTGTTATAACTTGTCTGATGACAACGTGAACGTGATTATACGTCGTTTGGAGTTTTATTTTTAAATGGAAACTTTATTGACAGGTCAAGGGTAATGTTTATTTTAGGTATGTGGCAATTAGAGGTAACAAACACCACGCTACAACGTTGGTGATGTGTGTTAAAAATAATGATGATTGACTGGTGACCCGCCTAGGCTTCGCACGGCTACAATATGTAATTGTCAACAACATATAACTAGTTTTCTTAGTTTAGAAAACTTTAAACATTCTTAATAGACATGACAGGTATTTTTAATGATATAAAAATTCTAGATTTTCAATGACTTTGATTGTAAAGAATAACCTACTTTCTTTGCTTACTACCCGTGGAGACAGGTTTGCTTCTCATCGGATCCCAGCGATTGTGCACAATCGTGTTGCAGGGTATGGAATTATACATTCCTAGTTCTGTGATACCCGCCGGCGGCAGATCCCAGCCCTGGTTTAACAAATCCTGCCAGGCAGCCATTGCTGAAAAGCAGCAATGATACCGGGCTTGGGCTTGCGCTCACTCAACTGGAGATCCCAATAGCGTATCGCTAAAAAAGAAGTACAACCTTGCCTCCAGGTCATGCAAAAGGGCCATTGCTAGGGCGAAAGCCGAGTACGTCCGCATAATTGGCGACAGACTTGTGCGTTTCCCATCTGGGTCTCGTGCATTTTGGTCATTAGCCAAAGCGGTACAAGGCAACTTCTGTCTGTCGACCTTTCCACCATTGCGCAGGGATGACGGTTCGCTTGCCCACACTGCAAAAGAAAAAGCCGATCTTCTTGGCCTTCTTTTCGCATCCAACTCGACTTTGGACGACCAGGGAAAAACACCTCCGAACATCCTGAGATGTCAGAGTTCTATGCCAGATATACGGTTCTTGTAGCGCACCGTACGTAGAGCTCTTCTTTCCCTGGATATCCATAAGTCGAGCGGGCCTGACACCATCCCGGCAATTGTACTAAAGGTCTGCGCTCAAGAGCTAGCTCCTCCCATGACGCGGCTCTTTCGGCTCCTGTACTCCACCGGCGTAGTCCCTAATTGCTGGAAGACAGCACTAGTGCATCCGATCCCTAAAAAAGGCGACCGCTCAGATCCAACTAACTACCGGCCTATTGCAATCACCTCTATACTCTCCAAAGTTATGGAGAGTATGATTAACACTCAGCTCTTACGATATCTCGAAGATCACCAATTGATCAGCGACCGCCAATACGGTTTCCGTCACGGACGGTCAACTGGTGATCTTTTACTATATCTGACCCATCGCTGGGCAGAGACCGTAGAGAGCAAAGGTGAGGCCTTAGCAGTTAGTCTGGACATAGCGAAGGCTTTTGATCGGGTCTGGCACAAATGTCTTCTAGCCAAATTACCTTCATATGGACTACCCGAGAGATTGTGTAACTGGATCACCAGCTTTCTTACTGGGCGGAGCATTAAGGTTGTAATCGACGGTGCATGCTCTGACTCCCTGCCCATAAATGCTGGTGTTCCTCAAGGCTGTGTGCTCTCCCCAACATTGTTCATCTTGCACATAAATGATATGCTGCAAACCAGCGGTGTACATTGTTATGCGGATGACAGTACCGGAGATGCACTGTACCATGGCCAAGCCAATCTCAGCAAGGAGTCGGTTGTCGAAAACCGGAACAAGCTTGTGTTAAAAGTTGAAGCCTCTCTAGACCTGGCCTCCTTGTGGGGTAGCGGTAACTTGGTCACATTTAACCCCCTCAAAACACAAGTTTGCGCGTTCACCACAAAAAAAACCCCATTCGTATTAGCCCCTACTTTTCAGAACACTCCTCTTTGTATAAAGCCTATGATCGAAATCCTTGGTGTCGGCATATCGAGCGACGTTCAGTTTCATAGTCACTTGGAAGACAAAGCCAAATTGGCTTCTAAAAAGCTTGGAGTGCTTAACCGAGCGAGACAGTATTTCAAACCGGCCCACCGCCTTCAACTATACAAGGAACAGGTGCGGCCCCATATGGAGTACTGTTCTCACCTCTGGGCAGGCGCACCTCAATGCTTACTTCTTCCATTTGACAAGATACAACGTAGAGCGGCTCGAATCGCCGGCAACCGAGCTCTTTCTGATCGCCTCGATTCTTTGGCCCTGCGAAGGGATATATCATCTCTTTGCGTTCTGTATCGTCTATACAATGGGGAGTGTTCTGAAGAATTATTCGACCTTATACCAGCTGCACAATTCCACTACCGCACCTCCCGCCACAGATTGAAATTCCATCCCCACCACCTGGATAGCTGGCGCTCCACCACCGTACGTTTCGGGCGGAATTTTCTGCCACGCACTACGCAGATGTGGAATGAACTACCTCCAGCGGTATTCCCGGCTACATACAACATGGGGCTCTTCAAGTCGAGAGTGTATTCCCACTTCAAAGGTCGGCAACACACCCCCAACACCCACAGTGTTGCGGGTAGTCATGGGCGGCGGTGATCATTTACCACCAGGTGACCCGCATGCTCGTTTGCCCCCTATTAATATAAAAAAAGAAAAAAAAACCTAACAAAGACAAAGAGAAAATACATTTCAGGTCACCTACTCTACTCAATTCTTGAATTTGGAATTTGATTGCGTTCATACAAACAAAACAACAAAAAATATCGACAATACACATAAGACCACAGCTTAATCCTAAATCGAAACGAGATAAAACCAGATATAACCAGACACCGTTGGTTAAATCCAGGTGAAACCACAAAACATTTGAAAATGATTTATAGGGGACGCAAAGAAGGCTTGATTCAAACTGGCCGAAATATATGTAAAATTACAAAATATCTTTTTTCGATGTAAAATGTAAACCGTATCAATTTATTAAAAAAAAAAAGCTTAAAATAGGATTAAAATTTAAGATATCCATAATAACCATTTTTATAAAAGTTTATATAACGTTCCGTAAGTAAATAAACCATTCTTTCCAAAAGAAATCCATATTACATGACCACCCTGTATAAGTGCAAAAATTAAAATGCGCAAGCTGTCCCGCACACGCGTCGTTTTCCAGCCGGTCCGTGTGAACCAGGCCTTAGAGGCTTTGCAGGAGCAAAAACAGATTATCGATAACCAGCGAGCTTCCAACAATAGCTTTAATACTGAGGCTCAGGAAGAAATATCACGTTGGAATTGCGAAGGAAAAAATAATAACTCTGTGGATAGAGTGTCATAAGTTTATTGAACCTTCAACAAGAAAACATGTGTTGACAAGAAACCATGATTTCGCACTGATGTTATAATGATTTCCTAAAATATGTAAAAATATGTCTAAAGGTTTTTTTTTCTACCCTATCCTACGGATGAGGAAATATTATTTTTATATATCTTCGTCTATATTAAATAAAACGAAAGGGCAATTTAAAACTACTGGAATCATCTAGATATAAAAAATACATCTATCAGATGTCAAAATCAAATCAAAGCTAACAGCTCGAATTGAAAAGGATGTAAAAGTAACAAGAATCAGATGTTTTTTCCTTGTATAACTACTACTTCTAAGAAGTAAGAAGTCATACACACTCAAACGGCAAAAACATAAATCATTTTGTCATAGGGAGCTCGGTGGCTCATTGCCACCTCGGAAATCGACTTAATCGCAGAGGTTAAGCAATGCCGGCTGCGGTTAGACCTAGGATGGGTGACCGTTTTATGTGGGCAATATCGAATGTCTTCGCCCTTTGTAAGGTATGATAATTCGTTGATTGCTGGTTAATTTTCATAAAATATTGCTTTGAACTTTTCTTGTTCAGATTTACACGATTTAATACAATTTATTGAAAGAAATTCTTACAGGGTTATGTTATTTTTGATGTTACTTTGTACATACCAAATTAAAACTATATTGGGCTGCTAAATAATAATGACAGTAAGGAAGGTGACTTTACCCTCCCTTCAGGGAGTATTCCATCAGACGTACCTTAATACCATTAGATATTTGAACCGCTAATAAGTGACTGAAAAAACTGTCCAAAATTCTCAAACCCAAATGAGATATTAAAAACTTCATATCCCGATGCCAAAGAGAAACGGAAGGGCTTTTCTTCCACGAAGGCTCCTATAAAGAGGTTGCATTATGGAAGAAACGTGGCCCTAGCCCCGTTATTAATGTGACTCTTTTATGAAAGCGCTTCGTGGTCACAATAAAACGTGAAAGAATGGAAATAGTGTTGCAGGTTTATGAAGTCAAATGTCTGTGAGATTGCTTGTTCTGTGCGGGTAGTGGGGAAAGAAAACGATATTTCTAGAGAAATTACTACTATTTTTTAAGGTTCTATTTCTTTTTTTACAAATGTATAGTTTCATATTCGAAGGTTGGAATTATGATGTATTACTGTTTTGTCGAAGGTAGTTCAAAGATACATCACATTTTTATGATTGAGCTTCTAGTATTTTTTTAATTTATTGATATATTAATTTTTATTAAAATTGTTTTTTTATTTATCTTCTTATACATTATGATGTTTTATTATATAAAAGATTTATTAGACTAATAATAATTTATCTGATTATTAATACCATTATCCCAAATAAGCTATAACAAAAGTTTTTAATAATTCACAAACTCACCAAATGACATGTCTGTTACACTGTCTAGGTTATTTTTGGGTAACAACCCAATCGATAGCTTCTAAAAGTCTAATTACACTTTTTAAAATCTAAAAACACCATAAAATACTTATATTCTATTATTGACATAACATACAAAAAAATAACATTTACCTACATAGGTAAAATGTATTTTAAAGTAGAAAGAAAACTGCATACCACAAACAACGGCCAGGACGTTCAAATATTTATTCTTGCAATTACAGAAATTGTTGGTCTCCATTTTGAATTACAGAGTAAATTGTAATACGATGCAGGTCGCAAGCAAGAAAAATATTGTTTTCTAATTACAAGCTTGTTTGATCGAACGCTAATGAATTTTAATAATAAAGGTATATAAGTCATAATTAAATCGATCATTAATTATGATTAGTATTAGACTACTCGAAAGAATGTAAAAAAATAAATATTAAACCTTCTAGTAGGGGAGCCCAAGAGGGGATTTCTGAATTTACTCAAGCGCGGCAGATTAACATACTGGGGGATACCTTGTACCCGGTTAAGCACTTCCACCAAATATGAGCCTTGTAAGTGGCCGGACGATTAATTCAATAATTTAAAATAATTAAGTTCAATTTTATTGACAGATTTGGTAAATCCCTGCAGATTATTGTATAAGAGCGTTGTTTTAGGTCTACTAATCATCTCCTTAAAAATCGCACGTGCTCTATTAAAAGTTTTTTTTTTCATTTTAAACCCATACGTACGCCCATTTCCATAATGGAAACCGTCAGATTAACAAACGTACATGTTTTAAAAATACGTAGGACATGGATGATATCAATATCTGACACGCCCGAGTATGTCAATGCAAAAAATTTGATTTTTAAATTTTTGGAAATCTATAGCCGTTTCCCCCACCGATAAAATGGTATATGTTATATAACATTTTTTTCTTTTTGTCATCTAAGTTTTGCAACCCAATAAGTTTCTTTCACGCTCGAGTAAATCCAGATTTAGCATCGTGGGCTCCCCTACTATTCTATGGCTTTCTCTGTGACAGTTTTTGCCAATGAGAAAACGTGACGTGTAACTTTAGTATCACGTTGCCAATTACGTACTCTATCAAAAGCCTGCTAATGACGCACGTTAAATAATACTGCGCAGTTTACCTTGATTTTTGAACAAAATCATTCGAAGTGTTGTCCATCATATCGAAATGTTGGTTATAAGAACTCCATGAAACCAATACTAAAATCATTCGAATAAAGATTACATGTAAATGATACCACGAATCTTTATAATCGTTCGGCAATGTTCGTATCCCTTCGGAACGCAGCCCCCTTGCTACATTCGCAGTACGTCGTAGCAACTCGTAGCACGCGGCGCCGCTACGGCAGTCGCTCGTAGCACTTCGTAGAGCCCGGTCCATACCTCTCGCGATTTTTATTAATATTTCAATTGCAGTTGTAAAGTAGTAATATGTGAATATTTGTTCTTCAGGACTTTGTATTTGAAGGTAAGTCGATTGTGTAATGAACTTGTATAAAGGAAGTTTAATTGTAAGGGATTTATGAGATTTGTTAGCATTTTCCTTGTAGAGGCTTTTTGTTATGCACCTCATTCTTCGTAATTTAATAGAAAATGTTTATACATATAACAAGGATGTCCTTTTAGCGGCAAGTAGCTTTGTTATTTAATTAATTTGCTTTCTTTTGATCCGTGTTTGGAATACTAAGACTTTCTGGCATATTCTATTGTTTTTCTTTTCTTCCTTTGCAAATTTACTTAATAATAACATATCTTTTTAATAAAGAAAATATGAAGATACTATTATATTATTGTCTATCTATTTTATACGGTAATTTTAGTGAGAGATTTCAGTATTTTTTGTAGTGAAAATGTTGTCACTAAAGGCACCTTTTCCAATATTTTGCACGAATCACCTTTTTTAATTTAACTTTTTCTCAAATGGTTATTATCCGAAAAACACATTAATTTATATCAACAAACAGCCTTCCTATAGAAAATGTAATAAATAACATTATATTAAACATTTATACTAAATAAATAAACACATAAGAAATATACTACGGCATAAGAGCAGAGATATCAAAATTGCCGAGTCCTTCGATACCAAACAAAGATTGACGTTGACAGTTGGGGATCGAAGGAAGCGTTGCATTATTCAATGAATGCAATAAATCTACATTCAGGAAATAATTATGTCAACTGTCAGAGAATTGTATTTGCATCCTGCTTTCGAGTGTTCTGTTGTTGGGATGGTTATAAGACTTGTAGATGTAACTACTTTTCAAGAAACAAAGGCCATAGTTTCCGGATATTTTTACAAATAATTGAAGCTTTTTTTATATTTATAAATTGGTGAGCTTTATGCACTATTGAAAAAAACTATAAAAAATATAATAGTTTAAAATCTTAACAACATTATAAAATAAATTAGAGGTAAGGATTAGTTTCGGCAACCTTATGACTACCTAGCGATGATCTTGTTTATATTTTATATCAAATACAAAGGTGTACACTTTTTTACCAAGAAAAAAGGGTATAAATTATAAAACCATTATATGGTACTGTATTGTAACTATATATCTACTGGTTTACCTTCTGCTTATTCTATCCATGATATATGAAAACTCATATTGTTTTAATAAACTAAAGAAATCTTTAAATTTTTACAAAAATCTTTTTACACTTGCAATAATGACTCGTTAATCAAGTAATAAAGTAAGTTAAGTGGTATAAGACAATAATTCAACATTAGCCAACATTCACATTAAGTTTTGACATCCAGAAAAACAACAACAGATTTCGCAATTCGAAACAACTGTCAAAAAATTCCGTACGTCACCTCTATAATACAGTTTTATTTTTCTGCGGTTCGTTGACATTTCGGCCATTGACCCCGGGGCTGATATTCTGATATTCGCATGTTTTAGTTGAACCGCGTCTGCCATGTTTTGATTGTCAGTTACAATGTGTATCTGAACTTTAAAATTTAACCGGTATAATTTAATTTCGGTTTTTGTATATATTTGGAGGATAATTAATTACAACTGAACTCCAATTTGTTGGTGACATGTATCGTGACATGTTATGTTTAATTGTTTTGGTTACTCGTTAAATTGAACCTAAAATGTTATATTAATGAAAGATAAATATTTGGTGCTCATTATTTATATTTGTTATACGTTGTAATGTAGGTGATACACCGTAGGTCTTTAGTAGTTTTTGATTCGAAAGGTAAGAAAGTAATTGAACATGGAATTTAAGTAACTAGAATGTAACGGTCTAATCTCCCCTGTGAACTGCAAGATTATCAAGTTTGTAAAGTTGTTAGAAATAACAAGAATAGTAATCTAATAAGAGTTTATATTTTAACCATAACCGATTCCGCCGGGTTTTTATATATGCATTAGCATAATTCATGATTATTCGAGTACGCGTAGAATCCTTCCAGTCACTATCAAAAGTGTTATATCAAAAACATTCTCAACCCATAATTTCTAGTTATTTAGCACAGTTTGTAAACGTATGCAAACAAGCCCATATTTAGGTTCGGCGCCACATTTTCTTAGGTCGCATACAACGTTACAGGCACTTGTGTTAATTAATTGACCTTTTGATGATGCCTTGGAGTGCCACATTTGAGAAGGCCCTTGTTTATCATCTAGGCGCCGTGGTAAACCAACTTTAGGCGCTACGCACTATATATGGCAACTTAACGTAAAAGAATAGCAAATTTACAGAAATATGTTGCAACTTTACATAATATAAATATAGCAAATTTGTACGAAGTATTTTGATTACGATGGATAGTTAATGTAACGATAGCGGTTTAAGTTTAAACTTTATATGATAACAGATGAAAAAAGTTTATTGCATGGAAAATGTAATTTTAACTTGGCGAAATGATTTTTAATGTTTAATTAAAAAAAACAAGTTTCAGTGGGTTGGACTGGACATTAGTATGGGTATTGCATATTTTTCACAACGTAAGAATTATTCATTTAAATTGATAATATGTCTGCAAAGTTATTATAAAGTTTGTTTGTAAATTTTTACATATTTTTCATTGATTTAAAGTTTTTATTGGTGGTTTTGGGACTGTTAGAAAAAGGAAATGGATACTTTGATTAATGGCGGAAAGAATAAAATAGGTATGATTACCGTTGGACCTAAAATTAGTTTTTAAAGTTTTGTATGCATTTTATTGCTTTTTATGTCAAATCAATGGAGAATGTTACTAGGTATGCCAAATCGCTTGAAACTTTGTCTCAGTAAAGCCTGTATGCATACAAATACACTAGTTTTTGTTGTAATCAAAAATACCCAGTAGTTTTGATTTTATAGGCATTCAAAGTTTCGAAAAAAATCGAGTCCCGCTAACAGTCACGTTACCGCTTGTGACGTCTTACCACAACGCGCCAGCGGTGGCGCATATAGCTGGCGCAGTATTTTATTTTATTTTTTTATTTCTTTAACATTTAATGTATATTTTTTTGTGTTTTCGGTCGCGTATTAGTAAATATAAATATTATTCGTTATTAACCGTAATAGTAAATATTATTCTATTAATAAATTGGATATAGGTTTCGAAAAAAGGTAATCGTGTAATCTATCTAAAATAGATGAATTAATGGCTGCGCATTATTTATCAAGAAATAGTGATTTTGTTGCCGCTGAAATGTTTGATATGTTCTAAACTGTTTTATCAAAACAAAATAACCAATATAATAAAAATACTAATGGAAGAATGCAAGTCCAATAGTAGAAGTATGTACCTACCTACCTATCATTATTTTTTTACGTTAAAGACAACAAATCATGTATGATAGTTTTGTAGCTATAGGTAGGTACGTCCTTCTAATATTATAAATGTGAAAGTTTGTGAGTATGGATGTATGAATGTTTGTTACTCTTACACGTAAAAACTACTGCCCCCCAAGTCAAGTGGCAAGTGATATTTGCGATAGCGAGTGAATAGAAAAAATATGTATAAAACTGTCAAATTGCAAGCTTGTCAAAAATTTATTCTATTCACTTGCTATCGCAAATATCACTTGCCACTTGACTTGGGGGGCTGGACGGATTTGGATGAAACTTTGCAGGTTACACATCAGAATGACACATAGGGTACTTTTTACCGCGGGAAAACTTCTTATTCCCACGGAAACCGACTTCTACGCGAACGGAGTCGCGGGCGGCCACTAGTATGTATACAAAGATACCGCTCTTCTAAGTAAATTTAAATAAATACATGCATTGATTTAGTACTAACTAGCTTTAGTTAGCAGCTTCGCCCGCGTTTCCCGCGGGAACTGTACATTTTCCCAGGATTAAAAGAAGCCTATGGATTATTTCAGTCTTCGTCCAGATCAGTTCAGTACTTTTTGTGTGAAAGATAACAAACACAAACACAATCTTCCGCGTTTATTATATTACTAGGAAGTAGGATACCTATACGATCTAGATGTAGTTGAACGTTACAGATGCACTTTACCTTTACTATTTTATTTAAGTAATTTAATTTATTTTTTATTGCAAATGTAGATGATATGCAGGATATACATGTTCGTAAAATCTTTTGTAAAAAAACTCAATTTATGACCAGCGTAAGTTAATGGATTCATTATTATATTCCTTAATGATAAAGTATGCTGGTCCACTGTGATAATAATAATTTACACTTAAAATTAAAACTCGGTTAAAATGTTTTGAATTCTCGTTGAATATGTAAAAGTTGTAATAAATTGTGAGGCAAAATGCTCGTGCGGCTAGCATTTATTAAACTTATTCAGATCAGTTTTATTTATCCCAAAACTTTATAATCCGGCTTTTTTAGAAGGTTAAGATAACTGTTATTGTGTTATTGCATGATATGTCTAAAAGTAAGTTACAGTTAATTATCTAGATTTTGGGTTAATTTAAGTAAAAAAGACTTTCCAGACTATTTTTCATCTACGTCTACTTGCGTAGTAATGTAATAGCAGATAAAACTTCATTCTTAATCAAATATTGTATCATCATCTCATTTCAAGATTCTGAGATGATGATACCTCTGAATCATTTTACAAAAAAACCCGCCCTACAACTTAGTACGAATATTGGCGCCGACAAGCCTCAATATCTACAAATTTCGTATTCCCTCTTATTACGTATTCAATAAAAAGTTTGCAAATCAAATTAAAAATTTCCATATTGCGGTGAAATTACGATGATTCATTGGGTTTTACCACTTTCACCCTCAGGGGCTTCGTAAATTATAGACGTTTTTGAAATTCACCCCTTGTCTGCCGATTGAAAGGATCGCCCCTCTCAAAATTAATGGATATTGTATTCACGTTTTTTTCTGTGTATTAGGTATTCTTCTTTGTTTCGATGGGTAAATAAGGATTTTAAAATCATTCGGTGGGTTTGAAAAAGGTTTTTACACTCAACCCGCGTTTGCCCGAAGTATAAATAGCTCTTTATGTTATTTCAGGTCGGAGATACCAAATATCTTAATTTGCTAAGTATCTTTTGGATGGAAATGTCACGACTTTTACTGTAAAATTGCAAATGGTTTTAACAAGTTATAGTTAGTAATTCATTTACTGTTAATATTTTAAAAATATACGTAAATTATAAAGAACTAAATTATTGGCAGTTTGGATGTTGGAGATAATCTCTAGAATTATTTTTTTGATTTCACCAGTAGACAGTTTCAATGTCTGGAAGTTATATAAGCTTTAAATTGGTCAAATTATATTCCTTAACTTAACATACATAGTATTGAAGCCCCTTACTTTCTTCATTTACTTACAACTTGTACAAAACAAACACTGAATCCCTGTCCACTCCCTGTATCATATCTATAACTTATTTAAATAAACGCAAATAAATTCCTAACTTTAGCTTCAAGCCAATTTGGGACAGCAAATTTTATACTTCGCAACATTCCGGTTGCTTTGCGATGCTAATCCGATTACAACCGACCGAGTGTTAGTTCGAACTGGATGTAACTAGTGCTGGCTGGTTGGTTCATGGATCGCAACTTTGTTACTCTTGCAGTAGATACTGATTGGGTTGGGTATGATTGTGAGGTATTAGAAGTTAGGCTTGTGAAGGTAGAGGAAAAAGCGGCAGAAAACTGCCTTAAGAGTGTAGCAACAAATCAAGTCAGTGAATTCCTTATAAATAAAAAAATGTGTAAATAACAAACGCGCATAAATATTGTGTATATAAGAGGTAGGTAGACCGAGGAAAAAATAGCCAACAGCATAAGTTTTCGCTCGCTTTTGAACCAAGAACGTTAAAAATGGTAGCTGTAACAAATATAACAACATTGTAAGTAAATAATAATCAACCAAAATAATAAACAACTGCAATTTAATACACCCTCATGAAAAGCTCATCCGTCTTAGTTAGTTAAAACGGGGTTTGAAATTATAAGCGGGTGTAAACTTAGCTGAATTTATGATTGTGCGCAGTTCAATGAACCGCGGGGGAACAGCTCGTCACCCACGTTGTTTAAGAACACTTTTACTCCATAATACCCTTATAGTGTGATGCAAAGGGTAAGAAAATATTTAACCTCTTTCTATCACAAAATACATGGTTTGTGAGGCAATATTTTGGTGCATTTGAGTTGCAACTTAAAACACATACTTAGTTCATTTCGTTGCAAGTCGTAAGAGTATATCTTTATTTTATTTTGACCTATAGCTATCGGACTGTAAAATATAGTTAAAAACATAACAAGAGAAACGTAAAACGGATCGTTACAGAATAAAGTAACTTCCTAATATACCCCTTTTGAACACATATGACTTAAAGTGCAATTGATAATGCATACCTTTTCTTTTTTGCAAAGCTACATCGAGTTCTATTAGATCTTGAGCTAACCTTGTTTATGCTTCCTCATCAGTATTCTAAGTTAATCGAATGTATAAACTTAATTTGTAACTTAACCCATACGTGCTTAGGAAGCCTTAAGTCTCCGATCTAAGTAGGAACAACACCTGATACCAAGTGTCTGGCGTATAACTTAAACTTAACTTAGTTTAAATATTAGGTGGGAACGACCAGCGTTTATGATCAAAGTTTGCACCCTAAGTGATTAAAAGGAACTTTTTATGAATATTGTAAAAGTGGGGATAAGTTGGTGGAAATATGCTCAGTCTCGTTTTATTGCTGTTCTGAAAGTAGACGGTTTTATGTTTGATTAAATTTGTTGTGACCTTCGTTGGTTTTGATTTAATCGATGTTTCTATACAAATGAACGATTATGGTTTTATAAATATAGGGGTGGTACCAGACACAGTCTGCTTCAACGGTATATTTGCATTATTATAAAATCCGATTTGCTGATAGTAAAAGTGTTAAAGTAGTTAGAGCATTGTTATTTCTTTAGTATGCCCCAGAGCATTTTGAAACAATAAACTTGTATTTTTTATGGAGTTTTCTTGCTGAGTTTTATGTTGTTAAGTTGTTTTGAAATTGCGAGAACTAGATAGCAAAAGAAGTTAGTTTTACATCAGTTTTGATAAATTAGGTTTATTTTGCTTAAAAGGCTAACGTTGGTAATGTCGGTTGATTTAAAAATAAACGGATTTTTACAAAACATTTTTTTAGTGATTTGGCTTAAAGGATAATATTGATATAATTTATATACTTAACACTTATTCCGAATATCAAGTTTTTTTAAGTCAAAAACGCTTCTGCAGCCTATATCTACCAACTGCTTATTTGTCACCTTATCACATAAAAAAACAATTTCAGAAATATTATCAAAACAAGGTACCTATTTTAGTATATCGATAATTTTTCTTTGTAGGTAATCGAATGCGTTTAAACTGTTTTGACAGCAATTTAACCAATTTACTTAATTTTACAACATTAATTTATACCATTATGTCACTAACTGCTGTAATTTCAATGTGTATGTTATGACAATACACATATTGAATGATCTTTATTACAACGAATATTAAAGTTAGAATGTAAATGAAAATAATTGAAGTCCACATTCGATTCAACCAATGGATTTAACGTGGATTTAACCTATAGTCGTTGTCTGGGTATCGTTTGCCGTTTGACGCGCTTAATATGAAAGCGGGAATGCGCCGGTCATTTATCTGAAGTGTCGGCTGCATGTGGCACCGACTGTGTCTCGAATCTCATTGTGGAAGTACCGTCAACTACAAAAAGCATTCATTGTTTACATGTAGCAAAACTATATTCCGCATTTTTGTCTTGTTTTAGAAAAAAGATAGTTTTGTAGGTAATTTATAGGTAAGTAATAAATTAAACAGTGTAGCCAAGTATACAAATCCAATTTTGTCCGCAGATCGCTCCGAAAATGGACACCTCCGGCTAAAACGCGCATCAATTGGATCAGCGCGACCTTAATTAGATTGCCGGCGCATCGAAAAGAGTAGCAGAGATGGCTCGCATATTGATGTATGCGACCGCAGGGTTGCTGGCCACGTTACATGTTATTAGTGCCGTTGCCGTGTGCCCAAATGATCCGAACTGCGTCTGTGGTGGCACGTTCGCAACAGAAATCGATTGCAACATCAACGGTGAGAGTCTATTTCCAAAGCCGCCATTGTTGCGCGTGCTGGCCGATTTATTGTTCCAACTTTAAACGGTTAAGCCGTGTAATTCACGGGATTGTTTCACCATTGTTTCGACCGCTTTTATTCCTATGTGGAGAATAATAACGTACTTTTTACTTTAAAAGCTCTTAAACTCTTCACTTTTGTTATGTAAATTTATCATAGCGTGACAAACGTATTGTATTACTAACGGTTCTCTGTTTTCAGGTAAAATAATAAAAATTAATATGTTGCCAAACACATACCTGAGCATAAAATGCGAGAACGCCACCACTTTAGATTACAATGAGTTGCCTAAATTCGATAACCAGAAAACTAATTTCAAATCTGTCAGTTTCAAAGATTGCCCATTACCCTTGTCGTCGTTCAAGGACGTATTAACGAATCTCGGCGTAGCGAAAACAATGGCTTTGATATTCCAAAACGCAAAAAATCTGACAGGTTATTTCGATAGAAAACATTTCTCAGGCCTCCAAGATCTGACGAAATTACTTTTGTCCGTGAAAGGAGTTACGAGGCTCCCTGACAACCTATTTTTGGATCTTAACAAGCTCACGTGGCTCAACATAAGGTCAAATACTATAAATTTATCAGAGGAACTTTTCAAGCCGTTGGAGAGATTAGAGACATTGGAAATAAGTCACAACCACATGACAAACATAACTTCAAACTTATTCTCTCATTTATCCTACTTGAGAAAACTTTCGTTGTGGCAAAGTAACGTGACGTGGTTCTCTAAAGACTTTTTCTCAGGAGTGGACGTACTTGAGGAATTGGATCTCAGTTCTAATGGACTTAACGAACTCCCGGCTTCAATTTTCAAGCCATTGAGAAAATTAAAGAAACTGACATTATTCTCCAACAAGTTTGCCACGCTTCCGCAAAACTTATTCAGGAGCAATGATGAGTTGGAAACTGTAATTATACTTAATAACGATGTTAAGCTGAAGAGCCTGCCTAAGAATCTGTTCAGTGGTTTGAGGAATCTAAAACAAGCTTATATTCAGAGGAGCGGGATAGAGGATATCCCGTACGACGTGTTTGCGAATTCTCCGAACGTAACCAATATATCACTAGCTCACAACGACATTGAAACTCTACCTGAGCTAGTCTTCAACGATCAAATCAACCTTCTAGAACTAGACCTGAGCTATAACAAACTAATCAAATTAAAACCGAAGATATTTTCGTCTTTAGTTCGCTTGGAAAGTCTGAACTTGTGTCATAACAGACTGGTGGCGATGGACGGGTAAGCATAAATTCTGTGCCAAGTCAGTTCAAATTGCTGCAACTTTTCTAATATTAACTTTTCTTTCTAGATCAACTTTCTCATCATTATTGAGCCTGATGTACCTCAACATGGAAAATAACAACCTTCAGACGATATCGTCGTACATATTCGATAACAACAAACAAAAAATGACTATTTCATTAGCATACAATAGGTTGGACTTCGAAAAGAATGAAATTGGGTTGAATTGGACTACGCGGGGAGTGTCTCCTTTCTTTCGGACGTACAATTTGAGGCTATTAAACTTGAGTCATAACGAATTCACAAGGACATTTGACGATTGGTGGGTTAATGGACACGATATGTTGGATATTAGCCATAATTCCATTGGAGAACTATGGGTTAGTACAGTTTAGGAAAGCTATTATATCATTAACCCGTTTCAGTGTTTTGGATTTTTTTGGGAATAATTATGTTTTTTTAGGTTGGTGACAACGAAAACCAAACCAATCGATTGAACTACAAAAACACGAAGTATAAAAACTTAATGTGGAAGCCGATGCAACAAGTTTGGATCTCAGGCAATCCTATAAGTTGCGACTGCAGTACCTACGAGTTTATTGATTTCCTACAAGACGTCTCCAAAGCAAAGGTCAGCCACCTATTCTTTTTAAGTTGGCGATAATTTAACAACATAGCAATGCTTGTTTTAACATTAAGTTTTATTTCAGGTCGTTGATCTCGAGTTATTGGATTGCTCACTGTTTTCAAAAGGATATTGTTTCGCCAAAACGTTAGCTATGATACTTCATATGTTATTCCTCTTAGCAGGAGGAATAATCACGCTGATTGTTTACATTGTATATAGAAGAAGTGTAAGCAAACTCCTTAAAGATAAGCTATATTTGTACTATTGCAAGAAATACAACTACGAGGTTTACGACATAGATGTCAAATTTTCCGACAAAGATGAGGAATTTGTGCTGAAAGAAATAATGCCGGTGCTAAAAAACCAGAGGCACTTAAATATCATAGCCAAACCAACTGATAAAAAAGTATCTAAAATAATGAACTTTTTCAACGGTTACGAGCCTGACAAAACAATTGTGGTATTCTCACCGGACTACCTAACTTCAGCGTACAGTCAAGTCAATATCAAGAAGATCAGAGGTCAGATGCTCAAGGCAAAGAACACTTTGTACGTTTTCGCTGACGTCGGCCCCGAGAACTCAATATACGCATTCCTGAAGAACCAGCGCGACCACGACTGTACTGTATTATGGAGTGAACCGGATTTCTGGAACAAATTCCTTGCAATGCTCCCCGAAGACAAAGAGAAATCTAAGAAAGCCCTGAAGAATCCAGACCTCCACGTCACGTTTGGCGACTTCACGAAATACACCATCTATCCCGAATATCCGATGTTTTCAGACAAACCACCAGAATATCCGACCTTGTTCAAAGATGGCTTAAACTACAGCCAAGTCTAAATTTTGGTAATTAGCGAGGTATAAAGACTGATTCGGAAAATCTTTGTAAAGACATTTTTAGATAAAGGAAGTGTAGTGTCTTTTAACTAGATACCTAACTATCGCAACTTTTGACAGTGTTTTGTACAGAACTCTAAGAATTAATTCTCTTATGTCCTTATTTTTATAGTCTATGCCAACGATAGTATTATAGGTAAAACATGTATTTACAAAAGCAGGTAAAACAGTAGTCTATATCGATGGCATTAAAATTCGATGTAGAAAAAAAGTGAAAATATTCTAATACAATTTGTATATAATTGCTGTAAGTATCAAAATTATGTTATTTTAAAGTTTCAAGGAAACTTCGTGTTGTTATAAAGTTGTAAAACTAAAAAAGCTTGAAATAAATACTAATGATTTATCACATCTGTTTATTATTTACCTTTTCTTAGTCTTGGAAAATAGAATGAAGAATAAATCGTTCCTAATTAATAATTTTAAAGTCTTTAATCATTATTATTTATGAGCGTTGAGAGATAACAGACAATCAACGCTTAATCGCTATTTAAATCATATTTTGAAAAGCAGCGTCCAAATTGAAAATTAAAAAATAAATTTCCATCACAAAGTTATTAAAAACACATTTTTCTCGAAAGGTATGGTTTCATTTGAAATTATTTTTTTAGCGTTGGGATATTATTTTCGAGGTCAATGAGTTTGCAAAAATTTACTGTTATGAAAATCGTCCGTGGGAAGGTAGCAGATGGAAACCACATTGGTCTATTTCAGAAGTAGCCACGGTTAGTACAGCTTCCAAAAATATGTGTTAGGATAATTGGTATGGCAAAATTACATTCCAATTCTGAAAAAATCTAATAACTTTTTAATTCTTCATAACGTAGAAATATAGTTATATTGGTTGTTAAAAGCTTAATTTTCAAATCTTGGAAAAAATAACTTATTTTGCATATTTTGCTTAGTGTTATGCCAGGCATAATTTTAATTAAATTTTATCAGCCTCAAATGACAAAAAATCTGCATTTTTTGTTCTGAGAACCTGAGTAAGTTGTAGCTATATTTTAAATTTAGTTTGAACGTGATTATTTACTGAAATTAAGTTTTGTGTTAAAAAATAAATGCAAATGATGTAGTTATGCGGCAATAAAATTATAACATGTTTCAATGAAAACCATTTTCCAACTATTATTTTAAACACGATATCAAACTACTGCTTTTTAGGGTTCCATTCCCAATGAATAAAAATGGGGTCCTAAATATTACTAAAACTCCGCTGTTTGTCAGTCCGTCTGTCTGTCACCAGGCAGAATCTCATGATGGCTAGACAGTTGAAATTATCACAGATGATTTTATTTCTGTTGCCACTTTGATAAAAAATACAAAAAAAACATTTGAGGATCACAGAATATTTAATTATAAACATAATCATTTTAAAAATAATTATACACAATAAATTATAAGAAAATTAATATTTAATCCCATACAACAAATGTATTTTTAGTTTTTTATGGAATGGTACTGAACCCTTTATACGCTTGTCTGACTCACTTGGCCGGTTTTTATTCAAAGCCTTGTTACTCATCCCTTTGCTATGTGTGTGTACTGAACTTTACTCACTCATATAAACACTACTTAGTTGGACCTAACTAGGCGCTTATTGTCTGGTACGTAGAAACTTCTAGATTGCATAGAGAAAGTTTCTAGCCAGACAAAGAATGTGTTCATGCTGTAGGGTATGGTGATTTTGTTGTAAAATAGGTATTGCTGTGGGTAATGCATTGGTAATAATCAATAAAGGACATTTATATACGTGGTTGATTTATAATAAAATAAAAACCTTGCCAAATGCGAGTTATTGCTCCGAGAAGAAAGTAAAGATTCTTATAGTAAGACTGGCAGGAATATTTGTGTGTTTTTTTTAGATTGAATGATTTGTTCTTCAACTAATTAGGTATGATAAATGTGTTATAACCATATAGTAGTTTTAATACTTATATTAAAAAGGCTCTGACTAAACCGACAGTCTGACAAACAGACATGCCTATTCGCTGTTTATATCAAATTTATCAGAGTTTCCAATTTAGCTACTAAAACAAACAAATTGCGTACGTGACACTAACTAGTAACACACATAATTTTTTAACTAAAAACTACCGCTAGCAAAAATGTTATGCCAATTATTTTCGCTGCATCACAACTTCGTGGATACAATAGGTCGAAAAGGCAGGATTTATATCAAAACATTGTATCATATCAAGCCTTATAATCCTTATACAAAAGCAATATTTCTTCATTCCATATAATACATTATGTTTCCAAGTCCGGAGTATAATATTTCTAAGCAAATGTGTCACAATTCAGATGCCCTGCAATATTTTTATGTTGTATTTGTCCACATTGCAAGAGCGCTTTTCATACGTTATATGAATTTTGAGATTCTGCTTGCATTCATCTTAGAATAATACACCGCATGCGATGTTATTTATGAATATTCTTTGTAAAATATACAAATAGAAAGTGCTCTTATATGGAAAGAGTGAAAGCTGAATGATAAAATGTAGTTATTCATCCTATTCATAATCATATCAAAATGTATACTGGAGTATTTCTTAAAATGTTTTACAGGATCAAATATCCTATATTAGCCATCGAAGTTATAAAACATACCTACTAATGTAATTTCTCAGTAGCTAAAGACTTTCACGCCGTTTGTAGTTAATATGTAATTCGTTATAATTTTGAGTTTATTTTCTTCACTAAGGCAAAATTGAAACCGTAAATTATAAAACTCCCATATTACATTCTAGTTAAGTCACTTCAAAAATTATTAGGTAAAGCGCACTGGGAAACGAGTTCATGCACCAAAATAATTTGATTTGCGGCTCTAACGAGAAAAATTCACACTTTTATGAACGCGTTATTAAAATTTAAATTAACGATTCGTGTAAAGTTGGCATATTTTTCGCTTGCCTAAGGTGTGTTTTTTATTACCCCAGTTGGGAGGGAAATAAAACTGCAAATGAGATTGTTATCAAACAACAGTCATTTGTTTACAACACAACTCAATCTAGCCTCAAGCCTGCATAATGGCGCTAAAACAATTCGAATTTAAAATGATTAATCTTTTTATTTCGTCTACTAGGCTATTGCATTGCTCCCCCCCAAGGGATCGCGCCTTGCCGCGGCGGGGGGGCTTAGTACCCCGTAGCAAGCCAGCTACTGGGGGAAGCTAAGCGGTCCCACATGGGGCCGGTCGTGAGGTAGACCGGCCCACGAGAGGGGGGCTGCTCCAGCTGGGCGGGAGCCCAGCGTGCTGATGCGCCCGGAGGGGAGGCTCTGGCCGGGCTCGGCCCGGTCAGTTGCACCCTAGGAGGGGAGGCTCCAGCAGGGCCTTTGGCCCTCGTTCTGTTGAGCGCCCAGGGGGGTAGTCGTGGGGGGTCGGGTGGTGCGGCGTGGCGGCCGCGGCATCCGATCCTCCGCGATTCGGATTGGAGGTGGTGGGCTGAGGAAGGGGTGGTGGGAAAACCCCTCTCCTAGGCCCAGGGCGGATTCGGCGGCGCGCCACTGCGGGGACAGTGGCGCGCCGGCGACTCCAGCCGGTGAGGCCCCAGGTCGGCAGACGGCCGAAGACCCTGGGGAGGTTCCCAAGCTGCCGACACAGGGCTAGGTCGGTAGCCAATCAAGGGAACAAGAGGGGGTAGGCGCGCCGCGGTTGTTCCAGCGCGCCTCCAAACTTGAGAGGGCTGCCTCGGTGGCCAGCCGTCGGTGGGTTCGCGGCGAGCAGACCTTTACAGGACATTCCCGCGTCCCCGCCATTATACGACGGCCAGTAGGACAACTCCAGGTTTTTAGTCGGTGCGAGCCCGACATAACCCGTCTCCTTTCCCTGGAGGGGACGGGTATGCGTAGGCATTTTCCTGGACAAACAAAAAAAAAAAAAAAAGGCTATTGCATTGCTAACGATCAAAAATACTTATAGTAAAACCCGATTATTGAACACCACGCTCTATTTAGATCAATTATATTTATACAAGATAAAATTATCTTCTGGTATTAAATTATTTAAAAAAAAACCCCGAGAAAGTAATTTTGTACAAGTTTTTGATTAAATACCTTTTTATGTGAACGAATACAACCAATCCATGTATATTAATGGACAGCGACTGGTCATAATTTATTTACACCACAATATAATCCTATAATGGGGAACATTAATACAACAGACATGATTCGGGCTATTTAAATTTACCACTGATATGGTAATTCAATTTTATTTTCACAAGTGATTTATTTTGTTTGGTTTTGAATAGGTATTTTAAATATATCATTATTAAAAGGCTCTGCACTTATGTTGCGATCGAAAATATGTATTCTCTTCTGTTCGATTGCCTAAGTACCTAGAAGTCTTCTTACTTTAACCCTCTGTTCACTTCTTTGTCTGAATGATCAATATCCTTTTCAGGGTCTGAAAATATCTCCATAACAAATTTCATTAAAATCGGTTCAGCCGTATTGACGTGATAACAGATAATACATACATACAGACAAACATTCACATTTTCTCATAATATGTATAATATTATAGTACGGATTGGATTTAACAAAAGTTGACACATATTTTACAACGTAGGTTCGTAATATAAGAATTTAATTAATGAAATTTACTATGTGCAGATTTAAGTCGGATAAACGGCAAAGCCAATATCCTAGTTGTGTTAAAGAACGAAAAAAGTGTGCGAAGCTATTTTCTATCTTTAAAAGCAGGCAAAGTTCTTAAAAAGCCTTTCTTCCCCGCCCCATGGAGTTTTCCAGTAAACCCAGAAACCGATCGTTTGATTTCCTATCAAACGCAACATAGCCTGTAAATTACGCCGCCAAATTACGTTAACGGCTATTGACAAAAGCTAGATAGAGTGCCCCAAAATTAGGAGGGAGGGCTGTCAAGTCTTGTGATCACAGCGTCGGTTCATGAAATATGCATCGGCGGCCGGTATATTACAGACGAATGTATTTACTAGTGCCTACTGACCGCGACACGAGTCCGGAAATAACTATGTAGGTCGGATGTGTGGGAGGGGCGAAGTAAACGGTGATTTGTGGCAATTTGGCGACTCGGCCAGCTAATCTAGCGGGTTACGTGTATTACTCTTAGTTAGGAGATTTAGTCTGGTGCTTTGTTGGCCGGTTTATTTGTGGGTATGTTTTAAGAAGAACTTACAGACAGTATTGTAACTATTTTTTTATCATTGATTGAATTTTTAAGCCTTTTATACTTAGAACTTACATATAAAGTTGTAAAAGGGAAACAGAAAGGCATAGCTGTAAACCAAACAAAAATAATTAAGTAGGCTTTTTGAGTAGTATATCGAAATATGAAAATACTTCGATTAATTAATAATGAAATGAAATAGGTAACCAATAAAGATTTGTATTATTGTAATATTAAACTCGATTATTCGTAAACAAACTTAATTTACAATAAGTATCAAAATTTACAATATAAAACCAATTAGTTTCACAAATTGTATGTAATTTATTCTGTTTTAAATGAAGTATTTATTCCAGGAAAAGCTCTATACTAATATTAACTTAGCAAGAAATTGTCGACTCATTCAAAACCACAGCTTCTGCTACCCAAGCAAATAAATTACCTTCAATTTAATCAAATAAATGATCCACAATTTTTCAGGATGAAAATATTACCTGTTCCTGTAACCTTATCTTTTTTCGGCCGAGCCCCCAATAAACTCGATTTGCTCTCGTCAAAAAATTGGACACCAGAATATTCTTCGTGTAAAAGCATCGTATAGAATTTAAAATGAAGCTATCTTTTACCGACTGGTCAATGCAATATGGATTCAAAATATAGTTTTTTTACGTTTATTCATACACATGAATATATCTTTCGCTCGTGAAGGCTACGGTTTTCATGCATGCAAAGTTCTCAATGTATGCCATATATGTAAACGGCTAAATGTTGTCCTAACTTTTTTACTAATCCAAATGGCTTATCCAAATTCAGCATCAAAGGTTTCTACTAGTGATAATATATTAACTCATTTTTAACTATTTGTCCAAAATTTGTTTCCAGAATAAGATACACTTCGAGTGACCACACAAATCCGTGTATAATTTGTCAACGTCTTCCGCTGTCAAGAAAAATGATTCAGTAAATCCGTCGCTAGATCTCCTTACTAATTAATTGAAATAAATTGCTCGACGCATCAACAATTTCATCTCGCGTCCTGGATGTAATTATTCATGGTTAGCATACGATGGAATAATTAAAAAATATATGAGAATTTTCATCGGTGTTTAATGATATTAAATGAGCTTTCATTACGTAAGGTTATGTATAGGTTTTTTTATGTAAAAGGGTGTATTTATAAAATTGCATGAGATTTCCATCCGCGGCCATCACCGGTTAGCCGCCCCAATACAATATTCAAAGGCTAGCCTCTGAAAATATGGCTCAATTGGCATTGCGAATTGCGCAGGATTTCTACTTTAATATTCAGGCGATGAAATATAGCCCCGTCATATAAACCTGCACAGTATGAGTTTTTAGAGCCGCGTTTTTGAATATTGATGTTTATGGAAAATGGGCATGAAAACGAGCTTGAAATATAAAATACTGTTATTCTGACGCGTGCAGTAAATTTTATTCTATTGTGTTTTATTTACATTGATGGGATTATACGAAAAATCGTAGCGTTTCCGATAAAACGCGTTTCAATTTATATTTTTCGTGCTTTTACGTCACCGTTGATTTTGTTAAAAAGTATTTCGCTTTTTTTAACAAGTCCAACACAGAATAAAATACATGGGCGTTTAATTTTTGTTTTGAGCCACTCGACCTTAGCCCATTCTTCCAATAAAACAAGGCAGCCTAACGACAGGCTCATGAAAAAAGAAAAAAAAACATTACCACATAATTTATCGCGGTTTCCACACCATTGCAAATGGAGGCAAAAACCGTATATACGATAAAAACGCTCTCCGAATTGTGTGCAAACGTGAGGATCATTACTATCTATTCGTGTGGCAAATGTACCGTTTATTATGTAAAGTTATTTGGTGCGTGTGTTATGGTCACCGATAAAACGAACTACCACCGAGGTGTGAAGAAGGAGTTATGAAAGTAACAAGAAACTAAATTGAGACTGGTTAGGGATTATCAAATCGGAAAAGAAAAACAAGAACCATTTGGTTGAAATTTGTTTTCTTAGTATTCCGTAGTAGTATCCAGCTCAATATATAATCATAAAAATAAGGTTAAGCATTTTTTTTCATTCCATTCCAATAAAAAAACAGCAAATTCAGTTTAATTGGTTCGTTTTATGAAGCATCCACCAATTACTCGTGCTGATCTCTTCAGTTGTACTTAAACCAAACATTCCAATAGCGAGCTTGTATTATGAATAGAATTGTATGAATCGTCGGCGGATCCAAGTTTGGACATACCGACATCAGGACCGTACTTCACCTATATCCATTGTTTCGTTTAAAGGCTAATGGGGTCCGCTAAGCCGGCCATGTTATTCAAGTGTCACGAAGATGAATGTCACGTTATTTATGAGGTCACTCCGAAAAATACGAATCCACTGCCCTAACAAAAAAGTTATGTTTACGCTTTTCGGGCGCACTCTAAAACACAGCCTCTCCCGAAAATGAAAAAACACACCCAATGGTTTTTTAGAGATATTTCTACCCAAAACGTTATTGTTTTTAGATTTTATGTTTTGTTTGCATTCCTCGCAAACATGTGTAGGTACATTTTGCAGTTTGATTTAGATTTTAGGCTATCGTGCGAAGTGTTTTAGTGTCATCGTAAATGGCTCGGCATTTGACGAGTCGAATAAAAACTTTTGGGTTGTTCGTTTGAAACGGCTAATTATATTTTGAAGTGAACTTTTAATGTTTGTCGTTCCGGTCCGTTAACTGGGGTAATTTTACCTGAAATAACCTTTCATAATTACCGTCCAAACACACGGTAGCATGGGCAGGTAGGCGGAATTTCCGTAACAGTTGATCCGCAAAAAGCTTAGAAACAAGTCAGTGATTACGAAAGCGTGGTGGCTGAGGTGAAATTCAATTTCGTTTGTAAGAAATGAAATATTAGGCAGATACGCGGTTTGAGGTGATTCTCTGACCCGTGTCAAATCAGCACTCTCTGCCACGCCTGGCTAGTATTTACGAGCGAGTTACCGTTTTATGATTTTTTTTATAGACACCGTAAATCTTTATTAGGAATGTCATTTTTTACAGCAATTTCAGTTATTGGTTGTAAGCATTAATATATTTAAAAGAAAACTTTTTAGAGCTCAACGGTCATGAGGCACTAAATAATCATCCTATATCCTATCCTACTAATATTATAAACGTGAAAGTTTGTGAGTATGTATGGACGTATGGATGTTTGTTACTCTTTCACGTAAAATCACACATTTTGATGTAACTTTACAGTAATATAGGTTATCAGAATAACACGTATAATACTTTTTATCGCGGGAAAACTTTTCTTTCCCACGAGAATCCAACTTCCACAGGAGTCGCGGGCAACCATTAGTCTTTTATATAATTTGCCTATAAACCACGTCATCATAGCATTTTTTTTTTATTTGGGTTTTGATTACCATTTCGACTTTTATTCGAAAATGTTTGTTTTTTTTTTCATAGACGTCCTAAGTTCCGTAAGATAGTCATCGTAAAATTGCACCTTAGGTGTGTTACCTTATTTTCTCATACTAAAATTGTAAATACAAAAGTTATTGAACACACTTCGTCTTTGATACTCTTTTACACAATAACTAAAGAACGGATTTGGCTTTAGCTTAGTAAGCAGACAGACTACAACCCGAAATAACACATAGGGTACTTTTAACCTCAGGAAGCAACTAATTCCCACGGAAAAGGCCATTTAGCTGCCGTTGAAACCGCAGGGCGGAAAGTTAGTATTTAATACATTAAAGTGAATACACCTGTAACTAACCCCATGTTAGTTCAGTACATGATACGTTCTAACGCCATGATGCAGACATTGATATACCGAGACCCGACTTTGACTGCACCAGTTAATTTCAAACCACACATCTACGTCACAGACCAAATACCTATTTCCTGGGAACGAGATATAGCCTAACACATTAAACTGAGCTTTGTACGAAATAAGAGGATATGCCAAATGGGTAGCTCGTCAGAATGGCAGTTATTGATTTGGTGAAAGCCTGGAATTCGCAATAAGGGACTAATAGGGGAGTTATTAAATGTATGGCTTGTAAGTAATATGTTATTGTTGCACGTCGAATATGAACGTTTGCCATGTGAGAAGTGATAATGAAAACATACATACTACTTATCAGTACAATAGAATATATCTAACAATTAAAAAAAACTGTCTTTAATGACAATTTTCACTTGGTGTATAGGCAGATAATTATTAGCTTGACATATGCGTTTTACGGCTTAATATAATTAGATAAACAAAAACTTTGAAATGATACGAAAATTGCTATATCCACAGTTTCCATGGTCTACATGTCATGCAATCTCGCCCATGCAAAATGTAATTATTCAAATGTATCGCCATTCAAGGCTTTCACGCATGTAATGCAGAATCCAGAATACACAAGATATCTGTGGTCATAGAATTAATAAACTGAGCAAATTGCTGTGTACTGTCACTGTATGAATATTTCATGCAGGGGACAGACAAGGGGAGATAGGCTAGTCGTAAAACCCAGATGATATGCATCATCATAGAAATTGTTTTCATGATTTGTAATTGTCGGTCCGATTGTCTTTATATCGTGTTCTAATCTATGAAGATACATAATAACATAGTATAGAATTTAGTCCAAGTATCTCAGAATTAATAAGTATTCATGCTTTTTATTTTTACTATTCATTTATAGCCAGAATTTAACGGTCCAAAAGATTGCTTGGCGAATTAATTGATGTAGCGACATGAGAAAATAAATATTAAAAAACTGATAATTCACTTAAATTATAATGTAAGACTTGTATTTATGTAAAATACAATGAAATGAAATAGAATGTGCAATGGATACATCGCCATGGTCTTATATTCTATTCAGCAGATGTAGGCAGTTATTATCATTTACGATCAGTTACCACACGGCTCAGTAAATAATTTATTTAAGCAATAAAAGAAAGGTTCTAGTATATTTACGGTTTAGGATTTTTGTAGGACATGATCAACTTTTTGGAGTAGTTTAATTGAGGCCATTTCATACTATGCGGTTAAAATTACCATAGATTTTACTGTAGGGGTTAGTACTACACCAAATAAATGAGACGCAAAATATTACACTGATACGGTATATTAGATGTAAATTATAATTAAAATGTATTGATGAGTCGCGAGTATGAATTCGACTGAATTACTTTGCTGCGGAAATGCTGACTGTACTTAAAATAACACTGTCGGTGTGACGCACCGTACATTTACTATACATCACCTAGACTAGAAAATGACGTGTTAATAGGTCTTGTTCAGATAAAGTTACGGTTTAAAATCGAAATTATTTTTCACAAAATTGCGTTATCCATATATAAATTATATTCCAATACCTTTGACATTGATATCCGATTAAAGCTCAGCAATATAGAATCTACGTCTTTGAAATAGAAGTCGTTACGAATCCGAAGCTACCTGATGTTTCATATCAGATTTACCAAAAAGGATTTTGAACAAAGGACATGTAAGCCGCTACCCCTTCTCTACCTTTGTGGGAACCACTTTGCATATTTCTGATACACAAGAAGGTAAGCAGATTGATGCTTCGTACGTTATAATATTAAAATTCATGATTAAAGTACATCTAAAACTACCAAAGGTTTTCATACAAAATTATTTACTTCAGCATTTTAAAAGGGTAGTTGCTAAACCTTGTCATAATTCAGATTAGGACATTCACAGTCATTTCATTAACCCTAAAACAACACCCTAATTTAAAAGCTTTAACCCTTTGGCCACAAGTATATTGTACTTTCAAAATTTGACCCTTAAAAAGCCGTGAAACAAATAAACCCGACAGTGTTTTGTCCCGTTCTCATTATTTTAGTTGGGCGGCCAACCTCAAAATATCCTAAGCTATTAACTACCGGAACGGTGACCCAATAAATTTGGACTTTTCATATATAAATCAGGGTTTAGTGTATCCCAGAAGGTCCGCGGACAAACCGAATGGTTTATAAAGAGAATATCCCGAATACAGGGCACTGTGGCCGATTACGAGCGGTTTTGTGTCGGTGACAGGAAAATTACTTGTTTTAGTAGGTACTTGGCCAAATTAAACGGCTGTCATTCGTAATACGGGTATGTATTATAAGAATAGGCCTCGGATTATACGCTTCGTGGACATTCATATTTTTTCTTTATATATTTCGTTTATTCTGTGTTTAGTAAAATTAATAGTAAAAAACCAGTAGTTTTTGAATGGAACCTAATGTAATTGTGATACATCACTAATATGTTAAAATTACGCTTGCTTTTTTAACATTTAAACTTTTTAAAAAATATGTAAAAAATTTGCATCACAAAATTTGAATAGACGATTTCAAACGATTAAATACCAAATAAAACAATAAAAGTGTCTCATTCAAATCGTTTTCTCCAATTATTTCAAAAGGTCTTATTAAAAATACCGTAGGTCCAAATGAAAACGGTTGGCAAATACAACTTCAAAGTTTCAGTAATTGAAACGTCTTTACTGCTGAAAGTTCAACCATTTCTACGTCTTGGAATGTCGCTTTAAATGTTTCAATGAAGCAATATCTTACAACTTCGCTTCTAGATTTATGTTTTAGTTGCATATGTTGAATATTAAAATGAAGTTAAATGAAATAACTTAATATTGTAACGAGGTATTTAGTGAACGTGGCGCATGCGACAATGCTTAAATATCAGATAATAACACAAGACAATCGACATTGTTGTATATAGTGTGTATCTATATCATGTTTCTTTCTAATAAAGTACTAAGTTTTTAGTAGAAAACAGTTTTAGTTTAGTAATAAAGTAGTTAGTCATCACAATACCCACTGAAAGTGGATTAAATAAATTAAAACTTTATTCAATTACACTAATTTACAAAACTACATATAATTTTCATTAAAAATCTCAACACAACATAAAACGTCACTTTTATAACAATGCGTTACATTTTCATTAGTTAAAGCGATATAGCGTTAAGGAGCGAAGATAAATTAAAAATGAAAATCCACTTTAAGTACCGAGCTCTCGTCGACGGTCATGTTTCCTTGGCTTTTAAAGCAGGATATCCTGTCTCTGAGACTTGGAGTCTTTATACGGATCGGCCAAGAAACGAGCTAAAATAATAGATTAGAGGACAGAATGAACGCTGGGTTTGTAAGGGGCGAGTTGGCAATGAATCTGAGAGTAGACGCGAGTAAACCTGTTGTCAATGGTTAGGTTATAGAATATGTGTGCTTTATATGCTATATCAGTAATTGATTTTAGTTTTCTGCTGAAACAGTTATTATTACTTAAAAATTTGATTAATACTTTAGATGAAGTTTGTATGTAAAACAGTATAGATAAAAATAAAATAAAAAATGGTAATAATTTGCCACCAATAAACAAAGTACCTACATCTAAACGAAAGAAATATACAACAGCCTAATATAATATGTTTTACTAGTTGGACATAGGACTCCGTTTCGGATCACAAGTGTTAGAGCCGTAATATGGAATACATAGTTTAGTAAACATTAGGTAGGTACTTTTCTCTGAGCTTAAGGCGTGTAAACACTGACCATAACAGTAAAAGCAATAAAATATTTAAGACAGATTTTACTGTAAAAACCTTTAATACAACTTCGATAAAAAACTTTATGTCGCGTTCAATTTATGTTTTAAACGCCGATAAAATATTTCATTTCACCGTCACGGTTACTAATTTTATCGTTGGGATCAATTTTACGGTATTTGATACTTTTACGATTCGAAAGCGTAAGGGCGTAAAAGGGTTACTGCTGGACCCTAATTGTAGAACAAGATGGAGAAACAATAACGAGTTTACGACAGTTCCGGTTCTTAAACGGTCATAAATAAGGAAAATTGTATAGGTTTAAGATAGGCAATTTTACAAGAATTTTTCAAGATTTTGTATTTGCATTTTGCAAAGAGTACTCTTTTAAAATTTTGAATAAGATTAGTCTGACTCATGCTTTGTACAATATATGCAATAATTTTGTATTAAATTTGTAATTAACCATATAATGATAGTTGTGAGAAGTTGATGAAGTTTCATGAACTCCTTAAAAGTAATTTAAGTTAGTTTTGGTAAATAATTACCAAATTAATTGAGTTCACAAATAATCTAAATCTGCCTAACTAGTTGACTAAATCCTTTGAAAACAATTTACGTACAAATAATAAACTATTTATTGGTTTGGAAATACTCGTAGATGCAGTTGATGGAAAACATTGATTCTGTTTAATTAAAACGAATGTCGCAGAAAATATAATTATATACACACGATAAATAAAATGTATAGCACAGATTGAAAATTATATGCGCACTTTAAATTGCACTAGAACTCTGTCTTTGAAGTTTTAGGCTAATTTTATAATTGTCAAACTTGGGCACTATTATTGGTGTCTGGTTTTAGTTCGGAATGTTTTACCATCGTCTTTTACTACCCAACACTACAACAGCTGTAAAAAGTGCTTAACGTGCTTCACTGGTTTACTCTCCAATTTAATGTTTAAGAATTCCAAAAACAAAACACTGCACACTGCCTTAAAACTTCTGGTTACGTGATCCTCCGTTTTATTAAACGTTTAAGAGCACCTTAAAAAATGCCTTCTCAACCGACCGCCTTACTAGATCCAATAAAACCTCTACGCCATTGAGATTGCAGCGTAAATTACGTTTCAACAAGCTGATGCCAAAATGAAAAAAGCAGTAAATGCACGCGAATAGTTTGGCAATCTTCCTAGAGAATTCCAAGCTGGTCGACGGAGGCTCTTCTCCTGAATTCCTGAGATACATGCTTAGGAAATGCGAATCACGTCTTCACAGAGCAAGGGTTTAACTCAAGGATTATCCGCTGGAATAAAGTGCAGTTCGCAATAGTGAAATATATGACCAGTTGGTTCTTCATGGACAGATCATGATACGAGTTAGAAAACTTTACTGTGAATAGATATTTACTGTACAATCCTTACTATTATTCTAAATGCAAAAATATGTTATGTTTGTCTCTTTGTCTAAATATTCCGCTTCCACAATAAAACTTTTAATGAATTTTCGATAAAGATAGTTTGACGCGTTGGAAAGAAGGAAATGTTTTTTTACAGCGTTATTAAGTCTAATTTTCAGTGGAAAATCACTTTTATCTTCTCAGCCCCAAATATGAGTTCACCTTGTTCATAAAATGAATTATAGGAATTTCGAATCATTTCAAGTATCCATTTGGCAAATTAACATATCGATTCTGAGATAAATCCTTTACTATCTGACCGTCCGTCCTCAAATACACTCTGTTTTGGTACTTCACTCTGCGTTTAATATATTAATTTTCGTCGAAAGGACTATCCGCATGGATAATAAATGGTTTAACACAACAGCCTTTAATATATCATAGTTTAGGAAGCAACCCTTTATAATTCAAATTTGTAACTGATGCCCACATTGTGATTGCAAATCGATTTTCATTTCTTTGAGCGCAATGCGTGCTTATTTCTTATTCAGTTTTAATTACATAACATCATCAGGATGATTATCCTAACACATCCGGCACAATCATTTCAGTAATTAGAATTAGTTCAAATTAACGTCACTACGCGTCTTTTAATCAAAGAGCCATTGTAATAAGCATTCGGTCTCAAATCCTGTTTCCAATCTGTCTACGTAGTTATGTCTATGTTGTCTACGAATATATGTCTATGTTGTCTATGTTGTCTACGTATATATGTCCATGTTGTCTACAAACCGTATTAGGCGTACACTTTGTAGGTATTGATAGTTGTATTACTGCGCTGTGCTTACCCTGAATGGAACATTGGGTTCGTGATATGGGGTACAAATTAGAAGAGGTAGTGCCTATTACTCCTCTCTGTCTGAGACATTAATTTGTTTCAATAATATCGTAATTTATTTAGTCGACTGGAATGTGATTAGTAGTTTTACATTAACTAGTAAGCATTAGTTTGAAATACCAAATAAACATTTTAGGTATTTTTACAACTTAACATATTGACCAGCCGATCTTTAACTTATAGTATTAAGCCACCGTTGATACGAATAAAAGCAAACGCTATCAATTACTACATAAAAAATCCTATGTTAGTTTTCCTCTACAAATAATCATAACAGAGCTATAATAGGTAGGTTTGGTAAAATTGTTATCGATACAATAACCAACCGTCTAAGACTCTCGAGCAGATAAACCGCGTCTAAGTGACCCAAGAGTCCCAATCGTTGGTCACCTTACGTGTACGAAAATCGTCCTTATTTCGCCCGCTTAAGTATGAATTTTATACCACACAACCAGGCCGAGCTTAAGAGGGACTCAATTGGCCACAGCACTATACGGGCGTGATTGCTAAACACATAGAACAACCACAGTTTCTAGCACAATCTACTACAACATCCAAGTTTATTAACTACTAACAATTTAATTAACATAAACTCACACCTTTGGCTAGCCTGCTGAATAAAAATCTAAACCCGGTAAAGTATTTCTACAGCAGTCTTATATTGACTAACGTTTGGGGGAAACGTGTAAGAGAATTAAAGACTTTTTTAACGTAATAGCTTTATATTGAAAAGCATAAAATTGTTTTTAATGTTTTGTGCTCACACTCCGAGCACCAAAATAAGCATCTGTCTGAAAGGAAGCCGTCAACATGCCGATGTTTCCTCTTCAAATTCTATTTGAATAATATAAAATAATAGCTGCCAGTATTTAAGCAATAAGTTTCCTATCTAGCGTGCTTATGCACCTTACATATTGTTAGTTATATTAAAACTGTTTTAAAATATAGCTAACTATACTATCATTCGAGTTATTTCCCAACAAATTTATATCATAATCAATTAAACTTTTGGGAGCTTAAAGGTACAAACAAACTTTAACAGACAGATACAAACGTCAAACTCATGACCTACAGCGTCAGGGGTTAAAAAGCTATCTCACAAACAAAGTAAGCACTTGTGTGTAAAAGCGAACTACATTTTTCCCAGCGTCATAGAGTCATAAAATAATTTAAGGCGAGCCTCGGACGAGACGTTAGCTGGATAGTTGCCAGCTACCACAGGATGCAACCTTATCCCAACAACTGCAAACTTTCAAGAGAAATCCTCTAACTTTTCAGTTATTATAAAAGAGCATGGTTAGTAGTGCCAACATGACCAAAAAAATAACCTTTTTTTTTGTCAGCGAAGGTATAGTGGCAGTTACCACATGCTGCGTCGTTTGAATGGATGTCGTGTGGACGACAGTTGGCAGGGTTCGGACTGTATTAAATTAGACGTTTCGGCAGATGTAGTGGTGTTGCAGTGTGCTCCGTTCGGGGCACATGTTGCTGCCACGGATTACCTTACTCATGCATCATTCAGGTGCAGACTGGGAAAGGTTGGAGAAGCAATGGGTTAAAGTGAATCATTCGAATAGCAAAGCTTTGGTAACTGTAAATATGCCGTAGATTTTTATATAATTGTGTTGAAAAAGGTACTACCTTATTGCTGACTACACAGGCTATTTTTTGAAAAGGATTGTACAACTGATTAAAAAAATATATGAATGAATCACTTTTATGCAAGCCCAAAACCACATACTAACCTAAAAACAACGATTCGTATTTTTCATCCTCACCCCGTCAGCTCATTCAAAACCCCCTTACCAAAACTCTGGAAAATTCCAAAGAAATTACCGCCGGCTATCTCTGAAGCTGAGCTAAGTCCGTGTAATATATCGTTTTCTCAAAGCAAGGTGTAGTATCATCACAACGAGGCATGTTGTCGGCGTTTATCTGATTTTTCCAACACCGACTCATGTTAAATGCATGCGCAACCTGTATTTTGTAATTGTTGAAGCAATTTTTGCAGGCAGTTTGCTATTTTTCATTTTTATTCCGCTCGATGGAAAGCGGCTGCTATTGCTTTTTGTGTATTGAACCTGTTAGGAACAGTTATAGAAGTTATGGATATTTTTGCTTCGATCGATCGATGGGAATATTCAATAATTATTTACAAATTTAATTGAATAATAATTGTGTGGGTTGTTTTAAGTATTAGTTGATGTTGTAATTGGCAATATGACTTCATACCTAGTTTAGATAATTTTTATCAAATACAGTTCACCGACAATTTTGAGGCATTTTCATTCAAAAAAAAACATTTAATACAAATTCCCAATTTAATAACATAACTAAGCAGGTATATGAAGTATGTATGCAAACTTTGTTAATTTTACTATGATATATTATATTGGTACCGGTACACAACCCACACACATACAGCTTTAGTTCAATTGACAGTATGACCAACATATAGGTGTAATTTCCATTCAGCGTCCATAATAGGAAGTTCCTTGGAGTGTGAAATTGGCATCTTCATTCCAATCGGAAGACGGCACGCAATATACGAAGCAATATGAATGTAGCTCCAATACCAGATGGAATGCTTTAATTAAATTAGTAGAAATACTTACCAGGATTCAGTTTTAAATTATTCAAAGATTCAATATTGACTCCGGACTTGAAGAGTTTTCGAGTGACTTAAAGTTATAAACTACGGAAGTAATTGCAGTTGAAGGAGAAAGGTAAATCTACTGCTTTTATGATAGTAACTAGAATATATGTAGTAAAATATATACAGGGTCTGTCGTAATGAATGGATAACCCGTTACCTACAGTTGATCCGGATGTGAGGCTATAAGAAAATGGTGTCTTCTTGCCAGGGTTGTCAACCATAAGAAAATGGCGTAGACTTTTAAACTTTTTTATAAATTTCGCTATTTTTTTCATTTATTCCGCTGCCATTTCTTCAAATTTTGATGTATTTGTATAATTCTTTTAGTATTATACTGCTGAAGACGTGTATTATGTAATTAAAATACAATTTTAGGTGTTATTCACGTTGAACATTATGAAAATACTCATTTTAAGAAAAATATTTCCAATTTTTTTCTTTATGTCAACTTTTGATCATCTCCTGTGGAAAAAAAAAGTATGACGTTATAGCTGCCCATGATCTCAATAAATTGTCTGGTATGTGAAGATTCTAAAAAGGTATAACGATGTGTACTTTACGAGCAACATTAAGTTACAGGAGCGAGAACACTAATCAAGGTCGGAATTTTTACTTTTCATGTTATGATATAAATGGTAGTAAAACCTCGGCATAATGATTTTATTCTATCAAGATACTTTGCACAAACACTATCGGGCCACTAATAGGATATTCAGAAGAAAAGCCGGTTGTTTTTGGGAAAAAAATAACATTACTTCACGATAATAATGTAATGAAAATGTACAAATGAAAATTGTTGTGCTCTAATAGTTACATGCGACAAACATGTTGCGACAAGTTTATTCGAAATTGAAACGGATTTAAAAAATCGAACAAAGACTACATTACAAAGAAAAGGGTACTCATCACATCAGTGTGATTTTGACCATCGCATGTCCTTCTGTTCACATTGGCCCCGATTCTGAAAACACTCTCTAAACTAAACTAAAACTATCGCTGTCACTTACACATCAATAAGACAGAGACAGGTAATTATTTTAGTCCTGTCAAACTAAAATGTACGTGCAATATGACACGGCGAAGGCAATTTTAGGCTAGTCCTCAGCGCATTTCGTTCAATTTCACAATGATGTGTGAATGATATTTTTCAACGTGAATAACACCTTAAATTGTATTTTAATTACATAATACACGTCTTCAGCAGTATAATACTAACAGAATTATACAAATACATCAAAATTTGAAGAAATGGCAGCGGAATAAATGAAAAAAATAGCGAAATTTATAAAAAAGTTTAAAAGTCTACGCCATTTTCTTATGGTTGACAACCCTGGCAAGAAAACACCATTTTCTTATAGCCTCACATCCGGATCAACTGTAGGTAACGGGTTATCCATTCATTACGACAGACCCTGTATAATAAAAACTTAAAAATATCTTATTAAGTTTGAATTTAAAATTTTGATGCGGTTCGTTTATGGTTTTTATTTTTTAAGCATAGAAACTTAGTGACGGGCATTTTCGTGCTACCAAAAAAGCATACGGATCCTAAGTAAAACAACGAATACTGTTTTTTTAATAGAAAACAATGATTTATCAATTGTTAATCTGTGACGACTTAAACTAAGTATAAGTGTTTATTAACTAACCCATACATAATAATGGAAATGAAAAATCGTTTCTAGACTCAACTGTTTACTAGTATTTACTCCCCAACTAATAGCTGTCACTCTACCCAATATCACATAACTGATGACACAAACTCGGTTCGCTTATGACGTCACGTTCACCACAGATAATAAATACCCCAGGGTTTAATAAAGTACTTTAGGGTTCACGGAAACTTGGTTTGGAATTACGACGAACCCCTTAATCACGACGGCCCTCACGAAGTTGTTGTACCAGCGAGTACCAACGCTGGCTTGGTACGTTCTTTTTTACAATTTGAACCGTGAATAAAGTTGTCAAGTACAATGGAGGCCTGTCAGTCAATTTACTGCTGATGCCTCCACTCTGCGAGTGGACGGGAATTGAAATCTAGGGTTGCCATGTTAAAAGACTTAAAAGTTTATTAAAGAAATAAATAACGAAGGTTTTAATTTTCCAAAGTATGTTTTTATATTTTATTTAAATATAACTATGACAGCATTATCTTGAAATCTTGAATTAAAACCTTTTTACTTTTTTATATACAGTTGCTCTTACCATTAAGCAAACAAAAGCAAATATTTATTCAAATCGTAAAATGGTGAAGGTTAGCGCGCACAATGCTCGCTTCCTCCACATTTTATCTTTCGACATGATTTACGGAATCAATAGCAAATAATTTCAGAATATTCAGAAGCCAAACAATGGAATTTTAGAAGCCAAATGTTAATTTATTGTCAAAGAATTTCTGAATAAGTCAAGCGTGACTCGACGTGAAATATCGGTTCGTTTATTTTGAGTTATTAGTTTATTTTAGTGGTTGTAAGATTAATGCGAAACATGCTAAAGTGAATTATAATTTTCTCTAATAAACTATCTTTGTCTATAGATATCTATAATATTAATAGAATATCTTAAATATAAAATACGTTATATCTTTTTAATAAAATAAAATAATTTAAAGTTCATGAAATACCAAAACGTAAAACGCCCTCAGCTTTCGTTGACTACTACATGTGGCGCCCTACATTTTGATACTTCGCCTTTATAAAAAGAGAAACAGCGCCAAAATAAAGTTGCTCGCGCAAAAATATTTGTAAAAGTTTACGATGGCTATAGATGTTCGATTTTTATGAAACTACTCGCGGCTACAAACCCCTGGATTTATATAACTGTCCGCCGCGACTGCCAATCAATATCTATGCAAACGATTCACTCTATCAAAACAAAAAATGCAAAACCATTTTTGTTAAAGTTAGGAAGCCGTTAAAGCTAGGCTTTTTTATTATTTAATCACAAAACAGGACATAGTCATATAATAACATATAAACTTAAACTTTATATTTTTTGATCTAAACTATGTCCCTAAATATGTGAATACAACATGATTAGTACAAAAGCAAAACAAGTATGTACCTATATCGAGTATTATTATTAAATCTAGGACATTAATAAAAACTAAAAACTAAATGCAATCACTAAGAATAACAGGTAGTAGGTAACAATAAATGACTCAATTTCTTTAAACTGTCACTGAGTTTCATTAAACATTAGTATTTGTATTTTGTAAAAATAATTGTCTTCAAATTTATTTTATATTTTGGAAGCGTTTGGTTGAAAATATCGAATGAATTATGATGTTCTTTGGACATTTCGTTGCATTGACGACACATCCTTACGATTGGGTTATAAAAGGAAGTATTATTTTTATAAACTTGAAGTGTGAAAATTTTGCAATGCATATCGCGAGCTCTTGGTTTAATGTTAAAATTTATTTTTGAAATAAGAGAAGGGGAGTTAATAAGGGAATGTATAATTTTAAATAAACATATAAAATCACTGTAATAGCGCCTAGTTTGAAGAGTTTGTAAATTAAAATAATTTAATTTCTCAAAATATGATGCCAGTTTACGATTTAAACCAAGCCTATAACACAAAATTTTTAAAAATTTACTTTGTACTCGCTCAATCCTATTTATATGTACTTGGTAGTAAGGCGCCCAAACGACAGAATTGTACTCTAATATACTTCGGACCAGAGCAAAAAAGATAGTTAAACTACTGTTATGATTACGAAAGTTTTGCGTAGTCCGTGTAATGAATCCAACCAGACTGTTACATCTCTTAATTATGTAGTCGTAATGATCCCTAAAAGTAAATTTTTCATCTAAGAGCACGCCCAAGTCTTTTATAACAGTTTTTCTTTCAAGCCCGTACCCATTGAGTAAGTAGTTATTTTCAATTTTCAGAAATCTTGTTGTGAAAGTAATGACAAAACATTTTTTAACATTTAAGAACATTTTGTTGCTGTGGCACCACACACTAAGAGTATTTAGGTCTTCTTGTAGGGAATTTGAATCCTCAACGCTATGTACTTCTGTGAAAAGTTTCAGGTCATCAGCGTAAAGTAAACAAGGATTGTTAAATTTATCAATTAAATCATTGATAAATGCGATGAAGAGTAATGGACCTAGGTGAGATCCCTGTGGCACTCCAGAGGTTACACATCTAGATGAAGAGAGAAAACCTTTTATAGCAACAATCTGACTTCGCTTATTTAGGTATGATTCCAGCCACCTCAACAAGTTTCCATGTATTGCAAATTGTGTTGTTAATTTTGCTATCAAAATATTATGGTTCACCTTGTCAAAGGCTTTGGCGAAATCTGTATAAACACAATCTACTTGAACCCTTTGAGCAAAGGCACTGCATACATAGTTTTTGAATTCAAGAAGATTTGAGGTTGTGGAGCGATTTCTTACAAAACCATGCTGCTTAGTGGATATAAGGGGATAAATATGGTAGAAAAGTACGTCATAAACCAGCGATTCAAATAATTTTGCCAAACAAGACAATATGCTAATTGGACGATAATTATTGCAGCAGGATTTGTCGCCAGATTTAAATATGGGAACAATATGTGCAATTTTCCAACAGGTTGGGAAAATGCCAGTACTAAGGGACTTATTGAAGATGATGAGTAATGGTTCACAAAGTTGTTTATTGCATTTCTTTATTACTAATGGGGGTATACCATCAGGACCCGAAATACAATTTATTTGAAATACAAGTTGTGACTTTAGCGCGGGGAGAGGTAACAGGGGCTGTGGGTGGTTGGTTGTTGCAAATTGGAAAAAACGTATGATTGGCTGATGTCACACCGAGTGCGCGTGTCACGTGCATTGGCTATTGCTAACACTAGCTAGGGTTTACTTTTGGTTGCTAAAATGCTTTCAAATTCTGTTTCAATAGTAAAAGGGAAAAAATTTAAGGAAAATATCGCAATGGTGATTTTATGATTCGTAAGAAAATATAGTACTCAATTTTCATTTTTTTTTCGTCAATTTATCAATATGAAACTGGGATAGAAGACTTGTCAATATTATTTAGTTATGATGTAATTGATGGTTCAACACAGGTTTTATAGGTTTTGATTCGGCCGTGAGAAAATATGTATCATTAACGTAGGAATTTGTAATATCGCATTTGATTTTCGTCAAAATTATTTGTGTTATGTTCTCGCTTAACAATGAAAGATTTGTGTATATTTTTAAGTTAAACGAAGCTTTTATTCCGACATTTCCGGGGCCAAACATTTCCGGGAATTGAGCTACAACTACTCTTATATTTATTAACAGAAAACTTAACAAAACTATGATCAATAGCGTTATTAGTGGTGCCTTTAATACATATTTTACTTTAGCGCCACACAGTGGTTCTAGTAGCCTGTTTTTTTTTATTAAGTACTCCGCTGACACCAACTATTATAATATATAATATAAACATGACATCTATATAACCTAGTTTTCGTTCTTCTAAGCAACCGGACGTGGTGACTTGAACGTGACACGGACGCAGCCAATTTCAGGCAAATTGCAAGCAGCCAACAGTCTCTATTGGACACGTACACTTACTTACTCGAATAAATGAAAAACATGTGCTGATTCTATATAAACGTAGGTATATAAGTTTACTGGTAAAATATTTTTAAGTAACTTGTTAATTATTTGTGGTTTTAATATGGTCAACCGCAAAAATATATATGTAAAATCTCAAAAACAGATAAAAAATATATTTTTGGAAGTGAGCGTTAGTTAAGTGTTTTATAGACATAACCATACAAATTCTTCATTGAATTTTATCTGGTTCAATTAAGCTGACAATTGCATTTTAGGTATATAACTCCATAAATATAATAAGCTTGAAGTAACTTGCTTATATGTAGTGATTGTTCGGACAATTAATAAGTTGGACCAAGATTCTTAGTAAGGCTTAGATTATCTTGAATCCCCTAATTCAATTCAATGAAGTTTCCTATCCTTTCTCTACCTACATGCTTAAAGAAAATCTATCATTATTTAATTAATTATATTTGATTATACATCCACTATAACATATTAATCGAATTCGTGAAAATTCCCGCTAACGATTTTTAATTAAGCCGTTGTAAGGTTGCGTGTTCACTGGTGTTGATTACATGCAAATAATTATAAGAGGTTATATTGTGTATCAAGCTTTATGTGGTGAAATGAAATTACTGCTCAGGTTTCGATACGTGACTGGAGCAATATTTCAAGGTGTGACGTCGAATTTAGGGTGAAATATAAAATATGGTTATTACTCACTCAGGCATACTATGTATTATTTAAATTCAGAAATAAAGTCATTGAGTTTGGAAGCACGTTTGACTTTTGTTTTCAGTTTAAGTTGTTAAAATAAGCAATCTGCTAATATTCTCTTACTTACTCTATGTAGTGTTCACAACAAATATTTATTGGGCTAATAAGCAAACATCTCTTTAAATTAACATGAATTAATAGAAAATACAACAGGTAGCCGCCATTAGATTCAATACAAAATCCGCGTCCAAACGGCAGTCACGCCAACCAGTGATGTCCATCGAATGCTAGGGATGTCCAGTTACCGATTACTTTTGTTTTACCGCTAACAGTAGGCACATAACAAAGAATTTAGCTGTTGGACTATTCATCTGTTAATTATAACTCTTTATTATAAAACCCAATTCATTTACAATTCCGTTTTATACCTGAAAAAAAAAAACAAAAGTGTATTCTTATCAAGCATGTCCTAAAAACTGCACACCAACCTGCATAACTCTGAAATGAGAGCAACACAGACGGAAAGCAGATACAAAAACGTAATTGCAACCACCATCAAGACCGTATGAATGGAATAGTGACGAGCTGTGATGGCTCTGAAGCGAGTGTGTAGCTCTTTTGATGAAACCATGATTACACCATACATAACTCTGCATAGATGCATGCAAGTCGAACAAGGTAGGGGAGACCTAGGAGAGTTGTGACAGAGGTGAGTTGTTACAAGGACGATTCCTTCCTACCTATTATAGTTAGCGAGGTGGCATCAACGGCTTTTTTGTCGCTTTTGAGACGCGCTACTCGGCTCAATTGCCTGCTGGCGGCCCAAGCAAGCGGTTGCGTAAATATGTCGTCTATGTAAAAAAAAATACGAAAAGTAAGTTTTTCTTCAAAATTTCATTTTAATTTTTATTAAGTCGTACTATATGTGCATTGTTGTCTTATTTTTTCTTATGTTATATAGTTAATCAAGTCTCAAAACAATGGATTGTTCTTTTGTGTGCGCATCGTGTTTAGGAAATATGAATTATTATTCGGAGCATGTCGTTATTTTATACACCTAGGAGAGTTGTGACAGCCTGTCACAACTCTCCTATCTTGCTCAGTTCCTGAAGCCTATGCAAATAGAAGATCGAATGGGCAGTGGATTATACTGGAGAAGACTTGCAATACGTTTGTCATAATTGCAAATTGATTAGATTAAAGAATCAGATTAGATTTTAGACTTATTATAATTATAATATGATTGATCTCAAAGCGATGCCATTTTAAGTTGATAAAACAATATAATTACTTGTTATGTTAATGTTGATCTTTTTTAGTTGGTACTTAAGGAAAAATTAAAGTACTTTTAAGCAAAAAAAAAGTTTTATTGGTATTTTTATACCCAATAGGTTAAATACAATGCTGTCACAACTTACCTCGGTACCTGTCACAACTTACCTCGCTGGTAGGAGAGTTGTGACAAAAGGAGTGGTCTTTGATTTTGTTGGTTTTCTCAGAAACCTCAATACTTTGATTAATTTTCGTGATTGTTTTGAAAACAGTAGTAATGTTGCTAAATTAATTCCCACAGTTCATACCTGTGGAGTGTTTCTTGATCGAGATATGGCCCATAAAGTAAAAATTGTCACAACTCTCCTCGGTCTCCCCTATTAGAGCCCTGGAAGAGATAGGTTTGAATGTTAGAAATGTGTGATTAGAAGGTGTGGAAGGTTAGTTAAAGTTAGTAAGTAGAACTGAAGCTTGGGTATTTTTACTACTTTGTTTATGCGACTCTTCCTTACGCCATTTTCAAAATACGAGTATAAAGTTGTTGATGGACAAACAGTGAAATATATATGTTTTGGCGGTAGAAGTGTAGATTTTTTTTGGATATCACTAGTTGTATTTGCAGCCGGAATTCGTCTACAGTTGGGTTCCTATAAGTCAAGTCAACTAAAATGCAAATAAATAAAATCAAAGTTTCATAAAACTATTTTAACTGGGTTTGCGTATTTACAGTACATCGAAGGAAATAAAGTTATTACAAAGTTAAAGTGGCAGTGGGCAAGGTGAATAGTTTGCAGAATCGATTGGCGGTGAAGCGAAAAAGTACTTGCACAAAATATAGAGGAAATAGGGTGATATTTTCAAGTAAGGCCGACTGTTTTTAAATATTAGGAGCTTTTTGTACGTAAAATTATCTCATAAGAGAAATTTTTTTCACCATTTTACTCGAACCCGGAAAGTTTTCAATTTTGTTATCAACAGCACATATGGCTAACAATTCTACACACCTTCGAGCTGGTTATTTCTTTTGGCTTACGATTGTTTAAAGTCAAAGAACCAAATATCATACGTTCATCATTACAATGTATGTACCAGTCACATAAAATCACTGGATACTTTACCCTTTCCTTTCAAGAAAATTTTTTCTATGTGGATGTTAAACCAACATAAAGAAGACTTGATATAAGGTATATGCTCTACGGCAATATAAAACACAAAGAGTCTGGTTATTTACTATCCAGTAAGATTACTGCTAAAGACTGAAAGCCTAAACTTTGTTATTGTTAATTCCTTTTTCCTTTTGTAAAACAACAAGTCTTATTACAGACAATTTAGCGATGAGGGAAACAAAGCCAATTACGAATTTCATTACAGAATAACCATCTCCGTTTCCTGGACTTAATGATTGATATTTTTAATTAAGTCTGTCGTTATTTTAGTACCACTGTTAGCGATGTCTCTTTAATTGGCAATTAGGAACTTGTGTTCACAATCTATTTATTAGAAAGTCTTGTTTCCGACCAACTGATATTTTACAACGTGCTGCTAGCATTTTGTAAAATATCAGATTAATTAAAGTAATCTTACTGATCCTACTAATATTATAAACGTGAAAGTTTGTGACTATGTATGGATGTTTGTTGCTCTTTCACGTAAAAACTACTGGATGGATTTTTATGAAATTATACAGTAATATAGGTTATACATCAGAATAACATATAGAGTACTTCTTACCGCGGGAAAAATACACTCATCCCTAAGGGAAACCAACTTCCACGCAAACGGAGTTGCGGGCGGCCACCAGTCATATAATAAAATAGTAAAATTTTCTTTATCTCTATGAAAATTTTGTAATCTGTGAATTAGTCATGTAACATTGAGACATAACTAATTCACAGATTGCAGTGTTAACTTTTTAAATACTGTGTCAAGACCGTGCCTTCGCAGTTATTATTTTAATATGACTAAGCAGGGTTGGCAATATTCGTTTGTTAATATATACTGACTGAAAGTTGATATAGGACAAAACTGAATAAAAGGTTAATAATTTTCTTCATTTTCTTACTCAATATATATTTTTTTAAACTAATTATCCATCTATTGATATCAAAAGTCCATGTTCCGAAATAAAAAACTAATACCTAATGTAAAGCGGGTACATCGTACGAGAGAGACAAACCAATATCGTCTTCCCGCTTACATGCGCTGGCGCCAGAAAGGCGGTGACGTCATCGGGTGCTACGCTGCTCCGGGTGACAAGAACACTACGACGTAGAAGCTTTGTCGGCATTCGCTTTCGGGGGACGGTGCTCGATAAACGTGTCCAATTCTTCGTATTTATAAAAATATAGTTTCTAACCTAACCTAACACTACTTTGATGAGCTTGAAAACATGTTATAATTTACCTACTGCCGTATAATCATAAAAAATTTAACGATTGTTCGTAATTATATTGTTCAATTGCTTTATTACTCCTTTAATTAATGCTATTAAACATCATCCTGAGAACTAAATGGATGCCATTTTTTATTTTCGCTTTAGGTGAATTATTTTCGTTTGCTTCAATAAAGATAGTTAGACGTGTTTTTGGCACAAATCCGCCGCAACGAAGCCTCACATTCTGCTACCTACTTATGTAAACTACAAAACGGTTTGCCAAATGTCTTATAGACTGCCATGTCGTAAAATTTTAAACCTTTATTTACATTACTAGTGGCCGCCCGCGACTCCATTCGCGTGGAAGTCGGTTTCCCGTGGGAATGAGATGTTTTCCCGCAGTAAAAAGTACCCTATATGTTATTCTGATGCCTACCTATATTACTGCAAAGTTTCCTCCTAATCCGTCCAGTAGTTTTTAAGTGAAAGAGCAACAAACATCCATTCATACATCCATACATACTCACAAACTTTCACGATTATAATATTAGTAGGATCTATGTGTATACTAGCTACGTACGCAAAGTCTAAGTCACGAAGGTACCCTGGTAAGTGGAAATGAAAAGAGAACAAGTAATGTAACTTCTTAGATTTACGCGATCATTATTATTTGAAATTAAACTCATTTTGACGGGTTTTACGCGTTTATTATATTATTTTTGATAATCCGAAGTTTCGACATTTTTACAATGACGTGGTCACGGGTGACAATAAACGTGTAAAACCCGTTAAAATGAGTTTTCAAGAGAACACCTATATGTTAACAAATTTCAATTTATTTTTTATGTGGACACACTATGCTTGTGATTAACATGCAAATCATTTTGAGTAGTTTTAGGTTTCTACATTATCTTGTTCGAAATCTTGTTATGATACAGCCCAATACTTCAATAGCCTGAGAGATAACAAGATTCTCCATTGGTAATTTATTAATAATATATTTTTAAACTTTGACCTCGCAGCTTAATAGAAGTCTGGTAAACAACTTGTTCTGAGAAACTAAAGCTGTTGTTTATTTTGTTGGGCCAATCTTCGATATAATCTGCTTTCCTGCGCCAATATTGATAAAATATATAATGTTATATAAATATTTAAGTAGGTTGTGGATACTTAAGTAGTAATCTGATATTCAAATTGAATTTCTACTTAAGAAAATAACCTTGCAAAACATTTGAAGTAAAACTTTGGATATCAAATTTTATCTAACTTGTAAGATCCTAATAATATTTGATAATTCTAATAAGTATGGCAGTTCTAGTATCATAGACCTCTATGTAGTTACATGTACTCGCAGTTCGCTTTTGTATTGTGTGCATTCAGCGATGGTTTAAATAAAAACCCAGCCCTCTGGAATGTGAATATAAAACCACGCTTGTCAGACTCACACTTTATCTAACATTTTTACAGTGTTTTTACTATTTTCATCAAAAATCACACAAAAAACTGACTGCACAAAAAGTGCAACTATTGTTTGCATTTTCACATATTGATTTGAGCAAAGGTCATGTTGAAAAGTAACAAAAACTGTTCAAAATATTTGGAAAGAACTGTTATAAAAACATACCCTAAGCCAAGACACCGCATATTTTTGAACAGATGGGACCTGAGGCATCGACATGAATCTAAACCAGCTAAGAAAGATGAAAAAAAACTGACCAAATGCATGTCGGACTAACACATTAAAAAATTCCAAAACAATATGTATATTGTATGGTTAAAATTAAATATTAATTTTATTTTGTTTTAAGTATGTATAAGCTGTTATAGCGGCAACAGAAATACATTATCTGAAGATTTCAGATTTCTACCTATCACTGTTAATGAGATACAGTCTAATGGAAGATGGACGGACGGACAGAAGGGGCTGAGCAGTACCCTCTTCTATATTCTGGGTACGGAACACCAAAAAGACACTTTACATTTAAAAAGAATAAATGGTGTCTAACGTCACATAGATATTGGAAAATTATAATAGCGTTGAATATGTAGAAAACTAAAAAAAATAGTAGTTTCCAAGTATAATTTTAATAATATTTCAAGCCTTATCTGAAGGCTAAAGACTGCTGATTTTATAGTAAACTAGTGGCCGCCCGCGACTCCGTTCGCGTGAAAGTCGATTTCCCGTGGGTATGAGAAGTTTTCCCGCGGTAAAAAGTACCCTATGTCCTTTCCCAAGTTCAAATCTTTCTTCATACCAAATTTCCCCGAAATCGGTTCAGTGGTTTAGGCGTGAAAGCGTAACAGACAGACAGACAGACAGACAGACAGACAGACAGACCGACAGACAGACAGAGTTACTTTTGCATTTATAATATTAAGTAGGGATAGTAAGAAAACGTTATAATTAACAGTAAATTTTCTAAAAAAAAAACATTTTAGTTACATTGTCCCTCACTTGATCCTAGTAAAGACTACCACTTCATAATTATGTTAGCTTCGTTCTTTGATGCTTTGTCTTTGATCTTCGTCTTTAAGTCCATCAGGTTTCTAGAACATTGTCGTTACATCTTTAATTACTACTTGAGCTCCCCTCTTGTTACTTTGGACGAGTTACTTCTTACCTTCTTGTCTCTGAATTAGGTAATTTACAGGCAGGAGAAAAGCATTTTATAATAATAAGCTAGGAAAAAGATGGCATATGTTATTGAGATATTGATGTTTGTTTAAGAAATCGGTAAATTAGAAAAACATATTTTGAAATCTAATAATAGAAAAAAAAAGTCGGGGGAAAAAATTTAAAGCTGATATTTTTTTTACCTATGTCAAACAATGTCTGGTTACAAACTCAAAGGTGTAAATTATACGCGTATTATTTTAATAAATATGTCTAGAACATTATCAGTCACTAAACAAATAACTACTAATTAGCAAAGTTCAATCTTAGTAGTTAAAATTATAAGAACAAAAACCATATACGTATTAATTTTGATCAAATAGAAGTATAATTACATACGCCCATAATTACTGTGTCATGTTAAGAAATAATATAGAAAGGACGATAACCTAACAAGTACTTTAAACTGACCCAAAAGAAAATTGTAACGTTTGCAACCATTTAATTTGCATATGAATAAGTAATGTCACTATTCATAGCATTTAAGAAAGAATTTATTACATGGAAATCATTAGTTATTTTCTTCATAGATTACAATGCTGGACTATTTAAACAGAGTTCTTCAGAAATTGCACAAAATGGAAGGGTTGAACTGAATTGCAAAAAAAATACTTTTTTACAGCAATCCCAGTTCATTTATTTAAGCTTTAATGTCGAAAGTTAAGTTTGGGGTGCAAATAATAGGTTTTCGGGGGGGTTATTAATTATATTCGTTAATGAAGACCAATTAGCGAGGTCATCAATCTTCGGCTCAGTCGCTGCGATGTGATATATGACGTCATTTAGTTGGCTATCGACGCCACGCAAACACGACAAAGTTATGTCGTCATTATAGTGTCACAGAAGAAATAGTTAGTGCTACTGTAATAAAAAAAATTGCCACCCGGTTTTCAAATCTTAGAATTGTTAAACGACGCCTACAATTGCTTACAAAAAGGCTATAACTTTATTCAGGGTAAAGCATACTGACAAATGTTTAAAAGCCAGAAATTCACGTAATACACGTACTCTATTGCAACAGTATATTTACAAACGCCACAACAAACAATAAATGTTATTAATTGCATTGAGCTAGAAGGATCCAGACACAAACATGACTTCTTCCTGTAAACACGAGTTTCCGTTGTAGAAACAATTGATAATTTTATCTCATACGAACGATATTTTAAAATGAAACATAACCTCCAAGAACCGTCGATGTACAATAATCCGACAGCAGAATAGAAGTAGAATATTTGTTTGCGAAGCCCGTCAATTTGTTTTAAGACAATGGAAATTCAAAGTTTTCTGATATTTTATACTTGGCCAACTTCTTTTTGTAGATGGAAATAGAATATGCCTGCCTACTTTCGAGATGATATTACGAAATCAATCCTTTTAAGTAACCTAATTCCCTTAATAAAGGTTTTTGGTGCTTTGGTATTAAAGAAGAAAAAGTTTAAGTAGACCGATTGGAGAATGAATCCGTGGCAAAAACACTCTTATTTCGTTTATGTTTCGTAACGTGGGCGCCTGACACGTGCGTCTATTTTGAACGCAACCTGGCACTTTCCCATGGGGTGAGGTTTTTGAACGCACATCAAAGCATTTAAACTTATTCAAAGTCTCGTGCAACATGTTTGCAACAGTAGGAATTATTAGCGGCTTTGAGATAACTGCGCACATATCTTGACATCGGGAGTACTTGAAAGCATATCTGAGTTGAGTTAACTTAAAATTGTTATGCTCGATTTGTCTTACCCGTTTTGTGACAGCGAAATAATTTCTGTAAATTAGGGCAGGTAATAATCATGGTCACTTTGATGTGCTAGAATAGTTATTTGAAGAAAATTATGCGAATTAATTGCTTTTAATTAGTGAGAAATCTGCTGTTTATTTTTAAATTGAACACGATAAATTTATCACACTAACTAAGTAATGCTTGTTCCATATTCGATTAATCGTACACATCAAACATAATAAAAAACATTTTGTATATATTTTAATCATATTGCATCTAGAAAAATAAAGTAAAAGAACAGTCTAAAACTTGTACAAAAAGGGTTCCGTATCAAAAATTCAGTTCATACTTTAGCAACATTTGGGGTGTCGGGCGACTCATAGAAATGTATGGGATATGTGCATTAGGTACAATAACTGGTATCGACATCACTCGCATGCTTTTACCGGAATGCTGAAAGCCTCAGACGTTGAAGAAGAGGGCTTTTCTATTGAAGTACCAAAATTATAACTTTACTACAACTGATTTTAAATTATGAAATAATATCAAGCAAGAATAAAAATCCGTTTTCTTTTAAACAGTAAAAAACTGCCTATAAGCAAAATATGATTATAAGTTTTAAGGTCGTTATTTTATACCATACAAAATAATTCAGATATCGTTATCATGTAATTATCTAAAGAGTTGACAGTTTTATGAAATAACCTAACAAAAGTGCTAAAATATTTGAAGGTGTAGATGGGAATAAACTCACCTCTAAAACGTTGTTTACATACTTGACTTTATGTTGGGTTTCCATATCACCCTGTATTCCCCAAATATTTGCCAACTTTGTGTACATATAAAAAGCTGATACAGCTTCTATTTTTAATGAAAGTATAATACTGCACTTCTACCGCGATAGCACGAAAATATATGAGCAGGGTTTTTGTTAAGCTTGAATTATTTTGTTTTGGCATACAACGTTTTACTGCTTTAAAGTTTTGGTAAGGTTACACAACATACCCAAAGATTACAGATGTATTTAACCTTTCAAGAGACAGCTGTCGGTCACCTCCGCTTCGACTTACATAAATAACTCGGTCTCGACAAATCAGTAGCTACCTAACCTTCAATTCCTCTTGAAATCGACCAAATAATTCTTAGACTCCCCGCTGAAGTTTAAACTCTCCAATTTATATACCAGTGGAAGCAATACTTTATCTACCTGTACACGAAACAAAACACAGATGAAACAGCCATAACTTCCGAACTGTTTCACATTATCGTTAAATTATACGCGTTTACCGAAGTATTGCTCAGAATGTGACAAAGTTTTTCGATAAGCTCGTCCAGTTACGAGCGAACTCCGCCTACGTTTCTCCCATGGCTTTTGTTTAGTTATAAAATATGAGAAAATAAGGGTAGTTAGAGTTTTATAGGGAGAGTTAAAATTACGATATTAAAAACGAACTTTAGTATGCGAATTGAATTTAAAGTTTAGCTTTTTTTCTTTTCAGTAGTTGACTCGACGTAACGAATTTAGTTCGTTAAAAAGGAAACATATACCTCAGTATAAATTATTTATGACCTTCACACGTTTTATAGAGTAGTCAAAATGAGATTATTTTACTCCCTGTTTTCATAGAGACTTAAAGCTTTGTTATTCTCATGTAATATTTTTTATGTTATTTGATATACATTTTTGACCATTGACAAATAAAGCAGCAAAACAAATTATAAAGTTTTAACAAGTCTTATTAAAAAATACAACTGATAAGACTTTATAGTAGAGTGCCGAGAGTTTTTCCGCCCGATTTTTCTCTCGGTTTACTACGGTCTTTGCTGATGAATGTAGGGGTGTCCCGTTTTTATTTTTGCTTTTGACAATGTATAAGAGATTAGTTTTTAATACAACGTACAGTTTCATTTCATTTCATTTCAGTAGGTTAAACTTTAAAATTATATACTAATTTCTCATAATATTCCGTAATCAGTGTTGTTGATAGGGTTGTCTGCAATGAAATATCAGCTTCATTTGAATGCAACGCGTGCTGTTTCCCGCTTGGCTGATGAAACGAAGAGGTCTCTGCTACAAAGAATACGTGGGTGACGTAGAATACACTAACGATACATCGTGTTGAAAATATAGTAATGTTAGGCAATTTGTAGGTACTCTAATCCAGAAAAATATCACTAAAGCGTATTTTTTTATTGTTTTCTTGTTTGTTAAAAAATATTATGATAAAACTAATTATGTTACCTATGAACATCACATAAACCAAAACAAAGAGACGGCGTATTTTACCCATTAGTATATTTGCTCAACTAATTAGCCTCAGTAATAAATAATATCTTTCCATATCTTATCCATACAAACCGAGTCACTAAGCTATAGTTTATTGTTTAATCCAACTAATATTGATGTATGGATGGATGCTTGTTACTCTTTCACGAAAAAACTACTAGATGGATTTCGATGAAACTTGACAGTAATATAGATAACACATAAAGTACTTTTTACCGTGGGAAAACTTCTCATTCCCACGGGAAACCGACTTCCACGCGGGTGGCCAATAGTACTTTCATATACGCTCTATTTTCTAACAGTTCCTTCTATGTATTCTCTAGTCTACAGAAGAACAGATAGTATCGTGGGGCCGTCACGTTTACGAAACATGGCGATTCACCGGCAGCAAATCGGCTTGGCGATGAGCTTTGCAAATTTGTGAATACCGATGTATTTGATACGAAACTTCGGTGAGTTTTGCAATGGTAGTAAACAGTAATTGGTAATGTCAAATGGAATAGAATAGAATAATAGAATAGAATAAATCCCCAGACTAAACACACTAATTATGTGGCCCTTAAGTAAGTGCAGTAAGCTCTTGTGTTGTGACAATGGACTAGGAGAGAAACCTAGTTACACCCAGACACGAGCCAATGTCGAAAAACAACTTTTACGATATTGGCCCGACCCGGGGATCGAACCCGGAACCATCTGCTTTGCAGTCTGGTATAGTTACCGCTGCGCCACAGAGGTCGTCAAACAAGAAATATGGAAATGTCATGTCATGTGCAATGAAGCAGTTGTTGCTTTTGAATAGCCTAAACGTACTTGTTTCGGAAACAATCCTACTAATATTATAAATGTGAAAGTGTGTGAGGATGTATGGATGGATGGATGGATGGATGGATGTTTGTAACTCTTTCACGTAAAAACTACCGGATGGATTTGGATGAAACTTTGCAGTAATATAGGTTATACATCAGAATAACACATAGGATACTTTTTACTGCGGGAAAACATCTCATTCCCACGGGAAACCGACTTCCACGCGAACGGAGTCGCGGGCGGCCATTAGTAGGTAATAATAATTTCACAAATACCATATACAATGACATTTATATATTATGTAGATGTAATTCCGACATATTCCAAATATAAAACGATTGCTTAACATTAGTTTTTGTTTTTTTTTTTTTTTCAAATGAATATTGCAGTTATGCAAATTACTGTCTGGAATTAAACTCTACGGTAGGTACTGGAAGGTACTAGCAAACTTCAAAAACATCTAGCATACTTGTATAAAATTATCTAAAAAAATAATCACTTTTTCCCGCGTTATTTATGAAGTCGAGTTGAATTGAAAGCCAGTTAAAAGTTATCATGATTTATAAACACTATTTTAATATACGTTGATTAAATTTGACTAACTTACGAATAGAATTCATTATTTTGTAGATACTGTCACTGCTGACTACACAAAATTTAACTATATTTATTATCTTTATGTGGTTTCATACATTCACAGTTCCCTAAAAACCAATTGTCAAACTCATTAAAAACTCGTTAGCAGTGTGTAGAATGATATCATTTGATAACGTAACATGAGATCCCTGTTTACTAGCCCTAATGGAGAATCATTTCGACAAAACTGCGGCAGAATAGCAACTAAAATATTTATGACGTCAAACCACCGTACTATGACACTTTGCGAGACATTATCTTGACAATAAAACACGTTATAACAACGCTATTCTCTACATAGTTTGTGTATGTAATAATTTGTTGTATTTAATAGAAGGCTAAAGCACAAAGGTTGATAAACAGATAATTATTGAAAATGCCTATTTTAAATTTCCTGGTATTTAGTCTGAGATAAATAACCATGATTAAGTAAGGAGCCAAGAGCCTAAGATGGAAGCTATGTAAACTGCATGAAGCTAAGTTTATGAAAGTTTCTGTCAATTATTAAGTACGTCATATACAATGCATATGACCCGCACTCAAGTCCTTCACACAACCAATGACACGCGCTTATCAAACGCCAGCATGTTGCTAGAAATAAAATAAATCAATAAAACATAGAAGCTTGAAATAATATCTATGAAAAATTAAAATCTTTAAAAAATGCCACATTCAATAAATAAATAAATAAACCCTTTAGACTACCATACCTAAACTAAGCAAAGCTTGTTCTATAGGAACCACATAATGGCCTAGGGTAGAACATTTTGAGTCGAAAGCTGTTAGTAATATCCACAAGATCTTTACAAAATAGCAGCATTACCTATCCTATATCTAAAAAACCTGCCTTCTCAGTCTCAGGGGCTACCTACAAGAAGCTTCGCACAAGAAGTAATTCCGTATCTTCCTGCACTTTATTGCATTTTGTTAATTTCCTCCCCAGAGAGGTCGAACCGGGTGTTACAGGCGTTTGTTAGTTCGAAAACAAAAATACCAAGGCAATTACGGATTCATTAAGGCACGATCAAGTCGCTTTTTCTCTCTCAGGATAAATTTTTGTTTTTCCGTTTTTTACTCTCGTTACGTTGGCAGAAATAAACGTTGGTTGATTATGAACGAGGTTTGCATTTGTAAATGAAAGAAAATTGACATCAATTGTATTAGAAGTTAGGAATAAAACAAAACTTAGTCATTGCATATACTCGTAGCTTAGCAACAAATGCAACTGAACTCGAATATGCAAATCACAACGAAAGAAGCTGAGCCATTGAAGCCCGAGTAATCGCAAACAAGATAACCCATTATAAAATTGGTCTCATATTTTCAAAACTGATAATTTTATTTTATAATACAAGAAACCTAAAGGTTTAAAGTAATGAGTTAAAGGCTTAAACATTGAATACTATTGATTATTTATAATATTTCTTAATGTGGACATCTAGTTTCCTTTTTTTTTTTGCGAAATTGCTGTTATCCAAAAAATAAATTAATAGCAGGTACATCTTCATAACTGAAACATTTATAAGCATTAAGCAGTACTTAGAGTGCATTAAGTAAAATAGCTCGAATCCCTAAGTGCTCCTTTGTATCGCTGCAAGTTCTTCGACGGCAATTTTTACTTTAATTTCTTTCCATTAAGCACTTTAAGGTATTTGAAGTTAGCTATTAAGTAGAGCTTTTAGCAAAGTATGGAAGTAATTAGGTCTGAAACGTTAGGATTGATTCTGAGAACTTCGCGAGGTCTTAACATGTTGGCGAGTTTGAAACTAAAAGGTTGCCGCCAATTTTGTAATTACTTGAATGTTTACTACCTTTGAGTTAGTTCTGAACTTCTAACCACGGCTTAGCGGTAACGATATATTAATAGATAAAATATATTGTTTGTAAACTAAATTATATTTCAACTCGTTGTAAAATATTTATACGAAGCGTATTTTATTTTTATAATTATGTGATAAAAAATTAGAGGGTAACTGTTGGTCTAAATTAAACAAAAAGTATTCTATTGAAATGAAATGTAGTTAAATCTACATTTTAACGAGGTAGAAATAAAACAGAGTATAATCGTTTTTTTTTACTAATGTTTATTATTGTTCCTGGAAAATATATTCACATTGTATAGCTGTGGAGACTGATTTAGAGTGGTGCCACACGAGCGTTGTCGGTGCGTTGCGTCGCGTCGTCGCAACGCAGTGATTTCAACGGACAGAGTGCCACACGAACGTTGCAATGTCGCGACGCAACATCACTTTATTCCGGCGGCGCCGCAGCGTTGGTGTGGCGTGTGCTATTTTATGATTTTCTAAAACGCACTGCGTTGCGCTGCGTTGTCGCTCCGTGTCACCCCTCGCCTCGTCTGTCACGCCGCTTTTTCCGCTTCACGCGCGTTCCGATGCCGCACGCTGTTCTAACGCAAGTGTAGCTTAGGTTAAAATATATATGTAAAACTACGGAGCGTTATCGCTCAGTCGTCGCAGCGACAGCGCAACGCATCGGCAACGCTCGTGTGGCACCGATCTTACGTATACTCTAAGCGTTGTAATGAAAAAGCCGTTATATTGATGTTTATTACACAACTAATATCTACATGTTGCTTCTATACAACGAATAACAGTTATCCGTTAACGTTTATTTATATTAACATTAAGCTACAATGAGCCGCTACTTTCTACCATATCTCTTCGCACGTTAAACCTGCATCACAATATATATCAAAATAAATATTTTTAGTTGCAATGACCAATTTTCCTTCAGCAAAAATTTTTTAATATTTCCTATATATAAATACCAACCAAATTATATTAAAATCTGTTGAACCAGTTAGGAAGTTCAGCATTTTACACCTTTCCACCCTGTTAGCCCACACCTACATCATTCATATAACTCCAGAGGTCATGTTTGTCTAGTCGTCTATTACTAGCCGTTCGTTAGTCGGCGGCCGCTTCCGGTTTCCTTATCACGCCACTTCCGGCTCTCTGGATGTTTTGTTTCTTTGAGTACCAACCGGAAACGGATGCCGAGAGCATCGTGACGTCGAATACTGAGTACGTGGGATTTTAGTTCGCACTTGTTGGGTGGTTTTTTTAGAGAGGGATGCTTTTTGTAGGAGTAGTTAGGATTGGGAAATAAAAAGGATGGTGTGGATGTGAGAGGGTTAGTTTATAAGTTTTCAGTTTTATAATATATTATTAAAATTATTTCGTTACCAACTGCATAAATTTTGGTAATTCTACAAAGGCATATTAATTTATAAAACTTATAAAGGGTTATTTGTAATTGGCGCATCACCTCATGCAGGCGGCTTCCTTACATCAATCCCAATAACTTTTGTTCTATGACTTTTTGCAAAACTTGATAATTAACACAAAAACAAAAAAACAAAAACAAATTTGCGCGCTCTGTTATTAAAACTCTGTATTTTGTAAGAAGTTCCTAAACCGGTCGCCCCCCCCACCGTCGCCCGCGCGCCTGCCACGCCAGTTGCGTGCGCGTAGAGTATTGTACCGTTTAGATATGCACCTAATAAAATTGTATGGAAAAACTTTTTTTTTTTAAATATTAATTTTAATTATTCGTTGGTTAAATGTTGTTGGGATTGATGTAGAAAAGCTGCCTACAAGAGGTGATGCGTTAATTAGAAATAACCCTGTATATAGTCGTTTGGTCGGTAATGCTTAAAACTGTATTGAATCTAATCAAAGCGTTTGTAAATTTAACTAGCATGCATAAAACAGAAAAGGTATAATCTGCTACATTGTATCTTTTGTTGAAACAATTATTTTAAATCAATAAAAATATTCTTTACACCGCTTAGAGAATACCCGAAAACCATATCAATTGCAATAAATCAAGTACAGTGAAGCCGACACGACAGCGTCATACCGTCATAATTGGAAAAATGGCCGATCGCTGCGCAGTAAACTGGACAAAGGAATAACATAGCCCAGTCAAAATGCCTCTAAGCCCGGGGGAAATTACAGATGAACTGACGAGCCTGTAGTTTGTGGCTATAGTGTTGTAAGTAGGTATAACCCGCACCAATCATGACAAACAATGATGACAATAGTGAACGTGACTTCAATTGTGTAGAGTTCGATGCGGATTTTGTGTTTCCAATTCTGTTGTTCAGACTTTTTTTTTTGGCTTCGTATGTGCCTCAAAAAAAGATCTTGTGAAGGTCAGTTCCACACAGTAGTGTGGTACGCCTTTTTTGCAGGCAAGTCTTATTTACAAAAGCCTGTAATCAAGTTACAATTAATATCAATTAATTTTGTAGTCTAAAACACGGACTTCTTACCGATCAAATAAATACGGTCGTTTATATTGCATATTTTAATAATCGCCAGGGACTAAAACGTTCTTAAAAAGGACGTTACGTCCGAAAACTGAAAAGTACCTATAACCCTAAATGCGTGTTAGCCCGATCTTAGCCGCTGTTTATAGTATGTTCCGATATGTGTTTATAAAAATAAAAGATTACTTATCTTGTTTAAATATTATTTTAAAAAAGAGTTAATTTTCGTGTTTTCTAATGAATGTCTTGAGGAGGAATAGCCACAACAAACGATGTTTTATTTTTGTCTTGCCCACTTTGTGACGCTTTAATATTTTGTTTTAAATCGTTTTTCATCATAAAAAAACAACGGGAAAAACTGAGATTCCATATATCTCAACAATTCCAAGTTGAAATAAGTTTGGGATATTTTAATGAAGTTCACATTAAATATTTACATATTAATTCAATCACATTGAAAGACACTTTAAATCGGTAACATGATTATACCAGCCTTTGACAGAGTTTCTGTGTCATTGAGTCAATTAATTGAATGGAGGCTTCGCATCCCGTTTCCCAATTTATCCAAATCGGACTACATTTGTCCGATTAGTGAAGTCATTTATTCTTTCAGCCAGAACTAGGTCGGTAACACTGAAACATATTGAAGGCTGTTATTGTGTTTTGGAGATTTCTTTTGTGTTTGTAATTTTTTATTTTGTTTAACAAGAACTTAAGAGTTAGGGCTCGAGATAGTAAAATTTTAATACAAATCAATAAAGTTAACTTATTCATTTAAAAAAACTTTATCCTTTATAGCAACCTTCATAGTTTTATTATAATACTATGGGCCGCCCGCCACTCCGTTTGCGTAGAAGTCGGTTTCCCGTGGGAATGAGAAGTTTTCCCGCGGTAAAAAGTACCCTATGTGTATAACAGAAAAGTTTCATTAAAATCCGTCCAGTAGTTTTTACGTGAAAGAGTAACAAACATCCATACATCATGTTTATATTATTAGTAGGATATTTACTACTCTGGTGACTTAAACAGATTTTTGTGTTTTTTAAACCCAAGAGGGGTTATTAATTGAATTGAAAAAGTCGTTTGACTAAGTAAAGCTAGCAGTTTATTAATTGAAATTTAGTTGTCTTAAAGTTTTTGGAGTTTGTTTTTGGAGTGGTAGAGTCTAGCTGTAGGCTCTGTCCGCAGCGATTACTGGGCTGACTCGACCGGTGAAATACCACCGTCGCACAGAAAACCGACGTGAAGTAGGGACGATGTTCCTGCGTTTCGTTCGGTGAGTGCGGTATCCGGGGCCCAATTTTCTCATAGTCTCAGCAACACACCCCAAACACCCACAGTGTTGCGGGTAGTCATGGGCGGCGGTGATCACTTGCCATCAGGTGACCCGCATGCTCGTTTGCTTTGCTATATTATATAAAAAAAAAAAGTACCCAAAATGTATAGAGTCATAATGGTTGCAGCAATTTAAAACTGTTTAGTTAAAATTCAAAGTAACATGAAAGTTCAAAAGCTTTTATCGCACGATCATCCCTAAACTTTGGTAAATTAATTTCTAAAGTTTTCACAATAAATCTAAGTAAGCGCTTACTTAAAGTTATATCGTTTGTTTTGTGAAACCATTATGTATTAAAAACTTTAACTTTGAATAGCGTTAGTAATTTAGTGGACTTGTTTTTTTCTTCTTTTTAGTGCACAGTGACTAAGGCTTATTAATGGGTTTAGAATAGTTTTCGGACTTATTACTTTTATAATAAGGTTTAACTTATAACACAGACTTACAAGCAAAGATAGATGTGTGACCAAAGATAAGTAAACTTTAGTGGCATTATTATTATTATTTATTGACCGCGGATGCTTTTATTCTAATCCTAAAAGAAGGGGTCGGTTTAATTGGCAGTATTATATTATACTTAGTAGGTAAGTCTCACCTACTATAAATGCAATACTTTCTTGTTTTGGGTAAATTTCATTATTATTATAAATGGCAGTATTTATCGACCTTGCAACTAGTGGTTTGATTAAGAAGATAAGCTAAGCTAAAGATTCGAAGCTTAACAATATTAGTAAAACTATCTTTACCTTTTTCTATTATTTTTTTTCTAACTACTTAAAAAAACTAAAATTCTAATACTTAACTAGAACTCAAAACTTTGTAAGAACACTGCATACAACTCTACACCTCCTTCCTTTGATTTTTACTTCACACATGACCGTCCCTCACTATATTCCCAAAAACCTCATTTCTATACAATACCCAAAAATATCAGGTAGGATCTTACGGAAATTGGTTTCTGAAAGTTTCTTAAATTAGATTTGTTCTGTCAGTAAGTTTTTATTCACAAATAAAACTGTAACGTGACCTGACTCGCATTAAGATAAAAAAAATAGAATGAACGTGAGTGGCTGCGTTAGTTGCCTTCCCCAAATGACATTACGATGTGTCAGAAACATATAACCAACCTGTCGACAGGGATAAAACCGTTTTGGTGTGAAACGGTCAGTGTTCCATCGTGATATTGGTTCATTTAAATTTTTCATTAATGAATGCTTCACAGATTCAAAGGTTAATACCTTTTTCGTGGTTTAATACCGCGATATAGTTTCTCTCTGGTTTTATTAATTCAATTTATTAATGAACTTTGCGTATATACGTAAAATGGTATTCGATAACAGCACACACTATGAAATTTACTTTTTGATCATTTTCGCCTGCTCATATTTCATAATTAAGTCTTATTAAGCTTTTTGTAACATTTGATGATTTTTTACGGGGCAAAAATACTGTTAGCAAAATATTCACCGTGAGCTGTCAACAGACTTTTAAAAAAGTTTTTTGTCAGCATCTATAAAATATACAATTTTATTCCTTACTAGTGGACGCCCGCAACTCCGTTCGCGTGGAAGTCGGTTTCCCGTGGGAATGAGAAGTTTTCCCGCGGTAAAAAGTACCCTATGTCCTTTCCCAAGTTTAGTTCTTCCTTCATACCAAATTTCATCAAAATCGGTTCAGTGGTTTAGGCGTGAAAGCGTAACAGACAGACAGACAGACAGACAGACAGACAGAGTTACTTTCGCATTTATAATATTATAGTAGGGAAGTAGGGATTGCAACATTATTCATGCAAAACTTAATACCATCCATAACGGCATGATATAATTAAGTTTTGCAAGTCATTTGGTAGCATTGCATGCGGTTTTTTAGCGTTAATGTGTTTGTAATATCCTTGTGGAGCCGATATTATCACATTAAGGGTCGTACACGCAAATATTCCAGCGTATAGGTTAATAACGTAATTACATACTCGGCCGCAATTCAGTCGTAAAACTAAACACGCTATTATTGCTATTTTACATTTTAGGCGCTGAAATGATCGTGTTAGTTTTAATCTATAAGTGATTAGCCTTTTATTAGGCTTGAAGGGTATTGTGGTTGCAGGTGGTTACTAGTAATGACTTTATTTTAACCTTTATTTAACAATACTTGTTATTCTGTAAGGTGTGTTTTAAGTTACTCTGTAGTTAACAAAAAACTTCTAATTTCTTTATATAAATTAAAAATACTACCGTAATGGTTGATAACAACTAAATAAAGAAGTTACACAATATTTGTTGTTCTTTTTACGAAAAAATTAAAACAAATAAAGACATATTTTTGCGACATATTAAAAACGACTCCCAAAGACCAGCACAAGTTTTTATCAGCGTCCACAATTATCAGAGTCATCAAATACCAAGATAAATGGATTTATTGACAGAAAATGGATGATTCCTTACTATCTCATCCTGTTAGACAAAAGACGGAGTTGACCCCTGGATATAAACAAGGAAAGGGCGGGGCTGATGCATTGTCTACAAAAAATACTGCTCTACTTTGATTAGGTAGCTTTTTGCCTTTTTTGGCATACATAATGTCTTATGTCTAATACTCTAATGTTTAGTGCTCAGATTTTTTGCGTAACGGTAATAAAAATTGTGGTTTAAAGAAAAAGTTTTCTTAGGTTGGTAAAAAAAAAGTGATTGAATTCCAAACCTCAATGTATTTTCATTTTAGTTATATGTATTTTTGGTTTCAGCAAACCGAAATGGTAATATTGAAATTGTTTTAAAGACCAAAAACAAATATGATTCGTCTGTACGTGCTGTTAATATTGCTGTGTGTATAATAAACTCCACAGGTCAACTCAAGATCCTTTGCAAAAACGTTATCTGCAAGCTTATTTATAAAACACTTAGCTCTCTCATTGTACACCATTCATTATTATTAAGTACCGCCTCAGTCGGCTCTTGGTCTATTTACATAGAAATCACGTTGTTTGTAGAAGAATTCACTATGTTTTTCTGTACGAAATGCTGATTGTAAAATTTTATTAAAGCTAGAAAGAAAAAGTTGAATTTTCTTTTGTAGTTTTTTTAGGATAACTACTATGGCTCTTAGGTCTGCTTTTACATTTTACAACTTATTCCTGTAAGGAACAATATGGGTAAGACCTACCAATCTAGAGCTAGCTAAAAGGTAGACTTCATAGGAAGCTTAAGAACGTAAAGATATTGCTCACATAATGCGGTCACTGCCCTCAGCACGAGCAAAAATATTGTTACAGAATTTTCTTCGCGTGAAAAAAGATTTAGACAACAAATACCTATATTTGAAATATTATTTATTTCATTTTACCACATAATGTGTTATTAGCTTGTGTTATTAGCGATAAATCGGATATAAAAATGAATTATACGAGTATAAACTGACAAAGAAAGTAGGCATCTATTCATTTTCGTTGTAAACACATTGCCTCAAAGTCCTTTCCATATTAATTAAATTGAAATGAAAATGAACATTAGAAAAATATAATTTAATATCTATCCTTTACAAAAAGCTTTTCAATTTCGTAATTTCTTTGGTAATTTGGTTAGAATTCGCAACAGAAAGTGCCTCAAGGACTCGCTCGATTTAAATTTTCAATTACGTTAAATAGCCGCCCTTGGATGTGATTTAAATTGAATGTTTGAGAGAATGGAAAAATAGTCTGAACAGACACGTAATTTCGTGCCAGGATAAACTTGCCTGATTGTACAATTCTAATTTGACATTCGCGGTGATAAATCGTGAGGGAATAATTTATGAGGAACCGTGATAATTTCTTTGACTTATTATAGATGGCTGTCAAGTACGTTACGATTAAATTTAATTGGATTTTACCTTATTAAAATGAATTTACTGTCAAAAGCAGTTAATATCATGCATTGACAAAGACCAGCTTTGAATAGCGCTTTATGTCATTATGATAATAGCGCTGACACCGCGGATTGCGAGGTTCATATACGTATATGCTAGATATAATCCCTCGATAGACCTAACTTGCTAAAATTTTGGATATAAGAGACTTTTTCATAAAAAGGGCTCAATAATACTTTTTGTGCATGCGTTTGGTTGGATTGTTTGTTTGCTTATACAGCCAATACATACATATTGTATAACCAATTTTATTTTAATTTTTGACAGTTGACAACAAGGAAATTAGCTTACACTATTTCAAGCAAGTGTTTGGTTAGTAATTATCTGAGAAACAATGAAAAAAAATATTGCGACAGTCTCTAATACGAGTTTGATGCATTGTAAAACAATCCATAAATAGCTTACTCGTATTAGTTTATTTGTTCCGTACAAGACGTTGTAGCTGGGCCGACATATTAAATAATAAAAAATACAATAATCATAGTATAATAATCCCATCCTTAAATAGCAATAAATAGATAGTTTTTAAAATTATAAGTTTGGTTTTGCATAACCATGTGCTTTTATAGTTGTTCTCAGAAATTACTCTTGCGATACCCATGGTATTAAAAGAGATTACCTATCATCTATATCATCATTGATATTTAATATCAATTATTTATTCTACATGAAGCCAGCACTTTGAACAGCTTCATTCAAAGTGCCATAAATATAGATACTTGCATGTGAAGCCACAGCCTCCTAAACCGGACGTCCGCCGTCGGCCACCGGTTTCTGCAAAACCTTTTAGTTTAATTTACCGTAAAAAGAGACTGGTGATTCCTGAGTAAAAAGAGACAAGCTACTCCTGGATTTTATTTTATGCCAGACTTGTTCCCAGATGTTTAATACAGTCAATAAGGTTAGCTTTATTTTCCAAGTGACTTATCACGAAGTATTTAAACAGGTTTTTCCGGTTCATGAACTCAAGTTCAGAGGTTATTTTTGTTTGTAATTTCTTGTTGAGTTTACTTTAGTTGTTAGGGTTAAGTTGGTAAGTAAATAAATGTAATCCTTAGTTTGAGTAATAAGGAATAAAATTGACTAAATCATTGAACTTATTAGAAATTCTTGTAAATTATATAATTTATTATAGAAAAGGAAATAAAAATGTTTGAGGTAACGGTGTTTCTAATAACATTTTTTTAAGATAAATATTTTATAGTAGGTTCATCCTACCTTAAACTCACTCATTATAATAAAAAAAAATATATATCATAGAAGTGTCAACATATCTTAATAAAGGTCAAAAATATTGTACACTTCGGCTTTAAAGTGCAAAATGCTAAAAGAATATCGTGCAACTATTTATTCTTTGATGTTATATTTTGACATTGACTTATTGATTATTTGGTTGAAAATTTTTATTCTAAACTTATTTTACCTAGTTCTTAAACACAGTCGGGTGGTGTAAACAATTGACCAGCAGCATTTGTTTCAAATAACAAAAACCTCTCATGACCGTAATAGTTTGAAACTACGAGCATTGCTCACTGTAACGGTTTGTTTAATTTCGAATCCAATCCAAAACAAATCGCGCCCTACAGCCATTCTAATCAATTAGTATTCTGTTTCGACGGACAGATAATTGGATTGTAATCCAAATCGACACACAAGCTGCGAAGTGACGTCACGGGCGACTAATTCTACCTTTGACCTCTGTGTAGGAATTTGTATGGTGTGTATTTTGTAGATTTAAATACGACGTGAGTTGTTGGAGTTGATTGAAAGTAGCTCGTGGCGTTTTGTGGGTTCATACTGTATGATTTGTTTGAAGCGAGATTTTTGATGATATTTAGAAGTTAATAATTAGGAGTTCATGTTTTTGGTTTTATTAAGCGGGGCAGAATAATCATATAATGATTTAAAAAAAAACAATTATATTATTTCGTTACTGTACAATTATTTAAAAAAAATTATAAAGACATATTTTTGTTTTAAAACTGTATTGTAATTAGGTAAATAAAAGTCATTCCAGAGGCAAATTGCGTCCCAGTAAGCCTTAAGCTTAAGATTCCGAACAAACACCCTTCATTACTCCATTAAGTAAGTACTTGCACAAACAATGGCCTACCGAACCTAAACCGAGAATTTAGTTTGGAATCGGAACTTGCAAGCACATGGATAATTAACCGTAGAAAAGTAATAAACTAAATATTTTCTTTTATAAATAGGCTGACGACAATGCACAGACTAGACGGCCATTTATATGGCTTACAGTAAAGTTTAACTTCTAAATATAGATGTTACCTCCCAAGTTTAACTTAAAGTTATTTAAACAGAATAAACACAATTGTGTATTTATTTCAGTGTAAACAGTTTTTTGCAAGTTCGGCAGTATTTTGGTTACACGGATAGATTTGCCACACTTGTAGTTCAGACCCCCGAAGCTAATTTTATAAAAAAATATTATTTTATTATTTCCGTTCCGCCGTCCATTTGCTTTCTACTCCCCGTTGTAATGTCTATGTAGCCGAGACAATGGTCTAAATTACAAGTTGGTGGAATGATATCTTAGACAATGGCCACTACTCTCGGTAGAGTAGCCTTCAATGACAATACTCCTGTGGGAGACCTAAATGTTGGGACTGTAGGATGAAATTGTCGGTTTGTTAAGTTATTTAAGAAAAAAATTATCATAGCTTATCTTAATTACAATCAATGTATAAGTTACTAAAAATAGTCATTTTTAATTATGAAAAAAATTATGTATATGGTTTAATATATGTTGTTAAATTAATATTTTCAATAGGTACACTACTATCTGGTTTTAAAGTGATGAAGTACCAAAATATTGACCTTAAAGTTAACCAAAATAACCCATTACACACAAAATCATAATAGCAAACTACTGACACAAGGCCCTATATAAACATTGACTTACAAAACTTTCACTACTCTTACATAGTACATATATATGCCCACCCATGTCATTTTATACAGAAAATAACATCGGCATGGATATAACACCCTTATCTGCGTCGTAATAACACAGTTTCAAGTAATTTAAGGCTTGCTTTTACAATGTTTGCACGGATTAATGAGTGAAAACAAATATTTTTACGCAGGTATCCATATCTGTTTGCCAGAGTTAACGAGCTTTTTGTACACGGAATTTCTGTATGAATACCTGTGCATACCTCTAATACGTTTTACGTTCCGGGGATTTTTTCATTCCCACTCTAAATCACGTTAAATAAAATGGGATTTGAAGCGGAGAGTTTTACCCTAACAATGCTGAGAGCTCGCAACAAAAGCAGATAAATCATGCGAGGACACCATACATTATTTCCGAATTAAGATCAGCTCTTAATAGAACTGCGACTGTAAAGCTAGGAGGTTAGAGTCGGAAATGAAATGGCAGATTTTAATTGTAAAATAATAGAACCTTTTTTGCAATTCATTCAAACACGCAGCATCAAGTGCAATAGCCATAGATTGCTCGTTAACTTTAACCAAGTGTTCTTTCAAGCTTGTATGCTTTTTCCATTTTAACATTAAATAAATATACCCTTCCGTATATTTATAATTAGTTAAAACAGTTATAATAAGAATTTAAAAAATATAAGGGTTGAAGTAAGTTTTTATGAATATAGTAAATCTCGACAAATTCATTCTTAACATCGGATACTTATCAATCACATAAAATTAACGTGTTCATGAATAAATTTCTTTTTTATTTTTATTAGACATAACAAAATCTCTTTAACAAACCTTAATTTTAACGAAACATATCAAACATCGTTAAATTTAAATTCTACGAACTAAGCTTGAAATAACTTTGATGGGCAACATGCCGACAACAGCGGCATAAAATGGTCGAAATTAATCGGATTTTGACTAGCTGGAAGCGAAATTGTTTTACATATTTTAACAAATCTGGACAGCGCATACTAGTATTTAACTCTGTGGACTGTAAAATGAAAACCGCCGAGAGGACAACAGCAATTTCCTGATTTTGTTGAGCTTCGTAACCAGTTGCAGGAATTCTATGGAGTTTTGCTAAACTGGCTTCGGCGCAGATGAAGTAAAACATAAAGCTAGCCTCAGTCTAGTAGTTGTGTGTTTTTTTTTCAGAATTTGATTTGTTTTTATTTCTGGTTTGTTGATTTAATTCTAACTTCACGCTCCGCATGTGTCTGTTGTAGAACACTTTTTTATACAACTGTAGCAACGAAATAGAGGTTTATGTGTTAGTGCAACTGGCTCAGGTAGCTTCTACAATTTTATGTTTAAGCAATTGGTCAAACAAAAGCGTTCCTAGACTAAGGGAAACTGTAAAAGTAATAACTTTATTCTTCAGCCTTTTTTATAGCTTTGACATTAAAACAATGCATTTACTTTAATTATTGAGGATTTGAAAATTTTCAGTTTTTTGTCAATAAAAGTAAACACGAGTAAAACGTATGTCAAAGACCACTTCTGAAGCCTGAAACCATGTATTCTTCAATAGTAACCAAATTCACTTACAGTATACCCAGAAAACTAAATTTAGAAAACTAGATTGAAAAGTCATATCTTGTTTTCTAAATTTAGTTAGTAGTATCGTGCTTGAAATCATCGCTTACACAACTGTCGGTTCAGGTGCGATTATTTACATTGCTAATTAAATTAAAACCCTATTTTATTTGAAATCATCGCAAAATCTGATAGTATAAATCCAATTATGTGAAATTACGTTATTATTAGTAAAACATTTTGTTTTTACCATAAAAAAAAATTCTAGTTTAAATCGTAACCAGTACCCCTCAGCAATGAACAGTTTTTGTTTTCGGAAGCAGTTCTTTTACACCCCGTTCAAAGTCCAATGTCTGTCACTGTAAAGTTGTTTTCATATGTATTAATTAACTTAGAAGATATTCAGAGGTGTGTATAAGTTTATCAAAGGTCTACACATAAGTTCTAAAGCAGTAGATATAGGATTAGATCGGGAACTGATTGCCACAAACGCAATCAGCATCTGTTTTGAGAGTCCTCTCCTGAATACAGGCTTCGCAGGATTACCTGCACAGCCTCGTTCGAATACGACGTATAATGTTCACGTGAAGATACGATACGAATTTGAGATCTGATTTTGTGGAACCGGCTTGAATGAACTGTTTGAGCTTGTAACAAATAAGGACTAAAATTTATAGTTAATTTGTTTTTTGTACTACAATATAAAATGTAAAAAACTGTTACGGATCGATAGTCGTTTAGAAAATATTGATTTTTACTGTCGGAAAACAAAATTATGTAATGCATTGTTTTCTCTTTTCTTAATTATTTTCTAGCTTATATAGTCTTATATCTATGCCTTAACTTAATTGTTAAGGAAACGAATATTTAAAAAATAAAACAACTCTGTAAATCTATTGGTCTTTCCAGAGAAATCATTCGGAATATTTATGACAAACTAGAACCATTGCAGCATATTTGATTTCCAGTTAAATTATAATTATTAATTTAATGGAAATTTGTATTGAGTATAATAAGTTATGTTTTAAGTCTATGCTTATCATTAAAGTAACTTACAATAAAATATTTGTTTTTTTTTCTAGTAAGACATTAGCATACATTTTTGTATTTTATAATAATATCTTTCTACAAGTAGCATTTATTAACTATCGATTTGTATCTCCTATTTTACCTATGATAAAAATACTTATGTATTCCTTGCTACTAACTGCCCTTTAAGTTTTATTTTTATTACTAGTGGCCGCCCGCGACTTCGTTCACGTGGAAGTCGGTTTCCAGTGGGAATGAGAAGATTTCTCGCGGTAAAAAGTAAAAAAAAACTCTATGTGTTATTCTGATGTACAACCATTATTACTGCAAAGTTTCATCTAAATTTGTTCAGTAGTTTTAACTTGAAAGAGTAACAAACATCCATCCATAAATCCTCAGAAACTTTTACGTTAATAATATTAGGAGGATGAAAGCATAAATTATAACGCACTCACGGTAAAAAATAATTAAAAAACGTTTGAGTTTAAACTCCTAAACAAATTATTATGTGTTTCGTTTGAAAATGATAACTTACCTATCAAAAACAGCATCGGAACTGGGATACAATATTCCTGTTAGAAAATATTTTAATGAAAAAGTTAAAAAACATACTTTCTACAATCTTGTTATTTTAAATAATGTTTCATGGAATGTTTAAACATAAATTGGATAGAAATACAGAGCATATTTAATTATAAAACTCTAGTTATCATATGTTTTTGATTAATCAATAATCAAATTTAGATCCCGGTGGTTTAAATACATACTAAAAGTTGGTATTTCCTTTCTATCGTAAATCTATTCTGTTTATAAAGCACGCCTCCCTAAAAACAAATAAATCCAAAAGATCGTTTGATTTATAAGAAAATACTTTATTATGGATTAAAATCCAATCCAATTAGTGAATCATTAAGCTAATACCTATCTAACGAGAAAATATATTTTTTTTACTGCAAATTTCTATTTAAATTTTAAAATAAACATTGTTTAAAGAAAACAGAGTAAACTGTCTTAACCTTTAACGGTCTCAGATTTAAAAGAATCTCTACAACCCGGATTAAGGCATATTGACATCAAAGAGAATTCCTTTGAGAAATAAATCCTGAAACACGAAACCTGTAACTAAATCTGGATAGATTTAAAACGTCAGTTCCGATAACGATTTAAAACCCGATGATGGAACTTTGACTAACATTTTACAGTTAGATTTTAAATGAAAGAGGTATGTTTTTTTTCTAAAGAAAGTTGTTTAAAATTGCAACGCAATGCAAGTTTCTTTTTTGGTTTTCCCTAGCCAATATTTCATATATTGTGCATGCTTAACAGTCGCGTAAAAGCATTTCATTTAACCTTAATTAAATTAAGCATCTGCAAAGCTACGCCGTAGCAAAACATGCTACGCTTAATCGACTACGACGTAGCAAGGTTTCTTCGTTTCAAGTTCGCAAGTTTTTACTTCCGCAAAAGTTTTATTAAGCTTACTAATTCTTAAAGTTTACGAAATTGAATCAAATACGAGCTACTTGGAAAACTTTCGCATCTAGATCTTAATCCGAATTTGCTATTCCAAGTCGCTATTCTATGCATCGAAGCTGAGTTAGCTGGTTGAATTTGGCGTATCAGTTTCCATTACGTACAATGGAGCACCTACATTAAGCTGTTAGCTGATAATACTCTGCAAAAGGTACTTTGTGCTGCTAATGGCGGTTCCTACTTGATTACATACTAAGATCGCATAGTATGGGTGTAATGTTATACCTTCTATTAATCTATTTTAAAAGACTTAATAAGTAATATTTATCATTTTTTATTATTTTCACATTTAACACTTATTTTTATTTACATTTCTTTACGTTTGCGTCCTTTACAAGTTTAAAAATATTTTGAAAAACAATTTCCATGTATGAAATAGACTGCAATTACTTAGGTACTTTATTTTAACCCAAACTATCTTCATTTGCATCTTGACTCATATTTTCGTAACCTTTAAATGTGTCAAGCAACACAAATGTAACTTAGTACTATATTTTCATGTTAACTTGCTTGTAAGTAACTGATCCGCGTAAGTGAGTATCTACAACTCTTTGACCTCATATTATGATAATAACTAGCAACCCGCCCACGCTTCGCAATGGTGTAATTTTGGCCGACTTGCTCACGAAACAGTGAATTTTGGCCAACTTAAAGAAACTTTTTTCGGAAGTTGTTTATTTACAAATTTGAATAAATAAATTTCTTAAAACATGGTGAAAACCGCATTAAAATCCATAACGTAGTTTAGTAGGAGTTAGCGGACAAACATACAAACAGACAGAATTAGTTACTTGGATTTATACTATGTAATGATGATGATATGTTGTGTAAACTATGATATAAGTATCTATTAGCTGTCCGAGCACCACACTTGTGGACAACGACGCGAAGTTGCAAAGTCTTCTCGGAGCCAAAGCTCAAGTTAGTCCTCTTTGAGACGCGTTTACTTTGGCCAAGTCACTTGATCCAGTTATATCATATGTGTACATAATAATTATTATATGTGACCCATTGGTCTTAAGTTTTTCTAGGCTTTGTTAATAGCTGAAACCAATATTGTCGATAAAAAATATATAAATTTATTTTGAATTTAGTGTCTGGTTCTTAGTTTCGGTGTAATTTCGATAGGTATGCGTAACTACTAATTAAACTAGTACAAAATTTAGTATTTGTTTTGTTAAGTTGCTTTTTCCATGTAATATATCCCAGTCGGTTTTAATGCTCCAAAAAAAAATGTTTAGATTACCAATGTGGTTCTAAATTTTAAAACTTTTTTTTTCTTCAATTAAGATATTAAAGAGCAGATCGTCAGATTATATTTGTATGTAAGATATAAACGCAGCTCGGTCGCTGCGCAACTAAAGACGTTTCCAGACAATGGCGAAGTGGGAAACTTGCATCGGGTGGCAAGTGGTTTGTAACTTTACTCGTGTGAAATTGTACTTCGATGGCCGCGTTTAGATACAATTAAAATGACAAAGACAACGCGGTTTACTTTATGCAGCTGTTGTTTCTGCGGTTTTGATGCATATTGTAATGGTATAGGATCTAGGGCTGTACACGTGAAGTGTTTTTTATCGATAGTTTTTTTTCTAACATGTTACTTAAATTTTTTTTATTTTTTTCAATTACTATGATAATACAATAAACAAAAAATGATACAACTCTAAAAGGATAAAGTCAATTCAAAAGACGGGACAGTTTCATTAAAGAAATTGTATTTAAACTACTATTTACGAAAAGCTTGTACCAAAAACGCAATTTCAATGACAATCTTATAATCAAAGTGCTCGCCTAAATTAAAAGCTTTAACGTGCTTCAGCGTAAAACGTTTTTGATAAAATGCACAATGCGTTTTAAAACGGAGGGCAAGACTGCCATGTCAGATGAGTAAACTACTGGAAGTGATAAAATATACAAAACTAGTGACCGCCCGCGACTCCGTTCGCGTGGAAGTCGGTTTCCCGTGGGAATGAGAAGTTTTCCCGCGGTAAAAAGTATCTTATGTGTTATTCTGATGTATAACCTATATTACTGTAAAGTTTCATCAAAATTCGTCCAGTAGATTTTACGTGAAGAGATACATTACATATTCACATACATACTCACAAACTTTCACGTTTATAATATTAGAAAGATTAAGCAGGAAAAATATTATATTAATATGAATCTTTACTTTAAAATATGACTAAATAAAAATATGTTTATTTTTAGGCATTTTTCGTATTATATTTGTATATTTTAATTTCTATATTAGGTATTGTTTCGTATCCATCTACTTATTACAAGACTTTAATTTTTAATTTTTTAACATTATTTTTATACTATATACCCGGAGAGAGTGAACCAAATCTATTTCTTATGACATTAGCGCCATCTATTTCTTAATTTTATATAATAATTTACATAAAGTCCTGTTGTCTCCGTTGAAATAATGAACGGAAACATCTTTAAAGACAAATTCTGATCTTTCTGTTGTGAAAACTAATTATTTCACAATTTAACTATACCGTGTATTTTATATGTTGCCATGAAAATTAATTCCGAAGTCTAGAGAAAATGTTAAAACGCAGACAGATAAAGTTTCATCAACATGCGACAATCTATTAAAATAAACCACATAAACTCCCAACTTAGAATACAACCAACAACAAAGTACAAGCAAGGATGAAATAGTGAGGTGAAGTGATTATATCGATTGCCATTTTCGATAAAATGAAATTACTCGAAACACCCTCACTTGCTATTTAGTTTTATACACTGAGCAACAAGTGCATATCAATTAGTACCGTACCATGATTTCTTGCCATCACGTCCTTCAAACGTGGAGAGCAGTACTCTCAAGAGAGAGTACAAATCACTCTTGAGTATGAGGCTCATGTCCAACAGATGAGCTATAGCAGTAAAGACAAAGTGCAATAATTATAATACGAGCTACATTTGACTTTGAGTGTAACAAATATTGCTTTGCACTTGACTACAGAGGTATTCAAGAATCAAAATGAAGTAAACAAGTAATGACTTGCATAAAAATATAATATTATAAAAAGCTAACTACAAAAAGTGTCTAATTTATCTTATATACATAATTTTTACATATGAGAATACAAAGCACAACAATAAAAAATGTATCATATTTATCTATGGTTATCGATAAAATTCTATCGATGATTTCCATCACTACAGAGCACCCAGTCTTGTATCGCCCCAGCATCTACACACACAAACTTTCTCATACGACCGAAGAAAGTTACACTTTTCCAATTAAAGTTAAGGACGTTTGTTTTTTTAACTTGAAAGTTTCAAATTGTAAAATGTGCATGTAAATTTTAATACGTACTGGCTTTTAAAATTGATAGTTGTTTTTGTTTTTCTTGTTTACACAAACGATTTCTGAACAAAATTTATGTATTGCACATATTTTAAAACTTCTGCCACTATTTTAAAGGCATTGAAAGGAAAAAAAAATTTAATTAAAGAGACATCTTTCTATCTACGTGTATACAAAATAAATAATTAGTAAAAAGTCAAAAATATTTTTTATCGTATTTGCATAAAAATATTAAAGCTTTGTAGGGAATTTCTACATTTTAAAAGAATAATGTTTTGTTAAAAAGGCATTAATGTCCTCATACGTTTCGTTTTTTATTGTTTCTTGTGGAAGTAGTAATAAACGCTATTTGCATATGCAAAACATAACATCAACTTCCTTATTTATGTTTGTCGGAATTTCTTGCAGTAGTTGTTTAGCAAGAATAGTTTGAAAAATATTCGTATAATAATAAATTCTACTTTACGGCCAGTTTTTTAAAATTTAATAATGCTACAATAGACATACAATGAAAACTTTTATTTTATAATGGCAATCGAGCAAGCGGGACACCTAATAATACCAGAGATACAACATATTCATAAACATTAAAGAATGGAGAATGTTAACAAATTTTGATTATTATCTCTTCGTATTCTCTGTCAAAAATAAAAAATACTGGTGAAAGAATTATTTCGATGCGTCAATTAGTTTCCGATTTATAAATAAAATAAGTTGCTACCGCACGACGCGGGCTGCCGGTGGCGGTGTGACGTCACACCACAACTCGCTCGGTCTGGCTCACTCAGTACGCTCGCGGTCGCGCGCACTTGTCGTCTAAATTAAACCTAAATACTTTTAAAAATGTCTAATCCAACTACTAGGAAATCATGTGTTGTGCCTAAATGTCAAAATACAACTATCAATTCGCCGGAAAAGTTGTTTTTTACAGTTCCAAAGGATACATACATACATCACCAAATCTTTTAACTTGAACTTATCAATACCATTAAACAATTTGTTAGTAAAAATACAAATAAATAAAAAAGGTTTAGTTCATATCATCTACATTTGCAATAAAAAATAAATTAAATTACTTAAATAAAATAGTAAAGGTAAAGTGCATCTGTAACGTTCAACTACCTACATCTAGATCGTATAGGTATCCTACTTCCTAGTAATATAATAAACGCGGAAGATTGTGTTTGTGTTTGTTTTCTTTCACACAAAAAGTACTGAACGGATCTGGACGAAGACTGAAATAATCCATAGGCTTCTTTTAATCCTGGGAAAATGTACAGTTCCCGAGGGAAACGCGGGCGAAGCTGCTAACTAAAGCTAGTTAGTACTAAATCAATGCATGTATTTATTTAAATTTACTTAGAAAAGCGGTATCTATGTATACATACTAGTGGCCGCCCGCGACTCCGTTCGCGTAGAAGTCGGTTTCCGTGGGAATGAGAAGTTTTCCCGCGGTAAAAAGTACCCTATGTGTCATTCTGATGTGTAACCTACTGCAAAGTTTCATCCAAATCCGTCCAGCCCCCCAAGTCAAGTGGCAAGTGATATTTGCGATAGCAAGTGAATAGAATAAATTTTTGACAAGCTTGCAATTTGACAGTTTCATACATATTTTTTCTATTCACTCGCTATCGCAAATATCACTTGCCACTTGACATGGGGGGCAGTAGTTTTTACGTGTAAGAGTAACAAACATTCATACATCCATACTCACAAACTTTCACATTTATAATAGTAGAAGGACGTACCTACCTATAGCTACAAAACTATGATACATGATTTGTTGTCTTTAACGTAAAAAAATAATGATAGGTAGGTAGGTACATACTTCTACTATTGGACTTGCATTCTACCATTAGTATTTTTAATATATTGTTTATTTTGTTTTGATAAAACAGTTTAGAACATATCAAACATTTCGGCGGCAACAAAATCACTATTTCTTGATAATTAATTCATCTATTTTAGATAGATTACACGATTACCTTTTTTCGAAACCTAAACCCAATTTATTAATAGAATAATATTTACTATTAACGTATAATAACGAATAATATTTATATTTACTAATACGCGACCGAAAACACAAAAAAAATAAACATTAAATGTTAAATAAATAAAAAAATAAAATAAAATACTGCGCCAGCTATATGCGCCACCGCTGGCGCGTTGTGGTAAGACGTCACAAGCGGTCACGTGACTGTTAGCGGGACTCGATATTTTTCGAAACTTTGAATGCCTATAAAATCAAAACTACTGGGTATTTTTGATTACAACAAAAACTAGTGTATTTGTATGCATACAGGCTTTACTGAGACAAAATTTCAAGCGATTTGGCATACCTAGTAACATTCTCCATTATTTTGCAAAAATAGAACTTTTGTTTATTTAAAACTAGCTTTTACCCGCGCGGCTTCGCACGCCTTAAATTTGGAGTAAAACTGCTTTACCTGTACTATGTTATTATACATATAAACCTCTCTCTTGAATCACTCTATCTATTAAAAAAAACCGCTTCAAAATCCGTTGCGTAGTTTTAAAGATTTAAGCATACAAAGGGAAATAGGGACATAGGGACAGAAAAAGCGACTTTGTTTTATACTATGTAGTGATAGCAACAGGGAGGGATAGGGAGCAAACGATCATGCGGGTCACCTGATGGTCACCACAATTACATATGGTATTTCACCGGTCGAGTCAGCCCAGTAATCGCTGCAGACAGAGCCTACAGCTAGACTCTACCACTCTAAGAAGTCCCACTTACATTCAGTAGTGCTTGAAAAACATCTTAATTGATTGATTACGTGATTCATCACGTGTGTATGACACATATAACTAGATCCAAAATACCCCTTTACAGTTTTTAATAGAAAAATAACATTTTAAACAATAAATCACACATTACATTGAAATAATGCCAAAAAAAAACATTGAAAACAAAATGGTTACTTCATGTCGTATCTAGTTTTTTGATATCTTTGTAGACTAGCCATTAGGAGATTAAACCGGGGGCACACCTGTAATGTGCAACAAAACCACAACCCAGCTTAGTTCACGACTGTACCTCGCGTTTTAAATGTGTACTCGGCCTTACTTTCTACTAGTGATTAATGGTAATGGTAAGAAGGATGTTCTGGTTTCAAACAACCTTTACACGAGATTTAAAAAGTCTAGAATATATGTTTTGGCAATTGTAATCGAATTGATAACAGAACTTGGAAAATTGTTTAAAGAATTTAGGTATGATGTGTTTTGCAAAAATATTCCATAGCATTGTATTATTGTATAGTTCGTATTCTTGTAGATAATTCTCTTAAAAAAAAAGTGGTAACTACCTAGTGTGTTTGTTTTCGAAATCTTATGAATCGTATATTAAAAAAGTGATTTAAGAAACAAAAGTTTTAAACCTGCATTTAAAAAATATTCCTTAAAAAACACACAATATCAATATCACCCGAACATTTTCGCAATCATTTATTTAATTTAAAATGTTGAATCAACGCCGTTTCAGTAGGCTCAGTTAAATAAGGGAAACTTGCCGACGGTAATCAACAACAATCAATTCTTGCAAACGATCGCACTGTTACGAAAATTCATTTTATATCGAATTTCGGAGGGGATTTATTTTTAAATGGAATATTTCAGACTTACAGTACAGTTATTTATAGGATTTCAGTATCAGTTATCAAGCTTTGTTAAAATGTTGTTTTTTTTATTATTTGAGATTGTAATCGATATTCATAAGAATTACTGTTAGAAAAAAACATTTAGTACTTTTGTACCCAATTAACCACTGCCATTTAACCCTTTTGTTTGAATCATGTAACTCGGTTGCTATCAACTATTATGATATCAATATTCCAAATTCAAGTTCAAAAAGCTGATCTTAAACTCTCATTTGCAGGTTGCATACTATCATAACAAACACAATCCTGTCCATTGTTCATAATGCCTACTACTTTACTTATGACTATTTACACCAGTACATTTCAACCAAAAATAAAACAACACACCAATAGGCTTTGTAACCCACGAAAACCCCGTGCATCGTTATTCATCCTTCAAAATATCATTTCAGGCTCAGCATATTCACTCGAGGGCCATTCTGGACTCTCTTGGCTAAAATAAATGTCTCATAATTCTCCAATAAAACCAGGGTTCACGTGGGCGAGGTGGATTTCCAATAAACAGATTTTTACTACACTATTTATGGAATGTTATTAGTCAAATATGTACAAGGAATAATAACGGCTTTCCGTGAGCTTATAATAAAAGTAAGGAAAAGTATGTATTGTTTTCATATATTAATTCTGGGAAATATTTATTTGTCTGACAATCGGGTGGAAAGGTTATAAGATGGATCAGCATCTAAAATCTATTATGATGTTATTAAAATAATAGACATTTGTTTAAGGATAATTGATTTAATTGTAACATTATATTTTTCAGCTCTTCTTCAAAGTGTATTAATTCGATGAAAAGCTATAAGACGACACTCAATTAACCCTCAACAGACTATCCAAACCAAGAGCAATCACCCAATAATAGATGGTGAAAATAACAGACAGCCGGTTTTAACTGGATGGGTCATTTGCGGCCTCCTTTCATTTTACGGGACACCGTTTAAAACAAAGCCTTGGTCATAAAATTTCATCTGTTTCCGAGTTGTGGCTGTTATACTTATTAACATAGCCTGGGGTACAGTCAGCGTATAATTACGTGGCCACAATTGAAAGGGCTGAAGCAATTAACCATTTTTGTGTCTCCCCTTTGGCAATCGAGCTTAATGGCCAATGCGGTATTCTGGAAGTTTCTTATTGATTTTTCTATATCTATCGCATTAGCATTAGCTAATAATATCCAGAAATTGACTTTATGTGAAAATTTGTGTAACTAAAACTATTTATTAACTACTAAAGTCGCTTCGTTGCATTTAGAGTCAAACAAAATACTCAAAAAATATGACTGCAGTTGTAATAGCTTTGCAACTTCCATAAAGTTTTTCAGTATTGCATGCAGAGCTCAGTATATGAAAAATAAAATATTCAGTTTATATTACCTATCCTATCATCTAGTTGACAAATTTATTTGCATGGCAAAATGAAGGCACGTTTTATTAAAAAACTTCACAACATTCAACTACACGAGTACAATCGACGGCACAGGGTTTACTTTTTTCAACATTTTTTATATTATGCTTTAATGTAAAAAATGTTGTTAACTGAGCGAAAGTATATTTGTCGGTGACTGTACTGTAAGTATATTAAAAAAGTTCTGATATGACAGGTTGACTATAACTTGCGTTCCTAAATATGCTGATATATATTCCCCTGGAATAAAATATTTTCTTATGAGTTGCGAATTCCGGCATAGAAGTTAAAATTTCCCGCGGGTATCGAAGATTTGTACCTCGATTTTTTATGCGGGTTATGCTTTTCTCGACACAGTTGGAACTTTATCCAATAATGATGAATGCTGACGTTTTTGCAAAGAAAACGAAAAGGTGTGATAGTTATGTCAAGGAAAAACGAAGAATATTCTCCAATTTAGTTATTCTTCGAAGCAAAGTTGAGCGATGTTCATAACGCAAAAGCCTTAGTAAATAAACTAAAATAGATAAACTAAACACAACGTTACATTATCGTTAACGGTACGTATATCTATATATTTCTGTGGAAAATATATTTTCTATGCAAAGTTATCGCTATCAATTCGCACCAAATAAAAACCCGAGATACAAAAAACTAGCGACGACATAAATGTGGGAATAATTCTATTTTATCTCACCCGTAGAATGATCCACATCTCAGCAGAGTATACGCTCGTGAAACTTTTATAGGTGGGGGTTAACGAAATATATTTCCATAAATATCAAGGGTACTGCATACGAATCTACGATTTCCAGTGCTATGGTTCATTGCTCGAGCGAAGTTTTTTATTGCAACTCGGATTTACTTGAGGAAAGGCGCAATATCGCGGAGGTGTCATTTGTTCGAATTAAGCACATTTGTGTTTTACGATCCCCCTTCGTAACAAGGATTCGACATATTGTTCCTACCCTCGTAAAATAAAGAAGCGTTGGTAATAAAATAAAATAACTCGCTATTTGGTTGAACAAATCATTTCGTCAGGGAATATAGATTTAAATGATTCATCAGTCAATTACCAAGTTGTAAATTTTCAATGAATATCGCGATCAACGTTTGTGAAATTAATTTGTTATCGATGTTGCTTCGAATTTAGAATTCGAGATAGCGAAGTAGGTACCTACTTTGTAACAAGAAACCAATTTTCGTGATAAATTGCCTTTTGTTATCTGAAATTGTTAATTAATTCAGATCCAAGTTTAATAAAAAATGTAGGCTTCTTTTCGCAATTATTTTTCAAACACGGTCTAGTTAATAAAAGTTTTTACCAAACGAAAGTAGCAATCTACCATCTTTACAACTAGATACCGGGATTTATTTTTCCTTTTTTCAGATTTTCATTAAGATAACCTTTAACTTTTATATTAAGCTTTCGTTTAATGTTCGGGATTAGGAGGTTTGTTCAACAAACAAGTCTTTGTTGAATCGATTATTATAAAAGGTATTTTGTGCCCTTAATCGGTATTGTAAGCAAGATTTTCGATTCAACTCGCGGCGTAACGATCATAATCGATACATTATTCAAATTTCCTAAACGCGGGGCCGACTTTCTAATAAAAAAGCTAACTTTCCCGCAAGCCTGCTCGGGGCAGATGTTTGCTTGAGTTATATCTCTGGTAATAATCCGTAACAATTTTCGACTATGTACACCTACGAACGCTTGTAGTACTGTATCTACTTCATAAGTGGAAGAAGTATGGTGTTTGCTGTAGAGTGTACAGCAGGGTGATTCTATAAGTCAACTGCTATCGACTGCTATGAGAAATAACGTCAAAATGAACTTTTGCGAGTCTGTATCTCCAACTAGCATCAATTATGACGTCATACGGCTCATGCACGCTAGACCTTGGTTTGACAGTTTTTTTGTATGGAGAAATGAAAAATAGCGATTCTGTAAGCTTAGCTTGCATTAAATTCATAGCAGGAGGAACTGTCAAAAACAAAGTTCAAAATAAAATTTTAGAAAATTTCGATTTATAGTTTATATACATTTTATTAGTTACATATAAATACTAAATGAAATAAGTCTTGGGCATTTAATTCTGTAGGTCCGTCGGTTTGTCCGACTTTTTTTGAGGAAAATTAATTTAACTTTGTTTTTAGCTCAGCATTGTGATGTCATTGCTTAGAATCTACTCTGTTTAAAATAAATTGCAGTAATACCATTAAAAGTGTTCTTTTTTCTACGTGTTATTGACATTTCTCGTGACTCGCGAACCCAAATTTTGCCCAACTAGCATCAAACCTCTCATGCAAGTTGTTAAATGCGATTCTGTAATTCTACAACTAGCAGTTGGTGCAATCGGACTCGATCAAAAATAAATGATTTTCCTGCACATTATATGAGTATTGACAATATTTAATTTTTCAGGCCTAACATAGACCGCGCATGCGCCGAGCATCTCCGACGTCATGACTAATTGACGTTACATGACATGTTTACAAATCCATACAGATTCAATTTTATTTTAATTAAAATACAACTTATAATTTGATTTATAAACTTTTTGTGAAATTTTACAAGAATTTTTGTGGATGTTTCATTCAAAGCAGTCGGACTAAAAAGCCTTACGAAACAAAATATTAAAGGAAGCGAGTGATTGAAAATGTGAAGAAAAACAAATTATGTATTCATACGCGATTTAAAATGATTGTTCCCCAAAAAATGCGAGCTACAAGTTTTGTGTTGTTTCAGATTTGTAAATCTCCTGTCCTTCCTACCTAAACTTAATATCTTAAACTTAATTATTGCAAGATGTCGTTGGTTTATCAACTGTTATGGATGTGATCGGCCGAAGATAACAAATCAAGCATGAAGGGTTCTTTTTCCTCTGAAAATATTCATTTTGTGTACATTATAATCAATTCAACATTCTAATTTCAGCTTAATTGCATTTGGCATAATCACTTATCGTGAAAGAAGTGTAATACCTACCCTGTTAGGTTATATACTTAAATGACTTAGTAACATTTTGTGATTTTTTACCAGAGTAAATAAAAAAAGCATACAACTACAACTTGTTTCATTTATAATTAGAAAATAACTTATTAACATTTCACACTCATTTCTATGAATTTCCGACTAATAATTTGCTAACCACAAAATTAATAGTAGTTTACCGGTGACTTGTCAAACACAACTGCTAGTTGCTTTTTAACAACTATTGTCCGGCCACCGAGAGATTGCGTTCCTGACACATTGTGTTTGACATAACGAGGTAACTTTGACAGGCCGTCTACGAAAACAAACAAAAAAAAAGTCGTCTATTTTGACCCTACAAACAAATAATAAGCAATAAAATGATATTAAAACACACTGATTTTAAATTTTATAACTGATGGCTTACTGTAAGGGTAATAATTACTGATAAAATATGTATTTTTAAAAATGTAAACAACATCATATTTTCGTAGGGATGTGCTAAAAATATCAGTCAATTTTAAAGTTATCAATCAATTTCTAATAAAAAAGCAGAATAAGTAGCTTGGTTATAAAAACATGATATCGACGTAAATATGGATATGCTTGAAGCATAACTATTGCGGTTAGTGAAAGAAAATAAATCGGCAAATGTTCGATATGAAATAGATGAATTGGCTCAGCAGTACGGTCATCGGGTGCTGAGACTTCCACCATATCATTGCCAATACAATGCTATTGAATTAATTTGGGCTCAAATTAAGGGTTATGCAGCCCGTCGCAATACGTCCCCACCTTTTAGCACAAAAAAGATGATGGCTCTATTAAAAGAAGCTTGCGAAAAAATCACGAAGGAAGACTGGGCGAAGGCGGTAGAAAAAACAAAAAATCTTATTACCAAAGACTTTGATCGAGATATTAGAATTGATTCGATCATTGATAATAACATAATTATAAATGTTGGAGAAGATGATGATAGCACCTCCTCAAGCGAATCGGAATCTGATTAAATTTATACCAGCGCGATATCTATTATTTTAAGTATTTATTACCTACTTTTAGTTTTAGTACTTATTGTATTGTAGACCTAAATATTTGTTTTGAAAAAAGGCAGCAGTTGGAGTTTCTTGCTATACAAGTAAAATAGATATAAGATAAACTAATTTTTTTACTAATGTTGATTGAAAAAATATTTGTCAATATTATTTTTTACCCCAACACTACTGGCATGTGTCACAAACGCAATCTCTCGGTGGCCAGATTATAGCATCGATTTTTGAGTTACAAAATCACCCTGCTGGCCTATTTCACTTGTTTGTGACGCGGACGTGGATCCACTGCAGGTTGCCATGGCAACAGGGAACAGATAAAACAAATCTAATTTTACCACAATATTGTCTGAAACGAAAAGTTGACGCTAACAGAAAAGTTTCACTGTAAAACACGAACGCTCCCACTGTTATTGTGGCCGCTTTTGTCATTTATTTGGTTTGCGAAAGTCCTTAGTGGCAAGTTTGGTTTTTGGGGGTTCTTTTATTGTGTATTTAATTAATGTGATATTTCAACAGTCGTTTTTATTGCTGGTTTTATTGTCTCATCGCGTATATCGCGTGTAAGGACTAATATAAAACCTTTTCAAAAATAAAGAACAAACTATTCATACACGTATGGTACCTATGAGTTAAAGTTGTGGTAGTAACAATTTTTTACTCACATAATCTCTGTAGAAACACGCTTACATTAGATATTAAACCATTTAAAAATAACTTTATAGTATTTGTCGCAAAGCAAAATTAATATTTTTTATACTAAACCGCGAGATTGCAATTCCAGCTTTTAAATAAGTAAATACGGAAAATTTTAATCAACCAGAAACAAAGAAGGGATTTTCCCATTACGGGAAAGTAAACCGTAGTAATTGAGTTTGGATCGGTTTTAAAAGATTTATTTCTACGTAACCATACACCACATATCTCAATTAGAACCCGCAATCAGTGCAATGTACGTAAACTGTTAATAGTTTCCTTTGTTCACGACTTTTAATGACATTATTTACGTAAAAACTATAACTTTTTTGTCGTTACATCGTAAATGTTTCTGAATAAAACATTACAAGCTTTTTTAAGTTAATGGACTTGGTGGTTAAAAATTAAAAACTTTAACAGCCTTTGAACTACTAATTAGAGGGTAAATCGTATTTATTTTTGTAGCCACTGGATAAGAGGTATGATAAGTCGGTGCTGCCTTTTCAGGCAAATATTTGTACAAACACAGAACTCTTATTTTTATAATATAATATTAAGAAATATTAATTAAATAATTGTTTTTTTACTCACTAATTATTGTTTATTCATAGCTACCATCTAATTCCTTAATATTCTAAGACACGGCGTAGTCAGTCAGTCTTCAGGCTAAAACAAACGTTTTTAATAGCTTTTAAATCAGTTGAAACGTCATATTGCATTTTCTAACTGTAAAGGCCTTTAATACAAAAAACTGCTATTCAGACTAAAAAAAATAAAAAACTGTTTGCGACTTTAATCTTTTTTACAATGACAAAGCCCCTTTCCAGGTTCAATCAAAATCGCATTAAGACAGAATTAATTCATTCTAATCCATTCGGAAAACATTGATTAATCGCCTCTAGCTATTAATGTAATGGAAGTTTTAGTTCCATTAATTATGCAAATTGCGTTTCCTATTTTTATTTCCGCGAGTTTTTGTTATTGCTACCTGATTGTATCAAATTACATTCATTAAGTCTAATACAGGGCGAGTCTGTATTCGCATTCGTGCTATTCACTAATGTTAATGAGTCTACCTTATTTCATTCAATAGTCGAGTACCTACTAACTAGTGAACCTCTAATATGAGATTGGAAAATGAATTTACCACGCCAAATGACAGATTTGATATGTCATATTTGAACTCAAATTTATCATACAAATCTTTATTGAATTTATGAAATCTTTATAAATAGTAGGTTTACCTACCACGGCTTAGGCAATTTATACGTTAATCGATTAAAGTTTATAATAGTCAAAGCTTCAGTTGGCTTTAAATAGCCTTTCTATTTATATCGACTTGAAAGGCGGTTCGCATCGCAAATTCTAGAAATTTCGCTGGAAACGGCAAACTTACTCTTTTAGATCGCGGCCATCAATCTTAGCATGTAAATACGGTGCTCATAGATAAATACGTTGCCTCATTCACCCTACTAGAAGATATCTGCAGGTTTCCACGGCTTCTAAAACTATCACGTAATTTTTTTTGCATAGATAGTAATTCAGCTATGTTTTTTTTACTAACAAAAAAATTGGCGAGGAATAAATGACACTCAAAATACGTAATATGAGTGTTACGGTGCCTTAACTAAATAAAAAAAAAGTTTTGTTTGCTTTATTTTATTAGTTAGCATTACCATTAATATTAGTGCCTTTAATTTGAAATTGTAATAGTGACAATTCTAGACGACATCACAACTTACATAAGTAACCATTGACAAAATCAGGTTGCAAGTACTTAAGTTTCATTATTAAACTCTCGTTTATTATTAACGGTTTAATAACGTTGCTCAATGGATACCCACCCGCCAGGTTATTGAATGTGAGCTCCATCATGATAGAAAGTCCATTAGGAGGCCTTGAGTATTCCCTCCAAGCTTCACCCTCTAAGTAAACCTGTCAATTGTAACACCCTGTGTGTGTTTACTGAAGGACGACAAATGTTTACCTCTTATTTACGCGTCACAGACTTGACACTTTTGCTTATATTTTGTCATGGAATTTGTTATTGTTAGAGAGAATCGGAAATTCTTATTCTAAAAGAAAAAGTTTTGTGGTTTTTAGTATGTAAGTATACCGGACTGTCCAATGGAAAATTCCGGGTTTGAAATCCGGATAGGGCTATTAAGTAAAATATATTATTCAATAGTAGGCTAGTGTTTTTTTTTGTTTTATAATATAGGTAGCAAATGAGCATGCGGGTCACCTGATGGTAAGTGATCACCGCCGTCCATGACTACCCGCAACACTGTGGGTGTTGGGGGTGTGTTGCTAAGCCTTTGAGAAAATTGGGCACCGGATACCGCACTCACCAAACGAAACGAAGGAACATCATCCCTACTTCACGTCGGTTTTCTGTGCGACGGTGGTATTTCACCGGTCGAGTCAGCCCATTAATCGCTGCAGACAGAGCCTACAGATAGACTCTACCACTCTCAGAAAGTGTAGTAAGTAAATGTTACTAAGCTCACGTTAAGTCCATTGTGTGGTACCTATCTATAACACAAGTTCTTACAGCACTTAGGACCACACAGTCGGTGTAATAGTCAACTGATTTATTTAAATTAGTTAATATATACTTATTCCGTGTAATTTGCCGTCGTATTAGGAATTAATTGTATACAGGAAGACTGACTTATCCGAATACTACCATCCATTTGTATATTTATATAATTTCCTTTCAGTATAAAACACTAAGTTTAGGAGTACTCTCTATTTTCTATATACTCCATGTGTTTTATAAATACAAAGAAAAACAATTTGATGTTGTTATTAACAAGAAATCGGTCGGCAATTGTTTCGTTTGCTTACATTTTGTTAAAGAGTAATAATTTTGTATAACGATTTTGACAGCGGCTTCGACTTTGTAAATCCCAAAGGTATGGTTTTTTGAATTAAAGTGGTTTGTTTATTTTGTGAATAAGCTATAACATCAATTTAAAGTTAAATTAAAACTCATTCTGTAATTTTATCGGTTAAAACTGACGATTCGACCATACGCACAAATATTTACGTTCGTATTAGCAAGATATCATACCTATGTCTAGGTCTTTAAAACATTATTTTCATGGTTTTGGTTTAAATATTAGTGTTTACAAAGTATTTGTTAATAGAATTTAGAATATAAATAAATAAAATAAAATAAAATAAAATAGCCTTTATTGCTGTTCAACTTACAATTAATACATAAATGCCTTACTTAAACTAAATTAATTAAAAATTATAACTTGCACTTGAATGATCGGCAACTGGATGTATGTCTGGAACAGCTTGTCTGTCGACAAAGGCCTCCTCTAAAGTTTTCCACGTATTTCTGTCTCTTGCTAAACGGGTCCACAGTGGACCAGCTACCTTTTTAAAGTCATCTTCCCATCTTTTGCTCTGTCTGCCTCTTTTTCTTTTGTTATCTATGGGATACCATTCAGTTACTAACTTTGTCCATTTTTCTATACTTTCTCTTAACATATGTCCCGTCCAACGCCATTTAAGCTGTCTGTAGGCTGTGTATGCATTTTTAAATTTTGTTTTCTTTTTTATTTCAAATAATTTCACCCTATCTTTTCTTTTAACACCTAAAATACTTCTTTCTATTGAATTTTGGCAAACTCTTAGTTTACTTTCCTGTTGCTCTGTTAGTGCCCATGTCTGGCACCCGTATAGTAAACATGGCATAATGCATATTTCGTAAACTTTCTTTTTTGCTTTCATTGGCATCTCATTATCCTTCATTATTTCCCTAAGAGACCAAAACCGTTTCCAAGTATTAGTTATTCTTCGTTCTATTTCTTTGTTCATGCAATCATCTGTAGATATAAGTTGCCCCAAATATATATATTCATTTACATATTCTATTTGTTCGTTGTTAACTGTTATTTGTTCGTTGGTGTCTGTTTGTTGGGAATTCGTCATAATCTTGGTTTTAGTTAGATTCATTGTCAGGCCCACTTTAACACTTTCATCTGATAGTTGCTGCAACATTAGTCCTAAAGTTTCTGCGTCTTCAGAAAACAATATTAAATCATCCGCGAAGCGTAGATGGTTAAGATTTTCGCCATTTATATTTAGGCCATTTTTGGTCCAGTCTAGGTTCCTGAAGATCATCTCTAGCACTGCTGAAAATAATTTCGGGGATATAGGATCTCCTTGGCGTACACCTCTTTTAATTGCAAATTCTTTACCCGTAGATTCAAGTTTTACTTGTGCTGTGCTCGCTGTGTATACGTTTTTAATTATTCGAATGTATTTTTCTTGCACCCCTTGTCTTTTTAGGGCGTCCCATATATAATGATGTTCTAATGTATCGAACGCTTTGTTAAAGTCCACAAACCCTATGTAATACGTTTTATTGTATTCTTTATATTTCTGTAGAATTTGTCTTAGAGTGTGTATGTGATCTATAGTTGAGAATTTGCTTCGGAAACCAGCTTGTTCCTTGGGTTGGTTTTCATCTAGTGTATTAGTTATTCTGTTAAGTATGATTTTTGAAAATATTTTATAAATATTGGACATTAAACTGATCGGCATGTAGTTTCCTATATTGCCCTTGTCTCCCTTCTTGTGCAGCAGTATAATTGTCGATTTGGTCCAATCTTCCGGGATGATTTCCGTTTCAAGTATTTCATTGAACAAATGTGTAAGTTTTGGTACTATAACTGGTTCATTTGTGACTAAATCTGAACCAGGTGCCTCATCAAGTTTTTGGGTTTCGATAGATTTTATTATTTCTGCCTTCAGAATTGGTTTAATGTCTTCTTTGTTTACTGGATTATATTCAATTTTTTCTTGATCCTGATTACGACTTTGGTATAAATTTTGGTAGTATTCCGTAGCAATTCCCAGAATTTCTGGTCTTTGACACGTCTTTCTACTATCTTTATTTTTCATGTCAGTAATCCAATCCTTTTTGTAGTTAATTTCTTTAAGTGCCTTCTTTACCCCCCCTGTTTTTTCTATATGTTTCCTTAATGTTGTTAACCTTCTTATTTTACGATCTTTTCTTAATTGTTCGCTAATTTTTTTGCTTATTTCTGCTATCTTTGGACCGTTATTGTTATTATGTTTCCTTTGTTGTATAAGTTCTTTTCTTTCTTGTAATAATTGCTTACTTTTGAGTGATATCGTTGTCTTGCTATTCATGTTGGCTTTTTTAGTCTGTTTTATTAATTTTTTTTGATAAAACTGTTGTATTTTTCTTGGGTCGATACACATTCTTTTTCTCCACCTTGCAAGGATATTTTGAGGTTGTTAAGAAGTAAATCAGTACTGCCAGTGCACTCGATGGCTTTAACATTGCTGTGGAGTTGTCGTGCTCTTTTAGCACGTGTCCCTGACAGTTTTGCTCTGACCATTCTATGGTCAGTGTTAAAATTAAAGTTGTTTAAAATTGATAAATCTTTACACACTTTCGCATTGTTAGACATAACACAGTCGATCTCGTTTTTGTACCGGCCATTTGGGGAGACCCAGGTCCATTTCTTTGATGTTTTCTTTTTGTAAAAACTGTTAAGGATTCTTAATTTATTTTCAATAGCAAAGGATACTAGTCGTGAGCCATTATTACTTCTATTGCCAAATCCGTGACATCCTATGGTATATTCTTCTCCACTTTTTTGTTGGCCAATTTGTCCATTAAAGTCGCCCATAACTATTATATGTTTGCATGCATTTGCAGTGGTGGATTGTAGGTCTTTGTAGAATTTTTCGATTTTTGCTATATCTTCTTTTTTATTTGATTCGGTAGGTGAATACGCCTGGATTATAGACCAAACTTGTTCATCCTCTCCATCTACAGGTAATTTAATGTTTAGAAGTGCAATCCGTTCTGATATCCCTCTTAGTTCTTGTATGTTTTTAGCCAGGTTTCTTGTAATCATAAAGCCGACTCCGTATAATCCAGGTGTCTCCCCTATATGGTATAGTATGTATTTTCCGTGGTCTTCTATTCTTTCCCCTAATCTTCTCACTTCACTTAAACCAATTATGTCCCATTTTATTTCATCCAATGCTAATTCCAGTTCTTGTAGTTTTTCAAAGGTTCCTAATGATCGACAGTTTAAAGTTGCTACATGTATATCGTTATTTTTCTTTTTCTTTTTTGTTGTCTTTAGAGGGTCGTGGTCATATTCCCCCACGAGGACCAGTCGGCTTGGGGGAGGTTGGTGGTTCTTAGTTATTTGTTTTTCTATATTTTTATGTTGTTGTGTTTTCCGGTTGCCGATAGCTAATTGTTATTGCTTATTATTATCCGCCGAACAGGAGGAAAGAGAGTTGGATCTGCCTCTCATAACATCAAAAGCGTTACGCCTGTTGTTTTGTGATGGCTTCCAGACTTGTTGTTTTTTTGCTTGTGCATTGTCTCCCGGCGATGAAGATATTTCTCACTTTCTTTTGTCATTGGTTGTATTATTTTCCACTACGACCAGCTTATCGTATTTAAGATATGCGATATTTCCTTTCATTCTTTCTTCTTTTAATTTAGATTGTAACATTTTTCTCTTCTCCAGTACTTCTTGAGAGTAATCCTCTGTTATATAGATGTCTTTGAGATTTTTCCGGACTTTCATTACCTCATTTTTCTTCCATAAATTGACAAAGGAAACTAAAATTGGTCTTGGTTTTCCATCTGTACTTTTCTTCCCGATACGATAAATGTTGTTTATTTCAAAATCCCCAATGTTTATGTTTAAATCTTCCTTGAAAACATTTTTCACCTCTTGCAGCAGTCCTGAAGTATATAATTCTTTATCTTTTAATCCAAAAATAATAATGTTGTTTTGTTTCTTATCTCTTTTTAGATATTCCATTTCTTTCTCAAGGTTTATCAATTTCATTTTTAAATCTTTGTTTTCTTCTAATATTGGTTTTATTTTTTCCTCAATTTTCTCCATGATTGAATTAGTTAAGGACTCTTTCAGTTCAGCGGTCTGTTTCTGCATTTCGATTTTCATTTTGTCAAACAAAATTTGAAATTGATTGTCCATGTTTACGTTTTGCCCCTGTGCGTAAAGTGGACCGCAGCGGTGCAATGGTAATTTTCGCTCTGGCAACACTTATGAGACAAATGACTCTGTCACTGTCAGGTTGACAGTGACTGGTAGTGACACTATGACGTTTCTAATAAATCTCTGTGGCAAATTTCTAACCTCAATTCGGTAATTGTTGATTCTTCTTGGTTCGTTATCAGTTTTATTTCCACGTTTTGGCACCAAAATCAAATGTTCCACAAATCCACAGCACTTAAGATTGTGTTTTCCAATAGTCACCGTATCCAACAGCTCGTTAATGATTTTTAATTGCAATAAGTTTGAGGACTGCACTACAACAGTGTTTACGTTTTGAGAACCGGAACCGGAAAAACCAAGAATTTAGAATAAGCTTGTTTCAAATATGTGGTTTTAACCTCTTTGTTAAAACCACATATTTGAAACAAGCTAAACTAGTTTTTATACCTATTACTATCATTGACTACGGGTGCGAAGCTTTAAGACCAACCAAATTTACTATTTACTGAAATTAACCGTAAAATTATGTTTAAATAAGTTATGTTGCCTAATACAAAAATTACAATGCTCGGTATATATTTAAGTATACCACTTCTAAAAATCCTTTACATAATTTTCCACCTTGCATTCATATAAATAAAGTTCAAATAATCGAATCACAATATGACTTTACTTTAACGTGCAGGTTTCATTCAGGGGCGTCGAGATAATGATGCCCGAGTGAATGAAAGAACGAATGAATGGTACCACCGATTGCTTTTCCTAATCAGCGTACGGTAATAAATATTTGATGAACCATTTGTATAGAAGATTGGGAGTCGTTCAGTTGATTGGGACAAGCTTTTTGATTTTAATTGATACTCTACTTTTTTATTACACAATTGTCGAAGTTATTGTCAAAAGCTTCTGAAGTTAGAAGATAGTATTAAATCCAAAATCTGTTATCAGTATCCAAAGTAAATTAATAACTTAAAATCATTAAGTTTTTTGTTTCTATGCGTACCTTTTGTTTATATTTTAGTCTGTACGTTATTTTATCTATGGGTTAGTAAAGTATAATAAAAAAACAGCAACCACTGCGCTAAAACCGTTCACCGTCTAATTACGTATAATTCCCTCAATCTGTGGTAGCAACTTTTTAACAACACTAATGTTGCCATTCAACGTCTTCCTAATTAATACATTTCCAACTTTTGCCAAATGCACGCCCCTTAATGACATGCGATTAGGGGCATTAGGACGGTGGTACAAAGTTGTATAATTGAGAAAGTTCATAATTATTTTTATTGTTAACTAGGTATACACAAATGGCTTAAATAGCACAACTTCAGTCCCTAGGTATCAGTATAAATTTATTTGGTTTGTTTTTTCTACTAGTCTCCGGCTTATTTATTATATGTGGAAGTTTGTAAGAAGTGATTGATAGATGAATGTTGGTTTGTTTGTTAGTCTACGGAAAAACGACTTTTAAATACATAGATATTGATAAAAATAGTAGGGAAAGTTTTTGGACCATGTCACACTTTCCTTTAATTCCAAAGTTTTTCGTACTACTTTATAAATTCATGAACATAAGCAAGTTTCTACTCTATGCCAAAACACATAGAATTCTTCCTTTCTACCTCAACCATCGAATCGATTGCTTCCAAACTCCTTTGTTTCATACTTTAAAAATATACATAGGTATTCCACCTCATTGCCTATGAAACTACGTACATATACGCAAGTTTATTCATAACTCGTCGTCTGTTACGTTGCCGACGAAAATAAACAGTTAATTTTGAACTTGGAAGCTCAGTGTTGACAACTTATGAGACAGTATGTGTAGACAGCTGCAAATTGTTACTGACTAAGTTCATATGTCACAGAATCTTCTCATTTTACCCTCCTTTAATAATAAAGGTACATATAATTTACGAGTAATTTACCTAAGTAATATTGTACATATTTCAAAGGATTTTTATAGCCAATAAAACACTATTACAACGGAATTCGCAAATGTTTTATCATAAATTCTAAAAATATGTCAGTCCATCTCCAATAAACCAATGACAAATGTGAATCCATAAAAAATATATCGTTTTTATTGTACGTGCAAGTAAGCAAATAACATATTATGATAGAACAGCGTTTTGTTTTTTCTTTAGAAAATATGTAAATTTTCGCAAAGTTTGTTAAGGACTCTTGGCAGTGCTAGTTTAAGTCGGACGTTTAAGGCAAAATTATTCAAGACCCTCACAGTCTTAAAAGTTTTGGATAAGAACTAATACCTACATTTACAAGAAAGAAGTTCAAACATTTTGGTACAAAAATCTATATTAATAGTCTTCTTTCTTGTGATAAATATGCACTTTTGCAGCACATATTTATCTAGTGTCAGAGTTCTTTGGGAACCGCCTAGTTAGGGCCTCTTACGTGGTTCCTGTAGGCCTACTATCATAATCACCCTACTGTCAGTATTTTTACCTGTCTGCCGCCTGTCTACCAGGCACCTGACTTGGCTTGACGAGTACAAGGTGAAAAAGTCCCCGGCACCAACGGCTTAACGTGCCTTCCGAAGCACGGAGAGACTCGGGATATAATGCCACTAGCAGTCACCAATCTTTAGAGTAGATAGACGAGATCGTAACGGGCCACCGAGCTCCGTTTAATACTGATGACACAAATTCCGTTGGTTAAAACTTCATTGAATTAAGTAAAACTCATGTCAATGTAAGCTGTTTGTTTTTCTGGTCACTTTAATTATGAGTATTTTAACATCTCTCTATCTACATATTACAAAAATAAAAAAGTTACTCTTTTTTGAAATATTTTTGCATAATTATTTGTTTTTTTATTGAAACTCTAGGCTATTATTCTACATACGTAACGAGCAATTTGCATTTACGCAGTGTAATAAAAATAGGTATGTATATAGTTTACAAAATACCTATCAAATGAAAACTAGTAACAATCAATAAAAATTGTAGTAGGAATTAAATATCAAACTTAACTTACGATGACGATAATGTTACAATCAAAAAGAATTGAAAATTTTTATTGAAACAATCGTCGTCGAAGATTCAATTAATTAAACGTTAATTCAATAAACGTGTAGTAATCAGCCTAAAATGAATGAAATGGACAGCAATATTAATGTATTTGCAATGTAAGTTGCCTGCCTTATAAATTGTACAAAGCCTTCAACGCGACGTTAGTTTGGTGACAGCAAAGGGCGCTAAGCATCTTAAAATCTTACTTCCGCGTTTGTCTGACTGAAATATCTTCGTTAGGCAAAATAGGAAAACAAAACATCGCCTTCACAAAATGTTCTGGCAATTTCGTAACACAGAAATCTCCGCTATTTCCTTCTGCTTACATTAGCTAATTAAATCATAAATTGCAAAAACTTTTCAAGTTGGAATGTTATTAAAGTCTACTTAGTTAAGTGGCGTATTTATTTTGTTTTAATATCAATCATTTTCATGTTTCATATCAATAAAAAACTCAGTCTAATATTTTTTTAAACAACTTATATAGGGACACGTCCAACTTGTTAGACACAGGTTTCCTTCTAAATATACAGGGTCTGTCGTAATGAATGGATAACCCGTTACCTACAGTTGATCCGGATATGAGGCTATAAGAAAATGGTGTCTTCTTGCCAGGGTTGTCAACCATAAGAAAATGGCGTAGACTTTTAAACTTTTTTATAAATTTCCCAATTTTTTTTATTTATTCTGCTGCCATTTCTTCAAATTTTGATGTATTTGTATAATTCTTTTAGTATTATACTGCTGAATACGTGTATTATGTAATTTAAATACAATTTTAGGTGTTATCCACGTTGAACATTATCAAAATACTCATTTTAAGAAAAATATTTCCAATTTTTTTTCTTTATGTCAACCTTTGATCATCACCTGTGGAAAAAAAAAGTATGACGTTATAGCTGCCCATGATCTCAATAAATTGTCTAGTATGTGTAGATTCTAAAAAGGTATAACGATGTGTACTTTACAAGCAACATTAAGTTACAGGAGCGAGAACACTAATCAAGGTCGGAATTTTTATTTTTCATGTTATGTTATAAATGGTTGTAAAACTTCGTCATAATGATTTTATTCTATCAAGATACTTTGCACAAACACTATCGGGCCACTAATAGGATATTCAGAAGAAAACCCGGTTGTTTTTGGGAAAAAAATAACTTTACTTCACGATAATAATGTAATGAAAATGTACAAATGAAAATTGTTGTGCTCTAATAGTTACATGCGACAAACATGTTGCGACAAGTTTATCCGAAATTGAAACGGCATTACAAAGAAAAGGGTACTCATCACATCAGTGTGATTTTGACCATCGCATGTCCTTTTGTTCACATTAGCCCCGATTCTGAAAACACTCTCTAAACTAAACTAAAACTATCGCTGTCACTTACACATCAATAAGACAGAGACAGGTAATCATTTTAGTCCTGTCAAACTAAAATGTACGTGCAATATGACACGGCGAAGGCAATTTTAGGTTGTCCTCAGCGCATTTCGTTCAATTTCACAATGATGTGGACTAAATTTAGTGAGACCAATGTACCTGTCTTGTTCTAATAAGAAGCATGAGAAAGTGAAAGCGATATTTTTAATTTAGTTTTAGAGAGTGTTTTGAGAATCGGGGCCACTATTTTCGTCAATTTGTTACTGCTTTCTAATATTTGACTATGATTTTCCTTGTGATTTGGACTTGATAACGTGGTGATACTGATGACTTTGCTCACATTTACGGACATTGTGTTGTGCTATCGATTGAACTTGTTGTTTTGGAAAAGTTTTTGTGTAGTTTGTGTATTATGCCGCAACAGTACACGCCGGCCGAATACGCGAACATGCATTACATTTACGGTGTACGTAATGGCAGCACCAATAGAGCTGCTAGTGTTTATCGTGTAAGATATCCAAATGTGCGACATCCTGATTACCGTATGTTCATTAGAGTGGAAGGACGATTTCCTTCTAATTTTTTCCACTTTTCTTTGTAGTGCGGTCTTTGTTCGATTTTTAAAATCCGTTTCAATTTCGAATAAACTTGTCGCAACACTCCAGGAGCTTACACTCCAGGAGCTGAGCAAGTATAGGGAACAATGTACTGAGTTACTAAAAGAACGGGAGGATAATGAAATAGAAACAATTAATGTAATTAAATCGAATTCAAAGTTGAAATCAGAGTTAAATGAATTATATACATTGTATCTAGAGATAAAAGAGGATAGGGATCGTTTGAAAAGGCAAACTAAGGAGTTTGATACTTGTTATTTAGAATATGACAATAATTTAAAGGAAATAACATCACTCCGCTCCCAACTATGTAGTGCTCAGGAGCTCATTAAGCAACTGGAAAGGGACATTGCCAATAGTCAATCTTGCCAAACACAACATCTCTTTACACAGTTGATAAATGATACTGACTGTTCATCTGTCGCATTACCAAATTCCCAACCAATTATAATAGACCTGACGGGTGATGAGACTAACTCAACACATGTATATAAAGCTTGTATCAGCCATAAAAAGTTAAAGAAATATCTTAGATTGAAGAAATTTATTAACAAATCAAATAAAATTATTAATAAGAAACTTACATTAAAAAATCATGTTAATTTGTGTAATAAATATAAGTATAGTGTTGCACAGTGTAAAAAAATCTATAGTGAGGTGGATATGATTAAGAAAAACTATCAGTTAGACATAGATTCCTTAAATAGTAGAATCAGTACTTTACATTTATCGTTACAGGACATGACTTTTAAGTACACTAGTGCGCAAAAAGAAATTGACCAGCATGTAATAGACATGGATGAATTACTACAGTTATCCAAATACAATGAGGAGCTTTTTCAATCTCTTTCTGAAGCTAATAATTATCACCATAGTGGTTCCTCATCCATTAACACCGGGCTCCCATGTGAGATCAATTCTTCAGAAACCAATTCCTCAATTATTCAAATGAATAATAGTAAAACTGTAAGACGGAGTTATGTATTAATAATCAAAGCTCAGTTTACATGTTCTGTGATGAGATAGGTAAGAAAATGGGTACCTGTATGTTAGATTATTCACAAAAAATCACAAACTTTTGTATGCCTGGTGCCTCACTTTCAAACATAATGGATAGGATATTTACCACTACTTTTTCACCGGACACTACTTTAATCGTATTTTATGGGAGAAGGGGCAATGTGAATCAAAAACAAATGTCAATTTACCTAGAAAAGTTAAATAATCTTCAAGTTTACAAGGTTATTTTGTTTACATTGCCGTATGTCAGGGGCAGGGATGCCAACCACGAAAATAGGATTAGACATAATTTAAATTCAAATTTATATAATTATGTAGGTTCTAATAATGTAAATTTACTCCATAGAACAGGTGTATTATTTGATATAATAGATATTAATTCTATTTTTAAATTTAACTTTATTTTGACCAAGGATAGGTATTTTGTACCTAACTATATGACACATCAGATAGCAAATATGCTATTTAATTTTTTTTATACAAGACTAGCAAAAACTTTTGCTTTAGATAATACTGCTTCTATTGAGCAGTCTAATTCATTGCTATTTACTAGTGTTACATGTAGTAACACCTTATTGACCAACTGTTTAAATTAAGTAATAGGACAACAGATGCGAGTGCGTCTAGCTCACTAATTAAGCGGAATAAATTATTATCTAAAAACTGTTTAAACTTGGTGCATCAGAATATACAAGGCATTTCAGAAAAACTATATGAAATTGAATTATTTTTAAATTTTGAGCATATAGATATTTTGTGTTTAACAGAGCATTTCCTCATAGAAAATGAATTTATTTTCAAGTTTGAACAGCACCAAGTTGCTAGTATGTTCAACAGAACGACAACGGTACATGGTGGTTCACTGATAATTGTAAATAATGCCTTAAAATACAAGGAACGTAAGGATATAGTATGCTTGTCTGTTGAACTACATATAGAATTATCCTGCATAGAGTTGACACACTGTATAGTTTTGTGTGTATATAGGCGTCCTAAATCAAATTATGATATTTTTGAGTCAGTGATGGAAGATGTTTTATTCAAATTAAGTAATTCAAACAAAAATATTTTCGTTTGTGGGGACTTCAACATTGATTTATTAGAGAACTCATCTATGAGTAAAAATTTAATTAACCTTTTTAAATGTTTTAATTTATGTAACTTATTTTTAGAACCTACGCGAATAACGGGATCCACGGCTACCTGTTTAGACAACATTTTTTCAAATGTGATCCCAGTCAGTTCATCTATCATAAATAAACTTAGATCCGACCACTGCGGTCAATTAGTAACTATAAAATACCAAAGGGATGAGCAGGTTGCTAAAAAGTTGAAGGTCGTTCCAGTCAGTCGAATGCGTCTTGAGAGATTTAGGAATGTAATGAGTAATAATATACCCTCAGAGTCTTTATCCGAAAACGTTAATGAAGAGTATAGCAAATTATGCAGTCATATAGAAAGTATAAAGAAAACAATTTTTACTACTAAAACAGTAAATACAAGACATCATAAATCGTTTAATGATTGGGCGACCATAGGTATACATGTAAGTAGAAAGAAATTGTATGATCTTTATGAAGAAAAATCTTATAACCGTAGTGCTGCTTTTATATCGTATGTTAAAAACTACTCTAAATTGTTTAAAAAAGTATGTAATACAGCAAAGTCACTTTATCTCAAAAGTAAAATCGAAGCTAGTTCTAACAAAACAAAAACCACATGGAAAATTATAAATAGTGAAACGGGAAAATCTAAGTCTTTCAGTAACGGGTACGAACTTTTAATAGATGGTAAAACTGTCAAAGAAGATGGAGAAATAGCGTCAGCATTTGAAAGATATTTCAGTGAAATTCCAATTTTGACCACGAAGTCACTTAGCTCATCGCCTGTGGTCGCTGAAGCGCTTCTAAAGTGCCATGTTAGTGAGTGCAAGGATATATTCCATTTTAAGCCGATTGAAGTATTAGATGTAATAAAAGTTTTCAAAACCATTGATGTTAAAAATACCATGGATCTATCGGGCTTATCTGTAAAAATTATCAATTCAGTTATAGATTTTATTGCTCCTGCTCTAACAAAAATATTTAACAATTGTGTAGATGCAGGTGAGTTTCCCGATTTAATGAAACATAGTAAGATTATTCCTTTATTTAAGTCGGGTAGTTCCACAGACCCCACCAATTTTAGGCCTATATCAATCCTACCAACTTGTAGCAAAATCTTTGAAAAACTTATTCTTAACCAACTTTTGGCACATTTCAATAGGAACAACCTCCTTCATAATAAACAATTTGGGTTTACAAAAGGTCGATCAACCACGGACGCTGGTGTGAAACTTTTTGAGGTTGTGGTTAGCGCTTGGGAGGGCTCACAGGATGCCCTGGGTATATTCTGTGACTTGTCTAAGGCGTTTGACTGTGTTGAACACGATACGTTGATCAGGAAACTCAGTCATTACGGTGTAAGGGGTACCGAACTAAAACTTTTAACCTCATATTTGAGTGATAGAACTCAGAAGGTTGAAATAAATTGCGAAAGATCACAGGGATCCGTTGTAGGTATGGGGGTTCCTCAGGGGTCGATATTGGGCCCATTTCTGTTTTTAATTTATATAAACGATTTACCATACATGGTAAAGAATAATCATGAGATAGTATTGTTTGCTGATGATACTTCGTTAATATTTAAAATTAACAGACAGGAAACAAATTATGACGACGTGAACAATGCACTCTCTAATGTTGTAAAATGGTTCAATGTGAACAATCTAGTTTTAAATGAAAAAAAAACGAAATGTATAAAGTTTTCGGCACCAAATGTAAAGCAAGTAGAGACAGATTTGAAATTAAACGGTAACAAGTTAGACCTGGTAGAAAATACAGTTTTTCTTGGAATAACTGTCGACTCCAAACTGCAGTGGGGACCCCATATAGCACAACTGGCGAGTAGGCTTAGTTCTGCGGCATTTGCGGTTAAAAAAATTCGTTCCCTGACTGACATTCATACTGCTAGGTTAGTTTATTTCAGTTATTTTCATAGCCTAATGTCCTACGGAATCCTACTCTGGGGAAACGCTGCTGACATTAAAACTATCTTTACGCTGCAAAAACGGGCCATTCGCGGAATTTATAAACTTAGTAAAAGAGAATCTCTCAAGGATCTGTTTAAGGAGATTAGTATTTTGACCCTTGCTTCACAGTATATTTTTGAGAACATTATGTTTGTGCGTAAGAATATTGATAGCTTTAAAACTCTTAAGGATAGACGTTTGATAGATAATAATGACGCAATGACTAGGAACGATCATAAATTAGTTTTTCCAAAATGTAGGTTGGCAAAAAGCACAAAGTCTTTTATAGGAATGTCAATAATTATATATAATTCAATCCCTAAGTCCCTACTGTCCCTGCCTTTTAACGTTTTTAAAAAAACTATTAAACTCAAACTGTGTAGTAAAGGCTATTATAGCATCCTAGACTTTTTAAATGATAAGAAAGCTTGGGATTAAAACTCTTGCAGGTTTCTTGTAGGTAGGTATTATGTATAAGACTATTTATACTTTGTATAAAGATATTGGTTGACGTAATTGTACGTGCATCATATTTTTTACCTTATGTACCTTGACGATACTTAACTTTAAGTATGTACTTTTATTGTTTTTATTTATTCATTTTACTTTTTTCTGTACTGTTTTCTCGTTCCTCCTCTCTCTGTTTTAACTTATTGTTTCCAATAAATTAGCTGTTTTGTGAGGTTCCTTAGTGCCTTGTTTGGCCCAGAGTAGTCATGCTCGCCTCGAAAGTTACTGGGGCGGTGGCGTTGTGTCAACGGGTCGCCCAACTCCCTCTAATATGGTTGAGTAGGACGATGGCTGGAGCACACGTCATACTTGTGATCAGGTGCCGCCTTCGGGAAACGGTCTGCTCTGGTTCCGAATTGTGGCGCGGGAAGTTTCCTCAATTAGTTTACTAGCATTTTAATATTTTTTAACTTTAATGATGTTGAGCGGGGAGGTACGAGAAAATAATTTATATGTTCACTGTTTGTACAAATTTTTAATGAATATAAATTATTGTTGTATAATTTTGAAAAGAGTGCCGAGAGTTTTTTCCGCCAGCTTTTTCTCTCGGTCTACTACGGCTATTGCTGATGAATGTAGGGGTGTCCCGTGACATCTTTTTATTTTTTATTTTATGCTTTTGGCAATGTATAAGAGATTAGTTTTTAATCCTACGTACAATAAAGTAATTTCATTTCATTTCATTTCATTTCGAAGCAACATGTTTGTCGCATGTAACTATTAGAGCACAACAATTTTCATTTGTACATTTTCATTACATTATTATCGTGAAGTAAAGTTATTTTTTTCCCAAAAACAACCGGGTTTTCTTCTGAATATCCTATTAGTGGCCCGATAGTGTTTGTGCAAAGTATCTTGATAGAATAAAATCATTATGACGAAGTTTTACAACCATTTATAACATAACATGAAAAATAAAAATTCCGACCTTGATTAGTGTTCTCGCTCCTGTAACTTAATGTTGCTTGTAAAGTACACATCGTTATACCTTTTTAGAATCTACACATACTAGACAATTTATTGAGATCATGGGCAGCTATAACGTCATACTTTTTTTTTCCACAGGAGATGATCAAAGGTTGACATAAAGAAAAAAAATTGGAAATATTTTTCTTAAAATGAGTATTTTGATAATGTTCAACGTGGATAACACCTAAAATTGTATTTAAATTACATAATACACGTATTCAGCAGTATAATACTAAAAGAATTATACAAATACATCAAAATTTGAAGAAATGGCAGCAGAATAAATAAAAAAAATTGGGAAATTTATAAAAAAGTTTAAAAGTCTACGCCATTTTCTTATGGTTGACAACCCTGGCTAGAAGACACCATTTTCTTATAGCCTCATATCCGGATCAACTGTAGGTAACGGGTTATCCATTCATTACGACAGACCCTGTATATTGAATGTATATATATTGAAGTTATTGATACTGGAAAAAGGAACGCGGGTCTCCGAGCATTGCGCGACTGGGAATCGAACCCAGGACCTATAAATTGCCGGTCTAATGCTCTTACCACTGAGCTACCGCGCGCTACGGTAACCCAACGAAATTTATCCAAGTATCTACTTATGTGCTTAAGGAAATAATATCCCAAATTCCTTTGTTTTTGTTTCTAAACCAAATCAGTTTTCATTTGTTTCTACTTCTGCGCCGCTGCTAAAAAATTTACCTCCGCTGACAGACGTTTCTCGAAAAAGCAACGTGTTAGCACGATATTGTAAATATAATGTGTATTGGTATTAGATGTGAGGAAGACAGATAGAATGTACTACGACTGTTCGATAATAATGAGTATCTCAATGGGATTGAACAATTATAAAACTTTCATTTATTTAAATATAATTAATTTGATTGATTATAATATTAATTTAAAATAATTATTGAAATAGTATAAATGATCATTTTTAATTAAATAATATTTGTGTGTAATCGAACAATGTCATGAATAATTTGTGGATTGCAAATTTGACTCATTCGCTGTACAGACGCCTTGTAAAACAATTGCTGTGAAAAGTTTTGTAAAATAAAACCAATAAATACTGAAATATACTAGTGATCATGATAAAATATCCACTTCTGACTTTAGTTCAGAAGTGGGATGAACGAGAATAATGAAATCTCTCGCCACGCCCTGGAAAAATAACGTAAGAAAATTTTCTAATTTTGAATTTTTTTTTTTGGTTTGACTTAGAGCGTACAGAGAATATTTTGCATGAATTGACCGTTGCAGGTTTGCAAATAAATGTATAAATAGTAATAATTGGTATGATAATGAAGTGTTTAAATTTTATTTACTTCTCATTCAAGTATTTTTTTTTATGTGACGTCACCGACTTTTAATTTTTTTTTAAAATTTCAATGATAATGGCAACAAGACACATTTGAGTTGAGTGGTTGATTACTTGCATATTATTTTCTCACCGTATCCGACTTTTAATTGAAAGCAAAACAATTAGGATTATTCCTTATCTACATGGGTTTGCCATGTTGTTTATATGTGGCTTTCATTTTGATTTCATATTGATATGTCCTAATTTTTGAAGAAATACTTTTGATTTTGTGTTTGACTTTACACTAGCAGAATGTACCATGATCATATTGTAAGTATATGTTAATAGGTTGCAAAGTTAACTAAACTCACACATGAATGGAAAAGTTTCAGATGAATGAATCAACCACGAGCGATAGTGACGCGGAATTGTCGCGCGAGTGTCGATCGTGTGTTCACAGATATTAGTGCAAAAGAAGGAATTTAAACAACCGACGATCGATGAGCAGGAGCAACGATCGTGCGTAGCCTGACAGTCGTCGTCACTCTGCAGACCAGAGTCGAAGTTGCAGGAAAAGTTTAGTTTTTGACATGTGGAATAAAAAAAATTCTCTTGGAATTTGTAAAAAACATGGTACAAGCGGTGAGCATGAGCGACGCTTTGTACGAAAACGATTCGATTATGATACAGACGATGAGCATGAGCAACGTCTGTTAAATCGTATGATATGATCTGTTCCGAACCAAGACGATGAGCATGAGCAACGTCTTTTGGTTCGTAATTTTCGTGAGGTTTCCAATCAAGGCGGTGAGCATGAGCGACGCTTTGTAGGAAAACGATGTGATTATGGTACAGACGATGAGCTTGAGCAACGTCTGTTAAATCGTATGATATGATCTGTTCCGAACTAAGACGATGAGCATGAGCAACGTCTTTTGGTTCGTAAGTTTCGTGAGATCCCCAATCAAGGCGATGAGCATGAGCGACGTCTCGATTGCGGATCCCAGTCAGACTAGTAGTGGATGGGGTGGTGAGCATGAGCGACATCCTTCTACTACAAGAACAAATGAAATGAAATGAAATGAAATGAAATGAAATGAAATGAAATGAAATGAAATGAAATGAAATGAAATGAAATGAAATGAAATGAAATGAAATGAAATGAAATGAAATGAAATGAAATGAAATGAAATGAAATGAAATGAAATGAAATGAAATGAAATGAAATGAAATGAAATGAAATGAAATGAAATGAAATGAAATGAAATGAAATGAAATGAAATGAAATGAAATGAAATGAAATGAAATGAAATGAAATGAAATGAAATGAAATGAAACTTATTAAGCCTATGACGCAGAAGCCAAACAGTGTACAAGGAGATCGAAAGACATTTTCATAATTAGGATGAGCACTTAACAAGAAATAAAAAAATACAGGTTTAATGTTACAGGTTTGTTACAGGTTGCATTACGAAATATAAATATGGACAGATGGTTTGAATTTAATACAACAATAAAATATAAAAAGAATTTATTCATCAACTAAAAAGAAGAAGAAACAACGGACCTTAGTCAAAATTTGGTCAATTTAAATTGAAGAACAAAAAAAGAAGAAAATAACTCAATTATCTGTCATTCCTTGGAGGTATAAATAAAATAAAGCTTGGCTTTGTTTATAATTGTGTGTGTAGGATTTGTATAGGTATATATTTGCAGTGGGGTATCTATATAATAAATTATGTTATTCTTACTTGGTCAACCGTAGTAACTAAGTTTTCAGTTTCTACATAGTCGAGGTTTCCAATTTAATTTTCATTTATCGTTTTGGTAAATCTGGAAGTAGAAAATATGGTAGACGTTGAGCGATTGTTGTATTGACAGCAGGTAAAGGAATTTTAAAAGTCTCTTTTCTAACAATTTTGAATAGTTAAGAGTTTTGTTGGCATATGGCAATAAAGTGCCCCTATTGTTATAATTGACGTACCTACTCTTAAGAGTTAACTTTCTTTGAAAACTGAGTTTGTGACATACCTAAAATCTTTTCGAAGCATCACTTTGATTACGGCTCTCTTAACTCTATCAAGATTTGAAAATGTTGATTTGCTGTGTCTCCACAAACTTTAGTGCAATAAATTAAAAGAGATTATTGTTCGATTTTGTGTAGAGTTTCTTAAACTTTTCATTATATTAATAGTTTTTCGTATTCTAGATGACAAGAATTAAATATGGCTTTTGAAATTAAGATGTTCGTCTAAAGTGACTCCTATTTTATGTTTTATGTACGTTCGATACTATATCAATTGCATGGAGAACTTGAGATGGAAGAAGCGCAAGATGGATGCGGGCAAGTGGACTTTGATTTGTGAAATGCCATGTGTATCGTTTTCAATCTGACAGGCGCGTCAAGTTAAGATTGAGGACGCGTTCTGAATTAGCGAATGAGGAAAAAGGTAGAAGAAATGCTAGGTAAGGTCTCTATTATACATTTTATGGTAAAATCTATGGATGCTTCGTCACAAGGGTCTGCTTTTTACTACGCAGCGTCGAAGGGTTTGCTTTCTATTACTCAGGTTACTTGCAAACCAGTCGCATGATAACCCTCCTATTTCTGCGTAGTGAAGTTTTTTTTTGTAACAATATTGGAATTGATGCTGTGTCTCAAACCTTAGTTAGATCCAAAAGGACTCCCAGACAACTTTAATTTTGTCTAAGGCTTTTGACACTATGTTAACGAGTAGTGAGACAGCATCTTTAAATTTATGCTGCTTATACGCAAGGAGAATGGGAGCTATCAATGCAATCTTCCATAGTTCTGGAAATAGGCCTTTGGCCAGGATTAAATTAAAAATATGCGTTAAGGGGTTTAGTATTGTATGTTTTATTTTCTTTATGAATACAGATTAACATATATCAAAACCTGGAGAACTATTTGTCTTTATATAGCTCAATTTGTTAATTTCATCCTTGTCTGTACTGTTCATGAAAAAAAAGCCTGTTAAATTGTTATCTGTTTGGACTAGCGATGCAAGTGCGTTTTGTGAATTGGAAATTTTTTGAAGTGTCTTACCTAGTAGCAAGTTGATTACCTATTTTGGAGAAATATCTTAAACAAGGGACGAGATTGTATTAGGATAAATTACTGTTACGACTGATACCTATTTGATTTAAAAAAAATTAATGTGACATATTTTCTTATATATAAGTATTTAATTGTAACAACTTACGTCATAATAGTAGGTAAATGCAGTCAAAGCTTTGCTCATTTAAATACTAATCACAGATATGTTTGATCTCTCTTATATAGTTGTCCAGAGTGTTAATTGGATATGCGTTTCATTGTTTTGATTGAATTATAAATATGAACAATAGTGTGCCTTAGAAAAATATGCCATTATTATGTGTTTGTATAAAAAAAGTAATACTAAGTTTCATTAATTTATGTTTGTTTATACGAATACGATAGATATTGATTTTAAAACTACAGTCACGAGGACGTGCCTAAGAGTCAGATGGCCGAACTGTTAGCACGATATTGTAAATATTATGATACATATGATAATGTGTATTGGTATTAGATGTGAGGAAGACAGATAGAATGTACTACGACTGTTCGATAATAATGAGTATCTCAATGGGATTGAACAATTATAAAACTTTCATTTATTTAAATATAATTAATTTGATTGATTATAATATTAATTTAAAATAATTATTGAAATAGTATAAATGATCATTTTTAATTAAATAATATTTGTGTGTAATCGAACAATGTCATGAATAATTTGTGGATTGCAAATTTGACTCATTCGCTGTACAGACGCCTTGTAAAACAGTTGCTGTGAAAAGTTTTGTAAAATAAAACCAATAAATACTGAAATATACTAGTGATCATGATAAAATATCCACTTCTGACTTTAAACGGGACTCGCCGAATTTGGGCAACATTAAGGACTTTCAGACCATTAATTCTGAACAGCAGTTAACTTGGTCGAAGCGGCCGAATTACATCACTCTTAGTTGGAGACATTTTCTCGAATTACTTAGGGGACAGCAGATAATGTCGCTATGGAACTAAAGTCACAAAAACAATTTCGGAAAGTAAGGGATTCGGGGAAAAATGTATTGCTTTTAAATTGTATGGGAACCACTGAGTGGGATACAAAGTTACGTTGCTCTTTTTCTATGTAATTGTTAAAGTGAGGGATCTAGAGTTACTTTATACAACAATCTTGATGCAAATATATAAATAAATAAATTAAGCGAGCATTGTTTCTTGCTGCATCAACGACTTAATCTTTATGTATATAAGTATGTGTCACGTTGTTTGACCGCTGAACTACAAGACCTACATAACCGATTTGAATCAAATTTGCGCACCGTGTGCAGTTTGATCCAGCTTGAATGATAGGATAGCGTATATCTCAATTTATAGTCACAATATAATTTTAATGCAAAATATAATATAACAAAAACCTAAGCCACAGCAACGCGTGAAATAAAGTCAGAATATTAGCAAATTCTACACAGTTTTTGATGAATATGCATGTCATAGTTACATTTAATCGGTTTCCATAGGAAGTTTTATTTCGTATGTCCATATTTTGTTATTAAATTATAAACTACAACAACGTAATGAAATGACCGAAGATAAAAAAACTGGCACGTTGCTTTACCATTGTAAAGCTCTAAAGTTTTTTTCTCAATAAAATTTATCATTAAGTCATTTTCTTAGGTCAAGTAACCAAAATCTGTTTAAACATTAAAGTGAAGGGTAAAAGCGTTACACAGTGAAAGACAGACAGTTATCCATAACTTTAGTATATCTTACTTTATAGATTTATAAAAATACTAATGGTGGCGAAAATCTATACGAAATTCACAATACCATGAAATTTATTTACAAAGCGAATTCAACAAATTTACAGGGAATAAATTTTATAGGTATTTCCTATCAATCTGAAAACAATTTGGAACACGCCAAACAGAATATTGAACGTTACACAGCATTAAACTGAGAAATTACTTTCCAAATCGATCTGACATTCAAAACCATACCTACTGAAAATCATATCTTTTTACCCCTAACAAAATAGAGTTATTTGGACAAATGTTGTAATCAAGCTACATGCATGTATTCTGCCTTATCATCGCGATTTAATTGTAGTCAATACATATTCTGATAGCGTACAACTAGCAGCCGACATATAGGAATTCCAGGGGTGACCAACAATGGGCGCAATTTCAGCAGAGCCCCCGGACGTGAGGGCGAATACGTAATGACGGTGTGGCCAACATTTGTAATTTTATTACCACACACCATTCTTGTTATGACTATGCTAATTTTTGAAATAGCACTAGCGATGCAATATGGCTGGATGAAGACACAATAAACGTTAATTTTCAAAGCGCAACTCACATGAGCGGTTAAAACAGCAATTTCTAAAAGGTTTGTATGAGACATAAAGAAAAACCTCAAAAACGAGCGCAGAAACATTAAAGCAAATTCCGTGTGCATTGCCAAAAGTGTCGGTAATACGGGAGCGGACTTTCGCAACTTTTATTACCGTAGTGCATCAAAAACACGAGGAAGCAGGTTGTAGTCGAGTTTCTAACTGTTCGCCTGCGGGTAGTTTCACATTAGAAGCTAATATCGTTAGTTATTGCAGTTGAAATTATTCACCTGAAAATTTTGTGCAAACGCTCGCTCATTTCGCTTATTTTTGCCGATGCTGTGTTGGGCAGAGTTCGTGGTGCTGTTTCAGAAACTTTCATAATATTCCATGTTACTTTATTTTTAAACCGAATTGTTAAAATTAGAAGTTTAATCAAAAGACGATGTAGACATTAAAAAACACATAATGTATCCAATACCTAATGATGTAAAGCGTAAAAAAACCCAGTAACTTTCTTGAAACAAAAATAAATAATAATGATGCTTTCATTCGTTTTAAAGTTACAAAGAACTCTTTTACAGCAGTCTTGTACAGTCGAGAAAACAAAACAAAACCTTTTATGCAAAAATATTGAAACTAGTTGCACAAACTCTGTCGGTACTAACTTAAGTTATCAACGTTGTCACCTTGTTTCTTTTTTCAAATAAAAGATGAAGCTTCGCGATGTTTTTCTCCGAAACCCGATTCGAGAATACGACACCACATAACTTAGTTTGTTATTCAGCGAAAATCTCAAAAAAGGAAACTTGGTAACATCGAAATTATTTGCATGCAAAAGAGGTAGGTGCAAACTACTCGTATAGCGAGGGATGCCCAGACTTACAAAACAAGTGAGTGCCAGCTCTAATATGGTTGAGAGTTGTTGCAACTAGACGCATTCAGATAAAGTACGCTTTATCATATCGTTTATAATTTTGATATAACTTTGCAATAGAAAAAATATAAACATTATTCAAAACGTTAATATTTGTAACCACCCGTTTTAACACTGCTTAGTGACCAACGATGGAAAATATCATTATTTTTACAGCATATTCCAGTAAACAGTAATTTAATCATTATTGAGTTTATGTAATATATTTATCACCTGGCTCAACGCATGGACAGTTTTATTATTCCCTTACAACTCGATATTCATTCATTGCCAATACAAAAAGAAGATTAAATAATAAAGTGATTATCACATAATGTTCTCATTTACAAACATGAATTAAATAAAGCAATACGGTTGGAAAAGTTTTAGCAGGTTTGAAAAAAAAACCGCAGCGTATAAACAACCAGAAAGTGTCTCAGGCTATTCGTGAAAATGACTATAGAGTACAGTTTCTCTTCGGCAAACATTGGACTAATTTACATTCGTTTGTATTCGCAGTTCTCCTTTGTGAAAACATTCCTTAATTTACATATTTTCTCTTAAATTTTTGTGATATTTTTTTAGTTTTTTATATTCGAATGGAGGAGCGTTGTATTTGTTTAATATTATACATAAATAATAATAAAAATAAATATTATGATAATAATTGAATACTTTACTTATAAGACTGCACCATTCACCTTTTTAATCAATTCCAAAGGCAGCTTTACTAAGGTAAAAAGTTGTTTATTCCCTAATAAGTAAAATGACTACTCACTTTGCTCGATTTTGGTAACGGCCGTTGGATTTTAAGAAAATCCCTTGTATCTGTCGATCGTATGAAAATCCTTATCTCCCCCGACGAAGCTACGAAGCCATCAAAAGATGAAAAGGCCTACAGCCTAGGGAATACATGGTACAGATTCCAATTCGTAATAAATTCCTTCGCAACAAATCCAGAATAACTTGGGGCCATTGTAAATTGGATCACGTCACGTTTTATGTGTTACAAAAGACCCCTCGGGAATCCAAATACATTTTTGATTCTTATAAGTGGACCTTTGCCGAGTTGATAGACAAGAAAATTGTACTTGGCCGAAGGGAGTTCGGGGGCTGGTTGGTCAGTCACCTTTTTACCAAAACCCCGAATCGAATCATAAATTATTTGCTCGTTCCAAAATTTAACCTTAAATTGAACGGATCATGAATCTTATTCCGTCTCGCATTCGATCCCGGTTATGACCTGACATTTCAATAAAATCCGAATGAATATAACCATCATCTTCAGACGCGGGAATATCTTTCTAGTCCCAAACAAATTCTCCTGCAAATACTTAGCGGAGGTCTCAACGACAGTTTCTATCGTCTGATTATTCAAATGGTCTATATTCGGGGTAACTGTATCAGCGAGCGAGATGACTACTCCTACTGTTGAGGTTTGGCTTGGATTCATAGTAATGTTTACTTAGAACAGAAATAAAACTCTTTGTTTCTTATTTATATTTATTTTATACTGACTTATATTTAGAGTTATATAGTTATTTGTCTTTGCAAGCTTAATTACTGTCTGTAATTAAATCATCTTAGTTCCCAAGAGGGAAAATTCTTAATTACATCTGTCGCGCTCGACCTTATAAAAAGAGAAATTAAAATAGACAGAAACATTGCGTTTATTTCAAACGAAAAGATACTTAAGTATCTTATATTTAAGTACTCTTTGCGAGTTGGAAATATCAAAAATATTTTCAGTTTCCATTACGTTCTCTCATATCAATGTCACTGTTTAAACAGAGCTTAGATTCAACAAAGAGCTTTTCGTAGTCAACTCTGTGATGCCAAGCGTGAAGAAAATACGGTGAAGAATTCCAAAATCATTTCCTACTACCTTAAATTGTTGCTTGTTTCCGGAGTCTTTTACCATTCGATGGGTTACATTGTTTTTCGTGTTCGAATTTCGAGAGCGTCGTAGTGGGAATTCTTATCAATTAATGGCAGTAGAAAAGCGATGACTGCACAAGGTCTAATCTCTTTTTGCCGTCTCACTGGTTGCCTATTAGCCTAATGGACCGGCGAGCGTCCTAGGCGCAGTCTGGTTCAGGACGTTGTTTTAATTCCCAGGTCTTAGTCCAGTGTAAATGGCAACTTAATCACTTCTTGCAATTAAGCCCGGATTTCCTGTGATTCACTGTTATTTAGAAACGTTGGCGGGAGGAGATAACGTTAAATGTATTATGAAGCTGGCATGCAACAAGTAAGCTTTAAATTTAGTATATGAGTTTATTAAAGATGCATTTAGGTACTTATTACACTACTGAAAAGGATATCATAAAAAAAAAAAAATTAATATATGTAAGTATATAAATATGTGTGGTAAAACAAAAATCAATTTGTAAGAGGACAACATCGTGTTCATATTTTTTGATAAAATCAGAGCCTCTATTCGAAGCAACCCCAGCAAATGGATAAACTAACGAATCCAATGTAACTCGCCTCTCTATGAATACAAAAACAATCGACGCTGACACAATTCCGGGTAGAGCTTTGTTGCCTTCGATTTCGCTGATTTTGATGGAACAGCCACTCTGATGGGACTCCCAGCCTTTGTGGATAAATAATCTTCTGTGGAATAGACTAATGCACTAGGACAGGTTTCCAGTACGATCTTTTGTGCAGGTTAATGAAGAATAAATAAACTTGTAAAATTATTACGTTTATTATAATTCTGTATTCGATTACCGATAGCCTGTGATGCAATTACTTCGATAATTGAATAATCCATTTAAAAAATAATTTCCTGAAAACCCACAACACAACCAAAACATACTAACCGCCACAACAAAAAAATCACACAATAATGAACCTTAATCTATAAAAGACACGTCCCAGGCCATCAAAGTAAATAACAGTGGAAATTGGCAAGCTCACCGCGCACGCGACTCATAAACAACAAATTCGATATCCTGCCAGTCCATACATCATTCTGCTCCAGTGAAGCCTCATGATTGATGGGTACATCATTGTACGCAATTGTTGCTAAACACTGAATTACGTGGTCGGGAGTTTGAGGGGTTAATTGAATCGAAGTTACAATAAATGTTTTTTTTGCGAAATATATATGAACGAAATAATTTTTAAATAAAACGATCATGGTTTTTGCTATACAGAACACTGTTTATGGGATATTTAGCACGATTATAGTCTCTAGTAGTCATTGTTTTTAAATAACCCGTAAACAGCGTTGTAAATATAATCGAAGTTTAGCGTATAACTAACAATGAACTTTTATAATTTGGAAAAAGGAAGAGACTATGAAGAATCTGTTTTAATTTCACTTTAGTACTCTGCCCTTACCTTAAAAAATTAGATGTTACACCTGTAACGCGGAATTCTCACAGATTACTCATAAATTAAATATCTAAGCTTTTCAAGCCTGATTTAAATTCAAAATTATTAATTAGAATCGTGCCTTACTTAAAAAACAGGTGATTTATTCACCCTTTTTGGTACTTACTCACCGAGAGTTGTTGCAAGCTCACCATATTGCTATGGACTCCATATTTAAAACCGACGTGAAGCCTATTAAATGCGTGGCGATGCATAATTAACCTGAATTCGTTAAAGGTTCAAGCTCTATTTTAAAATAAAACGTAGGCGTATGTTTTTGGTTCAGCACAAAATGGTAAATAGAGGTTGGATAATTATACTTCTGATTTTATTTGGATCCTATAAGGGAATATATTATAAGACAAGTCAATCACAATCTGTGTGCACTTATTTTACTTACTGCAAATTTATCAAGCGTAGGGATCACCAATGTAAAAATTTTGTTTATAAATACTAGTGCTAGAAAGTTTATGAGTTTTCATAGAAAAAACTAATAAATATTAATTTTTAAAGCTACCTAAAATTGCTATTGGTAAAGCTATTAGGACATATCATTCAGAAACCCACCAAAACAAAGTTGTAGTAGAAAACTTACAGTTATTACCCAAGTTCTGTGTTCACACAATTGAGAGAAGCTACCAATAAACAACTTAGAACTTTAAAACTTTGGCCACCGCAAAAATGTACATTCAGTACAACTTTCCAGAAAATATCCCGAAAAATATTCCGGATAGTTACTACCACCAAACATTTTTAATATCAGTAGAGTGGCAGAATTTTTAAACGTCTATAAAATCAAATTGGCTGAACTAGTCCAATATATGGCCCATCTACGAGCGGCCAATTTAATCTTCAAAAGGTAGCCAGGTACTCCCCACTCAACTTTATACCGGATTAACTTGGAACTCGGCCGTATAATCCGACTATTTTACGATTATGGCAATGCACTTACAACTGGGCGGCGTGAGTACGCATCTGAACTTCGTAGTTTTATATCTCGTATGAAGTAGATTCTTTACGTAGGGCTGTATTGAAGCGAGTTTGGATGATTCGCATAAAACTACACAAGTAAACACTGATTGATGTAGTTTACTCGTGATTATTCCTTTTGGTGCTCCGCCAAGAGCATTATTTGAAGCCAACAATAGCATCTTGACAACACCATTAATCAAACATACATAAGCGAACATGAAACATCATTCAGGCATACATTCATCACTATCACAGCCTGAATAGAAGCTAAGAAACAATGAATTACAGAATATATTTTTACATATTTTTATGAGTGAGTACATTCATCCACCAACCTGCACTAAGCCAGTGTGGTGGATTACGACTCAATATCTCTCGCTATCGGAGAAAAAGGCATGTGCCTAACCAATGGGTATGAAGGCCCTTATAACTGCGATGCATGATATTAATTAATAGAATTAAATTAAAGTCATGCATGAGTTGTTAGTTACACACACATACTTGATAGTGTTTTCAACTAAAAATAACAATAATAAAAAAGTTATTTCTTTTGTATTCAAGAAAACAAAATAGAAAGTAGATTTTAATTGTTTGTTAAAACCCAAAACTTTACCCAATTTTGTAATGGAACAGCGTAGGCTTGAAGATATGCAAAAGGGGAAATTAAATATGCATATTTTAAACTTATGTGCCAGTGTTTTTCGCCCGTAACACATGACAACGGCAGAAAAAAGTGTGAAATATGACTCCTGAAAAAAGTACCTGCCGGAAGTAATATCCAGCCAGCTATTCCCGTTCGCGCTTTTATCTTTCGTAGTCTGTACTATTTTGTTAGGTCACCCGGGTACAGAATGTTAGGGTACAGAAGAACATCCTTGGTACATTTAAACTTGTTGAGTTCTTTATCAATGTACATAGATATGTTGAAGAGCCTTACTTTAATTGTACAAATTATAGAGAAATAATGTTAGAAACATTCTGAATATTTCCAATTGTTTATTTTTATGAATAACAGACCGCAATTTTACCTTTTATTTTATTTTGACCTTGAAATTTATTTATTGAAAAGGTGTTCGTTTTTCAATTACTTATCCATGTTCTCTTGTGTAATCTTTATAATAACGCCTTACCAAAATATTACCGAACCTCGACATCTTTCGACTGAGCTGATAGAGACAAAGTTGATTAACCTATATGGTACTTCTGTACTTCTCATTTGCAGTGTCCGGAATGTGCAGTGCGAAATATCCAATGCATATAAATGATTCATAACCTCGCCCTGTATCGCTGGAACATTCGGTAAATCATCCAGTCACACAGATAAAGACGAAGTACCACAATAGCGGAACGGTTCCTAGTTTCATTTAGTTGTTTTAAACAAAGTTTTCTCATTACCGTGCGTCAACAAGAAAATTTACCTTCTACAATTTAGACCCCAGTTTGCGAGACAACAAAAAACCTTTATATAAATCTTTTAGTAATGTACCCAAATAATTTATTCAAACAGGTACTTTTCGGATTACATAATCTTAAAGTGTTTCATTTGGGACCAGTTAAACAGAATTCCAACTCCTGATTAGGTCGACTTCGCCTATGGGATGAGTTTATGAATAAACAAAACCATTTTGCATATCTTTGCTCAGCTAAGCACATTAATTGCAACGTGTAACTTTGATCTAGTGTGACGTCGAATATAATTACACGGTACGATTCAGTTTGGCAAATACTCGGTGCGTAATACAATGAGTTTACGTGATATGAATAATATAAATAAACATAGATATTATAAACATAGTTTATCTAAAAAAGGTTTCTAATTAAATTAGATTCGTGGCGATGTACATTTTGATTTTTATGGCAGTATTGACAGGAAAGATTTCGTTATCTGTATGCTTTAACATTATGGAGCTATGTTTTATGTTTTATCCTACTAAATTGACAGTACATGTCTTTATATTAATAACTAGCTTTTACCCGCGCGGCTTCGCACGCGTTAAATTCGGAGTAAAACTCCTTTCTCTGTACTATGTTATTATACTTACATGTAATCCTTCCTCTTCACTCTATCTTTAAAAAAAACTTATCAAAATCCTTTGCGTTTTTAAAGATTAAAGCTTACATAGGGACAGAGAAAGCGACTTTGTTTTATACTATGTATTGATATGCGACTGGTGAGCTAAAAAGGAATTTGGGCTTCGAAATTCAAGAGTGTATTAATAGGAAGTTGTACTAAAGGCATGTACAAAATCCCACTACTTATTATACCTTTAAGTACTCTTTTACATGTTTGTGATACAGGTTTCTCAAGTGTCAAATAACTATTACTTGTATAACTATACAAGCTTAACAGAAACCCCACGTGAATAAGCTTTCAAGCAAGTGCCTACTTGGCCAAGTTACTTGCGCAAGTTACTTGCTTAAGTATTTCCCTGTAGATATAGTAAAGAGGTAAGCTACAAAAGTTATCTAAGAATGAGCCAAAACTTGAACCTTCTTGTAAATTTCTCTTTAGCCGTGATTTTAGTAACTATTTCTAAATAATTAGTGTATAGTTAAAATTGGTACCTTTCTGCTTTTTATCATTATTCAGTTGAAATGTCTTATAGGTTTTGGTAGATTTAAGTAAAACAAAAAGCAATCCGCTTTTTGTTTTATTGAATAGATGTATTATATCTATACGCGAATAGAACCATAAATTAGTAGGTGATTATGAGTGAAACTGTCGATTACTCAAATTAAAATAATTAACACCAATCTTAAAAATAACGTTACCTTATAATTGTTTCTTAAAATTGAAGATATGTTGAACCATTTGGTCCTTCGTTGAAATGAAAAAAGTTTTTACAGACTTTGTTTGTGTTTTAGTCAGTATGGTATCACAAGGATACAAAACCACATGTTATGTGTTTTCATATGTAAGTGATTTTATTAAGGAAAACATATTATTTTAGCTTTATTTTCTATACTTCTGTCAATCTTTTCTTTAATAAATATTGTTAAAAAACGATTTACGCATCGACTATTCAAGTAACAAGATAAAAATCTAATTTTGTACAAGAAACTGATTTTAGGAAAAAAACCTCTTATTTCTGTTTCCGGGAATAAATTACGCGGCAAAAATATATATTTTAATGTTATGTAAGGCATGTGTACCGTTTAATATTTTATTCTTCGATTTGACATATTTGATTCTTCGAATTTCTTGCTTAAAAACGCCAATTAGTATCTTTTTGTTTTCTTTGATCTTTTTTTACAGATTTTTCTAAAGAATAGTACCTATTTTATGAGGTAAAAAAACTAATGAAAACATTTCGTAGCTCAGAATAAATAACATATTAACATATATTCACAAGTCATATAGGGCATCGCCAGAAAGAATCTATCTAATATCAACAGCAGCTTATCATACATTCACATTATTTTCAACATCATTATCAAAAGCATTACGATTTAACGCCCTAAAAAAAGCAAAGGACAATTCATTTTCATTGAATAGAAACTACGCAATAAAGTGATTTGCATTTACGTATCGATAATCCATCCCGACGATTGTTAGAAGTATATTTTTTCTCATAAAACTCAGCATCATGAAGCTTAAGAACTTTCTTACACAATGGAGGTGAAACTTTGATGAGTTGAGCACAGTTTTAAATGCTTGCTAATCTTCTTCTTACCTTATAGTTCTAGCAGTGATTAAGGTGGGACCAAAATGGGGTAAGCTTAGCGTAAGGTTCTTAATACAATGTATAGAATAAAAATATAAAATAAAATATATATAATATAAGTAACGATCTTTCTGCGCGCTGCTTCACTCGCGTAAAATATAGAAAGCCTAAATGTTTCTCCGATAACGAAGCTTTCTACTGGTGAAAGAGTTAATTACAAAAAACCCATTAATAGTATCGGTGATCACCCCGAACTTCACTTCTTTAAAATAGTAGTATATAAAATTTAAGTTGTGTATTGCAAAAGTTGGTCTAGTGACAGAGTTTAGTTGTCGCCGTAAGGTTTCTGAGGTGGTTTTCATAGGGAAATCTCGACTTCTGGTTTTTTTGAACCCTTTAATGGACACTCACCTTTTTACCTAAACTTTCATATTTCATACGACGATTACTTGCTACTATCGAGACATGAATTATAAAATATTTATGTTATCATATACCCTTGGTTTTTTTTTGTCCCTTTCTCTTTTAGAGAAAAAAAAACATGAGCCCAACTAGTACATAGTTTGTTATTGTTATTATATTAATTAGTAATTCATCAAGTTAAAAGGGTGCCTGAAAAATGTGCAACTGAAAGTTTGCCCAATTTCATTTTGAATAAAAAACTTTTGAACATTTTATAATCCTTTTAGTCTGTAAAAACATAAAGAGTAAAATGTTTTTCCAATAAAAAGGGTTAAAATAAATCAACGAGCACTGGGGAAAAGTTTTAAATAATGTACAAATTGTCCACAAATAAAAACATGCCTTTTTTATTTTTAAATCATACTAAGTATCTTAAATATTGTTTTATCAAGATAAAAAAATATGTATATATAATTTAACATTTACCTTTTTTAATTAGGTAAATGTTAATTCGTTACTACACGTTTCAATCCATCGATAACTTTATACGTCTAATTATACAAACAGCAAAAGTAAAACTTGTTTCAATAACCATCATAACTCTGTTAAAGTTCTAAATCACTGACGAAAAGAATTCAGCTAATAAAGCCATTGTAGCCGCCAGTATTCTCAAGCGATCACTAGCCATTCTCTACGATATTTCACAAAGAAAACATTGTATTATGCATTCAGGGGCCTTGCACGGTCCGCATATTTAAAACGTGTCACAGTGGAGGCCCTTTGAAGGTTTAAGGGTCGTTCTCCTACGATTTAAGGGCAAAATGGGCATTTCGGAACGAGGGTACCCGTGAATAAGGAGCATTAACTAAACATTCTTTAGAAGCTTTCTTGTCCGACGGTCGATAAGAAAGCGACTTGAGGTTATTAAAGCACGTAAAACGTAATAAAATCAATACCACATTAACAGTTTCGATAAAGTAGCTGCTAAGTGTGCTTTAGCGCCAAGTTCTATATCATAATATCTTTTGCTCTTAATTTATTTACTACAAGTCGAAGCTTCTAATTCGACTTCATTCATGATGATCGTCGTTACTTAAACAAGAGCCTTAACCGCATTGCGGCTTTTAAGACAGGATTCGACCCGAATTAACACTACACATAATAGGCAGCGATTCTCGGAAATCGCTTCAAATCTTCTAGACACGCGAACTTTATTGAAGACTAGTGGCCGCCCGCGACTCCGTTCGCGTGGAAGTCGGTTTCCTGTAGGAATGAGAAGTTTTCACGTCGTAAAAAGTACCTTATGTGTTAACCTATATTACTGTAAAGTTTCATCCTAATCCGTCGAGTAGTTTTTACGTGAAAGAGTAACAAACATCAATCCATACATCCATACCTACATACTCACAAACTTTTACGTTTCTAACATTTGTAGGATTAGCTAGTTAGAAAGCACATATTGTAACTTAATGTAAATAAATTAAAATATTATAAAATATTTCGAACCATAAAACGCTTATTTATAAAAAAAAATTAATTCAACATTCCTTATATAAGAATATAAGGTAGCAGAAAAAGAAAACAATTATTTAAAATCGGTTCAATAGTTTTAGGGATTACATAAAAGCTCACAACTTTAATTTTACGTTTGTATATTTTATTAAAAATACTTGAGTTAGTATTTAAAGAACCGTGGTAGTGGTTGGAACGTAGCAGCCAACTATGAACAGTGTCTCAGAGTGATCAGAGCAGCCATTTAGATCAACACACGCGGTGAATTGATAGTGCAGGCTGGTCGAAAGTCCGAGAATGTTCGGGACCGTCCAGTGGTTGGAACTTAACCACGGTTTCTTTGTTTGTCTGTTTGTCGTTGAACATATAAGAGGCTTGTCAATCCACTACTAGACATAGTTTTTATTACTAAGAATTATTAGATGCTATCTGCGACTTTAACTGCGTGGAATTTGTCATTTTTAGTATCAAACAAATTTCATAAAAACCGGTTCAGTCATTTTGTAGTAAAAGCAGAACATACAGACACAACACATGTTTAGTATTTATATATCTATTATTAGTACCTAATGATGTATGTCTTTTTGCAGTGCACGCTTTTAATGGTTGGATATATTCATCACTAGTAGCCGCCCGGGACTCCGTTCGCGTGGAAGTCGGTTTCCCGAGGGAATGGGAAGTTCTCCCGCGGTAAAAAGTACCCTATGTGTTATTCTGGTGTATAATCTATATTGCTGTAAAGTTTCATCCAAATCCGTCCAGTAGTTGATACGTGAAAGTGTAACAAACATCCATCCATACATCCATACATACTCAAAAACTTTCACGTTTATATTATAAGTAGGATAGGGACTAATCGAGGTCAAACAAAGATATATTTTCAAACGCTTCAATTAAAACTTTTCCACTACGTAGGTACCGAAGGCGCTAAAAATACATAAGTCGAAAAAGACACGCAAATAAAATATCTTAAAAGTTTGGTCGTGACTTTGAGACGAAGCATTAAAGAAGAGACGAAGTATGAACACTACCCGTCGACCTACTGATTCAATGTGAAAAATCATGAAAAATAAGTCAAACTTACTTCGGATCTAAGTTAGTAAGCGACTTTGCTTCATCACGCTATATCAAGTAACTTACATATAAAAGACCAAAAACTAACAAATTAATTTATTCTTACGAAAAACTTATCCCTTCCAATGCGTTTTCCATGAAATGATTAATTTCGTTCGTAGCCACCGTATTAACACTATCACCTATAACAAAATAAAGTTTTCACTTCAAATACCTAACACACACTTCACATTTAAAAACTCAATACTTATTAAAATATTCCCGTTAATTCACTCACAATTACTTATTTCGTTAGTACAAAAAAAAGTTTGCACGAAAAGAAAATTCACGAAACAAAACAATTGAAAGAAGAACGCGGCATTCGCGGCATTTTGAATTTTGTTTTTTTTTTCTTCCGAGGTCTAAGCTGCAATCCAAAATGCAACCGGCCAGTCAGTTTTTTTCTTTTTTTGTGGCTAGCACCACCGATGAATTATTTTTAATCTTTTTATTTGCTCGTAAGTGGAATAGAAAAGGTTCCCATGGTCCATAAGGCCCTTACCTAACTTTGCAATGGACACTAGGATCTTTTTAAGTAACTAGTGGCCGTCCGCGACTCCGTTCGCGTAAAAGTCGGTTTCCCATGGGAATGAGAAGTTTACTCTATGTAACTTTGGTGTTTCTATACCGATTTGTATTATTCTTTTTTATGGAATATTTAATAATGTAAACTTTTTTAATTAGGGATGACAGAGAGAATTATAAACGTAAGAGTAGACAAATATAATCAGAAAGCTTCGAACTGCTAAGCTATCGGGAGTTACACGTGTTATTGTCAGTCAAACATAAAAGATAGATATAGGATATTTTTTATATAATTTTATGAAGAACATTTTCGTCATTCATGATTTCTGTTTCTTAAAGCTATAACCATTAATAAGGTGTGCAACGCAACGGTAGCTTAATAAATGGAGTAACTTCTCCCGTTTTCCCAACATTTCCCGTCACTGCTATGCTCCTATTTATTGACGCGTGATGAAAAGTATACTATAACCAGCCCAGGAGTATGAAAAAATATTGTACCAAGTTTCGTTAAAATCCGTCGCGTAGTTTTTGTTTCTATAACGGCTATACAAACAGACAAACAGACAGACAGACAAAATATTTACTGATTGCATCAGTATCGATTCCTAATCCCCCCTGATAGTTTTTTGGAAATTTCATGTACAGAATTGACCTCCCTACAGATTTATTATAAGTATAGATAAAGTGAAATTAGTATTGTTCCTCGGCAATAAAATCACAAACATAAATCAAATATTTGATTTAAAAAAAGGTAAATGATTTTTTTGTGGCTAACGTTTTTTGAAACCAGTTTGCTTCCAAATAACAATAACTATTATTATACCTACATATTCATTTTCCAACCCTCTTTCATAAATGAGCCCATCTAACTACATGTTACGTTTCACTTTATAACAATTTCAGAATTTTCCGCTGCGTAAACCACCCCACTATTTCTCACGGTTCAATTCGATTCTATAGTTAACTATCATAACGCATTCATATAAATTATATCTTCCCTTCCCGACCGTATGACGGTTACACGGTTAACCGTACGCATTATACTAGTACGTTGACCGTTAAGTAGTGCTGCCAACTTGGCGATATTACAGTATATTATGAAATTATTACTTTTTTATATACTACCACCTAATTGTTTTTTGTTAGTTTTTTTCTGTAGTTTATCCAACAAATAAAAAATAAATAAAAAGCCACCTCCTAGTATATTCAATTTTGCCAGTTATAAAATGCATATTCAATTAACCTAGCATATAAAGTGCAACGTGAAATAAACTAAAATTAAATTATTTATTGTAATTTGGTGTTGATATAAAAGTCGACATGAAAAAGTTTTTAGCCATAAATAATAGCAATAAATACTATGAAAAATTATATGTATTCTGTAAATATTCAGTTGAACGACTTTTAACACTACTTTTTTCACAACAATAGCATAACTTAGTTAATCCTTCATTTTAACCCGTTTTTTTTTTTTAACCTCCAACTTGCAACTCTACCGCTCTTTATACCGGTATTAACTGGTACGGTGCCCAGCACGGCTCATATCGTTCGGATTTGCGGACGCAATGTGAGAACCCGCATCTGGCACATAGGTTATTGATCGCTGATCCCAACGTGATCCGGACATCAAATATCACTGTACTGCAGTGCCACGTGCCTCAAATGTAGCGGAACGGAACGGACCGTTGCCAGTACGGACGGTTTGAGGAACGATCCGTTATGCAAAACCCTGGTGTTTTAGTATAAGGTGGTAGTTACATGTGTTGAGTAGCCATTGCATATTAAAAAATAGATGCATCCATCGTCTGTTTAAAATTACTTTTTTTTGTTATTAAGCAATATTATTAATACTACCGTAAAGTTTGTAAAGTAATAGATTACTATATAGCTGCTTTATTAGTAGAGTAAATAACCTAGTGGTTTTAAATCAAATTACCTTTTTACTTAATGACCAAAAGGTACTTATGTAACGAGGTCGCTATATATAATATAATACATCAAAACGCAACTTCTGCAAACCATTATACGTACCTATCTATTCTAGATAATAAATTTAATCAAAACGTCAAATATTGAATAATATCCGAATATCCATTATAAATTAATTTGATTTCCTATTATAAATTAATTGGAATTCTGATAATCGAATCAAAATTGTAATAATACGCTTACGTACAGAAAATATTAATGTTTAAACGTCCGTTTGCATATTTAAATAACCAAACTGTATAAAACGTTTGTTAGTTGATCTAAAACAGACAAAGCACCGTCAATATTAACTTACTTGGGTGTTCCTAACATCCCTCAAGCTAGTAATCTTAACCGAAACGTGATTAATTTCTCGATATTGTGCGCATCGATTCGATTTCGTTCGCTATATCGATATTGTTATCGCCTGCAAATGTGTTCTGAACCAATACTCTGGTTGTCTGCAAATGTACAGACGACGACGAAATTCTATTTAATTTGCGGTAGTGCCAATATTTTAGTGTGGATTTATCTAGTGACGGAATCCTTTTAGATTACTTTTACAGTGAATTTATTTTCTTGGTTTATTTCCTTTTTAATGCGGAATGAAAATAATAACTTGCAATTCTTTTGTCAAACCCATTTATATAATTACGACATGCCTCGACATATTTTTATGTTATGTAATAATTATCTCGTAATTGATATTACGAAATAGTTGTACCTATATGTAGAACTCTAAATAATTAAAAACACACTTACTAAAAACTCGATATGGTCTTTCCAGATGTATAGTACAGAGCTAAACTACAAATCGTTAACTTTTACAATACGTAACGAGTATCCGAATCGATTCTCAATTTGCGAAGAGCTTCGACATGATATTACTTAATGTCCCGACCGCTGGCTCCAAGCGAGGCTTTAGTTTATCTCAGAAGACTGCAACCTGAAATAAATCCATATAAAATCGACATTCCTATATGTCTGAGAGTCACTTTGATCCTTCACTCTGGATACAGTGAATCGCGGAAATATGGAGTCTGGATATCGGAATTGGGGGTGCATTGGTGTAGCGTGTTCATACCGAAAATGTTAGTTTTATGAGACAGGAGCAAAAATATTTGAAATTATGGAAATACAAGGAATTCAACATATTCTTACCGAGTTGCTAGGTTATTTGTACGTAAGATCAAACTTTACAAATGTCACTTCATCAATCATTTTAATTTTAGTATATAAGACATGCAACACTAACATAAACAAATACTTATTGTCAAATAGAATTTGTCTGAAATCGGGCCTTCTCTATCTATAGAAATTATTAACAATAGAAACAATTTTAAACCCAATTTCAACAATTTTTATAAATTACAAACCTTCATCATAGTGGACAAAAATCGATGCTTCCAATGTAAGTGCTAAATTATTAATTTCATTTTACGTCGGTGGTTTTAAAATAGTTGTAAAAATCGATATTTCCATTGTTAATAAATTGCAACCGTGCGAAACTAGAGTGCTTATTCGGAATATTGGGCGGATGCTTTATATAGGGCGAGTTTGTTTTAAGTTATGTAAAAAATGAAATTCAATGTATTTTCTGTTATATTCGTTAGTCAAGCCCATCTTAACACAAAGCGTATTTTCTATTTCATTTTAACTGTTAAGCAACAATTTTACGAAAATCAAACCATTTATTATTATTCGACGACCTCTGTGGCGCAGCGGTAACTATACCGGACTGTAAAGCGGATGGTTCCGGGTTCGATCCCCGGGTCGGGCCAATTTCGTCAAAATGGTTTTTCGGCATTGGCTCGTGTCTGGGTGTAACTAGGTTCTCCCCTAGTGCATTGTGTGGTACCTGTAACGCAAGCGCTTAATGCGCTTACCATAGGGCCACATAATTGGTGTGTTAGTCTGGAGATTTATTTAATATTATTTATTTATTAAAAAAAAAAATAGAATTCTTAAACAATTTACTTGCTACCTGTTTAACAAATTTTAGAACGTTTAAATAATATTTGTGTAAAACTTTTTTAATAAACATGTTTATAAATAAATTTTGTAACGTACCAAATTGACCAATAAAGTAATTTTTTATTTATTTTATACAATTTATATGATTCTAAATATAATAAATTTCAAAATAGAGTTTATAAAGACCTTAATAGTCCTTAAAATATTCCAGACCAAAAATGCATGTTTGCGGTAGAACTGGATTTTATCAAAGAGAAATAATTTTAATTTAATTTTGTTTTCAGTCTACGGGTAGCATATTATTTTTCACAATTATGGAACATAGAATTATGGACTAGAAAATGAAACTGACTAAGACGGTACAGCCATAAAGAAAGCATAATGAATTAATTTTTTATGAGACGCCTCTATAAGAAAGAAGTGTTTACAAGCAACTTACATGTATAATTCCAGCGACAGTTCGAAGAAAATACTTCAAATATAATGTAACACGTTACACAACCAGTCATTCTTGGATAAAGCATTTCATTCATCTATAACTATATAAAAATACACATGAAGTGTCAAACTACGAAGTTTCGATCAGATGCATGTGTAAAGCTCAAGAAATTAATAATGAATATTTCTTAACGTCTGACGTAGTAAATAAACCAGTAGTAACATAACCATCTAATGTGTGAAAAACTACAAGGTATGTGTAACCCTAAAAAGAGAATTCCGACAAAAAGAAAACAAATTGCAACAAGCACACCGCGTTCCTCTGTGGATATTAAATTCTTCCCCTTTTGTAACTGTCCAACCGTTTATTTTGTTTACAATTGAAACTCAACTCTTTTTCAAAAGAACCGAAGTTTTAAATATTCAAAATTAAATTGTTTATACCATTTGCGGAGTAAATAATACCAAAAATGTTTACTGGAAGCATATCCAAAAATAATTTACAGAGATACAAAAGTAAACTTTTTTCTGTAAACATTTAATCGACAATAAAAGTAGCTACTTGGTTGCCTCCTTAACTTTAGTAGATTTATATGTAACACTTGTAATAAGTCATTAAACACTTTTAACAGCGCACTCTTTGAGTTCGTCTAACCTTTGGTTTTTAAAACAAATAATAACCGACTTTTCACTTATTAATCTAACATTGACTTCAAGATAGGGTCTTTCGCCTCAATTTGCAATTACGTGTAATGACGTCACAAGATACAGAAGCAATAACCTAATTGCCAATATCCAGGACAATATCCCACAATTATCATTTAGATAGCAGGAGCCTATTTCCTAATCAATCGCAAGGTGACGCTGGATTCGATGAAACAAACCTTAATATATAGAACAATAGCTTTATGAATAGATTGAATGTGAAAGGAGTAAATTAATTAAGAAATTCCAATGTAGTACGAGATAAATTTTATATCGGAGTCCTTTTATAATTACTTGCATATCCGTTGACTTCCTGTGACACGCAAAAATATTGGTTTATAGCAAGATTAATTTTGCACAAGGGTGATATTAAAAAAAAACTATGACTAAGTGAAAAGTCCAATATTTGTGCTCATTTCATTAACACAAGGGCACAAGCATTTAATTAAACGTTATATAAGCTAAATATCTGTAAAAATCTTTTAAAGATTCAAATTGTTTCTGCCCTTGGAACCCTTTGGCCATTTTCTCAAGAAAACCTGGTGTTTACCCCAATTATTGTCAGGTGCAAAGCGCTTCAAATTATTTACTTTCTTAATCTGTTTAATAGCAACATTGTGCAACGTTTTAAAACTACACTTTATCTAAAAGGATACTCGCAAATACTCGTAAGAAACACAAAAGGTCACCAATTGATCGAACAAATAGGACTTTGTCCTAAACAAACAAGAAGTAATGGACTTTCCTTGAAACCCAACTCGACTCTGAAATGGTCAAATTTTTAGCTCAAATAAATTCTATGGTATAGAAAAAAACCTTTTTTAAGTAAGGCCTAAGTGCAAAAGCTGGTTTAGAAAGAAGCCAGACTTTTCAGACTAATTTCAATTACTTAGGTTACCCTTTTCTAATTCAATTAAAGCTGGAACAACTTTCTAAGACTCATTATATGAATTAAAATATTTTCGAGATACCTTTACTTTAAAAAATTGTCTTTCCCAAAATTTTGAAAAAAGGATCTACCTACCATATTTTGTAAAGTTTTAAAACACCGAAAGTGTCTTTTATTCAAGGTACCCAAACAAATTGTTACCATCTCAAGGAAAAATTACCCCAATATTGCATATGTAGGCAGAAGTCGTCTTTCTAGCAGTAATTTCCCCTGGGTAACCTGCTAGTTATTTATTACAGAACCCTCATAGTCGGTTCACTGACCCACTTTTCAGAAACATCCGACTAAAACCGGTTTGCCTGACACACGTCATCCGTCAAACTTAACCGCATGTCATCTGTCATTTATTTCGACGTGCGTTTAATTTGTTGCAGAGTCGAATATTTAGTGTTGGGTTGTGTGACTTTATTGACCGACGCATGTTTACGTTATAAAATAATCATAATAGCCTATAATACGCTACACTTAATTGTTGCGCATAGGCCTTTTTCTTGATCCATTAAAGTCCTTCATAAAAGTAATATGAAAAGCTAAGAAAAAAATATATGCTGCCGAGAATATATCCTTTAAATTGCACGTTTCTCCTTTTACGAGTGATCACGTAAATACGAAAATCCAAGGTGAATCCAATGAATAAAAGCGCGCCTTCTTACCTCGCGTCACCTGTCAACATGAGTTTATTATGAAGTGCGAAGCAATGAAACGCGAAATTAAAATTATATTTCGCAATATGAAAGTATTTTCTCTTCTAAATTAAATTTCAGCGTACAATTTTTACACTCGCTTTGTTCAGAGTACGTACCAGCTTCATAAACATTTAATTTAGCTGTACAATATTTATGCTGAAGTGAAACAGGTGAAACCCTTCTGTATGCAAAGCGAAGGAAATAATCCTCTAAGCATTCAAATAATGCAGAATACAGCTTTAGATAAGTACTCGTAATGTTGTGTGGTTAGCTAACTTTATTATATTTGAATGACTGTGGTTTTGCAGCAATTTGAAACCAAAATGTAGCTTAATGTTTGTAACTAATATGTTAGTTTCTTTTTCGTTATTGGTTAACTTTATTATAAATATTTAGCAATGAATTGTATTTTCTGCTGTATAATAAAAAAGCTAATTAAAGAAATGAAGCACTCTAATACATTTTTACCTATTCATATTAGGAAAGTTTTTTGTAATCGATCTTCTAACTCTTTACCATTTCAGTAATACTTTTGGTTATCATGTTCTAGCCTATACTTGTTTTAATACTGTAATTTCCTCAACCAGTATCGTATACTAAAAGAACATTAGCCTTAGGCAAGATAAATAGAAGAGGTGTTCTGCTTAAGCTGAGGAGGGCGAATGATTACCTCTGTGAACTCATTTACAGGGATGTGAAACAGTAATTAATAATTTTTTAATAATCATTAAAAAATCTAATATTTTTTTAATATTTAAATTTGATGCAATTGCTTTAATTTTCTTTAACCGAAATTTGAACTATTTTTTCTATTTAAAAATATTATATTCTTACATATCTTTTTCTTTTATTTTTACCCAGACTTAATCTTTCAGTTTTATAACTACTTATTTATGAGACATGAAATTTCTTTTTCTTCTTCATCTTTCGATTTTTTTCATGAAAAACCATTTTAAACACCTTGTTTTTATGACGTAATATTACATCCCTTCTCTTTAACCCACGTCTCATTAATAACGGTGCCCTGCGGCCAGCAAGTACACCTTCCCTTTCCTTATGAATTGTTCACAACATTGTCGAAGCTCAGGGGAATTTAGACTCAATATTAAACAGTGAACGTATTCTGAAAAATGTTATGAACCGATGAAGAAGTGGTTCAATGACTTGTTTTTTATAATAATTCATTTAAATGTGTGACAAATATACGCAACTCTCCATGAATCTAATGACTATTCCCTATTGCACTTTCGGAACCATTTCAGCTACCTACCAATCAGAAGTAACCAAAATTCTCCGACATATTGTCACTAACAAACACTTCGTTCGTGGTTTATTGCTAGAATCTTTAAAATACTTTTGATGGCCGCCTTACTTCGGCTTAAATTACAAGAGCTTTCGCAGTTTAACCGTTTAAAAGGCACTATGCTGTTTTGGGGTTAATAACTAGAGTTCAACAGTTACTACAATCGGATTATAGAAAATATTCTAGCATATTGCATTTGCTACATGATAAGCTCTAACTAACTGGTGTTATTACACAGCACAGAGTACACTGCTCCAGATAAGCCAGACTCGACTAACTTCCTTGTTTATGGACGAGTTAAACAATTACACGTTTTATCTACGGGTGTATAACTTTACTGCTATACCGAATTAAGAGACGTAAACAAGATTTAACTACTGAGGAATGTTTGTTGTCTGTTTACGTTAAACAAAGTAAGTTGTGCCTATAGGTATACTCGTAGATTAATTTATTATTTACCTTATTTTATAGTTTACTTTCTTTATATTTTGTCTGCTGCTGCTGTCACTCAGTTTACATCTACCATACAAGCCAATTATTTCATTGTGTTCTGCTCTTTTCGTTACTTTCAAGACCAAACTAATTTAAAAAAAAGTTAAACATAAAAGTTAAATATATGCGCTGTATTGAAAAGAGTTTTCACGTTCAAAAGTTTTTGTGTCGTCGGACGAATATACAAGTAGATAGGTAGATAATGCCCCCATAAAAGTTACTTACAAACAAATATTTAGAACCCCAAAACGGCCCTAAACTCTTACAAAAGAGATATTTCTTCGTCCAAGTAACCTAAAAGCTCAAATCCTCAATTTTCACGATCCAAATCTCCTCGAACCGCTAACAAGTGAAAGTTTGCGTCGACTCAAGTTTGGCCACCTCATCAAATCAATATAGCTTACAGTTAAGCGCTTCCCCGAAGTTTGTCACCTCCGACGTAGCTCTATCGCTATTCAAATAAACTTGTTTTGTTGTTGTTTTTTGGAGGTTTCCTTTATCAAATGAGATAATCAGCTTCGTTGAGGGAAGGGACGGTAATTACTTAGAGCCTAGTCATTTAATGAGGGCGGTTTTGGGAATAAAATGCTGGGGCTTTATAGGGCTTCGGAGGTTGGGACGTGTCTGTGAGACAGAGACTTTTGAAATTGAAGCTTTTTATGCTTTGTTCATCCCGGTAACAAGGTTTTTGAATTACGTTTTACTCGCTTTTAGGTTAAATCATAGGAAATGAAAGCTTGTTCAATATTAACTTTTAAGCTTGAAAGCAACTAAGTAAATAAGGTGCATAAGCACTTAAAATAAATAAACATATACATTTCACACATAAAGTCATTTATTTAAAGGTTTCCTTGCTTTTAATATTTAGTGTTGCATTTAAAAACTCAGTCAAATTTGAATACGTAAACGAAGTCTATAGAAGCCTTAGAAATAGAAACTACACTCCCAGCTACACCCATCTGTAACCATGTATAATTCAAAACCTTCACCATTTTCAGGAATGCAAATGAATCTAGCCTTTCTTCGGCTTCACAGAACCCTTTCAGCCTCATTCAACGTCGTTGACAATGACCCTTTACAGTAGGACCTACGTAGGGCCTATTTGTAGGTTTCTCTGACGTCTATAGAAGCCCTTTGATGTGGTAACACGTCTCGACTCAATAAACCTTGTAAGAGAGAAAGTATAATGTAAGTTTGAGCTTGTTATGTTGTTACACTTTCATCTTGGTCGATATGCTCATAGATTATAGAAAAAAAAACTAGTTGTTTATATCGAATTAAGCAAAAGAAAGGACTTTCAGTTATATCCGGCAATGATGTGTGAAAACATAAAATATAACGTTTCAATTCGCACGCGCGAATATCACATTTTCAAATATTTATAAATGAAATGATAACTTAAACGTTTATTACAACTATACATGGCCCGTTTTCTACATAATTCAGATTCATTAATCACTGTGAGCTTCCTTCGCGTTTTCCCAAAACATATTTAACATTTCGTTGCAAATAGAAAGCTCCCGTTTTATGATAATGCAGCAAAACCCCACTAACTAAGGTAACAGCGTTTGTCTAACAGCTGACTCGGCGAGCACACTGCGTAGTTTAAATCGCGTCTAAACTGACGATTACTGTAGTCTCACATTGGGAAAACCATAATTTTAACAGAAATGTCAGAGATTTAGGTCTAGTCGAGATAAAATGTCTAATAATGGGATTGTTGTTCTACAAAGCCAATTTAAAATTTATTTTGTTAGTGTATATAACAAAAGCTTCACTTTTGCTTTTTTATTATTATTTTACTTAGTTGACTGCGTGACTATTACAAAAGCGAATTAAATATCGTGTGGCGTTAAATATTAAATTGTAGTGAGTTTTTGAGCGCATATTACATATTGCAAAACAAATAATGTATCTAAACAAAAATGACTTTTTATCTTAACTATAAAAATTTTAATATTCTTCTAACGTTCAAATGTACGGCCACCGCCGTACTTAGCCTAGACTTGGCTGTAGGCCAGAACCCTCAACGCATCTCGTGACCACTTTAGTGACCACGCCTGCAGAATGGAGACCATCCGGACTCTAATGTTATATTCTAATGTTATAACCACTTGAAGGTAATAATGTAGCTACTGATGACAGCTGCAGTAAATTAATCTTTGTTAAAAGAGGAATAGGGGTTTTAAAATCTTTTTGAGAATGGATAGTAAACCGGTAGAGCGTTTTGAAAAGTTTTCTTTAAGGAAAGGAAAATAAAATGACTTCTGGCGTTGGGGGAGGTCGATAGTTTGTAATAGAAGTGGTATTGTAATAATATGATGAAGTATTATGTAGAACTCGTGTTAAAAACCTTTCTCATTAAATCCTCAACTAAGCGTATGCATAACTGCTTAAATTAACACATATTACCACAAGGTATTTGATTTAAAGCGTAAGCACTACTAAGCACCGAATTCAAAGTACATACAATGTTACCTCTATTTCTTACTCAAAACCTTTTTTCTTCAAGCCTTAAAAAACTTCCATTTGCCCTACATTTCTAAAGGGTGTAGTGTAGATTAACACCACTTAATATTAAACAGAGTCGGAATAACTCTCCTATTATATCCGTAACGTGTACCCAAGGTGGCCTTTGCTCGGCAGGACGGAAAATTGAATTCCGCGTAATACAAGTTCGATCTACTTTCCTGTCCTTTGACAGACTATCAGTTGGATTAAAAGTTAGGGGGTTAAAACAAAAACTCAGGTGGAACGGGCGTGTTTTGTTTTGGCAAGCGCAGTTACGTATTTCTTGTTTGTTTAACAGTATTTGGGATGCTAATGCTTTTAAACAAATATTGGTAGACGTGGTTTTAAATCACCGTTTGACGCAATTTGTAATGGGAGAAAAAATACCAACGCATGCTTATAACAGTTTCTATGAAAAAATTAAGCTGTGAAACACTTAATGATTGTGATCTATCATTATTTTAAGCCAACTAAAAATTGACATAAAAATGTTTCTAACAAAATTATTCTTCGCGAATATTTCGACCCATCATTTCTCAGAAAATATAAACCTAAACTTCAGCTATACCGCATTTTCTATTACAGTTCGTAGTCCTTTACTTATCGGAGTGTTTGTATGGGGTACTTTCACCCAGCAATATGTTATTCATGATAAGCCTTTCGGTTTCTTACTAGTCTACGGGAAACGATGCCGTAATCTATCAAAGTAAACAAGTAAAGAAAGTAAAAGGGAGATAACAGGCTATATACTATAAAATATTTTCCTTGATAAAATATTGGCTATAAGCTTTATAAAGTGAAATAGAATGATGTTAATCATAGGGTATATTGTGTTAGCTATAAGATTAAAAACTTGCGTGTGGCTCGCGTACATGTATGTTATGTTTAAGTCAATTCCTGACCAATGAATATACAAATTAACCTAACTGTAACTTTTTGTTAAAAATATAGTGTGTTTAAGCAGTGAAAAAATTCAAATTTTTTTCTCACATTTACTTTTTAATTATCATTTCATAAGATTTTTACATGAAGTCTTACAACCGTGAAATTTTTTAAACCCTGTCTAAACAGTTTGGTAAAATTCTATAGAGCCTGACTGGAACAGCAAATTGGATTCCGCTCATAAAAGCAACATAAAACGACGAAAAACACACATTAGATGTTTTGATAGCAATTGTTTATTCCATTCACATTTTCACAAGTACAAGCCCCGAGGCCGCAAAATATTGTTATTGTTATTCCAAATTACAGAATAAACATGTCAATATAAATGTTTGTGCAATATTTGTGGCTAGAATGTGATATCGTTGTAGTTTCAAACAATATTGCTATTTTCATCACGCGCCGTTCAGACGTATTCATAGGAATACCGGCGGGGAAGAAGGTACATGTTCTCAGAAGCAAAATTTCAACATGTTTGTTGAGAGATGGTTGGAAGTACGTGTATTAGAGTAAATTGCGTAATGATGGCTATGTTTCAGGTAAATAAGGGGATCAAGCGTGAAACAAGGACGCCAGGAATCTTGACACCAGTTTTCCTTCTGAGATTCCTTGAAAATTTGTACGTATTTTCTTTCAAGGTTACAATGTAATAAGTACCTACATAAAAGTGTAGTAGAAAAACAACAACAATTTTAAATCGGTTTATTTGTAGCTAAACTAGGATAGGAAACGTATGTTTAACTTATGACACAAATTTGAAAAGTATATTAATAATAGTCAAAATCAAAAAATCAAAATTCTTTTATTCATCATAGATATGTAACATATACTTAATGAACGTCAATTTTACAAACTTCGACTTTACCTAACCGTAGACCGAGAGAAAAAAGCCGGCGGAAAAAAACTCCCAGCACTCTTTTTGAAAATTATAACGTGTACATTCAATGAACATATAAATTATTTTCTCGTACCTCAACTCAACACTATAAAAGTAAAAAAAAAAAATTAAAACTGCTACTACGAACTAATTAAGGACTTCTTCCTGCACCACAATTCGGAACCAGAGCAGACCATTTCCCGAAGGCGGCACCTGATCACAAGTATGACGTGTGCTCCAGCCATCGTCCTACTCAACCATATTAGAGGGAGTTGGGCGACCCGTTGACACAACGCCTAGGCCCCAGTAACTTTCGAGGCGAGCATGACTACCCTGGGCCAAATAAGGCACTAAAGAACCTCACAAAACAGCAAGTTAATAGGAAACCCGTACAATAAGTTAAAGCAGTGAGAGGAGGAACGAGAAAACAGTACAAAATAAAATAAAAAAAATTAAAAATAAATAAAAAAAACAATAAAAGTACATACTCAAAGTTGAGTATCGTGTCCTAGTCAAACTGTTTACAGAGAAGTTAATACAAAACAATCTTGAATAGCAGTAGAAATAGCCTGTCTAGATATCAATCCCATGCTGTTTTATCATCTAAATAGTCTTTGATTTTATAGTAAGCTTTCTTGCACAATACTTGCTTAATTGTAACTTTAAATTTATTAAATGGCAGGGATTGAATTGACTCCGGAATTTTATTAAAAATAAGTATCGACATACCGATAAACGACTTGCTGCTTTTGGCCAACCTACACTTTGGGAAAGCTAATCTATTTCCATGCCTAGTTTTTACCGAATTATTATCGACATGATTATCACTAAACGTTACAAACTTATCAATATTTTTGTAAGTATACAATATATTTTCAAAAATGTATTGGGACGCGAAGGTTAAAATATCACTATCTTTAAATATTTCTCTCAAAGAATCTCTATTTGCAAGCTTGTAAATTCCACGAACAGCCCGTTTTTGCAGCGTAAAAATCGTATTAATGTCAGCAGCGTTTCCCCACAGTAGGATGCCGTAAGACATTAAGCTATGAAAGTAACTAAAATATACTATCCTAGCTGTCTTTACATCAGTCAAAGAGCGAATTTTCTTGACCGCGAACGCTGCAGAGCTAAGCCTACTCGCCAGTTGTGAGATGTGGGCTCCCCATTGTAACTTACAGTCTACAGTCAAACCAAGAAAAACAGTAGAATCTACTAAGTCTAGTTTTTTACCGTTCATTTGCAAGTTTGAGTTGACTTGTTTTACATTAGGTGCTGAAAATTTTATACACTTGGTTTTCTTATCATTAAAAGCTAAATTATTAACATTAAACCACTGTAAAACATTAGAGAGCGCATTGTTTACGTCGTCATAATTAGATTGTTGTCTATTAATCTTAAAAATTAATGATGTATCATCAGCAAACAACACTATATCGTGATTATTACCTACCATAAAGGGAAGATCATTTATATAAACCAAAAATAAAAATGGGCCTAAAATTGATCCTTGTGGAACCCCCATGCTCACAACTGTCCCAGACGACCTGATTCCGTTGACGTCAACCTTTTGAGTTCTAGCACTTAAATATGAAATTAAAAGTTTAAGATTGGTATCTTTGATTCCGTAATGGTTGAGTTTCCTTATAAGAGTATCGTGGTGGACGCAATCAAATGCCTTAGATAGATCACAAAAAATACCTAGGGCGTCTTGGGACTTTTCCCATGCACTAACAATATTTACAAAAAGTTCAACACCTGCATCAGTAGTTGAACGACCCCTTGTGAAACCAAATTGTTTATTATGAAGTAATTTATTCTCAGTGAAATGTACTAAAAGTTGATTTAGAATAATTTTTTCGAAAACTTTACCACACGTAGGTAAAATTGATATTGGTCTGAAATTAGTGGGATCTGTAGTACTACCCGATTTAAATAAAGGAATGACTTTACTGTGCTTCATCATGTCCGGAAACTCACCACTAACAATACAATTGTTAAATATTTTTGCAAGATAAGGGGCTATTATATCTATAATCGAATTAACAATTTTAACTGATATGCCCCACAAATCAGTTGTATTTTTGATATCTAATGTCTTAAATGTTTTGATAATGTCCCCGGTATCTATAGGTTGGAAACCAAAGCTTTTTCTGCACTCACTAACATTATTAATAAGTAACGACTCGGCCATCACAGGCGATGAATTTAATAATTTAGTGGTCGAAATAGGAATATCCGCAAAATACTTTTCAAACGCTGTAGCTACGTTTTCATCGGAACTAATGACGTTATTATCAATGACGAGTTTAATTTGTTTATCGCGATTTTTAGTTTTCCCAGTTTCGGTATTAATTATGTTCCAAGTCATTTTACATTTGTTAGAACTATTTTTTATTTTGTTGCAAAGATACATAGACTTGGCCGCCGCGCATACCTTTTTAAAAATTTTCGAGTAACTTCTAACGTACTGGTAAAAACTATCATTTTTATTATTATTAGTAGCCTATAAATGTCCTATTAGTTGACCACAGGCCTCCTTCTCGGATAGCGAGAGAGTTTGAGCCGTAATCCACCACACTGGCTTGGTGCGGGTAGTGCACATGATGGATAATCATCCAATCGTGGTGCGTGATAAACATGTACATAATTTGGAAAAGACCGAATTAGTGGTACACCCTAGCGGGGATCGAACCCGGAACCTTCGGTATAGTAGACCCGTTCCTGTTGCCACTAGGCTACAACGAACTATTAAAATATTATTTATTCTTAGGGCTGGTTTTTCAATAGTCAGATAAATACTATCTGACAGAAAATCAGTATGTTTTTGTTGCACGTCGAACATAAATACTTGTCATATGTATGAAGTGACAATGAAAACATACCTCTTATCAGTCAGTTAGCATTTATCTGACTATTGAAAAATCTGCCCTTAATTCATTAAAATTTATCTCTTTGATAACGTTCTCGCGTTCTGGAGTAGCTGTTGAATGATAGAGTAGCTTTTTTTTTCATATTTCTATTATCACCATATATAAAAATAATCTTTAAGGAATCTAAACCAATAAAACCAAAGCAGAAATTAACAACTGTATATCCATCATAATAGAAAAAAAATACCCTGTTTAACTCCACTCAATCATTGAAAGCAATTGTTCCAAATTCCAACTACCGCTAAAACTCTAATTCACTGATAATTTTACCGAAAACACTAATCAAGCCGCACTATTCTTGATTTAATTGATGTAGTGTAAACTATTAAATTGGAACATACAGCCTATCTACCGCGGTCACTCGACCATTCGCCGATTTGATCTAACAAACATTAATCACAAATTATCACGCAACTTTAAACTGGATTAGCAAATTAGAATTTGGGAATTTGCAGTTGCAAACTGCGATGATTTAGTGCGTTGGAAGCGGCAGTTGGGTGAAAATCAAAGTTAATATGCACCTGGTACCGAGCTCATGGTGTAGTTTGGAAATTAGATTTAGGTCTTAAATAGAACTGAGTTGTTTATGAAATTGGAGATATATTAAAAAAAACAACCAGACTTTAGTCGGTTTTTAAAAAAGGGATAAAATGTATTTTTGGGTCAATTGTTCCATGTTACATTACACTATAATGCTTATAGAAAGTAATTTTGAATAAACAAAACGCTTTGACTCATTTTCGCCCTCAGCAAAATGGACTTGTTATCTTGACCTAAAAAAATCTTTAGTAACCCGTAATAAAATACCAAAACAAAATGCAATTTCTATCCGCCAACTACGCAGCTACTATTTATTTCTTCGCCATCAAAGCCTTTGTCCACAAAGCCATCAAGCCAGCCAATCAAGCAAGAAATCGATGATCCGGTTCGTACCGGTCTGTCCTTTATACCATCCCTGATAGAGATAAGCTTCTTACAATACAGATGGGAATGTGTTATGATGCGGAAAAATAGGAAACAACAGCTTTTATACGAAGCTGTGCAAGCCGGTTGTTTTCTTTTTCTTGGGTAAGAAAGAGTGAAAACGAGCAAGCGCGTCGTCAGTAATGCAGCTATGACTCTGTTACTCGGTTGTTAACTATCGATATGAAATCGAACATCGAAATCTAATAGACTTTTTAAAAGGAACATATGCACTTTTCGTTTCAAAGAAACTGCTGAGAGCAATTTAAGAGGCTTTTAAATTTAAAGTTGCTTAGATATAGGAGATCCGAATTAGAGACGGCCTTTGACAACCATCATTCAGATTAAATAGAACAGATTGATTGACATGAATCTGATAATCCTGTACTGAAAAATAGAAAATCCAATCTGAAGTCTAGATAACCTTAAAAACTTAAAATATCGACACAACAAAGTCACAAAAAACAACAGCCTGTTCTTAATTTATCAAAGAAGCGAAAAAAATATAAATCAATAATTTCTATTCAATTATATACGCTTTATAATAAAACTATGAGAAATAAATTGCTTCGTCTTATTCCTGGAAAGGTAATATTTCCCAATTAATTTGCGCAAAGCGATCATTTTTTCCTCCTTCGTGGAAATACTCGTTGGTTGTTAATGTGATTAGTACAAATCATTATTGATATCGGTACCTTGTTAACAAGAAGGTACAATTACGAAAAACAAATAAGCATGTTGTTTTTTTTATCTTTACATTACGTCATTTTGGGAGTGGTAAAGTCTAGCTGTAGGCTCTGTCTGCAGCGATTAATGGGATGACTCGACCGGTAAAATACCACCGTCGCACAGAAAACCGACGTGAAGTAGAGACGATGTTCCTGCGTTTCGATCGGTGAGTGCGGTATTCGGTACCCAATTTTCTCAAAGGCTCAGCAACACACCCCCAACACCCACAGTGTTGCGGGTTGGCGTGGACGGCGGTGATTACATCATGCTCGTTTGCTACCTATATATCCTTCCGATGAAAATAAAGACTTTTACAGAAGACTACGTAATCGCTGCAATACGGCCTGTAGAGATGCACAACGACGCCATATCCACTCCTCTTTAGATAATCCGGATCCTAAGAAAGTCTGGAAATTCCTCAAGTCGTTAGGTATAGGTAAAACACGAAATGATGCCTTGCCATCAAATTTAGACACTAATTCCCTTAACCTACACTTTGCTACCTCTCCCCTTTGTGCAGAACCTTTAAAGGCTGCTACCATTAGTAAACTTTCCTCGCTATCTCTACCCAGTTTTCCTCAGTTCCGTTTCAAACAGTTTGCTGATTGTGATGTTAAGAGAAACATATTGGCCATAACATCTGACGCTGTGGGCAGTGACTGTATCAGTCGAAAAATGATACTCCCGATCTGTGATATCCTAGTTCCCACAATCACTAAAATCCTTAACTCCTCAATAGCAACCAACACTTTTCCGGACATCTGGAAGGATGCAGAGATTATCCCATTACCTAAAACCAACAATCCTGTTTCTTTATCCGATTACAGACCAATTTCTATCCTACCCTTCCTTTCAAAAGTCCTAGAACGATTGGTATACCACCAATTAAACAACTTCCTTGTATCCAATGATCTCCATAATCCTTATCAGTCTGGCTTTCGACCGGGGCATAGCACAGTCACGGCATTGGTCAATATTACGGACGACATGCGATCAGCTATGGAAAATCGACAGCTCACTATTTTAACCCTACTTGATTTTAGTAACGCATTTAACACTGTCGATTTTGACATAATGATTGCAGTCTTACGATCTCTTAACATATCTCCAACGGCAACTGATTGGTTTCAAAGTTACTTGCGTGGACGCCGTCAGCGTATATCTGTTGAAGATAGACAATCCCCGTGGTGTGGCTTGCACTGCGGTGTTCCGCAAGGTGGCGTGTTGTCCCCACTTCTCTTTAGTATTTTTATTAATTCCATTTCTTCCCATATCTCTTCTCTCTACCATCTGTATGCAGACGATTTACAAATTTACTCTCATGCACCTTTAGAAAGCCTTCATTCAGCAGTTGTACGAACCAACATCGATTTAGCCAATATTAATGATTGGAGCAAACACTACGGTGTTATGGTAAATCCACTCAAAACCAAACTCATCATAATTGGCAGCAGACAGATGTTGGCAAAAATTGATTGGTTAAATCTGCCGAGTGTCTATTTTGATGATATTAAAATTCCGTATAGCACCTGTGTCAACAACTTAGGGATTCTCATTGACGACTCACTCTCCTGGCAACCGCAGATAGAGAAAATGAGCAAAAAGATGTTTGCTGCCGCTGGCAGCCTCCGACGACTTTGCAACGTTCTGCCAATTTCTACCAAAATTACAATTGCACAATCCATTCTCCTTCCCATCCTTGATTACGCGGATCTATCATTCGTTGACATAAATGAGGAGCAACTCAATAAACTCGAGCGGCTTCAAAATCTGTGCATCCGTTTTATATTCGGATTGCGCAAATATGATCATATCTCCGAGTTTCGCACTAAGCTCGGGTGGCTCCCAATCCGACTTCGCAGGAATACTCACATCCTTTGTCTCCTCTTTCGTGTGCTGAATGATTCAAATACTCCGAAATATCTAAAAAAACGTTTTAAATATTGGCACGAAAGTCACAGTTTTAGCCTTCGCAGTGCCACTTCCTTAACATTAGTTACACCGCCCAACCACACTAGCTTTTATGGTGCTTCTTTCACTGTGCAGGCCATAAGTTTGTGGAACTCCCTCCCTTTAGTAATTCGACAATCCAAGACATTGCAACATTTCCAACAATCTGTCCAAAATCATTTTATATCAACCCTCTAATATTTACTACCTTACCTACATATTACTTTGGAAATTCATCAAAATTTTGTTATAGTTTCTATTTTTCTATATACCTTTTATATTTAAGTACTTGTATGTATATCATATAACTTTTACGTTTTTATTTGTAGTTTATGTATTTTACTTATATTTCTTATCTTCGTATGTTTGTAGATTTTATATTTGTTCTTTCCGTGATAATTATTGCACCTATCCATTTCTTTTCAAATTTATCTCCTTCGCCAGGTTTGCCTGGGAGAAATTGCTTAAAGCAATAAGGCCACCTTTTGCTTAAATGTTCCCTCAAAATGTGTTATTTCTGTTTTATTGTGCAATAAAGTATATTTATTATTATTATTATTATATTATAAAAAAAAACAATAAATAATGAATGTTAAAAGATTGCAATGATATTTTTGGTAAGAAAAAAAATTATAGGCATTTAAGGAAACTATTTTTAATCTGTATATTTAAAATAATTATTTGATTTATCAAAACATTAAAACTTAAGTGTTTCTTAGTTATATATAGCTGCGATACATAAATATTTTATAGATACATTGCGTACATATTCTCTCCAAAGTTTTAAGAAGGGAAAATATAAGAGAACCATTAACAAAATTTCCGTATTTATTATTGTTTTTATGATTGTTTTATATTAAATAACACTGTAATGTATGTGTAACAATGTATATTCTACCTACACTAACCGTATTGCCTGAATTAAATTACTATTCATTTGTGTTCTATTAATTCATTTGTAATAATAAATACAGTCAAATGCTAGTACTTTATGTATTCGATTGTTTAACATTAAAACATGTTTAATTTCTAATTACCTACATAAAATGTTATTTAATTGCAAACCTTAATTATTGGCAATAATTACACGCCCACGATTGAACATTGATTAAGCACACTATTGGCGGACTAATTAACAATGAAATATCATGAATTAATACTGAAATTAAAAATGAATTTTTTAATATTAGTTTAAGCTTCATTATGCAAGCAGTTTTTCGCGCATTGTTTTCGAGTACGTAAACTTAAGATTGATAAAATTCTAAAACTCGTGACATGTAAAAATAAATAAAACTTGGGTATCTATCTAAAATGATCACGTAATAATATCGCGGCCAGGTAAAACAATTGGTATATAATACAAAAAATAGACCATAAATTACCAAATTCGTATTCGAAATGTTATCCCAGAAACAATTAATTGACGTCACAAACATATATTTTGTTGTTTTCCCTCTCGGTCAGATACCCTCAACAAGCAAGATTGTTATTAAGATAAAGCGTTATTATCAGCCAGAAACTATCAGAAAACATAAATGGTTATTTGCTAATTGGGATTTCGCAGAATCCCCATAAAGGGGGATGTTAATAAATCGTAACTTAAGTTTTAGTGGGTTGTTGGGATACCGTAACAAGATAATAAATAATGGGTTTCATAGGCTATTTAATAAGTTTTCAAACAATAACTTACTTGTTGCAAAGCTTATTGACATTATTTTTTCAAGGTGCAAAATGTCCACAACAATCTTATACCCTGAACAAAATTGATTATATTCACCTTTGTATTTTATTACCTCAAAAAATAATACCAAAAATGATTCTCATTCGCCCGTTAATTGTAACAAAACGTATAATAATACTCATAACAACAATGACTCGAATGAAATAGCCGCAGATATTACGAAAAGAAGTTCACTCGAACAAAAGGGAAATTATATTTAATGCGCGGCCCTCTAAGCACCAAAAGGCGCTAACGGTCCCTTTGTGAGTGTCCCAATGTGTTTTTTTATTATATTTTCTTTGTCTCCCTCCTTAAGAACTGAGGGACGTCTGTTAAATGAAATATTCGACCCGTGAAATAATTGCCTCGGTAATTTTCAGCTTTCGTTCCACTTTATTGTTGTTGGACAAAAATGAAGTTTTTCTTCGTTAATCCAGTATAATTACCACGGCGTAGTCGTCTTGGGACGTTTTTTAGCTTTGAGTGTTTTTTGAGAGTAAAAAACGCTTTTGGGTTAATTTGGAGTTAAAAGCTTATTTTTTTACGTAACTCCGTTTACTCTACTGTAAAAGGAAACGGAAGAAATATTAATTTCACGTTTACTTTGAACCTTTGTGTTCAAATTATACTGTTTCACGGGAACTCGTAGAAAATCCCTTTCAGGCCTATTTTATGTCGGTACATAATTTACTTTTTCTTTGGTGGTGGAAAAAGATATGACTGTTCATTGAATTGCAGTATTAACTAGAGGTAGGGATATCGTATTATTTGAGACGCTTTGTAACAACAGTGATATGCGTAATAATAAAAACATTTCCTGTCGTATATGTAACCAATAGGCAAACATCATTAGCAAGAAGATAGTAGTATATTAGTAGTGGAAGCACTTTGGTAATGCAATACAATTTAACGAGCTACAAAGTTTTATAATAAAAATAAGAACCATATCCCAATTTAATACTAAAAATATCCCAACAATAACAACTATTATTGGCATCATCATCGTCATCGTTACATAGTATATATCAAAGAAGCTAATTGTGTCTGCTTGTAAGTTTAGCCACAAACTCCTCTAAAATCTCGTTTAACTTTTAAATTCAGTTATTAACATTATTTTCCAATATGTAACAACAATTTTTTATACCCACTTTTGCACTTCCAATATCTCTTTGCTACTCCAGATTACCATACAAATAGAATAATGTTCTAAAGGAAGGCATTAAAGAACGAAGCAGAGAAGCAGCAGCTGGCACCAGATGTAGCAAGACATTAGAGTTTATTGCGGTACCCGATGTGGCTGGAATCAATACGGTTGCTACTAGTAGCTGCGTTATTGGAAATATATTTTAAAAGAAAAAACGTACAATATCCTTAAAATTCACACAATGTTAAACATCAATAAATTGTGAATAACGTAAGTTTTGGTGAACAGCAGATTCATAAATTGTTTTATTTTAGAGCATCAATTACTGAAGTAATTTAAAAAGCGCGTAATGTGTTGACAAAAACAATATTAAAGAGGGTTCGGGGAATCGCTTCCATGGTTAAAAATGAAAAAACGTAGGGAAAAATATAAACCATGTTTAATTTGTGCTGTTTCTTGAGCTGTTTCTTGCTTCCAACCTAAACATTTCAAATAGCATTTAAAAGCTGTAAGATATATAATTTCTAATATTATAATTTATAAAATGATTCAAGTGTTATTAGTATTATTTTCAAATGTTTTTTTAGTTATGAGGCAGACGAATAATTGCAATGGTGTAGAGTTAAACGGCGTATCTATCATCATTATTACATAGTATAAATCCAAGTAGAGCTCGCAACGGTATAAAGAATTACCCCTGAACGATATAACAGTATGCAGAAATTACTGTTCATAGTCCATCAGTAGAAAGAAAAGACCTTCCGCCGATACTTTGTTAAGTCGACAGCTTGCGAAAGAACGTTTAAATTATAAATGTTTTGTCGATCTCACGATTTACAAATAAAGCGGTTCGACAAAAACTCGAGAAATTTAATTGAGCCTTTTATCGATAGCAAGTATTTCAAAAAACACATTTAATTTAATTTATATCTGTTTTTTTCTATAATCAAAAAAAATATAATGAATACATACATTTAATTTAACCATACATCCAAGTCGCTAATTGCGTCGTTTGTATGTTCGTCCGATAACTCCTCTTAAACCACTTAACGGATTTTAATGCAGTTTCGCCAAAAGGCAGTTTTTCTATTATAATTTTTTTATTATTAAAATAAATTAAATTAAATTAAAGTTTACATGTAATTTTCTCATTTCTGGACTTCAAAGTATGAAAATTGGTATATAAGGTCCGAAAAAAAACTATTTATATCTAAATAGAGGGCGTTTTATATAAACATAAAGTTGGAAGTTAGTGCATGCAAAGCTGCGTGCGACAATACTAGTTATAATATAACGCTCAGGGCCGCTTACATTAAAGGGTGGAAATATTAAACATGATATTGAAAACATTTACAACGCCATCTATAATATTATCGCGAAACTTAAATAAAAAGCCAGCTCCAAATTCTCTAGAGCTACAGTGAACAGCAAAGCTGCAGCAGCTACTTTAAGGTCTTGTCGTTTATATACCAGCCGATAGATGGCGCTTTGCTTTGAAGCTTAAAAAAGGACTGTCAAGGTAGATATAAATTGTGACAGACAAAACAAACGCATTTACAGACATTCAAAATAATATACAAAAATCTTTACAGCACTTAAAAGCAGCATGATTCATCTGGGACAGTCAGCAAAACCTACATTTTCATCTCGTTTATATTTTTTTAACTATTAATATCATTTATTACAACCTTACTAATACCTAATCATGACCTTGCGTACACATTCACAAATTCCTCTTCAAAAATTCACCCATCAAAAATTCCTCAGCTATTTGCAGGCAAGTTCCAAAGTACTCAAGTAAATAATAAGCTTCATTCACAAGTTGCAGGCTCGATTGTACGAGTACCAACCTACAAGGTGTTCCAAGTTTAATAGAGTTCTGTACCACATTACGTTTGCATTTCAGTAGTCTAATCACGAATAACGATCGAATAGTATTAGCGTCATCGTACAAAATGTATAAAATTTAGACAACACCCTTGTGGACGTAGAAGTAACAAGATTTCAAATATTTTTTAAAACTTGATTATTTTCTTTTCAACTTTTGTCCATTCATGAATGTATCAACACTAATTTATTCATCGCTTTCATATCGAGGTAACTGTAGCGTTACGAAGATACTTCACGATCGCTTCTGTCGTCAACCTCCGTTTTCGTATACAGAGCTCGAAACGTTAACTATGCGATTTGCAAAACTTTCGTGATTGAGGCACAGTTGGTCGGGAATCTATCCTCCGCGGAGTTTAAGCTCTTTGCTGGATCAAGTGTCTTTGAAACCAATCCGGAGCTAGCTAAGTGCTCTTCAAGTTATGTAGCTTATCTACAAGTTATTTGTTAATAATGCAGCTGGCGAACAGCTCAATTTGACGATTGAACAGTCTTTAGAGGGAGCGAGAAAGATGGGGACGTATTGGTAAAGTAAAGGTGATAGCAAAACAACCTACTTAGCATTATTATGTGTTTGTGTTCTAGACTTTATTTTCAGGATATTTACCGTAGTTATTGTTGTTTTAGTCTTCCGATAATTGCATGCGCCATGTGCACGGTTAATAATCACGGTAATCACAATAATCACGGTTAGTGTTGTGGATAGAAATAATCATGATCGTTTTAAAAGACACACAATGTCTATGTTGTCCTTCAGTTTATGCTAAGTAACCTTTAAAAAGTTATCCTGTACAAGAGCGGAAGGTTTTGGGTTCGCTTCCGGATCGGGCAAGAATCGGGTGTAAAAAATATCTACTTCAGTTTACATTGTCATGTCTTTTATACAAGCTTCCCCATCCTACATATATGAGGTGCTAACTTAAATCGAAAAGGTAACCTCAATAAACAAAATCTTCTTACATTTTTTACCAACCATATTTCAAACTTTAGCCTACCTCTCGACAGCAGGAATAAGTTGCCTGCATCTTGGACAGAGTTCGTGATTGCTTTACGGGTGCAAGGCACCAACGCCTTATGAAAACGATTCGTGCTTTTTAAATTTTTATTAACTTTGGAAACTCTTGAAGGCTTCGGTATATCGAAGTCTTCGTATGTTAGGCTTAGGTACTATTTTATAAGGATTTTAGTAAACAAATTTAAGTTTCGCCACCGTATTTAATATTTGATGGTTTTATATTCCTGTGTTATTGTAGTTTCTCAATAGATTAACAATTTTTCTAGAAGAAATGCTAAGACAACAAACTGTATAAAACTTATTTTTCAAGTTTATTTGTACGTAACTGTTCTAAAACGCTCCTGCAATTTAACGTTACCAGTTTCTAAATACCCAATAACATTAGGCTATCTTCTTTGCCAAGTACCTGGACCAGACTATGCAAACAGATATCTTGTTTGTTCCCACCTCGGTGCAAGACGCGATTTTCGTCAATCGGCCGAGACAAAAGACTGTTGCAAGTTTTTAAAGGCCCGGCGACACTTGAGTGCGGTTTTCATCAGCCAGTAACAACCAGCCTTTCAAACCGTCCTTTTGAGATTCCGCGCAAGATTAGGCACTAGGCTCTTGTGTGGAGGCGTAGTGATGGGACATAGCGATGGATTGGTGTACGATGTTTGAAGTTGTTTTTTATGTGTGCTTCAAATTTTCTAAATTAAAATTTACTTTTGGACAAGCTGTAATGGAGATTTTGTAGACTTTTTTGCAAGGGCTTAAAAAATAAACTTCATTCCTTTTAGTTGCATCGCTAATTTCTGCCTTCAGGCATGTTCTATATCAAGGCTTTTATTGTAACATCTATCTTAATACTATATACACCTTTAAATGCGAAAACTTAATTACCATACAACTGCAATCAACATAACTTTATATCTGCCATAAAACACTTTTTTTTTTATCGATATAAAGTAATGTAAAGCGCACCACTAGTGCAAGCGCGTCACCTCAGCGAGTTAGAGCGCGCCGCCCCAACACTACTCGACACTCTCGCCATGATTCAGCATTTTCAATCCCGACCCCTTTGCGATTCACACTCATACCTCGAAGCTTTGCTCACACGCATTCTAAAAAAACCTGCCTAATAAGCTATTGCGACGTTTCTATTCACAAAAAACACTTTCCATTCGGTGTGATATGCGCAAGTCATTCTCAGATTTTCGATTGCTGGCAACCTAGTTTTTAATAACGGCTCTTGTGAAAACTTGAGAAAGATAAATGACGACGCATATTGATAAGGGAAATCTTAATAAAATTTTAGCATCAATCAAATGTAGGCTCGACGATGAAAAATGTCAACCGTAATCAATTCTAGACACTTTTTTTTACACTTTGTACAGTAAGTATCGGAACGGAACATTTTATTTCCATTAAAATAAAAATAAATAAAATGCTCTTCCATTCAATAAAAGCCCAGAGTAACTGATTCTTTAGGCAAAGTTAAGGACACCTACAACTTTGCTAGTTAAACTTTTTATATAGCCAATTAAAACTAGTTACACACTTAATTTACAATTTGTTTTTTACTCGTTGCTTTATTTATTCAGGGTTTATTAAAACACAAGACTGCGAATGGGTTTCTTTATTGTACAACCATTGATAAACTTGACGATAATTTTAGAATGTATTTAATTTTATTCGAAACGCAAAAAGACATTAACTATTTATAATGCAAACAATGCTTATTATTATTTTGTAAGCACAAAAACTGAACTAGCAAATAAAAACGTTTTTGGGTGATACTTATTTTTTTTTATTTGTTTTATTGTTTATCAAAATCAAAATCAAAAATCTTTTATTCATCATAGATATGTAACATAATACTTAATGAACGTCAATGTTACGTATACGTTTACGTATGAAAATTGCTCAAAAATGCCATAAATATCTTTAAAAACTCACATAAAACTTAGCTTATACTCTCGACATTTGCCCATGCATTGTGAAGCGAAATTTTCGAAAAATCCAAATATAGGAGCGAATTTTAAACAAATGGTGTGTACAGAACTAGAATCCCAATTTACCTGAAATTACCTCACATAGCCGGCGTGGAATTTCAAATGATGCACAGACAGACATTCACACTGTCGTTTGTTATATTTTGTATGCAGTGAAGGTGAGATGACAATTTTAATAGCCTTTTTTTTAATTTAAAATAAAAAACGTTTCAAAATTCTTACGTCTTTTTAAAGGCTTAAGACACAGACTAAGGTAATATACATTATGTGACAGTACTTGTTCCAAAAATGAAAAACGGGTAATGCTGGAGGGTTAGGTACTCGACGTGTTTCCATCAACTCTTTTTATATTTTTGACTTAATTATACAAAATTGCATGGAAACAAACAGAATTTGGGATGATTCAAATCAAATAGGAATTTCGTTAAATCATATTACATTCTTATAAATCGTCGAGAAATATTTCTTAGTTTCAAATTATTATTTTTTTACTTTTTCAATTAATTCTGTCAAAAAAAGCGTTTGCATCGAAAGCCACTCAACATATCATATTTTCTACGCTTAAGCCATTTTAGAATCATCAATTTTAAACATTAAAACAGCTGTTATTTAACCTTCATTAATCTACCAACTGCAAAGTAAACTTGGTAATTTCCCGAAGCGGTAAAACTACATGCATCAGCTGCAGCCGTGACAGAGAGGTTCTTTTAACGTTTTCGGAAAACTTTAGCTTCCATACTTCTTTAGAGTTTTACTGCTAAATTCATTAAAGTAACCCTTGATAACTCAAAAGTATAGTTTTTTATGAATATGCTAACGAGTCGGAATTTTTAAGAAAAATATTAAAAATTTGAGTTTGGTTTTGAGGTTGGTTATACGTTAAAAATGTATAAAGAAATAAAAGACATTAACAGATTGAAATCTCAATAAAATCTAAACTATCCTTAATATTAAGCCTTCTTTGATATAACCTTTTAAAACTCTATAATATGTAAATAATAATACATTCGCAGTACAATTTTAGCTTAAAATAAATCCACCGTAATTTCCTTTATTTAACATTCAAATTGAAACACAAACGCTACGCCGCTACGCTGCTACGTTGCTACGCTGCTACGCCACTACGTCGCCGTATTCACCGCTTATTTGTGAGCACCCCACAAAGAAACCTCTTTTAATATAATTTCACACGGGCCGAGGCCTTTTAAATTAAACATTAGGAACAACAATGTAATATTTGAGGGAGTTTTATGTTTTCGTGTTTTCGTTGGTTTTGTAAAGAAATTTGTGTGGAATGCTATGCTGGCAGCTGCGATTTAAACTTCAATTAAGAACTTATATACGTATAAAAAATACAAATCATTTCTACAAAATATAATCATACTTGTAGGATACCTACATATAGATACTCCAAGATCATGTTGTTTCAATCATTTTAATAAAAATAAAATACTGCATATTTCACGAAACATTTTAACCGTTTAATCGTGCTGATACTATTGCGTAGAAATCCAGGCCCTTCACTATTAAGTCCACAAGGAAAACCCTAACAAAAAGTTGAATAGAAATTATCTAATTATCTACTTCAGCTCGTCCTGTTTAGAATTGGCACACGTTTCAAGTATGTACTTATGTCATTGTTACAAAATGTTTACACCTGACTATTAAACACTCGACGCCCTTATCTTTACATGGGCAGAGGTCGCGAACCTTTTGTTTTGCCTCGGCTGGTATACATTTTCTTCACTAAATATACCACCTCTTATAGTGAGTTGAGGCTGCGAAGTTTCCACATTCAGCACGGTGAAGTGCATCTTGGGAGATGAATAACGGTTGCACTTGAGGATCTACATCAAATTTGCCTTTTCACGGTATTTATAAACATCCAAAAAATATTGTGCTCGGTTTTAGGTTCACGTTGCTGGTATACCAACTAATATATGTCACCTTTGTATTTTACACCTTCTATTTCTAAAAACCATCAAAATCTTCATAGAAATTATGTCAAATCAATAAGTAGTCATCCTCCTATATTTATCATTATACTTACTTATATTGTAAGTTAATCAAATCAATACACGGAAATCGATCCCATACATCTTAGACACCGTGCAGGTGTAGGCAACATTTGTTTGACGCGTCTCAAACATAGCCCCATTGTTTAGCGTAACCTACATGTGGTCATAAATCAGGGTCTACCACAATACCAGAGACAGAAAGCACTGGCCGAGCAACAGTTAACCAAACTGTCAGCAATTTGGTGCCACATGAAATAGAATAAATCGGTCTAATAAATTTCAAACCAACAACACACAAATATGTACTTTAATACAAAGAGTTAAGATCGAAAATATAAAAACACAACGAGGCTTTAACGACGTTTTGAAATTCAGAGTAATTAAATCTGAGATGCTCGTCGTAGAAAAACCAACTCTAAGATTTGGGTATTACGATTCATTGTTGAAATTGAGAACAGTAAAATTCAGCAATATGTAACCACAGTGTCTATTGCGGTCCAAAAGTTAATGGAGCAAGTGTTATTGGAGGCGGGTGTTTGTTCCAAAATTCTAAAATGGAATGTCTCTATGCCTTTTAAATATACGTTTACAAGGTGTTCTATTTACACTTGTACCACAATTGCATAGTGTTTCTTTCAATGTTTTGTCGTTCTCTATTTGGCCACAAGTCTCCTTTTTGTCTCACTGTAGCTGTCTATTGTTTCGATAAATCCTACTAATAATACCGGGTGTCCAGGAAACAATGGATAAGCTCTGAAGGGCTGATAGTAGAACTAAAGGCAAGCCTAAAAAATAATTGATAAAAAGAATAACCCTTACACTGCTAGAAATATGGCGCTTTAAAAAAAAACTTCATATTTTTTTGACTGTGTTCATATTTTTACTCGTAACGAGGTCAAATCACTTAATACCATCATTATTTCTGTGCTAAAATAATTAATATTAACCGCATCAGTGAATAACTACCAAAAAAAATAGCTAACTAAAGTATTTTTCTCAAAAAATAATGTTAAACTTTTGATTTGTGTAAAATTTCTAAAGAAATATTTTTGATGTGGAACTTTGAACAGCTCTGGTGTAAAAAAATAATATGAAAGCAACAGTGGCCAATGATTTCAAAATATTCCTGATTTAATAACGTTTTTAAAAAGATGTAATATGTCGTTATTGTAATGAAAAAATATTGAAATAATGGTATTTGTGTGTAAAATGGGATAATTATTTAGTTCTAGCAAAATTAAAAAAATACAATAAAACTAAAGAAATATGATTTTAAACTGATATTAATTGCAAACACATTGGAATAATTGAGAGCAACTGGTCAAATTGTCTGTCCCCATCCTGATGCAGGCCCTAAATTTACGAATAAAGGATCTTCAAAAAAATCGCGCGTGTCGTCGATCATTGATTGCAGCGGCCTGAACACGAGCTCGTAGATCTTCTGAAAATGAAGTTACTGGTTGCCGGTAAAACTCTTCCTTTAAATACCCCCAGTAAAAAAGTCCAAAGCGTTTAGGTTTAGGCGGCCTACCTACCTGTTAGGGTAGGTTTCGTCAAGTAGGTATGCACATAATGCAACAGCATAGTGTGCTAGACAGCCTTCATTTTGAAGCCAATATGTGTCGCGAAGCTCTTCGGGCACGTCTATCAATAAATTTGGTAAGTCATTTTGAAGAAAATTTGGATCACTTTCTCCTGTTAAGTTGATTTCTTTGAAGATCCTTTATTCGTAGATGTAGGGCCTGCATCAGGATGGGGACAGACAATTTGAACAGTTGCTCTCAATTATTCCAATGTGTTTGCAATTAATATCAGTTTAAAATCATATTTCTTTAGTTTTATTGTATTTTTTTAATTTTGCTAGAACTAAATAATTATCACATTTTACACACTAATACCATTACTTCAATATTTTTTCATTACAATAACGACATATCACATCTTTTTAAAAACGTTATTAAACCAGGAATATTTTGAAATCATTGGCCACTGCTGCTTTCATATTATTTTTTTACACCAGAGCTGTTCAAAGTTCCACATCAAAAATATTTCTTTAGAAATTTTACACAAATCAAAAGTTTAACATCATTTTTTGAGGAAAATACTTTAGTTAGCTATTTTTTTTGGTAGCTATTCACTGATGCGGTTAATAATAATTATTTTAGCACAGAAATAATGATGGTATTAAGTGATTTGACCTCGTTACGAGTAAAAATATGAACACAGTCAAAAAAATATGAAGTTTTTTTTTAAAGCGCTTTATTTCTAGCAGTGTAAGGGTTATACTTTTTATCAATTATTTTTTAGGCTTGCCTTTAGTTCTACTATCAGCCCTTCAGAGCTTATCCATTGTTTCCTGGACACCCGGTATAAATGTGAAAGTTTGTGAGGATGTATGGATGGATGGATGGATTTGGATGAAACTTTGCAGTAATATAGGTTATACATCAGAATAACACATAGGGTACTTTTTACCGCGGGAAAACTTCTCATTTCCACGGGAAACCGACTTCCACGCGAACGGAGTCGCGGGTGGCCACTAGTATGTTCATAATTGAGAAAAGAAAAATGTATCGTCAACCCCATAGAGAATTAAATCCGTAAACTTCGGTATGGCAGTCCTTCCTAACTACTAAGCTGTCACGTACTAACATATGTTATTATTATGTCATATTATCTTTTAACCTTCTTATTTTTCTACCAGAAAAACTAAAGCAGTAGATACTTTGCAATCTTATCTAGAAAAAACCCCAAACTCACATACAAAAGCATAGTTATACATATTTAATATTCTCAATTTCCCAGCACAATAAGATTTTATGCTTTACATAAAAATGTCGGCCACACCTGACCAAAAATACTGGTTACGAGGAATGCTTTACCTAATAAAAATGCAAGTGGCTTAGTTCAATAAGAGAGGATTATAAATCTATACCAAGAGTTATGTATTTATACATGGGGAAAGAGGTTTCGACGGCATTACAAACTTGATTTTGGCACTAAGCTATGCTTAATTATCACTTGCAGACATAAGTTAATTTGTAAAACTACTCAAATTAGTCTTGGCTCCTTGGCTAAGCACTCCTTTTAATATTTTACAACTATTTTTCTTCTTTGTAAAATACGTCTTGCAGTCTCTAACAACACTTCAGTAAAAACTTGATATTGTAAAGGTATTTTAATATCCGCCGCATCTAAAATTGCACAGCCATTTTCTTGACTCTTTGATCTTTATTATATAATAATATTAGGCTTCTCCAATACCAAAGGCGTGCAGTCGCCATTGAAATGAGATGGTCCTTTGTGAAGTGTAAAGAAAATCATAATTTAAAAGAAGCGATAGGATATTACTTTTTGTTTTAATAAGTTTTCTATATTTTGAGAATTTCGTGACTTTTTTTAATAACTTTGCCATTCTATCATCCAATCAAGTTCAAAACTACGTGTATGATAATAATTTCAAATATATATAAATTAAGGTTACAAACATTCGAATTGAGAACGTACTCCTTTTGTGAAGTCATTTAAAATCGTTCTACATGGAAATAGACATTACACAAAAATTTAATTACCTACTCGCAACCAAAGCGAAAACAATGCATCTCTTCAAACTTGCAGAGAACATTAGCAGGTCCACGTAAGCCGATTACTGCAACTTAGCGCCGCCTAAAGCCTTTCATGGGACTTCATTACTATTCCGCAAATATCCGTCATCTGTCATATTGACGGAAACCGGGCAATATCCAGCCGCCGACCGCATAATGAGACGTTTACGTAAATCCCACTTCCTTCTATGAATGTATAATGCAATCAGCGACTAATAATAAGCGGTGATTGCTGACGTCATTTGCATCTTAAAGGATAGGCCGCGAATGAAACGCTTAATTAAAAACATAAAAAAGGGAATATGATAGCATAATTCAATTAAGCGGAATTGTGAACTTAAGTTTGCTGGAATGATCATCGTTGCACTTTTTCTTTTCTTTACTCCTCCAGTAGGAAGGCTAATGCACAATTATTATAAACTTAAACTTGTTTTAGTTATTTTTCTCAATAATATGCCTCACTACTTTGGAGTTACATCCCTTTTCTTAACTACATACCTCTGACGTATTTGGTAACTGTGTATAATCTTAGGTACAAGTGAACACGCAAAAGTGCATTCCAGCTATATATTCATTGTATGAAGTAAGTATTCGAAACGTAAAGAATCCTGACCTGTTTTCGAGGCAAGGTTATACCACCAATGCACCTTTGCATGGACTGGCCGCGGCTTAAGTTGCCTAACATCTACCATTGAAATTAAATTTATATGTTTTTTTTAACTATTACGCGTTTGCTACTAGTTGGTATCCGCGACTTTGTTTGCGAGGACTTCAATTCGGTAAAGAGAAGATAAGAATGGGATTTTTTTCCCGCTGTAAAAATCACTAATTCTATTTCCACAGTGTCAAACTATTCCTATTTCAAAATGTAATAAAATCGGTTTAACCGTTTTGAAACGAAAGCGTATACAGACAGACAGAAAGACATACATTTTTATGCAATTATAATGTAAGTATGAATAAATACCTTATTCATACTTACATTACACATTTTTTACATTTCCGACGTTTCAACTTTATAATCGCTAAATCTTATAAATTACTTTTATCATTTGATTGAAGAATGTAACGATTGTTGAAATATTAAGCCAAGCTTATAACTTTGATGAGCATTTTTAAATCATGTTAAAATTATTTGATTCGTATTACTGCATATGACAACAACTACAAAATTACAATATGTCTATCAAATATTGTACGTAATTAGCTTATAATTAATCCCACAGAGATTTATTCGACAGATATTGAAGCAGTTGCTAATTTGCACGAAATCGATTTTAATTTACTATTAATTATTCAGAAAACAACATATCATCCGCCAAAAGGCTTGCTTGTTCGAATTAATAAATTAAAATTAAATTTTCATGACGTTGAAATTGCTTCGTGTTGTGATCACAGTTAATTGTTATGGGGCTATTAATTAAAATGTTATTACAATGAATATCAGCTCAGTTTATTTAGGTATATGAACAAAGGTGATAAACTTCTAAATATGACCATTAAAGATATGTAAATATTGAGTAGTAGTAGTCAAAGCATTCCCGACTTCGACCAAACCGTATCTGATCTGTGTAACTTTATTTTAGACTCTCAATTTGTATTAATAATAATAATAATCACAGCATTTTCAAAGTACAATAACATTAAGGTTTACTTAATTAACAATACAACAATTGGATTAGTCAGGAACACATATTAAGCATTACTTCATTTATGTAAACCTCTTTTTTAGGTATAGCTTTATTTCAGCAAACATTATCATTCAAATGATTTTTTACAATTTAAAACTAATCTCCTTAACGTTTCAGTTGCCCTCCCCCTCCCACGGCCATTAGCAAATTACGTATTTATTAAACTCCTAATCTCGGATCACTTCACTAACCAACTCCTTTTAATACAGTTAATACGACTAGAAAATAAGACCTTTATATTTTCATGCTCTATTAAAGAGATTGCGGATTTGCGGATTGTCTGGTCAGGAAACATTTGTTATGCCAGAGAAAGAACAGGATCTGCAGGGTTATTTGCTTGTCAGAGTAAATCATGACTTTAAAAATAGTACGTAGGTTATTTTATAATTGAATGCTGCAGAAGTTATTAAAAAAATAATTGTACCAAAACGGAAACTACACAATCTAACTCGCTTTTACAATCGTGTATCGACTGCAATATCTAGCTCAATTTATTTTGGATTAAATCCGAAGCGATTTGAATAAAAACCGCACAGACAGTGTAGCTGTAATCTGCATAAAAAAATGTATGCACAGAAAAACCGCTACGACAGTAAGCCGTAGTCGTCTACGTGGAACCGTAGCAACAGTTGCAGCTCGCTCTTGCTACGATGCGCTCGCTTGCGTTCGAATATTACCAACTCGCTCAGAATAATTATTCGAATAATTTGAATTAAAAAAAATAAGTAATTTAGTAAGCCATTTTAAATAATAACTAAGTTTAAATAAGCAAGTAAGTTATGTTGAAATTGTAAAATGAGTTGGAAAGTGATTTGCAACGTTAAAAAGTTTTTATCTTAAAGTGAAATATGAGGACTTTTGAACTACTTTGCTTCGCCGCTTTATCTATCAGAGGTATTGACTTTCTTCATAATATTAATTAAGGGCAACTTAACTAAGGCCCAATTGCAGGGAACGCCACCATCGATTGTAACTACTTTTTATTACAATCGATGGTGGCGCCATTTAAATCTGAGTTAGCTAACCCGAGTTTAAAACTTTCCCTACAATTGGGCCTTAGTATTATAAATAATAAATATTAACAAAGTGAGAATATTATTAACATTGATGATGATCAAGTATAAAATTAACAGCAACAGTTAATAGTTACAAATGTGAATAGTTACTTCATATTGTAGTTTATTTCATTTAAAACACGTTCTGATTTACTTTACTAAAAAGAACTTCATATGCTTCTAAAAAGTTTAAGAATAGACATTAAACCTTTAGTTAGGTAACTCAAACTAAATTTAAATCAAGCCTGAAAACTACTGAGGCGTTTGCTATCGATCCGATGGTAGTTAATTGCGGGTAGATACATATTTATCATGTGGCTACTGCTGATTATTAAACAAAGACTAGTTTCCACTAATCAGAACTGAACTGGGTCAGTTACAACGACAGAGTTTACTTAATTATACAAAGAGAGATTGATCCTTAAAACCTCTCTATCATAAAAATATCAGATTAAAGAAACTGAATAGTGTCAGAGAAACTAAAAAGTTCGCGATATTGATATTGTTATGAGTATTTTAAACGTTGGGTTTTCGTGAACGTTTCGCCAGTGTCAACGCTGCGATTAAGTCTTTTGTGCCATTAGAGAGTACTAAATACGAATTAGTATTTTTATTAGCCACTCAATACAGGAAGTGAATTGTCAAATGATGACGTCAGGTTCGCGCGTAATTGGCAAAATGGCGGCGTAATTACTACATTATTGCAAATATGTTTTATCTCTGCACCTTAAGCATATTTTATCAGTCTGTAAGAATTAATTTACTTATTGTTAACATCGTCTTTATTAAAGGTACTTATTTTGGTTAACATAGTCTTCAAAACAATTATTTAAAGTCATTTTTCGAAATATCCGGTGCTGAATTATTAAAATAACAAGCCAAATTTGGTAAATGCCTATTCATTGAGGCTTGAGAAAATTAAATGTGATATAAAATCAAGTAGTGTTTAATCACATTATATTTAGTTTTCAAACAGCGAAAGAAATATACGTTTTTTTAAATGTTTTTGGACTCTAAGGTAACACACAGATTGCTATATTCACGAGAACGAGGCTGTTCAAACTATTCATTGTCGTTATTTGCTTAACAACTACAAAGAAATATGTATTTAGACCAAAGATAGTCTTTTTGTACTATTTTGCATACGGTTTTTCTAGTCACCAGCAAAGATAATTAGCATTTTGTATGCATTTGTGTCTCTATCTCTTTTGGTCCTAGTCTTAATGTATTCAAAACAAGGGTTTAACGAGTTTACATTTCAATATTTTAGTTGGATAACTTGCAATTTTGTTGGGATAAGGTTAATTAAGTTAACTTTATTTTACCAAAACAGCCACTACATATTTCGTGAAGTTAACAGTTAAATTACAAACAATTAACATACGACTGCCATCCTTCGATTTGTTTATAATTAGCAGCTTTATATCCCCATTTTTGTATAAAAAAAGTAATAACTGGATATACAAGATTTACATTTAAAAGTTGATTTATTTATTTTATCTAGGAGATAAAATTTAAATCTACCGTTTTCGTTGTACATTTATAACATTCTTTTGTAACTATGTATTCATTAAGTATGGCCGTCTTATTTTCATAGATGCTTAGAACGAAGTCTCTTCCATTACAACTGTATGTATAAAAAAAACAAGTACTAATAAATATTTTTAGGCTCTACAATAGTTAAGTCTTAGAATACTCGTAGTCTTGTAGTAGACTATTAGAAATAAAATAAAATTCTGTAGGAAAATCAACAGCATTTTGCCTTCCTTGGTACTAAAAATCAACCTTAACCTTCCAGCAGTCATATGCCTGACTATAACAAGCATATCAGTGCCGAAGTTAAAACAACAAGGAGAGTCGGCAACACTGATTTGTGATTATGACCTGGAGGGCGAAAGGCTGTATTCTGTGAAATGGTACCGAGACAATGAAGAGTTCTATCGGTATATGCCGAGGTTGAGACCTCCGCAAAATGCGTACACGCTTGAGGGCGTCAATGTTGACGTAAGTTTATATCGTAATTGTTAAGTGGTTCTTAACTGGAAAGTTATGATAAGAGTTCTATATGAAGTGGAAAGGTTTACTTGAATGTGGTTCGTTCTCAATTTTATGAAAAATCATATTAAAACGAAAAAGCATAGTTGCCCAGTAGAAATTTACTACAATTCATTTGTTTTTATTAACAGATTGAAAAATCAAATTCTCGTCGTGTTCACATCAAAAACCTTACATTAAAGTCCAGGGGTCTGTACCGGTGCGAGGTCTCGGAAGAAGGTCCATCGTTCAGCTCCGCCAACTTCGAGGCTTATATGGACGTTTATCGTAAGTTTCCTCCTACCAAGTCCCTAGTAAAGTATGGGACAAACGTATACTTGATAAAAACATTACCTACCAACAATAGAACGACTAATGTTAAAATTACTTAAATTTATTTTAAAATAACGTGGCTATTCAAATCTTTCTAACGATTGATCACATTGCCCGGATGCAAGCAACGCAATTGCTCTTTCCATTATGTAGATCTCAACCGCAAAACAAATGGAACTTCTTTATTGAAATAATTATCATATGTGATTTTATAAAATTTACTTTTTCAGTTTTTCCTCGGGAGAGTCCTAAAATTTCGGGACATAACCGCAGATATGATCTACAAGATACCTTAGATGTCAATTGTTCTTCAAGCAAGTCATATCCAGCACCTGATCTGATGTGGTATATTGATGGGCAAAAGGTAAATAGATTGACTGGGTAGCTAAGTATTTTTAACAGCATTATCAGAACAAAAAAAAAACAAATCAAGACGCAGCTTTATGTAATCTCCAGTATATACTACTGAATCGATTTTTTTAAAATATTGTAGCCAGAAAAAAGAGGTAAGCCAGCAGGAAGTATACTTACTGTTCATTGACCTAAAAATCACCAATAGGTACAGTACATACAAATTCTTTTTTTTGGAAATCGATATAATAATGAGATTGATAGCCTTGTTTTCCTACTTTCCAGCCATCAATACGATCATCCCATTAGATCCAAAATAAAAATCGTCTATATTTCTATGCTTGAAAATTCATGTTTTCCAGGTGACCGAGAAATCCTGGCTCATCGCCTATGAAGCGGCCCCAATGCCCCAAGACCTGCTAGTATCGACTTTGGGGTTGTCGGCCCCCGTCAGAAAAAAAATGAAGATCAAATGCGTGGCCAGCATTGGATCGCACCGAAGAGAACGGACTGTGATCATAGGTAATACTTGAGCAAACTTCTAATAGACGATTAATTCATAGACTGTTTTTACTCCGTCGACTCATGATTGAAGTCAGTTTTTATATATATAGGAATATATATTTTTTTATGGTTCGCCATATAAAAAAGACTACTAACCGGCTAAAACTAGGTGTAGCCGCACTTCGGGTATTAGCCGTAACAAATACATACACACGCTGTCTTCTAAGAATGTTTCAACCGCATTTGAATGTTAAACATTCATATTTCGATGAATCTATGGCGCTTTGAAAATTGAAATAATTTTTTTTTGCCTGAATGCAGATCTTGCAGACGCAGTTACATGCCCTATTCAACCTTATTACTCTAATATTATTACATACTTTTATTTCGCGATTAAGGTTTTCCTTAGTCTTTTCCAAATTTAACTTTCTCTCTACCAAATTACATCAAAATCTAGAAAAAAAAAATTGAGTAGGGAAGTTATCTTTAGCATTCATATTAAAATATATATATATATATATATATATATATATATATATAATATAATTAATAAAACATACCTACTTTAATGTTTTTTTTTTCAAAGATACTAACATTATATTTCTTTTCAGAATCCAATTCGGGAGGAAGCAACGAACATTTTACCTTACTTAATATACTAGGTATTACTATTACTATTTTACTCTACATGTGATAAGTAAAATCTTAGCAACTTCATCCTACTAATATTATAAATGTGAAAGTTTGTGAGGATGTATGGATGGATGGATGGATGGATGGATGGATGTATGGATGTTTGTTACTCTTTCACGTAAAAACTACTGGACGGATTTTGATGAAACTTTACAGTATTATAGCTTATACATCAGATTAACATATATAGGGTACTTTTTACCGCGGGAAAACTTTTCATTCCCACGGGAAACCGACTTCAACGCGAACGGAGTCGCGGGCGGCCACTAGATTATAATGTACAGTTAATAAAAAAACTACAATTTGTAATTACATAATTTGTTTATTTTACAAAAACAAAGAGATAAGACGTTGAAATAAGCATATTAACAATTATACAGACAAATGGATTTATTTGTTTAATTTCATACCTAAGTTTACCTCTGATTAAACTAAAAATAAGCCAAATTTAACGAATTTTGCTTAATTGGGTCTTATGTTGGGGACAGGAATATACATTTTTAAAAACCCAACACTATTCACATTCTATACACAATTTAGAGTAATTCAATAATACAAATGCTTTTCTTCAATGTATCACAATTGTTACTGTATGTGCAATACATTTGCGATTCTTTGATTTTGTATCTAACAAAAATATTAAAAGTTCAAAGATTTTACAAAGATTGCAAAACCCTGTTACCTTAACAACACATAGTTCAAAATGTTAAATGTGTAACATTATACAAGATATTCAAGCAACTCTACAACAAAAGCATATAAAATAATAAGTTCCTAACCTACGGGATCATAAAATTAATGAATGATAATTTTGAATAGAAACATTTATAATATTTAGTTTGTCTTAACTAAATAGCTTACTCATTACATTATTTTAAATGTAGATTAACTGCCTCTTCATTAAAGGTAAGAAAACATTTCACAAGTCTGATAAATGTGCCAAGTTTACAGGACTGGTTAATATTTATAACTTCGGTTCATCATTTTCCATTTTAATGGACAAGCAGTCTTAAAGCATTACCTGTTTGCTATAAAAATAAAAAATAATGTTGAATAGGCTCTGTGCTATTTTAACATCAAATTACAGCAACTAATTGTGAGGCTGTTTTTAACATAGCCCAAATACATACTCATTTAACCCTCCTGACCGAAGTCTTCCATAAACTTCTTCAGCTTAACCATATCCTCGTCATTAACAGTAGGCTTTGAGGTTGCCAATGATCTCAACATATCAGACATTGTTACTGGTGGTTCGCCCAGTTTGTCGCTAGGCACTTCCATCCAAGTCATCTCCAATGCTCCAGGATCGCCCGGGGAACACGGAGTTAGAAGATCATTTACTATAACATCAGGATCAGTTGGACTTGGCCCTGTTATCTTCTTGAAATGTGTAGCAGACTGCACCTTTCGCACCGGCTGCATCAAAGCATCACGGACAACAATACTTATATCTGCACCAGAATAACCCTCCGTTTTAGCAGCTAACCCTTTTATGTCTTGTTCAGATAGTTCATGTCTAGAGTTTCCAAGATGCAGCTTAAACATGTCCAATCTGGCATGTTCCTCAGGAAGTGCGATGTAAATACGCTTCTCAAACCTTCTCCTGATAGCAGCATCCAACACCCAAGGTATATTTGTAGCTCCCAACACTAAAATTCCATCCATGTCATTGCCAACACCTTGCATTTGAACAAGGAACTCCGTTTTGATCCTTCTTGCAGACTCAGATTCATTGTCGGAACGTGATGAACACAGAGAATCTATCTCATCAATGAAAATAATACTTGGTTTGTGTTGTCTTGCTAGCTCAAACAGGTTCTTTACTAACTTTTCTGACTCACCAAGCCATTTAGAAACCAGATCAGATGATGATACAGAGAAGAAAGTGGAATTATTGGCTTCAGTAGCAACAGCTTTAGCTAGATATGATTTACCAGTACCAGGTGGTCCAAATAGCAGGATTCCTTTCCAGGGTATCCTTTTTCCTGTAAAAAGATGTGGGAATTTTATAGGCAGAATCACAGCTTCTTTTAATGCTTCTTTGGCTTGTTCCAAGCCAGCTACATCATTCCATTTTACGTGTGGTTTCTCAACCAAAATGCCACCCTCAAGCTTGGCTTGTAGTTTCTTCTTTTCTGGATCATCAGAGTCACTATCACTGTTGCTTTTTTTGTCATCACTCTTAGAGTTGGACTCTCCATCTTTGACAGGTTTCTTCTTAGCATCTTTCTTGAGGTATTCTTTTAGCTTCTCTGCCCTGTCCAGATACTGCAAACACTTTGCTCTAATACTTTCTTTGGACCGCTCTCCTTGTGCTTCATATTTGACAGCATGAAGAAAGTATTCAACTCCATGTTCATACAGACGTAATGCTTCTCCATAATTCTTGTTTTTATCCTCCTCAGTGGCCTTAGTCACAAGATCTATGGCTTTTTGTAAGGTGTTTGAAGCAGCCATTGGACTAAATTTACGAATTCTGTAAGAGACAAAGTTAATTTGGTTAATTATTTTTTATAAACAAGTTACAATTATGATGCAACTGCGCTCAATAAAGTAAGAGTATGATTAAAACCTTAAACATGACAATATATTTGAAACAATCCCAGTTTTCTAAAATATTGCATGTTAAACGGAAAGAAAAAACCTAAGCTTGTGCGATGATGACGAATCCATCCATGGGCGTCCGAGGTCAGGTTTTCCTGGATCAATTTGGATTGTCTTTTATAATGAAAAATATACAGTATATTGCTTACCATGCACAGAAAAATAAAATAGTTATAAAATCCTAAAAACTGGTGTAATTTTTGATAGTTTCCAACGAAAATATTTATTGGAATTTCGTTGTTTTGTCAGTAACAAACGAACACAAGAAAATTTTGATTGACAAATTGACAGTCAGTAGAGTCTTCTGTCAATTTGTCAATCACAATTTTGCCCTACTGACCTTGCGTTCCGTAAATCGCTTACAACCGTTTCGATTACTTTTAGCGCGATATTCACAGATATTGCGTCAATTTAAGTTTTGACACGCCGCGCCGCTTACGCCGACCATACTCCAAAGGTTCTCTGAGCGCAATGTTAATGACGTCATCGTTCTCACCCATCGTCGACCATGGACGCGCTCTCGCTTCAACGGAACGGTGATGTAATCGTTAAAATCGCTTTTATCTATTTGCGGAACGCAGGGTGAGTAGAGCAGAAAGAAATGACTGACAGAATTAACTTTTTTTTATGTTTATCCGTGGTGCGATTGCACATCGTGCCTATGTCGTGTAACGTAGTATGGTCGTACATTTGTCTGTAAAGTATATTGAAGGCATATTGTTGCTTTAATTTGTCGTCGCCAACATTCTTTCCCGGCGGTAGGTGTAATGTATAAAGAATCATTAAACGATTCTCGCTGTAGTGCAGCGGAACGTCGGTGGAGTGGTGGGGGTAAACATCCCACCACTTGGCTGCGAGCGCTGGACTAGGGCGAGTGTGTACAAGCACATGGTGGTTGTTTCATTTAAATACCTATATAGTACATTTGGCGACCCTGCAAGAGGCTACGAGCCTACCGGTAAGTAAAAATAAAATAACGTTCAAAAGAAAAAAAAAGGTAAATCGACGACTAAGATCCGTTAAGTGTTTTACTAGAATTCATTGTATTTGTATGTTTATTTTATTAATAATAAATCTTTCTACTAAAAAAGACAAAGTCTGTGAAAAGGTTTTCTCAAAATTTTATAAATCCAATACCCCATTGTTTGTTACCATGCCGCGCGGCCGGCCACCGGCCGGATGAGTCATAGTTGTTTACGAGTGCAAAGCGCTTAGATTCCTTTATTTTATTTTAACTTAGTGCATGTCATCTTGCTAGTAAGTAGGTATCTATTTGGTTCGCTTAAATTGACTTACTATGAGTAAATACAAGAAACACTGTTCTTATTCGTCGATTGGTACCTACCTACTTTTTACGTAAGTTATTATTATCTAGGATTTAATTAGTGCCAAAATCAACACGGAAAATGTATATCGAAACAAAATAACCACTTTGATTGGCCAGAACAGTGAAATTTAAGTTAATTACTTACATAACAAGTACTCACCCAAATATACATAATCATACCTATAAGTTTTGCTAAAAAAAACACACACACCATGCTCATTTCTTACGTAATACCTTAGTACCTAAGTGTAATAGTTCGAACTAAATTATTTTAGCTATTTAGCTTTGTTGGCTATAGGTACTTACTTTATACTTAACGAGCTATTCATGTGAGTACTTCTAATATGTAACCTAATTGTTGTTATAAAATCAAGGAAGTAGGTACTTACCTATGATAATATTAGATCATAAAATTTACTTATTTAAAATGCTTCATTTCACTGTTTGTGGTAATCATTAGAGGTTTTAAAAAAGAGGTAGTTTGATAAAAAAAAAACAAAAAAATTCAAACGGTACCTATAAATGCGTGTTGATAAGAGATAGTTTAATAATTATTTATTATTAAATGATATCTGGAAATTTGAGTATAAATATACTCTAAGAGGTAGTTTGGCAATAAGCTGAACGGTACCTACAATTTTTTTTTAAACAAACAATCGTGTCGTAAGAGGTAATTCGACCTTAGTCGAAAGGTACCTACAAAATAAACCGTTTAATTTCCAGGTAGCCCTAAGATGTCGCAATTACCACCTTTAGAGTCATTAGACTGCGAAGGTGAAACATCATCTGTGGGCTTACGATGGGAAAAATGGAAAAGGGCACTCGGTTTATACCTAACGGCGTCAAATATAACAACGCCGGAAACAAAAAGAGCTACACTTTTGCACATGGGCGGGCTATCCTTACAAGAGATTTATTATAATATACCCGGCGCTCATGTAGACAGTGTACCCGGAGACGATGTCGGGGATATTTACACTATTGCCTTGGGAAAGTTGGACGAATACTTCTCTCCATAGCAAAGTCGCGTCTACGAACGTCATCTTTTTAGATTGATTAAACAAGAAGTGGGTGAAAAGTTTGAGAAGTTTATTACATTCGAAGCTAATGCTTTAGAAGCGGTTCAGCGACAGTTACAGGGATTTGATACGAGTCAAGCACAATTAACAGTTAACCAAGTGGACAAATCATCAGCTCAAAAAGAAAGTCCTTTTTTGTGTGGCCGTTGTGGTGGTCATCATCCCAGCTATAAGTCTTGTCCCGCACGTTTACAAAAATGCCTCAAGTGTGGTTATGTAGGACATTTTCGCCGTCTTTGCAAAACTTCTTCAAAGAAACGGAAATTAAATTAAAATCATACCAAACCGACATCCGGGGGAAAGAAATTTAAGTCTGCTTCAACAAACAGTTCGACTAAACCTGATGAAGTCAATTATATTTTCCACATTGATGGAGATGATAAAATCAAAATTAAAATTCTTTTATTCATCATAGATATGTAACATATACTTAATGAACGTCAATGTTACAAACTTCGACTTTACTTAACCGTAGACCGAGAGAAAATAGCCGGCGGAAAAAAACTCCCAGCACTCTTTTAGGAAATTATACAATCATAGCGTGTACATTCAATGAACATATAAATTATTTTCTCGTACCTCAACTCAAAACTATAAAAGTAAAAAACATATAAAACTGCTAGTAGGTACGAACTAATTAAGGCCTTCTTCCCGCACCACAATTCGAAACCAGAGCGAACGTTTCCCGAAGGCGGCACCTGATCACAAGTATGACGTGTGCTCCAGCCTTCGTCCTACTCAACCATATTGGAGGGAGTTGGGCGACCCGTTGACACAACGCCTTCGCCCCAGTAACTTTCGAGGCGAGCATGACTACCCCGGGCCAAATAGGCACTAAAGAACCTCACAAAACAGCAAGTTAATAGGATACCCGTACAATAAGTTAGAGCAGTGAGAGGAGGAACGAGGAAACAGTACAAAATAAAATAAAATGAATAATTAAAAAAAAACATAAATGAAAAAAATATTAAAAAAACAATAAAAGTACATACTCAAAGTTGAGTATCATGTCCTAGTCAAACTGTTTACAGAGAAGTTCATAGGTACAAAACAATCTTGAATAGCAGTAGAAATAGCCTGTCTAGATATCAATCCCATGCTGTTTTATCATCTAAATAGTCTCTGATTTTATAGTAAGCTTTTTCTAATTGTAACTTTAAATTTATTAAAAGGCAGGGATTGAATTGACTCCGGAATTTTATTAAAAATATTTATCGACATACCGATAAACGACTTGCTGCTCTTGGCCAACCTATACTTTGGGAAAGCTAATCTATTTCCATGCCTAGTTTTTACAGAATTATTATCGACATGATTATCATTAAGCGTTATAAACTTATCAATATTTTTGTAAGTATACAATATATTTTCAAAAATGTATTGGAACGCGAAGGTTAAAATACCACTATCTTTAAATATTTCTCTTAAAGAATCTCTATTTGCAAGTTGGTAAATTCCCCGAACAGCTCTTTTTTGCAGCGTAAAAATCGTATTAATGTCAGCAGCGTTTCCCCACAGTAGGATGCCGTAAGACATTAAGCTATGAAAGTAACTAAATTTACTATCCTAGCTGTCTGTACATTAGTCAAGGAGCGAATTTTCTTGAGCGAACGCTGCAAAGCTAAGCCTACTCGCCAGTTGTGAGATGTGGGCTCCCCATTGTAACTTACAGTCTACAGTCAAACCAAGAAAAACAGTAGAATCTACTAAGTCTAGTTTTTTACCATTCATTTGCAAGTTAGAATTGACTTGTTTTACATTAGGTGCTGAAAATTTTATACACTTGGTTTTCTTATCATTAAAAGCTAAATTATTAACATTAAACCACTGTAAAACATTAGAGAGCGCATTGTTTACGTCGTCATAATTAGATTGTTGTCTATTAATCTTAAAAATTAATGATGTATCATCAGCAAATAACACTATATCGTGATTATGATTACCTACCATAAAGGGTAGATCATTTATATAAATCAAAAATAAAAATGGGCCTAAAATTGATCCTTGTGGAACCCCCATGCTCACAACTGTCCCAGACGACCTGATTCCGTTAACGTCAACCTTCTGAGTTCTAGCACTTAAATATTAAATTAAAAGTTTAAGATTGGTATCTTTGATTCCGTAATGGTTGAGTTTCCTTATTAGGGTATCGTGGTGGACGCAATCAAATGCCTTAGATAAATCACAAAAAATACCTAGGGCGTCTTGTGACTTTTCCCATGCACTAACAATATTTATAAAAAGTTCAACACCTGCATCAGTAGTTGAACGACCCCTTGTGAAACCAAAATTGTTTATTGTTAAGTAAGTTATTTTTAGTGATACAATAGAATGTTCATTAGGCGGTGTGAATATTGATATGCTGATAGATTCAGGCAGCAAGTGCAATATTATTAATGATGCTACCTGGGAAAATCTTAAATCTTTGGGAGTAGTAGTCAAAAACCAAATCAAATCTCCAAATAAGAATTTCATGGCTTATGGAAGTCAAAATCCTCTCACAGTTTTAGGAGCCTTTGATTCGTCTATTGTAGTTGCAAATGGATGTAAATTAGAGGAAGAAACGTTTTATGTGGCAAAAGATGGCACGAAAAATTTACTTGGAAAAGACACGGCCATTAAACTAAAAGTTTTGAAGGTCTCCTCCCGCAGAGCTGTTTTTCAGACGACAATTCAGAGACAAGCTACCTTCCCTTTTAGATGTAGAGTTTGCGGATCTTGACCAGGAAACGAGAGACAGAGATGTAGAAATGAAAGCTAAAGGAAAAGAGTTCGCTGACAGAAAGAGAAAAGCTATGGAATCGGACATTGGAGTTGGAGAGAAAGTTTATGTGATTTTTTTTTACAAAAGATAATAAATTGTCCACAACATTCAATGAAGTACCACATACAGTAACAAAGCAGAAAGGAAATGACGTAGAGATAGAAAACGATGAAACAGGACAGAGATTACGTAGGAATGTAGTACATCTAAAAAGGGTAGAGGGGAAATGGGAAGTGTGTAACAATGTAAATGAAGAACAAAAAAATGATTCGGATAATGAAAACATTATAAATGAAAAATAAGCCTTGTAAAAATTGTAAATTTATAAAATTTTGATTGTGATAATATAATTGTAATAAATATGATTAATTAAAATTTAACTTTTGTAAAAGGTAGATGTAATGTATAAAGAATCATTAAACGATTCTCGCTGTAGTGCAGCGGAACGTCGGTGGAGTGGTGGGGGTAAACATCCCACCACTTGGCTGCGAGCGCTGGACTAGGGCGAGTGTGTACAAGCACATGGTGGTTGTTTCATTTAAATACCTATATAGTACAGTAGGCATACAAATGACACCGCAATGTAAAAATCCTTTATCGCACATTTAAAGTGTTTACGCATTACTAAGTTTAAAAAATAAAATAAAGTCTTCTTTCAGCAAAAAACCTATCTACGATATTTAAGGTACTTTACCTTGATGTACCGTAGTCTTGGGACGCCCTGTATATACAACTTCCGAACTTCCCACAGACCTAGACCTGTGTTCTGTTCAGCACTGGGAGGTCTCCACCTTTACCGCCAAATATTCAATTTAAAAAAAAATATTTTTTCTGGGTTCATACCACAAGCTCTTAAAATTTTATCATGGTTCTTGGCAGTCATTAAAAAGTTTTGTTAAGATATACAAAATAAGACGCCATTTTTTTTTTTTTTAACTAGCCATGGCGATCCCACTGCTGGGCAAAGGCCTCCCTCAACGTTTTCCACTGATTTCGGTTTTTCGCCTGAATAGGCCAATCTTTTGCAAAAGAATCCAGGTCATCTCTCCATCTCCGTCTTGGTCTGCCACGTCTCCGCTGTCCGTTCGGCACCCAGTCAGTAACGGCAGCTGCCCACCTGTCTGGGTGCATGCGAGTAACATGGCGATAAAACCTAAACAAGGCTGTTTAGGTCTTGCTATAAGCGCTTGTGGTAGCGGAGTTGATTTATCTAAAAATGGCTAGCCAGATATAAATACATATGTCATTTTATTAACTATTTACACTAGTAGGGTCGGCATCTGGCACGTACCTACGAGTACCTACATGTACATCAAAGTGTCTACGTTAGAGGAGTATTATTTTCCTTGATCTACAGGGTGAGGCAACCTAATGTTATTTTGCTATAGAGAAAGATTGGCATGTACCGAGCTTTTATTCAAGCCAAGCCCCTAATTCTACTATGAGTAAGCGAGTTAATAAGTAGTAAGTATAAGAACGTATGAAACGATCATTGTTATCAAGCAGTCCCTGCATGTTACATGTTACTTTATCAATGACAATAGTTCGGGTAGGTTCGAGTATGCCGATTTCGGCATACCTACTATTTTATTTTGACTCATTTTACGAGTACCAGTGCTCCATCTTGTCAGAGCAAGAGCGAAGACCAATTTATTTAATCTACGTAGGTACCTATGTTTACCTATTCTATTCCCTTACTCGCAGGCGACTTCCGGTTTGGGAGCGGGAAAGTTGGCAGATTTTTTCGTCAGTCCTAATTAATATGATAAATTATTGTTTAATAGTCTTTAACAAGCTGCTCAGAGTTTTCAATTATTTCCTTTATTCATTTGTATGAATACCTACTTAGCAGTAAAAAAGTTTGATAAGTGTTGTAAGTAATGCCAAAATGCAAAAACATCCACTATCCCAAGTGAGCACCATTTTCTTACCTCTTCTTTGGTGCTGCTTGTGAAAAAAATGTAGGGTAAGATAAAGGAACAACACAGGTCATTTTTAAAAAACTTAATTAATTTAAATTATAGCAGGTTGTATTTTCATGTTAGTTTCTTAGCATCACACCAACTTAAAATTCAAAGCAGAACAAAATTGCCCACTCTGGAAAAATCTATTTAAGTACCTTCCAAGACTTGTTTGGTAAGCAGGTATAAGAGAGAAGTGAACCAACAAGGTTTTTGAAAAATAGGTACCTACTTCCCCAGCCCTAGATACAAATTATAGGTACAGTTGAAAAATTAACAAAGAAATGTCTTCATATTCTTCATTTTTCTCATCAAAATATTAGGGTATGCGCGTCTATGCTTGAACGTTTGTTTTTGTTTTGTTATTAACCATAATTTAGATAAGATATGAATGGTACTTATCTAGTGTTATAAATAAAACAAGAATAAATTTATTACTTTTGTTCCACTTTCAGTGGCTTCTAGCCCGATCACTAAGTATTCGTCAACATAATATCCCTGCCAACATCTTTAAAACGGTCTAGATTTAGTTAGGACAAGTGATGGGAGCACGAAGACACGAATTTGTATGGAACAAATACCCAATAATAATTCACAATTAATAAATTACCTATTTACGTAGAATTCTTCAGATTCACTCACAAAAGTCTCAAACATAGTCAAATATTATTTACATTGATTTAAGGTAAAACGATATTTAGGCAACAGAGGTAGGTACACCTTTAATAGTTTCATAGTTGATTCCATAATCGATCATGCTATTTACAATGTTTGTGTTATAAAAAGCAGCTTCCGTAGACAAAACTCCTCCCCTGGAAACAAAGGCAATTTTTTTCAAGAGAACACAGTAAAACGGTTTAGCGGTAGAGATATGGACCAGTAGGCCAAGTGTATCACAAAATTCACAAACTAATGCAATTTACTCAGCGCCCTAGTGGCAAATCGCACGAACTTTTTTTTTCCATACATTCCATTCCATACATTCTAACGTTCAACGTTTACAATGTTTTTAGCGTAAACTCGTACTTTTAATAGCATATAGGTACCGAGGTAAATACGAAAACATTATAAGCAGAAATCTACTCACTTTGGCATATTATTATACTCTTTAAGAATGGTAAGTGCAGAAAACACGAATGAAACAGCTGTTGTTTCATATCCAGGGTCAGTCCCAGATACCTGTAAAATAAACAAAAATGTTTTTGCCTTGAACATGATGGTTGCAAAGAATACACGCATGGTAAATGGGCATTTTACATACGTTTCTAGTAACTCTACTCGTATATAACTTACTTAGTATGATTTTATTAGCTGAAACGTATTACTTAACTGAGCCAACAACCAAGGGCGGATCCAGCCTAGGCGCCAAGAAGGGGGTCACGTGCCTAGTCGTGTTTAAGATACAATAAGTTATACCTAATGATAGGTATGTTTAACAATTAGTGGTCCTCTAGATCCTGGACCCAGCCCAGGGGGGTGCCATGATACCTATGACACCACCCTGGATCCGCCCTTGCCAACAACACGACTCGTAAGAGGCGGTTCGATTCGATTTTTAAGATAGATAAATACGCAAAATACTAATGGTAAAATACACACCTTTACAGTTAAGGTCTTATTTAGTCTTTTTACATTTTGGTCCACTTCCTTGCTCTCCCATCCTTTCCCAACCAAAGTGAAGCAATATTTAGTTTTTTTCATCATTTCCTCGGTGGGCCCTTCGTGTGACATGTAACCTAGTGTAAAGGTTTTTGGGAATTTCCAGAGCAGTTTTCGAAAACAACTCATATATGAAGCGTAGTAATAAAATAGAAATCCTGGAACTACTGCAAAATGTACGGGATGCGGCATAGTGCAATAAATTTTACAGTATACTGGTTTTTTACTAGTTTTCTCATGAAGATATCGCTCCCCCATTTCTATGACATCTTGGTCTGGGCCTGGATAAGGATACCAAAGTTCTCCGAAGTTTCTAAAAAAGAAGGATCTGAAAAAAAAGTACCTACAATTATTATTTAAGTAGGTATCTAAGTGTATCAATCGGTTTTTAATTGATGACAAGTGAGTGATTTTGTAAAAAAATTCGAACGGGTGCAAGTAAAATCATACCTAGTCGTAAAAATATTATCTAAAAGATAGTGGATAACAAAATCCGTTTCATGGCTTAGAATGATCAATCATTGGAACAACCCCACCTACGTACCTTTTCGCACCTTCTGGTTCTTGATCCAGCAACGGTTCTGGATAAGTTTGACTTTTCTTTTCTAAATAATAATAATAATAATAACCCCCCTGAGGGACCACCTTGCCGCGGTAGGGGGGCTTACGGGAAGCATGGTACAGGAACAGATAACAACATCATAACACCCTTCCCAAACTAACGGTTCCGATCCCAAGACCTTTCTCCTTCTATCCTTTTCCTACCCAATCCACATTCCTACCCTAAAGCCAATCCAAGGTCTGCCGTGCCGAGGGATGCGTGGCCGGGGGCGTGCCCGGTCGTGAGCGTGCCACGCCTGGAGCCAGGGCGAACTCCAGGTGTAACTTACGTTGTAAGTGAGCCCTTGTTTCGGCATGCGGGGCTCTGCCGAAACTGATATTTTATTTCCCTAGCTACTCGTGGGAATACAATGGAAAAAAAAATGTCAAAAGACAAAAACATAAAATATAATTTACGAAGCCGTCGTAATGTACCTACGACTTCAATTGAGAGTAAAACAAATCCTCTCCTGGGAAGTAAGCCCGAAATTACAATTAACGGCAATAACACCTCAGAGCCGACATCTCTTAATTCATCCGTTCATAGTTTATATCAGACACCTGACTCATCTCTTCATTCCTTTTTACTGTCACCTAACTCATCATCAAGTTCATCAACCCAATCTGTAGCTGCTTCGCAGGAGGCTGATGCCTTGAACCCTGCGCCCACTACAGGTCCAAAACGTGCACGAAAAAAATGGTCACAAGACATGAATAAATTTATTTGGCGCACATACCTCATAGTTACAAATTTAGAAACCAATATGAAAGGTTATTTAGACCCACTTCATCAAACTTTCACCGAGAAATTTCCAAACATGCAGGCATCAAAACAACAAATAGGATGCCAACGACGAGCAATTATTAACAACAAATTATTAACACAAAATATCTTAGATGAAATACGATTAGATGTCATTACATACTTAGAAAATACGAATCACTCACTCAATACAACTACACTTATTTCACAATCGAATTCTAGAATGCGATGGTCGGATAACATAAATAAAGCCATTATGAAAATTTATTATGAAGTAACAAAAATTGAAACTGATATGACAATTTACCGAAAGAAGTTACATGAAAAATTTATTTCTGAATTTCCTCACCTTTCTCACCTAACTGAGCAAAGGCTAGCAGACCAACGCAGAACCATAGTAAACAATAGACTTTTAACACAGGAAACAATTAATAAAATCAAAGAAGATGTATCAGCTCTTTTACTAGGTCAATCTATCACTCACTCACTATACTCACTCTCTCCACCAATAGTTACGCTAGGACAATCAACACCGAATACACCTCTTCTTGACTCTGTAAATGAAGAAATAACACCTGAACCGATTCAAGATGGATTAAGCAATATACAATCTGGCGTTACACATATAAACTCACACTTATCGGTGGAAGTTGAAGAACAAATAAAACAAAAATTCAATGAGGTCTTCTTAAAATTTAGTAATACTGAACCAACATCCCGTCCTGCTATACCAAAATTAAGAGCATCTAAAAAGTTAGCACAAATTGTTGACTACATTAATAGTAGTATCATCCCTGACATGATTTCAGATAATGATGATTATAGTTTAATACAAACGATTCTTTACACTTCAGCTTATACTGTAGCAGCCCAATGTGGTGCAAAAATAAAGCCACATCAAACAACTAGATTGAATACCGTTCGCATTCCTGCTTGGCAGAAGAGGCTACAGAAACGTATAGATGATCTGAGAGTAGGGGAGCGAGGGGCTTGTTGTAACAGTTTTCAGTAAAACTAGTATATCTTGAGATCTATTGATTCAATTTCTACTAAATAAAGATTGATGGATACTGTAACTCTTCCTCTACCAAATCAAGTAAAAATAATATCATAACTATTGGTCATTATTTAACAATCAATTATTTTCTAAAAGAAGTGCGGTGTTACAACTTACCTCGTGCTTGGGGCAAGTTGTAACGTCTACCGGGGCAAGTAGTAACGACAATAAAAAACGACATTAATACCTCTAATCATTTATTCTTTATTTATTTTTAACAAAATTGACATCTTTCCAAAGTAAGTATTATGTAATTCTTATCAAAAATCAACTCAAATACACTTTTTTGTAATCAACACTTAAAAATTAAGTAATTAAGAGTTTTATTTAGTTAAACACTACTTATAATCATAATAGCACTTTTAAATCACAGTAGGTAATTAAATTATTTATTTCTAATACATTCTATCCAATCTTTTTTGTTTGTATCTGTGTAAGCTTCACCACATACCAGACAATGCATGGTGTAACATGTTACAACAAGCCCCGGGATTTTGTTACAACTAACCCCATGGTATGATTTTTAACATTTATCAAGATAACTTATTAAACAATTTAGCAATCATAAAAACTGTTACACAATATCAGAGATAGATAAATTTGAATGTAAATAAGATGTAGAAAATTTGAAAATAGGCAATATTAAAAACACAAACCAAAATTTTACGACAGTACAATTTTATATCACCTGGCAGAAATGAAGGGAATGCTCACATTTGCTCACTGCGCCAACCGGCGGAACACTGGCTATGGCAATATGATGTGGTGCGGTTTATGGGTTAAATCGAGTCAAAGATATACGTTAATAGTGTTGAAGATCCTGGTGAAAACAGCCTGTTACTACTTACCCCTGTAACAACAAGCCCCTCGCTCCCCTACATATCGGAAAACTTACACAGTACATTCGTGGTAATCGTAGTCAAAAACTAAAAAAACACATAGATATAATTAAGAAAAAGTATGCAATACACTCACAACACGAAAACAACAATACAGATCTATCACATTTTCTAGACACACTTAAACAAAAACTGAATGCCCTGGCTAGTCGACTCCGCCGGTACAAACAAACCACTCTTCGAAAGCACCAAAATTCCGTATTTAAAACAAACGAAAAGCATTTTTACAGAAATTTATCCAAAGACTCAGTTGACACTGAAACCAACTCTTCAAACGTACCAACAGCTGATAGTCTTATTGAATTTTGGTCTAATATCTGGTCTATTCCAGTAGAACACAACGAAAAACAGTGGATTTTTGACTACAAACAAAAAAACGCACACTTGCCAGGAATGGAGTTTAAAGAAGTTACTTTAGAACTTTTACAGACTGTCATTGCAAAAACTCATAATTGGAAAGCTACCGGATCAGACCAACTACATAACTTCTGGTATAAAAAATTTACTAGCATACATAATTCACTATTAAAACACATAAACAATTTTATTAAAGACCCGAGTTCATTACCGTCCTATATCACCGAAGGCACTACTTTTATGCTGCCCAAACAACCAACAGCTACCTCTGATCCCGGAAAATACCGACCAATCACATGCTTACAAACGATATATAAAATTATAACATCATGTTTATCAGAATTAATTTCAACACACTCTAATTTTTGCAACGTATTAGCGGAAGAACAGAAAGGGTGCCGGAAGTTTAGTCAGGGATGTAAGGAACAGCTTACGATTGATCAGGTTATATCAAAACAAGCGTTTAAAAACAAGCAGAATATATGTACTATGTACATCGACTACAAAAAAGCTTATGACTCTGTACCTCACTCCTGGCTCTTAGAAATACTGAATATATACAAAATTCACCCAATTATAATTAACTTTCTCAAAAACACAATGCAGTCCTGGAAGACAAAGTTAAAACTATACCATTCAAGTTCAACTATTGAAACTGACTTTATAAATATTAAACGTGGGATATTTCAGGGTGATGCACTCAGTCCCTTGTGGTTCTGTTTAGCACTTAATCCGTTGTCCAGTAGGTTGAATCAAAGCGATCAGGGTTTTACACTGAAACATGACACAGATTTTTTTCAATTAAACCATCTCATGTACATGGATGATATTAAATTATATGCTGATAGCCCAGAAAACATACATGTACTTGCTGATATCACACAAGCTTTCTCTGAGGATATTAGAATGGAATTCGGGATCGATAAATGTAAAATTCAGACAGTTATCCGTGGTAAAATTATAGAACAAGATTACATTTTACCTGACATGCAGCGAATCGAACCCGTGGACCAACAAGAAGGTTACAAGTACCTGGGATACCAGCAATCGCAACAAATACATCATACAAAAACAAAACAAACACTCAAACAAAAGTTTAAATCTAGGTTACATAAAATTTTGAACACACAACTAAACGGTCGAAACACAATCAAAGCTATTAACAATTTTGCAGTCCCAATTCTATCTTACTCATTTGGTGTTATTCCATGGTCGATAAGCGAACTAAAACAACTTCAACGATTTATCAATGTTACCATGACTCAATACAGAAAACATCATCCACGTGCCTGTACCCAGCGCATGACACTACCGCGACACGAAGGCGGCCGTGGATTGATAGATTTACACAATTTACATAATAAAATTGTAAAATCTCTTAGGTCATTTTTCCACTACAGAGCAACTCAATCTCAACTGCACGATGCAATAGTAAAAGCTGATTTCAAATTTACACCACTTAACTTAAACAATAAAACCGCTGAGTTTAAAGAAACATCTATCAGAACAAAAATTGAATTGTGGAGTCAAAAAACCCTTCATGGCCGCCATAGGGCTGATCTCATCAACCCTAATGTTGACAAGTTAGCGTCAAACACTTGGCTGAAGAGAGGGGAATTATTCCCTGAAACGGAAGGCTTTATGATCTCAATTCAGGATCAAGTTGTAGATACTAAAAATTACCGCAAGTATATTATTAAAGACCGAATGCAATCTGATCACTGTCGCCGTTGTCACTGTAGTTCTGAAACCATTCAACACATCACAGGTGCCTGTAGATCCCTTGCACAAACCGACTACAAACATCGGCATGATCAGGTTGCTGCTATTATCCACCAATATCTCGCCCATAAACACAATTTCGTTACAGAAAAAATCGCATACTATAAATACACACCTCAAACTGTACTAGACTCCGCGGATATTAAACTATACTGGGATAGAACCATTATTACTGACAAAACCATCGCCTGCAATAGACCAGATATTACACTACATAATAAAAACAATAAAACAGTATACCTTATCGACATAGCCATACCCAATACACATAACCTACAAACCACGTTTACAGAAAAAATCAGCAAATACACAGATCTTGCCATAGAAATTAAAAAACAATGGAAAGCCGATGATGTAATAACTATACCAATAGTTATTTCTTCAACCGGCGTCATCCCAAAATCATTGCATAAAAGCTTAAAGTTATTGGACATGCATCCGCAATCGTACACTCTTTTACAGAAAGCAACAATTCTAAATACGTGTCGCATCGTGCGGAAATTTCTTGCGATGAACTAAATAAACATTGTTGGGGCAATCGCCTGGCCAAAAGCTCGCCTTTGCTCTCAAACACACTCCCCCTAAAAAGGTGAACATTTAACATGTATAACACAATAATAATAATAATAAATCTCCAGACTAACACACCAATTATGTGGCCCTAAAGTAAGTTGCAGTAAGCACTTGTGTTATAGGTACCACATAATGGACTAGGGGAGAACCTATAAATTCTCCTATTTTTAAGTTCATGAACTAAGGAGTCCCAAGTACCATAATTAACTAAACATCTGTTTGGTCCAGGTATATACGCTCTCTTTGGTATGTCTATTTTTGAGTAACACTCTACTGATTCTAAGTCACCTGAAATTAAAAAAGAATTTAGTATTTGACCATGCAAACTTTCATATCATTTTTTGTCCTATTTTTTTAGCAATACACAGTTTTAATTTTCGTAAGCAGTCTTTTTACACCTCGCATATGTAATGCCACAGTACTTCTTTGTTTTCTTGATAAAACATTACACTTTTAGGATACACAAGTCAAATGACAAAAAGCCTACAAAATACCAATAGATTCTGATAGGTAGTACGCCTACACTTCCTAAGGTATGGACATTATAAGTGTGTATTATTTTTTGGTTTTTAATTTGTAATTTATACGTTTGTAGGCTTTTGCATGTTAATAAAATGAGTCTTTTAGAATACGTTTTAGATTTTTTAAATAAGCTTAGTATTACTAGCTTAATCAAAATATACTTTATTGAATATACCCTCCGTGAGACTCCAGTTTAGGCATCGGATATCGGTCACCTAAATATAGACAGTAACAGCATTTTCTGCTCATTTTAAAACAATAATAAAACACTCTTTGACATACGTTCATAATTGGTCCAGGTTCATATTAGGTTTTTATACCTTATATTAAAACACGTGTTCCTTGTTTTTACTTTTTCCTATTTAGCACCAACCAATTACATAATTAATACAAAACACGTCTCGCACATGCATTTTGACACAATTTGAAATTAGGTAGGTGTGTAACAGGTCTAGCTATGAATTTAAAAATATAAGTTTAGTAACTGCATAATTTTGCCCCGATTTCACATTTTGCACGCCTGACTATTCTATGGAAATGAGACACTTCGGTAGAGTTTTAATAGATTTATTTTTCTTAGTCAGTTAAGTATTGTTTTAGGTACTTTTAAGCAAAAAAAAATACTCAACCTCGGCATCATACTTAGCTCGAGGGCCAACCAGTGAAAACCAGTTACGAAAAGGACAGTCAGGTAAATTAAGGCGGTACGAACTTTATTTTACAGAATTAACTGACTACGTTTTGGAAGCGTAATTAGAGTGAGTTTCAAAATTATTTCCAACACAACTAAAAACAAGTTCAGTATGTGTTCTTCGTTAATTATCTGAAAGTATCTTAAAACTTAGTATCTAGTAACTTTAAATTCAAATAATATAATTTTCAAAAAATCTTTAAATCTAAACTAAGTATGTGAGGTTTATTTAACATTTCTTTATTTTGAATTAACAGATAAATTCTATTTAGCTGAAAAGCGGTATTTACGTCTAAATTAAACACAACATTTTATTTCTTATGTCCCATTTTGTTGCCATATTTTAACAAGAAGCAACCAAACTTTACGAAGATAAGAATTACTAACACTATTTTCAAAAATTAATAAAAATATTTTTTTTTCTACGTTTTGTTCTCTGACCGATTAATCTGACTTGTTAATAACGAGCATTTTACTTCAACGGCCAAGGTTTTTTTTGACACAAACAGATGTGACCCTTAAATGCCCTTAAAGTATGTACCTAGGTAATGACCTGTTTGTATTCTGTATGTAGGTAGTCCGAACCACTTTAATCAAGTGATTAGTTTTTTTTAAACCTAAAAATAATAATTAAACTTGTTTACCTTGGAAATTCTTTTGTAAATGAATTAGTCCCGTAGAGATGGGTATCGATGCAAATCCGCAACATGGTATAATCAAAACTTTGGAATCCTCGGCAGCTTTGTTGTAGGATGTATAAATATTTATCATGTGCTGTAAATATAAAAAGGGATATAATAAGTCAAGCCGCAGAGTTTTTTTTGGCCACATGATGAAACTTCTAATTTTATATACCTATTAAGCAACAGGAAAAAAAGATTGCTACTAATAATGTCTTACATATAAAATAACTAGTGGCTAAGATGAAATTATTTTGAAGGATGTTGATTGTTGATTGATAAAAATAAGTCGGTTTAATTACTACCCATATAAAAATACATAGTTACATTTTTGGTAGTATAACAGACCTCAACATAATTGCATATTAAGCAAATTACTTTTTAGATTACCTATTCCTTATCTTTATAAAGTGATTAATCATGCAACAAACAATTAAATTCGAATCATCTCTATAGTTGCCCTTCCAACTCTTAAACAGTTCAACTGGAATTACCTATAGGCTTTTGTGTCAACCAACAGACTCATTACGGTAAGTGGTATGGTGTGACCGTACATTATTTTCACATACTTAATGTAAAAAACAATTATTATTATAAAAGGTGACCAATAATGCCTTTCAACTTTCAACACAAAGCATATATACCTAATTATGCTCCAGCCATCGACGATCGAACCCAACAATGGACACCGATTTTTAAATTCGTCTTTCATGCTACTTGCAATAAACCTTTACCTATATATTAAATAACTGTATGAATAACAAACATGGTTACTACGTTACTAGTAGGTACCTATGTCTTAGGTCTATTAACTACAATAAAGTGATTCCCCTTAAGGTTAGCTTTGTAAATTACATTGCAACAATTTACTGAGTAGGTACCTATAATTATCTTTAATAAGTATTTTAACACTGGCCTTACTTATTTATCCACCTTGGTACTTAAACTTTCTTGATAACTTATATTTACTGTCATTAAGTTTGAAATAAGGACAATGATAAGATATCAGTTAACCTTTGTAGAACAGTAGAAATTACTGAAGGTATTACTTTATGTACCAAACCTTTCTCATGAAATGTTTTACTGTTATAGTGCGAGTATTTACTATGGCTATCTCTACAAATCTAAATTCAACCACCTAAAACAAATTCATAACTTAATATTTTTGTTAATTGCCAAATGCTTGTGATAAATTATTCTATTAACGCTGGCTTTATACGCGTAACAATTGCATTAGTACGTATCAACAGTTTTTAATATACCATTAATATTCTAACCTCGTTTGGTTTGGAATCAACGTTTAAGGCCACTGATTTTGTAGCTTGAATTCGGTATTTGAAACCAACACACAAACAGGCAGTTTTAAAAATAAACGACCTCAAAGGTAGTTTTAAAAACAAACGACCTTAAATGAAAATACAGCGTTAACACCAACGAGGTTACTAACATACAACTCAGCCGAAATATCCACATAGTGAGTTCCGGATGCTAGACAGGCTCTGACAACTGGCTCACTGAGGAGTGTGTTGGGACCCGTACTGTTCATCAGAACCTTGGCTCTGCTGGCAACAGCTATTAACGACGCTTCGTTCTTGATGTCAGTCTCCAGCACTGGGATCTTACTTGTGTCCACACCTAAAATTTATAAGTACATTCCTTCTTATTACGAATTTGTTAAAGTGGTACGAAAGTAGAAACCATTTCCTTTGAACGTTTGCACGTGGGTAAAGATTACGTAGGTATGTATAGGATATTAGTGATTGCAACAACAACAAACAGTATGAAGAACTAATTAGCTATAAATTTCAGTGGTGAAATACCTAGACATATTGTTATGATGAAAAGATAAATGCACCTTGGTATTTTCCGGTGATCATAATTAAGTAAGTGCCTATGATACATTACGCCCTTGTCTACTTTTATTTAATTGAAATTTCTAATTATAATAACGAATATTTTTTGTTCATTATCCAATTGACATTATTTATTTACCTACATGAAATAGCTACTTTTCGCTTTTTTTTAAATTAAAACAAAAGCAGTGTTCCACTTACCCTTTTGTTTTAGTCCTTGCATAACTTTCTCAAGTTTTTCTTTTGACCGCCCCGCTATCCCCCATGTCACATCGGCATATTTTTTATCCTTGTTTATTTTCACTAACATATCCACAACACATTTTCCAGTGAATCCCGTAGCACCTAATAATATAATATCCAATCTTTCCATTTTTTTAACATCTATCTTTTAAACGAGAAAAAAACTTGTTTTTAATAAATAAATAAAATATTTGGACGCGTTTGTGACCATGCTTACACTGCGAGGCACTGTAAACGAAATAACAACGGCTTAAAGCAAACTGGTACAAGTAACTTTATGACGTTTATTACTGGTACATCGTATAAACAAATGAACTGGGCATATCGTTAACGTCACAGGTGCAACAATGGCCGTGCACCTCATGTAATGAATTTAATTTTCTAAAGCGTTAACCGGAATTTTTAAGGCACATTATATTAATGCACTCGTCTCTAAAATATCGAGTCACAGATAACTTTAAGTACCCAAACTTAACGATTTTTTTGTTTGTTTTGTTGCAAAGTGCATTTTGAATCTTATAAGTATTTTATTAGTTCTTTCTACTTAGTAAATCAGGGTCTAACAAAACATATGTAAAAAGTGCATTTGGTTTGTTAATTAATTTAGTAACTTAACCTAAATTAGTATGTATATGGAATCTTTAGCAAAGTATAACTATGTATTTAGAACTTAATATGCGATTATAATAATGCATTAATGTTTGGTTGGCCTGTGCATACAAAAAAATAAGTAGCAGTAAAAGATTCTTTCTTATTCGGTAACTGTGCAGCGCACCGCACTGCACACTAATAAGTTAGTATTAAAAAAAAGTATAAATGCCCCGGGAGAGTGGAGCATAAACCAATCGGCGATTGACTCTTAAACCACTGAGCGGCGGGCAGAAAGTGATACTTGGCTAAATATTTATAAATAGGTAGGTATGTATTATATTGTATAAAAATCTTGTAAGTAGGCATATTTCCCTCTAAAGGTACAATAGAAACACATCGCCTGCAATCTTTCATTAGCAACATAATATTACAGGTCTTTTGCTCGTAATATTGCTTGAATTTGGATCCGTAATTGCTAGCAATCCGGTATTTCTTTCAACTAATACGTAGATCAACAATATTTTTCCCGTAGGAATGGGGTTCTTTCCCGCGGTAAAAAGCTTTAAGGAGATAAGTTTTACAGGGATAATGTATGATTCTAATGATGATTTCCCTTATCACATGTAAAGTACAAGGTGCACTTCATTGTAAATGCATTGACAAAAGAAGAAAACTTCAGACTTGCATTTAAAATTCCTTAGAAAGCAGGTTAAAATTACAGCGAAATTGTTTTTTATTTAATGTGGGAAAAACCCTAAACGTCCCACGTAATAAGGTAATGGACGCCCCTTTAGCGTGAGAATGAAATAGGGCTAGAGAAGTAAAAGGAAGCGAACCCGAAAGTTTCCGCTGCGCCACAACGAAAGTGTGACGAAAGTCCACAAAAATATATATTTTAGAGATGCGCCGAGTAACACTTTTGCCGAGTACCGAGTACCGAGTTTTACTCGGTTCAATTTTTTTTTAACCGACTACTCGGCCGAGTAACTCGGTTCTATCAAATTCCCAAATTCGCGCGCGTAAACAAGTACAAACGAACGAAGTATATCTAGAAGAAAATTTGTTGGAAAATGGTGGACAGGGCACCAAACAAGGCATCATAATTTACCTTTATTAAATTTTAAATATTGATTATTTTTATTACTGTTCTTTTAATTTTGTCTCACTAATCACTCATGCATTAGCATAATTTTGATTTTATTACTTGAGATTGTCAAAGACTTCCTCAATCAGTACGTTTTGAATAATACTGTTGTTTTAATTATATCTACCTAAATGCATTCTTTAAACAAAGTATACTCGGCTTTAGTATGCCGAGTACCGAGTACCAAAAAACCCGCCGAGTACGCCGAGTACCGAGTATAAACCGAGTACTCGGCCCATCCTAATATTTATCTATTTAACTTACCTACTGTTGCATTTAGTTCCAAATCCCCTAAAAATCCTCATAACCCTCATATACACACAAAACACAAAAAAAATACATAGGTTTTTGTGTTAAATTTAATATCACGTTATTTACTTTCTTCAGGTACCTTATAACTTAAGAACCTACTATTAAAATAATCACAAGTTCCAATATTTACCAATAATATAAAATTAACTACATAAGAAATAGATACCATAAATGTTTACATATCACAAAAAATTGCAAGAAATGCATTTCAATAGAGGTAGGTAAGGTAAGCAACAATACAGCAGAATCACAATAAAGTGACACCCTTCATCGAACTTGAAAAATAAACTTAATTGCACCTCCCTACTTCTCGAAATTATTAGCTAAACGAACAAATAATCTCATTTATCACATATTATCACAATATATTGTATACACGTCACTTATTCTTAGCTAAGTCAAGAATTATTATTATCACTTTTAATTATTTCGTAATTAATACCGTAGTCCATCATATTTTTGACAATATCGGTGTTATAAAAAGCGGCTCCAGTTGATAAAACGCCTCCCCTGAAAAAAAAGAAAAAAATATATAAAAAAAATATTCAAGAAAATAAGCTACTAATCGGTAAATTAATAAAAAATAAGGTTCATTCTTATGTGGAGTGTAATTCCTTTAAAATAAAAAATAAGAAGTTTCATAGTTTAGAAATATGACAATATACCGTTATTTAACAAGAAATTCGGTGTTCAGTTAAATAAATAAATACCTACTTATCAATATGTCAGATACAATACTCACTTAGGCATATTGTTATATTCTTTGAGTATGGTAAGTGCGGAAAACACAAATGAAACAGCAGTTGTTTCGTATCCTGGGTCAGTCCCGGATACCTGAAATCAAACATTTAAATATGTTCATTAGTTTTCCGATTTGATAGAATTAAAGTCAAAGGTTCGAAAACAAAAATATCTATTTAAACTATCAACTAATGGCTAACAAATAGGGAAACCCCCTATTGTTGGTTAACTAATTATGGATTACGGCTAAAATCTGTTACCATTATTAAAGAAAATAATTTATACCGATAAAAAATTTGTTAGGAATAATGACCAAAAAAGTCTGGTCGCGGTTCGTGCGTCGTCAATTTTTGGTAAACAAGTAAACAAATGGCGATTCGTGCGTTTTTAGAATATTATAAAAATGTGCTGAATTAAAAATTCTGGTACGACCATTCGGTGAAGGCATTGTTTATGATATGTTTCAAAACGCACTTGTTAATAAAAAATTCACGGCGCACGAACCGCGAATAGACCAATGAAAATGCCAAAGGTCGAATGAAAATTAAAATACCCACCACTACAGTAATGTTCTTATTGGGTGGAGTAGCCTTTGGGTCCGCTGGCTTTTTCTCCCATCCTTTCCCAAATAAAGTAAAGCAATATTTTGTTACTTTCATCATTTCTTCCGTGGGCCCTTCGTGAGACATGTAACCTAGTGAAAACATTTTCGGGAATTTCCATAGCAGCTTCCTGAAACACCTCATGTATGAAGCGTAGTAATAAAACAGGAATCCAGGTACTGCCACAAAATGTACAGGATGTGGCATTGTGCAGTAAACCTTGCAGTGTACTGGTTTTTTACCAGTTTTCTCATGAAGATATCGCTCTCCCATCTCTATGACGTCATTTTCTGGACCGGGGTAGGGAAACCAAAGTTTTCCAATATTCCTGAAGAAGTATGATCTGCAAAAAATATTCAATATAATTTGAATTGTTCAGTTGTCATCAATTATATGTTTTTTAAGCTATTGCATAGCTTCTATCGCGGGCCTTGAGCGCGGGGACCGAATGTAAAAATTCCGTAACGAAAAAACCTAACACCCCCTACTCCAACCGGCACAGCGGTGCAGCAAAGTCGTGTATCGTCGGTTCAGTTCGGCAGACTTCGGCACGGTGTTTGGGTTCACCATATACCATCTCGACCAGGGACAACTCCTCGCCAAAGATCCTGCGATATCTTCGGACCGGTGTGTCGGAGACCAGCTTCATCTTCGGCTCTGGCAACTCCTCACCACTCCCCTTCCACCTCAGGACTCAGCTACCACCAGAGCACTCCTCCTGGCTTCTCAGGGGATAACTCCTAAACGGAGCGTCGGAGGTCAATTCTGACACCATTTTTGACCCCTTTCTAAAACACCCCGTACCAACCCAGGACCAACATCAGGGACAACTCTTCGATAAAGAACCCCTCATATCTCCAAAACGGTGAGTCGGAGACCAGATCTGACTTCGGTTACAGTAGCTCCTTGGAGGTCCCCTTCCACCTCGCGACCCAGTTTCCACTAGATCACCCCGGTTCGCTCCGCAGGGGATAACTCCTCGACGGAAAGAGATAGAGACACGCGGATTGCGGGATAGGATTAAGTGCCTTTCTCTGGACACAACCCACCTACTACGCCTTTCCCCAAGTGAAATGATCGAAATTTTTTGACTTTTTAAGCTATTACATAGCTTCTATCGCGGGTCTTGAGCATGGAGACCGAATCCAGAAATTCCGTAACGAAAATAACTTAACACCCCCAACTCCGACCGGCACAGCGGTGATACTTTTTTGTTTTGCCATCTATCGATGAATAGCAGAACTTTAATGACTTATAAAAATATTTTGAACAATATCAATTTCACATTTATTTAATAAAAGAAAAAAAATGGTTTCTTATCGGTCACCACGCTCAAAAAGATGAATTAATATCAAAGAAAAAAAACAAAGGAAAAAGGAAAATTACATTAGTTTTTAAAAAATGCTTGCAATAGCTTTACCGCGGCAGTCTCCGAGTGCCACACGCCTTTTTTTTTTTTTTACCTTTTTGCATCTTCAGGCTCCTGGTCAAATAGGGGTTCTGGAAAAGTTTGGCTTTTCCTTTCTAAATAAGTCCTCCTATTTCTAAATTCATGAATAGTTGACTCCCATGTGCCATAGTGCAATAAGCTATTGTTGGGCCCGGGAAAATATGCCCTCTTTGGTACGTCCAATTCAGAGTAACATTCTACTGAGTGTAAATCACCTGCAAATATTTAAATAAAATACTTAAATAACTATTTGCTCAGCAAAATCCATTAATCAAACCGTCAAAAATAGCATACAACATTGCAATACCGGTCAACATTTACAAAGTAAGTAATAGTGAATTTATATTGATGGCTTCAAAGGATGATTAATGTGACCTTTAATGTTACTGATTGGCTGGTAGTAAAAGTATCAAAAGAATTATCAAAAACTCTGGGACCCTAACAATAAAATGGTATATAAAAGTTGCACCATACTTAAGGTTGTGCACATAGTAAGTTATTTTTTTAATAGTCCGGTTGGACCGATTTCAAAACATGCGACAATTATGAAAATTACAAAAAACAGGTTTGGTCTATGATAACAATGTACCTACAATGTTAAGCTCACATTTTAATCAACACTAGCAAAATAAAATGGGTCCTCTTTAAAAAGGAATAAGTGTCAAATACGTTAAATTATAAGTAATATGTAATAAATATATAGCTATACAATTGTTACGTCCACCAAGGTTGTACCAAATCAGAGTTATGCAGGTACCAAAACAAATTGTGAAATTAGTTCATGGGTGCTTATTTACACTTTAATGATTTAAAAAACCTTTGAATTTTTATTTAATTATTATATTATATTGCCAAAAAACACATTATTTAAAACCACAAAACATTAAAATGAATACTAATATCCTACTTAGGATATTCTTAGAGGACAAATGCTTAGGTATATAAATAAATCATAATGAATAGGTAAGTATTATAAATTAAAAAATTTTTTTTTTTTTTTCGCAACGGTACGTTTTTTGATATTAGTTTTTTCCCGATAACAATTGAGTAACTAGAATATAGAGATAAAACTCCACCTTGACATCATAATTATTTTAAAATTATATACCGGTTACGCATTCTCTAAAAAGTGTTCGAGTTACAGAAAGTATACAAACCGGTTATAAAGGGAACAGTAGTTACCATTCAATGATAGGCTCAAAATAACTTAAATTTAAACATGTTGTATAATAAAGAAAAGTATTTACCTTCGAAGTTCTTTTGTAAATGAATAAGACCCGTAGTGACTGGAATGGATGCGAATCCGCAAGATGGTATTATTAAAACTTTGGAATCTTCTGCCGATTTGTTGTATGAGGTATAAATATTGAGCATGTGCTGAAAATTAAAAAAATAAATGTTAATCAGTATTTCGTGGGCAATTTCACTGTTTTCAGCTTTTGAAAACGTTCAAATTTTAAAACATTTAGAAAAAAAATACGTTTACGTAATATAACAAGACGCAAGCCTTTATTTTCTGGCCAGTCAAAAGGATATTGTATTTTATTATTAAAAAAATAATAGTTAAACAGATTATTGTATAAGACTATGACTGAATTGTGTGGTCATGGTTTGTGCTCGTCAAAAATACATGGCTGATATAATTTTGTAGTAACCTGTAAATTCTTTGACCTAGTTTTAGCCATTAATGAATTGATTCGCATGTAAAAAAATATTTTTAAATAACAAAATTAACCATATTTGCTTGTTAATTAGGTAGATGGTATTTTAATGATATATGTTTGTAGCTCACCTTCAGGTCTAGGTAATTAAGTACCAACAATTACTCAAAATTAGTGTTTTAATGGCGTACTCAAGTTCAATCAAAGTTGGTTACAAACTGTTATCACAAAACTACACATTGCTTTTGTCAAAAAAGTGTGCGCTCTGTTGGGTTTTTTCAATGCTATCTTTCGGACTTAAAAATGTATCTTTAGTATTTAAAAATGTACTGTTAATACCCAAAGGATGTTCGCAATTTGGTTATTATGTTGTGTAAATACAAATTTAATAAATAAATCTCAAAACTTCCACACCAACTATGACACGAGCCAATAAAAAAATAATAAGTAAGTATTTAAATTTGCCCAGGACTATTCAATTTACAGTCAGGAACCTATAATGCTTACAGCTGTGCCACATACGCAGTCAACATAAAAAAATGTTTTTTTTTTGGAGATAAATCTTAAATATCTCCAGCTATAAAATATATTAAGAAAGTCACAAGTTTTAGAACTTTGAATGACTTACATGTAGCTCAGCTGAAATATCCACATAGTGAGTTCCGGATGCTAGACAGGCTCTGACAACTGGCTCACTGAGGAGTGTGTTGGGACCCGTGCTGTTCATCAGAACCTTGGCTCTGCTGGCAACAGCTTTTAAAGATGCTTCGTTCTTTATGTCACTTTCCAGCACTGGGATTTTACTTGTGTCAACGCCTGAAATGTATAGAATTTATTGTTATTTCAATATTCAACATCCTATTTCAGGATTCATGGCCTTATTGTGTTTGAAACTTTATATTATGTTGTAAATTGTAAAAACAATGTTGGAATAAAGAGATAAATTTTAAGGTTGTAAACGATCTTGCAAAAGAACAGCAGGTAATTACTTATTTACCTAATGACGATCATAATTCCCCATTTCACGCTCTTTACCTTTTATAATTCAAACTGATTGAATAAGTCAATTAAGTTATTTACATAAAATGCAAGTTGATAATAAATTACATTTATTTTCATTCTTGCACTTTTATAACACTAACATTTATTTAGAATAATTAACATAACAATTAAAAAACATACACAACAAGAATATACGTATAATATGCTGATTAGCACACTTTAGATTGTTTACATTATTAAAAAACATTAAAAGCTTACCTTTTTGTTTCAGGCCTTGCATAATATTCTCAAGTTTTTCTTTCGACCGCCCCGCTATCCCCCATGTAACGTCAGCATAATTCTTATCCTTATTAATTTTTACTAACATGTCCACAACATATTTTCCCGTAAAGCCCGTAGCACCTAATAATATAATATCTAGTCTCTCCATTATTACAATATGTACCTAATGTTCTTATCTATGTTACGAAAAACCAAAATTAAAAAAATGTGTATCTTTGCGATTCCTAACAACTAACCCATGCGTACAGCACGAGGCACAGTAAACGAATTAAAAAGAAACCCAAACATAATATCGTTCAAATCACAAGTGCCTTGACGCGTGAAATGCGTTACGTGCTTTTAATTCCATTTCATTATTAATATATTCAAATGCCTAGTATAAAACAAACATTAAAGATGTTGCAAAACGCGAGTGGGTGTCGTAGTGTTAATATCAAATTTATTTCGAAAATAGCTTTAATTTGTGAAGCGGTAAATTCTTTTTCGATCTAAGTGGATAGGTAGGTACTTTTGATACTTTCAGTTAATTAGTGTTTTAACATAATTTTGTAAGTACATTTATTAATACTTACTTTAAATATTTATAGAAGTAACAATTTAAATAACAATAACTTTTTAATAAAATTTAAATAAAAGTAACTTTAAATAACAATAAGTATTAAATGTGCTAATGCTTGAATTTTGTAATAATTACAATATCAAGATACAGTGCAAGTTCGTTTTATTTAAGGATTTTCGCTTCCATCGTTACCTACGAAATAGAGATTTCAGTTTGATATTTTATCTGATATGAACCTAAAAGTGATAAATACAATTTTCAGATTGTTCGTGGACAAAACAGACCTGCTTGATAATAAAGTTTAGGTTATATTTGTTTTCGCGGTGCAAATCAAAGAATTAACTGAACCTTCTTCCCACCAAAAGCTAGAATAACGTTATTAGCTATTAAATTTTATTAACAGACCTATAATATTAGTAAGTTAAGTTTTATTTATTTTATATAAGCCAACCATCATTACATAGTACCTAATGCGGTTTTAACTGCCATCAAGGTTATTTTTTCATTTTGGAAATAAAGAACATTCAGAAAAAGTTTTATTTAGTTAGCCAAAATTCAATGTTTTGTGAACAAGTCGGCCAAAATTACCTACACCATTGCGAAGCGGGTCGCTAGTATAAAAAAAATAAAACTTAAAAGTTAGAGGGGACTAAATACAGAAAAACATAAATTTTAAAATATTTAAAGTACTTAGATAAATATAGGGGCAAGGTAATGACGATTTTCCCCTTTAAATTGCAATTTGTATTTTTTTACGTAAGCTTCTATAAATATGTACAATATGATTATAAAGTAGGTCATTAATTAGTTATAAAAGAAAGAATAAATAGTTATAATTTTTTATTAATAGCCAATTTATATAAAGTTATGTAGGTAGGTAGGTTTCTATTCAGTTTGTCGGTTCGATTTGAAAAACCCAATTAGTTAATAGATAAGATGAAGATAACGAAAACCCAAAAAAACAAAATTCCGTAATAAATTCGTAAAAAAAATTCATTGAGTGTTGTGAGTGTGTTGGATACGAAAATCATCTCCATTAAATGTTGAAAGGTAGACTTGTTGAAAAGTACTAGAAGTTCCGAATATCCACTACATAGTATAAAACAAAGTCGCTTTCTCTGTCTCTATGTATGCTTAAATCTTTAAAACTACGCAACGGAATTTTATGTGTTTTTTAATAGATAGAGTGAAGAGGAAGGTTTACAGAGAAAGGAGTTTTACTCCGAATTTAACGAATAAGAACCCGCTCGGATAAAACCTAGTTAGTATAAATATTAAATACCTAATCGAATTCTGAAATATATATTGGTATTTGTAAGATTTTTTTTATAAATTAGTTCCAAAGATTATTGGATCGCTTATTGACCAAAAAAATTAACACTAAACCATTGTGTGGATACACTTACACGCCTTTTCTACAACATCGGGGACAATAACTGACGATAGGTATCTATAGGAAAAAAACATAGGATCACAAGAGGATCACGTCAAATTTTATGTTGCCTAGGTAGGTACTCATTTAAATTTAAATAAATCGTGTGAAATTTTATGACATGTGGCGCAAGTTACGAACTTGATACACAACGCTTTATTATTGTGTAACCAAATCACCATACCAGATTACCAGCGCAAATGTAGGCCTAAACTATATAGATATAGATTTAAGTCAAACTACGTAGGTAGCTATGGTTTGCTACATCACAACAAAGCTCTTTACTGTTATAACACTAAAAATCCCTTAGTTATTTCCCTCCTTAATAAAAATCCCTATAGGTCTAAGGTTATTTGCTGGAATAATAACAGTTATGAACCGATACGAAACCAATTTTGTACGTCGACAATATAGGGATACAATGTACCAAAAAATTGTCACTGTTTTATTTTATTAAACACTTTTTATTGCTAAAGTAATAGAGTTACCATACCAAGGCATATTTTTTAACATTTTTTTTACTTAATAATTACGTAAGTTGCAAACCACAATACAATACAATACAATACAAATATTCTTTATTGCACATAAAAAGAAAAAGTAACAGTAAGCATTATATGAGTGAAAAGTGAGCAGTAAACATTTAAACTAACATTGAAAATCAAGAAAAACCTTGACATTCCCTGAACCCCGCGAGGTCAACGAGTAATTTTAAGCATCAAGGTTAAATTTTATGCTTTGGATGTATTAACTATTATTTTTGGATTATTAGCAGATGGATACGCTCTTATTGGAAGTAAAATAATTTACCCTCTTAATGCCTAAATTTAATTTGAATTAATGTAAAAATACCTTTTTAATTATGATTAAAGTTCGAAGTTTTTTATGAATCCGTGGACCGGTAACTAATTACAAGCGCATAAAAAACTGATACCTCGTCTATTTACTTATGGCATGTAACTAATATACTCGTAGATAAAAATAACGGTCAGTCAGTCAGTCAGTCATTACTTGTTATTTTATATGTATAGATTTGTATGTACCCGCGTCTACGTCTGCGATAAATAAGTTCCTATTCCATGGGAATGAGACTAATTCCCGCGGTAAAAGTAGGTACTTAATTGGCTTTTTTTTCGTCACAGACTCGTTTCGACTTGAGAGCTGAACGTGCAGACAGACAGACAAACACACATTTACACATTTATAAATTATCAATGATAACGAACGTAACGAGTCAAAAGTGCACTTAGCCGGTTTTTAAAATTTCTTCAATATTTGATATATTTTGTAACAAACACAGATTTTTTTTATATTTATACGTAGGTACAGATTTTAAAATTTTTCAGTTTTATATACTAAGTAGGTATAGTATTTTCAAATGATCAGCAACTTGTGTCGCTGACTGTACGTACCTATAGGCCGAAATTTAATCAAAAAACATTTATTAACTATTTCAAAACTAAGTTATTAGAGATGCGGCCTTCCGGCGACTTTTAAACAACTTTCAAATCATCATAAACTGTGCCTACCGAAATTTTGGGTCCCGATTCTGTTGTTTTTTAAACCAATAGGCTTAGGATGACCGGTATCGAGATACTCCGTGGGTGGGAGACTCCCACTGGGAGTGGAGAACGAATCGATCTCTATTTTTATATCGAAACCGGTAGCATGACCTTTGTGAGAGAGAAGAAAACTCACGTCGAGTTTAGTTTCCGTGGTAATGAAGGGAGTGTTGCTATTTATGTAAATTTAACATCATCACCTGCGATTCCATTCAATATTTTACACCCCATTCATTCAATTTCAATTTATTTACAAATAGCCACAACTGTATTTTTGTCTATTGTTAGTATGTATGTTCTTACTAGTCTGTGGGCTTAGCATAAGCGGCGTGATATCGAGTATTTGACATTTGTTTGTGAGAATATCTCGATTTTTTTAATTCGGTAGCAGTGGGCTTAGCATAAGCGGCGTGATATCGAGTACTTGACATTTGTTTGTGAGAATATCTCGATTTTTTTAATTCGGTAGCAGGACTGCACACTATCTCATCGCAACTCACGGTGATCAGTGACTCACATACGTCATTTGGCTCTCACGTCGTAATCGGTAGCATGTAGGCTTAGCATGACCGGTATCGAGATACTCCGTGGGTGGGAGTGGAGAACGAATCGATCTCTATTTTTATGTCGAAACCGGTAGCATGACCTTTGTGAGAGAGAAGAAAACTCACGTCGAGTTTCGATTCCGTGGTGATGAAGAGAGTGTTGCTATTTATGTAAATTTAACATCATCATTCATTCAATTTCTATTTTTTTACAAATAGCCACCACTGTATTTTTGTCTATTGTTAGTATGTATGTTCTTACTAGTCTGTAGTGTGTGGGTGGAGTTAGTAAACAAAACAAATAATGCGGGATAGGTAATCGTAGTTTCGTGAATAAATATTATGATATCAAAAGTTCTTCAACATCATTCGTGATTCCCCATGTCAAAGGGATCACTTCCCTCATCCTACGCTCAATTTTCCTTCTTTCCCGCTGCTCATCATCATCATTACATAGTATAAATCCAAGTCGCTAATTCTGTCTGTTTGTATGTTTGGCCGCTAACTCCACCTAAACCAGTTGAGGGATTTTAATGCGGTTTTCACCTTCCTTTAGGTATTTTTTTCATTAAAATTTTTGAATAAAGAACATTCAGAAAAGGTTTCAAAGGGTTAACTAAAATTTAATGTTTCGGGAACAAGTCGCCCAAAATTACACCATTGGGAAGCGTGGTCGGGTCACTAGTATATACCTACTATTCATATCATTATAGTTAGGGACTGCCATAATACTTCAAATAATTACAAACGGTTTTACCTTATGTTATAATACTAGATTCAGGATGCTGCAATAAATGATATTTCTTGAATTCTATATTCTTTATTAATTTAACAAAGTAAAAATAGTTTCACAACAATATATTTTTCAATCTACAACGCCCTCTCGCGAGGACGGGCTCGGTCCGAATGCCAGACGCAATGACAGTTGTGTACAATGTTGAAACCTTTTAAATTTTTAAACATTAAAAATTCTTTAAAAAATTAAAAGTTCTAACACTTATCAGCTAATTAAACTCAAGTACCTGTATATAGATGATGCATGCAAGCACAATACGACACAATCAATCTCAGTAAAGCAATCTCACAGCTTCTCGTCGTCAAAATTTGAGGAAGAGAATTATCTCGTATTAAAAAAAAAGAAACGTGTGTTTTTGGGCGTGCATGCTACCGATTACGACGTGAGAGCCAAATGACGTATGTGAGTCACTGATCACCGTGAGTTGCGATGAGATAGTGTGCAGTCCTGCTACCGAATTAAAAAAATCGAGATATTCTCACAAACAAATGTCAAATACTCGATATCACGCCGCTTATGCTAAGCCCAATGCACGCCCAAAAACACACGTTTCTTTTTTTTTAATACGAGATAATTCTCTTCCTCAAATTTTGACGACGAGAAGCTGTGAGATTGCTTTACTGAGATTGATTGTGTCGAATTGTGCTTGCATGCATCATCTATATACAGGTACTTGAGTTTAATTAGCTGAAAAGTGTTAGAACTTTTAATTTTTTAAAGAATTTTTAATGTTTAAAAATTTTAAAGGTTTCAACATTGTACACAACTGTCATTGCGTCTGGCATTCGGACCGAGCCCGTCCTCGCGAGAGGGCGTTGTAGATTGAAAAATATATTGTTGTGAAACTATTTTTACTTTGTTAAATTAATAAAGAATATAGAATTCAAGAAATATCATTTATTGCAGCATCCTGAATCTAGTATTATAACATAAGGTAAAACCGTTTGTAATTATTTGAAGTATTATGGCAGTCCCTAACTATAATCATATGTATAGTAGGTATATACTAGTGACCCGACCACGCTTCCCAATGGTGCAATTTTGGGCGACTTGTTCCCGAAACATTGAATTTTAGTTAACCCTTTGAAACCTTTTCTGAATGTTCTTTATTCAAAAATTTTTATGAAAAAAATACCTAAAGGAAGGTGAAAACCGCATTAAAATCCCTCAACTGGTTTAGGAGGAGTTAGCGGCCAAACATACAAACAGACAGAATTAGCGACTTGGATTTATACTATGTAATGATGATGATGAGCAGCGGGAAAGAAGGAAAATTGAGCGTAGGATGCTGAGGGAAGTGATCCCTTTGACATGGGGGATCACGAATGATGTTGAAGTACCTACTTTTGATATCATAATATTTATTCACGAAACTACGATTACCTATCCCGCATTATTTGTTTTGTTTACTAACTCCACCCACAGACTACAGACTAGTAAGAACATACATACTAACAATAGACAAAAATACAGTGGTGGCTATTTGTAAAAAAATAGAAATTGAATGAATGATGATGTTAAATTTACATAAATAGCAACACTCTCTTCATCACCACGGAATCGAAACTCGACGTGAGTTTTCTTCTCTCTCACAAAGGTCATGCTACCGGTTTCGACATAAAAATAGAGATCGATTCGTTCTCCACTCCCACCCACGGAGTATCTCGATACCGGTCATGCTAGGCCTACAGGATTGCACACTATCTCATCGCAACTCACGGTGATCAGTGACTCACATACGTCATTTGGCTCTCACGTCGTAATCGGTAGCATGCACGCCCAAAAACACACGCTTCTTTTTTTTTAATACGAGATAATTCTCGTCCTCAAATTTTGACGACGAGAAGCTGTGAGATTGCTTTACTGAGATTGATTTTTTCGAATTGTGCGTGCGTGCATCATCTATACATATATAGGTACTTGAGTTTAATTAGCTGATAAAGTAAATCCGTTCTTGATTATTTAAGGAATTATGGCAGTCCCTTACTATAATCATATGAATAGTATATACTAGCCCACGCTTCGCAATAGTGTAAATTTGGGCAACTTGTTCCCGAAATATTGAATTTTAGTTAACCCTTTAAAGCCTTTTCTGAATGTTCTTTATTTACAAATTTAAATGAAAAACATACCTAAAGGACGGTGAAAACCGCATTTAAATCCCTCAACTGGTTTAGGAGGAGTTAGCGGCCAAACATACAAAAAGACAGAATTAGCGATTTGGATTTATACTATGTAATGATGATGATGAGCAGCGGGAAAGAAGGAAAATTGAGCGTAGGATACTGAAGGATCTAAGTGATCCCTTTGACATGGGGGATCACGAATGATGTTGAAGTACTTTTGATATCATAATATTTATTCACGAAAGTACGATTACCTATCCCCCATTATTTGTTTTGTTAACTAACTCCACCCACAGACTACAGACTAGTAAGAACATACTAACAATAGATAAAACTACAGTGGTGGCTATTTGAAAAAAATACGAAATTGAATGAATGGGGTGTAAAATATGAATGGAAATGATGTTAAATTTACATAAATAGCAACACTCTCTTCATCACCACGGAAACGAAACTCGACGTGAGTTTTCTTCTCTCTCACAAATGTCATGCTACCGGTTTCGACATAAAAATAGAGATCGATTCGTTCTCCACTCCCACCCACGGAGTATCTCGATACCGGTCATGCTAAGCCTACTGTAGTGTGTGGGTGGAGTTAGTAAACAAAACAAATGATGTGGGATAGGTAATCGTAGTTTCGTGAATAAATATTATGATATCAAATCAAAAGTACTTCAACATCATTCGTGATCCCCCATGTCAAAGGGATCACTTAGATCCCTCAGCATCCTATACGCTCAATTTTCCTTCTTTCCCGCTGCTCATCATCATTAGGTACATAGTATAAATCCAAGTCGCTAATTCTGTCTGTTTGTATGTTTGGCCGCTAACTCCTCCTAAACCAGTTGAGGGATTTTAATGCCGTTTTCACCTTCCAATAGGTATTTTTTTTCATTTAAATTTGTAAATAAAGAACATTCAGAAAAGGTTTCAAAGGGTTAACTAAAATTCAATGTTTCGGGAACAAGTCGCTCAAAATTACACCATTGCGAAGCGTGGTCGGGTCACTAGTATATACTATTCATATGATTATAGTAAGGGACTGCCATAATACTTTTAATAATCACAAACGTTTTTACCTTATCAGCTAATTAAACTCAAGTACCTATCTATATAAAAATGATGCACGCACGCACAATTCGACACAATCAATCTCAGTAAAGCAATCTCACAGATTCTCGTCGTCAAAATTTGAGTAAGAGAATTATCTCGTATAAAAAAAAAGCGTGTGTTTTTGGGCGTGTATGCTACCGATTACGACGTCAGAGCCAAATGACGTATGTGAGTCACTGATCACCGTGAGTTGCGATGAGATAGTGTGCGGTCCTCACGCAGTCCTACTACCGAAAACAAATGTCAAATACTCGATATCACGCCGCTTATGCTAAGCCCACAAGCTACTGAACCCAAATTGGTCAATACATTTTGCATTTGTTGTACTAATTGACACTTCAAGGAGTACCTAACGGATTTTAATACGCACGTCACCATTTTAAAGTTACGCAATTGACGTTTAAAAAAATAGCTATTTTTGTAACAGAACAGTAGGTACCTAATTCTCCAACATAGATCTATAATGCCGATTAGATATTAGGTTACTAGTTACGAAATTGTCGGTCTAATTGTTTATCCTTATAGCTGACGTATACATACATTCTCTTTGATCTTTTTACCAGCCTACTTAATTATTGCGTTAAAAAATTAAGCAACAATCGCTTACCTACACAAGGTCAAAAAAGTATTAGCGATTAAAAATTTGCCAACTTAGATTATTAATGCGTTAAATAGCCTGTAAGTAAATTAGTTCAAATAAAAAGAAAACCAGTATAACTTTTAAAAACGGCTGGATTTTTTTAAGGGTTAACTTACGGAACCTATAATACGAGGTGTTAAAAGACTGCATCAAAACAAAAACTGGGCATTTTTGGAGAGGTACTTACTGTTTATCTACGTTCAGAGCAAAAAAAAATTTTTATTATTTTTTTGTAGGTACCTTCAAGTTTGCATTTAGACTATCAGATTTTGCGATGGTTTCAAATTAAATAGTGTTTTAATTTAATTTGCAATGTAAATAATCGGAATCAACAGTTGATGTGTGAGCGATGATTTCAAGCGGCTAATAAGACTTTTCAATCCTTAATAACTTTTTTTAATTGAGTTTTATCGGTATACTGTTAGTGAATTTAGTCACTATTGGGGCCCAACAATACATGGTTTCAGGCTTCGGAAGTGGTCTTACGTAAAGTTTCATCCAAATCCGTCTAGTAGTTTTTACGTGAAAGAGTAACAGACATCCATACATACTGACAAACTTTCACGTTTATAATATTAGTAGGATTGTGCCCTACCTATGTGTTATTCAGATGTATAATTAGTGATTAAACGAACTTACCTGTTAGTGAAGTTCTATCATAATTATACGAGCGTTTCGTTCGAAGAGATTAGTAACCTGTAAGAAAATATATTAGTATTTCTATATGAAACATAGTAGACTTTGAGAGCTTAGGTTCAGAAATATCCAAAAAGAAACGGAAATTTAATATATTTATTTAGCAACATAGTATGAAATAATTATCACAATAAATCAATTTTGATTAACAATTATTAGGTAATCTGTGAATTAACATTTAATTAATAATAGCTCTAGCTAGTGCCGTTTCGTCTTGGCTCAGGACAGTTCTGTTGTAAAATTTGGCAAAAGTGCTGGAAGTAGCACTCCAACCTGCGGCTTTTCTGATTTGGTCGATGGTGACCCCTTGAGCCTGAGCCCGAGACGTAGCGGCATGTCGCGTACTGTGAGCGGAGAAAATTGTTACATCGATACCACAGTCTTGTAGAGTGCTCTTAATCCAACGACTCATGGTCTGGGTAGTGACAGTTTTGTATGGCTTTCAATAGCTAATAAAAAGGTTCTGAGTTTTTCTGACTGAGGCTGTTTTATTAATATAAGTTCTAAGGGCATTTCCGGGGCAAATCTGCGGTTTTTCGTTATAAAACGGAATAGACAGTAGAGGTTGGACTGCACCAATTCTCGACGTTTTAATTAGATCGGGAATCTTAATAAGAATTTTGTTTGGAAGAATATTAATATTTTTAAGATTAATTTTTGATAGGGTTTGAACCCGATGTGCTGTTATGATGGCAAGTAGCGTTATACATTTTTTAGATAATAGTTCTAAAGATAATTCTTCGTTAGGGTACCAGTTGGTTATAACGTCTAATACGGTATCTGGATCCCATGTTACATTATATTTCGGCGTAGGAGGTCTTAATCTGTAAATTCCTTTAAAAAATCGCTGGATTCTATTATCTTCAGATATGTTTGGCCCTAAAATTAAGGAGAGTGCTGCTCTACAGCTATTTAGAGAGCCATACTGGCTGCCACTATCAAACATTTTTGTCAAAAAATCAAGTACATTACTAATAGAGGTTTCATAGACATTTATATCATTAATTTTACAATATGATTGCCACTTTTTAATATATACACTATATTGTTTGTATGAATTAGGGGAAATAGACGCTATCATGATATCGATTGAGGGTTCCGGCACTGCGCGGCGGAGTAGTGCTGTCCTGACAATATCCCGGCAGCTAGGCTCAGGGTCGACACAAGGTTCTGATTGCTGGAATGAGATATGATAGCTTGATCATTCGGCCTCAATATAATAGTATCAGAAACAAGTAGTTTCTGAAATATTGGGAACCAGGGCTGTGTGGGCCATAAGGGTACAATAACTATTCCAATTGCTTTGTCTAAAATAATTTTTCTTAAGACTTTTAAAATGTTAGAAGGTGGTGGAAAAGCATAGAAGTATAAATCAGCCCAATTGATGGTAAAGGCGTTTATTGCATAAGCTTGATTATCTTTGTACCATGAAATATACTTGTCACACTTTTTGTTAAACCTACTGGCAAATAAATCTATGAGCGGAGAACCGAAATAGTTAGTAATTCTTTGAAAAGCGGTATTAGTTATCTCCCACTCTATATCCGGATGTGTTATCCTGGATTCGGCGTCTGCAACACTGTTATCTTTAGATTTGATATAAGATGCAAAAATAAAAATTTTACGCGATTCGCACCATTGCCAGATCTTTTTAGAGATGGCAGTGAGGTGGGGAAACTGTATACCTCCCATACGGTTTATGTATGAGACTGCAGTAGAATTATCAACGCGTAATAATATCTGACAGTCATGAAGGTCTGTGGCAAAACTTTGTAAAGCAAAATACACGGCTAATAACTCTAGGTAGTTGATGAGCATTTTCCTCTCATCTCCTGACCAGGGCCCGTGGGCCTTCTCCGTCCCGCACGCTGCACCCCACCCAGTCGTTGAGGCGTCAGAGAAAATTTCAATTGCGTAAGTGTCATTTTTAATCCGATGACACGGATTATCAATGGCCTGAAGCCACCAACGGAAATCTGGTGCCAGCGAGTGTGGAAGATTCATATACTTGTCAAAATCGTTATCTGATTTTAAGTTTAAGAATTTTACACGTTCGAACTCTTTTGTGTATAGAAGGCCGTATTCAACGGCAGGACAAATAGATATTAACAACCCAATCAAATGTGCAAACTGCCTGATTTTACATCTTGACATTTTTGAAAACGATTCTAGCTCTTTTTTTTTATGTTTGTTTGTTTGTCCTTTGGTAACTGTACTTGCATTAATTTTGAATTTATAATGTAACCAAGGAATTTGCATGACGTGCAAGGGGTCATATTGCTTTTTTCATTATTAATAATAAAGCCCAGGGAAATAAGTAATCGTTTCGTAATGTTAATGTTATCCGTACATTCAGTATATGAATCTCCCACAAGGAATAGGTCGTCAAGATAATTAGTGGACATGTAACCGGCCGACCGAAGCAGTTTTACAATCGGTTTCATTATTTTAGTAAAAATAAAAGGTGCCGTATTCAATCCAAATGGTAAAACATTAAATTGAAATAAAGTACCATTCCATATAAATCTAAGGTATTTTCTAGAGTCTTTGTGAATATTAATTAAAAAATAAGCGTCTTTTAAGTCAATTGTGGCTAGGTAGCTATTTTTAGATATAAGTTTAATTGCAGTGCGTAGGTCTTCTAGTTTGAAATGACTGGTACTTATATGTTTGTTTAAACTTTTCAAATTGAGGATAAATCTCATTTTCCCGTTAGGTTTAGGTCTCAGAAACGAACTTGATATGAATTGATTTTCACACGGTTCACATTTTGAAATTTCGCCTATTTCCATTAGGTTACTTATACATTCGTAAAAATGCTTATTTTCTAAAGCTGTGGGTTTAGTAGGTGGAGGTATGTAACATTGTGCGACATGTCCTGAGAATTTAATTTTATAACCTAAAATCCAATTTAAGACGACACGGTCTGAGGTAATTAAGGACCATTGTTTGTAAAACAGTGATAATTGACCAGCGTACTTTACCGAGTCTATCGGCGGCGGGTGGTTTTCCGCGGAGGAGATGACCGCCTGTATAAGGTCTCGGGCGGCGCGCGGAGAGGGGCAGGCTCGCGAGTCGTCCTCGGTCCCTGCGCCGGCCTGCGAGCTGGGGCCGGGGGTTTCCAGTTTAAATGCCTACCAGTCTGTGGCTTGGAGGGTTGCTGGTGTGGTTTAGCAGGAGCTTTTTGTTGAACCTTTAAATCGGTTGCGGATCTGCTAACGGCTTTAGCTGTTTTTAAAGTTTCGGATAAGTTTTCTCCAAACAGGAACTTATCTATTTTCGTATTTAATAAGTGGTCTTTCAAATCTTTTTTCAGTGAAAACATATTAAAGTTTCGTCTAGTTTTAGAGTCATTGTTTTGCATATCGCAAAGTAGGCGACTTGTATCCATAAGCTTTATTAAAATGTCTTGGCTGAGCTGTTTTGATGTAAGCTGATCTGTCATAACAGATGACAAGCATGATATGGCCGCGGCAAGCTGTTTCTGTTTTGATTCGATCATTTTGTCCCTTTTGAGTAAATTTTCTGAAAGCGTTGCTTTTATTTCTGGGTTTAGCATGGGCGCTGCTAAGCGCGTAGCATTTGCTGGTACAAGATACTTAGTAAGTAATTCTTTTCGTAATTTAAAATCCAATCCGGTTGTTGTGATATATAACATAAAATATAATAAAATAACATTGAACGGATACAAAGAAAGTGCCTCAGGCTTCTTTGCTATCGCTTAAAGCCAGGTCGAATATGTCTCACTTACGATCAAAGAATGGAAAAGTTCAATGTGCAATCTCTTAAAATTAGACGTTTTTATTTTGATATTATATATTTGTACAAAATTATCCACTCTATAATAGACTCCCCCGAACTGCTAGCAACGATATCATTCAACATCAGGTTTAGAGCACGGAATTCTAATAAAATCAATCTTTTTTCTTTGCAAATTTACAAAAATAATATATCCTTTTATAATCCTATTACAAGAATGGCTCGACAATACAATGAATTGGCAGGTATCAGCAGTGAAATAGACATTTTTGAACCTAGAATAAATGTTTTTATTAGAAATGTAAGAAACCTATTATTTAATAATAACATTATTTTAAATTAGTGTAAGCAATTTTAGATATATGTATAATGATAAATCATGTCATGTAAATTTATATACTAAGAATAGTACCACTTACCTACACTTTTCTTGTAAGTAGATTAGATGTATGCACATACTGTGTACGTCACAATCAAGCTCAAATTTAAATTAATCATAAGTTTTACTTTATGTAAATATTACTTCTTTTGTGGTTGTGATGTGTTGTGTGCTTGAATAAATAAAATAAAAAAAATAGATATATTCAAGCCGGCATGCCAGATCTTTATGTATGTCTGGTCCGTAGTCAATAGACACGGATGGGTCCTCTCCTAATATCTCCAATAAACTGTTGTCAGGTGTTTCTTCTCCAGTACATATGTCTTCCAGCATGGGAGTCTCGTCTAGACATGTATTTATGTCAACAGGTGCGGATGTATCATCCGCGATAGGCGCCGTCGAAGGTTCAGTACCCGTAACAAGGGAAGCTTGTTCAGTTGTGGACTGAGTGTTATTTTTACAAGGAACTTGTGTTTGAGTTGTTTGTTCATGTTCGCTAGAATCATCTCCGCCTGAAAGATATTATGATAAGTGAATATCCAATGAACAAAAAATAATAATATTTAAAAAGGCGTATTTCCCAGAGAAATACGCGCAATTTATATTTATTGTCACATATAACATATGTTAGTTGTATACGTTCGTATACCAAAGTTAAATTTGTTTTATTACCAAACTCGACAGTAAGGCGTAGTTCCCATAGAAATACGCGCAAACTTATAAAAAAATTTTTGTGGGTAGATGGAGAAAAGTTTAATAAGACGTAATTCCCAAAGAATTACGCGCAGACAAACTTATATCGAGTTGGTACTTAGTTTTATATATAATAATTATTTGTAAGGCGCTATTCCCAAAGAATAACGCGCAAACTTAAAAAATGTTCTTATAAGACAACATTCTATAATCAAATCCGGTAAGATGAAATTCCCAGAGAAAGACACGCAAACCAGATAAGATATAGGAAGTTTAGCTTTAGTAGCAATTGCACCTGTTCTTTGTTCAAATGTGTTGATGGTGACCTTGACCTAAAAATGAAATTACCTTGTAGGTTCTGCGGAGACCGCGTGGCCGATGAGTCCCTCGATGAGGAAGACGAACTAATTACACGTGCACGTTTGCTTATTTGTCTCTCAAGTTTTTTCAGTTTAATCTTTAAATATTGAAACTCACTTTTATCACTTCGTTCTCTTTTTGGCATTTTGTTACTTTTTCAAATAATGACGTAATATGAAGCGCTAAGAGTATTCCGAAGCGGTGAAGCACTAGAATGCGAATGAAGTTTGACCGTTTAAGTGCAGCGGATCCCAGGAACGTAGTGCCAACATAAGCAGTTGGTACCAACCAGAAAAAAAAAAAAACTAAAGGCATACTTAAACTTAGTGCAGAAGCGGTGTCACTTGGCGTAACTACTATGTTTCATATAGAAATACTAATATATTTTCTTACAGGTTACTAATCTTGAGAACGAAACGCGAAGTATAATATATTATTGTGAAATTTCATTAAAATCCATTCAGTATTAAGAAAGAATTTAAGAAGTTTGTTTTTAACAAATACAAATTGAAGAGTAACAAACATACATCCATCCATACTTATAAACTTTCACGTTTATAATAGGTATAGTTTAGGATCGAAGAGATTGATGTCCAATTAACCCACTTTAATCAATTAATTTGTGTTTTCTGTCATTAGGTAAAACAATAAAGAGAAGATTTATAAAGTAATTTTGCTTATGGGTGACAGAAGGTTATTACGCGAAAAACAGGTTTAAGTTGAGAATCCTTGGATAGCAGGGTCTGTTCCAGGTACAAAAAAGTAGGTAATTAAATTACATACTGTTCGCAAAAAATAGCTACTGTAACTCGGTAAGTACTCAGCTCACAAAACTTCTATACAAACATACCTGTTTCTTTTTGAACGATGATCAGTCATTAAGTTGTTACACTGTTGCAATACCCAAAGACGCTGTTAGAATGTAACAAAAAATTAAGAGCAGGCGCGAACCAAATTATCTTTGGTAATCTTTAACGATCTTAAAGTGAGTGCGTATCTCGAACGAATGTAAAGGGCTATAATGGCTTTTTGTTTCTGACTGACATTGAGTGTTACAAAATTAGCTAGACAGGCAGCAGGTGTGTAATTAAAGTATAGGCTAACTTAATAATTTAAAAAAATGCCACGTAAGCGAGTAAACGCGAATAGATAGGCAGTAGGCACCTACTTTTACTAATGTTAATCGCTTGGGTCAAGATCACATCGACGGTTCCGAGGCGACTTCGCTTAAGCGACATTTTGAGAACTTTACAGCAGAGCCATTTAAAGATTTGATTTTGGAAAAAAAAATCGTAGTTAATTTAATACTGAATCAATTTTGATAAAACTTAAATCATTATGAAATATAAGAAACGCGCTTTAATTATTTCTATTACCGTTCGAATTGGACCATAAACAATGGAGATAGCTGTCGCTTAAGTCAAATTGTATTATTTTTGGAATAAGGATAAATGATTTAAGCACCAACATACTTTATTTTGAGATCAGGTAAAACAGCTGAACTCTTTAAAACAATTTATTTTGTTCAAGGTAAAACGCCTCAAATGATAGACAATATCTATCTTGAACGAGGTAAAAAGGATTATGTTCAGAATTTGTCTGAAACAAAACAAGGAAGAATAATTTAACGAGCATAAGTTGTATTTCTAAAGACGGGTAAAACAGCTGAAGGAGCAACTTAGATTTTTCATATTAACTGAAATCCTCGAAAATGGTTTTTAAATTTTGTGTTGGTCCTTAAGCTATTTAATATTTCAAAATTAAAGTAAAATGTTCACGTTTCAAAATAATTAAAACACGAAGTATTAGCAAAACAACGTTTATTATTATTGTAACACGTTTTTTACGTAATGTACGTACGGTAACAAAATTTGAAATTGGCTGAATATTTTATTCACCGTGATGAAAAAATATCTCAACCAACTTATAACTGTTATTTCAGTTTTGGTAAAAAGCCCTCAACCAACAAGAACCTTTTTTTTGGTTTGAAGAAAAAAGTCTCAAGCGACATTGATTAAAAAATCCGAACAAGGTAAAATGATTCAAGTGACATCAGTTCTGGATCGTGAATAAGGTAAAATAACTGAACTCTATTCATTATGCATTCCAGCACAAGGTAAAAAGCTTTAAGGTTCTTATCAATTTTATTTAAAAAAAAGTAAAATGACTTAAGGAAGAATCGAGTATATTTTATGCATTTTTAAAATAACTTAAGTACATTATTTTAAAAAACATGCAAAATTAATGTCGCATGACGCCTTGAGCCAGAAATTGATGCCCTTTTTCACCATGGACTCAAGCGACAAAAAAGTGCGCCGATTGTCGTCAAAGTCCGCTCAAACGAAGATAAAAATGCGCTGATTCCGAATATGTATATAAGTCAATATCAGCCATGGTGTCGCTTAAGCGAAGTCGCCTCGGAACCGTCGACATATAACTAAAGCATGATTTTGAAGCCTACATTAATATGTAGGTATAACGGATTTTGGAAATGTAGGCGACGCAAAAGCGGTTAGTCTTTTTGATAGTAGTTAGTTCCAATGTTTATTTGAAACTTTTACAGATGACACAGAATCATAAGGTCAAGAAGTGGCCTATATTGCTTCCAGAAAAGAATGGAACAAAGGTACATTATGACATTTGTTTGTAGCTCTATTTAGAGGTGCCTACCACATGGTACATGACTTCAAGGTGTATTTTATTGGTATTTGTTTCAGAGCTTAATTTTTTTTGAAAAGTTTAACGGTTGGTTGGATTAAATTGAAATTTAATATTATACAAAGATAGATCATAGCCCAAAATAATAAACAAAATTTAGTTAACAAATGTATGATTGAAAGAGAGAATGCCATGTGCATTATACATCGAAAATTGATTTATGGAAAGCTGGGCGGAAAAGCTAGCTAATGTATATTAATATGGTTTGTATGTTGTCTCCATAGCACTCATAGTGTGAACCGCAAAGAAAGTAAGAACAATTAAACAAAACTTTATTTCTTGTATGTATGTATTTAATGTTTGACAATATTGATATTACATACAAACAGACGTAATATTTTATTTATTGTGAGTGTCGCGAGAAAGTAGTGGACTGTATGCGAAAACGAAAAACTAACTAAACGATAGCGACACGATAAATATATACGCTGTGTGGTCAAATAAAGTTCTGCTTAGATTAACTGGACTCACCTGAGTGTGGATGGAGATGGGTATGCACCGCTCCAAGTACAAATATCTTCGGATTGACTTTGGCTGATCTAGACTTACCTTGATCGCTCCTAGAATACCTGACTGGTTTGGTGATATATCTGCCGACTCGGAATCCAGGATCTCCACTTCACAATATTGTACACACACAAACATAAACTAGCTAGCTACTACTAACTAACTACTAAAACTACGAAAAAGCGATAAAACGATAAATAAAACGAGAACGAAAAACGATAGGGTGCTACTGCAGAGCGGGCGAATTTTAAACTCAATGTTGCCAGAAGGGCAACCGAAAAATCTACAAAATTTAATGACAAGTGTTGCCAATTTAAATATACGTGAGCTATTTAGAGCGAACATTCCGCCCACCTAAATGCTACGATTTACGAGAAAGCGAAATGAAACAAACAAAACATATTATTAGCAAAAATTTAATAAAAAATATCTACAATCGAAAACGTACCAAACAAAAAAAATATTGGTGGTGGTCAGGCTCACTAAGCCGGCCACTCATCGACAATGCAGGATCTTCGGACGCCACGCGACCGCCCACCATGAGAAGACCCGCATCATCGACGAATACCTAACGACAAACTATTTATCTTGGTCTGCAAACAGTGTGAGCAATTTAAGCTCCTGCTGCATGACCTCTAGACAAGGCGCAAGATTGGCAGAAGGCCACTTATCCTCCGATTCCGATAACCACGACGGACCAGACCACCACATACTCTTCTCCAGAAATTCAAGTGGCAGAGTACCGCGTGAACCATAATCGGCAGGATTATCCAAGGTTCCCACATGACGCCAGCAGTTAGGTGGAACTTTGTCTTGGATGTGGCTGACTCGGTTGGCAACAAAAGTCTTCCATCTCGATGGACAAGACTTTATCCATGACAAGGCTACACTCGAATCAGACCACGCGAATAGTTCAAACCGTTGTTCAGTAAATGCTAAAGCATCCACCACCGACGACAAAAGGTCAGCAAGTAAGACTGCTCCCTGGAGCTCCAAACGGGGAATCGACAGTCTTTGTAGCGGGGCTACCTTAGTCTTAGAGCAAACGAGTTGTACAGCTATATCTCCCGAAGTCGTAACAACTCGACAATACACAGCTGCGCAATAGCCTCGCTCCGAAGCGTCACAGAATCCGTGCAACTGGATATGCTGAGGAGAATCGAAGACAATGCGTCGCGGAATGACGAGAGACGAAAGCGACGACAACTGCGACTGAAAGAGCGTCCATTCCGCGGCAATATTGGCCGGAACCTCCTCATCCCACGAAACACCAGACGTCCACAGCAGCTGCATCAGGTACTTAGCGTGAAACGTGACCGGTGACAATAAACCTAACGGGTCATAGATGCGCGCGATACTCGACAAAATGATGCGCTTTGTGCATCTTAGGCCTTCATTGGGAGTCACGCAAAATTGGAAACAGTCTGACTGGGGACGCCACAACAGGCCGAGAATTTTAAGACGAGTAAGGGAACTAACATCATCTTCAAAATTTATCAGATCTTCCGAATAAAGATCCGACAAAGGCAAACCATCAAAAAATGCAGGTGTATTCGATGTCCATTTACGAAGATAGAAACCAGCAGACATCAAAATACTCGAAAGCTCTTTTCTTATTTTAAGAGCTTCTTCGACAGAGTCAGCACCGGACACAATGTCATCGACATAAATATCTCTGGACAAGATTTTGGAACCCACCGGATGTTCCAGAGCAGAATCTTCTGCCAGTTGTGCCATCGTGCGCAAGGCCATAAATGGAGCAGAGGAAACTCCGTAAGTGACAGTGCGCAAACGATAGTCTCGCACTGGAACATCAGGTGACGAGCGCCAGAGGATTCGCTGATATTCAGCATCTTCGTCAGGAACCTCAATCTGCCGGTACATCTGTTTGACATCTCCTGTAAAAACGACAGCATGCCAACGAAAGCGAACGAGGAGGTCAAAGATGTTTGTCTGCAGCTTGGGTCCCGCGAACAACGAATCATTTAAAGATTGGCCCTTGAAGTCTTTAGCACTTGCATCGAAGACAACACGCAAGGGAGTGCTAACAGACTCAGGTCGAAGGATGCCGTGATGTGGGATGTAATAAAAATGACCCACATCAGTAGCGTGAGGATCAACTTCCTCTAAGTGACGACAAGAGGCGTAGTCTTCCCTAAAGTCGACATACGCCTTTCGTAAATCTGGATTGGAATTGAGTTTCCTTTCCAGCGACAAGAACCGTTTAAGTGCTATTGCACGGGAACCCGAGAAAATGGGTTTGGCAATAGGTTCAACGAAAGGTAACGGAACGACAAATCTTCCGTCACCGCTACGAGAATGGTTGTCTACAAAATGTTTTTCACACCTTTGGTCTTCCGCCGACAAGAGTGTTTTGGGAGCCGCGACATTTTCTACTTCCCAAAACCTCTTGATGGAAGCATCCAATGAGTCGTGTGACGAAGGAGAAACGAAAAGACAGTTTTTGTTTTTAATTGTTTGGTGGCTGTGAGGAATGACGTCACACTCACCCAACACTATCCACCCGAAAACAGTATTAAGGGCCTTCGGTTGACCCTTTGCACCCTGTCGAAGCCCAAAAATCAATGACGATGCAAAGATGTCTACACCCAACAGCATGTCTATTGGGCCCGGACTGGTATAATCTGCATCAGCCAGAACTAATTTCTTCAAATGTGACCAGCCTGAACTATCCAATTTTTCAACTGGCTGGTCCACACAAATCGAAGGCAGCACCAGAGCATCAAATCTTAATTTAATATTATGATTTTGCACCGAACTCAACTCAGAGGATAAGGAACCAAGGGGCTCAGCCATTGAATGCCCTAACCCGCTAACTGCACTGGAGCTTGGTGCAATTGGCAGACCTAACTTGTGTGCAAAAGGCTCCGATATGAAGTTGCAGGCACTTGCACAGTCTAGCAAAGCCCTACTATATGCAAGTTACCTGCTCTATCTTTAACCAATACTTTTGCAGTAGCGAACAGTACAGTGCTGTTTTTTGTAGTGGATGTCAAAACAACATTACTAGGCTGAGTTGGAGGTGAAGGTTCTGTGGTTGGTGCAGATATAGTATTACTCACAACGAAAGCTTCCTTTGTGAAGTGTAAAATTGTGTGGTGTGAATAGTTACACACCTCACAGCGATAACGAGAATTGCAATCTTTCACTCTGTGATTACTCGACAAACAACAAAGACATAAATTTTTATGTTTCACAAATTGAAACCGACTATGTACAGGTTCTTTCAAGAAATCTATACATTGTGCTAATAAGTGTTGGCCAGAACAAAACTCACAAGTCAGTTGAGTAACGACAAAGGCTGACTTGGGTTTCTGTCTAGTTGGTTTCAATAAATTTGAACTATTTGAATCCCTAAATATTGAATTATCCATAGCCCTAACATACTTGTCTATAAAACCTTGAAGAAATTCAAAGTCTGGAATGTCATTCGAATTATATTCTAGCTGGAACGCTTCCCTAGTGGACCTATCAAGCTTCGACCATAGCAGGTGGAACAACATGAAGTTTCTATCTGGCAAGTTGTACTTTTCCAACACTGCTAGGTTTTCACTAAAGGTTCTAGATAGACGTTCCAACTCAGAACCAGACTTTGACCTAATAGGTTCACAACAAACTATTTTTTCATAATAATGAAATGCTATCTGACGCTTCTTATCATAGTACTTCGATAGGGTTGTGTAGGCATCTAAATAGCTTTCATCCGACAAAGGAAAGTTCTTGATCAAGTCATAAGCAACACCTTGGACACTTGACAATAAATAGTGCAGTTTCTCGACATTAGAAATGCTTCTCTTATGAATCAGAGAGTCAAAAAGTTGCTTAAAGCTCACCCAATTCTCTAGGGTGCCATCAAAGGGCTTAATATTAATCTTTGGCAGCTTTGCCATAACGGAGTCTACAATACATGGAGCAGATTTCGCGACGGTCACAGATTGCTCCCGAACTAACTTTATGAGCTTCCGAAAACGCTTTTCGAAGGTCATTGTGACCCCGCACTCTACACGCTGCTCCTCTTTTACGAGAGTAGCCAACAATTTGCGCTGAGCACTGTGAAACTCGCTGGCTAACTCCTTCAGTTCTTCCTCCGATGGCAGATCTGAAGGATCAACAAATTCTAACCGCATTAACGCGTAATCGCGGTCAATCCGATTCTGATCACCTGAAACCATCTTTGAATCATCCTTTTCCATCATTGCAATGATTTTAAATTAAAATCGACGAAAAACAACAACGATAAATTGTTCGAACAAAAGTAAACAAACAAATACAATGACAGATAAAGGATGACAACGAAAACGACAGCGACAGTGACAGATGTCAGAACGAATGATCCGAATGATTGATCGACGACAAAATATATGGCAGATGATTGAAATGACCGTTCGAAGACCGTTTCAAACCAACTGCGGGAAATTTGAATATTACAAGTGATTTTAAATTACCTTCAATAAAATTATAATTTACACAAAGAACAAAGGAATTTAAAACAAACAAAATACGAAAAGATACGATAAGATATACTAAAATTAAGTCGCGAGACACTTTGAAATGACCAAAAATGTGGTCGCAAGACACTAAGATCCGCTCGATGGACCAAAAATGTGGGCGATAAATAGTGGACTGTATCGAAAAATCTTTTTTTTTTTTTTTTTTTTTTTTTTCTTATTTTTATTCTTTCTGCGATCAGTATCAACTATAAGCAGAACAAATGATGTTGTATTAGGTATTTGTTCAGGCTATTATGCCCAGCGGCAGAAAAAACCTTCTGTTTTATCTAAGTATCAAGTAGATCTTTCAGGTAGGTGAAGTATATCATGTCGTTTGAGCCTTCTGATGTCATTGTCATGGTCTAAAAGTTGTACCGCAAACTTATTGGCATGCGTTGAAAGTCTGGATAGATATTTTTTGCTGTGTTGTGCGATTTCCTCCTTTACTGTAGGCATTTTGAGATAATCATGCATTTCTGTTGTCTTGGTAAACCATGGTGCCTGAGTTATCATTTTAAGGACTTTATTTTGAAACCTTTGAAGAATCTCAATGTTGGAGTTGCTTGTGGTGCCCCAGAGTTGAATGCCATATGTCCATATTGGTTTTATAATGGTCTTATAGATAAGGATTTTATTCTCCAAACTTAAACGACTTTTTCGGCACATTATCCACATTAATGAATTAAGTCTAATATTCAGTTCACTCTTCTTTTTCTGGATGTGGGTCTTCCATGTCTGTCTGCGGTCTAGCCACATACCAAGGTATCGTACCGATTCTTTGTGGGGTAGGTTGTCTGGGCCAAATTTGACAGCGGGGCAGTTGTCACGTCGTAGGCTGAACGTTATATGATTGGATTTTACGGCACTGGCTTTTATTCGCCAACCGTTCATCCACTTGTGTATTTTGTCAAGGTGCATCTGCAGTTTATATGAAGCGGTTTTGGGAGATTTGTCTGATGTAAGAATTGCAGTATCATCAGCGAATGTTGCAGTCATTACATCTTTTGAGTCTGGTACATCGCTAGTGTAAAGCAGGTACAAGGTAGGTCCCAGCACTGACCCTTGAGGAACTCCCGCAGTTATGTCATGGAAATCTGAATAGGCATCATTAATCTTCACGTAAAATATCCTTTGCTCTAGGTAAGATTTTAATACAATGTAGACATTGTGAGGAAGGCATTTTTTAAGTTTGTATAATAGACCTTTATGCCACAATTTATCAAACGCTTGCTGCACATCGAGAAATACTCCTGAGCAGTATTCTTTATGTTCGTAAGATTGCTTAATTTTGTTGCATATTCTGTGAACCTGTTCTATTGTAGAGTGATTTTGGCGAAAACCAAACTGATGGTCAGGAAGAATCTTCGTATCCGCTATTATTTGGTTTAAACGCTGGGCCATCATTTTTTTCAAATACTTTCGAAAGAATTGGTAAAAGGCTGATTGGTCTGTAAGAGGATGCTAGGTGCTGTGGTTTTCCAGGTTTCAGAAACATGGTTATTTGAGAGACTTTCCAGATCATAGGGTAATAACCAGTTCTTAGTATTCCATTAAATAACATTGTGATGAAGACTACTGCCTTTTTTGGTAATTGCTTTAGGACTTCGGCAGTGATCAGATCGAAGCCAGGAGCTTTTTTTAGTTTAAGTTCCTTAATAATGTTAAATATCTCCTTCGGTGAGCAGGATTTTATTGGTGGACTTAGTTGAAAGTCACTTTTAAGATAAGTGGAAACTTCTTCATCTAACTCATCATTGCCAAGGTCTGTGTGGGGCGTGAATACTTGCCCAAGGAACGAGCCGAAAGCTGTAGCTCGCTCTTTGTCACTTTTAGCCCAATGTCCATTGTCAAGTTTTAATGGGTATTGAATAGTTTGAGGCTTCAAGGTTGATTTAACAGTTTTCCATATTGAGTGCTCTTTGTTGTTGGTTGGTGATAGGTTTTCTAGATGGCGTTGTAAGGTGTCATTTTCAATATTTTTAAGGAGCTTTTTCAGCTCTGCGGCTGCTTTTTCAAAGGCTTTTTTATCTTGAGGGTGATGTGTGTTTTGCCAAACTCTTCTTAGACGACGTTTTTCTAAAACTTTATGTTTGATATGCAAAGGTATATTTTTCTTGGACTTAAGGTTTCTGGCCTGAAGCGTTGGAGTACTAAGCCACGCAGCCTTTTGTATTATTCTTGTAATAGAGGTTGTGGCTATTTCTATATCTTCATCGGATTTAAGTCTAATTTTTAAATCTATATTTTGATCAAGAAAACTTTTAAAGGCATTCCAATCAGTGCGATTGTGATAAAGATAATAGTTTTCTGCTTTTTCTATTAATATAGTGCTGATAGTAGCTATTACTGGTGTATGATCAGATGAAGTATCAAAGCAGTTTTCAACTTTTACAAAGTTGGAGGCCATACCACTGTACATGAAGAAGTCAAGTAAATCAGGTAGTTTCTTGGGATCTGAAGGCCAGTTGGTTGGCTGACAAGTAGTGAGAATATTTAAATTAAGTAAGTCAACACTTTTTTTTAATTCTCGTCCTCTTGTGTATGTAACTCTAGATCCCCAGTGTGTATTTTTTGCATTCCAATCTCCTCCTATAATGAACCTCTTGCCAAGTGTTTTAAAAACCTCGTTAAATTGATTGCTATTAATTTTGTATTTTGGCGGGCAGTAAATTGATGTAACAGTCATGGGGCCATATTTATCATAAATTTCAATTGATGTTGCTTGGATGTGTGGTGTTTTATATTTGTCCTTTAAGTTATGTTTTATATTTTTCTTAACAATTATTGCACTTCCTGCATGTGATTTGTTATCGGGATGACATGTCGCATATGTGCTATAGCCTTCTATTTGAAAAGTGGTATTTTCTGTTAGGTGGGCTTCAGTAATTAATAGCACATCAATTTGATGGAGAGACATAAAGAGTTTGGCTTCTTGTTTTTTGTTAAGTAGTCCGTTTATGTTCCATGTTGCAATCGAAAAATCTAAAAGTAATTAAACGATAGCGACACGATAAATATATACGCTGTGTGGTCAAATAAAGTTCTGCTTAGATTAACTGGACTCACCTGAGTGTGGATGGAGATGGGTATGCACCGCTCCAAGTACAAATATCTTCGGATTGACTTTGGCTGATCTAGACTTACCTTGATCGCTCCTAGAATACCTGACTGGTTTGGTGATATATCTGCCGACTCGGAATCCAGGATCTCCACTTCACAATATTGTACACACACAAACATAAACTAGCTAGCTACTACTAACTAACTACTAAAACTACGAAAAAGCGATAAAACGATAAATAAAACGAGAACGAAAAACGATAGGTGCTACTGCAGAGCGGGCGAATTTTAAACTCAATGTTGCCAGAAGGGCAACCGAAAAATCTACAAAATTTAATGACAAGTGTTGCCAATTTAAATATACGTGAGCTATTTAGAGCGAACAGTGAGTATATACAATTACTATTTTAAAGATACCGAAATGCAAATATTTTGCCTGAAAATGTTCATGTAAATACCCTTTAACTGCAAATTGTGACGAAAATATAATGAATAATACTAGAAAAAGTGATTTTATTGTCCTTGATAGGGTTCCCTACCCAAAGGGTAAAACAGGACCCTATTTCTAAGCCTCCGCTGTCTGTCTGTCTGTCTGTCTCCAGACTGTTTCTCATAAACTGTGATAGTAAGAAAGCAGAAATTTTCACAAATGATGTATTTTCGTTGCCGCTATAACAACAAACACAAAAATTAAAAAAAAAAATTTATGTTATGTCCCCATGCAATAAACACATGTTTTTTCGTATTTTTTTGCTTAATATTAAAACAGTAACAGGTAGAGGCTTCAAATTTTCAAAGAATATTTACTTGTATTACCTTTGTAAATAAATAATTAAATAACAATAAAGTAAATATTAAAGGGGGGCATCCATACAATAAACGTAAATTTTAAGTAATTTTTACTCAATCTTAATAAACAGGTAGAAAATGATAGTATGGAACCCTTCGTGCGCGAGTCCTATTTTTAATACTTGGCCGGTTTTCAATATTTTAAGTGTCTATTTAATAGTTTTTGTGTATTTAATAGTTTAAGTGTCCCTTAAATTTTAGGAAACTGTGAAAATGGGCAATAAAATAGTTGATTTGCAAATGTGTTCTTTTATTTCATCACTGCAAGGTAAGCTTAAATTGAGAAATAAATACATAGCTACTTATTTTATTTTAATAGTTTACTCAGTAAGTATATAACAGGCATCCAATAAAAATATATGAAATATAAGACTACTAACTAGCTACTGGGTCAGCTACAGTACTGAAAGTTGTCTTGTATAACTTAAATTTTCCTACATACTTTTTCACTTCTTCTTTAGGATATGGTTTTAATGCTAAACATGTTGGTATATCTTCAGGTTGTTCTATCCACAGTTTGTGGCAAATTGAGTTTTCTTTTAATTTTTCCGCAACTTTTCTTAGAGCACTTTCATTAGGAACCTAGAATCAATACACATATTCATATAAGAATTTCAATAAGCAGTTTTAAAAACAAAAGTAACCCAAGTTACTGGACTTAAAGGCAAAATAATTTAACAATATTGAACTACACCTAGGAACATTAACTTAATATATATTTGGTAAGTTTATTGTTTATTTAATACCAATACTTATTTGGTAAGTTTGCTCAGGGAAGTAAGTTTTAGTAAGTTTGCCTTTATAAAACATTAAGTAATTATTCTTGATAAAGGACAATGTTACAGTAATTGCGTTAATTAATGAAAGCAACATACAAACTTACTTCTAAAACCACTTTATGCATGTTGTCTAAATCATTCAAGTATTTAATTGTGTTTTCATCTTCTCGGTATAGATGTAGAGCTGCAGTTGAAGCGTGGCAAGCTTGCGCTACTAAAGCTCCTATTGACCATCCTAAATTGCTCATCAAATCACTTCTTATCAGAACATATTGAACTAAATTCGTCATAATGATAAGCAATGATAATTATATGTGTTGAGGGTATAACTATAGGTTATAAAAGTAGTTTTGAATTATAAATAAAAATTCTTTTCACTTTCTTTGAAAACGTTTGTTTGTTTACTTAGTTTGACAAAACTGTCGAAAAATGACAGTGACAGACTTCAAATTAAGGCTACGTTCCGTTTGACATCAACAAGCAGTTTCAACGTCGACAGCTGGCAGAACAGTGAGTGAGATAGAAAAAATGCACATTTTATTGCAGGCACAGTTCGTACTGTCTTGACGGGTTTCATTTGTCTACTTAATTCCCCGAAGCTTCATCGTCACGAATGTATGCAAGCAAAACAAAATTAATACTAAACATTCGTATGAGTGCGTGAGTGTATTGTTTTACGTTGCAATAAATTTGAAACAGAAACGTATGCCCATGTATTAATGTAGTCGTTGTTCGTGTTAATCGGTACGCATCCTTTAATGTTGCAAGGCTAATAAAATACAAATTAAGAATTTTCACACTATCAGTAGTTTTAATTCCACGCTATAATTATTGAATGTTAGCGCGTAGTATGATTCAAATGTCTTTTTACATTATGCAATATGATAATTAATTATATTCAAATAATGTTGTTCAGTTTAGGCCCAGCATGTTACTATTGCGATGCTAAGTGACAATAATACCATCACATGAAAAAAAAACATTATTTTAAAAATAGAATCAATCTCTTTTGTTTTTTCGTATTACTTATAGGTAAAACAATTTAATTTTTATTAATTCGAACAATGTCAATGATCTTACAATTGTCTGTGTATATAAAATTAAAATGAGTTTAATACAACTCCCTTCTGAAATACGGAAATTATTTTCAGCTTCATCAGTTATTTCATTTGCACAAGCTGTAGAAGAATTGGTAGGTAAATAACATTTTAGAAAAATATCAAACTCACATTCCATTGTACATATAAGTATATTTTTTTTGTTGTAATTTAGGTTTACAATGCGATCGACGCAAAAGCAACTTCTATCGCTGTTCGTGTACACATAGGTGATGGCTTTATACAAGTCGTTGATAATGGTCATGGCTTAAGTGGATCAAATATAAAAACATTAGGACAAGCTTACTCCACGAATAAATACCATATATCTGCTTTAAATACTGTACCGGAATATTATGGATTTCGTGGTCAAACTATTGCAAATCTTATCAAAATATCGCGGCAAGTAAAAATCACAACATGCTGTAGTCTTAACAAAGATACTTGGACTAAAACATTTGTTGAAGGTAAAGAACATTTTCTTGGCCAAGCCAAAGCAAGACCATCTACAGGGACGACGGTAACTTTTATTTTTCTTATTTCCTTTTAATATTACTTAGACTAAATTTTGCTTTGCTAAGAAGACCTTTAGCGCCAAGTACCTACTTTCCAACAAACGGATGATGTAGATAGGTGCCAAATTTCGGTGTTATTTTAATTTTCTAAATTTTGGTTTGGATATCTAGTATTCAAAGGTTTTCTTAGCAATAATAATAATAATTTCAATATGAACAATCAAAATCTCTTTTCATAATATAGTCACCGCGTTAAAGGTTTCAAAAAGCAGTTTCTGAAACTTTGATACAGTATCAATACATAGCGATAGAAAATTATTCATTGTTAAATCACTAGAATAAAAGAAAAATCTAACAATGAGCTCTATCCATGAAAACCTGTACCAATTCAGTTCGATATGAATTAGATTCTTATCTATGCATGCAACTTCCACCGTTAATAGATATCGAATTTAATATTATTTATAGATGCCACGTAATTTACTCTTTAACACAGGTGGATATCAAAGGATTTATGTACAACCTCCAAATACGAAAAAAGTCTATACAGGAGATAAATGAACTTAACAAAATCAAAAGTTTTCTCGAAAAGCTTTCGCTTGTTCATTACAACATTTCTTTAAGTTTAAGAGATAATTCGAGAAACGAAATCACATTGAAAGCTTTAAAGAACAGCGATATCTATCAAACTTTATTTTCATTGTGTGGCGTAGAAAAACAAAATATACAAGAGTTTCAAATTGAAAAAAATGATTATCGTATCAAAGCCTTCCTGACAGATAAAAACAATGATTATAATTGGATCTATCTTAATAATCGATTTGTTTCTAACAAGCGTATAAAAAATTACATTAATAACGAAATAAAAAAATACTCCAATAATGTGAGAGGTATTAATAAAAAACAACAGGTAAAGTTTACAGTACCTAGAAATTTACATAATTTTATAAATTTTGTTATTTTTTAATTATATTCTACTATTATAGAAACACTTTAATGAAGAAATATTGGACGCAGGTTTACCGTCGTATTTTGTTTTTATATCTTGCCCTTATGGAGAGTATGATTACAGTAACACACCCACACAATCTCTGCTGGAATTCAAAAATTGGGATTTTATAAAGAAATTACTCAACAAATTAATTAAATTTTATTTCGGTAAACTGGACGTTAAAGAACTGCATAAAAGCAAAACTGAAGGAAACAAAGGACAGGAAGATACCAAAGATCAGGTCAAGAGAATAATTGATCGAGTACTGGGTAGCAAAAGAGCCAAGATTTCTCAAGTGCAAAAAGGAATGAAGGGTAAAAAGAATAGAACAAAAAACAACAACTTTTTATTATTTGCTTGCTTTTCCATTAATTCAATCTTTTTTATTAGAATGTACTTTATGATAATATTTACGAATATTTTCTTGGCAGGAAAATTTGCGAAACGAAAAATTGAGAAGAAATCAAAAAAGACCAGTGACATAAATGGTTTGAAGGAGGATATAAACAATTTAAAAAAAACGTCCTATTTAGACCTAAATAAACTCGAAACTTCACCAAAGACTCGGTTAAAGATTAGCCTGAAACTAAAACAAAAACCAGATAACAAGAAACCTATGCTTTTAGCTGAACCACAAAAACTAATAAAGAAACAAAAAAATAGAAAGAGATTAGTAAACGATAATACGATTTACAAATTTCAAAACAAAAATTCCACAGTTCAAAACAGGTGCAATGAACTTGCAAAGAAAGTATCATACGTGCTGCCTTCCATTCAAGATAAACAAGATATTGTTATAAATCACACTGTTCAGTATAGTAATATAGTTAAAGAAAACAAACAATATACGATTAAGAAACATGTTGAAGAAATCACGATTCAAACTACGAAATATAAAAAATCTCTTTATTGTAATCAGCTTTCTACAAACATCGATAGTATAGAAAAAGGAATTCAGAATTTGCGTAATACTGATTATTACCCAAATATTAATAGCAGACAACTAATATTTAACAAACTCCATCATAGTGGTTCTGATCAAGACTTGATATCTCGTGAAAAGTTAACTTATTATAGCCACATGAAATCACCATTTCAAACATTTAAAAGCCATAGAGCGAATAACTTAATTGACAACATTTCAAGATCGCGTTATAAATACACTCGAAACTTTATCAGCAAAAAAGAAACTTTCATTGAAGATCATGGCCAAACAGTTGTTGGGGTTGAAAGACCAAAGGGTAAACGTAAACCCGGAAACCACTTTGACTCAGTAATGGAAACGTCTAATGATGTAAAATCCATTAATACAAATACTGTTGATGGATTCAAAGTTATCGATACATATCAGTTGATCAAACACAATATTTATGACATACAACCTTTCTCTACGGAAATTACAAATACACCATCACGCAGCGTAGCAAAATTGTTTGACCCAGAATCACAAATGCATATTGTTAATGGTGTCGACAATCATCCTAGTGGAAATACATATAATAAAACTATACATTCCATTTTGAGTTCAGAACACAGACCTTTAAGAACATTTTTATTGGAAAATGATTTAACACATAATGGAGGTCAAAGGAAATTCAAAGAAGTTAATGAGATTAGTTTCGAAGAATTGTCTAATAGATATTTCCAATTTAGTACATTCAGTAATGAATTTAATAAAAAATATTTTATGAGCCCGAGAAACACATACACCTTGTCCTCACCCATTTTTGTTAAAGATACTAATGATAAAATTAACTTTATACCTTCCCGTCAGAATAATGAGTTAGATATTAGTAAAATGAATTCGAGAAACTTTGAATATAGCTTTATATTCATTTCCAAGTCTCAAACTCTTGAACCAAACAAAGCACACAATATGAATGCGGCTCCTTTTGAGTTTCAAGGTGAACTAGAAAATATTTCAGTAAGCGCAACTGACAAAATCCATAACAAAAGTACTTTGGCTGAGCTATCTGTGCAAATTAATCTTGATGAACTAATTCATAAATTGCATAGCATGGTTATAACCACTGAAAGAGAAAAACAATCACACATTGAATTGACATTCAATAAAGTTTCAAACGATTGCATAGAAAAAAGAAATGCCCATTTTACAATCAACGATAGATGCAGTTTTATACCTAAAGGTTTTTTTATTATTACACTGTTTATCCTTATGTATCATCAACAGCTTTTCGCGACTTTAAAGTAGAACTGTGTTTCAGGAATGTCTCCAAAAAATCGCTTGAAAGCAAATTTTCACAATCAATGTGAACAAGAAAGTGTATTTTTCACTAATGTAAGTTTAGTACAAATTATATAGAAGAGTTATGAACAATAAACAAAATAAGAAAGAAATTATGGGAAAGTTCTAAGTAGGTACATTTTTTGACTAAGATATTTGTTTAATTCAGGAAATCTACGATGAGTTTGTTAATGATGTCCAAATTAATACTAAAATTTACGAGCCAAATGTAAAACACATGAACGAATTTGGGACTAAGGATATCAATAAGTTTAAAAGCAAGATATCCAAGAACAACGCACCGTTAAATTTTGACTGTCATTCTTTAAGGAAAGCAAAAGTATCTGCGTAAATTTTATCTTTAATACTTAAAAACAACGTATAAAAGTAATAATAGTATTATATTGGTGTTAAAGGTTTTAGGTCAAGTAGACAATAAATTTATAGCCGCCAAACTTCTGGGTAAATGTTATCATTCTAAAGAAGCAGCTGAGTTTTTAGTTTTATTTGATCAACATGCAATCCACGAGCGAATCAGACTTGAAAGGAAATTGTTGAACGGTATGCCATAAAAACTTGATGATGCGTCTTCTATATCGATGTAATGTATATGATACCATACAATTTCAGATTACCTCCATGAAGATCGATGGGCAGACGTTAAAATAGATAACATTACTCTTAAGTTTACAAAAGAAGAATTGCTTTACATAAGTAATTATTCAGATAAATTCAAACAATTTGGTTTACATTGGACCATAATGAATGATCAAGAATTGAAAGTTCATACGATTCCTGAAGCAATATTTGGAAAAAATCCACGAGAAGTAAGTCTTTATTGCCAAACATTGCAAACAACTGCTAAAAATTATGATAATTTATTACCTTATTTATATTTAAGGTTGACAAAATAATAATTGCTGTAAGAAAATTATTTTTAGAATTAGTGGATTCTATTCAATCACAAAGAGGAGCGATACCTTTGTATCCAAAGTCTATTATGGAGTTAGTATTTAGTGAGGTGAGTGTAAAATAATTTTGGTAGGAGGTACTGCAATATTTTAGATTAGTCCCGAGCGGTAGGGGGCTACCGCTGTCAAAAACGTCAAACTTTCCCTCAAACCCCGAGCGGTAGCCCCCTTCCGCGGTCTAATGCGTTCATTGTGAGCCTTATTTTACAACAATAGAGTCTTTTTTTCTATAAAGAAGTTATGAGTTACGTTCTTAGATAGACGTTTTACTCTGTGGACGAATAATAAAAAAAAAAAGCGCATGTTTAGTCCTTTTTTTAGAGGTTGAATTTCATGTTTTTTTGTGCGTGTCAAAGTTAATTGAGGGTACTTTTTTTATGTTTTTCCGGATTCAGAGAAAGTAATTGGTGTTTTTTATAAAAATACTATTGATTCTGATCATTCTAAGAATATTTTGATACTCGATTGTGAAAAATACACGGTAATAATTTCAAGATAAGGCCCGAAATAGTTCCACTTCAATAGTTACCGTTGACAGATTTCAAAGTGTTTTATTACTATATTAGTTCCTGAAAATAGTGCTACTCTAATAAAAATCAGTTATAGCTCATTTACACAACCATTTATCAACGCGTAATGGTTAGTTTAGATAAACAAAAAGGTGATTCATTAGGTACAACCCACGCAAAATGGCGGAAGTCAATCAGTGTTAAGCGATTTTGATCTCTATTTGTATGGCGCTAAGGTCCTAGTTCGCCTGTGGATGACGTAAACTATTGTTTTTATAGTCCTGGGGTCGGGTTTCAAGTGGGGTCTGTTGTAAAAACATCGAAGTTCTTTTGTATATGTTTTGTTGATAAGAAGTCAGCATAGGCCCTTGTTATAAAGATTTTATTAGATTGTATTGTTTATTTCACGTAATTCAACTTGCAACATAGTCTTCAAAGTAAACATTTGTGAAACAAATTTCGTATTTTACTAAACACTACATTTTTATGCCTCACAGATAGGAAATATAACAATAAGTGCATTGTTTTTACAGAATGATAAAACATGCTTAGGTTGCAGAGATATAAGTTATTTACAACAATGTAGTAATTACGCCGCCATTTTGCCAATTTGCAAAGGCGGGGGGGGTTGCTGAGGTCAGCATGTTGATAATTAATTTCGTGAGGGAATGGGTTAATCTTCTTTATTTTTGTTATATAAAAATGTCGTTCCATAATAGGCTTGTAGATATGCCATAAAATTTGGTGATAAGCTGTCTTTGAAAACTTGTTCGGATTTGATACTTGAATTATCAGATTGCATGGTGCCATTCCAATGTGCCCATGGAAGACCTGTTGTAGCTGTGCTCTTAGAAATGGAAACAATCGCTAGTGATGACTATTCGGTAAACATGGTTTCAGTTTTTGTCAAGTTAAGTTTTTGTAAGTCTTATTTTTAACGTAAGTAACTTTATTTTTTTTAGATGAATTTATCAAAAGTTCTCCAGTGGAAGAAAAAATTTTTAAACAAATATCTGGGGTAAAATTTTATTGCCTGATTATAAGAAGACTTCATTAAATATTGTTTTTTATCTTTAAGTTACATATTTATTTGTTTACGTAACCATCCAACGTAAGGTGATATCCTTGTATGGACGTCAGGAAATCCTATTGCACAAGGTATTCCCCATGACACTAAGCCAACTATTTCACCATTCCTAATTAATGGCGTTCCAGAATCACCCTATAAATTGAAGAAATAAATATTATTTTTTAAATTTACTAAGAAAAAAATAAAAATTCATATTGTTTTACTCACGTGGCATGTTCCTTGTCCAATGTTTGTAAATGTGCAAAACATGCTTTCCGTCACATTTCGAGTATATCGCATAGCATATTTGCATGTCTCTTGATCAAATACAGGCATAATAACTACTTGCATGATTGGATTTGAAAGATCATTTGGCTAAAAATAAAAACTTCAATTATTTAAGGTGTTTTTCAATCTCGTCTATATTTGTATTAAAAATAGTGTTAAAACACTTTTTTTGGTGTACTAGTTCATATGTAGGTATATACTCGATACGGATTACAATGTTATTAAGGTATATATTTCTTTATTTTTTAAAGTCAGTAAAAAAACATAAAATATATTACCAAAAAGATAACTGTTGGTATCTCTCACCTTATTAGCTCCAAATCCAGCAACTGTGACTAATTCATTGGTTTGCAGTTTAGTCTCACTGAATGGCAAAATATCAACTAATTGACAATCAAAATTATTTTTAGATTTAATAATTGCAATGTCATTTGTTTTTGTGTTTACATTAAAATCGTCGTGGATTACAAAACTATCAGTCTCGTATTTTCTTCCATCCTTATCCAAGTTTGTAGTTCCAACAATTATCTTGATGTATTCTGGATGTGCACTATAATATTTAAACAATAATTAGGGTAAGTTTCTGTACATTAATAAAATTATTAAGACTACCTAATTGTAGGTACCTACTTACTTGAAAAGGCAATGAGCTGCGGTAACAATATGACGCTTTGAAACAATACCTCCGCCACACACGTGTTCACCGTTTAAATTTTGAAGTGATGCATGATATCGTCCGAAATAAGGCGCCGCTTCATCGCCTCCAACGACCCGACTAACTAAAATAAAAACCCCTATAAATCATGACACCTATCACTTGTTACAAGAACAAATGATAAAACCAAGTCAAAATAAGCTTTAAATCAAATATACATTACCTTTACTCTCACAAAAACAAACCCACAAAACAATTGTATTAAATAATATGTACTGATACTTTAGTATGTTCATTTTAGTGCTCATAGATCATTATTAATTATTACTGGGTAAGTACTTAAAATTGCGAGGTACAATTGATATATTATTTGAATTGTCGATAGATTAGTAAAAATGATTATCTTACGATAGTTATCACTTTATCAAGATATCGAAAGATACACAAAGAAATTCATTTTTTTGTAAATAAGATTTCATTAGACGATAACTAATCGGGAAATCTTTTGATCCCCTTCTGAAGATCCCCTTTCAAGTAGAGTTCAAGAACAATTTTTTGTTGTTCATTTGCACTGCACTGACAAAATAAGAAGGAAGGAAATTGTGTCTGCAGGGGTGCCCATCATCATATAGTTGAAAAGTTTTAAGTTAAGTTTGCGTTTAAAGGGATCGCGATCGGTATTTTTCCTACGATACGAGTATGTAATACCTCTGCTGTTTAGATTTGCTGGCAATAAATATCGGTGGTATGGGTGTAATGTGTAGGCTTTACAATATAACTAATCAATTTTCACCTAAGCACAACTTCAACTTAGTAAAATACTTAACTCAAAAATAGGAAAAATCAATTCTACCACTGTCATGATTCTATTCAAAGAATTTTCGTCGATTCCGTCCTTTATAAATAAATATTTACCTTACCAAAACACTCTTCGGTCCTCTTCGATATTCCTTCTATTTGAGATTTGGAACGTAGCCTTAAAGTTCTAAACTGACATCTATATTGACATGATAATGACATTGACGTTGTTGTTGGCTGATGAAATTTTAATGACTAGGGAAGTGACATTAAAGTTAATTATGTCTATAAATAATAATACTATTAAAACGGCATTAACTTAGTTTAGGTATTCACAAATTTCTGGTCCAAAATTTATACTTTATACTGTATTTGTTATGAATTGATATGTGCAATTACATAATTCATTATTTCAAACCTTTTTTCTGTGCTTACAGTTTCACTTTCGAAATGAATTTAGGGTAACGGGGTGGACGTGTGGATAAACGTGGTTATATAGATTTACTTATACTTTTCATGTACCTATTTGTTTTGTTATGAAACCTTTACTTAAGTGATTTTAAAAAATATTTAGGGATTGGTAAATAATAATAGAAAGAAAAGAAGTTCAATTTATATTTTAATTTTTATAAAATAAATGTGATCAGAAAATTAAGACTTTAGTTACAAACGTACCCATGACTAGTCTTTATTGGTCAAATCTGAACCAAGATATCACAATAAATTTTTAATGTATGCATGTTTGAGTTCCACGCCCACGGCAGCAAAATTATTTAGCCAAATTGGTTAATAATCAAAGGCAGTATTTTATTTATTTATTTAAAACTTATAGTACTATTGTACAATGGCGTACTTAATGCCCATGGGCATTCTCTCCCAGTCAACCATTTGGCTAAAGTGAGAAAAAATAATAGCGGTTTAATTTTAATCGATTAAAAAATAATGCCCATGGGCATTCTCTCCCAGTCAACCATTTGGCTAAAGTGAGAAAAAATAATAGCGGTTTAATTTTAATCGATTAAAAAATAATAAAATAAAAAGTCGATTGTTATACCTCTACCCATCCTTATTGCCTGTATTTTTGTTTATAGACAAGAGTTTTCTTTCGTTGGCTGAATGTGGATTTTGTTTATTTCTTATTTAGATTAGTGTCTTGGAAAACAAACTAATTTAATACGAATCCGTGATGGATATATTGAAAGCAGAAATAGCAAAGAAACGAAAACTTCTTGAAGAGAAGAATCTATTAGTAAGTCCTCCCTACAAGTCACATGTAACTAAGGAATCAAGAAATCTCTTTTTAACAAAAAATAATATTAAAAATAGAGGCTTACATAGTGTATTTTATAAAATTCTGTCTTGCATAGTCTACCACTTGTCATTTACCATTAGAATTTTGAGTTTCGATTAAGTCTCAAGCCAATCAATATCTATGTTTAGGATGCATCAAAAAACAAAAAATATTTTAAACGAGGTGATCTGTTGGCGAAAGAAAGGGAAGAATACCTTAGTAAATATGGTCCTAAATATGAAGAAAGTGAAGAAAAATCAGATGCAGCAACTAATGAAATAGGTACTTCGCTTTACTAAAATTGTTAGTTGTTTTGTTACCCCAATTGTTTGAAACAACTTAAATATTTGCTTATTGTTTTTAGATAAAGCTGAAGCAAACGATTCTGAGAAAACAGAGAATGCATCACTACCAAGACCTGAGGTCATAAAACGTTTGAGGGAGCGAGGTCATCCCATACTTTTGTATGGTGAAAATGAATTGCAATCATTTAAAAGACTCAGAAGGATTGAAATACAAGAGCCAGAAGCTAACAGAGTAAGTTTTATTGATATTTAGGAATAATATTTCCCTTTCATAATTGTATTGCTTTTCAAGCGTAAAAATACTCATCTTGACAAAATTTTGTCTTAGATAATGACATTGTGATTTTAAGTTACATATAATATTTCATTTATACCAGGAATGGAATGACTGTATATTTTAATTCTATTTATTTTCAGGGTTTTCGAAATGACTTCCAAGAGGCAATGGAGCAGGTGGATCAAGCATATCTTGATGAAATATTAGCTTTAGGCACACATGTATGTATACCTTTTGATATTTACCTTTAATTTTTAATATGCATATTATAGGAAGGATATCAACTAATTTATTATAAACTTAAATTTTAATTTTCAGAATGATACTGAAAAGTCAGCAAAGGAGCTTGAAATTGATGACTCCATAACCTATGATTACATCCAAGACATAGCTAAAACTATGGGTCAGGGTGATAGAAACCATGATATGGAGGTTATTTTGACTCTTTTGCAGGTACTTAAAATAGTCTTGCAATTTTTTAAAATTTTTAGATACTCATCATAGAAAATATAAAACTTATATTACTTTTTCAATTTTAGTTCCTTCTTAAACTTTGGGGTCAGCAACTTAATTCTGCAACAGCTGCTGAGAAAAACTCAGTCAAACACAAAATGGCAAGAGCAACATACACACAAACTCAAGTATATCTAAAGCCTCTGACAAGAAAACTAAAAAAGAAAAACTTGCCGGAGGATATCTGCGACAGCCTTATGGAAATAACAAAGTGCCTCCTAGAGAGAAACTATTTACAAGTAAAATGCCTTATATTTATAGATAAATAATCTTAACATTAAGAAATGCATTATTTAATTATAAGGTTTTAGTTTCTTTAAATGTAACTGCATCTTCAGGTTGAATTGTAACAGGGACATTATATTACATACCTATAATTAATATTTTTTCACCAGGCAAGTGACGCATATCTTCAAATGGCTATCGGAAATGCACCATGGCCCATTGGTGTGACTATGGTTGGTATTCATGCTCGTACAGGGCGTGAAAAGATTTTCTCCAAAAACGTAGCTCATGTTATGAATGATGAGACGCAAAGAAAATACATCCAAGCACTTAAAAGACTTATGACGAAATGTCAAGAATATTACCCTACTGATCCATCAAGATGTGTGGAATATACTGCTACTAGATAAAGTTCCATCCAACAACCATTTTGTAAAAGTTTTATTTATGTTCCCGCTTCCTATTCTTAAAGTTTAACAGGACTAGTAAAAGTTTGTATTGAATAAATTTAGAACTTTATTAAATAAAAAACTTTATTAAAAAAATAAATAAATACATTGATTTTAGTGATTTAGATAGCCCGTTTTCAGTTTTCCGTCGGCTGTCTCTCTCATCTAAAAGCGGGGCGAACAGAGATAGTTTTTGATTTGATGGAAGAAATTTCGGTGGGTCAATGTAGCGGCGCGGTAGCTCAGTGGTAAGAGCATTGGACCGGTTTTCCAAAGATCCTGGGTTCGAGTCCCAGTCGCGTAATGCTCGGAGGCCCGCGTTCCTTTTTCCAGTATATTTTATAACTTCAAAACAGAGATAGTTGTAGATTTTTTTGAATACAATACCCCCACCTAAATGCTAGCTATTTTTATTTTTTTATAGTACACATTTCCCCAGGCAGCGTGTAGGTAGAGGGCGAGTTTGCGTTGGGTTAGAACTTGAATCGGAACGCGGCTAGTAGTGTGTGGGCATGGAACTAATAAGTACTACGTACAACTGGAAAGCTTACTTCAATCATTTTGACATATTAAAATGAACCTTATTTCAATGTGTTTAAGGTGGTTTTTTGATTAACGTATATCTTAATATAAAAGTGAGCCTGATCGAGAGTTACTTTGTCTTTGTGTGTCCCTCTCGCACAATTGCCATGTGAAATATTTAATAATACATTCAAAAAAATTATTTCCGCAGAAAAAATAATATTTAAGACATGAATATTATTAACCACGTGTTTGTGACTTTTGCGAAAATATGCTATCAAATAGTACAATATATAGGGCCATACTTCGCGACATTTCAATATTATAGGGAAGTTTTACTACTTCTACAGGTAAAATGGCAGCACTGGCGGGACCCACACCACATTAACAATATGGCGTCTATTTTGTTGTAACGTCGCGCGCTTTGATTTCTTAGTCGAAAAAGTGCTTTTTGTTGTGTATTTTATTGCAAAATAGTGAGCAATATATGTTCTGTGAGTGGGTATGGCAAAGAATCATATCCTGGTTATGGATTATCTTTTCACAGGCAAGTTTGTCATTTGTGTGAACTAGGGTGACTACACTTGAAACATCATATGTACTCAAATCAGATTGTCAAAGTGTCAACAATTAAAATAAAATATTTTTTTACTACTAGATATTTAGAAGTGTTTTATTTATGACTAGCAGACCCCTGTTCACTTCATTCGAAGTGTATTATATCCTACAGATACCTATTATAAATCTGAATTGTAAGGATGTATGTGAGGAGTATTAATGTTAGTTCCTCAAAAACTACTAGACAGATTTTGATTAAACTTTACAGGCATATAGCTTATGCATCTGAAAAACTAATTATAGGGTTACCAAGCGGGCGAAGTCAAATATAGCCTATTCGACTTTTGAATAGTTTACTTTCATGTGACGGAAATAATTATAAAAATCGGATCAGTATTTCAAACATAATCCGAAATTTACCCCTTACAAACTTAAAAGCTTTACCTAGATTAGTATAACTGTGCTTTAGAGTATTAGGGGCAAACGTCCTCAAAAAGTTAACTCCGAGAGACTAGGATTTACAAGTCTTCCTATTAAAACAGAGTACCTAGATATAATTTCATACCTGCCTATTTTAATTAAATACTGTGTTTTATGCTCTATTTTAATAATAAAAAAAAACCTTTAAGTTGTAAGTAACCGTTGCTTTAAAAAATTATCCACGATAGGTAAGAAGAATGGTTATACTAGTTAGAAAGAGACGCACAAAGACCAATCACCTCTCACTCGGTGCGTGTTTTGATACACAGTAAGCTTTCCAGTTGTACGTAGTACATATTAGTTCCATGTGTGTGGGTTAATTTTAGAGATGGGAAAAATATAGGTCTATAAAGGCCTCGATTCCGAAAACACTGAAACTAAATTAAAAATATCACTGTCACTTTCCCTTCAACTTTTGGGCAATTTAGGCACTTTCCCATGCTATGTATGAGAAAAAGACAGGTATTCAAAATCGAGGCCATAATATCTCGTAAATAATATTTCCATTTTTTTTTCAACTAACTATTTGGGTTCATAACAGTAATTACTTAGACGATTTTACCCATCTCCAAAATTCAACGACACACACCACACTAACCACCCACACACACTAACCACCCACCCACACATCAATAGGCATATGGATATTTTATCGATATTTTTATACAATAATACTTGCAAAAAAGATCGATATATAATATAGGTTATACATCAGAATAACACATAGGGTACTTTTTACCGCAGGAATCTCTCATTCTCACGGGAAATCGACTTCCACGCGAACGGAGTCGCGGGCGGCCACTAGTTGTTAATAAATTTATGTTTGTATCGAAACAAAAAAACAAACGAATCTCGATTTTAGAGGGTGAAATATCGATTTAATGAATCGATTCAGTACTCTTTCTAGCCTAAGAAATCGATTCTTGGATTAATCGATATCACATCGCCATGCCTAGTTTATTTACTAACACTTTATAGAAAACAGCAGAGGAATAAGTTCTTCTTTAATAAGCTCTTTTACTTTTATTTATGAATTCTAACAACATGCACCATGATTATTGAATATCTTAAAGAATTCCACATAGCGGAATGCTTGAATATTTTATCGGAGAAAGATAACCTCGGTTACTACAGCATAAAAATAGAGTAAGTAGATAAACCTGCAACTAACTAAACTTGTTTTACTGTTCCCATCGCCACTAAACTACGCAACTAGTTTCTGCTTTGAATTTTAAAATTGTTACATGTGTATATAATAATTTAGCTATAGGATTTAATTTTATGTAATTTTTCAGTTTTTTAAAGCTATTTGAGGCTTATCCTGATGTTGGGGACAAAGTTCTTTGTAACCCAATTGAGAGCCTCCCCGCATGTAACAGGGACATTATAAAATTCCAGCAAAATATATTGGAACTGGATGAGTATAAAACATTATTAAAGAGTTTGGACTATTATTATTTAAAGAGAAATGTACAGGCCCGGTTTTTTGGCTTACCAGTCTGTCCTGAGTTACATAGGACAGTCTTACCTAAAAATGTTGATGTTCATTGTTTTCTCAAAGTTACAGGTAAGTTCCCAAACTATTAACTTTATTACTTTTATGGTCTCTACTCTAGGAACAATGTTTTTTCTGTGTAATAAATACACAATTTCTTTTCAATTTTCCAGGCACAGTTGTCCGAGTGACACAATCAAAAATGCTTGAGTACCAACGGAAGTATGTTTGCAATAAGTGTAAATTTGAGAACATTGTGCTAGCTGAATTTGAAAACAGATACATTCTAAAGGCGCCTAGAAAATGTGGTAACATTGAAATGAGATGTAGATGCACTACTTTCAGTCAGGTTAACCTTGTTTCAAGGGAGCATTGCAAGGATTATCAGGAAATCAAAATACAGGTATGATTGGTATGTTTTCTTTTAAAATATAATTAAATCATGTACTGTAATGCAGTGCTGTTTAATGATATTAATTATTTACAATGGTTTGCTATGCTGTTTCTAGGAACAAGTAAACAAACTCAGTATTGGAACAATTCCTTCTTCAATGTGGGTAGTCTTAGAAAATGATTTGGTAGACTGCTGCAAGCCTGGAGATGATGTTTTTATTTGGTAAGCTTTTAAAATAATTTTATTATTTCTTACTTTGTAAAGAATAAGCTTATCTGGCTATTATAACATAAAAAAAGGTTTATTATATTTAAAATCGATTAATGTTTCATTTCTAATTAATTATTTAAATGTTTTGTTACAATAAATTTTTTAATTAATTTTCACTTAATTTTTATTTTTTATGTTATTAATATGTTATTAATAATAATTATGTTTTTATTTTTTTTATAATCAGTGGCACCGTTCGCCGACGATGGCGTCCACCAGTACAAACAAAGAAATGTGAAGTAGAGTTGGTCCTTCAAGCCAATTATTTAGAGGTGTGCAATGCCCAAAGATCAGAATTAGTTTCATCAGCTCCTGATATCAAGGATTGCTTTGATGAGTTTTGGACCAAGTATGAAAGTTGCCCTTTGAAAGGACGTGATCAGATTTTGGCTGCTGTATGCCCACAGGTATAGTTTAAAAATAATAAGATTAATAGTTCTAGCTTTCAAGCTAGCGGTAATTATAATGTATTTTTTTAGGTGTATGGACTATATCTTGTGAAACTGGCCTTACTCCTGACTGTTATTACTGGCTCTAATCATGTGGTAGAAAATGAGGGTAGTAAGAAAGATGGCAAAGAAGAAAAACATTTAGATCACGCGCGAGGGCAGTGTCATCTGTTGCTGGTTGGGGACCCAGGTAACAAATTCAATTTTTATTTCCTTTGTAAGTACGCGAAAGTTACTCTGTCGGTCTCATAACGTTTTCACTCCTAAACCATTAAACCGATTATTATTATTTTTTTTGTAATTAAAAATTACCTACTCGACAATCATTTATATAACAGTGGCATTTTATTTTGAATGTATGCTTAGGTACTGGAAAGTCGCAGCTTCTTCGCGCCGGTGCGGAGTTGTCGGCTCGTTCTGTGTTCACTTCTGGTGCTGGCAGCACTCGAGCCGGACTCACCTGTGCCGCACTTAGGGTAGGTAATAAAAAAGGTATTTTGAAGGTTTCTTAATAAGCTCAACTATACCAAAAATAACTATAACCTCTCGATTCAACAAAGGTTGTAGAAGTTTATACAGTAAAGCACAAAAAAATATAATAATTTTTACTAAATTGCGAAATAACAGACAAAAGGACATGAAAAGAACTATTATAGATAGAGACCAATCTTTAATAACACAAAATACAAATGCTTTTTACCACAAAACCATTGATTTTACCTCATACTCATGATTTAAAAAATTCACTTAGCCGCATAGAAAAACGTAGTAGAACTACCCACTCCTTTATTAAATTTTATCCCAAGGTTATTTTTTAAAGAGCATGAAATCCATATATTCGATCGATTTTTAGATCTACTTTATTGTCATCTCTCTAGTAATAAAGAAAGAAAACATACATTTCCCTACATAGGCTACATATTTAACAGGAAGAAGGTGAATGGCAGTTAGAAGCTGGAGCCCTCGTTCTATCAGACGGTGGTGTTTGTTGTATAGATGAGATCTCACAACTTCGAGACCACGACCGCACAGCCATACATGAGGCTATGGAACAACAGACCATATCTGTTGCCAAGGTGAGTAGATTGGGTTTTATTAGGTTATTATTATTAATTTAATTATGTAATGTATTTACCGTCATATGAAAATTTTAAGGGGATGTCAGCTTGATGATAAACCGTTTTAAAAAATATAACGGGTGTAAAAATACCATTTCCGAAGCCTGAGCCCACATATTCTTGAGCCTAAATAGTAACTAAATTCATTAACAGTGTACCCAGACAACTGAATTTAAAAAAGTTATTATTATTTGAAAAGTGATATTCGCCGCTTGAGGTCATCGCTCACATATCAGCTAATGGTTCAGGAGCGATGGTTTACATAGCAAATAAAACTAAAACACTATTTAATTGAAATTATGAGGAAATTCGATAGTAAATATGCAATATGGCACAATTAGGTATAAAACTTTTTTTTTGTAAAAAATCATATAACCTTTTTTTTGGCTTTTAACGTAACAAGTGCCCCTCCAGCAGTGGCCAGTTTTCGTTTTCGATTGGTTAGAATGAACTGGCCTTTATCGTTATAAACCGACTTCCAAAAACGGAGGAGGTTCTCAATTCGGCCGGTATGTTTTTTTTTTAATTGTTTTATCGTGTTAGCGGTACCTCTTAATAATTTTCATTTTAAAATGTTCTATGTTTTTGTTTCTTAATGCAATTGTACCTGATTTCAGGCGGGAATAGTTTGTAAGCTCAACACAAGATGTGCTGTGATAGCTGCCTGCAATCCAAAGGGTCACTATGAAACAGATCAACCTCTGAGTGTTAATGTGTCTTTAGGAACTCCATTGTTGAGCAGGTAAAGAAAAACTCATCATAAGGTTAAATACGACAAGCTTAACTTTTGAACAAAATGTTTTACTCATATTGGTTCAGTCGTTTTTACTGTAACCTTGTACAAATAGTGAAAGTTTACGTGCGTTTTTTAGGTTCGACCTCATCTTTATATTGCTTGATACTAAGAATAAAATGTGGGACAAATTAGTCTCGTCATACATTTTATTTGGCGATTCAAACACGGAATCCAAAAAACAATGGGATCTGGAGAAATTACAGGTAAATTTAACTAATTATTTTAAATGAGTAGAGATTTGATTGATGATTTTTTTCTTATTTAAATTAACCTTGTAAAACCTTTTGTAGATGTATATTAGTTTGGTGGGACCACAACAGACAAAGATGACAAAGTCAGCAAATCTAATACTTCAGTCATATTATATGATTCAGAGGAAATCCGAAAACAGGGACCCATCACGCACTACTGTTAGAATGCTAGATAGCTTAGTAAGGTATGTCTTTAATTATTTTTGCATTTTTGTTATTTATAAATTCATAAATAAAATTTTTGCATAATTATTTGTCAGATTATCCCAAGCGCACTGCTGTTTAATGCACAGGACTATGATACTACCCGTGGATGCAATTGTCTCTGTAACGTTAATAGATTTGTCAATGCAAGACTGCACATTAGAAGATACAGTAGACGCCTTACATTCGACCATACCAAAATATCCAGATTTTGAGTACTTGTGTACAGCCAAAAAACTATTAACAAGACTTAATCTATTTGAAATCTGGCGTGAAGAACTATTGCGATACGCGAAATTGTTGCAAACTGACCATAAAACATTAGAAAATGAAATTGAAAAAGGGAGCAGTAGTTTGTTCGCAAAATACGATTACTTAACTGATGATAATATACCTCTTTCGGCTTCATTGGTGACTAGTTCGTACTTTAAAGTTGTAAATCAGAAAACTAGTAATTGCGATACTGTTGAAGGTGATAATGATATCAAGGAAAACAATAAAGTTAATAATAAACTGGCTGAAACACTAAAGAAACATGCAAATCTTAACAAGAATGAAAGGAATCCTTCAAAGCTTTATAATAAGAAGGCAACACGTAAAAGAAAAGAAATATGTGTTGATGTTAAATCTTTAAAAGGCAAATTAAATAATAAAAGGACTAAACGGGATAAATTATGTATCAAGGAAGTTTTAGATGATGATAGTGAAAATAATGAGAATGTAGCATTGGATGCAGTACCTAGTGTAAATGATTTCTTCAAGGATCTAGGCATTGATTTAAACATGGAAGATACCACAGAAGATTTTTTTAATGCAGAAGAGAAACATCAAAACTTAGTAAAGGAACAAAAATCTGAAACTACTAGAATTAATATCAATGGAAATTGTGAAGTTAAAACTGAAGATTCTAACACATCAAGAATTGCCAGTAAATTAAAAATGTTTCAGTATCAAGATAACAAAGACTGTGATAAGTTTTTAAAAGAAAAGGCTATCAAAGTTGAAGATAATGTAATGTTATTAGAAAATGTAAAAAAAGATGATAGCTCTAACAATGCTTCTTCAAATACTCAAAGATTATCAGCACCTAGTTCTCAGATATCCATATTTGAAAGTTCAGACTGTGATATAGATTTAGATATTTGATTAAATCATGAACAAAACTTTATGAAAGATTTTTTTTTATTTCATTAAATAAATTCCACTATTAAATACTAAATACATTAACATGTATCTACATTATATGTCATATACATTTTTGTATTTATGACAATTCTAATTACTTTCAGCATTACCTTTATAAGGATCAGTTTCATAATTATCTATTAGCAAGTTCCTGAATCGTCTAACAGTGACAGTAATGCTATCTTCATTGGCAACTGCATTAAGTAACTCTACCCGAGCTACGTATAAGTGGTTAGGATTTTTGTCACTGACCTTTTTGATTAAATCTATTTCATCTCCAACTCTTGCCTGAAATAAAATATGAGATTTCCATGGAGTTAGAAAATATACATTCAAACTACTAAATACTAATGAGTAGAGTATTTTAAAAATATGCTACTTACAGAGGCACTTTTCTTTAAAATTTTCTTTCCATTTATTCTTATTCTACTTTCATAAAATTGTTGCTCAATCTTGCTGTAAAGGAAATATAATATTTAATTATTATAAAAGCTGCTTTTTAAGGGTTAATTTTATATTTAAATTGATCACCACCTTCACATAGTGAAGAAGGAAAAAGGTGCTGAAGAATAAAGTTACGTACTTCCTTGCAATTCCAAGTGCTGATTTAAGTATTATATCTGATCGCATACTGGTCGTATTGAACTTTGCTACTTTAGAATCTTTGTTCAGTGAGGCGTCTTCATCATGGAAGATATCATCATCTTCATCTTCTTTTTCTTTACTCTGATAAAATGAATTGATAAAATTAAAGCTCGATTCAAGAATACGTCAAGACAAAAGTTTTACAAAAATATTACCTTTTTAGATTTGTTTCGAACTTGAAAATTATTAAAAGATTGGAAATTCTGGGATGTTATTGAGTTGTTTACCCTAAACTGAGCGAGGTAAGAGGATTTACGAATGAGTTCATGATGTAAAACTAATCGTAAAGTATTTACAGTCAAAAATCTGCGACATAAACAATTCATTTTAATTATAATCTAATACGAAGAAAAGTTAGTTATCAAAAAAACTTTGAGGTTAGAGTTTTGTTTACCATTTTAGTGACTTTGAAAGCTGTCAAGACTGACATTTGTAAAAATTGTCTGTCACTGTCAACCGTGTTTCGTTAAAAAATATTGAGAGGTGTTAAACTACTAATACATTAATTGGACACCATCAATGATATAAATTTTGTTTCATTAAGTACATAATTTCTCTTTATGAAGGTACATAATATTTACGTGTTTTTTATATGATTTTTATAGTTAACATTATAGTGCTTCGCTACGCTACGTTAAGTAAGATTGTTAACTAGAACCAGCTAAACGTATGGCGATACAGGGCGATAGGTTGAAATTAGCAGAGCAGCCTCCTAAGTCAAGTGGCAGTAGAAAATTGCGATAGCGAGTGAATAGAATTAAAATGTATGAAACTGTCAAATTGCAAGCTTGTCGAAAATGACAATTTCATACATATTTTTTCTATTCACTCGCTATTGCAAATATCACTTGCTCTTGACTTGGGGGGCACAGGTAACGGAAAAAAACAGAATCTTCTTAATTCAATCTTCTTAAGACAATTAAAACAACTGTCGTCAGTCTCTCAGGCGTATCTTTATTACTTACATTATTCACGGGTTCCATGTGGACACATGTCTCACATTTAAAACAAACTTTTATTTTATTTTGGAGAACGTTAACGGGAAGTTCAAAGGGTTCTTAATTTGACACACTTTATGGGTATGTCACAGAAGTTTGATGTCTGCGGGTAGATGTAAAATAGTAATAGAGCTTTGTTAATTAAATAACCCGTGTTAAGGGGTTTCTACGGGCACTTAATAATATTATTTTATTGTGACGAAGTATTAATGTTTACTTTTGTCAATCATACAATACAAATTGTTATTCAAATTAATAGGAACGTTAATTTGGACGGTTAAGAATTTGTACCTAAAGTTTTACCTAAGCGGATACCTTATATAGCTTACTATGAAATATTCAATAATAAATTGAATTAAAAACTATTAACTTATATTCATATTTTTTTTGTAAGCAATAAATTATTTACTTGTATGCAATTTTTACACCTTGCTGGTCTATAAATCAGAGTTTTATGATACCGACAATAATTAATAGCTTACGTAATAAAATATTACTGCGCAATTTTATACTGAAACTTTGTAACAGTAGACAAGCTAGGTAACTTAACTATTTACAAGAAAATATTATATGAAAATACTAATATAATTTCCTTAATCTTAAACGAAACCATGAGGCGGGAAATTAGATTTCTTATTTTGTGAGCAAGATCACATATCGTTTATCATATGGAGCTGACACTTCATCAAGTCACGGTGTCCAGTTTCTATGGAAACCAGCCGAGCGTGAAACTACGTGACAAAATAGAAGTCAGAAGGAACGCTTGTCGAAGGGAGATGTCATTCTCATGCACCAAATAGCAGTATTGAAAGTTGAGCTGTTTAACTTCTCAGTTATGAAACCCGAAAATGTATAAAAAATGCTTATTAGAACTATAACTATATATATGTCTATATTACATAGACAAAATATATTTTTTTCCAAAAAAAAATCGGAAGGTAAGTGCTCATTAATGTAGCTAAAGGTAATGCTAGTTTCATACTTAAATCTAATTGACTTATTATGTAGATATCGTTGTATATCTTCAACGATAATATTATTACGCTTCGAGCTGTTAGAGCATGATCTTTTAATCCACTTTCTTGTGGCTATTCCAAAAGTGTAAGTAATTGTATCCGTGCATCTGCCGTAAAATTACCATATTTAATAGCTTAACCACCTTAATAAAATCTATCCGTCTCAGCTTTAGGAAAACCTTTGAACACAACTATCGATTATCGGCTATTAGCTTAATATTGAGATGCGTGGTCGAAAATTTCATAAAACTTAATGACAATATTAAAATAACGGCTCTATTAATTATACCAATTTGGAATTTTTATAACTGGTTTTAGTATTTTTTGTCGCAGTCCGGGTTTATGGGTGGACCACATGGGATTGGGTTGGTTTATTAACTACCTTCCTAATGTAAGTTTTACGACAAATTTCACGGTTATTCATTTGACCGGCAGGGGGCGCTGGCGAGCTGCCACTTGAAGGCTGATTTATCGAAACATTTGGCGGCAAAAAGTTTGGTTGACAAATCCTACACATGTTGGCTCAAGTGCGAAGTTTCATGGAAAAAAACGTTGTGTATTATAAGCAAAGTTCGACATATTCTATAGGTACCACTTTAATTCAAAAACCGTTCTAGACATTTGGTTTTCTTTCTTTACCCCAAGTAGCTATAAAGCTTTAGTTTAAGACCTCTCATCTTCATTTAGTCGCCATTAGCCAGCCACTTTGCCATGTGGTCTTAATTGTGCACTTCTTTCTTTAAAGTGACCAATGGTTTTAGGTTGAACTTCTGAAAGTAACTTTTAAACTTTATTATAGTCTCGGCGTTTGACAGTTTCCAGGGTTTAAAGACTGCTTTCGAAAATGAAAACTGGGTATTGCTAGATGTTTTTATTATAATTTTGTTTTACTAACGTATAACGTAAGTATATACATTTTCTCGTAAACAAACAGATTTTGGTATTATATAATAAAATAATATTGTTTAAGCGGCAGAATTACTTATACTTTTAAAGCTTAAACCATGTTTTATTAAGCCTAAATCGTAACTAAATTTATCAACGAAGTAAAAAATCAATAAAAAATAAAAAAGAAGTGTCTGAAAAGTAATTTTGCCACCTAAACAATATTATTCTATTGTATAATACCAAAATCTTTTTGTTTACGAGCAATTATGTACATTAAACTTTAAACAATATTGGTCTCATACATACCATATTTTGAGAAATAAGTACCTAACAAAACAAGGTACGATAGTTTCACTTTGTAAAAAAACTTCAAAGAATTTCAATTGAATGTAGTCAAAGTACTTCCACGGAACTGCAATCTAAATCTCATTGATCAATCTCTGACAGTTAACCTCGGTGTAGCTAAGCTCGTACCTCGTTTGTTAGCTTTTTGTAAGCACCTTGTCTTAAGCTCCTAGTTATCGTATGAACTCGGTGTCATTATAAGCTCATTTTGTCGGCAATGTGAGTTTAATTAAAATACTCTGCTCATCCATCATTGGGTTATTGATTTTATGTCGTGTCCATTTGGCGCCGCTATCAATTAGTACATAGGGAGGTACTTTTGGTATTAGGTAAAGGTAGAAAGTTATTACAATCTCATGTAACTTTTATAAATTCTGGGAAGAATTTTTTACACTTTTTCTTGTTTACCCTCAAAAGTGTTTTTGTAACATAGGTTTGTTTTATTAAATAGTCTATATTATTAAATAGTAAATAGCCTATTTATTTCAATACGGCAATATCAATATATCAAAGTTTATTATTCTACATTAATTCTATTACGGGTAATCTTTTATTTCCTTTCCCTCGACTGAGGTAAGTAAATAATTCTCATTCATAAATTCAACAGAAGTCCGCTTATGCAGTTAAGGAACAGTCATATCATTACACTTTTAAATTGACCGCTGAATCAAAACACCAGGAGATGGTTGCTGCTACAGTTGTATTTATCTTAATACGATAAACGGTAAGGGCCACTGGAATAAATAAGTCCAATTGACCAGTTAAGGAAATTACCTTTGAAACTTTTAGTTTTGAAATACTATCTTCTTTATAATGAATACCTACTTACGCGAATTCAGCAGTACCTATAGAAGTTACTTTATAATAATCTAATTATATTATTTTTGAATATGAATGCCTTAATCTTGTTTTTATTTGTTGGCATTCACAAGCAAAAGAGTTTCAAAGAGAGTCTATAAGATTCTAAAGTAATTTCAAGATAATAGTCGCATAATTTCTTAGACAATCTTCTATCTGGATGGAGGCCAGCGAATATCTGGTGCATTGCAGTTGGTTACTTTTTTGTTATGATAACAAATTGCCGTAGAAAACTTTTTAAACGTTACAATTTCTTCTTCTATATAAGATCACGTTTAATATGTGCGTAAAAAATAAATTCTAAAACGCTGTGTGAAATCATAGATAGGTAAGCTTAGAACTTAATCCTAATTTATGTGTGCATCTGTTAGTTATTTGTATTAGGTTGTATCTAGCAGGAATTAGTTATCTAAGAAGGGAAATTTCTTTACTAAGAAGAATTTTTTATGAAATCCGGCAGACAGGGTATTAAAGTGTTGTGACTAAATCACGCATTCATAGCTCTTGGTATAAAGTTAGGATTCCTATAAAACTAACCTTTAAATCTATATAGCAAGTCGTTACATACAAAGTTTTCATCTCAGTAGTAAAAGTTTCAGCAAATTGAAATAAAGTCGTATAACTTGCAGCCGACCTAAGCGTTGTTTTATGGGTTGGTACTGAATCATAAAATAATTTTCAAAATGGTATAAATTAAAAAGAATAGGTTTACCAAATTTATCTTAATAAACGTGCGCATTTAAATATTCTGAAACTTAAACATAGCAAAGTTCCAAATTAGTATTTATTTCCCCGTCTATAACGAATATTACAGACCTGTAGGTATTCTCACAAGAAATTATTTTACGCCTTTCAATTCAGATACACAGAACTCTAAGCCAGCAATATTAAACCATTTATACCCGCCTTATCCTACGTCAAATACAATCCTATAAACCAGACTTATTACACGCATTGTCATTCGGATTACTATCTGTATATTGTTATCAATAAAATCTATAAGGTTATATCCAGAGATATACTCAGCGTTTCTCGTTTGAGGGTAGAGGTCAGAATATCATCGTGGTATATTGTGTGGGAGGGTTTTACTACTCATTTTACTGGCATCACTAAAATAAACTTGAACCGATGTCCTGTGGCACTCGATTCTGTAACTGTTTCTGGGATTGAAAATATTTGTTTTTTTTTCTGTTTAAGTAAGAACAAAATGGAAGTGAAAAGGTTTTTTGATATCGGTATCGTTGGCAGCGAACCTTTTATGGGCAATTCATACTTTATCTCAAGGAGCTGTCAAACAAGATGCAGTAAAATAGCGTTTTCTGATTAATATCAACAGCCTACACTTAACCACGTCCAGCTTTCTATTGATAACATTTTAGTAAGGTTTTCATTTGTTTTTTTTTTTAAACATTTCATAAGTTTTCGACTGGTGTTAGTTGTGAATCTCTCTCATTGATGTCGGATGTCAGTTGGATTCTCCCATAGTATTCATTCTTTATAGTCGATCAGACTAAACGGTTCGACTGTTATTATTCGAAGACAATTTATTGCTATTGCAGCGGTGCGCTGTGCAGCCGTCAAAGGATATAAAAGAAAGTCTTAGGAAGAAGTTACGGGTTAGATATAAAAGTTATAGGTAATTTAAAAGAGTTGAAGTAAAATTAAATGTTATTAAACCAATACCGAATGTAATTACCACTCAAACCACATGTTCTAAATAATTTAATTGCTAATTAACACGTTAACCACCATTACCATCAATTTCATTCATTACAGTTAACTGGATTAGTGGTAATTCAATTTTTGCCTCCAAACTCTGGCGGCCATTAATTTTATCAATTCCAGGTTTGGGGACACAAAATCTGCGGGTTTCGGGCCAAAGATGCTTATCTTTTAGAATAATTTATGTCATAGCAACTACGAAGGGCGACGTTTTTTGCTTTTTTTAATCGCCTCAATCATTTTTCAAGGTGTGAATTCTGTTTGACGTAGGATTATGTTTTGCTACCCTTTAAAACCACTTTTTATTCGACGAATCGACGAATAAAATTGCAGTAGGGTTTTTGCTTTGGCTTTTTTGGTGATATAATACCTTTTTTGGGTCCAGGTGTGACAATGATGCATCTGTAGATAACGATTTTTACGATCTTGTGTAACTTTTTGCGAAGCAGTAAAAACATGTCGCATTATTTCTAAAATCACAGCTTTTTTAAGAATCATCAAGCTGGAGAAAGCGATCAATCAATAATGACAATGCAATATTGATTCCAATATTTTCTTTTTCCGTAGCTACCTCCGCTCGAAAAGCGAAAGTATCCATTTCCGTTGCGTCTCTACTTTTGAGTCAACATAATACAAAGACAAACGCCTTGCCAAAAATATGAAGGCACTGAGCTATACAAAAGGTGTGTTTGTTCGTAATTATCATCTCATGCAACATGCAAGAGTTTAGATCATCTTGCTTAGCATGGAACAAAGGGGCGTGGGCGGGCAACGTGTTAATGAAGACCCGCATACACCATCAATTTTGAAATATCCGAAGGGAAATGACATTTGGTGGTTTACTTAAGGTTTGTATTGTTTGGAAATGTGGGTGCAGTCATTCGAATATTGTTTAGACATTGTTTTGCGGTATCAAACACCCGATTCTCAATTGGTAGGTACGTATGGTGGATTACTTTGTGTGTGTATATTTAAGTACTAATAGAACCAAATTTGGTTTAAATTTAAGATTCAAGAAGGGTAGGATTTCGCAGACGTTCGAATCCTAGTTCTTAGTTTGTTGTTTTCTATCGGCGCAGTAAGGTCGTTGTGGTATCTACAATAGGCTCGGGTACCTTTGAACCCTGTTAATTTACTGATTTGTATTTCAGACCCGCCTAACCATACCCACTGTTTTTTGTTTGATAAGAAATCTAATCTTTTCCGATCCCTCGTTTTTCCAGTGGAGCCCATTAAAAGAGTATTTTCGATTGTTGCTAAATAATACACTGGCAGCCATTAATAGTGGGGTGCAAGACAAAGCTAGTACCGGAACTAAACCACGGGAGTGTACCTTAGGGATAGGGTCGGAGGCACGGTGGTATGATGCTGGGTCATGCAGGTAAACATGACGTTTCTAATACTCATTTGGCTAGATCAGACTTTTTTAGCCAAGTTTTCAAGTAACTTAGCAATTTTTGGTGTAACCGTAGTTTAATGGCATCTTCATTAAATTGCATTTTACATAGATACACTATCATTTATTACTGTTACCAAGTAGGTTCACGTCTGCATGCGTTGCTGTGTATAAACAAATGGGAATAAACCCTTTAATGAGTTCCTATCGATCTATGTACCTATAGAAATCTCTGAACAATAATCGTTATTCAAGATTACAACATTTTGCTTTTATCGTTTCGAATTCAATGTAGTGAAATTTCTTCAAACGCTTAATAACCAAACAACTTTTACCATAAGATTTAAGTAAATATAACTTTAAACTGAGTCATGTAGTGCTATGCTACCACCGCGCCTCCCACGTCACGCGGCAGATGTGCGCCCTACACTGGTGACTCATTGCGACTCAATTACACAACACTATGGATTTCTAGTAGGTACACACGAATCGTATTAGTATAGGAAAAGAATCTAAAGAGGTTTCCATCATGTCTAAGTTAAAAAGTAGTGGAAAGAGCTTAAATGCAAGAAAAAAATATTTGGCAAATGTACTCGTAATAATTTTTGTAAAATTTTACGGAGGAATTAAACAAAATAAAATAAGTAAACAAAACCAATAAGAAGTACACAATTAAAGCTCTTTAAGGTTACTTATTTTTTATGTTTAACACCACTAAAAAATATTTTGCATTCGCAGTTGACTGTACTTTACATACATATAAACGTACCTACTTACATAATATATAAAAACAATAACCTTCCAGCGAGTCCTAGAACTATTATTACTTCGAGATTTCAATACATTACTTTACACACTGGGTGGGGAAACATTTTTAAGATCTCAACTGCTTTTGAAGTATTTTAAGTACGTGCAAAAAAGTAATTAGGTACTGTCAAAGAAACTACAGCTATAAAAATTCTACTTACAGTTTAAAAAAATATTCAAAGTACCTACATAAAATTACGTCTTTATCTATTAGTTATCTCGTTGGCACGCTCCTAGAAATTGCTAGAATAAGATTTAATTATTTGAGACAGACAAAACAGAATTGCTGTTTCGGATGTAATGAAAAATGACTAATAGGTATCGAATTTAAATTAAATAAATTGACAAGGAAATATTTTAAGCGTAAGTTTGTTTTTATAAAACAAGCATTTTATTTGTTCCATTTTTATATTTTATGTGCTGTTTTATTATATTTTATTCCAGCAACTTTAAAATTATAATAGAAACTCTGTAGCTTTCAATTTACTAATTTATTAATTTTGGCTACAAATCGCTTTTGATTTAGTATAATAAAGTAATAACCCGATAAAATAAGACTACGTAAGCGTTCATTCATCTATTCCGTTCATTTAATTTTAATATAGCTAGAAAATTTATTTAAACGCCGACTCATTTTCCAAAGATCGGAAAACAATTGCAATTGATGTCTTCTTGCACATTGAATCTAAATTCCGGACAAACAAAGTGATTCAGCGAATCTTTCCCCAACATTACCTATTCATGAAGCCGAGCATTGTTAAACCGCTATTATTTTATTTAAGTGCAAACTTCAAGAGTCCAATGTGTTAACGTTAAAATGTAATGCCTATGTTTATTGGACTTGAAGCTACTAATGCTGGAGTAATTTTCTTGTGCCTATTGATAGTGAGAAATAAAATTCAATTGTTTGTTTTGAAAAGGTTCCAGGAAGTTTAACTGTTTGAACAAGGCTGTGCGTCGTCATTTCGTCCATGCTAACATCGTACTTCTCATTTCCCTCAGCAAAAAGTATATCGATGGTTTTATAAGTTTCAATCCGACTTGTATATTTGTCAGCAGTGCCAATCAGCGCCAAATCAGAGTGTTTTAAATTCTTGTCATTTAATTGCCTTTTATTTACAGTTTTCACTCTATAGTGCCACATTAATAGAGCAAAGAATAAATATGCCTTTCAGAAAAAAAACAATAATCTCATTTGTTTTTCTTTAAGATTGTAGGTACATTTAAATCACACCTGCTTTATTATATCATTCTACTTAATTAACCATTGTACTCCAATAAATTAACTCTAGTTTAATTAAACCGTTCTTCGTAGGATATTTTAATTTAACGCGCGATGTTTGGTCGTAAGTAACGCCAGTGTTGCCGACTTTCCGCTAGCAACCAAAATTATTGCCATGCAGAGCGTCTTTTGTAGGGCTGCCAGTTTACAGGTGTTGCCGAGCGGGTGAGATTAGATTTTAGAAGTGTCGGAAGATTTGTGGCAGCGTAACGTAGATGGAGCAAAATAAAATGTTGGTTGCAAACATAAATAAAAAAATAAACCTTCACTTGTTTCATAAACACATTCTAGTCAAAAAAGGAACAAAGGCTACTTTTTAGTTTAAAATATTTTTTCATCTGTAATTTATGGGAAATAAATAGCGTTGTAAAAGCTATTTAACTCAGAGTTTTATAAAATAACAAAACTTTCTACCATCTAACATACTTGTTGTTATGTGTGGACAATGTTAATAATGAGCCATACCATCAACACAATGGCTATAATTTATGCGACAACCCTAAATAGCTGAACCGATATGTTTTATCTAAATCTCGGCTGTTTTGTCTTGTCTACCTCGTCGCTAAAAGGAAATACTTGTACAAATAAATAAACACGGCTTTTAAATGCTTGTCATTGTCAATCCGAAGATCCAACACTTTTTTTGTAGCCAGTCTTTTTATAGAACGGCCTAGCGCAAGTTACAAAGATGGCCAGGGTTGCCAACTATTTACTATTTTGTATTACAATGGTCATTGTGGTACAAATATGGTCAAAAAGTGAAGTGGGTCAGGACAAAATTGTGATTTGACACGCTTTGTTTTTTATATACAAAAGGAATAAACGTGTTCTAAAAAGTTCTTTGATGACTCAGTGTTATCAGATGATAAGAAGAAGAATAAGAAGTAAAAAAGGGAAACAAAAGTCAAAGGAAAGAAGGTACAAAGTCAAGAAAATATGAAGAAATTGTGAGGAAAATAGTAAAAACCACAATTGTATTCGTCCATACAAATAGTTCGTAGCAGTACGAAGTTGCCCGGGTCACTTAGGGCATAATAAATTATTTGTGTAAAAATATAACTGTTACCAAATTTTTTATCGTTTAACCAATGACATCAACGTCTACATTATTCGCCTTCTACTTTTTTGCTTGTATGCAAATAAAAAAATAGGGTCTCACCATCTGCAACCCTGATATCTACGTATTCCCGACACTGTTATCGTGGTAATTTTTTGTCACACATGTTTCGGATTAGCACTTCACAAGAACGTGCATTCGATCTGTCGGGCGACCTACCGCAGAAAACATGAACCGTTTACTTAAATCCATGATAATTCCACGGTTATTTATATGTGCTCTGAGATGCCGATCAACCATAAAAAGAATTTAGCGGATTAAAAATATACCTTCAAGATGGCAAGGAAGAAAGAATTATCGGTACGGTTATGGTCTTGCAGTCAACATGGTTGTATATTTGGATATTTTTAGACTAATATTCATAGTTGGGATTAGAGTTTGAAGCTGATGTATGTTAATGTAGTGAGAGCAATTATTAAGTCGTTCTCTTTGGTAATAGGAACTTTTTTGTGTGTTGTAGGCACTAAAGCGGTCACTGGCTGCAGATTTTTTGTTTGAAGATATTTAAAATCGTTCGAATTTTAAATTGTATCGATGTTCATTTGGTATTTAGCTTTTAACACTTTGAGCGTTGGCGTATTTATGTTGGTAATACATGCAGGTTTGCCATTTACAAATATCACATTTTAGTTCCGCTAACGGATGCTAAACAGTCTACAAATGTTTGCTTCGGTGTTCGACTCCTTTGTTAATATTTAGGTTATGTGCTGGGACTTGAGTAAACTTTCAAGAGATTGTTAACAGGGTACTTAACGTCGTCGGTTACTTATGGGTCATTCGTTAAAACGGCACATTGTAATGTTAATGAGTTTCGCATATAGAATTGTAATTTTAAATTTCTGAAATATAATAAAACGTCAAAAATGTGCTTTTCTTTGCCGAAATACAATTTAAGTACTTGGACGTTTTTAATTCAACATGTTTCAGTTCCTTTTTTTATTACTTACCAAGTTGGGTTGTCCTTTTTTATCTATATTGAGTAACATAAGTACCATAAGAGCAGATTTGTTAATCAAGTCATACTTTTAAATAATAATTTGGTTTCATCTTGTACGCAGAACAACATCTGGAATAGATCAACCACTCTGCGCCCCGATTTAATGTTATCAATGGTATTGCTGCGATTTCACCCGTGAATAAGTCATCAAATTACTAGCTAGCTAATCGAATATGCCGGAGTATCAACATAAGTAAAAATTTACAATAAAAACCCTAAAAATTAATAACGGCCAATAACGTAAATCTTTCTCTTTATCAAAGAACCTCTGGGTCGTTCGTTAGAGGAACCATAGGTATAGATAACTATGTAGATGCTTCTGCCTATGTTATTATCATATTTTAATTTACTTGATTGCACATTGTTTACCTACTAAAATGTTTTAACTTTACTTAAATTTGATTTACAAAATAATTAGTTATCTAGTAGCTACAGCAATTCAAAACATGACAACACTTTAGTCTAGCTAAAATAACAAGTTGTAGTCAACATTTAGCTTGTCACGACTAACTGTGTTGTAATTGTTGAGTGCCTGTAAGCATACCTCTATTAGCATATTTTGATATTTTAATGTAGACAATGCATCGTCGCAATGGAACGTGTTGTTTAGTGGCAGTGTTCTTAAAATTATAGAGCTTCAGATAGGTTAATGCAAAACACTTTCGCTTGGGTTCCTACTTGAATATATTATCTAAACATCACGATATAAATCCTATATTTTTCTATGTTAAAACAATTTAAGCCAACAGCAGCTGTGAAAGAACTGTATAAAAGTTTTAAGTTTTCTTCCCAAAATTGCAATTTCTTGCGACCTACTTTGTCCTAGTTACGGGCCTAACTATTTGTTTACTAAAAATAAAATTTATTAATAAAAAAACTTCTTTCTGATTAGAGTAATATTTTGTACCTAAGTGAAACTCAAATGAGACTTTTTGTAAAGTTTTCGAAATGTTAAGTTTTTTTTACTATTGGAGGGAGCAAACGAGCAAGCGGGTCACCTGATTTTGAGTCCATGGGCATCGGCAATTATTTTATCTAACCCCAACCACAGTCTGTCAAAACAGTGGTCCTCTAAATTTGTACAACACTGTTTACCAACCCCCTCAACTATGTGTAATCTGTGCCTTCGCCAGCTGCTTGCAACAGCCGCTTGAGTCGAGAGTGAGAGCTCTTCAGGACGTCAAACGTGAGCGATTGTCAGACCTATGTACCGTTGGAATGGATTTGCGCAAGTTAATGGACGTAAGTTTATGGGAGAGACATCTAATATGAATATGGCATAAAGCATCAATAGAAATCAGGGAAGAATAGTCAGTAATTTATGTGAAAGAACCTTACAACAACGCATGATACGGTTCTGCTGGCTGCCTTCTTCACACAAATAAATATAATAATTTAATCGTTAATTTTAATCATCTAATTTCAAATCTATACGATTTTAGGTATCATTCAGGTACATATATCCATATCCCAAAACAAAAAAATGAAACAAAAGAAGCGTGAACCTTTTTAGGCATATTTTTCGAACAGCATCATAAAAAACACTTGGAGAGGAAAATTTCTCTTCAGAAAAAAGATAAAAATGCTGATTAGGGGTGTTGGTGAGCGTTGAGCATAAAATTAAATATTTCAGAGGCTGAAACATTCCGGGGTTCAGGCCGTGGTCTCTGAAGATTGATACTCTCTGGTATTCGAGGGGAGCGGGTGGTAATGTACTTTATGAAACAAAACTGGCAGGTTATACAAAAATCTATAGAGCTTTTGGATTCGGGAAGTCAGCATTTTTTCTTTTCATAGTATGTAGGCGAAATGTTACGCTATGCTATAACTAACTTAAGGTTTACTCTATAGATAGGATTTAGTGAATAAAATAATAGGTTCATAACTCTTTAATTGAAATTTAACTTCACCCATTTTCCTTTTTTTTATTTACCCGTCCAGTACAGGTAACTTCCATTCCGAAAATCATACTAAAAACTGCAGTATGTCGAAAAACTCATTTCATGCAGTTATTCGCGCCAAAATTCGGGCAATGAAATCCAAAATGGACGCCATCTAAGTTTAACGAGCTGTCTAGACCCATGTCACATGGAGGAAGTTTCTTGAGTACCTCGTTTTTATGTCTATGCACTTCGTTCGTACGAGTTCATGTTTAGGTTAGGTCTTCATATCACCGAAACAAGGAAGCAGATAAGTAGCCCAATGGTCATTAAACTGAGCGGAGTTTTCAGAAGGAGAAGTTTGGGTTATTTTAGGTAGTTTTAATAAAGACCCCATCATAAAAATGCATTGTGTATCGTTGTTAGTTTATACTTTCGATTCAGTTAACTTTTATACAAAAAAACAATACATAAAATAACTTATATGTTTGTCAAGTTCGTTAACCTATCAAACTCTATCAAAAACTCCTCTTATACATACCTGTATGTATTGAATGCATTGAATTTACCTTACTCTCAATCATAGTTAACCCTGTTTGAGCAGGTATTAATTATGCAAATCCAAATTCTGCATTCTGCATTGTCATGACGTCATTTATGCTTCCATTTAGATTAGTTGTCTCTGCCTATCAAGGTCTAAAGTCTAGACTAAACATTAGCCTGGAGTGTCATTGACAAGTTCGATTGTAGGCCTGATTTCATTATTCACTTGCCACTAAACATAGGTAGCTGCTACAGGTTATGTTCCAAGTGAAACTGATAAAGTTTGGTATACCTTTATTCGATATCTTTAATTCATTTAACACTGGTTATACAATTATACTTTAATTGCTTAAAGTGACTGAAATTGACATAAATAAGAGAGGTGCCACATGAGCGTTATTTGTGCTTTGCGGAACAGAGTGCCACACGATTGTGATTTTCTAAAACACACTGCGCTGCGTTGTCGCTCCGTTATCACCTCTCCCCGCCTCGTCTGTCACGTTTTTCCCCTAAACTGTGTCACCTTTAAGGTTTTAATCATTTTCAAAACAAGTTACTACGTCATTTATTATACACCGTACGAACAATTCAATTTTTTGTTCACCACATGGTCCAACGTCAACCAACATAGCCTATAAGCCTCAAGTATGCTCTCCCTAACTTAACCCTGCGCGGTGCTAACACGGGTCATAAACTCTAACGAGCCATTACCGACCCTGTTCGATACCACCACGTTACCGGCGCTGGCTTTAGTACTAGAAACCTCTATATGAATACATGATTGGACTATATACTTGACTAGGGGCCGCGCGCGACTCCGTTCGCGTAGAAGTCGGTTTCCCGTGGGATTGCGAAGTTTTCCCGCGGTAAAAAGTTCCCTTAATTCTTTCATACATATATTTTTGGTATCTAGAACCGTTTTTGGCAGCGCACGCAACGGAAGCTCTCAAGGATGAATAATTTTCCCCGTTTTTTTCATATTTTCCATTATTTCTTCGCTCTTTATTGTTGCAACGTGATGTTATATAGCCTAAAGCCTGCCTCGATAAATGGTCTATTCAACATAAAAAGAATTTTTAAAATCAAACCAGTAGTTCCTGAGATTAGAGCGTTCAAACAAACAAACAAACTCTTCAGCTTTATAATATTAGTATAGATGATATATTGCAATGGCAACTCCATTTCAGTTGGAATCAAATAATGAGTAAAAAGTTTTGAAAAAAAATAATTGTAATTGACAAATTGCTCCTGCAAAGCGTGTAATATACAATTTATTTAGTAACCCATAAAGTATTGGAGACATTTTTAAAAGCTCAGGTGTAAGCTCTCCATTATCCATGTAGACCACGAACAGAATATTTTTTTCAGTGAAAAACAATTCGCATTGTCAAAATTTTACGATCGCATAAATTTTAACAAAGCCATTAAGGTCCCGCTGCTGATATTGAGCTGTTTTATTGTTTTAATCTAAGGTTTAATACAGATTAAGCAACGGCATACAAAAGCCTGTTGGGAAAATTTTCGAAACAACCGTATACGGGATCCTACCGCAAAGGGGGTTGCCATGGCAACCGGCGAATTTTGACGGTAAGGTAGACTACAAATTGTGGTACCCGGTAGGTACTGTGTTTCCGGAATTTCGTCCTAAAACATAACATCGCTGTGGAGGGTTAAACGTTATGGTGTATTCATCCTGCTCACCCGGTTAAGTAACACTTTACGAGATAAACGGGAACGTGAGCCACACGTGTTCACCTATTATGCGTTTTGCCTCGCATTTTGCCGAATATAAATGTTTTGTTAGCTCTTATGCAAGCCTCAAGCTATTGCATCCATTTGCCATACGCCAAACGCATTACAGAACCCTGTATCTTTGTTTTGCATGCCAGAAACGTCGAAGAGAGGTAATTCGTCTTAAGTTAAATAACTCATTGTGGGAACCACGGTGGAGAAATTTCTGGGAATATTTAGTCAGTCTGTTTTGTTTTATGGTGCGTTGGGTTGGTAGTTAACAGGGTTCTTACATTTTATATTGGTAGTGTTTGGAATTTTTGCAACTATAGTATTCGTCTGTAAAGACGTGTTGTGTGAAATATTTGAAATAAAATGGTTGGGATTGTGTTTTTCCTTATCCAAGAATCGAATAAATTTAAATTGGTTAATTTTGTAACTTGTTTATTATCACTGGAAAGATATACCTCACTTCTGCGTGAATATCAATGCCATTAAAAACGTGGAAATTACAATTATTTGCAATATTAAATCATATTCCTTAGAAGTAAGTTTATTATGACAAGTACGTTTATTAGGCTATTAAGAATAATTTAGATCAAACCGTAAAAAAACATCTTCAGTTACATTATTCTTTTCTTGATTGTAGGATAGCAATACTGCTTTGGTATCACCCTACTGTTTATTTAATTAAACCGTTTAACAAACTAACTGTCACGGAGATAAGTTTCTCCACTTTTTGTAAGAGTCTTTTTAAATGGTAACATGCTGATTAAACTACGATTGAGTTACCTTTTGATCTTTATTTTTATTGACATCCTTGTACATGTTTTTTTTATAACTACTGCTGCTAATAAAACCTCCTTTACACTGCCTACAACGCGCGTGGGTATCGCAATAGTATCTCGCAGCACCTAGAACTTTCTACATCCCATGAGGGTTCAATAATCATTTATCTATTTCTCGACACCTTTATCACGTTTGTGTTATTATTTGTATGAATTTACAACAAGTGCAATTACAGTAACGGCACAATATCTTAGAGGATTGCAGCACTAAACCCACAAAGAGATTAACTGTAGAGATTTGTTGGCCCGTGTGGGGAAGGAGGTTTACCAGCATGAAGGTTTTATGTTGTTCCATATTTACCTGTCGCACAAATCTTTACTAAAGATATAAATGGTTTAAGGGACACTAACGTTATTTCAAATAGATACTTGCTGTTAAACATATTTTGACGTTTGTGGGTATGTCATTAATAAATCTCAGTAAAAGTTTAATAGTGCACTAATATGCTAGGGATTCAAATACAGCAACCATTATTAAAAGCGTTGTATTAAAATTGAGGATAAAATAATAGATTCCGTATAATTTAAAATAATAACGTAAGGCTAAAAGGGTTCTATTTTTAGGCAAAGATCTTTTATTAGTAAAGCTCTGCAAAAATAATTGACATACCTACCAACTAATATTTTAACAAAACTATTTATTAAAATTTAATGTTAATGCTCGTTTGAGAACATCCCATATAACTCTTCGTTAATGTGTTCGATTCAACAGTCGTTTTATTCGAGAGCTCTACACCCGAGAGCAATCGAAATTCGACTCCAACTCGAATCCGCTCCTCGGCTATTTCGTTTAAAAAGCTCGACTTGGACTTAAAACTACGATCCCGGTAAAAAGTTACTGCTATAGCACATTCTACTTTTATTTCGCCTCTTTTGAAACAGGAGAAGATAAGAATCTAAATAGGTTTCCTTGCGATAGCGCAGACTGAAACTCTCGGAATTACCATGAGATTGTTTTAACTTTTTAAAAGTTTAATCAAAGATTTCGTTACAAAATTAAGTGAGAACCGAGATTTTTTATAAGAAAGTAATAAATCAAGTTAAAAATTTGCTTTAGATTCTCGCACCGATAGCTTTTGGTAACTTGCTACCAAAAAGTTGGCAACTCCCGATTGCGGCCAGGGGCTGGGAACCTTTTTAAAACAAAATGAGAAAGTTTAAATAGGAAAAGTGAGTGCAGGGGAGAGATAGTGAAAAAAGTGGGCAATTTAAACTTTTGCATGGAAAAAGGGAGTCTACATTTTATAAGTTTGGGCTTCGTAAAGTTGCATGACACGGCGATTTGTATTATTTTCGGGGTGGGACAGCAACAGGGGAAATAAAAACAGATATCTAGTTATTAGTTTCCTACCTTCAAAATTATTTTGTTTCTCCGTCGTGGCAAGATGTATGAATGTATATTAATTAAAAACAAAATCGCTAAGCCTTTTGATATTTTAAGAGTGAACCCTTAATAGAGTATGCAAATGAACGTAACCTAATAAACTGAATATAGGTACATGTTTTAAGTAACAACCGAGGTTGGCACGAGGCGTGCATGCAAATTGACACAAAGGAACGCAAACCTTTGATTACGGCAGCCATTAATTTTAATAGCAAATTTCATATAACCTAGCAAAGTTTTCATACAAAATCAATAGTCCGCTTTTTCCTATATAAGTTTCTATATGCAAAGTCCAGAAACAGGCTACCGCATTTTAAATATTAATATCAGAACACAAAGGATTCTTTATTTATATTGTGAACAGCAGTCTTGAATAGTTATTGCGTGCATAGCAAACAATGGTGGCAGTACCTATTTTAATTTTCTCCGTGCTCTTTCTAACAATGGTCCCATAATAATGCATAGATGAGACAGCGGCTCTATACTTTTGTTTATAGGTCGATGCCAAAAACAAAACACGGAACTAAAGCGGGACAGACGTATGCCGTTTTGTATATCTGTCTTTGTTATTCTCTAAATGAGGAAAGTAGGAAGAAGTTTCATGTTGAAGGGCTTGGTAGACCTCATCATTTTGCATTATCACTAACCTAATGGGTTTTGTCTGTTAGTGTAGGGTTAAAATGAAAGTTCGTTTATGAACCTACATAGAGAAACTACGGCGTGACAAATAGCCGTTATTTTCCCACGTTTAACGAAGTTTTTAATTCATTAGCATAGTAAAAGGTATAAACACATTTACTTAATCTAAACAGTTTAATTTCCTGTTGCTATTAAATTTCATATACTTTTTAGGCATACCTAATTGGATAGCTAGTTAGTTGGCTTTAAAGATTAAAAATATTTTTTACGTTTTTTAAAAGTCTCCCACTAATATATTAAGTATTTAATAAATTTGTTTATCTACAGCATTCAGTTATATAGTTATCCTTAAAAAGCGCTACAATTTGTCACTTGAACCCGATAACGCTAGAAAAACGATAGAGTAGGTAATTTACTAAGTTCCTCAATGAGGTTATCTCTACTGTAATAATTTACAATGCGGGTTAAGTAATAAGAAAGTTACTTATCTATCGATTGCCCAACTAATGGACTTAACTGTTCACGAGACTATCTCTTGCGAAGCTTTTAAAGTAGAGATATTTTTAAGGCAACACCTACCATTAGGGAAGGCTGTGGTATCATTCAACAGCTTATTTATAAAGCCAAAAGTTCAAAAAATATCATAAACTTAACAATTTGTGAATTTAACCTTATTTCAAAATTCCCTGTATGGTCCTAAATGTAATACATTTTGCACCCACACCATTTTTTATTCTTCCGAATTCAAAAATGTTAAATAAACTCAAAAATGTACAATGCATTCGACATAACAAAAAATACTGTTTCATAACGTACTCAAATATCGTCCCTTAGGTTTAAAAGCAATTAACAAATGTAACAACATTGATACGGATACCCCACACACTAGTGTTCATAGGTACATATACAATATCTATATGCAAGTTGAATGTATGGATGTATGTATGTTTATCAGTGAACAGACGGACTAATGACACCGGCCATGTGCGGTGCCATACTCGACCGTAGGGCGTTACGGAACCAATTTTTGTGGGATATTTTACCAAACTACCAAACACACATTTTTATTTGTCCTTTTTGTATTGTTAAACAATAGAATATCATTTTTCTGAGGACACTTGTTTTATGTACACATTAATAAATAAACATTACTTTTGTCCAAATGTTTCTTAGGTCTCTTTATGCGTCATATAGTAACCATTATTACATCCGAACAACCTAATAAAACAGACATATATAGAAAACGTCATAATCGGTGCTAATAAATGTAGCCGCACACCAAACCGTCAATGCGTCATCGAAGGCGTGTCCGCAAGTTACACGACGCGTGTGAGGCGCCGCCGCTGGCTCCGCGACTAATTATACCTCTCGTCGCACTGACACAGTATTGCCAACTTTTTGGTACTAAGGCAAAAGTTTTTGAGATGACAGTGAATGGAGCTTTGTTTAAAATAAAAGGTGCAAAATTTTCTACTAGCTAAAAACATAAGTTTATTTAAATAGAATATAAAAAATTGTTCTAAGTATATTTAGTTTAAAGTTTTCCTTTTTTTAAGTTAAAAATGTAATGTTGTAAACGAGAAAATAAATTTACTTAAGCACTCAGTAAATCGAAATTGTAAAAATCCTGTCGACACACGTCTTTCTTTATATTTTTTCCTTACAAAACCAACGCACTTTTAGTATGTTTTAACTTATTCGGTTTTTAATTAGCCGTGCGTGTCTGAAGACACGATTTGCAAGCGTCGCGACACACAATAAAGCGTTTAGCATGAATTTCATTGTTTTTACTTTTTTGGCTGTTCGGAGCATACTGCATAAGGATATTCATGAGAAAGTTTAGGTCGGTTCTCCTTACGCATAACTTTCTTTAAAAATATTTTAATAAAATATTCTGGACCCGATCATGATTTATATGAAATTTGTTTTCGGTTTCCCACGTCTTGTTTTCTTTAATAAGTTGGTACTTGAGTCAGTGAAGTAGTAAATATACTTATCAGTAACAAGTTCCCGAACCGCTTTATCAACGAAAACCAATAAATCTACAACAACTGCCACTAATAACTGTCGAGGAATATTAAATTTAGATAAAACCGTAGTTTCATTGAAAAATGTGTTGACCCGAGCCTGTAAATCACTTTTGTTTTTCGTTTACTTCCTTATCGTTGGTTTAAAAAAGTTCACTATGTTGCTGGCAGTCTATAAATTATTGTGGTTTACCGGCATCTGATGGCTGGAAACGAACGTTAATATTAATAAGGCTATAATTATAATGGCATAAATATAAGTTACGTAATTTGCCAGTCAGCTGCTATGAAAAAGGAATTGAAGTAGGTAGTAGTGATTTTAAGATTAAGCATTGAAGACGTTACTTTTAAATGTCAATTAAAACCTCAAAGCTACCTAAGAGACGCAAACCATTCACAATGTTTAGTGAAAAGATATTTTTTGCAGCCCAAAGAACCTGCATTTATAAGTAAAAGTTAAACTTGTCAGAATACATAAAATAAAAACCTTTGTATCGAATTTGTTTGATTTCACACTCATGGAAAAACAGAGCAGCGTAAAATTGCAAAATCCTGTGTAGAGCATCGCCAATTATTACAGATATCAATTACAACACCCAGTGTCCAATAAATCAAAGGAAATAGGTTTCATTAACCGGGGCGACACGTTATTTAATACGTTGTAAAAGTAATTAAGCCCTCGCGCAGTACAAATTTATCTCCAGCCAATTCTGTCGCATTCCGCATCTCAACAAACAGTTGAATCAAATGAAACACTTTTATTTCGCACCGTGAAATTGTTTTCAACCTTTTTTATATCAAAACTCACGTCCGCCGTTTGAAAATAGAACACGACAAATGGAATAAAAAAAGTTTTACTTTTTTAAGCCGCTGGCGGACACTAATCCTAGATTTATTCTGCCAATCCGTGCCAGTACTTTTAATTTTTGTCGTAAAACTTCCATTTAGAGCTCCTTTGTTCGATTTAAATCAAATGCATGAGCTGCCTTCATTTTTTTAATTACACGTGTAAATAGTCATTAATAACTTTGACAAGTTTAGTTAAAATTAAGCGGCGTTGGCGACAGGGTTGCGTGTCGGCTTCGGTATAATCCTGTTAGGTTGCGGTGTGGTTAGTTTCTTTTGCGTTCCTTGGACGAATATAATGACGAAACTTGGTGGTATTATTAGATGTGTATCGTACACGTTTCCTAGGGGCGTCTTATACGCGGCTGGAAGTAATTGGATTTAGATTGGATCGAATTAGAAAAGTTGGCGCTGGCTTTTGTTTTCACGGGAAATGACATTTTGATGGGACGTATCAAAAACAAATTTAAAGGTAAGCACGAACATCTAGAGCATTACCGCTAACACGAGGTTCTACATTATGTAAAGTTTTATACAAATAGCTTTAGTTGGTATTAATATTGCGGTTGCGTGTTTTATATATTGGTGTTGTTTTAATTTATTACGAAATTCATTAAGGAATCTATTAAAGAAAATCATAATTGAAAATTTCTTTGTCCTTACGAGTTGGTGCAGTTAATCCAGTGGTTCATATTCAAGATGTATTCACTTGTTGATTTCAAGAAAATTTTGCTAGAATTTGGATACATGCCTTTTTGCAACTTCTCAGTACTTCTTATAGAGTTTTACGGAAATTCTTGAAGCTTTTGATGCTGTAGAAGCTTTCAGTTAGTAAAAAAATATTATAATTGCAAGAACTACGTTTATAAAAATCTTTTTCCCAGAATCTTAAGCCACTTAGAACAGTGCTATTTTAATCTTTGCAATTTTGTTTAAATTATTAGACAGTTTATGTATGTCCAGTCCACTTCAAGTCAGACTTGGACGTCTTTCCAAAAATACAGTGCATTAGTCGAGTCCATGGTTTATTTATTCGTCTGCCCGCGGAAAGTGGTTGAAAATTCACGAGAATTTTCGCTTTTCTACATGTGAAGTTGCCTTTTCGGGTTTATTTTAACCTTATTGCTTGGAGTGCATTTCTGGTTTCATTTTACTTGAGTTTGGTCTGCTTATTTCAGTTTCATTCTCTGAAGCAGGCTAACCTAGATACAAGTGTTTCATTTTGCAATTTTAGGATGCTTTGAATTCAAAAAGGTTGCGGAATTTTATATAATATTTGACTTTAATATTAAAAGTAAACAATAGTAAAAGGAAAGACTAGTAACATTAAAAATTGACAGCAATGTTCTAGAACGGGTCTTCCAGTTTAAATATCTAGGTCATAAGTTGACTCCCGACCTCAAAGACGATGAAGATATTGAAAGGGAACGGAGGGCGTTGTCAGTGAGAGCTAACATGCTGGCCCGCAGGTTTGCACGTTGTTCGCAAGACGTAAAAATCACACTCTTTAGAGCCTATTGCACAACGTTTTACACTTGTAGCCTGTGGGCCAAGTACACTCAAAAAGCTTATAACGCTCTTCGTATCCAGTTTAATAATGCATTCAGGGTTCTGGTGCGGCTACCTCGCTTCTGTAGTGCGTCAGGGATGTTTGCCGATGCAGGTGTGGATTGCTTTTATGCAACAATGCGGAAACGGTGCGCTTCTCTGGCGCGCAGGGTGCGGGCGAGCGGCAACAGCATCCTGAACATGATTGCTAGCAGGCTTGACTGCGACTATATTAATCATTGCTGTATCATTTCGGGGGGAATGGTGCAGGAATGGCCATTATAATTTTCGTTTATGTTTTTATTTAATTTAATTTTAATTTTATTGAATCATGACATGTAGGTAATTTTAATTTAACAATTTTCAATCAATATTTTATTTTATTTTTATTGGAATTTAAACTTAATTTTGTGTATTTTAATCGGTTTAATTAATTAATTGTAATTTATATGTTCTATTTTGTTAATCTTTAAACATGAGTCTTTGTTACTTGAAATAAATAAATAATTCATTCATTAGTCCTAACATTAAAATTTCACATCCTCTATATCATAAGATAAAGCACTTCTACAAGAACTCTAATATAGTGAACCTGCAATTTAAAATTTATAGTCATATGAGGTTATTAAAACGCTATAAAATAACAACTGTGCACTTTTGATCCCTAGTTAATACGTAAAGGCACCATGCTGACTTAATTAAGTTGTTAATTTCTAGAAGAGACAACTTTCATGTTAATCAAAACAAGTTATCAGTAGAAGTTGACAATCAAATATGCTTCTCTCATTAGTACGTAAAGCGAGTAATTTTAAAAAATGATTATTTTACTACTTACCAATGAAGTATTTTTTTTAATTTAATCTTATTTGTCTTTGGAAAAACTTATAAAAGCATCCCATTCGTATTGAAAATAAGCAGTAAATGTGGAACAAAGTACATAATACTATCACCAAAAACATTCCTGCAGACCTGCAGTTTAAAAGCAACGATATCGTCCATGATATTTTATTAAAAAGTTTTTAAGTTCCTTCCAGCAATTATAAGTCCTTGGCCCCTATCTGCAGGAGACCACAGCCCAGGCCTAAACTAATTAGGGTCCCTCCGTCAATGTTGTCGGACCTAACGGCTCGGTTTAATGCGTGTGTCTCCATTAGTGACCCACCCTGTACTCACCCCAAGTTTAAACACCCTGTATAGTGACAATGCGCCAAAATTGATTTGTGTTTGATGTTTGCAAGGGTCGAACTGTTTATAGTATTGGATATTGTATTTTGCTGACTCTGATCTCGACAATTGGATTGCAAGGGGAATTCGATTCTTTCGTATAAGGTTTTTAGTCAAAAAGTAGAGAAAGTGAGGGCAAGAAACCAAAGATGGTAAGAGTTCAAAGCTTCCGGTAAATAAATACAGATGCAACAAAGTTGTATTTACGACTAAATTGCTTATGAATAATTTACGTTTATAAGGTAAAGTTTTAATTACCAGATCCTAAATTACTTATTTATGTTAATGGCATGGTTACTGTGTAAACGTGTACACGGCTTTTACTTTTATATACTTCTTAACTTAGCCGTGTATTTTGACGTTCTCTTTATTGTTAAAATAAACTCATTTTTAATATTTGACCCCGAAATGAATAATGCATTAGTCTCGAACACAAACATCTCAGTATGACGAATAATTTAAACAGAGGAAAGATTTACTGACACAGCCTACTTCCTTTGAATGCATTTAAAATAATTACTGACATGAGTACACCTACAAGATATTTTGGTATGGACGGCAGTATTAATAATGTACACCCGCAGGCAGATGTGGTAATTCAGGCTACCGGGCAGAATCCAATTGGACTAGAAGCTACTTATGTAGATAGATTCAAAGCTACCGAGATGAAATGATATCGCTCAGAGGTGTTGATATCAGCTCCATCTCGAATTCCAGCCGATCATAATAACTATCAATTAAAATATTCCCACAGATAAAATCAACAGATAGTGTCTAAATTACCGATAAATTATCAAAAGTGAAAGTTATGACAATTAAAATTATTCGACTTATTAAATTTATGGGAGGCTTACGGCTATTTTGAGAGTTGATTAAAGATTTAAAAGCTGTAAATGAGCACGATTATAGTTTATCAATGATTCTAAATTGCGATGAGGCGAATCTACTTTTGTGGGTGACTGACAAAAGCAAGTGTGACTATGCGTACTTACTTAGGGCTGTCACATGACTCTTTAAATGAGATAAATATAATGTTGACTTATGTTGCAAAAGATGTAATTACTTTTATTAAAAAAACAGTTTGGAGATTTATTATTTATAGATTTATTTATTAATTCATTGGATACTAAACAGTTTTTTTTTTAATAAGACAAACGTACCCTTTTTAGTTATGCTACGTAATGTGTCACCAAATTCACATCTTACGACCGAAACCAATATTCTACTATAGTTAAAACCTTGGTAATTGGAAACTGCTAGTTTTGTTTTTTGTGACGTGTTTCTGTCATTTTCATATCAAAAGCTTAGCTTATCTACCATAGTTTATTGAGATGCAAAAACATGGATAATAGTACTATAGTTTCACAAATAACACAAGGCGTCAAAGGTTAGAGAATATTGGTTTCGGCCGTTAGTGAAAATCTTGAAACCATCAAGTGGTTTAGTTAGAGCAATCCAAAAAACTATTGATGCAAATTTTACCCAGCAGCAGCCCTATTTCCGCCTGCTGTTCAGCTAAAGCATTGTCTACTCTTGTCTGCGTATTTATGCTAACTGTATGCGACGGCCATTACTCACTAGTGTTGTGTGTTTGATAAACTTGTGCGTTCGTGGAGACAGCTTCATGTGTGGTTTTAAGTTGAGGCGGTGAGTGTACATTTGTAAAGCTTCCTTCGATCAAGTGTTGCTTAAATGTAAGCAAGTACAACTTTTTCAATTAGGAGTCTTATTTAAGAAATACCTAATCAATCAAATTCTTGTATAGCTTCGGAACATATTCAACCTACATAATGTTGCTATTTAAATTCTAAATACTTTTTTACACTTCTACAATATCAGTCCTAGTCTAAAATGTATTTTTATATTTTTTTATATTTGGATTATTTCCATAATATTTTTTTTTACAACGCTACAAACTTTAGAGGGAATATTTGCAAAGGCAAGTGAATATTACCGCGCTTCGGTTTCTCCGCTGACAAGCTCGGTAGATGGATGTTATTTCAGAATCCTTCCTTTGATCTCTCCTCCCCGACTTTTTGCGTGCACTTGTTTAATGCGACGACAAATAACTCACAGACAGCTTTTTTATTTTATCATCCGGATTACACAGAGTGTTACGCGTTTCAGCGCGCTCTTCATTAGTGGGATTCGAGCGTGATTTTGTTTTTTGGTGACGCTTTCAGGCGGATATGAGTTTGGTCTTAATTACGCTTTCATGTTTCAGAGTTTAATTTTAATTCATTTCATTTTAATATTTTACCTACGCTTCCACTTGAAGTCTATTTTCCTCGTCAAGCATTTCTATATACCGCGCTACAGCGACATGTAATCGTCCGTCTGGCACACGCCCTGCCACCAGCTATTTCCAATCCAGCTGGAATCGGAATGTAAAATCGAGTAAAAGGCACACGAGAGCTCCATTTGCCATGATTGAGCCACGAGCCGCTCGCACAATGGATTCCTATCGAATGAGATCTCGATATATTCGAATGAGCTCACGATATATTCGCTAAATTGACTGATCCGAATAGGCCCGGATTTAGATGACGCGACACTCTAATTGGAGGATCACTTGATGCTAAATTTCGTAAATTGAACAGGGAACGCTGGCTGTTGAAATTGATGGAAATATGTGAATTGCGAGCTATATAAAACAATAAATCATTTGTTGGTAATAAATAAACGAATACGTTTTTGTCTACTTACGAAAAATAAAGCACTCGTGATTGCATGCATCAATGTTGCAAACCATACATAAATTATGGATAGTTTATTATACAATACCTAATCACAGTGCAATCTATCGCCAATGTATTTTCTATGCAAAGCCATCACCGTCACACAGCGCACGGCTCCCAAACAGAATGACATCCGGAAATGCAATTAACTATTTATTTATTCATCGTAAAGAGGAAATATCAATTCGCATTCGTGGGGGCTACCACGTACACTCTCTAAACCAACTGGCTCAATTACAACTATTCTGATGAAATGAACCATGATAACCCCCATTTATTAACGGACGGTTGCACTTTTTGAAAAAAATATCGATGTTCTAATGAACGAGGCTTGCTGCCTTGATTGACACTTAGCAAACAAAAAAATCTCTTTGTCGACCGGCGTAAAGCACAATGCTATTTAACAATGCTATATTGACTGGTGATTGATTGGGTCAGGGAAATGAATGATCAATCATTAAGCGATTGAGAATTTAAGTTGTTAATTACGTTCTATTTGTGTCGGAGGTATTTTATTAATTTTATAATTACGCCTAAGTTCGTACTTCAAAAAGAATGAGTTGTAAAATAATAACTATATAAATATTCTAATTAACTTTACTTCTTGAATTTGGTCGGTAGAAAAACAGCATTATGTTTTTTATTCGTAATTCGAGCAACATGTTTACGATATGACTGCAGTAAATTATAACAAATTACAACTTATGGGTAGGGCCACGCACTCGGCGACTTATAAAATTAGTGTTGGAAATAAAAAATATATGAAACATCCTGAACGCTTGGGTCTTCCGACTTATATTTAAAATTGCTATATGAATTTTACTAATTATAAAATATTTTTCAAAGAAAGTAAATACAAAAAACACTTTTAGGTACTTAAATGGTAATACTTGAACTATGATTGAATGATTTAATAAATTATCATCATAAAATTGTGATGAGACAACAAAAGCTGTTAGTTTGATTGTTGGTTTATCAAATTTTGATGTTCGGTCTCGAATCAAAATATAAATAAAACATAAAAAAAATCGCTAACTCCAATTGTCCTGGCCTCTTCTAATTATATCGGCGCACCGGTGTTTCAGTTAAAATGAACGCGATAAGTCCTGTCGACGGAAAAATCAATAATTTGCCGTTGAGCGGACTTCACTCACCAAGCTTTATTTCCAATTTAAATAACAGAGAGGGACTTTAATAATGGACGGTTTTCAACGGGAGATCAAGAGATGAAAAGGTATTTCGGAGTCTGTTGTCGATATTGACAATTTAAACTTCATAGGTTCTATGCTGGGAAGTATCTTACAATTAATAGGGACTTTAAACAATTTAATTTTAATATTTCTCATTAATAATAATATATTTTTTATAAAGGTAATTTAAATTATTACAAGAAATAATAATAACCAAGGCCAGACGTGTTTTCAGAAATCACAACAACCGTATTTCAGTCCACAAGTGGTAGTTACAGGACCATAAACTTCCCTACACGAGTCGGCACGCAACTCATAATGCCCTGGTATTTATTATGGGTGCCTAATAAGAACATTTTGAAAACTATAAAGTTCTGTTCCAGTATTTAAAGTTAGGGTGGAAAGAAAATTGTTTATAATTATAACGAAACCTTTGGTTTTATCGTACTTGGTACTTATGTCGTTAAAGGAACACACACACTAGGAATTATTTTCTTGAAAGCTCAACTAACGTTAAATAAGGAATGATTCAGTTGACACCAACTTTATCTTTTCCTTTGCAACTATTCCGCAAAATGCTTAACAATGCAGCTTTTTTGTGGTCAATATCATTATTTTATCAAGGCTTTCCTTAATGTAAAGCTTGATCCCTAACAAATAATATCCAATTCAGGATATATCCTGTATCCTTTGTCCTCAATTCACAAACCGCGCCTTCTGACCTCATCAGCAGTGGGAGTGGTATCAACTAGTCATTGTTTGTATTACACGTCAGCATTTAAGTCAATGCTTTGCAAGGATTTAACGTTGTGAAAGTAGCAAATCATTCGCCGAAGCTTATAAGCGAAGCATTTGCATTGCGTTTTGTCAGTGCAGCTTGCAAATGGCTTGCGGTGAACGGTTATTTGTGGAAGCTCGGCAGCAGAGACTAGACTAATTTTGCTTCTGTTAGTTCACTAAAAGGAACTTCAAAGGTTAATTATCATACTTAGCTGTATTTGTAGCTCGAAACTACTCACTGGAATGATATAAACTTTATAGGTGGTATAGAAAAGGATATGAAGAGCAAAAACTACTTTTCTCGGCAACCCTACAAAGCCTCCTTAAGATCAATAGATTCGTGACTAGCACCTATCAATTTCCATCCTCAACCAACACTTGGGATTTTCGGAAATTCGGAAGTGCCGATATGATATAGTGCGCCTTTTTATCCCAAAGTTTGGATCGTAACGAGGGTAGATAAGCCTCTGTGTGCCCTTATTATCACAAAGGGTGCGAGAAATTGTTGAATTCTGCAGATACGTGCACGCAAGATGGGGATCAGCCGTCAATATGAACATCTTCAGCCTTGTGCAAGCTTTTGAGTTTTTAATAAGGTCGGATTTATGGAAGGGATCCCGAAAAATAAAGAAATGGGGCTTGTACGTTTTTGTTTATATTTTTAGGCGTAGGTGTTTTTTTTTGTGAAATCAAGGAAGGATAAAGCGAAATTGACACTCTGTCGTTCTTGATCCTGTCTAGGTCTTATAAAAGAGGAAATGTGATTAGATACAATATTCACTCTGAAATATAGGCTTGCAGTCATTGTACCTGTTCAAAAATAGCATACCGAGACTGTAATTATCATTATGATCGTAAATCAGCCCTAAAATAAATTGGGCTTGGAGCTAATTACTGTATACCGTTAAATTGCATAGTTGGTGGTCAATTTAAATGCCACTCTGATTTCTAATCTCAATAAGGGTTCAGAGTTCAGCCATAAAGCATAAGCATGCAGTTTTAATTAATATGTAAGATATAAATTTTCCTATGCACACAAACATCAGATAAGTCCCGAATTTTACCATCACAAACAAGATAATAAAACCGTAACTTTATAACCTGCCCCATTAATAAATCTTGTCGAGCTAATGAATACATTTCATATAAAGTGACATTGAAAAAGTTGTTTGTACCTTATTGTCCCCTGGGAGGTGTAGGGGGCTTTTAGTTCCCCAAAATGCACCAATTAGTGGTAAGTAAAGATGTGCAGCGGCGGAACCACGCGTTATCTGGCCCCATGGGGTTCATGGTTGCAACAGGGATGGGACGGTATATGACATCTCTAAAACGGAAAATAAAAAAAAAAAACTCTGGTATTTATTTTTTTGTTAGCAAGATACTTTACTTTACCAGTAAATTTACTAATGTAGTTAAAAAATTATTGTCATAATTGATTTGCGTTTATATTTGTTTTATAAAAGAAGAACAACATATTTAATTAAAGTGTAAAAATCGAATACCTAACAAAGTCATAAGACCACAACAAACTTTTTTTATTTCTTCCTGAAAACACTTTTTTAATTTTTACATTTCTGCACATCACTACTTTATGGTCTATAGGGGCCATGGCCCCAGGGGGTCTCATGTGGCTTCTAATGTCGTTTCTTTGCTTAGAGGGTAGTTTGTTTTATGCGCATATGGACCGCGTGTTAAATCAATAAAGTGTAGAGCATCGCGTGCATAGTGCACGTCAGGTTAATGTTGTGTTAGGTTAGTGACATTTGTTTAGTATTTGTTACCTAATAAGTATAGTATAAAAATAGTACTTTTGTAACACCCTATATTCGTCCCACTAGTTGGACCTATGGCTCGTATTCTGATAGGAAACCTAGTAAATAGTTGTTTTGAATGATCTAGTCCTGGTATGTAGGTGCAATTATTTTTGTCTAACTGTTGTAGGTTAAATTAATTGTTTAAGTTTAATGAAACTAACATTGTATATCTAACAAGTCTGATAATGATTAGATACATCAATTAAAAAAAACTGTCATTTTTTATTTATTTTATATATTTGCAAAAACAAATAGTAAAGTATTAAAGTTGCTCTTGGTCAAACCTTAGCCACTCGTTAGCACGCCTTTTAAACGTTTCACATGACATCGTTAACGATATTCCTAAAACTTGTGAAAACAACACCAATGCACAATAAACAAATGAAAGTACATGTAAGCTCATTGTACACTACATTAAAGTCCACGTTAATGGTAATTTATGGCTCGGCTTACTAAGTGAATGGATACAAAAGCTTAAAACGATGGTGTTTTGAAAAATATACGTTCACACGGACAAAACATTAACTTTTCATTCGAATAAAATAAAAGGCGTTTTAAAGATTAATTGGCGTTACGACATATTACATTTCACGGTGCAGGTACTTAAGTAAATAAATTTCGAATCTATCATTAATCTTTTGAATTTATTAGTTTCAGTTCATTTGGAATTTGACTAGATGAGCGTGTGCGAGGGCGGACATATTTATTGCTCTTGTAGTTTAAAAAAAATGGAAAATATATTAGTCACCAGGCTTAATGGATGCCGCTTTTGTCGGTGGCCAAGTTTGTTTTAAAAATTAAATGTTCGATTTATGAAATTAATCAACAAACTCGAGACTTCATCACGGCTTAGTAATTATTAAAATATGGCCGCCGCTCGGTGAGGAGATAGCTCATTTCTGGAGGTACTTTATTAGTAATTTTCTTGGCACCCGATGAAAAGAGAAAAGTTCGTAATACTTGACTGAACAAGAAAGGGGGCCCGCCTCTGTCGTAACGTAAAAGGGCTTGTAATGAGAATATTTTGAAATGAGATCATTTCCCTGAGAATCCATTTCGGAGGGAAAAAGAAAAATGGCGCGAACAATCCTAATTTTGTGCGGAAATGTGAAAGTGAATTGTTTTTGGCGAACTGTATCGCAGATTATTGTGCTATGTGTATTATTTTTGTCGGACCATTTAAGGAAATTGGATTGATAACAATCTTTAGAATTGTTTACAATTTTCTAAATTGGTTATTCGTTGAAACCAAAAAACAAACTCCCATAAATATCGCCATTCCTTTTAAATCTAACCAAATAGAAACCTGCTCCTTTCAAGATACAAATCTACGTATTCCATTTTCCTCTCAGTGTTTCTGATTTTTCATGAAATTGCATTCTATACTTTTGACGTCGGAACAAACGCAATCTTAGTTTACCTATACGTCGGTGTGGGATCGAATTGCCGGCAGTACGGCCGTCTGACGTAGCTCTTACTACGCCCGAGGGAAATACGGAGATTCCGCCGTTACTAAAGTTGTATGTACATTTATAGGTATAAATTCGCTACATGCTGTATAAGGATGTGTTTGTGATCGCATCTCTCTTTGATGGATTTGATTTAAGGTACTATGAGCTTTGAGGTGACTAATGATTTTTAGGGTTTATTAGCCCTGTCTGTTTTGTCGCGGTGTTGATAAAATAGTTTGGTGATTAAATTTGTGATTTAGTCATGTAACAGTAAGGTTAAAAAAGTATGAGAAACTATTAAATTTGTTTAATCAGTGATTTGACGAAACTTCAACTATGTTCATACTTAAGTTTGATCTAGTTTCATAACGTTAGACATTAATAGGGACATGTTTTACGATTTATTATTATTTCAGTCTACCCATTTTACAGTAGGTAACATTGCCTTTCACTCCATCGACCTTGTTAAATAAGTTGCCATACCTGAAATCTGCATTGTGTCTCAATAAATTAGAAATATACAGAGTGACTGATAATGCGATACATTCCTTCTGAGGGGTTAAAATAGAGCTTATTTGCAGTCAATGTCCGAAAATTGATAATTTCTGAGTTATGCAACATTTAAGTTTTTTATGAAAAACCTCATTTTTTAAGTTCAAATGAATCCATTAAGTGAAAATTTAAAAGGTAAATTTAATGTTTTGATGTTAATGTGTTGTAAAAAGTTAAATCTTATGACAATAAATAGCAATTTTCTAAAAAAAAGTCCAGTACAAACTTTCTCAATTCATTAACTATTCAAAAAGGTACATTTGCCATACTAAAACTAAGTATTTGATTGACAACTCGACTAAAGAAGCAACCTCTCTCTTAGAAAGCCTCTACATTGTGGTTACCGCGCTTTTTTGCAGTGTTTTCTTTGGTTGATGTCGCTGTCTTGCACAGGGATAATGCAATAACATTAAGATCTGCCATATTTTGTAAAAAGCCAAACCTTCAAGTCTGCAGCTTTTGCGGTAAAATAGAAAAATAAAATGTTGAGCGCGGAAAAAGTGACCTCTATTAAAACTTTAGAAGACATAGGTATAAATTAAATGCGGCAAAAAGCTATTAAGGTATAAGAAATAAAAAAGGCCCTAAGTCGTATAATATCTAACGGCAACACGTAGCGCTTCTTACGCTTTGTTCAATGCTGCCAACGATAGGTGTTTCAGACTACTACCTACTAGTAATGTATATATACTTTGTTATAGAAAATCAATGGTAAACGTACAGTTTTGATGGTAGGATTTTAAGTTTTTAGGAAACTATATTTTATTTGGCGACAAATAAAAACGAATACTATTTGTCTATTCACGTCATGTTAAGGTTGTAAACCAAATTTAAGGATAGGCAAGTTTTACATATTCTATTGTCAGTCACAATATTGTGTGTAGGCTCGTTTTATACGTAGCTTTTATTAACTTTGTAAACAGGATTGTAGTCAGACATGATTATTGAAATTTAATGCTAAAAGCATGTTTATTTCATTGCAGTATTGTCAGTGCAAATTGTAAGCTGTCCTGTTTAGATATCGGATATCTGATTCGATCGATATTGGAAGTAGACTTTGCATAAGTCAACCGATTTTATTGTTGATGAAAATATAACCACCGCAAGTGTATTTTCAAGTGCTACTTTAGTAAATAAGACACGGCATTTGTGAAAAATACGTTGAAAATAAATATTTTCGTCTTGCTTTACTGCAAACGTTTTATTTATAATGTATTGATGCTGGGCTGGTTTCAAAAAGTAGGCGGTTTTTATCGAAGCTGCAGGCAATACCAGACAGTAAACAACACATAACTTTAATCGCTCTACGTTCTCGCTATTAAAAGTAGGCCTTCGATGCCAATTTCATAATCCGGTGCCTATTTCAGTGCATATCAATCGTCAGTTGTTTTCGCTCTAATTGGATCAATGCGCAAGAGCATCTATCCGCGGATAACACTAATTGGACGGAGGAGTCAAACTGGTTGCCTACCGTCTTATTTGCGATCAGAAGATGATATGGTAAGTGTTAATTGAGATTAGTAGAAATGAATAACCACTCGTTCGTAGTGCTAAAATTTTATGGAAATGTAATTTATATACATAGTAGCAATAAGTAACATGTAATTAAGGATAATCTCATTTGCTAGTGGAGAAAAAGTAAATATTTTTAGACGTTTTTTATATTTATCAATGAAAGGGAATAAAATTTCTTCAGGAACTCAAAGCTATTCAATAGGAACTACTGCAATATATTGTTTATCAAATTATAGCTATGAATTGGTATAAAAATTATGACACAACGTTATTTAAATCTCTTTAAAGTTTATTTTTTAACTTCCTCCCGTCAGCCTTTCACAAACATTTAGCCCCGCGCTGTCCCCAATTGAAACGAACGTTTACTATTCACCACATGTGGTTTGTTTTGTAACTGAATTATATTTATTTGTGGACAAAGAACCGGCAACTTTATTCCAGAGGATTTCCAATCAGTGACGCGATAACTTCTATTTAACACGGTATTTTTAACTTTAATGGTATACAAACAAAGTTGAAATTGCCTTGTGGGTAGTCGCCCACAAATTTTGCAGTCACGTCGCCAAATTCTGTAACACAATCCAGTTGCAACGTTGTGAAATAAAATGTGTGCTGTTGTCGTCCATAATATAGTTTTTGATGGGTTGTACGGTGGCTTTAATAATTCTATTGGAAAATTTTGACAAGTTAAAAATGTATCGAGTGGGTAAAATCGATTTTGTTTTTTTTTATTTTCAACAGCTTCGATTTGATGACAGAAATAAGGGAAAAATTGAAATTCTGCACAATGATTTTTTGCAAAACTTAGTATTTTTGTAAGATGAAATGCGAAAAGTAACTCTGCAAAAGCGTCGTTTTTAAACCGCTAAATCCTGTTTCATTGTCCATTAACCCGCCTAACGCATGTTTAATGTAGCTCACTGTCTACCACATTCAGCAACCCACTTAGTTACAATTTAATCAAACTTTCATAATTTAATTTGCTCCTCAAATACCATCAATCGGTGTCTCAGCGGGCATTTTTTATGGTGTCTCAGAGGCGCCCCGCAGCGGCAAAACGTTGTACTTTCATTATTATAAATAACTTCATCAGCATAATAATAATAATGAGCATTTAACATCCAAAGTGGTATTTCCATGGAGTTGTATTTATGAAGTTTTTAACAGGCAGATGTTTTTAATGTGACCGTAAATTATTGTGTGAACATGCAATATTCTCTTTGTATGGGGAGACTACTTGATATAAATAATTACTTCACTGTAAGCAACTCTTTCTAAGGCAATTACAAGTGGTAATGTATGTGTAGTTAGCTAAGCTTACATTCGGTTTATGGCCCGAAGCGAAAGAACAAATGGAAATTCTAAGACAAGATTTTAATGTAAATGCACAAGATTTTTTTACTGACTTTACTGTTTCTAGATGTCATGTTTATGTACTTACTTTTTATATAATTAAGTTTACATGTTTAAACAACCTTCAAAGGATTTCTTAGTATAAAGTTGTAGCAAAACATTGCAGGTACAAGGTACATCACTAACGGTCACCCATCTATAGACTGACAGTGGCATACATTCTTTCTCCTCTAAATTTGAGATTTTTTGAGCACCTACTTGTACACAGGAGGTTCTACATAACACTACCACTAAGTTAGTGGTAAATTTGTCTAGGAACTTAAGTAACGCTAGACGTAGCACAAGCACTCGTTACCTAGTCGGGTACAATACACTCAAATTTTCTCCAAACTACGTTATTAAGGTGGTGGCGCTTAAGTTTGTTACATGGTACAAGTAAAAGCGAACATGATATTTATTTTATGTTTTAAATAAAATTATAATTCAGAGGAGGTATGTTATTTAAAAATGAATTGGTTTAGAATTGAGTGTGTGATTTTTTAAATGCATATAACCAAAAAATTGTGAGCAACACCTGTGTGTCCCTTTTTGTATAGAGTTTAACACTTAACTAGACGATTGAATTAACTATTTAATAATTATTGTATTTCGATAAAATGAAAAGTTTTAACAATTCACGTCTGAGACCGCAACTTTACCTGATACGGTGGAGTCTGCGACGAATTCAACTAGGAAGGCAATTTCCCCTTTATGACGCGCCGCACAGAACAAGCGACGATTAGTAGGGTGCCCATTCGTACAATCTACGAGAAACAGGAATTGTAAGGTTGTCTCAATTTCTAAGGTTGGTCGAAGAATTTAATTAAAAGGATTGTTGATTTACTGTATATGTTTTTTATTAGCACTGTTATTGCCCGAAGCTATGTACCACTAGTGGAAAGAGAGTGCTTTGTGTCCGATTCGAAAGTGTATCGGACACAAAGCACATTCACTCGCCGTTGTCTTGTGAAAAATAAAATACTAGGCCTGCTGAAGTATTTAATGTGATACTACAAAATATTTTAACATTCTATAATACTATTTTTTTTAGTTACAATTACATTTTATCATTCGTAATGCAAGATATTTTACCGGTATATTTAAAAAAAAACAACGAAATTTAAAGGCATTTTTTTTATCTAAAAGTAGTATTTTTCTAGCTAAACATGGTCACCTTTAAGAAAAGCGTTTTTTCCCGCCTTTCCTTTCTGCTTAACGATACGAGAAGCAAACATGACACTTCTATATCATTTCGGATGAGACATGTACGAACACTAACTTCCATTTATATGCATGCTCATATTTTTGTGTACTGCACTTTTATGACCGGTCATAACTCTGAAATACTCATACAGATATATCATTAGTTTTATACTAGATCTAACCTGATAGCAATGATGTAGATCATTCAAGTTTTAGTATGAAGTTTAGTATAGTTTTATTAGTTAAGAGAATATTATAACGAATTCATGTGTTTTTGAATAATTTACTCCGCACAAGTTTTATAGGTAGTAAAGAGGCATCACGTTCAAGATACACTTCCTTGGCTAACCTCAACACATTTTGACCTGTATACTATTAAAGTAAAGGTCTTAGAAAATGTGTTCGTCTAACAGTTTAATTTAGTAAATCATTTTGCTTATTCCTTGGGAAATGTGTTTCAATTACGTCAATTTGGCTTGAACAAGCATTTCATTTGAAGTTTGCTCCAAAAGCTTCCCTCTCCTCGTTTTCTTGGATTACCCTCATTGAATAAATTTGCACTCAAATCTTACAGCGGAATTACGAAATTTCAATAACCGCAGGAAAGCGTCGGTTTGATAACAAAACTTAGGTATACTTCCTGTTCGACTTTGATAATTAAATACTGTTTAAGAACCTACTACTTAATTGTCTTCATTTAAAGAAACAAAAGTTACTTCTATAGGTATGTAATCTAAAAGAATAAAAATTCTTTGCGAAAAAAAACTTTGTATTTTTCCGATAACCTCAAACTTTGTTCCAAAGAAAGGAAGAATTGCAACCTTTAGAAATATGACCCAATTGGGTTAAAATCAACATAAATCCACCTCCTTTGTCAGCGAAACTTACCAATAAAAGTGGAAAAGTTGGTTTCTTTTCACCCGTAAGTTACTTTCTTTTCGCCCATAAAGCTTGGAGGAAACCCCTTTGATAAATAGTTACATTCAGTTTCATTAGTTTGCGGTTACAAAGATGTTTGTTTACATGAGATAAATCTCTGTTAGAGTTGATAGAACCTACAATGTTTTGTGGGTTTAGGGAAGGCTTCTGTTTACTTTTGGTTAATCTTACTTATAACAATACACGTTGGTATGAATAAGTAGGTCATACATTTGTTTGTAGTAGGTCACGATAATAACTTAGCTGTTCCAACGACAACATATGACTCAATTGTAGTTTCCCTAACTCTATATATGACGGCTTTTCAGATGTTTTAATAAATTGTGTTGTGAACTCGGGTAATAAAACTTGAATTTGTATAAAATGTAAGTAAATGTAGTTTGGAAAGCGCCAAACGATTTCGCATCCGGCCGTAACCAATTGTTGCTAGCATTATTCACGAAGAAATAGGTATAGGGACATAAGTCACAAAACTAAACATTTAGCACTTACATATGTATTTCGGTACTTATGTGAAACACAAATAATTTTAGCTGTAGCAAAACTCTGTCATTTTCAAGGGAAACATGCGTTTGAATTATGCACCTGTTCAGTTCAGGCCTCTGGTGTATATTGGTAAATATTTTATGCTAAAACGAATACATAATATATTTCTCCTAAAATATCTGTTAAACCCACCTCACGGGCGATCCCTTCCTATCCCACCAAATACATAGAGGATCAAATTTTGTTGTATATTTGCCAAAGTTATAGGGAAGGATAATAGGGGTTAGGAAAACATCGCAAATTCACAAAGACTTGGCGGGAACTGCCAGTTTGTATAGCCTTTCGCAAATATAAGGAAAAGTTCCGCGAATCGACAGTGTACTAACTCAGAAATGTTTGCCAAAAGCTGATTTCGCGAATGTTAGAGTTGCACGACGATCATTCAACAAAAGCAACTCTGAAGTTTATTTTGCAAAGATTTACAGTAAAATGTTTCTATAGATTTTGAAAGGGTTCAATTAAAGAGAACACTGACCCTAAATAGACGTGAGATGGCAAATTCCCTTTATAGACATTCAACTCAGAGACAAAACTATAATTCTACTCAAACTGCCATCTAAAATTGAGAAATAAAATTACCCGTAACATGGGCACCTATTCTCGCCCGGTCGCATATGGGATGACCGGGCGATATTTCACCCGGAATACGCCCCGAGGCGTCCGATGTGAAATGAAATGAAAACACAAACATTGTTTTTAGGAAATGCCTAATTTTCAAAATACAATGCAATTTGCCAACTTTGTACACACAAATGAGTCTGGGGGCCAAATTTATTGTTGTATGGTGATTAAAATTAGAATTTATGCAGGTGTTGTAATTAGAGTTAACGTAGGTATTATGATACAAATTTTACAGCAACATTAGCAGATCAAAAATAATAGTTGATGAAACATAAATATCTATTTCCAGTTTTATCATTTCATAGTGATGGTGTGACATAAAGCATTGTCCAGGCAGAAAGTGGTGTCACTTTTGTTAAGTGTATTATTTTTTATTTATTGTCCGGCCACCGAGAGAATGCGTTCCTGACACATTGTGTTTGACATAACGAGGTAACTTTGAAAGGCCGTCTACGAAAACAAACAAAAAAAAAGTCGTCTATTTTGACCCTACAAACAAATAATAAGCAATAAAATGATATTAAAACACACTGATTTTAAATTTTATAACTGATGGCTTACTGTAAGGGTAATAATTACTGATAAAATATGTATTTTTAAAAATGTAAACAACATCATATTTTCGTAGGGATGTGCTAAAAATATCAGTCAATTTTAAAGTTATCAATCAATTTCTAATAAAAAAGCAGAATAAGTAGCTTGGTTATAAAAACATGATATCGACGTAAATATGGATATGCTTGAAGCATAACTATTGCGGTTAGTGAAAGAAAATAAATCGGCAAATGTTCGATATGAAATAGATGAATTGGCTCTGCAGTACGGTCATCGGGTGCTGAGACTTATACCATATTATTGCCAATACAATGCTTTTGAGTTACGTTTGTAAAAAGGCAGCAGTTGGATTTTCTTGCTAGTTCTTTTCGACCTTGGGCTTAGCTTCAAAATTAACGTTATACAAGTATCTATACTAATATTATAAAGCTGAAGAGTTTGTTTGTTTGTTTGAACGCACTAATCTCAGGAACTACTGGTTCGAATTTAAAAATTCTTTTTGTGTTGGATAGACCATTTATCGAGGCAGGCTTTAGGCTATATAACATCACGCTGCAACTATTAGGAGCGAAGAAATAATGGAAAATGGGAAAAAAAACGGGGAAAATTATTCATCCTTGAGGGCTTCCGTTGCATGCGCTGCGAAAGCGGTTCTAGGAACCAAAAATATATGTATGAAAGAATAAAGGGACCTTTTTACCACGGGAAAACTTCGCATTCCCACGGGAAACCGACTTCTACGCGAACGGAGTCGCGAGCGGCCACTAGTCTTTAATCTAATTATTTACGTTCCTACAGTAAAACAATACTGTTTCGATTTTGTTTTTTATTATTTTACCTAGATTTTAACTCGTAACAACATAAAACTATTTTTATATTATAAATAAAATATAAATAAGATAAGCAAGTTTTTTTTCTGTTGATTGAAAAATGAATTATCAATGTTGTTTTTTACCCCAACACTAATGGCATGTGTCACAAACGCAATCTCTCGGTGGCCAGACTATAGTTTTCTATTCAATCGCGTACTTAGAATATGAAGTAGTAATACTAATGTATTAGATTATAATATTAGGTAGTAAATGCATGATTGGTACTAAGAAACGTTTATTAATACGGGCCCTAGTGACTTACTTGGACACGCCTCTACATGCAACTATTCGTAAAGTAGCTTTGCTAGCCACACGTAAAAGCTTGATTGATTGACGACACTTTGATTGGCATATCTACGTGCATACATTTTCATAGCATTTTCATTATTCATTTAAATACGTGAGGTCTGCGTATTGAATCTTTATTAACAGGGATTAAAATAGCACTAACGGTTTTAAAATTATACTTTTATTATTCCATTATTCACTGATGGATAGTGGAATATTTATGACACCGGATTTTAAATAAAACAATATTTATGATTATCGACGTATGGATATAGTTAGTGTAATTCAGGGAATGGAATTATAGGACCAAGCTGGTATGTTCCACAACTTACCTTAGCTAAGGAAAGTGAATTGGCATGCTTTTAAAACATTTCCTTGATTTTTATATCGTTTACTTTTAGACTACCTAACTCAGTAAGTGAATGTTCTACGATGTTGCAAGTCAAAAAAGCATGTAACATGCTATACCTACCTAACATTTACCAGTTGAAGTAGTTTTTATCAACCTTGTAGATTCAGGACGTCTTGAAGATTTACTACCGTGGACGTGCATCTGTCACCTATACTAAGGCTGGCTCCTTGTTTCTTCAGGAACTACTGGTTTCTTCTAAAACAGTCCCTGATATATTGTTAGAACTAGAAGGTGAGAGAAGAAACAGTAAATTTTTGTTAAGTGCATGATAAAAAATAATTGTAAACATTGTGTTAATCTTATGGTAGTCATAATAAATTATGATGTTTAATAACAATATTAAAATTTTACTAGGCAATCTAATAACGCAATAAAATGAATATCCAATAAAAATAAACCCAGATATCCAATTGTAGTTTAAATAATATTACTGTAGTTATATGCTTTCATGCTAAAGATTGCGTCCTACCCGTATCTTAGCTTATTTTACAAACGTATTTAACTTGACTGTACCTATATTACTCGTACTTTGCGTAAAAACAGTAAAAAGTCTATTAAATAATACATTTTCACTGTCGGCTGCTACCAGTTCGATTAAATTTTATGCTGTGAATTAAACGTTGTCCATTGCTTTTCCATTATCCCTACTAATATTTTTAATGCGAAAGTAACTCTGTCTGTCTGTCTGTCAGTCTGTCTGTCTGTTACGCTTTCACGCCTAAACCACTGAACCTATTTTGATGAAATTTGGTATGACGAAAGAACTGAACTTGGGAAAGGACATAGGGTATTTTTTACCGCGGGAAAACTTCTCACTCCCACGGGAAACCGACTTCCACGCGAACGGAGTCGCGGGCGGCCACTAGTCGACGATAAAGTTTTTGATAAGTAAGAGAGAAGCAATGTGTATCGTCTCATAAATTATTGGAGTTAGGTCTCCATTATCTTATTTTATTATATGGGTTTGTTTGGATTGAGATAAGGTAAGTTTAGAGCCCATATATTAAAAGCTAGTTAATTGGAGCTGTCGCGTACGATAGGTCCCTTCATAAAGAATAGTGACAGTGGACTATAATGAAGTATAAATAAATCCATTTAACTTCCATCCGATTGCTATGCTAAAATAATGCAATCTTTATTAAACCAAGTTATCTTTAAAGAAATCTATAAAATTGTTTCGTTTTTTGTACTATATTTTTTGATTATAAAAATATTTGTATTAGTAAGCTACGTTTTGTATCCTAGCTATTTATGATGAATATGAATAAAGTATTAATAAAATCATCAAGTATTACGTGGCATATCTACCTATAGGTATCATTGTTAGGTTAACGTACCTATATCGTAGTCAGGTTATCGTCCACGTCTGGCAGAAGTCTTCTGAATTATTAATTGGACTAATATCGTCCCTTGCCATTGTCAAGACTCATTACTGGTAGAAAAATGGATGGAATTGCGTCGCAACGGGGCTTTTCTCTCTAAGTGAGGATGCAGGAAAATCTCCTTAGTTCCTCCCGTAATTAGTTTATTGCTCGGAAAATCTTTAATGGGCTTGGGGAGTCCCTTTTGTTTTTGTGAACGTGGCGGAGACGCCGCCTAGCCTTGTAAAGACTTTGAATGGGCAAAATTAAAGAGATTTCAACTGAGAAGTGCAGATAAAAGTTTCATTAATATTGGGTATTGTGAGTATGTCAAAAATAAGCTTCTTTTTTAGTCATAAACTCACCTTAAATTACAAAACCCTTCCCCTGTCATACAACAATGGTGAACTTAATATAGACCCTAATTTATAATATCCCGCATGTTTATATCGAGACCGCCATCGCAGCAATATGTCAAACACATTTCTGAAAGGGAAACCGCATACCTGCCACCCGTCACCTGCAGATATTTGTCAAAATTCACAACATACGTATTCTCCGTTCCTATTCGTACGATTTCAAACCTTACATCTCTACACTAAAGTTCAACACTGAATGATCGTAATATGAAATATGATTTCTGTAGTATTGTATATTTAGGTAGTTATATCGTCAAAAGTGGCTCCAAACAATCGTCAGAAGCTGTAGATTTATTGACTTTGTTGATAGTTGTTTGGCGTTGGTGGTCAAGTTTTGTAGCAAAGCAACGTTACACCTACTTTTGTCGAAGATATTGAAATATAAAACGATCTTCCCACGTACGTTATAAATCACAATAGAAATTGAAAGATTTATTGATACGTAATATTTTCTTCGAATGAATACATGTTTACAAAACATCGTACAAGGTTTACGATATTTTAATCATACCAACTAAAAAGCTACTGCTATTCCGAGTTTTATTTCAGTTTTATGGTTTACAAATCAATATAGCCCCAACCTTTCCGTGCTACGTCCAGAATTAAGCATAGTAAATAGCAAATTACAAATCGAACGGGATTAATGTTGTGTGACGGGCTGTAAAGCTTTCACGGGGTAAATGCATCTAAAATAGCAATTGGATCACGTAGCCGGTTCATTTCCTGGAATCTTTGTAGCCTTTCCGAGTACTTTTCTACCTGCCTTCCCCCGAATGTGGGTGCCACCGTAATTTATGGCCCTAGATAACGAGGGCTCACGAGCCTTATCGAATCGCCTCTCTCTTTTTTATTCGCATCTCTAGTTCTCTTTTTGGGCCATTCGAGTCGTACCGTGATGTAACCGTTGCTGTTTGTTATCGTCGAACACGGAACGACACTACAAGGGAGGTTTTTTCATGTATTTTTCTAAAAAAACAAGTATAGGTAGCCAGTACGGGAGGTTCGAATTCGTTGTAAATTTCAAAAAGTGGAGCCAAGAAATATTTGCTTCGCTGAACACGGCGGCGGTACTAGTTGGTGCACCTGGCAACTTTCAAGAAGTTTTATTTTATGGTACATTCGTGGTTAGAGCAGCGGTTAGGATCCAAAGTGCAGTACTTACTTAGAAGTTTTATCTGATTTTCTCATTACATAAATAACAGAACTTACTATCTAATGCTGGTATTTCGAATTTTATAGCGAGAAAGTTAGTCATATTTAGTACCTAATTAGCCTTGTTCAAAATAAGAACATCGCAGCAATTTGCAAGACTTTGTTAATTATTTTAGAACGTTAACAGTATTTTAATAGAAATAGTAATCTTGGGTATTCAATTATATTCCTATCACATCATTATCTACAGGAGTTGCAATATTGCTTTCATAAGTTCGGAAACCGAACTAGCCAATCAGAACGACGCCTGAGCAATGGCGTCCATTTCCGGAAGCTACGCTATACTTCCGCGAAAATGCTACTGTAAGTAGTTGCCAGTATCTATCTTTTTAACTTTATTTACTGTTTATTTTGTTACTTCGTGATGGATATCTTTATTTGGAATGCTTCCAAAAATATGCTCGACGTGTAAGGCGGAAGTAGCTTCAACTTCCGGTAATAGCATTGCTCCTAGCGTTACCGCTTCATCAGGATTTTCTGAAATGAATATATGTATTTTATGTTTGTTTTTGTTGTAGCAAAAATAAATTATTTCACATGTACGCGTAATGGAACTTTCATTTTTTTGTTTGTTAGTCGAAACTTTTAAAATCATTGTCCAACGCACACATTGTATTTTTTATTAAAACATTCTTCTCGAACTTTGTAGATTATCTGTCAACAATTGGTAGTTAAATCAAACAATAGATAGTTTGCTTACTCTTCAAATACAACAGAAGCCAATACACAACACAATGTCACATGACTCTACTGGAATTAAAATAAATTCTTCTGTTATCTTATCGGCCTATAAAGAATAGACCTTTGCCTGCCGCATACTGGACCAAAGGAAAAGTTATCTAAATAGAGCAAGAGTCAATGTAGGATGTTCAAAATAAAAAACATGCAAACCGCAATTTATCAATTGATTTGCATAGACTCGCAGGCTTAAAGTCAGAGGTTTTTGTTTTTTCCCTTTCTCTGTAGTACTGATAAGCATTTCAGAAAATTCTCTGGTGTCGGTAGCAAACGTGAAATTAAACAAAACTGCACTAGCTTACTTTATAGTTCTGTTAATGTCGTAACCACCACAGTTTAAATATATTAATATAAGCTGCTATCGTACAACAGGTAGATGGAGAGTGTTCCAGCTTATTGAAATTCGTGTCCAGACTAAGATGAGATTTGTCCCTCGGGGGCACAATTTAGTATGTTTTACCATAATACGGCAGCTGTGTGCCGCCAGTGAATATAGGCTTTAAAGCATTGACTTCTATTAGGTAAAATATATGCATTTTGAATTAAAAAGCTGCAATTTAAAAACTAATCAGATAAAAAAAGTTGTAATAATATCCCTGCAAACACGCAAGTTTTTGAAATATGTATCTTATCTATTTTGACGTACATAAATTTTGCGTAGCTTTAAAAAAATGTGATTAACGCCAGAAGAACATTTTTGTATATTTATTATTTTATCAGCAATAAAGGTAGCGCCTATAGCCAGTAGTGGAATATCGGCTCCCACCGTAGATCCGCAAAATGATTGCCACGAAAGAGATGTTTGATATACTGCTCATTTATCAATTTGCTGGAGGCTTATTGCATGAAAGTGGCGTTTTATGTTTTATTATAGCATAGCGCCTAAAGATAAACTGTCTTTAGCGGTTATTGTGTTGCTCTGGAATACTGACTTAATGAGCTTGTAGTAGCAGATGCTTGAAGTTATAATGTCTTGTATTATAATGGAAGGTCTAATGCGGTGAATGGAAAGGCATTAAGCTCTGATTTAATGATTCTAAAATTACGAAGACTTAGTTCTGTTAATATTCTCCTAAATGAGTCTATCTTGAATAAAAGTTAAAAAAAGAATAATTTAAATCGGAAATGGCGGTGGATAAGTGGGAACGTTAACAACGAACATTAAGAAAAGAACATCTATAAAAAAAAAAAAAAACATGTTTTTTTTGCCTCACTATTATGCTCTAAAACATTTGTGAGAAAGACATCACTGTAAATTATTAGGTGACTATCTTTAAATAATGAATGTTTTATTTATGATAAGTTAATAAAAGTTACAAGGTCACGTCTTCAAAATACTGATACAATTTTCGTTTATTATTATCGCTAACAAGGTAACCACGCACAAGGTCCAAAAAAATGGTCTCCGACGCCCAGAAAATTTGCTCCACCAATTTGTCGTAAATATTACAAAATGGCAACACCCTAGTGAATAGTGGCTTTAAGTTGGGCAAAAAGTTGATGGAATTAGGGCTGCACATATTTTGGGTAAAGGGCCGGTCGTTAATCATTCAGAGGCCGACGGAAACACTTTTCATGAAATGTGTTAAAAGTTTTCGGCAACCATCGGAGGTTGGCTCTGTGTGATGATTTGTCAAAAAAAACTTTGTCGTTTCTGTAAGTTATTAAAGAAAACATAATATGATGTATAAAACGTTAAAACTTTTACACAATGTTTTTAAATCATACCTATTAAAGAAACAAGCTTCGTTTATGTAAGCGGTAGAAGCAATATTAATTAATATGAATGGAGGCACAGGTCAGACATGGTAACCTTCTTTTAATTAATAACAATTAGCTCCCTAACGACTTCCATAATTTTAACATAAAGTTATGATGTCAGAAAACTTGTATTACAATTGCTAAGTCTTATACGGCTTTTTATAACAATTACCTATTGTACGTTGTTATTCAGAAATAATTTACTGGAGTCTGACTTATTAATGACAATAAAAAATAAAAAGTTTTTTTCTTTATTATTTGTATTCAAATACCGTGTATACATTTTCTTCTTTGATAATATACGAGGATCTAAGGATAGTAAAGTATAATAGCATTATAAGAATAAAAAGCGTCTTTTGTAATTGCAGGATAACAAATAACTTTATCGAAACTTGAATTTTAATTATGGTCTCCTTCTACAAAAAACATAAGTTTGTTTACTTTCACTTCAAGTTCCTCTTTTTTTTTTAATATAAAAGAACCTTTTTGTACAAATGTATAACATCAATTCCAATTTTTTTTTAATTCTTCTTCTCCAAAACAAAAAACTTCAACTCTACATAGACTAAAATAGCATATATCAAGAGACAGAGCTCCACAACAATAACAAATGAAACGAAGGAACAATCCGTGGAATATGTGCACACGGGTTCCGCTGATTTTCCTCTAGAGACTTCTTTGTTTTCAGCCAGTAACCATCGGGATTAATGGTCACCATTCGTTTCCTTTTTGGAGGTAGGACGAAAGTAATGTTTGATATTTGTTAGTAGACTTGCGTCGTGTGAACAATTGATTACGGGAAGGCCTTGATGGGGTTGTAAATCAAGTCTTAAAACGTTACGTTTGTAGTTATTTTGTGAACATGGGTACGTAAAGTTATTGTGATTGTAAAAATGTGTCATCCTATACCTAACAATTCTAATCCCAAATTGATTTTAGATACTTTACTCGGTAATTTGAATATTTCTTGGTTTACATCGTTTTTAATATTAGGTTTTTTTTTGGGTTATGAAATTATGTTAATTAAATTAATTAAGGTATGCTAGGACAGGAGACATATTTTTACAAAGCAAATAACATTTTCGATTCTCAAAATGCAACCATAGACATAATGATATACTTTCAAAATCAACAATAGTGACATGCTATGCTTCATTTTAGTAACTTGGATGTCCCCTGAGGATGATTTATCATCTTCCAACAGCTCGACTAGTAGTCTTAGCCCTAACAGGTCCCTACGATCAACCCTAAGGCGTTTATCTATATTTATTTATAGAGCCCGAGAGGTTTTAATTTACAATTCTGTTTTCTTATCAAAATTTATAGCTAACAACTTAAGTACGAATAAATAAAACATCAGAGTGGTCGTAAGTCGTTAGTTGGTGAAATTAGCCAGCAATTTATACGGGAAGGGAAGGAACATGATATTATGACTATATTTATTTATCGCCACGATCTGGCAAAGGTTAATCTTGATTGAAGGTAATGTGAGTTCTTACCAATTTTAATAGGACGGCACATATTCGATTAACATTAAAAATGTAATAGATTTATTTAGAATGTTATATTTTTTTGTATATAGGGGCAATGTTATTAGCGCTATTGTGTGTTTATGTAGTGAGGCATAATTAAGTTTTACTTCAAATATTTAATAGAACGTTAATTTAGAGTAGACCGTTATTAAAGTAGTTTGGATATCTATTATAAGATAGATATCGGTGCTTAATTAAATATTGTTAAAATAAATTGCTTTCTATCTCTTACAATACATTTTTAACTGCTATTTTTTTTTCAAATATTAACCTATTTCTGTTCTCACTTTATGCGTCGCAGCCGTAGTCCTAGTATAAAGTTAAAAGAGGTTTTCCCAAATAGCTAAACCTCAACTAATAAAACCGTAATCTCTTTACTTTACCCGGTTCTTGTTTATTTTGAAGCCCATTTTTCGACGCCTGCAGTCGTTCGCTCTAACAATTTTCTTGAAATGTCTGAACACCCATTTTAGGAGAATTATCTTCCTTACGTTACGAGCTACCTGAAGTTTGACTTCATTGAATTTTCGTCCTTATTTCTTCAAGAATATGGCTCGTGTTAGGTTAGCAAGACAAACAATAGGTGTCATAAGTACCTATAGGATTCCTTTGTCACAGATGGTTTAACAACTCGATTATTACAGCTGTTATTTGATGGGAAATATCATATAAACAATTACTTAAGTTCTAAATTTTTTATCTACTTTAGATATTTAACAAATTTATACACAAACTTACTTTAATTACGAATCTTAAGTTTCTCATTAAGTTTTGAAGTTACTTATAAGTTTTTCAATAAGTTAAAAATTCAAATGAAAAGCCAAGAAGAAAGTTCCAAAGCCAACTAAGCTCGCAACTCTTAACTTAAATATTATAAGGAAAGTAAAAAGTTTATATTAAACCATTGCTTATCTTGTAGCGCTTTAGTTTGCACGATATACAATTTGAAAAACTGATGGCGTTTTTACGTATCTATATTAAAAGTAATTAATGCAATACTAATGAATGAATAGTTGTTCTAGCTAATTTTATATCATACAAAGATGCTTCCCGTTTTTTTCCAAAATGAGTATTTAAGTTTTGTTAATTATCTTAATTATGTTATCATTTATTTCACAAATTGTGAATAAAAACTTTTTTTGCTTCGGAGTTTACTTTAAACGACCGTTTATTACACCAATTATGTTTTGGTCATTAATTCCCAAAATATTTTTGCGCCGTTTTAATATTTTACATTGTTTTCCCATATTAAAGTGGTCTCAAATATCTCAAGTGTGTATTCACGTAATGTTATAAAACGATAATTTTGCAAGAATTTTCTGAATATCTGTAAAAGTTTTGTGTATTTCGAAATACAAGTTGGAATTCAATTTTTTTTCCGGAAGACTTAACTAGTTTTCAAATTCAGCCCTTAGTTAATGTATCTTACAGATCTTGCGTTTAAATTATATCGCTCCCACTCTGTATCGCGATCGCAATACAAATCCGATCTTTCGTGAATAGCTTTCCTTTTAAGTGTGCACTTAACTCTGCTTTCCCTGGTAAATGGTTGTGCAGTATTTGTTCCGCAAATTTCGAATACAATTATTAAGGTATGAGGAACTCGAGCATTCTCCTCCTTATGCAGTCGTTATAAATACTGCTCCTACTAATGTTGGATCTCCATTGTTTTCTAACTATGGCTCTTGGTGTATTGTGTGGAGGGGATGATGTATAGCCTGTCTACAGTCTAGTGGGAGAGTATGTGTAGTGCATGTTAGAGCTTAGTGCAATGCGTCATTTGATCAAGAGGCTGTAGGCACGGATACGTCATGGCAAGATGCTGCAGAATTAATAATGCGCTATATCATGACGTTAATATTGAAATGATGGAGATGAAAGATGATTTGATTTATCTTAATATTGTATGAATAGTATTTAAGAAGATGTTGTAGCAAAAGGTATTTAATAATGACTTAGTTATTATTCTCCTGTAAAAATAAAAAAAATTAACGGCCTTACAAAAAACACAGTCATTTACCTTTTAAATTTTAAAAGTTCAATCCATAAGTTTCTGTGATTATTTAGTTATCTTCGCTTAAGCATTAGAAGATGGAAATGTAGAGAGTTACCAATATCGCAAAACATTCTTTGTCTGTTCGTGGGCAGACTATCGAGTTCACAGTAATTATGTCTCGCAACTCGTACTCGATAATAACACCTTCGCAGGACAAGCCTCCGCTGTAAATAATCCAAAATGACCGTAGATTAACGTGCAAAATTATAGTTTCGCCAAAAAATTTACTATGAAGTTTTAAGCCATAAATTCAACTCGTAATTGAAATATACCGACGTATTACAGGACATTTTTGTTTCACTGCGGAAAATTTACCGTATTCAGAATCTTAAATATTCAAAGAAAAAATGCCTCCGGTCCGTAAAGAATATACTTTACTTCCGACACGTGAGAACAGCTAAGCGTTTTTTCGCGGGGAAATTACGACGTATGCGACAAAATTAAAATAATGCTTGAAACTAGAGAACAAGTTTTATTCCGTCTGCAAGGAATATTTGCACCCATAAAAAGTCTGCTTCGCACGACGGGCACAGACGGAACGACGACTGTTTAAGATGGCAAAAAACATAGAAACAGAGAAATTTAAAACTTAATTTGTTTTTCTTAAGACAATGTTACAATACACAGACGGCTGCTACAAAGCAACTTCAGAAACTTTTTTATTTTTTAACTTCGATACAGCTATCGTACTAAGGCGTAGAACACAAAGTTTCTATTCTCAATTCCCTGAAGAAATTTGAAAGTTAACTTTGATTTCAAGATGTGGGCGTTTAAATTTACATGAAGTTTTATTATAATTTACGCCAATTACCATCGTGGAGGTAATTATAAAAGCTATAACATTTTTAGTACCTACAATTAAAATAGTCATCGGAGTTAGGTTTAAAACGCCCACGTTCAAGTCTAACTTAAGATAAAGGCAGCTGCTAATTGTCTGGTGATTATTCCTTATTTAACATGCTATATGAAAGCCAACGGCTGATAAAAATTGTATTTTAAATTACTGAAGTGGATGCACTTTCAAGATGACCATACGATTGCAATTGCGAAAACAAAAGTCATAATAAAGGTATCAATTACCTCTTTTACGAGTGCGTAATTTCAAAAATGATGGACTACGTGTCCATTACTGAATCCGGTGCAATAATTAGGAGCTCATTATCACCTGTAATACCAGTGACATTTATACTTTTTGTCGTTAATCCTCGAGTTGTTTTTCTGTTGCTTTATAATAGGTAGGTCGGTGGGTAGGTGGATTGCACGCTAACTATTAGCAGGTTGCAAATTTATGCGTTGTCGGTTCTGGGCCCTCGCGTAGGTGCAGGCGCCGACCAAGCGGCACGTTCTAAAGCCAATATAAAATTTAATTGGGCAATTACATTTGCTGAAGTACTTCTTGCACTCAGGATGGATTGACATGGATTCTGTGCAGTTCGTTAATAATGTTCGTTATGAGTACCTAGTAAAACTCTTGTTTTTATTGTGGCTGCTCTGAACAAGGTTAAGTTTAGGTGCTTTGAAGAAACACTGATTAGTTAATTTTCGTAACCTCAACCTCGTTGCTGCCTCAACGGTTTTTTACAAAGAAAATGTCTCGGGCGCTTGACTGTGAAACCGGTGTTTCCTTATTTCATCAAGTGAGGCGTACATCCATCGCACTTCGCGTAATAGGTGGCAGTGTGGCTGCCATTAATCACCCGACGTCAGGCGGGTTAAGCGGAGGAAATGCCCGTAAATAGCTGAATGCAAAACACGGCAGTTGTCTACTCATCAATCAATGCTTCCAGGGTTAACCCGCAGAGACGTTCATATTGGCAGAATTGGCTGGAAATGTTTTTGCTAGGTATTCTGCTCGCGTTGACTTTATGATCATAAAACAAAACATCAGTACAAGTTTGTAAGGTTCCAGAATTGTTTAATAAAACCTTAATTGTATCTGAAATTCATATTAATTTTGGTTCCTTTTCCAATTTTCAACTTCAAACGCAAGTCATTATTCAAATAAATCTGACTTCATCTCTCGTTGAAAATTGTACCTGTTTTCAGTTAAATTGGAATGAGATTTATAGTTGAAATTTATGGTCTAGGAAGTCTAATTAACCGGTTCAAAAGGTTTGCATAAATCTTTCAACAGCTCTAGGATTAAACTTAGGAAATGCTTGAAAGTTCCTGGCCTTTTTTTTAAATGTTAGTTTTAATTTTTTTAAAATGTATTCTTGTTTCGCAAAAAACATTTTAATGAACATATTAAAGTAGGTACCGAAACACATGAATCTGAACTCAGCTGTTGAAAGTGTGAGACAAAATCCGAATCCAAGACAGATTCGCGGTAACCGACATAAATCTTTCCTGGTATCAGAGATCACTGCTGGTGACGAGTGTTGCAGTCAGTAACAGTAGCTTTGCTGTCCACACCACGCGCCATTAGTAGGTGTCGCTGTCAAACTTCCAAGGAAGACAAACATCCAAGTACCCGGAATGGATTTTTAATGTTTTGAAGTGTTTTATTGCAGACACAGATGTGGGTGGCGCTAGTCATTTTACGCTTCGTGTGCAAATAAGCGGTTTGTTCTTAAGATGACAGGGCGGTTCAGAGTTCAGGGATATCAGTTATACCAAGAAAATTTCTTCGTATTCCCACGTTTGTTTTAGATGTTTTGTGGGAAAAAATAAATTATTGCTGTAATACACAACCGTAAACAAATTTCTTATTCAGAGTTAGTAGCAGCAAGAGCATTCAATTTGATGTACTCCACAAACGCCGGAATATTTTAATAGACTTCGAGGTCAATGTATGGATAGTTTCACGATTAGAAAACGACTTCTACACAATGTCACACTATTTACATATGCAGAGACTTGCTCCTTTTACGAGCTTCTTCTGGTAGTCTATTAAATTTAGTAAGTATAACCAATGTAAGTTGAACTCTCTGTCTCTTCTGAGTGTATGATGCCGAAAAAGAGGTTTTTTTAGGGTTTGTTATGAGAAGGGGTCAAAGGGTACTGGTTAAGTTATTTCTATTGGAAGTATAGGCACGTACGGCCGTCGACGACATCCGTGTGGCTTCTGTTTTTCTACGTTGATTACAAATGGACTGAGCAAACTCAAGGTTGAAGTAAAAGTAGAGCGTATTCTAAGAATGAGACTGGATTTATTAAGCACGCCTTAGATAATTTAATAATGTTATTGGCTCTCTTAATGATAGTAGAAATATAAAACGAGAAGGTTAAAATTTTTCTATTAACTTATCGATCTTAAATCAATATTGAATACTTTTTTATTTATTTCTTGGCACATGCCAAGGAGTTACGAAAAGAAAGTAGTCCTGCCCTGAACACAGTTTCATGATAGTTAAAAATATAAAAGTGTAAAACCAGTTTCTATACAAATTATAATTTCATTAGCTGCTAAAAATGATCCAAATTAATGCAACTGATAGTGAATCACGCCCACGTTTTGAAAGTAGTTTCGTGTGGTATTTTCAAGAGGAAAGTGAGCGTCCAGCATTGTCTCATGTTTTTTTATCCGATACAGACCATTACATCCCTGTTCTTTTATTTTTACATACCTACCGAACGATATTAAAGGCATTGATTTGCATATTGGATAAAAATTCCCCAGTAATGACCGGGTCTCCATAATTGTGGAGATTGCAACCGGTTTAACAATTAACAGATAAGTTTAATTAAAGAGTATGGTAATATCCGATGCTGTACCATTAGCCTTATGAAACGGTTTGACATCTTTTAATTTTCATGCCGAGTTTATCGCGGTAGGCCTCTTGATGTTGACATTAAAATTAAGTGCTAATTAATTTTGACTTGGTGGGAATGAGATAAGTCTAAACTTAAGAATGTTCGTATTTTATTTACTGGAATGATTAGGATTAAAGCATTTCAGTTATTTTTTTTCTTCTTTAAGTTAGGACTTAATAATCCAGCTGCATACAAGTATTAAATTTCTTAATTTCCTTTGTATTCATATTATGTGTTTAGATTTTTATTCTTTAGAATTCAATTGAATAGGGAGCGTTTGCACACTTATTAGCTTGGTAAAAATGGGTGCTTTTGTATGTACCGTGCGTGAATGACCTCTTCAGTGTATAATAGTGCGCAGAGGGATGCGCAGAAGCGCGTGCGCAAGGGGGGCGCGACCGGTTTGAAATTAGAACGTTTTTTATTTAAACCCTGGCCCTTTGTCGGCGCCCGCCCGGTGCGAGCATGCGCTAACTCGACAAATGCGTCAAATGAAATAAGCCGTATTTTATTTCCCTTCCTTTTTTGAATGTTCAATACTTTTTTATTTTGGGTCGATGGAGTGGTTTAAAATGAAAAGCACTTTTTTGGACCTATCGAATCCAATGTTTATCGAACATTAAATAATTTAGACTGTTATGTGAATTAATTCCAACTGTAAATCTTCGGTTGGGATTTTTTGTGTGGGTGGGTTCCATTAATAAGTTGAGGTTGGTAAACATTTAAAAGTTAATTGAGTTTGTGATTTTAAATTAAATGTATGCAGTCATTAAAATGTGCAATCGTAAATATTCAAATACCGACTTATTCATAAAAATGTTTTGTAAGAAATATATTAGACCACGATTTATTTTCGTCGGTAACGATTGCAATAGTGTTCCTTTCAAATACTCATTTTATCCTGACAAACCTATATATTTGAAAGTTATCGCTTAACCTTATCTACAAATAATCAGCAAATAAAATCGTTTGCATCAGAACGTTGGACTGGCAAAGCAAAGCGACATCGAATCTCAGCTCAGTAGAGTGGAGAGTAAACATAGCATAGATGAACAAGGGACTCTTGATAGTACGACGCACGCCACCACGCCGAATGGTTGTGTGAACCTCGATTTCAAACGCCGAACGCGACGCGATGCCGCGGCACGCCTTTGCCCCGAACTTTTAAAAAAATTAAAAAGCAATGACAATAGTGTAAACGGCGGCGAAATTGTGGAAAATGTTTTCGTGGAAAAAGTGTGTGTAAACATGTAATATTTTTTGGTGTGTGAAAATTATAGTGCAATTGTTGAGGCAGTATGGTGGATGTTGGTGTTAATAAGTGTGATAACACCATAAATGGAAGGAGCCAATTTGTGTTTCTCGTTCTTGTGCATTTGCTTCTTATTGGATTGAATGGGACTAATGGTAAGCTGAGTTGTAAATTGCTTTATATTTTTATGGCGTTGTAGAGTCGCGCGAATTACTTTATTATCGTACCTATTTTGTAAAGTGTTTTATATTTAATTCATTATTGCGTATTTAGGTGGAAACAGTAGCTTTTGATTTTAAGACCAACACCATATAAGAAACAATAGCCTAAATTCTTGCTTTTAATCAAAATTATTAGATGTGAATAAAACCGTTATGATTTAAAAATAAATTGTGCCAATGTTTTTTTTTCCTTTTTTTAGAAAGAATTAAATCGGTTTGTGATGTTTAAAATTACCTAAAGGATTAAATCAGACATATGCATTTATAATCCGTCGATCCGACAAATACAATCTTTTTTAACAATGGCACTTTAATTAAAACTAGTTTTATACAACATACAAACAGACAAGCATAACAGGCAATTGCGTGTATCATCAAATCGAATAAAAATAATTGAAGCACCGTGAAGTCAATTAACAAAATTTAGGTAGTTTCCCAACAGAACAATGACGCCTTTATTTTTAAACTCTGCCCTAATTGAAGTTAACGGACAGCGTTAAATTACAAATTAAATGTAGTTCGAAGGAAGCCTTATTAATTAACTGTGTTTTTTTTAAAGAAAGCTACAGCTACGGTTCTAGTTGTCGGGTTTTGGAGTTGAAACTAACCGGCTTTTCCTTAAACAGATGTTTTAACTCGCTTTATCTCGCATTCATCAACTTTATTGAAATGTCTCCCAGCGTTTAGTATTGAGATTTATTGTAGTGACTTACCCGGTTTTGCCTTATTTCGGTAAACATTAAGAAGGAGTTATTTCATATTAGGGAAATAAGTGGGTAGCATGTTTCTAAATAGTTGTTAAGTAAATCATTTTAAATTCGAAATATGTTTGCTAGTATTTCGGTAGATACTATCTTTAATAAAAGCTCAGTGTCTAGCAAATCCTTGATCGTGATGGATTGCTTATTTAGATTTTTATCATCAATACTGCCATTTATCATTTACTTGTATCCTTTCGCATAAGGAACTACTAATGGATAGAATAAAAAGTTTACTTTAAAAAAAGTGTCTGACATAATATCTAACCATAAAATTATAGTTTGGTTAAGATTTTTGTTTTGTAAAACTTTTTAATTTAGCGAACCCGTTATTAAAATAATCACAAAATCAAAATAACTGTAAAATCTTAATTTTTGCATACAATGAACATTGAATTTATAAAGTTTCTGCAAATTTGCGTATAAAAGAGCGTTAAGTTTGGCTTAACACCAGCAGTTACTGGCTTAATTGCAATATTCAAAGCAAATAAGTGCTGCATCTCTTAATTAAAATGAAGTTAAAATGTGTATTTGCTACTGTGTTATAAAAGAGCATGTAGGAATTAAAAATAATTTATGATTTTTTAATTCACTCACACGGTTTTTGCTATTTATTCGGTCTATGTGTATATTTTTTTCTACTTTTACCTTTTGGACTCAAAATTAAGAATGGCTTTAATAGTTTTGCTATATCGCCCAATCTTTTTTTCAAATACGTTTTATGAATGACGAAAGAAATAAATGCTAGTAACCTTTGAAACCAATGAGTAATTGATTAAATTTATACTCATTAGAGAAGCTGTATATTAATAATGCAGACAGTTTGTTAGGGCCATGACTTAATAATGTCATTTAATTGATTATATGCAGAATATATTGAACATATCCTGACTTGTTTGATTAAATGATTTGTTTGTGTGAATAAACTTAATATGGCTTTTATCAGGTCAATTGCTATTATAAATTTGCCTACGCATATGAATAACTAATAATATTATTACTTTGTAGGCGATCACAAGTAAAAAGTTTAACCTTATTCTACATACATATTTAATAAAATAACAAGAAGTAACAAAAATAAAGCAGCTATAAATAACAAAGACCATAATATCAAGTTCTTCATAAAATCTTATTATCCTCTCCCAGTGTTACACAAAAAGTGTTACAAAACAACCGTAAATGTATCATAAGATACTCGCGTGAAGTTATTAATTATTTTATATCGTCCGTTCCACCCACTATATGTAATAAAAAAAGTTCACCGTGTCAAGATAATGCCTCCAGATGTATTATATCCTATAAGCTATCAGGTAAAGTGACAAGTATTAATAAACTACAACTACCGATGTTGACCGCGATAATACGGACAAAAGAAGAAAAATAATATAAAAATGTACACCACAGGTCGCTTATCGGCGGGCTCCCATATCTGTACATTTATGTAAATAACTATGGCCAATGTGAATTGAAACAACTGGACAATATGGCGCATATAAAATAAATTAGTTCTAAGTAAAATCTAGTGTGTTCTAACCTACATAAATATTTCTACTTTAACTGCTTTTCATGGTTTTACATAATTACCTTCTGGGGCAATAACTTTACCTTTAACAATAGGAATATAACTTTTAAACAAAGTAAACTTTCCATCATAAATATTAAGTTAATAATTATATATTCCTCGTATTTAAACTAGTTCAATTCATTAGATTCTGTGGTAAATCTGGAAATCTATGAAAGGGGTATTCAATGGCTAACAAAATAAGATTTTTATTTACACGTTGAAGATGCATCTGCTACTGCGGTTATTAAGGTCAAAAGTCAACACTCTGCGGTAGGCAATATTTTTACCATGACACACATTCGGCTTATGCAACAATACATATACTGCTAAAATATACTTCCTGTATTTATTTCTTAAATTATTTAAATAGCTACGATGTCTAAAGCATTGAACTTTGACAATGAGTGTGAATGAACTGAGAATCAACCACTTTATCTGAATATTTATCTAAACCCAACGAGAAGTCAAAGGTGGAGGTTATTGAGAGATCCATAGATTTCTTTTTTTGTGACTAATAAAAAGGTCTTTTGTGTAGACACGAATCGTCTGGTCTTTAAGAGCGCTTCGAAAATAATTTAGTTTTTTGGTGTAGGAATTGGTTTATTATTAGTATTGTTTCCAATGAATTAACATCATATTACTAAGAACTTTTCTACAAGTTTTCATGAATATATTTTTGTCGAAAAATATGAAAACAGTTCGATTATTTTAGAGATCTAAGAAAACAGTCATATTTTATGTCTTTACTTGTTGAACCCTGCGGTTTCACCTGCGTCAATAAGCATTGTGAAAAGAAAAACATGCAAATAAACATTAAAAACCTATTTTTATTATTGCTTTATTTCAATTAACCATTTACTCAACAAACCAAGGAAAGTGTTTAAAAATTATGATTATTTCAAACTATAAAATAAATATTTCGAACTAGTAGTTCCTGAGATTAGATGAGCGATTTATTATGACATTAGGTAAATATGGATGATAATATTTATTGAAGCTGATCTTTATTAATTGTAATTTTTCATGTCACTTTGAACCAACCAACTGAAAAACCAAATTGCATACTTACTAATTTACATTTCTTTTGTTATAGCTCAAAATCGCGCACCCCGGATTAAAGAGCATCCTTCAAATACGGTATCTGGTCGTAGTGAGCCGGCTACTCTGAGATGCGTGGTGGAAGGACGACCAAAACCCTTAGTCCAGTGGTACAAGGATGGGTCACCTCTACCACCCGCTGAAGATGGGCACAGAGTACTTTTAGAAGATGGACTACTGTTTTTGAGGTAAGAGAAACTTTTTTTTAAGTAGGGACTTCTTTTTTCTTAGGATCCAATTAAAGACATGTTTCTTAGAGTTGTAAATCAAGTTAACAGGTGATTTAATGACTAGAAAGCCTATAAAAACTGTATCAGCTGCCATTATTGCTGTTTATTCATGACAGAAAAACTACCCTACTTTCCCCAAGGTTGAAATTGCGTCAATCAACTATCTATAGCAGACAATAACCATAGAGAGGGTAATAATGTAGGCAAATGTTTTATTCAAAGGGTAAATCGGGGCAAGAAAGAGAGCGACGAAGGTGTGTATTGGTGTATGGCACGCAACATTGCTGGCGAGGCAGTCAGCCATAATGCATCGCTCAATGTTGCAGGTAACCCCCATTATCATAAATAAGTGATCGGCAAACCTAATGATAGAATGCATCGTCTATAAAGCTTTGTTTGAAGCGTCATTGCTTCTTTTTTATTGCGACCCCCGCAATTAGAACTAAAGGTTTCACTTGTCGATAAATACAGTCGGCTAACTTTTGTATTCATTTGTATCAGTGACATGTGTTTTAATTCGCAAGGTAAAAAAAACGGCTAGTCACGGTTGATATTTTTACTGATTTGAAATGCGGAATGAATATAGATTTTTGATTTGTATATTAATTTCAGTGATCCGTGACGAATTTAGAGATGAACCAAGAGATGTTCAAGTTTCGGCTGGTGAACCAGCGTTATTACAATGTTTACCTCCTAAAGGAGTTCCTGATCCATCCGTAAGTTGGATCAAAGATGGTCAATCATACGAAGTTGAAGTGAATGGCAGGTAAAATTACAAAAAGTCATTATTTTTTTTCTTTCATATCCAAGGTAGGACAAATTTTGAGAAATATTTTTTTGTTTTAGGGTAACAATTACAGACACAGGAAGTCTAAAATTTATAGAAACATTACCTACGGATAGTGGAGTTTACAGATGCGTAGCATCGAATATAGCCGGGGACAGACAATCAAGAGCCGCCGCACTTATAGTATTAAGACGTCCACATTTTACTGTCAAACCTAGTAATATTACTGCATTAGTTGGACAAGTCGTGGAATTCAACTGTCAGGTACATATCACATTCAAATACCAACCCAGGCTTATTAGCCCAACCACCTACTGTGACTTTTATAACTAATAATTATCTCGTCTTATTTATCATTAATACCGTCTATAGAATTTCAACACTCGCTAATGAAATAAAATGGAAAATTAAAAATTAAGAAGTTGTTAATGCATCTTGATGACATGTTTATTTATTTAAAGAGTTACGACCCGTCTGTAAAGATAACTTGGGTCAAAGAAGACGGTTCTTTGCCGTCTCGATCAACAATAATTCGGGGACTATTACGACTGGAACACGTGTCGATAAACGACGCAGGCGTCTATTCCTGTAGAGCCGACAGCCACGCCGGTCCTAGCATCACTAGCGCAACTCTTACAATCTACTGTAAGTCACCATATGGACCGCTTAAATTTAACTACACTAATAATTTTATACACGAGCTATTTAAAGCCGACCGTCTGTTTTAGCGTTGCCGCACTTCACGCAAATACCATCAAATCTAACCGCATGGGAGGGCGATGTAGTCTCTATTCCGTGTGAAGCCAAAGGCATACCCACACCGACGACTTTTTGGATTTTGGAAGGGAAATACGATTCTATGCTCTTTCCGGAATGCATGAAAAGCAATACAAGTTTGCTTTTTTTGGATGGGGCCAGACCTGAACATAGCGGAAGAGTTATTTGTACCGCTGTCAATGCAGCGGGGAGTATTATGCAAGAGGCTTATCTTAATGTTTTAAGAAAACACAATGACAAGTTCTACGGGTCTTCCTTGGATCAGCAAATAGTATTACAAAATGAACGTGAGGCTCACATGACGCAGTATGAATTTTTACAAGCTAGAAAATATTTACAACAAAGTGTTTTAGTTCTAAAACGAGTCGAAACTTTATCTTCTAATTCGTTAAAAGTTGTTTGGGATGTGAGTATTGAGCAACGTTTCCTCACAATTACTAAGTAAAGCTTCTTGTGTTTAAATAGGCTCATATAAAATTTAATTGCAGGTTCTAACAGACTACAATGAATATTTAGAAGGCGTTAAAATTTGGTACAATGGAACTACCTTAAATTGGCGTAACGCAAGTACTGACATCATTCCTATTCTTGGTGGTTCCGATGTACTGCTTTGCTCAAATGGGTCGCTAACAAACGTCGATAATAGTGGAACTTCCAGTTTTATACTATCGGGATTAATGGCGTATACTCAATACGATATATTCTTGATGCCATTTTATAAAATGCTCCTTGGGAAGCCGTCTAATTTGATGACTGGATATACTGATGAAGATCGTAAGTTTAATTGTTCTGGTTTTTAACTTATATTGGTTAATTTACTTAAAATACTTTATGGGTGTGTCTTTAACATGGATTTTTTCTTTTTCGTTGATTAACTACTTCGTAGGTTCTTAAAAATTCTCTTTACTTTTAATAAAGTATATACCTACTTTCACTTATCCCTACTCCATTACCAAGGTTTAAAAATAATTACGGCTTGTTATTTTTTTCGTTTATATCTAAATATTCAACATTTATTAGGTATAAAGTCGAAAATAAGTTCACTCACCACATTTTTTTTTTAAATCTTTTTACCGTTCAAATCTCCCAAAATTTCTTCCTTGAAACTCCTTATACCACTATATCCTTATCCTTACGTAATATTTCGTCGCACAGTTCCGAGCGCGCCTCCCCAGAGCGTGTCGGCGGGCGTGATCAACGCGTCGGCCGCGTGGATCCGCTGGGAGCCGCCGCCCGCGCACACCTGGAACGGGGAACTCACGGGGTACATGGTAAGGATAATTTTGACCAGAAACCTACCAATCACGGGGTACATGGTAAGACCAATCTTACGTTACCAATTGCTAAATTAAGCGAAGAAACGCAGTTTAGAAAACCTAGTCATCAAAGATTTTATCTGAAGTTCTCAATGAAACAGAAACTAGCAGTGAGATCTTGCTAGCTTTTTGTGATGATAGTTTTTGGAAGAATGCTATGGAGGAAATAGTTTGTGCACAGATTACGAGTATAGTTTAGTATAATTTTTTTAAACGATGTTATTAAGGTGCGACTGTGAAATATTTCTGTCATATAATTGGAAAATGTAAAAATTAACACTTTTATCAAATGTTTAATTTTAACGCTAGATTGATAAACACAAATAAAACATTTCTTTTATAATATTCACGTACATGAAATAACTTTACTGTGGCTTTTCCGAATTGCACACAAGTTAGGTTTCAGTAGCAATCCATTCAATGCCTAGGCTAGTCCTAATAATTACGGTTCCAACTCGCCCCGTGAAATTACTGCTAAGTGCTAGTCACGTGTGTTTTACGTGTTTGAAACGTAGGTTCAAGCCGCCGTATGATTGTAGTTTACATATACCTACACGACAACGGATAGTGGATCCAAACCATGATTATCATGTGAATCATTTATTTGTTTCTAACGATCTGCTTCACTTATATTATGATTCATGGAATATCCTACTTTACTGTATAATAAATCATGGGGATTTAGATTGTCGTATTTTGCCTTATATTTTACGGCTAAAAGGACCGTAACAATTACAAAACGTTACGATTTGCTCTCTGACGTTTACGATTGTATATTTTTGTTCGATTTAGAGATACCATAAAAATATTATTACTGAATACGTATACAACAGCTGTGAATGGAATGAGTGAATGGGTTGTAAAATACGACATGTTTATTTTCCTGCCATTAATGGTAAAAGAGTTTATATTTTTGGCTGAATCGTTGCTTAAGAAAGATAATGGCATCTCTTTAGTTACTTTGTAATAAAATGTTTTGAATCTTTTTCTGAATCGAAATCTTTTAACAGTGATGTTGACATAAAGATAAGGGAATATTATTATCAATAAAATTTGTCTAGCAAGTAACCGCAAAGGGGAATGTCATGTTCAATATGATAAAAGTATCCGCTTGTAATGTCCAGCGCTATAGACTACTGATTGCAATTTATGACAACGTTTATTGACTCAAACAAACAGTTAAGGAGCCGGGGTGAAGTTAAATCGAACTTTAGATATAAGTTTACTGCTTACATAAATAATAATCTTAATTAAATTGGTAAATTAACGTGTACTTACAAGTAATAACTTCAAGCGTTAATTGAAATTGTTAGTCATAATATGTTTTGATAAAACAATATTGTAGAGTAAGAACCTAGCTATACTGGGTGTAAAAGAACTGCTTCCGAAAACAAAAACTGGGCATTGCTGGAGGGGTACAGGTAACGTTTTGAGCAAAAAAAAATTTTTTTTTACCTACTTTTCCGAAATTGGATTAATACTAAAAGAATTTTCGATGATGTCAAATTAAATAGGGTTTTAATTTAATTTGCAATGTAAATAATCGCAGCTGAACCGACAGTTGATGTGTGAACGATGATTTCAAGCGGCGAATATGACTTTTCAATCCTTAATAACTTTTTTAAATTGAGTTTTCTAGGTATACTGCTAGTGAATTTAGTGACTATTGAGGCTCAAGAATACATGGTTCCAGGCTTCGGAAGTGGTTTTTTACACCCGTTAGATGCGTATTTTTTAATCATAAAAATCTAGGTTTACATGATAAGTTTTCCTCCTAGATTGAGATCCGCGTCAGCAGCGCCAACAACAACCGCGTGGTTGGTCAGATATCGCTCGGGCCTCGTACTAGGGCTGCTGCTGCCTCATCCCTAAGACCTGGTGGAAGATACAGTGTCAGGGCTGCAGCAGTCACTAAAAGAGGTCATGGACCTTTTAGTGCTCCTGCTGTTTTACACATGCTGCCAACCCACACGCACACACTACACGTACAGTGAGTAGCTGTTCTAAATTTAGGTCTTAAACTGTTGGAGTTCTTTGGGATTTGCTGAAATAAAGTTACGATTGAATAAAACTTAGTTCTTCAGTTTCTATGTAGACTTGAATTGTCAACTCTTAATCTCAAATCATATAAAACAAAAGTGATAAAGTTTAATTTGGTCTCAATTTCGCTTTGGACAATCCTATTAATTTTCCAGTCAATATCACAAGCCCCAATAAAATAACTTTTAAGCACCCATTTTTAATTTGAATAGCTGCAACAGAGAAGGTTATAAAAGTTACAAGTCGATTTGCTCTGGTTATGACATCCAATGAATTATTATGTAAGAGCTTGTCGTTAGAACTGTGCCGTTCAATGCTCGTAAGTCTCTCAACTTTGACATTTCAAGTACACGCAAGTAGTGTTACTGAACTTTTAGAACACACTTTGTCTTTCCAGTCTTTGTTTTCAGTGCCTTATGATGGGTAAAGATGACTTTGCAGTCGTTCAATTGCTTTTTGATTAACTTGTATGACTTACGAAGTTCTTGTTCTTGTAAGAAGAAACAAGTTATTTATGAAACAATAACTATTAGCCTTTCATTTTTTTATTGTTTTGTATTATGATGCAACTAATTAATAATTTCTTTTAGATCTGAACCTCCTGGAGACAACAGTATGAATAATATCTTTCAAGAGACGTGGCTTTTGGCATTAGCTCTTATCCTGTTTTCGGTGGTTGTGATTGGAGCTTTAAGTATTTACTACATCAAACGGCGTCACACGATACAGAGAAAAAAGTCTACTGGTGAGTTATATAAGTATTTCAATTTTACCGTTTTTAGTATAAGAGTAAATGTGTTAGAGGATACAAAAAATAATTTATCTTCTGAAGATAAGCAACGTTGCAGCGAAGCCACATGTGTGCTGTCAAGATAAAATGTATTTTATCAGTACCTATCACATTTGAAATTGGATGTAAGTATTTATGACCCAGTTCCACTTCTACGGGTAAAAACCTTAAGCATTTAAATATTTTACAAAACGTAAATAAAGCTTCGGAACGAAGTGAAAACGTTTGAAACAACTCATTTATCATAAGCGTCGGGAACAGCCATAACTCATAGCTTATTACTGAACAAGTTTACTCAACAAACAATTTCAGATTATAATAGTTTAACCATCACAGATGCGTGTCATGACTAGTCATAAATATTTTGTAATTGAGACAGACAATTATATTTTAGGTCAATCAATCGTCACGGCTCAGCAATGTCTCTTGAATAAGGACACAATATGGCTTCGGGAAAGGCCAATGTACCCTGCTGGCACCGAAACTACTTTAGACATAGGAAGCTGTCATCAAAGTCTCTTACACGGTATGCGATTATTTAAATTACGCAATCGAATTTCAACACGTGGTTAGGAATTTAATATTGTGTATTTTTTAGGAGGTCAATCATCAACACTAATGAGCGTGGAACCAGAATACAGTCTTCCACAAAATTCATTACATAGTATAGATCAGACAAGTGTCGATCGACTCAGAAGAGTTCCCCCCGAGCCATACGCGTCAAGTGCCATATACACCGAACTTAATTTCAAGGTACGTACTGATAGTAAACCATGGGAATAGTTATGTTTACTCTAGATAACAAATAGTTTTGCATTACTCGATTTTATCACAAGATAAATAGACATAAAGTACAATTTTACACAATAAAATTTCCCACAAACAGGACAATAACGACATCGGAGAGTTGAGAAATTGCCCCGAAAGGAGATCTCATAACAATAGTATTGTTAGGTCCTGCAATGGAAGCATTCAGTATTCCAACGGGGAATGTTCCACATGTTGTCATAGTACTTCAAGCAGATCTACTAAAGATTATAGAGAACCGAGACACGACCCACAAAATGACATCAACGTCTTAGAAGACGATTGCGCGTCTTGTCACACTAATAGATCGGGTTCGAGAAGCAGACAAGACAAAAGCAAAGTTTGTCCAGCAAATGATTTAGAGTACGACTACCCACAGTGGCATTGGCTCGGACGAGAGAATAGCTTCAAAATTCCCATCCAGACAGGCAGACATTCGAATGTTGCAAAATCCGAACAGGGTTGTCAAATAAATCTATGTGATATACTGCCGCCACCGCCCTACGAGGTAAATTGAACTTAGAATTTTACACACATTGATGTATTCCAACAAAAACACTAACTGAATATGTAACAAATGTTTCTTTGCAGAGTCCAGAGAACAAGAATTAGAAATGAAATAGAAAATACGAAGTCATTAGAAAAACATAGCATAGGAACGTAAAGCAATAAACAATATTATCATTTTAAATGTAAACAGTATATTAGATGCAGGTGTAAGAATTTTGAGCTAAACATCTTCGTGTAGTTTTTACAATAGAATATGTTTAGTCTAAAAATCTACTTAGATACAATTGTAGTACATGTAAGTAGTTGTCGACATTTTGTACTGTAACTTGTAATTATCTAAATGTATTCTAGTCACAAAAATATAAGACTAGCTTCACGGACATCACAAACTTAACTAAACGGTATTGATGAATGTTTGTATTTATAAACCCTTTAACCGATTTGACTGATTTTTAAACTTTTGTAATTCTGCATTTCACTGCCATATACCTGTAGTTGTTAGATCTTTAGTTATATAATCTTTGACTGTGATATTTATATTAAATTGGTGTTTTAGAATTAAAAGTCCTAGTTTGTTAAGTTCGAATTATTAAAATTTTAACTCCCACAAGCAACTTCATTTCTTTTGAAACAGCTGTTGGTGTTAGGTCCTTAGTCGATATATTTTCAGAGGCAATTGTGTATTATTTAAAGACAAAATTCAAAAATATATTCACTTTCAATTATGGCTTGTTTTATTTCTGACCGACATTATAAGCTATATATTTAGTAGTGGAAGATGAACGTTTATAATGCTTTTCTCCAGTTATGGTATAATGTTGCGTGTTAAGCAACATTTATGGAATTAAAGTTTTAAATCGATTTAAGGAGGAACATAAATAACACTCTACTTAGTAATGAAGCACATCGTTACCTGCGGCTTACAACCTTTTACCCACTCATAAATTTGAATAAGCGTTATTAAAATACAAGCTTGCTTTTCAATATTTTTTATATCTTTCGTAACACCGTCTTTTATAATTTTCATTAAGTTGTTAAAAACAACATTAACAACCCGTCAAAGAGCGTTAACCCATTTACGCAAATCAGAGGTATTAACGAGATTGGACCAGAAAATTCAAATTGTCTTACGCGCCTTCCCGGAAAAGGTTACGGATTAAAAGCATTTGGTAATAAATTGTGGCGTTCAATTTATTTATGGATCACATAGCTAAACAGAATGAATAAATAACCACCTTTTTGGTGTGGAATGAGAATTTCAACTGTTATGGAACAAAGAGCCATTGGATTCAAATTGTAACAATACTTCGCGCTTAAGAGGGAAATTTTACTAAAGGCATTTACGATGAATGTGAACCATTATTTTCTGTATTAGTAAATTTCTGTTTTATTTCAAGTGGTTAAATTAATAAATATTTCAATATTCACTTCCAGCTATTCAAAATTACACTTTTGACTTTATAACCCCTAAAAAATTTGTAGATATAAAAATAAAACTGGAATAACATTTAGGAATTCTCATATAAACGGACAGTCTGAAAGGATCTAAAAGTGAATTATTACGGATAGTATTTTACGACTAACTATTTGAGCGCATTTATGGAAGGGGCATGATATTCTTGATGGTTTATGTTTGACGGACATAATAAAATAGCTCTATAGTTTTTATTGTTTCATTGATTTTAAATAAAATGTGTCGTCAAAATAAACCACCTTTAAATTATCACGATCGTTATATTGTTAAGCCAATTACAACAAACCACAGAGGCAATGATATAAAGCTGTAAATTCATAGACGAATGAACTAATTACCTATTTAGCTGCACTTTACCTATACTATCAACAATAGTGTAGAAATAGTATGATTATATGTTATAGTATTATATGATAAAAATTGGCATATTTGAAATTCTGCTAACTATTGACAGACAATCGACTGGCTAAAGAAACATTTCACTTTTGCTTAGCAATAGTATATACATTACTAAGAAATAGTGTAATAGAAGCTATAAAGCCTTAAAAATGCCATTTTACAAAAAGCTATCTAAAACTTTTACCCTGGCATTTCATTCCTTGCAATCCCCGTAGACTGCACTAATCCATTAGCGCTACATGAAAAGTTAATATAATAAATGCCAATAAAAACAGTTGGACAGGTAATACAAACCGCTCTCCCCTGGCAGGGTGCAGCATCGTTGGTAAGTACATCTCCTGAGAGATTTGTGAAACTTTTAGTATCCTTAAAGTCTTAGGTATAAAATATGTTAGTACCTTACAGGAATCGAACAACTTACCTACTGTTCGTGATAGATAACAGACAAAAGAATAATAGTAAACAGCATCAATGTGACTTAATTTGGTTGTAGACGAGTAATGAAGCTGGGGTATGCGTCAGATTCGCTTACTTAATGATGCATTGTAGTGTTATTTCAAAAACAATAGTAGTGTTAAATACTTGTCAAGAAATAAAAGAAGCGACTTCGTTTATCACATTATATTAAATTATATTTAGAACAAAGTTTGTTACTCACGTACTTTTAACACAATTCCGTAACCACAATCACTTAAATTAGGTACACTGTTTTAAAGGGGCGTAAACTTCAGGACGGCAGAAAGTAGACTGACTCTTTATTCTTTTAATTTACCAGTTCCTTTTGAAAAATAGTTTTTACCGCCCTTAACCGTCAGTCTACTCTATGCCCGACAAAATACTAAAACAATTCCATAGACAAAACCAATCTTCATAACTTATACTTATTCAATAAAATTTAAAATACAATTAATAAAGTATTTGCTAATTGCTAATTTAAAATAAACTAAAACTATTTGCATATTTACTCAAAATAGGTAATAGACAATATAGAACATATTATAAGTGAAAAATATGATTGAATGACTGAATGATTGATGACAGTCGGCCATCCAAGTTACATAGTGCGTCCTCGCACGGTAGGTACTTGCATATCTATAATATAATATTAAAATACAAAGGAATAAATGAATCAACCTTCTAGTGAGTAACACAAATTTTGTACAATGTAAGGACCTGGGCTGTCCTGGATTATAACTACCAGTTATGAACATATAATTAACTAATAAACTAAACTATTCTTAATTTCAATACAATATATTTTTTTTATATTATTTTCTTTTTGTTAATAGATTATACATTTATATCGATATATAACACATAGATCATGATTTTTATTAATAGACCAGGGTTGTCCATTACAAAAGGGACCAGGGTTGTCCCACAAGAATCAATAGGACCAGGGTTGTCCTTTACAATAGGGACCAGGGTTGTCCCACAAAAATAATAGGACCAGGGATGTCCATTACAATAGGGACCAGGGTTGTCCCATAAAAAATAATAGGACCAGGGTTGTCCATTACAATAGGGACCAGGGTTGTCCCGGAAAATATTAGGACCAGGGTTGTCCATTAAAGTAGGGACCAGGGTTGTCCCGTAAAGATTAGTAGGACCAGGGATGTCCATTAAAAAATATATAAAATGTAATTAAACATACTCGTATCTGTATAAGAGAAATAATTAGCATTATGTTGAACAAGCCTTTTGTTTTAAATCATTTATAATTCGATTTTATTCATAATTATGTAGTAATTTAACTTATTCTTGATTTAATTATGACTTTGTACTAACCGTGAACTAGGAATCACTATCAGAAGGACCGTCAGTTGGTTGCACATCCTCCTCATGTGGTCTATTAAAGCTAAGCCACGGCCGGATCTTATCTATAGCTACAATAGTTGAGAACTTACGATTTCCCTTTTGAGTTAGCGGAGTATCTTCAATTTGGAAGCGATCATAGTCGAGTGCAGCGGTAATCTTGTAAGGTCCCTGAAATTTAGGAATGAGTTTTTTGCTTTGTCCAGTTGCAGGCACCTGACGCTCTACTCGAACTAAGTCACCCACAGTAAATTTAATAGGCTCGCAACGTCGCTTGTCAAACGCCTTCTTCTGCTTTTGCTGATAGGATTCAATATACGCATTCATTTCGTTTCTTACAGAGGATCTGTCACTACTACTGGAAAAATTATTGACTGCTACATCACCTATAAGTTCAGACAGGATTCTACTTTCATTTGACCCTAATGGCCTTACGCCAAACAATGCCTCCGAAGGTGTACGGTTAATGCCTTTGTTAAATGTATTATTAAGACCCCACTGAATATCAGGGACGTGTTCGTCCCACTTATTATCTGGTGCGCCGATTGATTTTGCAGTAAGAGAATCGACAATTACTTTATTATACCGCTCAACCTGTCCGTTCGCTCTAGGTGTTGCAACGGCATTGAGGATGTGTTTCACTCCTTTATCTTGCATAAACCTTTTAAATACAGAGCTGGTGAATGAAGTCCCTCTATCTGAAATTAACCTACGCGGAACGCCAAATATACCAAAATACTCTTGTAGAACTCGAACGCTAGTTTGCGATTTAGTGTTTTTGACGGGTTTTAAATAAATGTACTTGGTATAGGCGTCAATTACAACCAGTATGTGCATGTTTCCCTTACTGCTACGTACGAAGGGTCCAACATGGTCAAGATGTATAGTGTCGAAAGGACTATCTACCTTTTCAATAGGATGCAGGAACCCCGGTTGTTTTCCTCCCGACCCCTTTGAATAGGCACATTCAAGACATGAACGTACATATTTTCGTACGAACTGTCGCATTTTTGGAAACCAATAAGTTGATTTGATTTTTTCTAGCGTCTTGTCAAATGAAAAATGTCCTATGTCATCATGATTTAACCTCGTTACCTGCCAACGTACCCCTTTCGGAACTACCCATCTATCTCCTTCTGATGTAATTCTAAACAGCTTATCCCCCTATAATTATTTTTAATGTCTACTACATCATTCAAATCTGGATTCTTCAGTATTTGTATTATACGTTGTATCTCGGAATCTGCCCCCTGAACTGTAACTAACCAATTTTCCTCACAAACCTTTCTCACATCCATAGTACCCAATAGGTCTTCGTTTATGGGGTTTCGACTAAGGGCGTCGACATGAGTCATGGACGTACCTGCTCGATATTCGATGTCAAAATTAAACTCCTGCATTTGCTCCCACCATCTAGCCACTCGCGGTATCATATCTCTCTTCTGAAATGTCGCACGTAAAGAATTGCAATCGGTGACCACCTTAAATTTTATTCCGACGAGATATACCCTGAATTTTTGAAGAGTAGATATGACCGCCAGCGTCTCAAGGTCATAAGACGAGTAATTTTGTTCTTCCGGACTGGTCTGCCGACTAAAGTAAGCTACCGGCCTAAGGTTACCGTCTTTATCGCGTTGTAGAAGTATACCACCAACGCCGACCTTACAAGCGTCCGTATGGACTTCTGTAGGTGCAATGGGATCGTACAAAGCCAATATCGGTTTCTCCGACAGTTTCTTTTGTAGGTCTCTAAACGCAGTTTCCTGCTCAGCTCCCCATGACCAGGCAGTAGTTTTTTTTAAGAGATGTGTCAAGGGTTTTGCGATTGTTGAGAAACCCGGCACGAACCGTCTAAAGAAACTGGCTAACCCCAAAAATTGCCGAACATTATGCTGACTCTGAGGTACAGGAAAACTTCTTACTGCCTCTATCTTCCTTGAACCCGGCTTAATCCCATCCTTCGATACCTCGAGCCCCAAATAATCTACAGTATGGCCAAAAAACATACACTTGGACAGTTTCAAAGTCAATCCTGCATTTAAAAACAGACTCAAAATATGCTCTAACCGCTGCATCCCTTCTTCAAAGTTTTTAGCTGGAATTATTACGTCATCAAGATAAGCCAACGCTTCTTTATGACGAGCAGTCCCTAACACTTGGTTCATTATTCGCTGGAAGGTCGCAGGAGCATTTGCGAGACCGAAGGGCATTCTAGTAAACTCGAAATGTTCGTCTGGCGTAACAAACGCAGTTTTGTGCCTGTCTTCTTCGCGTATTGGGATCTGGTAATATCCAGATGCCAAATCTAGCGTAGTGTAGAACTCATTACCTGCCAAAACATCGAGCTGATCGTCAATAAGAGGCATTGGGTAATTCTCTTTGACCGTCTTTTTATTAAGAGCACGGTAATCGATGCAAAGCCGATATTCACCAGTCTTCTTTCGCACTAACACGATAGGGCTGGCATAAGCTGAAGTAGATGGCTGAATAATCCCATTTTGAAGAAGTTCAGCAACCATGTCTCTTACCACTTCCTTTTCTTTGAAAGCAAGCCGATAAGGTCGATATACAACGGGTTGTTCATCAGCTAATGTTATAACCATTTCTCCCGCATTTGTGGTCCCCAATTCTGTTAGATTAGAAGCAAAACATTTTCGATATTTGTTCAAAAGCAATAGCAACTGCTCTATCTGCCTGGATGTAATTCCATCACCAACATTAATTTCAGTTTCGGTTATATGCGATTGTACCGTTTTGTCACTCACAACCTGTAAAACCTGCTTAACGGTCTCCTTGTCTTTCAACGCTAAATAACCACGAGCTAGCTTATAACCTTTGCTAATAGTGATATGTTTGTCACTAGGGACACTAATGACAACCTTACCAGTTCCATCTTTGCCTAAACTAAACAATCCTGAAGGAACTGAAAACCACACATCCGCAATAAGACGTAGTCCTCCTTCAACATATATTTCGCCTTCCACGCTAGGTTCAGAAATAACGTCGACTATAGCTACTCCGGAGGTAGTAACAGATTCCTTAACAAATAAGCTCACCCTCGTGCTGGTTGCCGCTTCATCACAAGATTGAAACATCTGCAGTATATCACATGTTTTGTGAACGATTACATGTGATTGTTCTGTAAAAGACTGTCCAATCATGACTGATACTTGCATTGCATCATCTGGCACGATAAATAACTTTACGTCAGCTACAACCTCGTCGACTTTTATCTTGACACAGCGATGACCTAAGACTTGGACCACAGAATTACCAAATCCTCTCAGGCAAGGTTACTCTTCAGTTTCAAAACTGGGACTAATCTTGTTAAAATCAGACAATCTAATCATACAGCATTCACTGCCAAAGTCCACAAAAGCGTTGAATAAAATACCTTCAATGCTAACTAATTTCAAATATTTGTCCCCGGGCTTAGCGTTACTTAACACGGACATAACAGTTTTCTCAGGAATTTGCTTTGAAAAGCATTGCTCAGCGTCGTGACCAATTTTGTTACACCTACCACACTTTTTAACTGGCTGTGGACAATGAGTAACGGTATGTCCTTCTTGCTGACAGTTAAAGCATCTCAACCCCTTGGTTACCTGCTTAAATTGTTGTGGGTCTTGTGTCCTGCCACTAAATTGCGTTCTCGGCTGCTTACGTTCAATTTGTGGTCTACTATTCCTAACATTTCTTAGGTATGCTAGCAACTTATCTGGGTCTTCGTATTGAACCGCCTCCGCACCTAACCGAACTGCACGATCATCTAATCCATGCAGAATACACTCCACTGCCCGCCTACCAACAATACCGCACCTATTAACCAACGCAAGTTTATCATAAAAGTAGGTTTCCAATGAATCCCCGAACCGAGCACGCTTGTTTAACATATCACTAAGCATTTGACCGTAATTTTCATCTGATGAAAATGCTGCTAATAATTTTGACTGCCATTCTCCCCAAGAGAAAAGAACAGATGAGAGTCCCTCATACCAGCGTTGTGCGACTCCACGTAGCTTAGGCAAAGCAAAGTGAATAATATGTTTTTCAGTCCACCCATAAATTGATGCACATTCGTTGACTTTGTGGAGCCACATTCTCATCGTCTGTTCCTTTCTCGCGGGGTCAAATTCTGGTACAGTGTTTTGCATATTGCCTAATTTATCTATCTGATTATTATGACCTACCGACTTAAAAACATCAACTAGTTTATTAAAAGTAGCTGGAGTAATAAACTCTCTGTCCCGGCTCCTCGAACGATGATTGATTGGGCTCCGCGATCGATGTTCATTGTGTGGGCTACGCTGATTTACCAAATACGAACTGCCGATTCGATGTTGACTGGTGCGGCTACGCGATCGGTCTGTTGTTGGGTACGCCTACCAGCATGGTTGTCCAGTCGGTGGCTGGACCGGCGTGGTGACCGTCGGCTGCCACGGCTGCCCGATCGATGGCAGGCCCGGCGCGGCGACTGCTGATCGCCACGGCTGCCCGATCGACGGCTGGCCCGGCGCGGCGACTGCTGATCGCCACGGCTGCCCGATCGACGGCTGGCCCGGCGCGGCGACTGCTGATCGCCACGGCTGCCCGATCGACGGCTGGCCCGGCGCGGCGACTGCTGACCGCCGTGGCTGCCCGATCGACGGCTGGCCCGGCGCGGCGACTGCTGACCGCCGTGGCTGCCCGATCGACGGCTGGCCCGGCGCGGCGACTGCTGATCGCCACGGCTGCCCGATCGACGGCTGGCCCGGCGCGGCGACTGCTGATCGCCACGGCTGCCCGATCGACGGCTGGCCCGGCGCGGCGACTGCTGACCGCCGTGGCTGCCCGATCGACGGCTGGCCCGGCGCGGCGACTGCTGACCGCCGTGGCTGCCCGATCGACGGCTGGCCCGGCGCGGCGACTGCTGACCGCCGTGGCTGCCCGATCGACGGCTGGCCCGGCGCGGCGACTGCTGACCGCCGTGGCTGCCCGATCGACGGCTGGCCCGGCGCGGCGACTGCTGACCGCCGTGGCTGCCCGATCGACGGCTGGCCCGGCGCGGCGACTGCTGATCGCCACGGCTGCCCGATCGACGGCTGGCCCGGCGCTGTAACCGCTGGCTAGTGCGGCTCCGCAGATTCAGTATCGGACTTTTCTTCATATTGCGGTGTCCTCCTTCGGTTTGATGCGTTGGAGAGTACGCATCAACAAAGACTTGATCAAAAACTTCCACTGAAAATGTAAAATAAATAAAGCACAGTAAATTGATTCATAAATTTTAACTTTTGTTATTCACTCTTACTTTACTCCATACTAAGGGCTATTTGCAATGCTTTCTAATTAGATTTAACTGTATTAGAGATCGTTTTAAATGATACATTTTAATAAATAACATTTTCTTTGTCGATTTTAATAGTTACGAAAATAAAAGGTAAAGTAAATTAAAGAAAATGGCAAGGCTAAGAACTTATGATCGGATATTGTGAAATCAACATTTTATAAACTGCATTTTGCAGCAGTTAGAAATGCATAATAAATGAAAAGTGGGTAGAAATATAAACGAAATCGCAACATCTTTTATCGTATAATGGCTCTTTTGTGTCTAATGGCTCGATTAGCGAAGGACATTCAAACGTACAAGAAAATTAACCAAAGGAAGTAAGGAAAAAAAAACACGTGGTCAGATTTTATCAGCAAAGAAAAATAATTTTGAATTTAACGTTTTATGAGCATGAATCCTTTAATCCCACTTCTGAGATGTTAAATACTTGTCAAGAAATAAAAGAAGCGACTTCGTTTATCACATTATATTAAATTATATTTAGAACAAAGTTTGTTACTCACGTACTTTTAACACAATTCCGTAACCACAATCACTTAAATTAGGTACACTGTTTTAAAGGGGCGTAAACTTCAGGACGGCAGAAAGTAGACTGACTCTTTATTCTTTTAATTTACCAGTTCCTTTTGAAAAATAGTTTTTACCGCCCTTAACCGTCAGTCTACTCTATGCCCGACAAAATACTAAAACAATTCCATAGACAAAACCAATCTTCATAACTTATACTTATTCAATAAAATTTAAAATACAATTAATAAAGTATTTGCTAATTGCTAATTTAAAATAAACTAAAACTATTTGCATATTTACTCAAAATAGGTAATAGACAATATAGAACATATTATAAGTGAAAAATATGATTGAATGACTGAATGATTGATGACAGTAGTAAACAAAACTAATTTGTCTTTAGATGCTGCAATAGTATTTATCTGGTCTAAAATAGATTCCATGAACAAAGAAAATCCAAACCACCATAAATTATGTTGATTAATTGTGGGAAATAAGCGCCATATATCAACTAAGGTATGTAAAAGAGCTCTATTTAAGATCGTTAAAATTTTTCTACTGACATTAGAATACACCTTATCGAGATAGCGGTATAATTAAGTCAATTTTATTCAAAGTGAGAACCCAACAGAGAAATTGTTGTACGAATTTAATTGTTCTTGACGGTAGACATAAATCTCGATGAAATCCAAGCGGAAGCAATTTACATAAATGCTTCTATTTCTGAATTTATACCTTCCTGTAGTTATATTGTCTACAATTTAAGTGTTACTTTCATAGATTATGTTATTTCTTTGATGTTAACATTAATGATCGCAACTTGTTTATTTCTTAGGTGCATTAAATATAAGCTAACCCCTTGAAAATCTACTTGAATATATCGAATAGATAAAATTTCACGGTGATTGAGAGCCTATGAAGGAACCGGTCAAAGGTTACAGTAATTAGTTGGGGCATTTAATTAAGTAATATAAGGGCAAGAGCAAGGCTTCACCCTTTCGTAACGTTCACAGGATTCAATTTACAGCTAAAGTTACCCGGGGTGGATAAAGAGGGGCCTATTATGTTTAGCAAGTCCAAATGTCTAACTAAAAAACGTAATTATAAAAGATTGTTGAGATCAACCGTGATATTTAAACTAGCAAGGTTAACAAATAAAAAGAATTAAATGCATATCTACTAGAATGAAAGCTTAAATTTACCTCTCTGTTTTCCCTCCAATTTACACTAGACAGGAACCTGATACACCCCCGCTACTATCATGTACAATTGTCAAGAATGCCAGACATGTTCATGCAGCAAGGTAGAAATAAAGGGTGAGCGGTATCAAGTGAAGTTTTAAGGGCAGGTTGATTACAATGTAATATAACACTTAAAAATGCTGAAGGATAGGGGTTTAGTAAAATTCAAATAATACTATAAAAACCTTAAAAATAATTGAAAACCCACTTTAACGGTGCAGCAGCCGACTTCATTTTAACGTTTAAAAATTCGTGAACGTCAAAGTTTTGAAAGGGGAAACTTGAAAGAGCGAGTCCAATAAATCATGCCTTTTTAATTTTGGCAAAGATGCAGTTCGTCTTATTTCGTGACAGAATTCTCCTCTTCGTTCTTATAAAGAAGGGGCTTTCTTATATAAGACGCGACGTGGGATTTGGTCAAGGAGTTTTATTAGTTGTCGTTCTGAATCCAAGTGATGTATTGTTCTAAATTGGCAGTTCGATAAACCGGTTACTACCTTTATTTTAAATCTTAATGAAAATCTTGATAAGATACATACAAACAAATCGGACAAGGTTCACAAGTTATTGGATTGTGTGTTTGAGATATTAATTAAAAAGAATATGACTTATAACAAGGCCGTTTTCATTCCTTATCAAAACTGTGCACCGCTCCAACAAATTACAGCTTTTAAGATATACGTCTCTGTAACAGTTATCTCAAGACACCCACACGGGAATAAGGTTTTACGACTTTCCATATTATCTGTAACCCCGCCTCGGCTTTTCTGAAAATAGACTCAGACATCCCCCGATGCGCCGCTATCGATATCGGCACCTACTCGCATTTTTCAAATAAACACCTCTCCCAAGATAGGATGATGTCAATAAACTATCGATAGCTGGAGTGGATCGCTTCCCGAAAATATTTCAGTACGACAAGTGAAATGTGGTTTGCAAAAAGAGAATGCGACATCAAAGCGTTCAGGCGATGCGGTCGACGGGTGCGACGTGATACGGTTTAGAAATAACCACAGTAGTCCCGACAAACGGTCGAGATGTCGGGTACTCGAAGACAAGTCGACGATCGCCCACGGCCGAACTACCGTGTCGAATACACCGCGAATTATTTCAAGATCGTTACGCTCCATTTACGTTAACATTTACACTGTCTGCGCTTTTGTGGCGATAATATTTTACAGCGACAGCATAAATTTCTTCATTAATGTCTTTTCTCGAAAATTTATCAGTTGGTGAATTTGGAATGTTAAAATTTATCTGAATTTCCGAATTCAAAATGTAGTGTTCATGTTAATGTGGTGCGGTTAGGTTATTGACGCCCTCTGAAATAATTATACGTTATGCGAGTTCGAAATTACTGGAATCCCCCGACCCGTGGCGCAGAGCTGTAATGGCTCGTTAAAACTGATGAGAGCTGCCGCCCTTTCGTGCTTGGTTGAATCGCTGAGCGTTCGCTGACGACACACTTTTAGCTGGAGAAACAAATCTAGTTTAACTGGGTACTATGGAAACTCAAAGGTTTTTCCTAACAATGTAACTTTTAAATTTTAATATATCACTTATGATACCGCATGTAACAAAATGACAGTGAGATCAAATGCATACGCACACGGGACGTAGTTTCACCGAGCCCTCTAATTATATCTAACAGGCGCAGTACCGTTTACATCGAGACATTAAAATTAACTGCCGGTCCACGTTTGATCTTTCCATTAGAGTATAACCATAAATAAATCACAAATAAAAAGAGCTGTACCGTAATGAATCAATTTCGAGATGAAATGAAGGATATTTCTAAACAATGCTCACTAAACACGATCCTAGGAGCAAATGAGAAGAAAACTTGTAAATTTCAAAGCATAAAAAGCCTGCTAGTTGCAATTTATTTTAGCGTCTTTGACATTAGAACTGTTAAGTTATACCCATTGTAAACTAAAGAATTAGTTGAGCAAGTGTTGGAAATAGGTTAATAAATTCGCTAGGAACAAATCGAGAATCTACAAACTGCAGAGTCAGTAGTGGGAAATGAAAATAAAACTTTAGGAGTCACTCGGACTGAGATAAAAGTAACTTGGCTTTGTTCTGCAAAATGGAAAGCAAAAACAAAAGACGTCGGTACTCTTAGCTCAGTCATCGGTTATAATTAATTGCCCGTCATTCGCAGAAATCGGTCAACAAACAAACTCACCGCTTTATATCACTCGCATAAATATATTTTAATATCAATAAGTTAGCTGTCGTTTGTGCCACCGCAATTAAGTTGACACGGAGATCTTGTTAGTTTAAACTAAATATGGTTCTCGTGTATGATATGAAAGTTAGTGTGAATTAATAGGTAGGTACTCTAAAACATAAGAAATAATAAAAGCTAATATATGCCATGCCAGTCATATTTTTTATAATAGAAGTTTTATAAAAAACATCCAGTAATTTATTAATTGTTAGTTGAGTGTTTGTAAATAATATATTTTTGCCATATTCCTAAGGTATATAATATCGCATCTACTTAGCACATGCGTTAAACCAAGTAGCGTTATCGAGTCGATCGTTATTGCACATTACCGCCGTCGAAGCACTTTCCCTGAAAGCTTCTGCAAGCTTCTGAGCCCCCAAGCTACTTGGTTAATAAAATATCTCCCAAGCTTTACTGTAAGTTGATTTGAAAGATACACATATCTCAAGCAGATTGTGGTTTAATGTATTTATAAATATCTGCAATTATACTAAAGTCATTTAAATAAATACTTATGCATTTAGTTTAATGCAATTATAAGCTACAATTGTTTTCAATAAAATAACCGCAAGTTTAAACTACTTGGAATTACCTAGTTTTAACTTAATTGTTCCCTTAACTACTGCTCATAGAGTTTTATAGATATCCATTACTTATTGCATTAACGGTTAGAGTTCAGAGTGGTTCCATTTAGTTCGAATATCTGGTTAATTTTGGAACATAGTGTTAACTTTTAAGTCGGGTAAATAACCCCAAAAAAATATGTTTAAAATATTTACTATTATAATAAATAACCTATATGAAATTCATAAAGAAAAAAAATATATTATAAAAACTTTTCAGGAACATCAGAATTAATTAATACGTGCGACATTTTAACATGCAGAAACATGTGACCCACATTCTAAAAATGGCATCCTAAAAATACGCGCCAATTTATCGTTGAAAATAAAAAGCCTTACATCAAAAATGTCCACCATTAATCATATTAGCACAATGCACGTCACAAATTTCTACGTAGGGGACCGCATAAAGGAAGGCTTGAACCATTATCCTACCAAAATGTTTGCTATTATAGCTATTTCAGAAAAGGTAGGAAGTCGTATGTCCTCCCGTGGAAATAATATTTCATGTTAATAGTACTTTATGCCCTTACTTCGGAAATATTGCTAAGTTTATAGCTATCTCATAACAGATATACACTGTCGCATGCAATTAAAGCTGATTTAAATCATAAGTTACAAGGAAGATGCAAGGAAGCTATATGCAAAATTTAATTCCTATTGGTAAACGAAATAACAAAATTTCAATCAAAGTAGAAGAAGTATAAAAAAATATGAAATGTGAAGTCTAAAAAGCCCTTTGGAGGTATAAAGCTAAAATGTTTTTTTCACAAAATGGTGGTCGGGATGAGGTGAGAGCTCACAGATATGTAAAACAGCGTATAATGTGTCGTAGCCGGGTCGTTGTGCAGCACACTCGCAACAACTCAATTATACGAATGTGTATACACCTAAAATAACAGTTAGTCGCATGGGGTGGTCCAATACTCAGAATAGCCTAGAGAAGCTAAAATGAACCGTAATAACCACATCTCCGCACCTTTCACGGTTGTAATCGATTGCTCTTATTGGTGACATGGTTAAGTGAGCTTCAAAGTTAAGAACAGCGGCAAAGGCGAAGCCGACTAACCTTACTCTTGTTAGACATTACTCAATTTCATACCATCGTTTATTTAAGGGTACTGCAACTTCATTTTAATAAGTATCTTCTTCACCTACAACATAACATATATTCTTAAACAATAGAACTACTACAACAACTTTTTGGTTTTGTTTGCTTGATTCTTTATTCTATCAGTTTGTTCCGCTGCCTACGCGTATTATACGTTATTTGCCTCTTTAAAATCATATTCAGCGTCACATTCCCTACTATTCTCCTTCTCGTCAAAGGAACGACGCGTGTAAACTCAACTTCCTGGCGTCAACGATGTTTACATTATTGCCGAACTGTTTGCCCAAAGGAAAAAGTCTGATGATTACGAACATTGAACACTTGTGTACACTAAAGGATGAACTTGAATGGAAACGTAAATTTATATTTGACAATTCTATTATTTAATCTATTTACAAAGTTACAGACATCTAAATCCAAGGGATCAAATCTACAACATTGAAATACAAAGTAATGGATTCCAACTTTCTTGTTCTTCGGTTATTTGTTTATGAAACATACTTTCATAAACAATCTCAACCTACAAGCGACTGTAAGCTTTAAGATGAACTCGTAAAATTCTTAAATAAATAAATCGACGGTTGCATTTCTCCGACTTTGATATAATAAAATAAAATCAGCTCTTAGATGCCGGGGAGCTGCGCACGATTCTGTCAAGCAGCGATTTATTTGCTACTGATTCATTCTATTGTCGACAGTTAGAGCTAGACTCGTGAATATAACGCTTTGGCAGCCCTCGTTGAAATATGACCTGTAATGAGTGTGGTCAGTCGCTATTGATTTTGTGGCAATCTATGGTTAGCCATTAATTTTGTTTAAGGTATTGAAAGCATTTTGTTGTTAACGAAATTTAATTTTAAATTAAGAATTTACCAGCAATAACGTGTAAATTTGCAGGTACGGTACTAACCAAGAAATTTTAAATTATAAGTTTAAGTGAAATTTTATAGATGGAAATATTTTTTTAGCAAAAATGAATTATACTCGTACCAAAGCTCTTGGTAAATAAAATCTGTCATCTGTAAGTAAGTTTGACGACACTTCCTCAATAGAGCCTAAGTTTTAATGTCCCAAAACTTCGGAGGAGGCTACAAGGACGATCGTAAATTGTAGTTTCATAGCCAAAGTTTCTTCAGGTACGTATTATAAACACATTAGGGTAGTTGAATTTACGAGGAAATTAAATTATTTGGCAAGGGGCAGGTGGACTTAAGTATACGGATTGATATAATTCTTAGGTAATAATATAAAATGATAACTTATAGGAACATAAGTAAAATTATAGATATATTAAAACAAATATTGTTTTACCTACTGTTCACAAATTTCATGATACTTTAAAAATGTATCTTTCTAATTTACAAAATGCAAAAAATATATATTTAGTAAGCATTTTATGGACATTTTATAGTGGGCTGAGATGGGCTTTTACACGATACTTACAGCGAACTTTATTGTGCTTATTACTAGGAAATTTTAAAAGTACTCGCTGTAAAATACGATTAACGCGAAACCGTCTAGTTAACTACAATGTTATAACCCTAACTCGTATTTATAAGTATACTAAAAGGTAATTTACAACGTTTGGTTGTTTACATCTATTTATTTTTCTTCAGTTCCCTCGTTTGGTGTCGTAAAAGCGTAGATTTGTATGGGATGGGTTAGATCTGAGACTGATCGGTCATCTGGTAATATTTATGATTGTTTGATTTATTTTGTTATGTCTTTATAGCCGTTCTAACGACAGCCATTCTGGGTTGAAGATTAATCACTAGCGTCAGGGTGATTTAGCAGAGTCTGATATTTAATGTGTTCTATTTAGAGTAGTATTTATATTTAGATTGGAAGCGGTTAAATGTCCAATCCTCGCAGCTATATTTCATTGTGCGCCGGTTGTAAAGCCGGAGTTAAAGAGAACAATTAGTAACACGATAACGGCTGGAATTTTATTGCGGATCGAGATCGTAGAGAATCTTCTATTTTGGATTTAAATCAATAAGTTTTTATCGTCTGCCTCAGAGTTGGAATAGTTATTTCGTTTTTAGACATGTTATTTGTCTAAAAGTAAAATAAATGTTAATGTAGGTATGTTTAAAAAAATGAATTGATAAAATACTATTTACTGGCAATTTGCTGCCATAAAATTCTTAAAGAGTAACTTATAAGGTAGGTTCGGACAAAATTGTAGGTATATTTAACCCGCCAAAAACGAACATAATGTTAAACCTTTACTAGTTATTACGTTAATAACACACTCTACCAGGCTTAATTTATTTTCAATAGACATTCTGTCAAAACACAGCCTGGTCCATCCCACACGAGGCATCATTTTCATTAAATTTCGCATCGCCGTTGATGAATCATAATCAACATAATTTCAGAAGTCATTACATCGTGTTATGAACATATATTATAGCAGATTACTCATCCATTGCTGATAGATGCTTGTAGAAAATTAAAAGACTATTAAATATCACCCACGCGGATGTTACAGGTTCAAGATAGTTCTCAGGCAGTGCAATCATTATTATTATTATGGAGGGGTTCAGAATATTCGGACATAGAGCAGATACGTCAACAGGTTTGTATTAATAAATATTATAGTGTTATAAATTTAATATTGACCCGTAATAGGAAATAAAATAGCAAAGTCTTTCATCCACAGCTCTACCTTTTTTAATTAAAATAATTAATAGCTTCCTCACTTTGTATTCTACTAGTAAGCAGTTCATTTTATTTATATCATAAATTTATTATAAACTTAAAACAAAGCCTTACTTAATAAACCTTATCATCTGCATATTCTTAGTCTATACTACACTTGTCAACATCAAAACACTCTGCGCAAGAGTTGCAATCTGCGCGCCGGCACAGTCGTAGGCGTTGGCGCCACGATACCTGACCAACATTAGTGAACCTAGTAAAACTAGAAATGATCCTAGATTACTGATGTTGTGATTTCAATAATTAAACACCTTTAGATTTATTCCAACTGCTACATTGAGTATTGGTGAACTACTCGTAACTGGTTCGGATTTGAATAGATTTCGTCAACAAGTGTTTTAGTAGCGTTTAAATTTTATAGCACGAAGTTATTCCTTAACACCAACCAATACCTTATTCCTTCTAAAACAGAATTATTCTTTATTTAACTAAAATGCAAAACTTCAAACTAGAAAGATCGAACAAGGTCTTTAAATTTGTTATAACATATCTTGCAGTTTTATTACTTACCTCATGAATCGTATGATCCTTCTAGTAAATTGCAACAACACCCATCGTCCATTACCCACAAAAGAAAGAAATTAATAATTCCATGAACAGTCAGAGAATGAGCATAATAAATCATTGGACGTACATCCGCTGACCTGACAGTCACATTTTGTACGGCTTTTACCATTTTCGTACGGGTATTTATTAAAATTAAAATTTAAATCCCATGTCAACGGATGATGCGAAAATTGATATTCTGGATATGGGTGTAAAAGGGTATTTAAAGTGAAGTGAGGATTCAACGCTGTCAGAAGAAGCTTAAGTTGATGTTACTTTTATAAGTAGGTGGTAGGTATATTTACAATAACAAAGAAAATACTTTTTTTTAATTAAAAACCACTTTGTCAAAGTTTATGTTGGGTACCGGTAGTTTCGTACCAACTTTATAGTCGTTATCAGGTTACATGTAATCAAAGTTGACAAACTGCCTTGTGACAAAATATACCTCCTTAAACGAAGATAGTTGAAAGACCATAACTCCCCAGCCTCCTAATATGGAGCTACCTGCTAAATTCTACACAAATCAAAGACGACCACTTTCAACACTGTAGATCATAGCTCGCGACAGCAATTACAAAGTCTGCATACTCGCTAGAATTTACCGCCGCCCCGTTCACCACTATTTGCATAATAATTTTCACTTATGAATAGGTATTAAGGCGTTATTACACTTATAAATATTTATCTATCGAGGCGGGATTGGAGAGGCGTATCTCAAGATGTTTCTTGACGTGCGCTGACGTCTGGGATCTTTGGTCGGCAGGTTCTAGGAAGCCGTGTGATGGATGATAGGTGTAATCGGCGCTTAATAAGCGTTTTGTTATTGGATGGCTATTTTGATGCTGAATGAAATGATAAATGAATAACTTTACTCGGTTACCGACTCAAAGTAGAATTATAATTTCTGAAGCTTGTATTATGAACGTAGCTGTAGATTTGACATGGAAATGACGATGCAGTATCCCCAACGGTGCGAGAGTTAATTTGGGATAATTAGACGTGGAACAAGGATAATTCTGCTAATATTCAGGGATTATATATCCCTGTTACGTAACACGTGTCTGAAAGAGATAGCGATACAAGTTTGGTAGCGTCTGTAATAATCGCATGACGGCTAACGACAAAAGTTTTGGGTTCCGCGGTCGCGTCCTGATCCTAAATTGGGATCCACAGGTATCTGTGCCTTGTGATAAAGTTATAAAATCGCGTCGATACTGCGTGATCGTACTTCGTGAACAGTGAGCGGTATCTAGGGGATGTTTTATTGAAAAAGTTCAGCTCGTGAGGGGAATCCACATGAAATTGTTAACGGGGAGATGAATAATGATAGCCATCGTTCCGGAATTTTATAACTCACTAGAGATGCAAAGGAAATATTTTAGATTTTTTGGCTTTGGTAAATTGGTACCTGAATTCAAATATCTTGAAATTCTTAACTTCCATTATTAAAGTTAAATTGTTGATATGTTGAATGGCGTTCTCTTTGTGTTAATTTTTCAAAGATAGAAAGTAAGTAGATACAAACCCTATGCTTTTAGCCTCACTAAACAAAAACAGGGCGGGAAAGTTCATTATCTTTAAACCGTTCACTAATAACCCCTACCATGTTATTAGCGGGTTTAATAACTAAATTCATCTCGGTACATTAATTATACATGTGAGCGGTATCGGCGATCAGTATTCATAACCTCCGTCAATCAGGAAGTGACGTCACGACATGGGGCTGACGCTGACGTTTACGATATCGATTAGGAAATGTGTGGCCAGGGAATGAGCGGCTAGTTAAATGAAGAGTATGTAAAACTTGTTTGCTGCAGAGCTAGTAAAGCTAGGGTATGTTAGTAAGAAAACTAACAAAGAAAAACTAATAACTTTATGCACTGAGCTGCAGCTACCGGTTTAAACATTGGTGGCGTAGGTGACCAAATAGGTAGTCAACCGATTGATTTATTTATTTTTCTTTTTTATAAACGAAAAAAAAAACTATTAGAATCGGCAAGCCCGTTTATTAAATATGTAAAGTATTTCAACTCCATGGCTTCCATGGCTTCATTATCAGAATCTTTCAAAACATTTTTGTCACAAAAACAAGTTCCACATCAGTATCCGAATACCGACTGTTGATCATCGGTAATGGAACATCATAACTGTAACAATAAAATTGTTTTTCCCAGACATTTAGCTACATTTGCTCTTTATTTTCGGTCTAACAAAGACTTGCGTGCCCAATTCGATTATGAAGGAAAGGATGTGGATTTTATTAGCGCTGAAAATAACCTATTTTTCATTTTAGCTTGCCATTCATTATAGTTTTAAATTATATGTTGCGTTTGGTTACAAAATTAAATATTATTTTTTTACGTAAATAAAACACGAACGGTGCTGTGTTGTGAGGTCAATAGCTTTTGTAAAGTCTGAATATTTCGTCTACAACCGCAGAATTATTTTATTAGTTCATAATTAAATTTAGGAACTCCATTTAAACAAAACTTACATTATGTTATTTTCACACCTTTTCGGTCGTAACTTAATATAAAAAAATATTTATATTAAGGAATGAATCTTAAATCTACATTGGGAAAGATATTAGATATAGTGGATTTTTTATACCTAATATAAAAATCACAGTTCTGTTTACAATAAAATAAATAAACAACAATATTAAAATGGCTTACCTATATTTTCCCACCCGAATAGGTAGGAACCTACATAACGGTCATCTATTTTCATGCGACTCCCATACTTTGCGTGGAATAAGCACATAAAAATATCTTAATTACTGTAGTTGACAGCGTGTTTTTTGATATAAAAGTAGTTGATTGTTATTTGACTAATTAAACAGTTAAACCCTATTGTTTTATTAACTTCATCGCATTATTGTTACAATTTTAGGTCAAGTACCTAAGTACTTGCAAGTAAAATAAATCATTATGTTAAACTTTCAGAATAACTGAATAATCAATATTAAATTAACGTTCTAACCTTAAGCTTCTTATATAATATTTATTCAAGAAAATGAAAAGAGGAAACCGGAGATTCATTTTTCTGTGTTTAACGTGTACCTAAATGAAAAAACAATGTTTTAATTTTCTACATTCTCCTTCCACCCGCTACAAAAGGCTGTGGTAACATTTTAATTTTATGTCTGGTTTAACAAACCACGAGCCAGATAATTACTAGGAGGCTGTTAAATCCGAGGAAACAATAAAAATGGCCGACTCTGAGCGACCTTTTTTGGGTAGGACACGTCTAGCATGTACAACATACATACCTACATTTATAATATTTTTTTATAATTGCTATATTGAGGTTTTAGTGAGCACATAAAAACAAGTGAAGTAGCATAAGTATAACATAGTTAAATTATCGAACAATGTTTTGTTACTTCCGTATCAAAAAATAAACACTTTCTGCTGCAATTTATTTATTATTTATTTAATACTTTATTGTACACCAGAAATATACACAAAATGGTTAATTAGTAAAATTAAAAGTACAATTAGGCGGCCTTATCGCTAATAAGCGATTTCTTCCAGGCAACCCAGCAGTGGAAGAGGATCATTCATTTAAAAATGAAGCAGGTTGGCGTACAAAATAAATACAAAAACTAAATATAACTAAGTATAAATATATATAATATAGGCACAATACAATATTTTAAATAAAAATAATTAAAATATGATTAAATGAATATAATAACAACAGTAGAATGATACATTTACTTAAATATAAACTCTAAAAGATGTTACATACTATATTAGAATAAAAAATAAATTATGAAGAAAGAAAGTGAGTCTTAACGAGTCGTTTGAACGTCGGTAAAGTAAGAGCACGCTTGATGTCTACAGGTAATTCATTCCATAGCGTCACTGCACGCACTGAAAAGGATTTACTGTAGAACTCAGTACGGTGCGGCGGTGTCGTCAGGAGAAGATTGTGCGATGAGCGCAGCGTACGATCATTGTTTTCGGACATGTAGTTGAAACGCTCTTTGAGGTAGTTAGGACTTTGTCGATCGAACAGAATACGGTAGAGAAGGGAGAGGATTTGCGTATTCCTGCGAAGGCGAATCGGAAGCCACTTGAGTTTACTGCGAAATTCAGAGACGTGATCATATTTGCGCAAGCCAAATATGAATCTAATGCAAAGGTTTTGAAGGCGCTCAAGTTTGTTAAGAAGTTCTTCCGTAAGGTTAAGATAGCTGACATCAGCATAGTCGAGAATAGGATGAAAGAGAGTTTGTGCAATCATAACTTTAGTCGCAATAGGCAGGACGTTACGTAAGCGCCGGAGAGAATTGGTCGCGGCAAACATCTTTCGGCTCACATGCTCAATTTGTTTTTTCCATGAGAGGGTTTGGTCGAATATAACACCTAAGTTCCTTACAGTTTCACTTTGAGGTATATGGACCCCGTTTAACAGGACTGGTGGAAGTACATCCCAATTAATACGTGAGATGACGTATGGACTTCCTATAACAATAGTTTGTGACTTTGTCGGATTAATAAAAAGACCATATCGAGAACTCCACAAAGAAATTGTCGACAGGTCACGATTTATTTTAATAATTGCCTCAGAAAGGTTATCAAGTGAGGCTGAAGTGTAAATCTGAAGATCATCTGCATACATATGGTAGGAAGAAGAAAGATGTTGAGTAATCGAATTAATGAAAATGGTAAAAAGGAGTGGAGACAACACGCCACCTTGCGGCACACCGGCTTGGATATCGACCCAGTTAGAAACACCATTCTCAGTGCACACACGTTGCCGGCGGCCGAACAAGTAGGAACGAAACCAAGCAACTGTTGATGGAGATATGTTAAAAGAACCCAAAATATGTAGCATGATGTCAAAGTCTACGGTATTGAACGCATTACTGAAGTCAAGTAGTGTCAGTACAGTCAACAGTTTGTTCTCCATACCGAGACGAATGTCATCTGTGATATTAACTAGCGCAGTAGCCGTGCCATGACCAGGACGGAACCCGGACTGGTAGGGATCGAGGAGATTATTTAGATAGAGGAAGGAACTAAGTTGGTGGTGGATGAGACGCTCAAGAACCTTGGACAAAAATGGGAGAATAGAAATAGGACGGAAAGTTTGGTCGGCTTCAGGATTGCACTTTTTCGGGATAGGGATAACATTAGTGTCTTTCCAAAGGGAAGGAAATGTTTGGGACTGTATTGACTTGTTAAAAAGTCGGGTTATAATAGGAACAAGGATATCAATAATAGGGACTATCATAGCACGGCTAATGTTATCACAGCCAGTAGAGTTGGAAGAGATATTAAGGATATTCTTTTTAACATCACATTCCAACAGTTGCGCAAACGAGAAGGTGGGGACATTTGGTGTCGGCAGACATGAAATATGATTTAGGGTTTGTGATTTAATAGAAGGGTCGAGAGGAGAAAATTTTGAAAATTGTGTATTAAGGACGTTAAGATTAATCTGGCTAGGAATGCAATTGTTACTAGGTTTGCCGACACCCAGCGTTTTGAGAAATTTCCAGACTCTAGCTGGATCACCATTGGAGACAGAACTATGGATATGGCGTCGTTGTGCATCCCTACACATAGTATTGCAGCGATTTCTAAGATTCCTATAAGTTTCACGATTTTCATCGGTAGGCAGAAGTTTAAATTTAGTCTTGGCGCGATTACGCTTCAACATTTCAATTTTGATTTTATCTGATAGCCAAGGAGCGGGAAGATGTTTGATTTTGACAGGTCTTAATGGAGCGTGGCGATCGTAAAGCTGAGTTATTAGTGAATTAAATACAGAAAGTTGAACGTCAATAGTTTCAGCCTCATCGACAGCAGACCAGTCTATATTTCGCGCATCATCAGTGAGTTGGTTCGTGTCTATGCTTCTAAAGTTACGCTGCAAAAGTATTCTCGACTTAGCTTTGGGGGGACGAATTTTGTATGATAACATAAGAAGGTTATGATAAGAAAAGGCATCAGCCTCGATTTGACCATGTTTCACAACATGGTTACCCGATGAAACAATCATTAAATCAAGAAGAGAAGGGTTAGAGTTAGGAAAAAAATGAGTAGGACCAGTAGGAAGAATATTTAGATTCATAGAGTTGGTAATAGAAAGGAGTTTAGATGAACGGTGGTCGTTTTTTAAAAGACATGTATTTAGGTCACCCATAATAATGACATGAGCATAATTAGGGACCAGACCTTCGAGTACTGTCTCAAATGATGAAAAGTAGTCCAGATGAAGGGAGGGACTATAAACAACTCCCATAAGTACTTTTGTGTGGCACAGCGTTGCTTCAATAAATAAATGCTCCAGGCATTCATCACTTTGGCTTGGAAGCGAAATGCTGACCACGCAATGAGCAATATGAGAGCGAATGTAAATAGCCACCCCACCACCTGTACGTCCCACACGATCATAACGTACAAGTTCAAAACCCGGTAGTGCATAAGAAACTGATGAAAAGCAAGGTCTGAGCCAAGTTTCGGAAATCATTATTGCGTGAATATTGTTGATGTCAAAGGATGTCAGCATATCGGGGTAATGAGCAGGAATACTTTGGGCATTGATGTAAATAACATTAAAATTTTTCGGAAAATTAGAAAATTCATCATTAAGAGAAGTTTTCAGAGGGACTAAGACACTGTGATAGCTCACTGAGCTGTTGTTCGACCGATTAGAGCTACATGACAAAAAATCTTCGACATCGTCAGAGTCGGAAAAATCAGACGAAGTAAACATAAACTACTGTATATTAATTATATTATAAATATATATATGTATAAATAAAAATAAAATATAAATATTAATAAGTATTATAATAAGGTATAAATTAATTATAACAGATAAATATATAATTTATTTTAATTGCACTTCACCTCGTTTCACAAACCGACAGCATAGAAGAAATTGCCAGTGTAAAAAATGCTTAATCATGTAAGAACAAGAACTGACAGTTGACAATGACATGTCAATGTGACACTTTAAGAAGAAATATTTGTGAACTTGTGACAATTTATAGGTTACTTTACTTACTTCTTGTGTTCTATCTAACAATAATAAAAATTTTAAGTAAATTAAAGACAAACAAATCATATTGAAACTAAAAGTGTCGGTTAAAGTGAGGAAAAAGAAATGAATAACAGAGGCTAAAAACAGAAACAATACGAAAAAATTACCACTACCGGCGCGCGATGACGCGTTTGCTTCGTGTTGGGACAACCTTTTCATGTTGCTGTTTGGGTATGGAAGGCGAAGACGACCCAGTTGTTTCAGCCGGCACCGCAACATCCAGATCAGCCAATGTGACCACACGATGGCGCTTGTCGTCGCGATCCAGGACGAAGACTGCACCGTCCCGCGTCCAGCTCCTCGAAACACCAACGCGCTGCCGAGCTGCAACGAAGACGTCGTGGCGCTGTCGTGTCAGGAACTCGGAGAGTGTCACCCCTGACCCTTTCAATGCAGTCTTGGCAAACCACACCCGGTCTCTGCTTGTGACTGTGGTAAATTCCAGAAGAAGTGGACGTGGCTTATCCTTCTATGAGGTTTTACCCAGACGATGACATCGAGAGAAATCATTTTTGGAGATATCAGTGGTTTTGACAATATCCGACAACTTTGTTATGGCAGCATTAACACAGTCCTCAGTCTTTACTTCATGAACACCATGCAGTAGCAGAATGTTACGTCTCCCCTGCATCTCCAGACGATCACATTCGAGACTAAGGCATTGTACTTGCTCCAGGAGGTGCCCGATGGTTGACATCACATAAGACTGGAAGTTTGTGAAGTTCCGTTCAATTTGTGTAGTGGTAATTGATGTTGAAGATCCTCCACTGTGACTCTTTGCCAACTCTGCCTTAAATTCAGCCATTTGTGTGCTGAATGTCTCCTTCATCTCGTGAATAGTCTTGGTGATAGATTCCATTATGGTTGTGGAGCAGTAGTGGTGTTTATAGAGCACTGTAGTAAGTTATTACGAGATTTGTTAAGTCGGTTTTGTGAAACGTAAGTACTAGTGCAGAAACATGTAAAAAATATATCTTTTAACAAAGAAATACTATTTGTTTTTATTTAATAATATAGAGCACTTTCAAAATACGTTAGGTTTTTTTCAGTGCCTACCCGCAAAAAAAAAGAAGCAATGGTAGGAAGTGAAATCAAAGTAAAGGCTAGACATTTTGGATCACGGCACGGAAGCCAATTTAAAATAGCTACCTCCGTCTGTTTAATCTAGGAAATCTAGTAGCACAGAGTTCTTTAAAAATCATTTGGAGTTGTTCCAAATTCGTATTGTTTGCAACTGGTGGTGGATTTTCCGTTAATGTAAATAAAATTAAAACTCTGCTTACAAACGAGACGCTGTGAATACGTGATGAAGCCAAAATGGAAAAAACCCGAAGAAGCAAACGAAACGTAGTCAGGCATTTTTGTAAGGAAAAATCTTTTTACGAAAAATTGATTATTATACTAATGCAATGCAGTCGAAATATCTTGGGCTGAAATTAAAAAAAAAAACGTGTTTAACTTTACTGCCTTATAGCTACTGTTTAATAAACAAACATGATTTCAAATTGAAAATGGAATCGATAAATTTCCAATAACCGTTAACAATATTTCTAGTGACCGCCATTGTTTTAGATTAATTGGAAATTCGAAATCAAAGCCGCATTTACCACAAATAAATTTAATTTTCAATGGCTTTGAATTAAACTTTAGTTCGAGATAAAAAAAGCATTTGAATTTGAATGAAGTTTTTTTATTAGTTCGGTAGAAGTCTTACAGAATAGAACATCAGCGACCAATAAATAATTTGGTGATATTAACTAGCTAAGAAAAACTTTGCCCTATATTCGGTGACATAAAACAGCGCCGCCGCCGTAAAACTTTCGTGATAATAAAATATACTCCATTTCTAACTTTATAGATACAACTTTCTGAATTACACGCTGTGGATTTCATTGAATTCATATCTACCAGTCCATACTAAATGATCATAATATACTTTCTTGTATATAGCTAGGCATATAAAAGCAATCAAATCCCAATACAAACCTCAATATTTCGATACCGGATCTCAATATCTATGGGATATGACTGAGTGCTCTTCTTGAAATATGGGATGCAATAAAATACCAGCGTTTTGATATGAAAAAGCAATCTGGGTCCCATTCGAACAATCATATATGGAGATTGGTATATGTGTTTTGTGTTGTTCCTGATGTATTTTAAATAGAAGGGAAATGTTGGGATTTGGATTTCATTCGATCAACCATAGCGACCTGAATATTGGTATTTGATTTATTCACTTAAATTTCAGAGTGCTATAATTTGTTTATTGTTATGTCACCGATGTATTTTCAAGATGTATATCTTGAAAATACTTATTTTTGTAGAGGATAATTGTAATGTATTCAGACCATGGATGTTTGAAATTCCATTATCCAAAATTGTATGTGTCAACTACAGAACTTTATTAGCAGATAGGTCAAAGAGTAGACTTAGATATTTTATGACGGGTTATTGTGAAATACGTAAGAAAACGTTTGTAAAATGATAAAAGTATGCGATCTTGCAGATAAGAAGCTGTTCCAATATCACACGCGGTTCCACACAGACTTCCTCATTAATCAGAACTCAAAATCTTATTTATCTATTGAGTGTGCAATCCTTCATAATTCTAACAGTATTTGCCCTATAATATGTAGCGTAAGCCATGCGCATAAGCGTTCGTGGATACATTTGATCGCTTCATTTAGAAGCGGACAGGAGCTTCATTTGATACTCGATACGTCTCGATGAATTTGATCTCGATTGCATATAGGGGACGTGGAAGCCTATTCCGTAAGTAGCTTTGGAAGAAGGTGGTATTTCCGTATTGTTTTACTTAAGTATTATGTTTTGGAAGTTTTGAATTTTAGTTAGTACTTAGTTACCTAACTAAAGAGTTTGTTGCATAATATTCCTTTATTTTTAAAAAGTTAATTTCGCCTCTTTTATTTATTACATAGTAAAAATCCAAGTCGCTAATTCTGTCTGTTTGTATGTTTGGCTGCTAACTCCTCCTAAACCAGTTGAGGGATTTTAATGCGGTTTTCACCATCTGTTAGTTGTAAATAAAAAAAAATCGGAAAAAGTTTTTTAAAGTTAGGCAAAAATCAATGTTTCGTGAGCAAGTCAGTTAAAATTACACCATTGCGAAGCGTGGGCGGGTCGCTAGTTTCTTATAAGATGAAGATGATGGTTTTGAAAACAGTGATTATGGTATTGCTGCTAAGCGAAAGTTTGACGCGCGTGATTATTTTATAGGTATGCCCAAATACTAAGATACGCCTAACTTTATCTTTCATAAAAATAAATCAATTCATAACCAAAAATCTATTTGCTTACCTTGTTCAGATTTGTTTCACTCCCATAAACCTTATCTTCTTGTATTTGTTCCTTTTAATTCATGCTAGTGAATAGGCGACGGGAGGCTGAGTGAAATTGACAGATTTATTCTGGTTCCGATAAACCCCAGGATTGCGACATGCATTTTTTATTTGTCCTACCCGCTAGGGGTTGAATGAAACAAAGGCTGACAATTTGTCGATACCCTGATTGTATAATGTAGTGGAAAACTATGGGCATGAGCGAAAATATATCAGTTGATAGAGGAATTTCAATCTATGAATAATTCTTTGGTTCTTCAATAAAAAATAATAAACTACAGGAAGCTATGGCGTAGTTGGTTCAATCGTTTTAATTTTTAAATCAATATCCCGTTAAAAATATACTATCTACATCTGTACAACTTTTATTAGTATCTATGAGACTCTAAAAAATAAAATACTTTTTCAAGATTTAGGTTAATTAAAACACGACTTTAACTAACAAAGTTTCACTTTAACGTTTAAGATTGCAGATCCGTTCTTAATCACTTTAGTACACTTTTTATAAGAGGTTACGTAAAAATGCTATTTAAGTATTACGATCGGCCGCCATCAAAGGCAAGAGTAAAACGATGTTTTAATTAAATTTTTACGAAGCCTGCGTAAACAGAGCTATGCTTTTTGCTTTTACAAAGAATATTAGCCGTAATTTTGTAGTGGCTCTATAACCGAACGACGATAAAAAGTTGATTAAAAATATTATTTTCTTGGGATACATTGTAGATATCTGCTGTTTGAATAAAGCTGAAAATCAGATGCTCCAATTTTACGCTAAAGAACTCAAAAAACGATTACTGTAGAACGACGACGTAAATCCAGATATATACCGCTCCTAAGAAATCCTCTTCGGATTTAGGTACCTCTCTAGAACATTTGCACAGCATAAAAAACACAGACTGTGCTTTTCTTTTCATAACGCATGTAAAACTAGCTGGTCTCTAGTTACGACCCACAAACCAAGTTAGTACTACGTTCGCGGTAATTTCCCTTGAGAGTAGAATTATTGACGCGAGTTGCAACGGTGACATAGACCGACTACGGGATAGGTAGGACAGGAAGGAAGAATGTAAGTGTTTATGTTAGAAAGAAACACTTGTGTTTTCATAGACATACCTACGTAGAGAAAGTTACAAAACAAGAACGAGAAGACCCTAAGGATTTCGAAAAGTCCGTAGGTAAAAGAAGGTATTCAGAACTTGAATGAACTAAAGGTAACAAAACTTAAAAATAAACAAAATTAGAAAAACAATATCTTATTTAACGTTGGTACATTTAATCTACATGGACTAAAAGAAAGAGGTTTTAGTTAGGAATATTTGCATTTCTAAACATGATTCTAACACTGGAAACATCAATAACCTACTTGTATGAATAAGTTATGATTTTCTTCATCATAACATGTTCCAAGAATGAGAACATGTGGTTATTATCACTTAGCTTCATGTTGTTTTAGAAATAGCGATTATGGAAACACGGTGCAGACCTTGTAGCAATTTGTGTTCGGAGCAAATTATTCAAAATTATGTTACTGAGGTAATTTCTACAGTAAATAGAACAGCAAATTGTAAAGTGTAACTACGATATTAAGTTATTAATTCTATTGAAGTAGAAAAATAATCGTTTTTTATTAAATAAGTTTATGGCGAAATTACAACGACCACCAATTTACTCCGTGAGTATGAACGATGAAAGTAGTCATTTTCTACTATGTTTTAGACTAAAACTTTTAGTAGCTACTACATCTTAACTTTGCATTACACGCATATTGCCAAATTAAAGCAGCAGAAAGTCAAAACAAATTCTAGCTACGAGTTTCTAATGTTATTTAATGAGTGCTAGAAGCTGCACTCATTAAATAACATTAAAATAAGCCTCTTACTAAACAAAGCTTTTTCCTTAATGCATTCCAAGCATTGCACTTCTTTCCTTGCGCTCTCAAGGCGAATTCGCAAGATAAGAGGTATAGGGGGGTACCTGTCCGACGTAACAAAGACAACATCTTGGAAAAGAAACGAAAACACTCAAGCTGTAGCTCTCAGCTCCCTCCCTTCTCGCGAGATGCCTTTCATATTTACTTTCACAGAAATTGTATGAATTCCACGGAGAAAATAATACACGTTAAGCCATCATTAGGTTTCCTACATCATAATGATGAAAAAAACTGATGTTAAAAATAACCGAACAAATGAGATGGAATTTTAATTTACTATTTGGTTTACCTTGTAATAAAATTACCGAACGATTGTGGAGAATGCATGATTTAAGCCAGTAGCGGCATAAACAATAGTAATCCCGGGATACAGGCCAAATTAATGAGTGTAGACCGAGAGCCGACACCGTTATTCACATAGGATTAAAATATGGATCCCGTGTAAACTTCCGAAGTAAGCTCGGAAAGGCTGACTCTTGGAGTAATGAAGTTCCGGAACGGGGGTTTAAAAATAACTATTCTGTTACTTAGTAAAACGGTTTGGATATTCGGATCACGAACTGCTATCACCGTAAAGGAGCGCATATGACGCGGCAAAATGTCGCACGTGAACCGGTCTTTACCTTATAAAAACAAAAGACTCCACGAAATTTATTACAATCAAACATTAAATAATCGTGCTACGTTAACTGAATATTAAACTCTTAAATATACATAATTTAGACTACTTTACAACAAAGTCTATTCCAATCAATATCCTTGGTTGAAAGACCAAAGACTTCGGTCGCCAAAAGCTGTCAATAGAGATGATAAAATTTGATGGCGCATTGCTTCCAGCCCAATGTTAGCAGAGGATGGATATCACTCATGCTTATGACACTGTATTCAATACTTAAGAAATTCTGTTAAGTTCATACTCAGGGAATTAGGGAATTTCAGATAAGTCCATACTAAAAATTTTGTCATGAATAATCAAACGATAACTTTTGCCCTATTTGCTGTAAATCTAATTAATTATATTAATTTGAGACAAGACAACTAAAAAAATACGTACTATCGCAAGCTTCAAGGATTAGTAATCTTCAAAATCTGGAATGCGTTCTTTAATATAATCCTAAACAGTTTTTGTATCATATATGGAATGTGAATCAGCGAGCCTTACTGCGAATCCCACCCAAATGCCTCTGTTGACAAGGGACCGCGCTGTTTGTTTAGCTAACTAAGTTCGGTCGTCGGGGTTCGCCTGATCGACAGAGTATTTAACTTTGACAATATTAGTCACTTGTATGGGAAGTAATGAAGCGAGTTGTGAAAGCCCGCCTTAATTTAGTTTGGGATAACATGTGAGCTCATTTCGTATTATTAGCTACGTAATCAACTTGTATTTAGTTGGGTTATCTCTAACGGTGAGTGAACTCGTTACGGCCAAAATAGGCTCATGAGCGTCGAGGAAAATTTCAACCGTAGTGTCTAGTGCAGGAAACGGTAGGCCTTCTCAAGTTTCAAATAATGTTAACAGCATTTAAGTTTGACTGGTCATTATTTCATGCGTAAACTGAGAAACTGGATATAGCTTGTCTCCGAAACGAACGCTATTAGATTCGCAGCTCGTAAACACAGCCATCAAAACACGAGTTGCGCAGGAGTCCCACGCACCTGATTTGCAAATACGACTGCGCGGGACTGTAGGTGGAACTGTGGGATATATAGCTGTTACTAATACTTGTCACTATGCTGCAGGGGAACTGGAAGTTCTTGTTCTAGTAGCCGAAGACAAGGGACGATTTAAATAGACTTTTATTAGATTTATGCACTTGCATGTATCACATTGAAGATCTCTTTTGATTTCTCTTTGGAATACATTGTTTGAAAGTGGTGTAAGAGTATTTGCTTGTCGAAAGCTTATTTCTTTTACAAAATATGAATTGTTTTTGTTAAGTCTGTCTGTCACATTTAGTTTGCAATTTTATTACCCTCTTTATCACCGCAATTTACGAAGCTTACAAAAATTACTTGTGATAAAAGTACTCGTATTACCAGAAAACTATAAAACCTCCTTTAATTAAAATAGTTGTTTGACACAGTAACATATTTTTTATTTCTAAACTAGCTTTTACCCGCGCGGCTTCGCACGCCTTAAATTTGGAGTAAAACTGCTTTACCTGTACTATGTTATTATACAGATAAACCTCTCTCTTGAATCACTCTATCTATTAAAAAAAACCGCTTCAAAATCCGTTGCGTAGTTTTAAAGATTTAAGCATACAAAGGGACATAGGGACATAGGGACAGAAAAAGCGACTTTGTTTTATACTATGTAGTGAAGAGAATTATGTATCTAAAAACGATGGCAATTCTGTCCCTTCGTGTGTTCAATTTAACACTATTTAAGTAGGAACTTGATTGTCTATCAATAATTTATTTATTAATATTGAGTTTATTCCTAGTTAGAAACCAGTGCTACATAAACCTAGTGCTACTACTAAAGTGTAAGAAGTAAATAAAACGTCTTAAAACTCTTAATCCTATTTAAAATAAATTTATGACTGTCGCTCTTCATTTGCCGCATTAAACATTACGTTTTGTTGCGCGTGGGCTGTTATGTCAGCGGATCATGATTTTCTGCATTTCTGACTGTTGCAATGCATTTATCACGATACAAAATGTGATATTTATCAAGTCCGGATTTATGATAATTCGGGCAATATTGTACAGCTGTCAGATTTGTGACATTGATTGATTCCACGCAGGCGCACCAGTGTTGAGTAGGTGTTGATGTTGATGCTTAAAAGTTGGCTGGTTCGCAATGTTATTTTTGCATAAAAAAGCTTAAACATTTTGAATCATAAACAAAAGGCAATTACTCCGAATGGATAAAACATAGCACTTCACATTACAGTAATCGTAAGAAAACTTTAAATTACTTCTTCAACAACAAATAAGTTAAACCTTCTCGTAATTATTATATAATTTTCGTTGCTTCCGCCTCAAATCTAGGCGGGAAATGAGCAAACAATTACATACAAAAATATAGCCGAAGTTTGTTGAAGTTGGGCGTTGAAATGTTTCCTTCATTTCTCAAGATGAGTGTTGTCAAAGAATAAAGCCTTGTTTCTCGGCTTGTTGGAAACTTTCCGGGCCTTACCGTGCTGAAATTATCAGGTATAACTTTGTTTTAGACCTTGTGAGCTAATTAGTATTTTTTGCTAGATTTGATCAATCTTGATAAAGATTTATAATTAATGAACAGAACCAGTAAAACAGGGACAGACCATTGTCTGTCTAGCGACTAGTAAAAATTAAGGTACACTTCAATTAAAAAAATATAAAATAAAATATTGGGTACTAGAACTCTATCCGAAACCTTATCGACAACTCAACTAACTAAAACCGGTTTTCAGCTTTACACATATTCAACTTTGCAAAGAAATTGTTAATATCTCCATCGCGACTAACTTTCTGTATTAGTAAGTGTTCGAGGTGTACATTCTGAAATTATTCAATGTCCCTTTCCATTCACATGGTGTTACTACCTAACGTTTAACTTTTATGCAAGAAGTTTGCATGTGAACAATTTTACGGCACATACTTAATCGTAAGACAGAGTAAACGGTTGAGCAATATGTTTTTCTTTTTACCTACCTACTTTTAAATTCGTGTTAATTGCTTAAGGCTTATATGAAGTAAATATGAAATCTTCACAGAAACTAATAATGTTTATATGTTCTTTTCTATATTCCAAAATTGCGAAATCATTTCAACGTTAAGTCAATAAGTTTTTACGTTATTTATTGTTCGACTTTTGAATACGTTTTCTTGTTTGCCTTAGGTTTATTAAGTAATGTCAAGATACATTGTTGTCGTATATTATCTTAATAACCAATTTGCGTTTGTAAACATCTGTGGGCAATTAACCAGCTTGTACCAACAAATTAATATTAACGATTAGCATTAGTCACGTGCTTGTGTTAACACTACTAATCTGTTACCTTACTCTATTGTTGTTAATAGTGCCTACGACTTGCACGGTCCTTAAATTATTTCATAAAACCATATATATATCATCATACCAATATAATTCTAGATTGTAAATAAATTGCCTTTCTTTTGTCTATAAATCACTGTATATATGATAGCTTAATTAAATTTGGAATATCACGCGGAAACACATGCGAATAAAAATCAGCATTTTTTTATATTTAATTAAGTACTTACATATTTTTTTATTAAACCACTGTCGTCGTTTGTAGGTTCTATGGTTGCTTAATTGAATGAGTATAAAATTCGTGTTTTTTATGTTTCTTTAAAAACTCTTTGTTGTCTGGTTACATGAAGTGTGAACTGTTAGCGTTAGCTCAACTAGCGATACCTAGCCAAAAGGTTTTTGTAACTTCGGTTTAACAACTTTCTGACTTCGTGTAACCAAACTGAAGTTGTTCACGTACAAAATGTTCAGTTCACAAGTTCAGCTGACTTAACACCCGATACTAAGTTAGGAACGACTAACTTATCTTCAATTCTGCTAAGTTGCGCCTCAAGTTTAATGTTAGAATATTATTAGTTTGCCGTTCGAGGTAGCTGTTGGCTGGCGATATTAGGTTTCAAGTGAACGTTGTCTTACATATTAATTAAACCAATGCTAATTTAATTTTGATTAATGTTTCTTCGAAAGTTTCCTAGCGTTGTTCTTATGTTAATCGAACTGTTACTTCAACGCACGCGAGTAGAGTAGTAGTTCGCTTGTTTGAGAAATAATATAATGCCGTAATGGGTTTAATTTCAATATTATGAAATAATAATCACAAAATAATTATATTATAAACTATAAAAACCACTCCTTTTTTAATATTATTGTAATTGAGAATAGACTTTAACAATGTGTGCATTCGGTCATAAAAAGTCCCAGATCATTCCAGAATTGTCCTCCAATGACGTGCCAAAGCAATTTGTGCCGAAAGTCATAAAAGTTGTCTGGTTAAGTCGCGGGCGCCGACAGCTCCTCTCGAAGTGTCCCTGACTATTAAAAAGTTAGAGCCACTATTTTTGGCTCAGTCACCGAAGCCGCCCAAATAAGAATTATGTGACAACTTACAACAATACGTTGGGAGTCTAGTAGTGATATATGCTTAGAACTGAATGTAATGGGTGGAACTCAAGTGCGTAACCTGGTGGGGTAATTGGACAATAAAACAAAAGGACAGACGTCTAAGACTTTACATACTAAGATATTTATGGCTGACATTTCAGAGTTGAATGTTAAAAGTCTCATTACGTACAAAACCTACACATAGAGATGTTTGTCAGCTTTCAATGTTTAGCTATTACCTACTGACACGGTTCATTTTATGATTGTTATGTTTGATGCTTGTGCTAATTATTTATTTTAATTTGTTACAAACAAAAGTCCTTGAAGGACGAAATTTATTTTCTTGACGACGCGAATTATTAAGACAATCTATTAAATGGGAAATTTTCAATAAACAATACAAAACATTAACTCAACTAGTTACTTGGATTTAAATTTACTCGTAGTCATATTTCAAGTAGGTTATAACTGCTTGTCGTATGTATAAGTATCTATAGCTGAAGTTCATTTAAAGTTCTTCAAAGTAAAATTTTAACACGTTGAAAACGTGTAACTAATAAAAAAGCCATTGATACTGTAGGGGAGCGCCGTGTTAATAGAGACTTCCTCACGGTAAGTAGTTTTTAATATTTTTGAACATACAAAAATAGACCAACTTTACGGGGTGAAACTTTTTGCTGGAGCACCATTTTCGTTTATTATTCTAGTTTTATATTTAGCTTTAACATTGCGTATGAATTTTGCTCTGGTTTCTAGAATCAGATAGCCTTTGATGTGGTCGAACAAAGACGAATGTAGGTTGATGTTGATTCTAAAATAGTCGGATTTAAGCTGCATTGTGGTTTGGCTGGTCTTTCGTAATATCCGTTTGTTTTGTCCATATGCGCCATTGCATATTTAAAACTAGTTTTTGTGGAAGTGTTTTTTAAAATTTGAACAAGATGAAAGATGATTGGAAACATTTGGTGTTCTTGGGAAATGTCTATCATTAATTCTTTCAAAGATGACTGATGTTCGGGGTTTAATTGTGAAATAATCAGTACTGTTGGATTTCATAGAATACTTTAAGGTATTTTTAAAGTGTGGATGCTACAAAACAATGTGTAGCATACTTTGCAAACTAAACATCCGCTTGCGAGCATTCTTGTTCAGTCGCTCCACGCAATGTGCCCAGTTACACTGAAACATAATACCAGGCTTCGTAAACTTTGGACTGTAAATTTCAACGTTCTGCAGCAGCCACAAATTTAGCTAAACTGGATCCAACTGGTTTAAACTTAGGTGGAGTTGGAAACAGCTGTATCTTGCATGTGAACAGGGGTCGTCGTGGTGACCTGCAAGATGGCATAAGAGTAGACCGATATATGGGAAGTATGGTTTTTTTTCTCATTTTTCTTTATGTAACCTTTTTTGAAGTGTTATCAAAGCTAAATAAATTCTGACTTGAGCTTAGATTATGTTTCTTAAATCTTTGAGCATGAAAACAAAATTATTTATCCACTAACATCGGTGTTTATGAAATCAAAAGTCAGGTCGTATTGCCGAAAAACATTTTGGTTACCGTTAATCACGCACGAGCAAAATTCATACGTAATCTAGAAAACCTGATTAACTCCTAATAAATGGCCGTAGGTTGAAAAGCTTAATCATATTTAATACAGCAAACAAAAGTCAAGTTCTAAAGCATGCAACAATACAAATTACCATCATCATACAAACTACACTAAAACAAGCTTTTGTTAAAGTCATATTTATCTTAATAATTAGTAAAAACTCGGCAAGTCTCAGTTCGCTTGATAGGCCTGCGTATACTATGGCTTGCTTGCGTGTTACTACTAACGGGTATATAAATTAAAACATAATTGTGTTATCGTGACCCCGTGGTTTAATACTTTTAATACATTTATTCGGCGACATCGAATGAAACGGAACGCCATAAATGACTCGGTAATAAAATGGATCGAATTAATTGAAGGACTGTGGAGGAGCTTTGAGTGACGTAACAATTAGATTAAGAAAAGCTGAGTCACTGTCATTGGCTTGAGATAAGCAAAGTGCTTTAAATGTTACGACGAGTACTCTGGTGTAAGGAATTTAAAGTCTACCAATTGTTTATTTCGAAAGTTTTTTTAACTGATCTATAGTTTAATATAACTTCTTAGTAAGTGATCTATAGTTTTTAAGCGCTTTTATCTATGTCCATAAGTTGTGTTTTTGCTCATTTTATTTTTGTGAACAAAAACAGAATTGTGTTGATTAAGACGCCTGTGTTTAATTGGATTCTGAGATGTTTGAAATGTCAAGAATAAATAAAAAACTTTACAAATATTATCATTTTACTGATATACGAGAATGTTCAATTGATAATAAAATCAAGTAATTTGAAAAATAATCAAAACATTAGTAGTCATAACTACAGATCTACTACACTACAGAATTTCTGTCAAGTTCCCATAATGTGTTCATGTTGCGTAAAGCTCTAGAGGGCTAAAAAAATACACATCCCCAATGAAAATAAACAAGGATAACCACAAGATCTTTGTAAACATATCCCCTCGATATTTTTGTTACATCAGTTATTTTGTGAATCCATAGTGGATCCCATCCGGAGCCACTTGAGCAGATGAGGAATCCATCGATTGTTGTTATAGGACATCGGCTGGTAAAATCGAATAAGCATAATAACAGTGACGATGTAAAAATAGACGATCGCCTTGTATTTGATGAAGAAACTCTTGTATGCTTGGATGAAAATGTTAATGGTTATCACAGTCTAAATAAATATCTCTTTGATGTGAACATTAACACTAAACATTATTTGTTTGATAATTAATTGAGATATTTTTTTTTTTTTTTCAAACCATAGTAAAAAAGTGCGTTATAAAGGAATCTGCCAGACACTTCTAATAATCCTAATCACTGTAATGGTCATATCTCTTCCCTCTGAACGTAATCTAATGTCACATTAAATCAGTGTAACAGAAAACAGACCTAATAGCGGACGTTGTAATAAATGTAATTTATTACGTATCAAATTGTGTAGGGCAGAGATCGTTTACATAAGAGACAGAACTAAAGATCCCTTAGCCCTTGTGACCCTCCATTTATACCTACTACGAGGGATGAAATTATCTCGGATGTGCAGCATACACTGGGTGCAAGTTTAAGTTTTGTTTGGCTTAAGTCAAAGGCGTTTTATTTTATTAAATGTTACTAATGCCCACAAATAATTTCGTGTAGGTAACTCTGTTATCTTCCTTAATCGTTTAAGCCAAAACAACTGAATGCTTGGGATTTTGCATATTATCTGTCTAATATAATTCTGGAAACATAGGTAGTCCGTGTCTGTACAACATCTTCATTACATCTAATGCTGAACCCTATAGTTAAAAACAAATAAGTTAATTATGAATCTAGGGATTATTTGTATCCTATTTGGTGAGGACGACTGTCAACAGCTGGTGTATGGTATGACGAAAGAGAGACAAATGCATGCATATTGAGTAGCCACACTCGGCTTACTGCTGCAAATTCCTGGCATTGTAAGCGCAACACTTGTGTTTATTTCGTCTTATTGTTTATCGTAAAAGTAAAAACACGACGATATTTTCCTTATAAGCAAGTAAAATTGACTTTCAGGGAACGACCGCTCACTTCATAACTACCTTTTGTGTATAATTTAAAATCTTTTTTTATTATGCAAAATGTCACTCTCTTCTCTTTTTCTTGAGTAAAAGATCTTTTAAAAAAGGAAAATAGGAATTAGTAGTATAGGATATATTACTTTCTTGTGCCTGTGACTGACATACCTACTGTGTTAAATAATTCTCTTTCTCAGGAATAAAAAAAAGGCATCAAGTTAACCGTGACTTAACCTGAATCAATCTCAAAGTTATTCTACCCGTAGTATGCTTTCCGTACAACTTGATTATTTCTCCGCGTTTTATTATTTATGAATATTCAATATATTATTTTTATAATTTTCAGAGGTTTTCAAAGAGTTAAAATTTATTTCTTCCATCATCGCTCATAACTTGCACCGCTACTAAGTAAAAACTCCGTTAATGTTTCTAAGCAATTAGACCCATCCTTGATTTAAGGTTATTACCCAACTTGGCATACGTTTGGGTCACGTGCGCGCTATCTCTCTATTTGTTTTGGCGTATCGTGCGAAATTATCACCTGCTTCGGACATTAAACGACTGTGAAAAACAAAATACTATTGAAACAAATAGGGTAGAAATTCTCAAAGCTTGCGAAGCTATTGGAAGCAGCAGTTGCCAGTCGAGTTAATTAAGTAGTTAGGGTATTGCAGCCTTTATAATGTCTCTGGAAAGAATATTAATACGACAAGTGCAAGTAGTGTGATTAAAATATACTTTTATTTGTTTATTTTTTAACAACTATTTAGAGAAACATCAACTGATTACAACCTGTCCCTAAAACAAAGCCTTTCGAACCTCTTCAAATCTAATTATAATACAAATTAGATCCCGTAGCCACAGCCGAGACAAATGCAACACGACCGCTATTAACTAATAGTTTAAACGCGCCGAGATTATTCTTAACCCTAGATTCAAACCGCCCATGAATGCGTAACTAACGCAGCGTATGAAACAATTTAACGCACGGGTCGATGTGACCCCTGCAAATTTGCACCCCTGTTTGTTAGTTTGCAAAGTTGTTGCTATTAGGATTATTTTTATTAGCTGCAAAGGAAAAATTGCTTTATTAAAAAGCAAATATCGAAAAGCGACTGGTTAAAGAAAAATATGCCTAACGTTAAAAAAAAATGGAAAGTCGTTTTGGGAAATTTTCGTGCCATAAGAACCTACCACTTATTCCGAAATCCAAAGTTCAATTTAATTAGCTACATCATGTATTATTTGTTTTGGATATAAGATTTTCTTCTAAAAACGTTTTAGAAGTAGTACGAAACTCCCTAAGCTGCAGAAACTTACGGCAAAGCAATATGTTTCGAACTTGTTACAACTTGGCTGCAAAGTTATCCGAAATGCCATTAGCCACTGTACTAATGGGACCATAGTGTGCTATAACGGTAGTTAACCAATACGTTTACGTAGTTTTAAATGGGCTCGGGAAACACGAGAGTTAAAAACCAAATTTTCGGGGATATTGCACGAGTTTTTTACTGTTAAGAAACTTTCCCACCTAAAACTCATCTTAGTGTTCGAAAATTTTGGAGATGAAAACAAAGTTATTGATTTCATTATTATGTGCGGCATCTGCTATAAATAATCGTTAGGATTTACTTGAAATATTTAGATTTAGACAAAATGATTAATCATTTAAATCCAACAATTGCTTATTATGAATCTGCAACCAGGGGGAGCTTGAAAGCATAAAGCCACACCGGCTTTATCAATTATAGGATTATGAGAAATATAGAGGGGTTTTATAGCAAAACGGCCCTTTGATGTAGTAATCGATTCGATAACGCCCACATCCCTAAGGAAAAATATGACAGGCTTTAAAAACAATTACGAAAGAATGAGGACAATAATGTCATATGGAATATAAAAACATAATAGGTTTTTTTTTATAATAATATGATTTAAAATAAAAGTCTAGCAACAGTGTAGGTAGGTATAACGCAAAGTGAAACAATGATAATTAAAATGCTATAAAACTACATAAATTAATTTATCCGCTCTCGTGAAAGTTACAGCTCAAACGTAATTTCTAATCGTAATATGATTTAGATAGATTACTCTTACAATTTGTAAGCTTTGATAGCTTTCAAGGAACCAGTAAAAGTCTATTAAATTAACGAAGTTTACGTATAAAAGTATCATTCCCAAGTTTCATTATGTAAATGGACACATTTTTCTCATATCGTTAATTTTACTACCTTTTTATTTTGTATGGAGCAATAATGCTATAATATTAATTGAGCGCACAGATATGGGTAGGAAAATTTTTTGAATTCCAAGTTTAAGTATTAAAGATGGCGTCAAAAAATGTTCTATTAAATAAAAAATGCTGAGTGAGTGAATTTTATGAAAGTTAAACGAGCCGTGAAGCCTTTGCATTAAGTGGAGAGGGCTTTGCCAACACTTAATTAATTCCCCCACTCTCTCTGTTTGAGTTGAAAGCAGTGACAACAAAGAAGTCTGAGTAAGATGCTTATGAAGATACAAACAAAGCGATAAGTAGAATATTAATAATCTTAACAGATAATAGAAGTTGCATAAACTTTCCAAGTAATCTCTGGTACAAATTTAGCAACATAAAACTCAAAGTAAAAACAGGACTTACGGCTTTCATCGGAACAATAGACGAAATGGATAAAATCTATCAGACCAAAATACAAATAGGATTAAATGGGCTAAAAACAGAATATGCCATTGTTTCATTGAAACACTATAACAATACAACTCTGGAGCTAGTCTATTGGAAAATCCATTCGGGGATTGCAGTCAAGCGCAAAGAGAAGAAATTATTATATCGAAGCATTTTTCGCATTGTTGTGTTGGGGAAGAGCTAACATGCTACGGAAAATATTAGTAGCAATAATTTCTGTAATAGGTCATTTCTGGTATGTTGGTCATTTGATATATTAGGTTCTGCAATAATTAGATGAAGAATGTGTTGGGGACCACGATAGAAATAGATTGTAAGTGTTTTTGTTACTGTAACTTTAATATAACTTAACGGATGTAAGATCTTGAACCACTTTTACATATTAACTTTAATTATATCAAATTTGATTGGCTTTTGTCTGGGTAAGGCGAAATTCAAAGTTCTTGTAAATGATTTTATCATACCGAAGTAAAATTGTCCACACTATCCGTCTTCGAAACTTTACGCACTTCAAAAGATAGTTTGTTTTTTTCTAAGCAATCAAAATTGTATTAATGATTCAATTAAAATTTATTTGACTATAATTAAATATTTTAAATGCAAATTGTCAATTGTGATGTGCAAACGTTAATATCAATAACATTTCCTTCAACATAGATAACTTTTGGGTGTCGCAACGAGTTGTGTAAAATTTATTTGCCATGAGCCCACATAAAGCGTCTGATTTATGCATCGCGATGCTTATTATGAACATGAGTGCTTTCGGCTCCAACTCAATAAAATATTAAAGTGACATTAATACCACTGTCAGGGAATGCAATTTTATTTTCAACAGGACATTTTAAATAGTCATATTTAAAAAAGTGGATAGTAATGAACTCTCAGGCATTCAACGGACAAAGTCATCGACGCAGAAGTTAATTTCGTATTTCGATGAAATATTTTATGACTGTGTCTGATGTGCAATTTGTGTTAAATTCATTATTCACTTTATACTTACAAACTGAAGTTTTTTTTATTAATTATTAAACATAAGTAAATTGTAATTCTGGTCTTCAATTTGGTATTAGTATAGGATAAACACTCCTCTATTTTTAGTCACTCAACGTTACTAATCCACAGGAGGTCTTAGGAAGCCCTATGCCCTTTACAATTTTATGCATCCTAACTCAAATCTGCATTGTCAGCTATATTAATCAACAGCATGTATTAATTAACTTGTTCCTGGTTTATTCAATTATGATCAGGGTTATATTAATTTAAAGAGGGTGTTGTTATTGAGATTAATTTAAGTTAGATTTAAACTGAACACTTTTATTGAGTGATTCGTTTATTCTTATGCATGCATATTAAGATTATTTATCATGCTTCCGTTTGTCTTATTTATACAGATTTCATGAAAAAATTCCGCCTTTAATAAGCATTAAAGTAACAAGCTTGAGTTTAATATCACCTTCTGCTTCAGGCATTTTAATATCTAGTCTAAAATATGAGTAGGTAATTTCAGTGGAAGAATTTTGTGAGTATTTCGCGCAAGGTGGTTCTTTCTTTGAAATACCTATTTCGGGGTTGTATCATAAATCAGCATAACGAGCCAGCCTTCCGGAAGGTGCCGTAACATTAAGCCGACGTAATATTTTCTCACTTACGACAAAATTCTGTCTCCATATTTATGTTCCCGGAGTTTTTGCGTCAAGCTGTTACAGGTAAGAAGCAAAATATTTTATCTAACAGGAAAGTTTTTAGTATTTTGCTAAACTTTATTCATAGTGAGATTTTACTTTTAATTTTTGCATTATAAATGCTAATTTATAATATAATTGGACCGGAAATCCAAAGGTCCTGGGTTCGAGTCCCAGTCGCGTAATGCTCGGAGGCCCGCGTTCCTTTTTCCAGTGTTTATAACTTCAAAATTTATTCATAGTGTTGACTTTTGCTTAAGTTGTATATCAAGATTACAATAATGTTTTGGCACAAATATCTATATTTGTATGAAAGTCTTCTTGAAAATGAACTAATAACAAAGAATTTCCATGTAGCTCACGTTAACCACGAACTTTTTGTATTAACTTCAAAGCGACCTCTCATTTAGTCTGGTCTTTGTTGGGGCCTCATTTAAAATCAATTGGTCCTGTTTTGTCCGGGTGGCAGACTTGGAAGAGATTTCCGAGAGAATTCTTAATTAAGCCCGACTGAGATCCTCTTTACTTAATGGAGGCAAGGCCGAAACTCTCGTAAGTGCTGCGAAGAAAAGTCTTATAGCAAACATCAAAAAGGCAAAATATACTGGCCTGACTTGGCAAAACAATTTACTTAATGCAAGTGAGCTTGCTACTTTCATCGAAGTTATTAGGATTGGTTTCATCGTGTATAAATATTTGTGGAGTATTGTTTTAGTTTGGGTACGTTGTTTATGGTTGATGATTATTTGGTTGATGACGAAAAGTTTATGCATTTTTTTACTGAATTCTATATTCATTCAGTTTTGAAAATGTTATTATATTGTTTGTTTTAAAAGAACATCAGTTCTTCTATAAGATTTGTAATATTTTTTCGATAATAAAGAAAATATAGAAAAGACTTACTAAGTTTATAATCTTAGTTTGTTCTTCTCTAGTAAGAATTTAAACTGCCGGACTTATTTAAGAGATATTTTAGAGATTTTATTTGGTTACAAAATAAAATTTAATATGGGAAAACAATAATTTTATCACAGAAGTGTTGCCCATTAGATAAAAATGAAAATTGGTATATTTATAGAAATAATAACGATACAGAAAGTAAAGAAAAACATTTACCTTTTCCCTATAATCATAAAGGTTTTGTTCGCCAGAGGTTCTTTCATTAATAGCGTAGGGATGGCCTTAATTACTCTTTGTTCTACTAATATTAACCCTTTTGTTTTCTTCGTTAATGCTCGCTTTTGTTGCTTTACCATTAATAATTTCGTTACTATCGTTAAGCGTAATGTGTAACCTATAATAAACATCTTTTAATGCTTGAGTTAAATTGTTATTAGGAAGTAAATAAATTCGTTAATGGCTGTAGTTAAGTCGCTGTGTTAAACATTGTTTTGTGGTTTTGTTATAGTGTTTTGAATGGGGGCTTAGTTAGCGTGATTCGTGATATAACTATTATCTGTCGGTGACCGGTAGATATAAAAGAGACAAAAGATAGCCTTTTAATTAATCTAAAATTTTAGAAACATACGTATTAATTTAAAACCTTGGATTTTAAAGAGTACAATTAGATACACTACGGTGGAATAGACAATAGACGTTAAAAAGAGAAAGAAACCTGGCTGCCAAACACGACTTAGTATGTAATTCGAAAATAATTTAAAGCTACGCGAACAAACTATCTTAGATGGCAAAATAAATTTTCTACTGAAACTTTGACCTACCTAGCAAGATGCTTCTACCAATATTAATGTTAATCAATGATAAAGAGGTTATCTTTATCATCCATGCATTTTAAATGTCTAATGCCGGAATAGTTTTGACTACCTGCATCTAAACAGGTGTGCCTAAGGCGGATGACCCGGCCACACGTGTCTCCATCATAATAGGTAGGTACAATGCACACATCGAGGCATTCACTATTAAGCTTTATCGAACCGAAAGTAATTCTTTCTATCCATTGTACGACACCATTTCCTTCCGGTTTCAAAAGACAAACTCCAATCCATAATGACGTCCCAAGTAAAAAACCTTTTGAACGTCTTTGATTGACTATTAGTATCGTCTTTGTGTATATCAAACGAGCGTGCGTGGGTCGACTACAATCATCCATCTTCGAGTGAATAAGCGTTAATTTGCAGCAAACGTCGATACCGTGAAATGCCTCCTCGATTACTTTATTTAGTGCCTTTATGTCTTTGGATATCTTGAACATTTACATTACCAGCATAAAGTTGTACGCCTTAAGTCGGTAGTCGATACAAACATTCAATTTCGCTTTACGAGTCTTCTGTGGTGGTTTATCTTCCAGGCAAAGACTAATGTGGTACGCAACTTTACAAATACCTACGCCAGGGTTATCTGAGCCAATCTGTTCTCGGTCGCAACTAAAGTGTGTTCGGTGAATATTTGAGTCGATACAAATGTGCGGTTGACAATGCTAAATGGAGCTTGAGTTAGTGAATAATGCCCCCTCTTGTTTAATTTGTCTTTAAACTATTGCAAAGCGGTGGGACTGAAGGATTTGTCAATAACAAATTCTAGACTGCTCACAGCGGTGCATTGTTTCTGCTCAAAGTTCAGTGCGGCCGACGTTTCGTGCAAACGGCGTAGATATTATATTGTTGCAATCCCTGGGAAATAGAATTTAATATTGTTGATTAATATTGCATTTATGGACTCTATTATAGTCTTAATTCCAATAAATTTAGATGTTGGTTATCAATTGCTTATTTTAACTATAAGGAAACACAAACTTAAGAGGTTATGGCAAATATAATACTCATAAAATAGCTAGTACTGTTCTAATTATATAAGCATCAGGATCCATAATGAAGGAGTTAATATTTTTATAGTCGATATAAACCGTCAATTACCCATTGTGAATTGATTAACATATAAAAACTGTGCAGGCCATGTTGTATGTTGGTTTAATGTTGCGTAAATACCAATTATGCAGCTTATATGGGGAATTGGCGAAGCTCTCAATAATTGTGAGCGCAGCATCCACCCTACTGGTCGCATTTTGGGGTAAACTGAACCATATATATTTATTAACCCCGTACTTTGGGGGATCGTTAATTTTGCCGGATTCTGAATAAGTCGTAAAAATCGAATATAAATTAATTATCATACACTTAAATTTGGGTAATTTCGTATTGAGTATCTGTTTAAACTCTTTTACTTTGGTCTCTAGACTTGGTTGTTATTTATAAAAAAGTTTTTAATTGAAAAAAACTTGATTTAATTCTTCAGTAAACAATATTCATCGTATGCGATTGCTTTTCTAGGCAAGGCAGTATTGTAGGCACTATTAATTTTCTCGTATTCCCTTTTCCATAAGGGATGTTTGTAAGACCCTCATAGGTCGTGTCATAGGTGGCAGGTATTGTGTGCGTGATTAATGAATAACTAAGGCTTTGTTGAAAAAATCTACTTTCTACGGGGCGCTGTTGGGACAATGGTGATGGGTTACACAAAGGTTTACTTTTAATTTATGAACGTTTGACTTCCTGTTTATATTGTTGTATCAATTAATGAAAATGGATTCTATTTTATATGCTATAATAAAATATCACTTTTAAGGTTCTTTTCATAAAATAGTATTGTAATTAGAAATATTTATATTGTAAACTTATCTTGATTTTATAGTTTTCTCTAAAGACTGACGTATTTTTATACCTACAACATTCAACTACTGCAACTGCTCGATGCGGCTAAAGATTTTATTAAAACACATTTTTTATCTCTTTATAAAATCTTGTTTCAGTCTTACCTGCAATTTTAAGCAAAAATTACGGCTATATAAATTTTACGTTACTATCTACTAATACGAAACTCTTCTACAAAACAGTTATTAAGCCAGCCTGTAAAAATATAGCGATCTATTCATGACCTTTCCCGCCATGTGTGTTGTTGTAACTCGACACTAGGCGGCGCTGGCGTCTACGTGTTTATCTTGACATATGATCAGGCGCATTAGGTTTGTTTTCCTACATTATCTTGACTGTTTGATGCTGTTAACTAGTTACCATGTGTTTAGGGATGCCACTGAATAGCTATCTACTCGTAAATGGGTAGATTACTAACTATTTTTAGGTGTTTAATCACCTTTGCTAGTTATTTACCGCAGCATTATTTATTTTTTAATAATATTTGTTTGTGTCTACTTACCGATTTACCTAGTGAAATGTATTATTTAACTAGTTTTTGGCTTGAAGCACCGAATGCCTCAACTAGGAAAACGTTTAACACATGTAGATTTATTTTGAATCTCGTTTACTAACCATGATTTTGATATTGATAAATCATCACGCTATAACTTCACAAAAAATAAAGTGCTATACGAAAATGAAAATGGACTAGTCATAAATCTTCTCTATCCGTGCTGAATTATCTTTTTTGCTGTAATTCCTCAGAACCAACAAAAACAGTTTCAGGATTGCGTGAGGATCCGGAACCGGAAGCAGTCTGAAGGAAACGCTATCGTCGACGTTCTAAAAGCCTCGCTTTTCTAATGTTGTGGATACAATTGTTTTTTGTTTTGTTTTGTTAATGGAACGGAATAATGTAATTACTTTCTTTGATTCATATCTCACCGTTGCCAACGTTGTTGTGGCGATTTTGTACTGCTTTTTACTATGTTATCTAGTACATAACTCTATATACCTTTACAGTTAACGTATTTCACTGCCAACTTTTGTAAAGTTTTGGTCTATTCGTGGAGTATTGCTCAGTCGTTTTTACTTACTAATAAAAATCAAAACATTGGAAAAGAAGTAGGTATATTTTTTTGCATTTAACTTGTTGTCATGACCTAAAACATACCCTGTATCCTGATGTCATTCCAAATGAGTTAAAAGAGAGTATTACGAGAACATAGTATTTCATTAAAGCAATTGAAACGATTGGGCGCTTTTAGATTTCTTAACAACTTATTGCATATTATTTTCTACATAATACGATTTTGAACCTTACCTATCCATAGCAATCCTTTTCAATTACCCGCCAATTAATCCGAAACGAAAAACAATAACTCAGTATTACCCGCGATCCTTTCGCGAAAATCTCCTAACGAATGGTTTTCCAGGCCGCTCCCGACCGAGTGTAAAGATAACTCCACGTACTGCACAAAAGGCTGCATCTCCATAATCGATAGCTTATTGCCATTCCCCTTTTACTTCTAAATTGCAAATTTTCCACACGATTTCGTTCCGCCGAATAAATTTTCAAGTCACAATTTACTGTATTTACATTCCATTTTGACCTTTCGAAGAATTTCTTTCAATCTTCAGCAAGTTTCCTCGCTGCGTCGCCGTAACTCGAGTAAACAGGAAGTTGATTCTAATGGCAGTTCTTCGAGTTTTTTTGTTAAATTACCCGAGGAGAATACGTTATTTGCATTTGAATTATCAATTTGCTTTCCTCCGAATGTAAAATTTACAAAAAAGTGTGTTGTGAACTTTTTATTTATATTATTCAATTCTGTACTTAAAAGAAATTATAGTTTTGTGGTCATTAAATAAAAAAAATCTCTTCATAATGATGTTGAACCTCACATAGTAAATTCCCATAATCACCAAGAATGAAAACAAGAACAATAAACAAAAGTAATTGCCTAATTAATTTGCAACAGTGAACGCCTGTAAATTGTCTGGTTGAAGTTCAAGCGCTCGGCCTGAAAACTAATTGCAAATATTAAGGCTATAAATAATTACTAGTTGACTTTACCAACTTAATGATGAAGTAGTTAGTAAGTAGTTTGTAAATTGATCTTTAAAAACAACAGAAGCATTGTTATCTCTCATTAAGGATGCTTTACTCACTAGTTTAATTACTACCTACTAATCTAGCTTTTTTTTTTTACAGTCTAATAAAGAAGTCTAAGAGGCTCACGTCGCGATTTTATTATGCCAATGAAACTAGTACTTAGTACGACTTTCGTAGAGCATTAACAGTCTTAAGCACCTTAAGAATGCACTAACAAGCGTCTCATTTCGGTAACCATGACGTTGCACCACCGATCCTAATATCTAAATGGTCTCTTCAAAATGTTTGCCTCACAAGTTTCACGGTAAGTCACGTCCAACATTCATATTTTATTGTCGATTTATGACTTCTACTTTAAATACATATTGCATCACGTATTTTAGTTTGGTGAGGAATCGACTCCCCACTGAATATTTGTATGAAATGTAAACGGCTACCGCTATCACTTTCTCACGCAGCATGAAGAATGTACGAGCCAAAGGATGAATTCATCTTTAGGAAATTGTGGCGAAGATTTGTGGAGCATGTAGGAAATGGTATTGGGTTTGCTCTGGCAATGATCTATGAAACTACACGGTGGCTGTATGAAGTTTATTTGTAGGTAGTTCGATGGTATAAGTTAGAGCATTAATCTTGGTTACACGCACCTACGCACTGCTAGGGTGGCATCACAGTACTGTAGGTTGTGTATTTGATATTAATACGGTGACGGTACGGTAGGTACGTAACTACATAGTTCGTACAGTTATATTTATTATATATTTTAAATGGTTAGTATGTAGAACTACCATTTTTATAAGGATAAATTGATATGGTCATAATTCTGAAATAACATATAATTTTTATCATAAAATTAAAATCTATTACCAATGGTCAGATGGGTCGTTCAATTCCTTATCGAAGTACATATAGAAATTTATAGAGATATTGGCTTATACTGTAAGCTTAAGTATTCTTGATATCTTATCAGGAAAACAGTGCGATACATAAGCTCTATTATACATAACTGAGAATGCAACAAAGCTAATGTCGACATAAAAAATTGCATCATTTAGCTAAGAAATATTATTTGTACAAATTATTGCAGTGCTGACACAAAGTAATGTTATTGCTCACAGAAAACTATTACATTAACGAGGCAGTAAAAATAAATAATTAAAAGCATAAAAACCGAAGACTGTGCACATAAACTTAAAATTTAACACTCGAATAAAGCTTCATTGGAAATTCAAAATGTAGCAGTAAATTAGAGCTTAATCGCATTAAATTAAAAGCGGTCGACGTCCACTTTGATAAGCTTCGCCTTAAAAAGCTCTGCTTCCTGACTGAAACGAGCTTTCTGTTTACTATCGGTATTAAGTTCGCTTTTCATTTCGCAGTGATTACACGCCTTGGTTGGAAACAAAAAGCTGTGGATTTTTAATTAGGGCAACACTCGGAAAACAAAGGTCCATCGAGTTGTGAAACGAAAACAGAAAATTATCGACGTTAATGGTCTGGTACATGTTATTAGGAAACGGGTAGTAATTTTTTGCTTTGTTTTCATAACAAACTTAGATTTATTCATAGATTCTATGTTGCTTATGGCGAAGCATTGTTAAAATTCAGAGTAACTAAAATACAAATTGAACTAAATTGCATTTAAATAAGAAAGGATATGCTCGCAAACCCGTAAAAATGCCACGGAATCACCAAATGGCTTCGTTCACAACGTAAATTCAAACATTCCAGTCGTAAAATATGAAAAATATCTCAACAGCGCGATGCAGCGATGAAACTTCAGCCGTGAACAATTTGACTGAAAACTTGTAACAAAAGTATACAAGGGTACATTTTTCGCGCTTCCATATTTACAGTAGAATTGCACAGTGGAAACAAAAATATGTCTGTGTTGTCGGTCTGTTGTAGGCTTTTGTTTTTGTCTACGCGGTTTGCAGTGGAGGTTGCGTTCGGGTTAATTTAGGCTTTGTTTCGGTTGGCTACGATTTCATAATGTTAGTACAGGATGATTGCTTAGTTATTACCATTAGTGCCTTAGTTAGTACCACATCGTACCTTACTCGGTGGTTATGTTTTGCTATTTTTGCGGTGTGTCTAATTAATAGTATAGTTTTAATGGGTACATTTATATGTAATAAAACAACAAATACCTATGACCTATGTATAGCTTGAAAGTTATGGTGAGCGTATCTAAAATGAGTATTTTATTCACCAACGTTTATTACATCAAATAGGTACTTTATCATTGAATCAAAACAACTTGCTTTCACACAGCCATGTTATCAAACGAGATCTTAGAAACTCTAAACATACCTTAGCATCCAAGCCGTAATCCATAGACTAACAACTGGGTAGTAACTAGCTCCCCGCTACATTATTTGACCAACGAGTACTATAAACCTTAGTTTCGCTGGCAACTTATTCTTAGCTCATTCAGAGCAATTTCCTATGCAAATTTAATTGTACCCGAGGTTCACGTAAATCTCTACTCTGTAGAATAGTTAATTACTCCCCGAGTCTGCCCATTTTAACTTGCCCGTCTTGCTTTTGTCTATGGACACAAAGAAAACAATTGAAAATCTACGAAGTAGTGGTGCGAAATAAACAAAAGTTTTAAAACGATTTTTTTTTCTGGCTATTGTTTTATGTTTATAAATGATGCCGAAAAGGTGTTATACGGTTTTAACGTTTAGCCTTTCATGTTACATTGGATAAAAATATATATTTTACTTTTATTTTTACGTGCCTATTCTACAAAGTCTGTATTATTTCCATTGCCTGTGAAATTGAATGCAAAACTTTTTGATTGACCCATCCACTATTATATTAAAGAGTTCAAAGAGACAGCTTAATAAACCCTCGCTTATCGCCTTTAGTTCCGCTAAGTCGTTGTTTAAGACATTTAGGACAAAATTATATTATTTTATGTATCTTCCATAATATAACTTCCTAAAAATACGAAAATCGCAAGAAAACTTCGCAGCGAAAAACATGTGATTAAGGACGTGTCATCTCAAGTATTTATGGACATTACAATAAAAAATATGATCCGCAATGCGTCCTCACTTTTGGCGGCGATCCAGCTGTAGATGACAGCCATCAACTCGTGAATTGCTGAAACTTTGATAGTTACATGTCATTGAGATGTTGACACAGACACCAACGCGGTCGATATCAAAAGTTTTGCAACCGATTTTTTTTATGACAAAAATATTTTGTATGGTGTCCCTTGTTTGTGAGAAACTTTGAATTAATAAGAAGATCATAAAAGGTAGTACACAAAAGACACGTAGGTAGGTGCAATTTTGATTTGCAATACAATCCTACACAGTTAAAAATATTTTGAGAAATGAACGACCTCGCACATGAATTCACAAACAAAACCAAGTGTAGAATCAAAACAGCGCCACAATGACGCCTTCCCCAAAAGTTTCCTAAGTTATTGTTCTTTATTATTATAGCAACAAAAACGTATTTTATTCTATTATCCAGATTGTTCTCGCCTCGACTGCCAAAACGCTACATTGTAAATGCCAGAACTATCTTAACTCAACTTACTTTATTGTCCTTTAACATTAACTATACACACACTTTAAGCTGGACTGTCTGTTCATATTACTTCGTTTAGCGTTGTCAACGTTTTTGCGACCTATAAATGCAACTATTATTTTAAGATAGGTTTGTTAAAACATTGTCAAAAATGTATTCATTTAACAATATGGAACAAGAGCTTAAGTAAAAATATTTTCATTCATGAGTTTGTTTAGTTAAATTGTAATTTTACCGTTTCTTATCATAACACCAACAACATGTTACAATCCTTCTGACATAAATGTGTAACGACAGCTTCTATCTGACAACTTCAAAAAATAAATTTATTTATTAAACAAATAAAGTTGCAAGATCCAACTAGTGCAAGTTACTGCCCATTTGGTTATGTTTATTACAGACGACGCTTTTATACGTCGTGTCAACCATGTTAGCTATATCACACGCGTTGCCTGTTTATGGGTTAGCGTCAAATGAACAATGCAAAGAGAATTCGGAGAATTTCAGCAATGTACTCATCTTTCAGAATTCGAACCGTGTGGTCCTGTTTACTTTTTTACAACCGTTAGAAATAAATAGCAAATAGAATAGAACAAAAAATAAATAAATACTTAGATATAAGTAATTAGGAAAAAGTACTTACTACGTTTTAAAAGTTTTACGTTACATTTGATCCGTAGTAAATTATAGTTAGAAATGAGTTAATAAAATAAAACTGCAAGAAACACCGCAGTAAAAAATAGTACAGGCATACATCATAGATGGACTTCCAGAAAATTATGGCGCGTAAGATATGTACTGAACATTAACTTCTTTGGTCCATACCAGCAATCATACACGCATTTATGTCATCCGTATTCTTTATTGAAATCGGACGTTGTAAATTTTAATTATAGAACTCGTTATAAAGCCGGCTTCACACTACACGGTACGATTTCATCAGTAGGAGGCGCGGGCGCATCTAATTGGAACACTAAATTTAAATAATACTGACACTTAACTGTCGTTGCTTCTTCTAATTGAGAGAAAGAGAGACACGTAAAAATAGTTTTACTCGCCTCATTTGTACTTAGAGTAGTTTAAATTTTATCTCTTTTTGGAAGTGGGAGGAACTACTGGTGGTGTTGAGATGACATTTATAGCTGTAAATTTTACAACTCCGTCCTGACTGAGTACTTAAAATGAACTTATTAATGACTATGAAATTATAATGATATCTCATCCAGCATTCAACGCATTTTTATTCCATTCAAACGCCAACGGAACCTAATTTGAAACATTGTTTAAAAAGTGTATTTTTTATGAAATGAAAAATAGAACCTTGTTAATGAAAACCTTAACATCTAATTTCCCTGGAGTTTTTCATTTTCTTCAACTCATTTATAACGTTGAGGAGACTTCATTTGAATTTATTTCGACTTTTTAGACTCCATGTAAAGTGAAAATAAATCTCGTTTCGTCTAGCTGTGTATTAAATTTTCTGGCATCATCAAGAATATATGGATAGAATAACACTCTAAAAATAAATAGATCATTGAAAGTAAATATAAGGTAAACTATTAACAATTTTAAAAGAAAAATAAACCCATAAAAGGCTGAAAATTTATAACCGGTTTAACCACGAAGCAAAATGGGAAGAAAAACAATAATGTGTTGTGTTGAAATACGGGAAGCTAGGAGAACCAGGAAAGCCTTCCCGTCTATAATGGGACGATTTTTCATTGAAAAGAAAACCTGCTGAAACGCTGCAGGGCTCTCTAATAAATTGTCTCTTTTTTTTTTTTTTTTTTTTTTTTTTTTTTTTTTTTTTTTTTTTTTTTTTTGTTTGTCCAGGAAAATGCCTACGCATACCCGTCCCCTCCAGGGAAAGGAGACGGGTTATGTCGGGCTTGCACCGACTAAAAACCTGGAGTTGTCCTTCTGGCCGTCGTATAATGGCGGGGCCGCGGGAATTACCTGTTGAGGCCCTCGCCGCGAACCCACCGACGGCTGGCCACCGAGGCAGCCCCCTCAAGTTTGGAGGCGCGCTGGAACAACCGCGGCGCGCCTACCCCCTCTTGTTCCCTTAATTAGCTGCCGACCTAGCCCTGTGTCGGCAGCCTGGGAACCACCCCAGGGTCTTCGGCCCTCTGCCGACCTGGGTCCGCACCGGCTGGAGTCGCCGACGCGCCACTGCGGGGACAGTGGCGCGCCGCCGAATCCGCCCTGGGCCAAGGAGAGGGGTTTCCCCACCACCCCTTCCTCAGCCCACCTCCAATCCAAATCGCGGGGGATCGGATGCCGCGGCCACCACGCCGCACCACCCGACCCCCCACGATTACCCCCCTGGGCGCTCAACAGAACGTGGCCAAAGGCCTCGCTGGAGCCTCCCCTCCTGGGGTGCAGCTGACCGGGACGAGCCCGGCCAGAGCCTCCCCTCCGGGCGCATCAGCACGCTGGGCTCCCGCCCAGCTGGAGCAGCCCCCCTCTCGTGGGCCGGTCTACCTCACGACCAGCCCCTTGTGGAACCGCTTAGCTTCCCCCAGTAGCTGGCTTGCTACGGGGTACTAAGCCCCCCCGCCGCGGCAAGGCGCGATCCCTTGGGGGGGGTAATAAATTGTCTCTGGGATTACTGTTATGAATTCTGCTTTTATTTTGGTGCATGAAAAGATAGCATCATGGATTTATCTTTGTGCTGGATTTTCGTAGATTCATAGTTAGCTTAAGACTTATTTATTAAGACAGTTTTTTAAGTTTTAAAATCATACTATTTACCTGTATTGTAGGTATTTAGGAATTGCATCGGTCTGTAAACCAGAAAAATATATAATTACAGTGTTAGTCGTAAAATTTGGATTTCGATGACACCCTTGCTGCAGCTTAGATCCCGGGTTTGATTCCCGGGTCGAACCAATGAAGTAAAGATGTCTTTCTAAATTGACTCGTGTTTAGGTGTAACTTGTCTTTTCCCTAGTACATGGTGACACGTATAAAACAAGCTTGGGCTTAGTTGAGGGTCACGCAGTTGGTGTGTTAGTCTGGAGATTTATTACTAAAGTCACATTTTGGTGCAATGACTAACCTCGTAGAGGCCGAGAACAAACTCGAATGGATAGACACATAGTTAAGAGTACACCGCGGGGAGCCTCCTTTCTAGCACAGTTAAAGAAAGGCATAGTAATGTTTGATACATAACGCACAAAGGAAACTTGAGTCCAAGTGCGGAAGCCAGAGCCCACAAACCTTAACCTAAAGGTATGTTTGATACATTACAATATACAGAGACGAGGACTAGCAAAACCTTAAATTTCTTAAAGAATTTCCACTAATATTTAATCGGAACTATCCGTCATTGTTCAGCGGCTATGGAACGAACGCATCAGATAAAATTATAATTTATACTTATTTCTCTGTATTTTATCAAGCTATTATTAATTACTAATTGATTTAAAATATATACTGCGCTTGTTGAACTAAATTGGTCAGTGAAGTTGATTTATACTATCCAATGTGACATATGACTTACATTTGAGAATATTCTTTGGTTAAGTTGAGTGAACTCTAATCTTAATGCTTTTAATGGAGATAAACTCAAGTTGAGTTTCTAATATAGGCACTACAAAAGAGTTATTACTTGATTTGTTTGTTTTCTTACTCTACAATTAATTCTTTTACCTTATTTATCATTTATACAGATTTTGCAAAAAGAATCTTATCATTTTTAGAAACTGTTTTATTAATTATGCTGCTTTGGTAGTTTCGACCACAGTAAACTGAATCAAAAAACACTAATTATGAAAATTCATTTCTTACAAGCTTATTTATAATTTCACGTTACCTTTAGACTAGCGTTCACAGATTGAAATTATGTCAGACTATTAATTAATTATTTTTTTGGTTATGCTATAGCTTTTGCGGTCGTAACGAGTTTTTAGCATTACATTTTGGTATAAAAAGAACAATGGCATATCCAACATTACAAGTAAGTATGATTATATTGTGGATCATATTATCCAATTCCTAAAACTACTTAACCTTCTATTCTCAAACCTTCCTAATCCCCTACCTCCAGAAACTCATTAGTACAGGATGGGTCCTACTCTATCTCAACGGTTAATGTACTTATTTCTCTTGTTTATTGAGCCCCGATAAGAAAAGGTTCAGCCATTTAATTAAAAAGGAGCAAGGCTATATTGTTTCGGCTTTATTAGCTTGTTACTAGTTTGGATTTTGTTTCGGTTCTAAATAGGTTAGGATATAACCTTGGTTGTAACCAACCTAATGTCTGGCCAAAAAAAAAATAGATAAAAAAAAATATATAATTATTACTTTTCTATACCTAAAATTGTTTAACGTAAAAGAACAAATGAAGTGCTTAGCAAAGAGCAGTCTTACTTCGTTGGGTGTTTGATGCTTCTTTAACTTATGAATTATACTCGCACCCACCTACCTGCGTTTGTAGTACGAAATACATAGACTCCAATTTAGTCGAGTCTATTCCAGAAGGGTAATACGACCCTCACCATTACTAGATGAGATCCGTCAATAAAAATCTTTGAAGCTATCCATAAAAGTGGGCCTTCCCGGAGTATGTTGGCCAAAATTACACTTTCTTCGACCAACCCCATCGTCGAGGTAGACTTTAAGATTCGTTTACACATGTGAAATTATTACTTTGTGTTTTAAATTAACGGTTTATGATATTTTAATGTATGTTTTTCAGCGATAGGATAAATTAGTGTGATAAGTAACTAATGATGACCGCGAACAACGCGTTCGTTTTATATCATATCCGTAGCTATCAGGAATATTTTAGAATGTATATTTTTTACTTTCCCTTTTTTTCATTAAGACTTTTATTCTTCACAAATTGTTAAAATACTATACAACTAGTGAAAAACAAGTTATTTTTTTGTTAAGAATTAGGCTAGAGTTACAAACGACAATAGAGATATAAGTAGAGAAAGATGTTCCAATAGTTAACATGTTTACAAGCTCCTAAATATACCAATCTATTAAGAACCAAGTTAAGAAATAAAGTTTTTTGCCAACATCCATCGAGTTTTTAAATAGAGAATCTCTCGTCCTTTCAGTGTGGAAGCGGCTCAAGATGTCGATTCCTTTTAAAGTCCATTCTAGAGAAAATCGCTTTTTCATCCCCGGTAATGGGCGTCTTTTCCGAGGACATTTTAATTAACTCCAACCGAAGCTTTTTTAGTTTCACGATGAATTATTGATATTACAAACTGGGAATGGAAATTTGTGGAGTCAGTTTAATGAAAGATTGAGTTATTTAAGTTTACTATTCTGTAACATGCTAGATTGTATTGGAGGTATGCATGAAATAGAAAATATACTGAAGCAGTAAAAATGAGTTGCTTTTCAGAACAATAAAATTGGTAAAAATCACGATTACAAATTTTCAATCGTTTGCAGAAAATGATCATTTATGGGACAGTATATACTTTAAAGATGAACAATAACTGGTTTGCTATAAATTGTATGGTATATTCTATTTTACGATCAGTCTCATTTTTGCCAAATAATTCCGCTCGTCTTTTCGCCAGCATTGTTGAGATCTTTTTTCCTCCAAAAATATTTCTTCACAATGCCACGTTATTATGAAAAATTGTAACGTACCTAATTCAGTGTTATTTTGTTGTTCTTTATTACTGCCGGCTAGGTACTTAAATACAAAGGCGGTTTTGTGTTTGCGGAGACAAATAATCTAGGTTCTGTGACTCTTGTTTGTGGTTATTGTTAAATATTTCGTCACTAAGAAGTGTGTTTATCTACTATTAAGAAATATATGCACAAAAACCAATGACAGAATTCATTCTTATGTTATTTTATTGGCTCTTCCTTTTATATCCCATAGCTTGATATCTAGATTATCTTCTCTTTAGTTTACAAGCAATAAAACAACACTATCCAACCATTATTCTTCAAAGCCATTATAATGATATTGCTCAATAATAATACGTAGAAATGCATTGTAATCCTTCGGCACTTTACAAAGTTAACCTTTAAGCTGGTCTGAATTAAAGTGAGTTAATGCCTCGATACATCATTGGCTAGTAAAATGCAAGTGCCTGGATGTTTTGTTGTATTTTCGCTTCCAAGTCACAGCAGGGTGTCTCCATCTTGGTAATGACAGACCCCTGGGGTAACCTGTAACCTAGCCTTTATTATTATTGTCCATTAATAAACAGAATTTGTAACCACATAGTTACGATGCTTAAATTTACCCTTCGTAATATCTCTCTTAGTTAAAAACATAATGAGCGTGTGAATTTGGAATAAGTAAGTGCAGAGATAATTTTTCATTGTTATTAATATTTATAAAGTGTACTATAGTACACCTATAATATTTACCTACGATGAAAACATAAACATATGAGAACCATAGAATAAATTAGAGAAGAGTAAACGTGTCAACAATGTTTTGACAGATGTCTTTATGGTTCTTAGCTTGAAAAGTCGAGACACTTTGAAAGAAAAGCAGACGAAGCCAAATGCAAATTAAAGAAAACAAGTGCTTTTAGAAGTGGTTACGGTGTTTGGTAATGGTTTATGCAAACGAGGCAGATTTTCTCTCAATCTTCAATTTTATATTTACTGTTAAAGTAGATGTTTTCTAAAAATTTAGTTACTTATTATGCAATAATTTACACATACCTATTATCTCAACTTCAACTTAAAGTTATGTAACAAAAATTGGTTTTGTGTTACAAACAATGGGTACTTTGTTTTCACCTTTTAACATTAGGTACCACATTTTTTTTGTTTTGTTTCCAAGTGCCTATGTCAAAAAAAAGATTAGAACCAGCAGTTGTATAGGTATGTATTTCAATTTATATTCAGCTAACGAATGTAACATCTCTTTATTTGAACACTTATTAATATTTATAATATTTACAGGCATATTTTTCAATAATCATCACTTAGTAAGCTCGCAAAAGCACCGTTACGAAACCTCTTTGCAGCTATTGGTGACTTCATTTTGTACATCCAAATAACTCGAGTACCATAAAACGGTAAATAGTACTCATACGGACCATTAGTTCTCAAGTATTTATTTGTAAAACATTTGGACAACAATACGCTGAGATTGGAAATTTTCGTCTGTTTGTTTGATTTGTGTGGTGAAGTGCTTGCAATCGACGGACTTGCGTAGGACGCCGTGTTCGAACTACCTACTGGATTTGGACACGCTGATCAAGAGTTTACTGATGACAATTTAAAAATAATAAGTAAATCGAGGAATCTCGTGAATCATGTAACGGAAATTGATTTTGCAACGGATGAAATGCTTCTCAAGTATCTTCCAACTGTGTCAACACTTCAAGTTGGAAGGATCTACAAGAGGATTGCTTCGTTCGAACAGCACACATTAACACATGTTTGTTGAATTTATCTTATAAACCGATTTGATTTACTACTCAATTTCCCAATAAGCGATAATAAGAGAACGGCAGTAATTAAGAAACCTTCACTCATTAGGCAAAGTTGTTAATTTTTCAATTAGCATCTGCATTCCAAGAAGGAAGAATTGATTCCGAACTGCTAATTTCCTTTCTTAAGTTTTAGTCTAAGCGGTGTTTGCTTACCTTCAAGTTTACATTAAAAATGATAAAGACCACCCGGCCTGCCTTTGTATGAGTGTTTACTCACGGTAGATCGTTTTATGTTAACAACAGTTGGCTTGCCTCAGTGCAAACACGGCAAAATAAACAGAATCATCGGGAAAGCGGTCGCACTTGATTTTTATTCCTTCGACTCACAAAAGGGAAGAAAAAAGACGTAAACGATTTAACTTGAGGTGACATTATTTAAAAAGCTTTTGCGAATTTGAACGCGATAAATGGAGTGTTTTTTTATGTTTCTGTGTGAAAGTATGGCACAGAATACGATTATTGTTCTCTGTGTGATTGAAATCATTTGAAAAGAAAGCTTTTAAAATGTTGTTTTGGTTACTGTGTGATCCGTTATTGGTTTCTAGATGTTTACAGCCAATCATAAAGATTTCTGCCTTCATATCAGGGTTTTTTTACCTTATCATATTTTTTTAAAACTTAAACGTGTACTTACATACAATTTTACTAATAGATAAATAGTGACAAAATACCTATATGTGAGTACCTACTACACACTTGTACAATTTGTGACAAGCTACCCTTGGCCCTTAATACACCAAAGCCTTACCTCAAACTGATTGATTTAAAGAACGCCAATCTAATCTAGTCCTTATCTAACTGTAAAAAATGACCTCGTAAAAGCAAATAAGGGCCGGCCATAAACACGAAACTATAGCATCTTTAGGGACACTCCAAGGGCCTTACTAACGATGTTATCATTATCATAAGGGTACGTAGGAAGTTGAAGAAAGTGGCAAGTAAAACGGGCTAGACGAAAAATCTCTTTCCGCTTTTCTGAATGTCCGTTCACAGTGGGCTACTTAAGTAAAAATAAGTACAGACGTGTATTTTTAATACTCTTAACTTAGCCTTTATGTAATTGTTTATGTAATATGTGTTGTGCAATATAAATTTACTTTAATGAATTGATAATTACTTGAAATTTTGAATCATAATCTTTTGTAATTAATTCTTTAGCAAAACTGTCAGAAAATAAACAAAACAAAAGAAACTCGGAACGGTTTCAGACTGACTGACCAATTTATTCTACTAAAACGGTTCCTCTATAAGAGTTTTAGCACTAAACTTTAGTTGCTCTACATGAGAATGTGTAGGTGGTAGCGTAGTCTGTACGATATCGAAACGTTTTCGCGATCCCCCTGTACTGATAACACGCACGGCAAACGAAGGCACGTCGTCCTGGCGCCTTACATGCACTGTCACACAACACCCTAACAAATAACCCTTAATACAAACGCAACACGGTCCACATTGGAACAAAATTATTGCTGTATTACAACTCTGCTTATTCGAATTTGTAATTTGACTAAAATATGGCGGAAGATAAGGAAAGGAACTCTTGACGAATATCTGTACACCACAGTACAAATGGCGATGTATTTGTAAAACCGTTTTTTATAAGTGTTTACTTTTCTTTTAACATTGGGTAATTTGTATGTTGTTAAAGCAGTTATTTAAATGATATATGATGTAGTTTGCAAAATACGAGTTTGTATCGTATTTCAACCTGTCTTGATTTATTGATTCTTCTTATGTTAACAGCCTAGTAATTAATACTAAAACTTTACTTACACAACGTTGTTTCGAATTCAGTTGGATTATATAGTTATGAGTCTCCTTTATTTACGAAAATGGGATCAAATAAATTTCAAAATTAGTTACATAATGCATAAACTTTTGGGTTACGCTATTCCAAACAAGCTTAGAGGGTAAATTAATATAGACAGTTCCATTTCTCATAATTTCCTGCTATCTCGAGTGTATGATATATGACATTTCGTTAAACTAATCTGAGGATGAAGTGACATATTAATTTAACGTTCCGTAACTCTTATGTAATTTGTATTGCAATTTATATCGTTGGCAAGTTTGTGGAGTTTGTAATTATATATTAACTATATAAGTTAATTGCAAGTTCTGCTTGTTTGGTATGGGAAAGATTTTACTTTACCCAACTGGATTCATTTCAAATATTTAGATTTAGGCTTTAGGTTTGCATGTGGTAGTGCCTACAGAATATAAATTAGTGTTGGCTTTGGCGCAAAATGCGATCAATTAATTTAATTCTACAATCATGTGTTTCTTTTTTGTTGAACAAAGATATTTGTTGCTATATGACCTGCACTGAATGATTGGAAATTTTTATTCTCCAGCTATTCAAAACTGTACCTGAACATAAACCTACATACAGAGAAAATCGTTGGTATAGCTTTATAAACAATATTAATCACCTTTAATCTACTGACGGCTTTTAGATCAAAACAATAGTGATTCAAATATAGACAAAGCTACCGGTATTAGTCATGGTGGCTTTAGATCATAAATCACCAAAAAATGGGCAGTTTTCGATTGCGTGACGCAGCCAAGTCACGTTATGTATACCGAATGTCATAATTCTATGGTGACTAGGAAACTATCGGGGCCCTTATTTGAATAAATTCTACATTGCTTTAACTTACCGGTATGAACTATTCAAGCTTGCCAACATATTTTCAAAGTCTGTAATGAAAAAACATAGGTTTGATCTCGTTTTCTTGAAATTATTATATTTTAAAAACTACAACTTTGGTATGTACAGTAAGAGACACGAGTAGGTAAATAAAATACGTTATTTGTAAAAAAGTAGAAAATCAAAGATGTATTAGTAGGAAACCTCTCTTGAATCTTTAAATCTCGCTTTACCGTTTTTTCCTCATTGTACACCAAGTACATTCCATCGATCGTATCTCGCTAAGTAAACTGCGTCGATAATTCACCAATAAGCCCATAGGGATACCCCCACACCTGAAGTGCAGAACTGGAAATTGGAAACCGTAACTCAACAAGTATTAGGGGAAGGAAAACTCCGTAGCCGCGCCATCTGTAGGCCTTATCTGTGCCTATAAATATCTTGGTACCGGAACGAAGGAATACGAGTTATGGCACCAGTGGTACTGTAAGTTCTTACACTGGTATGGATAATTCATGCACCCTCCGCTATACTTTGGTAATTTTACGGACATTGTACACGTTCATTTTGGATATTCGTGACGTTCTGGTAATTTATGGTCGGCCAGGACTGACGCGTGATGGTGACGTTCTAATGAGAGGTGTAGGTGAACTGTTGGAGGTAATTTTAGGTTTCAATACCGCATTTTAAAAAACGAAAGTGGTGTTAAATGTACAATTATCTAAAAACCCAACTCGTAAGTAGGTATAAAAGAAGTGAGGGAATTTGATGAAGGTTTAAATTAAATATTATTTCTATTTTGAACAGTAAATATAAAGTTAAAAAACAAAGGCTTAAAGTATCATTTTATAGCCCCTATCTACTTTCAGTGTAATTTTCAGCTTACACAATACTTAGAAAGATAACCATTCCACCGAATTCTGAAACAGGGAAAACGTGGGGAAAAAGCGTGATAAGCACTTTTTGTCAAGATGAAACCATTATTTAACTGTCCAAGTTTTTGTGAACAGCGCACGCCCTGAATCCACGATATTCAACCGCTTTCTGAGTAAATGCTGAAAATTTTATTACAATTTTAAAGTATTGTTTAAGTACATAACAAGGTTTCAATTGAAAGCGGTTTGAATAATATTTGAGTTCAAAGTTTATTATTATTGATTTGATTTCGTTAGCTTTTTTTACATAGTTTTATGCTTTCCAAATTTAACCTCGTTTATATTTGAGGATTGAATTTTCCGTAACAATTTCGACGAGAAAGTTTCTTGCTATGTTCAACAAATCTAGTACAATAACCTAGAAGATTCCAGTATCAAAATTTTAATAGTTAGCATAATATTTTTAACTAATAGTTAAAAAAAACTTGCGTAAAAAAACGAAGCCTTTTCGCCTACAAAACTCAACCTCTCTACATTTCTATTGCTGTTTCATACTAAATTGTATCACTCAGGCCTCTAAATTTCTTGCTTTCTCATTTGATTCGTGTTTCCAGCATTCATAATGACATTTTGGTCTCGAGCGTTTCACTTGCGATTTTTCTCTGTCACAACCGACACTCAAGCTCGGTGCGCGACTTGAGAGCCCTTTAGGAAATTGCACCGTAGGGGTGACTTGATTAATAAAGAAAATAAAAAATCTCCGACTTTCGTGATATGATTGAAAGACGGCACGTTTTGACTTCAGGGACCGGGTTAAGGGAAATTCACATTTGAAAGTGATTTCATAATGATTTTTATACACCAGTAGGTGATCCTGTTACTTACCTATGTAGTAAGTAAGTAAAAAAACACAATATACGCTTATATTCGGCTAGGATTTTGGTAACAAATCTGTTGCATAAAATGTTAAAATACGTTTACTCATTATTTAAATGTAAAGCTCTCGTTAATGGACAAAATACACTGAAAACTAAAATATAGATTCCCTTTCCCATCGGCCCTCTGCACGTGTGTAACCTGCCTTACTTCCAGCTTTTCTACAAATAGAAAATTGGTTTCATTTTAGTCAGAGGTCGACTGAAGTTTTTTAAAGCTCCCCTCAGTCGGTTCAGTTTTTTAAAACTGAAATATTGCGGAGGCTAAAATGGAGAGGGTCAAATTACTCCAACTCGGGAACAATGTTTTTAATCCCACATTTTTTACAATAACACTTCAAAAATACAAAATCTTCACAAATTCAGTTTTTTCAGCGTCAATTTGCCATTCTCCTCCCCTACCTAATTTATTTCAAGAATACAAATCGTCTACTCAAACGTCTCCATTTCGCCAATTGTCCGTCTTCTAAAGTCGGCTTACACCTGGCGAGGAACACAATCAAGTTTAATTATTACGAGTATTAATAACAAGGGTGCACTTGGGGCGAGAGCCATACCCGTTGCCTGGCAACGCCCTAAGGTTTGGACGCAACCTGCAGTATTCCACAGCCATACAGCTACAGCTATACAAATATCGTGTTATTTACGGCAAAAGCTGATTAAAGCTGTAATTGTTCAGGCAGCTCGGTGAGAATATTATAGATTTTCATATTAAGTTGGAAGATAGTTCGATGAGTTATGGATATTACGGGAACTAATCTGGCGAGAGTGGGGAGTGCGGATTGAAAGTGAAATTGGGTGTATACGCTAGGAAATTTGAGTTAAGGCGGGTTGAGATTCATACAAGAAACTTAATTATGTATGCCCTTTTTACGCAGAAATATCCAATTGGAGAACTTAATAATTGCCTAATCATGACTACAAAATATTTTTTTGTATTCTTATATAACATTTTAATGTTGAAAAAACACAAATGTAAAGAGTGTTTAAAGTGTAGGTAACATCAGTTAAACATTAATAGTTTTTCTTTAATATAATTTCGACGTAAAACAATGCGAACCTACTTTTTGATAGCTACTATTAAACGTCAATAATCAAAATATTTTGAAAACCTTTGAAAAAATACCATTTATTCACATTGCACATAAAATAACCCAGAGTGAATCCTCTTTTTCAGAAGGCCCAAAAGCGTTTAAACTCTTTAATTGTCCGTGTTAAAGTGTTTTTAAGTGCTGCTGAATGGTGCTCTGTATTGGGCAATTAATTCTTTGTACAGCCGTTTCAAAGTTGTTAAACCCAGCATAAATCCAGAGGAAAATACCCACCTGTGTGTAAAAACACGATGAAACGTTGTTGAAACCAGTCACTAAATGACAAAATCCTGGATGGAAACTATCCAGTATTTTAGTTTTATATACGTCAAACGAGTTTTTTCTAGCTTTATTTTGGAAGCTGAATAACTTACAATTCTTTGGTTGGTTCTAAAATTACAATGATACAAAATACAATTCGTTTCAATTCTTACAGTTCTGTTTCTTTATTGATTACTTAACTACTAGTCGAAAAACACTACTCACAATAAATAATGTTAAAATGTAAAGAGATATCAAATATTTAAAAAATACTTATATACAAAACAAAAATAATACTATATCACAGTCACTATAAAAGGATAAAAAATGTCTATAAGATAACTTTAATTCTAAATCAGCAGTCTATAATTACAACATGACCACAAGAATTTAAAAGCCGACGATGACATAGCAAGTTAATTATAATTTATGAACTGAAAATTACGCCTTATGTAGGTTAGTTTTTATATTAACACAACCAATATTTTATATTTTAGTATCAAAATGTTTTTATTGATGTTGCAAGAGCTTAACCTACTGCCTACGTTAAACTCGTTTGTTTAAAATTTTGTAAAAATGTTCAACTCCTTAATTCGCCTTGATATAAATAATGTAATTTCTCTACAAACTAGTATTGCTTGTTGTTTGTTTGTTTGTTACTTGCTAATGATACGTGAACTTATGGCTACGTTTGACTAAGATGAATGATATCATTATTATTAACTTCGGTACATGTAATTAGGATCCGAACAACCTGAGGCCCCTGAGCGGTGTGTGTAATTTTGTAAGTTCCCATACTGTCTTTCTCTGTAAAGAAAATAGTAATTAGCAGCAGAAAATAACCGACGTTTCGTATCTTTATAATTAATCTTACCTTTCGTATGGTGGTGGAGGTAGGATATCACACAGGTTCACTCTGCAGTTTTGATCGCGGCTTCCAGCCCCGTACTCCCCATTATCTTGACTATTTTGTCGAAAACTATTTTCCCTGCCCAGCCAATGCCACTGAGGATAATCATACTCTACCTCAGCCATTGTAACCCATTCTTTGTTCCCTTCGTGTTGACTAGAAGATCTGGAATTGTTTGTTCTACAAGACGGACATTCCTCAACTGACATATCTTGTTCGTCATTGCCACATTTGGTCATGTCACTGTACTCTTTCGTTAGAGTAGAACTGTTACTTTGACAACAAGTTGAGCATTCTTCATTGGAGAATTGGTTGCTATCGCCGTAGGAACGAATCATACTGTTATCGTAAGAACCCGGACTTACAGCGCATTTCATACACGAGTCCTCAGCATCAGTATGATCCTAAATAAACCGGTAATGTCATTGTAGGTATATAATTTTAAATACTCAATAATCTAAACATATAATAATTTGTCTTACTTGATAATTGAGTTCAGTGTAAATAGCACACGATGCGTATGGTTCCGTCGCTGCTCTCCTTTGCTCTTCATGAGACATAACGTCAGTTTGTTGTGGAAGACTGTATTCAGCCTCTAGCCCTACAGGCACTCCTAAAGAATAAATTAGATGAAAAAAAAACGTAATATACGTGCTTACTAGTTAGCTTATATTTTATTCAGTATTTACGTACCATGTAGTAAATTTTGGTGACAATTCACCATTTCGATTCTTGGTTCAGTAGAGCTTTCGAAAATGGGGCGATCTCTTAACCACATACCTTCTTTACCCAGTAAACATTGCTGAGCATTTGCTATCGCTGTATCTGCAAAATGATACGATGTAAATAATGCGTCCGAGTATGTTGTAATACGCAACTATATTTATAAGTGTCTGAAGGTTTTAGATTACTTACTCGTTGCATTCTGAGCCTTGCGTTGTTTTGATGCTCGATGCTTCATGTAAAATATAACGCTGGCGCCTGCTAATATTATTGTTAGCAAAGTTAAACATAATGCAAGAAGCCAAGTCTCTTGGAAAATCGACAGAATGGCTTTGTTTCGGGTTGGTTCAGTTCTACAACAAGAAGTAAAGTATAAACAATACAATAGAAACCTAGGTATTATGTCTAAGTTAAGCAAAATGTTTTGATTTTAGTTATTATTCCAGTCGTAATTTGTATGTATGTGTTTAACGTTTAGGCTTTAAATATTTGATCTTGCGTAATATACTTACTGCACATGCAAAGTATGCGTATGCGGTGGCACCATGTGAATGACGGCTGGGACACTGAATGGTCCATGTCCTCGTTTAGTCACAGCTGCTGCTCTTGCACTGTATCTTCCACCAGCTCGTAAGGAACTTGCAGCAGCTGCTCTTGTACGAGGTCCAAGAGACATCTGACCAACCACTCGACCACCGTTGCCTCCACCGACTCGGACCTCAATCTAGATGAAATAAAATCATAGTTTCTCATACTTTCAAGTTAACTGAAGACATCAACTTCACAAGTTAAAGAGAGAACATTAAATCCCAGTTCGTGAACTTTGTGATTAAAATGCACTTCATGAATCAAGTTCCAGTTTGTCGTAAATGGATCGCCCACAAAAACTTACTAAGTAGCCTGAAAGTTCTCCATTCCAAGTATGTACGGGAGGCGGGTCCCAACGAATCCACGCTGATGTCGCATTTATCACACCCGCGGATACACTTTGCGGAGGCGCTGTCGGTACTAAAACATACTTAGGGACTTAGCAATCGCAAGAAATTTTACACTGCACCTATTATGTGACATCTAATTTAAAAAAACTGTTCTAATACCTTCTTCCTCAGTAAATCCCGGTTTCAAATTTGAAGGTTTCCCTAATAATAATTTATAAAAAGGCATAAGAAACACATCATATTGAGCATAAGGTATCAACCCTGTTAGAATATGGCTTGAAGATCCACTGTTGTGTACAGTTGTCATGGAAAAAGTCTCATGTTTTGTAAATTCAGCTAAGTCTTCTGCTGAAATATTGGCATCCTTTTGACTAATATTTAACATGTATTGTCGGTTTAGCGAAGTTCCATTAAACCATATTTTTACTCCTTCCAAGTACTCATTGTAGTCTGTCATAACCTGAGTAAACATAAAGGAAACATTAAAGTCAATTCAATGCTAAAATATTTTAAATGTCAATTGTGTAACTTACATCCCACACTATTTTCAATGTTGTTGCAGAAATTCCTTCAACTCTGCGTAATGCTAAAACATCTTGTTGAAGATATCTTCTTGCTTGAACTAATTCATATTGAGTCATTGGAGGATGATTTTGAGGTTTACTCAAGTCTGGATATGGGCTTGATGATTCATTTTCATCTTTGAAATCATTTGATTCTCTTCGCAATACCTAGGCAAATATAATAATTTGTATTTGTTTACGATCGATTTATTAACTACAACATTGTACAACTATTATTACCTACCTGTAAACTAACGGTATGAAATGCACTTCCAGCTGCACTAACAGCAACACAGGTTAACCTACCGGCGTATTTTGTATTTACTCTATCCAAATACAAAGTACCAGTTCCATGACTTGACTTAGGGAATACTAATTCCTGAAACAATATAACAACTTATACCTACAATATTCTAAGTTAGTACATTTAACGCTATTATAACTAACGATGCGTATAATGTTTATTGCTGCGTGTAATGAACGACAATAATCATATCGACCGCAGTAAGCTCACCTGCGATCCTTCCATTGTCCAAAATATAATCGGCTTAGGACTACCGTCGGCTTCACAAGGAAATGACACAGCCTCGCCTTCCCATGCCGTTTGATCTGAAGGCACTCGCGTGAAATGAGGTAGTGCTAAAATTATAATTCTTTTAATTATCTAGTAAATTTTTAAACTTAATTAAGAAAAAAATATGAATAGGGACTCACAATGAACAGTTAAGGTTGCACTAACAGAGCTACTGCCGGCCTGACTTTCAGCCCTGCAGGTATAAGTTCCTTTATCGGCAGGGGTAACTTTGTCAATTCGTAAAGATCCTCTTCTTATCATTGCATACTGTGATAAAGTTCCATTGTCCCTTGACCATGTTACCGATACGTCCGAATCAGGAGAAGCCTTAAACATTTTATAAAATGTTAAATAAAACACTTATGGGGTGTTAAATAATTACGATAAGTTACTTACTTGGCAATGAAATTCGATATTCTGTCCAATAAGAGCAGTTACATTATTAGGCTTAATTAGAAAATGTGGTCTACGTAAAACTAGTAAAATGGCTGGTCTTGACTGTCTTTCACCAGCAACATTTGATGCGATACATTTGTATACACCACTATCAGTAGGAAGACTTTCTTGAATTCGTAAATTACCTCCATCTACTATGGACACCCTAAAACATAAAAAAAAATCATATAATACCATAACAATTAACTAATAAATTTATAATACAATGACCGACCTTCCATTAACCTCTATGTCTAATGATTGTCCATCCTTGGTCCAATGTATTGAGGGATCAGGCACCCCTTTTGGCGCGGAACATTCTAACAAAGCAGGTTCTCCACTCGCCACTTTTAAATCAAGCGGCTCCATTTTGAAATCATCCCGTAGAACTACAAAAAACTTGTCCATGACTAAAGTGTTAAATTTATGCAAGTCAAGTTTACAAAACATATAAATTGTATTAATTGCGTCCACTGCAAAATAATTATCTTCAATAATGAGAACGACAAAGAAACTTGTTTTGAGCAAACCGATAAAGTGCTTCTCTGAAGTTTTCTATACCGCATTCTGTATACGCACCCGAAATGGTAAGTGTAGCGTTTTTACTAACTGCTTCTCCAACTGAATTACGTGCGACACACCAGTATATTCCTTCATCGCTTTCCTTTTTTCCTCGCATGACCCTAAAAGGAACAATCCCGTCAGTCATAAAACAAAAACCAGGACCTTCAGACTCAGACACTATTAGAATATAATTGAGCTCATTAGTGCATTTTATCAACTTTTTCGTAGAATACTTTTGAGAAATATCTCTGATAGCCGATCGATACCATTTCAAACCTATTGTTCGCGACATCAGTATTTTTTATAGGATTCCATTTGTTGCTTAAAATACATAGAACTGCATTTTTGTTAGGGCATTTTCGTTTATGTGAAAGCTACTGGCAAGTATATAATCGGGAATCGAACTAAATAGCATTGATTTTTTTTTTGTGAATGAAATATAAAAGTAAATAACAAACAAATGCAGTTTTTATATTGCCCAAAAGAGCTATTTAGAATAGAAATGAATGAAACTGTCTTTTTTGACAAGCTAGCAATTGGATAGTTTCATAAATTTAAATTCTATTCACTCGCTAACGCAAATTTGACTTGGGGGGCAGTAGCATAAGAAAAGTTTACTTAATCGTCGTACTATTGTTGATAACTGTAGATGCATTCAAGTATACATCATGCTTTGTATAGCATAGATGTGTGCTTGCTTATCTTTAATTAAACAGATTCATACCGCGCATGCTCACTTAGCGGTACTTAAACCAAGTTGGTATATGTCTAGTGCTTCAGCCTACACCACTCTATTCTTGTGTCGGCATGCGTATATGAAGCACATACTGCATCAATCATTATTTAAAATGACAAGACATCAAAAGATAAGCATCAGTTAAAAGTGTGCGTATTATTATAGAATCTGTGTTATTAGTACCCAAAAATTACGCAAGAATACCATAATAAAGTATTACCTAAGAAACAGCAATCCATCTTCAAGTAGTACTCTATGAGGATGATCGGTTGGCTCCAGAGGGATTCCGTCCTTATACCATTGGATAGTAGGCTTTGGTTTACCTTCAGCTACACATCTAAGGGTTGCAGGGTCACTTCTGCCGACAACCGTGTCGGCCGGATGCTCTTTGATTCGGGGAGCGCGGCTTTGAGCTTGACAAAACAATTGATTTAATTGATAAAGATACAGGATACTATCAATGGGATTGAGAATGACGTCGGCACCGTTAGATGTCATTTTGACATCATGTTTATAAATTATCTTCTATTAAGTAATCACATTGTTGTTTTAAAAGTTAAATTTGGTCATTCGAGGCCACTTTTTTATTACTTAAGCCAAGAAGCGAAAACAAAAGAAATTCATGTTTTATTTTTAATAAATGTCATACGATTTGCAAACCTACCTTTAGTTACACACAAAAGAGACAATAGGAGGTGCAAAACAAGGATACACTTGAACTGGTTACTTTGGCATTTGTCTCTTTTAATTGGTGTGGATACCATGCTTGACACTATATATTATTGTCATTCAACACTTGATTTCCATACCACATTTTTTACACGAACACTTTAAAATGCTTCATTGGTCACTATTTTTATTTTTTAAGGCTGCCGAACACGATGAACTCTTCCCAAAAAACATTATATTTTTACGAAGTTCGCGATGTGTTTCGACCACGGAGCGACACGTCCTCCCCTCACGGCGGTTCAGGGGTTACTGCCCCCTCCACTAAGTTTCTTTTCGCACATGCGCGTTGATAGCCGGCTTAAACCGCGCTTTGCACATTGTTTTGCGGTTAATTTTGTCAGTGTTTACTAGGGTAAAAATATATAGCTATTAAAATCGAATATCTTCAACTAATTTGTAAATCATCATTGGCTAAGGGTTAAGGTTAAATGAGCGTAATAGCTTATTGGCTTAAACTGAGCTACCATATAGAAGGTAGCAGGTTCAAGTCCTTCTAAGGTAAACCACTATTTGTTTTCTTTTAATTTTTAATACTTTCTGGCAAATTTCTATGGTATGATTTTAATGTCGATGATTAAGTTCACTATCTGATGATAATTACGATTTTTATGATTATCCTGTTATTTGCCTGTGACCAATGATTAGTAGGGCTGCTTCAATTTATTTATTTCTTATTATTAGTAAAATAAGGTTTCTAACTTATTGATATTTTCTTATAAAAGTAAAAAAAATATTAGGTAAATAATGATAATAATTCATTCAATCACTCCGCACTCGAAAATACTTATGCAAATCACGCAAATTCCCGTCAATCCGAAATCCAATATTTAACCACGGGTCGCTAATTAGCTCCGAAACCCGCAAGTTCATCACCTAAATGCCGGCAACTATTCCACACACGCACAGATTGGACGTGCCAATTGGGACGGCGACGATATGCGGATCACGTCTCCTGTTACCTAACAGTTCTGCGGTAAACGCGTGGTTATACCAAACGGAAGTTTCGGATGTGGTGATCAATCCTGAGGATGAATCCCGAGTTAACAAAGATAGCGAAACAAAGGCTTCAATTCTAAAAGCGACTACCAACTTAGTAAAAGTTGGAGCCGTGAAGTTTACTATTTGAATATTTGAAAGCAGTTTTATTAAAATGGTGCAGGAAAGTTATTTGGAACAATTCAGTGGTGATTGATTTAATTTCAGCACATTGACTGCATTGCGGGGACTGCACAGTCGCTCGAATGAATATTATTAACATTCCAACGGCTTTAAAATACTTTGCAATACTCAAAATGCTCGCTGAATTATTTATACGCCGGAAATGTTTGGTTAGTTGTATTAAAAATACTTTCAAGATACAATAACAAATATACTTTCTTTGAAAGTCAGTAGCATAAAGCTCGATAGAAAGTTGTACCTAATTCAATTCATACAAGTTTCACGTCTCCTGGCTTGTGTGTAATCAAGCTATCAGGGACAAAGGAAGCTCCGCTAAAATATTCATTAACTATACTCTATTCATGAGATCGGGTTCGTATGGGAGGAGATTTGAGCTTAATCCAATATCATCTGATACTTATCAGGCTATACACAGGTTACCTACCTATATTTGCACCAGTGTCGATAATTTAAAAACTTGGATTGGAAAACTTACTTTTTGATTACCTATAACAAAAATTTGTACTTTGTAAAACTCACAATTTAAACGAAAACACAACGGCATTGGGTAGATGTCTACATAAACTACAAACACTGATCTTGTTTACCAACTTATTTAATCAAACCCCTTCCTTATTCAGTGAATGCACCTTTCAATAAATTGCTGGTGTTCCTTCCGTCGGGATCTGGAGAGGTTTAGATATATCTATTGTATGCTGAACACGTAGCAACGTTGGACTCCGGCCTGTGTCAGGTGAACCGAGCACAGATACATATCGTGCAGACGTGCCCGAAGAGAGTGTCGGGGTAAAGGAAGTAAATGCATAAACATTAGGTGCACTAGTTACGATTAACGGCTTCGGAAGCTTAGATGCCAGAAATTGCAAAACCCCACAAACAAAAAAAAAACTACAATATAATACATTAGGCGAAGAAAACTACAATATAATATATGTGGATTCTAATCAACCTACATGCGAAAATGATAAAATACGTAGCTAATTGAAACGTGCTAATAAAATATAAAAGAACTACTACTGATATTAATTGCATTTCACCAACTTCAATACCACAGTGAGATATAGTCCATTTTTCAGCACATAAAATTCAATCAGACGTAAAAACCAGTATTAAATAAATGCCATTCTACTGATATAAATTCTCATCTATATGATTCGCGTCGGTATCGAAGTGCCTCAGGGGCCACTAATTCAATCAATTGCCTGGTCATAAATAAAGTCTTGGACATTTTGCGATACCGAACACGGCTCCTCACGTAATTGAGAAGCAAGGAATATAGACGGATGTAAGCGACAAATCAATTAAGCTCCGAGAAGATAAAAAGGATGCATTAATAATGAAAGCCAAGCGCCATTCCTTATATGACTAGGACATATGTAAAGGAAGAGAAGGTGATAAGCTAAATGCACAGTAAAAAGGGAAAGTAAAATGTTAATTAAAATGTATCTTAGGATATTCCTTTCAAAACAAGCTGCAGCTCAGAGACCTGAAATTGACACTCCCTTAACAAACAAACAGGATATTAGACACCGACACAACTAAAGGGGCTTAAACGATAATCCTTGTTTTTGTTTGGGGTGCACAGCCAACAAATGCGACTGACACTGCACTTCGTTCGAAAATTAATCGTGAAAAATCTCTAGAAGCAGGAGATTGGGGATAAAGGCAGACGCGCTAAACCTCGCCACGTGCAGCGTCTATTAACGTTGACAGGATTGGGTTACTGCCAACAAAGATTACCAAATTAATCTTCATTAACATTAAGTGCATAATTTATATTTTAATTCAGTGTTCCAATAACTTATTTAAGATTTTAATTATACTTCTGGGTACTCGTATTTGTTTTTTAGATTATTTATAAATATTTTCGATTATTACCTACTTCTTTGTCAACTTGTACCCGAGGAACACCGCATTACTTATCGCTTAGGCACACAATAAGTAACAAATTGCCGTGGGGTGTTCTTATCTGTTCAGTGACGTATCTGGCACGCGTGCCGCCTTAAGGGTTTTGTATCAGTCGCGCATTTAGGTGTATCCTATCTAGTAACAAAATGCATAAATATAAGCTTCACTGCACTGATTACTTTGATAAATGATTAGTCTATTCAGAGGGTTGATGTAGTCCGAGTAAATTTAAACCAAAACGCTTCAAACTTAAAAAAACCCACTGTGTCTATGCGTTAAAATAACAAGTTGGTGATCGAATGTTTGGTTCTATACATACAAGTAAGTCACCCATTTCATACTTTTAATGTTAATTTTATTGAAATAAATGGCGTTTATATGTGAGTTAAATAGTTAACTCATAGGTATACACAGCTAAGAATATTAAGTAATATGTACATACATAGGCTTCACTACTGTTCAAGGATGATACACTACTGTTAAATTCATCTCAGAGGATAAAAACAGCATAGAAGCCCACAAAAACCGTAGACAAAATCGATTACAAATTGATGAAATTCCTTTGCAACGATCGAACATTTGTCCCGTGTCCTTATCTGCGCTTGGCAGTCTTTTTGCAAATCCGGAAGCGGCAGGGAATTTATAGCTGTGTTCCTGTGTCGAGTGTTTACATACAGATATCGGTTGGAAGAGAGTCGGTTCAAGGTTTTTCAAGGGTAAAAACTAGAGATGGGCCGAGTACTCGGTTTATACTCGGTACTCGGCGTACTCGGCGGGTTTTTGGTACTCGGTACTCGGCCGAGTAACTCGGTATACGAATGCCGAGTACCGAGTACCAAAAAAGTAATATACTTTGTTTAAAGAAAGCAATATATTTGGGTAGATATAATTGAAACAACAGTGTTAATCAAAACGTACTGATTGAGGAAATCTTTGACATCCTCAAGTAATAGAATCAAAATTATGCTAATGCATGAGTACCAGTGAGACAAAATTAAAGGAACAATAATAAAAATAATCAATATTTAAAATTTATTAAATGTAAATAATGATGCCTTGTATGGTGCCCTGTCCACCATTTGCCAACAACTTTTCTTCTAAATATACTTGTGTTCGTTTGTACTTGTTTACGCGCGCGGAATTGGGAATTTGATAGAACCGAGTTATACGGCCGAGTACTCGGTTAAAAAAAATTTGAACCGAGTAATACTCGGTACTTGGTACTCGGCAAAAGTGTTACTCGGCGCATCTCTAGTAAAAACACAATAGTTATAGAAAGTTTCGAATATGTACTTAAGATTTAAGTGTTTGTTGTTTTTAATTTCAAACTGTTAGTGAATTGTAGAACTTAATAAAACTAGCTATGAAAAAAACAAAAATTATGCTTATTTCTTACATTTAAATAGTCAATGTCCCTTCCTAATAACGAAGGTCTACTGGTGAAAGAAATTGTAAAGCATTTTTAGTAGTTTCAGAGTTTTCTCATTACATGCATTTTGTCAAACTTCAATATATTAGAATATGCCAATAAGTTTAACAATTGAGATTTTACTTTTAATTTTGCTTTATAAATGCTAATTTATTAATTTTGAAGTTATAAATACTGGAAAAAGGAACGGCTCGGAGGCTCGCGTTCCTTTTTCCAGTATAACTTCAAGTTTAACAATCTTCAGAATTATTGAATCAAATGTTATCAAATGTAATATAATAGATATAAACGAAAAAAAAACATATTTTTAAGAACACACAAGAAGTTATGATATTTACAAATCCATTTTTAAAGGGAACGCATAAAAATACCCGTTTATGTAACAGTTTGTGGGTGAATGCCATTGTTTGCCACATTTGCCTTAGGCCAAGTTAGCTTGACAACGCCCTTCATAAAATGGGAAGTGTATTGTTTCCAATAGCCCGATGGAAGTTAGATAGGAGTCTATGGGCTTTCCTTGTACCCTCGCTTGGTGTTGGTAATTTATTTATTGGTCACTGCTATATTCTAAATAGTTAAACAATTTCCTACTGAAAAACTTATGGATAGGAAGCAATAGCTTGTTATGTTTCTCTTTTCTAGTTCTCGTATGTATTGTTAGTAATTCTTCCTGGTACTCCTACTCGGTAATATTAATTTATTCTCTCCTTCAAACCACGGTAAAGTTATTTTCGTCAGATGAACTGATTACATTTAATCCTCTTCTTGACCTTTTTCATCTCAGAGAGTGATAAAAATCCACACAATAGTTTAGACAGTTGAGTCGCTTACTGCTGAATGAAGTATTTTCAATTGTAATTTATCCCGCTTTATAAGTATCATGTGTAAATACATACTATTATTTGTAGCAGTTATTTTAAGCGTTAGCAAAAGTGAACATTTGATCAAAGGTGATTCAAGTAACAGGAGTCTTATCCATCATACTGTTGTGCAGTATAACTCCATACCATTTGTAAGGAGAACAAAATCATATTGTTACATCGATCCTGATCAGAATATCATCAAAGTAAGTTTTAATTTCTAAGTCTTAGAGTTAAATTTCGCCTCGCAGTATAGCTAGCCTAAACGACAGCATTTTTCCTTCCAAAATATTTAGGTACGATTAAGCTGTACACATAATATTTTTGATTTTTTTAATTTATTGTAACATAATACAATAGCTTAACCGCACTTTAGTAAACAAACTAATACAGCATGGTTGCACAATTGGTATCGTTTTCAATATGCAATTAATCGCTAACCACACGTATGTTATTTATAAGTATAACATATAGGTTAGACACGGACAGTGACCTTTAAATTCTTTAATTAACATTTCCTACATTACGTTTCGTTTATATTTTATTTTGCTATTTGAGTTTTCATTAGTTTTAAGACGTTATTGTAAAGGGCTTCTTTTTTACTTTATTTATATACCTTTCATAGCAAAAAAAGTAATACCAGCGGAGGTATGTGGAGTGTGAGTTTTATTTAAATTAACTAAGAAAGAAATAAAGACAAAACTAAGGTATTCAGCAAGCACTAACCGAATCAAGATAAAGCCGATATCGATTTAAGATCTTTAGGTTTTTGAACTTTCGTAGTACTCGAACTTAAAATATTATTTCTATAAAAACATTCTTTTCTTCTTAAAACATTTGCATGTTTTTTGTTATTTTTCAGAGTCTGCTGATATATGACAACCAGTATTCAACAGCCACGGCATCAGTCACTGCTGGTGGTATCGGTCACAGCTATGTGAGCCTTCGCTTCACCAGCGAGAGGGGAAAAGGCCTGGACTATGATGTGGGAATATACGCTTAGTGGAATGAGTATTTTGACATTGATTTAAATGAAAATGGAAATATTTAAAGAGTTCAACTTTTTGAATCGATTGAGATTTGTTTAATTTTATACCATTCCCGCAACATTAAAGCAAATTAAAATATATTTACTTTGGTTCTCTAGGTATTGAGGTAAAACGTTTAAAAGAGATCTATTTGAGTTATATTCTTAATAAGTATAAGCTTATACAACTTTGCTTTAGCAAAAAGTTTAAAAGTAGGTAGGTAGTTAGAATAGAAATAGTATTATAAATGTGATTTCCATTACAAATATGTGCTACAAAATGTTTTAAAGAAAGTGAGGAAGTATAAATAAGTTTCATTTCAAATATGCCGTACTGCCACCAACTAGGAAATTGTATCACTCACTACGAGACGGAGACACAAATTGAAGATGACAACGTGCTTTTAGCTGGAGCTTTCCACAAAGATAGTAGCAGCAATGAGATTAGCAGAGGAAGTTGTGGGGTGAAAATATTGAAGTATTACATTGTTGGTACCTACTCTAGTTTGCTTTTATAGCCTGGCGAAGTCAATAAGGCTCTTAGTATTTTTTTAATGTTGACATAAATTTTGATATTTTTTTCCTATGGCTAATGTCTGCGAGTTCCATTGTTGAAAAGTTGGTTTAATTTAAGTCAAAAGTGCTATGACCGTTTTCTATGTTTACAAAGTTTTGTAATACACAGGGCAATTGCCACTGTTGGTGTTTACTCTCTGCTGCAACATCGCTATCCTGTGTAACATCAATTCACAATTTAATTCCAGTTTAAATTTTACGATCATTGCAGTAAAGGTCAATTTGCCTGTGAGAGGCCGGCTTAATGGCCATCATCGTGGCATCAAGTGGGGTGGAACAATTAGGAACGTCAGTTGTATTACCGTTGTTAAATGTATACCTATTGATAAAGATAAAAATTAAGGAACAAAATAAAAGAAAAGTATATTCGGACATTTTGCTTAAATCATCAACTACTTGTTATTGCATTTTAAGCTTAATGAGCAAGATCGATTAAAAATGTGAAGTTCCAATAATAAGCTAAAACCGTACGACATATCTTCCTTTATTGTTTCAAACCACAGTTTTTATTATATATTTATTATTCCATAATTATGGACATAGTTTAATCGAGCTTGCATAAAAAACTTTTTGAGTGGTAGAGTCTAGCTGTAGGCTCTGTCTGCAGCGATTGCTGGGCTGACTCGACCGGTGAAATACCACCGTCGCACAGGAAACCGACGTGAAGTAGGAACGATGTTCCTGCGTTTCGTTCGGTGAGTGCGGTATCCGGTGCCCAATTTTATTTATTTATTTATATATTTTCTTAAAGGTCAGCAACACACCCCCAACACCTACAGTGTTGAGGGTAGTCATGGGCGGCGGTGATCACTTACCATCAGGTGACCCGCATGCTCGTTTGCTACCTATATAAAAAAAAAAAAAAAACTCTTCTACCCGCCTAATAGCATTACTCTTGCACACATGCAGTTTAACGTTGTTGACTCGACAATCGGAACCAATCCAGCCATCAGAGCCGACCAATTACTGCTTACCCGCCGCACCGGATATCCGTCTATCGATTTGCACCGGCCAATTATCCTACGTTATATCCGGGTATGGCTAGTCCGGTTATTGCTCGAGTGGCTTTATAAATGAACGAAGGCTGAACATTGATTTAGGCCTTTGTTTTGGAATTGAGGCTATGGCTGCGGCTAATGGAACTTTGTAAGGATTAACGGCTTCGGAAAGCTCGTGGTCGGTTTTCGTCTGTAGGCTATTAGCAAGTTTCGGGGTCGAAGCACGAGGTACAAATAATTACTGGCTTTGCTGCGATACTGCGCCAGAATTAGGAGCGTTTTCGACAGACTTTAATGTATAGAGCTATACATATTGATTCGTATTCTGAGGGAGGGTCGACATAATTCAATTTCTAAATCCAAGGCCCAAATGCAAATTGATAGAATTATCCGATGTAATTCTTGATTGAAAACGGTCTCCTTTGCATTCAACTCCGGAATATTTTTAGGATCGTTCCCGCCTGAGGCCCTTTTTAATATGGATAAGATACTTGTAGATATCCCGCATCTTTTAATATAATACATTGTAATAGAAATAGGCCCGATTTAAGTAGGTTCAGTATTAAGTAAATGTGGAATAATTATTTAGCGATGTAAAACACGTTTTGTCATACATTATAATATTAGTGTGATTAGTTTGTTACACAATCTACTATTAGGAAACTTGTGAAAGTCCGCACATGACGTGATCCTAAATATATTTTACGTTTTACTGTAATGCAATTTAAAGTTTGTAGCCCACATGAGCCTTCGTCCCGTTGCCATAGCAACACCCTTCGCGCCCTAGCGACTGAACGCTAGTATTTCGGTAAACGCACCATGCCCACTCGAATAAAGGATGCGATTTTCCAAGATGGTGAATATCATTAGCTGATCCACCGAGTTCCAATTGCCTTCCGAATCCATTATAAACGAATTGAAAACCAAAAACAAAGTGAATTGGGAGGGAACAGATATAAAACGACATAGGAAAACTGGAAGCAAAACTGAAAAATATTGCTTATAAAAGTTTGGAGTATTTTGAACATCGACGTTACCCGTTCATGTTGTTGCACAATAAAATCGATTTGTATAGCTTTGTTTCGTTCTGTGTTTAAATCGAAAAAGTTTTTGGACAATAGCGTTAGTTTTGTCACGCGTATGAGTGGAGCTAGTCATAATACTATTATTAAAAGTCTCGAAGACAAAACAATCGAATATTGCAGTAATCACAACACAAAACTATTATTTTATTGTAACCCTTTTTACCTGCATATGTTGACAACATGTAGCAAATATACCTAAGTCTACTTCTATAGAGGGTGGCTTGCTGCTTTTACTTGGGTTTTCCCTTCACTGTGTATCTTTACGTAACTATGTGATGTTTTCGCTCTTTTTTTATAGCAAATATCTGAAGTACGTGACGTGATACATTTCGGATTCAATCTTCTGTTTTTATTTTCCTTATTCTTCAAATAACTTTGGAAATAAATGTTTGTCTTGACACAATATCATGCTCAAAACCATGCTGGTACGTTACTCACCTTTTTGTATTTATTGAAACGAATTATGAAAGGAAAGTCTTACACAAACATTTAAAATATTTTCCAGACTTAGTATTAAACCAAGAGAAATAATATAAAAAGACAAACAAGTGAGTGTTTCGTGCTTACGACAGAATGCTTATTGGAAAATCCTTTGAAATCATTCCTGTATAAGAAAACCGATCTAGTATTCTTTTACGGAGCTATTTAAATATATTAACATGATTTATTTAGCCCAGAAGTTGTTTACTGTAAAAGAACAACCAGAAGTAGAAATGTATTAAAAAATAATTAGCTTGTGATTAATAAATTATTACTTACTGATATTGATGATCAATTACAGCAAATTACTTTAGATAAGGCTTCTCAAAGAACGCTTGCTGTGCCATAATTCTCTAATGGATTTCGACTTAAAGTTTTATAAAAGGGTAACTTTAACTCAGTGCTACAAAATTTTGGTTCAGTACAGCCAAATGTTGCTTACATATTTTAATTGTTAAATTGTTCGTCGTAAATTTTCTTGTTTGCAACGCAGACATAATTAATCTGCCTGTCACTCAGTTTCATTAAGACGGGAGATTTACAAAGTTTGCCAAAATGAGAAGACAGACAACGGTTGCTTGCAATTTAACTCGTCAAAAGGATTGTTAATTTTAGGTATAAAATTCAAAAATAACTGGATGTAAATATAATTAAACAATATATATTTGTACTTGATATCTGAGTTGGTTCCATTTTAAAGTAGCATAAGAATATCAGTATTTTGGTACTCGTAGGTATTCACTTCCCTTATGCGGCCTGCAACTGTTCCTTATAAATATTTATTTATAAATAATAGATCGAAAATAATTAAGCTAATTATCGACCACTAATCATACATAAACAAATAATTTAATATGTCTTTAAAAATGTACCTACTCGATGTTTGATCATAAACAAACTAGCTACAAAATAACGTACCTACCTACTTATCTTAGATGCTGTCGATCTTAATTTACAAACATACCTCTAAGTTACTGTTCAAACATTATTAACTTAGATAATATTGATTGTCTTCTGTTTATGTTCGAGCTATTTAAAGGTTTGACGCGCATTGACATTCGAGGTTAGGTTATCGTAAATTACTCATTCGCAGGCCCGTAGTCGCACGCGCAAGCTGACTCGATATGAGATCGTTCGAAACATATTGTGCTGTTATGTGGAAATGCGTATTTATACGGTAATTTTGGTGATTGTTTATTTTGTGAGTGTGGTGCAGTGTTACGATATGATAGCCGGAGACACGGTGCATAGGAAGCTTGTCTTCCATCAAAGAGTCAAAGACTTCGCGATACCCTTCAAGAAAAGGGTCAGGACGTTTACTTATAATGACCCGGAGAAAAGAGTGATCAAGGTAAGTTTTAAAGATAATAGATTTATAATTGGTAGCTCTATACGAAAAGCGGTCGTACCTAAATAACTAAGTTTTTGAAAGTAAGATTGATATGACTTACCTAGTTATATTACTACATAGACGCAATAGTACCTAATAAAAACTTTACAAGGTTGCTGTAACTTTTTGCTATCATAAAACATGAAACACCAGAATAACAGTTATTCCAGTTTACAAAAAATAAATCGATACAATTAATTATCGCCAAAGTATTCACGTTAGCAGATGGGTCACGTCTTAATAATTAATAGTGGCTTATACTTTTTCTTACTTTTAACTTGTTTTATTTTATTTTAACGTCTTTAATACTATTTAATTTCTTCCTTTAACTCCTTAATAAATATATCTCCTGCTATTATTACAGGGTATTGCAGTTATTGACAATGATTTTTCTCACGCCAGCGCCAACATAACTTCTGGCGGTGTCGGTCAATCCTTTGTTACCATCAGAATGAAGAGCCAAAGACACCACCCGCTCAACTTTGAGATTGAAATTTATATGTAGACTGTTATAATTAATAAGTTAAATAAGACTTCTTTGTTATATAGAATAAAGCAATGTCGCCATCCGAGTCTGTTAGTATGTAGTTATATCCGCTAACTCCATTTTACCACGCAACAGATTTAGGAATGCTTTTCACTTTTATTTAGTTTTCTTGCGGAACAAATAAATACTTACAATGAATGAAACGATTACCGATACTGTTGAAGTTTTTTTTATATTTCAATCAAAGTTTTGTTTTGTTAAATGATATTGAACCTCTTATCTGTATGTATACCTCCTGTTTGTAAATTTCAGCTTTCTCTTTTATTACGTAAACTTACTTTGTTTTTTACTCACTCAGACTATGGCCAACATTTTTTTTGTAATAATATAAACTTGTTAAACGTACCTACATTAAGGTTTTTGTTAAACATAGATGCAATGTTAATGTTAGTTTAAAGAATCTCAAAAATAGATTTAAGATTTTACTTATGTGTAATATAATGTGATGCAATAGAACTACCTATAAATTTTTGCTTATTATGAGTCTGTGTTTACATTCTACTTAGAAAAATATTATAGATCATGATTGATATGTTATTGTTATGAATGGATGGATAATTATCAATATTCTAACATGTTATAATAACAGAGTAAAAAAGTATGTCATTAATAATTAGGCTACGGCTTGATGTTACCGGTAACAATCCGTAGGTAACTTACTCACTAAAACCTTACAAAGTTTTTTTCATTCATGTAGTAGGAGATACGTACGTAGGTACAACACCATTGGTTAGGTACCAAAAATGTATTGATGTAAGTTAATGGTTAGATTGGCACTTTTTTACGTAGGCACCATTTTTTTATTATTACGAATTGAGGGATAAGGAATTCCTCAGTTGCAATAATAAATACTATTTTGCCTATAGGTTACAAAATAAATGATAGGCACTTTTTCAAACGAACATCTACTTGGAGTTTTCTGTCAATAATATTCAAACACAGACACAAACCTTCTGAGAAAGAAACGCCTTACCTTCAGCCTTAGCAAAGTAGAAACAGCTATAAAACAAAGTGTCAGTTATTACATTTGTAACAAGGGTCGAACCGCAAAAACCCCAGCGTCTCGACCCCTTTTGTTCTTTGCAGCAAAAACGCGAACGAACGTGAATCTCGTTGGCAAAATATTTTCGTTCTAACAATTTGCCGCTGGAATTTGATGTGCTCAAATACCAATATCTTTTGAAAGGGTTTGATCAGGTAGAAGTAATGCTTTTTTTGGGAAAATATTTAAGTAGAGCTTATTGGAAACTTAAGATTGGCAGAAAAAGCAGTTGGAGTACATTAGGTACTTAGAATAAAATATTCTGATTTCTGACAAGCATATGTTTGATAAATTCAAAGATCTAGCAGGTTGAAATATGATACCTATGTAGGTGAGCCTTTTGGTGCCTCTAGAGTGAGTAACTTGTTGTTCCTTAAGATTAGCTCAAAAAACATGTCATGTTTTTATCTATGGTATTGTATTCTGTAGGTACCTTCCTATACCAATACTGTCAATAAGGAAAAAGGGAAGTACGTGCTAATGTAGGAGCCGTTGCCAATTTATATTTATTGTTGCAAAAGAACAATGCTTGTGGTCATACCTACCACACACGTTTGTCTTTCTAATATGGTGAAGTAATTGCTGAAACATGATTTAATCAAACGTTTAACTAATACTTGCCTACAAAGAACGTAAGGGTTTATTTCAATTCTTAAAGACTAAAATCTTATGGAAGCTAGATTTATTGAAATCGTATACGAAATTATATTTTCGCTAGGTAATATTTTCATTTAGTTAACTGTATGTACCTACTGTATATGCATTTCTGTGTTTGTTAACAAACGTTTGTATTTAGGAATATAACACGCAGGTAATATTTTTTTTTAGATGCATTGAATACTTAGACTAGTAAATTGTATCGAAATAAGACAAGATAAATAGGATAAGTTTGTATTAAGTCAATCAAAGTGATCGGGTAAAAAGTTTTTATACTCTATTGCAACTGTTAGGTAGCTGAAAGAAAGGTTGCCGATATAAAGGTTTTACGACTTCTGCCGCCCTAAACATTTCGCTGCCTCTGGGATTGTCTTCTCTTCAATTTTACGACCCAAGATGCCTCCCTACTTCAACTTTTCAGCAGCTTATGTAAATAGACCCTTCCTGGTTCAAGTCTTTCAAAATTGCTTTCGAAAACTACCCTACAACAATACCCTACCTAAAGCATTGATACCGAATCTACACAGTAAAAAAATCGTAATCGTGATTGCTTTAAATTGAACCTTCAAACCTTGTCTGATCGTACTTCTAATCAGGCATCTATCAAACTACAAATCCGTGGTAAGCTCGGTTCCTAAACAAACGAGGAAATTAGTCTCCCTTACTTCATGACAGATCCTGATTGATGGATGGCACCCGCAGCTAAATAGTCTTATGCAATTAATTGATACAAAACACCGACTGACAGTTTAAATTTAGATTAGGATGATTGGTTAGACTCTGCGTTGTGATTGTGGCAGGAGGTTTCAAGGATTATAGGCCCTATTATAAAACAAGAAGGATTAAATTGGTAAACCTTAAGGCATGCGGCTTAACAAAATATCGTCCTAGATAAGTACTTTATTTTTAAATACTTTTTATTTCGTAGTCGCATAAGTTTAAAGTGAGATTATAGTTTCATTTAAGTTACTTATACCATCTAGGACAAAACTTAGGTAGCTAACAAATACGAGGCACTTATAACGAAATAAAAAGGGCGAAGACGCTGCAACATCTTCATTCCGACTTTTTTGCAGCCACCGGTAAATTATTTGTCGTAACAAAAAGTACATTAACTGTGTACTCTACGATGAGAAAAAAAATCTTACTGATTTTAATACCAAACAAAAACCATTAAAGTTCAACAACCTGTCGATAATAGGTACAAAGTATGAAACGACGGTGACGATGCCACTCTAAAAATAAGTAGGTTAATGACTTCACTAAAGTTTACAATACAATACACTATACTATCTCCATAAATAAATGATTGAATGAAATGTTGGCACATTAAATAAGAATCGTTGTTAGAATTAATTATGAGTCAACCATTACCTACAGTCTACAAGAATGTTTACCTACATGCTAAAGATGAAAGAAATGAATCTAAAACGAGTTTTTTTTTTTAAAGTTGGAAATCGATAACAAAAACACGTTGGTACCTTACTTTTACTATGAGTGTAAAGTTGAGATTTTTTTAATAAAAATTATCATCTATTTATTAAATATCTAATTTTTTTGAAATCATACGAAACGACGTTTAAAACTGAAAGAAAACAAAAGATAATCCCAAATTGTAAGATGCTAATAGTAAAATAGGATAAAATAAAAGAAATGTGAAAAGCAAACCGTCTCACAGTATTATCAAAGCTATTCCATTTTATTGCGCACGAGTTCGACGAACAGTAACGCGATAACGAACCGTCCTGAATCCTGGAACTCCTACCAAATTTACCTTTACAACATTGCTGAAATACTTACGCCAAAATAAATTTTGCTCGCATTGAACACCCATTCTTCCAAAATTACCCTGTATTGGAAAGGAATAAGGTTCAGCATAGAAGATGTCTAGGAGCGCAAACAGAAAGTGATCAAAGGAAAGGTATTATTGGAAATTCCTAAACGTTCTGAACATCTTAAAGGTTCCTTCTAAAGTAGATGACAGAATATCTAGGATTGTACCTGTTATGGCGTACGTGCAAACCTGCAGTTTTTTTACTTTATTTTCATTCATCTTAGCTAGTCTGGTAAAGCTACGGTAAACTCTTTTACTTAATTAATTTTTCAATAGCTTTAGTACCTATCTTATACGTCTGATACCTTCAATCGACTGCTTAGGAATTTAATTTTCTAGGAATAATACATTTTATTCACATTCAACCATATTCTGCCTTAGTTAGTATTTTTATGTTTTTCTTCCGTAATTTATAATCTAAATTTGAGTCATAAATTAATACGACTCTGACATTTGTAGCCACGTTTTTAACTCACGTTTTCTTTTTATGTTTTTCTGCCACTTTCATCGCAGACACGGAAGGTAAAAATATTTAATAGGTCTCTCACTCATTTTGAATGTCTCTCATTTTACATGTTAAATTAAGTTGTCTATCTAAATTAGTTACGGTGTTAGATTTATAGTTATGAACGCTTGTCAACTTTTCATAATGTTCTTGTTTTAGATCTCAATAATTAAAAATCTTTACAGTTGTTGATTTTCAAACATATCTAGGCAAGCTAGTAGGTACCTACTTGCTTTCGTGAAAAAGAACTGAAGTTCTAATTGTATGAATTTGATGATCTTATGAAAATATCATCCGTACCTAAAACCTCCGTTCCGTTGCCTTTCCTTTTTTATTATTCGGACAACATTGCACCACACCAAACATGCAATTTCATAAATAACAAGGAGCAAGCAAGCATTTACAATAATTTTCAGTCATTTGTATGTGCGGCACAGCCTTCATAGGAAACTTTCTCTTGCCAAAAAGCCTTCGTCGACTCCCATAGAGTGCTTCGTGATTGTATTGTTAATGAACCAGGGGTAGTTTGCTGTTAAATTATTCTACTATTAGAGAATTTTGAGTTAAAACTTATTCTCTAGTTTTTAATTCAAATATTTTTAGAAGATTTTATAACAGTTATAAGTAGCTTCAGTAAAACGCCTGCCTTAGCTGATAATTTAAGTATAAGTACCTAGATGGGTATGTTTTTACTTACTTTTCAAGCATTTTTATTGGTTTTGAACAAATTCTTACAAATTAACGATTTCAAAAAAATTGCACCCTATAAAAAGAAAATCAATAACAATAACAGAAGCTAGACTATACGATAAGAATTTGTGAAATAAGAAGCTAAAGTTTACGCATGCGAAGCTGCTATAATAAATAAAGTTCCATTAGTTAGTAGATAGATGCTTATCCAGTAGATTTGATACTTAGTAGAGGATGAAATACATTGTATCCGGTATCAGGTTATATTAATCCCCAGCTATTTAGTGTTCACTTAGTAATTTAATGATTTCGAACAAGCCTTTCCAATCTATGATTGCTCGTATTTTGTCCTTACGTCGAAGTCGGCTCGGATCCCTGTTATTAACAGTATTACATGCCCTCTGTGATTATTTTGATTTATATGCATGAGCTCATAAATGATGCATAATTATCGACACGGGTTTTTATTTTTATAGACCCTTTGAAGATTAATCATCGTCATATGATAAAAATAAATGATTGATGTTGTAAAAGTGGCTATAAGGGAATATTTAGTAAAATATGGAATCCTTGGCATAGATTAGATTGATGTTAATACATATTTATGTTAAAACTTAATATCAAGTAAATTGAAGGTAGGTACTTAGTTCAAGTTCAATAATTGCTTCAAAAATTGAGCCCAAGAGTTCGTTTTGTTCGACCTAATCACAAAAATAGAAAATAACCGCCATCCTAAGGGAAATTATAAAACAATACAACCAGCTGCAAATACCTACAACGTTATTAATCAAGCCCAAATGACGACCGAAAAAATTAATTAGCCAAGCGAGGTTTGAAATTTCTCGACCAAATTTTACGTAAAAAAATTATAACTCATACTTACTAGTGTTGGAGTGAAGGAATTTGGGTTCTTTATTTGTAATTTGGTCCACCCTTTTCAATTAGCCTTCCAGTTTCAAGTTGTTAAAAAATAATTATCAACTTCCAATTGTGAATAAATAAGTTACGAGTAGGTATGTTTTACTGGGATTTTGATATTAGCAAAAATATTTGATAACCACTTCGGTATTGTGTTCAAAGACTTCTACGCAAGTGGTTTTGGAATTGATATCCCGGAGAATCTTTAGATTTGGTATGTGAATTGTTAGGATCTTCAAGTACTTAGGTATATGTTTTATTTATAATCCCGTCTTTTTTTTAAAGTAGGTACTTATTTAATTATATCCAAAGTCTACTGTAAGCTTCGGCTTTACTACCTACTTACCCTTATGATATTCTATGTACCTAAGTAGTGTTAGCTGTAAAATAAAAGTAATCGGTAACTGGAAATCCCTAGCATTCGATGGACATCACTGGTTGGCGTCACTGCCGGTGGGCGCGGATTGAATCTAATGGCGGCTACATGTTATATAACTTGTATTTTCTACTAATTCATATTAATTTAAAGATATGTTTAATCTAAAGCCCAAATAAATATTGTTTTTTTATAGTAGGTACATACTTACGACTGGCACCTATCTCCTAATTTTCAAACATATCTACACACAATGTTTCCGCTAGCATCCAATCTGCCTAGTATTTTTATAAATATTTAAGCGTATTCGATTTCCGTAGCTGGAATATCCGAGGTACGTGTTGGAAAGTGGACGTCGACGTAGCGGCGGCTTGCAACAGGGACGGTTTATGAACTTGGGGCTCGACACGTAGCTGCCTACCTTCAGCGGGGTGATTTCTTGAGCTGTAGCTGCGGTAAATTTGTAGATGCATTTGGTTTTAAGTTTTAAATGATGACGGTGTACTTAGTTACAGTGCTTCGGTACGATAGTTTGGTGCAAGTGAGGTAAAATTAAAATCATCGAACTATTTATGGAAGTACCTAAAATGATCCGTTAAAATAAAGTTGAATTACTTTTATTGTATAAATACATGGTATGGCCAAGGTAAGTATCTACAAGTTTATTAGTTAATGCCCTGAGCCAATTTTAAAAGACGTCCTTTAGTATGTTCCAAGGAGGTATGCATTTATTCATATTATGGCTTCATCTTCAAATATCACGTATACTATGTCAATAAGAATGCACAGACGTCTTGAGCCGTCTCCCCCAAGACTGCAGTTTACGACTGACTGCCCCTCGCTGTGCCGCCAAGCACACAAATATACACTCCACTAACACTGTTTGGGTTCGCATACAAGCAAAGAATAGGATAGTGCTTATATGACTAACTGAAATATATGACTGCAGCGTAATGAAACTGCAAAAATATTTGGTTACAAATAGAATAGATGAATTTGGAGGTTAGACCCACGCTGGGCGCCAATTTAGTAAAATATTGTCAAATCATCTTTAAGAGATTAATTGGATGGTCATTATAGTGCGTGTACTAAGCATAAAACCGCTAAAATTATTATAGTCTTTCGGTTACAATTGTCCTTTAATAAAACGAAAACAAGCTGATGTAGGAAAACCAGTGGCCCCATGCTGGGAGCCAGTTTAAAAAATGCTGTTCGAAAGCTATTACAGAGTGTAGAGATTTTATTAACTTCTCATAAACATAAGTAAACTTTGTCGTATTCGATGGATGGGGTAGGTTTTCACTATCAGAAAATGTTTCACTGATTTCGAAAATTATTTCACCAGTAAGAGCTACGACAAGGGCTTTGTATTGTATGGTTTGAAAATTAAAATTATTATTTAACCAGATTTTGCTTTCAAAGTTATAATAAGGTAAGGTAATTATTACTTATAATTTTATTTGTTTCTAAAACATATACTTAATGTTCGTAAAGGTATATTTAAAATCTAAGCTTGTTATCTAGCAAGAAAACAAGCTCTATCTAGGTAAAAACAGAGGAACTACTTTGTTCGAAGATTCAGGCCGCACTCATAATATAACATTGTGCTTTGAATATCAAAGTTTTACAAACAATTTACAAGATGGCGCTGTTGTCATTAAGTGAGTTGCTTTTTCAATTACAACGAATAAAGGTAGTGTTCTGTACTAAGTACTAAGGTTCATATTGTAACAAACGTTAATATATTTTCTAAGGTAAGTGAGATAGGTATTAGGCCGCAGACTTTATATTTTAAGCTACTTAGCAGATTGTAAACACCGTGTATACTAAACCTTACTTTCCTTTAATGCTGCAAGATTTTTTGAGCTGTTATCCACATTCTTATACACTTCTGTCTAGAGCCATCTGATTTACCGCCGATCTCAATATTCTACTATAGTACCTTGGTAATCGGAAACTGCAAATTTTGTTTTTTTGTTACGAATTTCTGTCATTCTTATACCAACAGCTATCTACCATAGTTTATTGAGACGCAAAGACATAGATAATGGTTACCAAAGTTACACAAATAAGAAGGCGTCAAAGGTTAGTAGAATATTGGGTTTGACCGTTAGAGCGTTACTTGAAACCGGTCGGACTAGTAAAATTATGAACAAAGGCACAAGTTCAAAAAGCCTTACAAATTCTTTTGTACAAAAAATACTTTTTATAATATTTAACGCTAGATCGAACCTCATGCCGAAGTTCATTCTTTTAAACTAAAGTATTATTAAAATAAAAACAAATAAGTTAATCGTTTTAAATATTTACTAATACCAAAATCAATCTTAAACACACATCAAAACAGACAATATGCACAATCTCGCTTAACTACAATAAAATAATAGCATATTCTCTAGTTATTTGTTTTTGGAAAACAAGTTAGTTCTTTTATAATACTTGAAATATAGATAATTATGTATGTACAAGCTTAATTTTAAGGCACTTGTCGATTACTTATAATGCCATAAACTCAGTAGATAATAAGTACAAATTATTTATTTTATAAATTATTATTTTCATACATGTGAAGTCTGATCATGGCACTTCTTAGTTTCAAGAACATTTGTTACAACGAAACATTATTTTAAAGTACATTTGTTAGTTTTATACTGTTAACAGTTCATATACTTTGTACGATTCTAAATTATACTTCTTTTTATAAATTATAAAGGTATTCATAGCAACTTTATATTATAATGTAGGAATCTTTTCAAAACTATGGCATATTTTGTTTGTGATATTAAAAGTTAAATGCTTTAAATTGTACATATTTTGTTGATCCAAATAACTACTTACTTGATAGACTACTTTAAATTTAAAATATATATCTTTCACATTTGCTTTTTTTATAAAGAACTGCAATTAATAACTGTAAGTTTTAAGATCAGACTAAAAGTGCAGCATTTCCCAGCACCATAATTCTGTAATATGTTTTTTTTTATATTAAAAATATATTGTGCAGTATGTTTTCAGAGACCAACAAATTAAGTACTAATATCTGAAGCTTCGAGTGGACGGAGAGCATTAAATTTTACTTTAAATTATATTGTATAAAATGAAAATATTGAACTGTAAACAAAGTGTTATTTATCTAATAAAGAATATCTTCTAAATCTATACTAAAATACGAAAACATCTGTTCACTGTTAAAAATGCTTCTATTATTGATTTTGTACGGTTTTTGTTATTTTGTTTTAATAGTTGTTTTTTGATGACACAAGAAAACTAAGCAAAATATAGCAAGTAAATACTACAGTTAGTTATTACTGCAATAATCTCAATTTCAGATCTTAAATCATCATAAAATATCTCTCCTTTATAACAATTTTATGAAAATTTCATAAAACATAACATTTATAACATTTCTATTGCACTTAATTGTTAATGATACAGAAATATTATTGCTTTTCATTTCCATCTTTAATTATATGATTTTTAACACTTATACTGATTTATTAATTAATTTTGTTAAGTCGAGTTTCTTATTAAAAACATATAACTATCATCTAAGTGTTATATTATTTTCGAGACTTTTTTTAAATTTCGAGTTCATTTCCAGAGATTCCAATAAAGAATAGAGATTTTTGCTCTGATGTACTTAACCAATAATTATTAGCTCATTAGTTTCCTACCAAACACAGAAAAACATTATTCCACTTACAAAGGCTAAAATGATGATTTATTAATTAACATTTAGTAAAGTAAACAATAATTTAATCTCTTCTAAACCATTCTATAACTAGGAAATATAAGCATTTAACAATTTGTATAGAACCACAAAAAGTGTGATAATATTGTACATTTAATAAGGCACTTGGGATGCACAAATATTGAATCGTTATCTATAAATATTAAGCACTAAACTTTGATTAAAATATAATGCTATAAGTATATAATCTATAATGAGAAACTACAAAAATAAATCATACACTTATAAACCAATACCACAATGAACAGGAAGACATTTTATATTTTTGATTTGAACGAAATCTCAAATTTTACTATATTTAATTCTTTGGTTTAAATAATATATAACATATTGCCAAATGATTTAATGTAGGGTCAATAAGTGTATGATTTTACAACCTACGATTAATTATATAATGTTTTGCCTCCACATGAGTCGGAATGACACTTCTGTGGAGCAAAAAATAAATAAATAAAATTTGTATTTTAAAGATCTCGCCGTACTTACGTGAATTTGTTCACCGCCACTTGTATTTCCCATAGGTTTATTCCGTTTATACCTAATGCTATCCTGCATATTGTAGGTACCAACCTGAACTTCCTTCTACCTTGTGCTTATTGCAGACATTACAACACAAGAAGTTCATCATCAGTGTTATTTTGTAGATTTGTAAATTATTGACAGCGCTTAATATAAATAAAAATTAAGGTATATAAAATCTCTCAAATAAGATTATTGCTCAAAGATAACTGAGATTTCATGTTAAACGCTGTTTCGGTTTGGGTACCTAAAACGCGATCTAAAGCTTCGACCTAAAACTTAAGTCAGACCTGCATTGTATTATTAGATACTCATTTCTCGAAGCTTTGGATCGCAGCCTACGACAACAAAACATCGTGCTTATAAACAACGATCAAGCGACAACGGATATTACAAATTGTAATAAAAATATAGTCGATGGCGTGTGCCATGTAAAAATATAAAAATGTTAATAAAGATCTTTTTGTTATAAACATAACAGGCAATATAAAATGTTAATAGTTAGACTATTATAATACATAGTATGTGTTAACGTGAAAGGCCCAACAACTATAGCTACATGGTGATCGATGTTCCGATGAGAGGGTTACGGCGGGTCCTGCGGGCGCTCCGGTTAGTTCCATCGTCTGCCGTTAGCACTCACCTAGCCGGGTTAACGAGAAGAGAGAAAACAGAATGTTAGTATCGATCGAAATGTCTTGTTCCGAGTAACCCCGACTTTACAACGCTCCTCGAACACGCAGGCCGGCCTTTCTCTGAGCGTGGACCGCGGTAACCATCGGACAGACCGGCGCGCATGCAGCGAACAAGCGGTAAAACGGTGGAACTCGAAATTGATCCATTGAAAATTGTATATTCTAAAATTTCAAAATGGAGTCTATCAGGCATTTGCGCCGCAATTTCACGACCAATCACATAGCCCTGTTAATCAAATTGTACAATGAATACTTGGTACATTAGTTTACGTAGTTAATGGTTGCAAATGTTAAAATTTAGTATGATAATGGTAATACTACAAATATAGGATTATATGCCCAATAGTCCCCAAGCGAGCAATGCTTGAAGCAAACTTAAGTATTTATTTGTCAAATATTGCTCGGATAAACAAGCATAATAAAATTTATCACTTATATAACCATGGCACCCAGATGCAAGTATGTAAGTTATTCAACACATATCGCCAAAAATCAAAACTGAAGGTATGTGGCAGCATTCTTGTTAGGTAATAAATCTGTGATAAATTCAATAAATGACATTACATATTTGCATGTTAGTGACTCATATAATATAAATACATAGTTACAAATTATAATCTGCAGTTTGTGGCTATAGCAAGTTATGATAGTGCACTTAAGTATTATGTCAAATTGGGAACTTGGCCTTGTGGGTTTACAATGTTAGTCGTGTGAGCCTACAATCTGACCACGTCATCAACTTTATCCATAACAATTTAAATTTATTAGAGAAACCGAACGCGAATCGAACTAACAAAAGAAAACTCTCAAATACTTTTTCTGACATTTTATTGTATGTATATATCATCTGAAATGCATTTATTTACATTTAACAACTGGCGAAACATTTCACCAACACTTTCGGACATATTTCATTTTTGTATAATAAGAATGGCATTTTATCTATAATTCAATTTAATAAAGCGTGTATATACGTATGTAGCGTTTGCCGCAAAATCCACAAGGACACAAGTGCAAATCATCCTAAACAGTACAACTTTCTAATAAGAAAGTGAATATATATTATTTAAGGCAAAATAGAAACAACTAACCTAGTAATTTATATAAAAAAATCTTAAAATGACTACTTATATTCGTAAAAATACAATCAAGACCCGAGATTATCTGCAAAATATTAATTTCAACTATACGTCTAGACTAAGTAATCAGTAATCAAGAGACTTGAATGTACAAAGATTCGAGACTATAGAGTTGTGATGATAACGATCAAGTCGAAGGAAAGGATATAAGAAACAATGAATTTAGGATCAATGGCACAAGATACTCTTACAATACCACTTTCCTTAGACTAATACTGGGCGAATATAGAAAGAAGGACGTCACAACCGAAATAATAGCACCTCCATAAAATATGCCATTCCAAATATTATATTCAGTTCAAGTAAAATCAATCCTTCTTCCTTAAAACACTTTAAAATAAAATTAAAAATGTTGGATACGATTTCATTGTTCAAATACACATGTTGTGATTTGGGTTTTTTTTCTATAAATTAAAAGAATACTAGAACAACTCATTTATTTGGTGACGCTAAATCTTTTAAATACAAGAATCGAATAATGCCACCGATCACAACATGTAACAGATCTAAAAATATAAAAAAGATAAAAATCACAGTTTTAAAATTATGCAGTGTCACATAAGATCCGGTATGAAGTAGATGATCTAAAACATCCTACCTATCATACATCCTAATAAAATTTCTAATAAGTACATAATAAATAAAAATATAACGACACAGAAACAACCAAGCAAATGAAATCCTACTCATCTTACTCGCGAATAGCATTTGCTGAAACGAATACTGCGCAATGGCACAAGGCTTTTACTTATACTGAGATTCAATACTGTCATTCAAGCTGGACGGAAAGCAAATGGTATTCGTAGTAAGACGCGGAACCATTTCGCATCTCACCTTTTGAACAAAATGGCGGCGTGAGAGCTTTTGGCGGGAATTAAGGCGCAGGTAAGGCCTGGCGCTGATAAGGGTGCTCCCTGACCTGAGCGAGGCGACCCGCTCTCCTCACCACACCTATCGGCACATTCACATTTATCATCTGTGTCAACTCCGGAGATACAATATTAAATCATCTAACAATACGGGCAATCCACGTCAAAACATCTTTGTTCGGTAAAGTACGTATCTCAATAAAATAATGCCAACGGGAGCCCAATCTACATTAAATGCCTCTATTCCTAATCTCTTCATATATTATTCAACATTAATATTACTAAATACGCCTTACAGAATAATCATAAAATCTATCACCGCCAAATACGCTTTTCTATTTTTTCATTGCATAATACTCGCTTTTTTTGTAAAATTTGGCAGTTTACCTAAGATCTAAATAATGTGTAACTTATATAAAAAAAGACCTTACTATTTTATTGCTTTGGAAAATAACAAAATAACTTTAATATCGGGACAAATATTCCCAGTCAAGGTACAGTTTAATGGCTGGCAATTTTATATTTCATCATATTTTTATTCGCTTCATTATAATTAAGTTGATCTATATTTTTCTGTAAAGCTCACTCTTTAATTACTTAATCATATATCGATTATATTTCTTAACCTATGGTATGTTTATAAATATTTTATGGCTAATAAACTACAATAAATTATTGTGTAACAATAATATAAAAACATATCATATAAATCATATATTACTGTTACTAATTTATAAATGTATAAAGTTCTAGAATGTTTCACAAATTATGTTTGTGTTGTGTTTGATCGTGTGTTTTCAATTAATAAAGTCAGTTATGTTAAAATTATAAAATTGTGTTCGTTTAAGTATCGTGTTTGGTCCCTTTTGCTTGTAATCGCTGAGTTGTTACGATTTTTGTTTAATTATTTTCTAACTCAAATCTCGTTGTTATTGAAAAAATGTATTAGGAAAACCAGGGAAAACATCATGCAAATTCGGAATTTTCAAGTTTAGTTTTTATTATAATTTGTTGTAGCTATGTAAGGTTCTGAATCTAACAATCGTTAATTTTATTAGTTGTGTTACAAGCAAGGGTTAACACAAGTGTGTACGATGAAAAACTAGCGTAATAATTAATCACTTACTGTGAAAAGACATAAAAGTGTGAACGTTGTGTGTGTATAAATAAATATATATATTACAAAGAATTTAATATATCTTTGAACAAAACTAAACGGTAACTAAAGACGTGCTACTGGCAGTTTTCTATAACTTTTTGCTAAATAACATTGTTTTAAACTATGCCTACGCTCAAAGCTGCCTAATACGAGTCAACGGTAAAATAAAAAATCTGTAAATAAATAAGTTTTTGGAAATAAAATGATTCCATCACTAATAAATACAAAATAAAATAAGATCTCTTCGAGTCTAATTAAAACAAAAAAAGAAAACAAAATATACTGTGTAGCTGTACAAACAGTCTAAAACAAATATTGTATGGTATGATGTCAAAGATACAAAGTTGCTAAGCTTAATTATAACAAACCCTTAATAATAATATTAAATGGCTCAATCATGACTGTATATAATGCGTCCAGTGGATGTGATATATATTATTGGGGACGGTATATATGATGCGTGGAAATATACGTTGCTGGTATCTTCGACAATCTTAGAAGTTGATGCGTTTGGGGGCATTGTCAAAAGCCAGCAAGTAGGTACCTCGACGCTGCAAACGCCATCAAAATATTTAAATTCACACATTTTGAAAGCTTTCTAAAAAGGGTTATTCGTTCGGTTAGTTTTTTTACGCATATTTGTTAATACCGAACCAATTTTTGTATTATTTTTACTATACTGACTAGTTTTTTGTATTAAGTATCATTTTCGTCATAAAACTTTAGATTATTATATTTAGATACCTAGGTACTGTTTTAGCAAATGTTATTTTGAAAATCAAAACTTTAACTTTTATTATTTAAAAAACATGCAGAATCAGTGTTACGTTCTTAAACCATGCTGTTATAAACTTTTCTACATATTCGAGTATATTTTTAAATCTCAGTAAATTCTTTAAAATATTTTCATTTTTCTCAGCCTTTACATCTTGATTTCGTACATGACTGCACTGGATGCTAGTAAAAGAAAACTATAAACTATTATTTTTAACAGCGTTAGTGTTATTCTCTAACGGCTTTTGAGAACACGTCACCGGTTTAAGCAACTAATTCGAGAAGTCACGTGTCAACAAACGCTACGGAGTTTCTAAACATCTATTTTTGTTTTATTATATTTAGCTTACCAAAAGAGAGGGTTAGTCTACTGATTCATAAAACAACTCTCGTTTACGTCTCTGATACAAAAATTGAACATGTGGAACAGCGCCATCTGTTACTGAAGGTGTGAGTTACGAAGTTTGTTGACGATAACTTAGGGCCTTACACGCGGTCACGTAGTATTTAGATACAGTAAATGTACCTGAATTTGTGTAAGATCCGAAGTCAAAAAGTATCGAATAAAAGACGTGGGAGTTGAAAAAAAAGACGATCGTTGATGAATCAGCAGACGAACACTCTCGGCCCGGTGTTAATATAGTCAGCGCGCGAACAACCCACCGGTATGGTCCGCGGTGGCGTACTCGGCCGTCAGCAGCGGGTTGGCGGCGGTGAGCGCGGCGTAGTTGGCGTAGTCCGCGTACGGCGAGTAGATGAGCTGGTGCGCCGGCTCGCCCGGGGACAGCAGGCCGCCGGCCGCCGAGCCGCCGTTCAGCAGCCCCTGGCTGGGGGCCGACATGCGCGGGGAGAGTATGAGCGGCGCGCCCAGCGGGGCGGCGGGCGAGCGCATCACGGAGCCCGCGGGCGCCAGCAGCCGCTGCGTCTCCACGGCCGCGTTGGCCAGGCGCCGCCAGTCCTCCTCCGCTGTGGACCGCACGCTTATCACACACAAGACAACTGACGTCGACTTTGACACTGGCGTAGGAGATGGTTTTGTTAAGTTAATGAACGTAAAGCGAAGTTACCTAAGGAAAACATACCGGCCGAATTTAAAACCTCCTCCGTATTTGGAATATGGTTAAAAACTTTTCTTAAAATTGAAGTCACTACAAAATTCAATAAAGATGAAAGAGAAGAGAAGAAAAAGAATGTTCAGATGGAGCTACCATCGATATTAAAATTAAATGTTTCAATGATGAGTGTTTACTGTGGAATCTAAGATGTTTACATCAACAGGATATAAATAAAATGGGAGTTGAAGAAGCATCTCTTACTAACAGTGTCTTAGATGACTCTTGTACAATTAAAGATATTATGTAACCGAGTTAATTGCCGATCAAAATCGTAATGAAATCACCCGATGTTAATAGTTACCGCAGCATGCTATTAAACCAAGTTAGTCATCTCTGCAGACTTAGTGACTCACTGTCGCAAACAAAAGGCAGAAAAATGCCCATTGCAACAGTAATTATGAAAACATAGCGAGCCGATGAAAATAAATTAAACATTAAGCAAGCCATAGTCGTAACAGTAAAGTCAGAAGATAACAAACTCATTTCTGATAAGACCGATGCAATTTTTTAAATCAATATGACCGTATTAAAAAACGTCATTAAACAAACAAAAATGTGAAACCCAATCCCATAGTCAAATAAAAAACAGTAAGTGGATGACAACCCCTAATGTTATGTTAGTTTTAACCTCCTTACTAATAATTAAAACAAAAACAATTTAAAACTTCTTAAAAGGTATAGTAAAATCAAGAAATATTAATAATTGTTAAAAGAAAGCGTAGTTTAAATTTATATTAGTAAGGTGGTTAGTTTTAAGATTAGTGACAAAACATGAATTGACCGTACTTATGAGGCACTGACCGTTGACGGGCACACCAGCCTTAGAACTAGAGTCACGATATGTGCCGTTAATAATCGCCAACTCCATTAACTGACGCTTTTTCAACTCATCTTCACCGTCGGCTTGCTGTGAACAAAGTTAGAAAACGTATAAATATTTACCGTGCTACAAAATTTTAAAACACGCTATCTAGTTCAGGTTAAAATAAGAGAGGATCGAGGAAGTCATAGCAATAACATAATTATGCATGTTTATAATGCGATGAGTAATAAAGCGAAAGATCGTTTAGAAAATAATCTAGTTTTTGTCTTGTTGTTTATCGTTGCAGGAAACAGGATATTATTGCGAAATTTTGAAATGCTATTATATCCGACTTGTTCTTCAACATTGGAATAAGTAATTCTTACTATATACCTATTTCGTTATGGAAGCAATTATTTAGAACGTTTTGTTGTACATATTTACTTACAGGTATCAGCAAACGCTTGACTTCTTCAACGGCCCTGGCCAGCTTGATCTTTGCTCTGTTCTCGGTGTCTTCTACAGTGAGCAGCACGTGTAGATCATCTGCTAAATGCTCCCAATTTGGTTTACCTCTGTTGGCATCTTCCTGTAAACCGATTACCAATCGAAACGTTGAGAAATATTTTAGTTTAAGCCCTTACGTGCCGTGTTTACGTATTTAATGTACATGACGTAACAACATCCACAAACAATGAGAACTAAGATGTATCACTAAATCTATTTAAGACAATAATAAGTGGAATTATAGCTGTGAAAAATTACAAAAATCTAAAGGCAGAATATTAAACGATTGATTCATAACCTGTTTTATAATCCAGAAGAGTTTGCTGCATGGAATGTTATTAAAACAATGTGATCAATATAAATATTAACAAAGAATGTTATTTATGATTAGAATGAATATGCATATGACATAAACAAATCTTTTGTCAAAATACCAGTAAACATAGTTAGTTAAAAGTGTGTCAATTGTTATAACTACATTCAAATACCTTATTATCGTTATAAATTTTATATTATTATACAGATTATTTATTACCTTTTTCTTATCTCTCATGGATCCTTTGCCTCTGACCATGATTTTGCATCCTGTCTCTTGTTCTAACTGTTTCGCAGTCATACCTCTGGGGCCTAAAATCCTTCCCACGAAGTTGAACTGAAATAAAAACGTCGATTCATTTATTGCCCTATATTTGACAACGTTATTCTTGAATCAAGGAACCACAGTTCGCTTCTATTTGCAAAAGTAATTATGCACACGACTACACATATAAACCAATTTCCTGTGAACGCTCTTAGCATGTATATGGCGCATGTATTAACCTCGATTTCTTAGATTGAAAGCATTGGTCAGCTGCACACACATGAACTGTGAACCAGTATCATTTTGCCATCCGCAAAGCTGAGAAATGTACCAATTGGAACTGAGCCAACTAACCAAGCCACCAATCTCATATGTGCTCTTTTACACGAGATATTTTCAGGAATTAATTAAACATTTAAGCCAAATTGCAGAAACGATGAGCCCGAAAATTTGTCACATCAGTCAAGTTATTTGTCTGACGCCGTGTCACGCGAGGTATGCTAATTGTTACGTTTTAAATTTTAACTATGTAAACGTTTTCTACGGATTTCACAAAGTTTTGTTTAAGACCAAGGCCACACCATTACGAGAAGGAAATCTGAACTACCCAATTTGCATCATATTACACATTTTTTACTGATTGAAGTTCTAATAAGAGTAACCTGATAGATATTTTAAATATATCTTTTAATTAATAATGTTGCAATATGTCAAGAAATCGTCTCGGTCCGTCAATTGCAAAGGTGACAAGATCACGATTTGTAAATCATTCCTCTAACAAATAGCTTTGGATTTGGCACGCTAATATCGTTAATACATGTAGTGGAAAGGTTCAATCATCGACTATAACATTATCTGAGAACCTAGAATATCTATCATTTTCTTACTTATAAGCATGTTTTACAGTAACATGGATCTTGGCAATGGTAAAGGAGATGAGGTAACCATAATATTTAAACATAGGGCTGTTTAGCGGTTGACCACAAAACGGGCTGAGCTTGAAGACTTCCTTGCATATCACTATTATTAGCTGCAGCTAGAGAACACAACCATGAATGAATCGTTTGTCATAACAACTCATTAAAAAATCTAAAAGTAGCTAATGTTTTATGTAACCCGAAAAACAAAAAAACCAATACAAGTGACTGGTGACGAATGGAAGAATTTTTTATTATTCTCTTTATATTTAAATTTAATTACTTGTTGGAATCTTACACGAAAATAGAAGAAAGCTTATAGGCCTAGTATTTTGGAAGCTATTATTAACATGTGATATCATAAGTCTTAATGAATTTTACGACGGCTAATGCTATGGGTTTCGAGATAAACTGCGAAAAGTTCAGTTGAACATCCGGCCATTTTGTAATAAAGTCGCGCTAGTTGGAAACTTGCCCATTCCGACTTCCCTATGTGTTTTTTTCTGTAAATATTCAACCGGTAGGTAGAAAACATTCTAATTAAACTGCTCCACGTCTTGGAAAATTACGATCCTCACTCGATATAATTGCTAAAAGTGACAGTATTTTTGTAAGCAAGAGCATTAGAACAAGCATCTTCGATGACATTTTTATTTGCACTTCAATAAATTATTCGTACTCCCCTATTTCTCAGGTTATTCTCACAGCCTTAAATAATCATTATACGGCACTTAAGAACAAGTTTCTGACATTACCTACGCATAAGATTTGATTTACAAATAACAGTTGATGGTTTTCAAATAGAACATGCTCAGTCAAATCAGATACCTATGTAAACAAAGCCGCTAGCTACCATAGAACCAATAGGCAAACTACCACTACCGATAAACTAAACATGTTTGTAAGGTAAATGTTTGCTTCTTGCAACGATGGATCAGGAAACAAAAAGCTCTCTATATTATACTAAGCATCTGGTTCTATAAAATACAATGAATAGAGCTCATATGCTTATTAGTAGCTCATGAGTATAATGATAATTGTATCTTTACTTAAGAACACGCATTAGACGTTAGCAATACTGGTTTATATACCGGTAAAAATGTTACCAACGACTTTAATACCGTTGACTAGATTGTCAACAATAACAAACATATCAATTCTAATACTTGATGCACTGGTATTTCAACGGCTACTCAAGCTTTAGAATAGTCATTAGGTATTTACCATTGTCATGATTTGAACATCCAGGTCACTGCAGAAATGCATCCAGCCGAACAATATAACAAATACAAAACTATGTGACATTGTCCTCTAATATGTGAACAATATAAATTGAGGCTTTATTAGGTAGTAGAAATGTATAATTTGTTGCCCGTAATTGGCAGTGGTTAAGAACTTAATGATAGCACTAGTTCGCAACCGCGACCACATTCAACGCTGAACTGCAAAAACATTAAGCCTAGTCTATTCGAGGTGAGAATAATAAAAACTGAAATTTGATTGAACTATCCTAGATAACTAACACAAAACAATGTTATAGAAAATTAACAGTAATGGAACAAGCAATGAACAAGATCATATAAATGAAGCATATTCTGCTTATGTTTAATTTACCACGGTACTAGTACCTACGACATGTAAATTGTATATTTTATGTTTATTACAATTTATTAATTAGACAATAAATTGTGGCATAAATTGTTAAATGAGAAGGCCCTAGGCGTTGCCTTTTAAAGTAATAGTTATATACAAACAAATGAACTATTGACCGACAGTGATTATAGGTTATTACTCGTAATACCGGGCTGCTAGGTGGGCGGGCACTACAAATCCCATAATGCAATTGATTGATGCTTTAATTCGAACATAATTGTCTACCGATGATTGGTCACGACGTACCACTAGCCGCAGGGTTAAATTCTGTAGTGTCAAGAATCGCGTCATAGGTGAATTAATTGCAATTTCAGAACAACCATCTATTGGACTATTTTCGTAGCTTCCTTGAAGGATTACAACTAGCAGATGTTATATTTGGATGAAAGGATTATGATAAACGAATGTTAGCTCAATCCTGAAGCGACAAGATATATAATACCTTCAATAATTGTGTATTCAAGTATTCCTAGACATGGGATAAAGTCATAATTCACATTATTTTAACGATGTATTATTGATTGAAATAAATCATAAAGCTTAACAAGCTTATATAAACCATAAGTTGCTGGTCACGAACGTAAATAACATTTATAATTTGGACCACACTTTGTTTTCTGAATAGATGAAATACACGAAGATATGGTAATAGCTTTTTGTATAGTAACCAATGTTTTTTTACAACTTTTTTTAATAAATCCCAAATTAAAGATATTATGCTTTGGGGCTCAAGATTGTGGCTAAAGATAGCAGATCAGTAAAGGCACATGTATAGTAAGTGGAAGAGTGATCTATGACCTGGCACTCCTGCCAGTCGGCGGAGCAAGACCAATTCAATCAACCTCATTAGAAACAATTCACTGTTAACACATTTACTTTTCCTCTACAACGACGCTGATATTGAGAAATCCGAATTGAAACAAGAGTAAAATGTAACAAAACACGAAACCGTCATGTTAAATCAGGATTACGCAAAATCCTATTTACGATCGCGTTAGAACATATTCAATTACACAAAAACCATAAAAGTAATGTCCGTCAGAAAATAACAGACGCTTTGGAGGAATGAAAACAGAGTTCTATGAATCTTTGATTCCAGCGACTTAACTTTACACTATGATGTAAAACAAAATAGAACGCGACCAGAATAAGTCGTACAACCTACACACATGTTTAACTGCACATTTTGTAGGTTAATACACGAGTTACAAGAAAATCGCATTATTGAAGAATGTAAAGATGTCAAAGATTAATGTGGGTTACAATACAAACAAATATACACCTACGAAATGCAACTAAAGTTTAAGTGAAACATGAGAGTAAACAAATTAAACAATTCAGATTTTCTCAGAAAAGATGCAGATCGAGAACATCGTTCAATTCGCGAGCAAACGTTTCAAATTGATAAAACACACACTGCTTGCATCGGTAAACATTGCCAGATACTAATTTGTGTTGAAATTTTTGTGTACATAATTTTGCAACTTATTAACAAGAAAATTATGTATAGCTAAATGCTAAGAAGCAAAATCTACTTAGAAACAACTTAGAACAAGAAACAGATCGATATCTCAGCTAGACCATGTATTAAATTCGTGACAGCCACAAAACCTGAAATACCTATAAAACATCATATACCTATGTCCCAATTGTTCTCTGAACATAATGTATGATTGTATACTTTCACAAACAAAATATATATTCGAGAAAGCACATGCGTGGAAATATAATACAATTTCAGAATCGTGTTCGTTTTTTTTCTATACATCACATAGTCATAACAAAATGGTTAATTTTTATCACATCTATTACTGTTGAAGCAATTTTCAATACAAATACGCAAATTGCGCATACGTCATCAATAACTCTGTGGTTCTGCGTGGTCTGGCCCTTTAGCTAGAAGTGACATAGAATGCACAACTTGTCAGAAGATTTACGTTTTCATTGTTGAATTCCTAACAATTAAATTGTATCAGTAATTAACTATAAGGATGCCGTCAATACCCATAGCTATGCGACGTAAATATTTATATCTATCAAAGTTCATGTTATATTTATCACTTGCGAACGCTCTGTACTTCGTGCAAATGGATATATAATTCTTTATGAAGGAAAATCATTGACGCTTGCAACCAAGACAGACAGTATGAAAGTTAAACTTATTTTTGTAATGTTGTCTTAACCTTATAAATGGTTCGAAGCAAATACCTGAATGGCGCCAGCGATTGATCATTAACAACGATATAACATAACGGAGTAAACACGATCAAAGTCACTCACCGGGTATCTAATAAGGCAGCATTCGAAATGTGAAAAAGAAGGAAGTATAAAAATAAATAGTTTTCAATGTAATGGAGTTAGATTTATAGCCATCGGTGACGTTCATTTATAACAAGAAACAACATTGACTTGAACATTAAAAATGATTTGAAAGATATATCTAGTGCTTCCACAAATATTTCTAGAACTATTACTTATTTAGATCAATTATCAAATTATTTCCATAAATTATATAAAAAAAGAAATAATTAGCAATGTTAAGAGTAAGAATGCAGCTATAAATGTTCAAGTTTTATAAACTGCTTAAGAACAGCATAATGTCCCAAGCGACAATCATAGTTGGCGCATTATAGAAGAGATACACAATTTGATAAATGACTCACTGGGTTCAACGAACTCTATTCCCAAAAAGGATCGCATTCAAGGGATTACGAAACTGCTTCATAGAGGTGCCTTTGTAAAATGTGATGTAGGTACATAGACAGCTTGCTTCTATCAAGAAATAACCCTGACATATGTCACCAAATGTAGAAGTTAGACCACCTTGTTTTGCCGTTAGATATTATTTTCGACTCATTTTATATCTAGCTCAAAATCTCAATGAAGTCGGTATTGTTATTTCTTTTATACAGGGTGTCCCAAAACTCGACGTCAACCCGAAACCGGGTGACAAGGCAAGTCATGCTGGTTATCAGAAAAATGTTTAAAAAAATCTAAGTCACGTGTTCTCAAAATTATTGGCATTTTAAAAAAACACCCAAAATTTCACACCCTGTGACAGTGTTTTTGCTGCTGTTGCCACAAATGTTCACTTTTGGAAACTTTTTTTTTTGATATGTAACCCTGAATAATGCTTCTCTAAACTGTTATCAACATTTCAAATCTAGCTCCTCGAGATTGCATAAAAATAGGACTTATTTCCAAGAAAAAAATTAAAAATGGCCTAGTTTTAACTGTCTGCATTGAAAAAAAATTGTACTACGCGAGTTTGGCAAGTTGTGATAAAAGTTGGCGCATTTAGTAAGGATTAAAAAATGGTATGACACTTGGCAAATTGTAGCTGCTATCATGAACAAAAAAATATATTTCCATGAAAACCCATTTTTAACTTTTTTTCTTACTTGGTTAAAATTGCAAAGCTTATCGTTGGTTACATTGGAGCCGCTTCCAATTTACACACTGATTAAATTTAACTGAATTGTACATTGTACTGATGTACTCGTCTATCTTTATTGAATGAACAGATTGTTCACTTTTAATTTATTTTTTTTAGTGTGTGCATTGGAATAAGCATTTATTGTTAAAGGTTTCAATTTTAAATAAAACAAAATTTTAATACCAATGTTTATTAATAAAATTTACAATAATTCTTAAAATGTTATAATAAGTGTGCGAAATGCCTTCCTTCGGCGGCAATACAAGCGCGACATCTTTTTAAAAAAGATCGAGCTATCTTTCTAGCGTATCGTCCATTATTTACAAATTGAGCTGCTTCAGCTATTCTCTGCCGTAATTCATGTTCACTCCCAATGGGCTTCTCGTAAACTTTTTCTTTAACAGCTCCCCAGTAAAAAAAGTCTAAAGGATTCAAGTCCGGTTTTGCCAAGTGTCATACCATTTTTTAATCCTTACTAAATGCGCCAACTTTTATCACAACTTGCCAAACTCGCGTAGTACAATTTTTTTTCAATGCAGACAGTTAAAACTAGGCCATTTTTAATTTTTTTCTTGGAAATAAGTCCTATTTTTATGCAATCTCGAGGAGCTAGATTTGAAATGTTGATAACAGTTTAGAGAAGCATTATTCAGGGTTACATATCAAAAAAAAAAGTTTCCAAAAGTGAACATTTGTGGCAACAGCAGCAAAAACACTGTCACAGGGTGTGAAATTTTGCGTGTTTTTTTAAAATGCCAATAATTTTGAGAACACGTGACTTAGATTTTTTTAAACATTTTTCTGATAACCAGCATGACTTGCCTTGTCACCCGGTTTCGGGTTGACGTCGAGTTTTGGGACACCCTGTATGCTAGTTTATAATTAAACAAAGTCTACAAGAATGTATACAACTGCCTATCGTAATCGATACAATGCAACCATGAATAAAATTGTCAACAGTAGATGTCAAGAATGAATTGGCGTCATTAATATAATTGCAAGAATAAATCGTTTGCATAATTACATGAAATAAAATGAGCAGATGCATTTGTAAAATCTTCAGTCCAAGATTTGTTTAATCAGGCAATTTATTTGTTTCATTTTTTAATCAGTAAATCTAAAATTATACTTACATCTGGATGTTCTTTGACTGGCACGTAGACTTTTTCTGTGAGTGTGGTGACCATCCCATCTGCATCTGGTAATACAAGTGGTTCCTTTTTGACTCCATTTATTTGGAATAAACTGGCTCGTACTTTTGCTATTTCTGAAAAGAGAAGATACATAAGTTCGTTAGTAACGAATAGCCAAACATCTGCCACTATAAATTTCTTAGATGAAACATGTCATTAATAGTTTATTTTAGAAATCCGTCTAAACATTCAGATGTAAGATAAAATTTAATGTTCCGTTGAAAGTTCAGTAGTTATAGAAAAATATTTTCAAATGTGTAAGTTTGCTGACCGAAATAAATATTCAAAAACTACATATAATATACATTAGGGAAAGAAAATGAAATGCTGGGTTTAGAATATATTACCGTGCAACTTTCATTGCCTTGTTTTGACATAAAAACAGAAAAATGCGTTTCAACCATATGGTTCAGGTAACTATTAGGTTAAAGCTGAAAATCATATTTTATTACTCATTATTATTTGACGGTAATTTCAATATGTATGATCATGCGACGGTTTTAGACCGAAGGCCAACAGAGACTTAAAGATCTATGACATCATTTGACAGTTAAAACGTAGACTATCTAACCTTTGTAGGTAATTCTAACAGACCACTTCTTGATTGCTTGTCTGACTCTTTTCTATTTCAAGAACATAACAGCTCTGTCTCTAGTAAATTAACGCAGAAGCTGCAAAGGTTTGATTAGGAGGTGACCTAAATACTAGATTATTTAAAATCCAGTCTTTATTCTTCAAGACGAAACATTATGCAAACAGAGGTTCTTGGTTTTATCTTCCTTATCCAGATAAGATGGCAATGACTCATTGACGAAGTTCCGGAATGCGCAATTGGACGACCATATGTTTTTGCGATATGCATAAAAAGTATGTCAGTCTGTAGCATAAGCTTGAACAAACGGATTTTGTATATGACTTGAACTTCCCGTCATAAATCTGGCCTAAAAATAAAGCGATGTCGGTTTGGATTTTTTCAACGCTTCAGTGAAATATTTTATCAAGAAAATGTGTTGCGTTCGCTTTTATAATTCTTTTTATAAAACGTTGACACACGTACGCTGTCCATAGAGGGTCCAACGAGGTGGTTGGCTGTCCACAATATGGTAAAGCTTTCACACCATATACGGCGGTCGGTGCGAGTAAACAAGCCGTAAACCCACCAAGAAGCGGGCTGATCGAGGATTATGTATTTAATTGCAGGCTTCCCCTGCATATTGATGGAAGAAAGTCTTGAAATACGTGGATGCAGTCGAATTTACAGTTTGGGTAAGTAGGCCATGAGTTTTAATTAAATTATTATGTATTTTACAATCGAGTTTCAAGTATTTATAAAGATTTTTTAAATAACATTAATGGAATAACGTTATGGTCCGTAAATAAAAAAAATATTACGCGTTTTAAATAGCGTAGGTTTTAATGGAACTTATATCAAAATTAATGACCATAGAAATAGATTAAAGAATCCATCAATGAAGCTTTATTGATTAATTATATCAACCTGTCCGTTTGAAATCATCCATCGGTCAGTTTCACAAGGTCGAAACAAGAATTATCTTACAAAAAAGAATTTGAGACTTGTCACAACTCAAGAACATTGACGGGTGTCGAAACACTTGTAAAGAATCGACAACAATGCTAACGCCTTTGTGATGGCAAACGACGCTACTAAAGAAAAACAAAGACAGCATAATAGAGGCCATGTTTTGACACTAGCAATCTTGAGATGCTGTCCATCCATCATTTTGGGAACATTGATTAATTATTGAAAATGGTCCAGTTTGACAAGAATCTCTTAAGGGTCAGTACCGAAAACATTAAATGGAGCTAGTCCTTCAGTCGGTCATATATTTATTGTTTGTTAGACAAGTGGCTGTTGTCATAGCATCTCTCATATTACTGAAACCACAATTGTGGCAACCGTCTTTGTGTAATACTACACTATTAAAATTCATTTTTTACCATCTCAAGTAGCAGGCAATGCTACAGGTAATATAATTTTATAGGGTTAAGAATTGAAGTATCTGTGCTTGGGCATATAAGGTAGAATATGTTAATGGCACAGTGTGGAAATACCTAGGAATCTCAATGGCTAATGGCGTAGTGGACTGCCCATGCTCAATGATTGCAGTCAGCCACCGAGACGCCTCTTTGAATTTGTAATCTTCACCCTCATTTCATTCTAATACCTCCTTGTTAGTCGTTTAAGGCAATAGAAGATTAAATCTCGGAAACCAAAGAATCCTATTATGGATATCGATGCCTATTTACTCAAGAATTTCAACATCAACTGATAAGTAATGTTCATTTGCTTATGTAGATATTTTAATTAAAACACACATCTTCTTAATTGAAGATTTTAATTTCATAGATATAGCTTGAATATTAATTTGCTTAAATGAATTAGCATACCCACGGTGTTGATTTCAAATCAAAGGTCTCATAATCCGAAAAAATAACCGTGTCTAATGGAGCAATAAAATTATTAAAGCATAATTCTTACATTTGGCATTTTATAACGCATGTTCGCTCGCGTTTTTCTCAGGCGTGAAACATATTTTTTAAGTGAGTAGTGATTGCTGGAAAGATTCCGTGTCAGAATCACTTTCATTCTTAGAGTTGTTGCGCGGAAACGGTTAATTCCTTACATTATAGTCAAGTGATAACCGCTGTTTTGCAACGCTGGCGATGTAAGTGAAACAGCTGACGACAAACGGCTAAGTGACAAGCTGTGTCTAGACGGGAAAATTAACAGTCGGTGCATCAATTACGCTTGACGGTGACAATTGGGGCATGGGTGGGCAAGATTCATTAGCAGAGAAACTTTGCTAGAAATTCGACAGTTTAACACTAACCTTCCATTAGGCACACTCAGGTCGATTGTATAATACTTTTCTAAAAGGAAGAGGAACAACTCTGTACGAGAATTTTCTCACAGAACCCAGCCATGCGTAAATACTTTTCCACGGTTTGTTAGAGATTGACCGCCCTACATCAATGTGCCAGAGACTAAGCAGGGAATGGAACTAAGAATTCATTATTAGATAATTAAACAATCATCCATGATTTCTACGGGTAGGAAAAACACTACAAAGGTGCGACTGTAGTTACTCAACATTAACAAGTTGTTTAACAAAGACAAAGGCAGATCACAAAGAATATGTTGATCGATTTTGTAACACCGTAGTAACTTGCGCAAAAATACATCTTAAGTATAAAACCAAAGTAAATTACATAACTTAATACTTTTGAACGTTGTAGGTAAACACTAAGTAAACAGGATTAGAATAAATAAAATTGCCGACCAAAATGTCGTGTATGTAATGACTGAAAACAAAGAACACAATATATCCGGTGTGATCTAAGGAACTATTGTTGCATTGTCTCGTAGACAAGACTATTTGTAATCAGAAACAGCTTGACAAATCATTATTATTGAGAATTAAAGCTCCGCCTATTTAGACAATTGCCTACCTACGCGATATAAATTATGTTATTCTTGGTAAAACCTTTGTTTATAATGTAAAGACACAATAATAGTCATAAAATAGGATATGGAACATAAGTTTTAAATAGGTATAGCTACATTTTAGTTTATAGAATTTTAAAATGATATTTTTAGAAATAGTCTCTTTACAAACAACATCACCATTAGTATTGCAACGAATAACACTTTCTACTTTCCTACTACTAACACTTGTCTTGCCATTACAGCTCTAATATGTTCATCAAACTGCGAAAACATCTAACCAAAAGAATTATGTAAGTGAACTAATTTTACCATCTTTGTATGTATATTCAAATATTCTGTTTTAACAGCGCACTTTCAGTCAATAGAGGAGGCAACTTCCTATCTGTGTTGTCAAGTATTATAAAACGGACCGATGTTTTGTCATATTCATGAATTATGCATAACCTTAAGAGGCTGAGTAGTATTGCTACTTTTCAATTTTCTAGAGCTGTCAACAAGACTAATCTTATATTGTCATCAATTGAATTTACAGTTATATACTGAAGTTATGTTAAGTCGACAAGAGATTGAAGTGCTATTTTAAAAAAGCAAATGTTGTATTTTTTAGATAAAAAAAACTAGCAGTTTCCATATTTATAAGGAAATAGATTATTCATATCCATAACCCAATAATTTGTTCTTAGCCCCACTAAGGAATCCCCCTTTAGAAGATTCGTACTTTTCCAAATAGACGTCGATACATGGCAAGTCGGAAAATCCTGCCCCTCTTCAAGTTTTTAATTCTCCTAGTTGCGTCTTACAACACCCACGAGACGCTATATAGCAGCTTTTGTAACCCGGGATTCACACGGGATCTACACGGATACTAAAAACATTATCTCATGAACCGTAAAAGACGTTTTCAAACAATAAACACTTAATTTGCGGGCTCACTGCAAAATCGTGACGGAACCTAAGACGATGATTTAAGAAGTGACTTCCACAGAATCACTTGACATAAACGGAAAGTTTTTGATTTACGTGGTAAAAGTTGAGACCAAGAACATGTAACATCAGTTGATGAATAACAAAGTTGTATGTGTGGGAGTTACGATGATTTCTTGCTTATTGTTATTACTTTAAAAATGATGAAACTCGTGACTCACTAAAATTCATAGGACTTATATTCTTAAAAGCCCCATGAGTCAAGTAACAAACAAGTAGGTATCTTGGTTATTGAATACCATTCTTCCATATGGTTTTAATAGGAGTATGTTGTAACGAGATATATAAATAACGAAAATAAATCTTAAGGGAAATATTACTTTATCAATAAATAATCATAGGACAAAAATAACCTATTGCATCTCAAAATTGATTGAAAGCAATGTACTAAGTAATAGTTTTATCTAAGTACGGTCAAAGGTAAATCCGATTATGGTAATTGTATAATAATACCTTCAAGACATCGTCATATATTAGAATACTTAAAGATTATGGATAGTGCCTTGACAGCGCTTTATAAATATCGCTTATTTATCCACTTTAAATAACATCAGTGGCCTAAAACCATTTTTCAAAATCTTAAATTATTCCAAAATTTTAAACAGAAACTAATAAAATTTAAACGAATCATCTACTACTTGCATATGTTCTTAAATGTGAAAATCAGTATTTGCAACCTTCAAGAACATAATATCGGAAGTGCTATTAACTGTTACTTTAACGACCTTTTCACAGAAACTAACGGAATATGCGTATTTCTTTTGCGTCGTGAAAACAATGCGCTTATCTTGATTGTATAAAAGTTAACGTTATATGTGCATGAAGACATTTATCAAGAGTGTCACAAGCTATTATACTGAAGTAGTTTCTAAATAAACGTAAACCAAAGACGAGTTTTTGTAAAATGCAAAGCGCTCATTTCATTTTAGTATTTCAGAGTTCGAGTACGCAACAAGCATATTGTTTTCGTACAGGCTAGAGTTAGATTTATGGGCTATTTGGTAGAATTTACGCGTTTCGTTCTAGAGTAAATAGGCGTAAGCTCAGAGCAACCAGATTTGCTATTGGCCGCTGAACCAATCAGGTCACATTACACGGTACCTCTTATAACGTGTTCTAGTATTTATTCTTTGAACACTCGCCGGGACCGGATGGTACTTTTATTATAGCTATAAAAATATGGAGTAAACTAAAGTTTTGTCTAATATTTAATTTTCACGGTTTGCTTGTAAAGCCCGATTGTAAATAGGTTTTGTTGGTTTACCTACTTTATTTATTTTGTGCTGTTTCTAGAACCGAAATCAACTTACGTTTAAGAACATTGTTATACTTAGATTTTTAAAAATATTTTGTTAAATTAAAATTAAATAAGACATTGGGAAATTTGACGCCAGCTGATTTTTGTATAAGAAAGACAAAATATTAAACCCATTTTTCAGTAGCTAAAACAATAAAAAACATTACCTACATAATTACGATACCAGTTAAAATGTATATTAATACTGTCAAGAGGCAAACTTAAATTAAAACTAAAAATGGGTTCTCGATACTAACATTGGCCCGTAACGTATAAAAAGGACCGTACAAAATATGTTTTTTTAGATCACCTAGTACCTAATAACATACCTAATGGTAACATGCTAATTAGATCTAGATCTGTAACACTATAAGTATAGTCCCAGTTACAACATGAGTCCTAAATTAAACTAGTAATTAAAGGACAGACCTTCTAAGTATGTAAAGTTAATTTAGATAATAATAACCCACGTTCTGAAGTGGGTGTGCATATTATAAACAATATTTGTTATATAAACTTATAGCCTTCCCATATACCTAGTAAGATTATATAGAAATTTTACCGACCAAAAAAGTTAAACAAAATTCACCTAACTTAGCAGTTGCTAAGATGATCTTTTTGTTCATACATAAACTTAAAATATGATTAATGTTTCAATTCCTTGAGACAGTTTTCACTACCAACAGTGACGAAACTTGCTTATCTTATACCTATAGGTTAAAATTGTGATAATCAAGAAGGCCGTGGGTCACATTTAACTAAGTTAAAATATATATGTCTCCTAGAAATAAGTTACTGAGTTTTAATAAAACATGATTTTTATGACGAACTTAACAGCTTCTTGAATGCTAAATACTTACAACAAAAGGGTATTAAAAAGTCCTATAACTTTATAGAATTACAACTTAAATACGTGTCATCCATAGATATGGACTCATCTTTTGTAAAGTTACATTCATCGATTCAAAACTGTGAGTGATTTTGAATTAGACGAAGACAAATCATAAAATTAAGAATCTGTCGTTAACAGACGTAAATAAGCTTTAATGTTATTTTAATAACTTATATCCTTCTAAGATATTCACCATGCAGAGATTTTCTCTATAAACAAGTATCATTAAGGTAGAATGTTATGAATTTAAAACCAGTTTTTAACAAGAACCTAATGTATTTTGTGTCCCTAACCTAGTATGAGGGAGATCGTTGTTGACATTTCTAAATTAAGCCTGTTAGTAGGCACCAAGGTTGAACATGAAAAACAGTATGCATCTTCAATTAAACCCAGTTATCAGGGTACTGAAGCTAATTCAATGATAGGTAATGTAATTCAAACTGATGAATCAACGCTTTATCTACGGATGTGACGATATTTATTAGCGCACAGACAAAAATCCTACAAATCTGTATTCATTAGACAACTTTATATAATTTCCAGGTTCAGTACCAGTAAAATAGATATTAATGCTGTACCTAGTGAAGCTAGTTTCTTAGAAGTATTAAATCTTTATAAACACAACGGAACTCAACGATGACATAGCAGATCAAACAGTTACGATATTACGCACCAAAGAATTCTAAGCTATTGTTTATACCTAATTTCGCTTTTAAGACAATAATAAAGAAATTAATAATACACATTCTTATTAGAAATCATGATTTCAGCTATATAGAACTTCTCACCGAAATCTGTCTGCAAAAGCGCATTTTACCTGCAAGAACAGATCAAAAAATGGTTCTAAAATAAAAATCAAGACTTCAAAGTTTGAACCTATAAGTCGGTTCTTCGGAACACCTTGCCTGAACATCGGCGGAACCTAACCCAAACTAATGTTATTCTATAGATACTGGACTCCTATACTACCAATGTTGCAAAATTGGGCATGTTCTCCCTTTTTAAGACAAACGTTAGTTGGCAGTCAGACAGCAATTATTTTTCTACTGTTAGTATGCAGGTATATGAAAGAACACTCAGGTTTCCAAATAACATATGTCAAACTAAAGACAAAAACACATTTTATATTTACTCTGAGTTATAACGAAGAAAATTTACTCAACAAGCAGAAACAAACAACATTAAATATAACAGTCTCCAAAAATAACCACAACATAATGTTACTACATAAAACGGACGTTAAAAACTGTGTGTCTCTTGGCAGCTCGCAGGCAACTAAATGAGAATACATGCAAAACGGTAAAATAATAAAGACGAGTAAAAGCTCTAGTAAATCGTACTGTTTGTGACAAACATTCCGTTGAAAGGTGGCGACTTCTGAATTTCGTCACGCCGTATGTTAAAACGGAGTTTTAGAAACTAAACTAAATTATTTGACGTTTGTTATAAAGCAACAGTTAGTAAAATTTTCAAAAATATTCATGGATTAAATTATTATTTGCAATATGATAGAATCGAATATTAAAATATTGAAGTCTAGAATTCAATATCACAAATTTTATAATTGTAACGAAAATTTTAAGTTTAGATATTAAAGTTATATAAACTAATTGTAACTAAATGAATCACAAATGGAAATCTAAACTAGTATTAAATAGGTGAAAGTGTCCACTTGAAATATTATTTCCATTAGGATGCTAGCCAATTTGCAAAGCGTATCCAATGGAAGAGCAGTAGGTAGTAGGTACGGAGCTGCCAATGAAAATAAACTATAAGCAAAAGACTACATTTGAATTTGATGAAAAATATAAATAAATACAATAATAATTGCTATTTTTTTCTTAATATTTAAGAAATTAATTAACCAATTCTCAATAATATACCTAAAGATATAATCAAAATGAAAACGAAACGTATTTCAACGGTCATTAAAATCCGAAGACGTCTGTTTTACATAGTCCCTTGGCGACCTTAATACAAAGCCTGTTTTATCTATTTTTGCTGTCAAACTGTCACCTACGAACACATGAACAATAAAGGCTATGTTTTATTGATTGTGGGGGCAAAAGAAGTGTATTGGACCACCCATGGAGGCCTAGAGTTCGGTAATTGACCATAGATCCCATTGTCCACTGAGAAGGTTAGTTCAAAGGTCCCACAATGAGATGTCAATCATCTTTAAAACATTGTACGAAAATAACACTTTTAACTAATACAAAGCTGTATATGATGTAATTCATAAAACAGAAATACACTGAGGTAATGACGTAATATTGTCGAGAAAAAACTTAACGGAGTCTTTTGATTCTCATAGTCATTAGGTGGGTGAATTTGTGGATTTAAATGATGAATTGATAAGAAATCAGTTAATGCGTCAATGCTGACCGCAAATAAGTATTTAATAGCATCACTTATGATCTATTAAATAATCATTGTCAGGCTTAAAGAGAATTTGTTTACATTCGTAAATGGCTGAGATGCAATGCAATAAGCATTATTTAATTTACGTTCGCTGTATTTTGTAATAGTCACCACGGTTCGCAATTGTGTAATTTTGGATGCTTGTTCACGAAACATTTAATCTTGGCTAGCTTATGTATATAAACTTTTTCACTTTATCTTTAAACATTTTCGAAAAAATACCTAAAAGAAGGTAAGAACCGCATTAAAACCCGTTACGTAGTTAAGGTGGAACTAGTCAACATATAAACAGTCACGAATAGCGACTTGGCTTTATATTTTTCTTACTAATATTATAAATGTGATGTGTATGTGTCTTTGACTGTCTTTATGTTCCGCATTCACGCAAAAACGACTGAACTGAAGATATAATGAATTTTGTAATAGAGACAACCTGGGAAAAAATAGGGAAAAGCAATTTAGATGCTGGTCAAACCATTAAAAAGTAGAAAAAATATCCCAAATTACATAAATAATTTAACCAATAATAAACAACAAAAATGGACATTGAACATCTGCTGTTAACATTAGTTAATAAATTCAAGTGCACGCACTTTAAAGCAAGGAAACGGCAATTAAAATAGCTCAAGATGCCTCCACTCGATGAAGTACAAGTAACTAAAGTACATCTTAGTTTGTGTAAGACAACTAAAAAGTTTGATAGACAAACGAAAATATTAAGTACCCTTGTCACGAGTTTAAATTTATAACGAAACAGTAGATTTGTCTTTTAATTAAAGTAAAATTTATTATGAGAACTGATTGTAAGCTTCAAGCAATATTAATTAGATAAACCAAAACACAAGGTGTTATTTTACGAAACTAAGCCTACACAAATCACAAAAATTATGCACATTTTTAATGCCTACTACATGTGAACTGAATAGAACTATAATTACGAAATCGGTGCGTAACATATCTCGTAACTTCCTAAACTTAATCTTGTGCCACCTACGAGCATCAAGACAATCATAATATCGAAGGTGAATTGATCGCCCACGTACAAAGCAAAAACTACAGTCATCAAATCGCTGGATACAAAGGTAGCCGATTTGCTGTCCGTTTAACTAAGACCGCCCATAATGACGAATATGGACATTTGTGTACTGAAGTGTGTAGGAGTCACTTGGTTTAGACGCTAACTCGGCTCCTGCCCTTATAAGGTACCAGCAAGATCATTATAATAACAACCATGCAACAGCTTTATAGATTTAACAAACCACAGCCCGGAGAGATAGAGCAAAATAGTGGAATCAAACAGAGCTTACTAGTCAATCTGTGTTTATAGCAAGGTTTACAAAACATTTTGAATAATATCAACTACATATTTGATGTTTGAGACCTAATCGTGTCGTTGATATAAATATTTTATATTAATAGTCGGAAATAAGATAAATATATTGCATTATACAAGGACAAATTTTATAGAGCAACCTACTGGCTATCGATATAATAATATTTTATAGATCTGTTAACTGACACATACAGTACGGTACCGAACATGCCGCGTTGACATATGTCACCGCAAGAAGTCATATTTTAAACTGCGAATGGCTTATTGTTGACACTCCGTGACAAATTACAACAGCTGAATTGAAACACATCAACTACAAGTAAATTGTGAAATGCAAATAGATGTTTTCGACTTTTTGGACGTTACACTTGTGTGCTTTTGAAATATTTTCAAGTCCAACTTCAATCGCGCCATTGTAAGAAATATTACAACGCGAGCGGTACAATAGAACAAATTGATGCCGTATAAGATAATGCATTGAATATGATGTCTTTATAATAGTACAAGATTAATAACATGGTTAGTGACACTATTGAGATAAAATCAAGAACCATGCTTACCTCACCTGGGCACACCTTGTTTACTAAGTCGGTAATGAATTAAGAATTAATTTCTGATAGCTCATTTTAAATGTTAAGTACATTGATTCAGCCAACGATATGACGAGTTTATGTGATTAAGGTAAATTTAATAGACATGAAACCAATTGCGAAGTAAATATAATGCTTAAACAAACACTGTTATCTCCTTTCTAGACTATATTTCTATTTATAGCAGGAAGCCTTGACTTGTCACGAAAAGTTATAAACCGAAGCTAATCATTCAAAACGCTTAATCACGAAAAAGAGCTTTTCATTAGCATGTTAAATGTTATAATTTTAATAATATCCGGATTATATTTGCAGCACTGATCTAATAAAACACGTTTTATTTTTCATTGCCAATAATAAAAGGTGACATTTGAAAGAATAATATACCGTTTTTTTAAATAATAGATAAACTAAACGCAACCACTCCCATGTCGACAAGCAAATCGATTAAACGAAGAATGATTGATAGTTATATTTAGAAATGCAATGTGACATCGGCTAACAAAGATCAGGAAATAAAGTTACAAGTGCTTCATTATTATGCAAATAGTAGAACAGTAAAAATGACTTCTTAACATGCCGATTACCATTTAAAACAAAGAGCGGTATCTTTGATTCAAGATAGTAGACCAAGATACTGAAACATGAGATCTGTGCAACCTCTTAGACCACCGGCCTGACATACTTGAGACACGATTGACAATTGAACGTAAAACAGCTTTATTGCATTGACTATTGGAATCAATGTTGCTGCATACAATAAAACAATGTTCTATGTATCAACCACATAAAATATTTCAATTTACCTTGAACAAATGCTGTAGATGTTTTTATAAAAAATATGTATGTTTTTATTGTTATTAATTAATAAATATCCCAAAAACCAATACCAATTCGCATTACAGTATAGATTCATTCAATCGAAATTAGAACATTACTACTATAACTTATTAGCTGTCACTGTAAATAGGTCAGACTTAATGCGATATTCTGCGAATTAAACAGACACAGTACAATGCATATAATTTTATTGCTAAATAATATTTTAAACTGCACATTAAAACATATCTGCATTAAATGCTGTTTAATTATGTCACCATAAAATTTTATTTCAACCCTTATATTCTTGATTAAGTCATAATTATTTACTTGCGATAAAATTTAATGATGAAACTCACTTTAACTTTTGGTCGTGTGACTTGACTTACAGAAGTCCTTTAGTTATACTACTTTTTTTAATACGTTTATGGATTAGTGTCCTATTGTGTACGCTCCCCTGCAATGAAATTGTTGGGTGAACTTTACAAAAAAAGCCGAACAAACGGTAGATAAACTGTTCCGTCATTTTCACCTGCAACTGTCATTTTTCATATAAAATTCTTTTCTCTACAGAATAAGATTTTTTCTACTATTTTTTACCTACTTTTTTAGTTTTATGAGACCAAAGTTAGTCGTGAGTAAAATTTTTTTCAACATAAACATAACCAACACGTCGGTACTAGTTTTAGAACTTCTGTTTATTCTATTACTAATCCCTCGGAATCAGAAAATGATGTCATACATACATGAGATTTGGTTGAAGGCATTGACAAATCAAGGCATTAGGTTACTATTACGTAAGTGAGCAAATAGATATCAGAATTTTTACGAAATTTTTGGTGAATATATATTTTTACTTATAACAGTAAAGGCTCTTCATCACGGTTTTTAATGGGCACAATTACTGCACAGCACCGTATCATACCTGTTTTTGCATTTAATTGGCATCTTGAATTATATTTTTAAATTGCCATACTGCATAAGTATGCGAACTTCCCGCGATTGCAAGTTCAAGGCGAAATCCAGGTTGACGTTCGAATTTAGTTTTGAGACGTGCGTCGAGGCATCAAAGTTGATATTGGCAGTAGTGATGTTTTTGTCAGTGTCGGCGGTATAATGGTTTTAAGGCTGCAATCACATTGTTACGTAGCAGCGGGCGGCAATAACCTGAATTTACCGTTAAGCATGCCGTGCAGAACTGACCTAGTGCCGAGAAAGTTATCAGCCACGGCGACCGTTCCACGGATATCACGATCAATCATCTACCAACTGTTATTAAACTGCAGCCACGATTTCATAAAAGCAATAAAATAGGTATTATGCAAAGATTTCATATTAATAAAATAATTATGTAAATCGTCCGTTTTACATATTAATAATCTGAGTTAAAAGTTTCTCCATAAAAAATGGAATCATCAATATTATTGCAACCCGAATACCGGAATAAAATTTCCTATATAAATCATCTTTAAATGCAAGTGAAACAGATTTAATAACTGCTATCTCTAATCTAAAACGGCACTGACCTTTATACAAATAATCGTGATAACGTTATGGAGTCATACCTACCGTATTAAATGACAAATATTGTTTCAGATGTAAGAGGTAGTGAAATGATGAAGAAGACAGAGTTCCAACGGGCGTCGTTGGTGTGAATTCGTAGATGTATTTATAGTTGCGTGCGGGGTCGATGTTCCTTCTCAAGTCTCCCACGCTGCCAATGCGACGTTAGAGTCTACAGCAATATCTTATAAAACTGTTTGTTCGACATAGACTTCTTGTTAAACAGCCGTAGCCATTTGTTTGTTATCTAAACTCGCAATTTCTCCACACATACCACGACATGCCTTAGTGTAATTTTATATTGCACTTAGGAGCGATGCAGTTTTGCCATTATTAGCACGAAACATATGTTGTGAAACATCTTAATGTCATGTAAATATTTATAATATTGGTAAATCGGGGCGTTTGTAACGCATATATAAAAGAATAGCAGTGCTTGACGTTAAACACTCTCTACTTGGTGTGTTATTCTAATGAGAATTCGAAAAAATAATTATTACTGAAAACATTAAATTAAGCTTTCAATTCTTCTTATAGGTGTATCTAAAATCCGAATACCTAGTTATTGCAAAATAACAAAAGTAAACGACTGCAATGCGTGAAATTGGCAAACCGGATCTCGAAGTGACAACATTTTGAGCATTTTGATTAAATTGCTACTCAACTCACTGGTGGTGCGAAACTCGAAAGTAAGCAGGCAAGTAGGCCTGTTAATAAGACAGATCGTGCTTTGCCTATTATGGCGACTGGTGCGTTGCGGCGTTTTATGACCCCACATTTAGCGGTCCGTGAGCCGTCCAAATGCTACCATCTACGGTCGGAGATAGGTATTTCAACAAGAAGAAATAACGAAGAGGTGAATGAAGGAGAATGAGCTTTAATTGAGTTACTTTTTCATTAGTCACTCGATACATACACGATAAAAACAGTTTTTAGTTACGAAATATAAACCCTTCAGATACACTCATTATGAAACCCGCAGTTGACAGACTTTCGTCACAGTCGCGGCGGGGCGAGTCATTCATAGTGTCAACGAGGCAAAATTAAAAATAGTTATGTCTGTTCACGTCTGGGAGGAAAGTTAAATAGAAGGTTATGAGGAAACGACGTAAAATAAAAGCAATATTTATGAAAGGCTAAGAGAAAACATTTAACTCGATTTCTGAATGAAAAAGATTAATATGCTTTGGAATAAGTTTAGGCAATTTTATTATCATTAACCTACCTTCTCGGCGTTGCAGAAATATTTAGTTTATGATTTTAAAATATTTTATGTCACTAAATCATCTGTGAATGTAAAGTATTATGACTACAGTAAAATTATATTCAACCAACATTTAGATGAGGTAAATCACTCATATTTTGATTTACATGCCGGTAAAAATATCAAAATTAGTAATTATCGCTTGGACAAATTCCCAACAGATAAACCCCAAAAATACAGTTGACGGCGTCTGTTCATAATAAAACAATTTAATGGGCCAGCGCGCTTTCCGCAGTGTCGAAATAAGCGCAGACGTACCTACTATCGTTGCGTAATTTGAAACGCGATCTTCGCAAGAAAATATTTAACTAATAGAATAACTATTGAAAATAATAACAAATACTGTTGAAAATTTACAAACATAAGGATAATTACTCATTTAATTATAATTTTAGGATCACCTATGGGCAATAGTAGTAGAATCGAATAGAAAATGTAAGTTGCATGTTTATTCTAATTGTGTTCTTGCATCGGACTTCATTTCCATTTCGTTACCGCCTTATCTTGATTTGCATTAGTAATGGCACAGCTTAATCATCTTATGTGCGATTTTTAGAGCCAGATAAAAGTTAAAAAAATGTTCCGATACTAAAATGCGTACTGGAGCAAGTACACTATTTTAAATGTAACGATGGTGGTTTTAAATATTCTTTTGCTTCGATACGGTCCACCGGGTCGGTTTACCGGATTGATATTATCAAATTTTCCGGAGGTTACGCATTGTATCGATCATTGTGCTCCCGTGTATGTATGTTTGCAGCTATTAATTATAGCATGTTTCCTCTTACGACTATTGAAATGGGGACAAATGAATCTGGCGATTGTTTACGCGCGAGTGCGATGGGACGGGCGCGGCGGAAGCATACCGGAATCCCGCGTCATTGGCTCGGCCCAGGCGACTCAAAACTTGGCCAAGCCAACGTGCAACGCTTCATTCATACTGTCCATCATGTAGGTTTACACGAAAATATTCTAATCTAATTTAAATCCAAAACAAAATACTGCAAACGACTTTTTACCTTGCAAAGCAGTTTTAGGTAATTTCTAAAAAGAGCATGCAGCAACTTAAACGGTTGACGATAAAAATGCGACATGGCAACATTTTGGGCCATGTAGAAAACCATTAGGCACTCCCATCCTGAGTCTTGTAATTTTTATTACGCTGGCAGCCCCGCCTTGCATTGTTGTTCGGTTTAATGAGCGTGCACCCACGACCAAATTTACTCTAACGTCAATACAGTTTAGCAGTAACATATGACTTAACAATGAAACGAAAAAAAATATAGAATAAAGTAATGACAAAAGAAAGTGGCTATTTATAAAAAGAATAAACGCGAGTTAATTTTTCAACAATAACGTTGGCTCGATTGTAAGGAGATGGTACTTACCCACAGTAAAAGTGTAAAAGATGCAAGTGATGGAATTGCTGGTAAATCTTACCTGAAAAGATAAAACGAATACACATGTAAATAAATTTTAAAAATAAACTAAATTTAGAACGCCAGAGATAATTAAGAATTACTTTTTAAAGGCATGGATCATTAACCTTATAATTTATATCTGTCTACCTTAATAATGGTACGTCAACAGAAATTAAAAAATAATTCACGATGTATGTTAGAAGATTTAGATTTAAGAGTTCAAATATTTTAACATCTAAGTTATAAAAGAACCTAACTTGTACAACGCAAAAACAGATGTTCAAAATAACATAAACCGGACCAAAGAAAAAGGTAAAGAGAATGAGAGTTGGTAGATAACTTAACAAAACTTAAAATGTAAGAATTTTACCAACATACTAGATAAAGTAGGAAAAAAAGATAAAAGTATTCGTTTTATAATAAAGAAAAAGAAACTAACAACAACATAAAGAGTTGATAAATCTACAGCGATTGATTAAGCTTTATGCGGGCTGCATTTGGCGATGAATTTATTAGGCTGTTAACCGTTAGCTCATAAAAATGAGTACATTAATGTAGAAATGTTTTAGCTGCGGCAGGGCAAAGCAAAGGGCAGGACTAGTAAATAAACCTAGTATCTAAATGCCTGAGCGTAACGTTCGCAAACATATGTCATACAAAATGGCAAGCGTCCAACATAACATCTACAGATTCTTCGATACAATTATCAAAATAAGAAATTAAAAGTTATTCAACTTAAATATTAGAAAGCAAGTTTAGATTTTTTAATATCACGATTACAATAGCAATCACTAATAAGACGTCACGTGAACAATTTTAAATAAGTATTAAGTGTAATTTATTATGTTTGATCTATTTAAACTATTTAATAAAATATAGAGGTATAGTTAAGGTACTGTAAAAAGACGTTTATAGATGCAGCACCACAGCCATGTGCGAATCTTTTTTTTCGGATAAGCTAATGTTTGGTGACAATATTTAACTTGATTTTCCTTAAATTGATGTTAAAGAAAGTAATGCTTAAAATAACAGTACCGAATAAGAAATTGGTAAGAACATGGTACATAGATTTATCTAAGTAGGAGTAATTTAATTAACAGATGACGATGCGTGGGTGAGTGAACAAACACAATACGAAGTGCTAGTTGAGCGAGACAGTGACGGATACAGCTCTAATTGCAAAGTGTGAAAGAGATGATGATAAACTCTCTGTTCATGATAAAGTACGTGTAGCGATCGCAGCCAACTTCAGTATAGAAGTGAATCATTATTCTCGAGTCCTAATGTTACAAATTATTTACGGTAGATAGGTATAGGTATCTATGTAGGTTGAAATTGTATTTGAAAATAAAGTTAGGTCATCAGAGAATCACTGTACAAAATATTTTTACAGTTTTCAAAACGAAAAATATTAGCAAATTAACAAAATGTATCTACAAAAATATAAATTAAGAATGATGTTATAGTAAAAATGCTTTATTAGGCATCCTTGTATTGCTAGTTGATGTTTATTTGTTTATCAATATTGAACTTGCTGGTTTTGGAATAATTTGTTTGATGTTTAGCCATTTGCGCAATCACATCAATGAATCTGTAAACGTTGTGCGCACACCAAATTGCTTAACATGAAATGAATGGGACCTCTTAAGTTGGCTGCGCGAGAGACCGGCCGACCGGCGCCTGCGCATCCCACACATGTGCGCGAACGCATGGCGCAACAGAAGCACTTTCAACATTGGTTTGTTTGTATTACCTATTACTAACGGTTTGCCTTCGATCATAGAAAGCGAAACTTAATGTGAGAAAAACCACAATCATAAGCTCTAATGCTTATGATAGTGTAATGAATTAGTAAGTTAGCAATTATTAGCTTACCGAACATACACATCGTGACTGTAGCTATTTGTTTAAATCAGAACTAACTTTATTAACTTTGTAAATTATCTTAGGTTCTATATAAAGGTACCAATAAATTTTATAACCCCAACATTCTGCCACTTCTACAGACTAGATACCAAGCTTTAAAATACAAAACTAGAGCAAATAAAAGAGGTAGAAACATGAACACAAACAGTTGCCTAAGTCGTGCGAGATAAATGGCATCTACCAAACTTACAAAGTACAGTAAAGTGTCATCGTAAGCGTAAGCCGCCTACGGTCTTATGTAGAAAGTTGAAGAACTAGACCGGCTTCGTTTGGATGGATTACGAAATGACTCTGAATCACATGTTCCGATTTTCACTCCACAACTTAGCAAAAATAGATAAGATGTAGTTACTGCCGCGTAAATTGTTTGCTATTTCTAAAGAAAATAATAATAAGTAACGATGGCAAAATTAAGGACCATAGTGTAGATAGTAAAATAGAAAATGTACCCAAAGATACCAATGAAAGTTTGATATAAAATGCAAATAAATTAAATAATAGACCGGACAACGCACCGCAGCGTGCACAACGATTAATACGGAGCGTGAAGGCCACTAGTTGTTATCGTAACCACAGTAAAATGGTGTAAATAATAATAAACAATCTAAAAAATATATAAGTTGATTCCAAATATATATAAAATACCTAATGCAATGGAATTCATAGAGCAAATAGTCTAGACGTGAGATGAATAAATTAGAAATTTTTAAACTCTCTGCGGTGAGAAGATTTTTAACTTTTGACTAACTTCATAAGAAAGAGTAGGTAGGTTACCTAAGTCAGTCAGCAAAAATTTTTTTTGTATTTTTGTTTTTCCCTATGTTAGATGCGTAGACCGATTTGGATGTTCTGTTTTTTTTATTCGAAAGAGCTTTCTTTAGTATTAATTGTTCACCTAATAATGGGATCCTGGAGCAATCGATAGAATTCTTCAAATTGTATATAGGTACTCACTAGAGGAGCGATTTGGGTATTTTCTGTAGTGACTTATGCATTTGCTTGATTTTACAAGCAAGCATTATTTTGCCGACTCCAAGGAGGAGGTTTCCAATGCACACCTACTACGAAATATACATATTATTAAACTTCAAAAAACTTTTTTTTATACCATATTCTAAAACATTATGTAAATATTGCAGTGCGTAGGATTGAATCGAAAATACGTCTAAGCGTAGGTTCCACAACTGTCAAAGTAGTAAAAATAATAGAAATCTTATTCACTTTGACACAGTGATTTATTCTCCCATTGTAGTATGTAGGTCAATAGTTTTAAGGGCTTACACACAGACCCACCACCAAAACATTCATGTTTGCTTTACTCGTTAACAACGTTCATTGTGACTGCTAATGTAAAAAACGTTTCGGTATCGATAAAGCACTGTAGCGCGGTATTATTCATCAGTGAGATTGAATATGAGAAGGAGTAGGACCTATAAGTAAGTCGAAGCTTTCCGATATTAAACATGTCAAATTTCAAGTATAATAAACTGGTGAACGCAGTGAGCACCGTTATGCCTCGGACGTTTCCCTTCGGTTGTCCTCTTCAGTTTTGGCGCCTTGGGCGTATCGCGTCCGTTTCTCATAGCACACCCACAGCATTCCTTATTTAGGTGAGATAAAGAGAAGACATCCGCCGGATTGTGTGAAATCCAGAATAGATAGACACTGTTATCGCCAGCGGCTATATTCTGCAATATTTAAATAAACAATACACGAGGCTAAACCTAAATCTATCCATCGTGGTTTAATTCTTTGAGCTATCTTTGATCTTCCGACGTCGAACAGTTTTTATACTAGAAGTACGTAATAACCTAATTTCGACATCTAATGAGGAATGCCGTAGGAGTTCTGACTGTAACAATTGCTCTTGGATCCAGTTGGTTACCTTTGTCAATCAAGCTCCCACGCCCCTAACGACCTTTGTTAGGTTTAAATTTACAATATACTACCTCCCTACAATCTCATGAATATTCAAGTAGACATGCAAAAAAATGCTTAACTATTTGTTAATTATTTCGTAATATCCGCTGGTCACATGCTGCCTAAGTTTAAAAAATCCCTCTGGCGAACAATAACTTTCTCACAATGGTCAAATGATGTAAAGCTCATCCCACTTAATATTTCAACCTATAAACTTTCCTATGTGGGTGTTGAAGGTAATGCTATGATACTGCTCCGAAATTTCGGAGCCATGGAGCCTGAACTGTTGTTACGCGTAGGCCTTTAGTTCACACCCACAGGACAGGTTGTTGGGTAGGTATTCGACATTCTGAAGAGATCGGTTTTCATTTCAAAATACTGTGGTTCACCCACGCACCCTTTTTGAACGCATTCTGAGCGTTCAAGTAGGTACACGTCGGAACTAGTAACCAATAGAAAGATTTTTCTTATATTCAATCCATAAATAACAAAAGCAATTAGAGAACTGATAGCACAGGCGGCTGCACTAAGAAGTAGATTTTGTGTACTTGTAAATTGTTTAGAAAATATTTCAATAAAATTTAAGGAATGTAGGTAACAATAATTACTAGATACACCTACTACACTATTTTAAGCGAAGGTAATAGTAGGGACAAAAAAACATAAAGTACAGTTTTCTTCTAGATTAAGTCGAACAGAAGTGCATTTGTACCTTGGTGACCTTAAAAAGTATAACTCATTAGAAAAATAATCACGTCTCTCATAATAAACATACAGCGTAGATAATACAACAGTAGGGTATCGTGGGAAATAAGAAGAATGGCGTCTTGTATGATCTGGTTTTCTAGAGATGCTAAGCTCATCGAGGTTAACGGTACAGTATCAGTCAATATTTGTATTTGCAGCTTTGGTGCTTTTATCTTCAGGACCACCAAATTCAAGCCATGATTCATTCGTGTCTTGAATAAATTTAAGGACGGACAGTTTAATGTCTGCTTATTTGGTAACTTGTATCTTATGACAATGTTATAGCCCCTGGATATTGATGTCTGTTTTGAATCATTTAATTAAGCAACCCACGACATGTTACGACTTGTTCGAGAGCTGGAACAGCCTTGGCTTCTACACCTCCACGCTACCCACTCCTACCCTCATTTGGTCATCACGTGGGCGCTGCCAACTAATCTCAAGCTAAGCAGCCTTTATAATGGCTCTAAGTTTTACTTTTGCCACGATCGGCGGAACCAATGGGTAGGTGGCACCTACGCCTTGAATGGAAATGGTAGTTGCACAATGTAATACGCATTTAATACCTGTTCATACCCTCGCAATAATATCGAAGACATCATTTAAGTTATCTGTCAGTTTTATATGGTGTTTTTGCTTTGTTTTAGCCATCGGCAGCCTTTCATCTACAAATGTACCTACAAATATTATTTTACTAGGTAACTTGGCGTTACGGTTATCAAGCGGCAGTGGCTAAATTTATAATACTTTTAGCAAGATATAGGCTATTAAACCCGTTTTATCTTTTATCATGTTTAATCTACAAGTAGATTATGTGAAATACTCGTTGTACCTTATCAGGAAATTTGAAGTGCCTAATTTTCTCGTTCTCGAGTGCCTTATCTTGTAGTATGGTCATTGAATGGCCATATTATCAATATTTTGATTTGTATTTATTTTGACACATTGTTATCAAGAGATGATCACAATCTTATTATGACTGGAATGCAAACATTGTCTTATTTGTACAATTGAGATGTAAACATAATGAAACGCATTGTTTTATAATGTCAAGGGATAAATAATAATCATTCTGTACACTACAGGCTTCCTAGTTAATTTAAAATAACTTATTCGAACCAAGGTTATGGTACAGATGCTCCAAACTCTTGTTAGGTTAGGCAAGCAAGTACATTTAGTTCACATTTTGTGATTCTCAATACCTATATTTTTATTCTTTGAAATTCCATCCAATGCAACCATTCCTACGAAATATAAAACAAATTAGGTCATATTATACGAGCAACCGACTTCAAGCCCGGTAACTCATAATGCTTTCGGCTAAAATGTAAATCTTCAAGAGAACTACAATGTACACTCTTATTGCGAAGTATGTAGCCCAACGATTTCCCAATCCCAATTGGTGACTCAATCTTTAACATACTATCAAAACTAAATTAACGAAAAGTCACTGCTTGAGTGGAGAGCTCTTGGTTCTTGCTTTTTATGGCAAATGTTAAATCAACAAGTTTTTGGTAATGACGCAAGACCATCGTCGCAAGCACGTGTGTGACATTACATCCACGCATTTTACCAACAAATTGTGAAAATAATTCTGGCGATATCCAAAGTCCTTATTTAACAATTTTTATAGCTTTAACCAGATTTATTATTTTTATATTAAAAGAGGAACGCAGATGCGGTAAATATGTTTAGATGTATAATATTAGGTGACAACGTTCCTTGGTACTTAGCTTCTTATTATTTAACAATAGGAGAGGAACAAAGATGTAGAAAAGTTTTGTAAGATGAGCATATTTTTTACTCACTCCAAATATTTGCTTATTTTATTTTAGTCTTGGAGTACCTAGCAATTTTTTTAAACTTATCAATATTCGCATTTCTTTCCACATCCATTAAAATCACAATCATGTTATTGGTTAGACAGTGATTAAATACGATACAAGCTCCAAGTCTACTTGTGCCTACTTCGAGCGTTGGTACCACAAACCTTCTTTGTTGATACGTGACCAGAATTACTAATAATCTCCGAGAAACACACTTATAAGGTATGGTAAGACATATGACCAAACCACAATTTTTAAATTAGATTCGTATTCGTGACTCAATCTAAAGCAAGTGGTAGAGTAAAATAAGGCAAACATTAATTGAAAGTAAAGAATTGTCATAAATTTTAATAAACATTAAAGCGGAGCAACTTCTGAATTAGAAGGGGTGGGGTCGTGCGTATTATGAAGAGGAGTTACGCTTGCTTTGTCGGAGAGCAAAAAGCAAGTAAATTATACACTTTACCACTTGCATTTTTCTCTATTCAAGACTGTATCTTTTATTTCCATAATATGAATGAATGCTACTAGGTACACGAGCGTGATGATTTTTTGCTTTAGATTTTTGAAATTACAACCAGGTAGTTGTTATGATTGAGTTGATTTAAAAAGTAGAAACCAAGTAACCTCCAGATTTGCAACCAACGCAGAGAACAGGCTGCGCTTATATGGTGTCAAAGTTGTCATGAACAAGTTTCTCGGTTTACAAGAATTTATCGTGAACTAAAACTGTTGCCTGTATGTTATTAATTTTAACACTAGAATTATCTAGCTTAGTATTAAAACAAGGCAGAAATAGATAGGTAATTACATAAGACTGCTTATTTCGTGTTTTTGCCAGATAGACTACCTACATTCAAAAATGTAGGTATTATAAAGTAACATTAGATACAGAAAGAAAATTTCAGCTTGTAGTTGGCTATGCGAAAACTCAAAATTTAACAAGTATTTAGGTCTGCTCAAGTGGCATAAATTCAGTAGTCAAGATAAGGGCTATCTCAATATGCGGCTGGCCCCCACGAAGCGAGGCAAGGATCGGCCGCGCCGTTTTCCTACAAATCTCGAGCGCGCACGCACGCAGCGATCGTACGGTGCTACACCAAGTGGCGACATTCCATTAACCATAGCGGAATGCACGATCAGCCGCCCTGCAAACAGGTTAATATACCTACTCCGCCGCTGAAGTCCTTTCCGAAACGCTACATAACCTAATTTACACTTTCTAAAAATTAAAATGACAGATTTATTTGACAACAACTACGCTTGGCCAATGTAAATGTTAAAAACCCGTTTGCTGCATTCATTTCACCGATCTCTTTTCATCGACGACAATCTAACGCACGCTGACCGCAAATTGGAATAAGAGAAGTTCTGCTTTAGTTCACTTTTCGAAACGAAGGATCGCATTACAAACATCACTGGACCATAACTCGGCAGAGCGAAGACAAAAATAAACTTAATATCGTGTGCGTTGTAACATTTGTCGACGCATACGATTTATGAACGCCACCGTGACAAGAATCGGGGATAGCTGTAAACTAAAACACCCAACTGCCGATACTTTATAAATAGTGCAATAAGATTATGACCTACCTTCATCCAGAAGTCGCTCCATGTGCATGAAAACATTCGGGAACGCAGCCAGTTGCTTCCTGTCTTTGAGCAACTGAGCTAAATAGTCCGCTATACTTTGCGTCGAAGGATTCGTATTATCACACATTTTGACAATCTATATAACTAATGACACGGTTAATGTTTGTACCGACACGTTCAAATAAGAATTGTACTTTAGTTACAGGTTATTGTTATTTTTTTGTGAGATTATGTTAGAAATGTTAACTTCACTTCCACACACATCGAAGTTTCGATCACCACTAGATGACGGAGTTGATCGGAGTGAAGTTGTAAACGAATATAGGTTTGCCGTTTGCGCCTGCGCTCTTGTCGAGTGGTTTTTTGTAAGCGCGTGCGACGTCTGTTCACAGTGTAGGCGTAATAATAAAATCGTGTCGTCTCGCTTGCTCGCGTTGCCAACCATCGTCTCTCTCCCTCTATGACTTAAGCTCAACGAATGTGCCGCCATCTAGTCAACCCACACATGACTAAGTAGGTGTATGCAATACTGTCAATATAAATTACCCTTATTAGTTTCTGCACAAATTACTTTATTAATTATATTAGGCACTTCTCTTTGTACACATGTTAAAAAATTATACTGCCTAAAATGGATGCAATAATTTTAAACGATGGTAATGATTTTATCTCACACAAAATTGGTAAAGTAATTCCAAAACAATTAACAAATTACTTATCTGGAGTAAACGTTATGAAACTGTATAAAATGTGTTTTAACTGGCGTATACGCATTCGATCAATTAAATACTGACCATGTTGGTTACGTTTTATCAATTGCTTTAAAAGGATAAATGGTTAATTTGACCCCTATATTATGGTATTTAGTGGAGCTATCGTATTTAATTAGATTCCACGGTCTATTTTCTGATCTTCTAATTTTAGAAGAAGAAATAGAATAATAAGACCTGTTTTTTAGAAAGGGCTTATGTATTTGACTTCAAAATTATTGTTTTTTCGTAGATCACATATCACAAATAGGTATCTACATTTAAACCAAATATAGAAAACAAGACATTTTCCTTGTACTAATACGACTAAATTGAATAGGTATCAAGATACTGACAAGTGATTTAACGCATATGTAAGCACATATTTCTAAACGATAGTTAATGATAGTTATTTAAATAAGTACTTACAACATTTTTCTAAGATACCTCCTTTGGACTTGATACCATATATGTAAGATGATTAAGCATGCAGTCGCTCTTTCTATGGTAGTTGTCTAGAAGCCTAATTATCTAAGCAGTAAAGAGGAATATACGAAAATAGATATAAACTATGATTAAAAGGACGTATATATGTTTAATCATACAGAGAATGCTCAAACATTATTAGAATAATAAGCTATCTTTAGAAGCTTTATTTAGAAGATAAAATCGATTACGAAGTAAGTGACCACTTCTCTATAGAAATTACAATTAAAAAATAAAAGTCCCAGAAGCCCTAGAAATTTATAATAATACCTCATACCATTAAAATAAACGAAGATTTTTTGGTCTATAATAAAACTCCAGTTTACACATGTTGGTGATGAGATAGAATTCTGGTATTCATTGGCACACAAAAGCAAATTCTATTATTATAAACAAATAGATCATAAACTCATTACAGAAAATCCGTAGAACAGTAAACAATGTGGAAAATTAAAGCTACATTATAGCCGCACAATATTTTTATGTTCATGTATGTAGGTTGAAGTGCCGTGTGCACATTTTCTACACATTTTGTATGTCCGGTTTTCTGCCTACAGTTTATTCCATACACATATAAAATGTCGTCATCTCGGAGAAAAAGCTTTAGAGATTTTGGGCATAATGTGTTTATCTTAATACTTGCTTAGTGTGACTTCTATAAAGAGGATTTGAGTCGATACAAACCTACTAGATTGTGGAAACTACCTAACAGTAAGAGTGCCATGAATAATGAAAAACTAAGCTAACCGGTTATTTAATTGCAGTACCTATTGCGAACCAACTAGATTTAAATGTTATTTCAAACTATTACGATGCAGTTTATAGAAAAAGATCCTAAGATCTGACCTCGAGCAATGGTTTGAGAAAAGCGTTTTTTCAATTCTTTGCAATGGAAACAATACAAATGCTTACATTTAATCATAATAATGAAGAACCGCCAAACATCATCATGGAAATGGACGCAAACTGCAGACAAAGAACCTATGCCCTACTACACGAACCTAGAAACGATTTCAACGAAAGTTACCTCAGATATTTGATAACAATGTACACCAGCCAGCAATGGAGAGCGTTTGTCTTGACATCAATGTTCATTGTGTTCTTTTTGGACACGTCCCTATACACATTTTTTGAGCCGGAATATCGACCGAATATCTTCATTATTGTGGTAATCTGCATGAATTTTGTGTTTACACTCGATGTGTTAGTGTCACTGGTGATTGTTTACTTTAAAGATTACAGCAAGACCTTAAATTTGATGTCACCGGACAAATTCAGTCTCGTCATGGACTCTATTCTAGCGATGCCCTACTCACTTCTATACTTGGTCAACATTCCTAATAAATACGCATCGTTTGACGCCGTCGCGTCAATTGTTGCACTATGCAGAGTTTACAGATTTATTGAATACTTTGTAAAAAAATCTAACAAAGCTGGAAGCAATCAATGGTCTACTTTTCTGATACAATATCTTACCTTATTTTCTATAGCAACGCATACTTGGACATGTCTTTGGTATCATTTTGCGTATAGAGAGTTTGATATTAGCAAGATACGTTCCTCCTGGACAGTGTCTGTAACACATTTACCATCTCAAACTACTTTAGACTGGTATTTCATCTGCATCTATTGGTCTATGATGTGTATTACCACAAGCACTTTAGGCGAAATATTCCCAGTGACTTCAGCGGAGAGAATCACAGCTATCATTGGTATATTATTGGGATTTATTCTAACGACCATAGTGTTTGTTGGATCTCTGACGTCACAATTTATAACAGTGTCTACGCGCCGTTCTATGTATGTTATGCACATGAAAAAAATTGAAAATCATTTGGCATTGATTGATATAGATGAGAGAACTACTAAAAGAATTATTAGGTAATTTATCACTCAGTTAGTTTTATGTGAAAAAATGTGGAACTTGTATGCTAATAATGATATTATGTCTTTCTAGATACTACGAAGATCTATGGTATCAGAAGTCGGGAGTATTCAAACCTTCTTTACTAACTTTACTGCCATGTCCTTTACAAATGGAAATATGTTATGATTTGAACGCTGTTCCTTTATACAGCTCCCTGATATTTCGCAAACTTCCAGAAGCGTTTCTCCGCAGATTGTCTTTAGATATGACTCACCAATTTTATTTACCTGGTGATATTGTTTATGAACATAATCAAAACAAGACTATTATGGTAAATATGCACAACATGTGTAATAAAGTTTTGTTCAAATATGTAGCTACAGCATAATTTTAATACATGTTTTGTTTATACAATTTACCCAACTACGAGTATTTAAGTACTCTACTATGGATATAGTATAGTATATGGATAGGTTAATATAAACACTAACATATCTTTAATTAACAGGTTTGTATTACTGATGGAGTTTTAGAATTACTTTCTGATGAGGATGATGAGAGTCCAATGATTTCATTTGGAAAAGGCACTTGTTTTGGAGAAGTCTCCATAGTTTATAATATTCCAGGTAAACAAAATTTTAGAAAACAACATTTTAAAGTAAGTATCCATTTATGTTATGTGCTATATGATTGCAGCCAGATGTACTGTAAAAGCTGCAACTTATGTGGAATGCCAGGTTCTTCACAAGTCGGCTTTTATAAAATTAACATTAACTTACCCAGAAATAGTAAAAAAAATTCGAAACACAATAAACAAAAGAATTAAAAGGTGCCAAAAAAACAAGAATAGTGAGAATATCAGCGAACCACTTTCTTTAAATATTTACGCTTCAAAGGAACGCAAGAAAAACAATATAAAAATGCTTAAGGAGAAATTACGGTATATTCAGGGTAAAGTTTTATCACTCGTTGAAATTTAAGCATTTACCTAACTAATTTGGCTTATCCGGAATACGTTTCATTTTTATTTTAGGTAAATCAAATGACGATCCATCATCTGGCAATGATCATATAGACCAACATTGTCTTGATCTCTACATTTTGTCGGAGCACATAAAAAAGAAGAACACAATATTCACTTGCATTAATGACAGCTTTCCTTGGGTTTTTGAACATAACTGCACCCTCGTCAGATATTGGGAATATTATATGCTTCTGCTTATCACGTATATTTGCCTCTTTTACCCATATTTCATAGGATTTATGAGAGAATTTCCAAAAGGATCGTTTTTTTATTTAGAAATCGTTACATCTATTTCTCTTATTATCAATATCGCAATGAACTGTATCACAGCCATCAAGACCAAGAAAAAATATATCAGAACAGTACGGGGCATAATTGACCATCAAATGAATACTCTAGGATTTTATTTAGATTTGATATCCCTTATACCATTTGAGTATATGACGGGAGTAAGGTACGATACCATATATGAAGACAAATACAAGGACCACTTGTTTTACTTTTGCAAAGGGGTCAAACTTTGCTTGGTTTGGAGGTTGTCTAACTTTTTCCAAAAGTTGGAAGGAAACCTTTTACTGAACACAATCATTGTAAAGGTATTATTTAAATATTTATGAATTCTTAGTCAACAATACAATACTAAGCAAATTGAATCATTTAAAGGTGGCTAAATACTGCGTGTTTATTATTATACTAACGTATTGGTGCGGAGTCATTCTTTACACTGAATCATGTTTTACAAGTCGATGTTCAGAAAATTCTTGGGTCAGCGAGTCAATACTAGAAAATATTCAGCTATGTGGAAAAGACATGTCTGTGTACGTAACGTAAATACTTTTAAAATTACTTATTTATCCTTACTAATATTGTAGTATGATTGTGTGAATGTATGTCTGTTTGTTTATGTCCTTTACCGTGGAAACGGCGATTTGAATTAATTTTGGAATTGACATGGTTCCATAACCTAATATGAAAATAGGCTGTCTTCACTTTTATCGCAGACTAAGTTACCTACAGGTACCAAATAGTATTTTTATAAATTTAATTGGGAAATATTTACAGAGGGATAAGTCCCATCGTGTCTTCTATATATTTTGCGGCTTCAACGCTTTTTCTTGTGGCGATTGGAGATTACAAGCCTGGCGATCAATTTGATATGAGTCTCGTTGCATTTTTAAGTTTATACGGAACGCTTTTCACCGGATATTGCATTTCTGAGTTCTCATCCGTTATAACACATTGGTCAAGGTGCGTTATGATTTCCCTGTTTTATAATAGATTACTTAACTAAAAATATTTGTCCTGAATTACTATGTTATGCTATTCATTATTTTTAAATTATTTCGTGTTGGGATTTTCTAGGGCTGAAACTGCATTCTTAGAGGTGATCCTTACTATAAACAAGTTTATCGAAGAAAACCACATACATTCATCAATCAAAGGTCGCATTATGGCATTTTACGAATTGCAGTGGCAATATAACGCGGTAAATACAAACAGCTTTAAGAAATTAAATAATTCCATCCATAACTTTGAACAGAAATTTTAACAAAATCGTTTTCATTGTATTTTAAGGGGGCCGAACTTACTGATGAAAGTTGGCTTAAGAATACTATAATTCCTTCGGAACTCAGAAAGAAAGTGCTTCACCAAGCGCGCTTTAAAGCTCTGACGTCTTTTGAATTCTTTCATGTCAAGAACACATCCTTTATTCATACCTTGACTGAAAGTAAGTATGAAAAATAAGTAGGTATGCTACCAAAAACATTACTTTGAATAAAACTCGCAACTCTGTTCCGATACCGTAAAAATATTGTGAGATCCTTTTAATACCAAGTCGGTTATCCCTTTTTTAGGGTCTTTAAGTCTTAAAATATTATCTACGTTAATAGCTAATGTAACAACATCTTGAAGTGATCATATCAATATTGGAAATCTTTTATGTTTTAAACAGATACATTGACTTGGTACTACTTGAGAGATAAATTGTGTTTTATACGATGTCAATGTAACTTTGTAATCCTTTATCTTATTAGTGGTACAAGCAGTTGGTGTATCTATAAAACACAAATAAATAGTACTATATCTATAAAACACAAATAAATACACTAAGCACTAATAAATAGTATTCTAAAGTTCAAGCTTATATGTCTATTAGAAGTGCCTCGATTAATGATGCTTGTTCAGTCAGTCAGGAGTGACGAAATTAAGTAACTTTGACTATTAAAACTACTGATTTAAATTAAGTTAAATTTGAAATAACCGTTTTTAAAAAAAAAAATCTACACGTCATAGTTTTATACACGTTTTTTTTCTTGACTTTCAATTATAATAGTGCCCACAGATAATGTTATCTGATGAGTAACTGCAGTCACATTTACAAAGAACACATAAGAATCAAATATATACTTTTTTCCAGTGGCAAGAGACGTAATATTACCACCAGGCGAAATACTTTTCTACGTGGGCACAATTTCAAGGGAATTATACATTATCGAAAGCGGATACTGCGTGGTAACTGGTAAAACGCATAAGGACACACAATATGAAGAAATACGAGGCCCTGGAGAGGCTTTAGGACTTTTAGTTCTGTTGTACGGTGTACCTTCCGTACATACGGTCTTAACACTTACACATTGCAAGGTACATTGTAGATGAGCAATTTTGGTATTTTAGTTTTATTGAAGATGAAAAACATCAAAGCTTTTTAAGACCCTGTGATTATGGATATATTCAGCATAAATTCACGCTTAAAATAAAACATTTCTAGAAGACGCCTTCAAAGACAAATCTCCCAAATTCAACGAGCATGAGGTTTTTACATATGTATTCTGTATTTCTAGTTTATAAGCATAAGCCATTACGCTTACATATCGGCGCTTAGTCTCTTTCCCGATATGAAGGAACACGACACACTCCTAACGCCAGAAGAGTTAGCCAACATTAGCCAGCCAATCTCAAAAAAGGTGGAAGAACTAGAGTACCTTCAGCATTATGACAATTTGATCAGGAAAAAGAGAGTTAAATTCACAGGACTATTCCAATATTTTATAACAAGTGAGTTTCAAAAGCTCGTTTCATTTATCTTTCAACTCATCAAAGATTTAATAGTTTTAAGCTTTTCTTTTTTTAACAGATTCATTTATAGACCTTAATTCTTATTACAATAAGCGAAAAGAGACCTACCAAGACTCGTTTAAAGGTTTTCGATATCTTAGCAAGGTTGCACGGTACCTTCTATTGCCGTATGCCATATTGCCTGATGGTATATTCTTACAAGGGTGGACATTTATACGCATAGCTGTAGCATATTGTTTATGTCTATCGAAACCAGTAAGTACTTCACGAATTTTTACAAAAAATAATAATAATTAATTACAGAGTTGAAAAAAAAATCAAATTTTTAAAATCATATTAAAATAAATTTTAAGTTCCTGTGTTGTTAAAAAAACCTAATAAAATGCAATATAGAGGTAAAGAAGTATTCGTGTCCGACAAAAACCGATTTATTTATGATTATTTATTTACTTGGCCATGTCCGAAGCTGAAGGATTTTATTTTCCAAAGAAATTAAATGGACTCTCTATTTAATATTGGTTATATACCTATACCTTATATGTAAAGCCGACTTTTCAACTCAATAATTGATTAATTTATTCAATATAACCAACAGATGTTGGTTGCATTGGCGCCAGTGGATAATAAATACATAAACATTATTTTTGCATTGGAAGCCATATGCTACATCGATATTTTCTTAAAATTACACGTTGCGTACTACAATGAACAGAAAATACTTGTATTTCATCCATATATGACAGCTAAGAACTATTTAAAGGTAAATATGGTTACTATTGTTGTAGAAACTTTCCTACCATTGAGCTATTTGTAACTACGTATAGAAAAGACACCTCTTACAACTAGAATGTCCCGTTCAAAAGGGCTAAAGGATTTATCCAAATAAATTGCTTATTTGAAAGGAATTACGAAAAGTTATGAAAGTAATTCCTATGCACTTCGAATGTATAACCAGATTTTTTTGTGCTTTGTGAGTTTTTGCGTGTTTTCGTTTCAAAGGTTAGGAGTGATGTGCTCGACACTAGAAAGCAATATAGTATACGAGACATAGTACATACTATAGTGACTAATAATAATAGCTAAACCTACCTCAATAATTATGGTTTCAGCGAGCATTCTTATTAGATTTTCTTACGAGTTTCCCTTGGTATTTACTACACTTTATTTACCGATGTGAGTACAAGCAGAAAGAAATGTCTTGGTTTTACACTGATATGTTTCATTCTCCATTTCGACTAATCAACGTATTACAAATATACAAATTGTATGTGGTGTTTTGGATTGAATCTATCAATGCTTTGAAACGGGTAACTATATTAACTCTCAACTGTAATGTTATTATTAACCTTAATTAATATAATTATGATACCTAATAAAACTGCACAACTGATATGATTTTGACTTGCCTCCAGATATATCAACTACTTACATACTATTAAAAATGGTATTTCAGCTCTTTAGAAAGTAAAAAAGGCTGTAGGTACACAGAGTATTAAGTTAATAAAGCATTCAAGCTATTCTTCTTAAAGGAAACTTATTTCTGCTAGTTAGATGCTAGCTACTAGAGCTTATCATTTTTTAATTTTATGTATCTAATTCAAACTAATTCTACAACGAAATTTTAAAATATGGTGCTTATTAGGTGAAACGACTGCTGATTTGTAATATTGCCTTATAGTTCGTTGCATCTAAACTAGTTGCGTGGGCAGTCTCAAAAAGATCGACTGAGACAAAAAAACCTATTGGTTCCTACGTAGCGATTATTTATATTTCTCTAAAATGTTGTTTGTTTTCTCAGGTTTATCTAATGAGTGTGCTGCATTTTCTTCTATTATCCCTGTTCTTTCTGAACTTATACTCTTCAATATTAATTACAACTTCATGCAAGTTTGTATTAGCTTCGGATCCGATAAATTTAGATATGGAGGTCCAAAATTTGAGTTTGAGGCGACCGTACATAGATTACGATTTTCATAGTGAGGGAAATATGATTTGTTCAAAAGGTATTGCATTAACTATACTATAAATTTATTATTTTAATATCTTTATTAATATTATAGACACGAGCTGAAAATATGATAGTTTTTTGATCAAGCATGTTTATTATTTAAAAAAGAAACGGTTTTTTACATTTTGACAGTTTAATTGAAGTCATTTTTCAATATTGTTAAAGTATATTTTCTTTAATAAAAAAAATACGCTGATAAAAAATAGGATTGTGACGGATTGGCTACCACAATATTTGTTTCGTTAAAAAAAACTTTAATAACTGTTGTTTTCTAGTATCTTGGATAGGAGCAACTAATATGGCTAAAACTAAACACCTAACACCAAGCAAAGTGTATTTGCTGGCTTATTACTGGTCGGCTACCACTTTTAGTGGGGCTGGTTTCGGTGACATTACCCCCCATGACTCAGTTCATATGATTCTGTCTATTTGCAACATCATACATGGTGTTTTGTTCTTTGGGTAAGCTAAAGATACTTTAAAATTCAAACATAAATAATAATAATAATAAATCCCTACTAATATTATAAATGCGAAAGTAACTCTGTCTGTCTGCCGGTCTGTCTGTCTGTCTGTCTGTCTGTCTGTTACGCTTTCACGCCTAAACCACTGAACCGATTTTGATGAAATTTGGTATGAAGTAAGAACTGAACTTGGGAAAGGACATAGGGTACTTTTTACCACGGGAAAACTTCTCATTCCCACGGGAAACCGACTTCCACGCGAACGGAGTCGCGGGCGGCCACTAGTAGATAATAAGGCTAATTTATGCAATCTGTTTTTGATAGGTATGTCTATGCAAAAATAGCATCATTAAAAGCTATTGCTGACCAAGTACTAACAAAGTTTCAAGAAAATTTAAAGAATCTTGAGTCCTTCTTAAACAGAGAAACAGTAGCGTTTGGTCTAAAGCAAATAGTTATGGATTACTGGAAATATCAATGGAAAAGAACAAGAGGCTGGTCTGTAAGTATAACAATATTTTTTGGGGTTATAAAAGAAAAAGTGGTCTTATTATTAAGGCAAGACAAAAGAGAATCTATGTTTGTCTGTTCCCCGTTAATTTCTTAACTACTCTCATAATTTGACAAATAAGGTATAGTTAAAAGCGTACTGTACGCCAGCTATTTATAAGCCTTATGCTATTAATGTATATTTCAGCATCAAGACATTTTAGGAAAACTCCACACGAATCTCAACGAAGACGCGGTGCTTCATATGTATGAGAAGACGCTACGTGAAATACCGCTATTTGAGAACGTACAAAGTTCCTTCTTTAGAGCATTTGCTAAACAACTTAGCGAGCAGTACTTTCAGAAGGGGTACATGATTATGAGGGCTAACGAAGTTATGGATATGCTTTACATTATTTATAGAGGGAAAGTAAGTTTATATGTTTTTTTATTTGAATGTGATATTTTATGTATTTCATTTTTAACCCTTTCCTCCGTTGTTCAAATATAATGCCTATTTTTTCACGGCGTAAATTAAAATAAAATAATAATATAGTTTGTCCCAAAACCCTGTTCGAAGAAGAAGTTTGAAATTACCTACTGTTTTTATGTATGTATTTTTTGTTTTACTTCGTAGGTTGACATAATAACAGTGACAAATGAAATAGAAGCCTGCATTGGCCCGGGTGGCATTTTTGGCAACATCAAAGGGGCAACAAAATACAAAACTTTATCTAATATGGTAGCTTCCAGAAACATCGATCTGCTTACTATTGCTGGAGCAGATTTTTATGCCCTTCTTAAGGTATATTACATCTTCACATATCACTGAATTCTTCATTTCTGTGATAACTAAACTAATGAAAGTAAATATTGTTTCCATAACAGAGTTATCCGTCAGTGTTACGTAAAGTCAAGCAAGCTATAGATGCGGCTCCGAAAGACTATGTTTTACCGTGTGTGAGTACGGAGAATATGTACAGCATCTCGGTAAGTTGATAAAATAAATAGAAATATTATATTTAACTTTTAACTCGAAAAAGGTAGCAACATGTGCAATAGTTAACGGTAACGATACAATTATACATTAATTTGGACACACTTAAAAAACGTTTTTTAATACATTGTCAAAAAAAAAACAAAAAGTTTTATATAGATTAGCTTGATCATTTAGGCATTTTAATTCATTCATTTAATTAAGTATGCTTTTAAACATTTAATGAACGCAAGGGTTGAAATAGTTGTTCTTAATAATCTAGACACGTGGCAGCTACATCACTTTTACGGAATATCAAACGTAATGTTATAAATATAAATTATTTTACTTACGTTTAAAAAAAGAAAGCACCAGCGCTGGTAAAATACATGCCTGCATATAACGCCATCTAGATAATCGCATGTCGGCAAGGTTACTATCTATATGTTTTTTGTTTTTGTTATGTTACTACTTAAGTAACGGGTCGATGGTGTTACTAAAATAAAATTAAATATGATAACATTGCACATTATTTTTGAACTAAACCGTTAATAATAACGATAAAATCTAAATGTACAGTTGGAGAAACTTCCCTCTACATACAAGGAAGATGATGACGAAGAAGACGAACTAGAAGCCGAGTTCTACAGCTTGTCAGAGGTGAAAGAACAATGGAATATGTAGAAAATAAGTTTTTTTACACATATTAACAATTGTAATGTTTTCTTTGCAGCATAGTGTCAACCGCAGCAAGAACGAATCGTCTCAAGCGGATTTAACTCAGAATTCAGACTACATCTCAGCGGCTGCATTCATTTTTATGCCACATAAGTACATAACATTACCTTAATATAAATGTTTTACACCTAATTCAGGTTAAAAGTACTCATACCATACTGTTTTACAGGTGGTTTAGAAAATCCATGATTCCTGATTCAAAATGGATATCATTTATGGGTAAGACTCATTTTTCTCAAGTCTAAATGTGACAGTTAATCTCCAAATATCACTTTTACACTTCCCCTTAGCCTACTTTTGTAACATAGGCATAAATGTGTAAGTTTTATATACAGAACAATATAAATATTTCTTTCCAATTGCAAATTTTCAGATCACTTCATATTATTCATTGCATATTTTGACTTCATACTCCTTGTCTATCAAATGTCGTTTCAATCAAATGAATACTTTATATGGATCTGTTTGGTGTCGGATTTGCTGTTTCTTTACAAATCTCTATTAGACATCCACACTGGGTATATGAATCGATATGGAGACTATGTTTTGAAACCTAACAAAGTCAGAGCTATGTAAGAATTTATATTTGAGTTTTCAATTTGATTTTCCTATGTTAAAGGAAAGTATAATTTGATCGAAAACATGAAACATATTAGAACTCTGATTAAAATAATCCATTTATGACTTTAATACTTCTGCAGGTACTTTTCAAAAGTGTTATTGCGTCGAAGAGACTTTTTATCCATCTTCACAATATGCTATTTTGTATTTGCGTTACCTTTGAAACGTGAAATGGCTCTCATTTCCTTTACTTTCATGCGAACGCCACAGCTTATGAGGATATCATACGTTTTCACATTTAAAATTCATCGCAAGAATACTATAGGCTCATCGAATTTATTCATAAAATTGGCGTGAGTACACCATTTTTTTTTGGTTTTCTCTTTGTTTCTGTGTAATAACACGAAATTGTCTTTGTTTTCAGTAATATATCGATCTGGGTCACAATATTAGCTCACGTGAACGCCTGTTTCTTCTTCAAGACGTCTTGTCTTACAAATATGCAGTGCAGATCAGGCAATTGGCTGTCTAAACCGAGCCTAAATCTGAAAGCTGCTTATGCCGAGGTATGGTTATCGATCTTATATTAATGTCTGTTTCTATGAAGTTATTTCTAATATTTCTTTAACCATGAAACGGATTTTGACATAGTTAATTTCATGTCTTCAAAAATTGCTGGAGACTTTCTAAGAGATTTTGCATTGTATTTTATTTGTCCACTTTAGATTTGTAGTTCAACTCTTTTCAGGGCAACTACTTCGCAATTTACATAGCCTCATTGTGGTACCAGATAAACTTGTTGACAATATGCGGCAGCGGCGATGTTTCGGCGCAAAATGACGTTGAAGTGATCGAAACAATCGTCATTACTATCATAACAAAGTTTTGTACTGGTAAGTACTTTCCTTGCTTTAAAATATTATTTTTTAAGAAATCAATACGCATTGGTGTAGTTACATAAAATAATTAATACTTAAGCATTTTTTTCAATAGAAAGCTACATTTTCAAGGGACAAGCGTAGGTAAACCTTTGCCGGAATATGTATACCTAAAGGTGCAGTTGAAACACTAGTTCTTAATATTCTCTACAGGTTTACTAATATCTGAGATGTCTGCACTCATAACGGCTCACATGTCTTCACGAATCGCCTACGATTACGCCATAAACGAGCTAAGAGATGGCTTGAGAGATATGGACCTGAGCGACCATCAGATGAACAAGATGTGGGACTATGTTCGTGAATTGTGGAACAGGGAGCAGGGGAAACAGGTACGGAATGGAGTACCTACTTATAGTAAAAATAATAAACGATAAGAAGGCAGTATTATGACAGTAGGCACAAGCAATGTAACAAAATAGTAAGATATTGTGCTGAACGCATAAATAAAGGGAGATGTGATAAATTTAAAAGCGATTTCTTTTTATAAAATGATTAGACGTCACCTTTGCAATTTTATTAAAAAGTTATTTTCTCAGACACGTATTATGCCCTTATTCGTAAACAAGCTTACACTATCAAAGCACCATACGCAATGGACAGAGAAGACGAACTACATCATATCGTCTTTGTGGAAATTTATTATTTAATAAAAACGTAAATCATTCCAGATGCCAGAACTAATACTGACACTCCCATTTCGACTTCGCTGCGAGCTAATGCAAGCGATCTACGGCAAACACATAAACGAGTCGATTATCTTCCGTAAAACCGATGCCGAGTTTAGACGAATGCTCTCAATGTGGATGAGGCATTGCGTTTTCTTCCCCGGGAATTATATCGTGCAGTGCGGGGATTCGGATCAGTGTATTTATTTTATACATCGGGGTGAAGTAAGTAGAGGAGAATGTTAATGAATATCAGATTAAGTAAATTAAGATATATTGGTTTAGGTTAAATAGACTTCACGAAAACGACGGTTACTTACCTACTTTAATTTGTTAACTAACTAAAGCTTACTAAGAAGAAAGCGGATGCAATGAAATATCAAACCGCCTATTTATTTAGCAGTAGGATATCGCGTGTTTGAAGATAGTGTCACTAAACCAAATTATAATTAACTAGTGGCCGCCCGCGACTCCGTTCGCGTTGAAGTCGGTTTCTCGTGGGAATGAGTAGTTTGCCCGCGGTGAAATGTATCCTATGTCCTTTCCTAAGTTCAGTTCTTTCTTCATACCAAATTTCATCAAAATCGGTTCAGTGGTTTAGGCGTGAAAGCGTAACAGACAGACAGGCAGACAGACAGACAGAGTTACTTTCGCATTTATAATATTAGTATGGATAGTAGAGATAATCTACTTATGTCGTTTAAGAATTGTCAATCATTAAACATTCATAGTTATTGTTAATTAAAAATGTTTGCAGGTTGAAGTTTTGACCGTTCACGCGAACCTAACCGAATCAATTTATGACATTTTAAGCCCTGAAGATAGCTTTGGAGTGGCGCAGGTAAAATTTACATTCTACTTATTTTCAACACACACATAGCCGCGATATCTCTTGATATATGAAAAGGAATATATTAACTTTAATAGTCGCATTTGTGTCTACAATAACAATTAATATCTATTTTCAGGGTATTTTCGTTGGCATAGTTCACCACTTCTCCTTCAGAGCTCGGACGGTAGTCGACATCGTTTATTTAAAACTAGACGAATGGAAGTACCTTCTCGACTTCTACCCCAAATCGGCTAATATCATACGAAAGAAAGTTGAAAACGCCTACATCGCTACTTAATGTTATTTTAGTTTATATTTAACAAGTGTAATGTGATTATTTAGTTCGAAGTTTAGATTTTAGTTGATTCAAAAATAGTTTAAATTTTTCAAATTTTGTTTTATTTCAAAACTTAACATTATCATATTTTTGAAATCAAATCAAGAGTCATTTCTACAAATAAGCAAAAAACAACTTCTAACTACTATAGTATAAGAATCAAGTACCACTAATCGCGTTTTCTTTTCCTGGTAACTCTTTGAGATATCTCCGGGATGAGATCTTGGGTAAGATCAATGTTTTGAGTATCTTGAGTGGTTAATTCTTGAGTGGCTTCAACGACTTCTGTCATATCATCGTCAGTTGTGTTGTTGCGATTATGGTTTATTCTGGAACTAAATTTTATTATGTTAGGTTTTGATTAGATGGTGTAAGAAAAGTTTTTAAAGTAGAATATGATGCAGAAAATTCAGCAGATTTAGAATTTTTTCGTGGTATTGATATATTATGATGAAGATTCACACACTATGTCTCTTTTAACGTAGCCAAAAGTTTTTAAGACCCAGTTTTCACTAATTGATAAAAATATATCTTATACTAGATAACAATATTTTTTAACATACAGTGGCGACCCGCCCTTTCAATTTTGTCTAACTTAAAACTACTATGCTTACAAACTTAAACTTACAAATTTAAGTGAATAAATACCCTAAAGGATGGCGATAACCGCATTTGAATCCGTTACGTAGTTTAGGAGGAGTTAGCGGACAAACATACAAACAGACACAATTAGCGACTTGGTATGTACTTAACTAGCGACCCGCCCACGCTTCGCAATGGTGTAATTTTGGCCGACTTGCCCACGAAACATTGAATTTTGGCTAACTCTAAAAAAACTTTTTCCGATTGTTCTTTATTTACAAATTTAAATGAAAAAAATACCTAAAGGATGGTGAAAACCGTATTAAAATCCCTCAACTGGTTCAGGAGGAGTTAGAAGCCAAACATACAAACAGACAGAATTAGCGACTTGGATTTATACTATGTAATGATGATAATGATATTCGTATTTCCTCAAAAAGTGGGATCTGGATTAAAGGCTAAAATATCCCAGAAGTTACGTTTGTTCTAGAACGGCTGTACCAATTTGGACTTGAATTTTTAACCGACGTCAATAAAGGTTTTTTTTGGTATGGGAGCAAAACAGCAGCTGATACATAAATACTATAATGTTCATCGCCTATTTTTTTATTACTGTTTTAAGCTAACATCAGATATCAAGCCATTAACTATCAGACACTAAGCATAATCTACCACTGTAATGCATTCATCAACATTACAATTACATTGCACATTATCAATGTTCATTTAAAAACTTTAAGAAGAAGTAAAATAATAGTATTGAAAATAGTTTTTTTTTTTTAATCTCCAGACTAACACACCAATTATGTGGCCCTATGGTAAGCGCATTAAGCGCTTGTGTTACAGGTTCCACACAATGGACTAGGGGAGGACCTAGTTACACCCAGACACGAGCCAATGTCGAAAAACTATTTTTGACGAAATTGGCCCGACCCGGGAATCGAACCCGGAACCATCCGCTTTACAGTCCGGTATAGTTACCGCTGCGCCACAGAGGTCGTCAGATACTCAACATGACAATAATACATACCCTTCATTGTTAAGTCTTTCCAGCTGAGAGTGGTTAAAGTCAAACTTGCAGCAAGGCCATTTATCTACTTTCTCCAAGAACTTATTTAGGCACCGAGTGTGAACAGCGAGGGCACATGCCGGACAATTGTATCCCTGTAATAATAGAAAAAAGATGTTTTCAAATAAAAAAAATAGCTAATATAAAAAATTGCATAAGTTGTAGCAATTTTCTACTTGTTATGTGCTCGGTAACCTAGTGGACGAAACTGGACTACTATAAACAGGGCTACAAGTTTACGGTTAGATGTAAACTGATGTGTACTTTTTATTTATTTATCACTTTATGACGAGGAAAATCATTGTGAGGTAACCAAGAAGGATGGATCATTATAAATCATGAGCAAGCATCTACAAACCCATATGAACCGGCATGGTTGATATCAGCTCAGACTTTCTCGTATGAGAGGAAGAACCTAGTAAGGACTTATATAAGCTTTAATAATTATTATCATGCTTAATCTCTTTAGCACTTGATGCAAGTATGATCGAAAGCTACTTACTCTAAAAACAATCTGTTTGCACAAGCAGCATTCCTCAATAGTGTCAGGCATGTTTTGTCTAAAGTAGCTTTCAAATTCGTGAATAGTTCTTATACCAAGAGCATAGTTATTTTCATCCTTATCTAAGTATTTCATTCTGCACCATACATCTAAGAGTTTCTGGAATATTCAATAAGTAAAAGTTAGCTTGATTTTGTTAAGTATAACAAAAAGTTTGAATAAACTGGGCTATTACTATTTTATTTGAGCTCCATATGGAAATGTTGATTTTTTTTATTTAGTTAAAATTACGATCATATCTATGCAGTTATAGGTAGTAAGTAAGAAGATCAGATGCCTAGTTCATAATCTTTCTTTCATGCGCATTTAAACGAACTGTCACCGAGACTCATTCACTTTGCTATTCAAATAAGCCAGTTCCCAGCTGGTGGGAAAATTAGAGACTGTAAGTGTGACAACTTTCATACTACTTAACTTCCAAAACTAAAGTTTCTACTTCTTTTAATAGAAAAGGGGCTCCTATTCTGCATTTAGTTAATTTTGTCACAACAGCCTCAGCATCACTAAGAGCTCTATTGTGTAAAAAGTAAAATTACCTGGGCATCTGTTTTAGTCAAGGTTGGCTTCATTCCACTAACCAAGTTTATCGCATGAATACCTGTTACTTGTCTTGACTCGGTTGTCATAATCTCCTCTAAAAGTAACCTAAAATACTCCAATTCCACTGCACTGAATATACCCTGGGCTTTTGTGGCATCATCGGAGCCCAGAGACAGAAAAATTAAAACATCCTCTTCAGTAAGTTCATCTGTGGTAATTTTAATGTTCTGCTGAAATGGCCGGATCATATCATTTATTTCTTTCACCATTTCTTGTACTGTCAGCTCTTCATCTTCATTGGGGATAGCTGAAAATGTAAATTACTTCAGTTTTTCTACTATTCCTCAAATTATATACCTATAGGTAATTGATGGAATATTTTAGGACATATAATGTAGTTTACAAAAGTAACAATATTTTTGGATATACCTAATCAACAACAGTGCAAATAATGTATATAATCAGAAACCTGTTAAAATCCTTTTCGCTTCGGCAATTGTCAGAACGCCGCGACTTGCTACAGATCGTAGAAGAAATCTGTGTACGTTCCCGTAGTTTGCCATCTTTTAATAAGCACTTAACTTAAAAATGTGCATTAAAAACCATTAAATAGCGTAAGCCAGTTCGCTCGCGCGCCAATAATTTAAAGATTTTTGACGAACGAATGCCGAGGGCGAAAACAGAAAATAAAAACAAAACAAACTAGGGAGGAGGGCGAGACTGGCAGACAATGTTCAATATCGATATCTAGAAAATATGTTATTATATTTTTAACATCGATAAACAAAGAATAAAATTCCTTACACTTGATATTATAAGTCAATAAATCATATAATTGTACTTTAGCGATAATTCTAAAATTATTTCATATTAAAAAATTAAATGTTGTAAACAGGTAGGTAGGTACTTTTTTAGCCTTTCAAATAAGGACGAAATAATTATGTTTGTCTGTGAGGTATTATTTACTAGGTAGGAGCAATTTTTATTTAGGTACATAATTATACCAGTATTATACAGAGTGTAAACAGATCACTTTCTGCATAATTAAGCCTTATGACAAATTGTACTAACAAAATACTATAGAAAATAAATAGAAAACTCTTTTCTTTTTAATGAATGATTGAACAGAAAAAAAATTTCTTTGATTGCTGCTTGTGGTCATGGCGCCCACATTAGCTGAAGGTCCCGCGGGGCTATTGCGTAAGCCAATGGTAATCGAATGAAATTTTTTCAACAATTCTGGATAACGTTAAAATTGATGAAATATACAGTTTTTTGGATTAAAAGGTAGATAATCAATCTATTCAGCCCAAAATCGTAATGATTTTCATTTTTTTTTAAAACACAGCCATTGTAACCCTTTCCAGAATTGTAGAAAATATGACATTCGATTACCATTGCCTTAAGGCTTAAGCAATATCTCCGCGGGAGTTATGATTTACATTGCAGACTAAATTAAAACACTATTGGATTAAAAAAAACTGATAATTTGCAATAGTGTATAATTAGGTAAAAAACATATTTGGGGACAAAATCGAAAGGAGTACTTTTTTAACTTATTATTTAAAATGAATATTTGCTAATCAGAAATCATGTTTATTACCCTTCCGTCCACAATATCAACATCGATTACCTAAAATATCTTTCATTAGTTACACATCCCTGCTCCTGGGGCTGCCAATTTAATGTTAAAAGATTCTAATTTGGCCAGAGGAATCTTTTGAGTAGGTATTACTACTAGGAAACTATATGAAATCCTACTACTACTAACATAATAATTATAAACGTGATAGTTTGTGAGTATGGATGTTTTTTTTATTTTTTCTATACTAATATTATATAGAGGAAAACTTTGTTTGGTTGTGTCGAATAGGCTCAAAAACTACTGGACCGATTTTAAAAATTTTTTCACCATTTGAAAGCTACATTATCCACGAGTAACATAGGCTATATTTTATTTTGGAAAAAATAATGTTCTGTAAGATATTTGGGATTTACTAGTATATAATATAGCAAAGCAAACGAGCATGCGGGTCACCTGATGATCACCGCCGCCCATGACTACCTATGACTACCCGCAACACTGCGGGTGTTGGGGGTGTGTTGCTGAGTCTTTGAGAAAATTAAGCACCGGATACCGCACTCACCGAACGAAACGCAGGAACATCGTCCCTACTTCACGTCGGTTTTCTGTGCGACGACGGTGGTATTTCACCGGTCAAGTCAGCCCACTTATCGCTGCAGACAGAGCCTACACAGAAAGAAATTGTATTTAAATTCAAAACGAAAATTGAGATAAGATGAAATTATTTATTGGAGTAAAAAATTAGTCAATACGATTAAGCATTTAAATACTTGATATTTTAAAATATAAAATTGCTTGCTACAAATATCTTATTGTTTCCTGATATACAAAACAGGATATATCTTGCGCTAAATAAACTTATTTGGCAAAAGCAATAATTTCTTTCTGTGTACAGCTAGACTCTACCACTCCAAACTTTGTTTGTTACTCTTTCACGTAAAAACTACTGAATTGATTTTAATGAAATTTTACAATAATATAGCTGCCAAAACTGCTTGAGTTAAACATATATGTAAGGTTTGTTAGAAATGTTTATCTTAAATAGTCCTACAAATTGTTATGTTGTGATAAGGGTTTCCACGCGGGACGCGGACGAAGTCGTGGGCGGACATTAGTAAAGCATATTTTTTTATTTTAATGTGTTATATAAAATTTTGTAACGGCAAATACATTTGACAAAATCATCTCTTCCATTAAAAAGATGAGACCATAGGTAAGTAGGTATAACTTCTACACCTGAAATTTGTAATATTTTCTTTAATTTCTGTATTGAATTAAAGTAAATAAATTGTCTCTAGACTAGAGCGATGCAGAAAATAACAACCGCCGACAGGGTACATCTTAAATGTACTTACATATTTCCATGAACACAACAGATACATGATTAAAAGTTTACTAAGATTAATTTTTAGCAGCACTAAAAATCTGTCTAATGTGGGTTCTTTATTTCCCTAGGTTAAAAAAGTCAACAATATCGCCTCCCTATTTAACCCTACGCTAAGACTAAACCGCAGCTTTTCAAGTGTCACTTGCGACTCCCCGCTCCACTCGATTGCACGGGGTTAATTGCCATCGTGCCAATGATCGCTACCCTTTTGTTTTTTTTTCAACAAAAGTAGTTAAGGTATATCTAAGTATCAACACAATTACAAAACACAGATAATTTTTGTTGAAGGCACCTTACTCATTTGTTGCAAGATTTTATTGTTTGTCTTGATTAAAAAAAAGAAAGGGAGTGTAAATATGGGTAGGTAAGTACCTAATAATAAGAATTTATTTTGTTCTACCACATCACATGCATTCGCCTTACATCCCAACCATGCCCAATGCACGTACCTACCTACCCAAGGTAGGTTAAAATATCCTACCAACATGTCCAACTTGTGAGGTTTCAAGATTTTTTTTCATTCCTGCTGTCCATGCTGCCATCTTCCTTTTTGAGTTCCTTAATCTTTAAAGTCTTTAATTAGTTGACCGTTGGTTGTTGGTTGATACGTAAGTAGGCATCTCTACCATTTTCCCCATAAGTTTCTAACTTGTCTTGTGCACTGGGCTACTATCATACGAAACGCCCCTGGACCGTGGACACAGTAGTTCTATTAAACTCGTAATTGCTTTTCCTACCTATCCTAATTACCTACCTACCCACGAGCCAGGCTCCTACACCGTTCACTGAAGGATTCCTATGCTATTGTTTTCTCTTATTTAGATTACCTACTTTTAAGTGAACCGCCCACGAATTCTTCCACGAAGAATTTAAACGAAACATTACGAATATGCAAGTATTTCAGAAAAAAACTATAAATACATAAATAGGTGGCTTTTGATAAAAACCTTAAATTAAAATATAAAATCCCTAGTTGGCAAGTCCCTTTGTGCTGCAGTTTGAAAGGCCACCAAAACCCCGTCAATTAGCTCAACAGCTTCATCTGCATACACAAATCTACCCAACAAACACATAAATTCATTACGTACTTAGGGTTGCCAGTTGCTAATATCAATCTGCATTGCTATTAAATTACCTTTGTCTCTTTTATTAAGAAAATTCAACTGGGAGGCAAATCGCGTACCTATATACCTTAAGATTTCGTAAAAGTATTAGAACTCAGAAAAGTAAGGCTTGTCCAATACTTATCTACCAATGAAATTGTTATTTTGAGGTAAAAAAAGGTACCTATATAAATCACATTTTGAATGTAATTATTCCTACTTAGTAAAACCATTGGCCGTGATATTTTTTTGTCTAGTAGCCCTATTTTTGTTACTCCACGCTTTATAAATACACAAGCATAACTTGCTCTGTAAATTGTCTAAGCTACGTGCGCTTTCCAAAGTTTTAATGGAGTCAATTTGGCTTTGCATTCAAACACTGAATGTTCAGGCAGGCCAGGTTCCTAGTATGATTTAAAGAGTGTGCTTAAAATTTGTAAATTAAATAAATAAACAAAGTTTTTGTTTATAACATGACACAGTTTCAGTGGACACAACATAAGATTATCTAGGTACCTACCTACTTATAAGTTACCGTGGAACTGATATTGTTTTGGACAAAGGCAATGGAAAACAGGTTGGGATATTGTTGCTAAAGGACTCCTATTTTGTGTTCGAAGAATTAGAGAGGTTGGTGCCCTTTTTTTTCATAAATAAGTAAATAATTATAAGATTTCATTGAAATCTCGCTTAGGGATTAAAATTAAATAAACCCTGAATAGGTAGGTGCCTTTTCCTCTATAATCTCGGCTAACGACTTATAAACGTTGCGCACGCCCCACCTTTTATTAATTCAATGGCTTTTCCACTAGTCGTTCTAAAAATAAACTTGCACACCTACCTCCCTAATGCTGAGCGAATTTCTCGGCTATTTTCTGTATGCGATTTCGTCTCTTCTCTAGGAACCGACCGTTGTATCGGCACCTATACCTATAGAAACATAGTAAGGCACTCTTACATAAAGTGTACACCTTCCATTTTTCTACCGGAAATTCGCCAGCACCTTTCAACGATATTCCTTACGTGTATGGAACAGAAAGAGCGACTGCATGTTTAATCGAAGTTGAAAAAAAACTAGAACGTTCTTAGTTTGAAAGTGTGCCAAATAGCAGTTAAAGTTTACCAGTACGATGCTTCTGTATGATTATGTTGCTCTTTTTAAAAGTTTTCCGGAAGTCGGACTTTGGTAATTGTTGAGGAAGTAGAATATTATTGACGCTACTGATACCTATAGTCTAATGTTGCGGATACATGATACTAAATATATTCGAAACGTTACGTTATGGCTAAACTTAGCTTGATGCCAATTCATGCTATGATAACAGAACTTTATGTGAAAATAACTCTCTATCTTCAAATCTATCATAACGTATTAGCTACCGCTCTATAGAGATCTACAAGTATACTTATCCATTAGCTAGCTCCCAAATCTTTGTATTGATGAAGCAAAGTTTCGGAACTTTCCTAAATATTTGGCTTCTAAGTCCCATCCGGAGAAGTTATAATAATTTGTAGGTTAACTACTTCCTTTTGTTTAACTCAACATTCGGTACAGTCGGCTCCAGAAGTGTTGAAGCTCGGTACCTTCGAGTCGTGAAATGCTAACAGCTTGAAGGCAGTTGGCGAAACTTTTAATGGACCAATTTAGGAGTGTATTGAAAACAGCCGTTCCTCTTGAATAGGAGAAATTGAAACAAGAGGTCGATAAAACCTCAAATGATTTAGGAAAGTCCCGGGAAAGCGAACGATTTAGAATTTGCTAAGAATTAATTGCAGTTTGAAGGGTTTACAAAGTAACCGATTGAAGAACCAATTTAAAGTCCAATGAGTAGATACCTTCTTATTTATAAATGTAAGAATGTATTTTATGGCTTTAAGGTTAATGCAGTTAGATTTAGCTACTTACCTTTTTACTGAATAAAAAGAAACGAATAAAGCGTCATCTTACTAATAATCCTACTAATATTATAAACGTGAAAGTTTGTGAGTATGTATGGATGTATGGATGGATGTATGGATGAATGGATGAATGAATGGATGTTTGTTACTCTTTCACGTAACAACTACTGGACGAATTTTGATGAAACTTTACAGTAATATAGGTTATACATCAGAATAAAATATAGGGTACTTTTTACCTCGGGAAAACTTCCACGCGAACGGAGTTGCGGGCGGCTACTAGTAGCATATAAGTGTGAAACTGTAATTCCTTATACTTAGACCTTAGTACAAGACCTTAGAAGAATAATTAATTTAAACATAATTCGGTTTTTTGGAACATCACTAGTGCCAATGGACATCCCTAGTTGGCGTCGCTTTACGGATGAGAATAAATGATAAGATGGCGACATTTTATCGTTACCTTGTGTGTGTAAAATTCAAATTAAAGTTGTTTCTGATTAATTAAGGCTTTTAGTGTTTTAGTACCTATGCTCTGCACTGACCTAAATACAGAAAATCTCGAATCCATCGGTTGCACTGCACCTACCGATCAAGTCTTTACAATTGAAAGTGTGTTTATTCATTACAAATAGATCACGTGAAACAGAATTTGTGATGTTTCGATCAACAAAGTGCCCGTCCAACGCAGATCAAATATGACCTGAATTGGTCTGATGCACGATTCGCCCAAAAGTTTGTAGCTTCCTGCCGAATGGGTTAACACGGAAAAAAGTTGCAAAAGGAAACACGGCCGCATGCTCGATACCATGAAATTACGTGGGTTCATAGCAGGGTGGGAATTCCCTGATGAACAGAATTTAGAATTAGAAAAACAATCGTAAGTATTTTTTCTGCTTAATTCTGAAAATTAAAAGGTAGTGACGGAGGAGGCCCTACCCACGAGGACTGTGTTTTCTTTCTCAATTTCTTTTCAATCAGGCTTTTACCTAAAAATTATAATATAGTAACACACATCTTTGCGAGTTTTGCTTGTTACAAGATATACCTACCTACTATCAAAATCATAAATGACCAACTTAAGCCATACCTACTTACCTACGTGTATTATCTAACTTACCTTCATATAAGTTCGAAATAAATCTGCGCTTAAAGATAGTGCTAAAATAGTGATAACTAAATCAGATTATCCAGGATTATTAGGGAATCTAAGACGTAGGTATTTCTAAATCTAGAATTTTTTGTTAAAAAAGTGCCTGTAAATGAAAGTACCCTAACTGATTTTATTATGTTTCCTTTGCAATCCTTTCAATGCGTTCCTCTCTCAAGATATAAAATATATTTCAAACTGGGTGGTAACTGTTCAGGCGAAAGTAATTCAAACAAAGTAGATAAAAGTTGCGCCGCTAAAGAAGCGATTAAAAGAAAAATTTGCATTCTTTTAAATTAATTACTCTCATAACAAAAGTTTTTACGAGCAATGTAACAGAAGATACCTATAACCTGAAAATTTCTAATAACTTTGTAGCGTTAGTAAGGCTTGTCTTTGAATAAATTTAAATTTCGTCAAATTCTGTCGAAATACTCATTTTTTTTTAAAATTTTTTTTTGAAAAATCTATGTAATGAAACATGTTTTATTATGAAACAGAAAAATACTATGGAGAAATAAAATAAGCTTTGAGTCAATACAAAAATATTTGGGACATTTTATTATCAAATCAATCAACTCTACAAAATCTGCGGAATATTTTACTCTGGCAACTTTGCAGTGGTTTTTAGATGCAGTATTAATTTCAAGTTAGGTTCTTTCCGTAGGTTTTGCTCTTTCAGCCAGCCATCGATTACTCGTTAGGTCGGGGCTAGTCGTTTTTCCCGTTCAATTTTAGAACGATCAAATGTTTGTCTTTGTTAGTACGTCTACTTGGCTGAAGTTATGTGCCTACTACATCTGTTTGTAAAGTTCTAGCTTAGAATTTGAACTTCGAATCGAATACTGGCCGAAAATAATGTTACGAATTAAAAACTCTTTCGTCAAATCTTTTTTCTTTATTTCGCCTCACCTTAGCCATTTTAGCGGAATAGAAAAATCCAACGTGTAGAGCGGACCAATAAAAACAGTAACAGGTTCAAAACTTTAGTACGTGCATTAGCCGAGTTTAAACCTAACACCAGCTACGGACGTTTACGTAACATGTTAGGTTTTTCTTTAATTTCGTTTGTGCTCTTCACATCTTCGCTGTTCCGTGTTTTTTCTTTGTTTTTCCGCAACATTCAGTGCCGGAGTAATTTGTTTCATTTCGTGCTTTATTTAGGATCTTCAGTTATTTTGCTGGTAAGTGGGATGCGAATTTTAATTAAATAGTATACAAGTTAGAGTTGTTTATGTTAGCGCGTTTTGTTATTTATGCATGAGCCGGAAATAAAAAGTTTAAACTTGCGCTGCACTTTTTTTGCTATGCAAAGTTGTGGGAGCAAATAGCTCGCTTCTTGAATAATATTTAACTTACCGCTTAATGCTAAGTTGATGTATTTTTTGTTCGGAGACAGCCGAAGCATTTTTTAACTGCAAAGAAACAAGTAGAATACTAGACCTATCAGTTTTCTACTTAAGATCAAATAATAAGAAGCTCCGTAGAATTTGTTATTTTAGATTGACCTATATAGCTCAGCGGATAAGCTGAAGTGGCAGTAGGAATAAAGCGGAAATAAAGAAGTGACTGCCGTTTAGTGTTGAAAAGTATTTCCGCCTTAAAACTTGATTTTATAAAAGCTCGTAAAAGAGTTTACGAAAGGTATAAGAAATAAGCAATGAGTAAGGCAATTGAGTATTGCTTAATGACCAAAAACTTCGCTTTGCTTTGATTAAAACTCATTTTTGGAGCTCTCTTTACTCTTTGGGTAAGTATCACGATTAACCATTACTAATCAATAGTTTGTTTATTTGGGAGTTGGTATCTACGAGTACATACATGTCCATTAAACTTCCTACAGTCAAAACATAAATTATAAGCCAAATCCAATAGGCACATTCCTAAAAAAACAGCCCGAAGCATTATTTTTCATCGTCATTCCCTCACTTTTTGCTTCCGTTTCGTCGTCCATCATACAAAGTCTCGGACTTATCTATCCCCGCAGAGCATCGGGGCCGTTCGTCAATCAGGATGACTGCTTCTTGACAGCCGACGTCATGAGGCGTGAGGACCAATACGTTAGTACAGCCAGCTGGATGTGCCACGCGCCTTCGATGGGGGGCATTCAGAGGGACGAGAATGAAGCGAGATTGAAAATTGGAATAGAATTCAGCGTTTGACTATGAAACATAAAATATACGCATTACTAGCAGTACTAGCAACTGTAAGCATTATTTGGGAGTAACAATTAATTAATTTGTTGTATCATTTTGTTATAGAGTCACATAATAAAGGTATGTTTTTGTACCAGGTACCATAAAAGTAAGTTAATAATGTTTAAAATGTTAAAAGAAGTTGTTTTCTATATTTATATTATTGCAATGCAAACTTCACTTCCTATATCTCCACAAAATTTAAAGTTTCCCATAATGTACTTGGCATAAATAATATATGTTGTTTCCTTTAAACAATGGAATGTTTTTTTGTTTCAAAATAATGAATTAACACTTGACTACCGATTACTGCTCTTCGGTAAGCTGTCTAAAAATTCAAGTGTATAATTCGATTAGGTAAGTCAGCTCAATATCCTTTCTCGAACCTCAGAATAACCACAATAGTCTTCTGTTAATTGAAACTGAGTAAACCCCACAGAAGCAATTTATGATGGCTAATAAATGGCTTAGCGTTGCATCGCACGGTTACCAAGCTGTTTGTATTGCACTAATGGACATTTTGTTATTAAAACTCACACATGGAGTCGAACAAGAGGAAAATAATAAAGAATGTGTGTTAGAAAAAAGCAATAACGTCGAGTAAAGAGTTGAAAGGGATATTTTAACTTGGACTTTTAAAACATATTTTGCTTGAGAAATTTGATAGCAATTATGGAATGACAGAAACGTTTTAATAATCCCTTAATTAATTCTATACGACAATAATAGAGCGATGATATTCAACTTACTTACAATATATTTAAGCCACTTGGATAACAAAAAATTTCCATGTAAAATTGACAACAGTTCAAAAGTTAAGTTAAAAAAAATGTGTTTTATCACTTTAAAAGCCTCATTTGTCTCATAAGATTTCTTTATTAGCAACACAACTTTGTCCACAAACATTCCTTAAAAACAACACAATTCAATTTTGGAAAACCATAAAATTACATGCTAATAACTGGCGTTTAACTGAAAATAAGGTTGCTCCCACGTTGGCGTTTTGCCATTCGCCGTTTAAAACCTGTGGGGAACGAGCCTTTCATTATTTAATTCAACAACCATCGGTCTGCAGCCAATGCCGGGATATATGGCACAATTTCAATAAAAGTTTGTTTGTGGAGGCATTAAATCGACGACGCATTCTGAACTTGATATTTGTACAAGGTTTTTTAAATAATTTTCATTTTTATTCTCATGTAGAAAAGGTATTGTAAGGTTTACGTTTGTATTCAATTATGTATTTGAATATTTGGCTTTGGCATATTAATAAATATTTATTTTTTTGTTTATTGGTAACCAAAATATTTATCTAATTGGGAGTCTTTCAAGCTACAATCTAAAAGCTCCATCAGTTTTGTAATCAAGGCAATAACTAGGGCTTTATAACTAGTCGCCGCTGGATGTTATTTATTCTAAACGCAATAAGGATATGTTAACTATGAACAAATATACCTACATACCCACTTTATTAATAAGCGGCAACATTATATGTCAATCTAATTTTGGATTGTCCTTCAACACTTGTACACTTCTGACTTCCAAAAGGTTAAAGATAAGTCTTAGTAGGTACTCGTAAATAGCAACCGTACAGTCTTCAGCTTAATCCCCAAGGATTTACTACAAATTATAATATTACGAGTCTAAGCTTACGTCATTGGTAAACCGAATCCACATCTCAAGGCGTTCTGAAACGGATTCCTCGTGGTGTCAATAATTTATAGTTTCATAGCTAACATATTCCAGCTTGCATATTCTGAATAACATGAAGTAACATTGTCGTCTTTAACGATTATATACAAGAATGGTTTCAGGAATTCACCTCGGGGCACGTCGGCAACTATTCGGGGTTTCTCGGTATTTTCGTATTTCGAACGTCATACAAGATGCTGCGGTTGTCGGAGTAAATATTGTGTTTACTTTGGGAGTATTAAGATTGAGGGTACATTTTAGGAATTAGTTGACTGAAGGCGTGTTTCGTAAGGCCCGCGGTTTTAAAGCTTGACAGACTGATTTTTATTTGTTGAGTGATTTTAAGGGTTCGGTATGACAAAACATGAAAGAAGTACTTAAGATACTTTAAGTAGGGTAGGGATGGAAAGATGTTAGGTATTAGCATTGTGGCACTAATTGACACCTAGGTATGTTTTATATTAATCATTTGATGACAAATGTTCTTTTACAAAATTTATTGTTATTCTTTCAACTTTCTAATTCCTCCCAATATTGAACTAAAGAAACTAAAACTTGTTTGCTAACACCGCGAAGCCATACAAAACAATATTTATTTCGCGCGCAATATCAAATCAAATAAAAAATCCCGTGATTTATTACCAAAAAAGTAACTGGAGTGTTTGGATTGTAGCAAGCAGCCAATTGAATCCTAAAATAAACATAAATCTAAGAAGGAGAAGCCTACTAACTGACAAATCGTTGTTGGTATCGACTTCATAGATTCGGGAGAAAATATTGTGCCGCAAAATGATCAATGGCGGGGTTGGGCGGAATTGTGTATATGGTTCCGTAGCTTATAATTGTTTACGATTTTGAATATATTGTCTTCGGATTAAAGCTATGTATGGCACATGTAATCTAAGAACTCTGTCACATATGCTTTAATGTTTTAATAGAAATTAATATTTTGAGAATTAACTAATATAAAAATGGGTGTAACTTTTTTAAAGAAGATTCCTATTTTGTTGGAATTCACCCAATTTTACCAAGACTCAGCAGACCTTCTTTGTTTTTATGGTTTTAATTCCCATGTCGTTGTCATTTTGTACTTTTTTAAACTTTTATTATGAGCGAAGCTATGGGCAATAACAATGACGAACTATATAGGTATGTAAGCCCTTTTCTTCTTTCACTATTTGGAAAGTAACTCATAAAGTAATTAACAAAGGCATAACGGTTCTTTCACTTCCCTTACTACATTTTTTGTTATAAAAAGAACCTTAAAAAGAAAAGTTTCCCCTCGTTTCGCAGCGCAGCGGTGGATCATTTAACACTTGATTTGATTAACGATAGGGGAAACTGGGCTTGATCGGAATACTATAAACAACTGTAAGAATACGGAAACGTTTGTTTTTTTTTTCGTTTTATTATTCAGAAAATGATAATTGGAAAGAAACTTTTTCGTTCAGCATTAAGGATTACACATATTCTACAAAACATCAGTGTTAACAATTTTCTAACTTTAACCGGGCTAAACTCAACACATTGGTCCTTCAAATATTTTTTAAGTAACTTAAAAATACATATAATAACAAGAAAAATGCAAAGTAAGTTTATCGCCGGAACAAAGAATCAGTTTTTTTTTGGTGTGAGACAACTCTACATTTATTTAGTACAGTAACTCATTTATCTTAACTCGATTATGTCGCAGTCACAGGTATTAAAGTTCAACTTCAAACAAAAGTGTACTAATATAATTAATTTTTCCTCTCGTTATCTCCAAGTACGTTCTATTCAAGTTTTCTTTTTATTTTTAAGTCATTTCTTACTCTGCGAAGGCCCTGTTCAACTGAATGTAATTTGAATACGGGACTATGCATTCATGGGAGTCGGGATTTTAACTTTAATAAATTAACTTTAGATCTGTAATTCTTTGTGTTTTAAAAGAATTTGCGCTCGCCGCGATTTTTATTCGAATTCACAGAAACTTTTTATTATATTTCTTTGCATTTACTATAAAATTATCTTTTATTGAAACTCTTGGAATAAAACGGAGATTTAATAAATAAATTACTTATTGACTAATAATTATATATCTACTATTAATTATTAAATATATTTCATTTGTGAAATTGCCTACGCAAAATTGAGTACATTGATAGACTTATGACGGTAGGTATATCATACTATTTCAAACTTACTGTTTTAAAAAAATATACCTGAAAAAAATCAAGTAAATCGTTTAGGTCGCAAAGATACTTTAAGGTGGAGGCTTTCAGATGTTTGTGATGATCGATAATGGCAATAAATATTCACCTCAAAAATCAGAAACGATATATTGCCTTGTAACAATCGCGATGAAAACGATACAAAATGGCGCTATTGGTTAAACCAACTTTCGGCGTATAAATTGGCGATCGGCCATCGTTTCAAAAACTGCTGTAATTGCCGGCTATCATAATTTAATTCTGCTAACGCAGTGGTGCTGATGCCAGAATACCAATAAAAATTGGAGCCAACATCTGTTGGAATGTTGGCCATCAATTTTATACCAATCCCGAGGGTTGGATGGTAAAACTGTCGTATTGATTACGGGTCGTGCAATCAAAGTATTGTCCATTTAATTTATAAATTACTAGTAAAACTCTTTTAAAAACCTACAATTTGTCTAAGTACCAATCTACCATTTAGAGGGGTTTAGGTATCGTGAAAATAAAATAGGAATAAATGTGTTATGATAACAATGGTGGCGCTTTGTGGGTTTGGCTTTGAAGTAAGTAGTAGCTGTCCATGGTGGAAGAATTAAGCGTGGCTTGGTTGGTATGATTAATTTTACTCGGTCTCCCCATTTCAAATCCTATAGACACTTATTTTATGTTATTGTATAGGCACGCATAGTATGTGTATATAAAGCTCTCGATTCCTTTAAAAGTACAAAAAAATATAAAAGTAACTATAAACGGAGTGTACGATAAATTAATCAATCGGCTTACATATAAAATATATAAACACAATAAAATATAAGGCAATATACATACCTACTACAAATAACTAACTGCTTCAATAAACATTATTTTTCCCATCATCTTGTATTCCTAAACCTACTCATTTTCTCCGACAGTGATTTACTAAATAATATTTCCCCAAAGATAACAAATAGTGGCCATGATATGATACACTGATAAAGTTAATGACACTATGTGATAATCCATCAATAGACAAGGCACATTAGTCATGAGTAGGTATATCAATTAAGTAATTATTAATAAACCTTCTTTGATATTAAGTCTGTACTTATATTTATGTCGGAGAGAACACAGATTCGATGGACTTGGCCAGTTGAAGAACTAATTTACTACCTACCTTGCCTATGTTTTGAAATGTCAATGTCAATGTCAGCGACTAAATGAGATATTGGTTGCGTCAAGTCGTCTTTACTTGGGTGTAGTCGGTGCGAGGCTTTATGAGTGAACGACTGAATGAGTTTCAATCAATTTCCGTTGTGTCTAGTTAGCCCATCTATCTTGTTGAACGGCTCTCTTCTTGTTGGGACCGTGGGGCATTGCAGACGTGTAGTGAATAAATCAGTGATGGCCACACGCCGAATTCACCGCGCTTCCTATATCCATTTACATCCTGACGAATCTTCATGATTATTGTAAAGTTGCTTAACGTTGCGATTAATACACGCCCATACATGAAGTTCTGCGTTTTATTTCGAAGTTTCCGCCACAATCGAACTTAGTGATAACGAACACCCCGACATCAGAAGTGGGATGGTGAAACCACTTACCACGATGTACGGATGATGTCCTATGTGCTACGAACTATGTGAAAACCTTTGTGAAAAGATTTTTGTGGAAACCACGTGCTATTAATGATAATAAAACTGCGTGCCATGTGCTTCGGATGATGAGAAAACCACGTTTCACGTGCTATGGACGAAGAGAAAACCATGTTTCACGTATTGTGGATGATGAGGAGGCTACGTCTCACGTGCTACTGATGAGGAAACCACGTTTCACGTGCTATGGATGATGCGATAACCAGGTACCACATGCTACTGACGTAATTGCATTATGCTGCGAAGAGCAACGATGGATGATGTGTATACCTTGTGCTACAAATGATGTGATAACCACGTGCCACGGACGATGCGATAACCACGTTCCACGTGCTACGGGTGAGGAAACCCCGCTCCACCTGTACGAATGACATTCCATGTGCTGCAAATAACATCGATGGAAACGAGAAATTGTAGCAGCTTTTGGAACAACAGAATCATCATAAACCATCGGTGTGTAATTACGGAGGCGAGATGATACGCACAGGAAAATAGAACATCCTAGGCCGCAACCGAGAAACTGCAATGACAAGACATTATGCATTGAGTCAGCGCCAGTAGGACCGGAGCTTCTAAGGATATAGTGTGGACAAGATAACGTGTGGGCCTTTACAACAAAGGTTTGCCAATGGAGATCCTGCGTTACGCTACCCGGTGAGAGTTTCTGTTTTCATTACGAGCTAAGTGTGTTTAAAATTATTTTAGACGAGTGTTATTTAGCCGTCTCAGTTTTCCTCATTGCTTAGAATTAATGTTTATCGAACTATGTGATACTGTGTGATATCATTTGTTTCAGGAAAACTGCTAGTATGGTGGAATTTGCTTGATGTTTGATGATGATTGATGGGACTATACCAGAAGTCGTTCTGCTCGATCGGTATACCTTGGAGGGTGGTTCGTGAGTGCGTACTGGCGGTTGAGTCTGGCGAAGGTGAGGTTTCAGGGGAAACTATGGAGATATTGGCAACGAATATAAAGGAAGCCTAGTTGTTTAATTTGTTTTTTTTTAATAATTTTATTTCTAAATGAAGTAGTCAGTTAATGCCCTGATTTTCGAATGGTGCTACGGTACTATTAATTAAGACTGAAAGTTGTGACTTTAGTTTTGCTTTGTTATTATTCTGCTTTACATGCTATGGGTCTTAATAAATAATCTCTGGGAGGTTGTGCCTCTTTGGCAGTTATTTTAGACGAGTCTTATTCTGTCGTCTCAGTTTTCTTAATTGCGTTAAATAAAAGTTTTCCGAACAATATGATGCTGTGTGATAAAATTTGTTTCAGAAAAGCTGCTACAATTGTGAAATTGCTGGATGGTTTGAATCTGGTAAAAACAAAATAGAAACATTGAAGTACGCGGCAGTACCTACATTATTACGTTATAACCGGCCGGACACAACTTGACTGGGTGATGTACAATGTTTTGTAATAATTTATGGCAGAGTGTGTTCTTAAATTAAATTGTGTTTTGGCGGGAGGAGTTATGCAACCGATTTGGTTACAAAAGTCGCCAGCTGACATAGAATTAGCGTGCAACTGGCTCCTATCTACGCCTATCTACCTACCTACCCACCGACCTACACTTACCTACCTTTATGTTTACAATTGTTCTTTGATTAGTGGCTCTTGAACTATTTCATGTGTTGCATTTCTTATTTGTTAGTTTCAAGTTAAAACAAGTTATTTACGATCAAAAGAAATTATTGGTTTTTACATTTAGTGTTGATCGATGTTTAATAATAGTATAGGTACTGGTGTTATTAACAACTGTAATTCACACGTGTTTTAATATGTTTCGAGGATACATCGAATGGCGATAACAATAAACCAAAGCTGGATCCGCGAGGACGAGCAATGTCGACATCAGGTCTTAACCCAGCGGTGCAGCAACAGAAGGTGATGACCTTGATTTACGAGCGATTGCGGCATTGCGGTGGCCGAGGCAAGCCAGCGTTCGTACCGATGTGTTGATTGACGTGTGAGCTGTGAATCTTCCACGGATTGTCTAGAACGCAAAGGTGAATCGTATTCTTTCTTTCTTTCGATATAGTGCTGAATGCTCGTTAGTTAATGAAAGTTTTGGCGCGAAATATTATGTGGGATCTTTTAAAAAGGTTGTAACTGTGGCGTATTGGTCAAAAGCGTGTATTCAGCACAGAACGAATTTCATGTCATATTGGGAGACACCATCGGACGCCTATAGGGCTGTCTCGAAGTGTATTAGACACGATCAGACGCCAGTAAGGCTGTCATGAAGTGTCGATGCTTATTGAGAGTTTGTGGACACAATCAGACGCCAGCAAGGCTGTCTCGAAGTGTCAGGGGCACCATCAGACGCCAGCAAGGCTGTCTCGAAGTGTCAGGGGCACCATCAGACGCCAGCAAGGCTGTCTCGAAGTGTCAGGGGCACCATCAGACGCCAACGGGGCTGTCTCGAAGTGTCAGGTGCACCATCAAACGCCAGAAAGGCTGTCTTGAAGTGTCGGGGCTCGTAGACACAATCAGACGCTGATTCAGCTGTCTCGAAGTGTCGGGTCCATTGGAGCTGTCTTGAAGTACGCAATCAGACACCAGCTACGGTTGTCGTGAAGCCTACCATCAAACGCTTGAATGATATTATTTTGGCTATCGAACCGATCATTATTTTTATGATTTGATTAATTTGTTGCATTTTAATTGAAGCTGTACAGATTAAAATCGGATGTAATTTGAGATGTCATTTGTTACCTTCTTACCGTTTTATTTTGGTCAGGTTGACCGAGCGAGCTACTGCTGTGTTGTTTCTTTTGCAGACTGCTATCACACGAGGCCAAAATGTCGGAAGCACTAAAACGAACTGAAGTGGGCATTAAAATAAACTGCGAACTTATTAACAACCTAAGATACGCCGGTGACACTGTCTTGATGGGTTTCAGCAAAAAAGATCTACAGGCTATCGTAAGCAAAGTTCACCAGCTCAGTGAAAGAGATGGCCTCTCCATTAACACGTTGAAGACTGGGGTCATGGTTGTATCTAGAACGGTTATTGACCCTAAAATTTATGTCGCAGGAGTTGTTCTGGAGCAATTCCGTCAGTACAAATACCTTGGTGCTTGGGTGAACGAAAAATGGACCTCTGACCAAGAGATAAAGGCCTGGATAGATCTTGCCCGTGCCTCGTTTAATAAAATGAGGAAAGTTTTGTGCTGCCTCCGAGTATTGATGTAAAGCTCCGAGCTCGCACTCTCCTTTGTTATGTATGGCCTGTCGTCTTATGCGGGTGTGAAGCGTGGACCATCAAGGACGATACTAAAAGACGCCTAGAAGCCTTTGAGATGTGGTGCTATCGTGGCATGCTTCGCATCAGTTGGACTCACGGGGTTGCTAACGAAAGAGTTCTACAGCATATGTGTCGAAACCGTGAACTACTGCAGACCATCAAAAAGAGAAAAATTTGGATATCTCGGTACAGACACGAAAGGTATCAACTGCTTCAATTAATAATGATGGGAAAGATTGAAGGCAAACGACGCGCTGGTAGACGAAAGAAATCATGGCTTAGAAACATCCGGGAATGGACAGGAGGTGGTCAGCGTAGAACAACTTTTTCGCTGTGCTCAGAGCAGGTCAAGATTCCAAGAGCTGATAGCCATCCAGTAGCGGAGAGGCACTGGAAGAAGAAGAATCACACGAGGACGTGTGAAGCGTCAGGAAGGCCGTGTCGGAGAGAACACAGATTCGATGGACTTGGCCAGTTGAAGAACTAATTTACTACCTACCTTGCCTATGTTTTGAAATGTCAATGTCAATGTCAGCGACTAAATGAGATATTGGTTGCGTCAAGTCGTCTTTACTTGGGTGTAGTCGGTGCGAGGCTTTATGAGTGAACGACTGAATGAGTTTCAATCAATTTCCGTTGTGTCTAGTTAGCCCATCTATCTTGTTGAACGGCTCTCTTCTTGTTGGGACCGTGGGGCATTGCAGACGTGTAGTGAATAAATCAGTGATGGCCACACGCCGAATTCACCGCGCTTCCTATATCCATTTACATCCTGACGAATCTTCATGATTATTGTAAAGTTGCTTAACGTTGCGATTAATACACGCCCATACATGAAGTTCTGCGTTTTATTTCGAAGTTTCCGCCACAATCGAACTTAGTGATAACGAACACCCCGACATTTATATAATGAAATGATTTGGAATAAAACATTTTTAAATATGTTTACTTTTTTAACTGAGAAAAGTTTTTTTTTGAAAAGGGTTTTGTGTCATCTGATAAGAGCCATGCACAGGAATATTGTTTTTTCGAAAATAAAGTAGGTATGATTCTTGTTTCTTTGCAATCATAACTAAAAAGTAGGTTTTTTTTAAGTAAAAATTGTTCAAAATAAAGTTGTCCAAACTATGTCTATGACTTTTTAACTCAACTAGCAGTTATTGTAAATAACCTTTAAGCTATTTACATTCTTTTTTTAAACCCTTTTAACTCATTTTGCCGTTTATTTTTCGTAGCTGTCTAAACAGACTGCGCCCTATTGGTAAAATAATCGAATATTGTGTTAACGAACGACAGTTAATGTCAGTTAAAGGATTTTAATTGAGGTGGTGTACAATAACATAGTAAGTAAATCAATTAGTCGATGTACAGGTTGTCTGGGGTTCACGACAAATTGGTTTATTTTGCGAACATCCTGTACCTGGGTAGGCGAGGCCTATAAAGTGAAGTTGGTCCAGTAAAGTTGTACGATGTTAATAGTGATGTAGTTTTAAGACATTAAGTAAGAGTAGTCCAAAAAGAATCATGTGCTATGACGAAATAATAAGACATGATTAAGTTACTTAATACAGTTATAAAAATGAATAAAAAACACATGATACCTATCTGCAGGTGAGGTATAAAATATCAAGGAACTTAGTTCTGCTATTTATCGATGTATTTAAAAACTTGACATACATTTAAGTTTTATACGGATGAGATATCTGTATATCAATACCGGTAAAAAAAACAGAAGAAAACGCGTGTCAATCTCAGTTTTTGCTTTGGCGACTCTGGCTCGGTTATAACTCTTTTGCTGATAGGATAAGGTCTATTTCATGGCTTTCCAAACATAGTAAACCTAACCAGGCTAAATTGGTTAGAATTACTGACTTGGAAACGTACCGTGGAAAAAAACTCATGTAACTTGACCTACCATCGAAATACGACACACCGACTAAAAGCACACCCTTTTCCCTTGTTTTTTTTACGTATAAAAACGGAGCAAAGACCTAATAAAATAATCCAATATTTTTGATCAGGCTTCGGGCTGCGTTGTTCGCTGCGGCAGGAAATTCAATTACTGATCAGCAATTTTCAGTTGGAAATTAATCAGAGGAGAATTTTCTATGAATTTGCAACTCCATCATACTATATTAAAATTGCAAACTAGTTTCTTCATCAGCTCATCGGATTATGAGGCATTGTTAAGAAAATGATTTTTTTTATTATTTGCTACAACATTTTATGAGCGTAAACCATTCTAGCGACTTTAACCTTATTCTTTTATATTCCAGTTTAAAAACGTTTCCAAAATTATTTTTAGTTCATAAACTTTTTAAGTGTCGTTGCGACTGAAAATTTTGATCGTTATAATTAATTTTGCAAAATTACGGTCACTTAACGCATAAGTATATTAATCAACTTAATAAATATGGACTTCAGTATGCGGGATGTTTAAAGTGCCGATACTTTGTACCTATAGTTTTAAACAAACAATTAAAATTTCAGCGATGCAGAAACGAGGGTAATTTATAAGTAATGTTCACTGTAATTTAATGGATGGGTAAATACGTACTTTATCTTTATAGGTACCTTTCACTTTAGCGCTGTTGTTCATTGTATGAAAGCTTTTTTTAAGTGAGTAAGTTATTCAAACCTACATCTTCATAAGCCAATTTCAGTCCTTAGCTAAACTTACTATCTTAATTACTATTTTTATTTAAAACTAAGGATTTTTGTTTACAAACTGAATTCTCCAAGTCTTATTTTCAACTACAGATATATCCACGGCTCCGTCTTTCAATTCTTAATCTCAGTTAAATCCGATGTTCTTACATAGAAATAATAGAATAATTCATTCATTCAATTAAATTAAGCTGATATATTTTAGTAATAAACTAACTATTAATTATATTATAATCCTATCATTATAGATAGTTTGTTTTAAGGTTATCCTTTTTTTTAAAAAAAATTGCGAAATAGAATGAATTAAAATTTTAAGTTTTTATTCCACAATCTAGTAAACTTGCAATTTTGTCATTGTCTGCGGTTAGGACGGACGTGTTTGTGACCCTTTTCCGTCTTGCGGTTATCACAATGTTTGGGAACATTGAGAAACATTTGTGTTTTCACACACATAACGCCTAAGAGTTTAAACAAGTACATGATTGCTTGTCGAGTTGGAAATTTCTGTACATTTTAATTTAAAAAAAGGATAAAATTTAGAAATATTAAGCGATGGAAATAAAATCTGAATAAGGGTATTTTCAAGTAACGCTTACCAATATGGGTTCTTGCCAATGTCAATAAATCAAGTAAAGATTATCATAATTTTATAAAACATCCCAACAAATTGCTAATACCCATCTGATTAACCCTAAAGGCAACTTAGTCCCTTTATGTAGGTACTTAAATTACGGTTCTCCGATAAATTCATCAAAAGGTTACACCTGATATATGTTTCATACCGTTTGGGAAAATTTTTGTCGAGATTATAATCGATTTAAATAATTGCTGTAAAATTGGATTTCTATTGGACAATACATTGGTTGTGACACCTTACAATAGAATTATTATTTATCACATTTGGCTAATAAACCCGAAGTTATACAGCCTTTCATTTAGTAGGGTATAAAAAGACCAGAGAAATAATTCAGCTTAAAACTCATTTAGGCACAACTGTAGAAGGAAAAAATACTTTCCTAACGTCTGGATAATCATATAAGCGAGTGTGAAAAACTGATAGCAGTGGCTAAAACAAATATTGAGTAAGTAAATTGCCTAAGGATTATCTCAAGTCGTATTTGCCGTATAAGTTCATATTCGTATTAGTTCATATTTGAACTCTTATCAAGGTCACAATAAAGTGGATTAGTTTCACCTTGACCTTATGACTAAGTTGAACGTTTAACCAACTCACATTATTACTTAATTACTGTTTAAGTTAGTTTCAATTTCATTGGTTCTTATAAAGTTACATAAACACAAACTAACCACACAATTTCAGGAATTGAGACGAACTTAAAACTTAGTGTTCCTGATAACTTTGCCAATTAAATCACTTAAAAACATCTTTATCCTTATCCATTGAAAACCGTTTCTATTTGTTTTTGTCTTTCTTTTGATGCGTTGATATTTTGGCTGAAATCGCACTCAAACTTTGTAGGTACTAAGATTTTTTCTATAAAACTTTTGTTGACTGCCTTCTTATAGGTACTTTAATGAGCCTCCCTGAGGCTCACCCTGGTAACAATAAGACTTGTTCTTGGCATTTTTTCCTCAACATCATCGTCCATCCGTATACCTACTATAATAGGTAGGTGCCTTCGAAACACTTCTTCATACAGTCGAGTTCACAACACAACGTTAGATCATGCGTGTGCTATTTGTTTATCGAAAATGCACGCGATCGGAAAAATGTTCCAATGTCCCGACACTGACAGAGCTGACGTTTGACTGATGATCTTACAGAACCTTTTCTATTGTTCCTTGTTTAAGCTATATTGAAAGCAAGCAGTTGGGGTTTTTAGTAAGCAAGTTTACATAATGTAAGTTTATGGTTTATTTTACTGATTTAAGCGGGGTTTTAACATCAGCGACGCAATTTACACTCGAAACACTTAACATTGAAAGCATCAATAAAACCGAAATAAAAACATATAACATATAAATCATTATCCTTTGAAGTGATTTCCTCTTCAATATTTACATTTGAAAAAAAAAACACCAGTCAAAACATTTCCATTCTTTTCATCCAAGTTCCTGCCCAGAATTGCCATCGCTTTGTTAAAACTGCAAAGCAATATTCGGATGCAATCGTTTTTAGTTCCCATCTCAATTGGCGTTGAAAACAAAGTTCTGTTATGAGATATGCAGGGGTTTGTGTCAAAGATGCAATTGATTGACGAAAAAAGGTCAGCAGTAGCAGCCAGTTTTTGAACTGCAGTTTTTATTCCTCCGGGCGATATTGGCGTGGAGGGTAACTGTAGGTAATGGTTTTAGAAAGAGGGTAAAAAGAGTCGGTAGAAACTGTTGGTTACACATTATACATTTATGTTTAGTGATCAACTATAGCTTGACATCATTGATCAACTTGCCGTAGGTTTCAATAATATTTTACACATATATTTTAAAACTTTAAGAAACAGTCAAATAGTTGGTTAATACAAAAAGATAATTGACATTGAGATATTTCCAGATCGTAGAACACTTGTTTATCTTAACCTTATTTCGTTATTCTTAATCTTACACAAATAATACAGTTGTAAACTTGAACTTGCAACTTGGTTGCAAACTTATGAACCTCACTCATGAAACCCTGAAATAACGTTTAGGTAAGAAAAATGGACTTAAATAAATCTAAAGCAATAAACCGCATGTCAAGATAATTGAACGTCTTTTAATGCATGTATTCGCTCTAAATAAGCGGAAAACAAAATTTTCTTACACAAGAATGATGGACAAATTCCTTGGTAAACGACTCCTACCGCTCTGGGACTATTTATCTGAATTTGAATCGCATTTGTAACAACAGATATTTGTCTTTCAAGCCTCCAGAGATGTAATGTAACGTCTCCGCAATTTCGTTCTTGTAATTGAATAAGAAATCTGCTTCTAATGGGGAGATCACTTCGTGTACTTTTTCAGGAATGATTTCGATTACGCTTTGTTGCTGTTCGCGTTTTTGATAGAGGTCATTCAAAATATATGGGAAATAAAATGGGTTTATTTATTAAACTAATTTTAACTTATTAAAACTAGTTTTTGTAATAAACTAGCTTCTCGCCTGCAGCCGTTCATGCTTTGAAAACAAAACATAGCGCTATCTTTTTTGATTAATAATTATTTTGAATTTAGCATTCACCTCAACAACTTAGTTTAACGTTACAAACTGGTGTGTGATCCTGGGTTACTTTTTATAAACGTACAAAATATTATTCAAATTTATAATATTAGTAGAATTTATATTGAAAATACACTTCTACAGCATCACGTTTGTAAGTATTTTTAATTTTCCGGCGCTGCTTAAACGCTAGACGCCATGGTGGTAAGTTTGCTTTCTAATTTTCCGGTTGTCGTGAAGAGTTTCAAGGGAAATACGATACACAAATAGGTTCAAAGAACCAAATAAATAAAGCGAACACCTGCTCTTTCACACGACCTCCAAAAGAAGAAGTAAAACGCTCTTAGACTTATAGAAATATAACGTAAAGTAAGATAACTTACGCCATAACCCCAAAATTACCCATGAGAAATTCGGTGCTTGACTTTATTAATTGTATTAAATTTTGAAATACGTTTAAATCTGATCCTAAGTAATAGAAACAACTTGCTCAAAAGGAATGAGATTACGCGCCAAAATTAACGTCATTCAAAAGGATTTCGATAACGCAGGCGATGATTAAGGCCCGTAACTTTGGCTATTTCTTTGAATTTATTGTTGTTCAATACTCGCTTAATATTAATGCTTTTAATACGAACTCGAATAGGAAGGGAAATCGTTAGTAGTAAAGCCTTATTCATAAACGCATTTGGAAATCAAAGACATTAGTTAAAATACGTTTTTGGACTGTCAATCTAATTAACCTTTTGATATCAACAGAGACAACCCTTTTTTACATTCAGTCCAAGTGGAGTTTCCAAGCAGTTTCCAATTATCAAGGTTTTAAGTTTGAGTTAAATGTACATGTTCCAAAAAAATATGTTGCGGACCTCTGTTGCTCATGCTACTCTTTAAGAAACCCAAGTCTAACTCTAGACATCGACTGCAGCGATTAATGTTCCTTCTCGACCGGTGAAATATCACCGTCGCACTGAATACCGACGGTAAGAAAGGACAATGTTCTTTCGTTTCGTCTAGTCAGGGTGATCAGATTTCTCTAAGGCTACCTACGCGCCCTCAACACCTATGATATACGGGGTGTATGTGGGCGACGGTGATCACTTAACTTCATGTGACCCGCGTGCTTGTTTGAAATCCTAACTCATTTATAGGTGAGGGAAACATGTAGGTAATTACACGCTGATTTAAAATGACAGGAACCTATTACACGCAATTCTTAGCTCTTCCCCATTTTATGTGCCAACAAGACTAAAATAAAAAAATGCTGTCTATATTCACATTATGAGTAAAAATATGAATTTTCAAAGTAACAATAGTTGACTCAGTTAATAAGGAAATGATTTCGACAATAATGTCTTTCATTGCTCGGAATAGAAGTTTTAACAAGAAAACTTCACAGCGTTCGTCGGCGATGGCGTTCATTGAAAATTATTGTAGCTGCTGTTTGTAATCTACACAAATTACATTTACAAGAGAGGACATGTCTTATGAGTAAGTTTATCTTTATGAAGTGTGATCTCTTCATCAAAAAATTTATAAAATTATAGTGTTTATCAAAAAGTATTAAAACAGTCTCGAAAATTAAATAAAATTGATTCATAAACATTTTCTCATACCTACCGATTTCACCTATGCAATATTTTTTAACTCTGTATTATTAAACCGGTTTAATATAGTTCGAAACTTCCCTTTCCTCATATTTTTTCAATAAAATTATGCAGCGTCGCCCGTAATCGCTGTATTCACCATTACTCCAGCCCTAAGTGCATACCGGGGCTATATCACAAACTCGTCAAAGATGCTTTTAAGCATTTCTAGCGCTGAACAAAATTACAAGCAAAGAAGTAATTGGAATGCACCGCACGATTCGTAGGCATAATGGGGCAATTTCCTTCTTGTTTCCCGGTGTCTTGTGGCTGCTAACCATCCCATCTTGCGGTATAGTGCCATTTTTCGTCCAAGTGGGAGGCATTTGTCCAAGTCTTTGTATTGTGCAGGGACGATAAATATGTCTAGAAGTATTTAACTTAGCATAATGGAATTTCGTGTGCGGAAATTATGAAGGACTATTTTAAGATTTCGATCAGGGAACGTTAGGACTCGTGAAAACTCGGTGTTCCCGACCTGCTTATTAAATATGCTTATAAAGCTGCTTTATAAACCACAAATGCAAAGAAGACAACTTAACCCTTTTTTCAAAAAAATCTGAAAAAAAGTGAATTTAATTGCCAAAATATTAAACATACGAGTTTCTAGTATCAACGTTAATTTATATTTTACAAATATTGACACAACATACCGACTATAAAAACTTTGAGATGCTTAGTTAAAATATAATAATAAAGCCTAAGGCATTATCATCATTAACTTACGCCCCACAAATTAATAAGCGAATAGTTAAAATTAAACTAATTGTAAGTCGTTAAGAGGGGGTATACAGGTAAATTTCCAGTCGTAATTTGTATTTTTACCCTAGAAAACAAAGCACAAATTACCCGAAAAAAATACCATAGATATTAAAGCATATTTCCAAGGGACTCATCAGAGTGAAAACATAAAAAAATAAAATTTTCTCGATAAAAAAAAATCACGAAGTTAGCTCTAATTTTCAACTATTATTCATTTATTTCCAATATTATGCATACTATTGAGCCAATATTTTAATACATACTATCAAATTATATTACCCAGCGACCCTACTAGCGATTTTAGAAAATAATGTATACTTTACGAGTTATTACATTAAAACTTATTTGGCGCTTACTACGTTTTTATTTCGCGCAGAACGCTTTCGTCTGTCGCACCTGTCCTGGGATCTAAGGCATGTTTTGTTTCATGGTTTAGTTGTGATCGCTCCGTTGAGACAAGAGGACTGTGTTTCTGTGCTCCGGGGCCGAAAAAATCTTCGTTTTAATTTCTAATTCTTGTTTGACTATGAAAAAAACCTTTAAAATATGGCTAGCAAAAAAACGCAGCAAAAGAGTATTTTTGAAATTAAAAATTTATCTCATGGCTAATTTAAATTGATTTTAATGGCTTTAAAGACAAGTTACAATGAATAGATCTACAATGAATATATATATATATATGTTACGGCTAATACCCGAAGTGCGGCTACACCTAGTTTTAGCCGGTTAGAAGTGTTTTTTATATGGAAAACTGTAAAAAACTGACTCCTTTTTCTGGGTGGTATGAAAAAAGTAACCTAACTAACCTAACCTATTGATGTTCTAACCGGCTAAAAGGTCATTGTATATAGCACATAGTAAAAAAACATTATTATAAATAAATTATTATATTACTTACCTTTGCGAATTATTTACCACCAGCAAAAAGTGCAGTACAGTCAGCATCATATTCTTCGTGACGACTACTGTAGCCAAATAGTTGATAACACCCAGTCATCATTTTCATCGTATCAAAAAGTGTCATCACATTTAATCGGGACATTCACGTTGTACTAATTTATCGAAGCGTTCAGAAAGTCTTATAGAAAGTTGCATTCAATTACGCATCAACCAAAGCGCCATCGATATCGAAGCGCCCAGCGAAATATAAAAATACGCTTTCTTCTTCTAATCGTCAAAAAATAAACCAGGAACGCACAAGTGTGCTTCAAAAACTTTCTAGCTTTTGTTTCCCGGTTCCAAGCTTTCAGGTAAAAGTCACAGTCGGCGCCGAACAATCAATTTTATGTACTAGCATTTCATGTTAAAACGTTTTAGCAAGTGAGCCTTGGAATAGTGAAATTAAACTAATTTTAACGGGTTTTTACGCGTTTTATTAAATTAATTTTGATTTTCCGACGTTTCGGCCTTAGTAGACTTAGATTGATGTCTTCATAGAGTATAGTAAAAAACGATTTTTAGAATTCACCGCCATCTGTTTCGTAATTTTCTCGCATAGTTGTTCGGGTTCACGCAATAGACGCTGACAGTGTCTTGGTGTTTCTGCTTATTTGTCTGCTGGTTGTTCTTTTTTATTTTGCTTAGTATTGGATCCCACGTTGGTGATAGCATCCAACCATCTTCTCTATTGAAGTTAGGGTGTTTTATAATTTCAATAGTTTCTCTTACCAACCTAGGAATAAAATGTTTCTCTTTTGCTAGGATTTTAACGGTATCAAATCTTAGATAGTGGTTGGGCTTGTCCATGGAATGCTCACAGACTGCAGGTTTTGTATAGCGACGCTTACAGTTTAATTTCAAGTAATAACAATCGCGTAAATCTAAGAAGTTACATAGAAGTGCCCAATTTTATTTATTTATTTATATATTTTCTTAAAGGTCAGCAACACACCCCCAAAACCTACAGTGTTGAGGGTAGTCATGGGCGGCGGTGATCACTTACCATCAGGTGACCCGCATGCTCGTTTGCTACCTATATTACATAAAAAAAAAAAAAAAAAAAAAAGAATAGTTCAGTTAACATTCTAATTTTTTGCTAGACACATTTTTATTCCTAAATTTTTAAATATTTTTTTATTTTGTTTTAAATTTGAACCTTCTTCAAAGAAGTTTCATATTTTACACATCAGATACCTATCATTTCTTGACGTATAATTAAGCAAGAGCCAGATGCAACAACTTTCCTTAAAATAAATATTTGCCGCGCGTAAATAAGTCATAATTTCCGATCATAAAATTGTTATTAGGGTTATTGAATCCTACTATAAATTATTTTTCAGGTAGGTATCCTAACATTGGTATTCAAAATAAAATATAAATTCGTGGACAAGTAGGAACAGCAAGGACTAATAAATCATATATTGATACACGTATAATGAAACAGAATTAAAACTTTAACTTGTTCTTATTTTATTTACTTATGAACATCCGGCTCCTTAACTAGAATGTTCATGTGACTTATTGATTTTTACAATAAGTATTTATCTACTTATTTTATTTCATGTTAGCCTATAAAAATAGTACTTAGATTTTAAAAATAAACTAGAGACCAGTCCCGCGTTTGCATGTTGCACTTTTAATGCTCTCCGTTAACAAAGAAAGATGCAAAAGGTTTATCAGAGGTATCGATGAACCGATTTGTGGAATATTTGAGAATGTTGTTTGTAAGGTTCCGTACCCAAAGAATAAAATCGGGACACAAATACTAATTTTCCGCTGTCTGTGCGTTTGCACATCAGTTTGTATCTCATAGGCCGTGAGAGCTAGACAGTTGAAATTTTCACATAATATATTTTCGTTGCCGATAGAGCAACAAATATTTAAACCAATATAGATAATGATATGGAACGTTTCACCCGCGAGTCTGACTCAATTTAATAACTTAGAAAACAACATGGCAACTTCTTTATAAATGTTTAAGTTTCAACTGAGTAATTACAGTAAATATTTATGACAACGAGGGTCAAAATTAATATAGTAATGAAATCAAATATTTACATGAAACAGATAAAAACTAAAATAATTTAAATATTTTTACTATATATGTTACGGCTAATACCCGAAGTGCGGCTACACCTAGTTTTAGCCGGTTAGAAGTGTTTTTAATATGGAAAACTGTAAAAAAAATTATATTAATGTATATAAAAACTGGCTTGAATCATGAGTCGACGGAGTCCCGCTACGCGGGACTCCTTTTCCTGGGTTGTATCAAAAAAGTAACCTAACTAACCTAACCTATTGATATTTCTAGCCGGCTTAAACTAGGTGTAGCCGCACTTCGGGTATTAGCCGTAACATATACATAAAAAAACGTACGTTGCATGTTCCTTCGGATCCTCATTTATTGCAACTACTGATACTCTTACTACCTCTTGACAATTTATAATATTCTAGTATGTGTTTATTATTTAAACGATTTAAAATGGTATCTTTGAATTGAAATGCAATTTGATCATCTTTCTGAATGGTGATGATAATTTAAATTGCTTGATGAAAATAAAATGTTGTTTCAGTTTTCATAAAAAAATGATTTTTAATAATAAAATCATTACAAGTCATCTTTTGGACAAGAAATGAAAAAAAAAGTAGGTTATTTCAATTCTCAAAAAGACTGCTTAAACTTGGAATGAATCGTCTATCGGATGCCACAGCCCTGACACCATCGCTGCTAGCTAGAAGTAAACAAACTAAGCTACATGCTTTACATTTTCACTAAAACTTAAAAAAGACTTCAATCTGTCAAACAGAATCTAAAATTAAATTCTCGTATCTTAGATCAGTGGATAATTTTGTTGACTCTTTCTTACTTATGAAAACCTAGTAACATATTAATTTAAACACATATGGATACCATTCAATTCAGACGTAGGTATTACGTATGTAATAAAGCATGCCTTTACAAACAAAATATCTTCTTTATAAAACTGGGAGCCCAGTAGTTAAGACCCCGTCTTATTCTATATCTCATAAATTCATTTTTTTAATCAAATAAAGTTTTCTGTCATAACAGTTTCATCTAGACACGCTGCCTGTCAAGCAAAGTACACCTCTATTACATGAAGCATAAAGTTGTTTTCTTACTTTGTACCGAAGATTGTGAATACCCTGAGCGCTACGTTACTGATGGCGCTTTGGTTGATACTTCTTCCTGCACGCTACGATAAATTAGAGCAACCTGAATGTTCTGATGAATGTGATGACACTGGTTGATTCGCTGAAAGAGAAGACTCTGGTTGTTTTCAAGTATTTGACTACATTGGATGTTAAAAACTATATGGTGCTGACTGTAAAAGTACAAATCAGTCAACGAATTCTGAACAAAAAAATATAAGTAAAAGTAAATAAAGCACATTCTAAAAACAACATTAAAAAAAAAATATTATACACTTACTTACCTTTGCGTATTATTTACTACAAGCAAAAAGTATTTTTAGCGTTTCAAACAACAGCTAGGTGATCCGGCACTCACTTAGCCGGTATTTATCTGATTATTTTAGGTATATTGTGCGCGATCGCTCTAAACACGCGGGAGCATCGGCGTCACCGGACGACGGGACGAGAGAGGGGCGCGTGCGGCGCGCGGGTGAAATTCGATTTTTTTCTAGGTTTATGCGCGCTCTTAAAACTATATGTTTGACGCATGTGTATAAAAGCCAAATTTCATGAATTTATGAGCAGTAAAATGCAAACAGGAAATGTCTAATTAAGTTTAAGTTAAACTTTCAGAGGTTTGATTGTTTTTGGTTGCGGTTGTGTTTGAAAACTTCACAACTGAAGTATACAAATATTATATGCCATAACAGAAGTCATGATTTATTAATATTTCTATTCTTATCTTTTATTGTTATAAGTGATTACTTGTAAACAAAAAATAATGTGTTTTTTTCTATTACTATTACTTCTAAGTGAAAGAAGGCGATTTTTAATAACTACTCCGCTGAAGCCAATAATAAGCAGTTCAAGAATCGAAGGCGGACAAAGAGAACTAAACATACTGGCCCTTCAGAAAGGGTTGTTAAGGTTACTACGATCAAGGCTCTTCTTTATGGTCTGTTTATTTTAAATCACATAATAAAATATATTTTATTTCAAAACCCATATTACAACAAAAAAAGATTACGTAAAGTAGTTATAAAGAAATTTAGTTAAGCATAAAAATACAAAAAGCGTTTATTTACAATATACAATTTTGTAAATTTTCTACAATTCCAATTCCGAAGGAAGGTGAGCCAATACTTGTATATTGCGCTGTTTTTAATTAAACTAAAATAAATACGTAGATACAGAGTAGAGTCAGTTTTCAAAATGCGTTATCATTACATAGTATAAATCCAAGTCGTTAATTCTGTCTGTTTGTATGTTGGTCCGCTATCTCCTCCTAATCCGGTAGACAGATTGGAATGCGGTTTTCACCACCATTTAGGTTTTTTTTTCATTTAAATTTGTTAATAAAGTACATTTGGAAAAAGTTGTTTTAAGGTAGCTAAAAAACAATGTTTCGTGAGCAAGTCGGCCAAAACCACACCATTACGAAGTGATGGCAGATCGCTAGTGTTACACAAAAAATGGAATTAAAGTCTACTTGTTAAAAAACTAAAACTGTTTTTTTTTTCGATGCAAAACCATGGTCTTGATCCTTAAAGTTATCATTTTATTTCAAACCGTTTTAGTTAAGATTAGCACTAATGAATATCTTCCACGGAGGGTTTTCTGTGAAGGGGTATTCAGAATAACCCTACAACAAGTACCTACTTCAGTACTAATCGTGTTTAAGTGGTACTAAAGAAGCGTACGAGGGTTCATCTATTGGATCACTATTGCTGAGAAAACACGCCAGAATACTGATAATGAATCTTCCATTATTCTTATAATGGAAGTATTTTTATTATATTTTCTCAATTTTTTTCTTAGAGAGTTTTAGTTTTTTTTAATCTAAAATATTTGTGGAAGGGGCTTGTATAAGCCTACTAATATTATAAATGTGAAAGTTTGTGAGGATGTATGGATGGATGGATGGATGTTTGTTACTCTTTCACGTAAAAACTACTCGATGGATTTGGATGAAACTTTGCAGTAATATAGGTTATACATCAGAATAACACATAGGATACTTTTTACCGCGGGAAAACATCTCATTCCCACGGGAAACCGACTTCCACGCGAACGGAGTCGCGGGCGGCCACTAGTAAGTGTATAATTTACGTTAAGTGTATGAAAGCGTTACGCATAAATTTCGATATTTTATATTTATTGTGTAAACTGTATAGAGACAGCATTTTTAAAAATATTTTGCTTAGGCGATAAGTTACTAATTACTTGCTTAACATATAAATTTGGCGAAAAGATGCCAAATAATAGGAGCAGAAGTTAAAAAACTATCAAATGTAATAACAAAAAGGTGCTATATTATTTCTTTCTAATCCTTAATCGTATCTAAATCTGCAAATAGAGGGGCTAGTCTAATTCAAAGTAAAACTGTTTAGTATAACTGCATAATAGCTTACAAATAATTACCACACCAACCTACTAAAGATGCGTGATTTTTCCTTGTATTCGTCCAAGAATGTATGATTGATGTATTAGGTCATAGGTATTCTTTGTCGTTTCTTATGATAGAGTAGTTTATTTGATGTGACAAATAACGTAACGCAGGAAATTCATTGTTTGTTTGATACAAATGAGTTCATTATGATAAAGTTCTACCAAAGCGGAGTCACCCTACATTCGATTTTTCTTTTGCTCTTGTGATATAAACATATTATATAATTCAGAGCGCTATGTATTCTATTTTCGTAAATTGTTTAACCTGATATATTTAATATATATTTTGTTTACATAATCTTATAATCGTGATTTAAATGTTAATTTACACCTTCCTAATATTGATTTAACAAAGTAGCCGTAACCAAAATGCATAGGTGTTAAAAAATATTGGTTATTGAAAATCAAAAAGGCGGTTGAAATACTACGTCCCGCTAGTTGAATACCATCGCTGATAGCCGAGCCGTAATCCACTACATTAAGCCGACCTTAAAGGCGTGATAACTCATTCATCATCACTATCACTACATAGTATAAAACAAAGTCGCTTTCTCTGTCCCTATGTATGCTTAAATCTTTAAAACTACGCAACGGATTTTCAACGGAATGCGGTTTTTTAATAGATAGAGTGATTCAAGAGGGGGGTTTACATGTATAATAACATAGTCAAGGAAAAGGAGTTTTACACCAAAATTAAGGCGAGCGAAGCCTTTTTTATTTTATTTTTATTTTATGTTTTTTATTTTATTTTTATTTTTCGAGAGGTAGAGTCTAGCTGTAGGCTCTGTCTGCAGCGACCACTGGGCGGACTCGACCGGTGAAATACCACCGTCGTACAGAAAACCGACGTGAAGTAGGGACGATGTTCCTGCGTTTCGTTCGGTAAGTGCGATATCCGGTGTCCAATTTGCATTTGGTGATATTCAATTTTTTAAAAGGCTCAGAAACACACCCCAAACACCCACAGTGTTACGGGTAGTCATGGGCGGCGGTGATAACTTACAAAAGCTAGTTGTTCGATAAAAGTTTTTTTAGTACTTAGTATTTGCACCTTTAACCTTCGGTATGAAGCCCAATTTCGAGGTAACTTAGCTGCGAGCACTGTAAACGGGTAAAAAACGTTTTGTTACAAAGTTGATTGAACAATCTGATTTCTGGTATTTCTATAACTTGCTGAGATTAATTCTCCAGACTAGACTAACACACCAACTTTGTGGCCCTAAACTAAGCAAAGCTTGTACTATAGGTACCACACAATGGACTAGGGGAGAACCTAGTTACACCCAGACACGAGCCAATTTCGAAAAACCATTTTGACGAAATTGGCCCGACCCGGGGATCGAACCCGGAACCATCCGCTTAGCAGTCCGATACTTATACCGCTGCACCACAGAGGTCGTCAAATTGAATTTATTTGCTCAGATTATAATTTACAAGTGTAATTTTGCGAGTGCACAACAAAGATTAAAATAATCAATAATAGTAGTTGCCTTTTTTTCAATATAAAGGAATAAAGATAAAAAATACAACGATATTTGAAAATGTTAATAACCTTGTGATTTAAATGTTTCAATTTTAAATTGGGAAATGTTTTACTTATTAACGTAAATCGGAACATAATCCTGTTGGAAGCCTCGGGCGGTTGGCAGATGCATTCAAACAGAAACTTGTAATTACCTACTCATATAGTTTATGAAAATATAACAACTCTGAAAACAACTGTAATAAAAAAAATATTGCCTTATTTTTTAATATGATAACTTAGTTACCTACTGATACTTATAGATTTATTTCATATAGATAGATTTCAATGATCAAAATATTTACCTATTACAAATTACTGATGAACGTTTTAGCTTTGTTATCAAGTCAATATTTGATTCCGTATTAGCATTTAGTGTATTTTGCTCGCATAGATGAATGAATGTTATTGTATAATATTTGTTTTCGAATACAGTTTCTTATTTATATAAAGCTGTATTATTTCAAGCGATAGTGCTTTTGTACTATCGTATATATCCTCGGAATGAAGAAGATTTACATGACTTACCCTGAAACAGGAGATCAGCCTGGATTGATGCAAAATAACCTTTGAATATTTTACAAGTCAAGATGAATTCGACATCGATAACACCTGAGTCCAAAGGAAAAGATTTCCATTTTAAATATTTCCTAGTTTTAAAGCTACCAAGAATTTAATAATGCAGTTTGTAGGTAAAAAGATACTAAGGTTACTTTTAACTCAATAATGTAGGTGCTTTAACATATTAATTTTTAATGATGTGCCCATTAAAGGTAGTATAAAAAATATATATTTTATGCAATATCTATCGTTTTATAAATGAGGGTCATTCCCAGTTCCCAGTAGTCTTACCGAGTAGTCTCATCAATAGAACTACTGGGAATTTTCTTCGCAATAGTCTTACTAGTAAGACCTCTGGGAACTTTTGTTCCCAGTAGTTTTACCAGTAAAACAAATATCCCAATAGTCCTACTCTCATGTAGACCTAGATATTTATAGACATATTAACCTACATAGTGAACTTGAATAAGATAAAACATAAATATGGTGCATTGAGAGTAAATAATTTACAGAACTCGGACTACGTGTTTATTGGGTTTTTTTCTAAATGACCTACAAATAATTTGCCTGTTAGCGGGATCCATATTGGCTCGTCTAAAGTTGTTTACTCGAAAATGTTCTTATCACCTATTTGTAATCCGAATGATCACTCTTCCTAAAATTTATCGTCTTAAAGTTTTACGTCATTTGAAAAAAAAACTAATAAACACGTACGTAGGACTATTGATTATTTATATTATCTTTTAGATTTTTATTGATAGAAGTATCATTTAAAATATCATTAAGAATGACTTTTAACTGAAATTCTTGTTTGACTAATCTTAAAAACTACTTGACGGTAGGTTTTTTTCCAATAAAAATAAGAAGACGTTTGGAAGAAAAAGTCAAAAAGCTTTTACGGAAATGTATAAAAGTTATTATAATTTTGCCACCATAAGCATTGAGTCAAGAAAATGACGATAAAAACAACGTGACCACTTTTTAGACCCCTGTCAGCCGTTGTCAAGATAATTCTTCATTCTAGCGAGAACCAGCTAGAAACTAGGTAAAAAAAAGCAAAAGAGATGCCATTTTTGTTATATTTTTAAATATAATTATGAAATCTGTAAAAACTGATGAAGTAAACAAGGAAGCTTAGGTACTTTAGTGGTTCCAACGGGTTGTTTTGGTTGGAAAGTCGTTTTCCGATAAATTTGTACCTACAGGTAGGTACATTTTGGCCGTGAAAGGGGATACCTCCCAGTGCTAGACAGAAAATGGGCCTAGGGCCAAGCGGGGCCCCTGTGTCGGGTCGTATGGATAGGTATAAATAAGGTACCGGAATTTTCAGTCATGATAACGATTACGATCCGACAACATCATATTTTTTTTTACGAATGGTAGAGTCTAGCTGTAGGCTATGTCTGCAGCGATTACTGGGCTGTCTCGACCGGTAAAATACCACCGTCGTCGCACAGAAAACCGTCGTGAAGTAGGGACGATGTTCCTGCGTTTCGTTCGGTGAGTGCGATATCCGGTGCCCAATTTTCTCAAAGGCTCAGCAACACACCCCCAACACCCACAGGGCTGCGGGTAGTCATGGGCGGCGGTGATCACTTACCATCAGGTGACCCGCATGCTCGTTTGCTCCCAATATCATAAAAAAACAAGAATCTATTTAAAAATAATAATTAACGCAGTGGTGTAAGATATGACTTTCAAAAAACTGGTACCTACTCATTAAAACAGAGGTAGTTTTTCATATTGACAGATTTTCGTAAATTTTTTATTAATTGTTTGCAATCTATACTAATATTATAAAGCTAAAGAGTTTGTTTGAACGCGCTAATCTCAGGAACTACTGGTTCGAATTGATAAATTCTTTTTGTGTTGAATAGACCATTTATCGAGAAAGGCTTTAGGGTATATAACATCACGCTGCAACTATAGGAAGCGAATTAATAATGGAAAATGTGAAAAAAACGGGGAAAATTAATCATCCTTGAGGGATTCCGTTGCGTGCGCTGCGAAAACGGTTCGGTCTTTGACATTAATTAATTTCAACTAATTTTAAAATAACACCGATATAAAATTCACACGCGCCGCATGATGTGCAAAACATGACGCTGCAAGGAGGAGAGGCGTTGTATGACAAAAGTTGGCGAAAAGTGTAACTCGGGAAAGATTGCAAGGCCGTGGGCAAAAGCTAGTGACTTATAATTGTCAAAAGCTTAGCCTCAATCCTACAGCTAAATAACTCGTGCAATGTAAATAAATCTCCAGACCAACACACCAACGGCGTGGCCCTAAACTAAACAGAGCTTGTACTATAGGTACCACACAATGGTCTAGGGAAGAACCTAGTTACAACCAGACACAAGCCAATTTCTGAAAACCATTTTAGCCGAAACTGGCCAGACCCGGGGATCGAACCCAGAACCATCCGCTTAGCAGTCCGGTATGTATACCGCTGCACCACAGAGGTCGTAAATCTACGCAAAACTTTAAGTAGAACAATTTGTATTACCCTTATTACAAAAAAGTCTTGATATTATTAATAACTATTAAGTTAAGTAGCAACTGGCCACAATCAATTTTAGTCACTCGGGTTAGGTCTCTTCAGTCTGAAAGTGTGGTAAGGTACTTTATTACTCACTTTTTATTAAAAGTTTGCTCGATGTAAACTTAGCTGTGGCGAGGATAAGAAAGCTTACTAACAAAGTTTTATTATAACTAACATTTTCTGCTTGTTATAAAGAAAAATAGCCGTTCCGATTTTTACCTGGCTTAAGCATAGTAGAGCCTCCTAATGAATCGCAATGTTTTGTTTTACTTTTTAGCCCCACTTACAGTGGGTCATCTCACCAACAAGTAATAGGTACGACTTTAAACAATGGCAACTTACTACTACTAACCATGAATCCTTTTTAAGTCAACAAATAGGTTATCCAGGATAGTCTGGTTATCCAGAAGTCCAACATATCCGCTCTTCCTCTCCCGGACTACGACAGAATTCGTTTAAGAATTTCCCATTATAAATAAAAAAGGTGCCGTTCAAAATAGTAATTAAACCATCTATCAATAACCTAAATAGCCAATACTTTGATGTGTATTTGTTTAATGGCCGGTACCACCGCGTGTTATAACCGCAGATATATCCCCCGTCACACACACTCGCCCCGCGATAAAAATAAATCGACGCGGTAATTTTGTGAATTTTCAGTTTAAATCGTGACGTTGGTAAATTGTTGAAATCTGACAGCGGATTTTGCGTATCTACGGATGTATAAGGTTATAGAGATATGCTGTAGTATGGAATGGGTAAATAAATGATGTGAAGAGTTATGTGATGTTAACTTTTTATTGATTGCTTGAGTTTATTTGTTTACAATGTGTTTTTTGAATTTGAAATTAGTGTGGATTCCAAAAGCTGAACGTTACAAGTTTACCACCGTTAGTAAATTAAATTCGTAGTTAATTTGAAGCGAACGTAATTAATTTGTTTACAAGCAGCAATTTCAATTGCAAATAAAAATAATATTTCTTACTTTTACAACGATTATATTGTTTCCCTGCAACAATTCTTTAATTACACCATAGTTAAAACTCCGGATTAATAAGCTAAGCTAGTTAACGACGCACTTTAAAAAGACCATCAATACATACCTACTGATACCATCATACCCCACAATCCCAAAAATTTAACAACCATACGTCAGATCAGTTTTACATTGCTGATTTCCCATAGATTATCTATTTAATCTACTGCGAATGCGAGTCTTGGATACGCTGAACGCTTGGTCTGCTGCGTTCGCTTCACTCAATATCCTACACTGTATTACTACAACTAACTGTGTGTCGCTATACTGTGTACGTACAAACAGATGCATCGATGTTACACGCTCTTGTTACCACTGGTTTCGGATGTTCCAGTCTAAGACTTGTGGTTAAGCTTGTGTTATTTTAAATGTTTTTTTGGCTATAACTATAGTTATGTATGCAATACCTACATAAAATTTTATTATTGTCTCTTTATCCCCTTCCATTTGAATATGTTTTATAAGGTTAAGTAACAAATATTTTTTTAACTTTAACAATAAATAATAGTCTGTCTGCTATATTTGACCCTCGGCGAAGGGAATGTCCACAACATTAAATGAAGGTGTTGCATTGCAGTGATGCTAAGAGCGCTTATAGCCTTTTCCATGACACGAACGAACATTCCAACCATAAGCTATCTTATCCTGTACCTAGAACTATTTATACTCATCATATAAATATTAAACCACCCTAAGCTTGGAAAGTAAATGCCCTTGCTGCAAAGGACACTGCGGGCAAGTCAGCGGTGACTTGACAAGTATGACGTCAGACGCACTACAATTTGTGCCAGTGGCTGTCTCAATACAATGAATCGTTCCACGCCGTTTTGATCATAATCCGATTGCCGCCATTGAATTCACGACACTGCTATGTTTGTATTAGTGTAGAATACGGCATGCATGGTTTAAGATGATTAATAGGAAGGCTGTGGTTTGGTTTTGTTACAGATACCTTTCACTATTAACTGGTCAAAGGTGGATAAGTAATATTTTCCGTTTAAACAATGAAATATTTTTTTACTGTTGATTAATGAGAAAGATGTGTTTTATACAGATCATTTCTTACATCTGGTGCTATCTTAGGATAAATACCTTTTTTTATTAAAAAAATTGATACTAATTTTACGGTTATATTTCCCTGTGAAAAATATATTTATAAGTAATTAAAAACCATATCAAAATCCAATGCTTTATATAATTACATGCGCGGATATAACTATACTAATATCATAAAGATATGAAGTTTTTGAGGTTCGGGGTTGTTTTTGGAACTAATACAACTTTCTTGAGAATAAAAACAATGTTTTTATAAATCTTATTCGTATTGTATCAAATCTTTTTCAAATGCCTTCGAATTTATGTTATTATTTTAATCGATAGGAACATTAACATCAATATATTACCAATTTCAATAGGAACGGTTTCCAAACTCGGTATTTACTGAGGGCTTATCATAAACAAATTCTGTCGTAATTAGTCGTAGCGGGACTGAACCTTATCCCATTGTAATAAGGCATTTAATTGCATTTAAAGTAAGAGTAGGTATCATGAATTAATCGGGGTGTTTATTGGAGGATTAATAACTAATTAATTGTATGGGCAGCCAAATGAGACCAAACTAAGTAGATTGATTATTTTAATATGTACTGTGCTACCAAATGTTTTGATCAGTGGCTTTTTAAACGGCGATAAATATTCGGTAATGAGCGATAAATAAACATCAAAAAGCAGAAAGTTGAAGTTCTGTGGTCAATTAAATGTGACTTATGTATTTCATTTCATGTATTTTGCGATTCGGTCAACAGATTTATTTTATTGCTTTTAAATTTTGTCAGTACCTACGTACGAGACTACTAAAATTGACCTTTCTGAAGGGAATCCAGTTCACAAATATTTTTCCAAAGTTTCATTCCACGGACATAAAGAAGTGGTAAATCAGTGAGTTACATGTTTGTCTTATTTGAAATATTTAATTTATCATTCTCTATAAAATAGAAATTAAATTTTAAAATAAAGTTTAAGCCTAAACTGATCACAGCAGATATATATGTCCGTCCAATAAAACCCGTCCCTCTATTCGGACACTGCGCAGAACAATCGCTGGTCGCGCGCAGGCTCCCGCCACCTGAGACTGTGTCATTAATCCGTACTCCATCGCGAACTGGAGCCTTTGAAACTTTATTCATTGTTTCAGATTCGGTGCAGTCTAGGGCTGGGTAGTCTTTTTTATTTTGGCCTTTTTGGACATCTTTGTAATTTGAGCGATGATTAATTTATATTGAAACTAGCGAAACGCCCACGCTTGGCAATGGTGTAATTTTGGACGAGTAGTTCCCGAAACATTCTTTATTAGCTAACTTCAAACAACTTTTTCTAAATGTAAAATATCCTAAAAGATGGCCAAAATGGAATTAAAATCCGTAGTAGTTTAGGAAGAATTAGCGGACAAACATACAGACAGAATTAGCAAATTGGATTTATACTATGTAATGATAATGATAATGATGTTTCAACTACAACCGGTTCAAGTGGACACACCGGAATATGCTTGTACGCAAATGCAATATTTTGCATACCTCAGTGCAAAACGACCGTATTAGCACAGGTAAAAACGCTAGTCTGAAATACCCCTTTCGTCTTGCTGCAGAATAAACTGGTGTGTTTAAAACTGAAGCAATTGCTACCGCAACTTCACTATAAAGCCGTACATCGTCAACGTAGTCCTCCTTTTCACGTAAACGCTAGACAAACGTCATCTAAAATAGAAAAACGTCAGTTCTACAGCCCACAAAACATAGTATTTAGCCAGCCCTAGCGTCTCTTCTCGTCTGGACGCAGCGTCTGCTTGCACAGATTGAATTTGTCTTTCCAACAGTAATTCTTAAGTTAATCCCTCGTAATACAGGCGCACGATAAAAGCACAATTATTGTTTGTATGAACATTTGACGACGGGGATTTTAGTATTATGTTCTCTTGTTACATTTTATTGGAGAAGTTCTGCTGGATTTCTGCTTTGTTTTTCTTGTGATAGTTTTTAATCAAAGTTTTTCAGACAATGACGGTTGGGGCTTTGTAATCGAGAAAAGTTGTTTTTATAATATTTTTGAAACAAATATGGAATGTTGATTTTACTTATGAACGATTGAAAAACTTTTCTTCTGGCGTACCTTGAGCTAAGTTAAATGAAATTTAATTCTACAAAATTGTATTTATTGGTAACAGTAATATCTTATTTTCTGCATAAACCATATTCTGGCCTTATCGCATTTCTTATGAGGTTGAAGGAACACAAATTTTTCACAAATACTTACTTCTAACAAATAAAAACTTTTAAATTTGTTTTTATCAGACCAATAACACTTGTACTAACTGCGTTAACACAAATCTGTATCCCTTATAACTTACAATCAAATACCTATCTACTATTTGTGCATCTATCTCTTTTACTATACAATTTAAATCCTCCATACCACGCTGTTTAAATTGCCGCATCTATATCCGGGACGTTTGCCTACGTCATTTATCTCAAAGAGCACTTTACATATAAATACGATGCTGAGATGAAAAATGTTTAAAATGCTGTCGTGTGTTGGTTGTATTTATTGGTGTAGAGGAATAGCAAAGCACTGGGCTAGGGAGATCTAGATGCAAGATTTTTAAGTTATGATAAGTTATGTTATTTACAGAAAACAAAATTATATAACAGCAGAGCAACAAAATAAAATAAAGCACCGTGTTGACTTCATTACGAATTAGTAACACACTTTTTTACACTATGCATGCACTAAAAACTTTGATTTCAATTTTTTTATTCAGTATTAGCATTTTCCCGGATATGCTTGCTACTAAACTAAAGCTTTAAAACTCATACGTTAAATAAATAAACGTAAAATCCTTTATCGCCCACTAGCGAACAATGTTCGACAATAACATAGAAGTCAAAATCCAAACCCTAACAAATGAATGCGGTAACTCCACTCGGATATGGGTGCACATTAAAAATACTATCGGAAACCGATTAATTCCCTCAAACCGGGAACACCGTGACGGCTGGGAGTTGGCAAACTTGTGATTCCTACAAATGGCAGGCATCCTTCGCTCCTGCTGATCTCATGTTTGCTTGCCCCATCATATTTAAATTCAATTTTAGAATTGCAAACAAAAGAGGATTACCCACCCGCACGAGTTTACCGCTCGTCTTTAAAACCGGCATTTCGCTCGTCGACAGTATTTTGTTAAAGTGTTCATTTTGAAATTACATCGCCATCAATTAATATTGTAAGTAGGACATTTCCCGGGCATTCGCGTTATTGAAATTTAAAAATTAATTGATTGCACAACTGATTTTCATACTCGTTTATGTAGTAATTTTAAAGCGGTATACATTTTAAGCTTACAGCTACATTTTTTATGTTTCGTCGTAATATGCCGTAAACTGAATGTGTATTAATAAATGTTGTATTAAAATTATGTTGCTAGTTAAGTAGGGTAGGGTACATGATTAAAAGCCGCATGAATGGTAACTGGGCCGCTTGCCAAACCACCGAAACCGTAAATAACCTTTACTAAAAAGATATTGATTTCGTATATTAAGTTTCATGCGAACATTTATTATATAATTGGTAATAACCAAGTTTATATTGGACATTGTTTGTTAAACTAAGAAATAACTTAATAAATTCCTTGTTCGGAAAGTGATAGTGGGTTGTTAACCCACGGCCTAAATAACTTTAAGCGGAATAATCCGACGACGGGAAATCTAAAAGGATGAATTATTATATAAGAAACATGTTTGTTTATTATTTGCTAGTAAAATAAGACAGCTATTGTTTTTCCTTTTACCTCCCTTTGTCAAAAAATGCATTATCAAAATATAACTAAAAAAATAAAAAACATGTTTAGGATATTTTTATCAAAACAATGTCTCTCTAATTTTCAATCTTGAAGATCTATCTATATCTTCCTCCGATTCTCTTTACATCGAAGGTAGGTATATATTATTCATACAAAACCGTGAACTGAGTGTAGCCTATACAAACGTTTGGCTTCTACTAACTAACTGCACTGGCAAGGTTTAAACTCAGCTTCTTGAATATGTATACGAGGTTACTATTGACTGATGTTTCTACTACACTCAGAAACATACACATTTCTATTAGGTATTAACATAGGGATTTAATTCCAAAATTAAACGTTTGATTTCAAACACCGGTGGTAAATAAATATCTATCTTGTTGCGTTTTATTTTTATTCAGGTAGGTTGTTCTAAAGTTGGAATGAGTAAACTTCTTTGTATAATTAAAGTTACAATGTATAAAATGTAGGTACCGTAGGAAAGAGATGGAAAATGGTCCTCGTTAATAAAGGGGATATCTTTAAGGTATTGCTTGTAAGAGATGCTCCCTTAAAGGTGTAGTTAAAGGCTCACTTTTGCTAAGAAACCGTTAGTAAAAAAGATTGAAAATTCTGATTTCAAATTTTTTCTTTATTTTTTTACAACCCGCAATAAGCCAGCGTTGCTTTGCCATGCTAGTTGTTCTTGAGTGGAACGTAAAAAAAAATACTGTTATTATTATCATTAATTCATCTAAAGATTCTAATAACAAACAACGCCCTATTTATTTATAGAGCTAAAACACAGATTTAAAAAGCAAAGAAGCATGGTAACTTAGTTTTATTTTACCGTTTGTTGCCACCAACTTAACACAACATGTGCATAGTAATACGAGAGTATTTTGAACACGGCGGTATAATAAAGGCTGGTACGGTGTCGTCATGCTAACGAGCTGTGAGCAAATAACTCCTAGTTACGTACCGGACCTGCGTATGCTGCGTTTGTATGTGGTGAAGCTACTTGAAGATTTAAAAAAATAAAAAAAAACAAGGTTACGGCCATGCGCCGATGCCAAATGACTTTTCCTATAATAACGAGGTAGTGTTCCGCGGTAAATAGTCCCTTATGTCTTTTTTCGTGGATAAGATAGTAAAATATACCTATGTATTGAAAAGTTATCTAAATATACGTAAAATCAAAAGGCTGGAGTAATTTGTAAATTTAAATACTTAGTGTTTTTCATATCAAGCAAAACACAATAAACTTAAGTATTATAAATATTTTCTGTTATGACATATTAAAAATAAGTATTTAAGTTAGCCGTGCTTTTTTTAAAGTAAGACATTTTTACTTTTTACAAGGCACTACGCTACTGCCGATTAGTGACGGAATTCGGGTTGGGTTTTGAAATCGGTCGCCTGATTTAAGGGTTGTGGGGGGTTTGGGGGGGTGGGGAGGAGGGGTCTGAACCCCCTACAAGTAATTTTGGCTGCCGGAGTCGCGTCTAAATATTTTTAAAAAAAATTCAAAATTTCCTAAATACTAGCACAATTGCGTGAATCGGAACGCATTGAGCATCTTGGATGAATGATATTGTGGTTTTTCTACAATCTTAATTTTAAATACAATCGAGGTAATCAGATTGTATTCATTTTTAATTATAATTAATAATTAATAGCAATGTCTTACTCCGAGTTGACACAATCCGACATCAATGGGTTAGGTTAGTTAGGTTACTGTTTTTAAACTGCCAGAAAAAGGAGTCCCGCGAAGCGGGACTCCGTTGACTCATGATTGAAGCGAGTTTTTATACATATAAATTGGCTACTAAAGGTCGCCATATTAAGGGGTTTAAAAAAAAAATTTTTTTTTTGGCGCCCCCTTTTTTTTCCGGCAGCTGAAAATGGTCAGGGGGGGTTCAGACCCCTCCCCCCCACCCCCCCCAACCCCCCAAAACCCCTAAATCAGGCGACCGATTTCAAAACTTTAACCCGGAATTCTTAGCATTTTTACTTGAATAATGCATTTGCATGGTTTTACATTCAAGCTACTTGAGCAAGTTCGCCGTTAGACTCGACCATGTAAACACTCCATATATATGTATAAAGTGCGGTTAGGGCATATGAACCCTCAGTACTCTGTCACATTATTAATAAGGCTTCGCTCAGAATTAAACTTGTTTATAATTTGCAGCTTTATACATACGGGATGTGCTTGCTTCATAAAATTTATTTACTATTAAACTGCAAGCTATTTCAGATAAAATCAATTTCTAAGGTAAGAATCGTCGCTTTACTTTACTAGACTTCTACAAAAGGATTATAAAAGATATTGAATATTTTTGAGGTATGTAGCATTTGCTACAGTCGTAGTTGACTACGGCGCGCGGCGTAGCGTTTTATACTTAAGCATCACTGCATAGTATAAAAAAGTTGCTTTCTCTGTCACTATGTATGCTTAAAAGCTTATCTCTTTAAAACTTCTCAACGGATTTTGATGCGGTTTGTTTCATAGATAGAATGATTCAAGAGGAAGGTTTACATGTATAATAACATAGTACAGAGAAAGGAGTTTTACTCCGAATTAAACGCGTGCGCAGCCGCGCGGGTAAAGCTAGAATAGGATTTGCTATTCGCAGGATATGAGTCCGATATGTTGTGTACGGAGATCTTTCTTAATGTTTTAAAAAAATAATTTGATTTTTGTATATTAAATTTGTAGTCATTTTTATATGGTATCGTAATCACCAATAATAAATATCACATAGTATAAATATCATAATATTATCTTCATCATTTTAATTTTTGTCACATATCCATCTCAGGTATGGAAGACCGAACACTTTGACAAATTTTGTTATAAAAATTCGTGGCATAATTTTCTATGGCAGAGTATCCTTTATAAATTACTTAATAATTTAGACACGCTTCCCAATAGTATAATTTTAACTGACTAAAATATCTTTTTCTAGATGTACTTTACTCACTCAAAAAACCACAAAGATAGTTCAATTCCGTTACGTGGTTTTTAAGGAGATGAAAATTTAAATAAGATAAATATATTTAAACAATAGTAGGTAATACTTAATTATTTTTCTATGTTTAAAAGTAAATTAAGTGTTTTAAAGTATCAAAACAATCTGTACACTTCAGTAACACTTTTTTTTTGTTTCCACTTGCGTATAAAATATTTTGCAGACAAGAACAAAACTTCGGCGTTCGACCGCTCCATACGGTGTTACCTGGTTTTGTTGTAGTAAATATAAGTTAAGTGAACATTTTTGCATTGTTATTGAAAGATTTTATTCCATTTTTGCACTGGAATTAATTTAAATTTTAGTAGATTGAAATAACTTTAAAACTGTGGCAATAAACCAAACCATTAAAATAACAGAAACTTTTTTATTGAATTAACTTGGAGAATGCAAAGTTTTGAGTAGTATTTATAGTTTATTAATGGATGAAAATATAATTACGACTTCGACTTGAATCTAAGTTTCTGATAAAACATTTTACTAAATAACTTATGAACATATTTTACTAATTCACTATTATTATAGTATGGTCCAGTTAAATATTAAATATGTTTTGCCATACAATTTATACTTAATAATTCATAATTTACAATTAATAAGCAGGCCATATAACATTTTAGATTCCAAGTCTAATATCATTGCGGTATTCATTTGTAATCGCTTTAAATACTGTAAATAACAATTCAAATCACATTGAACCTGTGATGCCAATATTACTCTGTCTAGTAATTAATATATCAACAAATATTGGTATTGGAAATAAACAAATCGAATTTCGTTTACCGCGCGACCGCTGTCAATTGTGTCTGACATAACCTAAACTAAACAACGGGTTAAATTGTGTCACTCTTCATTTGGAATTGTCAATCTGTTTTATATTGTTACAGCAATTTGCCGTTCAAAGGTTTGTGGCGACATAGATGGCTAACATTCTTGCTCGGCGGATCGCACTGTCAAAGTGTTTACGCGGTTAAGTATATATACGCCTTCCGAAATCATCTCATGGCCCCGCTTGGCCTTAGACCCGTGTTCTGTCTAGTAGGTACTCCCTACTAGACAGAAGACGGTTTTACTGCTAAACTGGTGACCCGGACGTGATCTAATATTGGCGTTGGCATCCCTCTCTTCACCCCAGCCCCAAAGCCTGGTTGCAGTGTTCATAGGCATCGTGCAGATCACAATACCTGAGTCCTTGCCATCACAACACCTCTGCACATCCCGACTCACTATGGATAGCGTAGTCGGACAGGAGCGCAACACGACAATCTCAGTTATTAGCCATTATTGGTTAGTTCGATCCGCCCTCCGGTCTTCGGAGGGGATGGCGGATTCTTTCCTGACGGTATGCATACAACTCACACCGAAATACAGGGCCGATCCTAGATCGCACTGTCAAAGTGTTTACGTGGTTAAGTATACATACGACTTCCGAAATCTTCTCAGTGGCCCGCTTGGCTCTAGACCTGTGTTCTATCTAGCACTGAGAGGTCTCCCCTTTTACCGCCAAAGGTTACATGATTTGGCTGATTGACTCCTGGTAAAGGAGTTCTAAACTAAATTAAAAGAAACAAGAATTCATTCAAATATCGTATATCAAACAATGTTTCATTGTTAGTTTTATTTTTAGAGTGAAATTAATTTTATTAATACTCATTTAAATTTAAAGTCAATCGCCTTCACTTCTATCATGCAAGTCTAATCTACGGCTTGAAATCACAAAGGTTAGGCTACATTTGGGTACCCTATGTCTTTATTACAGAATCAATCAGTTTGGAAAATAACTTTCACAGTAACCACAATGCCAAAATGGACTTTATTAATACCCAGCTTATTATATCATTTTCACAAGATGAAAGGTAAAACTTCAAACTATTAATTCCATATTAAAACCGACTTCGCCAAAGGTATGAAACAGCAACGCATAAAGCGAACGAACTCCGCTAGTCCAAAACTAGTCAATTATTAATTCAGCTTTACGAGCGAGCTGAGATGCCACTTGAGTCATAATTGGTGCCAAGTAATTACTATGCATAAGTTTAGAAGGATCTTTAAGTACCAATAGCAGTACTTGAGCTAATTGACTGGATTTGGTTATGAAGGTAAACCAGACCCGAAATTGAAAGCGGAAGGGTTAAAAGTCAAATTCAGTGTTGATGCAAATTTGGTGAGGGTGTGTTTTTGTATTGTTTGTATATGCTTATATTAAACCTTTTGCTGAATTGGCTCGAGCGTTTTAATATACAGAGTGTGGGTGCTGAGATTTTAAACTTACTTCGTTGGTTACCTGTTCGACACAAATTTTGGTTAAAAGGTTTTATCGAAATAATTAACAACTATATAGACTTTCAATTTTTTACAGTTATGATAACTATTTTTCAAACATTTTTCATACCTATTTTGCATATTTTTTATAAATTTAACCATGCAGAGCTTTTAAATTTCAGGTATTCTGATTTATTAATGTGTATTTGAGTTAGAGTTTTTAGAGTGGTAGAGGCTCTGTCTGCAGCGATTACTGGGCTGACTCGACCGGTGAAATACCACCGTCGCACAGAAAACCGACGTGAAGTAGAGACGATGTTCCTGCGTTTCGTTCGGTGAGTGCGGTATTCGGTGCCCAATTTCTCAAAGGCCAGCAACGCACACTCAATGCATAATGTAATTGTGGGTGTATATGGGCGGCGATGATCACTTACCATCACGTGACCAGCTTGTTCGTTTGCTAGCTTCTCTTAAAAAAAAAGAGTTAAGATCTTTGTTTAATTTAAATTATACCTAATACTTACGAAGTGACATCCAAAGTTACGATGACTTTCACGATGAACTCGTCTAAGTTCAATGACGTCTTTGTTCGATTAAAAATAGAGTTCTTAGCTTTTCAATCTTATCAAATACTTTAAAGGCACATTTTTATAGACATACTCTGTCCCATTTTTTTTGTTTCCGAGTTTTTATTTCAATTTTTTGGCAGAATTTCAATAATACTTTCGAATTTCGCTACCAAATCAAAAAGAAAAAAAAAGAAAAAAAAATACTTTTTGAAATTGCATCCGGCTTGTCAATAAAATCCCATATAATGTAACCAATTCTATTGGTTCTTGTGTTGCGGATTTCTAACTCTTGGTGGTACATTGTTTGGGTACTTGGATAACTTTCTTCAAGTGTTTGCGCTCCAGGCTGCTTCTAAATTGTTATTCATAGCTTTATATAAACGCCCTCTTTGGAAAAGAGTACTTAACCCAACTCTCGTCTTCCGCTTAATATGTCACTAACGGCAATTCTACTTCATTATTGTTTGTATTGTTCTAATTTTAGCGTATTGTTGTAATGTCGGTATATAATCATGTTTATTATATATATGGAGAGCGTTTCTATAAGACATAAAATTATGTAATCGTGTTTATGTATTCATTTTATAGCAACTAAAAAAACTTTTTTTATGCGAAAAATGAAGTCGATTTAGACTTTAGTTTTAGTACTAACATTCTTAAACGTGAGACCATTAAACATTATTTAATTTTATTTAACATAGAACGCTCCAATCCTCGTGCGGGTGATGTAGTGAAAATACCTAGAAAGGTTCCCTTTATAGAGTCACGTCCGCTATCATTCAACCCGCGGCGCACGTGTTAACATTTTGAATACAAAACAGCTGGAAACAAAACTTTATACTGAAAAATCCTAAAAAAAACCTAAAAAAAAAACATTTGGTTTTTTTTTAGTTTTATAAAAAAAAAAAATTTTTGTTAATATTTAATAGAAAGCAACAAGGACGGAAACATTTTTCAGAGCTTCGCAAACGCAAGATTACTTACACGGACATGCGCAATTCCTTCTATACCCCATCTTCGAATAAACACAAGTAATCTTTCCCTCCACTCAATTATGCACCTTAAAATCTCTTGACAGAGTTGATATTCCAAAAACAAAGTCAGTATGCATAAAACAGCACAATAAGATGCGCCGTGTCCTTACAAAGCGCACATGCAAAAATCTGCACACAGCCGCCCAAATAATTTCTGGTACTTGAACAGTCTAACTTGTCGTTTGTGTGTGTTCTTTGTATGTATAAATTTTCGTAATGGCGAAATAGGGCAAAAGAGTTCGTAGGGAAGGCGGGAGATCGTGCTGTCAGTGAAGTCAGTATAACTCAGGCCTTCGTGAGCAACGGACGTCTTTGCAGCTCAGAGTTTACTTGCACGTGCGTACGAATTGTTCGTAAATATTATGGGACGGTGTCAAACTAACTTTGACAAGTTTTGTGCCGCCAAAATGGTGTGTGGTACTGTGAACGGATTGAAACTGAAGTTATGATTGTGCTCGCTTTTCGTTGTCTTCGTGTTTGGGAAAAAGTAAGTAGATATGTTTAAGTTAAGCGAAAAATAGTTTTTACTTAATAAGGAGTTTTTTAATAAGCATTTGGCTTAAATTTTTTACTTCATTTACATAGGTATGTTGAGTAAAAATCGTATAAAAATCCCTGTAACATAATATATTACACAAAGGATTAAATTCGTGTTTTAAACCTTACAAAAGAATACCAGGAAGTGGAAATTCTACAAGTATAATTAAAAAATTAAAAGCAATGAGTTTTCACGATATTGAATAATTTGTTATTTTCTATTATGGGTCTGCGTAACAGGTTGTAAAGTTGGGCTTGGCCTTCCACAAAAACGTTTAAGCTTTTTTTTATCAAATAAACATAGTCATCATACCCACAATAGATAAAATTTATACAATAATATACCAAGTTCTTCCTAAATTTATAATAAATTCTTCGCAAATAATTATTATGTCCTTGTTAGAAATTTTGTTAATGAAATAATTAGCCGTAATTTATATCATCAATTTAATTAATTCGATTTGTAATATATTAAAAGTTATCGGTGATTAAAAATGTACTCGGTAAAATGTTGAAAACAGTTTTGTAATTTAATTGTGACATTTAATTAATGGACAAAATAAATAATTATGTTTGTAGGTATTAGTTACTTATTAAATTGTCTACGATCAAGGTCAAAAACTTACATATATTTTAGTTACCACCTTTTTTGTTGACAATCGCAACGCTATTTAGATTCTTATAATTTCTGTAATGAAACCCTTTAAAGATAAGCTAGTAATGGAGAAAGCAGGTCACGTGATGGTTAAAGATCACAGCCGCCTATTAACAAATCTGACCACAAGAATTTGTGTTCATTCTTTTGGGTCGACGACATTTCGGACACAAAAAACTCGGACACCTTGGCCAATGTATGAATTTTCAATTTTAATATTATTTTTTATCATACATTCTTTTTAGAGCTTCGCTTTCATTTTGAAAATTAAAGACAACCGTAATATTATTGACTAAAAAACACTTAAAGCAGGAGGTAGTGATATTTTGTTTACATTATCAAGTATACCGGTATTAAATGAAGTTACCAGCCACCATTCAGGTATATTAACGTACCCTACTTTGACAGGAGTTTGCAACAAACTTTAGTACCTACCTGAGCGTTCCGTTAATTCGTATTTATCAAGAAACTCACTAACTAACTTGAAAAGTTATTATCTTGGAATTATATATGTATGTTTTATGTTTTTATTGGTAACAGATGGGTTAAGTCAAAGTTATTGACTGACAAATTTAAATGACTATTTATTTTTAATTAATTATTAAGAGACTTCGCTCCAGCATTAAATTTATTAATGGTCTCGATGTAAGGCGAAAATTACTGTTAAGGTAATAAGGTTTCATTTTGATATAATTCATAATTAATTTAATTACTACTTGAATCTTTCTTATATTTTCTTGCGGAGTTAGTGATGTCTATATATCTTTGTTGGTATTTATGTGCCTACATAAAATTCTTAAAAATACTAGCGTTAATCTATAGTAGTAGTTTCACAATTCTTAAGTATTTGTGTTATCTAATATTCTAAAATTTAATTAAACATAGTTAGTAAGCCCTCGTATGCAGAGCTTAGTAATAATAGTGCAAGATCTCATACAACCTTAGTATGCAAATAACAGGAAATCATAAATTTAACAACGGGCTAGACACCTATCGCTTAAAATACCAATCAACCTTTAGGTCAATTACAGATTAACGTGATGTTAAATAACTATTTAACAATCTATTATATGCATATTTAATGGAATGATTGCAATTAACTATTGAACTGCAATACCTAGCTTTAAATTATAATACGTATTTAATAAATAAAAAACTAAACAATATTAACGCCGTTTTGTATCTCAAATCAATACAAAAACTATCAAAAATATCGTCTTCAAATTTTGAACCAACATGTATGACAGCCAGCTCTCGGGGTACAAGTAAGTTTGTTTGCGTACCCTGGGCTCCGTGGTCGCGTTGCATGCAACTAATCCCGTCTGCAGATGCAATATTTAGCAGGTTATTGACAGAAGTTCAGCTGCTGCACCACACAATAGAGCTGGGTCAGCGGAGATGGGGTTTTTCCAATGTGAATGCGGTTTTGTTTAATGTTTTAGTAGATATTTGGGTATTATTTAAGCGGATAGGTACTTATAAGTAAATAGCGACCCGCCCATGCTTCGCAATGGTGTAATTTTGCGCGACTTGTTCATGTTCGACGTTGAATTTTAACTTAAGATATTTTTTCTGTAAGACCTTTATTTACAAATTCAAATGAATAAATTACCTTTAAGATAGTGAAAACCGCATTAAACCCATTAAGGGTTTAGGGGGAGTTAGCGAACAAACATACAAACAGACACAATTACCGACTTGTATTTATACTATGTAATGATAATGATGATAATGATTATCGCTCAAATATTTAAAGTTATTTTTGGGTCGCCAAAGTTATGACGTAACGCAATTCCTACGGTATTAATTGAGATGAAACTGCTTTAAAAGCAGTATAGTGTAGCACTTTTTATAGAAATAACTTACTTTACACGAGCAAAAAGCTGAAGTAACTTGTCATAATATTTCCTTGTAAAACTACAAGCATAGAGCATTTTATATGCTTCAAAACTCTATTTTTATTTACCTTTGAATAAATGGAGAACACAGTAGAAGGTTTAAAGCTTATTTATTTTGTACAAAGCGTCGCAAATAAAAAAAGATAATAGTTTAAGCAAGCTGTGTGATCCGAGCAATTACTTTGATGGCACGAAGGACTGCCTCTCAGCCTTTGTCCCAGCATACTTACCCTTTTATCTTTGGAAAATAACATCCTACATAACTTAAATAACATTTTTAACGATCCTTGGCAAAGGACTATTTTCTGAACGTAATATGTTTTTCACTATTTATAAAAGTATGGTGAATACACCACTATAACTAAAAATAGAATAATTTAATATTTGTTTGAGATGTATAAATAGTTTCGTTTCAAAAGGCTTCATTGTAGTTCACACTCGTACAATTTTCCGACTTTTAACCGTGTCATAGTTCGAAATGTTTAAGTTTAATTTAAACATTAAAATACACGTGTATTTCGGAAACAATAGATGAACAAATGAATTCGCCACCGCGCTAACTTCTACACGGTTGTTCAATAGTTTTGAATCGAACTCCCTTTAAACATTTCGGTTCGCTGCATGAACTAGAAATGTTTCTAACTATCCCGAACAATGGAAAGAACAACTAAAATTCATGGATTAATAACTTGGTTTCACATTCGAATACGTTTCGGAATATGGGTAGGTGACAAAGTTTTATGGTTTTCTACAAAAAGTTCTACTTATAAATTATAGGATATTGTATATGTTTTACTCATCATTACATAGTGTAAATCCAAGTCGCTATTTGTATCTGTTTGTATGTTTGTCCGCTAACTCCTCCTTAAATAAGTAACGGATTTGAATGCGGTTTTCGCCATCTTTTAGGAAATTTATTCATTTAAATTTGTAAATAAAGAACATTCCAAAAAAAGTTCGTTAAGATAAGCGAAGCGTGGGCGGACTGCTAGTTTCATATAATTTGTATATATGTATAATGATGTTTATGTTGTAGCTTTATTAAAAAAACTACTTCTTTAATTTTGGCAAACGGTCTATAAAAAGGTGACCTAATTACTTTATTATGATGACTAATAAAAACGTATTATTTTTCCTCACATATAACTTTAAAACTAATTTCACCTTGTCATACCCGTAGGAAATATTTCTAACTTGTAATAATTAAATTATAATGAATGTTGACTGATAGCTTGGTCGGTTCTATTTTCATATAAAAAGCTTTATTAAATTTTGATATAGGATTTAGTAGGTATAATTATTTAAAAGAGCCTTGCCTGGAGACATTCAGGGTTGGTACCTTATTTCGCCTTTCAGTCCCTCGTTAGTCAATGCCTTTATACTTAGTTTGACTAATGCCAAATTTGCACGCAGTTTTCTAACGGTTTCATTTCTTTGATTACAACGTAGGTACCTTCCTTTATGCCTCTTGATGAGGCGAAATAAGAATTTTCTATTCAAATTATACTGTGGAAGAATTAAAATGTCTGTGCGGATACTTAGTAGAAAGTTAAATAAAATTTAAGTTTCTCAGCCAATATTTAGACTTTTAATTGAAAAAGTCTGGAAAACTAGTGACCTCAGTGTTAGTCCCAGGGCATGTGCTATCTTTTTCAATTAACTGAAAAGACTTGACATTAATTTGTCGCAATTAGTTTAACTATTTGTAGACTCAAGGTAGACTTTTATTTTTTACAGTGTATGCGTAATCTATAATTATTTTATCTAATACTTTTGTTAAATTAAAACAAAATAATACATACCGTTTAATATTTTTATACTATGGCAATGTAGTTCGTGTAGTTAAATTCGTGTAGGTAGATAAACAGTTTTCACAAAGCCGTATCCCACTGCAGGTATATCAAAGACTAGTGGCCGCCCGCGACTTCGTTCGCGTGGAATTCGGTTTCCCATGGGAATGAGAAGTTTTCCCGCGGTAAAAAGTACCCTATGCGTTATTCTGATCTTTACAGTAATATGGGTTATACCTATATTACTGTAAAGTTTCATCCAAATCCGTCCAGTAGTTTTTACGTGAAAGAGTAACAAACATCCATACATCCATACATACTCACAAACTTTCACGTTTATAATATTAGTAGGATAGTAGGATAGCCCAATTCAAACATCGAAACGAATTTCTTTGTTTTTGCAACATCATCATCCTCGATTAAATAATGGATAAATCGTTCCCATATTCATCAACACATCTATTTTACCACATAAACCCAGCAACTACGTTGCTTCAGTAATTAGGGTTCTAGTCACGACTTAAACTTATTTTCTTGACGCCGCACCAATAAGAAACCTACAGGAAATGGTCGAGGTAAACCAGGGTTAATATGAAATTTTGTTCCGAGCCAAGTTGCCGCGGTGTAATGTTATAGAAGCAGTAAACATATATGATAAAAGTTTAAATGTACACTGTTGGTAACATATTTTACTGAGTTGAACGTTTCTGATGTTTTCCTTGTAAGCCCTTCTTACGTGGGACTAGTGACCCGCTCGGGCTGTATACGGGTTAAATTGTATAGGACACGATCGCGTAACAGAAAACTTTTGCCTTGGTTGACATAAAGTAAATCCTTTGCAATTTCTATTAGGTATAAAAAAAACTGTTATATTTTCGTTATATTTTTTGCCAATTCCTTAGTGTAGTTTTGAGAGAGTTAGAGAATTATACTGAACATAACAACAAAAAATAACATATTTTTTATAAAAATAAACTAAAAGGAATATATTACTTTATAGATCAAAGACGTACTAAAATAAATATTTGTAAGTTGGGGTCTGTAATTACTTATATAGCTTTGTAAACATGCGAATTATTCGAAAACTTACTTTCATATTTATTATATGTACCTAATAATGGGTCCATATTGGCTCTAGTAAAGTTGTTTACCCGAAAATGTTCTTACCGATTTTTAATAGGAATGATCAGTCTTCCTAAAAAATTTCAACCTAGAGTTTTCATTTATACAATTTGAAGCACTACCGACGATGTTCATGTTTCAGAAAATTGACATTCATATCACATTTGATCTCCTACTTTTGTTTTTCATAACGCTGTTATTCCTATACTTAATATAACTAAATATTGTTAAGACAGATCAAAGGAATTGTATATGTGTACAAATAAAATTTCAAAATCAGGTTGGTATTTTTGCTTTGAAGAATGTAAATAATGTAAAAACTTTGCATTATTTACTGATCCTAAGCCTTATCTGAAGCACAAACCAATTCTTACGATACCAATTGAAGAAGTCAGCCTAACTCGCTCGTCGCTGCGCTCCTCGCTAACCTATCCTCGTTATTTTATTACTAACATTTTCTTTTTATTCAATTGGAGTAAATTAGGCCCTCTATATTTACAACCAAACCAAACTATTTCAATTTGACGAGCTTTTGTAATCGGACTGTGCAGTTTGTATAGAGGTATATATATTTTAATTGAATATCGCCTTTGGAGATTTAAACTAACATTAATCATTGAAATTAAAAGTCAATTTTCAAGTGCGGTTAGTGAAAAAACAGCGGATAGTATAAAAGTAATCAAACGCTACGATTACTGTCGATTTTTTTTTCAGTATTAACCTGCATAAAACCCTGCTTCTAACCATTGATCCAAGCTCCTATTTCAATCCAGGAAATAAATCCTACACTCGGCTTGAGATAAAATAGCTTGCAATCAGATGTCGAATAAACTTTGAGTTGGCAAAGAGCAATTTTTAAAGTGGGGGTAGTCGAAAGTTATCGTGTCCGCTGCGTGATTCATGTAGAGCGCCTGCACTGAAATCGAACAACTTTGCCCTAGTTTTTAATTGATGATCGGGTTTAAAATTAATTTTATACTCCCACAGGAATCTCATATTGATTCAAATACTCTGCAGTTAGTTTTGAACCTTATATTCTCATTGCAAACAAACTAGATACGTGTTTACGTCTTCTCAGTAAATGAATGGTTCGTATAAGGAATAATCAAAGTAAAACTTCCGAATCACGTCCCAAAATCCGCAGAACCGATATCCTCATCAAGATGCAATACATCAGAAATTAGCTCTTATTCACTGGCATGAAGGCTTTTCTGATTTCGAATCGTCTAATTCAATTCCGATGAGACGTCTCCAAGTGGTCGACGGTGACAATCTAAGCTACAAAGTTTGTAAGTTGTCGTCTCTCTCGCTCACTCTGAACTTTACTGTCTCTCTCTGGGGACTAAAACGCCCGGTTGAGTATGTGGCTGGATTTCGGAAAGTCCAATTTGGTCTATTTATGCAACACCTTAAGTTCCCAGAGGAGATTGGTATTAGCAGGACCGGAGTTACGTATAGTGTATCAGATTGCTTTGCAAGCTGGAAATTGGATACGTGGGTATTAAGAGGTTTTAGGAAGCTATTGTGGATCAAGTTAATTAACATGGATCTCACTAAAATAATACTAATAAAGTAAAGTTGCTAGAACTCATCTTTTAAAATGTTGCCTATAATAATTTCCGCGCTCCACAAAGTTATCCAACTTTTTCTTTATGCTACACGAACAAGATACGTGTAGATTACCACCTTTATACGAAACACTTCGTAACTAAAAGCCGTGTACGCGCAGAATACACAATAACAGCAAGCTTTTACTCTCATTCTCATTCATGAAACAGCATGAAAGTTACAAGTATTAGTCCTCTTTGCATTGTGCTTGTTACTGGCTCAATCTGGTTAAAAAAAAGAGACAAAATGGCAACGTCGCGTAATCGCGCGCAGTTTTCACAACAATCATCACTTGTGCATTGTTGCCACACCGTGCATCGTCTCCTATTGTCCTGCCACCTGCTCTACGTTTCCATTTTCTCGTACCGAAGTGGAACACACTGGACCACCGTCTTTTCACTGCAATTGTGTATTGTCTCGTTTCATTTATTTCTGAGGATGCCCTTTTAGAAGTTCGTTATGCATACTTAGGGTTTCACTGTATGAGCTATACATTAATTTTCCAACCTTTTTATTGAAAGACAAAATAGCCAACACAAACAGGGTTTTAAATATTTTTTAACAATTAAACTTTAAACCATTAATGGATTAGATGGGAACATGCAATTTCTTTTTAATTAGTAAAGCTGACTTGTCCCAAAACCTGTTTCAAATTTACACTTTTTTTGTCTGTATTGCAATATTTCCAAAGCAAAGTTTTCGGCTTTCGTTCCATATTCCCATCTATCATGCAGATATTGCATGACACATCAGGCCATCTGCCTTCCACCGATATGTAGGTATTGGCCTTTTTTCGTTTGCCAGATTTTTATTTTCCAATAACATAAGCAGGTGTTCCGGATTTTATTGGCGCAGTTTATTGTATAGATAGACACTTGGTAAATAACGATCACTATAAAATAAATAAAACAAAACAAAATCGTGAACTAAAAATTCAAAATTGAAATTTTTTTAAATACCTATTTTTTATACTTATCTATTACTGACAGCTAAAGGAAATCACTAAGACTGCCTGAGAATAAGCCACACCCACAATGACATTTGTAAACAATCGCAAATCTTAGAGTTACATTTCTCATGTATAGAAAAATGTATAACTAAGAAGATTAACAGTTATCCATCTAACGATTACCCACTTTAATAACTGTTACTATTATCTTTTCTCCAAGCCTATAAAACCTTAACATCACGTTTCCCCTTTTTCAAATGGATTTCCAACCAGCTCGATGTTGGTAGGTCCGATCACGCGTGAATCGGACCCTTTTTCAGAAAAACTCTCCAATCATCAATCATTTTGATATTGCGTGACGCATCACATCAGACTCTGCGTACTGGATTCACGTTAGTTCGGTTTGATGGGTACCTATTGGAAATGTAATTATTGTTTTTGAGTAATGGAGCTCATGAATCTGGTACATAAAATATCTGACTGTCGTAAGTTACGCTCGCGTTTATTTTTTAAAAATAAACTTGTTTTATATAACTATATTCTCATTTCTTACATTGGTAGTGTATTCTTATTAACATAATCAAGTACTTACCTGTCTAGAGTTTATACAGTATTTAGGCACAAAGTAATTTAAAAGGTGCTGAACTTTTACTTTTAAGAATATTAAATGAAAACAATGTCAGTAATTAAGTACGTTTATCAGTGTCTAACAAATAACAATTTAAAGAGAAATGTAGACCTCCAAAAAACTTTCCGAAAATGCGTTTTCAAAACCAATTCTTAGAAGTCTTAAGTTTGTTCATTGGTTATTCAAGCGAATGTGAATCGCATACTCTTTGACCCGTGAGATCTTCCGATATAGAAGATGTGACTTTTTCATTTACATGTTTATCAGTTGACCCAAAAACACTCTTTCTTTTGTTCACGTTTTAAAACATGTGGATTTTACGGAATTTAGGGTTATCAGTGCATTTTCTTTGTAAGGTTTACAAAGTGTGGGTCAAAGCTAATTTCGGTCATTAAATGAATGGAGATACAGAAACAAAAAAAATATAGAATTTTACGAAATAAGTGAAGATAGAGAAAAGTAAATATCCGCCTGTAAGTCACGGTATAATTTTTTTACTTGCATTTATTTTGTTATCTTACTTTTTTTTAAACTAAAAACAATAATAATAATAAAAATCTTTATTCCATATTTCCCTGCAGTCTGTGCTAGATAAGATCTGTATAACGGAGTACAGTGTCTTCCCACCTATTAATATTTAAAAGTTTTACAAAACAGAAAAGCAATAATGCTATTAAAATATTATTATTATTTTTTCTAATACAAAGAGATAATAAAACTAAAACTAAATAAAATAGTATGACCAGTTTTGCAAAAACTATATGAACCGAAATAGAAAATATAGTAATAAGCTGTAAACCAATTTGAAATTTAAACTTAAAAATCTACTGTTAAAAAGTACTTTGCGGAATTTTCGTGATAAAAATAAAACTGGGCTACAAAAGTTGGCAAGTAAACACAAACGGAATACAAATATTTGCATCTCGTCAACCATTCGGCGCTCGCACTTGACACTTCGCTAGTGAAAATCAAATAGATCGCGCCGTATCGCCTCGCTTTGTGTGTGCGAGTGACTTTTGATGTTCGTTATATCCAATGGATTTTTGCATTTAAAATATCGATATTATGTTACCAAAAGCGACCAAAAAAATGTGGAAAAATCTTGGCTATCCTGAAAATGGCTATTTAATTAAATATAAAGAGAAAATTAGCTTACTTTTATTAATAATAAATAGCCACACCATGTATAACCCTAAACTATGCGCAAGCTGGTATAACAGGAACCTACCTTACAATAGACTAAAGGAGAACCCTAGTTACTACCAGTCAATGACAAATTCAGAAAAGAAAAATCATCAAACAAGTAAAACCCGGTACTTTCTTGCGCCACTAACACATGAGTAAAGAAACTGAACAGAGACAAAGCTTCTAAAGAGCTAGCAAAATTTATACCTATTTTGGTAGGGTTGGCACAATTGAATAAATTAAAAATATAAATGTACTTTTTTTTCAATTTTTTTATTAAAGTAGGTTTTTTTTTACAAATTACATACTCTAATTTTTTTTTTTATTACTTTTGGTTTTTAATAATTTGTTGTGTCTTTTAATCGAATGATAAATTCTAAATCTAATATAAAGTTTTTTCAAATAAACAATCTTGCAAACGTGCTAATATGTCATTACCAATATTAACATTTTTAATATGAATATCAAAATATTCGCGAAATTTTTGCTCAAGCAATTCAACAAATTCAATAAAATTGTCAGGAGGTATTATCAAAAAACCTGATTTCACACTACCTTCATTAAAGTCCTTATAATGGCAAAAAAAAGAATCTTTTCCTATATTTATGGGTTGTTCGGATCTATTAACATAGGCTTTTATTTTCTCACATTTGTGATGTTCCAGACATTTTCTGTATAAATAGCCCGATACATAGACTAAACCATTCTTTTCTGGAATATTAAATCTATAGTCATTTGTACCCATTGTTAACGCAGGGACAAAAGTATTACTACGTATTATGCGAGAAACTCGAAAACAAAAACAAAACACGCACAACGTTCGAGCGTCGCGTCACGCCTGCACGCCCTGAGATTGACCACTGGCTGATCTAGTTTGAAGCGGTTTCGGCTCATACGTGACAAGCGGCCAGTGGTCACGCACACACACGCGTTGCACTTGTAGTGATGTACCTGTCACAGCGCATTCGTATGTAGCTTTGTCTCTGTTCAGTTTCTTTACTCATGTGCCACTAAGGTTGTCAAAATAAGTTTGGTACGGTAAATGCCAAAATATGACGTTTTTCAATCTACACTATTTCAAATAATTATGACCCATTACCTGAAGAGGGATATTTACCCTTCACGCGCCAAAACCTAAGCACTTTCTTTGAGAAAAAAGTCATTAATGTTCTATTTATTTGTTTAAAGTACTCCATTACAGGTATATAGTTTATTTTTGCGACAAATTTCGACTGAGATATTTTACTCTAACAGAATTTCTAACAGAGGTGCGTTGGGAACCTTTAATAGCTAAAATACACTTTGCTTTCAGCCCAGCTTTGTATAGAGCTTCATATGTACATTGTGAGAATATTGCCTTGCGCACCGTAATTCCAGACCATAAGAAAACGTCACGACAATCTATATAGACAGTATAAATTACAAAAAAACTAACGTTATTGTGTTCTTGAAATGGTGTAGTGCTAACACGTATAAAAAAGTTCAATAGTTAAGATTTCCTTGTGTGTTCTATCCATGTATATAGCAAACCTTCAATTGATATTGAAAGATTTCCTACTAAACTTCCCATACCACGATCAAGCCCATTCTACTGATTAGTAGTCTTCATTGTGCATATTAATCGAATTGGTTAGTGTAACACGCTTAGCCTATCTCTGCCATTTGCCAGCCCTTTAATTATTAATGCATCGAAAATCCGCTGCCAATTTATATTACCGCGTAGGATTAAATTACGTAAATTAATTTGCATTACAGATTCAGGCTTACTAGCGTTGGTACTTAACGTTTGTTTATTTCTTAGATAAACTAAAATAATAATACGAACTGTGTTTTTTTTTCAGACTTATCCATACTATAATATATCCTAGAATATTACAAAGCTATAAAGTTTTTGTGTTTGAACGCGCTTATCAAAGGAACTACTGGTTTAGATTGAACATTTTTTTTAATGGAATAGCTATAAGCCATATAACTTTACGCTACATAAGATTGGAGAAGGAATGAAAAATAGTGCATAACGGAAAAAAATATTGCTTTTGAGAGCATTTCTTGCGTTAAATTGCTTTTTCATATAATAAAAAAACTTGTATTGTCTTAAAAATGAAAACCCATGATAACATTACAACATACTTGGTTTATATTATCGGTAAACGTTTTCCCCGAGTATCAAGCCAGTAGGTGTAACGCTGGCATCTATTACGCAGTCTGACAGGAATCGGGAAGAAATTCAAATAAACGCCAGCGAGACACGGCTCCTTAGAGAAAAGGATTTGTTGCGAGAAAAATACGATAAAGAGTCTTATGATTGTATGTAATCATGGTATTAATGCGGGGTTGAATCTGTGTTATGAGATTTTTTAATGCTTAAATTTAAAGAAAATAACATTGCTTGTGCATTGTTTATTTGGAAACATTAAAAGTTAGCAAATAACACAAATCAAATTTAGAATTACTGTTTTAATGTTTGCGATGGGTTGCAAAAATAAAATAAAAAAATTGGAAAGCAAAATTGAGAAGTCACCACTTTTGACACCTATTTATAACACGCTAACTCTAGAATTATCCTTAAAAATGCATCGCAACTATTAACTCTTTGCTACTCGCAAACTCTTTAGAATAACTGGCCACACATAAAAAAAACATAGCAGCAGAATTAAAACGTTGTTACGTTTGAAAAACGTGTGTATTCTGTAAAGTGAGAAAACTGCAACGTGAAACTTGTTATTGTACGCGACTGGGACGGCACAAATGAAAGTGTCGTGTGTTTCCTGACCGACTGAATGACAAGGCAGAATGACGCAGTGTGGCTGATTATGAAACCAGATAACAGTGTTGCGGAGAAAAAAGTATGCGATCAGTTGGCTTTTTCATCTTAGTTTATAATTAAAAGATCATCTTTAAAGTTATAGTTGTTTTTTATTTAAAATATGTTGAATTTGAAATTATAGCCAAAAGCAAAAAAACTACATTTAATAACTACATATTTAAGTTCATCTACAATATAGCGTTTTACTTAATCGCTAATAAAAAAAATGTATTTAAAAATGAATTTATAAAAACAGATTCATTTGTATCTATATTATACGCCTTTGATAAAAACTAAGGCATCTCGCTACTGTTATCGTATAATATTTTTCCTTTGTACACATTTCTCTGTTTACACTTTGTAAATATAGCAATACGTAATATCGCATAATAATGTGTGTAAAAAAGAGTTATAACGTAACTTATTTCAAGAATTATACTTATATAATTTACGAAATATGAAATCACAATCTTGACAGTGAATATTAAATTATGAGGCGACAAAAATGTCACGACGGTTTAAGACATTATGTCTTAACTAGTGGCCGCCCGCGACTCCGTTCGCGTAGAAGTCGGTTTCCCGTGGGAATGAAAAGTTTTCCCGCGGTAAAAAGTACCCTATAAGTTAATCTGATGTATAAGCTATATTACTGTAAAGTTTCATCAAAATCCGTCCAGTAGTTTTTACGTGAAAGAGTAACAAACATCCATCCATCCATCCATCCATACACCGTCACAAACTTTCACATTTATAATATTAGTAGGATTTTATATCATAAACGTGTCAAAACAAACGGCAATGTGACAGTTAATGTTGTTATTTTATAAAGTTTTTTTTTGTAATATAAAATATTATTAATAAAATAATATAACACTTTAAGCCTTAGGTGTTTTTAGCAGTAGAGATAATATTTGCACGTTTTATTTAGATAAAAAGTTACCACTTTTGAAGATAGAGGCAAAACTCGCGGCATTCCGTTGGCTGTCAAGTTGCCTGACACCTTAAAACATAACGCTATTATTTGCGTGAAGCAAAAAATACAGGTTAAATACTTAACCTATTTAATTACTACTTTTAATACTTTGTGCATTTATAGAACGGAGACAAAAAGTAAAAATATCGACGGTGGAAAGGCAAAATTACCTAAGCGACACTTTTGTCGAAATTGAGTTATATACATCAAACGATTCAGAAAAAAAAACTGCATCGTTTAGTCTTACTCCCATGCTTCTGTGACGACTTTTGATGTCGCTTAGATATTTCAATTTTTGGTGTTTTTTTTGTGTTTTCGGCGACTAAACGACAACTTTTTGACCTTTTTATGAAAAATGTTACTTAGACAACTTTTCAAAATAAGAATTTGTACTTAGTAAATTTCACTTGATTTTTATTTTTAGTACTTTGGCGTTTAGTAAATTTTATCCGGAGACAAAAAAATAAAAAAACGCACTAAGATATTTTTACCAAACCCTGAGTAATTGCAATTTGGCGCTTAGTCAATAACCACCAATTCTCACTCAATGGAAAAAATGACGTTTAGTATTTTTTCCTACAAGAAATTCAATATAGGTAGTATGTCGCTTGGTAAAACATGACCTTAACATGATAATTCATGATATTTACTCATCATGTTAGAATATTTAATGTTGAGAGTCTGATTACGATAAAGCGAGTTTCTTTGTGTTCCTAAACTGTGTTCTTATTGATTTTTATAAAATTTTATAAAGAGAAAAACATTAAAATTATGATATATTTCTTTAATTTAATAAAACATTTGTTATTGCCTTTTTTATAGTATTATATCGTTTAATTTATTCAAAACAATGTGATTATTACTAAAACAAGAGACGTAAAAGTATTTTATCCAAGAATCAACAGTTTATTTGAATGCATTTAAGTAATTTTAGCCAGAAACATAATTTCATTGAATTTTGGTTTATGACTATTTTCCAGACTGAAAAATTACAATCAAATATATTTAAGACTTATTTCCTGCGCTTGAATATTTGTTGTGTGGTCGGTTAGTATTTTTTTACGGTTTGTCATTTTTGTTAAAATTTTACTAAGCGACATTAACTCGGTAATTACACAAAATTAGCTCCAACTATTGAAAGAAGATAATAAAAGGTATTAATAGCATTAATTTTTTTTTGGAATAAAGTAAATCGAATAAATAGTTATTTTTTTATCCTCGATTTCCCGAAATTACAAACTTCTTTTTGCTCTCCTGTAAAATTACCTCTATGTCGCTTAAGAAATATTGCCTTTCCACCGTCGATATGGTTTTATTGAAACTCTACCGCTTTTTACCACAAACTTTACTATACACATATAGTGCTGAACTTCAAGCCTTTAGAGTCGACCAGGTTTCTGCATCTTAAAACTACTGTCTATAAAGTTAACTTCCACCTCGAATGTTGAAAATATACCTATTTCAAGTGTGAATGACTTTAAAAATATATTGTTAAAAAAATTAGAGGTTCGCCTCGGTGTTGCATTAACACTACCATTGTCTTGTGTAATGGGTTCTTAACAGTGAATCAAATTACATTTTTTAAAAGGGAAAAACATTCAATGGTTTAATTTTTTTTAATACTGTTGCTTGACTTTTCTTAAAAAATCCCACTGTAGGTAATAGATGTACATTCATTTCTTGACATTCCCAAAAAGTAATACTAAGAATTAATTGAATATTGTTTCCACGCAAAAAATCAGCGTAGAAAAATAGATAAAATTAAAGGTAAAGAAAATAATTTTCAGTAAAGGCATTACGTATATTCTCAAGAAAATTAAACTTAATTAGAAAATAATAATGCCTTTGATAATATTCTTAATTTTGGCTCAGTATCAATTTTCTTCAAACTTTTAATTAGTTTTGTCTAGACATCAGAAAACAATGCAATTACTGTTAATATGCGTAATAATCTCAAATAATCGTTCTTATTTATACATACACGGCTTCAATAAAATTAAGGCGTAAACCCATAAATTATTGAATTAAACAAAAATGAGTTTATTTAGACTTAACATTTTCATTATCTTAATCAGTTGATTATATTTATACTTATGAACCAATAAGTCTTGTACAAGCCAACTTACAAAGAAATCTATTTTTTCATTTAGAATTTAAGAATTGAAACTTTGATATTTATAATAAATTTATATAAAAAAGTAATTCCTAATTATACTCGTTTATTTTACCCACTTTTTTCTCAACATATCAAACAATAAATATTTTCGGATTGACGCGATCATAAATTGAAATTAAACTCATTTTACCTAATCATTAAGCGTTTATTATTTTATTTTACATTTTATTTTCCGACGTTTCGGCATTTTTACAAATACCGTGATCACTGCTACAGTGAGATGTTTGAGGTCAACATACAGTATAGTCTACTGATGTACAATAGAACAAAGTTTCCATATATCAGACAGGTACAAGAGAGTTGTCAAACTTGACAGCGCTTGTCAGTTTCAGCAGGTTAGCACCCGGAAGCAATTTCTAAATATTGTTGTGCTAACGTTGCACAGTTCATGTGTTTTTCGAAATCATTTGAAATTTAGATGTACAAAGCTGCATTACAAAGTACGAAAAACGGAATTGTGTTGAAAAATATAGTCATTTTTATTAATAAACATTATGTTTAAATCAGCAATTAATAGCAAATTATGAACAAATTATCTATACTTATAATAAATCTGTAGAGAGCTCAATTCTTTACATGAAATATATTTCCAAAATAACTATCAGGGGTGAATAGGGATCGATACTGATGCCAAAAATGCAATCAGTAAAATTTTTGACTGTCTGTTATAGAAACAAACTCAACAGATTTTAACGAAACTTGGTACAATTATTATTTATACTCTATAATCACGCTACAATCAAAAGAAGCAGAGCAGTGAAGTGAAATGTTGGGAAAACGGAACAAGTTACTCCATTTTTTAAGCTTCAGTCGCGTGTGCAGCTTGAATAGTTAAAGCTACACAGAAATGATGTATGACGGAAATGTTCTCCTTAAAATTATATAAAAAAATATCGACAGCATATGTCTATCTTTTATGGTTGACTGACAATAACACGTGTAACTCCCGATAGCTTAGCAGTTCGAACCTTACTAATTTTACGTTTATAACACTCTCAGTCATCCCTAATTAAAAAAGTTAACATTATTAACTATTCCATAAAAAATAATTATAGAAATCGGTAAAAAACACCAAAGTTATGTAGGGTACTTTTTGCCGCGGGAAAACTTTTCATTCCCACGAGAAACCGACTTCCACGCGAACGAAGTCGCGGGCGGCCACTAGTATTAAATAACACAAAATGTTATCTGTTTGAATTTGTATACTACAAAGTTTGCTTTAATAGTATGTTATCAAAACTTTGCCGTATTTTGAATCATTTCAAAATTTAATAAACCTTTAAACTATTTTTCATTTATAATGATGGAAATGACCAAATTAGTAAACCAATCCATAGAAAACGAGAACAAAGCTGCTATACGAGAAGCTACTTAAATATGCTTATAGAGTGTATTTTTGCACAGCAATCCAGACTTTACAATTTGCTAAATAAATAATTATAACAAATGACAATTTAACTGAAATAATTCACTGAGTTCCCGTATTAATCTTTGAACTGCGCAATTGAGTGAGATGTTAAAAGCATCGATAAATTTTTCAATTAAATTCGTTTTAAAATTCCGCCGTGATTTATTGAAGGTACCTTTTGTAACGTTTCCGGTTCCGGTGGCGACTCTATTAGCGATCACGGCTCTGAATAATGAACACCTCTTTATTTCAATGCAGTTAAATCAGGTAGTGCCTTTTGTATTTTTAACTGCACATTGGAGTTGGGATTAATGCTTGAGGAAATGGTTAAAATGTTGAATAATATGTGATTTATGAAACACTTGTGGCCACCCGCGACTTTGTTCGCTTGGAAGTCGGTTTTCCGTGGGGATGCTTCTTTCCCGCGGTAAAAAGTACCATATGTGTTATTCTGATGTATAACCTATATTACTGCAAAGTTTCATCCAAATCTGTCCATTAGTTTTTACGTGAAAGAGTAACAAACATCCATACATACTCACAAACTTTCACGTTTATAATATAATATTTGTTCTTTAAAAAACTATATATTTTAAAGTCAAAAATATATTATTGTTAACTAAATGAATAGTTTGGTTTTAATAAAACACGATTAACAAAAGCATACACATGGCATACTATAATGGCTTTTAGTTTAAAAACAAGCTTAAAATGGTACCACTAAGTCTTTGTTACCCAAAAAAATAGTCCAGAATTAACCCGAAATGAATTATTCAAATATTTGTGAGATATTTAACATTGCTTAATAAAACTGAGTTTAACAAAACCATGTATTTGTTTAACGTCGGGAATTCCACCGAAATTAACAAATCAACAAATTTGTTATCTCCGTCTAAAGAGGACTTAATTAACTGTGTGAATAAGATAAATGGTGTGTCGAGTGTAACGATCGCTACAAAGGACATACATTTGTCATGTAAACGAACAGTTTTGTTATTTTTTAACAGTGAAATTTAAACAAAAACGTTTATATGGAGTTGTTATATTTTGGCGTTGTTAAAGTGAAATGTTTAAAGTGTAAAGTAACAATAATTTTGCTATCCCTACTAATATTATAAATGCGAAAGTAACTCTGTCTGTCTGTCTGTTACGCTTTCACGCCTTAACCACTGAACCGATTTTGATGAAATTTGGTATGAAGAAAGAACTGAACTTGGGAAAGGACATAGCGTACTTTTTACCGCGGGAAAACGTCTCATTCCCACGGAAAACTGACTTTCACGCGAACGGAGTCGCGGGCGGCCACTAGTAAAAAATAAATGTGCTAAGGCGTAGCATCTACGGCATAACATTGCTACGGCGTAGCAAACCGTAGTCCTTAGCCAACGTTGAAAAGGTTATGTCTATTTAAATCCGAAAACTGCTCACAAAAGATCAAGAGGAAAACTTTTAAATTCGTTAAACGAACATATTTAGAGAGACCGTATCAAAAGTTTTAAGTAATCTGAATTCGTGTTGAAAGCCCGAAACTCCGAAAGCTGCTACTTTTGTATGGGATCTTGTTTGAAAGGGAATAATTCGAATTTGTTTCATTGCTTCATAATTTCGTGCTTTTTGTATGGAAGTACCGGAGAAATATTCATCATTGAGCAGTCAAGCGGCAGATGTTAGTGAGTGTAAAATTGGTGTGAGTAATGATAGCAGTGACGTGCTGTCAGCTAGTCAGAGGCCGTGGTTAACTTTGAAGATACTGAGGAGAAATTTGTAAAGTTTAATATAACTACGTTATGTTAATTTTCAATATACGAGTAACTGTACATAGGAGTAAGTTATACTGATGTTTTGGATAAAAGAAAATTTTGTAAACTTCGGTCCATCCGCTGGAATGCTATAGACTGCTATAAATGAATATTTGTAAAATTTACTTTAAAAGATGAGATTAAAAATAGCGAAATTCTCGTTCATTGTTAATCCGTATGAAAACATCTCAGCATATTTCTGCCGTCGCTTCTTTAAAGCTACAAAAACTAACTTCGAAAAAATACTTTCTGTAATATTCACTATCGCATCGTGGAAACTCCGGCAGAAATACCGGCCATCGCTAGGAAATAAACAAGTTTTTAAACATCTATAAATCGCGAAATCGCCAGCCCAAGTTATAAGTCAAAGTTTGTAAGCTCAGCAGTGAAAAAGTGTGTGCGCGACTTGATAAAGGTCCCTTGCATACATAACGGGGGAGAAGTCGACACTTTAGTCAATATTGTTGGGAAGTTATTTATACGCGTGCTTACACAGCACCGTGGGAACAGAGGTTTCAGAGGGTTGTCAAAGGAGGGTTCACAGGGTTGTCAAAGGTCTTATTAAATGGGTTTTATCTTTTGGGTTTTAAGAGGTTGATGAAAAATTATTTGAATATGTGAATGTTTGAAGCTTGTAAACCGAGGAGTACGTGACAGAATCAGGTAGGTGAGGTAAGTTCTTAAAGAAGAGTCGCCTTTTGGGTCAATTGTGAATCGCTTTCAGATTAAAGCGAGTATATTTCTTGAAATGGTTAGTATTGATTGAATTTGGAGATTGTTTCAATTAAAAAGTTAAAACAATTAATTACTAATATGGCGCATAGTAAAATGCTCAATAAGCGTGCCTACCCACAGAAATAAGCTTTCCTATGAACTTTAGTCATTAATTTTACCTATGCAATATCTTATTGAATTTTTATTCATCATTAATATAACCAACAAAGCTGACTGTTTAATTATTAAAGTAAGAGCTTTCAGTTGCGGGGATGGAAACCAAATTTAAAGGTACGATGGTAATTTTGCTAAGAAGAAGTTGGTACTAAGATTTTTAATGTAATGTAGATTTTTTTTTAATAATTGACATTCACAAATAATGTTAAGCAGTGGTTCAAGACAAAATTCCAATATTAAATAAAGTCAAAGTCCCATAAAAGTAGGAACATTCTAGAAATTGCGTTGAATCTTTGTTTCCTAAATTACTGATGCAATACTTAAAAGTTTAAATTGCAAAACAATACTCAGCTACGACTTAAATCAACTTCTCAGACTTGCAAAGCCTTACAAGTAATTTTGTTACTGAGGCACAAAAAATGAAAAACACTTTCACTTTAATACTTCAACTAGTAATTTAAAACCATTTTTCAAGTTTCGATTCAATTTTCAAGATTCGATTCAATGTTCAAGATTCGGATTTTGATGTTCGAGATTCGAACATAAAAATCCGTTACTATAAAATTTCAATCACGTTAATCTAGCATTTATAAGGATATTTAGCGATATATCAGGGGCTCGTTTTTCGTGCAATTTATTTAACAATTTATGGAGGCGGGGAGAATTTGACTCGATTAAGGATTTATTAAGGCTCGGCTACACGAGAATTTATTCCATCGTAAACTATAAACCGAAATGCGGTTTGAGACTGAAACCGCTGCGTTTGATGAGATATTGATCTAAACACATACAATGTTTATTTTATTTTTGTGAAATTAGATTATAGGAATGTGGCTCTATGTTTGATAGGTTAGTAAATATATATAAGAACTTTAGATTTGTTAAATAAGACTTGTGTTTGCGAATATATAAAAATAAATGCTGAAGTGGATCCTTGCATCTCTCTCGTCATGAGATTTTAAAAATTATGATAAAGATTTATTCATTTATTTAAAACAAATCTATCAGATTGAAGTTATGAAAATATTAATCAGTTGAAAACTAATCAATTTAGCCAGAAGACATTGTGACAACCAATAAAAACACATTACCTACCCCTAACCCAATAACGTCTAAAAGGCTAACCCTTTCCCTCAATCACTAACCGAAAGAACAACCATTTCTACTTCATGAGCCGACAAATCGTCAGGTAGAAGTGATCTAAACAGCAATCAGTATACAGGAGGTACGGAATAAATATCCAGAGGAAACTAATTGCGGTCCCGCCACTATTGATGGCCCTTATACGTAAATGGGCGAATATGCACGCCCCTTTAGATAAAGAATGTGTTACGGTGTTACTGACGCTCTGGTTATACAAGATAATGGTATTAGGGGATAGTTGAATCGAGCTGCATTATATTAGGACGTGTAAGCAACCGTCAATATAAGTTACCTAAATATATATGACGTACTAGTTACATGTCCGCACTTTCTAAGCAACCTTTGTCGTTTTGTCCGTATTTGCCTTTAGCTTACGTAAATTAATTCAATAGGTCACAAATGGTAATACTTATTAGTATATGGCACTATAATAATGTGTTTTAACACTGTTCAATAAGATATGATTCAGACTTATAAAAACTCTCAGACCTAAAATTTATTTACTAAAATATACTCATAACCATACAAATTTAATTACTGATTTTCCGATCAACAAGAAAATAGTAAACAATATATCATATTTAAACGAATAACCCTCTATCTGCGGCATACCGATTATTTGCGAATGAATACATGGATATAAATAAGCGAAACCGGACACTTAATGCAATTTTGGTTACACGTGGTAAATTTGTACGCTCCCTGTGAAGTAATATAGTATCGCCTCGTTCATCATAATTACTTTAATTATCTGGCTTTTAAAAATTGGTTTCTTTATAGAAGTATGCTTGATAAATCCTGTACAGTTATTTTGATATAACGGATAATTTATTTAAGAAATAAATATTTATGCAGCAAACTCTAAAAAATTTGCTAACCGCAAACTCGCGTAAGGGCTACCATTTGCTGCGTACCTTCTAAATGTATCCCTATCTATTCGATTAGGCTCACACATTACCTTTTTTGTTTTCAATGAAGAAGGAGCACCAGTCCAGAGCTTTCATGCCAAAAGAAAACTTACTCATTACTAATTTGATCTATGCCTGTTGCAGCTAATAAATGCTTCTATTCGCAAGTGACCCGCTGCAAAACAAATGACGTCTGCATAACCTTTGTCAATCATACGCGTCTTACCTCGCCCCCCGCCAGAGTAACTTATTCTATTGGTGATGTACATGTCATTTCCTACAAAAGTTTACCAGGTAGAAGTAATATAACTTCTGTCTTATCTGGATTATTATACTGTACGCAGTTCATCAAGTACTCTCTCTTCCCCCTGCATTTCTTTCCACAACTTTTTGTGATTCGTTTGATAAATAGCCCCTTTCTGTGGCTGCCACGACCGCATTTTTAATTGAATGAAATATTTCAGCGCGGAATATTTAAGTGCTCGTTTAAATACAAAAGAAAGTAATATTTTCGTCAGACTAGGTAAGCGGGATAACTACGGAGTAATTAATAAAACGAACAATACAAACAAACTGGAAAAAATCTCCTGACCTCCGCTTGAAGTAAATTTAATTTTCGAATCGTGTTTTGATCTGGAAAATTAGTTTTTCAGATTTTATTTTTCGATTTATTAATGTGTTCAATAAGGCTGGCTAATAAATAGATTATAGTATAATTATCAACAAAAATCTGTACTTTTTTTTTAATTCGTCTTAAATATGCAGTTCCAATTTGGGTAATTTAAAATAAAACTTGAAAATTTTAAAAATGGTAAAATACTATCTAACTTTAAGCGTGTATGTAGGTATGGTAAATGTTTCTTTTTTCGACCTGACTCCTTGTTGTGATCGACAGACATATCCTAGCACACACAGAGCGACTATGATAGAGAAGTATTAGCAAAAGTTTTGGATAATCTTAGCTCTAAGTTACATATTCTATTTGTAAAAGGGTGAGTATTATCCAAAAAAAAAGATTAGGTATTATCAACCCAAAGTCATTGTCTAATTGTAACTTCTGTTACTTCTTATTACTTGTTTTCATAAAGCCCCGAATTTATGCAAAAATGTTATGAAACCGTTTTCTTTTGTTCTTTGTTCGCGCCGTTGTCACCGGTTCAATAGAAAATGAAACTTTCTTTTTGAAATAAATCAAAGGCACGGATTTGAAAAAGAAGTTGTTTAATTTCTAAAAAAGTAACTCGGGTGATTATTGCGGGTTTGTTAAATTGACGCAATTTTCGTTTTGAACGACTTTCTCTGATGAGGCTTTGTTTGACACCTAGAAGTACTTTTTTAACAGCTTTACCGACACTCGATGAAATAAGCAAGCGTTTAAGTATTATATAGCTTTAACATGGGTATTGAAGATGTATGGCATCAAGCTCCCTCATAAATGAATCAATCAAGACACATTGTTTTTTTTAAATTGGAATCAAAGTTTGAGCAGTGTTAAAAATAGTAATATTAAATTACCATTGAAAAAAGTTACTTTTTATTAAACAATGAAATGCAGAAGTTCTGCAGCAGAACAACTACTAATAATCAACTGCTTTAGTACTTACCCAGACTATTGCTTTACCTCTTTAACGGAATTCCAAAAAAAGAATTTCGTGTTATTATAAAATGAATACAAAACATGTGTGTTGTTTGTTTCAGGAGTGTATTCGGTGACCTGATGTTTTCGCCGTCAACTAGAGCGGCCTGCTGGCTGGCTACGTTCCTTAGTGTGTTTGTTACAGGTGATTAAAGCATACACCTACTATAAATAGTAGTGATGCAACGAATTTGCATTCGCAGAATAGTGAAAATGCTATTCGTTTCGTATTCGTATTCGTTGCATCACTAATGAATAGTAAGCCTAGTTTTTTTTTAACACACCTTATAAAACGTGATTTTTAAATTGCTTAGTGCCGAATGGTATTGTATGGATCCAACATATTGTAGACGGATATTTTTGTTTTATTATACTTATGTTTTTGTTTCAAAAAAATATTTCCTTTTAATTAATTTTGCCAAATAACTCACTATATCTCAAATGAATGAATTAAATACGCATTGTACATATGATGTCGAATGACCCTTAAAAATCCAGCCGCTTTTTACCTGAAGGATTTACTTTCTGCTTCTCTTTTTTGTGGCCGAAATTAATTAATTTTAATAAAATAATGACAGTATACGTATGAGTGGTAAAAATATTAAGTATTGAAAATCATCTCAAAAATTTCAACTTTTCGCATTAAAGAAACTGAACAAGCTATTAGGAAATATATAAGTTTAGAACCACGAAAATTCCATTGAGATCTAACCGATCGCGTAGAAAACTTTTAATAACCACTAGAATTTTATACAACGAAGTTTATTTACTGAAGAATTTGGATCATGCTATCGAAGATATGTGTAGTTTGAAAACAAATTTATGTTACGTTTAACATAGTGAATAACTTGAGTAGATAGTCAGCATGCTATAAAATTTGACTAATAGATGGAAACCAATATGTAATATTGTAAGTATCTCTAGTTAAGGCACGTAATATGCTACCGTAATATATCTAAGTTTGTCTTGAACTATACGTATATTAGGTTAAAAATAATATACGATAGATATATTCCTTAAAGATCCTTGTAAATTGTATCTATAAGCATTATCTTAACATTCTTTATTTTCTCTGAAAAGATGCAAAATCGTTTATAAAATGGAAAGGTGTGCATATTTTAGTATAGTTAAGTGCATTCTTTGCACTGGAGACCTCGGCGACTTGTTGCCATCATGACTATCGACTTGATTGTTTAGGTTAAGCAACTGTGGCCAGTTCTATGATGTGTTACCGGCATTTCATTCCTTGTTTACTTCTGTGGCGCAGCGGTAACTATACCGGACTGTAAAGCGGATGGTCCCGGGTTCGATCCCCGGGTCGGGCCAATTTAGACAAAATATTTTCTCTAGTGGGTAACTAGGTTCTCCCCTAGACCATTGTGTGGTACCTGTAACACAAGCGCTTAATGCACTTACCATGGGGCCACATAATTTCTAACGTTTGGGGGAAACGTGCAAGAGAATAAAAGAATTGAAACTGTTTTCAGCTTTATATTTAAAGCATAAGATTGAGTTTAAATGTTATGTGCTCACAGTCCGAGTTTCCTACATAGTGCTTATGCACATTACATAATTGGTGTGTAAGTCTGGAGATTTATTTATTATTTATTTATTTCTAGTTACAAAGTATATAGAATTGTCATTAGCATCATTATTTACATAGTATAAAGCAAAGTCGCTTATCGTGTCTGTGTGTCGCAACGGACTTTTATGCGTTATTTACCATCTTTTAAGAATTTTTTGTTTCGCTGGAATAATTTGGAAATAAAGAAGCTAAAAGCTAGCTAAAATTGAATGCCCCGTTAACAACCTAATTAAACTATTGTAAAGGATGTTAGCTCAAGTATTTTTCTATTGAAAAGTACTTTATACAGTCAATGTTAAGAAAATACAGTCAATCCTAATCAATAATAATAAAAATAAAGTGTCTATTTAAATGGCGGTTCCTGAACGTTCAGACACTAGATGAATTTTACAACAAAACCTCATTCATATACACGTTAAAAAGAAAATTTAGCTAGCGCAACGTCATTTCTTCTTAGCATGTTAACATAGTTATAAAATCTGTATTAAACTTAATGTTAAAAAAAATGTCCTGTGTAAGTAATAAGTACCACATGTGCTATTGTAGGATAAAGTATATCTCTACACTGAGTTTTATCCAAATTCGTTTACTAGTTTTTGCGTGAAAGAATAACAAATTTACGTAATATTAGTAATACAATGATCGTTAATTATCATTACTGTCAAAAACTGTTGCCAAATTTCCACTGCTAATCTTCCTATTTAGATTATCCGCTCGTAGCGTGCATAATTTAACTTTAAGTAGACATAATTAATATTAAAGTGTAAGTTATTATAAATTAAAATTAAAAACATGTTGTGTTAATGTTTAAGATAAAAAGGCTAAGCCAACTACAACCTAGAAATAACCACATAATTAAAAGCCACGTAATTTCGACGGTTTGAAGAATTTAATTTTTGGATAAGTGGCAAAAAACCTTTTAGTACAAACAATCCTACTTAAATAATATGTAAAATAGATGTTAAAGTCTGTGACTAAATCACGTTAAATCTGCTGAACGGTTAGGTTGAAATTAGGTAAACGGATCCGGAACTACTCGTATAAACCTTAAATGACACAATGTGGACTTTTTACCAGGGAAAATACCTCACTCCCACGGCACGACGGAAGAAACCGCTGGGTAAAAGCTAGAATTGTTTACCAAATATTATAATATATAGGTATTCAAAACAACCTAATAAGTAAAGGTTCTTACTTATTCACCCGTTAAAAACGCTGCTACCTAAAACTTTTTCCTAAACAAGTAGCGATCAAGAAATATTTTGAGTCAAATTTTATAGCGGCATAGATAATAAGTTACCAAGTTTGTAGATAACCGCGGTAAGGTTAAAGGTTTAATAGTGTGTGAACCATTACGGTAATGTAAGCGGGCCTTCTCACAAATTGTTGTGTAGAGTTAAAGCACTTGCGAGCTATTCTTCTGTTAAGTATTTGTAAATATTACAATATTTTTCGGTCAGGTGGTGTGCAAAGTGACGCCCAATGTTAATATTCGAACTTAGTAGTCAAGACTCCTCTTTTCAAATGGCCATGGCGTTAGAAAAAATAGTGGATAAAGATTCGAGAATAGTCATTTTAGAAGTAAGAGTTGTTTTGTGTCCGAGTTTTTTGTGTCCGAGTTTTTGTATCCGAAAAGTCAGCGACCCGATAATAAACCATATCTTCTTGTAATAGATATAAAACTGCTGTAATTGTATCCAGGTGAGATGCCGATCCAGGCGGAGGTAGAGCCCGAGTTCCTGCAGGCGCTGGAGAACCACACCGTCACTCAGGGCAGGGACGTTCACTTCACTTGCGTCGTCAACCACTTGTCTAATTACCGAGTGAGTATATATTGTTAGCTGTAAAATAAAAGTAATCGGTTACTGGACATCTCTAGCATTCGATGGACATCACTGGTTGGCGTCACTGCCGGTGGGCGCGGGAATGGATTGAATCTAATGGCGGCTACAAGTCGTATTTTCTACTAGTTCATATTTATTTGAACAGATGTTTAATCTAAAGGCCAATAAATATTGTTCCTTTATAATATGCACGTACCTACACGTGTTTTTACTGTGTTATACATATAGCCATACTATATTTATTACGCTGCTATACCTGCCCCGAGTACTTATAGCCTTCTCAAATATATTGACGGTCGATATTCTCTGTTTTATTTTAAACTGTCCATTGCATAATTATGCCGGCAACTATGACTTTCTTTAGTTTAGACTCATTTAATGAATGTATACGCACTCGGTCGCCGGTTGCGGCCTACGAGTACGTTTCGGTCGCCGAGAGACTGAGTCGCCGGCGACAAGTCGACAGTGAGAATTGGCTCCTAGATTGTATTGTTTGAATTCCAATTTGCAATTGTACAATTAGACGTAGATTTACCGCGTGTAGTATATTAAAGACTTTTAAACCAAATCTTAATTCAAAGTATTATTTTTATCTCGTTATATCACTTTAACGAAAACATTTGTTTTCTATTTTATTTCACTTTTGCCGTAATCCTGTAGATGTTAAATTAATAACACTTAGTATTTTTAATAATTACTCGTACTATCATTATATTCATTATTCGTACTATCATTATATACAGAAAAGCTCAGTTTATTTATCGAAAACTATTCACATATTTTGAATTATAACTGAAGTATTTCCCCTTCCTTTACAAAATCGAGTGCAAGATATTTTGACTTCCATTCGATACATTTTATTCCACTTGACTCGATCTTCATAGGTCAAATACCTTAAAAGCCTAGAATACGAAACTTTTATTCAATAAGTAAGTGCAAAGGCTATATCTTGGAAAATCTTTCTTTCAATATTGAAAATGGGAACATATTTTGACATAAAAGTCTTATCATGCTAACTGTTTTACATAACAAAGTTCTTTGTAGAGAAAGGCCCCAGGCAAGTATTAAGATAAAATACAAGCTTTTTGTATAGTCATTAAAAATATCTGATCTCATACAATTAGAATCTCCAAGCTGAAGTTTATTTTGTTTATATAATAGAACATGCTTGCAGGATGAGCCAAATTTATCATATTTATCACATGGTTTTTAAGAAAGAAACGGTAATAACCAGCTAACGACGAGAACACAAAGTTCTACACCCTCGTCGTAAGTAATAATAACCTAAGAAACCTCAATTTCTCAAACTAAATACCTCTAAGCCACCCCAAGTTCTCGATGCGCACCTTTAATCCGATACCTCTACAAACAACATTCGAGCTATAATTCCTACAAACAATGAAATTGTTACTAATTTATTTTCCGACCACAACAAAGCGAGTTGTCACATGAAAAATGCCCGAGTGTTCTGAAGATGGCGCTCCAAGCATTCCCGGATGAAACTCCCTACAATTTTACGTGTTGTAACCCCAGTTTTACATTTGCCTCAACGTTTAAGTCACATTAAGTTTTGTCTCAACGTTGAACAATACAAACGATTTTTAAACTTGGAGTTGTGCCTGGCAATGCGAGCGATTTATGACATTAATCCGAGATATAAAATGAAATTTCACGCCCGTATGCGTTCTAGGACCGTCGCTTTTATAAACGCCCTGTATGTAATTGCATTGTTACAATTAGCATTGGATTTTCGGAGTGAAGTTGTGTTTGTTTTGTTGGATTCATTTGTCGGAACTTTTAAAGTGAGCTGCGAGAGCGGCGCTTTCTGCTTTCGATTTTTAGTTTGTACAATGAGAGCTGGTGAACGATTGAGTTTAAGTTTTACTTAATTATTTTACTTAACTTGTATGCTGTTGAATGAAACTATTTGGTACTAAATTGATTATGAACGCTGCGAAGTCTTTGATTGCAGCATTGAATACTAATTTTGCGCGGTTGCTGATGCCTTTAAAGTCACACGAAGACAGTTTCAGTCTAACTACCAATTCGGTTACTGAGTTAAGCTTCTATAATCGTTCAAAATCGCTCTCAAATACATTGCGGTACTAACAAAATATTGATACAAATAGATTAAAATTGTTTTCTCTTTTTTTCATAGAGGAGTAATTAAAAAACATTTTTTTTATTAATTGATTCATAGGTACTAGAGATGCGCCGAGTAACACTTTTGCCGAGTACCGAGTTTTACTTAGTTCATTTTTTTTTTAACCGGGTACTCGGCCGAATAACTCGGTTCTATCAAATTCCCAAATTTGCGCGTAAACAAGTACAAACGAACGCAAGTATATTTAGAAGAAAATTTGTTTTCAAATGGTGGTCAAAGCACCAAACAAGGCATCATAATTTACCTTTACCTAATTTTAAATATTGATTATTACTATATATTATTATATACTGTTCTTTTAATTTTGTCTCACTAAGAACTCATGCATTAGCATAATTTTTTATTTTATTACTTGAGATTGTCAAAGATTTCCTCAATCAGTACGTTTTGATTAACACTGTTGTTTTAAATATATTGCTTTCTTTAAACAAAGTATACTCGGCATTAGTATACCGAGTTACTCGGCCGAGTACCGAGTACCAAAAAACCCGCCGAGTACGCCGAGTAACGAGTATAAACCGAGTACTCGGCCCATCTTTAATAGGTACTATATTTTTCCAACGGTCGAATATATCGTGCTTAATCCACGAGATACAAGAGCCATAATCTAGTTGTCGATACATGAATGGCAATCCGTAGTTTATCCCATGAAAAAAAAAAGGTTCCACTTAACCTTCAGAACACTTATACATATCAACTAACCTCTTCAGGCAAGTAACTGGCCACTAACTTTATTTTTTCTCAGGTCGCCTGGATAAAGTCCGACTCGAAGGCGATCCTGGCCATCCACACAAACATGGTGGCGCTGAACCCTCGTCTGTCTGTCACGTACAACAACCACAACACCTGGAAACTACACGTTAGTAACGTGCAGGCGAATGACTCCGGGACGTATATGTGTCAACTTAACACTGACCCTATGAAGAGTCAAGTAAGTATGCTTGTATTGTTACTAACTGAAAAATTGTATAAACTCCTGAGTACAGGGCCGCGTAGCTGAGTATGTATATGAAAGAAGAAAAAAGGATGAAGTTTTGAATAAATATATATGTTTTAGCTAAGCGGAAGATGCCAAAAATCAAAAAATTATGATCGTGAAAAATAATGAAACTTAGTTTTTCCTCCCCTAAGCCAGTATGTGGTGACTACAACACTTGTTTGCGGTAATAGTTGTGTCGCACATTTGGTGTGTAGTTACTAAATTGGTATCAATTGTTATGCAAATTAAGCAATTATAATATGACTAAATATTTCCGTTTACTATTATATGAATTGATAATAACCGCGTTATATAATAGCCCTAAAGAGACCTTTTGCCTAGTAATTTAGTAGTATTTAGTGCTTAGGCCTAAGAGCGGTGCCACACGAGCGTTGCGCTGTCGCTGCGACGACTGAGCGATAACGCCCCGTAGTTTTACAGATAAGTTTTAACGTAAGCCACACGTGCGTTAAACAGCGTTCGGCAACAGAACGCGCGTGAAACGGAAAATGTCACAGACGAGGCAGGGAGGGGTGATGACGGAGCGACAACGCAGCGCAGCGCAGTATGTTTTAGAAAATCATAGACTGTTGCGTTGCGACATCGCAGCGCTCGTATGGCAATCTGTCCGTTGAAATTGCTGCCATCGCCCGTGTGGCACCACTCTAAATGTAACCTTAATAAACATTTACAACTTCAGTTTCAACAAACTCCGAAATTCTGTCGCATTTTAAAAGATATCCGCCAAATGTCTTAACAACTGTCCTAAATCTTTAGTTAATCTTCTTCTTCTTAAGTTTAATTGTCGTAAAACAGGAAGGTAACAACGAATCGTAAAACTATTTTTACGCAAGCTACTCTGTAGTTACAAAGTTTACTTTAACTTTAATATTAATATTGTGTCGGAAATTACATTTTGAAGAAGTTACATGAGTTTATGCTTAAAATCGACGTCATACATTTTCGTCCTAAAGAGGGTGTTAGTAATAATCACATAATCCGTACGAAGCAGAAATGAGTATTTTACATTTTTAATTTTAAAAATATAACTATAGAAATTATATTATACAGGGGTTATTGAAGGTTCAGTGAACGGTATTTAATTTATATTAATTTTGATAACAAATAAATATTAAATAAAAAAAATATATTACACACTATTTGGTTGGGCCTCATAAAAGTAAACGAATAATATGAGGGAAAAAAACAGTTAATATAAAATGTTTGATTGTGGGCCTTTAAATAATGTTATAATCATCGGATAAAATATTTTTGCTTCACTTAAATTTATATATCGGTTTAGAGAGTGCATAGTAAGAAAAACCTTGATTAAAAATGGAATTTTACCTTTACATATAGATTTTTTTTAATATACTAGCACTTGTATAACACTAGCCATAACAAAAATCACAGTTCGATGAAATAGAAAATGTATTGAAAAAAACTGCTTCCAAACCAAAAAACCAATTCAATGAATTTGGCTCGATCCGAGAATCAAACACAAAACCCTCTGCTTAAAAGTATATTATTCTATTATTTATTATTATATAATATGTATCGCGGTATGAATTGCTGCACCTCAGAGGTCGTCAAAATACAAAAAAATGAACACAAATTATAAATTATGAGTAATATACAGGGTTATTTGTAATTAACACATCACCTCTTGCAGGCGGCTTCCTTACATCAATCCCAATAACATTCGTTCTACGACTTTTTGTAAAACTTGATAATTAACACAAAAACAAAAAACCAAACACATATTTGCGCGCTCTGTTATTTTTAAATCTGTGTTTTGTAAGAAGTTCCTAAACCGGTCGCCCACCCCACGTCGCCCGCGCGCCCGCCATGCCAGTTGCGTGCGCGTAGAGTATTGTACTATTTAGATGCACCTAATAAATTTGTATGTTTTTTTTTACATATTAATTTAAATTATTCGTTGGTTAAATGTTGTTGGGATTGATGTAGAGTAGAAAAGCTGCCTACAAGAGGTGATGCGCTAATTAGAAATAACCTTGTATAACGACAATCACTTTCATAGTTTGAAAATACCCAACAGTAATCACCTATTGCCAAATAATAAATTTAAAAAATCTCAACAAAATCATCTTCCTACTCAGATGGGCCACCTCTCCGTGGTGATACCACCCGACATCGTCGACACCACCATCACCGAAGGCAGCTCCACCAGAGAGGGAGGCAACATCAGGCTGGCCTGCTCTGCCACCGGCGTCCCGGCCCCGACTGTGATGTGGAAGCGAGAGCACAACAGACCTATCGTGTTCCGACACGAAGGTGGGAGGGAGAAGAAAGGTTAGTCGGATTTCAAAGACAGTTGTGTAGCGTTGGAAAATTTGGTGCGTGGAATTGTAATATAAATATAATAAAAAACCTTCAAATAGATTCGTAGTAACTTTATTCCTGAATATTGACATAGGATACTATCACGGAGATACCTTAACTCAGTCATTTAATAGATATAGTTACAATATGTAACTGAATAACGTACATGAAATGAATAAATGAATTCCAAATATTGTCGCACTATATACCACGTTTAATGTCAATATCATTATATTTTTATTAACTTAGTACTGTTTTATGTTATAACTCTCTATTTCAAATTTTAAGCATCATCGAGCCGTGGGATATTAAATACGACTAACTAATTACGGCTAACCGCAACTAGATAATTATTATAATTGTGACTGCGGCGTCGTTATGTTCTCTGCGGTTAGTTTACTATCTCCAAATACTATATGTATATGAATACTAGTGGCCGCCCGCGACTCCGTTAGCGTGGAAGTCGGTTTCCCGTGGGAATGCGAAGTTTCCCCGCGGTAAAATGTACCCTATGTGTTATTCTGATGTATAACCTACATTATTGTAAAGTTTCATCTAAATCCGTCCAGTAGTTTTTACGTGAAAGAGTAACAAACATCTATACATCCATACATAACTACATCCTCACAGACTCACAAACTTTCACGTTTATAATATTATTAGGATATCGGATGAAACTATAGGTACTACTATATTACTAGGAATGGCTAATTGATTCGAGCCAAGATATAAAACGCTGTGCGATCTGTTTACCAACTTAGGTCTTAAAATTTGGAGAAGTAATTAAATTTGAGATTTTAATTTCCAGAGTGGAATCAAGGTATTAAAATTATATGAACGTTGCCTAAGTTTTAAATCTTTTTATTTGATCAGCTAAAGTAGTTTTGCCTTTTCACCATTAAATTGTTAAAGATAGACTGGTCACCGCTGATATGTGCAATTAATATTTTGTAATACTTATGAGTCTTCTCTATAAAAACCTCGGATTCACCGATAGATATTTAAAACCCGAAAATTAGAGGAAAAAAAGAATATCAATTTACTTAAATGGACTGTATTATTCGTTATAATATTTGTGTATGACGCATATCAAGTGAAGCCCGTCAGTCAAGTGGTCTGGCTACGTAAAAATATAAACATGTTTCAACGAAAAAACATATTGGAAAACTTGTATTTTTTTTAACATTCGTTACATCAGTTTGGTTATCGTGTTTTTCTGGTGACATTAAAATATACCTAGCTAACCTTGAAGTTGGTTAAATCTGTAATAGACTTACCTAACTGATATGTAATTACCCCAACAAATGTATTTATTTATACTGCAATTAGATTTATAACCAAATTGTGGATTTTCAGTTTTAATATTATTTTTACCAAGGTACCGAAAAGTCATCGACCCGCTTTCCCGGCTGACACTTCTGAAATTTAACTTTTCTACTCATCTATCACCGTATTAGACGGTTTCCAGACTTTAAGTTTATTTTAAGATACTTAAAACTCTTCTCAATGCTAACGATAAGATTAAAAAATAATTAGTTCGTAACCTCAGACTCGAAAATAAAAACTTCATTAACTAAGGTAGTTCCAATTTAAAGTAAAGGCTAATTTCCCTCAAAGATAAAACGAGCAAGTTTAGAAGCACACTCGTCGAACGTTAACTCTTTTTGAGGCGTTCCTCCCGGGGCGGGTAAAGCTGTTATTCTGTTCAAGTCTTTTTTCCAATTCAATCTACTTTGCATTGTCCTCTCAGCGCATGAGGCATTACACCTAGATTCTCTCCCCTTTGCACTCACCAACCACTTCACGAGTAGTCCGAGAGCTATAGCTTAGTATCCAACTAACTTTTGTAACGTATTATTGTAATCGTTTTTGTACTATGTCATTTTTTTCTTAATAGTTACTTAACAAGTAATTAAACAACAAAAATACCTAATAATTTTTTATACTAAAAGTATTGTCCACCGCTTGAGTTAAGCTCACACATCAGCTGATTGTTCAGGCGCGATGGTTTGATTCAATTAACATGTGTGCAATTGAAAAAAAAAACGTTTTTTTATGTTTTAAATTCAAATGTTATAAGAGCAATTTCAATGTACGAAACAGTAGCTTATGCCACAATATTATTAAGCATTTAATAAAGGCACATTTTTAAACGAGAATTTAAAAACAATATTTGCATCCGGCTCCCAGACTATTACTACTCGTTCCATCGGATTTTATTTACGCAAGAGAAAGCAAGCTCTAATACATATGCCGCTGAAAACAATAAGGCGCTACGCTGCAAGATATAAAAGCTTTGTGTTAGTCTCAGATGCCTTTCAGTAGGATTCTTTTGAAATGAATCGAGTAATCGCAGACTTTATGCTCACAGAAGAGTCGTTACGTTGGGCGTACACTTTGTTAGGAATGCAAAAATAATGATCCACGTTCCAAAAGAAAATTTAAGGATTCTAAGGATATATACAAATATATTTTTATAATGAATAGCTTTATAACATTCCTAAGCAAAGCCACCACCACTTTAATGTTTGATTATTTATAGGTACATAAAACCTAGCTTACGAAATTACAAAAAATCTTTATTGAACAGAAGCATAAAATTAGTAGACGCTGCCGTTTCAAAATTATATGAAACTGCGAGCGTAACTCTATTTAGTGTCTTATTAAAATAACTCTATAAACCAACACTAAATCTGATCTTGCTAATAAACCAGCCAAACTTTTTAATATCCTTACTCTAAAGTGTATAAAATTCGTTGTATAACCATGAATTTTATATTTGCTTTGTCTTGTAAAGTTCACCCCTAAATGTAATTTAGGTAGTCTCTTTTTCCTAACTTAAATCGACTTCTTCAAACAAGTCGCTTGGACTGCCTTTACGTCCCGTTTGAAAAGCGCGCACCGAAAAGGACAACTCGGTTGTTCTCTTACAGAAATTCCATGAATTTATTTGACGAAACTTCAAACGAGACGGCATAAAATTAAAAACGTTTTGTATACTCGTTATAAGCAGCCGCTATATTACGTTTCGGAGACGAAATGATTTTGATACGCGCAAAGTTTTCTGATTGCGAAGTTTCGGGTCGGGAGTGTGCAAAAGTTGCTATCTTCTCATTGCATACGTTACAATGTTGTTAAGACAATAACAGTGTTATGTAAACAATCGAATAATAATTTCCCTTGGTAAACCGGGTACACACAGGAATGGGAGTTTCTCGTAACAATAGGTGGAATGCGAGTGGCTCTCTAATGTAAATGCTGTGTTACATGTAGGGTTGCCGCGTTTCAGAAACGATTATTGGCTTCTGTTGGGCATGTAATTAAAAACGCAAATAAGAACGAAACCTTGCATTCAAATGTAAAGAAGAATTCTGTTATTGAATTTCTTTAACCTTGCATGATAATAAAACGGTTACGTAACCAACGATTATTTAAAAAAAAGTATTTTATGAAAACCTACTGCTATTGATTTCTACTCTTTCCGATGCAGAGTAAGCGAGACAGCTGCACGTACTATTAAAAATGCAGCAACTTTGTAAAATTTAAAAAAATCGTTACCCTGTACTTGCAATTTGCTTTACCAATATTTTTTTAAATAAAATAATATTCTTGAATAACATGTTTTACACACATTTGCTTACAATTGCTTAAGTCTTGCATTATATAATTGGCTACACTATAAATTAATAAATTATTGATAAATAAGTTAAAGTAAGAGACACAGCCCTAACTGTGTAGTCCTATTATGAATTTATTTGAATATCGATTCCAGTTTAAACTGCGTGAAATATCCTAATACCTACAATTGGCAAAGGCCTAATAAATGCATGTCATCTACAATGAAAATTTATGCGTAGGAAGGAACGCTAAAATAGCAGGGTATTTATTTATTTAATTCTTTTGTTGTACACCAGAAATATACACAAAAAAATAGTAAATTAGGGTGCTAATTCAATACTTTTACTTACAATTTACACTGTTTATTAAAAAAACTCAGATTGTTAAGCCAAAATTAAAAGTAGATATTTTATAAGAATCCTTACTTATTTTAAGAACGTCTTGTTTGACTAATGCGTTTAATTCTCAAAGACTCAAAATTAAAACCTCAACACTCCAAACAGACGAAATACTATTATGAAATAACAATGAATAATATTTACTTAGCACGAAAAATTCCCTTCAAAACACCTGAAAATGCCAAAGTATTATCCAAACAAGAATAAAAAGGAAATGAGAAAGGTAAAAAAGGTTAAACAACGCGGGCAGAAGGGACCCTTACCTTAATTCTTATGGGTCATATTTTACCAAATATCTTGTGGGCTGACAATTGCTTTGGGACACCAATTTCATCGTGAGATAGTGTGAGAATGTACGTGCCGGCTGCATTTTCATTTTACAAGCTAACACTTGCGACACCTGGTTTTTTTTGTCTTTTTCATCATGTAACCTAAGCGCAATAATCTTATATTACTTTATGACTTAACGTTCTTAATATATTATACAAAAAACTGTTAAATTTCTGAATTCAAACGATAAATATTACCACCTAAATAGATTGCATATTTTTTTATTAATTCTGTACGTTAGTACTATCAGTTTTGGACAGGCAGACAAACGTTTATTTTATTACAATATTATCTCAGCTATCACCTCAATAACCATAATAGTTTAGTGTCTTTAGTGGCTTTTACCCTCCGGTCTGGGGTTCAGAATTTTAATAAAAACCGCAATATAGTTTTTCACTGTCTGGGTACGCAAGAATACTGGAATTTCTGTAGTGAAAATTAGACGCTAAGGGGTGGTGGAAAAGTCTTGGCGAAGGAATTTTCACGCAATTTTAGCCTTAGATTTATTTTCATGCTTTTATTTGCTTGCGGTTTATTTTCTATGATAACTATTTACTTTAAACTTGATTATACATTTAGTGAAACGTTGCAGATAGTGCACCAACTTAGATTAAACAGCCGAATTACGACTTACTCGTAAGTTCAAACATTGTTTTTGTAAGCCTTGGCTGGGCCTCTCTCAAACTCCTTCACCGTAGCTAGTTTTGAGTGAGCTGTGTTTTCACTACAAAATTGGTTAACTTCATTTTGACACCTAGTTTAAGGCTTCCCAAAAAGAATTTAAGTACTTTATAGTTAACATGAATAAAAAATCATGAATGTATATGACTTGCTTTTTGTTGGATTTTTCTATGTTAATGCCTGCCCATTTATCCCATCCAATGAAATAATTTAAATAATGAAACAATAAGTTGACTACAAAAACACATTGTAGGTAGACATTGACAAAAAATTGCATTTTGATCTTAGTGACTAGTCTGGGCAGTCTGCTAGTGTTAACCACAAATACATAGTTTCTTAAAAAACATTATATCTACCATGAACTTTTATAAACAAGGAAAACCAACAAGCTTACACCACCTTATGTTTCATAACAGCTTATAATAGTCCATAAGTGCTGCAACTGTAAAGTAACACAATGGAACATAAGCCGACTCACGCGACGATAAAAATAAATTAGATAAAAGCACCAAATGAAACTTCTGCCATTACTCTCGAGTAAAATACACAATGACTTTGTAAGATTTAATTATTACGGAATGTAGAATTTTGTACATAAGTCTGCTTACTAATTGTATGTGGGTGAAGTTACGTGGGATGGGGTTCAAAAGTTTTGGAAGCTAAAGTATTGAGTTTTCTGAGATGATAAGAGTTGTTCAGTATATGGATGGATACTTCCCTATAATTGAGACTACTATCAGAAACAGAAAAATGTAGGTTTGCGACGACTAATTACAGCATTTTAAACAATCAATATAATTTCAATCTAATGAATTTTGAGCTTATTCCAAACCTCTTAAAATTTTCACACAAGTATTTTAACATTTAACTATATATTATTTAAAAGGTCGTGCGTAAAGGTTTAAATCATTGTTTAATACCATTTTTGCCTCCAAATTATTCTGCATTGACTGCCTTATTCAACTTTATTTCAAAGAATAAAACATCCATAATATCCGCTGTAACTTTGAAACACCTTCCTTGAACAACAATACATCAGCAAATTGTATTCGTGCTAATAAAGCCTTCGTAAATACCTGAAATTTTCTTTATTCGCAAACTCCCGGACAATACCTGCACCCTTTAGGCAAATTAAAATTGTTAATGCTTTTACATTACACGATCTTACACTGTACTTGCTTGCCAGTTTGAATCAAAAGACCGAACAAGCGAAACCGGACTTTATCAGTTGCGGGTAAGGTTGCAATTTGATTGTGAGTGATGCGGTGAGTTCGTACAGGGTTCCTAAATTGCGGCTATAACCGTAATTGTAATTTGCTGGGGAAAATAACCGCTGTCTTCATTCAGTTCCGTTCTAATGTTGATATACTGCCATCGCTGTTCACGTGGAACGGACTTTGTATGTTATTTCTTTTTAAAATACGAACGTGGAATTTCAAACGCTGCAATCATTCGTTGATTGGTTGTATCGTAATACGTATTAGTTTAAAGAAATATCATATGAATGAAATACTTCGAAATTGGAATTAATATTTGATATTACTTTATAATTCCAGAGCAGTGCCTGTTATAAATAAAACGTAAATTGTGTTTTAAAAATTTAATTTTCCATGTATTCAACTTGGTTATCAGTTTAAAATTGTACGGTGACATTATCTAGGCATGCTTGACAATAGACTAAAATTATCGTTCCTTTAATAATACAATACAACTGGAGGAGTCCAACTTAAGCAAATATTTAATTATAGGGTATTCAAGACACAATAGGCAAAATAATAATTGTGGTTACATGAATGTTACCCGACACTGGCGCCTATTATTACGTTCTCGAGAAAATATCACCGTTTATTAAAGACACTGGACCGAACTAATATGAGAGATGTGATATGTGTCGATAGATATATCGACTATATTTTTTTATCAAATGCTTCTTTAGAGTCGAATAAACTTATTTTTGTAGGTATTAAAATAATAACATTTCACACATGAAATTACTTTGAATCGACATGTCATTAACTCGTGATGCCAATTAAACATTGATATTATACGTATTCTGAAGCCTACTCCTTAATTTGCTTATAAATAAGTGCTAAACGCTACGAGCTACGCTGCTACGTACTACAGTTTTGGTAGCTCAATATTAAGCTGAGTCATATTTCCATCGACAATATTTTAGTAATAGGACATCTCTAAGCCTGACCGTAAGCGGCCGCCCCTACAAATAGAGAATAGTGGTCACAATAATTGCACCGTGCTACAGCTAGCAGAACGTTAAATTTATATTAAAACCTGCCAGACCAAAGCTGCACATTATATTTACACTTTACAACATACACGGGAAGTATTTAAAAGCTTTGAATGAATCCTTTACACAAAGCGCCGGTATTTCTTGGAATACACCTGAAGCTATGAAATATGAACGTGGATGTACGTGTATGATACTTACTCATTGACTTTGTAAATAGCGAATGTATGTAAGGTTAAACAATATTTACAACGAGTCTAAAATTTAAAACGTTTTTTTTTTTGTAAAAGTTTAATACTGTATTTTTTTATAAACCCTCTAACTATTAAAACGGATATTTATTTGTGCAATTCTTACATGTTTCCATTTTTAAAACATTTAACTTTTAGTGATGTTAAAATAAGTTCAATTGTCGAGAGCGCAGAGCGACTGAGTTTTCGCGAGAACTTTGCGACTTTTTCACGAATATTACCTTTTTAGTGCTTTGCAACAGTTACAAAGTTTAAACTCTGAGTCTCGAGTAGCGAGATATTTTGTTTTGCTATCGAGGATTTCAGGTTTGGTTGGAACTTAGCACAGCTTTGGGAAACACAGTTTTTTTATTTACTATTTTCATTGAAAACTAGATCGCATATATTTTATAACGTAAAGTTTGCGTTTTTTTAATACACGATATAAATTTAGAGATATGGTTACTTCCCTACCTAGATATATATAGCCTATAGGCCAAGCTATGGACAAAAACAAAGTACTAACAAGGCAATGGTAATCTTTTTTTTTTTTTTTTTTTAAACTTTAACATTCCGTCTAAAAATAACATCTCCCAAATTTTAATTACCCGGCGCGTAGTTACTTACGAACTTTGTATTACAAATTGTACAAAACAAAACAATGGAGTGAAACAATCTTAAAACAATTAATCAGTATTTATTTAATAGATTTATTTTGATCTTTGATGAAGCAATTTACTTGATTGCCTTTCTTTAGAGTACAGAGCTCGAGTCAAGTGTTTTAATTAACATCTTAACTCAATGCAAAGGGAAGGAAAATACTACAAAGTTTACGAATTAAGTTGAAATATTCATTACAGTGTAGAAATTTTAATATTTTTGCCGTTGATGTGGAATTTTAGTACTGAAAGGGTAAGTAGGCACAATATAGCAGGGGTCGTTCTGTTATTAAGATAGGCACAATGTAGTTTAAATTAAAATGGACTGAGTAATTACTTTTGGAAATGTTTGTTGTTTGAGTAAGGTATCTACGAATATAAAAAAGTTTGTACTACGGTCAAACAAAAATATTAAGAAATCAATTCAGTTTAAAGAAATTGGCTGTATCTTTTATTTAGTTCTCAGTGACACGAGTTTTAAATTTAATGTAGTGACGTGTTCCTTTTTGTAACGGTTTTTACTGAATAAGACATAAAAAATATTTTATTATTTTCATATACCTATATTATATTTTTGTTTTTTGTGTATAAATCCTTTTTATTTTAATCCTATGCTGGTTACTTAAATTAAGCTTGTTAAAAGGCGATACTTTTAAAACAAACCCAATCTGGGATAAGCTAAATTGAATGAGTGAGTGACAATGATGCAGTTTCGCTGTATTATTTTGATAAAGGCTTTCACACCGACGTGGCATAATTGTGATATGACATAACATAAATGTAATATAGTCGTATACGCGAGTGAACGTGTTGTCATTAATGTCACATATGACACATTCAGGTAATATGACAGTTAACGCCGATATAAGGTGTCACATTCACTTTCACATACTAACAAGTAAATTAATTCGGGGCATGTCGCAACTCGGGATGGCTCAGTTAATTTTCACGTCATTCCATTGTAATAATCTGGGATAAAGCAAGTAAATTACGTTTTTGATGTTCGCTTTATTTTGTAATAATGAAAAAATACCGATGTCGTTTTAATATTGATTAATAATTCACTTGATTTTGAACGTGGGATTCTATACAGTGTGCTTTCGAAAATCTTTTTGTCAAAAGGCTGTGCACTATTGTAGGAACACGTGCGTTACATGACTAAGTTTATTTTTATTATTTCTACGGGTTCAGCACAGGAACAGCGACGTAATCCTAATGGATTTAACGTGTAGCTTACTTTCAACTTTAGGGTACGGACGGCAGTTTTTTTGAGAAAAATGTATAGCCGACGCAAAAACTACTAATTTATTGCTCGAGGTAATGCCCAGAAGTAGGTAGTTTCTTGGAATCATAAAAGTCGTGGCACTTAGTAATGTAGCAAAATTGTAGTCGTTTTACTGAAGCAGGACTAGTATTTACAAGTATTTTTTGTCTGGAATAGTCGAAATCAAAAAGACACAATGAATTTTAAATTCAAATGTTAAAACAGTAAGTATAGTAAAATACAGTATAAATTCTAAAACCCGTCAATTTTCTTCACCGCACTCCAGCATATTACAATTGCATGCAACTTATTGCCTGGTATTATGTAAATTTAGAGAAAACCCGCGAAAATCGCCCGATAGATCCGCGGATGCGCTTCCAAAGCGCTCATTAACATAAATAATGCCCCCCTGTCACTACCGCTCTTAAATTTGTGAGAGCTGTTTTTCAACTTGAACCGAAACATTTTGTAAAGCGATCACGTATTTTCACCGTCACTGGTTCTGTACTGGTTTAATAATGTCATAACCAGCATTTTGCGAGAGCGCCGTGATAAGATCTCAGATACATACTTTCCTCCGACAATAATTTCGTTTTATGCGTAGGGCTTCGGTTACAGGAATGTTTTATGAACAGTATTGAATGAATACCGAATTCGGTATTAGCATAATACAATTTTGAACAAGAAACACTTTAGGTGTATTGTTATGGTGATCGCAAATTATTTGTTTAAGGAAAGAGGTGAAATTAAGACTTTCAGGTGTTTTGATGCCGAATGAAAACTAAAAAGAGGTTAAATTACTTGGAGAATTTAAAATTACGCTCTGAATAAACTGTCGGGTTTCAGACACATTTATTTTCATTTTATTTCATTTGAGGAGTAAAAACTAGCAGAAAATGCTCGGTAAGATTGCAGTGTAAGAAAGAAGACTAATCGCTCGGCGCTATCACCTCCGCCCATTTTCACTAAATCTTCATTTTATTCTTCTATGAATAATAATTTCTGGGCACCTTTTAAATTGACTGTTGAAGATGTGACATTTAAAAAAGATTCTCTTCCTTTTTTACTAAGTATACACCTTTATACACCCTTTATAATAAACTTGTTAACAACATAAAGTTAATGTAACACGCAGTATAATCTTTGGTAAGTATTTAAAAAAATAATTAATCATAAGTAATACCGCAGATTTATTAGACTATCTGTGGTAAATACCTACCAACATATCGGGAATAGCACCGACATCAATTATTCTGCAAACAAAGCTGCTTGTGACATAGCCAGTACTTTTTATTTTGCCGATCACAAAACTATACAAAAAACATATTTTACACAAGCCCGAACTACCGTTTTATACCACGAACTAATTTATCAATCGTCCGTGCGCCATTTTGATTTTACTTTTTTTTACAGCGTTGGCAAATGCACGTCGAATATTCTTCCTTTGTGGTACTAATAAATGCGATGTTGTCATTATTCGAGTGACAGGTCCATTACACAAATGCTCTGTTTCATGGTTCGATTGCGACGCTACTAATTTGTACCGGGCGGCCAGTAGTTGGTCTGTACAACATTAGCTGCAGTTTGTTCATGACCAATTTTGCCTTTGAAACCTCTTAATTAGAAGCTACGTAATAGTATTTTAATGGGTCGCAAATTAAGTTAGCCTCTTGTTTTCTATTTTAGAAATTCAACATTTCCTTAATGGATAGTCGCTAGTTAGTTAGTCACAGCGCCTACGCGCCAATTATGGAAAAGTGCGTTTAAATCAAGTCGCGAACGTCCCGCGCAATCTTTCATATTTCAGCGTTCTTTATCCCTTTTTATATTTTAAATACGTTGTTCGACAAATTCACTTAATGCCGCGTTAAATGAACCGTGTTCGCGTAATAAAAGATTTTATACTCAAAAACGTTTTCGGAGCGGGTAGTCGGGTATTCGTAAAATCGCGGGGCCCTCGACTCCGCTAGGCGCCATCGTCTGTGCGTTGGAATATTTTTTCGCGCTCGAACGACTCCGTACTCCGCCGGAATAAACTTGCTTTAGCAATACCACCATACAAATTCACTGAGATTGCTTAAATACTGCGCTGCTAAAAAGCTTTAGCGTACTCTTTTAACTATTGCCATTTTTGTTTTTTATTTGTTTTTGGTCCGAGCATTTTAGTCCTGCACAGAGTTTTAAAAAAGATCACTTCTAACACCCAAAGGTTTAAGCATAGATTTATTATTGGTCTTCGCGCTCGTAAGAGCAAAATTAACGTTACTAAATAACGTTTTCTATATTTTTTGAAAATATAAAATGTTTTAATTCAATATAGAGATATATCGCTTATTTAAAATAAATTTACAAATCGTTATTTTATTGGCACTAACGTTTTAATTAAACCTGTAACATTTATCATTTTAGCATCTCCAAATAACAGTATTTGCAATGTCCACGGTAGTCGAGTGCCCTCCATTCGGCACATACCGCGATCCACTACACACACGAAAGCAAACATGTGTCATTATTAATCACAGACCCACTAACGAAACGTTCATATAGGTTTTAGATCCATCAAAAGGATGGCATGATGCGTTTTGGCTTGTGATTTAATATTCTATGAACGAACGATTTAGTAACATTCGATATTTCTATTTGCATTGTTTGGTACACTATTTTATTTTTGTTATTTTGAAAAAGGTTTTCCGACAGAATAATTCATTGAGCGTATTAAATATTGCCTGGTTGATAAGTGTTGTAAAAAAGAATCTTATTAATATTTGAATTGAATTTAAACATCAAGTTTCATGACTAACTGAAAGTTTTAATAATTCAGTAAAGGTTAAAAAATATTTATTAATACATGTTTCAATAATTTTAATACACATATTAAAAAAGAACATCAATGAATGCGGCCATTAAAAATTACCGCTAGTTTTCCTCCCAATCAAATGCTAACAACCCAACAAACATCACATTGACCTATCATCAAAAAACAAACATTACATCTCGCTCACAAAGATCTTTGCTCCAGTGGTAGACGTGCACAAAGGGGAGAGCCTGGACCTTTCGCACGTGCAGCGGGGCGACATGGGCCCCTACTACTGCATCGCTAGCAACGGAGTGCCCCCGTCTGTGAGCCGGCGGTACTATGTGCAGGTTCATTGTAAGTTATATTTATGATTTTATTACTTTTAGTTATCTGAATCCTCGGATAGTAGGAAACTTGTATAGCTTTTTTTGTCTAAAATCGATAACTCACAATCAATTTGTTGACACAAAACCATATTGTGAAGCCACTACGCAACGAACTAGGGAAGAACCTAGTTGAAGTATTTGCTCAATTGAACCATATTATAAGTCATAACTATTCAAGTTATTATACATAGGCCATCTTAAAATAGCATCTATCATGCATTAGGCTTTACACGGGTGAAAAATAAATAAAATTAGTAATATATTATTCATATTCCTATTTTTTTTAATAAACTTGAGTGAATTTCCCCAGTCACTCCACAAGTGAAAGTGACCAACCAGCTGGTGGGAGCTCCTCTCGGCAGTGACGTGCAGCTGCAATGTTTCATCGAAGCCTCCCCTAAAGCTATGAACTCCTGGTACCGGGAAGACGGTAAATGTAAATATTATTTTTTGACTTTCCTATTTCGTTTTTTTTTATTATTATATTGATGTTTTATCAATCAATATTTTTTATGCTTTATTACATAGAGCTTTTCTATGTACAATATGATACTAATTTATTCCATGTTGCCCTAGCTAGTCCTATTCCATGTTGTACAGACAATAGTCTGTTACTCTTATTAACACTTGTCTGAAATATAACAATTTAATTAACATTAAAGAACCCACACATCAACCATCTCGACTATTCTACAAATCCAGATTTTTCATGACTCTAACGACCTCTGCTTAATCAAATAGTTTAACTTCAATACTGTCGACTTTATTATTAAAATTCTTTCCTACATTCTGCAGCCATAGTGAGCGACAAACTGCAGGAAAACCCCAAGTTCCGAGTAACGGAAAAAGCCCTCAATGAATATTCTCTATGGATGAATCTCACTATAAAATCCTTGGCGCCGAGCGATTATGGCGCTTATGTGTGCGCCTCCATCAACGCGCTAGGAAAAACTGAGAACCGAGTCAGTTTACATAGTAAGTGACGCTTTGTTTATTAAATGAGTCGGGTTTTTCAGAACAATTAGGTTACGAGCGTCGTGTTACGCACTCAAACGCGTGTTGGAAAATTTTCTAGAATCTACTTTATATGCATCTAGTTTCTGGAAGAAAATTCTGAAAAGAAAATAAGATATAAAAATATTTTGCAATATTAACACGATGTCATGGTCATAATAAGAATCCGACACAAGAACTAGAGTTACATGTGCAATGACATTTTCAAGAAGATTCTTAAATTTATTTTTCTTGTATTGATTTCAACCAATCATTGACAGAACTAGAAATAAGTATGTACGGGTACGGCGCCGAAGACCCGGCCGCGTCGGGCGCCGCGTGGCAGCGCGTGCGCGGTCTGACGTCATCGCGGAACCTCGCCGCCTCCACACACAAATACTTCCTGGCGCAGCACATACCGCCGCAAGCCTATGCGCTCCTGGTACCTGTGCTGCGCTATATGAAACACTTTTAAATTAAAAATGTTAATTTACAGTAATTATTGTAATCTGTTTATTTTTCCAATTGCATTTGTAAAATGAAGAAACTACAGATTTTTTTGTATAAAAATAAATAAAACATTTTATTAACTACATTGTAGATACCTAATAATAAACTGTTCAAAATTATTAAAAATAGTTTAATTTAAGCATATGATCTCATTCTTGTGTACTGAAACTTATAACAAATGTAAGTGATTGTATCTTATGACTGTTACGAATATTTTTTACTTAATCTTGAAACAGATTTATGTATAAAGTTAAATAAATTATTGTATGACTAAGTAGGTACGTATAGTAAGTGTTTTCGACATTCCATGTTAGTAAATATTTAATAAAATAAGATAAAGTTTTGGACGTACATATGTGATATATAAAAGTAGATATTTCAATTAATCGTAATAATAATGTTTGCTTTTAATTTATTTTTATTTACTTTACCAATGTAAAAATACCTGCTTGATTTGTTTAATTCTGTATATTTATCTTAAATATGCTTTTATTTTAATGTTTTCGACGTAGAAGCTTCTATAATTAATGTTTAAACAAACATCATAAAATCAATTAAAGATAAAATAAAAAGGTCTAAAATCAAATATAAGTGTAAGGGCTCCGCTTTAGTAGTTTCTTCCCTTATTTAGTATTAAGATATATGTTTTTTCTACATGATTAATAACTACAATTAAAATCTAATGCTAAAAGTTACGTTGACTTTGACAATAAATGTGTAATTACGAATATTGTAACATACTAAAATAAAATCAAGTTAAAAAATCCTCGGTTTTTTTCTTTTATCTTTACAGTACTTTAACATAAAAAAAATATAAAAATTCAAAACCTTTACTTCAATTACAGTACAACTTAATCAGGCACTAGAACTTACTATTCGAAAAAGGAAAAAAAAAATTTTTTTTTACTAAAATACCCTGTGTTCGGTGCAATGTGACAAACACACATAGGGCATAAGGCAGGGTAAACTTAAATCAAATTATCTCAAAGGTTTCGAATTATTTATACTTTTATTTTTCTGGGTGATTTCCCAAACCTGAAGTTCTCTATTACCATTTTACATAAATATCGCCGTATTTTTTAATTGTATTTTCTTTGTTTAAAGTATTTCTATTTTGTCTGTTTTAGATACTAACCAAAAGCATTCGCAGAATTACAAAAAACAATAAGTACCTACCTAAAAACCAAGTTATTTTTCTTATTCTTAATTTGAAGCTTCTTAGGGCCGGTTTTTAATAGTCAGAAAAATTCTATCTGACAGAAAATCTGTTGTTTTTGTTGCACTTCGAACATAAATACTTGACATATGTATGAAGTGACAATGAAAACATACCTCTTATCAGTCAGTTAGCATTTATCTGACTATTGAAAAATCTGCCCTTAATCTAATGCAGAGAAAATAATTTTAAAAAAGCACTGCTTTTTAGAATATTTTTAAATATAAATTACCTCTTTTAAGAAGTGTAGTAACGGCTTTCCAAAAGTAAGTATCCGGCCTTCACTGGACTACAGTAAGTAAGCTGCCACATGATAGATGGCGACACTGTCCAGACATTAATGCATTTTTCTTGCACCACCAGAATTAATGTGACACCAGTTTTAGTTTATGACACTAAAGAACTATAACGAAATACGCAAAAACAGAAATCTAGATAAGGACAATGAATTTTAACATATTATTTTTTTATGTATTTAAATTTTGAGTTGTTGGAAATATAAGCGGTAGACTAATTTTGAAATGCTGTGCATTAAATTTACAAAGAAATTAAATTCTGAATTTCAAGATCAAAACTTAGGGTTTAAGTTAAGAGTACATATTTTATTTTTTGTCATAAAACGTAAAGTTTATTCCCATTATCAAACGCAAAGATGTTTGTTTCAGATAATCATTTTTCAGAATCTACTATAAAGAATCAGAATCCAAGCTCTTAGAACAATATTCATTCTTAGAAAAACTCTCATTACTTTTACATAAAACATTTAAATGGAAAATAAAACAAAAGGTTTATATTGAATTATTGTTCTCGTAACTGTACAATATAATTTAAATTATAAGATAAGATACACGGAAGCCCTGGGCTTCTAATAAATACATCACAATTTTCAAGTTATCTCCATACAATAGTCATTGTATTACTATTGTGTCAACTTAAGCTATTCTGCTAATTTCCATCAATAATTCATACACCTCGGTAGTAGTGTGTCAGATGTATGGAATCTATAGTGGCATACGTCAAACTGATGACAGAATAGAAAATGTGGTACATTTATGGCGAGTCAATGATATGTCAATTATTAGCAGCAAACCGATTATGTCAATGTTGAACATTTGAAAGCAATCACTATTGATACATACCTACAATAATACACAACTATAAACAGTCGCGTCGAGGACAATGGATTATGTAGAAATTTATTTTATTTATTTTATTTCAGTTTTATATTTATTTTATCGCAGTTAATTAAACAGATGAAGTACGATTCTAAAATATAGTAAATCTAAAATGGATAGTCAAATTTTCGTTTTTACGGTAAGATAAGATATTGAAATTACTTTAACAGTAACAATTACTTAAGAAAAATACAATTCTAAATAATAGCTCCAAGAAAAAATATTTTTTAATTGCCAACGCAACTGACAGTAGTTAAAACAAATTAATAAGCTGCTAATAAGACGCCCCAATTTGTCAAGAGAAATTCATGACAGTGTTCCCTTCATAGGTTATTCTACTCCATCGTAATTAATAATTTAAATTTAATTCTGGCAATCAAAGCGAAATCTCATTACAAAGCACGCCACCATCTTGGGAAAATGAGACCGTAACCTACTCGACAAATAATTTCGTTAACGAAACTAATTTAAACTAAATCTTAACACTTACCTACTGACTCAAGGTAATATTAAATTAAACAATCACACAAATTACTTAAGTACTTACAAGACTTACCAACTAGGATTCCTTGGGAACCGCAATTTAAATTAAATAATTTTCAAGCCAAAGGGAATGTTTCTCTTAGCTGTAATAATGAAAATTACGATGTAGGTTGTTAGTTGGATAGTCTTGCTATTGTTTTAAATGTAATCTACTAAAGAAATATCTAGGAATAAGGTATTTGATTGCGCTTTGAGCGCTCCTTGAATTAACATAAATACATAGGCAAAGCAACTAACATCACCGATATTAAGGCGCTTCGTAAATCGTGTTTCATACCTTGTGAAGATTATTTATTTAAAACAGTTGTATGCATTAAAACTAGTAATGCATTTTTCCTTTATTGCTATTGACTTCGAAAGAGAATTGAATATGTATAAAAATATTACTAATAAAAAGGCGTTTTAATCGACCCCAACTGCTTTACACGTATCATTTTATTAACACATTAATCGATTTTAACCTTCCAAAAGCATTACTGAATTAACTTCTTAAGCTAAATAATCTTATAAATTTGTAATCCTGTTTCCAGAAGCCACTTCGCCAAAATTAAGTGATTTAATAATTCCGAGCAACCTTTTTATCGCAGAATCTCCCGTATTATCATAATCTAGTTTTGAATTTTGATCATGGAACCGAGTGGCATAATACTTGGTCTAAAAAGTTTCATCAACATAATTTATTCGGGACACTAGCTAAAGTGCCCTCTTTGGTACTCGTACAGTATTTTTTCTATATTCGACCAAGATATGCTTTGAATTTGACGAGGGTCCACTTAGACCTCCTGAGGGGATCGTAAAATACCGTAGTTTCGTGATGTCAGAACGGTTCTAAATAAAGAAGCAAATTAGCTGGTATTACCGTCGTTTTAGCTAAGAACGATAAAGTTTTTTCATGCCATTAAAATTGTTACACGTAGGTTGGTTATTATTATTATTTTTAATATAGGTACTTGTACTATTTGTGTAATTACGGAAGGTTATATTTAAAAGGTAAAAACAAATAAGTGCAAATTTTATTAACTTCTATTGTCATATTCTTTAAATCTGCTGTTTGAATAAAAACCAAAAAAAAACTCGATCACACTTACACTTCCACGCCACTTCATAAACTTTATTTAAAACCTTCTAAATTTTCCAAAAATATCCAAAGGTGATCCAATCGGAAAGTCTTTCAAGGAGCGATTTTTCAGAAGGGGGCCTCTGATTGTTTAGTTGGGTCACGTAGTTTTTAGCGTCACTTGAGCGAAGATGCGCGTGAGTTTAATAATGTCATAGACAGTATCCCGACTTGAGGTTTGAACCCGGATCACGTGACGGGCCCTTCCGCGAATTTAAGTAGCATTTTAATTCTATTGTGTAGTTTGAGCGCCGTCTTGGCGAACTAGCTTGGGTGGGATGGGAATGGGGCTTATTTTGGTTCATTTGTTCGGTAGAATGTTATTATATCAATTGTACTGTTGATAGATTGTTGTATAATTGCAAATCTCTAAAACAAACTGTTTGTACGTAGATTCCACGTAGATAAGCTTAATTTTCAAGGTTCGTAAGTAGTAATTTTCGTAGGAATTGATCATGTTGTCCGAAAGTCTTCAATTGTTCACCAAATAACCAAATAAATTTAATGGGCTAAATTAACAATTTCAAAACAGATCTTCATAGGCTACAATAACATAATAATATTAGTTTATAGTCAAATCGAATACTGTATTACCTATTAGGTTTCATCCATTGAAACCGGTAATGTATCCGTACCTACATTCAATTATTACAGCCATTGTTACTCCCCTTGAAATGTGGTTACTAGAGCATGAATACAATGAACTACCTACTTGTTCTTAAAGATCAACATTAAGATAAGTTACTGTAACTGAATTATACTTGAAATTAAATTTATTTTAACGGATGATTGATACATAACGCGTTTACGTAGTGATGTAGTATTTAATAAAAAGGCAAAACGTTGTAAAATAAATAAAACTAATTAAAAATAAAAAAGTGTTTTAATCTAAAATTATATAACCTGAGATTTAGACCTAATAATTTTAAAATGCTACAATGTGTTTATGAAATCAAAATATAAAATAAGAAACTAAGGAAATCATAAATAATTCAAGTGAAGTCTGAGCCTTTTATATACCCACATAGAGGTATACACAAATAAATTGAACCTACGTCTGCCATCAATGTTGCCTGCGCATATTCGTGTAAGATCTATTTTAGGGATCCGGTAAGCCCTGCCTAAGATATGGTTTACAAACAGATTCCATTATTCAATTAGACAGACCCGTGTGAATGCCTGATTATATCTTCAGGCAAATTCACTGTATTATGGGTTAGTAATAAATATTTGTATTTGATGTATCGACGGCGTACATAATGGTTAAATTGATAAAACGGTTATGGTAGTAAAACCTTAAGATAATATTAAGTATTTAATACAATTGACTTTCTGGTGATCATATCATAGATTTTATTTTTACTTTTTTAAACCATTATTTGGTGTAATTATACTGCGTTTATTTTGGTATTTTTTTACGTATTCTATGTATACTATGTACCTATGCTTTACTTTATTACGTACTTGTTGCTGCCCGCGACTCCGTTCGCGAGGGAGTCGGTTTCCCGTGGGAATGATAAGATTTCCCGCGATAAAAAGTACCCTATGTGTTATTCTGATGTATAACCTATATTACTGTAAAGTTTCATCCAAATCCATCCAGTAGGTTCTACGTGAAAGAGTAACAAACATACTCACAAACTTTCACGTTTATAATATTTGTAGGATATAACTTCATAAAAAGTATAAATATAGGTTCCTTAAAAGCTTTATACATACTCGTTATAACGAAATTAATATTCCAACAATTATTTCCCGCAATACCGGCTCTTATTCAGTATAAAAAGCAATTAATTAACCGGTTTACTCGAGCTTTTAACCTCACGTTCCGAAATATAGGAAAGTTTACCGACTATTCAACTATCTAGCTATTGAATTCGATTGCTGAAAACGCTGCTGTGGGTAAAACTTTGGCTATAAAAGTCAGCTCAGTTAGCCACCATCGGTTGCGTTTGAATAGCCTTTGTGAAAAATTTCCAACCGCTGACATTTCGTATGACATACTAAATCCTATGCGAGAGTTACATCATGCGATCCGACGGCAATGGTGTGGTACGATAAGTAACTTCTAAAAAAATGCAAGTACAAATGGCAAACATAACCATAACCATAACAAATTTATACCTATAGAAAATAAAAAACTGCTCTAGTCTCGGAATGACATGCCGTATTTTTTTTTGTTTTTTACGAAATACAACTTAATCAGAGCTATTCTGACTCACATTTGTGGACCTGATTAAAATTCTCTTATTTTTCAGTTCCAATACCACTTTTTTTTTCTACCGAGTTCTCTTACACAAATATTTATTTACATTTATAACCTTTGAAGTTAAAGTTAAACATATACAGCAAAGTAAACTCAATTATTATTCATAAAATAAAAGAAACAAACTACTTCAGACACAAACATTTTGTTATACCATCGTAGGTCCAAAAAGATATAAAGAAATGGTATTTAAAAAAAGAAATAAAAGTAAATTACTCCAAGTATCAAATAGATAAAGTCACCAAAATAGCAAACAAAAAAGGAAAGCGATACTGTTGTTGAGAAAGGGTAAAAGACTTGTCCTATTGAAATATCGTCAAATTGAACTACTTACTTTTACAAAGTAGTTTTGTTTTAAAGAAAACATATGAATGAAAAAATACAAATATGTAATGAGTTAATTTTTATTTTATGTTTAATTCATATATTTTAAATACGTTACATTTTTCAATATTTATTCACAAGACTATTCAAAACGACAGTTAAAAAATTAGCTCGTGCTCAAGATTACTCTCAAATAGACAAACCCCAATCGTGTCGTGTCCCTCGGTGTAAAGTTCGTCATTCTAGTGCAAGCGAGCCATCGACCGCTAGTGGGAGCTGTCAGCGACGTTTTCAAAGAATTATAGTCTCATGACAGGCTCACTGTACGGACGAACGTTACAAAATGTTACCAAACGTCACAAATCAGAGCACCACCCTATTTTTTTTTTCTAAATTTATCGGCGAGTTCGCAATCGTGACTCTGCGCAGTTTTCCCGCATATTTATAGATTCTGGAATATGCATAATGGTATTCGAGAATCCAGTTGGATTCCAGCACGTTATGTGGCGGATTTTTGAGCGTTAAACTATTCGAGGCTAGGTGCATACAATTAACACCTTTGTACATTGTTTATTGCTACTAGATTTTAGAATTTATTCTCTCATATATTTTGTAGCGGAGAATAAATTTGATAAGCGACTTTCAGTTACGCTGACTTCTATTTACGTGCGGTTTACTAAGAATATTTGACCAGATAAATACATTTTCTTTGCAGTTTTAGCGTTATAAGTGTAAATATCTAAGTGTTCTGGCACACACTGGCAGCAGACCACGGAACGTTCGACCATCAATCTACGTTACTCTGACGTCAGTGACGCATCGACGGACATGCGAAAATATCGAAGCCTTAATTTTAACGCCACGATTAAATAGAAATACATCTATACATACAATACTCGAAAAACTATATAAAATTAATACTAATTAAATATTGCTTTTAAATATTTCTTATATTTACAATATTGTTACGTTGTAATAAACGGTTTCCTCGTGGACGAATTCGCAGGCAGCCACTTGTAAATATGTATACAACTATCGCTTTTGTAGTCTTTTAACCAAACGTATGACCCACCAACAAATTTAACGTGAGTCGTAATTTCCCCGAAGTGTCCTTCAGTTTCACCCAAAAAAGCCGATCGCCGTTAATGCCCCGTATTGGTCCAAAAAGGGAACTTTAAACATTCCTGTTCAGCGGGCGAACGCAAACGGCTCAATAAAAGGCGGCATGTCTTTTTGGTAAACAAAACTGCCAGTCATTACACGGCCGGGCGAAAACATTCGGACCAATTATCTGAGACGTGCGGTCGGTTCCTGTCGCGGACTTATACTATATACCACATTAGTCTTCCCTAGGTATACGGGGTGTACAAAGGCTGCTTCCGAAAACAAAAACTGGGCGTTGCTGGAGGGGTACTAGTTACGTTTATTTTATGTAATTGTACAAAATTGCATTTATATTATCAGATTATGCGATGATTTCATATAAAATAGTATTTTAATTTAATTTGCACGATTTCAAGCGGCAAATATGTCTTTTTTTATCCTTAATCACTCTTTAAATTTAGTTTTCTGGGTATACTGTTAGTACCTAGTGGTATACTTTAATAATCCTTAGGTTGCAAAAGTGTATTTGTAATTGTGTTAGGTATTTGTGTGATTATATGCATATATATTTATGAATATGTACATTTATATGTGTATAATACATATTTTTCTAGTTAGATACGTATTTCATTGATGCATTTTTTCGAGCTGGCACACTATCTTTTAATTCTTAGTTTTATTTCTCCATCAACACAAAGGTTTTCTGGAAGATATCGTTTTCAGCGATAAGACCGCCTATGCCCACACTAGTTTACGATCATCGTACCTTGTACTTTTCCAATTTGTGTGAGCAATAAAGAGTTAATCTATCAATCTATACTGTAAATTTAGTTACTATTGAGGCCCAAGAATACTTGGTTTCAGGCTTCGGAAGTGGTCTTTTTACACCCGTTATGCAGGAGTAGCACATAATCCTTCTTTATATGTAGAAGTAGGAAGCAACTTAAGCTTTATAACTATAGAGTAGTAAGGATAGGTTAGGTTAGGTGTATATAAAATTGCACATTGTAAATCAAATAAATAAAAAAAAGTGATGTTAAGTACAAGCAACAAAAAGAAGGTGAAGTTCCTTCTTCATTAGAACGGGGGCCTGCCAATATTAGTCACGCTTGGAAAACGTGCCGATCAACGCAGTATGTACGATAATTCTATTCAAAGTAGGTTTTGCTTACGAAATATCTACGCCTTTTTCGTCATCCGATCTTATAACACAATTGCATGTTCTATGTTTACGGACAAACTCGGTTGTATTACATTGGTTACCTTAATGACATAGGAAGCCCCTTTAACACATTCGTTTTTTTTTTTAACCTAAACTGTCCCACTGCTGGGCAATCTGTGGAGAATTCGATTACATTCGACATATTATTCAAATATGAATCCTAATTGTTTTATAATACATGGAATTCCGAAGCAAGGAACCCTCTCAGAACCGCCCGAATGTCCGTCGGGCGGTGGGCGGTCAGCAGAAAAACGCCAGCTCAGAAAATGCCTAATGACGAAGTCCGCCGCTCATCAATCTATGGCCGAAACTCAACACGAGCAAAACATTCATGGGTTATAGCCCTTATTTATTTGATAAAGAGATTCGGGTAAAGTTTACATGCGTGATCGTTAATAGCATAACACATTGAGCAAACAAAACAGTTTTTTCCGTCTATATTTTTTGCGTCATACGTTTACTGTCCCGTATATGTGAAGCGAAAGGTTCAATTCCCGGGTCTTGCAAATTCAGTAAAATATGTTCTAAAAATTGACTCGTGTAGGTATGGGTGTATATAGGTTTTCCCCTAATCTGCGTGTGTCTAGATTTTTTTATGCTTTAAAATTGCTAAAATCCGTTGGTAAATACTTGTTTACATTCAATCCTTGCTTTCCACACTGAATTAACATTTGCAGCTTAATGAGTTGTCACGTAGGTCCGCGTTATTCCTCACAAATCTATTTTCTTGACAAAAATTTAAGAATCCTATGAAAATACCTACTGAAGTAACTTTTACATATATACATAAAACTACTTCCGATAAAAATCTGATTACCATTTCTTCGGTAATAACTTAAGCACCTACTTTAACGGGTCTTTAATATTCTTAAACGAAACAGAATTTTTAATGAACAATACCGGTATAAGCTATTCACTTTCCATCGCCTGTAGTTTGTAAAGGTAGCGATACACTGTAGCTGATAGCATTAATTAAATTAATAGTGACAGAGTTACTTTAGTAAATGAAATATGAATTAGTTAACTATCTTGCATTTGTTTATACATACTAATAATATAAAGATGAAAGATTTGTTTGTTTCGTCCGAAAGTTCTGTATGCATTTTTAACTACTTTATTAAAAAACATGGGTACTTGCCAATATTTCAGTTTTTTTATATTAACATAATTAAAAAAAAAGACAAAATAGCCGTTGATCAAAAATTGTCAAATAAAGGCTAATAAATTCTGAACGCAGACAAATAGATAGATTAAAAAGATTAATAAAATAGATTTTCTATATTCAGATTTTTTAATAAATCTTTAAAATCTTCTCCCATAATCCATTTCGCCGATAGTTCTGTACCACCCCACCCTAACTCTTGAGATAGGAATATTATTTTTCATTAACGCTTCGCCGAGTTTCAACGTACTGCCAGTGGAATTAAAATCAATTACTTCCGCTAGTAGTGAACTAACTTGCAGAAATGCTAGCTCGGACTTGTGTTGCTAGTTTGTTGAATCACTATTTAATGGCAGTGGACTAAGAACTGTATACCAATTTGAAACTAGCGAGTATTGGTGGGGATTTAGTTTTGGTAATGATGTTGATCCCAATTGTTTATAATGTTATGGAGAGAACATCGGTGCAAGATGTAAGTATTGGCGGGGGACGAAGTAAGATTTTTTGAGATTAATAATTAGCCGCCATTTTATTTTGTAAACGTAACGCAAAGAGACCACGTAACTGCAACTTCAATGAGATAAACCTTAAATCGCTAAATCTTGCTTAATCGCAGTTATCATTCTGTTTGAGGATAATATTGAGGAATTTACTAGATATACATATGTTTTGATACTTGCATTTACTAAACTCAAAACTTTATAGAATGGTTTGTATATTCAGACACACTCATACTAAGAAGCTTTAAAGAATTAAAATAACAAATAAATGCCATAACTACATGCATACTATCTATTAACATTACTAAACTTGAGTAATTAAAAATATGTTTAAAAGTCATTTTAGGGTGTGTTCTGTAACCAACTTTAATTTAGTTCAACTGAAAAAAAACAACGCAAAAAAGTTTTATTTAGCTAAGCAAAAAATAAGATATAAACTAACCCTTATTTTTGAACAAAAACTATTGAAAATTCTTTCCAGATAGGGAAAGTTATTTCAATAAACGTGGTGTGAAAAGATTTTTAATCCACGGATCAATTCATACCACCCTAAATACTGATAAAAATATCAAAGTACGAACGGAAACGTGAAATTTCTTTTATATCACATTTCATGCTGACTGCATGTCTGTTACTTTCATAAAAAGGAATGAACATTTCAAAATGAAAATCTCCACAAACATTTTCTTAAATAACGTTTCCATGAACGGCTTTATTATTATTTTTCCAAAGATCTGAGAAAATAAAATAAAGCGCGCTTTCAAAAATTCAAACCTTAACTTTAAAACTCAACTAATACCTTATTATAAGTAACCAAAAATCAACGACTTTGAATATATCCATTTTTATATCTATACCTATATTTTTAATCACCCAACATTCCATTGGAAAAACAACTTTAGGTACTCTTCAAACCTTAAGACTTAGATTGCTCACTTCGCTCTCTCTGTAACCCAATTCCCTTGTTATGACTACATCTTTACTATTCTACTTATCTGTAACTATATTTCCCTTAAACTGCTGATACAATAAGACGTGACTTCTTTAAGCCGCTCTGAAGATTCTGGTGATAAATCAGCGCGCTTTGATAGTCTCTCTGATATAAGGAGATTCGGATAAGCTTCAAACGGATTTATTTGTCTCATTTAAACACACTCCAATACGCTAGTGTTATTTAGTGACTGACGCCGCAAGCTGCTCGAGTTAGTAGCGTTTTATTGTTTACATAGTTATGGGAACAATCGGTAGAATTTGTTTCAAAGGTTTTCTAAAGATAAAGACTAAGAAAAGATACTTATGGGATTCGGTACCGAAAATCAGTAAAAAAATCAAGAAAAAATTTACCAACTTTTCAGTGTTTAGCCTTTTGTTTTTAGGAATTTATTAAAAAGACGATATTTTTTTTTGTAATATAGGTAGCAAACGAGCATGCGGGTCACCTGACGGTAAGTGATCACCGCCGCCCATGACTACCCGCAACACTGTGGGTGTTGGGGGTGTGTTGCTGAGCCTTTGAGAAAATTAGGCACCGGATACCGCACTCACCGAACGAAACGCAGAAACATCGTCCCTTCTTCACGTCGATTTTCTGTGCGACGGTGGTATTTCACCGGTCGAGTCAGCCCAGTAATCGCTGCAGAGAGAGCCTAAGCTAGACTCTACCACTCTACAAATTCTACGAAAACACTTACTTATCGAAATGATTTCGTTAAAACACATAAACCCTTTAACTGCAAGCAAAACAACCTCAATTTTCACAATTGTTATACAAAAGTACCAATATGTATATAGATATACCCTTTGCTTAAAAAACTAAAAGGTAAAACTCCCACTCGAACCATGTAAGTTCTTTTAGAATGTGACAGCGCCCGCCAGCTGTGATAGCAATTTCTCCGCCGCAAGATGGCTACCATATTTCCCGCGTTTATTGTGGCGGTCTCCCGCTCCCGGCAGGTGTCCTCCATTTTATCAAATACACACGCTGACATGGCGCGACCTATCGCTTTTTACTATCACTTACCGAGATTTATTGGTTCTGTTGCTCGTTTCGGCTGTCGATTCGATTGTCGCGCGTATTTTAAACGGGACGTTTCCTCGAGAGCTTACAAGTAAATAACACTGGGAGAGAAAAGTTAAGTAAATGGCAAGTGTATTGAGAAGATGAGTCTTGTGTTTCTTTTGGCATTTTCTTTAGATAGGTATGTATGTACAATGACCAATCCTGTTAAGGATTAACTACCAATACGTTGCAGTGTATTGTTAAAATTATTCTCATTTTTTTCTCTCATCTCTCATTGCGATGATTGTGATTACGTACAGGTTAAGCTTAAAACCTTATTGGTAGAAATATTGCCTTTATAAACATTGGCCCTTTGAGATTGTTGATGATAAAATAATAGATATGTATATAAAGTACAGCATTTTTTCAAGAATTTTACAACTAGTTTAAGCTTTCCATATTGAAAGATAGGCTTATTATTATTCCGCATGTACAGGCCCGTAACTTTTTACGCCCTTTGTAAAAATTACTGGCCCAAGGTCGCTCTAAAATAGAAATAAAAGTAAGCAGATTTTCGGTTAAGTGTTTTTGGCACATCCCAGCACACGACACTAAAACAGTAATAATACTCGATTTATGGGTACTTAAGACCATAAGAATCCATTGGGCTATGAATAAAATCGTTTAAGAAATGGCACATTTGGCCCCTTGCATATCAGCAGCTGGTCGTGATAAAATATAAACAAAACAAGGTAAACCACTGGTTAAGTAAAAATGGGTATATTACAGATTAAATTATTTTTCCTTATTTTATATTGTTAATTGCATCATAAACATATATCTCTGAGTATTTTGGTCGTCTATCAAGCAAGCCTTGTTTTGAATATAACTGTCATTAAATGGGCAAAAAGCTATATACATTATTGCACATCAGTCTTAATATTATAGTGTAGATATGCTAGGATATCTAATAGGCATCACTGTTTCCAAAATATAATGTGAAAAATTAGTAAACATATGTGTCAACCAACATAAATAATATTATTCTTCAATTGAAGTAAGTATTGTTGAATTACAATTTCAATTCCCAATTAACCATTTGTATTAGATAAGCACAGAAAACCAATAACACCCATGGCTGTTCTCTGTACAATTTTATGTGTTCGTGCTCGTCTATAACACGTGTTATTAAATGTCCCCTAAACTCGACGATGGCAATCTTCTAATTCAATTATTTGTGGAATAAGCCATAAAACGATACACCACTTTTGGAACAATACACTTTGTCTTTTGTTTTTTATGAAATACTAGTGGCCGCCCGCGACTAAGTTCGCGTGGAAATCGGTTTTCCGTGGGAATTAAAAATTTTCCAGCGGTAAAAAGTACCCTATGTGTTATTCTGATGTATAACCTATATTACTGTAAACCTATATTACTGTAAGTATCATCAAAATCCATGCAGTAGTTTTTACGTTGAAGAGTAACAAACATACATCCACACTCACAAACTTTCACGTTTATAATATTAGTAGGATTTTGACTAACAGGACCAAAAGAACTAAGTACCTATTTATTTTTCACAGTAAACTTACATTAATGACCGTCAGAAATTATCTTTACCTTGGAGTAATAAACTAATTATAATAACAGTTCATGTACAATTTCAAAGATTTAAGTACTTTTAGGTTAGCGGTTGATAGTCCAACTAAGCCATTTCCAAAGGTAGAAATTCGTGCCGTTTATATTTCTTGGTTTAAACCGCGTTACTAACGGATATCGGCCCGTATATCCTTTTTGAAAGCAATCTGTGTTTGACATATCCCACCGTTTTGATCACTCGAGCGGGGCCCCAGACCGACGACAACCTATTTCGCTTTTCGCTTATATTTTCAAATAGACAAAATGGTAAAATTACAACGAAACTTTACCAATATCGTAACTGTTGTAACGTTTGTGTGGATTGGACGGGCTATGAAGAAGTTGTGGAATGTGCGTGTGGATTAAAGGTGTTTGTAAAGTATGTATCAATACTATTATAGACTCTCAAACAAAGTAACTCCGTCAATAGAGTGGGCATCAATTGTATTAAATTTATCGGTACATTTTCAAAAATGTGTACTCACTGACTTTTCAAAACTAAAATACCAGACAGACGTTAAAAAAGAATACGCGTAAAAAACCGTGGAGCCCATTCCATTCCTATTTTATTTTGAGCAGAGAAGTATAGTGATAGTCTGAATTGAAACGAGCATAGCTTTGTGGGCACTGCGCCCTCTAGCTCACTTACTCATCCGATCCTGAAGAGTGGCCATTACACTCTTTGAACCCACAAACTGCACACTGTAAAAACGGCATTTTATGGGCGTTTCTTTCACCTATACGTAATGATATGGTAATACAATTGCCTATTGTGTATTATTGCGGACGGCCGCGGTCGGTCTCAGTCGTGAACCCAATGGGAATATAAATTTTGAGAGGCATCGGAATCCTTTTATGATATCGTTGTATAGAAGAATAATATCATTTTAAAAGTCTTTTACAATTTTCGCAGAAGTGAATGCCACTCGAGTATGAGAAAAATTTATGAACTTCGAGTTTCTACAAATCAATTATGCGGAGAATTGAAATAAATATTTAAACGTTCTCTGTAGCGCAGTGAAATGAATGTTATGCAATGAATTATACTGATAAGTGAAAGGTATCGGGTTTGGCCAATTTTTATTGTCTCTAGTTATACACTAAGATCTCCCTAGTGCATTGTGTACCTATTGATTTCGCTGAGTGGTGGTTTACTTTGGTGGTCTGAACTTATTTTTTTATCATTAATCATATTGTTACATAAAAAACGAATCTAAAGTCATACCCCAGCTGCCTATAAAACTTAAATAATCATAGACGTTGGCAAATCAATTCCACTCGAGTAAAGCTCGCAAGTTGGAGCTGCCATTGACAGCCAATTATTGCCACAAAAGTTTAAGGAAGTGAGCCTCGGGATCTTTTTACGAATTGACGAATTAAAAAAATCCTCTGCACTCGTACAACAAGGTCGGGTAATGGAGATTCATCCTCGGTCGGCCATCACTTTTTGGGGAAGCGTTTTTGCTAAAGAGGGATTAGTGTACCCTCGAGGGGATGAACTTTCCTTAGATGCTTTATCATTGGGGTTCCCGACTAACATGAGGTTAACTTGTAATCTTAGCTTTAGTCGGTCGCTGTACGGGCTTAATGCGTTCAAGCTCTCTAATGAAACGGTTTTTAGGAGACCTTTTCTTAATTTTTTGCTTAACCCATTGTTGTAACGGACACAATGGCCGGCGGTCGCTTTATATATGTAATAGCTATTAAGGCTTTATTAATTCATATGTTCTATATTCGAAAGGTTTATAAACCATGATTCTGAATCGTAAAAATCCGATAGGAATAGACTTTTTTTTAGATTGAGACTTCTAATTTAATGTCTGCCATTGAAAAATACAAAAAACTTTTACAATTTTAACACAAAAACTTTAAGTTTTTCACGGGTCGAGAATTAAACTAAAGACAATTAAACAGTTATTGAAAACGTACTCTCCATGAACCATTTTTCCATAGACCATTTTTTTTTTCACTTTGCATCCGCTGAAAACCCCCAATTTATTTTTAACTTCGTTCCAAGTAATCCATGTGTGGTATAAAAAACCTGTGTCAATATTTTCTATCTCAACTTGCATCGATAATATAGTACACAGGTTTTATTATTTAGGATGCAAAGGTACACAAAATAGAGAATACGCAGAATACGTCATTCATTGACCGAAACAATGTCTTTTTTTTTAGTTGTTGTCCCATTTTTATTTAGTTGTATGCGAATCTGCCGCTGGCGAGGAGAACAAAATCAGCTTATATTTTCCTCTGTTTGTCAAGTTGCGCATGATTGAAGCACTTGAAAAATTCCAACCCGGTTTCAAATATTTTGTCCCGTAGACAAATATGTACTGACGTAAATGTAGGGTGATCGCTCGCGGCACACTGTGCTACTGAATAGGCACATAAGACACTTACTGCGCGTTAAACACTTTTGTGAACTTATTTTTTGTTTAAGAAACAAGGCGATGACCTAGCGGTTGATCCAGTTAATGATTAGTGGTTAACGAAGCCTATTGACTTCTCCAAAACCAATCCAAGATCGCGTTAAGAATCTACATGGTCCATTTCAGTAAGGCAGTTTATCTTTGAAAAAATACTTACCATACCATACAAATAAGAATAATTTTGGAACCTATCACCTTTGCTCTCTTTCTAAAAAAATTGCAATCATCAATCCGATAAAATATAACAATAAGTTTAATTGTTATCCATATTGATCATGCTTTTAACATCTTGATAATCTTTAGAAAAAGCCAAAAATTAAGAGGAAACATCAGTTTTAGTCTCGCAAAACTGTAGTCGAAGATGTCGGTTGCTTGTAAAATTAGTCGTTTTGTGATTCAGTGCACGATTGGATTAACTAACAACGGTGAAGTCAATATCACACACAATTAGTACGAAGGGTTCCAACGTTGGGTTAAATTAACTACAAATTGGGACGGAATATTTTCCATTACTACTTACTGTGTGGTATAAGACATGGCACTTGAAAGATTGACTAAATATTGATATAGGGAAAACAAAATTATTGATAGAATAGAAGGTTCAATTAAATATGTAATTTGCTATGAAGTTTATAACACATAAAGATTTTATAGCCAATGAAAGAAAATGTAATTAGCAGTCAACCTCGCTTTATCTGTCACCAAAGTTTAGTATTTCCAGCACATTACCGAACTTTCCTCTAAGCAATGACCACAACGGAACTTCGACTCATCGAGCAGACTTACAACTTTCTCAATCCGAATAGAACCTGGATTTCTAAACTGGACGTCGATACCGATTCCGATCACGTCCGAGCTGGTTCGAACCGGTTCCATCGCAGTTTTCAATCCAAACTCGATGCCCGAAGATTTGTCACGTTCCTTGCAACTTTTACAAAGGAATCGTGTCATTTCGCCACCTTTGTTGGAACTTTGTACTGATAATCACGGTATTATTACGCTCCAATTTACTGTGATCTGTCTCCGCCGAATCTTACAGATAACTGGAATTGCTGAAGTTTGATTAAAGGTTTTCGCCGCTGGATTCCGGAGCAGGAGTCACAAGTTACTTTTACGCGATAGAAGTCACATAAGACGTTACATGAACCGTTTTAAACTGAACCCTGAGTAAGCTTATATATTATCTGCTGCGTTGAATGTGTGCCCTAGATTTTTACTTACCAATCAATATTTATTTATTTTATTTCAAAATGTTATGTAAAATTGTATATTTTCCTGACTACCCTAGTTTTAAAAACAATTTAAACCCTAACTATATTACCAAGGTATATTTCATGAAATTATTATCATCTTGAGTTCTAAAATCCAAGCCATAAGGGTTCACACCTTCACAACAACATCAGTATTATTTTATTCAAGTTTATTGAAGTACAATTCGAAAATTGACCTAAATCGATTACTCTTCACATACATCTACCCAGTCCAAATCAAAATACCTACCAGCATTTTAAAAACCACTTACCCCAATATGAACCGTAAGTTCACTCAAAAGTATTCGGTCCACGAGTGAGTTTCCTATCTCGTGGCCGCGGCGATCTATCGCTAAACTAAATGACCAATGGAGCAATATGAGCTGGGCCCTCGATCTCAATCTATCAAAGCGAGTCGCGTTTAGACGACGCGCGACCGACCAACGTATGAGAAGGATTTTAAGTGCCGTCGGAATAAAATGAGTGTACTTACATACTTTAAAGCTATGTTGTATTCGAGGACATCGTCTATCATCGCGCACTAGAAGAGAATTTTCAAATACTAACGTTAAAGTATTGAATATTTACACAACATAGTGTTAAGAAATAATGTGATACGTGTTTTGTTTTTAATGACGCTTCTACCTTGTTAATGCTTAGCCTGTAGTTAGTTACATTTTCTTGCAATCCCACTTCTGATAAATGGTCCTAGCCACAAACATCCTTAACTTTATATTTTTCAACTGCTAACCTAACTTGAAACAGGTAACATTATATTACAATTCCTTTTGCCGTGTAAAACTGTCTTAGCAACTTGCTGGTTGTTATTGCGTTCTACAAAAGTTAAACAATGTCCCCAAACTGAATACAAAATATAGCGCGCTTTTGACTCTTGTAGTTCTCTGAATTTCAGCTTATTTCGTGATGAAACAAAGGAAGGCTAGGAATAGACTGAGAGTAATTTCGGAACTTATGTGCATGTAGAGATTGTAAAAGAACATGCTGACTCGCTAATGCAAAGGCTGCTATTACATGTGCAATTTAAACCAACTTTGAGCTTACGTATTGTAGCTCTAATTTCTTCACATATAAGTAACACTTTGCAAAAAGACTTAAAATAATAAAATTATCAACACATCATAACTCAAGGACCATAGAAAAAACCATAATACCAGGCCTTCATAATAACAAAGAGCTTAGTCCGTAGCCAAACTGTATGGTAATAACTGCGGTGTGGATCTCTCTTTCATCCATCTCTTTGTGTCTCGTTTGGCAGTTGACGATAACCTTAATGTAGCCTGCGTCACGGCTTTCCGGAGTACCAGGACCGCATGATCTTTTGTCCGGAGCCTACAGATGGACCAAGACTATACAGTTACAGACTACGCAAAGATGTTTTGTGATGACTAGCATTAAAGATTGTAGCAGTTAAAGAGTTGGGCTGGGCAACAAAAAAAGTGCCCCAGACACTTGTGGCTTATTCGTTTTCCAAAATCTGAACAACATTGCAACCACTTCGTTTAGCTGATATCATTAAGAAGTCGTGAACTAAATACTAGTCTAACTGTATACGTTTTAAGTACGATATGATTTCTGTTTGTATCGCTTTGTAACGTAAATTAGAAAGATGCTTGGACCTGTCCTATCTATCCCTACTTCCATATTTACCTTTCTATGACTTTCCCCTTTATAGCGCTCGCACTTGAATAATTCGAGGACAATAAACATTTATTCTGCTTCTCTATTTGACAGACGATGAAGAAATATCGAATGAGTGAATTTTGTTTGGGCGCTAACGAGACGGACAAAGCGTCGAGTTAACAATAAAAGTGTTGGAGTAAATAAATAAAGGTTTCACAGGTTCCGGCCAGGAAGGATGCGGGGACCATTTGTATTTTCATATTTAATTTACGAGCTAACAACGGCGGTAATGTTATTTTACTTAGGTAAGATAGAGGTCTCAAGATAAGTTTATTTGTGAGGACGTGGGTTGAAAAAATGGTTTTGCTTTCTTATTGTAGCTAACAGTAAATTGAGACCAAGACTAAGCTATTGATTCATTAAGAAAAGGATTTACAGATAAAAAAAACGAAATCTATATATTTTCATACAGATTTAACTACAGCATCAACCTACTTATCGAAAACCGTTACGAGGTTAAGGGGGAGCTAGCGGATTTCCATAAACCATAGAAAAATCGCGACCTTGTTTTATGAAATGTAACACAGATATTATACGATCTTTCCAATTTTTCCGACTTCCAAAAAAGATGTGACATGCCTCCGAAAACCTCAAGGAAACAAACCACTAACATTTTGTCAAAGACCAAAATTATCTCGACGAAAGGAACCGTGACAGGGTCATTTTTTAAACCGGCACGGAATTTGTGAAAGCCCGAGTTCATCCCTGGAGTGCTGCCGGCTATGAGATTTTGTTTTCGTTTTTCGCTAAGGGGTTTGCTGACTTCCTTTTCTGAATAAGTAATTAACTTTACTTACCTTGCTTTTAAAATGGAAATTATGTATGTCACTATAAGCTTGAAGTTATAATTTACGTTTTAGTTGTTTTCTTAAGATGTTAAGGTAGCCTGTATGTTACGTGATATAAGCGAATACGTACAAGTAGTAATACGGTAGAATTTAGCTAAAACAGAATGTAAGGGGTGGGAGGTCGCGGCTTCTTATCTCGACGTGGCGTTACACTCGTCCCGGGAGGAAACATTATCAAACACCCTGTATTATCCTGTGCTAGTGATGTAGCTACGTTTAAGAAATAAACAACTATTATATAAAGCTACTGTATATTTTATAGAACATAACTTCAATAGCAATTTCATTAACTACTTTTTATAAAACAATATTATTAATAAGCAAACTGTTTCAATGACAGAAGCATTCACTTTTTTATATTATTGATCAAGTTAACTCATTTTATTCAATTTCACTTTGCGCATCAAATTAAGTATTTACATGTGAAAACATATTCTTTTTTCAAACTAGTTGTAACAAAAGTCGATAAAAATATATCGATAGTTTGGTATCCCTATAGCCCCACCGCGATCTGATTTGCCCCAGCTTCCTATGACCGTTTCCGTAATGCTGTACAAATGAACAATATTAAGTTACAATTTGATATTGTTGCCGTGGGGTTAACGGATGAAATTTGGAACAAAATATTTAATCTTGATACGACGCGGGGCGTCTCGTCCAATTACCTTCGGAATGGAGTGTGATAACAAAGAATGTGGTGCGAAGGTTTGAAGGGATATCGGGGTTTGTTTTTGAATTGAAATTTAAATAATACTAGGAAATAATATAAAAATTAAAAGGGTCATTTTTATTTTCGAAATTGAAAAGATTTTATTTAAAGCTTCTTTTTTTGAGATTATAGCCTTTCCAGCTCCTATTTTTTTTAATTTTTAAGGAATATTTTTCTAGACTTTGCTCCAACCACTGTCTGCTCTTTAATGAGCCCCTTTCCTAGTAAATATTGCTAAGCTGTGTTTGATGTGTGTGTATGTGTATGTTGACTTTGCTATTAAACAGATCTCCTAACTTCCGATTCGATCACGTAGAAAAACATCGAGCATAGCTCTCTATGGCTTATAATAATAATTATATAATAATAATTTATTTATTTTGGTCCATTACAAAAACCATAGGTACAAATCAAGTTAAATGATAATTATAAAATTAAAATTAATCAATACAAATTAAAATGTCAAAGTAAATTATGAATTAAAAAAAAATAGCCATACAAAATTAAATGTTAGTTAAAAAGATAAAAGATGTTTTTTTTACGTCATTACACACCAAAGTAGGCTTTCTGCTGTTCCAACAGGAGCATATTCCAGTGATTGTGAAAAGGATTATCACACCTAGACTCAAAAGTTTTGAGGATGCTGCTGCTACTCTCCTTTGATCGCTTGCGTGATGCAGCCTTTTTACGCATGTTTTTTTTTATATAATATAGGTAGCAAACGAGCATGCGGGTCACCTGATGGTAAGTGATCACCGCCGCCCATGACTACCTGCAACACTGTGGGTGCTGAGCCTTTGGGAAAATTGGGTACCGAATACCGCACTCACCGAACGAAACGCAGGAACATCGTCCCTACTTCACGTCGGTTTTCTGTGCGACGGTGTTATTTCACCGGTCGAGTCAGCCCACTAATCGCTGCAGACAGAGCCTACAGCTAGACTCTACCACTCGTAAAAAAGATAGCTTGGAAGCCATCTGTGCGCGCTTCTGCGAACATAGCTGAGGCGCTACAGTACTTGGGCAACTTCATGAGCATTCTGAAAGTGTTGTTATACTGAATGCGTAGAGTCTCTATAGAGCGCTTGGTGTAGTTTGTCCATAAGCTGCTAGAGTAAAGTTAATAAAATTATTAAGCAAATTCCAACTTTATAAGACCTAACGTTATAAACCAAATTTCTATACCGTAAGTCATTATAAAACACACAGTTTCATCTTCACACATTACAGACAAAAAAACAGAAAATTAACTTTCAAAAAATAAAACAAGCGAATCACGACTAAACTACCATATCCTACAATTTAAATCTAGAGAGTTATTTAAACAAACAAAAGCTGAAGTTCTCTTTCAGGTTTATCTCTGTTTAATACCCGTTATCTTAATTTAATAATGATATACGATCACCAGTTAACCAAATTGTACAATGATATAATACCTAGCTCGTAAACACGTCCGAATACTGCATTTGCAATTGTAGATTATATTATTTTAGATTCTAGTTATTCTTGGAATACGATAGCAAGTTTGTGTGAAGGTGTGATTTAATTATTTGAATTATGAAATACAATTTTCGTTTGTTTAAAATAAATATTATAACGTTAATTATACAGCACGTTATTTGGATATTGATACATTCTGTTATTTTGATGAAATAAATGAGACTAATGGAAAAGAACACAACTCTTTTTTCCACCTGTTACACGTTTCACGCCGAAGTACCAAAGCCTTATGCCACGAAGGCTAAAGAAAAAATGCCAACCTTTAGAGCATGTATCCTGGATTGTAATTACACTATAAGAAAATAATTAAATTCTCAGCTGGGAAATAACTAGAAAAACATCAATTCTAAACGGGCAGCATCTTAAAGATTATAATTTATATCGTCTTCGTTGGATCCCGTCTGTAATAATTCATTAACACTTAACAGAATCGTTTTTACACTTCCGTTTCCTGTTGTAAATCATAACAACAATGGTCGACCATACCTTTAATAAATTCTAATATTGCGAGCGAAACCAAGTATTATTATTATTGACTCAACAAGGAAAAATAGCACAAGAAAACAACACTGTAGTAGGTAAATAAAAATACAATGTGTGTTAATTTTGTTCTAAGCGTTTTAATAACAGTAGAAAGTCATAAATTATGTGTTGTGGGCGCCCCGCGAAGCTGTCATCTAACTATTAACTCCATGCAAATGTAGTCCCTTGTGATTAAATATCTGATGTTGTGTTCCGAGACATAAATCACGAAACTTAATTATAAGTATCGACGGCCTCGGAATTGGAGACAGCAATGTCTACGACAGTTACTTTATAAGCTACGCACAGTTTCGTAGCCCACGAAGACGATAATTGCAATTTCAAATGCTTTAATTGAGCAAAGTTGCAGTAAGGGTTAATTTTATAAGTAAAGAGGTAAACACGATTATTATTAAAAATATGTCTATTTTTGTTATGAAATAAGAATAATCTTGACCTAATTAACAAGATAATAGAATTTTCTCTACTCAACCTCGTTACCAAATAACAAAACATTTTAGCGAGGATAAAGTATTTTTCTTAGTCTGAGTTTCAATAATTAAGTGTTGATTCTATTCTAATAACATTAAAATACGAAAATGTATATATTTTTTATTTTTTGAGCACACCAAAATAAAAGTAGTCAGATTAATAATAAAGTATTTCAAACTAACATTAGTAAAAACATGTTTGCCTTTATTCCTAGTCTATTTTTTTTCATAAAAAATTCACAGCAAAACTGAAACGTCTCAGAGTTTCCTCCATTTAGCTTCAATTAATATTCATGCCGTTTTTCTATGGTGTAATATTAACTTCGGTTCGTTTATGAAATTACGATTGTAATACCCGTTGACGCAATAACTCGAGTCAGGGCGAACAGAATACGACAACAAGTAGAGAAAGCTAACATTTATCGATGTTTTTAAATTTATCGATGATTATTTTTCTTTTATTTCTAGGGTTACTTTTGTAAATTTTATATTCAACTAGAGGTCAACCGCGACTCCGTTCGCGTGAAAGTCGGTTTCCCGTGGGAATTAGAAGTTTTCCCGCTGTAAAAAGTACCCTATATATGTTATCCTGATGTATCATCATTACATAGTATAAATCTAAGTCGCTAATTCTGTCTGTTTGTATGTTTAGCGGTTAACTCCTCCTTAAGCACGAAACGGATTTAAATGCGGTTTTCTCCATTTTTTAGGGTATTTATTCATTTAAATTTGTAAATAAAGAACGTTTAGAAAAAGTTTTTTTAAGTAAGCAAAAATGCGAGGGTTCGCGAGCAAGTCAGCAAAATTACACCATTGCGAAGCGTGGGCGGGTCGCTCGTAACCTATATTACTGTAAAGTTTCATCAAAATCCATCCAGTAGTTTTTACGTGAAAGAGTAACAAACATCCATACATACATACTCACAAACTTTCACGTTTATATTAGTAGGATGGATTTCCATCTACGGGGTAATTGGTAATGCGATACATTCCTTCTATGGGGTTAACGTAGAGCTTGCATGTCCGAAAATTGATAATTTCTGAGTTATGCGACATTTAAGTTTTTTTTTTTTCAGAAGAAAACCCATTTTAAAAATTCTAAATTAAGTTTAATGTTTTGTTGTTATATGATAGCTTGATAACTAAAATTATATTTTATATTGTATCGAAATTTATCGATATCGCCATTTAATTTAAATTAAACATATACCTACTTATCGATGTCGATAATTTTTCAAACCCAGTCCATCCCTATCAAAGAGTCGTACGCAATTACAGTTTACGGCACGTAAAGTCACGTTCACGCTCATTTCATTTACACGACACACGGTGATTTTTACATTTAGCTATTTTTTATCTTTTAATAGTATTCACTTACTTCTGAATGTGCTTTTTGTAGTTGTTTTATTTTTATTGTGAAGTGATTGCACGAAGCAATACAGTAGTAGGTACAGAGGTAGGAGTTTTGTTTAAATTATTTGAAGTTAAAATTCCGTTTAAATAGTTTTTTTATATATTCAATAACAGTTTTTTTTTACAAAAAAATATCATCCTTAGCATAGTTTTTTTATGTTTTGCATGTTCTAAGAATAGCTTTTTATTTCAATCTTACCCGCAATAATATATTTTTAATAATATAATGACTTTCAGAGTTATTGCAAAATGCTTCAATTGTAGATTGGATACTTCATATTATTTAAATATATATTGTTTGAATAATCTGCGACTCATTTTAACAACCAAAAATAATTATCCATACTATTATCCCTACTTCCCTACTAATATTATAAATGCGAAAGTAACTCTGTCTGTCTGTCTGTCTGTCTGTTACGCTTTCACGCCTAAACCACTGAACCGATTTTGTTGAAATTTGGTATGAAGAAAGAACTGAACTTGGGAAAAGACATAGGGTACTTTTTACCGCGGGAAAACTTCTTATTCCCACGGGAAACCGACTTCCACGCGAACGGAGTCGCGGGCGGCCACTAGTTTATTTATAAATGTATCGACCCTCAACGAAATGAAATATAGCTACTAAACGAATTATTGAAAATTTCTACCACTAACGCTTCGTTCGGCATTGGTTACCTACATAAGATAAGATACACGATGGCTTATTCTTAACCTGGTACTAGACAGATACTTACTACTACTTACAACTTACTTTTATTTGTATAGATATTATAAATTTCAACACAATCAGTTTCTATTTCCAATTGTTTTAAGATTCCAGTACTTATTCCCACATCTTGTACCTCCTTCGTACATGCCCGTACACATATCACGAGTCCCCCTACTCCAAGATTGAGATACTGACATATTATTTCACAGTTCTTCGAGGAATATTGATCAAGCGCATATCTCCTAGCTGGGAACGCCAGCTGCTACCAGAAAATTACTTTCAAATAAATCTACTGAAAATGCGAGATGATGTAACTTCATGTTTCGTGTGATGGATGGGTCGAGATTGCACTTGTCGAGTTTGAGGGTTACATACTGGGTTATTAATTTCAATTAAGATGTACAAAACAATGAAATGACATTTGGAATATATTTGTACATAGGTATACAACAAATTAGGAGCTGATGATTATGGAATGAGATAAACTATGAGCATCAAAAAAAATATTGTAAAGACACATTTTATCTATGAATTTACTTCTACTATATTATTAAGTTTGATATTAAAATTATTAAATTAGTTTCATATTAATAAGCTAGTGTGTTAAAACCAATTTCATCCTCTAAGCACACCAACCGTTTTTGCTTAACAGACAACCAAACATAAAACATTTCACATTCACAATATTAGTAAAAACCTACATATTACATATTTATATACCCCTTCTTTTGGTGGTTAGCTACATAATTATAATCCCGATTCCTACTGGAACGTGACGGGTGACAATTCGTTTATAATTGAGTTTCGCACCACGTTCGTCGCTAAGAGTGCTCCGTCGAGAATTAGCAAGTCTCTGCCATATGTTGTGCACGATGTAGAAGTTTATCTTAGAGAATTGTTATACACACGTATGTAACTGTTAGTTATAAGATTATTGAAGGAACAGCGAATGTATGATGAACTAAACGAAATATGCTGTATCATTCTACAAATGTGTACATTTTAGCTTTAGCATTTATTAATATCATGTGTGTTTCATTTATTATAATATATAAAGGTAAGGAGGCAAATAAATAAAATAAATGCACTCTTTCGGTGTGCAATTGGTCGTGAGACTCTTTGTTACAAAAGATGACCTAATTTTTTCCGCTCGGTGTCTTATTAGTGTATGCTTACGAATTTACCAACCAGAGGATTTTATATCACTTGACTGCGTCTGCCGTTGGATAAACAAATGAGTATTAGTAAACCCTTCTTATAGATATGCCCCCGTGTCATTAACTGAATATGTCGATCTTATCTGTGACAGCTTTTGTTACTGGAAGAGACAAAGCATATTTTAGTTAATGTAGGTATAGTGCTAATATTATGTGTACCTATATGAGAAAGTATCATAACACATGATTGCTTCGACATGTTAATCAACTTATGATTAGGAAAAAAGGTCAAAAAAGGTTAAAGGTTAAATAAATAAAACAACAATTACAAAAAAACGTTGGATTAAATACATTTTATTTTAAAATATCATAAAATGATATCAACATCTTATATTAACACTGATAAATAATATAATATGATGTTATTTTATATACAAAATACTATATTATAATTGTCAAATACATGTTATTGTCAATGATTAGGTAAATGCTATCAATATTACTGTATAATGCAATCAAATCGAAATATAATTTAATTGAAATGCAAAATTATATACGTATATAGAATTCGATAGCTAATTGTAACTTCATACATAATTTAACCGAATTACCTTTGCATCTTTTTGACAAAATCTTGTAAAACAATAATGCATGCAAAATTAATTCAAATAAGTGAATAAATAACAGGTTAATAACATATACTAAGTCTAGGCCTTATTACGACATGTATAGTATCTATTGTCCTTTTGTATTGTTACATAACATTAGCAAACCGTTTAATGTTTCTTATGAAATTAAATGCTACATTAATATATTAATAAAAAAAACAATCTACTCAATGCTTACGATTACAATAAATTTACAAACTAAATACGAAATATTTCTAAAACTACAATAAATTCTTTTAGTCTTACATTTCGAAATTCCCTTATAAGCCCAAAAGGGGCACCAACTATCTACAATTAAAAAAGTTATAACGATCCGATTACATCATTATACTATTCGGAAGACATAAATTTATCATATCGTAAATTAATCTATGTTATGTCAAAAGTGATTTTTAATACGATCACATACCTATCAAGTTATGCAAGAGTATAAAAATGCAACTAAATTCATACAAGATTACATAATTACAGTAAATTTTACAAATAATTGTAAACTTTAAACGGTATTTGCAAATGGGCATATTCAGTTTAGTAAGAATTTATATAGAGTAGCTTTTTTATAAATTACTTAATAAATTAATATAGATTGTAATGTGTATAAATGTACTAGCGGTACTCAAATTTATGCTTAATTATCTTAAAAAAAATGCTTGTAATATTAAAGCAATTACATGTATATATTTAAATCCAAAACGCGTCGAAAGTTTATGTCAAAGTCAAAATTCACTGACAGCGTAATATTTCTTTGCCTGTCAAACTGTTTACAAAACAATTTATAAAAAATCTTAAACTTTACGCATAATTGAAGAAAGTAATGGATTAGTCATTTTGTAACAGAGTGATATAATTCACTTAAATAAATTAATCCTATTTTAAAACAAAACACTATTAAACAATATAAAACTGCTATCAATGTAAATACTCTACGTTTAATCACTTTGGTCTCTATTAATCTTATTTCTACTAAGTATTGTCTACTTTTCTTTTTACATTTTCTACATATTACGAATATATTGTCTCAATTTATTATCGTTCGTTTAAATACTTACAATAAATTATTATCAATTTCAGATAGCTTGCATTCAACAATGCCAAAATAGTTCATATCGAAGTTTTTTAATTAAAAAACAGTAGTTTCAATTTGGGGACTATATAAACTTTTCGTAATAAAATTTCCATTAATTTCTGATATGATAGATGTGATATTCATACAATTCGAGAGTTCGAACAATAAAAATGACAAAAAGTTTAACCATTAAAGTTACCGATTTATTGTCGCGGTTAACGGTAAGGCTGAATTTCGAATGCGCCTAAATTTTAACAACCTCATAATACTTATATTACTCAACAGCCACGTTTTTATATATCATATTCTATAAATATATTTATATAAGCCTTGATAAAAGTGTAATAAATAATGTTATAACAGAGTAGCGTTTTGTCTGTGCGTCGTTATTGTATACGACGAAATGTCGGGGCGGCCCGGAGGGTCGCACTTTCTGCCTTTCAGTTCTTTGTGCATATTCGTTTCTTGTTACATTCGGGTGGGTATTCATAGTGTAGTGTGTCAAAGCGTTATTGTAGTCTCTAGAAATAGCGTCCAGTGCGTTTTGGTTGACGCGCTCGTGGGTTTTCTTGAGGTGTCGCTTCGGTGGCCGGGTGGTGGTGGTGGTGACGGCGGTGGTGGGTCGTGGGGTCGTCGTCGTCGTGGTCGTTGTCGTGGTCGTCGTCGTGGTCGTTGTCGTCTTCTGCGGTGTTTCTGGTGAAAAAGAAACAACATACTCTATAAACAAATGTTATTTATGAAGTCCGTATAAACATAAAAGAGATCATCTTGAAACATTACGTAACTTTGTAAGTACATGTGATATGAAATCCTTACATAACCCAGTTTAAATCTGAGCTAACGAAATATCTGAAGCTCTCACCTTTCAAAGTAATAATTCCCTCTGCTTTCCCGTAAGCGTTCCCAGCTGAGCATATGTACTCCCCGAAGTCACTCCTCTTCAGACGGTTTATAGTTATGTTCATTCGAAGCGCGTACTCATTCAATATTTCTTCGGATATTACGTATTTGGAACTGTTCAGCAGCTTGCCACCTTGGACATAAATATTTTAGGTTAAAATTTTTAAGCTCGACTCATAGCAGTGGATATTTAGTATATTCAGTTGTAAGTTCATTTTAGAAAAATACAATAAAATAACCATTAAATTTTCATACGATTCGAGAGTTAACCACAATTAACCACAAAACAACGCGATGGAAACACACAATGTCTTTAAGACACTTATTGTATAACTTTCCTTTTGATTATTATATCTACCCAATAAGTACCAATATCCCGACAAAATACAAAAAAACTCCATCCATCGTCCTTACAAAGTAAAGTTCAATTTCCAGTAACATTTCATTTTCACTTACCCGCTTGCGATTTTCCCCGTTGCCACATATTGAGCGACTTCGGCGACGCTTCCACATAGCATTGCAGGGTCGCAGGCAAGTCGGCAGACTGGAACACCACAGGGCTCTCTACTCGCACCACTGGCTGGACTGTGGAAACATACATTATTAGATACGTTATCGCAAAAACAAAATGGCCGACGCGAAAGCAGTACGTCATCGATTGGCTTGATTTTTAATCACTTTTGTCATCCTGAATTATAATTTAACCTTTTTTTGTAATTGTAATTTGAAAAACTATTTTTGACATACTTTTTATCAACATACAGAAAGTGAGCAAGTATATTTCACGTAGAAATACAGTTTTCGGTATCCAGTGACTGGTTTTGCTTATTTCTCGTTTGGTTGGTGCCAAAGCCCGGGCTTTAGGTGGCACATACGAGCCACCGCGGGCGTGCTGTAAATAGCTTATAATATTTATACTAAACGAATAGTACGCATATATAGAGATTTTGGTAGAATTTGGAGGAAAAACACAAGATCAAAACTTTCAGATATTGAGCTTATATTTTTTTAGGTGCTTGATGGTGCTTGGAGCGTGTCTTAAATAAGCATAGATAAGCACTTAATTATGCTTTAAAAGTCAACGACTAATTTCCCGAAGAGGCCAAAAAATCAAACAAAAAAAATCAAACCTATGCTAAAATAATATTTTTGTCAATACTAACCTATATTGAGATACTATTAACTTTTAATTTATACTTACAGTAGACCGAGATTTCGTATCGACGGCTTTTCGTAGGTGGTATGCCATTAGCGGCGATGCACAAGTACGACCCCATATCGGAACGCTGCAAGCCCTTCAGAACGAGCGTGGAGCCGGTGTAGCTGTCCACTACTGTGTGGAAAAAGGTTTTATTTAAATATTTATGGCCAGTTACTTGTTGAAATAAATAAGTTTTTTTTAAAAAAAAGGTCGGTTTCATGAAGTACTTAGGAACCAAACTACTCAAATAAAAGTCTGTGCTAAATTGATTGACGTAAGTTCGAGCTTTAAATAAATACTATTTTAATCCACTATAAGTACATACATACAATCAGTTTTAGGATTGCAATCCAACTTTTACACCATAACAATATCTTTTAATGCCATTCACTCTAAAAGGAAACGTGCGTTCCTATAAACATACGTGCATCTATGTGTGTGTGATTCCGTCATACATACCTATACATTTTCTCATATCCATTCACACATATCTTTTCCTCGTTTATCCAATAGCACATTTCACTGTCGAATTCAGCGAACGAAATTTATTTTATGTCTCCTCGGTACAATAAAATAAATCAAAACCACTCTCGCACTTACTTCGTGGAGACTCCAGTAAGTTTTACAATAATACTGTTTTCAACTGTTTAAAAAGATCTTTCGAAATGAATGAGGACAAAGTTACCGGAGTTAGATTCTTGCGAAGTATTTTTATGCGACTGTTTTCAATCCGCGCGCTGAATAAAGAAAAGTTATGTGAAATTTTCTTTGGGGTTCTTATCCTGTTTTTAATAAACTTCTATTGCTTTTGACGTTCCTTCGAAGTACTCGAACGTTCGAATAAGATGTCTGAAGTAATTAAAAGTAGCTGGAAACAATTAATTCTAGTTTACGGCTCATAACAGCCTACTACTTCTTGGTGAGCACTTCATACCCGCTTTCGGCATCGTTAGAATCAAGATTTAAGCGATACTTAAACTGAGGTACAGCTTAATGCGACTACTTAATTAAGCAACTAATCTCGGCTAAACGATTTAATCAAAAACAATGCAGCGTTAATTTAACGGCAAACGTCGAATTAAATTTAAACGGAATAATTTATAACTGTATTATGGCATGCGACCTCCCTTTAAATCTGGGGTGCAGAAGTAAAATATGGACACTTAATAAAAGGGGTTCTTCATGCACATACCGCATAGGAATTGAATTCAAATAGAATTATTTGAATTGTTGAAGCGATTTTCACCAATTCAATAGTGACTGGGCAAAACTCAGAATGGACAACATTGAAGTTTTATTATGACTTCAATATTCTGTTTCATTTTTAATATATCGCTCGTGCCACGTTACAGGTTCGACGGTTCATCAAATCAAATTAAGCTACGACCAACCCAAAAAAAGGAATAGCAACGTCCATATAAGTAATTGTTTTTTGCCAATCATCAGTTATTATGAGATACTAGATTGCAATTTAAAACGCAATATTTTAATTTACCCTACAAACTCCACAACTCAGAAAGTAAAAACAAAACAGCACTAAATAAGCGTACACTTAGTACAGGTTTGAAAACCTGCAGAACAAACTCATGTGAAGTATCCTTAAAAGTTACAATATCAGAAGCGGGGCCTGTATGAAATTGTATTTTATTTACAGGCCATAAAACCAGCGTGCGTCGACGACTTGTAACTGAAAAGTCGAGGCCATTCGTTGCAGAGCTTATTTCGACCTAATTGTTTTCTAATTTAATTAAACCAGTCTGCATGACCCCTTACGACCGAGCCGCTTGAACGAAAGTTTTAATACGTGGACTTTATTATTCGATAAGTTTTAATATAAAAATCGTTCTCAGTTTTAGCTAAAACAAGTGACTGAACAAGATAGAACGGCTTAACTCCGACCCTAATTGTTTGATAAAGATGACTTCATCCGACATTTCGGAGAATTCCCATCATTGTAGATTGAATAAAATACTTAGATAAGATTTAATTTAGTTCGTTAAGGCAATTTAATGATCCGTTCTGGATGTTTTATATCTGGGCTTAATTAACTTGGCTTATGTCTTCGTGCTCGAGTCGCCCGCCGACTGATTCGAATAAAATAAATGAAGAACTTCGACTTTGATGTCGCTTATTTTATATATTTTGTAAAGACTTTTATTTTCTTAAGGTACTATTAAACCAAGCAAAAAGTATGATGAAGGTTGTGTAATTTAAAGAAAGTAGTTAATTAGTCTTACTTCTAAAAAGTATCAAAAATGCTTTACTATTTTGGTAATGTTTTCTTCGCAGTGAATAAATGTGGAATATATTTATATTAGCTCGTCTGACGCACGAAATAAGAATAAAGAAAAGGAGGCTGCCCTTCAAATAGCAATTCTTATTTATCGGACCGTGTATAACATGTTCAATTAATACAAAAGCGCAATCGCTACCACGGCTCCACTATAACGAACAAACCCCATTTACTTAGACCCAGGCTTTTGTTTACGTCTAATGGCTTAAATAAAACGGGTCAAATTCGCAAAATAACGTACCCAAAAAACATTGGGAATCGGCCCGTGATTTTGTGCTTAAATACCAGAATATACGATCTAATTTCGAATGCTGCGAGGGGACAAAAGCGTGCGTGTTGGTTTTACTAGTGTCATAATTGGTTGATGTCCGAGTCCTCACCTACCGCGTGAAGGGTAGAATGTCATTATAACTATACGAGATAACAGCCGTTGGGACTGGAACCTCCGACTAATCCGTTCGTTTAATTTCCTGACTGAGCTGGACGAGCAATATTTCGTTTTACTGATAATTGAGTTCTTTGTACACGTTTTTTCTACGGAAATGAATCCCGGGAATGACTTTTGTGCCTAATGAAGAAACAACGCTTTGCTTGCACAAAGACATTCTTTTTAATTTACATTTTTCATCTTTTACGTGAATCTTCTTCAAAAACGCAGAACAATTTTTATAGCTCTGGGAATAGACTAGTATTCTCGATCGAAGTATTATTTTTATCAATATAATCCGAGGTTTGACTGTTTTTCCAATATCTTTGGGTGACATCTTAATAAATCTTATAAAAAGTATAATGTTTTAACCGCTGCCGCACCTGCGTCCCGCATTGCTACTACAGCCTTCGAATGCGAGATTGTCTCTTGTCTGAAATACAGGGTGTTGCGGAATAAAACAGCAAACCCGTATGGAGTGACAAAAAACTAGACCACAAAATAGAAAGAATCCGTATCAACCCCCAAAAATAAAATTCACAACGCTTATTGCTAACGTTTTTCCAACACCGTGACACATAAAAAAGTGCTTGATTGGAGCTTTTTGTTTCGGTTTTGCTTTTGTTTTGGAACACTCTGTAGATAGATATTCTCTTGTTTCTTTTATAGCACTTAGAGACGGATATCGAGAACGGAATAAAATTTTTAAACAGATAAATTGATGTATCGTGTTTATGTGGTTTTATGGAGAGAAAGAGGCTTCGTTCTGTAGAGTTAAGTTTCATTCCGCTAATGGTTTGTGGATCGGAATGTACTTGTATTTAAGCTGCTGCTTCGTTTCAGGGAATCGTGAATGTAATCATTACATAGTATAAATCCAAGTCGCTGATTCTGTCTGTTTGTATGTTTGTCCGCTAACTCTTCCTAAACCAGTTGAGGGATTTTAATTCGGTTGTCCTTAAAATTACCATCCTTTTGGTATTTTTTTTCATTTAAATTTGTAAATAAAGAACATTCAGTTTTTTTTAAGTTAACTAAATTTCAATGTTTCGAGAACAAGTTGCCCAAAATTACACAATTGCGAAGCGTGGGCGGATCAAATCGCATTTATTATAAATTTATAAAATTTCACTTAATGACCCTAGTCAAGTACCTAGTCTAGTGTTTATCAACTCAAATTTGCTTAGCACTGCCACCAAATTCCCGCACTAAATCTTAATTATTCTACCACGAGATTAAGAAAGTTTTCCTTTTCTTAGCCACTTTCGACACTTTGTTAATAAATTATTCAATATCAAATTTCTGTCATTTAACTACAGATTCCATTAATCTGGTTATACCACACAGCAAATAAAAGACTTCTAATTAGCTTAAAAACATAAAAATCTGACTCACCAGAGACCTCCTTCCCGCTATCATCTCTAAACACGATGTGCCTGCCCCCGGCTCTCTTCCAGGAGATGATGGGTTCTGGAACCCCTGCAGCAGAGCAATGCAGCTCCACGGAGCCGCCCTCGGGCGCGCTGGCTTCGGACCCGTCTTCATCAGCGATGTCGGGCGGTATCACCACGGAGAGGTGACCCATCTACCAATATGGAGATATGGTGTTATGAGGTCTATGGTTAAGATAGTAGGATTGTTCGTTATGAGGTATGAGGCGTATGGCTAAGATGGGAGGATTGTTTTTCGTAGTGTCAGAGTAAAACGGTTTTCGTTGGGCAGTGGTAGTATGTAATACACGCTAACCTCTTCTAAATAATGTGATATGTTCCAACATTTCTTAATAATATAATTGGTTCCTATTTACGATTATTTAATAGTACTTTTTGAATAATTAATCCTCTTTAGGTACTACAAATTACAGATTGAAATTGGGTCACTTACTAATAAAACGTTTATTAAAATCTAAGAAAACAAAACGAAATGTTTATTTTTCTTTCCAAACCGAAGTAAGATGGATGAATGGAGTTTAGCTCAACAGATCAATACTCTCATAGAACACCAAAGTTAACAAGCTTTCAATCTGCACCCCCATTCTGCAAGTACATACATTCTATTCCATGCATCGCTTACGTTGTTATCAACAAATTGGACGTACGACCATCTACGTAGTTCCGAAAATACTCTTGTTGATTGCTAATACAAAAATAACTTTTCACTGTCGATAAAAGCATTACGTTCTGATTCGTCACTTTAATCTTATAAACTATCAGTTTTTGGTTTTTATATGTTTAAAGCCAAATTAATAAGGAATTTTATCGATCACTGGTGGCCGCTCGCGACTCCGTTCGCGTAGAAGTCGGTTTCCCGTGGGAATGCGAAGATTTCCCGCGGTAAAAAGTTCCCTCAATTCTTCCATACATATATTTTTGGTATCTAGAACCGTTTTCGCAGCGCACGCAACGGAAGCCCTAAAGGATGAATAATTATCCCCGTTTTTTTCATATTTTCCATTATTTCTTCGCTCCGTATAGTTGCAGCGTGATGTTATATAGCCTAAAGCCTGCCTCGATAAATGGTCTATTCAACACAAAAAGAATTTTTAAATTCGAACCAGTAGTTCCTGAGATTAACGCGTTCAAACAAACAAACAAACAAACTCTTCAGCTTTATAATATTAGTATAGATTATGTCCCATGTATGATAATAAAGAAGGTTGTTATCTCTTTTGTTGCTTTTATTAAAATCCAGCTCAAATCCAAAGACCTGTAAAACGATTAATTAAATAAAAAAGTTGTTTAACGAAAACAAACTATCATTTTTCCATTTTAATGCTGTGAGCATAAACAATTGCACGTAAACATTTAACCGGAGTCACTGTTTATTAATGGCAACATTACCGACTTAACCGCAGCCACGCAAGACGAAGACAAAGGAAAATGCAGTCATTACTGTGTTCCTACAGGAGAATAACACTAGGGCTACCACATTCAAATGTATTTAAACCACCTAATCAACATAACACACGATAAACATGATTATTTACTCCACATCTTCTTGCATTGATTTACAACACACACACATCGGCATTGAAAATAAAGACGATTTACTTTAACGGTTCAAATATTTCTAGCCCGTATTTTCGATCTTAAACTTGGTTCGGTATATTATTTATGTTGTAACTACATCATTTTTAAAAGAATCTGAACTCCACAAGTCACGTTCGGGCAACTTAATGTGTTTCCTATAATCTGGCGTTGGCAGCCCTAAATAATGTTTAATGTCCCTCGAGAAATAAAGGGAGTAGCTTCGATAGTTTCCATCTTTTATTTTAGTTTTACCGCTTCCTGCACATTTGTTACAATAACTGCTCAATTATTCCTGCATTTGTATGCGCCGCCGATACAGACGTTTATATTTTCCTTAAGCTGTATCAGAGAGTTTAAGCTTTTGCCGAGGTTTTACAGAACTGATTGCAATTTTCGAGATCGAGAGCGCAAACGATAATAATAAATTCTGCAGTGACGTAGACGTTTGTCCATAACTTTAGCTGTAGATGTCTTGAATATGAATTACAACCTATAATAGTTATTTATCACTCCTGTTTCCTCAAATAGGAATACGTCAATAACCGGTTTAATTTATTAATAGCCGAATGCCGCCCAATATTGAATTCGTATCGAATATTCAGAATATTCAATATATTGGACGTTATTCGTAGATCCACAAATTGTTGTGCTTACCAACGTTTCAGGGTTTACTGGATGGGTCAGTGCTTACCACATTAATTCAACTAACCAAGAAAGTTATGCAATAGCTATGTGAGCGTCTGTTTAAAACAATGCCATTTCATTGAGTATATGTTAAATTGATGGCATTATGTACAGGTTCATTAGATACGAATTGCGAAATACTTGAAAGCGATTTCGTAGTTTCTGCATTGAAAGATATTCGGGGATATTATTGGTTAAGTTGTTAACTAACGTGCTTTGTGTATTTATTTTAATTGTTTTTTGAAAGATATTTAACATGTAGAAAATATTAAACGACATTTCAGTTAGATGAAGTAAGTCGTGTTCTAAAATGTAAAATATACATACAACTAACGTACGATATTATGTAACTGCCTTCTTCCATTAAAATGATTCGCATGAATGCACATTGCATCTTTCAAAACCCGAGCAAAGCATTTTTCGCAAGCAGCTTAACAAACCATTTCAATGACATAGCTTTTTTAATAATTATCCACTTTTTCCCTATTACATAAGCTTCAGAAGGTGAACAAAAGATATTATGAACTTATATCAGACATATTATTGATCTATTAATAATAAGGTTTGTTTTTTTTTGTTTTTTACTGATCCATAGTTTATCAAAAACCAAAAATCTACTTATTATTAGATACGGTCGTCTTTAGGTATGTTATATTATACATTAAATATAATATAATAGCAACATTTACAACAATGAAGCTAACTTTGAAGCGCGGACTTTGACAAAATTCCAGCTTCGGGGAAGGGAACGAATGTGAGGAGGTCGCATTCCTCCGGCAAATATGCAAGAATTATATGCAAATGTACGTAGGTAAGTGTAATTTCAACTTTCTCATATCAAAGTATTTAGGTCGCTGTGTGAATATTATTTTAAAATTGGATATTTTCTGATTAGGACAGTGATAAAATGAATAAAATCAATGTGGAGCTAAATATTAGAAAATGATGATCGAATGGATTTCGGCACAAAAATGAAACATTAGTACCTATAAGTCCAGATATCTATAGATAGATATAATTGATTATACAATCGACATAATTATAAGTTAATTGTCTATTAAGTTGATACTTGTAATCTCGTTAAGATTAATGATGTATGACAGTACATTGCTCTACATACAATTTAATACACAACGCCTGCATGACACACAAGGTTGTGATAAGCTAGAATTTCCTGTCTACCCGCAGTATAAATTCTTATACCAAGCTGGATTCATATGAATTATGTAAATTTCGGAGCATACTGCGGCACTTGCTATTTTAGGATTTATTTTACATCGACTTTTAATCTCCGCTTTCGTTGAAATAAACTCGCTAAGAGAGCATATTTCTGTCGACATTAGCATATTACAACATTTACGGTGTAACTACTGAAAAGGTTTCAAGCGTTGCAAAACATATTTGGCTACGCTTGAAACCTACTAGGCTACCTGCCCGCCATTTATTTCGTTTTATAGTAAATACGAGTATGTATATTATTTTGTATACAATCTAGGAAATACACCGTGATTTTTAAGTGGCTTTCTGCGAAAAAGGCTTGAGTTCGAGATGTATACGAAAACTCGATTGTTTTACAACATTTTAAGTATTTTTACGCTGCAAGTTTATAAAGAAAATTGCAAAAATTTTTACTCAAATAAACTTTTGGGCAAATTCTTTGAAAGCCACTAATAAATCATTTTGCTTATTTTTTAATTTATAAAAAGAACTTTTGTAAATATTGGATTACTTGTTCTAAAGCTTTTTTTCAATTATTCCTTTGTTTCCAGAATGTTATCCTTATCACTTATTTTAATGACATTTAACCCTACTTCTTTCATTCCATTTCTTAACCTGTTTACTCCCTATTTAACTTTGCTGCCTATTTAAAGGCGAATTCCCATAAACACGTCAGTCGGGAATGTTTGCTGTGAGAAGAACAAATGACTCACTTACCTGTTGATGTTGGGGGGCTCGACAGGGGATAGTGAAAAATCTGGAGATGTTCCGAGAATATGACAGATGGGTGTACTTTGTGCTTAGGCTGCGGTTATGCCATGAGATACGCTTGGGAATAAAGCTATAGCTGTGCCCAGAGGACTGCTTAAAGGGGAATTTTACACCACTCCAAAAAGAGTAATGTAAATTCGGGATAGCAACTAAACAACTTTTTTAGGTAAATTTAGCTTCCTTTTATGAGCCATACTGTGCAAGAAAGTAAAGTATTACTAATAATATGATTTCTTAACTTAGCAGTGTGTAGCTCTATTGGAAATAACCTAATTAAGCTTTTTGTCTAACCTTATTAAAGAGATACCTATGATTTTTTTAACCATAACAGCGTGCTAAGAATACTAGCGAAAGTCTTTCAAGTCTTAAGATTTTGTAAAATAAGTATAACAGCTCCCATATCTTCCTTATAGCATACATTACCCCCTTCTTTGGTATAACCGCAGTCTTAGGCGGTAACTTGAACCGAGCATTTTAGCAGCGAGGGTGCAAACTTGTCGTCGATGTCATGTGAAATATTTGGAGACGGAAAATATGCTTCACTCGATTTACCCTGCTCGAGCATTTTTCAATAGCGTTGCGTTAGGTTTAAAGTTTATCACAACTTGAACGCAATCCATTTATAGTTGTACATCCCTTCACAGTTTGAATTTAATATTGTAGGTGGGTTCTTCATTTAGTTATGTGAAAGATTTGGATTCGGAAAATATGCTTCACTCGATTTACCCTACTCGAGAATATTTCATCAGCGTTGCATTATCACAACTTGAATGCAATCCATTACTAGTTTAACGTCCCTCCACAGTTAGAATGTAATATTGTAGGTGGGTACTTCGTTAAGTTACGTCCACTTGGTTTTTTATTGCTTGTGGCTAGACTTGAACGAAAGCAACCACAAATGAGGTTGAACGCTCAACTACGCGAACTCATTTTACACATCTACCATTGTGAGTGAGGATTCCTGACATGGCTTAGCTTATTGCATTTATTTACAAGTTTTTTTCTCGGTATTTAATGGGAAGCTAGCTGTTTAAATTGTTAACAATTTATCAAGCTTTTTTTATGATGGCGTAGTTAATTTAATTACGTATGAATGCTTTGTGCTCTTTCTTTTTTTTTGAAAGTTATTTTTGAAAGTTAGTCATAAAATATTTTTGTTATAAAGTAAAACTCCTGGAAAAATATCCAAGCCCAAATACTTTTCCCATAGACCTTTTTATATTTATTAACATTTAACCTTATTTGGCGATTTTGTGATCAGATTAAATGTTTTATAACATTGTTGTTTGGACAATTTATGTAATTTTTACCATTAATAAAAAAAAATCTTCTTGTATTTGAATTTAATTTGTGTATTTGTTATTTAAAACACAACCTAAATCTTATACCTATACTTAGTAGGTAAATATATAGACTAATATCGACTAATATCTATAAAATAATATCTATAAAAATCAAATTTAAAATAACAATATTACTCTCATTAATTATTTTTATTTCCTATAAGCAGCTTATTTCTACAAGTATGCTTCAATAATTTTTATCGATTAAGATACAAATAACTTAAAGCCCTATTAGATCATTCTCTGCGATTTCTATTTAAGTAACCTATTTCAAATGTTGGTTGACTTTTAATTTGAAGATTACATTTTCAAGCATCAAATTAGTGCAATTTAATTAATCATTATCATAAATCCTTAATTCATTACCAAATGTAACGCCTACATGATAATGTTCTAAACTAATTTCATTATACACGATATAATAGGAACTAATAATGTTTCAGACTCAAATACTCAAGTCTGTGTCGTGTTTGAAGGTGTGTTTTTATGAGACCATTAACTTAAGAGAAACTGTTACTTTGTCCGGTTTAACTTTGAGATACTTGATTAATCCTAACAGAAATTAGGCTACAACATAACGCCTAACCTCAGATATTTTCTTAACCCATTTTAACCTTACAGAGCCAGCCAAAACATATTAGTCGTGTACATCAATAGCGGTTCCAGTTTCCATTGACGATCACGGAACGCGACGAACCAATTATTTGCGGCCGCCGTCGGACCGGCTGAAAACATCGTGATGGACGACCTACCCTCTTTATTACTTTTTTTATGGTCTGCTGACCTGTATACTCATTTCGTTTGAGTTATTTTAGTCTGTCACGCGTGGGGCTAACGAACGTGGTTAAAGTTAGTTGTAGGCTCTGAAAGATGAGCAAAATTTGGAATGATATTTTTCAATTTGTCAAATTAAAAAAATTAAGATGAACTAGACTTCACGTACGAAAACTGAATTAAAGGATACTGTCATTGATCTCAATATGATTCTTTATTGTATAAAATAAAAGTTGCAATTAGGATTAAATAGTTTCACCATATTAGAATGAACAATGCACGCACACAAATTTTATAAGGAGCTAACTAAGACACTACGGCTGAGTACTAAATATTGTAGAAAAGCGCCACTTATAATATTTTTTATCTGTAAAAAACTGTTACAAATCAATTTGTCTAACACGCCCCACCTAAATAAACTCTTTTCGTCGACAAACAGAACCCTTTCAGTCGCACCCACTGAAACAGTTGCTTATAGTGCAATAAAAAGTAAACAGATTCAAAAAGGCTTTCACACTCCCTTCTCAAGTATCAGGGCCCTTTTGCCCTTATGAAAAAGTAAACACTCCGCAGAAGGCAGTAAGGCACACCTGTGGCCCTTAGCCCTCGACTACAAAGGAATGCTGACTAATGTCTGTCGATTTTTCGCTTAAGGAATAACTCACTTGTTGATTCTGTTCCCGAGCTCTACACTTATGAAACTTTTTATTTCCCGCCCCAAGATTATGGCTCGAGATTATTTATGATTTGCTTGCGGTTTCTGATTATGGGTTGGCTGTAAAAGGTTCTTTTAGGAGGTTGTCAGTTCTTTTATTTGGTTAATTTCAATAGATTAGTATAGCAGACGTAATTGTATTTTAATCCTATTCAGTAACAATAACGTTTAGCCAAAACGAATCTGAATGATGAACGCTGTATAATCTATTGCGTCTTTATAATTAGTCACGAATGATCCAAACGGCTCTATTTACCGAAATATTCAACGAATTCCAGATAATCCTTTGAGAGCCGTAAGCCCCGAAAGCTAAGCCGAGCCACAACATTCAGTGACGTCAGCCGCTGCCTTTAAAATGTTGCTTTGTTGCTAAATTAAGGCAACAATATTACGTTAACCGTTGAGGCTAATGTAAGAATATGTTCACATGGATTATTTGTTGCGTTCTTAAATACTTTTTTATATGAAGTAGTTTTTTAAACTCTAAGTATATCCTTGAAATTAAATTTATTTTAAAAGGTTTTACGCGTTTATTTTATTATTTTTGCAAAAATGCCGAAACGTCGGAAAATCAAAAATAATAAAATAAACGCGTAAAACCCGTTAAAATGAATTTAATTTCAAGTAATAATAATCGCGTGAATCTATGAAGTTATATCTAAGTATATCCTATCACGCTAAGTTCGTCTAAACTAAATTTCAACAATTAAAGAAGCTTAAATTCAATACTTCAATGACACAGTCCTCTTCTGTGTCATTTTAAAAGCTCACTTCATAACCTGTCACAAACATAAATCTTAACGATACGTTGCTTTCTTACCGTCTTTACACGTACATATACTTAAGTAGCATCCTCAATCTGTCGAGCAACTGTAGCTTAAGTTGTCGGTTTACACGCGTTCTTAATTGACATTCTACCGCCTAAAGGTGAATTTGTCGAGATAAATTCCAACCCGGGGTAGGTGTTTGTTAGATACCGGGTTAGTTGCGACATCTAAAGCAAGTTTGTGTCCAGGAATGTGTTTATAGTGCCAAGAATGAGGCTCCTTAGTAACGGCGGGATTCTTCGGCTGGTTTATGTAAACTGGCAAGTTTCTGTTATATTTGCGTGATAGAGAGTTTAATAGCAAATGTTAAAGGTTGGCTTCAAAAGCTAGATTGCGAGGTATGTTTCAAAGGCTTTGTGTGTAAGTAGCAGGTTGGTATTATTATCGGAAATAACGAGGTATTATTTTGGTAGGATATAAATAACTCCGTTTGATGTTTAGATAACCCTAGATTTTCAAGCATAATCGCTATTTTACATTTGGTAATATAACTTTCCAAACAAATAACTAAAGTAGGTTTATCCATTTAAGAGCAAGTATAATATTTACACAAAAGCTATCTAAACCAAAAACCAGACCAATTTGTAAACCAACCTAAATTAGAGTCAAAAGAAATTACTATTACTAGTCACCACATTTGTAAAACGAATGGGTCAAAAACGTTCTTTTAAATCATTTTCCGCATCAACCTGAAAACGGAACGAGTTTCATACCACACATTTCCGGTATTTTATCACTTCCGGTGCTCTCTTTCCTACAAACATAACTCAAACTGGTTGACCTTTACAAATGCCTAAAAATCCTTTCACAAACCTGATGAATTGTTGAGCCTTGAAACACCCTAAATAAGTCGGCATTAACATTCGGAATCAAATGACAAAAATGAAATGAATTATTTGTAAACAAAAAATGTTGCATAGTTAAAAAAATTTCGGTTTACAGCATTGTTTGTTTTTAAATCATTATGGACTATTATTATCGTGTTAAATCCACGTAAAAAACAAATTCTCGGAACAAGATAAAAGTAGTTATTTTTACATTTATTTAGATTTAATATTTTGCTTAAAATCAAAGAATATATATAGTTACATATCGAAAATATAATTTACAAAAAAACTTTCAATTTTACCAAAAAGTTTTCACAAAAGAATACAATATGTCCGACGAAGCGTGTGCCTTCACAGCAGATGTTCTTTCATACACCACAACATTGCCGTTTCTGCAGCCGTTATTTAAACCCATTATATTAATAAGTGAGCCATACATCCTACAGATTCAGGGCTGTAAACATTTTGCAAACGGCACTTTAATCCCGGGTCATAAAAGTAATCCTGCGCATAAAACAACCGAACGATGGACATAAGGGTACGGATTTTCTAGCGCAAAAATTTCCAAGTAATTAGCACGAAATGCGAAGAGTTTTTGTCCATGCAAAGTACGTAACTGGATTCTGGGTTATTCACTCGTTTTTCAACGAGTTAATCCTTCAGGCTAAAGAATTTACGCTTTATGCGAAATTACCCACACTGAATACTACCCTCAGAGCTGAAGGAATACTAAAGGCTTATGTAAATGTTCTTATACCCACATTATACTTTGATTACCAAAACATTTTAACGAACACTAAGACTTAATGCACATAAAATTCGCAGGGATTTCGTTGAGTTACGTTCGAAACAGGATATGGTTTATGAAAATTAGGCACTTTGCTTTGCTTACAATGAAATTGCCCGAAATAATTAATGTACATTATTTAATTAACAATGAATTCGGATAGATAATTAAACAGCATTATTGGAGGTTGTGTAAAAATCGGTTTAAATATATATACACAAATGTTTGTAAGGGTTAAAACGGGTAGATACTAAGGGTTTGAGTGAAACGGCAAAAAGGGTTGAAGTCACAAAAAACGCGGTCGTTCATCACAGCTTCTGTCAACACGGGCGGTCGTCAATGCCGCAAAAACAATTAGTAGGTCAATATTTATTTGATTACACCTAAATACAGCTTTAAATAACGAGTTTAGACCCTTTTAGGGGCAAATTTTTGTTTTGAATAATTTTAGATGTGGAAGATTATTCGAATTATTTAAACAAGACACATAAGACTTGTTTGTTATTGTATCTGTTTGTAATGTCAAAGTAATATGTTCTTACGTTACACAAATCCTATCAGTTTTTAATTGAATGCTTGCGAAAAGCGCTTATAAAAAAACCAAACTTATATTACATTTAGTTAGCGCAACCGCAACAAACTTCAGTCTGTACGTCCACGCAGTTTTACTATGCACGAATTCGGAACAGCGTCCTCCGAAGAATTTTAATAACAATGTCGCAAAAACAACCACAGTAGCGACATCGTGACATCGTCGAGTTGACCGCAGTCACTGAAAACATCCACGAGCGTCCGCAAACATTCGAGAACATTCTAGAAAGTTGCCTGTCGCATGAAGATGTCACGGCAGCATTCCGACCTTTAGGAGCGCGCACATTCTTCTCGTGACTTCACAAGTACCTGCCTATATTACGCTGCATTTAACGATCTTTAAAATCGCAGACTTAACGATCGGTAATATTATGATAATTCAGGAACTTTGAAAAATGAATCTGCCAGTTTTATTCGCAAAATTAAACCTTGATAGTCACATCATTCGACGTTCCGATTTAATTACAGCATCAATTGCGTATATCAATTATTGAACGGTAATTACAATCAAACTGGTTGGCAACTGGCCGCTGATCAAATGTCATGGTAGTATTAAAATGTATGCAACGGATCGCTTTTGGATTGCAACTTCACAAAAAATAATTAGGGCACGAAAACGTAGTTTTTGGAAAAAAAACTATATTTTCCTGTATTTTGAAAATAGTTTGAAACAAGATTGAGTTAAAAAGACAGTTATTCAGATACATTCGGAGCAAAGCAACAGGAGAAGGTGTATTCTAGCTTGCCTGACCCGGAATTTTCACTGAGGCTTTCCAATTTGCATTATGTTAACACTGCACTTGGAAAACATCGCTTGCTTCAGTGCTCCAAACGGTCTTGCCAAACAGTTTAAGGGGACTAATTGACGTAAAAAACTTCAAATTCGTGGGTTAAACTGTCATTTCATTCGTTAAATGAATTCCTCATGAATAAAACTATGGTTAAGCTAGAGTTACTGCGATATCGTTTAAGTTTGTTACGTGAATAAGGTTGCAAGCTTAAAAAATATAAAACTATAGTTGTTTTTCATTGGATGTGTTTTACTATTATCTCCAGCAAAACACCTGCTTTTCTACAGAATACAATATTTGCTATTAAAACCTTATTTCATTACCTAATTATCTCGTTAGTCAACCAGTTGTAATAAAAAAGAGTTTTAGTATAAAAGTCCCTAAGTACCCCTTACTCTGAAAAAACAGTTCCTACCACAATTCATGTCTCTTATCAGATCATACCTGACTCCTCATAGGATCAGTGTTGATCTGGCACATGTAGGTGCCAGAATCCTTAGGCTCCACATTGCTGATGTACAGCTTCCAGGTGTTGTGCCCGTTGTGGGTGACGGACAGTCGAGGGTTCAGGGTCACCATGTGCGTGTGGATGGCCAGGATGGTCTTCGTATCAGACTTTATCCAGGCCACCTAGAACAAACAGCTGGACTTAAGGAAAATCAGCTGGTTCCCATATTACAAGGTAACTGTTAGGAGATAACGTGTAGTGAACGATCTCTTTGCAAGATAATTTTAACAAATACTTAATCAAAATCCATGGATACATAAGACTATTTCGAAATTTGATAAAGCAAAAGTGATCAGATTTTCATTTCGTCAGTTTAGAATAGCGCCATGAATTCCAATTAGCTCCAGAATATTCGTCACCACAAAACTTACTTTACTAAAAACGACAGAAATTCAAAATTGGATCACATGTGCTATTTCAAATACACGCTCTTGATGAATGCAAAGCTTTCACAGACGATTTTCTAGTTAGTTTGAAACAAAAGCTATCGAATCAACAACTGCCGACTGCCAACTTCTGCCATTCCGCTTACAAATAAGTACGAAAGTTTTTTTTACAACACTTTATACAGTCCGACCATAATATTTAACAAATATCGGTAAATTTAGAAGATGACCATGGAGATATATTTAATAAAATAATATATTAATCGTATAATCAGATACCAAAGTCAAAGTGTAATTGAGTAATACTTGATTGAATTTTGATATTAACTATATTTTATCTTTAACTGCTAGGTATATAAATAACAGAGACTTTTGAAATTAAACTACAAAGAAAATGAAGTTCATCATTGTTTTAGCACTGATTGGGGCCGCTCTAGGTATATATTATTTTTCCTATTAATATAATGTTTTTTTAAATTTTGTAACTTCATATGTTTGTTGTTTTATTTCTAGCGGTGCCCAGCAAAAGCCCTTTGGGTGCTCACCGTATTGTTGGGGGAGAAGATACCACAATCGACCAATACCCATTTATGTCTAACATGCAGATAAACTGGTGGGGAATAATCTGGTACCAGGCCTGCGGGGGGTCTCTGATCACCCCCACCACTGTACTATCCGCTGCTCATTGTTACTAGTCAGTACTCATCTTCTACGTTAAGTTAAACATTTTTAATTTTTCTACCTATAACTCATTTGTCCCCTTTACTTTATAGTGGTGACCATCCCAGTAGCTGGCGTGTGATATTAGGAACAACATGGGCAGAAACTGGTGGTACCACCTTCAGCGTTCAGGAGCTAGTTGTCAATGCTGGATACAGCCCTGCTACTTTAGACAATGATATTGCTATTATTCGTCTTGCTAGTCCAGCATTACTGTCGAACAATATTGCCACCGTACGCATTGCGGGAACTAACTACAACCTTCCTGAGGATACCATTCTAACTGCTATTGGATGGGGAGCTCTTTGGGTAAAACACAGCCTTACTAATATTTTAAATTTGTAAGCCTGTCTGTCTATATGTTCTGCTTCCAAGTTAAAAAGTCTTACCGGGTTTAATGATTTTTAATAGAAAACAGGATACTTTTTATTGCGGGAAAAAGCCTCATTCCTATTAGAAAAGTAAACAGTTTTCTTTTAATATGCCTACTTAATTTACTAAAATTTATATCAGATCAAGGAATTTCAAAATCGTTTTTTTCATTCCAGTCTAACGGGCCTAGCTCCGACCAGTTACAGCGAGTGAATATCAACATCATCAACCAGCAGGTATGCGCTGAACGTTACGCCTACTTGAAGACCCAGCCTGGCTACCAGAACTGGCCTGACATCACTAACAATATGCTTTGCGCTGGTATCCTCAACATCGGAGGCAAGGACGCTTGCCAGGGAGATTCTGGTGGTCCTCTCGTTCACAATGGAAATGTCCTCGTCGGTATCACTTCTTGGGGATTTGGATGCGCTGATGCGTTCTACCCAGGAGTTAATACGCGCGTCAGTCAGTACAAAAACTGGATCTTAACAAACGCTCAATAATTTTGTCTAAAGATTGTATCCGCCCAATAAACTATACCCTTAAACCTAATGTTTTTCTAATTTCACATTACAAAATGTATTGTTTATCGACTTGCCTTAAACCCGCCAAGATGGTTGACTATACAAGTGAAGTGAACATCCCGTCCTTGAGCAACTGTTAGATTCTCCAGTGGTGATAAGAACTCTGGTTCTGGATCATTATAGCCTGATCCCTGTAGTTGACCTGGAAAATAACAAAGGAGTATTAAAATCAAATCATGTGTACAAGGTTATGCCTATATATAGTACTATGATTGAAAAGAAATATGTTCTTGTTTTCGATTAGTATCATAAAATAAACGATAGCTTAGAAATAAATTTGACTTCTGGTGTAGATTACCGGTTGATTGATGACGTTTTAACTATTTCTTTCTGTTGAGATTACTTAAAGATTATGTGGATCTATCAAGTGGATATCAGTTGACTAATAAAGACTATTATCATGGTAAATATCCCGAAAACAGTGTTGTGAACACTTTAAGTTTTCAACAATTAAAATTTTCCATTAAAACACCTTCTGTTTTCTCTATAGTCTACGTAAATTTAACCTTCTATAAGAAACAATTTCAAGGTCACAAGTAAAGATTTTGATATTATAAACTTGACCTAAATATTATCAAAACTAAAAATGATTATCAATTTTATCACACAAAATTAGTTATATCTTTTATCGATTGAGCAATAAGTATCACTTTAATCAATCAGTTATTCTAATCGGATTAGGATTACAAACCATAGATCCTTAAAATCAATAATGTTTTTAAGTTAGATAAAGACGCTTGTAAAAGTTTGATTTTGTTATAGTTTGATTCATAATGTATTTAAGGAATCAGCCAATGAATAAATTAACCCAAAGTTGCTTAGCTGTTATCATGCTTTTGACACAATTGAATAAAATGAATTATTCATTAAAATTTTATTTGTCCAACCGAGCCCGAAATCACTGGGGTTAAATCATCAATATTAAACCGCAATACGGAATAACCATCTATCATATAAAGGAGTTATATTAAAATTTTGGTTTCGATTCAACGAAATTGATTTAATTTACGTAAATTTTATTCGGGAATGTATTTTCCAATGGGATACTATTTATAGTTATTACTATAAAGACCTATTAACCTACTTTAGTTTTTTTAATCTAAAGCAAGTTTTCATTTTTAATATTTTTCTTTGGATTTAATTCTTTCAATATTTTAATTGCAAAAATATGCCTTTTAAATTCCCTTCAATAACAAAAAAATTACCACAATTGACAAGTCCTAAAACAGATAAGAACCTAAACCGCACCATAAAGGCAGTTTAACTCAAAGATGCATATACTACCTACTCTAGTTTTAGGTCGAAGGCAGCCTCCAACTGGTAACTAGTTGGTAACAACTACGTCCATACTCATCAAACAACTGTCTGTTGATCTACTGCAACACTATTAACAGCTACATTTACTTGTCTTAATTAGAATACTTTAATATTACTCATATTACGTCATGTGGAACGGTAATTCTTGGGAAAGTTGTTTTACCCGTCATTGAAAACTGATAGGGTACTGGGTTATAAACTAAATACAAATGATAGAAATCCTTTATATCACTTGAAATTAAACTCATTTTAACGGGTTTTACGCGTTTATTTTATTATTTTTGATTCAGCAGTCTACCCGTGACCACGGTATTTGCAAAAATGCCGAAACGTCGTAAAATCAAAAATAATAAAATAAACGCGTAAAACCCGTTAAAATGAGTTTAATTTCAAGTAATAATAATCGCGTAAATCTAAGAAGTTATATACTTTATATCATTATTTAATACACAAAATAAAAGAATAGCAACGTCTCTGTGATTGTGATTGATCCATTTCATCTACATATAACTAAAGCATTCTAAATATACGGCGGTAGACAAATGTTAGGTATCTGGCTCGAGTCAAATAGGCAATCTATCTTTGCCAACAACCCCAAAAAGGGCATTCCAAATTCGATCCGCGCATCGCCCTAATTCCAATATTTTACGAATCACTGGGATGATATTGGCTCACATTGCAACACAGGGGCTCCGTCTGTCTGGCTTTGTCGAGGCTGAGCCAGCCCGAGCGTGTCAAATGAAAATTAATAACACCCTTTGTACCTATGTTGATGTTCACTTGTTTCAGGCTTTGAAAACAATTTTTGTACAGTCACGTACAGAGGATGCCAGCGCTGGGAGCAGGGAAGTTAGAAGAAGTGAAGCATGATTGGAACTAAGGCTCGGCATTGTAAAACGATCAAGCAAGCCGGCGATGCAAGTAAGCCGTTACTTTTTATAGAGTTTTGCAGTTTATGCTCTTCGGTGTATTTGCTTGGTTATAATTAAAATATGCTTTTTGTTAAGCGTTCAGAAAAAGTGGTACAAAGAACCTAGAATTAATCAACACTGTATATCTGCTTTCTAAATACAAACACAAAATCAATTGAAAATTGATATTTTATCGCACACAAAGGGAGTACAATTTTACCGATAACCGTAATATATAATTCCGTTCACACATTGAACCGGACAAACCAATCCAATTACGAATTCAAATTATTGTGTGTTTCACGCTCATCGATGTCTGTAATTACATTCTGATAGAATTGCGTTAATTTGAAACGCGTATCATCACTAATTTCCATACGATTAAACCAATGATTAGCCGGCATCGAATGCAGGTTTTGGACCATATCAATTGCATCGCAACCAATACATTGGTCGCAATAAATTAGTTTTAATTTACCAGGGCACCAGTAATTAAAGAGCGGTAGAATCCAATTTAAACAGGAATCTGTTGCTCTTGAAGAATTCTCGTAAAGTTGGTTTAAATGTGTTGCGGAATGGTTTTAAACGTTTCTTAGTAGACAGTCGTTACAGTGCATCTATTGCGTGGTACGTGGGGGCTTATTTTGAAGGAAAACGAAACATCTTAAGATTTATAAAATTAAGTACAATTAGAGCTTTTAAGTTTTGTCCATCTTTAGAGAATATAAGTAGGTGACGTAAGCTCATACTTTAAGACAGATTAACATAAAAATGTTATCTTTTATTTTATTTTAGACAGTACTTAAATATTTTCGGTAGGTACCTATATGACCAATATTTTGTTTTCAAATATTGCTTTAATTTTGTAATGTTTTCGACAAAAGTTAACATGTTCAGCACATTTCCAGTCAATATGTTTATGATTAGTAAATGACAACATTAAGTAAAATATAAGATTTAAAATTGGACAACCAAATCAGTTATTTAACTATTCATAAAGCGCCGTTTCATATTGTATGAAGCGTTGGTGTTCAACGAACAACAAAATCTTTAAAATAACTATTTAATGAGGGATCTTTAGATTAAAATTTTAACTTGTTGGAGTAGTAGAAATTAAATTTACTATGCAGTAGGTTTTCAAGTTTTGGGAAGTCCTGTTTACCCACACATAGACGACTGCACAGTGTTATATTTTACAATACTCTCCCAGTGGTTTATAAGGCATTTGCCAGGATCTGAGGATGATATTTGAAAAAAAAATTGTGCATTTTTTATGATAAGCATCAATTAATCGACTTTCAAAAGAACGAAGTATTTTTAATTCCCCAGCATGTTTTTTATATTTTTCTTTTAAAGACATTACCAAAAATACTACTTATCTATAACTGAAATATAGGTTATTTCCGCGATATGAATATTGTATATTTTTACCTGCAACGATAGTGAGGAGCGCGAATGTCGACACCGCCGCACCCGCTCTTCCGCGCCGAGGTACTTCCATCATCATCTCTCTCATCTGACACTCTAGCTCTGTCTCCTTCTTACTTCTAGCATTTACATCTAATTATTGTCCTTAGTTACTTAGTCTACAGCTTATCTCTACATTCTTTGTTTTATTGTCATATTTCCCTCTTCAATCTGCAACAAAAAAACACATTTTGAGAGACGGGACATAAATCACAACCAATCAGTAGCCAGAGAAAAAAGTGATACATAAAACATTGCCGGAAAGTTCAATGAAATAAAAAATGGCGTACCTATCGAGTAAACATTATCGCGATTGGTTTTTGTAAAACGACCGCAAAATGGATCGTCATTTTTAACAGCCTTGTCAGCTGAAGTGTAATGATACGAATAAAATTTCCTCTTTCAAAAAGCCATTATCTTCAATTACACAGACCTAATTCGTGGAATACGTCTGGGATTTACTTGCGAACGACCATATTTTGTCGTTTATAGATAACAATTCAAGCGTTATACAGCGCTGTAAACGGTATTAATTCGCTTTGATTTAGAAAGGTGGGGATCACGTATGTAAATTGTAGCGTACAGGCGTGTTAGTGTTGTGTGTCGAACAATCGCTTACAGCACACACCCATGCACACAGGGTAGTTTTTATTACAGCCGTTTCCGCGGCGCAGCGTGAGCAAACTCAGATAAAACAGAAATGATTGCCGCTCTGTCGCGATATTGTTTCAAGTGTTTTGTTTCATTCAACCGGCTCTTTTGGCTTTTTATTCATCTGCACTTGAACGTCGAACCGGTTTAAACCGCTGACTGCGCCGCCGCTTCTCCGTTCAAATACCGTTTTTATGGCAGTTTTGGTTCTGACGAATTGAATTCCCGGCTTAATTAACGTCAAAACCTTCGTATCCGTACATGAATGCTTAATACTGTCTAGTCTAATTCAAGGGCTTGTTCAATTAATTTAACATGTCAAAAGCAGCCCTTCAAGTCCGTGCATTGATGTTAGAAAAGGCATTAAGTTCGGATAAGTATCGGGCTGGGTGAGGTTGGGAATCTATCAATTGACGGTTCCAGGCATCTTTGGTGGGTGTCGGCGATAAACAATACGTACAAACAACGGCTGGGCTGCGTTTGACACCGCACTGAGTGGATTACGGGGCGCGTCCAGTCTGAGACTATACCATTTAAATCATTATTATGTTAACACGATATCCTAACCCGATACGGTTTCATTAATTACATATATTCATTTCGGCTGGGTTTACAAATAAGAAAACGAAGAGATTAAGATAATGATAATAGATAACCTTATTAAGATTGTTTTTCACTGATTAAATTATTGCCAAAACCGTCACCTTTCTCATAGTGTAAATGTAAGTAAGTGATATTTATCTTCAACCGTTTCATATAGGCTTTATTCCTTTCCATTCTGTAGTACGGAGGAGGAAGCAATCTTACTTATTGAATCACACGTCCGTATGCCACAGTTACTTTACTGCGTTTTCTCACTTCGCTGGATCTCCGTTGTACCAACTTATACGGAGAAATGGAAATGAAACGTTCAGAACAAATACTTATATGAAATTATATGAAAATAGGTTCTGTTTAATCCATTGGAATTCAAATAAACCAATATTACAACATTAACGATAAAACTAAGTACATTTAAATAATATTAAATAATAATCAGAATTCTATTAAAAATTTAATTATAATATGAATATTAAATTCATCATATCACGTATTGACGTACATACACAAATCATGTTTGAAACTCTTTAAAAACCATATTGAATTAAGTTCATTCGTCATTTCCATTCACTCATTCGTTCCCAACGCGAGTGCGGCTCAGGTTGAGATAGGATTCAGCCCAGCTCCGGGGGCTCCGCGTTTAGGGAGCGTAATAGCCCCCCTCGGCCCGTGACCTGTTTTAGTTGCGACAAATAGAGATTTACAGGATTGCCCCCCGAGATTCCCAGTGGAACTCTTTGTAATGCAATAAAACTGAATTCACTCGGTGGTTACGCCGATTTCGGATACCTTTTGTTTAGCAGTATATCAATTTGTAAGCTTTCGTTAACTAAAAGGTTTGATCAGGTTTCTCTTTTATTTGGACGTAAACAAGGTTGGTTTGAGCGTCAGTTTGGAACATTTATTTAGGTGTTAAATGTGAGAAACTTATTAAGTAAAAATCTTGACTTGACAAAAACATTTCATTAAAACTGCTTCATTTAACAAAATAGTAACTAAATTCACTAACAGTACATCGTTAAAAAAGTTATTAAGGATTTAAAAGTGATATTCGCAGTTCGAGGTCATCGCTCACACATCAGCTACTGATTCAGGAGCGATGGTTTACATTGCAAATGACACTAAAACACTATTTAATTGGAAATATTGCGGAAATTCGATAGTTTTTATGCAATTTGACACAATTAAAAATATATTAAAAAAACAGCTTTCAACGTAACGAATGCCCAATTTTCGTCTTCGGAAGCAGTCTTTTAACACCGCGTATAACATTAACACCCCGTAACATCATTCATGAATGCGACTTTTATTAGGTAATATGAATAAAAATGTTTCTCCTTTTAGCAAAAGTGAATTAATAGTTCTACATCGAATAAATACATGGAGTTACTACATGTTCTCGTTAATATGCACTTACATCAAATCAATTAAGTTTTCCAAATAATTTTACATTAACCATGTTCATATAACATTTTAATCATAGTCACATTCCAGATAGTTTATGAAATGCTTCAAATTAAACTACGTATCTGCCCCAAAATGAAACAGCCTTCATTAGTAACAGATTGAAAGCAGAATCCAGTGAGTCAATGATAATAATTCTAGTTAACAAAGACAAGGTATCTTGTATGGCACACAGTGATAAGAGGTTCAAACATTACCCTTATACCTATTATTGTCACATTTACATTGTCAATGTTCATTCTCGGATTCCGATTAACGCAAGCTAGGAGTGTTTACACAATGATAATGTATTCCGAACCAGCCTGTATTAAGAATTTGTAAAGAGGCTTTTACGTAAGCAAAATATTTGCATATGATTTATTTGCAAGTACTTTACGATTGGGTTGTTAAAAGGTAAGGCTGCGGGGACTTGTGAAGGTTGTTTTGCTTAATATGTTCAAACGGAACGATCTTGAATTACACGTGTAACGTATAAAATATTTAAAAGGGTTTTTTTATTAAAAACCAACAAAGCTAGCCTTAGTACGATAACTATTAATAACTTGCCGACTAAGAGCAAGATTTTAAAATTTCCAGAGTTAAAATCCCAGCAAAAACAAAGCATCTTTTATGTCTGCTGGAGTTCTCGCTACGGTATTAATAAAAGCGCTGCGTCGTCAGAATTTAACGAAAACCTTACTTAACAATTAATAATACAGAGTGAGCACTTCAACCTTTGCCTCCGGTTTCTTAATACGCAATTAAAAAGTCAAATTGTCCAGTAAATGGAGGCTATTGTGGTGCGTCTCGTCAGGGGTTATTATCAATCTTTGTCGGCATGTTTTTTTTTTCTTTTTTTATGGAATTTTTCCGCGGACCAGTTGCTAAATCACAATAAGTAATTAGCTTATCTGTCGGCGTCACGCGCAGGAGTTCAAGAGGAGGGACTTAAGTCACTGAGAAAGGCTTTTGACTTCACAATATTTTGTACAGTTTATTAAGATTTAGGCTATATTTGCTTTATACAACTTCGTAATATAAAAGAATCTCTTGCTTTTAGTATAAGTATAAACTAACTTTTTAATTTACTAAGTTTGAGACTACTTAAACCTACGTTTTTCTATTTTCAGGAGTCATTTAGTCCCTTCGGATACCAGGAGAGCATCGAGGGGAAAGAGTTTTTCTTTAATTACAGTCATTGTGGCAAAAAGTGAAAAAGGGAAACTTACTTCGTTACCGGCATTCCGTTTAAATTCAGGTTTGATTAATTAATAAATCCTTTAACGTCTAAAGCATTCTTTTGAAGAAGGAAAAGAATTCTTAAAAAAGGTTCTGACACTTTTATTTTTGGCAATTCAAAATGTTTTTGTGTTATTACTTGTATCTGTAATGATTAGCAATAAATTTTAAGTAATAATTTTATCAAAGAGTATGTTTATGAACAATTTTCTTTTACAATTTATGTAAATGCTGGTTTTGGTAATACATTGTTATTGCTTGTAAGGTATAATATGCTTCTTTGTGCAACAGATACGGCTACCTATGCATGTCTTCTTGTACTGTCTATTGTATGATTTTCCAAGAACGGATACTCTCATTATGTTGTAGATATCACTCCCCGGGTTCTCACCGCTATTGAAAGAAATTGCATTGGAATTTATTCTTAAGGAACCAAAAGCAGCACCATGATACATTTTTTTACATATGCTTAATACTTGTCTCTAGAAACAGGTTAATTTTTAAAAGGTTGCTTTTAATGAAAATCTATCTGGAAATTAAAGTAAAAAATAGTGACACTATAAAACATTTTGGAATGGCGAAAACTTGAATTACTTAGACACTATTTCGTCAAAATTACACATAAATTGGCAGTTCAATATGCAGGTTTGATTGCAAATAATCGTAACCTGCCGCCGAGCTTCAACGCTATAAATTATTGTAGGTATATCAAGAATATGTGTGTGAAATTTGACCAAAACTGCACACGTTTTCATATAAATTTAACCCTTAACTACCCACTGTTAAAGCGTTGCTAGTCCCTCTACGGACTAATAGAATATTCTCTATAATCCACATAATGTCTAGTCTAATATCATAACCCACCTTTAAATTTATTAACTACTACTAAATAATCCTCTCTGCTGGCACAAATTATAAAAGGTCTTGTGAAATCTTCTTTAATTAGGTATTAGAGATACAAAATACGGTGTTGCAGATAAATAAGACTAACAAGGTTCATAAACCATGAAAATTGTCACGCCTACGATAGTGATTAAACGGATAACATGAAAAGCTTGTTATTCGAATATATATTTCATGATTTATTTGCTTTACAATTTTCATACTAGCCCAGAGCTACAACAAATGATTGCGTGTCAATAGTCAGAGGTATATCGAGTTTATTATGAAGCTTTTGCTTTTGAAATGAAGATCCTGAGTATAAAAACAATCCACATAGGGTTGTTTTTATAATATTTAAGACCTAGTATCTACCCACGTAATATTTATATAAAAATACCCGTTTGGGTAACAAATAAAACATTCCCAAAGTTTCAACATTTCTTATACTAGTGGGACAGTGCCCGTAATGTGCCTTTAGCTGCACATTTCAAACACAGACAATTTAGTAATTTTATGTTTTTAGCGAGTTTCTGGCAGGACCTCTCATTTAGCTTTTTAGTCATAAATACAACTATTATTCAAAAAAAGGTGAGTTTAAAATACTATTGAACTTTTCTCTGGATTAAATCATTATATTATTAGCAGTGTCAATTTGGAACATAGAGGCTTTAAGTTTATGGTTGAGAATACACACTTAGAATAGATTGGCATTTGTTTTCAGTAATGCCTCGGTTTGGCTACACTTATTTAGGCCGCGTCACCGTAAAACATTACAGTATATCCAATACATATCATACAAAACGGTAAATTACGCAAACATTGATTAATATCCTAATTAGAATATTGGTAATAAGATCCACCATATTGCGTGTTGCCTTTCACATTTCAATCTCCATCCCATTATTGACTAAACACAACATTTCCCTTTATATTTTGACATCGCCTGCGGGATATATCATGAAATGTGTCTGCCTCATCGATTTTTATTCTATCTACAAATGTATAGATAAGATACACATATTTCCGTTACTTCTATATTTGCCTTACTTTCCAAAGTATTTTTACACTGAGTCGAGATTGGCGTCGGCCGGATTTTGTTGCAATATACAGTGAGGACCCACATTTTTTGCTTACATGTATCGATTCCACATTTAAGCCTGGGTACATTACGTTATTGGGTCCCACATCGGCGACTTCGCCTTTATTATCTGAAGACATTGTGTTTCGGGTCTAACAAAAAGCTTATAAAATTATCCTCTCATTTATCGTTAATGTGAAGAACCTCTGAGCTATTTTGATCAATGATATCGTCGCTTTTGGTTTGTTAGGAAGGTTTTTGTTAAAACGTGCGTGAAGAGTAATGGAGAAACTGCCCTTGATCTGTTAGGTGTGGTTTTCGACTTTTTCACTTTAATTTGTGTGGTCTTAATGGTTTATATTGAAACTTTTAAGAGGTAGTAATGTAATGTAATAATAGTGTGAAGGTTTTATATGGGTTGTTACTTGAAGACCCCAGCACAATATGAAGTTGGTTCAAAGTAGCAAAAAAAATTTTTTTTGCTTTTGTAGCTTTTAATTACATTTTATTCTATAAATACAAGTTCTAAAAACACTGTTAGCATTTTAGCCCGGTTCAACGCCATACCCCGACTAAAAATTCTTTTAAGGTAATATGGCTTTTAAGTTAGTGGCTTTAGACCCCGAATGCCTTTTTAGCGTTGATTATTACCTAGATATAAACGATAATACCCGAGATTGAACAAAGGCTTGCTTGTCGCCACATAAATTGTTTGTGCCCATTTGTACCTCCGTCACCGAGTCTAACCAAGCGTTGGATTGTCGGTAGCAGGAATCACGGAGTATATAGTAATGGAGCGGGTAAATCAAATGTACTTACTTTGACATTAATATTCTTTGTGTCTATAGATAGATGTCAAGATTCAACCGCGTTTTTTTTCTTTTGATGAAAGTTTGTTCTTGACTTTAATCGTGATCAAAAGCACAAAAAAAGTCTAAAAAGTCTTGCCCCGCTCTAAGCAAGAATTACAGGGTAAGTACTATTACTTTCTTCATGCTCGCTTTAAGAATAAAATAAATCAATAACCTCTCCAATGGTTTTATACTCCATGTAAGCAACATATGGATGTAGGTGAAGTAAATGCCTTTTATAACTCTACGTTATTAATACCGGTAGGTACAAGCTCACTCGATCATAAATGTATTTGTAGACGATGGGAGAATGGAAACCTTTGTTTTGGCAAATGACATTTAATCTCTGTCTTTTTGATACCGTCTTACGATTTAGTCGCCGAACGAATGTCAATGATATTAAGTCTTAAGTTTTAAGAGTATTTTATAAAACTCCAATAGCAATCAAAAGCATAGTATTCCGTAACAATCCGATGAAACAGCTTGTCTGCGGATAAAAACCATATTCATTTTAATGAACTGCGTAATGAACGTAAAACATATATGAAATATCATTTAACATTTGGATTATTACATGCGAAAATCTCGGCTTACCCTCGATCTGTGAAAGTGAAGTCCCATGTATGTAGGTTCTATGGAGAAGCTTACGGATGCCTCGTGAAAACATATTTGGGGGGATTATTCGTGGCCCTTTCTCAGAAGCCTTCCGGGGGCTTTTTTTTTTTTTTTTTTTTTTTTTTTATATTAATAGGGGGCAAACGAGCATGCGGGTCACCTGGTGGTAAATGATCACCGCCGCCCATGACTACCCGCAACACTGTGGGTGTTGGGGGTGTGTTGCCGACCTTTGTAGTGGGAATATACTCTCGACTTGAAGAGCCCCATGTTGTATGTAGCCGGGAATACCGCTGCAGGTAGTTCATTCCACATCTGCGTAGTGCGTGGCAGAAAATTCCGCCCGAAACGGACGGTGGTGGAGCGCCAGCTATCCAGGTGGTGGGGATGGAATTTCAATCTGTGGCGGGAGGTGCGGTGGTGGAATTGTGCAGCTGGTATGAGGTCGAATAATTCTTCAGAACACTCCCCATTGTATAGACGATACAGAACGCAAAGAGATGATATATCTCTTCGCAGGGCCAAAGAATCGAGGCGATCAGAAAGAGCTCGGTTGCCGGCGATTCGAGCCGCTCTACGTTGTATCTTGTCAAATGGAAGAAGTAAGCATTGAGGTGCTCCTGCCCAGAGGTGAGAACAGTACTCCATATGGGGCCGCACCTGTGCCTTGTATAGTTGAAGGCGGTGGGCCGGTTTGAAGTACTGTCTCGCTCGGTTAAGCACTCCAAGCTTTTTAGAAGCCAATTTGGCTTTGTCTTCCAAGTGACTATGAAACTGAACGTCGCTCGATATGCCGACACCGAGGATTTCGATCATAGGCTTTATACAAAGAGGAGTGTTCTGAAATGTAGGGGCTAATACAAATGGGGTTTTTTTAGTGGTGAACGCGCAAACTTGTGTTTTGAGGGGGTTAAATGTGACCAAGTTACCGCTACCCCACAAGGAGGCCAGGTCTAGAGAGGCCTCAACTTTTAACACAAGCTTGTTCCGGTTTTCGACAACCGACTCCTTGCTGAGATTGGCTTGGCCATGGTACAGTGCATCTCCGGTACTGTCATCCGCATAACAATGTACACCGCTGGTTTGCAGCATATCATTTATGTGCAAGATGAACAATGTAGGGGAGAGCACACAGCCTTGAGGAACACCGGCATTTACGGGCAGGGAGTCAGAGCATGCACCGTCGATTACAACCTTAATGCTCCGCCCAGTAAGAAAGCTGGTGATCCAGTTACACAATCTCTCGGGTAGTCCATATGATGGTAATTTGGCTAGAAGACATTTGTGCCAGACCCGATCAAAAGCCTTCGCTATGTCCAGACTAACTGCTAAGGCTTCACCTTTGCTCTCTACGGTCTCTGCCCAGCGATGGGTCAGATATAGTAAAAGATCACCAGTTGACCGTCCGTGACGGAAACCGTATTGGCGGTCGCTGATCAATTGGTGATCTTCGAGATATCGTAAGAGCTGAGTGTTAATCATACTCTCCATAACTTTGGAGAGTATAGAGGTGATTGCAATAGGCCGGTAGTTAGTTGGATCTGAGCGGTCGCCTTTTTTAGGGATCGGATGCACTAGTGCTGTCTTCCAGCAATTAGGGACTACGCCGGTGGAGTACAGGAGCCGAAAGAGCCGCGTCATGGGAGGAGCTAGCTCTTGAGCGCAGACCTTTAGTACAATTGCCGGGATGGTGTCAGGCCCGCTCGACTTATGGATATCCAGGGAAAGAAGAGCTCTACGTACGGTGCGTTGCAAGAACCGTATATCTGGCATAGAACTCTGACATCTCAGGATGTTCGGAGGTGTTTTTCCCTGGTCGTCCAAAGTCGAGTTGGATGCGAAAAGAAGGCCCAGAAGATCGGCTTTTTCTTTTGCAGTGTGGGCAAGCGAACCGTCATCCCTGCGCAATGGTGGAAAGGTCGACAAACAGAAGTTGCCTTGTACCGCTTTGGCTAATGACCAAAATGCACGAGACCCAGATGGGAAACGCACAAGTCTGTCGCCAATTATGCGGACGTACTCAGCTTTCGCCCTAGCTATGGCCTTTTTGCATGACCTGGAGGCAAGGTTGTACTTCTTTTTTAGCGATACGCTATTGGGATCTCCAGTTGTGTGAGCGCAAGCCCAAGCCCGGTAACATTGCTGCTTTTCAGCAGTGGCTGCCTGGCAGGATTTGTTAAACCAGGGCTGGGATCTGCCGCCGACGGGTATCACAGAACTAGGAATGTATAATTCCATACCCTGCAACACGACATCGGCAACCGATTGTGCACAATCGCTGGGATCCAATGAGAAGCAAACCTGTCTCCACGGGTAGGAAGCAAAGAAAGTACGCATTCCATCCCAATCTGCTGACTTGTAGTGCCAAACACGCCGACTTCCAGTAGATCTAGGACGGGAGGGGCAAGTGAGTGGCAGTTTTGTCCGTATCAGGCAGTGGTCCGACGACCCGAGAGGGGTATCGACCATCACCTGATAGTTATCGGGGTGTGAGGTCAGCAGAAGGTCCAGCAAAGAAGGTGTGTGGCCTTCAGCATCTGGGATTCGCGTGGGCGAAGTAATCAGTTGCTTAAAGTCATAAGCCAGGGCGAAGTCCCGAGCAGTTCTTCCCGCGTGGTCGGTTTTGTTAGAACCGAGCCAATCAGAGTGGTGGGCATTGAAGTCTCCCAACAAAATGATTTCGGCGGAAGGAAACTGCTCAAGAATGAGGTCTGTCGCTTGTTGGAGACGCTCAAAGAGTCGCTCCGTCTCATCGTCACCACTGTGTGACCTGTAGATACACGCATAGATGCGGGGGTGGTCGTCGCAGTCTACACGCAACCATAGAGTGGACAGGTCACGGGCTTCAAGATTCCCAAGGCGATGGTAACTAATATCCTCCCTAATGTGTACGCATACCCCGGCATGAGGCAAAAACCTATGCTCAAGCGTGTAGCCAGGGTAGGTGAGGTAGGATGATTCGGGTGGGGAGGATATTTGTGTCTCGGTTAAGAAGAGCATGGCCGGCTTTGCCGTCTCAAGGTGTTGATGGACGGCAGCTAGGTTGGAGTGGACCCCTCGAATGTTACAAAAATCCACTGATAACGTGGGAGAGGTCTTAGGCATGCTCTTGCTTCGTTTGCCCCGGGAAGTATGTCGCGGTATTGTGCCCACCCCAGAGTACGAAGGGCAGCCCGAGCTGGGGGGCTCGGGGAAGGATTCTCCTGCTCCAAGAGAGCAGGTACCTTCCTGGGGTACCAACTCTTTAAATGCCGCTGTCATACTTAGGGTGGGAAGGGGGAATGGGCACCGGAAACAGCACTCACCAGACGAAACGCAGGAACAATGTTCCTACTTCACGTTGGTCTTCTGTGCGTAAGTGGTACTTGCCGGTCGAGTCAGCCCAATTTACGCTATAGTCTATGTGACTACAGCTAAACTCTACCACTTTTACAGTCCATTTGGCACTACCCAGGGGTCACGTGTAGGGTAACTAGAGTCAGGAACCCCAAAAAAAGGGGTTCGCCTACGGACGCGGACAGTATTAACCCCCAAAAAAGGGGCTCTGTCCAGTGCGATAAGTTATTTTTTTTATCATATACACCTTATATATTGAGTGGTTTATACGTTGGTTGAAATGAGTGGTGTTGTGACGTAGCTGAATAACTGTTGATATTTTGAAAGATTATTTTAAGGACCGCTTATCATCTTTTAAATTACGCATTTTTGTAGCTACTTACTTGCTTCTTACTACAACTTGGTTTTAATTAGAAGATAAAAAAAAAATTGTTACAAATAAAGTGAAGAAGCTTTGTTATATGTGTTTGTTTTTATCAATTATTGAAGTGGGTATTAAAAAACTATGTTATTTTGTTTCTAAGCAGTCTCGTCTCAAATTTATCGAATATTCGTGGAAGCAACACTCAAATCGAGAGTCTTATGTGAACAGACATCCTACTAATATTATAAACGTGAAAGTTTGTGAGTATATATGGATGTTTGTTACTCTTTCACGTAAAACTACTGGACGGATTTTGATGAAACATTACAGTAATATAGGGTGTACATCAGAATAACACATAGGGTACTTTTTACCGCAGGAAAACTTTTCATTCCCACGGGAAACCGGAGTCGCGGGCGGCCACTAGTTAGTAAATATTGATCTGCTCTTTTTCATTTATAACTATATATTTTATATTTTGATATGGCAATATCTGCTTCAGAATATGTGAAGGTAAATTACGACACTGGTAGATGAAGTCTTAAAAGAGTTACTGCTTCTAAAGTGCACTTATCGTCTATCGTACTACATTTTACACTTACACTCAAGCTGCTTTATCGAAAATTTGATAGGAAAATGTATGCGTAACATGACTGTGATGACTCATAAGAAACTATGACGACATCTAGTTATGTGAATGAAGGACGTAAAATTCATAGAAAAGTGCTCGTTGTATGTTTCACAATAATTAAAATCCAGCATTACCTTTTATATCACAAATAGCTAATTAATTATTTAACAAATAAGTCAAAAAACTAACAAGTAGATATTCATCAATGCGGGTTCGTATTATGTAAATGACTTGTTATAATTTTACACAACTTAATAATGTACCTAATTTGAAAATTACTCACTTTGTGATACACCGTAATGGTAAAAGCATCCAGAACCTAAGTTATTATAGCCCACTTAATAAGCAATAGGCTATCACGCACCCTTTATTGCTTTAGTAAACATAATGAATACAGTTCGTGCTCGCTTCACACAAACGCCATATCCAACAGTTTGTACATCTACAAAAGCATGTATTGGAAAATCTTTATGTTATTATTTGCGAAGAGGAATCTCGCGGCTCTAATACTCGTTTCGATGTACATTTTATTGAAGTTTTTATTAGAAAATACCGTACATACTGGTAGTACGTGGAGGAATGCGATTATTTTCAAATCGTTTCATGTGTCATTCATTATTGCTTATGTGAAGTGGATTTATTGAACCCTCGTAGAGTTTTATTACAGCTTCGAGATCCAGAGGCCGTATGATAATATAGATATATGTATGTTTAATGGTATTTAAAAATGTTATGTTGATTTATGGCTTGAAAATCACTTTAAAATAAACAAAAAGTTAAATTAGTAAATTTGTTAAGATAGTTAAAGCTTTTTTTACGAAAAGTGGTCTAATTTGGAAGTCAGTATAAAAAGCTTATCAATTTATGTACCTAAGTTAAATTATAAGGTTAAGCAAATCGACACTTTTATATATTTTTATTTTTGTTTAAAGCATTATATAAAACTGCCTAGACTGAGTCCTTGTTATTGTAATATAATATGATTTTATATGATGTTATAAAAGATTTATTTAAAGGCAAATTTTCAAACAAAAAATCCGAAGTACTAAGCTTATTAAGTTATATAACTTATTCTTCAAATCGTATGATGAATATGACTTTGCACTACATGTTCCTTTAGCATCAGATTTTGACTAAGTAATCATTGAAGAGTATTAATAATTCCCTTCTCTTGATCGTGTCTATTGATAAAATCTAATTATCGAAGACAATTGCGGCTTAATCAGGTTAGTTTGATACATGCAAGCCGATACGTAGATCACTGGTTTCAATATCACAATGAATAGGAAAGTTCCTAAGGTTTTGAAATACTACATATATTGATTCTTTTGTTTGGGTGAATCTATGTATTTTTGAACCTCATGAAAGTTGTAAGACGTTCAAAAAACTGCAACTATAAACTTATATTCTCATTGTTTAATGCGTGACTAACAAGATAAAAGTCATGTTCTGTAAACTGAGACAAATCCTTAACCTGATTCTTACGAAAATTGTGTAATTTATCAAATTTGCTCTCGCACGCGCCAGCGACGTCAGTATGCAAGCAGCAAGTTCCATTTTCAAACGGGCGTGACATTTTTTGTTTTTAAACGTCTGAGGAATAAATTAAAAAGTTAAAAATAAATATGGACAAAGTTTTTAATTGGAAAGACTTATTACTAATATTAAAAAGGTATTTAAAAACAACAAAATGAGAAGTTGTGAAAAGAATAATCTTGCTATTTGAACTCTCGTTGAATTTAGTAGTGGTGTAAGAGAATTTATTTTGCGCAATCAAAGTATGTATAAAATCTTTATTAGTTAGTTAGGAACGTTTTTTTTTAAATATAAACGGTTTTCTTTTTATATAGAATTTCTAGTTATTTTATGAATTTTATTTTATTTTATGCGTGGTAGCCTAGTGGCAACAGGAACGGTCTACTATACCGAAGGTTCCGGGTTCGATCCCCACTAGGGTGTACCACTAATTTGGTCTTTTTCAAATTATGTACATGTTTATCACGCACTAACGGTGAGGGAAAAACATCGTGAGGAAACCCACATGATTGGATGATAATCCATCATGTGATCCACCAACCCGCACCGAGCCAGCGTGGTGGATTACGGCTCAAACCCTCTCGCTATCCGAGAAGGAGGCCTGTGCTCAACTATGGGACATATATAGGCTATTTATTTATTTATTTTATTATTTTATGAATTTTATAGACATATATCTCGATCTCTATTAATATACTGAGTTTTAACTGAACAGCCAAAAAAAAACGACCAGGATTAACAACTCAATCTAAAAAAAGGTTTACTCCATTGGCCTTTGAACTGTTACATCATTTTACTGTGAATTTCCTCAGAGCAAACAACCACGAATTTGCTTTTCTAAAACAAACGAATTTACTTTACAATGAAATGCTTCAGAAACACATGGTAACCTACAGCTGAGTGCTGGCATCTGTGTTCTGAGCCACAAAATATACAATATAAGTGTTGTACCAACAACAGGAATAAGTTGTACCTACAAAAACTCACTTCTTTTTCATATTTAAAAAATTGTGTCTTTCTTCTGACACATGTGATGTTTGTTTATAAAAGTACCTGATTGGATCAGACTTTATATCAAAAACTTGAAATATTCAATAAACTACTTACCCTTATTTTTTACTAGAGGCCGCTCGCGAATCCGTTCGCGTAGAAGTCGGTTTCCCGTGGGAATGCGAAGTTTTCCCGCGGTAAAAAGTTCCCTTAATTCTTTCATACATATATTTTAGGTTTCTAGAACCGTTTTCGCAGCGCACGCAACGGAAGCCCTCAAGGATGAAAAATTTTCCCCGTTTTTTTCCCATTTTCCATTATTTCTTCGCTCCTAATAGTTGCAGCGTAATGATATATAGCCTAAAGCCTGCCTCGATAAATGGTCTATCCAACACAAAAATAGTTTTTAAATTCGAACCAGTAGTTCCTGAGATTAGCGCGTTCAAACAAACAAACAAACAAACAAACAAACAAACAAACAAACAAACAAACAAACTCTTCAGCTTTATAATATTAGTATAGATTGATCAAAAGTTAAAAATATATTGTTTATTGTCAAACTAAAAAGTGATGGTTTGAAGACTTCTATTTTGGAGAATAATTCTTTAGTTTTGGAACTGAATTATTATTAAATATAGAAATATAGTTCCGAAACAAAAATTAATCCATCCTTGCAACTTTAATATCATATCTTCAGGATTTTAATAGGTTTAATTTTATTCTTACGTAATTTGTCCTATCGTTCACCAAGTGAACCAAGTGAAATCTAAAGTATTGAATATGTATATAAAATCCATATTGAATATATAGACTACAAAATGTCAAGTGAATGTAGAAGTAGATTCGGATCAGCTTGACAGTTCTCAACTAACGCTCAACTGGGTTACAACTAAGCGAACAACTTTTAATCTGGAACACTATCTACTGGGCGCTAATAAAATAAGACTATTAGTACGGCCGGCAATCAAATCGAGTTATCTTGGTTTGATAAATAACTCGTCTGTTTGATTTGGAAAACTAGTAGATATGATTGTAGTAATCCAATAGTAATTTTGTTTAATTAACGGAGAGTTTCTGGTTAATACATAGTTCAATTTATTTGCCAAAATGAACCACTTTGACAGTCGATTGCTTCACATCATCTAAGTTAAAAAAAACTTTAATAGGATCCTAGTATATGCTGATTATTTCAGAAATTGAAGGAAACCTTTTAAAGGTCCGTTATCAAAATGTACGACTCTACACATTCGTAAGGGTGCGCCAAAGTATGCCCAAATTTCAATAACAATCACAATTCTTAACTACTCTGTTTGTAATCTTCATAGTTCCGAATCATTCAACTTTATAATGTCAATAGCAATAAACATAATTATATTGTACTACTATTTGTTTTCCTACATTTTCTCAACATAACCGTCTTTTATTATATATTTTTATTATATTAGATTTTTTTTTTCACAGTTTTCCATATTAAAAACACTTCTAACCGGCTAAAACTAGGTGTAGCCGCACTTCGGGCATTAGCCGTAACATACACACTAACAATAACTTTGATATAACAACCACATGACTTTACGTTTTTTGTTATAATTAAGATCAACTAACCATGCGTAATTCAGGCATTTTCATTTTTGATGTTGATTATGAGTAAAAATATATTAAGGAATAACAGCATTGTGAAAAACCAAAGTAGGAGACCAAATGTTTATCCATTATTGATATTATGAATAACAATTTTCGGAAACGTGTATCATGAACATCGCTTCAAATTGTATAAATGAAATCTTTAGGACGAAAAATTTTAGGAAGTGTGTTCATTCGGATTACAAATTAAGAACATCTTCGGGTAAACAACTTTAGACGAGCCAATATGGACCCCATTCGTAATGAGTCTTTAAAATTGTTCTTCAAAACGAATATGTAGTCATGACGAGAGAATATCTGTATTTACATGAAATATTTTAATTTATGTTGAGTAGCAAATTAAAAGATAACTTTTGCAATTGTATAAAAATCGTTATAGATTATATTCGTAATTCAACTGCTGTAATATAAAATACAATATTTTATAAAATTCAAATCTCCACGAATTAACTTTAACTTTGATTATGGAAGAAATATTTATTTAACAGTTTTCTATTCATCCTACTAATAATGAACCAGTTTTCATTGAGCTACATTCAACCCCCGTGGAAACGAGGAAAACGTAAGCTATATCCTTTTTTATTGGATCCCGTCCTAATAGCTTATTATTACCTAGATAATGGGGTATTTTGGGATTATCCCGTCCATTAAATAAACGTCAGATAGCCGTCAATGCTGATTGACTGCACGAAATTCACTCTCTGCCCCAATAACTACCGAGTCACCGAGAAGATTGTAAATTACTAGGCGATTCTCACAAGTTTACAGATTCTGATCGCAGAAGCATTGAAGTAAAGCTGAACTAAAGCAATTAACATTAACGATTATTTGATTTGATTATGATGAATGAAGTAGGCGGTTGTGTTGGACAGATTCGATGCGGGGAAAAATAACGTAAATAACATGTTTTGATGTAATGGTCTTGTTTTTTATATTTAATTATTATACATTGTATCGGTACTATTATATAGATATGATCTAATGAAGTTGTTATTCCAGGTTTTTGCTGGACTCAAAAGGAAATAAACAAAACTTGGTTAAAGTTAAATTTGTTGTCAAATAATTTCCGAAAAAAGTTTCTGCTTTTATTCATGCGCCTATGAACAGTCCGCAAAAGGCCGCGTCAATCTTTTTTTATCACACTTGTTACACTTTAATGAAACATCTTCCCGCGACAGGCGGAACTTTTTGTTATTCATCGACACTTCATTCATCTCCGCTGCCAACATTGACGTTTCCATTATACAACCACGAACAATAAACCAAGCCATACAAAACTCCTAAAAACTAAGTGATTTCTTCCCCGAAACGTCAAACTAATCAACAATTTCCATATCGTTTCACAATACAAATGACTCCATTACACGAGTCGATTCGCGAATTAAAACAAGCGTGAAGCAGTCACAATTGAAAACAGAAAGCTTATTTCTACCCCGAAAGTAAACAAAAGAAAAAAAAACATGACGTAAAATATGTGAACGCTCGCGAAAACGGCGCTCTCGGCGGGCAATAAATACCAACCACCATCCGCAATTTACTAAAGTAAGAGATAAATAGCAATAAAAGTGTTCACTTAGTAACTAACATAAATTGAAATCACAAAATATAATGAGCAAACTTTTCCCACAAGGAAATAAATCAAAATCTTGAACAAAGTGCGCTCAACTTTTTCCAAGTGTTCCGGAACTCGAAAGTGAACGTTTTTATCGAGTTACAAAGTGAATAACTTACCTGTGTTTTTGATTGTAGTTAACAATAAATTGCAACACGTTAGACTAGGGGGAGTCGGGTCGCATTGCTCTTTAACTTTTCAGGGAAGAGCGTGCGAGCGCGGCGCGAGAAACCGGCGATTCAAGCGTGCGGGGTCTACTCCCCTCCCCGCGGCCCCCGCCCCGCGGGCCACTGCGCATGCGCCACCGTGCAGCCTCCAATGACAACCCTGTTGCTTCTGACGCGACGTCAAAACGTTAATGCTACCAATACGCATAATTGTCCCCAAATCCAAGCCAGATAATCGGGAGTTTACGTTAGGGAAATTTTGGACCCGTTAAACACCTTTGTTTTGGGTAGTTACGGTAAATTATTGACATTTTCGAGAACATTAGCCATCGGACTCAAGTATTTATCCAAAAGGTTAACAATTAAGAGGGTTTTATTAAAGTCGTTTCGGAATTTCAATATCTAACTGCCACTGATATACAAATTCCTCGTATATTACGGGGAGTTATTAACCCATTATGTATTTTGTCGTGTTCGCGCGTCAAACATTTTCTGAAGTTATGCTCCCTCATCTATCTTCACTTGGCTCATAAACAAAGTTCAACCTCTCAAGGGCATGTCAAAGATGGTGGAACATCCGGTTCATAGTTTAGCCTTATGTTAAAAGGCACAGTTTAACCCACTTAACCTCCGTCAAAGTGGTACAACGTTGGTCTAAATCCTCTAAGCTGCCCAGATATTTATGGCAGGGCTAATAGCTGGAGTTAATCCAGGGCAGAGTGTCCGACCGAAAGCTTTAAAGTATTCAACAAAGCGGAAAATGCGTTTTTTCTTTATTTGAACATGGCTTGATTTGGCTATAAAAGACTATTCACGACGCGTCTGAATAAATTATGCTTTGCATGAGACATCAAGGATTTAAAAGAATATAGCTTGGCCCGTGGCTTTAAATAAGGTTACTTTAAATTGATGGTTTTACAATTTCTAGTCATAAAATCTACCTAATATAAATAACTCTTATCCCTGCTCCCATCCTGTCCGTATGTAGAGTTAAAAATAGCTTACAGACTTCCTTTTTTTGCCATATACCGCGTTATTGTGACTTATCGGTAGAGATGGTTATGGTGTATAGAAATACCAAGCATTAAAGTAAGTTAGTCTAATATCCTTAATCATAATCCTTATTTTCTTACTTTTTATTTTATTTTTATTTAAACCAAATTAAAAACCTTTCAGTAGTTATAGATTTCATTAGTTACAAACAGACAAAACAAACCTTTTTTTTTCATAATGAGTAAATAAAGTTTACATGACAACATTTTTTTTATATAAGTAATCCTTCCTTCCTTCAAACTATGTTATACGTTAATACTTTATGAATTAAATGTACTAAAAATACTTTCTGATGATACTTAAATGCCTTCTTTATACTCACCATATAGTAAAAGAAAAACCTAATTCATAAAACAGATTTAAAAACCGAGCAGAATACTGGAAGAAACTGATGGAAAGAGATAATTTTATTCTATAAGACCCTACAATAAACAATGGAAGTTTTTATGCAAGAAAAATATAATCTGATAAATAAATACCGGCTACCCTTGAGCATTCCAACCAAACTCGCCTTTGAGGAAAGATTTCTTAGATAAAGAAATATCTTGAAAGAGAAGGCACGCAAAAAGTATACCGCAAAACGGAGCCGTTTCAAAAGAACTCTTTGTAAATTAATTTTTCATACACCCAACCCGAGGAAATACAAATAAATATCGTTCTTACAATCTAATAAAGAGCAAACTTTCTTGTAACGAAATGATTAAACTAGCTCGACCGTCTTTTTGCAAAACATTTGAAGGTATTCGACAATATAAGATTCCATATATTTTTTGAACAATAATTATGTCATTCTGAAATATTTTGCCTACAACTATGCCCATTAAACCACAGGTACCCTAAAACTATTAACAAAGACATACAATACACATTTACAACAAAACCTAGACATTCAGTGAATACCTAAACCTCAGTTGGATATTAAACTAATTCCACAATCCACAACTGAAATGAGATTTTGCGAACACAGGATTCAATTCGTGAAGTCAAAATACAAATTACGCGAGCAAAGGTGGAATGGTTTTGCTAGGAGTAAGCTCCCTTTGTGTTGACTATATAGAGTTGCAGACGCGTTTGCAAGCTCTAAATATGCAGCTTGATAGCCTACACCGCCTTTGTAGAACGAAATTACAATCGGCTCTTGGGCTACGGATGCCGTATTTATGGATTTGATATCTCATATCGCCGTTTAAGCGTGTTGATTTGTTTATTTCTGATCAAATATGATTCTGTTTTTAGTGAGATCGGTTTTTAAATGTACAGCTAAAATATACGAGGAATAAAAATCACTTATTTATAAAAAGACATTATTAAAAATAATTTAGCATTTTTATTTAATTAATATTGTTCGTATATCGTACGTTTATTCGAAATATATGTTATGTGATGTAGAGACTGAGAGTTAGTTTCATTATTAAGTTGGTTTCATTATTAACTGGCTGTATTCTAAATAACTAATAACAAATCCAATAAGTATAAATTTAAAATGATCCATTCAATACTATATTCAGTACCTCCTCAATATCATTATCCAATAAAGAAAACATTCCAAATTGAATAATCGACTTAAGCATTCCGATCCGTCTCCACTTACGACTACAAAGTTAAAAGTTCCCAAGTCCTGACGAAGGTTCGCTATGAAGCAGGAGTTAGACTTTCGCTGCACAACTCTAAGTACCGGATTACTATAATTAAACTTGAAAACTCACTCAAGGCTTTATATACACTCATTTGTTTTGAATAATTTGGAGAAACATTAATAAACTTATGCTCTCAGTTGGATTAACTTTTGACAAGAGTACTATTTTATGTAGCTACCAGTAAAGGGATACAAAGTTTACGGTAATAATGACAAGGTTCATGGAAACTGTTGGATTCAGGGCTGTTTATTAATTCCGCTATCAAAAGCGAAAGGGCGTATATACTAACTTTTTAAACTGTTCTCGTATTGTTTTGTGTTAAAGTGCTCTGTATTATCTGTCGTACTCTTACAATAACTTAAAGTCCTACGAATTGGAAGTTAACTAGTTAGGTTTTTATTAAAAATCTCGAAGATGCTAAGGTTAAAAGTAATTACATATTTTGTATATCAATAAATATTTTCCGTAAAAACCTCTTCACTGACGGAAGTAAAAATAACTCTCAAAGCTATTTCTTAATAACAAGGATATTAAAAGGGTTCAACTAAGCGATAACGAATTGCAAGGGCGTAATAATTGAAGACTTTAAATCGATAAGTCTGATCCGAGCGCACTCCACCATAGACAGAAATAAAAGACTGAAATCTATAAAAAAAACATTAAATCAAGATAGGGCTGGGACTCACCGGATATCGCTAGTACCTCGGAAAAGGGACCAATATAATATGTAGATTTGACTTGGAGCGTATTTTTTCCTTTGTAATCTGCATTATTCAGTCTTTGTCACGGTCTTCGACAGTTTAACAGCGTTTATCTCTCGGCTTGCAAATTGAGCTACGACTTGAAGACAAACGGGAACACTCTGATTACCATAATGGACGTGGAATGATTCTTTTGAGATCATTGCCACCACCGTTTACTAGAAATAGATTTATTTACACGGCGCGTTGGTAAGCTGCTTACTGAGGGCTGATTTTAATTATTTATACTCGATTTGACGTAGTGAATGGACGCGTCCAATTAGATGGGATTAACGCTTTTTTTATAATATAGGTTGCAAACGAGCATGCGGGTCACCTGATGGTAAGTGATCACCGCCGCCCATGACTACCCGCAACACTGTGGGTGTTGGAGGTGTGTTGCTGAGCCTTTGCGAAAATTAGGCACCGGATACCGCACTCACCGAACGAAACGCAGGAACATCGTCCCTACTTCACGTCGGTTTTCTGTGCGACGGTGGTATTTCACCGGTCGAGTCAGCCCAGTAATGGCTGCAGACAGAGCCTACAGCTAGACTCTACCACTCTTAAAAAATACGCTGAATACGGATAGCTTATTAACAACGGCAGGTGATGATATTGATTTTCAATACACCTGATTAACAACTTAGTAATGAAAGTAAAAATGGAAAAACCACTTTTCGAAAGTTTACTAATTGCTAAGTTGAATATGGTGTTCCTGTTATTTGATTGTTTATAAGACATCCATAATAACCCAAAATGAAGCAATAAATATATTCAAGTTTATTACCCAAATACTTCGAACGTTTATTTTACCAGTGAAGAATAAACAGCACTACAAATATCGGTCCATTTAAGGAAACTACCGTAATCTCATACAAACTGCGGCATGTGGTTCGTATTTACCAACGGAGCAAGAATCGGTCGTCCACTAGAGCAAAACTAATCGCTGATGGACTAGTACATGCTTGCCAACAGTCCTGCTATTGATTTTACACCAAATGGACTCGCTCCGGGGGCTATTCTGCTACTTTAAATGCATTGAATCACTACACGTTCCGAACATTATGCACGGTTTTTAATGGTGACAATGTGTGACTATCTTTTTGGATTTTTTGAACGACTGATTATAATGACAGTTGTGGATTATTTGTAATGTTAAAGAAGACTGAATCTTTTTAAAAAAGAGATAGTATTAATTTATAATTCGTTTTGTTAACGTGGTGGGTGCCAAAAATAATTAGATCGTTGTTTAAACAATGTACGAAGCGGCATTAAGAGTTTAACACTACATGAAAAGCTTAGTGCACGTAGCGGCAAATTACTAGTTGATGGGATAAGCGGCAAAACATTACAGTACTTGATAGCAGAAATACAGAATGTTAGTTATTAGGCTATCCATACTTCCATACTAATATTATAAATGCGAAAGTAACTCTGTCTGTCTGTCTGTCTGTCTGTCTGTCTGTCTGTCTGTCTGTCTGTTACGCTTTCACGCCTAAACCACTGAACCGATTTTGATGAAATTTGGTATGAAGAAAGAACTGAACTTGGGAAAGGACATAGGGTACTTTTTACCGCGGGAAAACTTCTCATTCCCACGGGAAACCGACTTCCACGCGAACGGAGTCGCGGGCGGCCCCTAGTTTCAAATAATTTTTAATTTTACGATTGCTATTGATACTTTAAAATTCCTCAATAGGTAGAATTTTAAAACTGTTCCAGTAAAAAAAAAACTGAGTAAATCCAGACAAAGTTCAGTACAGATTTAACGTGCTTTTAACAAGCAAGAAGCGATTTCGTGCTACAATCGAACACGAATAGTTTTCCTTATTTCAATTTTTTTAAATTTGTTATGATAAAAATAGATAGGTATAAGTATTGTGCTGCTTATAATTTTTTTGCAGTATGTACCATAGCAAGCCTACAAGAAAATCGTTATTTTTGTTAATTACATATAAAGACTCTGTAAATTTTCATTACGTATATAAATATTCAATTCGCGACCTACATTAAAATCGATATATTAAATTTACTCCATATCATATACAAAAGCAAATAATTTGCAAAATCATTTTAATGTTTTTAGTATATTAATATAATATTAAAAGTATTAAAATGCTTCTGATATCTATCTATCTGTAAACAAGGATCCCAATGCGCGGATACATTTGATCCCGAGTTAATTCAATTCAACAGTATTAACGTAAAAGGTTTTTTAGGCTTTTCCAATCCAATGAATGGTAAATAAAGATAATAACAATGAAATGGGCCAATCGGTATAAAATCGATGAAATTTTTAGATAGACTTAGGTTAGATTACTAAAATATTGTCGTGGTAAATGAATATTTGAAAATTGTTAAGCTTTCTTAAAAATACATTTCATGATTGTTTGTTAGAGTATTAGAAACGAAAACCTTCGTCTAAAGGATTGATGGCTACTCTTCCGATGAGTAAAAACCGACAATTCTTTGTACAAAATATATTTGTTGAAACAAAAATATCATTCATTTCATCTGTAAAAATAAACAAACAAATCTTTCTCCTTTCTAATACCGGTGTTGTAGTACGTTTCTTAAACTTACTCAGAATCTGAACTCCAGAAGCGTATTACAACAATTTTGCTTTGAGACAATCGACCGACTGTAACAGCTTAATCAATTTATATCCGAAGTCAATTAACATTTCCTCTAGAGTAAACAAAACTTACCTGATTCGGAACGCGTCACTTACTCATTGAACTCTCGGAACCCAATTTTAGTATAATAATAAACAATTCTAATTTCGCCCGACGGGATTTAAACTCGCGAAGTTACTGAAAGTTTAACAATAAATTGTGTTCCAACGGACTCAGTAGAGTCTTATAAATCAAGTTACAAATCCCGTAATTGATATATCTATTTAAAAATCATTAGCCGCATTAATAAACATTGGTACGATGTCAGATAAGAAGGGTTAACTACCACTAAAGAGAGTTGTCGTAAAAGTTTATCAGAGACGTGTTGGTTCCCTTGTGTACTGAAGATTACACACGGTTGCAGAAAGTAGCATGAAATAGTGCTTGTTTGGCACAAAATATAGTTAAAATTAAAGGCGTGATTCTATAACATTGACGATTTGAACGTTACAGAATACTTATAATAAAAATAACCTATAGCAAAATGTCGGAAATACCAAAAAACAGCAGATAAAAACCAAAAGTTTTCATTGAACCTTGAGGTTATTTTCAACCTAATTTACGGATAAAACTTCCAAAGAGATTCCGAGAACAGCGATAAGAGCTTAATAAAAGTATAAAAACTCTGCTAAATCCCTGGTAAGGTGACTAAAAACACTGAATCCCCAATTTATGGGAAAAAATGTGACAAGTCATCAAATCTACATATTTTATTACTTTCGCCCGAATACTTTGACCCTCTGTCGGTCGGGACGTTCCCGTCTAGTGATGTCCTTCACATTATTTGCAGACTATATCGATAACAAAAATAAAAGCTAATTTATTTTAGGTTTACGAAAAGAATCGTTTGATTAAAACTTGTTTTGTTTTTGCTAATTAAATGTAAACTGAAATTCTTTTGCGAGGTAAAAACAATGTCTATCTTTGAAAAATGTACTTTTGAATGTGCTAATAGAAATAAAATAAATGAGCCTAAACATCTATTGAAACTTAGAATGATTCTGTAGAATAAAATAAAAACGACTACGTATTAAGTTTAATCAAGGTCTAAGATTATGAGATGATGATCAAAGATTATTATCATATTACATATGTATAACTAACTAACTACAACAAAGAACACGTGTCTTCAACTGCAATCGAATTCCAAAGATATTCCATTTAATCCGAACAACCGCTCGACGATTCCGCACCGTTCAAATTTAAAACTCACACACGACAAAGTAAACAACTACGAAAGATACATCACTCGATAAAATGCGGATTCGCATCGGAAATCGTTCCGCATCTCGGATATCGAGATAAGTCGTGTTTGTGCAAACAAAAATATCGACAAAACGTCTCGATGCAATATCTGGGCGACTATCGAGTAGGTTGTAACAGACAGGCTTATGCCGCGGCCAGCCTGCGGCGTACTTCATAAAGGACACTTTTATATTTGAGTCCTTTATTTATGACGCCCTTTCACATCCACAGGCTCGTTTTATTGTCAGGAATAATCGTAGATGTAATATTGGATTTCCAATTTAAACAGGGCATTGTATTTCGAGACTCATTGTTGTGAAGGCTGCTAATGGCAAGCTCTCCGACTCTAGAATGTTCTGCGTATTCGTATATAGAAGGATGATATCGTACAAATGAAAGTTCAAGAGTTGACAGAATTGGTATGAAGAAGAGTTAATAAAATGATGGTATTTTGAGTGATTTATTTTTATTGTGTGTTGATATAACGTACACGATCAAATTATATTTCAATTGTAAATGTTAGTTTTAATGTCTAAGGCAACGATCTTCCCCCTTTTAAAACTTTAAGATTGTTTTAATAATGTCGGTTTTTAGGTCATTCATCACATATTTCTAAATATTTACAAAAACCCTTTCTGTAAAATGCAATTGCTTATAACTACTAATAATCTATTAAATGTTACTTTAAAATCAAGTTTTATTACCTATCACACCACACCATTCAAAACCGTTTTTTTTCCCTCACACTCTCCTTTAGATCTTTTCCTCCATGCTTTTAAATAATAACGTATATACGTGTATATAGTTGGTGGAGTTTATTATTCACTGGTCTTTTTACCGCGAACAGCGGTGGCGTTACATCGGTCCGCACTCTGCCGCGTGACCCTGGCGGAACATGGAACTAGATGACTGGAAGAAACTTAGGAATTGAGAGGTTAGTTTTGTCTTATTTATATATTTTTTTGATTAGCTACAATAATAAGTAAGCAAATTATGAACAAGAATAGAAAAATATGTCAATTTTGTGCAAATAAATAAATAGGTAATTTTAAGTGGACCATTAAATTATTATTATGGATGTACCGATTAAATTATTACTATGTAAAATTAAATAAAATAATAAGTCAAAAAACAATCATTATTTCATATTATCATTAACAATATGTATAGGTCCATGAAAGTTACACACTTAATTATTTTTATGATACTTATTTAGATTTAGCAGGATTTAAACTTGAGATGCAAACTAACAAGCTTGGACGGCAAGCTACGAAGAGCTACGAAATGCTACGCAGCTACGGTTCGTAGTCTCGTAGCAATCTAGTAAAGTAACTTTGTTTTTGGAGAGATGCATGACTCATGTCCCTACCGCGGTAGTCCTACCATTCCTGTTAGTCCTACCACCCGCCAAAAACCATGACTCGTGTCCCTACCACGCGGTAGGTCTACCAGGCATGGTCTAAAAGCATGACTCGTAGTCCTACCGTGTTACTTTTTTTTATACGTATTAACAAAGTTTAGTAAGAATTTAATTGAACATGAATTTTGATACACAAAATGGACAAAAATTAAATTTAGTGAGTTATATTAGAAGGCCCTTCCATGAAACTACCTTGTCATATAAAATGTTTTATTCCAGCGTGAAACGCCTCAAATGGCTCGAGCCCGAATTACTTTTAGCAAAAAATGTGTGCTTGCCTTGTTAGTCTCAATGTGGTATTAAAGGGATAATTCTTATAAGTAAAAAGTACTTGGAGCTATTTTGACTTTGTAAAATATGTAATAGTATTCATATTAACCAAGTATGTAAGATTTAATCACAAAAAGAAAACGAATGGAGATATGGAGGAAACCCAAAGTAAGAAAATTGTTGTTGTTATACGCATCTCAAATCTTGGAACTTATCAAATATTATTAATCTGCAAAACTTTGCTTTATTACAAAAAATATAATAATAATATTGGCACTAGGTACATCTATTGAACTAAAAATATTTATAATTAGAGTTTTTAAACATTCTCTCAATTGCAATTTCATAATCAATTTGATCATCATCAATCATAATCAAAATGCTGCTGCAATTCTTCCCAACAATCCCTCATTTGTATTCCGACCATAAATACCTCTTTGACCTTGTTGAAAACTCTCATATTACCAAAAACCAAACAAGCGGTCGGTAAGTTCGACCGCGCAAGTTCGAAACTCCGAACCCGAACTTAAGATGAACCCCGAATGTACACTCGGCGGCGTAAGTGATGGCGCGTCACGTTTCAATGGTCAGAGGGGAAAAAATATGGAAATGGAAACAATGTGGCGATGGGAGGGAAGTCGTTGGCTAAATATTCAATATGTATGCTGGGGTTATGAAAATGGTTTTATAGGTTAGGGAAATGTATGTTTATTGGGAAGTAAGTAGTTTTTAAATGTTTATTACTTTTGGAATATTTGTACAGGAAAGTTTCACATAATTTTAAAAACAATTATTAATTAGATTTAATTATTTTTATAAAAAAAAATTAAAACGTATAAAGATATGCGAAAAAGGTAGCAAACGTATGTAAAGGTTATATGATGGTAACTGATCACCTAGTAACTAATGTATAACTAAAATCACATTAGTGTTGCCTTTGAGTAAGTGGTACGGTCCTTTTTTCAGTCTAGTCAGCATCAATGTGAAAAAATACAAAAGTATTTATAACTTAGTTCCAGTCCTTGCAATCTTAACTTAGGCACAAATAAATAACAAAACCTAAAAAAAACACAAATTAATTTGCTTAATAATAAACGGTCATTTAATAGCCGGTGAATGTACAAAGTTCCCGCACGTACACAGTCGGAATAGATGTTTGATGAATACGAAATGCGATCATTGTGTAGTGGCATGTCGAAGACTTCCGACAAGATTCATGATACCAACTATTAAGTGTAATAGACCGGGCGAAATAAACCGTCTCGACTCGTACTCGAATCTACTTTAAACTCGCTCGCGTAGAACTTATATCTCGATGTAAGGACTGATAGCAATGTGGTGGGAGTTTGGTAACTGAATTCTAGGCTATGGAAGACTGATGTATGAAGAAATGCGGTGAAGTGAAATGAGATTAGTGTTATTCTCGCGTAGGTTTGCGACATATTTTTTTATATAATAAATAAAAAAAACACCTTGTATTTGTAACCTTCATATTAGTTAGTTGCAATTTTTTTTTAAGATTTAAATATTGTAACCAGTTTATTACCAAAATCTAGAAATTAAAATAATATCCTAAGCGAAACATTCTCTAGCATTTATTTACTCGAATACTTAAGTCACTTACATTACCTTTTTATTTCAACATTTGAATCCGGTAACTAAAACCCCGAAACCAATCTGTCAAAGGCGTCAAATTAGAAACATTTAATTACTATCCGAAATTGGAATCTCTTTTACTATGCGAATTCATTAGCACTGAATCGAAGTAAATTCAGATTTCCATTGAGTTGCAGCTGCGACGAACCAGAGCCTGCTATCTCGGGTTTTCAACCTCTGAAAACCGAAAAGTTAGATAGCAAACGGTTTTTTTCCTGTTCAAAGTTACTCAGTATCTGTGGGGATTTTTGATTTGATTTAAATTCCATTATTTGAGTCTGCGAAATGGAACTTTTATGTTGCACTGTGTTGAAGGATTTATCTTTTGTTTTGTGCTGGCAATGCACTTTGATTACTTCGGTGTTTGTTTAACAGATGGACTGGTGTTTAGAATAGTTGTTTGTTGCGCTATAAATGTAGTGTAGCTTTAACTTAACATAGAAGAAACAAAAGAAGTTAGGTTTTCCTTTCGATCTACCGTCTAGTAGTATTTTTCATCATGTATATATTTATGATTATTGTTGATTTGTTTTCATTGATTCAAAATTGACATTCACCGTATCAACCCTAGGGTCTTAAAAGTAAACCATTGATGCGTAAAACTCCATCATAACTCATAACGGATCAATAATTTCTTAAATTACCTCCATTTGACAAATTTCTCCCAAACCGCTCATAAAAAGATATATACCTAACGATTTCATATGTGGAATATTATGAACTATATTTTCTTGTAGGTACACTGAGAAAAACAATCTCATTCATTTGGCTCAAAACTTAGGACTGTGGACTGACAAACACAAAATATAGTACGAGAGAAGTTTAATTCTCGAATGTTGTTTCATAAAACATCAGTCCTGCCATTTGCGGTCTTTGTGTACAAAGCAGCATTCGGAAATTCGAGGCTTTTCTCTATAAAATGTTATTTGAAATAACTGTCGGCCTCAGAGATTATGCTCTATTCACACTCAAACGTGTCGGTAAGAGAAAATTATGAAGTAGGTTTGAAGTAGGCAGCACAGTTTTAATAACGCTAGAACCTACTTTTTTGTTTATAATGAAAATGACTTAATTAAAAGATATTGTAAGTTATTACATTTATAATCTTAAGAAGAGGTACCGAATAATAATCTTTTACGTGATATCGACGTTGCACTTACCACTTTTGAAAATAGTTTTTGAGTCAAAATGAATAAGTAGCATCAAACAGCTAAGCTAAAACCAGAAGCTAATCGTGACGTAAACACTTTTATAAATTCTAAGAAAACGATAATTTAAAAATATTTCAATACTGAACTCGAAAGTTCCTTACATAAAAATCGATACATTTCGATACCCATCCTTATTCGAGCACGTGCAAGTCTCGAAGTGCCTCGCGGCAGGCGGTGCGTGATGCACTTTAATGGGCCAGCAATGGCGTCTGTCAGATGAGTGTCACTGTCAGTGAAGCGGATTTGCGCGGGACCGACTAAGTGACGATTCGGAACGCGTCGCCGTACCACATAACGAACGAGCGCTAATGGATTTTTGACCTCTTCCGTTTTAGTAAGTTTTTAATGGTTTTAGAACACTTTTATTCAGTCGAGTTTTGTTTTGGGGGTTAACAGGTTGTCTGGAATAAATGTTTTGAACTAACTCGGTACGGTTTTCGTTTGTAAAAAGAAGAGAGAAACAAAATTGATACACAACGAATACTGTGAATATTCGTTCCATAAGTAAGGAGGACTTTTTATTGGCATTGAGTTATGTTATAGTTATAAGTATTTTTGTTGTAATTTAGCCGTAAGACTCCCAAAGACAAATAAAAAAAATAAAATAATGAATTTGTACAAAAAATATGCAAATAAAATAGGTAACCTTAACCTACCTAATTCGCCAGATACCGTCCATTACAATGAACACCTCTAAGTAATCCTTGTACATTTTTTCGACTCTTACTACAATCTTCATCCTTAGTCTCCATAATCTGACTCCTAAGTCTCCGTCAAAGTTCAGCCGCGAACAAAGGTACCACACTGCATCTTAATTAACTACGAAAGTAGGCTCCGAGTTTTCAACATCGGAACAATAAAGCCAGGACGTGATATCAGCTTGATATAAGCAAGTTGAGATGCGTCGCTGCACGGCGCGGGACGGCACGGCGACGGCGCGGGGAAACTTTCACGATATATCGGCGACATTCTCAAACAAAGCGGGCTACCACAATACGGGGGGGTTATTCTGCGTTCGAGATGTAAATTTGAATAAGGATTTAAGCGAGGGCTGTAGCGGGAATTTAAAAAAGTGCACGCACATTAAATTTTAAACAATAAACAAACTTTCTGACGACAATAATGTCTGGGCTTTAGCGAAAATCGTAGCAAATAAAAAAAAAGGTTTTGCTGTAATAAAAATAGAAAAATTTCTTAAAATAAAATAATCGAAATATTATAAATTAGTCAAAAAATCTATGCAGCATACAAATAATAGCAGAATTACGTCCCAATTCTATTTTGTACTTGGCGCTTACCTTGCCACAAACACAGAAATCTGAACTCTATCCCCTTGTAATAAGGACACATAGGCCGTTATTGAAGAGAAGTTTTGCGTCACACGCTGCTCCAAAGAGATAAGGACACGTCATAAAGGAGGTACGAAACTTTACCTAAATTTTAGTATTCTACGAATGTAATCGTGGGGACACGTTTAACTGCATATGTGAATCGGGGCGTGGGTTATTAAAGAAAGATTAACTGCGGGAATTTTAACGGAATTTTCAATAGATAACAAGTTTTCTTCACAACAACTTCGAGTACACGGGATCGTATCCAAAACATTTTCCTAATAATTATTTGATTGTTACATTACTTACCTACGTAGATCATATACCATTTTGGCCTCTACGCACGGATTAAGCAGCACAATTGTGTTTTTTTATGTTTACAAAAAAAATACACGTCATACTGAAATAATGTTATTCGTTTTTTTCACATTTTTAATTTTCATAAACAAACATATATTACTTCTCTATAATATATGTAAAGGTTAGAATAAAAAACCCTAATTACAATCCAAATTAAATTTCATATCACATCCGACATAACAAATATTTTGGCATTTAATTTTCCCTTTGATTTTTATTGAAGCCAAAACCGAATCGATTAACCGCCCCTATAAGGTACACAACGTTAATTTTTGTTTCAATCCCTTTGATTTATTATCGTTTGAGGTTAATCGCATGTCTAAAATGTTTCCCTTCGTTCCTTTGTTCAATCGTATGAGATATTGACAGATATTAATGATGTTAATATTGTACTGCGGCGGCGTAACAAAACGTCTGTTTTAACATGCTATTATTGTATGTGTTTTGTATGTCGCGTCCTGTCAAGTACGAATCTCTGTAAAGTAAATTAATGAGCAAAGAAAGATAAAACAGAAATATGTATAAGAATTGACCAATATGCAATATAGAATAATATTATCATAATAGTGCAGTTTCTCTTGGTACCATTATTTTATTTTAGTTCAAATTGAAGTCTTGGAATTTTGATATCTGCGCATGACATTAGGCTGCAGACATTCTTCTCGATCTTTGTAAACTACAGACAGATGATTGACAACTTTTTTATCCAGTGAACAAAAGAGTCCGTAGATAATTTTTAAGACTAAAGATTTTTATTTTATTTTTAGGTATAGGATTAGTTTCTAATACATAATATTATTGTATTTACTTTCAATGTTCCTATACAGGAACACAACAGCAACAATAATAATTTTGATCAATATGTAGCATTGTAAAGTTATATGGGACACATCAAGTTTAAAATATTGCGTTCGCTCCATAACATGCACGTGACTGATACAACTTTAAACTAATTTTCAAAATGCTAAAAGTTCGAACGATTGATAACTTGATTTGTGCGTCATTTTACGATATCGAACAATATACAAAATATTATTTTTATCTTTATATTTAATACTAGTGGAAGTCGGTTTCTCGTGGGAATGAGATGTTTTCCCGCGGTAAAAAGTATCCTATGTGTTATTCTGATGTATAACCTATATAACTGCAAAGTTTTATCCAAATCCGACCTGTAGTTTTTACGTCAAAGAGTAACAAACATCCATCCATCCAATACATACTCAAAAACTTCAAGTTTATAATATTAGTAGGGTGTAGTACTATTTTAAAACTGTAATGGCCAAATTCATAAAGAATCCACAAGAAACACTATAAAGTTGTTTTCAAGACTGTGAAACTAAATAAATAGGGTATGTGTGATCTTGGATATCGACTTGATTGTTGAGGTTAAGCATCGTCGGCCACGGTCAGTCCTAAGATGGGTGACCGCTAGTTGTATAACATCTCATGTTGTTGATGTTGTTCGGTGTTTTGGAAGGCACATGACTGATCCAAGTACTTTTCCATTCAAAAGCCCTTCGTCCTTATCAAACCATACCAGGTGTCTATTGGTCAGCTTGAAAAATCCGGACGACCATTTCTGAAACAGAAAAAAAAATCAAAACTCTGTCATTCAATTCTTATGTACCTACTACAAAAACCACACGAATAATAAAGTATAAATCCACCACACGAATTAATAAAGGCGAGTTTTAAACAAAGTCAAAACTATTTACTTAAACTAAGCAAACTCGATTTTAACTGCGGACGGGATACAAAGTTGCAGGACGCGTAATGGCTCATTTCAGTACATAACACAAGACAATCTAACCGCTTGTGGTTAAATACGAAAGAGCGGATTGCTGTATGTAGGAAACTTCAACCGCGGGTCTTGAACGGTGATAAGGGCAACAGTAGAGTGACTGACTTTTTAAGTAGAGTAATAGTGAATGAGGTGAGAGTAGTAGTTTTGTTTGCTTTTTTCGATTTGGTCTGTCATAAAAATTTTGTATAAACCAAAGTCGATATCCGGGGCTGTTTGAGTGTATTTACGTTTTATGTTAATAATTTTTAGTTACAAGAAACAAAAATGTGCGTAAATTCCATATTTTCACCTAAAATACATGTTTATGAATCAAGTTGTCACTAGTTAAGTATAAAACTATTAATAGACAAATATTTTCTATATAGCTGATAAGATGAATGACCTACTGTCAAGATAATACTCTGCCTTCACGAATAAGTATTGCTTCCTAACCATAGGTACGAGTATTTGCACACGGAGATTGCAATATTATGTGGCAATCTCTGGAAGTAGTGACGTAACACATTGGAGGCATTTCGGTTATACAATTACTTGCATATATTTATGATTTAAATATTTAAAAAATATTTCCATAAAAAATATGCGAGTACTCATAGTGATAAAATATTTTTTTTATAATCAAATAAAATTTCTATAGTTTCTTATTAAAACTAAATATTTGATAAAGAAGAATAACAAAAATAGAAGGTTACAATTCAGTTAAAACACAGTTTGAAATCAAAACCAATGAAATCCCAACAAAATTTATTAACCAAATTACAGTGAAACGGAAACTAGTCGCAGCTTTGCAGCGATTAACGTTTTCTGTTTCTCTCTTATTTTATACGAATGAAAAAGATCGCAATAGTTTCGGTCACTTCACAGTTATTTTATTATCTTACTTATAATATTAATGGGAAGGTTTAGAATAATCTTAAATTAATTACTTCAAAATCAAAACAGAGGGCGCTTCATTTATCGAAAATCTAAAGCATGAAAATCTGAAGGCGTAAAGACACAATCTTACACAAATTGATCGGAATTTTTTCATCCCATTTTAGTTTTTCTTTATTTTCGTAACATTGTTTAATATTTGAATGGTGTCAGTCAGCCCATCCCTAGAGGCATTGATAATGTGAATTTGAACTATTGTGAATGCAATCCCGGGGATTGTACTAACGTGCAGCAAAGCATATTACACCCAGGTCGGTACTCAGCACAAATAACTTGGACCTTTGTGCTTTGTAATGAGCTGGCATTCAGAGATTACAGCATCAATGATAGGCTGTATAGGAATGTTTCGCTTTTGATGCAAAACTTTATAAAAAAAAAAGTTAGCTACCTATAGGAGTTGTGCAGTCATTTGTTTTTAGAATACAAATATTTTTGTTTTAATTTGAGTGTTCTTTTTTCAAACTTAATTCTCTTTTTAGAAATCCCAAATAAACTACGCAAATGAAGTATTTGCTTTTCCTCTTTAAATGCAAAGGCAATTTCTCCGGAACACACACTCGTTGTGCTTTCGGCGATTACAAACTTTTTCCTACATTCCACCATAAAAGAGAGTACAGTCTGCTATTTAAATTGAAAAACTCATTAATAAACTCTAGTCGGAAAGCTAAAATGTTTTGCGCATTTTCTGCAGCATTATTATAATGTAGTGTTACTGCTGTGCTATGGAGAGATCAGAATTAGCTGCAAGCGGATCAGCTATAAAGCCGTGTTTAAAATTAAATGTTTGGCAGCTGCGATGGAAAAATAAACGGTGAATTTCAAGTAAAAGATAGGGTTTTTTTGTGATGGTTTTTTGAGAATCGATACTTTAGTACGCAGTATGAATATTTTTAAAATATACCTAAGGTCTCGTTGTTTTATTCATTAACCGTGTTTTTTATTCCCTTTTAAATCACTTTCCTGCATAACAAATTATATGTTTTTTTAAATTATGATAAGGGTAAATAGTTAATTTCAACGAATTTAAGTTCTTAATTAACAATACGCAAACTTTCTGCCTAACGGCTTCACCCACAGTTAAATGAGTTTTCACGAAGAAATACGGTAAAAAAGAAAATTCCCGGTAATAAGTGTTATGACAAGATTTCTCTTCAAATACTACAAAATATATTTTGAATAATAATAATAATAATAATAATTCCATTGGTAAAGCTAATTTTTGTTTAATTGTGTAACATTTAAATTTTAGTTATCATAGGTATATTTGTCAGAAAACTGGTACAAAAAGATTACGAAATTAGGTTAGGTATAGGATATTCCAAACGCAATTAAATGATTTCAATTAATCGCTGAATCAAATAATTACCCTCATAGAAATCATAATTTTTTCCTGGCATTGTAACGGCATTTTATTACACACGATAAAAAATCGGCAACATAAACCAAAAAATACGACAAAAGCACGCCAACTCCCTTTTCGCTCGGAACAAACTCATTTCATAATTGGAACATAACAAACCGTGCACATTGGCAAGAAACCGAAATCGAATGCAGCGGCGTTCATTCGCTACTGTTGTTATTAAGTCATATATTGCGAAAATGGTCGCTTACACCGAGCCAGACGAGATTTACAACCCCGCTGTGTCGCGATAGCTACCTTTGTTTACAGTACATTAAACTTGCCAAGTGTGAACTAGGCCTTAGTGGAGTGTCTAAGAATGAACGGCGAAGTTCGGTGGTGTGATAGATAAGCAGTTTGGTCGTTAATAGTGGATGCTGGGAATAATAGTTGTTTTTGGGTGATGATTAATTATTTTAAATAGTGGTTTGAGTTTGTTAAAAAGAAATATAGTTAATGATGGTGTAATAGAGTCTTATCTAGTAGGTGTTAAGCGTTTTTTTGGAAAATTAGGATATTTAGTTATACGCGCATTGAACCATTTTCCGACTAAAAGTCTTTTCAAAACTTTAATTCGCAATTTCTGTATTTAGTTATCATTAACTAAAAAAAGAAAAAGAAAAGGAAGTCCTACTTTAATCAATATAGCCCCTTACCCCGTCAGCGTTTCAAATATGATTACTACACACCTCAAAGAGGTATGAAACCCCCAAGGTACCAGTCGTCAAAGCTTTGACCACAGCCCAGCGACGGAACCAATAAACTCACGTAGGCCACAGTCGGACAAATTTACCGACCAAAATGAAGTTCCCGTGATGTCAACAGAGCAGTTTTATTACGCTGCTATTGGATTCCGATGCTTCCTGGACTGCAGGCTTCGGTATTTAAAGTCGCTGACTAGGCTGAATGCGGACATGTCAATCTAATGTTAGTTAAAAATGTTGCCAGTTTAAATAAGTTGTTCGGAATTTAAACGACGGGTTGGATCGGTAGGAACTTTAATATGTTGGTTTTTAAAGGACTTTCGAAGTGAAATTGCACATTTAACTGCCATGTATGATGACTGCTTAAGTTCTTACAAAAAGGTTCAACTTAGTCGGTACTTAGATGAGTTTATGAATTAAAAACAAAAGCTTTATTATTTCCCATCTAAATAAATACATCCAGACCTTGATGAAAATCCGAAGTGACCTAAAACAACAATACATTCTTGATATAAACCTTAAATAAATAGTTTCAATTATGGCTAATCTGCGTCGTTCATCCGGCGGCCCTTATCGACGCTCCACTGAATTAGATGGACTAACCGTGATTCATCTTGTCTTATACATAGCTATACTAAATGTACACGGCACTTTATAACGTCGAAGGTCCCCATGAATCAAACAGCTTATAACTTGAAATAAATTACGATGAAACGGGAACTATATACTAGAGATTCTAAGTTCAATTATTGCCAGGTAAAAGTGAGATGATGCATGCATATTTTTAACGTACCTAGCGAAAATGAGAAGATATTGCTTTTAACTTTATTAGTAAATGTGGCCTGAAACTGATTACATTTCTGTTAAATTGATAACTGAAAAACGCATTTCATTGGATTCAATTTTGAGTTTCAATGGATTATCCCTGTATGGATAATCGGGCTAATGTCACGTTTTCAGAAAAACATGATTGGTTTCGAAACACTTTTGAAAGAATTGTCTACGTGTGCCTCATGTAAAATCATTGAACAAAATACGCCTATACGCCACTTCTGTCATTTGACAGAAAAAAAAAACAAAACATTACTCGTCCTTCGCCTTTACCTTCTAGAAAAGAAGGAAAAAAACTTCTATATGTCCTGCTCACTTACCATAACACTACATTAGATACCAGCCGGACTTGGCAAGTTAAGTAGCAAATCAGCAACTATTCACCCTAACAAAGTTTAGGGCCGAATGCCCGCGGTCACGTACAATATACTAATCCGCGTGATTGAGATACAAAACTTTTAGAACGAACTTCGTGCGGACTACGTGCGTGCGTGAAGAGTGTAAGAAACTGGGACAGAATGGTCTTGGTAACATATTTGAGATAGGAGAAAAAAAGGGTAGTATAATAATTTAGTCATAAATGAAAATAGATGTTTGTAAATTGGTGGAGAACTTTCATAACAGTGGCCAGACACTAAAGAATTTTCTCTTTCTTTTCGCCATTCAGAGGGTTCATTATTTTAAACATTCCTTCATATTTTAAACAAAGTTATTACAAAATAAGCTCCCTTTTATTTAACTCGCTCTTTAAGACTTCTCAGAATTACGCGATCATTACTAGAAATAAACTCATCGCAGTGACCACAAAATAAAAATTAAATAACGCATAAGTAATCTATCCTAATCCGTAAGAATGTTTTAATTTCAAATTCAATTATTTCAGTAGATAGTATTCCATTTTCAACTATTAACTTCTATATACCCATAGTTATAAATATTTCTAATGGCCTATTTTCTCAAGGCCTCGACCCTTGAGCCCATCTTCGTTTGAGTATAAATGGTGTTTTATCAAGTGCGGTGACGTCATCTGCAACTGTCTTCTCGGGACATGTAATTTCCCGCGCGTCAATTATCAACGAGGGGCCCCGGCGAGGGCCCCGCCTAGGGCCCAATGACACGATACTACCCCTATCTTAAGAGAGTTATGAAATAATGTTTTAAAGTTTAAAATGAAAACCTAAACCTTAAATATAGTAAACTATTAAATATAAATATTTTCTGATTTACATAAAAAGTTAATATTAACAACTGTAAGGCTAAGATTTTTTTTGTTATATAAGTTACGTTTCTTTAAATACGTTCTAAACCTTACTTATAAATATTTAAAACATAATCCGTTCTAGATCTCCCCTTCACCGCAGAAGTAAGGTGAATTATAACAGTAATTGAAACATACATTATAAGATACCCTACACTAGACACTCAGAACCAATTCACTCCTAACGAAGTCATAACTTAGGTTACTAACAAATACTGTTTGAAGTAGCTATCCATAAACGAGTTATAATCCTAAACTGATTAATCCCCAAAGCGCCGCACTCACAGAGGGCCTGCATACAAGGTGGCCGGTTAACTGCCGGATAATCAATTACCCGTTGACCGGCTGCTTCCGGTTGCACAGGAAGTGACGAGGCACCGGATAAATGCCCCGGAAATATAGGTCTTAGAGGTTATGGACGGTATGCATTACACAAAGCTACAGACACATTCTGGAAATAAATATTTGAAGGTTGTGAAGATGTATGTACCTATTGTGGTATTCAATAAATCGGCTCGGTGTGTTGGGCCGGGGGGCGCGCGGGGAGGAGTGCGCCGGCGTCGCACTTCTCTCTGGGCAGCAGCCGACCTAACACGCTTTGCGAAACAAAATACTATCTGTGTATTATTTAGAGGGCCAAACTCAGGACGTTACAAGTGGCGACGAGAAACAAGGTATGTGCATTATTATCTGCACCTATTTATACCAGATAAATACCCACTACAAAGGTCGGCAACACACCCCCAACACCCACAGTGTTGCGGGTAGTCATGGGCGGCGGTGATCATTTACCACCAGGTGACCCGCATGCTCGTTTGCCCCCTATTAATATAAAAAAAAAAAAAAAAAAAATGGCAAATTGATGAATATACCTAGTGCAATTTTTCGAACCGATTTTACCACCATACATCTAACATCTCTTTAATAAGGCTACCCGCATTTTACTTTTTTTTTCTTCTTTTGAAATTGTCTGCAATTTATGATTAAGGTGCTAAATATACAAATGATTCTGTATTTTTGTTAGTTTAAATCTTATTTATCAATTAGTGCCAATCAAAAATTCTGGTATAAAATTGTGTTTTAAAGCAAATGACGTTTAAGTCATCACTTAGATATTGGACTGCTATACAAGTGAGTGAACAGTACCCTTTTTATCATTATTAATAATCTCTTAACTTTAAATAATAGAAATGTAAACATCTGTTGCACACCTGCCCTCATAAGTTGATGCGCACGTGTTTATTTAGCCGTATAATTAATTGCATTTGACGCAATATATTTCTCATTCGTTTTTGTTTTTTTACAAGCACAATTTATAAAAGCAAGATTTATTATGCTTTTACAAGAAATAAAGAGATTAAAAGTAATTCAACTAACAGTTAGGTACTTACCTACCTATTTAAGTTAATGGTAGTAAAATTTGTCTACATTGAAAGGGTATTGTTACACAAAAAGTCTCATTTAGCTGGTGACTAAGTATGTTATAAAAAAAACTGTTAACAAAGGCAATTTAGCAAGGACTGAATGGTGCCAAACACAAAAATCTAATTGAAATTTTATTTGAAATTCAGCATAGTGAGCTGAGGATGGTAATTTGTTAAAAAAAAAAAACCAAAATAAAACAAATGGTACCTTAAAGTGGTAATTTAGCAATGGCTAAATAGTACCTTTAAAACCTTACAGGTGAAGTCACCCACAAAATGTCCAGTCTACCTCCATTGGAAGCATTTGACTGTGAGGGCGAGCCAGCGTCAGTTGGAATGCGATGGGAGAAATGGATAAGAGGCTTAAAAATATACTTTGACGCAGTCAAAATAACAGAACCAAGCATTAAAAAGGCAACACTTTTACACTTTGGTGGTTTACAATTCCAAGAAAAATACCATAATTTGCTAGATGCTGTCGCGTCTGCATCGGATATCGACGAGTATACAGCGGCTTACAATAAGTTAAACGAATACTTTTCGCCAAAACAAAGTCGCTCATACGAGAGGCATTTATTTCGTCTCATTAAACAAGATGCTGATGAAACTTTCGATAAATTTTTAATAAGATTACGTCTTCAAGGTTCAAAATGCAGTTATATAAATTTAGAGGAATCTATTATTGAACTGATTACTGAAAAATGCGAGTCTACCGAACTTAGGCGGAAAATCTTAACCATGGGAGATAATGTTACTTTAGATAAGATTGTAATTGAAGCGCATTCATTAAAATCTGTAAACAGACAACTTATAAATTTCAATCCCAATAAATTAGTTCTTAACCAAAGTATAAACCAAATTGAAGCCAATCGTAGGGATTTTAGTGGAAAAAAATGTAGTCGATGTGGTAAAACTAATCACACTAGCGACGACAAAATATGTAAAGCGAGAGGTGCCAAATGTGTAAAATGTGGGTTTAAAGGTCATTTTTATAGTCAATGTCGTACTAGAATTAACAAAAGAAAAAATACTGTAACAAATGAAAGTGAACCTATTAAAAAAGCCAGAATTGATAGAATTGAAAAGAATGATGTTGATTACATTTTTCACTTAGATAATAATGATACAATTGTTTGTAACATAGGGGGTATTAATATTGATATGTTGATCGATTCCGGGAGTAAGTGTAACATAATTAATGAAATAACCTGGGACAATTTAAAACGTAGTAGTGTTAAAGTTTTTAATCAAGTAGCTAAGCCAGACAAACAGTTTAAGGGATATGGCAGTCAAACACCACTGCAAGGTTTAGGCTCTTTTGAAGCTGAAATAATAGTCGGTGTTAGTAAATCAAATGCACTATTTTATGTTGTCAAAGATGGATCAAAAAATCTGCTTGGAAAAGACACAGCTATAAAAATGGGTGTTTTAAAGGTTGGTCTTCAAATTAATTCCATTGTCGATAATATTGTCCCATTTCCAAAATTTAAAAATGTTAAGTTAATCATTCCCTTGATTGAGTCAGTTACGCCCGTTAGTCAGCCATATAGGCGTGTACCAATACCTTTAGAAGCTAAAATAAATAAGAAACTTGATGAATTAATAAAAAGCGACATCATCAAACCAGTTAACGAGCCTTCAGACTGGATTTCACCTATGGTACCAGTGCTTAAAAAAGACGGCGATGTTAGAATCTGTATTGATATGAGACGTGCTAATCAGGCTATCATTCGGGAAAATCATCCATTACCGACCTCAGAACAATTAATGACTAAATTTAGAAATGCAAAATGGTTCTCAAAATTAGATATTAAAAATGCTTTTCATCAAATTGAAATTGCTGAGTGCAGTAGGAGTATTACTACATTTATTTCTAGTAAAGGATTATTTCGGTACAAACGTCTCATGTTCGGTATATCTTGTGCACCTGAATGCTTTCAAAAAATTCTAGAGCGGATTTTATTACCTTGCGAGGGTGTTGTTAACTTTATAGATGACATTGTGGTTTTTGGGAGCTCTGAGGTTGAGCATGATGAACGTCTGAGTAAGGTTTTACATGTTTTAAAAGACAACAATGTACTATTAAATGATACAAAGTGTACTTACAAAGTTAAAGAAATTACATTTTTAGGGCATGAATTATCGCATAAAGGTATAAAACCAGTATGTAAATATGTTGAATCAATCATGATATTTAGGGAACCGACAACCTTAGAGGAAATTCAAAGTTTTCTTGGGTTGATTAATTATATTGGTAAATGGATCCCCAATTTAGCCACATTAACTGAGCCTATTAGGAAACTTTTAAGATTGAAACTGTCAAAAAATTCTAAATTGTTAGGTTATTGGACCGAAGAACAGTCAAAGGCATTTGCTTTATTAAAACGTTCCTTGTTAAACTTAGAAACTTTGGGTTATTACGATTCAGAAAGTCGTACTCAAGTAATAGCTGACGCCAGTCCTGTAGGACTCGGAGCAGTTTTGGTTCAAATAAACGGTAGCGGACCTCGTATTATAGCTTTCGGCAATAAAAGTCTCACTGAATGTGAAAAGCGATATTGTCAAACAGAAAAGGAAGCGCTCGCGCTAGTTTGGGCAGTTGAACATTTTAAAATGTATCTCTTTGGTAAAGATATTTTTGAACTAGTAAGTGACCACAAACCGCTTGAAGTTATTTTTGGTCCAAAATCAAAGCCATGTGCTAGGATCGAACGGTGGGTCCTGCGTTTACAGTCGTATAATTATAAAATAGTCTATCGTCCAGGGAAAAGTAACATTGCTGATCCTTTGTCTCGTTTATGTGTTAATACTACACCTTCATATCCTTTCGATGAGGAAAATTATATCAATCTTGTAATTGACTCTTCTTGCCCTATAGCAGTATCTTTACGTGAGATTAAACAAGCATTTAAATTAGACGATGAACTAAAATTAGTAAAAGAAGGTTTATACAGTAACAACTGGCATCAAAGTATTAATAATTATAAATTATTTGAACATGAAATTTGTTTTCAAGATGATGATGTCTTATTACGAGGGACTAAAATAATTATACCTTTTAAATTACGCCATAGGGTACTAATGGCAGCCCATGAGGGACATCCAGGCATTGCGGCTATGAAAGGAAGATTGCGGTCAAAAGTCTGGTGGCCTAAAATCGATAAAGATGCCGAAAACTTTGTAAAAAGTTGTAAAGGGTGCACTTGAGTTTCTGCGCCAAACCCGCCTGCCACTATGAAAAGACGTGAACTTCCGTGTCAACCTTGGATAGATGTAGCAGTAGATTTTATGGGTCCTTTGCCGTCTGGTCACTATATATTTGTTATTGTAGACTATTTCAGTCGGTATAAAGAAATTAAAATTACTAAATTAATAACCGCGTCCGAAACCGTACTTATGCTTAAAGAAATATTTTCTCGGTTAGGAATACCAGTTAGTATTACAGCTGATAATGGTCGTCAATTTACAGCTTCAGAATTCAAAAACTTTTGTTCTGAATATGGTATTATTTTATTTCATAGTATTCCGTATTGGCCTCAACAAAATGGTGAGGTCGAAAGACAAAACAAAGATATCCTTAAAAGATTAAAAATAAGTCAGATAGATAAATCAGATTGGCAGGGTGATATATTTAAATATTTGATGATGTACAACAGCACCCCCCACTCTAGCACTGGGAAATCTCCTTCAGAACTATTTTTCCGCCGACAGTTTCGTGACAAACTACCTTCTGTTTTAGATATTGAACATGCACTCATTGATTTAGAAGTAAAGGATAAAGATGCTGATATGAAAAACAAAGGGAAAGAAGTCAGTGATAAGAAAAGAAGAGCAGTAGATAGTGATATAGGAGTTGGAGAAAAAGTGTATGTTCGTAATTTGATTAAGGATAATAAATTAACTGCAGAGTTTAATGACCAATCACACACCGTAGTAAGTAAAAAAGGCAGCGATGTACAAGTGCAGAATGACAGTACAGGACAAACATTAAGAAGAAATGTGTTACACTTAAAGAAAGTAGAAGGAAAATGGATAGTTCAAGGAAATACCAATGAAAATCAAAAAATGGATAACGGAATTGCTACAGAAACTGATTTATCTACTACGTGTGACTTAACTAATTAACACTTTCTTAAATTAATATGTTTGTATAAAATCTGAGTCAAATTAAGTGAGAAATTAAGATTTGTTTTGTTAAATGTAATTTAAGATATGCGTTTGTTCAAATTGTTTTGTAAAGAAGGGAATGTGGTATTCAATAAATCGGCTCGGTGTGTTGGGCCGGGGGGCGCGCGGGGAGGAGTGCGCCGGCGTCGCACTTCTCTCTGGGCAGCAGCCGACCTAACACGCTTTGCGAAACAAAATACTATCTGTGTATTATTTAGAGGGCCAAACTCAGGACGTTACACCTATGTTTGTAACTCGTACGGATTTTAATAAAATCTTAACCTAATTAATTAATTAAGAAATCGTATATACAGAAAATAGGATATTGTTATGTAAACTATTGCTCAGTTACCCACAAAAACCACCACAATTCACCCATACCAAACACAAATTAACATTACCTAATTCCTTCATACATTTACCAACCCAACTACTTCAATCTTAACCCTGATACCCAATATAGCCACAATTAAAGAGTATAAAGCCTTCAAAGCCTGATTGCAACAAATCCGTAAGCCGTTATCTTCAGTCTACCCTCAACAACCTAATAATATCCAACTCATTAACCCACAGAAGCCAAACGTACAACATCAACTTAGATCAGTATCTAAACTAACAGATTATAGATTAGCGAAAGCCATCACTCTTAAAGTAACTAAACCGGAATTGCTTCCCAGCTTTATGTTTTAGAAAAGGCGATAACCGAACAATTACAAATAAACTATTTACTTACAGATTTAAACATATCAATACTTCTTTAGCGCAATGACATAAAGCAAAAAACTATAATCTGGTTGAAGAAGTAAGAATTTTAGGATAAGACCCATATAACAAAAGTTCTGTAACTCAATCCAATCAACGTAAGAGCAGTCAACTAATCGGGCCTCGACTATCTGGATTCAGTAATTCAGTGGTCGGATTACATCAAGTCAAACCCCGACACAAGCTACTTACAGACTCCGCGAGTATTCCGACGTAAGCGCCGATATCAGATCACACGGGCTATAGAACCACGTAACACTGGAAATTAACTACTATCTCTGATTAGGAGAATTAAACCGCTCCATGGCTCATGAAATTTGCCTTCAAACTACTCCTAATCAAACGCTTTTTCCGTTATACGTTAATATAGTGAGCGTCGTTTTTATCAGGCTTAAAAATATTGTTGAAAAAATCCAAGCAGTCAATTTATCTTATGTGTACCGCGTTATCACTGCACAGTGCAGCTGAGGGCAATCTTGAGGCGATTAATTGTGCCTCTCGGGACCATTTATTACGTCATCTTGATATACCATGTACCCGGTGCATCCATTATGAGACTAAACTTTTTAAAATTGAATTATTAACCTACCCCAGGTTGCAGCAGAAATAGAGCACTAATATCACAGAAAAGCATTTAATAAAAATGTTTTATGGCGGCCCACTAAATCACGGAACAAATTGTTATGAAATAGTTTACCAAATATTGGTTTTTGTCATAACCGTGATGATTAAACTACTCGGTTTTGGCTTATGGCCCGGCACATTAATTATCTAAGTCTGGCATCTTGTAAAACCGACACAGGCTTAACAAATAACGCTAAACAAGGCGCCTTAACTTTGTAAAGTGCTTAGTCAGGTTTAAACAAGAACAAAAAGGATTATTTAGGAAAACAGTGCACCGGAGCTAGGCACAAGAGAGTTTTAAACGACAACACTGGAACACGGGCCGGGAAATTTCAAACGTTTAGTAATTACTTCCCTTGAAACTAACTTCGTGTTTCAATTTCAGAATCGAGCAAATAACGACATACCGTTCAAGCTGTTTGCATTGGGCAAGGGCTGTGAAAATAGTAATTAGCTAGCCTTTTAATACGGATAAAATCTGTTTTTTTCTGAACGCCAGTTGAACGGTAACGCCATGTCGAAATGTTCCGTGTAAAGACTGAGTTCTTAGTACGACTCCAATATCCATTAGCGCAGTTAACACGTGTAGCAAAATATCAATAATAGAAATTCCTAGTCGCGATTCCGAGAAATCTACCAAATATCTCAGTACGAAGAAGGCATAAATCAGGCTTCTCCTCTGAGACGTAACTTGAATTCTGGCAGATTAAAAACGATGTACATTATTGCTTATTATAGAACGGAATCTAGTATTAATAATAAAATTATTGTAATAACAGCATATAAACGACATACGTTTTTTTTTATTACTGAGATTCTGAGCTGAAATCGCAAACTCGGAAAAGTTAGGCTTGATAGGTGGTAAGTGAGTAATAATCGGCCAAAAAATTTATTTGAAAAGGCAGTTTTAATTGAAGAATCATCATCCAACCAAGTGGGTTTCCTCATGATGTTCTCTCACCGTAAAAGCGTGATAAACTAAAATGGTGGCGATCGAATCTGGGACCTCCGGTATAATAATACAGTTGCTAAACTATCTATTAGAGGGATCTTTCTGTTTTTAAACTTCTTAAATAAAGCAGCCACGGTATTTGTAATAAACCAAGTAGGTATTTTGTTATAGGTTAACCCTTTTTTTTAATGTGTCTTTAAAAATAAGTCTCGCATTTGTTACCGTTTTTTTTTTGTTCGCTCAGTTTATAACTAGTATATTTTCCCAAGCTTAGGGTAAAAAGACGGTTACTCATTTATCCTCGTGCTAATGAGCGCGTGGTTCTGGTTTTTACCCTCGACGTAAAATGTTGGATGTTTTCTACTTAAAAGTGTTTCTATGTAACCTGAAATGCACAGTGGTTATTGAATTTTGTTTTTCTGTAAAGTACTGGAAAACATTTAGTTAATTTAAAATCTTTTCAAGGTATTGAAATGAAATGCTCTTTAACTCGTAATAAAATTAAGAGCACATCAATTCTCGAAGTACTTTTTAAATATTTTCTTTATAAGAAAATAACATTTCTTACCAAATCATTTTACGATGTATGGTTTAATAAAAACAATCAATTTGACAGTCTAGACTTATTCTACTGCTTATTTATTTTAAGGTACCCTTTAAGGTAACCACAACAGAGCACAAACCTTTAAATAATGTATCCGCACTCTCCGCGAATTTAATTTGTCAACGAAAATTTAAATGTCAAAGTGAACCTATTGAAGTTTATGTATAATAGAACTAATTTCAAAGTAAAGTGCCGTATTAGCTGTACAGTCAGAAATATAAACACAAAGTTAGAAAGGAAACCACGACGCAGGGCTCTAGGTGGCTTCAGAACTCTACTTGACTAAAATGTGATAGTAAAACGAATAAAAAGCTTTTAATAAAGGATATTCTAAATATCTTAGTGACGAATGAAATGTTATTTAGCAAATACTGCTTAAAATAAAAAAATACAAAACTAGAATAGGAAACTAGTGGCCAGTCTCAATATTCCAACTATAGTTTTTTTAAATGGGTTTCAGAAACTGCTAGTTTTGCTCTAGTGATGAGTGATCTGTTAATTTTCTTTTTTTATCGATAGCTGTTATAACGGATGTAAAAAGACCATTTTTGAAGGCTGAAACCACGTATCCTTGAGCTCAAACAGTAACTAAATTCATCAACAGTATACCTAGAAAACTCAATGTAAAAAAGTTACTAAGGTTTGAAAAGTGATGTTCACCGCTTGAGGTCATCGCTCACAAATCAGCTTATAGTTCTGGAGCGATGGTTTACGTAGCTAATAGAACTAAAACATTAAGGTAACTACATAATTTGTCACCATGCAAAAAAGATAAAAGTTGCTATAGTAACAAATTTAACGAGGTTTCAATTGTGGATGGGCCGAAGAATAAGGAGTTCTCATTATAATTTTAATAAATTTTGCGAACTCTATCATTTAAGGAACCAAAGTAGTTGGCCGCTGACATCAAACTCTCTAACTAAACTCACATAGTATAAAAACGTATTCATAAACTAAAACAAAATGCTGTCCGTACATATAGGTGAGAGTACCGAGGAGTTTTGCCCGCGGCGTTCATCTAATGAGCATCCTGACTCCACAATGTACAGGCCGCGGCGGCGCGACTATTATTATATCCCAGGCGCCCAGGGCGAGCCTTTTCAACTGAGGTAGGGTTCAGGCAAACCTGGGAGCTGAACCTAAGCGGACAAGGATTGTAGCGGAGACAAATGCAGACATGGTTTTTAAGTATTTACAGGTTCTTATAGAAACGGTTTTACTATTTTGAAATTAAAACCTATTAAGCGGTTGTTGTACGCTGATATTGACATTATTTTACAGACAAATCTTAATACATAAAAGAAACTTTAAATAAAAATCCATATAAATGTCTACATTATATTTCACCCCCTAAGGGTTTGATTTCTCAAAATCCTTTCTTAGTGCCCACTAATATCATGAAAGAGCCCCTGAACCAAATTTAAAGTTTTAGGGTTCAGTAGTTTCAACTGTGCGTTGCTAAATAAGTCATCGAGTCAGGTTTGCCTCTTAATAAATCTTTATTATTCCCACATGTGTTTAGTAAAAACCTTCATTTCGCTATTTTTAGTCCAAATACCAATTGAATTCTCAACCTTCACGATAAATCACGTCACGGCCGCAGATCTCAGGTAAAAAACGTCTCTCGTCTTCAAAGGTTCAAGAAGCTGAATGTCTGTCGTCCGCGGTAGATAATACCACTCTGGTGGGATTACCCGCGGTGCGACGCCGCTTATCGTGAGAAGACGCCTTTAGACCGCACCAAAACAGATAGCAGCGTGCTTGAGAAGTTTTAAGTAGAAATCAGTTGGTTCTCATTGTAGTTGCGTTAATTCGATATAAGAATGTTCCATTTATTTATTTTCATAATGATTTTTCTATAGTTTTTTAAAGTGTCTATTAATAGATTTTTTTATGTCAAAGAAATTTTAGATTGGAGGTTAATCAAAAATAAACGCAATGGGCCGCAAAAGCTTATGATTCGTTTTCAAAATAACTGCTTTAAACCAATAGAATCTAATGACATATCGTAAATCTATCTATATTTTTTTCTAAATGTTGTTTATTTGCAACAATATACCTATCTAAGAAGAAGGATACAGAGGTGAAAACATAATACTTTAAAAGATTGTTAGGGAAATATGTTTTACTGAAAATATAGTTACTTATTTATTTATTGTAAATCTTGGCTTTGATATAACTTGACTTTAGCCAATATCTACTACCCTGTTCAACATCCTAACTACCCTTAGCTAAGCACAGTGCGTCGACCCGCGTATAAACAATCATATTCCAATATTAAACCAGCCTACAGGCTTTAAGACTACAAAGCGTTGCATAATCTTAAACCTGCGATTAGCCGGTAAGTGTGGGTCTGGTAGGTCTTGATTGTATTGTTGAGTGGTTCAAACAAATCGGCTAGGCTCTATACTAAAAGCTATAGAGCCTGTAGAGCCTGGAGGCTTTCAGGGAGCGGTTCGCGGCGGTAATCCCCACTGGAACGGTATTAGCCCATCTCGAAACTCCACGCAGCGGCATTGTCACGCTCTTAACTCTAAGCTGCGCCTCTTGTATTTAGGTAAGTTGATGAGAGTACTGGCTGTGTGAAGGTGGAACTGTTTATGAATATTAAGGTCAATGATGTGGATGATTTCTTATAATACAAAACATGCACAACTGCTACGTCGTAGTGATGCTACAACGTAGTCTTTATATATCGTAGCATACCTTTATACACAAGTATAGAGATATACTTACTGCTACCATTTTTTTCCTGCCCCCAAGTTCATAGATTCTTAGAAAATAAGTAAAGGTTTGTCGCATGACTTAATCCCATCGAATAGTAACGTATAAATTGTTGATATACAAGACATTTTTATTTACGTTATTGCAACCCTTGTTTCAAGCCACCCTAAAAAAATAAGGAAATTAGATGTATAACATCCAACTTTATATAGAAGTTCAAATTGTGCATTTATTATTAATATTAAAACAGTGCAACCCTTCAAATATTTGATGAGAAACATCTCTTCATTAATCTAAATTACATTTTGACGGGAGGTACTGAAATAGACACCGTATACATTTTATAAATAGAATTGTACAGCGTAAAATAAAGTCTTGCATTAAGAATTTTAATTAAAAACTTAACAAAAGCTGTCTTAAGAAAATTTTCTTTTGTAACTACTTTACCGTGGAAAGCATAAAACATTTTATTATTATATTTGATTGTTCTTAATGAGGAGCAGAACATTAATAGCTGTGGAAAAAAACTTAATTAGCGTACTGAAGACATCAATAAGTTTATTTATTTATAAAACGTGACTACGGTATTTGTAAAAATACAGAAACATCGGAAAATCAAAAGTAAATGAATAATCGTGTAAATCTAAGAAGTAACACACATGTCATAGTCTAATTGACTTAAACTTCGTGAATAAAACCTATATGGATATGGTTGAATAGCATTGGAATCCACCAATGCAAAGGTACTTAAACTGCGTGGTGGATTACGACTCATTCGCTTTCGCTATCCGAGAAGAAGGCCTAAGTCTTACGATGTTATTGCAAACGCAACAGTTTCCACCCAATTAAATTTAAAAATAAGGAAGAAACTAGACCATTAATACACATAAAAAAATATTACAATACTTGAGATCATCTGCTTTAAGTTAGGTACGTAGGTATTTGAGATAGATCATCTGCTTTAAGTCAGATATGTAGATACCTATTTTCTAAATGAAAGTCTACTGTTACTTCGGATACAATGGAGTCTTTAAAACTAACAGGCATCGTAGTGATGCCTCAGTCATACAGTAAAAGCTGGGTTTGGACTTTTGGACCCTTCCCAAATACCCCCGGAATAGCCGATATGAAGACAAAAAGCCACTACGTCTAATAACGGAGCGTGTAAATAAACGTGCCTGGACGGAAGAGCTATTGTTTAGGTTACGTGCCTACTACATGTTTGAAAGAAAAAGTAAAGCTAAAGATAAAAAAGGAGGGAGAAATCTTTAGTTATTCACCAAAGATGATAATTGTTATGAGTTTCTGTGGATGAAATTGAAAGCTTAATTTGTAAAGGTTTGTTTTACTTTGAGCCGACTAAAATATAAGTAGTTAATTATGTTTGTTTTTTCATAAAATAATATCTGGAGTTCTTTTTTATCCTTGTAAGATGGTTTACTCAAAACAATTTTACTTTTACAGTTTTATTAGAAAAACAAATCAAAAACGAATTTGGATTTCTTTTAGGTTTCGTAAGTAGAATTATTTGGCCACTAGTCAATCTTTGATGAATCAAATTGATCTCCGTTAGCAAATCGTTTGCCGAACCCATACCAAATGGATTTTAGAGGTAATTGGTACAATTTCTCAAAGCCCGACTTGATAAAGGCTTTAGATCGTTTTGATATTTTAGTATTCTGAAGATAAACTATTTGGAATTCCATTATGTAATTAACTTTTAACAAATCTTTTGTTATTTAAATCCTAGTGATTATATTGTACCTAGGGTGAACGAAATGTGAGCGAAAGATATAAACTCTTATGCACATAGGAAATGCGAAAAAACGGTTCTTACTTTAGGGTCGTCTTTATGTTATAGATCATTTAAATGAAAGAATTTGTTTATAAACAGATAAAATCACGGATGATGAAACACTTAGCTAAAACAAACTGAGTAATATGATACTTATTCAATTAATTCATAACCCCGGGGCATTGCTATTCCAAATATATTTTTCACAAATAAAATTTAAAGTTATAACAATAACATTCAAAAAAATACCTTATAAATGCTTTAACTGTATCTCAAACGCTACACTTAGTGGTGAGATCGTCTCAATAGAGTTTACAATAGAGGCAATCACGCAATCCTAACTTCTAAGGTCTCGACAAAATCACGATCTCCATTTTCTTTTGTAACAATTTTTACTCAAATACTTCAAAGGATTTTGATATCAACTGCAAAAGACATTAAGGTTATGTTCCCGGTATGTTTCGAGAATAAATAAATAGGTATAGACTTGGGAAAGTTTCAAAGTTTGTTTTGATCTTCAAACAGTTTGTGTTACTTATGATAAACAATTTCGTACGTTTGTGTACAAACATAATATATCAAATAATAAGGTCTTTGAATTAAAATAGGTCGTTTCTATGTGTATGTAGGTATGTCTTTAAGAATTAACGAGTGAAACGTTATAAATATCTAATCTTTATTCCAAGAATGAAAAAAAACAGATAAAATCCTCTGGCAGCTCGGTATCCGTCAACTTTAGTTTTCAGATTTTAAATATATGCGCCCTGTATTCCAATTTACATATTCTATTTTTTTTTTCATTTCAAATTTATTATATCTTTTCACCAAATTTCATTCAAATCCAACTAGCCGCTCTAGCGTGATTGAGAAACAAAGATCCATCCAAACATAAGATCCAAACTTTCACATTTGTAATATTAGTAGGGTAACTATATTGTAGAAGGAAAAACCATATTCGTTTTTATTTATCACAAATACCGAAATATTTTCCTATATGGCTAACACATAGAAATATCTATCTAATGGAGCACACCGAATGGGGGCGCTGCGTTCTGCGCGGTCACTCGACTAGCCTGCTGATGACAGATAATCGATTCGCTTTGCTAGTTTATTTGGCATTCGGCTCGTTCTTAGCATGTGTATCTACTTGATATAATCGATATCCGAATCGGTTCTGTAAATCGGAACGCATTCGATTATGATGTTGGTATTACAAATGCACGCTTGTGTTGATGTTAGATTTGAATGCTACGGAAGTGTGCTCAAAGCGTGGAGTACGATTTATAGCTATTAACGTAACATGTTTTAGCAGTTATCTGAATCTGCATAGGCATATAGTTCATCAGAATGATATTTACTAGTAGGTGCTTGCCACCAGGTAAAAGTTTCTATAAAATATCAGTATATCGAGACTTTTTCGAAAAACAAAAGTTACTTACGGGCTTAGCGCCGCTGGGCACTTAAAAGAAAAATGAAATAACTTTTCCTTACAAAATTCGTATTTCAGAGCCCCAGCTGAGTCTCACAGCGTTATCCAACGACACCAGACAATAGAAAGTGCAGCGTCACTAGCCATCTCATCGAATAGGGTGACTTTCCAGAACTTAATTAATTCGCGTCGAAACTGGACATGTCCAGTGACGTATTTCCCATAGGGACCATCGGGCATTTGCCCGGGGCGGCCCATTTTCAAGGGGCGGCCCGGTCTTTTTAAATGTGATTTTAATTTTCTATAATGATCTAACAAATTATAAGTAAAATCTAATTAATTTATAAAAATGTATTTTATTTTTATTTAGTTATTTGTTTCTATTAGTAGTTTGTGGGTGGGTGTGTGAGGTGAATGAAAAGGCAAGTGTAAATGTTTGTGTGTGTGTGTGTGTGTGTGTGTGTGTGTGTGAGAGAGAGAGAGAGAGTGTGTGGTATAATTGTAAGCATGAAGCATGATAGTGTTTAATATTATATTTAGGATTGTGGTATGTATTTTTTTTATATAGCTAAGGTTTCAATTTCTTCATATGATTTCTTTAAAAGCCACTCGTAGACGACTGTTTTACATTCTTTATGATTTAAAGAGTATATTTGAAGTGCTTTATTAATTTTATTATAAATAATGGAAGTCTGGGTAGGATATTGTCTTCTGGCGATCGAAGACCTAAATTTACATATTTGGCCTACAGAGTGGGATCTTCTATTGTTTAAAATATTTTTATTGTAGGGCAGAGATTTTTGTTTCCTTAGTAATATTGTGAGAATGTACAGTTTCCTCACAGTAAGTAAGATTGACATGTTGTAAAGGCTCTCTGTCGGGAATCTGTAGGGTTTGCAAAACATGACTTTGATTAGTGATCTTTGGGTTCTTTCTTATACAAGAAATTTAACTTTAGTAGCTCCGCCCCAAACAGGTAGACAGTAACATATTATGGATTGCACAAGCGGTTTATAAATTAGTAATAGTAAATGTTTTTGGGCCACGTGTCTAATTTTTTTGAACCCAAGTAAGTTTACGAATTCTATTCAATATCAATTCTATTTGTTCATGCCAAGAAAGTCGTCAATCAACAATAATACCTAGATATTTAATTTCAGGAACTTTTTCAAAGACAACGCATTGGCAGTTAATTAAATTTGTACATTTAGGTATGAATTTTTATTTCAAAATCGCCAGGTGGTTGTGGTTGTTTGTACATAGTAAAGCATATATACTTTGTTTTTTGACAATTTAGGGTTAGTAGGCTGTCGTCTAGCCAGGCAGAAATTTTTGCCAGTCCTCTTTCAGCCAGGGTGCGAGCTCCATTCCATGTTTTATCTGAAAACACGATAGAGGTATCGTCAGCGTACGAAAAAATTTGGCCATTTTCAATTTCCATGTCGCAAAGAGGATTTATATAAATAAGGAACAGTGTCGGGCCTGAAACACTTCCCTGGGAACACCGTATTTTGGGGATGCAATCGAACTTACTACTTGTCCTATTTTAACCACTTGTTTGCGTTCAATCAAATAATCCTGTAAGAGCTCGAGAGGTATTATTATTATCTTATTCCTATTTCTTCATGTCGTTTTAATAGGATGGGGACTGAAACCGTATCTAACGCTTTTTTTATGTCAAGAAACACTGCTAGGCACTTGTCTCCACTATCTACTTTATTAGTAAAAGCGGAGGAAAGCCCAAAACAGCGTCTTCTGTGGACATACCCTGTCTAAAACCATACTGCCTCAACGAAAAGAGGTTGAATTTCGAAATATATTTAACAAGTCGATTATTGATTAGTTTTTCTATAATTTTTGAAATAGCCGTAAGTATTGAAATCGGCCTATAGTTGGGTCAGATTTATTATCACTTTTGTGAACTAGTGTAATTATAGCTTGTTTTAGCGATGACGGAAAATGCCATATTTGAAGCAAGAGTTTGCTAGATGAGTTATAATAGGAATTACAAATGTATGTGCTGTTTTAAGAAATTTTGTTGAAATACCATCCCATCCAGAGGCGCTATCCGCTTTAAGACTCATCAACATTGACTGGACTTGGATGGACAAAGGATGATACTGGAACTAATGGACTGTTTACTTCAAGATTTTGTATTATAGGACCTTGTGCGATATCTTCAGCCAAAGATTTACCAACGCCGATGAAATAGTTATTTACTTTATTCTTGGGGACTTGTATCTACCTCCAGCAAGTCAGAGTTGTCAGTTTTAGATTTTTTACGATTTGTTATATCGTCTATGGCTTTCCATATTTTTTTAGGGTCTTTATTAGCGCATGTAAGATTTTCTTAGTCATATTTGAGTTTCAGTTTCCTGATCAGTTTAGAACAATAATTCCGATACCGTTTGAAGGTTATTTTTAATATTTCATTACTTGGATCTAATTTTACCTTCCTCTGCATATCATTTTGGTTTCGAATACAACGAATTAAACCGAGTGTCATCCATGGTTTCAGTATTTGTTTGTTTCATGGTATTTTCGTGATGGTAGAATTTAGTTTAACACATTCCCTACAGGAATGAATTCTTAATTAACTGTTCTGAAATAATATTAGGATCTTGAAATGCCAACAAATCTGGTAAATTTGAGTTCTTAAGATACTTAAACGCATTTTCGATAAGTTGAAGAGTTTGAGGGGCGGCCGTATAATTTTTGCCCGGGGTGTAAAAATCTAAAATACGTCCCTGGACATGTCACAGATATCGTACATGAACTTTGTCTGTAAATTACACTCTTGTAAGATTTGCGAAGACAAGTTTAATTAATATTGTTACTTTAGTTGATTTATGGAATGTCTTCACTTGCTTTTTTGTTAACTTGTAAGTATTCCCTTATTAGTTTTATACATATTTTACCTTAATTAAAAATTTTGAAAGTACATTATAATCACAGCTTAAACTAAATCGAACAACTAATAAGATGGAACAAATTAAATCTTTGAATAATGTAGTGGCAAAGTTTTTTCAATGTTAACTTATCTACCCAAATGTAATCCTACTAATATTATAAATGTGAAAGTTTGTGAGGATGTATGTATGGATGGATGGATGGATGGATGTTTGTTACTCTTTCACGTAAAAACTACTGGATGGATTTGGATGAAACTTTGCAATAATATAGTTTATACATCAGAATAACACAATGGGTACTTTTTACCGCGGGAAAACATCTCATTCCCACGGGAAACCGACTTCCACGCGAACGGAGTCGCGGGCGGCCACTAGTAAATTATAAAAAAATCAAGTGGATTTAATGTCAAAAACTACAGAGTAATTAACTTAAACAAACTAAATACTGAGGTACTTCCAACAAACTCGTGACTAAAAATTTTGTGTAAAGAAAATTTTAATTCAATAGTAACTCAAATCAAACAAATTCTGTAAGAAGGAAGGTACGTACTTCACCACCTTCCTTTCTTTGAACCTCCTTAATTTGAAACCGCCTACAAAAACATAACACGCGAAACAAACGAGTTGCTCAACGCAATCTTGGTCGAGATTCCACCGCGTCGCCAACTCGAAACTTCAAACTTAATTTTGTCGGACTTTTCGGCCACCGCGCTCCAAACAAACTTCTGTGAGGCTTCTACTAATGGATGGCCAAATCTATAGATACCAACAAATTGACTTAGCTAGCTACACTTACGTTAGAAGACTAGTAAAGTGAGCTGTGTGAATAATAAAAATGCAATACCTAACCTGTGTAGTAGAACTTATCATTACAAAGTATAAATCCAAGTCGCTAATTCTGTCTGTTTGTATGTTTGGCTTCTGTCTCCTCCTAAACCAGTTGAGGGATTTTAATGCGGTTTTCACCGTCCTTTAGGTAATTTTTTCATTTAAATTTGTAAATAAAGAACATTCAGAAAAAGTTTTTTTAAGTTAACTAAAATTCAATGTTTCGGGAACAAGTCGCCCAAAATTACACCATTACGAAGCGTGGGCGGGTCACTAGTTTTAATATAAATCAAGGTATAGTTATACTAAGTAGGTAATAAAATGTTTAATTTATACGGCTAATGGTAAATGCATAGTCATCCCAAGTATTTTGAAATTATATAAGTAAGTAAAATATATTTCGTTAATATAAAATCTTATTTTCGTACTAGTGGCCGTCCGCGAAGGCGTCGGTTCCCCGTGGAAAGGTTGTCCCGCGGTAAAAAGTACCCTATGTGTCATTCTGATGTGTAACATGCAAATTTTCATCTAAATCAAAGAGTAACAATCATCCATCCATACATCCATACATACTCACAAAATTTCGCGTTTATAATATCAGTAGAGGAGAGAGACCAGAGCCTGACTGACGCCTGGATTTGTGATTTATGCAAATAATTTGTGTTTCTTTCTATGTTCTATTGATGTTTCTAAATAGTCTCATATAAGTTAAGGTAACATTTTGAATGGGTTACCTACTATTCCATATTTGGGTACCTATTTCATATTACGATACCTTTATCATTACCTATTCAGTTAGTTACTCGTCAATGTAACCTAAAACCAAAACAAAATAAAGCGCAAATAAATGATTATAATATATACGAAAAAAAGCTTTTTATTCGTAACATTTGTGCAAAGTTGCGTAAAATACAAAATGGTATTCCATATTTGGTCACTTTCTTTTTTGGTTATACTGTGGCGACCTCTATGTGCTCACGCCAACATTCGCTTAGCGGCGGTAGTTCTTAGTCTAGAATATGTATAAAATCTCCTAGATCACACTATCGAAACGAAACTCGGTACATGCATATTAGGGATGTTAAGGATATCCATATCCGTAACCGAAACTACCAGATATCCGAAATAAAAAAATATCCGTATCCGTAACCGAAACCGAAATAAATGTTTCGGATAATTTCGGATAGTGGCGGAATCTAAAAATTTAAATGAAACATGTTACGACAAGTCGTTTTTGGCTGCGTTCCGTAAACCGCTTACAGAACTGTGACCAAATTGTTGGTTCTCTCTCTGAACTCAATGTAGCGGTGTTTATGCCGTCATCGTTCTCACCCATCGTCCTCCTCTATATAAATAAAACCATTTTATTATCTATTTTTTTTTGTATTACTTTTGAAATTCCTAGAATCTAATATCCGTAACCGAAACTATCCGAAACTACCGGATAATCCGAAATAATTTCATATCCATATCCGTAACCGAAACCGAAATAAATGTTTCGGATAATTTCGAATAGTGGCGGAATCTAAAAATTTAAATGAAACACGTTACGACAAGTCGTTTTTGGCTGCGTTCCGTAAACCGCTTACAGAACTGTGACCAAATTGTTGGTTCTCTCTCTGAACTCAATGTAGCGGTGTTTATGCCGTCATCGTTCTCACCCATCGTCCTCCTCTATATAAATAAAACCATTTTATTATCTATTTTTTTTTGTATTACTTTTGAAATTCCTAGAATCTAATATCCGTAACCGAAACTATCCGAAACTACCGGATAATCCGAAATAATTTCATATCCGTATCCGAAACCGAAACCGATATAAAAAAAATCAATATCCGTATCCGAAACCGAAACCGAAATTCCATATCCGTAACATCCCTAATGCATATGTTGCAGGCACATGAGTAAAGAAACTGAACAGAGACAAAGCTACATACGAATGCGCTGTGACAGGTACATCACTACAAGTGCAACGCGTGTGTGTGCGTGACCACTGGCCGCTTGTCACGTATGAGCCGAAACCGCTTCAAACTAGATCAGCCAGTGGTCAATCTCAGGGCGTGCAGGCGTGACGCGACGCTCGAACGTTGTGCGTGTTTTGTTTTTGTTTTCGAGTTTCTCACATAATACGTAGTAATACTTTTGTTTTAGTATTTAAAAAGTTTTGTAAATATGGTTGTACATTGTACCTACTGTGTGCATGAATAATAATAGAAAGACTAAAAATATTTCTTATTTTAACTATCCCAAGGAGTCTACTAGGTAAGTTTGTTCTTGAAACTTAATTTATATTTATAATTTTATAATGTGTTATGTAACTCTATAATTAAAACTACTCAATACTCATTTTACGGAAAATTACCAGATATTTCGGTAAAATTGTGTGCGAATATTTTGATCTTCATATTAAAAATGTTAATATTGGTAATGACATATTAGCACGTTTGCAAGATTGTACATTTCATATGCCATGTGAGTGTTTCCCATTGGTTTATTTGAAAAAACTTTATATTAGATTTAGAATTTATCATTCGATTAAAAGACACAACAAATTATTAAAAACCAAAAGTAATAAAAAAAAAATATTTAGAGTATGTAATTTGTAAAAAAAAACCTATTTTAATAAAAAATTTGAAAAAAAAGTACATTTATATTTTTAATTTATTCAATTGTGCCAACCCTACCAAAATAGGTATAAATTTTGCTAGCTCTTTAGAAGCTTTGTCTCTGTTCAGTTTCTTTACTCATGTGTTGCAGGTATCTTTAGTTGCAGGCATCTCTACTAATATTATAAATGCGAAAGTAACTCTGTCTGTCTGTCGTTCTGTCTGTCTGTCTGTCTGTCTGTTACGCTTTCGCGCCTAAACCACTGAACCGATTTTGATGAAATTTGGTATGAAGAAAGAACTGAACTTGGGAAAGGACATAGGGTACTTTTCACCGCGGGAAAACTTCTCATTCCCACGAGAAAACGACTTCCACGCGAACGGAGTCGCGGGCGGCCACTAGTAGGCCACTAGTATAATTCGGCATTAAAGTTTAAACAAACTGCCAAGTCCAAAATTGGAAAAATTAAAAATTGAAAGTAATAGTGTTCGATTTTGGTTAAATGGGTAATCACATATAACAGAAACAATTTTTTTGTTATATGATATTGGATAAATAGTAATTATTTGTAATAAAACAACCATACGCTAGCGACCGCGCAAGGTTTACTTTAACAATACATGCGCGAGCCAAATGAGTGTAGCGAGAGTGGTGTGTGGGAGCACCCGGCGAACGCTAAACACTTTTGAACGGGACTTACAGATAGACACAAAAGAGTAGAAATTAATTATTACGGAACTAAAAAAATTCCATACTAAATTGTTGCCATACTTAACCATTACAAGTCAAATCTGACACTAATACGAAGAAAGTGGCTCCCTCCTTTAATTTCAACTCTTTTGTGTCGATCTATAGGACATAGTGAGCGGCAAGGAGTATCTTCTCTATCCGTAATAATGAAAGATGTTATTAAAATTCTACATATAAGAACGAATTTTACATATAAGATACTATTCCTTAATAGCTAGCAATTTTGTCTCTTAAAACTTCGTTTCGTTTTATCATTTTTTAAATCCAATTTGTCTGGCAATATGAATTGATACCTATAGCCAAAAAAGACAATAGGGGATATGCATAAAATTTTAAATGGCCTAAAATATTTTTTTCTTGAATACTTATTATCGTTATATTATAATGCAAACGTTTTTTTTTAATTTATTTATTATTTAAACCCCTAAAATAATATTTAAAAAGTGCAAAATAAGGGAGCGAAATTCAAACTTGCAAAACGCGCCACCATTGGTCGAACGTAATGTGACGTCATCTGACACGACATTGCATTCATCAGCGTCGAAACTTATACTATTTTACAAGTTTTTGTGAAAAAAATAAATAAATTTAATCTATATTCTTGTGCTGATTGTAATGAAGTTTAGTTTAGATTGGTAGTGAATCTTTGACGATGACTGAAGCTGGTTCTGTCATAGCACATTAGGATAATCTACCGAGAACAGGTGCATTTATGATAGCATATAATTTTGCATCTGTCGCGTCTCCAAGGCGCGATGTGGGTTGTGGTGGTGTAGCAAATGACAACCCCAGATTCTTCTTTGATATTCAATGTGGTTTACAATTTGATGTTGCGTGATCAACGGTTGGTTGGCAAGTGAAGTTATACAAAGAAAAGAAACAAAAACTAGACCAAATATGTAGTTGAGACGTATTGCTATAGAAAAGACGTAGGCGCGCAGACAGCATCGAAACCCGATTATACGAGCGCAGAGATCAGAGGATGTTTCATAGTATATTTAAGACAATAATATAGATTTTTATTCATAAATGCACACAGCAGTTTACCTAAAATACACCAAAACATTTACATATTGACACAAAAATATATGAGGCAAAACTCCTTTCCTCAACCGTAGAGTACATTTTTCTCCTTGCTCTTTTATTAAATTGTATTCAATATAATTTTCTGTATCTTCCTTTACCTGGAATAAATCAACAACCATAAAAAATTCGTAAAACCACAACAGGAATAAAGTTTTAATAGAAAGTTATAGCTACTGATCTTTTCTTATAGGGTAGGTTAATTTTATACTTACCGAATTTTCTAATGTTCAATAGCTAATGCAAAACTTACTTTTTACTAATTCACATTAAGCTGTATATAAATAAAGTATACTTTCGTTAAAATGATCTTCACAACAATGAACAAGATTTAGGAGATATATTATCCCTTCTCATCACCAAAGAGGATTTAATCACTATGCTCATCACCTTACACGACCGTCTTCGTATTTTCGCATCACTTGAAATACGAAAAAACACTTTCTCGGGTGTTTTTCGAATAGTATTTGTGCACTCCGGTACTATGCAATACTTATAAGATAATTTTTTGGCTTCTTCCATGGTTTTAAAGCTATTAAAACTGTAAATATGTATGAAATAACTGAAAAGTTCATAGTAAAGTCCCACTGGACGTGTCGTGTGACGTCACGCAAAGCGCGCGCAAAATGGCGGCGTTTCAACTGTTCTAATTTTTTCAATGTTTTAAATTTCGTTTTTAAAAATATCTAGAGTATTTTGAAGATTTTTTATATTTTTTTCTATGTTATAATGTCGTAAACTATTAATTTAAGGCAAGAAAAAAAAACATGAATATCCCCTATTATTGATGCGATTGATAGATTGACGCTTGGCGTCGCAAACGTCATATTCGAATGAGTAATTTATATACTGGTCCGAAATTGCTGTCAGCGCGCTTTCTGCACTATTTGCGTGCACACGTTCGGTCCTTTAATCCGAACGTTTGCACACTCTGAGCGATCTGACGTCATTAGTGACGTCATCGTTCAGTGCTAACGATGCAAACAAAAGATAGGTAGTGCACTGTGTGCAGCAATGTCAGATGAATGTCAGGCAATGTCAAACTGACAACTGAATACTTTAATTTGTAAGATCTAAACTTTCGGACAAGTTTTGTTGAACTAATATTGTTTAATGTAAAGATATTTAGCAGATTCATCGGGAAAACCTCAACATGCAATAATTCTGACCCATATTAAACTACCTGTCATTTTGACAGAACGTTCAAGCATATGTTCGTACCAACAAGTGGACTAAATTGATTTCAGTGCTAACGTTTGTGAGTAATGATATCTTTTTATGTCCACGCATTTGCACGCTTACCAACGTTTTCACGTATTCGATTAGAGGACCACGACATTAAATGAATGAATGAAAATTTGCTTGCTTCTCGCTTGCTGTCGTACGAGTACATACTACAAAAAATAAATAGTATTTAACAAGCCAAAACAGTGATTTAGTTTGTAAAACCATAGATTTTTTTAAATAATATTAAACTTAAGCAATTTATACGTATAATAAATACGTAAAAAGTATGTAATACTCGTGTCAACACATTAAAAATGGACCAACAATTCTCATTGACTTGGAACAACTTCCACGGAAACCTAACAAAAGGATTTGCCGGTTTATTGGGGAACGGTGAATTTGTAGATGTGACGATTGCTGTTGAAGGTCACTTACTACAAGCACATAAAGTTATATTATCAATATGCTCCCCTTATTTCAAAAAAATGTTTCAAACTAATCCCTGTCAGCATCCTATTGGTAAGTGAGCTGGAAAAAAAACCGACAAATGCATTGTTTAAAATAAAATATTGTTTGCCAACCTTAATGTCTTTTGTGCTCACATATTTACTCTGTTTTCTAGTTGTACTGAGAGATGTCTCCCACAAAGCTATGAAAGATTTACTGCTATTTATGTATCATGGAGAAGTTAGTGTCAAAAGAGAAGATCTGAACAACTTTATTGGGACTGCAGAAGTACTACAAATTAAAGGATTGACTAATAAACAGGTAATTTACACTTTTAGTCAGGTTAAATAAGCATCTTTAGTTAGCAACTTTATTTGTATGTAGTAGGTATTTACTATATTTATAACTTGCAGGGTGATGAAGAACCTAGTGAAAAGGAACAGGAGATACCAGCTTATGTAGAAAAACCTTCCAACCAAATTGATACTGAATCAATTGCATCTGATTCCTTTGATACTCCCCCAAATATTGAACAACAAAACAATGAACATGAGATTTTAAAACAAAGGGAGTTCATTGAGAAACTTCAGAGATTTAGCAATCTTAAACGAAAGTCTGATGAGTTCCTACAAAAGAATTACTATGCTGAAATGTTAATAAATGAAAAAAGGGCAAAATTAAAAGATAAACCTGCTTACAAGCCAAACAATCACCTACAATCCAATAGTAACTATGATACTATGAAAAAATACTATGATGACAATTTGGTAGAGATAACAACATCACTGAACTCTCATCACGCTCAAAAACCAACAGATTTAGTTAAAGACAAGGCTGAGTCTGTTGAACCCCATACCAGTCCAATAGCAATAAAAACTGAATGTGAAGATGACATCATAGTTACGGACCCTGCAATATGTAATATGGAAAAAGAATATGATAGCTCTAATAATGAAAAGAAAGATTCATACACGCCACTGGATTTCCAATCACCACAAGACAGTAAGTAGCTTTTTTAATATCTAACTTTTTTATGTTATAACAACTTATTCAATATTAGTATTATTTTCATGTTGCTTTCTAAATTACGTTGAAAATGCAATCATTTCACTTTATTAGTTCATTTTTTACTTTCGTAATTTCTTTTCCAAGCCTTCCTTCTATGAAAACACGATGGCATTTTCAACAAGTCACTTTAGCAATATAATGTTCGATTTTAATAAAATCTACTGAAAATGCCCATCGTGATTTCAGATTGCACCAGCTTGAGTTCCTTGTTCATGGATCTTAAAAACTTAGTGAATGGAAAAGTGCCTATGTTGAGGAATAGTTTGGAAATGTACCCAACCCAATCAATGGAACATCGTTTGACGACAATACCGCAGAAAGAAGACGGAAAAAAGAAATATCCTCAAAGGTCTTGTAGGTTGTGCTGGAAGATTGGCAAGAGGCGTGACACAAGGTTCATGTGTAGTGCCTGCGAACTGCCATTCTGCAAATCGCCATGTTTCGACATACACTGCAATGATGTACTTAAAGTATCTCAGTTGCAAAATGATTACTATGCACAATAATTCTCAAGATAAAATCTATGAGCACAAATATTTTTTAACTTTATATAAGAACAATCAAACAATGTTGTTCTATATTAATATATCTATCAATTTTAAACATATAATATATAAGAGTGTTAATAGCAACTAAGGTTTTGATCAAAACAATTGGATCTAAGATTCATGGGGACCAAACAGTTATGCTTGAGAAAAAATATTATCTTTGAATACTTCGCGAGACATTTACGTAACATTAAAAAGCTATTTTATACAAAAAGAAAACAATAAATAAGCTAGCACACAACTGTGATATATTAAAATTGCTCTCCTAAGTGCCAATATCAATTTTAAAATAGCTGCAAAGCAATAACTAATATTTAAATAAATGTTGTGCCATTTATACTTCTGCCATATACTTTATCTAAGACTAAATTTTATTGCTCATATTCTAGTCTATGTATTTTTTAAGATTAAGATTTTTATGTGTATTTTTAAAGCTTGTGAATTATGATAGAATTTTAATTCATTTTAACTTTTGTGCTCTTTATCATTCATTTTATTTTAAATCAAATTAATGTTTAAATAAAAAGTAAATCAACTGACTCATGGATTCGTAATTCACAAGTACAAAATGATTATAATCAGCATTCTTTATAAAATATAATTTTAATAATTAGATTAAGTTCACAGACCATGGAATCCATTTGCAATGAATTGATTTTTCTAAGAACCAAGTAAACATACATATTTATAAATATAGGTATGTTATTTTGATTACAATAATCAGTTAAGCCTGGTAAGATAATCAGGCAAATTACAATTACAATAAAGTTGTGGTCTGTGTGATAAGTCAACATATAAGATCTCTTTTTTTCTAATAATTTTAAGTACATAATTATTGGCTGAGCCATAATCATTCCAATGTTCATATTTACCATTTTTACTTCGAACAAAGTGTTCCTTGACTAATAAATATGAGCCTAGTTTTTAGCACAGTAGCTTTTAATAAGTGCTGTTTGAACTAAAAGGCTTATTTTAATTTTAAGCATTTAATACTTTTGTGTGATTCCATATTTTTAGATGTGTGTCCTTTGATACGATTTTATAATTATTTTACCTAATAAATCTATAAACATAATTATGCCTTTGATTAACATGTATCTACTCAGCTTACACATTTTGTATAAAGTTTAATTCTAAAAAAGAGTGCATGGTTAAACATGTTTGTTGGCACAAGATGTTCAGTTAAATTACTAGGAATGACCCTGCTACATTGTTCAATTCCAACATTTATTTGGTACAAAATAGTAATCACCGTTTTTTGCACATTTCAGGTGCATTATCACTAGTCGTCAACAATTCCTGTGAAGATCAGCAATTACCGACGAGATATAAGTATATCTACAGTAGAAAGGGACACAAACAGCTAGTGCATATGAACTTTGTTTATACAAAACATTCAACAACTCACGGTAAAACTTCTTGGAGATGTGTCCAGTATTTTTCACTGAATAGGTGCCCAGCCACAGTGGAAACCATAGATAATATGATATATGCTGTTAATCACCAACATAATCATGAAGATTGCTTCGAGAAACTATCCAGAAACAACATTTACGAAATGAACTCTCTACCTAAATGATGATTCGAGCATGACTTGTAAATAACAGAAAAAAAGTTCCTATTATTAGTTTTAGTGTCTGTAAATGTCTATTTTTGTTCTTAGCTTTCATCTAGTCAACAGAACCTTGGGTTTGATATAGAGAAACTTAGTTTTTTATGTTAAAATAATTTATCATCGAAAACAACCATACAATCTCACATACATAGTATTTACATAGGTAAAGTTTTAAAATAAATTATTCTAACTAATTTTTTGATGTTTTATTGTATCATTTTCAGACATGAGTGCTGCCATCCTTTTTCTTGGTCTGTGCTTTTTACTGAATCCGACATCTGTAAAATCAAACATTTATATATTAGTAAAAAATAGTATTTTCATAGCTGACCAAATATTAGAGAGTAAAAACATACGAATATCTAAATCTTCAGGCACGTGGCTAAGTCCAAATGACTTGGCAACTTTCTCCATATTAATTGCTACGACATTGAACACGTCTTTTAATTTTCTAACTTCTAAAGCTCTAATGTAGCCCTCCAAAGCTTCAACAGCTAGTTTGTGAAAATCGGGGTTTGCCATTGCTTCATCTATCTGGAAAAAAACAATTAAAATAATCTGATAGAGCCCGAAATTTCAGTGCAGCAGCTTTAGACTTCATTGGTCCCAATCCTTTGTAATATTAATATAGAAATAACTTAAGTTTTTATGCCATTAAAGCTAAAGGAGACTCATCACAAAAAAAAAGTTTTATTGCAGAATAGAGGCCGAGACTAGTAAGTAACTTACTTTCGGTTGTAAATTATAAAAGCTGTCCCAGGTTTCAAACTTGTCCAAAAATATCTTTGCCTCTTGCATATATGAGATAAAACCTTTTTCTTCCGGCCTTAGCAATAACACAGCATTGCCGACCGCTCCCGCGCCTCTGGCTGTTCTGCCTACTCTGTGTATGTATTCCTGAAAGACAAAAAATAAGTAATTTACTGGAAATAGATTTAAATCATTTATTAGTTGGTCAAAGAAGCAGAAATATCGTTTTTAAGTAAAGTAATGTAAACTACGAACATTATTAAACCAAAGGATGGTTAAGACTTCAAGAATACTTTTTAATATTTACCTACACCTATTATTTTTAATGTTATAATAAAGAATAACTTAACTACATACCTATAAAAAAATATCAGAACAAACTATATTACTTCTTCAAAAACATTTATTTTAATACATTACTAAATAAGTCAAAATATATTTTCTTACATTAGAATCGGCGGGGGGATCAAATTGAACCACCCAATCCACTTGAGGGATGTCTAAACCTCTGGCGGCTAAATCTGTACAAAATAGCGCTGCTTTTTCCGCGTTGTAAAACTCTTGTATCGTTGAAGTTCTGTCTGCTTGGTTCATTTTACCCTGAAATATTTAAACCTGCGATAAATAGTTCTGTGAGTATGTGTAAGTATAAAACATTGTTAGCCAAAAAGTTTGCTACATAATCGCATACAAAAACCTGGATGGAATTTGGTTAATAAATGCATAAACTATAAAATTTGTGACCTAAAATGTAATTTAATGTTTTTCTCAAAAAAACCGTGTAAAGAAATAAATAAGTACTTACGTGAATACACATTACGGGAACTTTGCAGTAAGTTGAAAAGAACTGATGGTGAAACACAACCGACTTGCAACTAGAGAAGAACACCATTACTTTTTGTTTCTGTGTCTTTTTCAATATCTTTTGCAGCCACCACATCCTCAATTCTGTCTCACAAATAACGTATCTGTAACAAACAAAAAACTATGCATCTACTTTAAAATAAAATAAATCTCCAGAGTAACAAACCAATTATGTGGCCCTAAAGTAAGCGTAGTAAGTGTGGCCCTAAAGGTACAACACAGTGGAATCAAGAACCTAGTTACACCCAGACACGAGGTCGAAAACCATTTTTTTCAAATTGGCCCTACACAGCGATCGAACCCAGGACATTCCGCTTAACAGTTCAGTACTTATACCGCTGCGCCACAGAGGTCGTATTTTTTTATTTATACATCCATCATATGCATGGCGCTCGTTAAATAAGGTTTCTTTAATTATTTTTGCAATTAAGTAAATAAAAATTAATTTATTTTTTTCAACATCGTCTGTACCTTGTAACTTAGGCTTTGCTACTTTGTTATTGGGCTTCGCGATCGCGTTTTACGATATCCGGAAGCTAAAACTTTGATCATTTTTATAGCTTGAACGCCTTCATACGCGGAAGCATATTGTAAGACAGTGTAAAAGTTCATATGAAAATATATTTGGAAAACAAAAAAATTAACTTTTACAATGATGTGGACTCAATATAGTGACCAAAATTCTTGTATTTTTCTAATACAAAGTATAAGAGAATGGCAATATTTTAAGATGGAGTGTTTTCATAAATAGGGCCTATCTTTTCTGTATTATACAAAACTAGCGACCCGCCCACGCTTCGCAATGGTAAATTTTTGGTCGAATTGATCACGAAACATTGAATTTTGGCTAACTTAAAGAAACTTCTTTCTAATGTTCTTTATTTACAAATTTAAATGAAAAAATTACCTAAAAAATGGAAAAAACCGCATCAATATCCGTCACGTAGTTTCGGAGGAGTTAACGGACAAACATACAAACAGACAGAATTAGCGACTTGGATTTATACTATGTAATGATAAGAAATCCTACTTAAATTTCTTACCCTTGTTTTAAACCTTCAACAGTAGCTTTTAGATCATCTTGACCAGTTTGTATTTCTTCTAAAGTCTCTTTCATAGCTGATTTAATAAGTGCCTCAGTCCTTTCTGATTGTGTAGCACTGAATAACATTGTCTGTCTATTTTCTATAATAAAAAATACAAAAATTGTAACAATGTTTTTAAAAACTTATAGAAATATATAATTAATACATACTAGGCAAGCGGCTTGTAATTTGTTTAAGGTCTTCTTCAAAACCATATTGAAAGATTTTATCAGCTTCATCGAGAACTAGGCATGCAACTTTGCTATAGTTGAACTCTTTCGTCCTCATGTGGTCAAAAAGTCTACCTGGTGTTGCCACTACTATGTTTAAACCTAGAATAAAAAAACTTAAGTTAGTCTTTAATTTTTTACTGTCACAGCAGTAATCTAAGGCAGACTCTTATTTAATTTTTAACTATTGACCTTTATTTATGTTAACATAGGTTACATAGAAATATTCTAATATGAAATTATTGTTTTCATGAAAATGGACATAACATTTATGTGATTTAGAATGTCCTATGTATATATCAAAGTGGATATACTTCATAGGTCACACACAATCAGTAACTTTGCTTTATACCATAAGTTCGATAATGCATTTGTATCACAAACCTTTTGAAAGTTCTATCTGCTGTTTTTTTCTATTTTCACCTCCAATAATCAATGCAGAAGTCATATTTTCATGATGCAATAATAAGTTCTGTAAAACTGCATTAGTTTGTGTTGCTAGTTCTCTGGTCGGTGAAATAATAATGCAGTAAGTGGCAGACTCTGCACGAAAAAGAAGTACAGTCAATGTAATAAATTGAATATTTTTTACCATCAATTTTTTTTTTTAATTTATATACAAAGTTTGACTTTTAAAACAAGTTTTTTTAAAAAATCATTTTGAGTAAGTACATAAGCAAAATAACTTACCACATGTATTGTCCTGTAAATGTTTCTTGACCATTTCTACACAAGGTATCAAAAATGCCAATGTTTTTCCGGATCCTGTTTTAGCTGTAGCAACAATATCAGAACCATCCAACGCCTTTGGAATTACTTCTGACTGAATATCAGTCATAACTTTGTATCCCATTTGTTTAACAGCTTCTAATGTCTCTGGAGATATCCTCTCTTTAAGGCGTTTAAATTTCATGATTCTGTTTTGTTGTTATAAAAATATTGTTTACTAAAAAAAAAACTTATAAAACATATTCCTATTCATAGTTATTTAGATTCTTAATTTTTATGGTAAACATAAGATAGATCTTAATAACTGATCTCTTTAATTGAGTACCTATTCGCAATGAACACATTGACAACTTTATGTAGCAATTTTATTCCTTCCTTGATAGAACCTAAAAATATAATTTTAAATTACTTTAGCATGTTCTCACTACAGTTTGAATAGGCGTGTGTAATAAAAAAGTAAACACGGGATTTACCTTCGAAGTTAAATGTTAGTAAGTCACACCTGTTTTAATTTTTAAACTTTATTTATTATTATATTATTATTTAATCTCAAAGTTAGTTCAAATTTTTTTATTGATAACCTGTTATCTTATTTAGACCACAGATTTGATTAAACACTCATTTATTACAAAAATATATCCCAGTATCTCCAAGTAATACAAGAAAACTAAGTTCAATAAATAAGTTGGTGAACTAAACTTTTAGGTTATATTTATTTATTTACTAACCACAGATTAAAAAAATATACTTCGTGCTACCACCATAACCATAGAATTCAAGGCGTGATTTGTGTTCGTATTTTGAAACGTGACTAGAGTCAGAATTAAAATTTATAATTATTATTATTATGTGGCCCTTAACCGACTCCTTGCCACCATCATTTTTCGAGCCTTTCGTCCGTGGCCCCATACAAAATTCAATGACGCGCTAGTCGCGTCACGGGCCCTCCTAAATGATGACGCGACTAACGCGTCATGGGCCACTGGTGATGTTATTACGCTATTTTAGGCTTTTTCAACTAAAAGAATACAAAGTGAGACCTGTTATTGTTTGTTATGTTTCATTTATTAGTTTAGTGTATTTAAAAGTGTCGATCTACGTGTTTTATACGAGATAGAAGGTAAGTTATAGATTTCTACCATTGGTTGTCAACCTGTGGGAAGTATTTTATCGCAAATCAAAATTCTTCCGTTTTTACATCTAAACTATTCATTGGTGACCAAAACATAGTAATTATTTTTATAGATTTGCTAAGTTCGAATCATGGCTTTAATAATAACACTTTTCAATAATTAGTAGGATAAATAAAGATACCTTTAGGTAGGCACCCTATGGTTGACAGACACTGGCAATTTAATTTTCCAAAAAAAAATAGTGGCCCTTGATATTGGTGTTCCTAATGAGTTAATTTTTATATAAAATAAGATATTTTATTGATTAAATCAAATAAAAATTTGAATTGCAACTATTTTCTAATGACGCATCTCTCGCGTCATGGGCCTCCCTGAAGGTTTCTTCATGACGCGCTAGGCGCGTCACGGGACAGGAGTCGGTTAAGTAAGCGCAGTAAGCTCTTGTGTAAAAGGTATCACACATTGGCCAAGGGAAGAATCTAGTTACACCCAGACACGAGCCAAAATGTCGAAAAACATTTTTTACGATGGATCGAACTCGAAACCATCCGCTTAACAGTCCGGTATAGTTACCGCTGCGCCACAGAGGTTGTCGAAAATTTGTGTTTACTATAAAAAAATAAAGTAAAATCAATTCTAATATCTTATTTAAAAAGGCAATATTTAATTGTACAAATAGTTTTAAAAAAATATAAAATCTGAGTGTCAACTGTAATTCTATAATCCGACCATTAGTGTTAAGCTGCCTAAACAAGTCCAATAATATACATAGAGGCCGCCATAGCGAAACTTTAGTTATTCCAACGAGTGTCAAACCAGTGTACTCTGAGTATTTTATATTCTTGTGTTGCCAGATGTATCACTTTTCCGCTTATTTCACCTATTTAGCCTTTGTGAAGATAAATCCTCCTTACACTTTTAACCAACCTGCAAGAAAACAGTTAATATGGAGCAGAGTTTTGACAAATTATAAATTGTTTAGCACACCTTTACATCAGATTAGGCATCTCATGCATTACTCAAAGAGATAAATAAACTTTGACGTCAAAGTTGGCACAATGTCGCCGCCAACATTTTTTCCCGGCGGCGGCGGTTGCAAGCTAATGCAAAGCAAATGCTAAAATCTGTGTCCGCCGCGCCGGTTCTAAATCGCGCTATCAAACTTCCAAATTCCTCTCAGTAGCCTCGCTTGGCATTAGACCCATGCTTTGTCAAAAAACTAAAGAAATATTTATCACACGGTCTAAAACTGTTATATTTTAGAATGGCTTTTGATCATAACCATTTATCATAAAGGGGGTCTACTGGGACTTATAAATAATAATAATTAATAATATCTAATCGAAATCGTATCCGTGCGACTGAAGTACGAACGAACTTGATGAAATGCTTTACTGGCACTTTATCACGAAAATTTAGCGAAATTAGTTGTCAAACTTGACAGTCCAACTAGGCGACGACACAAGTCCCGGTAAGGTGTTAAGACGATAATCGTAACGATGGGAAATATCGTTTTAAAAGTCGTAAGTCTCGGTCCCAATGTCGCGATTTTGATAAGATGCACGATACAACCGTCAAGCCCCAGAGCCTCGAAATTTTTTGTACGATCTATAAGTTAAAAAAGTACAAACTACTATCCTACTATATATTTTTTGATAATTGTGATAGTTTGTGAGTATGTGAGGATGTATGAATGTTTGTTACTCTTTCACGTAAAAACTATTGGACGGATTTGTATGAAACTTTGCAGTAATATAGGTTACTAGTGGCCGCCCGCGACTCCGTTCGCGTGAAAGTCGGTTTCCCGTGGGAATGAGAAGTTTTCCCGCGGTAAAAAGTACCCTATATGTTATTCTGATGTTTAACCTATATTACTGTAAAGTATCATCAAAATCCGTCAGGTAGTTTTTACGTGAAAGAGTAACAAACATCCATCCATCCATCCATCCATACATCGTCACAAACTTTCACATTTATAATATTAGTAGGATAACATCAATAGTATCAAACATCAGAATAACATATAGGGCACTTTTTACTGCGGGAAAACTTCTCAATCCCACGGGAAACCGACTTCCACGCGAACGGAGTCGCAGGCGGCCACTAGTAAGACAATAAATCCGCTTTATTAGAATTCACGTTTTTAAGTACGGTTACTGTATTTTTAAGGTTTTCTTATGGCAGCACAGGCTCTTCGTCATAAATGACATAATTCTTTCTCCCACTCACTCACTCTTATGTCGTGGTCCTTTAATCGAATACGTGAAAACGTTGGTAAGCGTGCAAATGCGTGGACATAAAAAGATATCATTACTCACAAACGTTAGCACTGAAATCAATTTAGTCCACTTGTTGGTACGAACATATGCTTGAACGTTCTGTCAAAATGACAGGTGGTTTAATATGGGTCAGAATTATTGCATGTTGAGGTTTTCCCGATGAATCTGCTAAATATCTTTACATTAAACAATATTAGTTCAACAAAACTTGTCCGAAAGTTTAGATCTTACAAATTAAAGTATTCAGTTGTCAGTTTGACATTGCCTGACATTCATCTGACATTGCTGCACACAGTGCACTACCTATCTTTTGTTTGCATCGTTAGCACTGAACGATGACGTCACTAATGACGTCAGATCGCTCAGAGTGTGCAAACGTTCGGATTAAAGGACCGACCGTGTGCACGCAAATAGTGCAGAAAGCGCGCTGACAGCAATTTCGGACCAGTATATTATTTCTTTGTGTCAAACTTGTGTCAAACTGCCATGCAATGCCATGTGATAGTGCGCGTGTGAAATAAATATTAACATTAAAACTTTCAGCAATGCCTACTCCAGATAAAATATTAATGCGTAAAATTAAAAAGAGAGAGAAAAAAAAACTCAAACTTACTACACTAAAAAGTAATGGCGTGGATAACGTTTCAGGTACATAACCTAATAGTCGTATCTCATGTGCTTGGCTCGTTTGCAACTTTACGACGCTAAAAATCTTATGTTATAGATGTTGAAGAATCCAGCGTTCAAACGAGTAAACCAATCATCAAACGAACACATGCTGATAATGAAACAAATAATGCACCTAAAAGTAAGTTTATTTCACTATCACACTTGGTTCGTGGTTATTTACAAAAATGTAACTTACCTAAACAACTTTAATCATTTTATTAAAGATTTTCCACAACCGATCTTACAATCTTATTTTCTAAAGTTATTACTTATAAAATATTTCTATTATCAAAAGTTGTACTAAAGTCATTTTTTATAGGTATAAAAAGTATCCTATGTTCTTTCCCAAGTTCAATCTTCATACCAAATTTCATCAAAATCGGTTCAGTGGTTTAGGCATGAAAGCGTAACAGACAGACAGACAGGTTTTCAATTTATTATTAAAGTTCAATATCATTATTACAGAAAAGAAAAAAAAGGTGAAGCCTGTAATTGTAAAAGATGAGGAAGAAGTTGCTGTTAAGGATGAGGAATTAGAAGAAAATAGTGATGATGACAATGCAAGTGATAGCGAAATTAAAATAGAAACATCAGAGAGTCAGTGTGAGTACTTTTGCCATAAATTAAAAGGGCTGATATATCGTTTAAATGTTTTTGTAGTTTTAATGTTAACTTACAGCTAAAACATTTAACTTGGGTTATTTATACATCAGATATTTGTTTTGTTTTTAATAAATAATTAAACAAAATGAAACACTCTCCATAATGCAACTAAAAATGGACTTGCTTCACAAAATAATTTGAAATTGGTAAAAAAAAACATCAGTATACAATCAACCTTTATAGAGTTTTACCCCTAATTAACGAATTTGATGAAATTAAAGAACTTGAATTTTTCTTGGTTTTTTTTGTTGTTTTTTGAATTATTTCTTTGTAATAAAAAAACAAATATACCATAATTTAACATCAAAACTTAGAACATTCTTAGTTCTGTATAAGCTAGACCCAACTAGAAAAAAGCTTATTTAATATATTTTTTTCTTACAGTGCCTGGCTCTAGTGTAAGCCTAAGTATACTTTCGGATCAAAAATTTGCTTCCTTAGAGGGCAAAGTGTGTGAACCCACACTAATGGGTATTAAAGAAATGGGATTCACCACTATGACTGAAATCCAAGCTAAAGCAATTCCACCACTACTTGAAGGCAGAGATTTGGTTGGTGCTGCTAGGACAGGGTCTGGCAAAACACTGGCCTTCTTAATTCCAGCTATTGACCTGATTTATAAACTCAAATTCAAGCCAAGAAATGGTGAGTGGTTTATTCAAACAACAATCTGATATAAATATTTACATGATGACAAAAGGCGAATGTGAAAATTTGACTCCATACTTTTATCAATACTGGTAGGTCAATCATTATTAAATTGAGCCTTCAGTGCAAACTGTTGAGGCACATTTAGTAGTGTTTGCCTTCTAGTTATTGTGAAGTATGTTCACAAATGAGTCGTTTTATGAACACAGAATGGATATCTGAATGTTGACTATCATATTGACATCTTATGAATCTTAAAACATCAAATAACCCTTTTTCTTATTGTATTAGGTACTGGGGTAATAGTTATTTCTCCAACTAGAGAACTAGCCATGCAAACATTTGGAGTGTTGATGGAGTTAATGAAATATCATCATCATACTTATGGTTTGGTAATGGGAGGAGCCAACCGCAGTACAGAAGCTCAGAAACTTTCTAAAGGTAAGAAGAAGAAAACCCTTTAATTTAATTCTGAAGTTACTACTTAAGAATAACCCCATAACATACGCCACACTTGACTAGCCTTTTGCTATAAGTAGATCAAGTGCCAATTATGGGGAATATTACTGCTCTGATAAATAATAATGCTATTTCCATAATAGTTTTATTGAACATATTTGCTACATTTTTTTATCTAGCACCTTTCCAGCAAACATTTTTAAAATATTTTTTTACTAGTGGCCGCCCGCGACTCCGTTCGCGTGGAAATCGGTTGAATGGTCGTGGGAATGAGATGTTTTCCCGCGGTAAAAAGTATTCTATATGTTATTCTGATGTATAACCTATATTACTGCAAAGTTTCATCCAAATCCATCCATTCGTTTTTACGTGAAAGAGTAACAAACATCCATCCATCCACCCATCCATACATCCTCACAAACTTTCACATTTATAATATTAGTAGGATAAGTTAGCAGATGAGATGCATATAGGATAGATCTTTGCGTATTCAACCAAATTGGTTAAATACTCAAAGAGGATATGCCCTTGATATAGATAAAAAATTTGCTTCTAGCACTTTACCAATTAATACCAATATATTTATGTTTCAGGTATAAATATATTGGTTGCAACACCTGGACGACTTCTTGATCATCTACAAAATACACCAGATTTTCTGTACAAAAACCTGCAATGCCTTATTATTGACGAAGCTGATAGGATATTGGAAATTGGATTTGAAGAAGAAGTTAAACAGCTCATTAGGATTTTACCTAGTAAGTTAAACTTTCTTTCAATTGTTTAAAATTAAAAAGTCATTTAGTTTTTCATAGGGAGATTATTATATTTTCTATTTTTTTAGAACGGCGACAGACAATGTTGTTCAGTGCGACACAAACTAAGAAAACCGAAGATCTCACAGCTTTGGCACTCAAGCACGAACCAGTATATGTTGGAGTTGATGATCACAGAGAACAAGCTACTGTTGATTCTTTGGAACAAGGGTAAATAATAACTTAACTGATGGATAGACTACGGTTACACTCCCCATAATATTCGCCACGCTTGTCTGATCCTAACCATGGATAGAACAAGTGCCATAATTGGGGTACATTAAGTGCTCTTGCGATAGGAGTAATGTTAACTATAGCATTTACTATTGAACACATTAGCAACAAATCTGGCCAAACAAAAATATGCTGTAATACCTTGCAATATGACATGGTTCTTATAGTATTTCTTTTTCAGATACATTGTATGCCCATCAGAGAAACGGATGATGGTTCTATTCACATTCCTCAAGAAAAATAGGAAGAAAAAGGTCATGGTTTTCTTATCCACTTGTATGTCTGTAAAATATCACCATGAACTATTTAACTACATTGACCTGCCAGTAATGTCTATACATGTAAGTTTGTTGTAACTTGTTATTTCTAATCTACTACTATCTACTATCATGTGACATAGGAATTATAAGTTTCTATATGATCTTAATTTTTTAGGGTAAACAACAACAAACAAAACGCACCACAACTTTCTTCCAATTTTGTAATGCGGAGAGTGGTATTCTTCTGTGTACGGATGTAGCGGCAAGAGGCTTGGATATACCTGCAGTAGACTGGATTGTTCAGTATGACCCTCCGGATGATCCCAAGGTAAATAATATTTACTAATATTAATAATGTGAAAATGTATAAGTATATCTATCAGTCTATATGTTCTACTTTCATTCACGTCAAACAGGTGAACCTATTTTAGTGCATTTTTAAATAGACATAGTGAGAGGAATATACTTTTACCCTGAGAATAAGTCATTCCTACGGAAAAACCCTAACTGCTGGTACTGTTAAATAAAAAAAGTTATTTTTTTAGGAATATATCCATAGAGTTGGCAGAACAGCTAGAGGACTTGGCACTAGTGGGCATGCATTGCTGTTTCTGCGACCAGAAGAACTTGGCTTCTTGAGATTCTTGAAACAATCTAAAGTAACTCTCAATGAGTTTGAATTCTCCTGGAATAAGGTTGCTGATATTCAACTACAGGTTAGTAAAAGAAAAATATAGTTTTATTATCTGTATCTGTTTTCTATGTTTAATTTGTATGTGACTTTTTTGAAATAAATTTTTAGTGAGTTTGTTTTAATATTAGGTACATGAAAGGTACATTTATTTGGGATAGTTAAAATAAGTCACTAACATTCTATAACCGAAAACTGAAGATACACCCGCTATATTGACAGTCAATGTGGCGGGTGTACGTACTCGCATGCAGTTATATCTTTGCTCTGAAGGAGGTACAATTTTTTTACTGTTTAGGTACTCCCGCCATTCTGACTCTTACAATTTTCACATTTGAAACTTGACATTGAAAAATTCAATTTATTTCAGTTGGAAAAGCTAATATCCCGAAACTATTTCCTGAATCAGTCTGCTAAGGAGGCACTCAAGAGTTATGTGAGAGCATATGACTCACACCACCTCAAAACAATTTTTGACATTGACACTCTTGACCTTCCTAAAGTGGCAAAAGCCTTCGGATTCACTGTACCACCAGCAATGGAACTAAAAGTAGCCGATAAAGGACCAACTGGCAAACGGAAAGGTGGTGGTGGCTATGGATACTTCAAATCGTTGAATGCACCAGGAACTTTCAAAAAGCAGGCAGAGAAAACTAAAATCTACAGACAGAAGGGTGAAAATAGGAGAAGCAAAAGCTGAATTATTTAAATAAAATTTTGTATTAATAAATAGATGTATTTTTATTATCTTATAATACAGGACCAGTATAATAGATTCTTTATTGACCAATCATTTATACCTTATCAACAACACATTGGTGACACTATAAATAAGTAACATAGTTGCAATACTGACACTCAAACTGATTACTTATCTGCAGAGTTCATGCAAACAATTTTATCCCTGTATAAGTGTATACATTTGGTACACATATTTTTATTAGATTTATAGATAAGAACAGTTTCATGAGTTTTCAGCTTCATTTATCCTTACTTCTTCTTTTATTTTTCGCTTCTTTGATACTGAAATAATAAAGACATACATTCTTTAGAAAAAAAACATACAATAGATACATACACCGACTCAACTATCGTGCGCGCACAATATCAAATGAAACTACACCACATAATTCTTATTGTAGGCATTTGCGCATAGAAATAATTTCAGAAATAGAATGATTCCTAGGAAAAATGGAGCACTCACCAAAATCTACAATTTCCATTGTACTGTGTGAGTTTTCAGTCTTATCAATATTTTCTTTTTTTACTTCTAGTTTCTTTGATACTAAAAGAAAAACATTTCATTAGGTAGGTCTTAGGGGCTTTTTGTGATTTACATAAAACATTTGACTTAACTGCATTAATAAATTAAGCAGTTTAGGTAACTCACACTTATTAATGTAAAAACTGATTTTTCTAGGAACATTTGAAATTGAAGTGTGGTGACAAAAAATATGTCTGAAAACATTTTAGTTGCGTTCATTGAGGTAATATTACCTAAACATCAATGGTTACAGATTATTTTTATGTGCGATTCAAGCTGCTTAATGTCCTTTCTTATTATCTCTAAAGAAACGAAAATACCTAAATAAACAAAAAACATACCATAATCTACAACAGGAACTTCCGTAAAACCGCTCTCGGTTTTATCATTTTCCTCCTTAATTGTTCGTTTCTTGGGTACTGAAAGTAAAACACATATAATGTTTGATTCCGTCAGAACATATACCCCCAAGAGTATTTATTAAAGACACAATCAATATTTACGTTAGCGTATTAAACCACATCAAAGGTATTGTAAAACGTTGTTATTTCTGTACCTAGTTTATATTAAACCAGATTATTTGTCAAAGTTTTAAACAAAATAATAGTAGGTACTTAATGAGCCTTACCAAAATCAACATCCGGCATTTCTTTGAAACCAAACGCTTTAGCCGCTGCTTGTAAATCTAGTTTCTTCATGTTAAATATTTTCCTTGGTTGATGTCGTTGGTAACACTTCAAAAATGCGTGAAATGCTTGTCGGGCCAATGTTTTCATCACTCCATTTGTTTCTATTAGGTTTTCTAACTAAAATCGAAAAATGTCCGTAGGTACAATGACGTATTGCAAAAACCGAGTAAGTAGTAGTAGATATTAGAAGTAAACCGACAACTATCCCACTTTAATGTATAGAATAGATTAACCACACGGTCATTTTAAATAAGAAGTAGTGCAGTTACCAAAAGCAATAAGTACCTATGTAGAAATCTGCAGATTCGTTAATTATGCCTTGTTTAATTGTAATAAGTTATTTTTACGCGGTAAAAAGTAATTTTTGAATTTTTAAGTTTTTTCCCTTGTGAGCAATATCCTATTAATTGTACTAATAAAGAGTTAGTGGTTGTTCATACAGACACTGATATCGATCCTCTTTATAATATTTAAATGAGTATTAATATGTATAAATAACTATTTATGAACAACAAGTGAACCCCACGCTTCGCAATGGTGTAATTTTGCCGACTTGTTCACAAGTTTCACAACCCTTGCAATTTTGCTAACTTAAAAAACTTTTTCTAAACGTTCTTTATTTACAAATTTAAATGAAAAAAAACCGGCCTAGTGCGAGTCGGACTCGCGCACCGAGGGTTCCGTACAAACCTGCAAAAACTACTTAAAATTTTAAGCTTTTCGGAATTTTTCTGTTACCTGTGCTGTAAGCTATTGCTTCTTACCAAATTTCGAGATTATATGTCAACGGGAAGTGGTCTTTAGGTTTTAATTCCCGTGCGTGTAGTTGCGAGTTTCAAAATATGCGGTATCAATGGTTGTACTTTTGCGTTTTGCGTTTTTGCGTTGACTTAGTTTTTTTTTTTTTTCACGGGTTAAAGGCAATTAGATCTAAGTATTTGATATGATTTTCAACTTGATAGCTCTACGCGTTCATGAGGAAAAAAGTAATAAGTTTATATTTATTAAAAAATATATATTTTGTAATGTAACTAAAAATTTAAGGTTTTCGGAATTTTTCCTTTATGTGTGCTATAAAACGTTGCTTCATGCCAAATTTCAAGATTCTAGGTCGACTGGAAGTACCCTTTAGGTTTTGATTCCCTTGCGAGTACTTGCGAGTTTCAAAATATGCAGCTTAAATTGCTGTTTCTTTTGATTGCGTTGACATAGAAGTTTGATTTTGTTACAGCTTAAAGGTATTATAGACCTGAGTATTTGGTATGAATTTCAATTTAATACCTCTACGCGTTCATGAGGAAAAAAGTAATTAGTTTATATTTATTAAAAAATATATATTTTGTAATGTAACTAAAAATTTAAGGTTTTCGGAATTTTTCCTTTATGTGTGCTATAAAACGTTGCTTCATGCCAAATTTCAAGATTCTAGGTCGACTGGAAGTACCCTTTAGGTTTTGATTCCCTTGCGAGTACTTGCGAGTTTTAAAATATGCAGCTTAAATTGCTGTTTCTTTTGATTGCGTTGACATAGAAGTTTGATTTTGTTACAGCTTAAAGGTATTATAGACCTGAGTATTTGGTATGAATTTCAATTTAATACCTCTACGCGTTTATGAGGAAATGGGTAGTAAGGTTAAAATTATTAAAAAAAAAATATTATGTGATGTAACTAAAAATTTATGGTTTTCGTAATTTTTCCTTTATCTTTGCTATAAGACGTTGCTTCGTACCAAATTTCAAGATTCTGAGTTCACGGGAAGCACCCTGTAGGTTTTGATTCCCTTGCAAGTGTCGAAAATTTGCAGCATAAACGGCTGTATCTTTTGATTGCGTTGGCTTAGAAGTTTGATTTTTTCACAGCTTCAAGGGACAGTAGACCTGAGTAATTGATATAAATTTCAGCTTCATACCTCCACGCGTTCCTGAGAAAAAGGGTCTTGACAGACGGACGGACGGACAACAAAGTGATCCTATAAGGGTTCCGTTTTTTTTCCTTTTGAGGTACGGAACCCTAAAAATACCTTTAAGATGGCGAAAACCGCATTAAAATCCGTTAAGCGGCTTAGGAGGATATAGCGGACAAACATAGAAACAGACAGAATTAGCGCCTTGGATTTATACTATGTAATGAAATGATAAGTGGGTACATTTTGTAGGTAGCTACCATACTCTTTTGACTAGACCTAAGAGTAAAATGTCTATTATAGTTTACCTTTTGCTGAATTGAATCAGAGGGCGAACCAAAAACGTATTTATCTAAATGAATGTCTTTCTTTTGTAGGAACTGAACAAATTCTTCTTCCTGTGGTGTTAATAATAAAACAGCATTTCCAGTGTTATTTTCTCCTCTTGCAGTTCTACCAACTCTATGAATATATTCCTAAAAACAAAGTTTAACTTAAAGGTTGTTCACAAAATAATGCAACAACTATTTAAAAGTATAAATAAATAAATATTATATTATATTAAAGCATACCTTAAAATCTGAAGGTGGATCATATTGAACAACCCAATCAATGTTAGATATATCTAAGCCTCTTGCAGCTACATCTGTACAAAATAATGCTCCTGATTTGGCTTCTATAAATTCTTGGTAGGCTTTTTTTCTTTTAGCTTGACTCTTTCTGCCCTGCCATACACATAATGTAAAAGTTTTTAACACTTTTAAAACCATATTTTATTGATATTTCTATCTGATTACTTACATGTATTGAAATAATAGCAGCTTTACAGTGTGTCCTAAGAAACTTATAGTGAAAATCTACAGATCTGCATGATGAAAAAAAAACCATCAATTTCATATTTTTAGCTTTCTGCAGCATTTTGAACAACCATGGAACTTTCTTTTCAACTGGACAGATGTAATATCTAAAAAAATACATAATTTTAAATGAGAAGACTTTTTGATGAATAAACATGAAATGTATGTGGAGCAAACCTTAAATCAGGTTCACCATTGAATGATTGGATTGAATAAACAGGAATTTCATCAGAATGTGACCAAAAAAGAGTAGCTATTTCACTGTAAAAGAGTGAAAGTTCATTGACTGAGACAGTTCATATATTAATCCATAATTAATCAGAAGCCAAAAAGTTTATTTACCCCTGTTGAAGCCCAGCAACTGTTACTGAGCTTTTCTTATTCTTCACAGATATTAATATTGGATCTGGAAGTTGAACCATTTGTGCAAGCTTCTGTACCTTTTCATCTATAGTAGCACTAAATAATGCTGTTTGTCTTGTTTCTACAAGAAAAGTTCATGACATCAAATATTTTTTTTTAACTCTTCAAAGGCTTAAATGCTAAGTTAACACTTACTAGGTAATTTTTTGACAATAACTTTGATGTACTGTTCAAACCCTTTATCTAAAAGTTTGTCTGCTTCATCCAGGATCAACGAAATCACTTTAGAACAATTTGAAACTGCTGGAGTATTTTCCATGTGGTCTAACAGTCGGCCTGGAGTACTTACAATTATATTAACACCTTAAAAAATATTTATATTTTAATTCAATTAAAGTCTCCTTGTAAACAACCATCAGGGTGATTTATACCCTACCTTTTTTTAGTACAGCAATATCTTTATCTTTTCTTTCCCCTCCGACAAGTAAACAATGTGATAAAGGGATGTCCACTAAAAGTTGCTTTAATACCTCATATGTTTGCATTGCTAGTTCTCTAGTTGGTGAAAGAATTATACTTCCAATACCTGCCAAAATATTTCCATTACTGATGATCATTGCCACTATGTAAGAATTCAATTAAAATATGAATTTAATACAAACCAGTTTTACTAGTATATCTACGCTTCAGTAGATTTTGAATGACTGGAATTAAAAATGCTAAGGTTTTACCGCTACCAGTTTTAGCGGCAGCTATAACATCTTTTTCCATAAGTAAATGTGGTAAAGTTTCAAACTGAATATGCGTAGGCTTAACAAACCCCATAGCTAATATTGCTTGGAGCATACGGCTATCGATTTTTCCTTCTAACATTGAAAATGACGATTGCGTTATAATTTTCTTGTATTCAGCACACATTTTCGTAACCGTCTGAAAGTTCACTTTAGATATAGGTTAGCTTATTACTTGAGTTGGTTTATAAAAAAACTGACTTTACTTTAAATAATTTATATTTCACGAAACTGTAGCAAAACACTTCTTATTATGCAGAAACAATATAAATAAATTCAATAATTGAAATACCTATTTCTAGAAATTTTAAACTATCACACTATCACACCACAACACAACAAACCACAACAAACGATGGAAAAAGTATGTCAAGTTGTCAATGTCAACATTGAGTGACGTTTAACTTTTTTTATTCCTTAGAATAATTGAGTTGAGGTCTGAGGCTATTCTGCCTAAAGTTCTGTCTTTCACATTTTTTTTATTTATTTTTTAAATTACCTTTCTTTCTTTAAGTGTAACGTGCTAAATCTAGCCATCTTCATCTATTCTTTAAAGTTCACTAGACCAAGGAATTGGTATTTGGTAATAACAATTACGGTAAAAATAGGGCTTTAATTCGTTTAACAATGATATAAGGTATAAACCCTCGCGTTCTTTCACTAAGTTTGTTAAATAAAAAAAATAGATTGTTATTGTTTTTTATAAACAAAACGTGAAATATATTTAGCGCTACACGATAAGCGGTAAACAAATTTTTTTGTTAATCAAAAAAACTTAAACAATTACATACCTACCTCCGTTTTATAATTAAATGTAGGTACCTACCTCATTAGTAGTTTTTAAGTTTCCATTCTACCTACCTATCCTTATACCAGTAAACTTTTAAAACGTGTGAACTACAGCTAGAAATATATTTAACATTAGAGCTCTATCCAATTAACCTAACCTTCTTCTTATTTATTTATTTACAAATTTATGTATCTACACAAAAACACATAAAAGGACAAGGTAATTAATTTCTTATCAAAATAAATATAAGACATGGATTTGAATGATAAATTTCTGGGTAGATAGATTGTATGCTATTGACTTTCATATCAATTTTATGAATTTTTTATCCTATATAAAGCATTGGTTAATAAATAATAAATCAATAAAATCACCAATAAATCAAAACAACATTTTATTATACTTTTACAATGTTTGTTCACTGTTAAATTTATTTTAAACAGCCATTTCTTACTTAACACTGAGGAATGTGTAATTAAAATGGTTTCAGTCTTCACAAGAAATGTAAACAAAATGCAGTGAAACCATACTTGCAAATAGTTAATTTCAAAAATAATATTATACTCTAAACTTTTATTACATTGAAATTGTGTACTGTGGAACAAAAAAAATATTTCCCTGAACACATGAAATGCACTCTTACAGTATTTTATCTAGAAACTTACATGCTAAATCACATAGTGGTGTGAAACTACACACTAAATTTTCACAATTCGTCATGTGTTGAGTGTTGTTGCAACTTGGCTTCATCACATGCAGCTGGAGTGCTAATTTCCATTTGATATTCACAGCGATAAGGTTCTGTTACTGTAGTAATCTTATTTTCAAGTCCACAATGGACATTGACTGTTGTAGTTCTACTAGGGCCATTCCAACATGCAATACCATTGACATATTTCATCACTGAATATTTGTTAGGTCCCTCACCAACCCATTCACCCCAATTGCCAAGACCAACCTCAGAGCCACCATTCTTTGACTTCTGAGTAACTTTCTGGAATAAACATAGTGTGTAGACATACTCTTTATCTTCATAATCTATACAAGTGCCATCTAGAGTGGCGAATTCTTGTTGCAATCCATAATCTTTATCTATGTTTTCTTTGATATTTCTTATGTTTGATTCAATTTCCCGGACAGTTCTCTCTGCATCTGTAAATTGACTACGGGCATTTGTTGCTTCATCTACAAGTTTTTGTGTTTCTTCATCATATCCCTTATTTTCTGGTTCTGATTCAGATGGATCTTCTAAGTCTAAGTTGTCGTTATCATCTTCAGTTCCCATATCTTCACTATCTATTTCTTGCTCTGCATTTTCTTCTGGATGTTCAGGCTCATATTCATCAGCTTCTTCTGCTGGTTTGAACATTCCCTGCTCCATCATGAGTAGGGGTTTCAGCAGTGACCATGTTGAAGTTAGGAAGGTATCTTTATCTACAGATTCATTATCACTGAAGAAATATTGTACCTCTTCAGCATCAACTTCACCATCTTTGTTTTTATCAAAAACATTGACTACTTTGATTTCATCTACTGTTAAAATGCCATCATTATTTGAATCAAACCTCGTAAAATGTTCTAAAGCTTCTTTGGCAGTTTTTTGTTTATCTTCTTCCTCTTTTCTTTTCCTCTCTTGCTCTTCAGCCTCTCTGTAAACTTTTAATACCTCATTTTCTTTTTCTTCAAGCAGATTTTTTATTTCTTCCTTCTCAGCCTTAATTTTTTCAGCCTCTTCTTTATCTTTTTCTAATTGGGCAAGTTGTTCAGCCATTTCACTACGTTTTTTGTTACCCTTTTCAATTAGCTCTAGCCTATATTGGCTGCCTTGTTTGTGAAGTTCTGCTTGTTTTTGAGCTTCCGCTCTTGCTTCGCGACCTAGATCGTCGCAGGTGTTTCGACAGAAATCTGGCACTGAGTATTCGTCAGTACCATCGCAACAGTCGCAAATACCATCGTTTACACGGGAACTCGGAATGTTCTGAGACCGGTGACCAGCGTTCGTGCAGTGGAAAACACCATTCAAACAAGCTGAAGTGCCAGGTTCATCACTGCCGTCGAAGCAATCACAATAGTCATCATTCACATATGCAAAAGGTATTGTTATAGTTCCATCAAAGCAGGTGAAGTCCTTTGTCGGTGAATAAAGCGGAGCTTTTGATAGTGGAACACCGCGAGGCCGGGGCACCTCAGATTCAACATTTTTAACTAATAAACTTAATGACGCTGCGAAGAAAATTAACTGCTTAGTACTTATTAAATTAACCATGATTTTAGATTATTAAATTAGAAAGTCAACCACTCGCAATAGTCGTAATTCACGCAGTAAATCCTTATGATATGATGAAAACTCTTAGCAGAAGAACGACAAGTCTGACGACGAACACGAATCCAACGAAATTCCCACTGATTGACAGTTGACATTGACACCGCTGACGTGACTGGGTTGTCATTTGGCTTGATTGACTGGGCTCGTTCTAAGCCTTTGAGTGAAACAACCGGTTAATTTTTACACTCGCTCCAAAACGATGAAAAAAACGTATGTTTTATAAACACTATTTGATTAATATTAAAAGCTTAATACATATAAGACGAAGTATTTCAGTATATTCTTGTATTTCGAAATGTCTATAAATAATTCAAATCAATATATAGATACCTATATTTATAGAAATTGCTTTATTTGTGTTACTGACGAAAAGCCAGTGAAAAGAAATTTAATAATTCCTGATAAAATTGTATTTAAATTTGTATTATTTGATTGTTTAACCGACTCCTTGCCACCATCATTTTTCGAGCCTTTCCTCCGTGGCCCCATACAAAATTCAATGACGCGCTAGTCGCGTCACGGGCCCTCCTAAATGATGACGCACCTAACGCGTCGTGGGCCACTGGTGATGTTATTACGCTATTTTAGACAATTTCAACTAAAATAATACAAAGTGAGACCTGTTATTGTTTGTTATGTTTCATTTATTAGTTTAGTGTATTTAAAAGTGTCGATCTACGTGTTTTATACGAGATAGAAGGTAAGTTATAGATTTCCACCATTGGTTGTCAACCTGTGGGAAGTATTTTATCGCAAATCAAAAATCTTCCGTTTTTACATCAAAACTATTCTTTGGTGACCAAAACATAGTGATTATTTTTATAGATTTGCTAAGTTCGAATCCTGGCTTTAATAATAACACTTTTCAATAATTAGTAGGATCAACAGTTACCTGTAGGTAGGCACCCTATGGTTGACAGCAAATTTAATTTCCAAAAAAAAATAGTGGCCCTTGATATTGGTGTTCCTAATGAGTTAATTTTTATATAAAATAAGATATTTTATTGATTAAATCAAATAAAAATTTGAATTGTAACTATTTTCTAATGACGCATCTCTCGCGTCATGGGCCTCCCTGAAGGTTTCTTCATGACGCGCTAGGCGCGTCACGGGACAGGAGTCGGTTAATAGTGTTCAATTTATAGTTCATTTGTAATGTAAATGTAGGTACTTTTGTGATAGGTAGTTGCAAATGTTAAGTAACATTAGTTAGCAAGTAAGTTTTATTGTACAAATAAATCATGTTCTTTTTTGTCGTATCATTTCATACACCTTTAGGGGCTGCAAATATGTTAGGAAAAATTGTATTCGGAATAGGTATAGCATACCTAAGTATCTAAGTTATTTTGTACGTAGGTGATAAATAACTGTCTGTATTACCCACGGTTAGTTAACATTTAGGAAATATAAGGAGAAATGTTAAATAATTGTAGGTAGGCTTAGAGGAAGGTGCGGGGTGAGGATATTGATGTACCCTACAGATAATTAATATTTGCCATGTAGGAGGCGGAGCTTAAAAATATTAATTGTAGGACTACCCCGCTAATGCCACCTTGACCGTGGGTAGGTACCCGTAAAAAATTGATATTTGCAGCCGGTGTATGATTGATTGGTCAATTTTGTGCTCTGCGAAGTACTTGACTATCGAAAAGCAACTTTGCCTATGTAAATGGGGCCGGCTGGCCTGGTTTTTGTTCGCTCTGGACCGGCCCCCCCCTAAAGGAAATGGGAAAAGAATAAACAAGAAAATACAGTCCACTGCATAGTTTTATTGCCAGCTAATTTGTCCTTTATTATTAATTATTTCATTATTCTTTATCTCATATACTCAAATAAAAGTCAAAACTCACGAAAGCCGAACGTCAAAACTAATTTTGTACCTTTTTTTGTCACAGTAAAATTAATCATCGCTTTGAGGAGTTTGTCTAGGTAATTTAATCCAGACAGCTGATCGAACAAAGTCCTGTTTAAGTGTCTTTACTCTCAAACTTTGAAGAGCGTACTCGTTTTTCGCTCGGACGGACGTAGACTCTAAACGTAGTTCCAAATTACCGGCAACAACCGGCAATGAAACTTTTTGCTCTGAACGACGTAAAACATATCTGAATACAGTTTTGAGTCAGTTTATTTTTACATACTGCTACCAATGATTCAATATCAGTATATCAATTATGAAAGTAAACAGTTTTTTTTATTATAAACTTGAGTTAAACTTTGAATTAAAAATGTTTACAAAAAAAACCTTTGAACATTGATTGATAAGCGCAACCAAAAACAAATGATTGATTGATTATACTTACAATGACGTCGCAGATCATGGACTATGGACTTGTTACATTAATTTTTATCTAATATGATTATGTTATTGATAGAGATAAAAAAAAAAAATACACATAGCAATGTCGTCGGTGAGGGTTGCCATGGAGCTTCTAGTTGTTATGTCAATTTGGAAATAAAACTTTCTATTCGCATCGTGTGTAAAATTCTATTTTATTTCTTATTCGGATAAATACAAAGATTTCAACGTTAGATTCCATTTTCCTATTGCTGTCCAAATATATCGATCCAACAAATGGTAGCAGAGCGATGAGAAATGACTTCATCCTCCTATAGAATAGAAGCCCTCTCAAAAGGAAACTACGATACCTGGAGTGTCCAAGCTCAGGCAGTATTAATTAAAAATGGATTATGGAAGTACACCAACGGCGAAATTAAAGAACCCGAAATTAAAGAAGAAAAAAGTACGTTTTTACAAAATGATTTACTGGCAAGATCAGAACTTTTGCTTCTTATTTCACCATCTGAACTAAAACAAGTGAAGGGTTGTGTAACCTCGAGAGAATTATGGCTTAAACTAAAAGGTATTTATCAAAGTACGGGTCCTGCTCGAAAAGCCACCTTATTGAAGCAGCTTATTTTAAAAAAGGCTGATAAAGAAGATGTTCGTGATCACCTAAATAATTTCATGGACATCGTTGACAAGCTGGCTGACATGGGCGTCGACTTACATCCTGACCTGCTAAGCATAATGATGTTATATAGCCTACCTACTTCATATGAAAATTTTCGTATTGCAGTAGAAACTCGAGACAATTTGCCAAAACCTGAAGAATTAAAAATAAAGATATGTGAAGAGAGCGAAGCGAGGAAAAACATAAACACGAACGAAAACGAAGAAGCTTACTACAGTAAAAAAGGAAGATACTGTCAAAAATGTAAAAAGAAGGGGCATACTACACTGACATGTTGGAGTAAAAAGAATAAAGATAATAATGCATCCAGAAATTCAAGTGACAAGAAATCTGAAAAAAATTTCAATGTTTGTCTGAAGACTGGTGCAGAAATGTCACAAGAAAACTTATGGTGCCTTGACAGCGGCTGTACATCACACATTTGTAGTGAAGAAAGCTTGTTTGAAAATATAAAGTTTGAATCCAAAGTTTTAAACTTAGCCTCAAATAAACATACGACAACCATACAAGGAAAAGGGAAGGTAAAAATGTCAAAGCAAAAAGATAAATATAATTTGATTGACACATTATTTGTCCCCGACTTGACAACTAACCTAATGTCAGTTGCAAAGATAACTGAAAAAGGGAATAAGGTTGTGTTTGAAAAAGAAAAGGCGTACATTATTGAAAAAGATGGAACTGTCATACTGACAGCAAAGAAAAACAACGGACTTTATTACCTGGAATTTGACAAAACAAAAGATACAGCAAACTTTACTCCCATGTCTGGAAAAACAAGCAATATAATGCAATGGCATCGGAAACTTGGCCACATAAATGAAAGAGATTTGCTTAAGATGGCTAAAGAAGAGTTGATGTATGGACTTGATCTTGGTGACGAAAAGTTAAATGATTGCGAAACCTGCATAAAAGGAAAAATGTCAAGTCAACCATTTCCACATCACGAGAGTATTTATACATCCGAACCCTTACAAATAGTTCATAGTGATGTATGTGGACCATTTGAACATGAGTCGATGGCTGGATCAAAATATTACGTCTCATTCATTGATGATTTCACCAGGTACTGTTGTATTTACTTCATAGCAAAGAAAAACGAAGTATTTGAAAAATTTAAGGAGTATAAAAATAATGTAGAGAATTACACTGGCCTAAAGATTAAGAATTTGCAAACCGACAACGGAAAAGAATATGTGAATACAGAGTTCAACAATTTTCTGAATTTGCATGGTATCCAAAGAAGGCTAAGTACACCGTATACTCCGCAACAAAATGGAATCAGCGAGCGGAAAAATAGATCCCTGATGGAAAAAGCCAGATGCTTGATGCTAGAAGCTAACACCCCGAAATACTTATGGGCTGAAGCTGTATATACAGCTAATTATCTTATTAACAGGAGTCCAGCGAAAGCTTTGAAGGGGGATACACCATACAAGAAATGGACAGGCAGAATTCCATCAGGAAACCACCTGCACATCTTTGGCAGTAAAACGTTTGTTCTAAAGAAAAGAAGAAAGGGAAAATTATCCGCAAAAGCTGAAGAAGGCGTATTTCTTGGATATGCTAAGAATGCTAAAGGATATCGAATTTATATTCCTGAAAGAAATACTGTAATAATAAGCAGAGATGTTAAGATTTTAAACAAAATGTATTTTGAAGAAACTGAAATCTACTATGACGTTATTGAAAACTTGGAGCGCAAACCTGAAAAAGAGAAAAATAAACAGATAGGTACAACAAAAAGAGGTAAAAAGAAAAACCTTAACAAAGAAATAGACTTAGAAGTAATAAATAGAAAGAGTTCTGATATAGCTAAAGAGGTTCCGTCAGTAGAATCAAAAAAGTCTGAGTTTTTACCTGTACCTGACATCACAAATGAAGAATCATCATCAGCCGAAGAATCTTTTGTTGAAGCAATTGAAACAAAGACACAAGAAAGACCAAAAAGAAATGTCAGACAGCCTACCTGGTTAAAGGATTACGAGACAGGAGGAGATTTAGAAGAAAGTCAGCTTGCATCTGAAATATCATTTCTGTCTGATGGTGATGACCAAGATGATGATTGGAGTGAAGCAATAAGATCCGAATTACGATCACACATAAAAAATGGTACATGGAAAATAGTTAAAAGAGAAGAAAATATGAGAGTAATTGACTACAAAATGGTTTTAAGAAAGAAAATGAGCCCAGACAACAAAACAATAAAAAAGGCACGCCTTGTGGCACGCGGATTTACACAGCGACCTGGTGAAGATTATAATGAAACATTTGCACCAGTTGCTAAATTAAGCTCTATAAGGACAATTTTTGGTATTGCTATTCAAGAAGGACTACATCTAAATCAAATGGATGTTGTTACAGCATACCTTAATGGAAGTCTTGAAGAGAAAATATATATGAAACTTCCTGATTATGTTGAAAGATATGTTAGAGAGATATTAGTGATGGAATCAGAATCCGACGACTTAACAATATATGAAAAAGCTAAAGAAATTCTCCAAGATCTAAAAAATATTAATGGAGAAAAGGTATGTTTATTATTGAAAGCACTTTATGGACTTAAGCAGGCAGGGAGGCAATGGTTCAAAAAGCTTGATTTCGAATTAAAGAATATAGGTTTCGAATCATCCAAAGCTGATCCTTGTGTTTATAAATACACGAAAGGAGGAGACAGAGTTTTAATTGGAATCTATGTTGATGACATGATAATTGCCTGCTCAAGTCAAAAGAAACTAAAAGAGATAAAGGAGATGCTGAATAGCAAATTTGAAATGAAAGATTTGGGTAAGCCAAAGACTATTCTCGGAATGGAAGTAGAATTAAAAGAAAAAGAGATTATAGTCAAACAAACAAAGAAAATAAATGACATGCTTAAGAAGTTTAAGATGGAAGAATGCAAAGCTGTCTCGACACCGATAGAGCCAGGTATTGCGTTACATCGAGAGCCTAATAAGGAAGAAGGTAAAGACTTGCCTTATAAAAATTTGATTGGGATGTTAATGTTTTTGGCTACAAGGCCTGACATTGCTTTTGCCGTGAGTTATCTTTCACAATTTAATGATTGTTATAATGAGACACATTTCAAAAGTGCCAAACGTGTTTTAAGATACCTGAAAGGCACAAAAGATATTGGATTAAGATTTAGGAAGACAGAAGAAAATCTGTACGGTTTGGCCGATGCCGACTGGGGTGCAAACAAAGTAGATCGCAAATCATTTTCCGGTTATTGTTTTAAATATGCAGGTGCCACAATAAGTTGGGCATGTAGAAAACAGAAAAGTATAGCACTATCAACAGCCGAAGCCGAATACATAGCTCTGACCGAAGCTGCCAAAGAAGCTATTCATTTGAGAGCCCTTTTCAATGACTTGGGTATTAATCAAAAGAGTGTTTTAATACTAAATGATAATCAAGCGGCCCTGAAGCTATGTCAAAATCCGATTGTTACTTCCAAGTCGAAACATATAGATCTCAAACTACACTTCATAAGAGACTGTATCCAAGATAGCTTGATATATGTAAGGTACATGCCAACTGAAGATATGGAGGCGGACTTGTTAACAAAAGCGTTACCGAGTCCAAGGATGATGAAGCTGAAGAATGCCATGGGACTCCACTAGTTATGTGAGGAGGAGTGATAGAGATAAAAAAAAAAATACACATAGCAATGTCGTCGGTGAGGGTTGCCATGGAGCTTCTAGTTGTTATGTCAATTTGGAAATAAAACTTTCTATTCGCATCGTGTGTAAAATTCTATTTTATTTCTTATTCGGATAAATACAAAGATTTCAACGTTAGATTCCATTTTCCTATTGCTGTCCAAATATATCGATCCAACAGTTATTAATGAATTATTAACTCACAAATAAAAACTTTTCACGGGCTATTGACTTAATATACCGTTTTCAAGAAGTACCTTTAAGACGCAGACTTTTGCACAGATAGATTAAGTGAAATACTATTTTCATCTAGGTACGGGTGCCATTTTGGTTTCTTGTAAACCCAAGTCAAAGTTGTGAATATTGCCGCCATTATTTTTCACTATCTACAATACAGACAAAACAATGACATGTATATCCTATATCCTATAGCAAAACCGAAGTCATTGTATTCTTGTATTGGGGTCCCTATAATGTACGACACAGTATTGCACGACATGATAATTCGCGACACGTATTTGCACGGCCAGTAATCCGCGACCAAGGCGTGTCGCCAATTACGGGTCGTACAATACGTGTCGCGCAATATCAGTACGTGCTGATATTGCACGGCCTGGAAAGCCCGACATGATAATGTACGACCCGTATTTGCTGACATTCTAACTAGTCTCCTATTGGCTAAAAGGTCACCTTCTCATTGGTCGGTTCGCATGACGTATGTCAATTTCATGCTCCGTTTGAACTTTAAAAAGTATATTTTTCTTGGTTAGAGATTTACTTGCTTGTGCGAGTACAAACAAAACTTGTCTATGACTAATTAATATCAATATCAATAGGGAACGTAGTTTAGGTTATTTTTTAACAATATAAATTAAGTGTGAACCGGTTGGTTGTAGTCGTTACTATAATAAATAATTCAATAATTAATTGCGTCCTACATAATGAAATTTGTGATTTGACCGAGGAATATCTGAAATTGTCGCAGTTTGTAAATAAACAACCGTTGCAAGGGAGGTCTATGTTCAACTGTGGATGATTATGATATGAAGCTGTTTCAATGTGCGGAAAATATTTTAGATTACAGAAGCTACAGGTAAAATATTGGATAATCCCAAAGAAAAGTTTCCCTAGTGCAAACTTTTATATGAATACTAGATATAATTTACCAGGTTGGACTAAAGAAAAAGTGACAAATGGTCAATTCAATTGACAGTACTAAAAATAATACAGGAACATTAGTTTTGAGTGAAAGATGTTACCTACATTGTGCAATGTAGATTGTGCTATGAATCAAAAAGGAACACAATACTTTAAGATCTATTGGTGCAATATTACCCTCTGTTTAACTTACATTAAAGCGAATGAATGTTCAAATGTTATATGTAAGTATATCGGATAAATATAATAGCATTTAGGAAGTTAAATACTTTTTTATTTCGGTTATATTATATTTATTTACTTTTACAATGCTCGCCAAACTTACTTATATATATTTTATTAATTTTTTTTGTTCTTTAGGTTACTAATTAACCTTGTTTGTTCAATAGTTTTAAATTAAAGTGTCTTTTGTTACTCAATAACATTAGGGTTTTAACATTATTACTTTTATGTTAAGATGTTCCGACCGTTAAATCATGAATAACTTTAATTTTGTAATTCCACCAAGTGTAGAGTTGCTGTATATCTGCCATTTGTTTTAAAGAAATACTGTTACTTATTTTGTTATAGGTATAGTTTTTAAAAATGTTGTTTTAAATAAAAGACTACCTTATTATATCTGCTTAGCATTATAACAATATTTGTTAGATACTTGTGTCTTTTATTAGACCTGGCATGTCATTAAATAAATCTTTTAAAAATAACATCTTTGGCTTTCTTGTACCATTTAACCACCACCTACTTACTACAGTTAAGTTTGTAGCAAACTGAACAGAAAGTAAATAGTTCTTCCTTACTATTAGATTTACTATAAGTAACCTATATAAAACTTACAAACAACTTCTTATTGAAAAGAAAAACCTACAAGGTAACCAATTTTTTATAACAGCAATCAGGTATGTTGGCTTAAGAAGAGACTTTAAAGCGGGACATTTATTATGATATAATGTTTAACAAGGATCTTAGAAGCAAGATAGTTATGTTATCTGGCGTTGCTACTCGCATGGTGGCCTTCATTGCTTAGCTTGCTGAAATTGCAGTTGCATAGGTTGATGTTCAGTCTTAGTTCCTACAAAGGTAATGTTATAAGGTTTCAGTACATAGACTTCTGTACAGACATGTATTGTATCTCAGTTAGTTAATAAATAGTTTTTAATTCATTTAACGGTTTTTAAAAAGACCACTGTTCCTGAACTTTGACTAGATTGTATTGGAATAACAATTTCAATTGTGGAATATACAAACTTAAATTATTTCTATACTTGATAAAAAAACATGGTACATTGTTTATTTAAAAAAATAAACTTTTGTTATAATATTAAAAGCTTTAAATAAGTGTTGGTAAATGATAACACACAGAATTTAAAATGTTTCATTTAAATATGCATAGAAGTTAATAAAAAAAAACCTTTTGTGTTTTGCCATGCCAAAATTTTACCTATTTTTCCTATAGAACAGTGACATTGTAGGCATTGGATAAATCTAATACATAGAGGGTAAACTAATGCTAAAATGTTAAAGACTTTCTTCATATTCTCCAATCAACATTCAACGACAAACTCATGTTTTTTAAAAATAATAAACCATATCATAAACATACTTCTTAAACATTTAAATTCATAATTAAATAATCCATAGTGCCACGTAATTCAAGACGTCTTTGTTACTTCTTAGCAACGCAAGATATTTTTAAGAGCCTGCCAGCTTGCTGCAAGACGATGCTGTCGTAATCCTGCATCATGAAGACAAAGTTGACTTGAGTTAGAGGAGTCCCTGCAGATATTATTGAACCTTCTTAGTTTTCCTACGCTTAAACGGATGGAGTAACTGCAACAACTCCTTGAGAGGACATTTGAGGACAAAAACATTTTAAATACTACATTTGTTTCGCCGATCAGTAGCTTGCTGCTTGCAAAGTGCCTTCATGATTATTAAAATTGTAATTAAAGTACTTAAAGTGTCGAAAACATTATTATTTCACAGTATTATAATGTAATAGGTTAGGTATCAATGTTTTTCTTATGTTGCCTTGCCTGACAGTGACAGTTACAGCTACCAATGACTTAGGTATTATTATAGCTAAAAGTGACTTGTTTATAAAAAAACGATCAGAAAAAAATATGGAGACTTTTCAAATTCAATTCTTTTAACCAATGGAGATAACAACAGTTAAAAAATAACAAGAACATAATTTTCAGGCACTTTTAGTGGAGGGTAGGGAGCGTAAGTGATGAGACAAAATGAATGATTGGTTTAATTTGACAAAATTGGTTTAATTTTGCTTATTCTGTGCCTGTTACTTTTATTTGAAGTATAAAATGTTAAAGTAAAAATAAAAACTACGCAAAATTAAAAACTGATATGATGATAGAAACGAATGTATTGCTTTTTTCTTATTTGACAATAAACAAAGTCATATCATAGCAACGCTACTCTAGTTTTTACAAACAACATAGGCTTAGAACATTTGCTTTACAGAATCTTTAAAGCAAATTTTCTAAGCCTATGTTGTTTGTAAAAACTAGAATCTTTATATTTATTCAGTCTTAACATAAAATAAAGTCCCGTTTAAAATATCATAATTTCTGGCCGTTATTAAAATGTTTATGAAGGAAAATCATAATGCAGGAAATCCCTAATTTCAATGAGCGAAAAATGTAATAATATCATAATAATAATAATTCTCCAGACTGACACACCAACTGTGTGGCCCTAAACTAAACAAAGCTTGTAGGTACTATAGGTACCACACAATGGACTAGGGAACCCAGTTACACTCAGACGCCAATATCGAAAAACTATTTTGACGAAGGTTACACGCTGTCTATGTTGTGTACTTCTTTGTTCGTGGATTTCTTTGGTTATTTCTGATTACTTTGGACTCATCTTTTATTCTATATCATTTACTAGTGGCCGCCCGCGACTCCGTTCGCGTAGTCGGTTTCCCGTGGGAATGAGATGTTTTCCCGCGGTAAAAAGTATCCTATGTGTTATTCTCATGTATAACCTATATTACTGCAAAGTTTCATCCAAATCCATCCAGTAGTTTTTACGTGAAAGAGTAACAAACATTCATCCATCCATACATCCTCACAAACTTTCACATTTATAATATTTGTAGGATATTCAATCCTTTTACTTTTTTAAAGGTCCAGCTGCGTACTTAGTTTGTTCAGCGCCATCTAGCGAATTTGTATGAACTATTTTTTTTTTTTTAAACCGTTCATTGTAAGGTGGTTATGTGCTGTATAAATTTACTGCAAACAGTTCACTATAACAATTTCAAATACGCAGACAGCTAAAAAACATGTTCATTACTATATGTATACCTACCTACCTACCTATCTAGTAGATAGTATCTACACTGAGTTCACAATAAAAATAATAGGGGATATTCATGTTTTTTTTCTTGCCTTAAATTAATAGTTTACAACATTATAACATAGAAAAAAATATAAAAAATCTTCAAAATACTCTAGATATTTTTAAAAATGAAATATAAAACATTGAAAAAATTAGAGCAGTTAAAACGCCGCCATTTTGCGCGCGCTTTGCGTGACGTCACACGACACGTCCAGTGGGACTTTACTATGAACTTTTCAGTTATTTCATACATATTTACAGTTTTAATAGCTTTAAAACCATGAAAGAAGCCAAAAAAATATCTTATAAGTATTGCATAGTACCGGAGTGCACAAATACTATTCGAAAAACACCCGAGAAAGTGTTTTTTTCGTATTTCAAGTGATGCGAAAATACGAAGGCGGTGGTGTAAGGAGATGAGAAGGGATAATATATCTCCTAAATCTTGTTCATATTGTTGTGAAGATCATTTTAACGTAAATATACTTTATTTATATACAGCTTAATGTGAATTAGTAAAAAGTAAGTTTTGCATTAGCTATTGAACATTAGAAAATTCGGTATAAAATTAACCTACCCTATAAGAAAAGATCAGTAGCTATAACTTTCTATTAAAACTTTATTCCTGTTGTGGTTTTAAGCAAGGAGAAAAATATGTACTCTACGGTTAAAGAAAGGAGTTTTGCCTGATATATTTTTGTGTCAATATGTAAATGTTTTGGTGTATTTTAAGTAAACTGCTGTGATCTCTGCGCTCGTATAATCGAGTTTCGATGCAAAATTATATGCTATCATAAATGCACCTGTTCTCGGTAGATTGTCCTAATGTGCTATAACAGAACCAGCTTCAGTCAACGTCAAAGATTCACTACCAATCTAAATTAAACTTCATTACAATGAGCACAAGAATATAGGTTAATTTTTTTTTTCACAAAAAAATTAAAATAAAAACACTTGTAAAACAGTATAAGTTTCGACGCTGATGAATGCAATGTCGTTTCAGATGACGTCACATTACGTTCGACCAATGGTGGCGCGTTTTGGAAGTTTGAATTTCGCTCCCTTATTTTGCACTTTTTAAATATTATTTTAGGGGTTTAAATAATAAATAAATTAAAAAAAAACTTTTGCAATATAATATAACGATAATAAGTATTCAAGAGAAAAATATTTTAGGCCATTTAAAATTTTATGCATATCCCCTATTGCCTCTATATTTTCAAGCATAATATTTATTGTCATAAGATAAAAACCATAATCATTTATCATACATATTTTTTTTTGAATACCGCTCATTCTTAACGTGTAAACACTGCGACGGACATAAACAAACTTAACATAATATAGCCATAGATTATACGTCACCGCTGTCGATGTCACTGACCGACTTTGACACATTGTAATTTTACACCTGTCAACTAAATTTTTTTTCTGCTTGCTTAGCTATGAGCACGTATTGCGCTTTAAAAGTTAGGAACTCAAAAAACAAGCTTACTAGGTTATTAATCTGAATATTTGAATTGAAGTGGAATTTTAGAGTAGTAATCGTTATATTATTGGCATGCAAACAATAGTGGTATTTAGTTTTTTTCCTTTACATCTTATTGTCATAATAAAACACGCAGAAAACCAAATTATAACCAACAATATTAAGATCGTCATATACCATTAATTTTATGATAGTGAAAATCAAATAGTTATTTAAAAGTAGTTTTATTTTTCGCGTCAAGTACAGGATATTCACATTTTCTTGTATAAAATCTTTGACTTAATTTTGGTTTATTTATAACTTTTTTATTCACCACTTACAAAATTCATACTTTTATTAAGTTAAAACATTTGATCTAATGCATTTGAGTTTGATTTGATTTGAGTTATTATTAAAGATCCTCTATACAGGGTTATTTGTAATTAGCGCATCACCTCTTGCAGGCGGCTTCCTTACATCAATCCCAATAACATTTGTTCTACGACTTTTTGCAAAACTTGATAATTAACACAAAATCAAATTTGCGCGCTCTGTTATTTATAACTCCGTATTTTGTAAGAAGTTCCTAAACCGGTCGCCCACCCCCCGTCGCCCGCGCGCCTTCCACGCCAGTTGCGTGCGCGTAGAGTATTGTACCGTTCAGAGGCATCTAATAAATTTGTATGGTTTTTTTTTTAATATTAATTTTAATTATTCGTTGGTTATATGTTGTTGGGATTGGTGATGCGCTAATTAGAAATAACCCTGTATATGGATGTAATAAGTATATTATTGAACTTAAAATATCAGATGGGGCTGCGTTGGCGGAGATAGAAATGTTCGAGGAACTAGAGTACCTGTGCGTGGCCCATCTTTGGCGGTAAAAGGGGAGATCTCCCAGTGCTAGACAGGACACGGGTCTAGGGCCAAGCGAGGCCACTGAGATGATTTTTAGTACATAGTTAACTGCGTTTTAAATGTTGATAGCGCGATATACGATTTGCCATACATTTCGGTGTCATTTGTATGCGTACCGCCGGGAAAGAATGTTGGCGACGGTCAGCGCCATCTATGTCGCCACAACTCCCTCTTTCCGTAGACACCTGTGTATTAGCCCTTGCACAGGCTGAAGCTTATATTATATTTAAATGCAACGACTGAGAGTCATATTTATTACAATTTCAAAACATTGTCCTGAATAAACACTTTAAGTAAATAAAAAAACGCAAGAAACGACCATATGGTTTTATTTCTGTGTTGTTTTTGTTTGGTTGCCTATTGCACGCAAATATTCGATTAATGATTAAATCGAAGTTTTATTCCATAGTCGCTTTAAACAACTCAGTACAATAAAGTGATTTTCGTTTATTAGTTTATACATACCCACTTAGGTCTTTGTTTTGTTTAAAGTATTTATAACATTAATAATGCTTCGATTGAAAAGGATTTTTTTTAATGTCAAAGTAATATATTTATACAAAGTAATGTGCAAGTAATGAGTAGTTTCTGATTAGAAATCTACTATTGTAAGTAAAGTTATTAATCAACCTTTATAAAAAGAAAAAAAATATTGTAACATTGCGATTAAGACCTTATTATGGGAACTGCATTTGCTCTATTTTTGAAAAAAAAAAAAAAGTGATTGTAAACGAGGCATGAGGCATCGGACTTGAAAGTAACGTTACTCTTGCTTGTCTATGGATCTCTCAGGTACACCAATTATCATGTTGTGGACTTCCGGTTTGCGCGCGGGAAAATTGGAAGTGAAAATTTTTTTCGTGAACTTAAAAATTCATTTAATTCTTTCAATTTTGTTAAATAGTGTACATTTTGTATATATTTTTAATAACTATAGTATAGAAGCTTAATTTTTATTAAAATGACGTCTCGGGCGAAACGCAAGAAAAAGAAGGAGGAGGCAGTAATATCAGGGGAAGACTCGCTGCTTTCGGACTCCGACTCCATGCACAGTGACTGCAATTCAGCTAAGTCCGATCCATATAAAACTTATTTCGTTCCCGATTATACACGTCGGTATCCTGAGGATTCTTCAGCTACAGATTTCGTTGTCTTCTTGGAATCAAACGATGAGTCCAAACCTATTTCAACAAGAGATATGATTTCTTTATCATCAACATTAAAGAAATATATAAAAGGCATAAAATATATGCAAAATCTTAATAAATACAAAGTTACAGTTCATTTTGACCGTGCAAATTTGGCAAATAGTTTTCTTAACAATAAGACTTTGTTATCAGAATATAAACTCAAAGCAACTATTCCTGCAAAAACTACTGAAATTACTGGTGTTATTACTAATGTGCTCATTAAATGGTCCAATCAAAAAATTTTTGGAGTGATTAATAGTAATAAAAAAATTATTTCTGTTCGGAGAATTCAAAGGAAGGTTAAAAATGAACAAAACTTTGAATTACAACCGACTAAAACAGTAATCATAACTTTTGCTGCCATTTATCTTCCTGATCATATTGATTTACAAGGCTGGAGGTTTCCAGTTAAGATGTACATTCCACCTGTAAAACAATGCTTTAAATGCCTACGGTATGGACATTTGGCTAAGTACTGTAAAAATAATGTTAGATGTTCAATATGTGGAGATGCACATTCTTTTAAAGAATGTACAGTACCTAGGGAAAAGGCTACATGCTGTCACTGTAGAGGAAATCACATTAGTATATCTGCTGAGTGTCCTATTAAAAAGAAAAAAATTAATGATATTAAAATTGGTTTATCCTCTTTGTCTTATGCTTCAGTTGCAAATACAGAGAGTTTTCCAGCCTTAGGACAAAAGTTTGACCTGCTCAGTCACTTGAAAAAAGATAATAAATCTTTGAATTTATTGGTTGAGGCTATTGTTAAAATAATTACATTAAATAAAACAAAGGAAACTTCCATCAGTACTAAAAATATTTTACAAATATTAAGTGATATTTATGAAAAGTCATCTGCTAATAATCCATCCTAATGGCTCATTTAAAAATAGTTCAGTGGAATGCTCAAAGCATTAAAAGTAATAAATCTGAATTTACATATTTTCTTTATAGTAATGATGTTGATATCGCTTTAATAAGTGAAACTTGGCTTAGACCACATCATACCTTTAACATAAAGGGATACACAATAGTTAGAAATGACACTGGTAATGGTGGATCCACACCACCCGGCGGCATGTGCCGACGGCCGTGCCGCCGGCCTGGCCGCTGGCGTTGTGCGCGGCATCCGCAACAAAGCCGGCGGCCACTTTGCCGCACGTTGCCGCCGGCAGAGCAATATAGCTCAGATAACAGTTATAATGATCAGTCTTCAGACTCTTATAGAACTGAATGAGGGCGACATCTTCACACTTTTCACACGTTTAAAATTATTTTATAAGGACCCAATTTTTTTAGTACTTCGATGTATTTTTATAATATATAAACTAGGCCTAATAACTTTTTCAAAAAATACATTTTAATTTCCCACACTATTTTCGGTGCTGCCAAGGTAGTTGATCCTGTTCCGATATAAATTTGAAGCTCATTTCTAATAAACGCTGAAACAAAATTTGCGGTGTATTATATTTGTCTGAATATTATGAATTTGTGTAGGTACTTCCACTGTGTAATTTCTCTAGCCTCGCCTTATAAAATTATGCAGACAGACACAGGCCATCACGACAAGTTTTTCTCTCTGAGGTTGTAAATTTAAACGTGTATGAAGAATCTGGAATATCTGTGCCAAAATGCCAAATGCATCTTCTACATCTACAACCATGTGTCCTCGACTTATTCTGCATTTGCAAAAAAGCTGCGCTTGCCGGCGGCTGCTGGCGGCATTTGCCGGCGGCTTTTTTGGAAGATTTCCTTGCGGTAAGCCGCCGGCAGTGCCGCCGGGTGGTGTGGATCCACCATTATACACATAATGGAGTTGCAATAATAATTCATAACAAATTACAATTCTTAAAAATTGATACTTATTTTGATGATTCCTTACAAAATGTTGCTGTACAGATAAAAATAGGTGGTAAATATATTTCATTTGTTAGTGTTTATTGTCCTTCTAGGTGTCATTATTCAAAATTAAAATTTTCAAAATTAATTGATAGTCTTCCAACTCCAGTCTTTATTGCTGGAGATTTCAATGCATACCATACTTCTTGGGGTTGTCAAAAAGTGGATAAAAGAGGTGAAGAAGTACTAGATTCTTTTGATGAAAATAACCTTGTTCTGTTAAATTCAGGAGAAGTCACGACTGTAGGAACTTCGTCCTGGAGACCAAATGGCTTAGATCTTTCTTTGGTTAGTCCAGCTTTATCATGGGATTGTGAATGGTCTGTTCATGATGATTCCTTTGGAAGTTATCATTTGCCTACAATTACTAAACTTCTGTTGTCTCAAACTCCAGTTATATCTTCAGAACATTGTGTTCACTCTCAAAATGTCAGTAAGAAATTAAACTTGAATTTAGTTAATTGGGATTTGTATGTAAATATTGTTAATACTTCGTTGAATAGTTTTATGATTAATTCTGAATGTTCACTAGAAAGTTATTTGCAGTTTTGTGATATTTTATTGGCATCAGTTGAAAAATCTATGTCACAACAAAAAACGAAAACAAAGTCTTGTTGTCAATGTCAAAATCTTTGTCATTTATGCTCACGTTCCGTTTCAGGTTTTAGGGCAAAAAGGGCAAGACATTCCGTTCCTTGGTGGAATAGCAAATGTGCAGATGCTGTTAAAAAATGTAAAGATGCTTTTGTTGCTTTCAAAAATGATCCTTCTGTAGAAAAATATTTGCTTTTTAAAAAAAATCAGGCTTCTAAGAAATTGACTATAAACTTTGAAAAACAGAAATCTTGGCAAGATTATTGCAATTCTATAAATCGTCTTACTCCAATTTCTCATGTCTGGAATAAAATACGCAGATTTAACAAAACTTTTGTTTCTAGAAGTGAAAATGATCATTGGGTAAACAGTTTTTTAAAAAAATACACTCCAGACTATGTCTCGAAACCTTTTACTTTTGCAGATAACAAATTTCATAGACAAAATCTTTCGTTGCTTGATCCGTTCACAATTTCTGAACTTACTGCTGCCATAAAATCAAGAAAAGATACAACTTGTGGTTTAGATGGTATTTCCTATAAAATGTTTCGTCTTCTCAGTCATAAAAATCTATGTAAATTCTTGATAATTTTAAATATTTTGTTTGAAAATGACTTAATACCAAATCAATGGAAAACTGATTGTCTGGTCCCTGTACTGAAGCCAGGGAAGGATCTTGATAGTCCAGATTCTTATCGACCTATAGCGTTGTCCTCTTGTGTTGGTAAAATTTTTGAGCAGCTGCTCAAACAACGTCTGGAATATTACATCGAATCAAATTCTATTCTTCCTAGTAATCAGTTTGGTTTTCGGCGTGGACGCTCGGCTAGGGAAAGCATTGCACATTTGTTATTAGATGCAAATAAATCCATAAAGGAACGGAATTATCTTGCTTGTAATTTTTTCGATGTAACAGGAGCCTTTAACAATGTAGGTTTAGAAACGCTTGCTAATATCTTGCTATCACTCAGAATTCCAAAAAAAATGGTTCTTTGGATATATAACTTTCTAAATGAAAGAATGGTCTATGTTAAATTGGGTAACAACTTTTATGGTCCACGTAATTCCTATAAAGGCGTCAATCAAGGCGGCATCTTGAGCCCTCTACTGTATATAATTTATATTCATAAATTGAATGAGATATTAGGCGCAAATGTTTCTAATCTGCAGTTTGCTGATGATCTTGTTGTTTATTGTTCTGGCAAAAAACTTAAAGATGTGCAAACGAATTTAAATAATGCCTGTAAAAGGCTTGAAGTCTATTTTTCTTTCTTAGGTTTAACTGTAAATACAGAAAAGAGTAAATCTCTTGTTTTCTCTAGAGATAAAGATTGTAAATTAGAATGTGTATATAATGGTAACCTTATTCCTAACTGTACAGAAATAAAATTCTTAGGTGTAGTATTTCAACAAAATTTAAGTTTTAAAAAATATGTGCAAATATTGATAGATAGAGCTGTAAAAGCTACAAATATTTTAAAATGCCTTACTGGTTGTCGTTTTGGTGCAGATCCTAAAATATTATTGATGCTGTTTAAATCATTAGTTAGAAGTCACTTTGAATATGCTTTTTTTTGCTTTGCTTCTGACAATAATTTTATAAATAAAATAGATAAAGTACAAAATAAAAATCTCAGGATAATTCTAGGAGCCATGAGTACTTCTCCGATTAATTCAATGCAAGTTGAAACTAACACTTGTCCCATTAAATTTAGGTTTGATTATTTGAAAAGAAGGTTCATAATTGATTTGATGAAAACTTCTAATAATGCGTTGTACAAAAAGATTTTGATATCTAATTACTCTTATTTATGTAAAAATTTTGATTTCATTAATTATTTGAAAAATGAAAATATTGCTCAGTATGATATTTTACCTTGTTATAGTGGAACATATGAAGGTAAGTTTTTTAAATTTGATGTCATTATAGACACAAATTTAAAAAATAAATATGAAGTATATGAAAAGTTATCATACTATGATAATTACCGTCAAATTTACACAGATGCTTCAAAAACATCTCAGTCTGTGTCGATAGCGGCTTATGATATTATTTTGAAAATTGCACATGGTTATAAGCTGTCCAATATTTGCAGTATTTTTACGGCAGAAGCTGCTGCTATTCTGTTTGCTTTAGATTTGATTAGTTCTGTAGATTCTTCTGGTAAATGGATTATTATTTCTGATAGTATGAGTGTTCTTCAAGCTATTAATAATCCCCGTCTTTCTAGTAAAATTCATCCTTTTATATATGAGATCCGGGAAAAGATTTATAAATTATCATTGAAACATAAAGAAATTGTCATTTTCTGGACACCAGCACACATTGGTGTTAGTGGTAATGAATTAGCTGATACATTAGCTAGTATCATTACAAATACTGATAACAACATTTGCAAATTAAAAAACATAGCAATTCCCATTTCAGAGTTTCTTCCTGAAATAAAAAATCAAATGATTAATAATTGGTTTCAATTTTGGCAAGATTCTCTTAAAGAAAAGGGCAAGTGGTATTCCGTATGTAACCAAAAAATTTCGTCTCCTTGGTTTACCAAGGGCTCTTTCAAAAATAGAAATTTTTATACAACAATTTGTCGTCTTCGTATAGGTCATGCTGCTTTTAATGAACACTTATATCGCATGAATATGATAACTTCCCCTTGTTGTTCATATTGTAATGAGTCAGTACAGTCATTGGATCATATATTTTTTGAATGTCCTCAATTTCATATTGACAGGTTAATTTTCATTGATGAGCTATTAGAAATTTATAAAACATTAGAAAATATCCCGCGTAATACTCAAGAACTTTTAAAAACAACTGAATGCTACTTACCTATGTATAAATTCATAAAATTTACAGTGTGTAATATCTGATGAAAATGTTTATGTATACTCATAACAAATATATATTAGCATTTTATTATTAAAGACATGGACTTGGTCCTTATTATGTTTGTTTATGAGGAAATAAAATATCGTCAATGTTACTTCTTATTGAAAACTAAACAAAACTAAGTCAACAAGAAAGAAGAAAACCAAATTATTGATGACATGGCTGTATGGGCATAGTCTCTTTGCCTTTCCGCATGACGGAAGAATCTAACAAAAAAAAAAAAATTATCATGTTGTACAATATTGTGCCGTACATTCCTGAATGGACCTGTAATTCGCGACACAGTATTGCACGGCACAGTATTGTACGACCCTGTAATTGGTGACACATGACACCAATTATCAGGTTGTGCAAAACTGTGTCGCGTTTTATCATGTCGTGCTTTATCGTGTCGTACAATACGGTTTCCCCTTGTATTGTATCGAATTTTGTGATTTTGTACTCATTGGAATTAAAAGCGTCTAAGCTAAAAGAAATAGAAAACGTTTAAATTAAAAAATATATAATACATCCAAAAACGACGCTGCACATTAAGAAAGGAGGCTATTGAAGCCTAGAGCAAATCATTGAGGTTATATTGTCGGCAGTTAACCATGGATACTATTTTAGAACAGCAGAGGAGCTATCATGAAGAAAGAGAGCGTACGATGGATGCTATGGTCAAAGAAATATTGCACAAAAAAACTGGCGTAAGTATGTGGTGTGCATAGAAACAACAAGACTTTTGTATATTTTTTGTAGACATCTGTTTATTGCTTGTTTACCATAAGTATACTTATATTATTTTGTTTATTTACAGCATAGAGAAACTATAAATGGGGACCACCGTTTAAAAACTCTACATGATGTAAGTTTAATTCAGTAATATCAATACTATTAAAATTTCAGTTTACCTACATCGTTGGATCTTAGTTGATGAAATTTGGAATAAGGCACTAAAGCACCTATATCCTTGTGTAAATAAATAATTTCCATGATAAACTAATTGATATAGCTATATGTGAGGCTGAAAATTAGTAAATTGATAAATAGTAATCCAAAAGTTTGTGGTATAACAGATACCACCATGGAAAAGAGATTTATATTAAACTAGCGACCCACCTACGCTTCGCAATGGTGTAAATTTGGCCGACTCGCTCACGAAACATTGTTTTTTAGCTAACTTAAAAAAACTTTTTCCGATTTTTCTTTATTAAATGAAAAAAATACCGAAAGGATGGTGAAAACCGCATTAAAATCCCTCAACTGGTTCAGGAGGAGTTAGCAGCCAAACATACAAACAGACAGAATTAGCGACTTGGCTTTATACTATGTAATGATATTGTTTTCTAAACTGGTCTTGGCAATAAACTAATATTTAGACAAATTGATCACCAAATGTTGTATTTGTAATGTATGGTTAAATACAGGAAGCTTAGTTCAATTGTTAAAATATTCAATTATTTCAGAGGTATGTTGAATCTACAATTAGATTAAAAGAGTTATATGAAGATAAAGATAGTCTTAGAAAAGAAGAGATTGCCGCATTGTCTGGGCCCAATGAGTTTCAAGAATTTTATGCTCGCTTGAAGCAAATAAAAGAGTTTCATAGGAAACATCCTAATGAGGTAAAGTTTATATTAATTTCCTCTAGTACCAACTTTCCACATAGCTCATAAAATATGCAATATTCAGTTCAAATAATATGTGAAAATACCTAATTCATTATGATATAAATTGAATTTCAGATCTGTGTGCCTATGTCTGTGGAATTTGAAGAGTTGGCTAAAATCAGGGAGAACCCTGCAGAAGATTTTACAGGTTAGTTGCAATTTACAAAGTCATCACCAAAACTGGAGTTTATGTAAGTACAGTAGATATAAATTCATTTTAATGTTACAGTGCCCGTTGAGTTTACTGATGAAGAAGGCTATGGAAAGTACTTGGATCTTCATTCTTGTTACGAAAAGTACATTAACTTGAAAGGCATTGAGGTAAATATAAAACAGGATTTTTTAATGTGAAATTTTCAGATTGTTATTCCATTTAAAAACTGTCACTTCATTTCAGAAAGTTGATTACATCACATACCTGGGTATATTTGACCATCTGTTTGACATTCCAAGAGAGCGAAAGAATAGTGAATACCGTAACTACATAAGAGCTCTATTGACATATTTGAAGGACTATGTAAACAGGGTAAAGCCACTGTTAGACCAAGCACAGGAGATGGCAGCTGCACATCAAGATTTCTTGAAGCAGTGGGAGGCTGGCAGCTTTCCTGGATGGCCGGTAAATATTATTAAAAAAAAAAGATTTTTTAATATAAAATGTATTGGATTGTAATAAATGGATTGTAATAAATCTATTTATGGTTCTAGAAAGAAACAGGTGGTGCCCTCACCAATGTGGGTGCTCATTTAGATCTGTCAGCCTTTTCATCCTGGGAAGAATTGGCATCATTGGGCTTAGATAGATTGAAGTCTGCTCTTATGGCGTTGGGGCTTAAATGTGGTGGTACTTTGGAAGAAAGGGCTCAAAGGTTGGCATACCTAAATATATATGATTGATATTTTATAAGCAGAATTTTCATATATTCTTTTGATTTTGAAGATTATTCAGTACCAAAGGCCAAACAGCACTGGATAAGTCACTGGTGGCGAAGAAAGGCGCAAACAAAGCCAAGGCGTCCACACTCCAAAGGCATAAAGATATAGCTGCCATAGAAGCTCAAGTCTATAGGTAAGTTATTGTGGAAATTTGGTCAAAATATCTTCATCATTACATACTCCTCCTAAACCACACAACGGATTTTAATGCGGTTTTCGCCATCTTTTAGGGAATTTATTCATTTAAATTTGTAAATAAAGAACAATTAGTTTTTTTAAATTAAGTTAGCCAAAATTCAATATTTCTTGAGCAAGTCAAAGCCAAAATTACACCATTGCGAAGCGTGGGCGGGTCGCTTGTAAGTTATAAATATGATAACAGTCATGTTTTTTAAAATAAAAAACTATGTTTTGCTTTTGCAAAGTTACAATTAGAGATGAGCCGAGTACTCGGTTTATACTCGGTACTCGGCGTACTCGGGGGGTTTTTTGGTACTCAGTACACGGCCGAGTAACTCGGTATACGAATGCCGAGTATCGAGGACCAAAAAAGTAATATACTTTGTTTAAAGAAAGCAATATATTTGGGTAGATATAATTAAAACAACAGTGTTAATCAAAACGTACTGATAGAGGAAATCTTTGACATCCTCAAGTAATAAAATCAAAATTATGCTAATGCATGAGTACTAGTGAGACAAAATTAAAGGAACAGTAATAAAAATAATCAATATTTAAAATTTAGTAAATGTAAATTATGATGCCTTGTTTGGTGCCCTGTCCACCATTTCCCAACAAATCTTCTTCTAAATATACTTGTGTTCGTTTGTACTTGTTTACGCGCGCGAAATTGGGAATTTTATAGAACCGAGTTACAAGGCCGAGTACTCGGTTAAAAAAAATTGAACCGAGTAATACTCGGTACTCGGCACTCGGCAAAAGTGTTACTCGGCGCATCTCTAGTTACAATGCTATGTAACATTTCTAAATTGGCGAGGTTATTCGTTACAACATAAAGCTATTTAAGCAATTACATTTCACTATGAAACAACGTATATGTATAATACAAGTGTCTCTCGAAATTAACAGATCGCCCACGAATTTCCCCGACTGTACTTTTACCTTCATTACTCCCCCTCCCGCCGCCGTCCAGGTTCGCGGGTACAGTCTCGTCCGCGCGCGGCGCCACCATCGAGAACGTGACGCGCCGCGCCGCGCGCGCCGCCGGCGAGCGCCGCGACGACAGCGGCGACGAGAGCGACGCCTCCGCCGCGCCCTCCGACGACGACAGCGACGACGACGTGCCCTACAACCCGAAGAACCTGCCGCTCGGATGGGATGGGAAGGTGAGAAAGACAAATGACGAGCGATGTGAGGTTGTTGAACCTACCCATTGTACGACTACTTTGATGTAAGAAAAACAAATGAAGGTCGGGACACAGTCAGCCGGGCGGAGTGTGTTTAGTGGAAAAACAAGTGACGATTGAGAGAGTTGCGTGGGTGAGAGTCGAATGGCTATAGAAAGAGATGACGGTGGTAGTAGGTAAGTAGATCAGCGGCGACGAGAGCGACGCCTCCGCCGCGCCCTCCGACGACGACAGCGACGACGACGTGCCCTACAACCCGAAGAACCTGCCGCTAGGGTGGGACGGGAAGGTGAGTGACGACGAATAGTGACAAATGACGAGCGACGGTAGACTGTTGAACCTACCCATTGTACGACTACGTTGATGTAAGTAAAACAAATGACGGTCGGGCCACAGTCAGCCGGGCGGAGTGTTTTCAGTGGAAAAACAAGCGACGATCGAGTGACGGAGATCCTGTTGCGTGGGTGAGAGTCGAATGGCTATAAAAAGATATGACGTTGGAAGTTGGAAGGTGAGAAAGACAAATGATGAGCTATGTGAGGTTGTTGAACCTACCTTGTCTACATCCATGAAAGGAAAACAAATGAAAGGCGGGTTACAGTCAGCCGAACGATGTATGTTTGATGGAAAAACAAGACGGTGGTAGAGTAGGTAAGTAGATCAACGGCGAGAAGAGCGACGCCTCTGCCGCGCCCTCCGACGACGACGTGCCCTACAACTGGAATGAAAGGTATGTTGGTACTCAAGTGATGATTGATTGACAGAGCCCTATACGCGGCAACGACAGTGTGCTCTTAGAATCTGCCGCTCTTTTGGATCAAAGAAAAACAAATGACGGTCGGGCCACAGCCAATCAACACGCACATTGTTTGTTGGATGGTAAATCAAATGACGTACATAGACGAAGAACCTGCCGCTTGGGTGGGAGTCTTCTATGGCAAGCATACCAATGGCGATGAGAGTAACGATTTCGCCGTGTTTCCAGGGAGGAAATGAAACTAACTAAAATATTTTTTGTATGTTAAGTAAACAAAATGTGTGTATAATTTTTGCTACAGATGATTTTTTTTATCCTAGCCAATCCCCTACTGGCTGTACAAGCTGCACGGTCTGAACATCAGCTACAACTGCGAGATCTGCGGCAACTATACCTATAAGGGGCCCAAGGCGTTCCAGCGACATTTCGCGGAATGGCGCCACGCCCACGGCATGCGGTGTCTGGGCATACCGAATACGGCGCATTTCGCTAACGTCACGCAGATTGAAGACGCATTAGCATGTAAATATACTTCTCTTTCTTATTTCACGTATAAATTCATAATTTTCCTCTAGTATTGACTCTTTTTTTATTCAATGTTGAACAAAAAAACTTCCCAGTTAAAAATATTTATAATTAAAATGTTTAATTTTCAGTATGGGAGAAGATAAAACAACATAAGGAAAGCGAAAGATTTGTTGCTGAAAATGATGAAGAGTTTGAAGATTCCCTTGGAAATGTTGTTAATCGGAAAACATATGAAGATTTGAAACGCCAAGGACTGCTGTAAACATTTTTCTCTATTTAAGTTACGCACCTAATGTAATATACAAGAGTTTGTATTAAAATAAGAAAATTAAATAAACGATAATATAGGTTTATGTTTTTCTTATTATTTAAGGTATAGGAGAAGAATGAATAGAATTTAGATTTATCTTTGTCTGCCTATTTTGTTTAAGGTTTATTTTTGTTTGAAAAAAAAACATCCATGAAACGGTAAAAAATCCCCAAGAATTTGAAGTTGCTTAGCTTTCCTGTAGATTAGATGATTTTAGAATCGGGACCACCCTATTCTATTCTATTCTGGGTATATATGGCTTCTACCCAAATGGATAATCCAGCCAATGTCAAGTTTCGGCAACAACACTGTGGTTACGCGAGACAAACTGTTGGCCGGTTGGTAGCAAGCTATTAAGTTAGTTGCCTAGTTCGGCGTCTTGAAGGATCTTGGGGTTGAGACCCGAGCACCAACTGTAAAGACGACACAATTTGTTAGATTTAACTACGGGATAGTGGGAAAGGAGGAATGAAGGATACCAAAACGAACCCAAACAAATAACTGGGAGAAAAAAAAAAATTAAAGGGGGAAGGGGTTAGAAACAGATATTGTTAGTTTGTAAAAATGTAGCTATAATTTTTAGGAAGGAAGGTTCACATAAAGACAATAGGGGGATTTTTTTTTTTTTAATATTTTATTTTACGGGCCTGGCACATGACCTTTTAGCCACTTACATACTACTACATTATAACTTTTTAACAAATAAAATTATTTAAATTACAACTTAATACTAATAGAAAACAGAAATTTAAATAAAGGCTTATAAAATAAAGTTTTGGATAAGAGATAATGGAGTAATGTCACAGTATTGTCACTTTCACATTCACCGATGTCAATGTCAATTTCTTCGAAAAGTGTCTGTCTTTGTATAACGTATTTTCGGCATTTCAGCACGATGTGGATAAGGTCTTCCTCTTCTTGGCAGTCGTCACAAAGTCCGGTGTTGCTTAGTTGTAATCTGTTCAGGTGCGACTTGGCCTGGCTGTGGCCAAACCTCATCCTGTTGATGTTCGTGATAAATGTTCTGGGTCCTGAAATCTTATGGTACCAGGGTTGGGCGGGCGGTACCTTTTGGATCTGGTAGTACCATCTTCCCTTATCAGTGGATACTTTCATCCAGTACTCTTGAAAAACTTTCTTGTGGTATTCCCTCATTGGAGCATGTAGATCAGTGAATGGTATGTGCCAGGAGTCACTGTGGTCTTCATCTGGTACACCTCTTGCTGCCTTATCTGCTTCTTCATTGCCAGTTATACCGGAGTGAGAAGGTACCCACATAAATTTTACAAATTTACTGTTTAGAGACATATCATATAATAATTGTTTAATTTTGTAAATCAAGTGATTAGTACTAAATTTTAACATCTTATTTTCCAAAGCAGTGAGAGCACTAAGTGAATCAGTAAGGATTAAAAAATTGTTACAATTGACATGAGAGATATAGATAAGAGAGCTATATATGGCATAACATTCAGCACTGAATATGCTGCACTTGGAGTCTATTTTAATACATTTTTTATATTTTCTTTGGGGATCATAATATGCTGATGTGACAGTGCTTGCGGTTTTCGAGCCATCAGTGTAAATTCTATATCCAGTATTGTCAGTAATATTCAGAAGGTCTATTTGATTTGTAATATTTGAATTAAGTATTTTTACATCATTCATTAGAGCATTAAAATCTGTATTATATAAGGGCCAATGATTTTCTCTAAACATATTTTTGCCTAAAATAAAGTGAATATGTAGACTAATTCTCAAAAGTTCAGGGAGTTTTTTTGAAATTATGTTTGTGTTGTCTATATATGGACCTAACTGAATGTTGTGTGATGGAATTGTTGGAAGTATTCTATTCATTACATGGCTGTTGTTGGAAGCAATTGCTTTTAAACAAAATCTTTCTGCTATTCTTAGTCTTATTAAAGTTAGTGGGGGTATACATGCTTCTGCCTCCATAACATGTATAGGGGTAGAACACATTGCACCAGTTATGATTCTGAGTGCTTTGTTTTGAATAATATCTAATTTTCTCAATAAGTTGTAATTGCAATTAAAATAAGCTAAGGCACTGTAATCAAAGTGGCTACGAACTAGACTTTTATAAAGCATTGATAAAGTTTTGGGATCTGATCCCCAGTGTACACCTGTCAAAGATCTAACTATGTTGAGCCCTCGGCAGGCACATTTAATTATCTGTTCTATATGATTCTGAAAAAGCAATTTACTGTCAAGGTGAACCCCTAAAAACTTTTTGTTATCAGTCCAATTTAAAATATTATTGTGAAGTTTTACATTAAATAAGCTATTAGAATATGTTTTAGAGAAAATCATTGCTTCACTTTTTTCCGAACTAAGAGTTAATTTCAATTTATCTTTATAGTAATAATGTACTTGTTCTAAAGCTCTATTTAAATTATTTACTGCAATATTGACATCCTTATGACTACTGTATATTACAAGATCATCTGCATATTGGAGATATTTTACATTAGTATGCTCAGAAATAAATCTATTTAGATGACATGTGTATAAATTGTATAGAAGAGGTGATATAGTGGCACCTTGCATAGTGCCTTTATATACACTTCTAGGACCATATAAAATATTGTTATGTTTTACATACATGGTTCTGTTATATAAAAAATTAAAAATCCATTTACAGACTTTACCTGGTATACCTATGTCAATTAAGACACTAACAAGGATAGACGGATCAACATTATCAAATGCCCCCTGAACATCAAGAAAGGCACAAACAGTGGAAGAAAAAGAATAAAATGACTGTCTAATGTCTGATATTAATGCTACAAAACTTTCTGCACAACTTTTGCCTTTACGAAAACCATATTGTTCATTTGGTAAGATATTATTGCTTTCTACATACCAATCTAATCTAACTTTTAACATGTATTCAAATACTTTTCCTATGCAAGATGACAGCGATATAGGCCTGTAAGAATTAAATTCATTTTCTGGTTTGTCTGGTTTCAGGATGGGTATAATCAATTGGGTTTTCCAAGAAACTGGAATAAGTCCCTTAGACCATAGTATATTGTAAATATTAAGTAATGTTTTTTGTGCATTTTCATGTAAATAATTTAAAAGTTTATATGGAATGTCATCTAATCCTGGGGTTGTATTTTTCCTAGATTTGACGGCTGACTGGTACTCTTCCCATGTAAAGGGATTACTTATAAAAGCACTTGTTGAATTACTCTCTTGTATAAAATAAGTGTCTAATAATTTAATATCTATATATTTTTCAGGTGGATTAATTGGAGCATACTTATCAAAGAAAGATGGAATCCATTCATTATTTTTTGGTTGTACATTAGAGGATGTTCTTTTAAATCTGCGGATATAGTTCCATACTACTGCAATAGGTGTGTATCTATTAAATGACTCACAGAGATTTCTCCAACCATTCTTTTTCTTTTCTTTTAAAAGTATTTTTTTACTAGCATCAGTTTTTTTATAATTAATGTAATTATCTATAGTAGGATGATGTCTATAATAATTAAGTGCTCTTTTACTGTTTCTTACTGCTTCTGAGCATTCATTATCCCACCAGGGAACAGGTTTTTTCATATTTGTTGAAGAAGTTGTTTTAAGTTTTGGAATAGATTTTTCTTTAATTGTATTTAGCATATCACAGAATTCATTATATGACAGTAAAGGATCACTATAGTTTATGGAGAATGATTTGAATGCTTTTTCTGTTTCAGATGTAAAAAGTTCCCAGTTTGCTTTATTGTAAAGAAATCTTTCTGATGCTTGACTTACCTCAAAAGTTTCTGGCGACAGCTGAATAGAAGTTAAAGTGGGATAATGATAACTGCCCATTGGATCGTCATGAACACTCCAGTGACACAGTGGGGCAATGTTGGGACTAACACAAGTAATATCTATAGAAGACTGGCTATTTCGTGCACTACCTACAGTGGTTGGAGCTCCTGAGTTCAAGATACATAGATCACATTCATCTAACAAATCATATACATCTGTACCTCTTGGTTTAGTTGAGATACACCCAAATGCAACATGATGTGCATTTAAATCTCCAGATATTAAAATAGGTTTAGGTAAACTATTAATAATTTGTTTAAGCTGTCTTGATTTAAATCGCCCTGGTCTAGGTGGGCTGTAAGAACAGATAATAGATATATTACCTGTGTCAGTTTTAAGAACTATAGCTGCAGATTGTAGATCATCATAATAAGGCATATTTACACTATTGTATTTGAAATGATTTTTAATAAGTATACCAACTCCCCCATGACCATTAGGGCCATTTTGGAAAATAAAATTATAGCCAGATATTTTGAAATGTATATTATTTTTGAGATGAGTTTCATTCAATAGGCATATATCAATGTCATGTTCTTGTAGAAAAGTATTCAAAAGTGGCTTTTTACTATTAAGGCTTTCTATATTAAATTGACAAATTTTTAAAAAATTATCCATTTTTCAAATTATCAACCAAAACTTCTTTTATGACTGATGTAGTCATTTTTTTATTACTGTTACCTAAGTTTACTAATGTTGCCACAAGAGATTTTAAGATGTTGTCATTCTTCAATATACCTTCTATAATCTGTTCAGTTGTTATTTCTTTTGGTTTAATAATTTTTTTAGGTAGAGACGGAAAGTCTGAGTCATAGTGAGCTAAACTGTAGGTATGGTCAGTATTTTTGATGACGTTGGCATATGTAACTTTATTTTTTTTGTCTAATATTCTTTTTTGTTTCACTGGACAGTCACGTGATATAGCCAGATGTTGGCCACCGCAGTTAGCACAATGTAATGCCTGATCATTGGGGCATTCTGAATAATGATGATCCTTAGCACAGATTGAGCATTTTTGTAGGGACTTACAGATTTTAGCATGGTGATTAAATTTAAAGCACTTAAAGCATTGTAATAATGGAGGATTATATTCGTAGACTTTATAGGTAAAAATATCTAAGGATACAGACTCTGGCAAAGTATTAGATAGAAAAGTTACTGAAACAGTTTGAAATGGTTTAATTTTACCATCAACTTTCTTGGTGAACCTTCTCACCCCGATAATCTCTGAAGAAGATATTAATTTTTTGAAGAGATCTTCATTACTTATTTTAGTGGGTACATACCTCAGCACACCGATCTTTTCGATGCTCCTTGCTGGGATGAAAGCTTTAAGACTATGTCGCTTCTGGAATTCTTCATTTAATAAATAGTTATTGGCATTACTTGCCTGGGTAAAAGTTATACCAATTTTATTTGCAGAAATTCGTTTAATTCCTGTCACTCCTTTAACTTCTTCTTTGAAAAGACCCGCTAGAGTCAGTGGATTTCTATTTCCTATGTTTCCCTCATTGGTGCTTTCAGTAAACACAACGTATTCTTGAGAGCAGGATTTTTCCGGAAAGAGACGTCTGTAACCGGGCTTGGTGTAAGGAATGTACAGCGAATCCTCAAGAACATGGTCGGCGGACGGAGTAGTAGGCCTCCGCGGCCGCTTTCTGCCGGGTTTCCCAGGGGACGAGCCCCCTGGGTCCTCCATATCAATTTTTTATAAAAAGACTTTTATTTATTAATTATGTGTCAATGAAAATATCTAAAAGTTAATAATAACTAATTTTTCAAATTTTTCAAAAAATTACGCAACTTTTCAAAAAGCCCGCCCAAGCTTTTTTTTTTTTTTTGACAATAGGGGGACCACCCTATTAGTTGCCAGTTTATAAAAATAACGTCACGTTGACACATGTCATTTCTTTGGGGATTTGGCATTGACTTTGACGTTTGCCCACATGTTTTGGTTTATGCCGTGCGTGTTGTTTTGATAAAACTTTAATGAAAAGTTCGGAAACTGATCGAAATTCCTAGAGAAATTGCTTTGATTATAAGTCAATTCTACATGCGAAATAGTTCAAAATGCCTGAGAAGACTAGCAGTAGAATATTTATCGGATCAAGAGTTTTAGGTTATGTTAGTACACATGTACCTTTTGTGGCTCGATTTATCAAAAGACGCGGTGAAACTCTACTTTGTACTAGTGTAGGCAAGTGGTTCTATACCTATGGATGTGATAAATTCCGTTTGTTAAGTGTGAGTGGTGAGCATCCCGGCCCAATCACCTATATGGCTGGCGATAGCTATCACGTTTATACAGCCAGTGAGAACAATATCTATGCTTGGAGACGTGGTTGCGAACTTAAACACGTTTACAAAGGCCACAATGCACCAGTTCACATCATATACCCCTTTGGAATACATTTAATATCTATTGATGAAAATAATGTTCTCAAAATATTTGACATTAAGGAAGAAACTGAGTTCCTGGAGCTGGAGTTTGACGAAGAACTTTTCAAAGTGACTACAATGTGCCATCCACCTACTTATTTGAACAAAATACTGCTTGGAAGTCAACAGGGGCAGTTGCAGCTATGGAATGTGCGTACATCAAAATTAGTTCACACTTTTGAGGGTTGGGGTTCGCCTGTTACTGTAACTGTGCCGGCACCAGCAGTAGATGTAGTAGCAATTGCTTTAGCAAATGGCAAAATATACTTACACAACCTCAGATATGATCAGACCATTGTGGATTTCACCCATGACTGGGGTATGGTCAGTTCTTTATCATTTAGAATGGATGGAGCACCCATAATGGTAACAGGATCTACTAAGGGTCACATAGTGATGTGGGATCTTGAAGAACGGAGAGTAATGTCACAGATAGAGAAGGCGCATTCAGGCAAAATTGCTGGTATGCAGTGTTTAATGTCAGAGCCACTAATGGTGACTAACTCTGAAGATAACTCTCTTAAGATGTGGATATTTGACATGCCTGATGGTGGTGCAAGACTATTAAAAAAAAGGTATTCCATTTCAATCATAAAGATAGTGTTATAATTTACAAAGCTTGTGTTACATGTAAATGCTTTTATTGCTCATAAGTCTCATAGCAATCTTTGTAATTATCCTTGTCAATTATTTTCAGAGAAGGTCATTCCTTGCCACCAACTCTAGTACATTATTGTGAACCAACAGGAGAAAATCTGTTAGCAGCTGGAGCTGACAGCACACTGCATATCATGAATACTGTCACAGAGACTTTCAACAAGAATATGGGCAAAGCATCGCATAACAGAAAAGCTTCAAAGAAAAAAGGTTTGTGATCACTCTATGCTAGTTGGTGTTCAAATCTACTAGTGTATTTTCCAATATTATTATTATAATTATCATTTTGCTTACAGGTAGACTACAATATGACAAGTTGATACTCCCCCCTATAACACAATTGAGCACTTGTATGCAAAGAGATAAGCAGTGGGATAGTATAGCTTCACTCCACAGAGGAAAATATTTGGCCACAACTTGGTCTTATAATAAAATCAAAATGGGTGAACACAAGCTAAAACCTGAGGGCATGGAAAAAGGCACTTTGGCTACATGCTTGACTGTTACACATTGTGGTAACTTTGTTGTAATAGGTATATATTCCTTTAATTACCTAATCTTTTTTATAATTTTTAGTGCATGATAAACTGATAATATATTTTTTTCATAGGATACAGCAATGGCCAAGTTCATAAATTTAATATGCAATCGGGAATGTACAGAGGACAATATGGATGTGAAAAGAAGAAAACTGCTCATAAAAATGCTATAAGAGGTGTTGAGACAGATATGTGTAACCAGAGAGTAATTACTGCTGGATCTGATTATAAATTGAAGTTTTGGTATTTTAAATCTAGTAAGTATATCCTTACCTAAAACCTATTACCTATTGCCTAAAGAATCTGCTATATATTAAGTCACTTGTTTTTGTTTGCAGCTACAACACCCTATCATGTAATGCGATTGGAAGAGTCAGTAGCTATGACAAAACTACACAGAGACAGTGGCCTCCTAGCTTTAGCAAATGATGACTTCTCAATTTGTCTTGTAGACATTGATACTATGAACATTGTTAGGAAATTCGAAGGGCATGTTGGAAAAATTAATGCTATTGAATTTGATCCTCAGAGTAGGTAAGTTGAGAAGGGTTAATTGAAAATTTCGTATTTTATGTCAAAATCTTATAAAATGTTATATTTCAGGTGGTTAATGAGCTCTTCAATGGATTGTACAGTTTGTACTTGGGACATACCAAGCGCTCAACTAGTTGACATTTTCTCTGTAAGTTATGAATCTAATTATGAACTAAAACATCAACGTTTAAGAACTAAAATCATTTGCAGTCTCGTCCACGACTAATATTTTACTTAGTTTATGAATTTCATTAAAAGTTCTTGGGTTTAAGTTTTTCGAGTTTCAATTGTTAATTTATTCTCGAAGATTTACATATTTTGTGAAGTTAATTTTAAGTCTGGTGTTGTAGGTTGATCGACCCTGCACGTCTTTAAGTATGTCGCCTACGGGTGACTATCTTGCAACTACCCACGTTGGTGAAATTGGCGTTTGTCTTTGGGCAAATAGATTGTTATATGAAAGGGTTTTCCTAAAACCAATCGACAGAAGTATAGTCGATATCCCAAGAATGAGTAAGTATTTTTTTTGTTAACTGCCTAGTATAATTAATTGACTTTATTCTAATGAACATTGCTTTCAGGACTACCAACAACGGCACCAGAAAGACCAGATCTTGACGATTTAGGCGCGTTAGACTTAGGTGAAGATCCTGAATATAAATCACCTGAACAAATTAGTAAAGAGCTCATCACCCTATCAGACCAACCGACTTCAAGATGGTTGAACTTGCTGAATCTAGATATAGTCAAAAAAAGGAATAAGCCCAAAACACCACTGACTGTTCCTAAATCAGCACCTTTCTTCCTACCGACGATACCCAGCTTAGAGCTAGAATTTGATTTGGATAAGGAAAAGGGGACCGAAAATAAACTTTTAATACCAGAATCGTTATCAACGTACACGGTTTTCGCTAAGAATTTATTGTCATGCGAGAAAGATTCAGACTTTGAGTCCAGTATTCAGAAGTTAAAGTCTCTGTCACCTGCGATAATTGAAGCGGAGGTTGTAAGTATGTCTCCTGATGCGGGCGGATCGGTGGAACTATTGAATAAATTCCTGCAAATGATAGACGTTATGCTGAAGAGTAATAGAGATTTTGAGCTAGCGCAATCATATTTAAGTTTGTTTTTGAAAACGCATACGAAAATAATAGCGCAAGAAGAAGAATTGAGAGTCACGCTTGTTGAGTTGGAAGAGACGACGACTGAAGCGTGGTCTCGATTGCAAGGCAATCTGATGTACAACATCTGTGTTGTTAAAGCTTTAAAGGATATGTAAATAAATTAATGGATAATTTCGATTTGTTTTGTTTTACTCACGCAAACACTTATCGCGTAAATTCGAGAATCTTTTCTTCATGCTTATGAAATATCTTCGAACCATTTTCCACATAATACTCTTGTCTGTTAGATAATGTACCTAAGCCTTATTGTGTGCATACCCATAATAGATTATCCGTGCTCTGTATTCAAAGAACTGATAGGCACTTTTGTACTTGGTTCAAACAATCTTTTAAAAGTAAGCGAAAAGGGTTCCGTATCAAATCGTTTTTCTTGAATGTTCGGAACTGAAATATACTTGCCAAGCAAAACAGTTTTTAATGATGATCTGTCGAAAAGCATCAGAATAAATTTTAAAGTACTTTTTGCGGTGGGAGTTGCTTGGTGTGTTTTTAAATTGCAATCTGCGTTTGTAGAGTACGTAACTACTTACCTAGCATTGAGAAATATTGACAGTTATATTTTTCTTATCGTTTAGTTTCGTCGGTTGAAATTGATCCCAGATTTTCCTTGAGCGTTTATTAAATATTTCTCGATTAGGATTGGAACGAAAATGGATAGTAAATAACAATCTTAACTGGTCTTAATATACTTAAAATGCTATATTATTATTTCAGTCAATATTTTGTAAGATTTACATATGCAATATTGATCGGAATAATTAAAAATAAAAATCACCCTTAACGATTGATATTTCGATAACCAATGTAATCTTCAACTTCATATCTGACATTTACAAATTGTCTAATAAATCACTATATTAAAATCTTAACAATTAGAGCCATATACCTACCCTGTCAAACATTTAGCCTATCCCGCGGCATAAATACGAGTATACTGCCTAAGTAAGATATTATTTCCAATTTCATTTAATAATATTCAGTAATATCTTGGTTCATCGTCTCGGCGTTCATTAATGAGCCGCTTCATTTTCGCAATAAGTATTCATCCCTCCTGACTGGGGTGAAGCAGACACTTCCAATTCGACCCTCTTGTTTGATTTACTGTGAATAACTCTAATTGAGTTCTTTGTTTTTGAGTTGCTGGATAATTTCTTGAGTGGGCATTGACGAAATATTAAGTTTATAGTAGATCGTGAAAAACGTATCGTATATATCCAAGTTTACGTCCTATAGCTACTATTTTGGTTTTACTGATTATTTCGTAAGATAAACCTTTTTGTTATTCGAATTATGTTAAGTGCTATTCTTCCACTAGAAATGTAGCAGACGTGGCAGGTGGAACAAAATCTTAAAATCGATAGAACCAATCGGACTTTATCGACAAAGTACAGACGGAGTGAATCTGATTGCGCACCCCTGCATTATGAAAACCTGGAATGGTTGCAAATTCCGCATCTTCGTTGATGCCTTTATTGGAACCATCTTCTTCGAGCAGAAAATAATTATCCGATTAAGTAAATAGTTTTGTATTAAAATCAGATATTTGAATACAAATTCTAGAACCGTGAGAATTATTTAAATAGGTTGTTTATATCCAAAGCAACTTTAATTAACATAATAGTCCTTTATCCCATTTCATGTAAAAAACCTCGTTCACGTAGGTGTTAGGAACTAGACTAAGTTCCTAAGTAAGTAGAACCTTATATTGAAAGGGATTTTAGTCTGTTTTTGTTAGACTAGGTGGAAACTAGCAGCCTTCTTATTTCCTTTATGGGTCCTATTTTGTCCCTTTTACCTTGAATAGGGTCAGTCCTTTGATGCTTTTGAAAGAGAAAATGTTTATCGCGCCTGTAAATAGGCAGTGTCGAATTTCTCTGTAAAGGAGTATATTCTTACATGGGATAAGACATATAGGTACCTACTTTATTTCAAGCTCCTTTGTATTTGAAGTGTTGCTATAATTTTGTTAACTCATTGAAGATAAGTGGTTTTCAGTCTTTTACTAGGGCTTCGTAATATGAGCAGAATAAATAGTACCGCCCGCTGTGCCTCTTTTGATGTTACAGTTATGACTAAAGCTCGAGTAAAATAAAGGATTAGGTGACTTTCTAGTTGTAGATTTTAGTAGAGACCTAACTCATAAAATGTAAGGTTTGAGTGGTCATAAAGTAAGTTGGCAGGTAAAATAAAACCTAAGGATTTTATGTTGGTACATTTTTTAATGTTTCATACGTAGAGCTTAACCGACTCCTGTCCCGTGACGCGCCTAGCGCGTCATGAAGAAACCTTCAGGGAGGCCCATGACGCGAGAGATGCGTCATTAGAAAATAGTTACAATTCAAATTTTTATTTGATTTAATCAATAAAATATCTCATTTTATATAAAAATTAACTCATTAGGAACACCAATATCAAGGGCCACTATTTTTTTTTGGAAATTAAATTTGCCAGTGGTTGTCAACCATAGGGTGCCTACCTACAGGTAACTGTTTATCCTACTAATTATTGAAAAGTGTTATTATTAAAGCCAGGATTCGAACTTAGCAAATCTATAAAAATAATCACTATGTTTTGGTCACCAATGAATAGTTTAGATGTAAAAACGGAAGATTTTTGATTTGCGATAAAATACTTCCCACAGGTTGACAACCAATGGTGGAAATCTATAACATACCGTCCATCTCGTATAAAACATGTAGATAGACACTTTTAAATACACTAAACTAATAAATGAAACAAAACAAACAATAACAGGTCTCACTTTGTATTATTTTAGTTGAAATTGCCTAAAATAGCGTAATAACATCACCAGTGGCCCATGACGCGTTAGATGCGTCATCATTTAGGAGGGCCCGTGACGCGACTAGCGCGTCATTGAATTTTGTATGGGGCCACGGAGGAAAGGCTCGAAAAATGATGGTGGCAAGGAGTCGGTTAATGTAAATGTAATTCAAGTATTTTGGAAATTATCTAGTAATTAATCGACTTGCAAATGGATCTCGATTGGATAGTTTGCATTCTTGGTAGTCTGCTAACTAAATAAGACCATTCGCATACGATTGAAAAAACAATCGAACTGCAATTCAGTCGCTAGTAATTGGATATTTTGGTACACTCTTCAACCGTGTTAGGATTGTCTCTTGATAATCAACAAAACGGTAGTCTACTAATTATTGATCATTTCTGTGAATCGTATTAGTAAAATACCAAATTTGTGTGGATCGTTACTGATTTGTAATAGAATCGTAATAGTGTGCCACTTTAATAAATTGTACCTAGTAATAAAGGTGGCGAATTAGTGGTAATTTTATAAAAAAGCTTATTATAAACTAGTGGCCGCCCGCGACTCCGTTCGCGTGGAAGTCGATTTCCCGTGGGAATGAGATGTTTTCCCGCGGTAAAAAGTTCCCTATGTGTTATTCTGATATATAACCTATAACTGCAAAGTTTCATCCAAATCCGTCCAGTCGTTTTTACGTGAAAGAGTAACGAACATCCATCCATACATAGGGGAAAGGTGTACAAAATGATCCCTCTAAGCGAAATTGTTTACTGCATCCAAAATATTAAAGCAAGAGCAAACATTAAAGAATCTTTAGATAAGTCATATAAGTGCTAATATACTGGCATACTATTATTTTTGGTTCGTTGACTATCTTAAGATTTATTAGAGATTTTGCATGACTCTACTAAAGGATTATTTGTAAAACTGGGTGTCTAAAACGATCCCTGGCGCTGGGTCAAAACGATCCCAGGGATTATTATGCACTTTTAACTCCAAATAATATTCAGGAACAATCATACAGCAGTTTTATAAAAAAAACGTTTAATAATTAATAATTTGACGGCTAAAATGCATTTTTTTTACTTTTAGTTTCCAATTAGCTCAAAATGTTAGGGGTAATATGATTCCTAGGATCATTTTTTAAACCTACTTAAGGGGATCGTTTGACCCCAAATGTAATATTTATAAAAGCTGCCCAAACATAACCTCCAAAAATAACCGTGGTGAAATCAAAACGTGTTTGAATTGTTATTGATTATTAATAGGAACCACCTGTAAAACTTTATTCACAAATACACAAAAGAATTTCTACAAATAAACTTTGAGTTTAGGCTTACCTTAGATCAAACACATCGATTTTCAATTTTTTGCTATAAGTCGACACACAGTAGTTGTATCGCCTTGAAACTTTGTTCTGCTACTGCGCGGGGTACGGGGAAGACGTTACCAAATTAATCGAATAGATGGCACTAATAGTTTATGCAGAACGACAGGGGATCATTTTACCTCGAGGGATCGTTTTGTACACCTTTCCCCTACTCATCAACTTTCACGTTTATAATATTAGTAGGATGCAGCAAATACGAGGAGCTACACTAAGTACCTACAGCTTTATTAACTGTGTTTTTAAATAGTTTACATATTATTAAGAAATTATTTATTGAGGTGAGTTATCAAAGGCATGTGAGTCATTAGAGGAAAGAAGACCAAAACTCTTTTCTATATTTATCAACTTACCGGTTCACAGCAGGCATTCGCGAACATTTTAAAATCCGCAAAGCCCAAGCCGTCCAAAGAAAGATATACGACGTAATTATCAAAATACACCGCACTCAAGGTTCACTCCTGAAAATTTGGAGACGATGACCTTCCATTATTACCAGTTAATACCGGTTCTCGACTTGAACAAGTTAATGGTCTGGAACAAGACAGGGCAGTCAGAATAAATCGGCGACATTCCATTTCTCTTGAAATAATGAGCCTTTGAGAATCCTCTTAAAAATGTAATAACTTATCAGTCTATCGAAAGATTAGACGCTGTGATTAATGATAAGGACCTAAGTTGTATTTCAGCTAGAATTACTTTAGGTAAAGTCTGGAAGTCAGTAATTTAAGTAGGCATAGTAATAAAGTCGTGCTTAAAATAATTGGCGTGGCATTAACCTTAACATTAAAACCAAATCAACTTATTTGTTTTTAATTTGCATCGAATATTTCTAGATACAAATTATTTTCCCCGGCTCGTTAAGTTCTACGTAATATTCCAAATTTTACCGAAAACTTTCACAATAGCTTCAAGTATTTGTATTCTATTTGATGACAATTAACATTTAACAAGCAGACTTGGTCGGTATAAGTTAAAATCTTGTGTTGCGACGTTATTTGCCAAATTAATTCCAAAACTTCACCGTGAAGATGTTTGTTCGTGGGAGTTTCTTACTTAATAATTTGTTAATTGAAGTCTTAATTCTCTGTGCGTCTCGACTAGCGCGGATCGCTTGTATTTTGTTTAAATTAAATTGAGCCTAGTTATTTACTCTACGAGAGACATTATATTTTTATGTAGAGGTCATGAAGTACTGTTATTTTCATACTTATAGGTACGACAAAATGCTTATATGAATGTCTATATATAAAGGTGTATCCTACCAATACGTATTCGTTGACTAAAACTTAATCATATGTCGATGAAAAATCTATTATTCGGCAGCTGTAGAAGTGTCTTCTTTTTACTTTTGTCATTCAAAGTCGGATTTCTAAGAATTCCTGTAACACAATTGGATCTGAAAGAATGTCTTGAACGGAACAGCTATAAATAGGGATATTTCCTACTCGTAAATTGACAGCAGGAGTACCTACCTTGTCGCTTTTCATAAAAATCGCAAAGTCTTTTAAATAGTAGCTTAAAAGGGATTCTTATTTAATAACATAAAGTGAAATCATAATCACAATGGTCCTCAAAAAGATATACAAATATTCTAAGAGTAGAGTTAGTAAAAAAACTTGACCATTTTGCCTATTAGGCTGTTTTTTGTAATTGTAACTGACTAACTAATTGTACTGTTTTTTAGACGCACATTCCCCCTTTCCCTTACAATTTTATTCAATAAAAAAAAGGAATTAGGTCAATCTTGAGTGGTTATATTCAAGGCAACAAAAAGCCGTATTTGAAGCGAAGGTATTGAGACGATCAAAAATCAAACATCTCTTCAGTTGTCTTCGGCAGGGTCTGGTGGGAATTCAGAGGTGAAACATTTTCAGTTGCCCTCTTGAGGCGTTGTCGGTGAAGGCATCAGGGAATTACCGATTTGGGGTCATTTGTAAGCCATAACTATTCCAAAGTGTTGATTTTAAAGAATTGTAGTTTTTTTGTATAGTTAGAAACTTATTGTCCCGTTTAAAACTATTGTAAGCAATTTACTCTTCTGTTCTTAGATGAAAAGCAAGATGGTAAAACCTTTTTTCTTTATTGGTGCTCTAACAAATTCAAAATAAACGGTTCCTAAAGAACTTCGTGTTTTGCTTTTTAACCGAAACACCTTTACCTTTCAAAAAACATACCCGTAGCAGGGACAATATTTTCTAGTCCTCATAAAACAATACGTACGACTTACTCCCTTAATAATAACCTCTAAACACAAACAAGACATAATTCAATTAAATCTAAGTTACAAGACAGTTAGTTTACCTACATCTGTAGCAATCTGCGGGATTAACTGTTAGACAATTTGAGCAGTGTTTGTGAACTGTTCGAAACTAACCAAGTCATGGCTACTGTTTCTGACTTAGAAGATGGATGCATCTACTTAGTATGCTAGCCTATTGATTTACGAGTTCAGAGTTTTGGAACAATATTTGAAAAGTGAAATATTCTTAAAGTTTCATTATGTTGCATTATATAGCAGTTTGTACGTGTACCTTACGAAGCTTTATTTATACCAAGAATCTATAATAAATCAAAACCTTTACATTTTACATGAATTCTAAATAAGCAACCAAAACACCATTGAACTTGACTAATTTTGCTATCACTGTTGTGGGTATAGAAAGAATAAATCACATTTAGGGAGCGTGATTGATATCGTCCTATCGCTTTTATGCGCCAGCGACAGTGTCGAGTTCTACGGGTAGTGACATAATTGAGTGCTACGCAGCTACGGGGCTACGGTTTTGCTACGGTGTAGTAGCATTTTTCTTATTGGGCTTTCCAAGTTATGTTCAGTGTATATGCTCATATTATGGCAGTTAATGTTGATAAACACTGGCCAAAAAGAAATACTTCTGTACTCAAGAAAATGTTGTAAACTTTAAATTAACAATAAAACCATGAATTAGTATTTTAATTAGGGTTGAGTTAGGTCAGGCATCTAAACCAATTAAACTAAATTATTATCTTGTGTCCATTGCCCAAGTTATTTAACTATAAATAGCTTGGGCAATGGCCCTGATTCTGAATAAGCTTTCGACACTGCATTAATATTAATTTTATTCAAGTTATTCAGATCGGCTCTTTTAGGTAACTATGTACCCTTAAAGTGACGGCTGTTAATTACTTGATGACGTCACAACGGGCCTAATAATAAATTCATAAGTGTCCCTGAATTAATTTAAAGTTGGGTAAAACTTTGATACTCTGATTAGTTCATGTATTTCTGATGGTTGCTACCTGCTTCAGAAGCGTAGCTATCGCTTGATATAAAAGTTACACAATAGATCGTTTAAAAGTTGTATGCGTGTGAAATAAGAATGAGATATCGTTTGTTCCTTTGGATGTTTTAATTAGAAAGAGAATCTAGTTGGATCATTGCCTCTACTTAGATCGTTCTTTGAGATTATCCACTGCACTGACAGTTTGATAGATATCTAGATGTGTATAGATTCGTTGGGTTAATTTAGTTGACATATTCAAGATGGCCTGTTAGATAGAAGATATACAGTACTATAATGAGGTTTATTAACCAATTAACCAGCATCTAGTAAGCGTGGCTTACCAGTAAGTCACGGATATGTCGCAGATACATAGAGTACCAGGCCCATATCGAAATAAAACACTGTTGATAAAAAAACTACAAAAAAAAATTACCAGCTACCGTAACATTCATTATACATATACGTTCATATAGTTCCTGATATGGACAACCATAGTTAATGAAAAGTGCGTTTAAATTAGCTGTCGCATTTGAAAAGCGCGTGTGATTTGCTTATGTTACATTGTTACTATGTTACCGTCGTAAATTAGGTTTATTTTCTTAAAGCCGCCGTAACAACTCTGTATGTCTCTTTAGATAATCCGGATCCTAAGAATGTCTGGAAATTCCTCAAGTCGTTAGGTATAGGTAAAACACGAAATGATGCCTTGCCATCAAATTTAGACACTAATTCCCTTAACCTACACTTTGTTACCTCTCCCCTTTGTGCAGAACCTTTAAAGGCTGCTACCATTAGTAAACTTTCCTCGCTATCTCTACCCAGTTTTCCTCAGTTCCGTTTCAAACAGTTTGCTGATTGTGATGTTAAGAGAAACATATTGGCCATAACATCTGACGCTGTGGGCAGTGACTGTATCAGTCGAAAAATGATACTCCCGATCTGTGATATCCTAGTTCCCACAATCACTAAAATCCTTAACTCCTCAATAGCAACCAACACTTTTCCGGACATCTGGAAGGATGCAGAGATTATCCCATTACCTAAAACCAACAATCCTGTTTCTTTTTCCGATTACAGACCAATTTCTATCCTACCCTTCCTTTCAAAAGTCCTAGAACGATTGGTATACCACCAATTAAACAACTTCCTTATATCCAATGATCTCCATAATCCTTATCAGTCTGGCTTTCGACCGGGGCATAGCACAGTCACGGCATTGGTCAATATTACGGACGACATGCGATCAGCTATAGAAAATCAACAGCTCACTATTTTAACCCTACTTGATTTTAGTAACGCATTTAACACTGTCGATTTTGACATAATGATTGCAGTCTTACGATCTCTTAACATATCTCCAACGGCAACTGATTGGTTTCAAAGTTACTTGCGTGGACGCCGTCAGCGTATATCTGTTGAAGATAGACAATCCCCGTGGTGTGGCTTGCACTGCGGTGTTCCGCAAGGTGGCGTGTTGTCCCCACTTCTCTTTAGTATTTTTATTAATTCCATTTCTTCCCATGTCTCTTCTCTCTACCATATGTATGCAGACGATTTACAAATTTACTCTCATGCACCTTTAGAAAGCCTTCATTTAGCAGTTGTACGAACCAACATCGATTTAGCCAATATTAATGATTGGAGCAAACACTACGGTGTTATGGTAAATCCACTCAAAACCAAACTCATCATAATTGGCAGCAGACAGATGTTGGCAAAAATTGATTGGTTAAATCTGCCGAGTGTCTATTTTAATGATATTAAAATTCCGTATAGCACCTGTGTCAACAACTTAGGGATTCTCATTGACGACTCACACTCCTGGCAACCGCAGATAGAGAAAATGAGCAAAAAGATGTTTGCTGCCGCTGGCAGCCTCCGACGACTTTGCAACGTTCTGCCAATTTCTACCAAAATTACAATTGCACAATCCATTCTCCTTCCCATCCTTGATTACGCGGATCTATCATTCGTTGACATAAATGAGGAGCAACTCAATAAACTCGAGCGGCTTCAAAATCTGTGCATCCGTTTTATATTCGAATTGCGCAAATATGATCATATCTCCGAGTTTCGCACTAAGCTCGGGTGGCTCCCAATCCGACTTCGCAGGAATACTCACATCCTTTGTCTCCTCTTTCGTGTGCTGAATGATTCAAATACTCCGAAATATCTAAAAAAACGTTTTAAATATTGGCACGAAAGTCACAGTTTTAGCCTTCGCAGTGCCACTTCCTTAACATTAGTTACACCGCCCAACCACACTTGCTTTTATGGTGCTTCTTTCACTGTGCAGGCCATAAGTTTGTGGAACTCCCTCCCTTTAGTAATTCGACAATCCAAGACATTGCAACATTTCCAACAATCTGTCCAAAATCATTTTATATCAACCCTCTAATATTTACTACCTTACCTATATATTACTTTGGAAATTCATCAAAATTTTGTTATAGTTTCTATTTTTCTATGTACCTTTTATATTTAAGTACTTGTATGTATATCATATAACTTTTACGTTTTTATTTGTAGTTTATGTATTTTACTTATATTTCTTATCGTCGTATGTTTGTAGATTTTATATTTGTACTTTCCGTGATAATTATTGCACCTATCCATTTCGTTTAAAATTTGTCTCCTTCGCCAGGTTTGCCTGGGAGAAATTGCTTAAAGCAATAAGGCCACCTCTTGCTTAAATGTTCCCTCAAAATGTGTTATTTCTGTTTTATCGTGCAATAAAGTATATTTATTATTATTATTATTATGTCATCTTCATTTGGTTTAGATTTATATCCATAGTTTCCAAGCTATGAACATACGATAGGTGTATTTCAACATATACCTATTTCTTAACATTTGTAGAATTTCTTAAACGTCGGAAAATGTCAGAACTAACCACCCGTAACCAACCGAATAAAATATGTTTTATCTTTCGAAAAAACAATAAGTTGTTCCAAAAATGTCGTCTATACGTTTAGGAAACGCTTTGTTATCATGCCGCAAACGGATTTTTATTGGTGAAGGAAATAACTCGGAAACAAAAGTACAAAGGAAACGTTGCTGACAATCGGTTAACACTTTGGTGGATTAAATAAACGTTTACGTTAGATGTCTTATTGATTTTATTGAAATGTAGTTAGCAATTTAACTACAGTAAATGTTTTAAAACAACAAATATAAAGCAATGATATATTCCTTGAAACTAGAGGAATAGTAATTTATTAGTTATTGTATATTAGACGAATTTTACCTGTCGTTTTTTTTATTAAGATGGTAGAATTTGGTTTATTATTATTTGTGTTTACAATAAATATCTATATTAAGATTAATTTACAAAAAAAAAGTAAACCGGAATAATATTTAAATAAAAATAGAATAGATTTCATATAAATAGGTAATAATAGGTAGTAAATACTTCCAAAGCCGTCTTGACCATGCAACTCTTCCTCTTATACTACTAGATGGAACTCCAATTCCTCTTACTGACTCCGTCAAAAATCTAGGTGTCCATCTTGACTCAAGTCTTAGCTGGAACACTTAAGTCAGTGAAATAAGCCGCAAGGTACATTTCTCATTTCATGCCCTTAAATCCCTCCAGTCTTTCCTTCCCATTAAAACAAAAGTAATCCTAGCCTTGACTCTGATACAGCCTATCATCGATTATGCCGATGCTTGCTACTTGGATGCTACAGAAGATATGCTTTGTAGACTGGAGCGTTTGCAAAATTTGTGCATCAGATTCATATTTGATTTAAAAAAATATGACCACGTGACCCAGTTTCGCAAGGAGCTAAACTGGCTCCCGATCCGCTACCGTAGGAACACTCGCATCCTATGCCTCCTTCACAATGTCCTTCACAATCCTAATTCCCCATCCTATTTGCGGCAGCGCTTTTCCTTTGAACATCCTGAAGACGCTGTCTGCAGAGAACACAAGAAAACCCTCCTATCCACACCCATACACTCCACTGACTTCTTCTCGTACTCCTTCACTGTACATGCTGTTCGACTGTGGAACTCACTTCCTTCAGATATTCGTGATTGTAAAACGATATCTAGTTTCAAGCGTCGAGTAAGAGAATACTATTTGTCATTAACATAATATGTTTGTATTCATTTATTTTATCTTATTAGTATGTAGATTTACTTTGTTGAAGATATGATGTCCAATGTATTTTATGTAGTATATTATGCGTATATTTTGTTAATTAATACATTTATTCTTATGTTCATACATATGTATGTATATATATATATTTATTAATATTGTATATTTATATATATTATTGTATGTATATTTTATATGTAGTGTGTCTATGTAGTATATTTAAATATTCTACCTTCTTCGTATTTATGTACAGAAGTTGCACTCTCCTCCTCTTCATCACTCCTTTCTCAGGGCTGCTGGAAGAAATTCCTTTAAGGGATAAGCAGTACCCATTGTACTTGCATAATTTTTGATTGTTTTAGTTTTTAAGTTTCCTGTATTTGTATGTACATAAATCATTAATAAATAAATAAATAAATTAACTTTTAAAACAAGTAATCTACAGCAACACTATACAGACTTTAAATAAAAGCGGCTTCCATTTTCACAGCGATAACTTTTATTGTTTTAAACTTTTATTATTCGCATAAAAACTGCATGTTACAGCAAAAGTAGTAGCTTTTTTATCTGTTTGTTTAAGTAAATATCGGGTCCATAGAGTTCCATACCATTGACTGTATTCTTTATTGTTACTTTCAATTAATGACTGCAGTAATCTTCATGAATATTCAATAGCTTGTGGTCACTAAGCTTTTACCCTTATGCAAATTAAGCTCTCAGAGAACAACTTAAAGTCCAAAGCTCAAACCAGCATGTATGTTTTTCGAAGCATGACAAAAACGGAAATTAAAAAGATGTCGTCTTCTCGATAAAAACGCTTGTTTTTAAACGACAACTCAATTTGTGTTTTGATTAACCTGCGAGAGAAAGGCTGGGAAAAATGAGATGGCAAGTTATCAGATGGAGGCTTTTACTTCTTAATATTGAGAATCTTGAAGCTAAATTTATACCAATGGCAAACTTTGGTAGGAAACAAAACATATCACACATTCATGTAGGTATATATATTTATTATGAATCAAAATTGTAGGAGCGGGCGGATCGAGACCAGTGATTTCCCACCTTTCATATCCTAGTTACTCTTTTAAACCACTTTTTTGGCAGGGACTACAAGGTTAAAATAATAATCAATCGAAAAAAGCTATAAAGCCAAAAAAATCTTACGATTGACTAACTGATGGTATCATACGTATAATAATGTATGTTACAATTGTGTAGGTTTTAAGTCTCATCTTCAGCGAACCAAATTCTTGCAAAAGTTACAGTCCCTCGTCGGACCACTCGTTGAGAAACACTGGTCTAGACTCTCCTCATATTATCTGTATTATGATCGAATAATTTAATCGATTATTAATTTAACTGGCGTGCAATCAATCATCTCCTTCCTACTCATTCGATAATATTCCTACGTGAAATCAACCCACACAAGACAAGTATTTTTGTATTACAAAAGTTTAAAAACATCTATAAGTACTTTATTAGGTAAAAATAAAAGTACAATACTATGGTTAATTGGTACCATGGAAACGAAGTTGTTGGTTACCTACTTGAACACACCTTGATATCATCAGATCCCCCTCCCCCCCCGCTTTAAGGGGTTGATCTGTAGTCTTATAGAAGTTTTAATACTAACAATAGATAATAATAAATCTCCAGACTAATCTACCCACTATGTGGCCCTAAACCACACCCTAAACTAAGCAAAGCTTGCCAATTAAAAAAAATCATCGAAATTGGTCCGACCCGGGGATCGAACCCGGAACCATCCGCTTAGCAGTCCGGTGTATATACCGCTGCACCACAGAGGTCGTCAAAGAGGTTGTAAAAGGATGTATGGGAGTTCAGTAAGAAGTGATGTCATAGCCTTTACGTTAAAAGTAAGGGGCTTCGAAGTGTAATTTTAACATATCATGAGTACACTTTTAAAGTATAAAGTCATAAATTATTATTAATTCAACTTATTATTATACTTATACTAATTGATACATGCTAAGTGAATATTTGCTTATAAATAAAATAATGATATTAACTCTCTTTAAAAAAAGTTAGCTTTATAACTCTCTCAAATATTGATTAGATAAGACAGATATTTTTTAGGGTAACAAGAGTTACGTTTCATACTCACAAACGTAACTTTGTTATAAAACTAGTGGCCGCCCGCGACTCCGTTCCCGTGGGAAAGAAAAGTTTTTCCGCGGTAAAAAGCACCCTATGTGTTATTCTGATGTATAACCTATATTACCGTAAAATTTCATCAAAATCCGTCCAGTAGTTTTTACGTGAAAGAGTAACAAACATCCATACATACTCACAAACTTTCACGTTTATAATATAAGTAGGATTGACAAAGCGCAGCTAAGGATGGAAAGCTGTAAATAAGCATTTTTATTCTAGGTTCTGTTAAATATAATTTCAAATTAAGCTACCAAAATGTGTGATAAGACAGCTGTAAAGCTAGAAGTTATGAAACTGGCAGGAAACTTCACTTAAATACTTCTTAAAACCGCACTTGTATAAGTTATGACGTTTGTAAGCAAAGTTTTAAGAGTAGAATTAATTTCTTGCAGTTCACAAGTGCATTTATGATAATAGTTCTTATTAAGTACTTTTGTTTGAGATACCGCCGTGGATTGAATCAACGCTTGTAGAGTTTTAATTAATTCAATTTTAAATTTTGGAACTAAAACGCAGCGGTGTGTTCGAAATGAATGAGGCGACGTGACTGGTTTTCTTTGTTATTTTTTTAATCTGGCAACCGTGCGCTGCTTTAATACCTATATAGTCCAGTTTACAAAATCAGATAAAGTCAATTTCTGTGTAGTGTAATGTGTGTGTAGTGTTAAAAGAGAGCAAATGAATCAATTATTTTACTCACATCTAATGTATTATTACTAATGCTAGCTGTACGGTTTAATAGGGCGGTCGAACAAAACGCATTAACCCTTCTTCACCCCCGGGGGATAAGAAATACCACCGGGCTATTTAACCCTCGATAATAATATCTCATGTTCTCGGAAAAAATGTGCACCACAAGGGAGGTTTTTGTGTGCTATCCATTTTACGGTAACATTCGTGCTTTCATTTTGTGAACTGTTTTGCATTTTTAACAAACTTCAGTTATTCTAAAAGCTGATAAATGTACCGGTTATTGTTCAAATATAAATTATCATATTGTAGGAATTGCTTTACAGAAACTGTAAGTTACAGACTGACAGTATAAATAGTTAGTAAAAATCCTGTGTTCTAATGGTAGGTTTTGATATACCTACTTATTTACAATTATAAAAGTGTGCAAAACGTTTAATTTACAATCTATAGACACAATATTGCACATGCTGCTCATGCATAATCCCGTGTCAACACAACATTTAGCTATTAAGGTATATTAAATGTAGGTTTCAGCCAACCAATGCTTGTACTCTCTTTTTATATTGTCCCATGCTCTCCATAAATGGCGACCATTTTGATGAGTTAACGCTTCTTACTGCGCTGAGAATCGATTTGATTACATACCCTTTACGAATAGTTATTGTTAACAACTGATCATTATTCCCTGTTTTCATTTTAGAAATTAGTAGCTTTAAATAATTTGCTGCGACTTTTAATTTCACAAACATAGGTACTGTCGGCCGCATAAGTCGTTGAACAAAATCAAAAGTGCAAAATCAACCTGAACTTAAAAATGGTTTAATATTTATTTCCAGACATTATTTTTTGAAGAATTATTTATTCAACATTTATGGGAAGTGAATAATACTGTTCCTACCTTTCCGATTGAGAAAGACATACTTAAGTTAAGGTATAGAAACTACGTCTGTAGATTTACGAAGCACGGCGAAGGTATTGTGTTCCTTTTCTCTAGGGTAGACAGCTGTTTGTAACACAATCTATGTTGAGGGTTTACTAGCAAAGGTTATTTTATAAAGAGGAAACACGTTAGTGCACCGCTTTCTTAGTCTTACGTTACATTTTGTTTAGAATGGTTCGATATAAATTGAAAGGTAGTATGGAGGATGTGTTATGAACGTTTTTTTGTTAAACTATGTAGTTTAGGCGAAGTGGAAACCGTTGCAGTTAGTTGCCACCATTTTGGTAGAATTCGCGATTCGCAGAAGGGCCGTTTCGCTTGTAAATTAGCTTCGACCAAATAAGAGTTGGTACTTGTTTAAACATAGAGGTGATTCTTTTGTTGCTACTGTATGCTACTTGTTTAACAAAAAAAACTCCTCCTTAATACTGGTCCTCACAAATATAAAACGCTAAAGTCGACACGATAAGAAGAAAAAGAACAAAAAAAAGTTCCAAAGAATCAAATAAATAACTGCTAAACAATGTAAAGATTTCCGAAGTTTATTATACATTGATTTTCTTACTGACCTGTTTTTATGTAGAACTATATTTTTCAGCGTTTAGATATTGCAACATATTTCATTGGAACTACAAACGCTTGTTGTTTACCGGATTTGACTGGACTAATATCAATAGACTGGTGCTTATTGATTTAAATGCTTAAAAAATGATGCCAACCTCATTTCATTCCACGGCACGTTTAAACTTTATAGGTGCGAGTAGATAAAACTCGTTCATAAATCAAAAATTAAAAACGCATTGTTACACTTTTAAAGCATGACCAACAACATAAGCCAGGGTGAAGACTTTTTACATGACAGTGTGTTTTTATGTTTTTTTACGTGTTGTAGGTTATCTAAACACCTATTTATGGCAGATACGTTATTCTTTGATTATCATATCGTATAATAATCTGAATATAAAAATGTGATGTAATACATATACAGCAATTATCTAGGACGTGCCGACGACTGTAAAACGAATGAAAAACGTGATCGGTATGAAAGTGATCTTTTTTCAGGTGGGTATTTTAAAATGATACTAGGAACGATCTGAACGTGACGCTGTACCTTCGTTTTATATATTTTTTAGCAGACCTATGAAACAAACTATGGAATAGGCACTGAAGTATAAGCGTAAGGTTGTAATGTAGGTATCAAACCTAAGGAGAACGAAGGTAAAACTACCACGAACCAAACCAATTCAGTAAAATACTATTGACTAAATTTGCCCGACCTACCTTTGAACAGTATATAACCTTAAAATATAATATGTCTTTAAATTTGTAAAATTTTGAATGCAAAACCAGCCAAGTATTAGACTTTCCTAAGATTCTTCAAAAACCACATACTTAACATTTAACTTACACTTCCCATAACAAGGTTCCAAAAACAATACCACTAAAGCGGCCCGTAATCTCTAAATCAGATATTTCGACCGACATCGCTTAGCTAGTGATTGTAATGAAAACAATGAATTCCATGCACGTTCCATGAATTAACCATTTTCGCGTCTCCCGCGCCGCCGTCAATTTGTCCTCGGCCTAGATCTACAATCACCTCAAAGGGCGTACAATTCGAATACCGCAAATCATAACTTACCCTTTCTTTGTGTGTTCTAGTCCGTTGACTTTTTAATTATTCATTGATTTGTGTACGAATACAGATCAGATGGGTGGTGTTTTGTTTGTATTAAGTTTTGTGTTTGTGTCTTCTTTACAATTTATAATATGCGCTATATGTATAAATCTTTAATAAATCTATATCCATGTCAAACCGGTAACCGTTAAATTCTTAATAATGTTAACTGACTAAGATGTGCTCGATTTTTAGTTATTTACAGACTGTTCTCTGAAAAAGTACCTCAAAAATGTATATACGGATAAAATACGTTGCATTTGTCTTCAATTATGTAGATTATTACCCCATAAACAATGCAGGTACATTTACCACCCGAAGCGGTTATGAAGAACTAATCTTGCTTTGTACGTACATGTACACATGAAGTGATTTGTTTCCTGTTTCCTATTTAGGTATTCATACAATCCTGAGACGATTACCGACGACTGCTCATGAATATATTTGAATAATCACCGCTAAGGTGTAAATGATGCAGGTTTAGCATAAAAAAACCGGTATTAATCACTTCGGTTTTTGCGTCGACAAATTAACGACGTCGTCGGCTATTTACGAAGGAACTTTGTTTAAAATAACAAATTCGAGCAGTTTATATTCAACAGAAACGCGACAATTTCGCTAAATGCAGCAATATAGTCTAAACGCTTTGAATTGTAAAGTTTTCTGAATTCTTCAGATGTTTTCATGAAAATGAGGGAAAGTTATTTTCTTTAGGTAATATTTACATTGTTTAAAGAGCTTACGTTAAAGTAATTAAGGTGGTATTTTTGTTGTTTTTCATTATGCAAATTTACTATTTTAAGGCAAGCAAGGTATAAAAACTACAAAAATCAAAAGTGTCGTTTACCTTTAATAAGTACTATTTTATGTATACGATCAATCTAAAACAGTTCAATCAGAATAAAAAAATACCGTCATTCTTAGTTTTAAAATAGTTTTATAGTGTACCTATAAAAATAGAGTAGTCACTTACCAAAATAAAATAATTCAAAATGGTCATCTTAAACGAACTCGCACTAAAAACGAAAACCCACCGAACGTAAATGGTAACCGAAATCTGTAAAATAGCTACCAAACCGCTGTGACATTGTTGTTGGAAGCCACTCCGGCAATATATTTAAACGTACTTTACCTCGTAATACGAGTTAAGCTTGTTTTGTTATGCGGAGAGCGTGCCCTACTGTGGATTTCGATATTTGCTGATAGCAGTTGACAGCAACGATGAATTTATATTGGCAGGGTACAACCCCAAACACGAACTACTCTTTCATAGGTTGTCATACAAAATTTTTACCGTCTATTGTAGAAGGTTGTACTAAGTGATCAACGAAATGTTAACCTGCACACGTGGATTTTATAAATTAAAGGTAGCGTCGACTGTGCAGGTATTTATTACAAATGGCATGTTAAAGGCGATTTCTGAATTTATTGTTGATTGGTGTTTCATTTAAATAACAGTTTATTGATGCTTGAAGGACATTTAAATACGTTTGTTAACAACGCTTTGACGCGATTGCCTGACAAAGGAAAACATAAAGTCATGTGTGTCGTAAAGGACTTAACCATATGACACTTTGCCCTTACGTTTTTTTTTATAATTTGAGTGTAATATTTCAATAAAACGTTTAGTATTCCAATTTATTTATGTAGCAATCGCAAGTTGATTCTCAGTTTTACCGCAACGTTATTTTTCTTTTCTTTATTCTTGTAATTTATAACTAGGTCTAGAATCTAAGAATAAGTCAGTGATAAATTATCATAAGACAAGTAAAGAACTATATTACTTGCTTTAGGATTAGAACTTTTTGTTCAGCTCTTCTACTGTTATAATAAATTGCCTTCTTTATTTCATAAGACACTTTGACAGTTGAAACAGACCCCATAAAATAAAAATATAGGTATTGAACATAACTAGAAAAAAATGGAAAATAAGCAATGAAAGTTTAGACATATGTTTTCATTATACATTTTGCAAATTTAAGTAAACCATGTAATTTATACCATAATCATTAATAAGGTTTTCCCACCAATAAGATAGTTTTAATCAAGTCTACTTGCAAAGCCAAAATTAAAACTAAAATGGACTGATCATATTAAATGTATACAGTAGACATATTTCATCAATATCAAAATACAGTAACGTCGCATATAATGGCAATGGACGCGACGCAACGTTGCATAAAGGGACGCGGAGCTCACGTCATGACGTCATGCTCGCAGTGGACGGAGCTCACGTCATGACGTCATGCTCGCAGTGGACAGAGGACACGCGCCGATTTACGACCGGCGGCTGACTGTACTTCATGTACATTCATTCTTCTTCTGTTGGTGCTACAGATGAAGTGGAAGTTTTAAAAGGTATTTCTTGGAATTTATATAAGTTATTGTTTTTTTGTTAATAAGTTGTAATTAAGTACCCGTTTCTTACGAAAACTGGTCAATGTGCATGGGACTCCGATTAAAACATATTAGTAAGTATAATTTTAAAGGTAATATTGTCCTACGGTTGAAAAATGCACAAATACAAAAGCACCATGCGTTTTACATATTCCTATATAACTATTAGGTATTTTCTTCTTGTGTGAATATTTTTATCCAGTAGGTATGTTGATATTGATGTCAAAACAAGAATACGATTCCTTATAATTAATCAAATATCAACCGTCGATTTAGTCAGGTAATGAAGTACGTACTCTAATTTAACCCTTACACCGCCCGTTCGTTTCATTAACCGTCCAACTTCCTTATTTTTCAACTGGAGTAAATCAGCGCGGTGCTGGCCGGGTCGGTTGGAACAACTCATTCAGTGCCGAGTAAATTTACACAAGGCTCGCACGCACGGAGTATATTGCGACTTCGCTAACTTATTACTTTGATCTTAGCTGAGATTGACCCACACGACTGGATTTGTTTGGTATCCTGTTTCAATTTGTAAGAGGTATTGGATGCGGTGTTGTGATGATTTAATCTTTGTTTGTTGGCGTTTTTAGAGTACCTAATGTAAATTAGTATAACGAATTCTTGGGTACTTCAATAATGAGCTTTATAAACAAGGACTTTTAAAACTTTTTTAAAGTTATATTTTATGCGTTAGAATTTTCTGATATAAATGAACTTTAATATACTGACGTAATCAATAAAATGTTAAAGTTCCTTAACAAAGGCGATGCCGCAAAAACACCGCATTGTGACCACTAAAAATCAATTTACTAACATATCAAATGTTCAGTATGATTTATTTCATTCACTCGAAAAAGGTTTCATTCCTCGAACGACATGTCCAAGGGCATAAGTCGGAGAAGGAATTTATTTCAAGTTGCTGATAAGGAACGTCAAAACTGTTATCCGGACACTGGATCACGACGAGTTTTTTTTAACCCTGACGGTGAAGAAAACGGCTATCGCGGCCCTCGAGGCTAGTTTGACCCGAAGATATTGGACGGAGGGTTAAACGAATAAGGGGCAGAGATGCTAACAGGGAAAGTGTTTCGCACCATTTTATTTTGTAACTTACGATTAGGTTGTGTTATTTTATTCGGGAAGCTTCTGCACGTGTATGGGTTAAAATATTTTCTTCTTGATCAAATGTAAGGCCGATACAGTAAATATATAGAGTTTCTTTACGTTAACAAATAGGCAACAAAAGTATTTGACGGATAATAATTAAATAAATAATGATATATGTAATTAACCTCTAAACTAACTATGTGAACCTAAACTAAGCGACAGTTTATAATATAGATACGAAGTAGATTACGGGAGAATCTAGATACAACATGACACGAGCCAATTTAGAAATACCATTAACGAGACCCTACCCAGGAATTGAACCCCGGACCTTGCACTAAACAATCCGATATAAATACTGATGAACCACATCAATTATAATGATTTCATTAAAAAACTCTAAATTTATAGCTTTTATAAGGTGCTGCCACACTATACTCCTCTCTGCATACTGTCACTGCATATCAAACTCATAAAACAACTCCAGCAGTATATTTTTTCTGTGCACTGGACTCATCCCGCCCCACGATTCGATCAGCTGAATAATTAAACACAAACAAACGAGTCTATATTGACATTCGAATAGTAAAGTTTATTTTCGATATAACCCGTGACCTCAAATCGATTCGACCGAGAATCGAATAGTTACGTAGGCGAGGTATTCGTTGACACGATTTTAATCCAATGCATTTTATACAACGTTAACGGAATTCAGTTTCTGAACCAATGTTAACACGAGCCAATAATCATTTCAAAGGATGAAGAATTGAGGAAATGGCGATGAAATTACGTACATTTCGATTCAAAATGTGCTTTTAAAGAAAGGATTGATTTGTACCGACTTACTTGATATTATTGTGTGGAATTTATTAGTAGAACAATGATAAACATTTAAAAGAACAATAACTGATCATATTTGATTTAACATGTTCCCTTTATCTATAACCTACCTATTCTTAAATCTTTATTTCCATCTATTGAAATAATCAGACCCAATTAAACAAGTAAATTCAATATTCGTTATAAAACCTCCTTTCTAATGACTATTAACGGTGTTCTTATTAAGTCCGGGTCTGCAAAGACGAACTAAATGTGTGGGGCATATTGCGCCAAGCACCGACCCACCGTCATTTCCTCTAATTAGGGGTTAATAAATAAATGTTATTGCATGAACACTATTGCGGTATGATGGCACGCGGGTAAAGGGCCTTTTACTTCATTTTAATCAAGGTTCGAATTAAAGTAAATTTATTTACAGTTGATACTTTGGTTCCTTTTCTTTACTATTTTGGTTCCTCATGTTAACTTTTTTGTAAAGTTTCGCTAATTTATTACGTGCCAGTATTGAAAAAACGCCTAATATTGTATTTGTGTAAACCTTTAGATACCTCTTCATTTTAAGAATTTATTTGCCTAAATAATTAAGTAATATCAATATCGTGCTAGTATTTGTTCTGTTCATAAAGAGGTAAGTGTAAAGATGCTTAACCGTAAAATTTTAGAACGTTGCCAAAATGGGTTTTACACATGTTTGGCACATGTCGCTTTAAGTGCTAAAGCTTACGATAAGTATGTACTAGAGATGAGTACTAGATGCTTGGGCTACTGTACAGCCTCTCATTAATTTAGGTTCTAAGTGAAGTACCTTCTATTAGAGTGAGTGTGAGTTTGGTTCAAAAACCCTAAAACATTATATCCACAGACTTAATTTGGTTAGAAGTCATATTTTAGTCCACTTATACAAAAAATGTTTATCTTAGTACAAACTATGTGTAGGTACCTGTTCAAAACAATTTCTTCCTGAAGAGGAAGATCCGATTCCTGTTAAGAAGTTATCGAACTTTACATAAACATTTTTTAGTTTTTTCTCTTCTTCTAAAATATACCTAAAATCTTTTCTTAACATTTCGAATGCTAATGTGAACCCATCTTAACAATTAGCCTAGGTACGTTCGGTGTGAAACGACCACGGACGTCCAAGCTAAATTAAATGGATATTTGTCCGGGAGCCACTCAGTAGGCCGAGAGCCGTTGTCACTACCGACAAACTTCAACGAGATGCAATCACTTTGTAATTGGACCGTTAAAACCATAAGATAAATTGCTGCATGAATTTATGGGTTTGGGAAAAACGGTGCTTTTACTGTCAATAAATTTTATAAAAAATGTCTGTAGGCCATGTTTATGTTGCATTTAATGTAAGATAAATGTTTGGAATGCACGGTGGGAATAACCTGCTTTTCTGTACGCGTGCTATTGGTAATTTTAAACTTGATTTTAATTTAGGTTTTTAAGTTTTTTTTTCTTATTTATTTGAATGTGATAGAACTCCATGTTTAAAAATCTTATGGAAGCCTAAAAATATTTTGTTAACGAGCGTAGTTATTACACCATATTGTAAGTTGTACTAACAACTTATTAAAGTGGGCCAATTTCTCATCACCAAGTATTAGAGTCCCAAAGGAGCGAGTCAATGAATTTGAGGTCAACATCAAACAATTTTAATGAAGTCAGAATTGGAAATCGTATCGGGAGCCAAAGTTAGATCGAGGTGTGAAAGATTGAAGGCTCGTAAGCGGTTGAAAACTATGTTGCGGAAATTAGCTTTGCTTTTCCGAATATTTATGGTAATGTGATAAAGTGATAATTTGATGCTTAGAAATTAACACGCTTTTTAGGAGAGGTTTTTTTTTTGTAGTGGCAGTTAGGCCGCTTACCGTGTCTATGCTTGCGTAATTTCGTTTCAAAATGCTTTTTAAAATTTAAAAATAAATATTATTTTCGTTTGCATGATAATTATCTCCTAACAATCAGTGGTGCACAATTTAAAGGCTTGTTGTTTGTTACGGAGTCCTTAGTCTTTTTCTTTCTTTTATTGTACGATTTATTTTTTCTTCATAATTATTGCGTATCAAGGTTAAGGTTAGCGTGTGTAGAAAAGAGTTCAGGAGAGACTGATCGAGGGTTGCCAATTTTTTAGCCCTCTAAAGAGTAAAACTGTAACTATTAAGGTTTAAGTCACGTATATGTTTGTTTGTTTGTTTGTTTGAACGCGCTAAACTCAGGAACTACTGGTTCAAATTGAAAAAATATTTTTATGTTGAATAGACCATTTATCGAGGCAGGCTTTAGGCTAAATAACATCACGCTGCAACTATTAGGAGCGAAGAAATAATGGAAAATGTGAAAAAAACGGGGGAAACTATAGATCCTTGAGGGCTTCCATTGCGTGCGCTGCGAAAACGGCTGTAGATACCAAAAAAATATATGTATGCGGGAAAACTTCACATTCCCACGGGAAACCGACTTCTACGCGAACGGAGTCGCGAGCGGCCACTAGTTAATTATATTTTGTCAGAAAAAAAATATACACTAAATTGAGTTAGATACTGTAGTTGTATGACTGTTTTCATACAACTACAGTAACTCAATTTGTCAGATATTCTAGATTTGTATTCGTAGATTCTCGTTGGTGTATTAATTTCAATGTGGACGAGTTAAATAGTTTTTTTTTTAAACTCGTAATAGCCACTTAAAGTTACGTTCTGTTAAGTTATATACTTATAATTATTCACAAATTCAATATTATTTAACGAAAAGCAAAGGTGTAGTTACTTACCTTTTTCAAATTTTATGGACTAAAAACTTACTTTATTACTTTTTAAATAATCTTATTACTTCTATACAGTAGTTCTGTTAGTTCTGTTAGTAAAGTCTTGCATTAAGCAGCCATAGCTATAACATAATAAAATAGTGGGTGTAAAATTGAATATAATCGAATACATTCCTAATTATTGTATCATAAAGCATGCTGACGAATTCTTGCCTAATATACATGCAATAATTCAGTTGTTTCACGCCAACACATTTCAAACTTTAGAAATCTCCCCATTTCTAGTTTTCCCTTTAACATAACAAAATAATTCCACTGGTATTTGTGAATATTAGCAAACAGAAACCAGTGTAGCGTAGAGTAGACAAATTTCAGAGGCACGTATTGGAATGCACAGAGTAGTTTGCGGTCATTTTCAGAGACTGCAGCTAACTTCGCAACTATACAGTTTACAGTTGCTTTTCAACTAATTTTGCAAATGAACACGTAAGTAGGAATAATGGGAATTGAAAACATTTTGCCGTTTTTAGTATTATTGTAATGAATTTATGAAATATTGTTTAGCTATTAGTAATAGTTTTAGTAACAATATTAATGTGACTCGAAGACTTTAAGACTGTCTAAATAAGAAAAAGACAAATTTCAGAGTTAAGTTTTCTTTTCCCTATCACAAAGCTGACGATATCGTTCCTATTGTCACAATATATGCGGTTTCAACCAAGAAAAACTACCCCTACAATAATAATTAAATAAAATATTTCACAAATGGAAATATAAATTCTAATTTGTGCTCGCAAATGTCTAGTTGCGCGATATTAAAACAGCTAGAGGCTCATTTGGAAAACAAGTTTCGCCGCAAGAATATTCACAATCTAACCGAGTTTAAAAATTGCACTATGAATTTCAAACAGAAAACTACATTGGATATGAGGCAAAAGGCGAGCGTTGGGCAAACAGCGAAAACGCTCCGTGTTGTATTTGCAAAAAGTATGAAAAGATGCCACTGTGAAATAAAATATTCTGATAAAGGGTGTTAAGGAAGGTAGTTGGGACATATGGAATACGAGATCTGATCATTCTAGTATTTCTAGAGCATTGAAGATAGCTTTGTAGTGACAAATCGATGTCTGAATTAGAACATATTTGTTAAGTGTATAGTTTTAAGGATGTTTCCAAGGCTTCAATCGTTGTCAACAGGGCACCGTGCGCCCTTATCTTTTTAAATAAGCACCGAACCGAAAAAAACAGATTAAGTACTGGATTTTTTATCCTTCATAACATCGCATATTTAAAATCGCCTCAGAATTTATTGATGTAGTAGGCTTCAGGGGCGTGATGGATCACAGCTTACAGTCTCCCATTATGGTTTACCGAAAAGTAAATTAAAAACGAGGTTTTTGGCACACCCCGTATATACGGGAACTCGGAAAAACTTTGCGATACCCGTTCCATAAGAAGCTTAGAATATAATATTATAACCTTTTTGTGTTATCAAAGGAGAGAATAAACATTCATAAATGAGTACAGTCTGTTTCTTGCTTCCTGCAAAGAGCTTGAACCAATATTTTTTTCAAATGAACTTTCAAAGGTTTTGTTAATTTAAAGATGTTGTTTATTTATTTTTTCCTAGAAATAGAGTTGAAAAAGGTTTCATAGGAGAAGGCAAACCCATTGTAATACAATTCTTCTTTACGGATTTTTAAAATTTCGAACTAGATTTTCTAATTTCAAATTTCTCTAAAAAAAGCAGTCGACCCATATGGTAGTAGGCTACTAAAGTAATCCTGTAGTATTTTGATACGATTTGTGGTCGGCTCCAGGGACTTCAGATGTTCGGTTTCGGCACTAGTAATTACTCTGTGCATCCTGGCCTTCAACCCGGAACACTGTAATCAGAATAACAGCAGGAACAGACAGGACTTTAGCACCAGTGTAGGCAGATTTCGGACTACGGCATTCCAATTTCATTTGTCTCAACTTTCTATGCTCCAATGACGATACTACGGCTTACGCCAATAACAAAACGTTTTATAAAAAAAATGAATTTTAATAATAAAGTATATATAAAAAAGTAAGCATTGAATGAATTAAAGAGATCTGGTTAACCAATTTTAAATTGTTATCTTGTAATACAAAGATAATTTAGCAAATTGTTCATTGTATTGCAAATCGTTTTCGAATAGCCCCGAGTAAGACTAATTCTGTTTCCGTGAATATGTTTTTGTCATAACTGGAAATATTTTTTGATCCCTTGTATGTGAAAGGGTTCCGTATCTTTATACTTACTGTAAGTACCAACAGAAGGTCAGCGATAAGAAAAGCGCCGTAGGGCCGCACAACAAAGGGCCCCGTTTGTTTTCTACTATAAAAGAAAACCCTAAGTAAGTAAAAACAAACTTAACATTGCAAATTAGGGTGACTTTTGTTTTTTACATATTTTATTCTATTGTTTTGGTTGTATTATGCCTTTTGTTATGAACGGAAGTTTTGGTAACTTAACTTTGTCTAAGGAGCGAAATCTTGGATTCAACGATTTTTTAGAGGAATATTTGTTAGATTAGAAAAAAAAATACAAATCAAGACGAAATTAAGCTCCTTCCAGCGATATTAAAAATATAGTTAAAAACGTATATTTTGTAAAGTATTATCACATACACGCAGTACGTTTTTGCTATGAAGTAAACTCTTTTTGCATAAAGAAAGTAAAGTCTTGTACTTCTCCAGTTTAAAGTAAATAAAAAGGGTTGATCCTGCAAAAAATAAAATAAAACGGCTATTTTCCCTTGGATTTTGACGTGGGCGACACAAGTTTCGCCAGGCAGCCCCTCGGGAGCTCATCACTGCGTCTTTGAGCCATTAGGCCTCTTCAACCAGCTACTCACAGCTACTATTCACTTGTTTAAATAATAACTTACGCAAATTGTGTTATATGCTTCGATACAAAAAAAGCTTTTTTAAGGTGAAAAAAGTTATTAAGAAACTATGACGAACTTGATAAAAGTTGATTTCATATCTTTGCGACACGCTTCTCTTTGTTTAATAGTTTTGATTTTATTGGTTTATGATTTAGTTATTTAACTTTATTTTATTTTGTTGTTTGGTTTTTTATTGTCTTTAACATTGATTAAAAACTGAGTTTAAAAAATCGATTGGTTTTGGCTATACTATCCTACTAATATTATAAACGTGGAAGTTTGTGAGTATGTATGGATGTATGGATGTTTGTTACTCTTTCACGTAAAAACTACTGGACGGATTTTTATGAAACTTTACAGTAATATCGGCTTTATATCAGAATAACATATAGGGTACTTTTTACCGCGGGAAAACTTCTCATTCCCATGGGAAACCGACTTCCACGCGAATGAAGTCGCGGGCGGCCACTAGTAACCTGTATAATTAACCAAAAACCGTTTCCATAAAATTACTTATGCTCCTTGTGTGGCTTTATTTTAAAGGCACTTACAAAGTTCAAGCTATATGTGGCTGAATATGTGTCCTTATTTACAATAATTATTTTAGTAAATTGATTTTCTTTTGTAATATAAAGAACTCGCGATATATTTTATAAAGGTTTTACTTTGTTCATATATAACTCCGTAGGTACAACTACAATTAAATGAGCATTATTATGGGTGTCTGGCGAGATTGCTTCGATGGTGAGTGTCTATAAGACAGCGCCAACAACTTGAGTCTAATACACATTATTTCTTACAATTTCACCATTATTTGGACAATTTTTTATAAAAAAATTGGTTTGCTCTGAATCAAATGGAATTCAAATCAAATCATTGCTTGCATGGAAAGAGAGCATGCAAAAAGTAAGAGTCTTTGAAATCGTATTTATTGTTTTTAAAATGTTGCCCCAATGGTCAACTAATTAGCTTTAGCCTGCCTTAAGTCCAGTACAAGGAACAAACAAATCATAGCTCTAGAATGTTCTATTCGCGACCGGCGCGCCATCTGTCGTCGAATTCCGCCAAACTTGCTCAGCACCGGCCGCGGTTAACTTCGGCGGATGAGTTGTCGAATTGTTGACATCGCTGCACTATTGACTTATGTTGTTTATTTCATTTCATTTCAGTTCATTTCATTAACTACTTTAAAACAAGGCAAGTTAGTTGGTTTGTCAATACGAGCAGTTATACTTTTTTTTAATAAAAAAATGTGTTTGGCGATTTTTTGAATTCGGATTTTGTGTTAGGAATGTTGACAAATATATCTTTAGTTAAAACATGTGGTTTTTAAAATAGTAAATGGTACTTACTACATCCAAATTAAACTTATTTACCAATAGAAGGTAATTTCATGAATTCTGTCATAAAGGATAAGTCAGCAATAAAATGAATCTAATACCGGAAATTTCATAAAAAATAAAAGCTTAGTTTACCTTCAAAATAAAAAGACTTAACCATTTTCCTTTTATATTGAGTTAAACATTACTCTTAGAAAAGGTTATCAAACCTTACCTTCCACATCCCTAAATTAACCTGAACTCATTCTTAGTTTAAACTGTAAAAATGTCATTAATACTAAACTTGGCAGTAATAATAAAACTGTTCCAACTATTGCAGGTATTCGTGCGCCCGCGGCGAACCCGGGAAAAACTACCACATGAATAATAAACTTCTTTGAACGGAGCTGGTACTTAATAAAATATGGAATGGAGCCTTAAATGTGCTGGAAGCGAGCCTGAACGACGATGTTCCGAGCTTTGGATTAGGTTTCTGTAAAACTGTAACCAATTTTGAAAACGTGTTAGTATGTATACTAAATCCAGATAACCATGTTTTTGTAGTCGTTTTCGAATACAATCTAGCGTATTCAAATTATTCAAATTAATCCTATTTTATATAAAAGCTTTCTCCTGATAGTTTCACCATTAAAATAGAAATCGGTAGTCGATACTTATCAAATATCGCAGTTCGCAAGCTCCCTAACAAACACGCAAATTCGTAAATTACGTTACTGCCCCATCTTCATATTTCAGATAGCAAAACCGCCCTTCCTTATCCTATGATTCTATTACCTTAACAGCGAGAATCGCTTGGCAAGCGCACATGCAGTCTGCTACGAAAGTTCGCCCAACTTGCTTGCAGTCGGAGGAAGGACCTCGCCGTAGCCGCTCGTAGCTACGCCGCGCTGCTACGCTCAGACTCGAGCTACGAACTTTACGCTACGCTGCGAAACGCTTACTGTGTATAAGTGAAATGTGACTAGAAATATGTTGGCTAAAGTGTTAATCTATGTTCACTTCGGACTTGTCTTCCAATTTGTGATTTGTTTTAAGGATACTGTCGGTAAGTTTTTTATTTTTATTACCATGTTATTTCGTAACTCATAAACAATGATTAATCTTGAAGTCTACTATGAAGCGACCTCGCAGTAAAACAATCTTTAACATATCGTGACTAGAGAATATAAAGTTCCGGTTTTAACCCTTAAAATAACATTAAAACTTTCCTTAATTCACAAGAAAATTAATGAAGTTTGAAAAGTTCTTTCAATTATAATGTTTCGGCTGTTTCTTGACCTTCTTTGTTAAATTATAATTTGATTTATGTTTATAAATTTAAATATTTAATGTTAAATTTGTCTGGTAGCAATATGTACCTCGAGTATTATTTAATACAGATCGTTTATCAATGTCTGGCACTATTTGTAATTTTATAAATATACATTTTATAAATATAAATAAATCCACGCCGAAAACGTTTTTTAACATTTTTTCCTATTATGACATAAATACACACCGAAATTTTAAAAAATACCCAATTCATCCCTTTAAAGGTTTATTTCTCTTATTACAATCACATCAAAGTTCTTTATCCAGTCTTTATCTTATTTTATTTTATGGAGATTTATTTATTTATTTATTTATTTATTTATCCGATCTAAAAACCTACACACAAAAAGAGTTCTTATATCAGATCCACAGCAAAATTTGCTTTGAAACCTACACATAAACTATAGTATCACAGCAAATATAGCTTTGTTGTACAAATGTGACAGTCACAACATTGTGACACAACACACGGTTGGACAATCCCGGCGATACTCTTGTCACAGGCACAAAGAAGACATAACGTATGAACGGAGATTACCCCTCTTATGTCCAGAGATTAAAAGAAAGTGAACAATAACTTACGGGATTGGAAAAGAAAGGACTTTGTAGCCTTTTTTAGTTGTATGATGAAATGGTAGACTAATTGAAATGAAGATGAGCGACTATTGGGTTATACTGAAGCTTGTGATTGTATTGGTTAATTAATTTAAAAGGATTGTCGTTTCGCCAATGTCGTGGTCATCAAAAAACTGACATTTATTCAATAATAATTAGTAAGAAAATACTATGTAAATAAAATTGATGTACGAAAGAAATATGAACGCTCAATAGTTCATTAACATGAATTCCAACTGTATTGAGTTTCAAATGAAATAATTTCCTTGTAAATGTCAACGTTTGTGTCGATTATTTAAATTATAAATTCAACAGTATCAAATTGTATCTTCTTAAAAACAATTATTGAAAGAAAAAAAGGAATTCTAATTATGGTGATAACACCTTTAAAAGAGAGTCCTAATTCACTTCATCACATCCCTAAATACGCTTATAAGATTTCTTTACGCCCACCGTAAGGGGCTTAGAACTGAAGGATGCTTGTCTTCGATGTTGTTGTTACTGCTAAGGCCTGAGGGTCTAAGCCGATTTAACAGATTCTAAACACATGCAAGTATACAGTCGCCTGTGACGGGTTGAGACGATGTTCTAACAGATTCCTATAGGATACCTTGGCAGGGATCGATAGAAAGCTATACATTAGAAACAAATCTATTCAATCTTAATTCAATACTGAACACGTAGACAATAATGAGCGAATAAAAAGCGATTCCCTATAATAGGTGTATAGCACAAGTTCAGATTGATAAAAAAATTGCCTGAAGACTGATTTTTCTATTGTCAGATTAATTCAATTCGACTGGTAGCTATTGTACATAGGTAAAATATTTATAACGATATGCAACGAGAACATTCTACTTAACAGTTGAACAGAATTTGTGAGATAAATATAAAATTGACGCTTAATACATATGCCAAGTGTTTGTATTCGACGTGCAACGACAAAATACTTATTGGTCGAAAAAAAATTATCAGACAATTGGAAAAACCAGCCCTTCATAATTTTTTTACATTTGGAGGTATAATTTTTATCATTAAAATAGAACATAATTAACAGGTTTTATTAATATCACGTATATTAATTAAACCTTCTATGTATAAAATGTATACATATATGTATAAAATCTACATTGTGTATTTTTATTCTTGGCTTGTTACAATTAAATAATGATCATAAGATACACTAATAAAAATTATTTTAGTATTAACGACATTGGAAGTGATTGAATGTGCCTCATTAAAATTAGTAATTGCCATCTTTCATTGAAAGCTGTTTGATTTCTTGTTGATATTTCATTAATCAGATTACTCGCTTCGGATATTTCGGTAACGAAGTCAAAGACAAATAATTTATTTAGTTATGGCTTCAAATTGATAGATTTTTTATTTATTTATTATTCTTTAGATAATATCAGTGTATGCAATCGGTGAAAAGGATTTTCCTGTAAAGGTGATGTAGATTATTTAATGACTACATATCGTGATTAATGATAATACTTAAAATATATTGAATTCGGTCTTATGAATCTTTTATTGAAACAAAGTTCATTTTAGGTCAGATATGAAATTTAAACCAAATAGGTTTTTCAAAACTGAAATAACAGGCGTTAGAATATCGTTTCACATATATATTATCCGGAGTTTAATTCATACTCAAATCATCTTTATTCAAATATTACTTTTTGCAATTAAAATCCTGTTTTGATGTTTTACTTAGTTTTTCTATTTTTTTGTAACGAAACATACAACCTTTAAATACGTTTTAATTACACGCTCACAGAAACAGAATGTATAATGATACCTAACTACTATTATTAAGGAGATATCCTACTTATTATTATACTTATAATAAACGTGGAAGTTTGTAAGAATGTATGGATGTATGGATGTTTGTTACTATTTAACGTAGAAACTATTGGACGGATTTGGATGCAACTTTACAGTAATATAGGTTATAAATCAGAATAACACAAAGGGTACTTCAAAGAAAACTTCTCATTCCCACGGAAAACCGACATCCACGCGAACGGAGTCGCGGGCGGCCACTAGTAACAGTATAATTTTTCAAATTAATGTTCATAAGACACCGACATCAAAAGCGGAGACTAATTTATTAGATACTCCATGTTTTATTCCTTTTTGTGGAAAGAAACTAATTCATAGAGCTTGGAGCAAAGTAGAAGTTGTATAAAAATGAGATTGCCAAAAATAACAAATAATTTGCTTTCATAAATTTATAAAAAGACGTTCGTCCTGCTTTTTAACGTTTAATATTAACAGTTTCAGATTCTCATTAAAACACAACATAATAGGAATTAATCAACATTTTCCGTATTTTTACCTTTTTCAAACACGCTTTTTACACAAATGAACAAGAGTAAAATGTGACTTCGTAAAGCACCTCATTATCAGCAAATGAATTATTGTTACTTCTGTATAAAGCCTGCAGTCGTCCCTCTACTTTATAGTCTAAATTATCAACACAAAGAGAAGGTAAATTAGGTTTAAAACTCTGCAGCAAACAGAGTTTCACGCGATCTCTGCAAGGGGGAAATTTAAAATAAAAAAAATGATAATTTGTTACTTTTGGTTGTTAATTTTGAATTTAGGTGTTTTGATGTAAAATTTATTAAGATTGTTTTAGTAGGTATAAAAAAATGCGTGCATGGAAGACGGCTAGGGTATAGGAAATCGTTTGATAACCCATTTCAAAGTTTTCCGATGGTAAACTTTCATCGTCGCATATTTATAGCAGACTTGGACAAAAATTACGTGTAAAGAAAACTGGCACCTTATATACCGCTCATGGCGATTATGATTGTGTTATTATTTGATCCTAAAATTGCAACAAAGAAGAAATAGAGATTATAATTTCATAATATTTATGCAATGTCTTCTGTTCATCTCAAACAGCATTCACTAACAACTTAAGAGAGCATTTTTATGCACATTAATTATTTCCCACTACTTCTTCATTTTAGGAATTCATCATCTTATGAACAAAAAACATAAGGTCAAAAAACCTTGTACTCAAACACCTTAGAATATAACCTAATCTAAGCAGTGTTCGTGCGTCAATTTCTGAAATCGCCCGAGTCGAGTTAAAGCTGATATCGGTTTTGGTGTCGAGGCGTTTTATCAAATGAAACTATCGATAACGGCTCTTGGCGGGGATATAAATGACTCGGCTATCAAATACCGCTCTTTGGATCCGTCACTTGTTACTAGAAATTATTTTAAAAGGCTGGTTCAAAAAAAGTTGGTCGATTTGTTGAGGATACTTATTGGCGACTTAATAAAAAAAAATTGGTGTTCAAGAACGGTAAAAAAATGATTTTTTTTTAAATAAAAACCTAAATTATAGTACAATTGCAAAAAGTTCTAAAAAAGTTAAAGGTCAGCATAGTGCGGACCGACACGGTCGGATTATTGTCCATCAGGAATCAGGACCAATCCACACCGAGCTATTACTGTGGTGGCTTACGGCTCTATCTCTCTCGCTAACCAAAAAGGATGCCTGTGACATACTGGTGGAACGTATATAGGCTTATTATCATCAAGTTCCTGCGTCTTGATACAAATAAGACCAACCACGAAGGCGTTTAAGGAGTATCAAGCGCAAAATCAATCATTTCAAATTAATCGTATCTAACCTAAATAATTAACCTTTTACACAGTCACGTTTTTGACTCTATTTAAATGAGTAAAAGTTTGTCTATCTCGGTTTGTTTGTACCGCAAGACGACCGATAAGACCGACCCTGGTCCCGAACTTTGTCGAACTTCGCCGAAAGTAACCGAATCCTTCCGAACTCTCACATTTCCTACGACAACATTTTAAATAGATATCTTTCTTTTGGCCGCCTTATCGGATAGTCGATGCTAAACTTCCCAGCAAGGGTTGGCTTGCAGTATTTTATGACATGTATTGATAACATTGAAATAAATGTTCAAAGTTTTTTTAACTTTATATACCTTCCAGCTTTTACCGAAAACACGCCAACTTTAGTTTGAAATTCTCGTTTATTTTGGACCATGAATACTGCGGTGCCTTTTAATTCAGTAAAGGTTTGCTCAGCCACAGTCGAGTGCATTTTTAAACAGTTTCTTTGAATGAAAACTTTCATAAAATATCAAGTTACATTTTTGAACTACTTGAATGTTACTGCGAATTATACCTACAGCATGTTCTATAGTACTATAACCGTACTTGTATCTATTCTGTAACATAAACATTCTTATCGATAAAGTTTGCGTACAGTCAACAGCAAACAAAGTTGTTTCCCTCAAAGATTTTCTTCTGAAACAAACATTATATTGTTGTTCGACGTATTGGGTATTTAAACGGAAATAAACTTCTTACATTTTAGACGTTAGGTTGCGTGCCGGAGAAGCTCAATAGGCCAAGAGTCGAGTGTCGTTTACTTTACTTCGCATAATTACTTTTCATTTCGAAACAAAGACAATTTATAATACTTACTGCTTATTCATAGGCCGACTGGAAAGTGAATGCTATCGAATGGAGGTTCTGTGCCTAAATCTATTTTTGTAGTTTATGTATTCATTGTATTGCTCCATAATTTCTAACTTTAATAAAGAAGACATCCATTGACTAAACACGATTAATCACTCAAATATTTTGCATTACAAGCAAAATCTTCAAGGTACATAAACCCGCCTTTGCAGCTATTCAGTTTTAACTTCCCTAACTAGTTGTGTTTACGTTCCCGCTGTCGGTACACAAGGCACTGGGCAAGCTGCGCGATACGCAAATATTTATACCTTTCCAACACAAGCCGTCCCTTGAAAGCGTTGTCTTGTTCCCCACAGAACGATCTAGAAAGAAACATATAGCCTTTCAATGTAATTTGCATTCAAGTCGCGGAACAAATATATTGTGATGTATTGAGCCTTTTCAGGCACCGATTTATGTTCCGGTTTGTCGTGATCGGATAAAATGGATTGTTTAAGTGTAATACTTAGAGGAAGTTAGGGATTGGAATGACAGATAATTGGAAATACAATAAGTAGTGGATTAAAGAGGTATTAATAACTAAAAGCTAGACTAAGCCTTAAGAGTGAGTAAGTTAAAAGATGGGAAACGCTTTTAAATTATACAACGCTTATAAAAATTAAAAACTTATCTGGTTATTAGGTTTATTTGAAGGTTATCAATATTTCATTTGCCGTTTTTTAAATAGGTAATTTAGTTCAGAAAAAAACACGCTACCATTTTATATCCATATAGTTGTATTGTATTGTAAAAGTTATTAAGTCAAACCCAAAAGCCATAAATATAAGAACTACCTTCCCAACCTACATAAATCAAACTTCTACTGTACTTGATATTTACCAAACACAAATTAATTATAAAAATGGTTAGAAAGCAAGTAACTTTTTTCCGAAACACTTTCTTGTCCTGGAGCAAATGACCTTTTAAAGACATTTTTCGGGTAAAAATTGTGATAAATATCGAGTATTTATTTACATAGAGGAAGGTATCACATGTGGTTATACAGGGTCTGTCGTAATGAATGGATAACCCGTTACCTACAGTTGATCCGGATGTGAGGCTATAAGAAAATGGTGTCTTCTTGCCAGGGTTGTCAACCATAAGAAAATGGCGTAGACTTTTAAACTTTTTTATAAATTTCCCAATTTTTTTTATTTATTCTGCTGCCATTTCTTCAAATTTTGATGTATTTGTATAATTCTTTTAGTATTATACTGCTGAAGACGTGTATTATGTAACTTAAATACAATTTTAGGTGTTATTCACGTTGAACATTATCAAAATACTCATTTTAAGAAAAATATTTCCAATTTTTTTTCTTTATGTCAACTTTTGATCATCTCCTGTGGAAAAAAAAAGTATGACGTTATAGCTGCCCATGATCTCAATAAATTGTCTAGTATGTGTAGATTCTAAAAAGGTATAACGATGTGTACTTTACAAGCAACATTAAGTTACAGGAGCGAGAACACTAATCAAGGTCGGAATTTTTATTTTTCATGTTATGTTATAAATGGTTGTAAAACTTCGTCATAATGATTTTATTCTATCAAGATACTTTGCACAAACACTATCGGGCCACTAATAGGATATTCAGAAGAAAACCCGGTTGTTTTTGGGAAAAAAATAACTTTACTCCACGATAATAATGTAATGAAAATGTACAAATGAAAATTGTTGTGCTCTAATAGTTACATGCGACAAACATGTTGCGACAAGTTTATTCGAAATTGAAACGGATTTTAAAAATCGAACAAAGACCGCATTACAAAGAAAAGGGTACTCATCACATCAGTGTGATTTTGACCATCGCATGTCCTTTTGTTCACATTAGCCCCGATTCTGAAAACACTCTCTAAACTAAACTAAAACTATCGCTGTCGCTTACACATCATTAAGACAGAGACAGGTAATCATTTTAGTCCTGTCAAACTAAAATGTACGTGCAATATGACACGGCGAAGGCAATTTTAGGCTAGTCCTCAGCGCATTTCATTCAATTTCACAATGATGTGGACTAAATTTAGTGAGACCAATGTACCTGTCTTGTTCTAATACGAAGCATGAGAAAGTGACAGCGATATTTTTAATTTAGTTTTAGAGAGTGTTTTGAGAATCGGGGCCACTATTTTCGTCAATTTGTTACTGCTTTCTAATATTTGACTATGATTTTCCTTGTGATTTGGACTTGATAACGTAGTGACTTTGCTCACATTTACGGACATTGTGTTGTGCTATCGATTGAACTTGTTGATTTGGAAAAGTTTTTGTGTAGTTTGTGTATCATGCCGCAACAGTACACGCCGGCCGAATACGCGAACATGCATTACATTTACGGTGTACGTAATGGCAGCACCAATAGAGCTGCTAGTGTTTATCGTGTAAGATATCCAAATGTGCGACATCCTGATTACCGTGTGTTCATTAGAGTGCACAATGCATTTATGGAAGGACGATTTCCTTCTAATTTTTTCCACTTTTCTTTGTAATGCGGTCTTTGTTCGATTTTTAAAATCCGTTTCAATTTCGAATAAACTTGTCGTAACATGTTTGTCGCATGTAACTATTAGAGCACAACAATTTTCATTTGTACATTTTCATTACATTATTATCGTGGAGTAAAGTTATTTTTTTCCCAAAAACAACCGGGTTTTCTTCTGAATATCCTATTAGTGGCCCGATAGTGTTTGTGCAAAGTATCTTGATAGAATAAAATCATTATGACGAAGTTTTACAACCATTTATAACATAACATGAAAAATAAAAATTCCGACCTTGATTAGTGTTCTCGCTCCTGTAACTTAATGTTGCTTGTGAAGTACACATCGTTATACCTTTTTAGAATCTACACATACTAGACAATTTATTGAGATCATGGGCAGCTATAACGTCATACTTTTTTTTTCCACAGGAGATGATCAAAAGTTGACATAAAGAAAAAAAATTGGAAATATTTTTCTTAAAATGAGTATTTTGATAATGTTCAACGTGAATAACACCTAAAATTGTATTTAAATTACATAATACACGTCTTCAGCAGTATAATACTAAAAGAATTATACAAATACATCAAAATTTGAAGAAATGGCAGCAGAATAAATAAAAAAAATTGGGAAATTTATAAAAAAGTTTAAAAGTCTACGCCATTTTCTTATGGTTGACAACCCTGGCAAGAAGACACCATTTTCTTATAGCCTCACATCCGGATCAACTGTAGGTAACGGGTTATCCATTCATTACGACAGACCCTGTATATGTTACAGCTAATACCCGAAGTGCGGCTACACCTAGTTTTAGCCGGTTAGAAGTGTTTTTAATATGGAAAACTGTAAAAAAATTATTATACCTATGTATATAAAAACTGGCTTGAATCATGAGTCGACGGAGTCCCGCTGGGCGGGACTCCTTTTTCTAGGTGGTATCAAAAAAGTAACCTAACTAACCTAACCTATTGATGTTTCTAACCGGCTATAATTTAGTGTAGCCGCACTTCGGGTATTAGCCGTAACATATACAATAACTACATATAGACTTTACTAGGCTAATACTAGCTAGGAACAGGCTTTCTTTTCGATTAGAGAAAAGCAAATCTAAATTAAATTACATCATTATAAAAAACACAAACGCCGCAATCAAGCTAATCCTTTTGCAAGTCATCCTCAACACAAACTAGCGAGTGTATTACACCTTTGGTATATTGACTCTGAAAGGAGCAGAAAAAGGTTCATTACAATTGTCGGGGCTCAAATAAAAGTGGATAGCTCCCCGGGGGCGCCTGATATTGCGAGTCACAAGCAAATTTGCTCTAGGCACAATAAATGCTTAGGACTGGTACGTACGGGGGACGTGTGCGTAAGAGAAAATTACTTGAGACGACACGATGTCAGTTTGTGGTGCGAGAATGTTTCTGTAAAAAGATGGTGTGTTTACTAAATATCATAAACTCAAATAACTAAAAATAAGAATGAATGGGTGTTATGGCATTGTTAAATAAATGTTTCTGTAATTGCCGCATATTAATAATTCGCTACCGCTGTTTTAAAACAGCATGAATTTGGCTTACGGACGTCACAATCAAAAATCACTAACAGGGTCTATTATCAGCAAATGCCATGGAATACTTTTTGGCATGTCTCTTCAATTCCCAGTATTAACTACATTTAATTCTAATAAATTCTTACACTACACGTCCGTATCTTCAAGTTAATCGTTTCCGCAATCGTGTCGTGTAATGAAATCGTCTCGTCGGTGGTTAGTGGCCAATGACGGTACAGAAACAACACTGCCGTCTCAAATTAGCCCTCAGTAAAATAATACTGATATATCTCCTTGTTTTTATTGGACTTTTCGTTCTTCTTCTTACGGTATTTGCTTTGGAGGGATGAATTGCGAAAATTTTGCTTTGCAGTTCCATCATTTGATAAGACTTAATAAAATTGAGTAAAAAGTATAGTTTCAAAAATATATTTTTAGTTTAATAATAATTTTATCATCATTACATAGTATAAATCCAAGTCGCTTATTCTGTCTGTTTGTATGTTTGTCCACTAACTCCTCCTAAACCAGTTGAGGGATTTTAATGCGAATTTCACTATCCTTTTGGTAATTTTTTCATTTAAATTTGTAAATAGAGAACATTTACAAAAAGTATTTTAAAGTTAAGCAAAATTCAATGTTTCGGGAACAAGTCGCTCAAAATTACACCATTGCGAAGCGTGGGCGGGTCACTAGTTGATTATAAAATTGTTTGAAAATTATGTGGCTAAAGTCTTTACAAGTAGTGACAAATTATTGAAATGTTATAAAAGTACAAGGAATGTATAAACAAAGAACGGAAGCAGAAAGTTTAATCTACTACGATTTTCAAATTATAACTGTCAACGGTCAAACGAAACCCGTTTTGTTATCCCACAAGCGTCTGAATTAACATTTTGTGAACAAAAATAATCTCAACGACAAAACCTTCAAACACGAATTAATAAATTCGATGAAACTTCAGTCGATTAAAGATTTAATTCAATTTTCCAATGAATTAAAGTCCGTTGCTATTATTCTACGGCTTTCAACTGAACGGTATTTAGCATCAGAAAGCAATAAGAATAAATCAATTCATATTTCAGGGCTCGATACTTCGGTGCCGGTTTTGATTTGCACAAATATAATAGAAAATGATTTGTTTGTTTGGAGTTGGTCTAATAAATGATGAATTATTAGCTTCAAGTTTTTATCTCTCATAATGAATTAAATGTATTTGTTTAATGTTTGATATAAATATTTACTTTATAAAATTAGTATCCTTCTATCTACATTCTATCTTCTGCAATATATATTTTTTATTAATGGAAAGGGTAAATAAAATAAAAGGTAAATAAAAGTAGTCTATGTAAAGTAAAAATCGGGCCAGTTGTGAAATTGAGCTTCCGTCGGCTTCGTTATTATTATCTGCAGGGTTATTCAATACGAGTAATTACATATTTACAAGGAGAATAAAATTGAATTACTGGAAATTGTTCAAAAATTATGATACATAAATAAAGCTTAAAACTTCGTTTTATATTATGTGTGCATGTATTTAGAGAGAGAGAGAGAGAGAGAGTATTATTTGTAGAGCCATAATACCTCTTTAAGATTATCTTAATTATCTTAAAGTGTTTGTTATTGTTATGATATATTTACGTAATTAGATATAGCAGCCCAGAATAAATATTCCTGCGAAAAAACATATGCAAGATCAATTTAAACAAAATAATTTTAGCATTCGAAATTTTAACGATATACCATATAAATAAAAAAAGATTAGCTAACTATTAACCTACGCGACTAAACTTTTTTGAAATTAACTGTAAGAGAGTTAGCCTGCATTCAAAACCTTGCATCATCTTGGCATGCAAGACATCCATATAAGTGTTCTATTGGTCATAAAACTCCAAGAAATTTTAGAATATACATCTTTATATTTAAAAGCTCAAGTTTTATGTCCAGAGTCCTAAAAATCAAATACGCGCCACAGAACAACCAATATTTTTAACAAATACAGTATTAAGATTTTATCTGCACAAAATATATTCTGTTTAACCATTAACGGTGCTCAACATATGAATAATGTTTTCAATTTCGTTGTTCCAGAAGTCCCCAGATTTGAGGATAGTTTAAACAATTTAACAGTTTCACTTGGCAGAGAAGCTGTGTTCACGTGTGTGGTTAATGACCTCGGGTCTTACAGGGTAAGATGTTATACTCGATTATTGTTAGGTGGTTTTCGACCCGAAGCGAATATGCTATGTAATGGGTAGAGTAAATAGATTTTAAAACATGCTGATGGAAATATAGCAGTTTTTTTTTCATAAATGTTCTTATTGTAAAACAAAAAGGCAAATTAATGATTTAGTTCTGAGTTAAATAAATAAAAATACCATATTTCTGTGACTCCTATTACGGTATAGGGGAGCGAGGGGCTTGTTGTAACAGTTTTCAGTAAAACTAGTATATCTTGAGATCTATTGATTCAATTTCTACTAAATAAAGATTGATGGATACTGTAACTCTTCCTCTACCAAATCAAGTAAAAATAATATCATAACTATTGGTCATTCTTTAACAATCAATTATTTTCTAAAAGAAGTGCGGTGTTACAACTTACCTCGTGCTTGGGGCAAGTTGTAACGTCTACCGGGGCAAGTAGTAACTACAATAAAATACGACATTAATACCTCTAATCATTTATTCTTTATTTATTTTTAACAAAATTGACATCTTTCCAAAGTAAGTATTATGTAATTCTTATCAAAAATCAACTCAAATACACTTTTTTGTAATCAACACTTAAAAATTAAGTAATTAAGAGTTTTATTTAGTAAAACACTACTTATAATCATAATAGCACTTTTAAATCACAGTAAGTAATTAAATTATTTATTTCTAATACACTCTATCCAATCTTTTTTGTTTGTATCTGTGTAAGCTTCACCATATACCAGACAATGCATGGTGTAACATGTTACAACAAGCCCCGGGATTTTGTTACAACTAACCCCATGGTATGATTTTTAACATTTATCAAGATAACTATTTAAACAATTTAGCAATCATAAAAACTGTTACACATTGTCAGAGATAGATAAATTTGAATGTAAATAAGATATAGAAAATTTGATAATAGGCAATATTAAAAACACAAACCAAAATTTTACGACAGTACAATTTTATATCACCTGGCAGAAATGAAGGGAATGCTCACATTTGCTCACTGCGCCAACCGGCGCAACACTGGCTATGGCAATATGATGTGGTGCGGTTTATGTGTTAAATCGAGTCAAAGATATACGTTAGTAGTGTTGAAGATCCTGGTGAAAAGAGCCTGTTACTACTTACCCCTGTAACAACAAGCCCCTCGCTCCCCTATACTACATGCCAGTTACTTACCATTCGGATCGAAAACCACAAAATAATCACGTTGTAAGTATATACATATACCTATACATATATTTACATACGATTCATAATCTAATACATAGGTGACCAATGTAAACAGTACATGAGGTGTGTTTAAAGTTAGGAATTGGGGCATAAGTACCTTTGTCCAATTACTAGTTGAATGTTACTTTTTCTCCCTTTGTGGTGTTACTAGTAAGCTTCCTAGGGCTCAATGAGTACTTTTTCTAAAATATGTTTTAGTTATAACAGTTTTAAAATCAATTTTCAAAAAAGTATTTATTTTTTGGTAATATTTTTATCAAAATTAATTGAAAAAGTTCATGAACGAGAGTTTCTTTACACGCGATCAATTTTTATATTTATTATTATTCATTATTTTATATTAATTTTTATATTTGTAATAACAGATAATTTTGTCAATAAACGAAAAATATAACCGTCCATTCTTATATTATTTCGTTTGTATGATAGTGCATATCTTTTTACAGAATAATCCGATTTTGATTATTCATTTTTAGAAAGGTTATACTTAGAAATTGGTCTCTTATAAATTTGGGAAACTATGGAAATAAAAAAAAATAAGGACACCGCCGACTGAAAAGCAAAAATAATATTACCCAAATAACTAACTTCTTGAACTAATAAAAGAATACGTAAAATGTATTTGTTGTTACTGTAACTTAATAGCAGCTTTTTTCAAAAAAAAATAATTCATTTTTGCATATTTAACTTGTAACAAAGTTGTAAACTTCACTTAGTGTGTGTTTCAAATGTTTACTTACCTGAATATGTGCCCTATTTTTATTATTAAATATTTTTCATGTTCATTATTTCATTCAAATGTTCGGCAGTGCGGTGCATGTTTTGTTAAGCATTTTAACAATAGAACATGAAAATAAAGCGCAAACAAACTATTTCTGTTTACACTAACTAGAATAACAAAAATGTTACCGACCATGTTAATAAAAACTTGCTATTTGCTTGCAACTGCGCATACGTTAACTTTATATTAGTAAAAACTATTTTACAAATTCCCATGCTAAAGTCTAGTAAGCCGACTAGGGCTGAGACAGATATACTTATCTTCCCAAAAGAAGCATGTAAAGAAATCACTAAAATATCTTATTTTACCCACAAGGTGGCGTGGTTACGCGTGGACACGCAGACGATCCTGACCATAGCTGGTCACGTGATCACGAAGAACCACCGGATAGCAGTGAACCACAGCGACCGCCGGGTGTGGTTCCTGCACATCCACGACGTGCGGCAGTCAGACCGCGGCTGGTACATGTGCCAGCTCAACACTGACCCGATGAAGAGTCAGACCGCGTACTTGGACGTCGTCGGTAAGTTGCTACATAAGCCACTATGTGTATGTATGAGAGACGGTACAACATGAATCATTAGACAGCAGTGAACCACAGCGACCGCCGGGTGTGGTTCCTGCACATCCACGACGTGCGGCAGTCAGACCGCGGCTGGTACATGTGCCAGCTCAACACTGACCCGATGAAGAGTCAGACCGCGTACTTGGACGTCGTCGGTAAGTTGCTACATAAGCCACTATGTGTATGTATGAGAGACGGTACAACATGAATCATTAGACAGCAGTGAACCACAGCGACCGCCGGGTGTGGTTACTGCACATCCACGACGTGCGGCAGTCAGACCGCGGCTGGTACATGTGCCAGCTCAACACTGACCCGATGAAGAGTCAGACCGCGTACTTGGACGTCGTCGGTAAGTTGCTACATAAGCCACTATGTGTATGTATGAGAGACGGTACAACATGAATCATTAGACAGCAGTGAACCACAGCGACCGCCGGGTGTGGTTCCTGCACATCCACGACGTGCGGCAGTCAGACCGCGGCTGGTACATGTGCCAGCTCAACACTGACCCGATGAAGAGTCAGACCGCGTACTTGGACGTCGTCGGTAAGTTGCTACATAAGCCACTATGTGTATGTATGAGAGACGGTACAACATGAATCATTAGACAGCAGTGAACCACAGCGACCGCCGGGTGTGGTTCCTGCACATCCACGACGTGCGGCAGTCAGACCGCGGCTGGTACATGTGCCAGCTCAACACTGACCCGATGAAGAGTCAGACCGCGTACTTGGACGTCGTCGGTAAGTTGCTACATAAGCCACTATGAGTATGTATGAGAGACGGTACAACATGAATCATTAGACAGCAGTGAACCACAGCGACCGCCGGGTGTGGTTCCTGCACATCCACGACGTGCGGCAGTCAGACCGCGGCTGGTACATGTGCCAGCTCAACACTGACCCAATGAAGAGTCAGACCGCGTACTTGGACGTCGTCGGTAAGTTGCTACATAAGCTACTATGTGTATGTATGAGAGACGGTACGACATGAATCATTAGACAGCAGTGAACCACAGCGACCGCCGGGTGTGGTTCCTGCACATCCACGACGTGCGGCAGTCAGACCGCGGCTGGTACATGTGCCAGCTCAACACTGACCCAATGAAGAGTCAGACCGCGTACTTGGACGTCGTCGGTAAGTTGCTACATAAGCCACTATGTGTATGTATGAGAGACGGTACAACATGAATCATTAGACAGCAGTGAACCACAGCGACCGCCGGGTGTGGTTCCTGCACATCCACGACGTGCGGCAGTCAGACCGCGGCTGGTACATGTGCCAGCTCAACACTGACCCAATGAAGAGTCAGACCGCGTACTTGGACGTCGTCGGTAAGTTGCTACATAAGCCACTATGTGTATGTATGAGAGACGGTACAACATGAATCATTAGACAGCAGTGAACCACAGCGACCGCCGGGTGTGGTTACTGCACATCCACGACGTGCGGCAGTCAGACCGCGGCTGGTACATGTGCCAGCTCAACACTGACCCGATGAAGAGTCAGACCGCGTACTTGGACGTCGTCGGTAAGTTGCTACATAAGCCACTATGTGTATGTATGAGAGACGGTACAACATGAATCATTAGACAGCAGTGAACCACAGCGACCGCCGGGTGTGGTTCCTGCACATCCACGACGTGCGGCAGTCAGACCGCGGCTGGTACATGTGCCAGCTCAACACTGACCCGATGAAGAGTCAGACCGCGTACTTGGACGTCGTCGGTAAGTTGCTACATAAGCCACTATGTGTATGTATGAGAGACGGTACAACATGAATCATTAGACAGCAGTGAACCACAGCGACCGCCGGGTGTGGTTCCTGCACATCCACGACGTGCGGCAGTCAGACCGCGGCTGGTACATGTGCCAGCTCAACACTGACCCGATGAAGAGTCAGACCGCGTACTTGGACGTCGTCGGTAAGTTGCTACATAAGCCACTATGTGTATGTATGAGAGACGGTACAACATGAATCATTAGACAGCAGTGAACCACAGCGACCGCCGGGTGTGGTTCCTGCACATCCACGACGTGCGGCAGTCAGACCGCGGCTGGTACATGTGCCAGCTCAACACTGACCCGATGAAGAGTCAGACCGCGTACTTGGACGTCGTCGGTAAGTTGCTACATAAGCCACTATGTGTATGTATGAGAGACGGTACAACATGAATCATTAGACAGCAGTGAACCACAGCGACCGCCGGGTGTGGTTCCTGCACATCCACGACGTGCGGCAGTCAGACCGCGGCTGGTACATGTGTCAGCTCAACACTGACCCGATGAAGAGTCAGACCGCGTACTTGGACGTCGTCGGTAAGTTGCTACATAAGCCATGTGTATGTGATACGGTACACAACATGAAGGACGGTAGATGTCGTTTGTAAGTGTACTGCAAAAACCATGGAATTAAAAAAAAAATAGATATACTAGTGGCCGCCCGCGACTCTGTTCGCGTGGAAGTCGGTTTCCCTTGGGAATGAGAAGTTTTCCCGCGGTAAAAAGTACCCTATGTGTTAGTCTGATGTATATCGATTTGGATAAAACTTTGCAGCAATATAGGCGTATATATATGCCTATATTGCTGCAAAGTTTTATCCAAATCGATCCAGTAGTTTTTACTTGAAAGAGTAACAAACATCCATACATACTCAAATACTCACAAACTTTCACATTTATAATATTAGTAGGATTTTCGTATCAATACAAAGAAGTCATTTGAATTTGAGGTAATTCCAACAAAACAAAGGAGTTAACAAAGATAATGGTTTAAATAACGGTTTGAATAAGGTTTTGATATCATGAAATGGCTAAGAGCAAGTACCGTTGTAGAACGATAGAAAATATTATTAATTGGAGTATAGTGTTTCACAATTACAAGGCAAAAAGTAATTTTATGGATACTTAAGATTCTGTTTATATTAATATTCAAGTAACTTATAATTTCTTGTGATCGTTGTTCATTATTAATTTAAGATATGTTTTTACAAGTTGAAGTAATATTATCTTTGTATCATGGAGAGAATATCAGGATTATTCTAAAACAGAAAAGGATTTTGGCTGGAGGCGAAGTGACACTAGTTTTATTCGCTACTCCTATATTAGGAGATCGATGATGTCACGGAGAGAGATGGTGTCACTACAAATAAAAGTATTCTACTGTCATAAAACGAACTTTATATGACACAAGTACTATTTATTTGCCCAGCATCTCTGCATCTGCTCCCCATTGAAATACTCCAAAAATACTTCTTGTATTCTACCTACCTCATTCAATCAAAACCGCGTGTGTAACGCACTTAAGCCATTTCCCATGTTTACGCCTCAATTTTTACTCCGGAAGGTGTTTATTTACTCGGAAAATAATCCAAATTCTACGTCGTCATGCGCGCCTAATCTCCCGCCTTCTTTACACCGAGTTCAGTACTCTACATCGTGATTTTGATATTATATTCATAACCAATTCATTCGTAAACGGTACTGAGAGTAACTTTTCACCAAAGACATTAAAAAATTCATAAATCCCTTTTGCATTTATATTCATTTTGCGTCTAGCAAAGCCGGCAGCGACTCGGTAGATTTCGCTCTGGCTCAATTTGCGAAAATGGAGAATTCGCTAATTCGCATTAGAAGTGAGCTAATTTAATTTAGCATGTTTTAATTCAAAAGCCTTATGGTTGATGTACAAATAGAGAGCACTGCTTAAATATATGAATGGGACAATGAGAGCTAACAAGAGCTGAGTCATAAAAAGTAATTTTAAAAGTCAACTCATTTTGTTTTATACTATCAATATAGTAGGTATTTTTTTTGTTACGCTTCCTATTTGCTTATTTGTACTCACTTTATGTTATATGTTTCAATAAAGATAGATATCCAGTGAAAAAAAAAACTATAATCTAAAATCACTCAAAAATAAATCTAACGTTCCTAGTTTAACCAAAGTAAAGTTTTCTTATGTGCAATATCTCTCTAGTTAATGTAAAATCGTGGGATCGTGTCTTATGAAAGAGTATTCAGGTAGCGAGCATCCGGATTGCAGGGAGCAGAAGAAAAATTACACTTAATATAGGTAACTTATACGATCGTGCTGCGATGAAACGTGCAAAGCTGTTTTGGCTACCAGGTTATCTCTATTTTAAATATTTAACAGATAGTGTAGTATAACTAGTTTAACACTAAAATTAAAGTGGGTTAACAAATAAATATCTTTGATCTAAAAAACAACAACTTTATCGGTTTTGATACAGAATGCAGTAAAATTATTTACAATGGTTAAAGACAGTGCCTAAGGCACGTGAATGAAAAAAGAAAACTTTGTGTATATTACATACCTACTCTTGATGATCCTACTAATATTATAAATGTGAAAGTTTGTGAGTATGTATGGATGGATGTATGGATGTTTGTTTCCTTTCACATAAAAACAACTAGATGGATTTTGATGAAACTTTACAGTACTTACTTTACCTATATTAGATTATACATCAGAATAACATATAGGGTACTTTTTACCACGGGAAAACTTCTCATTCCCACGGGAAACCGACTTCCACGCAAACGGAGTCGTGGGCGGCCACTAGTGGTCAATATTGTACAATTGGCTATAAAAATTAGGAAAGTTAACAAGAAAAAAAAAGTGCACCGAGAAGAAAAAGCCGGTAGTAAAAACTCCTGAACTCTAGAACTCGCCTATCAATGTATTGGTGGAAACAAACAAAAAAATATGTGGTATACAAGAGCTGGGTGGATGGCTTATGATGCTCGTGCCATAATTTTGATAAAATACTACTGGGACGTAAGTAGCACATATACTAAACTTCAATATATGTATATGTCGCAAACATACAAGTAGCCTTTAAGTTCGTGTCAATTTTTTATTACCTTGTTTTAAAGGCCAAAAAAATTACTTGCTTCCTAGAAAAATACAAATGCGTTTTTTATAATTTCAAGTAAAAGATCATAAATAGGTACAATAAATACTTACTTTTACTTTAGAATAAATGCGTGTTGTTTGCCAAACAATGGACTGGACTATTATTAATATTTATTGTAAGCTTAGGCGGACACTTAAAAGGAATTATTCGCTTCACAACCGTCGTAATTTCCGTGCCTAATGCGGCAATTTTTGTGAAATATTTCTTTTTGGATTATGTTTTGAGGTAATTAACTTCGGTTGACTATATTTCAAGAACAGACCCAAGATTCTTAAGAGCCTTTATGTCTAAAGTCGCGGTCATTATATTTAAGTCCTGCTCATTCTGTTAAAACTAAGCAACGTCTTAACATAACGGCTATAATTTGTTTGTTAAATGTAATTGATAATGATCGCAAAAATCCAATATAGGTATTTATGATATTAGAATTACCTAGATATCAATTTGTAGAAGTACCTGACTGCGCAGATTTATAAAATCTTTTAGGTGCTTTTTTAATTATAGAATTTAAATCGTAGTTTTAAATAATCTTTCTTTCGGAAAAGTTTCCTTTTTCACTGTCGAAGTAGTTATGTTTTAGAGCTTTGAAACATTAGAAATTCAAGCGATCAATAGTTTTTTGGTTTAAAGTATTTTGTCTTCCAATTTTTAGATACTTACCGAATCTCAAAATCGCAGTAACGTTTGATTTGTGGCTACCGTTTGTCATGGTTGCTAAGCCTAGGTAAAATAATATTATTGAATACTAGTGGCCGCCCGGGACTCCGTTCGCGTGGAAGTCGGTTTCCCGTGGGAATCAGATGTTTTCCCGCGGTAAAAAGTACCCTATGTGTTATTCTGATGTATAACCTATATTTCTGCAAAGTTTCATCCAAATCCGTCCAGTAGTTTTTACGTGAAAGAGTAACAAACGTCCATCCATACATCCTCACAAACTCTCACATTTATAATATTAGTAGGATTGGACTTCTAATCATCTTCTTCTTTCCAGTGCCACCAGACATCCTGGACTACCCGACGAGCAGCGACCAGGTGGCGCGGGAGGGCGCCAACGTGACCCTGCGGTGCGCGGCCCACGGGGTCCCCACTCCAGCTGTGGTGTGGAGGAAGGAGGCAGGGGATCTGCTGCCGACGAAGAACTTCAGCGATACGCACAGTGAGTAGTTCACTGCTGGATGGTTTTGTTTGTTTTTAAAAAGTCTTTATTTTCATAAATATGTTAATACAATAACCAAGAAATATGACTTAATTGGTAATGTAACTTACAATTAACAAATTTTACCAGGCTCGAGGCCTCCAAAAATTATATAATACATACATTTTGGTAGGGTTATGCATCATATATTCATATAAAAACTAATAATCTAAAATCAATTGCAATATTTTTAGTAAAATATGCTTTTTACAATACAAAAATTACAAAGAAATGTAGGGTAGGATTCCCAAAATAACAAACAGATGACAAGACGCACGTTACTCGCGCTCTTGTGATTGGTCAGGCGGGAACAATACGTAGTGATGCGGTAAGCGATACGATCCGTATTTGTCGATGTAATCTAGGTCTGTTAACTTTGTTTTACAAATGTTAGAAAGTAACTTATTTTTATTAAATTTATTTAAGGCATAGAATTTAAGTGTTAGTTTATATATATAGTTTTTTATAAAAGGAAAATTTATTTTTAAGTGAAGTGATTTAAGATTTGTTTTGAATTTTGTGTTGTAGGCTATTTTAATAGCCTTATTTTGAATGGTTTGTAGGAAATCGTAGTTTGTTAAACATGTACTGCTCCATACTGGACAAGCATAAGTCAAGCATGGGCGAACAAGGGCAGTGTAAATGGTAATTTTCGTAGAAGGGCTTAGTTTGCTTTTACGATTTAAGATAGGCCCAAGTGAACCCATTGCTTGGGCTCCTTTTGTACGCACATTGGACACATGTTGTGACCAATTCAATTTAGAGTCTAGTGTGATACCGAGATAACGCACCGATTTACTCCACGGTATTTTTAGATTTTTGATTTTTAAATACCGTTGTTGTTGTTTACGTTGTCGTGTAAAAAGAATAGCCTCAGTTTTTGAACTGTTTAGTTTTAATTTCCATTCCGTAAAATAGAACTGCATATCGTCAAGAGCAAGTTGGAGTCTATCAATAATTAGGTCTACATCTTTGGAGGAAGTAAAAGCAGCTGTGTCATCTGCAAAGCACGCAAGTTCTGTTCGTGGTTGCTTTGGTAAATCATTTACATATAAAATGAAAAGAAAAGGCCCAAGAATTGAGCCTTGGGGTATTCCAGCTGGTATTGGAAGAAGGGAAGAAGAAGCCTGATCAATGTGTACTTTGAAGTAACGATCTGATAAGTAAGATTGTATTATTTTGACCAATGGTAAGGGAACATTTAGCTTAATGAGTTTGTGTAATAGGCCCTCGTGCCAAACAGTGTCAAATGCTTTTTCTATGTCTAGCAAGAACATTCCTGTAGACTGGTGCATGTTGAGGTTGTGCGTAATATGTTCAGCAACTCTTGCTAGCTGTTGAGTTGTTGAGTGCGAGGGTCGAAAACCAAATTGCTCGTTTATCAAATTATTTTTTGCGTAAGTTACGATTCGCGTATATATTACCTTCTCCAGCAGCTTTCCAGTTGAAGGAAGTAGGCTTATCGGCCTATAATTGCTGGGTATTGTGTCATCTTTACCAACTTTTTTTATAGCGATAACTTTAGCTACTTTCCAACAACTAGGAAAATAACCGAGAGATAGACAACCATTGAAGATTTTTGTCAATAGAACCAGTGACTTTTGCGAGAGATTCTTCAGCAATATGTTGTGTATGTCATCATGGCCCGGAGATTTGCGATTTTTAAGTGTTTTAATGATCTTCCTAATCTCACGAGGAGTTACTGGCTGAAGCAGGGTATTAAAATTTTCATTAAGCTTGGACATTGATTCCTTTACTTCTTGCTCGCAATGATCGCTGCTTCGCCAGTTCAAAGTGAAACACATGTTCGAGTAGAACGCACGGGCCAGTTCATTGGCTTGATTTTCCGAGGAAGAAGCGCGGGTGCCGTCAGAACATTTGAGTGTAGGTATGATAGTAGATTTTGGCTTAAGGGACCGTGTAATGCGCCATAAGTCCGAGACACTATTATTAACCTTTTCCATTTTCTTGTTCCAGATTAAATCCAAATGACTCGTGATTGCAGACCTAATTAGAGTTTGTAAATTATTAATGATTGATCGCCAGTAACGTTTTAGGTGACAAGGGTTGTATAGATTTTGTTCTTTTCGACGCAATAAGTTCTTAAACCTTATTAGCTTCTTTATATTTGCTGGGAGTTTTAACGGATTATCATGTAATTTAACAATAGGAACACAAGCTTTACGTGCAGCCAAGATGCTATCACAAAGCTGAGCAATCGAGGAATCAATATCATTCTTATTATTTATTAATTTATTGTTGAGAGTTATGTTATCATCTAAAAGGGTTCTGAATTTTTTCCAGTCAATTTTATTATAGCAATGGAATTTTACTTCGCGATGTACGGGCACTGAATCTGATATTTTAAAATAAATAGGTAGGTGATTTGAAGATAAAGCTGTCAAAGCAAAAAGTTCATCAATGAGAATTGGTTTGGAAGCTAGCACGTGATCGGGTGTTGTGGGATTTAGATCTGCCCGGTAGTTAATTTGGGTTGGCGTCAAGGGTGCGAGGATATTGTAATCGTTACTGATCATATGCCTAAATAAACTACGGCCCCTAGTGTTACAATAGCTACTATGCCAGTATGAGTGGTTTGCATTAAAATCCCCGCAAATAACAACTCTAGGCCCCAAGTGAAGTAAATTATCAAGGTCGGAGTGGACTAAAGGCAAATTTGGAGATTGATATATTGCTATAATTAGGAGCTCTTTACCAGACAAAATAACTTTGATTGCAACAGCTTCCATATTTATTAAGTTGGGTATTACAACAGGTATATGCATGATGCTTTCTTTAACAAGTAAAGCAACACCTTGACCTTTGTTATTAGTATTTTTATCATTTCTAAAAACTACATACCCTGGTGCGTTGAGCTTAATGTTTTTTGACAGCTTAGTTTCACACACTGCAATTACATCGACAAAAAGATCGGCCGCTAGATCGAGTAACTCGTAAACTTTGGTACGGAGACCATCAGCATTCCATGATATAATATTTAGTTTAGACATGTTGACCAAGATGTTTAAGAACAAGAATTACTTTATCTAGCATTGAAGTGCATGATTTGAATTCTTTTTTAATTTTCCTAATAGTCTCCATGATCGCAAGTATTTCGCTAGTAGTGGAACCATCATCAGCATCGTTGTTCTTGTTTATTTCAGCAGGATCTTTATTGATGAACTTTTCATCTGTAACTTGTTGAGAAGATCCAGTTACTAATGCCGCCCACGATTTAGTTGGCTGATCAAGTCGTGTAGGTGCTACATTGTTGATTTTGTTGGAAAATTTAACTTTGAGTGGAATATCACGATCACAGGATTTCTTATTTATTAAATCGATGTAAGCTTTCCTTGTCTTGCATTCACGGTAATTTGCCGGATGATCAAGACCACAGTTGCAGCAACGTGCAGGCTCCTGGCGATCTTTCTTTGGACAATCACCAGTTGAATGGTCATCGGGGCATTTTACGCAACGAGGAGGCATGTTGCAGTTTTTGGACGAGTGTCCAAAGTTTTGGCATCTGTAGCATTGAGTTCCAATGGTACGGTTCGGCTTGAACTTCTGGATGTTGATGACACAGTTGAAGAGGTATTTCTGCTGCTTGAATTTTGCAATATCGGCGCCTGTTTCCAGTTGAACTAAGAAAGGTGGAAAGGATACATTCCTCGATTTTAACATTGTTACTGAGATGACTTTAAATCCGGCCTTATTCAGTTCATGTGGTATCTCTTCTGCAACATCAGCGGGTAAGCCGCGTAAAACTATTTTCGGAGTTTTTTCATCTTTTCTGGAATAAGTAAGAAAGGCCACATTTTCAGCACGTAGACCATCCTTGAGAGATTGATGTGCTGCTGAATTATGGCACAAAACAGCGACTTTATTTTTACCTTTGTATTGTAAATGAAATTGATTACTATACTTCTTCAACATAGTCTGAATAACATCGTGAGTCCAGTTATCTTGAATAGGTAAAATAATGGGAGGTATGCGTCCGGGGCGCACATTAGGTGATCTTGATTGGTTTTTCGAAGCCGGTTGGCTGTCATCGACGGTTAAATCCCCAAATCTGTTGAACGTAGGTAATTCACGAGAGCCATCAAATCGATCACGATCTCTAGTGATAGCCGTGCGTTTAGCAGTTCGCCAAACCAAGTCATCATTAAGTCTTTTGGAGTTAATGCTACTGCTGGATGACGATCTGGTAAGGAACTTGTCCATTGCGACCGATAAATAAAATTTATCGATAGGAAAAATATCGAATCTTCTTCATCACTAAAACTTATACCGGATTTGTAAAGTTTAGTTATAGGCAAGCGGACGGGCGCACCGAACGAGCACCGAATGCGAACTGCTGGATGGTGGCCTTTCTTCAAAACGACCTATGTGGTGCAGCGGTATATATATCGGACTGCTAAGCGGATGGTTCCGGGTTCGATCCCCGGGTCGGGCCAATTTATGGTAAAAATGGTTTTTCTACATTGGCTAGTGTCTGGGTGTAACTAGGTTCTCCCCTAGTCCATTATGTGGTACCTATACACAACAAATGCATACTGCACTTACTTTAAGGCCACATAATTGGTGTGTTTTTATAAAAAAAGGAGTTTTTATAGCCGACGAATGAAAATTGGATTATTTATACCCACGATATTTGGTAAGAACGAATATTTACATCACTTGGTGCTCCTGTCACTAAGACTTTGTTAAAGATATATGATTTAATTCTAAAGATTTTTAATTGTTTTTTTTAAATTATAAAAGTTTAAAAAAATATAAAGTTGATTCAACATACATACCTAATTAAAGTAAGGTTATTTAAGTATTAGCTTAGCAAAAACGAGGTTAAAGTTATTAATATTAAATCAGATATACAATGTATTTTGAATAAAAACACTGTTACGGTTTTTAACAAAGGATACCAATTCGGACAGGTGAATTACTGGATAATAAGAGAAATCCAGAAAAAATAACAAAACCCGTGAATGAGGAGGCAAATCTGAAAATTCCCTCAGACGCGCGACACGTCTTGTTCATATTTTAAGGTGCCGTTGTCATTGCGAATAAAAACATAAATCACTCCGAGGTTTTCCATTTGCAGTATTATTTCCTAGCCTTATTTACAGCCGTTGGAAAAAATTCGGGTGGAAACGACGATGTTCTGGGGATGCCGAAATTTTTCTCTATATTTCAAAATGGCGGCGGCCGCCGTTGTTGGGAGTTCGTCCCCTAATGGGGCTCATTTGGAACAACCCATTGTTTTTCCTGTTTCCGCGTACTTTTTGACAGTCGTGTAAAGTATACTCGAGCGAAGTGCTGATAATATTTTAATTTCGGGACCCTAATTTCGGGAACGTATGCACCCTAATTCTGAGAGGTTTTGAGTAGAATTAAAAGCTGTGGATTGTTTTGGAATTGTTTTAGGTTGCTGTTGAATTTTATGCTTTATTTGTTTATAATTTGGGTATGTTTTCCCGTGTTAGATGGGTCGGTGAGTGGCGCGGTTCTGCAGCTAGTGAAGGTGTCCCGGCTTCACATGGGCGCCTACTTGTGCATCGCTAGTAACGGCGTGCCTCCTTCTGTCAGCAAGAGGGTGATGCTTGTTGTACATTGTAAGTACTTTCATAGTTGTAGAATGCGTTTAAAGATGAGAGGTTAAGAAAATGTAAGCTATGTGTGAAGATAGAACTTTGAGGATGTAGAAGCTATGTGTGAAACTAGATCTTACACGCATTATGAAAAGGCTAGGTTTATTATATACATATTACGTTTACAAATGTGATGCTTAAATATGTTCGTAAGACTTAAGTAATAAGAAACGTTTAGGTTCGAAAACTTCTCTGATAATATTGTGGTTTCACTCACTTACTTTTGCCTCTATTTTATTGAAGTCTTAAACAAAATACTCGCTTGGTTTTTGGTGAACCAATCCAATTTTGAAATTAGAATTGTTTATATCAACTCAAACAAAATAAGTAAGTAGGTTATACAACAAGTTGCTGATTAAATTATTAATTTACTTGTAGGTAGCATTACAATTTCTTAGAAATGTTTACAGTCAAGCTATTTTCGCCGTTAATAAAAAATGAAATAAATAATATAATTTTTATAAGGAAAACGTTTTATTTTGTTCGTGGAAAATTGTTCTTAACAAATTGACAGCTTATGGAGTATCGATTGCTTCCGCGTGATTATAAATCGTTGATTTGGTTATTTGAAAACAAACTGTACAGTCTATTTAAATAAAGTATATTCGTCAAATAGTAAACAAAGCCTGATAACTATCTCTTATTTGTTACCTTTAAATCCACAACTAAAAAAAAATAACTGGTATCTAGCATATCTTACTAATATTAATAGGCACGAGCCTTTTTCATAGATAGCCAGAAGGATTGAGCCGTAACACGTTTACTCATGTATAATTCGCCAAACAAATTTATCATCTAACCTACGGCTATAAAGATCCATTATAACGTGTGATACTTTGTTTCAGTTCCACCAATAATGACGATTCAGAACCAGCTTGTAGGAGCTAAAGAAGGTGACTCAGTTCACTTGGACTGTCACTCGGAAGCCTTCCCTAGATCTATCAATTATTGGACCATCAACGATCAAATCATATCTCAGTGTAAGTTGCGTTTTTACACGAACTCAAAAGTGAGTTCACCACGATATTTGGTTGTATTATTTTATTATTTTAAGTGTGTTAAAAAAATTACTTAGTGTTATAAATTAACTTTACTTTCAGTGGAAAAACGTTTTCAATTTGATAAACAAACATTTGGAAAATAGTTCAAAATAAAAATATATATATTTGGTTACCAAACAAATAGATTTGGTCGAAAACAAATTGAAAATCCAATTACCATTACTGTATTTTTCAAAATTGGGTCATAAAATAGAGCAATAATTGTTCAAGAATTGCTTTTTATTTATAAATCTGTTATTTTAATCATCGCACTACAGCGTCCCTCGATTCAATACTTTCAACCTTACAATTGTACGATCGTATCCCTAGAAACCGGTTTTAACTGGTAATGTTTTATGTATACAGCGGACAAAAGGTTCGAGATTACGGCCGTGGAGAGGGGATACGAAGTGGATATGAGACTTAAAATTAAAAAAGTAGGACGCACCACCTTCGGCACTTATAGCTGCATTTCCAAAAACTCGCTCGGGGACACCGATGGGACGATCAAACTATATTGTAAGTAAAAATACATTAAAATACGGCTATATAGTATAGGATCCCGCTATAGAACGAGCTTCACCGAGATGTATAATGGATGAAATATATTTTTTATCAAATAAAATATGTCAATAAATAAAATAACAATGGGTAGTCTAAAAAATTTCAGTTCAGAAATTATATAAATAGTCAGCCTGAGTAATTACTCTGGCTTGGTTAATGAACAAATTCCATTCCAATCGAAAATATGAAGCCTATATAATATACAAACGTTAGGTTGACTTTTTTTATAACTTCAAAATTAATAAATTGAGCATTTTAAATGCAAAACTAAAAGTAAAATCTCAATCATTCATCCATTAACCAGCTCAATGAAGGTTCTATAGCGGGATCTTAGACTATTATTCATAAATGCATTTCAATTTGAGAAATTGTTTGACACTCCAAGTTATAAGTTTATCTCTCACACGTTACATGTTTTCACTAATAAATATACGTTTAAAAGTTAATGAATAAGGGGATTACAGGTTTTTTTAAGTTAATCCTGGACTTTAGTAAGGGGATTTATTTCTAATTATTTCTAGCTTTTGTTCGCCTGAAATAATGTCAATGTAATTATTTGGTCTTTTATTGATCTACTAGCCATTTCATATAAAGAGATCAAGAATAAAATAACTTACTTTGTTTTACAATAATATCAAATTGGGAACAGATGTAATATGATAATTAGCGGTATTTGAGAACGATCAATAATATTTTTTCTTAGAATAAAACCTCGGATACAATTTGTCAAATAATTTGGATTTGAATTACCGGAAACTACTTCTATCAATTTATTTTTTTTAATTAATTTTCTTTGGAATTGTAATGCGATATTATCAAACGGAATTGATTTTTTGATTGAATTATGTCCTAGAGGTTTTCTAGTATCGGATAGTTCAATTTTTACAAAAACACTTTAGATTATATAAAAATAAATAATTTACAGCTGTCGTATAATTTTGTCATTTTTTAGGGAATAAAAACTTTTTTTTGTAATAAATGAAGCATACGTGCTAACTTATATCATTAATTATTATTTTGGAACCGTATCAAATAAAAAATAACGTGAATTTTGTCTTTCACGGTTTAAAATCGTTACTAGTCGTTGATAATTGCATAACTTGTGTTCACATCGAAAGTGACTTGAGAATCATCACGTTATATTCACCCTAAAGCACATTTACGCGTACAATAACATTGCATTACTAATATAACATAGTTTACATACATCAATATCAAGTCTCTATTACCGTTCACTAGGTTTCTAGCCTCGCAAAGATTAGTCAGTAACTGATACGGTCAGAGCTCTCAGCGTAAGTCGTTCCTCCGTGTAAGAGCTGACTTACTTTAACACTTCCTTGATGCGCTAACGTGCTTGCTTTTAGCCTTTTATAGTTTACGCGTCTGTCTAGCTTTACGAGCTCGTGTATACTAACTATATAGAAACTAAAAGCATTCCAAAGGCTAAAGGTTCCCGCCTTTTTGATTATTGTCGCAGAAAATTCGCTTGAAACTCAGACGGATGGTAAAAGACGGTTTGAAAACTTCGGTCTGTTTTTCTCGGCGGTTTCTTGCAAATTGTGTTCGATGAAAGCTAAATATTTTTTTCATGAAAGTTATAATAAAATTGTGTAGGTCTAGACTTATAATTTGTAATTTGTTATTTTAAGCAACATTCTAGGTTAAAGGAAGCTTAAATATCTTCAATAATATTTTTTCTAAATAAATTAATGTGGCTTAAACGATCGAAACTTTCATAAGTTATTTTTGTATATTTTAAATCGACTTACTAATAGAACTTGGTGGGATGTTGTTTTTGTTGATTTATTTAAAAAAAAAAGAAAATTCCTAATGATGGTAAACACCGTATCAATATTCGTTACGATAAGGAAGTTTATATCTTAAACTTAAGCACAAGTTAACGGATATACCGACAGACACGGGTGGCAACTTTTCTTTATTTTCTCTTTTTTTTTCTTCTAAGAGTTTTCTTTATTCTAAGAGTATGAACACAAAAACCAGAACACAATGTCTTATAATAATATTGTTTCAGCTCTATCAGGTAAATACGAGGACGCCAGCGAGAACGAGGTTAGCGATTTCGACGAGACGCCCGACGTTAGCGAGCTGGAGGCTCTGAAACGCTCCGCCGCGGCCCGTGTGGCCGCCCCCTGTCTTCTAGCTGTCCTTCTGGCTCTGTTATAATGGCCATGTGTATATAAAGATAATAAATTGTTATAATTATATTTCAATATGTGTTTCTATTTTTATACTTAAGCCTGTGTTATAAGGTAAGTATTTTCCGAGGCATAGGTATTAAAAATTATTAAGCAAAAAAACTCACTTATTGAAAAAAAATCAAAAAGTTTACCTCCGATATTGAGAAAAGTTGTCAAACAAATATTACTGGTACAACTCACACCTAAGAAAGCGCCATTGCATCAGTGACATTCAGAACATTAATTTGAAAGATATATCCTAGAACAATTCGGACAGTGATTGAGGATATAGTTCTGTAACCACGCAATATGTTACTTGAACAGTAACTTAATACCAAGCGAGTTGAGTCCGTCCTAAACATATGCTAGTTGGCGGGATAAAGTTTATTTTGAGTCTTTGGCTTAATGGCTTTGGTGTTACGGAAATCAAAACAAACTCTGCTTCATATTAGTAACGTTACATTGAGTTAGGGTAAACAACTTAATTTATTCTTAAAACATGGTCTGAGTTTATTAGCAGCCTGTTATTAACTTGTTTGAATATCGATTGAAATACTTAGCGCCGGTTCTTAAATTGCGAATTTAGAGTTAACACATTAAAAATATTCTTTTAACTACAAAATCTAAATTCGGGTCCGACGGGGTTGAAGTTAAACCATTCATAAAGCTAGTGCTCTCCGTCCTGCGGTTTCCTGCGGTATAAACTATAGCTTGTATTATTCTAGACTTTTGAGTATATTCTATTTGTTTACTTATACGTTGTGGATATTTTGTATTATCGAGGAACAAATTACTAAATATGTATCTTAACATACAAACGTTCATCATATTACATGCTTATAGTATTCTAGACTCTTGAGTATATACTATTTATACAGGGTGTGAAAAGATTGCTTCCGAAAACGAAAACTGGGCATTGCTGGAGGGGTACTGGTTGTGTTATGAGGAAAAAAATTGTTTTTTTACGTAATTGTACAAAATTGCCTTTATTTGATCAGATTTTGCGGTGATTTCAAATTAAATAGTGTTTTAATTTAATTTGCAATGTAAATAATCGCACCTGAACCAACAGTTGATGCGTGAACGATGATTTCAAGCGGCGAATATGACTTTTAAATCCTTATTAACTTTTTAAAATTGAGTTTTCTGGGTAAACTGTTAATAAAATAAATTTTCTGGGTAAACTGTTAAATTTAGTTACTATAAAGGCTCAAGAATACATGATTTCAGGCTTCGGAAGTGGTCTTTTTACACCCGTTATACTGATCTGTTGTTGAATGTTTGACTATTCGGAATATTGACGAACATATGTGTATCCAAATGTTCACATTCACCACATTAGAATACAACAAGCCACTTCAGATTTAGGTTACCGAAGTAAATTGTAAGTTTGCCCTCCTTCCTTCGCTTACCGAGACCCGTCATTGTAACAATATATCATGCAGGACTTGTCTCGACGCCCATATATCATGAATGTTGTATATCACTTGTAACATGTACTGAATCAGCGCACTACCACCTGAGATCGGATACGTTACAACGTTATGCAATCGGGTGGTAAATTTTAAGGGGTAAGTATGTTTGTAGGGAAAAAAATTGCTTCTACAAAAAGTGTATTTTTTTCCCAAACGTTACTGCTGTGGTACAGACAACAAAAAGGCATTCGCTATTATTTTAGGACCTAACAATAAGTACACATATTTTGAGATAGTTTTGTTTTTTCGTGAGGTTAGATCGACTCAACTTTGCACCTTGTGCTTTGTGTAAGTTTAGCACACCAGAAAATCACTTCTGTTCTGTCTCTTGTAAATTAACAAACCGCTTACAAGTCTGTTTATGATAGGTAAACTAGATTATTGACGTATTAGAAGGTATCAGATAAAAATAAAAGCGTTACTTAGATTAAATTGAATGTTCATATCCTACTATCCTACTAATATTATAAACGTGAAAGTTTGTGAGTATGTATGGATGTATGGATGGATGTTTGTTACTCTTTCACGTAAAAACTACTGGACGGATTTAAATGAAACTTAACAGTTATATAGGTTATACATCAGAATAACACATAGGGTACTTTTTGCCGCGGCAAAACTTCTCATTCCCACGGGAAACCACTAGTATTTATATAAACCATAGTTTACATTAAACTCAGCTTTTATAATTATTCCGCCACACTATTTTTACAACTAAAAACCTCATACAGAAAATATAAAGCAAAATTTGTAGAATAATTGCAAGCAAGCAATTGTCAATGTATTTTTTAAAACACGTACAAAGCAAGTCTAACAAAAACTTTTGTCCAATTTAAAGACTGCAAAGTTTTGAATGTGTCTTGACCGTCTACGTAGAGTCTACGCCGTAGTCTAATCGTCTACGGCAAGCTACGCCGTAGACACTTTAAAATGTACAAAAGGGAACCTAGATTAGTTAAGGAGCATAGTGTGGGGAAGGACATTGAAAATATATCGATGTTAAGTGTTAAATAATTTAAATTCGTTGCAAAGAAGCTATTGGACGAAGATTAATAAATATTGAATAAATATTAACTCAGAATATCTTTTTCATAATCAGTCAGATTCAAGTTTAAATACTTACTATATAAAGAAAACTAATTTTTTGCGTATTGTGTAGTTCATACGAATTTTTGAGAAAAAAAATATTTTTGTTTAATGAAATGACCTGTTTCATTTTTAATTTTCTTAATGCAGTAAAACATCTAAATATGTTAGTATCACAAATTATGTAAGTACTCGTATAACAAAACATGTCGACTCCTTATATTACAACTAAATTAACCATAACTATCGATAAATCACTTCCCATCCCTACAAGAAGTAGTAATACCGGCGACACGAATCCATAGGGTCCGGATACATTCAACTGAGCACAAGAGAGCCATTCGCTTTGAATCAGACATGGGACGCGTTCGTGACTTGAAACCTCGAAACAGCCGACTTGAAACTGTGACAGTCAGGTGGAAAGAAAGGACAGTAAAATACCGACTTACCTTGCAAGGAAGGTCAGCACGGGATAAAGACGTGACGAGTTGCGAATATCACGTGATATTACGATGTGTTGGTATACAGTGTGATCATGGTGATATTACATCACTGTAAAGCAATATTCTAATAATTAAAAAAAACTATCTGTTTTTAAAAGTGTATAGGTACACTTCAAACAAAAAAGGAACAAAAAAATCCTTGCTATTCGTTCAGAAACTAAAAAATACACACGCCAATTATAACACTGGTAATTACAAGTCGGGATTTCAAAAAGTTAAAAAAAAATGTTGCCAGTCTCATATGAATCCGATAGATTATATCACTTTTTGAAGTTGGAATGTTTTTGAAATAGAACACGCGGTATACGGATTACGTGGAAAAGGCAATGCGTTCGAAGATTGACAAACAAAAATATTTGCCTCTATCAAGCTCAGGCAGCGTTATGAAAATAAACACTGCTTTTTTTTCTGTCGGTACCTTTTCAAACTATAAATAAAAAGTGCGTTTTTAGTAAACTTAAACAACTGTAGATATATTTTTATGACACATGTGTAAATTACTGTCAATATATAAATAAATTAAGAAAATCGATGTAAATTGGTCAACAATCCAGTAATTATTAATATCTGTCGTTTGTTATCACGACCATTACTTTATAAACATTTAATATCCTAAACATAATAAAATATTAGTATTAAGAATGAAAAGTATATCATCAAATAAATAATTGTAAGATAAAAACGATTGCTAACAATAAATGAGCTCTCCAGTGTAGCATCCTGTTAAACTTAAGTACCTTTGTCCTGGATGTTCAAGTTATTGTATTATAAAATCACTCGACTGAAACAATTAGATATGAAGTATTGCTGTCTTTAATAAATACACTTACAATTGTACTTTTAATTTTACAATACAAGTTCATATTTTATAATCTAGCTAAAGCAAGTTTTTTATTTGCTTCTTTCGTTGCTTGTTACGGGAAAGTATTGAACCATCAAAAATGCCTAAATAAATATTACATAAACTTTACTAATACATATTCTTAATTTGAATTCAATTCGGTTAAAACGATTTTGAATTCGAATTACAGTAACGAATACTCCGAGCGGCCGCACGTGACTGGCCATCCTATCCTACTAATATTATATCCTACTTATATTATATCCTACTAATATTATAAACGTGAAAGATTGTGAGTATGAATGTATGGATGTTTGTTACTCTTTCACGTAAAAACTACAGGACGGATTTTGATGAAACTTTACAGTAATATAGGTTATACATCAGAATAGTATATAGGGTACTTTTTACCGCGGGAAAACTTCTCATTCCCTCGGGAAACCGACTTCCACGCGAACGGAGTCGCGGGCGGCCACTAGTGTACAAATACAGCTCAGTCCGAATTTTGGCCAGTTTTAAAACTAAGATATTGGCCCCGATTCTGACTACACTCTCTAAACTAAACTAAAACTATCGCTGTCACTTACTGTTCAATAGTATAAGACAGAGACAGGTAATTATTTTAGTCCTGTCAAACCAATATGTACGTGCAAAATGACACGGTGAAGGCAATTTTAGGCTAGTCCTCAGCGCATTTCGTTCAATTTTACAATGATTTGGACTAAATTTAGTGAGACCAATGTACCTGTCTTTTTTAAATACGAAGCATGAGAAAGTGACAACAATATTTTTAATTTAGTTTTAGAGAGTGTTTTGAGAATCGGGGCCACTGTACTGTTACACAATTATAGCAATAAAAATCATAATAATAGAACATTGGTGCGTAAATGCGATAATACTTTTTGGCGCGGGACAAGAAAAGTGCTGATTTCGGATCTATTAAATGCTGCCATTTTAGGAGAGTGACGTTACAGTCCACTTTAAGGACATTGATTCAGGTAAAAAACTACAATGACAACTTAACGATGAATTCGTAATTCATTTTTGATTCTAGAATTTAATATTTTCTTCTCAATTTTTAACAATTACATTTATTAAAGATGTTAAATGACTTGATAAAAAATTTAACAGTTTGGTCACAATCTAAGCCTAAGCTGTGAATTGCACGATAGACAAAGTTATCTCTAAATTAAAAAATACTAAGACAAAAATGTACTCTCTAGTGAAGTAGGTTACAAAATCAATACTATTTTTTTGCATATTTCGTTTACAAATATATAAATGTACTAACTAAAAAGTAGGTTGCAACATTAGTACTTTTTTTTTGTATATATCGTATACTCTTAAACATTAAACTCCACCCTAACGTGTTTATTTCTCCGCCGCGTAATCCAGAAGTCGTGAACATTTCGTATAACAAACTTCTTAGTGTTATTATAATTGAATTTTATTATACTCTGCGTGTGTTTAAACGACACACTGTCGGCCATTTTGTTTAATCGTTACAATTTACCAGCACCATTAACTCTAACACTAAATAATGTAATTGTATTGGGCACGCACCAACTTTTGCTGAGCGTGGAATGAAGGAAATGCACGGATTAAATATGAGTTGAGATAAAATGTTATTAAGCCAAAAATACATACTTTTTGTGTAGGTGAAAGAAGTGGCTACTACAGTGAGTGAAATACATTAACTTTTCTTATCTTATTTCTCATATGAATGCGGAGTAAGTTCGAAAGTTCTTTGTTATTAGGGCTAAGTTTTTAGAACCTCAGGACCAAACGTTAAAATTTAATCAATAAAACTTTACGGGAAACAAACAATATGTAACTACACTTTTCCTTCTTTCTTATAAAACCAACTAAGCATTGTTTTGGATAATACGTTTAATGTATTTATTTTAATTCAAAGCCAAGATTCTTTTCTTAATGTAACTAACGCCCACGTACACTGGGGATAAATATTATTTATCTTCTTTTAAAATATTTCGGCCCAAGCTAATGCGGTTGTCAGAGCCAATTACGAAAAAAACAAAAAAGTCTTATTCAAGCAGATTTTTTCAATCATTATTATTTACATTTGCCATCTTAGAATATTCGAGAAAATCGGAATGGATCTCCTTTAAGAGGATTAGGACAATTAAATGAAAACCTCTGATAGGGGATGACTTCATATTTTTGTAGATTATATGTATACGGTTTTAACTAAAAATAACTTTGAAATATTGTTGTTTTAAATACGTTTTTGGGTAGGCCCGTTTTAATTACATTTTATTTAGTGTAATCCCAAATCAATAGGTTATACGGAAAAACTAAATTAAAATGTAACAATAGACCATTATAGGCCTAACATGTATGTAGATAAATTGAGCTACTCTTTTTTAATAACATGGACAGGATTTACCAAATACGTTTTTTTTAATTTCAGTCATTTTAAAAGTAGGCAATACTTACTCACTCATTGCATTTTGAAATTAAAATCTTCCTAAATTAATTGGCATTATACGAGTATTTGTGAATAAAACAAAGTCTATATAAATAGGAATTATATGGCTAGCGTGGTAGCCCGCTCCTTTTAATTAATTTCATAATTCCAGCAAAGAATCAAAATCGTGTAAATTAATATTAACGTACTCACGGACATACAGCGTGTTCATTTATCTTTTATTTTGAAAATACGCTTTAATAAGTCGTTTCTAAAAAGAAAAGTTGTTCGCTGTTATGAAAACGATCTTTGATAATTCGGAATAATCTATTTTAATATTTAACGACCATATTTAGGTCGAATGTTATTTTTCTGTTTGTTAGTAGAAAGTCTTTGATAAAAAAAACTCATTAATTAACCTTGGAAAAGTTTAAAAACTTTAACAACTAGAAATATTATGGTAAGTTTATGGAAAGGAGTCATATTCGATTTTTAAGTTGTCCTTGATGAATGATTAAGGGAATATTTTTTCTTTCAAAAATGGCTTATCTTATCCTATTTCATTGTATTTAATTGATTTTATCATTTTTACTGAAATAATGTGAAAACGTTTGTTTCGACAAAGTATTTTGAGGGTCATATATTTAAGTTTACTCAGATGATTATCCATAAAACCAGCAGCGTGGTATGTTTCGGGTTAGTTCCTCAATTTTAGGATGTATACATATTTTCAACACACTTGCTTGAAAAATGAGCCTTATTACATCGTTTTTAAGGCCATAAACCGACCTATTACACAATCGTGCATAATAATTTTACACACTAGTGCTTAATATAATGATCCCTACAAAGTTAAGTTGGTACCTAAGTTAAGTTACTGCAAATTATTAGATAGTTAACAGAGCATTTTTAATTTTATCGGGTTATACAGATTCTTTAGGTTAAGCTAAGTTAGTTGCTCGATATGTGACGTGTTTGATCGTCTCATTTTATTTTTTATACATTTAAATATATTCTTTGTTGAACTAACGAGTATTTAAGGTGAAACCTTTTAACACCCAGACCTTAAATTACTTAGTTTTCCCAATCTGAGAATACCTTAATAAATTTAAAGCTTGGTTATCAAACTCTCACTATTATAAATTAAGTCGCAATTTTTGTAATTAAATGTATGGATATCCATTTAAAATTAAAACTTTATAAAAATTTAATTATTTTGATCATTAACTTCGTGGCAATTATTCATTCGGTATCATTCGATTACGAAACATATCCGGCGTAATAAAACAAATGTGCAATTATCACAAAATCAGATTATTATGCAATTATTTTCGGCTATTCTGTACGTAGGCTGTTACATTAATAGACTGATTACGCTTGTAAATTAGCGATAAAACATGAACTTGATATCAAAATTGAACACATTATATTTTACTACACCCTGTGCAAACTGTGATATTCAAAAAAGAATTTTTAACATCAATGTTTTACGCAACTCAACTCTTAAATCAGATTGGCAGCCGCGGCTTGCAATATCAGGCATTACTGCGATTGATATTGGCATTTTGGTCTGTAATTTTTGGTGTTCGGCATTTCCAATTAAAAAAGGAATGTCTGACGGGTGGAGTGCAGCGACGTGATCTGTGATGCAGCGAGCTCTTGGACTATAAAACTGACGGGACCAACGTTCCTGGAGATACGGTCCGTACGTGATTATGGCAACTCTAAAATCGCTGGTTTATACAAAATCTGTTTCGCTGCCACGACTATTGATTGTTGGGTCTTGGTATGAGGGGAATAGTGACACAACATCTAAAGAATAATGTTTAGTTTTTGGCAAATACATGACTAAAGTTATATCCGTACAATTTATTGAGAAAGTAATTATTAGTTGGGCTTAATTGTGGAGTTATAGGACGTATCGAATATGACTCCAGACAAGTTAAAATTTTAAGTTTCAGACTTATCAGTTTGTAATTTTAACTTATATTTAGATATCCTTTGTCCTCTTTAGGTCTTTTAAAATATGGTTCATATCTCCGTAGGTTACGTTGGTACGTTTTAATATAAATTCAAAGCCATGTCGCTAAACTAAATGCTACTTAAAAACTGGGAAAACTCACGTTTATTTCTTCCCAGGGAAAGCTTCTTCCGTTCTTAAAAGTTAAACACAGAGTCGTAAAACTCTTGATATGCTCGTATTATGTTTGTATTTTAGTTCAGTTTGTGGTTTCAAAATATTAATGAAATATTTACACTATCCCTTACTAAAACTTAAGGAAGTACTTAAAGAATGTATTGTAATGGTTTTCCTTTCAAATAAAAAAATAATTTCGATGTATTTTTTTTATTATACGGTTTTACTATAAAGAAAATATGATTAAAATTAGCATAGCTCATTTCACTTTGCTTTAAATAACCCAACCTCCTGGTGAGTATTAAAGTATTTTATTCATAAAATGTTATTGTTTCAAATTACTTGAATTGGCATACAACGCGTGTAAGAATGTGTTTGAATGTAATATTTTTGAAATTTCCGAACACAAAGTCGACTTTTGTAACATTTAATATTTTAACAGCTTCAATACTTAAAAGTATTTAAAGTACAAAGTACTTTGTAATGAGAGTAAGGTCAAATTTATTTGCGTGCAAAACAATTGTCACGTTTCCGAACATTCCTTTTTTTAATTTGTAGGCATTTAACAATTTATACAATTTTTTTTCAAAATTTAAGCTTCGATTGGATTAACCATTGAAAATAACATGTCGAGTGTTTATATAATTTCAAAAAACGCCCTCATAAAGCCCTTTTTACCATGATATTTTTGATCATTTGTAAAAGCCTAATCCAGGGAGATTTTTTCGTCATCACAAGGGCTTCAAATGCTCAACAAAAATGTCTATAAATTTTAATAAAGCTTTTCTTTTGAAGGAACAATGAAAACTGTGCGCCAAAGTGTTCTGTCTAGCAATAAAGCGCGCATCACGTAGAGCCTACTATGCCAATCTAGCCAGCTGTATTCTGATTCTTGAACGATTGGAATTTTTCGAATAAATGAATTTTAATGGAAATCCAACATCAAACCTCTTTGTTTGGATCGCTTCTCTCATTTTTCTGTTTAAATTCATCTCGAAATTCGTTAAGTGCCCCATGATTATTATCGGAATGAGGAAGCTTCAAAGCCAGAGTTTCATAAATGTAGGCAATTGAAAATGGTGGGTATAATAGGAGTTTTGATTTCAAACGTTTGGGGTCTTTCTGACTACAAAAATTAGATGATTTTATCTGTATACGAATTACCTTTGACGTCAATAAGTGCACGGCGAGATTTACTTTTGAAACTCATTTCAAGAATGTAAAGTTAAGTTGCTCTTTACTTTAAATCTTCATGATTGCATCATTAAAGGGCTCAATAGATCATACACTATTGGTAACAAAATCACATATTCATTATTCCTCTAAAGATCTAGTAGTAGCTCAAAAGCGAATATTTTAAAATAATAAATTTATTAAATTTCATTAAGCATAAAACAATATGGATTAAATTGATACAATTAATTGTACCATCACGGCTACTGGTCTAATTATTATTATTGGTATTATAATTTGATCGGCTATCAACCCCATAAGACTGCAAGATACCATCGCCTGATTTCACCCACTACAGCGAGAAGCGTTAGCATACAAATTACTGGCGAATGCAAATTACTTTCTGCGAGAGCATTTTGAATTTTATTCACATTTGGAAAAGTTTATTTCTTTCATTTGGGTTTTTTAATTAGGTTTTTACTTTTATGTGTTATGCGGTGTTTTGTTAGTTAAGAGTTGGTTGTATATTATTAAGGTAAAAATGAGTAAAGATATTAACTTAACCTTAACTACAAGAATTGTCTGACATACTTTTCATACAAACACATCTATGGATGAAGATATTATAAACTGAATTAAGCTGATAAAAGAAATCGGGACCTTGTACTCAATAGAACAACTGTTCGATAAACATACAATTGAATACAAACTTGTTTGTTTGCAGGATTTCTATAAAGAGCCGTTTATTTATTCCAGCCTTTGCTTGGTTCAGAAGGCCGTCGCGTATAAAAAAATCGCTCACGATCGTTTTCAAATTCAAACCTTATTTTCATCAAAATCATTTTTCATTTTTTCGTTTGAAAGACATGGTTTCCAGAACTTGTTGACGTATGTCAAAGAAATCTGGAAAGCTGTAGTAAAAGGCGACTAGCTGGTAGAGAAGTCGTAGTTCTGTAGAGGAGTCAAGATTTTTGAAAGCACCGACGTTATAGACTATTTGTTTTCTTATGGTTTAATGTCCATTTAAAAGTAAGGAAAAACCTCATATATTAACCACAAGCGGACATCCATTTGAAGACTGGCCGTGTTGGACTTTGTTAATGTTAAAATCAAATCGGTTATCGTGATTACCGTATGCCACTGAGCTCCTCTTGAATATAGTTTAAAGGGCCGGAAGTAGTGTTAGTTCGGAATAAAATTGCTGCATAAATAAAAAGCTTGTGGAGAAATTTCAAATATTTTTTTAATCGAAAAACTTCTAACCAAATGAGAATTTGTAGCTTTGCTATGCATCTACGCACGAAATATTAGTCATATTTAAATAAAATTAAAATCAAATCCACTCAATGCAAATCATTGACATATTTTAAAGAGTTTTTCCTAAATTTTGAGAGCATTATAGCTTAGTGTAGGTACATGCGCCTCGGGTCGATAACCACTAAACAACAATAATGTTTCCACAACATCATCAACATTGAACTTATATCTTCGAACGGCAGTCCACAACACCTCAATTTAACTAACTGCAATTTGCTTTTAGGAAATTCCCGTTGAAATATTGACACTGCACTGAATACTGCGGGTGCAAGGCTCTTTACTGCCCCCACGCCTTGCTTGAGGTTCTACTGACTAATAGCAGAATTAAATTGACCGAACACTTAGATATTAAGTTCTCTTGTCAAGTTTATATGGATTGAAAAAGTTTAAGGGGCTAAAAAGCTATAAAGCATCAATAATAAGGAAAAATCTGGTATATGTAGAATACTTAGTGTATTTCTAAGTAAATTGTAATTAACTGAAAAGATATGCGTTCTTTCTTTGAATTTAAAATAATGTCTTGACAAGTGCTTGTTGTCGCGTGATAAACACTTATTGCTGTGTTTACTATGAATATATTTTACTACTATGTTAAGTCGAATATATTTTTTGAGTTGTAATATTAAGCCCTAATTAAGAATACAAACTAAACGCAAACTAATTAGCACCCGTCAAATTAGATACACCAATCTATTTATTTCCATAATGACCAATTATTTAGATACACATCGGACCACAAACAGGACTGTGAATTGGCAATAAATAATGGTTTAATTATACATCAAATTAGTGGGATATCCATAGAAATAAGACGTGGAGGCGAAGTAATGGTGGTGGGCCAGGAAACAGGAAAACGTAACGTGCTAGTATTTACGAGCAACACATCCGTTCTATACTATAGCAGGAGTATTGTGTACAGTAAGGCAGCTTAGACTGTTTCGAGGTGTAATAAGAATTTGATGAAAAATAATATTACAGGGATATCAAGTTTTTTATAATAAAATACTTAGATTAGTCTTATTTTAATACTCTGAGACTTTTTTCGGCACGTGAATATTGCAAATAAAATAAATTACTTACTTAACTCAATAAATATTATTAGAAACATATTGATTTTACCTTATTTCTTTTGGTATCAACTTAGGACTGATGCTCATTGTTGTGTATATTCTGTGCATGTTTGACCTACTGTTCCATAGTATTTTGTATTTCTAAGCTTCATTATTACACACGGTCTGCAAAAAACTCGGCAAGTTCTTATAATTTACATTTATTGCTCCCGGCGCTTTCCTTTCCACCTTTATTTCCTGAAATACCAACAAAAATGGGTTTTTGCGGAATAAAACTAATTAAAATTATTCCATGTTCCAAATTATATAGTATTTTAATAGTTTATGTAATAAGTGAGCAAATGCCGTAAGTAACTACAGAAAAAAATAAGTTATTAAGAAATATTACTTCATAAAAATAGATTTGACTGTACAATTCTTTTATGTATTTAGAAAGTTTCAAGAAATGGAAATAGATAGAGTAGGGCTTTAATATTTACAGAATATCTAATAAAACAAAATAAAAGAAAAAACATAAATAAAAGTTAAAAATAGAATCTTAACAAAAATTCTGCTATAAAAAATATACTTCTGTCATTTCTTTTAATATAAGATTGTTATCATTTTCTCTATTTAGGGCCTATTATAAGATTGTTATCTTTATCTCTATTTAGGGCCGCGTTTAACATAAAAATCTATAAATGACTCTATGTCTTCCAAAGTTATATTAACTTGATTGACACACGAACAGGAAAACCTGCCAAAACTGACTGCTAGTCACAATAGTTTAACCACTTCAGTTTTTTCCTATCGCCTGTACAAAGCACGTATAATCCGGCGATTCCATTCAAATCGCACAGTAGCGGTGAGGCCAAACCGTTACCGTTTGCGGGCGGCGGCGTCGGCTAGCTAATTAGCCGGCCGCAAGATAAATGTTTGCAATCACGAACGCTCTACTGTTTCTGCTGCCGTTGTTTCGTATAGGTTTTTAGTGTAGTGGATTATCTTGAGCTGTATGGGAGCGAGCGGTTTCATTAATGCACCCTTAAATTTAAGGGACAGTTAATATATCAGGGGGTATGTGTGAACATAGTAATTTTTCAGCGGTTTTTGATCTGAAGGGAATGGGCAGAATCAGTTTTGAATATAAGTTCTTTTGTAGCACTATTTCTTGATATTTATTTTAGCTTCGCCATTAGCTGAATCGATATCGATATCGTAGTTTAAAGTTCAGTGCATTTATGCTTCTGGTTAATGTTATGGTTTTATGACTTCTAAAGAATAAATTATTAGGAAAAGAAATCCTAGTTTTTGTCATCCATATCACTGTAAAACTGAACATGAAGAATGTTAATGTAGATTGGAAAGATAAGAAATAATAAATAAAACGAACTTTTTTAAAATTATTGCAATTCAAAAGACGAAATTTAATTATCTTCAGTCAAATAACGATCAAATTTTCAAACAAAATTGATGTTCGAAATAGAAGTGCTCAACAATGGGCAATCAAACACAAGTGTCATTTTCGTTTTTTGCAATAGACTTAGCAGCCGTTTGGAAGCTAATAGAAAATTATATTTCAATCACAGGTTTCTTTATATTTAACTTTAAAAGTTCAAACAAAATAATTATTTGTTAATGTACTTAAATGAATCGACAACGAATGTTACTTGAAATGACCTTTTATCCCTGTGCACATATTTCAATACCTTCCTATGTGACTTTTAATTATAGTCAGTGTAAACTATAATAATATAATGTAGTTATATATGTATTTTCAAATTTATATTTAAAAAAAAGTAATTGTTAAAACTACGGTACTTATCAAAGCCGGTATTGTTTTCCAAGAAAAGGTTGCAAAGTCAAACAAAGCACTTCCCTCGTAGCCAATGACACTTGCAAATGTCAATCGCTGAACTTTGAAAGGTCTTCGTGCAGTCATGACGGCGGGTATCAGTGACATTTCATACCAAACTATAGGTTAAGTAGCATTAGACGGACTGCGATCGATCAAAGTATAAATATAGGGTACTAGTGGCCGCCCGCGACTCCCTTCGCGTGGAAGTCGGTTTCCCTGTGTGTTATTCTGATGTATACCTAGGTATATTACTGTAAAGTTTCATCCAGATCCGTCCAGTAGTTTTACGTGAAAGAGTAACAAACATCCATACATCCATACAAACTCACAAACTTTCACGTTTATAATTTTAGTAGGATGTATTGTTTTAGTTTACAGACTGATATAATAATAAAGACCATAGTAAAAATACACAATTTCAAAGGTTGCCTCATACGTGTGGTAAAGCTTTGATTAAGAGAAGTAAAAAAAGTAGTTTTGTATTGTTTTATGTGGTTTTTATTCAATAGTCTGATTAGTACTAGACTATTTTATTGTTACTAATTAGTAGGTAATATATTTCCAACCTTTGTCATTAAAAATGTCTTTTGACAGACGTAGTCGCCAATACTCCGATCGTTGGAGCCAAGAAAAACATAAAAACAAATTAACTAATTCTAAGATATCAAATAAAATAAGAAATTAACATTGTGTATGTCTTATGTTCTTGAAGTACCTAAGTACCTTATCTAAATTGCCTCAAGTGTCTTTCTGTATCGCAATATAAATTTTACGATTCCAAACTTCAAGAACAGACTTTTATCTCTCCCTTCGCTAATTTTTGACGTTAAAATTTTGTTCTGGCGTCATAAAATTATTTTACGTTTCCTTACGTCATGAAAGCTTCAAGGTTGAGGTTTAATTAGGCTTTTTGGCGTTATACAATTAAAAATATAGCGAGCGGTATTAACAGGTAACAGTTGAGTTGAATGTGTTTGAATGTATATTTGAGAGCTTCTAACGATTCAACGGTTGCGCGGTTTTGACATCAGTTTCATATGTGATAGGTGACGGATGACGCTGTCATGTGATGACTGTAACGTTCCATGCCGCAACAATAATAAAAACAAGTATAAATATTAAAATAAGTATCTTTTCTGGGTTTCTTTTACTAATTTAGTAACTTTTGTACCACACTCTTTTTTGATCGTTTGAATAAATTTTGGTGAGCAACCCTACAAAAATATCTTGAGTTCTTATAAGGGAAACCATATTTATTGGCCTTTAGATTATACATCTCTCTAATTAAATATGAATTAGTAGAAAGTACAACATGTAGCCGCCATTAGATTCCATCCAAAATCCGCGCCCACCGGCAGTGACGCCAACCAGTGATGTCCATCGATTGCTAAGGATGTCCAGTTACCGATTACTTTTGTTTTACAGCTAATAGTACTTACCAAATTTAAGAATTAGTACTATTTGATAACGTTATTAACCCATTTATTAGTTTTATTGCATAAATTAGTTAATTCTATATTACATTTAACTACAATCCTCTCTATACGCTATAATAAGCAACTCTGTCATTGTCTCGTTACTCTAGTGGTGGAGATTTAGCGTCGGGTGCATAATGGCAAAGATAATAATGTCAAGAAGCGGAAGAAGCAATTACTGCCTCGGCTTCATCGCAATCGCCTTGGAAGGCCCACAATGAAACAAAACACAAAGCTATTCAGACATACCATAAGCTTTATTGTGATATTATCTTATGACTTATATTATGATGAGACAAAAATGGGGAAGATGAATTGCTTTGGGTTCAGGAGTGAAAATAGCAGAAATATAGTTGCTAAGCACGTGTTTTTAGAGACATAATAGAATAATGACTAACCTTTACATGTTTTTTTGCCGGAAAACTCAAAATATGAACTTTCAATCATCAATCAGTCAATCGCCGCCCACTCATTTACAAAGGCCTCTCACAAAGAATATAAACACATCTCAATACTTTAACTTACAAATAAATAAAAAAAGGTTAAAATATTCCATATAACAACATATGTAACTAAGTACACGTATACGGCGGCTACATTTTATAACTGTGTAACAGCTTGCAAAAAGAATATAAACCATTCGTGAAATGAAGTCTCGTTAAGTCTCTCAAGTAATTTGTATCATTTTACTCGAAATTTCACTTAATTATTCGTAACACCGAGACAGGCAGGTGCGACAAATCTGTATTTATTTGCATTAGAATTTGCTGAAGAATTCACTTTGATCTTGTTATGTTAATAAAAAATACATGAACTTACTTTTTCTTCAAAACATTACAGACAATTTGGAATAATCATTGTGATTAAAAACATGATTAATATTAAGATAAAAGCTGTTTACTGTGTTTAAAAATCTATAAAAAATTAACATTAAAATAAAAAAAAACAATGTAAAAACGTGTTTTACCTACTATTATGTAATGATCATTAAATATTTTCTGAGCGCTGGTGAAAAGGACCCGTGACAGCAGCGAATTTGCATTAAAATGGACGGTCATTGCTCCGATTATTTTAATAGGTTTTCTATATTAAAGAGCATAAAATTATTAGCTTCATTATAGTTCATATTTATTATTAATATAGCATAAACTAAATTTCGGAATCATGTGTTTAAGTTTTGTTACTAAATTTGACATACATTATTTTGAAAATATAATATTATAAACGTGTAAGTTTGTGAGTATATATGGATGGATGTTTGTTACTCTTTCACGTTAAAACTTTATATATCGGGAAAACTTTTCTTTCCCACGGAAAACCGACTTTCACGTGAACGGAGTCGCGGGCGGCCACTAGTTTTGAAAATAAAGGTGAACTGTAGGTACACGTAGCTTTTATTTAAAACAAATACAACCAAAACGTTAAAAGCCTTGTACCAAAATGTCCCGCTTTTCGTCACCAGCGGTAGTTTGAAATAGAATTTTCCACAAAAGAATCCCGGCTTACACGCACCGTTGCCAATTAGCTTCCATTCATAGCAGCTTGTTGCATGAACCAGGACATCCAAAAAAGGCCTGATTTCAACCTTAATCCTTTGACTTTAGGCGCACATTTTAAGAAAAACCTGTGTTTTGTAGTAGTTACACGATGTACAAAAGTAACCAAACATGAAAGCTTTGCCGAGTCATCTCAACAGAATCATTAGGGAAATTAAGTCAGTGATATCAGAGTTTGCGAAAGAAATATGTTGACAAATTAAAAACTCAAAACATCAAACACTTGGGTGAGTGTGCTTACGAAAACTAACAAGAAAATAATATATTTATTTATACGGAAATATCGTTAACAAGTAAAATAGATGGAAAAACATATACGAGAACATCAAACAGTTGTGCTTTGCCATCTAAATCGTGTAATTTTATTGGTAAAAGATTAACCGTCTTAACCGTTCAATGTACACAGGGCTAATCCTTTCCCGCCATAAAAAAGTACTTAACCGTTTATAACTTAGATTTGTACATCACAGACATGGAATATTCCATGAGAAATTGGTAAAAACATTATTATTCCGCGTCATTTGTTGCCTCTTACCTCTGTCGTTGACAGATAAATGATTCAATAACAGCCCTTTGCAAAGTATTTTTAGATTAGCCGACCGTGAAGATACATCATTTTTGTGAAAAAGGAACATCTGTTTCGATAATTCGTTAAGCTTCTTGACAAGAATTCTTATTTTCAAGAGTTTAGATGTTGTTAGTTGTTTTATTTGGTTTTGTACATAAAAATAATAAGATATTGATTAGGTTATACCTAAAAATATATAAATATTTAGTTACCAGTTCATTAAAATATGACAAGATGCATACACTTTTGATAAGATACAAAGTGCCAATTCATGCAGATAAAGCGATTAAAATCATCTTGTATACGTTGCCGCTATATGAAAGGATACTAACGTCACATTGAAATCGCACATCACTTACATTCATTGACATTACCTGACATTGACAACTATGTCGCTCAAATATGTAAAGCACATTGGTTTTATCTTGCTTAAAATAGAGTTGACATTTTACATTGAAAGTGGTTTCAAGTTCTACATAATATTGAAACAAAAACAATGTTAATGTATACGTGTTTATTTCCTAGTTCGCTTGTTCTCAGTGAATGTTAACCCACAATGTAACGTCAGGTTAGAGTGTAGTGATCACTCCTGGGAGTACCGCGATTAGATTATCCAGAGGGAAACAGGGCTAGGTTAGAAGATGAATTTGATAAATCACACTCGGTTAACTTCTTACAATATTAAACTGATTTATTTATTATCAATTTTATAATTTTGCTTTTATAAGCATGGTAACGAAGTTATAAATACTTACTTGGTTATTTATTATCTAAAAAGTCATGTGTCTTTATTGATATATTGTTTAATTGTAGGTAATGTGAAAAAAATGTTTTTTTAAGAAAGAAGGCACTACAGAAGGGTTTTTACAAAATATACCTACCTAACAATCCATAATGGCATTCGTTACTTACATTCTAATAGCTGGTTATTTATAAAATATAAAATAGAGATCTCTTCTTCTTGCTAAATGGTTCCTTTCTTAAATTTAATAAACACTTACAAAATTCTAGGGAAAGGTCGAACAAATAAACGAATTATGCCTTACATTGTTCCAATTTCCACAGTTCTCAGAAAGGGTTTTCCGCTTTCTTAAATATTATACAAGTTAACAACGCGAAAAATACGACAGTCCTTTCTACAAAATGAATCAACCTGGAAAAACAATATGTTTAATTTACCGAGTCCTTTGCCAGCTCTGGTTATAGTTACATTTTTAGTTATTATGATTTTAACATTTGTGGTAATAATAAATTCCTTATACTATATGCACCAAATACGTACAAACTCTATTCTTATCCCCTTTCATTAAAATAATAAATAGTTTAAGACTTTCAATAATTTAACCCCGTTTTGCATTACTGAAAATACATTTGACAATTTGGCTCGCCCGATAACCCCAGCTAGACTATTCATTTCATAATACCTACTAAAGGAAATTAAACTAGGAACTAACTGAAGGAGTTGTACAAATCGTTCGTTATACCAGCTAAGCAGCACTTCAAGTTTATACCCGTCTCAAACTTCTTTAAGCCACAGTGTTTTATAAACTTTGTAAGCTACACTTAGAACCACCATTTTCCTTTACGTATTTCGGCTGAAATTGAATGAACAAAAGTGTGAAAGGAAAGGATCAATAGGTTGTCATTAGAAGTACAATGTCGTCTGTATCGTTTCTAGATTATAATGGAAAACCATTAATTTTCTCTAATTAACAAAGTAAATTAAATACCCTCAGCATTAGTGAATGATGAAATTTATTACCAACATTGTTTAAAGTAAATTCGGATTCAGTCTCAAGGTTTCGTATTTAGGTATTTTGTTTTTTTTCTGGAACAAAAAGGTGTAACCTTTGGTATTTATTTGCATAGTTATTGGTTTATCCAAGTATTAAGTATACGTTGTCTGACAGTAGTAATATAACGGCTGCTTAGGTCAGGTACCGGTTAGGTCATTTAATAAATAAAAGAACATTGTTTTTTTCGTAATTAAGCCCTGTTTTTTATAATGTATTAGCTCAAAAATCATTCAAGTCAAGCCACACTCACCAACAGTTGCTTACAACATTTGGATATTCCTTATTCCAATGGTTCATAATAATTTAAAGCAACCTTTAGATTTAACCAAATTGCGGGGAATCGGAAGTCCTAAACCCGTATTTTTCTATCTGAAAAATAAAAATCCGAAAAACAAACAAATTTTCATCTGTGCATATATTGTTTTCTGCATATTCAAAAGCACTCAAAACATTTACCCAATAAAAGGTGAGTAGTCAATACCGATGTGTTATTCAGGACAAAAGCTGTGGAGCAAAAATTTAGTCACTAAAATGTACCAGAAAAGTAACTCCATTACAGTAATGGAAAACAGTGGGGTTTCGTGTTGCTAGATTTTTTCACTCCCTTTTTACCTAGCACCGCAGTGCAGTTACAGAAATACATATATCAAATACCTCTCTTTCATTTGGGTAGCTCGTACATTTCAGGAGCATATAGGCTTTTATTAAAGCAAAAAGTATGAATAGACCGACCGCTTTTACTGTGATCACTTTTAATAAGGTAAAGAGGCAGTGCCTAACTAGCTTTTATTTGTATGTAATGGGGATCCTTTGATATGTCAGACTAGAAAATAGTTAATATTACTTACTTTTGTTATCTAGTTACGTGTATAGAATTAAGTAGTGGAAGGTATATTTAAAAAACTGTATCAAATAAAAACTTTGATGCCGCTTATAAAGATTAAGAAACAAGCTTTACTTTTTAAGACCAACGCACCTGTTGGAGCTTTGATCGCTCTTTTTATTTAGCCAGCGACACTTTTGAACTTAAAAGAGAACTTAACTTTTAAGCGATGCTTATACAAAACCAGAGAAAGATACTGTTCCCAAAGCATAGTTCACACATAAAAATACAGCTAATAATAACATAGTATATCAAAATCCAATATTGGAATATTATATGTTGGTCATTTATTACAAATACATACAAAATTAATACATTTTAAATAATAAATAACAGTACTCGGTCCCTAATCCTCTATCAGATTAACGTAGATTCCATTGATTTGCATAGTCATGGATTTGTCGAATAAAACGGTTTCATTCAATCTGTTGATTAATTTTGAGGTTTTTGGCTATCGTTAAAGATAATGTTTTTTAAGGCCGCCATTTACTGATGAAGTTATTATTGAATATCAGGTCCTTTTTTTGATAAAAAATAACAACAAATGGTTAATTTGTTATTGTCAGATTTTTGTATCGTCAGTCAGGACACTGAGTTGATATTGTGTATGCATAACGAATTATAAAATATGTTATAAAAGTTGCTTACAGTCAATACAAACAATTTATTATATAGGGCTCATTTTTCTTTTTTGTTTTTGTAATGTCAGTTTAATCATTCGACTGATATAGTAGTAGGGGTGTTCTCGTTGCACAATAAACATTTGTCATATGTGTAAAATGACAATGGAAACTAACTACTTATCATATGAATAGAATTTATCTGACAATTGAAAAATCTGCCTTTGGATCTTAATTTTTCAATTGTTTTGACAAAGTTTCAGAATTAAATTTGTTGAATTAAATTTGATTGATGCCCGGTATCTTACTTAGGATATATAATAGGTATACGAGCGACCCGCCCACGCTTCGCAATGGTATAATTTTGGCCGACTTGCTCAGGAAATATTGAATTTTGCCTAACTTAAATATACTTTTTAATACAGTTGCTCAAAAAGTGGCGTATTGCAGGGGCGTTTAGCTTTCGGGATGTGGGCTATTACGCACTCGTGCTTTTTCTTTACCTTTCCCGCACTCGTGCGTTCTCTTTCCCAACTGTCAAAATAATGTCTATTAAAAAGAAAAAATTACCAACCATGAAGTTTTTAATAAAAAAAAAACTAAGAAGTTTTTATGATTCATGTATACGTAGCGTAGGTATATTCTAAAAAAAGCTACTAGTTTGTTTCGATATCAGATTTAATGATTTGATTGAATTAGTGTGGTTAGGTTTCATTTCATTTTATCTCATTAAATTTCATTTTCATTTCATATCAATAAAAAAAATCTACTGAAGACGGCTGTATGGGCATAGTAACCTTTGCCTACCAGAATGCATGAAGAAAAAATGGCGCCATTTTCCAGAAATTTTCTTTGCGAGTTGTATGTTGCACAAAATGAGTAATTTCGACATTTACGATCCTAATTTTTTATTTTATTAAATTGCTTAATTTTTTCGCAACTGTATTAAAAATAGTCGTTCAGTACACGTGCGGAACCGTCATTGCAACTCGTCCCGCCTGTCAATCCTCGCCTTCGGCTGTGGCTCGGCTCGGGTAGACATTTGTCGGGACTCGTTGCAATGACAGCCTTTCCACACTTGTAATAAAATATACTATTTTCGGAATGATTTTTATTTACAAATTTAAATGAAAAAACTACCTAAATCCGTCTTCTGCTTTAGGAGGAGATAGCGGCCAAACATACAAACAGACACAATTAGCGACTTGGATTTATACTATGTAATGATAATGATTAAAATATAATATTTTTAGATACAAAATAACTCCACTGCGTCAAAAAAAACACAGTTACCGTTTCGAAATTGAATATAGTTTATAGATTTTAAGCTAAAACTAATGTCACCCAAAGTCTTAACTAAATGATCAGCTTCAACGTTGCCTATAACGGGATAGTCGGATTCCTAGAGTTAAGGTTCTAAGACGCGATTAAGAGGCTCTATAGATAATTAACCTTCTGGGTTCCCAATATAAATAATTATAATAATGATATTGATTGTAGATTTTATTTAAATGAATAATATAGGTAGGAAATGTTAATATAAACATCGTTTAATTAAAATGTAACGTTAACTTCACATAGAATTTATACTAAATATTAAGGTAAGACGTTCATTGGCAAGCTAGGTACAAATATAAACTATTTTTAAGGTTTTTAAATTTAAAAGTTTATATATTGAGCAGTAAGACAGTTATGCTATAAAGCAGACTCAAGCACAGAGAAATTCACAAATGGATGGCAATCATATCTGAATTGGATGATACTACTTGCTACGATGTCAGAATATTTAATATACACAGAAATACAAGTTTCCAGTTTAATACAAGGAAAACAGACTACACAAACAAATTATCTTACTTTTGAGGCAGTGTGAGGTATATTTTATTTGTCAGTTAATTGTAGTTTGAACACGAATACGTTTATTAACCTACTTGTATTTAAACCCGATATAACCTTTCGAACAAACTCACCTTCACCAGTTTTCACCCATCCAAAATTCAATTTAAAGCCCTCAATAATTTCAGACAGACAATTGGCACATAACAAATAAGCTCTGAACGCTGAAACTAGACCACAGAACGTATCACCTAATTAGCCTGGTGGCGTTAAAATCACTGGTATTCGATTGCTAATTGCCTGCTTGTCTCTTCACAGATTTACGAGTACATTTTAAACGGCAATTTACATAGTTGTAAATTACCAAAATGTCGGGACCGTGGTCGGCCGACTAGTTGTTTAGACGTAGATAACCTGATATTTCATCGCAAGCTATAGCTTGGCTGTGGCTGATAGCTCAACTGCGCAGATAGTGAGCTGTTTAGACGCTTTAAGCTGATTAGGAACGCGATAAGGGGAGCAAAACCATGAGAAGCGTAGTTCTTGAAATCAACGGCCCAATGAGTAACTAATTTGTGTACGCAATGTGTATCAGTAATACAAATTAGAAGTGTATTCCCATTTTATATTGAATTATGTCTCTAAGTAAGATTAACATTTTAACGGATTTTGACGTGTTTATTAAATTATATTAAATTTTCCGACGTTTAGGCTTTTTCAAATACCACTCGTGTCGCCGTGATAAAATAAATAGTTAAACAAGTGGTACAAGTTCTATTCATCCTTTATGGACTACCGCCTCCTCCGAATTCTTTGGAACATAATCTAAGAACACTCTCGATTGAGTTAACTCAGTTTAATAAAGCCTAACTGCATTAGTACATGCTACCGTCCTGTCTGTTTATCGCTTAATAGTTTCACAGCGTTCCAGTTGGAAGGGCATGATAGGCAGAGTAATTACAGGCACTGATACCTAAAATCTAAAGCCTATTGAGTCGACAACGCTTCTAATTGCATCTTAATTCTGCAAGAGTTGGTGATCTCATATTATCAAATAATTTAAACTATTGTTCGAAGACAAACAAAAAAAGGCTTTAAAACTAAGAACTAATCCGAATCCAGTTAAGTTTCAAATAATACTTGCAAATTTTAGCTTTAAATTCTGAACAATTTCGTAACGCTCTCAATCAATTTCTTACAATATCGCCGGGAAGTAATAAACTATTTTGCCCTCTCACTAACTTGTTTATATTGAAGAAAGGCGGTATTAACCGTTCATTAATTTCGTTTGGAAGGAAACTTGCAGCGGTGGCGAGTTGATGAATTGTGTTCGCCGATTACAGTTTCTGGCTGAAAAGTGATCAGTTATAGTGAAGCTGGGAGATAATTATGTTAATGATGTTGGGATGGGAAACTGCTGAATACTGTTGATGGATTCGCGGGTTAAAAGGCATTACTTAAAATGCCCGTTTATGATAAGTATTACGGTTTTTACAATCAGGAGAGGGCAAAGACTAAGCGATAATAGGTGTACGTTAAGAAACAAAAACTTCACCTACTTCCTAGATATCGCTTTCAAAGTTTTCCTGCAATTATTTAACTAAGTCACTAGGTTTAACTGTATTCGATTGTTAAAACATATATTTAAGGATATCAGTAGGTATTGTTAAAAAACCAGTTTGAACATTTTACTTCATTATCACCTTAGTTTATCTGATAACCCATATTCATCACCCTTTACCTATAGAATTCATACAACAAACCCTACACTCCCCTTGCTACCCTAAACTTTTAAACGGCTTCATCGTTTGAAAATCGAATTCTCAGTTACTCCCTTAACCAGGTCCCAATAAATCAAGCAGTCACAAAACTGATAAAGTGCATTTCCACTGTCGCTTGTCGACGGTTATCTCCTAGACAATTGATGACGTCGTTTCTTGTAGTCGCGTCCTACGAAGGGATTTCGACTGACAACTAAGTGAAAGATTCGTGGTCGATCGAAGTACAAGCTTTCTGATTATCTTTATGGCCCAGTGGTGGTGTTCTCTCTTGGTCTCTGAAGATTGGTGTGAAATCTTACGTCAGTGTTTGTACGGCCAAACTACGGTTAAGTCGTTTTTTGATTGCAGTTTACGGGTATGCAACTTATAAAATACCTTTTTGAGAGTGGTAGAGTCTAGCTGTAGGCTCTGTTTGCAGCGATTACTGGGCTGACTCGACCAGTGAAATACCACCGTCGCACAGAAAACCGACGTGAAGTAGGGACAATGTTTCTGCGTTTCGTTCGGTGAGTGCGGTATCCGGTGCCCAATTTTCTCAAAGGTCAGCAACACACCCCCAACACCCACAGTGTTGCGGGTAGTCATGGGCGGCGGTGATCACTTACCATCAGGTGACCCGCATGCTCGTTTGCTACCTATATTATATATATAAAAAAAAACTAAGCCTTAAAATGTCGGTGGCAATATATTCGTTAAAAATGAAACTTTTCCTGACTACGAGTACCATTGTGGCCCAAAACTAGTGGAATATTAAAGGCACACGACGGACAAGAGATCTAAGTTCCATCCATGTAGTTCACAAGGAGGCACTCAAAGCTCAAATATTGATCGGGAATCAAATACGTGCTCATATATTTTTTTCTAAAAATAAATAAATGTTTACTACTTTTATTATTAAGTAAGAATAAAATAACATTTGTCAAATAGAGTTATTGTTTCAAAAGTGTTATTGTAAAATGATACAAATGGCTCTCTTAAACCAAGACAAACTTTGTGTCGCTACACGCCACACTAAAACGTTTTCCCTGTTTTTAACATCGAAAACGGGCAAATTCTACTGGTTTATTTAAATTTAATATCTGTCCTAAATTACATCAAGTCCTAAGTTAATATTAGATATTTAATCTGAAGTTAATATTGAACAGAATCAAGTTGAGATAACAGACAACGATATAAAATTATGGGTTTGCGTGACTCCACTTATAAATAGGTTTCAACCATTTTGACGCTCGATAGGTAAAGTTAAATAAACACAGGTGTATTGAACCTCTTTTTATTAAGTTAGTTATCTATCAGCCTTATTAAAATAAGTTAATAAAGTTTCATTTTTTATAAACAAACATGTTTTAATCTACTTAAAACCGACCTCTAATTATATAAAAATATGTATTTTTAAATGTAATTACGTAACCTAAAACAGTAGAACATTTTTTTTGCGTCTTGACTGCGAGAGATGTCTGCTGAGAAGGATAATATTACGTCATCAACATGAGTTTTTTCAGGGAAACTTGTTTTTACACTTGTGTAGAACAACTTAGAAGGTATCTATTTTTGTGTCCTAGCACAACAAAATTTCAATTATGGTATCCATAAATCAGAGTAGGTAGTCTATCGGTTATTCAGTCTACATCAAAGATAAAAGGTGAATTGGCTAGACGAGAGTCGTTGTTCGAAAATTAATTAATTATTCAATAGTTGAATAGTGCAAATAGTGAATAATAGCTTTGGATTATTCAAATGTAAATACAGCTTCATAAATTTTCAGTACGTTGTGTATATTCTCATATCTTGAATGGTTTCACTGTAAGATATGTATATCTTTACTACAGGTTGATTATTTAGATATGTTAGTATTGGTTTGATTTGCATGAAAATAGAGGTGATTTGTTTTGGGTATCGTAGAACGATATATTTTTCAATTAAAAGGTTAAGTTCATCTGGATTTAAAAGAATTTAAGACTGCTGTATGTATTTTGAGAAAACATAGGTACTTTTATTATAAAGGTAAATTAGTCACATTAAAAGTGAAGTTAAACTTTTTATAAAGAGGCTTCCGGTTGGGTGAGGCTATACCGTCTGGGCAGTTGTTAAAAATGGGTTTCCGTGTAGTCCAAACCTGAATGATATTCTCAATTATCCAACGTCCAACAAAAAACGATCTTTTCATGCCGAACAAATAGAAACAAACTTATAATGGCAAACAAGTATTTTTAAACATTTACTCTTAATATTATCAAAACAAAAAATCGTATACTTATAAACACAAACTGAAAAGAAACACCTATTTATAGAAAAAATTTCTAATGTTATGGCAAAATCCTTTCACTCTGAAAGTATTCTAATATCATCACACGACTGCACTTGGGAAACAATTTTGTTTGTGGCAAATATCGTTCACACTGCACTTACCAATAGTGAATATTGTTACTTCTGTGCTTCTCAAACTATGGCTTACCTTATTTAAACATAAATGTTTGTTAAGAGTAAGATTTATAAAATAGTAAGTTAGGAATCATAAAAATTTTGAATGTTTAAAAATATTACTCCAAAATTTTGACCTTGTTTAAATTGTTCAATATTTAAGGTTAAACAATATGCAGTTATTGAATGAATGTCAGATAATTATTTTGTTTCAAACAAAAACATTTTTAAAAGCTTTAATTAAGTTTAAACTTCTCCTGTGTATATTTTTCCGGATCAAAAATGTAATTCATTTTACAAGCGCTTGGTTATATCCGGTTAAGCTTTTAGTTAGGTAATACCTACTCCTGAAACATAAGAGTATAAATATACCACATGTTTTTTATTAAAATTGGTAAAATAGTTTTAAAATATTCTGTATTTTTAATAATATTCAGTTCGGAATAAAAAGATAAAGGTATGGGAATTTAATTAATCTGATGGTAGTATTTACTTAGACTTTTTTATAACTATCATGTTTTTATTGCGTTTTTATATTGCCAACAATGAGCAGCTATGTTTTTAAACCCAATTAATTTTTTTATGTTACCTACATAAAGTGCTGTAGGTACTTGTACTGTGCAAATATCTTTATCGTATCACATTAGGAAGAGGCTAGTTGGCCAATCCAGTTTGCTTAGACATGCGTAGTTAGTTAACCTGACGGTTAATAAAAGTGATGAGTAAAAATATCAATGTTGCAATTGATTTTTAAAAAGCGTATGTAAAGTGCAGAGAAACTTTGAGGGCCACTGTTGTTCCCTGAAATAGATTGTCGAAAGTGCAATAAAACGGTCTATTCGCGGTTTTCATAGTTCAGGCTATTGCTATGTATAAATTTGCATGTGTTATGCCATTTTTGTGTGCTTGATTGGTTGTCTTTGTGGGTTTTGAACGATTCTTTGAAAATCTGTAATTGTGTTATTGCTTTTTTAAAAGTTAGGTAAAGGTAATTTTTTTGAAATATTAATACGGGCTTGTAGATAAACTAAAATTATTTTTATGTAAAAAGATAGTTTACCAACAATAGTAGAATTCCTGAAATAGTATCGATGATTCAAATGTTTATGAATAACTAGTGGCCGTCCGCGACTCCGTTCGCGTGGAAGTTTCCCGTGGGAATGAGAAGTTTTCCCGCAGTAAAAAGTACCCTATGTGTTATTCTGATGTATAACCTATATTACTGTAAAGTTTTATCAATATCCATCCAGTAGTTTTTACGTGAAAGAGTAACAAACATCCATACATCCTCACATACTCACAAACTTTCACATTTATAATATTAGAAGGATTAGTACGATTCATTGAACTAATATTTATTATTTACTCATGTTATTAACATCGGCTTAATTTAACAGGTAAATAACATTTTGCATATAAAGCACATAGTGTTAAATCAATATGTTTAGTTTAGTTTGCATTCTGAGTTTATTTAAAAATATATAATTTATGTTTATTATGCATTTTGAACTTATTAAAAAATATAGTTAATAAGTAAAAATAGGTGCGCTATCACAGAATTCGATTTGAGGAATAAGTTTATAGAACGTAACGGTGCGACACTATTAAGAGACAATTCTTCAATTTTATAGACTCTTAATTTTGTTGTGCACCAAAGTACCCCCCAACACGCGATAGTAAAGACTGAGGTTACAATAAAATACTGTTACGTGGTCGTTTGTTTAGGTACCTATCTAAAACTTGGTGAAATTTAAATAAAAAGATTACAACTGAGTTATTATTTATAAACATATTGAATGTGCATGTTGGGAAATGCTTTGGAAAGTAAATAAATAATACATACATACTCATATAGTAAACATAGATATCAGCCGAAATTACGTTATTGTTAAAAAAAAACTATTTCTGACAATTAGCAAAACAGACTTTCTTCATTGAAAATAACATCGGAATTTTACCACTAAATATATACAAAAATAAAGAAAGCAGCCACAAGTGTAACGTGAAAAATATGCAAAACCACATGTAGCCGTTCTTTTAGCACAAAGCGTTTTTCTAAGTCCTTCCCCTGGTAATTGTTAAAGTTAGGTAACAATAGGGACATTTGGCCGAATCCTTACAAAACGTCACCTCGTTGGCCCATTCTTATGGTAATAGTCTTGACCGTCACGCCACCTTCTGTCCCCAACACGATAATATGCAAATGGGCCTCGTCTATAAACAGAGCGGTGGGAGACAGTGGAGTCAAACAGACGATAGTTTAGCGATTATAGCGACCGGTAGGAATTGACGATTATTGTAGTTATTAATTTTGGTTTTAAAAATAATTTTGATTGGGTTTTTGCCCACGGTATCGTAGAAGAAAGTGTAGCTAAAAGTTAGAGAAAAAAATTAAAGCATTGGATTGTTATTCATAAACTCAATTATGGTTATTATTTACAAAAGGTGTCGTGCAAATTCTAGTTGAAAATACGCTTTGCCTTTACAATTTCAATGCGATATAACCTCTATACTACTGATAGAGGTGAACAGTTCAAATAAAAAAAATCTGTTACTGCTAAGGAACAATGAGGTTATTATTTGAAGTTCAATCAACACACAAACTGCCGAAACATGTGTCTTGTTTTATTTTTGAACCGAACTCTAAGTTTAGTTGCGATAGTTTGATTTCGTTTATATTTGGAGTAAATACATAGAATAGCTTTTATCGCGACTGCGAAGCCCACACAACTTTGTGTTTCCAAGCCGGCATTTGTGTTTATAGCTGAGTGGTAACGTGAGACGAAGAAGATTTATAGGAAGGTTAAACTTATTTCTGAATAATATACATAGGAAAAACTGTTATAACGTTTAAGGACCACTATTTTAAATTATAATCATGTTATTTATAGTTTCTTAGGATTCAAAATTAGAGTAAGATACAAAAAAAAATTACCATTTTTGTACCACTTTATTTTTTAAAAGAACTGTCAGTGACACTAAAAAACATTACATTCACAGAGATATTAATTTAGGGAAAACTGTCAAATCTATATTTTTTTTAAGAACAATAATAGTTGTATATTATAGATTTTACACATTTTAGATAGTTAAAAAGAAGAGGTAGTTTAGATCAATTTTACCATAGTATAATTATGTCCTGCAATAATATTTTTTTAAATAAAAAAAATATTCACACAAAATATTAAAGTAACGTACCTATTTTAAAATCTTTACATTAACGAGTCCCACCAACCGTGAAAAGTACATTTCGCGCTTCAGCCTTCATATAAACGTTTGTACGTAGAAAACGTTGGTTTAAAATTTATTGTTGGTAGCAAACACGATGCTCATTTGTTCACCATAATCCCTTCAGTCGTGACAACTCATTTACTTTCGGGTTCCTTGAAAACGCCGTTCGGGATAACGTCACTCAACTGAGCTAGGTATTATGATACCGAGGCGTTGGTTAAAATAAGTTTTGAAGTCTACGACCGCAGTATTGGTTATGAACATTTTCAATTCGTAAATTAATTGTTATTTAAATTAAAATAAATTGAATTATAGGCATCACGCCACACAAAAGATAAAGGACGTAACGCAGAAGCTTTGAAAAGTTCTATGAGGCTAGGAAGAAATCTTGATTAAACAAATAAAGTGACTAAACAAAACAACACCTACTTTCCAATACTTTCTAAAAACAAAACAATAACCAACTTTCACCGATGTCTGCCATCTTTGTTTGTATTCCAAAACGCAAAGGTGTCTCAAAGTTTGCGCATAAAGTCTTCATTAAACACTCCGTGTCTGTAGAACCAAACAACGGCATACTTACTAATTAGACTACCAAAATTCCTCTTCTTTGTTTCGTTGCATAAGTTCCATGGCAACCCAACGAAATGGAAAATTAGGAGGTTCTTACCGTTGGATAAGTATCGCTAGTTCCTGCTAAGCGAGCTGGATTATTTTATTTAGCAGCCGAGACAGAGTTGGCGTGGCAAAATTGAATAAGTTTCAAGGGGATTAATACAATTCCAGTTCACAATGAGGCAATGACAGTTGATGCTATTTTAATATCAGTTTTAATAATACGGTAAGCAGATAGAATATCTACCTGCATTGTTTTAAATATTTTACTAATTTAACAGAGATCAATCAAACATAAAGTTTGCCTTTGCTAAAAATATATAAAACACTCCGATGCAAATAAGCCCTACCTATAAAAAACCTTTACACACACTCCCATACATTAGACATTCCAGAACCTTCATAAAACAAAACGAATAATGCTAAATCAACTTGAGTGTTTTAAAATTTGAAATACAAATGGCGTATTATTATTTATATTCTGGTGCTGTTCCCATTCGCGTTTTATCTCTGAGAGCTATAAAAATTGTGCTGCCATCTAGCGTATCTCTCGCTGTATTAACTTCACAAAGTTTATCGTCTCATTCTCATGCTTGAAAACTTTAGATGCTTAGAGAAAGATGAAGTTAGAAAGATCTGAATTTGTATACAAGATGCACAATGGAAATGTATGTCAAAAGCTCAGCCCGGCTCAAGGCCTTTGGAAATAAAATTCGCTTGGAGTTTTTAAATTAAAAGTTTTAAGTTAGAGCTAGTTATAGGTAATCGAACGTCTTAGGCACTTTAAAGTGAAATAAGCCGGTAGTTTGATACGTAAGTATTTATGAAATATTGACTATTATTAATAACTATTTTAAATTTAAACACACAAACATTACGATTATTTATAGGCTCGCTAACGCAATGCATTAGTAAAACTTCATTCAAAGTGACTTAGGCTATTATTACAATTACCTACATTTTATAGAAAAGAGTGTTTCGTAATGGATTGTTTCAAAAAAGATTAGACGAAAAATAGAAAGGAAATAATCCTTTCCCACACTAAAGACACTCCGCCCGATTAAATCATTTCAAAGAAGTCACGTTATTCCAGCAAATGGCCCGAGAAGGCTGAAGCAAGGAACCCAAATCAAATAAACCAGATTAGGTCATCGGTTTACGGGCAATGGAAGTGGCGTGTCGGGTCATCTCAAGGAAGCCATCCTTGCGGTCGTAGATTGAATGCAAAATTGGATGAGATCCACTTGTTTTTTACTGTATGAATCTCGGAAATTGTTATGCTTACCCTACAAAAGAAGACACTCTTTGTACAAGTGTTTAGAGCGAGTGACCAGAGTTTAGTGTTGGCGGGTGTACGGAACGCCCAGTTTTTATTTCACGACGTTTGATCGAATGTGATAGTATGAAGGACTCGAAAAAGATTTCTCGGGAGACAAATGAAATTTTTATCGGTTTATCTAGTAGGGTTTAAAGCTGATTACATTTGTTTCATTAGTTTCGATTTATTAAGGTTGTTGTACGAGGGTTATGAATTCCGGTATTTATAATTTGAAACTATGAATATTTGATTTAAACACAAAGCTAGTCAGTGTTTCCTAGGTTATTATAAGTACGGCGTTACGTTTTAGTTGCGCTATAATCCACGGGCTCAGTGTAGGTTGGTGAATTCATATTAGGTTTTGGTGTAGGTATGTGCTAAACTATGTGCTTTTCCTCATGATGTCTTCCTGGTATTGAGTGTAAGAGTACTAGAGTAGTAAGCCAAATAGCGAGTTAATGTTTTTCAGAAATTTAACTGTTAAAACTTTTTGAACTAGTTAAAAGGAATGAGGTCTATAAAATTCGCCGTAGGCTAGCCACACGTCACATTGTTTTGACGTTAAATTGCTTCATTGTAGCGTTGCAACGCACCGAGCGTCAGCGATCATTATTTTTTAAAGTCAATCAGCAAATCATCGTCTACAATGAAAGCTTTATTTTTTCAAACCAAGTATAAAATCTTGACGTGCCAACTCTTGAAAATCACGACGTTACGTACGATTATTTATATCATTTTTGACCTCTATTTATTTTAAGAAGACATATCATTGTTTTTTTTAATTGCTGTTTAGAAAAATTACATCCCAGATATATTTTTAAAACCAAAACCTGCAATTGCTTTTGGCACAAAATCTTGGTAAACCTAACTTGATTAGTAAAATGTGGCTAAAACATGTTTGTTTAAAAGAATCCCAGTACCTTATATCTTATGATTAACAAAAGGAGCTTGATATCCCTTTGCCGGATTCATTTGTGACGTCAGTAATGTTCGGTCGAGCTGCTGTCGGGAACTTTTGAAATATTTTTTCTGCTCAGCTTACTGCTCTGTTTGCTCAGTTTATTTTCCTACGTTGGAGGGCGCTTCAAACTGCACATACTGTTTTCAAGTGAAGTAACTTCACTGCGAAATGCTGTTTTCATTTAGCAATATTAACCTCTGTTTAAATTAAATTTTAATTACTGCTAGTCGACGAAAGGGACAAAAGATTTATGTTTTCTTTGTGAAATTATGGTACTTGTTAGTAGTGTTTTTATTGGAAGTTATTATATTTGAATCAAGTTAACTTATTATGCTTACAATACGGTATACATTTTCTTAATTTAACTTAAGAAATAAATGTACATTACAGCATAAAATCTTTCGAATTGTCGGATAAATATCACAGCAAGCCTTGTAATAAAAGGATCTAAATAACTAAACGAACTCTTCATCATTAAAATAAATGAAATCATGTAACTAACAAGCCCGCAATCTAGCATAGTTTCCTTTATGACGGGGCCGTGCAGGGACGTTCCTCATAAAAACCGCATGATACATAGCCGTCATAAGTAAACGGAAAAGCACCGGATCTTTCTAATTAGACGCCGAAGTGATTTATACCCTCAAATTTAACAAATTCCTATAATTTTTCGGCCCAACACAATTATTATGAGCCTAATCTTAGAATTTTTCCATCTTCTTTATAGAGGTAGTAAAGAAATGAAATATGAAAATTACTAGGCGAATAAATTATTACGTATTGTGTGGGTTTTGCGGTTATAAAATTAAGGAACTGTGTGTTATTATTACACACCGACTCGTGGAATACAAGTCATTTACGCTTACTTACCGACGTCGAAATCTTATGAACTAACTTTTACGAACGCATTTTATATAGTCAGTACCTTATAGTACAAGTATAGGGTAGTTTTAAACTCTAAAAAAGGGTCTTAATTTTAGACCCAGAACCAGAAAAATATTTTAATCAGTAGGTAATAGTACAGTCTAGTACAGAAAATACAGTTAATTCAATTTATTATTAAAGCACTCACTACAGCTTCAATTTGAACGGGTTTACAATATTTTGGTAACAAAATGAGTTAGCGCCCACCGAAACGGAACGCGTAGTATTTACTTTGTTTTATATCCTGTTAGGCTCGATTCATACAGTCTCCACCGAGCCTTAATTGTCTACGTGAGCTTCCAGTCAAATCCGTCACGTAGGCCCCTTACACACTAGCACGTTTTGGAACAAGCATCCTCAATATTTGAAGTCGGGACTTTTTAAATTTGCTCCTTTTGAATTTATGTGTCAGACGGGATTGTCTTTTCAGTTGTTTATGCGAATTTTCGGGAGTGTTTTCATTGTTTGAGTGGCGTGTTCGAGCCGCCATTTTTAATGCGGAGTGCATTTTGGAGGATGTGACATCATTCGTTAATTAAAGGGGTTTACGACGCGTTCTTTTTTGTTCGTGTTGTATGACATTCGTAGCTACGGTATCCGCAGTTTATTAAGTTCGAATTTAATAAGTTTAAAATTATTACTGAATGGGGTATTTTATCTGAAAACCAGTAATAAAAAATTTAAACCTTTATATTGCTTTGTAAAAACAAAATTCTGAATTCCACATTCAACCATTTTAGTTTTTGATGTTTTTACCCAAAAAAAAATGTAAGCCTTAATAATTAAAGATTAGATTAATTTCTACTAATGTATAAACATCGCGTCATTCGCAATTACCTTACTGGATCTAAATATCTCGTGTAGAGATGCGCTGAATAAGTATAATTGTTAGCAATATGAAGTTGTAAGAATCTTTCTTTGGGAAAACCAATCTATATATACCAAACTTCTTTAAAGTTACTATACCGTATTTTTGTTTGTATCTACCCTTAATAATAAAACAAAAAAATATTGACTCTATCATATGATTTGTATATTTATTTAATTACTTCAACAAATTACAAACTCGGGATGATTGATTGTGTTACATAGTGTAACAATTTTATTTCTCCTAACACTTCATAATTAAGCCTTCAAAATTTAAAACAAGTCCTAAAAAATGACGATGACAAAAAAAACAAAAATATTTTTGCATTCAACATTTATTACGATAGTTATTGGACACCTCTATCCCCTTCTGTAATAGGTTAACGGTGCACACATTTTTGCCTCCTATTTCAGTGTGTAAACATCTGCCAACCCGCGTTAGATAGAAAAGTAATTCCGCTGATATATCCATTAGCTAAATAGAACCTAGAAGAGATGTTTCAAAGAGCTCAAAATAAAAAACTACACGGTTATGATAATGGTCGGGCGGGGTAGCGATGCCAATTGGTAAGAGGAATTGATTGGGATAGTTCGTTTTTATGTTGAATTGTGAATTAAAGTAGGCAACATTATTGTTAGGCACTATGTAAAGATAAGAAAGAGGCTGGTGGTGCTTTTATTATTTTAATATGTAAAAAGGCCTTCCCACAGGCAAAAAAACTGCTATTAAGTAGGAGTTTGAAGATAGAAAGTTTTAAATTATTTTTTTTGAATTATATAACATAAAGCCCAATAATTGTAACAACGCTGCTCATTTTCAGTTTCAAAATAAATACGATACTCATAAACAAATGACAATTAGCGAATATACTACGTTTAATACTGTGGACAGAATTAACTTGATTGAGTGCTCCGAATGGATAAATGATAAATAGTAATACATTTATTATTATCGTGTTCACTAATATTACACACATTAATACCGACTGACACTCAATACCGGGGTATTAGCACGTGGTATCTCTACCATGAATAATCCTGCTAATATTGTAGATACAAATGTTTGCATGTTGGAATATTTATTGCTTTATCTATCAAAAATGCCTGAACAGATTTTTGATCATATTTCGTACACGAGAACACGACCTAGAATATTAGGTTACTTCGAGCATAACCGCACATGAAATCTAGCTTACAATTTCGTATTTTACACAAATCATTTATTCGCAAAAATAATAAAAATCGTAAAAACATCAAATTATTATAACCTTGTTACACATAACCAATTTGAAGTTTATTCCTCTTTTCTTACGTATTATTAAACGTTTATTTGTAAGACCTAATTTAGAAACCTTACAAATAGTCCTACCACGATATTTACATTGAGCAAGTAACCTACCATCCATTAATGAAATGAATTAATATAGCTGTCCTTGCTTAATTAGAGACCGGCCTATATTATTTGTTCAATATTTATGGACGGTCCAAGCTGAATAGATGGTAATGTACTTTTCATCGATGTAATGGTGGACCAATGTTCTTAATTAATTGACAGCTTCAAGGGATACGAAGGCTACTTCCAAAATAAATAAGTTAGACGCAAAATGCTCCGTTACTATTTTATGCTGGAGGAAAAGAAAATAAAAATGGTGAGGAAGTTAAATAAACAGGGATAGGGAAATAAATTACTTAAGTTTGTTCGTAGATAGTGTAGGAATACGATACTGGAGTACCTACTTGAATGATTTATTTGTCTATTTTAAAAATGAGTATTTGAAAAAAAAAGTTGAGCAATAAAAACGGGTCGGTGACATTTCGGACCAAAAAAACTCGGACACCTTCGCCAATGTATGGATTTTCAATTTTATTTTTATTTTTTTCCATACATTGGCGAAGGTGTCCGAGTTTTTTTGGTCCGAAATGTCACCGACCCATAAAAAAAGATAAAAACTTGGGTTAAAGTAAAATGCGCCTTAGCACACTCAGAAAAGTTTCTGCGTCATAGAACTAACATGGAAAGTCCAAACACTAATTGAAAACCAAAGTTTAATGCTAAAAAAACAGTTCTGTGAGCAGTTATATAAACACTATAAGTGGTTTTGTCACATATTCTGATACTTGAAGTGATGCTATCGTTTTAAAATATTATCTTCTTCTTCACTAGCGTCTTGAAACATAAGGACATAAGGATGCAGGTTTCGTCGTGTCCTCGGCGCAGTTCATTCAATTTAACAAGGACTTGAACTGAATTTAGTGTCTGCAGTGGACTCCTCCCATTTCTAATATTCAATGGTTTATAAGTTATAGTAACAATTAAGTTTAGTTTTAAAAGTATATTCAGAATGAGGGTCGATGAAAAAACACATACCTATTTAAAGTAGTTTATCGGACTCATGTGATCTCCCATTTTTAATATTAAATGGGTTTTAAGTGAAAGTAACAATTCTAACTGAGTTTAAAAAGTGTATTCTGAATGAGGGTATGTGTAAAAGCACATATTTAAAGCAGTATACTGGCCTCGTGACTCGTGTGGAGCAGCTTTAGAATCCCGTGTCCACACCTGTTATTTATCGCCCAACAGTAATAAAAAGCTTCGTGTAAACACACCATGTATTTTTATTTTTATTTTATGTAAATAATGCTATAGCATTTCTGCAAAACCATTCTTTCTTTCAGGATATGATTGTCATCAATCATTCAGTCATTCAATCATATTTTTCACTTATATGTTCTATATTGTCTATTACCTATTTTGAGTAAATATGCAAATAGTTTTAGTTTATTTTTAATTAGCAATTAGCAAATACTTTATTAATTGTATTTTAAATTTTATTGAATAAGTATAAGTTATGAAGATTGGTTTTGTCTATGGAATTGTTTTAGTATTTTGTCGGGCATAGAGTAGACTGACGGTTAAGGGCGGTAAAAACTATTTTTCAAAAGGGAACTGTTAAATTAAAAGAATAAAGAGTCAGTCTACTTTCTGCCGTCCTGAAGTTTACGCCCCTTTAAAACAGTGTACCTAATTTAAGTGATTGTGGTTACGGAATAGTGTTAAAAGTACGTGAGTAACAAACTTTGTTTTAAATATAATTTAATATAATGTGATAAATGAAGTCGCTTCTTTTATTTCTTGACAAGTATTTAACATCTCAGAAGTGGGATTAAAGAGTTCATGCTCATAAAACGTTAAATTCAATAATTATTTTTCTTTGCTGGTAAAATCTGACCACGTGTTTTTTTTTCCTTACTTCCTTTGGTTAATTTTCTTGTACGTTTGAATATCCTTCGCTAATCGAGCCATTAGACACATTAAACGATAAAAGAAGTTGCGATTTCGTTTATATTTCTACCCACTTTTCTTTTATTATGCATTTCTAACTGCTGCAAAATACAGCTTATAAAATGTTGATTTCACAATATCCGATCATAAGTTCTTAGGCTAGCCATTTTCTTTAATTTACTTTTATTTTCGTAACTATTAAAATCGACAAAGAAAAGGTTATTTATTAAAATGTATCATTTTAAACGATTTCTTATACAGTTAAATCTATTTAGAAAGCATTGCAAATAGTCCTTAGTATGGAGTAAAGTAAGAGTAAATAACAAAAGTTAACATTTATGAATCAATTTACTGTGCTTTATTTATTTTACATTTTCAGTGGAAGTTTTTGATCAAGTATTTGTTGATGCGTACTCTCCAATGCATCAAACCGAAGAAGGACACCGCAATATGGAGAAAAGTCCGATACTGAATCTGCGGAGCCGCACTAGCCAGCGGTTACAGCACCAGGCCAGCCGTCGATCGGGCAGCCGTGGCGATCAGCAGTCGCCGCGCCGGGCCAGCCGTCGATCGGGCAGCCACGGCGGTCAGCAGACGCCGCGCCAGGCCAGCCGTCGATCGGGCAGCCACGGCGGTCAGCAGTCGCCGCGCCGGGCCAGCCGTCGATCGGGCAGCCACTGCGGTCAGCAGTCGCCGCGCCGGGCCAGCCGTCGATCAGGCAGCCACGGCGGTCAGCAGTCGCCGCGCCGGGCCAGCCGTCGATCGGGCAGCCACGGCGGTCAGCAGTCGCCGCGCCGGGCCAGCCGTCGATCGGGCAGCCACGGCGGTCAGCAGTCGCCGCGCCGGGCCTGCCGTCGATCGGGCAGCCACGGCGGTCAGCAGTCGCCGCGCCGGGCCTGCCGTCGATCGGGCAGCCACGGCGGTCAGCAGTCGCCGCGCCGGGCCTGCCGTCGATCGGGCAGCCACGGCGGTCAGCAGTCGCCGCGCCGGGCCAGCCGTCGATCGGGCAGCCACGGCGGTCAGCAGTCGCCGCGCCGGGCCAGCCGTCGATCGGGCAGCCACGGCGGTCAGCAGTCGCCGCGCCGGGCCAGCCGTCGATCGGGCAGCCACGGCGGTCAGCAGTCACCGCGCCGGGCCTGCCGTCGATCGGACAGCCGTGGCGATCAGCAGTCGCCGCGCCGGGCCTGCCGTCGATCGGGCAGCCGGGGTAGCCGACGGTCACCACGCCGGTCCAGCCACCGACTGGACAACCATGCTGGTAGGCGTACCCAACAGCAGACCAACCGTCGATCGCGAAGCCGCACCAGTCAACATCGAATCGGCAGTTCGTATTTGGTAAATCAGCGTAACCCACACAATGAACATCGATCGCGGAGCCCAATCAATCATCGTTCGAGGAGCCGGGACAGAGAGTTTATTACTCCAGCTACTTTTAATAAACTAGTTGATGTTTTTAAGTCGGTAGGTCATAATAATCCGATAGATAAATTAGGCAATATGCAAAACACTGTACCAGAATTTGACCCCGCGAGAAAGGAACAGACGATGAGAATGTGGCTCCACAAAGTCAACGAATGTGCATCAATTTATGGGTGGACTGAAAAACATATTATTCACTTTGCTTTGCCTAAGCTACGTGGAGTCGCACAACGCTGGTATGAGGGACTCTCATCTGTTCTTTTCTCTTGGGGAGAATGGCAGTCAAAATTATTAGCAGCATTTCCATCAGATGAAAATTACGGTCAAATGCTTAGTGATATGTTAAACAAGCGTGCTCGGTTCGGGGATTCATTGGAAACCTACTTTTATGATAAGCTTGCATTGGTTAATAGGTGCGGTATTGTTGGCAGGCGGGCAGTGGAGTGTATTCTGCATGGATTAGATGATCGTACAGTTCGGTTAGGTGCGGAGGCGGTTCAGTACGAAGACCCGGATAAGTTGCTAGCATACCTAAGAAATGTTAGGAATAGTAGACCACAAATTGAACGTAAGCAGCCGAGAACGCAATTCAGTGGCAGGACACAAGACCCACAACAATTTAAGCAGGTAACCAAGGGGTTGAGATGCTTTAACTGTAAGCAAGAAGGACATACCGTTACTCATTGTCCACAGCCAGTTAAAAAGTGTGGTAGGTGTAACAAAATTGGTCACGACGCTGAGCAATGCTTTTCAAAGCAAATTCCTGAGAAAACTGTTATGTCCGTGTTAAGTAACGCTAAGCCCGGGGACAAATATTTGAAATTAGTTAGCATTGAAGGTATTTTATTCAACGCTTTTGTGGACTTTGGCAGTGAATGCTGTATGATTAGATTGTCTGATTTTAACAAGATTAGTCCCAGTTTTGAAACTGAAGAGTTACCTTGCCTGAGAGGATTTGGTAATTCTGTGGTCCAAGTCTTAGGTCATCGCTGTGTCAAGATAAAAGTCGACGAGGTTGTAGCTGACGTAAAGTTATTTATCGTGCCAGATGATGCAATGCAAGTATCAGTCATGATTGGACAGTCTTTTACAGAACAATCACATGTAATCGTTCACAAAACATGTGATATACTGCAGATGTTTCAATCTTGTGATGAAGCGGCAACCAGCACGAGGGTGAGCTTATTTGTTAAGGAATCTGTTACTACCTCCGGAGTAGCTATAGTCGACGTTATTTCTGAACCTAGCGTGGAAGGCGAAATATATGTTGAAGGAGGACTACGTCTTATTGCGGATGTGTGGTTTTCAGTTTCTTCAGGATTGTTTAGTTTAGGCAAAGATGGAACAGGTAAGGTTGTAGTTAGTGTCCCTAGTGACAAACATATCACTATTAGCAAAGGTTATAAGCTAGCTCGTGGTTATTTAGCGTTAAAAGACAAGGAGACCGTTAAGCAGGTTTTACAGGTTGTGAGTGACAAAACGGTACAATCGCATATAACCGAAACTGAAATTAATGTTGGTGATGGAATTACATCCAGGCAGATAGAGCAGTTGCTATTGCTTTTGAACAAATATCGAAAATGTTTTGCTTCTAATCTAACAGAATTGGGGACCACAAATGCGGGAGAAATGGTTATAACATTAGCTGATGAACAACCCGTTGTATATCGACCTTATCGGCTTGCTTTCAAAGAAAAGGAAGTGGTAAGAGACATGGTTGCTGAACTTCTTCAAAATGGGATTATTCAGCCATCTACTTCAGCTTATGCCAGCCCTATCGTGTTAGTGCGAAAGAAGACTGGTGAATATCGGCTTTGCATCGATTACCGTGCTCTTAATAAAAAGACGGTCAAAGAGAATTACCCAATGCCTCTTATTGACGACCAGCTCGATGTTTTGGCAGGTAATGAGTTCTACACTACGCTAGATTTGGCATCTGGATATTACCAGATCCCAATACGTGAAGAAGACAGACACAAAACTGCGTTTGTTACGCCAGACGAACATTTCGAGTTTACTAGAATGCCCTTCGGTCTCGCAAATGCTCCTGCGACCTTTCAGCGAATAATGAACCAAGTATTAGGGACTGCTCGTCATAAAGAAGCGTTGGCCTATCTTGATGACGTAATAATTCCAGCTAAAAACTTTGAAGAAGGGATGCAGCGGTTAGAGCATATTTTGAGTCTGTTTTTAAATGCAGGATTGACTTTGAAACTATCCAAGTGTATGTTTTTTGGCCATACTGTAGATTATTTGGGGTTCGAGGTATCGAAGGATGGGATTAAGCCGGGTTCAAGGAAGATAGAGGCAGTAAGAAGTTTTCCTGTACCTCAGAGTCAGCATAATGTTCGGCAATTTTTGGGGTTAGCCAGTTTCTTTAGACGGTTCGTGCCGGGTTTCTCAACAATCGCAAAACCCTTGACACATCTCTTAAAAAAAAACTACTGCCTGGTCATGGGGAGCTGAGCAGGAAACTGCGTTTAGAGACCTACAAAAGAAACTGTCGGAGAAACCGATATTGGCTTTGTACGATCCCATTGCACCTACAGAAGTCCATACGGACGCTTGTAAGGTCGGCGTTGGTGGTATACTTCTACAACGCGATAAAGACGGTAACCTTAGGCCGGTAGCTTACTTTAGTCGGCAGACCAGTCCGGAAGAACAAAATTACTCGTCTTATGACCTTGAGACGCTGGCGGTCATATCTACTCTTCAAAAATTCAGGGTATATCTCGTCGGAATAAAATTTAAGGTGGTCACCGATTGCAATTCTTTACGTGCGACATTTCAGAAGAGAGATATGATACCGCGAGTGGCTAGATGGTGGGAGCAAATGCAGGAGTTTAATTTTGACATCGAATATCGAGCAGGTACGTCCATGACTCATGTGGACGCCCTTAGTCGAAACCCCATAAACGAAGACCTATTGGGTACTATAGATGTGAGAAAGGTTTGTGAGGAAAATTGGTTAGTTACAGTTCAGGGGACAGATTCCGAGATACAACGTATAATACAAATACTGAAGAATCCAGATTTGAATGATGTAGTAGACATTAAAAATAATTATAGGTTAAAGGGGGATAAGCTGTTTAGAATTACATCAGAAGGAGATAGATGGGTAGTTCCGAAAGGGGTACGTTGGCAGGTAACGAGGTTAAATCATGATGACATAGGACATTTTTCATTTGACAAGACGCTAGAAAAAATCAAATCAACTTATTGGTTCCCAAAAATGCGACAGTTCGTACGAAAATATGTACGTTCATGTCTTGAATGTGCCTATTCAAAGGGGTCGGGAGGAAAACAACCGGGGTTCCTGCATCCTATTGAAAAGGTAGATAGTCCTTTCGACACTATACATCTTGACCATGTTGGACCCTTCGTACGTAGCAGTAAGGGAAACATGCACATACTGGTTGTAATTGACGCCTATACCAAGTACATTTATTTAAAACCCGTCAAAAACACTAAATCGCAAACTAGCGTTCGAGTTCTACGAGAGTATTTTGGTATATTTGGCGTTCCGCGTAGGTTAATTTCAGATAGAGGGACTTCATTCACCAGCTCTGTATTTAAAAGGTTTATGCAAGATAAAGGAGTGAAACACGTCCTCAATGCCGTTGCAACACCTAGAGCGAACGGACAGGTTGAGCGGTATAACAAAGTAATTGTCGATTCTCTTACTGCAAAATCAATCGGCGCACCAGATAATAAGTGGGACGAACACGTCCCTGATATTCAGTGGGGTCTTAATAATACATTTAACAAAGGCATTAACCGTACACCTTCGGAGGCATTGTTTGGTGTAAGGCCATTAGGGTCCAATGAAAGTAGAATCCTGTCTGAACTTATAGGTGATGTAGCAGTCAATAATTTTTCTAGTAGTAGTGATAGATCCTCTGTAAGAAACGAAATGAATGCGTATATTGAATCCTATCAGCAAAAGCAGAAGAAGGCGTTTGACAAGCGACGTTGCGAGCCTATTAAATTTACTGTGGGTGACTTAGTTCGAGTAGAACGTCAGGTGCCTGCAACTGGACAAAGCAAAAAACTCATTCCTAAATTTCAGGGACCTTACAAGATTACCGCTGTACTCGACTATGATCGCTTCCAAATTGAAGATACTCCGCTAACTCAAAAAGGAAATCGTAAGTTCTCAACTATTGTAGCTATAGATAAGATCCGGCCGTGGCTTAGCTTTAATAGACCACATGAGGAGGATGTGCAACCAACTGACGGTCCTTCTGATAGTGATTCCTAGTTCACGGTTAGTACAAAGTCATAATTAAATCAAGAATAAGTTAAATTACTACATAATTATGAATAAAATCGAATTATAAATGATTTAAAACAAAAGGCTTGTTCAACATAATGCTAATTATTTCTCTTATACAGATATGTTTAATTACATTTTAATAAATATATTTTTTTAATGGACATCCCTGGTCCTACTAATCTTTACGGGACAACCCTGGTCCTAATATTTTCTGGGACAACCCTGGTCCCTATTGTAATGGACAACCCTGGTCCTATTATTTTTTATGGGACAACCCTGGTCCCTATTGTAATGGACAACCCTGGTCCTATTATTTTTTATGGGACAACCCTGGTCCCTATTGTAATGGACAACCCTGGTCCTATTATTTTTGTGGGACAACCCTGGTCCCTATTGTAAAGGACAACCCTGGTCCTTATTGTAAAGGACAACCCTGGTCCTGTTGATTCTTGTGGGACAACCCTGGTCCCTTTTGTAATGGACAACCCTGGTCTATTAATAAAAATCATTATCTATGTGTTATATATCGATATAAATGTATAATCTATTAACAAAAAGAAAATAAAAATAATATCATGTATTGAAATTAAGAATAGTTTAGTTTATTAGTTAATTATATGTTCATAACTGGTAGTTATAATCCAGGACAGCCCAGGTCCTTACATTGTACAAAATTTGTGTAACTCACTAAGAAGGTTGATTCATTTATTCCTTTGTATTTTAATATTATATTATAGATATGCAAGTACCGTGCGAGGACGCACTATGCAACTTGGATGGCCGACTGTCATCAATCATTCAGTCATTCAATCATATTTTTCACTTATATGTTCTATATTGTCTATTACCTATTTTGAGTAAATATGCAAATAGTTTTAGTTTATTTTTAATTAGCAATTAGCAAATACTTTATTAATTGTATTTTAAATTTTATTGAATAAGTATAAGTTATGAAGATTGGTTTTGTCTATGGAATTGTTTTAGTATTTTGTCGGGCATAGAGTAGACTGACGGTTAAGGGCGGTAAAAACTATTTTTCAAAAGGGAACTGTTAAATTAAAAGAATAAAGAGTCAGTCTACTTTCTGCCGTCCTGAAGTTTACGCCCCTTTAAAACAGTGTACCTAATTTAAGTGATTGTGGTTACGGAATAGTGTTAAAAGTACGTGAGTAACAAACTTTGTTTTAAATATAATTTAATATAATGTGATAAATGAAGTCGCTTCTTTTATTTCTTGACAAGTATTTAACATGATATACGACGCGCAGATAAATGTGAGTGTACGTACCGACACACAAAACAAATTGTTCGGGGGTAGTAGCAAATGTAATTTGTCTGAGGTCAAATTTTACTGTTGCTCCAAAACGTATTTGATGTGTGGCGTTTTTGAACTGAAACTATTCGTTCTGCGAACTGAATCAATATTTCTGAAAAGCTGTTATACAAAAAAGAGCTACAATGACTGTTTTATACAAAACATGTTTGCACACTTTTTTGTAACAGATCGATGAAATAAAATGTCACAATAGAAAATAAAACAAGGCGTTATTGGTAACTGCCTTTACAATGCAAGTGAAAATAAAAATATAAGGTAAAGGTGGTTAATATTGAAATATAATTGCTAGTAACCCCTTTCCCGCCACCACAGGCTGTTATTATGGAAAATAGTTTTCAAACTGGAATCATAAGCAGTTCTTTGTTTCGCTGCTAGCCTGACGTAGTTACCTACGGGTAGATGCAACTTGAAATTGTATTGTTTTCCGAAATAAAAATGTATCTTTAGTTCTGTATTTGGAAAGAATTCCAGCTTGAGTTTTAAAGTTGGTTATGATAAATATCTTCTGTATGATAAAAATATGAAATACTTTAATCGGTTTAGTTTTATGATAATAAACAGGTGACTTAAAGTAAGTTTCATTGCAATTTATATAATTAAATAGTGTTTAGTGATCATGAAATTTAAAACTTACACCTGAAGAACGAACCTATACTTCACAAATAGTCTTGTATCTTAAATGCCAAAATTATATTCTTAAATGTCCGTGTATATTATTCCTAGGCATAACCGTTTCTTGCCAAAAATGAATAATAAGCCTCATCTCATAATTTCAAGAATCGAACTCCATTTTCAACCGTTAAAAACAACGGACTCGTAAAATGTCGATGAGCCCTGAAAATACAGTATCTGCTTTCATGTTTGATAAAGGTACGAGGAATTCCTCGACCGTATAAAAGGAATATTCTCTATTCTGAAATAAGCGGGGAATAAAATTCAGAGGTGCAACACCTATGCAATGAAGCGGTTATCTGCCTCTCATACTTTTGATACTAAAACGGCTGAAGCGTTTTATTTGTATACTTTGTGGATATTTTACCTTCTGTTGAAGACGGATCGCCATGGAAATGTTGGCGATTTCTAAGAAATGATATTGGGAGAGTTATTTCGTTGTATCCGTATCAAATAGGTAAACTGTTTATTTGTAAGGAAACTCGAACGGGTGGATGTTATTTTGTCGGGTAAGCTTGATTTATTTCATATGTCTTGTCATTTACATAATACAGTGGTTAAAACATTAATAGTGTTTAGTTTGTCTCATTTTTTTTGTTACGCTTAAGTTTACGAATGCAATCGTTCGTTCATTAATAAAAATTAATACAAACAAAAATAAAAATCCGACAAACATTTCGTCCTAACTGTCTGCATTAAATGAACTTCCTTCAGCAAATAGCGATCTAGTTAACCTAGGACCAGCCAACGTATCTTTTAACAAATCTGCTATAGCGAATAAATCGTATGCGGGCCACGGCGGCGAAACCCAAATAGAATTGAACCCGGCAACCAATCTAAACCGAACGCTGCAATACCAATACGAACCGGTGTAATTTAAAGAACAAACAAGCCTTACACTTGTGTAGCAAATTCTACATGTGAAGCCCTAAAGCTAAGGTGTGACCTACTAATTTGATCGGTAAGTTTCTATTTTGAGTTACTTTTTTAAGGAGGACGGAACTGCTTGGTTACGAACTTTTTACGGATGTAAAGCTTCAGAGTAATTTTTCGTTGGAAAGTTAATAATGTTTGACAAGACAAGTAAACTGTTCATTAGGTGGCATTAAAAATCTGATTAATAAATTGAAGGCCCTTGGCGGTTTAAGAAAGCTTTGATGAGATTATTGCTATAACGGAAAGGAAAGGGAGCACAGATGCAATACTTAAAAAAATGTGAGTATTGATATCACTGTACACAACCTATCCAAATCACTGACAAATCGTGGAACAAGGTATCGCAATGTGGGTCACAGCCACCACTGACTAAAAATCAAAGCCAACAAAGGACAGCTCTCCAACCGACACAAAAATGACACAGCAGACAGTTGATACACGAATTTTAGGCCGAAAAGCAAAAGCAATAGACGAGTCCATACCAAAGCTCAGCTCAGTTAATCTTGTCTTCTGTATTATTGAATAAATTTTCTTCCCATGAAATACTCTGGCCCCTTTTTACCAATCCAATGTATCGGAAAAAAATCGGACGATCGGGTAATGTTTAAGAAATGTATTTGCTCATTTTATATTCAATGGAGGCTTGAAAGATGGCTTTTATGCCTTCAATAATGAAAATAGGTGACTGCGGTTAAACGATTCTGACAGTTCAAAGAATTCGGGCGGTGATAAATTATTTAATCTACCACGGAAAATAGAATAACAAAAAAGGCAACTTATTAAAGAAACGTTATCATGTAGGTATATACATTAAATAATACTAATTATATACAGTTTTTTACTAATTTTTCTGTGGCGGTTTGCGAATCTCACCTAACTTTAGGTATATGGTTTGGTATATGGGGCAAAGTTTCTTCACCTGTTCTTTTAGCGGGTACCTAACACCACTAAATGTCAAAGTTTATTCCCTCTATATCTGTAAATATTTCAAACCCACTTTATAACCTGCAGCCACTTAATTCGGTTAAGCCGATACTTCTATCCGTTTGTGCCCCTGAGTCTAGATTACAATTCTATTTGTAACAAATCGCTTTTAATTTTTTACGACATTCTAAAAGCTTTATTGTTGTTCCACAGAATGTGGGGATATAGGTTTAGTCTTTTGTTCAGTAATTGGCTTTTAGACGTTTTTATATATGTAAGTTGTTTTGTATAATGTTTATCATTATTACTCTGATTGAGACATTAGTGATGGAAATTTACCTGTAGATATTAAATCTATGAGATGTGACTTATGATAATATCATAATGGGTATGTTTGTTTGGTAACTATTATTGTTGTACATTTGAAAATAAAGCTATATGTAATTAACAATAACATTTTATGCTTCAATTAAAATAATATTCAGCAACCACTAGTTACAGCTTAATTGGAATAAATTAGAATAATTTAGTTAAAATACTAATAATGCTCGTGTTGAGTATCTATGTAAAACTAAATAAGCTTATATTTTTATTAATTTCAAATATAATTTACATAGATAATTCCGAAACCTCATTACTCATTCGCGTTGGTAAATTAATCAGCAAGTACTAAGATTAGCCGGTAATTGTACCGAACTGCATCTACCAATTGAATCGCTGATCCACTGAAATTTATCGACAGCAATCCGATACGAGTTAAATACACCGCGTTTCCACAAACCTTGATTTAAGATTTGTCGTTAATATATTTAAAAAATATTTGGATAGTTACTATTGTTTGGTTTCATTTAAGGTTAGTGCAGGAACTTTGTCGACATTAGTCAAAGCAGTAAAAAAGTAAAGAAGCAAAACTATGATCACTTTTTGTTTTTTTTTTCGTTACGAGGGTCTTCACTCAATGTAATCTTGGCACCTTAATTAAAGCCAGCTTATTCTTTTGCTTTTAAAATAGTGCCAATTCCAAGTAAGAACTATCTAAACTATTAATTTTGATAGACTCAAAATTTGGCGTGAATTATGACTTGTCACAAGCAAGTTTACTCTAGTCTTCAGCACACATCAGTAAATTTTACAATGTTTTGGATTGAGTTAAGTGAAAGTATTGTTCCTTTTTTTTGATACTGAGAAAGGAAGTAAAAGCAATGTTTTTAATTAGGTTAAAATAGTGTTTTCAGAATCGGAGCCAATACAAACTTACCACGTTGTTAGCAATAAACTAAATTTATCTTAATTTCCTCATATTTTTGAAATATTCGAAGATATCATGGAACCCGTTTCTTGAAATTGATAAATCTGGATCGTATAAATTACGTTTGCTATCGAGCCACGGCCATATCTCAACGTATTTAGTTCAAAGACGCCCATTGCTTACCTGCCCTTTTACTAAGAAATACCAGGCTTCGTATTATTATATCTTTAATTAGATTTTTGTTTATAACGAAACGATGTATTACTCTTATAAAAACCTTTCAAACTTTCAGCAATCTACTTAAGTCTTAGTTAATGAAATCGTACAAAGTCTTTAATCATAAAATAAACGATTTCTCAGAAATAAATATAAAGTATTTTTGGGGTTTCAGATTAAGTTAAGAAGGAATATAATATAAAAATGTTTAGTCCAAATTTGGTGAAAGCTTAATTTTTTAACTAGCAGCCAAAAGCGTGTTTTTTACACGACTTGCATAATGTAAGGGTGCTTATACACAGGTGGCGGCGCGGACGGAAATTGGCGCCGCGCCGCTTCGTAAGGCTGTATTGTTGGAAATTCAGCTTTCATTAAAGTTTTTTATTCTGGTAGGAACATGATATATATTAGCCCTTAGTGAACTTAAATTGGCCGAGAGTATGCCATGGCAAGAGTTTTTCATATGTTTTATTTATATAAATACTTTAAGTAATAACTAATTAGACAAAAAAGTGGCAAGCTTAACATTAAAAACTCAAAGTAAAGAAATATTTACTTAAATAAACAAAAATCTTGGACCATTCGATACATGGTGTCTACCTGTTCAGCCTATTTATGTCAACTATATAATAAAACACAATAATAATACGTCAAAAAGATAAAATTGCAACCTGCCCCACAATAATACTTACATTTACTTGCTACGACGTATCAGCGTAGTAAACCCGTAGTCATAAAGGTTGCGCCAAGCATAAAAAACTCATTTAACCTTTTAATACTAGAACTTTGTTCGTTACATTTGTTTTTGTAATGTACTAATGAACAGAACAAAGCTTCACTAATGGAGTTCACCTTAACGGTCATAACTCAAGACGTTGACATTACATTTCTGTACAATGGAAGACCTAGAAACGACTATCTTCACGATTGTTATAAAACGAGGTAACTAGTTAAATTTAGAGATGTTACTTTGCGAATCTTTTTTATAATAAATCTGTTTCCGGATAATCGATTTTTATAGTTTCTTTTTTTTAAGGTGCAGTTTTCAAGTAATAATTAAAATGTAGCTATAAAAACTTAAAACTTTCAATTTTAAAATCAAACAGCTCTACTTTAGAACCCTTGTATAAAATTTCAGTTCTTATAAATCAAATCGATTTTAAAATTAAAATCATTTTAACGGATTTGTTATTTTATTATTGATTTCTGACGTTTGGACATCCGTTAAAATAAGTTTTATTTCAAGTAATAATAATCGCGTAAATCTAGGAAGTTACATTAAATCGATTTTTCAATAGGATTTTACGAATAAAACAAAAGATCACAAAATAATTTCTGCATGAAAATAATCGATACAGCAAGAAAAAACAAATCGATTATTTTAAACATCACTAGTTAAAGGTTCTAGTTTATATCGGAGTGGTTTGCGGTTCAGTGTGTAATCGATATTGATACTAGTGTAAGTCACGAACAACCGAGTTTTGGTTTATGTAATATGTACGTAATGCAAGCTGGATTACGTATGTTTTAAATTTTGTAGGAAATTGCAACAGTCGGTTTTGTAACTTTTGTGGTGGTAATGCGAGGTATTGTTTATCGAGTTTGGAAAATAGAAGTAGCATTATACGTTATTTCCAAAGGACAACGTGGAGATTTATGCTATACCTAAAACGTTAAAGTGTTATCAGAAAGATGTGGACAAAAAATATAAAAAAAAATTAGGAATGTGATGTGATATCATGTTAAATTTGTGCTCCAATATCTTATATTAAATAAAAATCAAATTTATGTACAAAATCAGTGATTAGTAACAGTACCTGCCTGCAGCTAATACATATTTCCTAAATTCACTTCTACACAACTTAATACACAATGGAGTCAGTACACCAGACTATTGAGGAAATGGTAACCATGTTTCACACTCAAATGGCGGTGTTCCAGGATGAACTAAATAAGGTTACTGGTAATAGTGCATCTGCTTCATCACTGGAGTCTCGGTTTACCACATTTCAATCCTTTCTTCTAACATCGGTGAAGTCATTGCAACATCAGGTACAGTTGATAGCACGGGATTGTGATCGTTTGGAAATGCACAATCGGCGCAATACTCTTCTACTTCATGGAGTACCAGAGGCACAGAAGGATGCAAATGTTGCAGCTACTAAGGTCCTGACTGAGCAGCTTAAGTTGACAGACATCTCCAAACTTAGCTTTGACCGATGTCACCGGATGGGTAAAACAATAATTGCTGACAAGCCACGTCCCATACTTATTGAGTTTCGCGATCTTCAGCTCCGTAATAAAGCCTGGGCTTGTAAAACACAACTTAAGGCATCCGGAATCACGATTTCTGAATTTTTGACACGGCAGAGGCATGAAGCGTTCATGATTGCACGTCGACGGTTCGGAATTTCGAAATGCTGGACAAGGGACGGAACTGTTATCGTGCTGGATACGGCAGGGACCCGACATCGAGTGGTTTGCGTGGCGGATTTGGATGCCATCGCCGGTCTACAGCCAGAGGCATCACCCAACAAAGATCTTGGTGAGAAGGTTCCTGCTCGAGTTAAACCGATCGTAAAACAAAGCCGACGATTGTTAGCGAAGAAATAACTATCTGTCTCTTGTTCGTTGTAACTGTACCCTTTTAACACATCTTTCTTATTCATATTTCTTGTGCTTTAATGTTGTTTACTTTAGAATTAACTTAGCATGTCGTAACAGTGACAATTTACCAGTCACTCACTTTTGATCTGTCACATTGACGTTTACATTGAGATCAACCTGGGGTACTTGCATGTTTAGCAGCAGCATTCAAAATCGTTCAATGTATTTAAAAATACTTTTCTTATTTAAGTTGAGTTTATTGTTTTTGCTGCTGGTAGGTATCAAATGATATAGTTCTTATATAGTAATAGTTTTTATTTTTGCTTTTTTTCAGTTATAGTAGATATTATTATTTATATAATATTTATATATTTAAAAGTTGCAAGTATATTTTTGTCTGTATTTTTATATAAATATATTTATTATTTATATATATCAAAAACATATTAAGTATTATTTGTATAGTTGTACATATATAATTTTAATGGATACTTCGATTTCAAATATAAACCTTAACTCAACAGGATCTTCGTTTGTGACATGTTCAGATGTGTCGGAGAGTGATGACAGTTTTCAAAGCACTTCCTTGCCCTTAGATCAATCCTTAACATCCCGATTTTCTCCGTTCTCTAATAACTTTAATATTGCACATATTAACGCTCAGAGTATTCCTGCACATTACACAGACTTACATACTACCTTTGGTAATGGATGTGTACACGCCCTATTAGTGTCAGAATCCTGGTTAAAACCTTGCTTACCATCCACTTCTTACGCGTTACCAGGATTCCACATGATCCGTAAGGATCGTGTTGATAGAACCGGAGGTGGTGTTGCAATCTATCTCAAAGCGAATTTACCCTATGCCGTTGTTAGTTTGTCAGACGAGAACTCCCCGGTTGAGCATTTATTTATCGAGGTGACAATCTCGCATACCAAACTTTTATTAGGAGTGATGTATAGTCCGTCGGATACTACCAACTATTTTCCTATTCTAGAAAAACAATTAGAAGACTTAATGCCGGCGTACGAACATGTTATTCTGATGGGAGACTTTAACACTTGTCTTTTAAAAGATAACAGCCGCAGTCAACATCTAAAATCCATAACCAATTCCTGCAACATCAATATACTCCCATCCAATGCAACCCACTATTATCCCAATTCCACTCCATCCCTCCTTGACCTGTGTATGGTATCTAGTCTGAGTCATGTAAGCATGCATGGACAGCTTAGTGCTGATGCATTCTCTTACCATGACCTCCTATATTTGTCGTATAAAATCCGTTGTCCTAAGCATAAGCCCCGTGTTCTCCTGCAGCGTAACTTTGGTGGAATGGATACAGAGCAGCTTAAACAAGATGCTAAAACTACTAATTGGTCTACTGTTGAACAGCAACTGACCATAAACGATAAGGTTCACGTTTTCAATAACTTAGTTGTACAACTCTATGATAAGCATGCACCTGTTCGACCAGTCAGAGTTAAACATCTCCCTGCACCTTGGCTTACGGATGATCTAAAAATAATAATGACCAAAAGAAATCGAGCAAAATCGATTTACAAAAAGAACCCCTCCGATGCCAACCGAGAAACATATAGATTACTTCGCAACCGCTGCAATACAGCTTGTAGAGACGCACAACGACGCCATATCCACTCCTCTGTAGACAACCCTGATCCCAAAAAGGTATGGAAGTTCTTAAGAACCCTAGGCATAGGTAAACAACGAGATGATACTCTGGTCCCTAATTTAGATTTTAACGCTCTTAACCAGCATTTTTCGTCTACAACTGCCTGTGCAGATCATATTAAATCTGCTACAATATCAGACATTTCTTCGCTTCCATTACCCACTTTTCCACAATTCCAATTCGAACAGTTTTCTGATTGTGATGTTAAGAGAATCGTATTATCTATCACATCTAATGCCGTTGGTTGTGACAATGTCAGTCGGAAAATGATCCTTCCAATTATTGATGTCATAACTCCCATTATAACAAAAATCCTTAACTTCTCAATTTCAACACATACTTTTCCTGACATCTGGAAAGATGCAGAAATTATTCCTCTACCTAAAAATAAAAATCCTAGCTCTCACACTGACTATAGACCTATATCTATCCTCCCTTTCCTCTCAAAGGTCCTGGAACGACTGGTTCATCGACAACTGAATAATTTCCTGATCAAGCATAATCTCCTAAATCCTTATCAATCCGGTTTCCGACCTGGACATAGCACGGCCACGGCTTTAGTAAATATAACTGAAGATATACGTGCAGCTATGGAAAATCAACAGATCACTATACTAACTTTACTCGACTTTAGTAATGCCTTTAACACCGTTGATTTTGACATAATGCTAGCAGTCTTACGTTCTCTTAACATATCTCCAACAGCAACTGAATGGTTTCAAAGTTACTTGCGTGGCCGTCGACAGCGTATATCTATTGATGATAAGCAATCTTCGTGGTGTAGCTTGCACTCCGGCGTCCCGCAAGGTGGCGTGTTGTCTCCACTTCTCTTTAGTATCTTCATAAGTTCCATCACATCCCGTATATCTTCTCTCTACCACCTGTACGCAGATGACTTGCAAATTTACTCCCATACATCAGTAGAGAATCTCCAATCAGCAATTACTCATACCAATGTTGATCTTAGTAATGTATCTAGTTGGAGTAAACAATATGGCGTAATGGTAAACCCTGCTAAAACACAAGTCATTATTATAGGTAGTAGGCAAATGTTGTCTAAAATTAACTGGCAAGACTTGCCTGCTGTCACCTTAAATGGAACTATCTTACCATATAGCACCACTGTCAAAAACTTAGGTATAACTATTGACAATACTCTATCATGGAAACCTCAAGTTGAACAAATCAATAGGAAGTTGTTTGCTGCTGCTGGTAGTTTAAGACGTTTGCGCAATGTGCTGCCCACTTCTACCAAAGTTGCGCTGTCACAATCCCTTCTCCTTCCGATCCTAGATTATGCTGACATTTCCTTTGTTGACTTAACCGAAGAGCAACTTACCAAGCTGGAGCGGCTCCAAAACATGTGCATTCGTTTTGTTTTTGGACTCCGTAAATATGATCACATCTCGGAATTCCGCAAACGACTGGGTTGGCTACCTATTCGGCTCCGCAGGAATACTCATGTCCTTTCCCTCCTTTACCGTGTGCTGTTTGAATCACAAACTCCTGAATATTTAAAAAACCGTTTCACTTACTGGCATGAAAGACACAGCCTTAGCCTTCGCAGCAGCACTTCTCTGGTGCTGACCACACCAATTAATCGCACAAACTTCTACCATCACTCTTATACAGTGCAGGCTATACGGCTGTGGAATAGTTTACCCCTCAAAATTCGCCAATCACAATCATTGCAAATTTTTAAACAATCGCTTTATGATTACTACAATACCAGTTTTTAGGATCCTTTTTCTTTATTTCATTCATTCATACTTATATTCATTATTTTTCATTTATATATGTATTACTTATTGTCTATGTAATATTTCTTTAAATTGTATCTATTTGATGTATATATGCGTGTATGTGTGTATGTGTGTATGTATGTATGTATGTATGTATGTATGTATGTATGTGTATGTATTTGTGTATAAATATGTATTTATTAGTATTTATTATGTTTAAGTAGGAGTATTTCATTGTATTATTTGCACCTGTCCTTGTTCTATAGTTTGTTTCTTTTTAAGAAAAGGCCTGCCTGGAAGAAATCGCTTTGAGCGATAAGGCCACCTTTTGCACCTTTTTACCTTACTCTTAAGTGCTTTAATAATGTGCAATAAAGAATATTTGTTTGTTTGTTTGTTTGTTTGATATGATGTGACTTACGATAGCAAATGCGTTTTTTTTTAACAGGGTTATAGATTGTACGTCACCCATACATAACGGAGTCTTTGTATTCCCCAATTCAAAAACTGAATCTATTTTAATGTTCAGATGTCGGGAAGTATGAGGAAGTCAATCCTTAAAAATACCAAAAAACCTAAAAGAATTATTTCCCTCTTAAAATGAAATTAAAAAACCCATTCAAAACACTGTATTTCTATTACCATTTGCCTTAAAAAACCTAAGGGTATAATTTAAACCTCAATTAGCACTACCTGAGTTAGTAGGAGTGTAAGGTTTAATCCGAGCAGTAACTAGCAAGGAGTGGGTCGCGTGTCAATCAGGGAATCGAAGGCGGGACCGAACTGTGGTCTAAGGTACAGGCGAGGAGATTCTGCTGGAAGACTTGTACTTTTGTAATGAAGAAAAGGGCATGTATAATTTTTATATGGTTAGAGAGTGTGATAATGAGACACTTTCTAGCTTGGAAGTAAAGAAAAATGAGCACATAAGTATGATAGGTATATTGAACTACTAAAACTATTTAGTATGGGTTTACATAAGAATGTCCTTTCATAAAAAAAATTTTTTTTTGGTTATAAACTACTAACCATTGTAAAAAAGTAGGTGAACTCAAATGCTTGAGTTAAATGAGTGCCAATCAAAATATGGTGAAGCTAAATAGGTTGGTAGGAGTACTTACTTTATTTCAACACAAACTTTCACTGGTTAGAAGTCTCTAAGCGATATGAGGCGTAGAAGCCACATTTACTGCGATAAATAACAGATGCATACAGCGGCAGTAGGTTAGTTTTATTTTAATCTAAGTAACTTTATAATGTAAATGGAAATATTCGGTTGGAATTAAACTTCTAGATATTCAACAATTACCTATAATAAAAGTACCAAAACCATAGCCTAAGTTAAGATGATTTTTTAACATATACACAATAGTGATTTTCATTACTATAAATATTTTTTACGTAAGTAGGTTAAACATCTCATGTTTACTTCTGATTTACACATACAGTTCGTAAACTGATCAATGATGACGCGACAACTACTGTCCTAGTATCAAAATTGTTAACAATTCCTTCCTACTTACATAACACGCATTTCCCGCCACTATCGACCTACTGTGCCCAGCAATCTCTAAGATCGCGTACTAGCGTGTTACATGCATCGCGCACCTCCCTGCTAATTGAATCCGTGTCTGCAGCGTACGTCTCCGGCCTGTTACATGGTTACGTACTAGTGGTTAGAAAACCACCCATTTTAAGGGTACTTTGATTTTTTCTTATGGCAATCGATCCTGGAAAGAAGCAGCCGTAAGTTTCCGGCCAGTTATATATTTTTAAATGTGTAAAAAAAAAATCGAACCTTGGAATTTCAGTTTTAATATAAGATAAGTACCTACCTGAGCTAAATGTGCAAAGAAAGTAGTAAATACTATTTAGAACTTCCCTAGGGATAGAAATAACGGGTTTCAGAAAGAGCTTAGACGTTTTAACAAAAGAAAAGTTACTTTCATTTGCAAATTGATTACTCTAAGAATTCATTCAATATAAATCTACAACCTCACTTTTCATTCAATGTATTCCAAGAAAAAATCTAATAATAGTAAATTTGCACGATAAATTCCATCAACTTGTTTTTTTCTATGTCTTATATGTATATAAAATTCTCGTGTCACAATGTTCGTTCACGCAATTCTCCGAAATTTTGTCTCCATATTGAGTAGGTATGAGAATCGCTCAACATCAATTTTTCATACCCCTAAGTGATAAGAGTTGTCCACCACCAACATTTTTTTCAAATTTGGCAAAGCAACGTTTGCGGGTTCAGCTAGTATAAATCTAATAATACATCTAGAGTCCCAATATGCAGCAAGTTTTAAAACGAACATCTACACGAACTCGTACTTTGAAGTTTTAGTTAAGTTTTAGCAACAAGCTGGGGAAAGCACACTAATCTTACGTAACATAGCTTACTTACGATGCTTAATTGGGTACCTACCGCCGAAATCAAACGTTAAGCTCACTGGTGAATCAAGTTAGTCGAACTTCGGGTTTTGTGGTTACAGTTTGTGTACCAATATACACTTTAGTACATACGAACATATGTTGCTTTAAAATTATAAAAATAACGCTAGAATTTTGAAAATATTAAATAACAAGTGACCGCCCGCGAATCCGTTCGCGTGGAAGTCGGTTTCCCGTGGGAATTAGAAGATTTCCCGCGGTAAAAAGTACCCTATATGTTATTCTGATGTATAATCTATATTACTGTATAGTTTTATCAAAATCCATCCAGTGGTTTTTACGTGAAAGAGTAACAAACATCCATACTCACAAACTTTCACGTTTATAATATTAGTAGGATATGAAACCGGGGTGCAAATATTATTTGCCGTTAGATGTTAATATACCACATTTTCACAAAGAATCGATTTTTAGCTTTAGCTTAAGTTAAGCCTTTGATGTCTATTTGGTATGTCATCTAAAATCTAAGACAAAATTGTTTAAAATTACAATATGACAGCACTCGTACTCGTATATACCGTTCATGAAATTCTTCACAAACTCGCAATTCTAAGGAGCGGGCCCAACCGGAACAAATTCTCGAGCTTATTTCCTTTAAGCAAGGCGTGATATTTCAAACGGCCAATTAAAAGGCTAAGGCTTTTCTGACGAGGGTCCAGAGAATCAATCACGCACGGTCAACCGATCTTATTTAGATAAGTAGGCGGCGCAAGAGTGGCGAGTAGCTGGCTAGTACCAGATTGACTGATTGCAGTGTCGTTTCTTTAATTCTTGGATTTGTATCTGAGGATAATACAACAGTTACATCGTTATACTTTACTGACTTTCAACCCAAGAGACATGGTTTTGAAAAAATAATATTTCAAAATATATTAATAATCTTACTACATAAAAAACATATCTTACCGTTGATTAGAGCATAATGCACTTTGAATCAAAGGCAACATATAAAACACAGAATTGATTTCATTGACAGGTAGAAAAATATATACTAGCAAATAATATACTAGCAAATTTTTCTTAATGTGTAATAATTATGGCTTTGCAGCACATAAAATTTAAAATTCTGTCCGATGAACTAGAAACCAATCGCATAACGGGCCTTCCAAAGAACGGATTAACTGAAGATATAATGCAATTAGCGGTCACCCATCCAAGGACTGACCGCGGCCAACATTGCTTAACCACAACAATCGAGTCGACTAGTACTGGCTAATTTGTGTAGTTTTGTTCCCCGTATATCATAGTTTTTTACATAGAAATATTCATTCAAACTTAAGGAACCATCAAAATCGAGTACGTAATTTGTAAATCGTTTTTTAAAGCAACAGCCGGGCATAGCTACGGATACTTGAAAAAATAAAATCGGATTTTAACAAAATTAAATATGTAGTCTGAAAAGTCAACATTTTTAAAAGTAATATATGCATAATTATTACTTTCACTTTAGATAGTCAAAACCATAATCCCTACTTCCCTACTAATATTATAAATGCGAAAGTAACTCTGTCTGTCTGTCTGTATCAGCGGTAAAAAGTACCCTATATGTTAATCTGATGTATAAGCTATATTACTGTAAAGTTTCATCAAAATCCGTCCGGTAGTTTTTACGTGAAAGAGTAACAAACATCCATCCATCCATCCATACATCCTCACAAACTTTCACATTTATAATATTAGTAGGATAGTTCTAGGATTTTTACACAACTGCGCCGCAATAAGACATTAGTAGTTATAGTTAACCCAGTCTAGCTTTTACGATTCCTAACGCTTTCAACAAATCGGATGTAAGTTATTTTATCTAGGTTTAACTATAAAGTAACTTCTACCCTTTTAGTAAAATGATCTGTTCCATTTAATCAGAGGCTGTGAATCAAGTTACCAACTATGGCATTACTTGTAAAAGTTTATCCACAATATAAAAAGAGTTTTTGTTTGTAAAAATAAAAAATATGCGGAAAGAAAAAAAAATTATATTCATACATATATACGGGGTGTAAAAAGACTGTTTCCAAAAACAAAACTGGGCATTGCTGGAAAGGTATTGGTTTCGTTTTGAGCAAAAAAAATTTTTATTATTAAAATTGTATTTATTCTATGAGATTTTTCGATGATTTCAAGCGGCGAATATGACTTTTCAATCCTTAATAACTTTTTTAAATTGAGTTTTCCGGGTACTTTTAGTGAATTAAGTTACTGTTGAAGCCCAAGAATATATGGTTTCAGGCTTCGGAAGTGGTCTTGTTACACACATTATTTACATACAGTAGTCACCATTAAAATGTTTATCAGTTTAGAATTGCACGAAAAAAATAACAATGCTACAGCAAAATACTCTTCTAATACTCGTTTCTTCTAATACTCCAAAAACCTTACAATAAGCCACGAATTTGCGCATGCGGCATAATCAGCAGAAACTACACCAGAAAAGATCCCTGAATATAAACCTTCTAATCAAATATTCCCGCGTTAAATAAAAGGTCACGTATCAGTATTTATTCAGTACAGAGCCAGCTACCATGCCGCACTTCATAACCTGATGAGATGAGGAAAAAATCCTTTTGTCTTTATACTATGAAAATCCAGTGCTTATCCCGGGGTAATCTCACCTTTATAGCGGCAATGAGGCTAAATTATTTCCCTTCATTTAATATCTTTATTTTGCGAGGAAAATATACGTCAAAATGAATTTTCCGCTTTGATGTATATTGTAACGGATCCGATAGGAAAAAAATATACTACAACATTAAATATTACTTATAACATTAATAATTATAGTCTGCCTTTGTTAAGGGGTCAATACTAATATGTCGGTTCTCTTTTTATGTATTTTTTTTAAATATCACGTATTTACCCATTTTATTTTCATACCTAATAGGTACATGAAGTTCCTAGCTCCTCTTAGTAGTTTATTATTTGAAACAGAAACAACAGAACCGGCAGCAGTTAGGGTTAGGAAGCTTTCGAGATTTGACGGTAGTTTAACAATAGTGGTATAATGTTCCCTTCGCCCTTTGTTTCTTAATGTAATGCAAATCTTAAAACCTTAAGGTTTCATAATACACAGAAAGCTTTCCATTTGTGCCACTAATAACAGTTCCCTTCGACTTAGAAAATGCTTTGTGTTGTTCTAATGGATTGACACTCCTACATTTCACAATAGAAACTGCCTAGCCGAAAATCGATTCCTAAAAAAACACATTACAAATTCTAATTCTAGCCACTCTAAAAACATTTTCAAGAAGCCAAAAATCTTCTCAAATTAACACAAAAATTATGAATAAACAAACGTGTAATTAAAATTTTATTAGCTCAATGGCTAATTAGAGAGAATTTGAAAGACAAAAATCTCTTGTGTTTTAAAAACCCATTAGGGCGGGTCCTACAGGAAGGAGGCATTAAAAATTCGACACTCTCGCTAAATAGGTCAGGTGGAGAGAGCTCGTAAATCTTATAGAGTTCCACAACTCTTGTACCCGAATCTAGTGCCTTAATGTGTGCGCGCAACTTGTCACTTGGCTCCCAACTAGCATTAATTTGCACCGAACAAATGAAAGGCATTGATTTTCGTTCCGACATTCGATTCAATCCTTTGGGACTGTCGATAATTATTGCTTCCAAAGGTGTCGAGTTGCCAGCACAAACATATCCGTTATCAAAGTCAGCTTAGTAATTTGGCATGAATGGGAGAAATTTTGCATAAGCTTTTTTTGCGTTGCTCTCTAAAAACACAATTTTGGTTGGCCAACATTTTTCGGTAGAAATGTGCTTTATTCTAGTGGGTACCTACAAGTAAAATATAATACTTTTTTCCCTATTATAATAATTCTTAAAGTTTAAAAGCGTGTATTTCGTCAATTTCTTCTCATAAACATTCCGAGCCGCTCCGACTATTTTTGTCAAAGAAGCGCTCGCGAGCTCCAAAAGGTGGGTTCTCCGTAGGAATCTGGTTTAATTAGTCGTTTTAATGAATGCCTAGGCACGTACGCGGTAAATGCGCCCCATTACCTGCGTAATTCACGCAATGATAACAAAATGGCGGAAAACAAACGAACGGCGCGGATTGCCGAGTTATGTTGCTATTTCTACTTACTTTGTCTTTGATTTTTCAATCGTGTAATATTTTTTTGTACATCTCATTCCTATAATTAAGTATATTTTTTCGGTAGCATGCCCGCTGGCCTACTAAATGTGTTAAAAAAATACGATAAAAATGTATAACATGCATTGTTGGTTTTAGATACAATGATTAAAAACATAGATATAAAAAAAGCTATATATTGCTAGTAAACTATTTAAAACCTAATTTATTTTAAAGACTTCTAAGATATAGAAAAAAAAATTGCAAGCAGCAACCCAGACTTCACTCGGGTAAACTAATAAAAGAAAATGAGGACAAATTTTCCTGGGACAATGCAACTATTGGACGTGAGACTCTCAATTAAGGTGGTTCTTACGAGAATATCGTAAATTGGGCTTCTTTGGAATGAGCTGTGTATGATCAACTATATAGTTTTCGTTTGCAAACTAATTTTTAATTATATAAGACGTAATTTGGTTTAAATCATTATTGAAGTTGCCTTGATGAATTGAGTTTAAGTCAAAAGAAATAAATCAATAAAAAAGTTGTTGAATGAAGACGGACTATCAATGTATGAAATGAAAATATAATGAACGGTTTTCATATAGTTTAGGATCCCGCTATAGAACGACCTTCACCGAGCTGGAAATAAATAGTCAACCTAACGTTTGTATGTTCTATTGGCTTCATATCTTCAATTGAAATGGAATCTGTTCATTAATTAACCAAGCCAGAGTGATTTGAAAAAAAAAATAGACTGATATTTTTTAAGACAACACTTTCGCACTATATTTAATATTTATTGACATAGTTTATTTGATAAAAAAAACTTTTATCCATTAACCAGCTCGGTGAAGGTCGTTCTATAGCGGGATCTTAGACTAATAGAAATGCTACATAAAAAAGAATCTGTATAATAACAAAAATAATTGTTAGAATAATGTATAACAGCACGACTCAGAAAAAATGTATAGGTAATCCTAATAATCGTAACTTGATATTTTTGAATTTGAAAGACTTCTTACAAAAGCCCTATAAAGTTGTTTTGCAAATTAAAACTTCCTTTTGTTGCTCGCATCGAAGTAAAATACTTATTAAATTATAGCTAGGTAAGGTTTTTGTTTTCCGTATTTCTTTTGAAGTGTAATAAATTCTTATTAATGGTAATCCTCGTGCAATAAAATAAGGGGAAATTTTCCAATGCGACTTACGGACTGAATGGCTTTGTAAAAGCGAACTTGCACAATAAATCTTATGGTAAAAGTAGTACTTACTTATATGAGGTAGTTGCTTACCGCAAGCATCAAGTTGCAGGTGGTGTTTTTGTATTCTTTTGTATTATTTTTTCTTGCGACGCATAATATTTATAGTTTTGCTCAGGCTGAGATAAGTTATTACTCCTGACAGGAAATACTGTTTGTCCTATTAATGGTCGGAAGTTTGGTGACCTATTATTGGCATCTTTACACTGAAAAAATTAAATTTGTAATGGTTTTATAAAATACACGAATGAATTATAAAAAAACTAGTGGCCGCCCGCGACCCGTGGGAATGAGAAGTTTTCCCGTGGTAAAAAGTACCCTTTGTCTTATTATTATTAGCTATGTTGTTATTAGGATGACTATCTAAATTGGTAGCATAAGAATTGGTTTCGTGCTACGGAAAAGGCTTAGAATCAGTAAAGTGCAAAATAAAACTAACTTTTTTCGAATTTTATTTGTACCACATTCATTAACCTTGCTAGAGAGAGACCCAAATGAATTAACGTTTTTTTTTAATTGAGATCAACAAATCATGCATTGTTGTAAATTTACTCATGATTATTTTTGATATTGATTATGAGTACAAATAATATATAAATTTTGTTTAGAAATAACAGCCTCATGTAAAACAAAAGTAGGAGTTTAAATGTTTATTCATTACCTAGTGATATTATGAATGTCAATTTTCGGAAACATGAGTGTTATGAACATCGTCGTTAGTGCTTGAAATTGTAAAAATGAAAACTTTAGGACGAATTTTTTTAAGAAGACTGATTATTCGGATTACAAATCGGTAGTAAAAACATTTTCGGGCAAACAACTTTAGACGAGCCAATATGGACCCGTTATTCTGATGTATAACCTATATTACTGAAAATGAAAAACAAAAATGAAAATCCATACATACTCACAAATTTTTACGTTTATAATATTTGTAGGATATTTTGGTGTATTATTTAATTTTAGATTCAGTTGGTACATTTCAATTAATTTAACCTTAATTACACGAACCTTGCTACTTAGTTACTATATCAAATAACTAAGGCTTCCAATTTAATGGCATTAGGTTTGATTTACCATAGATCTATGTAGATTGAGTTATTACTTGGTTCAATACAATTATTGTTTCAAATTAATTGATTTGCGTAATTTTGATGCTCAAACGAAGGTATACGTAGGTGTAAACGTATAATAATATACACTATAATGCCCGTGTAAGTTTGTAGATACAGTAATTCCGTATTTGCTTAAATTGTATTGTGGTTATTTAAACCACATCACAGGTTAAATACCAATATACCAATACCATATTGTAATATGAATTATTAATTTTATTTATGTAGGTACTCAGCATGTTCTTTAGATTTGTATATAAAAATCGCTGTAAGAAACCAAATTTGTCAAAAATATAAACTTAATAATGGTTTGCAAAAGAAAAATATGATAATTTATTTTTAAACTAAAATACTAAGGTAAATAGAATATAATAAACAGCTGACTTAAAAAGCAAACAACTGTCAGCGCCTACTGTGTTAACCCGGAAAATTATACGAGTAAATTAGGAAACAATCGGCGCTGAAATTCGACAAAACATTATTTTTTACTAACTATAGGTAAAATTAATTTACTTCCAAGAAGCAATCGCGATATTGAGAAATAAAAAAAAGTTAGCTGATCGCGTAATTTATGTAAGTAACAGGAAAAGTGTTTAAAAAATATACCAAAAAGAAAAATTAGTTCATTATTCGTGTATTGTTGATTTAGAGTACCTATATTATTATTTGTATGAGGTATGTTGTGTTACACAATATGTGGTATGTGGAAATTCCATAAACACAATATAATCATAATTATTAAGGTTATATTTCAGTTAATTTTGGATTATTGTACATGTTCGTAGTATAAATAAAGCGTACTAATTGTATTTTGATTAAACCACATATACAACCAACATACAAAGCTAGCAGCTTCATTGCTGTGGTTTGACAATAGTAATCGAGTTACAAAGTGAACAAAAAAAATGTTTACTTGAAAATAGGCATTTAAAGAGTTAACTTATTGCCATCAAAATAAAATACTTTTCTAATATTGTAATGTAGTAAATATAATATTATTTATCCTTAACTGCTAAATCTAAAGCAGACCTTATTTATGTATAAACTATTTCATAAAATTTGAATCTTTTATATTAACTATACATAAAGTCTAATGAGTTAATTAACAATTTATCTCGTATTTTTATTAAACACAATAAAACGGGTTACAACATCCTCGTTAGAATTAAGTGCGCAATAAGAGACTGTTAATAGCTCTAATAGAATTAAGCTAATTTTTAGAATGGGCTATAAATAAACATAACAGGGCAGTTATATATATAAATAAACGAATTATACATATGAACGGTTACTTGTAAAAGTATACCTACTTGAATATCTGAAAACGTACTAATGTCAGTCTTATTCTAGACTAAAGCTGTATCATAGCATTCTTTATCATCATGGAGTTGCGAAGTCACGATTTGAAATGGATTATTTCCTCGAAAATAAATCCAATTTCAATAAATATTTTAACGTTTTATTTTTATGTAAAAAGTATTCCAGGTGTTAATTATATAGTGTATTGCAGAATATAGTCTGTTCAATGTTTATGTCATCGAAATATAAGAAAATCCGAAAGTTTATTTTCTTAGGAATTTTATAAACTTTCGTGGAATTCCAAACGAAAGATAAATTGTATATATGTTACGGCTAATACCCGAAGTGCGGCTACACCTAGTATTAGCCGGTTAGAAGTGTTTTTAATATGGAAAACTGTAAAAAAAAATATACCTATGTATATAAAAACTGGCTTCAATCATGAGTCGACTCCTTTTTCTGGGTGGTATCAAAAAAGTGACCTAACTAACCTAACCTATTGATGTTCTAACCAGCTAAAACTAGGTGTAGCCGCAATTCGGGTATTAGCCATAACATATACACTAACATTTTAGCAAATTTATCAATTTGTAACGTCTTGTGGTAAATAAACCACCTTCTTTTTTATAGCATTTTACGCCTGTAAACATTCACATTACCTTCTAAATAACTAAGTCAGCCACAATCAACACGTTTTAAAATAATTATATCTTAGCCACTTCTCTATGTAAGACACTCTAAATACAACTCAGCATAGTGGTTGTTTCTTAGTAACAAAATTTTTAATATGCATTCAAGCAGTAAACTACTTAAATAATCATAAATGACACAAAAAAGTAGCTCAATTCGCTTTTGACTAATTAGCTTTTAATTTTATAGATAGGTTAAAAAATTATGATTATTAATATCACCTCAATTTTAAAAATTTTAACGGCAGCAAGTAGATTTTTGGCGCTTCGCCGGGTGCTGCCGCTCCACGCTCGCTACGCTCGCTCGGCTCGCGCATGCAGTGTCAACATCAACCTAACAAGCAAAAAAAATAAAACTCTGAAGCTGGACCAAATATTTTTCTTCATAAATTAACGGATATCTATTGTTAGATTCTAAACGGCGTGACCAATCATAGAAGGGCTTTTTATTTTACGATTTAATATTTAGTTAACATTTTATATAAAATACGTATTCAAGAAAAAATACAATAAAAATCCCAATTTCCAGCCCAGTCTCTCCATCACATGTTACTTCAGTCCACATAACCTAACGCTGGTTCCACACTAGGCTAGTCCGGTATATTTTACGGTCAGATGCAGCGAACGCTAGCCCCGGGTCATAAGCACCGGCAGCCCATACATTAGACATAATCCGTAACATTTCCATGCTTGATTTATTGTTGTGCCGAGCTCTCGCCTTTGGAAATTTACCGGTATTTCGTATTAGGAACTTAATTATTGACACAGTTTGAGAGTCGTTTCTAATGAGCGTTTGTTGTGATGTCAATGAAAAGTTGGATGATTTTTTTATTGATGTTAATGCATTTGCGTCTTTGAAGTTTGGTGAGGTTGCCTGTAAAGAAGAGATGGTTAGACTTGCATTCATAAGTTTAAGCTCTAGAATGAAAAAGAAAGAGATTCCATTCAATTCCATTTGTTATTTCAGGTCTTTGCATATATTAAATTTCAGCTTAAACTGCCCAACCGTATATGCATGGTCGAGTTACACCAAAATGTACGAAGTTTCATATATTCATAGTTAGGGCACGATTAAAAATTATTTTTTCCAGCAATTGAGAAATCAACACGATAAGGGATAAAATATGATTTTTTAAACAGATAGATAATTATAACAAAACCTACTTACAAAACGAGTTTAATTTTAGATGCTTCACCAATTCCGAGTCTCCCCGTTCACCTGTACTCTATACACTTGTATCTGAACCTATAAATTACATGCAAGGTTCTTATTATGAATGTCTTCACTCAAGCTGTAATTTCCACGCCAAACAGGAGGCGTGTCCGTTTATAATTCAGCCGTACATCATCCTCAAATAACATTTATGACGTTTAGGGCTGTTGCGATTGTCTGTGAACAAATGGTGGAAGTTGTGCAAGGTCAGACCTTCGTCTTGTTAAAAGTTTGGACTAGATTTATTGCGGCGAATTCAAGGAATAAATGTCGTTTGGAGATAATTTAGGTTTTGCAAGGATTTTAGCAATTTTCGATTGGAAATTGTTGATGTTACTAATATCGGGTACAGAAAGAAATATTAATAGGAATAATAAGAAGTAGGTTAATAATATGAAGTATCTTTCAAGCTTGATATGTTTAAGTCAAAGGAAATTAATGCACTTTTATCTGATTCAATAATCAAGTTAGTATTTTCCAAGTATAAGATTTTGGAATGGTCAATTAAATCTTTTAAATCTTTTTTAAATGATATTGAAAATTTCTAATAAATACTGCCATCCCTATTATGCCATCACCAACAATAGCAAACATGTAATTATCTTATTTAGTTTTCAATATGGCTAGTTGACTATTAGAATGTTACATTATTAATCTCATTAGAAACTATTTAAGCAATATAAAGTTATTTCTTAGGCATACACACTCAGATATTCAACCCTTAAGGTGCCTAATTGTAGCGAAAATGGATAATCCACTGGGTTTTAAAAGTTTAACGCAACATTTAAAGCATTTAAGGTTTGCGGGGGTTTATCAATTGGATCTCAAAAGTCCTAAATGGAAAATAAGACTACACCATAACTACATCCGATTTGTATTGTGTTTCATTATGCTATATACAATCCAGCAAATTTTAAAAGTGTTCGAAGTAAGTTTAAGAAGTAACTCAGTCGCTTTTTAATTATATTAAAATAATAACAAAGTTTTCATGTTCTTATAAAATTTTATTATTCATACAATTTTAATTGAAAAATTGTTTGCAATTCGTTTCTTAATGTAGAACTTAGTTTCATAGAAAAATAAATGTGAATTTCTTTTCTAGAATACTTTTTACTTGCAAACTTGTAAATCAACATAGATTCGAGACAATATGCTAATAAATATTTTGAACAATCTATATATTTAATAGGAAACAGCAAAGATACCATCTATATTTTATATTAATTTAGTTTTAAAAAAAAAATGATTTTTTTCTTAGATTTAAAAACAATCTATCTCGTACGTCTTAAAAAAATACCCGTGCAATTCGAAGTTTGTACGTCCGTATATGATCGTATCATAAAATACTTATTTAGGTGAGAGTGTTTTAAATAATTTATTACAATTATTTAGGTGAGACACGACACCAACAAAGTAATGGCGACTATGTTCCTGCTCCTAACGAATACCGACGCTTTTTACAAGCAAATGATTTGTTGGAAAAGAGCGGACAGAATCGAAGTATTATTACAAACAACTAAAGGTTCTATATTGCATCTTGCACAATACAAAGTAGCTCTCGTTATGAATGCTAAGTATTTCTTTTCAACATTAGCAGCCGGTTTGTTAGGAAATAAAAAGCAAATTGGCTTTCACTTAATGTAGCAGTTCCTTGCAAAGCAGTATTACTTTCCTTAACAAAGTAAACTTATTTATTGTAACATAACTATTCAATTTACAGATTCACTATTTAACCAGAAAAATCCGGCTCACAAGGCGATCCACGACGCTAATATAAAAGCGGCTAACTTAAATCTATATATCTTTAATGCAGCTTCGTTCTGTACTTGTTTTCTCTGGTCACTGTACCCTGTGATATTGTATATTCAGGGCAATGTGGTTGAATTCGCAATATGGCTGCCTTTTGATGCAAACATGAACACGTCTAGGTGAGTTCAGGGAAGATTAGCGCATTTTAAACTACGAGTGCTACCTTTGGGACTGCCATTCAAACGTTTGCAAGCTGCAACCGCTGGGTTAACAGCATTTTTCACGGGATTTTTACCATAACAACACTTTTTCATATTTAGATTAATATTGTCAACGAAATAAAATTAAAAGTTTTTTTTTCTTTTCTTTGTTTTTTTTTTCTCTAAAAACCTTTTGTTTTAAGACAATTGGACTTGATTGAATATATTTTTATAAGAAATTCTGAAATGTTGTTTTGTTTGTAGGTTCAGTGCAGTGGTGTTATATGTGTGGGTACAAACAACTTGGTTGGCGTTTATTAACACTTCCTTGGACATTTTCATATGTTACCTTTATGGTCAGACTACAACACAACTACTGATTTTAAGGTAAGGCAGATAACTAATTAAAACTCCGTTCAAATACAAATTAAAAACCGTTTTGATTATTCTTAGTAATAATCGGTCACAAAATAGTATTCCTACAAAATATTGTTATGGTGGAACCAAAGCTTAAATCAAGTCAGGCCTCTTTTCTGGATAGCAACAGAGACCGGGCCATAAACTTGCTCTGCGGATTGGTGTATTAACAAGATTTTCTCACGTTTATTCTTGTAAAATTTTGTGTTTAATAACTATTAGCATATTTATAGTTCAATCGTTGGGCTTTTTTATTTTATATGCGGTATTTTTTAATAAATGTATAATTTTAGATATAATTTGGAGCATTTGGTGCAAGAAGCTAAAATAGAAGCTCGAGTGTCTTCGAGATCGCATTTCCAGGTTTTGGATGAGAAACTAAAGGATGCTATTGTGCATCATCAAACTATTGTCGCGTAAGTCATTAAACATATTCAAAAAGAAATTGAATAAAGCATTAATTTCCAAATACGACAAAAAAACAATAATTGATACCGTGATTGGAATTGTTATTTTTATTAATACACAAAACTGAGTTCCAAATATTGAACTTTAGAAAAAATGGTCACATAACAAGTTTTTACAGATAGTGAATATATATGTCCAGTAAATGTAAGCATTTAACATTTCTTAAAGAAATATAGCCTTAACCTCCTTATTTTTTTTATAGATTTTCTGACGAGGTACAAGGTATATTTGGTGGTGCATTATTATACCAATTTACCGTCGGATCCTGGATTTATTGCACCTCTGTTTATAGATTAGTTGAAGTATGATGTATTATCAATAACTTTAACTTTGTTTATAAAAAAAGCGTTTTGATAATGATTTTTTGTTTTCAGCTTGAACCCAATTCAATAGATTTTATTACAACGTTTATGTATTTGTTATGCATTTTGTATGAAATATTCCTATACTGTTCAAGTGGTAATGATGTTATTTATCAGGTAAGATATCCTTTTTTTTTTTGAAAACATATTTTATTCAAAAAGCAAAAGTTTGAAATATATAAGACGGGTTTTAATCGTAGCATTGACTACGGCGTAGCAAAACGTAGCAGAACTAATGAATTTTTATCCATTTTTTCGTAGCAAAATTTTCATGAGCGTGTATTTTCAGAGCGATAAGTTGATTGAGTCAGCTTACGCCCTCGATTGGTTAGAAATGCCTCTGAAACAACGTCGCACTCTCCTAACTTTCATGGAGAGGGTGAAGCGGCCCATACGCCCCGTGGCCGGAATACTTGTCGTGCTTTCCAACGAGACTTTCGTAACTGTAAGGGGGATTTTTAAATTAAAAAAGGATGTTTTTATATATTTAAAAAGTTATTTAATGCCTGAATTTTAATTACAGATTGTAAGGAGCTCGTATAGTTTGTACGCGTTTTTGAAGAATTCTGAAAAGTAATGGAAACCAACCCTTCGCGTTTTTAAGTAGTTATAAAACTAGGTTATAGATATCAATCAGAAATATATCTAGTAGAATATAGAAATAGAGATAGTATCTACAGTGTTCGGTGGAAATCACCGGCAAATCAGAATTTGCACCGCGTTTGTGATCGAAATCAAAATAGCTCTAACTCCGCACAGCTAGGAATTAACACTCTGTTGTGTAGTCAGACTAAATGGGAAATTGCGTGAATTATTGACACGCTGTATTTATGCATCATTAGGTTATAATACTATTTTTATGTTTATGTATGAAATAGCTTGTTGACTTGTTTGTGGTTCAAATTAGTGTAGGTTACTTCTGTTGTTATATTAGTTAACTTATTAAAATCGATTGACGAATTGTAATACCGCTGAGGTTTATTGTAAAGACGTACCTATTTGCATGAATTCAATTTTGCAAGCTTGACTATTTAATGTGTTTGTTATATTCCAATCAAACCATTTATATTTGAGAATATTTAAAAATTTTTGAGGGAATTAAAGTGGATATTGTATGTTTTACTGTATTAAAGAAATGTTTTCTCAACACAATGTATTTTAGTTTTCTAATGAACGTATTCGAAACACACACGAAATTCTAAAGTGGCAACTTTCAGACGATTCCGAACTTGTAAATAAGATTGGCCTCGAATCCAACGTGTAATGGCTTTGCCGTGTACCACGCAGGACATGAAGTCTTCTACAGGCTACATATTTCCAGAACGAACTGGAACTTTCCAGAACAAGACACGGGAAAGTTTGGAATTTAATGAATCAGGTTGTACTTAGAATACAGAAAACAGTGTGAGATAGATTATGTTTAAAAGTTATTAAAAGTACTTCTCGTATTTGTTTAAGAATAATACTAATCATTAAACGGAATGAAGTTCATATTTCAGACATTGCAATTTAAATTAAGAAACGTTTATATTTTTTAAAAGTATCAAAACAAAAGAGGCGAGAATTTCATTCCAAATTTGAAACAATATTCAGCAGCCATACCTACATCAATTTATTAGTGGCCAAACATTGTAGACGAAAAGTAATGCCATCCGTTTTTAGAACTGGCAACACTGTCATGCAACATTTTTGGCTTCGGTATTGCCATTTGGTTTTAGAGTGGCGTCCGTTGTGACAGAAACGAACCACGGGACCACAAATCAGTGGTAAATCAGATTTTGACCGCCGTTCATGATTGCAACAACGATTTGTGTGGAACCATCGACCAACAACACAACTGGATTAGGTTTACCTATAAATTAGAATTGGACCAATACACATTTGTTTTCTATTGCGACTTTGTATAAACAATTCAGTTGTATATCATAAATACTTGAATTAAAAAAAACCTAAGCTTTAACATTTATATTCCTGCAAAATGACACTAGGTTATGAATAGAGTAAACAGTCTTACTATATGCTTACTATCTTACCTTACAATAATGATAAATCTTTCAATTTACTCGTAGTTCTATTTGCAAGCGGCCAGTAAATAGTTTTAAATAAAAAAGAATCAACCCAGCGAGGCAGCGGCGGTACTGGCCAGCACAAAAGTTACTTGAAACCAAATCGCATCTTCTGTTTACCAGTCGGCTGTTTGCATTTCATTAACTTCAGTCAACAGGATTTCTAATTTATCTCGTGCTTTGCGACTTTTGTGTTATTCTGATGAGCTAAAATAAACTCGAATTGGCGCAATTTTGTTCTATAGCGGCGATTTTAATAGGCGAGGAAAAATAGACTTGTTAAAATTATTTGATTATCATTAGCATTGTGGATAATAGCACTAAGAATACGTCCACTTGTGAAAAATAACAAGCGATATTTAAACTGCAGTGAATTAAACTAAAAATTTATTGGATTTTATGGAATGACAGCACATCAAAGTTAATTAATTAAATAATTGTCAGTCATTGAATTAACGTATAACTAAATATAGTTATACCAATTTTGACTGACATAATTTTATCGTAGTTTATAAATGTAGAACAAAGGCCAAAGGTAAGTTTAATCAAAAATTCAAAGTAAAAATGATAATATGCAAAGTGTAAAATATTTCCACTTCACTATTCCACCTCATTACAAGGAAGAAAAAGGAATGTTTACAATTCTTACTGAAAAATCGGATCTGGAGTTTTCTCAAACGTTTACAAAGGAAGTCTGAAAAGTACAATCGCTTCCTGAAATGCAAATCTCTGAAAGAAACCTTGCAAGCGGTATCCTTCTTTGAAAAACAAAATTTTTGAACAAAATAAAAAAAAAAAATCTAATTTGTGTTCAGGAACGTTCTTTAAAGGAAATGTAGTTGGCTCGTTGTTTTTGTAAGATGAAATAGTACTTTAAGCTGTTCAAAATTCCTATTATTTCCAAAATGTTGTTTAACTTTTAATTATTCTACTTGCGGTGATTTCTATGAATAAGAAAAATAATTAAATGCCAAACAATTTCAGTGTAATTTGAATAACATGTGTTGCATTAAGGTTTTAGCGGAGTAATTCTGTAACTTTTTAGTGACATAAACTTGTGTGCTATCGGCTATACACATCATTAAATCACCACAAATAGTTTGGCAAAAAAAAAAAACAAATCGTTGATGCTAGGCAAAATTTGCTACGTCTACTGTTCCAAATCTCACCAAATCTCGCAAGTGTAGAACTTAATAAATTTTGTACACCAATGTTACTTGGTCGAAAATTGTGAAACTTCCTTTTATAATTTGACATCTTTTTGTACCAATTTTCTGACAAATAAATAAAATTATTATTATTATTGTTATTATTAAACTTAACGTTCTAACGTTTTCCCAACTTTTGGAGTTTAAAAATAATGCCACTTTATTTGACCTATTCGTTAATATATTCTACACATGATTTGACGTAATAGTGTAATCTGTAAAATAGTAATCAACGGGTAAATAAAATAGCATGGTATCTGCCCCATTGCCAGCGCCATTATCGTAAATATTACATTATAATCCAGTCATATTTCGTAATTAACGCTATACAACGTGTTACAGAAATAATGCACTAACTTAATAGGAGTATTGAGTTTTAATTAAAAATTATACGCAATCTGAAGTTTCAATTATTATGTATTGGTCTGGCTGGCCAAGGTGTTCTGTGGAAATACGGTAAAAACAAATTAGCTTGGAAAAGTGTCGCTAGATGTTTTCTTGCCCACTTAAATAAAAAAAAGTATAAAAAATACTATAAAATGTAGTTTACAGACATAAGTCGTGCAGTATATAAGTATTAATAATATGAGCAATAAAATGTATTAATGACAAGGTGAGAATCTAATTAACTTTATTGATGAAACTTATTTTAACTTAACCTTTAAATTATTTTGTTGTGTATGATTGTTTTTTTTTCTTTTCTGTATTAAATATTAATAATAAGAATTAACAATTATTAATGCATAATATTATTAATTTATCTACATGCCATTTTAGTTCCTTTATTGTTACTTTCCATGAAAACGTTTCATTTGTCAGCCGTATAACTCATAGTTTTGACAGGTAAATTTGACTCGTTTGAAGTTGAAATGGATTTAACACCTTGTAGTTGCAAATTCATGTTTAAAACTAAATACGACGTAAAGTTAACACCATTTTCAGTATTCTAACATAGCTTGTGTGAGATTATGACTCATTAGAAAATATCATATCTACGTAACTGCTTAACTTTAGCAATTTATCCAGTTAGTTGGCAATTCCGTGATAATTTATTTAACCAAGTGATGTTCACACACCTATTGATGTCATTAAGATTATGATTTAGCTAGGAACAAAATAATTTATGACCTATTTATTCATATCATTGACCTATATCTCTGTTAGAATAGTAAAAAAAGCAAACTGTAGATGCAAATTTTACTGCGAAAACGATAGAAAACAATTAAGTAGTTTAAAAGCAGATTCTAGTGCACAGAAACCCAGTTTATATTCTAAGATGTGGTTAGCAACTGCAGTGCTACCAACTTCGTATTTTTTCACAGAAGCCAATCCAACTAATTTGTATAAGAAGCCAACGATAAAACGCACACAAGTACAACTATCGCAATTACGTTTCTTACCACAATAAAGCGACTTTCGATTCTTTTTTGTTTTTCACTCAGTTTCCCGACTTCCAAGCGCTTAAAGCCGTGGATAAAACCGCTCAACCGCTGTTTTAAAGTTTTCTCACGATTATTTGTCCGAGACAATGCTAATGAGCCTTTAAATTGAGTGCTTTGTTTAAGTAAAAGTATTTAAACACAAGCACATGAGGAGAATACACATTTGGTTATTTAGCAAGTTGTTAGCAACAAGTTCTGAAGTATAAAATAAAGGAGTTAAGTATCATTCATTGTTTGAAAAATATAAAATTAAAACGAAACGAACCAAAGTGACAGATTTAAGTAAATATGTTAATAAATTCTAATTTATTTTAACAGTGAATACAAAACTATAAATAACTTAATAAACCTTTTACCCGCTGCTCAAACGGGAATTATTTATTAGTTTTTCATAGCTCACTTCAGTACCTAACCCTAATGAAACCGTCCGTTAGCTTCCCGGAATGGGTACAAAGTTTGTCATTATAAGTGGGAGTCAAAGTGGTGTTCAATGGGCAGCAACAAGTGCATGTGTGATTGTCGTGACTGTACTTGCAAGAGTATCCAAAGGATATCTTTTGAGTGATGTTAAATTTATGATATGCTTCGACGTACATATATTAGGTTTGTTGCCCGCGGTTACACTCTCATGAAGATAAATAATAGATTAGATTAATGAATAAAAGCTACTACTTCTACTTCTTTAGCTTAGTTATTTAAATCGGTTAAGTAGTTCCAGAGTTCACACCGAAAATACAAACTCACAAACTTTACCTCCATAATATAAATAGCTAAGCAGGTAATGTTAGTTAAAAATGTCTGGTATGAGAAAAAAAAATGCAAATGTTCATTATATGATTGTGTGAAGGTAGGAAACTATACGCATAGAATTATTAATATTTATTATAAGGTTAAGTTGGGTTAATATTGTTTGTTTCTTTTTTTCTATTTTAACCATCTCATTCAAAATCTATTTAATCTTATACTTAATATATAAGTTGAAAATGCAAGAACAAATTACATCGGAAGAACAAGATATGTTTTAATTGTTAACGCGGGTATATTAATAAATAGGTTACTTACAATCATAATAATGTAATTAATATATGTTGATGTTGTTGCTAACTAACTCATAAGTGCAATAGTTGGTTAACTAAATTAATACACGAATAGATTTTCATGCCAATGCACTAAGCTAAGTCTAGAAGCACTTAGGTTACTGGAATACAATACAGCAATAATACTGAGTAGATTGCTTAGCCACCGCAAATTGGTATCCTTAACATACCATGTATACGTTAAGAAGATACATTTTTAAATTAGCAATTAAATGAGATGTACAAAATAATTAAGATTAGATTTTTTAACCATATTCATCATTGTGATCTTTTCTCATACAAAATATTGAAATTGTATTGTAATGTTTTTGTTATTAAATTAAATTTTCAAATCTCATTTATATTTTTCTGGACTGACCGAGGCTGGTTTTAATTTCAAACATATTTAGTCGACATTTCATGCCGAACTATTTGTAAAAAAAAGTTCCTATTTGTCTTTCGTAACTAAATAAAAACTGCAGCAATTTACATATAAAATGCTAAAGCAAACAAACACTTGTGTTAATATTTAAATTTTCTCAGAAGTCTCAATATTCCAACCTTCAAGTTCCTCTACATTTCCCCGTTCCTCTTCATAGGTATCTGAACAATTTGTAAAAAGGAAATCTTTCAACTGTTCTCAAACACCTCCTAGTAGAATTTCAGTGAACATTTTCAAGTAGACCAATTGCGACACGAACGAACTTTCCTACTCCATTCAACCGATGGGAAGGCCTGGGGAGTCATTCTGAGCTTGTAGATATTTTTACAGCGCAATAAACATAAAAGTTTGTTTTTAAAGATTCTACGAAAATTTAAAAAAGTTAATTACAGTTGTGGCGAATATATTGCAGCATCAGATGCAACTACTTAGGTTAAGATTTTTTCTCTAAATTTTGTTACAAACTCATATTTCATTATAAAGGTAAGAGAGTTTTCATTTCTGTTAACCAAAGCCATAATTTACTCATTTAACCTATCAACCTGCGAAGGCTGGTGACCTTACAACAAGCTTTTACAACCAATTACATTCCTTACTGTATAAAAGACATGACAAACTTCCTCTTAGCATTAGACAACTTTCATTGAGTGAATTTAAAAACAAAATGGAAGATTTTTTCAAAAATAATCCGTTTTATAATATTGCTGAATTTATGGCTTGTATATTTTTTGAATAGCATGACTAAATTGTTATTATAATAATTTTGTGACATCCTATTATTTTTTTATGACATATATTTTCATTTTTTTTTATTTAATTTTAAACTGACATTTATCTAAAAAATCCTAATAATATTTCTTTGTATATTTTTTATATCGCTCTTTGTTTAACATTTTAAATATTTTTTTTGACTTTTGCTGATTGTACTCTTAAATTGTTATGAAATTATTTATGCTTCATTATATTTGATAAGTTTTTAATTATTTTGTAAAATGACGAGCCAAAATTGTGTACTGTAATTTATTGGTGAATAAATTAATTTGAATATCTATGACGTCATAATACCCCCGGGCGTCGGTCAGTGTGCGAGCGGGGCATAGTCTCGTAAGTGTAGCTGTCACTCGCAGCGACGCAAACATTCACGGATGTGTACAATGCACGATGCTCACATACATAATCCTGCTAATATTGCAAATGTGAAGTTTGTTCGATTTTATTTGGTTAAAATATTGTAATTGTTTAAGAAGAATATAACTTAGAATGACGCGGCCGGTGCATCCAAGGGTAAATTGGGAAAAGACAGTAAGAGACCGTAGAATGGAAAGCTAGTATTCTGTAAATGTATCACTATGCTTTCAGAGGTTTATAAATATTGTTTAGAAAAATTATCTAAAATGACCGATCAGCAACGCCGGTATTTATGACTAGTGGCCGCACGCGACTCCATTCGCGTGGAAGTTTTCCTGCGGTAAAAAGTACCCAATATGTTATTCTGATGTATAACCTATATTACTGTAAATTTTCATCCAAATCCGTCCAGTAGTTTTTACGTGAAAGAATAACAAACATCCATACAACCATACATACTCACAAACTTTCACGTTTATAATATTAGTAGGATATACCTAGGTGATGTAAATTACAAATAGGTTTAAACGAAAAAGATGTTGACGTAATTCTTAGTCTATTCGAATGGCCCTTAGCGCGAGATAAACATTGCCATATTTTTTTTAATCAGATTTTGACTTTAGTTGTTAAACTTTTGGGTTATTTAGGCTTCCTGCTGTGTAAACTCTTGTTAATATAAAGTTTCACTTCCCACACACCGTTAATTTACTATACGCAGTTCCTTTATAACGGATTTTATTAAGCAACAGCAAAAGGTAGAATAAAAAAATAATGTAAAATAACTTAAAAAAATATTGTAAAGTAACTTTTTTCGTCTTCAAATCAAACAATTTTCATAAATATTCCTAGCAAAAATAACGGTATGTTATTTCATTTATTCTTCATTTATATAAAAAAATACACCTCTTAAAACACCTACAAATAAACCCGTACCCAACAGACCCTAAGGAAGATTAATAAAAAATATCCTTTTTCCGTAGCAAAAAGGCAGCAGTATCCGGTGTTCTAGACCTCTATCTCGCTTGATAAATTACAATATTTAAAACGAAATGTTGTATGAAACAAAACCAGAGCTTTTCATCATCAAAACGTATTTATTCAAAGTCCCTGCGACCATTGAAACCGTGAAAGATAAAAATGGCCGAGTCGACGGCGAGAAACGTTTTTATCAGTTCGTCGAAAACAAAGGTTACTTTAATGAAGGTATTAGTGGGAAGTTGACAATAAATTAAGTGTCGTTCAGCCTCGAAATATAGAGCCTTCGAGTCCTTTGTCAGTTATTGTGTCGTGGATAAAGCGCTAACGAATTCAAATTAATTACAAGCATATAAATGGACTGCAAGTTAACTGTTTTATAGCGCTCAGGCGTCATTCAAAAAGATAGAGTACTTTTTATTAACCTTAATTGGGTGTATTATTTTAAAGAGCGTTAAAATGAATAAGAATTTTTTTTTTTTACATATACATCGTTTATTGATGTTGGAATGTTTAGTGAATCACGCAAAAACGTTTGATGGAAATAGAATTCGCACTGTAAATGTACTTAAAGTTACTACCCATATACACGAGGAGGTACTAAATACCTACTTCTAGTTGTAGGTTTATAAATGAAAAAACCGTACATTCCACATTTCTTTCATTCCATAGCTGTTTTTCCTTTGCAGCTATGTGTGGAAATGCAATACAAATATGGAATAAAGAGCCTCGTTTGAAAATGATGCACGCGAAAAATGCATTAGGAATATACGTAGCGGTTTCCCCTTAGTATCATATATTCTTTAACTATTCGACGACCAATATCAATGTTTCTGCGAAATGAAAATTTTTAGCCAGTAGTATACCTTTCCAAAATAAAGAGTAACAAGATCCTACTTTCGGATATATGGAAAGTTACATTTTTGTTCGGTGATCAAGGTTTTTAATAAACTGCGATTTTTCTCATATCATTACTATTTTGTTATCACCTTACAAATATGTAATTGAAATTTTATAGATACTGTTTGGAACGACTGAGTATGGCCATTGGTTAGAAATTCAACTAAATCAAAATAATTAAGCAGATAAAATGAAAAAAAGCTGAAAAACCATAAAAATTGCAAAAATAATTAAAAGTAGATTTTACTTTACTTTCAATCATTAGCTTGTTTCATCTTAATTAGTAGTTAAATATCCTGTAAAGGTCTTCTACTGAAATGAAGTGGCGGAAACTCCTCGCACTTGATGGAATAACGTCAGCTATATGACGAAAGCACATAGATACTGGAAGAAATTTCGGTGGGTCAACGTAGCGGCGCGGTAGCTCAGTTGGAAGAGCATTGGACCGGCAATCCAAAGGTCCTGGGTTCGAGTCCCAGTCGCGTAATGCTCGGAGGCCCGCGTTCCTTTTTCTAGTATTTATAACTTCAAAATTAATAAATTAGCATTTATAATGCAAAATTAAAAGTAAAATCTCAATCATTAGCCTGTTTCATCTTAATTAGTAGTTAAATATCCTGTAAAGGTATTTCTACTGAAATGAAGAGGCGGAAACTCCTCTCATTTGATGGAATAACGTCAGCTATATGACGAAAGCACATATAGATACTGGAAGAAATTTCGGTGGGTCAACGTAGCGGCGCGGTAGCTCAGTTGGAAGAGCATTGGACCGGCAATCCAAAGGTCCTGGGTTCGAGTCCCAGTCGCGTAATGCTCGGAGGCCCGCGTTCCTTTTTTCCAGTATTTATAACTTCAAAATAATTAAAAGTAGTAGGCACTAGAAAATAAATTCAAACGTCCTCTTTAACCACCACAAACTTTACAGTGACATTATATCCAAAACCACACTAATAAATGAAACCTGTACGTTTTTGTCCATTGAAAAAAAGCTTTTATCGTCGGCCAACAAATAATTTTTATTTAAAGTTTTGACAACATTGGATGTACTCAACACGCTCATCGCTGAGTTGTCCACTGCCTGGGACAAAGTAAACTGGCAACTGTTTGTTTTTAATTAACCTATGGTCAACACCAGGCTTTACTCCATACACTTTTCATAAAACAATTCTACTGCACAACGTACTTTCTTGTTTGCTTGATAAATTACTCGGGCGACTACACGAATTTTCACGAAAATCGATCATACATAAATTTGATTAAAACTTGAATGATGCAGCAAAGAGCTCTGCATTGATGGATTCATAATTACGTCTCGAATGACAAATCGATTATCGGTTACCAGGCACAAAAAGCAAAAAAAGCTTTTGCTTTGGAATATTAAATCGAATATGGAATGCCATTAACTGGCTGGAAATAAACGTTGGTTATAGTTGCCTTGATTCCCATTGGACACCGCGAAGTGGTCACAGAATCTCTCGACGCCTTTAGCTGGAGTCGGGCGTTCAATGAAAAAGTTAAATGGCCTGGAATAAAGCGCTGGTAATAGAAAATGTACGACAGTTCTCATTTCCTTGTTCGATTTAATTTTATATCGAGTATATGGCGTTTATCATCAAACGAGATTTTAAATAAGTTACCTGCAGAATAATAAAGAGTGTGTTTAAAAATTCAATCGTTATTTTATAGGCGCTATATTAGGATATTGTTTTTAGAGCGTCATGAAATAGAACTTTAGAATATAAAGTGTTTGCCGAAACTTCCTGCCCAGTTTATCTAATTTAGTACGTGTCTCATAAACCTGGTACTCGAAAATGGTGGTTATTTCCCATATTTATTCCCATATTGTGTCAAGTAGATGTGAATTTACTGCCAGGGTGTGGGGTGAGGGAGTAAAATAGTTATATTTGTGTTATCCTATGGCATAACTTCTACTTTTCTTTGAGATAGGTAAATTACCTTGTAAAGACGTAATTATTTATTTTAGGATTAAGCATTTATAGGTAAGTAAAACAATAATATCTCATCAATTTCAGCCTGGAAATTCATATAGATTAACTAACAAAGTTGGTGTGACTTAGGTTTGTGTAAAAATCCTTGACTGAAAATCCATACAAAAGGTGAGTAAATTTTGATAACTTCCAACTGCATTAAAAGTTCCCCGAACATTTCATACTTGGAAAGCGACTCGAAGAGCGTAAAAATCGCTGATCTCTTTGTTGTTTTAAACCAAACATGCGCCTGAGACTGTGATACCGTTCATTCAGCTTTTAAATTAAGAATTTATTTCACAACTTCGCCGGTTCCCTTTGTGTTGCATCACAATGAAAATTATTATCAATTGGAAAACTTTCTCGCGAGTTCTCTGAGGCTTTACGTTTTATTTCCTTTTATGGTTTTTGCTTCTTTTGTTCCTTTGTGGGTTCATAATCCTTGTTTAATGAACCCGCGAAATCTCTGTGACATGCCGTTTGAATAGATTTATTTAGAACCACATAATATGTTGCCTACTTATTTAAAAGAATAAAAAAAAAACCCTGTATGGGTTAATTTTAATTAGCGCATCACCTCTTATAGGCAGCTTTTCTACATCGATCCCAACAACATTTAACCAACGAATAATTAAAATTAATATTTAAAAAAAAAAAGGTTTTTTTCATACAAATTTAATTGATGCCTCTGAACGGTCAAATACTCTACGCGCACCAAACTTGCCTGGCGAGCGTGCGGGCGACGGGGGGAGGGGGTTAGGCACTTCATACAAAATATAGAGTAATAAATAACAGAGCGCGCAAATTTGTTTTTGTTTTTTTGTTTTTATGTGTTGATAATGGAGAATGTTACTAGGTATGCCAAATCGCTTGAAATTTTGTCTCAGTAAAGCCTGTATGCATACAAATACACTCGTTTTTGTTGTAATCAAAAATACCCAGTAGTTTTGATTTTATAGGCATTCAAAGTTTCGAAAAATATCGAGTCCCGCTAACAGTCACGTGACCGCTTGTGACGTATTACAACAACGCGCCAGCGGTGGCGCATATAGCTGGCGCAGTATTTTATTTAATTTTTTTATTTATTTAACATTTAATGTATTATTTTTTTGTGTTTTCGGTCGCGTATTAGTAAATATAAATATTATACGTTAATAGTTAATATTATTCTATTAATAAATTGGATATAGGATTCGAAAAAAGATAATCGTGTAATCTATCTAAAATAGATAAATTAATGACTGCGCACTATTTATCAAGAAATAGTGATTTTGTTGCCGCCGAAATGTTTGATATGTTCCAAACTGTTTTACCAAAACAAAATAACCAATATAATAAAAATACTAATGGAAGAATGCAAGTCCAATAGTAGAAGTAGGTACCTACCTACCTATCATTATTTTTTTTTTCGTTAAAGACAACAAATCATGTATCATAGTTTTGTAGCTATAGGTAGGTACGTCCTTCTAATATTATAAATGTGAAAATTTGTGAGTATGGATGTATAAAATGTTTGTTACTCTTACACGTAAAAACTACTCCCCCCCAAGTCAAGTGGCAAGTGATATTTGCGATAGCGAGTGAATAGAAAAAATATGTATGAAACAGTCATGGTATTTTTTACCGCGGGAAAACTTCTCATTCCCACGGAAACCGACTTCTACGCGAACGGAGTTGCGGGCGGCCACTAGTATGTATACAAAGATACCGCTCTTCTAAGTAAATTTAAATAAATACATGCATTGATTTAGTACTAACTAGCTTTAGTTAGCAGCTTCGCCCGCGTTTCCCTCGGGAACTGTACATTTTCCCAGGATTAAAAGAAGCCTATGGATTATTTCAGTCTTCGTCCAGATCAGTTCAGTACTTTTTGTGTGAAAGATAACTAACACAATCTTCCGCGTTTATTATATTACTAGGAAGTAGGATACCTATACGATCTAGATGTAGTTGAACGTTACAGATGCACTTTACCTTTACTATTTTATTTAAGTAATTTAATTTATTTTTTATTGCAAATGTAGATGATATGAACTAAACCTTTTTTATTTATTTGTATTTTTACTAACAAATTGTTTAATGGTATTGGTTATGTTCAAGTTAAAAGATTTGGTTATGTATGTAGGTATGTATCCTTTGGAACTGTAAAAAACAACTTTTCCGGCAAATTGATAGTTGTATTTTTACATTTAGGCACAACACATGATTTCCTAGCAGTTGGATTAGACATTTTTAAAAGTATTTAGGTTTACTTTAGACGACAAGTGCGCGCGACCGCGAGCGTACTGAGTGAGCCAGACCGAGCCAGTTGTGGTGTGACGTCACACCGCCGCCGGCAGCCCGCGTCGTGCGGTAGCAACTTATTTTACTTATAAATCGAAAACTAATTGTCGCATCGAAATAATTCTTTCACCAGTATTTTTTATTTTTGACAGAGAATATGAAGAGATAATAATCAAAATTTGTTAACATTCTCCATTAATCAAGTTTTGCAAAAAGTCGTAGAACAAATGTTATTTATTGGGATTGATGTAGGGAAGCCGCCTCCAAGAGGTGATGCACTAATTACAAATAACCCTGTATACGAGTTCTAAGGGTTGGCTCGTTTTGTTTTATGTTAAAGTTCTAGTTTGGATGAAAAAGAAAACGATATTTAATGATTTTTTACAGCATAACTTTATTCTAAGATACCATTCGGGAACAGTTAGGTTTAGGTTACTATACACTCTTATTTTTCGGTTCTCCTTTGGGTATTAGGGAATAAATAAATAATAATAATAATAAATATTTTATTTTGAAAAAAATAGGGTTCCGCAAGATATTGCCACGGGAAAAAACATTTAGTTGCGGGTGAAACCGCAGGGCGGAAAGCTATAACATTGATACGAACAAAACGAATTGTAAGTTGATTTTTCTGATAAACATCCAAGTAAATTCTGAAAGTCCTTTTTCAAAACCTTCTTTTGAATGTTTTTTTTTTTAAAGTGCTTTTGTAAAACGCTATTTTATTCTTCCAAGTTTTCAAAACCTTTAATTATGCACTATTCAGGTAGGTGTTTTTCAACCAAAAATACCTGTGCCGGACTGGATTGTAATTAGAATAGCTATAATTAGCAGGTTTCAATTGAAGTGTGCTGGTCATGTCTAATAATGGGTTGGTCGATGGATTTTGTATTTCAAGAATTCGGGGCTCCGAGAGTTTCATTTTCAGACCAATAAAATGTGCAGTTTTTACTAATGTAAGAATGGTTCAAGAAATCAAATGTTTACATGGAGGGTTACAATAAACTAAAATATTTTTTTTTATTTTAAGAGTATTTTGGCAAAAAAATGTCGTAGCCGTAGTTTTTAATTTTATGAAAATGTTCCTTATAATTATAGTTTTAGCTGCTTGTAAAATATTCAAAAAGGTATTAATTTTGTTGAAAAAGGGTGTTTATCGATCACTTATTTCTTTACTTTACATTCACTACATAAAAACATTATGTATAAATAAAAATCGGAGTATCACTCAATTAAAGTTTTGTTTTAAAAACTTTGACAGAACGAGTGGACTTATATTGCGGCGTATTTAAACAATACAAGAAAAGTAGTTCCTAACATCAGAGGCAGTAATAGGTCAGAATGTTCTAGGAACTCTATCACCTGATATGCACATACTAGTTCTAGAAACGGCCAGTGAAGGGATGAGAGCTGCCTGTTTGGTTATTCTACGTAGTGTTGTATACAAACTGGCATGTTAACGTTAGATTTCATACTAATCGGTAACTGAATGTTAGCAAAGTAGCTTTTAGTCAGTTTACAATGTAATTAGTGGCAGACAAAATTTTAAGCTACATGCAAGTTCTGTATTATGTGGGTAAAATTGTGAATGAACACAGACAAAAGTGTGACATAGACCACACTTCTGCATCGGACTAGAATCTTAGCAATTACACGCATATGCTATTAATAAATAATAAATAGCCTATATATGTCCCATAGTTGAGCCTTCTTCTCGGAAAGCACCATCCACCACGCTGGCTCGGTGCGGGTTGGTAGATCACATGATGGATTATCATCCAATCATGTGGGTTTCCTCACGATGTTTTTCCCTCAAGGTTAGTGCGTGATAAACATGTACAAAATTTGTAAAAGACACAATTAGTGGTACACCCTAGTGGGGATCGAACCCGGTATAGTAGACCGTTCCTGTTGCCACTAGGCTACCACGCACTTATCTATTACTAAGCTATAAAACAATTTTATTACGTACTTTTTCATAGTTTAGCTTCAACTAAACCGTAAAGTTGAGCGAGTAAAGTATAGACGCCTGGTGTTAATAAAATTATAACTTAACAACTTTAACATTACGGAACTGTTAGATTTTATTCGATGGCCGCAAAACTCTGTTATTTAATGAAGGATTAAGTATTAACACTTAACTACATTTGAAAAGTTAACAGGGATTACTAATTTATGAGATCAAAAAATAAGTAATAACTCTTTTTAATTGTGTTAAAATTTAAGTATGGCATAAAAGTAAAATAAAAACGCATTTCTAATGCAAAAACATTAAATGCCACGTTTGAAATCCTATTAAAATGATCTGCAAACCAACAAATCGGATCTTGTTGTAATTACGAATATTATTACGAGCACATAAAATTAAATGTTTCTTATCGTTTAAACAATTTGGAATAACGCCAAAACAATGCCTTTTGCACTTAAAACTTTGCTGAAAACCGTACAAGCAAATTACACGAAATGTTATTGTTTGTTGCTGAAAATTAAGTTACACAGTGCCAGTGGACATGCGGTTCACTTCGTTAAAATCACTTGATCACTTTGTGAAACTTTTTATAACAATTTTGTTTTTATGTAAGAGCCATTACGGAGGAAGTTTATTATAAGGTAATGTGATGCCTAGATTTTATTAGTTTATAGAATATTTAAACATTTTAGGTGATGGTCGTACTGCTAAATAATGGTAATGTATTCGGAGTTCGACTCGCACTTGTCGGTTGTAAATATTCGCTTGAAAAGTTATAGGTATGTTTACCATCTTTTTTAAACTAATGACACAGTGTTTTGTCTATTTCTAATATTTTCACTCGTTGGATTTCACTTTCGAAGTTTTCTTACGGATTTTAATTATTTACATTTTAAAAATACTCTACAGCCTTTGTTCATTAAGGATTTTTCAAACTGTTCCAGAGGTACGTTAAGTATTATTATATCTGTGCCAGAGGTTTCAGAGTCTGCAAATGAAACCATTTACCGTTACTCTTTATAATAAAAAGTATAACTTGCACTTTTATACTCAAAACGGTGAAAACAATCGCAAAATGTTAAAACAGTTCCTATCACATAAATATGAAGTTATCCCATTATTCAATGATTAATCGATTCCAAAAATATACACTCAGCGGTTTACTAAAAGGTTTGGCCGAAGTTCTGTGTGCTCATTACGGCTATTCTTTGCTTAGAGGTTTTGCTGATTTACCATTCATATTATTTTATTCGCTAGTATTGACTTGTGAAATTAATTTCAATGTTTAAGCGTTTCGTTAATTAAGGTTCTTTAAAATAAAGTGTTAATACAGCCTTAATACCTATTAAACAAATACTATCGCAGGAGTTTTACTTGAAGTTAGTTATACTTGATTTTGTGACTATTTAATTTAAAAGTATCTAACAAGAACAGACGGAGAATAAAAGATGTTTGAAAAATAAATATTATAAAAAAATATTGATATCATTTTCGGCATTCATAAACATAACATCTATATTTTTTTTTAAATCGGTTCAGATTTGGATGTTGTAAAAGAGGAATAAGGCACGATTTTGTCTAAACGAAATACAGATTCATATATTAATTAAGTAAAGCTAAAAATCCTATCTCAGTACCAAATGTATTAAACCTAGAAATTATATTTTATTTACATTTTAAACCGTATTTACATTTTTCATCCTTTTTACCCCACCGCACGTATCGTTACTCTAAGTGCCTTTAGGCCTTTCATTTTTAATTAAGGCTAGTGGTGAAGCTTCGGTGAGAGCACTCAATAAGGTTACTAGTGCAAAATCTATGGATAAATAAATACTCCAGCGAACTGCGAATGCAGGAAGGTACAAATAGGGTAGAAAAACAAAGTTTGCTGATGCAGGAAAGTGTTACTGCTTTTTTCTCAAAAATAGAGCTTCTTTAAACATTTTAGTAACGAAAGTCTTTAACTACTAAAGAACTTTTTCCGAAGAATTATACCTAAGTATGTTTGAGTTACCAGTAGAAGATAAAACGTTTTTCTATAGCAGGTAGTAACTGTAACGTGCATTCTTAAGTGTGTATTCAGTTACTGAAGTAGGTATGTAGCATAGAAGTAGGTCGGCTGTAGTCTAGGTTGCGGGTAGTCGGAAATGTCAGTCTTAAGAATAACACCCACAATCGTACAAGGCCTTACCTCACACGCCTGTTCATTTCAAAGGTAATAAGTATTATTTATAGTCACTTATTTCAAAATTAATACTTTGCGAAATTACCTTTTTAATATTGTTTTACATTTGCATTTAAGCTAGTTTTGGAATTATATCGATATTCAGCACAATTGGGTTCATGTTTGTCAATAAAATTATAACTGTAGAGCTCATCGAAATGTTTGGTTCTAAAAGCAGTGGCCGCATTTAAAAGATTGTGTGGCTAAAATTTTGTGCATTGGTTTGTTTGTTACTTATGTGTTATGGAAGCCAATACGCACTCTGCACTGTTTTTGTATTAGTATAAATAGGCAAAGTTTTATGTTCAGTTATTTGTGGGGCTATTAATAGTTTTATATCCATTGCAATTTAGAGAGAATCCAAATTATTTTTTTATTAATTGAATTATTTAATGAATTTTCTGGTGCCGAACCTCAAAGGAAAAAATAAATACCTTTTAAAAATAAAACCTTTCAAGTTCAGGAAATAAAATTGTACTCGTACCATCCAACGTCTCTATTAAAAAACGAATTTCAACCACAACAATAATTAATATATTGTTTGACGATGTCAGTTACGAAGAACTTATGTTTTTCGACAAATACCTAATTCTAACTTAACTAGCTTCTCCAATTAAAACTGATTTCAAATTGGAAAATTCATATTCAGAGTCTGACTTGAATTGGATCACATCTTTTATTTCTACGTACTTATGTACAAACGATTCAGTTTAATTCTCTCCAAAGATCGATACGATAACATTTCCTGAGACACAATATTTTTCCACAAAATCATAACCATTTTAACGAAGGCAATTTCGACGATGAATTAAATGTACCTCACAAAATATATAATTCAGATGGTGGCAAAAGACGTTTTAAGATAAATCCACCTTTACTCAAGGCTTAGTTTAATCTGTATGTGGGAATAGCAATTCATAATTTACTTCTTTGCCTAAACCTTTGTAGGTTCATCAAAGATTTTTCCAACAAAGAAATGGGAAAGGCAAAGGAAAAATTGAGGAGTTTTTTGCGTATGAGCAGATGTTATTGCGCTAAGGTTCCATTTGTGGTGGGGTGAAAATGCCCGTTGTATGAGGGTGGGTGTCAGACTGTAGTAGGCAAAGATAAAAGGGTAGAAAGGGATTGTCCTAGAAACATTTTTGACTGGTAAAGTAGGCACAATTATGAAGGCGTATTTTCGATATGTATATGTTACGGCTAATACCCGAAGCGCGGCTACACCTAGTTTTAGCCGGTGAGAACATCAATAGGTTAGGTTAGTTAGGTTACTTTTTTGATACCACCCAGAAAAAGGACTCTTCCGTCGACTCTTCCGTCGAAAATTCCTAGGAATTGTATAGATTACCTGCTGTTCCACCGGCAATGTGTAAAATAAATAGACCTTGGTCTATATTTATCAATGATATCCTATTATATGCTCAGAATAATTATAAAACATGTTCTGTTAGATAATGATAATGAGCTTAATTAAAATAATGCACCAATGAAAGTGTATTTTTTTAAGATTACAAGGGGACAGGAAAGGCATTTGTCAGCCTTTCCTGTCCCCTTGTAACCCCGAGTAACAATTAAAATAATAGGTACGACGACGAGCGAAGCGAGGAGGAGAGTGAGGTTGAATGGTAAACATACAGTGTGCAAGCCGAGCGAGCGAAGCGAGCGTGCCGCGGCAGCGGCCGGCGAAGCACCACAGCCCTTATATTTTTTAACTAAAAATTACCAACTACGTCGGAGAATAAAGTTATGAAGGAAACAAATGAGTCGAAAAATTTCTTAGTAATGATACTATGATTTAAAAACTTATGGCAACTGACTATTATGAGTTTCGTTGGTAGAACAAAAATAAATTAAGAAAAAAAGTACGAGAAAAAATTATGAACATTGAATGTTATGAACACAAATCGGTAATTGAAAAAAAAAAGAAAAAAAACGTATAAGAGTGCAATATAGACCATGATACAGTTCCTCTCTAACATTCTTCATTATAATCTTACCCGCATTACATACATTACCGGCCGCGCATTCGGTATTGTATAGAATACCTAGGCAAAGTATTAAATAAATGATATTTCATACATTACCGATACGTTTTAGGGATTCTATACATTACCTAGGCATTGTATAGAATACCGGATTTTACACATTGCCGGTAACATATACATAGGTATATATTTTTTTACAGTTTTCCATATTAAAAACACTTCTAACCGGCTAAAACTAGGTGTACCCGCACTTCGGGTATTAGCTGTAACATATATAAATCATTTTTACCAAGGCGCTTATGATCATATTTGAATTTACTAAAAAAAAAATTGTGAAAAAAATAAAAAATGTGTAACAAAAAAGTTAGTAAAAAACGTGGGGAGCAAATACATATATTTTACAATATTTAAAGGTTACAGCAATATTTTCTTCAAATTTTTTTTACTACTTATATTTCACAATATTCGAAACCAGGCATAACTTATAAAAAAAAAAATTGCTGATAAAAACTTCAATTTTTTTTTGTGTCGCTGGCAAATATATTTTTAGTCTCTCTTATGCTTTACATAGTATAAGTTAACTACAGAAAGCAGACACCTTATAAACCAATATAAGTTTGATCCAATCTTCGCCATGCTTCATGTACTCGTAAGTGCTACACTTAGCAAGCGGTTTCATTGATTTAAATTCTCGATGCACTAATCTAATCCAAGGCTTTTAGCGAGCGATAGACTCAAGAATTCCTGGCTTTTTGGCTCTTTGACTCAAGATTATACGGGACTTTGGCAGACGGATGCAATATTCATTTTACGGCAATGAAGGTTCTTAGTGTTTAAACATAGTAAATAGGTATTTGCGTAAAATAAGATAATGTTAAGAGAGAAGGTATAAGGTATGGTCATTAAAAAAAAGTTTAAAAATATATACCTACCTATAAATAACATCGGCTAAAAAAATTGAAATGATAGGCATGTAGCGGAGTTACCTACTGCAAATGATTAGTTCTCAAAAAGGCTTTAAACGTAAAGTACGCTTTTATTGATCGATGTATGTCTTAAAAATATAACCCCAATCAAAACAAACTACTCACTGTCAAAACTCAATCGAACAGCCAAGTCACGTGATATTTGCGATAGCGAGTGAATAGAAAAAAATGTGTATGAAATTGTCATTTTTGACAAGCTTGCAATTTGTCAGTTTCATACATATTTTTTCTTATAAATTTATTATTGGTCTTCGCTCTTGCTTTTACTAGATGGAGTACTAGTACTCGTAAAATGCGACATAAAATCGAACCTACCCGAGCTAGTGTCATTCATTGCATACCTTTTGTGCAGGTTCGTAGTTACCAACGTATCAATTTTTTAGCCCCCGAGTTACTGGGGCCCCAAACGTGTGTAAACAAAAAACTGTAAAATGTTATACCAATAGGTACGTTAAATATTGCTTCATTTATTCATTTTTTATTAACAAAAATAACACCGTAGGTACATCTATGTTCCCATATAGATCATTTTTTATATTAATATTGCAAAAAAAATAATTCAACGCGATGTCTAGATATAAGATTATTGTATACAGTATAAGTATAAGTAGTCTTATCAAAATGAAATTTTTTAAGCTTTGGATAAATATTTATTAATTTTAGGGGGGTTTTGAGGGTTATAAGTTTTTTTGCAAAAACGATTAAAAATTAACATTTATGCAGCTGTGTGTTTTCCTTTTTGTCAAACTTGTAAATTTTAACGTAAGTATTATTTGTTACTCAGTAAAACTAATGGGTAATAAATAGGTTTATACTTAAGCGACATCTTGATTTGTTCCTGAGTCGTAACTCCGAGAACATCGTCTATTCAGAAGCTTATCGAATAGTATGTGTATTTTGTGACACACGACCTGTCTCGAAAAGAAAAATGTGCCGCAAAAAGCAGTGCTCAATCTTGTAAGAGCTAAGCGAAGACCAATAATAAATCTATGTTTTTTCTATTCACTCGCTATAGCAAATATCACTTGCCACTTGACTTGGGGGGCTGTTCAGTAATCGATATTGTCAGAGCCAATAATGTGTACCACACTGTACCCATAAACTTTACGCAATACAATGACAGTAGTGACGTGTTTAGTGCAATAAAACACGCCAAACCCTTGCCTTGCCCTTGTTCGTTCATTCGCACTCGTTCTTTTTAACGTCCGTTTGTAAGTGGTTTAAAAAGAGTTAAAAATGTGTAACACGCTTTTCTACTATTTTTTTTAACTAATGTAGCTATAATTTGTTAATGAACCTATATTTGATTTTGTTCCGTTAGCAAAAAAAACATAATACCAGCGTTTTCATACAGAATTGTTGTGAGACCCTTGAAAAATAACGCCTTTAGACAGTCGTGAAAATAAAATTTATTTTCACTTGAAAAGACAGATCGTTCAATCTCATCCCAAGGGTTTAATTTAAAATAAAGAATGCAATAAATTTTTAAATCGGTAGCGTTTAGTTTTTGTGTTGTCATGAAACGTTTAAGATAGAAGTACATAAAACAATTAGCCAAAGCGCTCATAAATCTCTCAGAAACTAGACGGTTCTTTGGGTTTTGTATCTAAAAGATAATCATAAAGTCAAACCTTTTGAATACTTTACGAAAGAGCTGAAAAAACTAAACGTAGTTTTACTCAGCTATACCATCAGTGTTAAGTAAGGTAGTTAGTATAAGTTGCTTGTAGATGTGTAGCTATGGTGTCTAATAATCATAGCCACACGTGATATTTATCTAAATAATAACTTAAGCGCTAAACATAACGCACACACAGCGCCGTGCGCAAATTATGACCGCAATAAAAGTCAATATACATAATGGTTTATTTACATGTACATACTTAATGGCTTTTTTATGGCAGTAACACAAAATCCATTTAGACTGGAACGTTTAAAAATGTAGGAGAATGCCTATTTGGGATGTGACAAACAGTGGCAAACGCTGAATTTAGAACACAAATCAATGGACAATAATAGTTCATTAACATACTACGGGCGTCATGTCGGGTCGCATCATTTTGCATTATTTACCGAGTGTATTAGGCAGGGTGTAACTAGACAGTTTCCGAAGCTCTATCGATGTATTGATGTGCTGAAATCTTTTTTAAATTTATAAAAAAAAAACAGTTAAAAATGGTACATAGGCGGTGATTCACATTGATGATTTGAAATAATTTTGAAATCGGTTTGTTTACATGACATTTGTCGGAATCTAAAAAAACAGCCTCACTTTTTCATGATTCATATTAGAAAATGACAGGTAAATTGGTCTTACTAGGTTTAATCAAGCTGAACGATTCCATAACTCCAATTGTCCTAACTTCTATGAAAATAACAGTCAAAATGTACATTTGGCCATACAAATTATAGTATTTTGATAGCAGTTTATGTCCCTCGACTTGTGACTGTGATTCTGTAGATTTTTGTAAAATTGAACGGAAAGTGCTAAGGGCTAATCTAAATTTGCCTGCGTCGTGTTACTTATAACTCACGCAATACACGCAAATTTTAGTTTGACGGGGCTAATATGATTACCTGTCTCAGTCTTATACCATTGCTGCGTAAGTGATAATTATATTATTATTTTGACTTAGCGAGTGTTTGTTGAAAACAGGGCCATAATTTTGATGAAAAATACATATTGAAAATAGTTTTAGCTTAGGGCAACGTAATGAGTAGTGTATAGTTTCGGAAGGAGTTCATTAACACCCTGTACCCTGTAGCCGGGCGTAACTATGAGTACGTATTCGAACCATGATTCTAAAACCGTCTCCGAAAAAAGTAATGAACTGGCTATTGTTGAGTGAAGGCACCAACAGTTTTGAATGCTTCTCTAATCATTAAAAACCATGTCTAGGATATTGCTTCTCTTCTGGATATTAGTAGGATTTGTCGAATAGAACTTATCTGACTAAAAAAATCAGCCCAAATAAGCGCATAACTTTACGTGACCTATTCACAATTTATATATTGTAGGTTAATCCTGTTTGTCTCATTGATTGTTGAATTTATTGTGAAATATGTTTTGCTTTAACAATCGCACTTAACTGATTTTTCGGATTTCATCATGTGCTTAACTGAGTTTTGAGCTTCTGATGATCGAAGTTTTTGGAAAAAAGCTTTTCAGTTCAAAAATTGTTGAACGTAGATGAATAGGTCTGGTCGCGGTTCGGGCTGTATTAAATAGTCGGGTACGACCATTCGGTGAAGGTATTTTGTTTATGATATTTTTCAAAACGCACGAATCGCGACCAACCAACTTGTTTACCGAAAATTTACGACGCCCGAACGCGACCAGACCGATGAAAATATTACTGGTTTGTTAATTATAACAAAACACATTTTTAGAGTCGACAATTATAGTTTCAATCATCAATTTAGTATCAATGACTACATAGCATGAAAATGTCTTGATAACAAAAATACTTTGTAATGCTGCCAACTGTATGTACTAGAAAAAGAGAACAATTGAAAACAACCAAATCAAAATTACGAGTGACCGAATAAAAACAACTAGGTATATTAAGACTTGCAACAAGCAAATTAATCGTAAAAGAAAATTGCACTGAAACGTTTTTTGTCATAAAAGACGATAAAAAACCTCCTTAGTTTTATACATCTCATTGTTAGTTGCTTTCTCTTTATTCATTCTAATGGTAAATCCACAAAGACTATACAAATTATCTAAAGCTTGACTTGACAAAAACACCGCTATGTAAATTTGGCTTGTAAATCGGCTAGTCCATACGATGTTTGTAGGCACAACACATTTTGTGGGAAAATTAGAACACCTCTCCTAATGTTCACTCATTTCCGCGTTGCTGAACTAATAAATGCTTATGTTTGTATAATGGGCGGGTGTTATGTTTAATGTTAGTTGTGATGGGATATACAACTTTCTGAGCTGTTTGTTTGCACGGCACAGGTTGCTAACGGCAATTGTTTTAAGGACTTTCCTAATTTTTAAGAAAAAAACAAAGCCTTTCGGATACTTACTTTAAAGAAAATGCTTTGTAAAATACACTTATGATTAGATACCATTTCTGTATCAAGAGTTGGAATCATAGGCTAGTTGCACCCTGGTCCTTCGAGCCGGATTCTTACAATAAGAAAGTAAACGGCCCATTTCCACATTAGATAGTGTACACTATTCCGCATATCCGATACAAGGCATTATCAGCTTAACTACCTTTAAACAAGGTGCATTTAGAGGGTTGGATGATAGTTATAACCGTTAAGTTTGGGAGTAGCGGGTGGTTTGAATTTTAGTTGGTGACGTGACTGTCAGATGGAGATTACGGTGAAAACAATGTTATGGCCGCCACATGGTTGCTGTCCACGTAGATGGGGTGGGTCGCCAGTGTAACATTCGGTTTACTTTTTAGGGCAATTCGAATTAATATGACCTAAATAGTAGAAGGTATCAGAAGACTTTACTTTTAAGAAGCGAAACGCCTGTGCTGTCTCACAACGGAGTGAAGATTGATCTTATTATCTTATAAATATATTATTATTTTAAAACAAAAATATTTCGGTACGTCGGTTAGGTAATTCTAAATAAACATATTTCTTTTATTACGACAAAACCTTTGTCAAAATGTCATATATGTCCGAAATCTTGAAACGGGGCGATAAGAAGGATTTGGGTTGTGAATTTAATAATAGTCTGCATTTTTTAATATATTGTTCATACTAGTGGCTGCCCGCGACTCCATTCGCGTTGAAGTCGGTTTCCCATGGGAATAAGAAGTTTTTCCGCGGTAAAAAGTACCCTATGTGTTATTCTAATGTATAACCTATATTAGGTACTCAAATCCATTCAGTATTTTTTACATGAAAGAGTAACAAACATCCATCCATACATCCATACTTACAAACTTTCACGTTTATTATATTAGTAGGAAGTTTCCCCGTGCACGCTTTTATCTCCGTTGCACCTATCAACTCATCTCTTTTTATTAATTCGATACATGAGATTGTCTTAAACAATTGAACAATCTTACATAATTTTATGTTTGAAAATAAGGAACTTCCATACAAACTTTCATCTCCTATTTCAACCCCTTCTTCCCTTTTTTCGCAATAAAAAGTATCCTATGTCCTTTCCCAATTTCAGTTATATCTTCATACCAAATTTCATCAAAATCAGTTCTGTGTTTTAGGCGTGACAAGCAGCGTTAGACAGACAGTAACTTTCGCATTTATAATATAATAAATAATAATAATAAATCTCCAGACTAACACACCAATTATGTGGCCCTATGGTAAGCGCATTAAGCGCTTGTGTTACAGGTACCACACAATGGACTAGGGGAGAACCTAAACACCCAGACAAGAGCCAATGCCGAAAAACCATTTTGACGAAATTGGCCCGACCCGGGGATCGAACCCGGAACCATCCGCTTTACAGTCCGGTATAGTTACCGCTGCGCCACAGAGGGCGTCAAAAGAAGGGATTATAATATACTAGAGGCCGCTCGCGACTCCGTTCGCGTAGAAGTCGGTTTCCCGTGGAAATGCGAAGTTTTCCCGCGGTACAAAGTTCCCTTAATTCTTTCATACATATATTTTTGGTTTCTAGAACCATTTTCGCAGCGCACGCAACGGAATCCCTCAAGGAAGAATAATTTTCCCCGTGTTTTTCCCATTTTCTATTATTTCTTCGCTGCTTATAGTTGCAGCGTGATGTTATAAATGCCTGCCTGCCTCGATAAATGGTCTATCCAACATAAAAAGATTTTTTAAATTCGAACCAGTTGTTCCTGAGATTAGCGCGTTCAAACAAACAAACAAACAAACAAACTCTTCAGCTTTATAATATTAGTATAGACAATAAGTGTATATTATAAAAACATATTTGCTCTTAATAGCTTAATTTAGTGTCGACCAAAGTATGACTAATAATTAGCAAGTCTTTTTCTACTTACGTCGCTTATGCGTTACAACTATTCTCGTTGTCAATCACTCCCCACCCAACTATATCAGTGGAATATGAGCTTTTGTCATTCCACCTGATTGGATGAACCTGGAAGCGCATAACGAACCTGATCCCAGCGTATCGATTCTTTTCAAATCGAATACCAGCGTCTACAAGCCCCCACCATTCGCACCGTAGTTGGAATCTAGTCTTAATTGGTAATTGGATATCTAGTACTCGGCTGTAGATGTGTACGTAAACTAGCGTTGCGAGAGACCAAACAACTTCTGATAAAAATAATAGGAGATCTCTTTTGATATGGCTAACAGAGTTATTGTCTTACCGTCAGTATGTTTTGTGGAATCTCTCTCTAACTTTATTCTTCCAGGAATAAAGTTAGGTAGAGATATTCGCGAGTTTAATATGATAAATGGTTCGAATCCCAAGTTTAAAAACGACTTTTGCTTCATAAGTTTGTCTAAACAAATAAATAATGCTACTTTTCTTTCAAACAAACCCCTTTACGTATCTCCGAAAGCGGACAAAAGGCATCTTGTACAAGAAACGCAACACTTCATTCAAAAGAACGACTAAAGTTATAACCGACTTATCAGCCCACGATCAGTCACCCGCCATCAATGTCTCGAAAGTTTAAAACACCCCAGAAGGGTCTCAAGCGTTGAATTGAACGTATAAAAGTCACCGTTGAAATGAAAGAAAGCGAATGATTGTGTTTAATTGAATTACGTTGGCCTGAAAACTGGGGGCCGGTTGATAACAGACACGATTCTACCGAGTAATAAAAGCCTTCTTATAAAGTAGAAAACGGGGAAAGGCTGTGCACTGATATCTTTGTCAACCAGCGAACGGTAGATAAAATTCAAATGAAGCGAAGATAACCAACCGTACCAATTGAAGCTACCAGCACTTTTTAAAATATTTTACAGTATAACTTTATCAGATCGAGCAATTGAAATAAATAGGACTGCAAAATATTGAATTTACGTACACGTAAATAAGACGTTATCTTTTTGGAACATCTTTTGTGGGAAGCTATTTAATTTTGCGGAGTTTGTACTTGAATTCATTAATAAAATAAAATAAGAAGTAGACACCATCATTTTTAGTAGGTAACTGGGAAGTATGCAAAAGCTGTTTAAATGCACAAAAATTAAGGTAAGTTATTGTGATTTAATTAGACAATGAGACATTTGCTAAGTAGGTTGGTACCTGGACAGTCTACAACTACATATAATATAAGAACCTTAACACAATTTCATTTAATATTCTTCCCTGTAATATACTCGTATGTGTCTATTGATTCATAAACCTCTCACAAACGAATCGTTACCTAATTTATTTGTACATCCATTTTTGTAAAGCACAATCTTTCCAAACCCTGTGAGTGGTTTTGTTTAAGCGTATTTGCATAAGTTCGTTTCAATTGTGCCTTTAAGGAGCACAATGGAAATGCTTCTATAGGAATAAAACCTATCAAAGTTAATTTTCAAAGTAATTTGTGTGTTTAATTATTAAATTGTTCAGGTAATATAATGTTCGTCACTTAATATAGACCAGCATAGTTTAATAGTCCTGAATAGAGTAAGATAGGTGTTGTGAAGTCCGAATATGCCTTGATATTAGATCATATTGTAGGTACCTACCTATAGTCCTTCGTAATTGGAATCTAAATTCCTATAGCTATATTGTTATACCTACAACCTAAATGATGTAAAATGAAACAAAACACATAAACAAATAAACAACATGAATATAGTTACGTAAGGTAACTATTTAAATAGCATGTCTATTATTATAACTTCTTAGATTTACGCGATTATTATTACTTGAAATTAAACTCATTTTAACCCCGGTAGACCCGTGACCACGGCATTTGTAAAAATGCCGAAACGTCGGAAAATCAAAAATAATAAAATAAAGGCGTAAAACCCGTTAAAATGAGTTTAATTTCATGCCTATTATTTTAAGATTAAAACTTAAGTCAGAAATAGTGTCATTTATTGTTCATGATAAAATTTATACCTACCAACAAAATTTTGCGAACATACCTATGCCTTTATAACGCTTTTATAATGCATTATTTTAATAGTTTTTTTAACCTTCAAGCCGTCTTTTAAGACGGACAAAAACCCAAAATTTGTTCATTTTCATTATAATACAAAAAAAACAATATAACAAGTTAATCCCCAACCGTTTTCTCACCTAATCCACCACAACACGATATTCACTCAATTTTTTAGCCTTCCACCTTTTCCAAGATCTGAATAATTAATGATACAAGCCAATGGTCCAGTGTAGAATACATTGTTTATTTAATCCTTTCCATCCCTTGCAAATCGAAAAGAAAAAGGGTCCAGACCGTAGTAGGTATGTTAATTACGAGAACCAGAATCAACCCTTTTAACACTTCCTGTGTATTTTGATGTTTTATTTATGGCAGATATTATTTATTCTGATCTTGCTGAATCATACGTTTTTATAATTAACTTGTTTGTGTGTTTCATGTATAGCAAGTGGTATATACTTATGTGTATTTGATTAAAAGTAGATATGTTTTTCGTTTAAATTAAGGTTAGGGAAGACCTACACAAGAATATGTAGAGCTATAAGGACGTGTAAAGAAATAATCGATAATTAAGTTGAATAACGTGCATAAGTTGTCTATTTCTGCTTAAAATTCACCCTGTTTTATATTAATTTTGATATAGCACAGTTGTTAAACATTTTTATCAATTAAAATATTTTTAACTACACTCTAGTTAAATAAAAAAATAGGCAGATGAAACTTTGCATGTTAAAACCTTATAAATAACGCTTTATACAGAAAGTGGATTTACTGCTATAATATTTCAGTAAACAAATATACTAACTTGTAATACGTTACTCAGAATATCAGAAATAGATCTTCCAAATATGTACATAACCTAATAATTTGCAGAATATCATGTTCTGATTTGCATTACAGTAAATCATAATGACAGGATATTAAATTCAGTACTTCCTGTAGCTTGCAAATAATTACTGAGCCATATACATGTGTAGATGCATTAGGTACATGCAGAGTTCTAACAGAGCTCTTATATTAAGTCATACCTACAAATTTTTTTACAGGATAGTAATTTTTCATTTAAGAACTACACGTACCTAATAAGTATACCTTTTCCATCATGCAACTTTACCCAGAGTTAAATGACTTGTCCCAAAAGGAATAAGGTACCTGCGAGTAGTGTAATATTGGGCATTCTACTCCACCAGTCGTCCGCTTCGCTCCGACCGTTCGTTCCGCTCCCTCGCGTTCGCTCCACTCTCTCTGGTGAATCAGAATGCCCAAAATTACACTACGGATACGCAAACGCTTCACTCACAATTGTGATACATTATGAATGTGTAAGAAACTTTGCATAACCAAATTCAAGTAGTAAGTATCACCGAAAGTAGTTTCTAAAACATCCAGTACTGTCTAACACAATCGGTTGAAGACCCCGTGGTAAGTGTCTTCAGAGAGGTCCGTGTTAAGGCACTCTCACCGAAAGTGATTTCTAACACATCCAGCTCAGGTCCCGTGGGCAAGAATACCTTTACTGAATGTTCTGCCTAACACACCCAGCTCAGGACCGATGGGCAAGAATACCTTTACTGGGTGTACTGCCTAACACATCCAGCTCAGGTCCCGTGGGCAAGAATACCTTTACTGAATGTTCTGCCTAACACACCCAGCTCAGGACCGATGGGCAAGAATACCTTTACTGGGTGTACTGCCTAACACATCCAGCTCAGGTCCCGTGGGCAAGAATACCTTTACTGAATGTTCTGCCTAACATAAATGGATGAAAACATCTACGATTAACTAACTGATCTGACTTTATAAACCTCTCAAAACATATAGCATTTATACTTACTTTTTCTACTTACTATACCGAAGACCGTTACCTTGAAGGCCGTTACCGTCACCTTTTATACCGTTACCATGTAGTTTTACCTTTACCTTTTTTTTTTTTTTTATTACAATAAAAGAAACACACGAAAATCATTTTAATTCAATGTGAAAAATAAGTTGAGATTCGACCCGAAGCAAACTTTCAATTTTTTTCTCTTCTTAATTCTTCAAGATGACATCAATAAGTTTTATGAATTACGTGATTGATTCTTGTGATGCTTCCAAGGTCTGAAAATTTTAAAAAAATTAATACATGTCTCTAATAAGAGAAATAATTTTCATAATAGCTCTCCGACCTGCGGTTACACCCGCGACTTTTCCACCGACGCGGTTTTTCCTGTGGGAATGAGGCTTTTTCCCGCAGTAAAATTTTTTTCACCCTTTCTTTTCCAAAATAAAATATAGCCTATGTTACTCGTGGATAATGTAGCTTTCGAATTGTGAAAGAATTTATAAAATCAGCCCAGTAGTTTTTGAGCCTATTCAACACAACTAAACAAAGTTTTCCTCTTTATAATATTAGTAAGTATTAATTAAAAATAAACGGTAATAACTCACCAGATTCCTCAGTTGATATGAATGCATGTAATAAAGAAATGGTTGAGCTATGGGTCCAGCATCTAAAAAATGAAAAAAAAATATAAATATTTTAGAAATAGGATATAAAGGCGTCTTTAAGTATAGAGTGAAGCCGGTTTTTTTGGTTGGTGGTAATAGAATATTAAAAAAATAGATAACTATTAATATATAAAAATATGATAATATAGATAATAATGATCTTTATTTCTGAAAAATATCGCAACAATTGTTTTTAAGTCTTCCCTGTAAGTAATCTTAATGACACTTGTAATGGGAATGGTTTGCTCTTACATTTTTATATTATACAAAAATTATCGATAAATTTAATCTTTACTAATATTATAAACAGGAAAACTTTGTTTGGTTGTGTCGAATAGGCTCAAAAACTACTGGGCTGATTTTATAAATTCTTTCACAATTCGAAAGCTACATTATCCACGAGTAACATAGGCAATATTTTATTTTGGAAAAAATAGGGTTCCGTAAGATTGCAAAGTTAGTTGCGAGTGAAACCGCAGGGTGGAAAGCTAGTATGATATAATTCTAATCATTATGATTTGTACTGATTCTGTGATATGACTTTGGCACTAATAAGAAGTTATCTCTGTTAATTATTTCTTATACATATTTTATTACGAAAATAAGAGTAAAACTAGATTTAAACTATCACAGGGAAGGAAACTTGTGATACTTTTCTATTTTACGACAGTAGGTAATAATATTGACATAGAACTTATGTAAGGGTGAAATCCTTAAAATCTTGAAAGGGGCACAAAGGGGAGTTTACAACATATTATATGCGCTAAAATTTGTTTATGAAATCTACTTTTACAAAATCACACACTATTTTGAGAGCTTAGGGACCGTGTTCACTGTCCAATTCTAAATAATTCATAAAATGTTACTCACTTTTAACTCGAGTGCACTGGTTGAACAATTATTTTTTATGAGAGCTTATGATGTTAGCCTCACCAATGAAAAAATGAATGCCATAGCGTGGGATCCAATGTATCGCTGATGCGCGCTTTACTCTGTAGGCCAGGAGCACGCTTTAAATGTGTTAAGAATTAATCCAATCAGATAGTGCTACGTTTTTCGAAAACCATTCTAATTTTACAATTTATGTTTTGGATGTTTTTTAATTAATTTTAATATATATTAAATTAAAATATATTAAAATTTGTATATATTATATGCAGGTATAATATCTTCATTCCTTTTAACAATTATTATGTTGTGTAATAATTATACTATTATGCAGGTACTTAGTTATTGAATATTAAAATACCTACTTATTTAACATGTAGTGTAGTAGGTAGTGCTGACTATTCGACTTGATTTCCCACGCTAGCTCTTATTCTAACAACTTACTTTGCAAATTCAGCGTTCAACTTTGGGTACGTGTTCGCAGCTGCATTGTAACATAAGAGATTTTTGTTTACTTCATGTTGCAGTTATAATTAAAACCATACAGTTTACAAATTATCTAGTTTGGGTTTATTTTATAGACAATAAGATAAAAGCTTCATAAATCATGGTAGTTAAATTAAAGAATTCAGAGTTTCTTTCTCTACACTTACACACTAAGTACAGCAAAACATAAAAACAATTTTTATGCATAATTTCCTATGTACATAGTGATATAAGGATGTAGTTATGGGTTTAAACAAATTTATCAAATAATTAAACATTTGGCACTACATATCAAACTCTGATGTGGTAATAGGTAGTTATTGTTTCAGACATTTTAAAATTGATGATTTTTTACTTTTACCGCAACATGAGTGTCATTACCAACACTGCTTTGTCGACACCGCCCGATTCTTTACAAAGTACCGATACTGATCCGAAACCAAAGGTAATAAGTAACAATTGCATGATATAATCGGCTACAAGCTATCTATTTATAAATACGGTTAAAATTCAAAGATAATTAATTTTGACTTAGGATATAACTAATACGAAATCTTTTTGCTGACACATAATTTCTTTCTCCATAAATTCACAATTTTTACGGTAAAAAGTCATAATTTTGTGAACATTAACCGTGAGCAGAACAAGAATAAAGGAAGACTATACAAAATGTGCGTAAGTACCTACATGAATAATATCTTTTCTTTTTAAATTATTTATTTAATTTTTTGTTCCATTATGTAAAATAATTTATGAGGTGCAAGGTTTCTGATGTTGGTGAAACTTAGTGTTTTGACTCAAAACTTATGTTTTTTTTTTTATATAGGTCTGATTCAGAGTACACCAGTAGTGTGGAGGAGGTAGAGGCGGGGTGCCTCAACCACAACAAGAAAACAGCTGCCTCGGTGAGCTCTGCCGTCGCTGCCGCCACCAAGTCCAAGAAGAGAAAGATCAACCCGGTGGCTGACGTCCGAGCGTTGACGCCATCCTCTTCAAGGTAATTAATTACATTTTATTTCCGATTCTTTTTAGTTTATTTTGTCTTTCGTTTGTGTACTAAAAATTAGCATATTAGATATCAGATAAATAGTGTGGTAACGTGATATTTTCCTGTGGTAAATATAAAATAGCTCAATTGGAACAAGTTCGTAAGTTTTATCGTCTGTACATTTATTAGTATCTTTATTAATATTATAATAAGAGATATAATTTATGATTATGGGTAATCTCTGGAATTACTGAACCGATTTATTTATTCAAAATATTATAAAAGAGTGACTAGGTTATTTTGTTCCATCGCCTGATTGAAAACAATAGCAAATTTGTTATAATACTTAAACTTTTTAAATGTTAAAGGTTGCAATCAATCATTTTGGATGTTCAAGTGCTTATTTACTTATAATATACCTAATACGCTCATTAAGTTTGTATTTAATCTTTTGCAGATCAAAGAAAGCTAGCAAAAAAGCATCGTCCTTATTTAGCATCCTAAGTAAGGACGAACAGAGCGCAAAAAAGGAGCCGAAGGGCAACTTGGCGAGCAATTTCACCTCCCGCGTGTCCTCGGGGCAGTGCCGGCGCAGCGCCCCCACCAGTGGAGACTTTTATGTAGAATTAAAAGTTTACTACACGGAGGACGCGCGGAACGCCCCTGCGGAGACTCGCTACAGGAGCGCCTTGGCGAGCGTGAAGCTGCAGTGCAGCGAGGCCTCGCCGCAGTGGGAAGCGCTGCAGGACTTCCTCGGCAAGGCGCACCGGCTCTACGAAGACGTGGAGCCGGTCTACTATTCGAATAGCGTAAATTTTAAATAAATAATTATAAGGTTAAAAATAAATGTAAAAAGTGTTGTTCTAAGTATTTTTTAATTAGGTAATATATATAATGTAAGCAGGTAGGTAGGTAGACTTCTTAATTTTTTTTTACCTTTTTTTATTTTGATAATCTTATCATCATGCCTTTCTGTTCAGTTTGCAAAAAATCAGTAGGATCAACATCCTGGATAGGTCATTTACGCAGCCGTGTGCACAAACAAAATAATTTGTGTGAGCCACACAGCGATGGCGTGCAAGTCATAAGATCCGCGTTTCGGTCTCGTATTGCTACGTACCGAATCGGTGCAAATGAGCTTGGCCTACTTAGCATTGATGATTTTTTTAATTCCTCAGGCATAAAAGTAAAATCTCTTATAGATGACGCTTTGAAAAAACATATTTGTTTAAAAGTAAATTTTGAGCTTTATTCTATTTTTTTATTATTTAAAAATGATACGCAAGATGTTAAATCTTTTATAACCAAAAATTATATTGTTTACCAAAGCTATGATTTTAACACTTTATTTTTAAAAGTATTGGATAGTTTAAAAAAGAAAGTAGAAGAGTTTCAGGACAGAGACAGTGGTTGGGCATTTTTAAGTAATTCACATTTAGAGGTAAATGTTAATAAATACCAACCAATTGGTGGGTCCTCATATATAACTTTACCTAGATGCATACAAAATAGAAAAGCATGTTTGAATATTCATAACAAAGATCAGTTTTGTTTCTTTTGGTGTGTAACAGCTGCTCTTTTTCCAGCTCGTACCCACCCTGAACGGGTCTCCTCATATCCTGATTTCCAAGATGTTTTAAATATTGAAGGTATGTCTTTTCCTGTGACGTTCGAAGATATCAATGTTTTTGAGAAAAATAATCCGAATTTGAGCTTTATAATTTTTGGGTTAAAAAATAATAAAACCATAATTGGCCCTCTATATAAGTCAGAAAGTAACACCAATAAAAAAACTGTACATTTGTTGTTATTAGATAATGGCATAACTACACATTATTGTCTGATCAAAGACTTGTCGCGGCTTTTACGAAATCAAATTACAGCTCACCACGGTAAGCTTTATTTTTGCGATACCTGTTTAGTATTTTTTTCTACATGTATTGAACTTGAAAATCATTTATGTAGCGGTATCGTTACGGTTTTACCAGATAAGGGTTCAGTTATTAAATTCCAAAACTATGATCGCAAACAAAGTGTGCCATTTGTTATTTATGCAGATTTTGAAACTATATTAGAAAATCCAAAAGGTAACACTCCAGTTTCAGAAACGTCAAGTACAAAAACACTTAAACGTCATGTTCCCGCTGCGTTTGCGTACAATATAGTATGCTCTGTTGATGCCAACAATAACCGTTACGTTGCATATCGCGGGTCTGATTGCGTTGACAAGTTTATCGAATATATTTACCGCGATATTCGAGAAATTTATGCAATACTGAGTGAAAAATCACCTATGATCTTCACAGAAAATGATGCTCATGATTTTATGAAAAGCACACGTTGTCATATTTGTCATCTGATCATGTTTTCAGACAAAGTTCGCGATCATTGCCATATAACAGGTAGTTATCGCGGTGCAGCACATAGATATTGTAATTTACAATACAAACAACCCAAATTTGTACCTATTTTTTTCCATAATTTAGGTGGCTATGATTGCCACTTATTCATAAGACAATTAGGTGAACTTCCAGGAAACATCAAGATCATACCAAAAACTAAAGAAAACTATATTTCCTTTTCAAAATTTATTCCTGTTAGTAATAAGGAATTCATACAAGTGCGTTTTGTAGATTCGCTTAAATTTCTAGGTGCCAGTTTGGATAAATTAGCCAACACGATAAAAAAAGAAGAGTTTCACCATTTACGTGCTCATTTTCCGGTTGAAAGGCAATTTAATTTACTTACGCGAAAAGGAGTTTATCCTTACGAGTACATTAATAATTGGAAACGTTACGAAGAGGAAACTCTTCCAGGAAAAGACATGTTTTACAGCTCTCTTACAAACGAGCATATAACTAATCGAGATTATCAGCATGCGACATCAGTATGGGTTCATTTCAATATAAAAAATTTAGGTCAATATACTGATCTTTATTTAAAAACGGACGTTCTCTTACTGACAGATATTTTTGAAAACTTTAGAAAAACTTGTAAACTGCATTATAAATTAGATCCAGCTTTTTATATTACAGCACCAAGTTTATCGTTTGATGCAATGCTTTTTAAAACAGGAGTTGAGTTAGAACTCATTGACGATCTTTCCATAGTACGTATGATCCAATCCGGAATTAGAGGTGGGGTGTGCATGTGTTCGCACAGGCACGCTAAAGCCAATAATAAGTATTTATCTGATTATGAAGAGCACAATCCCGACAGCTTTATTGTATACATAGATTGCAATAATTTATATGGATATAGCATGTCTCAAACTTTACCATTATCAAATTTTAGATTTTTAAATCAAACAGAAATTGAAAAACTTGACATCCAAAACATTCCGAATGACGCAGAATACGGTTACATTCTAGAAGTTGATTTGCACTATCCGAAAAGCTTGCATGATCATCATAACGATTTGCCTTTTTGCCCTGAAAAATGCATTCCACCAGGAGGTAAAAATTATAAGCTTGTGCCAAACCTTTACGATAAATACCATTATGTAATGCATTATATTCATTTAAAAACGTGTTTGAAACATGGATTAATATTAAAGAAAATTCATCGAGTCATAACGTTTCTACAAAGTCCTTATTTAAAACAATATATCGATCTCAATACAAGTTTGAGACAACAAGCTCAATCTACATTTGAACAAGATTTTTTTAAGCTGCTTAACAACAGCATTTTTGGAAAAACGTTAGAAAACAATGAAAAAAGAGTTAATGTTCATCTAGTTAATGAATGGAGTGATAATAAGAACGTTACAAAAAAAAGACTAAGCGCAAACAAGTTGATTGCACAGTCCAGTTTTCATAGTGTTTCAATTTTTACGGAAAACTTAGTTGCAATACAAACGAAACCGGATCGAGTCATTTTAGACAAGCCTATTTACATTGGATTCGCGGTTCTAGAGTTGTCTAAAAGTCACATGTATGACTTTCATTATTCTGTTTTTGAACCAACATATAGAAATCGTCTGCGCATGTGTTATACTGACACAGACAGTTTTGTGTATCAAATTAACACAAGCGACTTTTATGAGGATATGAAAGAAGTTTTTGTAAATTTTTTTGACACCAGCAATTTCCCTGTCAATAATGCGTATAATTTACCACTTTTAAATAAAAAAGTTCCAGGCCTTTTTAAAGACGAAATGGGAGGGCAAATCATAACTGAGTTTGTTGGATTACGTTCAAAATTATATTGTTTAAAAACTGAAACTAGTTCTATCAAAAAGGCAAAGGGAGTTAAAACGTGCGTTGTTCGTGATATAACAATTTCAGACTACAAAAACAGTCTATACAAAGGGGAAATAATGCGCAAAACAAACGTTTTATTTAAATCAATTAAACATGAAATATTTACTCGTAGTGTAAATAAAGTCGCACTTTCGGGTAATGATGATAAGCGATATATTTCAAGTGACAAGATATCCACAAAAGCTTGGGGTCACGTGTCTATCCTTAACATATAACCTACAATTTTATTATATAAAAGCATTTTACCTAAGATAACTTATATACATTTATACTTGCTGCCTTTAACGTATTTTACCAAATTTACCTGCCTACCTGAGTGTATTTTTAAGTTCTATTTTTGTTTTAATAATAATAATAATAATAATAATAAATTCTTTATTTCAGGCAAGAAACCCATATACAAAATATAATTAAATTAATAAATTAAAATAGAATAGAATATCTATTTAGGTCATTTTCTATTACTGTCGCGATGCACAAGACCCCAATGCCTAAAAATAGAACAGTCAAAACGGTCCTTAAATGCTGATAAGATGGAATTACCAGATGTCCTTAACCTATTCCAAAATCCCGCAATGCGGGATCTGATGATCGCAAAAAAGTCGGTGACTCCAGCCTCGGCAAACATGAGTGATGCGCTGCAGTAGCGAGGCAATCTCATCAGAGTACGATAGGCATTATTGTATTGCACTCTGATGGTGCTCATTGCACGCTGGGTGTACTGAACCCAAAGCTGACATGTATAGAAGCATAGACAGTATGCTCTGAACAATGTCTTCTTCACATCCGATGTACACCCAGCAAATCTTCGTGCAAGCATATTGCTGCGCACAGCCATGGCTCGTCGCTCCCTTTCCACATCTGCATCGTCACTAAGGTTACTAGTCAGGATATGCCCCAAGTACCTAAACTGCACCACCCTTTTTACCTCGATTCCGCCCAAAAAAACCTGTGGAATTTTCTCAGGACCTTTGCCGTATTTAAAAACCATAAGCTTGGTTTTCGCCACATTATACTTCAGACCGTGGTCTTCCGCATAACGTTGGCATATGGCCAAGAGCTTATTCAAACCAGTGATTGAGGGGCTGAGAAGCACCATATCATCTGCATAGCTCAGGTTGTTCACACAGACACCTCCAGCATTACAACCTACTCTGGAGCTTCTCAGCTCCTCAATCAGTCCGTTCACGTAGATGTTAAAAAGGTCCGGAGATGTTAACCCCCCTTGACGTACACCGCATTCTAGCCTAAAGTCACTAGATGTCGCGTCGCCCCATCTTACACAATTAATTTGATTTTCATACCAATACTTCAACAGTTTGATGGTCTTTTGCGGTACCTGAGATCTCCCGAGTTTTTCCCACAGTAAATTATAATTGACCAGGTCAAAAGCCCGTGACAGATCCAGGAAGCAAGCGTAAACAGATGTATTGCGTTCAGTGTAATATTGTACTGCAGATTTTAGAGTAAATATCGCCGTATCTGTTGAAAGATTGGCACGAAAACCAAATTGAGCGTCATCAATCTTGAGGTGGCGTTGCAAGTCTGGATGAAACATTCTTTCAAAGATCTTACCTATTATAGTACCAAGTGATATAGGTCTATAGTTTCCTGTACTTGACATATCACCAGTTCTGTTCTTCGGTACAGGAACTACCATTGTTTTCATTAAGCCCCCAGGGAGGTAACCAAGTCTGTAGCATAAATTAAATAATGATGACAATAGATCATAAATCCTACTATTTGCATGAAAAATATGCTCTATACTCAAACCATCCCACCCCGGCGACTTCCCACGTTTCATCCGTTGAACAACACGAGCAATTTCGCCAGGATAAAATGTCAGTTTCTTAGAGCATGCATCTATATTTTCAGGTGTATGTACTTCACTAGCCTTACATGGTAATGGAACTATTTTAAAATGCTGCGCGAAAAGATCAGCAATGTTTTTAGAACCCCTAATATTATTAACACTGATAGGCATTGTCGGTTTGCTGCTTAGATTTTTTGTCGCATTCCAGAACTTAGGAAAATTTTTATTAGCTTGATGTAATGCAAGTATGTTCAGTTGAATGTTTTTTTCATTTGATTGGCACCACTTTAACTTGTTTTTAAAAAGTGATCTAGAAGCCTTCATGTTGTCGAATGCCCACCCATTATATGGTTTACCAACTATAAACCATACTGCGTGACATTGCTTGGCCCTCTCATGTAGTTCCCTAACATGGTAGTTCCATCCCACTACTTGTTTTGGGCGTTTTTGTGCACCGCGTCCAGAATCGAAAGATCTCTTCGATATCAACTGTAGTGACTTTACAATATCATCATAAAACTTATCAACTAATTCTAAATGTAGTTTACATGTTCCGTTAAAACAATTATCACAGTTTACTTCATAAAAAATATCTTTAAAAATATCACAGGTTAGTTTCGTATAAAGATCCGTTTGATTAATGTCTCTTTTTCCCCAGCGTATAGATCGTAGAGGGTCAGCTGTGGTATTTGTAATAGTTTCAGAGATCACAACACCAAGGTCACATTTCATAGTTAGGGGAACATGGTCAGACCAATATACACCATAGTCTATACTAACACTAATAACAGTTCGTCGAGCAGCATGCGTAGTCAATATGTGATCAAGCCAGGTTCGCGTCGCGTGGGCATCACTCGTGTAAGTGTAAGACTCTTTCGGCAGTAACTCCTCATCAACACATATAAAATTATTGTCCTCACAAAACTTGGCTAGTTCGAGTCCAAATGCTTGTTTCGGATCTGCATTGTAATCACCTAGGACATAGGCTGCCTCAACTTCAGAGTCCGCTATAATGGCAGATATATTCGCCAAGCATTCTGTAAACTCAACTAGGTTTTCTGGCTTATCGCACGGTAGGTAAACACTAAATATCAAAAATTTATGCTCCTGTATTTGTATTCGAACCGCCATTATCCGATCACTTTTGCACTCAATTGGCGTTACATCTTGAAATACTGATTTGCGCCACATAAGTGCTAAGCCCCCATAAGGTCTTCCCTTAAGGATACCTTGTGAGGTGTCAACAGACGATTTGCTGTGGCAGCTAAAGTCTGGATCTATGGAGTCAACGTAGCTCAAATCGTGGGGCAGGAGCCAGGTCTCCTGTAGGGCGATTATATCGGAGCGGAGACATATATCTTTTACATGGACATTTGCTCTTTTTAAAGATCGGCAGTTAAATGTTGTAATAGAAACAGAATCCATATTTATTTTTTATTTAGGTTATCTGTCCGAGCTTTACGCTCCCAATACCGGCGGTATACAAGTCCCTTCGGCCAAAAGTTGCTGTCAAGAAAACATGTCATTTTACTACTTTCGATAACGACCTTAAAAGATCTGAATGATGTTTCCTGATACTGCGCTAGCATCTCCACACTGACACATTGTTCACCTCTTTCCGAAATATGCGCCTGAATATCCATCTCGGTAACATTTTTATTCGCTCGGGATACGTATATTGAGCAATAAGTCTCCGCTGCCTTAATTTTACTGTCCAACAATGTACCACGCATATTTGTTTTTTTCACAATTTTTTTCTTACGATTTTCCACCAATATAAACGGATTTTCATCATTACTTGCTAAATTTTTAGTTGCATTAGCGTAAGTCTCAGTCGCATAGTTTTGGTTCATGTACGATGCATTCGATCTTGAGCTCGAAGCGCCCACGTTTGCATCACCTATACGGGTCGTTTTCGCATGACGCTTCGGATGTGCAGTGTTGTTTACAACCAGATCACGATAAAGTGGCGTGAACGCTGAATTCATGTTGGCGTGTGTCCCAAGTACAGGCGTAATAGGCGATTTTGGTATTGGTCGGTGCGGCGTATGTTGCGTTGATGGTTGCGAGACCACGACTGAAGATTGGTTATTGATGGTGTTCCGAAGATCCTCCATATCAGAACTGTACTTCAATTTCAAGTCACTTAGTTCAGTTCGCAGCATAGTAATATCCTTAAGTAATCGCGTTACGTCCACGTAATCAAATGTCACTGGTGGCAATCTGTTTAGGTCCTTAGCAACGAAGGACGGTTGTGCTTGAGGTTCAATCTCTTTCAGCACTTTAATTACATCTTTGATATTCTTTTTCTTCTTGTCGTCCCCCTTGCGGTGGATATTTTTAAGTCCATTACCACATAAATCAAATAAAACGTTCTTGCCTGTTTCAATTTCCGTGTCACTGAAGTTTGAAGCACATATCTGCACAATACTCAGTTCATCCAAAACATCAATTTTATTTTGAACAAATGATAAAAATTCGTTCACTATCAAAGACGTCATATTTTACAACTTGTACCACACACCAACTCAAACCGGCTGGGTGGTCAGAACAATACGCGTGCACGGCTCGACATCGCGCAGCACAATAATCAATGTAATTGTGTTTTATTATTACTTTAAATATTATTGTTTCATTTTGACTAGATTAATTAGTTTAAATATCTGTAGTTATAACTAATGTTTATTGTATAGTTTTAAGTAATGGTAATTGTATAGATAATGTTTAAATAAAATAAGATTTACATATAAAAATATAGTTTTTTTAATTATTCACCAATTCAGTATGACATTCAATTATCAACCTAATACCCAAAAAAATAAATTATCTAAAGTCGGTAGGAATGTAAGTAAGTAGGTAAAGTAAATGTGATGATTTGTGTGAAATTTGTGTCGCATCGTTCACACGAAGCAGATCTACTTACTAATAAATATCAAGTTCTCACGTTTTGCCTGCACAGCATTAAATTTTACGTAGAAGTTACTCGGTTGTTAATCTTGCTAGATTGCAAATATCAAATTCACTTTATTTGTAACAAAAACAAGTCATTTCTTGCTCATTCGTCATCGTGCCATCGTCACAGGCGTGCATCAATAAAATTTTGATTGTAAGTATTATTCTAATATTTTTTTCTTAAAGTACTATTGTTTTGTAATTTTATTGACACTTTGTATTTGTTTACAGAATCCCTCGCCGCAAACAAAATGAACAACCTTATTTTTGAGGATGATGTTCAGAGTTTAGTGGTCGAAGACGACCTGCCTGATTTTCCACCATCCCAGTACGCTCAGGATCCATTACAAGATTTCAGCGAACGGTATCCTGAGCTTGGCGCCAAAATCAGGCAAAAGGAAAAGAAAAAAAACAAAAACAAGCGAGATGCAGCAAAATTAAAAAACCTCAACATTCAAGATTCATTTATTGTGACAAGAAACTTGAGAAAAGGCCGAAGGCTTATACAAATTAAAGTGTTCGACCTAACCAGTGAAAAAGTGGATGACATTTTATTAAGTGCACAATATGTAGTGAGAGACATAGTGGATGACGTGATGGACGAAACGGAAAACGTAGTAAAAAAAATTTCTAAAAAACTTTGCGACGTAGAATTAGATAACGTTTTATAGATTCTAAAATAAGGTTCCTAATTTAATTGTATTTATTTATTATTTATTTATTAACAGTTTATGTACACAGAAACAAAAGTAACAATAATATTAAAATACAAATACAAATTAACTAGAAACTATGTACAAAGGTACTACTTATCCCTTAAAGGGATCTCTTCCAGTAGTCCTGTGATAAGAGTACTGATGAGAAAGCAAATTCTGTGTATAAATGAAACAATTAAATTTTTAAACTTTTAAATACAAGTAGTACTTATATACCTACTAAAAATATATAAATATAATAAACATACATATATATCAATATTACATACAATTAATAAAATAATACAAAAAAAATAATACATAAAGATAGTAATACAAATAATTATAAAATTCAAATATAATATGCAATACTAGACTAGAGATAAGTAGTGTTCTCTTACACGTCTCTTAAAAATGGATATAGTTTGGGACTCACGGATTTCCGATGGTAAGGAATTCCATAGCCGTACAGCATGGACAGTGAAGGAGTAGGAAAAAAAGTCGGTGGAATGGGAAGGTGTGGACAGAAGGGTCTTTTTATGTGCTCTGCATACAGCGTCTTTAGGATGTTCGAAAGAAAAACGCTGGCGCAGGTAGGAGGGGGAACAAGGATTATGTAGGATATTGTAAAGGAGGCACAGAATGCGAGTGTTCCTACGAAACCGGATCGGAAGCCACTGAAGCATTTTGCGAAACTCGGTGACATGGTCGTATTTCCTAAGATTAAAAATAAAACGAATTAATGAATTTTGCAATCGCTCCAGCTTGTTTAAGACTTCCTCAGTGGCGTCAATATAGCATGAGTCAGCGTAATCAATTATAGGTTGAATGAGTGTCAGGGCAAGGGTAATTTTTGTTTTTAGCGGAAGAAAGGATTGCAATATTTTGAGAGTATGGAATGAGTGATAAACCTTCCGACTAATTTCACTTACGTGGGCACTCCAGCCTAGGTTCGCATCAAAAACAACGCCCAAGTTCTTTACGGTCTCAGTAAAGGAAATGGGAATCCCATCTAAATAAATAAAAGGTAGTGAAGTAATATCAATACGCCCGCGAAAGTATCTGCTTCCTATAATAATAGCTTGGGTTTTGCTTGGATTGAGAAGTAAGCCAAAAGATGTAGCCCAGTTGTGAATTCGACGTAGATTATCATTTAAAAATGATATCGCGGAATTGATATCAGGTGCAGGAAAATGGGTGTAAATTTGCAGATCATCAGCATATAAATGATAATTGGAGGAAATGATTTTCGTAACAGAGTTGATGAAAACCGAAAATAGTAACGGAGAGAGCACACCACCCTGCGGCACACCCGCAGCAAGACCACACCAATCAGAAAATGACTCATCAATGCGAACCCGCTGCGAGCGACCACGAAGGTAGGAGTCAAACCAGGACAGGACGGAGGGGGAGACATTCAAGGATTTTAGGATTCCGAGAAGGACGTCAAAGTCTACAGAGTTAAATGCATTGCTAAAATCCAACAAAATTAGTATAGTGAGATATTTTTCCTCCAAGGCCCAACGGATATCATCAGTTACATTCACCAGTGCGGAGACGGTGCTATGGGCAGGACGGAAACCTGACTGCTTTGGGCTGATAACTTTGTTGGTAATCAGAAACGCAGATAGCTGATCATGGACAATGTGCTCAAGAACTTTTGAGAGGAAGGGCAGGATAGATATCGGACGAAAGTCAGAAAGGGATGTAGGATTTGAAACCTTGGGCAATGGAATTATGTGGGCATACTTCCAGGAAGATGGGAAAGTTGATGAAGAGAGTGAATAATTAAATAAATGAGTAAGGATTGGAACTAACACAGGCAGGATCAAAGTAATCATTCTTGAACACAAATCATCATGTCCAGTAGATGTAGATCTAATGGACATGACAGCTTTTTTAACGTCCTCCTCGGTTGTGGCGACAAAGTTGAAGGTAGGATGTAGTGAGGGAGAATTTAAAATGTCACTTAAAGTTTTGGACTTGATATCGGGGTCGAGATTAGTAGGAGGTGTCGAAAAATGAAAATTTAGTGACTCTAAATCAAAGTCTTTGACAGACGCTGTAGAACACTTGCCGACTCCCACAGACTTCAAAAAGTTCCAGACTTGAGAACAGTTGCGGTTAGTAAGTGAGTCATGAAAGTATCGTCGTTTAGCGTTGCGGCACAAGCGAGTACAGCGTGTACGGAGATCTTTGTATAAGTTAAAATTACTTTCAGTAGGACAACGCTTGTACCTTAGCTTAGCCTTGTCTCTAGATCTCATTAAATCTTTAATGGATTCAGTAAGCCAAGGCGCTGGGTTGTACTTGACTCGAACACGTTTGAGGGGTGCATGTCTGTCATAGAGGCTTAAAAGAGTGTCAGCAAAATATTCTACTTTATCGTCTAGGTTATTTGAGTCATATACAGGATCCCAATTAATGAGCTCAGCATCGCGCAGCAGGTTTTCAAGCTGAATATTGTTGAAGCTGCGTAAGATCAACGTTTTAGGTCTTCGTTTTGGAGGGCGAATGCGATAGGATGTAAAAAGTAGGTCGTGGTAGGAAAATGGGGAAGTAAGTTGCCCATGACAGTCAACGTTGTTTGGTGAAGAAACGATCATTAAATCCAAAAGGGAAGGAGTATTGTTGGGAGAGTGGTGGGTCGCAGAAAGGGGTAAAATTTCGAGGTTAAATGAGGAAATAGTGGATTCTAATTTGTGGGAGCGGTAATCGTTTTTCAATAAACACGTGTTAAAATCGCCCATCACACAAACATGCTTATAAAGGGTGCACACATCATTGAGTAATGTCTCAAAGGAATCAAAGTAATCCACATTGAGATTAGGGCTGTAGAACACGACTAGCACCATTTGTGTGTGATTTAGGGTGATTTCAACGGCCAGGTACTCGGCGGAAGCGGAGTAATGTGAAGGAGAGGAACTGATGATTTTAAAAGGTATATCCGCACGAAGATACATGGCCACGCCACCGCAGCCCTTTCCGGTCCTATCATTCCTCACGAGTACATAACCAGGAAGAGGATATTGGGTTGATGGCAACGAAGGTTTGAGAAACGACTCGGAGATTAGAAGGGCATCAAGAGGTAGATCGCTAAATGTTGCCAGAAGATCAGGATAATGCTTAGGAACACTTTGTGCATTTATGTGCGCTATGTTAAAGTTGAGTGGATAGTTGGAAAAAAATGTCAGTAATTGGTCGTTCAAGGAAAGCGGACAAGATGAACTTTCGGCGCTAGCAAAGCTAGCCGTGGACGAGCAAGAGAAAAAGCTCTCATCAGAATTTATATTGCTCATAAATATAAACAATAGAAATATATGAATAATATAATATTATATATACAAAATAATAATAATAATAAAAAACAATAAATACTTCGAATAAACTACAAACTTATCTATAAAACTAGCAGAATAGCCGAACTCACGTACTCATATCTTAAAGAGAAAAAAAAAAGAAACAACCAAATACTGCAAACACAATTTGTAAACCTAAGAAAGAAAAAAAGAAAAATTTATAATAATACAAAGTGCAAAAAAAAATTTAAAATATTTATACATACCTTATAAAAAAGTAGCATTATATTAACATTGTACACTGCAAGGCTTATAAAGGTGTACCTTTGCCTACCAAAAAAAAGTCAACTGTCAATGTAAAGAAAGAATGATTGAATAGATTGAATGATTAGTACTGACTGACAGACATTATTATGAGCTAATACAATACAAGTAAAAGTAGCTAGCACAAATGAAGTTTTGATTACTGGCAAAAGAAGATATTTATTATTATAAATAAAAGATCGTAACTTAACTACTGTCGGCGACGTGTTCTTCTTGGCGAATTAACTATAGCAGTCCTGTCTTGATCTGCAGACGACTTTGTGTTATCAGCAGAAGGAAACTTGGCTATAAGATCTTCAAGGGACGCGGAGGTTTCCAATTTTATGCGTATATACTTTTTAAAATAAGATAATGTTAGTTTAAGTTAGTTTTTTTGTTATTTATCATTATAGATTGTAAAACTAGCTAATAAGTATTTTAAATAAAACATTTTTTTGTTGAAGTTACATATTTTTTTATTTACGTCATTAAATTTTAATCAAAAAGAGAAAATTGATACATAGAGTTATCAATATACCATTTCTTTAAACATAAAACATTTTTCAGTGCACATTGTTTCATGTGGTTCACACAATTAAATCTTTCATATTTTTCACAATACTTTTCATGTAGTTTTGCAATATTAGGACAACCTTTTTCACCAATATCAATCACTTTACAGTTTAAACAAAGTTCTTGAATCCATTTAATTTTTTCGAAGCCTTTGGTTATTATTTTCTTATCTTCAATATAAGGTATAATCACACGTCGAAATTCACGATGATCAATAAATCCTTCACTCCAGCGTATTCCTCGATTTTTCTCTAACCAAATTATTTGTTTCTTCTCGTCATCTGATAGACGTTGAAATGAATACGGGGGTTTCACGATAAAGGTTTGGGTATGATGTCGACTAGCTATGGCAATTTCTTTGATGATAAAATTATTTCTTTTATCTTTAAAACCTTGGACATCCACGATAATTATATTAGAGTTCATGATATTTTTTTAACAATGTTGGTCAATGGTTTATATTCAAAAATACAGTCGTTTAAAATAAGGCAGTAGGCAGATGTTTGGTCAGGTATTTCTACGTTACTTTCCAATTCTAACCTTATATTAACAACAGGTCCAGATTTTAAATCATCTATTTGCCTTGAGCAATCTATAACAAAAAGAGGAGCTTTCTCTTTAAAGTCTTTTATATCTAACAACGGTTCCGATCTGCGACCGTAATACGACTGTTGAAATTTGAAATATTGTTCGTATAATAAAGCATATTGGTTGTTTGCAAAGTTAACGTTAAGACTTTCGTAAGGATAGTATGAAGAATTGAGAAATACTTTGACGTCACGTAAGTCACAATGATCAAAACGAGACATATCTTGCAGTACATTATTTTTACGATTTGTTTGTAAACCTATGATAACATATCGAGGTTTTTCTATTTGGGATGAGGTTTTTATAGACCACGTATGTTTAGTAGTTTTTGGTAATAGAGGATATTCATATATATCCCAATTTCTGAATGCTACTTGAATTGGGCGATCTTTTTCCAGTAATTTCAGTAAATTTATTTTATCTTTATCTGATACTTTAACGTGTGGAACTCGCCAAATTATTTTGTGTATTTCAATATCGTGTACAAATTCGCCAGTATTCAATTTTATCCCATTCATGTTGTTATTACTTCGCAGAAGAACTAATTCATGCTTACAATTCATAATTATATTTTTGTAATCTTCAGCAAAACCCAAAATATTGCTTAGTGGTATAGAAGCTGAGAAATTGCCATTAGATTTTGTTCCATTTATATCCCAACCCCATGACTTGGCTACTTTAGCATCATTATCACCGAATGACACTAAAGACTTCATTGTTGTAGTAATACCAGTGTTTTTAACCTTATCTATTTCAATTCCATTTAATTCGTATCGAATATCTTGAAACAAGTAAAGTAATGCATTGTTTGTTAACTCTATGCTGAGAACTTTTTCTTTCGTTTCTCTGTTTTGGACGTAGACTAACCCTTCCAAATACAGAGTGCTGGCTGATGGTAAGACATACAAATCTTGTTGGTTGATTGGAATTCGTATTTCATCATTGTTGTTGAAGCTGTTTCCATATGGTTTATACGAGTGAAATTCAATGCTTTCTATTGACGTATCGTGGACAGGAGAACTAGTTATATTAGGAATACTCATTTTAGCAATCCTATATTTTTAAGAAATTCTTGATTTTCCGCGCTTAGTTTAGTTTTATTTTTTCGAAGGGTTGTTGCTTTGAGGGTGGTCGATTTACAACTGTTTATTTTCGCAGTTGAAAGTTTATTTTTATTTGATACCTTTAAATAGTTTTTCAGCTTTTTTGTAACCGGACTAAGCCGAGGATTACCAATGTAGTTAAAATTAATCATTTCTTTTCTTAATATGCAGATACAATTGAATTTCTTCACCACGTAAATTTATCAAATTGTTTTTATGATCAATTAATTTTATATTAATATTACTTATATCACATTGATTCACTGGAAAATATATTATATTTTTTGGTATTTCTATTATTCTATATCCAGGTGGCACATTTGGTGCGAATTCGTAAATTGTGTGACTTGGTTTACCATTAATATAAGAACCACTAATAATATCACATTCAACCCTCACAATGGTTGTCGATAGAATGTTTACCGGTGACGAAGACTCGTGTAATTTATTAGCTTTCAGAGTAAGGCCACTGAACCCTAAAATTGCACCAAGGGAATTCTTTTTTTCAAAATGGACATCTAATGTGCAGTACAAAAATGTCTTCAGTGTATTATTATTACAGTAGAGGTTAAATGAACACCCTTTGATGTTATTTTTTAAGTAATCACAGATATCCTGAAATTCATAGGCTCCTTCTGGAATTTCCACAACTTCATTGGCTCCATAATGAAATTTGTTATTTGTTGTATCTATATTTGGGATTGAGTTAAAAGTAGACAGATACAGTAAGGCACACTCATAATGACCATCTAATTGTAAACTCGGAGTGTGTGTGGTTAATAAAGCGGGAGAATTGCCAGTTATTGATAGTGTGAATGACATTGTAGGTATGATGAAATTAAAACGATAAGTCTCAATTTATACAACTTTTATTCCAAAAATTTAATAAAAATTCTAAGCACAGGTGTCCACAATTTATAGAATTAAATGTTTGATGTCTCTCATAATTATATAAAATATAATTGTTATTTAAATATTGAATTATCTCTTTCGGTGGTTTCAAATCACCGTAGCTATCATAGTACTGACAGTAATCACCGAGTTTAACGTAGGCTACCCAATGTGTACCTTGATTGCTAGCATTGTCTAAGTTAACAATACCGCACTCAATGGGTCTTATCTTTTTTGGTAAAGTATCTCTCATAAATACTCCTCTAAAATGGGGTATACAATCTTTTGCGAATAGTTTGATATCAATATCGGTTAGAGCACGATTAGGAAGCCTGTTTTTCAGTTTTTTGAACTTTGTACATAAATTCCATGTCCATTTTTATAAGGTCTAACATATAATCCTCTTCCTATAGCAATTGCCTTAGTTGGTTTTGGGGAAGAATCTGATATTTGCTTTTTAACGGTCAGGAAATCATTTACGGTTTTGGCAATGGCAGAAGCACCTCCAGCTAAACTACCTAAAGCAGATAGTCCAGCGAAAATAGGTATTAAAGGTAAAATTCCTCCAGATTTTGGGACAGGTATAACACGCGGAATACGAAAATCTTTCTCTTTACCAACTAATTTTTTTGCAGCTGAGTAAGCATACTTGATGACTGATTTACTACTTTTATTTTTTAATTTCTTAATCCCACGACGTAGCTTGGAAACTAATGACTTAAATTTCTTGACACCTGCGCCTGTCTTTATTTTTGCTTTCATAACTTTATTAACAAGCCACGAAGCCATTTTTTCTCCTCTACTTGCATCTTGCGATCGGAGTCTTTGCTTAGCTTGCTTCATGAGTTCTATATCAGCTTTGTTTCGTTCGTCGCTATTACTAAATACACCGTACGCGATATCGTGTTCCTTACAAGCTTCGTCTAATAAATTTATTCCTTTATCTCCTCTTGCTAAGCGTCTTTTCAACTTAGTACCTGGACCACAATAATTGTATCCCGGTAAATGAAGCTCTACTGGTAATTTATCTATTATTGAATTAACAAGTCCTTCTCCCTTCATCGCTCATTTTGCAATAATGCAATATAGAGTCATCCGACAATTTATACTACTAAAGCACTTTTATTAATCCAACTGTTTTCTTTGTTACTAAATCCCAACCATTTCACATATAATTTGTTTCCTTTTCTTTTAATAACCTTTTCAATCAGGTAGACTTTCGGGCATTTGGATTTTTGGAGTTCTTTTTCATAAAATGTACCAGATATCAATTGTTTCTTTAGATCTTTAATATAAAATGTTAACGGACACGTCTTGTTTACTTTAAAAATTTGAAAGATTTCGGTAGACCAATTTGGTGTATATCCTTTTTCGAAACAACTTTTGTATTTACTTATTCTAACAAAATCACCTACTTTTAATTTGGATTTAGGTTCTTGACCACACTTTTGTGATTTTTCTATAATGCGCAGTATATCAACAGCGTTATTGGATTTAACATCGATCGGTGGTTTGGCCATTTCTTTATATTAATTAAATTACGCTCTCATTGTACTTCTGGCACGCTAAACCGAGTAAGTAACCTGCTGGTGGATCAGTGGTGGATTAGTACCTACTCTTCGACCAGCACGCAAAGTCTTTACCAAAGTTAGTGAGGACTAACGCCATCTATGAGATGTCTGTGTAAAACCGCCCGCTACGTACCGCTAACACGCGCGCCCGCCGCTCCCGAATGTTTTTTAATATTTCCTGGATTTTCGCTTCTGAACCCAATTTTGAACTTTGTGATACTCTTGTGAAGTGTCAGTGCTGGTCTTCGCATCAGGGAAACTTTACCTGGATTCGCCGCAGGAAGCATATGAGGTTGGTGGTGTCAATTAGTGCTGAGAGCGTATTACTTTGATTTAACTTGAATAGATTAATTACCCAGCGACCTATCCGCATACAGTCCACTATAAAATTAATGAGGATAGCAATATCTTCAACACACCATAATTTTGGTCTCTTCGAACCTGGATATTTAATTTGTTAAAATCATTCATCTTAATCTTGTGCACAGGACATTGAACCTTATTGCTTTCTTGTTAGTAGTTGTTTTGGTATCAAACATATTTATGCCACGCAAATTAATTTTCTTAAAATATGGTATATTTCATATTTAAAACCTAATATTTCTGTTGTATTAATACTTAGTTACTATTTATTTACGTATATATATAACTAAACATCGCATTTATACTGTTTTAAGCAATTTAACTCAAAATTAGTTAACGCCCGGTTAATTGACGGTGGTTCGAAAAATTAAAGTAGTTGTTAACGCACGGCACTGACGCTGTTCTTATCATAAGAAATATTTCACGTTCTTTAACGTTTACAAAACTTTATCTTGTAGCTGTATTTCTTTAATCAGCTTACATTATTGTTCGGAAATCTCTTATACTTATATATTTTACATATTTAACATTTTTATAACTTTTACTAAAATAGTTATCAATAGTGTACGGAGTGGACTACAGTTAAGATAACGCTTTCGCATCATAATTAACGCAACGCACATTTAGGTATTGTCGTACCCCGCACTGTAGGTACATTCCGGCGCTCGCCGCTCGCTCGACACTCGCTATACAAGTTTGCACGCGGTTTCGGTTATTTATAACGCACGCATATTTATTATTACATTTTAAACGCTTTAAAAATCGAAATTAACACTAAAGCGTTTCGTTTTTAATTTATTGTTATTTTATATAGATAAACGGTGAGATGGCTGACGTAACAAACAAAATTAAATTGTATGAAGCAAAACGCGCCCAATACTTTAATTCTTTACAACGGACACTCGATCTCATTCCGGATTTACGTAGTGAAAAGTCTTGTTCTAATTTTATAACTCAGGCTCGCTTGATAGATCAACTTAGAAATGAGTATATACAGATAGTTGATCAACTTAATTTATATCACCTGGAACAAGATTCATCTTACGAAGTCAATTACCAATCGCTTAGTACATTCAATGAGATGTTTTACTTAATAAAGACTACGCTCGAACGCTTGGAGAGGAAGAGTGCAGCCGCGTCCGCCCCCGCGCCCGCTCCGGCGCAGCTCGACCGCGGTCCGGCCGCTGCGAACTTTGTTAAAATTCCACGAATTACGCTTCCCGTGTTCGATGGTGAAATTCAGAATTTCCCTTACTTTTACGAAACCTTTAAACGCGTCATACATGACAACCTAAGCCTATCGGACTCGGAACGCGTCCATTACTTAATTGGTCATTTAACAGGGAAGGCATCCAATATTTGTGCCGGTCTTATTCCCTCAGCGGATAATTATAATATTATTTGGAAAGCATTGATAGATAAATACCAGGACAACCGCGTCTTGGCAACTTCTTATTTAAACTCATTATTTTCGCTAAAACCGATCACTAATTCATCCGCTGTTAATTTAGAAAAATTCATTGACAAGTATACCGCTTTAATTTCCGCACTCAAACAACTCAAGGTCAATGACCTCTTAGACTTTGTGTTTGTTTATATGGGTTTAAAGTTATTGGATTCCGATACCGCTAGGGCTTATGAATCATCGCTTCGGGGATCGAAAGACGCTATGCCATCTTACGATAGCTTCATTTCGTTTGTAAACGAGCAGGTAAAAATCCTGCAGCGCACCGCCACGACGCGCGGCGGCGCTAGCAGCACCGGCGCGCGCGCCACTCCGCCTACTTCTTCTCGTACGCACTCTGCCTTTGTGTCGACGCAACCGCCCCATGACAAGTGCTTGTGCTGTCATGGCGAACCGCATCATATTTATAGCTGTTTGAAATTTAAGCAACTAGAACCATATGACAGATATAAGTTCGCAAAAATCAACAAATTGTGTAACAATTGTTTGAGTTCGCTTCATTTAAGTATTAATTGCAAATCCACCTCTAACTGTCGCAAGTGTAACGCAAGGCATCACACTTTGCTACACTTTGGGGATAATACTAAGTCGCATCATTCAAGTTTACCCCAAAACCAAATTGCATTTAATCGCGTTGATTCAATTTCGCCCAAGGTCACGTCGCAATCTCCACAAGATCAGTCGCAATCAGACAAAGTAGTTTTATGCACATTGTCGTCAACCGCCTCTCATGCTTCGCACGCTACAACTAATGTTTTAGCCACTGTCCAATTATATGTGATCGCTCACAACGGTCAAGAGCATGTTGTTCGCTGTTTGTTGGATCCAGGTTCACAAAAACATTACATAACCGCAAAATGCTGCGCTAAATTAGGTTTACGTCCTAACCGCAATTCGCCTTCCGTTACTGTTACTGGTATTGGAGGCACTGCCCAGGTGGTTCGAGGCTCAGTTCAGTTATCTATAAGATCTAGGTTCAGCGCCATTTCTTCTTTTGTCATTGATGCTTTAGTGCTGAACCAAATAACGGGACAGCTGCCAGTGTGTCCAGTAGATCCATCTTCTATTTCAGCGTTTGGTCGCATCCCGCTTGCTGATGATCTATGGCATACGCCTGGCGATGTTGACATTTTGTTGGGTGTCAATCTTTTTGCGCAACTCCTGCTACCTGGCAAACTCTTTAATAAACCTGGACATCCAACCGCATTAGAAACTGTTTTAGGTTATATAATCCTTGGTGAAACACCTATTTCTATTTCTCCTCCGCATTCATCATATTCCTTATGTTCCATCGCCACTTGCGAAGTGGAATCTTTAGTTCGCAGATTTTGGGAGATAGAAGAGGTCGATGCTAAGCCGCCGCTCAGTGTTGATGACAAGTACTGCGAAGACTTATACGCTGCAAGCACAACTAGAAACGCGTCTGGGAGATATAACGTCGCACTTCCCTTTCAACGTGATCCTAGTTGTCTAGGGGATACTTACGATATTGCACGGCGCAGGTTTCTGTACCTGGAACGTCGTTTTGAATCGCAACCGCTTCTTAAAGAGCTTTATGATGATGTCATTAAGGATTATCTGCAGAGATCCTATTTATCGCCTGTGATCGATGACTCTCATGATTTCGCTTATTACATTCCGCAACATCCTGTCTTACGAGAGGATAAAGTTACGTCTAAGGTCCGACCTGTGCTCGACGCAAGCGCAAAATCTGACAACGGTATCTCGCTTAATGATATCTTGCACTGTGGCCCAAATCTTCAGAAAGACATATTCGATATTCTTTTAAATTTACGCCTTTTCAAAATTGCTATTAGTGGAGATATCCAACAAATGTATTTGCAGATCGAGGCCCGCGAGCAAGATCGTCCCTTTCAACGCATCTTATATAGATTTAACCGCAATGACCTGTTACAAAAATACGAATTTAGTCGGGTCACCTTTGGTTTAAAATCCTCACCTTTCCTTGCATTGCGCACCGTCGCTCAATTAGCAAGTGATGAAGGTCCGCAATATCCTTTAGCTAAAGAAGTCGTAGAGAGAGATCTATATATGGATGACGTTGCTAGCTCTTTCCCAACCGTAGATATTGCAGTTGAGGCATCCCGCCAGTTAATCAAGCTGTTCTCGGCCGGGGGCTTTCAACTCGGCAAGTGGTCTAGCAACTCTTCGGCAGTCCTGGACCACATACCAGAATCTCTTCGGCTAACGCAAAATGTTAATTTGGATAAAGGTGACACTATCAAAATTTTAGGACTCCGCTGGCTTCCTTCAGAAGACGCTTTCGCTTTCCACGTTAATTCTGACAATCGCCCATGCACCAAAAGGAACATACTATCATCTGTCGCGCGACTGTACGATGTCTTGGGTCTTGTCGCTCCTGTCGTTTTATTCGCCAAACTCTTAATTAAAGAGTTATTTCTTTTAAAAGTCGATTGGGACTCTGTTCCTCCGCCGCATGTTACTCAGTTATGGGATAAATACGTTGTCGAATTACCACTTCTGTCAAATCTTAGATTTCCGCGTCACATTGGTGTAGTTTCTCAATGTTCCATATCCATACTCGGATTCGCAGATGCCAGTGAAAAGGCGTACGGTGCAGTGGTGTACGTACGTGTTGTTACTCCAAGTTCACGCACAGTTACCTTAGTGACTGCAAAGTCAAAAGTCGCACCCATTAAGGTTGTTTCTCTCGCACGACTGGAGTTATGCGCTGCTCTCCTCTTGTCCAAACTCATCAAGCGAGTAATTAATATATACTCCGCTCGTTGTTGTATTAACTCCGTATTTGCTTTCTCGGATTCGACTGTTACGCTAAACTGGATACATTCTTCTCCACATAGGTGGCACACATTCGTCGCAAATCGTGTTGCAAAAATACATGATAACTTACCCGCTAGTACATTCTTCCATGTCAGAGGTAAAGATAATCCTTGTGATTGCCTTTCCCGTGGTTTGACTCCCGCGCAGCTCCTGGACCATCCTCTATGGTTCCACGGGCCATCCTGGGCCATGCTGGATGAATCAGAATGGCCGATTGAAACTTTCACCGCACGCAGCATTACCGACGACATGCCGGAACTGAAGGTCAAGACGCAGTCGTATGTCGCCACAGTTCCAGACGCACCTATTCCGTATAGGTTATCATTAGATTATTCTTCCTGGAGTAAGTTCCTACGTGTGCTCGCTTATGTGCTGAAATTTACCAAGAGGATAAGGGGTAATTTGACAAACACAGATCTCGAAAACGCTGAAACGGAAATACTCCGGTGTGTTCAGTCCATGCATTTTGCATCAGATATTGACAACATACGCAAAAATAAACCTTGTTCATCTTCGCTTCGCAAGTTATATCCCTTTCTGGATAGTAATGGTCTGTTACGAGTAGGTGGCAGACTTTCGCATTCTTCGGAATCTTATAACTATATGCATCCAATTCTACTTCCTAAGAATGAACATGTAGTTACGCTTATTATTATGCATTACCATGTACGCAACCTCCATGCAGGTCCCGCTCATTTATTATCACTCCTCCGCTCTAAATTCTGGATACTCAAAGCCAGAGTAATAATCCGCTCAATTGTTTCGAAATGCAATACATGTTTTCGTTATAAACCGCATTCCAATACGCCTTTTATGGCTGACTTGCCACCCGCGCGGGTGAACGCTGCTAGCAAAGCTTTTCTTCACACTGGCTGTGACTTTGCTGGACCTTTATTTATAACTCCCTACCGGGGTAGGGGTATAAAATCACACAAAGCATATATTTGCCTGTTTACTTGTCTCACTACCAGGGCAGTTCACATTGAGTTGGTTAGTGAGCTGAGTACGCCTTGCTTCCTTGCTGCACTGAAACGCTTTCTGTCTCGCCGCGGCCAGGTTCAGTGCATATACTCTGACCACGGCACCAACTTTGTAGGCGCGAGGTCTTATTTGCGCGAGCTTTACTTGTATTTCTGGAAAGAGTGCAAGCAGGCTTGGCAAATCGAGCTCTCATCGCAACGCATCGATTGGAAGTTTATTCCGCCCCACGCACCGCATTTCGGTGGCTGTTGGGAGAGTGTAATCAAATGCATTAAAACTCATTTGCATAAAGTTGTTGGCGCACAAATTCTCACCTTCGAAGAACTTTCGACTGTACTCGTGCAGATAGAATCTCTGCTTAATTCTCGACCGCTTACCGTTCTTAGTTCTGACCCCTCAGAGCCCGAGGCTCTAACACCCGCGCACTTTCTGCATACAGCACCGCTGAAGATCCTCCCTGCTTTTCCAGTCGAAACCGCATCTGCGCATTTACTAAAACGTTACGAGCTCTTGGATAAACTTGTGCAATCGTTCTGGAAAAGGTGGCGTTTGGAGTATCTTCATACACTTCAAGCTAGGCAGAAGTGGAACACACCTTCCTTTCCTATTTCGAAAGGAACGGTCGTCGTTGTCATGCAGGATAATGCTTCACCTCTCACTTGGCCCATAGGTGTTATCACTAATGTGATACCGGGCAAAGATGAGATCATCCGCATTGCTGAGGTTAGAACTAAGTACGGTACATACCAACGCCCAGTTGTCAAACTGTGTCCACTTCCTACGCAGTAATTAAAAACGCATTTTTTATATATTGTAACGCATATTTATTTTTATCTATTTATCGCAACTTAATACGCATACATGTAGATATTTATTTTACGCACTAACCGCATTTTTTATATTTTTTCATTCCGCATCGCACTAAAACTAACGCATCGCAATATGGTTCAATGAGCTGTACTTTAGCACAATGTTTTTTTTAATTTTCTTGTTTTTTATTTTATTTCGCGCCTCTCTTTGAAAGAGGATCTTTCAAGGCCGGGGGCATATGGTTTGGCCATTTCTTTATATTAATTAAATTACGCTCTCATTGTACTTCTGGCACGCTAAACCGAGTAAGTAACCTGCTGGTGGATCAGTGGTGGATTAGTACCTACTCTTCGACCAGCACGCAAAGTCTTTACCAAAGTTAGTGAGGACTAACGCCATCTATGAGATGTCTGTGTAAAACCGCCCGCTACGTACCGCTAACACGCGCGCCCGCCGCTCCCGAATGTTTTTTAATATTTCCTGGATTTTCGCTTCTGAACCCAATTTTGAACTTTGTGATACTCTTGTGAAGTGTCAGTGCTGGTCTTCGCATCAGGGAAACTTTACCTGGATTCGCCGCAGGAAGCATATGAGGTTGGTGGTGTCAATTAGTGCTGAGAGCGTATTACTTTGATTTAACTTGAATAGATTAATTACCCAGCGACCTATCCGCATACAGTCCACTATAAAATTAATGAGGATAGCAATATCTTCAACACACCAATCGGTTTACACTTAATTGTTCGGTGAACAGTAGTATTGTACGTTAATACAACATCTTCAATTGGCTTACCCAACCATTTATAACTTCCTACTAGACTAAAATACTTGTATAGTTTGTTTTTCAAAGTTCTGATTACTCTTTCAACGATTGAAGCCTTTTTAGTTGAATATGTAGAATAATGATTAATATTATAAACACTCATAAGTTTTTTAAAAACATCGTTGTAAAATTCTGTACCTAAATCTGTTTGCAAATTTTTTGGAACATTTCCTTTTTTAAATAAAATATCGAACTTCTTAGCAATTTCTTCCTTACATTTGGTTTTTAAAGAAAAAGTCCAAACATATTTTGAAAAACAGTCAATTACAACCAATATGTATTTGTAATTATTGTTAAATGATGCAATATTTCGTATATCAATTAAATCGGCTTGCCACAAATCATTTAATCCTTTAAGTATTACATGGCGGCGATGAAATTTTTTTCTTGCCTGTTTATGAATTTCGTCCACAACAACTTGCTTACTCATGTTTGGTTGGTGAATTAATGAGGGAATTTATTTCAGTCTTGTTGTAATAATCTTTGAAATAATTTGTCAAAAGGTCAAGAAATTGTCTTCTTATATTCGTTTTTTCACGTAATAACTGCTCTTGAGTACAGTAATTACTAAGCACTTGATCAACATAATTCTTATTAACAGCATCAGTGGGTTCTATTGGTGATTGTACGCCTTTGATTATTGAGGAGTGTAAATTAAGTATTCTATTTTCTAATTTTAGTTCATTTTCTGGACTAATACTTTTGTTAGCCTCACGCATCAATTTGTCAACGTACTCTTTATTAGCTGCATCATCCTTATTTTTTGGTGGTAATAAGCCTTTTAAATTAGCCGATTTGAGATCAACATCACCAGATTCATTCCTTTTAACGAAATTATCGAACTCAAATATTTCACCTACACGTAAGCGTTTGTGGACATGATGTCCAAATTTGTCGATATTCATATTGATCAGCTCCAAAGCTAAGATAATTTGTAACTGTTATAACATTGTACGTTTCTGTATATATATACTAAAAAATAATACGATGTTCCTTTAATTCTTCAATTATTGATAGAATCTCATTATCCAATCCAGTGTTACCAGCTTGTTTTGATGCAATCAAAAGTTTTAACCTTTCTACTAATTCATTAGGGTCATCCCAATACACATAATCTGTGTTTTTATTTACGACTTTTAAAATGGGTAAACCTTTACCGCTTGATTTAAAATTCTCTGAAGCTGATGAAACTTGAAACATCGGTTTAATTATACTTAAATATTTTTGACCTTTATTACTTTTTATTGGTTTCGAAGGATCATACTCTCGACGATGAGCATTTGTTTTTAAAAGAATTGTTTTGTAATTGCTCAAATCTTGCTCTTTTACCAGAGATAAATTTGGGTTTTTATTTAAAAGTAATTCATCAATTCCCGGAGTTCTTTTAAATTGCTGTCCAGAAATCACTATAAAATCGTTGGTAATATTAATGGGAAATGAACCCATAAAAGGCTTTCCATTTTCAGCTCTAACCCCGAACGGGATATCGTAGAAATTTTCTGAAGAAAGCGACCAACTAGATACATCTTCAGGCTCACAAGTAGATTCGAATGATGTATCGTGATCTTCACTATCTGAGGCACTGGGGTCATCACGCGAAGAAGTTTTTTTTATAACTGTGTCATTTAAATTTTGATCAGATAAAGTAAAATTTTTAATATCAGATTCTCTCATACCTGAATCAAAACTTTCTTGACTTTTATTTTTATCATTATTATTAGCTACCATATAGTTTAAAGGGGTGGTTATCGGCTCGAAAACTGTTTGAAAAACCATCTCATTATCAGTTTTTAAATCACGCATTTGTTTAACCTTCTTTTTAACCACTTCGGCTGCTTTTACGATTTGTTGTTTAATTTCCCTTTCCATCGTTGTAATGGATACAGCATGTAGATGTGCGAATAGAAAAATGACGAGATTCTGCTTAATTCATTAATATTTATACTTTTTTTCTGGCCATCAAATATCTTATTTTAATCCAATACAATAAAAGTATCAAATGTCTTTCTGTACCCTCCATTGTTTTTGTTGCCTTCCTTATTTATAACTAAATAGCTATATGGTTCTTCCCAAACTTTTGCACACATCGTTCGAAATTTTAACCAGGACATGTCGGTGTTAACGTGTTCATCGTAGATGTGTTTCAAATTAACATCATCTTGTTTGAATAAAACTAAAAGATTAGCGTTATCCCTTATAAGCTGCTTAGGTATTTTTGTGTATGTTTGATTCAAATAAAAGCAGTCGATATACTTATGCCTACCCATAGCAAAATAGTCTCTTATATTATTTTGTTTTTCAGTAGCTACGTCATCAAAAATTATGATTGAATTAGGTTTAGCTTTTTGAGGACTGATAACCTCTTCATTAGCATGGTATTTGTAATAAGACACTTCTGGAATTCTCTTGAAAATATTTTCTAGAAACATGTATTTTGGTTGATATAGTGTCTTTGAATAGATATATACATTAATAAAACGCAATCCATTTTCATGTAGGAGAAGTCCAATCACCAAATTAGTTTTGCCGCAATTGGATGGTCCACATACAATGCATCGTATTGTATTAGGAAGTAATTTACCGTGGCGTAGCGCGGTCTTCTCACTATCAGAACAAATATTATCAAATGTCAATGATAGTGGTTGTTTTTCAAATCTCATTTTTATGTTTCCTCTTTGACAAATGTTATTGAAGTAAGTGTAAACTTCATATATTCTATTTTTATTATTTCATATGTGGCTAGATTCAGTGCAATCAACGCAGTGAAGTGAATAATATTTTTTGACAGATATTTCCTGATGTATCCGTAGTGTAATTTTGGGCATTCTGATTCACCAGAGAGAGTGGAGCGAACGCGAGGGAGCGGAACGAACGGTCGGAGCGAAGCGGACGACTGGTGGAGTAGAATGCCCAATATTACACTACTCCTGCGATATAAAGTACCTACTCTATGTGTTATTCCTTGATATGGTCTATCCATATTCTAAGTTTCATACAAATCCGTCAGTAGTTTGTATTAAGAAACTCACATATGACAGATTCTCGAATTATAATATCAGTAAAAAGTAGTACGAACTTCAAATCGTAGCTGGTCTAGTAAAATTAACTATCATTAAAAATACCTAACCCATGAAAAAACAAATAAAAAAATTAATTAACAGAAATAATGTGCAGAAATAATACTAAAGGCACAATCATCAGAATTATAAAACACTAAACATTTTCCTGGCAGCTGCACTTGGAAAAGAATGCCGTTTCATTTTTCCCCGCTAAGCAGATTCTCCTGATTGCTTTCCACAAACTCCTACATTATGAAAATTAGAAATGATGACATGGCTCCGGCAAACCGCTGCTGCGATAGTAAAAATAATGAAAACTTATTATTTGTCTGACGTAATTATTTTTCCTTGTAATAGTACTGAAATCTTATTAGTATCTACAGCTTCTTAAAATTTAGAAAAATCTATATTAGTACCAATTTAGGTTTGTTATAAAGAAAGTAAAATGTATGGGTAAAATTTAAAATTTCCGAAGCAGCATTCGCGCATTGGTCTTTATATTATTTAGGTCTCCAATCATTATTGCCAAATAGTAGATTGCTCTCAACTGTATCCTGATTCAATAAAATTCTATAATAATATTTGATCTGAAAGTTTTCAATTTAAACATTCAGCAGAATCCTAACCATTGTGCTGTTTTCATATCCCAAAAAATGTTTGGCCGCGATCCAGCAAGGTATTCAAAGAGTTTAGTAAAAATTCTTTAGAGACTATCCAATTTTCGTATGCCTTAATAAATCATGGCAATCTGTAGCATATGCCGCTGGCAAATTCCCAATACTTAACACTTAGGCATGCAATAACCTTATGTCTTGTACGCCATAGAATATCAGTGACGTCTTACTTGTTACTTGGCAGGATGACGGAGAAGATTGTGGGTTCTAGTGACAATATTGATTGGTTTAAGGTTGATATTATTAAGCTTGTAGACAGCTTAACTGTAAGCCGGCTTGGGGTGTTCCTAGAAAAGGACACAAACTCTTGCCCGGAAAAGGATGTGCTCTTTGTGTGTGCTCAAACTCAACGATCATATCGTACCTAGTTAAGTACCTTGCAATGTACTAAAGAACCATGTACATTGTACATACCTACTTACAATCAGATTCAGTTAAAGTATCACACTATTTTATTGATACTAAGTTTCTATATTCTATCAGTTTCAGGAACAAAGGACGATGATAGGTAAAAGATATAAGATAATGTTGCAGGGATTCCTTAAAAAGTTGGTATGTTAGAAAAAAGGGTACATAAAAAATATATTATCAATTTTATTTTAGTCAACGCAAAATTTGCATCCCGCAGCAATTGACTGGAAAAATGTTCGTGAAGGGTAAACAAATCGTATGAAGGCGAAATATGAATTCGAAAATCGTAGCAATAGGTAGGTAACAATGGCGCCTGATTCGCCGTAAATTCTAAACGCAGCCACCGCACCGTTGCCCCAAAAATATTGCTTTTTTTTTAATAGATGTAGATATTTTGAAGTTATAGATACTGGAAAAAGAAACGCGGGTCTCCGAGCATTGCGCGACTGGGAATCGAACCCAGGACCTTTAAATATTAGATGTAGGTATCCTAGTTGCGAATTATTTTTTTGGTAATTATTTTTTGTTATTCTTAAGTTATTAAATAGCTTGACAATCATCATAAATAAAGTAGCTAGTAGAGATGACTCTAATCGCATTATTAATTTAAAAATCTCACTTATAAAAAAAACAAGTTGGAATCGTTAGGTATGTACCGTAAATAGTCAGTGCTTATACAAATAAACTAATGCTTTAACAATTACTAGTTTAAAGGCGTCTAAACCACTGGCTTGTCGCAAATTAAATTCTATCGGACTAAACAACCGAATATTATTACTCAACATAAACCTTTAGCAGACTACAATATCCAGCAAAGTGGATTAGCAATCTAATTTTATGTGCGCTTTATAAAATTTGCGAAAATTTTCAGCAACCTTTGACGCGTGGCAAAAAAAAAGTGAAATGAGAAACATAATAAAGTCTATTGGTGTTGATTATGAGTAATGAAATAAAATACTTACTGTAAGAATGTTTTAAAGGTTAGTCGTTAGAGTCAAGACAAATGAAGTCAAACATAATTTTGAACTTTTTCATTTTGTGTGAGAAATATGGCTTAACAGTGGGTAGGTAGGTAGGTAGGTAAATTAGAGTCGGAGTTTTGGGAATATCCGTTTGTGACTACTGACGTGGTTTATAAATAATACGTAAGTATGTAGTATCTCTATTAAATCGATGCATGGATCCTACAAAAAAGTTGTAATCTGTGGTAACCATTCCTACCATTATACTACCTAAGTACACAAAAAACTTGCTTATCTTAATCTCGCAACGAGTTTTAAACTTTTAGACAACATTCTGTAAACATTTTTGAAAAAGACGACACATTGGTTAAGCTTTTTATAAAATAAAATATCTGTTAGGTGTAGAATAGACGAAAGAACCAAACCCAACACAAAATAAAATTGAATTGCCTACTTCAAACGGTAAAATATTTCACCCATGCCTGCATTGCATTCCATTATGTTAAAAGGCAACTTTACAGATACCTACATCGTTGCTAGTAGTACTAAGTACTTTACCAAATTGTTATGTACAAAAATCACCGCTATTTTAGCTTGAAAGTTGCAAGTAGCGGAAGCGTTTTTGCCTCGTAAATCTGGGAGTGCGAGGCTTTTCCGCCACAACCAAAGGCTGATTAAATTCTTCACTATTAGGTAACGGACTTTACCACACACTATGCATGACCAATAGAATAGATTAAATTTTACTTGTGTGCTGTTTTGGAAACTGTCACAAATTCTACGTTAGGGTAAGAACCTGCCTAGGTATAAAGTTGTGGCATATCTAGCCTCTATCCAACCGTGGTTTGATCATGGATAAGATTCAAAATTTGAGTCACCATCCATGTGCGGTTTTTGTGTGCAAACAGTTGGTACATACTATCGTAAATAAACATAATACCTGAAAAATCCTGACAGTAGAGTGGGCACTACCCTGCCGGTACCACTTCAGAGGCCTTAAAAAAGCTGTTTCTTAAACTATGATAGCAAATTAGTATGTACTGCAATTGCAAAGGAAATGTGCCTCATCCACGCCTCATCACACCAAAAAGAAAAGAAGAGGAAACGTGTGCTCGTCTGTAAGCAGACTGACGTCATCGTTCAATGCATTACGCTGATTTTTTATTCGTGCAAGCATTTTCACAGTTCATAACCACGCAAATTGTATGTAGCTACCTGTAAGTATAACCAACCTACTTACTTATATACATAACTATAATAAAATTAGTAGTGTTCGATTAAGTGTAAAATTATTGTTTATTGTTAATTTAAAATGTAGGTAGTACTTGAACAATTAAGCTTAAATTTAATTATTTATTCTGGTTAAAAATACTTATTATAATATTAACTTGTCACATGAGTAATTTTATCCAAATCCAACTAGCCGCTGTTGCAACAACCCTCCACATTTAAACTTTTACAGTTTATAATATTAACTTTTATATTTTTACACTAGTGGCCGCTCGCGACTCCGTTCGCGTAGAAGTCGGTTTCCCGTGGGATTGCGAAGTTTTCCCGCGGTAAAAAGTTCCCTTAATTCTTTCATACATATATTTTTGGTTTCTAGAACCGTTTTCGCAGCGCACGCAACGGAAGCCATCATGGATGAATAATTTTCCCCGTTTTTTTCCCATTTTCCATTATTTCTTCGCTCCTAATAGTTGCAGCGTGATGTTATATAGCCTAAAGCCTGCCTCGATAAATCGTCTATCCAACACAAAAGAATTTTTAAATTCGAACCAGTAGTTCCTGAGATTAGCGCGTTCAAACAAACAAACAAACAAACTCTTCAGCTTTATAATATTAGTATAGATTGTATTTCTAAAGTTTTCCAGCGAGTTATAAGTAATTTACTATAGGCATTAATTTTTTGTTGAAGATGTACTGTAGTTATGCTAAAACTAGGAAAAGGTTTAAAATTAATCTACTACATTTTATACATAGGGTAAAAAAGAACTCATCTTGACAAAAAGTTCAAACGATCGATCGAAATTAATTTGTTTGCATATGTCACAAGATTCGTTTGGAATTAATTCTACGTAAGTTTAAACTTCCTAGGAACGATATTTCTCATATTCTGGTGACACCTACATACTTACTTATATAAAGTTTCTGTGCTTATCAACGTTAGCAATATTTTTAGTTTACAGACCGCAATACTTGCTAACATTTGACATCGAGATACCAAGTTTAATTCCAATAGTAACTACAAACTTTACATAAAAATAATTATTTTAATCAAATCAGTTTTCAAGACAAAGAATCTAATATATCGTAAAATATGTCCGATGTTACTGAATAAATAATTTTAAAGTATTTGCTGTTATTTAGCATTTACTTTGGCTACATTTACACATCTGACAGGTGGCCTTATGATATTACTGGTCCGAAATTGCTTTCTGCACTATTTGCGTGCAAACGGTTGGACCATTAATAAGAACGTGTGCACATTCTGAGCAATCTGACCCAATAAGTGACGTCACCGTTCAGTGCTAATGGTGCAAATAAAAGATAAGTAGTGCACTGTGTGCAGTTATGTCAGATGAATGTCAGTCAATGCCGACCTGACAACTGAATTCCTTAATTTGACAGAACGTTCACAGTTGACAGTCGTGCCGCAAATAGATAAAAGTGATTTTAACGCTCACATCACCGTTCCGTTGAAGCGAGAGCGCGTCCATGGTCGACGATGGGTGAGGACGATGACGTCATTAACATTGCGCTCAGAGAACCAACACTTTGGAGTATGGTCGGCGTAAGCGCTGTCAAAACTTAAATTGACGCAATAACTTATCGCGTTAAAAATAATCGGAACGGTTGTAAGCGATTTGAGCGTTCACAGTTCTGTAAGCGATTTACGGAACGCAAGGATTGATTTCAGTGCTAACGTTTGGGAGTAATGAAATCTTTTTTGGTCCACGAATTTCCACGCTTACCAACTTTTCACGGATTATTCTATTAAAGGACCACGAAATGAGTTGTGATTGTCAATGTCATGTCAGTCATGCAGAATTGTTAGATCGGAACTGTCAAATTTTTCAATAAATCTTGCATTCTTTCGTCATTTCATAGCATTGAATTGAAAGTTTTTTTTATAGTAAAGTGTTAAAATCTAAAAAGTATTATTGGTTATCCCATAGTTTCTAAAATGGCTTCAAGTTATTGCTATCTTGGACTATTATTGGCCGTAAATATCTTGAGTCTAAGCTCGGGAAATGCATTGCCGTTGACCAATACAAGCATTGCGTCTTCATTAGCCATCCTTTCAAAAACTTGTGGAAATGATATGCTGGCTTTTCAAATAGCCCAAAAACTCCTGGAATGTAAAGTTCCTGCTCCACCTTATGGGGCAAAACAAGCTGAATGTTTGTTGTTCTACGACATAAATAAACAACTGTGTAAAGCTGTAAGGGAATCCAACTTAGAAGTAAATGATGAAGCAATAGAAAAGTTGAATGCTGGCGTCAAAATTGAAACAGTGTGTAGTTCTGCATTAAAATGGAATATATCACATTTAGATGATTATCCCAACTATAAGGCCAGAATGGACCCAATATTTAAATCTCCGTTTTCTTGTGGGGGAGCTTGTGGAGGTGGTCCGGGCGCGTTGGATGTTTCTGAAGCCAATTTCTTCTGTAAATATTATAATTGGGGACTGCAACTGCTGAGCAGCACAGCTACTTTGGCTAAACCTGATTTGGAGAATACTGCGGCAGAGGTTAGTGGTCCTGTGTCTGCTGATGAAAAGAAACCTGTTATTCCGGCAAATGTAGTTATCCCTAGCGCCAACACTGTTTTGCAAATAAACCCAAGCAATCCTGAGAGTGATGTCAAACCTCCTGTATCTGTTCAAGAGTCTATTACAAAAGACCACATTGTTCAGGCTCCTAAAGTTTCAACCCAAGCTCAAGTACCCAATGTCAATATTGACTTATCAAGTGATGCAGACATTAAAGTATCAAAGGGTCAACGAATTGCTCCATTAGGACCTATTGAGTCTAAGATAGAGAATGTGGAAATCCCTGAGACAAATGCGGAGAATCCTGAGATTGGTGAGGATAATCTGAAGACACCAGAGAAGAAAGAGGAAGACAAAAAAATCCCACAAGAAGACATAAAACCCGAGGATCCAAAGTCCAAGATTAGCAACTATGGTGATGACGATGGTAAGTTTTTAATTTTATAAGATTCCAATATTTTATTTTCCCATGACACCACAATTTAATAAGGGTATGCAATAAGTAGCAGTAGTATGTTTTCTATTTAGAATCATTAATCGCAATGAAATTGTTGAACAAATAGGTTTCTCGCTGATGATTAAGTTTCAATTATTTTAATAGTTTTGTTCTTATATTATTGTTGTTGAAAATTTGCTTAATACTGTTTTCAGATAACATGGAATATGCTCGAGATGATGTTGATGGATTTGAGCCGCCCAAACTTATTCCAGAAAAAACTAAACCTAAACCCATTGTTGAATCTGGTTTGACTTTCAACAGTGAATTACTCGCTCAAAAAGGTAATAAACAAATTAATATGTGTTATCATGTTAAACATTTATTTTATCTATTGTGTTAAAAAATATAACTTGAATATTATTTATTGTTTATTCATGCATTACCGCGTCATTTGTAAAAGAGGACAAATGTTACCTTGACTTTTATTTATTCAAGTGAAAGACCAAATATTTTGTTCATTTATTTCGCTTGTTGTTAGTATGCTAGTTGATAGTTCTACACATAATAAAAAATATGAACATTGATATGCTTTATTTCAGATGTGTCTGCTAACACTTTCCCAGAAGGCTATGGCGATGATGGTGACAATTTTTTCCCAGTATTCTTAACAGGCATTGTAATGGTGGTGTTGCTGTACATTTTGTACCACAACAAGAGCAAAGTGAGTAAGGTGGTGAGTATTTATTTACGTACTAACCCTTTTGTAACTAAGACTTCCGACTAACCTCTACCCGGCTTAACATTGTAAAAATAGTGTAGATTGTATATCTAAATATTTATTTAAAATCCTTAATTATTATTTTTTATAAATATTATCATTTTTAAGTTGTTTTGCTTATTTAATTAACAAAGGAAAAAACGTGTTTTCAGGTATTAGGCCTAATAGTGGAAGGTCGGCAAACCAACCGTCGCAGGAACAGTCGCGGCCACGCATACCGCCGCCTCGACACTCTGGAGCAAGCCATGAACACCAACCAGTCAGCGCCGCCGAGCAAAATCATATATTGAACCCTAACACCATAGAAATAGGCAACAAATTCTATCTGTGGTATAGATTATAGTGGCACTTGTGGATATTTTAGGTGAAGGTGATAAACCAATGGGTTTGTTTAAGTATTGAGTTAAGACTGCTATTTGAAACTAAATAACGGCAGACTAGAACAGGAACTAATTTATAAACAGCATTGACGGTAGATATGTGTATTTCCATTATGTATGATTAATTTTTGTAGCCATATGAATAATCTCTACATAGAATTAAGCAGTGACATCATTTGTATGTTCAAATATTCCCTAACTCAAACTGGCACAGATTTTCATAGAGTTTCACACACCATTCAAATATCTTTTTAAGGCACTGGCAACTTTATTTTAATGGTGTAATTTTTTTATTTTTCTAGTCTTTTTTTTAATTAATATCTTCTATTTGAAAAGAAACCCAAATTGGTGACATACCTATCTATTAGTCAAGATAAGAAGATATATCCAATCTTTTTATTGCTCGCATTGAAATGTATGTCAATTGATAGTTTTTACTAAAAGATATCTCAATATTATATTTGTCAGTAACATTTGTGTTTTCAAAGAATCAAATAAACTAGCGCATTTCAAATTCGAATATGTCGGAAAGATATACTTTCGATGTTATATCAATTAATCCTATTTATCATAGTTATAAATTCTATCAATTGACATTACCTACAATTCTATGTAGAGTACATTAGTAAATCCAAGATAAAAACGGTATGTACGCCAAGCTATCATAACAATAATTTCTAGTTCCTATACTGGATTCTCTTTCATTGTGAATTAACAGGGTGTACATGACAGTAGGACAAAAATCTAATAAATAAATAATTTTATTAAAATTGTTGCCCAACTGTTACATGCATCCTTTCACAGTCTGTCCTATGAAACTTCAAATTGAGTGTTTCTTGTATATTTATGACTTATAAATATACCCAGAAAACAATGATCTATTTTCTAATTAGACAGCTGTGACTTTGTAAATATTTAAAGTCTAGATTACGTCTGAGTTTTGTCTGGTTTTGCTTCATTTTCACTACCCTACACTACATGGTACAATACATAATATTAAATAAACTATGTAAGAAAAAATACTTCAGGCATAATATTACGATAAGGTTCCTAAAATGGATTAGTCAGTAAGACCCATTATGATAATATAGATAATTTAACCTAACTACATTATGTTTTGCAAATTGTGATTAAAAAATAATGTTTTTGTCATAATGAAATTGATAATGGGCATTGTACTTTTCAAAAACTTCTATTTGAACACTAAATTATATTATTTATTACAAGCAATAATATAAGTATGGTAAAACAGATTATATTATAGTTTAGTTCCATATTGTTTCCTAAAAGGATTAGTTAGTAAGTTATTTTAGGTTAATTTCACTTTGTACAACTTAAAAATAAAAGTAATACAAAATTTACTACTTTTTTTTTTATTTCTGATATTTCTTGGTTGGTTGGTAAAGATATAAAATAATATAAAATTATAACTTGGACGTTACTTTGCTTAGATTTCTGTTATACTGCCATCTAGCGACGAGTTATTGAAGTACGAAAGCAAAAGCTCTGTTATTTTCTAAGCAAACCAGCCTTTCTCACAATTTTGTTGGTACCTATTACCGAAGTACAAGAAAAAAAGTTTTATAGTTACTCTTATAGATGGAGTACTTTAGGATGTGGTTAAGATAGGTGCACGCAATACCTAAAGAATTAAAACTTTAATTTCTTTATGTAGGTATTTATTAGGCGGAGCTATTTTTCTCAATTTTATTATTCACTAGGTTACAGATAAAATTTTAGTTAGTAGTAGTTTAGATAAAGTATATTTTCTTGATAAATTTGTTTTACTGCAAAAATTGTTTATCTATGCTTAAAGTCATATCAAAAAGTATAGACTTAAAAAAACGACCTATTGCCTTATTGAATTGAACAATTTTCATATCCAATATTAGGCATATATTCGATTGTTTTGATGATTTGAAAAATTATTTATAATTTAAGGGAATCTTCATGATATTTTACTATCACTGGATACTTAATTATTCAGCTTACGCAGTACCTAGCGATGTTAAAACTAAAAGAACCCTTTGCCTAGATAAACATCTAGACTCGTACCTACGAATGATCTATGGCAGAGTTCTACATATTTAAGGATCTCTAGGCATTATAAAAAGGTTTACTGGATAAAAAGAGAATCACTAACATTCGTCTAGCTTTCTCTGGTTTGTTGTCGGCTAAAGATATAAGAACGCAATTTGTAACCATTTGTTTTGGCAACTACGGATTTTGGGAAGCCTGGGAAAGGATTTAAAGAATTTGGATGAGAACACATTGCTTATAAGGCAACGACTAGGTAGATCTAGGTAGGTATACCTCCTTATGTTATAAAGCTGAAGAGTTCGTTTGTTTGAATGCGTTAATCTCAGCGGAGCAGCAATGAAAAATGTTACGAAGACAGAAAAGATTCTGAGAAATCTTTTCTCATTAACGCAAGTGAAACCGCGTGGAACAGCAAGTTTCTTACATATCGCTCCTTGAATACAAAAAAGCCACAATAAAAAAAAATGAAAATCGTTTTATTGCAAAAATGACACCTGAACCGACTATATTTTATAGTAAAAAAAAACTCCCATCATTTTTGCTTATTATTATGGCTGCACTGACTAACCGCCATTTTTGCATTAGCTCATTTTGACACAGGTAAAGTCAGTGCAAAACCGCTATTTTGACAGTTGCGCTCGGAGATACAACGCAAACGTGCGTACTAAAATGGCGGTTTCAACGCAAAAACGGTTGCGTGAAAAAGTGCGACAATCCAAAATACGTCTGTGTTGGATTCAAAATTTCAGGTAAGTGTGATTATATTTTACTATACAAAAGTGCCATATTTTGGAAAACGTCCGTTTTGCATTCTAACATTAGTATTTGTTATTATATATTGTAATACAAAATTTCCATATTTGAAATGCGTCCTTTTTGCAAATCAATATTAGTTAAGTACCTACTTATAATTATATTTTATAATACAATAGTAGCATATTTTGAAATACGTCCCTTTTGCATATAGTGGAATAAATAATTATTTTTAGCGTGCTAGAATGGGAAGGCCAGAAATAATATGGCCGTTTTGCATGATAATAATTTTAGTTTTCGTTACAATTATAAAAATAAAAATTACCATTTGATATTAATTTTGTTCTATTCTTATTACTTCAGTGATTTTTAACTTAAAAATCAAACAAATGTATTTGTTTGTTTGTAAATTAAATTGAAGCCCTGTCCCTGTAGCTTTCGTAACTAACTAATTTAAAGTTTTTAAATAATATCAATGAGTGTTTATAGGGACCTATAATAATATTCTTAAATGTTGAAAAATATGTGATTAACATGCATTGCCCCATATTTTCTGTGAAATTGACTGTGAATTTGAATGTTATAAATACTTATGTATGATGTGGTAGCTGAAATTTGTTAAATATAATTAAGTTGTTATTCCTGGCAAATTAGTATTGAAAATGTCATATTAAGGATTTTTATGTATTTGATTGTGTGTATGTTTTACTGAATGTGTGTATTATGTGTATGTACTAAGGACTGTATTATAATGTATGGAATTGTGGGTATTTTATGTTTTTTAGTTATAAAACCTTAAATATGTTTTTTTTACAGATTGATCTGCATTTGAAAGAAAAAGATTAAGTCAGAGCTCAAAAGGAAAATGATAAAAAAATATAAGCTATAATTTTATAGTATGTGCTTATGACTTACAGGCTGTGATGCCTTGTCAGCTAGGCGAAGTCTATTTTTTACTATATTTCAAAATTGAATGTGCTCAATTTCACTGTTACTGACCTGGGTTCAAATAATACGAACTGCTACGTTTGGCATGAAGGTGCAGAAGCTCGTGGTGCTAACTAGGAACGAAATAGGATCGTGTGTGCTCGCGTACTTGAAAAATTTGAATGAGAAAGATTCTTACTATTTTGACGTAGTGTTTTACAGCGACAACTGTTGTGGCCAACACAAAAATAAATTTATGTTAGCTACGTACTAATCCGCCATGAATAAGTTATCGAAGTTGAGAAGTGTTACTCATAAATTTAATAAAAGGGCACACTCAAAATGAAGGAGATGCTGCTCACTTTCTAATTCAACGCAACATTTCGAATGCTTTAAAATCTTCTCCCATTTATGTGCCGGATCAGTATAATCCTTATTAAAACTGCAAAGAAGAAAGGAAGACCCTTCGTTGTTCACGAACTTACGCATGAGAGTTTTTTGGATTTAAAATCTCTGGCTGTCGGCAATTAGGTACACTACTATACAGAAGATGGACAAAAAGTCATAGAGCTGATATAAAAACTATTAAAGTCCATCGAAAATTTGAGAACAAATTTTTGATTATTTTTTGAGTTTTTTAGAGAATTTATTTATGAATATAGTTATTTTATTTTGATAATGATTACTACAGTTTATTTCTTGTTTTTTCTATTAATCTTACAAATATAATTGTTTTGGGAGATGTTTAATTTTACTGAATAATACTTAGTTACGTACAAAGTTAATGTCAATTATATTACTTAATAATAAGTTAAGATTTTTTAGTTTAGATTTTTAAGCTATTGCATAGCTTTTTAATAATAATATTTTTTCTTAATAGATAACAGCTATTACAAAGTTTATATTGTAGATAGATAAAGCTGAAAAATACGCATCTAATGATATATTAACGTCTATATTTAATTAAGAACTATATGAAATATTATAAAAAAAACAGTTTAAAAAAAATGATTTGGCTGAGCGATATGTAGAGCTCAAAATGAAATATGCAGTGTTTAACTTAAGTTTGACTAGGTTTGTATGTTTAAATGAAAATCAAAAGAATTTCGGGTGTTTACAATAAAGGTAAGTGTTTTTTTTATTACCCAGTCTGCTTAGAATAACACAACATGTTGTTTAACTTAAACCATAAAAACATCTTAGTGCTGAACCATAACGCTGCGTAGTTTATGTTCCAGAGCGGTGTTCTAAGCTGAATCCTTAATTAAAGATATAAAAATAACTTTCGAAACAGTCAAGCCTTGTTAATAAAAAAGATTTCCAAAGTAAAAAATAAAACACCAACAGCACTGAATCCAATTGGCTATCTTTAAGAGATGTAGCTTAAACCATAAGTTGGTATATATCCACCTACTTATAACTGCAAGCTTAGGTCGCATCATGTATACTGTTTAGTCAGTCGTATTATAGATACTGTTTAGGCTTCATTTGTTTTTATACGTGTGATGGTAGATGTTCAGTTCACTGCCCACTAATTCACGTAACAAGACTAATTCATGATGATAGCAGGGTAAAAGTTTTTACAGTCGACTTCATTAATATATTGGTACTGTTAACGATTCCAAAAATTGTGAGCATTACAAAACTTAAAAAAGTATATTGAACTTATAAAACAAAACTATGGTATTATGTGAACAGTTCAATAATATATGATTTATATTTTGTCTCTTTCACATTTCGGAAACTGTTTTAAATCTGTCGTTTTAGTCATTTTATTAGCTACACCTAATTTGCCTTTTAGGCTTACGCAGTCAGTAACTCAGAAATAAAGTAAGGGCCATACAAAACAAAATATTATGAACACTTAAATAATATTTTATAACTAAAAGTTTATCTGAACCAACCGCGATCGGAACTTTCCCATTTCACAGTACGGTTTTGATTTTGATTAAACTAAGTCATATATACGAGTACGTTAATAAGCAAACTTTTCACTGTATTAAATGTTGAAGTTGAAAGTTAAGGTTAAGTCAAAGTTAAGTCAAAGTTAATAATTTATTTATTTATTCATTTATTTATTTGCTGGATAAACTACAGAAATAAACTAACAAAAAACATAATTTGGTAACATTAACATTAAAGATAATTATTTGGCTATTGGCATCCAATATTCACCTGAGAGAATATTCAGCTGAGTGACTAAAAGCGGCTACGTCCTATGATCACCTTGTAATTTACGATACTTACAACATTTAACTTGACTTTAACTTACAGCGGAATAGATCACCGAAAGATTTTGCCATTTTGATATACTTAGTATGTGAATACACTAATAGGTACCTACGTATATTTTCCTGCTGGTACAATATCAGAAAAACATTGTCAAATGGGGTAGTGTGCGCTCTGATGAAAATGAGCAAAACTGCAGTGTGAGGCAAGGATGGTCTTCTTCAAGACTTTAACCTCTTTGACATCAAACTGGTTGAGGAGTTTGGCAGTAGGTAAGCGTGTCGGTTGTCATTGTTAATTGTCAGATTATTATTATAAGGTCATAGATTTATTATCTTCGCTCTCGCTCTTTCTAGATGGAGCACTGCCTGTAAACAATAGCTTTGATCTTGCGTCAGTTTTTTATTTTCGTGCCAACTCGTGTGTCAAATAATAGTTACATAACTGTTCGAAAAGCTTCCGACCAAACCATGACATGTTTTCTGACTTAGTACTAGGAACAAACCAAGATGTCGCTTAAGTCCAAACCTTTTATTTACTCATCATCCTCGCTGAGCAACAAAATAATACGCAAAAAAATTCAAGCTCGACAAAACGGAAACTACACATCTGTCTTTGTGTCGTTTTTCAATCATTTTGGCAATAAAAAATAAATGTTTCAAAAGCTTTAAAACGCCATCTATATATGACCCCTGACATTCCTTGCAAGCTGTTATGTCTTAGTAACTACTCTTCAAATTGACTATTTTTTAACCATCAACCACCTACCTACGGTTTCAGAGACCGTAATGTTTTATAAAATTCAGATATAATTTTAATAAAAAAAAAATGGTTATTTTTTACTACTTTTTATGTTAAAAATTACAAAAATACGAAACAATTCCTTTATTATTTTTTTCAGTTCTTAAAGACATTTATAATTTAATAGCAAATGTTTGGTGCTAAAACGAAGCATTGGCGTATAAAGTAGCATGTTTTGCTTCGGAACTTTAATTTGTTAATTGAAATACTAAAATCAACGCAATTATCTATTAGCGGTCTTTGCGACCGCACGGAGGTGGTAACAGGACAAAAATAGGTGCTAGGTGGTTAAGGGTTAATGTCAAATAAGGTGGGTGAACCATAGAAGGCCACACTAACGGGAAAACACTTTTTATTCATTTATTTTCTGAAAAAACAAAGTAAACAAATTATGAGGTAATACTTTGTTTTAATGTGCACCATAAAAATACTTCTTTTTTTACCTCACTTTAATCACTATTTATTAATCTCAAGTTTAATTAAGCTCTTCCCAATGGCCTTGCAAGGAACATGGCTCCAAACAAGGCCAATATTATGTAGCAGTCGATAAACTAAAAAATAGAGTTTTAACAATAAATATATCCGCTTTTACTAAAACAACATAATAAGACATATCATTTAAGCAAAAAATTAAATGCTTAATATATTTTTATCACCTTTAAAAAACTCAACGAACATTACTTGAACACCATCGTATAACTATGAATATATTGAAGAAAATTATTTAAAAACAGTAGTAGTGCGTATGATATTCGCAGCAAATAACTTGCCAATGCTTTTTATAATGTAATTTAAATCTTTTTTTTTAACCAAATAGGCCTTCTTAGGCGTCTGTTCCTTGAAAGGCCAAAAAGTTCCCAAGAAGGCTAAACTAACAATTATGGCTATGATTAAAAATATTATAAATATAAAAACTTATTTTAAGTTTATTATTATACTTAACTAAAAAAGTAAGTGTTCATAAGTTCATGGTTTGTAAATGTTCTTTGTTAGGCATATGTACCCTAGCAAGGCCAACCGTCAAATATTCTATTGGCCTTATAAGGAACCACCGGCTTTTCTAGGAACACTACCAATATTTTACTTAAATTGAGGCAAAACTATGTTTTTTTTCTTTAGTAACATATATATATCCATATTCGACAGTTTACAGTACAAAAATATGTGATAATAATAGGTTATTGACTAAAAACTTATGTTTTGCTGTGCGCTCAAATAACAATTGTAACATCGAAAACCGAAGTCTACGAATCGTGAGATCGCACTGCCACAATAGCGGCGCAAACGACTCGCCACCGCCGTGTGTGGACTTGAGATTGAGGGATCTTAATGTGTAGCAGAAGGAATATGTCTTAAAATGTCAATAAATACGACTTTTCAATAGTTGGCCTTCAAAGGAGCGTGGCCTTCTATGGTACACCCACCTTATTATGTCATATAAAAACAGGGGCGTTAGAGTAACAATATTTTTAAGGGCCCTATAAAAAATATTTAAACAGATTAACAATTACTCCTCGCCCATAGTACTCGTAAAATGCGTGATAATAAAGTAAGGTAAAAGCACCAATTATAGACGGTAAGCGGAATATTTTTCTTTTTGCTTATTCATTTATGGGTTTTACTATACACGTTTCTAGGGTTTTGGATGTTTTAATAAATAGTGACTTTTAGAACTAGTTTTCAATTTTAAAGTAGCTTATTACTAGTTTCATCAAAATATACTTATTTATATACGAGTATATCCTCTGTCAGACTCCAACTATGGATATCGTACACTAAAATACGTATAGACAGAATATTCACAGGACCGAGGCTTCATATACTGCTCATTTAAAAACGATAATAAACAATTAGAAACGGTTTGCGAGTTTTTAAGCATAAGATGAATAAATAATATTTAAAAAAACACACAAAAAACCCTACATCTGGAAAAAGTGCAATCGTCGAAAACGGCATTGCGCAAAACTCTCAAAAGTGCAATACTTGGAATATTGGAACAACTGATGATATTTACAGGCTATTTATTTTAATAAGAAATGTCAAAAAAATATTATAATTAATCCATATTTATATCTTATTTATATTCATATTTATATCTTTTCTTATATCCCAAACTTGTTGCTATTGTAACGCCGTTTGGATTTGCAATTTTTGTATAACGTCCAAGTATCTTTGTACATAAATTTATCTAAAGTTAACATCGTAAACAAAAGTGTACATACTGAAAATAATGTTTGGCTTGTTAGAATTGAATTAGGTTATTACTTTGCCAACCTAGATTTTTTTGTAAGTATTACGATAACATTAAAAAATATAAGTATTTTATGAAATCGAGGCATTTTTGAATCTGCAAGAATTTATTTATTCCTTTGAGAATTTCGTTTCAGGTTTTAATGTTGTTTCTAATGCTACGCCAATGTATTATACCTACCTGACGAAGAGAATGCATGTACCTAAGCTTTGTACATGCTATGGAGCCCCTGTAGCTCGGGGGCCCCAAAAAATTGATACGGCGGCTACGCCCCTGCATATAAGTTGACACTAGCTCGGGTAGGTTCGAGTATGCTGAATTCAGCACACTTATGTTTTGCCGCATTTTACGAGTACCAGTGCTCCATCTAGTAAGAGCGAGAGCGAAGATAATAAATCAATGTATAAGGTCAATTATACTTATTAAAACTTAGGTATTCTCTAACGTTAGGTATTCTCTTGTTTACGAACTTACTTCACTGGGTTGGCAGGTATCTCATTTTCTTCTTTCTTTCCAACTAACCAGTAACACGAGTAAAAACTCAGGAACCAATCCAATAGTTTCAAGGAGTACCTAAGGTAGTTACAAATTCATTAGCAAAAAGCTACCCCAGCTTTTACACTGTTTGTATCAAATCAAATCCATTTATTTGTGATACACAGATAATACAGATGTTTTCTTGTTTGTTATTTCGGACAGTGTTTGAGTTTAAAGGTTAAGTTTGATTTGTAACGAACTATAATTATCCTACTAATATTATAAATGTGAAAGTTTGGATGTTTGTTACTCTTTCACGTAAAAACGACTGAACGGATTTGGATGAAACTTTGCAGTAATATAGGTTATAAATCTCCAGACTAACACACCAATTATGTGGCCCTAAAGTAAGTTGCAATAAGCACTTGTGTTATAGGTACCACACAATGGACTAGGGGAGAACCTAGTTACACCCAGACACGAGCCAATATCGAAAAACCATTTTACGAAATTGGCCCGACCCGGGGATCGAACCCGGAACCATCTGCTTAGCAGTCCGGTGTATATACCGCTGCACCACAGAGGTCGTCATACATCAGAATAACACATATAGGGTACTTTTTACCGCGGGATAACTTCTCAATTTCACGGGAAACCGACTTCCACGAGAACGGAGTCGCAGGCGGCCACTATATTATAAACGTGAAAGTTTGTGAGTATGTATGGATGTACGAATGGATGTTAGTTACTTTTTCACGTAAAAACTACTGGACGGATTTGGATGAAATTTTGCAGTAATTTAAGTTATACATCAGAATAACACATAGGGTACTTCTTACCGCGGGAAAACATCTCATTCCCACGGGAAACCGACTTCCACGCGAACAGAGTCGCGGGCGGCGCCTAGTATATTATAAACAATGGAACTTATAAGAGGAGTAAGTTTTTCTACCGCTGTTTAGTTTTAATTTAAATAAGTAATTTTAATTATTTCATCTGATATGTGGTTGGTACCTAAGACAAGAAAACAAAAATCTGAGCGGACCAAGAGCCCCAAGAGTTCAGTCCCTCAATTCTGCTTACAAACTTCAGCAATTTCTCGACGATTAAATATCATATCATTCATGTTAAAGGTATTTTATAATCGCCGAATAATCGTTAACCTTTTATCCGTGAATTGGCCCGCAGACCTTTGCAAAGGTTAAGCTTACTTTGATTTTACTTACTAAAAACCGGCCAAGTGCGAGTCGGACTCGCGCACCGAGGGTTCCGTACAAACCTGCAAAAACTACTTAAAATTTTAAGCTTTTCGGAATTTTTCTGTTACCTGTGCTGTAAGCTATTGCTTCTTACCAAATTTCGAGATTCTATGTCAACGGGAAGTGGTCTTTACGTTTTAATTCCCGTGCGTGTAGTTGCGAGTTTCAAAATATGCGGTATCAATGGTTGTACTTTTGCGTTTTGCGGTTTTGCGTTGACTTAGATTTATTTTTTTCACGGGTTAAAGGCAATTAGATCTAAGTATTTGATATGAATTTCAACTTGATAGCTCTACGCGTTCATGAGGAAAAAAGTAATAAGTTTATATTTATAAAAAAATATATATTTTGTAATGTAACTAAATTTAAGGTTTTCGGAATTATTCCTTTATGTGTGCTATAAAACGTTGCTTCATGCCAAATTTCAAGATTCTAGGTCGACTGGAAGTACCCTTTAGGTTTTGATTCCCTTGCGAGTACTTGCGAGTTTCAAAATATGCAGCTTAAATTGCTGTTTCTTTTGATTGCGTTGACATAGAAGTTTGATTTTGTTACAGCTTAAAGGTATTATAGACCTGAGTATTTGGTATGAATTTCAATTTAATACCTCTACGCGTTTATGAGGAAATGGGTAGTAAGGTTAAAATTATTAAAAAAATATATTATGTGATGTAACTAAAAATTTATGGTTTTCGTAATTTTTCCTTTATTTATGCTATAAGACGTTGCTTCGTACCAAATTTCAAGATTCTGAGTTCACGGGAAGCACCCTGTAGGTTTTGATTCCCTTGCAAGTGTCGAAAATTTGCGGCATAAACGGCTGTATCTTTTGATTGGCTTAGAAGTTTGATTTTTTCACAGCTTCAAGGGACAGTAGACCTGAGTAATTGATATAAATTTCAGCTTCATACCTCCACGCGTTCCTGAGAAAAAGGGTCTTGACAGACGGACGGACGGACGGACAACAAAGTGATCCTATAAGGGTTCCGTTTTTTTTCCTTTTGAGGTACGGAACCCTAAAAACTAACATTTTTTACCTATCCGTGAAGATTACTCTACCCCGTCTGAAACCAAGTTTGCTTAAGTTAAGAAAACCTCGCATAACCGTAAGTAAGTAAATCCATCACATGCTCTTTGCTTTAAAGTATTTTAGGATGTAGATCTTGCAACATCTATCTATAAAGTCTATTGTCCTTTGGCTCCGACCACTAGCACGGTGCTATTCAGATCTTATTTCTTCTATTATGATTCTTTAAAAGAGCCAGAAGATGTAATAACAGAACTTGACCCGAAAGTGAGTTATTTTGATGTTAGTTTTTTAATGCTTCTGTCTATGTTTATCTATACTACTTAAATAATATGTCTTTCAACATATCGTAATCTACCCAATTCAATTGAACGAAAGATCTGAGTAGATACCGTTATTTAGAAGGGACCTCTCTAAATTAACGCAAAATGGAGACAGAAGCATTCCATGATTGCCCCTGTAATTGCTCAAACCTTTTATCTGAAAAGAAAATTCTATTCAATAATCACTTTTGTGTTCTTTGTATTATTTTTCTTGCTTCGTTTACTGTATCTTATTATAAGTATTAGTAGAAGAATTGTTGTGTAATCAAAAAAAGGGAATTCAGACCTGAGGAATGTCTGGTGCCCTTCAGAGTTTTAGAAATCTTACGAAAAAGTAACCCTATAAAAAATCTGACCTACCTCACTGTCAGGGAACGTGCGGCCTGTCCCAGTAACGATGAGAATTCTTAGTCTAGCTCTGTCTGCTTAAGCAATAAAAGTTTTTTCTTGTAGGTACTCAGTAACCGTAAATAATAGTTATTGTATGTTTTTCTGCTTTTAGGTTTTTGCTTAAATTTTTCATTCTATATCGATCTAAATAGTTGTATTTGTTTTATATGACTTCTTCGTTCCTTGCTGAGTTTCCAAGGCTTCTGATGTAGATATGTTACGAGGCCTTGCAGTTAAGAAAAGCATACTTACCTATTCGGTAAATTTCCGTTTACTTCAATAACGATGTTATTTACACACTTACTGGTTTAGGTACCTCAGGTTATAATCGGCTATATTATTTTTCCATAAATAAATTTAAGAATCCTAAGATTAAAACGTTTTTGACTTGTAAGTCGTAGGTGCCTTAAATGCAAACTACCATCTGACCTGCAGCTGAAATATTACCGAGTCATAAGACATTACTCTTTTAAAAAAGCTTTTATCTTTCCTTGTTTTGTTTGCCAAAGCTTTCAAGAGTCAAATCCGTTTGAAATTCTCAAAGTGAAAAGTTTATCTTAACATAGTCGTAGGTATAGTAGGTATAGTATTGGCATGATAATATCAGAATAAAGAAATCGTTAAAGTTATCAAACAAAAACAAAACATACGCAAACTTCTTAAGCAAAAAGCGAATGTGTAGCGAGTTTGCTGCAAAACTTGAAGTGTAGGTAATAAATAGTAAGGTGTTATTTCAAAAGACCAACATACCTAAAGATGTAAGCTAGTATTTTCAAGAGGGTTTTTGTCCTAGCAGCTGCCTCTAGAACAATGTTTCCCTTTGAAATCTTAATTTTCTTTACCAAATGGTAGATCATAGAGACGCCGTCTAAAAAAAACATCATTGCCACTTTTACCGACATCTTATTTCGCTGCAGCATTTCCTTCATAACCAAAACTATTCTTGGCACCATATGCGACTTCACTTAGGGCATTTTCTTTGAAATTTACTGACATTGAATAAAATTTCAAATAGTCACTCAGCTATGCCGAGAAAGGGGAAACTTTAACGTGAGTCTTGGCTGCAATTCAAATTTAATACTTGTTTGGTGGAATGTAAACAGATTTGTCTAGAGTCTAGTCTTCGACTTTAAATTTGGTTTCTAGAATGTTCTGGCTCTTACTGAAGTAAATACTGCATAGTTTGTGCTGTTGTTGTTTCTGGGTACCGTTACGAGCATTTGGTATCACATATTTCCATTTAATGTTCTTTGAACTTTAAAAATGTATTTATGTTAAAAAGATATTTTAAATTTAATAACATTCTTTCCGTTTGAAAAAAAAATACCAAGCCTATTATAACCTTTTTATTGCTTTACTGTACCCAAAGTCTGGCAAGATTTTCATTTAATGAAGGTACATACCAAATTTTATTTAATTAAAACCAATTATGAAGTTTAGAACATATTTAAGTACCTAATAAAGTAGCAACCAACAAGTTAGATAATTATAATAGAAACAGTGTACCTATAGATATTATTTTATTTTAGTTCCTATTGAAGGGTGTTTCTATTCATTGGCTATCTGTGAACAATGATCTGATGAAGAAAATAAACGATTTCTAGGATATTATAATGTTTCCAACTATTTTAGTAATTTATTTTCTTCCTCACCTATCGATAATTTCCAGCATTCACTAATGTTTTTTTGTAATGAGTTGTTTGAAAAAGTATTTGACAACTTAATCAAAACATTAAGTTGCAAGGGCGTTATCGACCCTTAAGACTTAGATTGATTAACCAAATTGCTGGCACTTTATTCTTTCTATACACAGATGCTGTCTTATACACACAAGTCTAACTTACTTGACAAATTATTAGTATTTATTACTTTAGGATAGAAAAGCAATAGACCTACAACTCCTATTACATTGTTATTGAGACGTAGAGAAACTTTTGTTTTCTTCTCAAATTGAAACGAAATTTAGTGTTCAATTTACGCTCGAAGCCTGAACAACATAGAATGGGAAGTAATTGAATCCCTCAGCCCAATACGAAGGCAGTAAACTTATTTTATAGCCTCAGCTCGTATAAATTACCCACCTCCTGTAGATTTCATATGCCTCGTTACAACCGTTTAAAGATTTGAAAACCTTTTAGACTTTAGTGGCCAATACGGATTTAGATCGAATAAAAAGTCCATTATTTTTATGGGTTTTTTGGCGTTTCTATTGCGTAGTTTTATTGTACTAGCAATATGATTCGTCACGATGGGAAATTGCCGCTCCATTAGAACTAGATTATTAAAGCCGTTGGAAAAGCATTAGTTATTATCTTGCTATTGTACCTAATGCCTATTTTCTGGAAATTGGCATGTAATCCATTAACGCCATAGACCGACTCACTTAAGTTAAATATGTGGGTACGTGTTATTATTATTGTTTAGCTTTCTAATATACCTACAGATACCGTATAATATTTTATTATATGTATAGTTCGGAAGTATGAATGCTTTACTATACCTATGTGTTCACGACTTATACAGGGTCTGTCGTAATGAATGGATAACCCGTTACCTACAGTTGATCCGGATGTGAGGCTATAAGAATATGGTGTCTTCTTGCCAGGGTTGTCAACCATAAGAAAATGGCGTAGACTTTTAAACTTTTTTATAAATTTCCCAATTTTTTTTATTTATTCCGCTGCCATTTCTTCAAATTTTGATATATTTGTATTTTTTTTTTGTAGTATACTCCTGAAGATGTGTATTATGTAATTTTAATACAATTTTAGGTGTTATTCACGTTGAACATTATCAAAATTCTCATTTTAAGAAAAACATTTCCAATGTTTTTTCTTTATGTCAACTTTTGATCATCTCCTGTGAAAAAAAAAGTACGACGTTATAGCTGCCCATGATCTCAATAAATTGTCTAGTATGTGTAGATTCTAAAGAGGTATAACAATGTGTACTTTACAAGCAACATTAAGTTACAGGAGCGAGAACACTAATCAAGGTCGGAATTTTTATTTTTCAAGTTATGTTATAAATGGTTGTAAAACTTCGTCATAATGATTTTATTCTATCAAGATACTTTGCACAATTACTATCGGGCCACTAATAGGATATTCAGAAGAAAACCCGGTTGTATTTGGGAAAAAAAATGACGTGTGGCACTCGGAGACGGCCGCGGTAAAGCTATTGCAAGCATTTTTTAACAACTTTTTTAATTATTTATTTATTTTATTTATGCAGTATTTTTTCTTTGTTTTTTTTTCTTTGATATTAATTCAACTTTTTGAGCGTGGTGACCGACAAGAAAACAATATTTTTTCTTTTATTAAATAAATGAGAAGTTGATATTGTTCAAAATATTTTTATAAGTCATTAAAAGTTCTGCTATTCATCGATAGATGGCAAAACAAAAAAGTATCACCGCTGTGCCGGTCGGAGTGGGGGGAGTTAGGTTATTTTCGTTACGGAATTTCTGGATTCGATCTCTAACCTCAAGGCCCGCGATAGAAGCTATGCAATAGCTTAATAACATTACTCCACGATAATAATGTAATGAAAACGTACAAATGAAAATTGTTGTGCTCTAATAGTTACATGCGACAAACATGTTGCGACAAGTTTATTCGAAATTGAAACGGATTTTAAAAATCGAACAAAGACTGCATTACAAAGAAAAGGGTACTCATCACTTCAGTGTAATTTTGTTTGACCATCGCATGTGCTTTTGTTCTCATTATTTTCGTCAATTTGTTACTGCTTTCTTATATCGGACTTTGATTTTCCGTCGTGGAGAAATGTTATTTTTTTCCCAAAAAGCCCGATAGTGTTTCCCGATAGTGTTTGTGCAAAGTATCTTGATAGAATAAAATCATTATGACGAAGTTTTACAACCATTTATAACATAACTTGAAAAATAAAAATTCCGACCTTGATTAGTGTTCTCGCTCCTGTAACTTAATGTTGCTTGTAAAGTACACATTGTTATACCTCTTTAGAATCTACACATACTAGACAATTTATTGAGATCATGGGCAGCTATAACGTCGTACTTTTTTTTTCACAGGAGATGATCAAAAGTTGACATAAAGAAAAATCATTGGAAATGTTTTTCTTAAAATGAGAATTTTGATAATGTTCAACGTGAATAACACCTAAAATTGTATTAAAATTACATAATACACATTTTCAGGAGTATACTACAAAAAAAATATACAAATATATCAAAATTTGAAGAAATGGCAGCGGAATAAATAAAAAAAATTGGGAAATTTATAAAAAAGTTTAAAAGTCTACGCCATTTTCTTATGGTTGACAACCCTGGCAAGAAGACACCATTTTCTTATAGCCTCACATCCGGATCAACTGTAGGTAACGGGTTATCCATTCATTACGACAGACCCTGTATATCTAAATATTTACCTACATTTACAGAAACCATCACTCATGGTTTATCATAAATTAATTGCGTAAGCCAATCCGATTTTGTAACGAGGTTCATACGCACTTTTAATTGTTAATTTAAAATTTGCTTTCATGTTTTCTTTTGGCTGTCTAGTCACTAAATCAACTTTACTAATCCCGGCGTGATGAATAGCAACCGTGACAGAGTCAAAAGCTATTCGAAGTTTTAATTACTTTCGTGTAATGTTAACCAGAAGACAACAATACCACTGGGATTAGAGGAACACGCCTAAATTAAAACATGAATCTGTGGAAACATGAGAAGATGAAGTTTCCAGTAAATTTTTGAATATATTTTAAATTGTATTTTTTAAATAGATTTAAACTTCCATCTGCTTCTTCTTCTTTTCGTGCTTTAGATAAATTTTCAGAGCTTTGGGAACATCCTTTTTGAGACTTCTGAAGTAGTTCCTGAAGCGTAGAGCCCCCCTTATATCAGGATTTTTTAAGCCGTCTACCTAATAGGCACCCTAGACGGATGGTAAAAATAAAAGGTGTAATTGAACTCACATAAGATTTTGCTTGTAGGTTAATGTATACCTAGCTATACCATAACAGCGTAGCACAAGCATTAACTAAGCGTTAGTGCTAAGGGCTTTTCACCAACTTTTAAATGCAATTTGTGGCATCAAAATAGCTGTAGAATTTGTTGATGCAAAATGCCAGGAATACCAAAAGAAAACAATAAAGGTTTTTATTTAATAAAATTAAATTCCCCATATAGATTTAAATAATAGTAAAAGAGTTGAACAAAACGGTAAAACAAATTACTTGTTTACCATTATAGTCTCTGCTGACTGAATATTTTCGGCCTCGATATTGTGTTGTTATTTTTAAGGATAACCAAGAGTTTGTCCTAAGTAAATATTTGGGCAGGCAGATTCAGTTATTACTCCATCTTCCTGAAAATGGTCAAGGTTTTTCATTGATGATAGGTAGGTAAATAAACTAAGCTTAAACATTTTTTTAAGGTAAGTACATAAACTTTGTTTTCATAACTGTTTATGCAACAGAAACAATAGGATTTAATCAAAATTTAACTATTGGCATTTTCATTGTAGTGTGTGTGTAAGTGCCTTATAAAAGGAACAACGCGTTCGTTTTTGTAGATTTTTTTATCGTACCTACTCAAAGATATACTTTTATAGCCCTCTCTCTTGTGGTTTGCCTCAATTTATCTTTCTTATATCTTCTATTTAAGAAATAAAAATGAAATGCTGTTCTTTGGTAAGCGCATCATTTTAGAATCTCGAGTATAGAAGTTGCTTTGTTGAGTCTTTGATTGGCAGGATAAGGTTTTTCTGTATGAATAAAAAAACAAGTGCGAGGCAGACTCGAGCATTCAGGGTTAAAAATGCCAAAATGTAGGTACCTAAAGTTTTGTATGGGCGAATAGGAGCATGATTAAAATTTCAAAATAAATGTCATTTTTTTATTAGAAATAATTTTATAATCTGTTTGTTAAAAACAAAGGAAAAAAGGTTTATTCTTAAACGTACTTACACCTCTCAATACCAACCAAGTTTTAGTTTATGAAAGCAATACTTATATCCGGAATTTCGTATTAGAAGATATATTTTTTAACTTTTTTAAAGAATTTGTAATCTCAGTCTGTAATTATTAATTTTATAAGTACTGGGAATAAACTACAAAGGGGGTATATATTTAGAGAAAATGGTAGAGGCAATCTACTTGAGTTCTTGTCATAGAACCTACCCTTAAAGGGTTTGAATCCTTGGAAGGCAATTTGGATTCTGAAAGACTTGACATGACAGTAAGTATATTGTATTACGTTACTATTATAGTAAGTAGGCAACCGGTTCAATTTTGACGGTCCCTTTATCTCCTCTTACCATACCTACTTACTTGTTGCTACAATTTTATCGGATCGAATTACCTTTTCTGTTTCCTTAAAGCTGGTAAAAACTTCTTCTTTTATCTTCAGTTGTTTGGAGATCAATGGTGAAAAATGCGAAGCTTTTCCCTTATTAACAGCTATTGGAGGTGAAATGTTTGATCTCCTTTTGTGTCAGAATAAAATAGAGTAGGTACTAAGTTAATTAATTCGAAGAAGGAGAAGGTTTGTAAGAACGCGGAATAATTACTGTTGCTTCAAAAATGATATTAATTGTAGATTTTTGATCAGAATTAATGTGCGTATTCCTTCTCAAAAAAATATTGGAAGATTTTAAAATATCACATCTGTGCAACATGACATGATAGCTGGTTAAGCTTTAGAGTAAAAATATAATGTTACTAAACAACGCTAATGAAAAAAACCGGTCTATTCTTATCTTGGAAACTAACGCATTCCTTATTGCTTCTACACGTTAAGATAACAGATAAATATCGCATGTCACTGTATCTCGTGATTAAAGAAAAGGCGTTAAACAGGATGTTTTTCCTTCTCAATTAAGTCGTAAATTGTCACGTTCCAATCGCAAGGAAATCTTTGCCTCTGGGGAGCAATCAGTACAGGACTCCAAGGTTTATTCAGAACACCTATTTTAGTACATTAAGTAAAAAACAAATTGTAGGACGACGATGTTGTAAATTCAGTGATGTAGGTCACTTTTTTCATTATTTAGAGACCTACTTTTTTTTCGCAAACAAACATTCAAATAAGCGTGTTTAGGTATAATGTACGTATAATTTTGTATGTCAAAAACACAGCTTGTTTGTAACTGCATGGAATTCAAACGATTGTAGTAAATTCCCTATTAAATGATTGAATGATTATTAAATAAATTAGCGTCACATTGCTGCTTTCAACAGGTAGCTATGGAGAAGGCCTATGTCAAGCAGTGAACGTCTTATGGCATAAGTAATATCTGAAAATGACTGCGAAACTCGCGTATAGATCGCTTAAAATTTGCGAAGATTACTGCTCGTTTTACGAGGTTGGAAAAGAAAAACTCAATCGCAAGTTTAATTTTTCTTCTATCTAGATGACCTTGGACTTTAAAGGATAAAAGTGCAAACTGCATTGAGGAGTTTGAAAATTCATGTACTTTGAGCCGTAAAGTATATAGGTACAGGGTGTTCGGAGGGAGAGTAGCCAAATAAAAATGGTGAGTTGGTTAGGCTATACGCTATTTATTTCGAAATTGCATTTTGGTTCAAGTTTTAGTTTTTTCTTAAGAAAATCTCCGATTTTTTTCATTAATAGTCTTATATTTTTTTCATTTACCTACTGTATGAACGAAGCTAAATTAAGTTAAATTTAAAAAATCCAAACACCCTAAATAATGAGATTGTAATAAATAAATGACGACATAAATATTTATAACAATTTATTATTTCTTTTGACAAAAACCTTATATTTCTAAAATTACTTATTCTCTTAAATTTTATTTACAAAGTGATCGCAAAATAGATTACTATATTGTCTGCTTTGTATAAAAATCATTACAATTTCTTATATATTTATAGGTAGGTATAAAGTTGTACTGTGTGAAAGTTGAATTTCATATACCTATTGGGAAAAATCGTCAAGTAAGAAAAATATAATATAAATAATTGCCAATTATCAAGCAACATCCAATTTTAATAATTATTAAAGATAAAAATTTATTCTTTACAATTTGATTTTTAATTAAAAGTTCGTCCATCGTAAAGTTTTGACACTCAAATTAAGACAACAAGAAAATAAAACTTAACAAGTCAAATAAGTTATAATTGGCCAAACAAAGTATCAACGTTGTTAAATCCTCTCAAAGTCAATATTAATTACTTAAACTTTTAGAAAATAACTTGTCCAGATAACGATTTGTTATAAAACCAGCCCAAAAATAAAGAGAACTTATTCTTCGTTAAAAAACTTGAATTAAAATCAGTTAGTTATTTTTTTTTAAATATGTCTCATGTTACCTTATAAACTTCAAAGAAAAAACTCGTTATTATTTAACAAACTAAATAAAGATATATGTCTCACAGGACGTCATTATAAAATTAATGATAGTAAGCTATAAATTACAAGCAAATACGAAGATGGTAAGCATGATCCGAAATATACAAATATCTTATACAGTAAATTACGTTAGATTTACAAAAATATGTTACATACTTGCACATTTACTTCTAATAACGTCATTTATCTAACATTTTCGTTGACTGTACAATAACAACCACTTCTCAAAACATTTTATGAATATTAAAAATTTCAATGTGTTTTAAACACTAGCTAACTTACGGACTATTGAATTTGTATCTTTGGTATGATATCACACGCGCAAACATTCACTTTGGGTCTTAACCCTTCATAGTCTATCATCGCAGATGTGGTATCTGAGACCATCATCGCTGTCACCCCGAGGGTTGAGTCTGACGACGTTACCATTCGTCAGGAGCTCCGTATCGTTAGAATTATCTGAAAGTTACAAAAATACATTTTTAAATACAATAAATACAACAATCATTTGCTAATAAGATTCTTTAACATAGTACAGTATTTTAATGATGTACCGAATTGTAATGTAAAAATAACTATCTATATGTTAGTATGTAATTCCTTGTGTGCAAAACCAATTACACGTAACCAGTATTTTGTAAACATTAATTATTGGAAAACTGTTTCCATTAAAAAGTTTTTATTAAAAACCGCTAGTGAGGTTCGCCGCATTTTCCACATTTGTAATTAACATTTTACGTAGGATATTTGTTATGCTAATCCAGGCAGGTTAGATTTATATGAAAATTTACTTTAAGCATAATAAATTTGTGAGCGTGTAACAAAAATATATATTGCCAGCGAAAACGATAAAGGTACCTTATAATTAAATATAAATGTTTACTTTGTATCCTTTGAAATTGATCGAAGGTACTCGGCAAAAATCTAAAATCACTCAAGAATCCTTAATCGTGAATGCTAGTCTATTTATTCTAAGCCGCGGGGAATAAACCTTTTTATCTCACAAATATTTTACAACCATGTAGTAAATAAAACAGAAAATCTCTAGGTGAAAGCAACCGATTTCAAATAGTCATTTATTGTGTCGGAAAATTACTTTAGAGGTAGGATGAAAACCTTCATTATCTGGTGGATTCATTACATTGTTCCTTTGTATGTGCATGTATATAACCACTAGTAAGGTCTGTATGTATGTGTAACTTGAGTAGATATTTCGTGACCAGCACAATAATAAGCTAAGGAAAGTGAGGCCCTAGTTGGTGTTGGATGTCTATAAGTTTTTGTGACTTTGAAAAGAAACGGCTAATTTAGGAAAGTTTCTTTCGGCTCGGTAAACAGCAACTAATGAATTACAGCCAGAGCAATTGAATTATGCTATTAGTTCTTTTACAAAAAGCACAATAGCATGATTAACAGTTTTTTTCTTAACGTTTTGTATTCCATTTAAAGTCACTATACGAATTCTATTCTGCTTTTATACTAAAGCTTTCAAGTTCTGTTTCAAAAGTGTAGACAATTTTAAAAAATGTTTTACATTCATAATTAAAACTGGGCGGCTTTATTTATTTGAAAAATACTGCAGGATTCTTGTAAATGTTTTAACGTAATGCTACAGTTAGTGTCTCTTAGGCTGCATGTTGTTGAAAATTTTAGTATCTTCGCGAGCATGCTTGTGAATTTAAAACAGAGTATTACACGAAAATACAAGGTGTTAAAAAGATTTATTGTTGTAGACTAAGCATGTAGGCTTTCTCGGTTATTTTGAAATGCACTTGAAAACATCGTGCAAACTGACTGTTAAAACAAACAGAGTTTAAGTTTGTTTAATTGCTGTGTTTACCTATGCTAGCAAAATTTTAGTATATCTCTCGTACAAACTAAAAGTAGATTTTATATGTAACCGTAAATATGTTAATTTTCCAGCCGGACCTTGCAAAACTTTTTTGCACAAGAAGAAACTTCGACGAAAGTGCAAAACAACTACGTAACAATTTCATCAGCGTTTTACTAGAAAATATAACTATATTACAAAAATAAAACCTCTATTAAATTGAGATATTTATAGCGAAACTACGGTCCAATTGTTATCGTAATTTGTTTTCGAAAATTAACCTAGGAATTTGAAATTAACTAGTTTCTGTCTTTACTAGGTGCCGCTTGACCATCCATAATTGTCTTTTCAGTAGCATTGCTAGAATCTCGTCAATGTTTCGATTCAATAATTCGAGACTCCGAATATCAGATTTGACACACACAATCCCTTTTTCGAAGGTCAGGCAGATTGATGAGATTTTCCTTCCTGCGTGTAAGCCTGTTCAACTGTATGTGTAAAGTTTATATGTGTATGTGTGTAAAGTTAATATGTGCATGTGTATGTGTGATACTCACTACCATTAGGAGCTCCTGATCGAGATTGGTTACTTCGTCGATGCGATTGTCATGCTCGACTGTACGATGAGATATCTCGGTAGTGCCTTTGACTCGCTGTAACCAATAAATTAAATGAATCTTAGTTTTAGTTGAAAATTCACATCCTCCTAATATTATAAACTTAAAAGTTTGTAAGTATGTATGGATGGATGTTTGTTACTCTTTCACGTAAAAACTACTGGTTGGATTTGGATGATACTTTACAGTAATATAACCTATATCAGAATAACACATTGGAATTTTTTTAGCGCGGGAAAACTTCTCATTCCTACGGGAAACCGACTTCCACGCGAATTGAGTCGCGGGCGGCTTCTTGTTATACATAGAGGTACATTCATTGGTCACTTGAGTCCCACACAAAAACGATGTCATAATTAAAACACCGGCAATTTTAAACGTTACGTACACTGTTTAAAATTTAATATTAACAACAATAAAAAAGCAGTTTTCAAAGATTGAACTTATTGTTTATTTTGATATACAAGAATATTGTTACACCATTTGAAAAATCAATGATGTGTTACTATAGAAACCATGTAGGTATTAAGACTTCATTCAGTTATGCGCCAAGGTCTTGTATTAAAAATATATTTAAAATAACAATGAAAACTGTATTTAAGTATTGCGCGTTTATGAATCGTGCACCCAGCTTGCATTTGCAACATCATGACTGTAATCTTTGCGCATGTAAATTGCCACTTCGCCCGTTGCAAGCGCTGCTACATCAGTTGAAGCACCATGGACGTAGATTGAACGTCCAAACGTGCCAACAATTCTAAGTCTAGTGAGAATTTCAATATTTCCTAAACTAACTTAACCTTACCCTTTTCCGATGGTATGTTACATGACCTTGCATAAAAAAAGATATATTAAAATAACCCTGCAACGACATCGCCTGTTCAGTTTAAACATTTGCTCAGTCTTGTTCAAATAAATCAAATGCTCGTAGGAAGTATTTTACTCGATACTTGACTGCCCAAGTAGAGCAAGAACCAGTGGTTGCCAGACATTCTTATATAATCCTACTAATATTATAAACGTGAAAGTTTGTAAGTATGTATGAATGTGTAAAAATGTATACAACTATGTTAAAGCATAGTTGTATAAATTTATATGTTAAGTGGAGTCTGGCGGGCAGATGCTGCGGTTTTTCGTATCTGTCAGTTTAAATTTTGAGACAGTAACAATAATACAATTTTTATAGATTATTTCTCAAGTTAATAAACAAATACATATATAACAAGGTTAAGATCCCTAGTAAGTAAGAAATACGAATGATAAAGAGGTATTCTTGAGTGTTATATTGTGTTTAAAAATCACTTATTTTTTGAGTAAAAAGCGTCAGTGAGTTTGTTGAAGATATTCAATGTTTTAGCTCTTTAAATATAATTGAATATGTAAATAGCTCATTGTATTTTTTAATATCTGCATAAATAAATTTAAGCAATATGTTTTAAAAGTAGTTGTGTGCGTAGCGTAAAGCCGTAGCAAACCGTAGCCCTTCGTAGCATCGTAGTCTATAAAATCAAAGCGTAGTCTGGACAAATACCAACTTTCTTACCCTAAGGCTATGTTAGTATTGTCTAGCTTAGTATTCAGCAAAAGTGTAGGATTATAAACTTTATGTTGTTCTATTCTGTCTAAAAAACCTTTGTTTAGGATAATCAATTCTAATGTTGAGTCTAGACCGACTAAATCTATGTGGGTACAAGAACGTACATTACATACATTACTTAGCGCTGTGAGGGGGTGATTAAACGTTTGTTCTCACGGATTTTACGTGTATTTTGAATTAAGGTGAGTTTACGTACTGACTAACGGCTTCGAATCTAAAACTTTATCAAATATTTCTAGACAAGTGTAATTTACTGCTACACTACGGTTAAAAATCAATTGCTAATTGTGTTATCGTAACGTTTAAGCGTTTTTATCTTCATCTTCATAAGGTTATACTTTTAAAATTAAAAAAAAAATTGTACACAACAACATACAAACTCACAACACAGAATGTTGTGCCAATAAAAAAAATATAGGCAATTTCTTTTGAAAAAAAAACCTTGTCGGAACTTAGACTTATTTTGAAAACACATTAGTAATAAGCCTATTATTTTCTCTCGTTTGACGTCATCGCAGTAAACAAGCACACATTATTGAATTCTGTATACATTATAGGTTTTACGTCATGAACATGTGAGTTAGTAAATTTTAATTAAGCACTTGATTAACTAACCAATGTGATTTTTAGTTGAGTTTGACTGAACTTACACTCAATTTACATGAGCTCATTTGGTTACAACACCGTCTTCTAATAGCTTTAAGTTTTAAAAAACTAAATTCAAAAGTAATGTAATGATAATGCACACGAAAAAATAAACAAAATAATAACACTTGCTTTTTGTACCATTACATAAAATTGCAACCCATAAACCCGCATATGTGTTTAGCAAATTTTCTCACTTTACTTAAAGTGAGCTCAAAACGAAATTCTTGTTAACGACCACAAAGACCTGTGGTTTGTTAAAACTTTGTTAAGCTTTCGCAGCCAGAATTTAACTTTTAATTTAAAAACCTTGTTTAAAAGCGACTATTGTTAACAACTCTTATTATGTGTTAATCCCAAAATCATACTATGTTTATTGCATACTAACGTGAAAATTAATAGCTTTTGTTTGTGGTAAACTTATTACAAATTATGTCAAACATTGCCATAGAATTGTTCATTCCAAAAATTTGGCTCAAGAACCTTTAAGTTTGATGTGCGAATTGATCTGGTAATTGTGTTAAAACACATAGGTAAATAATTAATTAATCCCACTGTCTTTTTGCCTTTTTATTTTTTATAACTGAATACCTAGGCAGTGAGGCAGAAATCGTTAAAAGCGATACGTTCACCTTTTGTATAAGTTTAAGTTGATGCCTGTATATTTTTCACTTTTTTTCAATACAGACTATTTATTTCTTTACCTACATGAAAACGGGTAGACGAATTTGGCTGCAATTCAGATTATTAATAAAACAGACAAGAATATAATGTGCACGTAATTTTATAAGAAAACTAGCTTTCCGCCCAGTTATTTCATCCTCAGCTAAATTGGTTTTCCCTTTCTAAACATCCTTTCGCTCAAAGGGAACGCCTGAACATAATTTCATAGATCTAACTTTAATAATACTTTCTCTTGTTTGATGATTAATCAGTCAGTCAGTCAGGACTTGTTATTTTAAAAATATAGATTCTTTAGTTGCAGAAAAAACTGCTAAGCCAAGAGTAAAAAGTAAAATTATATTGACAACGTATTTATAAGAGTAGTTATGTGAATGTAAATGCCTTTTAAATTATCAAATTTTCAATAACGCTCACTCGTGTTTCGGGTGGGTAGATTTAATTTTAATCATCCAATCACGTAGGTTGAAAATAACTACGGCCTCTTATAAACATTTTTAATAATAGTAGGGGAGCCCAAGAGGGGATTTATGGATTTACTCAAACGCGGCAGATTAACATACTGAGGGATATCTTGTACTCGGTTAAGCACTTCCACCAGTTATGAGCCATTATACAGGGTCTGTCGTAATGAATGGATAACCCGTTACCTACAGTTGATCCGGATGTGAGGCTATAAGAAAGTGGTGTTTTCTTGCCAGGGTTGTCAACCATAAGAAAATGGCGTAGACTTTTAAACTTTTTTATAAATTTCGCTATTTTTTTCATTTATTTCGCTGCCATTTCTTCAAATTTTGATGTATTTGTATAATTCTTTTAGTATTATACTGCTGAAGACGTGTATTATGTAATTTAAATACAATTTTAGGTGTTATTCACGTTGAACATTATCAAAATACTCATTTTAAGAAAAATATTTCCAATTTTTTTTCTTTATGTCAACTTTTGATCATCTCCTGTGGAAAAAAAAAGTATGACGTTATAGCTGCCCATGATCTCAATAAATTGTCTAGTATGTGTAGATTCTAAAAAGGTATAACGATGTGTACTTTACAAGCAACATTAAGTTACAGGAGCGAGAACACTAATCAAGGGCGGAATTTTTATTTTTCATGTTATGTTATAAATGGTTGTAAAACTTCGTCATAATGATTTTATTCTATCAAGATACTTTGCACAAACACTGTCGGGCCACTAATAGGATATTCAGAAGAAAACCCGGTTGTTTTTGGGAAAAAATAACATTTCTTCACGATAATAATGTAATGAAAATGTACAAATGAAAATTGTTGTGCTCTAATAGTTACATGCGACAAACATGTTGCGACAAGTTTATTCGAAATTGAAACGGATTTTAAAAATCGAACAAGACCGCATTACAAAGAAAAGGGTACTCATCACATCAGTGTGATTTTGACCATCGCATGACTTTTGTTCACATTGGCCCCGATTCTGAAAACACTCTCTAAACTAAACTAAAACTATCGCTGTCACTTACACATCAATAAGACAGAGACAGGTAATCATTTTAGTCCTGTCAAACTAAATTGTACGTGCAATATGACACGGCGAAGGCAATTTTAGGCTAGTCCTCAGCGCATTTCGTTCAATTTCACAATGATGTGGACTAAATTTAGTGAGACCAATGTACCTGTCTTGTTCTAATACGAAGCATGAGAAAGTGACAGCGATATTTTTAATTTAGTTTTAGAGAGTGTTTTGAGAATCGGGGCCACTATTTTCGTCAATTTATTACTGCTTTCTAATATTTGACTATGATTTTCCTTGTGATTTGGACTTGATAACGTGGTGATACTGATGACTTTGCTCACATTTACGGACATTGTGTTGTGCTATCGATTGAACTTGTTGTTTTGGAAAAGTTTTTGTGTAGTTTGTGTATCATGCCGCAACAGTATACGCCGGCCGAATACGCGAACATGAATTACATTTACGGTGTATGTAATGGCAGCACCAATAGAGCTTCTAGTGTTTATCGTGTAAGATATCCAAATGTGCGACATCCTGATTACCGTGTGTTCATTAAAGTGCACAATGCATTTATGGAAGGACGATTTCCTTCTAATTTTTTCCACTTTTCTTTGTAATGCGGTCTTTGTTCGATTTTTTAAATCCGTTTCAATTTCGAATAAACTTGTCGCAACATGTTTGTCGCATGTAACTATTAGAGCACAACAATTTTCATTTGTACATTTTCATTACATTATTATCGTGAAGTAATGTTATTTTTTTCCCAAAAACAACCGGGTTTTCTTCTGAATATCCTATTAGTGGCCCGACAGTGTTTGTGCAAAGTATCTTGATAGAATAAAATCATTATGACGAAGTTTTATAACCATTTATAACATAACATGAAAAATAAAAATTCCGACCTTGATTAGTGTTCTCGCTCCTGTAACTTAATGTTGCTTGTAAAGTACACATCGTTATACCTTTTTAGAATCTACACATACTAGACAATTTATAGAGATCATGGGCAGCTATAACGTCATACTTTTTTTTTCCACAGGAGATGATCAAAAGTTGACATAAAGAAAAAAAAATGGAAATATTTTTCTTAAAATGAGTATTTTGATAATGTTCAACGTGAATAACACCTAAAATTGTATTTAAATTACATAATACACGTCTTCAGCAGTATAATACTAAAAGAATTATACAAATACATCAAAATTTGAAGAAATGGCAGCGGAATAAATGAAAAAAATTGCGAAATTTATAAAAAAGTTTAAAAGTCTACGCCATTTTCTTATGGTTGACAACCCTGGCAAGAAGACACCATTTTCTTATAGCCTCACATCCGGATCAACTGTAGGTAACGGGTTATCCATTCATTACGACAGACCCTGTATAAGTGGCCGTCCAATTAATTCAATAATTTCAAATATTTTAGTTCAATTTTACTGACAGATTAGGTAAATCTCTTAAGATTCATTTATAAGAGCGCTGTTTTAGGTCCACTAAACATCCGCCCAAAAATCTCACGTGCTCTATTAAATGTTTTTTTTTTTTTATTTTCAACCCGTTACGTACGACCACTTCCATCATGGAATCCAGCAGATTAACAAATGTACATGTTTTAAAAATACGTAGGACATGGATGATATCAATATCTGACACGCCCGAGTATGTCCAAGCAAAAGGTTTTTACGTAGGATTTAAAGGAATAGGTATCTATGACGCTCTAAAATAATCCATAATCCTTACAACAACATTTCTTAAGCTTCAATGCTTCATTAAATTTTCAAAACAAATCTCTTGCCTTTATGCTTTTATTTTTGCATTTTATCTTCATGCAAAGGTCGTATACTATTATTAATATAAATAACGTCATAGCTCAATTTTCCCCGCTTTCTATGGGATTTTTTATCGCTTCCGTAACAACACATTTTGAGAACACATTTTCCGAAACGACTTTACACGTCGAAGTAAATTTACACAAGCCGGAAGCCTTGATACACCCTCGGATATTAATACGAGCTTCAGGTAGACTGATATTAATGTCTACTATAAATCTATACCTTTCTAATATACTACAACAGTGGTCAGTTTACTATAATGGATTATTTAAAGGATAATAAAGCTAGTTAATTTTTCTTTAGGCATCAGAAATTTACATGCACATAAATAATGACTTACAAATAATAGTTATTCTACGTGATAACTTATAACAAGATACTTGTTAAACAAATCCATAGAATATTTGTCAGAAACAAGTTATAAGGATATCAAATTATGCAGGCCTATGTTGACAGAGAACCCGAATAAATAAATCTTTAAGATAAGCACGGCCACAACTTATGTGTGAAGATTTAATGTGGGTTTATGTAAGGCTTTGAAGCTTCCATTTTCAAGTACAAACTTACTTTTACAAATTTCACGAAGGTGATTCTTAATTTATAAATACAAGAATACAATACATTGAATTAGTCGCAGGGATATTTCACCAATAAATAATAAATTGAATACCTATGAGTTTTTTCCATGTGGAACCAATATCTATAACTCAACGGTTGTCGCAAGAGCTATGTTAGCTCGTGTCCAGCAGAAGATAAATTCTGCCTGTAACGATGACTACTTTCCTATTATCGAAGAGAATTGTAATACGGTTCGGAAGTAATTATTGGCACTAAGGACGAACATATGTATACAAAAAAATCGTAATTTTAAAGACATTTTAACAAATGTCTAGGCTTGTGGTATTAAAATTAAGTGGTGTAGCTAGAATTTTCTCTTTATTAAAACGCTTTTACAATAACGATTACAAATGGCAGAAAAGCAGAGTAATAAATACTTCTTTTATCTTTCTATCGATCTACTTTCTTGAGTTTCAATATAGATATCCAATTTTGTGTCTTAAATGTTTTTTAAAAAGCCCTTTTCAAACATTTTTAGCCTATAAGTTGGTGTGTCAGTCTGAAGATTTATTTATTAAAGCTGATTGTATTATGTAAATAATATGTTATTCACATTAACTCAAAGCTGATTTCGTGATCGCTCGTTTTAAGAAAAAGTAAGACAAATTGCTAACAAAGTTGTTATTTCTACTTTATTTACGAGTGAAGAAACAACAACGAATACACATTAGTAATGTGTCGGGAAACTTTCATGAAAACAGACGATTTTCTAATACTACCTTGGAACTTGTCATTTTGGTGGTGTCCTAAAAAGCTGCGGTCAATAAAATAAGCATTTTCACATTATCTAATTAGAATTGTTTGAAACAACAAGAGTTTTAAATTTTGTTTACTTACAACCAAAGTAAGAAATAATTTGTATTTTAATTAATTAGCTAACTAAGTAAAAAGATTGTTTATTAATTCCAGAAGAGTTTTTTCGGCTTTAAAGTTTGTTAATCCTTACTAAACAAAGGCTTTTTTACGAAATGGTTTGTTCCAACAAAATAATAAAACTATTTATTTAGCTTGAGCTTCAAATAAAGATAAGAACTGTTGACACGCATCCCGATTAGTTTCCTGTAAGACACTTTGGCACGCACCAATGTTTTGATCATATATCATTACTTCCACCCCAAAAGAAAGCCTTTTGTCTTATGTACGCACCCCTTCTTTTCTTGATACTAAATGTTTCTAACTTAATTAGATATAAATTGTTTGGTCTTATTTTAATGAAAAAGTGTTCCAAGGCTTTCATTTAATTAATTACACTACTTAGTATAAAACAAAGTCGCTTTCTCTGTCCCTATGTATGCTTTTTAAATATACGCAATGGATTTTGATGCGTTTTTTTTTAAATAGGTAGAGTGATTCAAGAGGAAGGATTACATGAATAATTACATAGTACGGAGAAAGGAGTTTTACTCTGAATTTAACGCGTGCGAAGCAAAACGGGTAAAAGCTAGTAATTAATGATTTTCATATTAGAACTCCAAACTAACGTAATATGTACCTCTATTATACTTATTACACACTAAATCGACTCGGTCTGGAAACCAAACCCCCGGGCGTACTGTTTATCAGTCCGACATATATAACCTACAAAAGAAAGTGTTCCAAAGAATACGTCAATTATTATAATAAAGTTTACTATCTTTATAATATACATACCTGAAAATGACTTGATTTCTAGTTGCTTCTTGACATCAGTGGCCGTTTTCTTTGGATTGCTGCACCAGCACAGTACCAACCGGAAATATATACGAAACCTGCGGACAATGTAAATATAATAATGAAAATATAAACATTATTATGAGAAAAGAATATAAAAAACGAAGTTAAACATGAGTGTTCATAATTATAGCTATGACCTTAATCTTGGAACAATATTAGACAAGGAATTTAGTTTTCTTTAATTCGAATAAAATATTAAAAATAATTATAAATCATCAGTTTTGTCCAAAGGTTTCATTTTCACAATTATCAAAGTTTTTTTAATGGTTGATACTCGTATTATAAATTTCTTATATAAGTATATACGTTTCCAAGACTGCTAACAGTTTGCGTACTTCCACCACGAAAGTTGTATGCAGAGATGTGTTTCCTAAGTTCCGAATGAATAGTTGGTAACTGACCCCTCGGGAAAGCTTTCACCCCTGCTGCTAACGCTATCAAAGTAGAAGTTCTTCGTGAAACAACACCGCATTTCCACTCGGTGGTATTTCTTAGTGAATATTTGTGAAAGCATCACACAAACCATTTGAATTTCATTTCCGCAGATCTAACACAGAGTTAGGTTTCATCAAGTCATTTATTCAAACCCAGGAAGTGTTTGCTTTACTCATTTTGATACGGAGTGAAAGTACATTCGCAAGCAAAATGCTCCGTCACGTTCTTAGGATCTTTTGTGCTACAGAGTTTCGCTGAATAATTTATGTAAACGATTGTTATTTTCCGACGCTTGCACTTGCATCCGCCATTTAAAGATTTAATTCAGAGTTTTGTTAGCTTTCGTGGAATGAATTATGGTAGTGCAGGCAACTCTTCTTAAAAGAAGCATTGGAAATTAATTAATTTGCAGATTATATAATTTAATAATTAAATGAAATTATTGTAACCAAAGGAATATCTGCCACACATAGTGCTATTACTTGATAAATTAATTAAGAAACATCTTCATGCTGAAAATTGTATGCTCAAAATAAAAAAAGCCTTACACAATATTGTTTATGATTAAAGAATTTAGTCAAGGGTCTTACTTGTTGCTCATCCAGTAGTAAATGAGCGGGTTGATCATAGAGTTGGACATGGCCAGCCAGTAGAAAGCCAGGTAGATATGCTGCGAGAATGGAGACGAAGCCAGGGGTTGGTGGTGGTAGACCAGCACGAAGTAGGCGTGGTACGGCAACCAGCAGAGCGCGAATACCACCACCACGAGTACGAACATGCGGACCACCTGGAAAAACATTAGGTGTAAATATCGTGATGTTGATACGTCATCATCATCATGTATAGTCATCAGTATCATGATATAGACTAGTTGTAAGGCGCACCAAAAGAGTGAAAAACAGCCCCTAGGTAAAAATCGCACCTAGCTTATGAAACATAGTGGGAGAATTGTTAGTTGCGATTTCTCGCGTGAAAATAATATCATATTTTGGTCAGTACTTTATAACGTATTTTTTTATTGATCAAATAAATTTTAAAATTGGTTTAGAAGCACAAGAGTTTGCGGCGAATATTCAAACATATAAATTATACCTCTTTACAATGATGCTCTATACAATGTTTGATAGTGTGTGTATAATCGGGAGACCGAGTGATAAAAACATAAAAACTCTCGGGGGCCATAAAAACTCTCGGAACTCTTCTGATAAATCCAAAAAATACCCTTATTAGTATTCATTCAAATTTAAAGCATAAAAAAATAAATGGGTACGTGTTGTTGATAGAAAAACGTGCCGAAGTCCATTGAGAATTGACTACATGGTTCATTAGTATCATAGCGTTAGTGCTCGTTAATCCAAGTTAAATACGGAGAACATTTGAATTTATTTCGGAAAATTCTGTAAAAGCTAAAAGGCGTACAGTTTAAGTTATTTGTAGTACATGTACTGTATAATTTTACTTCAATACCCATTCTTTTGTGTTTTTCTGTATATCTATTGATTTCGAGACCTTGGGGTTTTACGACGAAAGAATAAAGTTTAAATAAATAAATAAAGACAGTAGAATTAATTGTGACATAACGAATACGAAACATGTAAGACATTGCTCGTCTTCCAAGAATATATCAAAAATAGATAAAACTTCATAACCTATACGATTTTCCTACTAACACGACCTATATTTAACTTAACGGGCCCACGCTAAGACAAGTTTGAAGTTTTAAAGATCACAATAATCTAGCTAGTAATAATATCCATTCGCAATTAGAACATTATAAAAAATACATAGCAATATTCAAGCCCTATTTAAAACCATGAATAATTCATTGAGAAAATAATCGCTCCATTAAACGTCTAAATTCCTGGAATTAACGACAGAATCCCGCATTTTCTATTTATTGTACTTTTTTAAAGCAATTATTCGGGATCTTTGTGCATATAATCTGGGCATTATGATTTCGCAGTGTAAGCTTTCAGTTGTGGGTCTCTAGAACCCTTTTATCATTTTAATGAGCGTTATTTGTATCTCAGTATACATTAATTACAGAACTCTTTACTACATAGTATAAAGTCGCATTCCGCCATCTGTGTGTCTGTATGCTTAGATATTTAAAATTACAAAACAGATTATGATGTTTTTTTTTTTAAATAGATAGACTGATTCAGGAGGAAGGTTTATATGTAACAAAGTACCTATCGGGAAAGGGGTTTTACTCCGAATTTAACGCGTGCAAAGCCGCGGGCAAACGCTAGTTTAAAGATATATTCGATTAAACATTACTTGATATCGCTCTGCGTTTGTATATCTTTATCTTTATTATAACAAAAAAACTACACCTTTTTTCAAAAAAAGTATTAAAATTCTGGTTTTCAGCATTATCTACTTTATGTCTATCTAAATTTAGAGACTTCAAAATTGATGTGGTTAAATCATAAAGTTGAGTTGATACTTGATCATTTTGTTGCCTAGGTAAATGATTTCATTTGTAAATAACTTCTATGAATACGGCCAAATCATGTCATGCTGGGGCGGTTCTCTACATAAATAATTCAATCCAATATAAAACGACTCAGCAACTTAAATTATTATTAAGTTATCTCAGATATATCAATCATAATATAAATATATCTAGAAGTAATTACAGCCGTATTTGGTGTGAACATTAGGCAAGCTAACATATCATATTATTCTGAACATTCAATTAGGAAAGGTGCCAAGTGTATTAATTCAGTTCTGGTATAAATCACAACGGTAAAGTTGGTCCTGAGAACGGTCATTAAATCATTCAGTCTAGGTTAGATAGAAGACCTAATAGTTTCTGTGACCTACTTTTACCTAAACGACATAAGTATATATCGAGGGCGTTGAAGCAAAAGTAATTAACTAGTGTTTTCATACTTCCGAGATAATCGCGATTTAGTGTTTTTTTTCAGTTAATTTTGAAATATCTTTTTTTGGGTAAATTATTTTATTGTCGAAAATCATATATGTTATATAAAATTTTATTATCTTTACGGTAGCTTAACTTTTGAAATGATTATATTTATATAAATAAAATAAATTGTAAAAAAGCAACTATTTAGTTTTGTCACAACTCATTTTCATACTGTCATCTGAGTTATGTACGCTTTTTGACTAGTTATTGATTTTATCCACAACTCAACTTGGTGGTAGAGACCAATTATTTCAAACATAATAGCAGTTATTTAACTTTCCTTCAACTTAATATGGAAGCAACAAAGTTTTATTAAGATTTGCGAGACAAAAATTGTTTTAAATTTATGATTTTTTAGTTGATTATCAAAATTATATAAGGCATTTCCTTATTGGAAATGGACAGAGTAACAACCTTTTACTGTCTATCACTCTTTACGAAGGCTTGAGCTGAATTATATTATTATACTCGTCTTTGTGATGATGCATTTATTGTATCTTCAATGTTATGATATTGTCCAAAGTCCTAAGACAAATACGCTCAAATAAAAATGTGTCAGACTCCTCGTCCACAAAACTACGTCAACAATATTCTCGTATACAACCCTTTGCCTTTAATACATTTATTTGCTTCCACTATCATACCAATCATTCGTATTTATAGAATGGTACATTTGATACATTTCTATTACTTTGTATTAGTGGTAGCTCCTATAGAAGTAGCAGTAAAACAAAGAGAAGTCGTAGCTATCACTTGGTCCGACCATATTGTTATGTTAAAACGAATTGTGTCATTATTAAAACGAAACAGTTTATTCTGGAAGATGAAAAGACTAATCTCACTAAAACCCATGAAAATAATCCCGCAATGTCTGAAGATCACGTTTTTAGACTGGGGCTGAGATGCAGTCCCTAACAAAAGAGCTAGTCCTGACTTTTAGACTGAGGCTGACACAGCGTGCTATGGGAAAAAAAATAAAGGGCCATGTTAGATACGGGAGAGAACAAAAGTTACCGACATAGCCCATCGGATTAGCAAGCTGAAGATTTAGTGGGCTGGCCACATAAGTCTAAGAACTGACAACCGCTGAGGTCGAAAGGTTTTGCAATGGAATAAACGTCTCGAAAAGCAGGGCGCCCCCTAATTCAATGGAAGGACGACTTGCGGAAGGCGGCTAGAAGGGAATGGATGAAGAGCTGCCTGGATTATAACGTTACGGTGGACGACATACTCGTAGCTAGCAGGGACTTATAGTATAATTTAACAAAAAGAACTTCGAATATCTTGTTCTAGAAGAACAAGCGGTAGCCCAATTAAATATGTGGAAGTTCTTGAACAACGGTGATTGAACTTTTAATATAACATTACATTTTTCGACACCATGTAGATTAAAAACAAGGTAGCAAACTAGATCATTGTCATCGCCCGAAATTGGTTACTACTGGATTTAAAATAATTACTCATTGTGAAAAACGAAAGATTTCTTTATTTGCCATTGAAGAGTAGCATTTTTTCTATATAATGAAGTGATTTTTTGTGAAAAAAATTGGGCAACTGCACTGCACTGCGCACTAAACTGCTTGTTGGAAGACTTATGAGGCATATTTTAGGTAAGGCATTGTTACGCTCCGTTTGACAATCCTTAACTTTCATTTTATTTTCTTTCTTCAAACTAATAGTTTGCTTAGATTAATTTTGCTAATTTCTAACAAGATCACGCCCTCTGAGTTATTGTAAAAATCCAGACGGCAAAATTAACGCTTACAAGTATTACAATATGATTAACATTTCGATAAGGTAAACTTTCACTTTTCACTTTGAACACTGAAGAAAATTCGAGGAAAAGACACCCCGTGGATATGGAGTCTTATAAGCAAACTATTTTGAGGAGTAGGTACATATCCCATTTCAACACGAGCACAAGCTATTTTTAAAGTTATGCATGATAACTTAATCAAGATGCTTTGGTAACATATAAAACTAAGCTTTGTCACTGAAATATATTGGTGTTGTATATCTTCTTCTTCGTCTTCAACAGCCATGTCTTAGCCCGCTGCAGGGCATATGCCGCTCCCATAGTTCTCCATTCGGTCCTATCACCGGCTTTTGTTGACCACGCTGTCCCGGCGTGAAATCTTATATCATAGGACCATCTGACTGGTAGTCTTCCTGCGTTTCTACTTCTCCTACTACTACTAGTTCTCTGCGTTTCTAGGTGTCCATTCTAGTACGGATATGCTCCAACGATCGTCCCCTCTTCGGCACAGTTGTCCAGCCCATGTCCATTTCAATTTTGCAATGCGGTATCCTTCATCTGTTAACTTGGTGCGTCTTCTGATGTCAGTGTTGCGCACCTTGTCTCTCAGTTATATCCCAAACATGCTCCTTTCTATGGCTCTTTGTGCTACCTTCAGTTTACTAATTAGCTTCTTAGTGAGTAGCCATGTTTCCAATGCGTACGTCATAACAGTTTTCAACGATTGTGGCAGTATTGTAAATATTGATGCTAAATCCTTTTCTGTTAGGTAAGATGTCCTAACACCGTAGTTAGAAATTTCGACGATAGAACTTTTAATACCTTATGTAAAATCTTAGATCTATGTTCCTGTACGGCAAGTAGGGAAATTACATATTTTTATATAAACTAACAGTGGTTTTTTTTGAAGTCAAAAAAATATAACTGCACATTTTTAAAAGAAAAAGTTCATATCGGAAATATTTCTTAGAGTAAAATTAAATAACAATACTTATGCACTTTTTCCGTGACGTGGTCAGGGCATTGTGCAGAATTTTTCTGTTGTAGAAAATGATAACTGCACTTATTCACTTTATCCACGACTAGAAACAAATTTCATTTTATTTTATTTACAATTCAGCAAGTTATTTATTTCTTCCTGAACCTTTTTTGCATCGCATGCAAGATATTTAATTTCATTTTTTTTCACAAAAATAATGATAATTTCATCAATTTGTCAAATATCGAAACCTGTTATATACCAAAAGATGCGTAATACTTTGGGCATTCAGGAAATTTCAATAACTCAATTTCGGCCAAAACCCTAGTTAACCTATTTTTGCTTCAACGCCCTCGATATTTGGTATTCGAGTGGGTGTTATTTTATTCTATTATTTGAATATTTCAATTAAATTGTTTTAAGGCATTATATGTACAGGGTGGATGCATTGGTGGTTTTGAATATGTTTTAAATCACTTTAAATTAAAATTCCTTAAAAATGTATTAGTTTTTTTAAGGGTAATGTTTTCAGTAGCTTGAAAAACTTACAGTACCAAAGCGAAGATAAATAATTAAAGTCAATGGTTTTTGTTACCAAATGTACAAATGAAAAACAATATATCCGTATACCGTATAATGTCGAACTTTATAACATATCTTTTAAGACAAAGCCACTAAAGAATCACAGGTTTTATTTTACTAAAATAAAAACAAATTATAAATTATTTCAGTTACCCAGTTTACGTTATCACTATATAGTATAAAACTAAATCGCTTCCTCTGCCCCTATGTTTGCTTTAATCTGAAAAAGAGGAAGGTTTACATGTACCTTTATAATAACATAGTACAAGAAAAGGAGTTTTACTCCGAATTTTACGCGTGCGAAACCGCGCGGGTAAAATCTAGTTGATATAATAAAACTGACAAACGTCAGTAAAAAGTCTGTTCCCAAATCCCAAATGTCACTCTTGGTCTGTGAGGCTGAAGGAAATTACAGCCAAAATTACGTAAAATCGTACTGATTCTGTGCAAAAATGTTTTCTAGACGTTTTTTTTGTTTGATATTTGTTTCTGAAGTTTATTGAGTTGATGTTTGAGATGGAGTTAATATAGTGAAAAGGTTTAGTAAAATGTTTGGTAAAACCCCTGTTTAGCCTGTTATTTAGAAGAGTTCTTACATGCTCGAGTTATTACATCTTCATATATTACATTTTATTTGGCTACGGTACATTTTTAGCCATTCGTCTCCATTGTACTTGTTGGGATTTAGCATATATTGAATCGTTGTCCAGTTAGATGTTAATGTTTGTGCTTTGACCAAGAAAGAGCAATAAAAGGAAAAAATCCTGAAAAACAGCAATTTGTCACGAAAAAAATCTTGAGCCTTAGTTGCGAATATAAATTTCTATTTTTTTTGAGGAAAGTTCAAAAGTTGAGTTGGTGGTATGGAATCGATTGGTAATTTACTTGCTTTCGTGTGAGTCTTCGATTTATACCCACTGATACGTACTAGGTGGTAAATTAGACTTCCGATTACCGTCTTATCTAAAGTGCGCACTAGAAGTGCAGAGTTCAAGTAGATATCTTTGCTTTTTAACGTAGCTATGGCGCAATTTCCTACTTTCCGTTGTAAATTAGTACTTTTATACCAGACAATTCTTTTGCCTTTTATCAAAATGCAAAGTAACAGTCGGCAATTAATTACATTAATGTGTTACAGTACTAGTTACCCAGGAATGTGCACACACCAAAATTCCTGCAATAATTCTATTTGTTTTGTCAGCAAAATGTTTCAAGCCTTTGTTTAATTGAACAAATTTTGTAAAGGATATTCGTAATGAAATATTTAGTAATACTGATTGTGGAAAATGAAATAACAGGCTGTATATTTAGTAATACTGACTGTGGAAAATGAAATAACAGGCTGTGTTTGACGGTCAAAACAAAGTAGATTGACTCGGCAAAATACTAACGACGAAAACAGATAAAAATAAAACAAAATCGTATTGTGTAGGTATTTCATTTCAGTTCTTTTCATCGTAAGCACCGTAATAAGATTGTTTTGTGTTTTTTCTTTGTTTTCTCTAATCAAATAATTTCTACTTAAAGAACTTTAGTTTTTTTTGGTGATTTAAGTAGAAAAATAGAATTAAAAAAAACAAGCAAAACATGATAAGGCTTCAGATTTGTGCATGATTTGGCATATTTGTATAATATTTCTAAATAGAAAATCAATTTTTGAGATATAAAATTCCAGTATATAGCCTTTTTTCAGCTGTTATTATCCTACTAATATTATAAATGTGAAAGTTTGTGAGGATGTATGGATGGATGGATGGATGGATGGATGGATGGATGGATGGATGGATGTTTGTTACTCTTTCACGTAAAATCTACTGGACGGATTTTGATGAAACTTTACAGTTATATAGCTTATACATCAGATGAACATATAGGGTGCTTTTTACCGCGGGAAAACTTTTCATTCCCACGGGAAAGTGACTTCTACGCGAACGGAGTCGCGGGCGGCCACTAGTAATATATAAAGCTTACTTGCACGTGCTCTTGATATAAAAATATTGCAACTAGAACCGTCATAAACGTCTGCGTGTGTTGTACAGAGCTGTGAGTGCGATGCACATTCACATAGGCAAAGGAAAAAACTTTGAGAAAGAAAAAACAAGTTACTCGTAGGTCCAGCAAGTATAATCTAACCAAATAATAACGTTGATGTCATTAATATATAAAAGTAAGAATTCAAACGACGTTGACAGGAAAGAAAATTTTGGAACACTCAAGTTATTCAGTATTCTGTGAAGGAAATACGATATAGGTATTAATTACACATTTTGGTAAGATTACAACAATCAAAATATAGCAGGCTGTGCCTATTCCTCGAATCATATATTAATAATTAACCGTGATATATTCGGTTCTCGTAGCCTAATATGAATTTATAGTATTTCCAATTTAAGACTAATCGATTTTTAGAAGCTAATAATAGAATGGTCCAAAATATGCCAGTTTTGTTAATTTAATTCACACGTTTTTTTATCTTAAATTTACCAATCGTATTATAATTATGTTTAAACTACCAATTTATTAAATTTATTTGTTTAATGTGCACACTTTTTGTTAGTTGTTATTATTATGAAGCAAATTTGAACAAAAGGCAATCCGCGTTTACATCATAACATTTTATGATCGTAATTTACTGGTTAAACAAACACTTCAAGATTCTCAGAACTCATCCTCGTAATGCGGATATTGTTCAGAAACTTCCGCGGGATTCAATTTCCTAAGAAACTTTGCAATTTTGTCACAAACACGTAAAGAAATCTTGTGGAATACTAATTTGAGGAAGCCAGCTGCAAGAAGAGCAAATAAAAGGTCCAATATCTATTAGGAATAGACGAATCCAATATACTTATTGAAAACACAGTCTGTGAGCTGAATGCAGGATTATGTTTGGAAGGTATTTTACTGTCGTAGAACGCTAATAGTCGAAAATAAAAAGGTTTTAAAGTCACAAACATTATACTAAAAGGGTATTAGAACTATTTTAAAGAAGGAAAGAATGGCAATGTTAGAACATCGTTAAAAGCAAGTTTTAATGGTTGTTTAGTGGAGTTTTTGGGAAGATTTGGTTTTCTGAAACGTTTTGTAAAACTAGATTTAACTTAATTATATAAACTAATTAATCCGCACTCACTGTGAGTGCGCAAATTAATTCTAATCATTTTGTACTTCTTAAGACAAATGCTAACAGAGTTTTCATTTTAACATAAACTTCGGGATCAAAAATGCTGCTTTATCATCAACAATATAAAACGAGCTTGTGTAGGCTCTACTTTATTACTGCTTAATTTACCTTTAGTCCACGGACAAGAAAAAAGCCTACGCCGTTGTAATAAACATTTTTTACTGTCCCTTTGCACGTAGAATATTTAAAATTTTATGTTACAAAGTTTTTGCTTAGTTTTACTTATGTTGACAGTGTATGGACCGAGCGTTTTTTGTGCATTGTCAACCAGAGTTATTTACGGTTGGTTAAACTAGTGTTCTTTTCTGAGGTCGGTAAATAAACGTTTGTCAGTGTGCGAGATGAAAAATGTTGGCGTCGGTAAATCATCTTTTTAATAATGTTTTTTTTTAAAGAGTCGGCCTTGCTTGTCACATGAGAAATAATGATCACCAACGCCTCTGCGCATTTTGAAAGTATATGTATAACTAAGTTTAACAAGGGGTCAATGGTTGATTAAAATGGTAGTTTACGTAACAAACGGATTAACAGTTTAGTTAGGTCGTTATGCGTCTATGCTTAGACGGCATTTTGCGGTAAATACAACTGTGTTTTCTAAGGTATGTATCAAAGTAAAAAATAGTATGAATTTAAAAATGCTAATTAAATATAAATACAAAAACTGAACTGAATGCACTCATGAAATGCTATGTTTTTTATACGCTATGGTTTGTAATATGAACTCAAATTGAATATACAGACAAGTTAAATATAATTTCAGAGTCGTATTCGTGCTCTAGGCGTTTGTTTGTTACGTTTGCTTTAGTCGTCAAAAAAAATACATCTTCTTGGAAGTTATTTTATCTACGTTATGACAGGATATCATTAAGACTTATCTGAATAAAATTGCAAAAACCGGCCAAGTGCGATTCGGACTCGCGCACGAAGGGTACCTGTTTATTAAGAGCCAGTAAAAATTGCTTAAAAATTACGTTTGTTGTATGGGTACTTTAATATTTAATTTATATAATAATAAATAATAAATAGCCTAAATATGTCCCATAGTTGAGCACAGGCCTCCTTCTCGGATAGCGAGAGGGTTTGAGCCGTAATCCACCACGCTGGCTCAGTGCGGGTTGGTGGATCACATGACCCATTGTACTAGCATAATTTTAATTGTTATAGTTTTTAAGTTTCTTTGTATTTGTTTGTACATGAACTATAAATAAATAAATAAAAAATGGATTATCATCCAATCATGTGGGTTTCCTCACGATGTTTTCCCTCACTGTTAGTGCGTGATAAACATGTACATAATTTGAAAAAGATCAAATTAGTGGTACACCCTAGTGGGGATCGAACCCGGAACCTTCGGTATACTCGTAGTAGTAGTAACCTTCGGTACTTTATTGTTATTTAATTATTTATTTTGAAATCTAATATACAAGTAAATATTCTGTGAAAATTTAATGCGTCGACCTGTTACCGTTTTTAATATTGAGCAAAAAATACGAAAAAAATACGATATTGTATGGTCCCCATTAATAATTATAAAATTTAATATATATTTATTTTAATTTTTAGTTTTTGTTGTTATAGCGGCAACGGAAATACATTATTTGTAAAAACTTCAGTTTTCTAGCTATCACGGTTTATGAGATACGGCCTGAAGACAGACAGACAGACAGCGGAGGCTTAGTAATAGGGTCACGTTTTACCCTTTGGGTACTGAACCCTAAAAAAAGATCTTTTTTATAACCTTTAATAGATAAAACCTTATAAACAATATACAGTAACTACGAACCGCACACGCATCCTTCCTAAATAATTTCTACACCTATCCAATATGATAAGTAAGGAGGCTCACTTGTCTACCTTTTTTTTGTTTGTGCGGGGAAATGCAGGGGGCAGGGCCGAGCCGCCCCTGTGTGCGATGTGTGCGGCGCACACAGGCGCCTAAGCAAAAGGGGCGCCGGATTGTTTTTTTTTAATGCAACATAGTTGAAAAAATTGTCTAAACCGACTAAAAAAGGCGCTTCATAAATTTCGCACACAGGCGCTTCAAAGGTGTCGCACACAGGCGCTGCTTAGGGTCGGCGCGGCCCTGGCAGGGGGTGGCGGGGGGCATATTTGGGACTCCCATCTGAGCAACTGACACGTCGCCCTACGACTACTGACTACCCTTTAAAACCGGCGCTCCGTCTTCGCCTTTGTGGTTTAGTCGTGGGGCCGGCCGTAGGCCCTGGCGCCGCAACTATCTCATTTGTCTACCTGTACTTTGCAATCATGTTTACTCCGCAAAGGAAAATAAGAAATGGTTAAATCTTTTCCTGGTTGCGTTTTATAGAGTGACTAGTAGCCGTCCGCGACTCCGTTCGCGTGGAAGTCGGTTTCCCATGGGAACCCAATGTGTTATTGTGATGTATGACCTATATTACTGCAAAGTTTCATGCAAATCCGTTCAGTAGTTATTACGTGAAAGAGTAACTAACATCCATACATCCATACATCCTCACATACTAACAACCTTCCACATTTATAATATTAGTAGATAGTAGATTTATTATATCGCTTTTGGCACGAAGTAAATTCTTTGGACAGCTGAATGTGTAATTTTAAAATATTTTTTCTTGAACATTAGTTCAGATAACTTGTTTACAAGTCAGTCAATCTTGCAGTAAACAAGCGAAGATAGAAATTAATTTATTCAAAAGTACTTTTTTACTAAGAAATATTTGAAACATTGTGCGGTCTTTGTAAAGGCAAGTGAACCATCTACATTTACTTTCCTTTCGTTATGACTAACAAGTGACCCGCCTACGCTTCGCAGTGGTTTAATTTTGGGCGCCTCGTCCATGAAATATACAATATTTAGTATTCTATTGTTTTTTTAAATATTCTTTTTTTTTATTTCAGTGAAAAAAAATACTAACATGGCGAAAGCTGCATTAATAGCATATTATGATACAATCGTGCAAAGTTGTTTATTAAACACGAGGCTAAGGGTTGCAGACAGAGCCGCAGACGAGGGCGTAAATCAGCCGAGTATGTAATTAAACTAGATGCTCACTAGTTTCATACGCACTTTTTCAACACACAATATTATTTTGCATAAATCGTTTTCCTACACAGCAGCAAGTACGTAGTAATAAGTAGTTCATTTTCAAGGAAAATTCGTTCGGTATCTAAAACATCACATAGTGAGAACACTTACTTCTTTCGTAATCTGAAACCGTGAAATTTTCAATTTATTGTTGTATTACACGCCACATAAATTTTATTTTGGATGCCCTTTTGTTGTAACTACAGTATACGAGGTTATTTTATCGTAACTAAATATTTTGTGATACAGGGTGGACAAAAATATCGTGAGCTTTAAAAGCGCGACTGCAATGATATAATGGTGTAAATAAAGGTGTGCAGTACCAGACTATCAGTAAAGTCATATAGCTTGATCATATTCAGCCATCTACCTACACCTAGTACAATAATAATTATATACCCTATCTTATACAACTTACGAAATAAATTATGGGTCTTACTTTCAAGGAATTAAAACCGCTTTATTCACATTTAAACAGACTTTGTAGGTCGTTAAATATCAACTTATTAAAGGGTTAATTATACTGTAATTGAATAGCCCTTAAAGCATCGGCCTAATATTCCGAACCAGTGGTAATAGGTTTATGTTTCTCACAAATTTACAATATTAAATTAAGCTTTCTATTATTTCTTGTAATATTTATTTTGTATCTCTACAAACTTAGTTTGTAAAACAATGAAATAAGTCTAAGTTACGCAATTAAGTGTATTCAAAATAAATGTTGTAATTTGCAAAATCAAAAATCTCAATTTTAGATAGAAATATACATATTTCTTTGATTGTTACGTTACTGACATCTGATCAGCGTTTTATGAATATTTGAATGCAATCTTAAGCGTTCTTATCCGCACGAAACATTCCGCATTTCAAGCGCTAAACCTTAGTTTACTGGTTTTATAAGCGCACAAATGACGTCATAGGATTTAAAGTATCGGTAATGAACGAAGTGTGGGATCTTCGCATGACGTCATATGTATTAAGACTCACCTTGTGGAAATTATCGAATTGACGGACTATAATCTTGAATAGTTTATTACATTAACAGCTGTTATAACTGGTCAATACGCCAGCTGAGCGCGGCGTGAAATAAGCCCCAATACGATAAGAATAGCACGATCACGAGTTTTTTCTTCAGTGATTTAAAAAAAAGTGTTCTCATAGGTGCTCTGCATCTGTAGTACGGAGCTTTACATTAGAAGACATATAACATTTTAAGAAATTAAGTAGTTACATATTTTATTGTTACATTTCGTATTTAGCGTTATCAATAATAAACAATGTTTTTTTTTAATACAAGTATGAAAATGATAAGAAAACGTAGAAAAAATCCCCTTGTTAACAACTGTTGCGCGACCGTTTGTATGGTGTTTTCAGGTACACTGACTATTAAGGCATTTCACAATCATGCCAAAATAATTCGTACAAAAAATGACTGAAAAATTTATAGGTACTGTTAGCCAGTTGTTGCCATTTATGTAACCTTGTGTATTAATCCGTGGGACGCAAAAATAATTTTATTCAACTGCGTAGAAAACATTATTTCATCCATGTTAGAATGAATAAATCGTACTAACAAAACAATACGTTCCGATTGTTTTGGTCAGCGCTTAAATTTTAATTTCGTTTTTACATATACCCTCGTATTCATTTCGTGGTTAATACCATTCCAATTTGTTTTTTGATTCCTCCTATTGCGTGTGCGGAATAATCAAATGTAATCAAAATGTGGACAGGGTTGCTATTCGTTTGTCCATGGCCAATGTTTATATTTTAGAATTTATTTTTTATTTATTCTAAAAGTTTATGTACTGGCGCAGCAATTTTAAAGAACGGAAAAAAATAATACATTTTTGAGATTTATATTTTTTTACATTAAAGGAATTCTCAAATGACTAAAGTATTTTTAAGTCAAAGTTTTTTAATAAGATAAATGATAGATACGACTTTGAAAAAAAAACACGATTTGCAAAAATACAAGGTATTTGGTCCCTTCATATAATGATGTCTTAACGGTTTGGTGACGGATTGTGAAGATCGTAGATTCTCTTTGTGTCCGATTTTTTTTTAAATAACGTTCTTTTTATTTTTTGCCTGAGTATGCAATATTTTGTGTTATTTAATTTTACGTAGAAGTGACATATAAGGCAGAAAGTCATTTATAGCGCCTTCTAGAGATAAGAACGATGCCAAACTGTATTTTAAGATGGTTTGCGGTTACCCAACTCAATCAGTCACGAAGCTTGTCGGTAATCGACAAATCGTCTAGATTTGCGATTAAAAACGAATTTAAAGAAACCCTTACAAGATGAGTACGGTATGTTATATACTTTTAAAAGGCTAGGGTAGCGAGGGGCTTGTTGTTACAGGGGTAAGTAGTAACAGGCTCTTTTCACCAGGATCTTCAACACTATTAACGTATATCTTTGACTCGATTTAACCCATAAACCGCACCACATCATATTGCCATAGCCAGTGTTCCACCGGTTGGCGCAGTGAGCAAATGTGAGCATTCCCTTCATTTCTGCCAGGTGATATAAAATTGTACTGTCGTAAAATTTTGGTTTGTGTTTTTTATATTGCCTATTTTAAAATTTTCTACATCTTATTTCCATTCAAATTTATCTATCTCTGATAACGTGTAACAGTTTTTATGATTGCTAAATTGATTAAATAGTTATCTTGATAAATGTTGAAAATCATACCATAGGGTTAGTTGTAACAAAATCCCGGGGCTTGTTGTAACATGTTACAATATATGTATGAGGAAAAAATTAAGAATATACCGATAAAAGATGAAAAAATTAAAGGAAAAGGAAAGGTGAGGGAAAGGGAATAGCCAAAGCTAAATCCACAAATAAAAAAACCAGAGTGGGCAGAGCTAAAAGTTTTTTTTTAAGTGTTGATTACAAAAAAAGTGTATTTGAGTTGATTTTTGATAAGAATAACATAATACTTACTTTAGAAAGATGTCAATTTTGTTAAAAAAAACATAGAATAAATGATTAGAGGTATTATTGTCGTTTTTATAGTCGTTACTACTTGCCCCGGTAGACGTTACAACTTGCCCCAAGCACGAGGTAAGTTGTAACACTGCGCTTCTTCTAGAAAATAATTGATTGTTAAATAATGAACAAAAGTTATGGTATTATTTTTACTTGATTTGGTAGAGGAAGAGTTACTGTATCGATCCATTTTTATTTTGTAGAAATTGAATGAATAGATCTCAAGATATATTAGTTTTAATGAAAACTGTTACAACAAGCCCCTCGCTCCCCTACCAACCGAAAATTTTAAAGTGTGATTTTATACTATTAACTAACAACCGAGAAAATATACCTAACACGCACGATAGCAAACTCGTACTTCCACCCCACCTCTTACAAGCTTCCGTAAAATAAAAAAATATAGAAAAAATCGGCTTACTACTTACTGAAAAGTAATATACAAGTACCTAACTATTCTGTGAAAAATTATTAAAATATATATTTTTTTTTAATTTTTAGTATTTGTTGTTATAGCGGCAACGGAAATACATCATTTGTGAAAATTTCAGCTTTCTAGTTATCACGGTTTATGAGATACAGACTGGAGACAGACAGACGGACAGCGGGGGCTTAGTGCTAGGGTCCCGTTTTACCCTTTAGGTACGGAACCCTAAAATAGTCGGAAGTTTATAGAATAAAACATTTTTTATTAAATTACACTTTAAATTTTAGTCTGCAATAACAGAAACATCTCCTAGCCCCATTCAAAGTGCTTATCTTCCCCTTTGACCTCACGACCTGCATCTGAGGGTAATAACAGTAACTTTATTTAAGCCTCTTTCTTTTCTACTATCTTACCTTCCTCTTGGACCTGACGACCTGCATCTGAGGGTAATAACAGTAACTTTATCTAAGCCTCTTTCTTTTCTACTATCTTACCTTCCTCTTGGACCTGACGACCTGCATCTGGTGGTGCGTGCACTCGCCTATGGCGCGCCCGCGCAGGGCCGCGCTCATCTTTGCGTACGCGCCGACCATCACCGACATGGGGATGACGTAGGTCACTGCCAGGAACACTAGGTTGTAACTGTGGAAGATATATCACAAAATGATATTCGAACCCAAAATGATATTCATACCAAAAATGGTATATGATTAAATTTTCTTGCTTAAATTAGGTTGTAGTTAAATTAAGTAAATAAGTATGTGTGTAAAAGAAGAGGTTCCAAAGGATTCATTAAATTCCAGAATCAAATTGATTCTGTGTCGTGAATCATTATGACAGTGTCATTATGACAGTGTCATTATGACAGTCCAAGACTTTAAGCAGTTAATTAATAATCATTTTTTTGTGGGTATCATTTGACTACGTTACTAAAGAGAAGAGTTTTTACATTATTCACAACAACGCAAAGTTTTTATGTATAATTTTTATCAAAAGTTTGAACATGTTGCGTAACGTCTTGTGAAAAATTGCCATGTTAAACATAATAATAAGCCCATTGACAGTACCATTTTGAAACAAATGACATACAAAGAAAATTGATGGAATATGTAAAAGTATTTTCATCGTACCTTTTCACTTGTTTCGAACAGTTCGAAACAGCCTTTGCGAGGTATGATAAGCTTTGCTTTAGAGCATATGAAAAAAGGCTTTACTCCGCAAAGCGGATGCACAGTTTGGATGTCCAAAACCCAATTAGTAGACTTTCAACCTTTTGTGAAAAAGTTTTAAAATGGAATGTGAGATCGGAAAAGCCGCTTTTATTAAACTTGACACCAGGGGGATTAAATCAGTAATATTGTAATTGGTTTCAAATGTTTACGGTATCCAGGGTTGAACATTCTGTATGTACCTATTTTATTTTAATTCATGCAAAACTAGATATATAGCTTTATTATTATTTTTTATTTGATTCAATATTTTTGTCTTGTATGGTTATTGCTCATATTACAAAAAGAAATACACTTTTTCGTTTAAATCTTAACGTTTTCATTTCAATCCGGCTAAAACTTAAAAAGTAACGTCGTACGTATCTTCTGAACATTAATAGCATTGCCAGTTTCATTAAAAAGCTGAACCAAACATTTCGTCAGTATATCTCAAAATCGAAGATAAAATTGGAAACCAACGCCGTTTGGTTTCGTCGGGTCCACAAATAAAAATATCTACATACACAAATAACATTAAAAGCAACTGTAATTGGATATTACGGCAAGCGTGAACACATAGGTACTTGTAAAATATATTTACCTACTTATACATATATCGCTCTACATTCAATTATGAATCTAAAAAGATTTCAGTTTGCTTTTAATTAAAGAATATAAACTTTTTGCCATGTCGTTAAAGCCGCTGCTAAATTAATTATTTTTAGCTGTAATAGACATGTTGTTTCTACAGTCTATTAAAAACCAAGTCCATTCTATAAATAGGTTTTCATAAAAGTGTAAGATTTACCATTCCTTCCCACCATTCTTTTAAACAGCGTACACAGTTTTGTGCCTCATTATCTCGTTACTAAGTCTGTAAATACATATAGTGAATGCTGCAAAAGCATCTCTACTAGAATGTTCTGGAAAAATCCCGGAAAACGGTATTAACTACATGGTGTACCCGAGATACGAGTCACATAATGCTCGTTTATTATTATTACGTCACAGTATGAAATTCACCATTCTAGAATCCACTATGACCTTTGTGATAATAACATCGTGACCCATTCAATTTGATTGCTTGTATAACACCTTTTATATGAAAGATTTGAGCACCGACTTCAATAGTGGTCTAGAATTTTCAGATATTGGATTAGTTTAGAATGACAAAATTAAATTTAACCGTTGATTGTATAAAAATCGACTAAAATGTAAAATATTTCATTTACTAGCAATTCAAGGATGTAAGCAAAAAAATTTTTCATTAGTTACTTTTAGGAATTCCGCCAAATTTTTTATTATTGAACAAACTTGAATCACAAAGCTAGGTGTTTTAGTAGTATATTTTTTATTAAAAATTTAATATCAAAGTCGTCTAGACTTTATATATATGTAGGTATATATGTATACATATGTATTTAGGTTAAAAACGATTAAAATAGGTGACAGTGCGGTTTTTCTTAATAAGGTTTTATCGCAACGCAGAGCTTTTCCGCACGGATTGTTTGAGCCCAAAGCCATTCTTTACCATTCCCGGTCACGTGAAGGTCAAAAGCAAAACAGTGACCTCTTGCCAAAATAATGTGTTTAAAAGTAGCTTTACAAAGCCCAAATTTAACTTCAGACACATTTGAAAGTATTTACATGGGTTGACAATCTTCGCACTTATACCTGTACAAAACTCTCAGGGTTCCGTTGAGTGTGAAATTAAAAATCTTCAAAAGAGATCAAAAGACTTTGGTGAAGTTAAATGGAATTGGAGAAACTTGAGTGATACGATTCCTTCGAATGCTGGCTTTTGATAGCTTTGTTATCGCTCTATGTAAAAAGTGCACAAAATCTACTCTTTAGAAAAATGGGTAAATCAATTTAAATAAGTGGGGCAGTTTATTAATGAAACAATCTTAACGAAGTCAACAACTGTTAAAACACTAAAAAATTTACAGAATTAGACAAAAATAATCGAAGGATATACAGTCAATTAGCGCTATAATACTTTACCAATAATCCGCCTTCGATGTCGGGTAACTTCCGTCGGGCCATTTTATGAAACATATCTCCCTTTCGCCATTAATATATCTGTAACAACACACCAACAGCGTCAGTTTTATCCTCTGCAAATACATATAAACATAAGCACACCACGCTTATAAATTTTATTGGGAACCCTTCCATGAATTACGTCATGTAACTTTTTACGTCATCGCTTTTAACAGGGTTCCCTTGTGGGCTCATTAAAATTTTTGTTAAGTATCTTATAGAAGTGGCAGTGTGGTGACATTTAAGCTTTATAGCAGACTAAGGTAGTGGGTATGAGAGACCCTTTTTGGGACGTATGGTGGGCAATACTTTTGTGTCTACCTTCAAACTTAAATCGGTGGGTTTGAAACAAGTAAGTTGAGTTCTTAACCAACCTGTGAGTGATCGTGACATTGTTTCTCAAGTTTTCGTGTTTGTATAACAATCTACGTATTTTAAGTGTCCACCGGGTTTTTTTATGACTGTAAAATAAAGGTGATTCTATCTATTGAAAGCGTAAATTTTTACTGACAAATTTATATATGAGACAAAGGGTCTTAAGAATCGATCGAGTAACTTTGCAATGTATTCTGTGAAATTTAATCGATCTGATTTTAAATTATTTTTAGACAATATATAGTATTAGGGTGTCCATAGTCTTTTGCATTGGTTAAATGATAGAGTTAATGCAAGCATTACTAACAAAAACAACTGTAAGTTCCCATTAAGAAAATTTCAGTGATACGAATATTAAAGACAGTAACTTGGTTTTATGTATTAAAACGCCTTTGAGCATATGAACCACATATGAACAAAGGGAAACAGAATACTTTTCGAAATATTACTAACGTCATACTGCTAATCATTATTCAAAATGATTACTGTTCTAATTTATTATTTTACCTACTTCCAACTGCTTTGATTTATGGCACCTACATATTGTATCAAAACATTATTTCTCGATCGGAACAACACGAGTACATTAATAATAGGTCAAATAACAGCAGTTGACCATTAGTGTGTGTATATCACAACACATTTAACATTCTGACGGTGTAGTTACTGTATGAAACATTAATTAATGGACGCCAGTAAACTTCAAAAATAATTACTCGTAAATACAATTCCGAATGTTTATGTTGAAATTATTTCATGGCAGTTTGACCTTAAAGCGACCTAAAAGGTCTAGTCGGTTTAGGACTAATATCCCAATTTTTGGAAGCAAATATTTGCAATAGGCTTCAATATACAACGATTTAAATACTAGGGATGTAGGAGGTGGTTCTAATGTTAGTCGAATAAAATTTAAACTGTTTGCACAAACTTTACGATTGGTATTAAAGTTTTTAAACACACGATGTTTAGTTGTTCAAATTGGATAGGGCGGAATAATACCTTTATAAAACTTTTCATCCCTATCCCTACTAATATTATAAATGCGAAAGTAACTCTGTCTGTCTGTCGGTCTGTCTGTCTGTCTGTCTGTCTGTCTGTCTGTTACGCTTTCACGCCTAAACCACTGAACCGATTTTGTTGAAATTTGGTATGAAGAAAGAACTGAACTTGGGAAAGGACATAGGGTACTTTTTACAGCGGGAAAATTTCTCATTCCCACGGGAAACCGACTTCCACGCGAACGGAGTCGCGGGCGGCCACTAGTATTATATAAAAATAACCATGTAACTTTTTTAAGTAGGAAATATTTTCTTTGAAAGTTTTTGTGAAATAAGGCATGTGTTGGTACTTGTATATTTTTATTATTAATTTGAATTATTTTTTTATTTCAGTAGCAGGTCAAATCCAAACATTTTTCATATGTATAAAGTAATAATGAAAACTTACTGCTTATCAGTCGAATAGGATATATTAAAAAATTTAAAAATAAACCCCTAAAAAAAGTAGCTTATTCTAAAACAAGATTAAGATAGAAATAGTTGGTCATGATACCAAGACATAAATTACTTGGCCTTTGAGGTCGGGTATCAAATTCGTAACATAGATAGTGTAAATTGAGATCAAAGCCACTGATCCCAGCTCACTAAACTTGAAGCTGGGAGCCTAACCTCTTTACTAGGGATGTTAGGGAGCTCCGTAACCGTAACCGAAACTAACGAATATCCGATATAAAAAATTATCAGTATCTGTATCCGAAATAAAAGTTTCAGATAATATCGGATAGGGGCGGAGACTATTTGAGACACGTTATGACAAGTTGTTTTGCTGTGCGGCGACTTGCACAGTGAATGACAAAGGAATTTTAAAAGTTAAATATTATTAAACTTTTAAATTTTTTTAAAAATCTAATATCTGTAACCCTATCCGGTATAATAACAATTACAATATCCGTATCCAATCCGTATCAGAAATTTTATATCCATAACAACTGCTCTTTACTAACTAACTTTATCTACTTAACTTTACCCCGGTCTTAGTTTAGTCTTGTACCGCTTGTTATAGTTGAAGTGATTTCTAGGATAAGTTGCATAATGATGAAGGCAAAGATTCAACAAAATTAGTTAGTAACTACCCAGTTAGAACCTAATTTAATTAGTGTAAACAAGCCACGTGCTAATTAAGCTACCTTAAATCTGTTTTAACAATGCAATATTTGATTCTGTTAGGTAATAAACTATATATACCGCTATCATATTTTTTTCAAAGAACATAACATTTTACTCAGCTTTCTGGAGTTTTTTTTTCGAATTTAGTCGATATGGAATAATATAGACTTAGGTATATAGCTTGCATTAAGACTAATTTTACTATCTTATATTTTAGTTTACATATTAGCTATAGCAATAAATCCTACTAATATTATAAATGTGAAAGTTTGTGAGTATGTGAGTATGTATGGATGTTTGTTACTCTTTCACCTAAAAACTACTGGACGGATTTTGATAAAACTTTACAGTAATATACGTTATATATCAGAATAACATATAGTGTACTTTTTACCGCGGAAAACTTCACATTCCCACGGGAAACCGACTTCTACGCGAACGGAGTCGCGGGCGGCCACTAGTACATCATACTTACTTCTTCTTATAAGTATCGGAGTATAGCAGACTCGGTAGCGCTAGCAATGCGCTAGCGCACCACACTGTGGCGAGCACCGCACGCGCAACTCTCCTGCTGAGCCGGTGCTGCAACGGCTTCACTATGGCCACGTACCTGGGTAACAAAATATAAAGCATTATGATACTTAAATTATAGGATTACCAGCTTTTGACCCGCAGTTTTGCAGCGGTAAACGAATACACGTAGCGATTTTTTATTAAATGAAAAACACCTTAAACTTTTAAATTCGGTTTTATTTTAGTTAGCTGGTGTGTTAATTTGGGTTGTTATCTTTTCGTATCCAAAATCAAGTAGATGTTTTTGCGTGGTTAAGTAAAAAACATACAAACTATCAAATTAAATAAAAAAATATAATTATCGTAGGTCTGAGTATATCAGCAAGTTAAGCAGAGGGTACCCAAATGAATGCACCAAGACTTTGGAGTAGTTTTATCTATCCTGTCAGTAGACTCGAATAAAAAAATAGAAGGAAAATGAATTCGTTAGCTTCGACCACTTGGCATAGTGTTGATTAAAAAAAGTTGCTTTTAGTATGAAAAGGTATAGTTAGATTAACGTAAAAATATATTTTTACTTTTTGATATTGGAAGTGATTACAAATAATATGTGATAGAAAAAAGTTAAAAATAACTTTTTTTATCGATAGGCTATTTTTATATTACTAAAATAATATGCGTCTTCAGTATAGAACATAAAGCAAAATAATATATATTTCTCTTTGAACTTGAATACCTAAACATTAGCCCATAATATTTCGAAATTGAAAAAAATATATACTAAAACCCATAAATAATGAATTCGTAAATATTAGAAATTGATAATTATTACTTACAAGATAAGCTGAAATACAAACACGACTTAAGAAGTCGTTTCGATACTTATTGCCTAGGTACAACTGAAAATCGGTAATTTAGTCCGTTAGTTAGAACAATTAACTGATGCTCACTTAATTAAAGGCTTTGTAGGTCGTGCCTACAAACAATTCTACCAGTTGAAATCGATTCGAAACTCATTTTAAATAACAGAGGGTTTCCGACACGACAATCCGAGCTCAAGGAGGCATTGTGTTGGCTTTTTTACTTAGGAAAAGGTCTGCGAGGAAACTTAAGTAAGAATCGACAGACACAGAAAAAGGTAGGAATTAATTAAAGTGGGGAACGTCCAATAAATTATTGGGAACACTTTTCCCCCATCGATAGTCAGGAAGTGACGCACCCACCGACAAAACTTCAAATTGATCAAACGCGCCAACTTGAATAAGGAACACTTGAATAACGACCTTTTTCGACCTTTCTGGCTGATTGAATAAAGAGTTTTGAATAGTATTTCTTATGCCTGTTGATATATCCGTCAGCAAAGAAAGTGAAATTAGAAAAAAAGAAAATTGAGCTTCTGTTACTGTGTAGCTAATGGTAACACGGCGTTCATTTAACGAGAAAACGTAAACATATTAAATGGAAATACATGGTCCGTTATGATGGAAAATCAAAGGACATAAAGTACAAATAAACGAAGCCATTAAACTCTCAATTTGCTTGGCCCAATTCTAAAACAGGCTGACAACATGGCGTTAAGTTACAAATAATATACGTCATATCCTACGCTTCGTAATTCTCTGGCCGCGTTCGTCTTGACATTTATTTGTGTTTGGTATTCAAATCGTCAATAAAATTGGAGTTGTAAAGGTTTATTGATGAATAAATTCAATATTTTTCCCTCCTTTTTATATTTTTGTGTAAGTAGGTATTACATCGACTTGTTAAGTTTAACTCACCATCGAATTCATTTTAGTTTAAATAGACTACGTACGTATTAAGCAGTTTAGTAACAAATAGTGAATGCGTAATCATCGTTATCATCATCATAATTATTATCATTCATTGTATGTTTGTCCACTATCTCTTCCTAAACCACTTAGCGGATTTTAATGCGGGTTTCGCCATCTTTTTAGTTATTTTTTCATTAAATTTTTTAAATAATGACCATTCAGAAAAGTTATTTTAAAGTTACCCAAAATTCGATGTTTCGTGAACAAGTCGGCCAAAATTACACCATTGCGAAGCCCACGCTTAGGGTAGCTAGTAATACATATTTATGAGTCACTCAGGTAAGTCCTACTACTTCCGAGCTATTTTTAAGTCAATTACAGTTGGCGAGTGAAACTTTACCGGTTAACCGTAGATGTCTTAACTGACAGAATCTAATTCAGAACGAGATAGCTAACTTCGAAGATTCCAAATCTAGTTTATCACTAAACCCGTTTTTGCTCGTTTGCCCCCTATTAATATAAAAAAAAAAAAAAAAAAACCCACAAATCTCAAGGCTACCTAAATTACACGTGAACACCTTGTAAATTGGGAACCTCGGAACTTTAACGCGCGTTGTAATTGGGTGAAATCTAATTTGAATCACAAGCACCAGTAACTGACGAGGCTCATGTGTCTCTCAGACGATGATTGCGTTGTGGTCTACTTACGTTACCTGCTGCCAATTTAGTCGTAATCTACTGAAACCTCGCCATTAGGAAATAGTCTTAAGATACGAGTATATTATCTAAGATATTAATCACACTAAGAGGTAGTTACTTAGTGTGATATTACTACCTTTAAATCATTTTTTGTGGCAATTTACGTGTTGTCTCGATTTGGCAAATAATTTATTGAATTTTAGTATGAAAAAGATTATAATCTGAAAAAAATGTAAGAAATACTCAGAATTAAATACAAACTTTTCTTAAATATATTATTATAGTAGTCGCGATGTTAAAATACTTCATTAAAGATTTTACACAACAAAAGCTTCGTATAATCATTTACATATAAAATGTCTTGTAGATTTAACACATGCTTCAAAATACATTTAAGTGCCTAAACCGAGGTCAAAAGTCTATCTCGAAGCAGTTACCTACAGCTTACCTTCAGATTCATTAAATAAACGCTGTCATTTCTGAAATGGAGGTCGTAAATTCTTATCTGCTTGCGACAGACTAAATAGTACTTAGTTCTTAGGTTTAATTGTTATAAATTTAGTCTAAAATTCCTTTTCAAGAACAATCAGCCTCAGACCCTAAGTCATTATGATATATTAATCTTATCTGATCTGTAGATGGCATGTATTCGGAAAATTGAATGTGCTGTGAGAAAAGTATTGAGTACAACTATGGTTGATAAACCATTCGTCTGATTATTTCTGCTAGTAAGCAGTTTTTCTATATTACTATATGAATGAAGGCTAAGGCAAACTTCGCGACTTTTGGTAAGCACAGTTATAAATAACCAATTTATGCTTTCATGTTTTTTGGATCATTATATCAGAAATTTTGCTTTTAAGTCGGAAAATTTGTACAAAAAAAGTTTAAACAATATAACCTGTCGATTTATAATTCGATGAAGACAAAATACGCAACAAAATAAGTATTACTAAAACTTACACAGCGTTCTTTTTTGAGGCGAGCAAGTACAGCGCGCCTATTCATATTATTTACAATGCAGTTAAAGAGAAGTAGCCTTTAATAATACTGTCAAAGCTCAAAAAGCAAACGAAAGAAGTATAGTACTCTTGGTCACAAAATGCACTCTAATTGGAAGAGCAGAATGTAGAATATAAGATATAACGCGAATATTAAAGGCGGCTATTGCACACACTAGCTTCCCTAAGTTTTTAGTTCTATTGCATTGTAGCACTCTATGAAGATATATAATATCACTAGTGCCCGCACTTTCATACAAACTTTCATCCCCTATTTCAACCCCATCTACCCTTTTTTCGCGATAAAAATTCTATCTTCATACCAAATTTCATCAAAATCGGTTCAGTGGTTTAAGCGTGAAAGCGTAACAGACAGACAGACAGAGTTACTTTCGCATTTAAAACATTAGTAGGGATTACGTAGAACTTAACCTTGTACTATATGAACTGTGCTATTATACCGAATTTTCTCGTTTTGATGGCCACTATCGATTCGGGAATTCGAAAATTCAAACACGCACTAATGGTGAGGGATAATGTCGTGATGCAACCAATCCGTGGTTATCCATCACGTGCATCCACTAACCCGCACTACGGATGGGTCGTCGACGTATTTTGCGACTAGACCGTTTAATGCCGTGCATCGACTAGTCGATCAACTAATTGAAATTTTCGATTAGTTGATTTGTAAACGGAGACAAATGGACGGTTGTGTGAACGGTCCATAGTTATACACATAAAAGACGAACGTGTCTTGGTAATAGTTTTTGTCGGACGGTTATAATAAGAAACACAGTTGCTAATGCGCGCGTATTTTATCTAACATTTTGGTGGTACATTAGGAATACAAGTTTCGAAGTATCTAATCTTCCCTTTATATTTTTTATAGGGCTTGGAACTAGCTGAATTTAAATTACTGAGAACTAATTTATATTCAGGCCTATTTAGAAGTTTAAAAAAACCTAACTGATTTGTCTTATTGGGTAGTTAATCCGCATCTTTACAACGTCTTGTATTTTTCAAATTTTACCATCTTTTTTTAGAAAAGTTTTTTTTTTATTTTTTTTGTCATTGACAAATTTATAAAACGCTTTTATTCTTAACTTCCTCTCTACTTTTACAACATTCAAATCAACCTACGCTTTTGCCAAAGAAAAAAAAAATGAAAGCAAATCTATGCTAGTCATTATAAACGTATATATATTAACACTGCAAATTGATTTAAAGTATATGAATCAAAGACAATTCGTTCGGTCAAGGTCAAAAAAGAAATTAGATGGCAACGAAAAACAAAACGTTAAATAATACTCGTAGTTACCAAATCTAATTGGATTAGTTCAAGCTCATGAGCAAGAAAAACATCTAGTATTGTGTGGTAGTAATTTGATCTCCTTTTACAATTATTTCTTAACTAAATAATAGAACTACGACATCTTTACTAATGTTATAAATCTGTTCTTGTGAGTGTGTCTGAAAGTTTATATTTTCACGTCGAAACGGCTGAACCGATTTTAATTAATATTCGAATAATTCAAAAGCTTGGGTTCAAAATAGGGCACTTTTTACCGCGGAAATTAGTCTCCTTCCAATGTGAAAATCTTTTATCGTTAACGAAGTCACGTGTAACTACTTGTTGACATATAAATAGATAACGGATTATACATTTATTATGTGCCGTAGCATTAATTAACATTTTTAAAAGAAAAATTGGCTCAACCAGCCGATGGCGACGCCACAATGTCTACAGCTTTTAAATGTTTGAGTTGGAAGCAACCACCAGTTAGCGTGAGAGAAATATGGTGGTTGAAATTATTTCTAGGCATTCTTTTAGAAACTTTTCTTGCCACAATTCTCGAGTTTCACGCTTAGCGTTTAGTCATTCATTCTTATTTACCGGTAACTATGTGGCTTATCTTAGCTTAACGGTAACTATGTGGATTATCTTTTATACCACCTGAGTCCGGATACATCTAGTTAATATGCACAATTGCAGTTTCGTCGATAACCACAGTACCTTGAGTTACCTACGTGCTTGTAACTGTTTGGTGTTCCAATCAACTAACTATGAGTGCCAGGTATAATGTCATTGTGTGTATCAAGCTTGTCTGGACTAAGCCTATTATGCTATAGCTATGTTTCACATAGTATCTATAGTCTAGGAGAATATTGTGTGGAAGATAAGCCTGCACACTCTCTGCACGATAAATTATTAGCCTTACGTGTTCGAGACTGAAAAGACAATATACTAAAAAGGTTTAGGGGCCATAAAGGCTAATAGGCGCAATAATCGGATACTGTAGACAACCTTACTAATATTATAAATGTGAAATTTTGTATGTATGGATGTATGGGTATATGGATGTTTGTTACTCTTTCACGTAAAAACGACTGGATGGATTTTGATGAAACTTTACAGTAATATAGGTTATACATCAGAATAACATAAAAAGTACTTTTTACCGCAGGAAAACTTCTCATTCCCACGGGAAACCGACTTCCACGCGAATGGAGTCGCGAGCGGCCACTAGTATTATATATAATTTGTCGTTGCATGTGCCTCAGTGGTTGACGTATGTTCATGTCAATTGCAGTTAAATTGCTTGTGATATGGTAGTACAAAATGTCAGCTCTTTTTAATGAAAAACAAAACTAATAGCTTTTTTATGTACTATTGTGTCGTATTTTATAAAATAAAAATGATAACAATTTTTTGTCATAATGATGTCCATACAATATTTTACATATTGCAGAAGTGTTTTTTGACATCTTTACACAGGGTTTTAACAAGCCGAATATTCGGAATGAGCGGTAAAGATAATCTGGATTGCAATGTGAAAGGAAAAATACCTTCTGCTACGCACATAATGTTAGTTCTTGGATTGGTTCTTTTGTTTTGAATGTAGGATAAATCCACAAAAATACTCTAATCTGTCTCGGGCAGTTATTTCCTACTACCTTAAATATTATTGTTCTATATCTGTTTTTATTAACTGCCCAATCCGTCATATTGTGAAAGTCCTGATAATAACCGAATAACTCAACAAGATCTCAGCAATTTACAATCTGACACGCTTAATTTGACCTTAACAAGCGTCGGCCTGGATTTTATTACCATTAAAATCGATGTAGGTATTTATATTGTGTCTTCATTTATCTTGGTTATGCCACAACTTGAGAATGAACTAACCGTTTTCCTGGAACTTTCTGTTTAAGTTTTTTTATACTTAGTAGGAAGTTCTTACGTAGGGTGATGTAGGGACACGTAAATGTTTATATTTAAATTACTTAGAAAACCTCACAATTGTTTTATAACAAAGCGCGTAAAATATTCTAAATATTATTAGCTAAGTAGTGGTTATCCTACACCAACTATCATAATTTTATATTTTAGATCTCCACATTACCATGTCAACTATATAAACCCAAAAAAGCAATGGACGAGAAAGATACATTCAAACACGAGGCAACTTACAAAAGACCGTCACCTAAACCAGGGTTCGAACCCGAGACCTTCCGCTCATCTGCTACACCACAGAACTCTTCAGCACAAACTTATCCACCATACATACCTATCCACAGTAATAGCGACCAGCGTGAACACCCCCGCCGACACAGTCAGGTTGGCGGTAAAGTTGCTAGCAGTACACGTAGCGGTGCCAAAGGGCCAGTGGGCGGTGACCAGGAACACGAAGTTAGGGGCGCCGTTCAGGGTCGCCATGAGGAGGTCGGCCACCGCCAGGTTGACGAGGAAGCAGTTGGTCACCGTGCGCATGCGACGGTGGGCTGGAGAGATTAAGACAAATTAGTTATTTTGAACAGTGTTTGTTCTGGCAGTGGTTTTATTTGCCAGTTATTTGAGGGAGAAACAAAGAGTAGCCCGTGTGCTTCCTAGCATACTAGTTATCTTTTGTTAAAATAAAAGTCTATAAAAAGTAGTAGATTATTCAAAGAAACCAGCAGCATATAGGCAATTAATAGTTTTTAACAAAACAATATTTTAGGTCCTCTATTAGTTTTTTGTTATGACATTGTCTAGCTATAAGCAAGGCATGGCTTACATGTGAGTCTACGCACGCATTACAACCAATTCTGTAATTTTGTCTGCATTATTGGCTAGAATAAAGTTAAAATTACAATCATTTTTTATCAATACTATTCTACCTAATTGATACCGATTATTACCTATATCAAATTACTCCTAAACTGAATTCACTGTTCAAAGCGTGTTAGCTGAAAACTTAACTTCCGATATTGGATCAATTCTAATTAATCATAATTATTTCACAATAAAAGAGTTGAACCGTCTCTAAGCTGTCCTCAACTCAGCAATAAAACTTTGTACATTGTTTTGAAGAAGATAAGTAAGATAAATGACTTCAAGACGTCTAGTAAATCTGCCGGTGCAGCGAAGCAGGAAAGTGGGAACTGCCGATAAAAACTTGCTTAGATTTGCAACGGTTAGAACAAAACAAACTGAGCTGAAGATCCGAGAATTATTGGTTTTCTTCGAAACAGAATGTATGTTGAAAAAAATCTCAATTTTGCCATTTTAACTTACTTATTACCTAAACGTGGTAAACCACCAACAAGACGCCTGTCCCCAACTAGTGGGTCGTAAATAAGGGTTCTATTATTTTCATATAAATAATAAACAACTGATCTACAGATTTTGAAGATGGATGTAACTTTAGAGGTTGTTTTCACGAAATCTTAGAATAAATGGATGTCACACATTTTTGAAAAATCATCGGAATCTTAGTAGAATCCTCATAAACCTTTTACTAGCCTATAAATACGAACAGATATGAATAGTTACTATTTTACTCCTGTTACTCAATTATAATAACTATTAAAATAAACAATTATAGGTATTAGAACTTTATTGCGTGAAAATTTCTATATTTCCATGGGAAAACTAATTAAGCTGCGTGTGACAATGCAGGGCAAAGCTATGCCCTCTGAACACTTGGTCCAACTGCGTAGTCCGACTGATCGTACGACGCGGATATTTTTTTCCTATTGGTCCGACTTATCCTATCTGTAAACTTAGTTCGACTGCTGAGTTGGTCCTACTAATCGGACAAAGTGGAATCATAAATTCTTTAGTACGACTATATTTAAAACTTTTTACGGATTACAGTTAGTAACACACAGTTAATGATTTTAAAGTTTATATAAATTTGGTGTTCTTTCACCGATTATTTGATTAATTTTTAAATGCCACCCTTCAAGGATTTGTTCCCGAAAATGGACCAATTTGGAATAAAGTTATTTTTTAAGTAGTCAATTTTTTAATAATGCTCAAAGTATTTTTGAATTTCGCCATACCAGTCTTAGTTTTTTAAATAAATTGATGTTGTGCGCATATTTTTTTTAAATATTCTGTTTTATAAATCGACTCCAAAAGGTTTTTCCTGTTAAGAATAATCGTGTTCTTAACATTATTATATTTTTATATCAAGACATCACAAAACAATCAGTACATGTCAAGGACGGATGTTCATTATTTCTTTTGTATGCAGTTTCACAAGAGAAAATCTTTCTATGATTCATAACACAAAATACTACTGCTACGGCACGACTACGGATTTCCGGGCCGTTACGAACTTTGCTACGAGCGAAACTCTCGTAGACTTTTAATGAAAGATCTCGAATTTAATTAGGTCTTGCTTTAACTTCAGATATTCCAAGTTCACTTTGTACACGTATTATACTTTAATTAAAGCGTATTCCTACGTTCTCGCTGTAGCGTTTGTCGTACGCTATGTGACTGGCATACAATTTTATCTGAAGTTACGTGTTATTCAGACATGTTAAAAGCGTGGAAAAAGGCTTAGTGATGTGCAATTTACATTTGTATCGTCCCTTTTGAATGTCAAAGCATTGTGTAGTTTCCTCGACTTTAAAGAATTCCAAGCTATAAATATTTCAAGGCTTATCTCATTACTCGTACACGTAGCTGCGAACAAAAGCCTACAAATTTGCCCTTAATCTCGTAATCAAAAGCTTTTGTTATGACGTCTCTGATTCTATGGAAACTTCTTATTTGACAAATACAAATGCTTTGGTTTTGTTTATTTTGCTGGTAAATAAAACGAAAAACGAAGTATATTTCTTTAATAAAATTATTTTGCTCTAGTTTCCAAGTTTAAACACACTCCAAGTTTCACCCAGCATTTACTTTGATGCTTCATACTGATATACATTCAACCGTGGAAAAGCCAAGATTCCTACCTCTAATAGGATTCAACGTATGTTTACCGCTCGCTCCAGAAAATTCCATCACCTGCTTAGAAGCAATTTGCATGTGACATTCCTGAGAATGTTTATAATAGGTATTTTACTTAGAAAACATCTAGACAATGACCTCGCGAAGACAATAAAAAGAAATGATTGTCTAACTAGCCAGACCGCAGAGCACTTATCATCATTTGTTTTATGCAAGTACAGCAAACACCTATTAATCATCGGTCAAAGACCTCTTTGTTGCACTCCGAGCTTAAACTCGAAAGAATTAAGAATGAAAATCGTTTAAGCAATTTGTAGGTCATTGACCGCGTACCAATATTTTGATGGAGTTCAGCGAATGTTCTCGAAACTCCTTTACCGCTGATGGTCCCATTGTGTGCACTTGAGGAAGGCTTCATTCAATTTCTTACAAAAGTAGTTTGAAGGGTCATATCAACAAGATAGTACAACAGAGGCTTTTTATTATTTTTCTTTGAAATTCACGAATTGAAATAGATGTCGTAACAATTCTAATGGCTCCTTGTTAAACATGTTCCTACCATTTCAATAGAATTCGAAAACTGCTCTGAAAGGGCTTTTGCCTATTCACACCATGCTTAGCAGACGTGACACCAAATGAAGTGTAGTGTTATACGCAGTGGCATGAACTTAATTTCATTGCTTATAACCTCTTAGATGTAATTTTCCACGACGATAAGTGTACAAGTGGTCTTTAAAATGTTAAGATTCCATCATATAAATAGCTTTACAATTATGAGAACAGGCTGTATCGTTATACTTAAAATTATTAAGAATATTGCAAGACTACGCTCCAACAATATTTAACTTATTATCATTTTCTAAAAGTATTTGTAATTAAAATAAGTTAAAACAAAATACAATAATCAAACTATCCAATTGATTTTTTCTTCCGAGCCTAAATGAAGATAATGTACGAGTATATTTGCTTACAACAGAAAGGTTGGACTAATATTACGAAAGTACTAACTCAATAACGTAAATGCTGTATTATACAATACAATAACCTTATATTATTAGTCTCAGCACCATTATGTAAAATACAGTCTATGTAAATACAGTGATAAATCTATACTAATATAATAAAGCTGAAGAGTTTGTTTGTTTGTTTGTTTGTTTGTTTGTTTGTTTGAACGCTCTAATCTCAGGAACTACTGGTTCGAATTAAAAAATTCTTTTTGTGTTGAATAGACCATTTATCAAGGCAGGCTTTAGGCTATATAACATCACGCTGCAACTATAAAGAGCGAAGAAATAATGGAAAATGTGAAAAAAACTGGGAAAATGATTTATCCTTGAAGGCATCCTTTGCGTGCGCTGCGAAAATGGTTCTAGATACCAAAAATATATATGTATACAAGAATTAAGGGAACTTTTTACCGCGGAAAAACTTCGCATTCCCACGGGAAACCGGCTTCTACGCGAACGGAGTCGCGAGCAGCCTCTAGTGTATTATATATACAGTGACATATATGAGATTCTACACGAATTCCCAATTATTACTTATGTATGTACCCAGCTTTTACAGACCCCCAACAGCATAACTTTATAATTATGATTACCTTAATATCATAACTTAATTTCATAATTGATTGAAAAAAAAAATGTTACTTTACGAAAACTAAAAGTTATAGTTATAGTTATTAGTTCATCTATTTTTCCATGGATATTTTATAACAAAGCCGCCTATCAATAATTTAATATTAATTACTCACTGACATAGCGTGACAGATTGACAAACAGATAGAGTTTTTAATATGTACCTATATTTTAACGAATTTTTAACATGCATGTTAAGCCACCTACGCAATTTCAAGTAATCATAGTGTTGAAAATCGTGAAATAGAAATAAAATCTAGTACGTAAAATAAAGTTGTATTTTTTAACAAACAATTCAATTTCCATTCATTCTTACGGATACCTCGTGTAAACTTCTCGTGTAAAAAATATGTCATCACTGTTGTCTTCGATAATATTTTTTTAGAAAACGTTGATTGTCATTTGTTAACGCAACATCCTCTGTATAATAAATTATTTCAGCATTTTTTATCAGAATTGTAGAAAAAACTAGCAAAAGTTTTAATGGTCACCACGAAGTTAGCTGAATAATAAAATAAGTTTGAGAATCATTACAACTCGACAGTTGGGAATAACTTCGTCGTCTTCTATTGCCATATATTTATTTTACACTCCTTTGTATTGTTTTACGCAATGCAATTTAAAGTTTGTATATATTTCTTTACATTAGCCTGAAGTTTGATGTTTTAAAAAATGTCATTAATATATATTCAAGGTAAACGGATGTCATATACGAACACGGACACGGTCATATCATACGGATACGGATACGATCAAACTGTGTTATATTGGTGTTAAGGGTGTTTATGAAGTATCAACAGCTGTCCATTTCAGACATACAAACATACTATAAGTTACTTCAGTATAATTTAAAAAAAATTTGGTAATTTTCATAAAATATCCTCTATGAACTACCTTTGGTTTTTACTTGGAAGAATTTACAATTTACTTCGAATATACGCTTCCTTTCTTTCCTATGAAGCTATCATCTATCAACTAATACCTCACATAACAAAAAAAAATAAAAATCTATCAAGCCTCTTCAGCACTTACCTAAGACGATCCATATGACCAAGGTATTGCCCACTACTGCAAACAGCAGCATCAGAGCAAACACGATGAACCAGGACAGCTGTCCCCACCAGGGGGGGCTGTACGGCCTCTCTCCTAGACCCATGCAGTTGCCTAGGGTGATCCTGCAACGAAAATTGTACTTTGTGAGTTAGGGTTTAAGGTTTATATTTAAACTAGGGGCCGCCCGCAACTCCGTTTGCGTGGGAGTCGGTTTCCCGTGGGAATGAGCAAAGTTTCATGCTATCCAGTAGTTTTTACGTGAAAGAGTAACAAACCGCATAAAATATTTACCTTCAATGTATTTTTAGCAATTCAAATTCATTGTTTTTACATAAAAAAAATATAAACTACTCTTTTGCATTATCCACCGTTCAATTTTTTTTATTTACAATCAATTTACGCTTCATATTTTATAAAAGGCCCTGCAATGGAGGCGAAATGGTTCCAGCATGAAACATAATTGCTGTATGTTACTTTATTGTACTGGTTCACAACGGCCAAATATGGGTAATTTACATTGGTATGTTCGTTATAAAAACAATTAATATGAAATGGGGAGGTTAACGTTAACGCTTTTTTATGCAGATGTCACTTACAATAAGTTACTTTTAGCGTATTTCAAGCTGAATATTGGAAATAAGAAAGTACCTACTACTAACTAACTAACTACATCAGGAACCTTAGTTTTTTAACATGAATTTTGAAGATAGAAAAGTAAAAGACGAAAGATGTATAAAAATAAGGTGGAAATGTGAACCGATTTTGAAGCTGAAAACCCATTGCTTTCGATTTCCTCACTCTATCCCCTCCTAAAGTTATTTTTAAATAAAAATTCATTTTTAACGTTTCACGTAAATAGTTTTTTTTCCTAGGAATACAGTGTCACTCTTTTGCAAGTATTTAAACCCTACGCAATCTTAGTTGACATTCTAAGTTTAAAAATACTACTATTTTAAGACTTTTTTAACTATAAAAATAAATATAAAAGTAGGTGATAATCGCAAAGCAAGGCAAGCAGAACACAACATTGATCGAGTGGTACTAAATTTAGTGCCTCATGACCCAAGTTTAGTTATTTCCGATAGTTGTTTGTCTCCAAGTATTGAGTCTGTAGGTATGAAGACGCTACCCACGCAACTTGAAGATATGGAAAATTTTAAGCAAAATTTCTCTATAATTCTATTTTAAATACCTTCAATTCAAACAATGATTAAAAAGGAAAGGACGGAAAGTGCTGAAAAAACCCACTTAAAATGCAAAGAAATAACAAAAATGTTATCGACCATTTTCGATAATTGTAATCGAATTAAACTAAGCTTTATACAAATCTATACTTATAATAAATCTGTAGAGAGGTAAATTCTGTACATGAAATATATTTCCAAAATACCTATCAGGGGGTGATTAGGGATCGATACTGATGCCTAAAATGCAATCAGTAAAATTTTTGTCTGTCTGTCTGTCTGTCTGTCTGTCTGTCTGTCTGACCGTTATAGAAACAAAAACTACTGGACGGGTTTTAACGATACTTGGTACAATTATTCTTCATACTCCTGGGCAGGTTATAGGATACTTTTCATCACGCTACAATCAATAGGAGCAGAGCAGTGAAGGGAAATGTTGGGAAAACGGGAGAAGTTACTCCATTTTTTAAGACTCCGCCGCGTGTGCAACCTTTGTGGTTAAAGCTACACAGAAATCATGTATGACGGAAATGTCCTCCTTAAAATTATATAAAAAAAATCCCACGACAGCATACGTCTTAATTTTATGGTTGACTCACAATAACACGTGTAACTCCCGATAGCAAGCAGTTCGAATGTGTCTTATTATATTTGTCTACTCTTTCATTTCAAAGTTGTGTTTCGGATTTTTTATACAGTACTTTACTATTACGGCAGATAATTCAGTGGACTCAGCTTATTGAACATAGCTAAACATATTACATACTAGCTTTTGCCCGCAGCTTCGCACGCGTTAAATTCAGAGTAAAATCCCTTTTCCTATACAATGTTATATATGTTAAAAAAACATAGACACAGACAGAGAAAGCGACTTTGTAGTGATTATAAAGGAACTTTCTTGAAATGGAAGTTTATCCGCCGATTTCTTAATTAATAATGTTATGTCGAGTAACTTATGTAGGATATCTTAGTGATAGTGATTGATCATACAAAATACTCAAATATTAATAGGCTCAATAGGTACATGACAAAGTTTTAAATTCTTAATTCAGAACCGGCGGAAAATGGCATGGCATTTTTTTAAAATCCTACTAATATAATTAACGTGAAAGTTCGGATGGATGGATGTTTGTTACTCTTTCACGTAAAAACTACTGGACAGATTTGTATAAACATTGCAGTAATATAGGTTTATACATCAGAATAACATATAGGGTACTTTTTACCGCGGAAAACCTTTCATTCCCACGGGAAACTTCCACGCGAACGGAGTCGCGGGCGGCCACTAGTATACAATAATTGTCGTTTCGTAAGCTAATTATGAAAAACACAAAATTCACCATAATTTCATATTTTGTCCCAAGGAAGGAGTTCAAAGAAAAATCACAAGCCGTTCAGTTTTCCCATCTATTCATCAGCAGCATTTTCTACTATAACAAACAGTCATGTTACTTAATCGAAGACAAATATTATTTTAACTTTGACCTATGGGTCCTGTGCCAAGTTCAATTTAATTTATTCCTGTGCACGACTACACCCTTAACGCAAGTTGCTTCTGTAAACACTTTATTGTTTCTATCAAACTTCTGCCTATTCCTTTGAAGTATTAATAATAGCTCGATGGCCTATACCAATCTTTACTTATAATGATAAAGCTGTTAAGTTATCTTTTTTGAACGCGCAAACTTTTGGAACTACTGGTTCGAATCCTACTAATATTATAAACGTGAAAAGTTTGTGAGTATGTGTATAGATAGATGGATGTTTGGTACTCTTTCACGTAAAAACTACTAGACGGATTTAGATGTTGCAGTGATGTACGTTATACATCAGAATAACACATACCTAGGAAACTTTTTACCGCGGGAAAACATCTCATTCCCACGGGAAACCGACTTCCACGCGAACGGAGTCGCGGGCGGCCACTAGTTGAACATGGTTACCTATCTCAATCCCGAATTTTAATATTCCAAATTTCATAATCCAGAAAACGTTTGTACATTTTTTCATAATTCCGTTTTTTAGAATTTCGAAGTTTTGTTTGCCATATAATCGCAACTCCGAATTTCATTTGCCCATTTATTCATTTGCACGACGTTTTAAAATCCAGACGAATGAGTTCCAGACACACGAAATCTAAATGCGCGAAATCTAGATGACCGATATACATATGCACAAAAGCCAGATTTTTAATACACAAATATTTGAAATACAGTTAATTGATATGCAGACAAACAATATCTAGATTTTTAAAACCAAGATTTTTTTAATCCAAAGAAACGATAACTAGAAATCCTTGTATTTTAAATGGCTCTCTACTTTTAGACACTTCGGTTTTGGCGCTTCGCCGACCGCTGTCGCGGTACGCTCGCTTCGCTCGCTCGGCTTGCGCACTGTATGGTCACCATTCAACGTCACACTCCTCCTCGCTTCGCTCGTCGTCGTACCTATAATTTTGATATATGAACAAACAGCGCATATGACAATGATGACAATTTATGTATGACGAACGATTTCAGGACAATCGACGTCATGCAAAATGAGCGGCTCCCATTGCAATAGTTAAGCTGAAACACGATTGTATGGGAACCACATAAAAAGATTATGAAATATATCTGACAATAGTTTATCAGGAATATGATTGTATGGGAACTAAATATAAATATTATGAAAATTTGGTATTCGTTTATTTGGAAAATGGTACGAAGGGAAACAAAAAAAAATATTGTGAGAATCTGGTATATCTATATCTGGATTATGAGAATATGGGAAACAAAAAAATATTTTTTGAAAATTTGCTTTTAGTTCATCTGGAAATTGATTCATCTGGGAAATAAAAAAAGGAATTTAAATAAAATGTCATTCACAAAATCTGTCTTTTAAAAGTTCTACCAAGCGTTTTCTGGGTTTTAAGATTCGGGTAACTGAAATTCGACTTTTTAACAGGTTACCGTTGAACATATTTGTTTGTTTTTTGTACCTACATTTTATGAGAAAGGCTTTAAATATTGGCTTTAACCATCAAGCAGTATTTTTAATATTCTTTTCTCTTATAGCGCGAGTGAAACTAAAGTGCACAAATAGCCAACGTATAAATGTGTGGTGAAATCCGCTGATTAATATAAAAGCTCCATGGAGTTCACAGCTAACTGCGTAAAATTGTTTTTAAGAAAAGTATACACGTTGATCATTTCGTTAACTAAAACTATGAAGGTAATGTACGTCTGCATGTAGCATAATGTACCGTATCTATGATTTATATAATAGATGTTGTAAAAAGAAAGTGTTTTCTATGTAAGTTAATTATTTAATGCTAATATAATCAGGCGTGTTAACTGAGATGGATTTAACCGTTTTGTTTTTAAATGCTAAAAAAAAGGAGATTTTCTTCATATATAGAAAATAAATCAACTCAAAACTTCAGTGGTACCTAGTAAATCCCATAATTATTTGCGCATGTAAATCACCGGCTAGCCAATTAAGCTGACTAATTCAGGAATCATAAATAACAGTACAATGCTCTTCTACCGAGTAGCCTAAATCTAGCATCGGTCATAAAGTATAGGCGGAACTATTCGCTTTTACCTGTAGGTAGATCTAAAATAAAGAGTATATAACCAATGGAGATGAAAATGAGATCATTTGAAATGCCAGGCTAAAATAAGGCTTATTCCTTGACGATTTAAGTTGAAAATTGCTTATAAGGAAGAATTAGTCTTTACCGGAAAGTAAGTCTATAGATAATATATGTCGCTTTAATACTATTCATTCTGAGACGGTTGTAGGTGATAATTGCTTATGATCGCAAGTACTTCACGTGTCTTTCTTATATTTGCCAATCACATTGTTTCCCAAATTGGTATCTAATTAGTTGCAACGTAAAGAAGAACCTTACTTTAAAAAAAAAATGTGTCGATTAATCGTGCCAATAGTCTATCTATGGGTTACATATTCCACGGCCTAGTAAGTCCATTTGCTTTTACGACTTGAATAAATGTGTTGAGTAAATCCGACGTAAATAACGACCCTAAGACATCCGCATAAACATTGCTGAGTGGTGCTTCCTGCTGGGTTTTGATAAGAACAACCTTAAATAATTACTAAGTACTAAAATCTAGACGTTGTACACCCACTCATAAACTAGAAAACGTAGTAAGTAAATAAAAATATTTTATTTTAACCTAAACTACCTAAACCTAAACTAAACTTTACTTTGTTTCGGAATAAGTCGTTTTTTAAATGTACACAATATTTCAGATCTAAATTTTAACTCTTTTTTGTTTGGTTTTATAATGAGCGAATAACATAATTAAGTTATGTCCGATAAACGATCAACAAGTGACAATGGCAATCCAATTGTACTATAAATAAGAATATTCAGATATTACGCGTTTATTTTATTATTTTTGATTTTCCGACGTTCCGGCATTTTTGCAAATGCCGTGGTCTACCCGTTAAAATGAGTTTAATTTCAAGTAATAATAATCGCGTAAATCTAAGAAGTTATAATATTCAGATAATTCCAAGAAAATCATAACAGGTGCCGTCGAACCCATTAAATTGGAAATTGGGATATAAAAACAAATTGGCCTGAAAGCAATATGTCACTCGAAAATTGGCCAATTTGGTTGTTGCAAAAATAACTACAATTCAGCCTTCTGAGGCATCATTAGTCCATGTTTTTCTGTGTAACTAACATAATAAAGGTTATTGAAACAGAATATAATACCGCTTGTTAGATAAGAAGTTAGAATTACCTTATAGCCTTGAATACTCTGTTAGGGCTATGTATATTTTTATTTAGTTCAAAAGAAATAAAGATTGTCCCTCATCAAAAGGTAGGTTTTACCAAAACGACCATCATATGTTATTTTATCATTTTGTGGGATCTTTATTGTGTATTTAATGGTGTTTTCGTGGCAGCGTAAACAGCTTTGTCGTTTAAGTTCTTATGTTTATTGCCTTTTGGCGGAAATTACGCTTACAACCCTAAGTTTCCCCTTAACAATTACTTAGCAAATAATACGAATGCTTACAGGCAAAATCTACAATTTAAATTGGAAACCAATATTCAAATAGGAACGATTTCGTGTAGTACCTACCTACACTTTTGCCTTACAAATAACTTTTGATCTCACTTCTTAAGAGTACGCTACGTGGAAACTGCTAGAATGTATTTGTATAGGTCGTTTTCTGAGTTTCCCTTAGCCTCGGCTTTTTTACTTTCTGAGAAAAGTCGAACGAGCTGACTTTGCTTATGTGGTTTGATCTGTTACTTGTAGAATTAAATGGACCTTGAGAAATTTCTTTCTTCTTGTGGTTTTATAAAAGAACTTCTGGGATGAAATGCCTGAAGATTGTCACCATAAGTACCTTAATGTGAAGACTGACAGTATGATAACGCAGCGAACGTTATGATAAATACCTTTTCATTAATTTTACTTTAGGGGATAGATATTTTTTCATTGTTTTTGTTAATATAAAAAAATTGATCTTGTAGTTACTTTGTTTGAATACAGTCAATAGAATATGTATCTTCAAAACTGCACTGGTAATCAATAATTACGAAGAATTAAGGCACTGAGGTATTTTATATTGCTTGAGACGCCTTTGTAATCTAGTAAGGTAAAGCCTTAATATCTATAAACGAGTAGGTACATCAAATACGCAAAAACGGATCCTGCAAGTTTTTTTCCTGCATGTTACCAGCAATTTTTTTTATATTATTTACTCTTTATCAAATTGTTAGCAAAAAAATAAAATATATGAACTTTTTTATGTGGACACTACCAATTGATGGGCAATTAGCCAACGAACTGACTTCTTATTTGCACCGGAAATTTGAGTTTGTCGGAATTGGCAAAGGAAAATAAACAGACAAAAAATTGAAGCAAACAAAGGAATATAAAATTAAGTTTTCTTTACTTCTTCATAAGCAACTTCGTAACTAATAATGTTATAAAAGGAAAATCGACAATTACGGAATAAATACGAGGGTCAAACTGAAAGTCCTTAGAAAATCAAAAACTAAGCATTCTAGCAAGTTATTAGTTTTATTATAACTTTTCAAAATAGCGTCCATTTACATCAATACATCACTGCATTCGATGGAACCATTGAGAAAAGCACCTTGCCCACTCGGCCTTAGGGGTCTCTTCGACGGCGTTTTGAAACGCAGCCACTGCTTCTTCGGCGTCCATAAAATGTTTTCCTCGAAATTTTTCTTTTATTTTCGGGAATAAATAAAAATCGCAGGGTGCGAGGTCGGGGCTATACGGCGGGTGACCCAGTAATTCCACGTCTAAGGTCGCCAAATAGTCGATCGTTTGCCTGGCGGTGTGCGACGAGGCATTGTCGTGATGAAGGAGGATCCTGCTGCGAGGTCGTTTCTCTCGAACTTTTTCCAAGACAAGTGGCAAACAGTTGTTAGTGTACCACTCTGCATTAACCGTTTTCTGATCCTCTAAGACAACTGTCGCGTAATGACCTGTCTTTCCGAAGAACGAGGCCACCATCTTTTTTCCAACACTTCGACCTCTCTTCACTTTAGTTGGCAACTCTTCGGAAGGAAACACCCACTGAGCAGACTGTCTTTTGGTTTCCGGATCATAACAGTAAATCCAGCTTTCGTCACCCGTTAGTATGTCGAACACAGCATTTGAGTCACCTCCGTTAAATTTTTGGATCATTTCTCGGCACCAATCAACACGGCGGAGTTTTTGAGCCTCGGTCAAATTATGCGGTATCCAGCGGGCACAAAGCTTCCTGACCGCTAAATGTTCATGGAGGATTTTGTGCACTTGACTCATACCTATGCCTAGACTTGTCCGAATCTGCTGATAGGTCACTCTTTTGTCAGTCTCTATCATACGCCGCACAACACTGATATTATCTTCAGTCGTCGCTGTAGAAGGCCGTCCCTCACGCAAATCATCGGTGAGATTAGTTCGACCACGTTTGAATTCATTAAACCAGTTGTAAACTGTGGCACGAGATGGGGCTTCATCGTGAAAAGCCAATCGAAGTCTAACATAACTTTCTTGTTGACTTATATGACATCGAAAGTCATAAAAAATCATTGCACGAAAATTTTCTCGGCTTAAATTCATTCTGACGTGCACAGACAATTTTCAATTTGCCGCCAAATCGTAAAACAAATGACAAATGAATTTTCAAAATTTAAACTAATTTTTTTTTATATAATGCTTTTATGTTGCCAGTTCTAAAAACTTTCAGTTTGGCCCTCGTAAATATGTACCTATACAAATAAATTTATATTAAAGTAGTGGCAGCCCGCGACTCCGTTCGCGTGAAAGTCGGTTTTACGTGGGAATTAGAAGTTTTCCCGCGGTAAAAAGTAACCTATGTCTTATTTCTGATATATTACTGTTAAGTTCGCGTTCGGTGCTCGTTCGGTGCGCCCGTCCGCTTGCCTATAACTAAACTTTACAAATCCGGTATAAGTTTTAGTGATGAAGAAGATTCGATATTTTTCCTATCGATAAATTTTATTTATCGGTCGCAATGGACAAGTTCCTTACCAGATCGTCATCCAGCAGTAGCATTAACTCCAAAAGACTTAATGATGACTTGGATTGGCGAACTGCTAAACGCACGGCTATCACTAGAGATCGTGATCGATTTGATGGCTCTCGTGAATTACCTACGTTCAACAGATTTGGGGATTTAACCGTCGATGACAGTCAACCGGCTTCGAAAAACCAATCAAGATCACCTAATGTGCGCCCCGGACGCATACCTCCCATTATTTTACCTATTCAAGATAACTGGACTCACGATGTTATTCAGACTATGTTGAAGAAGTATAGTAATCAATTTCATTTACAATACAAAGGTAAAAATAAAGTCGCTGTTTTGTGCCATAATTCAGCAGCACATCAATCTCTCAAGGATGGTCTACGTGCTGAAAATGTCGCCTTTCTTACTTATTCCAGAAAAGATGAAAAAACTCCGAAAATAGTTTTACGCGGCTTACCCGCTGATGTTGCAGAAGAGATACCACATGAACTGAATAAGGCAGGATTTAAAGTCATCTCAGTAACAATGTTAAAATCGAGGAATGTATCCTTTCCACCTTTCTTAGTTCAACTGGAAACAGGCGCCGATATTGCAAAATTCAAGCAGCAGAAATACCTCTTCAACTGTGTCATCAACATCCAGAAGTTCAAGCCGAACCGTACCATTGGAACTCAATGCTACAGATGCCAAAACTTTGGACACTCGTCCAAAAACTGCAACATGCCTCCTCGTTGCGTAAAATGCCCCGATGACCATTCAACTGTTGATTGTCCAAAGAAAGATCGCCAGGAGCCTGCACGTTGCTGCAACTGTGGTCTTGATCATCCGGCAAATTACCGTGAATGCAAGACAAGGAAAGCTTACATCGATTTAATAAATAAGAAATCCTGTGATCGTGATATTCCACTCAAAGTTAAATTTTCCAACAAAATCATCAATGTAGCAGCTACACGACTTGATCAGCCAACTAAATCGTGGGCGGCATTAGTAACTGGATCTTCTCAACAAGTTACAGATGAAAAGTTCATCAATAAAGATCCTGCTGAAATAAACAAGAACAACGATGCTGATGATGGTTCCACTACTAGCGAAATACTTGCGATAATGGAGACTATTAGGAAAATTAAAAAAGAATTCAAATCATGCACTTCAATGCTAGATAAAGTAATGCTTGTTCTTAAACATCTTGGTCAACATGTCTAAACTAAATATTATATCATGGAATGCTGATGGTCTCCGTACCAAAGTTTACGAGTTACTCGATCTAGCGGCCGATCTTTTTGTCGATGTAATTGCAGTGTGTGAAACTAAGCTGTCAAAAAACATTAAGCTCAACGCACCAGGGTATGTAGTTTTTAGAAATGATAAAAATACTAATAACAAAGGTCAAAGTGTTGCTTTACTTGTTAAAAAAAGCATCATGCATATACCTGTTGTAATACCCAACTTAATAAATATGGAAGCTGTTGCAATCAAAGTTATTTTGTCTGGTAAAGAGCTCCTAATTATAGCAATATATCAATCTCCAAATTTGCCTTTAGTCCACTCCGACCTTGATAATTTACTTCACTTGGGGCCTAGAGTTGTTATTTGCGGGGATTTTAATGCAAACCACTCATACTGGCATAGTAGCTATTGTAACACTAGGGGCCGTAGTTTATTTAGGCATATGATCAGTAACGATTACAATATCCTCGCACCCTTGACGCCAACCCAAATTAACTACCGGGCAGATCTAAATCCCACAACACCCGATCTCGTGCTAGCTTCCAAACCAAATCCCATTGATGAACTTTTTGCTTTTTTTTTTTTTTTTTTTTATGTGATATAGGTAGCAAACGAGCATGCGGGTCACCTGATGGTAAGTGATCACCGCCGCCCATGACTACCCTCAACACTGTAGGTGTTGGGGGTGTGTTGCTGACCTTTAAGAAAATATATAAATAAATAAATAAAATTGGGCACCGGATACCGCACTCACCGAACGAAACGCAGGAACATCGTTCCTACTTCACGTCGGTTTCCTGTGCGACGGTGGTATTTCACCGGTCGAGTCAGCCCAGCAATCGCTGCAGACAGAGCCTACAGCTAGACTCTACCACTCAAAAAACGCTTTGACAGCTTTATCTTCAAATCACCTACCTATTTATTTTAAAATATCAGGGTCAGTGTCCGTACATCGCGAAGTAAAATTCCATTGCTATAATAAAACTGACTGGAAAAAATTCAGAACCCTTTTAGATGATAACATAACTCTCAACAATAAATTAATAAATAATAAAAATGATATTGATTCCTCGATTGCTCAGCTTTGTGATAGCATCTTGGCTGCACGTAAAGCTTGTGTTCCTATTGTTAAATTACATGATAATCCGTTAAAACTCCCAGCAAATATAAAGAAGCTAATAAGGTTTAAGAACTTATTGCGTCGAAAAGAACAAAATCTATACACCCCTTGTCACCTAAACGTTACTGGCGATCAATCATTAATAATTTACAAACTCTAATTAGGTCTGCAATCACGAGTCATTTGGATTTAATCTGGAACAAGAAAATGGAAAAGGTTAATAATAGTGTCTCGGACTTATGGCGCATTACACGGTCCCTTAAGCCAAAATCTACTATCATACCTACACTCAAATGTTCTGACGGCACCCGCGCTTCTTCCTCGAAAAATCAAGCCAATGAACTGGCTCGTGCGTTCTACTCGAACATGTGTTTGACTTTGAACTGGCGAAGCAGCGATCATTGCGAGCAAGAAGTAAAGGAATCAATGTCCAAGCTTAATGAAAATTTTAATACCCTGCTTCAGCCAGTAACTCCTCGTGAGATTAGTAAGATCATTAAAACACTTAAAAATCGCAAATCTCCGGGCCATGATGACATACACAACATATTGCTGAAGAATCTCTCGCAAAAGTCACTGGTTCTATTGACAAAAATCTTCAATGGTTGTCTATCTCTCGGTTATTTTCCTAGTTGTTGGAAAGTAGCTAAAGTTATCGCTATAAAAAAAGTTGGTAAAGATGACACAATACCCAGCAATTATAGGCCGATAAGCCTACTTCCTTCAACTGGAAAGCTGCTGAAGAAGGTAATATATACGCGAATCGTAACTTACGCAAAAAATAATTTGATAAACGAGCAATTTGGTTTTCGACCCTCGCACTCAACAACTCAACAGCTAGCAAGAGTTGCTGAACATATTACACACAACCTCAACATGCACCAGTCTACAGGAATGTTCTTGCTAGACATAGAAAAAGCATTTGACACTGTTTGGCACGAGGGCCTATTACACAAACTCATTAAGCTAAATGTTCCCTTACCATTGGTCAAAATAATACAATCTTACTTATCAGATCGTTACTTCAAAGTACACATTGATCAGGCTTCTTCTTCCCTTCTTCCAATACCAGCTGGAATACCCCAAGGCTCAATTCTTGGGCCTTTTCTTTTCATTTTATATGTAAATGATTTACCAAAGCAACCACGAACAGAACTTGCGTGCTTTGCAGATGACACAGCTGCTTTTTTCTTCCTCCAAAGATGTAGACCTAATTATTGATAGACTCCAACTTGCTCTTGACGATATGCAGTTCTATTTTACGGAATGGAAATTAAAACTAAACAGTTCAAAAACTGAGGCTATTCTTTTTACACGACAACGTAAACAACCCGTACGGTATTTAAAAATCAAAAATCTAAAAATACCGTGGAGTAAATCGGTGCGTTATCTCGGTATCACACTAGACATACACTTTTATAGTGTTGAGTTGAGGTACGAGAAAATAATTTATATGTCCATTGAATGTACACGCTATGATTGTATAATTTCCTAAAAGAGTGCTGGGAGTTTTTTTCCGCCGGCTTTTTTCTCTCGGTCTACGGTTAGGTAAAGTCGAAGTTTGTAACATTGACGTTCATTAAGTATATGTTACATATCTATGATGAATAAAAGAATTTTGATTTTGATTTTGATTTTGATTTTGACTCTAAATTGAATTGGTCATAACATGTGTCCAATGTGCGTACAAAAGGAGCCCAAGCAATGGGTTCACTTGGGCCTATCTTAAATCGTAAAAGCAAACTAAGCCCTTCTACGAAAATGACCATTTACACTGCCCTTGTTCGCCCATGCTTGACTTATGCTTGTCCAGTATGGAGCAGTACATGTTTAACAAACTACGATTTCCTACAAACCATTCAAAATAAGGCTATTAAAATAGCCTACAACACAAAATTCAAAACAAATCTTAAATCACTTCACTTAAAAATAAATTTTCCTTTTATAAAAAACTATATATATATAAACTAACACTTAAATTCTATGCCTTAAATAAATTTAATAAAAATAAGTTAATTTCTAACATTTGTAAAACAAAGTTAACAGACCTAGATTACATCGACAAATACGGATCGTATCGCTTACCGCATCACTACGTATTGTCACATGAGTAAAGAAACTGAACAGAGACAAAGCTACATACGAATGCGCTGTGACAGGTACATCACTACAAGTGCAACGCGTGTGTGTGCGTGACCACTGGCCGCTTGTCACGTATGAGCCGAAACCGCTTCAAACTAGATCAGCCAGTGGTCAATCTCAGGGCGTGCAGGCGTGACGCGACGCTCGAACGTTGTGCGTGTTTTGTTTTTGTTTTCGAGTTTCTCACATAATACGTAGTAATACTTTTGTTTTAGTATTTAAAAAGTTTTGTAAATATGGTTGTACATTGTACTGTGTGCATGAATAATTTATTGAATTTGTTGAATTGCTTGAGCAAAAATTTCGCGAATATTTTGATCTTCATATTAAAATGTTAATATTGGTAATGACATATTAGCACGTTTGCAAGATTGTACATTTCATATGCCATGTGAGTGTTTCCCATTGGTTTATTTGAAAAAACTTTATATTAGACTAGGGGCCGCGCGCGACTCCGTTCGCGAAGAAGTCGGTTTCCCGTGGGAATGCGAAGTTTTCCCGCGGTAAAAAGTTCCGTTAATTCTTTCATACATGTATTTTTGGTATCTAGAACCGTTTTTGCTCTCAAGGATGAATAATTTTCCCCGTTTTTTTTCACATTTTCCAGTATTTCTTCGCTCTTTATAGTTGCAACGTGATGTTATATAGCCTAAAGCCTGCCTCGATAAATGGTCTATTCAACACAAAAAGAATTTTTAAAATCAAACCAGTAGTTCCTGAGATTAGAGCGTTCAAACAAACAAACAAACAAACAAACAAACAAACAAACTCTTCAGCTTTATAATATTAGTATAGATTTAGAATTTATCATTCGATTAAAAGACACAACAAATTATTAAAAAACAAAAGTAATAAAAAAAAAAAATTTAGAGTATATAATTTTTAAAAAAAACCTATTTTAATAAAAAATTTGAAAAAAAAGTACATTTATATTTTTAATTTATTCAATTGTGCCAACCCTACCAAAATAGGTATAAATTTTGCTAGCTCTTTAGAAGCTTTGTCTCTGTTCAGTTTCTTTACTCATGTGGTATTGTTCCCGCCTGACCAATCACAAGAGCGCGAGTAACGTGCGTCTTGTCATCTGTTTGTTATTTTGGGAATCCTACCCTACATTTCTTTGTAATTTTTGTATTGTAAAAAGCATATTTTACTAAAAATATTGCAATTGATTTTAGATTATTAGTTTTTATATGAATATATGATGCAAAACCCTACCAAAATGTATGTATTAAATAATTTTTGGAGGCCTCGAGCCTGGTAAAATTTGTTAATTGTAAGTTACATTACCAATTAAGTCATATTTCTTGGTTATTGTATTAACATATTTATGAAAATAAAGACTTTTTAAAAACAAAACTGTTAAGTTTCATCCAAATCTGTCCAGTTGTTTTTACATGAAAGAGTAACAAACATCTATCCATCCATACATACCTACTCACAAACTTTCATGTTTATAATATTTAGGACACAAACCATGGTTTTGTCGTTAACTTTAGCTCAAAACCTTAAATGAAATATTATTTTGTTTTGCTATTTCAAGCGATTTCCTTGAGATTCAACTGCTTGTTTTTTAATTGTTAATGCGATTTTAAAACCTTATTACAATATCTGTCCGTTTTAGAAGCGCAAGGTGTCATATCTGTTTTTATGTTAACAAAAGTTTGTGCCCGAGTTTTTTCTTCAATTAAATTTCAACTCTTCAGGGACCAGGAGTGACAGCAGTAAATTTTCATAGCTGTTGTCTTAGGGTTTATAGCCCAGTCATATTAGGTAAAAAAAGGGGTCAACCTCGGAATGAAAGATAATAAGCTGCAAATTGGTATGAACCTTTGTTTTGTCATTCTAAATGTTGTCTCAAAAGTCACAATCGTTATCGTGTCCGCGTCTCAAGATATTCAAGGTCAAAGGACACAAAAATCGGTTTTTCGCGAATATCTGGCTTCCTATCGATTAAATGAGATTTGTATTTATTATAAAAGTTGTAGGCTATAAAATTCCCTACAACTTTTGTTTAAACATTTTTTTCATACGACCAACCGTTTTGAAGGTAGAGCGCGAAGAGTGCACATCGTACAGTCATATACGGCCTAATGCAAGGTCAAGCGTGAGTTGTGGTTATCAGTACGTTATAAAGTCAATTATTTACTTGGAAATTATAATTATTAAACAATGCCCATTATTTATGTACTAACTATTAATTATTTATATTTAATTAAAGTAAGTAACTTGATTATTTATATATAATTATTCATATTTAACTATTTAAGTATAAAATATTATTAATTCTGGATTATATATTTTAGTTTTATTTTAAGTCAAAATGATAGTAAGAGTATATATTCTACACATATTTTTATTTATTATTAAATACGGCATAATATACATTTATCAAAATGTGAGTTCAAATATCAAAAGTATCTTTGTTGATTTTAATTGTAATGAAATTGGAAATGGAAGCTAATTATCTTCTTCTTCTTCGTCGTCTTCTTCTTCTTGTCGCTCAAAAATGTTCGATTCATTGTCATCATCCTCATTATCTGTCATGTTCATCTCCAAACCTTCCAGAATATCGGGATCATATGTATTTTCTTTATCGGGATTACTTGGATACAGTGAAGCGTTGAGGCAAGCTTGTCCGTTGCACTTGCCGCAAGCTAAAGAACATTGTAGCCCTGATTTTCTGCATCCACAGCGGGAACCACAACCATTTTTGCAATTAAAACTTACTTTAATTAAATATAAATAATTAATAGTTAGTACATAAATAATGGGCATTGTTTAATAATTATAATTTCCAAGTAAATAATTGACTTTATAACGTACTGATAACCATAACTCACGCTTGACCTTGCATTAGGCCGTATATGACTGTACGATGTGCACTCTTCGCGCTCTACCTTCAAAACGGTTGGTCGTATGAAAAAAAAGTTTAAACAAAAGTTGTAGGGAATTTTATAGCCTACAACTTTTATAATAAATGCAAATCTCATTTAATCGATAGGAAGCCAGATATTCGCAAAAAAACGATTTTTGTGACCTTTGACCTTGAATATCTTGAGACGCGGACACGATAACGATTGTGACTTTTGAGACAACATTTGGAATGACAAAACAAAGGTTCATACCAATTTGCAGCTTATTATCTTTCATTCCGAGGTGAAAGCCCTAATATGACTGGGCTATTAGGTATAAATTCTTGTGACATGTCAAAGGTTACGTACAGGCTTGCTATTACGAAAATGTTTCGAGCTTCGGACGGATCTCATAAGATTGGTTTGAGTTCTTAAATTTAAATTACCCGCCATTATTTTTGTATTCACTCCGAAAGATTCTAACCGCTCACTTGAGCTATAAAAAAAACACCTTGACAATATTTCAAAACTGACTTTTCCCATCAAACGACCACTGTTTACTTATATTATAAAATGGAAAACGATTTATTCAAAGAATACACTTTTATTGTAATGTGCTCCAATATTTTTTTGCACGATACTGAAGTTTGTCCGAGTTCTGTATCGTTCAACTATGGAAGAAGAAATGTTAGTGCCACAAACTGTTTGTTTATATCTATCAATCTAGTGTTTACATAATTAGATTGGATCCAGGGAAAGAATAAGTTACTCATTTTTCCCCTTGTTAATCTTAATGATTGTCTAAAGGTATAATGAAAACAGGATAGGTCCTTGCATGAGCAAGTTCTATTTTCACATTTAAAGTAAGGAAGTAAGGATTTATCACTAACTTACGATGAGGGAAACCCACATGGTTTGATTATTTGTAATTCTAACCCGCATTGAGCCAGCCTAGTGGAGCGTACCTTTAAACTACTGGACTGATTTTGGTTTGTCTTAGCATATGAAATACTAGTATTAAACTTAACTTTACTTCAGATTAACCTATACTGTATTATTAAGGGCAAAGAAAGATTTAATTCTTATAAAAAACTGGACTGATTTTATATACCTAAACAAAGAAAAAATACATAGGTTAGGATTATTTCTTTATTATCCATTTTTTTCTATCACAGAACCCATCAGCTTTTAAACCCTGTCACTAACTCTCTAGCTAGTGTTTAGGTACAACACACTTTTAAAACGGCGTGGTGGTGGAGATCCCTAGTATCAGCTGGGTAATTGCTTTACTACAGAATGGCATTTTTAAGCCTGTTTCAGGAAGTTTAAGCGTAAAATCTGCACTGTGCTAAATATAGAGGAGGTCAAAATGAGAAATATGGGCCAGCAAGCCGCCGATGAGCCTCTTCCGAAATTGGGTATGAAATGCGTGAAGGTGTTATTTGCTTATTCAAATATTTTAGGTATGTACTTTCAATATCAATTCACGTTTATATTTCACATAAACATTATCAATGCGGGAGTATATTTTCTCTCCTATGATGCTGAACAGATTTTATAAAAACTTGTTAGGCATTTTAACTTAAGTTTTATGGGGTTTACAAGAAAAGTCTAGTCCTTATTGAAATTTCCATAGCACAAATTCATTGTAGTGTAATTCGTAGCTTTCCCACCAACATAAAGTTAAAAGATCAGTAAATTTGTATTTTTTGTTATTACCTACCATAAATGTTGTACTAGTAAAACGCCCGCAGCTTCACATGCGTTGACAACTACAGGTGGCGCCTTATATTTCTATTTTGGGTTATAAACTATGTTATCCCAATCCAAGTAGCTGTTTCTTTGTTAAAAAAAATGTAGTAGTGTAGTGTCTTTAACTTGAAAATGAAGAATTGTCATTCCGCATAGGGACCGAAAATCATCGACATCGAAAGGTTTTCAGAGATCAACATGCTGAGGTGCGCATAAACCTGTCATGTATCAAGACTTACAGATTCTCAGTCGCTACAGCTGCCGCTTTTCAGTTGGTGTTCTGTGGGGAAGACCATCCATCAGAATGGCTATTGGCTAACTGTTTAGTTGGCTAATTGTTGTAATGGTAATATTACAGAATACTTTGGAAATATTTGGAGTTCCGCAGTAAAAAATAACAACTCGTTTATTATTCTGTTGATCTATGTATCATCTGAACATATAAAATGTCACATTTAGAAAATAAATATAATTAATTGAAATAAAATTAATAATTAGAGGTATAAGAGTTTTATTTTGCAGTTAATATAGGTTAGGTTCCTTAGTTTTTTAGTTTAGTGTGAAGTTCGGAGGCATTAGAAAACGCTTACATCGTACCACTGTAATCTTAAAACGTGTCTCTGAAAAAGCAGTAGTAAAAGAAATTTTAAACTTAAATAAATTGATATTTGCTTTAAAAATAACTTTTTAATTTCTATGAAAAAGTATAAGACTGTAGAAAGGTAATGAACATAGGTAAGTAAGTAGGTACTTAAAAATCTATAGAAAATGAATAAAATAAAACGATATGGTCGCAACAACATTTAAAAATAATAAGGCAGGTACATATAGGTATAATATTTATATAGGATCCTGTGTACTCCATCTGAATTGTCTTCAGAATACTTGATAATTCTGCTGTTTTGCACGGCCTCGTGTAGATTATAGGTTAATCCTTTGATGATACCAAACTAAAACAAATTAAAAATATATAGTTTTTGTTGGTACCTACGTTTTATGCTAGATAGTCGTAAATATGGACAATTAAACACAGATATAAATTCGATAAGGTTATTTAAAAAGCTTTGGAATAGTTTTCATAAACAAATAATTTCACATTTAACAAACTCATTATAATAAAACAATACCATACCTTTACCTTGATGATGCCATCTTCAATTACATTTTATAGCAGCTGCTTTTAGCTCACTAAATTAAGACCATTCTTCTTCTCTTTTGCCGGTATTTGAGTTATATGGGGAATAGGATACTTGGATACTTCTCATTCTTTAGATAGAAGATGGTTAAGGATTACACATGTAAAGTTTTTGTTTAACATATTTAGCACTGAAATCCTAGTCCTTTTTGTTGTGTAATTGATTTTGTAATATATTAGCAGGTAAGAAAAGTTGGTGAAATAAGAAAAGAGAAATATGAAAAAAAAAACAAAACTGTTTTGATTATGGTTTGACATTAAAAGTCATGTCAAATTAATAGTTGTTTTTTTAAGTAATGGTGATGTGTGTATTGACAGTATTATTTTTACTGAATATTTCACATCATAATGATTATAGCGATAATTATCGCGATCAAGCGGGCACACTACGTTTTGTAAGTGTGCATCGGTAGCGCAAAGGGATGCGATACCTTTGCTATGCTTTTATATGCTACGATAAGCAATGGAGAGTAATGGAAGATGTATGGCGAGAGATTTAGAGAAATCTAGTGGAGCAATAATTATAATTGTCACGTTCATGGGCATTAACATTTTCAACAGTGTGACCCCAGCTCAAGGCATTACAACTGTTTTAGAAAATGGTAGGATGGCAATTACCAAAAATACACTATGGATTAGTGTCATTTCTTGAAGATGTATAGAGCTTATAGAGGTGTTGAATATAAGTCTATGGGTTTCCGTCCGAATAACGGCTTTGAAAGTGATTTTTGCACTGTGATGATGACGTCATTGCTTGACGGAGTACCCGTTCTTTCTCTAAACCTCTCCGTTTCTCGAAATTTCGAGTTTCGTAATAGCTCTGCAGTATCTACGCAATAGGTAACCAAGGTGCAAACTGAAAAAAAAACAATCGGCAAAGACGTTTCAATAATAAATTAAAATGTTCAAGTTGTTTGTTTGCCATCGACTTAAGTTAACATTACAATAATGTTTCATTATGAAAATTTAATTTTATTAGTGCTCAGTTGTTTCAAACCGTAATTGTGGGAACGAACTTACTTGACTTCATAAGCAGCAATTTGAAACTGATAATATAATTTTATGAAGAAAGCGAATTATCGTAAAATGCTTTTAAATCAACATAAATATATTAAGTAACGATTGAAGTTGAGGGTTTCAATTAATTGATATAAATAATTAAAAATGTGATCACTAAAACTATGGAAGATTTTTGATTAATAAAGTGGTAGCTATGTTAGTAAGTCAATTAATTAAATTTACGACTGATACCGACATAATACTTTAGGTACTTATAGTAACTTTGTATAAAATATATTAATTTCTTAGTTTCGTTTATGAATTTATATATTTTTAATGATAACTTAAAGTGACTTTAAAGTATGCATATTCAATTAATTAGGGGACTTACCACAAGCTCTATATATAACCTCTTATTTTGCAAGTTCTAAGTAAGCTTGTTTCCGTTTCCATTCGAAAACCGTTCAACCTTGTGTTATGTATTGAAATTTGTACCATGACATACATTTTATCAGTGAATGGAACGTCTTAAACGTCAGAGTTTTTATGTATGATTTGTGTAAAAAAAAACATTAATTATAAAGTTAGTACTTGGAGTAAGTAATGTTGTAAACAAAAATATTGTACAATTTAATTTTCTTCCTTTTATTTAAACATTGGGAACAAAAAAGCAAAATTTTAATGATTAAAACGATTTCATTTTTGTAAACGAGCTCGAACAAACTATGCATAAAAAAGTATAAATACGATTTAAATCCTACACATAGCAGCCCCATACTACAACTCCAATTTTAAAATATTGTGTGAAAAAGACAAACATATATTTTTTGTAGAGCTCCATTTCAGTCACTCAATTGTTCACATTAACTTTTTTTAGTGTCATGGTATGAATTAAAGCAGGATTGTTTAGGCGCAATTTTAAAACTTAATAGAATCATTATGGATTTTAAAAGCTTGTGGTACGGCCCCAGAATTATTAAAAAACCAGTGCATTATAAAAAAAAAACAATGTAACTTCTTAGATTTACATTATGCAATAATAAAAAAAACGCTACGTACTTGATGCCCGTTTGCACCAAACTTAAGAACATCCTAAGTCTTTGCCTAACTTGTTTAAGCAACTCCTAACGAAAAATTGGTTTGCACTAACCTTAGGTCATTCCTAAACTCACTTAGGCATTTCCTAACTTTAGGAGCCCGTTTATGACATGCCTAAGGAGTTAAGAAACGCCTAAGTTTTTTTTTTCGTAAAACATTGACATATCTGTCAAATAAATGTTTATTTTGAGCTGGTTTTGAGGTTATGCCGAGTAGTTTGTCTGTTGTGTTGAGAACTGTTGTGTAATTTGTAATTTGAGGAGTTTAATAAGTGCTGTAGTGCTTTTTGCATCATGACAGAGGAAGTAGGTATTAGATGTCCTTGATTTTTAGAAGAAGTGGACTTTCATAATGATCAGCATCATGATCAGCATGCCTCGTATCGTAAGATCACGACCAAATTCTTGTGAAAATTACGACGACGTGGACTTCGAAAAGATACCGGATGTGCAAAAGCACGGTTTTGTGTGTTTTGGATCAAACTGCTGCATAGCTTTCTGCATCCTGCATAACATTTGTGTAGATTTGAATGATGATATGCCCGCTGCTCCAGAAGAAAAAACATTAAAAACCATAGGCAATCAATCTTTCATTCGTTCAATCATTCACTTTGCTAGGAAATGCCTAATTTAAGACACGGTTACGACCGGGCTGTTGGTGCAAACCGTTTGTTAAGATAGGTTGAACCTAAGCTTAGGTGTTTCCTAACTAAGACAAGCCTAAGTTGAGGTTGGTGCAAACGGGCATGAGTCTTAGAATACTTTTTTTTTTTTACTAGCTGTTATTGTCCCAAAATTGGGCAAAGGTTATTGGCCTTAGAATACTATAAAGAAAAAACTTACTTAAGGTTGATGTCCTCCCGGATCTGCGCCGGCAGCAGGTCCAGCAGCTGGGACACATTCAGGTTCTCCCACAGGCGGTCGTCGTTCAACAGCTGCTGCGTGCAATTGAAGAAGTTCTGGATGTCCGTCTCCGAATTCATCGCACCAACTTCACATCACTCTCATACGAATCACAAATGTCACTGTCACATTCCGACGCGAATTCAAATTTGGAACTTTCACTGGAATAAAAAACAATTGAAAGTGGAATATGGGAGATGGTCGTAAATTTCGAAATGAATAATCACGTGCTTTTAGGAACGATGGAATTCTGGAAAAACGTTGCTATTTCTCACAGCGTGAGTTATTATTACTTTTCCTAATCACGCTCAATTCAATATCTCAGAAGTGAGGGAAATCGTGTGAGATTATCTTTATGTCAATTTACTTTTTCTATTTTTGGAATTTTATTTTTGGAATGGTTGTCTTTTATTAAAAGTTAAATAATATTAAAGAACCAGGTTTAACGCAAACTATAATTCTGCTTAATAATGCCGTATCTCTTGATGAAATTAGAATTAAATTCAAAAGGGGAATAATTTTTGTATATTTTATGTTTAATCATAGATTGTAAACAATGTGAAACATCGCAAGCATTTTGTTTAAACTATTTTAGAATTTTGTTTTTTGCATATAAACGGGTTAAATGCAGCATAGCTTTAAGGTTTATTAATATTAACATCTGCTTTACGCTTTGGAAAAATGGAATAGGTCATAAAAACATGTCTTTGTAATCACTCATCCTAGAAATGATGCGTGTATGTATATATATGTATAGATGTGATATTACCACGGTCGTAAAATAGTTTTTTAATATAAAAGTAAATATTTACCTATTCTCTTTACTTAACTTTACATAGAACCATTATTTTAGTTGTAAACTTGCATCCAGACAGAACCCCATTTCGCAAGAGTGAGCAGTCTAAGTAAAAGCTATTCAAAGAGACACCTAGATATCTAGTTTAAATGCAAATTCAGCACATTTTTACTGCTCACATGTCTTGTTGGGATTTTTTTCCTCATTAAAATTGTACCTACTTGATAAATCAAACTATATACAAAAAGAAATAGTCGGGTATTACCTAGCTACAAAGATTGGCCAATATTATCGTGAATTTTAAAATATTATTTCACTATGTTACACAAGGTTTTTTTTTCTTCTTTTTTGGCGTTGGCACGGTTTTGCGCATTACGCCAGTGTCAAGTATTAATACAAGGGTTATTCTTTACCATTTATTTCAAAGTGTGTCCTCAAAACTTAGATAACATGTCAAGTGGAAACCATTTCAAAAAAATACAATGATACGTTAAGGCTAAGCGGCATAAACAAACCAACTCTAAAAGTCAGGGAAACGAAGACACCATTCCGTGCGGACGAAACGCCGCAACTCATGCAGCCGTTAAGTTATTCACTTTGCAAGTAAATAAAGTTAAAAGTTTGTTCTCTAGCGTTCGAAAACGGTCGATCGATGGTCGCCTTGCGAACAGGCTCTGTATCACTCGATATGTTTTGAAAGCAATTGAGAAGCAATGCAAATCATACATACTGCGAATTCGCCGCAGAATTAAGCAAAATGTAAGCACGTTGAGGCAGGTAAATATGCTATCGGTTCACAAAATATCAAACTAATATATTTATTATTCCTACTAGTTATATAGACGTAGGTATTTTGCCTACAGAACTAGGAATAGGGAAATTAAATAAAAATAGGTTTTTACTAGAATGTCGGCATAAATGAAAAAAGATTTATTAATTCTGCCCTGTCTCAGTTATTCAGAAAAGAGCGGTTCATATAACAAAATAATTATTTCTAGCAAAAGGCTTAAAATTATTATTGGAAGCCAGCTTTGATTTTATTTTATTCTACATTTAATATCCAACTCTCGCAAAAGCTAGAGTTCATATTAAGCTTAATGTATGGTGAGTTCATACCTTCATAATTAAGTTTCAGTAAGGGACGCGGATAACCAAGGCACTGGTGTTAATAATTATTCACAACTTTTCAGGGGAACATTAAAAGCATAATTACGATTCATATATTAACGCTTGTTGTTTTAAATTAAAGCTATATCTCAATATATTTAAACTGTTTCCCATTATTTCAATATCAGTTGGCTAATGGTGATGTTAAAATACAATTTTGTAGGTACACCCACTTTCATAGGAGTCTGTATTAAATTATAAAAGTTGGTGAACTGATAACATATAAAAAAACAAATGATGTCTGAAGTAATTCAAGTTTTATTGCTTTGTCTTGTTTAAGTAAAAGTTAACAAGTATAAAGAAGCTCGCCGCCTCATTCCTATTGACTGGATGCCATGCACTTATTCTTATGTAGGTACTTCACATAAGAAATAGAGCACAAAAGAGTTAATATTAAAATAAATTATAACAGCTCAGATAACTTAGGCACATACCTCTTCGATACGTATATTAGTGGAAAACACTGTTTGAAATTTATTTCATGTTGCAGACGTTGGTTTGTTCAGGTTTTTATACTATCAGAAATAGCAAGGATATTACGACTTACAAATATCCAAGTTCACATTCTCAAATATATATTTTATCAGTAAATCATTTTTTTATTTTTTATAATTTCTCAAAAAAATTATGAACATGACTATTTCAAAATTTTCAACCACGCTTCATACAAGAACTTTAACCCCAACCGAAATGTCAACTATTATTTTGTACAAACTTATTTTGATATCTCCTCCATTGTTTTATCACCTGTTCCATTATTCCACACTACCTGTAGAAGGTATGAAATATCGGTACTCGTTGTACAATATTACATACCTAGGCCCTCATGAAGTGCAAATTACGTTTAGGAATTTTCAATTTAGGTCCCGTGTATTGTTGTCTGTTATTTTGAATATTTAATGTACCTAAATAAAAAATGATAATCTAGTTTTGTATTTATGTTTATAAACGCAGTTTAAATCAGTAAAAACACTCGAAACTAATTTTAACGGATTATTACGCGTTTATTAATTTATAAACTTTAGGTTAAGCTGCAATAAGTATGTCAAGGTTTAAAATAGGCATTGCTTTGATTGATTTTCAAACTTAACTACGGTCACTTTATGGATGGTGCGCGTTTACTGGCATTTTATCTTTACCATTTGTTCCTACTCTGGGTAAGGCTTTTGGTCCCTGATGACGTAGAAAAATAACAGTCGCTAAACCAAGTTTGAAGTCTCCAGCGGTTTGATAACTTTGGTTAAATTCAGTCCGACCTTCTCAGAAGTGAGCTGTTACTATGACTTTTTTAAATGACTACCTAGATTTTCTGTCCTGTAAAAGTTGTTGAGTATTTCTTTCTGATTCAATGGAATAGGCTATGCGGGACGAATAATCATTTACTTTGCAGTCACAGAAATTTCTTTACAAAGATATGTAGCCTGACTTTGCTGGTGTGGACAAAAGGTTCACATTGCCATTCTAAATTGAACTTTGTTGCATCGTAAAGGAAACCGGAAGGCAGATGGACAAAGGATAAAACAGCCTATATTCTTTGAATTAATTTGATAATAATCTTCAGACTTATAAACTTATATGTGTATCTATTACTTGAAAGACCTAGTAACCTTCAATAAACCCATATATTCGTCAAATTAACACACATAAACCAAGTAATTCAAATGAAACTCAATTTCATATCTTTATTGGCATCATTCCACAATTTTATGTGTTCTCAGTAAACTGACAGTTTTTCTCATCGCATATTTATTTACAAAGGGTTGGCCTGTGGATTGGCCTAAATTTTACTGTACCGGAATTATTGTTTGTGGGAAAAGTTAAATATAACTTTATTTGTTGTTAATAGTATGGAAGCAAAATATTTTTTGTAAATAATCACTAACCCGTGTTGTGACTGTGTACCGGTTTACAGCTTAATCCCCACTTAATAGAGCCTTACTGGTAGGATGTAAATGAGGCTGTTCAATTCTAAGTAAATAATAGCTTAGCAAAACGGGTTGTAAAATTTAATAAGCTTGATAAAGAACAACTCTACTACAACATTTTGAGGAACTCCTAACAATTTCACATTATAGTTCAAACAAGAAACCGTGAAAATTAGTTCGAACCTATATCAATGTCTAACATTTCAAAAGTTATGACGTGGAAATAATCCTCAGAACCTGATATTCTTATAAGTGTGCCACTGGAACAAGGCCTTTTGTTTTTTCGATGACTGTTTTGAGCTACCCATATTCCTCTTTAGTTTTCACATAGTATTACACCAGAAAATCCCTTAGTACCACTTTGATAAATTATTGTTAAAAGAATCAAACGTGACCTCAAGTCTACACGTGTCTGCTTAGTCACCCGTTTATACCATTTGCAAACAGAAGCCGCAGCCCATTTCTGTTGGTTTTATTCATCTATATAATACTTTGATTTATCAGAGAAGTTTCGTATCTCTTTTATTATGGACTGGAATACTAGAAGTTAAGTATGGATGTTTATTATTCGCCCATGGGTTAAACTAGCTATTTTTAAACACTTTTGCTTTGATGTTCCTCAATGCCAAAACTAAATTTGTGCTTGCTCTGTTACATTGTTATATAACCTAATAGGTTTACAGGTATTCCCGCACAATTTCGAGCGTAGTATTTCCTAGGAGCGTTCGCCTCGCGGTCATAATATTGTTATAAGTAAGTAGGTACATAACTTTAGTCTTAACTACGAAGGTTCTTCCGCAGGAATATCTTATCATATCAAAGACGTAGTATTTCCTAGGAGCGTTCGCCTCGCGGTCATAATATTGTTATAAGTAAGTAGGTACATAACTTTAGTCTTAACTACGAAGGTTCTTCCGCAGGAATATCTTATCATTCAAACCGCGTCAAACCACTCACAGTTGAACGTAGACCAGCTTACATGCCTTACATAAAGGGTGTTACTGACAAAATTGGGGGCATTCTGAAGCGGGCTTCAATAAAAACCATATACAAGCCACACAGCAAGATTAGCCACCATCTTCGTCCAGTAAAAAGCAGCATCCCTTTACAAGACCCAGGCGTATACAAGATTGACTGTGACTGTGGGCTCTCATATATCGGTCAAACGAAACGGAACGTGTCTACTCGAATAAAAGAACATATCGCCGATGTAAAAAACCGTCGCTATACAAAATCTGCAGTCTGTGAGCATTCCATGGATAAGCCCAACCACTATCTAAGATTTGATACCGTTAAAATCCTAGCAAAAGAGAAACATTTTATTCCTAGGCTGGTAAGAGAAACTATTGAAATTAAAAAACACCCTAACTTCAATAGAGAAGATGGTTGGAAGCTGTCACCAACGTGGGATCCAATACTTAGCAAAATAAAAAAGAACAACCAGCAGACCAATAAGCAGAAAAATAAAGACACTGTCAGCGTCTACTGCGTGAACCCGAGCGACTATGCGAGAAAATTACGAAACAGATGGCGGTGAATTCGAAAAATCGTTTTTTACTTAACTCTATGAAGACGTCAAACATCTCAGTCTACCCGTGACCACGGCATTTGCAAAAATGCCGAAACGTCGGAAAATCAAAAATAATAAAATAAACGCGTAAAACCCGTTAAAATGAGTTTAATTTCATATCAAAGAGTTAAAGTGACCCTTATAGAACTTGGCTTTCAATTCTTCAAGTTTAAGAATATTTTTATTAACGAAATGACGGTTTTTTTAAATCACATTACACTGGATAATTACTATAAAACAAGTCACATGGGGTAGTTAATATTGTAAAATTTGTCAACTTTGCAGTTCAAGCAAAAATCAATCGTGTATCAAAACTATTATAAAATAATTTATGATTTTCATGTTTACAGAACATATAACTATCTCAATTTTTACGACGTCTTTTTCGTTAACTTACTATTTTTATAATTTAATTGATACTTGAAATTAGATTTACACAAAATGAGTTTAATTTCAAGATTGTAAGTATGTATGGATGTATGGATGTTTGTTACTCTTTCACGTAAAAACTACTGGACGGATTTGGATAAAACTTTACAGTAATATAGGTTATACAGCGGGATAACTTCTCATTCCCACCGGAATTCGACTTCCACGTGAACGGAGTCGCGGGTGCCCACTAGTGTTGTATAACTTTCATGGCTATAATTTAGTACACCAACAATGTATATAAGATTAATCTAAACAACTAACAGCTTTGTTATTTTAGTTACACCACCAAATAGTATTCAATATACTTTGTTTACGCAAACAAACCTAAATATACTAACCGTATGTCAGCTTTTTAGACTGTCCGTTAGTTGAATAGAATAGAAAGGTCGTTAATTTTCAAAAACAATATCAGCGATTAATAATTTAACTACTTAGAATTATTTTATTATTTTCAGCTTTTGACAAAACACAAATAGATTATTATTATTGATGTCAATGAACCTAATGCCATAATACACAAATAAATAAGACGAGCCAAGACCTGAGTCTAGAAGTTTCCATTATATAAGGGCTAGCAGCGCATCCACAACACCGATAAGATTGTGGGAGTATATGGGCGGCGGTGATCACTTACTGCCACGCTTGCTGCGGGTCAATTACCGTATTCTATGCAGTGCTGCTTAGTTGCGTTTACGTCTTAACCTCTAAATCCGTTAACCGTAATGACACGAAAACCAAAAGATTCGCAAAGTTTTTAAAGCTTAAACGTGACTTGTAGGTTTCCCTGTCATTACGGTAATACGGATTTAGAGGTTAAGACGTAAACGCAATTAAGCAGCACTGCATAAAACTACGGTAATTGACCCGCTGCACGTTTGCTGCTTACTGACTTGCTTGCTTGTTTGCTGGGATTCTCACATAAAAACACACTATTTTAAGTCACTATAGTTTTAACCAAATATCATTGTGATCAAAACTATATATAATGTTTAATTCAGTGTCACTAGCCCAAGTGTTTTTTAAACATATTTTTTTTTTAACAAATGGCTGAATAGCACCAAAAAGAAATCGAAGGTTAGAAACGTCGATCGTTTCCAGTTGGTTTCCAGCTTTTTAAGTTAAGTGCAAATTTGAAGGTTCGCTTCAATGAACTGGTCGAAGACCGGAAGGAAAGCAATAAAGAGGCCTGAAAGGAAACCTTATCTGTTTGGGTACGAGTATATATGAAGTTTTTGCTTTTGTTTCCTTTCGCTGCTACAATACCTACTTAACATACTGAAATATAAAATCTTTAAAAGAAAGTTTGTTACCAAGTTAATAAGTAGGTATGTATTAAAAGTGTTTAAAAAAAATGTTGTTTTCTTTCTGTGTTAGTTTTTTTTTTTTAATTTGCATCGTAACCAAAAATATATGTAAAGAGTTCAATTAAAAATATCTGTATTATATCAATATTTAACATATGTGCAGTCCATATTCATCTAGTATCAGAGTTTTATCAACAACTTACTGTTTTGTTCACCTTATTCAAAGGTTTTAGAGATACGAAGTAAAAAAAAATCAGGACCACATACGGAATTTCGACTGTCTGCAATTTTACGAGAGACAGAGAGACAGAAATTATAAACAAACTAGTGGCCGCCCGCGACTCCGTTCGCGTGGAAGTCGGTTTCCTGTGGGAATGAGAAGTTTTCCCGGGGTAAAAAGTACCCTATGTCCTTTCCCAAGTTCAGTTCTTTCTTCATACCAAATTTCATCAAAATTGGTTCAGTGGTTTAGGCGTGAAAGCGTAACAGACAGACAGACAGACCGACAGACAGACAGAATTACTTTCACATTTATAATATTAGTAGGGAAGTAGGGATAATGGTTGATGTTATATTTCATATTTATATCTAAAAACAAAAGGAACTTCTAGGGATACAGCTATATAAGTATTTACAAAAGTGGTAGGTATACAAAAACAAAGATTAAGAAAATATTTTTTAAACAAGAAGTCTGTACAGCTTAGCCGACTAACTTTTAAAATATACTTGAAATACTTATATTACAGACTACAGTACCTAACTACAGAATACTATACACACTGTATCCAAAACACGCACTAAGCAACATCTTTTCATTTATTATCCATCTACAGATCCAACCTCTACCCGACTCGTAAACCTTATGGGATCGTTAACATAAAAACAACATCAAATTGATTACAAGCATCGTTTGTTGCAGATGTGATCGGTTCCCTCGACTCGGGATAATCCTTTTATTTTATAACGCATATAGGATCGTGGTTAGGGCAATCTCTGCGTTTAATCTGAACGCAGGAAATCTTTTTAAAAAAGTCTATTATGGTGCGAGAAATGCAAGCGAAAGTCAAAGGTTATGAATTTTAATTAGCTTAAAAAGATGTGTGAGTAATATTAAGTGTAAACTACTTTATTTAATTATATTATTAAAGTTGCAATTATTTTCATTAAGCTAATTTCCCTTGGTAGTGAAGGCGCAAAGTTACCGAAAAACAAAAAATATTATGTTGTTTGTTAAGTAATAATTTAAAATTTACGTTTAATTTTGCGCCACTGCTTAGAACATATTGTAAAACAGATTATCAAATAACAAACATGTTCAAAACCTACTTTTAAGGTGATAAATTGATAAATATATGTGATCTTTTACTGTTATACTAATAACAAAAATAATAGCCTATTATGTCTTAATATTTGAGCACAGGTCCCCCTTTCGGATATCGAGAGGGTTTGAGTCGTAATCCACCAAGCTGGCTCGATGCGTGTTGGTGGATGCACATGATTGATAATCATTCAATCAATCAATCTTTTACTGTTATTCATTAATATGGTTGATTTAATTTAAAATGTTTTTCCTATACCAGACAACACTTATAAGCCATTTCGTATTACAAAATTGGCACAAACCATTTTACCTACAATTTAAATCTAAAACCCAATAAGAAAGTTCTTCTTTACGATTTATGAAAATCCTAAAATTAAGTCTCAAATATATTTCAGCTCCCAATCCAATAACGTAAAATTATGATAATTCATATGAGTTTGGAAATGCACACGAAAATTACGATAGAAGGAAAGTTACTTTGCAAGTCGATTATATTAAAAACGAATGATTCAAAGAAAAATAAATCGTATCGATCATTAAGGTAAGACTATTATTTCATAATTGTGACAGCTTTTTTGTTCCATGATAAACAAAGTATTCAATTATAGGAACTTAAGAAGCTTTTTGATCTGTGATTTTTGATTGGTTTCTGTCAAAGGGCGTCTGTATTTTGTAAAAGTATTCTATTAAATACATTAGGAGACATCCAGATTGTAATTTTTATACGTAACATAAGTTTAATACTCTATAACATCACATAATGATTTTTAATTCAGCTAAACTACGCGTTAAGCTCTATTAAATAATTGAGTTTCTACTTTTTTAATTTTGCACAAAAAATGTAGTGATAATTTTGAAATTTAAATGAAGTCCGTAATTTGAAATCAACCATCGGCCATTGACTGTTTTATTTTACGGCAGCACACCCTTTAAAGTAACAAAATAACTGTAAGAAAAGCAAGAGATAAATATCAGCATGTGTGGTACTAAAAATATCTAGTACATTTAGTTTTACGAAGACATTGTTAAACACTTTTTATCATGACAATGAGATAACACTTTTTTTTTTTAAATTTTAGGTTTATATTCGTTATATGTATTTTCATTTTATTTTATTATTATTTTAGATAAGAAAATCTAAAGAAAAACAAATGAATTACCATACCAAGTAGTTTAAATATCCCGTCATTCCATCGTTCAATAAAAGTTGGAAAGCACATTAACACAGTAAAACTCAAAAACTTCTAGGTTTAGTTGTTGTAAGTTGAAACTTTTAAAACAAATAAACTTATGTCGTACTTTTATTCAATTCCAACGCAAGTGATTGTCATTCACACAAGATAGTTTTTATAGTCTGTTAAGTTGATTCCAATTTTATCATTTGAGAGTATTCGGGAATGGTTAAAGACGGGAGCTTACGGCGCGTGCTTTCGCCATAACGAACCGAACTCAACTGAAACTTCCAGCCTGCAAGGGCAAGGTTCATTCAAACATCGAACACTGATTCCATTGAGTCATCTATCACATTCAACCTAACTAAACTACCATTCAAGAATGGAAGAGAACGTGAGAAATACGGCCTTTTTTGTTTCAAAAATGGAACCTGACAAAAAATACTGGCCAAAATAAGATATGGTTTTGAATTACGTGTTCCTGCTAACGAGAACGAGGATTTTCGTTTGAAAATATGATATTTTAGGAATATTTCTGTAAATCTTTTAGGAGGTTAATGTTTTAGAAATATAATATGGAACATTTCCGTGGGTAACGGCTTGTTATAAAATAATCTGTATTCAATAAGCCTACCTCGAAATCCTGACAATATTTGTCTGAATTGGATTATTAAAGACGATTATGTTGGATTTACACGTGTATGCTTACATTTAATAAAATTAGTGACAAAAAATCCAATATTCATTTAAATGGATTATTTTGTCAAAATGTGAAACCATTTTTTAGAAAGTAAAATGGTCTTCGTAGTATTCATCGACTATTTTGCGAAATACTAAATCCAGTTATTGGTTTAAAAGTCAACTTTCATGTAGGTTGGCTATATTATGTAGGTACATTGCTATAATAATCGAATATAGGCAATGCAAATCTTTTATAAAAGTACTGGTCAGTACTACAAAAAATTAAATGCTTAAATACATTTTAAAACATGAGGTCAACGACGATAAATATAGGGCAATGACTCGACTTGACTTGGCGGATGTCCCGAATTTGAGGTGTCATTCGATTATTTCTATTGGATAAGTGCGCGTTGATCTGATGTGGGATGTTATTTGATTAGATAACTTTGATTTTTTAAAGGTTTTATCTATGAATGATGGTTGTTGATTAAACTGTAAAACGTCGTACAGTAAACGTCGTAGAATAATAGGTTTGGCCATTAATCAGAAATTGCAGCAGCACACAGCCCAAACGAGAGCTGGTAAAAAAGAAGAAACGAACGTTACCGATTGGCTGCCAAACGTTCAAAATGAACTTTTTAAAGTATAAATAAAAAATCTGGTCTCATCCGGTATTTACATACCGTTTATTTTGTAGCACGTAGCAAGTCAGGATAAGAAAAGGTTTTTTGCATTAATAACAAATATTACATACCACAATAATTAGTGATTGTAACATAAGTTTTAAAGTATTCAATTTCCAATCTTCATTTACTAAAACTACCTAACATTTTAACAAATAAAGGTAGCACGAAAAACAAAAGAATAGGTTATGTATAAAATAACTTTCTATTCACAGGAAGGTCAGCTTTCTCCATTGTTCTTGGCAGATCTAAGTGTTTCCAGCACTATTACTTAGCTAAATGCGGTGTTACTTCAAACAACTGAATGTCCGCAACATTCACCGGTGACGTGCTTCACTTCAAACTATTTACTCTGAGCGAATAATTCCAGGTAGTTTATTAGATTATTTTGGTTCGCTTTAATTATAATTAGCTCGTATTCATATTTAATTTAATATTGAAAATTTGCTACTAAATGATACAACTGTAAACAATGGTAAGCATTACTGACGAAATGAATGATATATTACATAAATGCCAATCCACTAAACACATTGTCGAATCTATTATTATATGTATAAGTCGTTAGTTAAAGATAAAAACATAATTTTCATTTTTAAATGGAGCCGTTGGCTCTGTAACACAGTACAATAACCTACTACAACAGAAGCTAACGCGCAAATGTAAACAAGTACTTTTGTAAATTGATCAAAAAATATTATTATATTACTTTGAGAATAAGAAAACTGTTGCTTTCATCATTGATAAAATGATCGCCACGAAATTCAATGTAAAATAATCAGGTTTTTGGCTGTCTTGTTCAATTTTTTCTTTTCTATTTTTACCTAAGAACTTGATATTTTCCGTTTTCTTTTAATGGTCCTTAACTCAATAATACCATTATATAGCATTTCCGAAAAGTTGTATTCAACCAAATCGCGTTACGAATTTTTGAAGGCGGAAAATAAGAATCTTTATTTTAAAGATACCTACATTTATTTTTGCGATTCAATAGATTATCCTCTTTAAATAAAACGTTGATTGTCTGATTATTGTTTGCTGATTTTACTTTTTATAACTCAAAAGGAAAAAGTCAAATTATAATAATCACATTTAAAAAAAAAATAAACAATCAAAGAATTTATAAATACGGTCTTTAAAGCTGCATTGGTAATCTAGAAAATAATCGAATAAAAGTGAAGTCATTCGTAATATTGGTTTCACGGAAACTCTTAGTGCTTGAGTTCGACTCGCTACTGTGTTTTTCAGGTTTGCAAATATAAAATGTAGGAAATGAATATGCTAATGAAATGATCAATTGCACTTATATGATTACAGCTTCTGGACAATGTTGTTACATGACATAACTGTACAGTGTAATCTTATTGTTTTTATATTATCCGGGATTTCGCGCGGTAATTTCAAAGCAAAAAGGTAACGTACCTCTTTGCCCGACGTTTCGATAGGGTTACACCTATCGTGGTCGCGGGCGGACTGAAGCATGGCGGCTACCCTCACAATTTTTATTTTTTGTAAAAGTCACTATGAAAACACACGGCACACTACGGGCAAAGAGGTACGTTACCTTTTTGCTTTGAAATTACCGCGCGAAATCCCGGATAATATAAAAACAATGTGTACAACGCGCGTTAGCTTAAAACAAGTGTAATCTTACTTAAGTGAGCTTTTGATTAGCTGTACCTAAGTAATTAACGCACTATATTATATCACGAATAGGTATAGTTGAAAGTGTATTAACTGTGTTGGCCGTGTGGGTGTAGTTATAGTATAAGTACTTATATTTTATATTTTTAAGTTTTATGAATATTTAATTCTTATTATGCATTAATAAAGATAAACAACTCGTTGACAGTCATAAAGTTAAATAAATATGTCTACTAAACTTTAGTTTATTATTATTCCTTTACAATCAATTTTGAGAGACCTTAACAGTAAAATGGTGCCTTCTTTAATTAAGTAAATAATAAACGTATAAAATTTAAATAGTACCTACATTAGCTGAAAAATTTCCAATTTCAAGTGGCCAATTGTAATTGTTATTATCCAATTGTAATTTTTAACTCTTATTTTATTAAATGGTTTTTAAGTTGTATCATAGCTAAACATACATATTTTTGGCGTTAAAATCGCGTGTACTTATTAGAAAGTTCTAAGTAATTAAATGTAGTACCCTATTCAACATGTTAACATCAACATTAATAATTAATGTTTAATTTAACAAGTTCCTACATTAAAACTGGCATAAAACATTGCGTGCGTATCAAACAAAAAGAAAACTTATGAAAATATAGTTTCACAGTTGTTTAACGTGTTTTAATAACCAAGGGAATAACTATCGTTATTTATTAACAAAAAACTGGCTATTTGGCAGAGAAAACAACCTAACTAATTTATTAGTTAATAAAATTTAACTCAATTAATATTTTTCAAAACAAATGTTATTCTCTTCACTTAAGTAAAAAAGAGGAAATTAATTTACTTTATTTATCTTTATTTGGGTGGCTTACAGCTGCTTATATCAAAATAATACCAACAGTTAAAAAAAAAGAAATCACAAACCTCCACAGATAGAAGTTATATATAAAAGTGCAATGGAAGTAATAAAATAAAGAAGAAATATGTGTTATTTTGTTTGTTTGTTGCCTGATGAATTCCAAAACTACTTAATCAATTCAAATTTTGTTTAACTATTTCTATATATTTTTAAGAGAAGTCAAAAAATAAATAAAAAAATTAAGCACTTTTGTCGCCATTGTGTCAGTTATTATAAGATTTTCGTTTTAAAACAATCTTCATTAATTTAAGTGTGGTTATGTATTACTTTCATTAAAAAACTATACTTGAATTAAAAAATGCTATTTTGTTATTTTTAATCTGATTCTAACATTCAATTAACGTTTCTGACACTTAATAAGTAAATAAGAGTAAGAGGACTATATCACGAAAATCTCTAAACTATAAGCAGAACATTGAAAACCTACCTTATACAAATACAAAAAAAAAATACAACCAACATATTTTGTTTCTGTACAGTCTTTGACCTTGTTAGAGACATATTACATGATAAAAACTTTTTCACCTTGTCTTCTTGACTCAAAAACTCACATTATTACTTTCAGGAACCTGTTGATAAATTTACCGAACGTCTGAAAATTCAGCCGTATTTCGTGAGTCGTTATCCTTTTCCTGTGGATCATTTGTCTTCTAAATTTAGGAACAAATTAATCAATACACATTCTCTTTCAATGTCAAATCCAAAACTGATTGATGACCGCGATTGAAAGGTTTATTCGAACATACAACGTAACTTCATGAAACTTTTCAGACAGAAACAATGTTCGAACTCTCAATAGATTTACTGGGCATTGATAGCTTTTGTGTGAATTACATTACTTGGAAATATTCTGAAGTGACGTCATTGAATATGTTATGTTATTATTTTGAACAAGTATTTAATGTTTTGTTTAATTTTAACAATGTGTACGTGCGTGTGATTCGAAGAGTGAGGTCAACTATAAAATTATTCTGCAAAGTTATAAGGCACCCTATTGTTAAATTATTCCTTGTTATGCATAATGCTTAAAACAACATTTCAAGATTATAGACCTCAATGTTTTCAGATAGAAATTTGTAAATAAAACGCATATACAATCAAATAAAAAAAATGTTTTATTTCAATAGAAATATCTACGTGACAAATCATTCAAGTTATTTTTATATTTATGACTCATCGATAACGTACATACTTAAAATATGAAACAGAATTAATTAGGTAAGTACTACAAGTAATTAGGTATTAAAATTTGTCATTTTAAGGCCCAATTGCAGGGAACGTTTTAACCTCGGGTTAGCTAACTCAGATTTAGCTAACTTCTTATTATATGGTGGCGCCATTTAAACCTGTCAAAGACAAAATACAATCAGAATTTAATAAAAATAAATTGTGCAATATGATTTAACATTTTTGTAGAAAATTATTATAGACGAATGGGACTGTTTCTTTTTACGTTACTTTTACAAAGTGTCGTAGGATTGCTTATAAGAGAAACGTTTAGTTGTAAAAGTATTAATCATATCAAGGATTGTGCAAGAATGGTTCAAGAAGTATTTATAAAAGCATATTAAATCATTTTTTAATCTGCGATTCCGTAACGATGACAATTGAAATACTTATAAGACAAATCGCTTGAATAATAGACGAAATGTCAGACGAAAGCCCTCTGCTCCGACTCTATTCTCCCAAAATTTATGTGACAAAGGGGATTCCATGTCAATTATAAACGACAAACGACAAAAGAAACCTGAGTTCTATAGGTGCGCCTTCCTCTCGGGTGTCACCTAATGGCGGTTTATATTCAGGTGATGTTTCAAAATTTGTCAAATGGTTATCCATTATGTAAATCAACCTGCTGGAAAGCCAGCCAGCTGATTGTTTACGGCTCAACCCATTTCGATTAACTAGATGAAAAAAATCATTGTCTGTTATCTTTAAATAAAACCTATATATATTTATTTATAGACTAACTAACTCACCAATTATGTCGCCCTAAGGTAAGCACAGTAAGCGCTTGTGTTTAAGGTGCCACACAAGGAGATAGTCTCCCCTAGTGGAGAGCCTTTGTTTTATGTCTGAACTAGTGGCCGCCCGCGACTTCGTTCGCGTGGAAGTCGGTTTCCCATTGGAATGAGATGTTTTCTCGCGGTAAAAACTTCCCTTTGTGTTATTCTGATGTGTAACTTATATTACTGCAAGGTTTCATCCAAATCCATCCAGTAGTTTTTACGTGAAAGAGAAACAAACATCCATCCATACATCCATACTCACAAACTTTCACATTAATAATATTAGTAGGATTAATATGTAGTTAATAGACAAATCTTTTCATTAAAAATTATTGTAATATTAGGTGAATCAATATTTATTATCCATAGAACTTACAGCACATGCGTACAATTAAATAACAGATTCCTGACAATATGAAGACAGTGACGACATCTATTTTGGAATCAGGTTAGTTTTAAATTCCATTGATTTTAAATTACACAAATTAACTTTTTTTCTCTCCTCATAATAAAAAAGGTTGTTAACACACATTGTTAAATACCCACTAATCACCTTCTAACTTATTTTTAGGAAGAGTCTGTGTCTTTACTTACAGACCTATTAGCACTTACTCAAGTAGTGTTTTATAACGAAGTAGTACATATGTGTATTTTTATGGATAAACCTTGTTTACGGGTTCTGTCGATAGATGGCGCTGAGGCATATTTAAATCGCGCTAACAAGTTTACAATTTTTTTATCTGTGCTTGTCAAAACAAATTATGTTAGGTGATGGGCTTCCCAAAACGGTTAGGGTGAGTGCCGCGCTTGCCCCAAGCCCGGTGAAGCTGTGAAAGCCGTCAAGGGGCCAACATTAATCAAGAGACCGAAAAAATAAAAGTTTAGTTCAGTCAAATATACATATACGGTTTCTTGAGTAATTAGTGGTGTTGTGTTTCTCAAGCAAATTTTACAACTAAAACACTTAGCACGTAAACCGTTTCGATCAAAACTAAACTCAGGCAACCCTCAAACCCGATTAGAGATATCGTTTCCCTTAGCCCTAGGCCCTAAATAGATAAATTCGATTGAGTACATTGACCACCAGTTTGGTACGTGTCCCTTTCGTAATATAACCAAAATAGGTTTATATTCGAAGGCATACACAAGGCAGCCTTCTAGACCTTATTTTGTTTATCAAACGAATTTGGTATACCTATCAACAGAACAATACAAATCTTATTTAAAAAAACTAATCTCTTTTTCTATCTCCGATGAAGAGTTAATAAATAATAACTAACATAATAGTCATTTTTGTTATATTATTCATTGCTAAATATAGTATTAGGTACACAATGACATGCTGACAATGGTATTGGTTCCTTTTCTTATTAGTTATTGGTTAACATGAACATTTTAAACAACTAAATACACAATAAAAAATTAAAAGTAGATTTAAAACGATTTTTTCGCTCCTTTTGAAAAGTTGCGTATATATGTAAAATAACTTATTTACTAACTCAACCTTTTAAGGTCATTCCTTTAAACTGGGCTGTAAAACAAAGGTTTAAAAATATCCTTGGAATTCAATGTTAGTTGCTTCATACACTGAAGTAATTTTTAAAAGATAAATCTTTCTTGTTTACAGGCACTGATAAAAGAGATAACAAAGAAATCATTATTAAAATAAAGTATTCCCCAAAGATATTTTTCGTTGTTGGCATTGTAAATAAAAAAAAACATTTTATGGACATTTTTATAACGTCCAGAGTTAATTTGTATGAGAATCACTATTTTTAATTTATATATATTTATTTTAAATCTATACTTAATATTATAAAGCTGAAGAGTTTGTTTGTTTGTTTGTTTGTTTGAACGCGCTAATCTCAGGAACTACTGGTTCGAATTTAAAAATTCTTTTTGTGTTGGATAGACCATTTATCGAGGCAGGCTTTAGGCTATATAACATCACGCTGCAACTATTAGGAGCGAAGAAATAATGGAAAATGGGAAAAAAACGAGGAAAATTATTCATCCTTGAGGGCTTCCGTTGCGTGCGCTGCGAAAACGGTTCTAGAAACCAAAAATATATGTATGAAAGAATTAAGGGAACTTTTTACCGCGGGAAAACTTCGCATTCCCACGGGAAACCGACTTCTACGCGAACGGAGTCGCGAGCGGCCTCTAGTTATTTATAAACGTAGGGAGGTCGTTACCTCAGTCATAAAAAAATAAGCAAATTGTACCTCATTATTGTGCACTTTTAATGTATTGGCCCTACCTAATGGGCATACATTTTTTGGCATTAGCCAATCAGGCCTAAAAAATGGGACAAAGACATAGCAAAATTCATAACCGGTAACTTCAGCTTAAACGTATTTACTTACCTTTTCCGTCGCACGATTTCATTAAGTTATCAACTTCCAAGTTAATTATTGAAGACTAAGGTAAGATAATCCGTTTTCCTCAGAGTTGGGTAGTCTCAGGGATTTAAGAGCGCGCATAAACCTAGAAAAAAATCGAATTTCACCCGCGCGCCGCACACGCCCCTCTCTCGTCCCGTCGTCCGGTGACTCCGATGCTACCGCGTGTTTAGAGCGATCGCGCAAATTATACCTAAAATAATCAGATAAATACCGGCTAAGTGAGTGCCGGATCACCTAGCTGTTGTTTGAAACGCTAAAAATACTTTTTGCTTGTAGTAAATAATACGCAAAGGTAAGTAAGTGTATAATATATTTTTTTGTAATGTTGTTTTTAGAATGTGCTTTATTAACATTTACTTATTTTTTTTTGTTCAGAATTCGTTGACTGATTTGTACCTTACCTTTTGTACAGTCAGCACCATATAGTTTGTAACATCCAATGTAGTCAAATACTTGAAAACAACCAGAGTCCTCTCTTTCAGCGAATCAGCCAGTGTCATCACATTCATCAGAACATTCAGGTTGCTCTAATTTATCGTAGCGAGCAGGAAGCCTTATAGAAAGTCGCATTTAATCCCGTATCAACCAAAGCGCCATCAGTAACGTAGCGCTCAGGGTATTCACAATCTTCGGTACAAAGTAAAAAAACAACTTTATGCTTCATGTAATAGAGGTGTACTTTGCTTGACAGGCAGCGTGCCTAGATGAAACTGTTATGACAGAAAACTTTATTTGATAAAAAAATGTATTTATAAGATATATAATAAGATGGGGTCTTAACTACTGGGCTCCCAGTTTTATAAAGAAGATATTTTGTTTGTAAAGGCATGCTTTTATACATACGTAATACCTACGTCTGAATTGAATGGTATCCATATGTGTTTAAATAAATATGTTACTAGGTTTTCATAAGTAAGAAAGAGTCAACAAAATTATCCACTGATCTAAGATACGAGAATTTAATTTTAGATTCTGTTTGACAGATTGAAGTCTTTTTTAAGTTTTAGTGAAAATGTAAAGCATGTAGCTTAGTTTGTTTACTTCTAGCTAGCAGCGATGGTGTCAGGGCTGTGGCATCCGATAGACGATTCATGAGCATGGGTTTCATTTTAAGTTTAAGCAGTCTTTTTGAGAATTGAAATGACCTACTTTTTTTTTCATTTCTGGTCCAAAAGACGACTTGCAATGATTTTATTATTAAAAATCATTTTTTTATGAAAACTGAAACATTTTATTTTCATCAAGCAATTTAAATTATCATCACCATTCAGAAAGATGATCAAATTGCATTTCAATTCAAAGATACCATTTTAAATCGTTTAAATAATAAACACATACTAGAATATCATAAATTGTCAAGAGGTAGTAAGAGTATCAGTAATTGCAATAAATGAGGATCCGAAGGAACATGCAACGTACGTTTTTTTATGTATATAGTAAAAATATTTAAATTAGTTTAGTTTTTATCTGTTTCATGTAAATATTTGATTTCATTACTATATTAATTTTGACCCTCGTTGTCATAAATATTTACTGAAATTACTCAGTTGAAACTTAAACATTTATAAAGAAGTTGCCATGTTGTTTTCTAAGTTATTAAATTGAGTCAGACTCGCGGGTGAAACGTTCCATATCATTATCTATATTGGTTTAAATATTTGTTGCTCTATCGGCAACGAAAATATATTATGTGAAAATTTCAACTGTCTAGCTCTCACGGCCTATGAGATACAGACTGATGTGCAAATGCACAGACAGCGGAAAAATAGTATTTGTGTCCCGATTTTATTCTTTGGGTATGGAACCTTACAAACAACATTCTCAAATATTCCACAAATCGGTTCATCGATACCCCTGATAAACCTTTTGCATCTTTCTTTGTTAACGGAGAGCATTAAAAGTGCAACATGCAAACGCGGGACTGGTCTCTAGTTTATTTTTAAAATCAAAGTACTGTTTTTATAGGCTAACATGAAATAAAATAAGTAGATAAATACTTATTTTAAAAATCAATATGTCACATGAACATTCTAGTTAAGGAGCCTGATGTTCATAAGTAAATAAAATAAGAACAAGTTAAAGTTTTAATTCTGTTTCATTATACGTGTATCAATATATGATTTATTAGTCCTTGCTGTTCCTACTTGTCCACGAATTTATATTTTATTTTGAATACCAATGTTAGGATACCTACCTGAAAAATAATTTAAAGTAGGATTCAATAACCCTAATAACAATTTGATGATCGGAAATTATGACTTATTTACGCGCGGCAAATATTTATTTTAAGGAGAAAGTTGTTGCATCTGGCTCTTGCTTAATTATACGTCAAGAAATGATAGGTATCTGATGTGTAAAATATGTAACTTCTTTGAAGAAGGTTCAAATTTCAAACAAAATAAAAAATATTTAAAAATTTAGGAATAAAAATTTGTCTAAACTAACTATTCTATGTAACTTCTTAGATTTACGCGATTGTTATTACTTGAAATTAAACTGTAAGCGTCGCTATACAAAACCTGCAGTCTGTGAGCATTCCATGGATAAGCCCAACCACTATCTAAGATTTGATACCGTTAAAATCCTAGCAAAAGAGAAACATTTTATCCCTAGGTTGGTAAGAGAAACTATTGAAATTATAAAACACCCTAACTTCAAAAGAGAAGATGGTTGGATGCTATCACCAACGTGGGATCCAATACTTAGCAAAATAAAAAAGAACAACCAGCAGACAAATAAGCAGAAACACCAAGACACTGTCAGCGTATATTGCGTGAACCCGAACAACTATGCGAGAAAATTACGAACAGATGGCGGTGAAATCTAAAAAACGTTTTTTACTATACTCTATGAAGACATCAATCTCAGTCTACCATTGACCACGGCATTTGTAAAAAGGGCGAAACGTCGGAAAATCAAAATTAATTTAATAAAACGCGTAAAAACCCGTTAAAATTAGTTTAATTTCACTATTCCAAGGCTCACTTGCTAAAACGTTTTAACATAAAATGCTAGTACATAAAATTGATTGTTCGGCGCCGACTGTGACTTTTACCTGAAAGATTGGAACCGGAAAACAAAAGCTAGAAAGTTTATGAAGTTTGAAAACATAGGTTCTTACACACTTGTGCGTTCCTGGTTTATTTTTTGACGATTAGAAGAAGAAAGCGTATTTTTATATTTCGCTGGGCGCTTCGATATCGATGGCGCTTTGGTTGATGCGTAATTGAATGCAACTTTCTATAAGACTTTCTGGACGCTTCGATAAATTGGTACAACGTGAATGTCCCGATTAAATGTGATGACACTTTTTGATACGATGAAAATGATGACTGGGTGTAATCAACTATTTGGCTACAGTAGTCGTCACGAAGAATATGATGCTGACTGTACTGCACTTTTTGCTGGTGGTAAATAATTCGCAAAGGTAAGTATGTAATATAATAATTTATTTATAATAATGTTTTTTTTACTATGTGCTTTATACAATGACCTTTTTTTCAAAATGCGGTGTCTTGTATCTATACTGCAAAGCACAGACAGAAAGAAATTGCAATAATATATAAATATTGTGATTTATGATCTATTCATTGTAACTTGTCTTAAAAGCCATTAAAATCTATTTAAATTAGCCATGAGATAAATTTTTAACTTCTAAAATACTCTTTTGCTGCGTTTTTTTGCTAGCCATATTTTAAAGTTTTTTTTCATAGTCAAACAAGAATTAGAAATTAAAACGAAGATTTTTTCGGCCCCGGAGCACAGAAACACAGTCCTCTTGTCTCAACGGAGCGATCACAACTAAACCATGAAACAAAACATGCCTTAGATCCCAGGACAGGTGCGACAGACGAAAGCGTTCTGCGCGAAATAAAAACGTAGTAAGCGCCGAATAAGTTTTAATGTAATAACTCGTAAAGTATACATTATTTTCTAAAATCGCTAGTAGGGTCGCTGGGTAATATAATTTGATAGTATGTATTAAAATATTGGCTCAATAGTATGCATAATATTGGAAATAAATGAATAATAGTTGAAAATTAGAGCTAACTTCGTGATTTTTTTTTATCGAGAAAATTTTATTTTTTTATGTTTTCACTCTGATCAGTCCCTTGGAAATATGCTTTAATATCTATGGTATTTTTTTCGGGTAATTTGTGCTTTGTTTTCTAGGGTAAAAATACAAATTACGACTGGAAATTTCCCTGTATACCCCCTCTTAATATGGTTAACCAACATCTGAAAATTGATGCACTCACTACTCTTGCTTTAGACCACCTGTGTTTCATATAAATATACAATAGCATTGCCAGTCAAGAGAAAAATATAAATATATTTTTTACTTATAATTTTTTTATATTATTTATTCCTTCTTAGTTTGCAGGTGGCATGTATTTTTTTATGTTCCAGTTGTAAGAAACAGGTGTTGAGATTCACAGTGAATTACAAAAGGTACATTATTAGCTTACACTGTAGTATGACATCATTTTTCATTAGGTTATTTAATTAAATGTAAATAATTGAAATAACACCTGGTGTTAACAGAAACTCGAAAAGTTGTCAGATATTAGGAAAATAAGTTTAGCTCAGTTTTGCTCTCACATTCATCATAATTGCAAATTGCATCATCAAACATAAATCTTTACCCTTGTCAGCAAACAAAAAAAAGACACCAATAGTATCTCAAAGCTCTTACATTCACTAGCTTCATCTCTCAGTTGTATGATGATTCACCAGTTTGGTTTTAACACACACAGAAAAGAAGGTACCACTACTACCACAAATTAATAAAAGAGCAACAACCGATTCACTACTTATCATAGCCAAGATTTTACTATAATTGTTTGTATCTCATAGCTCTAACATTCACTAGCTTTATTTCTCAGTTGTCTGATGATTCGCCAGTTTGGTTTTAACAGACACAGAAAAAAAGGTATCACTACTACCACAAATTAATAAAAGAGCAACAACCGTTTCACTACTTATCATAGACAAGATTTTACTATAATTGTTTGTTTGTAGTGGCAAATTAAACGCAAACAATATCTACCTCGCAGCATCACAAATACTTTAGACGGTCAATCTAGTCAACATTGTTAAGTAGTCAGGAATTTAATTTGCAACAATCTCTCGGTGTCTCTGACCTAAAATAAACATTTTTTTCTCGGTAAACACAGTCCGGAATCCTCAGTTTATTAAACCGTTGGTACAGTGGGTACCTATTCTCGTCTTGGCTGTTTAAAAAGAGAACTTTATGTTCGTTGTCGGTCCCATTTTGTTGTGGTTGTGCGGTTAAATTCACTTGAGGGTTACACACTATGAAATGGCAAGGATGTTCGCAAAGTAATTATTTAGTTTTTTGTTTTATTCGTAGAATATCTTTTTAATTTTTACATACATACTGGGTACGTGTTGTAGGTGAGTTTACCGGAGAATCATTCAAAATATTAAACCTATAGTAAAGGAAGGGTAGTTACTACGAGCAACGTATACTTGCGTAGAATTTACAATCTGAATTTTGTAAAAATAAATAATAAAAATCTAAAACGGTTGTTTACCTAATTAATTTAGTGGAAATGCACGATGTAAAATATAAAAGGTTGCTATCTATGTAAAACATTTTTAATTTATTCGAGTCAATAGAAACGTGCGGTAAATTTATTGTATTTTGTTTAGAGCAAGGTACTAAAAGAACATAAAAACGCTACATTTGAATATCCTAGGCGTTGCTACAACGCCACATTAAGCAATCTAGAGCTAGTCTCATAACAATGGGCTCTCGACGTGAGGATGCTTACGTAGATAAGGGTTATAAAGAAGCGTGATAAAATGAAGTTATGTGACTCTTTTTCAATCTTCAAAACGGTATGAACGTTTAGGTACGTTCTTTCACATACAATAAACTGAAAAACTTAAACTAGTCTCCAAACAGAAAAGCACTAATTAAAAACTTTCAAAACTTTATTCACACCAATGTTTTTCCTTTTTTTCTTTTAGAAGTGTAATGTTTTGAACTGGTGCGAAATTTTAGGAAGAGTTCAGTGGACTGTTGCGTTGCGACCTTAAAATCCCCTCTGGAAAGCATGTAAAGACGTTGGTCCTGGGTACATTTTCTCAGTGGCAAGTACTTTGTACTTGTAAGTTAGATGACTTTTTTCGTTGCCTTGAAAATGGTTACTTACGTATGAAATTGCGTAAAATATATACCCTATTTATTAAGAAGAGCTTTTTCAAGATTAGACGTTTATAAATCTTGGTTAAATTGCCTTAGAATCTCATTTGATTTATTAAAAGAACCAACTATGGACATTATAAGAATTATTTTTTCGTTTTTGCTCTATAATTAATACGTTTTACTATACACGTTTCTAGAATTTTGGACGTTAGTAAATAGTGTCTTTTAGAATAAGTTTTAGATTTTTTAAATAATATGATTGCTAGTTTCATCAAAATAATCTTAATTAAATATACCCTCTGCCAAACTCCAGTTATGGACATATGATATCGGACACCTAAATATACACAAAATATTCACAATTTGACAAACGCATTTCATTTGCTGCTCATTTAAAAATGATAATAAACAAATAGAAACGGTTTACTAGTATTCCAGTAAGTTCACAATTGGGTCCAGGCATATAACCAGATTAAGTTATGAATTTAGAAAAAAAAATGTGGTAAATTCCATTGGGGTTTTAGGTTAGAGCGTATAATTAATTTTTCGTTATCAATGGTTCCACCAATAATTACAAAAATTAACAACACAGTTACTCCTGTCATTTAAAAAGCCTATAAATGTACTTACTTGCGGCGCGGTCCTCATAAGAAATTCTAATTTTTTTTAATGAAAATACCTACGTCTTGAAAAAGGGCTATCTTCGAAAACGTAATTGCGAAAGCCCTCAAATTTAAATACTGGCACGACTGATTAGAGTTGCTATTTCAATAAAAAAAAATCCAGACTATTTATTTTTGTAGAAATGTCAATAAAAAACCATAATTGGTCCAGAGCATAATTGGTGCTCTTACCTTACATAAAGTATATTAATTGCTTCGTGACAGTTTTATTTAATAACTTATCGGAGCTGTGCTAAAAACATTAATAGTGTTTCTTAAACTTCTAGAACTTAAAGGTCTCTACTAGGGATGTTAAGGATATCCATATCCGTAACCGAAACCGAAATAAATGATTCGGATAGTTTCGGATAGTGGCGGAATCTAAAAATCTAAATGAAACACGTTACGACAAGTTGTCTTTGGCTGCGTTCCGTAAACCGCTTACAGAACTGTGACCAAAGTGTTGGTTCTCCCTCTGAGCTCAATGTAGCGGTGTTTATGACGTCATCGTTCTCACCCATCGTCCTCCTCTATATAAATAAAACCATTTTATTATCTATTTGTTTTGTATTACTTTTGAAATTCCTAGAATCTAATATCCGTAACCGAAACTATCCGAACCTACCGGATAATCCGAAATAATTTCATATTCGTATCCGAAACCAAAACCGATATAAAACAATTTCAATATCCGTATCCGAAACCGAAAACGAAATTCCATATCCGTAACATCCCTAGTCTCTACCATCTACAACATATCATATGTTATAGGAACTTATACCCGTTTAAATGGATCAACATATTCTCGTCGTCAATTGTTTGCTCCGTGCATAGGACGCAACGGTATTGGTCGTTGACAGGCTAATGAAGATAGCGTTAAACACTACAAAATATTTTTAGCAAAGTCTTAAGATCCCTTCGTTGTCAAGGTCCTTTAGTAGTTTTTGGATAAAAAAATATTGGAGTAAATAATTGCATTGAAGTCAATTTTAAAAGTAACCTCATCTCTAAAAATAAACAAAATTAAACTTAGTTCAGGTGTGGAACTCAATAATTAGGCAGCCGTATTATCATTTTAAACATAGTTACAGTATCAAATAAATATGTTAAAAAGGTTGATGACTTATTTGTCAAATTTGGCTACCTATACGAATACGGTGAATAGTAAATAGGTACAATAGAAACTGCCAAATTGATAATGTTATCTATTAAATACTTGAAGTTTTAGGATATCGTGAACCGTTAAAACAATAGAACTGTTTAATGCCTCATTCTTCATTACTAAATACTACTAGTAGTTTTACTAAATGCGTTCTTTGGAAATGCGTTAGTTTTATGATTTTTTTTCAAGTTAAATTAACCAACAGTTATCATTTATGTTAGTACTGACCTAAGTCTTGTACGATGGGATAATCGTAATTTTTATATCAATTTGTCTTAATCCCTATGTAATTTTCGTTTAATTATAATAAATATCTTGTTTGAGATGTAGGGTATGGGTAATAATAAAAATGAAGCACTTACTTCCAGATTGGCTCAGTACCCAGAGTATCTGAAATGTATATGTTACGGCTAATACCCGAAGTGCGGCTACACCTAGTTTTAGCCGGTTAGAAGTGTTTTTAATATGGAAAATTGTAAAAAAAAATTTATACCTATGTATATAAAAACTGGCTTCAATCATGGGTCGACGGAGTCCCGCTGAGCGGGACTACTTTTTTTGGGCGGTATCAAAAAAGGACTAACCTAACCTATTGATGTTCTAACCGGCTAAAACTAGGTGTAGCCGCACTTCGGGTATTAGCCGTAACATATATACTTGAGTCGTTTGGCCTTGTACGGATTCCCGCTATCGCACGGCGGATGGTACATGCAACAACCTTAAGGATAAGAACTTCGGGAAGTACAATTGGCCATACTGACACATTTACAGGGTGTCCCAAAACTCGACGTCAACCCGAAACCGGGTGACAAGGCAAGTCATGCTGGTTATCAGAAAAATGTTTAAAAAAATCTAAGTCACGTGTTCTCAAAATTATTGGCATTTTAAAAAAACACGCAAAATTTCACACCCTGTGACAGTGTTTTTGCTGCTGTTGCCACAAATGTTCACTTTTGGAAACTTTTTTTTTTGATATGTAACCCTGAATAATGCTTCTCTAAACTGTTATCAACATTTCAAATCTAGCTCCTCGAGATTGCATAAAAATAGGACTTATTTCCAAGAAAAAAATTAAAAATTAAAAATGGCCTAGTTTTAACTGTCTGCATTGAAAAAAAATTGTATTACGCGAGTTTGGCAAGTTGTGTCAAAAGTTGGCGCATTTAGTAAGGATCCCAAAATGGTATGACACGTGGTAAATTGTAGTTGCTATCATGAACAAAAAAAAAAATTCGTAAAAATCCAGTGTTCAACAATTTTTTCTTACCTGGTTAAAAAATATTCTAATGGGCCCAAGGTTTTCCAAAGAGTCGTAAATTGTAAGTAGTGACAAAGGAGTCTTTCTAGGAAGTGTAAGCGAGATAGTATTTGTGCTAAAGTGATTGAGTGAGACGGAGAGAGTCACCTTCTCAAGTGCGAGCGAGACAGGTATGGACGCTAAAGTGACTGAGATGGAGAGAGTCATTTTACCAAGTGCGAGAGAGACAGAGAGTGACGCCAGGTATTCGCTATTGTAGATACACATTACAAACCAGTCAGTACGTTACGTTCCTTCGTTTACTGCGCTTGTTTTCGTATTCGTTTGTGTTGATTTCGTACTGTTTACTTTTGGCTATGTTTATGGACTTGTGATTGCTTGCGATTTAGATTCGGACTGTTTGTTTTCTCTTAACGACGACCTTTGCTTTCCGCTGGACTATTGTGTGAGTGTGTGACAAGTGCCGAGATGTCTTCGTATACCACTCGCGAATACGCTAATATGCACCTTATTTATGGTGAGTGCAGGTGTAATGCCAGTGCTGCTGCCAGACTTTACCGCGAAAGGTACCCAAACGCTGCTCGTTACCCCGATTATCGGGTGTTTACGAATGTGCATCGGTTGCTCTTCTCAGAAGGCCGCCTCCCAAATCAAACGCATGGTGGAGGCAGACCCACCAACCCTATGGAAGAAGAAGTTCTACAGGCTGTCGAAGAAGACCCTAAGTAAGAGCTATTGAAACGAACACCGGAGTGCCCAAAAGTTCAGTCCACCGTATTTTAAAAAGAAATGACCTACACCCATACCACGTACAGCGAGTACAGACATTATTACCCGGTGACTACCAAAATAGGGTGAATTTTTGCCGGACGATATTGGAGAGGTACAGAGATGACCCACTTTTTCTAACAAAAATTTTATGGTCGGACGAATCAACTTTTAAAAAGGACGGCTACGTGAACATGCACAACCTGCATGAATGGCGTGTTGAAAACCCTCATTTAACGAGACAGGATCGGTCCCAGTACCGATTCAAAGTTAACATGTGGACCGGAATTTTGAATGGCAAAATAATTGGTCCTTTTGAGTTGCCTGATGCATTAACTGGCGAGGTTTACTTAGACTTTCTTCAAAACCATCTTCCAAATTTATTAGAAGACGTGCCGCTAAGCATTTACAGAGAAATGTGGTTCCAACAAGATGGGTGCCCAGCGCACTTTGCTCGCCCCGTAAGAGAGTACCTCGATGAAGAGCTTCCTGGGAGATGGATCGGGCGGGCTGGACCAATCTCGTGGCCGGCCCGTTCACCGGACTTGAATCCTTTAGACTTTTTTTACTGGGGAGCTGTTAAAGAAAAAGTTTACGAGAAGCCCATTGGGAGTGAACATGAATTACGGCAGAGAATAGCTGAAGCAGCTCAATTTGTAAATAATGGACGATACGCTAGAAAGATAGCTCGATCTTTTTTAAAAAGATGTCGCGCTTGTATTGCCGCCGAAGGAAGGCATTTCGAACACTTATTATAACATTTTAAGAATTATTGTAAATTTTATTAATAAACATTGGTATTAAAATTTTGTTTTATTTAAAATTGAAACCTTTAACAATAAATGCTTATTCCAATGCACACACTAAAAAAAATAAATTAAAAGTGAACAATCTGTTCATTCAATAAAGATAGACGAGTACATCAGTACAATGTACAATTCAGTTAAATTTAATCAGTGTGTAAATTGGAAGCGGCTCCAATGTAACCAACGATAAGCTTTGCAATTTAAAAATGGGTTTTCATGGAAATATTTTTTTTTGTTCATGATAGCAGCTACAATTTGCCAAGTGTCATACCATTTTGGAATCCTTACTAAATGCGCCAACTTTTGTCACAACTTGCCAAACTCGCGTAATACAATTTTTTTTCAATGCAGACAGTTAAAACTAGGCCATTTTTAATTTTTAATTTTTTTCTTGGAAATAAGTCCTATTTTTATGCAATCTCGAGGAGCTAGACTTGAAATGTTGATAACAGTTTAGAGAAGCATTATTCAGGGTTACATATCAAAAAAAAAAGTTTCCAAAAGTGAACATTTGTGGCAACAGCAGCAAAAACACTGTCACAGGGTGTGAAATTTTGCGTGTTTTTTTAAAATGCCAATAATTTTGAGAACACGTGACTTAGATTTTTTTAAACATTTTTCTGATAACCAGCATGACTTGCCTTGTCACCCGGTTTCGGGTTGACGTCGAGTTTTGGGACACCCTGTATAAAATAATAAACAATTTTAAAAGCCTCAGGGCAGTTTTTATTAGTCATATAAATCCTATTCAACTTAAAGTAATACGTTTTTATTTCCACTTCTTACATACTAATATAAATACTTATTTTCGATGTGCAGCAAACACATACTACTTATTTGCCGAATAAAATTTATCTGACAGTTGAAAAATCTGCCCACAAGCAAACAATGTAAAGAATCTTATCTCAATGCAAGCGAACGTTATCTTTATTTACTTTATGCACATTAATAATAAGATAGTAATTTATTTTGTAGGAGGGATTTGAGCAACTAGAAAACAAATATAAATAGTTTTTTAATCAAACCCGACATAGGTTGATTCTACCTTTATTAATACAATAATTATGTTCTACTTTTAATTGCAGGAAGACACAACCTTCCTCTACAATCAGGTGATAGTCCATATACCTATATCAGCTCGCTTCATCAGTAACACATTATTTCCTAGCAAGTTAGTTTTAAGCAATAACTTCACAATAGTAGCTAGCTAATAGCACATGACTGTGGTTTAGCCTATGGTACCCAGGCAGGATTAAGTAAGTGCTAACACAGTTATTGAATGAAAATTTTATGGAAGGGTTTTATTTAAATATTTGACGGGGAATTCGTTATCTCTGGGTACGATCATGGCGGGAACTTCGAAATAAGACGTGGAACTTGATGTTAGAGCGTGTATTAATCACAACGTTTAGCAATTTTACAATAATCATCAAGATTAGTCAGGATGTAAATGGATATAGGAAGCGCGGTGAATTCGGCGTGTGGCTGTCACTGATTTATTCACGATACGTCTGCACTACCCCGCGGGCCAAATGACAGTCCAACAAGATAAATGGGCTAACTAGACTCATTCAGTCGTTCAGTCATAAAGCCTCGCACCGACTACACCCAAGTTAGACAACTTGACGCAACCAATATCTCATTTAGACGTTGACATTTACATTGACATTACAAAACATAGACAAGGTAGTTCGTAAAGTAGTTCTTCAACTGGCTAAGTCCATCGAATCTGTGTTCTCTCCGACATATTATTTAATTTTACATCCTCGGGGAGAATAACATGACCTCTTAAACTATCATACATGAACTAGCATTGTGGATTTTTAAACCTTGCAACAATGTTTACCGCTGGGGTTTTAAATTTTAGACGGCAATGCCAACCCTCCGGGCTGTTGCATGGGTAACAAACTAGGCCCAGATTCAAGGGCAGGCAAATGTGCAGCTGATATTGTAATACCAGAAAATGATACTGACTAAAACGTCCCAGGGTATGAATGCTCGGCCTTTGGAAGAACTACTACAACTGCCAAATATCATTGCAATCTGCAAAATTATGATGAGCAGGTAAGATCTTTTTATAATGTATCAAAGAACAAATATGAAAATACTACCAGTACCTTCATGTTCACGTTTAAAATTTGGTCCCATATAAGATAATCTACCTAAATATAATTAAAAGAAAATATGCGTTTGCTTACTATAATATAAAACATTTGTGACAATATGATACGCGATTACTTGCCCACGAACATAATTATTTGTGTAGTTTATTTTTACGTTGATATTTCACATTTACAAAATTTTTATCGCCAAAAGAAAGTTTTTTGAGTTACAGTATTGAAAGTTGAATTTGACCATTTTCATAATTTTTTGCTATAGGTAAGTATCTTCTAGATCTTTAAAAAGTTTCTTAAAAATCACTAGACTAAAAAATATTTAATAAATTTAATAATAAAATTAGGGTTAATAAAGGCACCAAAAAGTATTTATCATCATAACGTGAAGTGAAAAAATTAAGTAGGTAGCATGTTTATTTAAATCCGATGTGTACAGCCTGTGTGAGTGAGCAAATATACTTGAACATACAAACAGATGCGGGTGGCAATTAGTTCAATTCTATTTATTTTATTTATTTATTTATTAATAATTTATGTACAGTGCACAGTAAAAATATAAAATATAAACCTTTTTTATTAAACCTAAATAACTAAGTAAACTAATATTAGTGTATTATAGTAGTATCTGTGTCTGTGCCCATGTGACTTCTCTAAGGCTTTTGACTGTTAGTAACTCATGATAATAGTTGATTAGCTAAGTATATGAAATATTATGGGTTTAAACCTTTCTATGCTCGAATTATACTTGCCTCTAAGTGAACATGTTGTCATTATCAATCAAACTATTTCTGTCGATGCAAAAGTGAAAAAGCAGTTCCAGAAGGCCACATCTTAAGAGCTCCTCTGTTTTTGATATTCGAAATTAACTTGGCAAAAAACATCTCCCTATACCCTTTCCAAATTTACAGGTCCAACTTTGCTAAAGCACCATGGACTTTTAAACCCCAAACTCCCCAGACTCCTGCTATGATGATAATGAGGTTTCTGTAGATGCATCGACACTACAAGAATTTGCTACCATTACTTGGAGACGCTTTCACAGTCTTATTGTAGGGTTTCTGGGGTAATATTAAATCCAATTTTTCATTGCATATTGGTATATGAACACACAATAAAAAGTTTATATTGCGCGTAAATTTTTTTTTGCAGAACATTTGTTCCTAAAAATCGCCAATCATTGCAATAGGTGAATATAAGTAATTGGATTGACCGTATGCAAATAAATTAACTAAGTTCTGAAGTAAATTATATTACCCTTCTACTCGGAACGTCGATTGAAAATATGTCTAAATCAGATGAAAATTACGACCACGATATAAAGTGTCGGTTTGCAAAGTAAGAATAGTTCTGTAAATTCTTTCTTCTTCTTCAAAATTTTTTATTAATCATTCTTAGTTTATTTATGTTGTTTATTCAGGAACGATAAGACTAATTATGGCAATAATTAGATATCGTTTGATATTCAAGGAACCCGAGACCATGAAATGATAAGATATGTTGACCTTCTTCGGTTTCTAAATCTGACTGTGCCAACTACATGGGATGACATGGTGGGCGTTTTGTCACAAGATGTAGGTTTATTATATATTTAGATAAGAATGTTATAACATGCCATCAAATGATGTATTAATAATTTTTTAAAACTATTAATATCGTTACATACTTCATCCATTACATTTAAAAATATATTCAGGGCGTCCCACGGCTATGCCACATGGAGAGAAAGTACCTTAAATATTGAAGATAGAAGATTTTACTGAAAGAAGACTTTATTTTAATTTTAAAAACATTAAAAAAAATACTGGTTCAACCGGGAATCGAACCCGCTACGTAAAAAAATAAATACACCTGTAATTTTATGATACGGATCGGAACTCTTCATCATAAGGATTATTTTGTGCCAAGTAACATAGTGTCGGAAATAAAAGGAAGATGCTATGCAACGATTGAATTTGCAGTAAGGCACTACCTTAACTTTGTAGAGATTGTTATATTACTCACTAGAGTGTAATATTATTATGCACGAGTGTGTAAAAGGTCGGTTTTTGCCCTAAAACGATGTAATAAGGCTCCGAGCAGGTGTATTGAAAAATAGATTTAATACGATCTACTCCATCATCTAATTTCAATACCTTTTTCACTCTTATAATTTCCTCAACAGGAAGTATAAAAGCTGAAGACATTGTATAAGGAAGTCAACTCTGTAGATTCACTGGTAGCTGGTAATTTGGAGAAGCTCTTACCAGATTGCATGGTGGGTCAAACCTATGCGGCTTTTATTATCAAGCAATTTCTAATAGCAAGAACTGCCATGAATCCACGTAAGAATATGTCATTTAATAACTTATTTAAGAATTTGGGTAAAGATTCTTGTTAAACGAAAAAAATATATGACTATGTATCCTAAAATAAGCGTTTACAGCCTACATAGGGATATAGACCATATAAATTTTTCAGTTTCGAAGGTATCGAAAAAGTGATAGAAGTAATCATCACTTGCACAGCACACTTTGTGCTTGCCACTTTGGTCCTTTATTTTAATTAATAGTGGGTATTTCCTACAAATTGTGGAAATACTTTTAACTATAACAAGTGTATTTAATAAGTAATAACTATTACGTTAAAAAAAAATGTATCTGTGTTTTGATGACGAAACTTAAAATGGCAACTTTAATAATTCAAAGGCTATGAAATAAAAATATGTATTCAACACTTTTATTCCAGAACAAATAGCTGCCATCAAGAAAGTTCCATTAGCAAGATTTTTCTGCGATAATTCTGAGGTAGAACAAATTCATTTCAACGTGATACAAGTAGTTGGACCTTCGTTAGTATCTAAAGTTACTTTGTTGGTTGTATAGAATATAAAGAGGCAGGGTTTATTAGTTTACTAGTGGTAAAACGCAACATTATCAACAGGAGCAAACTCGGGCACCAGTATTTCATCAAAATTGTACAATTCAGTTAGTCACATAAAAGGAATATTTTCTTCAGCTTGATTTAATTACCTATAAAAAATTAAAACTCCAAATGACTTTTAAATAAAAAAATTAATATTGTGCAATTACTTGGTTTTTTTTCTGTTACATCTTATTTTATAGCCATTAGAAAAAGTTCCTTAAGGAAAAGACATTTTTTTAAGAATCCATGCTTCATCTAAATTATAAGGAGTTCAATAAAAAAAGACATGACTGGATGGAGATGACATAAAACACGTTGGATTGGATTTGTAAGAAGACTAACGTTATCCCGCAGCCCCGGCACTATGGTGTCATGAAGGAACATCCACAGCTTTTTAGAGGGTGTACCCGACTTTAGGGGAATCTCACCCACGCCTCTCGTCCTCCCGGGCAATGGTCCCTCCGAGGAATGGTGCGTAACGCATTTTCCCGCAAAAAAGGTGACATAAAACAAAAGCTCCAGATATTAAAAGGAAAGTTTTAGATTTTGAAACTGTAGATTGTTTCCTTTCCTTGGTCGATCAAGTTCCGGGTGATATCATGCTTCATTGACTGCCTAAAAATACACCGATTCCTCAGTTGTTAGGTTGGAACTATATACAACAGTTAAATTGTAGGCATCATTGTTAACTTATTTCTTCAAGTGTAGTAAGTACTTAATATAAATAATTACGTAGCACGATCGTAACTTCATGCACCATGGCTGATTATACGTATACTATTTGGCAAGTATTTTTGTGTTTAGCTACTTCATCTTCGGAGTTCATGAATAGGTTAGGTTAAAGGGTGTTTCAAAGGATACCATTCATGTTTCATATTTATTTGAGTCCAAAATGCAAAGCGCCGGTTTAAACACAAAGTTTTATTGAAAAATCAATTATTCAAAAAAAAAATTGGACAGTTGACTGAAATAAGTAGTACCAAATTGCTAAACTGTGTGTCTGAATAATAATGATTCTGTCATACTCGAGTATTTTTTTGTTTCCTAACGGCCGAAACCAATATCTTACCATAGATTTTGAAAGATAGCAATGTCATAACAAATAGTTACAGAAAATAGATAAAGAAAACTAATAGTTATTTATTGATACGCTCAAATATTTTTTTCTATGCATTTGACAAACTATGGTAAACTCATTGGTAGATCAAGCAAATGGTTAGTAATCGCCCTTTACCAGAGTTTATTGGGACGCAAAATCATAGGTAATGTTACTAATAGTTACAGAAATGACAAGGCGTCAAAGGTTAGTAGGTTATTATTGGTTTCGGCGGTAAAAGTATAGCAAGGTCATTTTGCAAACCATACCTTTGTTTTACCAAATTATGTAGATGACATGAGTTCTCAACGCGATCTTTTGAGTGTAGATTTTGCAGTAAAAAATAATTTAAATATTTTTTTTCTAGTTCATGAAGCATGTAGTTTTTTAGTTTATTCATACCTTGATGTAGGTATCTAATTCAGTCTTTAATATAAAAAGGTTAATGTAGGGGAGCGAGGGGCTTGTTGTAACAGTTTTCAGTAAAACTAGTATATCTTGAGATCTATTGATTCAATTTCTACTACATAAAGATTGATGGATACTGTAACTCTTCCTCTACCAAATCAAGTAAAAATAATATCATAACTATTGGTCATTATTTAACAATCAATTATTTTCTAAAAGAAGTGCGGTGTTACAACTTACCTCGTGCTTGGGGCAAGTTGTAACGTCTACCGGGGCAAGTAGTAACGACAATAAAAAACGACATTAATACCTCTAATCATTTATTCTTTATTTATTTTTAACAAAATTGACATCTTTCCAAAGTAAGTAAGTATTATGTAATTCTTATCAAAAATCAACTCAAATACACTTTTTTGTAATCAACACTTAAAAATTAAGTAATTAAGAGTTTTATTTAGTTAAACACTACTTATAATCATAATAGCACTTTTAAATCACAGTAGGTAAATAAATTATTTATTTCTAATACACTCTATCCAATCTTTTTTGTTTGTATCTGTGTAAGATTCACCACATACCAGACAATGCATGGTGTAACATGTTACAACAAGCCCCGGGATTTTGTTACAACTAACCCCATGGTATGATTTTTAACATTTATCAAGATAACTTATTAAACAATTTAGCAATCATAAAAACTGTTACACAATATCAGAGATAGATAAATTTGAATGTAAATAAGATGTAGAAAATTTGAAAATAGGCAATATTAAAAACACAAACCAAAATTTTACGACAGTACAATTTTATATCACCTGGCAGAAATGAAGGGCATGCACACATTTGCTCACTGCGCCAACCGGCGGAACACTGGCTATGGCAATATGATGTGGTGCGGTTTATGGGTTAAACCGAGTCAAAGATATACGTTAATAGTGTTGAAGATCCTGGTGAAAACAGCCTGTTACTACTTACCCCTGTAACAACAAGCCCCTCGCTCCCCTACTATTTAACAACGCACTTATCTGTTTAGCCAAACTCATTAAAATAAGTTATTTTTAAAACCAGGCTAATTGTCACTTAAAAATACAACTGTATTCTTGTAGAGATACGGATAATGTATCAAAAACAAAAAAACAGTAGGGTAAAACCGTTAGAGATGGCCGTACGGGAGAGATGACCAATCTCAATATTTCGCAAAATAATCGACAAATTACGTTCCGTTTCACTTAGTTTACTACAGGCGTCGCTAGGGAACAACACACGTAAACAATCTCCGCAATAAAAAAATCTTAAAAGGAAGTAAATAAGCTTTGTTTGTAGACATTACCTCAAAAGTTTTATTGTTGGTTTACTTAACTTGGTGTAACATATATTCTTTATGTTGAATATTGATGTTTTGTGAGTTTGCTATACATAACACGTTTCTATCTGTATTTTAACCTCAAAATGGTCTCCTATTTGGTCTTCGAAGATTTAAATTTTGTATGGCTATCTCTCCCGCACAAAAGTACGAGAGATGGCCTTAATGATTCAGGTTGGGGCCATATAAGTTTTGTCATTTAAAAGTATGCATTGGTTTTTTTATTTTATTATGGATGCCAAATAAATACTAAAGAATAGCTGTTAGCGCATGACAAGAAAAAGCAATATCCTACTTTTATATTATAAACGTGAAAGTTTGTGAGTATGGATGGATGTATGAATGTATGTATGGATGTTTGTTACTCTTTCACGTAAAAACTACCGGACGGATTTGGATGAAACTTTACAGTAATATAGATTATATATCAGAATAACACAAAGGGTACTTTTTACCGCGGGAAAACATCTCATTCCCACGGGAAACCGACTTCCACGCGAACGGAGTCGCGGGCGGCCACTAGTTAATAATAAGTTATCAGAAAAGATTTTGTACATAGTTCAGAAGAAGAGGTACCATTATTTTGTGATACTACGCTGGAAGAAATAGCAGATGAGGCTGACAATTGCCCTGGATGCGGTGAAAGTTCCAGTTTAACCTACTTGATTGAAAATTGTCTTTAATGCGTCATTTGTGACTTATGGGTACATGAAAATTGACACATTTGACAATATGTGTGCCAAATGTGGACATAAGCAAAAAGCTGGACAAAGTTATGCAAAAGCATCTTAAAAAGGAAAGGGAAAAGGCAAGAAGAGTAGTGGCCATCTGTCCCGTATGACTATGGCCAACACACACTGATATATATGGGAGAGTTGGCCAGTCCTATTTTTTTCTTTTTAATATATTTTTTCATGTTTTTTTTTAATGATAATTTAAATTTGTTGTTGATTTTTGAAAGATTAAACATCAAAGATTATGAAGGCAACAAAAATTTTATTATAAATATATATACCGGGTGTCCAGGAAACAATGGATAAGCTCTGAAGGGCTAATAGTAGAACTAAAGGCAAGCCTAAAAAATAATTGATAAAAAATATAACCCTTACACTGCTAGAAATATGGCGCTTTAAAAAAAACTTCATATTTTTTTGACTGTGTTCATATTTTTACTCGTAACGAGGTCGAATCACTTAATAACATCATTATTTCTGTGCTAAAATAATTAATATTAACCGCATCAGTAAACAACTATCAAATAAAATAGCTAACTAAAGTATTTTTCTCAAAAAATAATGTTAAACTTTTGATTTGTGTAAAATTTCTGAAGAAATATTTTTGATGCGCAACTTTGAACAGCTCTGGTGTAAAAAAAATATATGAAAGCAACAGTGGCCAATGATTTCAAAATATTCCTGGTTTAATAAGGTTTTTAAAAAGATGTAATATGTCGTTATTGTAATGAAAAAATATTGAACTAATGGTATTAGTGTGTAAAATGGGATAATTATTTAGTTCTAGCAAAATTATAAAAATACAATAAAACTAAAGAAATATGATTTTAAACTGATATTAATTGCAAAAGCATTGGAATAATTAAGAGCAACTGTTCAAATTGTCTGTCCCCATCCTGAAGCAGGCCCTACAACTACGAATAAAGGATCTTCAAAAAAATCGCGCGTGTCGTCGATCATTGATTGCAGCGGCCTGAACACGAGCTCGTAGATCTTCTAATGAAGTTACTGGTTGCCGGTAAAACTCTTCCTTAAAATAAAAAACAGTAAAAAAGTCCAAAGCGTTTAGGTTTAGGCGGCCTACCTACCTGTTAGGGTAGGTTTCGTCAAGTATGCACATAATGCAACAGCATAGTGTGCTAGACAGCCTTCATTTTGAAGCCAATATGTGTCGCGAAGCTCGAAGCGCGAAGTCATTTTAAAGAAAATTTGGATCACTTTCTCCTGTTAAGTTGATTTCTTTGAAGATCCTTCATTCGTAGATGTAGGGTCTGCATCAGGATGGGGACAGACAATTTGAACAGTTGCTCTAAATCATTCCAATGTGTTTGCAATTAATATCAATTGAAAATCATATTTCTTTAGTTTTATTGTATTTTTATAATTTTGCTAGAACTAAATAATTATCCCATTTTACACACTAATACCATTAGTTCAATATTTTTTCATTACAATAACGACATATTACATCTTTTTAAAAACCTTATTAAACCAGGAATATTTTGAAATCATTGGCCACTGTTGCTTTCATATAATTTTTTTACACCAGAGCTGTTCAAAGTTCCACATCAAAAATATTTCTTTAGAAATTTTACACAAACCAAAAGTTTAACATTATTTTTTGAGAAAAATACTTTAGTTAGCTATTTTATTTGATAGTTGTTTACTGATGCGGTTAATATTAATTATTTTAGCACAGAAATAATGATGGTATTGAGTGATTTGACCACGTTACGAGTAAAAATATGAACACAGTCAAAAAAATATGAAGTTTTTTTTTATAGCGCCATATTTCTAGCAGTGTAAGGGTTATACTTTTTATCAATTATTTTTTAGGCTTGCCTTTAGTTCTTCTATTAGCCCTCCAGAGCTTATCCATTGTTTCCTGGACACCCGGTATATATATTTTATGACTCTTTAAAAAAACTATGGCCATCTCTAACGAACTTACCCTAAATATATGCCATTTCCAGCCGAAATCACTGACGTTTATTTAGTTCATTTTGTCTTTTTAAGAGGCGTCAAAAAACAAAAGTCTCGTCACTAATGCCCTTTTCTTAATTTTAGTCAACATTTCTATCTTTCAATCACATCATTACATAGTATAAATCTAAGTCGCTAATTCTGTCTGTTTGTATGTTTGGCTTCTAACTCCTCCTAAACCAGTTGAGGGATTTTAATGCGGTTTTCACAATCCTTTAGGTATTTTATTCATTTAAATTTGTAAATAAAGAACGTTTAGAAAAAGTTTTTTTAAGTTAGCAAAAATGCAAGGGTTCGCGAGCAAGTCGGCAAAATTATACCATTGAGAAGCGTGGGCGGGTCGTTAGTTCTTTATAAATCATATATTTTTTCCCAATTGAAAAAAAAAATAAGACTTAGAATAGGACCTTGTGGAACACCAATAATATGTCCAAGTTTATGATACTTTTAAAATCGTTTTTTATCTTTAGTAGTTAATAGATTTTTCAAAATGGTAATCCTTCTTCAATTAAGGTTAAGCTAGCCATATATTTTCAAATACACCGAAAGCCAAATATTAAACTAGTTGAGATAAAATTTCATATAAAGTAATTTTTATTAACACACAAGGAATATTATTAAGGTATAAAGGAAGATAGACGCAAGATGGGAAGCCTATTTTTAGTAAATAAACAAACCTTTCAGATTAGTTCTTTTCTACTAGAATGCTGTTCTTTTATATTTTAATTAGGAGTGTTTACTCTGTACACACACCATAGACATATAAGTTGAGCCTCTTAAGCCATTTCGCTTAGGTCGTTTGGCACCAACCGTAAGGACTCACGAAATAATTATATTGTTTGTTATCAAATAAATAATTACATTTCAAGACCATCGTGTTACGTAAAAACGCTAGAACTGTAATTTTTATTTCACTTAACATTCAGCTTAACTAAAAACAAGATGTTTATAAATTTTGTCAAATATTTTCTTTTGTTATTGCTCTTCGGAAATACGTGAGTACCAACTTCGTTATTAATCACCTATTAAAAACCCCAAATAGTCGATACTTTATTAAAATAACTTTAAGAGTATTAAATTAATTTAAAAAAAAAACAAAGTGCGAAAAATGTTTTAATTATTACATTTCTGGATTATTTCAAATCAAATAGTGTATTAATTTAATTTGCCATGTAAATCATCGCACCTGCGCTATCACCTGATGTGCGAGCGTTCACCTTAAGCGGTGGCGAGCCATTACTTTTCAACAACTTAAATATTTTTTAAAATTAAGTTTTCTCTCTATTTGTTTGTAATTATTATGTAGGCTCAACAATAAAATAAAATACACTTATTGCACAAGTCAGCACAAACGCCTCTTTTTTTTAATGTCTGCGCTCTTGGGCGATTGCCTAAAACAAAAAGTAAAGCAACTTGATCTAAGAAATTCGTGAATTTTTTTTTTTTATTCTGTTATGAATCCAGTTAGAACCCGTCTAACTATAAATATTATTCACAAACTGCTTTTTCAGCGGGCTATGTAGTCCTTTTTCAATGATGAGTCACTTTTTTTTTTCTAGGTTTGCCGAATATGCGGAGTATCTGAAATGTGTCTACTTGAGTCGTTTGACACCTTGTACGGATTCCCGCTATCGCACGGCGGATGGAACATGTAACAACCTACAGGATAAAAACTTTGGAAAGTATGAGTGGCCGTATGGACGTTTAACAAAACCAACATATTCAGACGGTAAGGGAATGTAGCCGTTATAAAATTTATCTATTCAAGTCTAATAAAAAATGACCAAATAAGTAGGTATTCGTATTTATAGGATTATAATTTTTTCATGAACCAATAATTCATTTTCTTTACATTTTTTTATGAAATCTGTGATTTCAATTGTTGTCTGATTTCGCTGGTATGCTGGTGGCGTGTTATCCCTTCCCTTCTTCACTTTATTCTTCAATCCAATCCAACATGTTCCTTTAAGTTTTTTTAAAACCATTACAATATTACGACTTATTTTTGAAAACCGTACAACCTATATAAGACAGAATCAATCACGATTTCAATATGATCTTTCTATTATGTATATTGGCAGTATGGGGTTATAGTTTTATACAACTACTATTTTTGCATTTTAGTTTTTTAAAGTTAACAGGTTTAGCTAAGGAATCTTCTTAGGGCTGCCGCACACGGGCCACAAGCCACGGGCCACAAAACGCCGCCACTGACATATTTCCTGTTATTTTCATACATTTTATATGGACTCGCCGCTCACGGTTGTCGCCGGTGGCGGCCACACGCGGCTTAATAAAATGTATGAAAATATGCCAGTGGCGGCGTTTTGTGGTTGTGGCATGTGACCCGTGTGCGGGAGCCCTTAGATCAAATTTGTAAAATAACTTTGTATTAAACAAAATCTAGAAGACGATTTTGTTTCAACTCAAGTCAATATTCAACTCTAAACAACTTATAAAGATCTGAAAGTTTTATTTAAATAACTTTTCAAGTTATTTTTTACAACAAGTTTTTCCAAAAATAACCTTTTTAGTAACGACGAAACAATGAACTCAATAACTAAATTGTAGGAAGCAATAAAAATCGTTTAATTGCTTTCTAGTATAATAAAGAACAACTCTTACTCCATTATCATATCATGACCTACTTACTGCAGTTAATTGAGTTATCTTTGTACTTACTATTCAAATGATAGTCTGTAGTTAAAGTAAATAAATGGCTACACAGTTGAAATTTACTTAACAAATAAATAATGTTTAACTGATATTTAGGTTATGCAAAAGTTATGTAAAGTCAAAGTTTCAAAAAGATTTATGTTTAACAATCAAGATTCAGAATGAAAATTTAGGTTCATACAACAAAGTATAGGTCAATTTTTTTTTTAAATTATGGCACAACCCGAACAAAACAGGAACCTGTTAAGATGTATCTACCTTAAAAGGTTTCAGACTTTTGCAATACTAAATCACTTTATAACGTATCAAAAAAGGACGAAGCCCGTTCTTTTCCCGTTTCTTGCTTATATTTGACTTTTATTGATAAAGAGAGAGTACCCTAGTTATGAAAATTCAATAATTACTAGTAGTCACTGTGGTAGTTGTTTCACTTTTTTAATTTATTTTCAGGAAGACATGACCTTCCTCGACAATCAGACGGTAGTCCATACCCTTCACCCCGCATCATCAGTAACGCGGTATTTCCTAGCAAGGTAGTTTTAAACAAAAAATTCACATTCGCTCTGATGCAGATGGGTCAGTTAATAGCACATGACGTTGGTTTAGCCTATGGTACCCAGGCTGGAATAAGTAAGTACTTTATACACTAGTGCCTGATAGATAAGTAGCTCCTTTTTATTTACTTATTAGGTATTATAACCTTTATGTTTTGATGGCTATCACGTGTTGCGTCGACATGGTCAACATTTTCTTTTTTTTTATTTCTCATTTCTTCCTTGATATTTTAGACGGTAATTCCAACCCTCCGGGTTGCTGCACGGGTAACAAATTAGGAACAGATTCAAGTAAAGGCAAATGTGCAGCCGATATTTTAATACCACAGAATGATACCGACTACAGTGTCGTAGGGTATGAATGCCTGGCCTTTGGAAGAACCACTACAACTGCAAAATATATGTGCAATCTACAAAATTATGATGAGCAGGTAAGATATACTGATGACCGACATTTTACCTGATTGTTTTTTCAGTCTACGTATTTCCATTTGTTTGTCTGTATGCTAATATTTTCACCAATCACGACTCATTTTTAGTAGCATGGGCTTTATTTTGGCCGCTTTGTTTGCTAGCTGTCAAACATTTCACTCGTTCGTTTGTAAACGAAAACTCAATAAATATACTCTAGTATATGTGACGATATTGCAAAAATAATTCGTGTTATATAGCATTTTGTAAAAGAACAACTTTCCATACAAAAGATAAACTAGCACTTTTGAACGTGGCGTATTTTAAATAGTAGTAGTGCTCTATTCATGGTTATAATGATTTATAATGCATAATAAATTAAATATCTTGTGGCTATTATACTAACTATGTAACCCTAATCTTAACAAGTTTTTGATTTATTTATTTCTTTATAATAAATTAGTGTAGGTACAATATTTCGCTATTTTACTCTTTTTTATCTGGAGAATATAACAGTTTTGAATATATCAATATGAGTAACCCAGATCCAATACCTAGTACTTATGCACCACATGCTTCCAGTAGTGAACTTACGCCATTGATGTATGAAGATTTGTCTCTCATCAATTACTTTGTACCTCTAGTGATAAAATAACCTTTGTTTTTACCAAATCTGTGCGAGTAAGTAGGTGCCCATTGATTATTTTACTTTATTTTCAGTTGAACCAAGTCACTTCCTTTTTAGACATGTCCTTTATCTACGGCAGTAACATCTATACATCCACACAAATCCGTGCATTCTCAGGAGGTAGGCTCAAATCTGTCACCAGAAACGGCCAAGAGTGGCCGCCAAATGAAGTTATAGTGAAAGCAGTGTGCCCAAGAGCCGAATCATCTTCTAGCAAATGTTACAAAATGGGTAAGATCAGTAGATTGTCTTATAATCTAATAGTTGTATAAAAATATATTAATATTATGAGGCTACGAATATATGGCAGGGGACGAAGATGAAAGTGAGTTGGTGTGGTTTCCTAATATAAAAACTAAACACTTAACATTAAGATTATAATTATTTTAGGTGATGAACGCACCAATCAAACTCCACAGCTCACGTCAGTACAAATAATGTTCTGGAGAGATCATAACAGAAAAGCTGATATTGTAGCTAAGTTAAACCCGAGTTGGAGTGACGAAGTTATATATCAAGAGGTGAAGAGGATCAGTATTGCTCAGTGGCAGAAATTCGTATATTATGACATTCTTCCTTACTACCTAAGTAAGTAAACATTATACTCAAACCTATAACTTTATACAAAATCTTAAAATGAAAATCTATGGTCCAAAAATGGAAGGAAAGCAATTTAAGTGCATATAATTTAAGCAAATTTAATATTGGAATTGATTGATGACACTAGATGAATTCATGATGCATTTCCATCAGGGGCGGATTTGCAGTCTCGGCCGCCCTAGGTCCCAAGCCATCAGCCGCCCCTTTTTAACATCCACCATATAGACTACTAGCGAAAGAAAAAGTTTTTTTGATCTCTTTGATTTTTTATATCTCCGTGAATGTGCTCCGTTAAAAAGAGATCTCCGTTGATCTCCGTCCATCTCTTACTTCATGTACTCTATACAGGGTGACTTCTTATGTCACATATTCCTGTTAAGGGGTAATAGATTAGGTCAAAAGCAACCGATTTTGACCAATAATGTTATATGCAAAAGTTAACCAGTTATTTCAATTTTTACTTTTTTATTCTTTATTCCGATTTCAGACGGTTAAAATTTAAATAAAAAAAACTACATGCTGGATTTAGAGTTTTTTGTTATCGTCGCATAACGGACATTCCAATAGTTCATAATAAGTAATAAAATGTTGAAAAGCTACAAAGGATGTAAATTTACGCGTTTAAAAGTATCATTTCCTTATTTTTTTACAAACTTATTCGATAAAAAATTCCATTTTCTTTAAAAAAAAACCCATGTAATGAAATGTGCGAATTATGTAAATAATATCTCTATCTAACAACCTTTCATTTGAGGTATAAAACTTACAATTAGCTGAAGTACATGCTGAGATAATAACAGTTACTATTCTCAAAGGACTCGCATGCAATTTTGTGGACCGATGAATCGAAGTTAGATACGGACGGGATCACTAACTTAACTACCATAATGCTCATTACTGGGCCAATAAAGAAGCTTTAAACCTCCGAAAAAAGACCGAAGGCGTCTCAGAGACGGTTTTCAGTCAATGTGTTCAGGATGGGCATCATTGATGGGTATTTAATTAGGCTTCATTTTCTGCCCAACAATTTAAGCTTCGTTATCGGCCCAGTAATGAGCATTATGGTAGTTAGTAATTCCGTCCTTATATAACTTCGATTCATCGGTCCACTAAATTGCATGCGAGTCCTTTGAGAATAATAACGATTTGTTAAAACAGGTATTAATAATTCGTCGAAAATCCAGCCTCTGTGGATTTCATTGTTATTATCTCAGCATGTACTTCAGCTAATTGTAAGTTTAATACCTTAAATGAAAGCTTGTTAGATAGAGGTATTATTTACATAATTTGCACATTTCTTTACTTGGGGTTTTTTTACAGACAATCGCATTTTTTATCGAATAAGTTGGTAAAAAAATAAAAAGAGATACTTTTTAAACGCGTAAAACGTTTGTAGCTTTTCAACATTCTGAACTATTGAAATGTCCGTTTTGCGACGATAACAAAAAAACTCTAAATCCAACATGTAGTTTCTTTAAATTTAAATTTTAACCGTCTGAAATCGGAATAAAAAAAAAAGTTAAAATTTTAATAACTCAATAACGGTTAACTTTGTTTGTTATGGAAATTTTCCATAGTCATCAAATAAAGAAGAACACTGTTTTATTTTATAAATATCTGTTTATTCTACAGGTCCTGCTCTGCTAAAGGAGAGTGGACTTTTAAATCCAAACCCAAACACCTGCTATAATGATTATGATAGTTCTATAGATGCATCAACGCTACAGGAATTTGCTACTGTAGCCTGGAGATATTTCCACAGCCTTATTATAGGAACACTTGGGTAATATTTTTTTAAGTAGACTTACGCTTTCATTTAATTTAGATAATAACCAGTTAACATACTAATAATTATAGTATTTCAAATATGGTTACTAATATTTTTTTCACCACTACATAGTACATACAAAACAAAATAGCTTTCTCTGTCCCTATGTATGCTTAAATCTTAAAAACTACGCAACGGATTTTGATGCGGTTTTTTTTAATAGATAGTGCAATTCAAGAGGAAGGTTTACATGTATAATTACATAGTACGGAGAAAGTAATTTTGCTCCGAATTTAACGCGTGCGAAGCCGCGCGGGTAAAAGCTAGTACCTACATACAAAATAATTAAAAGTTTGAGATTTTCCTAAAATAACAAAAAAAATTCTGCTACCTTATTTCAGTTACGGCATCTTTCTTATTTGTTCCCGAATATAATAGACAAAATTTTTGAATCTCTGACCAACCTTTTTTTCAGAACGTATAATCCCAGCAATCGACAGTATGTAAAACCAATTAATCTGAGCGACTGGGTTGATCGCGGGCAACTAAATGAGTACAGTGATGAAATTAACTATAACTCCCTTCTACTTGGAGTCACAGTTGACCAAATGGGCGAAATTGATAATTTTTACGACCCAGATATAAAGTGTAGATTTGCAAAGTAAGTCTATAGCAACATCCTATATAACGTATGTCCCACTAGTTGAGCATAGGCAAAGCAGGAAAAAATCTTGTACTTTTTGCCATTTTACTTATTATTATGAATATGAAAATTATCCTGTAATATTTCACAGGAACGATCAGACCAATTTTGGCATTGACTTGATAGCGACTGATATTGGCAGAACAAGAGACCATGCTATGGCGGGATATGTTGAACTTCAACGGTTCTTTAATCGGACTGTGCCAACCACATGGAATGAAATGGTGGGCGCTTTGTCACAAAGTGTAAGTTTTTGCAAAGTGTACTAGCGGGCAATAGCTTGCAGAATTGAGAGCAACTTCTTCTTCTTACCGTGTGATGAATAATATACTGCAAGGGCCAAGGGCGGCAGAATATATTTATCTGATATCAGTGTTTTGAGAACCGCCTTCTTATCTGAAAAGGTTCCTGTAAGGTAGTGGCCATACTGTCAAAGTGTTACGCCAACCTACTGGGCCGCAGACATGGATTTCCGAGTAAGAAGTGGTTCCCAATGGAAAAAGAACTTTTTACATATATTGCGTTGACTTAAACTTACTATAATCATTTAAATTCCTTGCAATATGACATGGTAAAGAAAATACGGATTTATTACTACTTTTTCGTTACTATCATCATCATCTTGCTCCTTCTTATAATTTAAATTTTGACATACAACTGAATAACTTATTTATTACTTTTTAAGGTGGTTGACAAGCTGCAACAGTTGTATGTAGACGTCAACTCTGTAGAGTCCTACGTAGCTGGTAATCTGGAGAATCACTTACCCGATTCTCTGATGGGTCCAACTTATGCGGCTATCGTTATAAAGCAGTTCAAAAACGCTAGAGCTGGCGATAGATACTTCTATGAGAACTGTGAGAAACACGCCATGAATCCAAGTAAGATCATTACTGTTTTCATCTGCTATCTATTTTTTAAATAGGTCTGAGTTAGAGACTGCCTAAAAACACAATAAAAAACACAGCTAATCATGACTTTGGTAAACTTATTGTTGCACGCACAAGATAATTAGGTATTTTAAACAATTAAAATGTGGAAGTCCAAAAGAATTAACCATTATCATTTAATCTCATTATTTTTTACATAAAGTTTATAATTTTCTGGATATTTTTACCTTTAAATTAAGAACTGATTATTTATCAAAATAAACGCTTTCGCGTTTGGGACTCAAATGTTTATTTTCTTGTCCAAATGTTTATTTGCTGTACCGTTGGATACTATTTACCGACTAGTTTAAGCATAATTGACTTAGGGCTGATTTTTCAATAGTCAGATAAATGCTAACTGACTGATAAGAGGTATGTTTTCATTGTCACTTCATACTTATGTCAAGTATTTATGTTCGACGTGCAACAAAAACATACCTACTGATTTTCTGTCAGATAACATTTATCTGACTATTGAAAAACCGGCCCTTAATTTGATAATGTTTCCATTTCAGAACAAATAGCTGCCATTAATCAAGGAAGCTTATCAAGATTTTTCTGTGATAATTCTGACATACAACAAATTCAGAAAGACGTGCTAGAAGTTGTTGGACCCTCGTAAGTGATTTTAATTAAAAAGGGTGACTTCTAATTAAAAACAAAATTTTTAAGTACTTCTGTGGAATATTTCGTTTAAACGATTTGGTCTGTTGGTGAGTGGGGAGGTGGTGCATAGCGTTTTACACATCGTATTTTCCTAGCACTCGAGAGATTTCAAAAAGCAATAGTTTTTGCCGTGTATAAAAAGGTCAGTCTGATTTCACAACGTTGGCAAACTGTGGAATCAAGTTTTATTTGGTAAATTTTTAATTTCGGACCCATTAGGTATCTTTATCATTAACAAAGTCTAAAAAAATAGTTTTCTCTTTACATTGTACTTTGGATGTAGCTCGTTGTTATCTGCTGCTACAAGCATAGTACCAATTATAAGACTGTTTTGTTATTATTTCAATTAAAAAAACGAAAAAAGGAATTTTTAAACATCACTAAGTTTTTTTGTTTTCAAAACTTACATAAAATCGAGAAAATACATACTGTTAGAATAAAATAAAAACAGTTTTTCGTCACTTTGCTGTCGCTACCTCCACTCCCACGACAACCGTTTTTAACGACACATATTAATTTGAACTTTAAAATAAAATTTCTACGATAAATACATCTTCACTTCACTTTATGTTTGTACAAAAGCCTTGATAAGCGTGTATAACTCGCAACGTAACGCTATAACTCTATCAAGTAGAGATTGCATTCTACAGACAAACCTTTTTTTTTTTCAGAAACCCCTTAGTAAAATGCAGTGACATCCCATCGCTTGATCTTACATTATGGCAAAACGAAACTATTTCGGTAGAAGAAAACTTAGGTACTTCTAAAAGTTTATCGTCGAAATTCTACAACCTTATTAGTTACTTAAAGGGTATATTTTCAGCGTAATAAAATTATTCCTGAAGTAAAAAGTGAATCTCAAAATGCTATCTATTTTATAAAACTTATATTTTTTTATTATTTGATGTACCTGCCTTTACTAGTGTTATGTACGTGTATTTGTCCCTTAGTATGTTATTTGTATGTATGTATGTAATTTGTTTCTTATATATATTTTATTTTATCCTAGGTTACTTCGCACAGTTAACCGTGCAAGTGGTAAAAAAGTTCAAAAAGTTCTTCCAACAATTCTTCCCTCTTTACTTACAAAGATAAAGATAAATGTGGAAACATGACTGACGGCGGCAATTATCTTGTATTTATTTATATCATTAATAATATTAATATTATCATTAAAAATACAACTGGCTTGTCACATTTTTTGTTACTTGACCATTTCAAAAATTATTGAATAAATCGATGATCAATCATAATTTCAAAGTTTCATTTTATTCCAGGAAAATATTGTTAGCTTGCCTTATTTATTTATAATTTGTTAGTAACCAAGAGAGCCAGCCTCATTGTTTTAAGCTTACAGAAATCGTGGGTTTAGGTTTTCTATTGTGAGAGACATTTTACTTAAATACACAAGTTTTTACAAAAAAAAAATTAGTGGCCACTCTATATTTCATATTTAACTAGCGAGCCGCCCACGCTTCGCAATGGTGTTTTTTTGCGGGACTTATTCACAACATGTTGAATTTTAGCTACTTTAAATAAACTTTTTTTTTTAAATTCTTTATTTACAAATTTGTTTAAGAGGCGATAGCGGACAAACATACAAACAGACACATAAGGGACTTGGATTTCTACTATGTATGTAATGATAATGATAATGATGAGGCAATGTTTAGATCTCTTTGCACTTATTATTAGACCTACGAGGGTAAAAAGGAAAGCCAATAAATTGTTACCCCTATTTACCTACCGGGGCCGGAAAATTGCCTATAAAATATGTAGAATATTTTTCCGAACCCAAACAAAATTAGTTGGCGTGGAAGTAAAGGGGTTTTGGGTTTCACGTCTGATTTGACAAGCCTAAATAACTTGTATCTGTGGTTACCTAAGGACTTGGATCAAAAGTTACGTACACTATAAATGTAATATGCAATAAGTAGTTCAGTATTTTCCTTAATTATTATTAACATAATACTTTTAGCTGGATTCCTTTTTTTACAGTAAACAAATATTACAACTCAACGTGCCCAAACGTGTTCAACACTTGCAGCAGAATTTTTTATATCTTAATTATTTAAATTTTAACTTCTTATTTGGCTTCTCTCGGTAAAATTTCTTGTACAATGTAGTTGATACCTAATTTTTTCCTGTTTTCCTAAAAAAAAGATATTAAAAACATACGAAGAGTATGTATTGTAATGTTTAATATCTTTTTTTGGTAAAATACAAAACAATTATCATAAGCATACACTATTTTACTTTTTAGCATTTTTGCTATTTATATTTGTAAGGTCATACAATCCTGACTTGCTGTGGAGTAAATTTTCTTTCTAAATCGTTTAATTAAACCATAATTATTTTGGTAACGTGATTGCTTAATTGAGTAAACTTGTTAGTAGTCTTTTTGGTAGTCAAAATGGATTTTATTGGTGCTAATAAATCGGTCTAGATGCTGGTAATTCGTTCTTCTGTTCCATAGTTCACAAAATAAGAAAGATTGAGTTAATACGACGTAACTAAAACATGTTTCTTTTACCCACTAGCAATCTTTTTGGGATTTCAAAAACGCGTCTAAAAAACCTATTAACCATGAAAGAAAACTCAAAATTGAAAATTTTGTATTTCCAATAGGATTTCATTGGATTTCTCAACGTGAGACACATTTTGTTAGTATAAGAGCTAGCAACGTTTTCGAGAAGCCATTATACCGACTTCCAAAACTGTATGGATGTATGGATGGATGTTTGTTACTCTTTCACGTAAAAACTACTGGATGGATTTTGATGAAACTTTACAGTAATATAGGTTATACATCAGAATAACATATAGGGTACTTTTTACAGCGGGAAAACTTCTAATTCCCACGGGAAACCGACTTCCACGCGAACAGAGTCGTGGGCATCCACGAGTAGACACATAAATTATAATTGGAGAAGAGAGAGGAGTAACTGGATTTTGAGGCCGAGGCGTAGCGGAGCCACTGGATTCAGTACCTGATGGGCGGCCGGAGCGGTGCGAACAACTCCAACTCAGCGAACAGCTAGAGGTCAAGGGTTGGTAAGTCCTTATGGGGCCGTGTAGTTTTTTCGCCCCGGAATTTTAGTCTGCAAGCTTTATTTCGTTGATCACGGCTATGAATACATAAAAAAAAATTTTTTTAAGGCTTAATCAACATTTAACTTTTTGCATTAAAAACTAAAAGAACGTTGATGTGATTATACCTAATGACAAACCTTATGTAAGCTTGTTTAAAAAAATATTAAAATTACAATAAATTACCTATAGAATAGGAGTATTGAACACAATTACAGTAAATATGATTATACATAATTAACATTACAATATATTATTTCCTACATACATGTTACGTGATTTCTGAGCAGCGCATGTATAAACGTATAGGTACTTAAATAAAATATTTTTGTAACACGATGCCTTTCAGAAAGACACCATCTTTTCCTGCTACATCGAAATACGCTATTCGAATGAGACTATTTATAAAGTTTGTGTCACTTATACCTATTATCAACAAACAACAATAATGGTTGATGAAAAAATAGTACGTCGAATACATACAAAATTTTTGAAAGGTTCGAGGCGAACAGCGTGTTGGTTAGGGTACCTACCCATACTGGACGTTGACTACACAAACAATTTTTTAGTTAACGGAGGCAAAGCTGTGGGCAAAAAGCTTGTCTTCAAATAATTGTTTCTCTGAGTTTGCTAGCTCTCACACTATGTGTAGCTTGCTTGCTTAAACCGTGTTTTAATTTCATTCCATGGAAGTTTTTAAGAAAACAAGATGTGTACAAGTAAAGTGTGTTTTGCTTTATTTTTCGTTTTTACAAATGCGTGAGTAATTAAATAATTATAACAAGAAAGTACCATTAGGATCAACTTATGCAGATATTGTATACTGCCTAGCTAAAAGTTATTCATCAAATAGGTGATTCACTTATTATTCAACCAATACAAACACAGTAGAAGTACCTACGTGTCATATGATTGAGAAATTAAATAATAATTTAAAAGTAATTGTCTATAAGTATGTCAAATATTGAAAGCGAATGTATTATAAAACATTACAGCCAAGGAGTGAAGTGATTTCTATGATTCCTAGTGTCTAAAAATATTGTAGGTATCAGATTGAAGGTTTAACAGTCACAATTAGTTTAGCAACTGCCCATACAATGCCAATGCCAATTGATTCGATCCCAAGTTAAGACCTTGCTTCGCTTAGGTTATTAATTAGCATCTTTTGTTTTGCTAATTTGCACACTTTTTGCGACAGAGTTTTTTAACTGTTTAATCAAATTATGCGTGATTATGTAATTAAAAAGAAAGAGTTTATTATCTTGTGGTAGGTATATGTAAGCCTAATAGGTATTATTACATATAGAGTTCAAAACATTCTAATCAAAACCTAGTTTTGACAACCTATTCAGAACCTCTTAAGAAGTTCCAGTAGGGAACTTCCCACCCTTCTGGCAGGCTATTTTTAAATCACTTAAGGGGAACTAGCATTATAGCTTGACAAGCACAAATTGCTTTCTACTATAAAACTTCTCAGCCTTCACGAGGTTATATTTCTTTTGAAGTACTTTACGTAAAATTTTTGCTTGAAACTTTATAGTGAATTCCTAGTGAAAGTTGCGTAGGCGGGATAAAGCACAGATTCTCGGCAAATCTACCTATGTCCCTTTTCTATCTAGGATATTTATTAATAATAGGATATAGCAATGGTACGTGTAGAAGCTGCATTTTTTTATACTGATGGTAACAGTTTTGTTAAAAGATGCAAGTGTTAAAGGAGACTGACTCCACTAGTAAGGCAGCCTTACTACAACCTCTTAAGACTCTTTTTCGTCAGGTTCACGGCACAAAGTTATACTCAGCTAAATAACTAATTCTTGTTTTAGGATTGCCACAAATTTGGACTATCGTGAATGCCCAAAGCTGACTCGTTTGGAGCCTTGTCAGTATTCTCGCTATCGAACATTGGATGGCACATGCAATAATCTAAAGTATAAAAACTATGGAAAAGCCAATTGGCCATATGCGCGACTGACTGCGCCGACATATTCGGATGGTAAATCTTTACGTCTTTAGTAATCAACAGTAGTCAGGCCTTGTCTAACCGTCAAAATGTTCAACCCAAAAACTGACACTGTAATAACACCAGTTAATTTATGATTTATCAGTTGAACACGAGTCTCTATGGCAATACACTAGATATATTGAACTATAATTTAGGTACCTCGCTGACATGTTATGCCAATATATGCCCGTGTGATGAACAGTATAATATGCCTACTTTTAATTTAAGATCTGAGGTGCATGATAACTGTCAAGTACTTTCGACACTGGTTCTTCATTTATTTAATTCTCGGTTTGATCCATGGTACGTTGATAAATACAATAACATGACGAATTTTCAGGTATATATGGTCTACCAAAGCAATCGGATGGAAGTCCCTACGCCTCAGCTCGTGTCGTCAGTAACACTTTATTTCCAGCCGGTAACGTGTTTAGCAAGAATTTTACACTAGCGTTGATGCAGCTAGGTCAGCTCATCGCTCATGACATGGGACTAGCTGCTGGATCGCAGCCCGGATATGGTAATATATTATTTATGAAAGTAGCACCTAACTAAAACTCATCAATAACGTAAATGATGTTATTATATTATAATTGTTTTTAAATAAATTCCAGGAGGAAATCCCGTCCCTTCTGGTTGCTGTTCTGACAATAAATTTGGTAAAGACTCCAGCACTAAAAAATGTGCAGCTGATATTCTAATACCTCGAAATGATACTGACTACAGTCAAGTCTCGTTTGACTGCTTGGGTTTTGCAAGAACCACAACAACTGGGAAATACAACTGCAAATTAAAAAAATATAAGGATCAGGTACAAATTTTTAAATATATCGGAGACCCGTGTCCTTTTGCCGGTATCTATAACTTCAAAATTAATAAATTAGCATTATTTAGAAATGCTGATTTATTAATTTTATTGCAAATCTAGAAAGTAATAATCTCAATTAATTATGTTTTTAACCTACCAGATGTTTACTTAACACAGGTGTTGTAATTATTATAAAATTTAATATATTCTTCTTAAAACAGAAAAATATGTAAATATTTTTCACAATCCTTAACTTTGTCTTGCTTTTTTCCTTTTCTTTGAAAGTCATATTTTATAAAATGTTGTTGCAAGCTGTAGATACGCTTACTTCTTATGAAATTTATTTCTTTAGATAAATCAAGTAACGTCTTTTTTGGATTTATCCATCGTATATGGGAATAATGTCAATCAATCTCATAAAATTCGTTCATTCACTGGGGGAAAACTCAAAACGGCTAAAAGGAATGGACAGATGTACCCTCCAATTTTAGATGATGTTACGTCCTTATGTCCTAGAGCCAAGGATCCTTCCTATTTGTGCTTTGTAACAGGTATGATATTCTTATTCTGTCTTTGACTAACACAATTTTTCAGAGCAGGTTTACCAAGAACATATTTAATAGTTCGTCCAATTTATTTAAAAGACAACAGAGTCATTTGCATTTACTATCAACTTATTGATCAACTAGCTTTTGCCCGCGGCTTCACACGCTTTAAATTCGGAGTAAAACCCCTACACTATGCTATTATACGTAAAAACCTTCTTCTTCAATTACGCTATCTATTAAAAAAACTCAACAAAATCCGTTGCGTAGTTATAAAGATTTAAGCATACATAGAGACAGATAGAGAAAGCGACTTAGTTTTATACTATGTAGTAAATATATTAAATTGATACATCAAAATATATCTTTCAGGTGACAAACGCAGCAATCAGCACTCGCTTATTACTTATTTGCAGGTAATATTTGTAAGAGAGCATAATAGAATATCTGAGATATTAGGGAAACATTTACCGAATATTGATGATGAGGTAATCTTTCAAGAAGCGAGAAGGATTCTAATTGCTCAGTGGCAGCATTTTGTTTATGACGAGATTCTTCCTCTTTACCTAGGTATGACATATTATTGTATATTATATTTTTAGGATCGTTTCAAACAGAACTCGTGCCTGCCAATCTGGAAAAAAAAATAACGACGATACTATTCTCAGCTACACCTACTTGCTTTTCTATATTTTTGACATAATGGACACGTTCATAAGACTACATACACATTGAAATATGTAGTTAAGAACTTTTTTTAATACATTATATTTTAAAAAACTTAAAAAAAAGCAAGAAGTATACTGACTCTTTTGCACTTTTAGACTTTTTTGGTTTCCGGAACATTTTTCTTATGTCCATAATAAGATTGACTACCTGATATTTTTCTAGGCCCACAAGTAATGAAACAGTATGGACTCAGCACTGCGAATTTCTATAATGAAACTGTTGATTCATCAACATTGCAAGAATTTGCAACTGCAGCCTGGAGACACTTCCATAACCTTATTGTTGGATTTCTTAAGTAACATTTTGTTTCCCTTATTTTATTACTAGCTATCCACACTGCACTTTCAGTTGCAATTAAATGATTTTTCTTGTGGTAAAAAGCCTCGTTTTTCTATGTTTCCTTTTTGTGTTATTTAAAAAACTCAAACATCACATTTCTGAGATTACCAAAATATTTTCTTTTGCAGAACCTACAACGTTCAAAATCGTCGGTATCTTCAAAAGGTTAATTTCAGTGATACTATAGACCGAGGAGTAGAAGATGTAGTCAATGATGATGTTAATATTGACACAGTTATGCTTGGTCTTACCATACAAGCAATGTCTAAATCGGGTAATATTTATGACCATGATATTAAGTCTCGTTTTGCAAAGTAAGATGTTTTTTTTTTTTATTTCAAAAGTGTTTTTTGCTTTTATATATTCCTTTCAAAATCAACATAAAACATCTGTTTATATTTTTTTACAGAAATGACGACACTGGTTTTGGTCTTGATCTTGTATCGATTGACATTCAGCGAGCACGTGATCACGGACTTGGAAAATACGTTGATATGCTTGAATTCTTAAATCTACCTGTGCCCACCACGTGGAAGGATATGGAAAGATTTATACCTCGGAAGGTAAAAAATAGAAATCGTCAATCTTTTTGTAATGATGGCTTTGAAACTTAAACAAATAATAATAAGGATTTCTTCGAATTTTGGTTTTGCTGCAGCGTTAAAATCTTGATATTCTTGCAAATGATTATTTCTCTTACATTCGTTCTAATTAATATATAATATAATATAAATATAAATCTCCAGACTAACACACTAATTATGTGGCTCTAAAGTAAGTTGCAGTAAGCACTTGTGTTATACCTAGTTACACCCACACAGGAGCCAATATCGAAAAAACCATTTTACGAAATATCCATGCTTGCAATGATTTATCATCATAACAATAATCTACAATCATAATTTTCCCTTAGTCCGTAGCTAAGCTAAAGAAGTTGTATGCAAACGTGGCTTCAGTTGAGCTTTTTGCGGGTGCAAGCCTTGAAACTGTGTTACCAGGGACTCTTGTAGGCCCAACCTTCTCCCGCATCGCTGGAATGCAGTTTAGGATGACCAAAACTGGTGACAAATACTTTTACGATAATGGCGAGAAGCATAGCATGAACTCAGGTAACCAATACCTCGAAAATGTATGTGTGTCTACAAGTTTGATATAAAGGAAATAGTAATAAAACTGTTATAACTTACAACTAAGGGCTATATGTTGGTTGTTAATATTAGAAGAAATGTGGGGTATCCACACACAGATGTTTGTTATTGCAAAATTTCAGATCAAATAGCAGCAATCAAGAAAGTGCCTATAGCAAGACTCTTCTGTGACAATACTGCCATAGAGCAAATACAAATGAACGTTTTGAAAATTGTTGGACCTACGTAAGTTTTTTTGGTCTTACATAGAATAGAAATTCTTTATTGCACTACATAAAATAGAAAACGAATCATACATATATCTACAAACTTATTACATACTTATTTTAATTGACTTAATCCATTAATCGATCACTCGTATTTCTATTAAATAATTAGTTCTAGTATATCTACCAATAAATATCTTATATTTTTAAAAATCACTTCGGTCAAATTTTTTAAATAATTTAAAAATTAAAAAAAAAAAACGGTTGTCTGTAAATTCGGTTTACTGACGATAGTTGAACGTGACAACGTCTTAAGAAAATACTGATGGAATGGTAGCATTTTTCTGCCGAACGCGGAGGCCGATTGTGCCTCTTTGTCGCTCGTTCCACGCTCTCGCTTGCACTTAATTGGAACGCCTCAAAGCGAGGTAACGCCGCATGAGTCATGTTTTTTAGTGCGTGCAGCCGGCTCCATCGAATTATAAGACGTTGTCACGTCAATATGGGTCTCGATGTTCTTTTACTTAGAATCTGATTGTGATTAAGGATATTCAATACTGGTGTCATCGTGGCCCTAAAGAACTTACTTACTCCCAGAGTTGAGCCAATTTAGAAATAACCATTTTAATTAAATTGGCTTGGCCGATACCTACCGTATAAATCATAATTGATTGCAATGTATTAAAATAACATAATGTGTTGTTTTTATTCCAGGAACCCGGTATTAAATTGTAGTGAAATACCGTCACTGGATCTCACACCTTGGATAAATGAGTTGTCTTGTTGAAATTGTTTCTGATTTTATCTCCGGATTATTTACGAATTCTAATCTTTCAAACAAATTCATTGGGGCTATTCTTTCTTTTTTTTGTTAATCTAGGTACATATAGTTTATGTGTCATGATAGAAATCATAATAAAGTCTGAATTAAAATTGTAAAACAAACTTTTCAAATCCAAAATGCCGAACAAAAACCAAAAATAATTAAACGAATAGCTTGATCTATGTATATGTCATCTCTTTATGAGTGTTTTTATTAAGCCGTAAAATTCTACTCTTAAGAATGTGTCAAATTGAATTCAAGATAATTTTTACTTACATTACACCTTAACATTTCCACCGGTAAACCACCTACGTCCCACTTGACTTAACGGTTGCCGATAAAGCGTAGGCTTGGAAAGCATTTCAGTTATTCCTTTCCAAACATACTAAACGAAATGGAAGTTTAGAACCTACTGAGTTTTGGGCATCCTTACTTACTAACCTGTACCATATAAGTATGTTAATAAAATAAGTTTGTTTGTATTTACTTTATTTAGTACCAAACTACTTAGTAATGATACGAGGTAGGTATTTTCTACGGTTTCTTGCCAAAACGAAATCGCTACTTCATATTCGTCATTTTCTAGATTAAAAATATTACACCTTTAAACCTTAGAAATATCGCAAACTTACGAAAAAAAACATTAAAGTTATTGGCGAAAAACCATAAAATCGGAAAATGTTTGGCTGAAAATAACTAAAATCGTAGATATGTAACGATATTGTTAATTTGACAACTGCTTTATTAGTCCAGCATCAGACAGCGGCGACCAAAGACGATAACAATGGAATTTTCAGCACCTCTTATCAAAAGAAACTGATGGTAGAATTCCACTCAACCAAATTTTTGTTAATTGAAACCTATATTTTCGGTTCTATAAATTGAAGTGCTTTCCCGATATTTTAGTTGCAAATGGTGCGGGAAATTTCCTCATATCTACCTTAATCCTAAACTCAAAGGTAATTAAAATGTTTACTCAGTATGTTTACTTGGTGTTCCATCCGTCGGTGTTTGCTTTTATTGAGTTAAATAATATTAAAAGAGAATCTCTTTTTATCAAATTATCCTAATCAATATTGGCTAGCTGTTTAATAAAATTCATTGAACCAATTCAGTAAGGATTTGACACTATGTTGTCACGCTAATTATGAGACAGGTACCAACGAAGATTGTGGACAAAGTCTAGTATTAAGTTTCTTTATTATTGCGCTCCTACGCTGAAATTAGAAATGAAATTATTTTGAACATACACCCTTTAATCTGCTTCTTACCGTGTTAATTCTCCACGCGATAACAGTAGGTATCTGGTCTCTGGCCAACGCATAATTACCACTTCTCTCAGTATGATCGTTTTTTAATTTGTAACTAACTCTACGGTAAGTGTCAAGGCTTCAGCTACGTGTGTCTCTGAGACGTGACGTGTCCAAACTGCCAATCATGTTTTCAAGTTAAAAATCTTCCAAAGATAACGTCAAAATAACTTGGTATGTCGTCAATGTGTATTTTATTAGACTTGAATTTTCAGTTCTAATTGCTGCAATCAAACGACTTGAAGTCTTTAATCAAGTAAAGTCGTTTACCTTTTGCCGATGAGAAATGTATTGTATTGCACAAGAACCATTATTCCAGAAATAAAATCAAGTTTTGCAAGTTCAAATCAACATAAAAGTCCTAGAATATAGTAAGTAGCACGTTGTTTTCCAAGGAAAGACTACTTTAAATTTACTCGCGGTTCTGTCAACTTCTAGGAAACTGACAAAGTTTTTTTCATTCCAGAACAAATTTTTATAAAAATAGAGCGCCATTAAGGAGAATCTCCGCTGCATTTTAGTTTAAATTCTATGTGGTTTGTGAATATGTAATTTTGTTAGTTTTCATACCAGTTCTGCAGTATAAGTTAAGCCATATTGACTTAGGAGAGACATTACTTAATTAACCGTTGCGACAGCAATTGCAATCAGGCAATCCTAAGACTGTATTTACCTACGTTTTAGATTCTAGTAGAGTAGATGATAAATAAAATAATTCGTACTCTTCACACACGCCTCATAAGATTTCTTCCAGGAATTTACCAAAGCAATCCACCGAATATATTATTTTATAAGGGCTCTTGAACATAACAATTTGAAAGCGTGCGAAAAAAGTCAACATTGTATATGCAAAACACGTTTATTTACACAAGCACTTGTATAAAAGCTTATCACTTATTTTCTTTCTCGCAAAGCAACGGACAAAAATCATGTTAGATCGACATATCCAAAAAATTTAAAAAAATATACTTATTGGTACCTATATTTTTTTTATCGTGTCACTTTATATAAAAAAAACAAGATGCAAAAACATTCATGCGTTTCACATTTCGAAACTCGCTATTTAAAAAATCTACTTTACCATAAAACATAGTATAAGTAGTTGATTTATTATTTAAGTAGGTAATCAAGTCCGCTAATTCTATTTTTTTTGCGCGATGCAATGTTTTTTAATACAGATTTATTTACTTACAATATTTACATTCTAACCCTATTTAACACTAAAAACAAAGACGGCAGGCAAATAATTGTGGTTTTCGTTAATTATTTTAACATTCGTCGTTCTTTTAATACATTCAAGCTTATGTCTACAAAATACTTACAAAAGTTTAGTTTACTTTGCACAGAAACGATTTTACATTTAATCACAAGTACACACAGCAAAATAGATTAAAACTAACATTACGTATTTAAACTTGGTAACTGGTAACTTGTCTATTTTTATAAATCTTTTATTTTTAATAAACAACAGAGTAAAGTTTGCTATTGATTTATCAAACTATATACTTGTCTATTCCGCTATGTGTACATGGGTAAATTTGTACATTAATAATTACACCTGGAAATATTGTAAGCGGTTTTTAGCTTTAGTTATTTCTTGAAGTGTAGGTTTGTGTCTTGCCATAAGTGTAGATCGACCGCCGGTAGATGTTCACATGGCGTTAGCGGGTTACTGGAATAAATAATATTGTTACTAAGTTTAATGTTATAATTATAGAATATATTTCCTGAGAGCTTTTTCTGTAACCTGTAGCACAGTACTTGTTCTCAACACAATAAGATTAGTAATTTTATAAGATTCATTTAACTTTAACGAGTTCCACACTTCTCAATTTGGACCTTTAGAATTTTCCACTCGAAATAATAACACCAATTAGGTCATTTTGTAGTATAAGACGTTTAGTATTTCGATATGTTTAGATCTGCAAAGCCATGTTGTAAATGATTTCACAGTCACAAAGAAGCACATGAAGGGATATTAATCTAACTCTGAATGCTTTGATGTTGACGCAGAAGCGGACATTGCAACGACAAAGTTTTAAACTGTCTTCACAATTCGCACATATTTGGCTTAAACCAAAGCGGTTTAGTTAGAAAAATAATATATATAATCGTAACCTCATATTAAAATTAATCCCTGTTCAATACACAGGATGTAATTCCAATTTAAAATAGGTAACTAGTCATTTAATCAATCGAGAATTTGCAGCAGGTGAGCTAAATTTACCCTAGCTTAATCCCAGTCATTAAACCCTAAATTTATATTCAAGCCTGACCCGGATAGTGAAATGTAGGCACTTTATTGCATACTATCATTTACTTGGTCAAAACAAAGGGAGTAGCCAAACAAAAGTTCTCTAATTTAGAAGCTCTGCAAACTCATTGTGGTCCACCGCAATGAATTTATGGAAAAACTCATTTACATTTTTATAATACCATTCCTTCTGATTCGGTAAAAAATAATGGGATACTTTAATTAAGCTCAATTGCTCCTTCGCATATTTTGTTGATTCAATCAAAATTCTTATTAAATGTTTGGCTGAATTCGCAAGTTGACATTGGAGTTGTTCTTTGCCTGTAAAAACGGTTTATGCAATAACTTTGCGATGTCGTGCTCTGAATACTAAAATGAGCATTTGTCAGAGTATTTAAATAAAAATTGCAGCATCCTTGACAATAATAGTGGATTGTGTTGACAATTTAGTCCTATTTTGTTATTTTATGAACTATATAGGTCTTTATTATTTAAGGTTTAGGTACTTACTGTTGGGATACCTGCTGGAAGGCTTTAGGTTGCATGCTGTGGATCCCATCCGAGTTATCACAAAGTATTCTAGCCATTGACGCTCCATTTCTAATAGACTGGAGTTGACCTTTAGAATAAAAAAAACTTGTGTTAAAAGTTGGACATCTATGTTGCCTACTGATAAGCTAGTAGTTTTGTCAAAAAAGCATTAGTTTTTTTATAACTCAAAATGCGGTCTTAACTTGATGGAAACAAAAAACAGTAAAACCTCTTAAGACAATATGTCAGTGCTGTCGTTGACAAATGACGCCTATGGGATTCCCCAAGGTTACATTCGCGCACTTACTAGGCGTGAAAGCTATGTCGGGATCCGCTCCGTTTTCATAGAAGAATCTGTCTCCAACCCTGGTTCTGTAGAACTGTTCTGTCAGGATGCAGAGGAAGGTGGGTCCAGCTTGAGCACCAGGGACTAGACGCTCTAGAGAACCGGCTACCACCAGGTCCACGTCCTGGGGAGACTCGTACAGCGATTGCAGGATTTTCACGTTCTGTTGACAATGGAAGTCCCTTCGTAAGTTTTGGCAGTTGTGGGGTGCACTTACTGTTTATTGTATGATGACGATGTTATCTATCACTTAAGTTCTATGACTGGATTTTTTCAAGTTTTTATTATTTCTCTCATTACCTATATATGTTCGTAGCTTCACGAATAAAGTACTCTTACTATTTTAGCATTGCTTTGTAACTGAATAATGAACGAAAAACCCTACATCATACACCGACCACTTTAGATTATTATATTAAGTGACCACACCCAGAAATCTTGCTCTAAAGTTAACTTACCGCATTGGGTCCGGAAACAAGAGGCACTTAATGAAGCTTAATATTTGACAGTCTAATTAAGTCCAAGGGTAGCAAACTGGCAAAAGCCATAAAATGATAAATAATACCTTTTCCAGCTTCTAATTTACTTGTTTATAAATATAGGAATTGCTGATGTGAAAGTGTTTCAAGGTTTTCAATTAACGACCCACTTTAATAGTATGGTATAGAAATTAACCACTTAGAACTCCACAACAAAAATACTTCTTTTAAAATTATTCGAACTTCGTCTTTCACTATTTGTAATGTAAAGGTGTTTGTAAGCTCAGAGCATTCTTTATAAAACAATAAAACAGAGGTAATTTGTAAAAATACTCTGCTAAAAATATTCAGAGATCTTCATTGTTCAGAAAGACTAGATGCTGACAAAGCCCGAGTGAGATACTTTAATATGCCTTTTTTTGTTTTTCAGGTTTACGATTCCGCATAACATAAAAAACGGATATTAAAGGAAGTTTTATTTTCGCGCTGATAATACTCGTTTCTTTGCGTAAATCTCGGTTTTGGCTGTAGGTAGAAGTGAATCGATTTTGTATAATTACAAGATTGTTCACCCTTGCGTCATTACCATTAAATACAGACTCAGCAATTGCCGCCTTCGCGTTACAGTGATTAAAAACGTTTCGTGTGCATTGACCCCACTAGTGGTAGTTCGAGACACCGTCCTTGAAAACATTTCTTACAAATTTTAAGGAACAATGAACCCAGCAAACAACCTTCATAATAACAAGACCAGGATTTTTCGAACACCAAAAGTCAGAACAATAACTCTTAACCAATCCTTGTTATTCAATGATCCAAAGTTAACAAATCGACATTCAAAAAGGACAACAGAAACGTCAAAAAACCAAACAAGTTTCTTTTACAAGTGGAAATTGAATTACCGACGAAAGGGTTAGGTGTGAAATTTTCGGGTCAAATGATTTTGTACAACACTCGCATCGTATTTTCATTTAGCCGTAGGTAGCAGAAGGAGAAGTGAAAAGCTAATAAGAAACAATGGGTTTGTTTATTCACACACGGCACTCCAATGACAATTTGGTTGAAAAACACTGTAAGCTTCGGGGCCTCATAAGCCCTTGAAACGAGTACACCTACCTTGAATTTCCCTTTTCACATTCGCTGAAATAGTAAAGCTGGTGCTGAATTTTTTATTCCTTTTATATTTCTTTTCTTCTTTTTAATTTTTTGTGTCATTCATTGAGGTTTAAACTAGATCTTTGCACGAAACTGTAAAGAAATATTGTAACAAAGATATGATAAAAAGTAATTAATCTTAGTACTTCTTACAGAGTGTACTTTGAAAGTTTCCAAGCTTGAAACTGAGTTACTGGGTTAACTCAGTTTCAACTTTTTTTTCCCATAATTTTACATGTTACTTATTCAGAAGTATAAATATTTTATTTATGTCTGTTTCATAAATAGACAGCTTGAGTATTTTGGGGGTTGTTATTCTTGCCCTTGGTACGTTAAGGAAGTAGACATAGTAAAAGTTTTATGACTACGTTTTTAGGGCGTTCTCTACCTTTTACAAGGTAGGTATATAAGTATGTTTTTTTGCACAATTTATGGTCAGTTTATACCAGAGTCCGATATATAACATCTTGTGCTTGAAGCAAAACTTAGAGGCTATTTTTAGACCATTATTCTGACCTTTAATCACTTAAGAGTTCTTTAAACTTCTTCAGGAACTTCTTCTTAAAACTTGTGATCGGATCCAATAACAAAGTACACTCTCCTACAGTTTCAAAGTATTTAAATAGTAAATAAAGCAATAAGCGAAAAATAATTCTTCTGGTTCATCACAAGTAGTACTTAAACTAAACAACTGGTAAAACTGCGCCTAATATAAAAATATCAAAATCCGTTATTTTTAAGTTAGAAAAACAACCGATGTTTTCAGAAATACGACTTCGACGCTCTAAATAAACCTTTAACATTATAATGCGAGTTTATTATGATATATGTGATATGCTATTGCGTATCAGACAAATCCGTGTATAATGGATACAAAGCTATTCAGAATGATTGAGTACGTCGTTTATCAACCGAGAACTCAGATTTAGAACATTTAATAGTTACAATATCAACTCATTCGGCTTAGTAATAAAAATAATACGTATAGACATGGTCATTCAATCGTTACAATATTTTAAACGTTGAAAAAACACTAATTTTATTATAGCAAATTTATAACGGAGGTAAAAACATTTTGTAAATTATTAGTTTAACAAATTCTCATAAATCTTGACCCTGCGTACCGAAAGTAATTTAAACACGCCTCTTGTTTCAGCGTGAAATATTTGTGATGATGTTCATAATACGGATAATGAAAGCCTCCAAATTATTTTAAGATACTCTCTTTTGATAAAAGCAAAGTTAAGAATGTAATTTGATCACTTTGTAGCGTGTCTTGGCAATTTTTTGTTTAGCGTAAACGCAATTTCGTTCGAAATTTTAGTTTAGGTCTAAATTGAACCTGATAGGGCTTATTGAAAAAAAAATAGGTTAGTAAAACATAGGTATGATAAAAATAAGAAACCAATCTATGAACCAGATAGGCTAGGATAATATTTAGTTTTTTTATATACAAATACACGAGCGTGTAAATTGTTATTTTTAGTATGTATCACCGTCTACTATTTTTTATGGAAAATTACATCGTAAGGGAGATAGCACATCATCGTAAACGAGATATAGCCCTCCTGGAAAATTCCTACTAAAAGTAATCTACACTCGTAAACGTAAGTTCATGATCATAGCCTATTTAGATACAACGCTATAATTAGTTTAATAGCTAACAAAAAATAAAGACAACAAAAGAAAATATCTATCTAGAGATGCTAACGATTCTAAAGGCAAATTTAGAAATGCTGAACTTTTATATATAAGTACAACAATCTTTAATACTTATTATATAGGTATCTTTATAAATTTGTTATGTTGTAAGTTAGAAATTTAAATTTGTTATAGTTAGTCGTAAGTGATTAAAATAATATATTTCATTACAAGTGTGGAAAAGCTGTCATTGCAACGAGTCCCGACAAATGTCTACCCGAGCCGAGGCACAGCCGGAAGTGAGGGTTGACAGGCGGGACGAGTTGCAATGACGGTTCCGCACGTGTACTGAACGACTATTTCTAATACAGTTGCGAAAAAATGAAGCAATTGAATAAAATAAAAAATTTGGATCGTAAATGTCGAAATTACCTACTCATTTTGTGCAACAAACAACTAAACTCGCAAAGAAAATTTCTGGAAAATGGCGCCATTTTTCTTCACCCATTCTGGTAGGCAAAGGGAACTATGCCCGTACAGCTTCTTCAGTATATTTTTTTATTAATATGAAATGAAAATGAAATTTAATGAAATGAAACCTAACCTCACTAATTCAATTAAATCGTTAAATCTGATATCGAAACAAATTAGTACCTTTCTTTAGAAATATACTACGCTACGTATAAACATGAATCATAAAAACTTCTTTGGTTTTTTTTACTAAAAACTTCATGGTTAGTTTTTCTTTTTAATAGACATTATTTTGACAGTTGGGAAAGAGTACGCACGAGTGCGGGAAAGGTAAAAAAAAGCACGCGTGTGTAATAGCCCACATCCCGAACGCTATACGTCACTGCAATACGCCACTTATTGAGCAACTGTATTAAACAATAACAACCTACCCAATTAAGTTCATAAGATATAAAGTTTTGTATTAAATAATAATTAAATTATCAAACTTATTTTTTGTATTCAGATATAATTATTTTCGTACCTTATAAACTTTAATTATAATCTAAGACTTCAGAATGTGAAGTTATCGCTACGCAATTATAAGAAACCTTAACGTCAGTAAGCTTTTGAACAATGTACATAATCCCTTTTTTTTCTAATTTTTAACTTCGTATTTAATAAAGGCCATATAATATCGCGTTACCTACATATTATATCACGTCCTTATTTCAAATGAAACTTTCGCAACTTCATACAAAGTTCGTCTCACAAAGCTAAGACTTGCACTTGTGCTCGTGACAAATAGTTTAATCCAAATCAACAGTTTGCATCTTCATATCCGACGCACAGCCTGCATCCCTGCAGAGCAATAAACAATACTTGGTCTCGACTGTACACATATTCGAGAATAATCCGGAACATTCCAGAATGTTTCTCCGACAAATCTTAGTGTTGGACACACGTGTGAGTAATGGTTGTGGCACGTTTATTGAACATATTAAATTGTGGCTTTAATTATTAGTTTCCATGCTGTGCATTTTAACCAGAAATGGTTATAAAGTAGTTTCTTATTACAGAAATAAATAAAACTAGGTTTCTAATTAAAAGCATCAACCGCAGCTTCAAAATGAGTTGATATTACCCTCAATTTGAAAATATTGAGAACGTTATTTTCAAAGCCCGCAGTTGTTTACTGGAAGCAGTAAATCGATGGGCGATGCTGCAACACTAACTGTATTAGTATCAGACGATGTAATTTATGGGTGCTATTCCACACTTACGTAGATGAAAATACTCTCATAGAATTATCGTCAAAGAAGAGGGAGGTAGTTACCATCCAATTACCAGAGCTCATTCTGAAAATGTTACCTACATACTTCGACATACAGTGTATGTTCTTAAGCTGAGCAAAGTGGGTTTGGCGATTTGGACACGATGTGGAACTGTTATTTTGGGTCAAAAAAATTACATGTTGCATTTTTTTTTAAAAAGTTAAAATTGTACACCTTAAAAGATTTTCACGAAAAGTGTTGAATAAAAATGATTAATTTTACTTTGATTGAACAAGAAAACAATATTTAATGTAAATTCATAAAATAAAACATACATTATTAAACGTGTAATTGTTCGTTCAATAAGAGTTTAATTTCACTAGGCAGATTAGTACAAAATTGTATCCAAAACTGTCTTATCTGTAACTCATCCTTTATTTCTCCCATACCTTCTCCGACTTACCTCTTCATTGATGAAGTCCAACATATCATTGAACCCCCTCGGCACCGTCAGTCCGCAGGCCGCTCTCGTAGCCACGTAGCTGCCGAGGCCGTGGTCGCGACCTCTTTGGATGTCCGTCGCTCGGAGGTCACCACCGTAAGTGTTGTTCCGTCTGAAAATGTAGGCTGTGGTTAATAATAATAATGAATCTCCAGACTTACACACCAATTATGTGGCCCCATGGTAAGTGCATTAAGCGCTTGTGTTACAGGTACCACACAATGGACTAGGAGAGAACCTAGTTACACCCAGACACGAGCCAATGTCGAAGAACCATATTGACGAAATTGGCCCGACCCAGGGATCGTACCCGGGACCATCCGCTTTACAGTCCGGTATAGTTACCGCTGCGCCACAGAGGTCGTAATAAGCTTTAGAGTAAGAAAATTGATGGGATGGATGACAGTCGCCCACTTGTTTGCGTAATATACGAGTTTCTTCTGTGTGTAGCGTTATTGCTGTTTGAACTCTCACCCATTTCATTCGTTCATGTGCTTATTCTTTAGATTAACGATTCAACACGTTTTATTAAATACTTTTCGGAATGATTAATCTCTGTTTGCATCGATCTTGGAAGAAACAAAACGTGTCTTTATTTATTGACATTGAAATACATTTTCTTTTCCTCTAAAGCTCCACGAGGGATTTATATCCTTGGAGATAGATTCCTTTCAGATAGTCTCAATTATAGCAGAGTTTTCCAATAAGTCTTCTGAGAATGCAGACCGACCAATATGTAAGCTTTCCTGGATACTACGAACTTAACAAATGTCAGTGAAGGTCGGAGAAAGTTAACTACGTCTTAGTATTTTTAGTTATCATAACATTTCAAAATGAGCGTATTTATTCAGTCATTTGTTTTCATATTAGTGCAAGGAAACTCGAGCAGAGTCCTTTGAATTGGCATTAGGTTCTCTTACGGATGCGTCATATTACTTGACTGGAACCTTTTTTTTACCTAATCAAAACTGTGCAAATATAATAAAATACACCTGCAAAGAATTCAAGTAATAAGAGAAAAATTATCTTGTATGGGAAATTCTCCAATTTTGTATACTTTTGTCACAGATCGTTTTGTAAATAGATGCATTAACCTATCTTCAACTCGGTTCACTAACTTCCACTCACCTGAATAGAAACTGTGTCATCTCTGAATCCCAAAACTGATCGCTAAAACCCTGCTGCTGTGAGGTGAGCCCTCGCGTCAAGTCGTCAAAAGCGTTTTGGAGCTCAAGCAAAAGCGGTCGATTTAACCAATCGCTAATGCGGACTGCTCCGACCAATTGCCGCCTTTCAGAGATCAGCCTGAAATATGAGAAATTGAAAGCACCTGAGGAAATTTTAGTTATTTAAAATGATTTGGTATATTATCGTTTATGAACTTAAAGCAAATGTATAAATTTGTATGTTAAAAGTGTAATTTACGTTCTTATTTAAGGGTTTCTTATTTCAGGTATATGAAAATCATAGTGCTAAAACTGCCCTAAATATTGAGCTGTATTAATTTGGTTTACGTTTTCATATTCACAAAAAAAAAATCACTATCCCAACGCAAGTGCTGCCAATATAACTATCATGTATTGAGGTCACGAAAACGATTGAACTGAATCCGATCCAATTATAGTCTTTATAGCTTTTTAGGCCATTCTAGGCGACATTCCTTATAATTGACTAAAGAACGACTTATTTGACAGCCTATAGGCCAAGGTTAGACTTTTGTTTTGCGTTGGTGTTTAGCATGTACCTACGCAAGTGAAAACAACCATATGATAAATTGCCTGGATAAAGAAAACCAACAGCGAATTGATCTTTATAGACTACTAAACGGGTAAGTAATTAAACTCGGTAAAAAAGCCAGCTGTGGTTAGGAATTTGAATCGACAATTCGTCTTAATTGATAAAATGATTAAAAATCAGCAAGATGAATTTTCTTTCTGGGCAAAAGAACTGTTATTTATTTCCCACCAAAAAATGTATTTCATAAAAGTGATTGACCATGAATCTTAAACTAAAGAATTGTTTAAACAAAAAACGTTCTAAGCAGAGGTCCGTAGGTGTTCCTTTTATAGCCCACGCAATGGTTGCTGAAAAATTAATTAGGGGTCTATTCATATTTACAAAGCCGGTGATTGTTGGGCTTCTAATTCAATTAAGTAAGATTTGAACTTTACGCTGGATATTGATATAAATGAAAATTTTATAATTGTCACATCTATCTAAGAAAATACCTTAGCGGTGAAATTTAGAAAGTACCATTTAAATATTTTGATTTGATTTGATTAAAAATATATTATGCTCTTTCAATAAGAACTCTATTATTAGAATAAAGAAGAATTATTTGTTAAATATGGCATTGTTTGCAATTTATATTTAAACCGGTGTCAGAGTACCTACTGAGAACAGTCTGCAGTCCTCACTGTCCAGTTTTAGAATTCTGACAATAGGTTGGACGATGGGGTAAGTATTTCCTAGAAATTATGTCGGAGGGTGTCTTGTCCCTTAAATATGACACATAATTTATATTAGCCGCTAATTCAAAGGTAGTATGAACTCTCCTTCGAGAATAAAATAAGTTATCATATAATAATAAAAATAACAGCTTATATACGTTCTAATAGTTCGGCACAACAACAAGCCTCCATTTCGGATAGCGAGAGGGATTGTACCCTTATTCACCCCGCTGGTTCCATGTATATGTTACGGCTAATACCCGAAGTGCGGCTACACCTAGTTTTAGCCGGTTAGAAGTGTTTATAATATGGAAAACTGTAAAAAAAATTTATACCTATGTATATAAAAACTGGCTTGAATCATGACTCCTTTTTTTGGGCGGTATCAAAAAAGTAACCTAACTAACCTAACCTATTGATGTTTCTAACCGGCTAAAACTAGGTAGCCGCACTTCGGGTATTAGCCGTAACATATATAAAAATGTATAGTAAATATTAAAGGAAAAAAAATAAAAATAATGTTTAAATACTTACTGAAGGTAACCTCTGATAAGTGTGTGGAAGTGTCTGAAGGCCGCGGTGGCGTGTTCGTCTAGTACACTCGGGTTCACGTGGGGGTTGTAATCGTTTATGTACCCCTGCACCCCGGGGTAGATAAGCTTATTTTTTACCATGTTGTCCGCACCTGTCATAAAGAAGTTTTAATTAATTTTAAAGATACTTCGAAAGAAAAGAATTTTCTTGGTTTATAAATATTGAAGTAAATAACAATACGTGATACGTGATAAGCCTTTTTTTATCTAGTGTTCTTATTATTTAAATGCTAAAGAATTTGTTCAAGCATGGCAAACGTGGGTGTACTGTTATTATTTAATCTCGTTTGGTTACTCAAAATTCCAATGGAATAACAAAAAGGAATATATTAAAATCATAACCTACATAAAGGATCGTTCTTATTGAGGAGAGGCTATTGTTTTCTTAGAAGTCAAATGATCTAAACCTACGCAATGGCCGGATATTTCCCCAAAAACGTAAGTCTAGACTAATGTTGACGTTAATATGCTTCAAACTATGATTAACTAAGCAAATAATTGGGCAGCGATTCGGAAACATCGCGTCATAGTACAAACAAACCTAACTTTGACCGGTCAACCCTTAATGATAATGGACTTATTCACGTAGGTTGATCAGCGTTAACTCCGAAAAAGCATTTTGTCCTGATATTAAGGCAGTTTAATTGCTAAATTATAAAAGTAGCTCATAAATATGATTTTCTTGACGGAATACGCGACCTTCCTTACCTTCTACATTTAGTAAGAATAGTACCTTAAAACTACCAAACATCACTGTTTATTTTAAATTGGGACTGTTTTTTATTGAAATACCAACATTAATTTACATTTAAATAAATTCTAAAACTTTTGCTTTTCGATGATTTATTTTTCCCTCTATAAATCTGTTTGGCGTTATACAGTTACTTTCCAGAATCACAACACAATGAAAATTCTTCCCGTAAGAAAATTCTTATCTTGGATAAAATATAAGTATAAGTATAAGTATAAGTACTATGATACTAAGTAAGGCTTAAGTTGGTTGAAGGGTTCTACGCAAGTATATGAAGTGGCCTTTTCTATTAGATACGTGATTTATGAAAATAATAAGGAATCTAACATCTATTTTCTATATGAACCAAATGATATATTAATCTATAGGTATTGACGAATAACTTTTTCTTTAAACGAAGAAATTCCATCACTACATAGTATAAAACAAAGTCGCTTTTTCTGTCCCTATGTCCCTTTGTATGCTTAAATCTTTAAAACTACGCAGCGGATTTTGAAGCGGTTTTTTTTAATAGATAGAGTGATTCAAGAGGAAGGTTTACATGTATAATAACATAGTACAGGGAAAGCAGTTTTACTCCAAATTTAAGGCGTGCGAAGCCGCGCGGGTAAAAGCTAGTAGATAATAAATTAATTATTGAATAAACATGTGTCAGGAAATATTTGTTTTTATTTATGAAATATTTACTCGTCCTCGTTCAACGGACGTACCCATCACATAAAATTACAAAAAACGAGTAAAAGAAAACATTACCAAGTACGTATGATCAAATGCCCTGATGACTATAGGCTATTTATGTCGATGTAGGTACTCATTTTCAACACGTGCAATCACTGCTTCAGTACCTACCAATCACAAATACGAGGCTATTCCTGATAACAACGGGAAAGCGATGAATCGAAAGGAATTGATGTTGGGCCGCGTTTACATTGGGACAGTATCGCATTTGCATCGCGATTGAACGGAGACCGCATCGCAATAATAGCAATTCAGCATTCAGCTAAACCGGCATACAGGTTGTTTGTTTTTGTTTTGTGCCAGAAGCATTGTCGTATGTATGAAGTTGAAGCCTTATTAACGAGAAGCTTTGTTTAATATTCATGTTTTGTTTATTCAAATAATTTACACAAAAAAAATATATCAAAAAATGAGGTCACAAAAATCTGTTGGTAAAAACCTTTTATTGTTTTTCTTCACCACCGAACTAATACGAAATGTATTCGTGACAACCACTAGATGACAAAAGGTACAAACCAGTATGTACTAGTAGATGTTAGGTAACATAATGTTGACTCCAATAATTATTTTTTAAATTTTAATTTTAGAACACTCTCTTTTTATATCTACCAAAAGACAATATTGAAAGTATGCACTTTTTAATCACTTGTAAGTTTACAAAGACTAAGTAATAAAATCTTCTTTGTTAATCTACCTTAATGGTTTAGTTAAAAAACTTTGAAACATCTTTTCCTGCAAGAATCTGTTAGCAAACTACCTCTACCGGCACTCTGACTAATTACAAAATGTAGGTATAATTTATTACTTCACTTAGAAAAACTTTAAGCTAAATGCAAATTAAAAGGCACTAACTTCGCACTGAAAACGATTGCTGTTTAAGTAAACAAAAATATAAGTATAACCCAGTGTACATAACACTAGTATAACAAACTAGTTTTACGGTTAGTAAAACTACGCACCAAATTTATAAGGTTTTATTTTAACCAAAAATCAAGCTTCAATAAGCCGTCTCCTTTTTGTGGTCTCTTAAAAGATTACTTTGATTTCCAAAAATATAATATCTCAAACAAATTATTACCTAATAGTATAGGATCCCGCTATAGAACGATATTGACATAGTTTATTTGATAAAAAACATCTTTCATCCATTAACCAGCTCGGTCGTTCTATAGCGGGATCTTATACTATAAGTATCTACTTGAAGTTTTAATGAGTTTAAATTAAACACCGTTCAACTCACCAAGGAATATAGGCAGGTACTCATAATAGTTGACTTGCTGTATCTCCGCTATGTGGATCCTGCGCGCCTCCTGGAAGATGGTCTCGTCGTCCCAGTGCGGGTTGAGCTGCGCAAGAGTGTCGGCGATGCGGTTGTGCTCGCGCAGCAGGATGATCTGTAGGACGGTTAGCTGCGGGTTCTGGTTCACGCGGATGTCGCCTGGTAGACAAATGGCTTGATTACAATGAAGGGTTTTCATAGTAAAAAATAAAGGTATTTCAGTAAGTCTTCTAATTGGAATAGATAAGAGAAAACTTTTATTTTATATTTGTCATTTTTGATCAAAAAGATAGACTAACTTAAAGTAAGTGTGGGTAAATATAATTAATATTAAAGCAAGATACATTTAATTTTATACCTACGAGAATATATTAAGTAGTGGTAAGTCTGAACTATAGTCTAAATAAAAGCGCGATTTAATAAATAAGCGATGCCATCTAGATTTATCTAGTTGTGACAAGGAAGCTGTATGTTATAAAATTAATCTGATATCAAGTAAAAAGTTACTTAATGTGTGTGAAATGTGTTCAAAACCAAAACAACGATGTTGGCAGACATGCCACACATTTTCATTACTGATTCACCCACATTAAAGCTATTCCAAATATTTATGTCTCTAATACGCATTCATTAAACGTAAGTTACCCAGTTACGTATCCCGACCCGTCAAAATCCCAACTCAATTTATATAAGGCTATTTTACAGGAAAGTTGCGAAAACTTTGAAATGAGTTCAGAAATAAAGTCGGGACCCCCCTGGGATCTAATAATACTAGGATTATATTTGATACCTACTTGTCGTTAAATTAAACGGCTTATTGTTCATTTCTGATCCTAATAAAGGTTAAAATTAGATTGTGGGTTGAAGATTAATATTTTCAGATGTTGACACGTTCCTGATTGTGTAGGTAAGGGGTTTGATTTTTCAAATAATGTTGTTAGAATGAAGTGCCAATATGAGGTGTAGAAGAACAGCATTTTATAATATATATTCTGTAACTACAAGGCTGCAAAAATAAGTTCCATTTAATAAATTTAACCAGTCTGCACCTTTTATTGTGCCATAGATTAGCAATTCGATTGCTAATTACTCACGTATATGACAATCAAAAGTCTGTTTATATAGGTACTTATACAACTTTTGTCGGTTACCACAATTTTAAGAAATAGAAGTAAGTAAACTATTGAATAAAAAAAACTTAAGTCGTATTCTACGTAGACATTCAATCAAACTTTCGTCACTCTTTGCCCCGTATATAAAATATTTTTTTTGGAGTGGTAGAGTCTAGCTGTAGGCTCTGTCTGCAGCGATTCCTGGGCTGACTCGACCAGTGAAATAACACCGTCGCACAGAAAACCGACGTGAAGTAGGGACGATGTTGCTGCGTTTCGTTCGGTGAGTGCGGTATCCGGTGCCTAATTTTCTCAAAGGCTCAGCAACTCACCCCCAACACCCACAGTGTTGCGGGTAGCCATGGGCGGCGGTGATCACTTACCATCAGCACCGCATGCTCGTTTGCTTTGCTATATTTCATAAAAAAAACAACTGAAACACTGCATAGCTCCAACCATCACAACCCACCCGTCAAATAGCACGGCTCGTTCGGCGACTGCGCGGACTCGCACGTGAGCGTTATGTTCGGGTCCTGCGGCGGCCACTCCCGGCGCCCGCGCACCAGCGTCGCCAGCCGCCCCCCGCGCCCCGCGCGCAGCGACGCCGCCTGCCCCGCGCTGCTGCCGTACACTAGCGAGAGGTCCATGTAGGCTGTGACTACTGAGAGCTGGAACAAATTTGTCTGGTTAAAGACTGCGAAAGAGGAATTGTATGTATTGTATATCTTAAGGAATAAATTTTATTAAAGAATTAAGTGCCGGACTTTCACATGGTAGAATTACAGACAATTATTGGAGGGCTGGAAAAAAGGATAGAGCTGGCTATGAAATATTCATAAGAAGATTTGAACCCGCAGATTTGCATACGTTACGTGCATATGTTATTTTATATAAAAAATAGTTTCAATTTAAGTGTTTTGTTCCCATTTCAAAATACGATTTTAAGTCCAAATACAGCTGGTTAAATTACATAATAAAACTTTAATGATATTGTAGCATTAGCATCTGTTGAACTACAATTAGGGATAAATAATATAGGTGAAGTTTACTAATTCAATAGCTTTAAATTCAAAAGATTACGTTGGTCACGTAAATTTACAAAAATCAAATAAAGTTATTTTAAATAGAGTTTGCAACATTCAAAACGTGCAGATGCAGAGTGTTCACTAATAATAAATTTCTTTTAAAATCTAATCATGTTTTGGAATTCTAATATCATTTGTGTACATCACAAGAGCTAGCCGCTGTACAATCGTAAATATATAAAAAAAGTTATACATGCAATGTTGCATGTAAATCTTTATCAAAACAAAAATTACTAGTACTACATTTATGTTGAAGTGAAAATCAAATCTAACGTAATTCAAAGTTTATACCTAATTGTATATTCATTAGTTACCTATAATTTCAACCATTCATCATCGTTTATTCACAATTTTAATGTTATTAGGTATCCAAACTAATAACAGTCTACCAATTTGACAATGTTAACAGAAGGTAATAAGGAACACCACTATTTATATAGAGTAGTAATTATAGTACCTAAGTCATTTTATTATTTAACGGTGTCAATTACGTTAACGGCCATATTGTTTCAAAGTAAATGAAGGGACACAATAACTAAAATATATTTGTTGTTATTGGCCCAATGATGTAAACACACAGGTTGTTTTTGAAACTAGGTTGCGGTTTCACCCGCGGCTAAATTACTTTTTGTGGGATTGTAAAATTTTCTAGTGCGTTTTGTATTATTCTCAATAATATTTGTTAAAATAATATTAAATAAAAATTTTTTGCTTATTTACAAGACACATAATTCATGTGACTTCTACAGCGTTACTACTTAAGTTTGTGTGTGAGCTTTATACTTGTACGTGATATGTCACGTGACCCGTTTAGAGGAAATTGTCACTTTCATACATTTTTCTTTTCGTTGTCGTTTATATCAACACAAAAGTACTAGCCTATTGTGGTCTTGATCTTTTATCTTGTAAGATTATATATTTATGAATAAGGCCATTTATATTAAAGTAAATGTTTCTTTGGAAAATGAACCTTTACGAAACTAAGTTCTAACAACGTCAATTATCTGTAGTTTTAAACTTTGTGAACCAACACGTGCTATTATTGCCTCATTTTTTAATAAATTAAGCTGTTTTAGGTTTAAAACATACAATTATATCAATTAATTATCTCGTTCACAATTTTTCTAATAGAAATAACTTACTAATTTATAAGTTTCCTAAAAAGACGTGCAAATTATAGTATAATATTGTATTACATTGTCGTTTAAGCTAAAATAGCTAAATCTTTTATACAAATTTTATCCTGATTATGAGAACACAACAAATAAAGGAAAAAATTCGTCCAGCCGTAGTTCTACAGTTATACGCGTAAATCGATTTCGGCGATTAATTATTATTTGACGACCTCTGTGGTGCAGCGGTATATATACCGGACTGCTAAGCGAGTAGTTACGGGTTCGATCCCCGGGTCGGGCCAATTTCGTGTCTGGGTGTCACTAGGTTCTCCCCTAGTCCATTATGTGTTACCTATAACACAAGAGCTTACTGCAACTTACTTTAGGGCATACATAATTAGTGTGTCAGTCTGGAGATTTATTTATAAAAAATACTTTACTAAACCAAATACTGTCGTGCACTTATTTTTTAGTAACTAGATGTTGATTAATTAATTCAATAGACTTTCAAGGCGCAAATCCCTTTGTTCGTGAACATTTGCATTGTAAAGTACAATCGATTTATCGATTTTCCGGTTACGTAAGTATTTATGATATCCGGAATCCGCTTATAAATTATTTTCCTTCTTGAGGCTGTGAGTTATTGTTCTTTTTATATAAAGATTCCCACCCTATAAATGTAATATTAATCTTATGACGTAAATCTATTGCTTACTGCGGATAATGGTTGCCGCAATATTTCATGGTTAAATAAGACAATGTTAATTAGAATCTTTTAAGTGAATTCATTATTTTTTTAAGCACTTTAAATTTGCTTAGATATTTACTTTTTTTTACTCTTTCTAACTTAAATAAAAAAGAATAGAAAACAACGACGTAATAGTATGAATTTGTTTTGTAACACCATCTCTCCCATTTCTATAAAAGCGCGAATTCGGTAAACGTCAATAAAGTGGAGGTCATAAATCAAAGTGTCACAGAAACACGTCACATATTTCTTTTTGTCGACATTTCACTATTAGGATTACACATTAGCATTGACAAGGAGATGGTCCCATTTTGGGCCCATTCCAAAGCATCGGCATGAATAGGGTTAAAACAAAGCTAATAAATTATAGGGTAAGGATGGATTTTTTTCAAAAGGTTTCTATTATTCTTTCATAAAAATAATCAAGGTTTATTTATCAGAGAATTATTCTTACGTGATTGTTTACAGTTACGTAAAAATATACTTTGAATGAACTTCACAAAACAAAAGGAAAAATGACTTCAATTTCAGGACGATATAATATTTAGACAACAAATAACACGGCTGACGTGTCCTTGTAATGTATTTTTTGTTATTTCATTTTCCCTGAACAGTTTTTTCATACCAATATAGTTTTATTTCCCTCACGTTTATGGCAACGTTGGAATAATGGCAACTTATATCTGCTAGGGGTTGTTTGATAAAGTGTATCCACTTCTTTGAAGGCGTCATATAACGGAGAGACTAAAAATAGGGTGAGTTGGGTAAATAGTTTTTTTAGGGTGAAATTTATTTATAGAACTTATTGTTACTTAATTGATCTTAATCCAGATCTAAGTTAAGAACTCAATTGAACAAAAAATAGATTGACAAAATGTTAAATGTCCAATGGGTTTATGTTTTAAAAGCCTACTTAAATTATTATTATATAATGAGGCGATTTAAGAAGGATTTGGTGGCGATAAAAGTTTAGCATTACCTTATTGTTCAGTTACAAATGAAATTAAGAAATATATTTGCTAAGCTTGCTTTTACCGCTGGGCAGGTACGATACGATATAAAATATTTTACTTTGAAGCTGTTTATTTAATAAATTCGGAATTTTTATATTGTAATTTGATATTGGTTAGGGCGGATTCTTTCATGAATATTTATTTTGTATAGGTATTTAAGCATCATACATCAAAGATATTAAATGTCAGTGTAATTTTTATTATTTTATATATTTTTCATTTACCTCAAACGTGTACCGAGAACACACATGTGCTTAGTGATTTTTATGTTTTTAAAAGTTATTATTTAAGTTCTTCGGCTAGTGAACTTTCTTGCAACTTGTTCCCTTAAAATTCTAGTATAAGATCGAGCCTAGTCTAAGCAAACTTTGAAAAATGATTATACATCGTGCTTATTCGAATCGAAAGCTGCAAGATTTATTAATTCTATTTCATGTAAAAATAATTTTTGGTTGAACCTTGAGAAAATTTTCGTTTTATTTTAACTAAGTGCCTACTTGGCAATAACTTATCCATTTTTTTCGTCTTAAATTTCTTAATTTTTAAACTCCCCTATTTTCCTTATTTACACTTAATTATTTTTGCGCAAACGAAGTTTTAATTAGAATATTTTAAGATATTATGCTTTTGACTGCTTGTTTAAGTAAATCTTCCTTATCAACAGTAACTTAAAAACCCATGTTTTGTATTCATTTCTTCGTAGCTATTCATCATATACTGGGTTTTTTAAAACATCATGAAAAGCAGTATTAAAAAACCCATTCACATTTTCCTTGTACAATGCCTTTTTTCAGGATATTTGTCAGACACAAACTGCTTAAATATTTACCGTATACATCTCGCAGGCAGCAATAACATTAACTAGTCAAAAAACCAACCACAGATGCCAAACCGATCCTATGCGCCAATAATAAGAACCGTATTGATGGTGATTAGAGTAGATATTACATTGACATCAAATTTATAAAAAGTTGATGGAGCTATGAGTTACTTTGCGTAAATTTATATGGTGGTTTTTGTGCATTATCTGCCTGTATGCATAGTAGGAGTGGTAAAATATTGGACTGTCAACAGTGATATTATAGTGAACATTCGCAGTATTGTTATACAAATTTTCATCGAATTTTAAAGTAGACCTCTGCGTCATACTGCAAACATACTGCACTGGACAACAATTCCCTATAGAATATGCTTTCAAAGTAAGACTTCTGATAATTTGGTGAAACTACAAGACACAACAATCTAATGGCCGATCTCAATATTCATACTTAATTTAAAACTTTGGTAAGTAGAAACTGCTTGTTTTTATTTTGTAACTGACATTTTTATACCAACAGTTACCTACCATAGTTTATTGTGACACAAAAACATGGATATTGGTTACCATAGAGACACATTTAACAAGGCGTAAAAGATCAGCGGAATGATTCTGTAACTAAAATTCCATCTTTCCATACCAAAAATGGAATTTTGACGTTTTTTAACCGACTTCCAACAAAAAAGGAGGAGGTTCCAATTCGGCCGGTATGTTTTATTTTTTTATTTTTTGATACCTACTAGTTTATGTCACTCGAAAGTTACAGAATCACCAAAGTAAATTGACTTACCGGTTCAGCAGGAGCATTAGGCGGGGTGCACCTCCGATCCCTGGTGGTGGTGGTCCGGACGAAGTTCATGCACTGGGTGCCCTGGGGGCCGTGGACTGGGTCGTGAGGGGATATCAGGAGAGGGGCGCATTGAGGGTTGGTGGTGGCCTCCAGCACCAGACGGCCGTTGTCGTCGCAGCAGTTCGTTAGATCCTTGTCTAAGATTGATGGAAATATTTTTAAAACTGTTTTTTTTAATAGCTTAAGAGAATTACGGTTTCAAATTTTTGTGTTTACAAATTCTATGAAAAGATTTTACCAAGGCCAAGAAACAACTTATGCCGTAAAATGATTAAGCTTTAAAATATCAACCATTTTATTTTAATTAAATGAAGACATACATGCTATGCTACATTGCTAAAAGAAAGTACCAACTAAATAGGTATAGAGATGTTTATGATACAAAATACACTGTAGAAAAATATGTTCAACTGTTGCGATACAATTGTATAATTTCCGTGATGAAATGAACAGTTTGTCAATTTCCAAGCATTGAAAGTTTTCAGGGAAATTACTGGATATTGCTAAATGGATATTGTTTGGCTGGTAAGACCCTTGAATCATTCTATCAGTATAACATGTGAAAATAAAGTTTCATCAATATATGTTTATCTTTATAAGGGTCAAAAGCTTTTAAGATATTCCCTCTTAATTGATATGTACGATATAAGCAAAATATGTTAATGATGATATAAGTAAAGTTATTCTTATACCAGGAGAAAACAATCTGAAAAAACAGTCTCACCCTAATATGAAGAATTGCTCAGTCACTTTAACACCTATCGATATATGCTAACAGCTCTACTTATGTAAATGTCTTTTAACTACATATAACTAATGGCTTACGTGTTTGCGCGACCCCCGCTGTGAGGGACATGTCGTGTGTCACAATTTGGCCCCACTGCTGGGCGTTCAAATTGAAGATTGGATCGACTAGTTGCTTGTCGGGGAACAATCGAAGGCTTATCTCTCTTGGATTCGGTAATTCCGCCCCTGACGAAGATCGGGCGAACGCGTATATTCCTGAAACCAAGTCACGTTGTATGTAAAATAGTATGCGGCATTTTATCGCTACTTACCCTTGAAAGATAATTTTGGTGTGTTAAAATAACCTTGACCTTGTATCAAATTGATGTTTCTGTATCAAAGGAGAGTTGCTTGGGAATTTATGGGCTACTGAATTTATGAAATGAATAAATTATGTTCTTATCCATACCTTATTGGTCGATCATGTTTGATTCGAACTTCTTGCGGGTATAATAAATTTCATTTTTGGACCCTTTCGTAGATCGTAGAATTTCTACCTACAAAATGCCTCTGACGAAAAACCATGCAGCCGAAAAGCAAATTTCTTGGTGATGGAGGTGTAAAGAAAATAAAAGTCACATCACGTTTCTGACTAAATTACTGTCACTCGACGACGTGTTCATAATAACCATTGCTGGTTAAATTCTTTGTATCTCACGTTTGTGTGTGCGACCACAAAATATGTGTTTAATGGAAAGAGAATTATTAATACGTAATCCCGTATCTCTCCTTACCCACATTGCCACTGCAGTACTTTAGTAAACCTATATACTTTCAACCGCAACAAATATTCCAGTACGCTACTTACTTACACAAAATTTCAGTAATAACACTAAGTGCCAAGGCACGTAGCTGTAAATCAATTAGTTCAAACTAAACCAAGTATTACCAGCAACAAACACATTCAAATTTCTCAATCTAGAGTCTGAAATTAGCTGTTACCATTTGCAATTAGCTTCCTCCAACCTAAATGTAATCTTAATAATCAGGCGCTCTTGATAAGGACAGAATATTTAAACTTTAACTGGCTCTGTCGGGTTCTGAAAGTTGAAGTTTACTGCTCTCACCACGGTCATTAGGTTAATGAAGCCTGTCCCTGGAGGCGGATGTTTGATTTCAGTCGGGCTAAAGGAAAAAGTTTTATTACAAAAAAAGGCAAAAATAAACCTACCATCAGCGTAATTATAAGGAACCAGTCTTCCATAAGGAGTGTTAGCGACGCCCCACAGAGGCTGTATCAGGTTGTTGCAAGATCCGTCGTAGGATCGGTAGCGGGATTTTGGGCAAATTGGGGGCGCCAGGCCACAAGTTTGCGTGGCGGGGTCCTGTCCCGCCCCTGGGGGCGCTGGCGGGTTGCTGAAACTATTTACATAAAACAAATAAGAAAGTTGATATTTTAAAAATGATAGAGATTTTTTAAGGATGTTTCAGTTTTTATCTCAGATCGATTTCAAAAGATTTTATAAAAACATTAAGTAATATTTATGTATTTTTATTTTGAAACTTTCAAAACGTACACGAGTATTGGTTTTGGCTTTGCTTTACGCCACTATTCACAAAACAGAAAAGCCAGCCATATTTCATGAAATGTTTTAGAAGTTCTATAGCTAGAATTTTAGAATTCTATACAAACCGACTCATGCCAGGAATTCATTCAGGCTATATTTTACGTGTTGTTAGTTGTCCATACATAAGTGTATGTGAGGGCGAGATTCGTGTATGTTACTTCTACTGAAAGGAGTTGTACTCTTTCGCAATTTAACAAGTGAATGTTGTAATTACTTTCCTTGTTATGTTTTACAACCCACATGAAAAGGGAAAATATGGTGCGGAAGCATCCAGTTTGTTTGTGGAAAAAACTGAACGGCAAAAATATTGTTTGTTCCTTTAATAAACTTGCGAAGCCGCATATTGAGGATTTTCGTCAAGTTTCAGGCTAATCTAATTTCTCAGCCTGCCTCCTCTGTCAGGTAATTTTGCAAAACAGATCATCTAAACAAGATAACAACTTCGCTACGGCTTTCTTCCTTAACTTGAGTCTATTTCGCATAAAATTTTGCCAAGATGCCTTTTGAGTTAAGAGTTTAACCTCAATCATTTACTAACTTACGGAGGGTAGGGCTTAAAGTATTTATATCAGCTGAGGTAAATTAATAAACAAGTATTATACCTACTTCTTTGTAAAATAAATTATATTAACACACCTAATAGTATTATGATCACTGCTTCTACCATTTAATACAAAGTATTAGCACTCACATCCCTATAGTAATAAGGATCAAAATTAATCACTATCATATAAATACCAAATAACCTTGGGGAAGAATTTCCAGGAACATCCGAGTGTGGTGCTGCAGCTTGGCTGGGGACAGAGTGGGACATGCAACATTCAACTTTATTAACAACACATACAGTGCAAATTAGAATAATTTGTAAGCGAACTAAGTCGTCTAAGTGGTGTGGTTTTTATTACAAAGGGAAAGATCTTAGTGGAAGCCAGTTATGAGCTTTTTGTACAAGTGTAAAATGTTAAACAATCTATTACTTTTATCAATTATAGTTTTCTTATTTTTTATGTGGACTCTAGTTAGTAAGGATTGAATTTAAGAAACCTTTCAGTTAGACTATTTAGTTTGCAAATAATCGTTTGGGGACTCCAAGTAAGATGAGTTAAGTTGGTGCAAGGGTAGCTTTGATTAAGAATTCACATGTACCTAATGTGTAGAGACATTGAAAGGATAACAAAAAGGAAGCTTTTTATTTTAAAGCATTCATTGGTCAGCATCATACTGGATATATCAAATTAATGTCAAGAATAGTTTTGATTTGTAATATATTTTGAATTTGTATGTGTAACTTTTTTTAATATAGAGCACATGTGTATACGATGCAGACCAATAAGTATTACCACAAAGTTATACATCTTATATCAACAGTGTTGTTCAAAAACATTTTTATATCGTCAGTTTAATCTATGCTCTTTTAAAATAGTGACGGCAACATCGTTAAATAGTTGCAGCATTTGTTTGTTGTAACAAATTTATTATGAGAAAGAACATGCAACACAACACACATATTAGCACATGTTAAAATATTAGTCAATTAGTAAAACACATTATTCGGAACAGAATTTATTATGATGACCGTGGAACCGTAGTTAATCTACTTTTTTATTAACTTCTTGATTGCTAACTCAGTTTGTGAAGAAAGTTTTGCAATTCTAATCCGTCTATCATTTAGTTCATGACATTACGTAAACCTATCTAAACAATGTATTACAAAGCTTAACAAAGTATGTATAAAAGATGTTTCATGTTCATTGTAGGAATTTTTATAGTCTTAAAAGAAAAATAATAAGAAGATACGAGCGTATTAGCCCATAATAGGTACAGTTTATGGGACCTTAGTGAGTAATATGCTTCTAAAACTTTGTAAAGACTAATATTCTGTTATAATATTGTGGTCATTAAAATACTTAAGTTCCCTTAGCTTCGCGTTTATCGCTCATGTAATACCTAGAACTAGATTAATATTATATAAGTAAGAAACTATAAAATAAAAATTGGTGTTTCGAAACGTGCTTGTTTTAGATAGGAATGCAATCAAAAGATAAAATCCAACCTATGATACAAAATTCTAGTCGAGAAGGTACTTAACAAGATTTCTGTTAGAACAATTTTTCTTTTTGCTATTTACAGACAAGATCTACTTGCACACAATGATATTTTACATTATCATAGCTTATAACCAATCAATTTGCACATGTTTTTCTCACCCAAAACCTTCGACCGGTACTCTCTGTCCATTAGTGCCGCCAAAGAAAGCGAACGGGGAAGCCGAACTGCTAAATGGAAGTCCGGACAAAGCTCCTTGCAAGAAGCTTTGCGCCAACGCAGTCTCCATAAAAAAAACTAATTGAAGACCCAAAACCAAAAGATTTTGTAACCTCGACATTTTTCCTGCAACAAAGAAACATATAGTTGAAATTAATGCTTTAAATGCACACGAGTAGATTCATCAGAGCTAGATAGATGAGTTTCCACCACCATGGCAGGGTAATTTGTCAAAGCATAGCCGGGTTCTGTAATTAGTGTTTGTTGCGGGGACTACACTTCCTCCAATGAATGACTCTTTGACTATTACGGGGAAAATAGTAATGACTAACGGTATCGTATTTTTTTCATATTAAAATGAACAACACGGGTGAACCTTCTCTTTTTTACTACTAATTTATCTTCCCTAATTAAGCAAGGTTTGTGTAATATCACGCAGTAATAACAAGGGGTAGAATAATAAGTCACCGAAATTTACCATAAGGTTCTGCTTAGTGCATATTTTTTACTGTTTCGCATTGTAAATCTAACTGAGTTATTTACGTAGCATTTATATTTTTGGCAACATTAACATTTATGTTAATTTCTTAACAATAATTGCTCGACGAAAACCCTTAATAATTTGTCAGGTCAACGCACTTTGGGATAAACTGCCAGGGGCTTCGACCTTTCATTTTATATTAGCAATAGCTACACCTAGATGAATCATCCCTTCGAACATGACAGATGAACGACATCAATTCTATTGTGGGTAATTCCTTCTAACACAGATATAAACGCCTATAGATAACACTATAGCAGCTGCTACACGTGCCAAAACATTAGGTACGTATAATTTACATACATGTACTGCGATACACAATGAAATCGGTTTTTTATTTGGCGATATTATCGGTTTTAGTTCCCCCTGGGATGCCCTTACTTATCCATGCTCGTGTAACATCAAAAAGAAAATGAGTTCCAAAGGCTGCCACGAAAGATATAGACTTTACTTAACGAAAATCTGGTTTCGGTACGAAAAGAAATTTGCCACAAACTCATCACAGATAAGATTCAGTATTTCTAAAGTATTTGTATATCTATATTTTGTCTCCAACCAATGAAGTGTGGTTGGACCACTATGCCAACCATTATCACCAGACACCTAATGTGATGTGGTGTTATTGATCCTTGTCCCTTTAAACTGTGGTGGGATTTTGATTTTAAGGGAAAGATAGGTAGGTATCCCAAGTCCCAAACCGCCAGAACACACTCAAAGTTTATTTACTTAAAGGTGGTTCTTATGGGAATATCGACTGTGTCAATATTTAAGACGTGATGATTTATATTATATATTGCCTTTTTTCACCGGTAACCCGTTTTTCGAGTACTATTTTAAACATTCAAGAAGTACCTACATTTAGTGGCCATGTGTATTCATGTTAAAAGTCAAAAGTAAGTTTTTAGTCCCCCAATTTTAATGAAAGTTGCATTCTATCCCCCAAAGTAACACTTTATATAAAGATTTAGATTTAGATTGCTCTTCTTGTATTTGCGGGCATCGTATTGAATGTGGGAGAAATTCCCGAATTGAGATATTGAATACGGTCTTATTAAACCACAAGGTAGATACGAAGTGCTTCTGTCGAGAGTTGTAATGTATGATACTAGTAAAGTACAAGTTTCTGCTAAATTAAACTGGCAGTGGCAGGGAAATGGCATTTTGCCCGTACTAAATGTGACTTTGTATTTCCTCATTTTAGTCCCGAAAATCCTTTTTCTCAGAACAATTTAATCAAAAAAAATTGTTATGTATCTTCGTTTTCGCTTATTTGTTTTTTTTTTAATGAAAAAGTGAAAAAATCCCTTTTGACATTTTGTTTTTCAAGTTCAAGTTATTCAATTGAAGAGTAGTAAAATAAAAATGCAATCTATTATATTTTATTTTACGATGAGATGTTGGATGTAGCTCAATCACAAAATAACTACTGAACACAATCATGCAAATACATTACACATTTGTAAATAGATAGACATAACCCACCCAACTTACATAATTCAGCGGGTACTTTTCCGAAAAATACAAAATCCTCACTGTAAATTAATGAAACGTCGAGAGCAACCGTAAAGCGAAAATCTAATTCAAAACATCTTTGACTGCCTTGACAAACTATATGCATTAATGTTGGATTTTTAGTAAAAAGTTAAATGCTTCCACGAAAGTCATTTATTAGGTACCTACATTACAAAAGGAGACAAAAACAGAGACAGTTACGAAGTACCTATGCATTTTTAAATTGCATCCTACAAATTGAAATTCAGAGAGTGGACTCTAGACAAAATAATTAATAATCTTGAGAATTTGTTCCTTTGTCGTCCCTTCATAGACTCTGAGTGATATTGCTTTTAAAGTGTATTTCATTTTATACAAAATTTTCAAGTTTTTTACCTTACTTTAGTTCAGATTTTAAATCTTTCGTTACATAAAGCAAAGCAATAAGCTTCGCCTTTGTTCAAAGAAGTTTTCTCAACAAAACGCACGTAAACACTTAGAAATGGTTTTCGCTTTCATGATGAAGAATTTCCTTTTAAAGTAGCATTTGATGCTGTATTTCATTCTTGCCGTCCAATCAATATTGTTTTGAGGTGTTACCTAACTACAGCCTATTTATTTAAAAAAATATATTTTATATTTGTTTTATAATAATCTTAACTATGTGTAGGTGTGTTCAAACTATACACTTAGAATAACATAGCTAATTGTAAGCTCAGAAATTGAGAAAGGACATACAATAATTGTCTTAATTATTTTGACCTATATTTTAATAAGACATCTTATCATTACGTTTTTAAGCTATTGCATAGCTTCTATCGCGAGCCTTGAGCGGGGATACCGAATCTAGAAATTGCGTAACGAAAATATCCTAACACCCCCCACCCCGACCAGCACAGCGGGGATACTTTTTAGTTTTGCCATCTATCGATGAATAGCAGAACTTTGAGGGATTATTGTAAGATAATAAAATTATTTTGAACAATATTAACTTCTCATATATTTAATAAAAGGAAAAAAAATGTGTTCTTATCAGTCACCACGCTCAAAAAGTTGAATTAATATCAAAGAAAAAAAACAAAGGAAAAAAATACTGCATACATAAAATAAATAAATTATTATAATTACATAAGTTGATAAAAAATGCTATGCATAGCTTTACCTTTGGCAGGGAAGGGAAAAACTAATCATAGTTTATTCTTCTCTGTAGTTTAACAGAAAATGTATCACCTTTATGTGAATAAATAAATAAATAAATAAAATAACCGCGGCAGTCTCCGAGTGCCACACGTCTTATTTTTTCTAAATGTCTCTTAAACTCTAGTGTGTTAACAGGCTTTTAGAGAAAAGAGTCGCGTTCCGTGTCAAATGTACGGTGAATATTAAAAGTATTGGATACCCGTAGCCTTTTATTGTTACGTGCTTATCATTTGTGCCCGACTGGGTACTCTACGTGAGCCACGCTGAAAGATTTCCACAAACGAAACTACCAACGACATTTTGAACAATAGCGGCTATAAAAAAATGAAAAATCGACTATCAATTGTTATTGTTGTAGGTATATGTCAAAATTATAGCTTAGTTGTGAGTGATTGAAACAATGATAATATAATGCGAATATAACTGACTTAACGTCATCGTAATGTAGTGTATGTTTGTTAATGTGCCTGTTAGTTTTCAACGGCTCTTAAATTACGCTCATGGCTTCAAAACTTTGATTTGATAAGCTAGTGAGTATGTTCTAAATGTTGTTTGTTTGAAGTATAAGGCATGAGTAAATGTTTGTACGTTTGCAACTGCAGAAAATATATTTTTATTTTCAATATAACTAGTCGAAAATAATAAGTGATTCAATATTCCAGGGTGTCCAGAATTATTAATGTAGGTATGTTTAGACATATTATCCCGACCCTCGTCTATCATATTTACTTTTACATTCTCCTGAAAGAGCACTCCAAATTGTAGCCATAAGATATCTGTCACTAATGTACCGGCATAGAATATTTGTCAAACTAAGTGTTAAACTCGATGGAGGTTCGATGACAAACAAGAATATGTGTTCGAAAATATATTTTATTAAGTTATTTTTTACGGGCTGTTAGTTACATATTTTGGAAAAGGGACAGATAGTCATTATTATCAGATAAATAGCACATAGTTGATTAATCTTTTATATTTGTAACAAATATTTATATGTTCTTTATTCTGTATTTTAAAAACGGTTTTAGACTTTATGAAGAGACAGACATTTTAATTTGTAAAAGAACGAGACAAAAGTTTTTGTCTATGTTTATCTGATATAATATTTAACAAAAAGGAACTATAAAGTACAATCGCCGTATCGGAAATGAGTTTTACAGTCAAATTGAATGGAGCTCTCACACAAAAGTGGGTCAAACTTACTTAAAACCTTCCGGAGAATAAAATCGATTACTCGCTCTGGATACATATCCAGAATAATCGGAACACAAAAGCGATTGAGGAATAAAAAACTAATCTTTGTAAAAAACAAATTCATATTTTACATACAACTCATTACATTAATTACCTTTTTGTAAAATATTTGTTTGATCTATAAATAAATCTTCCGATAAAATAATTAAAAAAGTAAATAATAACCTCCTTCATTTTTAAACCTTACAATAAATAAATAACAACCTTCATATTGATCAATGAGATATTTTCGCCTACACAAAGTACAGACTGCCTGTAACAATACCAATCAATACCAGGTATCCAGCACATCCCCACGTTACATTTTTCATCCACTTATAAATGGAATGACTAGACGATTTATTCCTTTGAATCCCATTTTCGCAATTGAAATATTTTCAGAAAATAACTCAGAAAAACCACTCGGGAAAAATCTAGGATTCTTCGTTTCATTAGTATATGTACGTTTTACTGTTAGGTATTTAAAATTTTTGAAGCTATTTAGAAGTAAAAGCACAGGAAATTAACAAAAATAAGACAAAATCGTCGAGTGATTTGGAGCGCAATTGCTGTATGTTGACTTTGCTTTTAAACCTCTCGTTAAATGCAAGCGTTTGTGTAAAACTAAACAAAAAACTAAAAAGAGATTTACTACAGAGATATGCATTTAACTGCTAGTTTGGTAAGATTGGTTAATAACCGGCCTCAATATCTTATAATACTAAGTTTAAACATAGAAAAATAATAGAGTTTATGTATCGTTTTTATGAAATAGGTATAATTTGTTATTTTTATCAATAGAAATAGTTATTTTAATTTGATAGTGATGCAAACACGAATTCAGTAAACTACGAGTATACTTAGTAGCAAAAAATTAATAAATGGATTATTGAGATCAACCGTAACATGTTTTAATTAATGCACTTTTAATTAATGAACTGTCTGATAAGACAGTTCATTAATTAAAAGTGCAGTCGAAACAATATGTCAAACTCCATTTTAAAGGTTGATTAACTAAAAGACAAAAGCTATTAAATACACAAAATAATGTATGTCTACCGTGTGGTTTGAGTTAATTAAAGATGAAGGAACACGTATTAGTACCTGTTTATAAGCAAAGTTAAGTAATTACGATGGTATAATTAATCCTATGACAGCTGTTAACCGGAATGAAGGTAGAAACTCAAATTTGGAATGCAAAGTTTTTGCGGAAGGCAGGAAATGATCTTCAAAGTAAAGGGTCGCGGTAGGAACTCTTGGGTGATTCGGTAAACTTGTTTTATTGGTCGTAATTGTTAATTAAAACTTAATGGTTCACTAACTCTAGGATGTACGTGTTAACTTTGGAGTAGGTAATCATAAGATTTGCCATATAAGTTAACTTTGTAGGGCGTTGAACTTTTTGAAGTTTTATTAGTGCTTCAAATGAATATTTTCCAAAGCTTTATTAAAAAAAGCGTCTTTTGTTTTTGATAGAAAGTAACTAATATTTTTAATTATTTTATACAAGGCGTTGCTCCGAAAGTTTATGTTGCCAAACTCTCAGTTTCCGTGTTTCTGATGAAAATCAATATTCGATTATACGGTACATTGGTGTTTGACTACGTATCACTGATTTTATTGTAGGGTTGCCTTTAATTTGATTTTGTCATAACTTGTCTTCAGCAAAGTTTTGCTATATTATAAGTACATAATCGTTGATCTTAGATAATGAAGTATTTAATATTAAACAAACAAACCTTTTCCTTGAAATGTTTCGTAACCAAAACTCGTAGTTACTATTAAGTTGATAAAGTAGAGTTTAAAATACATTGAACGGAAGGTAACTAAGTCACGAAGTCACATGTTACACTTATTCATAGTTACCAAACGTGCCCCCGGCATATCTCTCAATCACATTAGAAAGGTGATTGAATAACTCGAGCAAAGATTTCAACTTGATATACCAAAGTACAAACAAACCAATTTTATTGCCAGATAATAACAAAAGTTGCGTAAATGTGCCGTTAAACGTTTAAAACTTAATATCTCAATTGATGCTATCTAATCACTCAATTAACACTGGAAATGTTAAAAGTACTTTTTACGAATTGTTAATTGGATCAAATTATTAACACCTTGGTTTAACTGCAGTAATTTCATTTATGACAAATGTCGTTTTTGCAATGAATTGAAAGCCAATATGCGAGGTCTGTCAGTTATCAGCTTGTATTGTAGACAGCACACGATTTTAATTGAGACAAATGACAATCTAGTCACGAACATAATTTACATTTGACCTAAACTTTATACTTAATTACTTTTTTTAATTTTAAGATGGAGGAGTAAAATGTTTATTCAGAAATATACTAAAATTAGATCTGAAATAAATAAGCCTCATGTCATGCCGGTTTGTGAGTAGGCCAATAAATTAAATCCTTTGTTTACTCGTACCTGCAAAACTTGCAGCTCATATTTAAGGCATTTAAGTTAACGTGATTTATAATCTTAACTGTTTAGATCGTAACTTGAATATCAAATTAACCTGCACCTGTATTTTTGACCTATTTATATATATATATTTGACCTATATATATTCAAATGTTGATATAGTAGCCTGGGTAAGATTAGGATTGTGGCCTTCTAAAATTTTACCGGCAAAGTGTAGGCAGTTCTCAGCCACAGTTTTATGATCACAGACTTCAGAACCTAACCGTTTTGCTACATCGTCCCTATTACCTAGTTAAAGTTATTGCGCTGTAAACTAAACTGGAAACAGTCAGCACTGGTAATTTGTCTGGGGACTAAACTTTGGTAAATGTACTGGCAGTGTTTATAGTCTGTGTTGTTTTATTACCGCTCTACAGACTCAGTCGAATAAACTGGGAGTTTAGTGTGGAAAATGATCACGAGTTGTGAGTTTGATAAGAAGTCTTATCTTGTGGTGTCTCGTCAATTAAGTCGTTGTCAAAGATATCTTAATGGACTGAATCCTTGTTATTTAACTGTTTTATGTTTACGAAACCCTGAATTTTTTAACGTTTGTTTTTGTAAAGTACTTTGTTGACACATAACAGAAACTCATTTTAGACAGATAACATTTGATGATTAATATTTAAAAAAGTCAAATTAAAGTAGATAAAACAAGTAAGTACTTGGTAATTTAATACAATATTGCTACGTTACGAAAATCCATAACAACAAATTATTTTATTAACATTTAACCTACATTCACTTATTATTTTGTTATATATAACTTCTTATTTTGTACTTTAATATTTATTTTCAACAGTGTTATTGTTCTTAATATTGTATTATTTTAATAAAAGTCACAAGACTGCAAGAACGTTTTAGATATTACCTATGTATAGCAATCGGTGGAGACTTTTTATTGGCATTGAGTTATGTTATAGTTATAAGTAATTTTGTTGTAATTTAGCCGTAAGACTCCCAAAGATGAATAAATAAAATAAAATAAAATAATTTACAAAAAATATATATATCTGGCCTGAAATATTACTCCCACGCGGTAAAAACAAATAAAGCTTTTTATTACAAGCTTGTAGCAAAATAAATAAAAATATTCACACAATAGCTAAACTTTGGCCGCAACTTTTAATTATAACTTTACCAAAAATGTAAATGAATTCGGGCTTCACTCATAAATTATTGTTTTATGTTTAAACAAACAAGGGTTCCTCCATTCTTTTAACGTCGTTTTCATGCCAAGACTTTAAATATTTGCCTTTAAGTCTATGTTTTATAGCCCTTTAAGAGATTAAGCAACAAAAATAGAATTTTCAAACAAACAAATTTCTGAACATAAATTGTGACGCGTAATTGAGTTTGCTACCATAGTTATCTAAGCCTTTCTTTGCGTTCCAATAAACTATGATAGACAACTGTTGACATGAAAAAGACAGTAACATTTAATTCAAACGTCACAAAAACAAAACACTATCAGTCACCAAGTTTGCACTATAGTAGGAAATGGTGGTTGCTATTGAACAAGATTCCGACTCTATAAGGAGCCACAATATGCTTCGTAACTGAACTCGTAGTAGATATTCATTGACTTATGCTAAAGTAGGTTAAGTTCCCACGCTGTGTCTTGGTTACATTAAGTAACTGAACTAGTTTAAATTCACTTATTAACAAGACTTGAATATATGGGTAACTTAAATATTTAGAGTATACCTAATTAAGTAATGTTTCTATACGTTGGAGTTAGTTAGTTTACATTTGTTTATGTATGATTTATTAATTAATTGCCAAGCACCTTAAGCAACTTTTAGAAGTCTGGTAAGACTGTTTAGTGTGAACATTTGCCGAAATAATTTTATACAATTTCTAATAAACCCATCTTTACAACAAAAATTCTAAACATTGGTAATGTACCAACTTTTAGACGCATAAGCAAAACAATCTGTTATACCTAACTGAACTAAAATTACCTATACCTTAAAACTTAAACCTCAAACTTCTAAATATATAAAACTCAAAGGTGACTGACTGACATAGTGATCTATCATCGCACAGCCCAAACCACTGGACGGATCGGGCTGAAATTTGGCATGCAGTTAGATGTTATGACGTAGGCATCCGCTAAGAAAGGATTTTGATCAATTATATCCCCAAGGGGATAAAATAGGGGATGAAAGTTTGTATGAAACTAAAACTAGCTGCGGGTGAAACCGCAGGGCGGAAAGCTAGCTATTATAAAAGTGACTTAAAACGTGAATTAAATGAGGACAAATTTAAATAAGAGGATCATAAATATTTTCAACTTACACTTTATATTTTCAACTTTTACCTTTAAAATTATACATCCTTTTTAACAAAGAGATTATAACTGTTGAAGGTTAAACTCAATTTCTTGGTATGGCAATAAAAAAAAATACCTATAGACACAGAATTACCAATTTACTTCAAAATAGTATAATCCAAGTAAAGGCTTCAATCGTGACGACAATTAAATATACGCAATTAACACTAAAATATGCAAATTTAAATCCTCCGTCGAATTGCGGAGACCTCAAATTAGGTGCTTCTTAATTGATTGTTTAGTATCAGAAACATTATTTACTGTTGCTATGAGGTATTTTTGTCAATTTTTTCCTAAATATTTTAAACTGCCAACCCTTTTTGGAAGACAATTTACATCAAAGCCTACTCATAAAATTTAAGATCTTCACTAATTTATTAGAAAGTGATTAGTGGAATTTTGACCAAAAGGGGTATAGTTTGAGTCTGCCAGGTCACTAGAATAGAGTGGTCACTTTCTTTAAATAATTCTTATGTGAAAAATATGTAGAGGCCTAAAATAATATTTTTGCGCTTGCATAGATAGGTAATGCAAAACTATAAAACTAGTAAGCAAAAATATATATATTCAAATCCATAAACGTCTTGCGGTCTTGCTTGTCCCATCATGAACTAATAAATTACAACAGGTAATAATAAACCACTTCTCTTCAATCACATTTGAAACTTACTACTAACTAACACCCTTAACTTCGAATTGCACTTTACAAATACGTGTTTATGACAATGAACGTCATACCCAGACTTCAGCTATTGTTATTAATAATTAATTAATGTCGAAAACACCATCAAACTAGCTTGAATATTGAGCTTAAATATTAGATATTGTTACAGCAGTTACGGTCAGCGAGTAGCAAAGTTAACCTTCATCATACTAGTTTTTGAGATTTATGGCTAAATATTATAGATAAGAGTTTGTCTCAAATTATTTAAGTGTTTTAAATATAAAAGTCTACGTTTTTACGTTTTTTAATTAGTTTACTACGAGACACTTTTCAATCAATATTTTCTTACATAGACTAGACAATTGAAATGCAGATGTTTCTTAAGATAATTTATACTTAAGAGCACAAGATTACACGCGTCATAAATCATACTATTTATATATTTTTAGAAACAAATGTGTATATGTACACATAAACAAACGAAAACCCAGCTATACCCAGACATTGTCCCCTTCTCCTACTTATCTGTCTCATGCAATCCATCTCATGTGGGTCATGAGTAGACCATGGTCCGGCAGCCCTAATGTAAATCTTGGTGCCCACTGCGGTCCCACAAGTACTCAACAGCTTACCGGCTAGCGTAATGTTATTGAAGGGACTCTCAGCATTCCAGTCGCAAAACCCTTTCCTTCGAAACTATCATGTGGATTTAGATTTGGTGGCGGCTTACGCAATCTAGATGTATTTGGAATGTAGGTGTTAATGATTTACTCTTATAGATTACAATTCAGTAGGCCTGAGTAAAGTTGAAAAATTTAAAGTTCAAAAATTCTGCAAGCTTTTATGAAATCCAATATGTAGACAATTCAGAAACTATATTCCTACTTTAATATAACTTCTGATTTAAGTGTAGAATAATTAAGTATAAATGTGTTGCAATAATATTAAATGTTTTTTTTTTATTCTGACGTACTTAACTAAAGTACTTACCAACAATTCAAGTATGTCTAATAACTCTCCTTATACGTCTAATATCAAAACCATAACGAGAAACTTACAACCGGATTAATTTGGAATTAGCTACCACGAACGTTGACAGAGTATGTCACACTCAATTTAATTAATTTCAACAGTAACATTCCATTTAGAAGTACCCGTGACTAATTACATACCTAGCTCCTGGTATAAGTATAATAATAGATGATTAAAAACATTATTGCTTGTGCATCTTTGCTTAGCTTGTAAGAGTCAGTTTTGCAGAAATGAGTTTGGATTATCTAGAACAGCGGTGGGCAACCCGCAGCCCGCGGGCCGCATGCGGCCCGCCGACGTCTTCTTTGCGGCCCGCGAATGTATTAAAAAAATATACATATAAAATAAAATTTCACATAAATAAAAATAAATAAATAAATAGCCATGTCCCATAGTTGAGCACAGGCCTCCTTCTCGGATAGCGAGAGGGTTTGAGCCGTAATCCACCCCGCTTTCACATTTTGATTAAATTTAAAACCATCGAATTTTTTGTTGATATATTATTATCACAAGTGTGCCCCCCCCCCGCCTTTGGTCAATTTTTTCACCATGCGGCCCTTGCCTGCTAAAAGGTTGCGCCCCTGCCTGATCTAGAAGGTAAGCTTGACAAACAAACAAAATGTTCCCCTCAAAAGAATATTTCTGATTATTATATCTTCTAAAAAAGTCACCCTATATAGGTACCTATTTATATTTATTACTTGTTGGTACCCGCGACTTCGTTTGCGTGTACGTCATATTTGATTTTCCCATGGGTATGAGAATTATTCCCGCAGTAAAAATTAACCTACTTTTTTCCCAGTGTGTCTATATCGGCTAAGCCGATTTGACGTGGAGGGGAAACATACAGTCAGGCAGACAGATAGATAAACAGACATACACAATTTAACATTTATAATATTAGTGTGGAATTAAGGATAGACATATTAATAAACAAATAACTTTCTCGCTAGAACTTCTCCGCGCCAGTTTTATTCAAACCTTTTGAACTCCTAAAGGCACATGCTGCTACTAATGGCACCGCTGCAAGCTGTGTCCGACATCTTTACAATGCTTAAGTGAACTACCCACTTTAACTGTGGGATAAGATGGGACAAGGCTACGTAACACGAATCATGGACAAAGGAAAACTCATTCTTGAATTCTAAAGACCAAACTAACTGTTAAGTTGTTTTCTGATGAATAAGCCGTTGAATTAAAAATAGAGTTTAGGCTTTATTTATATTATGTTATACAAGTTTTTAGGAATAGTTACAATGATTTCGTAAGTGTAAGAAGCCTTATACGATTTTCAATTTTACCCTTCATAAGCTTCCTTAATAAGTAATTTAAAATCAAGAACTCATTTATCCTCAAGTCATTCCAACAAAACATAATTATGATTACTTTCATTACTTTGTGCAGACAATTCTTCGTTTGTATGCACATTAATTTGTACTTGAAGGTTGAAAATTATTATTGTTTAACTTCTTGTTACTTAATACATTCACCATAATATCATGGTCAAGCAATACAACTCATGATTAAACGTGAAACTAAAATTGAATTGTTTAAAAATAACAATTAATCTTATTAAGCCGATATCAAATAAAATATGTAATCATTGGTTTCGCTTTAATGCTGTTTGAGAGAGACTAATTAAACAAAATGTTTCGGGGAATCTTGTTTATGAATAAACGCACAATGCACAATGAAATCATAGATAAAAAAGGCTGATTCATGGCAAATCTATAAAAAATGGTCTCTCAAAATAATGGAACTTTTATAAAAATTAAAGCACAATTTAAGTTCCTCAAATATAAGTCTGATCTATATCACTCCGAAAACATACCTTCTACGAAAAACAAATTCGATTTAGTTTTACCGCCAACCCTTATATTTACTTACAAATATTAATGCTAACTTGGAGACGGTAGCATCTGGCTCACTCGAGACAGTAACCTTTTTTAAAAAATCGCAGACTATCCAGAATGAGTTAACAAAAAGACTAGACGCGACAAAACCCATTGCCAACAGACTAAGAAAATATTAGTCAAATCAACGCCTGTTTATCATAGAAAACTCATAAAAAATCACTCACAAAAAGACCTGATAAACCTATACTCATATAAATTCATGCTCTATAAAATATACTTTGGAACCTAATTTATTTTCAATCGTTTGTTATTGTCAGCGATGGAGGCCGTCGCGAATTAACTTAGCATTTTGTTTTCGAATAAAACTGAGCATGGGACAAGGTTATGTACGTCAATAACTTCTAACCTCAAAAATACGGTGAAGTTATAACCAGTAAATAGGCATTAATTGCTAAGTCGTTTTAAGAACAACCTTTATTGAATTAGATAAAGTATTGTTTTAAAACCAACCATATGTTACGAGATGAAGTCAATTCTGTAAGTTGTTATCCAGTAAACTTTGTAAATAATTTATTGCCAACATACAATTTTGCTTATATATAACTTAAGCATTGTATGTCTCACTTAAATGACCGAATGACTGTACAAGATAAGGATTACGCAAAGACCACCTATCAACATCAATCTAGTTGTATCACAAATCTTTAGATCCCGAAAGATATGTCTGTCTGTTGGTCTATTTTGGCTTGGGTTTCATTTAGTTAATTATCTTCCTATGTTTATTTCGTGTGAGGAACATTATAATAAAATGCTTAACATACCTATTATGCAATTTCTTTTATTTTCAAACTACTACTCCATTAACGATGTTTATACAGCTGTTTTGAAATGCAAAATATTAAAAACTAATAGAGTAATTAAAAAATAGCGTTTATTTAGTAAATTCCCGCACGATAAAATGAAATAACAAGTTATTTGAAGGTACCATTACGGGTGATGGAAGACAATATCTGTTTAGAAAATATATTAAAAAAAAACAAATCATTACCACTACAACTAAAAGTAATTTAGTTTTTATAGATGTTTCTCTAAATTAGTTCATACCTACACAGCATAGCAATCAAAACCCCTCATTTCTCAATATAAATATTTCCTACATAGATATATTTTACATATTTTTACCTAAAACTCAATCACAGACCAAAAACAAGAAAATCCATAAATCAAATTCTTTTCCACCAATACGGGCATCAATGTTATAAACGTCACTCTAATTGACATGACTGTATAAGGTTACCATTTCGACTCATTTTTACATACATTTTGCTACAATTTCTGTCCGTGGTTGCTATAAATATCTGTCAGTTAGCTCGTAAATTGCCCGCTACTGGAAACCCAGACTTCCTAGTGTGCCTGTCAATGCTGGTTACATGTGCTAGTGATTTAAATTTTATTACTATTTGGGGGTCGAATCTGGTTGTTCCACGATGTAGCTGTTCAGTTACGAAACGAAGATTTATTTGAGACGTTTCGTCGATTGCCTGACTGTCGAGATATAAAATAGGCACTGTTGGCTAAGATAAGAAATTTTGATACACTTTAGCGTTATTTATTAATTATTAGCGTTGCAATAGTATGTAGGTATCCTTACAGACCTTTTTTATACAATTTGGTTGTTTTATTTTATTACATAAAGCGATACAAAGAAGTAGTAGTAGTACCTACATACTACCAGTTTCTATTGTTTGATGAATAGATAAGCCCTAAATTGTGCCTTACCTTATTCAAAACAAGAACCCTCTGAAATTGAGGTTCCTAGATGATTTCAAATAAGAACAAGAAGTCGAAACTTTGGAATTTTATTTCAAGCGACCAAAATTTCAATTTCTCTGAATCTTGTTTTCCGCATTAATAAACACAATAATAAAACAGATTAATTATCGGTATTCAGTCAGGAAAAGTTAATCAATTAGGCTTATTCCCGACCGTTCCAATTATTATCAATAAATACATAGATTTATTATCTTCGCTCTCGCTCTTTCTAGATGGAGCACTGGTACTCGTAAAATGCGGCAAAACATAAGTGTGCTGAATTCAGCATACTCGAACCTACCCGAGCTTGTGTCAACTTTTATGCAGGGGCGTAGCCGCCGTATCAATTTTTTGGGGCCCCCGAGCTACAGGGGCCATAAAATAGTGAAAACTTAAAAAGAATGTATTTTTTTAAACCTACACATTGAATATAGCTTACTTTATTCTTTTTTTTTGAACAAATTTCCATAAGTCCATACGTTTCCAAACTGACGGTGTTAAAAAAGTAAAATATTTTTTACAAGATATAGGACTAGTGGCTGCTCGCGACTCCGTTCGCGTAGAAGTCGGTTTCCGTGGGAATGCGAAGTTTCCCGTGGTCAAAAGTTCCCTTAATTCTTGTATACATATATTTTTGGTATCTAGAACCATTTTCGCAGCGCACGCAAGGAAGCCCTCAAGGATGAATAATTTTCCCCGTTTTTTTCACATTTTCCATTATTTCTTCGCTCTTAATAGTTGCAGCGTGATGTTATATAGCCTAAAGCCTGCCTCGATAAATGGGTTATTCAACACAAAAATAATTTTTAAATTCGAACCAGTAGTTCCTGAGATTAGAGCGTTCAAACAAACAAACAAACAAACTCTTCAGCTTTATTATATTAGTATAGATTTCTCGTTTGGAAATACATAGTAAGATCAAAGAGGATAGTCTGACAGAGGATATACTCGTATATAAATAAGTATATTTTGATGAAACTAGTAATAAGCTACTTTAATAAACGAAAACTGGTTCTAAAAGTCACTATTTATTATAACATCCAAAACCCTATAAACGTGTATAGTAAAACCCATAAATGAATAAGCAAAAAGAAACATATTCTTTGTGTTTAAATATTTTTTTATAGGGCCCTTAAAAATATTGTTACTCCTACGCCCCTGTTTTTATATGACATAATATTTGACATTAACCCTTAACCACCTAGCACCTATTTTTGTCCTGTTACCACCACCGTGCGGTCGCAAAGACCGCTAATAGATAATTGCGTTGATTTTAGGATTTCAATTAACAAATTAAAGTTCCGTAACAAAACATGCAAATTTATACGCCAATGCTTCGTTTTAGCACCAAATATTTGCTATTAAATTATAAATGTCTTTAGGAACTGAAAAAAAAAATATAGCAATTGTTTCGTATTTTTGTAAGTTTTTAACATAAAAAGTAGTAAAAAATAACTATCAATTTTTTTTATTAAAATTATATTTGAATTTTATAAAACATTACGGTCTCTGAGACTGTAGGTAGGTGGTTGATGGTTAAAAAATAGTCAATTTTAAGAGTAGTTACTAAAATATAACAGCTTGCAAGGAATGTCAGGGGTCATATATAGATGGCGTTTCAAAACTTTTGAAACATTTATTTTTTATTGCCAAAATGATTGAAAAACGACAAAAAGACAGATGTGTAGTTTCCGTTTTGCAGAGCTTGAATTTTTTACGTATTATTTTGTTGCTCAGCGAGGATGATAAGTAAATAAAAGGTTTGGACTTAAGCGACATCTTGGTTTGTTCCAAGTACTAAGTCAGAAAACATGTTATGGTTTGGTCAGAGGCTTTTCGAACAGTTATGTATTATTTGACACACGAGTTGGCACGAAAATAAAAAACTGCCGCAAGATCAAAGCTATTGTTTACAGGCAGTGCTCCATCTAGTAAGAGCGAGAGCGAAGATAATAAATCTATGAATAAATAAAAGGTCATTAACCTCAATGTCAATCACTGCGTGTTTACGCAAAATTTAATTAAGTCTTTGCTTTTTTATATAGTTTTCAATTGAAAAAGATAATAAGTTCTGGGTCAGATTTATTGGAATAGTTATGTTTAATATGTAAACGATCTTTACCTCTATAGGTTCGTTTGCAAGTAACTCATTTAGTTCAATCAAAATTTAATCAATCTAAATGGTATTAATATACGGGGCTTCCGAAAACAAAAGCTGGACATTGCTGGAGGGGTAACTGCTTACGTTTTAAGCAAAAATATTAATGGTTAAAAAATTTTTTTTTTACGTTTATATTTAAAATTGCATTTATACTATCAGATTTAGCGATGATTTCAAATAAAATGGATTTTAATATTATTTGAATTTAAAAAAATCGCAACTGAACCAACAGACGATGTGTGAGCGTTAATTTCAAGCTGCGAATATGACTTTTCTATCCTTAAACCTTTTTTTAATTTAGTTACTATTAAGGCTCAAAAATACATGCGGTTGCAAGTTTTGGAAGTGGTCATTTTACACCCGTTATATTCTTTTTTTTATAATTAGAATTTTTCTGCATAACAAAAACTCTAGAAAAATGTTATGGCTATAACTTCGTTTTCTATGAAAAGGTTAAATAACAATTCTAGGAAAATCTTTCAAGCTTCTTACAGACTAAACAGTTGTCGTGGAGAAAACAAAAAGTAGAAATTCAATGCAAAAAACAATGCTGAGAAAGCAGTAAACAAAATGGTTAAATAAACAACTTGTAATTTATTTTTTACGTTATAAGATACTTAACAAACTCTTAGTTTCATCATTCAATTACAAAAAATCGTTATTCAGATATCGATTAAGTGTTTAAATATTGAGCAGTATTAAACGGTATTACCTTCAAAACGTAAGCACGAGTTAACCCTAGAAATGGCACACAGATAGGCGCAAAGTAAAGTTCAAGTAATGTCGCCTTGGGAGCCTAGAGGGCAAAGCGTGACTTCTAAACCTAACTATCTATTGAAACATTTGAACCACATTCTAAGCCTATCGACCTCCGTAACTACTGCGGGGATAAAATAAAACGTGCAGGGACATAAAGCAACTATAAAAAGGCCGCTGAATTGGCGAAAATCGGTTAAAGCACGTTTATTTGCTACATAGGTTTGTTTTATGATTACGAGCTTTAACTATTTGACTAGTAGCGGACGTGACTCTAGCAAGGGACTAAAATTTCTCAACACTCATGTAAATGTTTATAATATATAATATTTAATCACTACATAGTATAAAACAAAGTCGCTTTCCGCCGTCGGTGTCTGTATGCTTAGATCTTTAAAATTACGCAACATATTCTGATGTTTTTTTTAATAGATAGAGTGATTCAAGAGGAAGGGATATATGTATAATAACTTAGTAAAGTTCGGGTTTTTTCCGAATTTAACGGTTGCGAAGCCGCGGGCAAAAGCTAGTATTATAGTAATATTGTAAAGTTTTTAACCAATTGTACAAAAATGAAACTTAATATCGCAAATAATAATAATTATAATATGATATACATATATTACTTGATTTTAAGTATTTTTTTCATTATAACATTGTTAGCTTTCGTCAGTTGCTCCGAAATAATTCTGTATCCAATCAATCTCCCAAGATTTTATACACATACTAAACAATCAAAATGTTTGGCCTAGTTACAAAGTCCACAAGTCTTTAATAGTTATTATCTACTACACGTCTCAAATATAACAAAAACAGAAGATCAATCCCTAAATTACCCCACATAAAGTATTCCGTAAGTAAGCACATAGCGCCTGTAATAAAGGGAAGTAAAAGAAAAAAATACTCAGGCGCACATAAGGAAACAATAACACGACCCTTACAAAAAGTTTGGCGCGTGAATCCTTGAACACACTGTGGGTAATGCGCCTCGAGTGATATATAATGACTGTTGGTCCTGATGAAATTCTAGTATTGTTTTAAAAGTTTGACGCAATAAATGGGTGGGTAGATGTTAACGCAAAAACTAATAGAAGGGATGAAATATTGATAGGAAATCCTACTAATATTATAAACATGAAAGTTTGTAAGTATGTATGGATGGATGGATGTTTGTAACTCTTTCACGTAAATACTACTGGACGGATTTAGATAAAACTTTGCAGTTATATAGGTCAGAATAACACATAGGGTACTTTTTACCGCGGGAAATCTTCTCATTCCCACGGGAAACCGACTTCCACGCGAATAATAAAGGATCAGTTTGTTAGATTATTAGTACCACTGTCAGGTAAATAAGTATTATATCTGAGTATGATATTACTTTCAACAAATTGATTGCCGTTTTAATGTCCCGCACTTTCAAGATACATTAATAACTAACAAGATCTAACATTTCTCATCATATGTTTTTGGCTTCATTACCTAATATTGCAAGTTTACCGTAGTTTTTTTGATTTCCTTTTATGTTCCAGAAATTGCACTCATAATTTTAATAAGGTCGTAAAATTATTCATTGTTTAAGATACATTAAAATACTTTTGACTGAAATGGTGCTGCCGGATACAAGTAATTAGTGCCCGAGTAGGTATTGCAAGATAAAAATACCATTAATTAAATTCTTTGCGTGAATAATTAACTGATTTCATGGGTGCCGATCGACATTCTAATCTTATCTAATGAATTGATAGTTTGATAGAATCCCCTTTACTTTACTTATATTGTGCCAAATTGTAAACAAACGAAATATTTTTGGAAGTAGAAATTAAATGCGATTATCCAGGTATTTTTGCAAACATACAAAAAATAAGTGATGAACATCAATATTTTTTTTAAATACATTTTTTAAATATTTTGTTACCTGTTTTTGTTAAAACTTACTTGTTAGTATGTTTCTGTATAAAATATTGCACTTAACAGATAAGTAATCTAATGTTTACAGTTTATATGTTTCTGATTGAAGCAGGCTCTAGTTAAGTGATTGTGTTATATCAGTTTAACACTTCAAGGGCGGAACGCCTTTGTTAAAATGTTTATTGTTAAAGTATTATTAGAAAAACGTGGAAGTTAACATGATTTTAACAATCAACAATCTGATACGGATTAATTTATAGCTTTAAAAAGTTAATCATGATATTTATTTTTTGTTACATTCTTGGTATTTATTCAATGGTTTTAAACACAATACGCATATGATTTTTACGATATGCAGAAGAGTGAAAGTTTAAAGGAAGACTTTTGCATCCTAAAGTACCTACAGTTTGGTTTTACTTGCTTAAAGAGTGCTTATTTATAGCGAATATCTATGTGCGACAAGATTACATCTTAGAAGCATTAGGACATATACTATTGGTGTTACGTTATTTCTTTTTATTATTATTATTACTTAGTTCTTGGTTCAATGTAAGTTTTCTAAAGCTCAAGAAACAACATTATATCGTTTGGGTAATCAAATTTAGACTTTTGCTTTTAGCACGAATGTTGAATGAACAAACAAACCTTTCTACTGATGTAATTTCAAAGCATATCTAGATTTCACCCAAACACGTGGTTTGGTACTTAATTCACTAATCAAGCTAACTAAATAATTTTTCTGTAGTAGATTAAGTTAATTACTTAATTCACTAATAAAAATAACTAAGTTAATTTTCTTTCAAGTTCATAAATACCCAATAGTTAATTGACGATACCATTTACAAAGTTTTAATTAATTTTGAAGTAAGCAATTTACATTTAGGTCTTAACTTTTTATAGTGAAAATCTATTTAATCCATTAAAACTCTCTTTTCGTTTTGATATCACAATCAAACAATATTAATAAATGTAATAAATGATTAACTTATATCTTCCAAATAGTAATAACTTGAGAAAATTTGTTCCGCGCCCGCAGCTACGAAATAATTAACTTTAGTAATAAATTAACCTTATATATTGATAATTTAACATTTCCATCCCAAAGTTTTGTTTTTTTTATAAATATACAAAAAAACAATGAAAAAGATTTCGATATTTCAACTCCTTTAAAAGTGACAAAAAAACTCACCCCCATAAAAAAATATCGGGAGCTTTACCACAAGCTTTTAAAATCAATTCCTTGCAGTTATAAACAAGCTAACATATGACTGGGATAATAAGACGTCACGGTACGAAAAACCTATAAATAGCTGTTTAGGTATCGCAATAAGTGCTTGGTTAAGCTACGATGTCACGTAAAACCGTAGTTCTAACACCTGATAGTAAACAAATAATCACAACATATGGCTTGGCTAATTAAGGTCAAATAAGTAATCACGATCATTAAGATCAATTTATACTACTCAACTTATAATAGGTAGCTAATAAAGTCTAATACAGTTAATAAACAAACGCTTCTATCATTTTTACTTCAATAAACAACAATCAGAAAGCGAGTTTTCCACGACTTTATCAAAATACCAACACATCGAGCCTTTTGTGTTCTACATTCAAAATAAACTGACGTTATCAGCAGCGAAACATTCAAATAAATGACGTAAGTAATGAACTGGGGGAAAAGATAAATATCAATTTTCGAGAGGCATCAACGCAACAGCGCGATGGGGTATCAACTTTACATCTTTAGAACGCAAATCAGACAATGAATGAGTTTGATATTTACGGTTTTAATATTAAAACAATGAAGAGAAACGAAATATTGAAATTTAACCATCTCAAGACTTAACGAGTTTCTTTGTTTGAAAAATATATTTTACTATTTCAACGTTTCAAACGCCGCCTCTTTTATAATTATGATTAGCTTCAATGGTTTCCATAATAGGCTTTCAAGTTTATGAAAGACGATTTTCCAATTCAAGTAATTACTCTTACTTTAATTTACAATTGGGACGGAATATTTTTGGCGATATAACGAAATTATATGAAATACAAATGTAAGTAAGAAAACTAGATCTTTATTACTCCAATATAAAATAACTTTTTAAACGTTAAATACTTTTTTCTTTTCTAAAGTAAGTGTAATTCCAATGTTGGATCTTTATAACTAAAATAACGTTTATGAGTTATTACTTCTTAATTAAATTTAATAATTCATATCAATATCATTCAAAATCTGGACCTATGAACTTTATTTTATTTTATTAAATTTGCTTTATTTTCGTGTTCATTTATTTAAAACTAGTGGCCGCTCGCGACTCCGTTCGCGTAGAAGTCGGTTTCCCGTGGGAATGCGAAGTTTTCCCGCGGTAAAAAGTTCCCTTAATTCTTTCATACATATATTTTTGGTTTCTAGAACCGTTTTCGCAGCGCACGCAACGGAAGCCCTCAAAGATGAATAATTTTCCCCGTTTTTTTCCATTTTCCATTATTTCTTCGCTCTTTATAGTTGCAGCGTGATGTTATATAGCCTAAAGCCTGCCTCGATAAATGGCCTATCCAACACAAAAAGAATTTTTAAATTCGAACCAGCAGTTCCTGAGATTAGCGCGTTCAAACAAACAAACAAACAAACAAACAAACAAACTCTTCAGCTTTATAATATTAGTATAGATATACGAAATTCATTTTTTTAAATGTAACTGAGCAGACATTTATTCAACTTAATATAAATAATTTTATAGTATTATTAAGACTATTAATACAAAAACACTTGCCAAATCGTAAGTTCCTTTTGTTGCCAAATTTTATTTTTCTTCTTCCCAATGATATATTTGGGAAATGAAAAATTTAAATTTGGCAAACGTTCAACTGGCGTACGTAGTTTATGTCCCTTCACGTAGCTTTCAACTTTATATTACAACTAACACTGCGTTTTTAAAACAAGCAATAAAACCTGAATTTATTGTTCTTTTGTAGTGTAAAAACATGAACCAAAATATATGAGTTTCTTGCTGTGGTGTTCGAAATAGTAAGTTTTACTATTACCATTTAGATTTGATAAAGTGATTGGATAGATAAAAGTTTCTAAAGTACCCACATTTTATAGATTTTATCCATTGATAGAGCTTTAAAACTTTTAGGATTGTTTGTAAGAAGTGAAACTTAAAACTGTATTCTCTAACTGACTATCACTTACAGACTTATTCAAATAATTTTAGTCATTAAAATCGATCGATCGTGCTAAAGTATCAGTTAGAAATATTAATATCATTATCATTATCATTACATAGTATAAATCCAAGTCGCTAATTCTGTCTGTTTGTATGTTTGTCCGCTATCTCCTCCTAAACTACGTGACGGATTTTGATGCGGTTTTTTCCATCTTTTAGGTAATTTGTTAATTTAAATTTGTAAATATAGAACATTCGAAAAAAGTTTCTTTAAGTTAGCCAAAATTCAATGTTTCGTGATCAAGTCGGGCAAAAATGCGTGGGTGGGTCGCTAGTTAATAATAAGGCAGTTATTTGTGTGCAACAATTAAAGCTTCTCATAGTGTTCAACTAATGTGGTCATTATTTAATTGCTAGAATTTTGGTTCTCATATCTACGTCGAACCCGTGACATTGAAAACAATATTAAACCTAAGTAAGAAAAACCGTTTATTTCTTTAATATTGTCCACATTGTTGGCCGCAAGCCGTTAACAAGTTTCATGAGAAAACTTAAATGATCTTAACACCGAGTTGCTGAAGCATCTACAATCTATTATAAAGTCGACAAAAACAATTATTACTTTAGTTTTACAACTTTTTATAGGCGGAGAGCTTGTTTCTATATAGAGGAAGATATTTTGATTAGGTTTGAATTCGCTTACCTGTGATGTTATTGATTTTATTTTGTAGTTCATATTAAAATTATAAACCGTTTAGAAAGTAATTCAATATAAACTTAAAATTGAAATCGAAGGCCAGTGCTACCAACCCCTCGTTAGGTACGCGCGGTAATGTGCGTGAAGAAACTCCTCATAATAAATTTGTTTTCTTACGACGGCGATTGAGATTGCCTCGAGAGTTGATGCTGAGCTTTTAATACATTCTTGTACGTTCATATAGAACTGGAAACTTACAGAAATTATGGTCATCAGATACATTATATTCTTTCAAAAAAATATATATAAAAATATTTAAAAAAAAAATATTTTATATGCGCATACGCACATGCTTCGTACAAAAGACTTTAACGAGATAGAATCAGCACTTATTACTTAGTTGATACAGTTATTTTCATATTTTTTTATATCACATTTTATTATTTTTCATTATTTTTTAATTTGATAAGAAAAAGAAAACTAGGTTAATGAAATAAGTTAACAGCAAATAAAATCAATAACCCTGATTTCATTGTTATTGCGTGTTTAGTAATATTAATAATTTAGGAAATCGATTAATTGATGACATTATGAAAAGATAAAATTATGGTGAGAAAATTAAAAAGTATGATTTCATTGTTATACAAAATAAGGTTAGTATACCTTTTGTTTTGTAATTTTGCCATATGATAGTTCTTTCAATTAAATAGTTACCAATTTAAGGAAGTCATAAAAAAAAACAATTAACTTTTACTTCTTATCGCAGTAAAGACATTAATATTTCATATATCAAGCGATACATAATTACATACGTTACATATTAGCAATGCTATAATTATCCAGTTTTTCTGTTTGAATATCATATCAGTATTATTTACGTAAATGTGAATTCTGTCAAAACTTTAACTAACTACGAGTAATCGTTTTATATTCATTGTATCTACAATGGAAGGATTTTTTCATAAACTTCAGCAATAGAATTAAAAAATGATTTATACAGTACCTATTACATAATATAAATCCAAGTCGCTAATTTTGTCTATTTGTAAGTTTGTCCGCTAACTCCTTCAAAACCACTTAATGGTTTTTAATACGGTTTCCGCGACCATAAAGGTATTTTTTCACTCAACATTCAGAGAAAGTTGTTTTAAGTTAGCTAAAATCTAATGTGTCGTGAAAAAGTTGCGCCAAAATTACACCATTGCAAAGGTCACTTGTACCAAATAAAGGTCAAAGGTATCTCATACCAATATTTGTAAGAATGCGATCGTAACATTTTAAGTTCATCTGAGAAAATTAATTAAATATTGCGAATTTAATTACTTACTAACAAATTTTAATTAATAATTTAATTATACATATCTTATAAAGGTCATTGGTTCGTTTACATTAAAGCTAACACATTAGGAATGTTCAAAGCTAGCACTACAGTTAATATCCTGTTTCTGTATTCATGTCAATTTTGCGTGGGAAATTAAATTAATTTTCACTGACTATTCCCATTTAGTAAAATAGAACAGTAGTGCCTATGTGAAATAATTACGTTAGTAAAATAGAATCGATTTTACCTTTGTGGAATCGTTGTTACACCCGAGTTGTTCTATTTATACCTTTTGTCTGTTAATTGACAACCAACAGTTGTTTGGGGAATCGAAAAAGGGTTTTAGTGCTAATTTAGTTTCTTACTAACTTAAATGTACACAGCGGGCAAAGTTTCGATGTAAAATAGATTTTACATAAAATTATAGATTGAAAAAGGTAGTCTTATCTTGTTTGATATAATTAAAAAAATCTTGTCTGTTAGACTAATAAAATAGAAAAACTTTATTCTTCAATATTAAAAAAATAAAAATGTGAAATCAAATTATATAAACGAAAAACATCAATAGACAGGGGTGTTTCGTCGTTTCGCCCCGGTCCTGAAAGCACCGCGGTGCGAAACGCACAACGACGCTTTTTGAATTGGCCGATTCGCCCCGCGGTGTCAATCAGTGAACAACTTTTTTCGACTTCGTCGTTTGACACCGCTATTTTATAAACCAATGATTATGTACAGTTTAAGACAAAAGTGAATCATTTGTGTGAGTGGGAGGAAGGGCTAAGTCCATCTTGCTCACACCACATTTCTTATACAATAATATTATTGCAAGACTGTACCGAAAAGGGTGTTTCCGATGATTTAAGTTTTCTTTAGTTTTTTCAATTTAGAGGCTTGATTCCGACTGAGACATCGGCGCTCTTCGGCCTGTTCATATTCTAAACCGAGCAATACCTTAAAGAGAGCACTGTTTTAGCGAATTATTTTGACTATCATTTTCACTATCCTAATCGTCGAAAATCGTATTTTTAACTATCTCTCAGCGCCACGAATCTTTATTAATAAAATTTAAACATAATATGAAAGATATTTATACATATAGTTGTTGAAATAAACTTAAATCTATACACTATTATATGAACATTAGTAACAATAAACTTAAATCTAAGCCTAAATATGGTCGTCGTGCACAGGGTGTCTTCCGTTAATTCGTTATATTTTGGTAAGTAAATACATTTGTATGTAATATTATTTGTTACAATATGCATTTTTAGAGTAGTACCTATACGTTATTACATTACAAAACGTGAATTATGAATATCACCATTAACCATTTGATAACTCCGAATACTTTGCGTTTCTACGTTTAATCAAAAATGTATTTATTACTTATACAATATGTAACTACGACTAAATTGAGTTACATGTACGAATAATTAGAGAATATTTAAATAAACCCTACCTACCTATTTAATCTACAACTTACTTGTGTACTCAACTGTACAAAAATCAATAATAAGATTTTTGGTGGTGGTGCCAACTGACGAAGTCGAAAAATGTTATTCCCGTTTGACACCGTTGTTATTATTAACTAGCACCGCGGGGCGAATCAGCCAATTCAAAAAGCGTCGTTGTGCGTTTCGCACCGCGGTGCTTTCAGGACCGGGGCGAAACGACGAAACACCCATAGACAGACATATGTCTCATTTTAGTTGTTTGTTCATTATCATTGGTAAACACAAAATATTCACTTTCTATCTTGCTTATTAAGTACCTAAGCCATTTCGGATTAATGGTAATCAAAAATGAAATTATAAAAAATTAAGAACCAAATAAACTACTCACTACACTAATAAAAACAACGTAGTTACCTGTTTATTTAATAAAACGTAGGTGAGAATTTTGCTTATTTTTCTCTTCAATAACTTGTTATCCTATATTATAGTGACTATCAACGAATCACAAAAATACGCCTCAATTATTGTTTGCTGTCATGTGAAAGAAAAAGGTTTTGACAGAAATAAACAAAAGATTGCTAATTCAGTAAAAAAGCTCTCAGTTATTTACTCGTTTACGGTTATGCTCTATACCCAAACAATTAGATCTATAGCAATGTAATAATTAAACATCAAACGAACTTTATAATGATTCTTCTGGCTTCTTTATTCAAAGTAGAAATAGTAATAGTAAATTTACAGTTTCGCCGCCAGATAATTTCGGTTCAAAGACATTTTTATGCCATTGCGAATTTAATAAAACTTGCCCATGTTTGCCTACGTCAATATCAATGTTTTACATCAAGTTGCTTCACTGTAAAATACCAAACAAGTATTTTATAACCTTCTCATCTTATAAAGAGACCCTATCCCTTCGAAGCCATATAAAATATAAAAAAGGTAACTTATTTATAGTCCATTGCCTTTGTGGTTATGACAATATATAATATATATTGGCGATTGATAAGAACTTTTATATTCAGAAGATAAAATTCTGAAAAGAGGCCTTTAAAAGAATGCGTACAAAGTTATCAGTTTTAAAATATGGGTAGGTATTCTAATATTTTGTTTCTTGTATCAATGAGTGGAAAACATTGCTTTACTCATTTCAAACACACTGCGGTCAGATAATATTGGAGGAATCTTTTAGAAATAATATAAATTATAAAAAGAACATCTTGAAACTAAAATAATCATATTTCCGCATATTTATGGAATTTTTTAAATTTATTAAGACTTAAAAACCCAAACTATTGTTTTTCATTTATACGTATAAAATTAACATAATGTTTACTTTTGATTATCAATTAAATCAAAAACATGTAAACAAAAACTACGAGTCAGACCAAAACCAGCATATTTTACGCATATTTTATTTTACTAAAATTAAATCTGCATATTAGGTTGCTGCCCTGTCAGTTAGAGTTACGCGTGATTCTCGTTTCATTTTAACCTGCCATGCTCAGTGCCTAATTGATATGTAACTAGCTTTAGAGAATCTGGAATTAAAATTGGGGTATAATAACGCTGCTTAGATTTTAGTAATAAGTAATCCATAAATTATTGAAAATTAAATAACACAGACAGTAAAAGTCATTTGTCTGAGTGATCCTATAAAATATGTTTGATGGTGAAGAAAATATCGTGAAACGTATGATAAAGTCTTTCTCCAGTTCCGAAACAATCTACATAGGTATAGATTTGTCTAAATTACGATAAATATGGGTTTTAGCACTTAGTTATTTTTTGATTACTTGGATCTAACTATTTATAAGCTAATTAACCGAAGAATTAATATTTGAACTTGTAATCAGAATATAAAGTACTTAATATCATTTCATGTGTGGCATTTTTATTCAGGCTTTTTTCTGTTACTTTTAAATCACCTGTCAGTCAAGCGTAGTTTAGCACAAACTTATTTTCAAAGTATAACTTTAACTACTTATTAGTGTTTCTAAACGACGTTTCTAGGTTTCAAAACGTGACCTTAAATTAGAGCGCGGAAGACTTAAATTAGAGTGATGAGGGTCCCCTAATGGCGACACTTTAGAAAACAAATGACTGTCGAAAAATCTTCCCCAGATTGATGCTAACAGCTTAAATAGTTAAACGATGAAACTGGAAGTTTCGAAAACACTTGAACAAAAATAAAGAAGAAATCTGTATCCATTAAAAAATGACGTATAAATATGCTGCTTATATCTCATCGCAAAATTGCTTAGGAAAATCTTTTTTATTTAATGTTTTCTTTAATCTGAACTATTTATTTAAGTGTACCAAAGCAAATGTGGACATAACAAGTTAATTAAAAATCCGCAGCGCACTTAAGCCTGAAAACTTCTAATTAAAACTGCAATGTTTGAATAACAAAAATAAGTCTGCTTTTCTAGTTAATTTTTGTCAACGCATAGGGTTTAGTACTTTATTAATATTTCTTTTCCTTTTTTATTTTAGCTTACGTTTGTATAATTGTCTAGTTTAGTATAGAGAAACAATATAAATAATATACGAAGTCACTTAACGAATGTCTTTTATAATTTGTTCACGTACAATATTATAAAACACTGTCATTGTTTAATAATCTCATTTTGAAGCATCGTATTGAATCGATACCTATATCGGTTCTTACGTTTCTTCTTTGAATGATAATCAAAAAAAAAGAACTGAAAATAATAAAATAAAATAATAAAATAGCCTATATATGTCCCATAGTTGAGCACAGGCCTCCTCGGATAGCGAGAGGGATTGAGCCGTAATCAACCACGCTGGCTCGGTGCGGGTTGGTGGATCACATGATGGATTATCATCCAATCATGTGGGTTTCCTCACGATGTTTTTCCCTCACCGTTAGTGCGTGATAAACATGTACATAATTTAAAAAATACCAAATTAGTGGTAAACCCTAGTGGGGATCGAACTCGGAACCTTCGGTATAGTAGACCGAACCTGTTGCCACTAGGCTACCACGCACTTAAACTGAAAATATTTCAAACTAATTTATAAGAGTCCTTATATGTTTAATAAGTATTTATTTAATACGCAACTGTGAAATTTTCGAAATATTTTCGTACATCAAAGCTTCAACTTAACAGGTTGTTTATTCAGACCGCTAATATTTAAGACTGAATTACTTTTACACAGTGTATTAGCAAAAGTTAATCAAAAGTAATTGAAAAGTCCCTCTGAAGTGTAAGTACGTACTCAACACTTGTTAAGCGTACCTACTTACTTACACGGGTACAGTCAGCTCAGAAAAATTATACTTAATTCGTAAACAGTTTCAATATAAACTGTATGTTAGGTATAGCAGGTTAATATTTAAAAAAATATGTCTATGTATTCGTATATATTTACTGCTTTCACTTAATTTCAATTTTCTATTTCTGGTATTCAGAAAGGGATGTCTTTAGGTATAAGCAGTACCTCTGTATTAATATTTCTCGCCTTATAATTGTCCTTTTATAATTGAAATGTTGTGTAAATATGTAAATAATAAAAACGAATAAAAAAACCAAAACTGTGATACATGAGGCTGACTGTATGAGGTAAAGTCAGGTAAAAATTCGATTAAAAATTAATTATTTTTTTGCACGCTCTAAAGCAAATTTTCATAACATTACAAATTACTTAAAAGTCAATTACTTGCAAGGTAAATTTAAGAGCTCATAAATTACAATGTGTCAGTGGAAGTCCAAAACCGGATTTTCAGCCGCAACGGAAACGAAACTAAACCTGCGGTAAGCTCGTTCATCGAAAACAAAACTAAGTTAGGTACGGCTTTTGTTATTTTTAAACTATAGTAATAACTGTGCAAATTTCCACAAAGTAAGTCCTGATTCTATATTTTTTTTGTATTTTTTTTTTATTATATTCTCAATGTTTCCTACACTTTACTTACAGATTAATCTATCCAATAAAAGGATGTGTAACATCTTTGGTTATTAAAATATTAATGAAAAATACGTTTGTTATGATATCCTCTATCAAACTGTAGATTTACACAAAAGTTAGTAAATATCCCTCAAACGAAATTAATGAAAAACTTCAAATAGGTTACAAATTCAATTTAAGTTCACTTAATTTCGAAAGTATTTTAAGGCAATCTAATATTTTTGTATTCTTTTGAATTGCACAGCTTTCAGTCTATTCATTTTAATTGAACTATCTTAAAATGAAAAAGGTAAACGTATGTCATTCATTCTTCAAATTAATAGAACTTTAATAAAAATTGGTCTAGACGGTCTAGCGCGACGCAAATTGAGTTTTGCGTTACTAAGAAATTAAACTATTTTATAAAGTGTAAATTCAAGTGTAAATCCGAACTGAACAACATTAATTATAGAAGTTTAGTGCTGAAAAATGGATAGGTACTTAAAATGATAAACAGCTTAATAAATTGTTTTGTTACTTACTGGCTTTTAAAGGTATTTTCTAATCATCTAGTTAGTGTATCTGCGTTACTTAACAAAATAATTAATTATTTTGAGTGAAATATGATTGACCCTTTACTTTCACTGAAAATTGCCGTGTAATTATTTCAGCAAGTAATTTATACTTGCTGAAATTTTAGAAGTGTGTGAATCATTACTAATTAAGTGTTTAAGTAGACAGACAAAACATTTTTTTATTCGACATCACGCAAGACACCACCGCAGTCATGGATATAATTATTATTTGGTTGCATGCGTTATGAAATGCACCTTATACTATATGTATTTTACTTAATTATCATCATGTTGTTTTGCCATATTAAAAAAAATGTTAGGGGTGGACAACTTAACACTTAGGGGTGAGAAAAATAGATGTTGGCCGATTCCCAGACCTACTCAATATGCTCACAAAATTTCATGAGAATCGGTCAAGCTTTTTCGGAGGAGTACGGGAACGAACATTGCGACACGAGAATTTTATATATAAGATGTAAATTGACGATTTGTTGCTTTTTATTAACTGCAAGTATAGTCACATGGCAACACTTGAACTGTATTAACCAATCAGTGTGTAATTGGTCATGAATATACTACCTCCGTGTTTCAGAGTTTAATTTACGCTAAGTCCGGAGGGAACACGCTGTATAATTTATGTAGGTACACGTAACTAGACTAAGCTGAGCTTAGAAGCTAGTTAACTTTACACAGTCTAGCATAAAATAAGTGTTGATTTGCATATTTTTCAGCATTTATAATAATTTATTTAATACAGCGTCAATAGGTACTTTAAATTCAAATAATATTTTTTTATTGACATGACTGTATAGAAACTCAACAACACTCAAAAACAATTGCATCAAAAAGAGAGAGAAGAAGTTTCTTCTTCGAAATCTGTCATTGCAAAAAGTTGTCCCTGCACCTACTTGAAAACTTAGCTCAAAGTTAAGATGAATGTTTCTCATCAACCATAAAAGCTGCGAACGAAGTCCAATGATCAGCCTTACTGAACTTGGCACCCTTCCCATTGTGGCTTTTCATATATTTCTAGCTATTTTCCCCTCATTTTCCCGCTCTGTGAAAACGTTACCTTTTCGACATTCCTTCTGGCATGGGGTCGGCGTTTCCGTAACTTGTAACAAGTGACAATCGGCTGTCAACTTTTTTATTGGGCAAATGGACGAGTAGAATATGTGAGAATTTTGTAACGATGTTTTAAAATAAAAGTGTACTTTTTTATCGAAAATATTTGTTCGTCAACAAACTATTTATACTAACCATCAATCAGTCAAAAAGTAAATAACTACAGAAACGTTTCGCAGAAGAAATTTTCATCTCTAAGCAATATAATAACATATACTTATAAATGTAATGATACATAAGTAATTACAAATGAAATAAATTTATTTAAGGTCCTTTCGCAAATCAATAAGTCTCGCTAACTTTATTGAAATGAATAATAAATTAAAGGGAACAGTGATCAAATATATACCGCAATTTACTTTAATGGTCTAGTTTATCTTACGTAAAATCTAAGTAACTTCTAACTATCAATTTACTTTAACTAAAGAGGTCCGATTCTATTGGGGCCTTATGTTACACATCTTTTTTTCAGTATTCAATCGATATATCTCTTCTCTTTACACTTGGGACTAGCTCTAAAACAATGATGGGAAAACTACTAAAGTTTTATAACGAAATTAGATACACGAACCCTACAAGAATAAACATCACTATTGTTTCAACTTTGATTAATCACACAATTGTCCTTTTAGGAATTTCTTGTGAAATACTTTTCAATCGAACCTGCAAAGTTTTAGAAAATATTTAAGAGATTTTGGTAAGACTTTACGATAATGGTTTCCGAAGTTGTCACATAAACTTACATAATAAAAAAAAAACTAAAAAAATAAACTAAACAAACAACCAAACATTCATAAAGAAGATGTTCTATACTTACTACTGATGTAGCATCAAGGCTAAAGAATACTTAAGCGATATAAGTACCCAACAGCCTATTTTAACTTACTGCCGCATCAAATCACACCATGTGAGGTCACAAACAACCGTGCACTAATCCACCAATTCAGAATCACCAATTTGTTTTATTTGCAACAAATGCAACAAAGTTTCGCAACAATCCACCATTAGTTTCCTCCAATTTAACTATCTATGCCGAGGAAAAACGTGCGACTATCACATTCAATGGAGCCATTGTACCGAATTGTGCTACCACTTACAATGACATTGTCTAAATGTATAAAATGCTTATAGTAATGTAAAAAAAACTGAATATTGTGACAGATCTGTGTACCTTAGTGTATAACAATTGTTTTTTTTTTTAATCTTGTGGTTAAGGCGCAGCGAAGAATTGGTCCGCCTATTGAGGCTAAGGCCGGCAAATCGAACGGTGTTTAGAAAAACACAAGTGAAATTAACATATCAGAATCTTATTTTTATAATCAGATAATTATGCTAATTACCTAATGATCGCAAGTGCATAATATTGTGCAATATTTTTTATGATTAGCACAAAAGAGGTTAATGATATAAATAGTAATGATTATATTTATTTTTAAAAAGGGAAAGTTTTTTTTATGATAATAGCTACTTAACAATTAGCGGGTATTAATTTAAATTTAACTAAATTAGTACCTATTTTTATGGCACCTTGTTAATTTATAATTAAAATTTGACAATACTTAATGTTAAAATCATGTTTTTTTATAAAACACGAGCGATCCGCCTACGCTTCGCAATTGTGTAATTTTGTCGACTTGCTCGCGAACCCTTGAATTTTTGCTAATTTAAAACAAGTTTTTCTAAACGTTATTTATTTACAAATTTAAATGAATAAATACCCTAAAATATGGAGAATACCGCATTTAAATTCGTTACGGACTTAAGGAGGAGTTAGAAGCCAAACATACAAACAGACAGAATTAGCGACTTGTATTTATACCTACTATGTAATGATACGCTACGATATATAATTTTTAAATTTATTTTCTGAAACAAAATTCGGCCGATTCAAAATTTAAACTTTGAAAACTGTATTTTTTTTTAAAACCTCATAGACTAAAAAAAATAAAAAAAAATCTTACCTTTTTAATAATCAACAATTCCAAGGCACAACACACACTTTTTTACCGCCGTTCGCTATCCGATCGAGATTTTCTCCCGCGATCGATAATGACAATTGTGCGGCGACGCGGGCGCAACGAACTAAGCCGTGTGAAGGGTACTCTCCTCGCTTTATACCAGCGGCCGGGGATAAAGTCAATAGAAATACTAAACCTTTTTAGATTTGATTTAATTAGTGCTAGTTATTTGGTAGTGACTTGAATAGTTTTAAGCAAAGCAGTGTAAATTGACTTATATATTGTGATAATTTAGATCAATGACTTAGAATATATCAAACAAACTATTATTTATTTATGATATTGTTCTTGCATGACAGATAAGTTTTTTTCGAAGGCACCTTTTGACAAAAAATATTTCTCATTGCCAAAAATTTTCCAATTTCTATAATTTAAGTATTTACAATCATTAACTTAAACCATTTTTGAAGGGTTCTTTGTTTTTCAATTTCATAATTTAGGTTAATCTACGAGTAAATGTTTAAATCAGAAATGATTAACAGTACTTATAAGCTATGTCTGACTTAAACAACTTAGTTAGATCCAAAGTGTAGTAAATGGGAGTTCTAAGCACCATTAACAACAGGTGAATAGAGTACTTAACTGATGGCCAAATAATAAAAGACTTTTGGTTTCGGTTTTTAAATTACCTAACCTTAAAGTTGCTCTACAATACTTTGATAAAAAAAACAAAACAGGATAATTGTGAAAAACTGTATCATTTTATCCATGACATTCAATATTGCTATTTCATAAATTGAGATTCTACTCAAAAATTGGGTAAAATCTCAATTAATTGTAGTTTCCACAAAGGCCTTGCCACGTCTCCTTAATTATTCATATTCTATGTTAATTTTATGTAACTCTGTACTTCCTACGCGAAGATATATAACCTGAATATGGAGTACAGTTCTCACCTCTGGGCGGGAGCACCTCAATGCTTACTTCTTCCATTTGACAAGATACAACGTAGACCGGCTCGAATCGCCGGCAACCGAGCTCTTTCTGATCGCCTCGATTCTTTGGCCCTGCGAAGAGATATATCATCTCTTTGCGTTCTGTATCGTCTATACAATGGGGAGTGTTCTGAAGAATTATTCGACCTTATACCAGCTGCACAATTCCACCACCGCACCTCCCGCTACAGATTGAAATTCCATCCCCACCACCTGGATAGCTGGCGCTCCACCACCGTCCGTTTCGGGCGGAATTTTCTGCCACGCACTACGCAGATGTGGAATGAACTTCCTGCAGCGGTATTCCCGGCTACATACAACATGGGGCTCTTCAAGTCCAGAGTGTATTTCCACTTTAAAGGTCGGCAACACACCCCCAACACTCACAGTGTTGCGGGTAGTTATGGGCGGCGGTGATCATTTACCACCAGGTGACCAAAAATATATGTGCCTCCCGTTCTTTTTATTGTATAAAAAATAATTGTCACCTTTTTTTTGTCACGCACCGGCAATGTGTTTAGCCAGCTCACCGCCTGTCATTATAGTTATACCTAGCATCTAACATTTATATACGAGTAGGTATGTTGGTGGTTGTGAAAACAGGTCTATTAGTAACACTTACGTCATTGTGTAAACCCCAATAGACTATAAACTTTACTGATGATTTGTATACAAACAATCAAAGTTGAAGGGCGTTATTCCTAGCTAAGGGTTTTTTTTAAATCCCTTTAAAAAAACCCTTTAAAAAATTAGATTTATGAACGAAACCCTTTATCCTAAGTCATTTCCTTAAGCAAGCTATATTTCATCTTGCGTAGTTACCTCACATATCTTTACATGATGTCAAAAAATATATCAAAGTCGCACCTATGCCTACCTAAATTAAGGGTAGATATATTAAACCTTAAGGCTCCACAGTATGAATACATTAAACAAATTTCCCGTCATCCCGTGATCACAAATCCTGAAAAGGGTAATAATCCTTTTGGGACAGGAAATAGGAAGCAACTTATAATATGGCTCAAGCTATTGACACAAAAATAACACGATTTCAAAATGAAACTGCGGGGGATCTAACAAAATTGTTAAATATGAGTTAGTTATTTGGTTGTTATTACAGCATCTCAGCCTGATATCTATTTTTAAATGAAGGGAAATAGCGCATAATGCAATATCCGCAATAGTAATTAGGTAAGTCCATTTCTATGCCGGTTTATGACGTTCGTTTGGCGTGACTGCCGATTTTCCTCGTCTTTATGATTTTCAAGTTCACATCTAGTTACATTGAAATAAAGGATTTACGGAAACTTTACTAGTATCTTCATTTTAATTCGTAATAATTATGAACAGAAAACTGGAATACGCTAAGTAATTCACAAAATAACTTTAATTTAAAACGTTTGTCTACCTATAGGTACTTATACCTACTAATGATCTAAAATGACGGTCCCGCAAATGAGACATATTACTGAAAGTAAACTTGTTAAAACTGTTATCCGTATCTACCTGGATTCTATTTAATTTTGGCTCTAATGCTAAAAAAAATAACTTAGTTACAAAAAAAACTGTCACGGAACATTCAACGTCACGCTACTTGTTCACGCACGACTAATTCGTACTGCATTAAATCGCGACAACCATTTTTAATTGTTCCTTTCCTGATGTATACTTAATAGGTTATTAGCACATACTCAACGTTTTGACAGCCACACCTAAGGCCTCTACTGTAAAGAATACTTAAGAAGTAGTAAGCACTAAAATGCATTATAATGGCAGGTGAAACTCGTATTGTTATTTGAACTCAATTTGTTACTCGTATAAGACCACAGCCTATCCTTGGACTGACTGCGTCCAATGTTGCTTAATCACAAGTAACAAATATATGCTTTAAGACATAAGAGATAGATAAACAAAACATAGGTAGAGTAATGTTGGCTTTTTTGTGTTCTTTACAGATAATAAGTCGATCATTACTTTAAATATAATTAAGTGAACTTCAAGTAATTATTTCATGTTAACTAAATTCTATTTTATTTTCCAATATTATGCCGTATCCGTGGTCTCTGATATTCACACCGTCACGCGTAATCAACGCGCAATAATCCGTTAAACATGAGTTGCATTGATACTACAGAATATTGTGTCAATTGTTTTAGTAGTAGATAGTAGGTTATTATGTCTTTACATTTGGTGTGCAGTCATAATAATATTTATATTTCTTCTTCTTTGTTGCTCTGGACTAAGGAAAGACTAATCTATATATATGTCGGAGATCGACTATGCTTATGGCTGATATAAGAAGAGTGCGGATTGCCAGTACCAAATATGGTGCTTGACAAAGTCTATGTGACATCGAGAGAGCAGCCGTCAGGGTGTGGAGATGATCTCAAGCTACGGCCACAGGCGGTCGGAACAGTTGTAATTCTTGGTGTCTTGGAATCTGGTGACTTCCTGTGAATTAATCAAATGACCTACTGATTGCTATCGAGAGAAGATGATTACATCGCTGAAACTGAATAACCTCTTTTATTGAACTAGGATTAACCCACGCAAGCCCACTACTAATAGATGGCCATTGAAGATGGCTCTGATGTCGAAGGTGGTATTCCTGCCGCCTTCGATATCAGAAGTGGGATCAGTGTTAGTTCAAAATGAAGAAGAAGAAAAAGATAGAGAAATTGGCCGTTGCTATGCATTGTTTGAAAAACAAAATGAAGACATGCGCACGCAGATGTACCGAAAAACAAATGCATGGAGCTACCTGGTTGCAACCCTGGAAAGAAGGACATGGACGCGAGATCATGATGCGCAACTATAAATTGTGTTTTGAGAAAATTATTTATGTGGTAGTGATCATGTTGTCAAGATAAAAATTAAAGAAGAAAATAGCATCAACTTGGTCGTTAAGGATTGCATACCAAGGAATGTCATAAACTGAGAATTACAGTTTTGATCACAAGCAGATTAATTTCTACCAAAGAACTAGCAAGTCATCTCTATAACCTGTTTCTCCTTAAAAATCTGCATAGCGACAGATCCTGTGACAAAGAAACGTCAGTTGAAAATTGCAAGTTTATTATATACGATTTCACAAACCATTTTTAAAGGAAGGAAGGAAGGATCTATAAAGAACAAAATAGCAGTAAAACTGTATCTGCACATGTGTCTCTATCTACGAGTAACAACATACAAGTAACATCCTTTAAGGGAGGAATAAGGGCAAGAGCAAGATCTAACTACCTATTCACATCTTAAATGCAATATACCTAGTAAACCATACAAATCCTACAATCTAACAAAACAAACAAAAAAAAAATCGAGATGTCACAAGGGTCAAGATGTGTATATTAAGATGTATTGTGCGTAGAGTCAGCACAACCAAGAGTGGAGTCGGAGCTCCAAAGTCAATCGTGTTCTTCAATTGAGATACTGCGTCGCGCTATCCGGTGAGAGTATATTGCTTTGAATAAAAGTTTTCTAAACTATGTGATGCTGTGTGATATAATTTGTTTCAGAAAAGCTGCTAGAATAGTGAAGTTGCTGGATGGTTTGAATCTGGTAAAAAAAAAGAGGAACATTGAAGTACGCGGCAGTACCTACATTATTACGTTATAACCGGACACAACTTGACTGGGTGATGTAGGTACAATATTTTGTAATATTTGGAGCTAAGTATGTTCTTTAATTCAATTATGTTTTGGCGGCAAAAGTAATGATGTCGATTTAAATGAAAGTCATTAAAAGAGGGCACACGCATCTGGCTGCTGTCTGCGCCTATCTATCTACCTAACTAACTACATTTGTGTTTACAATTGTTCTTTAATTGGTATTTATTCCCTTAAACTGTTTTTATGTGTTGCATTTCTTATTTGATAGTTTCAAGTTAAACCAAGTTATTTACGCATAATAGAAATTATTGGTTTGACATTTAGTGTTGATTGATGTTTAATAATGGTGTGGGTGCTGGTTTTATTTACAACTGTAATTCTAATGTATTTTAATATGTTCCGAGGATACATCAAATGGCGATTACAATAAACCAACGTTGGAGCCGCGATGACGAGCTGCGCCGACATGATGACCTAACCCAGCGATGCAGCAGCAGACAGCGAGGACGCTGCATTGCTACATGTGAGGCAAGCCGCGCGCACTGAGCTGCGGGTCAACTTATGCATCGTGGACCCCGTCACGGGTTGTCTTGCACACAAGGTGATCCGTATTGTTTCTCTTATGATTCTGGTGCTGAATGCTCGTTGGTTCAGTAAAGTTTAGACGCTTAATTTGTTGGTAATTAACTATTTGACAAGGTTGTTGCTATGACTGTTACCTTTTGGTCAAACACGCGTATTCAGCACAGAACAAGTTAATGTCGTGTGACGATCGATACGCAACCTCTCGAGATTTAACTTTATTCTTTACTGGATAATTGTTTAAATAAGTGACGTAATTATATTACGTGGAAATAATAATTAACTATTGCATGTCATGAAATTTAAAGATGCTTTTTAAGAGACAGAGATTTGAGCGGGGATCGTTACATTTTAAAAACACTGAGTTCAAATACGTTCATGATTGCTTAGGTAAATTGTTAGTAGGTCATGTACCAGATGAAATTGATAATGTTATTGACGGAGTTGAATTGTTTTTGTGGAAACGCAAGTGAGAGCTCTATCTGCCGTATTGTGTTCGACCGCACCAGAGGAACGTAGTCGTAGCCGGTTAGAAATCGGTATCTCTCTGGAAATCAAGTATTTCCCTTGTAGACCGTGGGTGCGCGATGCGCGTGTAGCTCTGGCGGAGGTCGGGGTCTGTGGAGACCGAGTCGTGTGTTGTCTGAGGACGAACACGGGCGATCCTTGTGGTGGATTGCGTATGTGAGAGCAATGGTGATGTTGCTGGTCGGCTGAGGCCGTGGAGATAGAGAGGTGTTCACTCGTGTCGTGGCGTGTTTCAATGATTTGTTTGTTGTGATAAGGCGATGACCTTTATCGATGGTACATGATCTCTACTGATTGTAATATTGCGATTTAACTGTGTTTTGATAATTTGATGTTTAACGGGTAGTAAAAACAATAGTTTACAGAATTGATTAAAATTTTGGTTTGCGTGTGAAGTAGAGTCATGGTTGTTGGTCAGAATTGGCCGAGCTGAACAAGTAGATACTGTCGTTTTGTGTTTGTCCGCAGCATACTACACGAGGACGTGTACACGCAGGATGGCCGTGTCGGAGATCGACTATGCTTATGGCTGATATAAGAAGAGTGCGGATTGCCAGTACCAAATATGGTGCTTGACAAAGTCTATGTGACATCGAGAGAGCAGCCGTCAGGGTGTGGAGATGATCTCAAGCTACGGCCACAGGCGGTCGGAACAGTTGTAATTCTTGGTGTCTTGGAATCTGGTGACTTCCTGTGAATTAATCAAATGACCTACTGATTGCTATCGAGAGATGATGATTACATCGCTGAAACTGAATAACCTCTTTTATTGAACTAGCATTAACCCACGCAAGCCCACTACTAATAGATTGCCATTGAAGATGGCTCTGATGTCGAAGGTGGTATTCCTGCCGCCTTCGATATATATAATACTTACTGTATGGCGTAAGGGGCGATAAACGGGTGTCGTAAGGAGTCTTACTGCAAAGAGAACCTACAAGATACCATACGACCGTGTTGACAAAAACTCAAAAAAAATACAGAGGACGTCTTATGCTCTAATGTACCTATTGGAAAAAAACAGTTTTGTGTTATTTATACAAGCAATGAGCAGCCACGATATTTGAAGCCTAACGTATTGCATTTCATTTAACATTTTCATTATCAGTCCGTTCTGAAGTGGTCCCTTTTACTGCGCACTGGAACAGCAATCAGAGAGCGACGGCAATATACTTTATAAACAAATTCTTAGGTATTCAATGGTCTTGTTGGAATTCCCTTTTAAATGTCCTTGCTGCGTTCCGTTATGTCGCTAAACCCAGTCATTATCTAGTGCAACACAATAATAGCAACCAAAATAATATACAACATCCTCCTTAATCTCTTTAAAATATAATTACCACTTTTTCACAATTTTATTGAGTACACACCTTTGAGAAGTATTATTAATTTAATACAGACATTACAGACACATATACTAAGCACTTAGTCAAGTTAGAACTAATAAAAGTCTAATTGGTAATAAAATAAACTATTAATGGTAACTTCGGTAATCAACGACCAATTACACTCAAAGTCTTATGTAAGAAGAAAGAAGTAGAAACTAAAGATTTATAAATAAGTATATTGAAAGTATACATAAGTATGTAACTATTTTATGTACCTCTTAGATTATTTTTCAGTCTAATAAACATTTTCTATTTATAAGACAACTTGATGGAAAGAAGGACAATAAACGGAAGGTCTTTGAATTTCGAAGTTATGTTTTAAATTCATTTTCTTTGTGCTGCCAGTTGCAAAAGCGAGTAAATAGGTTGTATCTCTGACGCCAGCTCGAGATAAAAGAAGGCGCCATGGCTATTATGTAGGGAAGTACATAACGACAGAAAAAGCATCATAATCACTCAACAGGAGTTTTTATTATTGTTAATTATAGTATATAAAGTTGAATTTCCTACATTGTTTATTATTTAATCTGAATCGAACATTAATCGAAATGACGAATTTAAAAGAGGTTAAGGTAAAGTAATTTTAGTTTCGTTAGCTATTACAGCTCAGATAAATATCAATAATACCTATTATAATAATTTAAAGTTTGCTTACTCTTCTAAGTTAGAAGTTCTAACTATGCTCGTCTAATCTAGTTTATTTTCAGACATTTCAAGCCTCTTTTTCTTTCCAAGAGTTACTTTTAGATTCAATCACAATAAAACTTTATATTTCTAATATTCACTCTCCATATCGAATAATAAATTAAGTTAACTTTTTGTTGTGGAATAAATTATTAGCAAAATAAAGTTTCAATAAATGTAATAGTTTACTTTCTTTAGTTTCTGTATTGAATAGGTTCGTCAATTTTAAAAGGCACTTGGTAAAATCGAAATTTGTTTTGACTTTTTCGATTGAAAAACAATTGCTTATTGCTTTTTTGTGTTTAACTTATTATAAAGGGTTATTTGATGACAAGGTATGGCAAAAATACAAATCAGTTTTTAATGTTTTTGGAATTCTTAAACCAACCACTAGTTGCTCTTTATTTTATTAAATAGTACAGTGGTGGATTTACCACTAGGCTGAGTAGGCTGGAGCCTAGGGCGGCAGATTCTAAGGGGCGGCAGATTTGCTTCTATTTTTTTTTAAAAAACGTTCTTAGAGAAAAATAGTCTTAACATTTTACAAGTGAGTAATTTCAAGACACTTTGAGTGTCATTTATCTCCATTTTTAACTTATTATAATATTACAAATTAAAGTTATTTATTATCTTTTTGAATTTACTTGTTAGGTAGATTCTAAGGGGCGGCAGATTTGCTTCTATTTTTGATTTGATCAAAAACATACATTGAGAAAAAACTATTAACATTTTGCAAGTAATTTCAAGCCATTTTGAGTGGTCCATCTCGATTTTTAGGGTTCCGTACCCAAAGGGTAAAACGGGACCCTGTTACTAAGCCTCCGCTTTCTGTCTGTCTCCAGGCTGTGTCTCATAAACTGTGATAGCTAGAAAGCTAAAATTTTCACAAATGATGTATTTCCGTTGCCGCTATAACAATAAATACAAAAAATTAAAAAATATATATTAAGAGGGTCCCCATACCTATTTTTTTTCTCAAAATTAAAAACGGTAACAGGTAGACGCTTCAAATTTTCACAGAATATTTACTTATATATTACACTTCAAAATAAATAATTAAATAACAATAAAGTAAATATTAAAGGCCATCTTTCATGATACGAAGTCTTAACACAAATTGATAGTGCTATTTTTTTTTGTTAAAAGGGTGGCCAGAAAAGTGACGTGAAAAAATTCTTTTGGTCACTCAATACTCTTAGTATAATAATAGTAATACTAAGAGTATTGAGTGATCCCTGAAACAGCTCCATGTATGTTCTACGATTTTGCGTAGTTTCCGAGTTAAGATTTTTAAAGCTTTCTTGCAAAATCAACTGTAACTTCAATAATTGAATTAGACTGATTAATTTATTTATAAATGCACAGTTCGAAAAGAGTTAGAAGTAGAAAGAGCAATAAAGAAAACCTTTAATTTTTTAAGACTGGCTAAATTGTTCAAGTCACAATTTTGCAAGAAATCTTAAACAAAATCGTAACTCGAAGACTATGCAAAATCATGGGGGTATTTCAGATTCATCTCAAAACTAGGCACCTATAAAATTTTTGGGCGATTCTTTTTTAGCCACCCTGTATAATTCTTTACTGACGATTCAATATCATAGATTAGTCAAATATAATTTCTCTTCGGAATTCCAACAAAGATGCTGTAAACTCTATCTTTTTTTCTATTCATTAATACCTCCTGCAAATCATCTGATTAAAATTATCTCTTATGGGTTTTGGGCCTTTTGTGTTTTAATATTTGTAGTTTGGCCATAATATCTGGAGGACATAAGATTAAGTGAAAATTTAAAAAAAGAACTGTTAATGCAAGTCGGTGTTTTACAAATTCAGCTTTAAAATAAAGTATATAACAAATTGACCGTGCGTAATGTTGCAAACGAGGGCATTAAATTTCTTAGGGTCGGCAATAAATGTAAAGCCTAGAGGCGGCAAATCTGTAAATCCGCCACTGGGTGCGTAGTTTAGAGGATGTTTCAGGAACTTGCTTCAAATAAACGAATAATTTTCCAAAAATTCTGGGCATCCAATCCACTGATAGATCTCTTCAATGGGTTACATAACCCTATGATGGTGTGATCACTTATTCTCTTTTTTCTTCCAGTTTTAACATATAGGTCATCATTTAACACCAAATGTAAAAGCTACTAAAGACTGACGTAGATTAAACTAATTCCCTGAACAAAGGGCGTCTGTATAGTGAGTTCAAAAATTAAAACGGATTGTTATCGCACATAACCTAGACCCGCTAAAAGTAATTAAGGAACTAACCTAAACAAATAGTTTAGAATCGTACTCCGGGCTAACATGTGGGTAAGTAGGTATTTACTCATTCCTCAGTTATAAGGTACTTAGGTATTTCATTTAGGTATAAATTACCCTAACAATGAAAAATACCCGACTTATCTAAAGATCTAACCGGAATAGTAATATTTACACATGTAATGTTTATACTTACAAAGTGTACCTAATTTCAAACCAGACCTTCCATTGTTCTAATGAGGTCTTAATTTTGTCTTTAAGAAACATGTATATTCAATTATGTGCATCTGCTAAAGTTTAATAGGTAAAATATGTGATGCGTTAAGTTATGTAGTGAGAAAGGGTTTCAACGTAATCGTTTCATTTAGGTTTCTATTCTGTGCTTTGGCCATGAAATTGTTTTGTGAATGATGATTAAATTGTTCAAAGGATTTTATATACTTACCATCTTATTTATTAGAAACTTAGGGCTGGTTTTTCAATAGTCAGATAAATTCTAACTGACAGAAATTTAGTATGTTTTTGCTCACGTCGAATACAAATATTTGTCATATGTATGAAGTGACAATGTACCTAAACATACTTTTTTTCAGTCATATAGTATTTATCTGACTATTGAAAAACCAGCTGTTAGTTTTTTAAGATAGAGACAATTCGTATTTCATTAAGTTTATTACCTACGAACCTATTCGTAGAAGTGCAATGGTTTATCATTTTCCTTTAAAAGGCAGCAATGTTTTTTATGTAACTGATTTTTATTACGTTAGGTATATTTTATGTTTTGACGTTTGTTTGGCGAGGGTTTTTTTTAAGAGCACTTTGTTATTTGCCTTGTAAACAATCTTTACTAATTATGATTACTTATATCTCTTCAACTACAGGTCTGCTGGTAGCGATTTCTTTTTTGGAATAAGCAGAACCTCTGTATCTTTTAACGTTTCTGTTATCTGTTTTTCCTTTTTTGTGTAATTGGATTTAAATGCATAAATTGAAAATTAAATCAATAAATATTCGCTTTTCTTACTGTAGCACCTACCGTTACATTACGCATTTCTCACTTTTGTTAATTAGGCATTAAAATATCGCCCATGTTAATAATATTCTGATATTGTAAGGTATGTAAGAAACAATAAAAGACGAGTAAAATACATTTATTTTCAGAATACAGATGCATAGTAAGTAAAAAATAAGCATTTAATCTAAAAAAATATATTATTAAAAAGATGCAGCGATACAATATTGTCAACAAGTTTTGATATGCAAAAGTGATAAAAAATAAATTTGTCTAAATGTTACCTATAACGTTATCTTAATTTAAAAAAAACTGGTATTCATCAATGTCTTTTTTTTAAACAGTTGATAAAAATAAATTCGTAAAACTTTTTTTTAACCCTTATCTAGTTAACATATTTTTAAGCTACCTCCAAATACCAGTCTTTGGTGAAATGGCACGCATTATCTTAATACGAAGAAAAATGCCAAATATATTTGTGCCCATCATAAAATTATAAAAAAAAAACTGTATAAGAAACTAGTAAATAATTATTGTTAAGATATGTCTAGATTTTAGAAAATATTTTATTGAAAACTGTTAGTAATTTAAGGGTAGTATATAAAAACATATATGTGGGTAGGAGTCTAATAGATAGCTGAAACTATAAGGACGTTTTATTCCTGCTCCCTGAATTAACAAAAACATAATTATGAATTGAACATGATAGATATTAATAACAAAACCAAGACAGATCTAAGCCTAGAATTGATTATTAGGTATCTCACATTTATAATTCACAGTCGGTTATATAAAGGTGATTCAATGCATATCAAAATGCATTTAAGTACGATAAAATATATAGAAACAAAATCTTTATTAATATAAAAACATTCGGTTGTAATAATTTTTTTATTTAAAATGATGTTACTTTTTTACATTTCACTTACTTTATAATCGATGATGTTTTTTCAATTTCAGAAGGCCCCGTAATCTTTTAACATATGAATCTAAGGAGCCTCTATTATAAAAACCCGCAAACGGGATTCGAATCTTGATCTTCGGATTCATATGAACCCAGAAGCTATCACAGCCACTAAACAACATGGTACTCGTACAAAAAAGTACGATTTTTAGACAATTTATAATATAAGGAACTTGATTTATTTACCTCATTCAAATACTGCAGACATTTATTACCCACAGCAAATTAATCACTCTTTACATAATTTCAAACAACTATCAATTAATTTCAAAAAATATAATTACCAAACACTTGAAGACTATTAACTTAATGATTTAATTACTGTGGGCCAAATAAAACCATTTAAAAACGACATACTCATAAATAGACTAACAAGAATCTCTATAGCAAACTAGACTTTATTTCTTACATTATAAGGACTAAATCTAAATGCGCAGTCAAAGCTACATAAGCTTACACTATAAAACTTACAACGCATTGCATTTTCAACCATACGCATACCTACAAAAAGGGTAGAAATTCGAGAATGTTTGGCCAACTCAAAGTTTTTAAAGGATTTTCATCTCTATATCCTACTAAATAAGATATTATTTAGAAGAGTTGGTGTTGACTTGGTTTTTGAGCCATTTGTTAGTAATAGTGAGAATATCAGGCATCTGTGCGGAGTCCTGCCAGGCTTCTAAGTTGACTCTCTTTATTTCATCACAAGATACGATTGGATTACTGAAACAAACATATATTGGGGTTAAAGCAATGGGTATGTCTTAATAAATAATTCATTTATTCTTAACGGTTTTTTCGAACTAACTAAAGCAAAATTATAAGAAGTAAGGATTTTAAACTACGCCCTCAAGGGATGAAATTATTCAAATAGTTGTCTATAACATAATGAAAATCCAACGAATTTCCTCATATGTCAAACTCTTCGGTTAACGTTATTACATCATTCAGAAACATTGCTGTTTACCAATAAAAACATTCAAACACCAAGTTTCATCTTTATCCGTCCAGTAGTTTTTAACTCTTCCAGAGTAACAAACCCACAAACTTCCACAAAACCAGCAGCATTTCCACATATTTCTACCCCATCCTCTAAGCCCAACCCCAATCTCTACCCCACTTTTCTACCCTTTCTACCCCATCCTCCAAACTCACCTCTCCCCTTCCTTCGTGAACACGTCCCGGGCCACCCCCCGCACCCCTAAATTATCACAAACAACCCTCGCCAGAGAACTCTTCCTTATTTCAATGAGTTGTCGTTTGGTGAAGGACCCAGTCTGGTCGCTGTGGGAATAGAAGAAACGGTCGCCGGCGCGGGAGCGGGAGAATTGATCCTCTGGGGGAGAAAAAGGGTTAAAAATATAGTGGAATTTTGAATGAAGTTTATTTTTTAACCTTAGGTAGTATTAAATAAGAGTTTTCAATTTAAACCTTAGGAATAAGTATAGGTAGGTATACCTAGGTATTAAATAAGAGTTTGAAATTCAAACTAAGGTTTTTCTTTATTCTGACAGTTGTTGTAATGAAGTCAGTGTTTATCATCTTTTAAATATGTTCATCATTAGATAATAATATTTTATAATATTTCTTTTTTTTCTTAGCTTTTCGGACTTAGCTATTTTATGTAGGTAAACATAACAATAAAGAACTGAGCCGATCACTAATAATATAGATTAAACTTACTTATAACGTAAGTAGCTGTGGGTCCCAATAAAGAATCTTGTTCCGGCGTCTCAGACAACATTCCTACAATCACGTCGACGTCGTTCACGTGAGAGTAGATAGAAGACAACTTGTTTACCAACTGAAAACAATATGATTATTATTAAAAGATGATAAAATCAAACAAGAAAAGGATAAACCCTCAGATTTGGAGAACTTAAAATAAATGTAATCAATGGTAAAGTTTAAATTAATTCAAATTTCAGTGACATTAATAAACAAATCGTTTTCTAAGTCATTGGTTGGTTGAATAATGTTTGATCTTTTTACTGCAACGTAATTTCAGAGGACCATAATTTACCAAAAATGATTAAATTGGTATGATACAACAAGGCGCACTTTACCCACTTTATATTGATGTTTCGTGATAATCAAAATAATAATAACTGAAGCAAAATTTTAAAAGTAAATACTTCTGTTCTATCTAAACATGTAAACACAAAAAACAATAGCATTTTGTTCATCGTAGTTCCATAACTCACCTCTTCCGGTATAATAGGTATCAATTGTTGGAAATCAGATATTTTCTCGACAATTCCTTGTAAATGTTTATAATACGTGTATCCGGGAAGGCCGTGGTCGCGCCCTCTTTGAATGTCTATGGCTAGAGAATCCAACCCGCCGAGCCAGTGGTTACGAACCTAAAAAAAAAACTTAATTAATATTACTTTTAAAAAAAATGCATTTAATTTAACCTATCAGATTTATGGTGTAAAATTAGGTGATGTGTGAACGTTGACCTCAGAGAAAATCAATCTTCCTTTATATTTTTGTCTAAATTTAGAGAGACGATGATATGAAAGAAATAACAATACCTACATACAATATATCATAGTAGTGTACCTTAAAATATATAGGGTAAGTTCATAATAATTTACATTAGGTAACTTCCAACTAACTAGCAATTGATCCTAAACGGGTCAAATAAACGAATTGTTATCAATATCACAAATCATTACAACAATCATTCAAACACGACGGAAAATCACCGAGAACTTTTTAGTCACGTTTACAAAACGCGGTGTTTTTCTAACTTTCTATGCCGACTGTGCGATAAAAGGAAAAAATAAACTGCGATAAAACCACTATTGTAAGGCAAAAAATCTAAAAATAATGCAAAGTCGTGGAAAGTTTATGATTTTGCAATTTCCTTTGCGAAATCTTGGTCATAACATTGTAACGAAATTGTTATTATATACCATCTCTGTATATAAAAGTCAACATATTTACGTCAATTGCTAGTTTTTACTAAGGATAATACCTACCTAAGTAATTGTAGGTCTTTTGAATTTTGGAAAAATAATAACACTGAGAATATTTTGATGATAAGAGAAATCAAAAGGTACTATCATGTTTCAAAACGTTATCTTAAATTAAGATCAACTTTTAAACAACTATATGTAGTTAAAAGAACTGTTATTTTATAAATTTGAGAATAAGTACAACCTACAACAAATAATTAGGCAAAATTAAAGTAAAATAATATATACTTACAGCATCAACATAATTGAGATCAATATCCTGACTCGTCTGGGAAACCATTCCTCTAACGACTGCGGCTAATGCTCCTTTCCTTCCCAATACTTCACTTTTGTAGTAATTATCTTCTAATTTGACACTAGTTTCTTCATTATTATCATCTACCAGAATTATGTTGTCCTGGTACATATTGTTAAAGAAACGGAAAACGGCCGTGGCAAATGTGTTGCTAATAGAAGGATCGGTGTCGGGATTGTAGCCCGAATTGTGGAATTCGGTGTTTTGTTTTCCTAAAAAAAATAGATTTATGTAAATAAATTGTTTTATACCGGTTTTATTTTAATTTCTTTTGACGACGTTTTAAAAACAAACTCTTGATATGAGAAGTCATCAAATTTGAAATTGACGAAATTAGCAAATAAACTTTGAAGTTGTATAAGCATTGTTGCTTAATTCATTAGAAACTGCGTTGCGCAAAATTAAAAGTCAAATACGGTCAGCAATTTAACGAGGTTAAATGTTAAAAAATTATAAGTATTTGAACAATTTTAATTAGACTAAATTGAAATACCAATTAAGCTCATCTCTATTCTTTATGTAGGTAGTTAATAGAGTCCTTTAAAATTAGAAGAAGGTACCTACTCAAGCTGATTAATCTTAAAAATAGATTTGAGTCAAAATCTCTTCGCTTCCTAATAATTTCCAAATCAAACATAGCTGGCGAATGACACTTTAAAGCGACAATTTAAGAAGAAAACAAAGTCGTAATTTAAAAAATAAACACCGACCGTATCACTAAGTCACAGGCCAGTAACTAACAAACAGCCATTTAAAACAAGAAGCAATTAAAAAAAAAAAAAAAAAAAAATAAGTAATCAATTCTGCCTACATGAAAAAAAACTTACCAATGATCAACGGCAACCAATGAGTGTAAGTGATATGCTGTAGTTCAGCCACCACGATTCTCCTCGCTTCATGATACAATTTGTCTGATCTCCATTCAGGATTCAATTTAGCAAGGGAACGAGCTATGCGGTTGTGTTCTAAAACCCAAATCGTGTGGAGTGAAGTCAGCCACGGGTTCTGGTTTACTCTAATATCACCTGGAAAAGACGAAAAACTAATTTGAATTTGTTGATTATTGAAAATTTGCAAGAAAGTAAAAGGTAGGAACGCTTTTCACTAAGCCTTAAGTTAAGCATAATTTTAAAAACTACGAACTGGAGCTATGTTAATATTCAGCAAAATAATGAAACTTTTCATGAAATCCAATATTTACTTGGTCGCGAATGTTATTTCAAGAACACAAACGATTACAACATCTATTGTCCGGCCACCGAGAGAATGCGTTCCTGACACATTGTGTTTGACATAACGAGGTAACTTTGAAAGGCCGTCTACGAAAACAAACAAAAAAAAGTCGTCTATTTTGACCCTACAAACAAATAATAAGCAATAAAATGATATTAAAACACACTGATTTTAAATTTTATAACTGATGGCTTACTGTAAGGGTAATAATTACTGATAAAATATGTATTTTTAAAAATGTAAACAACATCATATTTTCGTAGGGATGTGCTAAAAATATCAGTCAATTTTAAAGTTATCAATCATTTTCTAATAAAAAAGCAGAATAAGTAGCTTGGTTATAAAAACATGATATCGACGTAAATATGGATATGCTTGAAGCATAACTATTGCGGTTAGTGAAAGAAAATAAATCGGCAAATGTTCGATATGAAATAGATGAATTGGCTCTGCAGTACGGTCATCGGGTGCTGAGACTTATACCATATTATTGCCAATACAATGCTTTTGAGTTTCGTTTGTAAAAAGGCAGCAGTTGGATTTTCTTGCTAGTTCTTTTCGACCTTGGGCTTAGCTTCAAAATTAACGTTATACAAGTATCTATACTAATATTATAAAGCTGAAGAGTTTGTTTGTTTGTTTGTTTGAACGCACTAATCTCAGAAACTACTGGTTCGAATTTAAAAATTCTTTTTGTGTTGGATAGACCATTTATCGAGGCAGGCTTTAGGCTATATAACATCACGCTGCAACTATTAGGAGCGAAGAAATAATGGAAAATGGGAAAAAAAACGGGGAAAATTATTCATCCTTGAGGGCTTCCGTTGCGTGCGCTGCGAAAGCGGTTCTAGGAACCAAAAATATATGTATGAAAGAATAAAGGGACCTTTTTACCGCAGGAAAACTTCGCATTCCCACGGGAAACCGACTTCTACGCGAACGGAGTCGCGAGCGGCCACTAGTCTTTAATCTAATTATTTACGTTCCTACAATAAAACAATACTGTTTCGATTTTGTTTTTTATTATTTTACCTAGATTTTAACTCGTAACAACATAAAACTATTTTTATATTATAAATAAAATATATATAAGATAAGCAAGTTTTTTTTCTGTTGATTGAAAAATGATTTATCAATGTTGTTTTTTACCCCAACACTAATGGCATGTGTCACAAACGCAATCTCTCGGTGGCCAGACTATAATATAGAGAAGTAGTTAAATAAGTTTGTAATCATACTTAATCCTGTTATCATCTTATCAGTGTTTTAGTGTGATAAGGTATCGTTATTTCAATAGAAAATATTAGTTTAGTGATATTTATTTAAAATATTCACGGGATTAAAAAACCGCTAGACCATTTGTTCGTAGTCGGTAAACAACTTTAAATAGAAATCAATATTCATTTGACTTTTATGTAATGTTATTTGCAGTTTCAATAGTTTTCAGGGTGACTCAGCTCAACCATAATACATCAAGTCACCTAGTAGTTTGCCCCGAACGTAGACCTTGCAATGAACTTTAATTAGGTACCTACATGTTTGTTTATAATTTAAAACTTATCAACATTTAAATATGTTAGTATATTAAAGAGCAGTTTTATTATGCTTATCAAAATCAATTCTCGACATTTTTCACCCATCAATTTAGGACCACTTTTAAACTTAAATTTTTAACCCCCGTAATCCTCCACATCATTTAAAACTCACCAGCAAGGAAGCAAATCCCTCCCAGACACTTATCAGTAGCGTCCGATACTAAAGGCAGTAGTTCCTGTCCATCCTTGACCGAGGTCTTCAGAAGACCACCAGACTTCTCGCGCAATGCTGCAGCATCACGGCTGTTAGAGCCGTAGATATGGGAACCGTCGAGGAAGTGGGTGGCTTGGTTCATCTGGAGTAAGGGTTTATTGAGAAGCTGTTATTTAGATTTTATTGAGAACATGGTTCTATTGAGGTTATGAGAAGTTTGGATCTGCAAAAGCTTGTACGTTTCAAAATTTGAAAGGACGAATTTTTGAAGGACGAAGTTCAGACCTGTCGCAGGAAAGACGATCGACAAAGGAGATTTTAGCATACCTGTAGTTAAGATAAGAGGAAATAACGATTAAACTAGGTATGGGAACTTTGAAACTAAGTGGACCTTATTAACATACCCACAAAGCGTTTTTTGGTTTTATTTTCGCAAAACTTGATATACCTAATTGTTTTAAGGTGCCATAGAAAACAAAAAAAAATGATGACTCAACGACAATTCTGTTTAAAGATTCTATTAACATTCGATATGCCCAAAAGAATAAATTTGTTGTGTAGGTAAATATTTCAAACTGACCGATACGTAAGTAAATGTGTACAAGCGAACCAAGGCTAAAAACCAAGGTTATTGAACTACTTACTACATCGTGGAACAACAATATACTATCAATATCTATTTTATCCAACAATTAATTAACAATTTTTTATTTGGTTAACAAAAGAGTTTTCGACGCAAAAATATCATTTCGAAGAAAACAAAACCGAAACTGTTTTAAATGCTTAAGTAACTGCCTTTGCAGTTATTAAGGAAGAACCTTAAAAATCCTTGGATAATATATTATGTTTTATAAGTTATTGTTGCAACTTTGACACATATCAGCGCAATTGTGTAGCATTTCCTTTTAACAGCTTTAGTTACAGATTACATCATGAACATGAGTCTGTTATTACAGCCTTGAATTACAACAATTTACCCTACGATGATCTTATGCAAGTAACTCAACTGCATAACGCCATCCAACTCGTAAAAAAAGTACAGAATACGCAAATAAGACTCTAACACAACCAACTAAGGTCTATATTCGCTAACAGAACATTAAACTATAAACGATGTTTGAACAGGCAAGTTCGTAACACAATGCAATATGGTTGAAAATAAGTTAACATTTTCAACTATGTTCTATGGACGGGAATAGAAGTTGTATTGCATTTATATATTTATATCCTTTAGCCACATGAGTAAAGAAACTGAACAGAGACAAAGCTTCTAAAGAGCTAGCAAAATTTATACCTATTTTGGTAGGGTTGGCACAATTGAATAAATTAAAAATATAAATGTACTTTTTTTTCATTTTTTTTATTAAAATAGGTTTTTTTTTACAAATTACATACTCTAAATATATTTTTTTTATTACTTTTGGTTTTTTATAATTTGTTGTGTCTTTTAATCGAATGATAAATTCTAAATCTAATATAAAGTTTTTTCAAATAAACCAATGGGAAACACTCACATGGCATATAAAATGTACAATCTTGCAAACGTGCTAATATGTCATTACCAATATTAACATTTTTAACAAACAAATTAACCAAGATAGATTACAATGACCTGACACGAAAAACTCAGGTGCGTCAAAAAAGCGTCTCCTCGCTTTCGGAATGATACCGGGAAGCCCCCTCTCCCCCCTCTCCCACTTGCGAAATCCTGCGCTCCGATTTTATTGTAGGTAGTTACTTATTGTAGGTATGTATCTACAATAACTTTTTTGGGAAATATATTCAGAATTACTTACACAATTTTACCGAAATATCTGGTAATTTTCCGTAAAATATATAATAATGAGTATTGAGTAGTTTTAATTATAGAGTTGTATACCTTTCAATCTACATAACACATTATAAAATTATTAATATAAATTAAGTTTCAAGTACAAACTTACCTAGTAGACTCCTTGGGATAGTTAAAATAAGAAATATTTTTAGTCTTTCTATTATTATTCATGCACACAGTACAATGTACAACCATATTTACAAAACTTTTTAAATACTAAAACAAAAGTATTACTACGTATTATGTGAGAAACTCGAAAACAAAAACAAAACACGCACAACGTTCGAGCGTCGCGTCACGCCTGCACGCCCTGAGATTGACCACTGGCTGATCTAGTTTGAAGTGGTTTCGGCTCATACGTGACAAGCGGCCAGTGGTCACGCACACACACGCGTTGCACTTGTAGTGATGTACCTGTCACAGCGCATTCGTATGTAGCTTTGTCTCTGTTCAGTTTCTTTACTCATGTGCTTTAGCAGCGCAAAACGAGTTGGTCGAGTGTATTCACACTGCACAAGCGCTAACAGTACGATGACTTCCTTAAAATAGAATACTGGTTTTTCTATTCTAGATAACTTTTTACTTTATAAATAACACAGCGGACGGCCTTATTAAACTTTAACGCTGTAGAACAAAATATAATATTCTTTGTCTAAGATAAGAATACACTATATTTTTTTTTAAATTTAACGTTAATGTAGATGTTTGTAAAATGTCGTTTATCTTTCTGTACGTTTTTCTATCTTTCTCTAATCTAACATTGAATAACAGCTTCAAACTGCACTGTTTAAATATTTAAAAAATAGATAAATAAAATAAAGTAATCTACTCTATAGTCTAATAAAGTTTCTACTTCACATCACAGTTTGCATGACTAATCGGTCATAAACATCAATATGTAGATGTAATTGATTCTTGTTGACCATACCGCACATTAAGTCAATTGCAAATCAACATAACATGAGTAAACATTGACTCAAGAAATAAACGAGACTTTGGATCCAATAGATTTCATCAATTGTTTTGCTAAACTCGTGTTGCCCGATACATAATTCATGAAATTATGTATGAGATTCAATGTCACAAGGAACTACTTAGCAATCTTAAATCATGTAGTATACTTTAAGAATACAAAACCCAATAGTGCGTCATGTAATGTTATATCTGAATTCTGGGAAGACACTTATCGAATAAATAAAACAGTTATAAACATGTTGATTCCAAATTTGCAGTATGTTTTTTTTATTTTAGGTACCTAACTCCTTGCGTGCCCCAAATAATTAGCTAAAAATCCTAAACAACAACGCAAAAGATAGTTTACCTACCTACCAATCTACGTACTTACCAAACCAGATATCTAACAAGAAATTAATACAGTAATGTATTATTAATCGTAATAGATACGTAAATAATTTAATTAATGAAGAATGTCAGAGAGTAAACAGTTAGCAGTCATAAACATCCGTTTGTCCAGAACGACACGCCTCTGAATCTAAATATACCACGTCCCTCTAGATAAGCAGATGTCTAGGTAAAGTCAATTTCGTAACCTAGGAAGCCTACAATAGATCTAGGTAGAAACGTTATCCTTATCTTACACGTTTCATAACAATGATAGATGAAGGGCAAAGTAAATTAATAAATAGCTATAAAAACATGCATTTAAACATAATGCAACTATAACAAAACCGCACAATAGTAACAGAAGTTGATTTAAAAATACATTAGTAATGTCATTTCTAATAACATCAACGCAATGATATTAACATGCGTAAATCACCCAAGAACGCGCCACTTCTCCTTATAGAATCAAAAAGATTTCATCATAACTAAGAATCTGCCTCCGTTAATCCCAACACACAAATTTGCTAAATTTAACGAAGCTATGTGCAAAATTAAATAAATAAATAAAAAACTTACTTGTTCCACCGCTCCAAAGGTGCAATCCCCTCTATATGTGGTAACAGATCTGGTATACTCCATGCAGTATTCAAATGGAGCCAGATAAGGGTCTCTAGATGCGACAGAAATGGGCATACAGCTGTCGTGGCGATATCTTGGTATCAGCTGGTAGCCAAGAGTGTCACAGCAACGAATAGACTCATCGATATTCACTGTGGAACACCATATAAGACCATTAGATACATTGGGAACTGAGATCAAAGAGAAGTTATAATAAAAACCTTCTAATTAACGAATAACAAAGTTAATTGGGGACAAGACGATTGTGTTTAATGACTTACCCATTTTCTTAACTGGAGTAAAAACTAGATCGTTATAAATGAACTGGCTCCACGCAGCTAAAGCCATAGTTCTCTTATCACTTGGCTTGTCCAAGTTACTGGTAACCGATAGACTAATAGCACGAGCTGATAGCAAAGGCTTCTTGAATGTCTGGGCTGCACGTGGCTGCAAATGTGAAGTAATAAAGATATTTAAGTAAGTATATGTCACCTGCTGAAGTTTTCACCACCACCGTCTTAAGATAAGTAAAGAAACCAACCTCTTTAATGCTATCAGAGTATCTTGGATGCAAAAGTCGCTTGTAGCCAGTCAGAGCTTGACCCCAAGAAGACTTTACAGGATTGTTGCAAGTACCGTCGAAAGATCGATACTTCGACGCCATCTTGTTATGAGGACAGGTGAAAAGCTCAAGAGCCGCGCATTCAGCACCAAACTCACCATCACGCAAGTTCAGAGTGCTAATGAAGCCCGCACACTCATCTTCTGGCAATCCATATCTTAATAGACAAAAATCATATATTTAAAACAAAAAAAACCTTAACACTCCTTATTATTTTAGTGTTTGACGCTTACCTGGAGCACCGACTGTGAACCAGATTCTTGGAAGCCATTGTAACAATCAGCGCCGACTTCTCATAATGCATGGCTTCAGATGATGGATAGCCATTGATGAGCAAAGCCTGGCCCGGAGATCCTGGGACTGGCTTCACCCCATACCCTCGGATGTTACGTTCAAAGGTCTGCATCCTCGCGACATTCTCCTTGAAGAAGCCAACGGTCCTGTTGATTTGTTTGGTCGTTACCGCCGGCAAACGTTTCAGGTTTTCGGCACTTGGGAACGGAAAATCATACGTCGGTGCTGGATGTCTTATATCTGGAATAGAATTGAAATCTCAAAAGGTTTCCGTGTTTCACTATTAAGTACTGAAGTTATAGGCAGATATTGTCAATCTTCACTATCACATTGAGTGAGTTAAAAAAAAGTGGATTAGTTTTGACAAAGCTTCCAGTGTGACCAAACGACATTTTACAACAAAAGTTGTAAAAACATGTTTCGTTCGGCTTGGCATTTACGTCACCATCTTAAGAGCTTCTCTCAATCACAATGAAATCAACTCTGTTGCCTTCAGAACAAACTTTTGACTGTGCATACCTGACGAGACTAGCATATTGAGCGGGTAGGGCGCTGCCTGCATTCCAAAGGTGACTCCAGCCCACAGCACCACACCGAGCAACACCATCTTCATCATCTCTTCCAGAATACTGCAACAATGAAACTTAGTAACTACTATAGGCTATTTAAGGACTATTATCATAAAAGCACACTTTGTTTGCAAGACACCAACCGACGACACCGTGATATAGCCATTTGCATTTAATGTTATCTTGGACACATACGAGCTCGGAATGACTAACGAAATAATTCGTATACTGTTTATAACAAGACCTCAGAAGTTATCATTAGGGACCTTTCGATAAGACCAGTTCATTACTACGAACATTATGTAGTTTACCTACGTAGCGTTTAAGTGATAAAGAGACAAGCCTCCAAAATCTTAAGACTCATGCGCATAGCTACTACTTGGTGCAAAAATAAAATAAAATTTACCATGAAAAAATAAGTTAATAGTTCAAGGAATCAAACATTTTACAAAAGACTATCTTAATCAAACAAAAGTTTATCCGTTAAAAGGTAAGTACCTAATAGTAGGTAATCGTATTTTTTTTTGGATTTGCCTGTACCAAGTCGAATGAATGCAAAATTTGTTCTTTTTTGGGGTCGGTGACATTTCGGACCAAAAAAACTCGGACACCTTCGCCAATGTATGGATTTTCAATTTTAATATTATTTTTTTCCATACATTGGCGAAGCGGTCCGAGTTTTTTTGGTCCGAAATGTCACCGACCCCTTTTTTGTGCCAACCAGCCCTATTTACAATGGAGCCAATTTAAAGGAAATATTTTAAACTTTTAAATATCCTAGTTTTGTCACTTCATTGTAATTTGGGCAGTTGGTAGATAAAATTCATGCTAAAACGTAGACGACCTTTTTTATTAATAAACTGACGTAAACGATAATCATTTTCTTGTTAAGATTACTAATATGTTCTAAAAATTTTAACTATCTTTTGTTTTCGTACAGCTTTTGTTAATATTCAGTGGAAGTGGAAGTACCTAAGATAAAAAAACATAATGAAAAATCGTAAGATTCAATACAATGGTTGCGAAAACAATCGAATTGATTTTTTCGCATGCAGAGGCGCCTGGTCAATTCAAACATTCTTTTTAGTTGTTTTAATTAACGATTTACATATGGATTGTAAATATTATTTTAATTGAATGAATAGGCAAATTGATAGTGATTTAGATCCAATGCTTATTCCAAAAAATCGTTATCAAGTTTTGGTTATTTTTTTTTGTTTTGTTTTATATAGGTAAGTACATAAACATGACATTAAGACAGGTTTAACAAGTAGGTGTATTACTGAGAAGTTTATTGTTTACAAATGCAGCGCTACACAATGCGGTAATAATTTTAAAATCACAATACGAATAAGAAACTCTTCTAGAAATAACCTTTCAGCTTACGTTTTTTAATACCTTTTCTGTTTCATTTAATAATTAAAATCAGTATATTCCCTAAGTCCTTACAACTATACTTAATTAATTAGATTAACACAGTTCGGTTTTCTAAATACCTAAGTGGTAATTACGGCAGAAAAAGTTTAAACTTACCCGGAATTGCCTGAACCCTTTGAATATAAAGGGTCTGCAGTTAACCTAAGGCGCCAACTAACTAAGTAACTTAACTGTTATGTTAAGTGTGGACATAAGCTGAGTAGGTAGGTACTTATTATACTGGTTAACGGGTAAAGATATAAATAACTTTTATGCGCGTTTATTTTCTATTGAATCTATTTTACGATATTACAACATATTTGAGGTTGTCGTGGCACATAATTAATGGTAATCTTAAGTTTTTAATACCTACCTATTAATGTAGGCAAAGCATTAAATTCTTGCAAAATTATTTACTTACCTATAAACAATTTTAATTTTAAGTACTTACCTACTTAAATTACGATAATGTTTTAATGATAGAATGGCCTTCGTAAAAAGAACAACATATGCTTCGGTATCTTATTTGTATCGTTGTGGAGGAAAATCTGTAGCTTAAACTAATTCTGCCAGCATTAACGTTGCGTTAACTTAACGCTGTAGTTAGCGCATGGAAAAAATCAAATCAAATAAACCACGCCTCTTTGTATACATAATATTGAGAAAAAGCTGTTAGATAACAAAGTGGGTCAACCGCTTTTAGTTGTTTATAATTAAATTCGTATAAATAATTAAATAACTTACGCCGAATGTTCTCCACAACTATCACATTCCGCTCGTGTTCTAGAACATTTCTCCTGTGCCTTTTTCTTGGCATCAGCGTTCAACATCGACTTTCCTTCAATGATCCGTTTAAACAACATAATAGCAGGAGTAGGATCTGCTGCTTTCTACAATTATCGTGACGAATGTTTGCTGTTATTATATTAGTTGATGACACGAAAGACGCGAAGGAACGATGTTCCATTAGATGGGCAGAGGAGCCAATTTCGCCTCTACTGCTGCCAAACTTGCACTGAATCAAGGTACAGCCATTACCGCGCAACCTCGACGCGCAGCCGCTGCCTGCTAACTTCATACGTCATAATGGCGGCAAAAAAGAAACTTCTGTCACAGACTAGCGAAATACAGAGCGTGCACTACAGTCCAACTATTTAAAATAACAATTAAATGACCAATTCAGGATATGTTTTAGCCTTTAACACGTATAATTTCGTAAATAAAATTGAAATTAAGCTATTTGACGTCTATTTAATGACTTGATATTGTAATACGTATAAACTCACCATGTTAGAGTAACTGTTCGACTAAACACTGTGGCAATAGGGTTGTGAAAGAGCCTTTAGTAGTGTGCTTTTACGAATAAATGTTTACTAATGGGTAGAGAATAACGTTAAACGTTTTAAATAGAACTTTTAGGACAAATATTACTAATGTTTACTTTACTATCTTGTAGTAGAATCATTATACCTACTTATACAATAGGATACCTACATTAAACAATTAATTTTGCATGTTTACGTTGATAGGTACCCAATTTCACTAGCACTTTTTATATTTGACATAAAAGCATAGGCATGGAACATTATACAATTATTCTACTTTATTCAACATCTGTATGTATTTTGCAAAATGTAAGACTGATTTTTTTAACCTCTTTCGCTCGCAGTCGAGCAAAACTGCAAACAATAAAATAACACGCACAGCAACAAAGGCCCCTAACCACGTGTAGTGTGCATGCTCAATGCGTGGTAGCGTCTCCCCCCGCGCCCCGCTCCGCTCCGAATACCAGCTGATCATGAGCCGGCCGCGTGGACACGGGAAATATGAACCGAAGAGTAAGCTTGGGTTAGGCATAAAAATATGCCTACAAACTTAGGTAATGACGTATTGAGTAGCAGTCAATTGAATTATGAATATAAATACATGTAGGTACTTCATTGGTGTAACCTTTATCAAGAAAAGTCGTTACTATTACAATAATAAATAGACTAATAGAAATGCTTAAAAATATGTTGGTAAAATAAAATAAATAACCGACAAGTAAGAGTAGGCAACTTTACAAGAGCTTGCTATTAAACGGTGTAAGAGGCTTTAATTGCAATAAAGCACACTGTGTAACATCTACATAATTATGACTTGTTCTTTGATTTCGAGATATAGTAGTTGTGAAATGCTTGTTTGTTTGCAAAACATTAAAGAGTGATGTAGATATTATTAGATAAGGCAAGGAATATATTTAATCAGCTCTTTTTAACCGACTTTAAATAAGGTTAAGATTATGTAGGTGGTTTGTTCAATGTTTAAAACCGAGACAAATTCTAATCAGTATAAATGCCGATAATCGATCGATACCTATCTAATGAAAATTTTAATCTCACGAACCTTTTTGAGTTTGTTAGATCCAAGACCTTACAACACAAAATTTTCTTATTGAATAAAAGATATACCTAAAAGAAAAGTGGAGCTTAATTTTATCAGTATATATAATTACGTTTGTTTACCCTTAAATTAATTATTTTTGGAGCCGTAAATTAATTATCAAAGAATAAGTACAATGTAAGGCGTTAGCAACCTATGTATGTTTTTTTTAGTTTTCCATAGTTTTCCACACATTTTTTGTGTCAAAGTCATAGTATAGCTGTCAACTGTCAGTTTATGCAGCGTTTGACAATGTCAATGTGTTGATTAATGCTGCCATAGTTGTAGAGTTTAAGACCAAAACCATGCATGAAGGAAAATTATTTAAGTTTAACATAATGTTTAGATTTAAAATTTACTTATTTATTTAATGATTTAATAAGATATGTTGATTATGGCCTAGGGTATTAATGTTAGTATTTAATATATTTTGATAAATGTATTTATTCAAGTTCGCTTACAACGTAATACGGGGAAAACTAACTCAATTACTGGCAACACAAGCTGGTAAAAGGGAAGGTGCTTAGCTTGTTATTTGGTGTTGTTTTATTTATTTGCATTAAAATCGACAGTCTTGGTTTTTTTCACATAAAAAACACCGTTTAAAATTTATCAAACTTAAACCTTAACATGGCATCACATTTAAGTACTAAAGATCGATTATTATCATTGATTGACGACATTGAACTCATCGCAAAGTGAGTAGTAATTTTGAGTTAAGCTTTATGAGTCAAAAAACAATAAATTTTTTATACTATTCATGTTTGCAGGGAGTTAATAGAAGTGTCAATAGCTCCCAAAGCACTTAAGCTTTCAGCGGCAGATCATGCTCAGCTGACCGACTTACTTCTGGCTAAAGACTTGGAGTTTAAAAAAACTTTGGAATTGGCTGACGAACAAGCGAAAATACAACAGAAAATGAATGATCTTAAAGCTGAAGTTGACAATAAGGTACTTATTATTACAAATACTATTGACTGTATTCATGATTTACTTAAAACTTTACATTTTATTTGTTTTGCTCACATAGTTGCCCTTAGATTCATTATATTAGTCATGATTGTTTCAGGACCAAGATATTCATCATTTGCAAAGACAGCTAAAAGATGCAGAGCAGATATTAGCAACATCATTGTACCAAGCGAGACAGAAACTTACTTCAATAGTAAAGTCAAGGAAGAGACCAGTACCGTCTGAAGAATTGATTAAGTTTGCACACAGGTTTGTGTATATTTTTTTGTAAAATTAGAGCATTTGCTTAATTAGAACTAGATTGACGATGCAGTATGTAAGCAGCATTGAAAATATTTATTAGTAGGTAAATGCTATTTTAATGCTTTAGTGTTTTATTCAGTAGTTTATGATAAATGTATCATCAATAATTAAAGACCTACCTTTAAAAACCTTTCATTCACAGGATAAGTGCTTCAAATGCTGTTAGTGCTCCATTGTCATGGCAACCAGGTGACCCCAGAAGACCGTACCCCACAGACTTGGAGATGCGTCTCGGAATGCTCGGTCGACTCTCCGACTTGCCTTTGAATGGCCACACACCGTCAACACTTAATGAACTGCACCGAATAACTACTGGAGGTGGTAAGCGATTAACTTTTGTTTACACTATCTTACCCAAATATTGGAAAGTTATTGGTTTAGGTGAAATAACTGTTAAGAATTTGAAATATCACTCTTATCAATATTATGGTTAACGCAACACAAGAAATTTATTTTTTGCTTTTATGATGATTGAATTTGGCACAACTTACCACAAAGAGTAACTATTATTAACTAACCACACATTAACAGGGCTTGCTTTATAAAGATTTCACCTGGAAGGTCCAGAACCTGTTTTTTTTATTTTCAAAGTATTTTCTAAGAACAACAATATCATTAGTTGGTGATACGTTTTCCTTCACGCGTATGGTAAATGATTCGTATGACGCATAAATATTTCTCTAGCTGGTTATTTTATTTGTCATTAAAAGCTTATGGCAATGTAGTTCTACATTTATTTACAAACAAATGACTCATTAACAGGTATTTTTGCGTAAACATTTTTGTTATTTTGAATTGTGACGCTTATCATTATACTGATCGTAATCTTTCAATATATTATACTAAGATTGAAAAGATCTTCCTAGTCACATTTCATAAGCTTTAATATAACTAACTAGTGCTTGTAATTCAGCCTAGTTTTTTTACTTTGCCACACTACTAACACTACTAACTGCTGTTTCTTCCTTCTATTTTGTCTTCAGTCAATAGGTATCATAATCCGCGTGAATGGTACTGATAAGAAATTTTAATTCAATTAAACCAAACCCAAATTATTAACAAGTATACTAAACTTACATTTGATTTACCTACGTAGACGATAAAGTATACGAATAAATTAAACAAAATTCGTACGCGTGGAAACCCTTTATCGAAACATAAGAATTTGTAGGACTATTAAAGATAAAAATTTCGATTTTCAGCACACGCCAAGAATAGCTCTGTAGATTTTTGCCTTATATTATACTTACTATGCCTTATGCTACTTACTTGATATTTAAGACAATAAACATATTATCTTTATAAATTGTAGCCTATGTGTTATGCTGATATATAATCTATTCTATATTTTTGTAAAAAATAAAATATTCACAAATTTTCACGTTTACAATATTAGTAGGATTTGCTTAAACTTAATAACAATCATTATCTTGTATCATCGCGTAATAAGCGTGAGCTATATTTCCAAGCACAATATAGACAGTTTTCTCCGTCCCATCCGATCCATATCCGATAAAAAAAACATAATCCTGTAATAAAATCACCCCTTTCTGAATTCGAGAAATTCTTCCAGCACCGCCTCAAGCCGCCACAAACCAGTTCACGTGGCATCCGACCGGCGAACTCCACATGTCTGTGGGTGGGGGCAACTCTGTAGCCATCGACGGCCGAAGCAAAGACGGACCAAACCAAGAAGACGTCGAAGTTATGTCCTCTTGCGACTCGAGCTCGAGCTCAAGCAGTGACTCGCAATAGAAATTAGTCCTTATGTTGTAGTCAATAATGTGTATTATGGACTTGGTGTAATGTGTGAATGTACAGTGTGTATGATTTACTAGCACGATAGGAAGAGCATTTTGTAATAAAGTTTATATTTACTATAGAAGTGTTTTCTTATTTATTAGGGCTTGCGACAAAACCGGTGTTGAAAATAAGGAAGCCAAAGTTTGGATTCAATATGCTTGCTTTCTTATTGATTTGTATTTTTGCATTTTGCTGGGTTGACCAGTTGTCTCTTACTGGCTCCGATTCTGAGTACACTCTTCAAACTAAATTAAAAATATTGCCATCACTTTCTCATACTTCGTATCAGATAAAGACAGGTATATTGGTCTCACTAAATTTAGTCCAAATCATTGTAAAATTAGACGAAATGCGCTGACGACGATTCTAAGCTTGCTTGCGCCGCCGTGTCGAAATGCACGCAAATTTTAGTCGACAGGACTAAAATGATTACCCGTCTGTCGTATACTATTGCTGAGTAAGTGATAGCAATATTTTTAGTTTAATTTAGAGAGTATTAATGTAGAATCGGCACCACTATCATGCTAAATCACTCTTACTGCTTTTTAAAAGGTGCCAGTAATTTCATCATAGCAAAATAATTTAATCAGTTTACTGTATCTACAAATATTCCTAGGAAGGGGCAAAGAGTGCATTCCTTTAACTATATACAGATAGGTACCTAACTAAAAGACATAAGGTAGACTATATGGCGGGCGAAATATCAATGTAAAGATAAACATGCTCTTAGTGCAATTTTAATTAATTTATCAATTATAGTTAACGTATAATAGTTTGGGTAAACATTGTACTAAAAATACCTCACGTGAACTATGTTAGTTTAGGTAGCGTAGTGTCGTATCACTTCATATAGCTCATCCACCAGGAAAAAGTACTTACCTACCCACCTAATCCTGGTGGCTTAGAACTACTGTTACAGTAACTAAGCAACAGGCGCGTTGCTAAAACAAGTTGTTAACTTTGCGATAGCCATCGATAATATTGAGTAAGTATTTTACTGTGAGTAATTAAGAAGTGCGATCTAAAATGGCAGAGAGGATTGCCTCGTCCATAGAAGATACTTTAGTTAAATACGACAACCCTGTTCTTGTGACGCAGCAACCGCTTAAATATGTAAGTATTTATAAATAAAGTTTCTTATAATTGAGTATCTATTTGTTTTTTTTTCTATTAAGTATTTATTTCTTTATCTTTCTGCCTTATAAAACAGTCTTTGGCTAAATTGGCTTCATGGACCATCAAAAAGTTATAAGAATAATCTAAACGCAAAATGTTACTAAAATATGTTCCCACTCCTACTTTTTTTCGGTATAGCACCTTCCTTAATAGGAATCGGTTGTAGTGATTTACGCTTGCGCCAAAAAGTAAGATTACATATCCCGACTGTCGCAACTAATTACAGACAAAATGCATTTTATATCCGAGCGGCCTCTAGTATTAATAATAATGGAAACGCGTATAACATAGATTTGTTTTGCTCAAGTACTGCCTCCGTTAAGAAATGTATAGCACAACACTTCTTTTTAACTTATAAGTAAATGTATCACAGTTCCTTTCAAATGCATTATCCCTTTTGTTTATTTTTATCAATTACCTTTTCATAAGACACCATTAACTCTGTACTACCAAGCAACTTTCTTTTTTTATATATTTTTCAATTGTACTATTCACTGGTGGAGACTTGTTATTAGCTTTGTCACATATGTATTTAACTCAAATATTTGTAAACTAGTTTAGCTGTAAGACTCCCTAATAAATATAAATAAATATAAATAAATAAAATAAATAGCTTAAGGTAACAAAAGGTTGCTCTTTTCACAAACTCTATGTGGGTCTCTAATTAAGTATTTATCAAGTAGCTTACTTTCTTACTATTTTAAATTTTTATTTATTTAGGCTCCTGCAATAGTCGAACCGTGTATCCCGAGTGAACCTAAACGGGAGATTGACGAAATATTAAAATGCATTTTACCGCCAAAAGAATGGGAGGAAGATGGGCAGATTTGGACGCAAAAGGTAGGTGAATTATTAAACTTTTCAAATGCTTTTTGGATTCGCAACCACAACTGGCAGATTCCGAATGTAGGTACTGTACAAAGTTAAAAGACAGACTAGAAACAAAATTATATTTATATGTAATAAATTATTGTTACCTACCTCCACATAAAGAATGCGATCAAATAAAAAAAAATCATTGAATTTGTATGAGATTAAGTTTCCTTTCTAAGTAAATTTGTTTGTTTGTAAGTTACCTACTACTCACTGTGTAGGAAGTTTGTTTGTTTGTAAGTTACCTACTACTCACATGGGGACGAAAATTGTAACTCCTTTTAGGTGTTAAAATGAAATTAAACTAAGCCTATTTCTATCATAACCAGTAAGTAGGTACACGTAATTTGTAGCTGTCATCGACCCCCGCGACTCGGCTGGACGTGATCAACCTGCAGGAGATGCTGGACACGCGGCTGCAGCAGCGCCAGGCGCGGGAGACCGGCATCTGTCCCGTGCGCCGGCAGCTCTACACGCAGTGCTTGGACGAACTTATCAGACAGGTACAACGTAGCACCAACTAGCTACATTCATGAGAAGAATTCATCACAGTTACAGGGGAATTAAGACAGAAATGTCTGGTGCCAGAAAGTTCATGATTTTGGGCATTAGTATTGGTAACTGGACGAATACCCAAATATTCATGTGGTTTCCAAAGTTCTTACAACGATCTTGTGGCCACTGGCGTTTTTGATGTCCTATTAAGAGATTAGGTGGTACCTACCAAGTGTGGTGGTTAATGTTAGAAGTAGAAAAAGATTTGACGCAGGGGATTTGGTGTCCTGAGGACAGTTAACAGAGGAGGACACTGTCCTCTCTCCTCTGTTAACTAAATCCTATTATTAATAGTTCTCGTATAAAATATGGTTATAATTTAATTCTAACGGACAGGCATACCTACGAGATATCTTACGAACTGTCGTTTACACAAGACTTAATTTAAAGTGGCTTTAACCCAGATGGTCGATATATTTCAGGTAACAATTAATTGTGCTGAAAAGGGAGTGCTTTTACTACGAGTTCGAGACGAAGCAAGGATTACAATGGAAGCATACCAAACTCTATACTGCAGCTCTATTGCCTTTGGGATGAGAAAAGCATTACAGGTACCAACTCCAAATCCTAATGTAGGTATATAATGTAAATTACATATTTTAATACTGCCATATTTATTACATAGTCCGAACAAGGGAAATCCGACCTAATGGAGCAGGTAGCAAGGTTAGAATCAGAACGCGCGGCTTTCGAGAAGCAATGTGGCGAGTTCAAGCAAAAGACCGAGCAGTTGGAGCGTCGTGCAGAAGAACTTCGATCTGCTGAAGAGAAGAGGCATCAGGAAGAGCTTACCGCGCTAAAGAAGACTAATGCACAGCTTAAGGTACCTTATGCCTTATACTTTTTGACTACCGCATAAGTATTGTTAGCTGCACTAGAAATGCATTTTTTTAAGTGATCAAACAGAATTCTTTGTATTTTAAAGCTCCGTTGATGTTTTTCCATACTTATTTTTTTATCTTATGTTATTTGCAGGCTCAATTGGAAGGTATAATTGCACCGAAAAAATAATGCAGCGCTCTCAAAATAAAATTATAACTAACTAAACGGATGTTCGTCTAAAAACAAAATAAAGTATTTTAATGACAGCTCAGTAATTTCATTTCGTTTATGCTTCCCCGTAGTTTTGTGGTCGTACAGTAAAGTAGCTTCAACCTTGCTCTTACAATTTAGTAGGTTATTTTTTATATAATGTTCGTACCTACAGCAGCGGTTTTACTTACCCTAAGCAATAGGTACCTAGCCAATGTATCTATGAACGTGGTGTGAACGTGTCTACTTGCTAAAAACTGAAATGATTTTTAAAACTTTAAAAAATGAATGTCAATGCCATTCGTATTTTCAGTTTCGCGAATTTCCAATGTTGATTACCTACTGTCTAGATTTGTGGGTGAAAAGACTTTATTTTGATGCGATGCAAGCTTTCAAAAAGCCTCAAGAAAGGGCACCAGTTCCTACCGATGAAAGTTTGGTTAAATATAACAATCCTGTACTAAAATCGGACATTGTTAAAGATGTAAGTAACTTTTGGTGCCTGATTATTTTTATAGTTCTACAGTACTGGATGCTACTGGATAGCAAAGTAGAAACTTTCAAATGTCCGAGACTATCTGTTTTTTTAGGTTAGTTGTATTGCGGCCCCGGAGGACCAGGAAGCAATGCAGGATATTATTAACATCGTGTTACCCCCCAAAGAATGGGAGGAAGACGGAGAGATTTGGGTGCAAACGGTTTGTGCAAATATAATTGACTACTTAATCAAGTGGATCTATACTCGCTCAAAGTAGTTCCTTAGTTAAGTAGGTAGGTGATAGCCCCAATTCTAAAAAAACTAACTTAGCCAAATTAAAAACATCGCCGACACCTTTTAATGCTTCTTCTTCTTTTCGTGTCAATGGCAGTGTCACACGATTAAACTCCAACTGACGGGTGGCGTCAACAGTGATACACGGTGTGGGGAGACTTGAGCACGATTAGCAACACGTACGTAGCCCTGCATCCGCATTACCAGAAAAACCCCAAGCCTGCACTTCTCTCCAAACCTTCCAACAGCTGTTCGGGACCTATTTAGGGACTCTCAGATGGCTCAGGAGAGGTCTTGTCCTGGGGGCAAATTCTCTAAAGGAAAAATTTGGTTTGCAAGAGGCGGATATCGGATCTATCTTTTCCCAATGTTCAAGCCCTGCATTTGCTGGGTCTTTATTGGCTGGCAAGTGTTTACTGTGGCCCTAAAACTCCTTCTACTATTTAATGTAACTGGGGGAGAACTGAAGTCAAAGAGTGTGTGTCTTCTAACGGCCCTTGGCTGTCTTTCGAGGCTAAAGGTTAGAGGTGGAGTGGGGTTGGCTTAAGAGTTCCGTGTCTGCCTCTTTAGCATGAGCAGATCGCGACTACACTGGGCACGCGTATTTGCCTACAGAGTAGCAAAGGGCAAGTCCACTTGTTCGTAAAACAGAAGGTGAAGCTCCCTAATGTGTGGTGGTTAGTCGTCCATCGTAATTCTAAGTTAGGATGTTGTTTTGCCTACTAACATTTGCCTTTGTCTTGTAGAAATTCTTCCTGAAGGTAAGTAACCGATCCAAAGTAACTCCAAGATATTTTGGCGTATCATTATTAGTTATAGCCACGCCTCGCCATCTTATGAAGTTTCCTTTTCGCTTCTCTGTTTCTGAGATGAAACACACATGACTCAGTTTTTGTTGGATTCGGTCGCATGAACTTAGCGTCGTAGTATTGAGACAGCTGGTGTAATGCATTAGTTACGAGGAGTTCTACTTCGGAAAATTGTTTCGCTTGACATGTTAGTGCAAGGTCGTCAGCAAGGTGCAAGGTTAAGTGAATGGGTTGATCGTCGAATAGCAGAGCCAAAATGCTACCCTAGGGCAAGCCGTTTTTCCTAAATGCACCATCTACTGTTTTCAGAGTTAAGGCTCACTTGAAATCTTCGATTTCTTAACATCTCGCTCAATATGCCGAACTTGTGGTCACTGGTGAACGTATTAACTTTTCGTAGGAGTTGCTTTGTATTAACAGTGTCATAGGCCGCAGTCAGGTCCACAAAGACTGCTCCCATGCTTAGAAAAGGATATCAACAGATATATTGGTTTCACTAAATTTATTTATTTAGGTATTTATTTAATCCATATCTTTGTAAAATTGAACGAAAAACGCCGAGGACTTGCGCCGTGTCATCATAATGCACACATTATCTTAAACTATTGGTGAGTAAGAGACGGCGATGTTTTAATTTTGTTTAAAGAATGTTTTTAGAATTGGGAATTTATTTTTTTTTACATTGACTCAGTTGCAATGCTTTCATTTAATTATTTATCATTTAGTAATTACAAGCTAAGGAGCATTAAATTAAAATAATATATCCATCTAGGTGTCGCCAATCGCTGCAAAGCGTATAGATGTGATAAATCTGCAAGAACTGCTCGACACTCGGCTGCAACAGCGCGGCGCCCGCGAGACCGGCATCTGTCCCATACGACGGGATCTATTCCGACAGTGCTTAAATGAGCTTATAAGACAGGTAGCTTGGATTCTTGCCAAAGTATATAACAAACACTAGCTTTTCGTTTTGCAGTTTTATCCGCAACTGAATGGCCTGTTGTCAAAATGCCCCATGTGTTATTCCAGGCTATCACTACGTAAAGTTTCATCCAAATCCGTTTCGTAGCTTTGCGTAATATAGTAACAAACACATATACCTACATGCAAATTACGCATTCAAGGTACACTTCACCTAAACTTATTAACTTCTATTTCATATTTCATGCTTTTCACTTGCGGGAAGATCATAATGATAAGCCCAGAAAGATCGTTGTTACTATTGCGAGTACGTGATGAAGCCCGAATTACTATGGAAGCCTACCAGACCTTGTACCTCAGCTCTATAGCTTATGGCCAAAGAAAAGCTTTACAAGTAATTAAATTTAATAACTATGAACTATAAATTCATAATATTATCGCTGAAACTTAAATATGTCATGTTCAAAAGGCAGAGGAAGGCATGGCAGAGTTACGCGATCGAGTTGAGTTACTGCAAGCCGAGTGCTTATCGCTCAAGATGCAAATAGAAGCGTGGAAGCGTCACGCGACCCGTTTTGAAAAACTATCGCAGGTGATGTAATTAATTATACCGGCTTAAATGTTACGCAGTAAAAAATAGTTAGTTAGTTGTTTAGAGGAATTAATAATTAATATGAGTTTCTAATATAATACCCTAAGGGCCGATTTTTCAATAGTCAGTTAAGCCTTCAGATAGGACTTATTCTATGGATAGCAAGATTGTGAATTTTTCAATTAGCGGATAAGCTCTAACAGAAGGTTAAACTCGATAACTGGCGGATAAACTTAGCTGCCTCTTTTTGCCTCAGTTAAGAAGTTATCTAACCACAGAACAGAAAAAACGAGTATCTAACAGATTATTTGACGTTTCTGTCATCATGCGTATGTAAATATAGGATAATTTATTTGTGATTTGCTTATTTTTTGTAAAACCATGGATATTTTACTTTATTTGAAGACAATAATGTAAAGTTATCAAAACGGGACAAAAATATACATCACAAGAGGTTTAATTTTGAATATCTGTGCAGTAAGCTATTGTTGACATCACAGATGTATACATTTCTAGATGGAGTAATACGTTTGATGTGTGCGTGTCACAAATAACACACTGCTAAAGATACGCTATATCAAAATGAGGTTTTTTTGAGAATTATATTAAAATACTAAGTAGTTATTAAGACATACAGTAACATAAAGTATCTCTGAGTATATGAAATACCAAATCGATTTTTTAAAAAAGCATCAAAAATATTCTTAGCAATCAATATAATAAGATAGAAATACTTTCTCAAAGTTTACAGACACATGTTAAAATATATTGTATTTGTAACTTTTATTTGTATTTTTTTTCGGTGGGCTCCATCTAGTTTTCGGTATATCTATGTATTATCGTTGACGGCAAGTCTTGATGTCATACCTAAATTTTTTGTCAATTGGGACACCCGCTGTCAATGCGTTGAAAGTTTACAGTCCTTTTCTAACAACTGTAAAATATGTCGCAGCGCGGGTGTCTTTTCTTTAGGTCAGAATGTTTAAGATCTCAATTGTGGGCGTAGAAGGCAGCAAACAGTAACTTAAGACATTATGAAAGAATATAGGAACAATCTATCAACTACTTTAGCTCAATAATTGGATAAAACTAATGCAACTGTATTGAAATGACCTGCCTCACTATCATAAGGAACGACAAGGGTATTTGAAATAATAAAGAAACAGTTTAACCTCAACTCTGTTTTAATTAACCGGATTCATAAAGACAGCTATGATCTGTCTGACATATTGTATGGAGAAGAAACCGGTGAACAAACTCCACACTGCCATTATCACAATTTAAAATACAAAGGAACGTTATAAAACCTGCTATTACATTACTAACAGAAATCTGGCAACTAGTTTACATGATTAACGGATACAAAGATACTTAGCTTTCGTATTGAAGACTTCCGATACAGCAATAGAATACAAACGGTTAAACTTAGGCGATAACTCGATATAAAATCATTTAACAAATTGAATGTGGTAAAGACGACTGCTCCTGGCCGATTCCCGCGCTATTCTGATAATTTAGGTGTAAACACTTCAATTTCTAAGAAATGAATGCCCCTTCCTTGAATGTTCAATGTCTTTTATACCAAACGGCCGTTTCCATTTTTATCAAAATAGCACTAGGCCTTGCCCAGGTTCTCCGCTAGAGGGCCTGCGTTTCCGGTCACAATGATTTAACAATCAAAATTAATCCTACAACAATAACTGATTCAGTAAGAATTAAATCACAATTTTCAATAAGGTAAATTACACAGCAAATGATATTAAACAAAATTTAAATTAATTCAGGTAAGCTTGAAAATGCTTAAGATGGCGCTAGTTGTCCCAAAATACCGGCCGATTGCCAATGTGGCGCCATCATTTCCGACACGGCCATTCTTGACAGGACACACGTCCTCGTGTGTTTTCTGCAACAAAAAAAGCTAGGCACAGTATACGCTCGGCCACCCCTGGCAAAACCACAGTAACATTGAAATTACTAAGAGTAGGAAATATCTCAACTCCCGAAAAAAAAAACTAAATCATCACGGTTCAAAAAGAAGACATTACAATTCTCACGTGACATATCATAGCACAAACCCACACAGGCCAGTCCTTCGGCCAAATTAGACACAGTCCTTCGGTCTTTTTGCGCAGCACAGTCCTTCGGCTGTTATAGGAATACGGTCCTTCGATTCCCATAGACACAGTCCTTCGGTCTTTTTGCACAGCACAGTCCTTCGGTTGAACTTGTGCCATGATAGTCGCTCAATATTTAAATTTACAATGATAATAAATTTTCACATCAAAACATAAATTTTCGTAAAAAGAGATATCCATCAACCAAATGTTACTGATAGGTAATATTTTCAAAACAAGAAAGTAAATTTAAACTAGGTAAATTAGACTGTCATAAAACAGTAATATCACAACCATAAAGTCAGTAGAGATCATGTACCATCGATAAAGTTAATCACTTTATCACAACAAATTAATCATTGAAACACGCTACGACACGAGTGAACACCCCTCTATCGCCACGGCCTCGGCCGACCAGCAACATCACCATTGCTCTCACATACGCGCATCCACCACAAGGATCGCCCGTGTTCGTTATCAGACAACACACGACTACAAAACGGCAGATAGAGTTCTCACTCGCGTTTACAGAAAAACAATTCAACATCGTCAATAACATTATCAATTACATCTGGTACATGATCTACTAGCAATTTCAATTATTTTTGACCGATCTATCGTGATGTCGCCATTAAAACAATTATTCGGTAAACAATAAGGTAAAATCTCAATAGGTATCGTGGAGTATCGAACGTCATATGACATTAACTAGTTCTGTGCTGAATACGCGTGTTTGATCAATAGGCCACAGTTTATAGCACCTTGTCAACCTTGTCAAATCGTTTACCATTAAATTATGCCTTAAAACTTTCTTTAACCAACGAGTATTCAGCACCAGAATCATAAAAGAAACAATAGCATTCACCTTTGCGTTCAAGGCAACCCGTGGGAGGGTTCACGACACATACATCAACCCGCAGCTTGCCCCAGCCTCAGCGACGCCGTCACCGCTCACATCTGGCTGCGACATGTCCCGGCTCACCACATTTGTAGCAAAGCAGCGCCCTCGCTGTCTGCTGCTGCACCGATGGGTTTGGTCCTGATGTCAGCACAGCTCATCATCGCGGCTCCGACGTTTGTTTATTGTAATCGCCATTCGATGTATCCTCGGAACATATTAAAACACATGTGAATTACAGCTGTAAATAAAACCAGTACCCATACCATTACTAAACATCAATCAACACTAAATGTAAAAACCAATAATTTCTATTGTGCGTAAATAACTTGGTTTAACTTTAAACTAACAATTACGAAATGTAACACATGAAATAGTTTAAGAGAATGAATACTAATCAAAGAACAATTGTAAACCTAAATGTAGGTAGACAGGCGCAGATAGTAGCTATGTGCACGCTAATTTAATGTCAGCTGGCGACTTTTGTAACTAAATCGGTTAAATAACTTTTCCCGCCAAAACATAATTTTATTTAAGAACACACTGCCATAAATTATTACAAAACATTGTACATCACCCAGTCAAGTTGTGTCCGGTTATAACGTAATAATGTAGGTACTGCCGCGTACTTCAATGTTTCTATTTTGTTTTTACCAGATTCAAACCATCCAGCAATTTCACTATTGTAGCAGCTTTTCTGAAACAAATTATCACACAGCATCATATTGTCCGGAAAACTTTTATTTTACGCAATTAAGAAAACCGAGACGGCAGAATAAGACTCGTCCAAAATAACTGCCAAAGGGGTACAACCTCTCAGAGATTATTTATTTAGACCCATAGTATGTAAAACTGAATAATGACAAAACAAAACTAAAGCCGAAAGTTGTGGCTCTTAATTCATAATACCGACGTACCATTCGAAGTTCAGAGCATCAACTGACTACTTCATTTAGAAATAAAATTAAAAAAAAAAAAATTAAACAACTAGGCTTCCTTCATATTCGTTGCCAATATCTCTATGGTTTCCCCCGAAACCTGACCTTCACCAAAGTCAACCACCAGCACGCAGTCACGGACTACCCTCCAAGGTAAACCGATCGAGCTACGTCTGCGGAACGTATAGTCCCATCATCATGAAAAATCAAGCAAGATTGCGAATTGGGCGCAATACATTTCAAAGTTAACTAGTATTTTAAACAATTTCGTTATTTAAACTCTGATTCTATTAAATTGTGATTGCCGCCAATATTTCTTTTTAAACTCCCCTCCATAACTCAAAACGAGAATCGTAAAATAAATTTAAAACACTGACCTTGGTTCGTATACTCACCTGCACAGAATCAATCTCAACTTAGTTTTCAAAAATACTTGACGGTTATTTTTCTTCGAAGTGGTATCCAGGTCATTTTCTTTGTTTGCAAGCCCGAATCATCAGATGGCTGCTCTCGAAGCGACATGACGCGGTGTTTCTGAAACTAATGGTTTATTTCTTTTAGTTTGAGGTAAATCCCACTTCTGATGTCGCAGCGCGGGTGTCTTTTCTTTAGGTCAGAATGTTTAAGATCTCAATTGTGGGCGTAGAAGGCAGCAAACAGTAACTTAAGACATTATGAAAGAATATAGGAACAATCTATCAACTACTTTAGCTCAATAATTGGATAAAACTAATGTAACTGTATTGAAATGACCTGCCTCACTATCATAAGGAACGACAAGGGTATTTGAAATAATAAAGAAACAGTTTAACCTCAACTCTGTTTTAATTAACCGGATTCATAAAGACAGCTATGATCTGTCTGACATATTGTATGGAGAAGAAACCGGTGAACAAACTCCACACTGCCATTATCACAATTTAAAATACAAAGGAACGTTATAAAACCTGCTATTACATTACTAACAGAAATCTGGCAACTAGTTTACATGATTAACGGATACAAAGATACTTAGCTTTCGTATTGAAGACTTCCGATACAGCAATAGAATACAAACGGTTAAACTTAGGCGATAACTCGATATAAAATCATTTAACAAATTGAATGTGGTAAAGACGACTGCTCCTGGCCGATTCCCGCGCTATTCTGATAATTTAGGTGTAAACACTTCAATTTCTAAGAAATGAATGCCCCTTCCTTGAATGTTCAATGTCTTTTATACCAAACGGCCGTTTCCATTTTTATCAAAATAGCACTAGGCCTTGCCCAGGTTCTCCGCTAGAGGGCCTGCGTTTCCGGTCACAATGATTTAACAATCAAAATTAATCCTACAACAATAACTGATTCAGTAAGAATTAAATCACAATTTTCAATAAGGTAAATTACACAGCAAATGATATTAAACAAAATTTAAATTAATTCAGGTAAGCTTGAAAATGCTTAAGATGGCGCTAGTTGTCCCAAAATACCGGCCGATTGCCAATGTGGCGCCATCATTTCCGACAAATATATAAGAATGTCTCTTTCTTGCACAAATATCATTAGGATAGCTAGCAGAGGGTTATCTGACCATTGAAAAATTGAAACTTTATTATTCGTCTCAGTTAAAGCTATCTGGCTGTTCGATATCTGGCGTTTTAACTATCTATTGAAAAATCGGCCCTAAGTCAGATTTGGGGGTAATTTATAATGGAGAATGTTAAAAAATTTTGATTATTATCTCTTCATATTCTCTGTCAAAAATAAAAAATACTGGTGAAAGAATTATTTCGATGCGTCAATTAGTTTTCGATTTATAAGTAAAATAAGTTGCTACCGCACGACGCGGGCTGCCGGTGGCGGTGTGACGTCACACCACAACTCGCTCGGTCTGGCTCACTCAGTACGCTCGCGGTCGCGCGCACTTGTTGTCTAAATTAAACCTAAATACTTTTAAAAATGTCTAATCCAACTGCTAGGAAATCATGTGTTGTGCCTAAATGTAAAAATACAACTATCAATTCGCCGGAAAAGTTGTTTTTTACAGTTCCAAAGGATACATACATACATCACCAAATCTTTTAACTTGAACATAACCAATACCATTAAACAATTTGTTAGTAAAAATACAAATAAATAAAAAAGGTTTAGTTCATATCATCTACATTTGCAATAAAAAATAAATTAAATTACTTAAATAAAATAGTAAAGGTAAAGTGCATCTGTAACGTTCAACAACATTTAGATCGTATAGGTATCCTACTTCCTAGTAATATAATAAACGCGGAAGATTGTGTTTGTGTTTGTTATCTTTCACACAAAAAGTACTGAACGGATCGGGACGAAGACTGAAATAATCCATATTTAATCCTGGGAAAATGTACAGTTCCCGAGGGAAACGCGGGCGAAGCTGCTAACTAAAGCTAGTTATTACTAAATCAATGCATGTATTTATTTAAATTTACTTAGAAGAGCGGTATCTTTGTATACATACTAGTGGCCGCCCGCGACTCCGTTCGCGTAGAAGTCGGTTTCCGTGGGAATGAGAAGTTTTCCCGCGGTAAAAAGTACCCTATGTGTTATTCTGATGTGTACTGCAAAGTTTCATCCAAATCCGTCCAGCCCCCCAAGTCAAGTGGCAAGTGATATTTGCGATAGCAAGTGAATAGAATAAATTTGTATGAAACTGTCATTTTTGACAAGCTTGCAATTTGACAGTTTCATACATATTTTTTCTATTCACTCGCTATCGCAAATATCACTTGTCACTTGACTTGGGGGGCAGTAGTTTTTACGTGTTATTTTTATTATATTGGTTATTTTGTATGGTTAACATATCAAACATTTCGGCGGCAACAAAATCACTATTTCTTGATAAATAATGCGCAGTCATTAATTTATCTATTTATAGATAGATTACACGATTACCTTTTTTCGAATCCTATATCCAATTTATTAATAGAATAATATTTACTATTAACGTATAATAACGAATAATATTTATATTTACTAATACGCGACCGAAAACACAAAAAAATAATACATTAAATGTTAAATAAATAAAAAAATTAAATAAAATACTGCGCCAGCTATATGCGCCACCGCTGGCGCGTTGTAGTAATACGTCACAAGCGGTCACGTGACTGTTAGCGGGACTTGATATTTTTCGAAACTTTGAATGCCTATAAAATCAAAACTACTGGGTATTTTTGATTACAACAAAAACTAGTGTATTTGTATGCATACAGGCTTTACTGAGACAAAATTTCAAGCGATTTGGCATACCTAGTAACATTCTCCATTATTACAGGAGCAAATCGTTAATGATGGAAAACGTCGTCTTGAGGAAATGAACCAGGCCAAAAAAGCCAACGCTCAACTTAAGGTCTGTAGTACTTTAATAATTAGTACAACTTAACTTTGCCAGCGGGTATTGCACATATAGTTGCTTGTAAGGAAGAAATTTTTGCGAGCTTGGTCGGTTTTAAAGAACGCACACATGACGCTAAGGGTAAAGATATGTCAACTCACTAGTGGATAAAAATGAATAAGGTTTATGTATTGGAAAATTTATATTGCCAATTTTCATATAAGTAATTAAAAACGCTTTGTCATTTTTATTTTCAGCTGCAACTGGAAGGAATCATCTTTCAGAAGAAATAAGGTTTTAGAACTTGTGATTTCAAGGTGTAATAACCTCAGGAAACCTCAGGACGGAGCCTCTTGATGATAATAATGATAATTTTTAATATATTGATGAAATTCTTAAAATTGTTTTTTTAATGTAAACAGTGTATGAAGTAGGTATGTTAGTGGGAAAAGGAGGAAAGTGTGTTAAAAGTTCAAATATCTACCAACCAGAGGATACGTAGACAGACACGTCTATTTAACACAGCAAGTTTTGGCAAATCGGAAACTGTGGACGAAAAACAGTGAAAGGACGAATTGGGGGTCGAAGTTAAAGCAGAAGATTAGGTAGTATTCGTTAACATTAGGTAAATTATGGTACTTAAAATATAGGTAGGAAACTACACTGAAACAGCGCCGGTCCTAGATCACACTATCAAAGTTTTTCCGGGTCGACGACATTTCGGACACAAAAAACTCGGACACCTTGGCAAGTGTATGGATTTTTAATTTTAATATTATTTTTTACCATACATTGGCCAAGGTGTCCGAGTTTTTTGTGTCCGAAATGTCGTCGCCCGTTTTTCTGTAGCTAAGTACCATAGATTTATTATCTTCGCTCTCGCTCTTACTAGATGGAGCACTGCCTGTAAACAATAGCTTTGATCTTGCGGCAGTTTTTTATTTTCGTGAAAACTCGTGTGTCAAATAATACATAACTGTTCGAAAAGCTTCCGACCAAACCATGACATGTTTTCCGACTTATTATTCGGCCACCGAGAGAATGCGTTCCTGACACATTGTGTTTGACATAACGAGGTAACTTTGACAGGCCGTCTACGAAAACAAACAAAAAAAAAGTCGTCTATTTTGACCCTACAAACAAATAATAAGCAATAAAATGATATTAAAACACACTGATTTTAAATTTTATAACTGATGGCTTACTGTAAGGGTAATAATTACTGATAAAATATGTATTTTTAAAAATGTAAACAACATCATATTTTCGTAGGGATGTGCTAAAAATATCAGTCAATTTTAAAGTTATCAATCAATTTCTAATAAAAAAGCAGAATAAGTAGCTTGGTTATAAAAACATGATATCGACGTAAATATGGATATGCTTGAAGCATAACTATTACGGTTAGTGAAAGAAAATAAATCGGCAAATGTTAGATATGAAATAGATGAATTAGCTCTGCAGTACGGTCATCGGGTGCTGAGACTTCCACCATATCATTGCCAATACAATGCTATTGAATTAATTTGGGCTCAAATTAAGGGTTATGCAGCCCGTCGCAATACGTCCCCACCTTTTAGCACAAAAAAGATGATGGCTCTATTAAAAGAAGCTTGCGAAAAAATCACGAAGGAAGACTGGGCGAAGGCGGTAGAAAAAACAAAAAATCTTATTACCAAAGACTTTGATCGAGATATTAGAATTGATTCGATCATTGATAATAACATAATTATAAATGTTGGAGAAGATGATGATAGCACCTCCTCAAGCGAATCGGAATCTGATTAAATTTATACCAGCGCGATATCTATTATTTTAAGTATTTATTACCTACTTTTAGTTTTAGTACTTATTGTATTGTAGACCTAAATATTTGTTTTGAAAAAAGGCAGCAGTTGGAGTTTCTTGCTATACAAGTAAAATAGATATAAGATAAACTAATTTTTTTACTAATGTTGATTGAAAAAATATTTGTCAATATTATTTTTTACCCCAACACTACTGGCATGTGTCACAAACGCAATCTCTCGGTGGCCAGATTATAGTACTATAGTTTATTCGCGTTAAGAAAATAGTGAGTGATCGTTGACAGCCGGCCTGGCCACGTCCCCCAGCCAATTAAAATGCTAGAAATTAAAAAGTCGAGTTCACAGTGATCAGTTGAAGTCTGACCTTCGAAGAAAACGGTTGTGGATTTTGCGTGACTTGTCCAACGATAAATTTTGAAAAAATGAATACTTCACCAATTCCAAAGAATAAAAGTGGATCAATAATCCATAGTGGAGAGAGACACATAATTTAAAATGTTTAAAAGTACTTTAAATTGTGTGATTTAAATGCAACTGTGGAGAGCATAGTCATAGAACAGCAAGTGCATGCGGCATGTCCGAAAATACTGTTTATAAAATTATTATTTTTCTTTCGTACTTTTACTCCACTGTGAATATACCCTTATCCTGTAGTTGTCACTATTTTCTTAACGCGAATAGACTATAGGAACAAACCAAGATGTCACTTAAGTCCAAACCTTTTATTTACTCATCATCCTCGCTGAGCAACAAAATAATACGTAAAAAAATTCAAGCTCGAAAAAACGGAAACTACACATCTGTCTTTTTGTAGTTTTTCAATCATTTTGGCAATAAAAAATAAATGTTTCAAAAGTTTTGAAACGCCATCTATATATGACCCTTGACATTCCTTGCAAGCTGTTATATGTTAGTAACTACTCTTAAAATTGACTATTTTTTAACCATCAACCTACGGTCTCAGAGACCGTAATGTTTTATAAAATTCAAATATAATTTTAATAAAAAAAAAGATGGTTATTTTTTACTACTTTTTAGTTAAAAACTTACAAAAATACGAAACAATTGCTATATATTTTTTTTCAGTTCCTAAAGACATTTATAATGTAATAGCAAATATTTGGTGCTAAAACGAAGCATTGGCGTATAAAGATGCATGTTTTGTTACGGAACTTTAATTTGTTAATTGGAATCCTAAAATCAACGCAATTATCTATTAGCGGTCTTTGCGACCGTACGGTGGTGGTAACAGGACAAAAATAGGTGCTAGGTGGTTGAGGGTTAATGTCAAATATTATGTCATAAAAAAACAGCGGCGTAGGAGTAACAATATTTTTAAGGGCCCTATAAAAAAATATTTAAACATAGATTCACAATTACTCCTCGCCCATGGTACTCGTAAAATGCGGGATAATAAAGAAGGTAAAAGCACCAATTATAGACAACTAGTGGCCGCCCGCGACTCCGTTCGCGTGGAAGTCGGTTTCCCGTGGGAATGAGATGTTTTCCCGCGGTAAAAAGTATCCTATGTGTTATTCTGATGTATAACCTATATTACTGCAAAGTTTTATCCAAATCCATCTAGTAGTTTTTACGTAAAAGAGTAACAAACATCCATCCATCCATCCATCCATCCATCCATCCATACATCCTCACAAACTTTCACATTTATAATATTAGTAGGATATAAAGAATATTTTTCTTTTTGCTTATTCATTTATGGATTTTAATATACACGTTTCTAGGGTTTTGGATGTTATAATAAATAGCGGCTTTTAGAACCAGTTTTCGTTTATTAAAGTAGCTTTTTACTAGTTTCATCAAAATATACTTATTTATATACGAGTATATCCTCTGTCAGACTATCCTCTTTGATCTTACTATGCATTTTCATACGAGAAATCCTATATCTAGACCATATCTTGTAAAAAATATATTTATTTTTTTAACACCGTCAATTTGGAAACGTATGGATTTATGGAGATTTTTTTGTTTAAAAAAAAGAATAAAGTAAGCTATATTCAATGTGTAGGTTTTAAAAATACATTCTTTTTAAGTTTTCACTATTTTATGGCCCCTGTAGCTCGGGGGCCCCAAAAAATTGATACGGCGGCTACGCCCCTGCATATAAGTTGACACTAGCTCGGGTAGGTTCGAGTATGCTGAATTCAGCACACTTATGTTTTGCCGTATTTTACGAGTACCAGTGCTCCATCTAGTAAGAGCGAGAGCGAAGATAATAAATCTATGCTAAGTACCTTACCAAAGTTATCTCAATGGCCCCGTTTGGCCGTAACAAAAGATGTTTTTTGTTTTTTTTTCTACTTGACTGAAGTGGTAAGTTTTTACAAATAAATCTAAACGTTTTTTTGGCAAAGACAACGTGATGATTAGGTAGGTACATTTGACATAATCTATTCAACACAAAATAATTTAAAGTTGTCAACTGTCAACAACATTTTCAAGATCACTAGCTGTTTTCTGTATGTTTTGAAATTACCGAAGGAATAGAAGTGATAAAAAATGGGTGAAAGAGCTTTGCAGTCGAACGAAGATACTTTGGTTCGGTATGATAATCCAGTTCTTGTTACGAAACAAGTGGACAAAACTGTAAGTAAAGGAACCTTCCGAAGGCGATAATTAGACCTTGTGGTATACCACGTTTAATTCACTGTTTTAGATTTCACCGACAAGTTTAACTGCGCAACCATGCATGCCCACGGAAGCTAAACGCGAAATCGAAGATGTTCTGAATGCCATAGCGCCTCCTAGAGAATGGGAGGAACAGGGGCAAATTTGGACTCAAAAGGTAAAGATGCACGTGTCTTTGCAGAATCATGATGTCGAAGCTATAACGAAATGCTATTAAATTGTACTGTAATTGTAAATTTAGATATCATCGACTCCCGCGACTCGGCTGGACGTGATCAACCTGCAGGAGATGCTGGACACGCGGCTGCAGCAGCGCCAGGCGCGGGAGACCGGCATCTGTCCCGTGCGCCGGCAGCTCTACACGCAGTGCTTCGACGAACTTATCAGACAGGTAAGCTTCAATCAACCCCAGACTATGGTGATCAGTATCACCTTTGTGTACTATATTTATCGCATGCTTGCAGCCAGAAATTCAGGCAAAAATTTTCTACACTTGACCATATACACACAGTAAAACAAATTATTGAAAAATATAGAGAATACAATAAATCTTTGTATATGGCATTCATTGATTATTCCAAAGCGTTCGATAGTATCACTCATAAAGCTATGTGGGACAGTCTTCAAACCAAAAATATACCCTTAAGCTACATCGAAATCATCAAAAGCATCTACTCCCAGAGCGAAGCGAGAATTCAACTCGAAACTCTGGGAAAAAGGTTTGAGACTAAAACGGGTGTGAAACAAGGAGATCCTCTATCACCGAAATTATTTTCAGCCTTACTGGAAAGTGTCTTTCGCAATCTTAATTGGAATAACCTCGGCCTCAATATAGACGGCATAAAACTAAACCATCTAAGATTCGCGGACGACATAGTTCTGTTCGAAGAAAATCCAAGACAACTTCAAAAAATGATTAAGTCAATAAATGAGGAGAGTAGGGGTGCGTTCAGGGAGTCGCTATCAGCACTAAAAACCCAAACGCTACTATTGCTGTTCGGAGAGCCAATTGCGCGTCAGCGATTGCAAGCTCCACGAACGCTATTTGCGTTGCGATTGCGTGATCGCCTTCGGCCATCTTGACACATTGCCAATGCAATGCATCTTGACACAATGCCGGTTGCTCGAAGAACGAAGGAGGTTAGGGGTGCGTTCAGGGAGTCGCTATCAGCACTAAAAACCCAAACGCTACTATTGCTGTTCGGAGAGCCAATTGCGTGTCAGCGATTGCAAGCTCCACGAACGCTATTTGCGTTGCGATTGCGTGATCGCCTTCGGCCATCTTGACACTTTTGCGCGGGACTTTGCACTGTGCTTGAGTGAAACATGGAGGTGATGGAGGGTCGTAGTGATTTCTTGCGAATTTTAACGATAACGTGTACTCTTCGTTAACATCAAGATCTTGAAAAACCATTTCGACGGAATTGTCCATTTTGCTGTCAGAATGCCGGTTGCTCGAAGAACGAAGGAGGTTAGGACCACGATGAGTAGTGATAGCGTTCGAGTTCAGAGTTCGCAAACACTGACGCTGTCATCACACCACCTCGGAAAAAATTGCATTGACAGTGAATTGTCATGACGTCACACACCATTATTGATGACGTCACGAACACGATTGATAGCACCACCGTCGAGCTCCGTGAACAAATTTTAGCGCTAGATAGCGCGGATAGCGACTCCCCGAACGCACCGTAGGACCACGATGAGTAGTGATAGCGTTCGAGTTCACAGAGTTCGCAAACACTGACGCTGTCATCACACCACCTCGGAAAAAATTGCATTGACAGTGAATTGTCATGACGTCACACACCATTATTGATGACGTCACGAACACGATTGATAGCACCACCGTCGAGCTCCGTGAACAAATTTTAGCGCTAGATAGCGCGGATAGCGACTCCCCGAACGCACCCTAGGAAAGTGGGTTTATCTATGAACAAAACTAAACTAAAGTTATGACTAACTCGAAACCAACAGAAATAAGAATTGACAACCAGCCATTAGAATATGTGCAAGAGTACTGTTATCTGGCACAGATTATCCTATCCTACTAATATTATAAATGTGAAAGTTTGTGAAGATGTATGGATGTATGGATGGATGGATGTTTGTTACTCTTTCACGTAAAACCTACTGGATGGATTTGGATGAAACTTTGCAGTAATATAGGTTATACATCAGAATAACACATAGGGTACTTTTTACCGCGGGAAAACACCAAATTCCCACGGGAAACCGACTTCCACGCGAACGGAGTCACGGGCGGCCTCTAGTATCACATAAAGATCAAACAACTAAGGAAATAACATAAGAACAGCTAACGGATGGAAGAAATACTGGTCTCTAAAAGAAGTCATGAAATCTAAGGGGTTACCTATCTTAATCCCAAATTTTAATATTCCGAATTTCATAATTTTAATTATTCTTAAGCATAATGTATAAAGATTTTATACATTATGCTTAATAATAATATGCCTATAGCCGGTTTTGCCGTTTAAAAGTTTTGTAAAGTATAAATTATGCGACATGAGTGTTATGCTTTTTGATGATTGTGACAATTTATGTATGACGAACGATTTTAGTTTAGCTGAAACACGTTTGTATGGGAACCAAATAAAAAGATTATGAAAATCTGGCAATAGTTTATCAGGAATATGATTGTTTGGGAACTAAATATAAATATTATGAAAATTTGGTATTAGTTTATTTGGAAAATGGTACGAAGGAAAACAAAAAAGTATTCTGAGAATCTGGTAGGTATAACTATATCTGGATTATGAGAATATGGGAAACAAAAAATATTTTTTGAAAATTTGGAAATAGATTCATCTGGGAAATAAAAAAAGGAATTTAAAAAAAATGACATTTACTAAATCTGTCTTTTAAAAGTTCTACCAAGCGTTTTCGGGGTTTTAAGATTCGGGTATCAGAAATTCGAGTTTTTAAGAGGTTACCAATCTAACGACATAAAAATGAAAATAAAAAAGAAAGTCTTTGATACCTGTATTCTTCCAGTCATCACCTACGGATGTGAAACATGGTCACTCACCAAACACCATAGAGAAAAGCTAGAACGTTGCCAGAGAGCTATGGAGAGAAGTATGGTCAGAGTAAAACTTAAAGACAAAGTCAATAGTAGAAAAATAAGAGAAAAAACCAAGGTGACTGATATACTGACTCGAATAGACCAACAGAAGTGGAGATGGACCGGTCATATGATGCGAGATCCACTAGAAAAGTGGAGCACAACTGTTTCCGACTGGTACCCAAGAGACGGCAAACGCAACAGAGGTCGCCAACAAACAAGATGGGAAGACGATATAAAACTTACGGCGGGACATCACTGGAGAAGAGTAGCAAGAGACAGAGAACAGTGGAAAAGTTTAGAGGAGGCCTATGCCATGAGGCACGCGGAACTGCGAGACATTTTATAATATTTAGAAAAAACAAAATATTTGTATTACTTTTTCTTGTAGTTCTGAATAAAAGGCTATTTTATTTTATTTTATTTATGCAGCCACCGACTGACGAGTGCAAGTGAATCTGAAATATATTATTTTGGATCTTTTTCTGTTCTTTTCTATGACACCAAGAGAAGGGCATAACTATTCGAAAAATACGAACGGTTCTAGTCGTATAAATGTAACATAAAGCGAAACTCTAACAAGTTAATAATTTACGACACAACTTACCCGTTAGTTCCTAATTGGTCTAATTGATTCATTTTCAGATATCCATAGTCTGTGTTGAACGGGGGCTACTCATGTTGCGAGTCCGTGATGAGGCTCGAGTCACGATGGAGGCTTACCAGACTCTTTACTGCAGCTCCATAGCTTTTGGCATGCGAAAAGCACTGCAGGTATTTCCATACGATAATTCTAATTCGTTTATATCCATAAAAAGAAAAACATCAAACTTATTTATCGAGAATCTCCTGAAAGCCACGAATAGTGCGACCCCATTAAACTAAGGGAGGCAAACTACGACCAAATTCCAAAAGATCTACAGATACTTAAATTCACAAGTATTTTTTTACAGTCCGAGCAAGGCAAAGCCGACCTTATGGAACAAGTAGCAAAGTTGGAAGCCGAACGATCAGCGCTCGAGAAGCAATGTGCGGAGTTAAAGCAAAAGACTGAGCAGTTGGAGCGCCGCGCTGCCGAGCTGAGGTCCGCTGAGGAAAAGAGGCACCAGGAGGAACTCACTGCGCTGAAGAAGACCAATGCGCAGCTCAAGGTATTCTGATCATAATTTACGCTGGGGTTACACAGTATATATTTCCTCTATACCCTAGTTTTCATGACACCCTGAAGAGTGAAGATCAACTGAAAGATAATTAGCAGTATCTTCCTTTTCTAAGCATTTAGTTTTGAATATATTGACAGTAAGCCTAATTGGATACAATTTTTTTTCAGGCACAACTGGAAGGAATTATAGCTCCAAAGAAATAGTTACCAATTTAGATGAATTGAATGTTATGCTATGGTTGTCAATTATTACAAAATATATTAACGCAATTGGATTTTGACATTGTAATTTATTACACATATCTGTCAAAATAATGCGTTTATATTTGTATGCTTTTATTACATTTAACGGTATATGTTATATGCCAACATATCAGTATATGTCTTGTATTAAACCTTTAGTAACTTTATCAGAGTTTTATTTGGGTCAAAGATCAAAAGAGGATTATTATTTAAAATATATATTAAACCATTTAATAAGGACAAACATACAATATTTTCATTAGTTTGCAATTCACAAATTGCCAAAGAGCCTTAAAAAGGTATAAAGGACACACATAAAAACCCATTCTTTCATCTAACTCGTAAACTAGACATTTGCTTCACTCATTAAATAGTCAATACTATAAAATTTCGTACAATTTATCGACGGAAATATACATTGAGATTAATAATGACGGACAGAGGGTTCTATCTACTCTATCATAAAATTTATTACAAACTCCAATACAAATGCAATTCATCACCTTACTGTAAAACTAACGTACAAACTCAATATTTAAAAATACAAATAGAATCGGAAATTGAAAATTAAAATACAATTAATACACCATAACATTAAAAAATGTTCCATTTGAAAAATTAAGGCACCACATACATAGATACAAATTAAGTCATTAAAATACACCAGTAAACTTAAATACTGAAATAAAATTTAACAGTTCACAAATAAAATTTTACTTAACTAAGTAATATTATGATTAAGTCAAGATAAGAAGGCGTGTTTATTTAGTGTGATGCCAAGTTTTGTACACATTCAACGCAACTGTTTGCGATCTCTCGATGTTATTTACACTTATTTATCAAGTAATCTCACATCACTAAAATCGTACAACTAAAACTGTTTACATCGAATCGCATTCCTACCTAAACGCTCCCAGGTACAGCAAACGCTCAGTCAAAAACATTTATTTAAAAACACTGTACGGAATGAAAATAATCAAATACGTAAAGTACTCTCGAAGAATAAATATTTTACCAAAATAGAAACGGCTATCCTAGCAATCACTTTAAAATCCTTCCGTCGCAAAACTACGTGTAAAAAAAATAAAAATTGTGATCGATTTAACAAAATGCCACTGTGGTATCACTCGCGTTGGATTTCTTCAAACAAAATAAATTATATTTCCGTTTCGATTTAATACGGCCAAGTCGGTGGAATTCTATACATTATTATCACAGTTTTAATACAACATACCAGAGGTGCCCTGATGTTAGCCTGCTCAATAGTCGTTTTCGTTTCGTTGAAGAAATCTGCAATCGAGTTTTGATATTTTCGAGTCGTTTCGTCTGTCATGATTTTAAAGTTGGAATTCTACGGAGAGAGATCTGTAATAGGTAACCTACATCGAATACAAAAATAATACGCGATTTAGTCTGCGCTCGCCATGAGTGCGAGCGAGATAGCATCACGAGCGCCATTTTGAGATGATGAGGTCGATATGATATGGGGTGATTTATTGAATGATGAGGTCAATATGATATGGGGTGATTATTGTTGTTGGTCGGTGTAAGCGGTGATTCTCTGGGCGGGTCCTACGGGGATTGTTGTGACTCTTCCCGCACCGCCATCTAACAAAGGGTTGACTACTTGAATGATATCCGGTTGTAAGGAGTTATCGTTGCTGTCGGGATCGACTTCAAGACTGACGGTGGCTTCTTCAAAGTCCGGGGCCGTCTCGCTACTAGGACTAGTCGTTAGCTCGAGCGATATTATTTTCTCCTGTGTGGTCTCCACCTAGATTGATAAATCCTTTTTAGTTGAATGTTAAGAAACGATAATACCCTGATGAAATCAAAAACAATTTATTAGCACTAAATGGTTTGAATGTATTGTTAAAATATCTCAAAGGTACAAAAAACTTCTTGTTACAGTGAGTTTAACATTAAAATAAACACATGAAATTAGATACTTATATAATATTCGATAAAAAAAAAAGATGTAATTCTCTTAAAACAAATTCAGAACACATAAAACTTACAACGATCATGCAAACAAACTACGTTAAAGCGAACCCATTAAGCGGCAAACTGCACAATAATCGTTTTTGTAATTTTATTTACTGTAAATAATAATAGTATAATATAAATGTTAATATGTATTTACAATTAAGAATTTTTTAAAGTAAAAATATCAAATAATGTTTCTTAGAAACGAATAGATAATTTCTGAAAGGCTGTCAAATTAATTACTGTCATAATTAATAAAACTATTTATTTTCATTTGTCAAACTCCGGTCAACGCAAAATTATAAAATCACAGCAATACAAACTAAATAAAAATCACAAACTGAGCTTTCATGAAATAATTTGCCTTTCAGAAACTGTAGGGAAATGTTAAAGATTTTGACAGCTTTACATTCTACAAAAACGATATTATTGACATAGATACAACAATAATAAAAGCATATACTTGCATAATACAGACCCATACTTTTCTGCGGGGACGACGGCATTTACGATCCGGATATCGTCTGATAAAACACACACAAATCAACAAATTAATGCATGCATATTGCAACGTCCATGCACCACACTATGGTGTCATAAATATAATAAACATTAGACATTCACATAGATACTCAAACACGCATTAAGAGGAAAGTAGGAAGAGGCAGATTAGAGTTAGCGCAAAGATTCGTCTAGCCACCAGTAAGGAAGGACTACGGTAAGATGTGTAAGTGGTTATTTTTGCGGCTAGCTACAAGTTTTCTAATACATCTATGGTGTTTCACGAGTGTGCTTTACTGGTGTGCGTTTTACAAAGGCCCCTCGGATTTATAGATCGTGTTTTTACAAAGTATTCAAGTCAGTTGTCAAGTCGCAAAGCTTTTAGTTTTCGTAGCATGAATATATTTATAGTATGGTTATTATTCTATATGGTCGCCTTGTCAAATATGTATAGTTGTCATCTGTCAAAAAAACATGAGATGTAACTGCTCTTTTCTCATTCGGTTTTTATGCTAGTCACATAAACTGTCATTTGTCATGTATAAGTGTCATCTGTCAAAATATTTGCACGTACAAAGCAAGCGTATTTATAAAAAACGTATTTAATAACACCACACACTGCTCTGCTTTGCTTTGTATACAGCGTCTATTTGCAGCATTAGTTTATGAGACGGGTACCTCTTTCTCTATGACTTTCTCAATGTATTCCACAGTCCTGACTTTGGTCTCGCCAGTAACATCGCAAACATATTCCTCTGTTCGCAGTGTTATTCGCTCGTCTAACAATTTTTCCTTTTCCTTAACGGCCAATATGGGCCCCGGTTTGGTACGTAACGCTATACGTGGCAGGGGCCATTTCTATAATTTGTAAAGCGACATTTGACAATCACAACCCAGAAAACACGGACAGAAAAAAGCGACATCAACCCCCCAGTTGCTGTTACAGTTTGGTCACTGTCAATTGACATAAATATAATGACATTCGATAGAAATTGAAATGGCATTTAACAAAATGTGGATTGGAACTTTATGAAACACCAAGGTTTTTCATTAGTAAGTACAATCAGTTACAGGACAATGATTATTGGATTACGGTACACATTCTCAGTTTCAAATACAGGGATGAAATGATCGATATAAAAATGAGGAACCAACCAAATATTTGTAAGATATTTATTTAGTATCATGTCGTCCCTGCATAGTTTAATTCAGTAATTTGGTACTTAGTAGGTTTAATAAACATTCAAAAGGGACATAAGTTCAAGTATTTACCTCGTTAGTTGCTTTGCTTCTTGGCGGAATGTCTTCAAGAATGTCGTTGGCGGGGCCCGTCATTTTGATTACTTTTTGCGATTCAAGCGCTTCCTAAAATTTATTTAAAAAACGTAATGCAAATGCATCAACATCCATATAACATTAAGTACAGCTTTCGATAAGTATATACTTTCGGTTAATTTAGATTGATCCTTTTGATTGAAAAAATACAAATTAGATTGCGAGTAAACTTGATAGTTTGGGAAGATATTCAATCTTTATTCTTCTTACTAAATTTGAGATCCACTCGATTTGGTCTGCATTAGTCAACAATCTACCTACACCTTACCATTTCCAAGGAACTTTCACACCTATATGTGCAACTTTTAACTATTTTATCTCACCACCCCGACATTGCTCCTATTTCCTCCTACTACTACTAAGGTCGGCAACACACCCCCAACACCCACAGTGTTGCGGGTAGTCATGGGCGGCGGTGATCACTTACCATCCGGTGACCCGCATGCTCGGTTGCTCCATATTTATTTAAAAAAATCTACAAAACCCATCTAGTTATAGACCCACCTGTTCCAAAGACCGGAGTCTGGCGGCGCGCCAGGCCGCCCTCTTGGCCGCCTTGGACTCGGGGTCATCGACCTCGCCGCGGCGCCGCTGTGACTTCAGAGACGGACTCACGGCGCCGCGGTTACCACTGAACACAAAATGTTATTGTTGGGTTTACCTTTACAGCTACGCGTAGCGTTTACAGCTTTATCATAACATGGTAAAAATAAAGTGTGTCTATTTGTCTTCGAACCGCACTTAAGCCGCAAAAGCGGATTTTAATGCGGTTTTTACAATGTTTTAGGCATACTTTTAAAAAAGGTTCTAAACTAAAATACGTTTAGAAAAAGTTTGCCATATTGTAATGTAATGTGATAAGGTAGACCTCTTTTGCTCCGCTCTTTGACGGTTTCTTTATAAACTGTAACGAATTTATTTAAATACGTCCTTACGATTTTTTATGAGTTATCTCTTTTCTCCGTAGTCTTCGAATCTGTTATTCAATTACCTGTGCCCATTTTCATACGGTTCGTCATCGGAGTAGTGCTCGCTGTCGCCGCTCAGCGAGCCGCCGAGCTCGGCGAGCGAATACGACGCCATCTTCTTTTCCTCTTCTTGCTTCATTTTCTCCACCTCATCCGCCGACAGGAATGTGAACACTTTCTCTGTTGACACACCAATTTTTTTAAGTTCACTCCTATGGTAGACCCATTAAGAAAAATATAAATATAGAAGTGTAATTACCTGGTTTAGCAACGGGTTTGTTGTTCTCTTCCATAGCGGTTTCGAAGAACTTTTTCTTGTCGCTGACAGAAGCCTTCACAAAATTACCCGAATGAGGAGGGGAAGCCTAAAGGTGTATCAAATCACGTCAGTCAACGATACGAGAACCAATCAAAATAACATATACAACTAATAACAATGGAGAAAAAGCACATGATGTATACAAGCAAAATCCGACACCAGGCTTGCATGCTTTGGTCAGCTGGATGCAAAATACAGAAATTAATCAACAAAATGTACCATGCAAAATATATTGTTAATTGCAAGATAATAAACAAATAAATAGGGATGAGGGGTTCAGGGTTCGGTTGATTCATGACATGAAAGTGTAATGTCAAGAGGTTGGTTTGTCGACGAACACAATCAAAACAAAGCGTTGTGTGTGAGTGCCGTACATCAAAGATTACCTCGCCCAAGGCGAAGGCTTTCACTTTGCTGCTCCATGCGGGCTTGGGCGATCTGTCATCTCTTGCCACCGAAATATCCACATCAGATTCTCCCGCACTGGACACTTCACCAAAATGGACTCTTCTCCCTGATTGGCTACTTTTAGGGCTGGGGCTCGGAGCAGCTCCAGTGACATTGGCATTTATATCTCTATTATCTAGGGGTCGAACGTAGGTAGAAACAGTCGGTTCTTGGATTCTAGTGACGCGTTTAGCTGACGGGACGGTACAAGTGTAAGGATTGTATGTGCCGGCGACTGTAGTCAAGGACGGATAGGGATTTATAGGCGGATACGTGCGAGAATGACTCATAGTCGGGGATAAACTTTTGACTCGTAAGTCTCTAAGGGAACTATGTAATTCTTCTTCGGTAAAAGTTTCGGAGGGATGAAGGCTACAAGTCGAATTAGGCACGTGTGATATTTGAGGCAACGTTTTGTATTGAACATGAACATATTCTGGTGGCTCGGTCGTTGCACCCGGACTGACGGCAAGATCGTCGATATACTCATCAATGTAAGGCGAGTGTGTTCGGAAGACTTGACAAGAAGGCACTTGAGAGACGATTTCCGTGTGTATATGATTGAGGATAGGGTGGGCTTGGTAGTTGATTGGCGGGGGGAATTCAGTTTCGGGGGAGTTGGTGGTGTTGGTGGAGGGGATGGTGGTCTCTGGGAGGACTGCCTCCGGGAGGACGATACGTTGAGGGACGATGGTTATCGGAGGCGTGACGTCACTATGCGACCCCCCTGGATTGTCACTTACGTTGGTGTCAAAGGACGGCGGTGGGGGAATGATCAGTTCCGCAGTAAGCACGGGGCTTGTTCGTACGACCGGCGGCTCGGGCACTTCGATTAGACTGTTCGTCGGACTGATTAGTATGGGGCTTTGCACCGCGCATGCATCGTTAGTGGATATAGGGGCGGTGTCGAGGTCGGTTTCGTGCGTTCGTTCGGTGAAACTAACTCGCTTGATTTGCGGTTTGCGAGGCACTGGCGGTTTCTGTTTGGCGGGTGGTGGTGGTGGTGGGAGGTCTATGGGGGTCCCGTCGCTGGGACTCCGGGGGGGCGGGGGACTGCGGGGACTCCCCACGCTCGGCGGCGCCGCTTCACTATACCCCTAGCCAAAACCACTATATTTACACTACTACTCTAGCCGACGAAGAAAGTGCGAGATAAACAAATTAGGTATTCTTCCTTCTGGCAGGTGTCGTTACTCTATATACAGGCATTGAAAGTATCTCACACTTTACAAGGACTACTTGCACGAAAGTATAGCAAAAACATAAAAAATATAAAAAGCTTCGATCAGCGGCAAACAAAATCTTCCAAAATAAATGATTTCACAAATTATACATACGGTTTGTGAACAATAAAAACGACCTAATTTCAGAAACATTATATATTTCAATGCAACACTAAAATATAACGCTGATTAAAATATTTTGTACATCAAAAATTAATTCACAATTACAGAGTAAATTTATCGAACAGTAAAATAATTGGCAGTTTTTGAACATTAATTTTTTGGCCTAATTTGGTGAAATGTAAACAAATTAATAATTAAAATGTCAAGTTTAAAATATACAAACATAATACATCAATAGATAGTTATTTTCTTAACTTAAAAGAATAGTTAAATAAAAGCCGTAGCATGCTTTAAATACGTACTTGATTTATCTGTAAATATTATAAGAATAGATTAATCAAATTAATATTATAAAGAGCTATAAGTTATCTATCTAGGTACAATTATAAAAAATTGGTCTGTGTAGCGGGGCCTCTGTTAAAAACTTGGATACAAATTGTAAATTGGAGTTCTAAATTGAGGTACAAAGACAGTAACAATATTTCTCTATATAACACACAGTCATTATGTTAGAATATATTATGCGGTTTTAGAATTACTCTGACATTCGTCTATTACTATGAAACCTTAGACACACCTCTAAGCAAGTCAACAAATATATGTATATTGAATAGTATCCGTAGTATGCAAATGGAATATTTTGAGAATGTTTATTAAATAACTAAGTACATTCAGTCCAAACGTTCTTATAAAGTAGTAAGTACATGTAAAGATTACAAAAAATAAAAGATATCTACTTTTAACAAAATACCTATTGTATTTATTATAAGAAGGCGCTTAAAATGCAGATATATTAGACTCGGCACGGTCGGTTATGTTTCAAAAAAAGATATACACACGACCATTTTGACACATTGAAAAACTGTCAAAATATAGGTATAAAATTACGTACCTAAGTAAAACTAAATAAACTGCCTATTAGCCGCAAATGTTGGAAATAACTATATGTTAGATTTTAACTGTGGTGTTTACAATTTGACAAAATTAAGAAAATGCGAAAAAAGTCAAAGCTTCAGCTTGTGTCAAAATAAAACTGCGTTTATCTTTTTTGTAACTATAACGTCAGTATTTAAATATTGGTCGATTTGGAATGTTATTTGTACAGTGTCAACAAGTTATGGAATGACTTGGTATATTTGAATGTGAATAGTTTTCTATTTCAATCTATGACAACAATGGTATAGACATTTACTAGTATAACGAAGAATACTTTATTAACGAGACCTAGCCCAAAATAATTTTCTTAAACAACAATTAAAATACCAAGCTACACATACCCTTTCCCTGATATTTATTCTTTCTTAGGGATAATAAAAAAATCACATCTATTTACATTCTCTTGAAACGCGATTCGAGTTGTAAATTTATTATTTTGTAAATACTCACTTTTTTACTTTATTTGGCAAAATTTTTAAAGAATAATTTATTCCAAATAATATCTATTAAAACTTGTAATGGTATGGAATTTTGTCGTATTATTGTATTTTTTTATTGGCATTACATTTAAGATATCTCATTAACAAACAAGATCTATAAGAAGTATTTACATTTAAGTTATGGACAGAACACATGTTTACAATATTTACTAAATGTAGCTTCCTTTTCCCTCAGCGATTGTATTCTGCAATGGATGTAAATTTATTACATCAGTTACAATTATCCATATGTTTTACGTTTACTTATGTAAATTATATTGTAAGTACAGACAAAAACTAAATCCTCAAGCATAGACTTTTTGCTGATTTTGACACTTTAATTTGTTTTTGACTGTACCAATATAATATTAACTAACACACGACGACATCCATCTAACTACCTGAACTTATAAACAAACATAACTCTCGCGCCAAAACAGATAATTTTAATCACAAGAAACCTCTTTTAACAAACGGGATACATGCAAAATTATAACATTTTGCAATTTAAGTATCTAATTTAGTAAACAATCTCGTAAACCAACCTAGACTGGTAAATTAATCGATTTATCAAGGAATTCTGGGGGTATGTTTTAGTCAACCCTTACACAATTTATACGCTACATTATAAAGCTACACATAAATAAACTAAATAACATTTATTTTGGAAGATATCATATTATGTAGACTACTTAGAAACATATTGTTATATTTTCATGCAAGCTTTTATTCTACAAAGTATATTTACTATAAAAACATGCTATAGGTAATAATTGGGTAAAAGTAAGTACTACTTTAGGACTGAGTAAATTACTTTGATAGGGTTGTATATACGCAAAGCTACTATTAACATGCTTTATTGTCATATTAAGTATTAATTAATCACCCAAAAAATCACAAAATGAGTTCAATAAAACATGCAAGTCAGAGAAAACATTTCAGGACATTTTACAAAAAGATTCATAAATAGCAAAACTTTTTAGATAAAATGAGAAGTTGCTTATTAAAACTTATTACTGTTGTTATTAAAATCTGGTCACTTATTTTATTTAATGTGCTTTATCAGACCTTGTATTTAATCTCAACGACTCAAGTATGTGAAACACAAATTGTAATAAACTAACTCAATTTTCCTTTCACATCCATTATTTTTTAAAAATCATTTGACACATTTTACCAATTGACAATCCTCCCCACACTAGTCAAAATCTGCGATACACTTTACCGAATTTAACAATCATTGATATACTTTGACTGATTCTTTAACATTATCTTGTCAAATTGTCCGATCAAAACGAGTCAAAATGTGTCAAAACCCGAATTTTGACATTTCGTGTGTCTTATCTTTAGGTTATCTTCTTACCTGAGGTTGTAGCGTATGTTTGGACATGACAACAGTGGTTGTTTTGTGTTGCGGCTCCGGAGACGTGGACGGAGCTGGTTCCAGTGCGATGCTTTCTACTGCATGCACTATGTCTAACACCTATCGATTGATTTTAACTTTAAATTTGGTGTCTAAGTCTTAAGTGATAAAATTCATAAGCTTAGTAAATGTTAACAACATCAAAGTGCTTGTTAAATCTACTATGAAATATATTATTAACATTAGGTAGGTATTTTTATAAGTTTTAAAACTATCATGGATTTTATTATTCACAACACTTTTAACGGGATATTTACCATGATTATAAAAGTCTTTTGTTATTTAAAGACCATTATAATCATGGTAAATATTCCGTTAAAAGTGTTGTGAATAAGGTATTTCTATGTTTATAAAAAACAGGTATTAAACACTAAGAACTGTAAATAGAATAGAAAAGAAAAAGAATAAAATAAAATATCCTGTGTGATGACATTACATGGCAATAAAAACGGAGTGGAATGCCTAGTATTAGGTTCGATTCCCGAAGCAACAAAAATTGTTAATTACTGACTGGCTAACTTTAGAAACTATTAATTAAAATTGTGTTCATTTATTAAAAGTTCATCTTTTTCAATATAAAAATCCCCTAGCAAACATTACTCAAATATATTAAAAAACTTTTACAGATGATAGGTACCCTAATCAAATCCCAAAAAATATATATTAAGTTATGATAAATTAATTAATTACCTTTTCAGGTGTTGACTTTCCCCGAACTTCGGCGACTTGTTTCTCATGTTCAAACTCAACTAGATCTTGCTGATATTGTTGCTCCTATAAACACATTAACACCTACATTTCTTTTCTAAGAACTATATTTTCAGGAGCGACTCCTTTCGCGTGGAAGTCGGTTTCCCGTGGGAATGAGAATTATTCCCGGGGTAAAAAGTACCCCATGTTATCATTACATAGTATAAATCCAAGTTGCTAATTCTGTCTGTTTGTATGTTTGGCCGCTAACTCCTCCTAAACCACACAACGGATTTTCATGCGGTTTTCGCCATCTTTTAGGGAATTTATTCATTTAAAATTGTAAATAAAGAACAATTAAAAAAGGTTTTTTAAGTTAGCCAAAATTCAATATTTCGTGGGGAAGTCGGCCAAAATTACACACCATTGCGAAGCGTGGACGGGTCGCTAGTTCTGATATATAACCTATATAACTGCAAAGTTTCATCCAAATCTGTCCAGTAGTTTTTACGTGAAAGAGTAACAAACATCCAAACATACTAAAATACTTTCAAGTTTATAATATTAGTAGGATACAGTTGATCACTATTATTTGTTGAAAAAAAATAAATAGTATTATGTAATGAAAAGTTAATTCATGCATTTTGTTTAACAAAACGTTGATAATTCGTCACATCTTTTGGTTTCTCCTACGAAAATATTAGTCAAAATAAATAATCAAGTATAAATAAATGTTATTTAAAGTACAGTAAAATTAAACAAGGACCAAAACAAGCGTGCACAAAACAAACCTGTTGATACTGGTGCAAGTTTTCATCGCGATCCAAACTGCATGTTGAGTGCGACAGAGAACCGCCCGTATCCGCCGTCCCGCTCTCGCTACCCGTCTAAACAATATACCAACTATTGCTGTCTCGCTCTAACACCCCACACGGACTATTGCTGCCTCGCTCTAACAACCGACGAGGCGACTCGGTCGGATTTAGAAGGAAATGCACGAGCGACGCGACGGTGCAAGATTATTTGGTTCTCACGAAATAACAATAGAATTGAAATTGGTTTTTAGCTTGTTATTTTATGAGAAGCAAAAAGCAAGTGTTTCGATACAAATAATATGAAAGTAGCAAATAAATTGTGCTATGTAATTAAATTATGAACAGAAACTAAGAAAATCAAATTAATAACAACGATTCCCAAATATGATCAATTATGCATTATTACAAAAATATAAGCACAATATTAAAATTAAGTCACACAAAAATAATGTGATAAATAGTAAGTATCAAATGAAAAACAGGAATTATCATAAAAGCATTAAAAATTAGTAAAAAAACTACCAATATTGAAATGATTAAAAAAGGCTATCCATAAAGTACGTCCCACTTTAAAATTAAAAGATCTTTTACATCATTGCCAATAACATTATTCATCAAAATATACCATATTTTTCGTGTTAAGATATAGATAACCCAAAAGTACATTCATCTCTTATTTAAACCAAACCTTATTTACTAAAGTTTAGTGACTAAACTAACCGTAAATTTCTCCGGCCGTGTATAACCATGGCAGACGACTAAATGTAAAGGTGCGTTCGTAGCGGAGCGGAGAGCGTTTACCGCTTCGTTGTGAGTGGCGCCTAGTAGCGAGACACCGTTCACTTCTAGCAGACGCATTCCGACCTGGATAAGGTTAATAAGAAAATGGAAAACTACGAAATCATATTGGTATTATACAAAAAATCTAAAGGCTGATTCATTTTTTTCGCTACCACTTCTTGATAAGGAATTAAGTGTAGTAAAAAAAACTGGCAAATATAATTTAATATAGGGTTACGATAGTGCTTTCATTTTGAACAATATACAGGGTTTAATCGTTATTTTTTTAATTAATGCATAGACCTTTACATGAAAACGAAAAATGAAAACAGTTTTTATAAATATAGACCTTTTTAATTACATACTTAGCTAGGGTTGTGTCTTAATTTTACCGAGTTTTAACATACCTTGAGTCGTGCGTCTCTCTTAGCCGCCCCGCCGCTATTGATCTTTGATATGAACACGCCCTCATCGTTAGGGTCATTAGGATTCCCGCGTTGGCCGTTCAACCCGCCCTTTATATGCATACCCAACTTCTCTCCCTCTTGCTTCACTATTGTCAAATCCTGCCAAACATTATTCATGTCAAAATAATGACACTGCACGATATATCACAGCAACACAAAGTACAACATCGGATAGGTACAGGATCAAATACACAACTAATAAACACAACCTGTCAAATAAATGTCAAAACATGTCAATGGTCGATGAAAAGCTTTGATCAAGCTTAGAAGCGAGTTCGTTTTAAAATACTACACATTTTTAAATATCAACAATTTATCGATCTACAAAAAAAACATGCAAAGCATTACCTCATGCGTTTCTTGAAAACATTTAGACTATTTCTTAAACATCGATTATTTTAAGAGCTATAATAAGCGTAAGTTTGGTTCAGTGGGTGGGTTTCGGGAGTCACACACGTTCTAAGAAAAGAAACGAAGCTTTCTTATTTCGTCTTCAACCGCAAATGTAATGAATCACACGACTTAGTGGATGGGGTTAACTTTTAGGATTGTGTTTATTATACCCCGTTGCAAATTCGTTTACAAGCTTATTTTGAAAATAATTTAGTATTGTATCACGTTTTGCAAAGAAGTATATGGAAACAGCACAAAGTAGCTCATGTTTCAGGATTGCAGGGTGACTTCACCACTTACAGTTGCATCTACAACCTCAACTTGATATCGAGCCTGATTGAGCGACGGCCGCGGGCACGAGTGAAACAGAACAATTTACCCAATTTATTACAACTATTTTGCAATATTTTATCTAATGTCACCATATAATGCACCAGAGTTATTGAATAGTAGTTCAGTGATAGCATGTATATGTAATGTATTGCAGTTTATATATAGAATTAAGCGACAGTTGCACAAGTCAAATGCGTTAGTGAGTTAACATTGTGTGCAATAAGCCACTTCATATTAAATGATCATAATACGTATCTGGCCTAAATCTACTTGAAGCGACAAAGTTGTTATTACTACTTGAACACATAGTTTTTTATATATGCTTTTGTTAGCGACCAAAAGTTTGCCACAAATACTCGATGCAATTCGCTGACATGCAATACACTGCATATTTTGTTATAAACCTATCTTTAGAATCATTGTATTATCAAAACCAACACCTCTATGTTTGAGCAATTAAAGTTTATTAAACAGGCATTTAAAAATTATTTAATTTGACAGCTGTCAAAATACACTTTTATTTTAATGACTGTACGTTACTCTTCGCAAAAACTTAAACTAACTTTTTTTAAACCTCCTATTAAACTCCCATTATAAATCCATTTCCTTACCTGGAACCCTTGCGGCATAGGATCGTGTCGTATAGTCAATGAGAGCGTGGGCCCCGGTTGAAGCAACAACTGTACGGCGTCTCTATGGGTGGCGCCGGCTAGTTCTGTCCCGTTGACTTTTAGCAGACGATCGCCCATTTTGAGCTTGCCTGATTTAGCTGCCACACCGCCTGGCACAATCTGGGAGAGAAAGCTATGTTATAACGCAAAATTGAGTAAAATAACGTTTAATCATTATCTTTGGGATAGATCTGAACGGTCTGATCAAACTAGAATTTGCATGTTGATCTATCAGAATATTTCACTTGTTTTACAAACCTCAATTAGGTTTTTCAAATCAAAAATAATTTAAGAATAATCCAGAGATTTTAAATATTATTTCGTTTATTCCATAATTAGTTACATGACCTAGTTATCTCAAATAAAATTCGACAATGGCTTACGTAAATTTTCTAAAACTTACATGCGATATGAAAATGCCCGGCTCTTTACCGCCGAATGGTACACACGAATGATCCGTGCCACCTATTATACTGAACCCGAGGGAGCCGCCTTCTTTTAGCAATGTCACCTCCTGCAACAAAAGAAAACCTTATTGGAAAACCGTATCTTAGCAGGCTTATAAACAAGGAAGCTTTTCTTCAAGAAGAATTCAGCTCGTGAACTAAATTGATATTAAAAAAATCAAGGACTTTGACTTTATGATATCAGATTCTATGACATCAATAACTTTGAATAAAAAGCTTCTTTGTTCAATTTACTTATAAAAAGATAATTTTATTTGCAATTTACCAAATAAAACTGTTTTAAAAGTTGTTACAGAACGTTTAAAAAAAGGGTTTTATCTAAGTTTAATAAGAATTTACAACTTAAGCAATTGCATTGTGTATTTATAACAGCAACCTCTCCACATGTAGCTCTCCATGTGGCGAACTGTTGCTTTACTTTCAAGCTTGGTCTGTATTAAAATTTAAAGTCAGATTAATTTAAATAAACTTTGAGGAATATAAAAAAATGAGGAGTATAAAGAATTTAATATTTTATATTACTTAATACAGACCCATTACAACCCTAATTATTGCATGATCCAAACCTCAGCTCTTTTTATAAACGTTTGCAGTTTCTCTAAATTTCAATGATTTTGGTAAATTTTAAACCAATTAAAAATGGTAACATCAACGATAAGAGCTTAGCTTCGGTCCACGTCACTGCTAAATCTTACACGACCCTTACTTCAATGATCATCGGCGCGACCAGTTGGTTATCGGTTATCCTCGTGACCGTCGTCTCGGTGAACGTGGACTTTGTGATGGTCTCCGTGACCCTGCCCAGTGTGGAGGGCGTCGGTGGTAGCATGACCGCGGCGGGGGGTCGTTCGACGGTCACGCGGAACCCGCGCGGGTCACGGGGGTCACTGGGCCGCGGCTTGCCGAGGAAGTGCGCGGGGATCATCGCTTGGAACTCCTCGTTCGTGATGGGCCGAGAGGGCTGCGCGGTTTACACGCTCACATCAGTGGTCGGTTGTTGGCGATTGGCCCAGGTGTTACGGTGGGTGGAGGCAGTTTTAAGACATGCGGACGTCAAGTTTATAAGGAATAGTAAAATACTTGATTTTAATGAAAGAATAGAGATATCAACAACAACAAAAAATATATACGAGAAGAATAAGTAACACACTTTACATGCATCGATTGTTTTTTTTTAATTATTTTTTGTTAAATAAATGACAATAACCTCGATGACAGTGAACATGAATTATTTAGTTAAAACACACAGTATGAATAAAATGTTACATATTCATGATGATTTTGAAAGTATTAGGTGGGAGTAGGAAGGATTGGTTGACATATGAAAAAGTTTTATCAGATTCGATGACAATTTATAAAACTCTTTTTTTTCAAACTTCATAAAATTTGTAATTTTATTAACTGTTTATTAAAATGAAATCTATCTTTATGCCAACAACTAGTAAACTATAAAACAAACGTAGGGAACTCAGTCTTGTCTTAAACGTTGTATTTTATGTTTTTTATAGGGTATATTTTAATTAGTCTTTCAGTCTGTAAGTTTTGTACAAAGCCATACTACATTACTCCTTTAAATATAATATACTGCTAAACAGTTTCATAGTTTTCAAATTAGAAGCCTCTAGTAGACTACGCTTAATGCTGCAAAATTGTATAAGCTTTACGTCTTAGTATTATCTACCATCAAATAGACTACTTACTTTTTAACAAGATATTTTAACAATTGGTTATATACCCAAACTACGTTAAATAAGGCTCGCAGAAGGATATTGCTACAGGAAAGTGTTTTAGAACTTATATACTGAGTTTATCAACTTTTGTATGAAATCAAAGAAAATATAAAAATATTCTTTTTTTCAAAAACTAAAATACTGTCAGCGGTGTTTTAATATTTTAGGCACTAAAAAAGAAAATGTTTCCTCAGCATAGAATTTATATGGAAAGTGACATTTTCCCCTAGCAAAACATATTTATAATATTTATTATGATAATTATGGAACTTATTTTTCTATATTACAATTGTTCCCAACTTATCTGATTTAAGTATTTCAGTCCCAAAGTAAAAATAATAATAACGATCCAATTACAGACAGTAGTATGGAAATTATTTGGGACAAAAAAAGTTGATCCAATATTTAAGTAAATCTAAGATGTATGAAATATTGAATGGGCTATTAGAAGCAGAATGAATAAAATTATTATTTTTTGTCATGGCATTTGCCATTTCGTTTATAGAAGATCGCGACTTCATATTCTTTATTTCAAAGTGAAGCGATTTCATAACCTTTTTAGATAAATTTTGTAGAGGAATTACTTTTGAATTTTACATTGAATTAAATCGTGGAGCCACAACACAACTTTTTTTATTGGTTATCCAACTTGTCTTTTATAAAAACTGTTCAAAATATATATTTTTTTAATTGTAATTTTGTAAATAATATTTTTTATCTTTTTAATTTCGCGTGCTTTTCTTACATATTTCCAACTAAAACTAAATACAACATGCAGTATTGCAACTGCATTTATTGACATAGTTGTATGTAACAACACTCTAATTATTCATCAACACTTTAAACTCTTAACATTTTTTTTATTCATTATTTAATTTTTAAAGGCATATGGAGGAGAGGGTTGGGAGGAAGGGTGAAAAAAATAAGACACAACACATTTATTCAATCCAGATGTTATTGTCGATTTTTGTCCAAGACTTTCTCACTCATGCATTGCAGATAAAACTTGCAGACAAAATACAAAACAACTCAAATCAAACTAAAACCACCGTAAAATCTGGGCCAATCTGTAAAGTTTTTAGAAAGTGCAATGGTGTACTACATCAGAACAAACAAAGCAAAGTGTCGGTCGCCTTCGATTCTTGTCCACTGTCAAAATCGACTACCGCATTCGAAACATCTGGAAGTATGAGCTCTATACTCCCAGACGCGCAAACACGGTACTCGATCTTGATCGTTTGCGAATCGTAAACGTTTCTAATGTGTTTATTAAATGGCGGGAAGCTAGTATCGCAGAAGCACGGATGTGAGCGTGTTAACCTTAGACTAAACCATCACCGTTGTTGATACTGGTACCAGTTTGTGTGTGTATTTTTACCATTGTGTGTGTGTGTGTGTTTGTATGTTTACCTGTATGTCTTCGAAGACGTCTTCGTTAGCTCCGTGGTCGGAGGGCGGAGTGCTGGCGGAGTTAGGCGGAGTTCGAGTCTGCAGGCCAATGTTGCATCGTTAGTGGTTGTGGCAAGACAGGTTTCACTTGCAGTTTTGTGAGTTAGAGTTATTTTAGTTGAGGTTTATATATTTGTTTTTTTTTATATGGTGATTAGGTAATATCAATTTTATTACAAAATAATTTTCAGATGACCAATACCACAACCGAGTGCATAACATAAACTTCTTAATTGTAGTGTAACTTTTTGTTATTTTGAACAAACAAACATTAATCCATAACCAAATTATAACCAATGAAAGTTCAACTTTTTTTCTACAGATAGTTATTTATTACAATTATGACTTCACTTCATATTTATAAAAAAAATATTAATAAAAGGTAAAGGTCTACTCAAGTCAAAATTAACAAGCCAAAAGTATTTTGTTTTTCATCTAGCCAGTTTTTATGTATAAGTAAATATATTTGTTGGCTGTACTTTAAGAAATTATGACTATTTTTCTGATAATCCTATCATAATACGAGAGAGGGTAACAGTACCAAAACCACACAAATCCTACCTGTCCGTTAGTCTGACTCAACCTCCTCGGTGCTGGTTGTGGCGGCACCACACTTTTCTGTGCCGTCACATTCACATTCTGTGCTGTCACATTAGGTGCCGTCACTTTCTGTGCCGTCACATTAGGTGCTGTCACTTTCTGTGCCGTCACATTAGGTGCTGTCACATTCGGTGCTGTCACATTGTGCGTGTTATGTGCATTTACCCGCGGGATTGTGTTCGAAACGTGATTGCCGAGAGGTTTGATCGGCGGCGGCTGGATCGGCGGCACTTGTATGGGAGATGTCACGTTTGAAATTTGGCGATCTTTCGGCTCTTCGGACACTGATTTGCGGCCGGAGATTGCTTCGGCTAGAAGTTAAAAAAAAGTTTATTTACTTGGCATATATTAATAGACTTATTGATAAGGCGACTACATAATAAGGCTTGCAACAAAGCCATACTAATAATAATCGATACGGCAATCAATCTAGTACTGATAAATCTTATACAATCGTTTTAATCAATGTTACAACACACGATTTAAACTGATTATTTATCAATCTTTACATCTGCAATCTTAACAACTTAATGACGACTTTCGTCATTTATTTCCTATACTATAACAATATTTTTTTCCTATTTTATATCTTTTTACCTTGATCAGTAGTAACAGTTCTTTGCAGCACCAATCGCACGAACCGCTCGTGTCCGGTCAGTAACGAGACTGCGTCTTCGTGCCGAGCGTTTTCCATGTTGATGCCGTTTATCTGTTGTGTAATTAATTATAAGAATCCAGTGAAAATTGTAGACGGTGGTTCATTGTTTGACGGTGGAAATCGAAAGGGAAAAAGTGCTACTGCATTATCCATTGTGTAAGTAGATATATAATGTTTTTATTATGCTATTTTTGTTCATTAAATACTGACAAATAAAATGCTATAAGCAATCTATTTTTCTTTTTTGGCATAGTATTTTTTTTTTACCCATACCGTCGAAAACTTTTTTATTACGAGTGCTAGAAGATAGCTAGATCTATTTTTCTTATTCCTTTAGCAAAAAGTAGAGTCCCAGTCAAGTACGCCTACTGATTTTGTATGCCTCACATTTCAACAAGACTGTTCCTTTCTCTTCTTCCAAGCATTTAATGCCGAAATATTTTCACTGATGAACTTCAAAATATTTTCACTATAGTCTGGCCACCGAGAGAATGCGTTTCTGACACATTGTGTTTGAAATAACGAGGTAACTTTGAAAGGCCGTCTACGAAAACAAACAAAAAAAAAGTCATCTATTTTGACCCTAAAAACAAATAATAAGCAATAAAATGATATAAAGTCACACTGATTTTAAATTTTTTAACTGAGGGCTTACTGTAAGGGTAATAATTACTGATAAAATATGTATTTTTAAAAATATAAACAACACTACTTCTAAAAAGTACAAGGTTATGTACTTATGATATTTTCGTAGGGATGTGCTAAAAATATCAGTCAATTTTAAAGTTATCAATCAATAGCTAATAAAAAAGCAGAATTAGTAGCTTGGTTATAAAAACATGACATGCTTGAAGCATAACTATTGCGGTTAGTGAAAGAAAATAAATCGGCAAATGTTCGATATGAAATAGATAAATTGGCTCTGCAGTACGGTCATCGGGTGCTGAGACTTATACCATACTAGTGGCCGCCCGCGACTCCGTTCGCGTGGAAGTCGGGTTCCCGTGGGGATTAGGTGTTTTCCCGCGGTAAAAAGTACCCTATGTGTTATTCTGATACCTATATTACTGCAAAGTTTTATCAAAATCCATCCAGTAGTTTTTACGTGAAAGAGTAACAAACATCCATCCATCCATCCATCCATCCATCCATCCATACATCCTCACAAACTAACACATTTATAATATTAGTAGGATCATTGCCAATACAATGCTATTGAGTTTCGTTTGTAAAAAGGCAGCAGTTGGATTTTCTTGCTAGTTCTTTTCCACCTTGGGCTTAGTTTCAAAATTAACGTTATACAAGTATCTTTAATCTAATTATTTACGTTCCTACAATAAAACAATACTGTTTCGATTTGTTTTTTTTTTTATTTCACCTAGATTTTAACTCGTAACAACATGAAACTATTTTTATATAATAAATAAAATATAAATAAGATAAACATTTTTTTTTTCTGTTGATTGAAAAATAATTTATCAATGTTGTTTTTTACCCCCAACACTAATGGCATGTGTCACAAACGCATTCTCTCGGTGGCCAGACTATAAGTATTTTTTTTAGATTTTACTTTTAGTTTTGCATTTAAAAATGCTAATTTATTTATTTTGAAGTTATAGATATTGGAAAAAGGAACGCGGGTCTTCGAGCATTACGCGGGTCTCCGAGCATTACGCGACTGAGAATCGAACCCAGAACCTTAGATTACCGGTCTAATGCTCTGACCACTGAGCTACCGCGCTGCTACGGTTACCCAACGAAATTTCTCCCAGTATCTACCTGCGTCTTCCAGTATCTATTACTTCAAAATAAATATTATTTTAGCTTACCTTTTTTTCTATAAATAAACCAAATGCTTTTGACTTTACTTATCAACAAACACTTACAGAAACCAGCAGATCGCCCAGTAGCATCTTGTTATCCTTCGCCGCGGCGCCGCCGGGTGATATCCGCGATATATAGATGGCGTCACTATCGTCCCTATACGCCGGGGATCCCTTACCCCCCGCGATACTGAACCCTAGCCCTGAACCGTCGCGGATTAGGGTCGTGTGGACTAAGACTTTTTGTTGGTACGCTGCAAAAAAAGAGTGAAAATTATATACGTAATCTAAAATGTTTGGTAACCGAAAACAATATAATTGAGAATAATATCTCAAATTTAATAACGTAAAACATACATGGCAAGACTTTTCGCCTTGCAATAGTTTCATTTCAATATTACGTGAATATAATCTGTTTCAATCGTTGTTAATTAAATAGACAAGTCTATTTCCAGTTAAATGATGTTTCGCAATCCTAAACCATTAATCAAATCTAATTATGTGTAAATATTGACAGGTCGTCGACATTATTGTTAGGTATCTATTCGATTACCATTAGAACAGTAACACCTAGTTATAGGAGTGTTAATTAACGGTGACATATAAGATTAATATTTCAGTTTACTACTCCAGTGGCTATTTAAAAGTACTATAGAATAAACATAACCGTAAATAATATAGAATCCTTTATTGCAGCTTTTTCAATCTAGAGCAACCACTTTCAATCCTAAATAACTGAAATTACTCAAATAAACCTACTTATTTCAACATTAAAAACTTAATTTAAAGAAACATTTTAAAAGAACATGTCCCATGTGAAATTAATAAGTTTAAAGTTATTACTTACATCAAACGAGTTTTTGGTTAAGCGCAAAAGGAAATGCATTAAGCTGTCAATTTAAATCACACTTTACGTCGTGACTCATATATAATTTGAAAATGTGACGTAATTTTTAAGCTTATGTTTTTCAAGAGGTGATGAGTAGACGTTAAAATGGTTGTATGTTTAGTTTATGAGTTATTAATACGTTGACATTTAAGGTCAATAAATAAAGTTATGGATTTATGAACATCTTCATAAACGAATTATTAAACGTTAAAATATGTTGGATTTAATCTTTTCTTAATAACTTCTTTCCATAGTTTTAAGAAATAACAAATCGTTGCTTTTTACATTGCTCACGTATTAGACAAAACATATCTAGCTATACAGAAACTTATGTCTATCTATTATGTCAAACTTTGTCTACAGTCAAGAACAAATCCGAATTCTAATTCCTACACTTATATTATTAGTACGAACAAAATTCTGCTTATCCCAAGTAATCTCTGAAAAAAACATATATAGTTTCTTATCTCACCTGGAGGAACATAAGGCTTCGTAGCCGGCGTAGGCGACGCCTGCAATCTCTGGTAATCACTCATCTTAGTTGGAGACGGACTATGGACCTGGCTGACTATCGGCAGGGTCTGTGGTGGTGTGGGCTTCTGTTCCGGTTCGTATTCCTGGGCGTAGGCGTTGCCTATGATGAGAGGTTTTGATATGCCACGGCCTGTTGATACCTGTGGGTTATAGATAATTATCAGATGAAATATAAAGTATGGATCGTAAAGTAGTCATAAACGCATATTGAAGCTAAAGTAGGTACAGTATCTTTTTTAGTTAGACAAGAAAAAACATCCTACTAATATTATAAATGTGAAAGTTTGTGAGGATGTATGGATGGATGGATGGATGGATGGATGTTTGTTACTCTTTCACGTAAAAACTACTGGACGGATTTTGATGAAACTTTACAGTAATATAGCTTATACATCAGATTAACATATAGGGTACTTTTTACCGCGGGAAAACTTTTCATTCCCACGGGAAACCGATTCCTCGCGAACGGAGTCGCGGGCGGCCACTAGTATAATAAAAAGTATAGAGTTTAAAATGAGGTACTTAGCTGAAAACATATAGGATAAAATTTGGGTTGACAAATTGCACGCAGATCGAAGATACAAAACTAATAATCAAATCCGTTTAGCAAATAATAATAAAGATGTTTTAATGGCAATGTATACTTTCGAAAACAAACGTTTACTATAAACTCATCTCAAATAAAGATTCGTAAACGAGTTACCAATTCCATAAAAGTGGGTGTTGTGTTAATTTAGTTTTAGCTTCAGTTAAGTTGCTTTTCTTAAGGTGCAATCGGTGCTAGAACCACTACTCGACAATTACCTATAATTTTCGAGTTTCCAATAAACTATTGCAATAATTGCGGATAGTATGAAATTTTCCATTAATTCGAAAGTTCGATAACGCGAAATGGTGTAGAATAAATAAGCGAAATCGATTTGTGGTTTATACCTGACCTTAGGATACGGGAGGATATTGCATATGTTCACAGGCTAACTTTTACATATATAATTTTCTAATACGTTATGAATAACTCTTTAATATAAATCTTATTTGTAAGTTTACGGACTTAGGTTTCGATTTCATTTAAAGAATGCAAATATTTGTTTGTCCCTCACGATTACCATATCAGATTGCTGATTTTTAAATCTTGACGAGATATAAATTCAAAACGAATTAATTTTCTAAGCTACTGATGATATTAATGTTGATATTTACATTTAGATACCATTAACTGTATGCAAATTCTGAATATAAATTGTTACCTTTGCTTTTGTTTCACATTATAGAAAATGAAATACATGCTTTTCAAAATATACAATACAGTGATTTAAGACGAATTAGAGTAAAAGTACATAATATGACTTACCTGTCCATTTTCAAGGGTCGACACAGTATCGGTTGTACTTGATACCGAATGATGACTTGCGCCACTAGGTGCTCTACTGTGGGTCCTAAAATAATTATTATTCTATAATATTTAACAATAAAAGCCTCCCGAATATAAGAGAAAAACCCTGCTGTTAATAACCAAATATACATATTAAAAAAAAAACAAGTCTAAAATCAGTTTCATAAAAATTATACAATGTTAAAATATAAGTTGCTATCAAATCGATAGTTTAACAAAATTTACGGAAAACTACTGATCTCTTTTTTTTCCTTTCGACCCGATTTAATGGGACTCAACGTTTACTCAAAAGTCGTAACTAACCTTGTAGAGTTAGGAGAGGCCCTAGTCACGACCAGGGTAAGCGTGGTTCCGCTCGCTTTTAGCACCTCCACAGCGAAGTAATGGTCCACATTCACTACCGATGTTCCGTTCACTGAGAGCACCTTATCTCCTACCTATAAGGAAATACTTTTTTTATTTTAACATACTTAAGGTTTTACGGCTAATAAGGACATCTCTAGTTTATAGCTATAGTCTGGCCACCGAGAGAATGCGTTTGTGACATGCCATTAGTGTTGAGGTAAAAAACAACATTGATAAATTATTTTTCAATCAACAGAAAAATAACTTGTTTATCTTATTTATATTTTATTTATAATATAAAAATAGTTTCATGTTGTTACGAGTTAAAATCTAGGTGAAATAAAAAAAAACACAAAATCGAAACAGTATTGTTTTATTGAAGGAACGTTAATAATTAGATTAAAGATATTGTATACCGTTAATTTTGAAGCTAAGCCCAAGGTGGAAAAGAACTAGCAAGAAAATCCAACTGCTGCCTTTTTACAAACGAAACTCAATAGCATTGTATTGGCAATGATATGGTATAAGTCTCAGCACCCGATGACCGTACTTCAGAGCCAATTCATCTATTTCATATCGAACATTTGCCGATTTATTTTCTTACACTAACCGCAATATTTATGCTTCAAGCATGTCCATATTTACGTCGATATCGTGTTTTATAACCAAGCTACTAATTCTGCTTTTTTATTAGCAATTGATTGATAACTTTAAAATTGACTGATATTTTTTGCACATCCCTGCGAAAATATCATAAGTATATAACCTTGTACTGTTTAGAAGAAGTGTTGTTTATATTTTTTTTTAAAAATATTTAATCAGTAATTATTACCCCTACAATAAGACCTCAGTTATAAAATTTAAAATCAGTGTGACTTAATATCATTTTATTGCTTATTATTTGTTTGTTGGGTCAAAACAGACGATTTTTTTTTGTTTATTTTCGTAGACAGCCTTTCAAAGTTACCTCGTTATTTCAAACACAATGTGTCAGAAACGCATTCTCTCGGTGGCCGGACTGTAATCGTAAAACTTTTGTGAATGTACATTACTCATAAATATTTGTGAATGGACTATATAATGGTGAAAATCGTATCAAAATCCTCTTTGAAGTATAAGTTAGCGGATAAACATATAAACTGACACAAATGGCGACTTCATACACTGTATATAATGAGATACAGGAACCACTTCATCCAAGGGTCTATTTCACACGTGCAAAGGTTTTCGACGCAATTAGTTTCAGCCTTAGAAAGTGCCGTTATAAAGGATGTGGGCACAGGTAGGAAACTCGACCACATTTATAAAGGCTTATTAAAGGAAGGAAATCTTAAACTAAATAAGCCAGGAAGCTGGCAGGATAGCGCTTTCTATCAACTTTATAACCTGGGGCTTACGTTATCGTAATTATATGGCACGAAGGTTCGATAAAGTGAAATTATTAGACCTATAGTACTGGCGTGAAATTACTTCGAGACTGAATTTAGAATTAGAAGTAGCTATTTTTAGATAGGTTTATCGATTTTATTTGAAAAATGAATTTCTTATGTTCATCAAATTTTAATGTAATACGGACAAAGTTACTTTTTTATTACTAATTCATTAGTTAGACATATATTTTCAAAGATATAGAGTTATTTAAATCAAAAAAGAAATCTTAAATAAACTTACTTTTTCAACCCTTTTTTTTATACTCTAAAGTTAACTTACCCTAAGTCCAGCCAGATAGGCGGGCCCGTTCGGCGTGACCCGCGATATGAAGATGCCCTCATCATCACCCACGTACGGAGTGGATCCCTTGCCGCCCGCGATGCTGAGGCCGAGACCGCCGGCCGCTCGAGCGATCCGTACCTCCATGCATCGCTGGTCGTTGATGATGCGCGTCTCGCTTGACGCTGAGATTGTTTCACCTGGTGACAAAGACATGGGCGTAATTCGCGTAAAATCTTCAAACATTCATTGCATGATTTAAATATTTTTTGAATAAATTTACTTTATGTTGCAGAGAATTCGCTAAATGTTAGGAGAATCCGGGGGTGCAGGACGCTTTTAAAAACACTTAGACTAGACTTAAATCTGCGACTGGAAATACATTCCATTGAATGTAAAGTTTTGAAAAGGTTTATTTTATTTTTCATCCAAAAACGCTTGATGGGACTTTAAAGCAGGGACTGAAAACGGTTAAGGTTTACCGGTATTTCAACCTGTATAAAAAAGCGGTACCTTAATTTTATACCGGTTACGCAATCCTTGAACCAAAACTCTACCGGTTGTCTTAAGGTTTTCAGAATCGCTACCGCTATCTTATAAAGGTATGGCATAATTATACCTTTAAAATTCATACAGGTTGAGTATTAAAGGTATAACCCATATGATTTTTTCGGTATCGTAATACGCTCGCTCGATACAAATAAAGTCGATTTTCCGACAGCAGACCCACACATTCTTGAAATAAAGTGATACTTTTATTTATGTAAAGGTTATACCATAATATTAGAAGTATACCGAAATGTTATGGTGAAGGTTTTTTATTATATTCTTAAAAATACGGTACCGAAATGAAAAGGTATGACGTCATACCGTATTTTAAAGGTATGCATATTTAAGTGTATTAAAAAAATAAAATACTGAAATAAAACGGTATGACGTCATACCGAAATAAAAGGTAGGCCTAATTTAACCGGTTTTCGGTCCCTGCTTTAAAGTGTCTGATGGATTATTTGTATTAAATGCGCTCAAACAAATTCCTTTCAATCGATGAGTAAGAAATAAATTGTTCAAGTAGATACTTAGTCTAAATGTGAATTGACATGAATTGCATTTAGAGGTTGCAGTCTCGAGTCGCTGCGTTTGATGGTTTTAATTGAATCAACCGAATCAGCGAAGTTCATGTTGCATAAGAACAAGGAAGTCTCAATTATGAGTAGCTATGAAGGACTTTATCTATATACCTAACTTGTCATACAATATTGTTGTGGAATTCTAACCAAAACATTCTAGCGTTCGCCTTGAAAATGTCGACAATATCTATTGTGCTGCAGTTTGAATATGCTAATATTTCAGAGATCTTTGTACTCTAACTAACGTATGAAAACCTGTTTACGTCACCTGATGTTCCACGGCTATTAAAATATAGCAACCTCAGATAAAGCAATTAACTAGCATGTGACAATAAAACGGATAACACTAAACTGCATTGCATTGTATTTGAAACTGCAAGGTCGGTCAATTTATATGTATTCGATCACGAGTTGAGCATTAAGCCGTCACGATTTAAAAGTGATTGGAAAAAAGGCGGTTTACACTTTCACGCAATCTGAACTTTGGCAGTTAAACAATTGTGCGAAATGTCGAAACTAATGTTGATAGCGCTAGGTCGTAACATTGTATCATTAAGGAAGCTAACTATGAACGTCATATACGTAATGTTTAAGTGCTTTGTCGTAATATGTTATTTACAACGAAGAATATTGTCAGAATTAACTCGCAAAAAACATTTAACAAATACACTCTATTGGATCTTGTGATCAGGCAATATTTCTGATCACTGATTGGCCACATAAGATATGGTCACACCGTAAGATCTTAGGTTCACACGTCAATCTTAACAAATGAATGTCTGTACGTATTCAAATGATCCTGAATGGCGCATCCGCGTTGCGTGTGACAATAGACAATCAATCGCTACTTTCACCCCCTTGGATAACTTTAATAGAATAATAACTCATTCCATTGTACCCCGATAGTGGCTTCCTCGATCGTGATAGTTTACAAGCAGCATCGTGACTCCGACTCTACAGTAGTCTTGTTAGGTACATTGGGAAATGCTTTCCTAAGAAATCATTGTGATTTAGATTCAATCGTAAGTTAACGGACAGGTGAAAGTTGGATAAGTCGCGCGATAATAACGTTATTTTATTTATTGTGTGTTTTGTATAAACTGTATTTTGTAGTTACGTACATCTAGATGCTATGTAAACGCTATTGAATGTGAGTAGAGTTTTTTAGTCTTCAAGAGATTGCAGTTGGTAAGGTGAGACGCGCCGTGTACTTTAATTAAGAGGTGTAATTTAATTTAATGACGTAATAGTTGCAGTGCACTACTGAAGAACGGTCAAATCTATTAGAAACAGCTACGCACTAATGGTGCCTTCGAATTAGCCTCGAGAACAATTTACGTTCCTACTACATGCCAGTACAAAGGCTGAAGAACCAAGGTATGAAGTTAGTCAACAAAAGAGGTTCTAATAAGGAAAAAATATGAAGATGTAACCTTAGCACGCCCACTCAGTTGACACATTTAATAAGAGCCTTCAAGCGTTAACACATGTACGCCAGGTTATTTTTATTCATGACAACAGCTTAAGGAAAATCATAATCGACAAATCAAAGCCCCTACCTGGCTACTTGAAGTAATTGCGTAACACAAGTACTCGGTAACAAATTAGGACGCGCCTAAATTTGTGAGCGATGACCGCATCCAAAAACAAGATACGCATTGATACTTTAGTAGCCTTCAAGTTCAAATGTACTTGTAAACACGGCTTGGTAAATACAAAATAACCTTAGCAGATCATGAGTGTGTAATGTAGAATACCGCAATCATCGATCCACTTTTAGAGATTGTAAACGCATTTGCGAAGACGAATGACAGTCGGTGCGCTTAATGACTGACATTACATGCAAGAACATATTGAACACGCTCTTGGTATTTCAATAAGTTTCTTACAGATGATAAATTTGTCATTAATCACCATTATAACAGTAGTTTTATCGGTCATTGGCTGCATTAGATTACCGATTTATGATTTGTAAGAAAGCTTACGTAATGGTCAACACGTTCAATTGTTTTAAAAATAATGATCATCAAATTATCACTTTCTTCAATCAAATTCGCCTATTTTGTATTTGTATTCCACCTTTTGTGGTTTCTAATCTGTGCCAAAAAGAAAATCCAATCCAATCGTGTACCTACAATAAATCATTCTGACAGATCTGTAGGCCTGAATGTCATTACTGTGAGATTATCCACCCCTATCAATCATCGAAGTAAAAGTCACATAGCGCGCTTTTGTTACAGTTTGTTTAGTCTTTATTTGCTGAATAAAACTACTTTTTTAATGGTTATATTGTTTAAATTTATTCCCACTAAACGCAGTGTTATAAAAATGTATTAGCCATGGTTGCGGATCGCTGCAGAAGTAGGCAATTGGGTAGCATATAAATTTACTACTACTAATTAGGCTTGACTTAGAGGAAAGTGAGAAAGAAGCTAATCATGTTATTGTTTCCGCTTTCAAACACGTACAAGGCAACGTAAACAAGATGAAAGATGTGACAAGTGCGCAAAGATTTGTATATCTAAAGCTGCAGGTTAACGGGCACTGCTTTTGGTCAGTAAATACTACAATTTTACGAGCTAGTGGGTTGGTCCTTCGACTCTCTGGATCATAACAGTAAATAAAAACCATTATTGAACTCAACTATCCGAATCGAGCAACACAGGCCATCTAGATTCCCTTATAAAATTAACTTGCTCGCTACATTTTTCTTACATCTAACTATCTACAATCGCCCGAGCTTTAGTACAGTTTTAATGCAATGATCATTTAAAATTATAAGAATCCAAATTTATAAAACCTCTTAATGATGGCCAAAAACATACCAATATCCGTTTCGTTGCTTGAAAGGAATTAGCGGATATTCATAAAAACAAACGAATGGCGACTATTCTCTATACTATTAAGAGAAATTCTCATATTCATTTAATAGTGTAAGGTCAAGAGTCAAGCACTCTAACTACAAATCTGGAGCATTCCTAATTACAGTTTTATAACGCCTACCTACCCGCTGAACCAAAACTTGTTCCCGTGTGAAAATACACCAACAAAAAAGAAGATGCTTAGATCTGACGTAACAATGTTAAACATCATTCCAGCGATAGGATGTTGTTTACTTACATGTAGAAGTTTTCAAGGTCAATTACAATTATTTAAGGGAAAATAAATTCTAGTTAGTTTAGTTCTTAAAACTAGATATCGATTTATTAATTAATAAACAGTAATAAAATAATAAACAATTGTATTATTATTCTAAAAACATATTACAAACTTTATCCCTTAAAGCGCCGGTTAGAGCTAGACAAGCGAAAGTGACTTACGCTTTTTCCTCCGAATTACACCCATTTCCTGACCGGACGGGTTCCGTCTACAACTTCCTGAACTGAAGGGCTATATCCGAGCTTGGCCAATAATGTGTTTACCGGCGCCACTTTAGCCTATCAAACGTCAATCGATGACGTAGCGGCGCATACCAGGCCGGTCATGTTAGAATTTGGACAATAAAAAACAACAAAACACGCTCGCGGTCCGGACCACAATAAACAATGTAGAACGCGTCCGCCTGGGGCGAGTGCAGTGACGAAATGCGAGCCTGCCTGAGCAAGCGCCGGCGCTCCAGCCTCTCCACTCGATTAAAAATAGAAAGTCACAACTGCTTAACCCACCGCATACTGAGACTCCTTTATTTTTTCCGATCCCCGAAAGATACCTACCCATTATCCGCACCGATAGATCTATCGATCGTATCTAAAGCCCCTCTAAGATACCTTCAATCACTATGATTATACTATTTTAATATGACGTGCTCTGTAATTAGTTTGTTGTTGAATTTGCAAGTCACCAGAAACTCTCTAACTAGCAATTAAACAATTTTCGAAATTAGACTTAAGATTTCTAATAAACCTATTAGGTATTCATTACAAATCAATGAATGCAGTCACAGTTTACATGACAGAATTTTTATTTAAATACAAAGTTATATGCAAAATAAAACTTAACGATGGAATGTAAATTAAAATAACTGTCAGTTTGAATCACAAAATTTCAGCTACATTATGCAAGTTATGCCCAAGATATCAATATCCAACCAGTTTTTAATAAATATTTAAATACATTGCATTTATTTTAATGGAACTTTTACGTTTTGTTTATTTCGAGAGATTAATATTTAACATTAATTTTAAATAAAGTAGCTCCTTCGTTGAGGTACAGTCGTGGTCAGTTTAAGCCGACAAGCGTGACCAAGTGCTTTAAGTACTATCAATTAGAGAATTAGAAACTAGGCCTCATTCAGACTTAGGGGTTGGCAGTGATTGGTGGGCAGGAAATGAGAAGTTTTCTTTGCAATATTAACTGCATTCATTCACACATAAAAACTTATTGCGGAAAAACATTCAGAATGAAAAAAACACGCATCTAAATGAAGTGTGTTGACAGTTAAGTAAAAAATATATATAGCTCATTGAATTCTGACAACCACAGTCATTCAGTACCGTAAGACCGTCAAGTTGATAAAATAACAAAAACTAGATTTCCTACACCATGATTAATGCATGCGTAGACGCCAATTAGACAAGACACGCGACGGCCTACGACTTGACATATGCCACGAAAAACTAGTTTACACAAGACATATTGGTCTCGCAGATGTATCCTCATCTGCTAATACAACGGTACTTTAATTCAATATCGAAGAATTCTTAACATTATTTATTCAAATTTTATACAGTCAAGAACACCTCTCGAAGGTGGAAGGAAATATTATAAGAATTTATGCAGAATTAGTAATGTTACACTTTTATTTTCGCAATGAAGACGCTTTCTAATCCTAATAACTCTAATTTATTGTTAAGGTTAAAACATTCACAATAAATTCGATGGCGGGAGCCAATAATGTTGTTAAAATTTGCATAAATGTGTTTTTGCATACTAAATGTATGCAATATTGTATCGAATGGAATAGTAGAAAAGAAAATCTCATTAGTGAGTTCTAAAACAATGTCTGTAGCTATGTTCTCACAGTATCAAGTTGTCGATATACATGACTAGCTCTTTTCACAAGTTCACTTTCGAGACCGATGTTCCTTGTGCGGATATTAAACCGCAAGGAAACGCCCCCTACGTGCATAATCTTTGTACTGATTATTTGTACCGCAACCTTTGGTTTCATGAACACTATGAAGCAGAACGTAAAGTTCAAAATGACCCAGTATAAACAATAGATCGTATAATGAACTGTGCCTCTTGAATAGGAGAAACTCTAGAACCCTAGTATTACTACCTTCAGATTGATTTAGAAGTACAGAATAAATGGCATGCCAGAGATGTGCTGGTAAAGATAAAACCAAATCTCGAAGATTACACGATTCAGATAAAATTCTAAATTGAAAATGATAGATACAGTCCGCATGAAGATAACATCGACTGATTTGAGAAATGGAAAGGGCACACATAATTTATGATTCGAGAAATAAAATTAGCGGATATAATTAAATCTAATCTGCTGACTGGGTAAGATAATCGACCTATCAAGACTGAATCAGTGTCATAGTAATAAATCAAGCTGGGTGATTGGTGCGAAACGGACGAATGCCGCTGGTTGGAAATCGCGATTAAAATACAATTTATACATTACACTCGATAGAAACTACCGTTAAAGTCCATTGAAAATGTAATTATCACAATAATATGGCGACAGTTTCAAAATTTGTAATTCTTCAATAACATAAACGTTTCTACATAAAATTTCATTGTTTGTAGGAAAGTCTAAGATTTTTAACGTATTGTCACCACTGAGTGCTAACTAAATAACAAACGTTTATTACCATTCCAACAAAGACAAATTATAATAAGCTACCAATAATAACACTCGCTTGTCGTAATTTGTTTGAGTCAGGAGTCATATTCAAAATGTCACAGCAAAATCTAACTGGTTACAAATGTATGATTGTACTCGCTGTCAAGTTGCAAGTTCACAAGTGAGAATCGTGTCGACTCCTTTTATATCGGGCATCGGCTCACGAAGTGAGTTCGACTCATCCGTTATATTTGATATCCAGTGGGGTACCTAACGGTTTAAATGGTGTGAAGATGGCCTGAGAGCCTTAAAACTAAATACTATGTAAGGTAACGAGAACTGAGGGCAATTCCGAGCGCTAATTGGATGAAATCGTGAAATAGTTTCGCTAAGGGTCGACGTACACAGCAGCGCTGAACAAGAACAACTTGGCAACATAACTTAGTTTATGAAATCGAAAACAACATCTTCGGAAAATAGACCTAGTCACGAAGCCGAGATTATAATTTCAGAATAAGGAACACGCGGTGAGAGATTTGCAATTAACTTTAGGTTCAACTCATTCGAAAACTGAAACTTCCAATAATTTCTTCTGTCCGCCTTGTAAGGTAAGCCGAGATTTCTGGGTTTTCGTTAAAATGCTATCAGATATCCCCTTACTGACATTTTGTAAATTCTAAGAATATTTAGATTAATGTCGTACATTAGCAATTTAAACATTTCTTGCATGTTTTACTTTCTATCTGATAAGCCTACAAAATAACAAGTATTACACGAGAGAAGGTTATTTGTTTCCAATCTCAAATTTTGATAAAAAAAATGTACGGGTCATTTATTTGTAAAATGATTTAGTTACGGTACTTCATGTTGTTATACAACAAGAGAAATTTTTGTATGTACATCTATTCAATGCAATTGATAAATCATCGTCTTTTCATAGAAACTCTATTGAACACAGACATGATATAAAAAAGACTAATTAATTATAACTGCATTATAAAACTTATAATAATACATTTGTAAGATGTTCAAATAATAAATCATATAGGATTAAACCATTTGTTTTAACACCTTTGGCAATGGTATGCAACGTTATTGTGTACTTACGGCGTATCAAATTAGTGATATTACGTTTTCTCTATAACGCTAATGAAGTTTGTAATAAACAAAGCTTTCACTGGTATTGAAAAATGTTATCCCACGATAGTGCTTACTTGCTTTGAACGTGAATTCCATCATAGAGCACATGATGCCACGCACAGCTGATTTTGTTAGCGCCATGTGTGTTTTTTGAACCACTACTTTTGTTTTTTGTTTTTAATGTGAACGTGTAAAAGGTCCAAAGAAGACTAAGTCGGGGGCGTGTATGAAAAGGTATCGTTTGGGTTAATGGAGCGCACCATTGGACAAGGGAGAGCTGCATCTATTGTTGTCGCTCCCGGGGGAAAACCGTCTACTTTCGTCCTAGATACGCACGATTATGCTTTCAATTATAAAAAAAACAACCGTTCAACCTGCCGCCGGTAGCGACAAAGCAACATGGATTTCACGTAAACTTAGACTGTCCAGCGGCCATAATGTTCACTATAACTCAGAATAATGCCCAACATAAAGGCAATTCCAAAAATTGCGGTACATTACTCGTAATATAATTTTATTGGTTCACTAGAAAGCCACTTGTAACTTGATAAGGGCAAGCAACAGTAGCGGTGTGAACTAAGTTTATTTTATAGGATACAATAAAATACCATATCCGAGACACTGATGAAGGGAACAATTTCTATGCAGACTACTTTCTAAAGGAAGGGATCGTATTTTACTCAAGTGTTACAGTTTACTCGTAACAATGTTTTTTGAGATGATTTATATGGCGCAAAGCCTGAATCGACTGGCACTAAATTGAGCTGCACCCAAGCAAATTGCCGTGGAATATTTTTAGCTTCGAACTACGTTGTTCTGCTTTTACAATCGTTATCAAAAAGTAAATTAAACTGCATTATAAAGCAGCCGCCTGCCAGGCAACAAAATAACGAAGTTAATTAAGTTTATAGGGTGGTCTATGACCGAAACAAAAACGGTTTAAAATTAGATCGAAGAATAATGATTTTTGGTATACGTACCATATCCATGTACAACAGGCTGGCTCTCGCTAATGCGTACGCGTCGCGCTTTTCTCAATGGCAAAGTGTAAAGTCCCGATTGTTCATTAATAGCCTCTTCCCGAATTTGGTCTCGGCTCGCCGTATTCGGCAGAGTTCCGTAACTCCGAGGCACTTCATTGTACGGGCCTATCACATATCTGGGCTGCTCAAAGTTTGGTGGATAATAAGCCTGATTGTTGTGATATCTTCCATCTTGCTGGTACCTCGTATCTGGGTCGACGTACGGATTATTCCGTGCCAGAATGTACTGCTCGGGTATAGTTTCATGTTGGCCGTAGTGCTGTCTTGGTTCGTACTGATTTAGCGATGGAAGGCTCTGTCCCGGGTAGCCATATTGGTTCGGTTGTCTCCGGTATTTGTCGAGGATGTCAAAGGGTCGTGTGTGAGGGGCGTTAAAGCGGTCGATTGCGAATATCTCATTAATGGGTAAAGTAGAACTGCTGTTGCTCAAATTGCTTCGAATACTCCTATTACTGCCTCTTAAACTGCTACCTCGGCTCAATGGCCCGTCTCCTCTCACGTTCAATTTAATTTGCAGTCTTTTCTCTTTCATTTTTATACATCACATGCCTATTTCAATTCCCGAGAACTAGAAACGCGTAGTATTAATTAATCACAAAGCGTGGCTGTTATTGTGCTCTAAGCGATGTTAAGAAAGTAAATGCTGTTTACAAGTATTCATTATGAGTAATGTGTTCTGTGTTTTACTAATGTTGAGAACAAGTATAAGATGTCAAGTTAATTGAGGTTAATATAGCTTGACCGGGGCAAGATATTCCGACAAAGGTGTCGTGAGTGCGATTGGCAGATTGAAGCTACGCTTCGACTTGTCTAGGCAAAAACAATTAAGTTGACAAGACAGGTAAAAGCCTATAAAATTAAAATACGAACCGTTATTCAAATAACTTTCACATAGAATTGCATAATTTAACCTTATTCAATTTATTCAGCAAAATTAGATTGAAAACGTCAAAACGTTTATGGAGACGCTACCACTTAGTTCTACATAAATAGCATTTTATACCATTTTAACAAGTTAAACAATGATATCACTACACAAACAGAAGCCAAGCGGAACTGAGAGCTACATATACGAAAATATTCAACAACTTTGCTTATAAAAAACACAAGAACCCGACTGTCACTAACTGAGTATTGTCCCTAACTAAATTGTAATATAACGGATAAGATAGTAAATGGTTCAATAACTTTTAGTGTTTGAATATCACGAACAAACAAGACCTAATACCTACGTTCGAGTCCCTAAAGGGACACAATAACCTTAGGATTGTCATTGTTTGCTAATGCTCTAATGTTAATGGCACGTTCTAGAATAGTGTGACTTATTTAATTATACTATTTATAGCACTACAAAAATAAGTTTTGTTTTCTTCTTCATTATCGCCCGTGTTTTACGTAGCTTTTCATTGAACAGTTAATAGTAAGCGACTTTTAAAAACGTTACATAAAAATGTAACATTATCTTTTCCAAATGGATAGTGTTACTTTACACGTCACCCTAAATATTACGTAGTGCGTTAGGCAGGTTATGGTTATTTACGGAAGCCTTACTAGGTCAAGGTTATATTACAATGAGTATACAAACTAACACGAAAGTTAAAAACTTGCTAAAGACAAGTATTTTCATTGCATTTCGCTAAGTACCTTGAATGCTGCTTAGGAATTAAATACGAGATGCTAATTCGCAAATGTTTATATTTCCTTTAAAAGTAAATAGCTTTTAAGTAAATAAATAAAGAAAGTAGTAAAATGACTTTATATCAAGATGTACAAGACATTTAAAAAAGTAATTTCAATCTGAGATTATCGCTAAGCTGTGAAATTTATGTTCGATGAAAGAACCTATCTTGTCTCGCAAACTTCTTACTAGATTACGAAAAATTTCGACACCGTCCAAGTGTAAAGTACCATGTAACCTGTTTTAGTCACAAACAACGATCTGTTATCAGTTTTATATAAACCTGCCGCACGCTAAGTGGGTGAATCAACAATGCCCTTTTTTGTTCGATAGCATGTAGGTAACTAGGTACGCGACGAATTTTAACTGAAGAACTCTCAACGATGCGCCAAGAATTCGATACTTTCTCCAGAATAATATCCCTTTATCACATTGTTACTTTTTGCTATACTTTCCAAACGAATTATGAGTGTTTCGACAGCTAAAGGGACGTGAGCATATTCGGACTTTCGAATTACTTTATCTGTAATTTGGTAATGCAAATAAGCGTGTAATCGATACTTCGAATCATATCACGTGAGGTGGAAAAGGAAATTGACACGGTTATAAACAAGGGCCAATTTGAAAAGCAATTACTAATAGCAATTCAATTGAATTAGCTATCTCACCGCAACCCTAGCACGGGTCGGTTGTAAATAGCGCCGCTAGAAAGTGTCAGATCTAAAAATAGTTTTATATCATTTAATCAACAATATTTGCATTTAATAAGCCGTCCTGAAATATACAGTAAAAGCTTTAGAAAGTTGCGGAGGCAGGAGTTTCCTTGTTCAAGTGGGATTGTGAGAATTTATGAATACTGTTAAAGAGGGTGTCGATAAAATAACTAAGATAGAGAGACCACCTGCGGTACTCTATAAGTACAGATGTTGTATAATAACCGTTTGACCTTCATTTAAATATAACCAGCGATTGTGTTGGTATTAAACTACGTCGTTTCTAGCTCGAAACTACACTAATGTGTCACTCAACGTAATGATTTATGGTTAACGTAAAAGGACTTTAACACTTAACAACACATTTCCTTTTATGACAGTCAAATTACGAAAGAATCACTTTGTTTTTACCAATGCCAAAACAATAACGCACACACGAATATTGAGGACACGTATTTTCACGCACACACTTACAACACGGGCTCACAAAAGCGCATGTCCCAACGTTATGTCTCACTCAAGATTAAATGACAAATAAGTGAATCAGGCGCAGACTACAGGTGGACTGAAACTGTGTAACGCAATATAGGTGTATAGTGAAATAGTGCGCCAATCGCGATAAGCCGATAACGAAGCGATAGCGTTTTTATTGAACCAACTTTACGTGTATGAAGGGGAAGTAAATGATTATTTTGGAATGCCATTCTGTTTAGTTCCGATTGTAGTCTAATCTTTGTTTTTAACCACACCTACATACATGTCTAGATTTGATATCCTTGGTAACATTTTAACTATGTAGTTAAGTATTGTAGGTACTTCAGATATCAACGAGAAATCTTTACTACACAATAGACATGTTCTGAGCCTTTGCTAGTAGAATAAGAAAAGTAATAAAAGCAAGTACATAAGAACAATACGTATGCAATGTCTTTAAATGAAAACATGACGTCATTTATTGAGTTAGCTGCTTGTAACCAAGTCACGGTGAGTTATTCTCACAAATGTACATTAGTGTTCGTCTATGTGACGAAAAGTGACAGATAATCCCGGGTTCGATTCACGCTCGCGATCTCATCTCACTGTTCGCCGGTCACGACCGTGTAATATAATGTCACAAGAGAGCACTATCTTGCTGTGCGAGCGCAACTATGGCAACTTAACGGCTAAACGGCGGTTAGATAGCCAATAAAACATAAACCGGCGCCCGATTTTCACAAGTCGCTGGGTAGAAACGGATTATGGTAAGTTTATTGGCTGGTTGGGAGGTGAAATCAATCGCTTAATTCAAAAGAGATTATTAATCGTTTTAGGTTTCTGCAGGCAAAGTTTAGGTATAGAAAATGCACATTGCTAATATTATTGAAATACTTTGAGATCTGAATGATCAATTCATTTCAAAATAAATTACAAGAGAATGTAACTACAACCCGGTTATTTTAACAACTTTAGTAATTTCGGTTCTAAAGAGTAAAAATTGACTGACAATAGTAAAATAACATAAAATAAAACAGTAACTCACCATCAGCGACATCATCCACGGTGGTAGCCTCGTCGTCTGTCTTGACGTCGTCGTGATGCTCGCGTTTTTTAATCGCCTGCAAAACGCCAACGTTTTAACAACAACTCTCACTGTACAAGAGAAATCGCTTCGTGCCAAAGGATTTAATCTCACAGCCGCTGTACGTCACCGAATTTCATTTTACAAGAATCACGATAGCAACACAATAATAAAATGCGGTGATCTAAATTGGAATCTGTTTTATCGAGCAATCTCACCCGAGAGAGCCACCCCCCCGCGGATTTTAGGCACCTCATTCCGTACACAGCACTTTGTTTGTTATTAGCACATTATATGAACGGCGTTGTGTAGTCATTTCCTTGGTGATTCAAGAAGCTCTGCCGGAGCGTCGTGGTCGAGGGCCTGCCATGGCCACTAGCGCGGAACAACATTCAACCAATTACGGAATACACCCAACCATCCAAGATACCGTCTACATGCCACATTTATTTGTTTCACACCAGTTTTCCACGGAGAAATGCTAAATGTGCGAATGCCAGAAGCGCTAAACTGAGTATGGTAATGTGTTCTCATGAGCCAAGTGAAATAGATCTCACGAATCTATTGTGTTTGTATGAAAGAACTCTCAATGTTTGCGACTTTTACTTGCGCGCGTGATCTTGTGAATTCAAGGCAGATAATGTTGCAGTTACATTATCATGATCTTGAAGTTTTATTATTAGAATTATTCACACTTGACATTATGATTAACTGAGTTTTAACAAATTTACATAAGTTAATAAATCAGAACAGAAATGTAGCTATCTAAAGGATGTTAATACGTTATTTATTACATCATATTAATGATCACAACATTAAAATGTTCGTGTAACATAAATATAAACAGTAGGTAAGTACCTCACATTATGAACACGGCAAAAAGTTTCATGTAATTACAGTGTAGTCCGTTATTATCACGGCGCCAAAACCAGTTATCAATTTTATTATAGCATGCAATGGTATGTTTATACTAAGTGAATAATAAATCTTCCGAACGACATCAAATCGTGAGAACAAGTAGATGATTTAGATTAAAACATACAATTTCCGAACATACATTACAATTAACGCGACAAAATAGATTAGTAGTACGGAAACAAAGATCGACAATCTACAAACACGATGCTAAAACGAAAAAAATAACGTGCGAAACGGAATGCAAGAGGTGCCAACATTGCAAAACAAAAACCAACCGCAACACAGACCAAAAAAGCTTTAAGGCCGGCCTAAAATGCCAACATGCGTAAAATAACCACCTGGGCTATGATATCCCTGGCTTTGGCCGCTTCTACTTGGTTGATGCGTTTGTTTTTCAGGTGGTGCGGAGTGTCCCTTCTATGAAGCCGGCCGCCTATAGCGGGGCCCTTTTCTTGAATATTTGGCTTCCAGGCGACGCGACGAGAGCTTTGCTACACCACCACCGGGTTATTACTTTGTGGAAGCGGTATTGGTCAAATTGTAGTTATGGAAATAGGTTACTGAATGCATTTGGGAGATTAAAATGAAATTCGGACGGAAAAAAAACCGTAGAAAACAATTCGTACGGATAAGATATAGTGGATTTTAAATAGGAGTGATATAAATTTGTTTTGAATTAGCAAATCAACAATATGCTTTGAACTTTACAAGTAAAGAAAAAGTGTATCCCTTTAACTGTAATATTAATGCATAAAGTAACCTAATACAATTTGACCAATACAATACTTGATAAAAGATAATCAATTCGTTAATACTAATAGTGAAGAAAATTCTCAATCATTGTGTCTAACGTTAGTAAAAAAATAAATATTTAATAATTATAGTGAACTTGTTTAATATTTATTAATATATTTTTTCATTATGGCAGCCCAGAATTAATATATAAAAATATTTTATAGATTAATTAAATATACCATTAAAAATATAATTCTGTTGTGTGTCATAAACATTAAATAGATATTACTTCTCTAAATTTTTTATATTAAACGGATAGTCATTGTTACTTTTCTATGCAACCTAGGTATTTTTAGTTAAATCAAAATAATATTTACCTCTAACTCGTCAGAATCCTCGTTTTCTTCGTTATCAGCCTCTGAAGTGCCCTGAGTATCTCTATCACTTTCCACATCCTTCTGAACCGTTGAGACAGGCATATTGTTTGTCAACACCGTCTATTAACAACAAACATACATCAATACTAGACCTTAACACAATACCATACGATTCAAAATAAAAAGTATTACGTAGTCAATGTAAATTTTCGTTCTTATACGCATATTTGAATTTTGTTGTAGGTGCTTTCAGTCGTACGGAGTGGCGAAAACAAATGAACAGAGAAGGCCTAGGGAAGGCAATGGATCTAAATTGAATTGACCATGTGCAATAATAATGCTAATCTTTTAGTATTGTAGATTATGAGGTGTTATATTAACTGACAACATTTTTATAAGCACAGAAGAAACAGTATAGCTTCTTCTACGCATATACTGAAATACTTAGTACTTTCAGCATTTTCATGGCTTCTGAATATAGTGTTAGATATTGAAACTTTATATGTATTATGCTAGAAATATTAAAAGCAGTACTTGTGAGAGTTGCACTTATAACATAATTGATGTAAGGAAAACTTTAAAAGCCATCTCATAACATGTTGTGAAATAGCAACTTTCGTAAAAGACATTTTAAAGACTAAGTAATTGACTACTAACTGCATACATAACTTTGTAATCGTAAATGAATAATCACCGATAACCGGACCTTAAATTAGCTTAGCTTTACTTAGCACTGATTTTTTATGTTATCTGTGCCTCAATCACGAATACTTTGCAAATCGCATAGTTAACGTATCAAGCTCGAATCTCGTTGGCGATAGAAACGATCAGCAGTCGCCTTCGTACCTCTACAGTTAACTCGATACTACAACGATGATGACGTTTCGTATTGATACATTCATAACAAATACAACAATGAAAAAATTAGTTACATTTCTAGATTTCATACATTTTTTAAGATGACGTTTCGATTATTCGTAACTTATTCGTGATAAGGCCTCTATACTATTCAACGTACCTCAATCTTCTCGACCACAGGCACGTAAGTTTCCACAGGCTGTGGCTCTGTATGATGTGATATGCCATTAGCCGTGGGTGGTGCTTCCTCTTGGTTTGCTGTCTCGACTGGTAAAGAAGTCCGAGCGAAGTGCTTGGCTGCCTTGTTCTTCAACTCTTTTGGATGGGGCGTGTTGTGCCGGACTAGGTGCGTCTGGTAATTATGATAATTTATTAGCTTTGTTGTTACTGGATAGTTTAATAAGAAAAACATTGTTGAAAGAAGTTTTGAGAGCCTGCTTCACATTTTTCTGTTAGTCTAAGAAAGTTGATAATTGATTTAGATTGGTTTATCAAATGAATGTGAAAAAGACTCCAAGATTGCCAATATAGAATAATGTATAAATAAAACATGCGCATGCCTTTCAAGTAAAATATGTGTATGAAATTGTAACTGTAATGTTAATGTAAGCAAGCTGTGGGGTTTACAAGCAGTGTTATTTCATCTTATTCTAAAATTGATTAGCTAAACAAATGTAAAATAGTGTTACAACAGAACCCTTTTGTAAAACGAGACTAAAGAACCCTAAAACATAACAGCATCAACTTATAATTGTCACTTAACCTATTAAACTCTAATTCTATTACACCCATTGCTGATGACCTAAAATGATCTTTATTGTTTAAGTAACAAGGATAATGTCCTTTTTAATACGGGATGTAAGATCATTAGATGTGTGCCATGATGATATCACTTGTAGTCCACCCACTATGAAGACACACCGTGTTTTTGATAACTCTTATCTCAATGTTAATGTGTTTAATAAGTGAGAAACATCTAGAATCTGATAACACAGAACCTTCGCAGTCGAAAAGTTATTGTGCAGTCGTTTACAGGTATTTATGTTTTTGTATTAAGTTGACAATGCATGTGTACAGTCTAATGCAACATAATAATATGTAATGGAATAAAAGTTTCTACTTTTCTACCACAAATACTAGGAATATCCTACGAAATTTATAGCGTAGGAGGCAGCGTATAGTGTCGAAGTGCATTTACAAAGTTAATGTTTTATTTGTTTTTTATAGCTTTTCTTTGTTTCAGAATGATGTTTGAGTTGAAATTAGAATAAAGTTTGGATTTAGAAAGGTAAGTTTTTTCTTTGTTATTTCCATACGGCATTAAAGCTAATCCAATGTCATAGAAGGTAAAATAAAATTACATTAATTTGAATCAAACAATGTTATATCTAACAAACTAAAAGAAGCTGATAGCCACCAAACACTTTTTCCAAACTGTATTTTTTATGCCAGAAACTTCTAACAAAAAAGAAAATCCCTGGCTAATTTTTTATTTAAAACATCTTTCTTTATAATATTTTACACTTTGCAAATGCACAAACACCCGCGTACCTCCGGCAGGTTGGTGATAGAACCCGACAGTTTTTGCAGCGAGCTCCTACGCTGTGTGGTAACCAGTTTCCTGACAGCATTCAGAGGTCTCTTCAGAGCAAACGTGCCGAAGGAAGACTCTGAAGGCGTGGTTTCATCGTCCTCCTGTATCGTTGTCACCTTGAAACCAAATAGTCTATGTCTACGTGGGCTGACACCGCGGGTTTGTGTTTGTAGCTTTCGATTGAATACAATATGTGGAAAAATTATGAGAAAAGTTCATTTTTGGTTGACGTGTTTTTTTTCACCTTTAAATCTCTTTTAAGAACTACGAACAATAATGGCACAAAAAGAGGAAATTTTATTGCACAATTAATGGGAAAAAACCATTCCGAGCAAAACAACCGATTGCACAGCAATGGCATCTTATTTGTAGGCACAAAAGTAAGTATTTTTTGAATTGAAACAAGAAGCTATAATGTGCCGTTCGCCACATACATTTAAACAAATTGTACCGTCGAATTGGAGTTGTATATTTATTTTTTATTAAACTTTCCATTTCAAATGTCACAAAACTATCACAAATTACTTTTATTTATGGTTATTGTGTCAAAACCCTTTGAACTGAACTAACAGTCACAGTTTGGCAAGTGTTATAAGAAATCTGTTGTTTCCTATGTTGTGGCACCATTAGCAGCATTATCAAGTTTAGTGGTAAATATATAGCAATAATAGAGTTTTACTGTCTTTAATAGCCACACTTCACAGCTTTAATTATTACATTGAATTTATATTTCAGCTCCATTTAAAAATTATAATCTCTAATAGTAACGGGATAAATAACGTTTAATTAAAAGCTATTCCAGGAAAAATAACATCAATTTACAGTGAAAACATAACACCAACTTATAATTAAATGAAACATATAAACAATATAAACTACTTTTATTTGCTATAACTTAATATAAAAATAAATTACTATTACAACCAATACATGAAAAAGTAATAAAACATTTAATAACACAAATATACATACCAACAAATATATTTTTCTGGTTGTCATAATCTTAATAAATACATAAAAACAAAATTAAATTCAAAACTGCATGCATCCCGTAAGCGTTAGTCACAAATTTCCAAACATTAGATCCCTTTTCAATTATTCTAACGCTACCAAAATAGTACTTAACGCTAAGTAAGCTCTGTGCCTTGAAACGTACAAAGTATCTCTTATCCAAGTCCTTATTTTTCTACACTTATGCCTCATTCTAGCCTCGATATTACGAAAGCGTAAAGGAATGCTGTTGTACGTAGATTTGCGGGAACAAGAAAAATACTGTATATTCGGGAACGTTAAAAAGGGATAGCAACAGTGTCTCACCTCTCTCGCTTCTGGCAGGTCGAAGTCGAATTTGACGGAGTGTGTTCTGGAATTTTCTGTCGCCTCCCAATCCTCGTCCGAGTCCCGATCTCGGGTTGCTATCGGTTCTGTCAAAACAAGCTCATGTCAAGTCAACAATTTTGACAGAATCGTGTAGTTTACGTAAACCTTGCCTAATGACACTACAAACATTTAGTTTCGTATACTATAACATTTTTGCACGTATATCATTGATAAAAAATTATATTGAAATAAATTTATAGTATACGAATAGAACATTTTACAATAACGAATACACCAAGCTAGCATAATTGAGCGGTTGTGGTTTGTGTATTAAATTATTTTATGCGTGTTTTCTTTTAATCATACCTAGACTTTTATTTCCAGCGCATGTGATGTGCTTTGTATAATACAAACAAGTGCTTTACTTTATTACGATTGTTGTGATTGTGCTTTTTCATTAAAGCGAAAAGCTTCTTTATGTAGCTTTTGTGCGATAATTGCAATAGCTCTTTTATATATTTAATCTTTCCTTGGAATTGCCACTTAGATAAATTAAGTTTTTAACATATAATAACAATATTTTTGGTGTTCAGCTAACTACAGTCAACATGTATACACAAATACGAAAGTTTGTCTACTCTCAATAGCATAAATAAAACAGTATTCTATTCCAAACACGAATTAGTCGTCAGTACATCGTGATGTTAGTTCTGGCACACATATAATCCAAGTTTCCTTACCTCGTATCTGATCTAGGTCCTGTGATTTTGACAGATATCTATGTTCGTTTGCCCAGTGTCCGCTGCCCACTTCCGTAGCGTGTTCCAACTCTAATACGACACGGGTCGAAAAGTGCCATTTAGTATGTACACAGCGAAAACAAAACAAAATTGTATGCTCCAGTGACAGCTTTGTTGTTTTATTGACAGTGTGCTGAATATTTTGCTTTTGATTAGGTTGTTCTTTGGCAGGAGTAAATGACTATAGACGCGTTACCGAAAGATTATTGGGAACTATAAACTTATACTTTGATGTTTGAGGTGTCAAAACTTCAAAGATTTTTAGTCGGCTAGTTGTTCTTGTTAGTTAAAATAGATAACAATAGACTATTCTAGTAGGTGTCACAAGAGACAACTGTAGGTGTTAACCTTTAGACGTATTTCAAGAAAATATATTTCTACTTCTTGATAGCCAATTCTATTGTTATTTATATTGTGAAGATGTAAAAATTGTACTTACTTGTATAGATAGGTATCAAATAAGTTAGATCAACTTTACGTTTTTGTTTGTCATACCAAAAATCAATAAGAAAATCAATTCATGTCAAATTAAAATTTTGACAGAAGTTGTAAACAATTTTTGTAAAAAATATTTCATTTTATTTATTGACCGCCCGAAGCGTTTGATCGTTTTAACATCAAAGGAAATTAGCTCTTTCATTTTACCGGGTGTCCAGTAAACAATGGATAACCTCTGAAGGGCTGATAGTAGAACTAAAGGCAAGCCTAAAAAATAATTGATAAAAAGTATAACCCTTACACTGCTAGAAATATGGCGCTTTAAAAAAAAACTTCATATTTTTTTGACTGTAATCATATTTTTACTCGTAACGAGGTCAAATCGCTTAATACCATCATTATTTCTGTGCTAAAATAATTAATATTAACCGCATCAGTGAATAACTACCAAATAAAATAGCTAACTAAAGTATTTTTCTCAAAAAATAATGTTGAACTTTTGATTTGTGTAAAATTTCTAAAGAAATATTTTTGATGTGGAATTTTGAACAGCTCTGGTGTAAAAAAAAAATATGAAAGCAACAGTGACCAATTATTTCAAAATATTCCTGGTTTAATAACGTTTTTAAAAAGATGTAATATGTCGTTATTGTAATGAAAAAATATTGAATTAATGGTATTAGTATGTAAGATGGGATGATTATTTAGTTCTAGCAAAATTAAAAAAATACAATAAAACTAAAGAAATATGATTTTAAACTGATATTAATTGCAAACACATTGGGATAATTGAGAACAACTGTTCAAATTGTCTGTCCACATCCTGATGCAGGCCCTACATCTACGAATAAAGGATCTTCAAGGAAATCAACTTAACAGGAGAAAGTGATCCAAATTTTCTTCAAAATGACTTACCCAATTTATTGATAGACGTGCCCGAAGAGCTCCGCGACTCATATTGGCCTCAAAATGAATGCTGTCTAACACACTATGCTGTTGCATTATGTGCATACTTGACGAAACCTACCCTAACAGGTAGGTAGGCCGCCTAAACCTTAACGCTTTGGGCTTTTTTACTGGGGGTATTTTAAGAAAGAATTTTACCGGCAGCCAGTAACTTCATTAGAAGATCTACGAGCTCGTGTTCAGGCCGCTGCAATCAATGATCGACGACACGCGCGATTTTTTTGAAGATCCTTTATTCGTAGTTGTAGGGCCTGCATCAGGATGGGGACAGACAATTTGAACAGTTGCTCTAAATTATTCCAATGTGTTTGCAATTAATATCAATTGAAAATCATATTTCTTTAGTTTTATTGTATTTTTTTAATTTTGCTAGAACTAAATAATCATCCCATCTTACACACTAATACCATTAATTCAATATTTTTTCATTACAATAACGACATATTACATCTTTTTAAAAACGTTATTAAACCAGGAATATTTTGAAATCATTGGTCACTGTTGCTTTCATATTATTTTTTTACACCAGAGCTGTTCAAAGTTCCACATCAAAAATATTTCTTTAGAAATTTTACACAAATCAAAAGTTTAACATTATTTTTTGAGAAAATTACTTTAGTTAGCTATTTTATTTGGTAGTTATTCACTGATGCGGTTAATATCAATCATTTTAGCACAGAAATAATGATGGTATTAAGTGATTTGACCTCGTTACGAGTAAAAATATGATTACAGTCAAAAAAATATGAAGTTTTTTTTTTAAAGCGCCATATTTCTAGCAGTGTAAGGGTTATACTTTTTATCAATTATTTTTTAGGCTTGCCTTTAGTTCTACTATCAGCCCTTCAGAGGTTATCCATTGTTTCATGGACACCCTGTATATCAAAGAACGTGGTAATTACACCAAGCTTTATTTTGTAAAACATTCTGCACGCTTTTAGTTATTTATAACGGAGCATGTCACCAAAACATTGCAAGAATTAAACAAAAGCAGAGAAGCACAGGCAGAGACATTATGCACGACATTAAAATAAAAATACTCTCACCATAAAAGTAACATGTGCCTATTATAAACTTAAATCATCACTATAGACCGTCTTTTAGATCTTTAGCATAGTTACTGAATTACTTTAAAAAAAATCGGATCATAACAGTGCAAGTAACAAACTATTAACATCTATTAAGAAAAATATAAAAACCGCCTGATTTCAATGTTGTTACACGACAACAGTTACTGATATCAAATAAAACTACGAAACTGAGATTTACACGACATGACTAGTCAGATTTATAAAGTCTCCACTCTACATTAAAAACACTGAGTCATCGGTCGCTAAAAAGGGGTAATTTACCAAATCAACAGTAACAACATCAAAAACATGCATCTTTAAGACATTCAACCGGATTAGTTGTCAAACTTACCTGGTTGTTGTGTATAGCTAAGTTGTGGCAGCAGGAAACAAGTAAGTACGTTTTCGCCGGTTGCCTCGTCCTGATCAGTTTGAAAGGTAAGTAAAGGCTGAGCCTGGTTTTCTGATAACCAGACAGCTTTTAACTCTAGGTTCACTAGTGTGTACGGTAGGTATTGTAATCTGGAATAGTAGAAGATACTTTGGTTATGACAACTGACAGTTATTTTAGACGACTAAACCAAAAGTTTAAATAATGTTAAATCAAGAAAAACCCGAGTTTTAAAAGGCTGTAACATTATTTTAAATAAGATAGCCTCCAAGCTCAACTTTTCGGAAAAAATATACCCAAACACTGCTAATGAATGTACCGAAATTGGTGTCAAAACTGCAATTAAAATTATTCCGATATTTCTCCTCAAATCTCACTTTATTTACAATTTGAGCTGACTCGTTTTATGGCCGAGCATTAGCGTATGTAAATCGAGGAACGGTAATGTCAGTTATTGCAAAACCAGTTCCAAATGTAATGAGTTTATGAAACCTGACAATTAGTGTCAATTTTAGCATATAAAAATGTTTTAAAGTGAGCTCACCTGTTTCCGCAAGCGTCCAATACGTGCAGAGAATTACAGTTGCCCAATTCATTCGGCAGTTTAGTCAATTTGTTGTCTCTTAAACTTAAAACACCCAACAGGGTCATATTTCCGATCTCTAGCGGTATTTCATCTAACGAATTCCTATCTACATTCAGTACTGTCAACTCCTTCAGATTTCCTATCGACCTAGGCAGCTCCGTCAAGAAATTCTCCGTTAATATAAGCTCCTGTAGACTCGTACACCTGCAAAAGTAAACAGATCGGTTATAACCTATAAATATCGTAGGATAAACATAATGTAGAGCGTTGGAATGGTGCGCTAACCTTCCTATGTTTTCGTTTAAAGTATGTAATCTATTTTGGTCCAACTTCAGTATGGCTAACTTGGATAAGTCTCCGGTACCATTCGGTATCGTTTCTAGCATGTTCTGTGAGAGATGGAGGTCGGTCAAGGAGCGGAGTCCGCCGATTTCTTCAGGGATCCGCTCTAGCTTGTTTTCGCTCACGTCGAGACATATCAACGCCTTCAAATTCCCGATTTCCGGGGGTAAATATTGAAGCTTATTGTGGTCCAACCATAATTCTTCTAGCGCGGGCAACTCCCCTATGAATCCGGGCTGTAATGAAAAGTAATGACGTCATAAACGAGATTTCAAATTGAGTTAAAGCATAAAATGGTTCAGTAAGTGTACGTACCAGCTCCTCAATTTCATTATCTCCCAAGTCCAACCTTTCAAGCTTGTTGAGGTTCTTCAGTGACTCTGGCAATGATTTTATCAAATTTTCTCTCAGCTCGAGTGACTGCAGTGAGATCAGACTGTAATCAAGGAAACGAAATATTAATACCATAGCTTTCCCGTATGATTCATATAATCAAACTTAAATCAACAAGCAGGAATTAATCATCTACATAATGGGTATTTTGGTTTGGATTTCCAATGTAACCTGAGATACGGAAACGTATGAAACGCAAATATCTGCGAGGGGAATGTGTTAAAAGTCTATTTATTGATCATTATTAGAAAACGGGTCAAGGGCGTTTTCGGTGGGTGTGCGTAATAATAATTCAAGTGAAATTCAATCATCAACATTGGTATTTGACGCACGCCAGTAAAATAAGATCGTATTAGATATCCACACAAAGGCATGTGGCAATATTGATCATTTGTCAAACCAACCGGAGATGTGTTCAACAGGCGCGATGTATCTGAGACGTCACACTGTTATACACTACTAGAAGGAAAGACAATGACATTGGTCTTCGATATCATTACCTTGTACAGTAACATACGATTACATATACAATTGTAAGTTTTGACTTTTGATACAATGTAATGATTTGATATTAACTAAGCGATGAAATATTCAACAGACTTAGCGTACCTAACATAAAAGCAGTAATCCTCTAAGTCTAAACAGGTAAGCCCTATTCGTGAATTCTTAAAAAGGTTCATAAAGTAATTGTTTATGTAGAAGCTACGAAATTTTCGACTTGAACACAAACACTTTGGTTTTAAGACCAACTTTCAAGGTTTTAAAGGATACCGAGAGCTTTAGAGAAGCTCTAGAGAATTTAAGTTATGTTTTTTGAGATAAAATGTAGCTAGGCAAGGTTATTCCAATATTTTGACGATAATCTAAGGCAAGTGGAGCATAATTACTAAGTTCATGTTAAACAATTGTGTCTGAAAAAAAAAACTGTACATAGAATAAAAAGTGCCGTTTGAATCAATTTTGGTTTGATCTATATTTACTAGATAAAAACTATGACCGTGCATAATTTTCAATTAAAACGATAAAAGTTACTTTTTTGTGCATGTGACGCGATAACTTTTAACTTTTCGCAACTGTCATTGTAGTTCAAGATCATGTATTTTTTTTATCAAGATGAAATTAGCAAAAAATAAAGATCTCTAAAAAAACTGTACACGTACTGCACGTTTCGTCAAACTAATTTACCTAAATTATAAAAAAACCATTTCCTGTTACTTTTAATTACTTTACTAATGTCTAATTCCATCTAACCTCGACACCAGTTTTAATACCCGCAAGTCAAAGTGTCTCTTTCTGTGTACCTAAATAAAATTACTCCAGCTAGTAGAATGTTGTTACATCAAGGTAGTTAAACGACAAGTTATATATCATTAAATGCGTATTCTGTTTACAATTTCACTGTTTATGCCGGAAAGAAGATTTAAACGAGATTAGCTACACGTGTAAAGATGAAATTTATGAGAATAAAAGTAAATCATATCTGAATAAATAAAAAAGTTTAAGAACAATTTGCGATTGACGTTGATACCTTTACGCGTACAGTCAATATTTTGATTGCAAAAAATTATTCGTACTGGTAATAAGAACTTTTTTATTTGTGAAAAAGAGACATATTACCACGCTTTTATTAGCTTGGGTTGTATCTATGTAATGGAATCTTTGAGCATAAATTTGACCCATTTCCAGAAGTTCGATTAATTTGAAACTTTGCACACGTATTAAGGACCGATGACAATGCAATATTTTGATAAGAGTTTCTCATTATCCTTATTAGGACCGCCGCCAGGATTAATAAATTCATCTTTAGATCCTTTGTAGGAGAGTAAGAGAGACAGAGCTAGCGCGCGATCTGCGCCTTTCATCACTAATTGAACTAAAAAGTAGAAAATAAATAATAGTTTAAAAAACTAAAAAACCACGCTTTTCTTGCTAATCGAACTAAAAAATAGAAAATAAAATTTCAAATCGGAGTAAAAAGCGTGGGTTGCTCGATATAGTAAATATAAAATAATTCTATTAGCATATATTTATGACAAGTGAGTTATGAAAATGAAGTAAAATGCACCTCACGCATTTTACTCCGATTTGAAATTTTATTTTCTATTTTTTAGTTCGATTAGCAATAAAAGCGTGGTTTTTTAGTTTTTTAAACTATTATTTTTTTTATATACAGCCACACATTCGCCGAATACGTTATTCGCAGAATTTTGTTCAAATTACGTTCTAAATAAGTAACGTATAAGTTAATAAGCTAACCCAACGCTGATTCAAATTGTGATTTACTCAACCTTGTAGCCTTAATAACCCCCTGTTGATTAAACGAACCCCTGAGGAGAAATTTATACGCGAAATAAATGAACCTTCTTACTTTTATTGATAATTATGATTTTCACACCAAAACAAATATTAAACGTAAAATACACGAAGAAAAACAAATAATAAACGGCGTAATAAAATTACTTTGAATCTTTCCAATGCTTTCATTATAAATAAGGGTGCGCGGAATTTGCATTTTCCTTTTAGGACGACAAGCACTCTCCATGGAAAAATAATGAAATGAAATCTTAGAAAATACTTTTTAATTTAGCTCAACGTTGAACAAGTTTCACTATTAAATTTGCAAGTTCGCAATATTGCTGAAGACTTGATGAAAAATATATTAAATTAATATGCGACACAGAAAAACTTGCTCTACTTTTGCGCACATAAAATAGTGATACCGTTTTTATTTAATTACTTTTTACTATATGTAGGAAACTTCTACGATAAATTAGCATAGGAAAATAGAACCTGCCAGTGTTCAAGGTTATAATCTTCGTTTGTTTACCGTACCAACAAGACCGCACTCAACATCGTTCAGTGGAACGTACATAAAGTACATAAGTACAACCAAGTACATAAAGGCCAAGCCTTACTTGAATCTATTGCCAGTAAACTAACCAGGGTAGTATTTAACTTGTACCAACTCGTATACTATAGATACGGTTTCTAAGAGTTAATGACACTACTTCGCGTTGCTCCGATAACGTTTTTTACACGATGTTTACCGATATACCATTGAGCATGTCTAATGTAAAAAACCTTGAGCCGCATTCCTAAGCAGATGTCAAAATACTTAGCATTGGTTCAATACACAAGTATCGGCAATGATTCATTCTAAGGATGATTGTATGCGCAGTAGCAACAGAATGTTGAATGAGCAATCCTCGGTTTTCACATGCATTGTTCGGTGTAAGGTGACCCGTTTCCTTAAATAACATTATTAAGCTTTCTTCGTGTGAATTATTAAATTCTGCGACCACATTAAATAAACAAATATTATGGCTCACAGAATGTAGGTTTATTAGCATAATTTTCGTAATGCGGTGATTAAATCATAACGGGAAACATTAATTGGGTACATTAAAATCAACATGTCCAAAATAACGACGAGCTTGCGGCAAGGCTTTCACATAATCATTCTATCACTCGTCTCAAGTCATAAACCCCAATCACTTAATTGTAAAAACGTATTGTTCTAAGTTTAGGTGTCGTTAACTCTTTCTTCCGTATGGGTTCCGTTCGAACGTAATATACTAAAATCTAAATTTAACTCCGATATGAGACCGCGGTTTTTCGGGCTTGGCAGTCATTTATCGGATAATAAAATGCGTTCCGCCGATTAGAATTATTTATCACCCGTGTCCATTTCAGCCTGGAGTTAACTAAACGTTGTTCAATTATCGTAATCGCTTCACAACTATAAGTGGAGTTGGAAAAGCACCTTGGAGAATAATTTTCGTACGTCACAATAAGAGGTGGTATTGTGTGTCCTTGTCTAAGCTCGCAAAGTAAAGGATAGCTATAACTAAAGGTATATTTAGTCATGCGTGATCACTGGACGATGACAGAAAACTTGAACGTGATATATCGCCTTACACGCTCATATTATTTTCGTTACGGTTAACGTCGTGCTCAGAAACGGCAAACTCTGAACTGCAGACAAGAGTAAACGACTGTCATTCGACAAATCTATGCGTCAGCGAAAAGGAATGTCCATTATTTTTCGGTACGTGCACATAGGGTACATTATAAGAATAATAAAAAGTTCGATGGAATATTATGTTTAGACGCGTCTGTTCGAAACGTCTATCAAGTGTTGGCCTGCGGCGACCGACGGACTAACTTTCGAGCTTGCCTTTCCCTTTCATCTCTGCAGTACCGCACTCACCTAAGGCCACATGAAAGTCTCTTATCTCGGGATTAGAACTAAACTAATCTCACAATGTTCACGGAACAACAACCTTTAATAATTAGAAGTTAAGACGCAATTTTCCCCAACACTGATTAAACGTTCGGCTATGAAAGTTTCAACCCGAATGACAAGAAACCGTCGCGACAGAAGTAATCGCTTTTTGTCAAAGTGGTATCGATTTGGGAAATTGGATTAAAATTGTTCGTGATTAATCTTAATTTCGAAGTGTTCTCGTTTGTTGTTTAGAATATCAGCCTAACGTCTGTCAGTTAACCCGATCCTTTATGGAATTTGTAGATGAAATGGTCTAGGTTTGTGTATAAATGGACAGCTAATTGGCAGGCATTTTGCGACTTTATCTTCATGGGACGTAAGTTCCAAATAGAGTGAACTTAATTTGTGGGGAAGTTATGACGTACTTTTGCACGAATCAGCGCAACTTGAAGAAAACTTGGCCTCTCATTTTCATATACCACTGATGCTTGACAATGAAACGTTTTGAGACAGTTTTGTAATGGCCCATAACATCGGCCCTTTTACGTCGAAATTGGAAAACGGAGACTTGTGATAAGCGTTTCGAATGTTTTAACCTCAAGCGGTTATTTAGAAGTTCATTGCCAATAAATTGCTGAGCAAACTTTCGCAGCAATATTGTGTTTGCTTACGGAGTTAATTTACAAGTTTTGCGACGCCAATTTTCCTGGTCTATAGAATTTTATTTGTCTCTTCTGTTGTTTCTAAGGAAAAATCTGTGATCTCGCTCAGACCAGACATTTGCTTGTTATTTATCGTATCTTAACTGTGCGTAATGTTTCTTGTAATATACAGACTTAATTAACTTTGCGTTGTTTTACTTAGGCAAGTTTCATATGAAATAACTTGTTCCGTAGCCAATATTGATTTATTTTTAATCTTTACTAAATCAGAGCAATGTGGTAAGTAAGGGATATGTATCTGAGTTACATAGTTGATAGTTGTGTCCGTGGATTCGTAGCGTAACTAAACCGAATTTAGTATAGTTTTATATTTTGACAAATGGACTAAGTGCAAACCTCGGTAACTAGAAACTGTTTTGGTTTTGTGACGTTTCTATCTATCTGTTTCCTTTATATTAATTTTCTTTCCAAAAACTTGACACTGGCACAATGTGCATTACATATTTGCACCATAGCCAAAGAAGAGAGAAAAAAAAACCTACCTGCCAATGTCGCTGGGCAGGCTGGTGAGCGACATATCGTTGAGGCCTATCTGTTTCCTTCATATTAATTTTCTTTCCAAAAACTTGACACTGGCACAATGTGCGTTACATATTTGTACCATGGCCAAAGACGAGAAAAAAAAAACTTTCCTACCTGCCAAAGTCGCTGGGCAGGCTGGTGAGCGACATATCGTTGAGGCCTATCTGTTTCCTTCGTATTAATTTTCTTTCCAAAAACTTGACACTGGCACAATGTGCATTACATACTTGCACCATGGCCAAAGAAGAGAGAAAAAAAAACTTTCTTACCTGCCAAAGTCGCTGGGCAGACTGGTGAGCGACATGTCGTTGAGCCCGAGCACGGTGAGCGCGCGCAGCTGGCTGAACCCGGCCGGCAGCCGCGGGATCGGGTTGCTGCTGAAGTCCGCGATCTGAAGCGCGCGCAGCTTCTTGATGTCCTCGGGTATGTCCGGAATGTCTGCACGAACGGTGATGGTTAATTGAGTTTGAAGTTGGTTAGTACGGAATGTAGACATGCGGTCAAGGTTAATACTAACAGTCTTAGGCAACTTGAATTTGAAGATTACTTGGTAATTCTATGCTTAATGTATGATATTGATATAAATGTTAAAGAACATGTCAAAATTTTTATCAATATAAAGTATCAACACAGTCACGTTCAAATAAAAAAACAAACAATATACTATAATTCATTATTAAACTGTAACTTTGAAAAGAGGATAAATTAACGCCACGAAGAATACGAGAACGCAAGTCACGATTAAAATTTATAACTTTGAACGATTCCATTAAGTGAAATTACTCATCAGCGGTGTCAGGAACAAACATTTCAATATTTACATCTAAGACCCAATATTGTAATACAAACAAAAAGTTAGATCCACGGAGATTGGATAACAATGGCACAGAAACAATCGTACAATACGTATTTCAGATCCCTTTCAAGAGATTCACTCGTCGCTCTTATGGGGGGATGAATTCTTTATGCTGCCTGAATGAGCAATGAATATCTGCTGGGAGTTTTTATGAGAATACTACTAAGGAATTCGATGCGAGTATATTATCATTTGTTTCATAGGCATTGATTTCAGTTGTTTCCGAATTGACTTTGTAAAACAATTTTTATAGAAGTCTCAATCTCAGGTACGTAACTCAGTCAAAATTTAAACGAGAGCTCGGTCATCGAAGGTCAGAAGAGACGTGTAATTGGTACATAAAAGCGTAAACACAGCCCGTCTTAAAAGTAATTTACAATTGTTGCAGACCGATTAGCAAAATATTGTATACTCTACGTTTGGGAACAAGGCCGTCCGTCTGGCTAGAAGAAGCCACTATCAAAATAAATAACACAACCTAAACATCACATAGTTCTACATTTCTCGCAGACAGTTTACAAAAACCTATACAACTTTATGAAAGATTAATACAAAGGCATGCGTAATATTTCAAACTATACAAACCTATTAATAAATAGAGAAGTAACATCCCAACTCATATTGGTTTCAATTGAACGGCGTGAACGATAAAAATAAAACAATCTATTGAAGTAACCACACCTCACAAAATTACTGAATGTTTAGTGAATGCCACGAGCGTGATATCAAACTGCTGGGTAATAGAACTCGTAATACGTCTAGACGAAATAAATTAGACATATATTTGGTGTGTTGACAATTTACTAAAGCAAATCGACAAGATTTCACTACGTTGCAAAATAAACAGAACATTACATAAAGCTCTCAAGATTATATCTAAATACTTGCAGGAAATTTCAAGTATAGTTTAAGTCCTGACACACTTTACATACAAATGTATAAAAATCAGCCAAGTATGAATTTGCAGACGTTTCAAAATCACTCATGAATAAACTAAAGGGTACATTTTGTCGGTCCCAGTCACTCGACAAGTCCCCATACATGCTAAAGCAATGCAGATTTAATTTAATATACAGTGGACCTGTTATGCAAACATGACTGAGTTAGCTAACATAATATACTGCACAACGTATGTCGTGAACCCATACGAACCGCACACAATAATACTAGACGGTTAGGTTACGGGACTTCGCAACTATACAACTTTATCTACAATCTTATCAGCTGGTGATATGGTTTCGATTAATTGCAGTTAGTTTTATGTTGAATATTAAACAGGCTAATAGTTTATCGTTACTTAGTGTTAAGTTTTAACCACGGAAATAATTCTTATGCATTAAATTTAGGTAAGCCGCTAAGTTGCCAACTATTTTATTTGCCAAACCTTGTGTAGGAACACGCTATATGTGTAGTTAGTGACAATATTTTCACTTAGCATAGGAGGGAACTTTAGTTGCTGATTTACGATGGAGAGGAAATACATAAGTTATTCCGTTCTACTGTAGACATATTCACATTTAGACCATTCTACTTTTTATTATTGTTTAGATTTATATTTCGCTAGCATTCTGTAATCCTTTACAATAAAATCGAAACGTAGTTAATAACACTGGCTTTTTACACGCGCCACTTAAGTTATTTACCGTTTATAAATAGAATAGTTTCCTTCTACGTTCACATGATAACTTTATTTTCCATGCTAAAAAGCAGTATTTTCTCGGTATTGGGCGTTAATATATATTGTTTTCCTTCAATATTTGGTCAGGTAAAAGAATTTATGAAAAAAACTCACTGAGAAACTTAATAAAATCTGAGCAACAACAACTTAAAAAAGTTCTAAATTGACAGATATATTAAGTGGACATAATTTTTTTTTTGAAATACGGGTGTGATATGTTAGAAGGCGCAAGATCAATTAAAGATTTTGTCAATTCATAGAACGCACTTAACGTGGAACTGCTATGTTATTATAAATACATAACATATTATAAACATGTATTTAAGTCAACAAAGGCGAAGTGTTTTGACTCTACTGCCAAATATTACCGTTTAAGGTTAATTCACTGGCAAAACAGTGTAACCGGTATGCAAATTCATAGATTTAACGGTAAACCGCTCTATTTTCCGGTTCACAACGTTCAAATACAATCTAATTCACCATTTAAATGTCAGTTACGCGATAACAAAAAAAATATTGTTTCAGAATAGTCGTGAAAAGAAGTGAAGACAGATAGCTGTGAATAGAAGGAAAATATTGTAAAGGACACTATGACAAACAGCAGAAAAAGAATGCAGAGATCTTCAATTTAATCATTCTTTTCACCAACACCACACAACATATGTTTGTGCAGCCACAGTCTTTGAAGGTATGTTTGAGTTGGTTAACGTTAACTATTTTCAGAATGCATGTGGACTGTTTCTAAGTGCTAGTGTGTTTATATAAAGGGTGCTTTGATTAAAGACAAACCTGCGCCTCAGCTACGTTACTTCCGTTTATTTTAAAAGCTCTTAACTAGATGTTTGAATTAACGAGATTTTTTTAAAACAGACACATCAATGCTGCTATCATTCGATCTAGTAGACTTACAACTAATGAATCATTACGACATTGTTGCAGTTTTGAATGGGGCTCGTACAGTTTAACACTCGATTAGTTCCACAAACATTCACTTGTACAATATCACCCGACGATTGGCCACATGATGCGGAACTACAATATAATTGTCCGAACAGACAAACGTCATATTAGTTATATTGTGATGACGCAGCCAAATGCAACAGAGGAGGTCAGCCGGAAAACGGTAGTTAGGTTTTGTCGGTTTCACCAAACCTAGTGTGTAATTGTATGTGATTAAACAGGGACACAATGACATAACTTAGAGATAATACGATCTTATAGTTGAGAAGTTAGCATCGGCAACAAAAGATTTGGTAATGATTTATAAAATACCAAAACTAAAAACACTAAGGAAGACCTTGGAAACACCGCCATACCTAATCTGATCAATGTTGAAAAATGTTTGACGTAGGTTAAAAAGTTATTTTTGATGAAAAATCCAAGATTTGGTAGGAAGACTATTTATTTTTTACGGTTAAAATATAAATAAAGATTTTCCCAAAAGATAGGAGTGCATAATTTCATCAAATCTATGTTTTTTGCTATGCATGAATACCTCACACGGCTTGCCGAGTCAAATACCATCTAATTCCTTCAACGTAATTCCAGTCATGACCCAGAGAACAGAATTGTAATTTGAAATGTTATGTATTACATAGTCCCTTTCTTAATTAAATCCCAAGGAAAAGGTACCTTATAGGATGTTGAACTCTATAAACTGTTAATCAATTTTAAATACTATGAAACCAACATTTTGCTATAGTAATTAGATTTTGTAGACGCAAATTCCCATTAGTAAATTCAAATTGATCGAGTATTTATACGAGTGGAAAATGTGATACTAATTATAATTTCAGTAATTACATTTTCAAGAGGTCTTAAACATGACTATTTACTTTGACATGAATATAATATCATTACTTACACAAAAATATTTCTTCAGAGATTGTTAATTCTACCGAGAATTTGCTAAATAATAACTGTTAAAATTCAAATGCTAGCCTACTTATCGTATTCATTTGCGAACAATTTAGGTAATCAGAACTTTCTACACAAAGTTACTTAATTGAAATCTGTAAGATATATTTTTTTATTTTTAACATAATGTTGAAATATACAGGTCAATGACGTACATTGTACGTTTTAAGACACAAACAAAAGGCTAATGAGTTATTAACTGCATAACAAACCAATAAATATTCTATACCATATGTCAACGAACGGACTCTTGCCCTAGTTAACCCATAAACTAATGAGTCACATTTAGGGCATGTTATTTAATGCAATGCAGCTATTTACCTTACCTGTTTAAAAGCTTCTTTTATTGTGGAATTTATAAAAAAGAAAAATCTGACCTTTAGATTCTAAAGTACCTAAGCTCGAGCCTAGATAAACGACTTCGAAGGCCTTATCGTTACGTAAACTGCATGCCACATCAAAGGTACGTGTATAGGCATCTAGCATATGTGCAGCCCATGCAATATCCGTTTGGTAACTACCACCAGCGGCGGTGGTGGCGCCCGGAGGAAATTAATCCATGTCTTGCATTACAACGCCTTTGGTACCTCAAGTACTTTTACCACACCCTTTACGATCGATATTTATAGCTTTCCATTGCCTTAGCTTGCGATACCGATGCTGTCTGACGTAAGGCACAAAGGCGACCAAAATGTCTGACGAATCATCATGACGTCATCATCATAATGATAAAGTTACACCGCAAAACAAAAGGTACCTACATAAGAACTATAGGTTTCATAAAACAATGGGAAAAAAACAATTTAAATTCAATTATTATTACTCCGTAAGCGGTTTATTTTATTTCATCAAGTTATTTTTTTTTAATGGACAATTAATAGATAATTACATTTTTATTGAGTTATTATCTATGGAATTCTATTAAAAAGTAAGGTATGCAGTATTGGAAAAATGCAAACGCAAGGCAACGATACTTAACAAATTAAGAATTTAGCGTTTGGTGCTAATGAACTCATTAAAAATAATGAATGACTAATAGCATACAGTACCTAACGCTTATTTATATGATGACTCAGGTGCATTTAGATAATTGACCCAAATTTTAAATTGTTCATAGTGAACGGTTAAAAACAGGTAAAAAAAACTCTTAATTTCTATCAGCGTGTATACTAAAACTTTCTAGTATTCAACCTAACCTAAACTAGGTCAGTCTCTTTGTCAAGAAATACTAGGTATAAAGCGAACGAAAAAACAATATGCAGAAGACCTGCACTGCACAGCACAGTGGGCGGCATTTCGCAACAAAAATACATTTTATACCACTACTCAGTTAACCGAGCTAAAGTTATGTAGGTCGTAGGCTGTATAAACAATGGAGGTTTCGATAAGGGCCGTTGCCCACTAAACAAAACTGAAATAAAAGTTGAAGCTACTGTTGTCGGTCGGATGGCTACTAACCACTTCGCCGGCCGTTTCGCGTGGCTAGCCATTACCACCAGCTCAAATCCCATTAAAAGCTATTCAGCTCCAGCAGTACCAACAAAGGGAATGAATTTACAGAGTCGCAAATGTCAACGATTGTGCCATTCTTCGCTTAATGGAATGCAATATTTTTCAACCACTGTCAGGGATTTATTTATTTAGGTTTTAATACTTTCATTTGACACAGATTTACGACGGGCGAAAGGTTAAATAAGTATTTGAACCAAATCCAATAGCATCTATCCCACGATAAACCTTTGACAGATCAGAAAAATATTCAAAGAAAAAGACAAAAGCATGGATTTCGCCCGCTTGCCCCCAGACCTTTTCGGATTACAGGAGATCTTAGACCAACGTGGAGGGGATTTTCAGATTATATTCTTTCTGAAGCGTGCCTTTTTATACTGTCAGAAGCACGTTGAAGGCAAGGGCCATTATATCGGAATATTGATTGGCATCCACATCCTTCAATTCAGTTATCGGGAGAGCAACGAAAACCGAGCCTTTATTAATCCTATTATTTAGCAGTGATACATACACGGACGGGATTTTACTCAATTACGGTTCCACTTTAAAATTTCCTTTGATGGAGCTTTCGATACAACGAGTAAAAACGTTGCATCAAAACATTGCGATACATTTGCATTTTGTGCAATATTAATTACTTAATGGCGTAATACTCTTTTCATTTGGTAATGATTCTAGTTTTATCATAAGCTCGCATCTTTGAAATAGTCGTAAACAAGGTTTACTTTACTGGTCAAGGCAGTCAGTACAAAATTGTTTGGTTTAAGCAATTACCACAAATATTGAATTACTATTTTAAAGGTAGAGTCATCATAAACATATGAAAGGCTTGCAAATACAGACATCGACGTTAATCTAGATCATTGTTTTATGGCTTCATTTTCAACATGTACTTTATCAGTATTCCATGCTATCGACATAAAACTAAGCATTAAACAAGTCAGCAACAGAATTAGTCACGATTTCAATGTAGAGCAGAGCAAAAATATATTAGAAAGACAAATTTATATTCTCTTTATTAAAGTTTTATTTACAAATTAGAAAAAAGTAGATGTACTTTTTAAAAGCTTACATCACATTACCCGACTTTTAGTTTGCAACCGGCCAGTTCGTAAATTCTTTACGCATAACGTAATAAAACGCAACGTAACCGGTTTGGTAACCGAAAGTGACCTCACGATGTTTCCATTTTTATCTTCAATAAATGGTACATTGACAACTGCCAAACTGGAATTGTTACAGGCCTTCCTTGGCCTTTCTCTGGACCAATCCGAGATCAGAATCCGCAAGTTCAGTTACAGTTGCGTCAACGCATCTCGGAACACAAATAAAATGAGTGAATGCACTATGAGGATCAAACAAGTGGATTTTCTGATGTATGAAAACAATATAATTAATTTAACTGTCTGTACATTAATATGAGAAAATTCTCAACAAAAGAATACATGGGAATGTGCCGATGCGTTCTGATTGGCACGAATGGGGCACTATAGTTAGTCGCGTGGGAGTGTTAAAAGTAAAACAATGGCGTTTAAGCCCAACAGCCAAAAGCTATGTCGAAACAAGGAATTTCTGAGGGAAAATTCTTCACAAATATTTACTGCGTGGGAGTTAATAAATTATCTCATGTAGATAATTAAATTTCGTTCGAGATCTGACGCTTTATTAATACACTGTAATCAGGATTGTTGTTGTAACGAAATGAGAAACTTTTCGACCGCAAACATTGGCTATGGGTTTGTAGACACCAGCTGTTAATTGTGTGAGTACATCCACCTTGAACATAACATAGTCATTTGCTTAACCACTGGAATTCCTGTGTGGTACATGGCCGTAGTTTCTCAGTACAATAACTTGTAACAGAGGAAAAAAGATAAGTATGCTGTTAAGCTAGTAGTTACTTTTAAGTTTCTTTTTAGTGTTTTAACTTTGAAGTTTATTACGGCGACGTATTTTACCCATAAAGCACGATCAATTTTTTTTAAGAAACATAATGTAAGCTCGTTTTGTTAAGCTTAGAAGATGGCGACCTTCAAAAATCGTACAATTAAAATAAGTTTCACAATAGTTTTTGTTCTGCTAAATTTTAACAATATTTTTACAAAACAAAATACTTATTTTAAACTACACGTTGCTATAATACTGCATGAAGCTTTTATTTATCTTTACCGAAAATTCTTTAACGGCACTTCGTCACAGGTGGAACTTCTTATCAACAGCTAGTGTTGTTATCGTTAGTTACGAAACGGAACGGGGGAATAGTGGCATGCCGTGCATTCCTACCGTCAAGTAGTTTACATTAGACGCGATTTTATAAACACAAGAATTAGATCCGTAGAGTTACGGTTACGGCGCTGAATAAAAAGTAATGGCATGATTATTATAGACGGAAAACAGAGATTGTGATGACTTGTTTAGGATATTGAAAGATTTATTTATATTTTACAACCATAAAAAGAGGGGTGTTATGGCTTTCGCGTGTATTTATGTATCATTCTGTGACATCGTAATCTTTGATGAACAAATTCTGTTCTTATCCAAGTCTGTGTTTTACGAAATGAGCTAGATTTTTTTTTGTTCAAATGACCCACAATAAAACGGGCCCAACAACAATGTGACCGCATACCGGATAGGTTCGATGGCATTGTTCCGTAATCCGACAGACAGGTTCACAGGAAATCTAGTTCATCAACACCGCTTGTTCGCCGGGTGACATTTGAACTAAATGTATAGACTGTCAGGTGAATTGCTGAGCAACGGTTACGTACTGTTAACTAGTCAACATCTTGACAAGATTGTTGTTCGCCTAGATTTAGCGTAGGTAGCTTCTTTTTTTCTATATTTTATTGTGATTATAATCCTCTTTTGGAGGTTTAAATACGATAATGCCACGTGCCATCTTTATTTCTGAACAGGTTGCGTAATATTCACCCTTTTCATTTGGGTTTAATTAAGTGAAAAGCCTCTCTGAAATGGGCTTTTGCGTTGAATAATAAAAACATACGAGCAAACAACGCTGTGCAAGCAATAAGCTTTTGTATAAAAGCTTCATCACGATAAATGGAGAATAAAATTAATGGGGAAGGAAACCTGTGTTTTTGGGTCCTGTAGTAAATCAAGGAAGGAGAAAAACTACGCACACATTTGCTGCTAAAGTTACCGTTCTTTAGGATATAATTCAGTGTTATAGATTGAGCCATAAGTTGTAACTAATTTAGATCAAACTTTAGTTAGGATTTCAGGTCATACATAGCGTTGCTAATTCGGCCATCTAACTTTCCTTGTCATACAACAAAATGTTTATCATAACCCCGATTGATATAATGCCTTTTGATACTCTAGCGTTTTCCCTTTTCCCCCAAAATGGTTTACTATTTATTATATTGATGTTGGTCGCTGTATGAAAAGTATTTACTTACTATAATAGTAGTTTCTATATAAAATTAACCGATATTGAAAACGAAGCATCAATCACAAATGAAAGCTTTACAAAAAAAAAGTATGTTATGATCTTAAAAAAATCGAGTGTTTTCCAACAGCAGAACATATAAGTTTGGAAATAAAAAAACACTTAAAATTTTAAGATAAAAAAGTAGAAACTTTTTGCGTGAAAAACAAGGGGACCCTATAGTACGCATGACCCAAACACGCACCTGTTAGGTTTATAAATTTAAATTGAGTCAATAAGCCTGGGAAGCTATGAAAAATACTTATTAACAATTTAATTATGATCCCATGGTGTCAAAGATTAAAAATAAAAACTTGCTATAATATCCCCGTTCCGTAGTAACTTTGCCGTTGTCGAGTAAAAATTGGATACATAAGCGGATGTGAAGCCAGTTATGTGGTAACCAAAACGGAGTGTTACCGTAGGTAGAATTAACAATATTGTTTGTAAACATGTCGCGTACTAATTAAGACGCATACTTTGACATACAACGCAGGTGCAAAAAACATTGATATTACTAGCACGCATTGTTTGACGACCTTTAAAAAGAATACACTATGAAAATGGACTCAAAATTTACCTTTAATTACGTAATTCAGAAAACCTATAGTTCAATCGCATTTCCATTGCTTACAGTACAGAAAGAACTACGCAGTATATGTGTCAAGATAAGCGACAAATCGTAGAAGTACGCAAATCACCTACTTTATCGTGCACACATTAGTGTTGTTATGTTAACGTTAGAATTTATTTTTTAATAAAAAAACTTTTTCATTTCAACTCCTTTCAAGAAAGAATTAGGTACACGTCTGATTTCTTTCAGTCAAAAACGGATGAGACAGTTTGATATGGACATTGTATATAAAGCATAGAGATGGCATAGCTTATTTAGGTAAATCGGAATTTTTTCTATGTGATAAACTAGTAGGTAATAAATAAGTGCGCCTTGTAAATGTCACTGATTACCCACATGAGGTTTCCGCCGGCCTCGTCGTGAGTACTCTATCTACCTACACGTGACGTAAAATCTCCGCTTAGCGCCCTTAAAACTGTTGTCAGCATTCTTTTATTGCACTTTTAAAAATAGAACCATACATGCCGACAGATGTTCGCAACTTTTTTTGTTTTCGCGCTAAAATTGGAGATGCAGATTTGTTTGAGAATGCGGTTTGATTTGGCGGTACTCAAACCAGCAAAAACGTTATTTGAAATATAAAAAAAAAATTGTTACTAGGTATGCATATAAAAGAGAATATCATAATATTAGAGCAATAGAATAGCAAAAAATTAAACATTGGGTAAAAAGGCTGAAAAATATTAATGATTTTTTTTACAAGACTAAGGTAAACAGAAAAAGGCCTGCTACTTCTATCCCCCTTAAAGAAATCATATTTTGTACATAGTGTGTACTAATTAAATTAACAACAATGTATAAAAAAACATAAGTTTTTGTTCTAGGCGTCCAAATTATAATAATTAAGTGAAGATGACACTCTTTAAAATTTGAAATTTTAAGTTATCAGACTACCCCACCAACTACACAGACTCTGAAATAAGTAATATTTTAAAAATCAAATATAATTGAATATAGGAAGATTAAATACCTAGCCCTGTTTACAATAAAACGTATGTTAAAAAATACAATAACTATTTGTGAATAATCCATTAAAAAAAATTAAAAGTAAAATTTTCCGTAATGATAATGTAACATCTAAAGTTTTTAATAAAGGGAGGAAAAAATATCCTTAAAATAAACTATTTATATTTATAAACTTACCATTTCGTGATACATCTAGCTCAACTAAGTTCTCAAAGTTTTGGATATCAGAAGGAAGCTTGTGTATTTCATTATCACTTAGCCCAAGCCTTCTCAGCCGATGAAGTCGGAAGAAATTCTGGAAAATAAATATTATGTCAGTTACATACATAGATTTTGTTGAAACATTTTTAAGATAGTAAATAGTATAGTAAATAAGACTTTACTTAAATGGCCATAACCTAAGTGGTGATTGTGCCTAGCCATATAAACATTAAACATATTTAGTTTTTTTTTATACAGTACTAGTCGTCATAATAACTGGTTTTGAAAACAGATAATAAAGATTCTGATTTGATAAAGGTAAACGCCCACGATAGCCCTAAAAGTAAAGTTCGGTAACCGCTTCTTACCTTCGGTAAATCACGTATATGGTTGGCATCCAAAAAAAGTTCTTCCAAACTTCTAGAGTACCGTAAGATGTCTTCAGGTACTGTTGGCAACGAGCAATGTCGTTTGTCTACACATTCCACTTGGCGATTACATTTGAACAAAGGTATACATCGAAACATGTTGGACACTACACTTTAACCAAACTGTTACCAGATAGATCACTAATACCACACATATTTGAGCATTTCAATATAATAAACACTATTTATGCATTACTTTGACAATTCCAGTAAAATTACGCGAAAAAACACCTCACACCTCATCCACGAAAACGAAGCCACTAACTGACAGTGTTGCCATTTACCGTACTAAGACTTCTGCTTACTACTATATTTGTTTTGAAGTAGAAATAGAAATAGTCAATACAGAGTAGCACAATATTTAAATACTGCTTATATTATTGCTACTTGCATGTTAAATCTATATATTTGTTTATATCTATGTTATATAATGCTAAGTTATTGTGTTAACAAACCTGCATTATTATATATAAAATCTTGAAACAAAAATATTTAACAAGCCTAATACAAATCTACCATTATAGTAAAATATTATTCTATGGTAATTATTTATCTCATATGTATATTTCCCGTTATGCTGGGGCCACACTATTGTCAACGTAAATAAATGCCCATAAATGACCATTGTCAAGTCATCGAATATTCAACGTTTATTAACTATTGTCACCAATTTGAAAGAGGACAAGTGTTTTAACTTTGTAACGTAATCCATGCGTATTCTAAGTAATTAACTAATACTTTATTACAGCAGCTACTTTTCCGGGAAATACCTAAATAATTATCGCGTTGATGGACGATCAACGTTGTAATAGCGGCATTTACATTGCCATTTGACAAATCATCGTGTCAACTATCGTGTTGAAGCGGCCACACTTCGTATTGAGAGTGTACATCGCGAGCGCAAAGGGATCGCTCTCTTTCTTTTTTACGCTAAGATATGGAGTGGAGTAACGAAAGAGTCATATTAACTTTTTCTTCACTTGATCGTGAAATAAAATACATTCATATTATTAAAAAAATACCCTCAATAAATAAAGACTTGCACCGTTACCATCCACCTTGAAATTAATGCCAAGCAAGAGCATACACATTATCAGGCTAATCATTTAGGCAATAATTATTGCGTTCATGAGCAAAGACGTTTTCGATAGTGTGGCCACAGCACTTACCTCTTTACGTTACGAACAATCGCGACTTTTTTTCACCTGGCGGCCCACCCCTTAAGGTGCGATTTCATTACATTATAGCCAAGTGCGAACGAACGAGCTCGGAACAAACGTTCACTGCAGTGTTACCAGCTCTACTGTTTTAACGGTAGATTAGCTGTTTTCACATCGATGCCCCTGTTTTCTGTTTCATTCCTAATGTTTACTGTTTTTCAATAAGCGTAAACCTTTTACACTAAACAAATATTTTATGAAAAGTGTTTTTTTTTGGGAAATTAATCTGAAAATACTGAAGATGAATTAGATAAAGTGATTTAGTGAAGATAAAAGTAATTTGAACGCTCACATCACCGTTCCGTTGAAGCGAGAGCGCGTCCATTGTCGACGATGAGTGAGAACGATGACGTCATAAACATTGTGCTCAGAGAACCAACACTTTGGAGTATGGTTGGCGTAAGCGCTGTCATAACTAAACTAAAATTACGCAATAACTGTCAATGGTGCCGTTTCTACATAAAGACTCTCTAATTTAAACTAAAAATATTGCTATCACTTACTCAGCAATAGTATAAGAAAGAGATGGGTACTAATTTTGGTCCTGTCAAACTAAAATTGCGTGCATTTCCACACGGCGGGCGCAAGCAAGCTTAGACTCGTCGTCGGCGCATTTCGTCTAATTTTACAATGATTTGGACTAAATTTAGTGAGTCCAATATACATGTCCTTATCTGATACGAAGTATGAGAAAGTGATGGCAACATTTTTAATTTTGTTTAGAGAGTGTACTCAGAATCGAGGCCATTATCGCGCTAAAAGTAATCGGAACGGTTGTAAGCAATTTGAGCGTTCACAGTTCTGTAAGCGATTTACGGAACGCACTACAAATTGTGTCTCACAGCGTTGTCAGATTAGGGTTTTTTCCCGCCATTCTGGCGATTTTGGCGATATAAATTTCTTAATTTCCAAATTTTGTAGTTGGGTTTGTCTTGAAGGGTGAAAAAATGGGTAAAAGGAAAAGCAATCATCAAAATACAATATAAATATTCTTAACTTTATGACCAAGGATATAAAAAAAAAGAATAATAATAATAATAAAAAACTTTTATTTCCGTAAAACATAGTTACATTACAATAGAACATTTTTTTAAAAACTATTAAACAAAATAGGTAACAGTGTTTTTTAAAACAGTGGAAAGTTATACAGCGACTCTACACTAAGCTAAGTAAGCTTGTAACGTAGAAGTCTTGGTGGAATTACAAATTTATAGTTAATTATGGCGGTCGGAACATCTTAAAATAAAAGTTATAATGTTAACACTTAATATAATTGAGTAACAAAAGGCACTTTAATTAAAATTAGATTAAAACTATTGAACAAAGTTAATTAGTAAACTAAAGAACAAAAAAAAATTGTTATAATAAAATATATATAATATAAATATACCTTTTGTTGTTTTTTTTATTAATCAAGATTAACGATTTTTTTGTAAAACGTGTCATTTTGGCGAAAAAAATATTGAATCTGACAAAAAATTGAAAATTACCTCTGGCAACCCTGGTGTCTCAAAACGTCAACTGATTTGACAATTTTGACGTTTTTCACCCTCACTCAGTGAAAATGCACCTTTATTAACTCGATTTATTGGGAAACCGTATTGTACGACACGATAAAGCACGACATGATAAAACGCGACACAGTTTTGCACAACCTGATAATTGGTGTCATGTGTCACCAATTACAGGGTCGTACAATACTGTGCCGTGCAATACTGTGTCGCGAATTACAGGTCCGTTCAGGAATGTACGGCACAATATTGTACAACATGATAATTGGTGTACCAGAGAGATCCATAGACAAGCAAGAGTAACGTTACTTTCAAGTCCGATGCCTCATGCCTCGTTTACAATCACTTTTTTTTTTTTTTCAAAAATAGAGCAAATGCAGTTCCCATAATAAGGTCTTAATCGCAATGTTACAATATTTTTTTTGTTTTTATAAAGGATGATTAATAACTTTACTTACAATAGTAGATTTCTAATCAGAAACTACTCATTACTTGCACATTACTTTGTATAAATATATTACTTTGACATTAAAAAAATCCTTTTCAATCGAAGCATTATTAATGTTATAAATATTTTAAACAAAACAAAGACCTAAGTATGTATAAACTAATAAACGAAAATCACTTTATTGTACTGAGTTGTTTAAAGCGACTATGGAATAAAACTTCGATTTAATCATTAATCGAATATTTGCGTGCGATAGGCAACCAAACAAAAACAACACAGAAATAAAACCATATGGTCGTTTCTTGCGTTTTTTTATTTACTTAAAGTGTTTATTCAGGACAATGTTTTGAAATTGTAATAAATATGACTCTCAGTCGTTGCATTTAAATATAATTAATGATTAAACGAACTTACCCGTAAGTGAAGTTCTATCGTAATTATACGAAGGCTTCGTCCGAAGAGATTAGCAGGTAGGTAGGTAGATAGATAAATACTTGTAGTAACGCCAGCGTTCGCCATTCTTGCACTATATTGAGGGTACTTCTTTTTTTTTTTTTTTTGTCCTATTTCATTTGTTCGTTTCCTACTGGTCTCATTTAGTTTAGAGCTGAATATTTCACGATGCGGGGGTAGGGTATAGGTTATATAAAGCATGTTTGATAATTGAGGTGGGTTGCTAATCTCTTCGGACGAAGCCTTCGTATAATTACGATAGAACTTCACTTACGGGTAAGTTCGTTTAATCATTAATTATACTCGGCTTCGTCCTCGAGATTAGCAGGTAGGTAGGTAGATAGATAAATACTTGTAGATGTTTAAAGACTACATCGTGAAATATTGCCAAACGTAGGTATCTATATATTGAATAATTACAACATAACTTGATTATAATTTTTAATAAATTTATTTACTGCTTAAATGTACACATTAACAGAAAACAATACTTTTATGTTTCTAAGCCTTCAATGATTGTACGAGCGAAAGATCCATCTTCACATGTATTAAGAGGTCTGTTATAAAATCTAAAGAAGGTATCGGAAGTAGCACTCCAGCCAGCTGTGCGACGTATGACGTCGAGGCTGAGGCCGGCGCGGTGCGCGCTGGACGCGGCGGCGTGCCGCGTGCTGTGCGCGCTGAACAACGTCGAGTCCACGCCGGCCGCGCCCAGCGTGCTGCGGACCCAGCGACTCAGCGTCTGGCTGGAGACTCCTTTATGAGGCTTTTTCAAACTTAGAAATAATATCCCTACATTGCCGCGTAGAGGTTCTGTTTGAAACAAATAGTCTTGCAATGCTTTTCCTGGGCATATTTCAGGTTTTCTATTGAAAAATGGTAAAATTAACATTGGTTGTGGATGTCCGATTCGTGAAGTTTTAATCAAGTCTGTGATTTTTATCGAAGCTTGTGACGTAGTAAACGATATATTGTCAACAGTAATTTTTGAGAATGTCTGTACTCTATGTGCAGTAACTAAGCACAACAAGGTAATTAACTTTTTTGAAATAATTTCCAGTGGTAAATTTTTGTGGGGGTATATTTTTTCCAAATGATTTAATACCATGGATGGGTCCCAGATTGCATCATATTTAGGCAAGGGGGGACGAGTTCGAAATATGCCCTTAAAAAGTCGCTTGATATTCTGATCCGATCCAACATGTTCTCCAATAATCAATGATAATGCTGAACGACAAGTATTTAGAGTTCCATATTGCGCTCCCTCATTGTACAAAATACATAAAAACTTTTTTACCTCTGAAAGGTCAGCTTCATACAAATCAACATTATTTTGAACACAGTATTGAAACCATTTTTTAATATAAACATCGTACTGTTTTAACGAATTATTTGACAATGATAACATCATTAAATCTAATGATATTGGGGGTGCGCATCTCTTTAAAAAGGCCGTCCGGATAATATGGCTGCAGCCAGGGTAATCTGGTTGTGTAGGTTGCAACTGCTGGAAGGAGGGAAAATTATATCATTTGGCTTAAAAATTAATAAATCAGAAACCATTAGTTTTTTGAAAATAGGGTACCAAGGTTGCGTTGGCCACATTGGTACAACTAAAATGCCTTTGGCCTTATCTGAAATTATTTTACGCAAAACTTTGAGAATCATGGAGAATGGTGGAAAGGCGTAAAAGTAGAACAACGACCAATTAATTGTAAAGGCATTTACCGCAAATGCATCAGGATCACGGTGCCAGGCAACATAATTATTACATTTTTTGTTTAATCTACTAGCAAACAAGTCAATTTCTGGTGAACCATACATTTCAGATATATTTTGGAATGCGTGAGCTGTTAACTCCCATTCAATGTCTGGATGAGTACGCCTTGATTCGATATCTGCCTCAAAATTGTCAAAAGAACTTATGTAAGAGGCAAACACAAATATTTGTCTACTTTCACACCATTGCCACAATCTCTTCGTTATCTCGGTGAGCTGTGGGAACTGTATGCCTCCCATTCTGTTAATGTAGGAGATAGCAGTGGTATTGTCAATTCTTAAAAGAATTTGACAGTTGGTTAATTCTTTGGCAAAAACTTTTAATCCAAAAAATGCTGCCAGCAATTCTAAGTAATTAATGTGCAAAGCGCGCTCATCGTCGCTCCACTGGCCGTTCGCTCTTTGGTTACCGCACACAGCTCCCCATCCCGTAGTTGAAGCGTCCGAAAAAATCTCAAAGTCATAGTTGTCGTGTTTAATTTTACATACAGAATGTTGGATTGCTTGTTTCCACCAATTCATATCAGACAGCAATGATCTAGGTAAAAACATATGTGCATTATAATTATCGTAGCTTCGTTTTAAGTTTAGATATTTAGTTCTCTCGAATAATTTTGTATAAAGCCAGCTATATTCGATTGCTGGGCAAGCTGAAACAAGTAATCCGACAAAACGAGCAAATTCTCTTATAGTACATTTCGAAATAGCTAAGAAAATGTCAATTTTGTCGTTGATTTGTTTAATTTTTTCTGGTGGCAAACTGACTTGGAGATTTTTCGAGTCAATGACATAACCTAGAAATACACAATGTGTGTTTGGAATAGAAATGCTTTTGTCTTCATTTATAAGAAAGCCCAAAGACAATAAAAAAGTTGTAGTCTGCTTAACATTTTCTAAGCATTCTTCATATGATTGGCCAATTAAAAACCAATCGTCTAAATATACGGTAGATAAATATCCAGCCGATCGTAAGAGCTTTGCTACTGGTTTCATTAATTTAGTGAAGACGTAAGGGGCTGTGCTTAAACCGAACGGCAAAACGTTGAATTCATAAAGTTGTTGTTTCCATTGAAACCGCAGGTACTTTTTAGATTTTGGGTTAATATTTACAAAAAAATATGCATCTTTAAGGTCTAGTTTAGCCATGAAACAATTCTGAGAAACGAGTTTTATTGCTGTACGGAAATCTTCAAGTTTGAAATGTTTAGCATCAATGAATTTATTTAATTTTTTCAAATTTAAAATGAATCTCATTTTTCCGCTCGGTTTAGGCACTAAAAAAGTGCTAGACACAAACTGCCCCTCACAAGGTTGGCATTTCGAAATGGCACTAATTGTAAGAAGCTCATCAATCGCTTTTTGAAAATGCGATTCCTCTACAGCAGAGTATTCTCTAGGAGGTGGTAATTCATTTTGAAAAACTGGACGTGAAAAGGGAATTTCATAGCCTTCAATAAACGAAAGCACAGTAGGATCACGAGTAATAAGATTCCATTGATCATAAAATTGATTAAGTCTACCGGCATAGTTTACTTGGGAAGGTGTGGGGGGCGCGGGCGGCGCTAGCGGCGACTGCGCACGGGGGCTGCCCGCACGGGCCGCGGAGTGCGCGACGTCGCGGAGTAGGCTGCGCGCGCGACGTTGTTCGGCGGCGGCGGGGCAGGCGGGGGCGCCGTCGTACGCCCGGGCGGCTTCCGCCCCGGGTACGGACCTCGCCAGTTTTTTGACGTGCCTGAAGTACTTTGTTTGCTCGTACTAGGTTTCGGAACAAATGTGGCAAGCTTTAACTCAGCGCCGGATTTGTTTATTGCTTTCGCCGTCTTGAGGGTATCTGCCAAGTTGCTACCGAATAAATATTCGTCAATATTTGTATTTTGAAGAGATTCCTTCATTTCTTTCTTAACCGCATATAATATAAAGTTACGCCTTGTTACGGTATCATTATGTTGACAATCACATATTGCACGTCCTGTGTTCATAAGGACACGCAAGAGCTCATTGTTCTTTTCTTTTGAAGAAAGAATCATGCTGATTGCTTCACCGAGACTAGATATAGCAGACGCCATTAAAGTTTGCTTTGCCGCGATAGCTTTATCGCGCTTGATTACTGTTTCGGATAGTGCAGCTTTAATTTCAGGATTTAAAGCTGGAGCACTGACTAATTTGCAATTACCAGGTACAAGGTACCTATCAGTAAGATCTTTGCGTTCTTCTTTAGATAAACCTGTTGTAGCGGTGTGTTCAAAACGAAGTGCAAGGTCTTTTTGGATATTTTTACCAAATTTAATAGTTTTGGTCGGATCGACACCAAGAATTTGAAGAATGTCCTCATCTAACTCTGGTGGAGTATCGTCTGATGTTTCTACAGCAGCTTCGCAGTTAATACCCGTGCCTGCCGGGAGCGCCTGGAGCGCGGGGGGCGCCGGGGTGTCCAGGTGCGCCAGGGGGTCCGCCGTCGCCTGACTGACAACAGTCGGTGACGCAATAATCTCGTCCAGATCTGCCTCAGATGACTCATGGCATGGTGGTGTGGCAGCTGAAAAGTAATAACGTAAAAAATTACGTTAAATTCTTGAAGTTTGGTGAAGGGGCAGTCCATCAAACTACCCGCAACACGCAAAGTGCAAAATATAAATATATTCTTTGTGTATTTTGTTAGCACTAGAAAGTACTATGATAGCAAAGAGATAGCCCCACAAGCTACCCGCAGCGCCATATAAGTGGTAAAGAGACAGCCCCAAAAGCTGCCCACAATACCCTTCACAAAATCACATGTCGTTTTTTATTTCAGTGTTATCACTGAGTTATGAACTCATTTGTAAGCGGTAAAGAGACAGCCCCAAAAGCTGCCCGCAGTACCATTCGTAGTAATTCATATTTTATCTGAGTTGAATTGCTAAGCAATGTAAGCGGTTAAGGGACAGCCCCAAAAGCTGCCCACAGAACCAATTCACTGATATTTAATTTTGTGTAATTACTTACTTCTTAGATTTGCCTGTCCGGGCGTCGAGTCTTGCGAAGTTGACGACGAGCTGGATAAAACGCGCACACGGCGACCACGTGCTCGTTTCCGGTTACATTTTAATTCTTTTTCAATTTGCTTCAATTTTTTGTGCAATTGTTCATAAGCTTGATCACTCGGTACACTGTTTTCTCTTTTAGGCATATTTGCAGTTAAATTCTTATTTTAAATAGAAAACTTTTTTTTTTTTTTTTTTGAGTCTTAAGAAGATATGAGTGCGTAATGGCGGAGCACTAAAACGCGAATGAGACCAGTAGGAAACGAACAAATGAAATAGGACAAAAAAAAAAAAAAAAAGAAGTACCCTCAATATAGTGCAAGAATGGCGAACGCTGGCGTTACTACAAGTATTTATCTATCTACCTACCTACCTGCTAATCTCGAGGACGAAGCCGAGTATAATATAAGCTTCAGCCTGTGCAAGGGCTAATACACAGGTGTCTACGGAAAGAGGGAGTTGTGGCGACATAGATGGCGCTGACCGTCGCCGACATTCTTTCCCGGCGGTACGCATACAAATGACACCGAAATGTATGGCAAATCGTATATCGCGCTATCAACATTTAAAACGCAGTTAACTATGTACTAAAAATCATCTCAGTGGCCTCGCTTGGCCATAGACCCGTGTCCTGTCTAGCACTGGGAGATCTCCCCTTTTACCGCCAAAGATTTATGCGCCACGCACAGGTACTCTAGTTCCTCGAACATTTCTATCTCCGCCAACGCAGCCCCATCTGATATTTTAAGTTCAATAATATACTTATTACATCCATATACAGGGTTATTTCTAATTAGCGCATCACCAATCCCAACAACATATAACCAACGAATAATTAAAATTAATATTTAAAAAAAAACCATACAAATTTATTAGATGCCTCTGAACGGTACAATACTCTACGCGCACGCAACTGGCGTGGAAGGCGCGCGGGCGACGGGGGGTGGGCGACCGGTTTAGGAACTTCTTACAAAATACGGAGTTATAAATAACAGAGCGCGCAAATTTGATTTTGTGTTAATTATCAAGTTTTGCAAAAAGTCGTAGAACAAATGTTATTGGGATTGATGTAAGGAAGCCGCCTGCAAGAGGTGATGCGCTAATTACAAATAACCCTCTATAGAGGATCTTTAATAATAACTCAAATCAAATCAAACTCAAATGCATTAGATCAAATGTTTTAACTTAATAAAAGATTGAATTTTGTAAGTGGTGAATAAAAAAGTTATAAATAAACCAAAATTAAGTCAAAGATTTTATACAAGAAAATGTGAATATCCTGTACTTGACGCGAAAAATAAAACTACTTTTAAATAACTATTTGATTTTCACTATCATAAAATTAATGGTATATGACGATCTTGATATTGTTGGTTATAATTTGGTTTTCTGCGTGTTTTATTATGACAATAAGATGTAAAGGAAAAAAACTAAATACCACTATTGTTTGCATGCCAATAATATAACGATTACTACTCTAAAATTCCACTTCAATTCAAATATTCAGATTAATAACCTAGTAAGCTTGTTTTTTGAGTTCCTAACTTTTCAAAGCGCAATACGTGCTCATAGCTAAGCAAGCAGAAAAAAAAGTTTAGTTGACAGGTGTAAAATTACAATGTGTCAAAGTCGGTCAGTGACATCGACAGCGGTGACGTATAATCTATGGCTATATTATGTTAAGTTTGTTTATGTCCGTCGTAGTGTTTACACGTTAAGAATGAGCGGTATTCAAAAAAAAAATATGTATGATAAATGATTATGGTTTTTATCTTATGACAATAAATATTATGCTTGAAAATATAGAGGCAATAGGGGATATGCATAAAATTTTAAATGGCCTAAAATATTAAATGATATAGAATAAAAGATGAGTCCAAAGTAATCAGAAATAACCAAAGAAATCCACGAACAAAGAAGTACACAACATAGACAGCGTGTAACCTTCGTCAAAATAGTTTTTCGATATTGGTGTCTGAGTGTAACTGGGTTCCCTAGTCCATTGTGTGGTACCTATAGTACAAGCTTTGTTTAGTTTAGGGCCACACAGTTGGTGTGTCAGTCTGGAGAATTATTATTATTATGATATTATTACATTTTTTGTTTAATTCTACATACTAAAAGGTTTATTTACAAATCGCTCATTGAAATTAGGGATTTCCTTCATTATGATTAATAATAATATGCCTCTAGACTGTTGTATGGCAAACGACTTTAGGACAATCGACGTTATGCGAAAAGAGCGACGCCCAAGACATTTACAACCAACTCAGGCAATCAACATAATTTTAGATATTATCCCTTAAACTACACTTCATAGGTAGTTAATAGTGAAGACCAAAGAAAATAATACTCCTTTAACCAGTGGGTGAAGAAACATGAAGTTGTAAAGTTATAAGTAAAATCGTTGGTATTAATTTAATGTTCCTTCTGCAATGGACGATAAGTATTATAATGATTGGTCAGAATTTCAAAGTTGCCAGTATAAATTGCTGCATTATAAAAAAAGAATATTTATATCAAATTGTGCTAAATCAGTTGAATTGATGTTTTAATGCCACAGTTTAAAAAAAACGCAGGTATCAAGAAAACAAAATGCGTATTATATGAGCTTAAACAAGGTTTCAAATAAGGTATACAGGGCGGCTCATTCAAATCGGTCAGTATGGGAAAGTCTGAAACTATAGGACATACGAAGATTTGTTCTTAGGAACCATGTCGCCGATTTTTATAAAGAGAAAAACTGCATTCATACATTTAAAAAAAATTGTACCCAGCTAGGGAATCGAACCCGGTCAACAAACAAATCTTCGTATGACTTATAGTTTCAGACTTTCCCATACTGACCGATTTGAATGAGCCACGATGTATATTTTAATAATATAGAAAAATCAGGACCGTTCTTGATATTTGTCTTTACTGAGACCAATATACCTGTCTATATCTAATACTTTGTATGAGAAAGTTACTGAAATATTTTTAATTTGATTGAGTGTGTTTTCAGAATCGGTGCCAGTATTTAAATTATAAAATCAGTAGTTACCTATAAAAATATATAACATAAACTTTTTTTAGTGTACAGTTGCTCACTGCTTTGTTACACAAGGGGCCTTACCACAAACTCTTATAGCAAGACCTAGGACGTCTTATTTTGTATGTGATAACAAAACATTTTAATAACGGCCAGAAATTATGATATTTTAAACGGGACTTTATTTTATGTTAAGACTGAATAAATATAAAGATTCTAGTTTTTACAAACAACATAGGCTTAGAACATTTGCTTTAAAGATTCTGTAAAGCAAATGTTCTAACCCTATGTTGTTTGTAAAAACTAGAGTAGCGTTGCTATGATATGACTTTGTTTATTGTCAAATAAGAAAAAAGCAATTCGTTTCTACAATCATATCAGTTTTTAATTTTGCGTAGTTTTTATTTTTACTTTAACATTTTATACTTCAAATAAAAGTAACAGGCACAGAATAAGCAAAATTAAACCAATTTTGTCAAATTAAACCAATCATTCATTTTGTCTCATCACTTACGCTCCCTAACCTCCACTAAAAGTGCCTGAAAATTATGTTCTTGTTATTTTTTAACTGTTGTTATCTCCATTGGTTAAAAGAATTGAATTTGAAAAGCCTCCATATTTTTTTCTGATCTTTTTTTTATAAACAAGTCACTTTTAGCTATAATAATACCTAAGTCATTGGTAGCTGTAACTGTCACTGTCAGGCAAGGCAACATAAGAAAAACATTGATACCTAACCTATTACATTATAATACTGTGAAATAATAATGTTTTCGACACTTTAAGTACTTTAATTACAATTTTAATAATCATGGAGGCACTTTGCAAGCAGCAAGCTACTGATCGGCGAAACAAATGTAGTATTTAAAATGTTTTTGCAGTGAACTATGTATGATGTCCTCTCAAGGAGTTGTTGCAGTTACTCCATCCGTTTAAGCGTGTGAAAACTAAGAAGGTTCAATAGTATCTGCAGGGACTCCTCTAACTCAAGTCAACTTTGTCTTCATGATGCAGGATTACGACAGCATCGTCTTGCAGTAAGCTGGCAGGCTCTTAAAAATATCTTGCGTTGCTAAGAAGTAACAAAGACGTCTTGAATTACGTGGCACTATGGATTATTTAATTATGAATTTAAATGTTTAAGAAGTATGTTTATGATATGGTTTATTATTTTTAAAAAACATGAGTTTGTCGTTGAATGTTGATTGGAGAATATGAAGAAAGTCTTTTACATTTTAGCATTAGTTTACCCTCTATGTATTAGATTTATCCAATGCCTACAATGTCACTGTTCTATAGGAAAAATAGGTAAAATTTTGGCATGGCAAAACACAAAAGGTTTTTTTTATTAACTTCTATGCATATTTAAATGAAACATTTTAAATTCTGTGTGTTATCATTTACCAACACTTATTTAAAGCTTTTAATATTATAACAAAAGTTTATTTTTTTAAATAAACAATGTACCTACCATGTTTTTTTATCAAGTATAGAAATAATTTAAGTTTGTATATTCCATAATTGAAATTGTTATTCCAATACAATCTAGTCAAAGTTCAGGAACAGTGGTCTTTTTAAAAACCGTTAAATGAATTAAAAACTATTAACTAACTGAGATACAATACATGTCTGTACAGAAGTCTATGTACTAAGCAACTCTGAGAAAATAAATAAAATAAACCTTATAACATTACCTTTGTAGGAACTAACTAAGACTGAACATCAACCCATGCAACTGCAATTTCAGCAAGCTAAGCAATGAAGGCCACCATGCGAGTAGCAACGCCAGATAACATAACTATCTTGCTTCTAAGGTCCTTGTTAAACATTATATCATAATAAATGTCCCGCTTTAAAGTCTCTTCTTAAGCCAACATACCTGATTGCTGTTATAAAAAATTGGTTACCTTGTAGGTTTTTCTTTTCAATAAGAAGTTGTTTGATAAGTTTTATATAGGTTACTTATAGTAAATCTAATAGTAAGGAAGAACTATTTACTTTCTGTTCAGTTTGCTACAAACTTAACTGTAGTAAGTAGGTGGTGGTTAAATGGTACAGGAAAGTCAAAGATGTTATTTTTAAAAGATTTATTTAATGACATGCCAGGTCTAATAAAAGACACAAGTATCTAACAAATATTGTTATAATGCTAAGCAGATATAATAAGGTAGTCTTTTATTTAAAACAACATTTTTAAAAACTATATAACAAAATAAGTAACAGTATTTCTTTAAAACAAATGGCAGATATACAGCAACTCTACACTTGGTGGAATTACAAAATTAAAGTTATTCATGATTTAACGGTCGGAACATCTTAACATAAAAGTAATAATGTTAAAACCCTAATGTTATTGAGTAACAAAAGACACTTTAATTTAAAACTATTGAACAAACAAGGTTAATTAGTAACCTAAAGAACAAAAAAAATTAATAAAATATATATAAGTAAGTTTGGCGAGCATTGTAAAAATAAATAAATATAATATAACCGAAATAAAAAAGTATTTAACTTCCTAAATGCTATTATATTTATCCGATATACTTACATATAACATTTGAACATTCATTCGCTTTAATATAAGTTAAACAGAGGGTAATATTGCACCAATAGATCTTAAAGTATTGTGTTCCTTTTTGATTCATAGCACAATCTACATTGCACAATGTAGGTAACATCTCTCACTCAAAACTAATGTTCCTGTATTATTTTTAGTACTGTCAATTGATTTGACCATTTGTCACTTTTTCTTTAGTCCAACCTGGTAAATTATATCTTGTATTCATATAAAAGTTTGCACTAGGGAAACTTTTCTTTGGGATTATCCAATATTTTAACTGTAGCTTCTGTAATCTAAAATATTTTCCGCACATTGAAACAGCTTCATATCATAATCATCCACAGTTGAACATAGACCTCCCTTGCAACGGTTGTTTATTTACAAACTGCGACAATTTCAGATATCAAAAATCAAATCACAAATTTCATTATGTAGGACGCAATTAATTATTGAATTATTTATTATAGTAACGACTACAACCAACCGGTTCTCACTTAATTTATATTGTCAAAAAATAACCTAAACTACGTTCCCTATTGATATTAATTAGTCATAGACAAGTTTTGTTTGTACTCGCACAAGCAAGTAAATCTAACCAAGAAAAATATACTTTTTAAAGTTCAAACGGAGCATGAAATTTACATACGTCATGCGAACCGACCAATGAGAAGGTGACCTTTTAGCCAATAGGAGACTAGTTAGAATGTCAGCAAATACGGGTCGTACATTATCATGTCGGGCTTTCCAGGCCGTGCAATATCAGCACGTACTGATATTGCGCGACACGTATTGTACGACCCGTAATTGGCGACACGCCTTGGTCGCGGATTACTGGCCGTGCAAATACGTGTCGCGAATTATCATGTCGTGCAATACTGTGTCGTACATTATAGGGACCCGATTTATTTATATAGTAAATATCGCATTTTCCTTGAATTAACATAAGTATAATTTGTGTTTTAAGTTAAAGTTTTTCGCAGGTGAAAATCGTTAACAATGGATCAAACAATTGGGTTTATAGGTTGTGGTAACATGGCTACGGCAATCGCTAAAGGAATTCTCAATAGTGGTTAGTTTGTTTTCGGCGTTTTTTGGTTATATACATTTAATTAAAGTAATTTTTTTGTTTACTATTCACTAAGCAGTGTGACTGTCATGATTACACTAAATGCTGCTTTTCGGTCTCTTGATATTAGTAAGCTTGCTTAACTTTTTGCATGTTTACACTTAAAAGTTTATTAGGTACTGATTCCCTATTTATTATTCTAGGAATAGTTTCCGCATCGCAATTATGGGCATCTGGACCGCGTATCAACCAAGACGAGTACAAGCATTGGAAAGAGATGGGTGTTAATACAACAGTCAAAAATGGTGAAGTTTTTTGCTCTTGTGAAATTGTATTTTTGGGAGTTAAACCCCTAAAGCTCTCAGAAGCAATGTCTGAATGTTCAAAAAGCCAGACCTTTCGTAAGGGTGGTCCTAAAATAGTGGTATCAATGCTCGCTGGTGTCACTATTAAACAAATACAAGATGTGGTGTGTATACTACTTTACTATGCTTATATTAAATCTTATTTCAGGCCCACAAAACGCCCACTACAATGGGATTTATGACACCACATGACAAGCTTGACCTTTTCCTATTAAAAGCTTATACAGGGTCTGTCGTAATGAATGGATAACCCGTTACCTACAGTTGATCCGGATGTGAGGCTTTAAGAAAATGGTGTTTTCTTGCCAGGGTTGTCAACCATAAGAAAATGGCGTAGACTTTTAAACTTTTTTATAAATTTCGCTATTTTTTTCATTTATTCCGTTGCCATTTCTTCAAATTTTGATGTATTTGTATAATTCTTTTAGTATTATACTGCTGAAGACGTGTATTATGTAATTTAAATACAATTTTAGGTGTTATTCACGTTGAACATTATCAAAATACTCATTTTAAGAAAAATATTTTCAATTTTTTTTCTTTATGTCAACTTTTGATCATCTCCTGTGCAAAAAAAAAGTATGACGTTATAGCTGCCCATGATCTCAATAAATTGTCTAGTATGTGTAGATTCTAAAAAGGTATAACGATGTGTACTTTACAAGCAACATTAAGTTACAGGAGCGAGAACACTAATCAAGGTCGGAATTTTTATTTTTCATGATATGTTATAAATGGTTGTAAAACTTCGTCATAATGATTTTATTCTATCAAGATACTTTGCACAAACACTATCGGGCCACTAATAGGATATTCAGAAGAAAACCCGGTTGTTTTTGGGAAAAAAATAACATTAGGTACTTCACGATAATAATGTTATGAAAATCTACAAATGAAAATTGTTGTGCTCTAATAGTTACATGCGACACACATGTTGCGACAAGTTTATTCGAAATTGAAACGGATTTTAAAAATCGAACAAAGACCGCATTACAAAGAAAAGTGGAAAAAATTAAATCGTCCTTCCATAAATGCATTGTGCACTCTAATGAACACACGGTAATCAGGATGTCGCACATTTGGATATCTTACACGATAAACACTAGCAGCTCTATTGGTGCTGCCATTACATACACCGTAAATGTAATGCATGTTCGCGTTTTCGGCCGGCGTGTACTGTTGCGGCATGATACACAAACTACACAAAAATTTTTCCAAAACAACAAGTTCAATCGATAGCACAACACAATGTCCGTAAATGTGAGCAAAGTCATCAGTATCACCACGTTATCAAGTTTAAATCACAAGGAAAATCATAGTCAAATATTAGAAAGCAGTAACAAATTGACGAAAATAGTGGCCCCGATTCTGTTGAGAATCTACACTCTCTAAAACTAAATAAAAAATATCGCTGTCACAGGTACATTGGTCTCACTAAATTTAGTTCACATCATTGTGAACTTGAACGAAATGCGCTGAGGACTAGCCTAAAATTGCCTTCGCCGTGTCATATTGCACGTACATTTTAGTTTGACAGGACTAAAATGATTACCTGTCTCTGTCTTATTGATGTGTAAGTGACAGCGATAGTTTTAGTTTAGTTCAGAGAGTGTTTTCAGAATCGGGGCCAATGTGAACAAAAGGACATGCGATGGTCAAAATCACACTGATGTGATGAGTACCCTTTTCTTTGTAATGCGGTCTTGTTCGATTTTTAAAATCCGTTTCAATTTCGAATAAACTTGTCGCAACATGTGTGTCGCATGTAACTATTAGAGCACAACAATTTTCATTTGTACATTTTCATAACATTATTATCGTGAAGTACCTAATGTTATTTTTTTCCCAAAAACAACCGGGTTTTCTTCTGAATATCCTATTAGTGGCCCGATAGTGTTTGTGCAAAGTATCTTGATAGAATAAAATCATTATGACGAAGTTTTACAACCATTTATAACATATCATGAAAAATAAAAATTCCGACCTTGATTAGTGTTCTCGCTCCTGTAACTTAATGTTGCTTGTAAAGTACACATCGTTATACCTTTTTAGAATCTACACATACTAGACAATTTATTGAGATCATGGGCAGCTATAACGTCATACTTTTTTTTGCACAGGAGATGATCAAAAGTTGACATAAAGAAAAGAAATTGAAAATATTTTTCTTAAAATGAGTATTTTGATAATGTTCAACGTGAATAACACCTAAAGTTGTATTTAAATTACATAATACACGTCTTCAGCAGTATAATACTAAAAGAATTATACAAATACATCAAAATTTGAAGAAATGGCAACGGAATAAATGAAAAAAATAGCGAAATTTATAAAAAAGTTTAAAAGTCTACGCCATTTTCTTATGGTTGACAACCCTGGCAAGAAGACACCATTTTCTTATAGCCTCACATCCGGATTAACTGTAGGTAACGGGTTATCCATTCATTACGACAGACCCTGTATATAAAATATATACTTACTAATTTTAAAAATATGATCTGAATCATTATATGTTTAAATTCCAGACATCTGCAATGGCTGAGGATCATTGTATCATCAGGATAATGCCAAACATGCCTATGTTGGTAGGACAGGGTGCGTGTATAGTCTCACCTGACATCAATGTGACAAAGGAGCAGTTGGATTCCGTAGTGCAATTGTTGAGCACTTGTGCCATATGTCAAGTGGTTAAAGAAAATATGATTGACGGCTTGGGTACTTTAACAGGCTGCGGGCCAGCCTTTGTAAGTTTATATTTAAACTTTACCTAAATTTATATATTATAAAAATAGCTTTCATATAGTTTTAAAACAAGATAGTCATTAATTTAAAGAGAAGTACAATAGGTCATTTTTTAATTGCAAAGAGGGGAACAGTAGATACTCAAATTCAATAGAAATTGTAAATTTTTACTGCCGGGTTTAGAGAGGTTTTTCTCTAATTTTCTTAAGTTTTTCTCTCCATAAAAACCTTTGCAAGACTTCATCAAACACAACAAATAAGGTGTCAGCAAAAATGAGCTTAGATAGTATAGCTTGAGCATTGCTGTGTTTGTATATAAACAGTACTTGATAACCCTCAATATAATTTCCAGATGTACATAATAATAGAAGCTTTAGCTGACGGTGCTGTGATGTTGGGTGTGCCACGGGCTATTGCATTGTCTATGGCTGCTCAAATGATAACTGGCGCTGGGCAGATGGTTCTGAAGACAGGGAAACATCCCGGACAACTAAAAGATGAAGTTTGCTCACCGGGAGGGTCCACTATCTGTGGGGTCAGAGCACTCGAGGATGGGAAAGTAAGGTATGTTTCCATAATATAATAACTGTATGCACCCATTGTACCTTCAATCATGAATAAGGTCTTAAAATAGCAATGCACAAGTAACATAGATATTTTAGAGTCAAGTTGTAAATGTTACAACTATAATCGACTAGTAAGATAAACAAAGTTTTTAAATTCAATGCAGAATAATAAGAGGACGCACTAGTTGACAATTACCTTATTAACATTTTTCATAAACTGCATTTTCGAGCCACTGTCAAGTGCCAACTTAAGTGTAAGTGGCACTAGTTTCGGTCGGTACCACAGTGCACGATTTGACGCACTAAGTAGGTATCTATAGTTTGGTGTTTTCAATAGACTTTATTATCAACACTGATCTGTGTGCGGTTCGGTGCGCACCGTGGGACCGCCTTTCAAAGGGAATTAATTCAATAATATAACTTTTTAATTTTAGATCAACAATGATGGCAGCTATAGTTGCTGCACACAAGAAAACCCAAGAATTTGCAAAATCACCCAAATCTGGTGATATGTAATTATTGTTTTCTGCCATACCTATCAATGAAAAGTAAGTAAGTACCCATAACACAACGATTTGTGTATGCCTTAATTAAGGCTTGATAGATTAATCTGTTGTTGGAAAAACGCTGTTTGTAATTCCTACTCCAGTTAGATATGTTTAAATAGGTATATCGATCTTCAGTGGATTTCAACCTTTATCATAATATGATAGTACCTTGATCAAAACAAACACCCCCAACACCCACAGTGATCACTTACCATTAGTCCGGTCAATATAGACAATTGAAATAAAGAAAAGTCCGACAGAGCCAAATCTCCGTAGAGACCTTAGGTTTGCCGTAACAAATAAAGTGTCAAAAGTCCCAATCGGTCCCATGTGTGCTAAGGGACTTATTCGGGCCCAAAGGTCAAAATTTTGGGTTTTTTGGATTTTTCTCGAAAACGGTAAGTTTTATCAAAAAAGTACCTCAGGGAAAAGTTGTAGATCTCAAAATTCTCTATAAAAATAGTCCTTATGATTTTTTCTCTAAGACCCAACATTTCCCAGATATTGCGCTTGTAAGAATCACGTTCTACATAATATGCACACATTTCCACACCACCTGTGAGGTAGTGTACTCGGCGCGTTTTTTTTAACGTGGTTTCCCCGGTAGGCCTATTCCACGAACCTGTATGACGTTATTTTCAAGAATAATAGTTATTTAATAGTATGAAGATTATTGATATTGGTTATTGAGTTTAACTGTCGTTCGAATTTTTTTTTGTTACTTTAATCTGACTCATACTCTTCATATTCAACTTCAACAATCATGTTTTCTTCTTCGTCTTCGTCTTCTTCTTCTTCTTCTTCTTCTTTTTCTTCTTCTTCCTGTTGCTGAATGTTCAGAAATTGTTCAAATGAAGATGAATCAGTTGTCTCTTCATCAAAATCACCTGAATCTTCCTCTCTTATATTTAATTGAACATTCGAACAAGATAGACCTTGGCAATTGGTACACGCTGGAGAACACTGCAACCCTACTTTTTTACAGCCACATTTGGCATTACAACCTTTCTTGCAATTGCAAAAAATAGTGTTAAGAAGTTTTTCTGGAGCAGGGGGCAGTAAAGTTTTAATCGGTTCCAAAGTATTATTTATTAATTTCCAACCCCAGTCTTCAGGGTTCAGTTGATTTCCTTGCCATGTTTGAACTTGATAGTATACTCGAAACAAATGTTGAATAGCAGATGCCGATGTTGGAGGAAGACAAGATAGTTGTACTTGCTTTTTGTTTCGTGTATTTTTTACAAATGTTAAATATCTGTACTTATCTATACAATCAATTTTTTTTGGAGCTCCATAAACCGCAAGAAGAAACCGAATTCCTTTAGTAATTAATATTTGAGGTGGAGAATTAATTTCTGTAAATACTTTTGCGCAGTCAATCAAATCTTTTTTTTCAAATGATTTTAATACTGAATTTTTGCCCCTTCTGAACATTGCTGACGTAGTATCGCAGCCGGTTACCGCATGTAAAAATAAAATATAATTTTGGCATTTTGGATAAGCTGATAAACTTTTAGAAGAATATATTTCTGTGCGTTGTTGCGCCTTCCCAGGTTTTAGAAAGTAAATAATTTTATCAGATGGAGTCCTTGCAGTGAGTAGTACTAACAAATCAACATCTTCGCCCACTACAATAGTTGTGTTTCTTGCATTAAATATTTCTATTGCTGTTTCAATTATGAGGACATCGGCGTCATTCGGAGCTTGTTTCACGGCAATATTTTCAGCAATTAATTTGTTACTCAACATAGAAATAAAACGAGATTTATTATTAATGCTTGCAAAAAATTGTTGTTGGTTTACTGGAACTGTCATAAATTCATCAAACATTATGTCGGAACCTGAGGATGTTTTTGTAGTACGACGACGTTGTTCTGCAGCTTTTATGTTCTTTGTTGTGTCATTATAGCCATCAAATACTACCGTAACTGTATGACCATAATGTCTACGTAAATACTGAACATATTTTTCACAAATTACATTGAAGGTTTCATCTCGATCCCACACAACGTGATGTAGTAGATATCCTCCATCAATAACGTAAGCAGCGTTTGTACAATCAACCTCAGCATTGACTGATTGAAAGCAATCGTAAATAGCTGACTTCATTGTTTTACGCATTCCAGCTGCATCGAAGAGTGATAACGGGTAAGGAGCTAATTCATATGCGAAAAAATTTTCAATCTCATCCTCAAAAGTCTTTGTGACACTCATACGTTGAAACAATAATACTGGGTCTATTGGTACTTCTTCTTCGTGAACTTTCACAGTGCTACTCACAGCTAAAAGAGGAAGTACTTTTTCTGTGCGTTTAAGTTTTATATCGTTGAAAGTTTGACCAGTCATTTTAGACATCGAGGCAATCCCAACTTCACGAGCTTTATGACAATTAATCTTATCGTCACCAACGACTCCTGAAGCAATAGATAAGATTTTGTTAATGTTGGGAAAAGGATCATGTGATGAAAACCAGTCAAGAAGTATTTTAATATCTTTAGCATCTTTCTTAACTCTCGAATCACTCGCATCTACATGTTGATCTGTTGTGTCCATTCGAACATTAGCAAGAACTTCCAACCCGTCACACACTGTATTCATTGCATGCATTCCGTAAACCCATTTGCTTATCACACTTTCTTTCGTACTTCGTCCTCGAGAAATACCTCCATCTGTCTTCATGGATTTCATCATTGATTGTTCAATAATCATATCTGTTGAAGTTCCACAACTTAGTTTATCAGAACGTCTGACAGTAAAAAATCCTTCAGTGAACCTTTGATAAACACTAGGATCAATTACCTCCTCTAATTGAAGCATATCCTGCAAGTATAAGTGTGCAGACTTAGCGTAAGGTAAATGCCCCGATGCATGAAAGTAAGGAAGCATTTCTTTAACGGTGTTCAAATGAGCTGGCCAATCTCCCATACGTTCAGCTCTTATAAATTCCTTTGCAATCGACACCATCCGAAAATATTGTACCCATAATTGTGCAGTTGGTCCTCGTTTTTGATATTCTATTAATTTTTTATTGAATAAATCAAGTAACAGTCCAGATGTTTCCTCATCATTTTCAATATCATAATATAGAAGAGTTTTATCGAGAATATTTTCCACTGTAATTATAAGATCTGCATCCATAACATCATCAATAGCTAGTTCTTTTAATATTGTTAATGCTAAAGTGAGCTGAAGTAACGTGTGAGCTCGAACTGCCCTCGAGTAAGCATGGCCATTAAGCATTTTCTCTAAAGACTTAGGTGCATAAATCTCAGAAAGCACTTCTTTTAAACCACTTCCTTGCATAATATAACCTATTGCGCCGAAAAATGACATTAACAAATGAAATCCTCCCAGCCTTACTATAATCTTTGATAATTCTGATCCTTCAGGTGCAGCAGATACAATTTCGCGAGCTTTCGCAAACAGAGGTTGATCAAAAGTAATTATGCAAACTGTATGATTGTAACGTTTAGCATCTTCTAAAGCACAAAGTAAAGTAGTGTATATCGTACTGTAATTACTTGCAGGCTGTTGAACAAATGGCAGAAATGAAATTTTTGATTTTGAAAAGTCTACAATATTGCTAGTCACGTGTTCAATGTAACCATTCCAACCAGGTAAAGGGAAACTTTTGCATTTTCCATAGAACCATATCACATCAACTTTTTTTAGAAAAGATACTTTCGTTTCATTTTCGTATTCAAAATCTCGCACATTTATTTTGCTATATCCTACTACGCCAGTATTTTGATAAACCTGTATAGGTACATGAGCCTTCGTTGCAAAATCTTTAGCTGAAAGAACTTCAGTTACTCGCGGCATCGGCTGTTCTAGTAATACTGAATCTTTGGGAGTTACAATTTGTATTATACCCATGATATGAAGCGTATTATTACCATCCAAAGTATTTACATTAATGTCAGCATTATCTGCGACATATTGAACAAATGTGCCAGTTTCTGGTGATAAAATGTGAGGTGGGCGACTGAAAACTGCTGCTGCTTCATAGTTCATTGTTTCACTGTAAGATGCGCATAAACCAAACGATGAGAAAATTTGTATAAGTCGTTTTGAACCAAACCGCCGATGGAAAAAAACTGAAAGACCCAGTTGTAATTTAGATTTAAAGGATCTTGGTCGAACAGCAGTCATTATGCTATGACTAATATTTGTGCAAACTAACTTTAAATGATCCAAGTTATGACGCTTATTTTTAAGAATGACTTGTTCCAAAAAAAATGATAATGATTCGGGAATATCGTTATTTATATCTTCAAACATTCTACCCGGTGGTGGGTACATAGTATTATCAAATACACAAGATTGAATGTCTTCTCGAATAATTTCTGCCGCAGCTTTTAAAGTTTTCCACCGTTTTTCCTTTTCATTCAAGTTTTTGTTATCGGACCAGGCTTGACTTAAAATGTCTTGGTAATTGTCTACAAAACAAATAAATGTTAATTTTCCAGGCTTCTCTGTAATAATAATTCTACTACCATACTTCAATTTCAATCGTACTTTTATAATCCCATTTTCTAAAGCTACATTTGGGCAAACATTCTTCAATTCATCCAATGAAAACTGGCAGTCATCGCTACTTTCAATGAAATTGAAAATTTCTTCCATTGCAGAGTTTATAGCCTCACTTTGAGGACGACCAATTTTACCGCCAGTATTAGGTCTCAGGAAGGTTTTGTAGCAACTGTCATGGTATTTAGCGTCAGCAGCGACTAAATCATACTCAAAATTAATACGTGCAAAGACAGCTTTTGATACATCATCAGAACGGTCTTTAGCTAATTTTAAAATGGAATCTTTGAATGTAAGTGTGGAAACTTTATGAATTTTCCGGCGATAATTCTGCGCTTTCTTCTTTTCTGCTCCTTCATCCGCTTCATCGCCACAAAATAAGCAGTGTTTTTTAAAACAAAATCTGGATTCACTTACTCGCGCTCTAGTATGAGGTGGACTTACTTTTGAAGTACTGGCCTGTTCTTCCTCACGTTGTCTTTTTGCTGCAGAGATTGAAGTTTTCCGGGTGTATGATTTTCTGCAATCCACGTGAATTGTAACGGACTTTTGACTTTTTAAATAATCAGTAAACTCATCATTTCTCGCGACACTTGCATCGATTAAAGTTGGCATTCCACGACTAACCACAACAGTTTCATCTTCAGTCAAGAGTTTATTACAAATAAAGCAAAATTGTGACATTCTTTTTTAATATTGATCAGCACAAACTCCAATAGTAGATGCTTGTAATAAACACGTATATTCACTCAAACTGTACGTTTAATACTAAAAGAAGCAGGTACGTGAACGACACCACGCGGACAAAAGAATTTTTTTTTTTTTTTTTTTTTTTTATGTAATATAGGTAGCAAACGAGCATGCGGGTCACCTGATGGTAAGTGATCACCGCCGCCCATGACTACCCTCAACACTGTAGGTGTTGGGGGTGTGTTGCTGACCTTTAAGAAAATATATAAATAAATAAATAAAATTGGGCACCGGATACCGCACTCACCGAACGAAACGCAGGAACATCGTTCCTACTTCACGTCGGTTTCCTGTGCGACGGTGGTATTTCACCGGTCGAGTCAGCCCAGCAATCGCTGCAGACAGAGCCTACAGCTAGACTCTACCACTCAAAAAAGAATAGCCAGATGTTATTCAAGGCCATATAAGTGGAGGGGATTCTATAAGGGACTGGCGGTATTTTGAGAGTATATTTTCTTAGAATAGTATAATGTATACATGAAAGAGGCACAAGTAGGCATTTTTACTTGCTTGAGTACCTGAATATGTATATACGTGGCATATGTGTGCATATTATGTAGAACGTGATTCTTACAAGCGCAAAATCTGGGAAATGTTGGGTCTTAGAGAAAAAATCATAAGAACTATTTTTATAGAGAATTTTGAGATCTACAACTTTTCCCTGAGGTACTTTTTTGATAAAACTTACCGTTTTCGAGAAAAATCCAAAAAACCCAAAATTTTGACCTTTGGGCCCGAATAAGTCCCTTAGCACACATGGGACCAATTGGGACTTTTGACACTTTATTTGTTATGGCAAACCTAAGGTCTCTACGGAGATTTGGCTCTGTCGGACTTTTCTTTATTTGATCACTATTTTTATGTCTAAATTGACCGGACTACATCAGGTGGTCCCTATTTATATATCAAAAAAAACAATTGGCAAAATCTATTTTGACTAGTAGATAAAAAGAAGACATTTCTGCTATCTGCCGTTTGAGGATAATTGTCTCACAAAATACATTTCCGACTCATCCTTACATAGCTTTAAGCTTGAAACTCACTCAAGTATCACGTTGTATATGTAGTTCCTACCTATAGGTAAATTGGTATAGATAAGAATAGGTTTTCGTGAGCTCTGACTAGATGAAACACTCTCTGCAATCAACAGCTCTAAAATTGCGGCAACTTACGCTTACTAACAAACACATTACGCTCCTGACATTGCCATGCTATAAGTATGAGTCGTATACTTTCAATGTGTTTTTATTAGACAAAACAAAATTTCCTTAAAGTGTAAAGATCTTAATTATCATCCTATAAGGGCGGGTTGCATCACAACTACTTAACGTGTCTGTCAACGTTAAAAATGGCGTTAACCACTGTCAAGCTAGAAAACGGGTTGTTTCACCAATGTCGTGACTTTCTTTGTGACGCAACCCTTTGCATTTGACGTACGTTAAACATCTGATGTAATTGTCAAAAAGTTACGTACGTAGATACGTTAACCAACTGTTTGATACAACCCGCCTTTAGGCTCAGAAAGGCTTGGGTATGCCGATTTCAGCGTACTATTTTATGCCGCATTTTTTGAATCTGCTTCATCTAGTAAAAAACGCGAAAATCTATTATTTATCTATGACAAATAAATATTGTTCTTGACAATGCAGTATTTTTAGAATACTAGGCTACCTCTATTCATGACAGTATTGTTTTAAAATGTATCCATTAATACTCTTCAGTATTAAATATTCAATATTTATTTATTTTAATAATTTGTTAATCTCTAAAATGATCATTTTATTTTATTATTAAAATATATTAGTCACTTTAAGTGATGAATGTAATTGGATCTGCATTATTTTAAGTGTATTTATTTATAAAACTATTTAATGTGAGGCATAGTGAAGTCAACTAAGAGTTATATGTTCAAAAATAAAATAATTAAAACTAAAAACCTTTTTTTATTTAGTCTCTATAAAATAATAATATAGTTTAGTATAATAATAAGTTACATTTGTACACCACATTTGACAACATTTCAATAAATTGAAATATAATAATAATAACGAACTTTATTGCATAAAACATAAAATAGTTTTCAGATGATAATTAAGTAAGAATAACAATTAGGCTGTCATATCACACAATGGTGGTTCTTAATTCGACTGTATTATTTATGAATTATTACCTCATAACTTTAGATTGGTCTAACCTATTTTGATGATTATTTATTTGAAAGCTGGTGCTTCCCAACTGGTCCCATTTACCCAATGTGGTCATTAAATTGCCATAGAAATTGTTTATTTAACTAAATAGTCATCTGTTTTCTGGTTCTGAAAGGAAATAGAAGATCTAACTATATCAAGCAACCAAACAATCACAACATTTTTTATGTAAAAAAACAATCGGTTGCCGCGATGCAGAAGTGCTGTCAAACGCAGTTTAAACCAGTTTTAGAATCATGATTTGACAATCTTTTGTTACAACTTTCCTAACTGACGGAGTGCTAGTTTCGTAACGGGTCATGATTTACCCTTCTAACCGGAATACAGGAAATCTTTAGCAGTACGTAGTAGTTAACTATATTTGAGCAACTTTGTCGAGCTTAGCATAAAACCTTACAACCAGTAAGTGTACCTTATACAAAATTAAATACCAACACAACGTTTGTTAAATAAGTACTTAAATAAAAAAAAACATTATAAACTTTATTTACATATTTACACACTGCATTAACAGGTTGGTTATAACTTAAAATATTTAGACAAATTACAAGAGTTTACCTAACATTTTATATGTTCCTCTGTTTGAGCCTATTCCTGTAGTTGTCACAACCACTTTACACACTGTTGACCCAAACAGTAGTATTTAAACCTACTAAGAAATATCCTTACATTATCCATTAATGGCCGGGTTCTTTTTCACGCAATTATAAATTCCTTAACCTTAACGTCATTCTTCGAAGCCTATGTAAATTTTCCTGGTTGACTGCTTTGGAGTAAACGGGTGGTAAGGGTGTTCGCATACCAATTTTCTGGTGAACATAAACAATGACATGCGCCGAGCAAACCCGACTCCAATGTCAATACTTCTTCTATGCACCTCCATCATAGGCTCGTCTTCTTCCTTAACTTTACTAACACAGCTGAGTTTCCGAAACGATCGCCGAACGTTTTTGAATTTCGGACTCAGAGCTGAGCGGAAGCTTGTCAGTCTTTGAAATAACGGTCTCCGGTTCCTTCCGGGGTCTGACTGTTGGTCCCATTCGGCTGTTTTCACTACATTCGCGTTTTTCACTACACTGATTTCGTCCAAGTTCACGGTGTCTTGCTCGATTCTGTCCGCTAATGTTATTAGCGAGATTTGTTCACTATTCATTACTTTACTGTGTTCTTCCTACATTTTTGTTGAGTAACGTTTAGTCTATTTTATGTGTGACATAAAAGTAAAGCAACTTCGGTTTTGGCATTGATTGAGCGTTAAATGATAAGATACCGTTAGTATCTCTGCTGATTAGGAGATTCTTTTAAAAATTTCAACGTAGTTTGTTTGCAATAAAAATATGTTGATAAATACAAATACGCTTAATTAACCACGTTTCAATGTTGGTTTTGAGATATCATCGTTTTTCATGCCGTAGAAGGCTTTGAATAAGTACATAGAAGTTACATTTTATTTCACTTTGCATAGTTTACGGTAAAAATCTTGACAATACCTTTAAGCGACCGGAACTAATGTGGATAAAAAACAATCGATAAAGTCCGCGGCCTTGTAGGTCTGGTTATTTCTGTCCGTTTAAACTGTCAATGAATTATTGTTCTTGCCATTACTCACTGGGTACTACTTGTTGCACTATAAAAAATGGTTTGCGGGATTTTTTAGTACATGTGGACATTAAAATATATCTTTACACTATATCCAAGCCAGCAGTGTCTGTGATGTTGTTGCTTTAGATTGTCAGTAGGTACTGTTGCGTTTACATTATATTCCACGAAACAGCGCTTCAAATTTTACTTCACATTTTATAACTCCATCACTAATTTGTGCACATCCACATAAAGAAACACGTGAATTAACGTTAAAGAGAATGAAAAACCTTTTCTTAAGGCCGTTTAGACTGTGACACCTTGAATTTCATAAAAGGCATCGCGCTAGATACAGCAAGACGTTCTTGTTTTCCAATGTGACGTAGCCTTAACCAATGCCATGATGTTGTAGAGCGCTGTCTCTATCCTTTACATAGGAGATAACTGAAGAAAGAGAGAGATGGCAGGTGTTTATTATCATTGCCACGCTCTGCGCAGGCGTTCAGCGTCATTTTGAATTTCCCAATTCAGTGTGATGTGGTTTACAAGCGGCGAACCAACCAGCTGATTCATAGTTTCATATATTTAATTGACTTCGTGCTTGGTGGTAAAATCGTGTAAAATACGTAAGTAGCTATTATGTTTTTATGCATGGTGTTTGGCTTTAGATTTTTCCAAATTTTATAACTATTGGTCGTCCACTACCTATTCTTAGTTCGTCATGTGATGTTTTGGTTTTAAAGGCACTAACCGATGTTTTTGTGTTTGTAATACAGGTGACTTATTTAAAATTGCATGTTTGTGAGCAACTCACCTACTTTAATTAAATTTATTGCTTGTGGCTACCAGCAGGGTGTGGCGCGACTCTATACTGAAAATAATTAAAACAGTTCCATAAACTCAGTATTTACGCGCAATTAGGTTTCATTAGTACATTAAATTAAGTGATGTTTTGTGTGAGAACAAATTTCGTAAGCTGTTCTTAAAATATATATCTATCTGCATAAGAAGGTAAATATTGTCATCCTATTTTAAATTCACAATGGTGCAAAGGACAACCTTAGGTATCATTCAATGTAGAGGTATTGTAATCTAGTTTCTATACAGCTATCAACATAATTTCTTTTGTCACGTTAATTCGTGATACCATATCAATTTTTACTAATGTTCTAATAAATATGTTTTTTCTCTTTTTTATCTATGACTTTGTTACAACCTAGGCATGTATAGTTAAAGTTTTCTTTGTAGTTGAGTAAGTTAGCATTGGTAGGTATACCTAATTTTACAAGGTAGGTACTATTAAAATACTTCCATGGACTTTGAGAGCCATGAAATTAAGTATTTTTTTAAGCATTTTCCCTTAAAATTGCGAGTTAAGTAGTTGTTTTTTTTAGTAATCGCACTTACTAGAAGGTATGGCATGTTGCAATGTTTTTATCGTCGACCTAATTAACGTATGCAATGCACCTTGTGAATTAGTTACTCACAGTCAATTTATAAATGTACCTTTTATTCTATACCACAGCTTTTCTTATGAGAAAAGATGATTAATTACGAATTTATGGAAATAAGAGCGCAATGACTAACTATCTACCATTCTTTATTAAAACTTATCAGTTTATCACAAGATAAATAATGCGCCATCGTTTGCTATTTGCGATTACACCTGACAACTCTGCAAAGCAAGTACCTACCTAACAAGTTAACTTTAATTAGTCACCTGACTTTATTTCTTTGTTTGTAAGGTGACGAAAATGGGGTTGTGTTTTTCGTATGAATGTGGCGACTGCGACGTATGTTGCAACCCCTGCTGCATGGCGCTGAGTGCTTGTTGCCTCATCCCGTGTTTGTGTCCGAATGCTTGCGGGCAGCAGCAGCCTCCACATACAGTCCACGTCCATCACCCACCAGTGGTCATCGACCAGGGCCCCCCACAGTACCCCGGCGGGTACCCCAACTATCCCCCGCAACCGGGCTATCCGCAACCCGGGTACCCGCAACCGGGCTTCCAGCAACCAGGGTACCCAGTCTACCAGCAACCAGGATATCCAGGACAATACCAAGCTAGATAAAACAATGGATTCTGATAGTTTTAAGGTGAGAATATGTTATTTTTGAATAGTTAGTGGACGATCTTTAGGCTTAGAATTAAGTAGGTATAAGTATGTATATCGTAGGCCGGTAAAGAGTGATTCCTGACAAAGTTTTTACCAGGGAGATTCTGACAGAAACTACGGCATGTTGGTACACGATTTATCTAGTATTCTGCTGTACCTACTTATATTTTTTTACTATGTATCAAGTCTGAAGGTTAACAACCATTATCTTTATTCTATAGTGCTTCGTAAATGAGTTTCTTAATGCTTTGTATATGAATGACTAGTAAAGGATTAAAAAAAATTTCGCATCTGATACGGAGTATCTTAGCTTTGTCTGTGATTATACCTTAAAGTTAACAGTAGACCTGATATTTATTTATAACTAGAGGCCTCCCGCGACTCCGTTCGCGTGAAATCGGTTTCCCGTGGGAATAAGAAGTTTTCCCGCGGTAAAAAGTAGCCTATATATTATTCTGATGTATAGCCTATATTACTGTAAAGTTTCATCAAAATCTGTTCAGTAGTTTTCATGTGAAAGAGTGACAAACATCCTTTCATTCATACTTACATTATAAACTTTCACGTTTATAATATTAGTAGGATTTTATGAAAAATATCGATTCATAAAGAAAGTACGTTTATTTATTACTAATTTTAATGATAACCTATCTTGGTATTTTTGTTATCACAAGATAATTAATTTCTTAGTTATAAGTTCCAATATTACCAATATCATTTTTAACAAAATCTTTGCGCTATATAGCATTTAAGTTTACGGTATTAAATTAAAATCATAATTTTTCAACATTAACGGGAATTAAGTACCTAACAGTTCATGGGCGCGGTGTGCAAGCAAAGTTAAAAAAGAAATTTTGTTGTCATACATTCAGAAAGTGAGTTTTTTCATGTCAATATTTAAAGTGGTCCGAACGTTTTGTAAACGATTTATGTTCTTGCTTAAACGATCTTTACGTACCTCAATGAACATTGGGTAAGACTAAATTGCACCAATATTGAAAAATATTGAAATATTTCTTTACCTTGTTATGACTATGTACCTATGTTTTATAATTACGTATATCGCATAAAAGTTACCGAATTCTTAGTCTTATTAGTTAATGATCAAATCTCCAGACTTTGCTTACATATTCACTGCCCAATACGACGTTTCACGCGTAATAACGAACTCTTCCTCTTTTTTTTTGTTTTTTTTTTAAAGGCAAAGGTACATTCAACCATACAGCCTACGAACTCTTCCTTTACCATTTCAATATGTTAACATCCCTGTCACCACATTCCAGAATGGGCTGCAACGTGTCGTGTCGTCCTTGTTGCTGCTGCTGCATCCCCTGCCTGTGCTGCGACTGCTGCCCCGACCCCCCGCCCCCCGCGGTGGTGCACCACCACCACCCCGCGCCGCCCCCGCCGGTCATCGTGCAGCAAGTGGGCGGCGGCGGGCCCCCACCGGCTTATTACCGTTAAAACTATATGAATATACAAACTAATTCGATAAAATAGTAAAGGCAGCGGATTTGAAACAAGATATTTAGGATTAAGGCAGTTAGTTAGTGATACAGTTGTTTTTGTTAAAATAAACTTTTCCTTAAAATTTACCAAGTTTTTCCAAACCTTATCATTACTTAGTATGAATCCAAGTCGCTAATTGTGCCTGTTTGTATGTTTGACCGCTATCTCCTCCTAAACTACGTAACTTATTTTATTGTGGTTTTCGCCATCTTATAGGGAATTTATTCATTTAAATTTGTAAATAAAGAACATTTAGAAAAAAGTTGTTTGAAGTTAGCTAAGAAACAATGTGTCGGGAACAAGTCGGCCAAAATCACACCATTGCGAAGCGTGGGCGGGACGCTAGTTTTAAATAAGTGCAAATTACAAGTTACAACAACTTTGTTTTCTCTATTAAGTGTATCCTATTGTAGGCAATTTAGAAACACTTATTGTGTGGACACAATTTGTGTGTCCCACAAAAACTGTTAAAATAGCTTCCTACGAAGCTTTACAACAAACACAGTGAACCATCAATTAACTATACCTAAATCTGTATTAATAATATGTTTAATGTTAATATTTTGATAATTTATGAGACTAGATTGACTGTCCAAGCATAAATAACAATATAATAAATAACTTCAATAAAATAAACATTCACTTCTGCTAATATAAAAATAAATATCTAAGAATAAGAAAAATATTAAAATTAAATTTGTATTTACCTGCATTCTTTGTTAAATATAATACCAAAGCTCTTTCACATTGTACTGGTTGATATATTTCTTCCATTTGTGCTCAAGTCACCTTTTACTGCTTGTCGAAGGCTGTGTAAATTATTTATGAGAAAACCATACATTCTATATTTTTTAAATTAATGATTATTATAAAATTTGTAAGAAAAAATATCTATAGAAGAATGAATCCATGTCCAATATCTTATGCATTGTAATTAAGTTATATTTAATTAAGATATAAGTTGATGCTTAGACGTAAGAAAAAAAGTAATTCTTGTCTAAAATTATAAATAAATAAACTCCAAAATCAATGAAATCCAATATGTAAGTAAGTTATTGTAATTACATTAGAAAATACGAGGCTTTGTTACCAAATCAATTTTAGAACTACTTAATAATATTATTATTATTAATAAATTTTGTTATATATTTATTTGAGTCTGAAGTTTAAAAAAGTGATTTCCATATATTGTTTAAATAACAAGTAACTAGCTAGGTTATTGCAGCATAAAATATCTCTTATGATAAATTGGATTATTTATTAAGTAAACTTTTTCAATATTCAAAATTACCGTGTTGCGTTCCCCACCATGGCATTATGAAAACTTTGTAAAAGTTTATTAATAGTCGTAATTAGTAGAGTTTTGTCTAACTAATATGGCGATTGAACTAAGAAACATAGAAGAACATAGATTCTTTATACAATTTTAGGGCAAATGTAGACTACTTTGGGCATGCAGTTTTTGAGGAACGTAAATCGATCGATGGTCATTCTACGGTCCTAAATCGAAAAGTCCTAATCGTTACTGTAGCTAGACATTGTGGGTCGATGACATTTCGGACACAAAAAACTCGGACACCTTGGCCAATGTATGGAGAAAAATAATATTAAAATTAAAAATCCATACATTGGCCAAGGTGTCCGAGTTTTTTGTGTTCGAAATGTCATCGACCCGACATTGTCACGCCGGTGCCTTTTTTTGTACAATATATCTGAAGCCGAGCGAGACAAAGTATATTAGACCTTAATATACCTACTAGTCATAATTTCATACGATCACTAACTCATGTGTCACCCACCGGAAGCATTAGTGTGAATTTGTTTTTTAACATGACTTCGCATGCTAGTAGGTTATCCTACTAATATTATAAACGTGAAAGTTTGTGTGTATGGATGTATGGATGTTTGTTACTCTTTCGCGGTCGCGGGCGGCCTCAAGTATTACATGTTTTAAAAATAACTACAGCGCTACTAGTGGCAGATTGAACAGACAGATATACAGCAGGCGATCTTGATTTTAGTTTAAACACTATAAATTAGTTGTTTAGGTTATACTATCTCTGAGATCCTTTAGGCAAACGATGACACACTTTGCCTGTATATCGTCTTATTGCAGATTCCCATACCTTACCTACCTAGTTATCGTCAATCCTCGAAAAGTTTTTTTTTCAATTTTTTTTTCATTTTTATTTTATTAAAATTTACAAGCATGTCTGCTAATTATATTAATGTAATTAATTAAAAGCATATTAAGGCGCAATTTGATCAAAACACTAAAACACAAAGTCACCTAATCTAATCTTTAAAATAAGGTGTAGGTATATAGGAAAGTTGATAGACGATTGTACCAATTGTCAGGTATTGAACTCACGGAAACGATAGTTATTAGATAGGAGATATTTGCAATCATTGAAAACAAAGTTTGCATAAACAGAATTATCATATTTGAACAGGAAGCGATCACGAGAGGTAAGTTTTATAAACAAAATTGTTTTTATCATTTATTTCTATTCAGTTTTTAACTTAATATATAATTTATATTCCCAAATACCTATTATAGGAACAAAGAGTTCAAGAGAGAAAATGGGTTTATTTGTCAGCTGTTGCCGCCAAGCTCCCCATAAGCACCACCATGGCCCACCACCACATCACGGCCCCCACCACCATGGCCCGCCACCCCACCATGGCCCCCACCACCATGGTCCACCTCATCATGGCCCACCACATCATGGCCCACATCACCATGGACCACCCCATCATGGACCGAGATGGTGAATTCAATTGGTTTCAATGTTCTTTTACATAGAAAGGTTATAGGGAACATTTCAAGACTTAATTTAAGTGGTTTTTTTTTTATTTTTTTTGCATTTTTTTTATTTTAACTAAAACAATACAGTTGTTTTTCTTTATGGTGTTTTTTTATTTATTATGTGTAAAATAAATGACCGCTGGCAAGTAAGATGGAATTATAGATTAATTATTGGTCCTAGTTGTAATTCATTTTCTTCCTTCGTTTGTTTTTTTTTTTTAATTATTAGTAGTAGGTAACCTGTCGAAATGTCAGTTTCTAGACAACAAGATAAGAATGGTTATTCGTACCATGTTCGTACCATTTCTAAATTAAAACTTTCACTACTGACTACATCTCAATGAATAATATTTCGCTTCTTTTAAGAATGCATCTGACCCTAATCAATTTGCCTGTTTCTTTACCGCTGTCCCCGTCTCCTTCCCTCTCGATTTAAAATGTTATCAATGTATTTTTAAGATATTTAGAACAGACAGCAAACTTTAAAGATCCAAGCACAAATATGTTAAAAAACAAGGTTTTTTGAGAAATTAAAAAATACCGAGTATATATTTTTCAGTCGTGTTTTCTCTTGAGCACTAAATCTTCGTAAACTGAAAAACGTCACTTCTGTAAAATATGTATGATCCTTACAGATTTTGTAATTATTGAACTAGGTCTACGTAGGGAATCAAATTAGGGTCAGATGAACTCCTATCCATGTCTTAAACTTAAACATAATATACCTACCATTTCTTTTGTAAATGTTTATTTTTAGTAGTATACAATAGAGACTTTTAGTAGACAAGTAGGTACCTAGTTTAGTTTTAAATAGACATTCTGTATATTTTAGTAGGTACCTACGTTACGTAGGCTACGTATCTCAAAAAGTTTGTTTCTTTTTTTAAGCACAATGCTCACTCGCTCATTCATTTACTTACTCACTCACTCGCACACTCACTTACTCACTCACTCGCTCACTGACTTACTCACTCACTCGCCCACTCACTTACTCACTCACACAGTTATTAAAAAAATACCTGTTTAACGTTGAATTTTTTTAGTTCTTTTGATGTAACTGAGAAATTATATTCAAATATTTTATTTATATGAAAATAAAAAAAGGCGCTTCTTTTTTTTTATTTAGTTGAAACTATTTATTTAATGATCCTCCATCTTTATAAAAAACTAGTCCAAAAAGTTCAGTTTATTGAAAAATCTTTAAATTTGTTTTCATAACAATAAGATATTATTTTTAAGTTGTTAATAAAAGCTGAAAAAAAATTGTACTTTTAGTACCTACAAGTATTTGTTTGAAACTGGACAGGTTTGAATAAATTTACCGTAGGTAGGTATCTCCATATAGCGGGGCGCAAGCAGTCCATCCGCTCTTTGTGGGGCCAAGTGCAAAGCCTGACTTGTGAGAAAAAAAAATATTTATGTGAGACTGTAAGAAGATAAGAAAAAATATTTTTGAATTTGAAAATAAACATTTTCAATTACGTAATTTATATTTTTTTATTACTAAGAGAATTTTCCTTTTTTATGAAATCTACTTTTTACAAAAAGATCGAAACAATGGTACCTAAAATATGAAATTACATGAAAAATCATGTTTAGTTTCAGAATACAAGATCTTGAAACTACGCTAGGAAATTAGTGTAGGTAAAATATTGTTGCTAAAGAGCAATATCTCAGACATGGAGATAGTAGGGGACTAAGTTAACAAGATGCAATAAAAAGACGTAAAGGAAGAAATATTTCGTTTAAGTTTTGCAACCTACTTAGAAAAAAAAGGTTTCCTACTGTCAGCAACAATGTCATTGTCATCCTGTTTTCTGATAAAAAAACAATTTTCTAGCCATATGAGTCATTTAGTATGGTAAGACCCATAAAACCTATTTTTTTTAATGCCGAATGAATCATCAATTTTATCACTCATAATTTGAGGCAGGTACTTACCTAAGTATAGATATGGATATCTGATAAATGGATAATGGTACTTGATTCATCTATATACGCACACGTTACCTCGAAATTGGTATCTAATCAGTATTTTGTTGTGATTATGGCACCGTATCTGTGCAGTTTATAGGACTTGAGACTATTACAAAACCTCATTTTAGTGTTAGTTCACATAACTTCGAAAGAAACCCCGACGTCAACTAATATCAACGTAAGTAATTATTTTTTACAAATCTTGAAATGCCTTTGGTTACTGGTCAGTGGGATTTCAATATCTGTTTGGATAACTAAAACTTAAATTTAAACAAAGTGTTTCTTTTTTTTAATACTAAAAAGGCAAGTTTTACGTTAAGAGCAAGAACCTTCTGCATTCTGAGCTGTAAGTCGTATCACTGTTCTTTGGTGTTATACCTTTAACTACCTACATAATAGCTAGTAGAATTTGTGATATACTTCTGTATAATTTTTTGTCTTTAGTCGATTGTAGTTTTGAATCCGTAGATCCCAAAAGTTCCTAACAGTTGTGCGTGAAGAAACAAATGACGTTCACAAATAAAGCCGAAGTTGCTTCTCGTTTCAGGAATCATGGGCAACTGTTGTGGATGTGGTGAGGAGCCGCCAGTGGTGATACACCAACCTGTGGTGTCTGACTCTTCCGGGCCACCACCAATAAACGCAGGTCCTGTGATTGTCGACAACTCAGGCGGCGGCGGCGGCGGTCCCGGCCAGTGGGCGAGATAGTATACTCAATAGAAGACTTCGTTTATTACAGACAACAAACTTTCATGTCTCCAGCTAGGAATTAAGCATAATTTTGATAAGTTAAAATAAATTATTCTTTGTAATATTGTGGCATTTAATCTAGAAGTTACCTGCAATCGAACAGCCTCCAGTCCAGACTCTAGGTCGACCACTGGAAGTACCGAAATTGCTTGCGTTTAGGCCTTATTTGCTATTGAGAGGTGCTATTACGATTTCATACATTTTCTTTTAACTAATAAAAATTAATTTAGATGACTTTTATTAGAACTCTTCAGTAAGGGGCGCCTAAATAAGTACCTACCTAACTGTAAACAATTGAGGTGCAAGCGAAAAAACAGTGATCGACCGGCAGCTTAGTCGATTTCATCTTTGACCTTTGGTTTGGTTCCTCGAAGACTTTATTTATAGCACATTTTATAAAGTTGGCTTTACTTCGAGTTTTGATAAAAAGTTTACTTTTCTGGGTGATTATAGGCCTTGCTAAGCGTTAGAGTCGGCTATTATTTGATGTGAATTATTTTGTCAGATAAAAACATTTTCACCGTAGGCATTCAGTAGGTATAGTAGTTTGATACTAATAGAAAAATAGTGACATAAATTAAGAAGGAATACAGGCATAATATCTCCTATACATATCTTATTTGCACTTGCCCGGTACATGGGCCCTTACGAAGGCTCGGTAGACTTGCCTTTACTAAATTGGTAATCAAATTAAAATTTGATCGATTATTACCAACATGGTCTTGCATAAATTGCCTGCATGCCTAACTCGTAGCTTCTTAGGTATTTCGACTTAACTTTGAATTAACATAATAATTTATTTTTCGATTTCAGGTGAACGAATATGAACTTTTTAATAATTTTGATTAGATAGTTGAAGTACCTACAAGTAAAAAAGGGCCCGTAATGCAAATATACATTAAAGCAAATGCTTATTTTGAAGTCGTTCTACTTACTTTATTAAAGAAGCTTAATATTTTGAACTTTAATGGCAAATCAAAACATTTGTAGCTGTCAATCCATATGTATAACGTACTCTAAATTTTGCTGTTGCATGAACAAACAAGACATTTATGAAGAATCTGGTAACCCGTACATGCGAACTCGCGAGCAAGTCAATTTAAAACTCCCAGTGCCTTCAATAAACGAATGGCAAAGACAAGGAAAAGTGAATAAAGAGCTACGAAGGAGAAGGCGCTTTGTTGATAATGTTGCAACGCAAACTCTATGTGTGTATGAGAGATAGTTAAATACAGTTTTGCTTAATACATCTGTTTTTTTTTCATGTAGGTATTTTCTTCATATAGAATGGTTGTAATTAGTTACATCTGAACTATCGACGGCAACAACGAATAACCCGACATCTGATATTTGTAAACTTTACAGGGGGAGCAATTTAAGGCAAAACTTGAATATCTTTTTTAATATTTAAGTTAACTCAGTAAAATTTTGGTTGTGACTAGAGTTTGATGTTATAATATCAGTATTAAATTAAAAATTCATAATTTCTAAGAAGTTTTTGAAAAAATGCACTTATAGAGTTTTACGTGTATTATTAAAAATTTAAAATACCGACAACTGCCACATGTCGGCATATACGTGGCTAAGTGTAAAAACTATATTTATCAATGAAAGTATTATTTCTTAATGGTAGTTTATGGGAAAGCCGTTATGTTTCATTATTTTTCATTTTAAAGTTATTACAGGCCATTTGTTTTGAAAATCTTGTAAATGTCGGGTTATACGCCGTACAAATAATGGAATAGCAGACAGACATTACCAGACAAGAATGTAATAAAACAACATAGTCTTGTATAAAATGACCGAATTTGTTTTATTTCACAACTATTACTTATTAAGATTATCAAAAAATTTAAATTAATTAACAAAACTACGAAGGTACATTTTTTTAACTATATCAGAACTTGCCTACTTAGTTCTATAACAATTAAATAAAAAGAAGATTCTAATTTCACAAAAACACTTGTAGTTTTTGTTTCTGCAGTAAAAAAAAATAAAAATGAATTAAAATATAGGTTAAAACATAATTCAAGTACCTATAATTACGTTAACATGCTAATCTAAAATATGGCACTGCTTAGAAGAGTTAAAAAAAACATCAGAAATTACTTAGATCTAAAGTAACAAAATAAAAAGAAGATTATAAAAGCTATTATTGAGGAAAAAAATTAACTAGGTATTATTAAACTATTATAATAATACTTTTCAAAGTCCCCGTAAGGAAGCAGAAAATACTTATTGCAAAAATATGGACATGGATTCTTATTTTGAATTCAAGAAAATATCCGCCAAAACTAGAAAAACTTTATCGACAAAAAAGAGGAATGGTTGGGTATCTTTTTTGCGAAAATCTGAGTCCACGCACTCCTTCTACTGTGGTATGGAAGCAAATTAAACGTTTCCGTAATTCTTTCACGGAACCTTCCCCGCCACTCAACTTGAGTCGCCTTGGGGATGATTTTCTGACTCATCTTCTCAATATGTTCCAAAATTTAGATTGTTTTCCCACATTTTTAAAATACTAATATTCGCACAGCAGATAAGAGGATCAATTTTCTATGGAGGAATTACTGGCTGTATTAATTAGACCATCTCCAGGATTCAAGTCCAGGTATTTTTTCCTTCATAAGAAAATCGTCGGCTTCCTCTAAGACATTTTTACTTAATCTAATAAATAAATTCTTTTCTTCTTCAACAATTCCAGAGTCTTGGAAAACCCAAATTTTAATCCCAATTCTCAAACCAGGCAAGGATCTTGGAGACCCCTCTTCCTACCGTCCAATTGCTCTTTGATCGACCTTAGCCAAGATAATGGAACATATCATAAAGAATAGGTTAGAATAGGATAGAAAGTCAAAATATTCTACCTCCATGTCAATTTGGTTTCCGTAGAGGTCGAGGCTCAGTAGACAGTCTTGCGATATTTACAACAGACGTTAGGCTAGCCTTGCCTTGTGTCCATCCATTCTCTCAAAAGATTTTGTATAATGCGATTATACGGAGTCACTTCGATTATGCTTCCCTCCTTTTAGAACCGTGTAGTAAGCTTTTCATGACCAAATTAGATAAACTTCAGTCGCAGTGCCTTCGTGTTATTAGTATAAAATCATCGCCTATCAATGCCTAGCAGTTTGAGTGTGGAGAGCCTCCGCTATATATTAGAAGACAACTATTAGAAGATCTCTTTCAAACTTCTAAATACTGGACCTACAAAAATAAACCTTGCCTTCTGAAAAGTTTTATTAAAATAAACTCCCTTTCGCATTCTCCTCCTCACACCTCATGTTCTCATCGGATTTCGATTCATTAATTTTTACACCCTTAACTTAGATATCCACAAAGATGATCCCTGTGCTAACTCTAAGCTTAATGCAATCCTTTCTCAAAACTTTCCAGATCAGCTAGCAATGTATACTGATGCTTCAAGCTATCCATCCAGGATAGTGTGGGTGCGGCGGTGTGAATCCCTAAATACCACATAATCCTAAGTATAAAGCTACCTCACCCCTCTACAGTTTTAACAGCTGAATCTGCCGCAATTTTGTAAGCACTCCTGTTTATAGAAGCTAATGATTATCCGAAAGCTACCATTCTTAACGATTGCAAAAGTTACCTACAGGTTATCTTCAATTTTCCTTTCCAGTCTAAATCCCTTCCCTTTACCAAAAAAATTAGAATTTCTCTACTCAAGTGCAAAAACCTCGGCAAGGAAGTCACCCTGGCATGGATTCAAGGGCATGCTGGAATTTACGGTGACGAAACTGCTGATAATAGCGCTAAAATGGCTGTTTCCTCGGGTTCTCCTAAGTATTCAGAATACTTCTCTTCAGACCTCCGTTCCTATTGCAAAGAGTTACGGGTAGGTACTAACTACGTATAACCCGACGCTAGACGAACGTCTCTCAACGATAATAACAGCAAATTATTTTTTAATTAAATCCTATCCATGCAATATAGATAAATGATAAGAAAAAATAAAGTCTTAACTTCTTTACTAACTAAACAAGGTTTTCTTGTTATATTGCTTCGTTTTTAGAGACTCCAACTATTGCCTTCTTTTACTAGTCATTAGGTATTATTAATTAGTAGTTAAAAGACTTAAAAACAAAACCACTGAAATTTACTTAAAACATAAAAAGTTGCGGATCGACAAGTGCATTCGTCTAGGACAAGGACACGCATAAGCCGACAAGTGACCGATGTCGGGATGAGCGCGGCTCTGTGTGCGAAAGAGACAACAGCGTATATCCCGACAATGTTAGATGTCGGTATTTACGATTTGTAGTACGGGGATGGGGATGATGATGAAAACGACTCTTAAGCGTAGCAGGCCGGATATATTTGAGGAGACTTTTTATATATACATACACAAGCGTAGCTACGAAGTACTACGAACCAGTACCCAGCAAGGGTGGATGCCTGCCTGGTAGTACTTTAAAGCCTTAACAATATGACGCTTAATCGAATCAGCGAGGTGAGTGCGGTAAGCGTGCATATGCTAAGCCCTAGGAAGCGATACAATGCAATAGAAATGCAGCAGAGGTCATTATTTGGTTGCGTACAACGTCAGCGCGATTTAAAATACAGCTAGCGCCATCTATCCGCAGCCGTTGTAATTAGTATTGTGTTACAGCTTCTCCCCCTCTGTCCATGAAGGCGTCTCGACAAGTGTGACAGGATCCTCTTACTTCTTATTAGCGGGCTGCTTTTGGTGGTCTGCCACGGGGCCTAGGTGCATTACTAACTGCTGCTGTCTTTGTAAGTCCATGCTTCCTTGGTCTGCCTCTCTTTCTAATGGGTAATGTGGGCTTCGGTGTAGTAGTGTCTTCAGACCGATAGCGAACCAAGGCTGAGGCATGGTACACCCCAACAGGCGTTTTACAGTCAGTGTCTGCGATTTCAAATGAGCTGGCACCTATGCGACGAAGAATAACATAGGGTCCGTCACGACGTGGAGCAAACTTGGAGCTGAACCCTTGGCTTGACTTGCTCAGGGCATGTGTTTGGACCAACACAAGATCTCCAGGTTGATAGTCAGGACAAGGCTGCCTCTGTTTATCAACATATTCCTTTCGTCTCTCCTCTTTCATTTCTTGTATCTCTCGTGCTCTCTTTAACGTATCAGCCATCATAAGCAATCGTGGCGTTATCTCCTTGATAAAGCTGTCATTCATGATTATCTCTGACAAATCGTATTTAACATCGTCGGGTGTTCTTAGTTCACGTCCGAATGTAAGGTACGCAGGAGAGTAGCCAGTGGAACACGATGTGGCTGAATTCATGGCAAAACGTATACTGGCCAGCTTTTCTGCCCAGGTCGTATGGTTGTCTTCAACCAAGATAGCCAATTGCGTCTTTAAATCACGGTTTCGCCGTTCGACGGGATTCGTTTCCGGGTGATATACAGGTGTGAATCCATGGTCGATATTTAGACTATACGTCAACTGCTGCATGACACTACTGACAAATTGAGTGCCATTATCACTAAGGAATCGACGTGGTGTTCCATATCTTAGAATTATCTCCTCCAACAGTATTTTAGCGCATTCCTCAGCAGTGGCTCGTTCTAAAGCGAAGAGCTCCACCCATCTCGAGGCAACGTCTTCAACAATAAAAATCCAATTATGGTTGTCTGCAGTTCGGGGCAACGGTCCGAAAAGGTCAAACGCTATAACTTCAAAACGCTGATTCTGAGCTGTGGTTTGGAGCAAACCAGCAGGTTTCTGATTAGACGGTTTGTAACGCTGACATTTTAGGCAATTGTGGACGTAAGTTTCAACTTGTTTTCTCATGCCTTTCCAAAAATAGCGCTTGGCAATGCGGTCAAGAGTCTTCTCTACAGCATAATGTCCGGCGGTTGCATCGTCATGATAAGCAGCGATGATATTAGTATGCTCTTGCTTGGGAATAACTAATTGGGCACTATCTACATCAGCTTCTGAATTATACCGATACAACAGTCCATTGTTCATGACGTAGCCTTTCTTACTCCAGTATCTTGCATTTTCTTCGTTATTGCTTTCCAAACTTTCTACTATCTTTACAATTTCTTCATCTTTATGCTGTTCCTTTCTTATGACCTCTTTACTTTTTGCAGGCAGGTCTACTACCACCGTACAAATTCCACAGTTTTCTTCTGTTTCGGGGACACAGCTAGGGCGCGACAGAGCATCAGCAACGACGTTAGTTCGTCCAGCAATATATTTGATGGTTATGTCGTATGGCTGCAGGATCAATGCCCATCGAGCTAGGCGTCCAGTCGGTGATTTCAGTGTCATGAGCCATCGAAGAGCTTGATGATCAGTCAATATTGTTATCTTAGCGCCTTCAATGTAACCTCTAAACTTACTGACAGCCCATACAACGGCAAGAGCCTCCCTCTCCGTTGTAGAGTAATTGCGTTCGGGTTTAGATAAGAGCCGACTGGCGTATTCAACGGGATGTTCCTTGTCTCCCTCCCCCTGTACCAAAACTGCACCGAGAGCATAGCTGCTCGCGTCGGTCTTAATTATGTATGGTTTGGTATAATCGGCTTGTACAAGTATCGGGGAGGACACCAGTAGTTCCCGGAGCTTTTGGAATGCATTTTCCTGTTCTTCTTCCCACTTCCAGGCAGCGTTCTTTTTGGTGAGGCGAGTAAGTGGCTCAGCAATTTTAGCAAAACTGGGGATAAACCTTCTATACCACGAGCACATTTGTATAAAAGATAGCAAGTGCTTCAGATTTCGCGGAGGTAGCATTTTCGTTATGGCACTAACTTTGTCTGGATCAGGCTGCAGACCTTCAGCAGTAATATAATGACCAAGGTATTTCACTCTCGAGCAGCAAAAGTCACATTTTTCCTTATTGGCTGTCAAGTTGAACTCGCGAAACTTATCAAAAACATATTGCAAGTCTTGAAGGTGGTCTTTAAATGTAGATGACATCACGATCAAATCATCTAAGTAGACTAGTAACTTGATATGGCTAAGCGAGATGCGAAAACGATCCATCATTCGCTGAAACGTAGCCGGGGCATTACGTAATCCAAACGGCATCCTTCGGAACCTGTACGTTCCAAATGGAGTAATGAAAGCGGTCTTGTCTCGGTGCTCTTCGTGAACACTTATTTGCCAATATCCGGAACGAAGATCTATTGTGCTCATATAAGGCGTAGGTTTGGCACTATGAAGCAAGTCATCGATTCTAGGCAGTGGATATGTGTCGGGAACTGTAACTGAGTTTAGTTGGCGATAATCGACGCATACTCTTTGTTTATTTATTTGTTTATTTGTTTATTTGGGAAACATACAGTATACATAATTAATTATAGCAAAATACAGTAAATAATGCCAAAACCAGTTAAGTTTCCTCAATAAGGTAAGTACAGTTAAGGCAGACAAATCAACTTTAAAAGAAAAAACACACAAAAAACTAAATTAGGTATATAAAATAAAAATCTACAGTAAAAAAAATATATATAAATAAAGCAACGAATTAAACTCAATAAAAAAAAACAGAAAAATTATTAAGTTGTTATAAAATTATTTCCAACTAAAATTACAAATTCATTATACTATCTTTAACGGTTTTTTTAATGTATTCAATGGAATTATAAAAAATATCAACATTACAACAGTATTTGTTACAATTTTCACATGTTCTGTACAGAAAAGTATTGCTAGCATAGTTAGTTTTAGTTCTTGGTATTTGAAATGGTACAGGATGGCGTGAGCTTAAACGGGGACAACTGAAATTAATGTTATGCAATAAGTAAGTTGAGTCTATGTTGTTAGATACAATCTTGAGAAGAAACACAATATCTCTCTCCATTCTTCTATTCTCAAGTGAATGAATATCTGGAACAGGCTCATTCGAAATAGTACATTTATATTTGAGGCTCTTTAAAAATTTGTTTTGTATTTTTTCTAGCTCATGGACATATTGTTTATATTGCGGGTTCCAAACAACAGACCCGTAGTCTAGCAAAGACCTGACAAAGGAATTATAAAGTAAGATCAAAGTAGAAGGCAACTTAAAATCTCTGCTTACTCTTAGAATGAATCCAAGCATACGAAAGGATTTAGCAATTATATATTTTATATGGGAATTAAAAGACAGTTTGTCATCAACCACAACCCCTAGATCACGTGTCTCATGTTCTCTTTTAAGGACTTCTTGTTTTAGTTTATACATATATGTTATTGGTTGACGTTTACGAGAAAACGACATAACAAAGCATTTCTCAAGGTTAAGATGCAAGTAGTTACCGTCGCAATACGAGTCGTAACTGTCCAAATCATGCTGCAGTAAAACGCAGTCTTCATGATTGGAAACAACTTTAAATATGTTCATATCATCAGCATACAAAAGCACTGATGAGTTAGGAAATACCTTAACTATGTCGTTAACAAACACATTGAACAATAGGGGCCCCAGATGTGAGCCTTGCGGGACACCGGACGAAATCGGGACAAAGGAAGAACTAAAACCCTTAACTGCCACTGCTTGGCTACGATTCATTAAGTATGAGGTAAGCCAGCGAAGAAGATCACCATGTATGCCAGCCTCCTGCAATTTTCGAATTAAAAGAATATGTGAAATCTTATCAAAAGCTTTGGAATAGTCAGTGTAGATGACATCCACCTGATATCCTTTGTCCATTGCAATAGCAACCCTATGTACAAACTCGCAAAGATTAGACTCGGTCGATTTCTTGCTCATAAAACCATGTTGTTCAGGGATTATGGTTGGTCTTAGAATAGGATATATTTGATCATACACCATCTTTTCAAAAAGTTTAGCAATTGAAGACAGTTTAGAAATTGGTCTATAGTTAGCGGCCTTATGCCGATCACCTGATTTAAAAATAGGGACAACTAGTGATCGCTTCCAAATGATAGGCATTATACCAGAGTTTAAGGATTTGCTAAATAGTAAAGAAATGGGCAAGGCTAATGAAAAACTGCAAGACTTCAGAAAAATAGGAGGCAAGTTATCAGGTCCGGAGCCTTTTGAAATATCAAGTTTTTCAAGATATCGTAGGACTAAAGCAGGGTCCAAGTTTAACGAACCGATAGCTACGGAAGAAAAGGAGTTCGAGGCATCTGTAAATGATGAAGGAACAGATGTGGCAGGTTCAAAGACTGAATGAAAGTATTCATTAAACAGTTCACAGATGTCAGGACCACTGTTGGCTATACGATCGTCAAGTTCAATTGTATCCGGAATGTCACTGCACTTTCTTTTAGATTTAATAAAGGTCCAAAAAAACTTGCTGTTTATATTAATGTTTGTCTCTGATTTTAAAATAAACTTTTCGTAACAATTAGACTGAACTCGCTTTTGACGGTCACGCAGCATTTTAAATGTATCATAGTCAGAGGTTCGCTTATATTTTTTCCACTTTTTATGAAATTTAAGTTTTTCTGAAATTATTTTTATTAGAGACTTAGAGTACCAACAAGGGTGACGATTATTATCTTTGACAGTAACTGAGGGTACCAAGTCCTTTATTATACCATGAATTTCAAAATAGAAACGCTCGACGGCTTCATCAATATCAACACTACCCAATAGTACATTCCAGTTAACAGCTGCTATTCTAGCGTTGATGGCCTCGTAATCGGCTTTATAGAACAGGTGGACAGTACGATGAGGGGCTTTAAGCACCTTAGCCGATTGAAACTGTACATCGAGAAGCAACGATGGGTGATGAAGATCCTCTACAACCAGCGACTCGCAACGATTTACCAAACAAGCTTTATTACTTATAACCAAATCCAAATATCTATTATTTTTGTTCGGGACATTGTTAAATTGCAAAAAACTGGTAAGAGACATAAAGTTGCGGAGCAACTGAATCAGAACATTTCGATCATTAGGATTATCAAGAGTCATGCTATTATCCTGCCTGCGCCACTGTGCATACCTTATGTTAAAATCACCTAAAATTATGTACGTATTGGTGCAAGGATTAGATTCAAACAATACCTGATTAAAAAAATCCTGGAGTGCATCTGATTGAGACTTGCACTGGGGAAAATAGCAACAATAAATGTGTAACAAACAGTTACCGCGTTTAGATGCAATTGACACCTTAACTACTTCACCCGATTGATGAGCAATATCTAAAGAACAAGATGATACAACCACCATTCCCTTTTTGACTGCAATAAGGACCCCCCCACCCATGGAGTCACCTCGAGCTTCGTAGTTGCGATCACAACGATATACAGAATACCTTGAATCGAACAATTCTGAATCAAAAATACCATTAATCAACCATGTTTCCGCAATACAAATTACATCGTAATCGATTTCTATTAACTTCTTAAAAAAATAGTTAGTTTTTGTTCGCAGTCCACGAACATTTTGATAGTAAATTGATAAACCTTCGTCCATTAATCCAGTAAAATTTCACAATAATCCATGTAAATAGTAAAGTTAATACAATTAAACAATAATTTTATATTAAGTATAAAACACTGAGTGAAAAGGTATTGGCTCTTTTTAGCCATAATTATCCAATTAAAAAACAAGATCGAAACACGTGTTCCAACATTGTGATTTTCCCCTACGGTGGAAGTTTCAATTTGTTTAGAAATAAAAAATAACGCAATATACAACAAACATAAGATATTATAAATCACTATATATACAACATAACAACATTTCAAGCTTAAAATACCAACCATGTACTTGCACAAGTTTGATACAGTACTGAGATAATGAATACCATGTTTTATACAATCATAAATCAATCCTATAGCAATATTAAATAACTGTTCAGAACCAAACACACTTCCATCAATATACAAAGTCATCCGTATCCAAACAAACCATAGTACAATTTGAAAATAAAAATAAAAGTAGCCTATTCCATCCCCACAATTAATATTAAACAAAATTAAATTTAGAAAATAATAAAAACATAGATAAGATTCATAACAAAAAACTAAACTCATTACAATAATAAAAAATAAATATTCACTTAGTAAATAAATACCAAAAAATATTATAAAAAAATAAATTGAGTCACTATATGAAAAAAAAGCGTTGCAAAAATGTGTAAAGTGCAACAGGTTAACACTTATACAATTTTCTTTAAATCACTCTGCTTAGTTATATGTAGCACAGGACTAGTGTCAGACTGGCGCACCATTATGCAGCAGTTTTTAACCCATACATATACATATTTTTTTTCTTTTGCTAATGCCTTGGTGGACTGTAAAAGAGCCTTGTTTCCGAGTGTAAGGTGGTCATTGAAGTAACTTCATCTTACTTTGCCATCTTTCTTAGGTACCATAACTACAGGCGCGGCCCACGGTGATGAACAAGGTTCGATTATCTTTTCCGTTAGCATTTTATCAAGCTCTTTCTTAAGGATCTCAGTTCTCATTGGGGACAGACGGTACGGCGGAACTGAGATTGGATTATGCTTCCCTGTGTCGATGCGATGCTCAAAGTTTTTAACTGGCTTACCATTAGGCGTAAACACATCTTCGTTCTTATCTATAAACTCTTTCAGGTCCGTGATGTCAATCGATGATATTGACGTCTTTGGGAAAAGCGTGTTCGAGTAATCATCGAGGTCATCATTTTCATCATAATCCTAAAAACTGTGTTTGGCATCTTTGTAAAGCGCATCCATGATGGGTGAGTAGCCCTGAGCGAGCATCGTATGGGATCTTTTCCTAGGAGGCGTTGCAATCTCTAGGGGAATCAGGGGGCCATAAGGCCGTGTAAAGCAATTTTCGGTATTGTTCTGCTCAGGCAGAGAAGGTGACAAAGAAACGTCATCCGTTGTCATAGTAGCCAATGCTACTTCTCCAAATTTCACGAAGCTTTCTTCATAAAGTTCGTATTCCTCATTAGGGTCTTCTACGAAATGCCAAGTGCATTGAGGCAGGTTGAGTACGATGTGAGCGTCTTGTAAGAAACCAACTCCAAGTAGTGTACGGTTTCTGCGCGACTCAGGCAGAACCAGGAAGGTCGTAAGTACAGTGCGTTCATTGACCTTGACCGGAGCATGGGTGACGAGCACGTTTTGAAGTTTCTGGACACCATCGGCGAGCGTAATACCAACGCCTAACTTTTTGAAGATATATCCCTTGTTGAGTAGTTCGCAGTATAGAGAATATGAAGCAACACTTGATTTTGCACAGCTGTCTAAATATGCGGCACCAGCTACTCCTCCGATTTCCACGTAGATGACTGGCCTATCTCTGGCATCGGGGGATACTTCTACTGCACAGAATCCAACATCTGGTACAGGACGTTGAGCTTTCGATGCATGACATGTAGGGCAGCTACTTCTCACTACTCCAGGAGCACCGCAACCATAGCATTTTATCTTAGGAGAAGACAGTGACGGGCCTTGAGTAACAGCTCCCATTGTCTCAGTCTTAGAAGCTTTGCTTACATTCTCCTTCTGGTTTAACTTTCTACAGACGTCTGCCGAGTGGCCATAATTTTTACAGTATCGGCACCGAGGTTTGCGTGTTGGTACCGATCTGGACTCAGTCTTTACAGAGTTGCATCTATCCTCTTTTTCTGGATCACAAAGAGTCTTTGAGTGTGCTGTAGTGCAGTCTCTTTCTCGGAGTATTTGTTCCGCAGCTAAGGCAGCTTTCAAGAGTTCCTTGAAGTTGCTTACGTCTGCTCGTGGAACCTTTTCCCTGATTTCAAGTCGAAGGAGTCCGAAAATCATATCAAGCTGTTGGATTTCAGTATGACCTGGCTTTGGTAGTTGAGAAAATAGCAATCTCTTGCGTCGCACAAACTCTTCTGTTGTGGTACCCTCCATTTGCCTCTCCTGGGTAATGTCAGAGTACAAAAGATAGGGTTCGCGAATAGGGGCGAAGTTTTCTCGAAGACGTGCCTCAAATTCCTTCCAAGAAGTCACGTCACTCTTTAATCCCATCCACCAGGCTCCAGCTTCTCCTTTTAGCAGGACGGGTAGCTCCTCCAGAGCAGTTCTGTCGCCGATGTCAGCGGAGCGCTTGTAAATGTTGATGGCAGACAGAAATGCCTCTACTACTTCCGGATCCTTTACTCCATTATAGGTGTGAGAGCATTTTGTAAAAGTACCCCTTTTTGGTGGTACTGGTGTAGGCAACCTATCCAAGAACTCCTTAAACTGCTCCGGTGACAACATTGCAGACTGCTTTGGTACTTTTTCTATTGTAGTCGTACGTCCGTAGCGTGTTACGTAGGTAGGCTGCTCTTGAGCTTCGTCGTCTCCGCTCATCAAAGTTCACGTAGGTCGGTAATACGGTGTAACTAGTAGCGTAGATTGGGAACCGTAGCATGTAGCAAGGTTTCACGTAGCACGGTGTCTCGTAGCGCTAATGACGTCACGTCGTAGTGCCGCAAGTATGGGCGCCAATGTAGTACGGGGATGGGGATGATGATGAAAACGACTCTTAAGCGTAGCAGGCCGGATATATTTAAGGAGACTTTTTATATATACATACACAAGCGTAGCTACGAAGTACTACGAACCAGTACCCAGCAAGGGTGGATGCCTGCCTGGTAGTACTTTAAAGCCTTAACAATATGACGCTTAATCGAATCAGCGAGGTGAGTGCGGTAAGCGTGCATATGCTAAGCCCTAGGAAGCGATACAATGCAATAGAAATGCAGCAGAGGTCATTATTTGGTTGCGTACAACGTCAGCGCGATTTAAAATACAGCTAGCGCCATCTATCCGCAGCCGTTGTAATTAGTATTGTGTTACAGATTACATTTTGTTACATGTCGGATTATACGTCTACAAAACTTGGTCATTTTTAACATTAGACTTTTTCTCTTTTCTGAATTATATTGGTATCGATTTTTTAACCATGTACGTGTCAAAAACTGATTTTTGCTAAAATTGCAGATGTCGAGTTATACGTTGTTGCCGTCGCTATGTCTGTGGTTCGGAAGGTACTAACTTGAATAAAGCCGAAATTGGCAGACACATGAGGTGAGGTTTAAAGTTTTGAATAGACTTATTTCACATAGGTATATGATGTACCTATATACGTACTCAAAGAGCTTACCGTTTTCTAATTGACTTACCTATAAATTAGCGGCATTTTCAAAATGAATATCTGAAGATTAATGTACTAAAAAAACAATGACTATCTACGATCAAAGAGTTTACTAAAATGTCAATAAATAAAAGTCTATAATAATATGATTATTATTTTTCTTGTCCTCTGACCCTACCTATTCTGCGAACTACGAGTAAATCGTCGTTATCATTATATGGATCCGAAAAATTTGGTCATTAGCTGTTGTGTGAGGAGAATTAGGAGTAGTAGTAGGTAGGTATTACTTAGTAGATATTTTACCTACTTGGTGATTTTGGGTCAAAACATAAAGCTTACTCATTTTTAAAACATATTTTTTACAGGATTTTTTTTTTATAGCCAATGACTGAACTGTAATGTAGAAACCAGCGGCCGCCGGTATCTAGGTGCATAAAATATTTGAAGTAAAGCAACATATAAGTATTACTTAACTGTATTAGAGTAATTCATACTTTAGTGAGTCTCAACTATAAATTATCTAAAAGAAAACGGCGGCCGTTTTCTTGTGATTTGAAAAGTTTAAAAGTATTTCAGTTGCATAAGCAAATAAATTCAGGAAATAAATTTACTTTAATTAAACCACCTTTGTGTGATAAGATAATAAAATATATCGAGAAACTCATAAAAAACTTGTTTATTAGCATACAATAAAAATATATTTCTGTGTTGACAATAAAATTGGCATGTTTTCAAAGTGACTCAAAAAACACATCAGCGATAGGTAGGTGCAACGTTTTGGTTAGGTAATTTGCAGAGAACTTCATATTCCTTGAATGGCAACTCTTGATTTCCAAACGAAATGTAAGCGCAGCGGTGGCTGGGGTGGACCTGAAGTATTAAATATAGTAATTAACATACTTGCATTTCGATTTGTACTCTGTATAATTTTATAGTAATGTTCTTTTTGATTTTAAAACAAAAACAGCTTTATGATACTTATTCAGGTACTAACTTAGGAAAGGAAAAACTTAGTCAAAACTCACCTTTCCTGGAGTGACGGAGTTTTTATGATTGACCCTGCAGATGTAGAGTGGTTCCCCGTTCTGCGTGTTGCCAGCGGGGAAGGCACCGGCCGGGACCTGCCCGTCGCGGGCCGGCAGCCACCGCAGCGCGTGCGCGGGGGCGCAGAGCACCTGCAATTCACGTTGAAATATCCTTAAAGGCTTTAGCTCTATCACTAATCGTCAAAGATAAAAATATAAACTTACCTCGAAATTATGTACCAGCAATTCTTTTCCGTTATAAGGAATATAGGCAGCTTTGCTCTTTACTGCCAATTTTCCCGGCACGCACTCTCCATTGTGATGGGACCTGATAGCCCAGATAGGGCTTTTGTCCCAAGCTTCCACGCCAGCGACGTACGCCCTAGATGTCAGTGAATCGACAGAGTGGGGGGTGGCTGGAGCCCAGTCGATTAGGGGGACCTCTGAAAACACGAACATTATGGAACCTGACTATCTACACACGTATCTTATTATCGACTAATTGTAATCGCAAATAGCTAAGCGTAGAGTGGACTGACTGAAGTATGTTTCATATCTATATGATGCCTACTTATCTGTAACAAATGAATCATATAACTGTTCCTAGGACCAACATTAGTAAATATGTAAGTTCTTACGGTCACTGACAACCACAGGCGGGTGGTGAACTACTTGGACTGGTTCTGATTGTGGTGGTAAGAAGGGGGTGGGCTGGTACACGTTGGTGATGTAGGTCGGGTGTCCGTGGGAAGGGCGTGGGGGGTGCCCCGGCATCGGCATCATCACAGGAGTGGGGACGAAGGCCATGCCCGGGGTGTGAGGGGGCCGCCAGGGTCCGTGGGGAGGCCCGCCAGGAGGAACTATGGCCATAATTGTTACTGTTACTAAAGCACTCGAAAAAACAAAGTAGATGACAAAGACCACACACAACATAAACGAATAATCTATTAAAAGTACCTACACAAGTATTTAACCAAGGTATAACAACAAAAAACAGGAAGTACTTACAGTGGGACATTTTAACTGAATTCTTGTTCCAAAATCAAGCAATTTTCCAATTGCTTTGTCGAGTATTCACCGATAATTTCAGCCAGGTTGTTTATAAGAAGTACGTATTGACTATCGTATCAGCAACCAGATAAGATAAGGTTATGTGCCATAAGGTAAAATTCATGGAATTGCGAATGTAAATACTACTTAAATAGTTACACGTATTTGATGATTTATTTGGCTTTAATTAGTCACAGACTAACAATGATCTTATATATTTGTGAAACCTAGTTAATGTAATGTCAGAATGAATTTAGGAACTTAATCCAATTATTATGTTTAATCATTTAAGAAATATTGAAGTTTTTCTTGGTAATTTCTTAATGAGTAGGTACTTAATAACGTAGAGGATGGTTGTAAAATCGTATTAAGGGCATATAAATAATAATCAATTCCAATAATTTAATGATCAATCGAATCAGAACATGATCTATCAATCAAATCAACTTAATTTTATTTTAATACTGTAATATATGCTCGTAAAAATGTATACCTACACCATTGCTCAGTTAATCTTTTAGGAGTAAAGTGAAAATGATTTATCAAGAATTTCGCTACTTTGTATACATTTCAGCCTTTTTTGGGCTTAAATATCCTTTTGTTACTCATCCTAGAGCTTTTAAAATTGAGCTGTTCTTTAAATTTTGGTCCCTGTTGGTCGTTGTTTTATTGAACATCATCTGTTATAACTGGCTAAAGATCCAAACTAATGCTGGAATTATGTCAAGCTTGTCTAAAATTCAAGTAACTTTGGATGTAATTGTTAACAGTTTAATAATACTTATTGGCGTTGTGAAAGGAGACCGAGCTATGAAAAAAGTTAACCGTTTAATTGCTTGTATCTTTCGTGAAATCAACTCTTCTACCAGTGTTATAACACTTATTGCAACCAGAATTTTCTGCTGGTCTTCAGGAACTATTACTACTTACTTGGTCATAGTAGCAACTGAAATAACTCTGGAGTATTCAATATCTTTTGTGTGCAAAATTGCAACATTTATAACATTGTTTCATCTGATTATTCATTTAACAATATACTTGTTTATTGCACGTATGATTAATCAAATAATTTCGGAGAAAATGACAAAAAAACAAATGTTTGATACATTCCTTCAAAAGACAGGCACGAAAAATAAGTTGCGTGGTTTCTGTAGTTTTAACATTCTGCAAAAGGATAGTTTGAATAGCAACACAAATATTGATTTGAAACTGTTGTGTAGATTTTTTAACGATCTTAGTCATTGTTTGCGTGTATTGGAAAATTGCCATGGGTTTCAGGTGAGTCTGAAAATCATTTAGAATTAATCTGCCTTTTAATAGGAAGATTACCGATTTGACTTAGTAAATTATCGTAAAATACTAGTTCACGACTTTTGCTAATTTAAAAGGTACATACTTTAATTTTACTTGCAGGTCCTGCTTAGTATGTCCTCCATGTTTTTCAATGCAGTAATTGCTGTAACATCGTTTAGTTTGCAGTATCAGGTAATTACCCAAAATCATATGAGGTGAAATTCAAAATTCGATTTTATCCCATTCCGATTTATCTTACAGAACAAATTTCCCTGGCTGGTAGCTGTAAGAGGGGTTCTTCCTTTCTTTTGGGGTTTTCTGCTTAGTTTCATAAGTGAAAGGCTAAACAAGGAGGTGGAAACAATGGATATCTTACTCATGAAGTATTTGATTGATTTTCGTTGTGGTATGTAAACTTTGTCGAAAACAAAGTGATGACCTGTGCAGTTTTGTATAAATTGTTTTTTTTTTATTTATCTTATCTAAAATACATCTTGTATTGTTATTATCTATAGGTTTTTTATTACGCAAGTATTAATGAATTAAAGTTTATATTATCGCGAAATAAACAACAGCACCATTTAATTCTATTTTAAGAAACAATTATCGACAATTATATTTAAACTTGCTACTGACGTTAGCAAGATTGACAACTTACTTAATATAGTGTGTGGTAGTTAGTTCGTCCTTATAACTATCCACACTTCTATCACTTCTGACAAGTAAATTTTGCCATTACATATAACACATTTTCGGTCGTGTCTTTTGAATGTTTTCAACTAAACTATGTATCTTACGTAATTCAATACGGTTTTCACCATCACTTGCTTTTTTTTCAAGATGGTTCGCAACTATAAATTCAGTATGTTAAAAGAGTTTACTATTTCCAGATGAACCAACTCGCCGTGTCCTGCAAACCTTCAAGCAGGAGCTCCAGACTTGTCCCCTCAAGTTTACCTGCAGTAACCTGTTTGACCTCAGTTACGGAATGCTGCTGGGAACTGCCTTGAATGTCATCACTTACAGCATCATTCTTATACAGCTGCTTTTGGTGAAGTAAAATACGGTTAGAATCTTATATAAGGACTACAATTTATTTAAGTTATAATTTTGAACATTAGTTAAGGCGCAGATCCTCTGTTGTGGGTACGATGGGCATTATTAGTTTTTTACGTTACACTTTTTAACGCTTTTTTCTAGACGAGAAATATCCTGAGTTTTCCTTTATGACACATTGGAGTTATTTATTTAATGGTTGCGTCTTGGATGTGGATCGCTGTCCAAACCCATAAAAAGTAGATCTTCTGTCTAACTGATCGTTAGATCTGGTTTTTTTATGCGGCCGACTCGGTGCCAGCTGGCAAGCCATATGACTGTAGTCGATGACCATAAAATGCAAATATGTTCTAACCTTAGATATGTAGGATTGGACTTAGCGTATATTATGATCTGCCTCTGTCCTGCAATCAGCGATGTTTAGTAAATATTTGGACATTTGACGAAACAGAGCGTTGGCTATGACTAGCGCTTAATTAATTGGTTGCAGCTGCTTTTACAGCCATTATAGCGTCCAGCGTTGAACTTTTCGCCAAGATGCTTGACCAGGCAGTTCACAGGTATATGCTATAATTTATATTAGGATTTTCCGAAACGAGAGTTTTTGGCGTAGTTGTGTGTCTGTGAACACAACCTTTTTTGAAGGCTGGATCCACGCCTGCATTAGGTTCTATTGTTAAAAACTGTGGGTATCAATTCGTTACATAATTTGCGTAAAAAGGAGTACAATGTTTTTGCTTCACGTATTGATATACTTAATGCTGTTAACTCGATAGTCACCTATACAACACTGTTTTATTACTTTTTATTGATCTCACCGATAATATTTAATCTTTCTTAGCAATAAACGATTTGAATTACGTAAAAGGTACAACAATTTGATCGTCAGTGTTTCCATTTTCATCTCGAAGAGAATAATCACAAGTGGGCTGGGATTTCCTTTAATATGTTTACTCTTTGTCATTTGCCGCTAGATTATTCCATTCGTTATCGTTATTGCGATCTGTGTTTAAAAGTTGTTGACATGGAAAAGTTCTACGGCATTGAAATAGAATAGTACCTATTGTTTACGCAAATCACATATCTAACTTTATTAGCGTAGATTTCAGAAATTGATAATTAATTTAGATTATAAAAACATATTTATATTTTAAAAGAGTAACTATCTATCAAAACAATTACTTAAATTACTTAGGAACGTCTTTAATGGAACAATACATACATAGGTAACCTACAAGCACCTACATTAAGTAACATAATATTTATTGTAACGATCCTTACCACCGTCAATTAAGTGATGCCATAATTTTATTATGATGTAAGTATTATTTCATTCCGGAAATTCATTGGAAAGTGGTCATTATCTACTTCCTGCTTAAGATATACTTTAGCCAATTGATACAAAAACAAATTTTAAGAGAAAAATAATTCGTATCATGTACCACCTTGAACAGTACATGATTAAGGGTAATAAAGATAGACTGTTTCATTCAGTTTTCATTTAATATATTCGTGCTATTTTATCTATAACTAGACTTGTGCTCGCGGCCTCATTTCAGACTTCCAAAGCCTTAGACCGGAGCCTAAATAGAAACTAAATTCAACAACAATATACGCAGAAAACTTATGTAGAGAAGATTGAAAAGTTGTGGTCGCTGCTTGTAGTCATCACTTACACTTTAGTTAGCTGATTGCCCAGAAACGACGATTTACTTTGCAGAATAAGTAAAAACACTATTCGGTTTGAAATAATCCCGAAATCTTATAATCTGTTTTTATGCATAATTAAGAACAAAAACATGTCTAAACATTTTTTTTGCGGTACACAGTTTTTCTTTTCGGAAACAGTCTTTATACCCCACTAGTACTATGAACTGAACTAATTATTAAAAAGTATTGAGTAAAAAGTGGTGAAAGATCTTTTTAGGGTTCCGTACCTCAAAAGGAAAAAAAACGGAACCCTTATAGGATCACTTTGTTGTCCGTCCGTCCGTCCGTCTGTCAAGACCCTTTTTCTCAGGAACGCGTGGAGGTATGAAGCTGAAATTTATATCAATTACTCAGGTCTACTGTCCCTTGAAGCTGTGAAAAAATCAAACTTCTAAGCCAACACAATCAAAAGATACAGCCGTTTATGTCGCAAATTTTCGACACTTGCAAGGGAATCAAAACCTACAGGGTGCTTCCCGTGAACTCAGAATCTTGAAATTTGGTACGAAGCAACGTCTTATAGCATAGATAAAGGAAAAATTACGAAAACCATAAATTTTTAGTTACATCACATAATATATTTTTTTTAATAATTTTAACCTTACTACCCATTTCCTCATAAACGCGTAGAGGTATTAAATTGAAATTCATACCAAATACTCAGGTCTATAATACCTTTAAGCTGTAACAAAATCAAACTTATATGTCAACGCAATCAAAAGAAACAGCAATTTAAGCTGCATATTTTGAAACTCGCAAGTACTCGCAAGGGAATCAAAACCTAAAGGGTACTTCCAGTCGACCTAGAATCTTGAAATTTGGCATGAAGCAACGTTTTATAGCACACATAAAGGAAAAATTCCGAAATCCTTAAATTTTTAGTTACATTACAAAATATATATTTTTTAATAAATATAAACTTATTACTTTTTTCCTCATGAACGCGTAGAGCTATCAAGTTGAAAATCATATCAAATACTTAGATCTAATTGCCTTTAACCCGTGAAAAAAAAAAAAACTAAGTCAACGCAAAAACGCAAAACGCAAAAGTACAACCATTGATACCGCATATTTTGAAACTCGCAACTACACGCACGGGAATTAAAACCTAAAGACCACTTCCCGTTGACATATAATCTCGAAATTTGGTAAGAAGCAATAGCTTACAGCACAGGTAACAGAAAAATTCCGAAAAGCTTAAAATTTTAAGTAGTTTTTGCAGGTTTGTACGGAACCCTCGGTGCGCGAGTCCGACTCGCACTTGGCCGGTTTTTTTTGAAACCACTCAGTTTTTCCAAAGATTACTTTCTATACAAACTCACAAACTTTACTTCTGTATAATGTAAATTACCACTTGGTAATCTTTGAACACTACTTTATTGGAGGCATTTACCTAATATTCTTCTTCCTTCAGCTTTCTCTTATCTTCTTTGGTACTAAAAATAACCGTGTTTATGCGTGATGTCCTAAAAATAAACATTTGATAACAAAAGGAAATTAGATTAAGACGTAGTATAAAAGCGGTTGGAATCAACAGAGGTATATCAGACATCAATAAATCATTGACAAGTGAAGTAACCCTTCAGAGTCCTTAAATAAATTTACCTACTAAAAATAAATAATATCGAACAAGTGAGTATTAATATTGTAACAAAAACTAATATTTTTACTTTACTACGTTTTTTCGTAGCTGCTACTACGGTTACGCTACGGAATCTGAGGTCTCTTTCGTAGCATTCATTAAACCAAATACTAATTGAAACAATTGTACCTGTTATTTTGTTAACTAATATTATTATTTTCAGAATGCAACGCCCAACCTATCCTTCTGCTCGTCCTAACTGCTACGGCCCTTGTTTCGGTATGCCTGCGAACTACCCTCAAAGATCTGGTTTTGGTGTTCCGCAGCAAGCTGGACAGTTCGCGCCATCTATGTATCCACAACAGAACTTCCAGCCAGGATCATGTTTCCTACCTGCATCAGCATTGAGAAGACCGCAAGTAAACCCATGCAACTCGACTCCGCATAGATTCGACCCGTGCTTTCATTGAAGGAATTTTAGTAGTGGCGTTTTTGGAAATCTCTCTGATATTGGAAATGTTGATAACTATCACTATAACTAGTTTTTAAGCTCTGTAATCTCGAATGTAATTCATTCTTAGTTAATAGACTTATTACTTATATCTAAATGTTACGTTAGTTTTCTTTAAATCTCTATCCTTTTCAAAAAGGTAGTCGGTTCGATTCATATTTCTGATTCTTAGTTTTTAAACTGCAATCGTATTTATTCCCAATTGAATTGTTTACGTGAAAAATTAATTTAAAAATGTTTAAAATAAGGAAATTAGAAATTTAATAGAGGCTATGCTAAAAGTATACGCATACAAATAAATTTGCTTTACCAAAATTAACTGCGTGTAATTATTGACTGATTGATTTAATTTTGAAACCACCTAGAACAATTGAAATTCAAATTTGAAGTGAAAAAAAAGTGAAGTCTATAAGTAAGAATATGGTAAGACTAGTATTCAATACATACACAAAAGTTGTTTCTCTTTTGATAAAAAAAAAGATCTTACCTACTTTAAATGAATGATAAAATGCAATATACCTGTAAAGACAGATTATGTTGCAAACGGGTCATTGCTTCTTTTCTGACAATGATTAGCATCGTTAAAGGTTCACTTTATGTCCAAAACCTTGAGCGTTAAAATGCTTTTTATTTACGCGTCAAAATTATCAGAGTAATTAAGCTTAACCCATAAGCCTAGGTATGAAAATGACAAGACAAAGAGAAGACAATCGCTTATGAGCTGAAGCGGCATTTCTAAAAAGTTACAAATGATAGGCAAGACAGGGAAGAATTATTAATTTATTTGCACAATGCAAATATCGGCATTTTAATTACAACGGGGCTAGAACAGGACAATGCAAATAAAATCTAGGAAGTTACCTACCTTGCCTACTTCTTTACAGTTATTATTGTGGTTGCTAAAAATGTATGAAACACTTTACGGAAAGTAAAACTAAGAACCATCAAATCTCCATATCAATAACTTTTTAGTTAAAAAACGACTTCTATACAAATTTAAGACTTATATGGTTTTTCCCCTTGGATGCTATTGTCAAAACTATTGGCAACTCCACTCTGTTGAAAATTTAATGAGAAGCACTAGCTTCCAAATAAAAAAAGAATCTTCAAAATCTGTTTACCTAATCGGAAGTTCTGAGGTAACAAACATAAAAAAGAGTCGAATTGAGGACGTGCTACTTTTTTGAATTCGTTTGAACAATATGCAAGGAGGCTGAAGAAAGTTTTCACTCTAATTAATTGACAGATTTACGTTTGGTAAGTTCAGTCTGTTTTTACTTTGCCCAATGTGGGGTCTTTTTCTCATCTGCCCTAGCAAAACTGTCAAATTACCGACTGCCACAGACAGAGACTGGATTGCCAGCATCGGCGAGAGGTAGAGCATGCTCAGATACGCTGCCTTTTAATTTTTGGAATATAGAATGTAATTTAAATGAGCAGGTGTCCCGCGAGGCTTGCTTTTGCCATTTGACTGGAGGCAATGCAGACCGAGTAGAATCTTCGGTAACCAGGCGCTTTACTCTTACTCTGACTTCCTCTGGCTATACGTAAAGACATAGCGTCTCTCTACGTATAGTGTGTGATTTAAAGAATTTCCATTGCGTCTCATTAATTTTCATTCTTCATTTTGTTTCCTTCTACACCACTACCGTTTTAATGGAACAAAAATTGCAAATGTTTTCCTTTTAAATAGTTTTATTAATACAAACTTGAAAAAACAATCATCCTAAATATATTATGTTAACATTTAAGAGCTTAAAGTTTAATCTAAACTTCTTATTCAATCTAATTTTGACTTCTATCAGTTCTGACATCAGTATCCGCTTCTTCTAATTTCGCATCCTTATCGTTTCCTTCCAGTAAGCTACCTTTACTCTGTTTCTCAATTTCATCTAAGTCTTTCATCTCTATAGTTTTCTTTGGGACGGCTTCTTTACTACTTTTTCTTCTTAGTGTTCTTGTGGTGATATATGCTATACATTGTACTGCAGCTAGTGTTGCGCCTGGAATGAGCCAAGCATCGGCGTTGAATGGAACTGTGCTTTTGTAGAGATACGAGTACAATGGCGATGAGACCGTTTGAGTGGCGGATTCGAGAGCTCCTAAAACGCTGTAGATTTTGCCTGAAACAAAAGTTTCAAACAACAAAGTTAAAAAAGATTATTTTTATTACTTACTTAGTGTATCAATATTTACAAATTATTACGCGTTTGTCTGTATTTATTTGCGTTCAATTCCGTGACAATGCTTTATGGTCGAGGATTAAAATTGAAATCTAATGAACGCGAAAAAATACATTTCATAGTATTGTTTCTCAGTTGTAGTTTTTTTTGTTGAAGTTTCGATCTTTAAAGTCTCTTACTAAAGTCATTGAACTATTCTATTTACCTATTGACTTAAGTAGTATAAAATATAAGTTACAGTTTTGTGTTACAGGAAAGTCTAAGAATCAGTGAAAATTTACGTAAGCATGGGATTTACCTTTTTACATTTTACAAAGCAAATCCTCGAAAATTTTATTGCACACATTATACATAAATCCACTATGAGTTTATTTTAATGTAAAATGGTCGCCGTTCAATTTTAAATGTGATTCATTTCGCATTTGAACAGTAAGTAAAGTAAAACATTTGAAAAATGTCAAATGTTTTGTCAAGTGATTACTTTTAAAATAATGTGTTTGCTAAATGAAATGATTGTCAAATGATTATTTGTTCTATCGTTATTTTTCAAATGAACATCTTGTCTTTCGTTTTTTGGTCAAACATTAGGAACCGTTACCTACCTTGTTCATTTGGCATTATTTGTTTGTTGATTATTGGTCTCTGGACCACTTGGGAGCCTTGGGCAATAATACCGATGAGGGGAACTGAAATAAAAGTATTTACTTAGGTCGATAGCAATAAAACTTATTAATACGGGAGTGTCAAAGGAAATGTCCTATAGCACAGAAATATACTCTTTCAGTAGACTTAAACTCCGTCATTTTTATTGGATGAAGGCCTTTATAACTTTAAACAAATAAGGTAAAGAAGCAGAATTACGCAAAAGTAACTTAACTTTAAAACATTTTGTCTACCATTTTAAGTAAGTTACTACAAAGAGAAAAAAGTAATAGGAATACCTAAGTTTAGCTTTTTATTTGTACAAATAGGTTAGCTAAACTTTACCATTTAGAAGATTTAGCCATAGGTTGCAATTTCATAAGAAAAACTGTTAATATCATCACTTTAACCAAATTAAATCATTCAATCAACGTTTCCAATGCTAGGTTTAAGGTATCATTTTTAAAATGTCCCTGAAGAAGACAGGGTACAAATAATGAATTTTCATTCAGAATCCTTACTTATAAACACGATAACGGTAGACGAGGCGTGCATGAGTCCAGTAGTAGACAAGACGTACAAATTATGATTTTTCATTTAGAATCCTTACTAATAAACACGATAACGGTAGACGAAGCGTGCATGAGTCCGGTAGTGGACAGGATGCAGGACGCGCAGCTCAGCGCGCCGACCACCTCGTCCGACAACTTGAAGCGACGCTTCAGGACTGTCAGGATCATTAACGTCCCTGGAAACAACATTGTAAGGTTCAATTTTGATTGCAGTTAAAGATTGATTCTAGTCAGACGTAGGGCTTGGTTGTAAGAGCCAATACTAACAGCGTTTGGTTGGCACGTGTATTGGCAAGCGCCGTTCGTTGGTGATTTACGCATGGGCTCATATACCTATGTCTTGAGTATAAAATAATACATTTCTAAGGCTGAGCGTTGATTTATGTTATTGCAATCATAAAATAGATATAGAGTCCTGAGACTTAAACTTCTAAACTAAATTACAGTTCTTTCGTTTGGCACACGGTCCTATTTGGGAAGATCACAATGATCGTCGTTTCAAACAGTCTTTGGAAGGGGTAAAAAAGATCTAGAAAAACCTTGTGACCCGCTTCCTCCGAACTTCTCGACTTTGAATCATGAAATAAGGAAATAAAATAACAATAAATAGATAGTCAGTCCAGTCAACTCGTTTTCCCTGTTCCTAGTCGAAGGTCAAGAAATAATAAATATCATAGATGGCTTAAAAGCTGGTAGCTCTCCAGGTTATGATAACATTCCGACTAAACTGTATAAGAAATGTAAACTGGAACTTGTCTTGCCAATCGCACATATTTCAAACCTTAGTTTTACATCTGGCATTTTCCCCACTATCTTAAAATCGGCTATTATCACACCTATTCACAAATCAGGTGATAAAACTTTATCGGCTAATTACAGGCCCATCTCTTTACTCAACGTCCTTTCCAAAATACTGGAGAAACTAGTTAATAATAGGCTGGTTACGTTTCTTGAATCCAATGGCCTGTTATCTAAAAACCAATACGGCTTCAGGAGAGGCAGGTCAACAGAAGATGCGGTTCTACAGCTGACTTCTACCGTAACAAAGAGTCTTGACCAGGGACAAAAGTGTCTCGGGGTATTTCTAGACCTACAAAAAGCATTTGATTCAGTCTCGATCCCACTATTACTTGCCCGTATGGAACGTTTCGGCATTAGAGGTACACCCCTTCTATGGTTCAAAGATTACTTAACAAACAGAAGTCAGCGTGTGAGAGTTAGTGGGACCATAAGTAACGAAGCTAAATGTACACACGGTGTACCGCAAGGAAGTACGTTGGGGCCTAGTCTGTTCCTGCTTTATGTTAATGAACTGTGTGACATACAATTACAAGGTGCTAATACCCTGATGTTCGCGGATGATACTGTACTTCTTTTTAGAGCCAAAACTTGGAAGATAGCATTTAATTTAGCTGAAAGTGGTTTGAAAAAGGTTAGTTCCTGGCTAGAGGACAGTTTATTAGCACTGAACCCTACTAAAACAAAATGCATCACATTTTGTATCACTAATGCTACCTTACCAAAACAGAAATTTACCCTAAGAGTGCATACCTTCCCGTGCAATAGAAAACCTTGTACCAAGACTTTGTGTAACTGTCCCGAAATACAAACGACAACGAATGTCAAGTACTTGGGTATTATCTTGGACTATAAACTTACATGGAACCTACAAATTTCTGCAGTAAGCAGCAGGATAAGAAAATTGATTTTTGTCTTTAAAAATCTAAGAGACTATGTCCATGATATTCGACTCATTCAAATTTATAAATCTCTTGCTGAGAGTATCATCTCCTACTGCATATGTTCGTGGGGAAGTGCATGTAAAACTTACCTGATAGAAGCAGAAAGAGCCCAGAGATATCTCCTAAAAGTCTTAAAGCGATTCCCTTTTCGACATCCTACAGTCGATTTATACAAAACCTGTAAAGTTTTGTCTATTAGAAAACTTTTTATCTCCCGATGTCTCTGGCGCTACCATGTTAAAACTGCTCTCTTTCTCAGAAATAGGATTGTTGCATCTAAGTTCCCTAAACCTATGTGTAGAACTGAATTTGCAAAGAGAAGATATTCTTACATCGCTCCTCTTTTATACGACATTGTATACCCAAAACTAAAAAGATCGACATTTTGTAAGAAATATAAGTTTAACAAAGTGGTCCTGACTTGGTTGTTCAAGCTTGACTACTATGTTACTGAAGAGCTGTTCCATACCTAACATAATTATTTTTCTTTGAATAGGATGTACTTTTATATGTTATGTTTTTCTTAATTTTTGATTACAATTATTTTAATTTTATCTTTTTTATGCACAATTGAACTTAAATTTACACACACACACACACACACACAACACACACCCAAAACACACTCAACACTCACATACACAAACACTAACTCTTTTCTTTATAACTTTGTGGTTGTAACGATATTTATGCAGTTACTATAGTTTATTGATTTGCTATCTTGTAACTTGTTTAATGTATTATCTGTTCATAATTCGTTATGACTTTGTATTTTAATTTAGTGGGGAAGACACTGTAGCCTGTCCCACAGTTTCTAAACTACTGCAGGCTGCAGGGACTCTCAATTATTGTAATTACTGTATAAATATAAATAAATAAATAAATAAATAAATAAATCATTAAATCATAGTTACCGAAAAAGCTGATAATATTTCTGTAAGCTAGGAAGGATCCGAACCAGACGTCATCGAACTTGAACTTAAACCGATAGTACATGTAGGCCAGGAGCACCTCCGCTGTGAACACAATAAATATTTTGTTTGATGTAGTAAATATGGTAACCTGTTAAAAACTCGAATTTCATTTACCCGAATCTTAAAACCCCGAAAACGTTTGGTAGAACTTTTAAAAGACAGATTTACCGAATGACATTTTTTTTTAATTCCTTTTTTTATTTCCCAGATTAATCAATTTCCAGGTGAACTAAAACCAAATTTTCAAAAAATATTTTTTTGTTACCCATATTCTCATAATCCAGATATAGCTATGCCAGATTCTCAGAATACTTTTTTTTGTTTCCCTTCGTACCATTTTCCAAATAAACGAATACCAAATTTTCATAATATTTTTATATTTAGTTCCCATACAATCATATTCCTGATAAACTATTGCCAGATTTACATAATCTTTTTATTTGGTTCCCATACAATTGTGTTTCAGCTTAACTATTGCAATGGGAGCCGCTCCTATTGCATAACGTCGATTGTCCCAAAATCGTTCGTCATACATAAATTGTCATAATCATCAAAAGCATAACACTCATGTCGCAAAATTTATCCTTCGCATAACTTTTAAATGGCATAACAGTCTCGGCATATTATTCTTTAGCAATAATGTATAAAATTCCTAATTTCAATTAGCATAACATCCTCTTCATCAGTCCTAAAATGCTTTATCTTGATTTGGTTTGTCATAACTACTTATAGGAAAAGCTAATTTTATTTGGCATGTTTTAGGTCGACCAAATTATTAAAATTATAATTTACAATTTTGGGTATGCGCTGTTTGTTCATATATTAAAATAATAGGTACGACGACGAGCGAAGCGAGGAGGAGTGTGAGGTTGAATGGTGACCATACAGTGCGCAAGCCGAGCGTACCGCGGCAGCGGTCGGCGAAGCGCCAAAACCGAAGTTCTTTTCTAAAAGTAGAAAGCCATTTAAAATAATACTAGGATTTAGTTATTCTAGATATCGTTTATTTGAATTTAAAGAATCTTGATTTTAAAAATCTAGATATTGTTTGTCTGGATATTAATTAACTGAATTTCAAAAATTTGTGTTTTAAAAATCTGGCTTTTGTGCATATGGATATCGGTTATCTAGATTTCGCGCATTTAGATTTCGTTTGTCTGGAACTCATTCGTCTGAATTTTAAAACGTCGTGCAAATGAATAAATGGGCAAATGAAATTCGGAGTTGCGATTATATGGCAAACAAAACGTCGAAATTCTAAAAAACGGGATTATGAAAAAATTTCCAAACGTTTTCTGGATTATGAAATTCGGAATATTAAAATTCGGGATTAAGATAGGTAACCAGTAAATATACTGGTTCAAATATCTCAATAGATAAAACCAATTAATGATGACTTTGAAACACGTTATGAAAACCATTATCATCTTAAAAGTTTCTTAAATAAAATAGAAATTACTTTAGCAACTTATATACCATAAAAACTTAGGAAATAGTATTAAGTTAACATTTCTTACCAGATAATAGCATTTTATCTCCCAATGCAACGACCAGCATCAGCAGTATGATCAGCCTCTTGTAACCTTCCCTTTTCTTTAACAAGCATGTGAAAGCGTTCAAAGGGAGCCGCCAGTTGATAACTGACACTTTGTTGTCATGGTTGACATTGACGTCTTTCACAACGATGATAACGTAAATGAGGGATGACAGCTGGAAACGGAAGATATGTTCATTTTAAAGTTCATTGCGTAAATAATGATTCCTGTCAGGGTGCGAAACTTTATAATGTCAACTAGCTTTCCGCCCTGCGGTTTTTCCCGTGGGAATGAGGCTTTTTCCCGAAGTAAAATTATCGTTTTTTCTTCTTCCCTGGGTGTCGAACTATTTCTATTCCAAAATCAAGACAATCAGTTAAGCCGTTTTTACGTGAAGCGAACATATAGACAGACGGACAGACAGACATTTTCACATTTATAATACTTCTAGCGATCCGCCCACGCTTCGCAATAGTGTATTTTTGGCCGACTTGATCACAAAACAAGAAATTTTGGCAACTCTAAAGTTTTTTTTTAAATGTTCCATATGTACAAATTTAAATGAATAAATTCCCTAAATTATGTCGAAAACCTCATCAAAATCCGTTAAGTAGTTTCGGAGAAGTCAGCGGACAAACATACAAACAGACAGAATTGGCGACTTGGATTTATACTATGTATTTATGTAATGATAATGATGATGGTGATAGTAAGGAAAGACCTACAAAAAAAGCCCTTCGCAGTCCCTATATACCTATCTATATCTTAAGTGTAATAAGGATTAATAGCATGAGTAAAATAAACGCGTTAAAATGAAGTCCAATAAAAATCAAGATATTTAAATGAAAAATGGTTGTTGTGCATCACTCGACATAGATAGGTATAGTGTGTCGCGGGCTTGTCGGTAGATATTTATAAGATGTTCAATTAATTAGAACATTTTATGGTTCTATCTTTTATAGTTAAGGCAGCGTACGCAAAATTAGTAACTTTTCTGGTTGATTTTTTACACCTTGTGTCCGAAAAACCCAAATATCTTACGGAACCCTATTCTTTCCAAAATTTTTAAAATCGGTCCAGTAGTTACGGAGCCTTTTCGACACAACCAAACAAAGTTTTCTTCTTTATAATATTAGTATATAGTATAGTATAGAAGTATAGATAAGTATTAATTAAAAAACAATTCATCATAGTTTCATATCATTTATCGTAGTTTTAAAATAGAAGTAAACGCTTTAGTCAAGCTAAGTACCTGTAACAGTAATACAAGTGGGAACACACCGTAGAATCCTAGCTGTCTGTACAGAAGAGGACCACTGACTGCTCCCACGACGTGGGCTATCTGTATTGCTGCTCTGTGACCGCCCATTGTACGAGTCACGTCGCGGCCTGTGGCATGACATACCTGAAATTGTTGCAAATTTAAAGTTTAGCGGAAGACAATCGAGAAAAAGTATAAAAAGCAAAGTTAAAATGATAAGTAATTGAGGTTAATATGACTTGAGATTTAAATAAACTTACGTCACCAATATAACTGAAGGCCATTGCCAAAAGGAGTCCAAAGTTCCCTCCCAACGACATCGGGATCTGCACAATATACAGAAGCTGTACCGTTGATGCTCCTGGGAAGATTAGCAGCAGCAGAACAGCCGTTGACATCACGCTCATCCCCACTAGAGGCAGGATTAATAAAGGTTTCCTTCTACCACTGCAGTCACTCCAAGGACCAACGAAAAGTAAAACTACAGTGGCTATGAGACCACCCACGAAACTTCGACTGATGTTCACTCCAGCAACCACTACTTGGCTTTCTGCCTGTAACAAAACATAAATTTACATCAGTTATTTACAATTTCATGGTACTTTGTAGCATGTTTTTTGAGAATGGACTTTGAAAATGTAATTAAATCATGTCGTGTAGTTTAAATTCAATAAGGACATTCTATCTTGGTTATCGTTATTTATTCTTGAACAAGATTGTCAGTTATCTCAAAAATAAACAAAAAGCAAGTACCTAATGAAGCTGTTACAATTTTATACTGAAATCGATCTTACAAAATACTATTAATGGTCTTGTGCTTATATTAATAAGGACGATAATTCAATGATCAACGTCAGTACCGAATATTATCATTTTTATGTCTAAACGAGCGCCGGCGTTATTCCTTAAAAAACAAATGATTAATAGCTGATATCTCTCCTGATAATCGATACTCACTTCTGCAAGTCGGAAATCTTCGCCAACTCCCTTGTTGCAGATCTCAGCTGGATACTTCAAGTCCACCATACAAGCAGTTCTTAAGTATAAGTTTTGGAGGGAAGTCTGTCCAATATTGATGGCCATCATGGACCCTATTAACACTGGCTCTAAAAGAATCTTCCATTGCTTCTGTGGTTCCTTCTTCACTGAATCTGATTCATGCAACTCTTGGCAAGATCTGAAAATAAGATCATCTTTCTATAATATTTTTTTTCAATCTTGAGCGATAACAATGAAACCTTAGTATTTTTACCTACTGATTTTATTTAAAGTAGAACAAATTTTTTAAATATTGTTTTTGTCAAATAATGACAATACAGACCTTAATTTTTCCAATTCCTGGAAATCGGCTGTGCTTTCAGTCATAATTAGGTACTAAATTCTTCAACTGTTCTCATAACAAAACCACTCTCTCTATAAAATGGACTCTTAATAAAATAAACGACTTTAAGGTCACATCGCTAACACACGAGTAGGCCAACACAAGGAACATCTGTTAATGTGACTGATAAGATAATATTGAGTCTGTTTGTCAATTGAAAACACACCGCTGATCTAGTTATAAACAAATGACACACTTGTTAATAAGACTGCATCTAAACTGATCAAAACGCGATGCAAGGTCGCTGCCGTTTCCTGTGTTTTAATACAAAATTATTTTTTATCAAGCACAGTAAACAAACGCTTCCTATCGCGATGGCGAGCGACAGTAAACTACAAGTGATAGATAAATGAAAGCAATTTAAACCAACGGCTAAACTGACAGGTTACACGGTTTTGGTAGCGGGTCGGTAGCTAGACATTATCAAATGCAAGATATGTTCGTGGATAATCTTGATCGAAGAATTATTCGACGCCTGTTATTTATGACAATTTATTAATAAGGTACTTTGGACATTAACACCTTAGTTAAGTATCGCAAAATTCAGTAAACGCAGGCTTAGTTAAAATTATACTCAAAAACTTAACTATAAACCTACTATATTACAATTGCAATGTTTTTTATGTGAATAAAAGTAAGCACATAATTAATTATTTCTAGTAGAACCTAAAGGGAATGTCCTACGTGATAGAGAGCACATCAGCCAATTTCATTCTTAGGTACCTTTCTTTAGTGTCATATTACAATCACTATATCAATGTAGATTAAAACTGACGTAGATTATACTCAAATGTGATTAAATTAAAATTACCAATAAAAATAATCATGATTTACTAGTTCGTGTTCTGTGGCCGAATGGAAATGACGTTCTTCGTTCTTTTAAAGCGCTACGTAATCAAATGAATCTTGAAAATAGAAAAAAAATGGCTTGCTAGACAAGGGCCAGCTACATAGCAGATTTCATTTTACATTTCGCCCTTAAAATAACTCCCTCGATCCCAGGTAAAAACGAAAAAATATCCAAAACAAATAGGTAGAGTTGTGACCAAATTATAGGTACCTACTGTCTGGGGATAAAATTTATCCACTTAGGGAATGCCTTAAAAATAATTTAAAACAAACTGAAATATCGTCGAAAACCTTAAATTCCAAACTTTAGACGATACTTAAAAATGACTGAAATAACTACTGCGTAACAAATTAGAAAAATGCTCCAAATTATTGTTCGAATCGTTCAGTCAATGAACGACATTGATCATTGCTCATTTAGAATAGAATGCAGTAGTGAGCAATGCTCACGGTCTCGTCCAATTCTAAAATACAGCAGTTGGCATGCGTACTCGCAACGACGCGTAGTGTTTGTGTAATTACTATCGTTACTATTCGTAATCACTTGCTGTAATTTTTTGAAAGTTTATACTCTGTGTCTCTGTGATTTTAAATTTTCGAACGTCTCTACATACTCTACGATAACGTCTTGTCTTTAAGCGTTTGGGTTTGCGTCGCGATTATTTTTACCTTACCTACGAAGGTATGTAAGTCTTAATAAATGCATTTGTCTATCTCGATGGATCAATTAAATTATACCTTAATTTACCTAAAAGTTTTGTAAGTTTATATTTGATTCCGTTCAGCAAATGCTTTCCTGAAAAACAGAGTAATCAACGCTATAATTCGCTTGTGTAAATTACCACTATCTGTTTCTGCAAACCAGTTTGCATTACAGACTTCTTATATTGCACAGGAAACTCCAGTTAATTACATTCGTATAAAGTTTAAATTACTTTGTAGGTTCGGTAAAGTGGCCTTAGTATTCTCGGTTTCGGTTGTGCGGTCTTCTTTTATTTTATTAATGTATTGTTTCAAGTGCTAGTACCAGTTTTAGTATTTAATATTGTGTAATAACAAAATTCTAGATTATTCATACATATTCTCCGAAATATATGTTTTTATTTTATTTAAATTGTGACACCTCTTGTTTAAGATTAAAGAAGTTCAAGAGAAAATTTGGTAACTAACATAGCTGTTGCAAAACATAGCAGTTATAAAATACGTCTTAGATAAATACAAAATCTTATTTATTTTTATTTATAAACAACTATCTATATGTTAGATTCGTCCTCTGAACATCCCACATAAGAATTGAATGACTTCCATATAGGTAACTAACTGGCCTTGAAACCTCTACTTGCTAATGCCTAGTCGTAATTAGACGAAGTCAAAGATTACTCACTAGCTCACTTGTATAAAAGAAAAAAAGAAAATTGAAAAATAGAACCTCTACAGATTGTTTCAGGCCAGTTAAAAAAAAAATAAAAAAATATATGTCTTTATTGGAAGCTCAGCAGGAATTTAAATGAAAAGCAACATTCAGTTTGATAAAAAATACAGTGACCATGTGTCATATAAACAATGGTAACTTTATATGGTTTCACAGCTATTGATTCGTTTATAGGCCGAATACGCAAGCAGAAGGTTAAGTGCTTGAGTATGGTGTTCGCGGTAGAAAAAAAAACATAAATAAATTTGAAACCAATTAACGAAGTGTTTATCTAATAACAACGCCTTTAGCAATTTATTAATGAAATCATATCCTATTTACAGTTGTAGAGGGAAATGTATTTATTTCTTAAGTTCCCTTTATTGGAAATCGTCAAATTAAAAATAATCACGATAACTTGAGTGAAAACGACCGCTCAGCAATCTATTTTTGTCTAAACACCTATACTTTGAGAATGCTCAATGGTGTGACGTCATTTTATCGATCACTGCATCTATTTTACAACTTAGGTTGCCGCGATTATGGCTTGTAATGCCCGCAGTCCGCACTACAGGCCCGCGCAAAAGTTATAACCTTAAACCAAATAAACACCGTTGTTTTGGTTTCTATTTCCGTTTTAAAAAAATACTTTTTTATAAAATTAGATTTAAGCTATGAAAATGGCAACACTGTTAAAAGTTATGGAGGGTAAAGTTAGTGATTGCCTCGGAAGAGCGTAAGGCGCATGCGCGGATAACATGGCGTCATACGGAGACGACCTAACTACGGGGTAAATTGGTGGTGAGACACAGGGCCCCATTCAAGGTGTTTTTGCTGTTTTTTGCACGTAATGCAATATTAAATCATAATTATGTTAAAACTGAGAAATAATTAAGCAACAAGTGAGGAAAATTTGCTACAGGAAATTAGGAAGGAAAAAAAACATATTATCTAGATTGTTATTTAACTTGTAGATTCACCTTCCGTGTTTATTCAACAAACTCACGTTTCGTCAATGTTTGCAATATTGCATTCTTTCAATATTCAATTTAAACAAGTTCTGGGTTAAGTAAACGTTAAAGAGGTCAACATTGTCCAAATACGTCCCTGTGTGGTATTTGCATTCGGGCATCGTCGGCAACGCTCGGGATTTTCCGCGAGGCACTACCCCCATCGAAGATGCCTTCGCCACAATCTGAAAAATCTTTACATTATTTCCACTTTTAAATCCTAAATACTGTTTTATTTCGTGTTAAATGTGTAAAAATAGTTTAATTATGTGACTGTTTATGTGTGTGCACTGGAAAATCAAAGTTATTTGGTTTCAGTTTAGTGTTTGTGTTATTTAGTTGTTGTGCTACGAAACCATAAAGAGCTGTCCGGGGTGATTGCAGATCCGAGTTAAAGGTAACTTATATTTTGCACCCTAGCAACGAATTAGAATTTTGCAACTCTACCTTATATTGTAGGGTAGCTTTTATAAAATCTAGGTAGTTTTGCACAAGGTTTAAGTAACACTATTCCTTCAAAAGGAAGTATTTAACGAATCGTGTATGAAAATGTAGAGCGGAAATCCAGCCCCTATTGACCCAAAATGCTTAGTCGGATTACAAAGCAACAGTGTCTTTAATATATTTTTACACGTACAAGGATCATATATTTAAGTTTTTGTTTTATTTTCAGGCTTAAACCATGAAAGCTATAGACGACGACGATGTCTGAGAAAGGCGAAGTTAACAGAATGCTCGGTAAGTCATAATTTTTTATTTCCTTACTTAGATTTAGCTATTTTAAATTGTGTTTTGAAATCCAGTAGATAGTTTAAGAAGTAAGTAATTATCTGAAACTTCTTCGCGTTTATGAACGTCCGTCGTGATTTTCAGTTTACAACGCTTTTTAAAAAGGTATTTTGAAAGAAATTGTGTCTACATTAATTGAATGTATAGGTATGGTGTGTGTGTTATGTGTCTCGAAATATCAGGTCTTATAAATAAGTTTACTTTGATATACGAACATAATTGGTGTATCGACAGAATTATTTCTTACCCATTAATAATTTTCATTAAGCACATAAATGTTTGAAAAAATAATATATCTACTCCGTCTCCAAGACGCTATAAGAATGACACAGCCGTATACTCAATCATTCAAACTCAATGAGATAACCAATTGATATCTCTCTCATATACTTTAAACCAAGTAAACTATCACTTTAATCGTTACCGTGCACAAACAACGCTGTTATGTGTAAAATTAAAAATAAAAACAAAATCACATCATTAAAACTTCAGAGAAAAAGTGTTAAAGTGCGTCTTAAAAATCGGGAAATAAGCTAATTTTCATATAGTGGTAATGTTCGTGGTTGCGTGGTGTGTTTTTGCGAAAATATTGAATTTTGTTAAAAAAAGCGTAAGAGATCCAAATGTTTCACATCCTGAAGATTATTTTATAATGGAAAGCGGAGAAACAAAAGGTACTAGTTAACTCTAATAAGAACTAACGAATCCGTTCTGATTTATGTTTTTATAATTTCAATGACCTACTTTATCAATTAAATTAAATTAAATTCATAGATAATAATTTATCGTTCATTATTTTATCTAAATCGTACGACTGATTTACCATTGTTTTTTTCGTATTTTTGATTAAACATATCAAAAAAGATAATTGCAAGGGCAACGTAAACCTGTGACATAAGTTCTTCGTCCTACGTCCTACGTAACGGCATAGTAAAAATACCTACTCGAATCTAAAATTAGAAAATTGGTCCGATAGTTGTATTACGCATCAGCGACATCTAGTTCTTATGAAAGGAACTTCTTGCAATAAGTAGATCGATGTAAAGAAGATATTGGTAGTTCAGTTTGAGTGTTATCTATTAAGTGGACTCGATTTATAAGTGATTTTTATAGATGACGTTGTATTTACCTTGAAACGAAGAATGAAACAGATTTCAGATCCAAATAATTTGAAATTAAGTAAAGTACAGGTAGGTACATTTTTCGAGGAAGGTACCTACCTACTATGTTTGCCAAAAGCAGAAGTAAAATTTATTAAAATATGTGCGATAAAAGTTCGATATTTAACATACGACAATATATTGGTGCATTAACATAATTTGTTGGTAAGCAATCACTAAAGAGTTGGCAAACAAAATTGTGTTGTAACCAATAAATCTGGCATAATTCCTTAAAGTGTATGATACTCATTTAAAATATAGGTTATAGCGTCTCCGGAATTTCGATAAAGTGGAGAATCTTTGAATATTTCTGGATCTTTTATTGCAGTTTTATTATAATTGTGTAATCATACTGGTTCTAAAGTATGTTGTATCTCATAATTCTTATTCGTTTCATGCAATATCAGCTTAGTTTTTGTCTGGACTATTTCAGAATCAGAGGTATCTCCTAACTAGTTTGAACTGTGAGGACCGGTTTCTGTTTTTATTCAGTTTATTCGCTCTTTAAATGTAGTAGCTACTTAGCAACATTGTCTTTGAGTAGACGATGACTTTTTTAATATATCTGCATCTACTGTAGGTACTTTTACTTACATTAGCGTGGATTATTAAGTATTTAGGTACCTATAACTTTGAGAATAATTACATTACTGAATATAGGAAGATTTATTGGAAATTTTGTTTATTTGTTCATTTTTGGATGGCCTACGTTAATAGCTCAATATTGTATTATAAGGTACTCTATGTAAATATGATTTGCCCATATTTTCACCTTCCAAATCACCAATTCAAATTATGTCAATACGTTTTTATTATTTCAATAGGTGTTATTTTAAAATATGCAACAAAATATTAAAGTTTTGAATGATCCTAGAAATTGCAGTAGGTATCCATATAGGTACCGTTATCGTCCAGTTATGATGTGATCTCTCTAGTTAAAATAAAAAGGTTCGGTTGAAAAAATAGAACCTATAGGTGTACTATATTTTACAGAAGGCTATTTTCAGTTCGCATTCAGATAAAAAAGCTCTATAGAATTCAAGAATCGAGGTCAACATGGCGAGGTCGTTCACTTACACCTCAAGTCATGGCTGATTTGGCAAACAGTTAACTCCAAACTACCGCATTTGCCCCACAAACTAAATAAAAGACATCTTTTACATTTATGTCAATTAATAAAAAAAATCTTTTCCTGGTTCATGAGCGTAAGAATTGCATCTTGTGGGAAAACCTAATAAACAGGCATAAGAATAGGCATTAAATCCACAAAATATGATCAAAATATCTGAAACAATGAAGGCATATTCATTTAAATGCTTAGGATAAGAAATACAATTGAATATTAGTTATAATAATTCTCACGGTAATTTTTTGCGACTGAGAATATGTGCATGCTTATTCTCCCGCCAAAGTTTTGTATGACGGTGTGACGTCATCGCACCATCGCGGCGTGAAGTCGGCGCGCACGATACGTCAGTAACTTGCGCAGCGCTTGCGCTCTTGACGTTTGTTTTGTACGGCGGTGCCGTGGTTTTGATCCGATTAACAACGTTTGTTATTTTATTTAATGTTTCACTTATTGGATTTATGTTTTCTTTAAATATCCGTTGTATCGCTTGATTTGACATTGCGAATAGTTCGGTGAAAACTAAGTTTACTTTAGCATTTCCTTTTGGAATTCTTAAGGCCAATTATGAATGTGCAATGCACCGCGATTTCGTTTAGTCACTTTTTATTGCTTTGCCTTTTGTTACGCACTTTGAATATGAAATTGTGTTCCGAGTATCAAGATCGTTTGTTAGTGTCCGCGTTATAGTGAACTAATCCCGGGTGATATATCTGTCTCTCTCGCGAGTCCCGAGTCCCGGGTGTTCCCGCCCGCGGCTGAGTTCGCGTTGTTTGGTCCCGCCCCCCGCGCCCCGCGCCTCCATTGATGCGGGGCGCGATGTGCCGCGCAGGGACACGTACGGGATACCGCGTGCCGCTCGCAGCTGTCACGTCAAATCAAGCGATAACGCGCACATACAACAAAAACATTAATCCAATTTCGTTTCACGTTGCAGTGTCTTTACTTGTGTTTTGTCACGCGCAAAAACAATGTGAAAAGTGGTTGTTAATAAAATTTTCAAAGTAACTTGTATCCTTTCTGACTTGTTTTTAATAAAAAATCGATCGCAAAATGTGTGGTGTTCCAACCCTCGTGTATCGAAGAAGTGTATAGTGATGAAGAGGTGTAAAGTGTAATTCGAACACTCAAAAAGGATACATTGAGAAAAGAAAATGCGGATCAAGACCTATAATGAATATCGCCCGAATGGTAAACATCTTCCTACTACCTATTACATTAAAGGTTTTGAGGGTAGATTAAGATACCTACATATTTGCAAGTTTTGTTTATTATTGACGTTGCTCTTTAATTTTGACTCATTTCTTTCTTATTCGTTCTAACATTCGTTATTATAAGGATGTAACTAAGTGTATTACGTACTTAACCAGCACAAAACAACAGCGTAAAAAATAAAAAAGCTTTTCTCCATTCCATATCACATTAATACGTTCACCGCTCTGGAATTGCTTTTATATCATTCGCGATATTACCACTTTCACACTATAATGGAGTTAAGCTTCAAAGGATATTACTTACACTCACGTAACAGGGTAAAACACCAATATCAGCATGGTATAAAAACGATTTTTATCTTTTGTAATAACCATTTGTTTCATAATCCTTATCAATGCATTTCTTCGTTGCTATTCACAATCTACTAATGATAAGTGAGTCAACATTTATGTTTGATTCAATTGATAAAGCTTTGCGTAATTTTATCTTGAATACCTTTGAGAAACTATGGGAGATATGTATACCACTGCAAATATTGAGTTTGAAATACCTAACAACAGGAAGAAAATCATTAAAGCAATTTGTTTATGGATGATATCAGCTAGACACATTCCATTAAATAAGGATATCTTTGCCGATCGTTGAGTGTCTTCGTCAAAAATCTAATAGACACTCAAGTATCGAATGAAATCCTAATCAACGAAATCTCTTTTTATGTAATTATAAACACACATTTCAAATGTGACGATTCATGTAGAGGAGGAGGCTAATAACAGTTTAAATGGCGAATGACTCGTCCGTTGAATTGACTCAATTGAGACCCAGCCGAGGTCGGAGTGGTTTCAACACTAGCGCACTGTAATTACAATAAAATTCAAGTAACGGCTTCCATATGGTACTCGTATCTCAGAAATACCAACAATAAGACGGTGCTGTTTATAAAATACCTCGACGCTTATAAATATTTACAGCGAAGCCAGATTTCGGACAAAAACTGGGTACCGTTCCGAATGGAGTCGAAGGGGAAATGTAGCTTTTTATAAATAGATTTAAACCTTGAAAATGAGGAACCTACTAATATCATAAATATGAAAGTTTTGAGTGTTGTAAATCACGCGAAAATTGATAAGCAGGTGTAAATGAAACTGGGAGATATGTCTACGTATGTATAGACTTTAAGCTAGAATAACTCAACTTGTATTTTTTGCTACGGAAAATCAAATATTCCATTTCTGTGACTGAAACTGAAATCTAGTTTCTACCAAATAAATATCGTTATCGACTTCGCAAAAACTATATTTCTCACCACATTTTAGGCTTACGACAAAAATTCTAATCCTAAAAAACTATTGCTAAGCTGAAAACTAATGAAATACCAGTTAGAGATTCCAATATAATAGACACTCAGTAACACGCCACGCTGAAGTTGTACGAAGCTTCTATTGAAATAAACTTGCCTACTGGAAATGTATTGTTTCTACTAACACAATATGCTGGTAGTTCCACTTCCGACCCCTGACACCGCCTACGCAATCAAGAGCACTCTCAGATTCCTTCTCTTCCCTTCATATTAAAGTAAAATAAGTACTTATACCTATTATAATATGAGAATAGCTATAGATAGAGGACCGACGGCAAACATATTAAAAGTGACGAATTGAATAAGCTAATAAAGTATACAAAACAAAGATCTAAAAGATACTGTCTGGAAAAATAATGTTTATAATTGTTGCTTAAAAACAACAATTATTAACGAATAATATACCCGGTAGTGAGAAAAAACCGTATGCTAGTTACAGGAAATGATAAGCTTCAATGAAACATACAATATTACAAAACTACAATTATTATCTAGATAAATCTTAAATTTACGTTTGCAAATGCATTAAAGGCCGTTAAACTTTTGATAGAATTTACTCACGTATCTTGTGATTGCATATAAAGACAATTAAAATCAATTAGATTATTGGAATCGCTCGTAAATCTTGAACAACATGTATCGCGGCTACTTTCTTTTGACCACTTTTGGTTCTAGGTTCCCTTTACCATATTTGTCTTTAACGATAACAAACGAGTAGAATTAAAGTTTCCAATTACGTTGAGATTAACTTACATTACTACTTTCTTTTCTTCTTACTAGTTATTCAAGAGTTCTGTGATCCTTGTTCTTGGAATATTGACTTTAGGGGAATAAGGGAAAATAACCCCTGTTTCCGCACTTGAAGCCTCGATCGATCCTGGTAGCTCCCCACTGTCTGGAGAGTCTAAAATCGATACTGCCCTTCGTGACGGCACTTATATTGACTTTTCCGTTCCTTGTCTGATGGAAAATATCCCTTGATATCGCAGTAGGTTTCTATCAACTATTAAAACGTATTTTTTTCTTGATCATTACATTTGCATTTCTTTGGCTATAAGAAATCTTCATTCTCGATATTCGTAGCTTATTGTCATGTCTAGTGAAGTGATATGATATGATAGGCGTGAAAATTATAAAATTGCAGTTGTAATTGAGATCGCGTGCTATATTGACTGCGTACACGCAGATTTAGCGAAAGTATGCTGCGCAAAGTGTTAGATTTCTTATATTGTGTAACGCACAGTACATTTCGCACTTTAGGACCCACCATCATGCTAAGATGGTGTTAATTTGAATACCGATACAACTTTCCCCAGTTTTATATCTTTCACTGAGGTTTCGTATATCTTACTATTGGAACATTTTGCGAGAAAATTTTAGTGATTTCAGTAAACTTTAGTTTTTGGGTACCACTGATAAAAATGCACGTTTTATTTGGCGGATTTTTGTGTCATTAAAGTAGTTAATATCTTTTAAAGGTGACCCGCATTACATGTTATACAGAAAGCACAGTTATTAAAAATGAAGTAATGCTAATAAGATTCAGACTTAATATGACGTAAAGTCAAGGATCAAGATAAAAACCACAAATATTTAAGAGCCAAATATGGAACGAGACAAGGTGTAAGGCAGGTGAACAGGCTGCAGATGTTGAGCTCAAAATATTAAAAATCAACTCTCGATTTTGTCATTACAATCTCAGATACCTAATATGGTAATCAAATCTTATCCCAAAGTAAATCAATTTTACATAACCATTTATACATTTAAATGTTTCCAGTATTTACCTCAGCAAACATAATAAACCTATGATATTAGTGCTAACTGCAGCTGAACTTATGTAGTTAAATTCTCATTAGAATTTCATTATTTTGTAAATACCAAGTTTGTGTAATCGTATGTGTTGAATGCGATTGCCAAGAGCAATCTCTCCTCCGATGTTGAATTGATGATACATAATGTAAAAACTGGTTGAATTTTAGAATAAGCTGCTTCTGCGTAACGTGCGTTAAGTAATTTATTCTTTGCATAATATGATACTCTAATTGTTGTAATACGCTTCGTTCTACTTACTTCATATAATTGAGGAGTTATCCAGCATGTACTTCAAATGTACTTGAGAGTAATCTCGGGACGGGTTTGAATGTCACTAACCCGACACCCACGTTTGGAACAAGAATTATATATTTTTTTATTCATTTTTCTCGTCAGTAGTTGATGGTATTTATTACAGTCCGCGTTTTTATTGCTATTAATCTGTGCAGCAAAAAGTGTTACGAAACCCGATCGATTCGACCTGCGACTTTTGATTGGCGTGGGATTTTATAGGACTCTGTTGAAATCTGAATTTAAAAAGTCCTTTAAAATTTAGAGCATTTACATTTCGAGAAAACTTTATATAATGTCTAACACTTGTGAAGGTTTCTCTTTGTAAACGTTCCGTGTGTTATATATTCTTGGAAAGGTTAATGTAATAAAGGTCCCCCAACTCCGCTTAAGCCTCGGTGAGTCACTGTGCGTGCTTTCCCGGAATTTTCCGAAGATTTCGTCCCCAACATGACTCATATTCGGGAACGAAGTTTTTTTCAACCATCTAATATCTTGTTAGATCGCTGAAATTGTTTTTGGTTACAATATTTTCCAACAGATATTCATTCCCATTCTCAAACGGCAACAATTCAGTTTCAAGAATTTCAGAATTTGCGAAGTCCAAATAACGAAACCGATTCAATTTTGTTACATTGTGATAGCTGGGGAGGGTTTTCTACAATCGGGGTAAAAAGTTTCGTGTTTTTGAGGTGTTTTTCCTGGAATTCACCGTGGGGTTGGGGGGACAAGATAGATTACGACCGCTCTAACCCTCCGTCTGTGTCTTTATTACATAACTATACATAGGTACATAGAGCCTTCGATTTCCTAGCAAAAGTTAGAAAGTTTTCGTCTGAAATGCCATACACAATGTCCATAGATTTTGTAACAACATTTCGTATACTTAAATTTAGGTTACTATTTTTGCTGCTGTGAGGCACATTTGCGTGTTCAACCAGTGGTTAAAAGTCGATATGTTCCCCCTCGCTCATTAAAACATTAATTGTAATAACTCGGGGCTTGTAAGCACATTTAGCCTTGACAATTGATTTATCTCCCTGTTAACGATAAACGAGAACGTTCACGCTACAGCAGCGTTTTGTAAGAAATAAACGTCCTTACCACGGTAATTTAAATTTGGTGGCAATTTTTTTTGCAATTTATCCACAGATAATCTGCTTGCGACACTGGTTTACAGAGATAATTGGATTTTTAATTTAGTTTGTCTAGCTCATTTTATCGTCCAACAAAAACGATATCTGCGATTGACAAACTCTGATTAGATTTGAAATATAATTCTTAAGAGTAGATAGTTAAGTTTTCTTTAGTATACAGTACCTATATACACAACTTGCTGACCGCAGAATAAATAAAAAACAGGTTGAAATCAAATCTGTTGTAGAACCAAAGGTTTCATTTACCAAACTACCTGTAGTATTATGGTAACACCTGTCAATAGGAACACCTTGTTTGAAAACACCAAACCCGGTGTCACTTTCGTTGCAAATGTTCGCAACGCACATGAATAAGTAATACGAGTTTCCGTCTGTAAACAATATATTCGAGTTCTGTATCGAGGCAAGCTGGCCTACTGGATCGATGCCAACTTTCCAGCCTCTTTGCAATACTCCAGACATAGGACATTTTGCAGAACCAAGCTGGATTGGAGATGGTTTTACGGCGTACTATCAAATTATACGCTCTTCCACTTCTGACACTTTATGACGTCCTGAAAGTTATACTAACTTTATCTTGCGAGTTAATTCATCGTTTATTATACAACAATCAAAGGTGTATATATTTGCGATTTTTAAGTCAAAAAGTGAATTTGCATTATAAAATTTGCCCACATTTCGACCTACTTACATTAATGGACACGAGAACTGTGTAATGCTAGAATCCGGAGCAAGGCTTTCAAACATATGCCTACATACACGTTATTGTGTGAAAACAGGTTCCGAGAAAGAATAGTCTTTTACCTATGCAAATGGCAAATATTTCACCTCAAAATTATGAATTGAGACATTTGGAATGTGTGTGTAGGTTTTCTCAGCAGAGTTTGTGAAAGAGGAAATTAAAATTTCTGAAATGTGTAACAGTAGGTCATATTCTATAGAATCGTTTGTAGTATGGTACTTTTTTGGTGTTTGTCAATTTATTTTCCAGCACACTTAAGTGTCATGTAGATAATAAAAATTAGCAGGACCATCCAAATTGTAACGGTTATCTTTCTAAAGTGGGTTAGGCACACCTATTATCTCGTTTAACTAGCTCACCATCACACCGCAGTAAGTAACCATCGCAATGTAAACATAGTTCTAATCACTCTCTTTTCAAAGTCGTGGTTTAGTTTTATGGCAAGCACTTATCGGTTTAATCAAAAGGTGTTGGTTAATTGCTGGATATATTTTTTTTTAAATGTTGAGTAAGTACGTTTAATTTTTTATACCATAATAAAATGATTATTGTTATTTGATTGTGGGATGCGCTAGTTTTTGTTAGAGCTATGATGTAATCAATTAATTGTTCTTAAATTCTTTATAAGCCCATTGTCCCCGCTAGAAAGAGTGAAATAATTAGCGAGACCTTTAATTACCACAATAAAACGTTTTAATAAATGAGAGTCATAAAACTATTACATTTCTAACGGAAGTGGAGATAAGAACAAGATATACGACTTTAATCTACGGATTAAAACTGATTTAAAACATTCATTAATAGCTGTCTACAAAAAGTATTTTTGTGGCCAACACTTTTAAAAAAATACTTTTTAAGGTACAGTTCTTAACTGTGAAAAATGTTTGTAATTTTTAAATTATGCGCTATGTAGAAACATTCCTCATTTAAACGCCTAAATGAATTAATAGCGTTACTCAAACTTTGCAAGCTATTGTTATCTATTGCTTTAACTCACGATCTTTCAAACAAAGCCGGGTTCCGTTCTCAACACTATGTGATATGAAAACAGCGTTCTCAAGCCTCTGAAGAGTAGGTACTTCTAAATATAAACCACTTACAGCTCCAAACATTTAGTAAAGATATAAAACAGATATACCAAGTGTTAAGTGTCTGACACGTCCCGTAGTCGAGAACATAAAGACCTTCTCAATGGGTCCTTTGATGGAAGGAGCGTGCTAATTGCAAAGGTCGTTTCTTAATTAATTCACAGAGTGTAGTGAAATACGTGTGATTCAGTATATGACTGACAATCGAATATTAATATTCTGATTGCAAATCCAGCTAAGTTCGTATGTGTTTACCGCAAACGCTAACTTATTGCCAAATATCATCTTTTAATACTTAACCAACTGTCCAAGACAAGAAGTGATATCGTTTGTCTCTGTCATTAAAAGGGTGCCGACAAGGATAAAATATTAAACAGTCAACGTCAAGTAAATTATATAGGGAAAGTACGAATTTAACATAAATGAACTGCTTACACCTACATGATTGCTTATTGAAAGCCTTAAATATAGTTATGATCGATTCTGCCTCGCATAAGACATAATCATTGTGTTGATTGACTCATTTAATTTAAGGCGTTTGTTATGACAATTTTTTCCAAACCTTCCTATTTTTGTTGCTTAATGTAAATTTATAATTTTATGAAGAAGATTTAACATTATAAAGACAACATATTTTACACCTGCATGATTCTTAATGCAGAAAAATACAAACACAGATCTAACTGTTGCGTAAGGCCAAAATACAAATGGCATTGAAACAATAATTGTTACATTTGAATTAAACAAAACGATAGGCTAACAATTAGATTTAATTATAACATTGACATTGCATTATACCTACCGAATCTGAATTAGAATGTAGTCACATTTTTAGATTTATTTATAAAACTATGTTCATGCCAAATTCTTCTAGCAAAGAATTATTTCCGGATAGCTACTTATCGATACAAAGTAAGTATTGTTTTTGTTGGAAGCTCTGTTTGAGAATACTTGGTGTTCTTGATTTGTTAGATAACCTAATATTGTAAATATGCTTCAATGTGGAATCATAATATATTTAACATGAAAAGTTGTTTCAAGATTATCACCGGAGTGTATTTACTTTTTACATATTACATAGCCTTTTTAATTATAGCCGACTTCAGTAACTTTGTTTAAAATATTCCTTTCGAATCATAAATAATGCATTCATTTGTTAACTTTTTATAAATGAATAGTTACGTCAAACATTTGTATTCAAATCAAGATCAGCTGTGGTTATATCGCAAGCGTTGTAACCGGCAGTTTCTGTCCAACCTTCGTTTCATTAGTGCCATATTCAAAAAGACCTATATCAGTGAGTGTGTTATTATGCAAAATGCCAAGTGCGAGTGCCAAGGTGCGTTGGTCGATCTTGAGCGGAGTTTATTTCTGAGTCGCGATACCGCCCACCCTTGTGGCGTTGAGTTGGAATCATATTCTGTTCGTTGTGTTGTGAATTATGATCGTGTTGCGTATCGTCTGGCGAACGTGATTGATCGCTTTGGCATTTGATACTAGGATTGCCAGGATCATCAATAAAATGTAGCCTACTTGGGAATTTTATTTAGTCGTTAGCAATATGAGTTTGTGGTTTCTTTTAGATTTTTTTTTAAATTTTTTGCTTTACTTATCGCCTTAGTAACAGCGAAAGTAATAATGTACAAATGGGTACCTAAAAGATACTAAAAACGACATAAGCTCCAAAGTAAAATCAGATTTAAATTTTATTATAGATAATTAAATATAGGTATAAACCTTATAACTAGATCATCATTTGTTAGTAATTTAGTTCATACGAGGATCAAAGTCATTTATAATTATAAGGCTAATAATATAAATTTAATAATAGGCACCAACATTTAGGCCTAGACTAATAAACAGTATTAAATACTCAGATGCAATTCTTAAGTTCAGTGCCATGTTGATTGTTTATGCAAACTGGCATTGTTCAAATTTATTCGATAAAAAAAAACACAAATGAAATCAGATCAACAAATTACCAAATTAACTTTCAAAAATTTTAAGACTTTAGGGATTTCAAAGGAAGTTATAAAATTGTTATGCAAAATGTCGGCCTCGATAATATGTACTGTATACCTAAAGATCCGTTATTATATCTTATTTATAGCTTTTCTCGAGTCATCGACGATAATCAGGCGATAAAGATTACTGTTATTTTTAAACTTGAAATTGAGACATGAAGTAATTTTTCACGCTTACATATAAAATTCTTTGCAGCAACAAATTTTGAAAATTTGAATATATGTACTTAGATCAACTGCATCATAGTTCATAGACTGTTTTGTACAATTCGTGTCCCCTAAACATAAACATAAAAACGTTTTGTCAAAAAAAGTTCCCTGATGTTAATGACGACCTATTTTCTGTTTTAATTATTTTAATCAGTGTTTTCAACTATCTAGGTCACTTCGTAACTGCGTCCACGCTGTTTTTAATTTGGCTTCCACAAACGCTATTGGTACTGTGTTTCTTTTTGACAGTTCAGTTAATTTTGAAATTCAATTTACTATTTAGTTTTTACTATCCCAAATCTAGAAAAGCTCAGGTTGTTGAACCACTGATACTAGAGCAACATGTTTATCTCCTGTAATCACCTATCTGAATAACATGTTAGGAATTATCAGATTCGAGTCGTTTGTAAATAAAATTGCATTCATTCTTGTTTGGCTGGACGTGACTACTTTCTTTTTGCAAATTTCACATCCTCGAACAAAACTGACGGCTTCTGAATAAATGTTTAACTGCGGACTTGCAAATTGCCAGGTAAATAGAATTGAATTTGTCTTACGAAGAAGGACAAATTAAACGGTTTATACCATTTATTCAAATATTAAAATCATCATGAATATGAGATGTTTCTTTTTAGAATGATATGCTATTTCTTAAACATATTACAGCGATTGTAGTTTGCAATCACTCAATTGATGGTATACCGCAATGACAGTTACTTTCTAATGTAGGGGATCTGTCAGACTACCTATAACTTAGACTGGCTGGTTGTTTTGACCTTTTGGAATTGAGCATTGACACGTGGGAGAGTTATATGGAAATATTGCTGGTTCCAGTAATAGATGACTAACGTTGAATCATATCCGTTACATTTATGGTAACGTGGTTATAATTTAGGTATCTTCATTGTTAGAATTTTTTAAGAATAATGCAAATTTGGCTTGTAGTTTGCCATAAAGTCAATACTAAGTCCTTACCCAAAAATCCACGACCGCAAGGCCGCAGTTACCGAATGTTTTTAGTATCAGCAGCCAAATATTATAGTCATTTAACTAAGGTAAATTAATTCAGATTTTATTTACTTGTATTAAAGTCGGAATTAGAATGCTTATCCTCTACACGTCATGAACAAGCGCCAAGCGAACCGGCGTTCGGAACAAATCGATTTGGATGCAAGCCGAGCAGCGAAGGCCCAACAATTAACTTACTAAGTTAATCAATGTAGTTGTACAAATTTAAATGTGATTTACAGTCAAAGTTGTATGTTTAAATTTATAATTTATGACCAAACCTAAACGGATTCTATCGCTGTCACTAAGTTGCACGTTCAATATTGTAAGAATATTATTCTTACTTACTTTGTAACAAATGGATTATTTTGTACTATATTTAATATTATCTTTATTTCATTCAACATTTATTAAGCTTAGTAAAACTGTTTGAAGAGAAAATTGATTGACTATAATTAGTTTTGGAATTGCACGGCATGATTTACATCTTAGATGTCGGTAAAGGCTTCTAAGTGGTAACATTAATTTTCTTGAATGCTAATTGCATAGAGAGTTAAATGACATTTTTCGTCTCCCTCATATATGTGAAGGTTTGTATGAGACAGGCAATACGAAAAACTTTTTTGCGGTAGACGAAAATTACCTAAACGTCCGGAGTAGTCTTAAAGCATTATAAGATACTAAAAATTTGCTTTAAAATTTAGCGTAAGAATGAAATTGCTTTCACCTAACAAAACCTTCAAAGAACAACTTTGCTTGTTGAAGTGCGAAATTCTCTCAGTGGGTTATAAAAACAAACTTGTTCCTAAAACAGCAAAAACTAACAATAATGTCCCCGTAACGTTATTTATACAATTGTCTCGTCAATAGACAGTGAAAACAAAAGTACGTATTTTTGCAATTGGTTTATAACAGAAATGAGTTCAACAATTTTTACTCGTAGGTATGCAAGAAAATCTTAAAACCTGTTTGAATAGATAGCAGGTTGTATAAGCAATCACCGCAAATTACTAAGTAGAAGGCGGAAAATAAGAAAAAAACCTGCCTTGATTGGCGCAGTCGAGTCCCTGTGATTAGCAACCTCATCTTTACGGTCAAAAGCTATTGGAATTATACCTTCTCCATGTAAGATTGCTTCTGGCTCCAAATGCGGATACCCTAACGACGTTATGTTTACTTCCTCGGTCTAATGTGGTACTTTAATGTTCAACTTGACAATTCCATGCGTTATATTAATGTCTTTTGTTTTTATTCCACTTTCGCCGAATACAATGGTCTGTCAACGACACCCACAGTGGCAGTGGAAAGTAATTTGGACCAACCCGGGTACAATAGATTTACAAACTGTGACATAGCGAAAGTTATACTACATCATAGAGACTAGATGTGGTTAAGTAGGCACATTTTCGTTATACTAAATAAACATCTTTAGAAATTAGGTTTGGTGTAGGCGGTTCTAATAGCTGACCGCCATTAATTTTATTATGATTGCATGTTTAATATGTAACTTTTATCCAATCAGTTCGTAGTTCCTTAAATGTTTTATTTATTATAGTCTGTGGTTATAAATTGAAAGTCAGCATTTAAAATTTTGTTCGTGAAAAGTTGCTCAATTGCAAGTGATTACAAGCCATTGTATTTATTGGTTGTGTGGGTAGTTGCTATTATGTTGTGCCAATCACGATGATTATTGAGTGGCATTGTAGGTGTATTTACTAAATATATTGACTCTCACTTTTGTCTTTCGTATTTTTATTAGTTTCTGAGTTCTTATTTGTATGGATCTGTGCTTTGCTTTCTCATTAATAGCGTCGTCTGTTTCTTTAAAGTTCCCAATGTTGTTTTTATTGCTGCGTGTGGGCTGCCTCGCGTCAATAGGGCGCTGTGCATTGACAGCCCGCATGCAGTGAACCTTTTTATCGCCGATCGAATTACTTCTGTTTAATGTTACCATGTCATTTACGCCCTAAAATAAACGTATTTCAGTTAATCTAAAACTTTTCAAGACACTGGTGTCTTAGTACATGTAAGTGCGAGTTTTCATGGTTCACGCACTGCTGCTGTGCATTCAATAGTGGTGACAGTTTCACCGTATTCAGCGGTAGTGTTATTCTAATAAGGGCTAGAATAGCTTGTCTGTTGAGAAGTTGTAGAGAAACGAGGTGAGCAACAGGATCACAAAGAAGAGCGTCCTTCAGTGAGTGGTTTGTAAAGGAAGGACGTACGTAGGGGTTTTCATTTCAGTCATCATTTCAACTTGCAGTGCGGTAGTTTACAATTGCTTTGGCATTTCGCGTACGGGTTATATTTTTGAGAGCTGTTTTTCAAAGCTTCCCACTCTTTAGAGATTGCAGTAAAGTTTATGGTACGTAGACTATTTTGAAAGTTTGTGTTCTCTGCAGTGGGCGGTGAGATCGAAAAATAATTGAGACACTGATAAATTATATGTTCCGAAGTTGGAATTGGTTGAGAAATAAGTTTTTGGCAGACATATCTAAGTTTAAGTGACTAATGCAGTAAACTTATTCAATAGTGTTTAAAATCAAAGACAGACTTTCTTTTGAACGTCTTTTTCATTTGTATTCTTATGGCTCTTATTTTACTATAATTTACATGATCGGATCTCTATAATTAATAAAGCACATTATACGATTGATTAATTAAATTCTGCGGATGTTATGTAACCATCACCAAACGTGTGTGATTGCATAAAACCTCGGAAGAGAAGTGATCGGCGCAAGTAAAGTGACATCGATTGATCGCACGCGCACGCCTAACGATCACATCATATTAATGCTTCTATGATATTCGTTACATGTGACGTTTGACATAAATTACGATTATGATTTAGGAAAGTTAATCGCATAAGCGCTCGTAATTATTTAATCGGTTGTAAGTATAGGTTTGTGTGATGCGTTAGGCAATCGTGTTGATTTATAAAGAAAAGTTCAATTAGAATTCAAGTTAAGCTTTTAATTATAGTCATTTAAAAGAAATGTATTATTTAAAAGTTTATCTAAGAATTAATTAATGCAGTTTTATGGCGTTTTACGTAAGCATTATTTGCATGCAGATTTAAATAGCAGATATCGTGTTGTGTAATTAAGCTCAAACAAGTTTTGAAAGATTTATTTGACCTTAAATTTGAATATTTTTGTTTCAGGTAAGTACCTACCTACAATCCTAATCGCAAGTAACCCTTATAAATAACTGCGTATGTATGTGAATTTTCTCAATAGAAAGTAATTAAATAAAAAATATATATATCTTTTACAATTTTTACTAAATAAAAAAAAGATCGTAACAATCCCAATAAGATGGTGAAAACGAAATCTCTACTTATCTAACGACACTCTATTATATTGATTTCGAGATTCCTGTGTTGCCAAGCTTAAAAATAACGCAATCGTTCTCTCTAATGACGTTACACAATCACAAGATGTTGCCGATAGTCCATAAAGTAAGGAAGTTTGATTCTAAGACAATGTGCATCTGAGGGTAAATCACCGGAAAATATAAAAGGAGGTTGTGTGGTCTACTTTGAAGCGTGAGTAGTAACATTTTCTTCTTCCGCAAACTACAATGGCCAGTTATGAAATAACCATTGACTGAACACACGTAACGTTACCGCAAAACGAATTTAGAACTTGATAAAAACTAGATTGTCGATCGGTTTTCGAATTGGTGTGAAATTGGTGGTTAGGCTAAATACTATGAAGTCGACATAAGGTTTCTTACGTCGAGGATTGTTAAGTATATACGAAATATGATAGACTTAGTTTCCAGAGGTTCAGGCTTATAAAAGGCGGAATTCAGTGTTTTGAAAGTTATACTTACTTGTAACCTTAAGAAAAAATGTACCTATTTGTACATTCTACACAAGCATTATGTTCGCATTCTGAACATACGCCAGCTATCACTTAACTGTACGTAACTATAAGCCTCTTGGTCTCGAGGCTAACGATGATATTAAGACGATCTTGGCGTCGAAAGACCCGCCTTATGCAGACGTGATATCTTTCAAGATATACCTACTACTTGTACTATAGGAACATAGTTATATAATGGAGATTGAAGGTCTTCCACAGAGATGTAACGGTAATGTCCCTACGGATAAAAAGTAACTCGTAATTTCCGCATTTGTGGATGATGTACAAATTTTGTTAATGTTTTTTGATTGTCTAGTGCTACTGTTATAGAATTGTAAAGTCATGTTTTGATAGAACGATGAAAGAATAGAAGTTTTTATTAGTTTTGGATGTTTAAATAACGTCTTTTAACTTCTGTAAGGTAGGTATTTAACATTTTTGAAGAGACCAAAAAAGCACGTTTTTACACGTTTGCACTTAAACGTAAATAATGTATTTGACAGATGAAAATTGCCCCAAAAATTGCTATCAACTTACCATTTAATTAAAGAACTGAGGACTATATTTAACTTTTAAGCTACGAGGCCGACAACCGAAAAACTTGATAACTTTTTCCAATAAAAAGATAAATACAAAATGTTAACAGGTAATTACGAACAAAAAACATTTCATCGCTTGAGCTAATTCAAAAAATAGGCGCTAAATGAAGCGGGATATCATTCCAAATGCCCTTTAGCTGTTCATCCATATGGAACGCGTCTCGACTATGGAATCCATTGTCCAGCGGGCGAATACCGGCACTATTTATATTTAATCAAATCCGTTTAAAGAATTTTCGTCTCTATATCGGAACACTATAGAGTCTAATTCTTTGAATTTTTACCGTGATCTTTATGCAATTAATGCAGAACTTATATCTAGTCGTAAGCAGGAAAATGGTAATATTTGCTATATCTGAATCGCATCCCTAATAGTAACATTAGGAAACATTAATTTTGATGAAGTAATTTTACACTACTAAACTGAAAATTCAGATATAAATGTTGATTATTAAAACACAGTGTGCAAGGTGTAAAACAACTTTGCTGACAAGACAAGGACTGTAGCTATAAAAGTACATGTTACGTCGACAAAAGTTGATACTTGACTTGTAATAAAAGGATATGTAATAAGGAACTACCCTTGACACTCAGGAAATGAGTCTTTACTTTAATCGTTTACAGTTAAATGTATAGTTACAGAAGTCTATAAATAAGATTCTAAGTCTGACTGTAGCTACAACATTAGATTTAAAAAAATAAAAGAATATCAAAGCTCCGTTATATTGTTACTCAAATAAGATTAACCCTTGCGACACCTAACCACAAAGCAAAATCAACAGCTTAATGTGTTCTAATCGTGCCATTACTGACTACAATAGCGTCTGGCTCAGAAACCGTTGTTGGGACACAGTCTATCTCGTCCCTTGTAACAAAATCCATGGCAGTTTCGCCGTGGTCAATGACTTCACTACAGACCTTGTAAAACAAGCCATTGTTTCGTACACAGAATTTGCAACCAAATTTGTATTATAATTCAAAGTACGGATCCTTTCAACTTTGAATTTAATGTAAAGCAAATTGCATGTGGAATGCTTTTTGTTTTAATTTTACTCATTTCGACTTCATTTTACGGACAAAAATGATTCTATTCCTCTATTAAGTTAATTCGATACACTTTCGTTCCGTCTTCATCACGTAACTGACAACCATTAGACAATATATCACTTAAAGTAAATTGAACGTTGGAAAATATTATGAAATTGCTATCACGTGCATCCACCGACTGTGAAAGATTTTCATCTTTAACCGTTGAGACATTATACGAAAGTAAATTTGTATCAATGTTGCGTGTGACTTCATCTAGCAATCAATCAATAAGGCCCTTAACGCTGAGCTTTAGAGACATAAATCTTAAGTCTGCGCCGTCGCAAGTCTAAAAATAATAATGCCAAGGCGCAATACTCAGCTTTTTCTTCTTATGTTTATGGAAGCGGTTTAAGATTTATCTAGTGTAGCTAATTAGAAATTTTAGAAGATAGCCATAAACTGTTAATTTATTTAAATGATTCAAATGACAAGAAATTAGTAAATGAAGTTAAAGTAGCTAGGTAAGTAAGTACATAAAGTAAATGTTGGCGGTGCAAAGCTTAATAAGCTTACTATAGGAAATTTATTATGATAAAGGCTTTGACCAGATCAGCGATCTGACTGCTGGCGCCACAGCTGACCAAGGACAGCCACTACTAGTCAACACATTTTCAATACTGTGCAGCTCGCTCAATCTCATTTTAGATCTGGAATTAGTTTATTTGCACAATATTATTGTACTTCTTTTATTTTACAGCGATAGTCATGCTGTATTTACATATTACAAATGTAAAACTAAGTTAAAGTCACAATTTGTTCTAGTTTATTTAGTTACAAGCTTTGAAATTGTGGTATGTTATATTCTGTAATTTAAATAAATATTCAAAGTCACGCATGTATCCCACGTAAAAGTTTATAGAGCGTAGGTTTCCCGTATCACTTTTCACCGTTAGATTCAACCGACCTCAAAGTTTTTATTACAATGTATAGATAGAAGAAATTTTTGATAGGCTAAAAATGTAGTACATAATCCTAAGTCCCTAATATTTTTTACTTAATGGTATTTTTTTAGATTTACGTATGGACGAAACTAAACAATAGAATTAGTTTGGTCATTGTTATCGTGAAATACATTAATGCTCTGACTTCAAGTCCCTTAGACATTTTGAATGATTCAAAATGTCGCCGATTGTATTAATTGTACAGTAGTCAACATCAGCTGACCTATAGGTCCAGGTATTATGAACAAAGGGTAGACGGTTATTGTCTACCGAATGCTGCGTCGTTCGATATTAAAACCGAGGGTCTTTGTATTCAATGCAGGAGTGGCATGCATTAACCCGTGTAATTGAACCATTGCTGGCGCAGACTGACTGTGGGTCTGATTTGCGTATCTAATGTGCTGAAGATTTGCCTTCCGTGATATGAATATCTTACCCTCTATCTGAGAACATTTCTATTTTCGATTTCGTTTCTGTGTTTTATTTTCCATTTTTTTTTCTATAATTACAACCATGATGTAGAACCCGAGAATCCACATTCTCGTATGTAATTTTCAAATATAAACCGCTCAGCGCATTAACAAAGGAAGTGTTCTATTCTACCAAATGGTCAATACGTAGGCATATCAGTTCGCAGATCTGTCTGTTTGGTACATCGACTTGATTAGTCATCTTGTTTTGTCTGCTCGCTTGTGTCACGCTATGACAACATTTTATTTTACATATACAACACCCACCCACATTGTCTTTTGAACAAGTTGTTGCATTAATTATCAAACTAACTATTCATTATTACAAAGGAATTTTATTTAACATTATGATATGGTTATACCAGCTCGAAGTTGAGACTCAATAATATTTTTCATGTTTTTTCTACCGGCAATATATTTCACCGTATCAGTTTTTTGCACCTTTCGATAGCTAAATAACAGCTCTCAAGGTTATTACACCTCGTATATGACGGTCGTTGTTCTGAATTTACTTGAACAGTCATGTCTAGACTTCATTTTATGAACGTAATATTAAATTCATTGTCTCTACAGCTTGATGAAACCTTTATAAGGTCATTTATAATATCTGTGTCAAAAATATTTGAAAGTACATTTACAAATTCTCACATTTTCAACAAGTAGATTTTAGATCGTTTGCCATGCCAAACATTGTTCTATTTTAACATTTTATATGAGAGAGAATAAAACGTTAGCCTTGTTTTAGTCATACGGGATGTAAAATTAGCGAATTGGTCATGCGCATGCAGAAAGTTGGTTCAGCGGTATCTATTTGTGTTTTGAACTTTTCTTCCATCTGAAAGGGTACTCGTCTCGGTAAAATTAGCTGGCGCCGTTTGCACAATTTTGTTTGTTTTGTTTCTTTTTTACCCGTGTTTAATGTTCATTTTTGCTGAGGACATTCTTAATGAGTCACAAGCTAATTTAAAATTAGTGATACGTTGCTAGTGCCCTCGTTGGCATTGACTAGTTGGTAAGGAGTCCTTATTTAGATATTTGCGGTCATGGGCAAACATATTACAATAATTACAAAATTCTCTAATTAAACTAAACCGGCTCCTAACTTATAAAAATACGGTTATATGTGTTTGTCTGAGTATAGGTTTTTATTCTTCAGACTCGCTATTAGTGTTTTATATTTATTTTATCTTCAAAGGCATCGTAAGGTCACCCTTTATAACAACTTCTATTATATTAAGTAAAGATTCTTCTGTTATATTATCGAGAAAAACTGCTTCTGCCGCCTGACTCAAGATCATTAATACCCTGTTGTTAAAATTTAATTCCACAACCTTTTTTGGAGACTTCAAACACCTATTAAACTGCTCTACAAAACCAGACATTCATACTTTTTTATACTTAGCTATCACGTTATTTATGGCGGTAGTCCACTAAGTAGGCAACTAATAATCTTGATTATAAGTCACGTAAAAATTACTTTTACGCCGACACATTAAAACGGATATTTAATTTTGACTATTGTAGCTTCATTCTTAGGTTAAGCGAGCTACTACACAGTTATTTGTTATCTCCTCGGATGTTATTATAATTTCTTCTACTAAGCTACTGGCTTCCTAGAAATTAATTTCAGTAATCGAGGCTGCATAGTCATGATCGATGTACAAGGAAAAGCAGGACGTTGTATTAGATATCGGAATTTGCATTATGTGCATGAAATTGAATGACCTACCGCAGCATGAAAGGAGATAGATAGTGTTTGATTTGTAGAGATCTGTCTCTTCTTGTCATGTCTGACCGTGTTTGGTTGTTTGTGGACGTTTCTCCTGCAAGTGTGGTCCACTCAGGCGCCGGTGCCGTATAAGGACTACGGAGGAGGTGAAAGGTTGCTCGACCAACATTTCTCACGTTATCGTTCTGTTTGCTTTCGACGTTGTGGAGTTTATGACTTTTTACCGCTGGCTTTCAACGGAATTAGAATGGGTTTGTTGGCTGGAGCAAATATAAGATTAGTGAGAGATGAGTGTTCAACAAATTCATCTAATTCTTTTCTAAACATTCAAAGATAGTCTCTCGCTATATAAGTCTTAATTTTTTTTCTATTTCTATAACAGCGTAGTAATTTATTGTATTGTTGAAGTCAGTAGCTACAATAGTTACTAACGCAAACCTACCTATATTCTTTTCAGTGAATAAACAACATCTGTTAAATGGATTATTCTTTATTTATGTACAGTTTGAACCAAGGTTAATGTCTAAAGCAGGCGGACCGTGACACTATGAATTCGTTCGTTTGAAAGTACCTACGTAGGCATTTCTGTTGATATTTAATAAGTTAATTTAACGTAAGTTATGAATTGATTGTCTTTAATAGTATTAGTTAGTAGCTAATAAGAATAAACAAGAAATTTATTAAAAATATTAAAATATAATAAAGATTAAAATAATCACAAAATTATTTTGTGTTTCCGAACTAAGTAAGTTATTTTCATTATAATTTATTACCACACCAAGAATTTTTCAAATAAACCTAGACATTTTCCTCGAATAACAAACCGTTATGTCACCTTGTAAATGTTACCTACCTACATACACTTTCAAAACAAAAGTTGAATGAATTCAGTTTAACTATTCCTGCAGATTCTCAGTAAACTTAAAAATACAAATTCAATTTGTCTAGCAGTTGTATGAGACACAAAAACCTGGTTTTCGTAAATGTTTCTCTGCGAAATGTTTATCTTGGCATTCATTTAATTGCGGGTCGGCGACAAAAATTGGCAATGCTTTTTGTTTTATTTAGGTTTTATTATAAAACAACCATCCAAAGTTTATTTACCCGGTGCTATCAAAAAATCAGAACTAACCTTTGGCAGTTTTCAACTTTGACCAAATTTTATGAAGATTTTTGAAAAAAAATACTTTAACCCCCAAGTACTTAAACTTTAAAACTTAGTGAAGCTGGCATTACCATTTCTTTAATAAAATATCTCTCAGATCTACCTTTTCCATAAACATTTTGGTATTCCGTCCCAACGAGTCGTGTTTACTCAGGAATCCTGATGCAGTGCATACCACAGGAGCATTCCCTGCCAGTTCTTATTTCCATAAATTGAAGGAATGTGCTAAACGAGCCGTAACCCCCACAGTCGCGTTTGAGACAAGATAAACGAGATGCATATGGTCTTACTGAGGCAGTATTTATGCACTTGTATCTACGTACACTGTAAGGAGTACCTTCGGGATAAATCCTTTAGTAAATTCTAAATTTAGATATTGGATAACGGTTTCAAACTTACGAATAAGTTCAATTAACATGCTTCTTTTATTCAACTTTGATCAAGTACTTATATTAGCGGTTATAATTCGTAATATGATTAAAATGGGTATTTTCGATGTACCGACATAGTTACATGTCATCCGCTTCGTCGTTATCCTATAACTTAAGTGACAAAGCTTGGTTTGTATTTAGAGCATATAGTGACTCACTTGGTTCTAAATAAGATTCCTGTTATGGAATGGAATCAGTAGGAATTAAATTAACCAGTATAAAAAAAACAATCCACGAGCAACTCATGCGCTCCCCATCCGATGTTTCATTTGTGATTCACTTGGCTCAATGACGTCACTTGTCTAACAAGGCTCATCCGAGAGTCCACTCCTGGCACGAGTTACGCAATATACACGACAGCTGACCTCGATAATCAATTTTCTAATCCTACTAATCGATAGCTCGACACTTTCTAAATTACGATTTCTTATTGCAAAGTCGATGAAAACTGTTGGGAGCAGCAGCCGCAGGATTCCCTACAAGGCAACTTGTCCAACCGGCCTCCCGCCCACACACCCTTAAATAAACAATAATTTGTAGTTACCTACTTATACATACTTGTATGAGGATAATGGAAATATATTACAGTAAAACTTGTTGAGAGTAAAGTAGCACCAGTTAAGAAAATATTTATAATCGACAGTGATTTACTGCCATAAACCGGGTTTAATGCATAGGTGGAGATTACTTAAGAAATAGGAAGTCGTTTATAATTTATAGTAGGTGAATGGTTTTATTTCATATGTGTGATGTAAGAAAATTTAAAGAATATTGATTGCAAAACATTTACAATAACATCGTTAAAATACAACTTGCCAACGTTTAACTAACATACATATAACGAATGCCAAATCACTTTTATGCTACCAACTAATACGAAAGGAATTGTGTCAAGTTCTTCAATCAATCGAAATGGAAATACATTAATAATAATTCATTTCCTATCTTAGTAGGTTGGAAACTAATACATCGAAGAGTAAGGATCTATAACGTTTACAATATTACATATCTTTTGTTCTCATTTCATATGTTTTTTCTTTAACAAATCAAATGTTTTCATAAAATGACTAGATATACAATTTAAAAGAATAACTTTGGCTTTGATTAATTTTTTCTCAACAGTATAGCACAGTGCAAACTTTCAACCATTCGGATCCTTTCCATTGCGATTCTTCTTCTTCTTCATCGTGTGATGAATATGCACTTTGCAGCACATATTCTTCTATTGTCCGAGTTTTTTGGGAACCGCCTTGTTATTGAGATACCTCTTTACGTTCCCTACCATCGAAATCTCTCTCTAAAGTGTTTTCCTATTAATTTGCAGGGCCACCGCCGCGGCTGGGGCTGAAGGCGCCGAGCCCCGGCGTGGACGAGGACTGCAACAGCAACACCAGCCTCGCCGGCAGCCAGACCTCGCACGATGGCCTGGACGCGCACACCGACAACTCCGGCTATCTCTGGTTTCTCGACTATAAGTAAGTCATCTTACAGCTGGGAATTTAACTACCTCTGGTTCCTCGATTATAAGTAAGTTGGCATCTTACAACTGGGAATTTAACTCCTGCTACCTCTGGTTTCTCGACTATAAGTAAGTCATCTTACAGCTGGGAATTTAACTCCGGCTACCTCTGGTTTCTCGATTATAAGTAAGTTGGCATCTTACAGCTGGGAATTTAACTCCGGCTACCTCTGGTTTCTCGATTATAAGTAAGTTGGCATCTTACAGCTGGGAATTTAACTCCGGCTACCTCTGGTTTCTCGGTTATAAGTAAGTTGGCATCTTACAGCTGGGAATTTAACTCCGGCTACCTCTGGTTTCTCGGTTATAAGTAAGTTGGCATCTTACAGCTGGGAATTCAACTCCGGCTTCCTCTGGTATCTCGATTATAAGTAAGTTGGCATCTTACAGCTGGGAATTTAACTCCGGCTACCTCTGGTTCCTCGATTATAAGTAAGTCATCTTACAGCTGGGAATTTAACTCCGGCTACCTCTGGTTTCTCGATTATAAGTAAGTTGGCATCTTACAGCTGGGAATTTAACTCCGGCTACCTCTGGTTTCTCGATTATAAGTAAGTTGGCATCTTACAGCTGGGAATTTAACTCCGGCTACCTCTGGTTTCTCGGTTATAAGTAAGTTGGCATCTTACAGCTGGGAATTTAACTCCGGCTACCTCTGGTTTCTCGGTTATAAGTAAGTTGGCATCTTACAGCTGGGAATTCAACTCCGGCTTCCTCTGGTATCTCGATTATAAGTAAGTTGGCATCTTACAGCTGGGAATTTAACTCCGGCTACCTCTGGTTCCTCGACTATAAGTAAGTCATCTTACAGCTGGGAATTTAACTCCGGCTACCTCTGGTTTCTCGATTATAAGTAAGTTGTCATCTTACAGCTGGGAATTTAACTCCAGCTACCTCTGGTTTCTCGATTATAAGTAAGTTGTCATCTTACAGCTGGGAATTTAACTCCGGCTACCTCTGGTTTCTCGGTTATAAGTAAGTTGTCATCTTACAGCTGGGAATTTAACTCCGGCTACCTCTGGTTTCTCGGTTATAAGTAAGTTGGCATCTTACAGTTGGGAGTTTGCTGATAGCAGACCAAACTGAGTCAAGATATGCAGGATGTCACCACAACGAAATTGTGACAAATGGTAGAGAGTGATAGGTGTGAAATTTTAGGAACAATGAACCTACTTGACATTTTTGTGGTGTATGATTAGAATATCACCGACACATCTATTAACATGATCTGGGCCAAGATGAGCCAAGTGAATTATACTATATATCTTTTTAGTTACTGTGAGGCAATAGATTGTATCATTGCTTCGTTTTTATGAAATGCCCATATGAAAATCAATTATTTAATTCCTTATATTACTTAGCTCTTGTTTCAGTGTTGTTGAACTGTTAAAATATTTTGGTAGTAGGAGCTTATATGTATGCCTATTGAAGTCATAGACCTAAGAATTCAAACTAAACACTTAAACCAAGGAAGTTGAACTAATTAGGTGTATAAATTCTGTCCAAACTGAGTTAAAATGTTAATTCCACATGATTATGTCCTTATAAATATTCAATAGGTACTATTTAATTCTAGCATAGGTAGGTAGGCTAGGATTCTTAAACTGATTCTTCAACATGTGTGCTTATTTACGTGTAAAACCGGTGAATAACTATGTATTTTCTTATATTCCAGCCCAATATTTCGAGACGGGTCCTGCCATCACACTTCAGTCCTCTCTTCGGTCTCAGCCTCATACAAAGGAATAGGCGAGCTTGCGTCTAGATTCGAGTTTACATCTCGATACAACGATCTCGCCCGGGATCTCGATGCCAATCTCGCTGAGGCTGATATGGAGAGTTTCAAGACTGAGGACATCCACGCTCTGCTGATGACCACCAACTTGCCACATGACACCATTATAGATGATCGAACCAATGATGTAAGTACTCGATTAACGGTAGGTAATCATTTTGATGAACTTGATATCGAATAAAAGCTCAACCATGAAACAAAGAAAGCAAACAAAAGAAAGAAAAGGTCGTTGTCATGACAAAGCTATTTGCTTATTATTTGCCCACAACAACAATATCATCATTTCGATTTTTCAAATAACAAAGCCCTTCAAAATGACAAAAGCTTTAGGAATCTTCACTATTCCTTATCGATTTTTACTAAAAAAACTAAATGACTCAGAGTTGAGAGATCACACTCGATTTAGTTTCAAGGTTCTGAAAAAACAAAAGAATAATTATCACGATTCGCCATTCACAGAATTTAGTTGTTAAATGGCAACAAGTAATTACAACAGGCTATTGTGAGCTGAAAATAAATAACCAGCTGATGCTAACTATTGCAAATTGTTAATTGACAACCATTTAACCTTTACAGTGTTTACACATCATTTGTTTTCAACTTAGGCAAGCGATCTAATAATTAAAAATGTGAAGATATCATATACATTATAAGTATGAATTATTCATATTTAGGTTTTTTTAGCATTCACCACATTCAAACGTTAATTTTTTCCTCATACCTAGCTTTTTCTTTAGCATTACTATTTGTTGTTTAATTCTTACGTTAACTAATTTGGTTCTGGTTACGAGAGGTGGTATAAACTTTTAATTATTAACAATTGTTTGTATATATTTACTTTATATGTATTTATCATATTATTGTATTTTTCAGTTGTACCTTCTTTTTGTTTAATCCCGGATTTCAAGTCATTATGGTGTATTGCAGAATAACCCTCGAGGAGAGATGTTTGCCAGCATCTCGAGTTCTCTCATGGAAAAGTTTCGGTTCGACTGCTCGTTCAGTGCTGAAAGTAGTTTTCAGGTTCGACAAACATTGCTGTTCAGTGTCTCATTTCATTGTTTTAAAAACATTCCTATCATTCCTACCATTTTATGAACTTCTACTCCACATTTGCTTTGAACTACAATTTCATTATTTGTCTTCACATTGTGTTCATCTTCATTCATGTTAATAGCATTACCAATAACCAATACATACACAGATACATGCTGAATTTTCTTCTTTTTAAATTCAGAATACACAGCTAAAACAGTTTGGTGTGTTGTCGCTAGATGGAGTAGATTGCAATACAGCGCCATCTAGTAACAGTTAAATCAAAGTACAAAATATAAGTCGAACATAGTTTATACATTGTCCGTGGGATGGCGTTACTTGTACGTTCATTTTTGTTATTCATTTCTAATCTGTAACCGCAAACATGGTTACTTAGGTAGTAATGTTAACGGTTTAAATGAGATCATTTATTGTACGTAAGCTTTTCCTATATGCTTATTATATAAATCATAAAGTGAGTAATATATGAATACCTACCACAAGTATTTATATATATTTTATTTGTTAGGGTTCCGTAAACCGTAGAGACTTCGATATTTACGCTTACACGATTTAACATTCAAGTACATGTCCATCTGAAACTCTGGAAAAATAATCTTCTTATTAATTTAGTTGATCTGTTTGTGGCAACTTGAGTACTTCAAATTAATCCAATACTGTTTAAGTAACCAAAACAACTGTCACAAGCAAAGTCGAGTTATTGTTACTTACGATTTTTATATTGCGATTTCTTCGACAGAATTATTTATAAGTGCGTTATAAAATAAATTACCACATGTTATATGGAAAGACTCAAAGCACGAGTCTAATTCGTAATTGGCCGATTTTTATCGACGAATTCTTTTATTGCAATAATTATTATTACTCATTTTGATAACAGTAATGACCTATATAAGAAATGTTTTAAATTTAGGTTCATTACTTCAATACAATGAATGCTAGACGAAAACCAGTTATTACTCGTAACAAAAAAGTATTTAATCTGAGTAAGTACTAGTAAATACCTTCAACCAACTACTTCAATTAATGTTACGTAAAATAATTAATAAAACGGTCACATCGCGCTAATCAACGGGTTTCTGTCCTGGGAGTACGCACACATATGAAACTGTCATACCATATTTTGTCGTCATAGAAAAGTCCACGACTTGATTCGAATTTACAATGAGTCTAATTGAATTCGAAGTCCCTTGGGCAGCGAGAGGATAAAATAAGACAGTGCTTTATGTGTGCGTGTAACACATACAGGAGAAATTACGTCAGTTGTATAGTTGTTATTTTCCCGGTCAATCGACGTTCCCCCTTTGATTGTGCGTGTGTGTGTGCGCTATATTTAATTTGTCCTTATGTGTGATCACGCGCATACTGGTGCCATGTGTGAGTGCCAATGAAGTCTATCCTGTGCACCACATCTTCTCAAACATTCATTTTATACTTTTAATTAGAGTAACACGAAAAACCACACGAATTTAAATGCCCTCGTTTGAAGGAACGCACTTTCCAAAGGGCTTCGTGGGCTATTGCAATATCATTAGCAATCAGTATGTTTGTTATCGTTGCGGCTTCCTAATTAGACCCTTGATTCATGCCATTGTTATTACACTAATTATTTGGTGGCTTCTTGCTAATTATGCCCTATCTGAATTGGGCATTACTGAAACTCGATATTAGTTCATTCGGGTGATCGTTACGCACCAGACGTACGCTAGCGCTGATTCATATTTGTGGTGTGTTTGCTAGAAGTTTGAGCACCGCATGTAGTGGCTAATATTAAAATTGATATACCCGCCGCCCAGTCGCGCCCAGCTCCCGGGAGTAGACTGTTCCGTACGGAGTACAAACTGTACAATGATTTGTGTCACATGGAGTACTTCCAAGGATAACCTGGGCTGTCCTAAGGACATTCTAGTTAACCGTGTTTGTGTTAGATAATGCCAAAGAAATTTGGAACGTTTAATTTAGTGATAGTGAAACAATCGACGTTCATGTAACGGACGATTTGAACTGGTGAATGATTTAGTGTTTTTGTAACAAATTAAGGACACGTTAGAGTTAAATGAAAATGGGTGTGTTCGACTGGGACTCCCACAATGGCTACTACTCTGTAAGTTTTGTGTATAAAATAAAACTTTCTGGATACTATGTTTGTCCTTACCGGAAGCACCTTACGGTTTTATGAATCTCATTGTGTTGGCGTCCACTTGTGTCTGACGTCACTTTAGTTCATGACTACATCTTGCCAAATACCTATTCTAAAGTTAGGTTCCATTAATTCTTTTAGTTCTACCTTTCATGGTCCTTTTCCTTAAAACTTTACCTATACAACTTTTAAAAATAAAACCAATTGTCAAACCAATTAATTTGAATATTTATCAAAATATCTTCATTTAATACATTCATTATATATTTTATGACTATTTATATTTTTTTCTATTGTTTTATATGTATTTATGTTATTCTGTTTACTAACATACCTACTTACTTAACTCAACTTCATGAATTTAACAACGGCTTCTGTCTTCACACTAATTAATTGTTGTAATCAGTCAATAGTACATCCAAAACAAAGCTCAATAATGCAATGTTTTTGATGTAGTCGGGTATTTGTCCTCATTAAAGCAGGAAAAGGAATGGAATTGATAACGAGAGCTACGTCCTGTCCATTCGTCCTGAATTATCTCTCTTACAACATACCAACGTTAATGATATTAACAAGAAGTGAACTTCTTACCATTTACATTTTACTTATGCCTAGAAATCTTGGTTCCTTAAACCAGTTTGTTAAATTAACTATAGAGAACCATAATTCAGATTTTGTTGTTTATAAACTACTTTTATAAGGCAGGTACTTGTACTTACTATCCGATTAGATAATCTAGTTAAAAAATTGGTTCACAGAACCCAATTTCCCATTATCTTTATTATGAATCAGATAGACTTATGTAGGTTTGAGCCGTAGATTAGAATTTATTGCATATGTAGACATTTCTACTCTTGTGAAGGTACTTGTAAGTGTAATAAAATTCGTAGAATGTAATTTTAGATCGCGTTGCATCCGCATCCAGAGTCGGAGCAGACGTAAATGTTTATAGTTCAACTGCCTCACAGTGCGAGTTACGAAACGTTTCTAGTAAAACAGGAACATTCAATACGATGATTTATTTAAAAATGATTTCAAAGCTAAAAGTTTTACAACGCCGAGCATAATGCAACACTACTTGTCAGAGCAAATACACTTGAGTCAGACGCTATCACTGTTTACTTTTTATACGACGGCGATAAAGTTTATTCACTGGAATTCGACTTTATCGGCAAGTGATGTTTGCAGGGTGAAGAGTCAGTCGGTTCGATCAACACGATGTCAATATGCAAGTCGGAGCTGCTTTTCTCTCCTGTAAAGGAGGGTGCCCACGGAGTGCACTTTAGTGTGGACAGTCTCGACTGTGAGCTGCCTACTGAGCAGGATCTCATCCTCACGTGTCAAGCCAATAAGGACAACTACACGATCGCCTTCGAGGGAAGTGTCACTAACTACTCGGAGGACAGCGAATGCGCCGATCTACCGGTCATACATAATCATGGTAATTTATTGTCTGTGCCTTTACCATGCTTGGTTAATTATAACAACCTAAACTATAATGAAGCAATTTGGCAACTAGACGCATTCCAAGTAGATCATATCATAATGTATGAGTGATCTAATGTTTGCTTACGTAGCTCACCCTGAATCATTAGCAATATGATACATTGTTATCAACATTAATCTTTTTCAGACACATCGGATGAAAATGAAGACAACATAGTATTAGACAATGATGAACGAACGCGCAGGAATTTAGAATTATTAGAAAGATGTAAGAAAATAACCAACAAATTAACCGCCTCTATGGCAAGAAGTGAATTAGGATTAACTACTTGGAGTAAGCTTAAGAAACAAACTAATCAGTCCCCCTTACAGAGGTAAAAACAAATAAAGTAAAACAGCTGATTTTTTTAAGAAATCTTAAATAATGTGAATCTGACTGTTATTTACTTGCTATTTCAGGCATCCCTCTGGAAATAACAATGAAGATTCAAATGAACAAACTGACATGACAAATGAAATGAACAACTCAGTTATAAAAAGCCAAAGTTTGCCAAACCTGTACAGAAGGAAAGTTATGAGCAGTTCAACCAATTCTGCTGCACTTACCAATTCAACGGTAATTATATTTAATATATACATGTCTACCGTATAAGCTTAAGAAAACCATTAAGTATATCATTTTTATATAATCATTTTTTTATTTGTTTGCAGGTTGACTCCTTCACAACCAACCAACGGCTCTCAGGAGCTTCATGTATGAAAGTTTACGACGTATCACAACACCGTTCTACACTTGGAAGCCAACATTCAGAACCAATGAGCACATCTTCAACAGATCAAACCTCAACTGATAAAAGTCAACCAAAACAACCCTTCAATCTGGTCAAATTATTCATGAAACAAAAAAGCACCAGCATCGAAGGTATTGGGGATCCCTTAGACAGGTCTGAATGTTGGCCCTCTAGTGGCGAAAGTGGTGAATCTCTTGGAGAAAAACTAGATTCTAAAACAATTGAATCTGAACGTCCACAAATAGAGTTACCAGTAGAAGAAAGTGCCGAGCTAGTTTACGATGAAATACCTAGTTACAGTTTAAGCAACAGAGTATACGATGATGTTCTAGTAGAAGAAGAAGAATTATCAGGAAATGAAACTAATATTTACGCGTATGCAACTGTTAATAAAACTCAAATTAAAAGAAATAGTCTTACTACAACTAATTTAATACATAGTCCATCAAAATCAAGGCATAGCAGAAAGTCTTGTTCTTCACAGTCCTCAGCTACGAGTGTAAGCATTTCAAGTTGTTCTGAATCAGATGGCACACAAATAACTAAAGTAAATAAAATGTTAAGAAGAGAACCGCTCGATCACAAAGCAACATCTACGCATTTAGAAGCAATAACTTCAGATAAAAGTATGCAAACGTCAAACATAATAGCGTCCTCGCCACATGACAGAGACCTATACAAAATAATCGAAGCATCGTTTCTAGAAAAACTCAAAGAAGGAGACTGTGAAAAACCTGTTTATGTTCTATACCCAAGTTACACCTTGCCAGATATCGGTTTCCTTAACGGTCGACCAAACATTTACTTAAACCCGGTGAAAGTAAACGTCTCACCTAAAACAACCGAAACCAAGAGAAGAGTCCAAGGCAAAGGTAAACGACCTTTTTCTTGCAACGACCTCGAAATGTTAAAGAAGAAGGGTCTCGGTCACATAAAGGATTGGGATTCCCTCAATTTCTTACTGCCGATGGAGTGCAAACAGCTCCTATCCGAGGTCCCAGAGTTAATGATACACATGAAGGAGAAGGAAGGGAAATGCACTGATAAATATTGTAACATCGCACCATCATCTAAGCTTAAAGCTAGGCCGGCCAGCTGTGACTGTAATAATATAACTGGAAACGCTACAGCTGTGTCGTCCAGCTCCAGCACGGCCACGCAGCCGTCGTCGGGCTACCGCGGCTCGTCCACGATGCTCACCGACTCATCCGCACAACACAGCCCCGCACCCGCCGGGAACTTCAACCCATTATTCGTTTATCGCTACGACAGCGGAACTAGCTCCGACGCCAGCTGTTTCGATCAAAAGCATACTCCTAAACGATCTGTTTCAGCAGCAGACCCACATCGAACTCCGAAACAGGGAGAAGTTGGGCCCCCGAGGCCGCCGCTGCCGAAAAGTATTCTACGAAAGTCTATGGACAAGGCGCGCAAGAACACCAAGCGGTATAGTATGTTCGAGATGGACGAGATTATCCAGGACACAGTTGCGTGTATCAATGCCGCTACTGAACATAAAACGAAGCGAAGATCTCTTCAAGAACCTTACTATCTTCAAGATCATAGAAAAAATAATGATCTAGCAGCGAAAAGGTTGTCCCAGCAGTTCTTGGATGCTGCCGATAAAGACGCCGATTACAATGAGTATTTCCACGACGAAGGTGTTGGCACTGAGAGTAGCTTAGAATCTGGGAAATCTAATGAGTTAAAGTTCCATAGACCGCATACGCCGCCACTCCCTAAGCCCCGAACAAAGAAATTAGAATATATGGAGTTTCCACCACCGGGGGCGTTGATAAGCAGCTCAGATTTGCAACAGCTGGAGGAGTTCTTGAACCTTAGTGGGGTCGATTGTGATAACATGGAAGAATGGGATCAAACGCAAGTTCAAAAGGTAAGGAGCCAAGTCACCAAGTTCTTACAAATGAAACGTTCGCAGGAGGAGAATCAGAAATCGACGGAGTCCAGTGGTAGTAGCTGTAATAGTAAAAAGTCTGTGAGTTTTGCGCAGAAATCTGAGGGTTCTGCTGCTTTGCTGAAACCGGTGGAGGAACTAAAGGCAGCGAGTCTCACCACGCCGCCGAACTCTCCCAATATATCCGCAGTCATTGCTCAGAGACACTATCAGGTATTGTATCCATTTTCCTTGCCACCTAGCCCAGCTCGCACCCTTGTCTGCTGTTTTGTGTAAGTACTTTTGTTCTAGTTTTGTTTCTTTTTAGGATTAGCCGTATATTCTTTTTTTTTATTTTAAAGTTTTTTAAGTTTCTAGTTTCTATAATCCCTAAGTGTTTTATGTTGCTTTGCTGTAAGCCCACAATTACCATGTTAACTAGTATTATCACTTTGTGTTTTACTTGTTAGTAATTTTCCTTGTTGTACTTCAGGGAAAGAATTTGGCGGAAATGCCAATCTGTGAGGAGGCAGAAGTCAGTCCTGATGAGTTTGGTAGCCCTACGCACGAAGCACGAGGGAAATATGATTTCATCGATGTGTCACAAAAACGAGGTACTTATATACTTAACCACATAATTAACGACAAAGCATAATTCCTCGATACCTTAAAAATTTTAACTATGCTACCATTTTTAATGGTTTTAAATTTTATTTTCTTCATTTTTAGCATTAGTCTCGAACGTGACAGATGCGGTAGAAATGCTCATCCAGCACTTTTCATCTGCCACTGACCAGACCGAGCTGGCTTTCCTCGGAGACTCCAAGAACTCCCCGGCTTGTGCCAAAATTGCGCTCAACGCTTTATGTCCCGCATTATACGCTATATTCAGAGATGGTCTTAGAGAAAGTATAGAAACATCGTTTGGTCCAGTTAACAACTCTGTGTGGCAAATGGTAGAAGCAACAGCCAGACAAGGACCGATCACAAAGTCTTTGAATGAGTTAGTGTTGAGGATAAACAGCGAAGATGCCGTGACTGAAGGACTAGTGAAATTTAACGCTTTTATCTTAGGCCTTCTAAAGTAAGTATTTTTGTTATAAAGTATTTAATGTATGAGACTTGTAGTAAATCTGAACTCTTATTTATCTGCTCTTTTTTCAACAGCGCACAGTCAGTGGATTCGTGGGTATCCTACGTCAGGACTAGAGAGTCGATTCTAGCCAAACATTACGGAGCTGACTCTCTAGTTCTGGCAGGTTGTATAGGAGAACCTAGATGCAGGGCATTATTGGATACCCTACTGGCAAGCCTGGAACCTTTGAAGCTGTTACCCTTCTCTTTGGACCTGATGTTTGAAATGAGAGAACTGCACAGAAGTTTCAAGAAGATTGAAAACGAAATGAGAGCTGCCAGTCGGGTATGTAATCAATCATATTCGTACTTAATATTTCGATACTAAAGTTGATCATGTTGGGTTTTTGTAAATAAGACATCGTCGATATTTTTAAAGGAAGGCAAGTTTAGCATAACCGACCTATTTGCATATAACGGGGCTGCCGCAGACATCGCTTTATTTGCATTTTATTGTTTCGCGCATGTGCTTTCCTTCACTGTTCACGACGAACCAATAATTTACCGCCTCTTCGTGCACAGCTTTCATAAAATGCAAATAAAGACATGCCTATTCACAATATCAATGGACGATATTTCATAGGATTTCAACTCAACTAACATTGCATGCATTTTAAAAGCAACTTGGTAATTTTAACAGCCGTCCTCAATTAACCCGCCACTAACACTGAACCAGAGGAATTTACTGAAGCTGGTGCGATCGATGCAATCGAGTGGTCTGTCGAGTGACGACTGTCAGAACAGCGTCATAATGAGGCATAAAGAACCGAGAATCAAAGAGCCTTCGACGCCGGATTTGTTGAACGATTCGGCAAACGTGAAGACCACGGTCGAGAAGTCGCGCCCTCGATCTTGTGTTAATCCGTCTCCGGTGAATTACGATCTGTGTCCGAACAACAGTCGGATCGAGTTGGAGACGAATCGTCGCTGGTCCGGCGTTCAGTTGGGTTCCAAGCTGATGCAGGCATTCGATCGACTAGCGTTAGACGATAGTGACGACTACACTGATAGTCTAGAAAATAACAAGCCACCTGCAAAGGTTCACACCGAAACGAAGGTAACGCCGGCTTTCTGTGACACCACCGTTTGGAATGGCTTTGTTTGTTTTCGTTATGTTGCAGTTTTTTGTTTACAGGTTTTTGGTTCGACATGCAATCGCTTTAAAATCAGTATTTTGCTTAATTTTACCTAACTCACATGCTTATTTTATTTTATGTATTCAACACATGTGTAGGTAATGTTTGTTTGTATAAGGTAAATATGTTTTTGAACAAATTTTATAAGCGTATTACAAAGAGCAGCTTTTCTCAATGAGATTTAAAATACCTTACTAAAAAAACAAAAAAAAGTGTGCTGCGCTTTGTAAAACGACTTAAATATATTCGGAATAGTTATTGAATATATTGTTTTTGTCTTGCCTTGACGGAAATAATTTCTTTCAACGAGCTTTTATATTCTTATAGAAGATTGGAGCTCAAAATCCTTAATCTTACAGCTTACCCTGTTTTCTCTTATAGCAAATCAATACCGCATAGGTCACTCTTCTGAATTAGTACCGAAATATAAGATCTAAATCTCGTTCCAATTAAGATATGCAGAACACTAGTTGCCTTTGCATTTAATCCAAATCAGCTATTCAAATAGCAATACCATATGAACGTCTTCTATAGTTTCCCATAATGTTCCAGTTGGAAGGCAGCAGCGAAGAGCCCTGGCGCCCAGGGTCGGCCTCCAGCGGAGCATCAGGTAAAGACAGCAACAACTCGGGGGGCAAGTTCCGGAGACTCCAGCTCAAGTGGGAGATGCTAAGCACTGCGGAAACGCCCACCTCCCCTTCTGGTAGAGATATATTTCTAAATTGCCGATTTCTCGCTACTAAGCCTTCGTAGTAATTTCAAAACGAATTTCTTAAAAATTAGCTCTCGTTACAATAATTATAAATTTCTTGATATTGTAATTTAAACAGATTTAAAACTTTGCATATTAATTTATAATTTTCAAACTATACATTGATCCATCAGGACATCTAACTAGTACTAAAAGATAAGTTTTAATACAACTAACTACTGTTTCTATTTTTCTAGGAGAAACGTCCCCCGCTTCAACAGCCCGGTCTAAGATTCCTCGCCCCGTATCTTCTCCAGTTCGACCTCACGCGACTCCAACCGTACAATCTCCTGCTGGAAACCCCCATCGGTAAGAATTTAGCCTTTATTCTCTAGTTTTAGAGATTATTTTTGTTCAGCAGAGTATTCGTAACTTTTAAACAACTAGTACAACCACATTTTTTTGCGTGATCGTCTGGTGTTGATAGATATCTGCCAAAATATACTTCGTGGAAAATTGTTATGTCTAGCCGTTAGTTACATAGTAAACCACTTAGTTAATTATAGCAAAATAGAACAATTAAAAGTAATTTGACTGTAGGGTTTTAGTTAGATTATGGCATGTTTAAGTTTCACATAATTAATTTTTGTTATAATTTAATCTATGGAGGTAAACATCAATAGTGAGTATAATCTGAATTGACTAACTCATTGCTTTATTCTCGAAATTTTGTTGATAAGTTTTCATATTGACGACCTCTGTGGTGCAGCGGTATATATACCGGACTACTAAGCGGAAGGTTCCGGGTTCAATTCCCGGTCGGGCCAATTTCGTAAAAATGGTTTTTCGATATTGGCTCGTGTCTGGGTGTAACTAGGTTCTCCCCTAGTCCATTGTGTGGTACCTATAGTACAAGCTTTGCTTAGTTTAGGGCCACACAGTTGGTGTGTCAGTCTGGAGATTATTATTTATTATTATTTATTATTATTATTATTACATCAATTTCGAAATCAAAACTTTTTTGCAGATTTCATTGTTTTTAATTATTTTCAAACTGGTTTTTTATTTCATAAGTTATATATTTGCAAAACTCGAATAGGTGTCGGGCATAAGGCAAGTATAAAACATGTAAAACTCTTTCCAGTGGCATCCCTGTAGCAGTCCGCAAAGGGTCCTCTCCGACCACAGCGCCGACTCGAAAAGTCACCAACAGAGCTGCCAGCAAACGACCGCCGCAGCCTGCCAACCGGTATGTAAATGATAAGAGATTTCAGGAGTTCCCGAGCCGAATAGCTGATATTTTATATTAGTAAAAGTAGTTACTAGAAATGAAGACTGAGTTTTTTTACATAACTATAGTTCAAGGTTTTTCAAATAGCTACAGATTTGTTATGTAAGAAATTGGACATGGATTTCCAAATTTAGTTTTCCAGGATAATTTGTTGTATGAAATATGAGACGCAACACGCGGTAAACATAATTTACAAATTAATAATATGCAATAATTTCGACATATTATATACGGTATTATCAAAAACACGATTGCCGTTTTCTTACTTAATTGACTGCAGAGTTTGCAGGTATTGAATGGTAAATTTTGGTAGAAGCACTGACAAAAACAATTGAAGTTCATAAACGTATAGGTACATTCACAACGTAGTTATATTCTTCAGTTAGTTAATTAAAAAAAGCTTTTAAGCACTGGTGGAAGGTCTCTCCTGTTCTTCGTAGCACTGCTAAAGTACAATCTTTGCATGGAACCAACAGACAAATCCCAGAGATGGTAGCGAAGAAAACAAGCACAGTCAAAGCCAGGGTCACAGTTGAGGCTAAAAATACAACCAATGCTAAGAAAACTCCGTATGTAGAGCATAAAACAGCTAACCGAGAAAAGCATGGCAATGGAGAATTTATTGACTAAAGCATGGGTTGATATTGAGTTATTATTAAAATAACAATTTCGGTTGCAATAATAAGCTACTAATATAGGTTAAAGTATTGCAGTATTCATATATGCTGTATAACAAGTGTTCGATTAATATACTAATTTTAAAATAATGCATGAGCTCTCTTTGTCTTTGAGTTTCAACTGTAATTTTTCACGAATATACATGTAACTCATATCGTGATGCCCTTTATAGTCCTACCTACCTATCTTTAATTCATATTTTCCAAATTTACCACCACAATCTTAAATAAAATCGCCACAAGATACACAGCATATGTCACGATCAACTGCCTATCCCCCTATATTACTACCGTGTAAGTAGTATAAGTCTCGCCACTATACATTTCCAACTTCTCCACTTGACACTGATTTGTTTAATCCTCTGCTAATCCCAAAACCGCCGTTGCGACGTTCACATCACGTCTCTTTTGCTTACCTAATTTGAACATAAATCATACGACTTCACAAGTTTTGTTGGTGTGCAGTGGAAGTGCAGATGCTGTCGCTGTTGGATAACTGTTTTCACAACGTGTGGTGCTCTAGTTTCGCCAATTAAACAGGTTAAAGTTAATTAATATCTATCAGCAAGTGTTTGTCTACCCTACAAAAATTAATAAACCTTTCAACCTGCTGTGACTTGAATCAATCGATCATCTGATTGACAGAAGCCACCGGAACTGTTACACAATTGTCATGCGTTACTGTGTGCCGAGCTAGTGACGTATAACATTTGACACTTGATGACAAGTGACGCTTGACACGTAAGTCAACCCGGTGTTGCTGAGTAAAAAAGGGTGCCCGAATTGGCGGATTACAGCAACAATACCCCTGGTAACATCTTAGTCAAAAAAAAAAAAAATGCCACTTAAACGCACCCCGCCAAACACAATGGAATCAACCTCGGATCTGCTATCTGTCTGTTCTGTTGGCGATGGTAGTAGCGTTTCGGATGTAGGCGATAGCGACTGCCAGCGAAATACTATTGTGAAAACCCGCTTGAAAAGAAAGCGTGAGAATGAACAGCAGGATTTGCTCGTGGAAGTACGAAAAATGTTCAACGAATTTTGTGTAAACCAAAATGCCAAAATGCAAAATTTAGAAAAAGGACTAGAAGAAATAAAAACACAAATAAATGATTTCCGTTCCGTCATGGATACTCTGTCAAGCCGATATGATAGTCTTCAAGCAGAAATTCAAAATTTAAGAAAGGAACGGAAAGAAAATTTTATTCATATTACATCTCTACAAAATAAAATTGAAGCTTTAGAAATACAATCATGTGCAGCTAAATTTGAGATAAGAAACATTCCTAAAATCCAAACAGAATCTAAGGAAAAAATGGTAGATGCCGTAATAAGCATCAGTAAAGTACTGAAAGTTCCATTGGATGCTGCTGACATTCGAGATATCTACAGAGTATCGGGTAAAGCTGCCACAGATCTAAAGCCGGTTGTTGTAGAGTTGAATTCGGTAATAAAAAAGGAAATTATTATAAGAAATGTAAAAAAATTGAGCCCAAAGGATAAAATAGAGACTCTAAATACTGATCTTTTCGGAACAGGATCCCCGAAAAAGCCTATATTTATATCCGAAAGTTTAACTCCGAGAAGCCGGCGACTATTCTTCCTTGCGCGAGATTTTGGCAAAACTAACGGATTTGCTTTTTGTTGGACATCCTACGGCAAAATATTTTTACGAAAAAATGACGGATCTCCACAGATCCGTATTAGTGATGAATCTGACTTGGCAAAACTAAAGGAAAAATCTGCATTGTGACTAATTGATTTGCTTGATTTATTTTCAATTATTTGTTTAACTTTTTTTTATATACCTTATTTTTATATTATTACCGATGAGGCTGAACTTTGTAACTTAAATTCATATACGCTAAAATCTACACACATATACTCTTTTACATTTACACTCACATTTAATACAACACATCTTCCAACAAATAAACCTTCATTTTACATATTTATATCAGTTTCATATATATTCTTCTATAATCTAACGTTACTTGCAATTGTGGGATATAATTCTATTTCTCAAATAATTTACAACTTTGTTATCCAAATATCGATGAATATTTGTCATTTATCTTTCAAAATTCGGTCTTGATGACATTAGTAACATAGATAACTTCTGTAATCCACAATGCACGAAGATCGAAGATATTTCTGACTTTCTGCGGGAAACTAAATGTAGAAATTTAAGTCAAAGAAATTCGATTCTGACTATTAATATCCGAAGTATAAATCGTAATGTGGACGAATTACTGGTATTTGTCTCTAGTCTAGAGATAAAGATAGATATACTCGTTTTGACAGAATGTTGGACCAATGACCTGAATCCACCCCCTAATATTTCTAACTACAGAGTTTATCATACCAAAAAATACATTAATCAAAATGATGGTGTAGTTGTTTATGTCCGGGATCATATTGAATGTGATGTCAAGGAAATAGACTTAGTTGAGGCGAACTGTTTGACTATTTGTTTGAAAAATGAGACTACAGTTATCTGTACTTATAGACCTCCGAGTTTCTCCAACCCAAGTGCTTTTATCGCATCGCTTAACCAGCTATTGTTGAACACCCACAGTCGAAACATTATTTTGACTGGCGACGTAAATATCGACATATTACCGACTGTGACCTCAACTCATGCTGCAAACTACCTGACACTTTTAGCCTGTCATGGCCTCCAACCTGGACTTAACAAACCAACACGACTAACTACATGTATTGACCACTTCATGATTAAAGCTAGGTTGAATTGGGACACCTTCATATTTAATGAACTTACGGACCACTCTCCCATTTTGCTACTAATAGATAAAGTCTTTGTGAGGGATGCATCGATAAGATCAAATAATACGTTGAATAAAATTGATTATTCTGCGGTTAATGCTTTGCTAGCTAGGGAGAAATGGGATAATTACTCTATGATAAATGATGTAAATCAGGCCGCAGAATTTCTTACAAATAGGATTACATCCATTGTTGAGGAGTGTTCAAAAATAGTTAAAATTCCAAATCGACGGAAGCTACTCAAACCATGGATGACTATAGGTTTGATAAAATGTATAAGAAAACGTGACCGTTTACACAGCGTTTACAAAAAATCTCCTCTCAATGAAGTTTTAAAACTTAACTATATTAACTATAAAAATATTTGCAACAGAGTAATCAAATCGACAAAAAATAATTATTATACTTACCAATTTGCCAAGGAATCTGGAAGCAATAAAAATACATGGAAACTTATTAAAGAGTTGGGAAGTATCTCTAAAGGAACCGCATCAGCAGATAGTTTGCTCAGTATAGGGACAACGGTGCCTGAGTCCCTTAACCAGGTCAACTCATTTTTTACTGAAGTGGGAAGTAATTTGGCACAAGAAATACTTCAAAAGCTAGATGTCACAGATGACATATTAGCTGCAAACACTAGACCGCAATGTGCTCCCGCCCACTCCTTCGTGTTTCATGATGTTACACCCTCCGAAGTTTCCTCTGTAATAAAAACCCTTAAATCTACAAACTCATCAGGGTGGGATAACATAACTTCAAAAATAATTAGTAACGGAATTGATGTACTAGCGAAGCCTATTGCACATCTTTGTCACCTAAGCTTCTCAACAGGTTGTTTTCCTGACTTTTTCAAGAAAGCAATGATCACTCCCATCTACAAATCTGGAGATAAATGTTTGCCTTCCAACTATAGACCGATTTCCGTGTTGCCATGTCTATCTAAAATATTGGAGAAGTTGGCAAACAAGAGACTCATCTGTTTTCTTGAAAAATTCAAACTATTATCGGGTATTTGGAAAAAATTTGGATGCGGGTAGGAAGTGCCTCGGGGTGTTCCTTGATCTACAAAAGGCTTTTGATACTGTGTCAATACCAATATTGCTGACTCGTTTGGAGAATATGGGCATACGAAGCACTTCACTACAATGGTTCAAAGATTATCTTTCCAATAGGAGGCAGTGTGTTACATTAAGAGGGCATCAGAGTAACTATGGTTTGTGTAACTATGGGGTTCCACAAGGCAGCACACTTGGCCCGACACTTTTCCTCGTTTACATAAACGAATTGTGCAACTTGAATATTGCTGATGCATCTATTCAGATGTTTGCTGATGATACAGTTGTTCTATTTACTGGTAGTACCTGGGAAAAAACTTTTGAAGCTGCTGAAACGGGACTCAAACTCATTACTTCGTGGTTGGAAGACAATCTTCTGTCTCTCAATACGAGTAAAACGAAATTTCTACAATTTAGCATTACTAACACCTGTAATGCCAGAGGATTGTTGAAACTACCGATACATACATATCCGTGTAATAGATATGCAAACAATTTACCCACTTGTGATTGCCAGTATCTTCAACGTGTTGACTCTATTAAATATCTAGGCGTAATGATTGACCACAGGCTGAATTGGAATACCCAAATTGAATGTGTGGCTAAGCGAATTAGAAAACTAATATATGTGTTCAAGAACCTACGGGACGTGCTCCCTTGGGAATTCTTACTCAGGATTTATAAAGCGCTAGCTGAGCCACTCTTGACCTATTGCATCAGCTCATGGGGAGGTGCTGCCAAATCCCACTTGATTGAAATTGAAAGAGCACAGCGCGCCCTCCTCAAAGTTATATGCCGCTTACCGATTCGATATTCAACCAACGATTTGTATAATAATTGTAAAGTATTGTCAGTAAGGAAATTATACATTTACCAAATTTTACGTAAGTATCATACCAAAATAGTTCCTAAATTATTTGTTTTTTCTCAAAGGTTAGGTTTTTATCGAACTCCAAAATGTAAAACCACTTTTGCAATGAGACATTTCGGTTACGTTGCGCCATTCATGTACAATGTTTTCAATGCGAAGTTAAAAATTAAGAATGTAAATAGTTATGACATCAAATTTATTTTAAAAAACTGATTGACTGACTTTGACTATGACACATTAGAGGACTTGTTGCCTACATCATAATAATCTAAATAATTGAAAGATATGTAGCCTGTCTATTTTCGCATACAGCAAGATTAACTTCTATTTTATTTTATTTATTCAAGCAAAACACACACACACACACACGCACATACACATACATACACACACACTTACATACACACACATACACACACAATGTCAATTCTACAGCAATTATAGCCTCTTTTAAACTTTAAATTTTATTAATACTAATTTTGGCCATTCATTTAGATTATTTATTTAACTACTTTTTGTTTTTCTTTTGGTTTGTTTGATGATTTTGTTATGATCTATGTCAGTTTTGGGAAGACACTGTGGCCCGTAACACAGTTTACACTTTCACGGGTTGCAGGGTTTTTATGTATTATGTGCACTTGCAAAATGTCAAATAAATGCTTTATTATTATTATTATTATATTATTATGTCTATGATAACATTAGTACTTCTCTGCACCACTTAAGTACATCTCTGAGCGGTTCTAACATATCTTCACGTCGTGACTTACTTGCACGTACATATTCTGCAGCACTATTCTGATCATGATAAATGTGCTTAGCACTTCCATTTCCGACCAATTCTTATATCACGCCCCACGCGCTTTATAGCACTTACGTTTCCATATAGTAGGTTCTTCCGATACACCGCATCTCCAACATCTTTCCTATCGTACATACTATCATCACATGATTCTACTACGTCACGACACCTCGCATCCCCAACCAAACTCATAACATACTACCACGCTACGACAACCACCTTGCACGTACTCGTCCCACCTGTCTACCACGTCAGTAACTGGAGAGTGGTGTTGTAGCACGTCCCGCGTGGACCAGCGGTCGGCGCCGCCCGCCAGCCGGCCGTCGTCGCTGCCGCACGGGCGCGCGCCGCCCCCCGCCGCCCCGCGCCGCGCCGCCTCCTCCTCCGCGCAGAGACCCGCGCGCGCGCAGAACAACACGCAGCATAAGTAAGTCAACATTGGTTTTAGGAGGGTTGGAATACATGGGCCTGTTAATTTCAGCGACGAGATGCCAGCTACTAGCAGTCGGCGATACATATGCCAGAGAGTGATAAACTAGTTTTAGGAATGAAGATCTTTTATACTAGTGACTATCCCTGCCTTCCTCCACCTTGCGGCGATCTCTTGGTATGTTTAGTATTGTTGTGAGATACTTTCGACAAAAAATCGATACACGTGCCTATATCTTGTTCTTACCAACAAGTACCAAATTAGATATTTTTTGTACTACATATTCTGTGTCATTAAATCAATCGTCAAGACATCTGTTCAATGAAACGTTAATACCAGTTTCCTCATACTCTTCTGTCATTATACTGTGAACATGTAGTCCAATCTTTAAACTCTTTAGGAACCAATATACTATCACAATTACTTTAAACACGCCCACCCCTCCAGATACGTGCGCACCCTCTGGCACCGCCTGCCCTCCGACTCGGGGCACCTGGCCTTCAGCTCCGGCGAGCGACTCCGCGTCATATTACAGGTGGACGAGCACCTGCTGCTGTGCTGCCGCGGGGAGCAGAAGGGGCTCGTGCCCGCCGACGCCGTCATAGACGACTGACACGCGGGCCCGCGCTGGCGGCCCGAGTGGAGGCGGATCAACTACTAGTGGGGCACCGCCGGCGGGGACAACTACTAGTGGGACACAGTGGGGATGCTAGCGGACCGCCGGTGGACACAACTACTAGTGACCGGACACTTGTGGATACTGGGGACTGCAAACAGATGCATTACCAGCTAGTAGTAGGTCACCCGTGCAAACTGGCGGATTGAAGGCAGACACTACCACTACTAGTAGACACTGGTGGTCCGAAGGTAGAAACATGACTCGCAAGTAGCGGGACTCTGGCGGATCGCAGGCAGACACTTCAACTACTGGTAGACTCCACAGGTCAGTGCAATAACAAAAACTAAAACAATCCGGTCGAGACTATAGACCGTCGGTAAAGTGTAAATAAAACTTTCGAGTCACAGTGTGTAAATCTCTAGTTGTAAGACCTTCGCTATTTTTAACGTCATCTCTTACATCACTTTAAAGTATTCTCTCGTATCTCTGGTTTGTAGTAAAATCTAGTCTTATATTAAAAGACGCTGCGTCTTAGACTGTAAATAGTTTTTGGATAATTGTCGTTTTATGTAACGGTTTTAATACTCGACGCGAATGAAGTATTACTGCTGAATGTTGGATAGGATGTGATATAGATACTTATTTTTACTGTAAGGACAAATTGAAATCTCCTTGTTGATAAGAACAAACTCGTTTTTAAAATTAAGAACAATATTCTAAATTTGAATCAATAACGCTAGAGGGAAAGACACCTATGATAAATTGTAATTGGATGTCTAAATTATCGAAATTCGTGTAAAATATTGTGTAACCATTGGATTAGTAGACGTACAAATAAACATATAAAAATTTAATCAAACTGTATAAAATTTAATATTCCGCATAAAAGATTTGTGTATATGGTTGAACATTAACATATAAGTAGGATATAACTAGATATTAGTTCAATCGGGGCAGATAAGTCAGGGTCAAACTTATAAATATAATGATAGATATAGGCGGTGGTGTTTTATCTCACCGCAGATTATTAATATGTGTATCATTACTAATAGCATGTTACCCATCCATTAATCCTTCATTAGAATCTGTGGTAGAAAAATAAAATATTCATTGTCATATATGTGGAATCAATGTTACTTCCAAGCTTTTTTTTGAAAAAGTCGTGTAGTCGACTCCACAAATATCTCTTCATGGTCTTTAATAAGGGTTTGTGTAGGAGGTTAACAATTTTTACCAATAACAGCATGGCCTATCACGTAATCCAATCCTGCAGACTCCTTTACACTAAATCCTTTATGTTTATTGTCATTGGTGTTGGAAATAACAGTATTAGAATCACTAATAGCATGCGCCTTTCCATTATTCACATCCTTTAATCCAGCACCTAGACCAACTCCTTTGTCATTAGAATTTAATTCTAGAGTAATTAGACTAAGAACAAGTTGTTGCAGCGATGTTTCGAACATAGTGTAGTCTTGAATATCGTGATGTACAATCATATCACTGCTTTAAGGCTGGATAGTAGAAATAACATATTTTTGGTATGTATTTATGGTATTGCTCAAATTATTGGATATACTTACTCAATGTTCGTATTGCCGTAGTATTTGCAATTACTCATTGTAATCGTATCTTATTTGTTTTCTGTTTTTTGATTTCAACTGTATATAGAAAATTGTAGATGAAATTTTTAAGTCAAAATGTAACAACATTTTTGAATGCACGATACAGTTCCTCTGGTAGTCCGTCGTGCGATCGATTTCTCGTAGTAACAATAATATTGGTCATAGTAAAAGTATAAGATATTTTAAGGTGTCTTTCCCAAAGGCTAACGTTGTTAAATAATCTCTTGCCAAGAAACATTTGAAACACGAGGCTCGGAAAAATCTCATTAGCTTTGTCGTCAAAGGACACAAACTAGAAATGTACAATAGAAATAATTTAAACAATAATTAGTTAATATCGTTGGTTGAATCATAGTTAAAATGTTACTAGACGATCATAAACTTTCATAACATGAATCATGATAACATATTTGTAATATAAACATTTTCATTAGTTTAGTTTTAGATTTAAATGCGCTTCGTGACTGAATGATGTGATGTGGCCTTTGTATGTTATTAATATGAAAAGATTAAGTGATTTATGTGTTGTGTGTGCGCTTGTTGCAAAATCGGAATACCTATGTAATGTATTGTCTACTTAATATGCGAAATGTATTAATCAGGGACTGCTTCCACGAACGTAATTTAATTAATCAGACTCCTATACTATTTCTTATCAAAAACTTGTTATACAGTATGAAAGGCATCTGTCAAAAGTTAAATTTGCTTTCTGAACTTCATTAACTAGCTTTCTATTAGAGCCTTCTTCAGTAACTTTTATAGGAGTTTGTTAGTAAAGTAAGTTTTTATCAACAGTTTGTATAATCGAGGGGTGTCGATCATGTTTTTATAAATGACATAATTCCTGCGCGTTCATTTATAGTTTGTTGTTGTTAGCTGCAGTAGATAGATCAGTTGTCCTTTTTGGTACAAACTTTTAATTTACTACGATTTAAGTGAAGTTTATTTATATTTTTACGATGGGGATCAATGTTGGTTTGAAACTTTTATTTTTTTAAGAAAAGTAATGAAATATAAAAAGAGGCTTTCGTTTAAACGCGATCGTCAACGAACGACTGAGACATGAATTCCGAATATTTTATAGTTAAGTTAATCTCGAAATTGTATTATTTAATAACCTTGCGACATTTTTCATTCAATGTATGTATAGCAACATTTATTTTATTTATGTTAAGTGCCATAATTTAATAAAGAAATTGAAGAATATTATAATGCATAACCATGTACACCAATTAAAATGATATTATGTATAAATAGCAAAGTTTTTTAATGAAAATCCCTTCCTTGCTACAGGCACGTAGAACATAAAACCATTATAAGTGTATTATAGTTACGGTATGTCTGTCTATCTATCCGCATTATGTTTATAACTATTATAGAGAGATACAAAAAAAAATTGATTTGTCCACTAAGATTTAACTTTTCTTTGCGTAGGCACATGCCTCTTTCTAACACACTAGGTTTTCTATGCTATTAAGGAATAAAACAGCATCAGTTAAGTACCTCTAAGTATGAATCATTTTTTAAATTTGTGCTCTCACTGTTATAGTGCCCAAGTAAAAAATACAAACTTGCCCCCAAATCATTTTTCATGAAAAAAATAATTTGTAAGCCTGTAGGTATTTGCAAGAATATCAATTTTTTTAATGATTATAATAGATTTTTCTGAATCCAATCTGCCAATTGTTATTTGGATTGAAAGCCTTTAATGAATCACCCTGTATTAGTCCCTAATGAAAAAAAGGAATCTTTGAAGAAAAATACAAGTTTGCTTGTGAGTTTTTATTGTTTTTTGATAAAACTACAAATTGAGAAATCTCGAAAAAACTTACCTACTTAATAATAGCCTAATATGTAAAACAATGAAATATTCTATGATTTTTTTTCATTAAAAACAGACATTGTAAATGATAAAGACAAAAATAAGTAAGTACCTTATGTGCTGCGTCTACTCGAGAACATTAATTTGCAAATTACTAGCAAACGGTAAGGTAGTATTACATTTCAATTGCATTTAGATTGGCTTTGTAAAGTAATAAACTAATTTAAACTTTTCTATGGTATCCCTCTTAGCTTTTTAATGTTTGATATAGCCTTTTCATTATTCAGATTTTAACTTAAACCGTTGATAAATCTAAAATGGATATCTTCTTCTCATGAGCGTACATAATTAACCTAAATACACACATACTACTGTTCTAGTAACTAAACATCTAAATTCTTAGATTTACATATACCTAACATTAAGAGTCCTTCAGGGTGCACCTATTAGATCCACAATTATTGGACGTTGCTGTAAAGTGTACGTTCCTAAAGATAATCACTACGGACGGATTTAAATACTACAAAGTGATATTCTCCTACAACATTTACAATTACAACTTTGGTGAAAGTGTCTATTGAGATGCCTGCTATAAAAATCTTTAAGAAAAACTTAATTTAACACGATTCTTAAATAAATTAAACTGAAATTATGCTATTTTTGCATGTGAGAATATTTTTTTAGTTTATTATATGCAACCGATAGTTAGTAATAAAATAAGCATTTACCTCCATAAACAAATTCAAATTAAGTTAATAATAATAAAAATAAAGTGCATTTTAACACACCTAAACAACCATCTGCTTTATCGTTGTTTGTTAGTTACTTTTAATTGGTTTCCATGATAATAAGTAGAAACGTGTTGTCACGTGTTTTATCCTACTCCAAAACAACTATAGACATAGACATAAGACATAGTCCTACTACTATTCCGACCTCTTAATACACTGAAAAAGCGGGTCTCTGGGTGATCGAAGGTCGACGCGAGTAGGACCGCGAGGGTTCCCTGGCAGTCGCCGGCCGCGAAGCTCGTTTATTGCGCTCATTGTTCCTCTGGACTCTCTCGTCGTCTTCATCGTAGTTCTTCCGCGGGGAGAGGGTGCGGGGCGTGCGCGGGGTGCGGGGGGCGCGGGCGGACAAACAACGGGACATCGGGCGATCCTCCCACTCGCGCACCGACATGTAGTAGTGTTCCTGAAGTCAATGATACACTTAACAATAAAGAAGATGAAGGAGAAGACAATATAGAAAAGAAGACAAAAGTAGGAGCAAATAACGATAGAAGGTCAAAAGTTTAAACAAAAGGATTAGGTAAGGAGAAACCGTCGACATGTGAACTCAGGTGGTTAAGTAATTATAAGGAAATAGAGGTAGATTTCAAAAACGTCATAGGAAAAACACTCACGAACCACAACATGTGGTAGCTGGTTTTTTATGTAAAAGGTAAATGTTAGAAAATTTACTTACCTTGAAATCAAAAACAGGTGCCAGTGCAGTCTAATTCAAACTACTGAATTTTATGTTTCAACGTTTCCAGATTCAGCAATATTATTTTGAAAGTTTAAATTGTATGTTTTGTACTTAATGTAGGTACAACTAAAACAAACTAAGAATATTGAGTGAAACTGAAAACTTCAATGAAAACCTTAGTGGTGGATGGCAAAACGGTGTTTAACTAAACAATTGATATTTATTCAATAAAACAATAACAGTACTGGTGTTAAATTGTATTAAATTGGATGTCCAATTTTACATTAGTAGGTAAGATTTACTCTGATGTCCACAAATTCTATTAAAATTTTGGAATAGGTACATACACTGTCCATAATCATGTTCATTATACAGGGTGTCCCAAAAGGTTACGTAGCTGGGAAGGGGGGTGGTAGGGATGGTCACAAGGGTCACCAGAAAAATAATAAAAAAATTCCCCTCTGGATATTTCAATAAAAAAAAACCATTTTTTAAAAAACTAAAAATTTTACACCTTGTTACCCTATTTTGCTTACTGTACCTACAGATATTGCTGTATTTGAAAAAAAAAACCTGTTATGCAATCGTCAATAACCCTTTATCAAATTGAAATAAATAAAACTATACATATCTAACCAAGTTTTAAAGAAAATTAAGTTCTTGTCCAGACAAGGACTTAGTAATTACGACTTCACTCAACTTCCTCCAAGCATACTGAAAAAAAAACGTACTACGCATCTCCGGCGAGTAAGTTAAAAAAATAGGTAATTTTATTGCAATTCCAAAATGGTATAACACTTATTTGAAAAATTCATACTAGGACATTCAATTATATTTTTCGGGAACAATACTCCTGCAAAAATAAAAATATCAAAAAACAAAAGTCTCAAATTCGTACGCAAATACATTTTTAAATGTCTATTCTGTTGCTTTGATGTTACTGCCCGGTATAATTCTCAAGATTGGAGTACAAACATACTTCAAACATTCAAGTACAGTCTAGGCTAGATCAACGCGTAAGTTGTAAAAATATGGAGCTTGATCTGCGCATCATTTGTGCGTACCACCGTGCGTGTCACGCGGATTTTTTTGCCGCGCACAACGCAGATGTGGAATGAACTTCCTGCAGCGGTATTCCTGGCTACCTACAGCATGGGGCTCTTCAAGTCGAGAGTGTATTCCCACCTTAAAGGTCAGCAACACACCCCCAACACCCACAGTGTTGCGGGTAGTTATGGGCGGCGGTGATCACTTACCATCAGGTGCCTCGCATGCTCGTTTGCTCGTTTAATAAAAAATAAAAAAGTTTATGAAAAACCCATCAAGGACTTAGTTGACTTGAGTTCATTTATGATGCTCATTTTTAAAACGACGCAGGGCATGTATTTATGTTGCTGGTAGACATTTCGAGCATTTTATTAAAATAATAAATAATAATTTTGTTTTCTTTAGAGTTTCATTTAAAATCGCAACTGTAATGTCGAGTAAGCTGTGGCCGTTTTGAAACTAACTAACCGAACTTTTTTTGTATGGAAATAGGATTTATTTTTATTTGTTATCCCAGCTTACCTAGTCTTAGACTGTACCTACAGGGTAATAGATGTCTATGGCCTATACTGAAATTATGATGAATATTACTAAAACTATTTTAGGGATGAGCTGAAAGTATTAGTTAATAAGCCACTTTTAGGTAAGAGACCAGATAGATAAGCTAATCAAATCTATCAACCTTTGCTTTTGTACAGACCAGACAAGGTGAAGCTTGATCCTTTACCTACATCTTTCGTTTACTTGAGTAAATGCAGTAAAGATTATTTTCCCTGGAAAATGGAAAAACTTAATCTAGCCTTATTCGAATGTTTGAGGTATGTCTGTACTCCAATCTTGAGAATAATACCGGGCAGTAACATCAAAGCAACAGAACAGACATTTAAAAATGTATTTGCGTACGAATTTGAGACTATTGTTTTTTGATATTTTATTTTTGCAGGAGTATTGTTTCCGAAAAATATTTTTAAATGTCCTAGTATGAATTTTTCAAATAAGTGTTATACCATTTTGGAATTGCAATAAAATTACCTATTTTTTTAACTTACTCGCCGGAGATGCGTAGTACGTTTTTTTTTCAGTATGCTTGGAGGAAGTTGAGTGAAGTCGTAATTACTAAGTCCTTGACTGGACAAGAACTTAATTTTCTTTAAAACTTGGTTAGATATGTATAGTTTTTTTTATTTCAATTTGATAAAGGGTTATTGACGATTGCATATCAGGTTTTTTTTTTCAAATACAGCAATATCTGTAGGTACAGTAAGCAAAATAGGGTAACAAGGTGTAAAATTTTTAGATTTTTAAAAAATGTTTTTTTTCTATTGAAATATCCAGAGGGGAATTTTTTTATTATTTTTCTGGTGACCCTTGTGACCATCCCTACCACCCCCCTTCCCAGCTACGTAACCTTTTGGGACACGCTGTATAAAGATCTTATAGAAAGAATGACATATCAATTACATTTGACTCGTAAATATCTTTTTGGTTAATAGCTAAAGAAATTTTATATGAAGGTTAGTCTATACGAAAGCTTAGTAAAATAAAAAAATAAAATGCAAAGTCTAACCAACCAATAAGTGATTGTAATAAAGTGGCTTTAAACATTGAATTAATATGCGCTAACTATATGTCTAAACACAGTTTATAATAGATATTATCATAGATCGTACATTATTAAATATACCTACAAAACATTTAGTAAATCTTAAATCGAATAATCCTGGTCAGTCGGTCAATCACGATTTCGCTCCTGTTCTTGCCACAGCAAAGTACAAAAGTATTAAAAAGCTTTAGTTGAATTCTACCTAATCTAAACTACTCGCATACAAAAATGTACAAAACTGAATGAGCTAGATAGAGAAATTGCTACTCAGTTATCACAAATTGCTGCACCAAGAACTACCAGCGTATAAGAACACTCCAAATTATATTTTAGGATGAATACAAGTTTACTAGCAACGATGAAAATAACGATCAAAGAAACAGGTGCCAAATAATAGCAATAAAACTTAACACAACTCTTGATATCAACGTCAACTTACAAATATGTAGGTATGCATGTAATATACAACGCGGTGCAAACGTGAATCAAGTGCACATCTTACACCAACAATACCAAAATACGAAGCAAATGTGCAATTAAAATACATTATTAAAGATATTATAATATAGTATATCCAAACTTAGCGCGGTAAGTATTTACGTATTATTTTCCTGTTGGCACTGTTTATTAACAAAATGGAATCAAACTACATGTTAATCATTGCGATTTCTTATTCACAGTTGAATACGAATAACATTATATATAAAATACACAGTTTAATCATACAAAAAAATAACATTACAAGGTAGCTATAATTGCCTAAAAAGATATGGTAAATTATTGACGCCGATTCTGCAAAATTCACACTCACATTCAAATATAAGAACAGGCACACAAAGTCACTCAACAAGGTACAAATATGTATAATAAACAACAGGGTACAAATAATAATACAAATAAAGTTGGACTCTTAGATTATCGTTAACTTGTTCTTGTACTCGTTAAGCTTTTTACACTTGCTCGTTCAAATTTTCATCGGACTTAGGTGGCTGCGTCAAAGGCGTTGGGCTCTGTAAGCATAAACAAAAATTTAATAAAAATTAAACAAGAAAATACACAAAAAAGTGAACGCTTTTGAATGAAACCAACAAAATAAAAATCATGTTAAAGCAGCAACCAAAACCAACAAAACCAAAACCAATAAAAAATGTAAACGTTAGTAACAATGTCCTAGAAAATCAGCTCTGACCCTCACCGTGAGAAGTTCAGTAGTATTTGTATAAATACTCAGGCTGAAACAAAAATGAACCAAAATAAAACGACGAATGAGACCATACCGTCACCAAATGAAAAACAAAACAAGCAAATAAAAACGCAACATAGTGCAGGAGGCGTCGAGCGACGGCCTCACCTCTTGTCTGGAATGACTGCGGCTTGTGGTGGCCGGCGACTGGCCTCCGATCTGCTTGATATACTCCTTGTCGTCGAAGATCTTGATCACTCCACCGCCGGGTTTGTGCTTTACGTTGTCGAGCGATCCGACCTTACTCTGAACTTTGAATTCCAACTTTTGGTTTTCGATCTGCATGGAGATTAGGGTGCAATACAATACTATAAATATAACAGCCAATTGTGTGCAAGCTATAATTTTTTAAATATATATCGTCATAATATAGATAATTTTATAAGTTTGGATGAAGTAGATGGTTGTGATTGGGAATCCATAGGTAGTTTGATATCGCTTGTAAACGTAGCGGTGTGTAATTAAAGCTGTAAAGTTTGCTGTTGCTGGTAGACGTATTTTTTAATTTGTGCTATTTTAAAGATATTATTGCAGGTCTCGTGCAATTCCTCCAATTACCCTGAAGACTATTCATATCGCCAACATTCATGGACTATTTCATAATCATTGTGTATAAAGTGTTGTATGTTTTTGTTGCATACGCAAAAACCGTTCATAAAGCGTGTGTTTCAACAACCGAGACTAATTTTTCATTCAGGATAGAAACCTAAAACGTATTCTTTCATAAACGCAAATAAGTCACACATTCTCGTGGTATGCAGGCTCATCTAACAAAAAAATACCAAAACCTTGGTTCCTGCACTATTCGAATTGACCTTTCTCCACATATCGTGGAAGGCAAAGTGTTTATGCGATGCCCTCCACCTTGGTAGCTGCCACTTAACAAACTAGAAACAACATGGATATTTATCGATCACCAAATGGAAAGCGATGACTCATAAAGTGGAAATAGACATAGAAATACGTGCTCTGTGATTTGGCCACACGATTGACATTGAAACACCATTGTACAAAGCAAATACTTTAAAATAGATTTTAATTACTCACAGCTCTAGATCCACTCATTGCAACTGTTGACTGAGAAATGTAAATGTTTTAGTATCCTACGTTGCAACCTATTGCAATGGCAGTGCATTCTATTTTACCTAAATGTGTATTAAGCTTAGCTTTATTCCTACCAATACGAGTTGTTAAATAGGTACTAAAGATAGATTTATGTGTTTCTAATGGCTTCGAATACTGTACTGTACTTCATTTTACCTTTTTGTGACTATTGTGTCTATTATAGTGATTAGTTTATGTCAAGTTACCTTCACGGCCCCACCGCCTGGTTTGTGAGTGATGTTAGCTGTGGAGGCAACCTTGGGTTTGGCTTTCTCTTTGAAGTCCAATTTCACGGTCTCGATCTTCTTGTCTCCCCCGCCAGGCTTGTAGGCAGTGTTCTTCAGAGATCCAATTTTAGATTTTGCATTCCATTCTAGCTTTGTGGAGACAATCTGTTGAAAAATAACAAAATTGCGGGTGATGAGCGAAATACTTATGTGTAACAATTAAATGTAATTAAATGATTATTCACCTTTTTTGCGCCACCACTGGGAATGTAAGCATCATTTTTGGCTGCAATTTTTGGTGCGACGTTAGCGAGTTCAATCTTCCTATTTTCTATTTTGACTTTTCCGCCACCAGGTTTATAAGTTGCATTTTCCAGGGAACCAATCTTTGATTTTACTGCCTTGATATTCGGTGATGGAGCGTTTCCAACTTGTATTTTGTTCATTGGTACCTCTGTAATAAAAATATTTTGGATCAGACATAAGTAAGTATATTTGGCGACATAAATTAAGATTATTCTTCACGCAAAGACCTATTCTAAATCTACGTTTAGCGCATTAGGTATTACGTGAATGAAAACATCGCTTCTTGCTTGAAGTTCTTACATATTTCAGACAAATACAAACTAATTTTAGTAAAATCGATTCACATATTCTGTTACTATTCGTGAAAGACCCCTATATTTTATGCAAGCAAGAAATACTTCAATTATCTACTTACTCTTTTTCTCAACAGGCGGATTTTCTGGAGTCTTAACAGCAGCACTCTTGCTTGAGGAACGAGATATTCCTTTCAGGCTGTTGCTAGATTTCTCTTTTGTAGGCAATTTTGAGGACTTTTTGTTTGGTGAACCGGGCGACCCATTCAGATCCTGCATTTATAAATTAAAGATTTGAAGATGAAATTTGTTAAACAGACGCAATGCCCCTGATAGAAAGAAATGAAAATACGTGTTAACTATGGTGTAATAAGTTTTATGACCTTGAACCTCTAAATCAGATACTCTTAATAATGTACAGGCTACAGTAATATTTAATAAATACTTTTCATTTTAAAAGGCTTAAAACTGATAATGGTAAAACACTCTGGGTACTTACATTCCCTTGAGTAGATTCGTCCACTCCACTATCATTGTCACCATCTAAAAGAAAAAACAAACAACTAAAGCATAATACTATTTGGTATTATAAACTCTATTCTACATTTAGAACTTGACTCATTCCAAAATTACTATTTTACATTAACTAATTACCTTTCATGCGAGAATTAGAAGCTGATGGTGACTTTCTGGGAGTAGACTTAGAAGTATTGTTAGTAATTAATTCATTGGGTTTTTTCGGTACTGACATAGGGGGCTTAGACTCAGGCAATGGTGATTTGGGTGGCGCTTTTTGTACTGGTTCCATTGGCCTTGTTGGCTCCCTTTTAGGTTCAGGTTTTATTTCCATTTTTGGTGTCTTTGGTCGAGGTGTTTCCGGAGAAACCTTATCTGGTTTATTTATCATTGTAAGATTTGGTGATATTGGTTGTTTTATTGGTTCCGGTGATTCGTCACTCCTGGTCAACGATGGAGACCGATCGAAAGTGTCTGCTTTGATATCTGGCTTTGGAGATGCAGTTACTTTTTTGTTAGCAATAACATCATCGTCGTCGTCATTCCTTTTCTTTGGTGTTGATGTTGGAAGCGATCCAATAAAAGATTCTGTCATTTTAGAGCCAGATAACCTTGATTCTGGCCTTTCGGGAACATCGCGATTTCCATCATTAGACATCACCGATCGAACACTCTCTCTAGATCCACGAATATTTTCCTTGCTCTCAACTTTTCCTTCCTGGATCAATCCTAAACCTGAACTACGAATTGGTAGCTCATCTATTTTGCCCCCAATATGACTGACGGATTTTCGTCTGTCGTCGTCAATTTTAAGCGGACTTGGTGCACCAGGAGCGGCCGCAATACTGTAGCTTCTGCCTTTAGGGATTCCAGGTATTTCCCCATTTTCTGCTCCTTTAGCATTCTGAATTTCACTCAAGTTATTTTGGTTCTCCAGATTGGCTGATTTATTTTGATTTAAAGTGAGACCTTCTTGTCCTCTTAAAGGACCCTGGGGTTGTTGCATTAAAACCGGCGCAGGTGGTTGCCCAACGGGTGCTGCAGCTCTAGGTGCACTTCCGTTAGTAGGTGGCACAAACTGAGGTCTAGTGCCGTCAGGAGTTGTAGCAAATTGTGGTGGTTGTCTTGGACCAAACTGGAGATTGTTAGGCGGTGGAATTCTCTGAGGTGGCAGTCCCGAAGTTGGCGATTGGATTGGTCTCGGTTGCCCCTGAGCAAATGACTGTGGACCAACTTGACGCAGTGGGGGTGGTGGAGCGCGGTACTGCTGGGTTACAGGTGGACCCCCGGGTACTGGTCCCCTTGGTGCCGGTGTTCCCGGTCGAGGTGCAAACTGAGGAGTAGCAGTAACAGGACCTCCTGGTTGGAACTGTGGTCGAGGTTGCAGGGGCTGTTGCGGTTGTCCAAGCGGTCTCGGCGCTGGTTGTAAAGTAGATCGCGAATCGGCTCTCAGCAATGGAGGACGCGGTGGAGCCTGCGTGGGCGCAGGCAACTCTGCTCCTCCCGCAGTTGGAGGGCGATATTCCGGTAGTGCCTTCATTACAAATTTGTGCATTAATAACAATCTAAGTCAAGTTAGAACTTTAACTATCCAAACTACCTAATAACTGGAAACTAAATAGAAAACTTTAATGAATTAAGATTCCTATTAAGATAAGGCTTGCATGAAAATTTAAGCTTTACCGCAATGGCAGTCCAAAGTACTGTAGTTACAAACTGCATTTTACAATTTTGCAGGTATATCTGTTTGCATTTTGCATAATTTGTTATTGTACTGCATGTCAAGTGTCATCAAATATTGGTGGCGACGAAATTTATTGCCACTTTTGGTATCCATAATCAAATGTAAAGTTAGGATATACTATTATTGGTGAATTTGGCAAATACGCGAAATAAAATCGAGCACGACAAGTGGGGTTGTTGGGTGGCGACGTCGGCGCTGTCACCACCCCAAAAATCTAACGGAGCATCGACTCTGTTACAAAAACTAACCAATATTTTTGACATATGAGTTGTATTTGTGAATGCCTGAGATCATATCACGATTTTGTGCAGGTGCAGTGAAACACGAATAATATTTTTCAAACAAATCACAAATCTCGCGATATCAATTTAGCATAGGGAAATCGTCAAAATAATATTTTATTGAAATAAGTTAGCTACTCAACAGATTTATTGTCCCGGTTCTTAACCCCACAGAATCATCGGATAGAGATACATAGAAACATGTCACGAACTAGGGCATTAGGTCAATAACTTGTGTGTTAAAAAAACTACGCGGAAACTATTAAAGAATTTCTTTTAGCTCGTGACAGCCATTTTCTGTTTCAGAATTTATTGGAGGTATTAAATACGTACTCATTCAATATCAAGAGCAAATTGCTTTTGCTAAGATTTAGAAAATAACATTGTTTTCTATAGTAAATTTTCACTTCAGAACTCTCTAATTTAGAGTCTTATAATATTAAAAAAAGTTTACATTCCTACTACAAAGGTGTACTTAAGTGCGAATAGTGAAATACTAAATAATTTTATTATGTTATTATTTTTCGTCTAAGGTATTTCAGTAGTCGCAAACCCACCTTAAATGACTTGGTAGTTTTGAAAATAAAATCTATCAATTGCGTGATAGAGTAAACTATAAAATTTACATAAAGATTGTAAAATTTCACTGTTCGTGCTTCACAGATTTGCATGTTTATATGTATCTTATACATATAAACATGCAATAGATATACCAAATTCTACGTTCTATATTTATATTGTTTGTTTGTTCCCAATCACGTTTTTATAAAAAAATAAACTAACCTAACAAAGCGATTCTAATTAAACTTTAACGAAATAAAACTTCCAACAACTTTAGCTACAGACTGGAAATCCCTCGACGCCTTGGAAATTGAGTTTCATGTAAATTAATAACAGCTACTAAATGTTATCGCGATGAACCGCGGTTAAATTAATTACGTAATAACCCAAAGGGCGTAAGAAAAGCGCCTCGCTCATTTTAACGAAAGCTGTTCACGGCCAAGGTAATGCTCCGATTCCTTCGCACTATTGGCCCTAACACGCACAAAGGAGCATTCAGCAAACTTTAATACAGCTCTTTGATAAACATCGTTTAACAATCAAGCGTTGATTTGCCGTTTACAATAAGGCCCAACTAAACTTATTATTCTTGTTTAATCTGGTTATAACTAAGGTAGTTATACATTTGTGCTTTCGTGCATTTGTATGTTTGTGCTCTCGTTTGCATGACGAGGCTTACCCGGCTGGTGTTGCTAGACTCCATGTCTGAAATTATCCTTTAAATTCCAAACTAACTCTCCTATGTCATAATTTCTTCACTCGGTGAAACGTTAGCGACTCTACGTCTCCTTGAAACTATAAAGATAGTAAACAGTTTATAGGCCCCTAAAAATCACATAAAAGTATTTGGTTGCTATAAATGGCCTTTAGTGCTTTCATTGCTATCATGGAAGTGTATGACTGAATTTCGTGGTTCCAATGAAGAGATGGTAAAAGTTTTGCAGGACTAAGGTGCGTTTCACACGATTTTGCGATTTTATCTGTGTTAAGCCGTGAGTGACGGTAAATTAGTCATTTTAACTTCTACGCTATGATAAATGCAACTATGATGAATGACTTATTTTTAATAGATAGGTATACATGAGTTGATTACAAATGAAAGGGTTGAAGACATCTTTTATAAAGTCCTATAATTCCTTATTCTTAAGGTGAGCTTATCAATTTAAAATAAATCCGGTTCTAGTAAAAAAGATACGAGTGTCTGTATAATCCACTGCCAGTTATCCTTTAAGGAAATTCTATGTTTTCCTTGTGTATGAAAAACTCCCAAGCAACTAATCTTATCACACGTTGGTTCTCAATCGAATGCTGAGGATAAAGTGATAACTGGAATAATTCTGGAGGATAAATTGATAACTGTAAAAGTATGATATCAAAAATTTATTTCATTTTTTTTTAATTTAATTTGCAAAAGTGTTACCTACAAGGAAAAAACCGAATTTTTTGTCATCATCATACAAAACCCAATAACTCTAGATATCCAATGTTTTTTTGATGAATCTTCTTGCCAAATAAAACTTATATTATTAATTATATTTTATTTATCTACTTATATTATACTATATACTAGCTTTTGCCCGCGGCTTCGCACGCGTTAAGTTTGGAGTTCTTTCCCTATAAATGTTATTATGCCGATTGAATTACTCTATCTATTAAAAAAACCCGCATCAAAATCCGTTGTGTAGTTTTAAAGATTTAAGCACGCATAGGGACAGACAGAGAAAGCGACTTTGTTTTATATTATGTAGTGATGATTTGGTTTTGCCCTCGGCAAGTTGCCATTTAATCATAAGTTCACACTTATTTTTTCTTTAGTGTGAGATTATTGACATCATCGTGAAATTACTACCTATCAAAATCAGAACTGATACTGAGTCATATAATTTCCAATTACAATACTTTTCGATAAGAAAAGATACTGACGTCATAATGTGTGTTCTAATAATTTAAGTGGTTCATAAATGAAACGCGTACGCATGAAATTAGGTAACTAGTAGGAAAATTACGTCAAAACTTACTCAGAACAACCATGCCAATACCAATACTTATCAGGGTGGTGTTAACACGGTGTTTAAAGGAATTGATATGCAGGTAATAAAGAAGGTACATATACTTAATTGATAAAGGAGAAGTGATAAATTTAGCTGCAAAGTCAAGTCAGTCTTAGATGTTTAAACAGGTTATGGACGAATGTTACGTTAACTAATCGATCGTATCTTATTTATTATTGAGGAAACATGTTACCATTAGTAAGTAACTATGGGATTTCAATCAATAACAAGTCTATATACCTCTTAAAATTCCACACTTTCAACTTATAACTGGAAGTCGTATAATAGAATAAAATAGCACAACAAATTATTTCGGTCAAATTAATTTTATGTTACAACGAAATTAACTAATTCCCTAATAGATTCTTACAACAAACATGTTTACAACCTTGTTTCAGTGCTTCATAATAATAACATTTACACGAACCGAAATATTCCCCAAAACAAATATTCGAATTCATCTTCAGCATTAATGTTCTGCCGTGTTCTGTTTTCATGATAAATACTTTGTTAATTTTATAAACGTGCGTCAAAACATAATTTTGTTAAAATAGCTTTGTCCGGAATAATTCTTTGTTTTGTTCATGACTGAATTACAGGGTTGATGTTGTTATACGTTGGTAAGTCAATAGTGTATGAGGTATATGAAATGTACGGCAACTGGCGTCAGAGCGGCTACCGTCAGTGGCCGGTGACGCGATGTCTTACGGCCGATATTCTCCACGCGTGTATAAATTACGAAGTAACTCTGCAAAGAACACATTCGTTATCGAAACGTGGAACAGTGCGCGTTGTGTTCAGTGCCGCAATGTTTGTAAACGAAGTTCAAGTTATTAGTACGAAGTTGGAAAATATCTGTCTGGAATACCCGAGTGAGTTGACGTGTTTTATCGGTTTTGGAAATTTTTATCGGTGCTCAAAATATTTCGTTTAAATAAATATTCGCATCTGAAAAATAGCAGTTTTGACATGATATTTTGTTTATAGGAAACATGCAGCCCAAAACGGACAAGCCCCCAGTGGCGCCAAAGCAGCTGCCGCTGGTACACCTGACTCCCGCCACGAGTCCCAGGCGGACGGACTTCTTCCCCATCGACCGGCCTGGTCTGCTCAAGCCGCAGCACGAGATCCCCGCCACCCCGCCCCCCCACGACAACTCCAAGCCGCTACAGTTCTTCCAACAGCGGATAGGGTAGATACAAGCACAGTACACGAGTCAAGCGATCGAATATATCTGAAATGGCACCGTGCCACGGGGTGATGTACTGGCTTCTGAACGAGTCATATAAAAATACGCCTTCCGTCATAAAGACTGGATCTACGCAAACGCTGCTTCGATCGAGGAAGATTTTACCAAAGTGTACCAAAATACATACCTGGGAAGAGTGACATACTTTCTTCGAAAATAATGTATTATGGAAATGTTCCAAAGCAATAATGTGATGTTTACGTCTGGGTTTTGGGTCTTTTGCGCGAAATGATTATTGTAAATATAATAATGTAAATTTTGTAAATATTTATCAATGAGTGTGTACCTACGTATGTACATTAGATATTATCGGTTTTATTGTGATGTAAATACAAATAGACTTTAAATATAGGTAATAAACAAGTGTGATTAACCGATCAATAAAATATTGATTAACGGATTAAATTGTAATTTTCTTTCACCTTGATAACAAACAGGTTCCTAGTTATGTTTTTTTTTTAAGTTATTATGAGTATTTTGAGTAGGTTCTTTATCCTACTATCCTACTAATATTATAAATGTGAAAGCTTGTATTATAAATGTGAAAGTTTGTGAGGATGTATGGATGGATGGATGGATGGATGTATGGATGTTTGTTACTCTTTCACGTAAAAACTACCCGATGGATTTGGATGAAACTTTGCAGTAATATAGCTTATACATCAGAATAACACATAGGATACTTTTTACCGCGGGAAAACCTCTCATTCCCACGGGAAACCGTTATCACGCGAACGGAGTCGCGGGCGGCCACTAGCATGAAATAAATACAAAACCCGTCTGAGTAGATAAGTCACCTACTCATGGCAGGATGGTACCTATTAACGTAATGAAGCCGTACGATTGAAAGGGTAAAGTGTAAATGCCGTCGCATGCTGCACCTACCTAGGACATCAATCTTGCTTGTCAATAGTACCTATGTTAAGAATTGTATTTTGAACAGGTAACAAAAAAGTTATTCAAAAAGCATTATCGAACTTACGAGTTGGACATAAATAGAAAATTTGTAACCACATTAAAATTATTATACTTTTAAGCATTAAGATAAAAGGTAGGATGAACTTATGTACAGAAATAAAACATTATGTAAAAAAAATTTAGAGAATGCTGACTGACATGACATGCTGACCAGCAATCAAACTTGAAACGACTTTTGTTTTAATTAGGGATTCCTTGTATGTAAACTAAGAAAGTCTAATCTATACAATATTGCCTCAAGTGTTACCTACGTCTGAAACTAAAAATAAACACACCGACAGTACTTAATAATCCACTGAATAACTGTTTGATATGGGTAAATTTATAATACGTGTTGATAAAACCCGAGAACCTAAAACAATGGCTCGGATTTCCCGAGTTGTTTTGCCTCCTCTAAACAAATCTGGCCGGACTTTCTAAGACCTTGACTCTAACGTTTATAGTCACATTTACAATTTTCCACGGCAGTGAGACCGTAACTGTCACAAAGCAAAAAGTGACACAAAAACGGCAACCGACTGAGTCATGGATGCAGTGTACGTCAGATTTTATAATTATAGTCCGAGGACGTAAGCATAAAGCTGATGAAATTAATACAGTTTAGGCGATAGACGCAAGCGCAAGTCACTGTCATTATTGTTATGTATCTGTAATTAGATGACGACGCATTTGTTTAAAGTTTTTATTACCTACTGGATACAATTTTAAGGCTTAAGTTAAGCTAACAAAGGTTGGGCATGTCTAGGTAATGGGATTGGCTTCTTACATTCTAAAGATTAGATATCTACTCTACAATTCAATTTGGTCTGCTAAAACTAAACCTCTTATAATGATAATAAAATTAAACTTTTATTTAGGTGTACCTCGTCTTAAGATATGACGTATTTACATTTTTGTTGAGTCAAAAAGTACGCGCGCTCTTAAAATTCTGATAACACCACCAGCAAATTGTCACGTAAGTTTAGATTATAGTCTGACGTCAAATTAAACCTGTATCTACCTGAAGTCTATCCTCTACCTTTAAAGTTTGAGTCAGAATTAATCTAAGTATAAGGAAAGTAGAGCTGACTCACAATGAGTCACAAAACATACATGTGACCGGAACCTCTTTGGGTTATAAATGTTATTTATCGATTTAAGGTAGGAAATATAGTAACAAAAAATTGAAAATACGGGAAATTATGAAGTACCAAAAAGTATTGGTTTACATATTTGTGTGTGGTTAGGTTTATTATCCCACATAAAAAACAGTAACAAGGATTTAATGTTATGAACCAATATGTTGTTGATTGTGTAATAATAATGTAATGATTGTAATGTATCCTTCATTATTATTCTTTTTTTCGCTTATTTTTTTAATTCTAGGGTTTACCTAACTTTTTTAAGAAATCTAAAAGTAATTTGGAAACAAATTGATTTTGACAAGTTTATAACTGTTATCGTTATCAGTATATCAGTTTGTTTGCACTGTTCACTGGCAAGCAGAAAGTTACAGCAAAAGATTTCATAAGTTTTTTTTTGTTCAGAGAATATACTCGTACTTCCTTCACTAGCGCTAGCCATCGCCGCCCGGTGTTGCGTTAAAATATAATGAATGAGTATTTACAAGATCATGTCTTTGTAATTCCAAGTTTTCTCATCTACATTTATTCGGATTATTTTGAATTAATCATGTATGTAAGTTCTACCTTTGTTAAGGATGTTTTTAACCTTAGGTATAACCTTGTTTGTCACCTTCCCCTGTTTATTGGATGATATACCTATACCTAGTTTATAAAAGAGACAATGCATTCATATTTTTGATAAAGTCAAATTACCTAGAGAGAATCTGTATTCTTTCATCGCTTTCTAGGTACTTCTCTCAAACGGAATGTTTATGAAATCAGTAAAAGCATGCAGAGGAATAAAGTTAATAAAACAAATCATACTAAGTATGTATTTTAAAGAATACCAAAAAAAACTTTGCTAACTGATGTTCACATATTTCATTAACCCCTTTATCTTTGTAAGTATTAAATAATGAAACCGTCACCAATTACGACATCTCTTAACTTGTCGCTCTGTCAATGTGCAATAGAGCTAATCAACCGTTAGAAGTATTTAGCCGTGGGTAGTCGAAAATTGGACAATTGACTCAAACGGTTCAGTCCATTGTGCCAGCCCGAAATTGGACAACCTGCTTCCTTGTTATGTTTAACGATAAACTAAAGTAATTAAATAATGGTTTTGACAGCAGCATGAGAACAGAAGATAAGGGATAGGAAACTCTATATTTATTACGGTACCTATGAGTACAACATATAATAGAATTGCGATTTGCGAACAGTCGGAAATATTATTTAGAAATGCGTCAAATCTGATAATAAAAGAAAGTTTTGTCAAGCTTTAATGTCGATAAGAGAAAGTTATTTTAAATGTTTAAAATATAAGAATAATTTCGTACAAAAATAAATTTATCAAACAATAAAATCTTGAAATGTACGATAAAATATTTGTGTGTATTTATGTATTGTTTTTCATCATATAAAATGATTGCAGAATGGAATATCTAGGGGCGGCATTGTGATATATTTTCATGATTTCATAACACGCGAATAGTTCATGAACTGAAATTAGGTATTTTGATGAAATGAAATGTAAATGTTGTTAAATACGAATCTAATATGAAGATGGAAACTAAGCTACGTAGATTAATGGGTTATGGGTGTAAAGATGTGCTAAATATCGTCATTGAATATTCAATAGATGACAAATTCTAATTACCTACAATGCTTCATAATGACAAACAAACTTTTTAAAATAACAACTACGTAGTATAAAACCTATGACTTAATAATAGTAATCGATTAGTGTGCTCACAAAAACTACCTACTCTCTTTCAGCCAGTAACGACATGAAATGAACATCGAACGTTTGCTAGAAATTTCCGATTGCAGGAAGCCTTTCTGTGCCGGCCAATAACTGTGCCACTTACCTTACAGGAGACGTTTTAGAACACACTACAACCGATTTTAAATTTAGAATAACTTTTTTTTCAGTGGTTTCGGTAAAGGAACCAAGTGGCCGTTTAGAATGCCGGTAGGACTTGGTGTGCCGTGATATGTGCGGCATCCAGTGGCGGCCGAGAAACCGAAGAGTTGGTCATGAGTAGACAGGCTAACTGGATATAACTGCTTTTGGACATGACGCGTAGGAAGACTACGTTAGCGGTTTCTTTAAACGTTTATATAAATCACAGTTTAAAATTCTCTTGTTTTAGCATTTTAGGCACTTACTAAATGAAATTAAAAAAAAAAGGTATACAAAAAAGAGTATGCGCATGAGCTCTTTTTTCACATTAATCAAATATTAGGTATACGAAAAAGCTTAAGAAAAATAAGCGTAAAAAAAAAATTGATGCCACATCTATTAGTTATCAGGTCTACACGAGGGTGCGTCCTGCGCCCTGGCTCCACCTGCGCGCGCATCCCTCCCTCCGTCAAAGCCTAGTTCATCCACTACCTAAATCCACCACCACCTTTTACCAATCACTCATTCATAACCCCATTTCATTCAACGCCAAGTAAAAGAGCGAGACAGCATCATGTTGTTTGGCAAATCTGATGCGTAGTAAATGATTTAGAAGTCCAACGCTCCTGTTCCAGAATTTGGTGACGAATCGAGCCCAATTCGGTTCCTTTCCGGTTATATTTCAGTGCTTGAAGATTTTCTGGTTCAACTGTTTTCAGTTTCTTCGCCAGTAAACAGTTTTAATCGCTTTTTTTGGAATGAGTCAAGTTTTAATAAAGTAAAGAGCATTCAAAATGACGCCTTACCTGAAACAAAGAAAAATAATTTATTTGACAATTTTATAATTGAAAATATTTTTTATTTAAAAACTCCAACTAATCTCAGTACTAACCAACACCTGTTACAATAGTTACTACTTACATTATAGTTACTACTTATATTAAACAATAAATGATAACCCTAAAGTTTTATTGTACCTAGTTCACACCATTCTACACAAACTAACGAAAAATTGGCATTCAATTTGTTTCCAACGAAGAAAAATATTCAGTTTTTATATGACCGGCTACAAGGTTAAACTGTGCTAAAATTATAAGACACTTAAAGTCAACGTGCCTTTGATAATTTATTTTCTTATTGCTTTCCAATTGTTCTAAATACCAGGGTTAATAAGTTTAATATAAAGGTAAACTAGTTACAAAAAGCGGTGTTGTTACAAATAGTAAATTCTATCGGTTAATGTTTGGGTTAGTTAAGTATGTTAATGTAAATATTTGAATTTTATTTTTCCTATTTGCTGATCGCGATGAGTTCTAATCTAACTCATCTTTTCAATCAAACAAATTAAAGATCTAATGGTAACCCGAAAAATAATAGTTACATAATCCTACATTATTCCTGTTAAACATAGGCTTAAAACTTGTTACGGCGGGAAAGATCCTCATTCCCACAGGAATAATAATTTTGCTGTGGATGATACCACAGCTGGAAATCCAGTTCATTATATAATTTATCGCAATCCTACTGACATCCGACCGAATATCATGTCATTGGGTTATAAAACTTTGCGAAATCACGTCGAAGTCCTTGAAAATTATGCATCCCCAAGACTTTCCCCTCCAGGAAGTGAACTAAGGCGATGTCGCGTGATGACTTTCATTAGATACAACGTGCGTGACGCAGGGAAGGCGCTTGCTTGCCTGAAACGTGTATGTTACTATAGGTATTGTCTTTATCGGTCAATCGATAGATAACTGTTCGATATTCAAACAATAATTTGAATATAATAATAGCAGGCTATATTGTAACAAACGTATAGGTACGTGGGGAAGACACTATAACTTGTTACATTTTTTTAAATTACTACAGAGTGCATTAATCTCTGTATGTTCTCTCTTCTTAGATAATGAGAGAGACTGAGCCGTTATCTACCACCCCAATTATAAGAACAGGCTCTGTATCGTTGAGCACAGGCCTCCTTCTCGGATAGCGAGAGGATTTGAGCTTCATTATTTCAATGAAAAAGGATTATTTGTATCGTCTTTATTTGAATAAATAAATAGGTTTAGAATTGTTAATTTATATAAATGAGATATTGATTTTAAGATACGACTATTATTAGGTAGTTATTAATAATTGCTTTATTTTTTACAAATATCAGATATACCGCATAACATCTTGTTTTTTTATAAGTATTTATGTAACTGAGCAAATATTTGATTTAGGCAATCGCACTATAGTCTATTCGCGTTAAGAAAATAGTGAGTGATCGTTGTCAGCCGGCTTGACAACGCCCCCCAGCCAATTAAAATGCTAGAAATTAAAAAGTCGAGTTCACAGTGACTAGTTGAAGTCTGACCTTCGAAGAAAACGGTTGTGGATTTTGCGTGACTTGTCCAACGATAAATTTTGAAAAAATGAATACTTCACCAATTCCAAAGAATGAAAGTGGAACAATAATCCATAGTAGAGAGAGAGACATAATTTACACTGTTTATAAGTACTTTAAATTGTGTGATTTAAATGCAACTGTGGAAAGCATAGTCATAGAAACAGCAAGTGCATGCGGCATGTCCGAAAATACTGTTTATAAAATTATTATTTTTCTTTCGTACTTTTACTCCACTGTGAATACACCCTTATCCTGTAGTTGTCACTATTTTCTTAACGCGAATAGACTATAGTTAAAAATAATCATTGATGAATGATGTACAAAAAAATATCCACCTGTTAACAGACTTCCATACAGGCAACGCCATCTATATTCGCAACAAAGAACTGAGACTAGCTCTTACTACGTTATTTGCTGCGATTCCGTGGCAAACTCCACGTTATCGTTGTAAAAGGAACCTCGCGTAATGTAGGGAAGCTTAAACAAAATTTCGATAGATGGCGTTGTAGCATTTATAAATAAGTTTTAAAAACGCAAAAACATAGGTATGGTTGATGGCATACAAGAAATTTATAAAAAAAAACGTTTAAAATTAAATTAAAATATAATTTCACGCACAGACAGGCTGTGTGTTATAAGTCTGTATTTTTTACCCTTTCTTTTTGAATGCACATCATTAATGATTTTAACCCCTTTACTACCTTAGAGGGTTACTAAAGGTTCTCCCTAACCAACCTTACAACACATTAACTACACTACCTTCACAAATACACGTATACAGATGTACTAAACAAGGGGAATAGACTATTGTTCTCATTTCAGATAGGCTACAGTTGTTGTGTAGGCATATTCGCGTTAAATGTAACGATCTAAATTTATTAATCATACTTAAATATGGCATAAAATTAAAAAAAATGTAGTTTGAAACCACTTTTATTGATACTTCTATTTCGTGCAATATTTTTTTATACGCAATGCAAAATCAACCATTATACCACAGGAAACATAAAATAAACCTTTTATTTTAAAAAACAAACAGCTTGTTGAGACCATAATCAGACAGTACTAGTTTACTTTGTATGTATTTAGTCGTAATACAAGTTTTCCTATGTAACTTCCCATTGCTTTACTTACAATAGAGTTGTAAAAAAGAAAACACATATACACGCTACAGCTACAGTAAATTGCATTATAAATCATACTTACTAAATGTATATTCGTTTATATCTTGTGGTTATGTCTTGAGAACTTTAGAGGTATTATATCAGTCATAGTTATAAAGGAAGAGATTAAAACCACGGGTAGGTAATATTATTATAGTACAGTAAGTATAAATATATGGTAACGTTGACTGAAAAAAAACGTAGATCAGCCTAAAAAAATATATAGTGCAAATAGATAAAAGTTTTTGTTTTATTTTAAGGTACTTAAATGATTTTGGTAAGTAGGTACCAAACTTACCTACAAAGAAATTTAGTAAGACCTTAGCAATAATTATTGGATGACACATTGCAAAAAACTAAGAAAGTTTTTAAATACTATGCTGAGCAACTTATCGATTATTTAATAAATAATTTTGCAAGTATTTTTTTCGATGCTTTTTGAGTGGTTGAATACGACCACGATGTCTCCATCAAACCTAAAAATCTTAAAGCAGAGTATATTTTTGCGAAAATTTCATAACCATCTCAAGTTGACCTTCATTATAGCACTATGTCGTAACGTTCGACAGGTCATACTGACATCATCACTAGAATTAACATATTTAGTATTTGTCTAACCATGGGTCAGCGAGACAGGTTGGTAAATCGATTACTTTAAATATGTTCCGCTACCATTAATATATCAAAAAAGTTACACGGTTATATTTTGGTAATTTTAAATGCAAAATAATTAATAAAGATGCTAGTCTTATATAAACTTTAAAATAGATTATTTTTAACATTAGGTCTTTGATATGCATAACTATTACGATACTGAACAATGCTATCTAAACGATTGTATTTATCTTTTAAATACGATCACTAAGCACTAACAGCACGTTAACGACTGATTTTAATAATACATAGTTTTATCATGTTCACTATCTAAGGTGATAAACGACTTGGGTCTCAGCTATAGCTCTTAACTATATTCCTATTGTCTATTTTCTTTATCTTTATTAACTTAACAATGCAAACTTAATTTTATTGAACCTAAACCTAACTAAATAAAGGCGGTAAAGTTTAAAGCATTGATTGATAATATTATCGCTTTTCTATCTGGTCAATACATGACTAAACGATATGCCAATAAGTATTAGTACCTACCTAAACAAGTAAATAAAATATAGAATAAAATATAATTTAAAAAATTTCTCCCCAAAGCAGTTAGTAAATTTAATTTAAAACAGGTTTCGAAAGTTATATTTCAATAGTTTTGTCTATATAGTAACCTATTCGAGATGATAATGCGACATGTGTGTCGGAAGTCGGTACGTTTGTATATCCCCGTGACCTAGGAGGGGAGCGCGTCGACGCTGCGCGTGAGACTGCATACGAATTAGCTAGTGACACTACATCTCACACTCGGTACATTTGAAGCAAACAGAGTTAAACCACATAGGAAAATCACGGAAATATTGACAGGGCAAATAATAAATTTGCAAAGGTTAAAAGAGTTTTTGCGGAAGTGATTAACAAAAGAGATTTGTGTAGGTACGTTTAAAGAAGTAGAACAGTGTTTAAAAACTGTTGCCTTATTGCTTCCTACGAAATGGCTGTTTGAGCTTAAGTTTTATTTCCAAATAAAGTTTTGTAAACCCTCTCAATTAGGGTTTAATGTCGCCAAATTAGCAAGCCTCAATTTGCCACAAATTATCAGTCTTTCGGATCTCCACACAATTTAGCCCCTTAATTTTTATTTTTAAATCCTTTGTCTTTGTTTAATTGATGAAGCCAAATTGAGCATGGGCACGGAATGTCGCGACGAAGAAGTTCGAATTAATCGGTTGAATTATCGAAATAATGGCTACAATTGCGACTGTGGGCGGAGTTTATTGCTTTAATTCTTTTTCGATCCTGGCAAGAAAAATTGCTACCGACGTACTAATAAGGAATAATAGAGCCATTGTAGTGACAAGGGTATATAGATCGCCTAACGAAACGGTTATTTCGTGTAGACCACTTAAATAGATTTAAAATCTGCTTCAAGGAACTAAGTAAGTAATAATTTAATGCTGTTTATATGAACATAACAAATTTTTGGGACCCTTAGAAGACATTCGACGCTCTTGGCAGACCCAGTTTTTATTTTTATTAATTATCGTGTTTCTTAACTACAAAGTTAAATGTTATTTTTAAAAATCTATGTTAGTACTACAGGCTGTTAGTAACAAAACTAGCATTGACTCGCTATTACAAACTCACGTATAACTATCATAAAGAGACATCATAACGTCACGATGGATGTAGTAACGGCATCGTCCTGTGTTATTTACCAATTTACACCACATCTACTTAAATAATAGATCCCTGGATTCAAGATAACAGTCGCTGTAGGTTGGACAGAATCATGCACGTTATCCTCACTGAATTAGGACACTTTGATAACACCTCTGTTATAACTTACATAATATCATAAAGATTTTCTACTCATTTCTATTAAAAAATCTTACCTAAAACTACAGACCAGAAATAAAATATATAGGTGTACAATGGAATACTTGTGCATTAAAAAATCCTGGCATGGCGGTTGCAAAAAAAAAACAAATTATTTTATGTTGAATGAGACTATTGATGCTGCGTTAATGAGGATTTAAAAACCGTCTTGCATCTTCCTGGACCCATTGTTTGCTTCACAGATCATTAATCAGCAACACAATTGCAGGGTTTGGGATCACTGCCACGCCCAGGAGCGAAACTTTTATTCAAAGAAATTAAAAATAACACCTTTTAATTGGCAACTATGAAATACCTTCGTCATCACGGTGTCTACTATTGGTCATCAATAAAGAAAGAGTTTTGTGCACAAACTCCATTTCACTCCCTAATTTGACACGTCCCAAAGAAAAACGCGGTTCAACTAACACCTGAAGATAATAATGGCATTATTTGATTTGATTTATTAATAACATAAACATATTATGATGCAAATAGCTCGTAACAACGCCTGATACATTTCTATCAATAACCCATTCATGAATCAGTCTTTTAATAGGTCTTGTCATAACATTATTTAGTTTTGATTGACCTTAATAGACGGTCCATTACCTAGTTATGCTGTTAATCAGATGTGATCTAAGATGAATCGTGCGCTTATCTCGGTTTGATGAGATAATCTACATTCCTTAAGGTTTATAAGGTAGGACCACCCACTTTTAATACCCTACTTTAGATGATGTAAAACTGGTCTGCATTAATTTTTTATCTAAGTATGGTAAAGTTATGTAACTAACGTTTTATTTAATGTTACAAAAAGGTGCTTATGTTTTTTTATAAACTTTACACCTCGATGCTTTACACGCGATATTTATTTCAGATACGAAAACTCTACTACAACAAGACTGACAAAGGTTTAAATCTTCAATCCTATGACTGAGCTCGTGGTGATAAAACTAATTTATCTTAATAATGTTTAGTGTTTATTCGACGAACAGTCACGCCGGTAGTATCATAAATACAATTAAGCTCACTTGCTCTCATTTAGTAGATAATGCTCGTGTCTTTGGCCTGCCACCGGGCCATTGTCTTGTAGAATACAATCTTAACTAAATTACAGTGCTGTAAATTTTATATGCAACTCTACGAAGTGTCTTGTTATTTTTGCATACAAAAATATAATACAAAGCAAGTAAAATCAGAAACCTGAAAAAGATATTATAAAAAAACTAAATAGTTACTTATGTAGTATTTTATGCTGGATAGAGAGTAGGTATTGTATATAAAGATATTTATTTTCGTTTTTAAAGTGTCGGTCGATATTGACCCCTTTGGCTTGCTGGTCCATGATAAGCCAAGTGGAATGGAATTTCAATATATCGTACACAGCGAATTTTTTAAAGTCCGACGCACTTTAATGCCATGGAAATAACTCTTTACGTTTTTTTTTCAAGCTTTACACCTACAAAGACGGCTGCAATAAATGTATATGAAAATTTTCCACAAAAGATTAACAACAAAGACGAATACACGAAACTGTATGTAACAGAGCTTTACAATGAAGTTATTACTGTTAACAACAGTGAAACCTATTTCACGATTGCTAAGATAAAAACTTCGTAATAACGACATCTTGTTCCTCAGACAATAGTCTTAGGAAAAACTAGTTACTGTGAATTATACGAGAAAACTTTGCCGTTTGCCACCGATGTGGTTGAAGCTTTTTAAAACACACCCAGACTTTGAAACAGTTGTCAACCTCTGCACTTAAGGACTTTTGAACAAGTTTCTTGGACTTTGGTTGTCTCTTTTAAGAATAATAAAAAAAATGTTATAACTAATTCTATAGCAATACAGTATAACAATAACTCGTACTATTATAATTCTAATTGGAACACGATTTCTTTGATGTAAAAACACTCAATCAAAGTTGATTGATCTTTTGGAATAAGGTAAATTGTCATCATGATTGCCACAAACAAACTATTGGAACGGTTAAAAATATTGCAAAAGTTATACATTCAAAACATGAAATTAATTCAGTAAATGAACTTATTTGTCTTCGGAAACATTGTTTTATTTTATTACGTAACAAAAGAATGTGATACACTCAGTTAACTAATGAGTTTAAATTTAAATGAGATAGTTATACGGCCATGTTAACGTCAAGTAAAAACAGTGGGAAAATTCTTTGTGAGAAAGTAATGCATGCTAGTTGAAGTTCATTAGAATTTATATTGCCATTACATTTAAAATGCATTCCGAAACTTTTTTACTTTAATTCAATTAAGGTTATTTGTTTCTGCTTTTGTCAAAGAATTCTTGTGTAAAACCTCGTGCCCATTGTGTTCAAATATTTATTTTTTATATCATTATTTTTTTGTTTTTAAATGCGATACAGTTAGTTCAACTACATGTTTTTGGTATTTGATTAACACTCACAAACCTTTTTATATAATGACTCATTTATTCTTAATAAAAAATAAAGTTTATTCACAAACTTTTTTAATCCTAAATAAAAAGTGGGAGTGGGTGGTGGGGTGAAATTATTATTCATACTTAAATGCAATTCAATATTTATATACATTTGTAAGGTACAGTTAACTAAAACGTTTTAGATTTATGATCCATAAATACCCAATACTTTTTCTCAGGTAAAAAAATTGGTGTTAACTCATGTTACTTGCTCATGCAAGTTTTTCCATCGGCAAAAAACTAAATTATAAATATTTCTAAGAATCGGTACTAAAAGTGCAAGCTTCGTTACTTAAACTTAGTATCAGGTACGAACCATCCCCGCCTCTAGCTGTACCTAATGTCTTTACTAGAACTTGTTGTTGCACCCCCCTCACCCCTTTAATTTCAACCCTTCATGCTATAATTGTCACAGCTTTAATATTCGCTTGCATTAATTAACCTTTGCAGTTAGTTATTTGCATTATTAATAAGCTATGTTTTTCTAATTCTAATGCTAGGTTTATGGACGAGTACTTTTGTTTTTGTTAGAATAAATTGTAAGGAGGTATAGATTAATTGTAGTTTTCAATAAGTTTCTCGGTTACTTTTCCATGGGGTTTGCTTCCTTATCGCGTGCGGGTAAGTGATCACACATAATATACTGGGTGTTAAAATATGTTCTTAAAATTAAAAGATCTTATTGTCAATATCAGAAGTAAATACATATTAGCTTATAAATTTGTTGTTAATATAATTGTCACGCCTTGCTTCGGCCTTGGTCATTCTATTTTCTTCGGATGCTAAATGACCGGACGGATTTAGAGCATTGGGTCACACCTCCCCAGAATAAACACTTCAATGCCTAGTACTACTGTTATTTTGATTTTCAATTAATATATTTTTTGAAAAGATTGATATCCACTTTACGCTATAATTATCTGCTTTTAAAGGCCACTTATACGGAAATTAAGGCGTTTTATTTTTATTTAGTTACTATTTTTGAACTACCATTTACACTTACAAAATATCGTTGACTAGTGACCGCCCGCGACTCCGTTCGCGTGGAAGTCGGTTTCCCGTGGGAATGAGAAATTTTCCCGCGGTTAAAAGTATCCTATGTCCTTCCCAAGTTCAGTTCTTTCTTCATACCAAATTTCAACAAAATCGGTTCAGTGGTTTAGGCCTGAAAGCGTAACAGACAGACAGACAGACAGACAGACCGACAGACAGACAGAGTTACTTTCGCATTTATAATATTAGTAGGGATTTACAATTCGTGCATCAAAGCATTAAAAGAAGTATTTTTTCTTCTGTTGTTTTTTAAGATTTCAGGTACGAAATACCCTGCGATATAAGTTCAAAGTTCGTTTAACCTCTCAGGTAAGTTTTGTGCCAACAAACTGAGAACGATAGTATATTTGACCACCTATTTTTGAGATCCACCTACGAAAAGATCTATTTAAGTTCTTAAGATCTACAAAGTGTGTTAAACACTTCGACAGTATAATAAAAATATCCGGCACATTTTGTCAGTTTTTTTTTGTAAGATACAATTTTTAATGCAATAAATCTTAGTCCATAGTTTTAAATTAAAATAATTAAGACCGCGGTCGCAACAATTGTTCGTAAGTGTAATTTATGGCGAATCATGACTTATGGTAATGAAATTTAATCCGAGTTACGTTAATTAACTGTGGCGGTTAAATATCCGTAACTCAAAGTTTACGGTGATGATGCACTCAGCCAAACTTGAACTATGATATCATATGCCACATAATAAAATATCTTCAAACAAAATATTATTCAGGGCAAAAACATAATTTAAAAAAAATATGGTTTATAAAGTAATATCAAAAAGATTTTCCCGTACCGGGAATCGAACCCGAGCCTCCTGGGTGAAAGCCAGGTATCCTAGCCACTAGACCATACGGGAGATGAAGAGCGTGATCGAAATAGGTAAACATGATAATAAAGTGCAGTTCAAAAAATTCGTTGATTTTGTTCCGTTTTATATACTCTAGACACATTAAAATATAATTTTATCATTTTATTAATGCGCTATTAAAATATATTAGTGGATCAGTTATGTATGTGGTTTTTAGTTTAGGGCCGGTCTCAATATTCCTACTATTGTTAAAAACTTGATATTTGTAAACTGCTAGTTATGTTTGCTTTCTGTACTGTCATTTCTTATTAACAGCTATATTCATAATTTATTCCGATGCAAGAGATAAAGAATACTATTGTAACAGATTTAACAAAATGTAAATGTTTGGTAGTTTACTGAGTCTGACCTTAAGTAACAATAAAATAAATAATACCTGTATTATGTTTGTCCGAAAGTTTATTCGGCGTTGGCGGTAAATCCTTTACGTCAGCCATGTTGTGGTTCTGAAATTTAAATCAAATTAATAGTTAAGATAAGATGATTGTGTTTTGTTATAATTATTTTGTATCAATGATTACTCGTCGACAAATATACTGCATGTTATTTGTATGTAACGTAAGAACCTACCTATTTATTTACATGCGTATGTTTTTAAATAGGAAAAGTAAAACATTTAAAATCATTAATTGATAAATTTTGTAAAGACTACGCACACCGTAGTCACATTTTCGTAGCAAGAGAAAGGTGAGTGCTACATAATTAATATCCTTAGAAAAGACCTCAACGTGATGTTTCAAAGTACTTACTTAATTTAAAAAAAAACACATTTTGTTGCCAAAGCTATTAAGAGGTAGCTATAGTAACTAATGTATGATAATAGGAAGACGCCATCAAGAAAATCAATCAAAATAAACGATATAAGATAGGTGTGTCATAGTGTCATTAAAAACTCGTAAGATCAAGGTCCTTCACAGTTGGTTTACCATCTTGTTATTAAATTAAATAATTTCATTGTTATCAATAATTATATATTATAGTGTAGGTTATTATTATTATTATTATTTCATTATTATAGTGTAGGTGCGCCCAAAATCATGTTTTACTTTATTATATTGTGGTAATAGGTTAATGCAATATTTTTTTTAAAAACTTAAGTTGAATAAATTACTTATGGAAGTAAAAGAAATAGAATTGCTTTGAATGTTATAAAACCGCAAACCTACTGAAGTTGAATGTCGGTACACTGCATTCTGCGATGTTATCGTTGCCATACATGATTAAATATAAAGAAAACACGATAAACTGATAGATAAAGGATATAAACAACTTTCTAGAAAAATACCGGCAGGTACGTGCAACACGGATACGGATATCGTTTTCTTATTAGTTTTATTTAACTTTTAATAGTATTTAAGAAACATGTAGGTAAATCATTCTAGCATATTATTGTTTAGAAAATCGAGCGTAAATGCGTTTTGTTTCCGAGTGTTCTAGAAATATTTACGACAATACCTTACAATTAATTATTGTTACCTATATTATACCACAACATTGTTTTACCTAGGTATAACTTATAGACTTGCTATTTTCATGTTTCTTTTTTATATAAAAAATACTTTGTGGACAGGATACGTACTTGAATCCACTTAGCCTCTGTAATAGCACAACACTGTTATCACAAAGTAAACGTTTTTGAGTAGTAAACACTGTTTCGAAGCGAGCTAAGAACGCGCCCTCTCTCGGTCGCAGAGATAAATGAACTGCCGCGCGGAGTTGGCGGGACGCCTCTAACGAGCTGGGTTGCCAGTGTGTGGTTAAGAAATAGTATGTATGTCACGATTTTATGTTGTAGAATTAAATTGATTATTTGATGTAGTTGGCAGATGTGCTTGTGAGCGGTTGTTTTATTTAAATAAGTAGATGCCTAACAATATTTAACAATTAAGTCTTAAAATTAAAATCTTAATATTGTTGCATTATTTCGTAATTGAGATAACATACCAATTAAAATGTATTATTAAATCAATAAAAGATCTTTAGGTGAGCAAGTTTTTAATTTAAATACTTAGATTATTTTTTTACCATCTAAACTTATTCACTTATTAACTAAGCTATGTAGCTTATAAATAAACTATTCAACAATTAAAAATATTCATATTGCCCTCAAATAAATTAAAATAAAAACGGTTAAACCGCCTAATTCATGCCTACCTGGCAACCACGCTTGCAGCTTCACAATAGAAGATGCGTCGGAGGCCCCCGAGTGTGCCCGACGAGTTTATCGACTCGCCGCTCGGGAAATTCATCTCCCCATCGTTTCCCGCCCCTTAGTTTTGCTGGGTCGAGTACTGGTAGCTATACCCTGGCATCAGGTAGATTTCAAACAATGAAAAGCGGGGTGCAAAATGATGGTTTACTTACCGATTATTATAGGGGAACATATTTCAATATATCGTGATGAATATTTGTAAATTAAGTAAGATATTTAAGGACATGACCTCATTAATAAGTTCTTCTCAAAACTATTGAGTAGAAAACAATACACATCGCACATTTAATTAACTTTCCTAAAAAAATGATAAAACTGTATTAAAACTTTTAATAGGCTAAAAAAATACTTAGCGACTTAGGAACATACAAACAGACGCAAATGGTGACTTCCTGTTCTACATTTTCTTCACATAGTTTCTAGCGAGGTCACCATAGAACCTCTGGCCATAACAACTATGGATTGAGCTTAATTAAATAAATTATATGTAAGTGAATAAGATTGTTTTACACTAAGAAAATAAGAATCTCTGACAGACTTTGGCCTGGCAGTCACAAAGTGACAAAGTAGTTACTTCTAAGATTTGTACCATAGTCCCATTAAACAGTAATGAATATTAATTAATGAGATTTACTTATCGACTCTTACAGTATCCAGTATTTACATGAAGTACCTACACAATATACAGGGTGTAAAAGACTGCTTCCGAAAACGAAAACTGGGCATTGCTGGAGGGGTACTCGTTACGTTAAAAGCAAAAAAATTTTTTTTATTTTTTTTAAACTAATAATGCCAAATTTCATATTTACTATCAGAGGGCTTAGATTTTTTTGTATGGAACGTGGCATATTCGCGTCCGAAATTTTGTATTTTTTTCAAAATAGCATCGCAAGATAAAACTTATATGTGTCGATGGGGGACATGGAGACAAATATTAATTGGTATCAACTGCTGACAAAATACAAGCGGCGACAATTATTTTAATTGAAAAATACTGCCAGATTAGTGGACCATAGTCAATATGAAATTGCAATTTAAGCTTAGTAACTTTTAACTAACCTTAAACTTTGGTGCAAAACAATAACAAGACTATGAAACGATTTTGTTAAATTTCGTTGTTAGTAATATACTAAGGGTGCTGTGGGTGATTTAGGATACACACGTAACATATTGTTTGATTTGTGATGATAGTTACGTTGTTTGACGCTAGCACCCCTGTAACTTTAATAGGAATCTAAGTGATAAATTATTAGCCATGCCAAAATGGCATGTTTTTAAGGATTTTACCTTTTTATCTCACCCTTTTTTCTTAGGATTAAAATAAGATCACATCGGTATGATTGGGTTCACAAAATACCATCTTATATTTTTTGAAGCTGAGTGAGAAAAATAAAGATGTGATTACCTATCTGTCCCACTAAGATAGCGCGTGCCGCGTGCGTAAGGTTTTTTTTTGTTAACATCAATTCTCAAATCCATATTTATCACTACCCTCCGTATGTTCTTCATATTTCTAAATACTTCGCCTATTAAGTTACTTACTGATTGCCTACTTTCAATGTCATGGGGAAAATACCTATAGTAGGGGAGCCCAAGAGGGGATTTCTGGATTTACTCAAGCGCGGCAGATTAATACACTGAGGGATACCTTGTACTCGGTTAAGCACTTCCACCAAATATGAGCCCTATATTAGCGGCCGCCCGATTAATTTAATAACTTCAAATAATTCAGTTTGATTTTATTGACAGATAAGGTAAATCCCTCCAGAGGGCATAAAGTCTTAATCGGACGCGCTGCAAAATTTTACAAATTTACGATTCAAAATTACGATTTTTTGAAAATCTATATCCGTTTCCCCCGCCGGTGAATGGTATATGTTATATAACATTTTTTTCTGTCATCTAAGTTTTGCAATCCTATAGGTATCTTTGACGCTTGAGTGAATGCAGATTTAGAATCGCGGGCTCCCTTATTACTATGAATTATACCTACTTAATGCAGTATTTGGTGGATTTTTATCATTTATGAAGTACGCCAAAAAGGTTATTTAATAAGCAAGGGAATCCAAAAAGCTGTTAATCTGATTGAAGATACAACGGTAACATTTAAACAGTTTATTATAAAATAATCGGCTTTTTGTAAATTATAAACGTACTTAATAAATAATAAATTAATTTAAAAAGACACTTACAACGTGTGTTTTAACAGTATTTTAATCTTACTTTAGTATGTACAATCATTGATGGAGTTGTGTACAAGAGATGTTGAAAAGTTTGAACGTATAAAAAGGGGGTAGAGTTCCGTATCTAAGATGGTTATACGGGGGTACGTGAGGCTGGGGGTGCAGCGTTGGCGGGGAAAGTTAGCCCTCCGCTGGGGCGTCCCCCGTGTTGCCCCAACCGTCGCACATCTTCCGGAGGAAAGCTGCCAAAACAAGCACAATGTGAGACGATGAACCATAAAAAGAAAACAAGCTGTATAATACAAAGCCAATAGTATTTTTTTTGAAATTGTTGCAAAATTCGCTCTCATTTTTAAATGAACTTCAAATTATGCGATCATAGTTTTATCAAACTGAAATGTAGAAGAACGAAAGCAGTAAAGTAGAATCTATAGAATGTCTAAATAAAAGAAACTGCAGAAGAAAAAGAAACTTCTCGAAGACCAAAGAACACAAAAACAGCAGCAGGAAGCGATAATCGAAGACGCTGGCAACACTGACTTAGAGTATAACTTACGATCTTAAGACTAAAGAGTGATGAGGTGTTTAGTCCTCTACGCCATCACCTTCTTCAGGAATGCTGGAAATTCACAAAGGTTATGGTAAAGGGGCACACTCATGACATGCTTACGGGAATCATTTTCACTATGGGATCAAAATAAAAGGTCAAAGTGCAAAGGATTTGTGTTCTGAATTGCAACTACTAAGGTAGGTAGGTACTTTGTAAATATTTAACATGCTCTAATGATTGCTGGTAGAAAATTTGACAAAAGTGATATCGTGGAGAATTGTAAAGGTTGATAAAAGTGCCGCTCTAAATACTTAGCGCCAATTTAGTTGAATACTTACGTGCATAGGGAATCATGCCATCATCATCCTCAGGGTCCATGCAGTCCTTGACAACCTCGTCGACTTCTCTTTCCTCCAGTTTCTCGCCTGTTACCAAAACATCAAAAAAGTTTTAATCTAAAGGAAGCAATGATTAAATTAATTCAGAATTCAATATTTTCATGTGGATTCAGTTGTAGTAGAGTCGAAAGTAAACGTGACGTCATTGAGTGTCGTAGAAATGAAAAGGTAAATTAATGAGATGGCTATCAGCCAAAAGTGTGAGTATCATGTATTTGCCAATCCAAGTGCAATCCATTCGGCACACGATCCGCCTCACAAATTACCCTGTTGCATAATGGAAAGTAGACAGCAAGGTCTATCAGAAATTAATTGGCTATTTTCACTTTTAAATTGTTTCACTTAATTTATCATTTCAATTAGGTCACAAATACTAATGTATGTAAACTTATAGTTTACCAAATCTACTCCTTATTTTTTTTTTGTACAAAAGTACGGTTAAATCTTTAGGTTTAAAATCGTAGTGGAAATTGTTTTATTTACCTAAAGCCATGAGGGTGTGTGTAAGCTCAGCGCCGAGCATAAGTCCGTTCTCATTCTTGTCGTACAGCTTCAGACATTCCAAGAAGTCTTCGTAGCAGCCCTGGTCTTTGTCTTTCTTGATTTGGCTGTAGATGGGAAGGAACTCCTCGAGCTGCAAGTACAAAATACTTTAAACACAATCCAAATCTTCTATTTATCTTGGAAACATTGTTGTTCATATTTTTGGCAGGCTTTCCTAGACGCCTATGACTTATGAGCAGATCCGGATTTAGAAAAAACGGAAAATTACCGTGAACATTTTCTCGCCCTTCTTCTTGGTGCCTCCGAGCTTCTCGATGGTGGCGAGTGTGGGGTTGGAGTTGAGGGCCCTCAGGACATCGCCCAGCTGGAAGGCGTCGACCTTGCCGCTGCCATCGGAGTCGTAGATGGAGAAGGCGAAGGATGCCCCTAAACAAGACAATACCGTCATACAATTGAAGGCAATAGCTAACAGCGTAAACAAACCGAAATCATAAATAAATTGAAAAGGTATGGTTAGGTTGTTAACTATAGTTTTGATTTTAAAATTGCCCAGTATTTTCTAAGTATCCTATGCTGTTTCTGTTTAAAGATAGTTAATATTATGATTTATAAAGTAGTTGCGTTTAATTCGACACAAGAGATTTGAGAAAAAGATTGACATACAAGAGTAATCATACCGAAAAACAGCATTGCTTTTGAGAAAAAAAAACAACACTATTTATACCCGTCCTTCTAAAGCAATACGCACATCAGTCATAAACCGCGTAATGATGTTGATATATTTGACAAGAATATTCCAGGTTTCAGCTGCGCGTGGGCCGACATTCTTCACCCAAAATAATTCCGTGTGAGAAACCAGCGCATTTCGATATATTCTCTTCGAATCTTGAGTCACGATCTAAAATTATCCCGAATGTAACTCGTGTCCTAATTTAACTGCGCGAACTACTCGTAATCGTATTCATAATCTGGTAAAGTTCTGGTTCAGTTGCGCATGTACTTAGTTAACTTATTATTTTTTTGAAATTTAGTTGATCTAGTGATATTTTGAGGTCATGAAGCAGTTTGACCTAACGGCTGTTGATAAGTAATCAGCATCGACCTTGATATTGACGATTGATCAGATAATGCGCACTACATTGCATATTTATTGCATACGGGATGTTTACGACGCGTATTCCTATTGTCCTCGATGCCAAAAGTTACTTGATCAGTTGCATTGAAATCTGAGCGGTTTCTCTGTTTGGGCGGGCGGCGATATTTGACCACGTGACGCGAAAGTTTAAATTTAGACTGCGGCGCTAGCGCATGAAAACCGTGCCAGTAGCGCTTCTCCCGGCTTCCCTTAGTAACGCGCACCTTTTATGATAACCTGCGCTAAACATAGACACTATCATATTTTCTTTCTGAAGAATTTTGCGACAGTGAGGTTCAAGTTATGCTAATTCGTTTAAATATGCTTTAGAATGATACAAGTAAACTTATATGTAGTTAGTTACGTAAGGATGTTACACAAAATTATTAAATTAGGTGATAGAAACTAAAAATCATACTCACTTTCAACGTCGTTCTTGCTGAGGTCGCTCTGAAAAATTATCAAAAAATATTTCGTTACTCTTGTGTTTTGTAATATCATGCGAGTGGTATATGCATACAAGTTGTCATTTTCTCATCACTTCAAGTTATTCGTGTATAAGCAGGATAAGCCAGTTTTAATTGCACTGTAATTTGATCACAACACTGATTCATTTTGGTGTGTTTACTTATGGCAGACCTCGCGAGGTTCCGGTCAGCGGAAATCTTATCGCGGAAGTCACCCGTTGTTATCACTTGAACAGTCCATTTCACTTTCTTTTGGCACATTTTCACTGACGTCAAACAACTCACCATTTTGTGTGGTGTTAGGTGGTTCCCTCCCGGTCTTCACTGGCAGACGTTCAGACAAGAAGTGGGGCTCGAGAAGTTTTCTCGGGACTGTTTTAACTGGCTACGTTCGCTCACTCGTGGATATTTGAGATTTAGCCCAGGAATCCGCGACTGTTCTATTTTCGGTATATGCAAGCTACAACTATATATTCGAACAAGTAGTCTTCCCATATGCTAGAGTAGGACAACGATATACTCACCTGTCTGCTGGTAGAGGGTAGGGGGCTCACTCAATCCAATGGTAAATCTACATTTACGCTAAACTATTTTGATCGATCCGCGATCGCTTTCAGAACTATGACAAACCTATTGTCCAGATTTACAAAATATATTTTAGTTTCCTATTCCAAATTAAACGACCTTTCAAGTTTAATAAATTATAATTGAATAAGCCGATAGGAAGTTACTATTTTAGTTTTTCTTGGTTAGGTAATAATCAAATTTATAATCTTTCCAAATACATGACTTGACGACTGCTTCACTGATAGTGTTGAATTTTCTGAAACTGTGTTTTGATGCTGATGGGGATTTTTTTCGTTCATCCATCAAACTAGTAGTTCTGCTCCGTAAACCAGGAGAAAGAGGGCAAACTCCACGCACTGAGCCCGATCCCCGACAATCCTAAACAAAATAAACTTAATGACATATAGTCGATGTGCTAAATATAACCGAAATGGTACAAATTACCTTACGTCTTCCATGAGCCTTGCGCCTCCACCAACCTCGAAGGCAAGCCAAAATTCTAGCACCTTGCAATCTGCAGCGTCGAACTAGACTTTTACGAGAACCACTTCCGGTTGCAAAAACCGTTGATTCAGGCTCTTTTTCCTGAAACTAACAGTTATTTTATTATTAACATAGATTGCGAATAAATAATTCAACTCATCCAGTGTAAGTGTTTTACCAATTTCTCAGTATCAGGGTCAGAATTTAGGTCAATTTCTGAGTTTTTCAGTAGTTCCACATCTTGCAATGTCATGCATTTAGGATCTTCAATCACGGGATAGCAATATTCTGAAGCTTGTTCATAGTCTCCTACACGCACCATATATAATTATTTTTTTTCGAAACGATATGCAATTAATTTTATGTTAATTACTTACTATTTAAGGACAAATACGCATTTTCGTAAGCCACATCATTCACTTGCTCGTTATCTGTATTTTTATAATTATTTTCAAGTTTTTCCTAAAGACCAAGAAAGAGTTATTAGCCACTGTAGTGGTCCGAATATTGTTTTTATTATCTTAATAATCTTTATACAATTACATACTTGTGCAAAGATCTGTATGTTATCAAATCCTTTAATATTACTGTCGCCATGTATACAATAAGGAATATCTTCTGTCAACCCGTCACCAGTATTTGCATTTTCCCGAAGCAAATATTCCGATGACTCTCCAATAATTTCCTCTACTTTAGCTTCTTCGTATGTATCAAAAATGTTTTCAGGGATAGGGATAAGCGAGTCATTCATGAATGCGTCGGCTATTTTAGTCAAAGTTTGTTGCAGAATATCATTTGGATCGTCGACAGGCGTGGGATATTGCTGAGCAGAATATTCAGGGCCATCGCAGATTATTACTCCCTCTACCTCACTCATGTCAAATAGATGGTTGATTAATGATGAGGTGCAATTTCTCATGTCATCTTGCAGCTGTAAACATTATATTTAAACTAAAGGTTTGAGCATATATAGGCGGTTTTCTTTAAACAATCTAGTCTATTAATGTTCATATTTTAATTATTAGAAACCTTACATTTATTGTTACTGATCCATTTAAAGAAATACCACGCTAAATAAATGTGCAGATAAATTAATATTATATAAAAAAATGGAAAATTAATTGATGGCAATACCGACCATAAAAGATCCTTCGTCACCTTGTCCAATATAACCAGAGTCGATTTGGGGATTTGGTGATTTTGCTGAAACAACATGAAATAAGTTCCTATTTAGCAATATTAATGAACAACCTAACTTATTTCGGTACTGCAATTTATAGACATTTACTTGGATCCTTTTGAGGAGTTGAAGTAGCGGCTACAATACCATTACATTCCATATTAATTTCAGTTAATGTTCGGTCTAATTTCATTTCGTTTCTGAGATTTTTTACTATTTCCAGGTAAGCATATGGTGCACCTACAAACATCGTTTGGTTTTCAATCATATTTATCATCGCTTTATTTTGAAGATTAGAATTCCGGCTCTTTACCAGATAACACAAACCCTATATACCTAAATCATGAGTATCAAGGGAAAACTATAAGTTTGATAAAAGCTTACTTCTCTACCACTGAATGCCTGTGTAGCTAAAAACTAATAATTGTTATATTTACCGGATTCCAGGGCCGCGTTGGCTAGAATGTAAGCTTCATCGATGACCTCAGTTACTACATTCATGGCCAACAAATCTGCTAGCCGTAAATTTTCGGGATGATCTTCTAAATTGATACCTTACATTAAAACAAATGAATAGGCTTACTAATAATAGATCTTTTCGGAAAGTTTCTACACACTTATATGCTAATAGAGTTTTAGAAATTTCTAACATCTCAATAAAGTAATTACCTCTATTAGTCATATTGATATTTGTTAATTTTAGATCTAATTAACTTTTTAAATTAAACATCAGTATTGTTTGCATTTCCAGAAAACCACAGGAAACTTTGATGGAATTGACAGCCGTCAGGCAGTCAAGGTGATCAGTCATCATTCGCAATAAAAACAATATGGAAGAAGGCCGAATAAAATAGTTATAATGTTTTATAAATTTAACGACAAATTCAGTTATTTACCCCATCGTCAAATAAGCCAGACGCCTAATCGGGTTGTTCCCACTTTTAAGATTTTAGAATTTTTACAAGGTTTTTATTAGAAGTGCGTGGTAGCCTAGTGGCAACAGGAACGGTCTACTATACCGAAGATTCCGGGTTCGATCCCCACTAGGGTGTACCACTAATTTGATCTTTTTCAATTTATGTACATATCACGCACTAACGGTGAGGGAAAAACATCGTGAGGAAACCCACATGATTGGATGATAATCCATCATGTGATCCACCAACCCGCACCGAGCCAGCGTGGTGGATTACGGCTCAAACCCTCTCGCTATCCGAGAAGGAGGCCTGTGCTCAACTATGGGACGTATATAGGCATTTTTTACCTTTATTACATACCTGTCTACAACTTCAAGTTCATGCTTAAATCACTACGTACCATTACTTACAACGAATAAGTTGTTAATATTCTTCCGTTATAAACTTTCCTTAAAAACTTGCTTTTTTTGATAGCATAGGTATATGCGAAAGATTATTCATGCAGGCAATACCTAGGTAAAAGTAATCTAATAAATTGCACTAAGTAAGTAGGCTACCTACCAATAGCACTTTCAATAAGGTACAATTAACAAGATTGTCTGGTCCTATCGGTAAGCATATATATAAACGTGGAGTACGAGTATGTATAGAAAACAATCTATAAAGTGGTGACAGTAGTAACTATTAGTATCACCGCGCCCACCCATAGCCCCATATTTATTAAGTAAACAACCTCCTATTAAGCGAAGAATGATATCAAATATTAACATAATAAAATGTTAACAAGGCTGGATCTGTCACTTTTTGGTTGGTTTTGTATTAGAAAAAATACTTTATAAAAATGATTAGGTATAAAGGTTTTGTAAGTAATTACTTGTATCTTAAAATACGTAAGGTGTTCAAGTCGTTAATAATTGATGAAAAGTGATTAGTGACCCATATAATCTCAGTAGAGGCGGCCATCTTGCGGTTGCCATGGCAACGGGAGGCTGCTGTCTGTGACAGAAAGTCTGCGCACACAGATCAATGTATCTTAAAATAGGGTTGTTCAAAGACCGATCTATAGGAAAATGTTAGAAAATAAGTACATACTATAACTTCAAAGTACATATTGCTACTTATTTATTTACAGGTTTGTTAAGGTTTCCGATTTTATTTCATTAGACATTAGGTACAAGTTTTTTTGTGTGCCTTAGAAGAAAGTAAGGTAGGTAAGTTAATCACTTATCGTGAACAATTTATTGGATTCATTCCAATCACAGTTATAGGTGTGAAGTTAAGTGAACTTTGTTAAGTAACTTATCTGTTCTTCCAACATCTAATTTAAAGATATTTTATTAAAAAAAGATTAATGTGTTGCATTGCGGCAGCCCTAACGTTTAGGTATCAGGCTGTAGAGGCAGCATGCGCAGAGACTCACTTCCTGCCGCGATTTCTCCCTGAAAACAAGCGCCCGTCCCTTCTTCCTGAAACTGCTTTTATATAAACACCCTGTGTTGTATAATGACAATGTGTTATTCGCGCTAAAATCATGTGAAATTTGTGAGTGGGCTGGCTTTTCTTGTGCTTTAGTGGCTACCTAATTTAAACTTAGTGGAGTGGAAATAATTTACAGAATGATGTAAATAATCTAGAGGTTATGTAAGTTATTTTTATTTGAGATAATTCTTTAAGAAGTGCTTAATCATTTATAGATACTTCCTACACTTGTAGGTAACTATATACCTTCCTTATTTTCTGTCTACAGTTATTAAATAGAGTGAAAAAGTAAGTAAAGTTACCTACTTGTATAAAGGAAATGACTTGTATTTTTTTATTAATTAACCTTAATAAATGTAGATACGATATTTTGGATCTATTCCCATGGCTGACTAATATTGAAAAATTGTATTCCTCGCCTTGTCCACTCACAGATTAAAAAAAATGATATTAGCGTGGTTATAACACGCAATTGACAGATTTTAATTAAATTTAACTGTACGTCGGTATAATAAATTCAGTAACCTAACGTACTTTGTTAATATAACCTGCGTCCTGATTAAACTTATATTTTCGGTTTACATTTTAGTGAAAATGAAGACCGAAATAACGGAAGAAGAACCAAATAATGAGGAGGTCATCCCAATCCCAGTGCAGATATTTCTATGGAGGCAAACTACGCCTTTTGTGAGGCCCAGACTTGGAAAAGTGCATGATGCAGCTTGTTTGGTTAGTTAATAGAATCACATTACTTGTTTAATTTTCAGTTTTCTGTACTAAAATCGACAACATCTCTCCACCTCTTCTGTTGTGGGTTTGAAAGCGTATTTTTTATATTTTAAGCCCTTAAACTTTAATTTACTTTCTTACTTATGTAAACCTCATTAATAAATCACTTACTTGCCTTTATCAAGAAACATATACAGGGTGATTGTTAATGCGATACATTCCTTCTAAAAGGTTAAAGTAGAGCTTATTTGCAGTCAATTAAGTCTTATCATACCATGTCCGAAAATTGATAATATCTGAGATATGCAACATTTAAGATTTTTTATAAAAAACCCCATTTTCTAAGTTCAAATGAACCCTTTTAGTGAAAAATTTAAAATTAAGTTTAATGTTTTGTTGTGGTAGCTTGATAACTTAAATGATATTTTAGATTCAAATTTGCTAACAATAATCGTCCTTATTTTAGAAAAAAGTCAAGAAACCAAAAACAACTTTTAAAAAAAGTTAAGTCTTATGGCAATAAAAAGCGATTTTCTAAAAAAAGTCTAAATAATGTTGCGTACAAATTACATAAAAAACTTACCTAATTCATTAGCTATTCAAAAAGGTACATTTGTCATACTTAAACTAAGTATTTGATTGACAACTCTACTAATAAAAGAAGTAACTTCTCTCTTAGAACGAATTCTCTCTTCTCTACATTGTGGTTACCGCGCACTTTTGCAGTGTTTTCTTTGGTTGATGTCGACGTCTTACACAGGGATAATGCAATAACATTTAAGATCTGCCGTCAAATAAATAAATTTTCTGAAAAGCCAAGCCTTCAAGTGCGTAGCTTTTGCGGTTAATTCGAAAAAAAGAGTATGCTGAGTACGGAAAAAGTTACTTTTAATAAAAGAAAAAAAGTAACTACATCTTTTTCATTAATCACTACACATCACTTGTTGTTTTTTATTTGGTCGCCAGCTCTTGTGGTGGTTGCTAGATTTCTGCGAAAAACATCTATCATTTCTTCGTCTACTTCGCCAAACACGAGGTCTATTATTCACTTGTTCGGGCGGATACAAGCTTTATTTTTTGAGACGTCGATACGTCCCCGAAAATATTCTAACGTTTGACACACGTCGATTACGGAAACGCAACAAGTACTTTTTTGCTGTAACAGTGTTGTCGTTACAGAATCCGTAAATAAGAAGAATGTCTGTGTATTCTTCATTACAAAAGACCCTTGCCCTCAGCAATTTTTTGTAGCGATGCTGTCGTGCGTTCGCATCGATACTGTTGACTAGCAGTCAGATTCAGTCGCGATGCGTTAGTATTGTCTTTGCATCAATACAGTTTTTTAGAAAATCGCTTTTTATTGCCATAAGACTTAACTTTTTTTAAAAGTTGTTTTTGGTTTCTTGACTTTTTCTTAAATAAGGACGATTATTTTTAGCAAATTTGAATCTAAAATATCATTTTAGTTATCAAGCTACCATAAAACAACAAAACATTAAACCTAATTTTTAATTTTTCACTAAAGGGATTCATTTGAACTTCGAAAATGGGGTTTTTTATAAAAAATATTAAATGTTGCATATCTCAGAAATTATAAATTTTCGGACATGGTATGATACGACTTAATTGGCTGCAAATAAGCTCTACTTTAACCTCTTAGAAGGAATGTATCGCATTACCAATCACCCTGTATATGTACCTTCGTTTTTCTTTATCCAGATGCTTAGGAACCTATGCCTACTCAAAGTGTTAACAAAGAAAGTTCTATTATTTTAAAGCAGTATTTTTTCTTATTTTAGTTTTGCCAGCGTGCTCCAGGACATCATGTAAGTGCCTAATTACCTACATAATACAAAATAAGATAAGTATCTAACGTTTATGTAATAAGTTGTTTCACCAAACTGGGTTACTTCATTAGATTCTCATTTTTAAACTTTCAATCAAGACATGGCCTAGAATATATCCTCGATCATTACAATACGCCGCTTAACTAATGAAATGACCTTAAGTAATTAAGGTTTTCAAAAAGGTGCTTCCTCTTGCATAAATCTAAAAGTAACTTTAAATAAGTAACCTCTATCCAACTAATCAAACTACTAGATCTAAGAGAGACTAAGGTCGGAATTTTTTACATGATAATTATTTGTGTTGGTGTTTAAAAATCTCAGATTTGATTAAGAATTTGATAGGTACCAGTAAAAAAAATATTGACGTTTTGAATTGTCATGTCGATGACAATTTGACATTGACATTAAGCGCTAAGTGTTTTGTTTACAAACAAAGATAAAAGATGGATAAAAGTTTTGTTTTAAAAATATTGAAATTAAATATATTTTTCATGCTTTCAGGAGATAAAAGAAGCCTGTAAGGTAAGTATTTTTATTATTATAGTTTGGTAAAAATTTTACTGGATGGTCTTATTAAAACTGATTGGATCTTCTTTTTCAGTCTTTTGAAAAGGTTGTGGTACAGAACTTGAATTTTGGCCTTTCGCTAAGTCTTTCTGATGCTTTAAAGTCTATGCCACGATGGAGACTTATTCAGGCAGCATTTCCTCATGTGATGCACTCATTAGCCGCTTTATTACACCACAGGTAGGTAAAAAAAAAGAAATAAGTAAATTTGTTTTTTGTTGTAAATTTTTACACTAAAACTTTATTGTGACAATGACTTGTCAATTCCAGGATGAAAGACAATATGCAAAATCTAGGCAAAGTGGAGACAAAACTGTTGTACACACTCCACTGGATAATTTTGGATGCATCAGATGAATGTGCTGATAATGATTATGAAAAAGGTGTCTTCTTTGCAAACCCATTCCATTACTTGTTCTCTGTGCCAACACTTACAGTAAGTTTCCAAATATATTTTATCCAAAAAGCATTTTTTGCTTTTACAAGAAAATTAAAAACAAGTAAAATGTAGATAAAACTTTTAATTATTAATTTATTTGTAGCTATTTGTCTACCTATTTGCACCTATATCCAACCACTTAATTGAGTCCGACTTCAAGAACTACCGTCTTGAAAATGGTCTTAAAATGTGGCAAGCATTGTGGGAGTTCCGACATCCGGATGCCCCCTGCTTCACAACACATGTCAAGCCAAAGCCAAAGCCTCTAGGAGGAAAGAATTGTAAGCGGGGACAACAAGCGGATGTGTTTTTGGGTCGTAAGTAGTTTGAGTTTTTTCACACCTGTTTCTATGTAACTACCTATGTGAAAACCTTCATAACTGACTTTTCAAAGACAAATCTACTTTTTCTTAATAAATAATAATAAATAATTATTGACACACAATAAACAATTGAATTCAAAGGCAAGTTTTCAAAAGAAGAAGGTACTGTGAATGGTAGTCCTCCAAGCCAAAATATGTCTATGTCACAATCAGAGGTGCCATCAAAACAAGCCAGTACGGAAGAGGAGCCCTGGCTCTCGTCACCAAAAGACACTATATTCCCTGAAACTATACCTGAAGAAAGCTCCAGCACTGAAGAAGAGCATGTGGTGAGTCCTAAGATTAATAGCAATAAAAAAGAACCTTTGTATTTACCCATGTTTGTCATGCATAAATTATAAATAAATAAAGAAGTTATTTTACTGTACTTGTATCCCCCTTACTTATATATCACACTTTTATCCCCTAATTCAATCCCTTCTACCCTTTTTTTGCGATAAAAAGTATCCTATGTCCTTTCCCAAGTTTAGTTCTATCTTCATACCAAATTTCATCAAAATCGATGTTTAAATAGTGGTTTAGGTGTGAAAGCGTAACAGACCGACAGACTACTTTCACATTATAATATTAGTAGGGATTTGTGACATTTATATTTACTCAGTCCTTTAAAATATGATACATTGTAGTAAGTACTCAAATTGCAATTAACGGACTTTTGGAACGTAAGTAGATTATTAATAGCTTTTTAATTTAGGTGCCAAAAAACTTTAATAACTTGTTTGGTTTATTAAAAATTTTCAAGACTACAAAAGTTATTTAAAATTTCATCCATTTAAAAGTAGATCGTAAAAATACTTAATTTCTGTTTTCTTTAGTTTATCTACCGGCTACCATCTGAGAAAAATAATGAAGGTGTGGTCAAAGAACCTTACACAGTGTATGCAGCCGATCCCAGCTTGTTCCAGCGTAAATCTGATGCTGGCAAACAAGGACTGCCCATAAAACCGCTACCTCAAATAACTAAAATGAGGTAATCATTAATCTTACTTACCATAAACTAAGGAAATTAATAATTAAAAGTTTATGTCCAGCTTTAAAAAACTTAAAAAAAACATTTAACACTTTCTCGAGACTGGTTCTGTGGCTTTACTATTCTTAGCTTAGATAAATATCTTAGTGAATTTCTTGAAAACAAATACATACTTTAATGAAAACATTTCAGTTCATCAGATAAGGAATCGTTATCTGACAGTGGAGGCGGCGGTCAGGGCCCTAAAGATACTCCTACCACTGAGAAACCTCCCGGCCCTAAGACAACTTACGTGAGTTTTATTATTATACTAGTGTTTTCCGCGGTTAAAAGTACCCTATGTGTTATTCTGATGTATAACCTATATAACTGCAAAGTTTCATCAAAATTTGTCCAGTAGTTTTTACGTGAAAGAGTAAAAAACATTTGTATACATCCATACATACTCACAAACTTTCACGTTTATAATTTTATATTAGGATTAGAATAAATGGCTAAAAAAATTTATTTTCCATAAATAAATATTGTTTTTAGACTGCAGCAGCAACATTTCTAGATGTTGCTACGCTAAGATGCTTATTTTCTACGCAATGGCAAGAGGAAGGTGTATATTGGGCGCTGCATTACTTATACAACAGGTATTTTTTGTCTATCCGCTATGCTTACAAAGTGCTTTTTAGAGTGGTAGAGTCTAGCTGTAGGCTCTGTTTACAGCGATTAATGGGCTGATTCGGCCGGTGAAATACCACCGTCGCACAAAAAACCGAGGTCAAGTAGGGACAATGTTCCTGCATTTCGTTCGGTGAGTGCGATATCCGGTGCCCAATTTTTTCAAAGGCTAGCAACGCACCCTTAATACATTTGTGATTGTGGGTGTATATGAGCGGCGGTGATCACTTACCATCACGTGACCCGCATGCTCGTTTGCTAGCTTCCCTCATAAAAAAAGAGCTCAATTACTTGGGGTATTAAATTCACTTTGTTTTTCTACAGGCTTCGCGATATCAACGACGACTTTTCAAAACAAACGCAGCCTAGGCGCCGCAGCAACTCCTTGCCCATCCCTAAAATAGAAGTCTCCATATACCAAAGCCCTGATATGAAAGAAAGGGACTCCTTAAAGAACTTAGAGGTGCCTGAACCGAAAGATGTCTCGCCAGTTGCCGAAATGCCTTTCCAATCCCCCCCAAAAGTGCAAGATGATCCCGTTATGATGAGAAGGTCCAGTGAAAAGGTGAAACGGAAAATGAAGATGGCGGATCTCAAAGCCTTTGTTGAGACTAAATTGCTATCGAAGTCGGAGAAAGCTCTTGAGAAGATTGGCCACGATGACCACAAGTTTCATTTTCATACTGCTGTCAGGATGCTTTCTGTAAGTTTATAAAATAATATTAACAACTATTAAGTTTCATTCAATGGGTTCCAAAGGTCTCCTTGATTATGGAAAGGTATTTTAAAAAGTTAATTCAAGTGTTTTCCACACTTTTTAATAATTATTTTACTTAAATAGTGAGTAAGTAAAATCTATTTTTCTAGGATTACCACCGTAGTCTAGACCATTCAGACGAAAGGCCAAACTCCGCCCTTGGAAGCAATTTTACTCCTCAAGGCTCTACCCTCACTGGTGACTTTCTACAATGCAACCTTGTCAAGGGCAAAAGTATGCCTAGTTTAAGGTGAGAATATGCTTACAATTATTATTTTTCATAGCTTGTATTACCCTTACAATTTAATTAAGAATTCACCTTAAAAACAATTTAATTAAGGGTAGAAAAAATAGGTATAAGTTTTGTGATAAAAAATGTGCAAACCTTACAGTGGAAATTTCCTGAATAATAGCACAGCATGCTTTTATCTCTTTCTAACACGTTGATCTAATTTCCTATTAAAACAATTGTCTTTTTCTCTCTCCCATATTTTTGGCTTAATCCCGTAAATAATATTATGGACTCGCTAGCTGTTTGATAGATGAGCTAGCCAGTAACGGGTAAGTCGTCACGACAATGAAGGTATCAAAAAGTAGTTGCTTTGAGTAAAGTTAAGCTAAGTAGCTGCCCATAACAAACTTAGTAAAAGCGTGTACCTATGTATAGTTATTTTAACCCCAAAGGTAAGTCAAACCAGCAACAGCTTTATGACTGAACAAGCTAAATTATAAGCACACTCGCAAGTCACATATAGAGCATAATCGCAATATTTTCACTTAAACTATAACATGCATTAGACAGGAGCATTGGGCTTAGCTAACGGGCTATTTGGTTGATCACGAAAAATCATTTATAATAGAAACATAATTAGGTAAAATACCAATCAAATAGCCTATTTTAGATGCACATGAATTGAAAACAAGATCGCTGCTATAACGCCATTATGCGTATGCTATATAACATGCTCGTATTTTCAACTATATACCTAATCATCATATATTTAGCATGTAAAATGTTAAAACGTATAACGAAATAATAAGCTGTGAGCACCATTATTAGTTCACGCTAGCCATAAAAGCTTTTGTTAATATTAAGCGTTAAACATAATGTTGTTTCAAATTTTAGATACATTGGAGAGGCAAAGATGGAACGAGCTCATGGCCCTATAAATACTATGCCAACAAACACGCAAAAGAAAAAGAATCCAATTATAACTGTTACTGAACACACACCCACGCCTTCACCAGATTATTTGTCTAAAACTCGACAGGTAATAATGCATTTAGTCAAAAAATATAGTACGAACTACTAAAAATATCATCAAATGAGATTTACGATTATTATACGGATATACTAATATACCTAGTAAATGTTCGGACACAAAAGTTTTGGCATCGCAAAAAAATTTTGGCCAGAATCGTCCTGAATTACCTACTACTTATTAAACTGTTTCTTGAGTAGTCAAAAATGAAACCATATAAATTTTATCGTTAAATTAACTATAATATACTTTATACTTTCGTCAGGGATCAATGGAATCTCAAATAGATTCAGTGAGCATGCAAGGCTCGCAGCATATCCCAACACCTGAAAGAAAGCCCAGTTTGACGAGATCACAAACAGACTCGAACATCACATACGTAGTGGAAGAAATACTAGAAGCACCTGGCTCGTCACATTTCATCACTAAAGATGGTGATATCGACCTGCAAATTGTATTGAAGGTTAGTTTTATCTGTTTGTCATTATAGTCGGGATATAATAATAACCATAACTTGTCTCATATTATTAAATTTTAATTATTATTTTGCGTTAATAACATGTTTTGTCAAATCTCAGGCTGTATACTCTGTATCAACAATGGACAGCTACTATATTACACTTCGAGTAATGGAAGTTATGCTCAACTTAGTCGACACTCTCATGGAGATGGGTATTCATAAGAACTGGCAAATTGACGACTCGGCTGATTTAAAACCGGGATCTATTGACCCTTTGATTGAATTTAACAAGGAGGGCAAGGTAAACCCAAATGAAATAATTCAACAGTTTACTGTCAAAATGATATGTACCCTATGTTATCTACCCATTTTAATTTTCAGGAAAGAGATTCAGGGATTCCTTGCGCCCAAAGTCAAGAGTCAACTAACGTAGAAGGTGGTGACAGTTCGAAAGATAAAGTACTCTACGATGCCATCATGGAATGCCCATACTTTATGATCACACAAATTGTTTTAAGGTATCATATCAGCATTTAATATATGTCAAGTAAAAAGCATTTGTTGTTATTAAGATAATGTTTTCAATAGTATAAAGAATTTTTAATACATACAAAAATAATAACATAAGTTATATCCATGCAATACGTACGAAGCACTGTCAAAATCTGAAAATATAAACAAATGGCCAACTTCTCTCAAAATAAACATTTTTTAATTTTTTTTAGATTACTCCGCCAATTAGGTTGCTCCCATGGCTGTACGAGTGCATTACGAGGTCCTCAAGCAGAATGTCTTCGAGTGCAAGCTCGGAACACTATGCGAGAACTAAAATACTCTTCAGTATCCAAATTCAACGCTAGACTGCAAGAAATTACAAAAACCGCCCCAATAAGAGAGGTCATGGATAACTTGCATTCGACTGTTGGGTTTTGTGCCGAGCCTACTATGGTTTCACCTATGAGTAAGTCATTAAATATTACTATATAACAGTTGAAAAATATAAAAACGTAGGAAAAATAAGTAATAAGAATAATTCTAGATATCAATAAATTAATTTTTATCAAAGATATATTGAACATACTTTCTAATTTGTGTTTTTTAGATCAACAAAAACGTGGTTCATCAAAATTCTCCGACACAGCGTATCTTCAAGCTGGATACGCTACAAACTTCGGCTCGGGTCAAGGCAATGCAAATAGAGCCATAGAGACGTTTATCGTAGAGTCCACTTTCAAAGTACTCGTCACTAGATTCGCACTAATACATAAGGAGTTGAAAATGCTGGACAATTCTGTAAGTATAAGACATACTACATGATCAGAAGATTCGTAAGTTTATAAATTTCCTTGGAAGTTCGTAAATTTATGGATTTTTATTTTCCGGTGTCATGTACATATAAAGATAAACGTACACACGTTTACATATGCGGCTTTACAAGTATTAGGGCTGATTTTTCAATAGTCAGATAAATGCTAACTGACTGATAAGAGGTATGTTTTCATCGTCACTTCATACATATGTCAAGTATTTATGTTCGACGTGCAACAAAAGCATACTGATTTTCTGTCAGATAGAATTTATCTGACTATTGAAAAACCGGCCCTTAAAGTATTAAAAAACCATAAAACTAAAGTGTTTTTTGCCACCAACATTTTGTACCTATCTAAACATTTAATTTTGAGTAACATACTGATAATCGAGGAGGGCTGTGTCGGCGCACCCGGCCTTTTTATGAATTTGAAACTTCTATATCAGCTAATCGCTTTAAGTGTCTAAGATTTAAAGAAAACCGATCAAAATATTTTAATTAACGCAAGCTGCCTTTCTACGCTAAATAATAACACTGAATTAATGTTTCTACAATGAATCGTTTTGTAGTTATTAAGGTTAGACTACACGGGGTGTAAAAAGACTGCTTCCAAAAAAAAATTGGGGCACTGCTAGAGGGCAACTGGGAACGTTTTGAGGAAAAAAATTGTTTACTTTTTTACATATTTGTAGAATATTGCATTTATACTACCAGATTTTGCGATGATTTTAAATTAAATATTGTTTTAATTTAATTTGCAATTTTAATAATCACACCAAAACCAATAGTTGATGCGTGAGCGAAGATTCAAGCGGCGAATATGACAATTCAATCCTTAATAACTTTTTTAAACTGAGATTTTTAAGTAAACTGCCAGCGAATTAAGTTACTATTGAGTTTTCTGACATGTTATCCTGTGTATGGTAACGATTATAAGCAATATTCTTTTGTGTCTAGGCGCTATACACCGAGGTCCGTCAACTGCTGAGCTACGTGCGCGAGGCCCACGGCGGGGAGTTCCGCGTGGTGGCGTTCAGCGCGCTGATGGACACCGCCGAGCGGGCTGGCAACACGCGGGACACCCACATGCAGACCACGAGAGTCATCAGGTGGGTTGTTATCTCCCCAGGCACTATACACAGAGATAAGTCAACTGCCGAGCTACGTGCGCGAGGCCCACGGCGGGGAGTTCCGCGTGGTGGCGTTCAGCGCGCTGATGGACACCGCCGAGCGGGCTGGCAACACGCGGGACACCCACATGCAGACCACGAGAGTCATCAGGTGGGTTGTTATCTCCCCAGGCACTATACACAGAGATAAGTCAACTGCCGAGCTACGTGCGCGAGGCCCACGGCGGGGAGTTCCGCGTGGTGGCGTTCAGCGCGCTGATGGACACCGCCGAGCGGGCTGGCAACACGCGGGACACCCACATGCAGACCACGAGAGTCATCAGGTGGGTTGTTATCTCCCCAGGCACTATACACAGAGATAAGTCAACTGCCGAGCTACGTGCGCGAGGCCCACGGCGGGGAGTTCCGCGTGGTGGCGTTCAGCGCGCTGATGGACACCGCCGAGCGGGCTGGCAACACGCGGGACACCCACATGCAGACCACGAGAGTCATCAGGTGGGTTGTTATCTCCCCAGGCACTATACACAGAGATAAGTCAACTGCCGAGCTACGTGCGCGAGGCCCACGGCGGGGAGTTCCGCGTGGTGGCGTTCAGCGCGCTGATGGACACCGCCGAGCGGGCTGGCAACACGCGGGACACCCACATGCAGACCACGAGAGTCATCAGGTGGGTTGTTATCTCCCCAGGCACTATACACAGAGATAAGTCAACTGCCGAGCTACGTGCGCGAGGCCCACGGCGGGGAGTTCCGCGTGGTGGCGTTCAGCGCGCTGATGGACACCGCCGAGCGGGCTGGCAACACGCGGGACACCCACATGCAGACCACGAGAGTCATCAGGTGGGTTGTTATCTCCCCAGGCACTATACACAGAGATAAGTCAACTGCCGAGCTACGTGCGCGAGGCCCACGGCGGGGAGTTCCGCGTGGTGGCGTTCAGCGCGCTGATGGACACCGCCGAGCGGGCTGGCAACACGCGGGACACCCACATGCAGACCACGAGAGTCATCAGGTGGGTTGTTATCTCCCCAGGCACTATACACAGAGATAAGTCAACTGCCGAGCTACGTGCGCGAGGCCCACGGCGGGGAGTTCCGCGTGGTGGCGTTCAGCGCGCTGATGGACACCGCCGAGCGGGCTGGCAACACGCGGGACACCCACATGCAGACCACGAGAGTCATCAGGTGGGTTGTTATCTCCCCAGGCACTATACACAGAGATAAGTCAACTGCCGAGCTACGTGCGCGAGGCCCACGGCGGGGAGTTCCGCGTGGTGGCGTTCAGCGCGCTGATGGACACCGCCGAGCGGGCTGGCAACACGCGGGACACCCACATGCAGACCACGAGAGTCATCAGGTGGGTTGTTATCTCCCCAGGCACTATACACAGAGATAAGTCAACTGCCGAGCTACGTGCGCGAGGCCCACGGCGGGGAGTTCCGCGTGGTGGCGTTCAGCGCGCTGATGGACACCGCCGAGCGGGCTGGCAACACGCGGGACACCCACATGCAGACCACGAGAGTCATCAGGTGGGTTGTTATCTCCCCAGGCACTATACACAGAGATAAGTCAACTGCCGAGCTACGTGCGCGAGGCCCACGGCGGGGAGTTCCGCGTGGTGGCGTTCAGCGCGCTGATGGACACCGCCGAGCGGGCTGGCAACACGCGGGACACCCACATGCAGACCACGAGAGTCATCAGGTGGGTTGTTATCTCCCCAGGCACTATACACAGAGATAAGTCAACTGCCGAGCTACGTGCGCGAGGCCCACGGCGGGGAGTTCCGCGTGGTGGCGTTCAGCGCGCTGATGGACACCGCCGAGCGGGCTGGCAACACGCGGGACACCCACATGCAGACCACGAGAGTCATCAGGTGGGTTGTTATCTCCCCAGGCACTATACACAGAGATAAGTCAACTGCCGAGCTACGTGCGCGAGGCCCACGGCGGGGAGTTCCGCGTGGTGGCGTTCAGCGCGCTGATGGACACCGCCGAGCGGGCTGGCAACACGCGGGACACCCACATGCAGACCACGAGAGTCATCAGGTGGGTTGTTATCTCCCCAGGCACTATACACAGAGATAAGTCAACTGCCGAGCTACGTGCGCGAGGCCCACGGCGGGGAGTTCCGCGTGGTGGCGTTCAGCGCGCTGATGGACACCGCCGAGCGGGCTGGCAACACGCGGGACACCCACATGCAGACCACGAGAGTCATCAGGTGGGTTGTTATCTCCCCAGGCACTATACACAGAGATAAGTCAACTGCCGAGCTACGTGCGCGAGGCCCACGGCGGGGAGTTCCGCGTGGTGGCGTTCAGCGCGCTGATGGACACCGCCGAGCGGGCTGGCAACACGCGGGACACCCACATGCAGACCACGAGAGTCATCAGGTGGGTTGTTATCTCCCCAGGCACTATACACAGAGATAAGTCAACTGCCGAGCTACGTGCGCGAGGCCCACGGCGGGGAGTTCCGCGTGGTGGCGTTCAGCGCGCTGATGGACACCGCCGAGCGGGCTGGCAACACGCGGGACACCCACATGCAGACCACGAGGGTTATCAGGTGGGGCTGCTATCTCCTCAGGCGCTAGACACAGAGATCCAGAGGTTTTATTAATATAGGTAGCCATAACTGTAAATTAAAATGTGTCAACGCTTTTACTAAAAATCCAAACATTTCCTTCTTTTCTTAAAAGTAGACCTATACAATAACGTGTCTTATTTCCGCCATACATTCTGTTCTCAAATTCCTAAGGCCCATATTCATAAACCGCTTTTATCTTCAACCGTATTTGATGCTATAATTTTGGTTGCAGAGCACGATTGTTATTAAAACTATTAATTAATATCCACATACAATAACTCGCATCAATCCTAAGTATTTCCTCGATGTTTCGACAGACATATCCCCCGTCCCGTGGAAGAGGAGCGCGGCTCGGACACGGGCGCGGACTCGGGCTGCGCCACCGACGAGAGGAGTCACAAGAAGTTCACTTTCAAGAAACGCAGCGCCTCTTCTACTACACATGTAAGATTTTTAAATGAAAGTTGGAAAATGAAATGAACTTTATTTCAGATTAAAAAAATTAGACTGCATATCAATGACAAAATTGTGATCACTTTTGAATATAGACAATTTGAAATAGATAATTTTTCTCAGTCTCGTTACGAAGTAACTTATTTCTCATTTTATTTACCGAGGTATATGTTTTTGTTAGCGTAATACAGGGTGTAAAAGAACTGCTTCCGAAAACAAAAACTGGGCATTGCAAAAAAAAATATTTTTACGATAAGAAAAAAATATTTTTGTAACGTAATTTTAAAATTACATAGGGTTTTAATTTAATTTGCAATGTAAATGTGCAATTAGCACCTGAATCAACAGTTGTTCAAGCGGCTAATATGACTTTTCAATCCTTAATAACCTTTTTAAATTGAATTTTCTTGTTGTGCTGTTAGTGAATTGAGTTACTATAGAGAGAATACATGTTTCAGGCTTCGGAAGTGGTCTTTTTACACCCGTTATAACTAACAGTCATTTTTCGGGTTCTTTTCCGTGTTATTTTAATAAATTGAGCACCCAGTCTACTCGCGTGGCTCTTGCAACATATCTTGATATATATCTGAAATCCAAATAACATTTCTCTCTCCCATCATACACCCCTTCAACTCCTCTTTTTCAAATACAAACCACTCCAAGCCATTCTCCCCCAGAGCCTCCTAGAAACGGAAGGCTCGCAAGAGTCGGCCAGCCAGTCCCCGCTGTCGGTGCGCACGCGGCGCTACCAGCTGACGCCGCGGCAGTCCGAGCGGACGCTGCCCGCGGCGGACTCCACGCCGCGGCGGAACCACGCCAAGCCGGCAAATAACAAGTTCCATATTAGCGGCATCGGTGAGTGGAACTTATTTTTTGTTTGTTCTCGCGGGGAAATGCGTTTACGCACCGGGGTGGCGGGGGGCGTGTGTGGAACTCCCACCTGAGCAACTGACACGTCGCCCAGGGGACTACCCACTAAAACCCGGCGGCGCTCCGTCTTCGCCTTTGTGGTGGAGTCATGGGACCGGCCGTCGCAACTCCACCAGCTTGGTGTGTGTACCTGGGGGGCTACCGCGTAACTAGCGTCGATTTGAACTCGACGTCGACAACTGTTTTCATTGGCTAGAGACCCGCCATTGTTAACAATTTAGTCTATGAAAACAGTTGTCGACGTCGCGTTCAAATCGACGCTAGTTACACGGTAGAAGGGCTGATACTGTATGTAAGTTGGAACAACGTTGACTATTACAGACAGAAAGCCAAGCCAAGTTTCACATCAGAGACATCGGTAAGTTAGATGGTTAGTCGAAAAAAATTACGTGTTACACTTTTATGAACAGTGAAACCAGCGTAAACGAAATGTAAATACTAAGAACCAGTGACATCATCTTAAAAGAACGAAGACGAGAAATAACTACTAGAAGTAAGCAAACTTGCAGTGACTTAGATTTATTCAAGGGTTTTAGTAAGGGTTAATAACTGATATCGTTCTTGTAACGTGACACACGGGTATGATTATCTGTTTACCACATACCTATTATGGACGGTTAGAACATACTAAGCATGTGGATACATGTAGATACAGTTTTTATAAAAAAATCTTCTCCTCGCCAGTGAAATGGTTCCGCCAGAAGCCCCAGTCTCAATCCCTGCTTCGCAACGGCGGTGGCTCCGGTGAATCTCTGCCGATATCTGGATCTATGGCGTCATTGGCCAGAGTCCACCCGCCGCATAGACCGGTGCATGTTAAGAGAAAAGTCGGCACTACATTGAATAGGTAGGTTTCCATCTAACAGCTTTAAAACAAGCCTTCAGAAATTAAGCTTTAAAGACCATCAAAAGTCCAATGTTAGTTATTATTATGGTCTAGTTAACATTCACGTTAATGGTAAATATCACACTCAAATCAAATATACTATTTAGTATTTCGTTGCAGCTTGGGTTGAAATTACGTTATATCATTAACATAGAAAATTCGTAAAAAGTTTCTTTTAATTAGCCAAATTTCAATGTTTCGAAATCAAGTCGGCTAAAAATACACCATTGCGAAGCGTAGACGGGTCGCTAGTTTACTGATAAATTTAATGTTTAATTATAACAGGGCCAGGAAACGGGTCGAGGATAGACTAAACCGCTTCGGTTTACGGAAGATGGGTAAAAAGCGAGACGGAAGCATTGAAGAAACTCCAGGAGGATGTAAGTTCATTTTGCCTAAAATAAAAGTACTCTTGGTACTTTTATTTTAGGCAAAATGTTGGTAAAATTTGTTCAAGTGACTTTATAATACGTAATACTAGAGCAATCGTTATCTTCGTTTGTACCTGCAGTCATAATCATAGATTCAATTGGCTTAGCAAAAAAAGGAAGAGATCAACTACGCCTTATTCCGCGATACATGTGGAAATCTTAAAGAATAAGTAATTTTTTTTTTTTTTTAAATCATTAAAGCTTCTGTCTTGTAGGCTTGTACTACTATTTTACAGTCTTTACATACCTTACATTATGACGACCTCTGTGGTGCAGCGGTATATAAACCGGACTGCTAAATGGATGGTTCCGGGTTCGATCCCCGGGTCGGGCCAATTTCGCAAAAATGGTTTTTCGATATTGGCTCGTGTCTGGGTGTTACTAGGTTATCCCCTAGTCCATTATAACACAAGTGCTTACTGCAACTTACTTTAGGGCCACATAATTGGTGTGTCAGTTTGTTATTATGTATTATTTACTAGTGGCCGCCCGCAACTCCGTTCGCGTGAAAGTCGGTTTCCCGTGGGAATGAGAAGTTTTCCCGCGGTAAAAAGTACCCTTATTCTGATGTATAACCTTTATTGCAAAGTTTTATCCAAATCCGTCCATTAGTTTTTACGTGTAAGAGTAACAAACATCCATACATCTTTACATACTCACAAACTTTCACATTTATAATATTAGTAGGATAAAAAAACTTACAGTACCATTTAGTACCAATAAATCTATTACGAGTACTATGTCAAAGTCTTTACATACCTTACAACATCTCGTACCAGACACGTCTCGGCGCGGGTCGGCCGAGGGCTCGGGCGGCGGCGAGTCCGAACTAGTGGTGTTAAAACGCCGGCGCCTGGTGTCCGCGGCCGAGCTCCACGCGGGGCTGGCGCGGCTGGCGCTCGTGCTGGACGCCACGCAGCCCGGCGCCACGCCCGACGCGCTTTTCATGGCCGCACTGCTGGATTTGGTAAGCAGCTTGTGTTTTCATTACATAGTATAAATCCAAGTCGCTGTTTGGTTTGTGGTCGTATGTTTGGCTGCTAACTCCTCCTAAACCAGTTGAGGGATTTCAATGCGGTTTTCACCGTCTTTTAGGTATTTTTTTCATTTGAATTTGTAAATAAAGAACAATCGGAAAAATTTATAAAGTTAGCCAAAAATCATGTTTCGTGAGCAAGTTGGCCAAAATTACACCATTGCGAAGCGTGGGCGGGTCGCTAGTTTTTTATAATATAGGGAGAAAACGAGCATGCGGGTCACCTGATGGCAAGTGATCACCGCCGCCCATGACTACCCGCAACAATGTGGGTGTTGGGGGTGTGTTGCTGAGCCTTAGAGAAAATTGGGCACCGGATACCGCACTCACCGAACGAAACGCAGGAACATCGTTCAGCATTTTCATTCGAAATTTTACGCGATTGCGACTCGAAAACCGATTTCGTTCAAGAGTCCCAACACCGATACCTTTCAAAGGTATTGATATTCGGGTTAGAGGACACCCCCACAGTTTGTGCTTGAAGAAGAAAGGGTAGATTTTGGGACGGAATGTTTAGGATAATATGTTACGGCTAATACCCGAAGTGCGGCTACACCTAGTTTTAGCCGGTTAGAAGTGTTTTTAATATGGAAAACTGTAAAAAAAAAATGAAATGAATGAAAAACGATAGAAAATGATACTTTTTAAACGCGTAGTTTCAAAACGTCCGCTATGCGACGATAACATAAAACTCTATATCCAGCATGTAGTTTTTTTTTATTTATATTTAACCGTCTAAAATCGGAATATAAAATAAAAAAAAATCGGTTGTCTGTAAATTCGGTTTACTGACGATAGTTGAACGTGACAACGTCTTAAGAAAATACTGATGGAATGGTAGCATTTTTCAAAACTGTGCCTCTTTGTCGCTCGTTCCACGCTCTCGCTTGCACTTAATTGGAACGCCTCAGAGCGAGGTAACGCCGCATGAGTCATGTTTTTTAGTGCGTGCAGCCGGCTCCATCGAATTATAAGACGTTGTCACGTCAAAAAGTTAAAATTGAAATAACTCAAAAACGGTTTACTTTTGCATACACCATTATTGGTCAAAATCCACCCCTTAACAGGAATACGTGACATTAGAAGTCTACCTGTATATGAACTTATGTAACGCAAGAATGTGTATGAAAACTTAAGTATGTGTATGTATATGAACCTTACTTTAGTATGTAACTGTAAAACTATCATATTTATAATGTTCCCACAGCCGCACACAGTGGTAATCGCGCGCGCCGCCACTCTGCTAGAATGCGCTCATTTGGTGCATAATTGCAATAAAGGACAATGGCCGTATTGGCTCAAGTCAAATGTAGGGAAGAATATAACATCCAGCCCGCAAGTGAAGAAGCAAAGGCTCGCTGGGAAGCTGTTCTATCAGTGGGCTGAGGTATGGAAGTTTTTTTTTAACAATTTAGTAAAACACTATAATTATTTTATATAGTTGACTTTTGTGACTTCCATTTTTTCTCCCTTTTTAGCTTCAACCGGATCTTTTACCGATATCCCTGATGGTCTCTTACTCTGTTTATTTTATTTCCTGTCTTCAAACACAAGATGGGAGGCAGAATGTACACTTTTAGGTCGCCGTACCCAACGGAAGCCTATCAAATCTCTTAAAACAATCGTTTTTTTGCATTTTTTATCAATAATTTTTCAGAACCCTTCGTGCGCGAGTCTTACTTGCACTTGGACCCTTTTTCTATTTTTAAAATTATAAATATTATTATCTATGCAACAGGCAATAGGTAACAGATTGGAAGAGATGCTGGTCCAAGACAGGAAGCATGTGGACAATGTGGTGGCGATGGTCAATGACCCCGATGCTCAACGGGAGCTGTTGCAGCAGGATGAAGAGGAAGACTTCCTTGATGAAGGTGAGGCTTTAAATCAATAAATTCATTACAATTTATAACACAAAGTAGTAGATATCCGCGACTTCGTCTGCAATACAAGGTTTTTAGAATGTAGATGTACCCTGTTTCCATCCCAGATTCTTAAATTTCTATGTCTATTCCAAAAAATATTTAAATCAGTTCTGCAGAGTTGACGTGAAAGCGGAACATACAGACAGACAGAGAGATAGAGATACACATTTCAGATTTATAATATTAGGATAGAAGATAATTAGATGTACATTCGTCTAAATCGGTATTTTTGTGTTCGGTAAGTTTAAAATCAAGTCTCACAGATTGGAGTGTAAAGATAATTTATTTAGAAAACGAAGTGAGGTTGGGTTAATTTAGCTACTTAATGAACCAAAATCTTTATTCAGATTTTTGTCTTTTATAGCAAGCATCAAGTTATCGGGCAAGCCAATCGGCGCCGATTGCCCCCGAGCACTGAGACTAGTCGCTTGTGTATTGCTTTTTGAAATAACAGCATTCCTACGAGAATACTACCAAAATATGCCCAAAACCAACACAGCTTCGCTTAAAGAAAGAGGACCGTGGGACAAAGTCTATAGGTACGATTTTCCTTTGATTACTTTCAATGTTCTTTGGTAAGTAGTTGATGTTTGTCATCGGTATAAAAACTATAATTTTCTGTCATTATGTTATGCGAAGGTGGATGGAAAAACGAAGACGTTTGTTGTGTAAGAATAAGTGAGTTTGTTTTTTGTTACGTTTCCATAATATTTGTTACAGCGAGTGCCTATTTTTGATTGTATTTTTATTTTAACAGGGCTATTAGCTGTCAACACACATTAATGCCAGTCGAGTATGTGTTCAAAAAAATAATGCATGCTTTATTGCATATTGTACTAAGGGTGCATGCTTAGTACGTACGTAATTATAAGGTTGAAATAAGTCTTCACTGGACATAATGGTATCTGTATGACTCACGGTTTGTCTAATAATAAGTAAAAGGATTAATTAGAAGATATTACTCGTTTTACAACACTATGGCACTATATACCTATTATTAGTAGAAAATGACACAACCGCTTGTTTATTGTTTCTATGTAAATGGACCTAAATATAAAACGAAGAACATAGAGAATAGCAATAAGGAAGAGTTGTCTCATTTTCTACATAGAAAATATATCACGTATGAATGAATAAAACAAAATCTCACAGAGTTTGTAAAAAGTAAAAATAATTAAAATTGCATGGTATTAAACCACGTTAATACAGTTTTTTAACTACACGAGTAATGCGAAATTTCAAAAATTAATAAGTTACCAAAATTTTGACAAAATAGTACAAAACAATAGATTAGAAGTAATGTAGGTATAAAAGTAACTAATTCGCTTTTGCTACATTGGCATGCAATGAGATTTGCATTACGGAGTTTTTGAAGTCCGAATTAAAACATAGAAGCCTAAAGTAGGTACTTCTATAGCTGACAATGCGATTCACGAGTTTAAAGTACACTGGTGTTTTAAGCAGTGTTTGTTATGGGGAACAGGGAAGCGAACCGTCGATGGAGTATGGCATTGTCAAGTATGGGACATTCTCAAGCTTCAGCTCAAAGCTTGCAATCGATAGCTGGTGCGGAGACTGAAAGGAAGATTTCATTTGTTCTTCACGAACCGGAAAATGTGTCGGGAGGGAGTAATGTTAACGTGAGTTATTATTTACCTTTTTATTATAAGCTGTGATATAATAACATTGTTGTAATTATTCAATTGTCAATAGCTGAACAGTGGTACACACTAGAATTGACGCACATTGTGACTCATATTGTTTAATTTGATTTTCTTGCCACTTAACAGGCATCAAAGTCTAAAAGTATATTGCAACTGATTATTATAACGGAAAAAACAAAATTGACATAATTTTGGTAATCCTATCACCTGTATATTTCTAGAGGTGTTACCAGTACCTAAACTCATTGATAATTTCGATGTGATGTTCTTCGCATTTCAGGTTGACGTTCCTAATAGTATTTCCTGCAAGAAATGTTACAGCAGCTAGTATTTCTCGTTTCTCATTATGTATATGTTTCGGCTAAAACCCGAAGCGCGGCTGCACCTAGTTTTAGCCGGTTAGAAACATCAAAAGGTTAGGTTAGTTAGGTTACTTCTTTGATACCGCCCAGAAAAAGTCGACTCATGATTGAAGCCAGTTTTTATATACATATATAGGTTTATGTATTTTTGCTAAAACTAGGTGTAGCCGCACTTCGGGTATTAGCCGTAACATATATAAAGAGTAACTAACATTGTTCTCTAGGTCCCCATATTTAAACTTAAGTTTATTAGTATTTTTATTGGCGTTTGACAGTCTATATCACTTTATTAGTTATAATAGTTTGAGAAACTATCTTATTAAACAAACCTTTTACTCAAAGCCTGTTTTTTAATTGATTTCGTACATTTAAGTTATATCGAACACATTTAACCTATAGTTAGCCGATGCGGTCCAACCTAACGATGACAAGAAGAATCGCCTCGGGTCCCGCGGTAAAGGTCATCGACGAAATACACAACAGCAGTCGCATTCAGCCTTCGGATCGTTTAAAAGACGATCTATCAAACTAAGGCAGAAAGAGGAAGAATGTAAGTGAATAGGTTCGCAAACTATATGAAATAGATTTTCTTAAAAATAAATACTTGCCTAAGAAGTATTAATACTGAACTCGACATAAAACTAAAAAGATGTTTGCAGTTGTAACTAGAAGATCGGATTCAATCCAAAGCAGAAGAAAAGTATCCTCATTGTCAGACAGAAGTGATACCTCTGAAGTTTACCCTGCGACAGGTAAGTCTCCATATTATTACTTTTTTACGGTTTTAAAGAATGTTATAACGATTGGTTTTTCGATTCTTAATAGAGTGTGACAGCATCATTAGATGCGTAAACCAAAACTATATAGAAATAAAAAGAGTTTTTGACGGTGATGACTTGCGAGAGATACATATTTTTGCATACACAGAATCATAAAAAATGATTACCTAGTTCTCTCTTTTCTGCCATACATTTTAAACATCGTAACTACTGCTGTACTTTGTTCCTAAAAATCCCAGCAGCACCTTAATACCATTACATTCCATAGCTTAGTCATTTTCCTCCAGGTGGTACAGTAATAATGCCCAACGAAGACAGCGGTGGCGAGGAGAGTCCTGGAGTCCTATCCGACGATCACGACCACCCACCAGACAGTCCTGACAGCAATTCCACTGATCCACCGGATTGCAATAAGGGATATCCTTGGCTTAAGGTATAATCAGTCTAGAAAGATTTGTTAATTGTGCGATGTTTAAAACGATCCATTTTGTTTGTGTGTCTAGGAATTCTGAATGCATTTTGACAGATCTCTTCATAAGAAAAATGTAGACTTAATACAAACAAAAGAACTAAAGCCAGAAAGAAAACATACTTTCGGTTTAGTAGTCTCAAATATATAAAAGAATTAAATGAATTAAAAACTTATAAAATATTTGGATTTTGACAGACGATGGTAAAATTTCTGAACTCATTTAACTACGTTTGCTGCCATCAAAACTTCTGTCATCCGTACTGCTTCCGAAGAAATATGAGGGCTTGCACTAGACTCATGAAATCTGTACAAAAGGTAAGTTTTAAGACATCTGTTAAGCATTTAATAAAGTAAAAACAATAGCCGAGTATCGCGTATGTTAAAGTTCCAAATATTTAAAAAAAAAAGTGTCGAATTTTAATGAAAATATTTTTTTTTTTTTTTTTTTATTTCTTCCTTAACAAAATAAGGACTTTTGCCTGTTTAGGCATGTCAGTCCTATTATACTAACACAATTTTGTTGTATTACAAACTTAAACTATTGGCTACAAATACAGACAACAAATGACACAAATCCGAATTAGGTTCTGCTAAAATACTTTGACAAGCACCAACATTTTGATTATTTAACATATTTAACTGATTCACTACATGTATCCTTCTATCCTCAGTGTTCACACACTCCAACACTAAGTGTTGAATATCCTGACGTTTATCGCATGTTTCACAATTAGGAGAATCAACGATGCCCATTAGATATTTAAACGCATTCGATGGAATGTGTCCAGACCGAGTTCGCATAATTGAGACAATATCTTTTCTCGATTTTTTACAATTTTCAAACCACGGGGTTAGAAGAGGCTGATGTTGTATAGTTTTATACCAAATTCCTTTATCCTTGATGCTATTGAAATGATTCTCCCAAAACTCTTTGCATATATATTTTGCTTTCGTTAGTATTTCAGAAAAATATGGTTTCACATCAATTACCATTCCATTATCTCCCGCTAATTTTGCTACTCTATCAGCCTCTTCGTTGCCACTTAGACCTATGTGTGATGGAATCCATTGCAATACTAAACTTCTACCACTTTTTCTAAAATTTTGAATTTGACGGAGAATAGCATAAGCTAACGGAACACTTCTGACTCCAGAAGCACAACGAGCAATATGCTGCAACGCACTCTTACTGTCACTCAAAACGACAACTTTAGAAATGTCTGTGTTTTCAAAGTATTTTATTGCTTCATTGATTGCAATGAGTTCCACAGACATAATGGATAGATTGCAGTTAACTTTAAAAGATAATGAGACTTTATTAATTGGACAATAAATTGCAGCACCACAACTATTTACACTTTTTGACCCATCGGTATAAACAGCAACCCAGCCATGATACAACTTGTTAAGTTCTATTTCACTATTAAGTCTTAAATTATTAACCTCATAGTTGCATTTAGGTAGTTTCATAGTTTCTAAGTTAATTTGAATGACATTTTCTATATTTATAAGCGTTACCCAAGTTTCTAACGAATACATGTCAAGTAAAACTGAAGAATCTATATCATAGTTGGATTCTTTAATTTCTTGGATAGTTGTCATTAAGAGAGGTTTTTTCTTGTTGCTCCAATATGCGTTATTATATGTACTTGCCAAAGTATTCAACGACTTCAGTGTATCAGTGCAGTATGATAATGCCCTCAAACAAAATCTTAATGCTAAATATTTTCTTCTTATTTGTAAAGGTGGAATGCACAGTTCACATTCCATAACATGAATTGGTGTGCTTTTAATAAATCCACCAACAACTCTAAGGGATTGATTCTGGACTTTTTCAAGTTTCTTAAGGTGAATATTAGCACAATTGTCAAAGAGAACACTCGCATAATCTATCCGGCTTCTAATTAATAATATATACAATCTCCTTAAATGCATAGGATGTACTCCCCACTTAGCCCCAGCAAGCACCCTTAATATATTTAAAAAATTTGATGTTTTTTCAACAATTTCATTTATGTGTCTTTTCCATAATAACCTGTTATCTAGCCATACACCTAAATACTTCACACAAGGGACCAATTTTATTATGTTATCTCCTATTTTGAGTGATATAAATGTTTGTCTATTACCTCTAGTATAAAGTACTGATTTAGTTTTAGGAGCTGAAAGCTGAAGTCCTAGTTGAAACAACACACTAATCATATCATTTAGAGCACATTGTAGACGGTTTTGGGCTATGTTTAAATCTTTGTTAGCTAGATAAAAGACAAAATCGTCTGCATATTGAGATATGTATACATTTTCTATTTTATTGCAAATATCTGCTGTAAACAGGTTAAAAAGAAGCGGCGATAAGGGGTCACCCTGAGCTAAACCTTTGTGAGTGTGCAACTTAATTTTCCCCCCATTCAATAATTGTACTTGTAATTCCCTGTTACTTAAAAAAAACGATAAATAATTACAGTATTTTCTACCAATTTTAAGGGCATCAAGTTTAAGAAGTAATATATTAATTGGAACATTATTATACGCATTTTCTATATCCAGAAAACAAGCAAGCGTTGGTATATTATTTACTTTATTAAATTGTATATAGTTAACAAGACGAGATAAGCTATCCAGACAAGACTGTGACCTTCTGAAACCTACCATTTGTGTTGGTAGTATATTTTCTTTTTCTACAAACCATTCTATCCTTTTGACAATCATAGAGTGAAAAATTTTACAAATGCAGGATATTAGTGAAATTGGCCTTATTTTATTTTCTTTACCTTCTTTCGGAATAGCTACAACTTTAATCTGAAGCCATTGCCTCGGAATAGCACCAGTTTGGAATATTTTATTATATAAATTCAGCAAAATGTTTTTGCCAGATTTTGGAAGATTGTATATCATAGAATATGAGATATCATCTGTACCTGGTGCTGTATCTTTTTTTTTTAAACAATGTTTTAGCTCTTGCAAAGTAAAGTCTTGCTCCAATAAGCTGTTTGTAGAAGAAAACTCGGGAATTTTATCGAGGACCGAGTCAGGTGCTAAGGATCTTAATAGAATGGTTTTGTTTTCGTCAGATACAAAAGGATAAGCTTTTTTATGACCTTTAACCCAACGCATGCGTCTCCATAAATCTGATGTTGATGTTGTCTCATCTAAACTATTACAAAATTTTTGCCAGGACTCATATTTTGCTTTTTTAATTGCTATAGAACAGTCTTTGATTCTCTCATTTAGTAACAACAAATTAGAAGGGGTAGGATTACTTCTAAAAACTTTTAATGCTAATCTACGTTTGGCTATCAGGTGTGATAAATTTTGGTTCCAGTAGGGCTTAGGTTTGAATTTTGATTGGATTTTGTTAGGGATTTTAACCACTGGAATAAATTTATCAGCAGAAACATTAATTATTTGGAGAATTTCGTCATACATTAACTGAACATTAGAGTCATCAGTTTCCCTGTTTTGACATAATTTTTGTAACTCAATGTCTATATTTTTTGTATAATTTTGCCAATCAGCCATTTTAAAATTACGTTTTTTAAGCAGATGAATATCACTGGTAATTTGTGCCGTGATTTTAATTATAATATGATCACTACCTAAACTTTCTGACATCATTTTCCAATTTAAATCAATAGCTATATCTGTTGATGCAAATGTAACATCGGGAGATGACTCCTGAAGCCTACCATTCACTAATCTTACCCTTGTTGCTTCGCCTGTATTTAAGTATATGAAGCCATAATCTAACGAAGAATCTAATATCTGTGTGCCTTTAGAGTCAGTTTTATATGACCAGTTTGTATGATGGGCGTTAACATCTCCAACTATTAACGTTTTAGTAGAAAATTTCGAAAAAATAAAATCCCAATCTCTTTGACTGGTTCTGACCCATGACGGGCAATAAATAAGTATAATGTTATTAATTTTACAAAGGTTAAATACTTTTATATGTAATATCTGAATATTAGGATTTGGGTGATTGAAGCTAAATGGCTGTGTCTTAATTGATTTGTGTGATATTATTGCTATTCCTCCATACGAATCTTCTCTATCATTTCTATAAATATTATAGCCTGTTACATTTAGATTTACCTCCGGATTAAGCCACGTCTCACTTACTAAAGCTATCTGAATATTCTCTTGTGCCAATAGTGCACTAAAATTGTGTATTTTGGGGCCTATGGACTGTGCATTCCATTGAATTATATTCACGATGCTATAGTTAGTTTCGTTATCCATTAAAAACATTAAAACATTGTTTAAATAGTTCCCCATTTGTAAAAAGTTTAACTATGTTTGACTTAACCCACTCAAAGAGTAGTTTCAAAATTAAAATTATTTTTACGTCTAAAGATTTTTGTGAGAAAATTGTTTCTTTTATGTTTTGCCATGTATTTTTCCATTCAGTATTTTTTTCATTTCTTTCACCGTCTTGTTCAGGTGTTTTTTCTAATGTTTCTTCTGTAACTTCGTTAAAATCCTGCGTAATTTTCACTATTCTCCTTTTATTTGTTTTAGGCACCTTTGGTTCAACTTTAGTATTATTATCTTGTCTCATATCATTTTTTAGAACTGATGAATATGTTTCTGACGTGTCAGCATCCATTGGTAGCAACTGATAGGTGTTATTTGATGTTGATTGTAAGATAGGTGACTGATTTCTTACCTGGTTTTGTTGTATAATCTTTTCCGAGTTAAGGTATAGTTCTAATGCTTTGCGGTAAGTTATATTTTCTTTTGTCATAATTTCTCTTATCTCTTTTTCTTTTATAAATTTTGGACAATTTCTATCAGTAGACTTATGATTTCCACCACAGTTGACACATTTAAAAGTATTTGTCTCACATTCTTCATGGTTCTGTCCACACCTCAGGCAAGCTAATTTGTTATTTGGACAGTATTTTTTTGAATGTCCAAACTTGCGACAAGTTGTGCATTGCGTGACACTAAATGTGTATTTTTCAACTTTTATTCTGTAACCATATATGTTATAGACAAAATCAGGTAATGTTGGATTTTTAAATCCTATTCTTATAGATTCGCAGTCTTCCCATGAACCATTCAAATTTAGACGTTGCATCCTTTTAATTGAATAAATTTCAATATCTGATGATAATAACTCACGTATCTGTTCTTCATTGAGATTTTTGTCTATATCTCTAAGTATACCATACGAGATATATATTTCGGTGGTAAATCGGCATCTCAATCCGTCATCTAAAAGCAATTTACAGCTAATAAGGTTTTCGGCCTGTTGTTTACTTTCAAATCGTATTAACAATTTATATGGACTTTTATATTTCATTTGAGTTATGCCTTTAATATTTGCACCATACAATTTCTTTGCCATAGCCATTTGTTTGGGTAACGGTTCTGTTGAAGTCACGCACACTTCAATAATTTCCCGACTTGAAATATTATGAATTTCCTCCGGTTCCGAAATACTGCAACTTTTTGCCCCCAAACTATTTAAGCGGTTTTTACGCCTAGATTTTTTCTTTATCACGGTCTTAAATCCCTCTTCATTACTTTCGCCGCTTGTTGAATGTTTTCTTTTATCCAAACGATCCAATGTTTCCAAGCCATTTTGGGAATTCAATAATTGTAATTCTCGTTCGCATTCCATAATAATTTCGGCGTCACTTTTGTCACTAAATTTATTTTCGTCCTCTCCCTCACTTGATTCGTTCATTTTTGCAATTAACAAACTTAACTATATATGTTGTACAAAAGACTAAAGTTTCTTGTAAATAGCGCGTAAGTATGCGGTAGTGGCAAGCGACACGTGCTACTCGGGCGCGAGTCCGAACACCACTGTAATGAAAATATACATGTTATAAATCAGTCCATATGTGAAGAATTGGTTGGAATTCAAAAACTGTTAATTACTGCCTAATTAAATTTATTGTTTCTTGATATCTCGTTTAATCTTTCACAGATATACGGGGAAAAGTTCGGTCCAGAAGTGAATACAACAAGCAATGAAGAAGGTTCGGGGGGGAAGCGGAATAGAAGAAATAGGAAGACATCAGAACACACACCTGATAGGTATTTATATGTGTAATTGAAAAATAAAAACAGTTTAATACCATTTTTTTAGGAAAAATATATATTACAAATTAAAGTATAACCCACTTATCTAGAATGTAGCCACAAACTACGTTTAAATATTAGACACTTTATAGGATGACTTTTTTATTTATATATTTGAAAGTTAGTTTTGTATTAATCTTAGTTAAGTATTTAAACTAGGCTAATATTGTAAGGTTCTTGAGACGACCTTTAATTCTCGCTATATTTAGTTTCTTTTGATATAGTTGTTATCATTGTTTAAAATCTTTTTAATTAATATGTAGAAACACAATATCGTCCCAACTGTATGCATCTAATTGAACCGTTTAATACAGAATCGACAGATCGGTCCTAGAAAGCGTGGGTCTAGCCTACCGAGCGGCGGTAAACCAAACATTCTTGCCAGTCGACCCCGAGGTTAGCACTAAACCAGCCAATATAGCATACCCGCCCGCCGAGCCACCAGCTATATTGAAGTATTTGAAGACTCAGGTGAGTTAAATGTAAAAATTAGAAAAAAGTATTATCATTATCAACATTATCTTGCTAATTGTGTCTGTTTTTATATTATCTCCTCCTAAATCACTTAACGGATTTTATAGCGATTTTCGCCGTCTTTTATGTAATTTTTTCCACTTAAATTTGTAAATAAAGAACATGTCGTCCATAATTGAACCATTGCGAAGCGGGGGCGGGTCGCTAATAAAATATAAAAAACGAGTTTTTTCAACTCCAATATCAACGACATCAATCAACGACTTTAAGCAGCTTTTTAAGCCGAGTTATTTTTCCTTTTTTAATTCCAAATAAATAAATCTCCAGACTGACACACCAACTGTGTACTATAGGTACCACACAATGGCCTAGGGGAGAACCTAGTTACACGCAGACACGAGCCAATATCGAAAAACCATTTTTACGAAATTGGCCCGTCCGGGAATTGAACCCGGAACCTTCCACTTAGCAGTCCGGTATACAGGGTCTGTCGTAATGAATGGATAACCCGTTACCTACAGTTGATCCGGATGTGAGGCTATAAGAAAATTGTGTTTTCTTGCCAGGGTTGTCAACCATAAGAAAATGGCGTAGACTTTTAAACTTTTCTATAAATTTCGCTATTTTTTCCATTTATTCCGCTGCCATTTCTTCAAATTTTGATGTATTTGTATAATTCTTTTAGTATTATACTGCTGAAGACGTGTATTATGTAATTTAAATACAATTTTAGGTGTTATTCACGTTGAACATTATCAAAATACTCATTTTAAGAAAAATATTTCCAATTTTTTTTCTTTATGTCAACTTTTGATCATCTCCTGTGGAAAAAAAAAGTATGACGTTATAGCTGCCCATGATCTCAATAAATTGTCTAGTATGTGTAGATTCTAAAAAGGTATAACGATGTGTACTTTACAAGCAACATTAAGTTACAGGAGCGAGAACACTAATCAAGGGCGAAATTTTTATTTTTCATGTTATGTTATAAATGGTTGTAAAACTTCGTCATAATGATTTTATTCTATCAAGATACTTTGCACAAACACTATCGGGCCACTAATAGGATATTCAGAAGAAAACCCGGTTGTTTTTGGGAAAAAAATAACATTACTTTACGATAATAATGTAATGAAAATGTACAAATGAAAATTGTTGTGCTCTAATAGTTACATGCGACAAACATGTTGCGACAAGTTTATTCGAAATTGAAACGGATTTAAAAAATCGAACTAAGACCGCATTACAAAGAAAAGTGGAAAAAATTAGAAGGAAATCGTCCTTCCATAAATGCATTGTGCACTTTAATGAACACACGGTAATCAGGATGTCGCACATTTGGATATCTTACACGATAAACACTAGAAGCTCTATTGGTGCTGCCATTACATACACCGTAAATGTAATGCATGTTCGCGTATTCGGCCGGCGTATACTGTTGCGGCATGATACACAAACTACACAAAAACTTTTCCAAAACAACAAGTTCAATCGATAGCACAACACAATGTCCGTAAATGTGAGCAAAGTCATCAGTATCACCACGTTATCAAGTCCAAATCACAAGGAAAATCATAGTCAAATATTAGAAAGCAGTAACAAATTGACGAACCGATTCTCAAAACACTCTCTAAAACTAAATTAAAAATATCGCTGTCACATGCTTCGTATTAGAACAAGACAGGTACATTGGTCTCACTAAATTTAGTCCACATCATTGTGAAATTGAACGAAATGCGCTGAGGACTAGCCTAAAATTGCCTTCGCCGTGTCATATTGCACGTACATTTTAGTTTGACAGGACTAAAATGATAACCTGTCTCTGTCTTATTGATGTGTAAGTGACAGCGATAGTTTTAGTTTAGTTTAGAGAGTGTTTTCAGAATCGGGGCCAATGTGAACAAAAGGACATGCGATGGTCAAAATCACACTGATGTGATGAGTACCCTTTTCTTTGTAATTTTGTTTCTCGGTCTTGTTCGATTTTTAAAATCCGTTTTAATTTCGAATAAACTTGTCGCAACATGTTTGTCGCATGTAACTATTAGAGCACAACAATTTTCATTTGTACATTTTCATTACATTATTATCGTGAAGTAATGTTATTTTTTTCCCAAAAACAACCGGGTTTTCTTCTGAATATCCTATTAGTGGCCCGATAGTGTTTGTGCAAAGTATCTTGATAGAATAAAATCATTATGACGAAGTTTTACAACCATTTATAACATAACATGAAAAATAAAAATTCCGACCTTGATTAGTGTTCTCGCTCCTGTAACTTTATGTTGCTTGTAAAGTACACATCGTTATACCTTTTTAGAATCTACACATACTAGACAATTTATTGAGATCATGGGCAGCTATAACGTCATACTTTTTTTTTCCACAGGAGATGATCAAAAGTTGACATAAAGAAAAAAAATTGGAAATATTTTTCTTAAAATGAGTATTTTGATAATGTTCAACGTGAATAACACCTAAAATTGTATTTAAATTACATAAAACACGTCTTCAGCAGTATAATACTAAAAGAATTATACAAATACATCAAAATTTGAAGAAATGGCAGCGGAATAAATGGAAAAAATAGCGAAATTTATAGAAAAGTTTAAAAGTCTACGCCATTTTCTTATGGTTGACAACCCTGGCAAGAAAACACCATTTTCTTATAACCTCACATCCGGATCAACTGTAGGTAACGGGTTATCCATTCATTACGACAGACCCTGTATATGTTACGGCTAATACCCGAAGTGCGGCTACACCTAGTTTTAGCCGCTTAGAACATCAATAGGTTAGGTTAGTTAGGTTACTTTTTTGTTACCACCCAGAAAAAGGTCGACTCATGATTGAAGCCAGTTTTTATATACATAGGTATAATTTTTTTTTACAGTTTTCCATATAAAAAACACTTCTAACCGGCTAAAACTAGGTGTAGCCGCACTTCGGGCATTAGCCGTAACATATATACCACTGCACCACAGAGGTCGTCAATAAATAATCCGTTTCTTTCCATTAAACTCAAACACGCAATTTTACACTACCGACTTTACTATTTGAACCATTTTCTATTCTCCCAGGTCCGCGACGCCTTCCACACGCCATTAGCGACTCTCATCAAGGGCGCCACCACCATGTCTGAAGACCTGTTCGCCGAATGCGCCCCCGTGGCGTGGCAGTTGCTACTAGAACAGGACAAGGAGCTGAGCGCGTGCGCCGCGTCGCTGTTCATCCTGGCGGCCGTGCGCGCGCCGCACGCCGCCGGGGAGATCATGCACGGGGAGCTGCGGCACGAAGAGCCGGGGGTCCGGTGAGTTAAGGGGGGGGGGGGGGTGAGTTAAGGGGGGGGAAGGTGAGTTAAGTAGGGGGTAGGTGAGTAAAGTGGGGGGGAGGTAAGTAAAGTGGGGGGTAGGTATGTTTAGGGGGTAACGTAAGTAAAGTGGGGGGTAGGTAAGTAAAGTGGAGGGTAGGTATTTAAAATGGGAGATAGGTGAGTAAAGTGGGGGAAAGGTGAGTAAAGGTGAGGGGTGGTAAGTAAAGTGGGGGGTAGGTGAGTAAAGTGGGGGATAGGTGAGTAAAGTGGGGGGTAGGTAAGTAAAGTGGGGGGTAGTTAAGCAAAGTGGGGGGTAGGTAAGTAAAGTGGGGGTTGGGTATGTTAAGTGGGGGGTAGGTAAGTTAAGGGGGATTAGGTAAGTAAAAGTGGAGGGTAGGTATTTAAAATGGGAGGTAGGTGAGTAAAGTGGGGGAAAGGTGAGTAAAGGTGAGGGGTGGTAAGTGAAGTGGGGGGTAGGTGAGTAAAGTAGGGGGTAGGTGAGTAAAGCGGGGGTTGGGTATGTTAAGTGGGGGGTAGGTAAGTAAAGTGGGGATTAGGTAAGTAAAGTGGAGGGTAGGTATTTAAAATGGGAGGTAGGTGAGTAAAGTGGGGGAAAGGTGAGTAAAGGTGAGGGGTGGTAAGTAAAGTGGGGATTAGGTAAGCAAAGTGGGAGGTAGGTAAGTAAAGTGGGGGGTAGGTAAGTAAAGTGGGGGGTAGGTGAGTAAAGTGGGTGTAGGTGAGTAAAGTGGGGGGTAGGTGAGTAAAGTGGGGGATAGGTGAGCGAAAGGGGGGGGTTTAGATTAGAAATTAACAATGTATCACTACATAGTTTAAAAAGTCGTTTTCCGCCGTCTGTGTGTCTGTATGCTTAGATTTTTAAAGTTACGCAACAGATTTTGATTGGGTTTCTTGTAATAGATAGAGTAATTACAGAGGATGGTTAAAATGTATAATAACATAGTGTAGGGAAAGCGGTTTTCGCGCAAAGCCGCGGTCAAAACTAGTTAGTTATAACTTATAATATACTTTTGTTGCTTAGATATTTTGCGTATTCTCGTTGATGAAATTTCGATCGAAATACCAATTTTGTCATAAAATGTATGTAGCATTTTAAAATAAACATATGACATAAAAGTCACGTGGAGTTTGACAAAAACAATAGTTAAAGCTTTTATGTAATCTTTAAACTTTTTCTCCCAAATATCAATGCTAGTATTTGACAGTTAATATTAAAGTAGTCGTATCGTCTTTTAGAATCAACGCCATCCTAAAATTCCAAGTGATGTGGAAACTCCGCTACCAAGTGTGGCCTCGAATGGAGGAAGGTGCGTCCATGACGTTCAAAGTGCCCCCACCGGGAATCGAATTCACTCTGCCCTCACCTAAGATAGGAATTGAATCGTTGGCAGTCGTAGACCCGCCGTGGAGCCCGCAGGAGAAAGATAAGAATATGGAGATGACGCTCAATCAGGAGCGACACGTAAGTTGAACTAACTCAAGTAAATCTAACTTTATCAGTCATTTTGATGTAAGTAAATACCTTAGTCTCTAACGAAATAAATAAAATTGAAATTTTCTTAAATTGTACACCAAACTAAACCACCAGTGTAAACCAAAATAACACAAACTGAGTTCATTCAAATATTCGTTTGACGCAAAATATATAAGTTTTTGCAAAACTTATCGCTGATTAAGTTAATTCAATTTAATTTAACCCATACAGCTACTATAACTTAATTCTGTGCCTTTACAATCCACTTATTACCACATTCTTCCCACACAGCAGCGTTCCCTAGTAACGGCTACGAAAACGCGTAAGAAGCAACAAACCGAGGCCATAAAGCAGGCGTTACAACAACAGGACGACAAGAAGAAGGCCGAGCGAGAGAGTTTCCTGATTACTACTATTCCTATAACGAGACAAGCGGCGAGGGAGCCGGCCTTGGATCACGCGGCTGACGATCATGTTGAACGTTAGTATTTACTTAGAATTAAAATAAAAATAAAAAATTGAGTTTGTTGCGTTGTTTTCTATCTCTCTTTTAAGTTCATTTACTCTTATATGGTGTAAAAATATTTTTTCTTAGATCAAATTACAATCTAGCGCCAAAAATATTCGCAGCCAAGTTACGTCAAAAAAAGTTGAAACAGTTCGCCTTTTAAATAAGTTTTCTAAGCGACTGTTTCTACAGTTTTGTTAAACTTTGCTATTATAACGACTACTTTAAATCATCTCTTCCTAACTATGTCAGCAAATCCTACAAACCGAAAAATGTTTAATTTTAATCAAATAACCATGCACATTCTTAGCTCCAGCAGATGAGGAGATAGCGGAAGGCGTCCGCGGCGCCAGCCACCACACACAGATGGCTTCAGCATTGTTTCCATCAGCACTCTGTTCCGCGGTCGCTGAGATCGTGTCGTTATTGGATGACGCGGCGGTTTCTAGGGACGGGTGCTCGGTCTATGAAGTCGCTTATCAGGTAGGGAATAGATTTATTTAGGTGTATTTTTTAATGAATAAAGTGAATGGAATCTCGGGAAAGCTGTCCTTTAATAAAGGAGAAGTTGGTTGTACAATATTTAAGAATCTGAATGCCGCTCTTCCACAATGCTTGAAATAAGGTTTAACTAAGCAACTTTAAGTCAAACTCCCATAAAGTAAAAAGCATCAAAAAAGTGCAAGACAAATTTTATTTTTTATACATAAAACAACCTACCAACAATATCCTTATCACCCACTATTCCAACATTGATATTTTTATTTTGACAAATGACATCAAGTTTCGTTTTTCTTTTTAGACTATATGGGGCTGCTTAGTAGAAGACTCTGCCTTATTCCTTCGCCACGTGCTAGAGCGTCTAACTAGAGACCATCAGGACGAAATGTTCAAACTACTACGTCATCTTATTAGGTTTATACCGAGGTTACCGCAACAGGCAGCCTTTGCTTTGTATAATTACATTATAGGATACGTCATGTTCTATGTACGAAGTCCACATGAAGATGGACAGAGATTGATTGGAGCTGCACTGTCTATTTTATGGATGGTAAATAAATTTTATATATTCAACCTATATTAACGATAGATACATACCTAAATTATTAAATATTTGACAGGTTGTGCATAGTGTCCATGGCATAATGTTCAAGGACCTAAAACAAATATTGCGCAAAGAGCAATGTGATGCGTCTATACTTCTTACTGCTAATGTGCCTGCTGCTAAGAAGATTATTGTTCATGGGCCTTGTAAGTTAAATAGCAACTTATAAAATCAAATTTTATTAAAGTTTTACATAATTGTGATAAGTGTCAAAATATATCTATACTTCAACATTGGTTTGGATTGAACTTCTGAAGTGTCGAACATTTTTGGATGTATTATCAAATAATTAAATTATTTTACAGCCGACAATGAAGGCAGCATACCATCTCAGTTCCCTGTTCAAGAAGACACACAGTTCTGTCAGATATTGAGAGAGTCTCTGGACTTCTTCGGTATACCAGAAAATATGCACAATCGATACTTTCTTGTTGATTTTAAAACACGTACGTATTAAAAAGTACTTAAACGAAGACGTAATTAAGAATAATTTTACAGTCGTTTCTTCTATGATTGAAATTGTAGTAAGTTTTGTTATTGTTTGATATGACGTTATTAAGTTAATATGTTGTTTATAGCGTAGAAATCACATTATTTCTCATAAGCTTTGGGATAAAGTTTATTTTCCTCCGAATATTGTTTTTCATCAGTGACAAATCTTTATCTTCTTCTTCAGAACCAAGTTTAATTCCAGGTCAGATCCACAACCCGCAGAGCCACGTCCGCGACCACTACTTCTTCAAGCGCTCGCAGTACCCCCAGCTGGGGCTGGTGCACATGGAGCCGGACGAGGCCTTCGAGAAGCTGCAGCAGCAGGAGTTGCTGCAGAAGTTCGTGGAGATCGGCAAGGTGCTGCTGACCTGGGCGATATTGAAGAATGTTGATATGGTAAGTTATCAAATGATTTTGACATTTGACAAAATTCTTATGGCAGTAATGTATGGACGACCGAAATGTCTTTTTTTACGCGCATATGACTCAATATTGGTTTTTTAAAATTGTGTTTTAATTTTTTTATTAGCTTTATAATGATGAAGTTACTTTTTAATAATATTGAACTAGCCGAGGTCAAATTGAATAAGTAATCAAATTAAAACAGCTACTTACCCTTTACTTGTATAAAGACATGCATTATTTATTGCAGGTGGTCCAGCGTGTAGTATTTCTACACGATGAGTTAATGAAGCTGCCTTCTTTTCCAAGAAAGGCTCTAGAAGCTGATTTGACTTTGTACAATCGAGGACCTCTAGGAACAACCTTATTGGGATTGGATGTGTTACATAAGTTTATGTAAGTATTATTTATTTGAAAACCTAACGTAGATAGATAACAATATTTTTTTTATTTATTTGTTGCATAGAATTAAGCGTTTGTTTCGTTAGTAAATATTTAATCTTATCGATAGCGTTTTTATAAGTTTAGACGTAGCTACTTTGGCTTTACAAAGTTTTCAATAAAACTTAAGTACACGTCAAAAATATGATAAAACCAATTTGAATTATTTTCTTACTTAGGTGGGTCCGTCTCATAGCTCGTATGTTTGAAGCCATGGCCGGCAACTTTACTTCCTCTACTGACATACATTTATTCCTGAACGTTTTGAATGGGGCTTTAATGTTGCATAGCGAAGACTCTCTTATACTACGATATGTAATAGCCACTTATGTGAATGCTGCATCCAATTTCAAGAATATATTTTCTACTAATGGGTAAGTAAACATAATAAATAGTATAGTGTAAATTAAGGTAGGTACTATAAAATTGTATGACAAATGTTTTTTAACTTGGAGTAAGTAGAATATTACAATGACTGACTAAAATTGATCACGTCTGTCATTAAAAAAGTAAATCAATTGCCCTACATTTATAAAATGCATATTTATCTATATATATTTTATAACCTTTTTTCAGATATCTTCTAATAATGCCAACGCTTCTGCAAATATACTCGAACTTCCAAACAAATAAATTAGTGACGACAACGATAGAGTATGCAGTAAAACAGTTTTACCTGTTGAATCGAAAGCCGTTCATATTACAAATGTTTGGCTCGGTGTCCGCCATTTTAGATACTGACGAGGAATCTACTTATGGTGATGCTAGTAAAGTAAGTAAAAACTGTTAAAGAAAGTATGAATTTTTTAATAATCATTTTATAAAGGTCTTCAAGATCTAACTTTTACCCCAATCTGTAACGGATTGTCGCAAGCCCTCACTTGATTACAAAAAAAGTTGGAGGTCGGTACTTTATCACGTCTTTTGAAATTGAAAATCATTCCTGCTATTTCTTAGCTTGCAATTAATTTTATAGTTCAATAATTGCGCTAAATTTTATTTTCGTAACATACATAAAATTCAAACATTCACTACTTTATTTTTACCGTCGACAAAAAAATGTTTTTTTTTTGTTTTAAAATACACCTTTACGACTAACATTACTAACATTACTCTCGTATTCGAAATTAACCCTCGATCACTCGGGCGGGGTGGTGACAGTTTTGGTGGTTCACACGCATTTTTGAACGTAAAAATGAATAGTAATTTCTTTAGTTACGAATTTGCGCTTCTGAGTACCTTCAAGTAGCAGTGTGACGCAACCACTTGCAGTGTAAGGATCTTTCAAAGTTTGCGTGGTCACGACACCCCGCGAGTGCTCTCGAGGCTGAAAATCGCGCGAGTGGTCGAGGGTTAAGATTACCTTCTTTCAAGTCTTCTAATTCCCGCAGGTACAAAGCAGCTGCCTCTTCAACCTGCTCCTCAGCCTGGAGACCCCGTCCCCCGACCCCCTCCACATCGCCGAGCTCATCAAGGAGGACAAGCCGCTGAAGCCCATCGACTTCTGCTACCGAGACGAGGACGAGATGGTGAATGTGCTGGACTGCATCAGCCTGTGCGTGATGGTCGTGTCCTACTCCGCGGAAAGCATGCGGGGGTATCAGATGCTGGTGAGGACATTTATATTTTGACAGATTTTGAGGAAAATAATATTTTGACAGAAATATTTTTAAAAATGTGTGTAAGGTAAATAAGGAAGATTGTTTGGCTGATATCTGAAAAGTCTATGCAAAAGTGCAGAAAAGTTGCTTCGAGAAGTCAATGTAAAGTGCAAACATTCTTAACTAGGTTATTACAAAACAATATCTCGCTAGGTTGAAATTGTTACTTTGATTTTCTATTTGTAATAAATTTACGTTGAATATTATTACATATTTGTTCACAATATCTCTTGTTTTACCTGACAGATTATTCTAGAAGCCATATTGCCATGTTACGTGAAACAAATTCAGCTGCCCTCATACAACAGAGAAGGGAAAACTGAAAAGGAAATTATTCAACAGTTGGCTATAGCAATTAAAACGCTGGTCAACAACTGTGAGGGATTATCTAAGTAAGTTCTTTGCATATAAACAAAAAGTCATAAGAAAGAACAACAATTTAATTCAGCAATTTTGCCCTGTATCAATAAACTATAAACTAAAATGGAAATTTGTGCATGCGTCTTCGGGCTACAATATCAAAGGTGTAGAAAACATACCGACCACTATTTTTTACTTTAGTTTCCTTTTTTAAAGCTCTAAACTTTTCGATTGAAAGTGTAAAGTGAAAAGTGATATAAGTGACAATTATTCTTATTTCTCTTAGATCATACAACGGCCCATACCGCACCTCCCCGGAACACAAAGGTTCCTCCCAACGCAACTACCCGCGCGCCTCCCCCGCCACCTACAAAAACAGGGATTTGTTGGACGACGAGTCGCATTCTAGATTTGTAAGCGACGCCAGAGCACCGCCCATGAAGGATTACGCCACTAATGAGGACTCTGAGGTAATTGGATCTAAACTTACAGCAAGTTATAATAAAACAAGGAATAAACAAGCCGTCGTCGACAAATCCAGAGACTTGTTGGACGACGATGCGTCGCGCAACGAGATCATACTATTTAACATTCAAAATTAAACATTATATTGAATAATAGCCTCCATTGCAATAAAAACAACAAATTTTGTCCCGCTGAACATAAGAGTAGCTCGCATCTTGAAATAAAATTGTAGTTTTAAATCTCTCCTAATAAATTCTTAAAATAAATCTCAGTTAATTATGACTACATGATCAATTTTCAATCATATCTCAGTTGTTGACCTTAACTTTATTATATCTTCCTACTAATCCAAGCAATTTGTTCCCAACAGTTGGTTCGCGCAGAATACCGTCGCCCCAGAGATGTGCTACTATCTCTAGTGGGGGACTTCATAGGTCGCGCCACATCAAGACTGCTGGAACTAAACGGGTCGAAGGGCAGCGGGGGCAGTGAAGGGAAACCGGTGGAGTTGCTCGACTCTAAATCTCATGCTGTAAGTTTGACTAACTAGGGGCTTAGGTTGTGATAGATAACATGTTTTTAAGGTTATAGTAGAAGATGTACAAAGGTTGACAAAATATTAATAAGTTAAAGGAAGGCTAGGATAAAAAAGTTGATTTATCTATTCCTCATCAGCGTTGTAATATGTCAGAAAGATTATTTATTGTACTTAATTAGTAAATGTACTTAAAATAGAGTAAATGAGGCACACTATTTTCTCAGTTATATGGAAACCAGACGACATGACCACCAGACAATAAAAAAAGAAAAAAGAACTGAATTTGATTCATCGTACACTTGTTAAGTTATGTTTGCCGTCCTCAAATCTGTCTCATACTTTTACTTCGCAATGAGTCTTACTATTTTCTTGGCCAAAAGACAGAAAATCCTACTAATATTATAAACAAGCGACCCGCCCACGCTTCGCAAAGGTGTAAAACTTAAAAAAACTATTCTAATTGTTCTTTATTTACAAATTTAAATGAATAAATTCCCTAAAAGATGGCGAAAACCGCATTAAAATCCATTGTGTGGTTTAGGAGGAGTTAGAAGCCAAACATACAAACAGACACAAATAGCAACTTGGATTTATACTATGTAATAATAATGTATGAATATGTATGAGTATGGATGTTTGTTACTCTTACACGTAAAATTTACTGGACGGATTTGGATGAAACTTTGCAGTAATATAGGTTATACATCAGAATAACACATAGGGTACTTTTAACTTTTTTTTTGTTTCCGCGAACGGAGTTGCGGGCGGCCACTAGTATTTTAAATAAAACTTTATCAATCTCGTAGCGCCTCGCGGAAGTGGCGCACTCGCTTCTCAAAGTGTCGCCCTACGACCCCGAGTCCATGGGCTGCCGCGGCCTGCAGCGGTACATGCTGCAAGTCCTTCCAGCGGCTGAATGGGCTGATGACGCGCTCAGACCGGCGCTGATAATGATTCTGAGGCGGCTGGACAAGGTGTTCCTGAAGATCGCCAAGAAGCCCAGTATACGGGTGAGGAGAGAGACTCAAGATAGAAGTTTTTGAATTTGTTGATTTAAAGAACGATTTACTTCTTCAAACATGTTATTTAGGGCTGGTTGTATCAAACAGTTGGTTAACGTATCTACGTACGTAACTTTTTGACAATTACATCAGATGTTTAACGTACGTCAAATACAAAGGGTTGCGTCACAAAAAAAGTCACGACATTGGTGAAACAACCCGTTTTCTAGCTTGACAGTGGTTAACGCCATTTTTAACGTTGACAGACACGTTAAGTAGTTGTGATGCAACCCGGCCTAAGTCTTGTTTATTTCTATCTCGTAAATGACTTCTTGAACAAGGTTAAATTTGACATTTTGACAGATTCGTTTGAAAACTGTCAAAACGGATAATACTTCGATTTTATCAAAGTAATTATTTTTTTGTCTCAATTATTAAAACAACGACATACAACTATTTACAATTGATACGTTTTTCTGACATTCATATGAATTTGCAGAGAAACACAGATTGGGATTCGGCAGCGGTGTTGTTGAAAGGTATTTACGAAACGATGATTCGATGTCCGTACATTATGCACTGGCAGCAAGTCAAAACGCTACTTAACACTGTTCAGGTAAGAAATATACGTTATTATTGGCATTGTAAATTAAATTATTTGTCCTCAGACTAAATTGCGCTTTTATTCCAAATTTATTTCATTTAAAATCATGAAAAATATGTCTACTTACCAAAATATGTTTCCATAGAGGACTTTTAAAACTGTTTAATTATTAATCGCTTTGAAACTGTTGGAGTAGTCCAACCAAACATTTACAATCTTAACATTTAAACTTACCTTAGACCAGTTTTAAACTTTCCATTCATATCAATCAACCTTCACAAGAATGTCCATTTTCACACTTCTTACCACATCTTTTTACCCCCCAGGCACTAATAGTATCAGAGAACAACACTGAGAACGTGTCGTCGGCGACGGCGGCTTTGATGTCGCAGCCGCCGCCTCCGCACTTCTGTAGCACGGTCGTTAGACTTATCGCTCTACAAGTCATTAATACTGGGGTAAGGTTATTAATGATTACTTTTATAATCAGATTTAATAAACAGCTTTAAAGAAGGTATGAAATGATCATTCTAGCCATAAATTGTCAATTTTCAAGATTATTTTGACAAGTGGCAATTGTTTCTTGCATTGATATATTACTCTCTAGATGGAGTGTTGCATCCAAAACGTCACTCCAAAAGCGGCACAAATTTTTATGAATGTGTGCGTGACGCGCGTATAACACTATTCAAAATTGTGCATGTGTACGTCAAAGGGATACCAAGTTATAAAATTAAATTTCACAAGTTACCTATGCAAATTTTATTTATCAAGAATAAAAAAATATTTAATTAAACATTTTTTTCTAGTAATTAATACACTAACATACAGAGACAAGCATCAAAAATGCGATAGTTTAATAAAACTGTTTAAGTGCAGTACTTACGTGGCCTTAACACTTTGCCACGTCCTACTAATATTATTTCATACTAATATTACAAATGTGGAAATTTATGTTTGGATATTTATTTATTAGTTTCGTTAAAAATACTGTTAAACTAGGCATAATGAAGAAGATGTCAAAATTCCGCTTTTAAAAAAATATATAATTATAATTATTTTACGTGCTTAAAAAAACCGCAAAATTTTATTTTTTCCCTACAAAAGAAGTTGGCAACACCAGAACATTTCAAAACATTTTTTCTATTCGAAAACTAATGTAATGTTTTCTAGTATTTTACTACAAAATCATTATTAAATGCTTAAACTTACCGAAATAACGATAAGCCAGGGATATTGGTAATGTTTCTTGAACTATTACGGCAACCTTTGAACGCGCATTTAGGCATTGTTGTTTTTTTAGGGTTCCGTACCTCAAAAGGAAAAAAAACGGAACCCTTATAGGATCACTTTGTTGTCCGTCCGTCCGTCTGTCAAGACCCTTTTTCTCAGGAACGCGTGGAGGTATGAAGCTGAAATTACTCAGGTCTACTGTCCCTTGAAGCTGTGAAAAAATCAAACTTCTAAGCCAACGCAATCAAAAGATACAGCCGTTTATGCCGCAAATTTTCGACACTTGCAAGGGAATCAAAACCTACAGGGTGCTTCCCGTGAACTCAGAATCTTGAAATTTGGTACGAAGCAACGTCTTATAGCATAGATAAAGGAAAAATTACGAAAACCATAAATTTTTAGTTACATCACATAATATATTTTTTTAAATAATTTTAACCTTACTACCCATTTCCTCATAAACGCGTAGAGGTATTAAATTGAAATTCATACCAAATACTCAGGTCTATAATACCTTTAAGCTGTAACAAAATCAAACTTCTATGTCAACGCAATCAAAAGAAACAGCAATTTAAGCTGCATATTTTGAAACTCGCAAGGGAATCAAAACCTAAAGGGTACTTCCAGTCGACCTAGAATCTTGAAATTTGGCATGAAGCAACGTTTTATAGCACACATAAAGGAAAAATTCCGAAAACCTTAAATTTTTAGTTACATTACAAAATATATATTTTTTAATAAATATAAACTTATTACTTTTTTCCTCATGAACGCGTAGAGCTATCAAGTTGAAAATCATATCAAATACTTAGATCTAATTGCCTTTAACCCGTGAAAAAAAAAAAAACTAAGTCAACGCAAAAACGCAAAACGCAAAAGTACAACCATTGATACCGCATATTTTGAAACTCGCAACTATACGCACGGGAATTAAAACCTAAAGACCACTTCCCGTTGACATATAATCTCGAAATTTGGTAAGAAGCAATAGCTTACAGCACAGGTAACAGAAAAATTCCGAAAAGCTTAAAACTTAGTAGTAGTTTTTGCAGGTTTGTACGGAACCCTCGGTGCGCGAGTCCGACTCGCACTTGGCCGGTTTTTTTTCCTAGAGAACCTCTCTGCTTGACGGACCAAATGACACTAACGTAGGATGTACGTATAAATTGGATTTGGTAGCTTATTTTTTGCGCCGCTTTTGAGTGTCGGACTTGGTATCTAGAGAGTAATATATCAATGGTTTCTTGTTTATTCTAATGTTGACATTACAAAGGAAGGATACGGTTCTGCCGATCTCGTGTATTTTTTTTGCTATTGTATGGAGTTAGCGATCGAAGAATGCGTCCTTTTGGGACGGGAAAGTGGTCTAGTGATGCTATAGTAGAGAGGTCAAATCAGATTATGTCTTTCTTCTCTTTCTTTAATTTTTTCCAAGCCTGTCAAAATCGATTCAAATCTTAATTCTGCAATATTTCAATATTTCTTTAACATTATTTGTGACGTATGAATAACATGGTAATATGATTACAGGATAGCTACTCATTAGAGCAGATGTGTGGTGGTAGCGCTGTATTCCCGACTGCAGAGAAAACTGAGAACATGCTGATGAATCTATTCATGCCACTTTGTTTACGAGTCGGCAGTGGCAGAAAAGGTATTCTACTCGTCTATATTATATTAATATAAAACCCATTTTGAAATACGGGAGTAATGCGAGAAAATTTAAATTAAAAAGTATGGGCACTGATGTCCGCAGAACAAAACCTAAATACTCTTGCAGGCGGCTTCCCTACATCAATCCCAATAACATTTGTTCTACGACTTTTTGCAAAACTTGATAATTAACACAAAAACCCCCCCGCAGCCCGCTCGCCCGCCACGCTTGTTGCGTGCGCGTAGAGTAGTTGACAGTTCAGAGGCATCTAATATTTTTTTACGGAAAAACTTTTTTTTTAATATTAATTTTAATTAGTCGTTGGTTAAATGTTGTTGGGATACAAGAGGTGATGCGCTAAATAAAATTAACCCCGTATAAATTCCTAAATATGTATAAAAAATAGTTTCATTGCATTTCATGTTCATTTCAGGAAGCTCTGTAGCATGCCTGTTTAGTATAATTAGTTTACATTGGCATTAGTATAGTTTTTAGTATTTTAATTAATATTTTCTCATACTATATTTCCTTTCAGATGTGCCCCCACTCCGTCAATCCGACGTCAGCTACATAGTATCCGTAGTACTAAACGCCCTTTGCCCTCCCGCCTCTCCCAACCAAATAGGGGTGAACAAACTGAATTCATGCGATGCCACATTCACTGGAAGCAGGGATATAAGGAATACTACGAGGCTGTCCAATCAGATGTATAAGATCGCTTTTCTGGGTGAGAATTATTTTGAAAGCAAAAAATATTTTGACATTTTGTCAAAGTACTTGTTGATAATTTCAAACTAAATGAAAGAATAAATTGGGAATAAAAAAGTCTATAGTTGAAATTAAACTCATTTTAACGGGTTTAACGCGTTTATTTTATTATTTTTGATTTTCCGTCGTTTCGAGTATTTTTTTAGATATTGTGTTACTTTTAAATTAACTTCTGATGCGCCTAAACTTCCCTCGGGTGCGATTTTCGAGCACATAATTACAAAGGTTACTTCTTATCCATAACCTTAACTTTTGCTAGATTGGATAGCGTCTTTAAATATTTTTTTGATTAAAAAACTGGAAAGGGAAATGAAAAAAATTTACAGATTAAATCTGCAACTACAGCTAACGTCAAAATCACTACCACAACTACACCATTTACCTTCCAGCGTTAAAAGTGATGTGCGCGTGTTTCACGAGCGAACTTTGCAACGAGTGGGGTAGAATAGCGCGAGCTATGCGCGAGCTGGGCCGCCGCAACGAGGCCGCGTGCCAACTGTGGGACTTTCTAGAACACGTGGTCACATACAGGACCCCGCTGTATATACTGCTGCAGCCCTTCATCGTGCACAAGGTTGGTGCATTCATTTAGATTTTAGTAGAGGCCGCCCGCGACTCCTTTCGCGTGGAAGTCGGTTTCCCGTGGGAATGAGAAGTTTTCCCGCGGTAAAAATTACCCTATGTGTTATTTTGATGTAAAACCTATGTTACTGCAAAGTTTCATCCAAATCCGTCCAGTAGTTTTTACGTGAAAGAGTAACAAACATCCATACATCTTCACATCTTCACATACTCACAAACTTTCACATTTATAATATTAGTAGGACTGGCGACCCGCCCACGCTCGCAATGGTACAATTTTGGCCGACTTGCTCAAGAAACATAGAATTATGGATAATTTAAAATTACTTTTTCTGTATGTTTTTTATTTACAATAAATGAAAAAAGTATCTAAAAGATAACGAAACCCGCATTAAAATCCGTTAAATAGTTTAGGCGGAGTTAACGGACAAACGTACAAATAGACAGAATTAGCGACTTGGATTTATACTATGTAATGAATGTAATGATGATGATGTTAACAGGTGTGGGTACTTTATCTAGATACAGTCTTTAATAGCCAATCTATACTTATAAATCTACAGGTCGATTTGAAATGCGATACATTCCTAATAAGGGGTTAAAGTAGAGCTTATTTACAATCAATTAAGTCATAAATTAAGGTTTATTTTCAAAACTTAAATGTTGCATAATTTAGAAATGAACAATTTTTGACATGGTATCAGATGACTTATTTAACTAGAAATAAGTTTTACTTAAACCCCTTACCAGAAATGTATCGCATTTCAAACCATTCTTTATAAGATTATTTGGGAGTGTTTAAGCCACTCGCTAATGAACTAACCAACAAAATTAAAACAAAAGAAGAAAAAACAAACGACTGCTTTGTTTTCAGAGCAAAAAACGAATCGTATTGTAACTTCAATTTAAAAGACAACAATTTTCGTTAATTTTGTCTTAGATTTTCCACAGCTAGTCTGGGCTTTAATTCTGACACATTTGACACAAAGACACTGGGGTCTATATAGGCAAATATTAATGTTGTTTTTGCAATGATCGTTCAATCTATCATACAAAAATATTGACACCACATAATCACTTGGCACATTGAAACTTTCAAAATTTCCCAAACACCCGCCTAGTTAGCTTATATTGTTTTAATCCGTATGTATACTTCATTTGAAACAGTCTTGAATCGTTGAATAGAGACAAAATTATGCGTTTTAATTACATTTGTGACTCAAAAGGCTGACGTGAACGGTAAAAGGTCGTCCGGGTCGGTTGTGAGTATAGGGGTTCCTCAGGGATCGATTTTGGGCCCTTTTCTATTTTTGGTTTATATTAATGATCTACCCTTTATGGTAGGAAACAATCATGATATAGTGTTATTTGCTGATAATACATCATTAATTTTCAAAAATAATAGACATAAAATCAATTATGACGACGTAAATAATGCTCTCTCTAATATTGTACACTGGTTTAATGTTAACAATTTAGCTAGAAAACTAAATGTATTTAATTTTCTGCAAACAAGTCGATTCAAATTTGAAACTCAATGGCAATAGGTTAAACTTAGTAGACACTACTGTTTTTCTTGGAATAACTGTAGACTGTAAACTGCAGTGGGGAGCCTACATCTCACAACTAGCGAGTAGGCTTAGTTCAGCAGCGTTTGCGGTCAAGAAGATTCGCTCACTAACTGATGTTAATACAGCCAGGATTGTATATTTCAGTTATTTTCAAAGCATAATGTCTTACGGCATCTTGCTATGGGGAAACGCTGCAGACATTGAGACGATCTTCGCATTTCAGAAAAGGGCTATTCGCGGCATTTATAAACTTGGAAATAGAGAATCTCTAAGGGAAATATTTAAAGATATAAATACAGGGTGTCCCAAAACTCGACGTCAACCCGAAACCGGGTGACAAGGCAAGTCATGCTGGTTATCAGAAAAATGTTTAAAAAAATCTAAGTCACGTGTTCTCAAAATTATTGGCATTTTAAAAAAACACGCAAAATTTCACACCCTGTGACAGTGTTTTTGCTGCTGTTGCCACAAATGTTCACTTTTGGAAACTTTTTTTTTTGATATGTAACCCTGAATAATGCTTCTCTAAACTGTTATCAACATTTCAAATCTAGCTCCTCGAGATTGCATAAAAATAGGACTTATTTCCAAGAAAAAAATTAAAAATTAAAAATGGCCTAGTTTTAACTGTCTGCATTGAAAAAAAATTGTACTACGCGAGTTTGGCAAGTTGTGACAAAAGTTGGCGCATTTAGTAAGGATTCCAAAATGGTATGACACTTGGCAAATTGTAGCTGCTATCATGAACAAAAAAAAATATTTTCATGAAAACCCATTTTTAACTTTTTTTCTTACTTGGTTAAAATTGCAAAGCTTATCGTTGGTTACATTGGAGCCGCTTCCAATTTACACACTGATTAAATTTAACTGAATTGTACATTGTACTGATGTACTCGTCTATCTTTATTGAATGAACAGATTGTTCACTTTTAATTTTTTTTTTTTAGTGTGTGCATTGGAATAAGCATTTATTGTTAAAGGTTTCAATTTTAAATAAAACAAAATTTTAATACCAATGTTTATTAATAAAATTTACAATAATTCTTAAAATGTTATAATAAGTGTTCGAAATGCCTTCCTTCGGCGGCAATACAAGCGCGACATCTTTTTAAAAAGAGCTATCTTTCTAGCGTATCGTCCATTATTTACAAATTGAGCTGCTTCAGCTATTCTCTGCCGTAATTCATGTTCACTCCCAATGGGCTTCTCGTAAACTTTTTCTTTAACAGCTCCCCAGTAAAAAAAGTCTAAAGGATTCAAGTCCGGTGAACGGGCCGGCCACGAGATTGGTCCAGCCCGCCCGATCCATCTCCCAGGAAGCTCTTCATCGAGGTACTCTCTTACGGGGCGAGCAAAGTGCGCTGGGCACCCATCTTGTTGGAACCACATTTCTCTGTAAATGCTTAGCGGCACGTCTTCTAATAAATTTGGAAGATGGTTTTGAAGAAAGTCTAAGTAAACCTCGCCAGTTAATGCATCAGGCAACTCAAAAGGACCAATTATTTTGCCATTCAAAATTCCGGTCCACATGTTAACTTTGAATCGGTACTGGGACCGATCCTGTCTCGTTAAATGAGGGTTTTCAACACGCCATTCATGCAGGTTGTGCATGTTCACGTAGCCGTCCTTTTTAAAAGTTGATTCGTCCGACCATAAAATTTTTGTTAGAAAAAGTGGGTCATCTCTGTACCTCTCCAATATCATCCGGCAAAAATTCACCCTATTTTGGTAGTCACCGGGTAATAATGTCTGTACTCGCTGTACGTGGTATGGGTGTAGGTCATTTCTTTTTAAAATACGGTGAGCTGAACTTTTGGGCACTCCGGTGTTCGTTTCAATAGCTCTTACTGAAGTACTTGGGTCTTCTTCGACAGCCTGTAGAACTTCTTCTTCCATAGGGTTGGTGGGTCTGCCTCCACCATGCGTTTGATTTGGGAGGCGGCCTTCTGAGAAGAGCAACCGATGCACATTCGTTAACACCCGATAATCGGGGTAACGAGCAGCGTTTGGGTACCTTTCGCGGTAAAGTCTGGCAGCAGCACTGGCATTACACCTGCACTCACCATAAATAAGGTGCATATTAGCGTATTCGCGAGTGGTATACGAAGACATCTCGGCACTTGTCACACACTCACACAATAGTCCAGAGGAAAGCAAAGGTCGTCGTTAAGAGAAAACAAACAGTCCGAATCTAAATCGCAAGCAATCACAAGTCCATAAACATAGCCAAAAGTAAACAGTACGAAATCAACACAAACGAATACGAAAACAAGCGCAGTAAACGAAGGAACGTAACGTACTGACTGGTTTGTAATGTGTATCTACAATAGCGAATACCTGGCGTCACTCTCTGTCTCTCTCGCACTTGGTAAAATGACTCTCTCCATCTCAGTCACTTTAGCGTCCATACCTGTCTCGCTCGCACTTGAGAAGGTGACTCTCTCCGTCTCACTCAATCACTTTAGCACAAATATTATCTCGCTTACACTTCCTAGAAAGACTCCTTTGTCACTACTTACAATTTACGACTCTTTGGAAAACCTTGGGCCCATTAGAATATTTTTTTACCAGGTAAGAAAAAATTGTTGAACACTGGATTTTTACGTTTTTTTTTTTTGTTCATGATAGCAACTACAATTTACCACGTGTCATACCATTTTGGGATCCTTACTAAATGCGCCAACTTTTGACACAACTTGCCAAACTCGCGTAATACAATTTTTTTTCAATGCAGACAGTTAAAACTAGGCCATTTTTAATTTTTAATTTTTTTCTTGGAAATAAGTCCTATTTTTATGCAATCTCGAGGAGCTAGATTTGAAATGTTGATAACAGTTTAGAGAAGCATTATTCAGGGTTACATATCAAAAAAAAAAGTTTCCAAAAGTGAACATTTGTGGCAACAGCAGCAAAAACACTGTCACAGGGTGTGAAATTTTGCGTGTTTTTTTTAAAATGCCAATAATTTTGAGAACACGTGACTTAGATTTTTTTAAACATTTTTCTGATAACCAGCATGACTTGCCTTGTCACCCGGTTTCGGGTTGACGTCGAGTTTTGGGACACCCTGTATATTAACTTTTGCGTCGCAATACATTTATGAAAATATATTGTATACTCATAAAAATATTGATAAGTTTACAACGCGAAAAGCAAATCAATCGGAAATTGTTCTGTAAGAACTAGGCAAGAGAATACATTAGCGGTCCCTAAACATAGATTGGCCAAGAGCAGTAAATCGTTTATTGGTAGGTATGTCGATACATATTTATAATAAAAGCTCGGAGTCAGTTCAATCCTTACCTTTTAATAAATTTAAATCACATGTTAAGCATACACTATGTAAAAAGGGTTATTATAAAGTTAAAGATTATTTAGGTAATAAAAAAACGTGGGATTGATGTCTTGACAGGCTTTTTCTTTAGATTGTATCTTATTGTAACTATTAGTGTCTTATTGTTACTATTTACTACTCTGTAAGCATCTAGCTAGACCAAGACATGACACAAGAATTAGTATTTGCATTTTACAATTTAACCGTCTTGTGACCTTACGTTTTTATCTTGTCTTGGTGTAGTTGTATGCCTTGATTTTGTATATTTGGTCATGAACAAAAGAGTGCCGAGTTTTTTTCTGCCAGCATTTTTCTCTCGGCCTACTGATGATAAGCTGATGATCGATGTTTTGACTTTCATCCAATGTAATTAAGTTACTTAATGATGAAATAAATGTTTTTTTTTTTTCATTTTAACCTCCTGTGGTATAGTAGAAATGTTGTTAGGAACTAGGAATAATAGTAGTCAATTAACTAGACTTAAAGCAAGTTTACAAAACAGATACCAAATAAAAGATAATAAAACCATAATTATTGGCACTGAGACTGATCTTAAGCCGATGTAACTAGCGTCGATTTAAACTCGACGTCGACAACTGTTTTCATTGGCTAGAGACCCGCCATTGTTAACAATTTAGCCTATGAAAACAGGCGTCGACGTCGAGTTCAAATCGACGCTAGTTACGCGGTAGGGGGGCTGGTTAAACTCTGTACATTTGTTACGGCTGGTATGTGCAGTTATCCCAACCGCCCATCGGCGACCGCGAGCGCCACATGCAGTTCATGGTGCGCGAGCGCGTCCGCGGGCTGAAGCTGCCCGAGGCGCGGGCTCGCGGCGCGCTGCTGGCCGAGCTGGCGCGGGAGCTGCGCACGCTCAGGGATAACCACGACCACTGCAAGTTCGGTGAGTGTCTATACAGGGTCTGTCGTAATGAATGGATAACCCGTTACCTACAGTTGATCCGGATGTGAGGCTATAAGAAAATGGTGTTTTCTTGCCAGGGTTGTCAACCATAAGAAAATGGCGTAGACTTTTAAACTTTTTTATAAATTTCGCTATTTTTTTCATTTATTCCGCTGCCATTTCTTCAAATTTTGATGTATTTGTATAATTCTTTTAGTATTATACTGCTGAAGACATGTATTATGTAATTTAAATACAATTTTAGGTGTTATTCACGTTGAACATTATCAAAATACTCATTTTAAAAAAAATATTTCCAATTTTTTTTCTTTATGTCAACTTTTGATCATCTCCTGTGGAAAAAAAAAGTATGACGTTATAGCTGCCCATGATCTCAATAAATTGTCTAGTATGTGTAGATTCTAAAAAGGTATAACGATGTGTACTTTACAAGCAACATTAAGTTACAGGAGCGAGAACACTAATCAAGGTCGGAATTTTTATTTTTCATGTTATGTTATAAATGGTTGTAAAACTTCGTCATAATGATTTTATTCTATCAAGATACTTTGCACAAACACTATCGGGCCACTAATAGGATATTCAGAAGAAAACCCGGTTGTTTTTGGGAAAAAAATAACATTACTTCACGATAATAATGTAATGAAAATGTACAAATGAAAATTGTTGTGCTCTAATAGTTACATGCGACAAACATGTTGCGACAAGTTTATTCGAAATTAAAACGGATTTCAAAAATCGAACAAGACCGCATTACAAAGAAAAGGGTACTCATCACATCAGTGTGATTTTGACCATCGCATGTCCTTTTGTTCACATTGGCCCCGATTCTGAAAACACTCTCTAAACTAAACTAAAACTATCGCTGTCACTTACACATCAATAAGACAGAGACAGGTAATCATTTTAGTCCTGTCAAACTAAAATGTACGTGCAATATGACACGGCGAAGGCAATTTTAGGCTAGTCCTCAGCGCATTTCGTTCAATTTCACAATGATGTGGACTAAATTTAGTGAGACCAATGTACCTGTCTTGTTCTAATACGAAGCATGAGAAAGTGACAGCGATATTTTTAATTTAGTTTTAGAGAGTGTTTTGAGAATCGGGGCCACTATTTTCGTCAATTTGTTACTGCTTTCTAATATTTGACTATGATTTTCCTTGTGATTTGGACTTGATAACGTGGTAATACTGATGACTTTGCTCACATTTACGGACATTGTGTTGTGCTATCGATTGAACTTGTTGTTTTGAAAAAGTTTTTGTATCATGCCGCAACAGTATACGCCGGCCTAATACGCGAACATGCATTACATTTACGGTGTATGTAATGGCAGCACCAATAGAGCTTCTAGTGTTTATCGTGTAAGATATCCAAATATGCGACATCCTGATTACCGTGTGTTCATTAAAGTGCACAATGCATTTATGGAAGGACGATTTCCTTCTAATTTTTTCCACTTTTCTTTGTAATGCAGTCTTTGTTCTTTTCTGTTTTTTTTAAATCCGTTTCAATTTCGAATAAACTTGTCGCATGTAACTATTAGAGCACAACAATTTTCATTTGTACATTTTCATTACATTATTATCGTGAAGTAATGTTATTTTTTTCCCAAAAACAACCGGGTTTTCTTCTGAATATCCTATTAGTGGCCCGATAGTGTTTGTGCAAAGTATCTTGATAGAATAAAATCATTATGACGAAGTTTTACAACCATTTATAACATAACATGAAAAATAAAAATTCCGACCTTGATTAGTGTTCTCGCTCCTGTAACTTAATGTTGCTTGTAAAGTACACATCGTTATACCTTTTTAGAATCTACACATACTAGACAATTTATTGAGATCATGGGCAGCTATAACGTCATACTTTTTTTTTCCACAGGAGATGATCAAAAGTTGACATAAAGAAAAAAAATTGGAAATATTTTTCTTAAAATGAGTATTTTGATAATGTTCAACGTGAATAACACCTAAAATTGTATTTAAATTACATAATACACGTCTTCAGCAGTATAATACTAAAAGAATTATACAAATACATCAAAATTTGAAGAAATGGCAGCGGAATAAATGAAAAAAATAGCGAAATTTATAAAAAAGTTTAAAAGTCTACACCATTTTCTTATGATTGACAGCCCTGGCAAGAAGACACCATTTTCTTATAGCCTCACATCCGGATCAACTGTAGGTAACGGGTTATCCATTCATTACGACAGACCCTGTATATTGATTAGTACTTAGATAAAATTAGAATCATGACTTATTATATATACGCACATTTAAACAACATATTATACATTCGCTCACATCGCACACATAAATACCACACACACACACATACACACACACACACCCACTTAAACACGCACAAAAAATGTATTTAGATAAATAGGTTACTTGCTTTTACGCACATAATGTTAGATTAGCTTTATATTCTTACCTGCTTAATTGTGAAAAACTGTTATTGTAAAGATACACTTGTTTACTGTCTTTATTTACTAAAAGCTGTTGTTTTTCCTATGAAATAAATAAATAAAAAAGTTTGGTTTAAAGTTCGTGACTAACTCGATTTTTACCACCGATTATCGCCATCATTCACTGAACAAGCCGGTCTCCCGCAGAGCAAATAGCGGAGGCGATCGGGCAGGGCGGCGGCAAGCGGCTGTCGGAGGCGGCGCGCGCGCCCGCGCCGGACAAGCAGCAGCAGCACCGGCCGTCGCTCATCTCGCTGTTCGTGCGCGGCGCCCGCACGCCCGAGCACGCGCCGCTCGCCGCGCCCAGGGGTACATACATATACCTACTAACTACACTAGCAGCCGGACAAGCAGCAGCAGCACCGGCCGTCGCTCATCTCGCTGTTCGTGCGCGGCGCCCGCACGCCCGAGCACGCGCCGCTCGCCGCGCCCAGGGGTACATATACCTACTAACTACACTAGCAGCCGGACAAGCAGCAGCAGCACCGGCCGTCGCTCATCTCGCTGTTCGTGCGCGGCGCCCGCACGCCCGAGCACGCGCCGCTCGCCGCGCCCAGGGGTACATATACCTACTAACTACACTAGCAGCCGGACAAGCAGCAGCAGCACCGGCCGTCGCTCATCTCGCTGTTCGTGCGCGGCGCCCGCACGCCCGAGCACGCGCCGCTCGCCGCGCCCAGGGGTACATATACCTACTAACTACACTAGCAGCCGGACAAGCAGCAGCAGCACCGGCCGTCGCTCATCTCGCTGTTCGTGCGCGGCGCCCGCACGCCCGAGCACGCGCCGCTCGCCGCGCCCAGGGGTACATATACCTACTAACTACACTAGCAGCCGGACAAGCAGCAGCAGCACCGGCCGTCGCTCATCTCGCTGTTCGTGCGCGGCGCCCGCACGCCCGAGCACGCGCCGCTCGCCGCGCCCAGGGGTACATATACCTACTAACTACACTAGCAGCCGGACAAGCAGCAGCAGCACCGGCCGTCGCTCATCTCGCTGTTCGTGCGCGGCGCCCGCACGCCCGAGCACGCGCCGCTCGCCGCGCCCAGGGGTACATATACCTACTAACTACACTAGCAGCCGGACAAGCAGCAGCAGCACCGGCCGTCGCTCATCTCGCTGTTCGTGCGCGGCGCCCGCACGCCCGAGCACGCGCCGCTCGCCGCGCCCAGGGGTACATATACCTACTAACTACACTAGCAGCCGGACAAGCAGCAGCAGCACCGGCCGTCGCTCATCTCGCTGTTCGTGCGCGGCGCCCGCACGCCCGAGCACGCGCCGCTCGCCGCGCCCAGGGGTACATATACCTACTAACTACACTAGCAGCCGGACAAGCAGCAGCAGCACCGGCCGTCGCTCATCTCGCTGTTCGTGCGCGGCGCCCGCACGCCCGAGCACGCGCCGCTCGCCGCGCCCAGGGGTACATATACCTACTAACTACACTAGCAGCCGGACAAGCAGCAGCAGCACCGGCCGTCGCTCATCTCGCTGTTCGTGCGCGGCGCCCGCACGCCCGAGCACGCGCCGCTCGCCGCGCCCAGGGGTACATATACCTACTAACTACACTAGCAGCCGGACAAGCAGCAGCAGCACCGGCCGTCGCTCATCTCGCTGTTCGTGCGCGGCGCCCGCACGCCCGAGCACGCGCCGCTCGCCGCGCCCAGGGGTACATATACCTACTAACTACACTAGCAGCCGGACAAGCAGCAGCAGCACCGGCCGTCGCTCATCTCGCTGTTCGTGCGCGGCGCCCGCACGCCCGAGCACGCGCCGCTCGCCGCGCCCAGGGGTACATATACCTACTAACTACACTAGCAGCCGGACAAGCAGCAGCAGCACCGGCCGTCGCTCATCTCGCTGTTCGTGCGCGGCGCCCGCACGCCCGAGCACGCGCCGCTCGCCGCGCCCAGGGGTACATATACCTACTAACTACACTAGCAGCCGGACAAGCAGCAGCAGCACCGGCCGTCGCTCATCTCGCTGTTCGTGCGCGGCGCCCGCACGCCCGAGCACGCGCCGCTCGCCGCGCCCAGGGGTACATATACCTACTAACTACACTAGCAGCCGGACAAGCAGCAGCAGCACCGGCCGTCGCTCATCTCGCTGTTCGTGCGCGGCGCCCGCACGCCCGAGCACGCGCCGCTCGCCGCGCCCAGGGGTACATATACCTACTAACTACACTAGCAGCCGGACAAGCAGCAGCAGCACCGGCCGTCGCTCATCTCGCTGTTCGTGCGCGGCGCCCGCACGCCCGAGCACGCGCCGCTCGCCGCGCCCAGGGGTACATATACCTACTAACTACACTAGCAGCCGGACAAGCAGCAGCAGCACCGGCCGTCGCTCATCTCGCTGTTCGTGCGCGGCGCCCGCACGCCCGAGCACGCGCCGCTCGCCGCGCCCAGGGGTACATATACCTACTAACTACACTAGCAGCCGGACAAGCAGCAGCAGCACCGGCCGTCGCTCATCTCGCTGTTCGTGCGCGGCGCCCGCACGCCCGAGCACGCGCCGCTCGCCGCGCCCAGGGGTACATATACCTACTAACTACACTAGCAGCCGGACAAGCAGCAGCAGCACCGGCCGTCGCTCATCTCGCTGTTCGTGCGCGGCGCCCGCACGCCCGAGCACGCGCCGCTCGCCGCGCCCAGGGGTACATATACCTACTAACTACACTAGCAGCCGGACAAGCAGCAGCAGCACCGGCCGTCGCTCATCTCGCTGTTCGTGCGCGGCGCCCGCACGCCCGAGCACGCGCCGCTCGCCGCGCCCAGGGGTACATACATATACCTACTAACTACACTAGCAGCCGGACAAGCAGCAGCAGCACCGGCCGTCGCTCATCTCGCTGTTCGTGCGCGGCGCCCGCACGCCCGAGCACGCGCCGCTCGCCGCGCCCAGGGGTACATATACCTACTAACTACACTAGCAGCCGGACAAGCAGCAGCAGCACCGGCCGTCGCTCATCTCGCTGTTCGTGCGCGGCGCCCGCACGCCCGAGCACGCGCCGCTCGCCGCGCCCAGGGGTACATATACCTACTAACTACACTAGCAGCCGGACAAGCAGCAGCAGCACCGGCCGTCGCTCATCTCGCTGTTCGTGCGCGGCGCCCGCACGCCCGAGCACGCGCCGCTCGCCGCGCCCAGGGGTACATATACCTACTAACTACACTAGCAGCCGGACAAGCAGCAGCAGCACCGGCCGTCGCTCATCTCGCTGTTCGTGCGCGGCGCCCGCACGCCCGAGCACGCGCCGCTCGCCGCGCCCAGGGGTACATATACCTACTAACTACACTAGCAGCCGGACAAGCAGCAGCAGCACCGGCCGTCGCTCATCTCGCTGTTCGTGCGCGGCGCCCGCACGCCCGAGCACGCGCCGCTCGCCGCGCCCAGGGGTACATATACTATAATATACTATAGTCCGTTCGCGTTAAGAAAATAGTGACAACTACAGGATAAGGGTGTATTCACAGTGAAGTAAAAGTACAAAAGAAAAATAATAATTTAATAAACAGTATTTTCGGACAAACCGCATGCACTTGCTGTTTCTATGTCTATGCTCTCAACAGTTGCATTTAAATCACACAATTTAAAGTACTTATAAACATTGTTAATTATGCGTCTCTCTCCACGATGGATTATTAATCCACTTTTATTCTTTGGAATTGGTGAAGAATTCATTTTCAAAATTTATTGTTGGACGAGTCACGCAAAATACACAACCGTTTTGTTCGAAGGTCAGACTTCAACTGGTCACTGTGAACTCGACTTTTTAATTTCTAGCATTTTAATTGGCTGGGGGGCGTGGCCAGGCCGGCTGACAACGATGACTCACTGTTTTCTTAACGCGAATGGACTATAACAACGCTAGCTGATAGGTTTCCAGGTGCCCAAAACTAGATTAGCAGTTGGGAAGCTTTTCAGGTGTCTATGGGACTTGCCGCGCCTAGAGGTAGATAATGACCTAGGAGATAAGAAAGTTTTAAGGTGCCTAAAACTGGATAAGCAGTTAGGAAGCTTTTCAGGTGCCTATGGGACTGTGAAGAAGGAGGGAATAAAAAAATATCTAAGGATTTGATTGGACACGAGATTTTTAAAGGATATTCAACGCGATGAATGTAATGGTGAATTGATGCTATTTAATGTTGGGGCTAAGTACCTGCCTGTGGCAGGTACTGCCGTTCTCGCATTGGCTTATTTCTAAAAATCGTCTGCAATAGACGAAAAAGCCTATATATATAAGTACCTAAATGTTATAATAATTTGGTTGTATGTAAAACAGTAAAACTTAATAGACGTTTTCATATAGGTAGGCTTGAACTTGAAAGCAGCAAAATTCTCAGCATTTTCTTTTCTTGTGAATCGCAAAAAAAAGACGTAGCTATTTGATACGATAAACATGTAAACATGGGTACTTAAAACAAGTTTAATAATTTTGGTAAAATGAAAAGGTTTATAATACATATACTTATCATTATTAACTATTGTTATGCTATTGGTTTTTTACAGAATCTTTATCTAGTAGTTCAACAACAAGCCAGCACATCCCGGTGTTCGACATGCCAAACATGAGAAGCGATAACAGCACCAACGCTAACTCTACCAACACTCTCATAGGTGAGATGCAGTATGAGTAAGAACCAATTGTTTATATCTTGTCTGTTTTACTGTTGTCTTGCCAATTGAGCGATTTCGATGAAAGATTCTAAATTTTATAGTGCAATGAAAAAAATGCAAGAATTATTTTTTAACCTAGTGTCAAAATCAATTTTTTTTGACAGCGATATGAATAAAATTAATAAAAATATGAGCAAAATTGGCATGGAATCTAATTGGACATAATGTCAACTAAATCGCTCTAACCATCCTTTTGATTTCAATCAACCGATCCACACTGAGTAAGCACAAAATTATATAAGAACCCGATGACATATAAAATATTGTAAAAACCTACAATGAAATTGGCCACATAAAAACTATGATTAGTTATTTGGTGTGGATTGCAGACCACATTAGAGCTCCATAGTTGCTATCTGCTTTCCTCTGTCCAAGCCTTTGCCCTAAAACCTTGTTAGTCCTAAACTGGCGCGTTCCGCACAGGCTCAGGCTTCGGCGAACAGAAACCGGCCGTCAGTACGCCATCTTACGCCAACACTACTAAACTGCGCTTTGTGTCTTCTGTCGAACTCAAATACACCACAGGTACCTATGCCGAACCAGAAGTCACATTTTAGAGCTCACCAAACGATACCAAAAACCAAAGGTGATAAATAATATGAAATGTGTAAAAATATATTTTGACAGCTGTCAAATTACTGATTCATCAAAAGCTTTTCTCTCGGATGCTCTAAAATGTTATTTCAAATGCCTTGCGAGTTTGCGATTGTTTTTTAGTAAAAAAAGAAGAACTATTTGTTCATTATCATCTAAATGTTATTTCACGCTATGTAGATTATACTAATGTTATGGCGTACTATAAATAATGGTGCTGCTTTGATAGTTAAAAGTAAGTATACTTAATAATTTAAATTTGCTGTATCATTTTTTTAAATAACCTAGCTTCGATCCGTAGCTATTCATCTCTTATTACAAAATTAAGTAAATAAAAAAACAAATGTATTGTGTTCCCCATTAACAACTATAGTGCGCCATGACAATTTCTGACCTTTTTATATACTTTAAAATATATTTTTATCTTAATAATATATGGATATATAAGTAGATACTAAAATTATTCGTTAGCGCATTTAATTCTAAAATTAGTTTAAAAAGTGGTGTTGTTACATCAGATTGATAGAGATTTCATGTATGTAGGTACCTGCCAATTCCATTCCAGTGTGCCTATAAAACCTTGTCTGTATTTCCTAAAGATATTGAGCTGATAGCAATGATACTAATAGGGAAATGAACCTTCCTTTTAACAGTCGTCTAAATAAGATTACACACAAAAAATAGGCATTCAGTGGTTCATCTGCCACGACATGTTCATTGCAAATTATAGAACAATGTAGGCAAATATCACAAACAAATCTATGAACGCCATCTGTCGCTATCTGGAGTAACTGCTGTCAAAACCGATATACCTACATCGCTAGTTATATTATCACGACTATTCAAAATACGCCTACTTATAAGCCCACAACTCCTAACCCCTATCGTTGTACATCCAAGGCGAGACGTGCACGACGCCGCTGTCCCCGCGCTCCCCCCCCTCGCCGCCGTCCCCCGACGCCCCCCCGCGGCTGCAGCGCGCCCCCCTCTCCTCAAGGAACACCTTCAAGTTCCGACGCAGCAGGCACAACACTAATCGACAGGAGGTCAGTCTTTAAATCTAGACTTAATAAGTTACAGGAAGGGTTTCTGCAAACGTTAGGAACTGGAGGAATATGTTGCCCGACGGCGTAGGTACTTATAACTAACTAGTCTTGTCTTTTTTAACTGTTTAATTTTGTTGTGATAAGTTTTAAAAAACAGGATGGAAAATGCAACTACAGGCACCGAAACCAAATATGTCTATAGAAGAGACGTCACCTGCATCTTTTAGCTGAGGGAGTTGATAATTTAATTTACAATCGATTTGATACCAAAACTATTTTATTATTTACTCTTTAAGCGACGGGTGTAGTATTAGGCCGACTTGGGTAATCTTAAATCAGAATAAGTACCTCAAAATCGGCTCATACCTTGGTGTTAGTAGGTTTTCCTCCAGTTTAATTTTAAGTGCCTTAAAAAAACTTGTGCTTAGTCTAAAGTTGGCGTGTTAAAATTATTTACATACTTATTAATTTACACCACTTAATAATATCATTTACTTATATCGTTCCAGTCAGCCAACCCCCGTCTAGAATCCGACGGCGCGTCCCCCCCCGGAATTTCCTCCCCCCTCCGCCGCGCCTTCTCCCAACAGCCGTCTCTACTGCCCCCCTCCAACCTCAACACGGACACCTCCTACGACAGCGAGATCTCGCAGACTTCCTCCACATCGGGATACAGGCAATACGACAATCAGTAAATAGAACTTAGATTAGCATGGACAGTGGCGCGTTGGTGGTTCATCTTGTTGTGTGTGGGTTCTTAGGTCCCTATTCATAAACAGGGTTTCGATGTAAATCAAACACTTGTAAGCTGATTTTCCAGAAAATTGTATAGTCCAGATACATACGCAGATAAAACCTGTTTGTTAATATGGGCCTCAAAAACAAATCACGATTGCAAACAGACTTATTAGAACGAACAAATAGGACATTTGTTTACAATCAAGATTTGTTATCATAGCACAAATATCACCATGATTTGCCAAATCACCTCACCTCGATGGTTTGTCCTATTTAGATGACATCATAAAAGCACAACGGACGAATTAAGTTATTAAGGTACCAGTAGTTCATTGCATGTGAAGTTCGTTTAGAAACGACAATAACAACACTTTCCAACTTACAAATTACGTATTTGTCTTTCAAAAAAAGTTACATTTCTCATTTTAGAGAAGGCACCTTTTTTACCTACTTAAACCTTATTTTTGGAAAGATGAAAGAGAGATAGCTAACACGTCAACGTTCAAACTTTATCTTGCCTTTGTTTTAAAATTATTTACTAACGAAATAATAATATTTACCTACACCTATTCCAAATGACAAACCTATACCAGGTAAAATGTTATTGGGAAAAGGTATTTTTTGTAAGCATGATGTGTTGTATTCTTGTGCTTTTTTTACCAATTGGCTTATTTTTAAACAAAATTTTGTAAAAAAAAAACTATTACCCAACCTAAGATTACAATACAAACCTCATTTTATTAAAGTCATAGTCAATCAAAGTAAAACACATACCTAAAAGTAACCACATACCACTAACTCTATTCTTTTGTTAATTTTACCTTGTCTCCAATACAGAGAGAGCTACAGCCTGCAAGCTTCAATGACAGACTCGCCCGGAGGCTCGGTCCGAGCTGCTCTAGCATCCCCCGAACAACCCTCGCACAGAACCAGCAGCGCCACCCCCCACGCGAGCCCCGATGGTAATCTACCCTTCGTATGTACCCCCTCATCAATAGCTATTGCTGTCTCTCTCTGACTCTGTTCTTCTTGCCGGGCTCTCTTGTCGTAGCTTTTGAAGGAAATGAGAAAAACTACATATAATCTTGTATTCTAATAAATAAATACAATATAAAGAAACTTATGAAAATTGACCTAGGTCCTAGATACTGGTTATTACTTTAAGTAGATTTTAACATACATTTAAACATTGCTGCTAAATTTCAAAATTGACTCTACAAAGAAATCCTAAAAAGTGCAGCAGAATAGCCAAATGCGAGATTTTTAGATTCATCAAATTTGTTTGTCCATTGAGCTTCTTTCTAATAAGTTTTTCTCAAATCCTTACCTCCACATAAATCATTTCTCTTTTCTTCTTCACCTATCATGACTCCACTATGAATTTTTATCCACTTATTCTTTTTGCAGCATCTCTAAGCTGCGACTCGGCTACATCATCGGCAGAAAGAACAGCGCTGTTAGGAGCAGCTAGTCAACGGTCCTTGCTGCTCAGCAGCGAATTACGAGACGAAGATACTTTATTGTGAAGGCTTAGTGGCTTCCTGAAATGATCTCAATTAAAAGGCCTAACAATTTGTTGGCTTATAAATTACGTTTATTTAACTTAAAAAACCTAATGTTATATTATGAAAGTAAGTAGTAGATACATAAATGTTATAGACTGTTTTTATTTTTTAATAGATAGTAAAACTTATGAAAACTGGAGTTTTATTTCAAAAACATTATAAATAAATGATTAATTTATGAGTCAGGTTTGCAATAAAAAACTTCAGAATAGTACTTATCACTTAAATTTATTGTACAAAAATATGACTAAAACATCAGACTTTAAGCTTCCTTACACATAAGAAAAGATTGAACAGCACTTTGCACTTCAGGTTCCAAAGGTATTTCATGAATGTATTTTAAAAATGTAATTACTATTCTATAAATACTACGTTTTACTGCAGAAGATAATGCTGCCTTCATTTTAGCAGCAAATGCATTATTTAGAAGATATTTTCTAGGCACCAGGCCAGGTTTAGTTAACTTATCTAAATTTTGCTTTAAATTGACTAAAGTTGAGATGACTATTGGCAGATCATTTTGTACTACTCCATACTTGTCTTCGTTGAGTGAAGCTGCTGCTAAGTAAGACAGTCCTTCACAAGTCCACATGATTGGCTGTGCTTGCATCAATATGTACTTTAACTTTGTATCTGTCAACTCCCCAAAGAAATAACTGATTCCAGGTTTTTGGCACAGCTTATTCAGGTATATATTGAATTCTTCCTTGATTGTATTTGTAATGGTATTGTTTATTTCATTTCTATTGTGATCTTTCATTTCCAAAAACTTTGGAGATTCCACCATATTTCTTATTTTACTAGTGTATGGTTTATACGAAGGAGTAGATAAAGGATTTGCATTAAAAGATGGTTCTATAGGTACAGGTTTAGCATCATTATTGATACTCTCAAGCTGGTTGTTGAAATCCTTGATGATGTCGAGGCTTTGTTCCAATAGATTATTCCAGTTTCTTGGATGACCACCTGGTTGTGATAAAGTGAAAACTACTGCACGTCTGTGTGGGTCACTAATGGCCATTATCTTAAAATCTTGTGCCCCCAGGTAACCATTGAATTGATCTCTTTGCGAGATGGCACTATGGAGGACAAGTTTTCTCTCTGATTCAATAGGGAACATCATTGGCTCAGTCAATATAACATTGAAAACTGTTCTCATAGTGTACACAGATATAAAGAACAAGCTTGTGTAAAACCATAGTCCTATCCAGATACCAGATTGTAGCAGATTAAATATATTATCTAAAGGAGGATCCTCCATATACAAGCTATAAACATCGGATACAACACTTCTTGGTTTGTTTCCCCAAATCCAATAAAATATACAGTAATAGCAAACTGGTGCAATAGCGCTCTGAAAGCCCAGTGAGATGATATTAGTAATGGCTAGTTTGATTTGTTGAAACTTATCCTGATAAATGTGTGGAAATACCAAAGCTGTTGTTCCAAAAACATGGACGCTCAAAAAATAATATATTCCCATCCACATTCCACCAAATTGCAAAAACAAACTCTGCTCCATCAAACATTGGCCATCGAAATCCTCACAATTTTTCTTGAGTATATTATAACTACTTTTAGCCAAGGAGGAGTAAAGGCCCATTGTAAAATATCCGCTCAATGCATACAAGACACTGAAGGTAACATTTTGAAGAGAAAACAAATGCAAAAACATAGAAAATCTTGTAAACTGCTTAGGTGATGGACTCATATAATAACTTCCGTAGATATATGCTTGAAAGAACGACACTAAGCTGAGGAGCACTATATTAAGTCCCATTTTCCAACCCCAAATGTCGTAGACTGTTGATGTGATCCATGTTATGGGATGTAAGATATCCACTTGTATTAAAAACACCAAGCCAACGGCGAGAAAAGACTGTAATAGTATGTTCCATAGCACGGCAATAATAAGTCTTTGGGAGAAAATTTCACTTTTAGAATCCATGACGAACCGGTGAATTAACCGACATCTAATTGAGGTTATAGTTTAAAAACTTGCTGTTCAAAGTATAATTCCACAAAATGTTGACTTATCTTCTTTAAAATTAAGTAGATGGATATTCACTTTACAATCAAAAATAAACTATAATGTTTTTAAGTAATATATAAAGGATTACTTTTTTTCCAACAACAAATTCGTTAGAATCTGAATATGTTGAAGATAAATGGTTGACTGACTGACTGACTGACTGACTGTCAGGTCAGTACGAAGGCGTATTGACTTGACAGAAAAAAACTTGACTTGATGGCAGCGACTTGACTTGATTGCAGCATCCAGCAGCGGTGCGCGGCGCGGCTGGGCATTTCGGTTTTAGCACCGAGTTACGCAATAGCTAGCTACAACAAGCTTGGCTATGATGGCTATAATAGCATTGTATACAGGGTCTGTCGTAATGAATGGATAACCCGTTACCTACAGTTGATCCGGATGTGAGGCTATAAGAAAATGGTGTCTTCTTGCCAGGGTTGTCAACCATAAGAAAATGGCGTAGACTTTTAAACTTTTTTATAAATTTCGCTATTTTTTTCATTTATTCCGCTGCCATTTCTTCAAATTTTGATGTATTTGTATAATTCTTTTAGTATTATACTGCTGAAGACGTGTATTATGTAATATAAATACAATTTTAGGTGTTATTCACGTTGAACATTATCAAAATACTCATTTTAAGAAAAATATTTCCAATTTTTTTTCTTTATGTCAACTTTTGATCATCTCCTGTGGAAAAAAAAAGTATGACGTTATAGCTGCCCATGATCCCAATAAATTGTCTAGTATGTGTAGATTCTAAAAAGGTATAACGATGTGTACTTTACAAGCAACATTAAGTTACAGGAGCGAGAACACTAATCAAGGTCGGAATTTTTATTTTTCATGTTATGTTATAAATGGTTGTAAAACTTCGTCATAATGATTTTATTCTATCAAGATACTTTGCACAAACACTATCGGGCCACTAATAGGATATTCAGAAGAAAACCCGGTTGTTTTTGGGAAAAAAATAACATTACTTCACGATAATAATGTACTGAAAATGTACAAATGAAAATTGTTGTGCTCTAATAGTTACATGCGACAAACATGTTGCGACAAGTTTATTCGAAATTGAAACGGATTAAAAAATCGAACAAGTACGCATTACAAAAAAAAGTGGAAAAAATTAGAAGGAAATCGTCCTTCCATAAATGCATTGTGCACTTTAATGAACACACGGTAATCACATTTGGATATCTTACACGATAAACACTAGAAGCCCTATTGGTGCTGCCATTACATACACCGTAAATGTAATGCATGTTCGCGTATTCGGCCGGCGTATACTGTTGCAGCATGATACACAAACTACACAAAAACTTTTCCAAAACAACAAGTTCAATCGATAGCACAACACAATGTCCGTAAATGTGAGCAAAGTCATCAGTATCACCACGTTATCAAGTCCAAATCACAAGGAAAATCATAGTCAAATATTAGAGAGCAGTAACAAATTGACGAAAATAGTGGCCCCGATTCTCAAAACACTCTCTAAAACTAAATTAAAAATATCGCTGTCACTTTCTCATGCTTCGTATTAGAACAAGACAGGTACATTGGTCTCACTAAATTTAGTCCACATCATTGTGAAATTGAACGAAATGCGCTGAGGACTAGCCTAAAATTGCCTTCGCCGTGTCATATTGCACGTACATTTTAGTTTGACAGGACTAAAATGATTACCTGTCTCTGTCTTATTGATGTGTAAGTGACAGCGATAGTTTTAGTTTAGTTTAGAGAGTGTTTTCAGAATCGGGGCCAATGTGAACAAAAGGACATGCGATGGTCAAAATCACACTGATGTGATGAGTACCCTTTTCTTTGTAATGCGGTCTTGTTCGATTTTAAAAAATCCGTTTTAATTTCGAATAAACTTGTCGCAACATGTTTGTCGCATGTAACTATTAGAGCACAACAATTTTTATTTGTACATTTTCATTACATTATTATCGTGAAGTAATGTTATTTTTTTCCCAAAAACAACCGGGATTTCTTCTGAATATCCTATTAGTGGCCCGATAGTGTTTGTGCAAAGTATCTTGATAGAATAAAATCATTATGACGAAGTTTTACGACCATTTATAACATAACATGAAAAATAAAAATTCCGACCTTGATTAGTGTTCTCGCTCCTGTAACTTAATGTTGCTTGTAAAGTACACATCGTTATACCTTTTTAGAATCTACACATACTAGACAATTTATTGAGATCATGGGCAGCTATAACGTCATACTTTTTTTTTCCACAGGAGATGATCAAAAGTTGACATAAAGAAAAAAAATTGGAAATATTTTTCTTAAAATGAGTATTTTGATAATGTTCAACGTGAATAACACCTAAAATTGTATTTAAATTACATAATACACGTCTTCAGCAGTATAATACTAAAAGAATTATACAAATACATTAAAATTTGAAGAAATGGCAGCGCAATAAATGAAAAAAATAGCGAAATTTATAAAAAAGTTTAGAAGTCTACGCCATTTTCTTATGGTTGACAACCCTGGCAAGAAAACACCATTTTGTTATAGCCTCACATCCGGATCAACTGTAGGTAACGGGTTATCCATTCATTACGACAGACCCTGTATATTGAAATATCAAGTTTAACGAACTCTAAGTTCAAAAGTGACTTCTAAACTATTTATTGTATTTTTAATCCTTATACGATAGAATATCAGCTTTCTCTATATAATGCGTGGTATATCAGTAAAGAAAACTTTTATTTAACCTGCTTAATTAAAAAAGTATCGTTTATTTACGAACATTACATATTAAGTAATGGCTGCCCGCGATTCCGTTCGCTTGGAAGTTGGTTTCTGTGAGAATGAGAAGTTTTCCCGCGGTAAAAAGTACCCTATGTGTTATTCTGATGTATAACCTATATTACTGCAAAGTTTTATCCAAATCCATCCAGTAGTTTTTACGTGGAAGAGTAACAAACATCCATACATCCATACATACCAACTCACATACTCACAAACTTTCACATTTATAATATTAGTAGGAAGTAGGATTTGCAAACATGTGAAAAAAACTTTCATTATTGCTATAACTGAAAAAATATTGAATAAACTGGATTTTTAGTAAGTTGAAATACTTGGCTTTTTTAAACGATGTGTGCAACAGTGGCGCCCTCGTTTTTTTGCAACCTATTTGTTTGTATCACTCAACTCAAGTTATTCACGTTTCACGTACCATACCAGAATAGGAATTGTAATCTGTGCATTATTTTTCTGTCGATGCTGTGTGTGTGTGATTCTCATAGTTTATTAGGAATAAATAAAGCTATTCTAGCTTAAATAAATCTTGATTGTGATCCGAGTGCTCGAACCAATTGTAATGTTTTATAATGTGGTAGCATAAGGCTGGGTGCCATAATTCCTTTACGTGGTCTTGTAATCCAGTGTCCTACATACATTTCGATTACACACTCAAATGGAAGAAAGTTGTGTTCATCGAGCGTTTCTGTTTAAGGGAGTGACTTAGTTGTGATGGAATATTTATTCGATTTCTGGTGAAGTATTGAGAAACTCTTGCTATGTTCACTTTGGTGGAAATAGCCCTCAGCCTGGGAGTGCTGGTCACTCTCATCTCAGTTTTGTCAATTTGTGTCTGTGGATGCAAAAATTCCAATCAGAAGTAAGTTTTAATTTAAACCTTATTTATATTCTAGCTAGAGTAGTGCCTCGTTTTTTGTGGTATCTCAGGAAACTGTTTCTAGTAACAATAAACACTGCTTTGTTTTTAATATGATTTAATTGTTGACTTTTCAAATTGAGCATAATGAAATAGGTACACATATGTTTGAATTCAGTTAATCCAGCCTCCTAGTTGAATATTCTAATGTCTAATAGTCATGTACATAAACTCAAGCTTTCATCAATTAGCATTGGTAACCACACTATATCAAAGTACAGTTGTACTACCTAGAGATCAAAGTAATTATTACAATTGTGTGAATCTATTGTCTTTTTTTATTTTAGTTTTATCAATGAATGTTTAATGGGTCATACTCATATGAAGTATTGTTGGGAAATGAATACTTATAAATTACTTATATGATGTAGAAGTTATTTTGTTTGTAATATGTATTTAACAGAAGTGAGTTGGTCGGAACGGCCGGTGTGGTCAAAATCCGCTTTGAGGAGGAAGCTCCATCTCCGACACCAACTACGCCAGCCTCAGTCAAGCGGTTTGTTTCAGCAAGCAACAAGCATGACTTAGTTATTATGTTATTCACGGGGACATGTTTTTACCGGGTTTATTCATTTACAGGTGTCTGAGGTTAATAACTTTCCGCTACATTAATTTCTTAAATGTTTAAACAAAATGAATGCAAACTGAATTAATTCCAGTATAGCTACCTAATTACATAACATTTAGTTAGCATGCACTTTAGTCATTGAGTAAGTTGGTGTTAACAAGTTGATTTAAAATTTACTAATAGTAGTGTTAATTACTTACAAACCAATAGAATTAAATTACAATGTCATTTGCCTACTAACAACACAATAATGATTAGAATAAATTAATAGTAGAATAGTTATATAATATTTGGGATTATTAAAGTAAGCAGTAGTTTTAGTGTCTACTTATTAGATATTTTTAATCTTTTTGTCATTTACATTGTTATCTTTCTAAAATATTTCTTTTACTTTGATCAAGGTAATAATTTTAATAGACAATAAATAACCTATTTGTTTTTATCTTTAATAGTAAAAATTATTGAAGTTTCTCAATTAATTATCACCACCTTTTCCTTAGCAACAAATAATTAAATTCACAGTTAGTTCAACTAATTATTAGTAAGTTTTTATATTGATTATCCTCTGGGTAAGTGTAATATACAAAGTACCTAACTAGGTAGCATGAAATACATATGCAATTAGTAAATATTATCCTCTTTAACTTTTAAAAGTAAAAAATACCTTAGACTACTTATTATGAACAGTAAAACCTCATTTGTATTTTATGATCATGTGAAACAATCAATATCTACTTTGTTTTTCTTTTATTTCATATGTAGGTACCTTCCTACTGCTATGAATAATAAATAGGCAGTAAAATATACTTTATAGTCAGGCAGAAGGTACAACTTTGTAAAGTAAATAAAATAAATTTTCTTAGTTGATATTTCCATTGATAACTACTACTGAAGCATTATGCGTCATTCCAGGAAAATCTCAAGGACATTACTGAGTACAGAATAGTTCAAACAAAAAAACTATTTGTCAACAGGACAAAATTTATTTATTTGAGTCATTTTATATTTGCATAATAATTGCGTTATTTTTCAGGGCATCAGCACAAAACAGCCAAAGGAGCCTGCCGGAGATACCACATCCAGTTGGCAGACATGACAGTGGAGATACCGCTTCTGAAATATATGCCACTGTTAACCTTGATGAAGGTAGTTTATGATACCTACATATTAAATATTGTTAAAGACGACGTTCAGTAGCAAATCAAAACTTCGTCAATTTATCGGGTTTCTTTTGTTTCGACCGACAAAGTAGCCGCAAATATATCTGCAATCGATAATTTTACACACTAAATTAATCACATATAGATGATAATCTCATTATAATACTGCAGTTATAACTTCACAAAGATACTAAATTATTATCTCTAAATTCTCGTAAAAGATTTGCAAAATGAATTCAACTTTGATTTATGATTAAAATTATGATAATGTTATGTTCAATGACATGTAGAAAAATCGTTAATTTCTTATCGGTGACGGTGGTACTGACAGCATAAAACATCACGGATATTATTTTTGTCAAAAAAGTTTTGTTGGTTTTTAACCACTGAACTCAAAAAATATAACATTAGAAAAGTTTTGATGATTTTTAGTTAAAGCAAAGCTGCGGGCAAAAAGCTATCTAACTGCCAACCCAAAATAATTTGGCCTAATCTTAAGTTATCTAACAGACTAATAATCCTACCAAAAATGTTGATATCTATTCCAAGAAACTTAACATTAATTATTGGAATTCTATTCGTGGGCATTCCAATATACCTATTTAGTGTAATTTCCGATATAATTGCTGATTCGATTATTATTATCTTTGTTAACAGGAAATAAGGCGGTTGCCACGACATCGTCAGGACGCGATCATCCCTACGAACATGCTTACGCCAAACTACAGAACGAAAGTCACAATATGTTAGTATTATGTCCATCTCTTCTCTTCTGTTTTCTCTCTCTCGCCTCTCTAAATAATAATAATTTCTGTTTTCTAGGGATGTATGTATATCCTCTCGAATATTATCTCGTATTTACTGGTAATCTTAAAAACAATTTCAAAATCATGTATCTGATTTTGATACGGTTTTCACTGTCAAATATTTTTTTTTAAGTAGGAAAGAAGTTTTTCAATGCAGGCAAAATTCTAATACTTAAGCTTTGTGCAGAAAACTACAGTTTAATGATTTTCGCTTACACCCCAATCTCGTAAAACAGCAAATAAGTTTCATAAATACTTAAGCCTTTTTCTAATATTTTTGTCTGTTTGGTTAAATATAGAACGGTGGAAATAACTCCGGATCAAAGGTCGGAACATGAGCTGCAAATAGATGAGCGGGATGCAACACAATCAGCTCCAGGTATGTACACTATTACACTAACTCGTTGAACAGTTTTTTTAAATAATAAAAGTAAAAAATAATGAGTAGGCTACTTTAAAATTAAATATGTCAAATTATTAAAAAAAAAATAAGAGCTCTGTTTTAAATATGTCATAGCTTAAAAAACATGAAGCTATCCAAATTCAAAGCATACAAATCTAATGCCAAATCGATTTAACCTTTTAGATGTTACCACCCTACAGATGGACACACAGATTTTTTATTATTTTAGATTTTTTGGTATTAAGTTTTTTTTTTTTGTATTAAACACACACTGTACAAACATAATGTAAAACGTGTAATTTTAACCAAGTCGTCAAGCTCATTTTGTGGAAGGGTGGTTTCTCCAAGTTTTCAAGTGTTTTGAATACTTCAATTCATTTCTGTGTGTGTGATCGAGAGTTACGTAAATAATCACGTACGTAATATAAAGCAACAATATTTTTATGCCTTTAGATTAAACATCTCTTTAATTAATATGAATAAGTAGAAAATACAACATGTAGCCGCCATTAGATTCAATCCAAATCCGCGCCCACCGGCAGTGACGCCAACCAGTGATGTCCATCGAATGCTAGGGATGTCCAGTTACCGATTACTTTTGTTTTACCGCTAACATTAGGTACGTAAATAATATCTATTTGGCCACAGAGTCAGTGGTGATATCGGCGTCAGTGGCCATCAGCGGCCAGCTGCCGTCTAGCCAGGAGTTACCGTACATGACGCCGCCCTCGCCGCGGCCCGCCAACGAACATACCACGCACTTTAGCGGGGACTCTACTGACTCTGCCAGTAAGGATATTGATCTGCATTCAGCTAAAGAAGTATCCTTAACGGCCGAAACCAATATTCTACTAACCTTTGGCGCCTCGTTATTTGTGTAACTATGGTAACTATTATCCATGTTTTTGCGTCTCAATAAACTATGGAAGATAGCTGTTGATATGGAAATGACAGAAACACGTCACAAAAAACAAAACTAGCAGTTTCCAATTACCAAGGTTTTAACTATAGTAGAATATTGGTTTCGGCCGTAAATAGAAAGAAAAAAAAGTTTAATTTAAATTGTCATGTCTTATTTGTAAATAGCAAATGGTTTACTCTCTGCTAGTACGTTGACTTTATTTACATCTTAACAAAATAAAAGGAAAACCTTAGATACAAAGAAAAAAGTTAATTTTGATTGTAATGTCTAACTAGAATTGTTAAAACTCAAAATTTATAATACAAAACAGATTGACATCGTACAAATATTTTAATAAAAGCTAGCTGCCTATATACGCTAAATAATGACATTAAATTTATATTTTTACGTTGAATCGTTTTGTAGTTATTAACGTCAGACGATATAGACCAATTCGATACGGTTCTGTTTCCAGGACTCTGTGTATCAAAGACGTTTCATGTCAAAAAAACTTCAATTGTGTTCTCCCACACTAACACTATACTTATATAAAGTTAGTCACATAAAATGTTGGTTATCTCAGAGGGCTACACGAGTATTTCGGTTCGCGAGCCGTTGTCCAACATTCGAGCCGCGACGCGACCTCCGCACAACTACGCCACGGTGTCGGATGACTCCGGTAAGATATAGTTTAACTGTAGGTAGTATAGTTTAACTGTAGCTAGTAGTATATAGTTTAACTGTAGTTTAACGGGGTGATTCACTAGTGGCTTTCGACTCGATGCGTTTATGTACGAAGCAATGGAAAGAAATGTGAAAATAAATTAACTAAAACAATTATTTATTAAGTACCTTAAAATGTTATAATTAAATGTATTAGCTATTAGTTAATATGATAATACTTTTATCAAACTGTTAATACGGGGTGTAAATAAACTACTAAAATACATGGTTTCGGAAGTGGTCTTTTTAAACCCGTTATAAACTTTTTTTTACTTGTTTGTTTAGATCTGTTAACTGTAAAGAGGTGCTTTAAGTTCAAATATATTTTTCTGTCTGTAGCATCTTAACTTCAAAACGAATAGTCTGATTTTTATTAGTTTTATAATTTATTCGAAATTTTCTCTGTTAAAAAACAGTACGAAGTTCGTTTAACGTCAATCTTCAACAAAACTATGTATTTATTCAATTTTACCTGCTATAATCAGATGAGATGTACGCGGCTATAGAAGAAGCCAGCGTGGGGGAGGGATCCGACACATACGCACAAATTGCCGCCCCCAGACAACCCCCTGTAGATGTCACTCTACATACACGGTAATTAATAAGAAAGTATAATTAAATAAACTTGTTGTGGATTTAATATGAAGTTCCTATTATTCTGCTACCACTTTTACAAAAAAAAAACTTAAACCTAGAATGTTTACAGGCAATTTTTTTATTTATTTAACAAAGATTCACATGCTTACTGATAAGTTTCTAAAGTTACACTTACATTATGATAAAATATTAAAATTTTCCAAAAATATATCATACAAAGGCCTAAGTTTTTTAAACGCTCATAGATGTTATGTTTTATCTTCTACTTTAGATAGATATTTTTGTTACTTTAGGAGAAGTGCCCCACCTGAAATAGGTGTTCCATCAACGTCAAACGCTACACACTCTAGACAAGGTACGTCATTGTAATATAATCATATATCATCACAACTATAACACTACTGGAATAAGCTTCATATTAACCTACGCCCGAAGCTTTGCTTAAAAATCTAAATCTAACTTCAAAACCGATCAATTTCGATTTTGTTTATTGTAAATATACATAAAAAAGAAACAGTCTTTTTAAAAAAAGTATAATATTTGTAAAATAACAATGAAACCGTGTTGTGAATTCTCATGTAAACACCGCTGTAATGTTTGCTTAGCGTCATCGTCATCTTGCTCCAACTCCACGGGGGCTCTCGGCTCGCCCAAGCCTGAGAAGAGACAAGCGAACTCCCCCCTACCACCCCCACCACCCACACTCACACCACATGGGGCTCATAATACACACAGTACTCACACTACACATGGTGCTCACAATACACATAACTCTCACACTACTCATAGTACTCACACTACACACAATGCTCACACTACACATGGCTCTCACACTCCTCATAGCGCTCAAACTACGCATGGCTCTCACACTCCACATACATCACACACTCAACATAGTACACACACTTCACAGACTCCACACAGTTCACACACAGCACATTCCAACACGACTCACGCGCACAGCAATCATACAAGGGACTCGCAAAGGCATCACAGGATATCGAGCACAGGTAAGGATTTTATACTAACATTTATATTTGGTCACTTATTGTTAAGGCAAAAAAGAACTTAAGATCCTCATATACAGGGTCTGTCGTAATGAATGGATAACCCGTTACCTACAGTTGATCCGGATGTGAGGCTATAAGAAAATGGTGTCTTCTTGCCTGGGTTGTCAACCATAAGAAAATGGCGTAGACTTTTAAACTTTTTTATAAATTTCGCTATTTTTTTCATTTATTCCGTTGCCATTTCTTTAAATTTTGATGTATTTGTATAATTCTTTTAGTATTATACTGCTGAAGACGTGTATTATGTAATTTAAATACAATTGTAGGTGTTATTCACGTTGAACATTATCAAAATACTCATTTTAAGAAAAACATTTCCAATTTTTTTTCTTTATGTCAACTTTTGATCATCTCCTGTGGAAAAAAAAAGTATGACGTTATAGCTGCCCATGATCTCAATAAATTGTCTAGTATGTGTAGATTCTAAAAAGGTATAACGATGTGTACTTTACAAGCAACATTAAGTTACAGGAGCGAGAACACTAATCAAGGTCGGAATTTTTATTTTTCATGTTATGTTACAAATGGTTGTAAAACTTCGTCATAATGATTTTATTCTATCAAGATACTTTGCACAAACACTATCAGGCCACTAATAGGATATTCAGAAGAAAACCCGGTTGTTTTTGGGAAAAAAATAACATTACTTCACGATAATAATGTAATGAAAATGTACAAATGAAAATTGTTGTGCTCTAATAGTTACATGCGACAAACATGTTGCGACAAGTTTATTCGAAATTGAAACGGATTTTAAAAATCGAACAAGACCGCTTTACAAAGAAAAGAGTACCTACTCATCACATCAGTGTGATTTTGACCATCGCATGTCCTTTTGTTCACATTGGCCCCGATTCTGAAAACACTTTCTAAACTAAACTAAAACTATCGCTGTCACTTACACATCAATAAGACAGAGACAGGTTATCATTTTAGTCCTGTCAAACTAAAATGTACGTGCAATATGCCACGGCGAAGGCAATTTTAGGCTAGTCCTCAGCGCATTTCGTACAATTTCACAATGATGTGGACTAAATTTAGTGAGACCAATGTACCTGTCTTGTTCTAATACGAAGCATGAGAAAGTGACAGCGATATTTTAAATTTAGTTTTAGAGAGTGTTTTGAGAATCGGGGCCACTATTTTCGTCAATTTGTTACTGCTTTCTAATAATTGACTAGGATTTTCCTTGTGATTTGGACTTGATAACGTGGTGATACCGATGACTTTGGTCACATTTACGGACATTGTGTTGTGCTATCGATTGAACTTGTTGTTTTGGAAAAGTTTTTGTGTAGTTTGTGTATCATGCCGCAACAGTACACGCCGGCCGAATACGCGAACATGCATTACATTTACGGTGTTTGTAATAGCAGCACCAATAGAGCTGCTAGTGTTTATCATGTAAGATATCCAAATGTGCGACATCCTGATTACCGTGTGTTCATTAGAGTGCACAATGCATTAATGGAAGGACGATTTCCTTCTAATTTTTTCCACTTTTCTTCGTAATGCGGTCTTTGTTAGATTTTTAAAATCCGTTTCAATTTCGAATAAACTTGTCGCAACATGTTTGTCGCATGTAACTATTAGAGCACAACCATTTTCATTTTTACATTTTCATTACATTATTATCGTGGAGTAATGTTATTTTTTTCCCAAAAACAACCGGGTTTTCTTCTGAATATCCTATTAGTGGCCCGATAGTGTTTGTGCAAAGTATCTTGATAGAATAAAATCATTATGACGAAGTTTTACAACCATTTATAACATAACATGAAAAATAAAAATTCCGACCTTGATTAGTGTTCTCGCTCCTGTAACTTAATGATGCTTGTAAAGTACACATCGTTATACCTTTTTAGAATCTACACATACTAGACAATTTATTGAGATCATGGGCAGCTATAACGTCATACTTTTTTTTTCCACAGGAGATGATCAAAAGTTGACATAAAGAAAAAAAATTGGATATGTTTTTCTTAAAATGAGTATTTTGATAATGTTCAACGTGAATAGCACCTACAATTGTATTTAAATTACATAATACACGTCTTCAGCAGTATAATACTAAAAGAATTATACAAATACATCAAAATTAGAAGAAATGGCAATGGAATAAATGAAAAAAATAGCGAAATTTATAAAAAAGTTTAAAAGTCTACGCCATTTTCTTATGGTTGACAACCCAGGCAAGAAGACACCATTTTCTTATAGCCTCACATCCGGATCAACTGTAGGTAACAGGTTATCCATTCATTACGACAGACCCTGTATAAGTGATACTTGTGTAAAACAAGTGAAACAAGGACTCTCTTATAAGATTTCGCCTTCAAAATCACGGGAAGTAAGTATTTTTCTGTTTGCTATCTATAGGGGATCTACAATTGAACCACGACAAGCTGCGTCGCAGTCTCAACGAGAAACACCAACGCAACAACAGCTGCGTTAGCTCGTCCGACTTCTACGGCTGCAACTATCCTGTAGACAAACATAGGTTTAGTTCCGGAGATATCACGCGGCCGCTCGCCGCCAAACAGCTCAACTTTGACATCGATCAACCAGACAACAATCTATATAATTCTATAGAAACAGGACACAGCGACTACTCATCCGCCGATGCGAATACAAGCGTCAACTCGGAACAAAGAATCACAGAGAGCCCCTCCAGAAACGTAGAGGAAATGTACGCCAAAGTCATGAAGAAAACCAAATCGAAATCAGAGGAACGGAGGTCGCGAGAACTGAGCGAGGAACAGAAACCACACGCGTCCAAATACAGAGGCGACGACGCTGGTTACGAAACTATAGATCGAAAGAAATCGATCAATCATGGATACGAAACTATAGCCAGGAAGGAAAGGAAAAACTCCAATCAAGACCCGGGATACGAAACCGTCAAAGACATACACAAAGTGACGAACAACAATAATAATCACAAACTAAATCTGCACGCAGACAGCGGACCGAACAGTATTATAAGCAGCGACCCTGGATACGAACACATCGCTAGAACTGTCACAGACAACAACGCGTCAGATTCAGATCCAAACTACGAGGTTCTACGCAACGAACCACCGACGCCGCCGTACGCTACCATTGCATCCAACTACAAACCACAACCCACGTACTCCACCGTCAACAAGAAACCGGGGAAATACAACAACTGGCAGAACAATAACGAAACCGACGCATTGACCGAGCCCAACTACGAATCGATGCCGCACGAGGCCCTCTACAACACCGGTAGTGAATCGGACCCTAACTATGAATCCGTGCGCCCGAAGGATCCGAATTACGAGAGCGTCGGCGCCAACGACCCTAATTACGAATCACTGCGATGCAAAGACCCCAAATACGCGTCGGTGCGATCCAAAGACTCCAAATACGACTCCGTGCGATCGCGGAAAGACCCCAACTACGAGAGCGTCAAATACTTCGACGTTCAAAAGAAAGAGCCGCCTTACGAACGATTAAGTAATGAATCCGCGTCAACTTCTGCCGTAGAACGATCGGATTCCGCCGCGGGATATGAGAAAATCAACATTGCACCAAACGGTGAAGCAAAGAGCAGTATTAAACAAGGCGTTGAACCTCCTATCAGTGACTATTTTCAAGTCTAAATGTGTAAATAGTAGCAACTATTAAGCAGTCGCAATGTGAGGTATCAGAATGAGATTCGGTATTGAGTGCTTTTTATTTATTTACATTAAAATATGTTTTAAGACTTCCACAATGTAAAATACCTCAAAGATAAACAATATTATCTTCCTTAGGTATCTGTGATATATAAGTAGAGGATGTTTTTAATTTTAATGCAATATATTTTACGTTTTCTCGATGCGTTTTTGTATTTTATGTTTATTGTAATATCTCAAACGAAGTGTGGAATTCTTTGTAAATAAAAAGAAGATGCTAATTTGGGGGCATTTCAGAATATCTTGCTTATAAGTAAGATAATATGCTGGTGCTTTACCACTAATTAAATTGTATATTTGCCTTTTATAAACGTGAGTAAATGCATATAAAAGCTATTAAAACATATAACCGGTTGTTTGATCGAGTTTAATTTGCATTTGTTAAACGTCACATTCTTATTAATGACTGATTTACTTATACAATGAAATTGTGCTTCTACCAACGATATTTTATTTTTAAATTAAATTTTAAGTAGATGTTTATCCTGACGGGGTGACTTAATATATTTGTAATTGAATTAGGTTGTTTTATTCGCGTTGTTATGTTGATTTTGTTAATGCAATTTATATAATTTAAGTTGTACCTTTAAAAACATTTATATTGTAGGTGTAATTAATGTGGTGTCATAGTTTGAGCAAACCGTTGGAAATGTGTTGCTAGTACCTGAAATACATGAATACGACAATTTGAGAAAATTATACGTATTTAATGTAAGAATTACTTTTTCTAAATTAGGCAATTTTTCTCGAACTGATCTTTTCAGTATTTTCCTTTTGTATTAAATAAAATAAAAAATATTTCTGACACCATATACCTATTTGTATTGAAACTGTTCAATGCTGTATATCTTAACTAAATTCTTGTGAAGTAATCACACAGTAAATAAATATTTAAGACTGTATCATAGTGTGCTAAGTGATAATAACAAAGAACACCATATTTATTGTAGTTTCAATAACTGTAAATATATTTATAATATAATGGGCAATGGCCGATTGTACATTTTTTTAAAGTTTTTTTATATGCTAACCCAACACAATAACTTATTTAACAACAGTCTATAACAAAATTGGTACTACTTCACACAAAAAATCCCATGCTACATTTTAATTATCTTGTTTTAACCATGCAATTAGAAAGAGGTTTCGTGTTTTTTGAAAAAGTTTGCAATCGGTCTTTGCCATGTCTTGTCGATGGTTTATCTTAATCGCGTAAGCAAGTTGAATTCCTTTTATAATGCAACGTCAGCAGGATATTTTTAAATTATTTAAATTGTTTAAAGACTTACAATGAATTTAGCAGTGACCTTTACAGTATTCTTAAAATTGACTTAAAGGATAATTTCCGGCTTTTGATAAATGGTAATAAAATATTGTATTTATTAAAAAAATGTACACATGAGTTGACATGTTTTATGGATAATTACAATTACAAAGTATTTATTGAATCAAACAATGTAATTCTTAATGTATTTTTACAAATACATGCCCACTATAACAACTCTATCCGTGATGATATTTAATGTTGAATACTAGCTGACTAATGTTTGAATCCTATAAAACTTTGAAGCGTTTGCGTGGGTACCAAACTTAATATTAAAATTGTAATCTATTTGTACCTAACAATATACTTACCTACTGGTCTTAAATAAGACGTTCATTCCATGTTTTAAACTTACAACAGTCCAATAAATAAATATGCCATAAACAATTGTTTTTTTTTATATATTGAGAAAGGACCAAACGCGTAGGTACTTAATAGTTATATATGTAATAGTAGGTTCCACTAGTTCAACTGGTCAGATCAACCGATGAACTAGTAAGACTTTATTTTCTCAGTAGTTCAACTTTGTACTATCTTCAAGAAAGTTACACTACACTACAGTGACAAAATCATTGTACTCACCACTCTATATCACAAAGTAAAGAAGTATATTTTTGAATGCATCAATCATAGTGAGAAGTGGATATTTTTAATTTTAACTTAGGTAAAATTAAGTAGGTTTAAATTAGGTAAGTTTTTAAGAAAGCCAAAAAACGCCATTGTCTATACGTAACGATGTAGGTACCTACTCGTTAACCCACCCCACTAACTAGCAATATCTATTTTCGTTTTCGGAAGCAGTCCTTTTATAGCCAGAGCATGCAGAAAGTCTTATAAAAAGTCGCATTCAATGCATCTTAATTCCGCATCAACCAAAGCGCAAACGATAGCGTAGCGCCCAGGGTATCTTAATGTTCGCGAGTCTTCGGAATCTACAATGAAAATTCGATGACAACGATTAGGATGAAATAACAAAAAGTCGCTCAACTCTTGGCCTAACATCTAAAATATACTAGGAACACATAAGTTTGAAAGAGTCTAAGGGCGGGTTGTATCACAACTACTTAACGTGTCTGTCAACGTTAAAAATGGCGTTAACCACTGTCAAGCAAGCTAGAAAACGGGTTGTTTCACTTATGCGTTCCTGGTAGATTTTTGAATGTTAGGCAGAGTTAGCGTCAATTTCGTTCTAAAGAAAGACTTAGACTCTTTCATACTTATGTTTTCCTAGTATAGTATGTTTTAGATGTTAGGCCAAGAGTTAAACGATGTTATGTTATTGTATGTTTTGAGCGAAATTATTTGTGTAATATCCTAACTCAGGCGAGGGCATATTTGAATAGGCTAGGGTGCTCAACAAGCAACTAAGCGAAGTGACATGGCAGCAGGCATGATTACTGGTCTTCACATAGTAATAATAGCTCAGTGCATGCGGCCTCTTTAAGTTATCGATTTTAAATATAAATGGCGTAAGCTATTTTGTTTTTGCGTTATTGAGTAACAAATACCCTTCCAAACTTTCACATTTTATTTCACATACCTATAGGAAAGCAAGATTCACAATCTTATAGTTTTTATTTCCTTCGCATCCCTGCTATTAAACTTTATTGATGGTGGTAAGCTGACTGTGTATATGTATGTAGATTGTAGGTATACAAAAATCGATTTTCTTTTTAACAGCAGTAGAAAATTGCATATTTAACGGCAACAGAATAGTCTGTATGGATTATTCCTTTGCCTTATTCAGTAATCCATTTGCTGAATAAGGCAAAGCAAACAAATAATAAAAAAGCAACAGCTGACAGGTGACATGTAGAATGATTGACATTGACGTTAAACTGTTGTGTTGTGCAAGTAAAGTAAATGCAATAGTATTTATAAATTTTAACTGAAATTTCCGGTTAAATTTTCAAGCTCTACCAAGTTTTGGTGTACAGAATATGGCACAAAATCCTAATGATTTTTCTTGGCAAAACACCAGTCAGAACTACTCTTTTAACTCCAACGCCTACGGTGATGCTGGTGCCACTTTAGGTAATACACATACTTTTTTTTTTTAATCTTTTATTTTCAAAAACTAAAAGTGTTTTACAACAGATGTGTTTTACAGATTTCCAGACTTTTCCTACTGACCAACAAAACTATAACTTTGACCAGCAAAGTAATATTCCTGGCAACAACAATCAATACTACAACCCTAACATATTCACACCAGCACCGATAGTTGGAGAAGCACCACAGGATGCAAATGATTTTGATGAACCACCACTTTTGGATGAATTGGAAATTTACCCTGATAGAATCCTAGAAAAAACATTAGCTGTGTTGAATCCATTTCATGGGCAGTCAAAAGCCGATGATGCCTCATTTTTGTTAAGAGATACAGATTTAGCAGGTCCTATTGGATTCTGTTTGGCATTAGCAGTATGCTTATTTTTGGCAGGCAACAAAGCACACTTTGGTTTTGTGTATGGATTATCTGTTATGTCTGTAATATTGATGTACTTCTTATTATCATTGATGAGTCGTACTGAAGGTGTCTTCACTGTATTCAGTGTAGCTAGTGTTTTGGGATACTGTATGTTACCCATGGTAGTGTTAGCCAGTATAGGAATATTTGTGTCATTAGAAGGCACTGTGGGTATGACCTTAACTGGAATTGCAGTTATTTGGTCTGCTTTATCAGCAAGCAGACTATTTGTAACAATGTCAGGAGATGTTGAACAAAGACCACTAATAGCATATCCATGTGCATTAGTTAATGGTGTATTTGCTTTGTTAGTCCTATTTTAAACAGTTACCATGTTTTATTTTCACAATAAGGTCAAATGCAGAAATTTATATCAATGAAACATAACAGCTGGTAAAAAAAATATGAAAGCAATTGGAATTATATAACTATGTAATTATTTACTCAACTGATTAAAAACTTTAATTTCTTATAATAATGTTCTTATTTTACACCCGAAAACAAAACAATAAAATTAAATAGTTTATTGGCTATAAAAATATTATTTGTACAGTGTTGGTCTGTCACTGAAAAAGTTTTTGAGGATCATCACTTGTGCAACGGCTACACACATGATGGCTAGTGTCTCTCCCATGGACCAGTAAAATACTCTCTCATTCAGGTCTTCTGCTCTCTTACGGCTCTGGGCCTCTCTTAGCCTGTGGTGGGTTTGATGGTCAATAATTTTGTTCAAAGCAGAATGAATTTCTTCAGCCGAAGTCTCCAACTGTTGAAAAAGATAATTGTCATAAGGTTATCAGTTGAATGATAAGTAATGTATATAGCTATTGCATAAAAGATATATCCAAGTAAGATTGCTGTTAGAATATTGGCAACCATACAAGTTACCAACCTGAGTAAGAACAGTAGCATGATCCCCTACTCCAGGCAGTGGTGTTTCTGGGCCCACATTAAATTCCATATACACTAATTTGTGTGAAAATGTGCTAAATTCATTGCTAAAGCATACTTTGTATACCCCTGCAAAATAAACAATTTTGTTTCAACAAACATGATAAGAACTAGAGAGTTTGATTTATTTATTTTTTTACAATTGAATTGCTATAAATCCAAGGTTGTTAGCTCATAATAAAATAAATGTCAAACGTGTATATGATAGGTACTACAAGGAAAAAAAAAACTCACCAGAATATTGAGCTGTAAATTGATGTGAGTCATACTGCATTTTTTGTTGCTGGTAAATAATTTGTTTATTCGGACCCTCGATCTTTACATCTACATCATATTGACCACCAGTGATGACCTAAAATGCAAAAGATTAACATTAAAGTACACTACACGTAAATTTAAAAAAGACGTATACAGGTTTTTTCAGTTGCCGTAAACAGGAACAGTGAAGGTCATAAACAAAACGTTGCATGACCTAGACTATCGAAGATACATGTTACATATTCTAAATATTTCAGTAAAGCTTATTACCTGATATTCGAGGGCGGCTGAAGTATTCTTTTCAATGTCTTGATAAAAACATTCTACTGCATTATCGGCTAACTCAAAAGTTAACTCAACACTTTTAGATAGGATACCATTTATAAGCGAAATTAAAACCGCTATTACAATTGGTTTTCCAAACATTTTAATGGCCTTTTCGATGCTTTAAAAACTAAAATAAATCCTTTTTTCTACAAAAAATCACTCGTAGCCCATTCGCAATCGCAAGCCACACAAATTTGACACAATTGACAGTGACGTGACACATTGACAACTTTGGCACACGTAATTGGCTGCGTTCCTGCTAACAATTACAATATTTGTTTATTGGCGATAATTACCTTGATGCGGCAGTGGCAGGGTGGCGAAAAGTAAATCATTCAATTAACATTTTCTATATCTTTAGTAAGTAAAATTATGTTTTGAGTGATGGAAATCTTTATTAGGACCTATATTTTTTTTCTTTGAAGTGGAAGGGATGATATCCGTCATGTGATAAAAAATCATGTCCGTTTTATTATCATTTACCTTGACTTTCAGCAAAATTATCGCTCATGCTCATGCTGCGATGGTCTGAAGATTGTTGGCATAAACCCGCAACTTTAAGTAGCCCCAAAGAAAGAATTCGAAGGCATGCCGGACCCTCTAAATGCCATAGCAGAAATATACGCGACTCTTGCGGTGTGTACCTTTAAATAGATGCGTGGAAATAATTACTTTGAATTATTCGTTACAATAACTTTGCCTGCGTGTCTTGATGAAATTGAGCATTAACGCGTCTACTGCCACTGTAATTTCGAGTATGAACTAGCGATGCCACCTACGGTGACCGCGCTAAGCAAAATTTTTAACTTATGCGAAAATATTTAAAACGCGCTGAGCGCGTTGCCGGCACCTTTTGTATACATACAAAAACGCGCCAGGTGCGTTGCCGGCACTGAACGCTTTACTTTTACCCTTAAGTGGCTGGTGACAACCGGTCTTCACAATAACTTCCAAGTATTTTTTTAAGCAAATAAAATTATTTATTGGGCATCATCACTCAGACACAAAAACCTGCAAAACTTTGAAAATCGAATTTGTCAATAAAACAAAAATTGAGATTATCACACTAATTACTTTTGTCGGGCCCATGATTTCGGTAATGACCACAAATTTAATTTAAATACTGTGTAAATAATTCAGTGCATCGCCTCCTGAAGTTAATAACCAAAAATTTGTTGTTGATTTATAATTTCGTTAGGGATACAGAATATAAGAAGAGTCTTTTCTATAATAGTCTTCTGCTCTCTCCTTAAAAGGGAGATGGAGTATAAAACTGAATTATTATAATTAAACTGAATTTTCTATTGGTGTATTCCACCATTCCTAGACGCCGTCATTTCTGAATTATAATTTAATTAAATTCGATTGGGATGCATATACTTTTGAATATTTGACTAAAGGGAGCGAAAAAAGTATCTTAGATTAATAGTAAGGATTTGAAATTCTTTACAAGTTTATTGACATAAAATTCGGTATAACAGAAAAACATGTTTTTTATTTATTTCAGAAAGACGATACAATATAGAAAATTGAATTTCCACTTAAATATTCAACAATGCATACTTAGCGTTAAGTAAAAAGCCATGATTTCAACGAAGACAAGAAGAAAACAATACTGCGTACATAATGTCTTAAAAGTTACACTTATTTTCGTACGGACTAAGTGACGTCTATAAAATGCAGACAAATACTCTTTTTATTTATAAATGGTTGAGTTTAGAAAGCCAATCCGGCGTCGGCGTATGTTGTGAAGATCTTCTCTATAGAGTTTGCGTACGCGGCTGTTCTTAAATCTAGACCTAGGTTGTACTTCATGGCAGTCTTCATGATAGCCTGTGAACAAAACAACACGTATTTAATTTATTGTTTATCTATGAAAATGTAAAAATACATACTTTGGCCCAATTGCAGGGAACGTTTTAACCTCGTGTTAGCTTCGGGTTAGCTAACTCAGGTTTAAATGGCGCCACCATCGATTGTAACTACTTCTTATTACAATCGATGGTGGCGCCATTTAAATCTGAGTTAGCTAACCCGAGGTTAAAAAGTTCCCTGCAATTGGGCCTAAGTGTCTTTATGTGCAGGGTACGCAAAGCAACGCACAATCAAAGTTGATTCAAACAATGTAGCAACATCTTGAAATGTGAAAACATTAATACTCCATCTCCCCTTTCAAAATATGCAATCATACAAATATGCCAACTGTAACATGAAGTAACTTACATTAATACTATTTAAAAATGACTTAATTTTGACACTATAAATTCTGTCAAAATAAACCTTCCCTTCACTGTCAATCATGTCAAAATCCACTTCATTTATTGTATACATACCCTAGCCGACCGCTCCATGGTGTAGTCGAGTCCCGAGTGGACGATGTCCTTCTCGGAGGCGCCGGAGATGCGCTTCTGGAAGGACTCGGACGGAGTGACGGGGATGCGGCCGCCCACGCGCCCGAAGCGACGCTCCAGCGACTCTTGCACCGATTCTGATGATAGTACGGGAAGTTAGAATTGTGTTGCAAGTTATAAGATCGTAACTAATCATGTTCATGTAATATTGCCGAGACGAAACTTTACGACTCTTCAAAAAGTTATTAGCCCTCTGCTATCTGTTATCTATCATTCTGCTTACAACTTCGGCAATTTCTCAGCGACTGAATGTCATTTCTTTCATGATTGAGTCGTTTTATTAATGAAAGTATACCTCAGAAGAGACGGACTTCTTACTCCACACACCCTTTTTCTACAAGCCCATGGTTCACAAAACTCTCAGTCTCGGTTAATGTGCGTAATGTTAAAGTTAAAAAGATAATTTTAAGCCTTGATAAACATATCATTCATAGTAATGTGTTGAAAACATCATATTATTTTTATTATTAACACTCTACACACAATGTTAATCCTACATACAACCTACTCTAAATGAAAATTATGAATAGCGTAATCAGCTCCATATATTTTCTACCAGAGGAATTTCTCAACATTGGCTTGAAACTAACTCTATTAAACCTACATCATTGTACAAAAAGTCTATTTAGTTATCTTCTGGCCTACTGTGGCTTCACTTCTCAAAGGAAATCAAATGTTTACAGCATGTTAAAAGACCAAATATGATCACTAGAACTATCAAACCAATTTTTCACGATCAATTTCTCAGTACAAATCTATGTTACGTTATATAAACTAATTTTATTTCCAACAGCCGCTCCCATTTCCAAACATCAACAACTCACCCAGCAAATGGTGGTTGGACTCCCGCTCATACTTGAAGGTGAGCCGTCCGTACGACACGTGGTTGAGGTTCTTCAGCCACTCGAAGAAGGAGACGGTGACTCCGCCCGCGTTGATGTACAGGTCCGGGATCACCAGGATGTTGCGGTCGATGAGGATCTTGTCGGCGGCTGGGGTGGTGGGCCCGTTGGCGGCCTCTGCGATTATCTACATAGAAACCATTCAGTTGGTTAAGGGCTGATTTTTCAATAGTCAGATAAATGCTTACTGACTGATAAAAGGTATGTTTTCATTGTTACTTCATACATATGTCAAGTATTTATGTTCGACGTGCAACGAAAACATGCTGATTTTCTGTCGGATAGAATTTATCTGACTATTGAAAAACCGGCCCTAATTAATTGAAAATAATGATTTACAAGCTTACAAACGTTGGCTTTGTACCTACTATTGCTTTGTTATCGAGAGAAAAATGCCGCCGGTCAAAAACATATACTTTTGCATGATAGTCAAAGCGGATGTCTTGTTTCATTTCATGCAAGCAAAACGTGTATCCGTATAGCTTTTTATGTATTTTTTCAATAGAAGAATGTTAACTTAAAAAGTGCACATGTATTAAAAAATCAATAACTTATACAGGGTCTGTCGTAATGAATGGATAACCCGTTACCTACAGTTGATCCGGATGTGAGGCTATAAGAAAATTGTGTTTTCTTGCCAGGGTTGTCAACCATAAGAAAATGGCGTAGACTTTTAAACTTTTTTATAAATTTCGCTATTTTTTTCATTTATTCCGCTGCCATTTCTTCAAATTTTGATGTATTTGTATAATTCTTTTAGTATTATACTGCTGAAGACGTGTATTATGTAATTTAAATACAATTTTAGGTGTTATTCACGTTGAACATTATCAAAATACTCATTTTAAGAAAAATATTTCCAATTTTTTTTCTTTATGTCAACTTTTGATCATCTCCTGTGGAAAAAAAAAGTATGACGTTATAGCTGCCCATGATCTCAATAAATTGTCTAGTATGTGTAGATTCTAAAAAGGTATAACGATGTGTACTTTACAAGCAACATTAAGTTACAGGACCGAGAACACTAATCAAGGTCGGAATTTTTATTTTTCATGTTATGTTATAAATGGTTGTAAAACTTCGTCAAAATGATTTTATTCTATCAAGATACTTTGCACAAACACTATCGGGCCACTAATAGGATATTCAGAAGAAAACCCAGTTTTTTGGGAAAAAAATAACATTACTTCACGATAATAATGTAATGAAAATGTACAAATGAAAATTGTTGTGCTCTAATAGTTACATGCGACAAACATGTTGCGACAAGTTTATTCGAAATTGAAACGGATTTAAAAAATCGAACAAAGACCGCATTACAAAGAAAAGTGGAAAAAATTAGAAGGAAATCGTCCTTCCATAAATGCATTGTGCACTTTAATGAACACACGGTAATCAGGATGTCGCAAATTTGGATATCTTACACGATAAACACTAGAAGCGCTATTGGTGCTGCCATTACATACACCGTAAATGTAATGCATGTTCGCGTATTCGGCCGGCGTATACTGTTGCGGCATGATACACAAACTACACAAAAACTTTTCCAAAACAACAAGTTCAATCGATAGCACAACACAATGTCCGTAAATGTGAGCAAAGTCATCAGTATCACCACGTTATCAAGTCCAAATCACAAGGAAAATCATAGTCAAATATTAGAAAGCAGTAACAAATTGACGAAAATAGTGGCCCCGATTCTCAAAACACTCTCTAAAACTAAATTAAAATATCGCTGTCACTTTCTCATGCTTCGTATTAGAACAAGACAGGTACATTGGTCTCACTAAATTTAGTCCACATCATTGTGAAATTGAACGAAATGCGCTGAGGACTAGCCTAAAATTGCCTTCGCCGTGTCATATTGCACGTACATTTTAGTTTGACAGGACTAAAATGATTACCTGTCTCTGTCTTATTGATGTGTAAGTGACAGCGATAGTTTTAGTTTAGTTTAGAGAGTGTTTTCAGAATCGGGGCCAATGTGAACAAAAGGACTTGCGATGGTCAAAATCACACTGATGTGATGAGGACCCTTTTCTTTGTAATGCGGTCTTGTTCGATTTTTAAAATCCGTTTTAATTTCGAATAAACTTGTCGCAACATGTTTGTCGCATGTAACTATTAGAGCACAACAATTTTCATTTGTACATTTTCATTACATTATTATCGTGAAGTAATGTTATTTTTTTCCCAAAAAAACCGGGTTTTCTTCTGAATATCCTATTAGTGGCCCGATAGTGTTTGTGCAAAGTATCTTGATAGAATAAAATCATTTTGACGAAGTTTTACAACCATTTATAACATAACATGAAAAATAAAAATTCCGACCTTGATTAGTGTTCTCGGTCCTGTAACTTAATGTTGCTTGTAAAGTACATATCGTTATACCTTTTTAGAATCTACACATACTAGATAATTTATTGAGATCATGGGCAGCTATAACGTCATACCTTTTTTTTTCCACAGGAGATGATCAAAAGTTGACATAAAGAAAAAAAATTGGAAATATTTTTCTTAAAATGAGTATTTTGATAATGTTCAACGTGAATAACACCTAAAATTGTATTTAAATTACATAATACAGGTCTTCAGCAGTATAATACTAAAAGAATTATACAAATACATCAAAATTTGAAGAAATGGCAGCGGAATAAATGAAAAAAATAGCGAAATTTATAGAAAAGTTTAAAAGTCTACGCCATTTTCTTATGGTTGACAACCCTGGCAAGAAAACACCATTTTCTTATAGCCTCACATCCGGATCAACTGTAGGTAGCGGGTTATCCATTCATTACGACAGACCCTGTATAACTATTCAGCTGTCACGTATGAAAACTGATGCTTACTCTCGCTTTCAAGTTAAATAGTTAGCATCCCTTAAAACATAACATTAAAATAATATAGGTAACTAATGTGTTAACATTATAAATTAAAAGAGACAAAATCGTTTGGAATTATGACACTAAATGTCAAAATATATATTTTTGGTTCTTTTTGACTTCGTTTGGCAAAACCAAATAATCAATTTATGAATGGTAATCTAAAATTGGATAAGCAGCCCGGTACTTCAGTTTAGGCTGAGTGTGTTATGCTACATTATCTAATCAGTAATTAGATAAACCATTGTTTGCCTAGTTTTAACTAAACTCTAATGCCCTTGATAATTGTCAAGGGTAAATTCAATAATATTACACACCTGTGATTATTAAGGCAACTGTGATTAGGGTTTAAGTGCAAATTCATTGAATCACACTGATTTCATGGTATTTTCTATTATCAGTTATTTTTATCGATAATTATCTATAAATATTTTTAGATAAGAGACAGCTTAAAGTCCAAGCTGACTTAAAATTTATATATTTCCGGTCAGACGGAATAAATTAATGTCTGAATGATATATTTGTATTATGTGGAAGCAATTATAGTACAAGAGTATTTATTTAAGTAAATTTTTGGGCTAAAGGTTATTTTGGGATAATCATTGTATTAATTTAGTTAAGACCACAATACAAAACCAAACTTCAATCGAAAAAAAGACGATGGATTTTTCCCTTCGTAATAAATCATCAAAATACCAAATTAAAACCAACCTCCAATCCCTTTAAAGTCGTACACATTAATTTGTGATAAAATAAAAAGTCCCAAAATCAAAAATTACAAATATTACTCACATTAAAAAAAAACGTCTTCCAAAAAGTTATCTAAGCATACTTTTTATTACTCAAAATTAGCCCAAAATCAAGTTGTATCACAAATTCCTTACCTTAGCCTGAATCTTGTGCGCGTTTTCCTTGTGAATCACTTGTTCGACGGCGGCGGGCACCAGGATATCACACTTCTCGTACAGCATGTTTTCTCCCTCGTAGGCCCTGGCCCCGGGGAAGCCTACGATGGTGCCGTTCTCGATCCTGTAGTCTTCTAGAGCCTAAAAGTAATAATAAATAAATAAATAATAGCCTATATATGTCCCATAGTTGAGCACAGGCCTCCTTCTCGGATAGCGAGAGGGTTTGAGCCGTAATCCACCACGCTGGCTCGGTGCGGGTTGGTGGATCACATGATGGATAATCATCCAGCCATGTGGGTTTCCTCACGCTGTTTTTCCCTCACCGTTAGTGCGTGATAAACATGTACATAATTTGAAAAAGACCAAATTAGTGGTACACCCTAGTGGGGATCGAACCCGGAACCTTCGGTATAGTAGACCCATTCCTGTTGCCACTAGGCTACCACGCACTTTAGAAGGAATATATGAATATAAGTAAAAGTGTCTATTGAAAGCTAAAAATTGTAGGCAGTGCGAAATAATACTAACTTTGAACAATTTGTTGCTATGAGACTAAGTCTGCTGATATTTTCCTCTTTATAATATTAGTATAGATAATAAAGCATGTTTTTGATATTAGGTGCTTTCAGAATATTATTAGCAGCATTATTCATTGCCAGACTAACCATCCTGAAAATCCCTTGACACCCTTAGTCGTAGTTGTACTCGTATTTATGAAATACAAATATTCCATGCTAAAATCTTATGTAAACAACTCAATGACACTCTTAAACAAAATATTTACTATTTATCATTATGCAGAATGTCATAAATATATTTATAAATAACTCTGTCATAGCTAACGCATTGTAAGTATATGATATATTTACTATTATGTCACTAATAGGAAGATAAAATATTTACAGTAGATATGACCTGTGAATTACAGATGATATATTTCTTGTGGTCTACAACTATGATGATTAGACTAAAGCAGTAAAGAAAGTCTATATGGTTTTTAAGCTTATATATGTTACGGCTAATACCCGAAGTGCGGCTACACCTAGTTTTAGCCGGTTAGAAGTGTTTTTTATATGGAAAAGTGTAAAAAATATATTATACCTATGTATATAAAAACTGGCTTCAATCATGAGTCAACGGAGTCCCGCTGCGCGGGACTCCTTTTTCTGGGTGGTATCAAAAAAGTAACCTAACCTAACCTATTGATGTTCTAACCGGCTAAAACTAGGTGTAGCCGCACTTCGGGTATTAGCCGTAACATATATAATTTATGACTTTGTCAAAGTGTTCCGGACGGGTTGCTTTCTTAATAAAATATCTGATAAATGTGGTTTTAAGTATCTGACCAATGACCTAGTATAACCTTGATCTTGTACATGTTTAATATGTGCGCTGATGCAATTATTGCAAGTAATTTCAATAATTTCTCAATAAAAGATAACTAAAAATAGTATATATCAAAATCAGATTGTGTGTCACTCTACATGTGGTATAAGTTCACGTTAAGGGACCACTTGTCGTTTAAGAAAAGTCTCAATCATACTCCAACATGATCAAAATGTTTTATAATACTAAAATAACCGCATTTTACGAAATGCATAGGTACACGCTACACATCATTTTTTACTACTTTTCTATGTCTGTCTGTCTGTTCCAGCTAATCTCTAGAACGGCTGGACCGATTCCAACCAGACTTTTACTGGCACATAGCTTATATAACAAGGAATAACTTAGGCAACTTTTTAACCAACTGCAAAAAAATGTTTTTTTTTTCACTGCATCGCAGCTGCAGTCTACACCTAGTCTGAAATATGTCTACAGTAATACAGTTAGAAAACTGAAAGGCCTACATTGGCCCCGATTCTGAAAACACTCTCTAAACTAAACTATAACCATTGCTGTCACTTACTGTTCAATAGTATAAGACAGAGACAGGTAATCATTTTAGTCCTGTCAAACTAAAATGTACGTGCATTACGACACGGCGAAGGCAATTTTAGGCTAGTCCTCAGCGCATTTCGTTCAATTTTACAATGATGTGGACTAAATTTAGTGAGACCAATGTACCTGTCTTTTTCTAATACGAAGCATGAGAAAGTGACAGCGATATTTTTAATTTAGTTTTAGAGAGTGTTTTGAGAATCGGGGCCATTACACGACTAAAGCGACCCACCTTAGGGTTGATCCCGTCCGGGTTGTGGATGGCGCCGTCGTGCTCGATGACGCCGATGCAGGTGGCGCCGGCGCGGACCAGGTACCGGCACGTGTGCAGCCCTACGTTGCCGAAGCCTTGAACGATGAACGTCTTGCCGCCCCAGCCGGGGGTCGTGCCTGTGGCGGCAAAAAAAAAATTGATGAAAGTTCATCGTTAAGTAATTACATTACATTCGATGAAAGTTCATCGTTAAGTAATTTCATTACATTCGATGAAAGTTCATCGTTAAGTAATTTCATTACATTCGATGAAAGTTCATCGTTAAGTAATCTCATTACATTCGATGAAAGTTCATCGTTAAGTTATTTCATTACATTCGATGAAAGTTCATCGTTAAGTAATTTCATTAGATTCGATGAAAGTTCATCGTTAAGTAATTTCATTACATTCGATGATAGTTCATCGTTAAGGAATTTCATTACATTCGATGAAAGTTCACCGTTAAGTAATTTCATTTCATTCGATGAAAGTCAAAATATCGATCATCAGCAATCAGTATAGGCCGAGAGAAAAAGCTGACGGAAAAATACTCAGAAACAAATTGGGTTGATAATAGGAGACTACTTAAAAGATACGTATGATCATTCGCACTAATGTTGTGTATGAGAAAATGTATATGTCTGTCTGTCTGTGTACCGCTTCGTCAAAACGGCTGAACCGATTTTAAAGAATGATGGAAAAGACAGTTCAACTGCCTTGGATGAATATAGGCTACGTTTTTACCGCGGTAATAAGTCTTTTTACCGTGTATATTAGCCACATAGTACAGAAGTCTATTTCTCATATCTAATATTTACTGATTAAGATCAATCATCGTACGGAATGCACAAAATAATAAACAAGATGTTTTGTAGTGATTTAAAACAACAATAATAAAAATCCATCAATAGCGTTTGAAGAACTACCAAGAGTATGAAAAGAATCAATATTTTAAGGATCTTGTTTGCATTTCTATTACATCACTGTGCATCAGAACTTCACTAGTTCAAAGATTTACTTGTATTCGCGGTTACCAGTAAACTATTTGTTTATTGATTAACACTTTACGTGTCACTTTAATCTAGTTATAGTGTATACATGTATTATACACAGTTATTAACGCAAAAACTTAAAACAATACCTACTCCTACCATTAAGGTAATAAATTAGTAAAAAAATATCATAGCATAAAATGACAGATAATACTGACCAATCATGCTCATGTAGTTAGCTTCGTTGATGAAGTTTTCTAAGCCGTGGAACACGCCTCTGCCTGTAGCTGACACTCTGCCGTGGATACCACCCTGTATATGAAAAAATGTCTTTGTTAAAACTGTTTTTTTTATAGTGAATTAAAACACTTCGCCTCTGCGTTTAGATATTGCAAGATGTTTATGTTGATGGAAGAAATTGAACTATTAACAAGGAACATCGCTTCGGGTCAAAAGGCACTTATAAATGACCATGTGATACCCAAACTATTTCAAGAAAATGCATCACAGTGTCTAAGTTTTTCAGCCGCGATGAAAAATTCTAAGTCCTACTAATATTATAAACGTGAAAGTTTGAGTATGTATGGATGGATGTTTGTTACTCTTTCACGTTATCAACTGGATGGATTTTGATGAAACTTTACAGAAATATAGGTTATACATCAGAAAAACATATAGGGTACTTTTTACCGCGGAAAAACTTCTCGTTCCCACGGAAAACCGACTTCCACGCAAACGGAGTCGCGGGCGGTATAAAAATATTGATCGAAGAATATGTTTTTAAATAAGTTGGCTTCGCATTTGAATTTAAGTTAAAATGAAAAAATCGAGTCGCAAAAGCATGTGAGTTACTACTATTCTAGTCATAAAGGTCGCTCGTATGTTAGAGAATTGAATAATTAACTCTAATTGTGTCTGGCGTCAAATTGTACTCGCTATCACGAACAAACATTTAGGAACCTAAATTGATAAAGTTCTAGAAAGCGGTTGTAAATGCATAAGTCTCGTTAATGTAACTTGTAACTATAACAACTACTTATAAGTAAAATTATCGATATAAAAACAGGTACCTGTTAGATTAAACTTTACATTTTAATAATATTTTGCTCATATCTGCTGATAAATGGCTGGCCAATAAATATTTACACACCCTCAGACCACAACAGTTATATTATCATACGATAAAAAACATTATGACCTACTAAAGAGGTCAACTTTTCATGACTGTTTATACAAAATAAATGTGCAAGTCAAAGTCAAAATCAATAAAGTTATGATGACATTTTGGGTCAACACCCCTTGACTTCGTCCTTGGGTATTATTACAGCAGGCTTAGTAATGATACTTAAAAAGAGTTAATTAAAATGGTTACATAAAATGCAACTTCCTCATTAACTTCTGTAACATAAAACCATCAGAAGAATGTAATAACTACCAAATGCATTTGTGGTTAGTACCTACTCTTATATTTAATCGTCTTTCTAATTGCAATTAGATTATATTTCTAACATAACAGGGCAATGAAAGTCTCAGCAAAGACCTTACGACTCTGTTATAGGCACATGCCCTTGAATAGTTAGAGTTCATGTTTGAGCGAATCGATGAAATTAAGGAAGTTGTAATGGGAACTCACAATTTGTCTCCACACAAGTTGGATTAAAAATAGAATAATTTTCATGCCATTTTGCCTCAGACAAAACATCATTCGTCATATCCGACCCACGTCACCTACGCTCGTTTTGTTATTAGTTTGACATTTTAGAAGCTATTTTATCACTGGTCAAGCCAAGCATGGATGACTGCAATATAATAAGTTTGTTGCATGAACTACTAATACGAATTTCCTTTAAAATACTTCAAATCTATAATTTCCTTTGTTTGTCGTAATATCTACGTTGGTGATAGATAGTCTACCGGTATAATAGGCTCATGACCCGGTCACCTACTATCTATTCGTTCGCTATTTCAGTCCACTTTCAAAATACTTCGTTGCAACTTACCTGGTTGATAGGTTTGCCAGTAACGCAAGCGTGAGCGTTAATATCTTGGTATCCAATGGTTTTGGCGTAGGTGTCGGCGATCCAGGACATTTCCCTCTCGCCTGTGCCCATGTCGGGGGCAGGCACATCCACACCGGGCCCTGAAGGCATTGGAATATGACACGTGTTGCATGGGCAATAAATGTAAAACGTAAAAATATCAAATTGATGGTAATTTATGAACGTTTGTAGTTTTCATTAAATTGTAAGATTAATTTGCTTACATTTGGGATAATTTTTGTTTTTTAATACTGTAGTGTTATTTTAGTCTATCGGACTAATTACTTTATCAATCGATTGTTTTGCACAAAATATCACCCCATTCGTTGCTATGCTGTTGAAAGATAGCAACACCTATCTTGTAAAGTTGTTTGGTTTCAAGTGTGTAAAGATATCAAGGTAATTGATAAAAAATCCGATACTATGGGTAGGTACTAGCATCTTTTCATTACAGTTTTAAATCTGCAAACAATTAAACATTGATGTTACACTATGAACCTTCTGTCTAATGTTTTCTTTATGGCGATTAGTCCTACTAATCCTACTAATATTATAAATGTGAAAGTTTGTGAGGATGTATGGATGGATGGATGGATGTTTGTTACTCTTTCACGTAAAAACTACTGAACGGATTTGGATGAAACTTTGCGGTAATATGGGTTATACATCAGAATAACACATAGGGTACTTTTCACCGCGGGAAAACATCACATTCCCACGGGAAACCGACTTGCACGCGAACGGAGTCGCGGGCGGCCACTAGTAAGTCATAAAACTGACAGCGATTAACCTTAAATTAACTTTTCAAATTCCTCTATTCTAACGAGAGATAAAAACCAAATAATCATACCAATAAAGCCTTTCTTGGCGAGCTCCAGAGTGAACCTCCTTGTGATTTTCTCCAGTTCGTGTTCTGAGTATAGTTTAGGGTTGATCTTGATGCCGGCCTTGGCACCTCCGAAGGGCACATCAACGCAAGCGCACTTGAAGGTCATCAGGGCAGACAGAGCCTTGACTTCATCTCTGTTCACGTCGGTTGAGAATCGAATACCTGGGAAACGTACATATGGGTCAGTTAGCAAGTCTTTAAAGTCTAGTACTGTTCTTTGGCATATGATCATGAAATAGGTTCATCAAATTTCTATTCCAATGCAATAATAATGTTCAAACAATGTTATATAATTGACAAAACCCCTAGATACAAAACGATTTGTATAAGTTTATTTTTGGAGACAGCCAATTTGAAAATAAACTGTAAGTACGATACTGTTATAATAAACTGTGACTGGACGAACTTCACGAAAAGAAGTCATGATATTGTAATAATAATTGAATTATTTAACTAATAAGGACCTAAGAAGACGATTGCTTTGGCAAACTAGAACCTAGGAGTGTGACGCGTAAAGTATCAAATTGTATAACTGGCCATACCATGTTTTAGTTATTAAGATAGTCCCATTCGTACACTGTAAACATCCTGCCTGTTTTATGAATTCCTTTACTTATTTTGTGAAAAGATTATACATTTTTGCGAGCGCAGTTCGTGATGTTATGTAAAGCTTTTTATTTTTAAACCAAGCTCTTTTGACGTCATGTGACGCTAGGACACACCTTCCCGATCGTTGAAGCGAGTGCCGACTTTCTTATCTGTCAACGAATCATGCCTCCACTACGGAAAGGGGCGTTTACATTCAGTATAATTAGGTTTCAGCAATTACGTACTCGTTAGATAAACACTGTTATCTGTTGATTAAACTATGTGTTCTCGGAATATTTCTGCAATGCGAAATTTTGTGTTGGGCTACGTTTCTTGGTAACATGCAGATACAGTATTGAACAGCGTTAAGATGTAAAAGGTTTAGAAAATGCCATGTGCAACGTCAACAACAGAATGGAATGCCAAAAGAATACATAAAGAAAATAATGAGCATATCGTCATAAAATACATATAATAGGGAACGTAACGTTAACGTATAATAGGAAACTGAATAAAAAGAACTTTATATTTCAAGTGATCCATAGATCGATTCAATAAAGTAAAACTAGATGTACCTACTACATATTTTGACATTTCGTACTCACGTAATGACCACACAATTTAACAACCTGTGTAAATATCTAATAATCAAGGTTACACCCTGACAAGTAGGTTCAGTTTTAATGTCTGTTATGTAACTATGCCGCATGAGTCATATAGCAGTACCTATTGTTTTCTCAGAGTTACATTTCGTTGTTAGTTACTGCATTTAGAAGACTATGATATTAAAAGCAATATATGGGTATTTGTTTTAACACACGTTTCTAAGAATATTTACCCCTCGAGGGCAATAATAATATCAATTTCCATGCGCTCGTATGGTATAAATCGTTCGTAGGAAGGTCAATGACTTATTTTTATAAGCTCTTATAACAAACTTTTTTAGTATTTTTTTTGTTCAATCAGTAAAGTTGCTTACGTTCGTTGCACCGACTAATTGTATTGCTGTATCCAAAAAATCTGAAAGATACACGGAAAGATATCCAGTGTGAATAGAAATTTTATGAATACCATCAGGTGTATCAGTAGGTAATTGAATGTTAAATGACTGGAATCAGATTTTTGTATTTCACACAATAGAAAAATCTTTGTTATGTTACTATGAATTGAAGTTCATTTGATAAAAAACGGTATAAACAGGTTATAATTAAGCTTCCTGTTAGGTTAACTAAACCTTATTCAAATATCATTAACAAGAACGAGTAAGTCTACATCTAAAGTAGTAATATTTTAAGATTTTAAGACTTCAACTAAAGTAGTAATATTTCATATAGGTAAATCAACACGTTTAGAAATGCGCCGTTTTGACATATGTTACAGAAATAGATCAATTTGTACATCAGACTCTAATGTCATTACACTTTGTAGTACCTCCATAGGCAAATTAGATTAACCATGGACCTGTTGATCAAATACTGTAACCAACGATAAGTTTTTATTATCAGAGAGTAGAAAACACATTTTCGCGAGCTACGTAACATCACGTGTCTTACTAGCTATAAATAAACCCTTTCCACATTAACAATATCTGCTTGTATCTAATTGGTGATGTAAGATCGCCAATGGTTAATAAAAATGTTAATAGAATATGCAAACCTCCTTTAGTGGGGGTCCTGTGTGATGAATGCTGGGCACGGTAACCTCGGATCATCTCGTAATCCCCCGAATCACGGCGCAACGGGAACTGTATTTCAATAATGTGATCACAGGGCTGCATCATGTTCAGGATACCGGCGACCTTCTTCTTCTTCTCTTCGACGGACACCCTTGATCGTATGTCTTCGACCAGCTGGTCCTCGATCACCTGACAGGCGCGGTGGAAGAAGTACTCCACCATGTCGAAGAAGCGAGGGTTTCCACTAGTAGGAATGTCCTTGAGCCTGTCTGGGATCTCATGACTGGCGTACGTTCGGCAACAAATATTCACGGCGGCGGGCGCGATCCGAACCACATTACCTGCCTCGTTCTGAATGCTGTTTTTTAAAGGTGGAACTACGGACTTTGCTATGTTCTTCAGATGTAACATTTTGACGGTTTATTAAGTACTTAATCGGGCTAGGTATCGGGTCGTCCTACACTAAAGTAAGATACACAATATACTTAGTGTTATATGGCGAATAGCAGACGACCCGCCCCGACAGATTCCGACTCACTAAATAAGGGACAGCGGCAAAAAATAACAAGGCCGCAGGTCACGTCGTTCACACTGCGGGACTTCCCTCTCGCTCACACGCCTGGGCAAGAGAGAGATAGTTAACACACGTGAAGTTAGGAGTTAACGACAGACAGATTATCGGCGTAATGAAACAAGTTTTCGCAAAATTTCTACCTGTTATAATTTAGTTTTTATTTAATGATGCCCAAATTAACCTCAGGTATAGGGATTCAGGCAGCGTTATTGCAATTTGAATGATTTATGCTTTAAGTTAACCTCAAACTTAACACATCACTTAACAGTTTATACTAACAATTTTCTTAGTTATGAAATACAAATTATACAAGCAAAGAAAAGATTACATTAAATAATAAATAAAATTAAAGTTAAATAATAAATAAGTTTAAAGAGCTGTAATTTGTTACATGTACAAGCCCTTTTTCTTCTTCTTCTTCTTATTTAGTTTATAGCAACTTTAACTTTAATCGATAACAACGCTGTCATTTTAACTGTCATCGTGATAGCTTTCATTGGTGTCAATGTCAAAAATTATATAAACAAACCTATCTTTCTCCGAATTTTTGTTTGTTTTCATATTTTCTAGTGTACCTTAAAACGTTAGGTTTAGGGCTTGAATTAGCAAAAGTGCAAGTGTCAACTTTTTGACATTCTCTGTTAGAATGTAAAGAAAGTGCAAACTATTTGTTGTTTCGGAGCCAAAATTAGAAATTGTAACAATGAGTTGCATTAAATTTCGCTGAATTACGCAGTTTAGTGCCTGAACTCATTGTCTAATATCATTTGTTGTATATTATTCTTAAAACGTTGGATTTATCAGCAGTGGGATAACTTCTGTGCTTATAAAAGGGGGAATAAATAAAAATGGTTTCGGAAACTGAAGAAGCAGACGCGACGGAGCTTCTACCAGATGAGCTGCTGGTGGAAATCTTCAGATACCTTCCCCTTGAGTGTATCCTGGTCTGCGAACAAGTCTGCCAAAGGTGGAGGAAGCTGGCCCGCGACGCGTCTTTGTGGCGCAAATTCGTCATAATCTACTCTGGTAAATGCGGACAAAGCGAAGTAAGCGAGAAGAACTTGCAGATCATTCAGTCGCACAACGAATTCATCTTTTGCCTAAAGCTCCAGTATTTATACAGCTACCAGCTGATTTCTACAATCCTGCAGCCAATCGAGAATCTCACCTCTTTGGAACTAGTCATGTGCAGGGTCAGCAAGGAGTTCGAAGACGACGTCAAGAAGTGGCCTCATTTGAAAAAGCTAGTGATAAAAAATTCTTTACTTCTAACTAATGATGCTGATTTAATCATACACTATGACCAATTCAAAAACCTAAGACACCTAGTCCTGTCCGATTTTGGATTGAATTCAACAAACTGTGATAGTCTTTTACGCTGTGCTAATTTAACGCATATATTTATAGAAAAAATTAAGGACCTCAGCCTTGAATACGTTCAAAAACTAATTTTATCTCAGCAAAAAATATTAGTAGCTTTGCATATCTATGGTGGAAATTCAGTAAATAATAAGTGCCTACATTTGCTGTCTCAATGTCCTGAACTACAAGATTTAGCTATAATAAGATGTGAAGCTTTGACAGATGAGGGCTTAATATCACTTGTTAATTTAAAGAAAATAGAGCACTTACAAATATGGAATAATTCAAACTTCACAGAAGTAAACTTGCTTAGAACATTGAGTAGCCCAGTCATGATAAAGCTTCAGAGTCTAAGTTTGTCAAGAATTGTAAACATAAGCCCAGTGATTGTTGATCTAATATCTGAATATTATAAGAATCTAAAATTTTTGGCATTGTATCAGTGTCAAAGGATCATTAACACAGATTATCAAAAACAACTTAAATCTAAGTTTAGGAACATAGATGTTGTTTTATACTGACCATCAAATGTAAAATTTATTAATAATATAAGAAGTGAGAAATATTATGTTTTAGGTAAAATACGATAACGCCTATTATGTACCTAGAACTAGTTGTACTAATGCAACACTTTTGTATAAAATAAAATTGACCAAACAATAAAGTCATAATACACAATCAAACTTTTATTTAAACATAAAAATATTATATCGAAGCTATGATTACAGCATATCATTGTATAAAATAACTTTAAAGTTCACAAGATACATACATACCTACATCACATTTCCTTATGTTTTATTTCAAACATATCACAGCAAACCGAAAACATTTGGTACCTTTTCTACACAACATTCAAACAAATATGTAGAAAAACTTTAATTTAGACCAAGAAACATTTTGTTAAATAGCAACATGTACATAAAATTGCGTCAGTTTTGACATATTATGTATTTTGACATCACAATTTATGATTAAATTTTAGTGCTGTCCTTTTAGTTTATAAATCTTCCATATATGCCTAAAATAAAAATTAATTCAGTAAGGTGTTCAAAGTGGAAAGAATATTTAGCAAGAACAAAAGAAATTCGTTTTGACATTTTAATTTCTGACAACTTATTCATATATTTTTTTAATGTTTAACGTCAAGAACAATTAAATAGCTAATAATAGATAATAAATTACATGAACAACAATATACAAGATTATGAAATCAATACAAATATCTCTTTAATTACTTAAGATTGTTCAAGACTCTTGAATCAAGAGTGAAGAAATTATGGCCCATTATATTTTATGTGTACTTTTATACAATGGTGTCTTTTGTTTAAAAACTCGTTTAGTGGTGAACTAATTTTATCTAGATTTATATACAGGTAACTAATATACACAAATATGCGTTATTTGTAGGAACTACACATATAAGACATTTACATTTAAGAATTCATATGCATTGATTTTGTCAACTACATTTAACGAAAACACGCAAGCGTATACCTATAAAAATATTAGATAATATTTCATGTTTTTAATAGTATGATGGTAATTAAATCATTTCTTGAATTATTTAAACTAATCTAAAGCATAAATGAACGATAGCTTCCTTTATTTACGTTATTTGTTCTAAAAAGTTCATCGCTGTATTGAATATATTGAAAAAATATATTTTCATTTTTACATTTCCGTTTCCACACTTAAAAAAACGCAATAAACAAAATATACCCAGTGTATAAGTCACATACAATAAAACCTTAATTTACTTATATAATTTACCTGTACAAAGGTACTACTTACAAAACCTAGATACTTAAAACTAACCTAGACAACCTAGGTATCTAACTACAAAGATTCTAATTAGTCAACTAACTACATTAGTGCTGTCCTTTTCTAAAAAAACATTAGAATGAGATATAAAAAGGCTTTAAAGTAAAATACTAAATCGGCCGCATGAACAGTCATTTTGTCTATAGAATAGTTTGCATCTCTTTCTAGTGCTATGATAAGAAAAGGATAACCAATTTATAGTAAACCTTTGCACGAGTAATATTGATGTAAGAAACGATGTTTATTTATATATTTTTATAATTATAGAGTTTTAGAGTATAACTCGTGCTAAGGTCACTTTTAGTTATTATCTAAAATTAGAAAGATTTTCCGAGCGCCTTTCTAACACATTTAAAACTTGTTTCATTGATCAGATTCTATATCTACAACTAATTACTTTTCTAGATACCTTCAAACAGTTAATCTCCAAATGCTCATACTTTAAAAACATGTTTTTCTTATATCCAAAAAAAAAACTGCATCGTAACGTTTTGACAACTGTAAGTATTTGACCTGCGCTAAAAGTGGTACTTATAGTCAATGTAAAGCTTTTATGAATAAAACAAGTACAAAGGAGTTTTATTCCAAGTTTATGTTATCATTTATACCTACAAAAGTAAAGTACCATTATGCGGGGTAACAAATTCTAAGGGCAGAATTCATAATGCAAATTAACTCTAATAAATTTAACTATAAGAATTAGTTAATTTAAATATTAACCGACTCCTTGCCACCATCACTTTTCGAGCCTTTCCTCCGTGGCCCCATACAAAATTCAATGACGCGCTAGTCGCGTCACGGGCCCTCCTAAATGATGACGCACCTAACGCGTCGTGGGCCACTGGTGATTTTATTTTATTTGGTGACGCTATTTTAGGCAATTTCAACTAAAATAATACAAAGTGAGACCTGTTATTGTTTGTTTTGTTTCATTTATTAGTTTAGTGTATTTAAAAGTGTCGATCTACATGTTTTATACGAGATGGAAGGTATGTTATAGATTTCCACCATTGGTTGTCAACCTGTGGGAAGTATTTTATCGCAAATCAAAAATCTTCCGTTTTTACATATAAACTATTTATTGGTGACCAAAACATAGTGATTATTTTATAGATTTGCTAAGTTCGAATCCTGGCTTTAATAATAACACTTTTCAATAATTAGTCGGATAAACAGTTACCTGTAGGTAGGCAACCTATGGTTGACAACCACTGGCAAATTTAATTTCCAAAAAAAAATAGTGGCCCTTGATATTGGTGTTGCTAATGAGTTAATTTTTATATAAAATGAGATATTTTATTGATTAAATCAAATAAAAATTTGAATTGTAACTATTTTCTAATGACGCATCTCTCGCGTCATGGGCCTCCCTGAAGGTTTCTTCAAGACGCGCTAGGCGCGTCACGGGACAGGAGTCGGTTAAGAATAGTGCTTATTCTTCAAGAATTGATCATTAACAACGCCGACATTAATATTTTCAGCAGCTTTAAACTAATTAACACATTATTGAAATCAACTAAACAGGTCCACTGTAGTACTTCAACAAACAACTCCATCAAACTACAATTCCACTACAACCAACCCGAGCATTTGGAGCCAACTTTCCACCTCATCGTTTCCTGCCGCGCATGAACTGGAGCGCCTTCTGCATGAGCGGCGCCTTCTTCTTCTGGAAGCTGCTGGTGGAGGACACGGCGGCGGGGGGGGCGCGGACAGACCCTCGGAGGACGTTGGAGGACGAGGCGAGCGAGGCCACGCGCGCCGCCGGGCTGGCTGACGACAGATGCGCCGTGCCGTGGATGGCCTGGCGGGTTTTACTCAGTTAATATAAAAATTAACTTTTTTTGTTACACACACATTTTCACATTAACAACATAAGCCGTATAGGCGTAAAAATGATCTGTTTTCAAGCTCAGGATGGGAGTTATAATGCTTCAGAGTGACAAACTTGGAAGAGCTGTACGGAAGAATTTGCCTAGTAGTGCCTTTGCCTAGTAAATAAATCAGTTCGTCTTTTTCGCTAAAACTCGTGAATGGCTAGACTGATTTGGATGATTTAGATCTTAAAATATTTGTAGAAGTTCAGGAAAGGTTGAAACAGTGAGAAACCAAAATAATAAATAATGGAAAATACCTAAAACGATGGCAATTTAAATGTGTTGTTACAGGTTTGTGTAATAGGGCCAACAAGATTTGCACAAATGTTATTTGCAAATGTTAACAACATTTACTTTACTTCACAACTATTTAAATAAGCTGTTAGCATGTTCCCATGTTAATTTTATTAACATATGTATTTCAAAGTATGTAAACTATATGTATTTGTAGACTTACTTGTTTTCTGGCAATATTTCTCGGTGGCTTCACAAAAGAATCGGCATATGCCATTTTGGTTTGTTTGATAGGCGCTTTCTTAGCCTCCTGGGCGATCCTAATATTTTGAGTGAGCGACTTTAACTTGTGCTCTTGTTCTTCTTGGCATCTCTGAAAACAATATTCGTCATTCAATAATAAGAAATCTAAAACAATACTGTAAAGTATAAAAGGAGTAACATATAAAATAATGTTTCTTTTACCATATACATCTCACGCCATGTTTCCATTTCTTGTCTTTTTTTGTTTCTGAAGTTCTTCTCGCAGAACGTTTGCCACAAATGATCCGTATCTTCCATGAGATAAGGGTTATAATGCTCCAGCACAAAAAGTTGTTGCGGCGTGGCCCGATCCACTACAGGCTTTAATATTTCATATGGCACACCTCCAGTGTATTCTAAGGCTGAAATTAAAATATATCAATTAACACATGAAACTATGAATTGCCAAGATATTCTGATATAAGTATTCTATAGTTATTATCAAACAATTAATGTAGAAAGTGAGGATGTATTGTGTACACCAGAAAGTCACATTGACTAAAATTTACAGAAATAAAAAAGTTCTGTTAGTAGTTTCCGCAGGCGCGAAAATTGATTTTAAGAAAATTAAAAGATTAAATTCGTGGTAATTCAATCGCTATTTACGTTAGTACATTTAATTCTTAGGTCAAGATATAGCCCATTTTAGATATGGGTAATAAGCAATGTTGTCTGGTACTTTCGCCCCTTCTAATGTATAGATCAAATTGCTTCCGATTAATTTCGTTACATAAAGCTATCAGACCTATACTCGACTTTCTCTTGTCCAAAATATAGTATAGAAACAATAAAGATTAAACCGGTCATTATGTTTGTAAAATATCACTACAAGGGATGTAAAAAGACTGCTCCCGAAAACAAAAACTGGGCATTTCTGGAGGTTTGTACTGGTTACGTTTTGAGCAAAGACAATTTTTTTTAATGTTTTTATTTTTTTAAATTAATTGTAAAATATTGCATTTATACCTACTATCAGATTTTGCGATGATTGCAAATTAAATAGTGTTTTAATTTAATTTGCAATGTAAATAATCGCACCTGAACCAACAGTTGATGTGTGAAAGATTATTTCAAGCGGCGAATATGAATTTTCAATTCATAATAACTTTTTTAAATTGAGTTTTCTGTGTATACTGTATGTGAATTAAGTTACTATTGAGGCTCAAGAATGCATGTTTTAGACTTTGTAAGTGGTCTTTTTACACCAGTTATATTCCAAAATTCAGCCTTCTTAATTCAGTTGTTTTGTTTTAGCAGTGCCTCGATAGTCAGTTAGGAAAGACAAACGACTTTATAAAAATATAATGTGCATGTTGGCAAAAAGGAAATTAGCAGTCTTACATAATGTCGTGATTGATTTTTAATCAACACCATTTTTAGTCACAATATTTCTGGATTCATTTGTAAGTAGTTGTTTTTGTACTTTCAGTTCTAGTTCCTATGTGATTTTAATTAACGAGCCAAGGCAGGAGCCGTTATACATATTTATATTTTAATATGTGTGTTTTTTAAAACAAATCAAATTCAACATTGTAATAACAGAAAATTCATTATTCCATGATTGTTGTATATTAAGAAACTATTTTATCTTGAAAATGATTGGCATTTATGAAAAATTATACTTTAATTATAATTGAAATGCATGAAACACACACGTACATATATATCAATTATTTGATTATAACTGAACTGAAGAAATTAATGGTGTTAAATTAATAACGTGACTTTATATGTAAATAATTATGGTAAAATGTGTTCAGATATGAAAAATTTTGCAAAGATATTTTTAGATTCTTTAGATCACGTTAATCCCTTTTTTATGATGTTAAATTAACCACAAATCCTTATGTGACACATCTTACAATTTTCTTCTCTATTTTCAAACTTAAATGAAATATATAGGTATAGGAAAATAATTTCTCCTTTCTTTTTAATGTATGATTAATATGGTTTTTCAGCATATAATCATTTTTTATACAGCTATAATGAAAGCTTCTCATTATATTAAATTAAGATTCGATTTTGCAGAGGGGGCCTTTAAATATAATTTAAAAAATAATTATTCTAGACTTACCATCAATATGTGTTTGTAGCACTTGCACACATAGTTCATACAATGATGTTACTTTCCCAATCACTTTGTTACCGGAATACACTTTAGTTCTGAAAAATTAAAAAATATTCTATAAAACACAAGACTACATGATCAAATTATATGTTACTTTATTCAATTTTAAGTTCATTACATCATAAATATGTCTTAATATATGAATGTTGGGTTTTTTTTTGAGTTAATACATTATTTTACAAGGTTTTTAAACTAACCTTTGATTTTTCGAAGAAATAGACACATTCAAGGCTTCTTCATCAGTAAAATGCGGTAGGAATTTCGGTGGTGGTCTTGGCTTATAATTAGTTGATATTTCAGGTAACGAAGAGATTTCAATTTTAGGCAATGGAGCCAATTTTGCTGATGGGGCTAATAAATTAGCTGGACTTAACTGAAAAATAAATGTTAATTGTAATAAAAGATGGTAAAACCCACTTGTTTTATTTGAAAACTAAAATTAACACTTACATCATCATTCCATGAATCTGACGGTGACAAATCTTTTGATTTTTCTGGCACCTTCTTCTTGGGTTTAGCAGGGCTTATCATACCCAAGGCTTCAGCAAAGCTGGCACCTACAAACAAATTAATAATCATTAACTTTCATTGTTTTTATGATAAATAGGTAATTAATGTGTAAACTTAAATTTACCAGATTCGCATCCAATTCCATCATCACTATCTTCGTTGCTATCACTTTTAGACTTTTTCTTTGGTATGTCTTCCTTATGTTTACTGCTTGATTTGCTAGACGACGAACTAGACTTGTGTTTACTTTTCTCACTACTTCTATCTACACTCTTGTCTGATTTACTCTCTTTTGTTTTGCTATCGTTAGAGTGTTTCTCACTTTTAGAATGACTTAGTTTTTCCTTGGAACTTCTACTTGATTCCTTGGGTTTTTCCTTAGAGGACTCTTTACTAGAGGAACTATGTTTTTCTTTAGAACTACTGCTACTAGATTTATGTTTATTGCTAGACATGTCTTTTTCGGATGAGCTTTTATGTTTTGGTTTATCACTTTTGTGTGATTTGCTAGTTTCATGCTTATCTGATTTACTTGAGGATCTTTCACTGGACTTATGTTTTTCTGATCTAGGTTTCTCTGAACTGGATTTATGTTTTTCTGTACTACTACTGTGTTTGTTAGGCTTTGAATCATCCTTGTATTTTTTTTCACTGTCTGAATTTCTATGGCTGTGTTTTTCTGAATTTTCTCTTTCGTTGGAACTCTTGTGTTTGCTGGAAGATTTTTCTCTTGATGAGGACTTTTCTGTAGAGTGATGTGATTCAGATTTGTGATGCTTTGAAGAATCATGGGGCCGTTTTGCAGATGATTCAGTGTAATGATCACTATGACTACTGTAAGAACTTCTTGATTTGTGTTCAGTTTCTATTTTAGGCTCTGTTTTTATTTTAACAACAGGTTTTGTTTCTTCCTCTGACGATTCTGAATCACTTTCACTACTGTCCGAAGAATTATCACTGTTACTTTCCGGTTCTTTTTTGATAACTGGTTTTTGTTCATATCCATTTCTGTTGCTAAAATCAGTGCTCTTTGATCTCTTTCTGTCTTGGTCTTCTTCCTGTATACAGAAATGATAAATTTAAAACTCATAATCACATTGTACAATATACCATATATTTGGCAAGTAATAATAATCATTTACAAAAAAATATAATCAAACAAGTGTTAGGTATAAATAATAACCCGCAAAACCACAAGTTGAGATAAATTTAAAAGTGCTCATAAATATTTAAGTAAATACTGACCTCACTACTATGGTACTTCCTTTTGTTCCCACTGTGGTCTCCATTTATTTGTTTGTTTTCTGACTTTGTTTTGTTTCCATTGCTTCTTTCCTTTGTTTGAGAGCCTCCTGTGTTGTCATCTGAATCCTTTTCCTGTCCATGTCCATTGTAGTTTGAACCTTAAAACAGGTTCAATGTAAACAAGTTTTAAAAATGTACTATGAAAGAAATAGGTTACAAATATACTTTCCTTTTGCAGCATGGATTGAGAATTGGAATATGACACAAATCACACATCACATTTATATAAATATAGGTATATTACAAACAGATTCTATAAAAGTTAAGTCAACACAGAAACACTACATGGCATGCGATGATAACTTTAGTAAAGTCAACTAACTGTCATTGTGGTCTCCTTCTTGGTCACTTTCTTCGGCAGCTACCATTAGCTTCCACTTGTAAACCAAAGATCGGGCAGCCTGCCCGACTTCTCCAGGCTCTTTCCTGAGAGCATTCACAGTCCGACCCACACCAGTCTCTTGCAAATGCCCCACAGTCACATCCAGTTGAAACAACTTGTCTATGCATTTTAGTATCTACAACAATAATATGCTTTATTATAAATACTTTATACTGACTTCATATATACTAGCACAAACTAAACATTGACAGTCTTGTGTTAATGAGGTATGGTATTGAGGATATAGAAAATTGAGTAGACTGTTTTATTTATTTGGCTGTTTTATACTTGGTTTTAAAAAACAAAGAAATGCAGCAAATGAGTAATGGTAATATGAATTTATGAGATGGAAGTGCGCAAATCCTTTAGATTACTTAAAAATTATCCTGAAACACTACATGGCAGCTGAGGAGGAATTACACTTACTTTTTGCTCATCATCTGGATATTTTTCAATAGCATGTTGATAGTGTTTCACTAAATCTAAAACCGACGCCATACCAACAAAGAAATAACAACAAAATTATTTTTTCCTACTAAAAAACGAGTGCCAGCTGGTAAGCAGGCACCATTTTTGTACATCTGTCAAATACGTGTTGACGTAAAAGGAAGTTGGTCTATTGACCATAGACTAAATCGATCAATCTTGAAATTTATTCGGAATCATCATTCCAAAATTCGATTCTAAGATTAGTGGAATAGCCTTTGAGTATTAAGCCAATGTAGATGACAAGAGCTAAGCTACAAGATCATTTTTTTCACTTTTAGCGGGGGACGGGGAACGTTAGTGATGTGACAAAATTTATGATTGATTTTATTTCACTGAATGAGTGAAGTTTCTTATTGTGTGCCTGCTATATTTATTTAACCCTTAAATTGGCAAGATGAGTTAAGTCCAAATTAAACTTTCTTTTTGAACTTTATCTATTTGTTATAACCTACAATGCATAAAAAAAAATTAAAAAAATCCTACATTTTCAGTTTTCGCGAAAATGAATGTACTTCACGAATGACGTTGCCAGTTACTGAGTAAACTATCTATGTACTAGGAGGAGTACGTTGCCATGAATACGACAAAATTCATTTATTTATTTTTATCATTATTTATAAAAAATAATACAATTATCCTTAATAATATTACTTGTAAATGTGAGAATGTGTATGTCTTTCTGTCTGGATGTGTGTTTCGCTTTTAAGTAAAAACGGCTGTACCGATTTTAATGAATTAGGAATAAAGGTAGGTCGACACCCTAAAAAGAAAATAGGATACTTTTTCCCGCAGAAATAAGCCACATTCCCACGGGAAAAGTCATTTGGATGAAAACGCAGGGCTAATTTTATATAAAATTGAAGAAAACAATATAATTTCGGCTTTTAAACGGCGTCCTGGATAGTGAGATCAGCATGTCCCAACTGAGGGTAGTCGACCACCCCTGTCTGCCGGAACCAAAGCTAAAATCTTGTGCGAGCGTCTTAACATTAAGCACTGTAGATAAATCGAAAAACATGCTCTACAATTAAATAAAAACACCCCTTATGTGGGTATAACACCACAAAATAAATAAAAACTTATGTATAGAGCTTGGCAATGTACTTCGTGAATACCGAAGTCTGTTAAGTGTAATTTACCGCTTATTTGGCAATGGTATTTACGGAGTACACTACACAAAATCTTGCGCGCCAATAAAGTCATTATTATGTAACTTTATCATAAAATAACTATAGTAGGCACCCACGTATCTCTTTAGCAATGTAATTCCAAATAAATATTATTTACCAAAAAAATCGTTTAAAAATATCAATAATACGGTTCGCAGACACATCGGGCCGCTTCGCAGAAATTTTGTTTTTACAGTTTTATATAAATAACAAAAAACTGATAAAATTAGTTTCTAACAAAATTAGTGAAATTTCAAGTCATACCATATAAAAATATTTAATAATTTATAAATAAAAAATGTTGTAGATTTTTTTGAAATCAGTGTACTCCGTGTATACCAATATCAATTTTAGGGTTAACTTTAAAAAGTAAATGTTAACTTTGAAGAAATACGAAGGAAATGTCAATACTCCAGAGCACATTTTTAAGACACTTTTAGTAAGGGACGAAGTTAACGTGAATATTAAATAGCAATTGGATATAAACAGCTACAAAAAAGGATCTTAAATTGAATTAAACAGCGTTTTTATAAAAGAGCTGTTTATACTGGCTAGGTACTAGAAATACAATTTAATATGGCACTACTTAGGCTACTAAGCTGAGCTACCGCGCATAGAGCCGTTTCGTTTAATCATTTAATGAATTTATATCTGCTTCGCTTCCTATTTCCCAATTAAAATATATAATAAATTACCTAAATTACTACAAAATGAAACAAAAATACTGTATTCCTAAATCATCTAAAAAATACTTAATAAATAAAAAAATATTAAGTATACCATTGACGAATATTTAACAGAAAAATAAAATAGTTCATACATAATAATTTGCTCCTCCTCACCGGCTGGAGTCGCCGAATCTGCCCTGGGCTGAAAGAGAGGGGTTTCCCCAGTACCCTCAACCCACCTCCAATCCAAATCGCGAAGGATCGAATGCCGCGGCCAACACCGCACCATCCGACCTCCCACGATTATGCCCCTGGGTGCACGACAGAACGGGGCCAAAGCCTCTGCTGAAGCCTCCCCTGGGGTACAACTGACCCGGCCGAGCCCGGCCAGAGCTTCCCCTCCAGGCGCATCAGCACCTGGTGCCAGTTGGAGTAGCCCCTCTCGTGGGCCGGTCTGCCTCACGACTAGCCCCTGTGTGGGATTTCGCCATCCCGCAACAATGAACCCTAAAAGGAGCACGATCGCGGGACGCCCAGAGCGCACCGGGCCGAATTTCTTCCCTGCCCTGTGGAACACAAGTATTCCAGGAAAGAGGACGGCCACACAGCCCACGCTTACCCGGGTGTTTTCAAGTATTTGGCTACATGTTATGAACTATCTATATGATGCTTTACAAACCTGTAAAGCAAACCTTTTTATTAATCATTAGCTTGTCTGAGAAAAAATACGTAAAAATTACCAAAACTAAACATTTAGCTATTATAACTACAAACTACAATGTCATCAAGTGCTTATGTTTTTAAAGTTATAGGTGTCTCATACGATATTTATGTTTAATCGTTGCAGCGAAATTTTGTGAAAAATAAAAAGTTGATAAAAAATTAAGATTTTCATTTCAAACTTATTGTTTCTTTTCATTATTCAGGGTGTTCTTTTGGGGACGAAGTGACACCTAAAGTAAATGGGCCTAAAAAACTTAATGTATAAAAATCAAAAAACTCGTAGAACTTGTGGTCGAAATTCGAAATTCGAAAATATCATTGATGCTAATTATATTAATTCAATAGTTATCCTTCGATAGCGCTGTGTTTTTTGTCAAAAACTTACTCACTAACATTTACTTTTACATATATTTTGACTTATTTACCTACAGTACATTGGGTGATATTTTACTCCAGGAAGCTTTGCTTTGTGCTTTTCTGTTATCATAATAAGATTAAGTGTTGTTACCACGAGTAGGCCATAGAAGTTTCTCTATTGTGATTTATAGGAATCATTCTTACTATTGTATATGTTACGTGCGAAGAAGACGGAGCTAGCGAAATCCAAGCGTTGTCTCTTTCTATTTCTGCAGTATAGCGGATTTAAAGTTTTCATAAGGACTGTCCTAATGCTAAGGGCGAAGTATGACCTATGTCAACGACTACTTTCAAGCCGGGCCCTACGCATTGTTAGCCTACGAAGACGCACCCTTTATGATTTCACCAACACCTCTGACCTTGTTAAATGAGATTTTACCAAGTTTATGGCGGAGACCCTTTTTATCAAAGTAACTAGGATTTTAACAACGTTGGTCTCGTAATGATTTATTTTATTTAGTTACGTATTAGGGTGATCCAAATCTTTAACTTTCTGTCAATATTCTAGCTAAAGAAATAAATACTCAGCTAAATGTGGTTCTTCCGAGTATTTTATATATTAACAGTAACATTTTGTCAACTCTACATTGTAAGAATTACTCTGCTGTATCCATTAAACAGGTGCGTATGAGATGACCGGCTGTATAAGGCTCGGCGCCATACTAGTTTCCCACGAACCTCTTCATGACCTTAGTACCCTGGTAATTATTTAAGTAGGTATATCCTACAACCTTCTTGTATTTAAGACGAGAACACTTGCTTTACTCTAAATTAGGTGTAATGTTTGCTTAAGCATTTCCTGAATGTCACAAATCGCCTATATAAGTAAATAATGTTATGTTTGTTTTGTTCTCACCTTTGACTTTAAAGGGTGTTAATTTCCAAGTTTCTGTCGTCCTTTCTTGAAGCTCTTCTAAAGTAGGGCAATGTTTGTGTTGTAGCACGATTTTAGCTTTGTTGTAACAAACACGTTTTCCTAAGAAAATACTCCGTAAAAGGTTAACGTTAAGTATTTACGTATTTAAAGTTGCTTACCCGTCACTAAATATTAATTGCATAGGTTTTGTACATTGTTTGTAACTTACTTTTAACGGACCAATAAAAACAATCCTATTTTAATAAACAATTTTTATGACCTAAAAAATAGATATGTTTTTAATTCATATATGTAGTTATCATACTATTGAAAGTCATACATTTTATTGATATACGTTGCGAACGCCTGAAATACATGTCAATGCTTTTGTTGCTAGTAACGCAACCAGTGAAAATTGCTTGTCATAAAATGTTAGGAGCAAGCGTTTGGTACGAAGTAAATAAGTAGGATTACATAACTATATAAATAGTCATAAATAACTAAAATTATATATTTTGTATCAATTGTCTTAGTAAACCAAACTTAAATTTAAGTTTTAAAATATAAGGTATATCTACAACCTGCAATGTAAAAGACTTCAACGCGCATGCCGGTATTACCAGATCAAAACGTTTTCTAACTATAGTTTAAGACTATTAAGCAATTTCACATCGAAGTTATATTTATGAATTCCGAGGAACTGCAATATTTCGTAGTATAATACCAAATAACAATAATATTTTGATGGTCTGATAATTTATGTGTTAGCAATAGGTCACTGACTCCAGAGATTGAGCTATTAAACGAATAAGTCTAAACATAACCATTGCTTTAATACCGAGCTTTCATCAGCAAACGACGTTCATAAACGCAAATTCCGAAACTAAAAGCATATAAACGTAAATTTGGTTTCATGTCATTTTCTGTAACAAGTCGCCGCAAGCTCGTTCAATATGAAAATGGCCGGTCACCGCCCCTTACACCTTACAATGGCAATTCTGAGTATTATTTGAGTGTGGCTTTATGCGGGTTCCTAACGGGGATATACGGCGATGTTCCTACGTGGCCGGCCCGGGGCTGGTCGATTGTTATCATTCGGGGATCACAGTACCAGCTGAGTATCTTAGAGAATTGAATGTGGACCGCGGAAGCGACTGCGATCCCCACGAGGGCGGCCGCGTAGATCGCGATATTTACTTGTATGCAAATCCGAAGCTTACCGTGCGACCGCAGTCTGATGTGATAATAGCTCCGTGCACCATATAGAGTGATATTACACGAGATACACGTGTAGATAAACCCGACTGTAATAGAGACAAAGGGACAACTACTTCGAATAACAGGCACGGCCAACGCGATAATAGACTATTATGCCGTAATAATATTTCTATTATCAGTTCTAGCGGTCCCATTTATGAATTAAGATTACGGCTACTTGAATAGATCCTAGCTTCTTTAAAATTAGAATTCGTTTTCAGAAATAGTCGGAAATATTTGCAATTAAAAAGACATTAAAGCTTTATTATGTACCTGGATACGAACACACAATTAGAAGTATTATAAAAATAATTACTCATTGCAATTGCATTTTGTATTATCTTCTGAAGTTCTACTTATTATTGGCGGAAGCTCGATAACAACCCTCCAACATACTTGTGATATGTCGAACACTCTGTACAAACATGGCGCGGTGAAATAGTGAAGTGTGGCTAGTTCTGCCGCATCACTTCCTGCGCTTGCGTGGAGATACCATTGTTACATGCAACTCATACTCATTATAGATGGGATGCAATCCGCAAAATTGGATTCCGGGTAATCGCGGGATTTGCAATATTCTGAAACAGTCTAAATACGTGGTAATTTTTTGAGCTAAGAAAAAATTCGCGGGTTTCGGCATCTTTTAGGTATTTTTTTCATTTAAATTTGTAAATAAAGGACATTTGAATGCGCTAAAATTCAATGTGTTGGGAATAAGTCGCGCAAAAACACCATTGTAAGGGTGGGCGGGTCGCTAGTATTTCATATACATTTAAAAGTCCCATACCTATTAAACCTTACGTATACTTTTTGTCAGCCTTATTTCCGTTTGTTTCTGATCTCGTAATCCCGCGGGCTTCAACTTTTGCTATACCTAGTGCAAGCGCTGCACTCAATGTGAGACACTCATGGCTGATTATAAGTAAAAGATCAATCTTTGCTAATGAGCTCGAGCGCAGCGCAGGCCAATTTGGCGAAAGCAGTTTTTATTGCAACATGGATATTTAGTAGGTACCATCTAGTCGTTGCAAAAGCGGATATTCCACTCTTTTTGCTCGTTATTTGCCTTGTTTATTTTCTGTAATGACTTTATACTCAACTTAAAGTGAATCTTGTGTTCGTTCGATGAAAAACTAAACGAGCGATGAGATCGATATTACTCGCCAATTAGACATGTTCCTTAGAAAAAATAAAAGACGTTTTAATAAAAGAGACCTCAAAACCGTGTTGTCTTTAAAATAATTTAAGCTGTAAAAAATACTACTTACTGAACATAAAACTATTTCGAGTTAACTAATAACTTTAATAAACTTTTACTGTTTTAAGGGCCGATTTTTCAATAGATAGTTAAAACGCCAGATATCGAACAGGCAGATAGCTTTAACTGAGACGAATAATAAAGTTTCAATTTTTCAATGGCCAGATAACCCTCTGCTAGCTATCCTAATGATATTTGTGCAAGAAAGAGACATTCTTATATATTTTACAGTTGTTAGAAAAGGACTGTAAACTTTCAACGCATTGACAGCGGGTGTCCCAATTGACAAAAAATTTAGGTAAGACATCAAGACTTGCCGTCAACGATAATACATAGATATACCGAAAACTAGATGGAGCCCACCGAAAAAAAATACAAATAAAAGTTACAAATACAATATATTTTAACATGTGTCTGTAACTTTTGAGAAAGTATTTCTATCTTATTATATTGATTGCTAAGAATATTTTTGATGCTTTTTTAAAAAATCGATTTGGTATTTCATATACTCAGAGATACTTTATGTTACTGTATGTCTTAATAACTACTTAGTATATTAATATAATTCTCAAAAAATCCTCATTTTGATATAGCGTATCTTTAGCAGTGTGTTATTTGTGACACGCACACATCAAACGTATTACTCCATCTAGAAATGTATACATCTGTGATGTCAACAATAGCTTACTGCACAGATATTCAAAATTAAACCTCTTGTGATATATATTTTCGTCCCGTTTTGATAACTATACATTATTGCCTTCAAATAAAGTAAAATATCCATGGTTTTACAAAAAATAAGCAAAACACAAATAAATTATCCTATATTTACATACGCATGATGACAGAAACGTCAAATAATCTGTTAGATAACTGCTTAACTGAGGCAAAAAGAGGCAGCTAAGTTTATCCGGCAGTTATCGAGTTTAACCTTCTGTTAGAGCTTATCCGTTAATTGAAAAATTCACAATCTTGCTATCCATAGAATAAGTCCTATCTGAAGGCTTAACTGACTATTGAAAAATCGGCCCTAAATTAAATTAAAATTTGTAAGTATACGAACACAACTTTCCGTAGACTTTAGATTTTTTTATACTTATAGGAAAATATAGATAAATAAAAACTAAAGTTATTGCGAACATTAAAAGGGGAAATTATAAAATTGAAACATAAATAGCTTGTCTACCAGGTTATAGTGATACAACTTTCTTTTCTAGGCATATGCCTATAATTGACACTTCATTGAATATTAACTAAGTAACATAAATAATAAGTCAACGCGAATTAATAGTTTGAACTTTGTGACCCAGTGTGATTACAAACATTATTGTATATTGAGTTCGAAACGAAGTCTATTGAAATATTAGTCACGTAGTTAAGCTTTTAATTGGTTACCTAAATACATAAAGTATGGGTACGGTGAAGTCCTAGCAACATTTGTATGTGGTTAGTTACATGCTCACTTGCAATAGTAATTTTAAATAGTATGAGAAATGGGTTGACTGTTTATCTTACATTGAATGTATCGTCAAAATTGAAACTGCTAAGATCTTCATACGTAATTCGATTCATAAACTGGAGACCTGAATTGGTGTTTTAAGACATCCAAATTAGGGTACCCACTGAGGTTAGTGTAAATATGGTCAACACATAGAGTGTACTAATTTCTAATGTACATATTTAGATAAGTAAGTTTCCAAATTGGTTCAAACATAGAGTTGAACTTAAGCCCTCCGGGTCAACTGACCACGCCATAATGGTGTTATTAATATGCATTTTCTAATAATATTCCATCCCTGGTAATTTGTATGCGACCTCATTCCATATATAAGTTGGGACAATGTAAACCCAGTTAGAAAATCGAACTAAGCCTTGAGGGTTCGAACACATGAGTAAAGAAACTGAACAGAGACAAAGCTTCTAAAGAGCTAGCAAAATTTATACCTATTTTGGTAGGGTTGGCACAATTGAATAAATTAAAAATATAAATGTACTTTTTTTTCAAATTTTTTATTAAAATGGTTTTTTTTTTACAAATTACATACTCTAAATATTTTTTTTTTATTACTTTTGGTTTTTAATAATTTGTTGTGTCTTTTAATCGAATGATAAATTCTAAATCTAATATAAAGTTTTTTCAAATAAACCAATGGGAAACACTCACATGGCATATGAAATGTACAATCTTGCAAACGTGCTAATATTTCATTACCAATATTAACATTTTTAATATGAAGATCAAAATATTCGCGAAATTTTTGCTCAAGCAATTCAACAAATTCAATAAAATTGTCAGGAGGTATTATCAAAAAACCTGATTTCACACTACCTTCATTAAAGTCCTTATAATGGCAAAAAAAAAAATCTTTTCCTATATTTTTAAATACTTTTTAAAAACTAAAACAAAAGTATTACTACGTATTATGTGAGAAACTCGAAAACAAAAACAAAACACGCACAACGTTCGAGCGTCGCGTCACGCCTGCACGCCCTGAGATTGACCACTGGCTGATCTAGTTTGAAGCGGTTTCGGCTCATACGTGACAAGCGGCCAGTGGTCACGCACACACACGCGTTGCACTTGTAGTGATGTACCTGTCACAGCGCATTCGTATGTAGCTTTGTCTCTGTTCAGTTTCTTTACTCATGTGGTTCGAAGGTGCGTTATGTATGCAGTTAGTACGCCTCATGGACCTTATTACGACATCATCAATGTGATCGATGTCCTGTCTGCATTCAGCCTGTTTGATTTCTACAACAGTTAGGTATCTCTTCAGTTGTGCCGCCACATCTCGACTGAACTAAGTACGTAATGACGGAATGTTCAAATAAGGTAAGTAGGTGAGGAATTCTCTAAATAATGCACATTCAAGTGGGTGGAGCAAATGTTTGAAGTTTAACGGCTTAGCTAATGAAACGTTAATGCGTGTTTGTTAATTGGCGTTTGAGTGGTTGAGTACTTGCGTTAATGAATTGCGATAATAGCGATTTTTCGGAGCAGTAGCCGATTAGTTTCCGAGGCTGGGGGGAGTACTTCTTAAGTTTTTGTATCAATTAAATTACCTGAAATTCGTTGATTAAGTATGTAAAGGCTTATACCATTTCTTGTTATTCAAATACATTCAACGAAAACACAGCTTTTAACACAATTTACTTATTAAAAGTCACAAAGTAAGTATCCAATTCTGCTGGCGATTTCTCCGCTAAAAATACCTTAACAAACAAACGATTAAGATCATTGTAAGGGCCTCTTTAAATTATAGATATTAACATTTCAAGATTGTGTTCTACTGACTCTAATTTACTTAAGCTGAGAAAGGTGCGCTGACCACAGTGTAAACGTGGCTAAAGAATCCGGGTACGTGTAATTTTCTTCTATAATTCCGATTTTCATTACTTACTGAGCTCGTGGGGTCACAACCTACTCTAATTAGCTTAGATGGTTATAATTTAAACTCTCGGTCACGATTTGCCAATTTACCTCAAATAAGCTTTTGTCTGGTAAGCTCATCAATCAAGTCAAACGCCCAATGCACGCAGATATGTAACATTTACTAGCTTTATGTAAGCAAATACATCTTTACAAACTCATTATGTTCTTGGGCAGTTCATTAAAGAGAATTCTAAAATATGTCGGCTATAAAGATGGTTGATAAAGCACAAAACTAAAGATGGTTTAATAGACAGTTGTTTGTCATATAATTTGAGTTACTTGCCAAAACCGTTATTTATTTAAAGCCAACCCGTTTTTTGAAAGATCGACAATCGCTTCCTTGAAATAACCTTGTGGTGAAATTAAATGTAATTCAACAAAATGCCTTTTAAACAAGTATTTAAACGGTTGTTATTTCGCTTTTGGTATTTAAATGGTAAAATAATATTTACAGCCCCGAAAAATGATTATTGTTTTTAGTCAAGGAGAAAATTACTTATGTAAATACACAAGTTTACCGATTCGTAAAATTGTATTTTTTCAGTAATTTCATGTAAATATTTATGTTTTAAGGACAAATACCCACGTATCTTTTAGAAAGCACTAAGGTGTGTTATTGTACAATTGAAATGCGATTTTGCGATAAAAAAGCTCCGTAGATTGACAGGCGTATACCAGTAGACAGTATTTAAGTGGACCAAATAGTGAACCGTTATCAATTTGGGGCCCACGCGTGGTAGTAAATAAACTAATTAGATGAAACGCCTCCAGTTGTAGGCTAGACTCAGTTTTTATAGATGCAAATAAAAAACAAGCGTTTAAAATTCAGTTCTAAAGATAAAAAATGCTTCGTAGATTATACGTCATATTTTTTGTAGTTTATTTACAACTTGCAAATTCTAATAATTTTCCCCTATTATCCTACTATTTTATAAGGATTCCTTGTAACATATGCTTGTTCAGATGACATAAAGTAAATTATTTCCCTTTCCCTTATTTTGTTACAAATATAAATCTCTTCAATCATTGTTTAACTCACCCTTAAAAAATCGTCATTCAAGGCTCATTACCTTATTACACTTGGTTTACCTCCGTCGCACTCCCAGGCATGTGTCTTCACTCTCAGCCCTCAATTCCGTTATGATTGATCCGTTTCATAACTATGATGGTCCTGACGTAACTCCTAGAATTATCCGTCAGATGGCGCTGACAGGGAAGTAATAAGAACGAACGCTCGTGCGTGAGTTAGTCATGGCTGAGCCGCGCATTAGAGCGCCTTAATCTGAATGATTAGTAAAGGGACGTGCTATAAAAATATGAATCTAGTCTGGATGTATGGGAATAAGGAATAAAATAGCTTGGCAAAGTGATTTAGTATCAAAAAATACATTTTCAATAAAAAGTATTCAGATACTACGCCAACTAACTCCCAAATAAGATTTGTTATGCTTCTTGGATAATTTAGGTATTTAAAATGGACTGGGATAAATTCCAGTTATTTTGTTTGGTTCTTACTTCTAATTGTACCTGGAAACCGTGCTTGGTAATTAAAAATATAATTAAAACCAGACTTTTAATTTGACTTTAAACTATTAATTTTAATATTGCCTTCTAATTTATGCATCAGTGTTTTTCCCGTAAATTGTAAGATTAGTTACAGCGGTAAACTGACGAGTAGGTATTGGCGCGAGTACCTAAGTATTTATTATTAAACCCAAGTCGTGAATAGTAGGTCATTTCATTGTTTAGCTGCTCAATTACAGACACCTTCACCAGTAATCAACTAAATACAACTATAATTACGACACTATCTCTAATTTGCTCAATATAATAACTCCCATTTTTTGCCTACCAAAAAACTGACGTGCGAATAGGTGAGCGCTTTTTGCGAGCGAGCCTCGAATCAAAGTGTTTGCGATCTGATAGTGTAAGAGTCCATTAAAGGAAAACACCAGCACACTTGTAATGATGTACCAACATCCGTCAAGATGCTATCAGGAAATAATAAAAGTAATGAATAATAAAGTGTTTGTATGACCGACGTTGCTCTTGGCTGTTTGATTTGGTTTTGTTCCGCTGGCGAAATGTGTGCAAATTAACCGTAACGCGATGATAGCCAGTAGGTTACCCGAATAGTTTAGATAACGAACTCGCATATGCAAAGTAAACCTTGCTAATTATCACTTAAAAATATAACGAGGTTTGTTTACAGTTAGATCCTGCGTACCTTCTGACTGTTGGTTTGTAAAAAAGGCTTCAGATCAAGATTAGAGCAACAAATTGCGTATTATTGTTACCTGAATCAGTTCAACACTCGTTCATCGACCTGGCATTATTTGCACACCATGTGTACAGACATAGATAAATAAAGTTGACGGATGGTTCAACTGTGATCATATCAGATCTATTATTTACGGTCAGGTGTAAAAACTACGCCTAATCCCATTGCGTCATTCCATTATTTAAATGAACTTGTTTTGATGGCATTAGCTGATATCGATGGATTAATGATGATATTTGCCTAATAAGTTTCTACAGAACTATTATGAATGAATCAGATATCGTTTTGTCATAACACCCATCTATCAGAAGTAAGTGGTAGCTTTTAATAGGTACTAAAATATTTAAGTTGATAGTGATTTAAGTATTTAAGAGGCGTATTTAGTGTTTTTTTACATGGTATGAAATAATTCACTTCTTTATTCACGCATCGGATATTGGTTTTACAAGTAGTTTTAATTTATTTAAGATATACAGGGTGTAAAACAATGCTTCCGAAAACGAAAACTGGGCATTGCTGGAGGGGTAATTAATACGTTAAAAGCAAAAATATATATATATTTTTTTTTATAGTTTTTTTTACCAAATTGCATTTAAACTATAAATTTTCTGCATTACCTACTTCAAATTAAATAGTGTTCTAGTATTATTTGCTATGTAAACCATCGCTTCCGAACCATTAGTTGCGGCGAAAATCACTTTTCCATCATTACAAACTTTTTTAAATTGAGTTTTCTGGGGAAACTGTAAGTGAATTAAGTTACTATTTAGGCTCAAGAATACGTTTCAGGCATCGGAAATGGTCTTTTTACACCCGTTCTATCATTTCATAAATCCCATCTCTATCAAAGTACCACATTTGAATTGTTTTGGCAAAAACGTGTTAATACATACATAAATCAATCTCAACAATCAATTATAAAATTACAACCAAAGTAATTAAGGTCATGATTGTTATTATACTCCTGTTTTTAAATTTAAAAAAAATGACAATGTCGCATGTTTTAAATTACATTAACCATTTTAAAGTTAATTATACAAATTCTCAAATACGAGTACTTACCACCTAATCATAAACTCAGTTTAAACCTTTTAAAACTCAAATATATACACTACATAAACGATTAATAGTAAGTATATGTTATTAACGATCGTATCTTTATTTATCGAAGTTTGAAAAGCGTCAGCCACTTCATAAGCTGATTACGTACTAACATAATTTATGTAGTAACTTCTTAGATTTAAGTTCTAAGTTAATATAAGGTAATGCTGTTTAAGCGTTAAGCGACCCTAAGGCTCGAGAGTAATTGAACTGCCTAGGTCACTAACTTCAAGACAAATGATAATAACTAACAAATTATATTTCTAACTGTTAATGCCTTTAAAGTAATTCGATGCAACTTTAGTATCATAATAAACATGAATTATACCAATCTCTTAGTACTGTCATTAAATGTTAAAATGCGTCAGCAACTTGAAATAATACAAATAATGAACTCCAATAACATATATTTCCAATTATACATTATGTAAGAATAATAAAAACGTGACAAAGTAAGTTAAATACTAATTAAAGTAGATTATATACAGTTAAATACATGTTTGTGCGTGCCGAACATTCAAAGCATTAAAAATATTGTTAATATTATTATTATTACTAAACTTACATCTCTAAATTATGCTTTGAGTATTCGGAACAGAAATATATGATAAGAATAAATTGGCCACAACATTGCGCTGTACAGTAAAAGACTTTAAATTCACCCTTTATATACAACATGTTCGCATATAATGAAATTCGTGTAAAAGCCACACCTATTCTAAATGGAAGGAGTCTTCTTATTATGCTTTACGACTTATTTAAACGTATATGAAAACCAGTCAGAAATGATTCGACGAAATCCTAACTAAACATTTTCCCAGTCTTCAGAAACATTAAAGTACCTACCTAATTATTACATAAACGACGAAAGATGTGCGTTGCTGTTACTGAGCTGTTAAAAGAAATTTAATTTTAATTAAAAAATATACAATCGGTTTTTCCTTCGATTTTCTTAAAATCTTGGTATCAAATATTTTATTCAATGTAAAAACACACATTATGGAATTACCAATACATTAAAATTAAACAAAAGGCACGTTTATTCTTTTCGTATTCGAGCACGAATATTAATAAGTTTAATAGATACATCAAAAGCGAGTTTTTATACTGTTACATAGTTATTTGTCGCGACTAAGATAAGACGGTAAAGAATTCTAGTCTGTTGCCATGGGAAGTTTATGTCAAAAGTTACAGCGTTAGTACAGTTTTTGCAATTTTTTATGCTTAATAAAACATGTTTCACATAGTCTTGTTACATGATAACAGTACCTATTATCTAGAATTACAGAGAAATAATAATATAAAGAATGTAACGTAAAATTTTATTTTAGCACACGCATAGGTACTCGGTATGAAATTGCTTTGTTGATTATTTCTTAATTCTAAGTACGTACCTAACCCTGTTTAGTGAAATAAAACTATGAAATATATTGTAGAAAATGTATATGTCTAGACTTGTTGGCTACATTACCATTCAATTTTATGGGTCACTGTGGGCATTCCAACAATTTGTCGAAAATATGCGCTTAATAATATCATTATAGCAAAAAGCTTGGTGATAAATAAAAGTGTTATCACGATTTATTATACTCCTAAAATTTACAACCGCTCGATCGCAAATCGATTGAAACATCAATATTCAAATTTGACAAAATTGCAGTATAAAAATCGGTATTATACATTTGAATAACAGTCGTTTTGACAAATCCTATCTATTTTAATTTATTACCACCCACGTCTTTACTTTATTCGACAGATTTATATATTTTTGTTTTTAATTTAAAATCTGACTTGCAAACTTTATCCAAGCTTTTTAACTGTCAAATAAATTAACAGGTAGGTACTTATCTTATCTATAACTTAAACAACATTTATAACTGGTTAAACCTTAACTTAGGCCCAACGTATTTTTTACATTAATATCATAAAACGACCAGAATTTTAGCAAATTATCACTCTTCATCAATTTAGTTCAAAATAACAAAAAACGTCTTAATGACTAGTTTTGACACAATTTGGTGTTTACTTAAAAGCCCAACGTTAGAGTGCCAATTTAGATAAAATAAATTGTTTGATGAGTATAAAATGTCGTGGTTTTGGCAAGAGTGGTTCTTTTGAGACCGTTTTACTATATTATAGTAAAATATTACAAAATTCTAATGAAACACAATTATGCACGTAGGTAGGTACCTTAAAATTCAAAATTGGAATTAGTTTATTCAAAAGAGCCAGATAAAATATCGGTTCCTACTCGTACTTAATAAGTTGCATCCATTTTGGTAATTAACGGTCGCTTGTAAGAATAATTACATGTGAAAATAACTCCATACAAAGGAGGTCGTTGTACTCTGTGGTGTAACAAAAAATGGCGGCAAAAAGCGCGGGCTAGCTGTCAAAATACGCGTCACAGGATTATTTAAATATGTCGCCCGCGGGCGCTAAGTCAAGATACAAACGATCGCTTCATAGGAATGTATCGGCTGAGACTTCCGCTTAGCTGTATTGTGAATTAATTGGTACGGAGGAAAATTTGCTGTTAATGAAAAGCTACAAACGATATAAGGAAAATGAAAGGGGACTCAAACAGGAGAGAGGTAGCTTTAAAGGAATGGGAAATAACAACATTACATTCACACGAAAAATGAAATGAAAAGTAAAAATTAACAAAACGTAAATTTAAAGATAGTCTTCGACGGAACTTATAATTTTCCAAGCAGCACAGTCGATAAGAAACAGGCACATAAATATCTTTACATAATAGTTGAGAGGTTTATTTAATAATATACATTATTTATTACTAGCATTTTAAAATCTTCTGCATATATGTTACCGTCTACAATAATAGTAACGTATTGTTGAACGCTCCCAAGTTTTTACCATGGGATCTGCCTTTGTTTCAATCATTAGTATTGACGCAGCCAATTAAAGGTAACGTGAACAATTATTATACGTGTCAGACAATGTGGTAAGGGAAACGATAAATATCACTGCAGACAGTCCAGATTATCGTGAGTAGCAATATAGATACATAAGTAAAATAGATATGTGATAGTTAAACGTTTTCCCGAGCTTTTTAAATCGTTACAGTAAAATGTGAATCGTTTCACATGGGTTTACGATCGATTTTATCGATATAGTAGTATTGATTAAGAATTAACTTAGTCGTGTGGTCAAATAGTAACTTTAGATAAGTTTAAATGGTTATTTAAAAAGTTATTAAACCACATTAGACATTTACCCTTACATATGAACAAAAAGACAAAACAAACATTCAGATTACAAAAGGAATGCTCAAACTATTTGTCTTCAAATAAATGAAAATTTGTGTCCGCAATCATAAAAGTGTATAGCACCATCATGTTTAAATCTAGAGCTATTTACAATATTCACAATACGGTTTCAAAAATATCGTTGTATCAATTATATTGATACAGCCTCAGATCATTTAGATATTACAATCTAAAGTCTAAGTATACAACAGTCGAGAAAGGAATATATTTCTTACTTTGTCTGGATGCGACAAATGGTGTCGATACTACGAGAACTTGTGGAAAAGGTCTGATGTGATGCCTCGGAGGAAGCCGAACACTTCTGTATCTTCATTGTCTTCTATTTCTTCTCGTTGTACGACCTGTTGAAGAAAAGACATAGTTTTAACATGATAAAATATTATTTTAAAGAAAATAAGAATTTGAATACAAAATTGATATTTTGTTCATTTAATCATACAATATATGATTTTCTAACAGTCTTTTGGGTTTCAATCAGCCTGTAAAGAAGTTTAATTGCAACCTTTGATGACCCAACTAATGACCGGTCTCAATATTCCAACCTCAGTAACTGGAAACTGCTTGTTTTGTTTCAATCGTTTATTGAGATTTATAGAGATCGGTCGTAAATTGATAAAAACAGATCTAAGACATTTCCCGAAGTACCTAATTCAATTCCTTATATTTCTTACAACAGTAAAATTATCATTGCAATACCAATTAATCAACGGAATTTATACATCTAAAAACATTTGTCTTAATTATAATTACATGTTTTTTGGAAGACAACCTTTTGTAGAAACAAAATAGTTTTGTTGGTGAAGAATAATTTTATTTACCTTGTAATACTTAATACATTATTAAAATAATGATAAGAATGTTGAAAGATTATAGCGATCATTGGCACAACAAATATCCTATTCCCTGCGCATAGTTTGATGTGTTTGCTATCGAACCTTCTGCAATGGCCAAAAACTTCGGCTTAATTTGGCCGAAGGTGGCCAAAGCTGAAGCCGAACGTCCTGTCAGACTATAGAAATAGGACAGTTAAGTTTTCGCTTCTCTAAGGCTGCGTATACAACACAAACAAATAATGGAGCACTCGGTTGTAAAGCAATAATTAAAAACGCAATTAAACTCTGGCGAGGAGAAATTACGCATATCAAAATTTATCTTTCATTTTAATTGAGAAGGAAATGAAGAAACATTCAGTGCCGTCTTCGTTAAATTAAAAGTAATCTTAGAATATCACTCTGAAATTTAAACTTCTCATAAAATAATTGATAACAGCTATTATAAGGTTGTTTAGTAAGAAACATAGAAGTTAACGATGAGATTCTTTAATGAATTTGATAAAATATTGTATCCGAATGTTGCGAAACCACATTACCTATGGAGATAAAGTAATGATTGTTTATGATACAATTTAGATTATCAGTCGTCGATAATGTTAAGACATCTTCAAGTCGTATTTTGGTGCATTTTTAAGATAAAAAAATCTGTTAAGATTAGTTGCAACACATAAATGGTGTAGATACGAGGTGATTACATCGATATATGTAGGTTCGTATGCAAAGGTTCAATGTACGTACTCAGTTAAATGTTTGGAAACTAATCTGTAAAGTAGGACCAATATAGAATAAGTGTATGATATAACGTTAGGTATAACAAAATCTGTGAATTACCGTGAAACTCAAGCCTAGTAAAAAAAAGCTGACCATCATGAACGAGCCTTTATGTCTACGATGAATGAGTTTTTTTTGTGAAAGATGTAATTCCTCGTCTATTGTAGTCACTTTTCGACAGTGATTAGCTAATAACCGCTATTAGAGTGCCCCCAACGTTGCGTGTTGACTTCCAATTTTAATATGGCGGTAAGAAAAAACACAATTATCCCTGAAACGGTAACACTAATTCGATCATTTGTGCTCGCGTTACGGTATTTTAATGATCTTTGTTTGGAGAATACAGTAAAAGTTGTAGCAGGTGTTGCAGATTTGTGGGAGTATCGTGAATTGTGCGAATTTTAACTGCCAACAATTCTGAAAAGAAAGTAGTTTTTTTTGAGATATGATTTTAATAACTTTTTTTAGATATGAGATTGTAACCTCAGTAATTTAGAGATATTCCTTAACCCATTGTGATGTAAGTAAACGTTCGACACTCGTTCGTCGAAATCCTCTTAATTTCCGTTGGTTTTAATGACCACTGACTCCAACCTAGGCGTGGGCGCATACATACAGCCGCCGGCGAAATCGAATTACACTCCAAATTAATTAGTGAATTACAACTCGGCGAATGTTACCGTTGCTCTGTGACATTGATTTACAGGTACACCTATGATTTGCAAATGTCATAAATATCGATTTACTATACCGTCGAGTTTACAACGGTACCGCTGGCATACGGTAGAATTTCATCGGTGTCCTTAACGGAGTGACATGTATGAATAAATATTTGAAAGTTGTATCGAAATTTAGTTTAAATATTTGGCATTGATCGTTTGCATATCGGTAGTGTATAGACGAGATGTTTTCAAATATTCGGATAGCCGTTTTCCGATAATTTGTTTGCTGATTTTGTGTTTGTACTTATTTACATATTTATGAGGTAGATGGAGTATATCTAGTTATACTGAAAGCTTCTGATTTTTTTGCGTTTTTATTTAAGTTGTTTTATTAAGAAGCTTTAAAGCTATCTAACATTAAAATTGTAACCGAAATAATGAAGTTCAGTGAAATATTTGGTGTGATTCTAAAACTGTCAAACAAACAAGGCAACTACTTGTAAACGTCATTCAAATCTAACCTATCCGTACTGATTATTGGTTACCGATTAGTTATTTATAGGAACGTCTCTAATCCAAATATTCAAACGCTTAGAATTGTTTACCATTCGTTTGATACAGTTGAACAGCAAAAACGATTCGATTTAGGATATGGAATCATATAAGTGAAGCACGTTCGCAATAACCATACAAAGCTTCACCGGTTACAGATGTAGTATAATAATACGTATGAATCGACATTATAGTAATTTTTCACAGGTTATCCAAACCGAATTTCTGCCCCGCCTCGAAACGGTACAGCCAAAGGTGAGAGGTGTCTTTACTGGCACACTAAATTTAACAACATAATACCACTCGACCCATCGACATGAAGTCATGAACTAAACCAATAATTTTGAATCCACACCGCCCTCTCATTACGTGCGACAAAACATCTTTTACGCTTCACAAACTCACCCACTCACCGCTATTCGCAAGGACTAAAGAGTATGCTTTACTTATAATTGAACTAAGAACGCTTTGCTTTTTAACTGCTCTGGTGTAATTGGTACGGAGAACTAATAAACATCAACGTCGAATACCATCCAGGAAATGACCGCTACTCAATCAAGTACTCGTCTCTAAAATATAGAATATCATGTAATTGGTACACCGATTCCCTTTGTTTCAGCAACACTTAACTAGAGAGCTAATGACCATGATTTATAGCCAGTGAGCGGTAAAGTTTTGTATTGCATGAAGTTTAGGTGACATAAACATCGGATTCAAGAATGCGGGTTTAATAAAATGCCGTTATGATTGGTCAGTTTGCTGTTATCTTATTTAGTAATGAGTGTTGCTAATGATGTGTTCCTACGATCAAGTGTAAACGATTATAGAGTGGCCGGTACGCAGCGTGTCTAACTTTGCGGTTAATTCCTAACGTTCATTTAACTTTTGACGGTCATTAACCAAATTGTACCAAAAACGATATGCATTTTTTGTAATATAATATTAACTCAGTCACGTACGTAATACATTTTTTTCATTATAAACATTATGCCGTAAAAACCACTGCACGAAAGTAGGTGACTTACTACTTTTCAGATAGTGATGAATGCTGCCATACAGTATAGATCACGTGCCGTGTAAATCATTATTAAATGTTCCGTCGACTTTAGGTGACAAAGGGTTTCTGATTGGCCCTTCTATTGTGTCGAGGCGATTACTCAACTACAAATTAAAACATCGACTTGATCTGATTTGACGACAAGTTTCTTAAAGGGACATTTTGGTACCGATAGCCAAAAGTTACATTGGAATTTATTAGAAAACGATAGTGAGTAAAATGCTGTCACTATGGCGACAGACCGCGTTATAATAAGCACAACGGGAAATTGGTCTTAACACGTACAACAAAAGACGTGAATTCTTGTACCGAGACAATATGGTCTGGCATTTTGTACATATATTTTAGCTATACAAAAACCTAATGAAAGTCGAAAGTCACACTTTCACTAAGTTAGTCTTTTGTAAGCCACGTACACCGCACAATATTATTTTTTTGCACTGTATTCTGTATTAGGAACTAATTGTATGAATAGAATATTTCCGCCGGTGTAATATCGATCTTTTTTTTCTTTGGGGCTCGATTATCCGCATGAGATCTTCGCGGCTCTTTAATGCGATTTACGCATTTGATATTTGGCAAATCGTACGCGAAAGTTCACAGTGACCTGTATTTTAGAGTTCACAGAAAAAACCCTGCAAAAACTATAAAACTTGTATCTATCGTAGAAACACTTCCAAGTAAGCTATTATAATAATAGCCATATTTCGCTAGTTTCAAAATTACGAGCTCGAATTCTTTTAATGTGAACTCTAATTTTTTACCACAGTTTTTGATGTAGATATTTGAATTTACAGTAAGTGTACTGGGAATTGGACTAATGGATAATACATAGTTGGTTATTTTTGATGGACATAACAAGTTCAGAATAATCAAGACATACGGAATGTAATACAATTCAGGTATCTTCAGTTAATTAAGAATCGTCTCTCATGGCTTAATTAAAAGGCTTATCATCAGTTAAATGTTCGTAAAAAAATTATGATCAATTATAAACAAACAAAACCGAACACGATCATCAACATCATCTTAGATTGCCACGATTAATAAGTGTTTTATATGAAAAAATAAACATACAAAATTTGGAATAAAACGTTGTTTTTTTGTAAATACTGCCATTAAGATAACACTCAATCCAAAGGCAATCGTTAATGTTATCTTTTATTATATTGTCATATTAAAAAGAGCTTAATTGTCATTTAGCTATCGAGAAACTGCAGTATTATTCAGCATATACTCTTAATTAGGTAGTATAGTTATTTAAAGCGGCAAATAGGTTCTTCATTCATGTGCGATAAAAACTATTTGCGTAAGTACCTACTTCTATTCACATCTTCGTTTTTTATTCGTATTAACATCAGGTATTCACAAAGCATTGACATATTAAAAAGTTATTGAACGATCGAGTTACAATTAAGCTTCAAACTTAATTAAATTAAAGCGGATGGTCATGATCATAGTTACATATTGCTGGCAGTAAAAACTGTTAGAAAAAAGGTTTGAACAGTTATATTCGTCGTGTGAAAACATTTTGATATTTTTTTTATTGAAATTGGAAACCCAGTTCGACGTTTGATTATTTTTCTACGAGTAATTAGATATGCCTATTATTTTTGTTATGATAATTAAAAGGGTAATTAGTATAAAAGTTTGTAAGAATGTTGAGTAGTGCATAGCTGCGCAGGGCAAGTATGTAGTCTAAATGAAGCGCTTAAAATTCTTGACCTTCGTCAAGTAATTTTTCTAATGGCATAGATGGAAAAAATGACTGGGGTGACTAATGCATGTGAAGTGTAAAGTCTGAAGTGTATAAAGTAATTTCCTAAGTAAGATTTTTGTGAAAGTAGGTGGTAAATTTTAGCGGTGTAAAAAGAAATTCATTTTTATTGCTATTATATTATATTATAGTTGAAAAGAAGTAACATAACCTGAATGCGACAATTTAAAAAGTTTGTACTTTCGGTTCAAATACTATGTTTTGATAATTCCATTAATGCAGCTTACTCTAACAATGAGTAAAAATTTGCAATTTTCTTTTACTTTTACGGATATCGTCATATTATGTTAATGACATCACACATAATGCGCATGATATCGTTTGTCAATAAAATTCTAAAGCCTTACCTATGTTTACGTTGAGAGGCCATGTTTTTTTTCACGACAATAATAGAAATATTCAACCCGGACTGCTGTTACCGCCGCCCTGGTAACTACATACATACATACAGACCGGTGCCAGTGGTGCAAGTTACCTGAGTTCCCTGGCAGTCGGCGGGCGCGTCAAAGTGTCACAAGTCTCCCCATATGACAGCACGCTTGCCGCGGTCCACCGACGACAGCAGCCCGGACTGCGGGTGCCACGACACCGCTGTCACCGCCGCCCTGGTAACAATTAATAAAAATGTATTATACAGGTAGATCTTCAAATTGACTAACTATGTGATGTATAAAAAGTTATTGTATGGTGCCTGCGTATGTGTTAAAGGCATCATGGACTAAAGGTATTAACACCCAGACACGAGTTAATTTCAATAACATATTTTTACTTAACAAAAAAAACCAAGCTAGCTAATTCCCGCATAGCAGTCCGGTACATTTTGCGGCGCCAGGTGACATCAAAAAATTCACATTAAACCATAAACGACAATTTAAAAGATGACTCTCAGAAGTTTGTGCTAAATCTAGGTTTAAAAAAAAACACAAAAAGCATAGGCCACTTAATGGCTTATGGTGCTACTTCGTTTTACTCCTTCAGTATTATAATTAAGAAGCGATGTCGAATGTACAGACTTAAATAGGACAAATCAAAGTCGTGACGACATAAAAAAACCATAACATTTCATAGCCCTATAGCATAATATGTAACTTTATTTTATGGTTTATTCCTCTATACATATAACTGAGGGAGGCAGGCGATCTATAAATTAATATCTTTGTACCATAACCTACGGCGAATAAGGTCAACCTCTTAAAATACAGTTTTACTCAAAAACTTTAGGCCTAACCCAATAAAAAAAACCTGACACACTAAAACTTGTCGGTAACTGGTTCGTCCAATTATCATTTTCGCAAATCTCTAGATTTAAACACGCGATCTCGCGCCACTTAAATATGCTTTCAGAAATTCCTATGATGTTTCTTCAAAATCTTAGTTTAGGTCATAAAGCTCGTCTAGGCTATTAAGTTTATTGTACAAAAGTAGAGCGTATGCTTTGAGGAAGCGAAAACCGTTACTGTTCTTAGAATACTCGAGTTTTAATAAAACTATAGCCAACCCTATACTACGCTTGTCGTTAAAAGTGTGTTTACGTTCATAACCTACAGAAAATATAGCTTTGGATTATTAGAATCACAATTAGTCTGAACGAATGGCCGTCGATGTCAATCATAATAAACATCAATTCTACACTTCAGATTTATGTTGTGATGTAGACAAACCAGCGTTTTTGGCTTGAAGCTTATGACGTCACATGCCTGGTGAAGTCCCGTATTTCCTGGACCTTATACCGTGGTCGCATTCACGTTATGGTATGATTTTGACTTTGTACGTCTATGGGTTAGTGTGATTGTCGGGCCCGCTTTAGGGCTTTACCGTATCTGTACCATGGTCCGCGGTCGTAAACTAGAATTAGCGTCGGGTTAGTCTCGTTTACACATAGCGGCTGCGTCTGCGCATCCGACGGCTGGTAACGAGGGCCGGGACTCGAACCCGACTGATATGGGGACGAGGAAGCGCAGTAAACTTTGTGCCATACCACCACCGGCTTGTAATTGATGTTTTATTTAAGTTTTATTCTTGTGCTTGACCTGAACGTAAATAACAATGTGTTTTGTTCTTTAATTTTCTGTCAAGGGTTTAATATTTAGCTTGCCATTTCAATCCAGCCGTACAAAGTTGAACATACTATTTTATTTGCATTGGACATAATATTATGAAATATTCTAATCGGATTACGACATTTCAATTGATAATGCTCATAAACTAGCTTCTGTCTCGCTGCTTCGCCCGCGGCTGTTTATAAAACTAGTTGCTGCATTTGACTACATATCGAATAAATTGTAATTATTAATCACGGTAAAACGTTCATATGCATGTTTATGAATTTTGTATGTGCGTATGTTGTAATATAAACTTGAGTGAATAACTGTAAATAATTCTAGTTATGGACGTTTGTTATCAATCAAAAGTTCATTTAAGAAAGTTGTTAATGGGTGTGCGTTTTATTAAATGCATTTTATATTAAGTAACTCTTGACTTGATTGGCCGGAGCTTTAACTGCAAGCTAAATTGGTCAAAGTTCATTTTACAGTTAATTGTACGCACATTTACAGAACTGTAGACAATATGTTTTTAATTTTACTACAAAAAAGTCTAACTTGTAGGTGCAATTACATAAAAAAGCGTCCAAGCGTATAACTTTTTTCAACGTAGATTAGTAATTTAATAACATCGTAAATTATAAAATAAACAAAAAGTTACCTAATGAAAGTTTTTGTTTAAACTTCATCGGATATAAATATTTGTAAACGTAGCTATTAATCTTAAATGGATTCATTAAATAATACACGCCTACTGTATTAGCGGGTAGTATGTTAAAGCAGTCTGCAGGTACCGTCATCCGGTCACCGACCTTAACAACCAAAAAAAAGAGATTATCAAAAATTACGTACTTAATTTACGATGCGGAAAATTTCACCAAAATGAGTCGCGCAATTGCAAAAAAACCTATTCATTTGACCACTCGAAGAAGGACCACGCTTGTCACGGAAGCGCTTTTTTCCATTCCACAAAAAAGGTTTTAACCAAAGCGGCCTAATGATGCGCTTAAGCATCGGCCGAGCACGCTCCGAGGCCTCATTACGTCCGCGAAACAAACCGTATGACGTTAAAATGCTGCAAAACAACCAAAAAGGATATAATCAAATAACATAACTGAACTCGGCGTTGCGTAATAGTTGCATTCAACGACCACGAAAGGTATCTTCCCGTAAAGGAGGCGAAACGGGAGCGAACACCGCCGAGTTTCTTAATCTGACTAACAAACCGTTCGCCGGGCTCTCGGACTACCTCGTTTAAGTGGCTTATGCCGTTTGATTCGGCATAAGAATTGAATGCTTTTGATGTAGTTTTAAAGCCTAGATAAGCTACCAAATTCCAGTACGCACTTTAGTACTTAAGGCGCGTTCGCATATAAATTTAATATTGTAACTGACACAGCTTTCGTTTCAGTGGAAACCGTTGAAATTGTAAGGAAGATTTAGTTTCAATTATGCGAAACAACAAATGCTTGAAGTTATTACATTTGATACTTCGTCGGCCCTCTAATGCTTGCTATAAAATATAGACTTAGCTTACTAGAGAAGCGACTAAGCTTGAAGAATCGTAAACAAATGGCGAATAAAATTGAGGATGCAAACAGAAATAAAATTTCTGCAATAACTACAAAGTATTATAATAAAATTCTTACGAGGATTATGTTGCAAAGATTTCTATCTTTGTTTATTAGTTCAATTAACGCTCTTATACTATGTGAAGCATATATTTCCAAAAGTAGGTATATAAGAATTTGTTTTCCTAATTATTTCAATTCTTCATAGATTTTAATACCATTCCAACAAATATTTTAATTACCACTTTAGTTTCCGGTAACCAACAAAAAATTTGAAAAACGATTTGAAACTTAATTTAAAAGTTGATCAAACAAACAAAACTGACCTTTTTGCTATTGATCATAAGGACGTTCTTTGTAGGACGGTACATGCTATTTTATGAGAGCGCAAAGTAATTACAAAAGAATTCAATTAACTAGAAATAATTTCTCATGGCTGCATATCCTTGTAGCCTAGTAAAACATTATGGTGTTTAGTGTTCTAATTTAAGACTTGTTTTTATGACTACTCCATATGTATTTAAATTGTTTCTAACTTGAAAGATAGTTTAAATGAACGACTGTATATAATTGCGCGGCACTAAATAATGACATACGGCCAGACTTCTAGTTATGTTATTTATTATTTCAACTAATTGCAGAAAGTACATAAACAGGGGCAGATGCTGAAAAGACTACACAAGTTAAAACGTTATCGCTTGGTTTTATTAACCTTACATTTAACCGAAGTTAATAGAATCTGTAGTTAGCCCGCAATATATTTTAAAGTAACACACACAAATCAAACAAACATACACACATGCATACACAAACACACGAACTTTAAGTTAAACTTAAATTGCATTGCCTAACTTTTAATTTTTAATTATTATTTATCTTTCTATTTTTAGTTTGGTGTAGGTAACTGTAACTACAATGTTATTTTTTTTCTCTTTTTTGTCTATACGTATAATTGAAGTTTATATAAAATATTAATTATAATGTAACAACAATCATCATATCTTTCGGAGAGAGGCGCTGAAGCTGCGACACCGTTTTAACTTTTATGCAGTACTTCAACGTGTTCAAACATGTAAAGTACACCATTATTACAAGTTCCAAATAAACATTATTATTATTATTTTAAAGTATAACGGTATTCTATGAAATTCAAAATTTTGGCGCGCTCCTATTCCCGATACGGATCTCGGTGTCACAGACTACATAAATCATGCAGCATGCGCTCGCGCACAATGCGCGCGTCGACGTCCGCAGTTAATACCGCAAGATGGCGCCCGCTGCGTGATGACAGCTGGGGAACTCCCATTTGAGAATGTGTTTTAACATAGATTTTTGAAGATATATTGAGTTTTTATTAAAATGTGTGTAGGTGTTGGAACACGCTTTATAACGCTTTGTCTCTATGAACGAAATATACATAGATTAATAAAATAAATAAAGATAAATTAGTAAGTCACCCAGCAGAACTTAAAACAGTTAATTGGTTCCATAAATAATACAGAAATGAATATGATACTGTTTTACTATAGCAAATGACATATGAGAGAAGATGAGGATTTTTGTTATTGCTTTGCATGAGAAAAATTACTTATAATTAACTTATCATAAACGACTTAGCTGATATTAATACTCAATGCGCAACAACAACCCTATAATTATTTAGCCAATTATATTTCTCATATGCATAATCAATTAACATTAAAAACATATATCCAGAGTGGTAATAAACCTTGCTGGCCACGATAACGTTTAACTTCCCAAACATCTAGTCACTCGTGTGGTCATGTTACAGAGTTACATGTTAAAGGAATTATCACAACTACAAGCTTGTTAGCAAGACTGTATTTATGCTCTGTGATACACGTTTATAACATCAAAATAATAAAAGCGATGAGTTCATAGTATTTTGATTTTCGGTCGGACAAATTAGAACAAACTTTTCACAAGTCGAAGTTGCCATTTTATGAGCACTGCCATTTAAAGCCTGAAAGCTATTAAACTCGCACGTTTGAGTTTTTTAACAGACTGTTATGTAGGCACTTCAATAAATATAAAACTAGCTCAAGGCGGCTCATTTCAAATTCAATGAAACAATACTTAGCAACACCAGTGAACCACTCAAATTTCTTCAACAATTCATTTACTGTGCAAGCTATAAAACTTTGGAACTCTCTCCCTGTTGAAATCCGTCAATGTAAAACACTGAACCTATTTAAAAAGTCTATATACGAATTGTTCAAATCTAATTGTAATCTTAACACACATTGAGTTATCATTCTTTCATATTATTTTTATAGTTAATGTATTATTTATATATGTATATTATATAAGTATATTATTATTGTTTTGTATGTAATGATGTATAATTTATATGTATTTTATGTATATGTATATTTTATGTATAGCTATATATTAATGTATTAAAACTGACTTTTTTAATTGCGCCTATCCGTCAAATCCTTTGCCTTCTACTGTTAATAAAGGTTTGCCTGGTAGAGATTGCTTAGAGCAATAAGGCCACCTTTTGTTTTATTTTATTAATTTCCTGTAAATTTTATGTTTTTATGCAATAAAGAGTTTTTATTATTATTATTATTACTTATCACCGAATTTGTCAGAAAAAATATAATATAGTTTTATACTTTTAATTATCAAGGTCGTGTTAAATTAAACTCCCTTTTTAAATCTAACTATCTACTTCGCTCTTTTGTTATGCAAAAATATCCTTACTGTACTTTACTTTACCGCCGCAAACTATTTTTTCCCTACGGTACTGGCCAGTTATACCTACAGATTACTCCACTATCTCCCTGTATTTATGTTACCAAGTGGCTATACTGCGTTTATGAAATGCTAAAACAATAGCGCGGCTTGGAATCGAATCTAAACTGCTCATCGATACTTTTGTTCCAGCTACAGCAGGATTTGAACCGAGTTAGATAAAAGTAAAGTTACTTCATAACGGTACACTTGTAGCACTTATTAATGTAAATAATACGGAGTTTGAATATGTGATGAAAACGGGATAAAATATGCGAATTTGTTATGTTTTTTTTAAGTAAGTTTCAACAGAGCTTACCAAACGGTTTTCATATATAGAAACTTGTTATTTATCTCCATGAAACCATTATAACACAAAAATAATTTGTTTACTTTTCAAAACAATGCCTTATCAAGTGGCTTTTCTGAGCTAATTTTATATAAAAGTAAAGCACACGTATTTGAAAGAGTATTTTTTCATTAAGCCATGTCAGTGAAATATAACCTAGAAGCCACACATAGTTCCTCTCTAAAATCTAGTCCGTACATCTTTACCTTATCAAGTGTGCACTTTGCACGTTCACACGTTTTGTAAATCCGTGGGTGTAACAATAAAGTATTGAACTAATTAGGCCAGGGTCACATGACATCCTACTTCCTACTAATATTATAAACGTGAAAGTTTGAATGGATGTTTGTAACTCTTTCACGTTAAAACTACTGGACGGATTTGGATGGAACTTTACAGTAATATAGGTTATACATCAGAAAAACACATCAAGTACTTTTTACATCCCTCACTCACAAACTTTCACATTTACAATATTAGTAGGATTTTTACTTATTAATGCACAAAGCAAGACTATATAAAAATATATAAAAACTTTAAAACACTTTCAAGTGAATAAGTTAAAATAATTACCCAGCAAACTTATAACGTCTTATTTAACACCAGCGTGTTATTCCCACAGCGTGTGGGATGTAGAAATTTGCAATGATCCGATGTTGTACTCACGATTTCAATTGTCCCATACGAGCGAACCCGGCAAATGTCACGAGCGAATACTAGGCGGGGGCATGGTCAAAAATGTGCGCTCGATGGAGGTTTATCACAAGTCAAACAAGGTCGGGATTTCAGGAAGTGAAAATGTTATATGCTCCGTTTAGATTGAGAGATATCGTAAATAAATATAAATTATTTTATTGGTCAAGATGTATGTCATTTTTTGTTAGAAATTATAAGATTAATATCTTAATTAATGATCGTTGACCGTGTTAAAATGGAAACAGTTTAATCTGTTGCCAGATCATAGATACTTTTAAATGAATTAATTCATAATCACGTTTTAAATCACGTTTTTTATCACAAAACATAAGCATCTATCCTAATTTCTGTGTCTACAAGCAGTAAGAAAGGAAACGCGAATACTTTGTTGTTATTCCCACAATCTTTTCTGATTTAAAGCGACTGTAAAGGTGCCTTGAACAGAATCGCAAAGAAACGGGACAATTGTAAGCAAATGAAGCTAATCTAGAAGTCCGAGTGACTGAGCCCAACATAAACATGTGCTAATGTCCCCAGAGGTCAGGAATCGCTTCCCGAACGGTATACAACAATTACATTCAACATTCTAATGCATTCGATATCTGTAATATACATGTTTTTATCGACACAATCGAATATTAAATCGATTCCGCGCCACACACGATCGCAAGCATAAAGGATAACGTGAGTTAAGAAAGTATAAACGTTCCCATTACGGACCCGCCGGTCCGAGATTGCCTCTTAACCCGGCGGCGGCCAACCGCATATTTAAGCATTTTGACATTTACAATGACATTTCAATAATATCGACCCCCATTTGATGTACACTTTCTTAGCCGCTGACTTACTTCGACCCAGATACACGAAGGACTTTAGAATGCCGTAAAAGGCTTCGGCAAAAGTCAGCAGCTATGCGAATAATAGTTTTCTAATATGGAACAATTGATGCTATTAAGATCGACTCGGCTACTTTAAATTGAATTTACAATAGTAATTAACACTGATTACAAAAGTATTAAAATTGAATGAATCACAAATTACTTTCTATCTAACGTTGGAAATGTCTATAGAGATTAAAGAGCATTTTGTGTTAATAGCCAGAACAAAGGTTCAGGGGTTTATGTATTCTGATAGTAGTTGAATGATTGCCAATTACCATGAACCATTTCGTTTGTATATCAAGAAGAAAAACACTGAGATATGTATAACTTCTTAGATTTACGCGATTATTATTACTTGAAATTAAACTCATTTTAACGGGTTTTACGCGTTTATTTTATTATTTTTGATTTTCCGACGTTTCGGCATTTTTGCAAATGCCGTGGTCACGGGTAGACTGAGATGTTTGACGTCTTCATAGAGTTAAGTAAAAAACGATTTTTCGAATTCACCGCCATCTGTTTCGTAATTTTCTCGCATAGTCGCTCGGGTTCACGCAGTAGACGCTGACAGTGTCTTTATTTTTCTGCTTATTGGTCTGCTGGTTGTTCTTTTTTATTTTGCTAAGTATTGGATCCCACGTTGGTGACAGCTTCCAACCATCTTCTCTATTGAAGTTAGGGTGTTTTTTAATTTCAATAGTTTCTCTTACCAGCCTAGGAATAAAATGTTTCTCTTTTGCTAGGATTTTAACGGTATCAAATCTTAGATAGTGGTTGGGCTTATCCATGGAATGCTCACAGACTGCAGATTTTGTATAGCGACGGTTTTTTACATCGGCGATATGTTCTTTTATTCGAGTAGACACGTTCCGTTTCGTTTGACCGATATATGAGAGCCCACAGTCACAGTCAATCTTGTATACGCCTGGGTCTTGTAAAGGGATGCTGCTTTTTACTGGACGAAGATGGTGGCTAATCTTGCTGTGTGGCTTGTATATATATTGTATACCAATAAGCAGAAAAATAAAGACACTGTCAGCGTCTACTGCGTGAACCCGAGCGACTATGCGAGAAAATTACGAAACAGATGGCGGTGAATTCGAAAAATCGTTTTTTACTTAACTCTATGAAGACGTCAAACATCTCAGTCTACCCGTGACCACGGCATTTGCAAAAATGCCGAAACGTCGGAAAATCAAAAATAATAAAATAAACGCGTAAAACCCGTTAAAATGAGTTTAATTTCAAGTAATAATAATCGCGTAAATCTAAGAAGTTATATAAAAACCCGCTACGGTGCGGAAGTAGCAAACAAAGTGCGAATGCTCGAACGGCAAAAGAACAAAAAGTCAAGATTGTTGACATCTATTAACTTCCTCAAGAGATGTCGGGACAACAACCTTCTCCCGGTATGCATGAGAATATCACCAAAACCAGACATCCGGGGGAGTGCCAGCATTCTACGACAAGCAAGTAAAAAACTACTTATTAAGTCGATTCAACAACATCGGTACGACACGTTCCAAACAGATGTCTCAATTCAAAATTTGTTAAACGATCTGCGGTTGGCGCTGTCTCAATCGGATCTCTCAAATATTGTGGAATTAACAGATAAAAGGGCGTTTCATGTTTATAATAACAGCAAAAATAACCAAATTAATAAATACGAAAAACTAATAAATAAACGTATGAGTCATCGCGCATTACTGAACGCAGCCATAGACAATCGATCGCCTTCAAAAATCATAGAGACTGATCGGACAGTTGTCAACCTGTCAAAACATAACCTAGAAAGTGATGTTACTAAATTGTTAACAAAAGGCTTAAACTTTGCACCAACTCCAACTAGAATTCCGGTGGAAAACATCATATGCCAAGTAGAGGATTGTCTCTTGCAAAATAAACTTTCTAAAGAAGATTCTGAAAGCATTCGCCAAGATGTCTCCGGCATTTTGCGGCGAAGTCATCTTCCGAAATCGAATCTTTCTAAAGAAGAACGCCTTGCATTAAAGAACTTACGCAACAATGAAGAGTTAACAGTCCTCCGCGCAGACAAAGGCAATGCCACCGTAGTCATGGACACGTCTAATTATAACCAAAAGATCATAGATCTATTGTCGGATGAATCTACGTACAAACAAGTCAAGTCTGACCCAACACCTAAAATTACGAAGAAAACATCCAGTTTATTACAAAAACATAAAGATCGCTTAAGTTTAGACGTGAAATACTTAACACCTTCGTGCACAAAGCCTCCCAAACTATATGGGTTACCTAAAATACACAAAACGGATGTACCATTGCGACCTATAGTGAGCCAAGTTGACACACCAACCTACAAACTGGCCAAACATCTTGCTAAAGTACTCTCACCACTTAGAGGAAAAACCAGTGCATATGTCAAGGATTCTTACCACTTTGTCGAGAACCTCAAAGACCTCCAACTCACCGACAATGACACAATGGTGAGTTTTGATGTTCAGTCTTTATTCACATCAATACCTGTGAAAGACTGCATAGACATAGTGAAAAGGAAGCTAATTGATTGCAACTTGCCTGAAGAATATGCAGAACTACTTGAGCTATGTTTAACATCTGGCTACTTCATGTGGAACAACAACTTCTACATCCAAGTTGATGGTGTAGCCATGGGCTCGCCCGTGTCACCTCTCATAGCTGACATCTTCATGGAGGAGTTTGAGGAGCAAGCGCTCCGACTGGCACCTGTCATGCCGAAGATGTACAAAAGGTATGTTGACGACACCTACACCATACTTCCTAAACATGAAGTTACTGCTTTCCTTAACCATCTTAATTCAATTAATTCTAAAATTCAATTTACTGTAGAATTAGAGCAAGACAATAAATTAGCTTTCTTAGATATATTAATAATAAGAAATCCTAATGGTACACTTAGTCATACTGTATATAGGAAACCCACACATACTGACCGATATTTAAATGGTAAATCCCACCACCACCCGAGCCAATTATCTGCCGTAGGCTCCTCTTTGTTTCAGAGAGCACGTGGAATCTGCGACGCCCAGCACGTTGAAAAAGAACTCAACCACCTGAAACAAGTGCTTCGGGACAACGACTTAAAACCACCACGTCGTCGTCGCAGAAACCGCGTCAAACCACTCACAGTTGAACGTAGACCAGCTTACATGCCTTACATAAAGGGTGTTACTGACAAAATTGGGGGCATTCTGAAGCGGGCTTCAATAAAAACCATATACAAGCCACACAGCAAGATTAGCCACCATCTTCGTCCAGTAAAAAGCAGCATCCCTTTACAAGACCCAGGCGTATACAAGATTGACTGTGACTGTGGGCTCTCATATATCGGTCAAACGAAACGGAACGTGTCTACTCGAATAAAAGAACATATCGCCGATGTAAAAAACCGTCGCTATACAAAATCTGCAGTCTGTGAGCATTCCATGGATAAGCCACTATCTAAGATTTGATACCGTTAAAATCCTAGCAAAAGAGAAACATTTTATTCCTAGGCTGGTAAGAGAAACTATTGAAATTAAAAAACACCCTAACTTCAATAGAGAAGATGGTTGGAAGCTGTCACCAACGTGGGATCCAATACTTAGCAAAATAAAAAAGAACAACCAGCAGACCAATAAGCAGAAAAATAAAGACACTGTCAGCGTCTACTGCGTGAACCCGAGCGACTATGCGAGAAAATTACGAAACAGATGGCGGTGAATTCGAAAAATCGTTTTTTACTTAACTCTATGAAGACGTCAAACATCTCAGTCTACCCGTGACCACGGCATTTGCAAAAATGCCGAAACGTCGGAAAATCAAAAATAATAAAATAAACGCGTAAAACCCGTTAAAATGAGTTTAATTTCACTGAGATATGGTATTCATATCCGCATAAAACGATATTGCTTTACTTTATTAGTAGTTACTTACTTAGCTGTCAAAAATAACTGTCTACATAATCACTGAAAATAAAAACGTTTCTTATTTATATCGAGTCCGTTCGCGTAGAAGTCGGTTTCCCGTGGGAATGCGAAGTTTTCCCGCGGTAATAAGTTCCCTTAATTCTTGTATACATATATTTTTGGTATCTAGAACCATTTTCGCAGCGCACGCAAAGGAAGCCCTCAAGGATGAATAATTTTCCCCGTTTTTTTCACATTTTCCATTATTTCTTCGCTCTTTATAGTTGCAGCGTGATGCCTAAAGCCTGCCTCTATAAATAGTCTATTCAACACAAAAATAATCTTTAAATTCGAACCAGTAGTTCCTGAGATTAGAGCGTTCAATCAAACAAACAAACAAACAAACTCTTCAGCTTTATTATATTAGTATAGATAACTACAACTATAGGTAATTTATTAAAACCTTCTAGGGCAAAACATGTTTTTCTATGCGAGATATTTAAATTTTATATATTTCTATATAACTGCGGTCACCTCTTTCTAAATTATTTATGTCAATTATGTATAGCAGTTGGGCTACTTGATTGTACATATTACTGCTTGCTAATAAGTCGTCGAAGACATGAAACAACAGCTACTATTTGCATTTGATTTCAACAGGTTTAAAAAAAAAACTCAATAAAATAAAAATAACTCTTAACAGTTATAACTTACTGATGATCCTTCAAAGTCGTTTCGAGTTTCCCTGTGTGCGTGTTCCATATGAAGACAGCGCCGTCGGCCGCGCCGACTGCGACTAGTCGCCCGATCGGTCCGAAAGACGCACGCGACCAGTCGCAACCCACTTTGAAGGCTTCGTGGCTATAGGGTAAGGACATAGTTACCAAAGATTAGGGTCACTACGATTGAACATGCCAGTTGCGTAAGTTGGCTATTTGATAAACATGTCGCTTTAACTTAAAAGCTTGATTTATATTTAAAGCGGTTTTGTAAATAATTGCAATTTCATAGATTAAAGATTTTGGTCTAAGCTTGATAAAGAAATATGTTTTTCATTGTTCAAACAAATTGATAATGTAAGCAGTAAAACGAGTTAAATCTTTCAAAACAAACACAAATGTTTTCTTTCTAATTCATTGAAATCATTACTATAAACCAAACTAAACATTTCCACCTTCTAAACTTGAATCGAGGCGGGCTGTCACAAGCCTCCGCCATTGTATGTAAAAGCAATCAAAAGTTGTGACGCTTCAAACAAGCGTTAACTCATTGAGTTAGCACCTCAATATACGGAGGCAGCGGAGGTCGAATGTCATACAAACACGCAGATTGTAAACGAACCTTAACTTTTTTGTAGCGACTAGTTAACATTCTTAGCGGGTGATTGGATTAAAATAGGAATTAGGAGTTATTGTTGTATTGTGGGTTGCTAAATTTAGAATGACCTATTGATGATTTGATGAGAGTGTTAAGATTCAGGCGCCATATTGATGAGGGTTTTTTGCAGGTCGCTACAAAGAAGTTTGTATGGTTAAGTAAAAGCTTAGAAATAAAATAGTTGATTACTTTTATTATAATTTGCTAACTATCAGGACTTCGGACGGTAAAAAAACTTATGCATTCTTCATGAAATAGGCAACCCATAATGCGTTAAAATTGCAAAGCTCTATTAAATCAATTAAAACTTATTGCTCTTAAGCAAAAGTATTAATATGCATATTTTATAAAAGTATCAAAATAAATTACATGATTTTTTTGAGATTTATCAAGCTCTTATCTAGATTTATAAAGGTTCAATGAGTTATATCATTCTCAGTTGACATATGACCAAACATCAAAAAGTTAAATATCCCATCAAGTATAAGCAATTTTTTCTTGTCACAAATAAGCATTCAATCCAATGAACGTTCCCATAAAGTAATTGAACACCGACCAAAAAGGATTTTGAACGCTCATTCAAACTGTACATATAAAAATTAACTTGTCGATCTTTCCGAATTGAATGAACGAAAGCTTAACGGTATCCTACAATTTATATCCTCGAAAACGATCCAATTAAACGTGGAAAAAAGTTAAACAGTGACTAAGCTTACTTTTCATTTTATAAACTTAATCCAGTAGAAAGGCAAAATCAGCACCGTAGCTGATTTCCTGAATAGTTTAAGTATGTTATCGATGTTAATCTTAAGTTGAGACAATATGGGAATAATAGCGGTAACCTTGTAGTAAGCTAGTTTGTATTGTAGTTACCTGAATGAACGAACTATTGTGCTCATCCGGAGGTCAATCAGCTGAATAGTGTCATCTCTCACGCACGCTAGCAGATAATTGCTATCTGAAATGAGAAAAAAAATACACACTATTTACTATACAATACAACAAGGTATAGAATGGGCTAGTTTGCTACTCTGTTTGTAATCCTTTCTATATTTCACACAAAAAAGCATCGAACATAAATAAGACACTCGGGGAAAAGACACTCAAATTAAACATGTAAGGAAGTCTTAGCATATGCCAAATTATACGTCAACATAAATTTAGAGAGAAATATATCAAACTGGTTGCATGAACAGTTGCTTACATTTATACTTCTGCTATACAGATAAATGGAATGATGGAATAAAAACTCTTGACAGGAAGTGAGAACACTTCAACCCAGGTCTTCATTTCTTATTGCCAATCATAATACTAATATAAATTCAGATTATTATAATTTACACTGCCATAAACGGACAAGAATTTTTCGGCCCTCAGGCGACGTCATTTGATTTATCTTCTACTTTGTCACTTTGATATCCTCGCATTTGTTCAACCGATGAAATCATGCTTCTTAATGCTAGCGGTACATCGACAGCCGCTTTTGTGAATTAATTGGTTTTTATTTTTATCAAATACATTAGCGAAAAATCTATCAATGCCTATTTAAAGACCCCGTTATCTTTAAATGCCCAATTACTTGGAGATTCATCTTCGAAAACATGTCGAGTTCAAGCGATAGGAAGAAAGATTGCATTATTATGCGAAACCCACCAAAACTAGGACGTTCGGAACTATGCGAATTCAACAACCTTCGCCCTTGGCATTTTCTCCTTTTACTAAGAGATTGCCTAAGAGACAATACTTAACCTTAAAACTTTCTCAATAATGAAGTGGAATAGCATAGATAAGCGGGTAATCGAGCCTTTATTGAATTAGAGGAGGATCCAATGAAGCGCAGTTATTAATTGTGTATCGTAGAAGATGGGAGACTTGTAATCTTATGAATACGGTTATTACTTCTACTCTGACCTTTGGATAATTTTATAGGCGTTTTTATCGATGACGGTAGTCTCGAATCGATCGTGACGAATGGAATTTCGAAAATTCTAATCGGAACACCAGAGTCGATCATTGGCGTCGTGCGTTTTCGGGTGCTGTCGGACACGTCGATTATTGAGAGCGATTGAAAGTGATTGAAGGTATCAATCTTCATAGTTCCGTTACCGTCGCCGAATGGCTTAAATTGAAATTGAAACACGCGTAACGGAAATGGGTCCCGAGTAACCATCACTTTGTTATGAACTGACACGAATATGCATTTAACTACCCGTTAATATACATGTGAGGCCTATGCATTAACAAGAACGTTAGACGAGCGTAGTTTAACCGTTTGTTTGAGCTGATGAATCGCAGCTGTCACGAGCGTAAGTAAAATGAAATGAAATTCAATTGATATAGCCCCCTGCGGCGTCTAATTTTAGTAGCCATCAAATGTTACGCTTCTAAATACTGACCTTAATTTAGAAGTTTTTTCTTCCTTACCGTGTTTTGCATTCTCGGTAAACATAATCAATCATAGTGATTGAAAAAAAAGTAAACGAACGTGCGTTTATGATTGGCTTAATTAATAGGCCAAACTTGACTTCTATTGAACCCGACTGTTCCTTCGGTAATTTTAATCCAGTGCATACAGTTGTGCCTATAATAAAAATGGTGAATAATTATGTACAAGACGCTATTTTATTTCTAACATCGTTAACTGCAAACGACGGAAAGGTGGGTCATTTTTATAATTGAAAAAATGAATGACTACAGTCTTCGCCTATTTTAACTGCCTTATTTTCTAAACAATCCCTTCCATGATCATTTTAATAGCAAGCTTACCTGCTATGTAAATGCCATTTTATTACAAAACCTAGCAAACCATCTGTCTCAATACCCACCAACAGAGTTCCAATGAAAAGATAAAACAGAAATGCATAAAAGTGACATTTGTGTTATAAATGGAAGTTCCATATATATTTTTTGTCGCAATAACCTCTGATGGAATTTTGTCGAAATCATTACACCGGGGCCAGAGACTCGTAATCAATAGTTGTATAGCAAGGGATGTAGGCAATTAACTAATGTTTCTTTACTCTTCACGCCACGAATATTATAAAAGTGATGCAAATAGGACAGCGTGTGGCCCTTTACTTTATACTTACTGCAATATTCATAATTGATATGGCTAAAACTTAACAAAATCGAGCCAAATTAATTATGACCTTTTTTACCTCTACTAAGGTCTAAGGAAGTAACTTTTCCCTGCAGCATGATGTGATTGGCCGACATCTCTGTTCGAATGTCCCAGAATCGGATCCTCTTGTCGAAATGTCCAGAGATGATTGTGGAGCCCGCACCGTCTGACGTCACCAGGTCGTTGCACGAGGAACCAGCGAATTTTGTTTCTGTGCCTGAAAAAATAATGTATGATAACTTTTTCTTGAAATTCGCGATGGCAAAATCATCATCATTACATAGTATAAATCCAAGTCGCTAATTCTGTCTGTATGTATGTTTGTCCGCTATCTCCTCATAAACTACGAAACGGATTTAATTGCGGAATTTGCCATTTTTTAGGTATTTTTAATATTTAAATTTGTAAACAAAGAACATTTAGATAAAGCTATTTTAAGTTTGCGAAAACGTATGTATTGTATTCAACGTATCGTGAACAAGTCGCGCAAAATAACACCATTGCGAAGCGTGGACGGGTCGCTCGTTATTATAATAAAAATCAAAGTCTTAAATCGTGTCTGTTTGTATGTTTGTCTGCTTTCACCTTCCAAACCACTTAACGGATTTTTATGCAGATTTTTACATCTTTTATGTATTTTTTACTTAAATTTGTAAATAAAGAACATTATAAAAAAGTTTTTTTAAGTTAGCTAAAATTAGATCTTCCAAAATCACACAATAACGAAGCGTGGGCGGGTCACTAGTAATGGATAATACCATGTTCTTTATTTTAGGTATCTGTCTGTGTTCAGTTTATCCCATAGTGGACTTGATTAATGTAAATGGAATTTTCTAAGCTGCAAATTTAACGAACAAATTCAGCCAATCAGAACACAGTAAGGAATTTAGCCATTAGGTTTGAATTCCGTAAGCTTAATAAATATATATAAACCTTGATTAAGCTTTAGTAGAAATTTACATTTATTTGATTCATGATTAGCATTAGGTGTATGCATGAAGAGTTATAGCTTCTTAAGTGGATGAAATTATTGCTACTTGTTAAGTATATGGGTAATTAACACAGAAATCAAGATTTATATTTAGAATATTTACATGGAAATCCTATAATGTTATGAATTTAACCGTTTTTCTTGTTTATAAATTTATTATTTTTGAGATTTGAGTAAAATTTATCACACAATTTATAGAAAATACAATGTTCGATTAATAAACTCATTTACCCAATTGCCTGTATGTTTAACTTTAAATATTTTTAATTACTTTAGAAAAAGCATACTGGATATAACCCTTTTCCTTTTTCCAAGTAAGACCTTTATAACTTGATTACGCTAGATGAGTAAAATTGTAAAGTTTCCCAATTAACCAAGGATGAAGCCCTTAAGTTACTAATGTGTTTACGACTACCTTCGTTCCTGGCTATAAAATTTTGTTTTATAACTTTATATTATAGTTGATGGGAAAGATGAAGGATATTCCTGTGATGCGTTGATTAGATTTGAAATAGGAATTTTATGCAGGACGTTATCAGTTAAATATTTACAACTTAATTCAAGCTAATGTGTTTACATAAAAAATCTTACTTACTTCACTTATTTCACAGAATCGTAAAGGGAAAAGTTCCGTCAAGGAGACTAATTTTGCACATTTTAATCGTTTATATTATGGGCAAACTAGTAGTTATCTGTGAATTTGTATGCGATAAAAGTTTTTCAATTCGCCGCTTCCAACTAGTTATTAGTTCCAACAAGTTCATTACATCAGTGAGTACTCACACATCCTACTCCTCAGGTCCCATATCTTGAGGGTGCGGTCGTGGCTGCCCGTGATGACCTTGGTGGGCTCTCCCAGGAATTTGGCAGCCATCACCTTGCCGCTGTGGCCTGTGAGCGTGTGCTGAAACAACAGAAAGTAGGTAGGTATAAACAACTGATGAAGCTGTCGATTAGGAATATTGGTAGCCTAGTAAGTAAAGAACGCATTGTAAAAAAACTTTTAAGAATTCTATTGCAGGAGATAATAAGAAAATAAGAAAAAAAACACTCAGGTTGTAAAATGCGTTTATAAGAGAGGGGGTTAAAGTTTAATGAATGGTAACAACGTTTGTATCATTATCGATATGGGAATTCATATTGCAATAAAAACATTTCGCAGAATATTAAATGAGCTTCAAGCTCAAGCTCAGCTTCAACTAATTAGTAAGTAAAACGGCATAAACCAAGTAAGAACTGTGTAAGTCACAGACGTTCCACGAAAAGTAAACACGAACGAAGAACTCGTCGAAAATATTCGTAAAGTCGTTGAAATTAGCATTTAACTGTCCCGTGAAAGCACGCCCACGAAACTCTGATTAAAGATGCTCCCAAGTTGGACTTGGGCCACAATTGGGGTCCATTTGTTGATTTACAAAGTGGGCTAATAAAATGCAGGTCGCTCGCGGCCGGTGGCTAAACGTGGTGGAAAATATGGCGAAATGCAAATTTTGTTTTCAACCGCGTTATATAGAGATTGACCTTTGAAGCCGTTGCTAATTCATAGCTATCTAAATGAAACTTGTTAACATAAAACAGTATCAAAACGTATGGCTTCTGACTGCGGCTCTTATGGTCGCCCGAAGCTATTATTTAGAATTTGCAGGCAAACCTGCTAAGCTATTTTTAGACTCAAAACCATAAAAATATTACACACTAAAAGTTAAACACGACATAAAAATGACTTTTCAGGGTTGTCTAGAAATGCGTCAGTTAGAGTTAAACGCAGTCGGTAGCGCAAGCCCGGCGGCGACACGACACGACACGACACACGATTAGCGTCGTAGGCGCACGTCGTGACGACGGCGTCGCATGCGCAACTGGTACTTCAACTTCACTATTTGACATGATAGCACGATGGCTACAATCAACATTTTAGAAGAGTAAAGATTGAAACATACTTAGGTATTAACATAATCTTACACCAAAAATTAACATTATCTCGTTCTATTTATCAATGAATTAAATACAATATGATTTAACATTATTGCTAGTGCTTAGTAAGTTCTTGTTAGGATTTGCGCATTTATATGTAGAGTTTAATGTTATAGCTTTAAATAATGATATAATCATGTAAAACAGTAAATACCTGAATCCTATGCTCAACTAGTGTAAATAAAGCCAAGTTCATCTAACGTTTAAAACTAATTAACAAATCAACGGGTTATTATCAAGGAAATACATTAGCCAGGACAGTTGAATTAACTAAGCAAATTAGCAACGACATACATAGATACGCACTAACAGTGCTTTGCATGACTACCTACTATTTAGGTAAGGGGTATGTTCCCGCCCGCCTTAGCTGTGCATTTGCAGCGTTGAATATTCGAATGCTTACAAAGAGAAGCTCAAGCAAATAAATTTCAATTAATACTGCGCTTGTTTCCTTGCGGTATGCCTGAAGTCATCTCAACAGGAGATTCCCGAACAGGTTGCCGCCACGCGCTTTTTTGTCCAACACAAATTTGGAAATCAGTTAAAAATGCAATAAGAACATCCGTCGAACAATTTAACGATATGACTCTCGGATTCCATTCTCCTGCTATGTTTGGTGGAGAGGAATTAATTTAAGTTAATTCGTGATGCGCCATTAGTGCGCTTCGAAATGCTTTTCAGTGAGTTCGGAACGGGACCTTATCATGTGGCTTGAAATTTATAGTATGGCAACTAATTAAAAGAACAGTCTGTTGGTTGGTTCATCACGAGTAGTTATGTGCTGGGTTATAGTCGATAGTGGGGGTAAGAGGTTAGGAGATACCATCGCGACAAGTTCCTGGGTTTTAACGAGGGTGGTTGCTTTAACAAGTATTGCATGTCTTACAAACTATCGATTCCGAACATGATTAGTTGGTTACTAGGCCACATGGGTTGACAAAAGAAACTAGAACCAGTTTATGACATTTGGCGTTCAGGTGATTGAAACAATAAAATTCACTTTAGTGTGGCAGACTGCAATTGTAACGAAATAACGGTGATGAACTTTCTTCATTGCTAAAATGTAAAAATCATTCATTGAAAATGGTATTTTCGTTAATTTCTCTTAACTACTATATTCCTATAGGCATTTGAACACAACAAATGCACGATACCTGCAACTACGTAAGTCTAGGAACGGTATTTAAAATCTTCACATACCTTCGATCAGAATTTTAAGTAAGTACGTGCCCACCAAATAGTTCGATCCATATAAACCTGCTGATTTGAATTGCTAGTGCTCATTAGTGATTCTGGTTGCGCTTGTGTACAACACAACTTATTACTTTGGCCACAATTAATCCTACAGTCGCATTCTCTGTACTTAAGGCTACCGTTCAGCGAAATATCATTGCGAGATTAGATTAATTCTGTTCAATTTAAATTGGTCTGCATTAATGCTGGAATGTATCCACAATTAGCCTGCTGTTTTTAATTAAAATTAAAAACTAGTGAACCAATATAACTTAGCCCTGGCGCCATTTTTGACGTCACATACCTGAAGCACTGTTTTTTGCCTTACTTTTAATTTTTATCGAAAAAAAAGTTTTACGCGATTTCTAACTTAAATTTGTTACGGCAACTTTTGATAATAATATACTTATTAAGTGCTGTCTCATGTAGTTTCCAGCGTTACAGAATAAACAAAATGATATTCAGTTCTGCTATAAATTGTAAAATTAATCGTGCGACGCGGTAATCTCTCACCGGCAAAGAGGCAACTCCCGCGCAGTTATAGTGACAATATTAAGATAACAAAGGATTTATTTCTCCTCGATACAGGGTGCTACCGATTTTGCATTATTATCAGCCGGAGACAGGTTTCACGCGCAAACTTGCACATAAATAAATAATATATCGCGTTGTATAACGGTAGCTCTTTAATTTTATATCAGAGGTTGACAACTTGAAGTAAATTTTAAAAAGAGAAGGATAACGCATGACATTTCCTTAGATCATGACATGACAGATTTTTTTAGTATACGCTCAGATTTGGATACGACTTGTGATCGATTAAAATGAGCGTATAAATCGAGATAGCGGAAGTACCTTTTTGAATCTTACCACAATGAACCTGCGAACCGTTATAAATTGAAAAGACGAATATTTTAACGCTTTTGAAAGCGTAGTAGTTATAACTTAGCAGGTACCTAAACAGTGAATGGTTGACCACCCCTGACCACAGCTGAAAGCAATGCGCCATGATTCGCCACCGTGGGAACCTGGGCTTAGTTGACACCGGTCTAACGGAAGTATACACATTTACAAATATACAAAAACCAACTTAATCTCTCTGCTTATCTTTGCTTATCAACTCATTTTAATACCCGCAATTACTATTCGAGATAAAAGAACAAAACGGTGTACAACTCAATTAAAAACAATAGGTACCATTTTTATTGCAATTTGTTTTCGTTGCCTCAAAAATTATAAGACAAATCGAATTAATAATTTTGAATGGGCGTATAACTTAATTAAAAACATTAGTTTTAAATCCCCGAATCTATGATCGCCTTCTCATATTACAACGTGAAATGAGATAAAAAACAAATTGCTAAAATTCATAATTTATATGCAAATACCATTTCCTAGTCGGAGATGTTTTGTTTGTGATAAAGCCTTAATATAAGGAGGTGGTAATTAAAAGAGGTCGTAACTTAAAAAGAAATGACAGGCAAAAATATAAAAAAAATATGTAATTGTACTAAAATTTTAAGGTTATTGCTCTTATAGAAATACCATTAGCACATATCGATTTTGTTAAGTATATTTTTTATTTTGTTCATTTATTTTAATCTTTTAAGTGATTTCACACGATAATATAACTGTTATAGTTGATACTTGGCGACAAAGGGATCTGTTGGTCTTGTTCTTAGAATATCAGGGTCACTATCTGTCATTGATTGTGTCACTTTGACAGATGACATTACATGGATACTTAAACATGTTTAATTTATATGCGTTAGTTAGTATTACTGTTTTCGTCTAAAGTTATACGTGATAAATGGTACTGATAGCACTTGTTTTTCACGAAATGTGGGCCAATGGTAACTAAATAGACATGTAAACCAATTTTTTTTTTAAATGCGATAGAAATAATCTAGTTTTAGACCCGGAAATTTATAGTATTATGTTTTATAGTATTACACGTGGGAAAATATCCATCCAAAGGGTTACCCAGTTAGTATAGAATGTGTTTAAGATAAAAGCTTTCAGTGCTAGAACCAGCTTACAATTACACACTAAAGTTTTCATATATAGCCGCTTATTAAGTACTAAAGTTGCTGTAAATGTTTAAAGGTGACTTATACTTTAGAAAATGCCGACAAGGTTTAAAATCAGCAATAATTTGTAAAATGAAACGTTCATATTATTACTTGTTCACGGTAAACTAAGGGCTTTGCAAACTACACATACACTCGTAAAAAACTTCATTAAACAAAAATATACACGAATCATTGACACAAAACCCAATAAAATACCTAGATTTTAGCATAGTAATATATTTTCTAGAATCATTTGCTTGTTTAGGGTAAATAATTGTGTTACCGTAAAGGTTCAAGTAATTCATGTCTGTGCATAACGCACGCAAATATCGATAGAACTTTCAATAGCAGCTCATAAAACTAAATATCTAGTATCTAGGTGTTGGAAATCATGAATAAAACAGTGTGCAAAGACAATAAGCTAAATAGCACGGATCCAGGTCCCATGTAAATTGAGTACAAATACTGTTATGATGATACCTATAAAGGTTTAATATAGATATAAAACATGTGTTTTAAAGCTTTGTTGACCGCAACTTTTAATACTTTGAAGTACTAAAAGTACTGTACAAGTAATTATCCTACTAATATTATAAACGTGATAGTTTGTAAGTATGTATGGATGTTTGTTACTCTTTCACGTGAAAACTACTGGAATGATTTGGATAAAACTTTACAGTAATATAGGTAAGTTAATCATCAGAATAACACATAGGGTACACGGAAAACCGACTTTAGGCCAAGGAGGCATCAAGTTCAAATAATGTAAATTCATTAATATAATGTGTTTCTATTTATCAATATTAATATTTTCATTTAAAGCGATTCGTATTCAAAAGGTTTTTCTTGGCAGCTAATTTCTCATGATTCTGTAAACAATGGCTGTAACCCTATTGTCTACAAATTCATCCCAAGTCACTGGACATAATTAAAAGTTATCACGATAAATAAGAACTTTTCACATGCTTAGAAAATATAATTCATCAAGGGCTGTCAAATTAAGCGTGACGTTTGGAAGCCAACTAATGTAAGTTTAATACATAGGTATTTAAAAAAAATGGTTTTGAGGTTCTTTTGATGTTTTATTCAACTAGAAATTTCAACATTATTATACAATCAGCAAACAACGATGCGCGTACGTCGTTTCAAAGTCGCCGAATCGGCAACGCCTAAAAGGTAGGTATGAAAAGTTTAAGTTACTTGATTTTCCTCTAGTTCATTTTATGGTGTAAAAATCTTGATACCAGTATAAGGCGTCACAGTTAGCGAGTTAATTTCAGATTTATTTATGTAAAAGCTACTTACCTATATATCCGGGCGCAAAGTTAAGTTATAATCATAATCATAAATCTTTATTTGCCAGATATAGGTAGGTATTAAGGTATTACATTGGTATTTTTAAGTCGAATCATCTAAAGGTTCTTTTTTCCAATATTTTGGTTTTTGATTTGATTATTGACTTACCTTCTTATTTGTTTGCAATTATTCAGTGAGTAATTAAGTATTATCATCACATTCACACGGACAATTTGTTGATGGAGTGCGTGACTGCGGGACATTATGATATGCAGCGTTGCCGGCTTATACAGCGTGTTTATAGGAAATTTTATGGGACAGGTTGAAAGGGGACATATATTTATAATAATAATAACAGCCTATAGACTGGTATAGATGTTTATATAATTCTACGACAAAAATACAAGGAGAGTCTTCTTGAGCCTTTAAACAATTTAAAATTATATAGTAAATTTAAAGTGCAACTGTTCTGTACATATCACTGAAGTGTTATTACTAGTAAATTTCAAAAAATTAAAACTCTACGTTATGTAAAACTATGGGAAGAAATATATGTTAAAAATATATTTATTTATAATCATCGTGCTCGTAATTTTTTTATTAGTCAAATTTTGAACTGAAATTTTATTTCTATAAAATGTCATTGTATTACATTATCATAAATTCTAACACCCTGTATATATCTTATTATCAGTTTACTACTTTAACAGCGCATAAGATTTATTAAACTCATTGTTTTTTAGTTAGTTATTATAAAGTTTTAATTAACTGTGTGAGCTTTAGGATAAGGAAGACAGTCGTAAACTTGATATGTGATGCGGGATAATATATATTTTTTAAACGTTAACTGTCCCATCGATTTTAATATTTTTTTATTTATACAAAAATGAGTGCCATGTTTATATAAGAGTAAGGCTCTACACAAACGGGCCATCAACTACCGCCATCACTCATCACGAAGAAGAAGCTTTTTCATGCATTTTCTGACTCGCCTAAGCTCTATATAAAAAAAACGAGCGACCCGCTCACGCTTCGCAATTTTGGCTGACTTGCTCACGAAATATTAAATTTTGGCTTACTTAAAAAACTTTTTCTAATGGTTCTTTATTTACAAATTTAAATGAATAAATTTGGCCTAAAAGATGCCGAAAACCGCATTAAAATCCGTTGTGACGTTAAGGAGGAGTTAGCGGCCAAACATACAAACAGACACAAATAGCGACTTGGATTTATACTATGTAATGATAATGATCACCACATGATTAATATGTGACACTTTTTTTAGGGCAAGTCTATAAATATAGTAAGCACCAAATAATAGGCCTGCAACAACTGAAACGACAGCAAACAAACTCTTACAAATGTGTAGTTCATATTTTGTAAGTTTCAGTTTGTAAAATCAATCTTCAGCACTGCTACGTTACTTTGAGTGCAGTACTCAATATGTTTCAAGCAAAAGATTTCAACGTGTTGGTATTTCTTTTACAAAACTTGTGCGTTTGTAAAATAACAAACTTTTTGGTGTTTTTTTTTTTAATAAACGGAATACCAAAGCAAAGTTTAAATTTGAATGTAAAAATAAAGCTAGAATTTAATTAAAATGTTTGCAGAACTATTAACTATGCGTTTGTTTTTGTTTGCCACCGTGTGTCGACCAACTTATTTTTAAATTGTATCTTTCAATTAAGATAAACGTGGAATTTTTCAAGTATGTAGACTAATCGTTTATCTTTTGAATGTTGCTTACCCACATTATTATCAAGATGAACTTTTAAAGAAAACTTTAAATACTCAGGTGATAATTTAGTATTACGGTAGAACTAGATCTTGATTTGTTAAATTAAAGAAGTCGAAAAACTGTACAGATCTACTTCTCTAAAGCTGTTCGCACAACACAAAAAGTCCTGACTGATTAACTGATTCATCATTACCGAACGTAAACTATTAAATTGAGAGCCATGAAATTTGGTGCGGTCAATCCCTTTACGATGTAAGTAAGCACTAAGAAAGGATTTTCAGAAATTCCCACGGGTAAAGCAATTAAGCTGCGGGTGAAACCGCAGGGTGGAAAGCTAATATAAAAATAAAAGAAAAAATATTACGAAAGTTAAGCATGAATAAAACATCGTATTGTTGTGATTATATTTTTTAAATACATCACTAAATATCGGGTACGTCCAAAGACGACAATCACGGTATCCCGTAAAAAGTGTAGTATAGGCAAAACCATAAAAGCTTCAAAAGTCACCTTGAACAAAGATTGGCTTCATAAATTAACTCATTAGCTTCACCTCAAGACATGCAAATGAACTCCCAACAGCAATAACTCCACATACCCTCATATACATCGCTGGTCCCATGTACCCGTTTACAAGCTATCATATAAATAACTGCAGAGTCATATCTGCACATGAAAGGTCACGACGCTTCCCTGGGAAGTGCTGGGCCCAGGTCCTGACCCTTTTGTCCCATTACCCGGGTAGCTGGTCCCACAATGGTCCCGCACAATGAGCTCCCATTATTAATTACAGTGGCAACACAGAGTGACACGATCGCAGCCGTGCGCCGGCGCACACGGAAATAGACGCGGTGGGGCTGTTTCATTCAAGGATCAAGTATAACATTGTTTTTTTATATTTTTTATGATAATCATGTAAAGGAGAAATGTTTAAGAATTAAAGAGAAAATTATCATAACCACTTTTTTCGACACTAAATTAAAGTTATGTATAAACTTTAAAATTATTTTATAGTTTATCTAAAGCTAGCACTCATCCGAGGCTCAAATGGCTTCCCTGCTAACCATATAAAGCACATTTATCAAGCACAAACCATACAAATATACGACCTCATTGGAATAACCCCATCGACGACGCTAGCGACATCTGCACCCGATTTATGTCTGGGAAGGCACAGGTCGTGACCCTGGGACACGAAAATTATTAATTTTCCTCATAAATTAACGACCGTGCCAGCCAACTGGAGCGACCTGACCGTAAATAACTCGTATTAAGATGCCAGCAAGCCTCCGCAAGGCTATTCATTGCTGCAATTCAAGGAGCGATAAGTGATCCGATATATCCATACACTTCCTATACAACGTGATTCTTAAGTGGTACCCAATAATTTGAATAAACTTTCGAGGAAATCTGCCTTGTTTAATAACTTTCGATTTGCATGGATCGATTCATCCTATTGTTTTGTGTAAATTCACTTCCGGTGAAAGCCACTTAAGCGACGTTGTGTACAAAGCTTCTATTGTGTAAGTGGGTAAAAACTCTTCATCTAGAAGAAGAAGAAGATCTACAAGAGTTTTTTTAACACATATGAAATAGTGTTTTAACAAAAATATTTTTTTTCAGTACCCGTAATATCTTTATTTGCTATCGCCTATACAGAGTTTAAGAATTAATTGATATCTAAGACCACTATATTTTAAAGCATAGAAGTGAAAAAAAAACAATTTAGTTGTAATTTAGCTAACACCCTTTCTCTGGATGAAGGTAATTTAGTTAATTCATGTTTATTTATATAATGGTTGGGTTAGGCGTTGAATTGACCTAGTTCACACTTGCATTATAGTTTAAAGTTTTTAGTCTGAGATAGCTTGGCGCCATAAAAGTAGACAGTTTTATAACTAGCTATTCCAATATTTTAGGTATGCGATAACCTTTCTGTGTGGTCTTATTCATGTCTCATTATGTCCGGCTTTATTGTAGCTATTCTGGTTTAAAGCCTGTGGATTACGTGTCTTTCCAGTATGACTTTTTATTAAATTGATTTTAACTTTGTGTAGCAATAACATGTGCAAAACTTTGCCTTATGGTGTCGTATATTACTAGTTATTGCCTCGCAGTTTCCTCCCCGCAGGTCACGTTGCATATGTCGCTCTGCGGTTCAGCAACTAATCTCCCCAATAGATAATTGACTGCGTACTCGGATCATATTAGCATCATTACATAATCCCGTCATAATTTTATTTTCCCGTCGTATCCAATTGAAAACTGTACATCCAATTGCGCAGGTACTAATGGCAATTCTTCGAGAATTGAGTTAGTACCTGAATTGAATAGTTTTCACATATTCACATCATTAGCGGGATTGAGTGCGCCAAACCCTTAACTGTACCTTCGCCGACCTTTATGAAATTCGATCTAGCGATAAAAAAGTAAGCGACGCTAATGCTACGTTAATGTCATGTTTTTTGGATAGATGAAGTCGTTAAAGGAACGAAAGTGTGAGAGAATCTGTCTTCATTACGTAGGTAGGTGCAGCGGTTCAGAAAAAATAACATAGATCGAGATTATCTTGCGGCGATAATAGCACGAACATCCTTGTTCAGATTATCATAAAGATAATTAGGGACATTACTGATTTTATTACATTTAAGGCGGTGGTCGTTTTAAATTAAGAATATAAGAAGCGATATAAAAGTAAGAATCCGCATCCTAAAACGATAGAGGCAACATTTCAATACTTAAATAAGTCAGTAACATGTATGACTAAACGATTCATATATGGTAATCGGAAATATTCATATACGCAAGTCTATAAATAGATTCGAGAGAACGGACAGACGGCCATACAAAACGGTGCAAAAACGAATTGGGCGCAGAAACCATGGCGTCTGACCGTGTTACCGTGCTGTAATGCCTGTATGGCGTGTATTGTTTATTTCTAATGCTCTTATAATGACAATATCGAACACGGAGACGTGCTAAGTAATTGATAGAGCAAAACTCTATAATCCCAACCGATTATTACACGTTAAAACTTGGCAAATGACCGAGCTTACAAAAATTAGAGACCATAATCTCGCGCTCGCGGCGTTATTTACATTAACGACTTTGGAGATATAAAAATTAACTGCAACGAAATTCTAGGTAGCTAAATCGGACTTGAAAGCAGTGCAGCAAATATTACCGCGATAATACCAGTTTTTAACTTTTATTGAGTTATTTTTTTATTGAGGAAGTTGCACCTAACATAAAACGGCATAGACATTCACCTAGATTAGAACAGACCTAAAGTTAAGAACACGTAAAAAATATTGTTAACGACTAACTGTCGGGTTTGCTATTAATTTTATTTGCAGCTTTTAACCAATTAGTTACTCAGGGAAGAGGATCATAAGTTTTAATTGTGTTATATTTCCGGCACTCCTGGGCATACGTCAGTCATCAAAAGTATCTCGCTATAAACTTGATTTATATTTAGAATGGGCAATATAAACTGTTAACGAGCAATTAGATAGCATTAAGTTAAACTTACAGTAATCAATTATGTAGTTTACTAAACACGTGATTTTATTATTATTGAACACAAACTCGAAATTTTAAGCTAAGAACTCTTGTTACAAAAGTTACATTATATTTTTCAGAAGGGCTAAGTTTCTGTATATGTATGATGCAAGGAAATGTTTTTATAATTATTAAATGTATATGGGTAATAACATTTAATTATAATATCATACTAGCTAAACCTAAACAAATTGCCCGGCAATTTGCTTCGTAGTTAGAGAGTTCTAGATTTAATATAATAAAATTGTTTATATTCCTTGTATCCATTATTACTCATTTCATAGTTTTATAGTTTACATTTTAATGATTCTTAGGGGCTATAAGGAACTGCTGTCTGTTGTAAGCTTTTAACCTGTATCTTCCCGTATTGAAACAATTCAATAAATGTAAAGTTATCAATTAAATAAACAGTTTTTTAGAGTTGAGTTTACAGTACAAATTTAATAGTATACAAGAAATGAATGTAGAATAATTATATTACTTCAAGTTTTGGTGTGGCTGTGTGGAGTATGTAACAATAATATGATATAGATTATGTTTTGTTCATTTAACATATTATTCATGATCCTGTATTATTTCACTTATGAATAAGAAAAACGAGAACACGATGTGACAATTTTGTAAAGACGAAGTGTCGCTTATTGCGGATACTTCTTTATTTTATAGAGCACTAGTGGCCACCCGCAACTCCGTTCGCGTGGTAGTTGGTTTTCCGTGTGAATAAGAAGTTTTCCCGCGGTAAAAAGTATCCTACGTACCTTATTCTGATGCATAACCTATAATACTGTAAAGTTTCATCCAAATCCGTCCAGTAGTTTTTACGTGAAAGAGTAACAAACATCCATCCATACATACTCACAAACTTTCACGTTTATAATATTAGTATAGTGTTAATACAAATCATATTCTTCTATGGCACGTCTGTCTTAAAGAGTGGCGAAACTGCGTCGTCAAAGTTAACAGTGTGTCTAACAATAGTTAACAGCCCCGTGGTCTATTCTGGGTGTTGTTCCGCTATTCTGAAATACGTGTCAAGATGTCATTGGAGCGATAACGCGCGCTCACAACTGTGCACTTGAAGGTAGTTTAAAATTGCAATAAGTCGCGGTAATGCGAGGGGTATAAGACTACATGGGGTGTGGAAGGCGTAGGCAAAACTTATGTTTTTGTTTAATAGACATAACTTTATAACTGTTCCGTTATTTTTATAATCGTTTGTTGCTTATCTTATGAAAAGTACATATAAAATGGTATTTGGTACTTGTAAATCGCCCACAGCTTCGCATGCGTCTATCATAATGCGTCTATATGCGTATTTCAATTTGAATAAATATGGCACCATCTATTCCGATCATATCTAGCTCTTCGTTAATAAAAAAAATTACAAAAATTAAAAATTAATTTATAAGACCATTAACTTAATTTGAATTAGCGCTAGATTGTACAACGCTTTTCACAAAATTTCATTAAAATCCTACCAGCCGCTCTTGCGTGATTGAGTAACAAACATCCAAACGTCTTAACAGTCAAATATTCTAATTTGCAGTAAAAATACTATTATTGTGCAAAAGCGTTTGTGATCCATTGCTTTTTTTCATCTTAATTAAAAAAAACTTACATTTTCCAAGTTTTAAAAACCAAACAATGAATAATAATAAAAGAGTATAAATATGTTATTTACGTCCCGCTAGTAATATTCCGCCGGTGCGCTGCGGCGTCTAAACCCCCAACTGCTCTGAGAGTGCAAAAGGGCATTACAGGTGTCGTAGAGTCACAGAATGGCAGTCTGACCATCGACTCGACAATACAGCCACAGCGGTAACGAACAGTAATACAATAATAAACAATAAGTTATGGCGACTGGCAACACTCTGCACCAGATATCCAGTTCACAAGCATGCTTACTGACTTTGTTAGTAACAGGGAATTTAGTTTAAATATAGCATAACATATGTGACTCACCGACTGACTAAAAAAATAGATATGTTATAAGATTTGTATATTTGTGTGTATGGTCTGCAGGTAGATCAAGACTTGGTTGATTCTGTCCTTTTTATTAACAAATAAGGTCGATTTTAAGAAAGCCAAATTTTCCTTTGACCCAAGTAACACAAGTTTTTTTTATCTAAAAGTATAAGATCAAAATATTTTTTTTAGACAAAGAAATAAAAAAATATATGACAAATTAAGGCTGCCAGACCAAGCATCAAAAAGATCATACATTTTTCATACTCATCTCATCTGATAATGTTCAAATTAAGAATAAAATTATCCACTAAATAAGTTAATGGACTCGTTTAGACCACGACAAAAAAATGGTTGAAATTACACTTACAATTTTATAGCTTTTGATAACAAAAGCGTACAGGTATGCACATAAAAATGTACCTCGCTCCTTCCTAATAAATATTTACGCAGAATGCATATATGTCATTTTATATACAGAATCTGTCATCTTTATTACTCTTCAAATGTAATATAATGCTTGCGCGGACCAAATGCAATATTTTTATATAATACAATACTACGCTGAGGATAATAAAGAATGGAAACCTTTTTTTTAAACCAACCGCAGCCTGGGGACTTCTAAGTTTGAGTTATATTTATATTTAGAGTTTCATTACATTTCGAGAGTTATAGTTATATTTAGATATAACGATAAACATTCAGCCGTATAAGTAGCTGAACAGAATCAAAAGAGAAAAACAATTGATTATCAGTTAGCAACTTATGAAACAGTTGTAATGCTTATTGTGAACGTTTTCAACTGAGTTTTGTTTGCGCTCTTGTCACAATAAAGACATATATGATTTGTCGGGTGTTCAAATGTTTTAAAATTTTGGTTTTGTTCAGCGATTTTTGAGGCCGACTACAGCCTAGAATTATTAAAACAAAAATTACACAGTACGGTAGGAACAGACAGCATTACTTAAACTAGTTATTAGATATTCATGCGCCGAAGAATTCAGTAATAGCCATGTATTGTGGTTCTCATGTAAGAAAAACTAGAATACTTACATACAAAAGAAGTGAAGAAAGGTATACAGATGGAATCTGTATTTATTGTTTCATAATATTGCTATTGAAAGCTTAATAAATGTTTACACTAGTTGTATAAATTTGATCTTTCTATCTTATTAGTTGTATGTTTTATGACTGCATGGTAAAATATATACATTTTGTCAGTTTGAAGGTTTTATTTTTATATTAAAAGCTAGCAAACGAGCAAGCGGGTCACGTGATGGTAGATGATCACCGCCGCCGATATACACCCACAATTACATATGCATTGAGGGTGCATTGCTGGCCTATGAGAAATTGGGCACCGGATATCTCACTCACCTAACGAAACGCAGGAACATCGTCCCTACTCGACGTCGGTTTTCTGTGCAAAGGTGCTATTTCACTGGTCGAGTCAGTCCATTAATTGCTGCAGACAGAGCCTACAGCTAGTCTCTACCACTCTAAAAAGGTGTTTGCAGTTGGTACATATGTTAGTCAGCAGATAAATATAGTCAATAAACACAACACTGGCGAGAATTAAATAAAACAACAGAGCAGTAAGTCATGCTGGCTATTTTTGTAACAAAGTACTTAATTTAGATGATTACTGTAAAAGACTAAGATAAAACAAAACCAAACGAGCTAAGTACGTCGATACTAGTAAACCCTAACAACTTTATACTGTGCCTTTTTCCACCACTATTAGCAACACGCAATTTTGTTGACTTACTTAATAATAAAAATATGCAAGTACTTGCATTCTATGCGTGGGTACCATAACAAAAATTATGTAGCCAAGTTACTCAACAACACCAATTTACTCCAAAGCATATTCAAACCCACAGTTTCAGAGGCAATTAAAACGGTTGTAAACCTACACCTTCCACACCAGACGATAATAATAATACACATGAACTCTAAAATGTCGAAACTACAAGTGCAATGTTCTTTAGAATTACCGAAGCGGATTCAAGTTCGCCTATCATCAGTCGCCGTATCAAATGTAACTCACGACGAAATCATCGTTCCACAACATACCTACTGTTTGCGGACTACAGATCCTTGACTTCTGCCAAAATCGACGCAATTTTCCCACAGGCCACTCATTACGTTTACAAAACGAGGTACAGTTACGAAAATATCAACCTACATCGGATCAGAAGTCGATAAGATAAAATTCCGCATCTAATTACCACGATTATGATCGGGTAGATTGAAGAGGACTACGCAGATTGCAAGAGTTTTTAGGTTAAAAGCATCGGAAAGAGGCTTTTAATATGGCAAGTGTTTTGTATCTTGAGTGTAGGCGGGTGTGACGTGAGAACCTATATTTTGACATTGTAAAGAAACATGCATAGTCACTGTACAAAATTTTAAACTGATGTCAAGGAATTAAGAGCTCTACGAACATCCCGAAATAAGTCTATTCTCTTAAATTGACTGTCATTTATTCGACTTGTCTTTTCAAATATATTAGTTTTATTTATTTAATGATATTATTTAAGTTAAATAATGTATTGCTAACCAAGATTAAGATCCAGGCAAACGAGTATCTCTGTATGGGCATAAGAGTAAATCAAGTGCCTTTACCAGTTTTCTGTTGTTTTTATGCGTTAACTGTATACGCCATTGTTCGTTTTTGTAAGTTTCGATGGTTTCCATAGATTTCCACTTGTTTTAATTCTATTACGCTATCTATAACGCAAAGCTCGCGATGCTATCGCCATATTTTATAATGTGTGCTTGCCGCCAGCGCAGGCGCACAATCGCGCCATCTGCCCCCGTTCATCAAAGTTAACGTACCGTAACCGGGACTCGAACCCGAAACTTTTGCACTTCGCAACTATTGTTATAACACAGGCGATTTTCGATTGAATTATGGTGCTTCAGCTTCGTAAGTTTTTCATCGAGTAGTGGTGGGAATTTTCTTAAAGTAATAGATATTCTATTATGTATTCCTTAAGTCGTAAAATGCAATGTGTTTTTTTTTATATTTACAACAGTTTAGTTTGTACTTACTTAGAAAAATCAACGAACCACGACGTAAGTAGCATCACTTGTTTTTTTATCAATTTGCTCCAACTCTTTGTTATTACTTTTGGCCAAGTGTCAATAACACCATATTATAAATAAATATACAGACCGAAGTGAATATACATATTCGATAATCATAAAATCACTCGCGTCTTAAATTCCTAACAAGGTCGGACGTTATGTTAGTTTTTAAGGCTTTTACTTAATTTATTGCCTAGCTGTTATCTAGAGCAGACATTTACTGATATTTAAAAGCAAGTTTAGTAATCGATGAAAATTTTATGGTTATTTCCTTGTTTTAATTTACAAGCTACAAGACAAATTGAATCGGATTTTAAGCGATACTAAAACATTATGTTAGCGAAAACTTGAGTGTGTTTTAAGTAGATTTAGATTGGTTCATAAAAATCGACATCAAGGTATAATTTAGACCACAATGTTGGGTGAAACGGTATCCACAAAAAGCTCGTATATGTGTCTTAAAGTAATTTACGTTATATAAGCCTTTGATGTCTCAATTAGTAAAAAAACCTCAATATATTTTTTTATCTTCAATTCCATTAAGAATTTATAGATTTTTAATTAGCATAAAAACTATACATTTGATTACAAATTATGAAGTTATGCCTTCATTTACAAAATTTATGTACTAGAATGTCTAGAATAAGTGTGGCTATTTAGTAGATTATTTTAAAAGGTGCTTCGTAAAAATACCGGAATAACACCTTAATATGGTTAAGAAATTTACCGTTAAAATTATGACCAACAACAAACCTATACAGAATTAAAACAATTAAAGATATTATAAGTATGGAATATTAACGAAAAGTTTTTTTTAAGTAAAAAGAATGACAAAGCTATATTCCCAACGATAGACCAACAAATAGATACAATATAAACAACTTTTATTCCGTTTTTTGGTTCTTTTTTGGTTTTTACCTAAAACTAAAACAATACAGTGGTTTTCGAAATGTGTTGTGCCCCGTAACGACCTCTCGAAGATCAAACCAAACAGTTTTTATATACATAGACCGAGACAAATATGGCATTGTTTAAGCGTACAAAACAATAAAACGAATCTATCTACCACAAACAAATATACCGAAACCGAAGATTTTTTATAGAAACAACAGCAACGACAGAAATAGATTTATGGAAAGAAATTTAAATTAATGTTTTATCTTTATTACAATCCTACTAATATGATAAATGTGAAGGACTGTGAGTGTGTTACTCCACCACGCAAAAACGGCTTGTCCAGTTTTGATAACATTTTGTACATAGAAGCTTAAATGTAAGGTTAATTGTTCTTTAATTGAAAGTTGCGTAAAGCTAGTAAAGTCAAAATACGGAAAAATCATCAACAGCTAAAAATACTTATACTTTCTGAGCGTAATAAAATATATCATATAAACCGCTTTTTTGAAGCGAAAACTGTATTTGGTGAAAAGTAATATGTCGTGTTCATTTAAAAGGCGATTTTATCGACATGACACTACTTTCACGTGTCAAGTGGGTAAATGTGACCCAATTTATCAGTTATATGACACCAAAGGAAGTTTGCAGCGTGAAATTATGACTCAGGATCAAAATCAAGAGAAAGCAACTAATGAGCTTATTAAAATTTAACAAGCTCTTAATGATGAGTCGCTTTCGGTATTCAGCAGTTATTTGCTAACATGTCAACAGCCGATAAGTGGTTGATAGCTGGAAATTTCTACCAAAAGAACGTTACGCTAATTGCAGGTTTATTGTAAAATCTGTCACATTGACAGTACTGCCAATTGAAGCTTGTTAACCCATTGACTGGTGACATTTGAGACGAAAACATTTAATTAATAGTTACAATTTTTACCGCGCGCTTTGCTTGGAAATTTCGTTAACGGTTAATTAAACAATATAACAAGAAATTAAATTATATTTTGTGGGTGTGTTAAAATATAAAACAGGTTTAGATGTGTATTGGACCAAAGTCAAGGACCTCTAAGGACATTGTCCATCATTTATCATACTTTTTTTAGGCAAATGTTTATTAATGAGTACACATCTATCTTACAGTGTTTTAACTGTAAACGATGTTATGAATATTAATCTGCGGATAATTATAGATGACAAGCGCCAACAAAAATGACATATGATTAGTTTAACTTTTGACTTGATGTGACGTTGTCTCAACCAAATTTAAACGAGCGCGCCGTTTGCTCGTTTATCATCGGTTGGTTTCCCGACTGCGCGCGAGCAGCCGAACGGTATTCGCGAGCCTTGTCGAATACGACGGCGATCGAACAGTCACCACTACTCGAGCGTTCGGCACTAGCCAAATATTCGTTCAACCTTAATATAATTACTAAGTTACTTTAAACTCAGTGTTTTAAACAACCCCAATCTAGGGTAAGTTATGTACTTATTTAATAGCATAGTCGCTGTTGCTTTTAGAGTAAGTAATAATTGTATATTTGTGTAACCACCTACGATGGTACATATTTAATTTTAAGTTGTTTAATTAAGCACCAATCAGTAGTGTACTGCTTAGTTATTGTGTGTATTGTTTACAGCGCATGTATGTAAATATTGTAGTGTGTCGTAGATCGTATTATGTTAGATTTCCTAGTTTATTTTTTTTTACAAATACCTTACATTAATAAAAAAAAAAAACATGATTAAGCTAAATCATAAATTATTATCACCTAAATTAATCCTAATTCATCTCATTAATTGTAATTCATCTCAATACCTAATAACATTACCTCATTTACTTCGCATCGTCCATCTGAATCATCATTTAACACCTTGACTGCCTCATCATGGAATACATTATTAGTTTAAAATAACAGCTTACCGCACTGCTTAATTAATTGCGAGGAAACGAACATGGTGCAGTCAAGGTGGAAACTGGACAGACTTGTAATGTCAGTTTTCACTAAATTCCAGGGTTCTACCTACCTACCTAACCGAGGATTCGAATTCTGAACTCGAATTTCGAGCTTGGTCGACAGTGGAGACATTACCCTTGCTGTGGAGAGAAAGATTGCTGCAGAAACCTAAGCCGTACACACGGGACCAGTAAAGCCGACGGCAATTTTCTGGGGGCGGCAAAAATTAAGATTTAAGGGGGCGGCAAATTTCACAACTGCACGCCAACTACAGGACCCTCAGATAAGTGCGGTATTTAGTGCTGTGGTTGTAGCCAGTAGGATCCTGACCAAGAACCAGGACCTTGAGACTATAAATAAACTTAGAAATAACCTAGCTTTAACTTAAACTATAAATTGTATATTGTTTGCTTCCGTAAAAATATAAACTGTTGTAAATGTTTTCGGTGTATCATTCTAAAGTCTCATGTCTACGCTCTAGGTAGGTACACCGTAACAATGGCGCCCATTTAAAAAGGTTCAAGGTCTTGCTGGTCACAACTTAATTTTGCTTTTAAGTGTTTTCTATGCTGATGGTTTGCAAGGCTACTTGTAAACGATCTTGTGTTTCCTTTTTTGCATAATTTCTATTAAGTTGTTATTATGCACATTTTTAATATTTTTGTTTAAATCTATAGTTCTGCGAAAAAATGAAACACTTTCGTTCTGTTCCAAATAACTAATAATTGTAACAGAAACGGACCGCTTGCGCTTTATTTTATTTTTTTTCCTTTTTTGTGTTGTTTGTAGTTGCTATTAGTTATTTAATTGGCTCCTTAAATAATTGCACAACTTACCTACTTCTATAAATTTAAATTTTTTTTACTACTTCTCTGAGTTTGGTGTAACGATTTAGTTTCGAACAATGGATTACAGAATAAAATTTTTGTCCTTACAAAAGTCCGAGTTAGAGTATGAGGTGGCTATTCGAGGTGGTGAAACCGACACAACCGTTATAGAACTGCGTAAGCAAATTGTTAAACTTTCTTTAACTCTTCCTTCAGAGGATATTTTGGAATCCCATTTAGATATCAATGAGGACCTAAAAGGAGTAAAAGAAACATTGACTAAAACCTCAAATAATATAAAACTTTTAAAAACTACTTATGATAAAAATCTGTTCTCTAGAACAGAAAATTTGCTGAACCATGTCTACCACCGCCTATCTCGAATTACTGATACCTCAGCTGATGCATACATTGTGATGCGGAAGGCCTTAGATGCCCAAACAAAAGAAATTAATATTCTAGCTCCTAACAAATCTTTAATTATGACTCCTTCTGTAAATGAATCAACTGAGATTCCTGCGGCTAATATTTCGGTAACATGCGATCGTGGTGTAAGTACCGACCTTAATAAACTTAAGTTCGATGGTAGGACTTGTGTTCGCGCTTTTATCCAACGAGTTGATGAATTCATGAAAGCTAAAAATGTTGGCTCTGACAAAATTCTTGCCAATGCTACTGAAATATTTGTGGACAACGCTCTTCACTGGTATCGGAGTGTAAGGGACTGCATCAAGTCTTGGAAAGAGCTTGCCAATCTACTGCAGCAAGATTTCGGCCAATTCGATTTCGACTATCGTCTTCTTAACGAAATACGTGCGCGAACTCAGGGTGAAAGTGAAAACATCACCATCTATTTTGCCATAATGCATGGCATGTTTTCACGTCTCTCCAAAGTTATTTCGGAAGAAGACAAATTAGAGATACTGCTTCACAATATAAGACCTTGCTATGCGAATATTCTTGCCTGTTGCAGTGAAATAAAAACAATAGACGCACTACGTTCTCAATGCCGAAATTATGAAAACTATCAATCTCGTATTAACCAGTTTCGAGATCCACCTAAAGCTTCTATGGATACTCTTGCTCCGGAGTTTGCTTACAATAAACCCTCCACTAGTCAATTTAAATTCTATAATTACCAATCTCAAAATAATCAAAATGCGTATAAATATAACAATAATAACTATCCTAATAGAACTAATGATAACTATACAACTAAAAAACCTACCGTAAATGCAATTGAAAATACTGTTAATGCAAAGCCTAATGACTTCAAATATTGTCCTAGATGTCGTTGCCACAGTCATAAACTAAAAGATTGCCAAGAACCTCGTTTCCCTTTGTGCTTCAAGTGTGGCAAAAAGGATGTCATCTACCCTAACTGCCCTGACTGTAAAAAGGCGGCAAATTATACTAACCAAAGTGATTCAAAAAACTAACAAAAGATTGTAGTAACAAATTTGATTATGCTGAATGGCAACAATGGCTAAATTTTATATCAAATTTTTCGAAAACTTACTCTGTTGCTACAATCCTAGAATCAAGGCCTATTAATGATCCCCGCCCGTTTGTCAAAGTAAATATTAATAACTACAAATTATCTATGTACGGATTACTGGATTCAGGCTCCGTAGTATCAATTTTAGGTAATAACTCTCACGAGGAACTTGTTAAATATGGATTAACTTTATTGACAGATCAAATCATTTACGTCACTGCCGCAGGTGGGCAACAGATTCCTTCAAAGGGCTACATTCTCTTACCTATTTTGTTTGAAGGTAATCTGTGTGTTATTAAAGCTCATGTTATTCCAGATATCAAAAACAGCCTTATTCTAGGCGTCGATTTCTGGACCAAATTCAAAATCTGCCCTAAATATATGAATTCTGTTAGTTATTTGTCTTTGGAAGATCCAAAATTATCTGAGATTACTTTGGATTCACCCACTTTTCTCCAAAATTATGAAAATTTAGATAGCTCTCGGAAGCTTATTGCTGATGATGTAATACGCCAGTTTGAGGATATATCTTTTGAACATAAGGGTCTCGGTAGAACCAATATGATTGTGCATCATATTAATACCGGTGACTCACTACCTATCCGACAACGTTATTACCGCATGTCCCCAGAAAAACAGAGGATCCTAACCGAGCAAGTTGACGATATGCTTCGCCTAGATGTCGTAGAACCATGCGAGAGTGCCTGGTCATCGCCGGTTCTTATAGTCCAAAAAAGCGACGGTCAACCTAGATTTTGCTTGGACAGTCGAAAGCTCAACTCTGTAACCGAAAAGGATGCATATGGTCTACCTTACATATCCGAGATTCTTGACAACCTTAGAGACGTTAGATACTTGTCGAGCATAGATCTCTCAAAAGCCTTTTGGCAAATTCCTGTTGCCGAAGAAGATCGCAATAAAACAGCTTTTTACGTTCCAGGTCGTGGTACACTTCGCTTTAAAACTACCCCATTTGGGCTAACTAATGCCCCTGCAACCCAGCAACGCCTCGTTGACCAGCTTTTTGGTGATTTCGACCTAAAAGTATTTGCCTATTTAGATGACATAATTGTCATAAGCAGTTCATTCGAAGAACATGTTTTCCTTCTTCTCCGGGTTTTAGACAAGCTACGTCAAGCAAATTTAACAGTTGGTATCAAAAAGTGTCAGTTCTTCAGGAACGAGCTTCGCTATCTCGGCTACGTAGTTGATGGCAAAGGTCTTCGAACTGACCCTAAAAAGGTTGAAGCTATCCTAAACTATCCCACACCAACTACCAAAAAAGAGGTCAAACGATTTTTAGGCACAGCCTCGTGTTATAGGCGCTTCATTCCTAATTTTAGCACCATAGCCGGTCCGCTTAATACTCTTACATCTACCAAAAAGAGCGCTCCTGCGTTTCTGTGGACTGCTGAAGCTGACAAATCTTTTCTGGAGCTAAAGTCACTTTTAGTAGGTTCACCAGTTTTGGCTTGTCCTAATTATGACTACCCTTTTGAGGTACACACAGATGCCAGCAACTACGGTGTTGGTGCGTTACTTTCACAAACCATTGATGGAGTTGAACATCCGGTTGCTTTTATGAGCAAATCGTTGACTGGTGCTGAAAGAAACTACAGTGTTACCGAAAGAGAAGCGCTAGCTGTTTTGACTGCATTAGAGTACTGGAGATGCTATCTCGATAACGGCAAAACGTTCTCTATTTACACCGATCACTCCGCCTTAAAATGGTTTCTTTCACTAACTAACCCGACAGGTCGTCTCGCTAGATGGGGTGTAAGACTGTCTTCATTTAACTTTGTTATAAAGCACCGACGTGGCAAAGAAAATATTGTACCCGACGCTCTCTCCAGAGCTGTGCCAGTCACAGAAATTTCTTCCTCTATAGTCCTTCCATCAGCACCTGATACTAAAGATACTTGGTATCTCAACATTTATAACGGTTGCGTTACCTTACCTTCTAGTTTTCCTAACTTTCGTATCGAATCTAATAAGTTATACAGGTATATTAAAAACAAGAATGCCCTAACTACTGAGTTTTGCTGGAAAGAGGTGATTCCTAAAGAATCCCGTCTGGAAATACTTGCCAAAAACCACTCAGATATAATTTCGGCTCACTTGGGAGTTTTCAAAACTTACAAACGACTAGCATTAAAATATTATTGGCCTGGGATGTTTGCAGATGTGGTTAAGTTTGTTACTTCTTGCGATGTATGCTTAGCCTATAAACATGCCACTCATGGTGTTCTTGGAAAGATGGGTCGTCCTAAAGAGTGCTGCCGTCCTTTTCAAACAATTTCTGTAGATTTGGTTGGTCCTTTACCAAGTAGTAGAAAGCAGAATTGTTACATACTTGTTGTGGTCTGCTGTTTCTCAAAACATTGCCAACTATTTCCCTTGCGACGAGCTACGGCTGCAGCAGTGTCTAAACTACTCGAAGACGACGTATTCATGGTTCATGGTATTCCACAAACCATTATCATGGATAACGGTTGTCAGTTCGTTAGTCATGAACTAAATAATATGTTGAAAAAATATAAAGTACCTAACATTCATCTAACCCCTAAGTATACTCCACAAGTGAACACTGTGGAAAGATACAACAAAACGGTGATCACTGCTATCGCTACTTTTGTGCAGAATGATCACAGATCATGGGATGTGAATCTACCAAAAATACAGTTCGCTATGAACAATTCTGTCAATGAAGTAACAGGCTACACTCCGTCCTTTCTAGTGTATGGACGGGAACTTGTAACATGCGGTTCACACTTCGTTGAGAATGATATTCCGAATGAGCTCATAATCCTACCCCGTGATGCTTACGCGGAAAACTTGGGACATCTGGCAAACATTTTTAACGATGTCCAAACGGCACTTTGGGAGAGCCACCAAAAGACTGTCCAACGCTATAACCTAAGACGTAAACATATTGAGTTTAAAGTCGGAGATATTGTTTGGAAAAGGTGTTTTTTCTTGAGCGACAAGGATGCTCATTTCGCTAAAAAACTGGCACCAAAATTTGAAAAGTGTCGCGTCCTAAAGAAATTATCTCCGATAGTTTATATTTTAGAGGATATGTCAGGTCGTAATATCGGAACCTGGCATATAAAAGATCTAAAATTTTAAGTGAACAAGTTTGCTAATTTTTACAAAATTAATTATGTGTTTCTTATAGTTTTTAATTTATATGTTTTCTTTTTAAATCGTATCCGACAACGTGCAGTCAGACGGATTTTATGAAGGTAAAATCCTTTCCTGGGAAGGGGGGTACTGTGACGTTGTCTCAACCAAATTTAAACGAGCGCGCCGTTTGCTCGTTTATCATCGGTTGGTTTCCCGACTGCGCGCGAGCAGCCGAACGGTATTCGCGAGCCTTGTCGAATACGACGGCGATCGAACAGTCACCACTACTCGAGCGTTCGGCACTAGCCAAATATTCGTTCAACCTTAATATAATTACTAAGTTACTTTAAACTCAGTGTTTTAAACAACCCCAATCTAGGGTAAGTTATGTACTTATTTAATAGCATAGTCGCTGTTGCTTTTAGAGTAAGTAATAATTGTATATTTGTGTAACCACCTACGATGGTACATATTTAATTTTAAGTTGTTTAATTAAGCACCAATCAGTAGTGTACTGCTTAGTTATTGTGTGTATTGTTTACAGCGCATGTATATAAATATTGTAGTGTGTCGTAGATCGTATTATGTTAGATTTCCTAGTTTATTTTTTTTTACAAATACCTTACATTAATAAAAAAAAAAAACATGATTAAGCTAAATCATAAATTATTATCACCTAAATTAATCCTAATTCATCTCATTAATTGTAATTCATCTCAATACCTAATAACATTACCTCATTTACTTCGCATCGTCCATCTGAATCATCATTTAACACCTTGACTGCCTCATCATGGAATACATTATTAGTTTAAAATAACAGCTTACCGCACTGCTTAATTAATTGCGAGGAAACGAACATGGTGCAGTCAAGGTGGAAACTGGACAGACTTGTAATGTCAGTTTTCACTAAATTCCAGGGTTCTACCTACCTACCTAACCGAGGATTCGAATTCTGAACTCGAATTTCGAGCTTGGTCGACAGTGGAGACATTACCCTTGCTGTGGAGAGAAAGATTGCTGCAGAAACCTAAGCCGTACACACGGGACCAGTAAAGCCGACGGCAATTTTCTGGGGGCGGCAAAAATTAAGATTTAAGGGGGCGGCAAATTTCACAACTGCACGCCAACTACAGGACCCTCAGATAAGTGCGGTATTTAGTGCTGTGGTTGTAGCCAGTAGGATCCTGACCAAGAACCAGGACCTTGAGACTATAAATAAACTTAGAAATAACCTAGCTTTAACTTAAACTATAAATTGTATATTGTTTGCTTCCGTAAAAATATAAACTGTTGTAAATGTTTTCGGTGTATCATTCTAAAGTCTCATGTCTACGCTCTAGGTAGGTACACCGTAACATTGATTATAGACTAAGCTAAAAATGACGATTTATCTTTAATCAAATCATATTATTATATTATAAAAAATATGAACATTATAGGTGGTCTCATCTTTCTAAATATTAAGCTAAAAACAATACATTAACGCTGACAAATAGGATCATCTAAATTTTATTACAGATGTCAAATTTCGAGTTATTAGTAAGAATTAGTTTAGTTTTTCTAACTCGATTAATATTCTCTTTTAATTATATATAATTAATGTAAGTCTCATTTGAATAATTGGATTTGGATTTGTAAGCGGTTGGAAGGTTGTGGGGAAAGTATTCGCTACTGGGTGGTCCTTACAGTACAAGGGGACTAATTTGCACAGTTTTAGTGCAGCTGCACTAAAGATAAACGATTATACCAACCGCCGGTGCATTTTTGCGATCACGGCTCAAAAGATAATCTTTATGGGAACCTTCACTAAACGGTATAATTTAGATTATGAAGAAATTGTACTAATTCCCATCGTGTATTAATTATCAAAATCCATATAATGTTTTAATTAAAAGCTTAAAAGTTACAATAAATTTGGATATTTACTGCGCGTAAGGGTTATGTGGACATTAACTTCTTTATTTCATGTCATAATTAATAAAAATATGTTATTCGTTAATATTTTAATGTTTTGATTCGTATCAATAATGCAGTTGCTCAAATTACATTTGGAAGTCCAGTAGCCTGGTTATAAATAAGTAGTCCAACAGTTAATTGAGTGAAATGTTTTTAACACCGTTCACGTTGGCGCCGGGCGATTTGCGCACGATTGCACAATTCAACCAAAAATAATGACATTACACTTGCGCGGGTGACGAAGAGTAAAGACAACCGCGAGAGACGTTATCAGCAAGACTATTAAAATGCAAATTGAGCGCTCAAGCTTGAACTTTAAGTGATACACTTGTTTTGGTATAAATTCCGTTAAATCGTGTAGCCAAGGGACATATCCACCGTTATTCTTAATGCTCGCTGGGTGTGGGTATAATTCGCACCTAAATCACCGAATCCAACTTAACTTTTCGTCCATAATTTAAAGTTAAAAGAGTCATTTAGCGGAGGTCGACCACCAGGAAATGTAAAGGCTGTATTTCCCGGAATCAAGAGCAAAATTTGTACCTTCGACTCATCGATAAGAGAAGATTGGCAGTTCAACTTGTCAGCAGGTCAATTATGTTTTCCTGAGGTGAAACAGGAAAATATTGTCGACAGGAATTTCATGAATGTATCCTCTTTACGTTGATGTAGTGGTATTGACACCTCCACTTTAATCAGTTTTATATTACACAGTTTTTTTACCATTACAGGCCGATGGCGTTCGCAAATAGAAGAGTTTTATCTCTTCTTATCAAAAGAGGTTCTAAATCAGATGGTCATCTACATCTTAAAGGCTACCTTCTCCCGTCCCTTCACACTGAAATCAGAGTCCATTCATTAACAAGTCGCGTCTCGTTTCCCGCCGCTCACGGGCGCGTCATGTTACACCAAGAGCCCGATGTAACGATTAGCGCCCCACGAGATTCCCACTTAACTAGACGCCGACTCTCGCAGATTAAGATCGTGGTCGGACGCGGAAGCCGCCGCGAAACACAATGCTCACACGCACAATACCACACCTTGTTAGCGGTCGCAAGGAAAATATTAAGCTCATATGGGAAACTACGGAGAAGTTCGCAGACGTGATGCAAGCGTAGATATGACTGAGTTGCCTTAAAAAAGATATTCACCGTTTTATCTAACTAACAATGCTACTACATCATTTCATACTAAAATCCGATATTATTTTCTATAGGGAAAATCCTTTTTGCCCCGGCTCCACAAATATACAAATATGAGATATTACACAAATTCCCATACTCTTTAATTTCATTGAAATCTAACATCGCATATATTTATTCAGAATAACGTAGTTTTCTGATGGAATATTTACAAAACCAATACCGTAGTCACCCAGTTATATGGAAGTAAACAAACAAATTCTTATCTTTATAATATGAGTACAGAAGAGAAAACTGGCAAGGATCAAAATAAACATATCATTATAACATCTCGCTATTTGCATGTTTCTTTTCCTGTATTCGAGGTAAGTAATAATCCTCGTACGTAATGCTGCACTGAGTAATTAGTGGCGGTATGCGCCGGCGCAGTTGTGACTTCGCTATCTTCATCCGCTACATCCTATCATGTGAGAGATCTAACACATATTTATGACACAGTTAATTAATGCTCTTTAATGTTACACTTTGGACTAACTGGACGGTAATGAGTGTATCCTGTGAAATATAGATAAAGAGTGATATGAGCTTACTAAGGAAATAGTGATAAAAGTTTACTGGAGAAAAGGGAGTGGGTAAAAGAAATTAAATAAAAATGTTCAAATAAGTCAATTGATGTTATATAGAAATCAATTGAATGGAATAAAAAAAGCAATAATTTTTAAGTGCTTAGGTACATGCTATTTCATTCTGATTCAAACAATTTACGCAGAATCTAGTGATAATTGTAGACTTGAAATACACCGTTAATTTATAAGCTAAAAAAAACATTAAAATTAAGGAACGTTTTGTAATATTATTTCAGCCACTAAAATCCAATTATTACTTCTCTTTCAAATAATATTTTATTAGACAACTTAACGAGAGGTCTACTAATTTGCGTCTCATATATTAAATTTTGCATAGAAATGATTATGCACAGTGGCCATTAAAATCATTTGGAACTGGAATTAAAGATACAAATGACCATAAAATGTTTTTTATTTGCGATAACTTTTTTTATTTAGTGTAACTAAATCTGTAGATATCTTAAAGTAACGGTGCTGTATGGTCATCTATGATAAAACGACTGCTAAAAGCTAACACGACTTCTTGATCTTTCTGAATAAATAATGAACACAATTTGGAATGTAAATTGCCAATTATAATTAAATAAATCAGCTGTATCAAAACGCTTTAGTATGTCAACGATATCACAACAAAAAATAGGCTTCTGTTGCAAACTGAAGTTGAATTACTCTGGTTTATCTAGATGCTTTTATGGTAAAATGAATACAAATTGTTTAATGGTACAAGTAATATTACAGCCCATAAGATCAAGATCCATATAAATCCTCCTAATATGGACGCCATTAAAATAATTTTATTGACAATGCACTACGTGCTAAATTGGTAAATGTTTCTTTACAAAAAACTGTAGAGGTATGTTTATTTTGCAATAACACGTAGGCAACCAACGTAATATTCAATGAAAATTCATTAGACGACTTAATACGTCAACCTGCGCGCGTGGCGCGCGCATACGATTAACTTCATCGATTGATGAATAAATCCAGTTACAATCGAACGGTTAAATCGATGTTCTCACGTTTATGTCACTAAACGGTGTTATGCAACTTGATAATCCGGTGCCATCTAATCCCCGGCTAATTTCAAAGGAGTGTCCACATTACATTCAACGATTGACGGAAGTTACGGCGTGAAAATAATCGAGTTGACTGTTTCATAGACTTTATAGTCGATGATTATGTTATGTCGGTTTAAATGAGAGTTGGTTTAATATATGACACATCTCTTAATTTCTTTGGATTTTTGTACAGGTTTTAAATACTATAAAAGCTTTTACACACGAGTTCTGAAACAAAGCCAGCATAAGTTAGGTGAAAAAGTTGCTTATTCGTTAGTTGCTTGGTTAAGAAGCAACTAGCAATCGCCTTCCTCTGTGCAGCAAGAAGTAATTATATGCATAAAGTTGAACATCTCCTGAATATACGTTTGGATAGCGCAAGACGAGCGTCGCGTGCAATTGCCTAGTGTTGATATAGCCTAGAGGGAAGCCAGCGAGTCGGCACGAAGACCGCCGCGGCCGGCCAGTGGTAACGCGTTGTTAACTGTTCATAATTAAGAGCGGTGAGGTAATACCACTTGACGGTAACGGCACGCGTGGTGGACTTCCGCACACCGCCCCCCGAAGACACGCGCCCCGACAAGTTATGCCTCATAATTCTGATTGATAGGTTCGCATCGCAAATAATTTGCCATACTTGAAGCGTATCCGGCTAAACAAACTTATACTTACAACGACAGTTGTGCATACACCATTATGGACACTTGAATTATCGATCTATTTCAATATAACCATACGGATTATATTAAAGAACATAATATATTCGATGGAAGTACATTATCATGCGCATAATTTACTAGACCTACATCAGACTCAACAGAACAAAACATATCAATGATTGACGTTGAAATGCGATGAGCTTCTGTTTAAACTGGTGGACTCGCAACTTTAATATTAATATCCACTATTTTTGCGTTTTTTGCTCCTACATGAAGCGAACATAACAATGAATCATACACAATAGACAGATTATCATAAGATTTTATATTGTTGCGAATTAAACAGAGGAATTTGCGAGGGTCTTGAGAATTTCAAGGGAAGTTCATAAATAAATAATCAGTGTAGATGATCGGGGAAGAGTGTGTAGTGAGAGTGGATAAGGGCGTGTGAGGGCATTGGCGCGGCGGCGGTATTTTCGTGGTATGCTGCGGAGTTATCGGCGGCGGTCGGCAGTCGTCGGCAATGCTCGGCTTCCGCACGTCCCGCGCCCGATATGAACATGACGCTATGATAAAGCTAATGTCCCAAGTCCGATCGGCGACTCCACAATGACCGCTTCAAACATCACAGCCCCACTTGAATTCCGACGCGAACTATTTCACCGCGATACCGAGATATCCATTCCAATGAGATATAGATAACAATTAAGGCAACAGGACGTGCTTGATTTAAATTAATACAACACTCGCTTTAGATATTTGAAATATGTACGCAAATCTGCGGCCACGCTTAGAGGGAAATATCCGGAAGATTAACGAGGCGATTTGCACTTTTTTCCTTCAAATAACATTTACGGTATTTATATTACGTTCGTTGCAATTATCATTAAAAGGATTATTAGCACAAACTAGCGCTATTAACTTTACGGCTGGGCCGTTTAGGATGCAAACTGATGCATGGGTTAGTTTATTAGGCTTACGACTTAAGCGTAACTCAAGACTTGATTTAGTAGCGGCAGCTGGAAACACATTTGTCGGTTCTTCATCAGCCGAGTCTTTAACTACAACTCTGCATCTTATAAAAACACCGCTGTTCAATCAAGTTAATGGCAAACCATTAATTGAGTTCATGCCGCGGCATACAAACAGACTTAAATAAAGACATTTTTTGCAAAAGTGAAAGACGTACCCGAAACGTACAATCACAGAGAAGCACCTAGTACGTGATCGACCAACCATTCCGATTTAATCACATTAATTGATACAACCGTTACTTAGTATAATGACGAGGTATTGTACAAATAATTTGATCGTATTTAAACTACTGCCGGTAACTGAAAGAGTTTGGGTACCGTAATGGTTGGAATCTCGACTTTGAAACGGAAGCGTGGTTCAATTCCAAGTGTATGTAGCGATCGCGTCAACTCAATCATTGCACATTAAGACTTGTTTCTTTTTAAGATCGAATAAACCTCATGTACTAAGACAGTCATCTAGATCCCAAAAAAGATAACGTAATTATGTCCATCGCTGAGAGTAAGCACCGCTACAAAAATGCCTTTTTTTAGAATTCTGACCTCTTCTCCTCTGCGTGACTTTTGCCTAACTGATGGTGCAATTATTATCAATTTCGTGAATTAAAGAGGTACACATGGAAATGGTTGGAAAACAAAAAAACTGTAAATCCAGATGCGTAATGACAGGTTCGTATTAAGTTCGACGGATAGTAACGGTACATTCTGCCGAAATTCCTACATGCATCGATCTGTGGGTACTTGCGGGTAGTTAGTGCCAGCGGTCACGACTGCGAGACTACTAGCTGAAAACATTAGAGACGTGTGTACACGTAATTTCGTACATTTCAGATCAATGAACTTAAGGTAATTTCACATGTGCCCAAACATATTCCATGTTTTATGTTAAAAAATCTTAGCGGCGAGCAAGCTTGCGGTTCGATGATGATGTTCAATATTAGGTTTATTTCGACGTAGGAATTTGTTTTTTTTTTAAATAAAAAACGATGTCGTGACGATTTTCTTGGCATGCGCAGGCGACAGGCTCGAGTCGCGTCATCGAATAAAGAAGCCGTTCTATTCGGCTAATCAATTGTCTAGCAACAAATCGATTTCACAGACTTCCATTCACAGAGGTCAGAGGTTAGTAACACCTCAGATTTGTGAGTCGCAGTAAATATAAATCGCTATATGATTTCGTGTTGAATGCTGTAATAACTTGGTCATTGTCGGCTTGTTATAGGAACTATACGAATATTGAAACTTAATATAATCGTAGAGTTGGAACGTGACGTCGGCGGACAGTTAGGAGCGATGAGTTGTCGGGCTGCAGGGGTACAGCGGGAACTTTAAAATTTATTTATCGGGGGTACATCGGGGCCCGGGGTTAGCAAGGAAATTGCCGTCGAGCGATGGGGGGATCGATAGGGGAGTAGTAACTTCCTAACATAAATTCGGTGTACGGGAATCGGATTTTATTATTCAATCGTTGGATCGAGGTTCGAGGCCGCGAGTCACGGCGACGCGAGCGCCGGCGGGGGCCGTGAGCGGTGGCGCACGACCGCGATGCGGTATCGCCGTAGCGTACCCGCCGCCGTAGCGTAGCCCCGCCGCCGCCTCCGCCGCCGCTCGCACCCAAACACTTGTCACGACAACGTCCTTTACCGACTGTGCAAATACCAAACGGCTCTTTCACCGGAATTATTTGCTCCGACCGCTCGTTTGCGGCGATATATTAATAGCGGCCGCACTATTCAAAGAATTACAACTGACAAAAAGCAAGTGTGTAAAGACGAATTAACATAGCTCATTCACTGCGGTAGGTGTTTCGAATGCTCTCAATTTCTACTAGCGTCTAAGGTAAAATTCTGTTGCTCATACTTGTGTTTTATTCTCGTTGAAATGATACGAGAATAGTCTTTCTCACGGACGGCATTCCGTCGGGTTATTAAAGCAGAATCAACGCGAGTATTAATGTGATATGACGTAAAAAATTTGGTTTGAAAAAGTGTAATGCCTCTTAGAGGGCTATGGAATTTGCGAAGAGGAAACGCTACACAATACATTGTTTGCCGTTTGTAATACTTTGACTCTGCGTTGACATAATGATAGTTGTAACTTATGGCACAGTTTCCGATAGCGATTTTGCGTTTTGAACAATACGCATTTGCCGTGAAACTGCTTTCGGCACGTGCGCGCTATTTTAAGGCTTCAACATGAATTGCATGTTCGTGTTTAGGTCTTAGAGAGAAAACGGGAGCAGTTATTAGCACTAACTGTGGTTAGGCATGTATGTCGTAGCCTAAAAACACTAACTTCTAGAACTCAAAAGTTCTTAACACTGCGATGCTGTTATTTTTTGTCGTTGACACAACAGTCTCAGGTCAAGACTTAGTCATATTTGATTAGGGTCACTAAAGACTCCAGACTTCATAATACGCTTGTCTAGACAGAGACTATAAACGCAAAATAGTGTGAGGCCTGATGTTTAAAAAGCAGACTCTTACATTATTCTTAGAACAAAGCTACTTAGTTACGAGACCAAGCTGTTATGAATGCTTGACTTTAGGCCACTTTATGACTGCTATAGTTAGCTAAGACCAAAGGCCAATAGCTAATTATTTTCGCCTGTCTGGTAAAAATTGCTCGTTTACACTAATTACCATTGCAAAAAGATTTAAGATCATGAAATATGCAATGTAATATTTGGGACGTTATTTTTGGTTCATTCTTTTAATTTAACTTCTGTCAAAGAACTATAACATTTTCAAGCTTTCATGTTTATCTTAAACAAAATTGTGTGGTATCATTTGAATCTTTTGGTACTTTCTTTAAATATTAAAAAAATCTGAAAAAGTGCTTAGGAAAGACGTCCATTGTGTTTTGTTTTAATAGCTTTCTGAAAAGCTTCAACGAAATCCAGAAGTCGATTAGTAACTTCTCCTGCGTACAATTCCATCTTCGTCGCCATTAAGTCTGCTACTTCATCAAATTACTACAGGGTACTAGAATAAGATGAATACAACCCTCTTACTTTGACGTTAAGCTTTACTATAGGGAATAGGAATAATAAGGGATATTCTGTAAATGGATTGCTCCTAATAATATATACATATATGTCAAAATGACAGTGTATGGCCACAGAGCCATTTAACAAATTGATAATTACTAAGTTAAAGAATAACCATATTTGTCATAGGAACAAACAGCAATAATAATGTACGTTGATTCTCAGTTCTGATGAGCGAATATGAACTAATTAGCTACCAATTTTTTTATAATAAAATAATTAAAAGGGGTAAGTTGCAGGTGTTTCTGACCGTAGTTTGTTCTTAGAAAACAGATAGTAATTGTGATGGGTCACCATTTGTCTTTAAAGCAACCGAGCATTAGTCATTCCTACTGGTCATTAGTATAATTTTGTAAGTTATAGCGTTTAGCCTCATTTGTAAAAACGGGGGATATTTTTTTAAGTTTCCATATTAATCAGTAGGTGAACGAAAGGGGCAAAAAGTGAAGAGTTACTTTGACTCGCTCACATTATGTTTTGTATCACTTGACCGCAAACACTTCAGAGTTAATGTCCCAAATCAAACTAAAGGGTCAAGACACATCACACTAATATTTTAATGAAATGATCTTTGTAACAATGGACATAAAGTTGATATTGAAACAACGCTTAAGGTTAAGTTAATGCATAACTGGCGTTAAATCGAACAGTATTTTTCCTATGATTAATTTCTCAAAGCACTCTGTCAATAGCTAGGTTGTAATTTCTTTAAAGTAATAAGTATGTTGATTAACATTTTGTTGTGGGGGTCAATTTAATTATGATAAAAACACTGAAAATTAATTGACTATAAAAATAGGTATCGTTTTTATGTATTTTGTTTAGTTAATTGAGCTTTTTCCCAGTTTGTATTTTACGAGACAGTTTCCAGTAGTGATAAGAAATAAGTAAATTATAGAAACCAGAAAAATAAGAGTTGAAACCTGTATTGAAGAATGAAGTCATTAAATGCTAGTATAAGAATCTATTGCATATTGTATATTATGGTAGTTAAGGAAACAAAGTAGCGTAATGAGTTTTTACCGTTCTGTAAATCTTTAGTTTTATGACAATAACACTAGATGTTTTAATCCTCATAGGTATAACGGGTGTAAAAAAAAGACTTCCGAAGCCTGAGCCTCAATAGTAACTATATTCACTAACAGTATACCCAGAAAACCCAATTTAAAAAAGTTATTAAGGATTGAAAAGTCATATTCGGCGCTTGAAATCATCGCTCACACATCAACTGTTGTTTCAGGTGCGATTATTTATATTGCAAATTAAATTAAACCCCTATCTCATTTGAAATCATCGCAAAATCTGATAATATAAATGCAATTTTGTACAATTACGTAAATACCTTTTTTTGCTGTTAATCATAAAAACAATTTTTTTTGCTCAAAACGTAACCAGTACCCCTCCAGCAATGCCCAGTTTTTGTTTTCGGAAGCAGTTCTTTTGCACCCCGTATACTATTTACATATTCGCTTCTAATACTAGAAACCTTTTCAATCTAAACTACAAGAAGTTATACATAAGGTTTCCGCTATATATCTCTTCAATAAAGCCTGGAGGAACTATTGCCGGATATTGACTAGACACAAGAGAAAAAAAAACATTATAAAACTTATCATCTCATGTCATATATGTAAATATGATAACATCTGCACTCCACACTGATCACTTCATACAAAGTGTTAATACAAATACTGAAAAGAACGACTTACTTGTTTGTCTGTTCGCGATAACCTTCACTACCCAATATCACAGGAACTACTTCAGTTTGATTCATATTTGAGTGAAAACAAATATTTTTTACGGATCAAAAGGTTAAGGTGTTTCAGCGGCCTTCAAACGTTCATATTTTTTATTTGAAACACAATTTCATTCTAACGGCATTACTATTAATTTTCTCAAAATCCCATTGCAGTAAACATATCTAACGTTGCACCTATCCGAAACCGACCCACCTCTTTACCCAAACCAACCCAGGCTGGCTCAGTAGTTTAATGATCCTATCCAATCAGGGCGCAATCAGCGCTGATGTATCTGTTGGGCTGCGCGCGCGCCGCGGTCGCGACATGCCTTCGCGCTTAGCTTCCGTTCGCCGCAAGTGTTCCATTTTCGATTCAAATTGGCTTAACACTGTTATCTTGTAGCTTCATTGGACTAAGGGTCAAGTTTGTTATGCTATTATGTAAGTTTTCATTTTACTTAGGAACTATAAATTTTCCCAGCGTTTTGGTCAAAAGTAGGTAATAAATATTGTAGTTTTGTTTAATACGTTTTTCTTAATTTAATCTCTAATATACTCCCTCTAAGGTCACTAATTAATACCTGATCAACTTGTATCTAGTCCAACGCAGTGGTCAATCAGTGCGGATATATCACCGAGAGTTCAACTGTTATCTTAGTTATTATCCATTTTATCTCAGTTTAGAGTTGTAGTTAACGTCCAATTAATGCTTATTGTTCTAGCCCGGGAGTGCTCGGGTCAGATCGACAGCACGATTATATTACCAGCTGACACTTTATTGCATCCTCAGTACAACAGCTTGTGTTAGATGCTGAAGGATTTTCAAACAAGGCTTTACACCTACTGGATTAACTTATAATACGTTGGTTTTTTAATGTTATATAAAAAAGGAGTTTAAATAACTCGTCTGCTACTGTATGTGGGTACCAATATTCGCTAACGTAAATTTTTTATTTTTATTTTAATTTATGGTTTAGATTCTAAACTAGATTAAACAGGTTGTAGTTCGGACTTACTCTTCTTTTTCTGTTCTTTTCATCTGTTTAGCTGTAGGCAAAAATATTTGACATGCCTATGAAGGTATGTACTGTATAAGAATATTTTGTCCCAAACACGTGCCAAACGGTAAGTGGCGTTCCAATTTGTTGCCTAATCTTTTTAACTATCACCTTTAATGATTTATAGCACACGCAGGCTCATAAACATATTATTTAACAAGAATTATTTCGTTCAAAAGTCCCATCTATAGATAAAGACTATAATTTGAAAAATTAAATGGTAGTTACATTTTATTTATATGGCAATCTATGTAATCAAGTTGCATTCAACTAGGTTTCTATGTTACTGCAGTTTTGGTTTTTTTCCCTCTCTATTAAAAGGTTTACGAACTTGTGTTTTTGTTTTTTTTTGTAGTATTAAAAGGGCTCACCTGTCTTTTGCATACCACTGATGTTTTGTAAAGTAGAATAACAAGTATCTATATGACGTGGGAGAGAGACGGTGGGTATTTAACTGAAGTTATTTTAAAATTCTACCAATAATATAAATGAGAAAGTTTGTATGTTAAGATGTTGTGAAATTCGTTACTCAATCCTGCGAGATCGGCCCAACGTATTTGAATAAAACTTGGTATATGCACTGGCTGTAACTTAGAATAACATAACGGGTACTTTTTACCACGAGTAATCAAATATTGCTACGGGAAAACTCAATTTACTACGAGTGAAACCGCAGGGCAGAAATACGAAAATACATTAACGGGTGAATAAGTTTACCATTGTTCCTAGTAAATTATTTGTTAAGTAACTTTATTACTCTGTTACGTGGAGAATGGCATCGCGTACATATTTTCGTGTCAACGACATACAGCTTATTTTGAAAATAAGTGTAAAAAGTAAGTATAAATAAATAAACTACGTAGGTATATACGTTATTGGCGAATTTTTTTAATAATTTCATCTTTACTAGGTTCCGGATTATTTCACTGTACGTATTCTTCAACTAAGGGGAATGTCATATTTGAACCAAATATATAGAGCGTGAAGGCGTTTTTAGATGATTTTGAGTCAAATTTAGTTAATGCTATGGAATGCATATGCTGGAGATGGAATATTCATGCTTGTAGTAAAGCCAAGTTATTAAACATTATATTTCTAAGCGTCAGTCCATTTTTATACTAATAAATATGAACGTTCCATAAAAAAACAATTTTACTATACATATAACAAATATCAAGGCAGGTGATACCCGTTTTATAATCTTCGATTCCTTATGATATTAATTAGGAGCTTCAAGAGTAATTATTTTTATTAAGTTTTATTGGTTTACATAATCAACGGGCCGCTATTGACTACCAATACTAAGAATAGTTTATTAATCGTAGATCTATTAAAGTTAAACATATTCGTTGTAACTAAGAAAAAAACCCATTTATTTTTCTGCTATAAAACTGGCTTTAAAATTACTAATCTAAAAACCATCAAGGCATAAAAAATCATAGGGCAACGTTAGGTAAATGATATACTTTTGCTTCCCACGAGGGTAAAGAAAAGGAAAATGATTTAAATTAAAATACACAGAAAACGTAAGGTTCTAACAGGATTATAGTACGAAATACTTTTTATTTCTCTTATTTTTTGAAAATTTATTAATATCCGCATAGACATGTAAATAGTATCTACACATAAATAATTAGGTAGTGCGTATTATGATCATTAATTCCAACGAAGTACTTAACTCTTACTTACTAACGTTCGGTTTGTTTTTATCAAGTCACTAGGGGCCGCGCGCGACTCCGTTCGCGTAGAAGTCGGTTTCCCGTGGGAATGCGAAGTTTTCCCGCGGTAAAAAGTTCCCTTAATTCTTTCATACATATATTTTTGGTATCTAGAACCGTTTTTAGCAGCGCACGCAGCGGAAGCTCTCAAGGATGAATAATTTTCCCCGTTTTTTTCACATTTTCCATTATTTCTTCGCTCTTTATAGTTGCAACGTGATGTTATATAGCCTAAAGCCTGCCTCGATAAATGTTCCATTCAACACAAAAAGAATTTTTAAAATCAAACCAGTAGTTCCTGAGATTAGAGCGTTCAAACAAACAAACAAACAAACAAACAAACAAACAAACTCTTCAGCTTTATAATATTAGTATAGATTTCAAAAGCTTTGACTACTTTTATCTTCCATCAGCGTTATCGTCTATCGTGTCTATCATTCGGTTTATTTCGCGTGTGTTCGTTTGTTTTCGCTTTCCTCGCGCCCCGGGGAGGCCGAGGTGGAAAGTTGTGCGAGAGGAGAGCGGTGCGCGCGCGCATCATTCGCTGTCCTCGATGCATGTTGCATTGTTGGGGTAAGGGGGCAGTGTGGGACTGTTACCATGGGAAACGTTGGTTAGGTTCAAATGTGTTGATAGGGTTGACTAAGTTGCTTTTGAAAAAAAAATCCTAATGTTGATCTAAACGACTGTAATGTGAAAAGCGTACGTGATGAATTTTATTTATATCGGCTTCAATGAACTTAAAGCACCTACGCATTTGTTTTGCAAAAAAAAAAACAAATTGAGGAAAAAATAAAGCCTCAACCCGAAAACCTAGTTTAAGAATGAGAAAATGAAACCTTCAGGTCATAGGTCACAAGACACAAAATGCAAGCGGAAGCACCCTACAGGCACCATTACAAGACCGGGTAGCGTGAGAAAAACGCCCGAGAGGAAACGCTGAAGCGTGCAATCCCAATTCTTTATGCAAATATGTACAGTCAGAGACGTAATTGGCTAGTCAGCCCCAGTAGTTTAAACACGACGTTAAAGTTACTAACTTTCCTTGCGATGCCAATTACCATAGACTGACTGTACCAACACTTCTGAAAGGACTTGCTTGAAGGTCTATGTTAAGGTAATAGCCAGGGAAGGGATTTGCCACTTGTTATGGAAATGGATGGGGTTTCCTTTCGCTGTTCAGAGGATGAACAAAGGAATGAGGTTTGGTTGGATACTGCCTGAATTGGTTCTAATTATTTTAAATTAATACGATGTTTTAAATACTATTTCTTATAAAATCGAGGAATTTTAAGGGCTGCAATAACTTTTTCAGGTTTTTTTTTGCTAACCTTTGTGGTTATTAATAATTTTATGTCTCAATACACAGCATAGGTAAGTAAAGACGTTAAGTTTCGTTTTATTTACTAAATTATCTTTACACGGTTAAGCACCATTCTAACAAACAGTCATAAAGCTGACAACTTGCCAAGCGCTATCAGTAGTCACACATCATCTCAGGTTGTAATACATTCCCTGCAAAATATTTACTTCTCTGTTATATCGCTTTTAGCAGCCTTAACTTTGAACACATGTTATAGTTGCCAACCTCGTTACTACCAGCTTACTTTATGTCGCTTTACCCCCTCATTATTGATGTTCATAAGTGAACAAAGAAAAAAACACATCCTTTGTATCTGATATACATATAATGGCAACGCCATCCGAGGCATTTGACCGCAGTAAACGACCGTAAAACACTTTAATTATTCATATTTTACAATTTTCCCAGCTTTAAAATGATATCTGATGTTGGAACATGGAGATGTTACAACTTAATTTGATAGAGAACATACCCGTCATAAAGTTACCGGGGCTGCTTAGTGCGAGAGCAATAAATTATTGTTCGCAACATCGTTAGTTAAAGTAGACAAGGAGATTAAAATAGATTAGCGATTCCATCGGACAGTTGCGATGATATTGTTGGAATTACAAGCGTTTAATCACGCGGCGTCGCTCGCGCCGACAATGGCCGAGCTGTCACGGCAGACGTCGTCCGCGCCCGAGCACGACCGAATCAGAAAATCAATAATCGAGACTCCGCCACCGCCGCGTGCGCACTCGATTAGACAAGATGAAGATACTACAAGTTCGATAGGTTATCAATATCCATACAACAATTCCATTCGAATAACGGCCTGACACGTATTTTTCATCGATACCAATCTTGAAAACCACGATCTAATTGGCCTGTAACATATTCGGTATCAATTGCAATAACTCCAGCTTTTACTGTTAGTGGACATCGTTGCAGTAAGTGCTGATAATCTATTTTCATAATAATAGAGTTGTGATGATTAAATATGGGTGTGTTGATATGCAATCTGCCTGATGTATGCAGTACACCCTCTATAAAGAAGGACAGGTGGTTGTAAAGTAGTTGTATCGGCGTTATTGCTTCTTGACTTACTGGAGCCATTTGTATGCCATTAGATATCTGTTCTCGACGCCGCCTGCTAAATCTATTTTAAGGCCGTATTAGACCTTGCCAATAACGATGGTTAGCTCAATTGGTCTTGTTACAATCTCTAAGCATTACACGGGCCAAATTATAGGTTTGTGGTGTATTAAGACGTTATTTTAGATTGTAACACCTCTAAGGCTTTTCCGTTGTAGTTATTTTTAGAACCGTGTGTGAACACCGGCTTGGTGGTTGCAATGTTATCATTTATTCTGTACCATGACGAAGTGGTACAATGGGAGCGAATCTCAGTGTTGGATGCCTAATTACATTTCGTGGGGTATGGACGTGATTTGCAATTACTTCAGCCGACAATACACACAAGTGATAGTGGGAGAGAACCGCCTGCCCGAAATGCTAGGTTGAAAAAAAAACTGATCGCTTATGCAAAGGCTACTTCGAAAATTACCAGCATTGATAAAAAAGCTCTTTGCTTTAAAAGTTTTAAGATGTAAAAACAGAAAAACTATCGAAATGTCTGAGGGCTCTCCCTTATCACCGATGTATAAAAATGAGATAAGTAGGTGGACTTCTCATATTTTGCCTACTAGTCACAAATCCTTGAGACTAAACTCACCTTAACTAATTTTTGTGAGTAATATCTAATCAATTAACAATAAATGTTTTCCTACGTAGAATTAAGCGCAGACCGCTCCCGCACAATAATCGATTCTGTGGTCGAACGCGTCTATGCCTCCGGAGTAATCTGCTATTAGTTTGATTTATATGGAATCGATCGCGGCGCAGGGGCCTAATGACGGGTCGTGGTCCTCCCGGCGTTGCGCAGACGCATATGGACTTGTGTTCGGGTAATGAGGGCCCTGCTACCACCCCGGAGCGAGGCATTTGTAGGGTGCAAAGTGGGACCTACACACTGACATCATGGGTGAAAAGACTACCTGTAAGTAGGTATTGCAGTATTCAAACACCATGGGCCAGTTCTTAGAAAAGAGTTAATGGGCCACGAGTGCAAAAAAAAGGTTGCAATGAACATACAAATGAATCCAAATTACTTTTGGTTCGTACATAAAACTGGGTAATCGTGAGGATGATTGTTTCTTTATGGCAGCTTTACTAAATACCCTCAGGATTTTTATACAATTTTGTTATAAAAACCAGCATTACATTTGTCAAGCCACGGCTCCTTTGGTCTCGTAATTTAACACCATAAAAGAAAAGAATACGCAATTACTTCACGGCAACTTCAAACTATTACTCAAGCCAATAATTTTCAACGTGATCCATCACTATTAAAAGCGTGTGGACATACAAAAAATACAAAATACTTACACAAAAAAGTTACTTTATCCTTTTACAAAATGGTTGAGTTCACTGTTGAAGTGTATTATTATACCCCAGATGCAATTATCCAATTCGATACTAGTTAATATATGTATAATTACTGTATTCGAGTAGACTGACAGTCGTAAAGTAAACGAAAATAATAAGCGCCGTTTTAGCTTGACACTTTAAGGGAATTGATCTCCGCCTTCTTGGTGGAGTAAAGCTGGCTGGTTATTAAAAATGGTGGCTTTTGTAAAAAGAAAAAAAGAAGAAGAATAAAAAGAAAGCGTGCATTATATGGAATGCGTGTGTATGTGGATGTAATGCCGGGCCTAAGTAGGGGTTATCGAGAGACTAGACAGTGGGTTTGCAGTCAATGGAAACTTCTATTAAAGATTGAAATCCATGGACATTACCTGAGGGTTAATGTAAGATGTGATCAACTTAATTTCAACAATAGTTTTCTAAACTTTGATTGTGACTAATAAATAATGAAATGAAATGAAATTACTTTATTGTATGTAGGATTAAAACTAATCTCTTATACATTGTCAAAAGCGTAAAATAAAAATAAAAAAAGATGTCACGGGACACCCCTACATTCATCAGCAATGGCCGTAGTAGACCGAGAGAAAAAGCTGGCAGAAAAAACTCTCGGCACTCTTTTCAAAATTATACAATCATAATTTATATTCATTTAAAATGTGTACATACAGTAAACATATAAATTATTTTCTCGTACCTCCTCGCTCAACATTATTCAAGTTAAAAAATATTATAAAATAGATATTACTAATACGAGTTTATTTCATTCTATATTTTTTTTAAATAGGTACTTCTTCTTTAAAAATAAAAGCAATCAAATAAATAAGAATTAATACTGCTACCTAGTAAATACGTGCATATGAAATTTATTGACTATTAATAATACACTAATGTTCTATTGAATCACACACATTTCCTGTCATATCTAGATTGGATATTATCTAGACAAATTATGAGGGTAAATGGATTTATAGGCTCCGGAAGACTGGCACACACAATGTGAATTTACTTAGAAATTTAATTAAATGCATTAGCACCCAGCAGGCAATAAAGTAACAAATTGTATTACTAAAAACAATATCCGCAAACGTATTGTATGTGCAAGCTAGTCACGTGGTAGCGAGCGGTCACTGCTGCAACATTCACAATCACATCAGTGTCGAGGGTGCGTTTGTCCTTTTATGCTTAAACTAGTGGCCGCCCGCGACTCCGTCCGCGTGGAAGTCGGTTTCCCGTGGGAATGAGATGTTTACCCGCGGTAAAAAGTACCCTATGTGTTATTCTGATGTATAACCTATATTACTGCAAAGTTTCATCCAAATCCGTCCAGTAGTTTTTACGTGAAAGAGTAACAAACATTCATCCATACATCCATACATCTATCCATACTCACTAACTTTCACATTTATAATATTAGTACGATAAAACCACAAACCCAAATATATACCCCGACCTACATGTCAAGAGACCAAGATTTACAGTAGTAGCCTAAATTCTTCTTAATTTTTTTTTGTATCATTTCAACCAAACCTAAACCCAAGGAGTGAATACTCTTCTAATAAATTAATAACCATCGTAAATCAATTAAAGCGGCACAATTTGTCGTAAAAACTAAAAGTATGCGCTTGAGTTTCTACCGCTCCAATTTATGATAAACCATAAACCCAGTGCCACATTCGCCCCAAGTCTAATTGAAATTAGATGCCTATTACTATCAAATAAATAAATACAATGTTTCAAGTACTGGCGGCTAAAAGCCCAATTAAAATGATCACACGATAAATATAACCACATTTAGAATCTTAAGACAGTCTGACATTAAATTGAACAATCACAGTACAGTATTTACGGGACGCTTTACATTTTGGATTAACACAACAACAGACACTTACAAATTCTAAAACTGTCACTATGTTATCATTAATATCAATTTCTAGTCACGATTAATTTATTTTTAATATGGCAATGTCATAAATTAAAAGGCGCCGACTGTTAATAACTGATCTAGAATAAATTAATTGTATAATTTACTGCGATTATTAATTCAGATTGCGATCAAGCTTAAAATAAATGATAACTGTTAACATTTAGTTATAATACACGAAAGCGATAATTTGCATAATTAAACGGATAATTTATTAAAGGAATCAAATAATTTTCAAATTCTTGATTTGAAAATAAATGAAGCTTCGATAATTCTTAAACAAACTATGCTGAAGCTATCTCATTCGATTCGCAAGGTATACATTACAATAGGCACCGATGATCACCTTAAAGGGTTTCATAGTAGACCGACGATTTCAAATATGGATGCTATAGGAGTAAGAATGTTCTTGCATGAATGCTAAGAAGAGCTTAGCTAAGATATAAAAATTTTTTTTACAATTTTTGCAGTCATTTAATTCGCAGTTAGCAATTCGCAGTGTAGCGACAGAATTATTGAACTGTAAATGAACCAACATTCGGAAAAGGTAAAGAACCCATTTTTGACACATTTTTATACACCACATGACCGCGTGTAAGACTCGAAATTATCAAAAAGTATTGAAAAAAAAACGCAAGAGTTTAGAAATAACATTGTTCTACAGTTTTAATTTTCGAGGAAAGGAATATTTTGTTATATTCTCTTTTTTATTGGTTGTTAATTGTAGTTTAATGTTTTCTTAGCATCGTTAAAATTTGAGTACCTATTTACGAACTATTTAGTTTTATATTCACTTTAATAAAATAATATCATCGAACTTATAAAATGCTATTTGTATAACCCGAGTGGACAGCCAGCCCTACGGAGGCGTTCAGATGTGCATCTATTTAATACGATTGACAATCAGATGCAGCCTGCGCCCGCGACGCCCCGCAAGATAAAGGGCCACGATGGCGCTAACCGAGCTATTTATAACCTGTAAATAGCCATATAATAACCAATATAAAATTTCAAAGATACTGTAGAGAGAACTTTGAAATACCACGTTTAAGAGGGGTTAATATGATTTTAGCAAAAGATTTTTATGAGGATGTAAATTTTAGAGATATCTGTTTGTGTTTTTTCTGGGAATAATAATAATGGTAAGCTAAACTAACGGATTTGGTTAAAGGGTGTTTGCAGATGTTTATAATTAGTTCTTGAAATTTACAGTTCCTGCCGTTATAACTCAAATATATAATAATTTTTCAACACATCCTGCACATATAAAATAAAAGTAGAGAGCACAAATGATTTATGTTTAATTTTAGTAAATAGTTCTGAATCTGGGCCACTGTATTTATAACTATCAACGACATATAAGAGACTATAATAGTGCCTTAGGCCTAAAACGTGTTTCGATTTTTTCTAGACTCGAACACAAAATAAAGATCACAGCAACAAACAAAGTAACAAACCAACTCAAAGACATTCTCATTTTTTTTTGTCAACACTTAAAAGTTTTCGATTGCGCCTTTAACTACTAACAATATAGAATCCTCGGCAGAACTATTTAAATTCCCGGCCAAAGTTATTGTCCCATTGAAATAATCCCAATACGACGTGGTCAGAAATTAATCAGCAAGGTCATTAACGAATGTTTATTTATTTTGGTCATTTACTTTAAACGTTTAAAAACTGTGCGCAGACGCCGGTGGAATTTTATCCGAGACTCGTTATTAAAATTTCATTCATTACTGAAGAAACGTAAATGGCGAACGAATACAAAGTGATATTTTGTAGCTTAATCGATTTGGTTTACTTTTTTTAAAGGCTATTTAAAGAAGTAATATAAGATGGGTTTTATTAATATATCGCACACATAAGACTGCATGCAAAGGTTTCATAATAAAATTTTAGTGTTTTTTTATCGATAACCTTTAATAATTATTTAAAATAAGATGAATAACGAAATTAACACGATGATCTAATATTTAATAAACATTACGCATAAATATTACTTTGTCCATTTGACATGACTAGTTTTGTAACTATTTATTTATTTTGATTCAAATATTTGTAAACAAAAACAAATATGCAATCTGAATAGATATTTTCGAAGCATTGACTAAAAAAATTCCTACAAGGGAATGCATAAGTATCTTCAATTTTTTATATTCTAGTGAATAACAAGCCATATTTAAACAAATCGCTGTTACGATTGGTTGAAATTGTCTCCCTACGTGACGCCCTATAAGGGCCGTGTTTACAACGGTCGAGGGTAGCGCAAATCGTGTAATGGCCGACCTTGCGAGCGTCCTTGTCCTTAAGAACCCTTAGCTTCTGTCTCTTTCACACGTATGTATTGCGCTGTAGTTGTCTCATTCACATTGCTGGTTATATTTTTTTCCTGTCGAACGATGCGCTAACTGATAAATGGCTGGTAGAGTTCGCCCCTGTTTTTGTGCTCGTGTATGTTTCAATTTATGTTTTAGATTATTGCGACTAAAACTAGCAGATTTTCATATTAAACACACCTTTTTTTAAGGAATGTAGGGACAAATACCGATGCTTAATTAGAATACAACATTATTAGCATGTGTTGATGCTTCAATAGTACAAAAAACAAGTGTGAATATCTTATTCCATAAAGATTGCATAAGATTCTGTAACTTAAACCCCATGGTAATTTTAAAAGCAAATAATGTTAAACATGCTAGCGCCCTTATCTAAGAGTTTCGTAACAAAAGTAAGAAATACCCTTTACCTAGTTACATGTTAAATAAAAAAGCAACCTTAATGCAAAATGTCTGTATATAATTTAACCATGTCCATCGTTTACGTGAGACCTTACCTTATTAATACTAGGGTCCCTTTACTCACGCTAGACTATCTTTTATTCTTTTAGGAATTTTGTTTTTTAAATCTGTACGCACAGTTTAAGTCCGTGAGTTTGAGAATGGTCAACAAGAATAAACACAATTTACGTCTCATACAAAAAAACTACAGAGTATAAAAATGTAGATGCAGATTGAATGAAACCGCTTGGGTACCGCCACTTGCTGTTATAATATTAATAGCCTATCCATTTTTATCTCGTCTGATGTATTTTTGTAGCGTGTCGTACATTACGCATGTCCGTTCTGTATTTTTTTTTATTCTGCAACTGCTGTTACGGACTGGATCTATTTAATAACATTGTTGAATGACGCTGTTTGCACTAAGCGCAAATGCCAAGCATTTATTTATTGGGCTGCAAATATTTAAATGAATGTTAAATATGTGTAACTATAGTTGCATGCTGTCGGCAACTGGAATATGAAATAGACTAATGACTTAGCCTTATAAGGTTGTATTGTATTTGAAAACTCCCTAATTGTGCGGGGCTTTTAAATATTCAAAACGCGGGCTTATGTCCAATTAAGTTGGTCCTGCGCACGCACAGTTGCACAGATACGCGATCATGAATAGATAGTTTTGTCTTTTTCTTATTGTTCAGTCAATAACAGCCCCTAATCGAGTCTAGTTACCATAATTTTATAGTAAAGTGCTATCATTTTCGCCGCTGCAACTGTAATGCAAGCAAAATGATATTAATTATGGGAACTGTATTTAATTTTACAGTTTTTTTCAATTTTTACTGCCCCTATGGGGCGAGGCAGCATCTATTTCGCAGTATTACCATATAATTATGTTTAAAGTCTTACAACAGGTTTAATGAAAAATGTAAGTAATAAGCCTATAAAATACTCCGCTCAAAAATCCCCCGTATCCTTCGATTCCAATTAATGATTATTTTCTATTTTTGCAGCACATGACTCAGTATAAAAATACATCTAAATATAGAGATTCTATTTCTGCATCCCGCTGTAGATTGTAATTAAAGCGATTTAAAAATCCATAAAAGTGTACAGCGCTTACGTTTGTGGGTACATTGCAGAGAGGTTTTTTATTGCGGTTATAAAGTAGTTATTATTATGATATGCGTTAGGATACTGGTTGGGGGTAGCATTAGCATGTATTTGCATGTGAGCTTGTAGCGATAACCCAAGGCTTTGTAGGTTAGTTGGTGAGGCGGTCCCAGCAGCCGCGCACCGGTCTTAGTGCAATTCACAACACTTGGAATTCACGTTCTACTTAAATTATGACTTTACGAAAAACATTTTTACATCTCAAATTTAACGAATCTGTCACTTTTTTGGAATGAAGAAAGCAAACTAAGCCATATTATCGGGTCGATGTTAAGATTTTATTGACAGAAAATGAATATTTTGATTTTGAAAACTTAAAGAAATTATTATGTTTTCATTGAATACCTTGTATTATCCAATTATATTATTACATTTTAAGTAGTACTTCTTGAAAAACATGTGTAGTAAAGAACACGTATACTCCAAAGTGAATCAGGTACTTTGGCGCCTTTTTAAATAAAGAACGGGCGTTGCAGACTAATCATTTTGTATCTTTTTCTGCCTAGTTATCGTGCCTTTGCCTGGAGAGATCTTTAAAAAATTAAAAGATGCATCCCGTGCAATCTTTAAAAATAATTAAGTAAAAATTGATGACAGCGAAATAGGGTTGAATAAGCTTCGCTCCCACAAACTTTGCAGTTTACATCGACAACTGTAATTTTGCTATCCTGCCTTGTCTGTTAAGTCAATCAAGTGTCAAACTTGAGAGGAATTTAAAAATCGAAATTGAAAAACACAATCAAGAATTTGCATGCACTTGTTCTTTAGTTTCAATTTAATTTCTCACATATAACATATACGCTGAGAGGTTAATAATAAAGTAGGCTCCTAACACAAATCAATCATTAATCAATTTGCAATGCAATTTTTTTTCATTTTCGATTGTTTATCTTTTTATTATTGTAACCATTGCATATCTTGTGATATTTTGAGAATATATAAAAGTATTGGATTCCATCTCTGGAGATACCTAATGGTGCGGATATAATTTTAAACTAACTTAATTCTACTTTTGGCAGACGAACAAAGTTAACTTATAAGCGTTTTGTTTAGGACGAACTATGCAACTTTATTATTACTTACACGCAAACGTGTGAAAATATTTGTTCTTTTTTAAACAAAGTGATCACGAGACGGCTAGTTTTTTTGTACAAGTTGCCAACGTGTAAAAATTCATAGCGCCTTAAAATCATTAAATACGTTCTCAGGCAATATGAATGGCCCTAAACCCGTATTGAAAACCAGTAGAAAATATTTTTTCTCACAATATAGTTTCGGCGTTCTATTATCAATACTTAAGTATATAATTATCAAACATCTTTATTTAAAACGCAAACTATCGCTAAACATCACAAATGCTTAATTAAAAGAAACTCAATTACGTTCAATTTGCATAATTAGCCAGTTTTCAGATATAAATACAGAATAATTGTCATGAAATTTAAATTTACATTCTATAGATAAATTCCAATTACAGATATTTAGATAAAGATTAAATGAGCTTGTGATAAAAATGTTGAAAGTTTTGATAGCGCTGCAGTTTTTAACTATCAAATATTGTTTTAAGCTTTTACGACACTTTATCCCAAATATGGTAGATTATACGAAACTTATAACTAGCTACTTAAGTTGTTAGCTATTATATTTTGTAGCATATTTGCACCTACTTTTTACCTTAGGAAAACACCCAAATGCAAAAAGAGAAATAAAGAGCTGCGCGTCCAAAAAAGTAAAACTTTACTTTTAAACTATTTTGTAAGCGACACATACCAGGAAAGAGGTTGGCACAAATTAATTTAAGTTCTGCAAATTAAGCAATGTTTCTACAAAATGATTGAAAACCTAAACTTTAATGTGAAAACAATAACCATGTACCAGGTGTGATATAAATGTACCGTTAACAACAATTTCTATCACGGTAGCAATTGGAAATAAATGAAGTTGTAAAGAAGCTGAAATATCACACAATAAACTTTATGGTTAGGTGTTTAACTGACTTTTCGGTAAAAGTATAATTACATATTAGGAGAAACATAACGTTACTATGAGTTAAACAAAATCCGAGTTATTGGAAAACTCGTTTCTGTAAAGTATGTTTATGATGTAATTATCACACAAACATATAAAGCTAAAATTACACACAAAGTAGTAAAGAATACAGTTTACTTTTCAAAATATTTGCATTAATAAATTGCAAAGAATCCGATCGGTTGATAGCTATGCTAATAAAGAAATAGAAATTAATCGGTACATGAATAAATCTTATAATTAAATTAATGTTTTTGATTATATCTGAAAGTGTTTCTAGCCCCAAAAACCTACATCGGTACGAGAAATATACCAAAAATAAATTGCAAATACGAGTCGCAGTCACGAATGCAATAATCGTTAAAACTAAAATAAAATAGAAAGCTTTAATCTAACCAAAGGTTTTGTTAATATAACACTTGTATATCGATCAGAATCATAAAATTTATCACGCGCACTAAACCGAATATTATTAATACTGTATAATTGATTCATTCCGGATATTACAAACACATGTGTTTGGATATTGATAACGGCTTGTTTTCGGAGTTGCAGTAGCGTAAAGGTTAAGTAAGTGGAATCATAAAAGGTGTTAAGATCAATAAACTCCAAGAAGTCAAGATCAAGGCGAGCAACTTTGGAGTTACTCAATAAGTTGCGCATGCAGCCTTCATCGCTACGGCCGCGTCTCGCGTCACATTACGACGCGACACGAGGAAAACAACAAACAAAACAACCTGCGATGACTCACATACACAACCTGAATACATGTCATTTATAAATTCAAATTAATAATAGCATACCCCGCTTACAACCCCTCATTATCATTCGTGACAAGCTATCATCACACCACGCACATTGTTGCAAAAACAAAAAAAAAACAACCATATTTTTCTTGTTAAAAGCTTAAGATATTCAAGAGTTATTAAATAAACTAGTTCAATTATAAATTCAGTGAGTAAGGCGAGATCGACTTTATAGGAGATGATGACCCGAGATAGCGCGGATGACGGATCGATAGTGGATCCAAAGTGAGTTTAATTGATATGTTAGACGGCGCCCGCGCAGGCATCCGGCTGTTACGAACATTCGTGACCAGAATCTAGAGCGGCCCGTAATGAATGGGCTCTCAAAACACTTTCCACCAATACGAAAACAAAGACCTCACCAAAACTGCAAATGGACCAGGCGCCGATGTAACCGCCGATAAAAATAAAAGCGCTCAACTGCAATATGGAGATAAATTCTATATTAATTTTTATGAAGTAGGCGCAATTAAAGAGCTATCATGCAGAAATAAAAGATTAACTATGATGATAGCAGAGATAAATCAGATTGTAGTCTGACATCGCGCTCGGTGCGAGTAAAAGTGTGGCTCTCGATCGACAGCCGTCTAATGTTACCATTTTGTTTTACTCACATTGACGCGTGAAGTATGATCGCTGACAGAGAAAAAGAGACGCATCCTCTACACGCCTATTAGACCATGCAAATGATGTTTCAATTCACGCTGATCAGCAAGATGTCTCTCCGCATATCGAATGCGTATCGCATCGATAAAACAACGAAGATTTATATACTACTTATAATAATTCTCCACAACAAATGAGAGTACACGGTAGGTATTTATCGGTTGTTTTTGTCGAGGTCTTTAAACTGGGTTTTTGCTAGTGCAAAAAGCGTTGCACAACAGTCGTGTTTGCATTTTGCCTATGATACATGTCGTACAGAGGGCGTGTGGCGAGATGACCGATAACGGACAGCGGCGCCGGGCACAATGTTTCTCATTAAACAAATCAAATTTGGTATCAATCGCTGCTGTACGTATTTCCAATGGCGAATTAATTTGGCGGGCGAGATCGGTTAACGGTATTCGCGTGCCATTGACACTCGTCAGTGGGCAGTGCGCATGCCCGCCCTGTCCGCTCCGATGCGCTCGCGCACCAAAACACTCATCACGAATCAAACTCAATATTCCCAAACAATTTTGCTCTCTTGTCCATTAACCTATATTTTTATTTCTTGATTACTCACTGTCTTGTAAATACACAAATCCAAATTGAGGCACTCGTAAAACTGAATTTCACGAATCAATTTGAGTTGTGTTTAAAGGCTGCGAATATAAAAGCTTGACCAGAATTAGCGTGTGAAAGTTTACTTTGTGTGTTGACCGACCTTTTGTGGTGTCTCTGTCAATCATGGGAGCAAACAAACATTGTTCCATAACTCCATATTCTGTTATGTACGTGTCCAAATACAGCTCGAGTTTGCTCTCAACGAAATTAAGAAAGCGCATTGTCGTTTTGTTTTATGCATATGTCTACATATAAAAAACATATGTAAAATTAAAAGTTTAATGACGTTATTGTTTTGTTCGCACTTGTTCATTATGAATTCTTTCGATATAATTTACAAGCTCAGCATGACGCTTGGCTTATTATAGTAAGTGCTCGAAATTGTCGGGATTCCTTTGGTGCAATTTATCGTTACAATTTAAAAGACAATGTACGGTTTGCGCATTTCGGAGTAACGTTTCAATAAATAACCTAACCGCAGACCTCCGGAGTAATGAATGAGTTTCGCAACCGCAAAAGCGCGCTTAGCGGCTTTTTTACCCACTGCTCTCCTTACACACTGATTGATTCTATTATATTACTCCAACTGTGAACACTATCGAAATAAGAGTAATTGCTACCTGCCGGTTTGATACAGTAATGCGTGAATGGATAATTTTATTATAAACAAAAAACATCGCTTCCTTTCGAAAGCTTTCTACGTTGATATTGAAACGATTTGAAGTGGTTCGGATATTATAATGTAGTGTGGTAGTAATTAAATTTCAGGGTCCAATTTAGGGAATTGTTTTTTGATTTTCAATCTTGTTTCTTAGGGCATAAGGCCGAAGGACTATTGAGATGGGTGTTTTTGGTAATGTGAGATTCAGCGGCCTTGCAGCGGTATTGGGATAGTTAACGGTACATCTTTATAAACAACTGATTTATTGCAGGACGCCGCAGTACAAAGGCGGCGGGCGAGAGGTTTTAATGATTTTAATAAAAATATTATAGGGCCCGGTGGTCCCGCTTTAGTTTTTATTTCTTAGAAATTTGATATTAATCTCAAAGCCGCCGCCTTTGAAAATTGTAGCTGTTAGTCACCTATTACTCGAGACTATTAAAACTTAATATTGATGGAAGAACACACTAGTAAAAAGCATGTTACAGTTACCCTCAATATGGATGTAGCGTTAGTGCCACAAGATTATTATAGCCCTTTTGCTTACTCTTTGACCTTATAGTGCGTAAAACTATATTGTATGCTTCATTTTCCCGCACACGTTTTATTTGCAGCTTAAAGCCGTAAACCTAATTGTAGACCACACACCGATACACAGTTTGTATTGCAAAGACAGTGATGCATTTTCAAATGTTTGCTACGAATGTAGGTACAGGACAGTAAATCTCAAAACGTGGGAAACGTATAACACAGTATTGTTTTTGTATAGGTACCTATTACTGTTCAAATTAATAAATTGAGCAATACTTTTAGGATGTGCATAGACTATGATCAAATCAAAAACATTCGAACGACTTCGAAGGAACGTAAATTTCATTTTTATTTAGACTAACACCAAAACTAAGACTTACCAAAAACCCATATTCATTATAAGTATGTTTTCATTTAGCGAAATATTTTCAAATCGGAAATGTAACCTCATCAATTACATTCTGAATTACGGGCACTTGTCGCGGTATTATCGAGTGATAAATTGGACTAAATTTAATTGGTACACTTTTAGTCCAAATCTGAGAGTCAGATTAATGGAGCGGAACATAAGTATAAAAAAATAAATGTACGATTTTTTGTTCGCTTAATCGCATATCATAATTTGCGGCATTCTGTCTATCGGTCAAAAGGGTTGAATTTGTAAGTAAAAGATACTGCATAATTGTACTCTTTAATTAATTTTTAAAGTGCCGTTGTAAGATTGGCCTTCGATACATTTAATTAGGTACTGTAAGATTAAACAGAGTTTGTAAGTGGTCATTTCTGTTAATTTCTGATTAACTTGACAATGTAGAACTTGGATTAGCTACACTGCTCCTAGTTTTGTAACTATTAAGCCTTAATTATGTGGTAAAAGGCGACTAAGGCAATACCGCATGTAACCACACATATGGATGAAGCATAGAACATGTCTACTGTACAAATTAACAATTTTAAAGATAAGTTTCTTAATTACGGGAAGGTATCACTTTGATGAAAACCGCTCATTGCGTCTAAATACCTGGGCTAATCGAATTTCTTTACATTATTTTCTAAATTAAAGGCTTATGTTCATTAAAAAAAGTGTATTTACGTGTAAATGCATTGAATGTTGTAGTAAATGTGGCTTCCATTTTCAGAAGTTGGAAGTATGTGGGTGGTCTTCAGGTTCACTTTTTCTTTGATAGATGGAGTCTTATAGAGACATGCGCTTTGTTTAAACTAAAATAGAGATTTGGATTTGAATGTACAGCGTTTATAGTAGTTCAAAGCTTAAATAAATAAGGTGAATCACTTTATTTTATAAACTTTAATCGCCTCTAGCTGTTTTTAATGAAATTACTATCCGATTCATTTTCCCAAAACTCAAATTTATTCCGAGTCTAGGAAACTGTGATTCATATTTAAGTTACGGATTAGCAAGCCAGTTGCAAAGTATGCATTTTGATCGATTTAGCTCGTTAGAACCCTTGTAGGGTTGCATGCATAAAATCAATGAACACTTAACCTTTTTTCTAGTATTCTACTTTAAGATTAATTTATTTTAATGCGGCTGTAACGGAACTAATGTTGTTATTAACGGCAATACAATAGTTGTATTTAATTACCAGTATATTGAATTAAACAATAGATTGCTTACCGGTTGAATGTTTTGTAATCGTTAAATATTTTACCGCTACTTGTTAATTAGGTTAGGTTAGCATTTTACCTAAATTTTTTTATAACATTGTACTTGTTTATTATTTACTAGTGGCCGCCCGCGACTCCGTTCGCGTGGAGGTCGGTTTCCTGTGGGATTGAGAAGTTTTCCCGCGGTAAAAATTACCCTATGTCCTTTCCCAAGTTCAGTTCTATCTTCATACTAAATTTCATCAAAATCGGTTCAGTGGTTTAGGCGTGAAAGCGTAACAGACAGAGTTACTTTCGCATTTATAATATTAATTAATATAGCAGGGATCTTATTTTAAAAACAATTTTCCCAAAGTAGTGACGTAATCGTATGCACTTCTGGACAGACTTCTGTACGAAATAATACTATCTGCAATAAACTAAATATATTATTGTAAATAATGTTAATAAAATATCAAAACACCTATTGCCTATGTCAAATACACCCTTAGCATCAGACTCCAGATTGTTACCAATATATTGTGTTATCTATATTATTGTCTCTACGTTATGGCTTTTCGGTTATTGCTCCTATAATTTAGTAGTAAATGGCTCCAGAGTACATTACTATCGGTGAAATTGAATACCTTTCTCTGTGTAATATTTTATAAGACAATAACGTGGAAAATTTACAGCAGACGCTGCCAACGTGTTAAATCTGTAAATGTGATGGTCGGCCATCTTTGATTCTGTATTAGACATTAAAATTTGAGGCAATTCGATTGCGGTTATGAGAGACTGTAGTCGACTGCGTTTTATTGCAGGTACTTTACAATGCAATTACTTATCAATTGTAAAGAAGCAAGAATTTCAATTTAATACGTATGGAACGCGCAGAAGAAAAATATAAACTATTTAAATATGTCAGATAAAACACCTAAGTATTATTCAAAAGACATTCGAAGCTGCAAGCGATGAGTACTAGAATTACAAGCTAAGAAAAAAGGTAAATAATTTTTATTACATTGAAACATGTATTCATAGTTATTTATACGAAATGAATATTATGTTTAAGCTGTGCCTTGCAGGAGCGTGTTGATAGGCTAGCTTGACTCATTAAAATATTATACTTTAAAAATAAAAAAAATATAGGTTTTAACACGATTAAAACGGAGTCATAAACGTCGAGGGAAATGAAAATATGTTTGTAGGTGAGATCATAAATTGAGTGTATATGTCAGTGCGCATATTTTCGTAGTCGGTTTTGCGTCTACGTGCTCGCGCTGTGGGAATGCGCCGGAGTCGACTCTCGTCCTATTTTAATTTAAAAGGTAAATAATGGCTCAAACGCTTGTCTTTATTTACTTAGCATTCTTTTATTGCAAATGAGTAATGTTACACCGCTGGAGAGTTAATGGTTAGTAATTTGATAGCCAATCGCCTACTGGCCAGCATTCATTTTGCATTTAACAATGTTTGCGAGTAATAAACTATCCATCTTACTCGCTTATATTTTATTACATTACTTAAATTTATTTTTCATTTAAATAGTCATTTCTTTTTATTAGTTATAAAAAGTATGCGCACGAGTTGGGTCTTTTACGTTTTCTTGCTACAGATACAGCGAAGAAAGCAAGACGTGAGACATTTTGTGTTTGTGTATGGGTTTAGTGTCCCAGAACGGAGGTAAACATAATATTAACGGCTATTCGTTTCCGATGACTCAGGTTGTAGCCTACTTCACTATTAGATGTCGTCAACATAAACAAAGGTGATGCATCGAATTTTCACCAAACGATCAGTAATATTGTAATATAAACTACTAGTGGCCGCCCGCGACTCCGTTCGCGTTGAAGTCGGTTTCCCGTGGGAATGAGAAGTTTTTCCGCGGTAAAAAGTACCCTATGTCCTTTCCCAAGTTCAGTTCTTTATCCATACCAAATTTCATCACAATCGGTTCAGTGGTTTAGGCGTGAAAGCGTAACAGACAGACAGACAGACAGACAGACAGACAGACCGACAGACAGACAGAGTTACTTTCGCATTTATAATATTAGTAGGGATTATTCATTAGTTTAGTTTCATAACAAAGTAACATTTTGACGAATGTTTTAAAGAGTGATTCATAATCTGATATAAAAAATAAAACACAAACAAAAACACATGACTGTCGTGGGAAGCTAATAAATTAGTAATTCGACCATGACGTAATAATATTACATTTATCGTCACGTGACGTCATGCCATATACTAATGAACGTACCATATCAAAAATGTAGCTTACACAGAACGCCCAGTAGGTGTAAATTATCTAAGCCAGTAGACAGTGCTAGCGAATAAACATATCACATTAATAACTCGGTCCCGAACTGCTATAATTCTAACTTATTTTTACTCCGGCCTATAGCATCGAAGCCTGCAGCCTGCTAGTTCATAAATATCTCACGCTTTCTTTTATTTGGATGTACTTGTGCTTGGATTAGTGTCAGCTCGGCCGCCATTGTCACCGCGGGAGTGACGTGCGACGCAACACCAAGTAAGGAGAGCGCATGCGCGAAAAGGAAAAAGTAATGCCCAAGGAATCACGTGCAAACATACACACATGCAAATGTAACTGGTCGGAGTTTTCACTTGTCGCATCCTTTTTTAAGAGTTATCCTCTTTTTTTGTTGAGGAAGGATCGTTTTAAGAAGTATCTTTGCGGAATTTTGTTCTAATTAAATATATTTTCCTTGTTGGGTTGCAGGAAAAAGTGGTGATTCACAAAAGCTGTTTTTTTTTTTTTGCATAAACGCGCCATCGTATATGTTTTAAGGGCGTTGACTTTAAGGTGTTTTAATATTTACCTTTGTGTATTTAATATTTATAGGACAAAAGCGTTGAATGAAATAATTAATAAAATAGTCCTTACTACAAGTAAATTACACGTCAGTCTGAAACTATAGACGTTCCCATTATTACCGCTTCAAAATACTACTTTAATATATTTTTTTTATAAAAGTTTAATATTTTTTTTATTTTCATTGATATAATCGAGAGTACCAACTCACTGTACAATGTCCAAAAAGTATATCTGAGCAAAAAATCTGACACAGTAAAACAACAATTTGTCCATACATACCACACACTTAACAAATAAAAAGACAACCGTGTCACGTTGTTCTACTTTACGTGAATCAAGTCCATTTAAATTGTTGGACATGTGAAAAAAATTGAAAGTGTTGCTGTCTAGGGCAGTGCTACATTGTCTGTAATATTATAACGGACTCTGTAACGAGGATATAGCCCTGTATTCAGACTGAAAGGAAATGACATGTCGTAGGCACGAATATAATACGCGCCGTGAGAATCGGTCAGCAATAGGGTCGCCACACTTTAAAGTAGGAGTGCAATTTGCTTTTAAAATTGGTGATATGTTATAAAGAAAATGGTGCAAGAAACTGTTAATTTTGCAAAGTGTCTTAGTAGTGTCTACATCGACTACTTTTATAGCTTTCGTAGTTATTTAAACGGTAAAAATGTAAATGGAATACATTTTTACTTTGTAGAACCAAAAATAGCTTAACTTAAATATCCTACTAACTTACTGCAGTAGGAAAACTAAAATTGCTCATCCGCTCAGTTTCAGATAACACAAAAGCATGGGCTCAGTAATAAACAGGCGTAATATCTAGATGTAACTCGGCACTAACAATTTGCCACCTTGTTGGTCGCAGAACAATCTTCCTTATCGTCGTGGCCTATCAATACACATACGGATAACAATCGCAAACAAAACTGCTTCTTTCCCGCTCACTACATAAATACAACGTTATTTTAAAAACGCTAATAAATTTGAAAAAAAAAACCTTTAAGGCGCCAGGTGCAAGGTTTATGCGAAAAAAGATATCATCATAAACATTTGTCTTGCTGAAATATTATGCCTGTTAACAAAAAAGTTGACAGTCTCTTGCGTGTTAAATGTACAGCGTTCAGGCATTTAACACTCTTAGCTAATTACTTCTTACCATCACAGCACTAAGTTACGTCGTTAATGAGAAGCCGAAATAATCACTTACGAGATAAACCGCCATAACCTTACATCAGCTTTACTGCGACTCTTACTTACCTGGAAAAAAAGAAAACGAATTAATGACCACGGTACCTTGTCATTTAAAGTTAGGGACAATAAAAAAGTTAAGTTTACGAGTTTTCCTAAACGAAAACATTAGGGGGTTTCATTAAACCTTTCGGGGGTATAATAAAGCTTTCAGACACATCCAAATGAGAGGTTATCAGGAATTTCGTAAGCGTCGCCGACACGTCATCTGAGCGCACGCCGATTTATAATAAAGACTTGGCAATAAATAATTTCAAGTTGCGCAGGACCCGAGGATCCAAGTAAGATGCTCGTTAGCTCCGCAATTTATAATTCGGAGGCGGATTCATAAAACAGCGACACTTTTATCTTGATAAAGCACAAACGGTCGCTCCCAAGAATACACCTTTAACTCTGATCACTTTATACGCTGCAATATAAAAAACGACGACTGCTAAAACCTATTAGAGATGAAACTTGTACTTTTATGGGGTTTCGAATAACTTAACGGCTAGTTTATATCTAGCATGCAAGGTTAGCCAGCTTTGTAACAAATCACAAAGTCGCAGGCGACCAAACACATTACTTTGCCCAACACCTGCCAGGATCTAGTAAAATTATTTCAACTGACGTCTTGGTCGATTTTTATAAGGGTGTATTCACAATAAAACAGCGTGCGCAAGCGCCACTACTCGTGAAATATACTTTGCATATGGTAATTCTTGTACAAGCGACACTACAAACCATGGAAACAGATCGGCTTCTCGTGTTAGAATTAATGGGAAGTTATTTCACGTTATAAATAATTAATTGTGGTAAATTCTGGCATCCGCTGGCTTGATTTTCACCAGCGAGGCTATAAGCCGTTAATGTACTGTTGCTTGCAATTGGCCACAGATCTCTCTGCATAAACTAGCTCGTCTTCCTGCCTTTTATTACAAAGTTCCTTTGAACATTAGAACCAGTGTACACTTGTAATGATTGTAAGTAACGTTTGTGGAGCGATATAGCTTATATTGATTTATGGATTCCGAGACAGGTCTGGTGGCGGTAATCGTGTAAAGGTGATCGGTGTTTTTGTTTAGTGTCGGTGTTTATCTCGGCATGTCACTCGCCACGCGCGTCCTCGATCGTGACGCGTGCGCCGAGGACGACAGGAAAGTGAAATTGATCGCTATACCCTTCCTATCGTTTAATAGACAAACTTTCATCGGGACCGCCGAGACGACCTCGCACCTATGACCCAGAAATACTTCGACGGCCAACAATGACTGTACACGACTTAAATATTTATACACCGGTGTAGTTACAACAAATCGAACCAAATTACACTTAATAACTTTCACGCTTAAACGTAACGGACATATGAATTCCCTAGTGAATTAAAATTATTATGAGAAACTAAACATAATATAATTGAACTGAGTTTTGTGGAGCATTCGTAAATGGCCGTAATAATACCAAAATATGATCTAGACACGCAATTTTCTCTGTAAGTTTAAGCCCGCTCTCTTGAAGTAAATATTCAATTGTTGGCTGAACCAACACAATGGGTGTCAAAACAAAATTCCGTTATCCAGCGAATACTGGAGTTACATTTATGTAGGAGCAAATAAAACGGATATATTGACGGTTATATTTTACGCCTTAGGCTGGTGTGAGATTAGCGAAATAAAATATGTCAAATCGTAGCTGAGTCCAATTGATATTTTGTAGGAAATATACACGTCTCGCCTATTCAATACTAGCTTTTAGCCGGCAGCTTTGGTTACGTGTTCTTAACGGTTACATTTCCTTTTCCACCTTATTTATTTAAATTTTATTTGTTAATATGATAATCTACACGCTTGACTTCGTGCTGATAGATTTTTTGGCATTTCGATGTATGAGTATATAAGCTCATCATACTTAATCTTCTTTGTCTTATTTGCTGAAAATATATTTATTAGATCAAAAACTAATAACATAAATGGTTGGTCTTTCTTCACATCCGAATGTATTTAATATCACTATTTTTCGTTGAATATAATCAATAAGCTTAGCAGTTTTGTGTATCTGTTACAGTCATAGTGATTAAATGGATATTATACATAATGACTGGTCATTATTTATAATAGCCAAATTGACTAGACAATGTAATAAATTAATCACTTTATCTGGACATTATTCATAATAGCGTGTCAAAGTTAGCCAAAGTAATAATATGGCCTAGCCGACTTGTTTTACGGCTAATACCCGTATTTAGAACATCAATAGGTTAGGTTAGTTAGGTTACTTTTTTGATACCGCCCAAAAAGAGGACTCCGTCGACTCATGATTGAATCCAGTTTTTATATTTATAGGAATATATTTTTTGTTACAGTTTTCCATATAAAAAAGTCTACTAACCGGCTAAAACTAGGTGTAACCGCACTTCGGGTATTAGCCGTAACATATACATATAAAAACTGGCTTCAATCATAAGTCGACGGAGTCCCGCTACGCGGGACTCCTTTTTTTGGGCGGTATCAAAAAAGTAACCTAACTAACCTAACCTATTGATGTTTCCAACCGGCTAAAACTAGGTGCAGCCGCGCTTCGGGTTTGAGCCGTAACACAAACGAATATCTACTTGTTTTATTACATTATCCAAGTCTTCGAAGATATTATATAAAATAGCCAGTTAATGTGATTAATTTTGTGTTAATTATCACTTTATCTAAATTGAGTAGACATTATATATAATGGCTAGACAGTATATATAATATCCAGATTTATTACTTTGGCTGTAACATATCGATTACAAACAAACATCTTTTGAAACATTACAGTATAGATATAATTGAAGGAATGCACTTAGCTCGACTATAAGCGTTGATATATAAAGGTACAGATAGGTTTTAGTTATTTTATGGTTTTAGTATTATTAATAAGTTTCTAAGAATATCTTATAAGTGATAGCTTAATAAAAACTTTTAAGAGTTCTCTTGAATAAATGTAATTGTAGGTTTCTATTGCAAAACATTTATTGCATGATGAATGACATTCAGAACTCCACTGTGATTTTTAATCAAAACTTCACTATCACTTTAATCAAATAAAATACCAATAATAAAAGCAAAGAAAATTAATAAAATTGTTGCTTTAATAGGAATAAAATAATAGACTTCTTTTTTCAAATCTACACTAATCTCGGGGATAACCTACTGGAGTTTAAAAACATCTTAATGAATAATTGCGATATCGTAGTAAGGAACATCCGGGTAGAAATAAAAAAATACCACTCAGTTCCCTACAAGACCCGAGCTCGCTGTCAGATACGAAGGCTTTTTAATTCAGTAACAGATACTACTTAGTAATGAGGTCCGGTAGCTAGCGACCTGCTTACACAAATTACTCGTATGAAGCCTGTGACTTTGTTAGTTTAATAATCTTCAGCAACTTTCAACCTTCTTCATATACAATTACTAATAATTGACTAGCTTAGTATTTACAACATTCTTAAACGAACTAGAAATGTAATAAAATATGATTTCAAATAAGCACTATAAACGAGTCTAGAAACTGCGGTATTTTACAATGTACGTTTTCTTGTGAACAAAAATTTAAATTGTAATATTGTAATTAAAGATTATATAACTATTGACATACTAAAATGGAAAAGTTCGCGTCTTGCACATGTGCAGTAAAAAGGGTTTCATAGTTAGTTTAAATGGCTTTTAATCACAGAGATGGATTCTTCTCTAGGTACTATGTAATGCAATGGTAGAATATGTTGTGCAAAATAAATAAAACCTCTTGCATTTAAATAAATTATTTCCACTTTATCTGAATGTAAAACAAATACCTATAAGTACTCGAAATCAAATATTTGTAGTGTTTTAATTCTTCGAATTAAACCAGGGAGTTAAACCGCAGGCTTCTTGTAACTAAGGTTTTAGCTAAAACAAAAAACTTTAAAGAACTCTATTCTTTATTAGAAGACTTTGGCTAACGATGCAACTGTACACCGACGCACTTTGCAGCTTTTAATAGATTTCCTCGGTTATTGAAGAAACGTGTGAAAATACATCATTTGAACTTTATTTTAGTATAGGTCGTTAAAAGGCGATTTCTATGAAGCGCGTAGTGCAGTAGGTAGGTAGTTTTAATTATTGTTTTACTAGCCTCAAGTATAGCTGGAAGCAATTAAATTTTAACTGATGACGTGGATGTAAATTGGGCCTGCCGGGTATTGGCGAATTAATTTTTTACAACGGTATAAGTTTTAAAACTATTATGACTTTTAGTATTCACTGCAACTTTTTTTTGAGGATATTTGCCATGATTCTTTTATTTCTCGATATTTCGATAAAGTTGCAAGCGCAATGGCCTTTTGATTATGTTTTTACTTAAAAAATAACTAAGCAGTCATAGATAAAGTGTATTATGACAAAAAAACTGTTTCCGTTGTACCAAATCGTGTGAAATGTATAAACGTAATTGAATTGGACTTGTTTTGCAGTAAGCACAAACACGCCACTTAGTTCTAATTGATAGTTTCACGGTGAATTATTTTATTAGTGTCTGCATTCACGTTTACTGGAGATGTATTATAATTTAATCTGCATGTGTATCGGATGGAAAACGGATTATTTTGGTCTAAATAACTAATTTCAAAAACTTTTTTTTTAAATAATGACAATAAAGTTCACAATTACCATCACATTACTATGACTAGTTTGCTTTCGTGTTTGGAACGAACTTCACTATAAAATTGACGTATGCCGTCAATATAAGTGAAGTTATATACAGGCGCAGGGTACGACCGCACAATCGTCGTCCCTTCAACGGCCGATAATTACGTCGCAATTAGGTGTAATGGACATGCGCACTCGTAGACTATCATAACGGTAGCGTCAGCAAAAAAAACTAAAATAATAATTGAATTAAGTTCAAATATATTATTATTTTTTATGTTGGTATGGAACTAATATTTTGAATCCTTTTATCTTCAAACGCCTTACCGATTAAGGGTAAGTAATTTAAAATTGCACTCTAAGCAAATGTTGGTTTATTTAAACATGGTATTTACATGGTAATAACTATTTTAAACGCAGTTATTGTGAGAGCGAAGCTATACATATTATCTACCTATCATTATTTGCACGAAGATAAATCACTTTTTAATACAAAGGAAAATTAACTTCAACTTGTTTAAGCTTTAACTTAAGGTTTCTTTCCTAGCCCTACCATAATGATATTTTATGCTTAATTTCACGTTAACCGCAGCAACAAGTCGGCAGCTTCTACACGACGCATAAAGATTTCAATGAAGCTGACATGTACGTAATATACCTTCGTGTAATACCAGGAATTGATCAAACAAATACTGGGCCTATACACGTTGTAGACACTGTAACGTTAAAGTAATATGGACTATTTTCGCATGTCGTTGTTTTGGATTTAGGATGTTAAATAAAGTTAGATTGTTTGCAATATTGATTTATTTAAGAGTAATCCGATTGAGCTTCGCAAAGGCAAAATATTAAACATGATTATAAAAAAAAAATTAATTTAATAATAACACTTTAAAAAAGGTTTTTTTTGTATCATAATTAAACCATTTTTAAGAAGTAATTATCCATAGGTATAAATAAGAAGAAAAAAACTCTTTTTTCATTAAGTTAAAACAATAACAATTTAAAAGTATTTTAAATTTACAATTTAATAAATTAAACTATCTTCTTCGTTTGTCTAAACTAAGGGAAGCAATATACAGGGTGTAATCGTTAAGTGTGCACAGGCGATTATTCCGCAACTATTACAGATATCAAGTACTTTCGATATCAGTTTAAAGTTTTTTGATATCTGTAATAGTTACGGAATAATCGCCTGTGCACACTTAACGATTACACCCTGTATAAGGTCAATAAAAAAAAATATTGGACATAAACTAATTAATAAAATATCGCAAGCATATAATCAAACGTAATTCTTCTGGCTAATCTCTGCAAAGACTGAGTTTTCACTAGGCAACATCCGTTGTCAATAACAACAACTCGAGTTTAAGTATTTTAGCTGACGTTTTTTTATAAATAAGTCTAGAAATCACTGAAGTTTTCAACTTTTTATATTAACGACTAGTGGCCGCCTGCGACTCAGTTCGCGTAAAAGTCGGTTTCCCGGGGGAATGAGAAGTTTTCCCGAAGTAAAATGTACCCTATGTGTTATCACCTATATTACTGGAAAGTTTCATCAAAATTCGTCCGGTAGTTTTTACGTGAAAGAGTAACAAACATCCATCCATGCATCCATACATACTCACAAACTTTCACGTTTAAAATATTTATTAGTAGGATAGAATATGTAGCTGTCGCCTCAAATGATTAAACAAAGAAACAAAACTGTTTCTAATCACCAACGCCTTCATGAAGACTAATTGTATTCTTAATAGCACACTTAAACCTAACATGTGATCTCCATACATTTCTTTTTGACCGCTAGCGAAATTACACTATCAAATATTACTCGCAAAAAATGTAACCTATATATTACATATACCTAACCTTTTCTTTGCTTTGTTAATAAAATTATAATTGCTGACACTGAACAGGTTAATTATAATCTCTTTTATATTTGCTTTCACACGTTATAAAATTTAATACTGAAAAAAAATGATGAATGTTATATACGTTATCAAATATCAATTTATCTCAAACAAATGTAATTACGGTATACAGTTCTTTCAAGATTGATGTGTTCCTGTATATTAAAGATAGTTTCGGTGTTTGGATTAAGAAATTGAGATATTATATTACTTTTGTTTTTTGATGCCACTCGACAACTGAACTTTATAAGTTTATTAGCTATTTGGTCAGAACATTACAATGTCGTATAATTTTAATATAATCGCAATGGCACGTTAACGTAAGCTATAAAACTAATTGTGGTATTTAGTAAATGTTTTTTTTTATTTCATTATAATTATTTTTGCTAGGAAGTGGAGAATAGCTCAGATATAAAAAAAGTAGTTTTTTTATGTTTTGTTACACTGTTATGGAATCGAGCATTTTCAATCGGAAAGAGTATAAAAGAAAACACTTTAACTAAATTAATAACTAAGTACTATTATTTATTGGGTATTTGCAACTTCAAATAATAATAGAACAACCTACAAACTGAGCTTTACTTTTGTCAGGAAATGATGGTATAATTCCAATGGTTCTTGACAAGGAAAAGGAAGTCAACAAAATCAATAAATTTACAAGCATAAAAAAATAAATAAAAAAAATACAGATAAAATCCGAGTAAATTAACATTCTTATTGAAAATGTATGTACCTACAGTATAGATCATATGACAGTAGTATTTTTTTACTGATTTTTTATGTTTGCGAAAAAGAAAAATAAAAACAGTATCAGTAAAAAAATACAGTATGATATAAAATGTTTGATAAACTTATGCTATTAAAGATTTATATTCTTAACAATTCAAATAAACAGTTTCACGTCAATTATCAATGTAGTTTATAATTAACTTATGACTACCGCAAAACAAGTTACGTATATAGAATATTTCCTGATGTACAGAATTTTTCGATTAATGATTGTTATATGTATAAGTGCTGTTATTAAAATAGAAAATTTATTAAGTGTTTATTTCGTATATTCCCATCAAATACACTGCCGCCTTAGACTATGAACGCCAATCGAAGAAATATTATAACACTAAAAGTGCTTCAAGACCGCACGATTAGCAGCGCTTGCGCATGCCCGTGTCCAAATGACATAAGGCTTCATTATCTCACAGTTTTCATATTACGACGTCCGTAAAATCCGTGAATTATTTGTATAACATTTGTTACCGACTTGTATTCAGAACTGCCGCATGGTAAACGTAACCTGAAAACAGATGGCTATTTTGTATAGTCATACGGTGCGTGTGCGGTGCTCTACTAAAACTTTTACCTTTTAAGGGATTCAGGCGGAGATTTAAGATAACATTTATTAGCAGTTAATTTACCATATAGTTTAATAAATAATAACGTTTCAAATAAAAGATCCGTTTCATCGTAAAAAGAAGATAGCATCTATGCATTAGCTAATTAGGTTTCCGCTGACGGTTATGATTTTGATTATAGAATATTAAGAGTATTTTAAGATGTTATCGCTTATTTTGATCGTTTATGTGAAACCGGTATTCAATGTGTAATTCATTAACGGTTAATTAATCATGCGCTTAGTTAAACTTGGGCTTGTATGATTGCGATGTGGAGGTACGACGAGGTAAGTTGTGATACATCAAAAATAATTACACGACTCAATGGATTTCAGAAGAGAGGTGCTAATTTTGATCCGACAAACCGATAATGATATTTTAAATACAGTTGTATTAAAATCCAAAGGCAAAGTAGTTGCTGTTGTATAGAACCTAGATTGGCATTCCAGTAGCCAATTCATACTAATAAACACATTCAAAACGTCGTCGTCATTCAAAGTTTCCCTCAGCACAAACGCTACTGTAATTACACATCTGTCAGTTTCACCAATAAACCAATAACTGGCCGACAAATAAATCTAGTTTTGTCCGTTCGTACTGACACGCCATCAGCGCTCATCTAACAATAACAGAAACATTTACCACCGTCATAGAATTATACGGCGGGACAACATTATCTGTAGGGAAGGCTTCAATCAGGAAGGCTGCATTACGCTGGGAGAAGTAATTGCAGAATTTATTACTGTCAGTCTTAGAGGCATTGAACAATCGGCCAACAATCATACACGCCAATACGCATGCGTATTCTGTAATTAGTGCACGGCCGCGTAATGAGTGCCGACGGTATGCAGCTTTGCCGGGCCGCAGAGTGCGAGTGTTAAGAAAATTACGGCCATATTCATAGGCTGATGAAAACCTATAAAATTGAAATTATTATTCTAGGTTTTACTGGCCGTTATTCTTGTGAACTGTGATGGCTGGATTGAGCTAATGTTACGTTTCGGGATAATGGGATGCAATATATGCCTATTAGCTTGATGTGATGACATAAAGAATCCGATCCCAGGGACATTTCTCAGTAAGAAAATCATCGATCACCATCCCTTTCAAATGTTATCTTCACTCCAGAAATATAGTAAAAAAGTTTTGACAACCCAGCATATATATTGGTATGTCCCATATTTTAAGAGTGATTGCACTCTTAGAATATGGGACAACTTATTAAAGTGCTAATGTGTCTTAGTCGGTTACAATAGCTGTCACATAATATTGACATAAACGATAGTTTGAAATGGGTTTATGAATAAGGGTGTTTATATTTACGACTCAACGTGCAATTTAAGGTGATTGAGACATAACACGTCAGATGAAATGTTTTAACCGCAGACCTGACGATACCGAATGTGGTTGGTAAGGATACATGCAAGTTGTTTTAATTTATTATTTTAGTATTATACAGATATAACTATGATGTGTCGTTAAAAACAAACACTTTTTTTTCCAATGCTTTTATTCGTCCTAGTGTTTTGCATATTTGTTTATCCTACAACACTATGTGACATTTGATTTCAATTTGGCAAAATTACATTTGTTTTGCATCTCTGCCTAGCTCATCATTCTTGCTTTAAAAAAAACGTACACACCAACAAAACAGTGGCTACACTCGAGTTTTAAACTGGAAAAGCTTGATGGGAAACGCATAACAAACAGACGCACAATCATATTAGATTGAAACGATAATCTTGGGAACTGTTGTGATGCAACACCATCTGTTTAATTAACTCTGTATCGATGCGTTGTTTCAAACAAATGCCTGTATAACAGTTAGCTGTTGGCCATCGTTACGTATTTAGTGACGAGAGTGTTTTGTTTTGACTTATGTAAGTATAAAAATTGTGGTCGACGACAAAGGTGAGATTTTATTTATGTAATGTTTGATGTGGATAAAATGATTTGGTTATACGAAGACCAAAGGTTTTATTTTATTCTATAAGTACCCTGAAATTCACATTACCTTCATACACACAAACGTTGCAGGTTCTTTCATACCATAAACGTTTAATAGAAAAAGCTTAAACAAATTGTAGCGTTAATTTTAGAAATAGCTTAAGAAAACTTTCCCCGCTTCGTATAATTGTTAGCAGTGAAAGCACCCAGACATTATAGAACAATGCCTAAATAAGAGTTTTAACTTAAATTATACAATTACCAAGCTTGTCATGACCCATAGAAATGTGGGGTCGTGATCTTGTAATCGATCCTTTGTTGTCCACGGGCAAAAGAATCGATATAATCGGCACTGGGAAAGTGAAATAAACTGCGGGATTACGAGACAAAAATATATTAACTACTAACTGCTAATGCAATTATTTATAAAAGTATTAGAATATATGTTTCAATAAGTTTGGTTGAAGTCAATCTATGGCAGCTATTTTAAAAGACAAAACATTTTTATTGCCTATTATAGGTTAAAAAAAAATATGAATAAAGCCAATTCGTGAAATTATTTTAATTCAAAGAATCATATATACTTATCTATGTTTCATAGTATGTACACAATATAAAATGAAGTTGCTATCCGTATGTCTGTTTGTATATTCGCTTACATCTTCTTCACTACATAGTATAAAATATATAAGTCGCTTTTTGTCCCTATGCATGCATAAATCTTTAAAACTACGTAAGGGATTTTAATTCGTTTTTTTAAATAGATAGAGTGATTCAAGAGGAAGGTTTACATGTATAATAACATAGTACAGAGGAAGGAGTTTTACTCCGAATTTAACGCGTGCGAAGCCGCGCGGGTAAAAGCTGGTAACCTATAAATTAATATAAACCAAACTCACTAAAGCTTAAAAATAGTAAAGAAGATTTGTATGTATTTGACAAAAAAGTACTATTTCATAACCAAAATTCTATATTTTGTGAAAAAGTCCCCAATTTTTTTTACCCATGCTATTGCTAAGACACAATTGTTAATATTTTTTGCTTAAAGATTCGTTATTTCAGATGATTGAAGAACTTTCTTCTTCTATACATAAACGTAATGAAATTATTTTCTAACTTGTGACCGACATATGATGTATTTGGTGTTACGATTACTTTTTGTATTGCAAATTGATTTTTATTAATATCATCTTCGCACTAGTGAAAGTATGTACTCGATTTTAATTAATTACAGATGATTGCAAAGACCAGTTTTTTATTTATATTGGTATTAAGTGTTAAAGATGAACAATTAAATCAATCTTAACAGGAAAAAACAAAAGCTCTTACAAGTAATTTTAACTTATGAAAAGCACGCAAGGTTAAATGATCTCTAGTTAAATTTAACTTTAAGTTACCAGAGCAGAATTTTTATGACAGTTTCGTTTTTCAAAAGTTTAATTACCTAGTCTTGAAAATGTCGAACTGAAGCCTTCAAAAACTTATCCTAAAAATGCTAAACAATTAATATATCAAAAGTCAAAACCTATCAATTAACCGAACGCCTCTTAAGCCATTCTTCAGAAGCTTTTCCTTCAGCGTTCGCCGTCTGCGCTGCAAACTTTCCGACTCGCATTTCTCCATCCCCCGTCCCTTTCTGCCGGCTACACGCGTCTCTCTCCGTCCTTCGGTATAAGTATATCTTCTTCTAGCAAGGTTAAGGTTACGTCAGACTAGTAATGTTATAACCGTTGGTTCTCGGCTCGCGAAGTTCAGTGTCGCGTCGGTGTCGCTCCGGGTACGACGTCAGTCGGTTCCAAGGACGTATTTGATAGACTTACGTGAAGTGACATTCGAGAGAGAGAACACCATTTTTTAAATTTGAATTTGGCAATTCTTTTTTTTTGCGGAGACGAAAGAGGTCGCGTGCTCTAAGGAAGTTTGTTGAGGGTGCGCTCCTGTGAACGGACTGAGGTACGTTTTTTTTTTGTTTTTTTTTGGGGAAAATGTGTAACTGGCCGGTTGGAATTAGAAAAAATATTCAAAGTGTTGTAAAGAGGTTTCGTGTGAGCAATTTCCTTGTTTACGTGTACGCAATAAAGATGATCGTCCCGTGTCCAGTTCAATAAACTGTTCTATAAATATTTCGCGTTTGTTCGACTCTTGCGCAGCTAATTAGCGCAGCTCGACGTGTTGTAATTAAGAGCTTACAGGAATGCATAGATTAAAGATGAATAGGCTTTAAAGCCAAAACGGTTCCGTTCTTACATAAATTAAACATGAAGTAGAGTTTAAAAAAAACGTATAATGTGACGAAGAAAAAATATATTAAAAGAGATTAATCATGAGCATTACAGTTACGCGATTTGCACATAATCCATCGAAAAATTTGACTTGCAAAAATGTAAAGTTTCTCGGTAATGTGTAAAAACGGCGGTTAGTTCCGCAACGGAGATAGCGAAAAATCATATTTATGGTGATTTTTATATGGAGAGACGTTGTATGAGTACGGTACACTTTGTATGGTTTTTTGTAAGTTGTTGGCGCATCGATAAGCTCCGGCGCACCTCGCATGTAATAACCTCCTATCTATATTTAGAGGACTCGCCAGTTTCCCGATTTAATAACAACCATATTTTCTATATCGTCCGTGAGTAATTGGATATTTTTATGGCCGCATTCTAAAATAGAAAAATACCTACGCATTAGCTACGGGATATTTTTGTATTTAAAGTCGTAAATATCGAACCGTAATAAATTAAAGGCGGGTAGTTAACGAACTCAAAATAGACAGAAATAAAAATATATAACCATTACTTGAGAAAAATTAGAGTTGATCAAGGCAAAGCTCCGCGCTCGCGTCGATACAAAAGACATAAACGCGTGCTGCGGTGCACTTGCTATATTTAATTTAGTAGCAAACTTGACAAGACGGCTGTAGTAATAAATTTATCGATTCCCACAATATCCTTTTAATTGCTGAGAAAAGAAGCTTTAATTAAAATCCATTACCAAGTCATTCGAAGGTATTTTTTACTTAAGATAAAGCAAGTTGAGAAATGCATTAAAGGATTAGTCGATTTTTTGTTTTATTTTATATTTCGATTTCTTAAGCTTTTAACCACTAAGTTAAATAATTTAAAGTAATAATTAGCATTTTCTAACTTCTTTAAATAAGGACTAAAAAACCGAAGCTAAATATAAATTCTAGTTAAAAAAACAATGGTCTAAAAAACCCAAAGTTGTTATTAGAAGTGGAAGGCTCCGTTACTTGGTTCCCACGAAATAACACAATTAGGTGTAATCAGGCGCACTGCCAGCTACACAAGCAGATCTACTTCACTGTATGGCGAGTACTGACAGAAAATATATTATAATAGTTACAAAAAATATATAAAAATTAAAAAATGAGTTCGAAATATACTTAAAAATATATTTCAAGAATTAGCTTAGAGTTAGTTAGTGTTTTATCGAATGTAAAATGAAAACTGTTTTTTTTTGGATGATATATTTTATTATTTGATATCGTTAAAAAAATTAATCAAATTCGTAATTTTAAATTTTTTATTTTTTAAAATATCTATTAAATATTCATTTGGATCAAACATACTCAATTACTTCTCAACCATTTTTTTACTGCATAAATATTGAAAATACTCATTTTTAATTATTTTCCAAAGTTCGCATGTATTCCCAAGCCGTGATCCGCAGTATCGCGGCTCAGTTGCGCGCGCGCACGACCCGAGGTCGTCGGTTATGGCACCAGATAGCAACACTGTACTTTACCCCACGATCTTACACACAACTGGAGTAAAATCTCGCTTATTAGTTACTTATTTCGAATTGAGATTATTTATTTGTAATTTATGACATTTCTTTCACACAATGAAAAAAGAAAAAATATATTTTAATTATTTGCCGAATTTTTAAAAAGGACAATTTTAATTTAGCAATTTAATTAAAACTAAAGCTAGAAATGCATTATTTTTGAATTTAATATTAAACATAATATAAGAAAAGAAGCCAAAATCCTGCATAGACTTTTTTGTCATAGCGTAAATTTTGAGTGTCTACTTAAAGTTTTCTAGCGGTTAAAAACCTTTTATTACTGTACTGAGTATAATGTAAATGTTATGATAAAATATCCAGACGCGTGTGAGTTATGCGGTGTATTTTAATAAGTTAGATAATTGTTCATGCTCTCGAATTAGAATTAAATTATTCGTAACTGTATCAAGCTAGTTTTTTATTGATTAAAGTTGTTTTCTAGTACTTTATCAAAAAAATAAAATTCAATGCTGTTATTTCATTATCAAAAAAGAGATGTTCCATTAAACATATATTTAGATAAACAGTAATCTCTTATATAAATCTTTATATTGTGTTGTCTCCAATACTGATAGTCACAAAAATACGCACAAAAACATCAAGCCTTTTGTTTGATTCGCGTCGGAAAAAAGGAATATATCACCAAGACTCCATCTTTTATAAATATGTATAGAACCTTCTATATAAGGCGACAATATAAAGTATTTTACCGGCGAAGCCTCATTCAATTTTGTACACAATTTTCGCAGCCAGTTCTTTCAACAGCCAAGCTTCATAATTCTAAAATTTGCATTTAATCTCAAGACGTACACGATACTACGGTATTATATTACTTGTGTAAAGTACAAGCTTCAAGGTTTATGTCGATAAGTGAAATGATGTTAACATTTGCCCCCGCTGGGAGTCCAACTCGGACACTTCCGATATTCAATACAGTTACTAATATGGGTATGAAAGCTCTTTGGCACGCATTATGCGGAATAAGGACGCCGAACATGATAACAAATACTCGATCATAACCGCTGGGGAAATTTAGAACCCCAGGAATTATTACGGTACTAATAATAGTATATTAAAATTATATAGGCTTCGTCAATGTTATGCACATAGGTTTGATACTTAATAAGTTATTTATTGTATATGGCTATTAATATGAAAGAGTAATAGATACCCGCAGACTTATACGGTCGAGTCTAAAAGAGGTTAATCCGTCTTCGGTTGACTAACAATTGCTTTAAACTCAATTTCGAATTCCTTATTTTCGGCCAGCGTCGCAATGAATCATTCGGCGATGGAGGTTTGCTATTATCCCGCCTCGTTTTGTGACCCGGTTGGGTGCAGCCAGATAATAATTAAGAGGGTCACGTTAGGCGTTCGTGACGAGGCGCGCTGGCTGACACGCCACATCTAGCGTTCTACGTATCGGGCACAAGGCGAGAATACGTTCCGATTTCCTGAATACTCCGATGGAGCGACCGTGCACACCTGACCGGAGGTTCCCAACGCACGACAATGCCACAAACGATAAAGATGCAGCCAATTATACTTTGAAATTATCTATTTGATTGACTCGGCCTTTGAAACCGCTAATACCGAGTATTCAGTTTTATTACTAGATCTAGCAGGACTGAGCCAAAGAAAAAAAAACACTTGATATGAATTGAGATATCAAAGAGACGTCATTAATAAAGATGTTAATAGCCCCACCTGTTGTTAGCTGAACTGTCGGCAAGTAATTGAAGAGCACTTCATGCTTTTTACTACCAAATGCCAGTAACAGAAGACCACAATGACAATTATAAACCTGAATCAATGCGAAACGGTTTTTCTGGTTTTTAGGCTCGGACCCTTACACGCTTCGGCGGCTTTTACTTACAGACGGAAAATCACTAGAGTGGACTTACTTTATTTAAGTCCAACCTAAACAAACTCGTCTACGAGTGCGCACTTGAGTGTAAAGGGGAGGTGAAGAGTCACGCGATTACCTGTAATATAGCATTTTGATGAGCAAAGCCACTGACGCGTGCATAAAAGCTCGCATTATATAAATAAGTAAACACAGGTGAACAGGGCGCCGGTTGCCGAGGTCAGGTTCTACTGGAATACCACGAGATTTAATTGTTCGAGGCGAATGACCTGCGACAGGTACTTTCGGTGGTGGTCGTAATATTACATTTAATGACAACAATTACACTCGCATACCTGTACTTGTAGTCGAGAAATGAAGCCGGCGCACACACATACCGACGAGACGAGTTTGCACAAAGAAAGAAATGTAGGTACCATCTAAGGCAAGGCAGAATGTCGTGATAAATAGTCGCACATCAAAACATTCGTAACTCGTAACAAATGATGTAGAATATAATACACAGGCACACAAACCCGCGGGCGTAGGTTTAACATAAATGGTTCATTTATCACAAATAGAATCAGACACGGGGATCTCCGTTGCTAATAAATATACCTTTTTTATACCTGACCTTAGGCGATGACCGTGTTTGCCAATTGAGAAAGAATGATTCACTCGTTTACACATGACGATAGAAAATACAATATTCATGAACGTAACACTTTGCTTATTTTTTGAGTGTAACAGTAAAAATTGGAGTTTCATTTCGTGCTGGATTCTTTATATTTTTATGGGAGAGTGACAATGCAAATGATAAAAGTTTGGGTTATTCGGCCACTCGAGTGGGTGTTAATGGGTAGCTTGGCTGAGTCACCGCGACAAAAATCCGAAATTTAAATATATTATTCGACCATTAACTAATACCGTATAAGGAGTAGTCAAGGCCTACTTTAGTTATTTAGCGGCTGAGTATCTCCATATAGACAGACGTGCCACATTTTTTAAGCCGCAAACACTTTAAAATTGAACAGTTAGGTAATCACCGAAATATTGCCACTTACAGCCTTTTTGTGAATAGCACCGACTACTGGATATATCCAGATTGCTGTCAAGAAAAATATAAATAAAAAACTGTATAGAGCCGTCGACTGGGTACCGTTGCAATAAGAGGTCATCGTCAGGCATTAAATCTATCGAGTTTACCAAAAACCGGTTATCACATTTATAATTTGGCCGTTTGCGTTTGTAATTAACAGAAGTAATTATCTTTATTGGCGTTATAAAATCATAACACGCCAATTCATTAAACATTTAATTTAATATACGTTTTCTATCGGGGGAGACAAAAAGGTTACATACTCATTAGTATCGTATTTTTTCTACTGCTCTGTTGCCCTTTAAATGGGAAAGGTTGGATCTTTTTCCAGTAAATCTCAAATTATTTACGTTTAAACGAACCTTACGCGCTGAGTAAAAGCACTCTTCGTACCGAGAATTTACCTGCCCATTAATTTGGCTTTACCGCCGTGCTCCAGATTCCCTACATGGTAGAAACTCAATTATATGTACGGATCTCATTAAGTTATAACCATATCATTTAAGCAAGCACAGGGTCAATAGTGCGTTGGCTTTGTAAGTATTGAAAGTTTGATATTTACAGCTAAATGATGGCTCTAAATGATGCGGAACTAAGTTAATGTTGTACTCATTAAAGTAAATATTTAAAAGTGTTTTTTGGTTTATGTTAAACATACATGAACTTTTAGGATTTAAACATACATGAACTTTCGCATACGATATTATAGCTAAAGTAAAGCGGGAACGCTGCGCCTACGACGCTAAATTGATTGTAGAACACGCGACTCGTCTAATAAAATCGTTAACGGAACGGTATCGTCGCCGTGTGACGATTAACGGTGATTTTCCCACATCGCATTATGCAACTGAAGCCTCACAATGCACACGTATCGATACCCAATGAAAAACTAACACCGTAAGTGAAACCAGATGTACCTGTAGATTATAGGCGTCGCTTCCCAGAGCTGTTTTTAATAGCGTGCATGCTCTTGCACAGACACGAACAGTCACATCTTAATCAAACGATTTATAGCTGGCAATATTGTTAACTCAGATTTATTAGGCTTTCAGAATGTTTGGTTTGCGTAGTTATGATAGAATACCGTTGTCGAAAATGCGGTGCCGACAATCGATTTGTCGTTTCATTGATTTTTATTGGCAAATATAATCGGTGATTACGTGTGTTTTTATATGCTGATTTCACAGGTATTATGTTTGCGTTATTGTCCTGCGAACGATGCAACGAAAGTAAGATTAGATAACTGCTTTTAAATATGAATAAAAAAAATAGTTTTCGTTCATAAATTAAGGGCATAAACTTTATAATAACGTAGTCATATAGTAGTAATTGGCTGTGCACAGGAAACTCATAACATATTTAATTGGCTGAATGAATAACAGCTGATTGTTGATAGATATCTGTATAGTAGCTTTATAGTGGATTTATAATCATTATGATTAAAATAATAACTTTCCTACATCGATGTAAATTCTAGTATTTAAAGCTAATTTAAGATTAAACTTATTGTTTCGAATGCCTTATTTAGTGCCTTTTCAAGTGTTTATTTGCTATGTCTCAAAGAGGCTGATTTCTATGAGACATACGTGACATATCGAAGTATTCACATGCAATTGCAGATTACAGTATCTCAGTGTAAGTGTTAATTATGAATTTGCATAATACTACAAACGCAATGGGAATAGATCATTGATTTCTCACAGTATTAAAGCGTTGGGTGCATAATATCTGTAATGGTTAGAATAACCTTTGCTTCGATTAATTCGCGTGATGAGAACATCTCTATAAATTATGCTATTAACAAACAATCGTTATTTGAAATACAACTTAATTCAAACATTTCTTCAGTAATCATTGACGGAGTTATTAGAATAGAGTTGAGTTCGAAGCTCGGGTCGTGATAGTTTAGAAAATTCGTTGTATTAACTCATTTTGAGGATTCGTAAGTAAACTATCGATTACTAAACTTTAGATATTTTAACAGACTACCACATTTACAGTTTTGGGCTAAAATGTTGTCTCCAAAAAATACAACAAAGCAAACGCATAATAATTTGTAAGCATTACACATAATAATTAAATAGCTAAATGCAATTGTAAAAGTAATAAAACAATTAGATGCTAGTGCAGATAGATGCAGCAATGACTCATATTTTCGCCAAAGCCGTCACGATTACACGATACAGTCGAAGAGGCGTTACGTTCATAGCAACTCACACGTCGCTACGCCACTCGTAAATCTAAAGATACCACCGACCCGTAATTATTGCCTCTTTATAACATATTGTTCTCGGAAAAAATATTATTAATGCTCTGATCAAAATAGACTTCGTCGAGTCGGCTCTGATTGGTGTTCATTGAACTCAGTGATTTCATTGAAAGGTTGCACCCTCGTTTTTTCGGTCGGCGGCACGTTCGGTAGCGGGATCCGCTCTGCGCACGCGCGTGACCGCACTCGAAATGCACGACCCGCAAATCAGAGTAAAGCTTACAATTGCCTGCGGTCGATTCCGCTTTGCACTTCTCGCTTCTATTACTGAAAAGTGGTATGTGACCTAAATCCACGTGGTTTCCGTAGAGTGTTTGACGCTGTCCGGTGGAATGCCATTTGTGCGTTGCGACGCCTCACCGCAGCTCGTATGCGGTCGTTTACAATTTTCTTTGCCGTATTTGCGTTTTAAGTCCCCGATACGAATGATCTGTTAATGCCTGGACAATCATTCGTTTCCTACTATCCTACTTTCTTCGACTGCTTCTTATCGCGGTTTCAAATTACGAGCCTCTGAACTAATGTTTGCGTTTAACTATCGCACGTGAACAAATGGGAATTCGAATTAGAATATATCAATAGCGTCTATTACTTAGTGGTTAATATATTACGGGTTTACATTTGAAATAGCATGACACTTAATCAAGATGCATGCAAATTGCTTCTATAATGAAGACGTAGGTGTTACGGCTTGCTGTATCTATTGACATTTGATATTTAACGGGATCGCGTTAAATATAAACAAACACTAAAATAACTGTTCTAATAATGATAGCGAACTGTCCTTTCTATTGTTTTAGTCATAAATTGAGTAATCGGCGCAAACGCATAACTTTGCTCGCACTTCTACAGCACTTTGCGTTTCGTCAATTACCGTCCATATTGCACTGATACTACGGAAGCCTTCTTTAAATTGACGCTATCAGGTACGATACCACCCATAGCTTCTTATTTATCAACACTTAGCCGTATCTAAACCAGTAAAAGTCCAACAAAGTAAAGCTCAATATCCTAAGGCAGATCAACATTGAAGTGAGCTACTTGAACACTTTCAGCGTCATTTTAATAAACAAGCCGTTTAAGACGACGTGTCCTAACGTTACCAAGAAGCTAATCATAGTATTCATTTAAGCACTTACTTTCCAATGACACTGGAAGCTGTGTAATAGGTAATAATGAGCATGGACGAGTTACAAGCACGCCCAGGCCGGCTTTATATGCATATAACCAAGTTCCCTCAAGATACAATATAAATTGTTTGTTCCTGTATTACCAGCGAGGGGCGTGTCGAATATCCTAAATCAACAGAACATAACGGTCCTGAGATTATCCGAGATTATCCTGGCGGCATAAACGTGAGAGGCTATCATCGATGCTTCCGATTAATCCTGTATAATGTATATTACACATTACAACGACCTTATATGGCGTCGTGAAACTGCAAGGCATGGTCTTGTGGCGAGCGGAAACGGCGTATCGGGCCGGACGATATCGATACGCTATCGAGGGTTCACCGTATTAGAATAGCCAATTAATTAGTCGGGCTATCTCGTGAGACTTCACAATTATACGGAGAAACAAAACATTATTACGATATTGTTGTAACGCAAGTGGCAACGACAAACAATGGAAATGACAGAATACACTTCAATTTTATTAATAGGATCGGACAATCGGACGAACTTTTGTTTGTAAATACGAGCTAATGATCTCGATTGTCGCAACATGCAAGCCGTGCTAATAAGAAGAAGACAATTTTTAAAAGGAGGCGTTTTAGCGTTAATGAATGGTGATTTTCGCATCTCGGGAGTCGGTCTGTAGGGTTGGTGTCGCATCTAATCGCGTCGGCGGTCGCGGCGTCGCCGGGGGGCGTCCGTCGGGATAACGCGGCCCACACGCCAATTATGTGGGAAGAACCTACGATTGCCCACCAGATACCCCCCCAACACTCGCATTAATACATCCAATCAATGCTAGAATACGTAATGGTGCACTTTCATCCCATTATGAGAGTCGCTCAAAAGTGTAAGTGCCGATATAATTGAAGGGAGATGCTCTATCGGCAACGCGCGCGCAGATCGATCGGAGTCGACGGCCGCCGTCGTAATTACACTAACACGCCTCACATGCCAACAGGAACCTCTACATACGACTCCCTAGGAACATTCCAGAAAAACTTTTTCCATCCGAGTTCAAATTAGACTAATTACCTACTAGGGGTTAATCATATAACACAATTGCTTCATAACACGCCGATCGTAGCCAATCTTCAATGGTCTATTAAATTTAATCATACAGAACCTGCTCATTGTCTATGTTTAACTGCTGATAGAAATCTCACAGGAATACTTCAGATCGAGATAAATGATTAAATGCAGTAACATTTGCATAAAATTCTAAATTGCCGAGAAAAAGGCACAAGAATGATCAATTAAACCGTATTTTGTCGCATAATGTTGGCAAAGACGTTAAATTATATTTCTACAAAGGATGCAATCAGTGAGTAATGGTTCCTACATGATAATCTTCCTTTAGCAGGTTTTCTAGTAATAGAAAGAAACACTCGGCGACAACCTGTTCCTTCACAATCATATTTCCTCTTCAAGAAAGTGGCTGGAGACAGCAAAGTATTATCTTTACGACTTTTATATAAAACAAAACAGACCCTCCACTAACGTTGGCGCATTTTTAATACATTTGTGTTAAAAGTAATGGAAAATTATTAAGGCGGGAAACCACACTGTGGTTGGTAAAAAGGTAAAATGTAATTGTGCATATTTCTTAAAACAATAAAACTCGAAAAGAAAGTGTATAGAATAATGACAGCAGGGCGGTTCCTAGTTATTACAGTAATACTGGGTTGCTCTCAGTTCCCTCGCGTTACGTGCCATTTCTTTGCAGCATCAGCGAAAATAAAAAATAAATAACCGGCTTGCCACAAACTCCATTAGATTCCTAAGCTCTTGGAGGTTGTCGTCCGTTCATTCGATCTAAGGACGTGAGGAAACTACTCAGCTTATTATAGTAATGTTAAAAACATGAATGAAAATTACAAAGACGTATAACGGCATTTTAATTTAAACTCGTTTGGTTTTGTAATCGCTTGCTGGGTTTTATGCGACATGTTCAAGAGATTCGCCGCTTGCGCACGTGTTCTTTATCTAAAAAGGTTATCATTAACACCTGTGGCGCATGTGCGGTGACTTGCAGTTTTAAAGATCGGTGTAGAAAGGAAGAGTGCAAAAGTCAGAGCTGAAGAGTGGCGACAGGGAAAGCGCAGGCGCCTCGAAAGGGAACTTCTCCACACTAGATAGCCACACTCACTTGTACTTACCTCATTGGGAATATGATAAGGATATGGACATAGGAACTAGAAAAGCCACTTTCCTATACAAGTTTTTGCAGGAGCAAATCAGGAATGCATACGTTAACTCGATTTACATAGCTGCATTCACAAAAGGCAGTACCAGTTTGTGCCTGGGAGCCTACGGCTCCAATTTTCCCGTTTTCGATGATTACTTTTCTTTATTTCACGGGGCGGTTGATGTCGGTATCGGCGTGTAACGGTTCCAATACCGGCATTTGCATGGTATACCCATAACTGCGGGTGGAAGTTATTAAAATACGTTTAAGATCGGAGCGTATTCGGCGGTGGCGATAAAGGGTAGACATTGCCGAGTCGTGCGCTCGCTCCGAGGTTTATTGCGTTCGGGATGGAGATCAGACTGGAGGGCTAGCTGCGATGCAACGTAAACAAAGACCAGATTGAGGTGTTCCGCGAGGCACGTCCCAAGTCTGATGGAGCGCGCCATCTCGTTAGCCGAGTATTGTTCTCCGCACCAACAACGGCCCTAATGCAATCTACACGAACCTCCGCCGCATTGTTTCTAATACTAAATCATTCTTAACCAATTTAACTGTGAAGGAATGATAAACTACATTGCACTACATACCGTATACGCTGATTGTAGTCCAAGGTTACAAACTAACTAACCGTCCAATAAGCGAAACGACCCTGTTTTCTTTTCTCACAGCATTGCATGACAAGTGTCGTGGTTAACATTATAGTTTCACAAATCGCAGCAAACCGCTTATTCGGCCGGCGAAGACCGTTAGCCGGCGCGCACGCATACCTTGCATCAATGACACATTTTTCCTTGACGCGCATACGGCCATAGACGTTTAACCCGGTCAGTAAAACGCTTTGTTTACTTGTGTGTCAGACGCCGGTGATACCGTCGCGGCTCGCTCGCAAGCAAATCGTCTTGCTAGACACGTTCCTTTATATCTTTATATACAAATGATGCAAAGCGAAACTTAAAAAAAACTAGAACTTTAATAACCGTTTAAAATTCTAGTAGCGGAGCGTAGGCAGACCTCTATATATCTGCCTTTGGGCGTGGACCTACACCAGGCTAAGCTGATTCTAATCCCTGATAACCGCATGCGTGCTACCACTCCATAAGCCAACCGCTTTGCGCCAATCTAAACTATTACATCAATATACTAACATCGATAGGTCGTTAATTGAATAAGTACTCAATAATTGAAGCCTGCCCGCGCCTTAATGTATACAATTCGCGAAAGAAAGTTGATTTGTCGGAGATCGGTTATTTAGTATGCAATATCGGAGTGAAATCAGTGCAAGATTGTTAGGCTGAAAGTTTTGAGCTTTCGTGTGAATTGGGGTCAATTGTAGTAAAGAATATCTCGGGAGCTACTAAAGTATTTATTTAATAAGTAGCTTTATAAGCAGAAGCAAAGCTGTATAGTAATCAATAAGCGCACCGCTTTCTAACAGAATTAAAATCATCAACACAATCATAAAACGATGCCCGCAGGACATTTGTAAAGATATAGAATTAGACGACCTAATGAAACATTCAATAAACGCTAGAATTAAACAGGTATAATTGGCATATTGAAACAAATGAGGCTCGTTTTATAAGGGGCTTGTTTCTTTCAGTGTTTTAAGATTTCATTAACCCAGATTGAGATCTGATGTGGAACGCCGATCTAATTAGTTGCTGCGAGAGGAATCTTGTTTTTCTATTAGCGTTAGCGCTAGAAGTTCAATTACCAACTAGGAATGGATATATCTAAATATGGTCTATTAGTGGTTAATTTAGGACGTGTGCCAGTGGAGTAGTGTAGATGGGATGTGTGTGCTCATTTGATATTGAAAGTATACCGCATCCGCGAGTACTACATGTGGGGTTGATAAACCTGTCCACACATACCGCACCAGTTCTCCGTAACTGGTTGCGCTTGCGCCACTAACTCGACAGCTTTTTCTATGTTTAATTGAACTCCCAGCTTCATATGCAATATTTAGTCGTGACGCCAACCCACTTAAATTGCACAGGCGCGACCAGAGTGAGGGTACACGACAACACAAACCCGCAATTAGACCGAGAAATGTTCGGGACCAATGCGGAAAACTTTATAGCTAGTAACGTTAATTCCATAGGGATAAACCAGCGGGAAGCAATAAACCACAGACTGCGTATTATTATATTGTTTATTTAGTTTTCCCCATTGTGCAAAGTGAAGAGGCTCTTTTACTGCTTGCCATAGAAGATAATTTATGGTGTGTGAATACTGCCAATGGTTGAAATGTTCGAAGGATGTGAAAGCCAACGTCTATTTTAGAAGGTATTGGCGTGTTCGAGGGTGAGCATCCAATAGGCAGACGTCATGCCATCCGTACATTTTAACGAGAGCGCGATCGCCAGCGCCGATACAGACAACTAATGAAAACGCCTCTGAATAATGCATTAATACCAGCGTTAAATCGTGAGCACCCACAATCTGGTTTACACCAGATGTAAATTCTAGCATTTTAAGTCAACACTACGGACGATAAGCAACCGGGTACTGCAAAAGCTGCTGTTTCTCACCGTTTGACGTCACCTTGGCAAATGCTAGCGATATTTCATGTCGTTATCAAAAAGATGAAGCGGTCGCTTAGGTCTGGGTCAGGCGAGGCGATACAGCAGTTGATTTATACAACGGTAAATGAATTTATTAGAAGCAACACTGTTGGAACAAGTGCAGCACTCACGCAATGCATCTTCCGGGATATATGGCGTCCTGTTAAAGTTTGTTTAAGGTCGTATTAGCATAAGACCAGAGACAACGATTAAACAATTTAAGGATAAGCAACGTTGGGTGTGGTTTAAGATGCGCCAGCGTCTTCGTGCCTTTGCTCACGCTGTGACCCACGCTCACCTTCCCTATTGAAATGTCAGTACGCGGGCCGGTGACGAGACAATCGTAAAATACAATGTTAAGGTCACATCATGACTTCAATAAACAATTCTTAACATGGGAGTCGTGAGGTAGCCGACGTTGCGGGACCCCCTGAAAGTGTGTCATCCGTGCTTCCTTCACGGGAAACTATGGAATTTAACATCCGCTTCTTCTAAGGGCATCAATGACAACCCATCAGGATATGTCCGACTTCATTCTAATTACCAATCACCATAAACATCCAGTCAATGCTACATCCTGGAAACAGCTAATGGCAAGCTATGAATCTAAGATGCATTTGAACGTGTGTAAACACGAAGTGAAAATACCCTAACGGGGGCTAAAAGGTTAGAATTGTTCGCCGGTAGCAATATATCTTTGACCTATTGGTCAGGTTGTAGCAGCGGTTCGACCGGCATTGCCTCAATATAGGTACACGCAGCGGGTAGTTTGAGATCCCGCGTTCCACATACAGCCGGCACAAGATTGGGGGCGCCGGCGAACTTTACGGTGCATAACAGCTACTTCATACCAAACATAGCTTATGGACGGAACGCGCTACGACATTACATATATCGTGACGTATTCACGACGTGAACACCGCTCGTGAAAATCTAACGCTGTGTTTTATCTTTTGATAACAATCGGCAACTAATTTGCATTCCGAAAATAAACTTTGAACTAGGTGCCGAGAAATATGAGTATCCCAGAATAATTTATCATAACAATTTGTGTGTCAACAGGACACGGGGCGAACGTTCACATAGCGGGGTTTTACTTTCTTGAAGTGGCCTCAAGAAACTAGTTAAGAGAAAGTAGGATTAGTATCTTCTATCTGTTTATCGTTATATAACTGCTAATACCAATAGTTTAACGTTCACGGTATCGATTTTATGTCCACTATGAATTTTATGCGCCGTTCCATATTTTATAAGCGACGCATTTGTGAATTCATCATAAATATACTGGAAAGGAATTCCTGGCAGACTGAAACAAATTCGCGCCTACATTCTACCAATTAGGCGGGCCGTATCGTGCGTATCCACCATCCCACGTGTGTAGAAAATAGGCACTTACTCATAAATATTTATAACAAGCACAAAGCCTTCTTTGTACGTTTCCACATTCATACGGAAATTATAATGGCTGTCATAGTAGGACCCCGAACAAGAGCCGAAACGGGCCGCATTAAGGAGAAGAAAAGAATCTCGCGACAGTTTCACTTGGCAACCGATGCGGCGAATATTTCAATAGCTATGACACAGAAAGAGGTTTGCGGGCAGAATGACTAATGAAATATAAACGTCAAGCGATCGTATAGGTTTTTACTTTCACGAGATAACAGTTTCCGTAATTTATTCGGTAAATAATAAATATAAGGCACAGTAATATAGTACCTACAGTAGCCGGTACAGTTAGTCTGGACGCAGCGGTTACGGTCGGATTCTCTGTGATCTGTCAATTAGGCTTCTATAACTCGGTACACATCGGTGGATACATTAAACCACCCAACAATTACTGTCCGCACATTGTACTAGAACCACTTCCGTCCGCGACAACCAGACGTCAATCACAAAATCAAAGGTCAAGAAAAAGAACGCGAAAGTAATGGCGGAAGACGTTTTTTGCTAAAAATATCAAATCCGATCAATTGTGACAAGTAGCTGTATTAATTTTCGTCTTTTTCTTAAGAGTGTATCGACACCGACAATTCCGAGACGCTGCGGAAACGAAGCGACGGAACGCGGGAAATGAGGGTACAATATACGTATCATAATTTAAATCTATTCGTAAAATTGACGTCTAATTTTGTGAACACAATATTTCAATTCGGGCTACGGTTTCCGGCGGAGATGGTTTCAAAAATCACGTTTTCCATCAGTGTGAAATGTTTCGAGAGCACAGCAGCCCGCGGAGCGGCGGCGTGGCGTCACGTACGTCTTCCAAAATCTGGACAGGTCGACAAACTTGAAATTTAATCGAATTACAACAACCAAAAACCTATCTATTGTGCAAGGCTCGTTCACCTCGACTAGGAAATTCTAATACATTGATGGCAATAAATGAGATGCGATAATCGAAATCGATTTCGCGGGGGTGGAAAGTAGAACATGGTTTATTTCGCTATTGTTTAGCTTCGTGTGAAATTTTCTCGGGGACAGTGGACAGTGGCGTTTTAGCATCGAGTTTTCAAAGGGCAACGGGAGCGGTTGGCGATATATTATGACAGACTACACGAGGCGGTTGCGTGGGCGTCTCTAGGACTTATTGTAAGAGAGTCAGTTAGACGCAGCTATCAGGAGCTGTCGATCGATTCAAAGCTGTCGGCTCCAGGGATATTTATGGTGATGGATGTTTATCATCTCGACATTTGCTTACTTAGGTGTCTACGAGAATTTCTGCAGGAAACAGAACAATAAATATTGAAATATAGCGCTGTTTTGTAAAACGAGTTCTTGGCACTTGTTGAGATGTTCCCTGAATACAGTTCCACAAAAGACTAGCAACAGGTTGACACACACACCAGTGCAATGTATATTCAGTGCATGCCTGTTAAAGATGAGTCAATATTAACAGGCCGTTGACCTCATCCTCATGGTATAAGTAAAGGATTACAGTCATAATAACCCGGATGACCCCAGTGTCAACAACTCTATAATATTACAACATAAACGGCTCAGTAGCACCTGATTACACGAAGATGTAAATACGTCGTTGTTCTCGAGCCACCGACTCGATACACAGAAATTACTGGTCACGATCAAACTTCAGCTATAAATGCATAAGTTTTTGTGAATGCTTTGCGTAACGTTGATAAAAACGTCGGTTGGTTACGTGAGAATATTGCTCGGCGAGCGTGACATTGACGGATGGTGCGCGGGCGCGGGCAGTGCAGTGTGACCGCGGCGCCGACGCTGCGGTGACGTAGCAACCTGCGCGGCAATTTGCGCGTCAGCCTAATCAAGACAAAACGGCGCGAACTTCCATACAACAAACCCATAACGGGCTGCGGCGTCTACATTCAAGTAATTTACCTGTCCATAACGATATTTGTCCGACTTTATGACAACCTCGCAGATTTAATGAAACCGGCGGCTTGAGTAATTTATGTTTTGACAGGAGCTGTGGTACTTGAATTATTGACCATAAACATCACAAACTCTCATTTCAAACAAAAGGTAACCTACATCGATTGTTAAATTACTCTTAACTTTTACTTGAAAATATTCTCTCTTGCTAATTTCAGTTCGCTTTATTTTACACACATAAATCAGAACTTTAAAGACTTTATACTATATCTTGAGTGACACATAACAACTAGTTAAGAGTACGACGTTCAATGATTGCTGGTAAAGTTAGCACCATATTGTGACATTGCATTTCGTATAGACGATTATTAGCAGACACATGCTATTTCGAACCTCAGTGTTACTTTTGAGCTTTTAACTGCTCTGTTTTAAACGAAGCTCTAATTTTGCAAGTTTGAAACTTCTTATAAGTTCATAACGTACTTATCGAGTACACTATGCAGATTTATAACCTGTAATTCTGGTTTTCTTGATTATTATTCGTAAGAGCTTTTTCTAATGATAAACAAAACTGCCCATCACAAGTATAATGACTTTTAATTATTATTCACTAAGCTTAAAGCTTTGAACAAAACGTATTTTAAAAGATTTACAACTTCTGAACAAAGGGTGGAATAACAGTCTTTATTGTTACAATTATGTTAATAGCTTATCAGTTAGTGTGAGAAAGAGTCAGAATTAAAAATGAAAACCATTACGGAAGTGTGGATGCAGTAATGTTATGTTATGTGTATTTTCTATTGTTTGTTGGTTCATTGATCATGGCGATGGCTTCTGCGCAGTCCGATGTGTGCTTTTTGCAGACTTTGTTGCGTGGGATCGTTTGTCCGACGGTGAAGCTTAGTAGGAAAAAAATATCTCTGAATTAAAAAGGACGTAGCATAGTTCCGTTCGTAACAAATAAACTAAAACATCGGAATACGAGTATATAGAAATTATGTTAAAAAACTGCTGTCCTTACTGATCTTACGATGAAGATATCAAATACGACCAATACCAAATTTATTTGTAAACTTAATTAAAATTAAATGCAATAGCTAATAAAAAGAAACATAATTTGATACGATAACTAAGCGGAAGCGAATCTTTATATTTTAAACAAAATCCACTGTCTTATTATAGGCTGTCTTCATTTCTTTAGTTACATCAATTTGATTAATGGTTTACATGAGGAAATTGTCTTGCCACTACCGCCACAAAACCATGCTCTGAGTGACGCTTGCGCACCATGACAGGCGCATTCGAGTTTAATTGGCCGTTAATTCAAATGCTGCTGACCAACTACTTTTCTAACGATGTTTGACTTTTAATTAATTCAATTAGAATTTTACTGAAAATTCAATGTAAACAATGAGTGTAGGTAGTTACGAGTGCAAAGCACAGCTATGATAATTCTAAGCTTTTCCTATTCGCAATTTCCGTGAAGACTTCACACGGGTACTAAATTTCGAGATGAAATCTCCGCCGACTTATTGTCGTCGCGTTGTCGTAGTTTCCCGCCTACTTTCTAAAAACTGCTTAATTCATATAACGAACGCGCCAGGAACAGCAGCGGTTTAGTATGTAAATAGTTTGATTTTCTTGGTTGCCGAACATCTGTGGAATACCAAAGACGGATCTAAATACCGAGACGTGAAACAGTTAGTCTCACGAATGGAATATGTGACATGAAATATACAGATGTTTTAATGGGAATGTTATTTTTAACAGTTTACGTAAATTTTCACAGTATATTTAACAGTCAAGGTAACACATTTTTTAAGGTATTGCATATGAAAAAACGCCTTTAATAGTTAAACTGTTAATTAGATGCGAGTTTTCTCAAAGACTGTTCTATTTTATACCGAGTATTATAGATTAACTTCACGTCTCTAAAATTACATAGGTATAGTTTTCTATTACACAATACTCCATGGTTATCTGCATGCGATCAATACTTACATTTCTTTATCGAGGTTCTAGTTCAAATGCAAGCGAAATTACATGTTACATCAATATTCTGGGAATCGGCGGAACAAAGGCAACTAGAAAAGGGTTCCCCAAGTATAGAGCATAAAGTTCACAGCATATCATTAGCTAATGCGTGCTGCTATATTATACAGTGTGCTGTAATTGCTGAACAGTCAAGTGTAAACATTAATTAATGATTTTTCTCTTTTGTTCACAGGACGGGATATTACAAAACATAGGTAAGTGAACTCATACAGCACAGATCTAATTCGTGAATCTCCAGAAATACAACATCATTATTCGTTATTAGACGACCAGGAAGCACTTAAATGTAAGGAAAATAACACACTCCATCTTAGGATTGTTCAAGGATCTATTAAGGGAAATTAGAGTAAAGCATTCAATTTCCATAGCTTAAGTTAAGACGTCAGAAGTTTCCATCATTTTACTTAAGCAATAGTGTTGGATAATGACGCCGAATTATACGGAGACGTGATTCAGAAAAATAAGTGTTCAAAATTTACGCTGAGCAAACGCAAAATAGTGTTGTACAGTTAAGTTTTCTGGTAATAAGGTAGACGGTAAAGTCTGTAACAAGCCGCGAATAGGTGGATAAGTGAGCGTGCACCATTATTAATACAGTACTTACTTAAATTGATGCACGCCAGGTTACGAAACGAAACGTCAAAAATGAGAACATATACCGTTGCTTAAAAAGCCATCTAATGAAGACTGCTAGAAAAAAGTGAATCATTGTTGATCATTAGCCGTAGCTTCTAAGATAGAGCCACTTGACAGGTGATTAACTGTTTCACACACAATAAGATTTTCACTTCTGATTAGACAAATAAACCTGACAAGATTCAGACTTAAAGTTCAACCTTAAACGCTATTACAAACAGTTAAATACTGCGAGTAAAAACATTTGCCGGAAGACATTAACGTTATAAGAAGTTGAAGATTACTTTATTCATACACTGATTGACGATACAGGTTAATGTCCTATTACTATGTTGTTATAAAACAGAATAAGACCACTCTCGTTCGGAGCCCGTAAAATCCCTTAATTTGGACCGGTATTACCGAAAAAATCCTGTCCGAAAAAACCGGTTTTCGTTAACGTTCCTGTTACATTTACCGTTCCATTGGAGTCGGTGTAATACAGGGTTACGCCTTGCGGGAATATTATGACGGATGCTATGCACACATCAATCATTTTTTTGCGTCATTCAATTCAGTTGTGAGCGGTGCGTAGACGTCGCGACAAATGACAGTGAAGTCCGCCTTCTTCCTCAACCGGTCCGTATCTTTGACTTTATTGATTGACAACTGCATATACAGCAGCGATATCGATTGAATATGTAACCATTATTTCTAGACAATTGAAAGATTTATCTTTCAAATTTTACCTAAACGAACAAGTTGCAGCAACTAGTTTAAATGTAGAATTGGGACATGTAAAAGATAGAACAGTTAGCACTGAACAAGGGATAATTTATAATATCGTGACTAACCACGAGAAGGTTGATAGTATCCCATTAAGACGTTGAGTGCGCACTATGACGTTTGTATCACAGATCGTTTCACATGCACCAACGATCTACGACATGTCAGCCGTCAGTTTTATTACAACAATAAACAGCACAATACGAGTTCGATGACTAAATTAACAATGAAATAACCCTATAAGCACCTTTTTGGACCAAAATGTTCAAAGGAATGCAGTAACAATTTTCAATAAAAGCCTAGTTAGTAATTTCCAATTGTTATTTATAGTTTCAGTGATAATCAACTATAAAACCGTTTAAATCCTATCAGGAAAGCAGCTTGTCAACTCTGTTAATTTATAATGGGCAAGTATCATTTGTGTCGGCGCGTACGCAGCAGTGTTGTGGTTAATTTAATTGCAATTAATCTGCATCACGTCCGGCAAAATATTATTAATGAATAAAATATGCATTAATCTTATTATCAAAAGATATTATTAGCAGTAGTTCAACTACCCGTTTAGAAAGTTTATAACGGCTTTTGAGGCGACCGTTTTTCGGTAACTGTGTAAGTTGTTGAAAGCTAAGAATACGTCTTCAGGAAATGTTATACAAATAAACAACAAAGCGCAACAACCAGAACAAATGTAAGAACAGGGTGAGAATATCCAATGTTGTACAATATTTGATAATATCACAAGACATTGAATCTAGAATTTATTTCCGTGCTAGTGTAACTGTTTCTTATAGCGATAAATCAAATCGCCGATGCTGGAACACTAAATGGCGCATGTAAGCAAAGATACATCAGATCTGGACTTGTTTGATTGTATTGCAATAATCAAACTTGGATTCAAATCTAAATAGATTTTATGTTAATTTTCGAGTGCATTCCAAATAGGGTGTTCGGAATGTTTCTGTGTGAGCATGCAAAGCAGGAAACATCCGAGCGATATTCAACCCTGCGGCGAGGGGTACATCGGGAAGTAATCGCTGGTACACATCGTGTACGAATTATTACAACAGCCAAGAGGCGGGAGGGATTTTTGCCGACGGGTGAACATTGACAATGGAACAGCCGACCCTGATAGACCGATAGCGATACCTTTAACCTTTTAATTTTACTCGAAATTAATACGCAATCAATAAAAACTTGATGGCTAAGTCTAACTGTGTTTAAGATTACAATCTTTATACTAGAATCAACATGTTATATTCATGTTTTCTTAATCTTTAACATCTCATCAAAGATGCAGACATAGAAAAGCCGACGGCGGAAAACCTCTCTTTTTATAACGAACCGTTTTAATACGCATGCATTTATCGTACGCAATATAAGTCACTATAAATATACTGAACAGGTACTAAGTCTAATCGATGGTCATTAAAAAATGCAATAACCAATGAAAAAGTTTAATATCCATGTAATCATAAATTGAGGCAATTTATTAAAAAAAAGTAACTAGCAAACAGGGTGTTAAAAGTCGTGAGTGTTTATAACTTTTTATTAAATAAAACAGTAAGGCCACCCACGATTGGTAGTTTATCTCTAGGAGCTATTGGAACTTAATATGTTCATTATACAAACAATTTGATTCTTAGTATCTGTTTACTCACGCCAATATACAGAGAACAACAACAGGTTGCAGCTTTTGTTATTAGCAAGTTATTAACTTTGGACAGATTTTCCTTTGTAGACCGTACGACATATGCAAGCTTCATAGTAACAATTATGTATATCACTACTCTTTTATGTTCAACTATTGGAAACGCAATTTACTCACATCCTTTACTGGAAAACATTTCATACATTTTTCAAGCAATGTCCATTTCAAAACAGGAAGTACACTGTCTGGCCATTTCTAACAAAGTTGCAGCTTTTCTTGCAAGTTAAATACTATAGCTTATGCTGCCCGGCTATCCAATACAAGGCAGCGGGCATATCTCAATTATAAGGCAAAAATTAGTGGCCACACGTGCGCTTTGCTGAACCTCCAACGGTAAATTGTTTTCTATATTTTTACCCATCTATAAAACGAAAGACAATATCAAAGAAAATAAGAAAAAAAAGTCATTAAACTGTAAAATTGCAGCAAAAAAAATGTTTGTTCGATTTTAAAATTATTTTGTATACGGCAACTGAATAAGCTTAAAAATGAGTAGTTAAATATTTAGGCCACAGTGGTTACTGTCACCGAATTACCAGTCTTGTACAGTTACACCGGGATGTATAGTTATAATTGTTTAAGATCGGTGGTGCGCAGACGCTACGTTACACATGAAAGTAATTCGCGCTTAACTACGCGTGAATTTAAGGTTAAGGGTATATGATTCGTATTATTACAGTATATTATAATACTATTGTAATGTAAATTTGCATATTTCTATGTTAGGTTGATGATATGTTTTTAAGCGTATTTTTCATCGCATGCGCTCTGGATTGCATCAAATCATTGATTAAAAACAAGTAGTTAAAATCCTATTACATGTGCGTGTTCTGAGCGCAGGTGCTTTTAAAACATTTGTTTTTCTTGCTTGCTTCAAAGAAGGTAATGCCTTGATATATAAACGTCGCGGTAGCGCCAGATAAACGTTTGCATTCTATTGGAAATGGTAATTAGGATAGTAGCCTAAAGCATGGTTAGGAATGCCTCATTTAATACAAAAGACATAATAAAAGACACGTCTTTAACCCGCTTATTATTCATGTTTTATAGTTAAATAAAAACTAGTATAAATTATAATATAAAACGAGTTTCGGTGCATTACTAACGGTTGTTTAATGTGACACTAAAATTGAACGTAGACGCAACTAGTGAATCTATGACTGCTGTTTAGTACAACACAATATGAATACTAACAAAAGAATTACGAAATTGCTTTTTGAATAATGCAGAATTCTTTCTTACGCTTTATCATTTGTTTCTCTCAACTTTTAAAAAGTACAATTAACTTTGCAAAAATAATATGTGTTTAACTCAGTAAAATACTAGTTAAATTTACAATAACCACATTTCCATTATTTCCGCATCAACAAAACAAAATAAATCTCACAAAACACAGAAACTAATTAGTGCTCGCATCTGTGCCTCGAAATCTCGACATAATCTGCCTGCCCCGGCGCATCCCTACGACTACGGATCCTGTGAGAACATAATTGGTCCCGGGATGTTCGGTGAGAGACTGATCACAGCTACTGATAACGTGCGAGGATAAGTCCAAGACAAGTGTCCATCTTGCATTATCAGATGACATCTATAATTGCAGACGAGGGATTTTTTATGGTGCTGTAGGCGGTGTTCACCAGGAAATGTGGTATACATTGCTTGTCAGCTTGCTTTCAAAGGCTTTAAAGCCTTGAAAACGGTCATGGTAATGGGATTAAAGTAACTAATTATTTTCTAAAACGCTGTTTTAATTATAAGCCAAACAAGATTATATTTACATTTGATCCCTTACTCGTACATCCTGTAAGAGATAAAAATGTACCTATATCATGTGTCATATAAAGTTAAGTATAGACAAGGATCCTGTTCCTTAAGGAACTAGTTTTAAACGTAATATCGTAAACTTAACAACTCCAGCACTAAAAACGCTTCCGTTTCAACATGAAGTGTAAATCCGTGCAGCTCAATGCCCAGTGTCATAAACGGGACAGTGCTGGCATGGTTTCGCGTCTCATCGCGACCGAGATACATCGTTCTAGTAAATACTACGTGCGATCCGATTCCGGTACTCCACCGAGACCGGCAGCACCATAAAAAACTGCCCCACACCTAACCACTGGCCGAGACGGCTTTCCTAGAATAAGTTTGTGTTAAATCGCCAACTCTTTTTATTAGCCGTAACTGTCGTAGATCTGATGATGGCTGCGAGATTTGAAACGTGATTTTCATTTCGATTGTAATAGGCTAAATGATGGGGAATGATGAGTGATTTCTTTATGGCGTATAGTTAACTCATGAATTCGATTGGTTAGCGTATCAATATAAGGATTTGATACGTCATTGATTCACGATCAAACCGAGCGTGTCTATTGAATTTCTGTACTATAGGTCCGATGATTGACCGTTTGCGTTCTTAGTTAAACGACTCTTACAGGCGTCGATCAATAGCCAACAACGGTAGGTAGTAGCGACAATCACAATCGTGACGTCACAAGGTATTTGAACTCCTATCTGGCATCATTGTAAAACTATTTCGCACAAAACTAAATAACGACGCCACAGTAGGCAAATAGCTGGTATTTATGTAAAGTTGTAAATATACCACAGTTTTCCAACCATAAAAACATAGGGAACGAGTTCGCATTTTAAGTAATTACTGAGGCAGATAGCGATAAAGATTTTAAACAATGGAAGTCCTCATTGAAGCTCCCACAGACAACGGAATACTTCCGCCGTTTAAGATCGAGCAACAAAAATTGCCACAAACAAATCTCAGTGAAAGATTATTATAGCATAGCGCTTTACCGTTAAGTCTCCTATGAATGATGTGTCTGCTCGTACGTACCCAGCCTGATTGCTATTTATTACTTACAATAATCGGTTCAAATGCGATTGTTTTAGTAGCTCCATAACTTGAGAAAGGGAAGCGATCGTTGATTGACGTTAGTCGATATTAGCCAACACTTCATTAGTCATGTGCGAGACTCTACACAAGTGCTGTTAGAGTTCATTTTGCCGGCGTTTCGAGGGCAGTAGACCAGAGGTTGATTAATATGGTTGGCGACGTTTAATCGAACAAGGTGCAGATTGCAGAGCAGGTACAAGATAAAAACATCTGGGGCGTACTGAGCGCGCATATTGAGACTGACTTTTCAATTAATCACGCAGTCAAAAGATTTATCAAAAATGTAGGTTGAGACAGTGGTGGCAGAGCATGCGGAAAATGCATTCGTCTACTGTGCCTGTACCGTTAAGGCATTAGTGTTTTTGCATAAGTCATCAGTGGGCCAGGAGCGTTGGTAGAGGCCAATCAATTATGTATTAGCTTAATGTGACGTAGATGTGCGCGGGGATGCAGCCGATACATTTGCGTATGCGCACCGGTCGACGTAACGGTTTGACGTTGACAGAGACAATCGCCTTATGATTGTGCTTGGATGCACACATGTCAAACTGAAAAGCGCCGTCGGTAGCCAATCAGCTGTGACAAACTGGGCCAAGCGTCAACGATCAAGTTCAAAAGTGTCGTAACATCATTCGAACGTTTTAACCGTTTGCGCTCACACAGAATAATTCACGAGACGCACCTGAAGTCGATTAATATTCGGTGAGCAGGTTAATTTAAATTAACTTAACAATTTTACCAGTTTCTGTTTTAAATAGCTTGTATTTAAGTTGGTAGATGAAAAGCTAGTTAATTAAAGATAGTGTACGTAAAGTAACAATAGATGTGGTATTCTTTAGGAGGGTTCGTGCCCGCCCGAGGCTTAGCTACCCGCCCTCTCGCAGCGCGCATGCGCTCGCCGACGCCTACGATTCGACCCCAAACTTAGCAACTACCCACTTTAAGTAGGCACAAAATCGTGAGAACAGAAACAGAAACTCAAAGAAGCAATAAACTAATCATTTAAATAACAATGAAATCGCAATATCGTAAACATACAGAAATCAAACCCTTATCCAACATCTTCGGTTGCACTTCACAGCACGAATTGTAAATAAAATTCACATTAACCAACACGGTGGAATGTAAATTCGGATTCTGATGGCAGGTTATCAAATAAACTTCAAAATTACAAAGAGGGGAATTTCAAGCCGGGATTAAGTTTGTCAGAAATGCTATAAACATGAAGTTAGTTAATAGTAATATCTTTAACTCTCAATGGTAAAGATGTACCAATTTATTACTATTGCTTGAATACAGTGCTTGTTTGGAGGATAATAAAACAGCGGTAAGTTATGTTATATTATTTTCAAAACAGACTTATTATCATTAGGCCATAATTATTCATTTAAATTGGAGGATAGGACATAAAACTAAGATTGAAATTTGAGTTTATCCGTTTTTGCCGCTCCAACGGCAAGATGGGTCGCCCGTATTGATTAACAGTCAGTATGAACGGTAAACTCTCGCTTGCTTTCAATGATTATGTACCCTTGCGTTATTAGCAGCCGTCTGTAATGATTTCGTTCAATAACAAGTTTTTAAAACCGTTACCTTTCCAGCACTCTTCATAAACAGACCACCAATTAGACTACTGACTTTCGTATATAATTTCGTCATTCATTGCTTAAACGCTTACATGTTTATGTCTTATAAACGTAGTTTAACGGTTGTTTACATAGCGATAAAATTTAATATGACAGTCGCATGAACATGATGAATGCAGTTCAAATAGGCTGAACCAACAATCAACCACCGCTGTGATTGAATGCATAGTAATATTTAGATACTATCGACAATGTATTACCTGTAAATGCTCGATTACGAGCCGTCAGTATAAAATATGATTCTAGTATACGGAAACAATAAACAATAATGTCGGATATCAATCGAGCAACCAAAGACAACAGACTCCCCGGCACTATCACGAGAAAACGATAAAAGAAATTATTACAATACTTGCTTTGAATAGGAACGTGCCTGAAATATCCGATGTCACAATCCAAACAGGTGTCAAGTCACTATCGTTACTATAATCTGTTGCTATCTAACGAAATGGGCTTACGACTGGCGCATCTCAGCGCATACTGCGTAACCAATACCAATATCCAAGTCGTTCAGTTCGGTTTCCTTAAAGCCGCAAACGCAATTTACCGCGGATGTTTTCGAAAAGAGAACCTGTAAATCGAATCATCACGTAGCAACGACCGACATTGCGGGTAGAGCTGTTTGCGGTCCACAATGCCCGGAGACAGGCAAATTCGCCGGCGCGGGAGTGCGAGCATCGACGCATCCTTCCGCATTCACATTCTCACTAAACAACCAGAACGTGCTAATAATTTTCCTCGCACCTTACAAATGTATTCCACACCGCAAATTGCCTGCCAATACTAGCTGATCCGTCGACTATCGGAGCTTCGATGATTTACACGCGTATGATAAGTAAGGCAACGCGGTGGGGATTTTCAGCAAGTGGCCGTGAATATTTATTACTGACAATATTCATATACCTTATGGGTATTATCACAGCTCATAATTCTGCTCGGTGGTAGATTCCTCCATTCATATTTCAATCGGTATCGAGGAATGTATCACCGGTGTGATACTGGATCGTATTTACGAGTGCGGGACTGCCTACTGTAAGTAGGTACACAGACCATAGATAATACAGATCGGATCGTTTTGCCGTTAGTAACGTACAATACGAATCCGGTATCTCGACCTACGACAAGTGGATAGGAAGCTTATAAACTGTTGATGATAAAGCACAAAATAATGATGCTTTATGAGACCTATCGTCTGATCTATCTGTAAATTATTTGTATCCCCAATCTGAGCTGCCTTCCTTTACTGATACGATCGCTACCTGTGTACACTGTTTCTGTAATACTTTATACTGACCGCCATTTTCTTAGTTGCAAGCTACACAACGTTTTAATGTACCTCAGCTTTGCTACATTGTCTCCTTTGGATTATCTCGTACATAAATCCTGGAGGCTGCAGGAGCGTGTGCGCTTTGTAGTCACGTGTTTACAACATTTTCTTTTTATGCGTCCTGAACTTAAAGAATAAAGTGACTTTCTAGAGCTGAATTTTCTCCTATTCACGCATAACAAGGTCGTTAGGCTTCGGCATGTCGTTAAACACGAGTTGCACCCGTCGAGGTGTCAACTGCATGATGGATGAGTAATAAACGAGTGGCATTACCTACTTTGAATGGGACATAAAGATCTTTGTCGCGAACTCGGTATGCTACTAGTCCTTCCGCAGGTTGGGTCGTGAGCCCTGCGCGTGCGTCGCTCTTGTCACGAGCCGTCGCTTGTCAACAATTTAAACGAAACTCAATTGTCTTCCAAACAAAAACAATTATGTATAAAAAAAATTGAGCTCGTGACATCAGAATTACAAACAAACAATTGCAATTTAAACTATTTAGACAATAGAATTGACTATTTATTATTATTTTGAAAATAAATAAATAATTATCGGCTAATTGTTACAGTCTTACATTCGGAGTGGTGCCTTCGATGGCATCGGTCATCTACTGCCTTATAGAGCCGAGGGATTTTCTCATGTGAATAGACAGTTTTTATGTTGAAATAAAAAAAGTTGTAAGTCATCCGTTTGCTATTAGCTGTGAACAGAGAACATGTGAAGAAGACTAGCTAAGAAAAAACGGTGAGAGTCAATAGGTCAATAACACTGGTAAATTGGTGTGATAACTGAAACGTTTCGTGTTGCTTCTACTGGATTACAAAGGTTTCGCAGTGCGTTTTGTATAGTGCAAACGGCTGAAGTTTGTATTGAAGTTTTGCGTTCTTTTGAAGTGAAGTGAGGCACGATCGTCGGGTAGTCGTGCGGGGCTTACTCAATACGGTTCGTGATTGCCATCACGTGACATAACGGCTAATATTAGGCACACGCCACGCGGCATAATTCACTATAATAAACATAAACTTCATAAGCCTTTACATCTCATAGACGCAACCTACTTCAAATTGTCTTTGAATTATTTACTTGCACCTTTCTTCAACTCTAAGATAAAAACAATATCATTCTCATTACCTGTAATTGCTGACAGTCGCACAAAAACGATGCAATAAATCTCGCCATTACCTCTCTTTCCGGAGAGGCAATCAAAATGGAATCCGGAATAATATTCCTACGAGTTATTTACATTGATATAATTATACCATAAAGAAACCGTATCTGCGACTTTAACGTCTGCATTAGCACGTCGTAATAAAGATTCTACCACTGTTAATAACATTACTAGTAGGGAAGTGTGGTCTGTGTTGTGTCGACCTCCTCGAACGCAATAATTGAGCATAGAAATCAAATTACCGATGATTGATGATTCCGTTACGGCACGAACGAAGCCGCAAAGATGCGCCTGCGCTGCTGGACCGTATCATTTGCGTAATAGGAATTAGACAAATTCTTTTTGAAAATATACGCCCAGACAAAGTCATGTGATAACTTTTTAATACATATTGGTTCACCGTACAGTTAGTTACCCTTGCCGGTGAAACAGTTTTTTTATATAAAATATTTTTAAGATAGTAGCCAGTTGCGCTTAAAGTTAATGGTTATCAAAATCATCTAGAATAAAAACAAGCCTTTCAAATTACCCGCGCAATCATCGTTTATATCGGTAACATTTAAACAACTCGTAAGTAAAATTATCCGATGTTAAACAAAATTTGTCCTTAATTACTTTTGATACCTATATGATAACGATCTCTTTACATTGGGTACCGCTTCCAATTTGCAAAAAGTGTACAAAGTTTTAAAACTTTGTTTAATTTTAAATTCAATAAGTCCAACTACTTTTAAAACATGATTGAAGTAAATTACTTTACATTCACCGCCACATATTCGTAACATACACCGACAGATCGTATAAATACATTAGCGGCCATAAACGTCTTCTAGTCCTTGATAGTTTAGAATGCCGCTTGATATATCGTCCACCGGGTCTAACACACCCGCAGCCGTCAACGCAACTCATGCGCAAGTGTAAACGGGCCACAATTGACATGCCAAACGCCGCCGCCACACTTCCGCTGCACGCGATTAAATTGGCGTGACATTAATTTGACAGCCGAGTTTGACAGATGACATGCGCATTCAGCGCTACCACGCGGAATTTATTTGCACACCTAGAGGCGAATAAAAAAGGAACAAAACCAAAGATAGCGATCTAGCCGGCTCACCACACTCAAAGCGGGGTGCCCCGCGGCGCTTGCGCCTCTTACAAACATTTATTGCTTTATTTCATTTGCAATGAAAAGTGACTTCAACTAGTTTGGATCCTTCTATTGTAGATCAAATGCACCCTCGGGTGATGTGATCAACGGTGTCAATCAAATTGAAATATGATAAAGCGAGCATGATTTATTTGTTAATTATCCGCGAAGCACCGTTGCTATTGTCTAATCTAAACTAGAATAGCCGTAAGCTTCCATTCAGTTGATCTTATTGGGGTAAGTACGGCACTTTAAAGCGATGCATGGGGACTTATAGAACCGGTTTGGTCAAACAGGTGCCGTGCTGGAACCTTACATGGATGTGACAGGACACGGACCGGTATTAGGCGAAATTTACTGCCCCTCTGACGGGACTTTGCCCGATAAAATAACTTTTAATGGCACAAATCGACGCTATCAAACAGATGAATCGAGCTGTACGGAACCAAGATAAACAAGGAACAAGCACACAGCATTTGAGCAGTCTTATTTGTAACACAACTCCTACTGAGATAAATGTGTATATTAACTACAAACAAGAAATACGCTCTGAGTCTTAAAGTCCCAAGACGCTGTCAATGGAATCGCAGCTCTAAGTAAACTTATCTATAAAACATCTATTTTTAAACCTGAAATACTTGAAAACAATGCTTGGGAAACTATGCGATGGAATAAAGCTGCATGATGTTGCACAAAGGCCGAGGGGAGCATTGCAAAAGTATCATTAAGTTATAAAAATAATGACGCTTCAATAGGAAAAAAGGGCTAAGAAGAGCTCGAAAGCATCAAAGAGCGTAGAGGAATGTAATTGCTACACCACACCACAATGTAACTCAGCACAAATAGAAACAAAACCATGTTGTCACACCCGATAATACGCTCAACTAAACCGCAAGCGATAATTGAAAACAATTTAAAAACGAGCTTCGATTACTTTGAGAAAAGACCGATAAACTAAAGTGTTATGCCTACAAAATGACACAAAATGTTAACTTTCGTAAATTATGACACTTAAAACCAGTGTCTCTTGCCAGGAACCACCAGAGAAAACTGGTAGACGTCGAGAATATCATTATCTCGTGAAAAGGTATAGTTTAAAAGAAAGCGAGTTTCAAACGGACATACATACCGATTGCACTTAAAACCTACTTCTGCGAGCATTAGGTCGTTGTTGAGACGAACAATGTATTTAAATTATAGGATTTACCGACCGATCCCTCATTCGGTAGGCATGATTAATCGCGAAGAGAAAACTACGGAAGATTACACGTTTGTAATTTGAGGTAGCACGTTTTTGTGCAGTACCGATCATTAGCGCAGTCATTCGGCTCACGATTCTATGCCTTTTTTCACTGAAAGTGCTCGAAGGGTTTGGTAACCCTGTGACCTATGCACTTGAACGAAGAAAGCTCCATCATTAAAAAAATATACATATGCTAGAGAACCGACAAACACCTTGAAAAGCATTTCCACCTGTAGTTCGGAATGCTGCGCCTTAAGCACTAACAAGGAAAGTGGTTCGATTTTTCAAATCGTCTGCAGACAGCGGCGGCGCTCGCGTCGACATCGTTACTATTCAAATGGTCCTTAGTACTTACGATTGTGCTGCAGGCTAAACTTAAGCTATCTATTACTAGATTGCAGTTTCGTTGAACTAAACATTTTAATGTGCAACGATATTGTTTTTAATGCTATGAAAGAAGATTCATTGCTGGTATAAATAAATAAAAACGTTAATTGGCCGTAATAAATTCAAGTTTAGTGCTTCCAGCTCTTAAGTTAACCACTCTTAATTGTAAAAGATAACTAGTCTCGTAGGCGGTTGGTGTACTGTTCCTATTAGTCGAAGAGAAACCTCTCGTCTCATTAATGTAAATCGCGGGGTCTACAACGACCCACTAACCTTGGAGGACATCTCGGGGTAACAACCCGTTGTAAATCAGAGAGACGTTCACTGCATGCTCACTAGCTGCATATACCTTAGCGTTCACGATAGAAAATGTTCAGCTTAAAATAATAAACAGCTTTTACTAAACCCCAATTACCGTTAGCAGACACCTAAATTAAGCAGTGTATTAGTGAAAGGTCAGCTAACGCTAAGTTATTACTAAAGATAAGATTCGCTTACTTACAGTGTGGTAGCTACAGGTTTTGAACACGAGTTTAGCTTTATTAAGTTTGCATTAGAAAATAGCACTACAAAATAAATACTTGCAAGATGCTAATATCTGATTTTAATCTCAAAATAAAGCAAAAAGAAATATGCCAAGTAAGGATTCCCACTATGGACTGACTGGCACTTCTCAGCCTTTCAATCTAACTTGTATGGAAACTATCATTCCTTATTAAAAGATCAAAGTACAAATTACAATCTCATTCAATGGAAATTCTAGAAAGCATTCCTTTCAATATTGATACTGAAGTCTTATATAGGAAATTTATTAGGAAGCATCCAATGAAGCTATTTGGCTTTCCTAATAACTAAATAGTTCTTTGAAGTTGTAAGGATGAAACACGATAATGTTTAGATTAAGCGCTACTTTGTTAACGTATAAAGCGGATTCAATTTAACATTCTTTGATGCTTAGTTACGACCCTAATTAATGAAGTTAATGACTTGAGTTTACTTTTTATGGAACACAAAGTAGCTTACCGTTACATAATTTTATTTTTATTATTACAAAAAGACCGAAAATAACTCGAGGCCCGCATCCGATGGGTCTGATAACTTGAAAATTTCGCGTGTACAAATTATCAGATTCGAGTATCTTCTAATTTATGTCCACGACGTCCAACACAAATTAAAGACTGACTTAAAAAACAAAAAGGTCCAAAAAAGCTCAGGAACGCAGGGGCCTAAGTAACCTGAAACGGGTGGTTATTCATTTATACAAAGGAAACATTATACAGCTTGTAATGAGAAAACGAAGACGGTGTTCATAGTGTGCCAGGCAGTAAAACGTAAATAGCAGGTTGGAAGCATCCGCCATCCGCCTCATTGAATGCTGTGACCCCATCTGATCGCCGCTCGGGGCTAGCCAGAGCAATGCATTCGACTAGCATCCAATATGGGAATTGGAACTCCGATAGATCGATAAGAAAACCGAACAAAAACTGATAGACAAAGTGGACTGACATGCGGAATCCGTGATACACATCCTAAATGTTAAACATACTAGAACAACGACATTCATTTATATTTGCAAATTGTGAGTATTTATTTATATATTGTGATATTTTTTTAACATACTATAATTGTATAACTAACGTACGTGACCTTGCATCTCAGGTCAACATGCCGATAAAGGAACATGGTGCCTGAATCGATACATATTTACTTTAATGTTCGAAGATCAACGTAGAAACTACCATTTAAGATCCACAACAAATGATCGATGATTCGCAGAATCATAGTGGTGCAAGATCTTTGCCTGTATAGGAAGATATTCCTAAACATGCAATAATCAAATTTTATAGGGCCCGTAGAATGTTATCGGTTCTGCTACTCTGCAATTCCTACGCCTCTCTGTTGTTGAACAATATAACACAGTTAATCCGTGAACAATCCTTTCGAGAACTTTGTATAGGTCATATCGATCCCCCGGCAATTCAAAGTGTAAGTACTAAAAAACCATACGGAATTTTAGGTCAACGTAGTTATGTAACGGGCGTAAACATTGCACGTCGTAAGGCTCGGACTATTGTCGGCATCTTTACTTACGATACAATCACTGTTTTAGTTACATTATTAAATTATATTTTACAATTGTAACGTGTGCCAACAGCAAACTAGCATAAAAAATCAATTTACAAATTAAAAAGAAGTTTCTAGAAATGTTCATAGCCATAATTAAATTTCACCTGGACGTGCATATCATGCCGTGAGCGACAAAAGATCGCATGAAATGAATTCGGTTACCTTAGGCGTTACACTTAGTTTATATAGCTGAGAACGTGCCGAGCGCATGACATAGCCATAATAACAAAAATAATTGCTTCATCAAGTGTGAAATCAATCGCGGTAGAACTAGATCAGAATCGTATTCTTATGATAAGTAGCAAATTATTATTATTCAGTTGTACGCAACAACTTTACGATTGATTTTCAAAATTCTAATTCTACAAAAATTTCAATTCGCAGTTTTCAGTCCACCCACAAGCAATTACAGCCAACAATTATGTTTAAATAACATAGTTGAATAACAAAAGTTCGCAAAAAAGCTGTACTAGAATTCGATCCATTTGAGCGTTAACTATGTATACGAGACGCAGACGAGACGATTTTTACAATAAAATCGGAATAAGTGGTACCGTTGGTTAGAAGTAGACTTAAGTTAAAAAGATACAAACCGTTAACAACATTGAAGCCGAAACGTGACCGAGCTACCTCACGCATATCGTTTCCTAAAGGCGAAAAAATTCATCCTATTTATCTATTCTATATTTAGCTTGTCAGGTCTCATTAAAGTATTTTTTATGTGGCAATGATTTTTATATTTCCTAGTTTCGTATACAGTATGCGTAAAAGTAACTGTATCAAGAATGCAGCACATCTCATTCATACTTGTTGATGAGAAGGTATTTGTTTATGAATACTTCAGATATTCTCATGATATGCCGAGCGTGCAATTTTTTAGTTAATACCTGTAATGGTTGTGTAATGTCTGCTCTTAAGAGATTAAATCTGGTTACGTGTCATATATTTACCTGCAGATGCAATTTAATTACAGAAATAACGAGCATTTACCGTGTTAACGCCCTCAGGGAAAGATATAAGCTTTACTTAGAACTGAAAAAATGCTTTCCACAGTTTCGAATCCGTGCGAAAGCATATTAATATTTACGATTTTAACCCTGTTTTTAAACGTGTTAACTTCGGCAGAGGTCTCATTGCTGATTCAATTGAACAATTTATTCGTCATTGTACTGTCAACGACTATGGGATTGATACTAAATAGTCTCATTGATTCTGTCAGCCGATATTTAGTTTAGCAAAAACGGCAAATGAAGATTGAATGTTCGCGTGCACAAACCGTCGGTCGTGGCACGTAAACGATTTTTATAGACTTCCCATGCAATTAACGCTGTAAGATGGTTTAATAAGTTCCCGTCTTTCTTTGTTACAGATAGGGAACATTGCCACGGCCCCTCGACTTCAAAATGCGGCTGCTTCTGTGTTTAGTGTTGGCAGCGTGCACCGCCGATGCAGCGAAAAAGTTTGAAGGAACTCTGAGGTCAGCGGCAGATGCCCCTCCTCAAGACAACCTTGCCATTGAATCCAACTCTGTAGCACCTTCAGTGGTAGCAGCGCCAAGTGACTTTAAAAATCAAGGAGCACCGCCCCCTAAGCCCGTGGAAGAAAAGGAAAAGATAAGCGCACCTCCATCAAGTCCAGGAGAGACTGCACCTCCATCGGCTCCTAGTGGTGTTTCAGCACCGTCAGCACCAGCGAATTCTCTCGAAGAATGTGACTCTGAGATGATAGGCTTTGAACTCGTAACTGGGTAAGTGTTAAATATCGTAATTCCAAGTTACTTTCCACCAGGAAATGATAGTTTACAGAATTGACACAAACAGTCAATAAAACCCGCTAACGGAGAAGATAATTACTGGGTAATTAACGTTATTGAAACTGGCATCGGGACAGGAAGCGACGGTATCAAGATCACTCTAAGACTCGCAAGACGTCTTAATTTTAATTTTATTAACACGTCCCTTTCTTAATGATGTTATAGGCTAGTTAAGTAATTTAAGAATAGAGCTTTAAGAATAACAAGGATATTTAAAAAAGTAATTTCAATTTCTCCAACGACAAAATATTGATGAAATTGTCTTGACCATTTAATTTTCTTCCAGTTACGTATTCTCAGCGCCTTCTCACATATTGGACGACATCCCTGGAACCCTTATGCTGACAGACTGCTTAGAACAATGCCAGGCGAATGACACATGCCGAGCTGTCAACTATGAAACTGGTCTCTGCGTCCTCTTCGGCTCCGATGCTGATCAGTTACCTGGTGAGTATTTTAATATCGTTTTCCAAACGTAGTTCAAAAATAAAACGGAAATAGAACCTAGACTTTACAATGTGAGACAGGTCAATGACAACTATTTAAATAACGTTCCGCATTCTCATCTATAGCGAGGCAGTCTTATCTGACGTTGATAGATTTTTTCCTGCGCATCCCACGTGTATATGGCATTGATTAACCAGGACTTCCAATCAACGAGCCTATGATAGGGAGAAACTTTCAATTACATAGCTGCCGAACGATATGGCACTTAATTAAAATGCTCATGCTGTAGAAAAACAAACGTTTGTAAGGAAGTGTAGTACTATAAATCTAACAGTAGGTTTAGAAATATTATCACAACATTTATAAAAATAATATTCTCTTTACTATTTTCTATTGCACACAAGAATATAAACATATTCAACTAAACGCCACGCTACAATGTTTCTGCACGTATGAGTATCGATGAGAAAAACCATAATGAATAACATGAGCAAAAAAGCTATATTAACGGAACACATGTATGTGTAGGTATACTTGGAAACCGGGACACAGAAGCAGGTGGCACGGTAATGGCGCTAACACTTATATCGTATCTAGCAGAGGTGTTAGATCGCGAACACACTACGTCCCTATTTTTTGCTATAACTCATCTTTGAATAAACACAATAAAATAACCTGCTCACTCATTAAAATCATCCGAGAAAAAATTGCTCTCTCTTTTTAAACGAATCTTGACGGTTCTTTCGGCTATACCTTGACCTCAAAATCTAACAATAGCAAAATAACTTATAACTACAATATACAGCATTTGTATTGTTGCTTTTTAGTTTAGTTAACTTTAATTGGATGCGAGGAAAAAAGCATCTTGTTAAAATCATGTTATTCGCAATTCATCTTTTATTAAAATGGCGTCCATAACGGCAAAAATTGAATGTCTAGGCCGCAACTTCCTGATGCTTTATTACTTTATAGCAAACCGCAAACTAAAATCGCGCTAATAAAAATATTTATAACGAGAGCAAAGCAATACACTGATTTTATACTTCAAGAATGTTGGGTATTATTTTTACAGGCTTCAATTAGATTATATTATTTCCCACTATCTTAGCTAGACGACGAAAGATTAGACCACAATCAACTATTAGAGCCCATATTGAATTAAAGCGCGTATGCGTAGACTGTATTATCAGTCTATTCAGGGAACTAAGTCAGGGATCCAATTTCATAGAAACTCGGGGCTATCTTGCATTAGTCAAGGATAAACGCACATTAAATCGCGCACGGAGGTTATATGAAAAGCGAAATTATCACACATTAGCTACGTAAATGCGATAGAACAAGTTCATTATGTTTAGAGGCCGCCGTATCATCTTTCATCTGAATCGTGAATTACTGGATCGTGTTGGAAAAGTAAAAGGAAAATCAGGTCTAATGATTAGTCATGCAAACCATGTTAGTAGTATTAAAGGTTGGTTTTGTTTTAGGTGCCCTCACGAAGTCTCAATTCCCAGTCTTCACGATCTATGCCCAGAAGTCTTGCCTTGGCGTTCGCCCTTGTGAAAGAGCATGGTGTTTCGACCGAGTCCGCGGCTACAACCTCAAAGGCAAGGGCAAGAGGACTCACACCGTCGGATCCAGACAAATGTGCCTTGACTTGTGTCTCGGAGAAAACGAATTTATCTGCAGGTAAGTTCAACCTGTATGTTACAGGTTCACCACAAGTAAAGCACATAAATATGCATATAATGTTCCGAACATAACCACAATAGTAGGAAGTGGTGAGAATTTATTGAAATCGCACCCATTCTTTGCCGAGGGCACAGATATTTCTGTCCAAGCTCGCGAATAAGTCACAACGTAATGCGAACGATATTATGGAAATATAATTTATTGCAGTTTTCGAAGCTCGTGCAAAATAGCGCTCGGCCAATGTATTCAATAATAAAAATAAGAAAACTTTGACAATAGGTGAATAGGGAAGGACTAAACAAGATTTATGTGCCTTGAAACATTGTATGTTGAATCGATTCAATTCAAAACGCACCACCCAATGCAGCTTTACTTTTGAATCACGTATGCAGCTCTCGAACGAACACATAAAATAAACAGCAAAACATTTCTAGATATGTTTTTTATAAGGGCCCGTTTACATTACTATATTCCGAGTAAACGACCATGCACATGGTGTTAACCTTTGACTTGGTGTTCTAATCACAACCCACATCGCACCCTGTAGCGTGAATTCCATGCTAATACTATCTAAACCAATTATTGAAACAAGCATTCCTGCCTTTCGACGATATCTCAAACTTGGCAAACCGCAATAAATATCTATTAAGACTAATTATCTAAAGAGCAATGTCTTCGAGAAAATTCAAAGTCGCAATCAGAATATCTAGCGCATTAATTTGCGAAAATACAAGACTTATAATTTGCAGAGCTGCCATGCAAACGCACTATTAATTAGTTCAGATAACACTAAACAGTAGTTCACATCGTTTAATAAGGGATCATTGTATAATTGTTATACAATTAAATAACAAAGCCACTTTTGTTAAATCAGAGATAGGAACGCTAATAGCGTTCGGGCTGTTGCAATTAAAATGCTGCAGGTATTTATGGAATACAGCTACTCCAATCGTAGTAGGGAAATTCATCTTATCTTGGTGCTTACCGAAGCCCTTAAAGTGGGTTGGATTATCTATGATGCTTTTATCGACCAATTACGCTAACTCCTTAGGCTAGATATTATTGTTTACAATATAATTAGTACGACCGGAGGAATATTTATACTTTAAACTGGTTTCGAATTGATTACGTAGTATTTATTATCAAGTGCCAATTTCTAGCAGTGATACATAACTGTCATACATTGAACATATAACTTGATTATTCCATTCTGAGCTTACAATAGATACTAATATAGACATTTCCATAATACAAAGGTTCTGTGAAAATAGACCTCTATGTTTGTCCAGTACAAAAGCACTAACTAGATGTGAAACAGCGGAACGGTGCGCACAAGCCGTCTCTATTCAATTCAATCACATCAACCTAAAGATTCCCAAGATGTAACTATTAAAACACAATGTAATGAGCACAATAATACTTACTAATCCAAAGAAAAACTACTGCTACGGTTCTTATAGCATTGTCTATTAACTAATGAGTACGCTATTTATAATAATTGATGAAAGAGGAAGTGCTGAGCGCAAAAAGAGTGAGAAATTTTGTTTTTAACTAAGCAATAGGCATGTGATAATCTAAATGACGATAAGCATGATAGCAACCTTGATAATGAAGTCAATCAGACAACCACAGCCTCATCGAGTTGCCGTAAATGGTCTGCTTGGGTATCCCGCTGATACCAGTATCTGGCCGCTTCCTGGTAGCAACTCTAAATTCTCTACGAACAAGCATTATATACAAAACAGAGCCAATTGGACGGCACAGTCGTCGGCTACTAATGTACAACAGTCCTATTGTGCTAACCCCTTAAATGGTTTTTCGAACGAAATTTGTATGCAAGTTAGTGCATGCTATGGTAACGAGCATTACGATGTTTTCCGCCTCACGTGTCAATTTCTACTAGAGCTACTTAAAACTGTTTCAATTTTTTTCGGTAGTGTGCTTAGCCATCTAAGTACAATAAAGAAAGTAATCACGATAAAGCCTTTATGTTATTAATGCATCCGTATCGAAGAACTCAAAACCGTTGCATGCCAGCGGAAATCGCTGCCTCTGTTCTGCGAACTGTATGAACTATGAAGTATGCATTTATTACTTGTAATAGTAGCGATGGTTGAAGACAATATTGTAATACAAATTCCGAATGGAGGAGGGTACAGAATGCGCGATTTAGCGTGATTTGTTGGTTCGTCACGTGTACCGTTGTGTACAAATCGTCATATCTCCATTGAGCTGCGCGCAGGCACCCCGGGCGGCGTGGATTGCGATCGTCGACAGTCACGACATTTGGCGAATATTCCGACCAGGACTTTGCAGCGGTGGCGGTGTGGGAGCGGCCGGGCCTATCTTTTCCTACTTCCATGATGCAATACTCGATAAACAGTGCTCCCAACGAATATTTAAAAGGTTTATTGACTTTTACAAATATTTTAATATTTTTTTTTGGAACACATAGCTAATACTCAAGGAAGTCGAAACCAGTTTTAACAAAAGAAGTCTCCGCGTTATCGTTTATCAAAATGTGTTAGACCAGTGCAGGTTAGATCCGAGGTCATCTGATCGCGTATCAAGAGAAAATATTGAGCAAGATATTAAAATGATAATATTGTCCTTGTGCGGTTGGTCAAACGTGAAAGTAATACGAAGTCAAAGGTTAAGGGTCCTCAGCGAAAGTATGGGAGAAATAGCCATTATCTGAACCATCAGTTCATTTGAACGTTTAATATGTTGCCTGCCCAGCAGAATAGATGTTATGCTTCGAGGCAATTAAAAGGTCAAATAAATAACAATTCAATTATAGTGCTGGTAAACTTAAGATAATATTAATGCAGCGTCATCACTGATATGTATTTTAGTTTAATGCATCTGTCAGACAAGAGATGGCAAGATTTAGAGTTAAATAAAAGTAAAAGCGTTTTAACTTCTGATTGAGCAATAGCACTGAGTTTAATCTAACGGTAACGGAAGAATTTGAACATGGAAATAAATAAATAAAGTTACCTTCGGTAAAAATAAACACGATTGACAAGCAATGCTGCATTCTCAATATGCTAGCTGAGAAAATTCTCAAGGAAGGTAAAAAGCCGGGTGTAAAACTTGTTGTAATGTTGTTACAGATCGGCGAACTACAACAACAGAACCGGCGAATGTGTCTTGTCGGACATGGACCGCATTACCCTCGCAGGAACTAGTCTATTCATGCCAAATGATGGTACGTTCAAACTGGTTATGAAGCTGTACTGTTCATCCTTCCTGCATGTGTTAATATATTTTTTTCTTCAGACACCGATTACTTGGAAAACAACTGCGTCGAGGAGCCCACTAAACTTTGCGAGTTTAAGAAAATCAAAGGCAGAATTTTGAAGACCGTAGACTCCGTATACCAGGATGTGCAGACTGTTGAGGAATGCCGCGATTTGTGTCTTAACTCTCCATTCCGTTGCCACTCTTACGATCATGGTGATACTGGTGAACACGTGTGCCGTCTGTCGCATCACTCTCGTGCTACTCTTGCTGACATCCAGGTATGCTCTATTCATGGTTTATGTGACAATTTCAACTTATCAAAAATATATTATTAATTTATTGTTATTTGTTTTAGGACCCTTACTTGGAAGTACCAGAAGCTGCTACCTACGAACTTTCTTCTTGCTACAATGTGTCTATTGATTGCCGTGCCGGAGACATGGTTGCTCGTATCCAGACTTCTAAGTTGTTCGATGGCAAGATCTACGCCAAGGGCAGTCCCAACTCCTGTGTCGTGGACGTCGAACAAAGTCTTGAATTCGAACTACATATGGCTTACAACAACATCGAATGCAACGTTAAGCAAAACGGTCTCGGCAGGTAAGATACTTAAAAAAAGAGTTCTCAATCATCACTTTGGTTAAGAAACAACTAACTTATATTCTCTTTGTCAGATTCTTGAATGACGTTGTGATCCAGCATCACGACACCATTGTCACGTCATCTGATCTGGGCCTTGCTGTGACCTGTCAGTACGACCTCACGAATAAAACTGTTGCGAACGAAGTTGACCTGGGCATCAAGGGCGACATCCCGACCGGTCTATCTGAGGAAGTGATCGTTGACTCACCCAACGTAGCTATGAAAATTACTGACAGAAATGGTGATGATACCATCAACTCCGCAGAAGTCGGCGATCCCTTGGTAAGTTTGGATAAAAGTGATATGTCATTGATTTTGCAGTTTTCAATGCTAATTTATGTTTTGTTTTATAGGCGCTGCGTTTCGAAATCTTGGACCCGAACTCACCATTCGAAATCTTTGTTCGCGAGCTTGTTGCTATGGACGGTGTCGACTTTAACGAAATCGTGCTTATCGATAGCCGCGGTTGCCCCACTGACGACTTTATCATGGGACCCCTATACAAATCTTCTACCGGCGGAAAAGTAAGTTTATCATTTACATATAACTTTACGAATCAGTTTCCAGTTTCTTACCGAATAGTGACAATACGTTCTAAGTACCTCATAAATAACATCATAATCTTAATGAGTAAATAAATCTAACTTATTGCGACAGAGTAGACAAGTGTTTAAAATTTATTGCGACATATGTTAATTTGCCTGATTTATAACTGTAATATATTTTTACAGATGCTGCTGTCACACTTCGACGCATTCAAGTTCCCGTCTTCGGAAGTGGTGCAGTTCCGTGCTTTGGTCACTCCGTGCATGCCAAGTTGCGAGCCCGTGCAGTGTGAAGCTGGACCCAACGAATCCCGATCAATCATGTCATACGGCCGTAGGAAGAGGCGTGCCACGTCTTCAGCACCTTCGGACGATATGCTGCTCGTACAGACCATCCAGATCACTGACAAATTCGCATTCGACAAGCAACGCGCCAAGAACACGACCGAGGAGTCCGTCTTCATCCGAGAGACCGATGTGACTTGCGTGAACACCGCTGGAGCTATGTTAGCTGCCGCTGCGTTCCTCGCAGCTCAACTAGTCGTTCTCGTGGCGTGGACCTGCAGTTGGCAGCGACGAAAGGCAGCCGCCAAGGCTGCTGAGCTTCTACCCGGCCCAGTGTCAGCCCCGCACAAGATGTTCGATGCCAACTTCGCCCGCTCGCACCAGAGGCACTTCTAAAGTCTTCAAACCTTCGCAATAGTAGATTACTTGTTAAGTTGTAAAACCCCCGTCTAGCTCCGTGTGAAACGGGGCGATGATAGCGGTTGCAGGAAGTGCCCTCGGTGGGTATTGACACGGAGACGGGGACGACCGCCTGCATGGTCGCGTGTGGATGTATGTGAGGGGTGTACGGTGTACGCCCGCGTGTGATACTGATTGTTGTGTGTGAGTCGCTTCCTTGTCCCCCTCCCCGGCGTCAGCGGCGGGCCGCGGCCGATACCGTCCCGGACCAAGTCGCTCATTCGTTCACTTTACGTTCGGACATACATGTCCCACGACGTATTGTACCATATTTTTTTAATTAGTCTAAGCCTGATATAATAATAGTGATAGGAAAGTAACATTACAGTACCTTAAGTAAATAACTGAACGTGCGACCTAAGTCAAGTGACGTTGGATTGACGGCCGTCCCGACATCGTAATTTATTTAATTAGGATAGTTTCATCTTAATATAAAATAATTTATATTTCAAATCGAATTAATAATATTTAATAAAATCCTAATATAAATAGAACATCAGATAGTAGTTAATGAATATAAATGTGCTATGTTTTTTTAATACGATGTAAACCGAAAAGTATTTAATTATGAAGCTAGTGCCTTAACATTGAGATTTTCGTATAGATAATATACATCTGTAAACATTCCGTCCCTACTGGAACTTTTTCATTACCTAAATAAAATGTCTAAAATATTTAATCTTGTTTTCATTTAACATTCCCTGTTTTATATCTAGGAATCAGACTGACTCATAGCGGACCCAGAGTCCCGATAGTACTAAAACTTGTTTTATAATTCTATAGATAAAATTAAATTCTTCCACGTTGATTGTGGGCATTATTCAAGTTATCTTCAACAGAAAATATACTGAGATAAAATTTACCCCATAGTAATTAAGTATTACTTTATTAAGGGCAGATTTTTCAATAGTCAGATAAATATTAACTGACTGATAAGAGGTATGTTTTCATTGTCACTTCATGCATATGTCAAGTATTTATGTTCGACGTGCAACAAAAACATACTGATTTTCTGTCAGATAGAATTTATCTGACTATTGAAAAACCGGCCCTAAGACGACCTGTGCGCCGCAGTGGTAAGTACACCTACCGGTTGATTTAATAGCCTTTCTTGAATCAGTTCCTGGGTCTGGTCAATTTTGTAAATGTAATATTCGATATTGTGGTAATAAATCTGAGCAACCTTATATTTTTTTGTTAATTGTTACCTACATACTAAATATAACGAATATACAAAAGAAACCGTTAGATAAAAGACAAAAATACAGTTTTGCAATATAGAAATCGAAACTATTAGGATTTCTATTAGTCTAATCTCTATTCTCTTCTACTAGAAATCTCCGATTAAAAAGAGGAAAAAACATAATCTCAACAGGTTAAGCGAAATCACCACTAAACATGCGCAAAAAATATAAAAAGGCTCCATTTAAGTCAGCCGCGATGCGATCTGCACAACTCGCAGCGATCACGTGTGAAAGGCCACGCCACATACATTCGTGCCCAAGATCGAATCTCGGCTGCGGCACGCGACCTAACACACGTGCCACCGAACCATAACATACCTCAAGCCAGTCAATGCAAATTTCATTTATACAAACCTCTCCAAATTGACAATCGACAATCGCAACACTGACGACCGCACAAACGACGTCAACGTCAATGGAAACGCTTTCCACATAAAACTAGTACGTCAAACCGCACATTGTTGAAAGATAAAGTCGTTTACGACAGCATGAAATATTCATAAAACAGCTACTACGAAGCGGCCACCGACGATTTACGATGACGATGCAGATAGCAAAAAAAAGCAAAACGCTACCTACCATCCATCCTGGAGTAGGAGAACAGGCCCGTCGTAAATTTCCATGAAATATTTTACCCACAAACAACAGTTTTACTATTCAAACAACATTGCGAATTGCAAGGGAACCTCTCCCGTATAAAATCAGCATCGAAATCAATTGGCTGTGCATTTCTGGGTTCATTTGTTGCTACTACTACTAAACTAAACTCTAAGGGAATTACGCAGAACTCCGATAGTCAGAATAAATAGAAAAGGTGGAATCTTCAATATCGGCTCCTTTGCCTCTATGATATCTTGTTTCGATCCTGCTTATTGAACAAATAGTGAAGATTTTATCTGCATCTCGGCATCGCGACACAGATGAAATATGGCGAAGCCGGCTTGTTTCTCATGAAATATGTAATCTGATTAACTATTACAATAAATGAGTCACGTTGGAAACTCAAAGAGCGGAATGACCATTAAAGAGCGGTGAACGAAAAAAAACTGCAGTACACAATTAAGATTCCGAGCGTTATAAATTTTATAATCCTGTTTCTGTCGACTCAGTGCAACAAATAAATGGACTTGGTTACTTAGAAGCTCCTTGCCCTTTTTGCTTGCTTGGAATTATTAATTAATGAATTTTAGTACGGAGTAAAAGGTACTTTATTGCTTTTGATTTGATACATAATGTATTAAGTGTCGACTGATGTTTTAGTTTCCTTTTACCATTAATATGAGAGTAGGTATCAACAAGATATTTTTCGAGTGTATGTTTTTTAAATAAACTAAAAATTAACCACGTCTTACAAATACAATACATATTAAAGATCAATACTGTCAACTGCAAACTTGATAAATTTTGAATATTGAATATTTACTTTAAATGAATAAATTCCCTAAAAGATGGCGAAAACCGCATTTAAAGCCATTGCGGAGTTTAGCAGGAGTTAGCGGACAAACATACAAACAGAGAGAATTAGCGACTTGGATTTATACTAACCGCTGCTTGGGTTTATCGTTTCTAATGAGTAAAAATCAGTTTGTCCAAAAGGTCTACTATTAATCGCAAATAAGATACTTATTCCTATTGATCCAATAGATGAATAACTGGAGCGATGGTCATTAGAGCTTGTAATTCGACATCACAATTGATAGTTATTAGGTACAAGGATGGTGCCTATATAACTTTGTGAATAAAATATTTTCACAAAAGACATGGAAACCTAACGAAAGTCTATTTCGCAACTCAGTACGACTTTCGCTAGAAAAGAAAGTAAGATACAATAGGCTTATATTTGTGCAAAAAGGTAAACGTCTAAGAGCAGAATAATAAATCTATTGATAAAGCTATAACAGTTAAGTCAGTAAGATGTATAAAAGAAATTAAGTTCCCACGATTTGCAAAGATACCCATCAACAAAAAGGCTGTTGTATGCCTCATTTAGATAACGTGTTGCACTGTATCTGCGGGTTTAGTCTCAAATTAGTCTTAGCAATAAGTTTCTTGCAAATACGTCTTGCTACCGTGCTAGATGTCAATTAATGATTTTACGACTAGTTAAAATTATTAAAAGTATCTACTTTAGAGACACCTGTATTTTAACAAGCAATTATAATCTTGTATCAATCCTTTGCCACAAACACTAAGAAAGGCTCTCCCGTATTAATTTTAAGTCAAGGAACTGATTAAGTCTGTCAGGGCATTGCTCGACGCTTGTGCAACTGATCGCTCACGGTGACAACTGATATATCAAGAGATACCATTAAATTGGACGCGCACTTGTTAATTATACATTCCCACGTATAAACAAAAGGTAATTATGTTCAAATCGCACCGCAGGCGCCGCTTTACACATCAGATTCGCACTCGAAGCACCGTGGAAGCTTTTCGCCTTATCGCGTACAGTTTCCAAAGATTTATCGTTGACGTTTTCTGCTTAAACAATTTTGTACAACTGTTCAAACAATTACAAACAGGACTGCGTTTCGGTTTAATAAATTTAAAACGTTTGCACTTTTTCAAGTTTTAATTCTCTTGTTAAATGGGTTCAATGTACATTGTATAAAAAAGATGCCAAAGGCAAAAGCATAAATTAAGGAGTTGAAGGTTGTAAGAAATACCTAATATATCGCATCCTCTTTGTTTTTGGCGCAAAGGATTTTTTTAATCCACAAAACAAAGAAAAAAATTCACATTGTTTAATCGTAGAACGCGCCGATGTATCATTATAATTAAGTGTAAGAAGCAATGGTGAGCAGAACAATTTATATCGATAAATTTGCGATAGGCGGTCCCTACTTTATAAATAACAAAATTGGTAGGTGCTCAATAGCCACTAGAGTAACCTGTAGTTAAGCATTGAATGCTGCAGTTAGCAGTTCATAAATCTGTTAAATAACAAAGACGTGCGAAATACTAGGAGAGTGTTTCAAGAGACCCATAGAAATTACAAACGTCAAGAGGTTAAGATGTATTCAGTACTTATAAGGCGTCCACTATTCAAAGTTCGACGACCGCACAAACGACGTCAACGTCAATGGAAACGCTTTCCACATAAAACTAGTACGTCAAACCGCACATTGTTGAAAGATAAAGTCGTTTACGACAGCATGAAATATTCATAAAACAGCTACTACGAAGCGGCCACCGACGATTTACGATGACGATGCAGATAGCAAAAAAAAGCAAAACGCTACCTACCATCCATCCTGGAGTAGGAGAACAGGCCCGTCGTAAATTTCCATGAAATATTTTACCCACAAACAACAGTTTTACTATTCAAACAACATTGCGAATTGCAAGGGAACCTCTCCCGTATAAAATCAGCATCGAAATCAATTGGCTGTGCATTTCTGGGTTCATTTGTTGCTACTACTACTAAACTAAACTCTAAGGGAATTACGCAGAACTCCGATAGTCAGAATAAATAGAAAAGGTGGAATCTTCAATATCGGCTCCTTTGCCTCTATGATATCTTGTTTCGATCCTGCTTATTGAACAAATAGTGAAGATTTTATCTGCATCTCGGCATCGCGACACAGATGAAATATGGCGAAGCCGGCTTGTTTCTCATGAAATATGTAATCTGATTAACTATTACAATAAATGAGTCACGTTGGAAACTCAAAGAGCGGAATGACCATTAAAGAGCGGTGAACGAAAAAAAACTGCAGTACACAATTAAGATTCCGAGCGTTATAAATTTTATAATCCTGTTTCTGTCGACTCAGTGCAACAAATAAATGGACTTGGTTACTTAGAAGCTCCTTGCCCTTTTTGCTTGCTTGGAATTATTAATTAATGAATTTTAGTACGGAGTAAAAGGTACTTTATTGCTTTTGATTTGATACATAATGTATTAAGTGTCGACTGATGTTTTAGTTTCCTTTTACCATTAATATGAGAGTAGGTATCAACAAGATATTTTTCGAGTGTATGTTTTTTAAATAAACTAAAAATTAACCACGTCTTACAAATACAATACATATTAAAGATCAATACTGTCAACTGCAAACTTGATAAATTTTGAATATTGAATATTTACTTTAAATGAATAAATTCCCTAAAAGATGGCGAAAACCGCATTTAAAGCCATTGCGGAGTTTAGCAGGAGTTAGCGGACAAACATACAAACAGAGAGAATTAGCGACTTGGATTTATACTAACCGCTGCTTGGGTTTATCGTTTCTAATGAGTAAAAATCAGTTTGTCCAAAAGGTCTACTATTAATCGCAAATAAGATACTTATTCCTATTGATCCAATAGATGAATAACTGGAGCGATGGTCATTAGAGCTTGTAATTCGACATCACAATTGATAGTTATTAGGTACAAGGATGGTGCCTATATAACTTTGTGAATAAAATATTTTCACAAAAGACATGGAAACCTAACGAAAGTCTATTTCGCAACTCAGTACGACTTTCGCTAGAAAAGAAAGTAAGATACAATAGGCTTATATTTGTGCAAAAAGGTAAACGTCTAAGAGCAGAATAATAAATCTATTGATAAAGCTATAACAGTTAAGTCAGTAAGATGTATAAAAGAAATTAAGTTCCCACGATTTGCAAAGATACCCATCAACAAAAAGGCTGTTGTATGCCTCATTTAGATAACGTGTTGCACTGTATCTGCGGGTTTAGTCTCAAATTAGTCTTAGCAATAAGTTTCTTGCAAATACGTCTTGCTACCGTGCTAGATGTCAATTAATGATTTTACGACTAGTTAAAATTATTAAAAGTATCTACTTTAGAGACACCTGTATTTTAACAAGCAATTATAATCTTGTATCAATCCTTTGCCACAAACACTAAGAAAGGCTCTCCCGTATTAATTTTAAGTCAAGGAACTGATTAAGTCTGTCAGGGCATTGCTCGACGCTTGTGCAACTGATCGCTCACGGTGACAACTGATATATCAAGAGATACCATTAAATTGGACGCGCACTTGTTAATTATACATTCCCACGTATAAACAAAAGGTAATTATGTTCAAATCGCACCGCAGGCGCCGCTTTACACATCAGATTCGCACTCGAAGCACCGTGGAAGCTTTTCGCCTTATCGCGTACAGTTTCCAAAGATTTATCGTTGACGTTTTCTGCTTAAACAATTTTGTACAACTGTTCAAACAATTACAAACAGGACTGCGTTTCGGTTTAATAAATTTAAAACGTTTGCACTTTTTCAAGTTTTAATTCTCTTGTTAAATGGGTTCAATGTACATTGTATAAAAAAGATGCCAAAGGCAAAAGCATAAATTAAGGAGTTGAAGGTTGTAAGAAATACCTAATATATCGCATCCTCTTTGTTTTTGGCGCAAAGGATTTTTTTAATCCACAAAACAAAGAAAAAAATTCACATTGTTTAATCGTAGAACGCGCCGATGTATCATTATAATTAAGTGTAAGAAGCAATGGTGAGCAGAACAATTTATATCGATAAATTTGCGATAGGCGGTCCCTACTTTATAAATAACAAAATTGGTAGGTGCTCAATAGCCACTAGAGTAACCTGTAGTTAAGCATTGAATGCTGCAGTTAGCAGTTCATAAATCTGTTAAATAACAAAGACGTGCGAAATACTAGGAGAGTGTTTCAAGAGACCCATAGAAATTACAAACGTCAAGAGGTTAAGATGTATTCAGTACTTATAAGGCGTCCACTATTCAAAGTTCAAGTTGCCTTTAAATCTTTCTTTAATCCTCTTTTGTCATTTACAAACAGCATTCACAATATCATACAAAACAAATGACCACCGATGCAAATTCAATTTATTCAGCGAAACGAAATACGATCCGTCAAATAAAACCAGCGGGAGTTTTGAATTAGAATTCTCGAATTAAAGAATCTGCAAGTACGATACTTGATGTTGATCAAGAAGGGTATAAGGCAGCACGAAAGCAATCGATTTTCGTTCATTACAAAGTGATTGCATGCTGGAGTGGCGCATCCTTTAGCAATTTGTGCTTATTTTTATTTGCATCGGGCTCCGAACAACGGTCACGCACAAGTCTGTCGTAATGCGAAAGTAAACAGAGAAACTTTATTACAACGATCTAAAACACTGGAAGTGGTATGACTACGAATATAAATATTATGATTGAAGATAGCCACTTGACAAAAAACAAAAAATAATTTGTGCTCATAAGTTTACTAGAAATGAATGTGTTTTGCAACTAGTTTTTATCATTTGTGTGACTTACTTAAAGTATGTTCAGTGTTGAAGACGAATCTAATTAATAATTTGGCGTTACTTAATTACCGTGACTATTTAAAATATTTACTTATTAGGAATAAGCTGAGAATTAATTTAATCAAAGGCTAAACGTTATCCCAGCAGAAAAAATAAAATAGATTACCAAAAAAACTTTAGAGTAGCTTTTAAATAAACATCTTGCTGAGAATATCTAGTGTTCTACATCAGGTAACACGAAACGAGTAGGCGTGTTGTACAATTTGCTCGTCGAACTTGTATATTTTGCATACAACCATTCAGGACACGAACTCACTCAATCCACCAGCCCAATCCACTTCAATCAGGTGGATTCCACGACATCCGGATGGCCGTATCGATATTGATATAATGCAATTGAAATCCTGCCAATGCAAAATTGATTCCCAGTATTTTCATAGGGAAGTATTTCGAAAGATGATTGCTATTATCCCGTTGATACAGCTGCGCTATGATTGGTCAGTTGTTATCTCATTCCAGTTTATTTCTATTGACATTTCTTGTTTACTTTTCCGGTATTTTACAGTGTATATTCTCTCGCTACGCTAGCGGGTAATGAAGCTATAACTATATCTTGAATTAGTATCGAGGTGAGGGCATTAAAAACACCTAGCAATAAGGAACAAAAGGAATTAATTCGCCGTAGCCATCGCATTGGTATTACGTCGGAAGTGATTAGTTCGGATCACGATGCGCGGACGCCGACGCGCGCTAACCATGGCCTTAAAACAGTAGAGAATCGACTCAGAACGTTATCCGAAGAAAAGTGATTTTGTTTTATGATACAAGTATGCTTAAAGTTATTGAAACATGTGTTCTATTCATTAAAAATAAAAAATTAGAGCGGATTTGCACAGTAATTACCAAAAGTGTCTTCATTCCTTAATTTATGGCATCATGTGGAGACAATTAAATTAAAAACGTAATACACGTTGAACGATAATAATTTGTATATGTTACCGGCAAAGTGTATAATCCAATATTCTATACAATACCTAGGTAATGTATAGAATACCTAAAATGGGTCGGTAATGTATGAAATATCATTTATTTTATACTTTGCCTAGGTATTCTATACAATACCGAAAGCGCGGCCGGTAATGTATGTAATGCAGGTAAGATTATAATGAAGAACGTCAGAGAGAAACTTTATTATGGTCTTTATTGCACTCTTATAAGTTTTTATTCAACTACCGATTTGTGTTCATAAAAAATACGTTTGCATAAATTTTTCTCGTACTTTTATTCTGCATTTGTTTTTGTCCAACCAACGGAACTCATAAAAGTCAGTTGCCATAACTTTTTAATTTATAGTACCTATCATTACCTAAGGATTTTTTCGACTCATATTTTTTTCTTCATAACTTTTTTCTACGAAGTAGTTGGTAATTTTTAGTTTAAAAATATCCCGGTTGTGGTGCTTCGCCGACCACTGCCGCGGCCCGCTCGCTTCGCTCGCTCGGCTTGCACACTGTTTGATCACCATTCAACCTCACACTCCTCCTCGCTTCGCTCGTCGTCGTACCTATTATTTTAATTGTGACTCATTAATCTACGGGGACAGGAAAATTTGACAAATCGTAAATTTTTTTTACACTTTCATTGGTGCATTATTTTAATTCAGCTCATTTTAATTATAGAACATGTTTTATGATTATGCTAAGCATATTATAGGTTATCATTGATAAATATAGACCAAGGTCTATTTATTTTACACATTGCCGGTGGAACAGCAGGTAATCTATACAATGCCCAGGAATTGTGTACATTACCTAGGTAAAGTTTTGAATTGACAATTATATTCATTTTATTTTATACATTGCCTGGATGCTCCCGGTATTCTATACATTACTCGTACCTAGGTATTGTATAGAATACCTGAATTATACAGATTGCCGGTAACATATATATTTGAATTACTAGCTAGTGCCTGCGAACTTCGTTTCGCCAACTTAGAAGAAGAAAATAAGTCTATTCAAGTAATTGTGGCACCTTACACACTAAAATACAATAGGTACTTACCACAGAGCTGTCAAGTGCGGCGCAGCTGGCGCGCGTGGTTTTTCTTTGGTCTGTGGTACTTACGTAATAATAATTATATCAAAAGTAGATAGGGAGAAAAAAACAGAGTATGTAAGTAATTACATTTCAGTGTGCAATGCAACACAACATTGAATAGGTCAAGTGATGTCGTGCTTGTTGTTAATTTTTAAATTTATGTATATTCCGGGGTTTGATTCACATTAGTGATAGTGTAAAGAGTAGTAAACACCTGTGAAAATGTACAGTGATTGAAGAATTCAATAAAAAGCATAGCCACTTGCCGGGCTGCTTTCCAAGAAGTCACAACAATCTGCAGTTTCATTACTATCGTGTTACTGTGGGTGGATTATAGATAGGAAAATCTCCTATCCAACACTGTTCAATATGAAAATGTACAAGAAAATAAAGAAAGAATAAGAAATGAGAAACTGATGGCTTTAGGCTGATGACCCAGATGTCAATGCCTTAATTTAATAAAAAAAAAATGTCTACGCATGCGCAATGGATGGAGATGAAGCAAGATGGAAGCGAGAAGGACGGAAGGAATGCACATGTTTTATTCCTTTCATTTTTCGTAATATTGTTATGGTTTTTTTGGTTTGTGTGTATTATCATTATTTATCTTAGAAAATTATAGAATTTATATTATTATTAGATTAGATAAGATATTAGATAGATTAATATTATAATTACGTTGGTACTTTTTCAAATCTCGGTTTCAGTGTAGTTTGCACATCATACTACCACGCACCCCTATGAAATTCACGTGCAAACGTATTTCAAGTTTTTGCCAACCCCCCCCCCCTTTTAGGGGTTATTTTTTTTACCCTATAACCTGGTCCATAATTTTCTCTACATAATAGTAAAAGTTTCATCAAAATCCGTCCAGCCGTTTTCGCGTGATGCTCAGCCAAATAAACAGATAAACAGACAAACAGATAAACAGACAAAAATTCTAAAAACTATTGGAACGTGTTCTGTTATCAATTTTAGGTATCGACAATAAATTTTTTTTCGAATATCTTTTATGTACAGACTTTCCATCCTCTTCAGCTTTATTATATGTATAGATTATGTTATGATTTTTTCTTTATTTTCAAAGTTCCTTTGTTGGACACTACTTGCACCACCCAACTATGTAGTACCTTTATATATATAGCATTAAACTTTAGAACCAGATTGCTGTGTTTCTGTGTACACTTACTACGTTTGTAGTCGTGACTGCTCGTCTGCAAGCATCATACTGTCCAAAACGAGTGCACTATTGAGTTAGACGTGTTTTAATAGATACGTGAAAAATATAAACGAAATGGCTTTTTTAATATAATATAATAATGTAGGTAAAGGTAGCATGGGAATAAAGTCAAATATTTTGTTTTTTTTTTGTTACGAGTATAACTTATTTTCCGCAGCGTTTCATGGGTTAACTGCAGCCTTTCAAGTAGCGCACACTATTATGCAAAAAAATTTTGTCACTAAACTTTACATTGAACTAAAAATTTTTGTTAAATTAGAATTAGCTGGTAATATATGTTATTTCAAAAAATCGTAAAATTTGCATCTAAATCTAATCCACCGTTTTTGAGTGTTACATTCAAATTTACGTAGGATAGTCTAAAAAAAAGTTTTTTACCAGTAGCAACAATTAAGGATACTGCCCACATCGTAAGTAAATTTTCAATGTGAGTATAAACAGCTTTCATAATAGCTTGGACGAAAGCCAGCTCATACAAATTATTTTCCTTTCAGTAAGGGTACTTAACAGATATCTAATAATATATTAATCATACCTAAAAGATAAATTAACATAAGTGCCGATTTCGAGTAAAGATTCTCTAAACTAAACTATAAAAAATGTCATCACTTACTTAGATATTTACCTAGCATAAGACACAGTCAACAAGTTATTTTAGACCGACCAACCTAAAGTTTTGCGTCCGTAACTAAAAAAAACTAGTCATCAGCTCTATTCGTGCAATTTTTCAATAATTTTGACTCAATTTTGTGAAACTTATGTTCCATAAGTAATAAAGTAAGTAATATTTTAAAGTGGAAATATTGTATGAGTTTACCTTTATCTGAAAGTTTGTAAGTATGTATGGAAGGATGTTTGTTACTCTTTCACGTAAAAATTACTGTATGGATTTGGATGAAACTTTTTAACTGTATTAAAAATAGTCGTTCAGTACACGTGCGGAACCGTCATTGCAACTCGTCCCGCCTGTCAACCCTCGCCTTCGGCTGTGCCGCGGCTCGGGTAGACATTTGTCGGAACTCGTTGTAATGACAGCCTTTCCACACTTGTATTGAAATATACTATTTAATAACACTTACCTGATATTTTCGTGAAATGAAGACGTAGATAATATCACATAATCTAAGTGCCTACAAATAATAATATAACAATCTTTATCATATCATCAACAAATTAATACACACATTCATAAAGGAAAAAAAAAACGTCTATTTACTAACCGCAATTTTTACGATCAAACAAATATTCATTTACCCATGTGAAATTATTTTACACCCAAGTTGCAAATATTCTGCACAGTATCAATAAATAAATAAAAAACATACAAAATGTAATGGTTGAAATCGTCTTTTTGAAAAGTTGGGCATTTTATGTCAATTTTCCACTGTTGGATATTCCAAGTGTAATGTTATGGTCAGAATTTTACCCGACTTTGATCACCGTTTTAAAATATCAGTTGTGCAAGTATAGATCCTGGTAATTGTGAAATATGACACTTATTTTCGAAAAAATGTGTGTGTGTGTGATATTGTAAACACTGTGTTATTACCGCACTGTATATCTACAACTCTTTACTAGAAGTACACAATATGAAAAATGACATACCAATGAGGATGAACGTACACAACTACAATACTAGGAATAAGGACAAATTAGTGACATTAAAAACTAGACTCGTTAAAACGTATAAATTAGGTTTAAATTTTAAAATTGACATGTTCAACAAATTACCCACTGACATACGAAACCTGGAAAACAATGAATTTAAAAATAAAATTAAAGAATTTTTCATTGTCAATCCTTTTTATCGCGTCTCAGAATATATGGCCTGCTCATTCGCCGAAGCTAATTTCTAGGTACCTTATTTAATTACAAAACTACAATATAATATAATCTTGACTTTGAAAAATAGACTACAATGTAAATTTATTATTTTCGTCATATTTTTTTTCTTTTTTTTGACATTTGATTATTATTATTATTTTATATTTTGCTTCTATTTTATTTTATGTTTTTGTTTTTGATCCTGTTATATTATTTTTACTATTTTTTAATTATTTAAAAATGCATTTGTAAACTTGACATGCCAAAATTATGTAATATAATAACTGGTGTAATAAAAAAAAAAAAAAAAAAAAAAAAAAAAAAGTGCTCTGTCGAGGGGTCGTAATGACAATTTGGCGGTAAAAGAGGAGACCTCCCAGTCCTAGACAGAACACGGGTTTATGGCCAAGCGGGGCCACTGAAAATATTTCGGAAGTTGTATATATACCCAGTCGCGGAAACACTTCAATAGTGCGATCTAGGATCGGCCCTGTATTTCGGTGTCAGTTGCATGCGTACCGCTTGGAAAGAATGTTGGCGACGATAAGCGCCATCTATTTCACCAGAATATGAAGAAAAAAAACAGTTTACGCACGTCACTACTTGTCGAGGTGAGTTTATTTACTTGCACTGCAGATAATTCAACTCTTGCCATCCCATCTTTCCTTTCCTACTACCAAAAGCCCTTTTACTTTTATTGTGTTGAGTTGAGATACGAGAAAACAATTTATATGTTCATTGAATGTATACATTAGTATAATTTCTAGAAAGAGTGCTGGGAGTTTTTTTCCGCCGGCTTTTTTCTCTCGGTCTACGGTTAGGTAAAGTCGAAGTTTGTAACATTGACGTTCATTAAGTATATGTTACATATCTATGATGAATAAAAGATTTTGATTTGATTGGATTCCCTACAAATAAAGCTAAAACTCACTATTTCCTACTTACCCTAAGTCGCTGGTCGGCCACGGTCCACACTCTGCTCGCAAAGTCATTAGAAGCGCCCACTATATACGCCCCGGTCGCATCGAAGTCCACAGACATTACCCCAGCGTTGGAACCTACTAGTGCTCCCTTACTTTCCACTAGGCCCACTGGAAATTAAACAAGAGTTCATTGCCATTTTTCTTCTTTCCGTTTTATGAATATGGGTTTTTCAGGAGATATTAATCTGACTCATAGTTTGGGAACCGACGTTTGAGGCCTCTTAAGTGTATATAATATAGATAACTCATGCTTACGCATGTCAGTATGTGTTCATAAATGTGTAAATAATTTTATATAAATATTTTGTTTTGGTTAGCTGACATGTGAAATTATTTACTTTTTTATGAGGTGTATCTTTACCATACTTATCATAATGTAACCACACTTAGTAGTATCAAGTATAGAAGACTAGTGTGTAACACAACTGTGTACCAGTATAAAACTTATCTGATTTTCTATAGTATTCTTGGCCATCTTCATAGAGCATATCGCGTTTGTTTTATATTATTATAGTTACAGAGAAAGCTATTTAAGGTTTACTCTTGGGAGGTTAGACGCTCAAACATGCTTTTCATAGTGTTACTTGTTGCTAACTTACTTTTTGATACATCCCACAATTTGACTTTTCTATCGGCTCCGCCAGTTGCCACCAATCTGTCGGTGGGACTCCATTTGACAGCATTTACTTCACTGTCATGAGCATCCTTGAAAACATCAAATATGTCAATTAACACAGATTAAGATAAATACTAAATAATATTAAAAAAAACTGAGTTAAATACATAAGTCAACTCATTAACTACACAGGGTTAACAAAAAGTTTTCAAAGTAACAGTTATAATTTTTACGTTTATTTTATAATAATCTGTGAATGTGTATACCTACTTAAATATATAATTTAAACATAAATACCTATACCCTTCAACATATTAATTGACGATAAAAGTAAATAATTAATTTAACTTACAAACCGCAAAGCCACTTTCGATGGCAAAGTTGCAGCGTAATAAGGCATGGAGTCTGCTATTTTGTCTTCAGAAGTCCCCGACCCGCCCGACCCGCTACTCCTACTGCCTCCCCCCTCCCTCGCTGCATCTTCCAGCTCCTTACGAACCTTGTCGTTCTTTTTTCTAAAAAAAAACAACAAAATACATATGCACCTTCGACCTGACAGATGACTTTGACAGTTGCGTCACTAAGAGCTAAAGGCGCGAATGCCCTGTTGCATGTTAAGTCGACGGCCAGCATCATGTCATAATGTATGTTGGTATGGTATAAAACATAAAAACACTTGCAAATCATCAAACAAATTGTGCCCACAGCCATGCTGGATTAATAGAAATAAACGTACATAGGTAATTGTTTATGACATTCTTATAAGTAAATAATAGTATTAAAATTATGTTTAACCTGCTATAAAAATCGGAGTACCAAGTTTAAATGGCTTTTAACACACGCATTTATAATTTGACAAATATTTTGCACATTATTTAAATTGACAATACAAAAATAATACGTACCACACATCTCTTTAACATGCTACTAAAAGTTCAAAATAAAAAATAAAACACAATCGGTAAGTGCATCAGGCATATTTACAGCAAAATGCAAGCACATGCGTTATCATTCAACATGGAATCAATCCTTTAGTTCAGTTTTATGTATTGAAAGAAGCAAATGTTTCTATTTTCAAAGTTATGGATATTGGCAATATTTCAAGTCATAAAATTGATATTCATGTCAATATCAACTTGGGTTTTTTTTTTAATCTCGTATCGCTAGTTTGTTTATATTCAGAATCGTCTGCCAACTATCTGGAGTTATAAAATATGAATAACGTTAATTAGGTAAACAAACAAAAATAATTTAAGATGCAATGAATGGACGTACCTACGATAATAAAATTATATGAAAAGTTTACTTAAAAAAAGAAACAGTTTATGGCAAGTCTTAAATTATGAATGTAGAATATATTTACATTGAGACCCATGATTTAAAAATAGGTTTTATCATACAAATCAACACGCAAAGTAATATGTAACTTGTACTTTTAATGAACAATCCCTCGCAATGACCCACACGTAAATAACATTTTTGTGAAGGCGAATCCGAAAACCTTTTAATGTTTGTGATTGATAAATAGATAAACGCCACGATGCCAAACCATTCCCCTCATCCACATATCAAACTCACCCGAAACTAACTCTACCAAACGTGTTGATCAAAAACGCGGTAGTGTGGGACCTGTTGGAGAAATTAAACAAAAAGAAGCAAAAACACAACAAATACTAATGATGCTTTATGCAAGCATTCTGTAAGCGCCGCGGCACACACAGTCAGCACACCGCAAATGTTCAATACATTACACAAATTTACGTATAATAACTAACGTGATATTGTTGCATTCTTAGTTCTCGCCTTTCTTCGAAATCTATTAAGACTCTTGTAAGACGTCAATGGCATCCGAAATATATGTGGGCGATATATCAATGAATGCAAAAATATGCTCGGAATGCTACATTGAAAGTAAACTTGGTGCGACATTATTTTAAATAATCAATGCGTGTGTCTAAACAAATCACATTTAAGCGTCCTACAAGTAAAGTATTAATTAAAGGATTTTTACTCTACGGTGCAGTGTGAGGATAATAAATTAATCAAATCTAATATAAATAAGATACAATACTCATCTAATGGCAGGTAGGCAGTGCGTCCCCTAAAATCTGGTAATTAATCACTTCACATGTGTAAGCGAATTTTACAAAAAACATGCAATAAAATGAAAAATACTCACTTAATGAAATGATCATTTTCCTCGTTCATTTTATCTGCATCTTTCGCTTTGTATTTTATCAGTCTATCCACCAATGATCGGTTCTCATCCTGTAAGCACCAGAATATCATTTAAAACTCTATATACACCAACATCACAATTTTATCATTTTATTTTATTTATATTTTTAATTTACTTTAACAACATTTTTGAATAATTTCCTCATTTTAAACTGAGCTTTCATCCGGTAGACTTCGAGATTACGGTAAACAAAGTCGGTACCCGGCAAGTCATACACTGAACGCTGCTATACAACTTTCAGTGACGCTCTTTCAGAATACATTTCACACATGCAAACTTTATCACATGATCATCATAAAAATACAGAGTGTTACAATATTGCCACTAACTATTGCAACTTTTTAAAACCTCATTTTCTCATAAACCGATTCGTGATCTTTTTCAAATACTTTAATTAAAAAATATAACATTAAAATTTAAACCATCATTAACGTAGTAAACATATAAATGTAAACATTTTGTTTCTACATAAACATTTTCAAAATCTAATTTTAATGTTGCATTTCGAAACATTTATTACTTTTTAAATTATGAATATGATTTATGGAACATGCTGCGTATCAAACAAAAACTTTGAGTTGATATGGCGACGTGCCAAAATTTCAATGAGGATATAAAAAATATATCCATTGAAACAGTATTCCCATAGATTTATTATCTTCGCTCTCGCTCTTACTAGATGGAGCACTGGTACTCGTAAAATACGGCAAAACATAAGTGTGCTGAATTCAGCATACTCGAACCTACCCGAGCTTGTGTCAACTTTTATGCAGGGGCGTAGCCGCCGTATCAATTTTTTGGGGCCCCCGAGCTACAGGGGCCATAAAATAGTGAAAACTTAAAAAGAATGTATTTTTTTAAACCTACTCATTGAATATAACTTACTTTATTCTTTTTTTTTAAACAAAAAAACTTCCATAAGTCCATACGTTTCCAAATTGACGGTGTTAAAAAAGTAAAATATTTTTTACATGATATGGTCTAGATATAGGATTTCTCGTATGAAAATGCATAGTAAGATCAAAGAGGATAGTCTGACAGAGGATATACTCGTGTATAAATAAGTATATTTTGATGAAACTAGTAATAAGCTACTTTAATAAACGAAAACTGGTTCTAAAAGTCACTATTTATTATAACATCCAAAACCCATAAATGAATAAGCAAAAAGAAAAATATTCTTTATATTGTCTATAATTGGTGCTTTTACCTTCTTTATTATCCCGCATTTTACGAGTAAATGTTATGTGGCTATGTTTAAATATTTTTTTATAGGGCCCTTAAAATATTGTTACTCCTACGCCCCTGCTTTTATATGACATAATATTTGACATTAACCCTTAACCACCTAGCATCTTTTTTTGTCCTGTTACCACCACCGTGCGGTCGCAAAGACCGCTAATAGATAATTGCGTTGATTTTAGGATTTCAATTAACAAATTAAAGTTCCGTAACAAAACATGCAACTTTATACGCCAATGCTTCGTTTTAGCACCAAATATTTGCTATTAAATTATAAATGTCTTTAGGAACTGAAAAAAAATATATAGCAATTGTTTCGTATTTTTGTAAGTTTTTAACATAAAAAGTAGTAAAAAATAACAGATTTTTTTTATTAAAATTATATTTGGATTTTATAAAACATTACGGTCTCTGAGACCGGAGGAAGGTAGTTGATGGTTAAAAAATAGACAATTTTAAGAGTAGTTACTAACATATAATAGCTTGCAAGGAATGTCAGGGGTCATATATAGATGGCGTTTCAAAACTTTTGAAACATTTATTTTTTATTGCCAAAATGATTGAAAAACGACAAAAAGACAGATGTGTAGTTTCCGTTTTGTCGAGCTTGAATTTTTTTACGTATTATTGTGTTGCTCAGCGAGGATGATGAGTAAATAAAAGGTTTGGACTTAAGCGACATCTTAGTTTGTTCCTAGTACCTACTAAGTCAGAAAACATGTCATGGTTTGGTCGGAAGCTTTTCGAACAGTTATGTATTATTTGACACACGAGTTGGCACGAAAATAAAAAACTGCCGCAAGATCAAAGCTATTGTTTACAGGCAGTGCTCCATCTAGTAAGAGCGAGAGCGAAGATAATAAATCTATGAGTATTCCGGTGCAGCAGTAAATTGTACGCGGATTATTAGAACTAGAAATCGGTGTAGACTTTGTATTTTAATTAATCATTAAGAAAAAACACGCTTTTAAATGATTATTATTAATCTGATCTTTGTAAAGGTACTTTAGCACGAAACACAGAATGTTAACAAAATCAAATGTACAGTTGGTAATATTTTGTATTTGTAAGAAATTATCGAAACGGGGCGGCGACATTTGTATCAGTTAGCGTAGTTAAGGAAGAAGCGGATTCAAGATCATAATTACTACATACGAAATTTAACACCATAACTTTATCAAAAACTATTCTGCCCCTTTAGGCAAATGAAATGAGACGACCCCTAATGCTATCTATAGAATGAAATAACATATACATTTGGTTAATATAATTGTTGTCTTTGTTGGTATAATGCGGTTTATGCTATTGCGGTTTGGTGGTTAATCTGCCTTCAATACACCAGTAAACTTATTTTCTGTTCAAAAATGTTTTTTATTTACTTATATTAATTAACCTCGGTTTCCATATTCTTTTTATTGCAAATGAAATGAAATGAAATTACTTTATTGTATGTAGGATTAAAACAAATCTCTTATACATTGTCAAAAGCGTAAAATAAAAATAAAAAAAGATGTCACGGGACACCCCTACATTCATCAGCAATGGCCGTAGTAGACCGAGAGAAAAAGCTGGCGGAAAAAACTCTCGGCACTCTTTTCAAAATTATACAATCATAATTTATATTCATTTAAAATGTGTACATACAGTGAACATATAAACTATTTTCTCGTACCTCCTCGCTCAACATTATTAAAGTTAAAAAATATTAAAATGCTAGTAACTAATTGAGGAAACTTCCCGCGCCACAATTCAGAACCAGAGCAGACCGTTTCCCGAAGGCGGCACCTGATCACAAGTATGACGTGTGCTCCAGCCATCGTCCTACTCAACCATATTAGAGGGAGTTGGGCGACCCGTTGACACAACGCCACCGCCCCAGTAGCTTTCGAGGCGAGCATGACTACTCTGGGCCAAACAAGGCACTAAGGAACCTCACAAAACAGCTAATTTATTGGAAACAATAAGTTAAAACAGAGAGAGGAGGAACGAGAAAACAGTACAGAAAAAAGTAAAATGAATAATTAAAAACATAAATAAAAACATACGTACATAAGGTAAAAAAAACTATGATGCACGTACAATTCCGTCAACCAATATCTCTATACAAAGTATAAATAGTCTTATACATAATACCTACCTACAAGAAACCTGCAAGCGTTTTAATCCCAAGCTTTCTTATCATTTAAAAAGTCTTGGATGCTATGATAGCCTTTACTACACAGTTTGAGTTTAATAGTTTTTTTAAAAACGTTAAAAGGCAGGGACAGTAGGGACTTAGGGATTGAATTATATACAGGGTGATTGGTAATGCGATACATTCCTTCTAAGAGGTTAAAGTAGAGCTAATTTGCAGTCAATTAAGGCATAATATGCTAGGTCCGAAAATTGATAATTTCTGAGATATGCAACATTTAAGATTTTTTATAAAAAACCCCATTTTCGAAGTTCAAATGAATCCTTTTAGTGAAAAATTCAAAATTGAGTTTAATGTTTTGTTGTTTTATGGTAGCTTGATAACTAAAATTACATTTTAGATTCAAATTTGCTAAAATTAATCGTCCTTATTTTAGAAAAAGTCAAGAAACCAAGAACAACTTTTAAAAAAGTTTAGTCTTATGGCAATAAAAAGCGATTTTCTAAAAAAAAGTCCAAATAATGTTGCGTACAAATTACATAAACAACTTCCCCACTTCATTAGCTATTCAAAAAGGTACATTTGTCATACTAAAACTAAGTATTTGATTGACAACTCTACTAATAAAAGAAGTAACCTCTCTCTTAGAACGCCTCTACTTTGTGGTTACAGCGCACTTTTGCAGTGTTTTCTTTGGTTGATGTCGCCGTTTTGCACAGTGATAATGCAATAACATTAAAGTCTGCCGTTAAATAAATAAATTTTGTAAAAAGCCAAAGCTTCAAGTGTGCAGCCTTTGCAGTCAAACAAAAAAAATGTGTTAAGCGCGAAAAAAGGGACCTCTATTAAAAGAAAACTAACTGCATATTTTCATTAAGAACTCTTGAAATGGTATCATTTAAGATCCTTGCCTTCGAAGACTTTTTGTAGCGATGCTGTCGCGCGTTAAGTAAACGCATGTTAGTCGAATTTGCAACGCGCTACATTATCGCCACTGTATCGCCACGATTCAGTCGGACTGAATCGTGGCTATGAAGGCACACAGTCAGCGACTGCTAGTCTACGATATCGATGCGAACTCACGACAGCATCGCTAAAAAAGTTGCTGTGGGCGAGGGCCTTTTGTAATGAAGAATACTCACGACATTCTTCTTATTTACGTATTGCGTAACGGCAACGCTGTTACAGAAAAAAAGTACTTGTTGCGTTTCCGTAATCGACGTGTGTCAAACGTTAGAGTGTTTTGGTGGACGTATCAACGTCTCAGAAAAATAAAACTTGTATCCGCCCGAACAAGTGAATCTAGTAGACCTTGAATTTGGTGAAGTAGAAAAAGAAATGATAGATGTTTTTCGCAGAAATCTAGCAACCACCACAAGAGTTGGCGATATCGACCAAAGAAAAAAAACGAGTGATGTGTAGTGATTAATGAAAAAGATGTAGTTAGCTTTCTTTCTTTTAATAGAAGTAACTTTTTCCGCACTTTTTCTAATTAACCGCCAAAGCTACACACTTGAAGGTTTGGCTTTTCAAAAAAAATATTTATTTAACGGCAGATCTTAAATGTTATTGCATTATCCCTGTGCAAGACGTCGACATCAACCAAAGAAAACACTGCAAAAGTGCGCGGTAACCACAATGTAGAGGCATTCTAAGAGAGAGGTAACTTCTTTTATTAGTAGAGTTGTCAATCAAATACTTAGTTTTAGTATGACAAATGTACCTTTTTGAATAACTAATGACGTAGGGAAGTTTTTTATGTAATTTGTATGCAACATTATTTGGACTTTTTTTTAGAAAATCGCTTTTTATTGCCATATGACTTAACTTTTTTTTTAAAGTTGTTCTTGGTTTCTGACTTTTTCTAAAATAAGGACGATTATTTTAAACAAATTTGAATCGGAAATATCATTTTAGTTATCAAGCTACCATAAAACAACAAAACATTAAACTCAATTTTGAATTTTTTATTCAAAGGATTCATTTGAACTTCGAAAATGGGGTTTTTTATAAAAAATCTTAAATGTTGCATATCTCAGAAATTATCAATTTTCGGACATAGCATATTATGCCTAAATTGACTGCAAATAAGCTCTACTCTAATCTCTTAGTAGGAATGTATCGCATTACCAATCACCCTGTATAATTATTGACATTCCTATAAAAGACTTTGTGCTTTTTGCCAACCTACATTTATGATCGTTCCCAGTCATTGCGTCATTATTATCTATCAAATTTGCATTAAAGATAAACCAAATCATTCTACTAATATTTTAAGAGGGAAAAGTTAGTAAGTTTGGATATTCGGGGTATCACACAATATACCGAACCGATTTAATGAAAAACTTTCACCAGTGGATATCAACGATATCAGTGACATAGGTTTTTATTTTGTGGAATTTTTAATTTATTGCGTAAGGCCACGGGCAGAAGGCTATCAGTAGGTCTAATAAAAATCATAATCGAGCATTCGATTTACTTTTCGAAATTCAAATTCCTCTAAGGACAAAGATTAAGACTGTTATACCCGTTTTTACCAAAGTTCCCTAAAATTTAGGGAACCGTTAAAATATTTCGAAGCCTAAAAAATATAGTTTGATTAAGTTTTATTTACTAAAAATCATTTTATATTTATGTATACCGAAAAATGTTTGCAAAATATTTAGATGGCGTTTAAAATGTGTTAGGAGTCCCTTGAATTTAGGTAACCTTGAGTAAATAAGCATTAATCTTACAAAAAACTTTAACATCGTGAACACTAGGGGCGCTCCAGATGCATTTTAGGTTACAAGCTTCATATAGAAAACGTATAAAACTTGCACCAGCTGACTGATTACATTAACAAATCTTCCAAGTTTATTACACCTTCAAGTTGGCTTTACAAATCTATACTTTCTAATATTATAAAGGGCTAATGTTTGTAAGCTACTCAAAATCGCAAAAAAATATAGAACTGCATTAAAATCCGTTACTTTTTACTACCGTTTACTCCGTAGTAACACAACAAACATACAAACAAACAGAAATAGCCATATAGCTTTGTCTTATAGTATGTAATTAAATTAAAGGCGCTTTAAGCGCTCACGGCGGTTAATATAATAAACTAATTAAAACTGTGCCTATTAAATACAAAAAACAATTATTAATTATTATTTGACATTTTGGACACAATTTTAAATAAGTACTTCTTATAGACAGCAATTTCCAATATAAGATTAAGTTCAGTCAACGTCCTTTTTTGGTATCATTCTGACTCATTCTGTGTCTTATCAAACTACGATCTATTTGCGTAATGTAATTGTTTCACGTCCTAAGTTATTGCGAGACGGTGCGTTTGGCCTAGTACTAGAAACATTTAAATACAAGTCTAAGTTACAGTAAGAATTGTCTTGGCCTAGTCTAGAAGTACGGCCTTGACTTTACTCAACATGTGACCTAATGCAATATTTAGGAATAATGATCCAAGGAATTTAAACAATAGACTCTATCTCACATAAAAGTAAATTTACATTCGTGGCCCGGACGAGATCGGAAAATATAGACCTCGATTTTTGAAAAACTTCACATACATATTATAGTTGGTTGACAGTAAAGTTAGCGTTTAAAAGGGAAAGCCATCGGTGTTTTCCTTGCGCACGCGTTCGCTCGTTCCTAACTTTCGCATGCCCAACACCACATTGTTAAAGATCAACAAACCAGTTGATCAAGATTTTTTTTTTCACTCAGGTAATCTTTTAAAATACAGCTTTTTTAAACATTGGTAGGTACCTGAGCTTTTCTTAGTTTATCCTCTATGGCAGCAAAGGCAATCTGCAACGCTTGGTGCTCATCTCTCAGAACTTGATTCAGTCCTTGAAGCTCTGTCATGTTGTTTTCATACATTTGGATCTCTGCCCTAAGAGAAGCTATCACTGCTGTGTTCTCTGATATCCTGCAAACATAGAAAAATAATTTTATTGTATAGCAAGTTCTACACAGTTATTCCAAGATTAACAATTTAATTATTAATTTTATGTTAATTGCTTATAAATTTTTTATTCAAAAATATATTCACTTCTAAAATATAGACTTCCAATAAACATTTATCCCAATTGCTGAGAGTAATGTAATTATATAAAAAATGGCTAAATAGAAGTTTTGTGCCAAAAAAAGTATGTACTTAAAGTAAAGCTAATAATATATGTATACACATTACCATACACCGAAAACCCCTACTTATTAATAAGCATAATAAAGACATTTTCTGCACTCTAATAGCATAACTCTGCTATCAATTATTAAGCATCTCTAAGACTTTTGAAAGGGTGACTCTTTTCCTTGTTTATTAACCTTTTTTGAATGCTGTTTTGTTTTGACTGATACAAATTATATTTTAACTAATTAAGATTCAAAGTGCATTTATGAATAAGAAGATAAAAAATATTTAAAAAAGGAACTTACAAAATATCTTTAGCTTGGAGTTGCTTCTCTAAATCATGTACTCTGGCATTGAGTGTTATTATTTGTTGAGAGCTCTCGCCTCTCCGTCTATGTAAAGAAGTTAGTTCTTCTTGCTGTACTAGAATTTTTTGCTCTAACGCCTGTACTTTTTCATTGACACCTGAAACCAGAAATATTGTTGTGTCATTATTACTACACACTTATCAATTACATTGATGGTATAATAATTTATTACAGTAACAACGGTACTACAATAGGATGAATTTATTGCCAATGCAACAATGTATTGTTTAACACATACAAATCTATTATGAAAATATATTAATTAATAGAAAAATAAGTAAGTTAATATTGTTTTTTTAATAAGAAATAAATATAAGAAATTCATTAAAATATAGATAAATAAGTTTTTAAAGTAAGTTTGTAGAATAATTTAATATGGGTGTTAAAGAAAAACACAAACCTCCTCCCGTTCCTATTGTACTTTCAGTGCTTGAGTATCTTATTCTTTCATTTAATAATGTAAGCTGTAGATTTTCATTCTTCAGAGTATTAACATTATCAAATAGACGACTTTCTGCAAATAAAACAACAAACATTTTCCACAACAAGTCAAAGAAACAAATAAGACATAAAAATCTTAAGACTAACTTTAAACTAATTAAATGATGCGTATTATAATTTCCATAGTGTTCTTAATTGCTTAATGATATTTAAATAGGCAAACAGAGGCCGCGTGATTACTTTACTACTTGTAAACAAAAGAATTACTAGAGGTTAGAATAGAACTTACGAAATGAAATTATATCGTGAAATGCAGAAGTCTCGTATTTATTCCTCGCGTGAAGTTGGCTAATGATACTATTTCTCCATTCACCACCTTCCATCTTCGGAGCTAAGCTTTAATTACAGCAAAAAAATAAAACTTAGTATAGTGTTGTAGAAATCAAAACATGCAGCAGGCATGATTCAACAACGCAGTTATACAATTCTGAGCGGTTCAGTGGGTGGATCACATTATAGTCGTCACATCTATCAAAGAATTAACTATCTATTTCTTGATAAAGGAAAGTAATTTTAAAAATTTCTTTTGAAACTCGTCTCGAACAAGATTTCAATCAACAACTGACTGATTTGACAAATGACATTGACAATCACTGACTCTGACAAATGACAGTGACTTTGGTATATTATTTTTGTATGGCAATCATATGCTTAGACTTTAGTAGGGACTGGGTTAGCTTTATAACTTAACATTTTAATTCTTCCTTCACGTTATAATACTATTCAAGTAAATATAAGATATAAAACTTAATATTTGTGAAAATAACAAGCATCTCCTCCTCTTTCATTTTGTAATACGTTTTGTAAAAATTACAACAGTCTAGCTACCTCAGTTATCGAGATGTAGCCTGGACCCAGACAGAGAAAAATCCGATTATAGGGCTGTGCTGGCCATTGATATATATTTATAGATAGGTTTGCTTGCATGGGGTTTGAACATTATTTATAGTTTGGTACTTATCTTAAAGCAGAAAAAGGAGGTAGGTACAGTCACCTGCAAAATAAGTACCTAAGTAATGTTCACAACAAATATTTATTGGGCTCTAGATTAAACATCTCTTTAAATTAACATGAATTAATAGAAAATACAACAGGTAGCCGCCATTAGATTCAATACAAAATCCGCTTCCAAACCAAACGGCAGTGACGCCAACCAGTGATGTCCATCGAATGCTAGGGATGTCCAGTTACCGATTACTTTTGTTTTACCGCTAACAGTAATTAGGGAGGTACCTTTTTTGTGAATGACTGCATAAAGTAGTAAATGGTCTATTGGAAATTTCGTAGCCTACCAAGATCCTTACATTTGACACGACTAAATAAATACCTATTCACAAGAATTTTAAGCCTATAATTCTTACTAAACTTGTACCTTATCAAAATAGAGGCCCATAGTAAAAAAACAATTTATTTTCAGTAAATTTCAACAACTTCATCATCTACCAAGAAGGTACAGACCGGTCAAATTGTTGTGTGCTCAATAAATAGGGAGTAATTTATTATATTTTTGAGATATTTTTTAATTAAAAGAAGTGACGACCATTTGATAAGTACACGCATGATTCTAAAACTAAAATAAACGTTTTTATTTGATTTTCTACAAAAAAAAATTACTCCGATTTATTGGAATTGTTGGAATTATTGTTATCTTCATCTTCGTCCTTGTCACGTGTTCTTTCAGGTTCTGAAAATGAAAATTAATTTTACTTATAAGTATTAGTAAAAAAAAATTAAGTTTACAAACCTATATTTACCTACTCAATAAATATATGAATAGGATGGGATTCCTTATCAACAGTTATAAGTTTGGCGCTGGTTTAATAATTAAAAGGGTCTTCATTATTTTGATTTTATAATTAATAGATTTAAGTATCATAAATAAAATATACATATATTCATCACCTTTAGGGTCATATTCCCTTGCATCTAAAGCGTGAGTTACACCCCTGTTTTCATCTGCGAAAAGAGGTAAATTTTATGTGGGTCATTATTTTATAACCATTAAGAAAATCATAAAGAAACTGTAAGTATTAATAAATTATATGTGCACATGCAGGTTAAGTTAACACCTTTAAAGCTCGCAAAACTGTAGGTAGGTACCTACTTTGTTCTTATAACATAATTCAGAAAAAATGGAGCTCAAAAACAAAATGAAGCATTAAAATATTGAAGTTGAAAAGTACTATGTGTACCGTCTTCCGATGATTCTTCTGATTTAGACCGTAAAGCATGCTTTGGAGATGCATCGTCGTCTTTGGCCCCACTGTCTTTGTTAGATTCGTTAGCGTTCTCTTCTTCAAACGAATCAGCTCTTATAGATTTTTTCTCGCCAGACCTTTTCTCTCTGGAACCTGAAATTTAAATTTAAACAGAACCTCAAAAGTTCTATTTGTTAGTGTCTGCAGTTTTTTCATTGATTTTTTTTCAATATTTATACATAGTTACTCGGATAGGCACATTAGTAAACTTTCGCTGAGAACTAGGTAGATTCTTACAGTAGGAACCAACCTACCAAATTTTTGTTAAAAATAACTGTGCCTACTAGCCAAGAATTTCCATTTCAGTTCGTAAGTTCATATTACACCATTAATTGAAGTTAGGTTCCTGCAAACGAACTTAAAATAAGATTTAATATTTATAATTTACCTAAATTTGGCTCCTGAACCCGCAGTTGAAGCCCATTATCCCCTCTTGTAAGATCAAAATTTAAGTCCAAATTAAAAACTGAAAAAAAAACCGAAGGTCCCCCTGGGTCTCAGAAACTAACCTGTGTTAATTTGAATTGTCATCCAACTTACCACTTGATGCTGCTGTTGTCATTGTAACGAGTACTGCTAACTGCAAATAGGTATATAAATAGAGACAAACATGAACACTTATTTTACTTAAACTAAATGCGGGTAGGTAGGTAAGTAAATATCAAATCTTTAGCGAATTCACGACTTAGGTTGCATGATAATTTACTAGCACTTTAAGTTGGTACTTTAATTGACTTCCTCAGTCAATTTTAAGATAAGCATAATATAAGATTGAATAAAATATAAAATTACCAAGACAAATGTCCATGTTGCTATCCGAATTTGTGTGTGTACAGAACGCATGTTTCTTATGAAAACCTAACACGTAAAGACAAACTCGATCAAAATCCGATTGTGATACGCTATGGTTTTAATTTCGGAAAGTATTAAATTTTTTACTGTGATTAAAAGTGTGCCTAATTAAAATGTTTGTGTGCGTAACATTAGGTACATGAGGTACCTACCTACTTACTTACTTTTGATCAAATACAAAGGGTAAGTTTAAATCACACTCTTCTTAAAGAAAGGTAGTTGGTTACCTTCCAAAATACTTTGGTTTGTCTTTAGTGAAAAATCTATAATGAAGCATACGTAATAGGTACTTATCAAAAAATAAGTATTTTTTGTGAATTTTGAACGGAAAACTTTAATAGGAGTTATAGTTGTAAACTTTTTACTCAGCTATCTATTGATAAAATAGTCGTGAAGTCTTATGAGCTTGTGGCAAAAGTTTGAAAGCAAAAAGTCTTTGTAAGACATCCATCCATACCTAATGCCAAGTTTATGATGTAGGAAAGTCATGCGATAGTTTTGTTGGATGGTAGTCACGCGAAGTTTCGGATTCTTGTGGCTCATTTGTCACCTATGCTTTTTGTGAATATAAATAATGTAGATACTTACCTACCTACCTATGCTATGTACCATCATCGCTACCCTTTTTTAAATCCCTTGAAAGACAGACACCAAAATATTTGAAAAACACAATACTGTTTTCTATCAAAATGCACTTTACATCTTCAGAGCTCGAGATTTTCTAAAACGAAATTTGAGCCATGCCTTTTAGGTTGTATTTTTAGCGGTGGCGTTTTATTTTTATTCATTTTCTGAAAGCCCGCAAATCCTTCTGCGCTCTCGGCGAATCCTTCACCTGATCTTGCAATCATTAAACTGCACTTTTAGGAATTTAGGATTCACGTGATTTGTGTCTCGAGTTTACATGATATTGAATCCTACGTTGAAATGACTAGATTTAAGTACTATTTTATTTATTTATATTAAAGTACTTAAGAGGCCTTACGTTTTTTTCTCCACCGAAACGCAGTTATCGTGATTTTTCATACTTTTCGACGTTCAATTACGAGAGAATGGTTAAATTTGTACAAGTAAATATTAGCCTAAAGTATAGGAAATTTATTCATCTAATGAAGTGACAGAGAAAAAATCAGGTTATTTTCTTTTATTTTGTGTATTAACTGTTTTTTCACGTACCCTTTCCGCAGTTTAAAAATTATGGTCTTCTATGCCGTTCGATAGGTACTAAAGTGATAAACTTGAATTCAAATAAAAATATCTATTAAATTCTTCATACAGTGTTCCACTGAAGTGACAGAGAAAAATATACAAATATTTATTGTTTCATTACTAAAATAATTGAATAAAACGGTCGAAATACGTTAATAATCGTTCAACTTCATCGCGATGTTTGACATATTACAGATATTCCATAAACAATGATTTTAATATATATTATACATTAAAATATGGACAATCTAAATTGAAAATAAAAATATTGAATTAAAGTCATTATATTTTTTAACAAATACTTTCATGAGCTCCTTATTACCAAGCGCATGAGCCGCGTGAAATCAGTCCCGGCCGAGGCCTTCAGGAGAGAGGACGTATCGCATCGTTTCCCGCGCGCCTGTTATGCATTCCGGCGTGCTTTTAAGTTATATGCGGCCTAACGTTGTTTGATACTTGGGTGAGTAAAGTAACAATTAATTAATGCATGTAACTGAACTATGATTGTCAGAAAATTAAGATAATTGTATTGTATTCAAAATAAATATTAATTAGCGTGTGCAATTATTTATTATATTGTATGTATTTAGTTTATGCTTTTTACTTCATTGAAGTTTTATGCTTGTAGGTATCAAATCAGAATCAGAATGGGCAATAAAAGAACAGAATTCAAGTTGAAAAAGAAAAAAGGGCAAATCTTGAATTTCTTAATCATGCAAGAGATATTAAAAGGTTAAAAAATTCTCATACGGATAAGCTACCAGAAAATGCCACCAACACAAACAGTATTCAAGTAAGTATGAAAATCGAAATAATAGAGAAAGATAAGGAGTTATGTAACGTCATGGAAAATAAACTGAAAAAAATCTAATTCGACTGTTTTCTCTCGACCTGAAACTATCGATTCGAGATTAGACCGGCAAATGGAAATAAAAGAGCCCGAACACATTTTAGAAGCAATCAAAAAAAGGGAAATGATTAAAAAACGAAAAGTTAAAAACAAATATGTGAATTGTGATTATGTCATTTTTTAGGTTTTTTTATGTTTGTTACACGTTATAAATTAATTAATCAATGCTATGTTTTATTTTCCCAATATTATTTCATTTAAAGACAAAAAGTATCCAAACTATCAAAAGATCAAAACCGTTAAATCGTACTAGACAACGACGGCTCCGAATTACGCAATGCACACACGCGTCCGAGAGCTGCTGCGTTTGTGTGGGTGCGAGTCAAATACCTATTTTGACCCGTCTCGAAAAAACGTAAGGCCTCTTAAGTATATAAATTTGGTGAGTGTAAGTAGGTAGGTATCTACCCATATGGTGATTGCCCCTAAAAATCTTATTTATGCTTCTTTTCTAAGCTTAGGGTGCGACCGCCAGTGATAACAGCAGTAGGTACCTATGATTTCATGCAGGCAGATACCTACATCGGTTTAGCATATTTTATATTAATTTTAACTACGAGCAAGAAAATAATACTTACTGGCTACGCTTCGGTACCAATAATTATTTGAATTCTTTTACAAAGTATTCGCTGTTATAATCTGGTAAAAAGCATTACGTAAAAAAAGTTCCATATTAATGAACTGTAGGATGTAACGAGGTTTACCAGTAGGTACCTAGTTAATTGAGCACGTTGAATCTAGGGCAGAGCGTACGTTGTGCTCTTAAGTGGCGAATTAAAATCCTTGTCACTTGTATTGTACGTTTGTTATGCACCTACTAGTTAGGTATGTTGTACGGAACTTTAGGTATGAAAATGAACCCTAATATGTAGGATCATCAACGATTTTCATCAAAAAATTGCTAATTATGTGATCATGTAAACATTGTTAGGCAGGTAATTACCATGTATTGTTTGCAGTTCATTAAGTATTCAGTATCTCGTCTTAGTTTGAACGACTGGGCTATTATGAAAGCCAATGGTAATGAATTGGCATTTTTGTTTCCCGATATAGCTTAGAAAAACGGCGTTTGAAGTAAGACTATGTAAGTAGGTACCATAGATCAATAATTAGGTATATTTATCGAGGCTCTAGCCCAAAAATCATCATTCATTTTAACTTTTTGCGTAATTATTTAAAAAGCGATTGCGATTCCCATAGTCTTATATGCCCTGCGGGTTCGATTGATGGGTTGCACAATGAAACTATCCTATTACGCCACTTTTTAGATGTGACTAGTTTTTCCCCTAGTCCATTCTGTGGCTACCTACACCAAAAGTTTGAACTTAGGTATCTATGGAAAGTTTATATGGTAGTTTGTAAATTTAATTTAATGTCATAGCACTGGAACTAGGTACTTGTTTTTAATATATTAGCAAAACAACAATAAAATATAAATATGGTTTCTTTATTAAACTTACAATCGATCTTATTTTGCCTATTTAAATGTTCTCAAAGTAAAGTGGATTACTTACACTTAAATCTTTATCATGTATAAATAAAAAGTTCTTTTCTAGAGCCTCATCAATATCATTGTCTAATTTTAAAATCTGAGTTTCCATTGTTAATATTTTGTTTTGCATTGATTGCCAATGTGCAGGTGTTATTGCTGCAATCACTGTTTGCAGATTGTCTTTCATCACCATAGCATTTTGATCTTTTAGCTCTGCAGAACGTTTTAAAGTACTGAGTGTTTGACGCAAATGATCCCATAAAACATCAGCAACTGAAAGACTCTGGTAATTTGTAGGTAATGTTATTAGCTCATGTCCATGCGCTCTGAAACAAAGATCTAAAGAGGTATGTGACTTTAGACAACCAGTCTTTTCAATAAGCGAGTAGAGCTCTGCTTTGCTCATGCTGGCCGAACAGGGAATATTGTGGTGCTTTAAAACTCCTAACATGTCTGATTTCGAATGATATCTTGTAATTGGATTTGAAAGTATAGGCCCAAGTAATGGATTATTTTCCATGACAACAACACTATGAGGGTCCAACGTAGGTAAAACAATATCAATCACCCATTTCCTAAACTCATCTTGTGATAAAGAGTTCGTGTAAATGAAGTTATTTATACCATGTTTAGATAATACATGATAAAACATGATTCCATCAGTCAGAAATTGTGTTGTGTTAGGTGTAATTTTAAAAGCTGACCATGGTTTCCTAAATGAAAATTCAGTTGTGATCATTCTTACATCCAAGGTATAAACAGTACAATTTTTAGCTCTCATTTTGCTTATTTTTTTTAAGTACAAGTTCCTTTCAAATTTAATTTTTGGATTTTCAATTAATAAGTACTTTGTACAAAATGAAGCAATTTGTTTTAACTCATATCCAAGTGCCATTAATATTCTTTTAAAACTGTCTACACTCTTAGGTGTATTAGCACATGATGCTTGAGCAAAGTTAAACAGTTCTTGATTACTGGGAACATGTCCTCTTTGATAAAAATAGAGCAACCCTGAGTTAATTGTGCTCAATAAGTTCAAAGGTAAATCATCAATTATTATGTTAGGGCTATTGAACATAGTTAGATCGCAAAGATCAAGAACTTGCTGTTTTGACAATGCAGTGTAAAAAACTATTCTGTCTATAATGCTATCTAATGGTATTTCTATTTGCTTCTTGTCTTTTTCAACGCCCATTCTGACAACCATATTATTTATAATTGTCTTTAAATGTTCTTGATTCATGGTTCCAACTTTTTAGTACCTATCGCTGGAGATAAATATCTGAAATCATATAATAACAGATGGTTCAAATCATAACACGAGCCGGTCTAAAAACATCAGCCGGTAAGGTCTTATTGAGGATGTAGTATCAAGAGTCAAGAGTCAAGAGACTCAGAGTCTTACCTACTAATACTATAATAATAACAAACAATTTAAAGAGTTTTCTTTCAGCAAAATCGATCGACAAAATTAATATCATTACTTTACAGAATGGCAAACCGAAACGTATTTTTGGTAAATAAACAAACAAGACAGGGTTGCCAGATGAATTTTTCAAATTTTCGCCAGATTTAATAAATAATTTCACAAAAATGATACGTTTTTGGAAATAATCGCCAATCTATATTTAGAAGGAATAACAAAAGAATATTAATAGGTATTCTTTCCTTGGTCATAAAGTTAAGAATATTTATATTGTGTTTTGATGACTGTTTTTCCTTTTACATACCTATTTTTTTACTCTATTTCCCCAAAATAATTCCAAATTAATAAAAATATTTTTAGATTTATTCTTGAAACTATAAAAAGAATTAAACTGTAAGAACGTCTTTATAAAACTTTTTTACTTGGGATTTGTGTTTTCAGCATCCAAAAAAGACATATAGTCATAATCGCCAAAAACTCTCTTATCCCATTTATTTGCACCAACTTTTCGCCAAGGAATTGATTTCGCCAAGTTCTCGACAGGGACATAATTTTCGCCAACATGGCGTAAAAATACCCCAATCTGGCAAGTAGAGTGGCGAGAGAGAGAGATGGAGTAACTTTTATATATATCAGAGCGGCAGCATGTTTGACCTATCTTCAGACATCGTGTGGGCGTTTCAATAGGGAATCGAGCAAATATGAACACCGAAGTACTCACAGAAGTATTTTAATAAAGGTTCTTCAATTTTTCAGTAACAAAGCAAACATGTCACACACAGAACGAAACGAATGACAGTTCCTAGTCGTGAGGCAGTTGTCTTCAGGGAGGTCCGTGGTAAACTGGCCTCCGCCAAGACACACTCCTTTCTTCCTAGACTCTGTCGTAGCTGGCAACTTCCGTGTAGAGGCGCCCTCTGTGCGTTACCATCATCGATAGTCGCGCCATCTATCTGAAGCTACCCGCTGCGCTTCGTTGAGTGACAACTATCATGACCGTCTCCGACACGGCCATCCTGCTGAACACACGTCCTCGTGTGTTTATTCTAAAACAACAAAACATCCAGCACAGTAAATGTAGTTCGGTCATTCTGACCAATGTGATTGATCCAAAATGTATGGCTTTAATAAACCTTGAGATATAAAAACAATTTTATTTTCTTTTCATTTCATTTTCAACCATTACAAAAAAAATATCTTTTAGATCAAACACAATTGATACTAAAGTTAACTTATGTCCAAACTTATCAGTAAGCTTATTATTGAAATGCAAGATGAACCAAGTACCATTTAACATCATAATTCAAAACCAAATCAAAATTAACAAATAGGTTGGTATCTTATTCGTGGCCTATGGCTTTACTTTTTTAGCCAACCATAATAAACCTCCAGTTTATCGCTATGCATTTACAATGCCGAGTCCCCTGACTCTATGGTCTCTACAAGACCCGACCTCCGCCAGAGCCACCCGTGTACCGCGTATCCACGCCCTGCACAGCAGATACCGACTTCCAACGGACTACGGCTACGAAATGACTCCGGTACGGTCCGACCAACCGAACTAAGATTCCTCACCCTCCTCAATATCCAACTCATCAATTTCCAACGGTACTTGGCCCTCAGGCATTTTTCTCAACCTATCATGGGAATACTTGTATGTACGCCTAGAATTTAAAGCTCGTAACGTGTATCTATTGCCGTCTAAACTTAAATCACTAGAGATCATGTTCCATGGATGAAGGCCATCGCCTTATCACAAAAAACAAATCATTGAAACACGCCACGACACGAGTGAACACCTCTCTATCTCTACGGCCCCGGCCGACTAGCAACATCACCATTGCTCTAACATACCCGCATCCACCACATGGATCACCCGTGTTCATCCTCAGACAACACACGACTCGGTCTCAACAGACCCCGACCAGCCAGATAGAGCTCTCACTCGTGTTTACACAAAACAATTAAACCTCGCCAACACATTGTCAATTTCATCTGGTACATGACCTATTAGCAATGTCAATCATTTTTGACCGATCTATAATAACGTCGCCATTAAAACAATTATTCAGTAAACAATGAGGTAAAATCTCAAGAGATTGGGTATCGAACGTTACATGACATTTACTAGCTCTGTGCTGAATACGCGTCTTTGATCAATAGGTACCAGATTATAGCAGCAACCTTGTCAAATCGTTTATTATCAAAAAATTAAGCGTCTTAACTTTACTAAACCAACGAGCATTCAGCACCAAAATCGTAAGAGAAACAATACGGTTCACCTTGTGCGCAAGACAACCCGCGACAGGGTCATCGATGCATAAGCCGACCCGAAACTCAGCGCGCGCGGCTTGCCTCACATGTAGCAATGCAGCGCCCTCGCTGTCTGCTGCTGCATCGCTGGGTTTGGTCATCATGTCGGTGCAGCTCATCATCGCGGCTCCAACGCTGTTTTATGTAAACGACAGTCGCATCGGGTTTAGCTGTTTTTCTGAAACAAATTATATCACACAGCATCACATAGTTCGGCAAATTTAGCTCGTAATGAAAACAGAAACTCTCACCGGGTATCGTGACGCAGTATCTCAATTGGCGCACACTATTGACTCCACTGACGCCACTGATATTCTCTTGGTTGCGCTGACTCCACGCGCAAATCATCTTGTGTCATACTCAAAACCCATTTTTTTTGTTTGTTTTGTTGGATTGTAGGATTTGTATGGTTTACCAGGTATATTGCATTTGAGATGTGAATAGGTAGTTCTTGCTCTTGCCCTTATTCCTCCCTTTAAAATGTTACTTGTAAGCCAATCGCAGTAGTCTTTGTTCAAATAGAGACACATGTGCAGATACAGTTTTACTGCTATTTTGTTCTTTATAGATCCTTCCTTCCTTTTAAAATCATTAGAAAACAATTCGTAAATAATAGATTTGCAATTTTCAACTGACATTTCTTTGTCACAGGATCTGTCGCTATGCAGATTTCTTAAGGCTATGCAGGTTATAGAGATGCTAGCAAGTCACCTATTTAATCCTTTGGTAAAAATTAAATCTGCTTGTGATCAGAACTTTAATTTCGTTTTACGACAATCCTCAGGTTGAAATCTGTGTTTTTATAATCGTTTCCATACTTGAATAATCGCAATAACTATCACACCAAGTATTTCTCTCAAAACATAAATTTACAGTTGCAAACTGATCTCGCGTCCATGTCCTTCTTTCCAGGGTTGCAATCAGGTGAATAAGTGTTGCGGGGATGGTCTCCTTAGCTATGAATCTAGCCGCAAACCGCTCCTTAAACTGCGACCAGGAAATACCGGAGTACGTAACCTGTGACAGCCACCTGGACGCCGCTCCTTTCAAAGCCTTGCTAAGCGCGACGATTAACTGGCTCCCTTCAATTGGGGCTCACCGATACCCCGATCATGTTGGCAGTAGCGCACCAGGACTGCGGGTCAGCATCTCGCTTTTCGGGGTCGAACTCGGGCAGCGTCACGTTGTTGTTGGGTCGAGGCACGTTCATCGCTCGTATAAGCTCGCGCATTTGCTCGTCTTGCATTTCCAGCAAAAGCCGCCATTGTGATCCGGGGTTCTCACCACGTGTTTCTTCATTTGCTCGATTGCATCCCGCTTCTGATATCAGAGCGGCAGCATGTTTGACCTATCTTCAGACATCGTGTGGGCGTTTCAATAGGGAATCGAGCAAATATGAACACCGAAGTACTCACAGAAGTATTTTAATAAAGGTTCTTCAATTTTTCAGTAACAAAGCAAACATGTCACACACAGAACGAAACGAATGACAGTTCCTAGTCGTGAGGCAGTTGTCTTCAGGGAGGTCCGTGGTAAACTGGCCTCCGCCAAGACACACTCCTTTCTTCCTAGACTCTGTCGTAGCTGGCAACTTCCGTGTAGAGGCGCCCTCTGTGCGTTACCATCATCGATAGTCGCGCCATCTATCTGAAGCTACCCGCTGCGCTTCGTTGAGTGACAACTATCATGACCGTCTCCGACATATATTATAAATAGAAAGAGTGGCGTCTCTTCCCTTCCCAACAGACAGATACAGCGAGTGATACCAAATGAGGGGACCGACTGACTGAACAGACAAAGTTCTTGTTTTGATGAAATTGTTAAGTTTTTCTTTGGATAGTAATTAAGTCATTTCTTACGCTTTTCATATTTTTTAAACTTAGTTTTCGTACTGTTATCACCTATAACTTGATGGATAATTATGTTTCAACGCAAATGCTAAGAGATATACCTACCTACTCGGAAAAATATGCATCTGTCTAAGCTATATAAATTAAATTCCTTTGCTTTATTTGTCCTTTTCTTTTAAAACCTCGGTTATCAAATTATCGTCTAACTAAAGAATAAGAAAAAAATTGTTACGTTACGACGTGGTAAGTAGGTAACTTGCAAATAATAAAAAAGCGTTTTGTTAATCAAATCTCATGTTGGATTTTATTTGTTTTTTACCTCGTAGGAAGTTAATATTGTATATTTTGTGGACTGAGTATCATAATGAGTGGTTTTCAAAAAAGAAAAAATATTTAGTTCATCCAATTTCGCTAGATGGCGCTGAACAAACTAAGTACGCAGGTAGACCTATAAAAAGTTAAAGAATTGAATATAAATAGTATAGAATAATAGATTAGTCCAAAGTAATCAGAATTAGACAAAGAAATCCACGAATAAAGAAGTACACAACATAGACAGCGTGTAAGCGTCAGCCTACAAATAAAACAAACACATATATAGCTATAAGCTGTACCACAGCCGATATATATACAGCGGTATATATACCGGACTGAACTGCTCAGCGGATGGTTCGGGTCGGGCCAATTTCGTCAAAATAGTTTTATTTACCTTTTATTCAAATTCAAATCAAATCAAAACCGACATTGTTATTGCTACAGAAAAAAAAATGCTTTGTTTTTTACCACGCTTTTATTAGCTTGGGTTGTATCTATGTAATGGAATCTTTGAGCATAAATTTGACCGATTTCCAGAAGTTCGATTAATTTGAAACTTTGCACACGTATTAAGGACCGATGACAATGCAATAATTTAATAAGAGTTTCTCATTATCCTTATTAGGACCACCAGGATTAATAAATTCATCTTTAGATCCTTTTGTAGGAGAGTAAGAGAGACAAAGCTAGCGCGTGATCTGCGCCTTTCATCACTAATTGAACTAAAAAGTAGAAAATAAATAATAGTTTAAAAACTAAAATACCACGCTTTTATTGCTAATCGAACTAAAAAATAGAAAATAAAATTTCAAATCGGAGTAAAAAGCGTGGGGTGCTCGATATAGTATGTAGAGAGTTATGAAAATGAAGTAAAATGCACCCCTCGCTTTTTACTCCGATTTGAAATTTTATTTTCTATTTTTTAGTTCGATTAGCAATAAAAGCGTGGTATTTTAGTTTTTAAACTATTATTTATTTCTATCCTTTTCCTTTTTTCCGCCATCTAGCGAATTGGTATTAACGTTTTTTTTTATTTTGAAACCTGCTTATTGTCAAAAATATTTTAGGTACATGCTGGAAAATACGTAGGATGTAGTCAAAATACCTGTACAGCTCCTTTGATTTGGCATCTCGATTTTATTTTTGCTGCCATTTGTCACTTGACAAAAGCAGACGGAATGACAGATAGGCTTTTGAGTTCTTTATATTACAAGTTAGTTGTATCAATACTACAATATATTATAGTTTTTGGCCATGAAAATCTGAAATTGTTTTAATAAATGCTTTATAACAAGCCTATTTCCCCACAGCTTCATACTTACGTGAAATAAATAAATTTTCAACCCACTTTCTCGAAAAGTGAGCCTTATTACATCGTTTTTAAGGCCATAAACCGAGTTATAACGCACGCACGCGTGCATAATAATATTACACTACACACAAGTGCGTAATAGAATAAATTCTACAAAGTTAAGGTAGTGCTTTACTGCAAATTATATTAAGCCACTGAAAATTCATTTACCTACCTAAGTACATTAGTATTTGGAATAAATTTATGTGTTATATTAGAAAAAAAATATTTTATCATATTATTGATAATCTATCTTCTATAATAGGTAAATCTGTAGAGAGGTCAATTCTGTACATGAAATATATTTCCAAAATAACTATCAGGGGGTGATTAGGGATCGATACTGATGCCAAAAATGCAATCAGTAAAATTTTTGTCTGTCTGTCTGTCTGTCGGACCGTTACAGAAACAAAAACTATTGGACGGATTTTAACGAAACTTGGTAGGTACAATTATTCTTCATACTCCTGGGCAGGTTATAGGATACTTTTCATCACGATACAATCAATAGGAGCAGAGCAGTGAAGGGAAATGTTGGGAAAAAGGGAGAAGTTACTCCATTTTTAAGACTCCGTCGCGTGTGCAACCTTGATGGTTAAACCTACACAGAAATCATGTATGACGGAAATGTCCTCCTTAAAATTATATAAAAAATATTCCACGACAGCATATGTCCATATTTTATAGTTGACTCACAATAACACGTGCAACTCCCGATAGCAAGCAGTTCGAAGCTGTCTTATCGTATTTGTCTACTCTTTCGTTTCAAAGTTGTGTTTTCAATTCGGGTTTTTTTTACACTATTACGGCAGATAATTCAGTGGACTCAGCTTATTGAACATAGCTAAACATATTACATACTAGCTTTTGCCCGTAGCTTCGCACGCGTTAAATTCGGAGTAAAATCCCTTTCCCTATACAATTTTACATATGCAAAAAAAACATAGGCACAGACAGAGAAAGCGACTTTGTAGTGATTATAAAGGAACTTTCAAAAAAATTGAAGTTTATCCGCCGATTTGTGAATTAATAATGTTATGTCGAGTAACTTTTGTAGGATATCTTAGTGATAGTGATTGATCATACAAAATACTCAAATATCAATAGGCTTAATAGGTACCTACATGACAAATTTTTAAATTCCTTATTCAGAAACCGGCGGAAAATGGCTTGGCATTTTTTTTAAATCCTACTAATATAATTAACGTGAATGTTGAGGAGCTCGGTGGCCTGTTGCGATCTCGTCTATCTACTCGATAGTCGAGGTTAAGCAACGCCGGCCGCGGTCAGTCCAAGGATGGGTGACCGCTAGTGGCATTACATCCCGAGTTTCTCCGTGCTTCGGAAGGCACGTTAAGCCGTTGGTCCCGGGTACTTTTCCACCTCGTACTCGTCAAGCCAAGTCAGGTGCCTAGTAGACAGGCGGCTTGAAAAATACTGACAGTAGGGTGGCCACTACCCTACGGGAACCACGTCAGAGGCCCTAACAAGGCGGTTCCCAAAAACTCTGACACTAGATGAATATGTGCTGCAAAGTGCATACTCATCACACGAAGAAGAAGAAGAACGTGAATGTTTGTGATTACCTACCTATGTTTGGATGTATGGTAGTTTGTTACTCTTTCACGTTAAACTACTGAACGGATTTGAATAAAACTTTGCAGTAATATAGGTTTATACATCAGAATAACAGTTAGGGTACTTTTTTCCGCGGAAAAACCTTTCATTCCCACGGGGAACCGACTTCCACGCCAACGGAGTCGCGGGCGGCCACTAGTTAACAATAATTTGTTACAAAATAATTGTATTTTATCTCAAAAAATATAATTTGAAATAGACTGATGGGCGCGTGTAAAAAGTAAAGTTGCGCGCCATTTCCAATTCTCTATTTACATTGCATTTGTTGCTGTGTAGGAAAACGTGCGTATGAAACTCGTGAGCAACATTTTAATTTAGCCACTGTTATTTTACGCTCTCGCCTGCGACTCGGGCTGCAACCCTCAGCCTCGTGTATAATAAACAACTTTGCACATTTGTATCATAATATACCTACTAAAATCGATTACTTAGGTATTACAATAAAAACAAAGTAAAAGGTGTAAGCTGAGCTTTGCATGAGTGCGAGTGCTTACTAAAAATAGAGTTCGCAAAAAACAATTTATTTAGACATAACAAGTCTAAAAAATTTGATCATGTTTTAATTTAAGATTAGGTACTACGTAGTAATAATAGTTCAAACAGCTTAAATTGCAACCTTGAATAAAAAAAGTAAAATGAGAAAATGGAAACGGACACAAATCCATATTTATTTAGATATCCAAAGCAAACACATATTCTTAGTTTACTTGGCAGCCGGTTCAGTAAAAAATCGACCCTAATGCAAAGTTCAGGTTACTATGGTTAACTTAAAGTGTCATTCTAAAGTCTAAGTTATCAATTTAGTTTAATTTAAATTAGATAATTTTTTGTTCCGGATTATGTATATTTACATACTAATGTAAAAAAAATATTTCATTTATATCTAGCCAGCCATTTATGCTTGATTGCAAGCAGATTTGTTTGCGTTTTATCTTCTTCACTGATTGGTATACCAATAGCAATAGGAATCCAAAATCTGTTTTGCAATCATTACATAGTATAAATCCATTTCGCTAATTGTGTCTGTTTGTATGTTTGTCCGCTATCTCCTCCTAAAACAAAAAAAGGGATTTTAATGCGGTTTTCGCCATCCTTTAGGGAATTTATTCATTAAAATTTGTAAATAAAGTACAATCGGAAAAAGTTTTTTTAAGTTAGCCAAAATTCAATGTTTCGTGAGCAAGTCGGCCAAAATTACACCATTGCGAAGCGTGGGCGGGGTCGCTAGTAAATAATAAAAATAAGATATCAATTTATTGTTTCAGCATTGGTGTAAGTTGAATATGCTAAGGACGAGGAAGGTGTTTCTTGACTCGGTGTCCAGCTTTCTTAAATACATCACTCTTCGCGCGTGAGCAGGGTAAACGTATGACTGGTGTTCTTCCACTTTGAACCCTTTATTCAAGACTGACTTTCATATTTCATGCGGTAAGATATTTATGTATTTCTTTAGTGTTTATCAATCTAAGCCTAAAATGTCAACTAATACTTTAAATAGGGTGGTAAAAACAAACAACCTAAGCTAGTGCGATCTGTTAGGATGAGACAATTGAATAATAGATATTTAAATAATCTTTTAGTAATAGACTATAACAATTTCATAGCCTTGAAAAGAGACAGCTGCTGGTAAGGATTCGAATCTACTTTGACAATGTATAAAACCTTGAATCACTTTATAGATTAATTTCATTTCACCATTTCTTCCTTATTACTTTAAACATTGTTTAAACTTTTAATAACTATATTGCATATTTACTTAGTAAATAGCACTAGATCAAAGTAGAATAATCTAGAATGTCGTAGTTGCGGCCGCCCGGGGTTGTTTATCGGGAAGCAACACGATGTATGTCGTCGGCGACGCCACTTTAAATTTTTAAACGGTCCCCTTTAACATCCAGTATACTGTAGCTAACGTCAGGTCAAACCCGCATTATTCGCTCTTGGGAGAAATCTTTACTGCTTTGTGGAGTGGACTTTGAAGTATAAGCGTCGTGGGGACCAAGATTAACAGGTTTTTGATTCAGAAACAATAGGTTTTGGTGGTAGTTGAAATGCGTTGTACATAAGTTACCTACTTGGTATATACTTTCCGCTGCATTTATACGTAAATGGTTTCCGAATTGACTTTTTTGTTTCCAAATTGAACCAAGTAACGTCTAACTGGCCGCAATTGAATGAGACATAGACATTTTAATTCAATCAAGCAAAAATGGCTGGTTGAATATAAATGAAATCATTTTTTTACATTAGTATGTAGATATACATAATCCGGAACAAAATATGATCTAATTTAAACTAAATTGATAACTTAGACATTATGGTCGTATTATAGAATGACACTAAAAGTTAACCATTCTAAGCTGAGCTTTGCATTAGTGTAAGTGTATACTAATAGATAGCAGATGAAGCTGTTATTCTTAAATAAATGACAGCTTTTTGTGTTGTGATACAATCTTGAATGTTTAAACACAGCCATAAGCCAATTAGATTACTTTTACAAATAGCGTAGGATATGAAGAGCAGGGCGCGGTTGGATAAATTAGACCCTGTTAAGCAGAAAGGTGTTAAGTGCCAAAAATCGGATATTGAGTTAAGTATACCACTGTTTTTGTAAACATATAATCTAATTGTACGCAAAAAATGAACTCTCCAAATATTATATATTTTATGTTATTTACAAAAAATAGGTTTTGCAAATTTCATTACTCCACCTTTTGAATTTTGCACAACAGTGTTATGTCAAAAAGTTCAGTTCTGCATATTAAGGATACGTTGGAAGCCTGATTTATAGTAAGATTCAAGTGCAAAACCTTTTAGAAAATGTTCATAACTTAGTCCCATTTGTGCAATAAATTCTTTAAATAAATTGCCAAGTGCGAGTCGGACACTTACACGAAGGGTTCCGTACTATTTTTATCTATAAAAAAACGGTAAAAAATAAAATGTTTTGATTGGGTGCCACCCTTTAATATGAATGTTATTGAAATGAAATAATAATTCATTTCTTCAGTGAATATAAAACTGAATATTTTGTAAATATTCAAACGTCTATCAGTTGTCGTTAATAAGATCAAGAAAAAAAATTTCCAAATAAACACGCTTGGTGTATGGGATTCCTCTTAAATATTTTAACTTTATTTAATTGTTAGTGTTTGTTATTATAGCGGCAACATAAATAAAACATGTTTGAAGAACTTTCTAGCTATCACGGTTCATAAGGATTCTTAGTAATAGGGTCCAGTTTTTACCCTTTGGGTACAAAATCAAAAAAGAAAGATTGGACTTAGGTAATTAAAAGTAAATTGACACCTTTTGTTTAATTGCTTCCTGCTCCACCGTGAAGCATACTTGGCAGTGTTACCAAATACGTACGTTGTAATAGTAGGGTAATATTATAGACGTTTTGGTATTTTTTACCCGTCTTAGAGCCGGTTTTTCTATAGACAAATAAAATGGCAAATATTGAACTGTCCGATAGCTTTAATTAAGACGAGAAATAAAGTTTCAAATTTTCTCAGTGGTCAGATAGCCCTCTCCTATTCTAATGATTTTTGTGACTAGTTTCATATTAACTCAGTGAGGACGAGCATTCTTTAGTATTTTACGGTTGTTAGAAAAGGTCAATTATCTTTCAACGGATACGGATTTCGCCACGGTCAGAACTAGATCAAATTGACATGGAACCACACGGAAAGCACCATCTTTCGAATAAAAACCAATCATCGAAAGGACCTTCTCCCTTGCGTTAGCTCTGAGTTAACAAATATAGGTAGAGTAAACCACCGCCTTAGGACACCTCCTCTCAATCATAAACCTCAGTTCTGGGACAGTATAAAGAGAGCTTTACGGTTTCAAAACGGCCTTCCCAACTCGGGTGAATGAATGGGGCGTACCTGAATGGCAGGCACCTAACACATCATCGGCGACATGGAAAAGAAACGTGGTACCCATGACCTGCTGCTTTCCGCAGGGCTCAGTTTCGAGCTACTCTTGTGGAACGTCAGGTATGATTGGGTTCTTCGAGGCGCACTCCTCAGAGGCTTAATCTTGATCTATGATGCCGAAGACACGCTCGTTATGGCAACATAAAAGACAACTGCCCGTCTTGCAACCGCTGGTGTGGCCACCGTTGTCGGGAGCCGGCAGAATATTGGGCAATAGGTGGCCCCAAACAAAACAGAAAACATCTGCTGTGTGCGAATTGTGGTTTCGTGAGTTTGGATTGAGGTTGATTCTTGGGGTTCGTCCGTTCGTACGTCCATCCGTCTGTCTATCTATCTGTAACCAAGCTGTATCTCATGAACCGTGATAGCTGTGAAATTTGCACAGACAAGACGGTCTGCTGGAAGAGATTTCTTTTTAGGAATAAGCAGTACCATTACATCGCACCATCACATAATATTATCGTAAGATTTATGTTTCTACTTTCTATGCCAATGTGTGTAAATACATGAATTGTAAATAAAATAAATAAAATAAAATAAAACCTAAAATAGTTAATAAGGGGTGGGCCCATACAACACAGTATTTTGCTATATTGTTCTCTAATTAGTAACTAAAGACAACTGGTAGACGTCTTAAATATTCACTTTAAATAAATAAATAACTCGTTCTTAAAATAACAGGGATACCAAATAAAAATTAAACAATAATGCTTACCTATATCTACAAAAACGTTATTTTTACCGTTTTTAATCGATAAAAGTACGGAACCCTTCGTGTACGAGTCCGACTTGTACTTAACCGGAGTTTGACATAATAAGATTAAATTGAAGATAAGAAAATTAGTAGTTAATTAAGATTTCCTTATTTCCAACATAGTCAAAACCAAACTAACTGAAACATTAAATTTTGGGCCCCACCGCGAAATAAGCGTAGTATTAAGATTTTCTTAAATTATTTTTAATTGTTATAAGTTTATACACAATAATAGTACAAAAAGGGAGTGAACACGAAAGTAAAAAATATTACCGATCCATTTAAAATTGTTTGGAAGTTCAAGTCTGGTTATTTTTTTCATTAATAACTTTTAATCTTCCTATATACGGGGATTTTTTAAAGTAAAACTTAATTTAAAAGTAATAATTAATGAGATTTATGTTTTTTCTCTATCTTTTTATCTTCGTAAAGTAATTTGCAAAAGCGATTCAAAGTGACTTAATGCTTTTAAGAAAATTATTTCGAAACATAGAGCATTAAACAAAAAGGTGTTAACTGGTATTTTCACGATTATTCATTAAAATTAGAATTTCTATTCAAAATTGTTCATGTTGTCATATAAACAATACGTTTTTATAGGGGTAAACAAATTTTCATAAAATAACATTTATTAGTTTTGCAGCTACACGGTTTGAAAAACCAGCTAATGTCAAAAATCTTTAATCGCGCCTAGCGAAAAATGACAAAAAAGCACTTAACACCTTTCTGCATAACAGTATCCAATTATTCTAATAGAATAACTATGAAAGCCTCGTCACAGACTTTGAAGCGGTTTTCAAACCATTAAATATGCGGTATATGTAAATAATTATGATAATTTCAGAAAAATACCTACTTACGTAATGGAAAATGGTTGTTAAATTTGAGAGAAGTAAAGTTTACATTCGATATTATCATATTTCTTGGTTATTTAAAAGAAACGACAAAAAAGCTTTTGTAACAAAGATAGTTCGTTATTCAAAAACATATTTTCTTATAAACTATTATTATGTCTTAATTTACACTCTGCGAAGTGTTTCCCTCAGGTACGAAATCATAAAAACATTATTTAATTTAAATATAGCATATAAATAAAGTGTAGCAACATTTCACGCGTAGCTCGTTCCCGCCGTAGCTGACTACGGGCCGTAGCGTCGTAGCTTTTCTTTTTCGTAGTCATTATCAAGTAAGTGTTGCCAGCGCCTAATTTATCTCAAAACAAAAGGAAAATGGAGGAACAATTCTGTAGTTGTTGGAGCTATCTTCATAGAATCTGTGCGGCTTCTATTGTGAAAAACCACGTAGTAGTAATTGCAATGTTTGTGTTTCGGCCCGTAAACCGCTGTCGTTGTGTGGCAACATTATTTCAGAGAACACCCATTTTGTACGGTTTTGTGAAGCGTATCTCTGTGTTGTATTATTTTAATATGTGGATACTGTTATAATGTTGAAGTTTACAATTATTACTAATAGCAATCGAATACTTACTGAGTAAGTATACACGTTGTATGTACCTACCTATATCACCCGACTATTCTTTAAAAAAACTTTTGTAAATCTATGCCTTGTAAAGCCATATTCTCATGTATGCCTTCTTACAAAAATACTAAACTAGCATTCATCAAGAAAAAAACTATTTCCTAAATTTCTTTTACAATCGCCTAAACCTTTATCCAGCATTATTCCCAACATATTTTATTACTACAGTTTCCTATTCTCCCTGCACTCGTTAGTCGCTGCTATTTTCATCGTGTTGCAGTTAAAAGTGCAAGTCGATTGACAACCCGTCCGATTGTCCCGATGTAGAGAATGCAGTGAACTGACGGACTGTCCGCTAGGATGAGAGCGGCCGCATCACTCACTGACGGCGGGCGTGACGCCCGGGAACTAGCAGTGGCGGGGTATTCTGGAATACCGGAAAATACCTGATATTAACTCATTACTTTGTTTTATTCCAATCCTACTAATATTATAAACGTGAAAATTTGTGAGTATGGATGTATGGATGTTTGTTACTCTTTCACGTAAAATTTACTGGATGGATTTTGATGAAACTTTTCAGTAACATAGGTTAAACATCAGAATAACATATAGGGTACTTTTAACCGCGGGAAAACTTATCTTTTCCACGAGAAACCGACTTCCACGCGAACGGAGTCGCGGGCGGCCACTAGTAGTTTCATAAATCAGTTTATTTCAAAAATAATTAAATCTAGAAAACAATAGTCGGTAGGATAGATTTACAAGAATTCTTGCTGACAATTTTGGTATTTCTTAGAATCAACTAACATATCTTTTTTAATAATGCATTTTAATGAGGATGTCACGTATATCTTATACCTACTTATATAAATACAAATATTTATATTCACCCTCCTTAGGTTCTTGCTTCATAAACCGCACTAATAAGTTTGTGTTATTTTTGTGGAAAACGGTAATTTAGAACTTATATAAAAATAAACAAATTTTACTGAGTATTATAGAAACAACATTATTGAGTTCATAAAGCTACAACCATTCCCAACCGCATCCAAAAGCAGTTAATGATAATTCTATCAATATATAAACCGTCAAGAATACTCCTCCAACCACTTCTAGTAGTCGACCGATTGATCGATTGCGCTTCAAAGTCCAAAGCGACTATTCCACTTGCTGAAAAATCCAGCTAAGATGTACCTACGATCCTTCGAAAAGCGTTATTGATTGTGAACATTGTTTTCATTGCTGCTCGTAATAGACAACCCACCATTGCATGCCACTCAGAACCGGCAAGGAACATCATAAAGTATTTATGACGATTTCAGTCTCTGGAATAAGCAATTGTTTTGTTCTATTTTTGTGGATTCTTGATAGGAATTTACAATGAAGTTGCACGTAAACCTGTGTTCTTTTGACAGACGTGTTTATGTGATAGAAATATAACGTTGGTAAGAAATGGACTGCTTTTTATTTATTAAGAAGTTGTTTTATAAGAATACAAAATATACCTGCCTACAAAATATAGCCTGTGAAGGGATCACTACTTTATTAAAAAATAAACAATTAAATTTTAAAAGTACTTTTATAGCTGGTCAAGTGAGACAGTTTAAAATATACAATGGAAGCAGTTTAATAACAGCTTTTTGGCTATAGAGTCATTGTGAGAGCCGCTTAAACATAAATTTAATAGGTAATAAAATATAATCCTTGTTAATGACTATACCATATGGTTTAATTTTTCACAATTTATTTTCTAGTATACGTTAAAGAAAAGCTTATTTGTTTAACCAAGATTTTACATACAATCTTATTTTATGAGTTTGCCGTTTACCACACACGTGTGAATGTCAAATACAATATTCAGTGCAACCTTCAGTAGACGGAATGGAACGAAAATAAATTGTGAATATCTCGACAAAAAGGTTAGGTATCGTTTCCCTAAACACAATGCGAAGTATTCGGAAAAGGTTCTTTACGTATCACACAAGATTTTATAAAAGAATTTTCGAAATTGTGAATTCGCTCATTTTTCAGTTTAAGCCATACACCAGAGAGCAAAGGAAGGATTAATAATACCGATTTGTGGTTAGCTTTAATTTTAAAATATCAGCGAGAGTTTCTTATTTGATATCGATAAAGACTTTACAACGCTTATTTTATAGACAACATTAGATAAACAACGAATTCTAAGCAAATTTGAAATCATCTAAGTCTTAATAAACCGTTTATAATTGGTCATCGGTTTAAAGCGGAGAATTTCTCTTTTGGGCGACACCTGTTTATTTATATTAAATGTAATTTTCTGGAGAAATTGCTTTTGAGTCGAAATTCAAATCTTGAAATTCAGTCACAGTTTGAGATTAATCGTAATAAGTTGTGTCTAAGTTAAATATTTTCCTTTCTTCCACCTAATTTAACAAGTGTTTGATGTCTTTCTCTGAAATTAGATGCTACTTAAAATTAATTTTGTGTTTGTATTATTTTATTTTCTATTCAATAAAAAGGTCAGTTCAGGACACTCTGGATATCTATGAGAGAGGCATAGAGACCTAGACATAGGTCTTGTAGAGGACGTCTTGAGATTATTGAATTTTGTACCTTAATTTGGTTATAAAACTAGTAACTGCAAAAAATGCAGCGATGTTATACGTATTTAGATTAAATATAGCTTGTGTTATTTCAACTAATGAAGAAATATAAAGGTTAAAATAAACGTTTCGTACAGAGGCATTTAATAATTTCCCATTTTGATAAATGCCTGGGGAAAATACAAGCTGAAATCCGAACCTGATACGTAACTTAATCCCAAACAAAGCTTTGATAGACATCCAGATAAACAGCCTTCAGGACGTATAAAAAACACGATAAGCGCGGGAATTAGCGTTTTCCATCTCATTATTCAAATACAGGGTGTTCCAAAACGCTTGAAATTAAGGAGCAATTCTGGTGATAACATTTCGGATTTGTGCGAATAACATGCCTGTTGAATAAATTATAAATACATTTAGCAGCGCTTTCCGAACCATTTCTCTTATTCGACTAGCCCGTTAGCAGATCTTCGAACATTGCGCCATTACTCAGCAATAAATTGGCATTTGTGCCGTCATACATAAATTACACGAATGTTCGTGGGCAACCAAATTTTTCCTTACACCTTTTTCTTTACGATATTATGGTGAATGTGAGTTTCTTATTCTAGAAAAATTTAAAGCTACCTGACACTATATTGAGAGTCTTCTGCCTAAGTTACCGCTTCTGTAAGAACGTTTTTCAAAAGTCGCTAATGCTACAGGCATTTAAATTTAATTGATCAGGTGATGTTTAATTATAGTTTTTTTTTTTTTAATATGAGAATCTAGCAAACGAGCAAGCGGGTCACCTGATGGTAAGTGATCACCGCCGCCCGTGACTACCCGCAACACTGTGGGTGTTGGGGGTGTGTTGCTGAGCCTTTAAGAAAATTGGGCACCGGATATCGCACTTACCGAACGAAACGCAGGAACATCGTCCCTGCTTCACGTCGGTTTTCCGTGCGACGGTGGTATTTCACCGGTCGAGTCAGTCCAGTAATCGCTGCAGACAGAGCCTACAGCTAGACTCTACCACTCCCGAAAATAGTATATAGTATCGGTATCATCATCAATCAGCCAATTCACGTTCAGCAGGATAAATATAGGATATTATAATTACTACTTTGTTATTTTTGAATGTCATGTAAAAACCTGAAAATCGGCATGTGAACAGGATCATTCTTCTAATTCGTTTTATAAACGTTTACGGTATTTTCTACTAAGCCGGGAAAAATAAGTGATCTATGAATGAATATGAATTCTGATGACTATATATAAAAAATATACCAGAAAGTATAAAGACTAGAGCGTTTCACTTCCTTAAAGGCCAGCAACGCGGCAACATCACCGCCGATGTGATCGTAGGCGGGGGTGATCCCTTACCATCACGTGCCTTGCTTGCTCGTTTGCTCCTTTTTACAGCCTTACAGCGGAGGCTTAATAATAGGGTCCCTTTTTACCCTTTGGGTACGGAACCCTATTACTAATCCTCCGCTGTCTGTCTGTCTGTCTCCAGGCTGTATCTCATAAACCGTGATAGCTAGAAAGCTGTAATTTTCACAAATGATGTATTTCCGTTGCTGCTATAACAACAAATACAAAAAATTTGAAAAATCTATATTAAGGGGGATTCCCATACAACAAACGTAATTTTTAAGCAATTTTTACTCGATCTTAATAAACAGGTAGAAAATGATAGTACGGAACCCTTCATGCGCGAGTCCAACTCGCACTAGGCCGGTTTTTTTATAATAGTATCAGGATTCTTTCTTTTTTACTTTTCCAATAGAAGACTGAAAAGATAAACAAAAGAATAAGTTTTATTATTTTAAGACAAAAGTTAATTTTATTGTATGTTTATATAAAGGTCAGTTTCGACCAGATAGACTTTAGATGCGAATTTAATAATCCATCTCCTGTTAAAAAAATAATTTAATTAAAAAAAGTAACTATAAAGGAAACAGATTGCTCGATTACATTTTAAATACCGACGTACATTGGCTGTTATATTCATAAAAACGCTTGGTAGAAATGCTAGACTACTTTGAGATCTAGGTCACAAATCATATCAAGCGAAAGTATCTAGATCGAAACGAGACCAACAAATATATTTCCCGGGGCCTGTCCCACAATAAATCACGTCGCAAAAGACAAAGAACATCAATATAATGTTTTCGACTGTCACACATTATTCCACGTGATGAATGAATGTGTCGGGGAACAGTGTGGCTGTTCTAAATATTTGATAATCTATTTTGACAGTTACCACTAAGTAAGTACTAATTTACAATGTTTGCCAACCCCTCCAACTCATTAATCTAAAAATTGCTAACACTTTTTAAAATTTGACTTTAAACATTAGATATTTGTGACTTTCATAAATACCATAATTTTGAAACGTGTTTATTAATAAATGTTGTAACGAAGAAGAAAACATGTTAGGTTTTAATTTATAAGTAGTAATTTTAATTCATAAAGTAATAAATACTTAGGTATTTAAAAATATTTAGTATTAATTCTTACTCGGTTTCTAGTAGGTAATACAACATTACTGAGTGTTAATTAGTTCGTGAATTTCTTATACACTCATATCAAATTCTTACTGTATTGGTTCACAAATCTAATAGAGTAAATTCACTTATTTAAAATACCGTAAAGCTGATCGATATTATCAACTGATTTGTAGGTTTTTCTAAGTACCTACATATATTTTTCTCATAATACAGACCACTTCCAAACAACACCACCGTTACTCATTCGCGTACCCTCCCTTTATTTTAGCGATATACAATTTAAAACAAGACATTACCAGGTAATTTAGACATTATGCTTAATGGGTGTTACAAAGGGTGTTGCCATCTTTCATAAAGGGGGAGTTTACTAAGTACAACAATTGAGGAGTGTTAATGGCAGTATTAGGAGCATGCTTATGAGTACAATTATAACGGAGGCCGCCAGCGATTCTCAGAGATACGTGCTTTTATTAAAACCTACGTGATTGCTGTTGGAATTACTCAATAAACTTTGCGTTTAGTTTTCAGTCGATTTTGTACTTGTGATTTGGGTTTTTAAGATCAGTATTAAAATTTTGGACATTTTACTTTTTAATGAATAGTAATAGTGCATTGGCTATTCTTGTAATCTTGAGTTAATCTAAGTGCCACAGGTACGGGGTGAATTCATAAAAGTCTTTGTTTTGATGACCTTTGTTGCGCAGCGGTATGAATATAAGACCGTTAAGCGTTAGGTCTAGGGTCCAATTTCTGGGATGGACTAATTTTGTTAAATGTATTTTTTGTAAATAGTCTCGTGCACTGAACTAAGTTCTCCCCTTATTAATATAACGCTAATAGTTATGTGTTAGTTTTGAGTTTTTTATTCGGTAACGAATTTTAAGAGTACTTACATTAGGTAATTAGTCTTTTGGGGTCAATTATAAGTCTAAACAAAATTTACATCCTATGTAAGGAAATGAGGTATTTTTTCCAAGAACTTTTTCTTTCCTATTTCGTTATGAAAAAGGAAACCTAATTTACTTTACTTCCGATACTAGAGTATATTTTAATTATATATTAAGGTCATGTATTAGGACTAATGTATGAAGCACTAATATAAATTGAATACAACTAGAATACAATCTCTAAACATCAATTAATATTACCATCGTAATAGAATATTAATTAGTACACAAGGGTGGTAGTGTGTTAATGCATTAATATACAATATTACATGCTACGCCACTTGAAATTCAATCGTTTTTGTTTAATGCACCGGGAACTGTGTTTTGATTCTAAATTAGGTATTTGCGTTATCTGTCTACTGACATTTTAGCGAAATTCAAACACAATTTCAATTTTGACGATAGCTGATATTATCAATTTTCGTAATAAATAGCTGTGTGGAATGAGATAGTTATTCAATTTTAGAAAAGTTAGATACGTAAATTAAAAAACGTTTAATTGAGTTTGGGAATAAAGGGAGTTTTATATGTACTGTCGGCAAAAAGATAAATTGTTCCTATAAAGAGTGATTCAAATTAGGTAGTAGTAAATACATTACGCAATCAAATTTAAATAGGACTTTAGGTCATATTTAATTAATTTTACTTCCTTTTGTACTTATCATGCAAATAATTCTTATTGTTGTCTTACTTTATCTAATCTTTATGAGAACCAAAGTGACAATAAAGATACCTTGCAATATAAAGATAGTAAATTATAAGTAGGACTTCGCAATCATACCTAAGCAAATAAATGATGTTTAGACACTATTTAGACACTAAAAGACACATTACCAAACCTACTTTTTGTGTGATAACCATGATACAGATTTTTTATAATTTTATCTATTTTTTAATTTAATTTACAGTTATTTATATACATATTTACTACATTGACGTTAGATTTACGTACTGTCAAACCACAAATCCCGATTAGACGGGCTTAACTAAATCTGCTGGTAGATTGACGACTCGAGAATACTAAGCACCAAGAGCTGAGTGTATTTGATAGATTGTAAACTATAGAAGGAACACTTATTTGTTTTATTTATTTATAAGTTATTGCAGCAACAAACGTTATAAAGAATCTTAAATTTAAACATGTTAATAATATATTATTTTTATGTCAAATCAATTGACCCTTTAAATAAAGATTCTTACACCAATGAGCTACAAGAGCAAAATAGATTGGTAGAAGTAATGTAAAATCTATTCCGTCATAGTCTAATTATAGCTTTACTTAAAATTCAATACAGTCATATGAATACACCTCGTATTCCAAACTTTAAGGTCCTAAAGTAACATCACGAACTTATTAACTAACTAACACCAAAATCATTCCTCTTACCCCGATTTCTGACCCAATCGCAATCAGACGCATACTTTATTAACAGGCCGGAAATTGTTTCGCACAAATGATCTCGAGCAAGTAATCTTTTCGGCCACTTAGAGAACTGCGCAGGCGTCTTCGAAATCCGAACTCCCCTTAATACTTTAAACTGGCAAATGAAAGCAATAAGGCGCGCCGAATGCATAACGAATGAGCAAACACCACAATCCTCTATACCTCCTACAGGTAATTAGCTTTTATGTATTTAAAAGCTCGGTTTCGAAGCTTTCTCTTGTTTCTTTTGAATATGTAGATTTCTAAATATATGAAATGGTTCGCAGAAACAGCTGAGGTGAGATGGAAATGTTTGAAGCTTAATGGCGCTTTAATGCTATAATTTGTTGTGGGAAATTTAAAATAACTGCAAACGACTAACAAAACAATTACTTATAATCCGTAAAATAAAATACTCCAGCACAGGTTTTACATATAATCTTAAATTGCGTTACTCTTCTTCATCAGCTTCCATACAAAAACATGTTTTAACCTTTAAAACGGCCGCTAATCTTTCCGTCCCTATTAAAAATTCAGCTTAAGCCGCGTCACGCCGTGACACCAGTGACACTAATCCATCGACGGGTTGGTACAATGAAGGCCCATATCACCACAAGATCGCCTGTTAGTCGCGCGTTAATAGGATCAACCCTGGTTTAATACAGAATTCGCAACTTGTAGAATTTGTAAAGCCGCTTACAGGTCGTTAAGCGTACGGAGGTAACATACCCAAGCGTACATACGTTAGGCGGGTTAACCGGTTGTCCAATCGTGTTCGCTATTGGTTCCTATCGATTTATATTACCAGAGTAGAAGATACCCTCTGAATACAAGTGTTCGGAAATGTCACAACCCCAATTTTAATATCATGGATTCAGTTATTCAAATGTTTATGGTCAGTCCAAGGATGGGTGACCGCTAGTGGCATTACATCCCGAGTTTCTCCGTGCTTCGGAAGGCACGTTAAGCCGTTGGTCCCGGGTACTTTTCCACCTCGTACTCGTCAAGCCAAGTCAGGTGCCTAGTAGACAGGCGGCTTGAAAAATACTGACAGTAGGGTGGCCACTACCCTACGGGAACCACGTCAGAGGCCCTAACAAGGCGGTTCCCAAAAACTCTGATACTAGATGAATATGTGCTGCAAAGTGCATACTCATCACACGAAAGAAGAAGAAGAAGTTATTCAAAACTGCCATTTAATCTCTGAACTCCAATGAAATACCAAATACCTGAACTCAACAATGAAGACGTGGAAATAAATTCAATCCTCACAAATCCATCCTGTTACATAATTCAACGGCATACGCTAAAAGTGATGGAGACGTTTCAATCTGGTTTTTTGTAGAAAATAGGCGAGGAGATTCTCCCGTTTTGTCTCGTAAAATATTAACCTTTGTAGGGCCATCCCTTGTTTACGCTTAAGGGAAGGGAACTTAATACCCCCACGTCAATGTTCCAGCAATACAAACTGCGGAACCCCTAACCTTTTCCACTAGATTACTTATCAGTATCAGTGTAATCCTAGAATATCACTTGAGTGCTACTTAACTCTAATAATTTATTTCGTTAATAGTTAATGAAGACAATATTAAATTAGCTCATCGCTTTATCGAAATCAAATGAAAACTTTGTAAAACCGTAGTCAGAAAAATCTGTTTATAATAAAATCACTTTAATCGAATAATTAAAATAAAATCGTGCCTACATTTCGAGCCTTTCAATCCGTGTTTCGAACCCCAAAAAGCTCGCGCAGCTGTTGAAAAGTTTTCATTAGCTTATATCCTCACAACATAAAAAAAGAGTACGCCATTTATGTTTGAATTATTAAATATATTCAGGATGTTTGAGTGTCCCTGGACCAAATCATCCATAGCAAGTCGTGAGAGGTGCGGCCCAGTGTAAATAATTTATTATATTGATAGAATCACAGCTTGGATGAGTTTCCCAATGTGTTTGAAGGGTCTCGGAATTGGTAGCGTGTGTTTGGTGAGCAAGTATTGCATTTTAAAGTAGCAAAAACAAGCTATCGAGTGGTTGATATTAATTTTACCGCAAATTCACTCAGTTGCCACCTTTTTTGTTCTTTACTAGTTGCTGAACCAAAAACGTCAACGGAAGAATGGACTTTGATTAAGTATTTATTTAAATGGTGTCTTGATTTCTGTTAATTGAGTAAAATATAAGAGAATATAATGCCTCATAGCAAGTTAACCCAAAATAACCTCATATATCGAACTACTTTGGCAGCAGAACAATATTCCTTTTTTATGTCTCTCTTAGTCTAGAAAACGCCTAGACAGGGAGGCGCCCCATCCGTCTATATAGCCTATAAACATTAGTGCTTCTATCAAAGTGGTGATAACAGACGAAAGTAGGTATTGCTGTTCTAAAAGTCTTCTACGCAATTTTGTACATCCATTGCCATTTGATTTGTTAGCGTAACAATTCTGCGGATTTATCATTTTAGGTTCGTATAGCTACACGTATGTTAAACATAATGTAAGGAAGCAACTCGGATCAACCAACCTGTAAATGGCTCCTTCCAAAAATTGTGGGCGCAGCTTTTGCCTTTATTATCTATCATTGATGTAATGTAACGATAATCTTACTCAGTACTTATGAACATTTTCTGTGAATTTCGATCAGTGCTTAACCCTGACACCCGTCTCTGTCAGCTGAAACAAATATTAGCTTCGACTGAGTAAATAAAAAATAATATCTCCAGATAAAATTGGGTACCTTTAGTACAGAGGGTGATTTTGTACGCCTCTGAGGACGCACCGACGGTACTCACCAGGTTATGGCAAACTGAATAATTGATGGAACTATCTACCATATTGGATTGCGTTATTGTGTAAGTAAATATATGTGACTCTCGAGGATGGGACGGATTATTTGTAAAGCATTATTGAAGAGCCATAGATGAACTAGTCGAAGGTGGAAGTAAATAATTGTACGTAAGGTCAAGAGCGTGAAGCTCGGGGGTTAGAAACTGTTTTACTTTGCTTAAAGTTATAGGTTTGATTGTAATTAGGTTTGATTTGTTGAATGGGAAGGCAAATGAATAGGAACAGCAGTGAAAGTCAGGGCTACAACTTTTTTTAAAATTTTAAGCGGATACCTAATAATGTTAATCAACTTAACCAGCGTGATAAATAATGGCCGATTCGTAATTGTTAATCGAAAAGAAGACCTTTTTCAAACTAAGTGTAAGTAAATGTCTAAGCAGTTGTAGCCTATTACTTTATATATATATTTTTTTAAAGTGCTTTTAATAAAGGGAGTTTTATATATCACTCACTTAATTTGGCTAAACCATAAACATAGTTGTCTTGTTTAATTATTAGCCATTGATTGGGTAACAATTAAACCATCGGAATTTTGTAAAATATTATGCCTACTAAAGATACCATTGAATAAAGTCCTCATTAAACAATTATTGCCTATTCGAAGGACGTAAAATAAAACTAAAGTTTTATCGACCAATGTGTAAGAATACTTATTTTAGTTTATAGCTATTCGTCCAGCGATCTCCTGGGCCATTAATACGTCGGAAATGTCACATAAAATTTGTCGAATCGATTTCTAATAAACACAGTACGTGACCAACCAAGTTACAAACTATATAACCAAATTTACACGTTATTTCTGATTAACATTGCAGATTTAAATCTAAAAGATCAAAAGTGAAATTTAAAAAATTACTCTCGTGTATTAATTTGTTCATAAAATTATAAATAAATAAAGTAACCCATTAAACTTATTAACATGGTGAAAAATGATTTTTACATTATTCTTTATTTATTTCCTGCAAATTAACTATATAAAATTGCACCGTATATATGATACATTCATTAAAATAAACAGTAAATTGAACGTGTTTGAACGTATCAACACACCGCTCATTGGTAACACCTACCGACCTCCATTAATGTCAAATCTATCAATCCCAAAACATAAAACAACCACGTTTGAAATTATGTTATTAGTTTATGATTTATCACCCTCATATATGGCTCTTGTATTATATTACTGAAAGTTTGGACCCAGAAATTCAATTACAAGTTTTGGGCGTGAGTGACCATCCGATTAAGGGTTAAGATTTGAAATTAATTGGCTTAGATATTGTTGTTAAGACTGGAACCCCAATCTAATACAATTTATGACCGGATCTTTCTGCATGAATTGTAAATTGTGTTGACATAATGTACCCATATATAGATAGAAGATAAGTAATTAAACATAGAACCATATGTTTAATTACTTGTCTTATCTCTAAGAGGTTTTGCAATGAAATACCATTGATAGATAAAATAACAAAAGAATAAATGTTAGTGATGGGATTTTTTTGTAATACTAAGTATTATTTGCTTCCGTTACCTGAACCTTTTTTGTTGTAAGGATGTTCAAAATAATGACTTGTCATATCTCTATTGTATTTGAATTATTTAATTATTATCCCACATATCATGTAGTTGTTCAGCACAGACTCAAGGCTGATTCTTCAATAGTCTGATAAACTCTATATGACAGAAAATAGGAATATGCTTCAATCAGCCGTTAATAAAAAAAAAATAAGCTGTAGAATTGTTTTATAAGTACTATCCACAATTTCCAATGAATAAAGAATTAAATAGTTTAAAATATTCATTTTTACTCTTAAGATAATAAAACATAATTTTACAGCATCATGCATTTTTTCCGTCACAATAATTGTCTTTTCTGTTCTTCATTGCAGACTCACTCATTTTCCGCTCTAAAAAGTTAATTTTTCGAGTCACAAGTCAAGAAGCACATCTGTTACCGGCTCTCTCGCTCCTCAGAATTGTTATAATAGAATTAACGATCTGATTATGAACCGAGTGTCTTCATTTCCACCCCGTCGTTTGTCAGTTCTTCTTATTCCTCTACCAGGCCATTTCACAGAATGAATAACACCAGCCAATTTATACGCCGTTTTGGAACATCCGCTCAAAATAATGAACTGTGTACAAAAGTGTGAGTTAAAAACAAGATCGAAGTTAACACTCAATTAAGCAATAACACAGTCCTTTGTGAGTAAATTTGAGGTAGTTAAAAATGGAAGTAATTTTTCAGTTAATGGTATCAGTTGGAAAGAATGGCCTTGTGGGTAAAGTATGGAAAAATAACAATTTGTAAATTATTACAATTCTGCAAAGTTGTAGCGTTTTTAAGTTTTAGTCTAGTATTCAAAAGTCTGAATTATAATGCTACGTATCAAATATGATTTGAACTCAAATTTCTGCAAACCTTTTTGTTTGTACTGCCAAAAATGAATCAAAAGCTACCATGATATCCCACTTCTGACGTTTCCAAAACCTTAACCTGTCTACCCTTTCAATTATCCACGAGACTGCGAACGCAACACATTTTACGTGCGTTAAAAATATATCCGCCAACATATTTCTACCTTTGGATACCCGACTTATACTCATTACGAAGGTTTGCTCATAAACCTGAGCATTTGTTGTGTTTAGGTCCGGTCTTTGTGCTTTAGGTTATTTGTCGTGATTGCCCTTCGATAAATCACGTACCCTCGTACTGAAACAAGCGGGAGACAGCCTTCGGGCCCTTCGGATCTCGGCTGTAAAGGTGGTTTTACACTTGTCCGATTCTGTTAAATCGGCAGGAGCATAAAACGCAACAACGGACATCGGTAGATAATTTACAGACGTCCAGTAATATATACCTCATGCAACTACCTGACTATAAGTGTGAAAATGTGTTTATCTATCCATGTTTCATAATGCCATATTATCTTCAAAAAAGGTTATTATTATATATTTTTTTCTTTTCATTGTAATTTACAATCTAATAAAAAATCGAATTGATTTCGAAATTAAGTTTTGATAACGTGTACCAAATGTCTTTAGAATAAATAGATCTCACCTACCTAGTATATATATACAGTCAGTAGTCCTATACAGTCTGGACCTTTGATTAAAGGATCATTATAAATTTATATTCGAACCCAAATTCCTTTTAACGACTAAGATCTTGACGCCTGCGTACCCACTTACTTTGAAATAAAATCGAAGGCAGAGACGGTTCTTCTGTAAATTACTTTGGTCCTAACTTTCTTATTTTTAATATTTATACTTCTGCTGCTGTCATTTAAAAATGACGAAAACATAAATGTAGACTCACAGTAAACTTTATTGGCCCTACTAAGTTCGAACTAGAATTTGTATTTGGCATGCGTTTAAAAATAAAAATACATTTAATTTCCAATTAAACAGTTTTCATGGAACCTTTATCTTTCCAGTTTTTATCTTATGATCATGAACCACATGGTCCCTTATCTTCACTTCTTCATCTTCATGGAAAGACTTATCTTCCCCAAACAAGCTTATGGTCATGTTTCAATCGACCTAATTAAATGGTTGATGAAGTCAAAATAGTTGACTACGCTTGTAGCAGCTTAAGTATTTGACTGACTGTCTGACAAATAATAACTTAAAACATTCAATTATCAGCCATTCCTAAGTTTGGGGTAGATCTATTTTCTAACGTCCAACTTTGATGCCTTAATAGTTATAATTGATATTAAATTACCATTTTTATCCCACTCCACCGACGTCAGTTTCAAACTTCTATTACTCGTATTTAAAAACTAAACGAACTAAATAATTTTAACAAACTTGTGATGGATGACTTCTCTTAACATTACCGTCGTGGAGTTTTACTTTGCGGTATTAGTTCCGGACGAAGTTGCTTGCACTTAAACTGAAAGTGTTAATCGATCATCACTGGTCAATGTTCTGAGAAATGAGTATAACTTAAGTACTACAACTTAGTAAGTAAAAGCAATACACTTTGTCGCATATTACTATTAGCAGTTAGAAGATATCTGTAATTATTTGGGAAATGATTGGTAAGTTTTCTATAGAGGATCCAATTTATTTTATTAAGTGACGCGCCCAAGTCTGGTAAAGATGTTTTGGCAGGTGGCGACTTTGTACCTTCTACGTAGATAGAAAGAAAGTAAAGATAAGTATCCAATATTTTACTTAAAAGTTGCCGAAAATATGAAGTTATTAAATAAAAAAAAAGTATTAACAGCTACATAACGCGCAGCTTATTAACTGAACTCGCATAAAATCGATATTTTTATCTTCACAAGCACTATCTATTTACTTATAAAGATAGATACACGACTCATGCGGGTTGATAGTGTATCAGTGGGCAATTCCCAAATGATTCCTATATGCTAATTACACCTAATCATGTTACTTAGATCATATTTGCTATGGGAGATAATACGCTTGTCTTCCTCTATATCTCAAGATACCACTATCATATAAATATGATATCTAATGATGCATTAATTGATTACGTTAGCCTCGAGGGTTTTTTGGATATGTTTTTATTTAAGACTTGTTTTCTGGCCTGTGGTTTTACCGGCAGCTAAAGTGACCATTCCCGCATTAAAAAGTAAAACATATTTAACTCACAAACCTTCGCATTTATTATATACTGGGTGTAAAAGTACTGCTTCCGAAAACAAAAACTGGGCATTGCTGGATGGGTACTGGTTACAATTTGGGCTAAAAAAAAATTTTTATCATTAGATTTAAAAAAAAAAAAACGTAATTTGAAAAAATATCATAAATACTATCAGATTTTGCGATGATTTCAAATTAAATTGTGTTTTAATTTAATTTACAATGTGAAAAATCGCACCTAAACTAACAGTTGATGTTTAAACGATGATTTCAACCGGCGAATATCACTTTTCAATCCTAATAACTTTTTTAAATTGAGTTTTCTGGGTGTACTGTTAGTGAATTTAGTTTCTGGCTTCGGAAGTGGTCTTTTTACACCCGTTATGTTACCGGAAATTCTATACAATACCTAGGTAATGTATAGAATACCTAAAACGTGTAATGTATAAAATATAATTTATTTTATACATTGCCTAGGTACTTATTCTACACAATACCGAATGCGCAGCCTGTAATGTAGGTAAGATTATAAAGTAAGAGTTAAGGTCTACAATATGAACAGCTCATGCAGAATGTAGCGTTTATTCAGTTACAAACAAAACACCTTATGAAGCTCTTTTTAGATTTAAAATAATATTTAGTTGGTATATCCTTGCTTCTCGAATTAAATCACCACCACTACTTCTTGGGACAGCAATTCCGGAAGTCGAAGATCTCGTAGTGATGCTCGCAATATACTAGCTGTAGTTACAAAAACCTATGAGGAACTTTATTTTCGGTCCATATTGGCTCTCATAATTATTATTTTTCCGTAGTAGTTGGTAATTAGTAAAAAATATTGGATTTTGGTGCTTCGCCGGGCGCTGCCGCGGCACGCTTGCTTCGCTCGCTCGGCTTGCACACTGTGTGGTCACCATTCAACCTCACACTCCTCCTCAGTTGCAGAAATGTACTTTTTAAAAACATCAATATAATTTCGGGAGCACAGACCAAAGTCTTTTTATTTTACACATTGCCGGTAGGACAAAAGGTAATCTACACAATTCCTAGAAAATGTATATGTTACGGCTAATACCCGAAGTGCGGCTACACCTAGTTTTAGAAAGAAGAAGAAGAAGAAAGAAAGAAAACAAATTTATTACCGAAAAAATAGTTACAAAAAAATACAGTTATTGAAGTTACAAGCACTTAGTTACTAAAATAATAATTAACAAGGAAATAAAAATAAAAAATATGTAAAAAAAAATGATAAAAATTAAAAATACATAATATTTCGGTAATTGGGTCCATGCTCAGCATGTGTTATAAAGGAAGTGAAACAAGCCGTCACACCGCCTGAGTAACGCTGATTTTCAGCATGTACCATTACATAAAAGATGTTGTATACGACATAGGTAGCAGAGAGTCACTTGATCTTGGTATATTGGTTGCAGTCTTGTTGGCATGATGTGTTACTAATTGTAGATATAAAACCAGAAACATGTTTAGTAATGATACAAGAAAATATATAAATATACACATATACATACATACATACACACACATATATAAAGTAAATGCAAATGAACAAATAATAAATAAAATATAATAATACTCAAACCAAAATAAGAGCATCGGATTGAAAACATAACAACCGTAAAAAAATTGAAACGTTTATTCATTTTCGTGTACACCTTCAGACGTATACAAAACTTGCAGCAGCTATTTGCTTGTTAAGAAGGCTTGTCTTAAAACGTCTTTTAAAGGATGCAAATGGCATGTGCTGCTTTAGTGGAGGGGGAAGATCGTTCCAAATTTTCGCTGCTGCAAACTTGAAACTACTCCTGTAGTTTGCCGATTTGTGTTTCGAAATGGATACCGTGTGATGGGATTTACTTCGAGTGTTTTTGTCATGTGACGTTCCTAGCCATTTGATCTTATCATACAGGTATTGTGGCCTCATTGTATGTATTATTCTATAAATTAGTCCCCCCAAATGCAGTTCGCGCCTTCCATCCATTTTCAAAATTCGTTTCTCATTGAGGTATGGTGTTATATGTGAGCGTTTTGGAATCGTTAAACAAAACCGAGAACATGCATTTTGAACGCGTTGTATGGCACGGCTGGTTTTTGCATAGAGTCTTGGACCATATACAGTATCGCAGTAATTCATGACGGACAAAACTAGTGCCTCGGTGAGAACAATTCTTTCTTCCTTCAAGTATTCCCTTATTCCATATAAAACCTTTAGACGAAAGAAAGCAATTCTGATGTTTAAATTAACGTGGTCTTCAAACCTAAGTTCACTGTCCATGAGTAGACCAAGGTTTCTGGCGGAAGTCACTCTTTCTACCGTTTCACCATTTATTTTTATTTCTGGGATTTCCTCAACTATCCGCTTACATTGGTCCCTGGTACCCAAAACCATACACTTTGACTTAGCTGGATTCATCGGCAATACATTACTTCTTGCCCATCCAGATATACCATCTAAGTCACTATTTATTTGCGACACTGCTTGTTTTGTTGTGTTACTTTTAAAGGAGAAATATAGCTGGGTGTCATCTGCGTAAAGGTGAACTTTACAATGGTTGATGCATCTTGTTATGTCAGCTGTGTACAAAATAAAGAGAATAGGTGATAGAATAGACCCCTGTGGGCAGCCTCGTGGGAGCATTTTTATTTGAGACAATTTATGATTACCATGGCTACCTTCAGTTTCAACAAATTGTTCTCTGTTTGATAGAAACGACTGGAACCACTGACAGGCTGCATGAGATATTCCGTAATATGTCATTTTTGCCAGTAGCAATTCTATATTGATGCAATCAAAGGCCCTTGTAAAATCTAAAAGCACCAATACAGTACCCAACCCATTATCAGCTGCGGCTAGTATGTCATCTGTTACCTGGAGAAGTGCTGTTGCAGTTCCGTGTTGTCCACGAAATCCTGACTGCATCGCTGGAAGAATATCCTCAGTTTCTAGAAACAGAGTTAACTGTGAACAGACAACCTTTTCCATAATTTTTGACATTACTGGAAGAATACTTATGGCGCGTAAATCTCTATAATCTTCTATATGTTTTGACTTAGGTATAGGTTTAATTTTGGCGAGCTTCCACGACGTGGGAAAAATACCTTCGTTAATAGATTTATTTATAATAAAAGTTATAACTGGAAGTGTAACACATAAAGTTTTTTGTATCATTTTGATTGAAAAAGTGTCGTGTCCTGATGCATTGGTAGTAATAGATCCAATAATTTTTCTAACATCGTCCTGAGAACAGTTCCTTATTTGAAATTTATTTATTTTATCCTTGCATTCGTTTTCCTGAAAAAATTTCAAAATATTAGCATCAATATTTGAGTCACCCGGGACATTCAAGAAAAAATTGTTGATTTTATCTGGATCATTAAGATGTTCTGGTATACCTACTGTTGAAGTCATTTTTTCCTAAAGCTGATGTTTGTTTAAAATATTTCCACATTTCACTTGGCTTATTGCTATTATTATTTACATAGTGGGTATAAAACGCTTTCTTTTCTCTTTTTATTGCTCCATTTACCGTATTTCTGAGATCTTTGTAGTATCGGAGGTGAATTTCAGATTTTGTAGATTGTGCTCGGCGCAGTGCTTTATCTCTAAGCGACATCATTAATTTAATGTTATAGGTAAGCCATGGGCATGGATTTTCTTTCATTTGAAACTTGCGCAGTGGGGCATGTTTATTAAATAAGTTATTGAGATTATTACTAAATAAATTTACAATTGCATTGATGTCTTTTAATTTATAAATTTCACCCCAGTTAATCTGTTTTAAATCATGCTGAAATAATTCTTCGTCTATCGACTGCAAGGAACGCGTCCACATGAAACGCTGAATAGGTGGTGGTCTTTTTATGTTAAATTCACCCAAAACTAAACCATGGTCGCTTAAAAGTGGATTGTGATGAACGGTAATGGATCGGCATATACTTTGTGTAGCAGTCGCACCAAGCCGAAATAGGGGTGGCCTTCTACTACACTGGGAGAGGTCTCGGAGACCTCGACGATTAACGTTAGGGACGTTAGGTTCTAGTCTCAGATGACAGTGGACAGGTAATCATACGTGCACGTACCTCGAACTGCCACTGCAGCTGCCGTTGACCTCCACCTTGAGCTGGGTTCTCGAGCCTCCGGTTGTGGTTATAAGAAGCAATCCAATATGATCACACGCGCCGATGAAGAGATCCGAAGGGATTTGGTAGGTAATCCACTACGGCCGAGTATAAAGTTCGCGTGTGCCGGTGTCGGTAGTTTTTGCTGCGCGCACGACGACAGCTAGGCACCGAGTGTGTCATTCATACGTCACGTATGACAGTTGAAAAGTCAACTGCGACCTGTCACTGTCACATGAGCATAGAACCTCTCGGATTTGAATTTGAATAAAATATGATTTGAAATACGAATAATTACGGTAACGGAACATACCGCCCACCAAAATACGTATGGTATTTTCCGGTTAACAATAGAGAAAATAATGAAGTGAAAACTAAAGATAAACTACGATACTTAACGATAAGTTAACCTACGGTATGCTAAACTAAATAGTATATAGAAACGATTTAAGCTAGTCCTCGATTGGCAGAGGACATAACTTAACCAACGGTCTTTGAATTATTTGATTTTTAACTGTTTTAACTACAGCTACCCGAGCTACTCCATCTGCACCAGAATGAAGTGCTTGAACTCTGCCAAGTACCCAGTGCAGAGGAGCACGATTATCATCTCGAATTATCACCATCGAACCTATAGATAACGGTTTAGAATCTTTGGTCCATTTGGCGCGTTGTGTTAATGAGTTTAAGTATTCGTGTTTCCATCTGGACCAAAAATGTTGTTGAAACGATTGTAACAACTGCCAACGATGAAGCCGAGAAATATTTACGTTTGTAAAATCCTCATCGGGAACAGAAGTTAAAGGTTCTAAAGTTAAGAAATGTCCTGGAGTCAGGACCGATAAGTCGTTTGGATCAGAACTTACAGGGCATAACGGTCGTGAATTTAACACCGATTCGATTTGTACGAAGAGCGTTGTGAGTTCTTCGAACGTAAGAACTTGGTCACCTACTACGCGGTATAAATGAGATTTTGCCGATTTAATTTGAATCTCCCATACGCCTCCGAAATGAGGAGCTGACGGTGGATTGAATTTAAAGTTGATTTGTTCAGCACGAGAAGCTTGATGTATCAGGTTTGCCAGTTGATTCCTGGCACCGACGAAATTTGTCCCGCAATCCGCATGAATCACGCTACAACGTCCACGACGTCCGACAAAACGACGCAATGCTGCGATAAAACCTTCGGTAGACAAAGTAGAAACAACTTCGAGATGTACCGCTTTTGTCGCTAGACATACGAAGAGACAGAGATACGCTTTGTCCATCTTAGCTCCGCGATGTGAACCTAACTTAATACGAAAAGGACCGCCAAAGTCTACTCCTACCACGGAAAACGGTTTAACTTGGTTGACACGATAGGCTGGAAGATCGCTCATAAATGGCTGTAGTGGTTTCGGATTCGTTCGGTAACATTTTACACATTTGGATAAACGATTTCGAATAGTACGTTTTGCTGAAATTATCCAAAATTGTTGTAAAAGTAAAAAATGTGTGGTGTTAATACCCGTATGACAATAATTCTGATGAATGTGGTCGATAATAAGTGATGTCAGTGGATGATCAGACGGTAGAAGGGCAGGATGTTTTTGAGTATATCCTAGACCGGACCGAGAAATCCTGCCGCCCACCCTGAGCACTCCTTGTGAATCAATAAATGGGTTTAGTTTTCGAAAGGGTTTCGATAATGTTTGTTTCGCTTTTATTTTAGATATTTCCTCCGAAAAGGTACGATTTTGAACAAACATAACAATTTGCATTAACGCCTTATGACGTTCAACGTTGCTCAGAAAATGATTACGGTTACGATTGGCTTGAGACGAAATTCGTGAATTTTGAATAAAACGATTAACATAAGCTAAAATATTAACAATCTTGCGAAGTGATGAATAACGAGAGATAAGATTGTCAAAGAGTGAACTCATGCAATTGTCATCGGTAGGTACAGAAACTAGTGCTACTATTTTACGTTCTTCTGCTTTAACAACTTCTGCGTCATCTTGTGTTGTATCATCCGATGTTACGGGCCAAGATTCAATGGGTTGTGAAAGCCATCGGGGTCCCGCCCACCATAGGGAATTGTTGACAATTTCTTGTGGAAACTGTCCCCGTGAACAGATGTCTGCAGGATTATCTCCCGAACAGACATGATGCCAACATTCGATAGGTGTTATTTCCTGGATATGACTTACGCGATTGGCAACGAATGTTGTCCAACGTGATGAATGAGATCGAAGCCAGGAAAGCACGATTGTGGAGTCGGACCACAAATAAACGGTTTCGATTGGAATACGAGAAAGATATGTGTCACGAACGAATTTGTATAAATCAGAAAGAAGAACTGCAGCACACAGTTCGAGTCGAGGCAGTGAAGTACGCTTTAATGGTACGACACGTGCCTTGGAGCAGACGAGGAATACCTTTACAGTTCCGTCTGTATCGGTAACGCGTAAATAGATAACTGCACCATAAGCCAATTCAGAACTGTCACAAAAGCCGTGAATTTGATACGATTTAAAACTTAAACTAGTTAAGTTACGAGGAATTCTGAGTTGCGATAAAAACGATAATTGATTACGATATTTGTTCCATGCACTGATGACCTCGTCAGGTGGACTCTCATCCCAACTCACACCGATAATCCAGAGTTTTTGGATTAAGCATTTCGCTTGAATTGTGATTGGAGACAAGAACCCCAGCGGGTCGAATATTCTAGCTAGTTCGCTCAGAATAGAACGTTTTGTGCATGGCCGAGTAGAAGGTTTGACTTCAAAAAGGAACGTATCAGAATATGGGTCCCATTTAAGACCCAGAACTTTCAGTGTTGATGGTTCAGCAGAATCAAGGGAGACAGAACCCGTGAGACAATCTTCACTTGGAAGATCCGATAAAAGTTGCGGATGATTACTAACCCACTTTCTTAATTTGAAATGACCCAAACTAAACAAAGAAATAAGCTGCGATTTAGCTTGTTGAGCGTTTTCAATGGTGTCGCACCCACTGACTACATCGTCGATGTAGATGTCCGACATAACGATTCGTTGTGCGATGGGATACGCCTCGCCTTCATCGGTTCCTAGTTGACGCAAAGTGCGGCAAGCGAGGAACGGTGAGGAGGCTACGCCATACGTGACCGTGTTTAAACGATATTCTTGAAGCGCTTCACTAGGTGAAGCTCTCCAGAAAACACGCTGAAAGTCACGATGCTGTGGTACGATGAGAATCTGACGGTACATCTGACGAACATCTGCCATGAAAACAATAGAATGCTCTCGGAAACGCAAAAGAATATCCACAATATTTGTTTGTAGTTTTGGACCGATAAGCTGAGAGTCATTCAGTGAATTAAAATGCAGATCTTTGGCAGAGGCGTCAAAGACGACGCGAAGACGAGTAGTTGCAGAGTCTGGGCGCAAGACGCAATGATGTGGAATGTAGTATTTGCCATTGCCCATGTCATCAGCAGCAACCAATGACATGTGACCCGTTTCGATGTAATCAGCCATAAACTCTGAATATTGACGATGTAACTCTGGATCACGTGACAGTCGTCGTTCGATTGCATGGAATCGCCGTAATGCTACGTCACGAGAACCATTGAAGGTGGGTTCTGACTCGTTCTTGAACGGTAAGGCTACGATGTAACGACCAGATTCGTCACGAGTATGTGCCGATAAGAATTTGTGTTCACATAATGACTCGTCTGGCGTCAGAGAAGATGCCTTCGGTAAGGAATCTAGTTCCCAGAAACGTTGAACCAACGAATTCAACGAATCTTCGATTTCGAATGTAGAAGTTAACAAAGCATTAGAAGCTAATCGAGTTTTTCCTAGAAGTAACCAACCGAATATAGAATTAAACGCGGTAGGTTGATTGTTACTTCCTTTGATATGTTGGTTAAGAAGCGACTCAGCGAAAACATCAGCAGCCAGCAGTATATCAATTGGAGCAGGAATATCAAAACCTGGATCTGCTAATGGTAACGATTCGATATGTGACCAGCCCGATGTGTTTAGTTTTGCGATTGGTTGATCACAGCATATTTTCGCTAAAACGTGCATGTCTAAATTGAAAAGCACTCGATTTGATGAACCGATGCTACAAGTGACGTCACCGATGATTGAGGCAACTGCATCACCAAGTCCGCTTACGTTCGCAGGAGTCTTAGAACATTTTAAACCTAAACGTCTAAGTGCTGACTCAGTAATAAAATTGCTTTGACTGCCTGTGTCAAATAAAGCGCGAAAAGACTGCATATTCCCAGAAGAATCCTTAACGTGTACAAGTGCAGTCGCGAGCAGCACGGTAGTGTTGGCCGCGGCCCTCGACACCAGCGACGACGACGACTCGCTGCGCTTGTCGCGGTGCAGCAGAGTGTGGTGTTTGTGCTTGCACACCCGACACGAAAATATCGATTTGCAGTTCTTTAATTGATGCGACGGTTTCAGACAGTTGAAACACCATTTTCTCTCATTAACGATAGACATACGCTCATCAATTGATTTTTTAATAAATTCAGAACATGACGAAATGTAATGTGAATTACCACAGAAAGTACACTTGAGGAAATTTGCACCGACAGCGTTTGGTTTCTCCGCCGTTGCCGCGACGAGCGAATGCGTCACTACAGGACGTTTGAATTGATGCGGCGCGGGAGTGACCTTGAGTGGAGGCTTATTCGGTTTATTCAATTCTAAAAAATGTGTATCCCGTAATAAGGCCTCGCATTTAGATTGCAAAAAACCTTTCAAGTGTTCGTAAGTAGGTATTTCGATTTCTGAATATTTCTCTTCAAAGTTACGGCGTAAACCGGCGTCTAGTTTCGATAAAATATGATACACTAACACAAAGTCCCACTTGTCAATCGGTAAATTAATAGTTTTTAAAATGCACAAGTTTTCGTCGAGCATATCTAAAGATTTACGAAACTCACTAGGGTTTTTGCAATTAAAATCAACGTTTAAAACATCCCTCCAACACGTAAAAGCTAAGTCGCGTTTACCTTTGTATCGCGCAGTGAGCGCCTGGTACGCGTCGTGGTAGTGCTCGTGCGTCATCGGGAACGTCTTCACCGCGGACAATGCATCACCGCTCAGTGAAAATATCAAGTAGTGAAACTTCTCCGTATCCGAAAGAGTAGGCGAATTGTGTATCAACGCGTTAAAAGTATCGAAATATTCAGGCCATTGTTTGATGTTACCGGAAAAGGTCGGAAGTGAAATTTTCGGTAACCGTATGTTTGATGATGAACAACGATTAGATAAATTACTTGATTCGGTGTTAGTTAATTGTCGATATAACGATAAAACTTTAAAATACATTTCATCAAACTGTTCTTGAATATCGTTTTCTTCGTCTTCGGTTTCGTTTAAAATGTCTAAAATATTAAAATGAGCATGTTCGAAATTAGCAGCGATTTGCTTTATTTCTTGGTGATAAGAGAAAAATAGGTCGCGTTGAGAAATGTCACTTGAAGCTAAAACACCTATTTCCAAAGCCTTAACCAACCGTTTATAAGCGATAGTTCGTTTTCTACGTAAAACGCCTAAATCTTGTTGTGTGTACTCAACATCCATAGATTTAGATTTAGCTTTCTTAACAACACTTTGTTTTCTACTAGAATGCCTACTTAAAAGCGACATGATTAGTTTTGTTAATAATAAAACGAATTAAAATTAAATACAATAATTTTTAGTTACGTTCTTATGAATGTATGGTCTACAGCGAGTTGAAGTCAGACCCGTTCGATCGTATAGATAAGCGAGCGCGCTCACTATTGTTGTGGAATGTTGCCGCGTCTCGTATACTGTACAACACGCGCAACCGATACGTAAGCGCTCCCTTCCTAACCATACGCACACTATTGTTAAAGACTTACGATACAGTGAACAACGAATGATGATCACGACCTCAGTACGTGCTCCGTATAAAATGTTGTTTCACTAGCGTTGGTCAGTGTACACCCGTTGAATTTATACAGTCCACAACACCGAATGAGTTCAATTTGTATGAAAGTACATACAAATTGCCGAGTTTAGTTTGTTGTTCACCGTACAAAGCAACAAAAATTTTGAATAATGAAGTTCGAACGATTTGCAGCGCGCGCTCAGCGAGCCAGCAGCGCCTGCACGAGAATTATTATATTCTACCCGCAGATAAAATAAAATAAAAGTTCTAGAAAAAACGTTTTAGATGAATAGGTAAAATACGCAAATTAACGTAAGCCGAATAAGTAAAATTAAGCACCGATGATTAACGATGTGATTGCCTAATTTTGAGATCCTACGATAAAAATACAAAATATTTTAACCTATTCCCGATGATACGATATTACTTCTTAGTACGATGGTGATAAGTTCGAGAATTACTTAATGCTATTCTGGCGTTGATGAGTTTAAATGAATATAACTTAGAACCGACGAATAGATAATAGAATATCCTAAGCTATACCCTACGGTTAACCAGAAATACCATAAGTATTCGATGAATTAAGGTGGAAATCCCGGGTTTCGGCACCATAAAGATGTAGCAGTCGCACCAAGCCGAAATAGGGGTGGCCTTCTACTACACTGGGAGAGGTCTCGGAGACCTCGACGATTAACGTTAGGGACGTTAGGTTCTAGTCTCAGATGACAGTGGACAGGTAATCATACGTGCACGTACCTCGAACTGCCACTGCAGCTGCCGTTGACCTCCACCTTGAGCTGGGTTCTCGAGCCTCCGGTTGTGGTTATAAGAAGCAATCCAATATGATCACACGCGCCGATGAAGAGATCCGAAGGGATTTGGTAGGTAATCCACTACGGCCGAGTATAAAGTTCGCGTGTGCCGGTGTCGGTAGTTTTTGCTGCGCGCACGACGACAGCTAGGCACCGAGTGTGTCATTCATACGTCACGTATGACAGTTGAAAAGTCAACTGCGACCTGTCACTGTCACATGAGCATAGAACCTCTCGGATTTGAATTTGAATAAAATATGATTTGAAATACGAATAATTACGGTAACGGAACACTTTGGTTATCAGTTATAATGAGATCCAATAAAGTCGAGGATTCACCCGTGACACGTGTGGGTTCTTGAACGACCTGATAAAGATTTTGCTGTTCGAAGAAACACAGTAACTCACTGGCGGAACTTGCATCTGGTATGAGCAGGTTTACATTAAAATCTGTGAGAATAATAATGAAGTCGCAATATCCAAAAGTACTTACGGATTCACTTAAAGCGTCGATGGCAGCGGCTGTGGAAAGGCCCGACTCCGGTCTGTAAGCTGTGCCGATGGCAATACGCCCAGTACCAGGCACTCGCAACTCTAACCACATTTGTTCGAGCGCTGACGGTGGATGCTTTTTGACGCGTGCCTTCAATCCTCGTCGTACATAGAAACCCACACCTCCCCCTCTTCCGTCTCCAGGTCGTGGTGTGTTCTTGAGAATGTAACCGGGTATCATAGGCGCATACCTATCTTGACCCGATCTGGTCCAGGTCTCGTTTAAGGCTAGAATATCTGGTCCCAGCGTGTCTATTGAAACACGAAGTTCATCTATTCCCGTATTAAGTGATCGTACATTTAACAACCCGAGCTTAAATTTAGTATTTTTTTGCTTACCTGGCATAGTTAAAATTAAAAAAGTAAGTATAAATTATATAAGTAAAATTATTAAATGAAGTAAAAATAAATATAAAAGTAAATAAATTAAGTTTAGCAAAATAAAAATAAAAAATACGAATTATCTTTCCATTTTCAAAAACCATAAGTAAATATATAATATATTTTTTATTAAATATATAACAAATATAAAGTAACTCTTCACATAATCCATGCTTCAATATAACTACAACTGCACCTAAATTATAAAACAAAAATACACAACAAGATTTTAAGAATTTCATCGTATAAACAAAATATTTATGTTTTGAACCGTTACACTTATAATGAATGCCTATCCAACCACAAAACAAAATAAACCTTATATCATCAAATATAATAATAGCTTGAAAAATATTGAAAGTAGACAACTTACTGACCGTTAAGATATTAACACCTACTTTGGATATATAAATCAAAACAACATTTAGTCAAATAAGTTTTTCCAAATCATTTTCGCAGCGAATTTTGATTATTTTGCTCGTATCTGTTTTGCGTACTTGAATTATAGAATTTTTTATCCATACATACTTATAATCTTTTTCCTGCTTTGCACTACGCGCCTTTATATATAACAATTTGTTCTTAATAGTTAAATGTTCGTTGATGTAGAAACGTCTGATAGGGGAAGGGAGACACAGTTGTTCAGTGGAGAGCTCGCGGCGCGCGCGCGCGGCCGCCAGCACGGCGTCGCGCAGCGCCCGCGAGGTCAGCTGCACCACGATGTTGCGCGGGCGGTCCCCGCGGTGCAGGCCGGGCGCGGCGCGGGAGACGCTTTGGATATTTTCCACACTTATTTTCATGCCGATTATGTTACCAATGTTAAGGACGAGCCCTATGAGATTTTCGTTGCGAGTTTCCGGAATGTTCTGTATTTCCAAATTGCATTGCCTAGAAGTTTGGTCCATTGCATCGATGTTTTTCTGCATTTGTTCCATTTCCTTTTTCATTATTTTATTTTCATTTTGGAGCTCTTCAAATTGTGATGTTTTAGTTTCAAGAATCTCCAGACGGCTTTCCCAGCGGCTGAGGCGATCATTTAATAATTTGATTTCAGTTTGCAGCGGTTTCAGAAAAGTTTTAACGTCAGTTTTCCACTCTTCCCTTAAATCGAAAAACTTTTTGTCAAAAAAATCAATAAAATATTGTGTATCCAGGTTAACCATTGACGAGGGCATGTCACACAATGCTGAATTTGCTATTTTTCCATTTTCTTCCTCATTATTTACATTTTTCTTTTTCAATTTCGGGCTATCCTTTTTTGATTTGCATGTTGGGCATTTCCATTTTGCTTTGTTCATAGGAAGAATCTTATTGAACTCTGCTTCGGTAAGCCCCGCGCAAAAATAGTGCACAAGTTGAAAGCAATTATTACATTTTAATTGCACTTTTCCAGTGATGGAGTTGGTACAGATATAGCAATTCATAATCTCAATTTCAAAATAAGAATGTTAGTATTACTGTATTTGGTAGACAGGTGGTGCCCTCTCACTAACGAAGCAGCTAACAAGCGTTGCAATCGATTAGCATTAGTTATTCTGTTTTGATGTGGGTACCAACAGATGGCGTTGAAAATTGTTTTGTTTATGTTAAGTATTTTGTAAACTTCGTTGATTCCAAGAGATATTTCTTGATATTACGTAACACCAAAACACACTCTTATCACTGCCAGGCACTTTTTTTGTAGTTGTTCAGCAAATATTTTCCACAATGAAACTTGAGGGTAGTGGTAGCGTAGCATCAATCAAAATCATTAAATTGAGTTTTTGGGAACCACATCCAGTAAAATATATGTTTTTGGGTATTTGCACTCCTTAATCACTGCACAAGGTTTAAACCAACTAAACTTTGGACTGAAACTAGGTTTGTAAAACGTATATTTTAAATACATTTAGCGGAGCAAAGTAAACGACGAGTAAACAGTTCAAGCGCCCTCTGGCGAAAAAAGCCGGTTAGAAGTGTTTTTTATATGAAAAACTGTAACAAAAAATATATTCCTATAAATATAAAAACTGGCTTCAATCATGGGTCGACGGAGTCCCCCGCTACGCGGGACTCCTTTTTTTGGGCGGTATCAAAAAAGTAACCTAACTAACCTAACCTATTGATGTTCTAACCGGCTAAAACTAGGTGTAGCCGCACTTCGGGTATTAGCCGTAACATATACATTACCTAGGTAAAGTATTGAATTGACAATATTATGGACTTAGGTATTCTATATGTCGGAGATCGACTATGCTTATGGTTGATATAAGAAGAGTGCGGATTGCCAGTACCAAGTATAGTGCATGACAGAGTCTATGTGACATCGAGAGAGCAGCCGTCAGGGTGATGGAGATGATCTCAAGTCTTAGCGACGAACGGGTGTAATTCTTGGTGTCTTGGAATCTGGTGCCTTCCTGTGAATTGATCAAATGACCTACTGATTGCTATCAAGAGAATACAGTGCTGAAACAGAATAATTTCTTTTATTGAACTAGCTACCCACGTACGCCCACAATTCATAGATTGCCATAGAAGACGGCTCTGATGTCGAAGGTATTCTAGCTGCCTTCGTTATCAGTAGTGGGATCAGTGTTAGTCCAAAATGAAGAAGAAGAAAAGATAGAGAAATTGACCGTTGCTATGCATTGTTTGAAAAACAAAATGAAGACATGCGCACGCAGATGTACCGAAAAACAAATGCATGGAGCTACCTGATTGCAACCCTGGAAAGAAGGACATGGACGCGAGATCATGATGCGCAACTATAAATTGTGTTTTGAGAAAATTATTTATGTGGTAGTGAACATGTTGTCAAGATAAAAATTAAAGAAGAAAATAGCATCAACTTGGTCGTTAAGGATTGCATACCAAGGAATGTCATAAACTGAGAATTAAAGTTTTGATCACAAGCAGATTAATTTCTACCAAAGAACTAGCAAGACATCTCTATAACCTGTTTTGCCTTAAAAATCTGCATAGCGACAGATCCTGTGACAAAGAAACGTCAGTTGAAAATTGCAAGTCTATTATTTACGAATTCACAAACCTTTTAAAAGGGAGGAAGGAAGAATCGATAAAGAACAAAATAGCAGTAAAACTGTATCTGCACATGTGTCTCTAACAACATACATACAAGTAACATCCTTAAAGAGAGGAATAAGGGCAAGAGCAAGAACTAACTACCTATTCACATCTTATACCTAGTAGACCATACAAATCCTACAATCCAACAAAACAAACAAAAAAAATCGAGATGTCACAAGTTTCAAGATGTGCAATGGTTGTGGCAAGATGTATTGTGCGTAGAGTCAGCACAACCAAGAGTGGTGTCGGAGCTCCAAAGTCAATCGTGTTCTTCAATTGAGATACTGCGTCACGCTATCCGGTGAGAGTAGTTATATTGCTTTGAATAAAAGTTTTCCGAACTATGTGATGCTGTGTGATATAATTTGTTTCAGAAAAGCTGCTAGAATAGTGGAATTGCTGGATGGTTTGAATCTGGTAAAAAAAGAAACATTGAAGTACGCAGCAGTACCTACATTATTAAGTTATAACCGGACACAACTTGACTGGGTGATGTACAATATTTTGTAATATTTGGGGCTAAGTATGTTCTTTAATTCAATTATGTTTTGGCGGCAAAAGTAATGATGTCGATTTAAATGAAAGTCATTAAAAGAGGGCACACGCATCTGGCTGCTGTCTGCGCCTATCTATTTACCTTCCTAACTACATTTGTGTTTACAATTGTTCTTTAATTGGTATTTATTCTCTTAAACTTTTTTTATGTGTTGCATTTCTTATTTGATAGTTTCAAGTTAAACCAAGTTATTTACGCATAATAGAAATTATTGGTTTGACATTTAGTGTTGATTGATGTTTAATAATGGTATGGGTGCTGGTTTTATTTACAACTGTAATTCTAATGTGTTTTAATATATGTTTAAAATGTTTTAATATGTTCCGAGGATACATCAAATGGCGATTACAATAAACCAACGCTGGAGCCGCGATGACGAGCTGCGCCGACATGATGACCAAACCCAGCGATGCAGCAGCAGACAGCGAGGGCGCTGCATTGCTACATGTGAGGCAAGCCGCGCGCGCTGAGTTGCGGGTCGGCTTATGCATCGTGGGCCCTGTCACAGGTTGTCTTGAACTCAAAGGTGAATGCTATTGTTTCTTTTATGATTCTGGTGCTAAATGTTCGTTGGTAAAGAAAAGTTAAAACGGAACTTTAAAGTAACTAAAACGTTTTGAAAAGGTTTTAACTTTGATTTGTGTTACGATAAACATCGTTTTGATAGTATAAACTCACGATCTTGTTTAAGTTATCCCTGAGGGTCTAGTACCAGTTGATATATTAGACGGTAATGATGAGGATGAAGTTGCATCCGTTTAAATTTTGGTGTAGAGGTTCTTGGTTCGTTGGGTCGGAGACTGTACCAGAATATCGTGGCCGGTAGTTCTGGGTAGTACAGTCAGGTCTGGCTTTGTAGCTGGGAGTCGTGGACTCGACTCGGGCTCCTTTGAGGGGCAGTTGGTATGTGTGTGGCTTAATGACAAGCTGAGCTATTGAAATAGCTGTTGACCACGAACAAGACACCTTACAGTAATCACATAGATTTTATTTTTTTGTTGGTTGGATAAATGGTACTTTGCTTTCACTTATCTTGTTAAGTCACTTAACTATGTTGTAAATTTACCTCATTGTTTACTGAATAATTGTTTTAATGATGACGTTACGATAGATCGTTCAAAATGATTGACATTGCTGGTAGGTCATGTACCAGATGAAATTGATAATGCGTTGGCGAAGTTTAATTGTTTTGTGTAAACACGAGTGAGAGCTCTATCTGGCTGGTCGGGGTCTGTTGAGACCGAGTAGTCGTGTGTTGTCTGAGGATGAGCACGGGCGATCCATGTGGTGGATGCGTATGTGTAGAGCAATGGTGATATTGCTGGTCGGCCGGGGCCGTGGAGATAGAGAGGTGTTCACTCGTGTCGTGGCGTGTCTCAATGATTGATTTATTGTGATAAAGTGAAATGACCTTTATTGATGGTACATGATCTATACTGATTTAAGTGTTGTAATATTACTGTTTTATGATAGTCTAATTTACTTAGACAAGTAGTTAAAACAATAGTTCAGAGAATGAGTTTAAATTTTGGTTTGCGTGTGAAGTAGAGTCGTGATTGTTGGTCAGAATTGGCCGAGCTGAACAAGTAGATACTGTCGTTTTGTGTTTGTCCACAGTATACTACACGAGGACGTGTACACGCAGGATGGCCGTGTCGGAGATCGACTATGCTTATGGTTGATATAAGAAGAGTGCGGATTGCCAGTACCAAATATAGTGCATGACAGAGTCTATGTGACATCGAGAGAGCAGCCGTCAGGGTGATGGAGATGATCTCAAGTCTTAGCGACGAACGGGTGTAATTCTTGGTGTCTTGGAATCTGGTGCCTTCCTGTGAATTGATCAAATGACCTACTGATTGCTATCAAGAGAATACAGTGCTGAAACAGAATAACTTCTTTTATTGAACTAGCTACCCACGTACGCCCACAATTCATAGATTGCCATAGAAGACGGCTCTGATGTCGAAGGTATTCTAGCCGCCTTCGTTATATATAATATCTAGGTATTATATAGAATAACTGGATTATAGGAACAGATTGCCGGTAACATATACATACCTATATTAGTACCTACCTAAGATTATTTTTTAAGGTTCTTTATGACGATTTGCCTAAAACGAGTCATATTTCATATTCATGTAATATTAGCAGTTTGTTTTAATTTTGTTATTAAAATTGAACGTAAAAACAAAAAACACATCTGCCTCAAAGCCCTACCTGCAAGTTTTATGTACTCGTATATCGATCCCATATTACACTATGGTTCAATATCCATCCAGTGCAGTTTTATAGCAGTGGACCCAATTATTATTCATGAAGACTGCGGAGTTTACGGCTCATTTACCATCGATGTTGGGAGACTGGCTATTAGCACTATCTACACTGTGGCCTGACAAAGATCGGTTGGGTCAGATTGGACTTTGTTATGCAAAATGATAAAACAAAGTAATAGCTGAGGTACTGCAATAGGTAGTATAATCGATGATTAATTATGATCATCATCTTTCGTGTTGATAATATGTGGCTTATCGTAAGTCTTAAAGTAAACTCTAATTTGCAAAATTTGAGCACTGCTGAAAATTACTAGTAGGTATTATAAATATTAAATATTGTATCTTATAATCAAGCAAACTGCTGTAATGATAGTGGAAAGACAACATTGTTTGGTCGCAACAACGATACTCAACCAACCAATCGGCAAAACAACCTCCTTTTCTGCTTTATACTTATAGGTAGACATTAAGAAATTACACAATATTTATTCCACCTATGTTATGTGTAAATAGCAACTGAATATAATTCAAACATCGTGTCGGCAAAGTTGCAATTGGTTCGTATTAAGCTTGGCGTATGACCTGGATATCCGATTGGCACTATCCGCCTCATTTCTTGTAAATCTCCAACTATTGGGAATCAAAGGCTAACTTTGTTGCTTCGTTAGTGTTCCAAGTGTCAATTCATTGACTAGTTAAATCAATATGGCAATTCATGATTGCTACTTCATTATCTTTGTTTATAGGTTTGAAAGTTTCTTCAAATGAATTACTTACGCTACGTAATTATGTTTCTTATGCAAATAAGCACTAATAATAACGTTAAATTCATATACGTGTCTAAGGTTAAGCTTGAAATGGTATCTCTACGTTCATTTCTAACCATTTCCAGCGTTGATAACCATTACTAAGTCCCTGCTAAGTCCACGTATCACAAAGGCTTACTGGATTTACTTTATTACGTTCACTTATTCACAGAATAGGGGGAGTGACGACCGGCCGACAGTTAGACGCAATTTTCTTAATTAAATGTATCACTGATGCCATCTCAGTGTACGAGGGGCGAATCTCCAAATCCGGGGTTAATTACGACATTAGTAAATTGCCACATAAAGAATTTTCCTGCACGAGTGTGGACGAGACTCTCGGCATTTCTTTGTTAACCGAGATGGTGCCAGCGATTTCTTTCTTTACACGTTTCAAACTAAAAATGTTTGAGGAAAAAGAACTCTCGGTACCTGAAAAGTTTGATAAGTCAATTATGGTCCAGGTTACTCAATTACCTCAAAAACCTATTACGGCGCGGGTCGACATTTTTCAAAATTGGTAAGAGGTTAACTTTGAGTCAAAGATAAGTCAATTTAAATGTAAAAGAGTTGAGTTGGCGAAATGTTGGGCATTAAAAAGCTATAGGTATCATAAAATTTTGAGGGCTCTAAAACTGCCAATTTCAAATAACATGTGAATGAATGCTTGATAAGATTCAATCGTTTCAACCCTTTGTGGGATCAATGACAAACTAAAGGTATTCCTTTTATATCCCACTACCTGTTTATAGCTTAATAATTAAATACTATTTCTATTTAGGTTGATCCTATTTAAAGATTGTGTGGGTAGACGGTCTGGTAGGCATTCGTTTGGAAGGCTTTTTTCGTAGGAACTTTTGAACAAATCTACAACAAAAAATCAAATACAATAAATACTTTTTCCCAAAAATTATATTAACTATAAAATGTTTGTTTTGTAATAGTTCATCCTAAAATCTATACATAGTTAAAAATAGCGTCTTTCACAGTATCTTCGTTTGCTATATTGTAACTTTTTGTGTTAGTATAAACATTATTACTTTTGTTTTTCCTCATTGTTATATTCTAACAATCTAAAAATATAACAAAGTTTTTTTTATAAAGAATAATTATTTTATAAGAGAACAAAAGCGTAATCCAATTCATATAAATCTGAGTGTACCTTCCTGCTGCTATATTGGACAAAGCTCGAATTTGTATTTATCTACGTCCGGGTAGTTTCAAACACTCAAAGGAGTTCACGGTGGGTCAGTCATCTGAATTTCAACCTGTTTACCTGAAGAGGACAATTTCAGGACTTAAAGATTTTTTGATAAAGTGAGATAAAGTAAAAAGTTAAGTTTATAATATTAAAGTAATTTTATAGGTTTTAGAATCTTTTCTTTTTACAGGAATAAATAACTTATATAAAATAATGATGTATAATTTTTTTCATTTCAACGAAGATAAAATAAATTTCTATAACAAGTTGTCTAATTTCATAAAAATCGATTCTGCGACTTCATTTACATCATACAGGCTCTTCGATTGATTTCTAGTGAAGTAAACATATGGAATAGTGACTACTTGATAGAGCAATTGCTCTTTAAGTTTTATCTAAATAACCTCATTTAAAACTTAAACAAGCAATTCATAACATAACGTTACGAAAATTAAATTGGATAAGATATCTTAATTGAGTACCTAAAACTGATATTTGTTACTTTAATGTTAGTTATTATTAAAATAATATGAGGTAATAACACTTTTTCTATCACTAATTAACAAACTTAGGTACCTAATTGTATTATTTTAAAGTTTAAATTATATTTGTGACTACCGACTATAAAATCCTAATGGTATGATTTTTTGCTGCATTTAATTTACCGTGACTTGTACCTATAAGAATTTGCTAACAATTAGCTAGTATATATGTTACGGCTAATACCCGAAGTGCGGCTACACCTAGTTTTAGCCGGTTAGAAACATCAATAGGTTAGGTTAGTTAGGTTACTTTTTTGATACCACCCAGAAAAAGGAGTCCCGCGTAGCGGGACTCCGTCGACTCATGATTCAAGCCAGTTTTTATATACATAGGTATAATTTTTTTTTACACTTTTCCATATAAAAAACACTTCTAACCGGCTAAAACTAGGTGTAGCCGCACTTCGGGTATTAGCCGTAACATATACAAAACGAGTATAGGTTGGCACTTAGTTTGATTATCACTATCTGCAAATAGCACATATTCATCCCGATTCAAAGCAGTTCACGAATATTCGGGCGAGCGTAGGTAAAGGTTGGTAAGTGGGTATCAATGCAATGAAAATGTCGAGCCGATTTAGCTTCATTTACCGCGAATGCCAAGTTGTCACTGTCGTTGCAATGTGGTAGGGCCAGTAATGTAGGATTCCTTTGGATATATCACATGAGCTTTTACCTATACAATACAAAACACTAAAATGAGGAAGCCAATTTGGTTTCTAGTTTTGTTCTGCCAGTATTGAGATTAAATTATTTTTTTGTGGTTTGATAACAATAGTTCATAAGCTTTGCATAATCATAGTATTATTTGTTCAAACAGAAAGTTAGCATGAAATGCAGGAAGTTAATTGACACAGCTATATAGAATTGACACAGCTATATAGAACAAAGTTATAATTAATAAGTCTCCCTATTCTGGTAACTTTCAATACTCTAACTAATAGAAAGGTTGTTTTATTAAAACTAATTTGTATCGGAAACTTTCATTATTTACACCTTATTTTCTTTTAACATTTCTCGTAATGTCCTTCGCAAAATCTTGCCGCGTTGATTCCTTGGTAGAACGTCGAGGAAGTAAATACCTCCAGTTAATTCCATGTATTTTGAAACCTGTTGTAAAATTAAAGAAATAATAATAATATCTTGAAAGTGTAGTATCTTATATTAAAAAGTTTTGATTTTCTAAGTTAATGAAAGTAACAAGATAAAATGTCTTCATTTGATTTGGCTTAGGTAAGTCAAATAACATAATAGGAACACAAAGTTCAAAAAGCATCAATATTAAAAGGTTACCTGTCCAGCAACATATTCCTTAAGTTCCTCAGCCGAGTAGTTGGTTCCAGGTTGTCTGACTACGAAGGCTGTGGGTAACTCATCCATGTCTTCATCAGGCTTACCAACTACTCCAGCTTCTTTCACTCCTGGATGTAGAAGCAGCAGAGTTTCCAGTTCCAATGGTGCAACCTGATGAAAAATATTTTTTAAAATTGTCTCTTACTTGACAGTTATTTACCGATATATTTATAAATTTTAGGTAATAAGTAATTTTATATTTTATATATTTTATTTATTTTACTTACGATAAAACCACCATGATTAATGATTTCCTTGATTCTTTCGATGATAAATAAGTAGCCATCATCATCATAGAATCCTAGATCTCCAGTTTTGAAAAATCCATCTTCATCTAAGTAAGTTGAAGGATCAACTCCAATGTATCCTTTCATTAGGACTGGTCCTCGAAGCCTTATTTCTCCATTTTGGTTTGGACCAAGAGCTACTCCTGTGGTTAAATCTGCTATCTGTATGAAAAAAAAACGATGATAGTAACAGTTGGAAGGCTTTGTGATATCAAATTATAAAGTAAAAATTACTTTAAATGTATATCCAGGTGTAGGCATGCCTACACTTCCAAGTCGTGTGCCTTTGGTTCCCCAAACTTCGGATGATAGCTCACCAGCTTCAGTCATACCGTACCCTTGCATGATGGTTTTGATGGTCGGAAATCTGTATAAAAATATCAGATTAAATTAAAACATGTATCAATTCAATGTATAAGTTCATACAGGTTGTCATGCAACCACTACTTTGGGTTCATTACCTTTCCATGATTTTTGCCATTGTTTTGGCATGAAGAGGTGAAGACCGAGAGTACAGTACTTTCAAAGAACTCAAGTCATATTTATCCATACCCTCAGCTTTAGACAGATATCCGATAGCAGCAGGCACCGACAATTTAATATTAACTTTACATTTTTCTATTATTTTAGGTAATACTTCCATGGATAACTTATTGGCGTATACAACTTTTCTGCCCATTGAGAAGAATTTGAATGCCATGAAAGTACAATAGTTGTGGTACCATTCACCAAAAACTAGAGCTGTTTGTAAATCTGGATCTTTGAAGCTGTAATGTTATGAAACACAAATGAGTTTAAATACACAAATTCATACCATAATATCAGTATCAAAACTAAAGGCATAGACAATAGTGGAGTTAAACCAATAACAAACCAACTCAATGGAATATTACCTAATGAGAGAAAGTTATCAATGAATAATCTATGACAGTTAAAAATGAATGTGACATGCACTTATTTAAACACTCTTTTTTAATTACGATTCTGTTTTATGCAACTTTTGTTCTTGCATAAAAACGAAAACACAGGCCCGTGCTCCCATTGAATTTGTTTTTACAATATTAGGTAGTTAACCCGCAGTCAAATATTACACATTATCGTAGGTAGTAGTAATATTTGATCAATGCTATTTTTAAAGTAGATACGAATACTAACCCATCTGGCAAACTGTTGAGGATACAATTTAGATGCGTAAGTAAAATGCCTTTCGGCATCCCAGTTGTACCGGATGAATACAAAATAAGAGCCACATCACTCTGTCCTTTCACAGGCACGGGTTCAAAGAGATCGACGTCAATATTTTTATCCGCTAAGATTTTCTTCAGGGGAATAGCCGAACCTAACTCATCCTCGAATGTCAAGAAAGTGTGTATGAATTCAGATTTTTTTAAAATATCTTCGTAGTTGTCCCAGAATTTTTTTGACATGATGAATACGTCAGGCTTGACTATACCGATTTTGTGCTTCAGAACAGCTGTAAACGGACTTTGGTTAATTTTTTATACAAATAAGACAGATAGGTAACATTCCAAGTTAGCTAGGAAATATGTAAATACAATGCTCTCCTTATCTTACTTTTATCATTCCTACCTATCTTTATTTGTTTGTAGATCATGATAATTTTATATGCTACCGACTTTTATCTTCATTTAGCAACAGATTTTTCTGATTTTCAAAATCTAAGATAGGTGGAAAGATATAGGTAGCGATATCTTAAGGAAATTAAGAAACAAACCTGAGCCTATGAGTGGGTCGTAAGGTGTTGCCGTAGCGCCAACTAACATAATAGCGATTTCTGTGCCAAGAAAATTTAACCTTCTTTCTGATGCCACGGCTACCGTGCTTCCTGGCCCTACACCTAGCTCCTTCAAAGCCATGGCTAGGTTAACAGCATATTGCATGAATTCTCCATACGTCATTGTTTCTCCCGTTTCTCCATTTTCCTAGAATAATGACTGATTGAGGCATTCTTTTTTGTTATTGTTTAGCTTGATGTGGCGTTTTGGATGTTCCCAACGCCATCTGTATTATCATATGTCAAACTAGTCTGTCGCGCTCCCTAGCGAGCGAGCTTGTATCTAACCGACTCAATCACTCACTGGTCTATGTTTCTCTCTCTTGGTTCAACCGGCGTCTGAGCCGACACGTTTGTTATTAATTATTTATACGCAAGTACTGTATTTTAATTATTTCGTGTGTCGTTTGTTGTATTTGGAGTCAACAATAAATATCTGTTTGAAAGTACCCAAAGCTTTCATTACATCACCACAAACGACCCCAAAGTGGTGACCGCCGACTTTAGCGGCAGCACGCAACATTGCACGCGGAGCCCTACCGGATAGCCCGCAACCAACATTCAACCGCCCAGCTCGACGTCTTCAGCCAGGGGACACGGTCCCGCAGCATCGTCGGTGGACGAGCGGGCGCACAATCCGTGCTCCCGGCTACGCATCGTGTACTTCGTGGCGCCGATTTGGAGCGGCGTCACTCATCACGCATCCCGCCTTGCTGCGTTCCGTAAGCGCGCGGGTTGCGTACCCCAGTGCGAGCGCAATTTTACAGTGTTAGTGTGTGTTATAAGTGTGTGCATGTGGTGCATGAGGTGCATGATTAAGGGACCTATTCCTTGGTGACAGAATCCATCATCAAAATCATCATTCGTCTTTCGCGCCGCCATTTTGGACGCTTGTTCGCTCCGTCACTCAATCAATCTATCAACCAACGAACTGAAGAGTGAATGTCAGTCTGGAGACTGAATTGATTGATTTATTTACAAACAATAACCTTATTTTGGTATGTACATTTTAGTTTTGTAAATCTATGTTTTTTTTTTTATTTAATGCACGACGCTGATTTTCCGAATGTTTTGGGAATAGGTACATATTAACACTTTTTATTATTATTTTTACTTTTGTGCACGGTTTTATGTTAACTCTTCGTACGCATGTATTCTTTGCGCTATTGGCATTAATTAAGCTACTTTCACACAATTTCTTTTTGTTTGTTTTATATATATTTTTTTGAAATTATCTTTTAAGTTACACCATGTCTTCCCCTGAGGAACTGTCAATTGCGGAAAAGACTGACACAGTTTTGGTCAACAGAATATCGATCAGAGCTCCAGTTTTTTGTAAGGAAAAACCTGCTCTTTGGTTTGCAAGTCTAGACTCACAATTTGTGTTGAACAACATCACATCTGAGACTACCAAATTCCACCATGCAGTGTCCCAATTGGACATTAATTGCACTAAAGAAGTGGAGGATTTAATTCTCAATCCACCCGCAAGTTCACCTTACACAAAATTAAAAGAAACAGTAATTTCAAGATTTTCGAATTCTTATGAAGAAAATATTCGACGTGTCCTAGAAAAGGAGCAAATGGGGGACAGGAAACCTTCTGCATTTCTGAGGAGTATGCAGTCTCTTGCTGGCCCTGCATTTCCAGAGAAAATATTAAAAACTATTTGGTCCAACAGACTTCCACAACGGGTACAAATAATCCTGGCTGCCCAGCAGCAGCAAGAGCTACAATCATTATCAAGCCTGGCAGACCAGCTTGTAGAAATTATTGATACTCCTGAAGTCCATGCGGTTACTTCAAGTTCTGCATATACCAACTCCGCAATTGCTGCTCTTCAGCAGCAAGTTGAGCAGCTTACCTGCGCTGTGGCAGCATTAACTACACGGAGCAGTCGGCGCGACAGCCCACGTAGACGCAGCCGTAGCCGGCGGAGGAGCCAGTCGCGTCCCCGCGACCCCAACTTGTGCTGGTACCATGACAACTATGGCACCAGGGCACAGAAATGCACCCACCCATGTAGCTGGTCAGTGGGTCTCAATAGTGACAACTCGGGAAACCAAAGGAGCAGTCGGTAGTGGCGAGTACCGACTGCCCCACACCTAGTCGCCGCTTGTTTGTTACGGACAGGTACACAAACAACAAGTTCCTTGTTGATACTGGTTCCGACATATGTTGTTTCCCCCGAAGGTTATTAAAAGGCCATTTCACCAGCAGCGGCTATGACTTATCTGCAGCAAATGGCAGTACTATTAAGACCTATGGCTGCATAACACTTCATTTGAATTTAGGCTTACGTAGAGCATTCAAGTGGAATTTTTTGATTGCAGACGTTAGTACGCCAATAATTGGTTCAGATTTCCTCAGCTTCTACCACCTACTGCCCGACTGCAGACACCAGTGCGTACTAGATGGCACCACCAAGCTTATAGTCCCGGCTTCCCTTGCCCATGTCTCACAGGACAGCATCAAGGCTGTGACGTGCAGGAACTCTGCATATGCTGATCTGCTCGCTGAGTTTCCTGAAATTTCACGCCCTCCTGGACCAGACAGGGTAATAAAACATTCCACATTTCATTACATAAATACCACTGAAGGACCTCCTGTTACTACACGCGCACGACGTTTAGCGCCCGATAAACTTAAAGCTGCACAAAAAATTTTTGCTGAGATGGTTGAATCAGGCTCAGCTCGACCATCCATGAGTTCTTGGGCAGCCCCCCTTCAGATGGTGCCCAAAAAGGATTTAACACTCCGGCCATGTGGAGACTACAGAGGCCTCAATGCTCGGACTATACCAGATAAATATCCTGTCCGGCACATAGGTGACTTCAATCACAGCCTTGCTGGATGCACTGTGTTTAGTACCATAGATCTCGTTAAAGCCTACCAGCAAATACCAGTCCACCCTCCAGACGTTTGCAAAACAGCAATAATTACACCATTTGGGTTGTACGAGTTTCCCTATATGTCATTCGGGCTCAGGAATGCGGGACAAACATTCCAGCGCTTTGTGGATGAGGTAGTGCGCGGCCTGGAATTTTGTTTTGCCTACCTGGATGATATACTGGTTTTCTCAAGAGACCACACCCAACACCGCGAACATCTGCGTATACTCCTAGCGCGCCTTAATAAGTATGGCGTTATCATTAACCCAGCCAAATGCGTCTTCGGCGCTCAGAAGTTGACCTTTCTGGGATATGAGGTCAGCGCCGCAGGTACTCAACCTCCCAAAGACCGCATTCAAGCTCTGCTGGACTATCCACCCCCCAAAACCGTTCAAGGCATGAGACGTTTTTTAGGAATGGTTAACTTCTACCGCCGTTTCCTTCCAGGTGCCGCTAAGTTCCAGGCACCTCTCATCGACGCAGTTGCCGCCACGCAAAGCAAAGGTGCAAAACCATTTCCATGGACAGCAGAACTTCAAAGCAGCTTTGAAGCCTGTAAAAAGAGCTTGATGTCTGCAACCAGGCTGTCTCACCCAAGTGATAGCGTCAAGCTCGGCCTTTTCGCTGATGCATCTGGTACACACATTGGTGCATGTCTTCAACAACGGACCGGTGACGATGATGATTGGCAGCCAATTGCATTTTTCAGCCAAAAGCTGAAAGAAAAACAAAAAGAGTGGCCGACCTATTATCGAGAGCTTCTCGCCGTGTATGAAAGCGTACAACATTTCAGGCATTTCTTAGAGGTCCAGCATGTTACTATTTTTACTGACCATAAGCCACTCATATTCGCTTTCGCACAACGGCGAGACAAGCTCCCACCCGCTCAACTCAATCAACTGTCTTTCATCAGCCAGTTCACCACCGACATAGTCCACATCAGCGGTGAAGAAAATATAGTGGCAGACGCCATGACGCGGATTGAGGCCATCTCGCTGGAAGAAGACTACACAGCTTTAGCCGAAGCTCAGGCTTCAGATCAAGAACTAGCCCAGCTGATTAGTAGCAACAACTCTTCCCTACGACTAGAGCCCATCCCAATAACTGGAACGGACATTATTATCATTTGCGACACCACAACCGGTAAACCACGTCCATATTTACCTACATCTTTTCGCCGACCTGCTTTCCAGAAGCTGCACAACCTTAGCCACCCGAGTGCGCGCGGAAGCGCTCGCCTGGTGGCTGACCGTTACGTTTGGCCGCTTATGCGTAAAGATTGCAGTTCGTGGGCACGCTCTTGTGTCGCCTGCCAGCGCAGTAAAGTTGCGCGTCATAATTCCACACCTCTGGGGAATTTCCCATGTTCATCCAGACGATTCCAACACGTACACCTGGATATTATTGGTCCCCTCCCTCCCTCGAAGAACTTCACCTACTGTCTCACAGCAGTGGACAGATTCTCTCGTTGGCCGGAAGTGTGGCCCATGTCGTCCAAAGACCTGTCTATGCTTCGGCGGTGACCGCCGACTTTAGCGGCAGCACGCAACATTGCACGCGGAGCCCTACCGGATAGCCCGCAACCAACATTCAACCGCCCAGCTCGACGTCTTCAGCCAGGGGACACGGTCCCGCAGCATCGTCGGTGGACGAGCGGGCGCACAATCCGTGCTCCCGGCTACGCATCGTGTACTTCGTGGCGCCGATTTGGAGCGGCGTCACTCATCACGCATCCCGCCTTGCTGCGTTCCGTAAGCGCGCGGGTTGCGTACCCCAGTGCGAGCGCAATTTTACAGTGTTAGTGTGTGTTATAAGTGTGTGCATGTGGTGCATGAGGTGCATGATTAAGGGACCTATTCCTTGGTGACAGAATCCATCATCAAAATCATCATTCGTCTTTCGCGCCGCCATTTTGGACGCTTGTTCGCTCCGTCACTCAATCAATCTATCAACCAACGAACTGAAGAGTGAATGTCAGTCTGGAGACTGAATTGATTGATTTATTTACAAACAATAACCTTATTTTGGTATGTACATTTTAGTTTTGTAAATCTATGTTTTTTTTTTTATTTAATGCACGACGCTGATTTTCCGAATGTTTTGGGAATAGGTACATATTAACACTTTTTATTATTATTTTTACTTTTGTGCACGGTTTTATGTTAACTCTTCGTACGCATGTATTCTTTGCGCTATTGGCATTAATTAAGCTACTTTCACACAATTTCTTTTTGTTTGTTTTATATATATTTTTTTGAAATTATCTTTTAAGTTACACCATGTCTTCCCCTGAGGAACTGTCAATTGCGGAAAAGACTGACACAGTTTTGGTCAACAGAATATCGATCAGAGCTCCAGTTTTTTGTAAGGAAAAACCTGCTCTTTGGTTTGCAAGTCTAGACTCACAATTTGTGTTGAACAACATCACATCTGAGACTACCAAATTCCACCATGCAGTGTCCCAATTGGACATTAATTGCACTAAAGAAGTGGAGGATTTAATTCTCAATCCACCCGCAAGTTCACCTTACACAAAATTAAAAGAAACAGTAATTTCAAGATTTTCGAATTCTTATGAAGAAAATATTCGACGTGTCCTAGAAAAGGAGCAAATGGGGGACAGGAAACCTTCTGCATTTCTGAGGAGTATGCAGTCTCTTGCTGGCCCTGCATTTCCAGAGAAAATATTAAAAACTATTTGGTCCAACAGACTTCCACAACGGGTACAAATAATCCTGGCTGCCCAGCAGCAGCAAGAGCTACAATCATTATCAAGCCTGGCAGACCAGCTTGTAGAAATTATTGATACTCCTGAAGTCCATGCGGTTACTTCAAGTTCTGCATATACCAACTCCGCAATTGCTGCTCTTCAGCAGCAAGTTGAGCAGCTTACCTGCGCTGTGGCAGCATTAACTACACGGAGCAGTCGGCGCGACAGCCCACGTAGACGCAGCCGTAGCCGGCGGAGGAGCCAGTCGCGTCCCCGCGACCCCAACTTGTGCTGGTACCATGACAACTATGGCACCAGGGCACAGAAATGCACCCACCCATGTAGCTGGTCAGTGGGTCTCAATAGTGACAACTCGGGAAACCAAAGGAGCAGTCGGTAGTGGCGAGTACCGACTGCCCCACACCTAGTCGCCGCTTGTTTGTTACGGACAGGTACACAAACAACAAGTTCCTTGTTGATACTGGTTCCGACATATGTTGTTTCCCCCGAAGGTTATTAAAAGGCCATTTCACCAGCAGCGGCTATGACTTATCTGCAGCAAATGGCAGTACTATTAAGACCTATGGCTGCATAACACTTCATTTGAATTTAGGCTTACGTAGAGCATTCAAGTGGAATTTTTTGATTGCAGACGTTAGTACGCCAATAATTGGTTCAGATTTCCTCAGCTTCTACCACCTACTGCCCGACTGCAGACACCAGTGCGTACTAGATGGCACCACCAAGCTTATAGTCCCGGCTTCCCTTGCCCATGTCTCACAGGACAGCATCAAGGCTGTGACGTGCAGGAACTCTGCATATGCTGATCTGCTCGCTGAGTTTCCTGAAATTTCACGCCCTCCTGGACCAGACAGGGTAATAAAACATTCCACATTTCATTACATAAATACCACTGAAGGACCTCCTGTTACTACACGCGCACGACGTTTAGCGCCCGATAAACTTAAAGCTGCACAAAAAATTTTTGCTGAGATGGTTGAATCAGGCTCAGCTCGACCATCCATGAGTTCTTGGGCAGCCCCCCTTCAGATGGTGCCCAAAAAGGATTTAACACTCCGGCCATGTGGAGACTACAGAGGCCTCAATGCTCGGACTATACCAGATAAATATCCTGTCCGGCACATAGGTGACTTCAATCACAGCCTTGCTGGATGCACTGTGTTTAGTACCATAGATCTCGTTAAAGCCTACCAGCAAATACCAGTCCACCCTCCAGACGTTTGCAAAACAGCAATAATTACACCATTTGGGTTGTACGAGTTTCCCTATATGTCATTCGGGCTCAGGAATGCGGGACAAACATTCCAGCGCTTTGTGGATGAGGTAGTGCGCGGCCTGGAATTTTGTTTTGCCTACCTGGATGATATACTGGTTTTCTCAAGAGACCACACCCAACACCGCGAACATCTGCGTATACTCCTAGCGCGCCTTAATAAGTATGGCGTTATCATTAACCCAGCCAAATGCGTCTTCGGCGCTCAGAAGTTGACCTTTCTGGGATATGAGGTCAGCGCCGCAGGTACTCAACCTCCCAAAGACCGCATTCAAGCTCTGCTGGACTATCCACCCCCCAAAACCGTTCAAGGCATCAGACGTTTTTTAGGAATGGTTAACTTCTACCGCCGTTTCCTTCCAGGTGCCGCTAAGTTCCAGGCACCTCTCATCGACGCAGTTGCCGCCACGCAAAGCAAAGGTGCAAAACCATTTCCATGGACAGCAGAACTTCAAAGCAGCTTTGAAGCCTGTAAAAAGAGCTTGATGTCTGCAACCAGGCTGTCTCACCCAAGTGATAGCGTCAAGCTCGGCCTTTTCGCTGATGCATCTGGTACACACATTGGTGCATGTCTTCAACAACGGACCGGTGACGATGATGATTGGCAGCCAATTGCATTTTTCAGCCAAAAGCTGAAAGAAAAACAAAAAGAGTGGCCGACCTATTATCGAGAGCTTCTCGCCGTGTATGAAAGCGTACAACATTTCAGGCATTTCTTAGAGGTCCAGCATGTTACTATTTTTACTGACCATAAGCCACTCATATTCGCTTTCGCACAACGGCGAGACAAGCTCCCACCCGCTCAACTCAATCAACTGTCTTTCATCAGCCAGTTCACCACCGACATAGTCCACATCAGCGGTGAAGAAAATATAGTGGCAGACGCCATGACGCGGATTGAGGCCATCTCGCTGGAAGAAGACTACACAGCTTTAGCCGAAGCTCAGGCTTCAGATCAAGAACTAGCCCAGCTGATTAGTAGCAACAACTCTTCCCTACGACTAGAGCCCATCCCAATAACTGGAACGGACATTATTATCATTTGCGACACCACAACCGGTAAACCACGTCCATATTTACCTACATCTTTTCGCCGACCTGCTTTCCAGAAGCTGCACAACCTTAGCCACCCGAGTGCGCGCGGAAGCGCTCGCCTGGTGGCTGACCGTTACGTTTGGCCGCTTATGCGTAAAGATTGCAGTTCGTGGGCACGCTCTTGTGTCGCCTGCCAGCGCAGTAAAGTTGCGCGTCATAATTCCACACCTCTGGGGAATTTCCCATGTTCATCCAGACGATTCCAACACGTACACCTGGATATTATTGGTCCCCTCCCTCCCTCGAAGAACTTCACCTACTGTCTCACAGCAGTGGACAGATTCTCTCGTTGGCCGGAAGTGTGGCCCATGTCGTCCATTACAGCCGAAGAGGTAGCGGAAACCTTTATTGCAGGATGGATTGCGCGTTTCGGTGTACCACAGGTCATAACAACTGACCAAGGACGCCAGTTTGAATCTGCTTTATTTGCCAAACTCACAAACACCTGCGCCATCAACCGCACACGGACGACGAGCTACCACCCGCAAGCAAATGGCATGGTAGAGCGCCTACACAGGCAACTGAAGGCTGCTATGATGTGCCACGCCAGTTCGTGGAGTCAAGCTCTTCCACTAGTTCTTCTTGGCATCCGCACAGCTCTTAAGGAGGACTTGCAATGCTCTAGTGCAGAAATCGTGTATGGTGAACCTCTGCGGTTACCCGGAGAGCTCATCGTTCCCACACCGCCATCCCACCGTGATGACTCGCTAGACTTGGTCTCGAGGTTGCGTTCCCATATGTCCCAGCTTCGCCCCGTCCCCGCGTCACGGCACACACAGCCTTCGACATTTGTCTACAAAGACCTGTCTAAGTTTGAAGCATGTAAAAAGAGCTTGATGTCTGCCACCAGGCTGTCTCACCCAAGTGATGGCGTCAAGCTCGGCCTTTTCACTGATGCATCTGGTACACACATTGGTGCATGTCTTCAACAACGGACCGGTGACGATGATGATTGGCAGCCGATTGCATTTTTCAGCCAGAAGCTGAAAGAAAAACAAAAAGACTGGCCGACCTATTATCGAGAGCTTCTCGCCGTGTATGAAAGCGTACAGCATTTTAGACATTTCTTAGAGGTCCAGCATGTAACTATTTTTACTGACCATAAGCCACTCATATTCGCTTTCGCACAACGGCGAGACAAGCTCCCACCCGCTCAACTCAATCAACTGTCTTTCATCAGCCAGTTCACCACCGACATAGTTCACATCAGCGGTGAAGAAAATATAGTGGCAGACGCCATGACGCGGATTGAGGCCATCTCGCTGGAAGAAGACTACACAGCTTTAGCCGAAGCTCAGGCTTCAGATCAAGAACTAGCCCAGCTGATTAGTAGCAACAACTCTTCCCTACGACTAGAGCCCATCCCAATAACTGGAACGGACATTATTATCATTTGCGACACCACAACCGGTAAACCACGTCCATTTTTACCTACATCTTTTCGTCGACCTGCTTTCCAGAAGCTGCACAACCTTAGCCACCCGAGTGCGCGCGGAAGCGCTCGCCTGGTGGCTGACCGTTACGTTTGGCCGCTTATGCGTAAAGATTGCAGTTCGTGGGCACGCTCTTGTGTCGCCTGCCAGCGCAGTAAAGTTGCGCGTCATATTTCAACACCTCTGGGGAATTTCCCATGTTCATCCAGACGATTCCAACATGTACACCTAGATATTATCGGTCCCCTTCCTCCATCGAAGAACTTCACCTACTGTCTCACAGCAGTGGACAGATTCTCTCGCTGGCCGGAAGTGTGGCCCATGTCGTCCATTACAGCCGAAGAGGTAGCGGAAACCTTTATTGCAGGTTGGATTGCGCGTTTCGGTGTACCACAGGTCATAACAACTGACCAAGGACGCCAGTTTGAATCTGCTTTATTTGCCAAACTGACAAACACCTGCGCCATCAACCGCACACGGACGACAAGCTACCACCCGCAAGCAAATGGCATGGTAGAGCGCCTACACAGGCAACTAAAGGCTGCTATGATGTGCCACACCAATTCGTGGAGTCAAGCCCTACCACTAGTTCTTCTTGGCATCCGCACAGCTCTCAAGGAGGACTTGCAATGCTCTAGTGCAGAAATCGTGTATGGTGAACCTCTGCGGTTACCCGGAGAGCTCATCGTTCCCGCACCGCCATCCCACCGTGACGACTCGCTAGACTTGGTCTCGAGGCTGCGTTCCCATATGTCCCAGCTTCGCCCCGTCCCCGCGTCACGGCACACACAGCCTTCGACATTTGTCTACAAAGACCTGTCTAAGGCTACCCATGTCTTTTTGCGCGACGACGCTGTAAGACGCGCACTGCAGCCACCTTATACTGGGCCCTACAAAATACTGGCGCGCACCGATAAGACCATGACCTTGGATACAGGCAGCAGGAAGCTGGAGGTAAGTATTGACAGGGTCAAGCCCGCTCACATCGAGTTTGCTTTACCTCCAGTTGCCCCCTCAGTGCAGACGGTCCCGACCACACCAGCTCCTACGTCAGCTCTACCTTCACGCACAGTCAGTCGCAGGGTACATTTTAAGGACGACCATCCTCCAATAAAAACACTATTAACCCCAACTGTGAGTAACAGAAGTGGTCGGATAATTAAAGCCAGGGAGCGCTTAGATTTATAATATTTTCTTGTATTTAATTGTAAAAAGCAGTACCTTGTAAATATTGTATTTTGTGTTTTCACCATCTTAATTTTAAGCAGTTATTCTCTGTGATTTTCATTTCAATGTGTGTATTTCTCTCCGTGGGGGGGTGATGTGGCGTTTTGGATGCTACCAACGCCATCTGTACTATTATTTTGTCAAACTAGTCTGTCGCGCCTCATAGTATCTAACCGACTCATTCACTCACTGGTCTATGTTTTTCTCTCTCTTGGTTCAACCCGGCGTCTGAGCCGACACGTTTGTCATTCTTTATTTATATGCAAATACTGTATTTTAATTATTTCGTGTGTCGTTTGTTGTATTTGGAGTCAACAATAAATATCTGTTTGAAAGTACCCAAAGCTTTCATTACATCACCACAAACGACCCCAAAAGTCTATACTAGAACTTTCAGAAAAGAACCTGTTTTGTCGGTATATAATCTAGGTAGGAAATACCCAGTATATTAAATCTTTTGTTACTTTATGGTTATTATATTGAGCTATACGTAGTCTATAATTATTTCTGTAATAACATGTAGGTATCTAATCAATTACAATTAGGTATAAAGAGGAAACATGTCTCGCGCATTTTTAAAAAGGAACGTATGTCGGTAAACTCACAAAACAGGTTTTTAACCAACTTATTAAAGTAGGTAGGTAGATATTCATGCATATCAAACATTTAACAGACTTAGATTTTGTAATTTGAATTTATTAAATGATAATCAAAAATTACAATCTAAGTAAGAGGAGATTGATTGAACTTGTTTTCTTTAAACTGATAACTATTTCATAACATTTAAATTAATTATATTGTTTTTATGTATTTCAATTAACTCTTGTTACGTGAGTAAATAGGGTAGACAGTCCGGATTAAATTAAAAAAGTAAAATATATTATAACGATTGTAAAAAGACCACTTACGAAGCCTGAAACCATGTATTCTGGAGCCACAATAGTAACTAAATTCACTAACAGTATACCCAGAAAACCCAATTTAAAAAAGTTATAAAGGATTGAATCCCTTAATTAGTCCTTAATTAGTTCGTAGTAGCAGTTTTAATTTTTTTTTTTAATTTTATAGTGTTGAGTTGAGGTACGAGAAAATAATTTATATGTTCATTGAATGTACACGTTATAATTTTCAAAAAGAGTGCTGGGAGTTTTTTTCCGCCGGCTTTTTTCTCTCGGTCTACGGTTAGGTAAAGTCGAAGTTTGTAACATTGACGTTCATTAAGTATATGTTACATATCTATGATGAATAAAAGAATTTTGATTTTTGATTTTTGATTTTTTTTTTTTTTTTGAAAACTCATATTCGGCGCTTGATGTGTAAGCGATGATTTCAAGCACCGAATATAACAATCTGATTTTTAACAATACAAAAAATATGGGCAAGCCAATTATTCACTAAAAAATTAAATAACTTAACAGAACAATGCCACTTAATATTAAAACGAATATAACATATCAAATGAAAATACTTACCAAAGCGATGTTGTCTCTAAAATTTTTCATTCGGTCAAGCAGATACTTTCCAAAATTTAGATGCACTGGTACCGTCAGTGTTTGATCTCCGTACAAATAGTTCTTATCGTTCAAAGACATTTTCTTTTAGAATTTATATTTCGTTTTTGTTAACGAGAAACACGCCTTTACCTCACTCAAGTTAAGATGAACTGAAGCACTTTAATGACTTGGGGATAATATAACGCTTCCGATATGTACATAGATATTAGTGAACTGACGGCGCTATCAGTCGATAAGCCGTTTTGTGTATTTATTTGATCACGTCTTGTGTTTTTTGAGAGTGTTTAAAGTGTATGTGTTGTATTTTCAAAAAGAGTGCTGGGAGTTTTTTTCCGCCGGCTTTTTTCTCTCGGTCTACGGTTAGGTAAAGTCGAAGTTTGTAACATTGACGTTCATTAAGTATATGTTACATATCTATGATGAATAAAAGAATTTTGATTTTGTTATGAAATTAGATTTTAGTCCACAGTTTTCTTTTTAATTTGAAGTTTGTTTTTTTTTTATTAAGTAGCCCAAATTAAACACATAATGTTACGTAACCATAAGTGTAACCAAGACATTGATAATGAAATGTTTGTTACTTTCTATTATAGCTATTGTAGATAAGAACTCTAATACGTTTACGAATGTAGCGTTATCTTTATTGTTTATTTTGCTTCAAAGTGTTTCAGATATAATTAAAGACAATATGAAGTGGAATTATAAAATAATCCAAAAAAATATATTGTCCTATGTTGGGAAAAACCGCGGCCGCATAATTATCGAATGGAGACTGCAAAGACCCCTTGTTTTCTTTAGGCATCTAGACTAATATTTGACAAACTACTGCGTAATATTTCTTACTAAATCATGCCACAATGACTATAGATCGTTTTATAGCTGTGTATGAGTCAAAGATAAGTCAATTTAAATGTCAATGAGTTGAGTTGGCGAAATATTGGGCATTAAAAAGCTATAGGTATCAAAAAAAATTTGAGGACTCTTAAAATGCCAATTTCAAATAACATGTGAATAAATGCTTGATAAGATTCAATCGTTTCAACCCTTTGTGGGGATCAATGACAAACTAAAGGTATTTCTTTTATATCCCACTTAATAATTAAATACTATTTCTATTTAGGTTGATCCTATTTAAAGATTGTGTGGGTAGGCGGTCTGGTAGGCATTCGTTTGGAAGGCTTTTTTCGTAGGAACTTTTGAACAAAATTAGAACAAAACATCTTTTGAACAAAATTACAAGTTTAAATTTTAGTTTTGTAATAGTTTATCCTAAAATCTATTTGTTAAGCTTAGAATAGTGTGTTTCACAGTATCTTCGTTTGCATTATTGTAACTTTTTGTGTTAGTATAAACATTATTACTTTTGTTTTTCCTCATTGTTATATTCCAACAATCTAAAAATATAACAAAGTTTTTTCTTATATTGTTTTTGTCTACATCCGGGTAGTTTCAAACGCTCTAAGGAGTTCATGGTGGGTCAGTCATCTGAATTTCAACCTGTTTACCTGAAGAGGACAATTTCAGGACTTAAAGATAGGTGTGAAGTAAGGTCTTTATTATTGTTACCTTTTTTTAACACCAAGTAAAAAGTTTAATTTAGATTTTAATATTAAAGTAATTTTATAGGTTTCAAAACATATTTTTTGCAGAAACAATAAATTAGATGAAAAAATATGAAAATATTATTTTATTCATTTCAACGAAGATAAAAGAAATTTCTATAACAAGTTGTCTAATTAATAATTTCATAAAAGTCGATTCTCCGACTATATTTACATCATACAGACTCTAACCAATTCGGGTATTCACTTCGATTGATTATCTAGTGAAGGAAACATATGGAAAGGTGACTAATTGATAGAGCAATTGCTCTTTAAGTTTTATCTAAATAACCTCATTTGAACCTTAAACAAGCAATTCATAACATAACGTTACGAAAATTAAATTGGATAAGATATCTTAATTGAGTACCTAAAACTGATAATTTGCAAATTAACTAACAACATTGTTCTAGTTAAGTGGAAATTAACTAATTTGTTACTTTTATGTTAGTTATTATTAAAAGAATATGAGGTAAGAACACTTTTTCTATCACTTATTAACAAACTCAGGTACCTAATTGTATTATTTTAGAGTTAAATTATATTTGACTACCGACTATAAAATCCTAATGGTATGATTTTTTGCTGCATTTAATTTACCGTGACCTGTACCTATAAGAATTTGCTAACAATTAGCTAGTATAAACAAAACGAGCATAGGTTGGCACTTAGTTTGATTATCACTATCTGCAAATAGCACATATTCATCCTAATTCAAAGCAGTTCACGAATATTCGGGCGAGCGTAGGCAAAGGTTGGGTATCAATGCAATGAAAATGTCGAGCCGATTTAGCCTCATTTACCGCGAATGCCAAGTTGTCACTGTCGTTGCAATGTGGTAGGGCCAGTAATGTAGGATTCCTTTGGATATATCACATGAACCTATACAATACAAAACACTAATATGAGGAAGCCATTTTGGTTTCCAGTTTTGTTCTGCCAGTATGGAGAGTAAATTATTTTTTGTGTTTTGATAACAATAGTTCATAAGCTTTGCATAATCATAGTATTATTTGTTCTAACAGAAAGTTAGCATGAAATGCAGGAAGTTAATTGACACAGCTATATAGAACCACAAAGTTCTTTGAGTGGTAGAGTCTAGCTGTAGGCTCTGTCTGCAGCGATTGCTGGGCTGACTCGACCGGTGAAATACCACCGTCGCACAGGAAACCGACGTGAAGTAGGAACGATGTTCCTGCGTTTCGTTCGGTGAGTGCGGTATCCGGTGCCCAATTTTATTTATTTATTTATATATTTTCTTAAAGGTCAGCAACACACCCCCAACACCTACAGTGTTGAGGGTAGTCATGGGCGGCGGTGATCACTTACCATCAGGTGACCCGCATGCTCGTTTGCTACCTATATTAAATAAAAAAAAAAAAAAAAAAAAAAGTTATAATTAATAAGTCTCCCTATTCTGGTAACTTTCAATACTCTAACTAATAGAAAGGTTGTTTTATTAAAACTAATTTGTATTGGAGACTTTTATTATTTACACCTTATTTTCTTTTAACATTTCTCGTAATGTCCTTCGCAAAATCTTGCCGCGTTGATTCCTTGGTAGAACGTCGAGGAAGTAAATACCTCCAGTTAATTCCATGTATTTTGAAACCTGTTGTAAAATTAAAGAAATAACAATAATAATAACATGTCGACAAGGACGCGTCGAACGCATGGCTACGGCGAGGTGAACTCTTCCCTGAGACAGAGGCTTTTATGGTTGCCATTCAAGACCAGGTGATAGACACGCGAAACTATCAAAAATACATCATACGCAGACCTAATCTACCAACTGACTTATGTAGACGATGTCATAGCAGCTCCGAGACGATACAGCACATTACCGGGGCATGCAAGTCCATCGTCCAAACAGACTATAAACATAGGCACGATCAAGTCGCTGCAATAGTTCACCAAAATCTTGCCTTTCAATTTAAATTAATTCCACAAAAAGTTTCATACTATAAATATCAACCTTCTACAATTTTAGAAAACAACCTTTACAGAATATACTGGGATAGGACCATCATTACAGATAAAACAATTCATTTCAATAGACCCGACATTACAGTTCTAGATAAAATAAACAAAACTGCTTACATTATTGATATCGCTGTCTGTAACACACATAATCTCCTCAGTACTCACACCGAAAAGATGTCGAAGTACACTGATCTATCCATCGAACTAAGAACTCAGTGGCGTGTAGATAGAGTTCATATAGTACCTGTGATTATATCAACAACTGGCGTAGTACCGAAAACGTTACTAACTAATCTTAATGTACTAAATATGCCCAAATTTACTCTGGAACTTCTGCAGAAGGCGACCATACTCAACACCTGCCGTATCACACGCAAGTTTCTTGCAACTTCATCAACATCATCTCTTACGTACACCCACATGTAGGAGACTCAGACAAGCTTGGCTAAGGCTCGCATGTCTATCTTACAAAAACTTATCCTCTTAAATTGAGAGAATCAAAGAGAAACTAATAAATAATAATAATATCTTGAAAGTGTAGTATCTTATATTAAAAAGTTTTGATCTACTAAGTTAATAAAAATAACAAGATAAAATGTCTTCATTTGATTTGGCTTGGGTAAGTCAAATAACATAATAGGAACACAACGTTCAAAAAGCGTCAATATTAAAAGGTTACCTGTCCAGCAACATATTCCTTAAGTTCCTCAGCCGAGTAGTTGGTTCCAGGTTGTCTGACAACGAAGGCTGTGGGTAACTCATCCAAATCTTCATCAGGCTTACCAACTACTCCAGCTTCTTTTACTCCTGGATGTAGAAGCAGCAGAGTTTCCAGTTCTAATGGTGCAACCTGACAAAAATTCATTTAAATTTGTCTCTTACATGATTTACCGATATATTTGACTATTTTAAATGAGCGTAACTTACGATAAAACCACCATGATTAATGATCTCTTTGATTCTTTCGATGATAAATAAGTAGCCATCTTCATCATAGAATCCTAGATCTCCAGTTTTGAAAAAGCCATCTTCATCTAAGTAAGTTGAAGGATCAACTCCAATGTATCCTTTCATTAGGACTGATCCTCGAAGCCTTATTTCTCCATTTTGGTTTGGACCAAGAGCTACTCCTGTGGTCAAATCTGCTATCTGTATGAAAAAAAAACGATGATAGTAACAGTTGGAGGGCTTTGTGATATCAAATTATAATATATCTATACTAATATTATAAAGCTGAAGAGTTTGTTTGTTTGTTTGTTTGTTTGAACGCTCTAATCTCAGGAACTGCTGGTTTGATTTTAAAAATTATTTTTGTGTTGTATAGACCATTTATCGAGGCAGGCTTTAGGCTATATAACATCACGTTGCAACTATAAAGAGCGAAGAAATAATGGAAAATGTGAAAAAAACGGGGAAAATTATTCATCCTTGAGAGCTTCCGTTGCGTGCGCTGCCAAAAACGGTTCTAAATACCAAAAATATATGTATGAAAGAATTAAGGGAACTTTTTACCGCGGGAAAACTTCGCATTCCTACGGGAAAACTTCGCATTCCCACGGGAAACCGACTTCTACGCGAACGGAGTCGCGCGCGGCCCCTAGTATTATTATAAAGCTGAAGAGTTTGTTTGTTTGTTTGTTTGAACGCGCTAATCTCAGGAACTACTGGTTCGAATTTAAAAATTATTTTTGTGTTGAATAGACCATTAATCGAGGCAGGCTTTAGCGAAGGAATAATGGAAAATGTGAAAAAAACGGGTAAAATTATTCATCCTTGAGGGCTTCCGTTGCGTGCGTTGCCAAAACAGTTCTAGAAACCAAAAATATATGTATGAAAGAATTAAGGGAATTTTTTACCGCGGGAAAACTGCGCATTCCCACGGGAAACCGACTTCTACGCGAACGGAGTCGCGCGCGGCCACTAGTCAAATTATAAAGTAGAAATTACTTTAAATGTATATCCAGGTGTAGGCATTCCTACACTTCCAAGTCTTGTGCCTTTGGTTCCCCAAACTTCTGATGATAGCTCACCAGCTTCAGTCATTCCGTACCCTTGCATGATGGTTTTGATGGTCGGAATTCTGTATGAAAATATCAGATTAAATTAAAACATGTATCAATTCAATGTATGTATAAGTTCATACAGGGTGTCATGCAACCACTATTTTATATTTCTTTCGTAAACTGTACTTATTATCCTATACTGGCGCGTTTGATATGACCTAAAAAGCTTGGTAAGTAGGTACTAGATTTCATTCCATATCAAAAAACCGGACACTTGCTTACAAATACTTAAAAATAGAGTATTACTTTGGGTTCATTACCTTTCCATGATTTTTGCCATTGTTTTGGCATGAAGAGGTGAAGACCGAGAGTACAATACTTTCAAAGAACTCAAGTCGTATTTATCCAAACCCTCAGCTTTAGACAGATACCCGATAGCAGCAGGAACCGACATTTTAATATTAACTTTACATTTTTCTATTATTTTAGGTAAAACTTGCATGGATAAGTTATTGGCGTATACAACTTTTCTGCCCATTAATAAGTATTTGAATGCCATGAAAGTACAATAGTTGTGGTACCATTCACCAAAAATTAGAGCTGTTTGTAAATCTGGATCATTGAAGCTGTAATGTGAACACAAATGAGTTTAAATATTTTTGATACCTATCAAAACTAACGGCATAGACAATAGAGGAGTTAAACCAATAACAAACCAACTCAATGGAATATTGCCTGATGAGAGAAATTTATCAATGCATAATCTATGACAGTTAAAAATGAACGTGACATGCACTTATTTTATTAAACACTCTGTTTTAATTACGATTCTGTTTTATGCAACTTTTGTTCTTGCATAAAAACGAAAACACAGGCCCGTGCTCTCCATTGAATTAGTTTTTTGTAATATTAGGAAGTTATCACACACAATCCAATATTACACATTAACGTTGGTAATGAGTTATATTTGATCAATGCAATTTTTAAAGTAGATACGAATACAAACCCATCTGGCAAACTGTTGAGGATACAATTTAGATGCGTAAGTAAAATGCCTTTCGGCATCCCAGTTGTACCGGATGAATACAAAATAAGAGCCACATCACTCTGTCCCTTTACAGGCACGGGTTCAAAGAGATCGACGTCAATATTTTTATCTGCTAAGATTTTCTTCAGGGGAATAGCCGAATCTAACTCATCCTCGAATGTCAAGAAAGTGTGTATGAATTCGGTTTTTTTTAAAATATCTTCGTAGTTGTCCCAGAATTTTTTTGACATGATGAATACGTCAGGCTTGACTATACCGATTTTGTGTTTCAGAACAGCTGTAAACGGAGTTTGGTAATTTTTTTTATACAAATAAGACAGATAGGTAACATTCCAAGTTAGCTAGGAAATATGTAAATACAATGCTCTCCCTATCTTACTACTATCATTCCTACCTATCTTTATTTGTTTGTAGATCATGATAATTTTTTATGCTGCTACTAACTTTTATCTTTATTTAGCAACAGATTTATATGATTTTCAAAAACTAATAAAGGTCACCATATCTTTTACAATTAAAAAACAAACCTGAGCCCATGAGTGGGTCGTAAGGTGTTGCTGTAGCGCCAACCAACATAATAGCGATTTCCGTGCCAAGAAAATTTACCCTTCTTTCTGTTGCCACGGCTACCGTGCTTCCTGGCCCTACACCTAGCTCCTTCAAAGCCATGGCTAGGTTCACAGCATATTGCACGAATTCTCCATACGTCATTGTTTCTCCTGTTTCTCCATTTTCCTAGAATAATGTCTGATTGAGGCATTCTATTGTTTTTTATTGTTTAGCTAGTCTATACTAAGTAGTACCTCCTTTCAGAGAAGAACCTGTTTTGTCGGTATATAATCTAGGTAGGAAATACCCATTCTATTAAAGCATTTGTTTCTATATAGATATTATATTGAGCTAATGTAGGCTATAATTATTTCTGTAATAACATGTAGGTATCTAATCAATTAAAGTTATAAAGAGGAAACATGTCTCGCGCGTTTTTAATAAGGAACGTAGGTATTTCGGTTAACACACGAAACAGGTTTTTAACTAACTAAGCAAAGTATTATTTACCTCCCTAGGTAGGTATTTAATGCATATCAAACATTAAATAGACTTAGATTTTGTAATTTGAATTTATTAAATGATAATCAAAAATTACAATCTAAGTAAGAAGAGAGTTATTAAACTCCTTTTATTTAATGTATGCACCTTACAACAATCTGATATTTAACAATACAAAAAATATGGGCAAACCAATTATTGACTAAATAATTAAATAACTTAACAGAACAACGCCACTTAATATAAAAAACGAATATAACATATCAAATGAAAATAATTACCAAAGCGATTTTGTCTTCTCTAAAATTTTTCATTCCATCAAGCAGATACTTTCCAAAATGTAGATGCACTGGTACCGTCAGTGTTTGATCTCCGTACAAATAGTTCTTATCGTTCAAAGACATTTTCTTTTAGAATTTATTTTTCGTTTTTGTTAACGAGAAACACGCCTTTACCCCCCTCAAGGTAAGTTAAACTGAAGCACTTTAATGACTTGCGGATAATATAACGTTTCCGAAATGTACTCGTACATAGATATTAGTGAACTGACGGCGCTATCAGTCGATAATTTTCTTTTTAATTTGAAGTTTGTTTTTTTTTATATTAATTAGCCCAAATTAAACACATAATGTTACGAGAAAATAAATGTAACCAAGACATTGATAATGAAATGTTTGTTACTTTCTATTATAGCTATTGTAGATAAGAACTCTAATACGTTTACGAATGTAGCGTTATCTGTATTGTTTATTTTGTTTCAAAGTGTTTAAGATATATAGTTAAAGACAATAGGCAGTGGAATTATTAAATAATCCAAAAAAATATATTGTCCTATGTTGGAAAAAACCGCGGCCGCATGCATAGATCCCTTGTTTCCTTTAGGCATCTAGACCAATACTTGATAAACTACTGCGTAATATTTCTTACTAAATCATGCCACAATGACTATAGATCGTTTAATAGCTCGTTAAATTACATAACTGGCTAGTACTTACTCTTAATTGATTTACAACAAAGATGCTAGGACTAAATTCGCATTAATGAATATCTTCGCAAGATTGTATACTTAAGTATAATTTATTAAAATACTAGTGATCCGCCCACGATTCGCAGTGGCATAATTTTGACCTCACGAAACATTGAATTTTGGCTAACATAAAATAACTTCATTTACAAATTTAAATGGAAAAATTACCTAAAAGACGGCGAAACCCGCATTAAAATCCGTTAAGTGGTGTAGAAGGAAATAGCGGACAAACATACAAACTGACAGAATAAGCTACTTGGATTTATACTATGTAATGATGATGATTTGCCCTGTCATTTTTGCAACGGTATACCTATTTGTCACACTAATGGTCAAGTATAATGAGTATTGTGTCTAAGTACTAAGAAAAGATATCGAAAAGAATAGAAATATTTAAATGGGGCTGCTACGCCTTTGAAGAGAATATGACCCGTGACCAACTTAATTAAACCATAAAAATCTGAAAAATTTTTGAAATTTTAGACGACAGTGTGTAAAATTTTATATGGTGACTGAATCACTTGAAACTACTAAGTTTCAAGGTCGCAACATCTTTAGAAAAACAATCGAAGCGTCATTCGTACTCGTCAGGGTAAGTCATCAGGTGCCTATTAGGCCACTACCCTACAGGAACCACGCCAGAGTTTCTAAAAAGGCGGTTCCCATAAACTCTGACACCGGATGAATGTGTGCTACAAAAGTTCATATTCATCACACGAAAGAAGATAAAAAGGAATTATAACTTTGTTGTTTTTAAATACTTTATGTTGATATACTTAAATAAATTTCTTGACTGACCATTGAACTTGGCACCCTTTTAGATCTCTTCTTTTGTAGTCAAGGAAAACATTTTTTTTATAATGAACCAATCAATTAACCCTGTGTAAATATAAAAAAATAATAAACAAAAAAGTTAATTTAATTCACTCAAATTTGTGTTGATCGAAGCCGTACAATTCTTAAGTAAATTTTTAAGTTGATCATTTGGAAACTGGGTATCAAAAAATAAGAGTGGCGCGTTAGCTATTTTTTTCTGAAAATGATCAGTCGCAGGAATTAGTGGATCGTTTCATGTAAGTACCCATTTAACTCCATAAAACATACATATATCTAGTTCTTTCTTTTAATAATACCTTCAACTTTATCTTATCTGAAGATAGCTGCTTTGTTGATATCGTGACCTACGTATTATTTTAATGCATAACGTTGTGGTAGGTAATAATACACAAATGACTTGATGCGTTTTGATTTTTAGTAAGCTAACTTTTAATAGCTAATAAATAAGCGAATGGTAATGACAAATAAATCTCCAGGCTAACATAGCAAACCGTAAGCGCAGTTAATACTTGTCTTTCAGAGAGAGTCTATTCCACTGATCCATATTTTTGCAAAAACAATTTAACTAATTTTTGATTGGAACTTTTTTCTAACCCTTAAGGAGCTACAAAATTTAAATGTAATTGTGTAATTTTTATGATATTATAATGATTGAATTATGGCGAAACCATTATGCAGCTAATTTAAAAAAAATACACCACACTTAGTTCCATGCTATCTTTAAACTACTTCTACTAGTTTTCTACAATTTTAGACAGCACAAACATACGCAGCGATTCAAGAAATAAGCGGTTTTGAATGCGGGTCCATATCTCTCAATATAAAGCTTTGAATTTGGAATTGCAGGGAAGTTAGATTACAAGTGGTTCCACGAAATTATACCTAGCTTTGTAGTTTTGCTACATTCGAAAACGTGTAATTTGCAGGAAAATTTTACATTGGCAATACTAGTTTATAGTTAGCTAATAATAAGTCTATCTGTTTTATGAGTAGTTCATTTCTGAAATAAGAAGAAAATATTCGTACTGGATTGTCTTAGAAAATAAACAGAGATTCTTATAAATAAATGTTTAAGAAAGTAAATACAAACTGTTATTTGTTCCATTATTACCGATATATTCCCTGAGAAAAATATATCAAAGGAAGAAAGAAAAGTAAGATGGCCTTGTCTTTAATGAAAAAACTAGTTATATATCCATTAGTTTGGAAAAAAAAACAAATTAACACGAAGTCCGAGTTCTGTAAATTGTTTACTCTTGCTGCACAATATTTATGTTTTATCTTAGGTCATATAATATAATGGTCATCTTCTATATAAAATTCCCGTGTCACAATGTTACTAACCGTACTCCTCCGAAACAGCTAGACCGATTCTCCTGAAATTTTGTGAGCATATTGAGTAGGTCTGAGAATCGGCCAACATCTATTTTTCATACCCCTAAGTGATAAGGGTTGACCACCCCCAAATATTTTTTTTCTAGTAATCTATGAATCCTAGGTCTACATGAGAGTAGGACTATTGGGGCATTTGTTTTACTGGTAAAACTACTGGGAACCAAAGTTCCCAGAGGTCTTACTAGTAAGACTATTGGGGAGAAAATTCCCAGTAGTTCTATAGGTAAGACTACTCGGAAAAACTACTGGGAACTGGGGCCAATTTTACCGTTTTTTTCGGATTAAGAATTTCTTTATACAAATTAACATATCAGTCGGATAGAACTTTTTGAGTGGTAGAGTCTGTAGGCTCTCTCTGCAGCGATTAGTGGGCTGTCTCGACCGGTGAAATACCACCGTCGCACAGAAAACCATAGTGAAGTAGGGACGATGTTCCTGCGTTTCGTTCGGTGAGTGCGGTATCCGGTGCCTAATTTTCTCAAAGGCTCGGCAACACACCCCCAACACCCACATTGTTGCGGGTGGTCATGGGCGGCGGTGATCACTTACCATTAGTGACCCGCATGCTCGTTTGCTCCCTATATTATATATAAAAATTAAAAAAAAAAAACAGAATAAAAACACAATATCGATGGACTTGGTCAGTTGAAGAACTACTTTACTTTCTACCTTTTCTATGTTTTGTAACGTCAATGTAAATGTTAACGTCAAATGAGATATTCGTTGCGTAAAGTTGTCTAACTTGGGTGTAATCGGTGCGAGGCTTTATGATTGAATGACCGAATGAGTTTCTGTCATTTCCGTTGTGTCTAGTAAGCCTGTCTATGTTGTTGGATGGACATCATTCGACTTGGTCCGTGGGGCAGTGCAGACGTATAGTGAATAAATCAGTGACGGCCACACACCGAATTCACCGCGCTTCCTTTCCCCATTTACATCCTGACTAATCTTGAAGATTATTGTAAAGTTGCTTAATGTTGTGATTAATACACGCCCTTACATGAAGTCCCACGCTTTATTTCGAAATTCCCGCCATGATCGAACCCAGAGATAAAGAATTCCTCGTCATATCTATGAAAAAAAAAATACCACTATCTCTGTTCGTGAATTCAGCGTGAAACTTGGTGAATCTAGTGCGGTAAATTACCGAGCAACGGCTGCAACTATCGATCTGTCCATACTTGGTAGGTAGGTGCTATTGAATCCAGATTGTTCACCTTACATATTAATGCAAATGAGTTAAACCACTTTGCCCTACTTCCGAAAGAAGAAAACTGATGGTCTACGAGTTGCAGTAGGTCTTATAGTAATGTGACATGCGTTTAGCAAACGATTAAGTTAAAGTATCGTAATTGCACAGGGGAAAGTGGTTTTTAGGAATTGTGGGTAGGTAAAGAGTCTATATATAATATGGAGCAACAAATAGAAAAGGGGCGATTTACTTACTTATTAAAATGCAGATTGTAACCAGTTTTAAGTACCTAGAATTTGAGATACCTATCTATATAAGTGTTAAACTGAGACAAAGCAAAGCCTCACTCTATTGATGCCACTTGAAGTCTCCATCACTTTCCTAAAGATTATGACTTTTAAGTTAAGTAACAAAATGAAATACATTTAATTGAAGCATTAACTTTATTTCTTTTTTTTTCAATATTTGGCAGTTTGGTAGCGTAAACACAAATAACTAATTCTATTTTTATCTTCCCAACATTTATAGCATATAACAAAATCTTTGTATTACCAATAAAAAAGCTTTTTTATAAAAAGAGAATTTACGTACTATGATACCTAATTACTGATCTAATATCAGAGATTACATTACAAAATTCTAATAATATGTCAGACCCTTAATTATATCCTAGTACCTATATAGTAGCCTTAAATAAAATAATTATATCACATTATCTTTGGTTGCGTTAAAAAACGGAACTTAACAATGTCTTTTCTTAAATAATTAGACATACAGGAGTATATAGTTATAACATTGCAAATAAATAATAAAAACATCTTAAAAGAAGTACTTTAAAGAATCACTCTTTTATTTACAATTGAGATTTTAAAAAAAGTTAACCTAATGTAATAAATTTGTTATTAAAGACAAATAAAGAATGGTTACATGAATTATTGTCTATCCAGCAAAATTAACAAAACAAATGCGGCCAAATTACCCAGAAATATCTTTTTTTAATTTATAAAATCAAGAAATAACCTGATATCTAAATATCCGTAGAAAATGGCACAAAGACAAACCAATTAAAAATAAGTTAAGTTTTAAAGGAACTGCTGAACTGTCATCGATGAACTCTGAAAAACAAAATTAAATTTGGATATACAAACTTTATTTCTAACACTAAACTTCTTAGAATATTTAGAAGAAAATGCTATAACGTCTTCAAAGACGTTCTTTCAAGTGATCTCTTATTTAATGAGCCCATAAAAATATTCGGAAAGCCAATTAGGTATCAAACTTTTTGATGTAGAAATTGTAAGTAGGTAATATTAATAAATTACAATATTTACCAAAGTCTCTGATTTGTTCCCCGAAAGCTCCTTGAAAGTTGGAACTGATCGCGTCACTTGCTTGAATAATTTGAAGTTGACCTGCCGTAGAGAAACACAGCTTCAATGTCAGAAGTTTTAGCTTAAACGAGTAAGGTACTTATAGTAATACTAGTGGCCGCCCGCGACTCCGTTCGTGTGGAAGTCGGTTTCCCGTGGGAATGAGAAGTTTTCCCGCGGTAAAAAGAACCCTATGTGTTATTCTGATGTATAACCTACATTACTGTAAAGTTTCATCCAAATCCGTCTAGTGGTTTTTACGTGAAAGAGTAATAAATATCCATACATCCATACATCCTTACATACTCACAGACTTTCACGTTTATAATTTTAGTAGGATGAGATCCAGTATAATAGTAAAAAGTCCTCTCCATTTAGTTATTTAAAAAAGTTGGAGATTAATGACTACAATATTTTTCAGTGTTCTTACGGAATGAATCCGCGTAGGTACAACCATAAGGTAAGATCTAACAAAGACAATTTATTATGCAGTCGCAAATTGGTATATTGTATTGGTATTCCACATTGTTCTTATTCGAGTATTTGAGAAAAGTAAAACTTATTATTTTAGCCTCCCAATAATTCTTGCTTTAACAAACACTTGAAGGACAATTTAAAATTAAGCAAATAGATTTTCATGGAGTAATGAAATAGTTTGTAGAAGATATTGAATTGTCATTATATTTGTAAAACGCCCACTGACTGACCTTTTTTCCTAATTGTTTGATTTTCTAACACGGACTTTTGAGTGGTCGTGAAAGCTGACGGGGGGGCTGGAATTTCTGTGAAAAAACGATGTTTTAAATTTAATTTACTTACTTAAATTAAACTTTGGCTGGTTTTTCAATTTTCAGATAATACTCTATTCGGCAGATTAAAAGTATGTTCTCTGCACTTCGGATATTAACACTGTATGATTGTGATATTTATATGGTGACAATAAAAAACATACTACTTATCAGTGGCAAAGAATCTAAATCTGAAAATTATCCCCAAGCCAAATAATGTTTACAAACTGTATAGGATACGTGTTAAAAGTTGCATTACAAAAGATAAATTTTAATAGTAAATAGATAGAATTATATTATACCAAGTAACAAAGGCCTACAACCAAAAAAGAGTAACAGGCTCGTTTTTCAGGACTGATAAATAGATCAGTAAATTTTTTCCATTTGCTAAAGTATATTTAAAAACTTACCATCCAACTTAATAATCCCATCGGTTTCCCCGAGAGAGTTCTTCGCTATGCACTTGTAGAAGCCGAAATCTTCTTTGGTAATGTTCCTGATTTTCAACATCATGAATTTGTTGTAGCCACTGTCCATAGGGAACGCTTCGTATTTGCCACCTACAATTTCCAACTCTACTTAAATAAAATATCTGTGCATTTCTTACTATTAGCGATTCTTGAGAGCGCAGGTACAGTCTGCTCGATTTAGCTGATCAGCCGGTGTTAAGTTTGAATGTTTGTTGTTTTGTAGGTTAAGGCTTGAGAAACTTGAGTATGTTTATTCACTGTTGACTTCGTAGTCGTGTTTTAATATGAATTTTAGAAAAACACACTTTTTTTCATAGATAGATTGAGTCAATAAATAAAATTATGTATAGTGCAGAAGGCGTAAGCTGGGCTTTGCATTAGACATAAAACAGTTTAAATAAAAACTATTAGAATTTGATTAGTAAATAATTGTCAAAATCAAACTACACACAATCAAAGGTCGAACGTAAAAAGAATATATTTTAACTTTAAAAAAATAGACATTTTTTTAAAAATGTCCTTCGTTTTTTATGTCGGTTGAAAAATAAGCATTAGGTACAGTTCAACCACGACCAAGGTACGTAAAAACAAAACGGAAACAGAAACCCGGGGAAATACGGGTTGTATTTAGATTTACAAGAAAGAGTAAGATATCCTTAGCTAACTTATGTTGGCAAAAAAATTCAAAAAAAATATAATAAGAAAAAATTAAAAACTATGCACTGCTATCACTACAGGGGCTGAAGCGCGGAAGGTGCGCGGGGGTAGCCAAAAAGTGGGATGAACCGGTTTGAACCAAGCAAAGAATGTATCGCCCTAGAGGAATGACGTCACACCAACTCTATCTGTATACGCGCACACTAATGCAAAGCTCAGCTTACACCTTCTGCACTATACGAGTACAAGTTTTTGTCTCAAAAGATCGTCTACGTCTTATTACTTTTGAAAATTGTCTCGTAATGTAATTATTTGTTAATCGTAAATTTTCAGTTAAAACAATGTGTCAAATAACACCTATGGGAGGCAATACGAAATACATAAGTAATCGTTTATGTACTTAAATATTTGAATTTTTTAGTTTATCAAATATTTAAATCAGCATATTGGTTACCAGTAGTAGTTGACTGTACCACCTACAGTAAAACGTGACTCGATAAAAATCCGTTTCTAGAAAAATGCGCTTTTTCAACCTTTTCAGAGAGAAGCCACAAAAAATAGTAAAAGTTCCTGTGGTTTGGTAATACTATAAGGTAACTTTTTTTTCCTTGTTCTTGTTAAAATATTCTCTAAATCATATTTTAAAATTGAGCAAAAAAATTATGCAATAAGTATGCTGGCACAGTAAAAAAACAGATCAAAAAATGATCAAAAGTAAAATGAATTAACCATGCGACTATCGGAATTTTTATCTACTCTCAAGTAGCTGCAAATTTTAAATCTCAAACGCCCCACAAGAAATCTCGCAATTGAAAGAGTTTCGCAGGAAATTACACAAATGAATTGTAATAAAAATCGGAGCCTTCCAGCCATTTGGCAAACCATTTGGATAAAGGCGTTTTTGCTAAGAAGATTTAGGAGTTCAAGGTTCTTCCACACATTCACTCACACGTGCAAGTAAGCTTGCATGATTTCCTTCTAAATATAGGAAATATCTTTACCAAATAAAAGTGTTTACTCAGCTAATGATTATAACATACAAAAAGCTATTACATTATTCAAATTGGGGCTGTTCATGTAACACAAGTGAACACTCTTACATTAGTACTACAAATTTAGTGCAGTTTTAGATGTAACGACCATGCACTAATACATCATGCAAAATAATCCCCACTCCAACGTACAAAGCAGACAAACTTCACCGTTATTAATTCAAGATATAATAATGATTTAGTTGCAGCGTATGAAGGTAAACAAAAAACAGATGTCGTTATATTTGTTTTCAGCTTTCACCTTTGTTTGCAAAGCTTCTATTGTGAAAAGGGGTAATAAATATACGAAAGAGGAACAATTTTCATTAGTAGAGAGACGATAAATCAGTGATATTATCAGAGTGTGGGTGAGAGTGTGAAAGTGGCTTTTAAGTAAGAATTGTACCTAGTAATATAATCTTCTTTATTCATATTAAGTACCGATGCATACTTTACCTACGACATATTAAGTATGCATGGTCAGTTATATTTTTTTTCAGAAACTAATGCCCGTTTTCACCAACGTCCCCTTAAATTTAGGGGACACTTAAAATATTTCAAAGGCCTATAAAATAACTATTTTAAGCTTTATTTATATATTTTTTTACTACAATTTGATGTCTGTTTATATTTTTAAACCCCAAGAAAACTTTATCGCTAAATATGTACATTTAAATGTTGTTCAAAATGAGTTAGGAATCCCTTAAATTTAGAAAACGTTGGTGAAATACGGGCATAATAGTTACAGAACAAAAATAATAAGAGATATAGCGTACAAAATTCTTACCGGAAATGATCATGTCCCCTCTATCATTGGTCCAGTAGTTGATGGAGGAGGGGTAGGCCTCGGTGTGGCACTCCAGAGTCACGTCCTGGCTGATGTAGGCGCCTTCCAGCTGGTTCGGGATCGACAGCATTGGAGGGACTAGACAAAATTATATCAAATTGTTGTTTGTAGGTGTGTGATCTTAGTGAGAAGATTAATGGATTGCATAAGTGAAATATACATCTAAATTATGATTGTATAATTTCGAAGAGTGCCGAGAGTTTTTTCCGCTGGCTTTTTCTCTCGGTCCAATACGGCCATTGCTGATGAATGTAGGGGTGTCCCGTGACATCTTTTTACTTTATTTTTATTTTATGCTTTTGACAATGTATAAGAGATTAGTTTTTAATCCTACGTACAGTAAAGTAATTTCATTTCATTTCATTTTAAATGAATGGTATTAACACAGCTTCGGGGAAATAATTATATTCACTTTATGATGATAAGTGAATATAATATATTATAGTATAGTAAAGTACCTACTACTCGTAGTACCTATCTGTTATTCTAAAGTTAATGTTTACTATAGGCTATTGAGTTATATAAATTCTTAAATAAAATATCGTCTCAAATATAAGTCCTATAAATTGTTCAAAATATTGTAATCATAAAAATATTGTAACTCATACAGTTTATACTAACGGGCAGTTCATATGTTTTGTCTCGGTCAAAGAGAGACAAACATATTTAAGCTAATATACGTAAGTTTTTCTCGAAATAGCATGCTCTCAATTCTAGCATGGATCCTCTCAGAAGTTTGGCTTGAATTCAAAACAATTGTGTCGAAGACCTCTTCCTATTGTACTTGAGAAAATGCTGATATACTTGGCAACCATCTCATTTTGCAGAACAATTATTCTGTTAACAGAATTAATTTATGAATTATAATTATAAAAAAACTCTCTGTTTAATTAAGGTTTGGTTAATTATATGGTGCACCGTAAATTTTTAACACGCATTCACAATTTTTTCCGTTTATTCAAACCTTTTTGTTAACTTCTGGAATACACTTGTGGAAAAACATTTATACATGGTTACATTTTGAACAAGTAAAGTTGTGTGTTTAGATAGCATACGGTACTGATTCCGAACCGATTTAAAAACGTCTTTTTTCACCAGAAGAAAGAGTATCAGAGAATATATAGGCTAATTATGATTTAATATTAGTTAAGCTTAGGCTTTAAGGCTTTATATACAAACTAGTGGCCGCCCGCGACTCCGTTCGCGTGGAAGTCGGTTTCCCGTGGGAATGAGAAGTTTTCCCGCGGTAAAAAGTACCCTATGTGTTATTCTGATGTATTACCTATACTACTGCAAAGTTTCATCCAAATCCATCTAGTAGTTTTTACGTGAAAGAGTAACAAACATCTATACATACTCACATACGCACAACTTTCACATTTATATTATTAGTAGGATACATTTGATAACTCACACTGCACCATGAGCATGATTCGCTTGCTCACCGACGGCGGCACCCCGTTGGACGCTATACACAGGTAGGCCCCCATGTGAAGCCGCGACACCTTCGTTATAGTTAGCGTCTCGCCGTCGACCACGCTCACTGTTCAAATAAATATAGGATAGGTTTATGTTTTCTTTGTCACGGGATCTTGGTACTAGTATGTTTTCAAGCTATTCAGTTCAGTGAACTTATAATACTTAACAAGGGACCCACCCACGCTTGGCAATGGTGTAAAATAGCGCGACCTGTTCCCGATACGTTGAATTTTAACTAACTTTAAGAAACTTTTTCAGATTTTTCTTTATTACCAATTTAAATTAATAAATTCCCTAAAAGATGGCGTAAACCAAATTAAGATACGTTATGTACTTTAGGAGGAGTTAGCGGACAAACATACAAACAGACAGAATTGGTGACTTTGATTTATACTATGTAATAATGATGATGATTACCCGATCGGATTTTGCACATAATCTTACCACAGTACCCAACGTCAGTGTGGTCCAAAAAAACAGTCCTTTGACAAAGTTAATGTTGAAGAAAAGAAAAAAAAAAGTTGAAATTAATTGCGAAATTGATCATACTGGAGAAACCATGAAAACATTTTGTTTTTAAATGTTTAATAACTTCGAGTAAAAAAGTTATTTTCGTTAAAGCATTGACCCATTAAATCGACCAATTTCACAACGATTTCAACTTTCGAAAGTTCCAAAATTAAGTAGTTTCCTAACAATTATTGTTTCTTAAATAGGTTAACCGTTTAATATGAATTAAGGAATATCGAAACACTTAAATACTCTTCGAAAAGAGTTCTTTAATTAGTCAGCAATTGACAACGATTATACAGCAAGTAAAAACCCCCAGTTCCCAGTAGTCTTACCAATAGAAATACTGGGAATTTTCTTCCCAATAGTCTTACTAGTAAGACCTCTGGGAACTTTGGTTCCCAGTAGTTTTACTAGTAAAACAAATGTTCTAAGTAATAGTCCTACTCCCATGTAGACCTAAGTATTTATAGACATTAAACCTACAAAGTGAACTTAAATGTATGACCTAAGATAAAACAAAAGTATGGTGCAGAGAGAGTAAATAATTTACAGAACTCAGACTACGTGTTTTGTGATTATTTTCCAAATGACTTACAAATAATACGCCTTTTAGCGGGGTCCATATTGGCTCGTATAATGTTGTTTACCCGAAAATGTTCTTACCTCCGATTAGTAAGACAAATGATCACTCTTCCTACAATTTTTCGTCTTAAAGTTTTACGTCATTTGGAAAAAAAATCAAATAAACACGTAGTTCGAGTACTGTAAATTATTTAGGTATTCTATACATTATCTAGGTATTGTATAGAAATACCTGAATTATACAGACTGCCGGTAACAGATACTTACTTACAAAAAACCACACTTGTCGTGTTCGAGTATTTGAGTCCAATACACTATTAATTTGATATTTTAGTACTTGCTTTGTATTGAGAGCAATTCATTATGTGGACCTAAGTAACTGTTTGAGAAAATTTTTTTCTTTATACCTATGGATAAGTCATTTCACTCATTTTTGTCCTCTGCAACCTTCAGGGCATGATAACTTAAACTTACTTCAACACACTCACCTGATTCCCCATTATAGTTGAAGTCTTGTCCATCCTCCCGTCTCCATATGACGTAAGGTTCAGGGTACCCGGTGGCGCGACAAACCAAGGTCACGTCGCTCCCCTCCCGCACCACCATGTCCGTCGACGTGGCATTGTCGTTGATTGATGGAGGCACTATACAAAGCATTAGCTAGATAAAACACAAACAGACTATGACAGGCTTTTTTGGATACGGTTTAATTAAATGCTGGATGGAGTTTGGTTCGGGTGTGTAGTTTTAAAAACTGTTAGTGGATACGGTTTTGGATGAAACACCGAATCACATTTCTTAGCGATTTTGATGGGTTAAAAGCACAAATAGTATGGTCGTTAACGATAAAGTCAGCAACGGTTTCGGTTTTAGTATTATAAGAATTTCCTTATTTTTCTTCTTAAGTTAAGATTATATTAATCGTGTATATTGTAGTTTAGAAAAACATTGAGGGCATACTTACATGGTGCGACGATCCAGCATATAAATCCATCAAACTCATCCTATGTAGGCGGCCTAAGCTTAATAGACTTTTTGTATAAAATAAAATACTAACCAACGACCTGTAGGTATCCCTTGCGCGAGCGCATGGGGTCGGTGTTGACCTGGCACATGTACCAGCCGCGGTCCACCTCCTGCACGCTCTTGATGTGCAGGTACCAGGAGCGGTGGTCGTTGTACGACAGGCTGATGCGCGGGTTCTGCGTTATGATGTTGTGGTGGATGCTGAGGATCGTCTGCGTGTCCACTCGGACCCATGCCACCTAAGTGTAGCTAAGTTGCCAGTTATCAAATACTAACCAACGACCTGTAGGTATCCCTTGCGCGAGCGCATGGGGTCGGTGTTGACCTGGCACATGTACCAGCCGCGGTCCACCTCCTGCACGCTCTTGATGTGCAGGTACCAGGAGCGGTGGTCGTTGTACGACAGGCTGATGCGCGGGTTCTGCGTTATGATGTTGTGGTGGATGCTGAGGATCGTCTGAGTGTCCATGCGCACCCATGCCACCTAAAATTATACTAACTTTAAAAAAATCTTTTGTTTTTTTTCATATGGAAGTGACGGTACTTTCATTAAAAACAAATCGTACGTTTCCTATTTTTTTAATTTTAATTTTGAATTTCCTATTACATTTACTCAAGAATCAAATGGTTATCCGGTAAGTGTAAATGTTACATTATAGAATTTAGCCCTGCCGACTTTTTCCTGTTTTGAAAATTTTGTTATGGCAAAATAATATGTCTTTACTATTTACTTCCCTAAATCTTAGTCCAAAGCTAGTTTCCTAGAAATTTTACGTTAGTATATTTCAATTATAAAAACGAATTATTTAGGTCATTTTATTAATAAATTAGAAACAAGACTAGATATTAGATTAGCTCTGTAGCTTCCTATTAAAACAAACGAAAAGTTAGGTAAAAACTTGGTTTTATGATAAAGCGATTCCTTTTTGCAAAAGCAAGAATAGAAAATTAAAAATATTACTAACGATGTACTTGAAAACAGAACTTCCTCTTAACAATTTCGATGAACATTATCAATGTAAAGCAGTTGTTTTAAAGAAAGTGATATTCGATCATTTAATATTCTGATTACCATGGAAAAGTTTAGGATCAAGGTTTACATGGCAACATATTGAATTATATTTTCAATTGTTGTGAGGGATTACTCTGCAGAGAGTTTATAATGATCATAATCCTGTCTTTGGCTTCAAATCAAAGCACAAAGAATGTAAATTGAAAATAGATAAAAATATTTATGTGGAACGTACTAGTTTTATCAAGCGCATCTTTAATAATTTGTTTTATTAAGATCTGATTTAACTTTACGATAATTGTAGGCTTAGAGTACTTCTAGTAGGTAGCTGTTAAAGTTATTTTAATTGGTTTTCTAATTTACTTAGTTCTGTATTGTTCAATGTTTAATAGTTTTTTTTTTTAATTACCTTAAATCCTCGAAGATTGTCAACTACGCAGGCAAGGAGGGCGTCTCTGCCTATAGTCACTGTAACGTTGGGAACTGGCTCCGCAAACCTCGGGTACATCGATTCTGTAAAAAATAAACCTTCTTAAAAATGTTATACTAAGAATTACTTGGTTACAGGAAGATGTACTAATCTGCATAAAATTGAAATTCTTTCTGGGTTATGTCGCAATATAGTAAATTTAACTACTTTTTTTTCCACTGAGTGCTTGAATTTTATTATTATTACTGGTAACTAGACGAGAGATCATTAAAATCTTCCAAGTACGAGACAAACATAAGTTACCGAGGGTTTATTGTGTGCAATAAAACTAACATCTTTTTTGTACTAAAAATACAAATACATTTTGATCTTTGTTCCTTGACAAATGGCATTAAAGTGACCTTGTTCTGTTATTAAAGATTTATTTTCTTTAAAATACAAAATCCTAAAAAACAAATTTATAAAAACACACATAAAAAGTTATTATACAAGTCGGTACTCTAAAAGCTTAGGTCGTGTTGAGGGTGAGTTTTCGCTTCTATTTGTCTTAAATAATTGGTTGGTTCTCAAGGGTCGGTTTGTTAGTGTATACACCTGTGTTTATTTAACAAATAGCTGTTTAACCATCGTCAAATGTTACCTAACCCAGCTCACTTCCCTTGATAAATGGCTGTGATCGTTCAGATTTAAGTAGCGGTATCAAATCAAGAGTTATTTGTACACACCCCGTATTTGTGGGCAGAGTTTGGTTAGATAGATTTACTCATTACTTAGTTCGCTTTTGTTTGGAGTTGTCAAAGGATTAAAGCTGTGAAGCTTCAGTTTTAATGAAATTAAACATTATTGCATTTGAATTAGTTGTGCTTTTTAAATTAAAAATGGTTCAAGAGCAGGCAAGCTATAGTAAAACGTAGATACAAAATACACTTTACCATTCTTAACCCATTTTTGTACGAGTATCAGATGTGACATTTTAAATATTATAAACATTATTTTTATTTACAATTTATTTGTATTTATTATTGCTACAATAAATCTCATCGTATCATTTAAATCAGTCTACCAGTAATTAGTCAGAGTACGTCACTATGTTAGTATCTTGAGGGTAGGTGATAAATTTTCAGAGGCCGACGACAAATCGCGGACAGGGGCGTCCTACCGCATTGTAGATAACGGTGAAAAATGTACGTGCAATTGTTTATTTTTAGAATTATAAAAAGTGGCCAGATTTTAAAGAAACGGAGACATAATAAAGCGGTTTAAATTGCATTAAATCTAATTTTAAATGAATTAAACGCGATTGGTATCAGGTGTAAAAATAAGTCGTATTGTGCTACTGATGATGTAAGTAACCGAGTTTTTTTATTTTTATTTTACTAAATATAACTTTTTTGAACATGGTTATACTTATCAGACATACAAAACCTAAATATTGTTTTACATATTTTTAAAACTCCTTTGTTTCTAGATAAATAAAAGTATCAAATCCAGATGAGCAATGAAATACATCGTTGTCGATGACGTCAGTTTCAGTATTCATGACCAGGGGGATGGTTACCCCTTGTGGCGGGGTGCCAGGGAAATATTCATAGGGATGGATACGCTGGTACGTACAGTAGTTAACTACACTTGCTTCGTATAAATTGCTACAGTATAATGTCATCTAAACATGGTTTAAGTAGCTAAGTTTATTGGTATTTTTGGCAATAAATTTAGGAAGGTTAAAAATTATTTAATTATTATGCAATCTGATTCATAGGTAGATCTCGACCTGAAACGCATGGTGTTAGTCCAAATGTATTTAAAAAGTTAAGTATTTTCGTACATTAAATAAATAAAAAAAATCATAAAATCCATTTGAATATTGTAAATTTAATTTAAAAAAAACTAAAAAAAACGATTATTTCAATAGAAATGTTTTACTAGGTATTTAAAATATAACTTATGTTCATATGGCACCCTGTATAGAATGTTATATTATGTGAGCATTATGAAGGGGATCGAGTTGTAATCTAGCACGCTGGCACGATAGATATGCTAAAATGGGTTCGTTTACAGAAATATGAGTGACACTACTGTGAAGTTGTAATTTATTTTCTATATAGTTTTTTCACTGTAAACAGTAATTTAAAACCTTAATCTTATCTAGTCTAATCTAGTTATTCAGAATTGATGTAGTTTTATAGGACTAAGGGCTGATTTTTCAATAGTCAGATAAACGCTAACTGACTGATAAGAGGTATGTTTTCATTGTCACTTCATACATTGTCAAGTATTTATGTTCGACGTGCAACAAAAACATACTGATTTTCTGTCAGATAGAATTTATCTGACTATTGAAAAACCGGCCCTCAAAGGTATAATTTACATTAAAACGCATATAACACCATTATTTTATTGGAAATGACCGGAAAGATATATAAGTTATTCATATATAATTATAAACTTATTCGTAACATTGTACGTAAGTTGTAAATCAAACAATAATCACGATTTATTAAAACTATTTTCTTTAATTATTTATCAACGTGGGAATTTACATGTGACAGTATCAGATCGATCGTTAAAATATAACTTCCTATTTAATTAATTGTAAAAATCAATCAAAGTCAATTTGAATTTGAAAGCAAATAGATTTACAACGCCCAAATAAGTTATTTGGCCGGGTGCGGATTTACTTTTTATTTTATCTTTCTTTTACAGTCAAGTCTGTCATATAAAAAATATCGCATCAAAATAGGTACCTACAAATTATTATTTTTCTTAGTTCAGATAAACGGGACCATATTACTTAGACTCTGCTGACCGTCCGTCCGTCCTTCCATCTGTCACCACGCGAACTCAAACTTGGCCGTTTTCTTACTTACTTATTGTTAGTTTATGTGATTCTGCTTTTACATGTTGTGACTTCGTAGTGAATACAGCTCATATCTTCAAACTTAACTTCTAAACTTCTCGCATTTATTTTTATAACATTTGTATGGATGTATGTATGGATGTTGGTTACTCTTTGACGTAAAAACTAATGGATGGATTTTAATAAAACTTAATGTAATGTAGGTAATACATCAGAATAACATATAGGGTTACCGTGGGAAAACTTCTAATTCCCAGGGGAAAACGAGTCGCGGGCGGCCACTAGTTATACATAGAGGTACATTCATTGGTCACTGGCTACTTGTAGTATAAAGCAAAGTCGCCATTCGTGTCTATTTGTATGTCCGTCCCTTCTAAACCACTTAACGGATTCTAATATGCGTTTTCGGCGTCGCTTAGGTTTTTTAATTTAAATTTATAAATATAGAAAAATTAGAAAAAGTTTCCTAAAGTTAGCCCAAATTCAATGTTTGGTTAACAAGTTGGCTAAAATTACACGATTGGGAAGCATGGGCGGGTCCCTAGTATTTGTATAATAACATAAAAGTTCCTGTTCGGTCAGTACATGGTATTACTTACTTCCCATTCCTTGTAGATACTACAAGCATATTAATAAAATCTCAAAAATGTCTTACCAATGAGAGGTTCTTTTATTTTAACAAATAACATGAATAAATAATACAAAAATAAAACTAATAAGCATATGATTATATATATTTTTTTTAAGTGACATTTTATTGGTATGCTAGCAGGGACTTAGTTAAAAAAAACATAACACACTATGTCCCACAAAATAGATTTATAATTTTAATGAAGGTATGTACTTAATAGATAGGAATATTTTTGTTGACACTTATCACGAACTTACAAATTGAGAATCAATAATCATTGAATTTTAATTATAGTGTACCCATTAAAAATGATGTGTACTTCAAAAGTATATTTAATGTAAAAGTTCTCATGCAGAGTTGACGGTAATAGAAAAAATAATAATATACAAATCCTTTAACATTTTTAATCATAATCCTACCTAACTACCATACATTAGAACACGTCAGTCTTCATAATAAAATAACATTAACGACGAACCAAGTGCATTACGTTTTTTAGATTGTAAGATAACAATTTCTTAAAATACATTTAGTACAAAGTCCTTACCATCAGGCACGTCTATAGGAGCTACCGACACTACATTCTGCCCCGTTGGCAACTCGCGTCCTGCAACAAAAATAAACACATCAACACTCCTACTAAAATCATAAAAGCACAACCCTATAAAAAATGCTCAGTGTATTTTCGTATTCATTAATTGGTCTTGTCATATCGTCGATTTATTTGGTTTTTGTCGATATATATCACGAGGGGGAACAAAAAGCGTTACCGTTTCTCGGTGTTGACAACCCTACTTCGATCTATGGACAGGAGTGTTCCATTATCGAGGCGTAGATGAATAATTTGACACCGACGTCTAGCGATGTGGATATGGCAGTTGACGATGCGGGGAAAGACGAAATTGCATTGACAGAATTAGATCTGAATTCTTGCGATGTGACATTTGAAGAAGTATTTCAAGAAACGAAAAAGTTTGGAGTATATTTTTATTTTAAAGAAACGAAAGATAAATTTAAACCATATTTCAATTTGGCTACGTTACATACATAATAGAACTAAACGTCAGCAATTTTGTTCCGAATCAGGGCACAATACGAATAGAAAATGGCGCGCACAAGATAATATAGTTTCCTTTTGAACAATAAAATATGAGTAGCGGCCGGGTGCATGGATGCGGCTTTGAAAGAAGGAAAGAGGTAGAACCCGAAATAAATGGCATTCCAGTCTTTGTGTTTATCCCGTAGTGGACAAAGAGTGAAGATATATGGTGTCATAAAAATATAGAGGAGAAGAGAATTCGCCAGATTAGGTGCTTGGCAATAGTAGATCGCTTCAACTGTTTTCATAGGGCTTTATTATTATAGCATTGGTGATATGAGAATGTTAATCTTTCTTTTTAAATTATTGCGAAGGTATTGTGTGACTTATAACATATAGCATGTTATAAACTTTAATAATGTACCTGTAATTTCTCATGATACTTACTCACTCAAAAGGTGACTGTGTGATATATTATTCATTGTACTAAACTCTAAACGATTCATGTAGCACGTCGAAATTACCCCTTGGGGGAACATCGGAATAGACAAAGCAAGGACCTTACCTCATTAGATACCTGCTCACCTCCCAAACACATACATATTTATTTACAGCCGACAGTAGCTCCTACCACTAATGGAATTGAGATTAAATTGCCCAAACCTGATTAGGGGCCGCATACAAACTTTTCCAGCATCAAATAAGACAGGAGGCCAAATGCACGCAAATAATACATTCGTAATTGTAAAAACTTCAGCAATTTCTATAATTAAATGAGGGTACTGTTTCGTTAATGAAACTCTTTGGTTGCAAACTTTCTATAGCAGAAGTTGTTATTGAAGCTAAAATATTCTGATTACTTTCCCGAACAGTGTTTATCGACGGGATGCAGCATGAAATTGTTGGCGTATTCACTAGTTGGGAGTTTTTATAGCTTGTTCCCAATAAAGATGGAGAAACATTGTTGAACCTATTTGAGTTGAATTGAACAATAGAATTCCTTAAAACATTTATTCATTAAGCGAGCACATGCGTTTCATTGTGCTATTTCTGTTTAAAATTGAAATAAACAATAAAATAATAAAACTAAACATTACTCGATAGCGCTGGGAAAACGTAATATATCGAAATGTAAACACCATATCCATTACGTGATAATCAATGTGAAAGATCCTTGTAGCAGTAAGGGCCCATTGACACAGGGTCAGTCTGAGTAAACAGGTTCGCGGCACAATGCTCAACTTGACCGCGAGTGGATTGAAATTCTGAGGGCTTTCAAAAACGGAATAAGTGTGAATTGTTTGCCAAATATCGCCTTAGCAAATAAACAAGATCCTTCAGAAAAAGTTGGCTAGAAGTTTTATTTATTTTGTGAGTAATACAGCATCAAGAGAAAATAAAAAAAAAACTGCACAATAAATATAGGAAGATTTTTATGTTGAAGTGGGTTCGAAATTCAAAATGATTTTCCGTAATGGCTCTGTTCCTACGATTAACACGAATGCCTTGTATTTATAGGCTGCGGAATTTAATCGTTACCGTTTAGAATGATGCGATCTATCAATGTAAATTGTTAGGTCTACGGCTGCCTACGATCTTGATAATTGAGAAACTTCAGAACTCCAGCAGGATCCCTGTTCATTACTCATTTTAATTTCAATCATAAAGTACTTTTGTGGGGGGAATTTAGAACGACTTTAGTGCAAAGTTTGGAAGATATTGTTCGAAATAGAGGCAGAGTCGAATGCATGACTTGGAAACAAATATGTTTAAGTTAGTTCGCTATAAAGTAAATTTATGTTTTCGATTAATGTCAAAAATTGTGTTTTTTTATTATAGCGTAAGGTTTTTAGTTAATTTTTAATCAAAAATATTTAAGAAGAATCAATTTTGCCAACTAATCAATAAATAAATAAAAATTCCACACTAAAGTTTACGTAATACGACAAAACAAAACTTGATTATTAAAGTGCTATTGTTAGCACTTTCGACTTGGTATGGGCAATATTTGTATCAAATACTGCTAATCTAAACATAAATAAAAATATATACTTACACTTCAATAGAGCGAGCATTATTCACTTTGCAAGGGCAGTACCGATTTAGACCTTGATATGTCAAATTGTTTTATTATTTCCAATAAAGTAGATATTTAAATGACTATGGTATTAAAGGTTAATATGCGTTATTTCTATATCATTTACTTAAAGAAAAGCAAATCTTTAGAAATATTGTAGTAAGTAATAGATGAAAGTGTTATAAATTGTTTTAGTTACTGATAAGGGTTGTAATTAAAATTTATTCACAAAAAACAATTTAGTTGTTACTTGTACTCTACAGTTTTATCGTTATGATAAAACTTTTAGGTACTTAAAGATATAATTAAACTACAATTGTATCTCTTTAGTTTATAAATATAAGGGTTTCAATGCTTTGTGAGTTCAAATAGAAACCAAAGAAAATTGGGAAATATAGTGTCCATATAAATTGTAAACCATAGCCTGTGCTCAGCCCGTGGAACGTTTTACAATAGAGACCCACGGTGCGTAATTCAAAGCACCAACTTTTGTGTTTGCAAGCTAAAATAGACTTTATTACTATCGCCGATCTGTGCGCGTTTTGCACACCGTAGATCTGGTTTTTAAGGCGGTTTTTTTAACTTGATACATTTCTTTTAATTATTAAAAGTCTCAAAGACTTTAAGACGGACAACTAGACATATTAACTCCGTTTTATTTTAATTTAAGGGACTTGAAAATATCTTAGCAAGGTCCCATCAGGAACTGCCCCATTCTCGACCACCGATGCGTCATGGTGGATGTTTATTTGCAATTCCATCCCCCTTGTTCACAAATTATATTACAACAAGAAGGGGGCACTTCCACTGCATCCCCTAAACAAATCCATACAATCAGATCAACAAAGCTTTTCGTTATGTAGAGTGGACTCTCGGAATATTGATAAGACTACTGAAAAAATATGCTTCCTGGATATAGCTGGGTTATGAAAGTATATGACAAAATATACAGTACTTTAGATTGGTTTTATTAGATTGGATTATAAAGTCTCATGTTGTGTTTTTTATTAACTTATTTATTTAGATTTTCCTTTTTTGTTAGTTATTTATATTTTATATAACATGTGCAAAGATTTAAAGATGGCTGTGATGTAGTCGTGATAAATTTTTGAAGTAAAAGTACGCTATGGTTAACGCTTGTCTTGCTTTCAAAAAAGTTGATAGTTAATGTGATTAATTTGCTTTATTATACCCAATATTATATTATACTCAGGTGATTAAACTCAGGTTTTATATTAAGTGTAGGTCTTTGACATCGTAGTTAAAAAGAAATGAATCGACTACCACAGGAACCACATAGTCAACTTTTAACGGAGAATTCTAATAGTGGAAGCTAATTTTGAATAATTAGCCTGACCCAGGAATGACCTGGGGTTTTCCTCAGAACAGCCAGGACTGTCTGTATAAAGCTCAGTTAGGTTTTGACATCTTCTTATCTGAAGATAGGTTAGTTCTTCCGGTGCAAACGAGTACCTTTATTGTGTAACTATGATGAAGAACATTAACTTGTATTCATTAACAGTAGATCAAGTGCATAAAACAGTAATCCCAATGATTTGGGTACAGCTTGCTTGTTATTGTTGCATAGTTTAACTTCAAAACGTATTCAATCTAAAGTATGATTTTAAATAGAAAACCAGGTTGCTTCTTCACCTTGCGTCGCACGACTTGCTATTAACAAGTGCGGAGTTTTTCCTGTTGATATTTTTACTCTCGATATTTTTAGGTCTCGAAGTCACTGTTGTGTAGAGACTATCGGTTATTTTTTATAAACGCATTGAAAACAAATATTTCTAAAAAAAAAATTGCCTTTACAGTTATAAGATTCGACGACCTCTGTGGTGCAGCGGTATATTTACCGGACTGTTAAGCGGATGGTTCCAGGTTCGATCCCCGGACCGGGCTGATTTGTTCAAAATGGTTTTTAGAAATTGGCTCGTGTCTGGGTGTAACTAGGTTCTACCCCAGTCCGTTGTGTGGTGCCTATAGTACAAGCTCTGCTTAGTTTAGGTTAGCCACAGTTGGTGTGTAAGTGTGGAGATTTATTAAGATTAAGGCCCTTAAGCGTACGAGTACCATACGCGAAACGGCGCTTGCTTTTAGCTGAGTCTTAGCCTGGCTTGCGGTAAATTGTACCTTAATAAAATAAGCAATCACGCCTCATGACTCAATAATTTAAGGTAAGCACTTTTAAAATAGTGGATTTATTTAAGAACATTTCTCATTCATTTGTTCAAAGCCGACTATTAAAATACTGGTCAAAAACAAATATTAATTTCTTTTTTTTCCTTCTTTATCATAATGTTAAAGATATTAAATTCAAAGCTGATAAAGTGGCTTCCTCGAGTTATTTTTGTTGATATTAGTAGGATGCTAGTAGCTGTGTTGCGATCATTCATCATTTTCAGTTGGCAAGGAAAGCCCAAAAAGGATTTTTTTATATAATTTGATGCCTTTCCGCGTCCGTGATGTTCCACCTTTTCACTGGTTTTCTTTTGATGTTTTTAATAAAAATCTGATCAAAACGTTCCTTTATCTTTGAACTTATATTTTTTATGTACTAAGTTATTGTTGCGTTAATAATGGCTGTATTTTGATAGTGAATACTTTTGAACTGTATTTGTTTTTAAAGTTTTTGAAGTAAGGCAATTGGGCTAATTGATGGTATACATGCATGTGCGTTGTCGTTCTAAGATTTGAATATCCTTTGCCATTACCAGAACTTTCTTATGTGCATACATAACTTAAAAAAACATGTGTTTTCCTAAACATAAATATTATAAAAGCAGGGGAATACAACACTGAACAAGTAAATTACAGACTGATACCAGCAAAATAAATAAATTATACTTTTACAACTCGGAATTTCAGCGAGTAGTCAATATATAGGTAGTAAAAAATGAATTGTAATTTAAAAAAGGAAAATAAGCTATATTTTGCTGTTGTAAATTTAAAATAATACGTTGAAATTTTAAGTAACATTAAAAGTTGGGAAGTTTATATAATATGGTAAGCTACTGTGAGTTTAATTTTTATTAAACTGGAAATAAAGAGCGTAACTTATTGTAAGAAAAAACCCTTTCCATCATAATCCATCACTAGACTTTTGCGAATATTTGGGGTCATTATTAAGATAAGTTAAGAAACATAATATTAGTATCCAATATTATATAAATATTGTTTTCTTATGCTTATCTCCCATTCGTTGCAATAAAAGAGGTCACGGCAAAACTGTGTGGCAAAACAACAAAATAACATACGTCATTCGAATATCTGCATATCGCACCGGCTCAAACAAATACATACAAAGCACTCTAAATATTAAATGCATAAACAAAACCGAACTTTTCCCCGTGTTGCATAAAAAACCGCCTTAGTACTAACCTGTGCTACACGAGGCCAGAGTGATCATCAGCACGCAGTAGAAATTGATCAAGGCAGTCATTTTCGTCACTCGCGTTTACGTGTGGTTCAAATCGCGACGGGGGCGGACTCGGGCGCGTGGCATCGCGCGAAAGCTCCGACCGGCACTGCCGCCTTCCTCGCCTAGGGGCGCCACTTCGCCCCAAAAACCCACCCCAGATAAACAAGCGACGGCAGCAGCAGACACAACGTCTCGCCCCCGTCGGAATAACAACTTAATAAAATAAAAGAAAAGACGATCGGTAAGTCGCAACGCTTAGTTAGGACGCGTTTAGGAGAAATTAGCGTAGGGACAGCAGGCGTTAAATAAGATAGCTTTTTATTGTGAGGATTGGTTTTTGACTGATAAGTCGGTAGAATGTTTTAATTGACACTTTGTACATAAGTCCAATGTCATACTCGAAGTGCAACGTGAACTGACTACTCAACTATCTGCCGTTTAGTCTTTATATGGCAGTTGAAAAATCAACCTTAAGAATCTTAGAAACTTATTACTTATTATTTTAACTTCAATAAATGTACCCACGTGGACATCAAAATTCGCAACTTTAAATTTGACAATAAAAAAAAACAAAAAATCTTGTTCACACATAGGTAATGTTGCCAAAATATTTTTCTTTTCTTACATCGAGATTTATGTTTCCGCCGAGTGACGTGGGGAACACTGACCCGATAATCTGCAACTACCCAATGAACCGGAATGAAGGACGGGCGCAAACATTTTATTTATCACCAACCGAACCTAAATGTATGGATGAAATGTAAACAGCGTGCTCGGGACTCGTTACATTACGATTAAGTTATAGACCTGAATGTTTTACTAATTTTTGTATGAAAGCTTTTTTGTTACAATTATGAGTAGTTAGTATTTAAAATATTAGCGGTATTTTGCATTAAATAAAGCTATTTTTATAGGTCAGCAAAACTTATTAGAAATTACAACTTAATTTAACAAAGTGCCGATGTTTTCAGCTTGATCTTATAGTAAAAGCAGATTTCTTCTGCTTATCTTATGCTTATCTTTTGTTTTAGTTATGGCCAAGAGTTATTAGATAAAGAATTTCTCATTATTTTAAAATTAAACTCATAGAACATTTCCAATAAATTTCTAAGAAACGAACCGTAGGAATGTATATTTTGTAAAGCCGTCGAGGAATTTCATTAATACTGGCATATGGATTAAATATATACGGTGTTTTCTTTATTACCCATTGCTTTTTCTTAAACCAACTCACCATCATTTCTTAAAAATAATTTCACTTCAGTTTTGAAGTTTAAAACTTAACGCAATAAATTTGTAAAAATATACATCCTTACTATAAAAGCAGTATTTAACTAACTAGTTACTAGTCTATCGTCAATATGTAAAATATTTATAATTTAAACTTTTTTTTATTTATAAGTCAAAAAAAAAATTTTTAGGCTATTTCGATATACATTTTCTCAACGTAATCACCTCTTAAATATTTACAACAAAGTTAATCTCAGTATATCGGTTTAGAATCTACAATAACCGCAGACAGACAAACAAACCCTAAGATATACAAACACACACCTACATACACGCATTTAACTCACACCACTTCTCTTTTACACAAAAATAAAAAATAAGGAGACAGCTATTATGGAATAGCTTCTTTTTTTGAATTTTCACTGGCAGTTAAAGCTCTAGAATATTATTATTTGTATTGTAGTATTATGATTGTGTATGGTCTGGTAGCATGCTAGTGGGCATCGGGCATGCCACTCAAGACTTTCCAGCGTCTAGTGTGAGTCCAGCGCATTGTAATAATGCTCGTCTGAAGTGCCCTTAGGTACTTTTAATAGTGATAGAGTAAGGAAGAGCGGACTTATGGTAAAAATATTTTTACCATGAATCCGCTGCTTAGGTTAAGATTAGTTAGCAAATAGTTAAAAAATTAAAATATTAAAGGCAAAATTTTTGGTGGTAATGATACATTGTTTTATTGTTAACTTTCCACTTAAACATCAATTTAAGATTAGTTTTGTGTTTGAGTAAAAGTTGACTGATTACAATAACATACAAACAGACAACTATAGTTACCTAAAAAGATTAGATTAGCAAACGGGTGCTGCATACCAAACAAAACCCTTATCAAAATGATGAAGAAACATTTCTATTAAAATCGTGGTTGTTACAGCTGAAAGCCTTACACGGCAACTTGATCATACGTAATATTAAAGACTTTACAATTTCATCATATCCATTTAAAAAAACTGTCATTTGTCCTCGATTGTTTCGAATAAGTAACAAATTATGTCGTAATGTACCTCCATATTTGTTTATTAAAACGCTTCCCTTCAGCCTGTATGTCTTCATTCACAAGTTTGCATGCACTGAACAGAATTCGAGTGGCGGGAGAAAATCCGAGAACCGTTGTTAGGAGTTCAATCACATTGCAAATTAGCTTCAATTGTATTATACAGCAATAACATAATGGAATCTAAGAAACAAACATACATTTCACTTAGTAATTGTTTGTAGAAAAAAAACCTAGGTAAAGTTTTAAAAGTTTTTTTTGTTCTTTTTTTGATTTAGGTTTAATAATAATTATTTAGTGATAATTCATATATTTTTAAAGTATTTTTTAATTTGTATTGAGGAATGAATTACATATGAGTACATTATTTTTATTAGTAGGTACTAGAGATGCGCCGAGTAACACTTTTGCCGAGTACCGAGTACCGAGTATTACTCGGTTCAATTTTTTTTTAACCGAGTACTCGGCCGAGTAACTCGGTTCTATCAAATACCCAATTTCGCGCGCGTAAACAAGTACAAACGAACACAAGTATATTTAGAAAAAAAAATGTTGGCAAATGGTGGACAGGGCACCAAACAAGGCAACATAATTTACATTTATTAAATTTTAAATATTGATTATTTTTATTACTGTTCCTTTAATTTTGTCTCACTAGTACTCATGCATTAGCATAATTTTGATTCTATTACTTGAGGATGTCAAAGATTTCCTCAATCAGTGTGTTTTGATTAACACTGTTGTTTCAATTATATCTACCTAAATATATTGCTTTCTTTAAACAAAGTATATTATTTTTTGGTACTCGGTACTCGGCATTCGTATACCGAGTTACTCGGCCGAGTACCGAGTACCAAAAAACCTGCCGAGTACGCCGAGTACCGAGTATAAACCGAGTACTCGGCCCATCTCTAGTAGGTACCTACATGATAGTAAAAAATAGTATTGACATATTATAATTTTTATGATTAAAATCTGGCAATCGATATGGTTACAACTCAGTAAATTTTCTTAAAACAAATGCTATCATGAATTTTAAAATAAGCTAACTAAAAAGCTGTTTTTTATTTTGAAATTATTCATTTGAAATATTCTTACACACTACGAGCAAGAAAAGCTGTAAAATTGTGGGCTATTTTTGGGTAAAAACTATAAAAATGATCTTTAGGTTCGATATTATTCTCTTGTGTAAAATCTCCGTAAAACGGAACGTAAAATTCGAAATTGCATTGTTTCAATGCAGCCAGCGAATCTACGGTGGTATTGCAGAATCGCTTAACTCAAACTTGTGGAATTTCCCTAAGTGATATTACATTTCGACGGTACGGGAATGTGTAAATCTTAATATGGTACTTACGTTATTAAGTTCAAAGTAAACCGTACTTCACCGACTTTTTTATATGTAGCTTAGCATCAGTTAATTATACCTCTAATATTCCTTAAAGCTTTTATCTACAACATGGGTAGTGTTAAGTATGTATTTTATCTAATACCTAGATGAAAGTAATCTATAAAGTTTCGCTATTTTGCAGTTTGCACGAATACAGTAATTTGGTTCGCCCCTTTCGCTTTGGCGACCCCTTTCAAATGGCCAGGGGATCTCTAAAAAAGTTACGTACCTATTTTTATGAGTAGACGCATAAGTTTTCTATGGGTTTTTGATATTGTATTAAAAACGACGTGCATTGCACGATGCGTTCACATTCCTTTCAGTAGGGTTTTTTCCTTACCTTTTTGCCTTTTTTCCCTTTTACATTGTTCGAGTTTGAACAAAAAAGAAATACCCGCAAATAGCATGACACAATTGTTGTTTTGCGACATTTTCTACAATGGATGCCTTCTTTGTGAGGATAGAGTGTGTCCAAGCAATCTTGGCTGACCTCCCGAATATTCAACGACATACAATTTGTAATATATCCCTCTCGAATGGAGACCGATTTACTAGGTTTAAGCCGAAATAGGCAAAATAACATGCAGATACAAAAACAAGAGAAGATTGGTCTTATAATTAACTCATTGTATAAAAATAACTTCAAACGCCAACTACCGTTGATACTTTCTTTTGTTTCGTCAAAAAACGTGTTAAGTTAATTCATTTTACATTTACTTTCTTAGATAAAAAACAGGAATTACTTGTTAGTAAGTGTGCCGACTAATTCAATAAACAAAAAGATAAAATAACAAACTTGGCTACAATATGATACCTACTACCAACTCGAAGGATTGGCAGCGTCGACAATGTCATATCAGAGTTCATTGACCCCTACAGTGTGGATTAACTGCGTATTTACTGCGTTACATAAAACTTCTTAATGGACTCTATTAACTGAAAACAAGATACCTACAGAATATAATACTACTAGAAAAACTTTATACCTACTTATCTTGGGTAAAAATTTAAATTTACAGATGGGGTAATTCTATAAAATTTTATAATAATCCGCTGTGTGGTGTTAAATACGAGAGTAGGTACCTAATAACTCTAATGACATTTGTTCTTTTACCTTAAAAGTAGATATAAAGGTAATATAACAACAGAGGAACAGCAGATACCCACATAATTTAAAAAATATTTCTATGTTATAGTCATATAACTAACAATAACACTTGCAGCACACATTATGTAAATAGTCCAAAAACACAATAAGAACTCGCCATTATTCAAATTCACTCGCAAGTTTAATAATAATTTAATGTGTCTTCCCGGTCGCAGTTTGTCCGCTAGGTATCTGAAAGTTCCCCGTACCAAAGTTGGTAAATCAGCAAGAAAATGCAGATTGAAGGAAAGCTATTTCGAACAAAATGTTCCGCATCGGCCCAAAGATTGGTTCCGCCTTCTCCTCCACTGCCCGGAGAAAGTTGCTTCGCTAAAACCTATTTTTATTTCGATAGAATACTTGTTTTATGATAGATGTTTGGTTTTAATCTCCGGACCATTTTTATTGCAATAGAATGATATGGCAATATTGGAATTGCAAAATAAACGTTTGAGGGATTACTGTTGGGTGCCGGGAATAGCAACAGTTTTGGATTTTGTGGCGGGTATGTTTTGATGATTTAGTTCGCGTTGTCTTTTCAAAGGTAAGCTTATTGCTTTGTACTACTACAGAATTTTTCAGTATGTTGTTTCGGAAAATACATACTGTCTCTTTTTATATATGCTTATTTTTCTAAAATGTTTAGACTTCTATTTTAATCGACATGTGTAGAAACTATATTACCTGCAAGAGATTGAATTTATTAACTCCAGTAAAAACATTTTCCTTCTCAAACGGCACAAACATACCTCCCTAATAAAACCACTAGGTTAATCTCAGTCCGTTTCCGTGCTAGTAGGTAATCTGTATGTTTTGGCTCCAAGAAAATGAAAAATGAAATTGTCCCAACTCAATTTCGTTGTTTCCCTTGGAACAGACGAGAACCTTATCTCTCTGTGTTTGTATTATTTTCCGAGTCGCCCGCAATATTATGCGAAACTCTGCGACGACGGATGGATCAGAAAACATAAATCTGGCATCTAAACATGTTTGCGATGGAAACGCTTCGACTAAGTAGGGACTGTTCTGTTAGATCACAACAATATTATTGTAACAATATCACACACCTACAATTTTTAGTTAAGTATATTGCAAAAATAGTATTGTCATGTCTATGATTAAAATATCATGTCCCGAAATTTGATCTTGCCTTTCCTTATACCCTTATCCATTTGATCCTTAGTCTTAGCACCCTCATCACCCCTCTGACTCATCACAAAAAAAAACATGACAAAGTATTCATATATTTGTCTCATCAGCGCCCCTGTGTGAATTTATTAGGCTGAACGCTTATCGTGGAGGCGTCGCAGTTGTGGCCTTTTCTGAAATTGGCCGAGCCATGCACACTTCCGTGGCGTGAGGGAATCTGAATTATAGATGTGGAGGGAATATCAACTGATTTAGGAGGTGTTTAGCACTGTGAGTGTGCAGATTACAATTATAGCAGGCTTTAGGACCTTTTGGCAGAATTAGCAGCTTGAAATAGTGTAGGTTTACTTATTATTTGTTGTAACAAAAGCATGGGAGTCTACTCTAATTTAGTTCTAGTTTTATTATAGTGCAACAAAAACGAAATACGTTCCTAATCTTGTCGCGTAGCTCTCAGAAAGTTAAAAACAAATCGTGCAAAATCTCAAAACCGAGGACATACTTTAACTGTTATTGGTCTGAAAGAGTTTAAACTTCAGCGCGTGCATACGAAGTAACATTTCGAATTCATGAATCTTTTATTGCGTAGCCGGCACGGAGTTAGAGCAAGAAAAATGTCACTCCATCCATTCCCACTCGTCACGGACAGTAACTGCGTGTTTTGGCGTTGTTTGGATTTTAGTAAAAAATGAGAGTTTTCCTTCAGGGGCGGGTAATGCATCCCCTTAAATCATGGTGGTGTTGGATTCGCTTAAGCGGCGTCTTTATGCTTTTTGTCGAGGAGGATTTTCGTTTTGAAAAGAGATAAGAAAATGTAAGACTTGACTAACTAGAAGTTTTGATTTTATATATTTGAGATGATGGGTAAAACAATTGATAGAAAATCAAAGATCTTCAAGATAGAAACAAATGAGTATTCTAACTTCAGTATAACAACTTAATATTACTTAGGGCCAGTTTTTTAATAGTCAGATAAATTCTATCTGACAGAAAATCAGTATGTTTTTGTTGCACGTCGAACATAAATACTTGACATATGTATGAAGTGACAATGAAAACATACCTCTTATCAGTCAGTTAGCATTTATCTGACTATTGAAAAATCAGCCCTTAGACCATAAAAGTACTTACTAGTCATACCTATTTGACATTAAATTTGTCATATTCATAAAGATAAGGAAGAATATGAATTTGCTTAATGTTTTGCCGATTAGGAACACTGCAATTTTCAAAGGAATCGATTTATTTCAAGTAGTAAATAGTTTATACACAAATGATATATTTTGTTATTAGTTTGCTCTTATTTTTTTTAATATTGTATTGATTATTTATATATTGCACAATGTACATCCTAGATTTCTTTACAAAATTAGAAGTTTACACAATGCTTTTACCAATAACATCACTTATAATAATTGATGAAATTTAAAAACTTTGTGACACGTGTATATCCGGCGGGATCTTTCACGGCGCAGCCTTTAGCGGACACGAAGGAACAAACACCAACCTGTAGTAGAAAATAATTTAAACTAGTTTATCAACTACATACCTATATATCTTACTCTTGACATTTTCCTCTATGTCAAAGATCGTGACTTTCGTGAATAATCTCTTCCTTCCCGCACTTAACATATACCTACACTTAGCCATATCATACCCGTCACAAAATATGTCACGAGTATCTACGAGTATTATAAAATTCAATACAGTCTTTAATTGTCAATGTTGCTATGGAATAAACGTTCACGGAGTAAGGCTCGCATAGACAGCATTCAATTTTATTGGTAGAATCTGGCAAAGCATCAAAGTTAAAATAATTAAACTACGTACCAATGTTTGTTTGTTCGCAACGTAGACCCTCAAAGGACCACCGGAGTCACCCCAGCAAGGAGCATTTGATCTAGCGCTGCATATGTGCTTATCTTTAATTATAGAGTATACCTTGGCGCACTCCTTATTAGGGTACACAAATACATATGTTGCTTTGAGACTCTGAGAAATTGTAATCTGCGTATCTGATAAAAAATAACCCAATCAACTTGTTATGCAGTTGCAAAACTTACTTGTTCACAAATATACTTACTATCGCTAGTTCGACCAAAACCTGAAATCAATCCTATCTGGTAATCTAATTCGGTGTCCTTTAAATTGGCAGGGGGCAGGCTAATAGGAGATATGTGGTCTGGAACAAAAAATATAATTAATAGGCGGTTTATAACAAAATACAATCACTGATATATGTTTTAATTAAAATATGTAGAATATTATGGCAAAATTATTTGCTTTTATCAGATTTGACAATAACAGCTAAATAAAAAAATATGCATTGAAATTATAGATTAATTTCACAACAGTATAACAAACACGTAACTTACCAGAAAACGTTATTCTTGGAATTAAAATCATGGCAATGTCATCATCATAAGGTGTTTGAGGGTTAAAATAATAATATTTGATAACTCTTCTTGTTCTTATTCTTGTTCCGCCACTATATAGTCTAGTTGATCCGAGAACTACTTCAAATTCCAATGCTTGCTGACTAGCATCGACCCAGCAATGAGCGGCTGTTACCAAACTCGTGGAAGATAGAAGACTAGCTCCACAAACAGAAGAATGGCCATTGGTCAGCGTTATGTTTAAACCTGCCTGAAAAATAGATTAAAAAATGTACTGAGTAGCATTCCACCCTGCGGTTTCACCCACAGCGAAATAACTTTATCGGTGGAAATTAAGTGCTTGGATTAAAATTACATTATGTGTTAATCCAAGTAAAGTGAACTTTCCCTAACAGGATGGTTTTCAATTTAAAACTACGATTTTTCGGAAAACTTGCATAATAGTGTATGCCAAATATTGGTAGTTCGTGAAATAAGTATATTTTTGTTACCATATTTTTAAGGGTCTGAGGTTGAGACAAAAACTTAGTACCTTTAATATCTATAAATATCGCAGAATTAGATTTTAAAGATATTGAATATGCACAATGTCCTAGTAATTTTAATTGAATAATGTCATGTAAAAAGTTGAATGTTTACCACATATGGAACTTCACCGAGGCGGACATCAAACCCTCCAATAATTCTTGAATCAGTCGTTTTGTTACCTTCTTCCGCAGCTATAATACGTGATGCTTCTGGTATACCAATATCTCTGTGATAGTGAATAGATGGTCCACTATCGCAGTTAATATTCTTTATTAGAACAAATAAAAAAAACACTAAAACCTTCATGATGCTGACCGGTAGTCATGAGAGAGTTTTCTCGTTATGTTTTAGTCTTTGTGCGGAGTAGTTATTTATAACAAGTATATGCGTATGTACTCTCTCTTTAAATGAATATTTTTAAAAAGGTAGAGTTAGAAAAACAGATAATTTTTAAAAACAGTATTTTTCGTAATGGAACCCTAGCTACAAACCAATGTAAAAAAAACGTAGATTGCATGTTGAATTTTAAGTTTTCAATAAATTCATTATTAATTTTAATGTAAACAATACAACTTCGGACTAGGCGAAAATATATTTTGAAATATTTTTTCCTCCTAACAAAAACAATTCTTACCTCTGTTACCAGGTAGGACGTAAAGTTGAACTCAAAGGTAATTTTACTTTTATTTTCCCCGCCCACGCTTCACTATGTTGTAATTTTGCGTGACTTGTTCCCGATACGTTGAATTTTTGCTAACCTAAAATTACTTTTTCTGAATGTTCTTTATTTATAAATTTAAATGAAAAAAATACCTAAAGGATGGTGAAAACCGCATTAAAATCCGTTAGGTGGATCAGAAGGAGATAGCGGACAAATATACAAACAGACAGAATTAGCGACTTGGATTAGTTATACTGATGATTAGCAAAAAATGTTCGGAAAGAGAGGCAAACGAAAGTGCAATTCACTTACAAAACCTATGCCAAAATTATAAGGCGACATTCGTGTAAAGATTGTTAACACAACATCACAATCTTCAATTTAAGTATAAAAAATTGATATTCTGAAAAGTTTTATGGTCGTTTAATAGTTAAAATAAGATTCAAGACCTTTATACACATAAAAAATATTGTAAGTAGTTAAATTAAATACAACTTTTTCAGATAAAAAATTAATGTTAAATATTATGTACTTGATTTTTCCAGGTGATACTTTTAAGTTGCAGGTTTGAGTAGCGTCAGGTGTAACTTAAGTAATACGATTTCTCAGAATAATGAAATAGACTTTTTGTTTGAAGATTCCTGTTGTTATTTGTCTGTCTATTACAAGGTTCTTTTTCATACTTAGTTCTAAAACCTCTTTCGAATTCTTGAAAAAATCTGACATAAATCATGGCAATCCAAAGATTTGGCCATTTACTTTAACTTAGGGCTGATTTTTCATTAGTCAGATAAATGCCAACTGACTGATAAGAGGTATGTTTTCATTGTCACTTCATACATATGTCAAGTATTTATGTTCGACGTGCAAAAAAAACATACAGATTTTCTGTCAGATAGAATTTATCTGACTATTGAAAAACCGGCCCTTAGATATTTAAACATTCTCAATAGATTATAAAAGGTATGATATTTTCAATACACTAAGAATAGTTTTTTTTTTTAAAAACAAGGGCATATAGTTAGCATATCTTAAGAAACTATTGTAAAATTTGGAAAGCTTGTAGTTAGGTTACAATAAAAATTGGTACGGTAGACTAAACTGCCTCGCATCCAGACATTTTTTAAAATTCAGATTCATTTTTCGGTAACTGTGGACACAACATCCACCAAGTCTTTTACTTCTCATCTTTAAAGAGGGGTTTTATTGGTAGCCACGCTGGAATTAGTATAAAACATAAAAAGTTACACCAACAGGACGTACAAAAATTAACCAAAAATAAAAAAAAAACAATTTTGTTATAAAATTAGTGTCAAAGCAGATTTGCACTTAAAAATATTAATTGTCACCACTGATTTTTAAACAAGTCGTATTGTGCATATTCGAGACTACCTGACTTTTTAGTGCATTTATAGGGTGACAACTGACATGTTACTGAGGATATCGGGAAAATTTATATAGGTACGTTCATGAGAATCAAACAATAAAAATAACTACGTAAAAAAAACCGACTTCACAACTAAAAAGTTAAAAATAATTAAGATTTTATATAATTTTTACGTGCTATTTACCAGCTATTTAGTATTATATCAGCTATTAAGTGAAAGCAAATTTTACTGATTTTAATAAGCATATAGAATTTTGGTAGTTAAAAATACAAATGTAGATGTCATCTGTCCACAGTATAATAAAATGTTAATAATTCATTATTGTAAATTTCAACCACAACAAGTTGCAGTTACACTACATTTGTTCTGTTGTATTTACTATCACGTTTTCTGTTGTTTTAAATAAACGTTTTCGCAGTCATAAAACATTCATCATTGAACAGATGAACATGTGATTTGAGGTGACAACCGTAACAGTTAGGTATTTTCTCTGCGTCTCACAGCAAAGTTTTAAAGAGTTGTCAACTTGAAAACTTGACACTTCCAATTCAAATCATTGCATCGCAACTAATTGCCAGTGAATGTCATGTACTCGTATTAAGGATGACTGTTGTTTCTTTTTATTACTCCAGAATACACATATATTTTAGGATCCTAGGACTACTCCAAATTACTTTGCTTGCATACTGAACTCCAAACGCAGCAAAGATAAAAGACTTGCTTGTAGAAAGTAAAATTGATAGTCAATGATATCACTAGGCCTGCTAGAATATAATGATATTTTTTGTTATTTAGTAACTTTAGTGCTGGGGCGTAGATACAACCCCCTAGGCTACACGAACAGCAATATAGCAATTTCTCTACTTTACTGAATATAATTTTAAAAGGCCATATTTGTTACACAACAAATATTTGAATTATACCCTTGATAGTCACAAAACTTTCTAGCCTATGCCGACTTCATCTGCGTGGAATCGAATTATGTATGGAGTGATCAAATACATTTATATCTTGACAATAATGAGGCTAAGAGTAAATCTATTTTTGTAATACTGTTCTTGACGTTTTGTTTTAAGTTATTCTTGCCAAGAACGATGCCTGTTGCTTACCAAAATTTTATATTGTACATATTAGGTAGGTGAAAATTTAATAAAGCATTGATGAATATTTAATAAAATGTGTTTTATGTTATTACTGAAGTTTATTAATAATATTGTAGTCTGAATTGAAAAAAATGATTTTCTTTTCACTAGCAATTCTTTGCGGTATGACAGAATATTATACTCGAAACGAAATTAACCATTAATTTTGCTGTTTAGACGTGAAAAAGGATTAGCAGAATGCTTTCAATCGTTCACTCATTCGTTCATTCGCTCATTCGTTCATTCACTCATTCACTCATTCACTCATTCACTTTTTCCTCATTCACTCATTCAATGTTTTCGCAATAAATACCTTCATAAAAAATAGGATTTCGCGCTTCCCAGATTCTTGTAATCAAGCTTGTCTTATTCAGATAGCGTGTGTCGATGTAGCAGAAAAAGAAGGTATTACTCGGGAACGTATCTAAACCGTATTAAAGATAAATAATCTTTTGACTACATTACTTTATAGAAGAAGAAGTTGTTCCATCAGGGACCATAATAATACTAAAGACTATACTTGCTGAATGCACTGGATTAAAGGCTAAAAAAAGTAATTTCTTCTTTCTTATGTCAGCATACAATTTTGGTACCAGATAACCCATATTATTCTCACCATTTAACTGGTAATGCGGTAACATTTAGATGTTTTATGGTTATCTTTAAAGCTTGCTTAAATCATTTTAATGTTGAGTTTCATTGAGATCAATAATTAATTGTTCTCGTATTTTTTCATTTTTATTGACGACATAATAAAAACCCTGTAAACTACCACTAGAAAATTAACTTTTTTTAAAATCTATCTTAAGTCATCGGTCTTTCTGTCTTCATTATCATTACATAGTATAAATCAGAGTCGCTATTTCTGTCCGTTTGTATGTTTGTCCGCTAACTCCTCCTAAACTACTTAACGGATTTTAATGCGGCTATCGCCATTTTTTTGGGAATTTATTCATTAAAATTTGTAAGTAAAGAACAGTTGAAAATATTTTTTTTAAGTTAGCTAAAAATAATGTTCCTAGGAAATAATGTTCCGGGAACAAGTCGGACAAAATTACACCATCGCGAAGTGTGGGCAGGTCGCTAGTTTTTTTGAATCGTCTATCATACATTTAAAACTATCCTTCGTAAAGTTTTTTGATATTGATCCTACTTCAAATATTAAAACAAAGTTGCTGTCCGTCATCTGTGTGTCTGTATGCTTAGACCTTTAAAATTACGCAACAGATTGTGATGTAAAATAACATAGTATAGGAAAAGGGTTTTTACTCCAAATTTAACGCGTGCGAAGCCGCGGGATAAAGCTAGAGTATAATAAAATAACAAATCACAAAAAGTTGGGTATTATTCCGAAAAATCTGCTCGTCCTCATTCAACCAACGAGAATAAAGCATCTTTAATTAACTGCTTTGAAGGAAAGACAAAGACAGATGTATATGTAAATTGAATCTATCTCTGTCTCATGCTGTAGTGAACCTGTTAAATTATAAAGTTGTTATTTTATCGAGGTTGTATACTTTTGGCCCACCTCCAATGTCTTGTTTGGATGCAACATCAAGACTAGGACAATTTATACTTACGCCTTTGTAAATGTAACTTTTTAAATTGTATTCATTTAATTGCTACATAGTGAAACGTCGGATACGTATTTTGTATTTAAATTGGGAAACAAAAAGGAAATCGTTCCAAATATGGCGTTTAAAAGGTAGCGATTTACGAAAAAAATAATGGCTTTTGTAATGTGGTCGTTAGACTTAAGACCCTATTAAGTTGAACCTCGTCAATAGCGCGCTCGTTAAACTTTACAGCCCTTTAAATAATTTTACCACAATTTCGTTAACAACACTAACAAATTTCTTTATAAACGCAAAATCGTTTGCCGGCTTCGGGACTTCCTAACTTCCCTCATAACATCTAACTGTTCGAATATTTTAAATAAATGACTTTTTTCCCGCGTAAGGTGAGAATTTCCATCTTTTTTTTAAGGTTTTGGATAAGCCGGCTTATAAGATTAAAGATTCATTTTTATATGTTTTCTGGTAGAGTGAGCATGAAGCGAAGTGATTCGTTGAAATTAATCCGATTGCTTTTCAAGTTTGGAATTTGTTTTTTTTTTCTTTGACGCGACAAAGCCGAATTGGATTGATAGGCTATTTCAATTAATGAATTGGAGTTTATTAAATTCGACGATTGGATTTCCTCGCTGTTTATTTACTATCTCGAATTTCGTTTTGATTTGCTGATTTAACGAGCTGTCAATTTGGTTTCAAAATTAAATTGGTAATAGATATTGCTTTTATAAACTAATTCTGGAACTTGCCCTTTTGGACCCTTCACTTTTTTCGTTCAATTGCCATTAAAAATAAATATTTCAAAACCTCACCTCTTTGGTCTTAAATAATAAGCAGACTGGTGATACTTCAATAACTTTCAGACACTACTAAAAGTGTCTTTGAATAACGAAGGGGTCCTTTTATGCGTAGGAGGCGTGAAAGGAAAACCATTTTTTTTAAATGACGGGCATAGGGCATATCTTGTGTATGCCGGGTCCGTTTCGCCGTTCTACATCATTACATACGGAAATAAGACCGTTGCTGCTAACATAAGGCTTTTATTTAGTATCGTGTTACAAAGACACGTTAGGATACCCCTTTTGAAATTCAAATTACTTATAAGAGCTTATGTATGTAAAAATGTGTATCTTTTGTTTTAATGCCTTTGAAAGTAGAAACTATGAGTAGATATAATATTGTAAAGTATAAACTAGTAACAAAACCTTCTTTTAATAGAGTTGCTTCTATTCTACTGTAGCAAATTAGCAAGCGTTTAAAGTTCACATGTCCAATTTGTTTCCTGTAGCTCATTGATATTTTGTAAGATCGATTTAGTTACAGATAAACTTTTTACTAGCAGTCTCTCTCGTCTTTAAATCGTATCACTTTTTCAAAGCAGAATTATCTGAATTATGGTCTTTGGAATCAACTATGTAAAACGTATTTTATCTATGTGTAATATGTGACTGAATAAATATAACGCACAAAACAATATATTAAAATTGAGTCTAATAAGGGCAAAAACTAGAATAGAGCACAACGAAATAGAATAATTATTTTCTATATTTATTGTTGTTTAAACTTATATTAGTTTTGAACATTTTTCCACAAAAATAACCATTATTGCAGAATAATTCAGTCACAATTTAAATTGTGTATTGTATGTTTGTGGTATCGAAAAGTGCGGCTTCAAATCTAGGTTAACAAGTTACGAACCCCTCCCTGTTGGCTAAACCTCGGTTAATATTTTATTACTTTGCATTTGTTCGAATTTTCAATTATATTAACGTACTCATTTGTTTTTTACTTTATTGCCTCACTCGAAAATAATTGCCGACTTTTACGACTCCAAAGTTAATAAACTCCTTCGACGATACGTTTGATATACTTAAAAAAAAAAACAATATTAACCAACCTTCATACGACTTTAATATCCTGAGATCAATCTGAAGACATAAACCTATCTAAATATAGCTCGGAATAAAGCGTAGCATCTTCCAGCCATTCTAATAACACAAGATTAGAACACGACACGTGCATTCCAATATAAAATTTGTAGGGAAACGTTCGTCTGGTACGAAATATCTTTAGGACGAGCCGGGTCGCAATACCAGGAACAAGCGCCGTGCATCGATAATTTGAAATCGAACACGCTGCAGCCTGAACAGAGCTTTATAACATGAGCTATGATGAAAGCATTATGTACCGCATTAATTATTTTTAATATGAAATTGTTTCTAATAAACATAAAATAAATAAGTGTCAAGTTAGGTAGACACAAAACACATCTTTATTATTTCACTTTTGGATGGCATTTTAGTTTATTTGTTTTGTAGTGTACACTTTTGATACATTGTATTTGTATTAGTGTCATTGGCAATTCTGGACATACCATATATGTGTCGGAGAGAACACAGATTCGATGGACTTGGCCAGTTGAAGAACTACTTTACTATCTACCTTGCCTATGTTTTGAAATGTCAATGTCAGCGACTAAATGAGATATTGGTTGCGTCAAGTTGTTTTAACTTGGGTGTAGTCGGTGTAAGGCTTTATGAGTGAACGACTGAATGACTTTCGGTCATTTTCCGTTGAGTCTAAATAGCCCATCTATCTTGTTGGACGGATCATTGTTATTTGGTTTGTGGGGCAGTGCAGACGTAGAGTGAATAAATCAGTGATGGCCAAACGCCGAATTCACCGCGCTACCTATATCCATTTACAGGTTACCTATCTTAATCCTGAATTTTAATATTCCGAATTTCATAATCCAGAAAACGTTTGGACATTTTTTCATAATCCCGTTTTTTAGAATTTCGAAATTTTGTTTGCCATATAATCGCAACTCCGAATTTCATTTGCCCATTTATTCATTTGTACGACGTTTTAAAATCCAGACGAATAAGTTCCAGACACACGAAATCTAAATGCGCGAAATCTAGATGACCGATATCCATATGCACAAAAGCCAGATTTTTAAAACACAAATTTAATTGATATCCAGACAAACAATATCTAGATTTTTAAAATCAAGATTATTTAAATCCGATATTTAGAACAACTAAATCCGTGTAATTTAGAAAAGAACTTCGGTTTTGGCGCTTCGCCGAACGCTGCCGCGGTACGCTCGCTTCGCTCGCTCGGCTTGCGCACTGTATGTTCACCATTCAACCTCACACTCCTCCTCGCTTCGCTCGTCGTCGTACCTATTATTTGATGTGTATGAACAAACAGCGCATAACCAAAATTGTAAATTATAATTTTAATAATTTGGTCGACCTAAAATATGCCAAATACAATTAGGTTTTTCCTATAGTTATGACAAACCAAATCAAGATAAAGCATATAACTTCTTAGATTTACGCGATTATTATTACTTGAAATTAAACTCATTTTAACGGGTTTTACGCGTTTATTTTATTATTTTTGATTTTCCGACGTTTCGACATTTTTACAAATGCCGTGGTCACGGGTAGACTGAGATGTTTGACGTCTTCATAGAGTTAAGTAAAAACTAAAAAGGCGGTGAATTCGAAAAATCGTTTTTTACTTAATTTCAAGATAAAGCATTTTAGGACAATCGACGATATGCGAAAGGAGCGGCTCCCATTGCAAAAGTTAAGCTGAAACACGTTTGTATGGGAACCAAATAAAAAGATTATGAAAATCTGGCAATAGTTTATCAGGAATATGATTGTATGGGAACTAAATATAAATATTATGAAAATTTGGTATTAGTTTATTTGGAAAATGGTACGAAGGGAAACAAAAAAAAGCATTCTGAGAATCTGGTATAACTATATCTGGATTATGATAATATGGGAAACAAAAAATTTTTTTTGAAAATTTGGTTTTAGTTCACCTGGAAATAGATTCATCTGGGAAATAAAAAAAGAATTTAAAAAAAAGTCATTCTCTAAATCTGTCTTTTAAAAGTTCTACCAAGCGTTTTCGGGGTTTTAAGATTCGGGTAACAGAAATTCGAGTTTTTAACAGGTTACCCCATTGACATCCTGAATATTCTTGATGATTATTGTAAAGTTGCTTAACGTTGTGATTAATACACGCCCATACATCAAGTTCCACGTTTTATTTCGAAGTTTCCACCATGATCGAACCCAGTGATAACGAACTCCCCGACATATGTATATTTCTCAAGTGACCTTTAAAAATAGCCTGCACTGTGTCCAGTGATCTTTTCTAGGATTTCAGACAATACATTTTTATTTTCATTCATTAGTTAAATTAAGCATTTAAAACTACTGTTATAGTCCCATTAAACGTACAAAAAGCGGATAGTATTAAATAACGAACTTAACATAACGAATTCACCTCGTGTACTGCAAGATCTAATAACCACTAATTGGATTATTCCGCACTTCTGGGATGGAAGGTGGTACAAATAATTTTGGTTGCAAAATGCATTTATCAGAATTGTGCCACTAACTGGATTTATAGTCGAACTCTAGTAGAAACTCCCCGTTGTAAAGTATGTTACATTACTGCCTTACGATTTAGTTTTTATTACAATTTATAAAGAGAGCAAATATGGTTTCTTGTATTAGAGGTTAATGTTTTAGTTTAATATAAAACAAGTTGCCACTCAGTTCGCGTCGAAGTCGGTTTCCCGTGGGAATGAGAAGTTTACCCGCGGTAAAAAGTACCCTATATGTGTTATCTGATGTTATACCTAACCTATATTACTGTAAAGTTTCATCCAAATCCGTCCAGTAGTTTTTACGTAAAAAAGAAACAAACATCAATACATCCATCTCAACATTCTTATAAACTTTCACGTTTATAATATTAGTAGGCCTAACTGTCAATATTAAGGGCTTTTTTGTTTAAGCTTGATAACAGCATCATTTAATTGAGATGCATGAGATAGGTTTTGTACTAATACCTGTTTTGTATTATTGTAATTTAATGATAATTGCTACGTTCATTGTGATATAAAGTGAGCGTAAGTTTTTGGTGATAACAAGAATATGTTAATTAACTATCTCCTCTTTAAATTACTTGTCAGCTGTATGGAAATGTACAACCTAGTAACTGCAATTTCTCTTTACGCCTTTTGACGGCGAGATCCACAACAATGTGTCTTGTACTAAACTCACGAGATTTTCTCGCATGGTACTAATTAGTATCAGGATTGCGAGTCCTGAAGTGGGTCATTTATAACCCTCGCTGGGTCAGGCAGTTGTAAATCTACCTGGAGTTTCCTTGTCTTGCCAACTTGCAGATCTAATTACGTTTAACTCTGCCACTTAAGTACGACTTTCATTTGCATATCTATTCGGCTTTCGCCGTTCTAGTTAAAAAACAAGTGAAATGTGTTTCATTTTGTTTCCGTATTCCTGTTGCGCGTTCGGTTTTTGAAATGGGGTTTTGTTGAATTAAAAAGGGGAAGGAAATGATTAATCTACAAAATACCTAAAATATATTTTTTAAAGTGGTAAAAGAGTAAACATATTTAAAAAAAATTGCAAACAATAAGCTTTATAATAAACCTTTGCGAAAAATGTATTATCTCTGTAATGCCAGTAATAATTTGCATATCCCTCAACCATACAATTTTCTTTGAACCCCAACGCGCAATTTCTACTGAAATTCAATTGTTCTGTAATTACCGCTCGTCCCACGTTGCGGCACGATCATTACAAGTTTCCGTTCCAAAAACTCATATCTCCAAACTCCGCCAACACTTTGATCTTCCCACCTTCGTTTTGTACTCCGGTCGATGAACAGTATATTTGCTCAAGCCTCTTTATCTGCTTCAACATTCGCAATGAAAGCCTCAATGCTGTAGAGGCGTATCAAACGCTGATTTGCATTCTGAGAGGCTTCGAACCACGGCCAGAACATAACAGCCCCCCAGATAGTGATTAGGTAATGTTAATACTGTCTACTTTCCAACTTTCCTGACTCACCGACCGTTGGCTATTTATTTCCCGTACTTGAAATTATCTTAAGATACCGATTTAAGATCTCCGCTGAGGGTTTGATTTGAATTTTTATCGCTGTTAGTGGAAGTTTATGTCGGAGAAATCGGTTTTTGGTTTCTTATTTTGTATTTAAGATCAGAAAAGAAATATGGGATTGTGATGTCACTATTTTAAACATTAGGGAAAAGCTACATGAAATCTTCTACACTTATACTAAAACTAGCCATTTCTGAAACTACTCAACTTAGAATATATCGTGTTAAGCCCCCACTTTAAAAATTTTAACCCCTAGATACCAGCGTTATGCATATCACGGTTGCAACCGCGCTCTGTTACCATTAAAACTGCTACCGCCGAAACTTGGGGCGTACTTGCCCGTTGTGGGCGGCATTGTGGCTAAACTTGAACTGCATTACTACAAGCAAACCTGCAGTTAAGTGTTTACTTCGCACATCTAGAGCTAGCTAGGCCAGAACTTGGACCATAAAAACAGCCTGACTACCGCCGCGAGATTAATGCGAAATATCATTATGTTGTTCCGATGGCCGGGAGGCAGGGAAATGTAGCTTTTTGTAGAGTTTTGAGATTTTTGAATGCATTTTTAATGTTTTTTTGATTATTTGATTAGAGAAACAATTAAATACAATTATGTAATTTATTGCCACTTTAGGTATTTAACATAGAAGTTATACAATGTAGGTTTTAAGTACTCAAGTAAACAGTTCAAAAATCTTTAAAGTACAGTACAAATGCATTAGAAATTTGTCCAAGTTTTTGGGGATATTTGGTAAATTATTTTTCTGTGATTTCTAGCTGTAAAGAAAAAATCTATTATTTCACTATTTTATAACAAGTTTAATCCATTAAAAAATCTTCGAGTACCTACTCCTACAAACAATTAATAAAATCTTAAAGAAAGACCTTGTAATACGCTCATTATTTACAACTCAGCACAGAATGCCACATTGCAACTCCGCTAATAACTTGATCCTTACTAACCTCACCCGCCAGGTATCCTAGGATTTTCCTATCAGTGCTTAGTCGGCGTGGCTCAGATTGTGGTAATTACTCACTTTGCCGCCCCCGCGTCCCGCCCGCGCCCCCCGCACACTTGCAGCTTACCGAGACTTATTCGATAAAACATATTTCTCGGCGGACTTATTCTTGTTAATTTACTACACATTTTACAGTATGTAATATCAAAAGTGATTTTACCTTTTTATTACTTACATACACTATTATTTATACGTAAACACGATGACTATTTTGTCGCTTTCGACCCGAAGTGTACATTTTCAAAAGAATAAGCAGAATATTTTATTTAAAGAGAAAGTAAAAGTTGTTTCTTTTTATGTAATTAAAAAATCCAATTTAATTTTAGACTTTCATTAACTAATTAATTGTTTTAAAGCGAAACACAATATGATTTGATTGTCTTCAATTCTATGAAATTTATAGGCCGCAGGCTGGTAATATGAAACGACTTTATTGAAAGCTTTTAGTCCAGGAAATAAAGGGTTTAAGTTTAGAAATCAATAGAATGGATCAATTATAAAGTGTACATATAGAAAAGATAACATTACAATTAGAAAACACATCTACTACCTAAGTACAGAAAATTATACGGAAAAAAATAAGAAATAAAAGGTACTAATGTCGGCTTCAAATACCTCGAGAAAAAAAGTGAACTCTTGATCAAGGTACCTTTAATGGTTTAAAATTTTCGTTTTAAACTTAAGTATTAAGTTATTTAGTTAGGTTCGTAAAACTCCATGAGTTTAAAACTTTTAACTATTTTAAAACAAGACACATTATTACCTACATATTGACTATTAAACTTTGATCTCAAATTTTACTTCTTTATTATCGTTTGTGGTTATTCCTAAACCTTTTTCTGCAGTGGTTAGTCGTTAAGGTTTCATGTTATGACACAAAAAAATGAAGACACAGGTGCATTCTTAATTTTATTTTTCAACCGAAGTCTTTTGCCTCCGTCAGCTAAAAAATAAGTTTTTTCGCCAGTTCCTGCAGCATGCACTGTCTTGTTACTCTTCATCGAGGTCTCAATTAAGAAACGTTCAGAATAAGTCCCCAGTGAACAGTGCCACTTTATACTATCCTTAAGACGACGAGATCTTTATCCGGATTCCTTCTACAAACAACGTTTTTTTCACCGCTCATTTCTGTATACCTACAATGATCATAAAGTGAAATGGGGAAAAGAAACAGGGAATAGTTCTTGCGGTTCGGTAACCCTGTTTGTGTTGCCGATATTTGAATATTCAAACTTATTTAGTAACACCGTTAAGTTTCGGTAAGGTTTGTCAAAGTTTGACAGATATTTTCGGGAGTGTAATCGTAAATCAAATATTGGAATTGATATTTATTACTTTTTAAAACAGTAGCACAAATACATAATGATCATTTTATCGATGTGAGTAGTAACTTTTGGCAACAGCGACATTGGCTATTTTGTGCATGTCAAATAACACCCTTTTTCTTACTATAAATGAAAGATCAAGAATCGTACAAAGTTGTTTTGTTTTGACAACAAATGTTTTTCCCTGTTACTAGAACAAAAGGCTCGCAAGTGCCGTTTTATTTAGCTAATAGCAATTCCATATAAAATGTTTTACCTACGTAACAAGAAACAAAGTTTGAAGAACGAGGGGGGCGCCATGGCAACCACGGTTTATTTTTTGTTAAAAGTTTGGACAACTTTCTTATAGAAACATTTGTTATGAACTGCTCATTCAAAGGATAAGTTCAAATTAGAAACATTATTTCTGTACAACCTACTGGGAAAAGGTTTCAGGAAGTGGATTTCTAGGACTTTAATATATTTTCAGGTAAGACGAACATAATCAACACTGAATAATAATTTAAAATAAGATTATATGTTACTCTCTTACTCAGAAACTCTATGTAGATTTTTACGACGTGAGCTATAATAACTAATGTGGGCTTGACATGTGATCTTCAATAAGGTTGTTAATATTGAACTTTATAATGGTGTCCAAATCATAACTTCTACTAAATAAAACCTTTCAAAAAACCTTTGCTTCGTCGCATTTTTACTTCATCTGCAACATATCAGTCTTCGATATTGATTGAGCTCAGTTGACCGGTGTAGTCAACATTGGATGTATATCGAATACAGCTCCAATAGCCATTACTGGGTAGCCTGAGTCCACTTAGATCACCTGACCGCTCTATCTTTGTACAGGAATATCACCCGCATTTCTCTGTATCAAGTCACTGACAACGTGATTGGAGTTTAGCAACCGATACATTGAGTATGATACGGGGGTTAATTATTCGGTAACAGTAAACAAATAGTTTAACTGTAAAGTTTAGGTGTTTTATAGTTGCTGTTTTAAGTTTTTTTTTACTTAGAATAAGGTGTAAGAAGAAACAATTGAAATGTTATCTGAATACGTTTGTTATACAAACGCAAGAAGGAAGCTTGAGTTTAGCTCCCGTTGCTTTACATGGAAATTAATAGTTTTTAGCGAAAACAAAATCATTTTTAAAAGCCTATTATACATCACACTAGTTGGGCACAGGCTGCCTACTTGCATAGCGAGAGGCGTTGTAGCTATAACCCACCATACGAACTTGGTGTTATTACTTAGTTTTTTTATTTTATTAAATAAGCAATATTTTTTTTCGTATTTTTATCTTTTATAAAACTTGGTACACATATCAAATTTATTCTATTATTCGGTGAACAATGTCAGCTAAATTTAATCGTCCGCGCTGATGGTCTAATATGACGCATTATTGATAGTAAACCAAAGCTTTTGGTGCAGATGGCTAAAAGCTATTAGGATGTAAAGATACTGGAACGAATTATAATATTATTTTATTTTAACGCAGAAAAGAGTTTTCACACTATTTTATGTGTTTATTGTTTGGGATATTAGTATCATTTATTAAGGAGAAAGTGTTAAATGTAGTTAATATTATAGAAGTGCAAGACTATATGTATGTTTATCTCTTCCACACGCAAAGTTATTTATATAAACAACCTTAAATGACAGAACTTGTTCCTTTATTTCAGGTAAAAAAACAAATTTCTACAGAATCTCACTCGACGAACTGGGAATCCGCAAGGTAAAAAACTTTTTTTTAAAATTTTAAATTACCTAATGGCCAACTTTTTCACACATTCTAAAGTATTCGTTCTAAGACGGCGGTGAATAACACAGGAAAGATCCCGTCTCCTCCTGTATTACCAAACAACCAAACATATAAGAGCATACAACAATTCGAACATAGTAAAAACACTCCCCTACCTACATTACCGTACCAAAAAAACCCCAGGAACATTCCAGCTACATTAACTTTTTCTGCTGATCCTTAATTGTCCATTTAATCGGGACCCCCACTCCTAGCGTACTTAACGATCCCGCAAATGTCTCTTCCATTCCATACTGATCCTTGATCAGGTGAGCTCGCGGGACTCCCCATTCAGCTCACGTTCGACATTCGATAAAAGTTTCCACCACAATCACCTAAGAGCTCAGCTGTCAGGAATAACCGTATATCGGTTTTGTTTCCCTGCGTCCCACGGCTACAAGCGAATTATGCTTATTTATGTTTTTCGGTTATGGAATTATTAGTTGTATGGGTCGAGAGAGAATGTTGTTTTGAATATGTTTATTTATTTCGTTTATTTAGTGTTTTAATTATTTTACAGAATTATTAAAGTGTGTATAAAATTATATCTAAATGTATGTGTAATTTTGTTTAAAAAACAGCTATAAATAAATCTCGACTATTTAAAACATTAAAACTACATGAACGACAACTAATTAAAATTGTACTACCTATACACCTATTTTAATTTTGCTAACGAATCAATATAAACTTTATTTAATTAAAATAACGAATTTAATTTCCATCAAACGTTAATTTGTTGTTTAAAGACATTTTCAAATGACGGAATGTAGTAGGTAACACCACTGAAAGATCAGAACTTAATAAAATATTTTTTAAATATACAATAAAAGAACTAAAAATAGTTTCATTTTCATACTAAGTGACATTAACTTTAAATGAACATCTCCATTTCAGAGTGCAGTAGAGTTAATAAATAAATTTTAATATTACTATTCGTTAAAGCATTTTCTTCGTTTCCTTTGATTACTGTTTCAATAAGGCACGGTCATTTAGCTAATGAGGAAGCTAGAAGAGTAAATACAGCGAACAAGCAGTGCCCGGGCCGAGTGAATTCAAACTGCTTGCCTTAACCTTTGATATCCAGACTTTACTGAAAAAAAAAAACAATTTGTAAGTAGCCAGTTTGAATATTCTTTCGTATTTTAATTTGCAAGTTTGGCAGTAAGCTCATCTTACTAATTATTTTTACTAAAAGATTGAAATAGTTTTCTTGAGTACAGAGTTGTAGATGGAACTGTTTTTCTTAGTTTTTCATGGAGACACAAAAAAAAATAAACGGGAAATCTTAAGTTTAAACTGAAAAGGATTTCCACAAAGCAAAGAGTTGTTCAATAAATCTTACAATCTGTAGAAGCAACTGCAGTGCAATTTATAATTTGCTCGAGACCTACAGCTGTTTATTATTCCGCTCACGTCTGCCCCCCAGATAACTTTGAGCCACAATTACCCAACCGTTCAAGCGTCAGAAAATATATTGGCACCTCCCAATACCTGACTTCCGAGAACCCCTATCGATCTTATATCTTAAATCAAATTCTCTACTTCAATTTAAACATTTTTCATCCAAATACTCCCCATCAAATTCCAAAGAAGTCAAATGAGCGTCAAAATTAATGTAATGATAAACGACGCCGAAATGATTTTCCACAAAATTGATTGCAGAAATAAACAATCATAATTAATGGGTATTTATTTTTCAACGGCGCTGAGAAACTTCAAGGCAACTTCGTTGTTATTTTCGAAATATACAAAGAAATCAAAGGAGAAGTTTGAAAAGGTCCCTAATGGACAGGAGGTCATCGATCAAAGGACAAAGAAGTTTAGCTCAATAAACAATCTATGGCCTAAAATATTCTGCCTGCTACCGCTCTGTACTTTATAGATTGAATGTAAGAAGATCTTTTCAAAAACCAATCTCGTTGATTGAAACACAATATCTGTATAAATTGATGGAGGAATGAGATTTGCTTACAACTTGAATCAAAGTTTCAAAATAATAAACGCAAATAACGATATTGAATTTCTTACGAAAGGTTGCGTATTTCTGTACTACCTGTTAAGTGCGGTCTTGGTAATTACTTTCCTTAAAACTTTGTGTATAAAATGATGCAATAAAGTCTACAAGCGGTTTAAAACGCGAGGCCTCAGAAATAGGGTCTTTTTAGATCGAAAGATTTACAAACACAAGACCTTAAAAACAGCCCATACGTATGTAAATGTTTTTGAATCATAAGAAGAATAAAAGGGCGGCTGCAGAATGTCAGTGGAGTCAAAAAGGGTATTTTGTGCTACGGCAATATTTGTGGGCCCTTGGAATAGAAGAAATAAGGGATGGAATTGAGGTTTTCATTCGATGGTAATCTCTATGCTAACAGCTTGCGATTCTGATCTTCGTTTAGCTGAATGACCGCAGTCACCCTAGCGTTGGGGTGACACTTATTCCTTTCACGTTTAACCCTGAAAATTTATAGTGCTGAACGATATTTAGTTCGATAAGTTTTTTCGACCCCGAGTTCTTTGGTTTATTTTCTTTGAGTGTAAGATCGCTTCGCTTTGTGTTCTAGCAGGGTTTTATTTAATCTAATAGACGATATGCTGTATTTTATGAAGCTGCTATTTTGCTTTGTATGTTTTAGCATAAAATACTTTTTAAATTAAAAACCAGATCAATAAAAGCACACTCCGGAACGTGTCAAACAAGAATAATGCCAGCGATTCAGGGAATCCTCCGACACTTTGAAATATCTTTAAAAATTCGTCTTCAATTTCAATTTCATTTATAGCTGCAGATATAATTCGTGAAACAAAAAGAATGAGGGGTCAAAGGCAGATGGTTCGCCTTTATAAAAATGTAGGGCCATGAAATATGACACACTGTTATTTCTTCGCACACCCGGTCAAGAGTTATAGCATTCCATTATTCGTTTTCTCTATCTAGAGGAAGCCATTTTCGCCAAAACTAGACTTGATAATTTATGGGAAATCTTCGTTAATATTTGGATGCGTAGTTTTATTGAATTTGGAAGACGGTAGACTTAAATTATTACTTCCATTTATTTTCGCATGAACAACCAAAGAAATTCATTGTTACTAAACATTGCTACAGTATAAAATAAAAAATAAAAATTCTCTGTAAAAACTGCACAATACAAATCCATAACCGTAACTCCACAGCTACTTATTGCTCATTCCCGTCTCTGATTAGCTAATCTCATCATCCCTCCAACATTCCTCGCTGAAAATTATCTCATAAAACAATGATATTTCATTATAAAAGGATTTTACATAAAACAGGAGTAACAAAGAGTCAGTTTGGGTTCGTCGGAGGTTGCGTAAGATTGACAATGGAGTCAGTGGCTCGGAAGGCAATCTTATCTGCTGCATTGTCCCGTGTCATGTGAGATGTGAGCGAAGGCTGGAGGCGGATCTCTCATAATGAAGGTTAAGATACCAGATTTAATGTCAGACTTGCGAGGTATTAGATTGCTGGTTCGTTAAGGATTTTGATGTTTATACTGGGTAATTAACGCGCTGATATATAGGCGAGACAGTAAAACTATTTATTTTTCCGTCGTTATTGTACAAATTTTGCAAACTAAGGGCAGACTTAATGGTATTAAAATATTTGGTGTTTATCCAAAAACTGCTTCAAATTAAGGAAGAAATAATACAAGGTGTAAACATTCGCTTTCAATCTTTGTAATATTTTGTCGGACTTCACAAAAGTGATACTTTAAAATATTTTTATCAATCCTCGGTAGTCCAATTTTCTTTTTGTCAAAATTCTTTAATCAACACTATTGAAACGTGAAAACTCAAATGGTAATTCGTTAGCTAGAATCTCTATAAATACTCTTCCGGAATTGTTATTTTCCGTCAATTATTCCATTATTTCCGATGTTTCAGTTAACGTAGCACGTTAAACTGTCGAATTAGACCAACTTGTCCTCGCTGGAATTTCGAAAATGGAATGAATACAATTTTCTTTTATAGCAACTTGCAGCTCCGATTTTTTAATCGACGGCCGATTCTTCAATAAAGTCTTTTTTTGTATTTTTATTATAAACGATTTTTTGTTTTTTAACACTTATTAGGACATGGCATTTTTTTATGTTTCAAAAGCTCTATATAAAAATTTTATTTATTATATAGAGTTTTATAAAGTAATAACATGAAAGTTTATCTTAAGGGCTTAATACTTCTAAATTTTAACAAGTGTGGTGTTCATTATAAAACAACTTTTCGTCTTAAGCGACAAGAGCTAATTTTCACAATTTACTGTAATTTCCATATAAACCTTGCCTATTAAAAGCAATCTTGATGCTCCGAAAATACCTCCATTTGAAATAGAGGGTGACACATTTGTAGAGGTTTTCATTAGCTACGTACAGGACACGTTTTCCGTCACGTCCCACTAATTTAGCTTCCAATGTTAGGAAAGTACGTTTGACACCTAAATTGGTGAAATTGCCATGGAATTCTGAACTCTATCGCCTAAGAAATAAGAAATCTAAATAGAAATACAAAATAATTTAGTGAACATAATCGCACAAAGTAATCTACGGCTATATTGTAAAAAGGGTACGTTAAGATAATATATTAACAATGAAAATGCTTTAATATCGAAAATAGCTAAAGATAATTTCGTAAACCTTGCACCCTGAGTAAATTGTAAACTCCATGCCCCAATAATTTGCAATAACGTATTGGATGTCAAAATAATTCGTCTCAACACAGTAAACAGCTTCTTAGGCTGGGGCGAGGAAAACCCAAAGTATGGGTTGCAAAATCAGGAGGCTTATGACACATCAATCTTAAGTTACATTATCCAAAACTGCTGGCGCAATTCTAGTTAAATAATACTGGTGACAGAGTTTACAATTAGAACGGTAAATCTGCGCGTGGGTTTAAGCTCGGTTCCTTAAAGCGTTTAAAGTTTTTCTTAGTCTCTGAGGTACAGCTGTACCACATTGCATCAGATTGTAGTAAATCGCACCGCGTTTGTAACAAGCTGTACGGATAGGTACTTTATTGGATCTGCTGAAACGTTTTTCAGGTCCAAAGGATTATTTACGAGCCACCCCTTTCACCCCACGCTGCAGAAATGCAGATGGACTGAGCGTTTTGGTTTATTTAATAAAACACGGTTAATTTGATATTGAAGTCAATTTTGTAAAGTGTGTTCTAAGTCGTGTTTTGTTACTTTGTAGATTTGATTATGGCATATCATAACTCAAAATATTTTAAGAGCTCAATTTATAAATCATGCTACATAAATATCATCATGCTAGTTAACTATGATTTACAGACGTTTTTGTATGAAACGGTAACATAACTGTTATTTAGTTTGAACCACTAAAATACGTTAACCTCAAAACAAAACTGCTAAGAATTGATCAATAAAAAAATTATAACAAGACAGCGCGCTACATCTCATTGAAGATTACCTTAATTTTTATCGGATCCGTACATCTGGCTGATATTAGAAGCTGGAACAGGTGGTCAATGTGATTAATCGCTCCCAAGAGACGAAACAAGGCGTCCTATTTATTTATACCAAGCCTCAGATAGACGAAGTTTCGAAGCGAAATCTATTGGGAGCGTGTTCTGTCTAAAAGTTGTGAGATATGTAATTCTTTTGAAAAGTGACAGCACTCGAGCTAAATGGTCTTTGGAAAAACAGTTTCTGAATTAAATTGCTTATACGTTTGTAAAGTATATATGTCAGGCTGTAAATGATGTGTTATTAACCGAAATAAATTAAATAGGTAAATGTGATATAATTATATGTATACTTAACGTTACTATACCTTATATAGCTTAAAGTGAAACAAAATTGGCAGGGTAAAAAGATCTATATGTTATTTCAGGAATACAGATTATCCATGGTATGGTATTGGATGGAAGTTTAGGCAGCTACGTAATGAAACCACACACAGCCGAATATAGACATACAAACTTTTCTAAAATAAGTAAGTAGGTTAATTATTTCTGACCACGCGCTAAGACTAGCGAAATATCCCACTGAAACATACAGCTTTTACGTAAGCTCTAATCTCAGCAAAAATCGGACCGCCCCGGCTGGTACAGAACGCGATCTTTTAATCTGGTCTTTTTGTCCGTAATCCGCGTATGACGTCACTAGCCTGGTTGAATCTGTGACGTTTTTCGTTGCAGGATTTCAGCTTGAATTCCAGGTGGTTTCAGTGATTAATCGCGGTAGGTGGCCGTGGTCAGTTGTATTTATAGCGTGTCGGACGGACGGAGCCCCGGGCGCGCGTCTGTGAAGCCACAAGGGGCAAACAACGGTTTTCCCGGTGCAAGTCGCGCGGGTTTTCGTTGTGTGACGACTTGGCTGCTGTGGGTCAAGATTGGGTTAGGATTTTGTATGGTTTTTTTAAATTAAAGAGGTCAATTAGAAGTTGTCTAGTTTCGGTTTTGTTTTTGGCGGTATCTTTCTTATATCAAAATGACAGACAATTTTTTTTTTAATTTTTGCTCGTATACACAACTCTAACTTAAAAAAAATTAACTACGTCATCCGCGCAAAGCCGCGCATCTACTTACATGAAAAAAGTCTTAAAACCACAATTTCTGGAAACAATTAAAAAAAAATAGAATAAATAACAGTGGAAACAAATCCTATACATCCCGAAACCACTAAATTATCTGGCTTCTCGTAAACGATAGGTAATCGATGCACGAGTAAATTTAACTCTTTATTTTCGAATACTCGAGATTAAATCATAATATTATTATTAGCATTTGATAGATTTTTCGAAATCTGAATGGTCGTAAGGCAATAGTATACGTATATAAATAATATAAAATATATTTTGTTTTACAATCTAAGACTCCTTTGTGTGCAAAATGATATTTTAAAAAAACATGAATTTGGTTAAAATTGGATCAGAAGTTTACGTTTCTCGTATAAATACGATATAGAATATACACTTGAGAATTGTTTTATAAGTCGTAGTATTGAAATTCTCGTAGTAACTACGACGACTACGAACATCTACGGCTCGTAGAAGAGCTTTCAAAACAGTATTTTTAACATATTAATATTACGATGGAGCTTACTTGATTTTCTAACCTTGAAAATTTTTGTTTCATTTATTCAATGTAACTTCTTAGACTTACGCGATCATTTTTATTTGAAATTAAACTCATTTTGACGGGTTTTACCCATTTATTAATTTATTTTTATCCGATTTATTTTCGGCACTTTTATAAATATTTGTATGTATGTTTGTATGATTGTAAACTCCTTCTAAATCATAAAAAGGTGAAGATACTTCCTTAAATTTCTACTATAGTATGAAAGTTTGTACTAACCGATCGAGATATGGATTAAGGTACCTATATATATTTTATGATATAGGGAGCAAACGAGCATGCGGGTCACCTGATGGTAAGTGATCACCGCCGCAACACTGTGGGTGTTGGGGGTGTGTTGCTGAGCGTTTGAGAAAATTGGGCACCGGATACCGCACTCACCGAACGAAACGCAGGAACATCGTCCCTACTTCACGTCGGTTTTCTGTGCGACGGTGGTATTTCACCGGTCGAGTCAGCCCAGTAATCGCTGCGGACAGAGCCTACAGCTAGACTCTACCACTCGTAAAATTTTATATTGTAAAGTTAACTCTTACAACCAATAGAAATGCCTCGTTGGAGATCATAAAAAGATAATACGTAAAAGAAGATCAAAATTTGTAAAATCGTCTCCGTTGTAACAAAAAAACTTCAAAAAATTCTTAAGTACAAAATGTCTATGACAAAAACAGCCGAAAACTTCGTTTAAAAGGAATTTAAAAAGCAACGTTTATTCACTTTATAATTTATACTCACCTTAACCTTTCGTTCGTATATATTTACCTTAGATATGTCACGACTGATAAGACGTCGACTGCTTCGAAATAAATTTCGTTTCTTACACAAAATGGGGACCGTTTTTTAGAATTCCCAACTTTAAGTGAAAAATGCGAGTTCAGATAACTTTTCATTTTGAAAACAAAAAGCGGGGTTTTATATATACTGTGGAGAAACAGTCATAAAATGCAGGGGATGAAACGTCCCCTTTACTACGAGAGGGGATGGATTCACCCTCTGCAAACTTAGGGATACATCAATAGCGCTATTATACAGCAAAGTTTATCGATAAAATCTAAGGAATTTTATCGAATGACAAGTAAATTTAAGCCACGTGCCGTGTCTTCGCATGTCTAATTATTATTTCCTTCTGATTTCGATGAATCAATAACCTAAGGGCGCTTTATTGCTTCATCTATTGGAATGGCATCAATTTATTTGAAGACTTTAGTAGCACGGCGATATGTTTATATGCAACGGACTATTCCCGGATACTATTCTACATTTGTTTATGTCAAAGGGTAACTTAGTTTTTTAAGCTTGCTTGAGCTTGGTAAACAAATTTTCATATTTAGGGACAGAATCAAGTGACTTATTATTATTAAATTGTTATCTTCAAAGGCGCGATAAAAATAATGCAATAACGAACAGTCTCAGATGCTTCCCCTTTGATTGGCCAGAGGGGTTGTACTAACGATTATATAAATATATAGTTATTTATTTAGATACACTTAAATTCGCGCTATATACGAGTACACTTTAAATTATGATTGATTATAATTTAAGACTTTAATGCATGACTTTTGCATGCCATGATATCATTATCATTACATGGTATAAATCCAAGTCACTAATACTGTCTGTTTGTATGTTTTTCCGCTAACTTCTCCTAAGTTTTCGCCATCTTTTAGGATATTTTTCATTGAAATTTGTAAATAAAGAACATTGAGAAAAACATTAAGATGTTTTAAGTTAGCTAAGTAACAATGTTTCGGAAACAAGTCCGCCAAAATTTCACCATCGCGAAGCGTGGGCGGGTAGCTAGTTTTATTATAAAGAAATATTTCACTCATAATCTAATAATACACTCTAGATAATGGTTATTAGGTTGATAACCTAAATAGTTTTGAACTTTCTCGTTGCAAACTTTAATCTTTGAAAGTGATCCCATCAGATAACCCATGGCCGTTGACCGCAGGCCATTTTGATAGGTGCCAACATATTACTAAACGGAATTTTACTTGAATTACAAATCACCTTGTTTCTTACAAAGTTCCTTTTCCATTAAGTACTTTGACCTGCATTTAAACCTTTAAATTCGGTAGATTTTTAGCGAAACGTTTACTTTGCCAAATTTTTAAGCGTACTGTTTATGCTTGGATTAAAAGATAAGAGGTGAATAGTATTACATTTAATGTTATTTAATATAAATTAACAGTAAAATGTTATTAGAGCAGTTGCATGAATAAGTTTGTATGAATGAATAATACCTGTACAAAATTTAAGAACATCATGGATCATAAAAACACAATATAAGATATCCTAGCCATACTTATGGCGTATAGTGTAGGAACAATTTTATTTAAATGATTTTATACTTCAGTAGTCTTAAGATATAAAACAGAATAAGCATTCAAAGGTTTTATTTGTAAACCGACATAGCTAAGAGGAAGAAAAATGTAAGGTAATGTATTAAAATACTTTTCTGCCGAATATGCATAAAATAGTTAATAACTTACACAGAATGTCAATTAAAATGTCAACCTTTTACAGTATTCGTCACTAACTCCATTATTTGCCAGCCTTCAGTGCGAGTTCAAAGTTGCGAAAGTCCACTTTAGCTCCGTCGCACTTATAGTGTATTAGATCCTTACACTATACGGCCTGTATAGACGTAAAGAGCCTCTTAACATGTTATAAATGTTTCCTTTACACCAATAAAGCGGATCTGCACTGCGGGCGACGCGCCGCTAGTTTCATTGCACTCATTTAAAACAATATCTAGCACAGAATGATGTTATAGCGCGCAGTAAAACGCTTTTAAAGTTTTATGAGCAGTTTACATGAGTTGCAATGACCCTGGTTTAGCAATGATGTGGAGATAGCAATGGAAAACGATAAAAATAATAGCTGGAACGTATTAATCGATTTTGTGTCTTTATATGCTCTGTGTAATGTTCTGTTTTAATGAAACCACAAAGTTGTTTAAAGTGTAAAACGCTTGATTAAAGTGTCAGGGACTATATGTCAAAGTAATGTTTTGCTTAGTTAGTTCTAATCATAAATTTGTTAGAAGGAAATAACTATTTTATTACTATCTTGCTATAAGATGCCGTTTTTTTGTGTTTCCGATAGGTAATGGATATTCTTGATCACAAATTTTACCTAAACCGGTCACAAATTTGATTAAAAATTTTACCTAAGCTAAATTAATCAAAACGTAATCAAGCATATAAAAATCAAATTTCTCGAGTCGATTTATTTTTCTTAGAACCAAAAATGAATTGCAAATGAATGTGAATGGGAAAATGTATTTTGATTAGCGCTAATGAAGAAAATTTAAATAATCGTTGGTTGCTTGTGGTCGGGATCAAATTGTGGTGGAGTCTTAACAAGGAAACTGTACTTAGGTATAAACAATCTGACATTACATACAATCAAGAACAAGCTAGCAAAGTTTTGCTGGTTTAAAGTTTTTAGCTATATTTTGTTTTTAAGTATTTTTAATGCCACAATTTTATGACTGAAGTGCCTTATTAGTTAAGTATCCTATTTAAATTTCGGTAAAAAAATGTTTAGCTTTAAACCTTATGTCAATATATTCTATCCACGTTTATCCGTTGCCAATATCTTTATATGACAGTATTTTCAAGAAACCCTTAGAGTTTTAATAATATAAATAATAAGTTTCCACCGCAGCGTCTTGTATGCATGAAGTCCCGCGCCGCTCCCTCGGTGTCGATTAAGGCAATGCTAATATCACTGTTTGCCGACTTCACAGCGGCTGTTCTATCAACCAACAAACGCACAGCGCTATATAAAAGTATTGTTTTATCTTTGATCTCAAACACCCCTTGCTCAAAACACACAGACGTTCCCAAATTGAAATTTTGTTACCAAAAAGTTCGCGCCAATTCCTGATTGGCATCTTTCGTGTCTTGTACGCGCCTAAAAGAAATGTTATTTTTTTATTTGGATACATTAGAAGGCGATGGGATCACCGCAGCTGGCGTCTCCAGAACGCGACTTAAGTCATTTCTGCTGGAACTTTTGTCAATTTTACGAAAACTTTCGTATAAAACACAAGTTAGTGCTCCGTCTTTTGTTTGTAATTACACAGTCTAATTGTGGTGCGAGGAATGGCAAAGCTATTTGAGTTTCATTTTAAAATCAACAGCTTTCCAAGAGCCGGGTGCCATTAAGAATTGCATTTGGTTTTTTTCTCACCGTTAGATTAGTGTGGCAGGTTGGACATTAATATTAGAAAGAAGCGCCGTTGGGTTAAATAAATGAAGTGACTAATAATTAATTGGACTTTCGCCCTATTTTCCGTTCGGTGACAATTAATTTCCGGCTTCGAGAAAGAAAAGAAACCCTTATCAGAGCGGTCTCACTGTGTTTGTGTTGAAGTGACGCCTAGAGGGTTAGATCTCGGTAAAAACGGATCGCACACTGGAACGTAATTAATAAATAAGGCTCAAAAATAAAAGCTTTTTTTATAACATACATAATGTCCAGTCATGGAAAGTTCCCGCTTTTTCTTGTCATACCTATTTGTATACCTATATCAAATGAACCGCAGACATTTTCATATTTTTTTCTATGAAAAGACTTTTGTCAAGTACAAACTGAAAAAACAAAACAAAATTCAATTTAGTTCTTAATCTTCTTAACAAGCTAATGTTGAAAATACAAAACTATTTTATCACAAAAACAGACAGTCTGATAAAAAGCGCCCCCACAAAGTCTCGTGACAAATTATCGCGACCAACTATCCAAAACTTCACAAAAACAAGATGGCCGCCGAAGATTTGACTCATTTGTGCTTATACAATGCGTCAGCTTCAGTGTACACTGCTGCAATAACGTTAGATCATTTTTCATACGGTTCTGCTTGGAACCATTGTAATAAATCATTGTTGCCAACATCAAAATGTTATTATTAACCGCTGGGGTTGTATAGGTAGCTTGTATGTTTATGAAGTCTTGCTTTAATCTTGACGGGGAACATTGTACGCGTAGGTAAGTAAGTAGTATTAAAGTTTTAGTTAGTATGCACAGTTTATGTGTTCATAGTGTGTTGTAATAAAAACGTTACACGCTGCAGTAATAAGAAACGTGCTGGGTTAGAGCAAAAAAATGTTTTCATAAATAATATGATAGCGGTTACTTTAAAATTTAATTTTAAAGCGAGAGATAAACTGGTTTATACGTTAACGTGAAAATCATTTTCGTATCACGAATTTTTATTTCATAATATAAACCATAAGATATTTTTTATATTTTATATCAAATGCCGTATTTTATTTTACTTTTAAAGACATTTACACGTCGAGCCAATAAAATCCCGTACAAGTGTTTCATTCGAAGCTATTAAACTGAATTTAAGTTAAACCATAAATCTGTGAGTAAAACACACCAATAAAACTAGAAAAACCACGCATTTGAACCTCAATCAAGGCTTTACTTTTATTTCACTGGAAGAAAACTCCATTTGTCTTTGTTCTTCATTTCCTATATTTTTGCACGCAAACTCCATTATCTAATTTGGCTTTGGCTGAATGCCAACTCGGCATTGTTACTTTTCTTCCAAAAAAGAGGTTTTTATTTCTTCACATTAAACACCTTTAGTACATTTATTTCAATTACCCGATGAGGAAATCCGACATAGCTGTTATTCTCAACGGTGAAGGAATAAGATTGATCATGGCGAAGACGTTACTGTTCTGTATTAAAAACATATATTTTGGACAAAAAGCTACCTCCTGAAAATTTTTGGAAAGTTTTACAATTAAATTTGAACACGCTGTAAAAAAAAATATAAGTAGCAAAATAATATAGCAAAAAAAAGTTTCGTATAAAAATAGTGTGTTTTGTGAGTATTGAATAAAGCTAAAAATTAAAAATAAAAATTTGCCCTTTAAAAAATGCGATTTTTTAACACATGCCGTATAACAGCTCTTGCATAAAATATGACTTCCAAATCAAATTCTTAGTTATTGAAATGAAAATCACTTGGCGCAGAGAATCAATGTAAAAGGTCTCGCTAATAAAGCTTGTTAAAAACTTTGTCCTCTTCTAATAACTGCTATTAAGACTGCTTACACAATGGAATCTTTTATATCAAGGAAACCGGTTATAATAACTATTTTATTGGAAGTTAAATTAGTTGAATTAAAGTCTGGAATAACTCAGGAAAGTTAATCTAATCCCGAGGGGGCAGTCCTTAGATACGGTTCTATTTAAATCTGCATTCAAAGAGCCAGCTTGGAGTTGAGCGCTGCTTCCTTGATAGTGATGTGTAAATAATATATAAAAATAAACGTCTTAAATGTTTTTTATCAATTTTTTTTGTAATTTTATTTTTAAGTATCGAATATTACACAGGATGCTGATTCTTTTGAAGCTTTCGACCTTAAAACTTTGGTAGGAAACTGACATGACTGAAATGAAAATTTGCATAAAAATAAACATTTTCAATATGTGATTATTGGATTTAAACTCATATTTATGAGTGCTGCAATATGTGCAGGGTTAAAATTTATATTAAAAATATTATCGTGTTGTCTTACGACTAAGAGATTTTGAAATAAAATGAATATTCTAATTTGGATTTCCACAATAAGCCCTCTGGCTGTTCTGTTTATTTCAAGTTCGTCCTAAGCCCTTTGTGTGTTTCGCATGATACCGATACTTTACCTACTATGGTTTTGATTCATAAAGCAGGCAGTATTACTCTGGGTTTTAAGTGGAAGCTATTAACGTAAGAAACTAAATTGTTTTAAACAAAAAGTAAATAATTTAACTAACTAACTTTATAATAAATACAACCGTGGACTAGTGTAGGTTAAAATAAAATAAATAATTCTACACGAAACCGATATTGTTTTAACGGATAACGTCCGCAATCCGATTGCCCGCGGCCACGTCCCATCCCTATTTTCTTTTCAGACATGCGGAAGGAGCTGGCTTCCCTCGATAGTGATTAAAACAACGCTAATGCTTCTACTTTTGAGTTTTAATTTTCATTCGGTAGTCTCTAAATTAACTTTTTTAATTTTGCAAGACGGGCAACATTACGTATATAATTTGGGGAAGGTTGAGGCATAATTAGACACTCGTTAGTGGAATGTTTCTCGTGGTAAATAAATTGCGGACATGTGTTCTGTAAAGGTTTTTTTTAGTTTGCAGTCGTTTTACTTTTATGTGGTAGCTAGCTAAGGATGTTGTTTTAGTGTTAGGTACATATTTATGTTTATTATTTAATTGAATTTGGATAGTTGTCTTTCATAACTGTTAGGAAAGTCTGTGTCTAATTAGCGCACTTATATGCCGTTACTTCTATTATCATTATAGGAAAGGCAAGAATATTACTGTTCAAAAAATCATGTAATTTTAAAAACCTTTTAAAACTTGTAATTAAAAAATCTAATGTATCTTCAACAATCCTTAAAATGACAAATACCAACAATAAACCGAGTCAACAACAGCAAACACCGCATTAATTTAAATCTGTTCTAATAGTTTTCATTAACTGCTTATTACAGAAAGCGTCTCCACTCCAAAATGGTTCTCAACTTTATAGCAGTTAAGGTTAATTTCGCAGAGAGTTTTAATTTGATGTTGTGTAGGTAATAGTTTCGTGTTCTCAAAGTAAGATGTTTTAATTAAGTAGAAGACCTTACGATAAATAACTAAGCTAGCCGGGTCCGCTGGGAGGCTCTAATTGCAAGTATATTTAATCCGGTAAAATACTGAGGGACCTGATTTCCATAAGCCTCGATTGTTTGTACCGAGCATACCTGAATCTGACGGGTTGTTACGAATCAGTAGCTCGGTGTTTGATCCAGTTAATTGTAGTGGAGAAGATATAACTGAGCTGGTTTCTAGATCAACGTTAGTTTGAAAGTGTAGTAAGGTGTGATGGAAAATGATATTGGATATTTTTAAGCCAGGGGAAAAAGAGGATATGAAAGTGTGTTACTGTGTGGTTTAAAGCATTACGCCTAACTGCATAAAATAACATTAATTAAATAGAGGATGATAATATTAGCAGTTTGTCAATTACAATTGATAATTATTTAACATGCTCATGTGATGCTTTGCTCAAACTGAACAATTTTATTGTACCTTATTCTATATTTAATATTATTAAAATAGATATGGGTAGTTTTATATTCTGCCTTATTATTTAAAATTCATTATTGAAGTATTGGACGGATTTCGAAAAAGGATGCAATTATTTTCTACGTCCTCTTCATGTTACATATTGACAGCCGAGCAGCTTAGTTAAGTTACTTTGAAAGCCCATTATGAAAGTTGTTGCGTGCAATTTGAAATAACATTCTTACTTACATGTTATGTATGGTATTACACTATTAAAGTTTCATTACTTCTTTGTAACAATCGAAATTATTCACAAATGTACGTTTACTAACCCTTTTTTTATAAAAGCAATTTAAAGAGACATTAGTAACTAGTTAAAATAAGTTTTTTCTATGACAATCGTATGTGACACCTGCGTATCTGTCAAAACCACTTTTCTTTCATTAAAATTGCGTTCAATAAAATTGTGTTTAAAAAAATACTGTATTTGTAAGAAATTATAAAAAATTGTTTAATATCGAAAGCCTTTTGGGCCTACCCAAATTTTTCGTACTCTCGTTATAATAACATATGTTATTACTCTAATTTTTAAAACTAAGTAGGTATAAACTAATTACTAAGTCTGCAATATTTGTATAAAAAACTTGCTAGTACATATAAGTGCAATTTAGTTTTGCTTTACTTTTTGTATAAATCGGGTAAATTATTTTGCAACCTTGTTATACCACCGTCGAGTGCCGTCGTGTACCTTCTAAAGTAGCGTAGTGGGTTATGGCTTAGTTCCTTAAAATTTCCGAGAAGAATACTTACTAAGTCTTAAACAACCTGTTTTATTTATAAAAACAAACTTAATTCCCGACAAGATGAATCGGCAAGGACCGGAATGAAAGCTTTCCGCTTTGGAGCCTATTTCCATTTGTGTTTATCTAGCGGTAGCAAACATTGAATGAATAAATTGACATTGGTCTATTAGCCACTTTATAGTTGCACATTTAGGGGTGAAAATCATTTATGGGTAATTAAATTTGGGTAGATAAACATATTTTTTGACCTTTTAGCTAACCCCTTTTAATTATAAGGTTTTGGTATTTTTACTATTTTTGGTTCGCCTGTTTGCCTGGTCACAAAAACCTTTGCTTATAAAAAGATAAAGCAATTACTCAACTTCGAGTATTACTGAAACAATCACTTAAGTCATAAACACTAAAACCGGATTTCAAGTTGTAAAACTATTTACTAACCAACTTTTGAGTAACTTCAGTACATAAGTTTGTTATATGAATCGTAAAACCTAGTCAATCAAACAGGAAAATTACCAGGAATTCAATTATTTCAATGTAAACTCCAAGTGCAATGGCTAAAATAAACATAATGAAATAAAAAAGGCAACTTAATTAATTTTTATTGTTTAAAACTTTTCTCTATACATTTGTTTAAACAGAAGCTGCTGTATCAAATATACTTTTTATGTTTAAATGCATGGTTAGCTCACCTTTTAACCTATTGAAATAATAAGTGGCTGGAATCATTACCAGCGCTGCAATCCGTACGTCTATTCTGTAAAACGAAACGTGAGCACTTTGCTTTCGTTTCGGGCCCGTAACGGACATTTGCTATTCTATTGGCTTTCGTATCGTTTCATCAATCATAAGGTTTTTGACGTAAAGAATAGAAATTTAAGTCAAAACCCTTATTATTTCGTTGACTTTCGGATTACAAATACGTTAAACGATATGCAAGCTAAATAGAATAGCCAATGTCAGTTTCGGGCCCGAAACGAAGGCAAGTGCATACGTTTCGTTTTACAGAATAGACCTACCAACCTAATTAAAAAAACAAGTGACGTCGAACCGGCGTCGCAGCTAAAAGTACTTTTAACGAATTCACAACTTCAGTTTCAACATTGCCAACACTGTTGTTTGGTTTCCTATTCCCCGTAGGTTTAATAGGTAGAAAGGTTTTTTACAGAACGCTTCATTCGTGCCCTGCCCTATTCGACGGTAGATTTACAGCTTTCCATTACACTACGATGTCAATACACAGTTACATTTGCTTTTTTTACACATACACATGTATGTATAAATATATGCAGCCGGAAAATTTGATGCAGTTGACGTAACTTTTGGAAAGCGAATCGACGAAATTGAATTGAATACGGATTGTTTAGTAAATGGAAAAGCAAAAGCTCGTATTGAGTTTGGACGGGTTGGCATATGAGTGAATTTTACTTGTTTACTACAGAATCTATAAACTGAATGTTGTAAAAGTCAGTTTGGGTTTAGAGTGGTGTACTGCGGTACGTAGTAAAATAAACTTTAATAGGTAACCACAAAGCGTCTCATTACTAGTATAATAGCTTTAATAATAAATCTCTAGAGTACCATTTCAAGTGTGTTACCCTAAACCAAGTGCAATCTAGTTTTAAACCACACACTAGACTAGGGAAGAGCTTAATTACAATTAGTCACGAGCAAATTTAAATGATACCTACCAATAAATATAAACTGGTATTTACCACAAGATGTCCGGTTTACATGCTACTGGACTACAGAAGCCTTCAAATAGTACTACAACAATATTTTAAAAATCCTAGCTAAATCCGCCTTGCAAGGTAAGATTCTCAAAGCAGTTAACGGACGTTTAAAGAGGCACAAATAAAAATCCGCGCACATTCATGTATATCTCTTCAAACACGATATATTTCCGGACGTTTTAGCAGAGGAAACTAAAACTGAATACAACAAACACTGTGCGGACGTCTCAACAATATGATGGATAGTAAACATTGGATGCACTGAACGAAAATATACTAAGCCAACTTGGGTTTTATTTGAGAAACGCTGAGAGAAATAAACTAAGAGAAGATGAGGGCAGCTTTGAGTGGTCGTTAAAAATAACCCCGACTCAAGTGGTTCGTCTTCCTTGTTGTTGATATTAAATTTTCTTACTCCGTTTTTTGAAAATAAGACGAAATATGATTTGGTAATTGAAATTGAGTTTTCGTTTTTCTTAGGAATTCGGTAATGGATTTAATTTTCAGCTTCCTGGTATGAAAAACAATTATGAGTGATTTTTGACGCATTTTTGCAAGCGACAGCAGACGCTGGCTTTTACACAATGTAGATATTAATCTACCATTTATCAATGGCGAACGAGTTTAATGACTTTTACCGTGGGATTTATTTGTACGTGGTAATGCGTGAATTACATACAACCTGTATTACACATTTATATTAGTAGGTAATATAACAAAAGTACAGTCAAATTAATCGTTTCTACTGAGAATAGTTTTCATGTTAAGCATAAACTAAAGTAATCCCCAAACACTAGATCTGTCCTGCAAAAATAGTGCCCGAGTTTGCAAAACTTTAACCCATCGCAGCACTATGAATCGATTGTGATCAGACAAAACTGCACCGATGGTCCCCACATCGATTGTAAAGTGGATATACATATTCAATTATGCTAACACATACGATATACTCGACGAGTTAAAACTATGTAAAAAGATATATATCCCTCTCTATGTACCAGGGACACAGAAAAATAAAAGAACATCTAAAAATGCTATGAAATAAGTTTGAGTAAAACATTTGTGGAATGAGATTTTTGCTTAAACTATGGATATTAAGAAATGAAAAATCTATTTTATTTCTCTCTCTCTCTCAGGCTTAAACCTCGTGATATTTTAAACAAATTTTATTGAAAAAGGAATCTCAGAATATGAGTAGAGAATTTTTGCACCTTTTAGTATCTTTAAATTTCTTGAAAGTAATTAAAGATATTTTATTTTGTTTAGAGTGATAATATAAGTTTTTGTATTTCAAAGCTACGGCTGAATGTTTTACGTACCTATATATTTTAAGCTTATCTTATAAAAATATAGGTTGAGTTAGACTAAATAAATACTTATTAAAAAAAATATTAGTAAGGCAAGGTAAGCTTAGACTCATTAAGTAGGTATATCAATATTTTTTTTGCGCAAAAATGTCGAATTGTTTAAAAAAATGTTGACTTATGATTTTTATACTATTTGTAACTGAAAAAAGCATAACAATGCCCTATTTTTAAGAAAAAACACCTTTACCAAATCTGACCTTCTGTGGGTTTACCATCATGCAATAACTTATAAAATAAACCAGCATTTTAACCTTTAACCCGGACAGAGCTGTTCAATAGATTGAATATTTTCATGTAGTTAGTAAGCCAGCGCCGTTGGCTATTCTATTTCAAACAAGGATATTGTTTGCTGTCGATAAGTGGAAAATACTCGCCGAATGAAACAACTTGTTTCCCATCCACTAATTTATAGAAGCTGTTTGGTTTTGAAAATTGCTAAAAGGGTTTTACTGTTGTTGGAATTTTACGGATTCGGTAGTTTCGTTTTTATGAAATATTTATTGATTTCGTTAAGCTCGTCAAATACAGGTTATGATTACATTCATAGGGTTCATAGAAATTGTACAAATGGAAATTATAGATTTCAGCGCACTAAAATGAAACAAGGGAATACTATATTTCTAAAAATAAACTTTTGTGATCTTATTGTGGTATAGAATGAATTTAAATTAGTTATATAGGTTGTCATGCACAAGGCCACTCATTAATTATATAAATTAATAATTCCCTTTTTTTCGGTTCTAAAAAATCACATAAATTTTCAATAATGTACCTAGTAATAACTCTTACCCGTCAATATTTCTCTAAACTTTCGCAGCCACAAATGATCGTCTAATCAGCTAATCCTATCAAAACAAGGAGTAATTTTTAACAAAGAGGTTGGTAGCAAGAACCTGCTTACGTAGGCGGCTCACGAGCTTGGTTCGTTTGCCGTAACTAGGTTGAGTGAGAAAAGAGTTAAACACGGCCCCCCTGGCCCACGATTCAACCCAATTTGTTTTCGGGATTCAAAGGAATATGAGGTGTCTCTGCTTTGGGATTTATGCTGAATTAGCTGGACTGTAACGGTGTGAAAGGAGCTCTTGAAAACATATTACGGTGCTCGGGAGCTCGGGACACGTAAAGTCATATTTGGTCCTTATTTACGGAAAAACGTTTTTGTGTTTTTGGTTGGTGTATTTATTGAAAGTTATATGCAATTTAGACTTATAATTATTGTTAATTTTCATCTTAATATTAACCTTAGTAACATGCTCTTAAACAAGCGCAATTCAACGCGAAACAACAATCAGATAGTAATCAAGTCTCTACGAATACATTATGCGACATAGCGTCTTGCGCGGAACACAGCTGATTCACAAAAGCAACTATGCTCAGATGTCAAGCTCTAATTTCACACTACAGTAGCTCCCCAAATAGACCCAGAGGAACGACCAACTTACAAAGCTCTGTTTTTTTAACCTCCCTCTCTTTACTCGTCAAAGTAAACACTAACAGAGTCGGAGACAAAACAATTTTTAAACAGCTGTTTAGACTGAGATAAAGCGCTAATTAACGCTCGGGTGAATTCTTAATGGAAATATTACAAACGGAATCTCACTGGCGGCGAGTTACCGAGACAGCTGTAATAAACATGAATAGTTGTAAACTAACAGAATAAAATCGAGTTAGCGATGCAACAACGTTGTGTCTAGTATTCTTTTATTGTAACATCACTCAAGTCTTTACAAGTTCACTCATAAATATGCATTTCTGGACTCGGACTGGCTTGTTGTTATTTTACCACTTTCAGTGTTATAGCGGTGTTCTCGTACACAATAGAAGGACGTTCAGAGCCGCTAACTGAAGTTTCACAGAGTAACAATATCTGAACCGTCATAAATATTCAGCGATGCAGCTTTACTTTCCAAACTTTTACCTACCTCATAGCAATAACGGATACGTTACAAAAACATTGTGAACGTTAATTAACAATTTACATCTCCTTAATTAGAAATGTAAGCGTAGATGGCAAATTATTTCATAACAAAAACGTGTAAGCCAAAATGAATCATCATAAAAGTTTTTAAAGGGCTTTTAAATATTTTTTGCTGCGAATTTCCCCAGAAAACCGCTAAGTACTTGCCTTACGTTGGCTAAACAAATTATTTTCAGAAAACCCAACATCAATTCCAGTTAGGCTTCTACCCAGGGATTGCCTTACTTACCCAACGATCCCTAAAATTATATACTACAACTTTTCAGTCATGTTTTTTTAAGAATGTTTAAATTCAGCCAAGAGACGAGATGCAGCTTTTACTAATTTGTAAGTAACACATAAAAAAAACATTCAGCCTCTGACATCTACCATACTCAATTAACTGTGTTTTTTTGCAATAAGCTTATTATGTTGTATCGCTTCTCAAAAGAAATAAGGCGAGTAAACGTGTTAATCTCGCAGTGTCAGTACCATATGACGACGATATTTTTCTTCGGATCAACAGAAATGATTAATAACGTCATTCCGTTTAATGATGGCCGTCCGATATTATTTTCACCCGCGTTCAGGGGTTAATGGGTTAATTGAAACTTCATTAATAGCAACCGCCATTAATTCCTATAGATTAATTACCAATCGATTATAAGCTTTCGTACGTAAGGCTTTTCTTGATAAAGTTATATCTTTCTATGTGACCCACGACCTTTATTTTCCGCATCGGATGCGTAGGCGAAACGTGTCAGCATTTCAAAAATAGAACCAAAGTGATTTATAACAAAAGAAAAACACAGTCCAATATCACGCGAGTTATCGATATCATATTTTAAGAACGTGAGCGCCCTTTTTTGAATCGTTTCATAGGTTCGTTTACATGTTGGTCCTCGTTTATAAATAGCTATATCAGTCGCGTACCAACCCCTTCTTTGTACATAAATTTCTTTGTGAAACGTGCAAGTAACTTGCCTTGTATTAAACACATTTTAACAATACACTGGTAGAATCCCCAATCCAAGTCGTAGTCTATATCATATTGTCACAAGCACATGGCGACATCGCGATATAACTTTTTGTCGTAATATTTCTTCATTACTCATATTGATGTTGGGTTCGAATGTGAAATAATATATTTGGGACGAAATAAAACGATTCGAAGATGTTATTCCCTTTGGGCAAGATGTATAAAATTAATCATTTAGCCAGTGGTCCGTCTCGTTTAGATAAACTCTTTAATCCGTTATTTAAAGTTCAATGAGCCTTTTTCCACATATACAATACTGAGGATCGTCAAAGGGTTGTAGAAAATGAACAATTTTACCGATTTTACCAAATCACTGAAGCAAATGATGTTAAAAGGTTTTTATTGATGTCAAAGATATGTAATAAATATATACCTATTTTAACCAAGATAATTTACCCTTAAATACCTATTTAAACCCTCTTGTAACTGTCAAGTGTAGTTTAGTGCTAAACATTGTTGTCGAAAGTTAAGCTGATAGAATTCTTGGAACTATCCATCGCCTACTCATCTTACTTGATTTACAAATAGTCCACGATTAAATTTCGGTTTTGGAGAAAGCAACCGAACACCAATTTGAAGACACTCTCAAATTTCCTTGAAACAGGACATTGTTCAAAGTCTGAACTGTGTAGTACACTTGTTTATGCTTGGAAGATATTTTGGAGTCGTTCCACATTCCAGTTCTTCGGATATATCAGGTATACCTACTTGAAGCACTAACGAACGACATGCAAAGATGTAGACAGGTCGGCAAGGCGGTTCCGATGTGGTATGTTTATTGCTATCTCCTTAAACTAGAATGAGGAATCTATGTTATAAATAAAACTATGAAACGTAAATTACTAGTTTTCGTTACACGAAAATTATACATGTTGGTCATGTTTACAAAATGGCAAAAGATAGATGACAATTGAAAAATCAGCCCTTAGTAAATTTATTTGTTATCCTTAATGTACCATTTTACAAAATTACAATTTTTTTCCTGTCAAAATTTTATGTCGCGGTTTCCAAATTCGCCTTCAAATAAATGAGTATTTGCAGTTGTTTCTTTCACGTTCTTTGTTCGTGCTTGTCAATCAATCCAGTACATTGAGTCCTGTACACTTCTACTGTAGGTACATCAATTTGGATACACGTTATTGGGCGTTCAAATTGGCGAAATGAATTGATCAAAGGGAATCTGTTTGTACTTTGATTTCACAATTAATAGCTGGGAGAACTGATTGAAATATTAATTGGTTTAAATAAAAACATTCACGATAATTACCTGGAGAATTCCGAAACGGTAAATATGTAGTTAAATAATGGTGTAAAAGTATTATTTAACGGTGCATAAATTGTTATTGGAAATTTTAATTGTTTACTTGATGTTTAAATATTTAAAATTTCTTTTTAATGTGATTGATTATATTATGACCTCCATTATTAAAGTCAGTTAATAAGATTAAATCATATAAAGTGTATACTCAAAAAAGATAAAAACTACGCATGAAGCGGCTGACCAAAACTATTAACTTAACATTCCTCTACATATTAAATAATAAAATATTTTAACACTTAAAACTTTTCCTGCTTTTAAGTATAAATTGAATCAGTATTTCAAACGTTAAGTTAAGTATACCTACCAATTTAGAACCCATACGTAGTCGCGAGCGGAACCGCCCCGGGGTTGGTCCACTACGGTCTCTAATGAGAGCCCGTCGTCGTTAAATAAATTGGATAAAGACGTTCGTGATCTCTTAGGAACAACTTGAACCTCTCCAGTGTGACTAGCAATTAACTGAATTAAAAGATTGCTTGTGCGCTTACCGAATAGTCTTGGACTCGTCTGCACCTTTTTGTGCTTAATTTTCTTTTAACTCGGAAAGTTAGTCACGCCTTTTTACTTGAATTTGGATAGACTATTAGTTACGGATTGAATGTCAATTAGTTTAATGGTAGTTTTCGTACTAAAGTGACTTTGGAGTGTTTGGATTTGTGGGAATAATTTGTGGACGACGTTTTCTTGAGTTGGGGAAGTTTTCTAAAGAATATAATTAAGCTAACCCAATAACGAATGCATTACTTAATTAGAGATGAGATAGTCCAGGAGCTTTTCCCAGATAATACGAAAAGAATCCCATGTTAAAGCAACTGAGCAAAAAATAACGGCTATAAATGTTTCTCGAAACTCAAATAACCTCTACAAAGGAAACTATGGTTGCTCTGTATGAAGTAAGTAAGTAATTAAGGATCAGAATTCTTTAGAAATAATCTCTGTTATTATTCGATCAGTACAAAGAGATTTCAAGTCTTTGTTTGTATTTCAAACAAACTCGATCTCGTTTAGTGCTCGTCACCATTAAAATAATTAATATTAATTCTAATTGATGTTTTGAAGGTTCGCAATTAAGCAATCATGGTTGATAATAATGTATAAACAAAATTTATACGAACTTAACAAAAAAGAGATAAAGTACTTGTTTATAATTTAAATTTATAAAGAGGCTTTTATTATATGTATAAAACAAATGAGGAATTTCTTAATTTTCAATAAAACTCTTTGTTGTAAATACCTACTCTTATCTGTTATAGGCTGTATGTACGGAATTTGTTTGATCCCTTGGTCAACTGAGCCCAGCAACTATGTTTTTCGTTGAAACCGCCGTAATATTTTAACAAAATAACGAATTTCAAATATTTGTCTGCCGCTGGGCTAGTCGTAGTATTTTATTTAACCCTGTGGTTCGGGAATTCCTGAGTCAGGTCTGCGAGACCCGGCTCATCGGATTAACTGCCTGTAACACAGTGTCAACCGGTCTGTCCGACCAAGATTTACGCCGCTTCTATACCACCCGCGTTCTTCTTTTATTTTATTCGCGAACTCGTACCGTAATCGGGCTGATGAATCTCACTTTTATTGGACTCAGCCAAGATGAAATTACATTAAACAAACAAATGAGATGACGGTATGTAAGTCGTAATATGAGATTTGACTTATTTGATTAAAACCGCAATTTATTACGTTACAAGAAACAAAATAGGATTGTGTTTTCTTTTTCGGGATTGTCTTCGCGAGTGTAAGTACTTTAACCAATGATAATATTTTAAGAAGGAGTACGAACGTTTTAACTTTTATTATTTTGTGCTAAATGAAAGAACTAAGTTTGCAGTTATTAAAGTACAATCCAAATATTGTTACAGTTTAGCATGTACTAAATTATTTTGGTTGCAAGCTAGTGCTTTTCGTTTAGTGACGTATCTAAGATATTTCGGCAGCTAAGTTACAATCCTGCCAGGCGTTTGAAATGTTGAAGTGATACCGCGGATGATTGAGGTGGCTCTCCGATTTGATAACTTGTATAGCGTGTCAAAATATCCCGTTTGAATTTGACGTGTTAGTGGCAACATAACTGGATCATTCCGGATACGTATACATACCAAATGCACACTGTATAAGCTTTTAATCTCTGCATTGCGTCACGTGACGTGGAATGTGGGTTATCGGTCGACTCGATAAACTCAATCGGATGAGGCGGACTCAATAATTTTACGTACATGAAAACGTACAGACAACCCTAACGGATTTTTTGTTTGCGCCACTCTGTGTAAATGAATAATCGTTTTCGATTCGCGTTATTTATTGTTGCGGTGACAAAATTTATTGGTTATTAGTCGTCGGATTAATTGTCGATCATCGTTTTATTGACGGAAAAGTTATTTCGGTTATTTGTTCTGCAGGATCACGTATCGTTTTAAAACAATTGTTTTCTGATCCTCTCTCGTTGGGTGAATATTTTTTTTGTTAAAAAGCGTGACTTTCCTTTGTTCAATGACTTGCAGGTTTTGACAATTCGAGTTTTACCTGTGTAAGGAGGTGTTAGTGAAAAAGGCGAGTTCACCTAACGCCCTGACTAACGATGTATAAAATATCCATTGTCATCAATCTCCGCCGGCAGCGCAGGAGAGTCACAAACTCCGCACTAATTGCATTTTGAACAAAAACTAAAAAAGCCAAGTCATCCATGGCCGGCGTTTTAAGCGATCTTTGAAAAGTTATTTGTTTTTGAGTGCGATCAACAAAATCTAGATTTACTGGCGCCGCTGCGAGGTTTGTTTTTCGTGGAAATCTCGCTTACTAACAAAGTGGTAAAGCTTGATGAATAACGAGACTTAATGTTTCAATTTGGTATTTTTAATCGAAACTAAATTGATCACTTAAACACAGTAAACTTCAGCAAAGTTTCACTAACAATAAGGAATAAAATCTTAAACTTAAACCTAAAATTCTAAACATGTAGCTACACACTAATTAACCTGTTCTGACTAATACCACCTCATTACCTTACTTGATTAGATCTGTAAGAAGTATTCCCGCGAGAGGACAATAGTCGTCACTCACGGTACGCTACGCTCTACGCTACGCTCTACGCTCCACGCTACGCTCTACGCTCTACGCCGAGGACAGGTAAGGTGCCAACGGCGATTCATGATACGCTGCGAGTGGCACACACTAAACATTATTTTCATGCCAACACCCTTTGCGTGGGTATATGCAAATAAAGGATTTGTTTAGAAATGTGACATAGATCGTAACTGATATAAAATGATGTATTATTTGCAGTAAATGCAGCTATCTATATAACATTATTCAATCATTGTTATGTACATTCAATACCTAATATATAGTTTTAATGAAAAGTAAGTCGAATTTATTTGGTTAGCAAATCATGAAAAAAGTAGAAATCATTTATTCAACAATGACATGCCACATGCAAAATAAAATCCAAATTTTATGGTATTTAAAAAAATATTTTACCTTCCTGCTCGTCGCTCTAACTTTGAAACAATAAAAACCTTAAGACCTGTCATGTTATGAATACACGTAAATTAGGTGGTGTGTACATTGTTAATCCTGAGATAAAATGGTTAATCCCGCGCCGTTACGTCTTGTGTGTACACGGCTTTATTCGATGTAAATATTTGTCTTTGGGACTGTGTTACCTTCAAATAATGAGCGTAATTTAGATGTTATAATATTACAATTTACCTTTTTAAACTTTTGATAACGAATAAAAAATTAAGGTGAAAGAGTTTGTACAAAAAAGGTTGGTCGAAACCTCAAGTAAAAACTTTTAGAAACAAAAGAAAACACTGGCCGCAAAATTGAAAACAATTAAAACAGTTCCAAACACATTCATCGAATCGATTCATAAAATAGCTTCCGTTTCGAAAAACGAAATAACTGTTGTATTGAAATAATTCTAATTTATAGCCAATTGGAACGAAGCCTTTTGGGAGAAATATTGTTATTTAAGGTCTAAAACAATTTGCAAGCTCGTCCGGCCTGAATCTTGAGCGTTACGAGTATGAAGAGTGGTGGGGCGAAGCTAAGGTACGTTTATGTAGTAAAATTTTTAAAAAAAGCAAAGAAAACTTGTAATATTTTTTTTAATAAATCCTCTTTATTTTGAAGGATATTTAAAATTATCCCTTTCTTAGCTCAGGAATAGGTATCTACTAAAAAGAATAATCTTTTTGGGTTCAAGGAAATAAGTGAAATGAGACGATGCGTTCCAAAATTATAATTTAAACTAACGTAAATAATAAAAATAAATCCATGCTATATTAAAAGTTGGTTTTAGATGGTTCATATGGTAAATATTTTAAAATCTAGTTACACCGAGACTTTAGATCACTATTTTTGTGGCATAATTGTCAGTGATCGTTACATCTAAGTGTATGTGGTCAGTAGTCACCTTACTCTCGCCTGCAGGTTTTGTTCAATGATTTGTGATGCCCTCGGGCGGTGTTTGATCCAACACGTTTTGCCCTTTTCCTCAAAACAACTTGTATTTAAGCTAAATTCCTTGTGGAAAGTGTGCTGGTATTTTTTGTTTATTTTTATTTGTTTTTTTAACGGCTCGTTGGCTTTAACGTTTCCTTGGTTAATTGGGTGCGAATTTGTAGTAATTTATTTAACATTTAAACGCAGGAAGAAGAAAGGAACATTTTTAAACAATTATTTATCAACATATTTTTATAACACCTACTTGAATATCATAGCAAACTACAATCCATAAAAAACATCTTAAATTTAAGCACTCGCTACGAAACATCTTCGTAGCACAAACCACCGCTACGCGCTACGTCGTAGTCTAACTCCACTGACCAACTTCCCCGACTCGAGAGTACACTAACTTCGGCTTCACGCCGTCGCCGACGCATAAATTCATCACTCAGATAAAACTTGGGATCTGTTTTATTTATCCGTGAAGACACAATTCCTTTTCGTCCTAAACATCGTTCATTCGGCACCTATCGCCGTAATAAGATAAGGGAAGGGTGTCGTAAAGTCGAAAACACGCATTTTTATTCCACAGCCGCAGTGCGAGTTCGGTTCGACGCCATTTTAGATCTTGTTTGTGTTAATTTATCTTTTTTACTGACATTCATAATGGTGGCGGTAGTTTTATGGTTCTTGGGTTCAAATGTGACAGGGTAATCCATGATATGATATATGACTGGTTACTTGTTTCCGAGGTAAAGTTTTCGTTGCTCTCATTCTGTTTGAAACTGTCTTATTTTGAGTTAGTTCTTGGAACTCGTTGCCAATTACTGTAATTGCAAGTGACATGGTCTCACTGTGTGACGTCACACGCTTTTGTAGGTAGCTAATTAACTACGACAATTCTTATCTTACTCTGTTCCCTTACAAGAAATGACAACAAACACTGTAACTAAAACTTGGCAATTAAATAACATTTAAAGCAATGTAAAATTTTTCACTCATGGAATATTACTATGAACTACAAATATGGGTATAAATTCTTCCATACATTAAATCTCATATTATGCTAAGCCCGAGTTACCGATCGGCTAATATGCTGCTGTCCGCATAACTTTGCTACCTTAAGGGTTACCAATTGTATAATTTATGACGATAGGGTATCGTGTAGAATAATAAACTATCTCTAAATATATTTTTGATCAAGGTTTAAGTTAAGAAGTTTTTGCGGAAACCAATGCTTTTTGGCACAATGTAGTAATTAATTATCTAGCAATCTTGTATGTACGTATCTTGAATTATTTGATAAAGCTTTACTTTTACAAAACTATTAGAAAACTCAGACTGTGTAAACACAATACTTTTTAGTGAAACTTCAGCTGAATCATTCATGTTTTTTTTTTCATCCAAATGGTTGATCAAATCCACAGCCCAAGAGAAATACTATAAATATTTAATTGTGAAACATAGATATCTGTCACATATCCGATGAACATAAATTAATCCGATTACGAAGGCATGAAGTCGATACAAATGAGGCATCGGAACCACAATACACGGATTAAAATACCGCAGAGGGATTCGAACCGGTTTTTAATTATATCTAATTGAAACGTTAGACGTAAATTCAATAACGATTCTGTATGGGAAAGTTATAACATGGGGAACTGAATAAAGCCTAAATTAGCACGTATGCTGTTATACTTTGGAATACTGGAGTTTATTGAAAAATGAATTTTACAATAAATAATCACTTTGACTGTTGTCGAAATAAATGATGTGTATGAACTATGAAATATGAACCTTATTAACTAAATCAAATGGTCGCGATTACATTAAACGTTTTCATCAAATTTTTACATTGTCATATCGCGCACATTTTATACAGAGTCCACCAATCTTCTATTTTGATTTAGTTTTTTGAAAGTTTGCTAAATCATTCATGTTAGAAATTCTAAGATCGAACAGGTAAAAAAAGGAAAAAACCACAAAGAAACAATTGACCTACTAACCCAATGAAGCATTTTCTTAAAAAAACCGACACCGCAAAATAATTACATACAAAAGTTTGGCGCTCATCTCGCCTGACTTACCTTTTTAATTATTTTAACGGAGAAAAAAGTCGGCAATTCTTAAAACGACTGTTCAGTCACTTTGGGCAGCTTAATTAATGCAATTAGAAATATCAAAGCCCGCTTTGAAAACTTCAAGAGATTTGTCTTTTTTTCCCGTTCCGAAACCGTTTGGGAAACGTTTTTCATCTCGAAAATTTGTTTTTTGTTCTGTCTACTTCGCCAAGTTTCGATAAGGTGCTGAATAAGTAAGTAAGAGTAAAGTTAGTCAAATAGCACGAGTCGTTAATTGTTCTAGTTTTGCGTTATGTTACCCGCAAAAAGGACATGGTGACATAATCTCTGCGAAATGGGCGAAACAAATAAACTAAAACTCGTATAATGTCTTTGGTCCAAAGTTTTGTTTGTCGAAAACTTGAGCAACTGTCGGCTATAGTCGGTAGAAAGATTAAAGGCATACACAAAACTCGCAAAGTGTTAAAGTGAAGGTAAACCGCCAGTCACGAAGTATTGCTGGACATTCAGAACGTATTTACTTTATTATTTCGACACAACTAATCAAACATTTTTTTTATTTTTATTGGTTATTCCTTCAAAAAAAACGTGTTTGTTTTTATGATTTTGAATTAAAACTTCATCTTAAGTTAGTGTCAGTTATAGGAATCACTGTTTAAGGCTTCGGTCTAGATTCCAATATCCTTATCTCTTACGTCTAATCAATCCACCAAAGTTCTTCGTGCCACTGCCTACGCACCTGACTTACCTCCATCCTGAAACCTACAAACCAAAAAATCCCCTAAAAATTACAACCTAACTCCAAAACCGTAGCCGTGTGTACTTCATCAATATTGCGCGCACGTTTGGAAACTTTCTGCCACAATTACCTGGAGCTCAAGTGTCGGAAAATATATTGGCTTTGTTCGAACCCGCACCGCGACACAACAGGCGATCGATCACACCACAAATCTTACTGGACGAATCTGTTACCACCGTTTTAGATATACCTCAAATGCTCAATGATCTTGGTCTTGAACTTTACTACATTTTTTTTATAGATTGTAGGGAATGGATGTAGCTTGATGTGGAAACAATGGGTCGAACGCCATTTAATTTGAGTTAGTCATTTGAAATTGACTCTGTCCATAACGGTTAATGTCATCTACTGAGCACAATGAGCGTATGCTACGTTTTTTCCGCGATCAATATCTGATTTAATCGCAAAGAGACGTGTCTGTTTCATGGTCAAAAGATCTAAGATGTCAACTACCTTATACTATTAAGTAGAAATAAAAAGCTGAGACAAAAGATAAAAAATATGTTTCCCTGCCAAATTATTTAAGTAATATAGGTGAAAAAATTAAGAATTAGCCTATTTCTTAGTAAATACATATATGTTTTTTATTTCTACAAACAAACAACTTTTTCTTTGTAGACAAAATAAAAATGACAATGATCATAAAAATAAAACAATAATCCTCAAAGATAAGACCCCACTAAGTAATACTTAGAATAATAATGAGAATCCATTCCATACTCTGTCACCCTATTTATTATTGCTGAGTATTTTTGTTAGGTTTTATACGAGGTTCTGGTCGGGAGGTCAGCATCTGATATAATTAATTAATAATAAGAGAAGGGTCCACAGTGGCCCATTATACCTATAAGTACTTAGTGACAGGAAAATATTGTTACGTAGCCGTCGACAATATTGACCTAAATGGTATTCTGTATTGTTTTTACTGATACCGTCGGGGAATTTTTAGATAAAGTATAAGAAATAATATTTTAGATGTAAACAGATTCGGTGTATTCAACTCCTTTTTGTTAGACTCTTTTAACATTTACAATCATACAAGTTAGTGAAAGTAAATGTAAACCCCTTTTAAAGTAGATAGTATCGCGAGTACATACCTAATTATTATAAACACCAGCATATATGCAACTAAAGTTTATAAACCAAACTATTAAGACACTTGCAAGAAGCAAGTCTTCTAAATCAGCAAACGGGTCCCAGTTACCCCCAACCCGCGTCATATAAACTCAAAACCATTGCTTGTGTGTTACAGAAATAATAACCCGTAGACCGCCGCACAGTTGATTTATTGTTCGGCTTGCGAACCTCACTCGGAACCCAGATAAAAAATGATTGCACTTATTAACACCAGAAACCTGACTTTATTACGCCCTGGTGATTTCGGTGACAACTAATGGACAAACATTACCATTTTGAATTTTGATGCGCACGGGCATTCTCTCGGCGGAATGAGACAATGGTAATCTGGTTTATTTGTCTTTTGTATGCGTTTGTTTATCCAGTTTTTTTTGTTTATGAAAAAGAAAAACAAATGACCTACTCAGCGGAAATTGAAATCTAAATCTTAGTTAGTTTAACGTTAACATGAAGCTTCATATTTTAATATCAATTGTATTCAGACAAATATTTACGAAAATAAATATCAATTCGGTACCAATTAAATTAATAATGATATGTAAGTAAATAATTGCATTGTAACCAATGTGAGTGATAAATATTGGTCGTCAATCCACGATATTCACATAAATGGAAGCATCAATACAATCTGTTTGCTCAATTGATTTAATATAATATTTTATATTTTTGTAAGAATAAAATTTATCGTGGATATCATTTTTTTTATTCCAAGTACCACAATGCAAAATTTTAGTTAATACTAACTAAGCAGCTGTTTTTTGCGACAAACACTTAAATCATTTAAGCATACGAGTTGGTTATATAGAAATATTAGAACCTCATAAAATATTAATAACGTTTTCGAAAGGAATATCACCAATAATATATTCAATCACAAAATTAACACTCAACTATACTAACCCCTTTGTAAAATGAATAGAGCCCTATTTTCTTTCAAAGTATGTAATTCAAGTATACACATATAGTATAACTGCTGGAGGCGAAATTTCTTCAAATATCAGTAATGTAGGGAAAGTTTTCAAATATTAGGACCATTATTTCAAAAGATGACAGAGGCTGGGCACATATTAGTAAAGTTGCCAGAAGAGGCTTAATACACCGAATAACGTGAAACATGGCTGGAAATTTGAATTTTATTTCAAAGCTACTCTTTAATTACAATAGTCTACTTTGTATTTTCACTATGTTATTAGGCTTTAATTTCACACTGCGCACAGACAAGATCGGCTAGAAATAAAGTTTTTTGGAGTAGGGACGATGTTCCTGCGTTTCGTTCGCTGAGTGCGATATCTGGTGCCCAATTTTGTCAAAGGCTCAGCAACACACCCCCAACACCCACAGTGTTGCGGGTAGTCATGGGCGGCGGTGATCACTTACCATCAGGTGACCCGCTTGCTCGTTTGCTAGCTTCTCATAAAAAAAGTCTGTTTTAGATGCTAAAATCCAAACTTTTTTAGGTAGGTACTTTGTGCTTTGAATCGCGCTTTGTGAAAAAATATCTTTATTCACTGTCGCTGAAAGCTCACTCTGTGTGTTATAGGTAATACCTAGTTCAAATATGTTAAATCGTACAAACAAATCAATCATCTTTGTGTTTTTAAATAACAATGTGCTTTGTGATATAGGAAATAGGCAAAGTTGTACAAAGCAATACAATGAATACAATTTCGCAAGGCAGCATAATTTCACTCTCTTGTGGAATCATACGTATTTTATTAATATTTATAAATAATACTCAGACAAACAACCCCCAACATATTAATTAATTAACTCCTTTCACCCGTCGTCGGTAAAAAAGGTGTTATTTCACCTCGTTTCGTCATTAGATACGTTTTTGCCAACTTGCGTGAGGTAATTTCGCGAAAGACCGTCAAAAACTCTCATTTCATAAACGCTGAAATTAATTTACATTTTGTCGTTTACATAAATAAGGAGCGTAGCGTATTGCCTTACATTTGCGGTGCCGCCTCCGTTATACCTACGCTACGCTAATATGGAAATTTGGCGGCAAAAACTCCAAATATGCACAGTTCAGTAGCGAATTAATAAAGATATGTTTAGAAAGCCAATTCAACGTTTGAATTTAAATCAACAGGAAATATTTGGGTGTTTAACATTAAGCCATTTTCATATTATTTTTTCACTATATAATGTATATTTTTTACTGTGCAACTTTACATCAATTGTAAATAAATAAATAAACTCTAGTTTACACAAAACAAAGGCCACGTTTCGATACCGGTGCGATCTTATAGTATTTTATATTACATAAATTCCCTTTATTTCTTCTTGAAATTGAGATCATACTTAACTCTTGTTATACTTGTATTCTTAAGGCAAATTCTGTGAAACAGAATGGGCGAGTTCATAATGATTCCGTAATTTTCATGTCTTATGTCATAATTGAACTTGAGAGGTGCAACCTTAGTTAAAATTTACGTTTCCGGTGATGAAGTGGCTAGGTACAGATCAGTTTCTTCATTTCATCTATTTCATATAAAGACTACTTTTTAAAATACAAAGCGTTGTTTTTTCAAAAATCTTTTTCTGGCCGAAAGCACCTTTAAAATCTTGTCGTATCTTTTAATGCCCTTCATAAATGTGTACAGTTATATAGTTAGTGATCGTGCAAAATTATAATGTACTCACAGTATTAAATAAAGTCCATAATTAACTATTTACACAACAGCAAAGCCCACGCGCAGCCTCATTGTAAACAAAATAACTCTTACGTTTCATTCAATACAGTTAATAAAAGTTTCAATATTTTGTTACATTGCGTCAAACTTCTTCTCTTGTTGTTTAATGAGTATTATATTAAACTTGGTAATAAAAGGCAACCTGCCTTTGTGACTGAAAGGTGTTTCCTGCCGTTAAATAAATGTTAATTAAGAAATGTGACCAACAAATTGGCGAGCGCAGTTTGAGAGTAATTTTAAGGTATTTAACCTCCTGGAAATTGACACTGGAGCTGTAATTATAATTTTGTTTTATTTTGGGGTAATAAGCGAAGGTACCAGTTTAAGAGTTTCTGGATTACCTTTTCACAATCATTAATAACTACAATGTCGTAATAATAAAATAATTGTAGAGCTTCCAAAAAAAACCCAAGAATGTACTTTTAATCACTATTTTGGTCAAGTTTTGAAATGTCAACACTCCGTTAAAAATTAACTTCAAAGAATTATATTTTCATTTTTATGTCCGACTAATATAACTTATGAATTGGCCGTCATTACAGGTCTAACAGCATTTGCTTTAAAACGTACATAAAAAAGCAACCTCCCGTTCCATTTTTAACTGGCACGGATTTCTTCCGCAGTCGTAACTAAAGAAAAACTCGCTAAATCCAGTTGAAATTTCACATAATCGGCCTCCAGACGGTATTCATATCTTGTACAATAGCAGACATTAGAACGTCTGCTCGCGCCCGCTCCACTGAGATATTGTAATGAAATCTCGCCATCTGTTTTCTCTCTGAAAGTAATATGATGTGCGATCCTAGTCGTTTCTGCTCTCCTGGTACCTTCAGTCGTAATATTGCACTCGTTCGATTGTTTTATTTGGAAAGTTTTTTGCAAGATTTATTTAAATTTGTTTTGTATTTGAGTAAAATGCGTTTGTGTTTTTATAATATAAGTTTTTGATGAAACATAATCTCTGAATATAATATTTTTACTACATTATTGGATGGAAAATTTTATATTAAGCAGGTAGCTTATGAAATTTATCCATTAGACAGCCTTATCTATAAGATAAATATCATAATGACATGCCAAATTTATTCTTAATTTTGCGTTATTTCTAATAATAGTTTCAGCAGCGTGATTCTGAAGCAAGTTACTTCATCGTTGAAACTGTTTATTAGTAATAACCCACCAACTAATAAAAACTAGTTAACGTTCATATTGACCAACCGTTAAGTCCATGTTAAATTCAGAACAACCGCAAACCGCAAACTTTACGTGTCACGTAATTACCGATGTTTGTTATTGCACATTATACACAGGGAATATTTTAATTTTCTGGAAATTTCCGATACAAAACTACGGTTGGAATTTGTTTTATTAATATACTGCTGGTTAGAAATCTTTCCCATTTTTTTTCAACAATATAATTCATCAATATTTATCACAGAGAGGTTTCAGAAGGAGATTATGTTTGTAAAAATTGACACCTTTTTATATAATACCTACATAAAATATTAAACTTTTGGTTTAAAAAAAAACTTTCTCGTAAGTAACTTCTTCCAACCTGGTTTTAAACCTGTGCATCTATGTCCTAACAGCCATTAGAGCACATTGCTCAGTCAAAATAAACAAACGTCACATGTGATCAGTTAGCAATAATCGCTCATGTTACAGCTGAACTGATAATGCGTCCACGTCGCGATAGGATCGCCTAATATCCTATTTGTATTCACAGTCCGCTTGTTTATGGGCCATTGAGGAACGAGCACCTATTGACGACGCAATGTATTGAATCGTTACTTTTGTTTACACGCTCGTTCGCCGTTTGAATGCATTGCTCTAATTATTATGTGTTTACGTTTGCCAAAACTTGCTACCGGAATGCGGGGCATGTCACAATTTACGGATTGCACCACGCTGTATAAGAGCATTGCCAATTAGCAAAATTTGTGTCCTCCAGTGATTAAATGCACCGTCTTCAATAAAATTATCGCCATTATTGCCAAAGTTTATAAAGCTTTTAGTTTCAAGGCTAGCCAATCACTTTCGGCAGCTCAGCGAAACTTTTAAAGTAATTAGTTAAAGTTTGGGAGATTTTTATCTGCGTAAAACCTTTGGGTGGGATCCAAAATTTAAGAACGTTATTTATGTAAGACATTAAACCACAACGCATTTTCCTCGTCATAAACTCGTTTCATTTCATAAACTTATAAAAACTGTTTTTCTTACTGCTTCCAAACCCTTCTAATCATAACAACTGCTCCAAATATAGTATTTTCCAAATTTTATTCCCGTAAAAACCCTATTCCGTAGAAATACCGAACACTTTTTTGCATTCCAAGATAAGAGCAACACATTCTCCAGAGAGCTTTCTTTTACTCGACAACTTTATCTAGTCCCGGGGGACGGTCTTTATTAAACAGCGAAAATACTTCGGAAACTTGAGTTTTTTGTAATTAACAATAGCTGTTAAACAGGTGATAAATTAACTTCATGATGGCCAGTTTTAAGATGGTAATGAAATAAATATTTTTATTTTACTGTCTTACTAGATATTGTATTTATTTTCGAAGTAAAAAATTTCGATACATACAATGTCATTTCTAAATAAACTCATTTTTAATCATTCACGTACTGACTAAGTTATTATCTACATAGTTTATATCTCAAATGAATCCAATTATAAGAACCTGAAAGTTGCCAATTTTATTGAAGATAAACTCTAATTATTAACAAAACATCTTCAACACTAATTTATACACGCTTGCAATAAAATATCATGCACACCGCTCCTTAACTTAGCCTGCAGCAAAATGTACCTTAATAAATAAGGGTGCCTTCACACCGGGTGTACAAGAGTGTAAAGCCCCGGCTGGATTTCAAACAGAGGATATCCTAGGAGTTAGTACTTGTATGTCCAGGACCCTAGACCACATACAGTTACGCTTTCAGTTAGCTTCTATTTCGAAAGTGACACAAACTATTTGGAACTATTTTCAACCTTATATACTTTTACATGTATATTAGCTTAGTTAGTAATATTATATATGTCTATATAAATGCCGTGATTGTTAAGCTTGTAATATGAGGCGGAACTAAGCATACCACCATAATGGAAATTATTAGTTTGCAAAACTAATATGTGGTATAAGCACCGCATTAATAATGCATTATGCATCCTTCATAATTACAAACGAATTATTGTGACACTTTATTATGTTGCGAGGTAATATGTGTTTGAAAACAGCAAAATAATGTTTTCTGAACACCAAATAAATAATAAACAACTGAAGACTTTTGGCGTAGCTTATATACTGAGAGTAGATGTTAATAACATTTTTTTTCTTCATAATGGTTCATTCATATCGTTTTTATAGAGGTACTTATAAAAAACCATAGCGTTTTCTAATTAAATACCGGTTTAATTAACTTTAACTATTTTTTCTGCAGGTATTGGAGAAGCTAAAATTCTTATATATGCTTACTTTCTTATTTTAAATACACGTGTATTAAAGTAAGGAACACCATTAAGATATTTAATTGCAATTAAAAAAAAATTGTGGCTAGCTCCAACTTGAAACCAAAACTACGAATCTTTCAAACCGACGACGACTAGTAAAAAAGCACGTATTATCAGATTGTCGTACATCTGCGTCGTATATCACCAGGCGAGCAGGATCCACCAGGAGTCGCGTGTCTCCCGGGACAGATTGTATTAACAGATGCACGCTATAGCGAACCTGCATTTGTCATTGTTATGGTACCCGCGTCTGTTTGTCTGTATTGCGTTGATAAATAGCCGCATTAGGAAGAAAGGTGCCTTCGGGCGATTGGGTGATCGAATACTTGGTTTATGTGGTTGGAGAGTGATGGCGTCTTGAGTAGAGATAAATTAAAATCATTAATTGATGGAGTAATAGTACTTACTACTTTGAAGAACAATAACAAGAAAAAAATAGGTTATTCTCTTAAACGAACAGTTTTTTTTGTAACTAGAAATCCTGTAGTGATGCTTGAAGTTTTAATCGCACTTACGTTTGAATAGCTGTAACTTAGTTTCGAAGATCAAATATATTCTCTTTATAATATTCATTGCAATTTATAAGTAAGGCCTCCTAAATGAATGGTGTAATTCTAAATCAAAATCTATAAGCTGTAACATCACAAACTTATTAGTTTGACCTAAGTTATGACGTCATCTCGCATATAACTTGAAGTTCCAACGCTTATTAAGTAGTTGCAAAAGTTTAGCATGCACAAACGTAGATCCAATTATAGTTAGAACATTGAGCGTTACCGCGGACTACTTGAAGATATTTGTTGAATACACCTTAAGTAAACTTGTGTTCATATTGAAACGCTTTATATTAAACATCGATAATTATTTTGTTATATTTTTTATTTATTTATTAACAATTCTTGTAAAAAAAACACAAAGAATAAAGAAACAAAACATGAAAAAAATGCGTAAAGGTACTACTTATTTCATTTTTTTTTTGAAATTTGACTCCCATCTTACTGCAATTGCAATTTCTATCTGACTTACTTTTAGGAGGTTACTAAAAATATTATTACAATGAAATACATATTTTTTTGAAATACTAAAATAATAATAATGGTCATTGAACTTCACTACTAGGCATTGAGCTAAAGTAAAATTGACAACTCTGCGAGTAATTCGATTTGAGTTATACCTTCGTAAGAAATTCAAACTTACCCAATTCTTGGCGGTTGACTTTTAAGAACTTGTTTAAATATTCAGCAATAACGAAGTACGGAAAAACTTCCAAGCTGTTTTATTTACAAAGAAACGTACCAAATTCTAATAATCCTATACATATTAAAACTCATAGTAAGTAAGTATAATAAATATACTTACATTTTGATTAAAATAAACAAACTTCTTGATTAACGTTAATTCCGAGGTAAACCAACTCTTGCTGTTGAAATGTTGCTGAATCTGTTCTCGATTAGTTTTCAGCATGTACTAAAAGCGCATTACAGAACACTCTTAGCACATGTTGAAATCTCACTTATCTCACTCACAGTAATAATTAAGACATAGACAGTGGCGCCATCTTTTTTTTTGCGACCTCGTTTTGGAACTACGTTCGGTTTGTATTGTAAGCTGCGCCTTATCTCGTACAATCCAAATAACGAAGTGACCTGAAGTGCTGGGAAGATCGCGTGGAGAGGCCATTAGACGTCTTCGGGCTTGCCTTGAGATCACATCCACTCGCCGAACACGAAATCTCCCATTCAAAAATACTAATGACTTAACAATCCATTAGAATCCAGCGACGGCTGGAGAGCTTTGATGAGATGCACCTGAGGATATTACACTTGACATTTTTTGTGTTTTTTTTTGTTAATAGGCATTGGTTGATGTAAAATTTAAATAATTATCATTTTTAATAAGATCTTTTTACTTTTGATGTATACGGTACTTCGGATGTGCGCGGCACGCTCGCTTCATTCGCTTGGCTAGCGCACTGTATGGTCACCATTAAACCTCACACTCCTCCTCGCTTTGCTCGTCGTCGTACCTATTATTTTAATTGTGACTCTTCTACTAACTACGGGGACAGGACAAGGATTTGTCAAATCGTCAAATTTTTTAAACTTTCATTGGTGCATTATTTTAATTCAGTTAACTTTAATTATAGATCCTGTTTCATAATTATTATGAGCATATTATAGGTTATCGTTGATAAATATAGACCAATGTCTATTTATTTTACACATTGCCGGTGGTACAGCAGGTAATCTATACAATGCCTAGCAATTCTATACATTACCTAGGTAAAGTATTGAATTGACAATAATATTCATTTTATTTTATACATTGCCTGGACGCTCTAGGTATTCTATACATTACCTAGGTATTGTATAGAATACTTGAATTTTATAGATTGCCGATAACATATATAACCGTTCGATTTTTACTAAGACAACATGTCTTACTTACAAAGTCAAAGAATAAGTTTTAATGGTGTTATCTACTAAGATACCGGTTTGACACTTTTAAATGAAAGTAGCTTAACATAGTTAACCCTTAATAAGTTACCACCAAAATTTATTTAATACTAGTGGCCGCCCGCGACTCCGTTCGCGTGGAAGTCGGTTTCCCGTGGGAATTAGGTGTTTTCCCGCGGTAAAAAGTAACCTATGTGTTATTCTGATGTATAACCTATATTACTGCAAAGTTTCATCAAAATCCATCCAGTAGTTTTTACGTGAAAGAGTAACAAACATCCATCCATCCATACATCCTCACAAACTTTCACATTTATAATATTAATATGATTAATATGATAGTAGGATAGTAGGATTACATTCAATATTTTTTAATAAAACGAATAAGTTTTTTTTACCTTTAAATTTTAAAATCGGGTATATTTTCTTCGGGTATAAGTCTCTTCAATTCACAAAACCACTCATTTTAGCCATCAACTCATTCTAGTTTTCGCCAAAAAGAAATCAACCCGGAACTTGTCATTAACACATACACATACTTACTTAAGTCGAGTTCAACATGCGTGTTTTAAAAAAATCATTTAACCCTCACATGATGAATTGCCTCAATTTTATTTATGAGTCGTTAACTTTTTCACAAACCAATGTACTTGTAATGACTCTCATTTTTACAACCGCCTCGTCAATATTTACTGACTGTTTAATGAATTTAAAAAACGAACATCCTGTATCAATTACTGTTTGAGTTTGTAATTTTTACTGTTCATTGTTATTGTTGTGTTGTATTTACTATTTTTCAACAAATAAATACGGAATAAGCCCAACAGAATTTTATTCTATTTAAAGATATCTCAGTAAGAACTAGTTTTTAATCTTTGTAATATGTGGAGTACTTTTTATTATGAGAAAGTTGAAAATTCTTGTATTATCTGTGCTATTATATTATATAAAATGAGATTACCTGACTTAAATAGATCTTTTATAGACTACCTTTATTATATTACGACCATATTCTTATTTTATAAGCCCGTATTATTAGCTAAATGATTTGAACATCAGATATTATTCAGATAGGATAAGAGATTTATACGCGTAACAGAAATCGGTATCTGTAAAACTTTTTTTCCAATATTTAAATTTACCATCATAGTGTAATTTGGTTTGAATTTTTTATATGACTTAAGGGAAAAAAAATGTTGCATTTACTATTTTCCTCGAATTTTTTTAATTTCTCTTCTTAAAACCTCAGTCCAAATTTATATAAAAAAAAACAGCAGAATCGGTTCAGCAGTTTTAAAATGTGTTTTAAAAAAGATTCTCAATTACTTGAGCCCTAAAACCATTTGAACGTCTTTTTTGCAAAATCTAATCTTGAATACAATAATCTAAGGTTAAAACCAGCACCGTTTATGATAGAAATAACACGTAACAAAACCTTAAAAACTGCTTACTCGATAATCAAATTTGCTCGTGGATTAGGTATATAATACACAGATGGCGCCACTGTGAGTGAGTAAAGAACGAAGTGATAGGGTCTCGGTATACGTGTCTAGGGTACTGACGATCGTTTCCACATTTTTGATATTCAGATCAAGCAACCGCAGGGAACAAAACCTCCAGTTAACTGCGCGATATTGAAAGCTTATGGATTTCCGATGTTGTCGAAAACGGTTCGATAATCAACGATAGAGTCGAGCGAGTGGTTCCTACGTTGTTATTGCTTGAACGGAAAAGATTTTTCGGATGAGAATTTTACTCAACAAAAGACAATCATTAATCTAAGCGCCTGCACATAAATTACCTGCTCCGATAATTAAAACGTGATACTTTTGATTTGTGTCTATGAATTTGTAATGTTAATAAATTACAATACTTCGTTCCGAATGCGCGATACAGTGTCGGAAAGGGGCGAAATAAAGACCCATTTATCTACACCGCGTCCTCTTAAAATGTGTAACCGTTTTGGTTGGCAGCCAATTTTAATTGAATGAAAAAATGATCGTCTATGCATTTTTTCGTTTTGGATGATGGGCTAATGGAAATTGGCAGTGGTCTCGGACGTTGGGCTTGCCAACTTTTGCGGAGGCAGCTATCGCTTCGCTTCAGTTGGGACCATGAGAGATATATCGCTTCGATTGAATAATGGTCTTGTGGCGATCGTCGAGGATGACCTACCGATTACGGACATTTTATTCCATTGTGCTGAAATGCTGATGCGTCAAGATAACGGTTTGTATCGTAATTCATCGTACCTATTGTTATAAATAAAAAATATTTTTGTGGGTGGATTTGTTGATTTTAATTTATATATAGGTTTATTTTTGTTATTACTTACAGTAAGTGGTTATTTTTAGAAGATTTTTCTTAAGTAACAAAAAATAAGTTTTTTTTTTACATTGTTATAAAAGAACTGCATGCAACTTGCTTTCACAGCTTCTAACTTCTATTTCAGAAAATATACAGTTAAACATTGACCATACATGCGCTCTCTAGAGAGCATCATATAAAACCAGTTTGTTTCCATGTAAGGTTCTAGTCTTACATGGCGTGTGTAAACAATGAAAAGAACAACACTGCGTTTCTCTTCAAATAAATTGTCGTTAACTGAAGTTGCGAAGGGCGAGGTAAACTTGCGCCTTAAAAGTACTTATACTTAAGGCTGCCTTTTGATTGGCAATCGTTGCACATACAAATCGCGTCACAGGCACTATCAAACAGCTTTCTTTTGTTTTTGCACGATATTACCGCATGGTTACTCGGTATCCAAAGAAAGTCTTTGAAGTATTTTCTTTTTAAATTTCCAGCCATTAGCTTAATCAGCATAACAGTCTCCATCTGCAATTGTATCGCGCACGATTGAATTTCATATTCGACTGATTTCATTCATCTTTTCAATGAAAGTCTATCGTGTGTGCCCCAAATGGACGTATTGGCATGCAAAGCCTTGTGCAGTTTCTATTGAATTGTAAATTCTAGTTGTGAGACTCAGCCGAACAATTCTCACAAAAATAAGGTAATATAAATCGTTTCCTTATTTGCCAGATTTGTATTGTTTTAGTTTTGTTTGTTTATTGTTGTTGTTTTTTGACTAATCGTTTTCCTCGACTGATTTGATGTACATGTGGTAATGTAAAGTTTAATTAAGTGTTGTCGTAATAGAGGTTAAGTTTCAAAATACCTAGGAGGTCTATCGCAAATTTGGAACAAGGGACACCATGTTTTGACAATAAATTTATAGAAAGTTCAAAAGACATTATAATTTAAAATATAATTTCTACAAATATTATTTAGTCACCAGATAAATAAACAAAAACGTATCAAAGTTGCCTCAAACATCCGCAAAACTTAACCATCACCTATATATACAAAAAGTCACATAATTAACGAAATACCAACATAAAGTCATTGAATATGAAAACAATCAAGTGACCGTCAACTACAAAGTCCATTTCCGAATAATTTTCCATAAAAACATCCTTTAAAACAATATTAATTGAGTTCCGAACATCACATATTTATCGTAGCGTTATAGACTGAGAGCCAGTACACTCAAATTTAATGAGCGAGGACTTTTCATGTATCGTTAGGGCCGCGTCGAAATCAATCATAACATTAACAGCGAGTAAAATAAATTGAACACGCAGATAGCAATTTTTCAGTCTTAATGTAAAATGGTTTAATTAAAATTAAACGTATGAGTTGCTCTGTTGATGGGTTGTCTGTGTTTGTTTTAATGTATTTCAGCTGTAATATTTTAAAGTACTTAATAAAATATTTTAAATTTAATTAATGGCAGATTGCAATTAAAATATTGATACAAGACTTATATTGATTACATATATCTACTTAAAAAAGAAAATAAGTTTTTTTTAAATTGTAAACAAAGGTAATCTTTCCTGTCTTATTGACCCTGTCCTATTGGTAATACCTACCATCCTGGGTGATCATAGAAGAATAGATTAAAAATGGACGACTGCAATTCCATAAAATATTTCCTTTAACACATACCTTTTACATTCCTTTTATTCAATCGCACCTTTCATTAAATCCATATTCACAATTGGGAATATATCGAAAATAACTCCGAAAACAAGGCAGTCACACTCTGTCCATTCTTCAACAGAATTACAGCGGATTGTCAAAACCATTTGCGATTCCTTTATTTCAACCGGCGATGTATTATTTTATCACGTAGAAAAGCAGTATTTTATCGACAAGTTTTCTCTGTGTTCGATAATTTTTCAGCTCCATTTGTGTTTGATAAGATTAATAAGATACCCACGTTTTGGGAACGATGCGAACATGAATTTGAGTAAGTGAGAAGTTGCGAATTTAGACGAGTTACATCTAGACTAATATTATGAAGAGGTAAAGTTAGTGAGTTTTGATAGTAATGTCTGGAATCACTGAACAGATTTTAGCAGCAAAGTTATCAACCAAAGTCATCAGGCGTTTCATGAAGGTTATTTAATTAATAATATATTTTTTCTCGTTTCTCGGTTTACATTCAATGTCAAAGTTTGACCACACATTTATCGTGATATAATCAAGTGCATAATGTCTTAATCTAGACGAATCGCATAGCCAGGCTCCCTGAAGCCTACTAGTAACTAGGATTATTTGTATAAAAATGTTGAATTAGAAAAAATATTCTCAATCATCTGTAAATTATGATTTTGTAGGCGCATCAAATAAACCTTGTCTTTGACGAAACTGACATTCCCAAATTAACAAAATTCGTTCTCTGTACCGAATTCTGATTAAAATCCAGCGCTTTTAGTTCTTTGCAGTTCCCGCAAAATGCATAAAATGCACGAAATTTCGGTTATAGATAACACAAAAATATCCCCACCGTAAAACCTATTTCACACATAACGAACATTCTATTCATCTATTCCGAGGATGACCACTTACAATACCGTGCATCGTTCAAAGCTTTGCGTGAATTTTTTTTCGATAGCAAAAAGGGCTATTGTAAAGTCTATCATGTTCGACCACCGCGATTCGGCGATCTCTCAGGTAGACAACACCGCAGACTGGAAGGTACAACCGACCATTTTACAATTTGGAAAAGCTCTATTTATTTGAAGAAAATAAATTGGCTAATAGTTTTCCTATGCAAGGCTATTGAACACTCTCTATTTGAGCTACATTTATTTTTGTTGATATAAAATTTTGTTACTCGCTAAAATTCAATTCAAAACTTAACTGTCCCGTCAAAGCACATTAACGATTCAACAAACACAAAATCCAAACCATTTCAAATATTGTCGATATTTAAATGCGTCCTAACCAGATCGCTCCGTTACGAATATCCGCCTGCACAATATACTCGTACAACCGACGTATTTTGCGGCAAGTATCGCTTTTTCCAGCGAATATCACTTTACCGCCTCTCGAAAATCCATAGATCGAAAAAAGAACCCGGGAAATCGTCATACGTTCCACTTCAATTCCTTTCTGACAGCTTTTTCCAGCGCATGCACTTCCCGTCGGTCGGCTAGTTGATGTATTCAGGAAAATTGAATTCTAGAATGCAATCTGAATAACGATACACTAAGATTATATAAGAAAAACAGCAAGTAATAAGCACTTTGTTCCACATAATATCATAGAAAACATGATCCTCTCTAACAAGCGAATGAAATAAAAAAACACTTACCTACTTACTTACTCTTTGGATATAAATAAAATGCGAGCATATCTTTACTCTTTCCAGTCATATTGTCCTTGTTTATCGACTTACTCTGGATAGCATTAACCTATTTTCTGAGCATTCTCAAATTACAAAATACGAAACGAAAGAATTACGAAATACACAATATCAACCGAATAAAAATCGGCTTAAGAGTACAAGGAGATGGGGACGAGAGAGAAATGTTACAAAAATTACATTTTGTTTCAAAAGAAAAATGATCCAATAAAACGCATATTACGTAGATCGTCGCCGGTGAACGAGAATTTGGAAACTGGGATGTCTGCGCGGCTGGTGTTACGTTTCACTGCCATTTGCTCTCACGACTCTGAATAGGGTCGTACTGTATCACATCATAAAATATGGAGAGGAATTGAAGCTCAACAGTGGAAATGTGTTTCTAGGAAGCTTCAGCCCGTACTACGTATCGGTATAGATAGATCCTCAATTAGCACTTAGTAAAACGACTTCGATGAAAACTCGATATTGATAATAGCATGTTTTATTCCACTTGACTTTATCTTTCAGAGGCAAGATATTAAAATGGATTTTATTGGTATCTCGCCCACGTAATTTAGTCGCTTCGCGTTAAACCAAAATCAATTGATATTTTTCACATTACACAAAATGTATCGAAAAACACCACTGGATAATTATGGTAACTGTGAAATGTAAGTAATCGGATATGCATATTAATAGTGATAAAATGCTAAATTAATTGCAGTTCAAACCAATTAAATGTACAATTAGTTGAAACATAAGATAAAAATTTACTCGTCTAACATTATGAATCCGTGTGCTTTATAGTATTCAAAAATAGTTGTACCAACGTCAAAGTTTTACTTTTCTTTTATTTCATTTCTCTTTTGTTTCCTCTGCGTTATTCTAATTTCTACATGTATTCAATATTCATTTTCTTTTAAGTTCTAATTAAACTAAAATAGCTGTACTAACATCAAGCCCTCAAAAGGCAGCGGTAACATATGCCTCAATATTTCATGTCCTATTATTCAGGCTTTGTTCTTACGTGTGTACTTTAGGAATATTTTAGGGAAATATAAAATTTCCGTTCGAAGAATTTACGATTTCTCTATCGCACTAAGCGGCAAATGATGGCACACCAGTGAAATATTATTGTTTGAAAGTTATAGCAATTGTAAGGAAAATCCATTTCAATGCAGGGAAATGACTCAAATGTTTTGATGTTTGAATAGGAATTAATTGGATTGTACGGATTCGGAATTTATCAATTTATTTTCAATCGGCAATCGCAGTAAATTAAAATGTATTTTGTTCTGCTACTTTTCTCTTTAGCTATTTTTGTAAAAATCTTGATATTTTACCGAATTTTCAAACAATGGTAAAATTTTAGGTACTCTTAATTTTGTTTTAAGTCTAATAATAGAATCAATAAACTTTAAAATACAACACCGACTCCCAATGCCATTAGAATGTAGCCTCCTACGCCATTATTGTAAACAAACCAAAAATACCTTTGAATAATTACCCCAACGTTTACTTGTCAAATTATCCATCAATATCCGACGCCTCCATTTAAACAATAGGTTCCGTAGTCAAAATTCATCAAAACTTTATCCAGAGTGAAACAATAGGTACATCAGATGAGACCTGTAGTCTGAAAGATTGATCGCTGGATACCAAAGAGGTAATAGCGCTATTGTAGGCTCTTCCTTCGATTGAGGTGTTTCACATCTGGGCGCGTTAACCTAATAACAATGGATTAAATTAACCATTGACTGATGGATAGTCATTAGGTGACTACAGATATTAGTCTAAGATAGCACACAAAGGAATACTGTAAAGAATATTAAGACGCTTTTTCACTTATTCAAGCATTTGCAAGTCAAGGAATATTTGATGTTTCACAGAATGCCTTAAAACCTTTTTTGTGCCATCTTTTTAGTTTTAGTGAAAAAAACTATTGGTAATGTTTCTAGCATCTTAAGTAATGATAAGTTTTAATATTTTAATTGTAGTATGATTTAGTTGTTAAGATTGAGTTGTTGGTTAAGCCCTCTTAAAATGACCTCTGGACTGCGTAAAAAGAACTAAGTGATAACTTTTCATATGAGCATTTACGGTACCCTATTTATCAATCACTAGTGGCCGCTCGCGACTCCGTTCGCGTAGAAGTCGGTTTCCCGTGGGAATGCGAAGTTTTCCCGCGGTAAAAAGTTCCCTTAATTCTTTCATACATATATTTTTGGTTTCTAGAAACGTTTTCGTAGCGCACGCAACGGAAGCCCTCAAGAATGAACAATTTTCCCCGTTCTTTTCCCATTTCCCATTATTTCTTCGCTCCTAATAGTTGCAGCGTAATGTTATATAGCCTAAAGCCTGCCTCGATAAATGGTCTATCCAAAAAAAAAAAATTTTTAAATTTGAACCAGTAGTTCCTGAGATTAACACGTTCAAACAAACAAACAAACAAACTCTTCAGCTTTATAATATTAGTATAGATATGTGTTTTTGTTGTTGTAGTTTCGGCACTAAAGCCTCCCCATATATTATTTGACATACATTTCAAACACCATGTATATGTTTGTTATTCCTGAAACAACACCTAGTGTTAAAACATGGGGTGTGAGACATGCATATTCAAAATCGTTGTTTCCAACGCATTCTTTGGCGCATCGTTTGTTATTTTTTTACACCTTTATACCCACAAAAATAACAACATGTAAATCAACCTTTTCCACTGCATACACGTAAAGATATTCGCGTGCTAACCCAGCCTTATACATCCATACAAAAATTCCATAAATTAGAACCTTAATAGTAGAAATCGTATTTTAACGAGGGGTGAAAAAAGTTCCAAACTTTCACTAAGTTGAAAGAATATCAATTTATGTAAGTTTCTTTCGTGACTAAGAAAGTCAACCATTTCTGCCGGCTCATTTTCCATTATCTTTGCTAATGCTGTAACTTTTGATGGTCGTTTTTGTTCTATTTAAAGGAATGGATTTTATTATCAAATTCTATTTGAAGATCGAAATCTGAGTGGGATGACTGGGTAGTTTTGGGAATGGAGAGTTTTTTTCGTATGATGAAAAGGTTCTTTAGATCAAGTCTCTGTAGGCCCAGCACGTCTTGCTGTCGCCAGTTCATATACTGGTCGGCATCTGCACATTCTCAAATATATCGATTTGGGGACACATTTTTATTGGAACAAATTTAATCTAAAGCAAAAGGGATCAGTCTCAGCGGACCGGGTACGTGTCCGTCAGAACACGGCCTAACGATTTTTCATAGTGTGTTATTGCCCTTATGTCCGATAAGAGCCTGACACTTGATTCGAGTTAAGATTACGATATTACAATTCGATACGTGCTCAAAACATGTAAAATAAACAAGGATTTATGTGAGATCTAGCAAATTTTTCTCTAAAGTGTGTTTTATCTAAATCTAACACGTAGTATGACGGACAGGGAGTTAGGTCTTTTTATAAAAACTGACAATACAATCATAGGTATTTCAGCAAAAACATAAAGAAACGAAAACTTTGTTTTTATTTAGATAACCTTTCAGACCTTTTTAGAATCCAGTAAAAAAACAAAAGCTCTAGAAAAAGTTTTATCGCTCATTTCATTGATCGTTTTCCAGTATCCAAATCTAGGTATTTATTCTACTCCCTCCGTATTCCGGCGCAATAAACAATCAGGTGCTAGATCATTAAGTTTTTGTAACTCTTCCCCTGAGGGTATACAGGAAAATTTTCTTAGAAAAACAATAAATTCTACGGCGAGGCAACGCTCGAGTGAGTTTCGGTGTCGGTTAGGAGAAAGCACGAGCGCCCTAATATATTGAATCTGAAAAGAACAAAGTTTTGCGTTCCACCCGCGCACCGCTTGTAAAAAGATTTCGCACCGAATGTTTACAATGCGATATTTTTTACCAAAGTCAACAAGAAGTATGACGATAATGCTGCGTGAAGTTTCGGCTGTTTGTTCAAATGGAAATCGATTGTGACTTTTGAGAAAATGTTTAGTAACTATAAGTTTATAAGCCTTAACAGTCCCGTTATTGAACAATGACTTTGATATTGTCATTCTTGGTCGCTATTTCAGACAATTAACAGCTGCTAGACATAGGACTTCCAAGTTATATTTCCTTTTAGTGCGATACATAGACCACCTCGACAAATAAGGCGTCTATGTACTGAAATAAATGTTCTAGTATTCATTTAAAAACGAGATTTTACAACTAAAATCAAAAGCAACTTAGAAAAAATAGTATAGAAAACTTTTAAGCGTCCAAAGTTTCTTCTTTCAGACTCTATGTAAAGATATTGAAGTATTCTAAAACGACCAATTCGTTGAGAGTTCACCGGAACTCTTGTATAATTCGGTGCTTCCGGTTTATAGTTCCAATGGGCTTTGGAGAAATAGTAAGCGTTATTACCTTTTTTAGTTTTAGTGACTAAGGATTTTATTACATTCAATTGCAATTAAGGTTATAACTAATTAATTAAGAAAAAAAGATTAATGTAACATCCTTACGTCCTTACTTTTCTCACATTATTATAAATGTTAAAATGTGCATGTCCGTATGTCTGTATGTTCCGCTTTTACTTGAATACGGCCGATCCGATTTAAATTGTTTTTGGTACAGATAGACGTATACTAGTTGTAGATGTATGAAAGCTCTTTTTTTACAGTTTAAGACTACATTGTAAAATCACTTTAATTTCAGAGTAAATGTCTACACTTAATTGGACTCACGCAGAGGAAGTGGCGAGTACCTACAAGTATAACATATTTTTATTGCTATCGTTTTAAAATTAGACTGATAATTTCTTCTACAAACACTCTACACAATCCTCAAAGAAATGATTACCCTAGTTCCCGACCCGCAATCTTATTTTATTTGCAAAAATATCAATACGGCTCAGGGAAAATTATCTTTGAAAACATCTATTGATGATCGGCAACACTTTGTATTATGTGGCGGTTAAACCGCAAAAAATACTTTCCTGAAAGGTGCGAGAGGGGGCTTAATCCCCGACAATTTGTGAAGAACGAGAAAAAAGGGTTCGTCGGTGGCTTCAGATCGTTCGTAATATTGACGACTCGCCCTGTCTCTGTTTATTTCTTTTTCCCCTTCATTTACACTGGCGTTCTGATGGTTATTAATTTCGGAGAAACAATCTACGGAAATAATTGTTTCCACTTCTGAGATTCACCTCCGCTTTTTGTTTGGGCGAAAAAGAGGGGAGTTCTTTGACTGTTAGGTTATTTATATATTTGAAAGTAGTGATGTAAATAAGTGCTTGTTTTATTTACCGTCATATCGTGAAAATGAATAATAAGTAATATTCTTTAGGTTGCTGGTGGGTGTAGCGTGGGACTTCCACTACAGGAAGGGACGACTTAGAAAACGCAAAATGCAATCGATTTTAAAAAATTATAATACTTAATACTGCGGTCACACGCTGTGTGTCATTATTTGGGTTCAGTACATCAAAGCGAAAAAAGAACCCTTTGTAGGATTACTTTTTTCCGCCTGACTATAATGTCTGTGTTTGTCAACACCCGCTTTCCCAGAATGCAATAAAGATATTAATTTGAAATCAATATTTAACCAAGTTTATTTTAAGTCAATGCAATTATCGCAAGAGAACAAAGCATTATATTTTCCATAGACCTAGAATCATTAAATTTTGCAAGTAGTACCTAAGGTAAATTATTTTTATTAATATTGGTTAACTGATTGCGAGAAGTTTCGATAACAGATAACCAATCAATCAACTATCTAGGCTTAATTTGTGAGAGACGTACTATTTCCATGCCTACGTTTATATTCCAGCTTTCACTTAACCTTTATTTTATTTCAGGGAAAGGTTTTATTTCTTTCAAAATAGCCGAAAACTAATCTTGAGAAAGTAGCGGTAATATTTTAACCGCTTAGAACAAAGTTAAATATTAATTCAAGGTCAGTTGGTAATTAAATTAACTACCTCGGTAAAAAACGGTTAGTAAGTACTGTAATTGATCAATTAGTTAAATACCAGCGATAAGGCTCGTTATAAAGTCTAGGTCATAACTAGATTGTGGCACAGCATGGAACCTAACTTGACATTTATTATTGATAATGACAGCGGGACAATCCTTTTAATACACTGCTATTTTCAAATTAGATATAGCTTGGGTTTGAGATAATGACCAGTTGACAACTACAGGTCCTGCCAAGGTTCTACGGTCTCAAATTGAGATAAAAGCGACATACATAACCTAAGATTTTTTTAACGATATGCCAAAGAAACGCACCTTTAGTAACTGTCAACTGATAAGAAATTAAAATTGTTAAAAAAATATTGCCTGGTAACTGGCGGCGCCCCGAACAAAAGCCAAAAATTGACACGATTGACTAACTTCTGGTAAGGATCCAGTAGTTTTTTTTTGTGAATGGTGATTAAAACAAACAATATAATAATATATAATTTGCTCAACTCGGGAATCATTAATATATGTATTTTTGCTGCGTAGTAATGTTCCTGATATTATAAATAGGCGTGAATTAAAAAAACAGTTACCTGGTTATATCACCTTTTGTTTGGATGAGAAGATACTTAAACCCATTAACAACCTAATCTATTTATCTAAATTCACCTGTAACCAACTGATTATGTAAAATAAAAAAAAACTGTTGTTATTAAATTATTATTCCGGTAATGTTCTGGAATATTTCATAGAGTGATAGAAGGAAGACAGACAGAATCTACTTAATATTTAGGTTAAGCACATCAAATAAACTATGTACAACATTTGATAGGAAAGCTTCCTCGAAAACAGATAATTGGCAATGTCTTCATTACACAGTTGAGGTTCCCTGATTTGATACTAACGTCTAAATTAATGGATTTTACATATAATACCCCTAATAGTAGGTGCAGAAGACCGACAAAGGGTTACTAATCCTCCTTGAAGTGATTATAATCCAACAAAGTTATCATCAACGGTACAATCTTGACAATTTTACGGCCATTTAACAACAAAATTTACATTTTGATTATGAATTAATGAATCCAAAATTAAATTACGTTCCCTAATCAAAAACCAAGTTAATTCTTTTTTTTCAATTACAAAGAAAAAACGTTCCGAAATTTGTCGTGATTAATATTCATTTAAATTCGATATTATTCATAGCGGAGCGCAAAGTTGGTCGGTCGGCCTCAACAGCGCACCTGCCTGCGACTTAGCGTCGGTCGAGAATTAATGCTGGCGTCGCAAAAGTCAATTAGACAATATTAAAATCATCTTCATTTATATCAATTTGATGCGAACTGTTACTAATACTGGTGATGTTTCGTCTTTTTATCTGAGTGCGAGGAGGAGCCACGCAAGCGCCTCGGGCGGCGGGAGACAAAGCGGCGAGCGTTGCGAGCGTAGGCAGTAGCCTCGCCGAGCCCGCGCCGACCTGCCGCCCACTGGCACGCCACCCGCGCTACTTTTCCCCGCGTCTTTTTAGACACTCAATGAATATTTAATCGAGTCGCGCGGAATCGAACACATCACCGATACAGCAGCCATGACACACTGTTGACGTAGGATGTGGACGCCGACAACATGATCGGACGAAAAACAACAAGTTCCACGATTGTATTCGTTCTGTTGTTTATTGTTGCTAGTTTTGTGACGTCCGCCGATGGTGAGTATGAGGAATTCGTTTTTAAATGAATCTGACAATACCAACGTAATACGGAAATATTATTGTCGCCTCTAAGTACAGTTTGTTTACATAACTATTCTCAGTTTAAAATGAAAATTACTAGCGTTTCATGATGCCTGAATAGTCTGAAAGAATCTTAAGTAAGTTGGCGAGAGAATGAATAAAGTTTTTCATAGAGTGTTCGATTCGCTTCATGGGGCGTCCTAGTTTCATTTTTGTTCGCATTCAAATGAAAACCTAGTTATTTGAAAGTTGCTCCGTTTTATCTTTTGTTCTTTTATCTTCAAGAAAATGTATTTACTCGGACCTTAAGTACTTAGCTACGTTAATAATGAAGCCTTACCTACATGGTATAATATTATAATTACGAAAGTTAAAGAACCTTTGAAATTTTAATAGTGAAGTTTACTTTCTTTGATGTTTTAAACTTCAGTTTGATGCTTCTGTCTATTTGTTTTGGTTAATTAGCCGATTGACTTAATTTATATTAGTATTTGAACTGTCGCAATATCTTTAAATTGCTTTGGTCACTGTCGTTGTAAGTTTAGGTACTAACAAGCTACGGAGAGTTGAGTTGAAATCTAAACGTTTTATTTTGCCCAAGAATATATTTAATTTATATTTAAATATGCAAATTTTATAAATTTAAAAATATAATTAATTAAAATATTTGATTTTTTTTTTTAAAAAAAAAGCATTACAAAAACTACATTGTTAAGAATCAGTATATATGTAGTTGTTTTTTATTTAGATGCACTGTTGTTAGGATGCTAATGAGACTACTACTCAATCACTGCTGTCCGTCTGTCACAGCTCTGTATCATTAAACAAAATGCAAATAACAGCAGATAAAATTGAAATCAAACATAAATCATATAAAATTGTATACCATAGAATACAACCCTTTGTGCGGCTAGTCTGACTCGTTCTTGACCGGTTGTTTAAAAAGCCAATGCAATACAAACAGGAAAACGTAAAGAGATCTAATATCGTTATATTTTCGTATAACCAAGAAACATAATCTCTTTCTCAAGAAAAGATTCCTGAAAAGAACATTACATCAAAAATATTATTACAGATTAAACTCACACTATCCGCAAAAGAAAATTAGAACATGTTATTTTTCCGATATCGAAAATATTTCCCCAAGTTATTAACGGGATTAAATGCTAGCGCCAAACATTAATTATTAATCTGAACTCAATCTGAATAATGTAAACGGATTACTTTATTGATAAACACCGCACGGGAATTTCTGATAGCCATAAATAAAAATAAGGCAGTTAAAATATCCAAAAGCTGAAATTTATTTTATTAACGCTGTATTTAATTCCGGCCGTCCTATGAAACAATGACGTCATATTTTTTTTTCGTCGCGCCTGAACCAGCCGTGATATCTATAACTCCATTATATGGGGGATTAGCTTTTTGCAGATGAGCTGCAGAATATTCAAAAGAGGCTTTATTGGCTTTTATTAAATCCGTGTCGGTACGCCGATGTTCAGCAGCGGGAAAATAAAACCGGTAACAACTGGTTGGGACTGTATGCAGTTGTATTCACTATACGTCCGTTTATTAATCGAGTAAAAAGTCATAAAAACTCAGGGAGTGTAACGAAAGTTTTTAACCAAGTATTACTCGCTCAATGAACCCGCGATAGTCGATAACCAGCCAATTCACTCTTTCAAACTTCGCCATTGCAGCTCACTCTCTGACCATCAAGTGAATTATCAAAGGCGGGAGAAAGTTTCGAGCCTCGTATGATTTTGAGTCGCCTGTACCGCGTTGTCTTTTGTTACTCGACTCGCTTGCAACTCAGCTGTACATTGGCGGTTGCTTTCGACGGCGATTGCCACATAAACAAGCCGACGCGGCAAGCTATGCGGTTGTGATAGCGAAACTTCCTTGTTTATTGTTCTCACTACATATCGTAAAGCATCTATTCCAGCGTAGAGATACTCGGTATTTGGAAGTTTATTGTAGTTTGGACATACTACCTCCTTAGATGGAAGTTTCAGTTACAAATGCTTCGTCATTGTTTACTTGCTAAGTTTAAGCTTAGTTTTATTGGCGACTTGACTTAACATATCGGAATTTGTGTCTGCTGGTGTTGCAAACGGCATAAATATTTATTTACTTTATACAGCTATCGTTATTAAAATGATAAATAATTATTCATTTCTATCATAAATTACTAGCAAAATAATGCTCCCGTTTTGGATATTGGGAGCGATTAAACTGTTCATCCATCATGGTACTTTATAATACTTATTATGATTAAAAAAATCATCACAATGTTTTTCGTTAGCATTTATTATAAAACTATAACAACATCCGTATATTTCACTTAGCAAAATAAAATCTTTAAAAACCGCAAGAGTATTATTTTTAAAAAACAAATACTCGTAGATTTGCCTTATTCACAATCCGAGTGTTTATGAAATTTTAAATTCAGTGGTGCAAAGTTTAGCGAAAGAAATCTCAAAAGAACGTGCTTTGGCCGCGCTGAAACTAACTTCGGATACACACGGATACAAACAAAAGCAAACACGTTTTCTAAAAAAATATTTTTAGGTTTTTTCTAAATGTAGTTCAAAACCGAGGGTTCATGAATTCTATTTTATATTGATGATATTTTGGTATACTTAAAATTTTGTAGTTTTTCTCTTTCGGCAAGTAAAATGTAAACCCTAGATAAACTATTAAACTTATATCACTACCATAAAACACAATACAAAATTATAAACTGCAAAATTTGTAAGAACATTTTTGATGCAATTCTAAAAATTATTGCCATGTTATGCGATCTTCTCAAGTTCGCCGGCCGCCGCCCCCGTATGCCCCTCAAGACGCCGACCTATCTAATGAAGCCAATTTTCCGCGCCAGCCCCACCTCTATAGCTGCCGAGCATTTTCCCGCGTATTTTCCCTGTCATCCATCTACGACTACCCTCAGATTACTTCTGATTTCGCATTCCGTTGCCATTGATTTAATAAACAACAATTGCCCATTCTTCGGAATGGCCAGTCTTGACGGATTCAACGGTTTCGAATCAAATGAGATGCCATTTGCAAATGCAATTTGCTTTTGTTGTCATTTGTTGGAATCGAAACGAAGGATATCAATTGTTTATTTCCTGAGAAATTAGTTGTGATGAAAAAATAGGGATTTGTAATAAAAGTAGTCTGATGCAAAAAGCAAGAATGTTAAGGTTTATTCAATGACAGTTAGTGTTAATGACTGCACTTAATACGCACTCTCATTGTGACTGAACCAATTACACCCTCATTTTAAATGGTGGAAGCAAATTACATTTCTCTGGACCAAATATATCTACGTGATTATACTATAAAAATGTGCCTTATAGACAAAATAAAATTTGTATGTTTTGATATACCCAAACTAGAGCTGCAGTAAAACTTTCTTAAGTGTGTGATTAAATCGAATAGCTCCAAAAGCTGTTTGCGTGTTAAATTGACTCGTTTTAAGCGAGTTTATATTACAGCTTAAAAGCGTCCGTAAAAGAAAAAATTGCCTGCTCCAGGGTAATTTCCGTAAAACAGTTTCATATGCAGATGCCAGCGAATATCATATCCCTACTTCCCTACTAATATTATAAATGCGAAAGTAACTCTGTCTGTCTGTCTGTCTGTCTGTCTGTTACGCTTTCACGCCTAAACCACTGAACCGATTTTGATGAAATTTGGTATGAAGAAAGAACTGAACTTGGGAAAGGACATAGGGTACTTTTTACCGCGGGAAAACTTCTCATTCCCACGGGAAACCGACTTCCACGCGAACGGAGTCGCGGGCGGCCACTAGTATCTATATATATCTCATCCGTGTATATCGACACACGGTAGTCAAGCACGATGCGCTCGTTGGTTTTACCTTAATAAAAATCAGGGTATTTATAAAGAGTCCTTATTTGCCGGCGCGGCGTTTGCAAGTATATTCTGCAGGAGAATTTTCTGTTACTTAAACTTTCCGGTAGTTAGTTCGCGAGTCAGCTGCTTCTGTAACGGAGGTATCTCGTGTTTGCGAGTCCTTGGTGAGGGTAGTCTTATAGAGGGTAGGTAAAAGGCGCTTTAATTTAAATATTATTTAGACCGGGTGTCTGCTTTGATTCGCACACGTTCGTATTTGTCGTAGCTGTGATGCTGAGATAGTTTGTGTGAAAATGTGCTGGAATTTACGAGGTACGAGTTTTGCGTTTGGTAGGTGTTCTATTTAGAGTTTTATTGAAAGTTAAGTTCAATGAAAAAGTTTTATTCATTGCAAGTTGTATAACGTACTATATGAAGGTTTATTATTCCCAATTAAATTGATATTTTAGACACTTAGTTGCCTATACCAGACAACTCGACGTAAACCTCTATTTTTTACCTCAATCTTTTCACCTCTTTTAAGAGGTTGGCGAGTAAAATTTAAATAAATATCAGTTTCAAATCCATAAATAACTCAGTTTACTATCAAACAAAACTGAAAAGTAAAAAAAAGATTAACAAAATAATTTTATAATAGTAAAAAAGCGTGGGGTGCTTTGAAATCAAATGCTTCAATATTTTATGGGTTATAAAGTAAATAATTACAGTAAATTACTTTTAACTTCATAAAACGGAATAATTTTTAAAATTAATATTCATCGTTCTAGGTCGGTTTGTAAATAATAACGTTATTTTATGTTTTTGAAACTGCTATTTATTACAGTGACATAAATTTGGTAAAACGCAAATTTACATCACTTATGAACTTCACATATAAACCCAAATAAAGTCATTTAACAAAAGGCATAAAACCCAAATGGCACAATACCCACGCAGTTTGTCACAAACTTTATTCGTCTAAAGAAATTCGTCTAAGTAAATACATTGGCAATAAAAACACCTAACTACAATAATATAGTGACCGGTACGGCAAGTCACGGCGGGGTCTATTGTGAGGCCATATTTTGTGGTTTGCTCCGATTGGGTCCGTTGGTTTCAACCGACGTTAGGGTTGGATGACTCGGCGCTTTTCGCTCGGCTCTTGTTTCAGGTAAATAAGCCGTTTGACACGGCTCAATAGGCACCGGTTTTTCCAATGCCATATATGTGGTGTGGAATTAAGAGTGTGTGGCAAAAATATTTATAAGTTGCTTACTATAGAGAAATTTGTCCACGAACTACAGAGTTTTTAAGAGATACTAGCAGACACACCTTTCTTAAAAGAAATGGATTACATAAAGTTAACCATATACCTACCATTTTATAATCAAGTAAAATTCAAAATTCATTCAAACTGATAAAAAAACAGTACTTGCCATTACTAAAAAACACCAACTTTAAAACCTTAGCCACAAAGGGAGCTTACCTGTTTTGTATGTAGGGAACGTTGTCCATATTTCTGAGCGTCGTCTGCCGAAGCCCCCGGTAACATTTCACGCGACCTCACCCGCTTTTTCGATGTGCGGTTTCCTTGCGACACAATAGCTGCTTATTTACGAGGAAACTGCAATTTCTATACGATTTGGTCACGGAATCGGCGCGTAAACGCCGCGCTTTTTACGCGTAGGTGATGTGCATTGTAGGCATGAGACATCGTTAACTGAAGTTGAAGAGATTTTTAAAGGTAAGATTTTTAAAATGTTTTAGGGCTAGGTTGAATGAATGAATCGGTTAACTAACCGATTCATTGAGACGCTTGTTATGATTAATAGTTGATTTTAGAAAGTAAATTATTTTTACCTTTTTTTTTCAAATAATTTATAGAATCCATATTCAAACATACCTAAATATATTTCTTCTAAATTATGATATCGACAGCCAAAATGCTAGTGATATTTTAAAGAAACTGGATCTATCTTGTTCATCGCATCTTTTTATTGAATCTAGAACATGTCGTTTGCATTCCGTTTGAGTCCCGCATCTGTATCGGTTTCAACTGAAAATCAATCAGCTTATACCAACTGAACTGATTAGCGAAACTAGATTAACCCTTAAATTGGCAAGATGAGTTAAGTCCAAATTTAACTTTCTTATTGAACTTTCTCGATTGGTTATAACCTAAAATGCATAAAAAAAATACAAAAAAAAATCCTACATTTTCAGTTTTCGCGAAAATGAATGTACTTCACGAATGACGTTGCCAGTTACTGAGTAAACTATCTATGTACTTGGAGGAGTACGTTGCCATGAATACGACAAAATTCATTTATTTATTTTTATCATTATTTATAATAATAATTCAATTATCCTTAATAATATTACTTATAAATGTGAGAATGTGTATGTCTTTCTGTCTGTATGTGTGTTTCGCTTTTAAGTAAAAACGGCTGTACCGATTTTGATGAATTAGGAATAAAGGTAGGTCGACACCCTAAAAGAAATTAGGATACTTTTTCCCGCAGAAATAAGCCTCATTTCCACGGGAAAAGTCATTTGGATGAAACCGCAGGGCTAATTTTATATAAAATTGAAGAAAACAATATAATTTCGGCTTTTGAATGGCGTCCTGGATAGTGAGATCAGCATGTCCCAACTGAGGGTAGTCGACTACCCCTGTCTGCCGGAACCAAAGCTAAAATCTTGTGCGAGCGTCTTAACAATAAGCACTGTAGATAAATCGAACATTTAAATAAAAACACCCCTTATGTGGTGTTATACAACCACAAAATAAATAAAAACTTATGTATAGAGCTTGGCAATGTACTTCGTGAATACCGAAGTTTGTTAAGTGTAATTTACTGCTTATTTGGCAATGGTATTTACGGAGTACACAAAATCTTGCGCGCCAATAAAGTCATTATTATGTAACTTTATCATAAAATAACTATAGTAGGCACCCACGTATCTCTTTAGCATGCAATGTTATTCCAAATAAATATTATTTACCAAAAAAATCGTTTAAAAATATCAATAATACGTCCCCGGTTCGCAGTCACATCGGGCTGCTTCGCAGAAATTTTGATTTTTACAGTTTAATATAAATGCTACCACTGATAAAATTAGTTTCTAACAAAATTTGTGAAATTTCAGGTCATACCATATAAAAATATTTAATAATTTATAAATAAAAAATGTTGTAGATTTTTTTGAAATCAGTGTACTCCGTGTATACCAATATCAATTTAAGGGTTAATGTTTACTCTGATTACCTATACTATTTTACGTAAACTACTCTACAAGTTTTCTCTTTTCGTTTATCTTTAAAGTTTCATTACAAGGTTTTTTTAATAGTTTAAAAAAAAAAAAGATACCTATAACAAAACCAGAAGAAACATTCCTTAAGGAGACACAATATACATATACACACTTGTCTGCTAAGAGTAAGGTCTTATGGTTTATCCTTGAAAATGCAAATGCACTGAAAGTGCTCTTTCAGTGTCGTAAGCCGATCACACGTCTTTTGAAGTAGCAGCAACCAATTAACCAGGGCAGATCTTTGAGTCCTAAAATGAAGCTTTTAATAAATAAAAACATGCTGATAATGCTGACCATCCTTATTTTTAGCTATAAATAGATGCACTCAACCTCTCTGCTTTAAGGTCAGTATAAAATTGTCCTCTGAGACACTTATTAGAATTCATATTAGTTATGTTCAAAGCTCATACATAATTTATCGTCTTTCATATATGATCAAACATTAAATTATGTTTTTCAAACTTAATTTCAAATTGACTTTAGATGCTGACCGTCGATCTTCAGACGACTTATTTATCAAAACACATATTTTTCTACTATCGTTTTACTTTTAATGAAGCTTATTTAAACTTGAATAATACATTCCGTTATGGCCCCAACTTTGTATACTTAAAAGTATGTTTACCACTTTCATAATTTATCGAATTCAAAAACTTATATCTTCCGAAGTGTTCAACACTCGTATATTTCAGCGGAGTGAAGTTATGGTTTGATGCACTTTTCAGAAATTGCACCTCCGTACTGCTATATATTTGCCGGGGTACGTTCGCGTGTTAATATATGAGTCTGCTGGGATTTTGTGTGTGATAAGAAGTAGCAAAGTTGACAATGAAAGTTGGTGATGATTTGTTGGTATTTCGATAGGTTCGGTGTGATTGTCACTACGTGGCACCATCCTAACGTCACGTGACACGCGACGCGTGACACTGCGACGCCATCTATTACCTACTGCTGTCACTCGCCATTGATTTACAACCGCAATATAACCCCCCTACTGTCATCCAGATATTTTTATAACCACCTAACATACGACACTCCACTTCGACATATGAAACTGTTTTATTTCACGATACGTCGCCAAACAAAACCTATTATGCAAAGAATATGGCTAGGGATTTGTCTACGCTCCGTGGCACTATAACATACTCGCATCAAACATGAATACGCCTTAATTTTATATCTTCGTTCGCTCAAACAGTCTTCATTACGTATTTAAGTTGCCTCTAAAATGCCATTTATTTCCGTCCCCGCCATTTAAGTTGACAAATGTCATCGTGCTCCGCGAGCATTCGTAACTTCGGTCGGCAAATACACCGCGACGTAACTTTGAATTGTACTTACTAACTAATATGACTCTATCGATCGCTGCAAACTTGGAATTACTCAGCGGAATTTGCATTCGTACAGACAATAGAGCTGAGAAGGGTAAAGGCGGAATTAGCGCCTGATAATAAACAGAAATCGGATCCCTTACTAAATTGCCTTTATCAGGTACCCTATTGGCAGTTTCCGCCGCATCCGAAATGTATTGGCTAATTGTGTTGTTTGTTTATGGATGAATTGTAAATGTTGAGTTTTCGCTTGTTTATTTCGACAAAAACACGACCAATTACCAAGTTTATTAACAATCGTGTTGAAGGGTTAATTAGGATATAATGTTGCTAATCATTAGGTATTACTATTTTTATTTCGATTTAGAACTGTTCCATACCTTTATTTTTTAAAATATAGAGTATTTTTTATTAACTGCCAGTTCAACTTAGCTACTTAGAGGTTGTTACAAAGAGGTTTAATATCTAAAACTTGTTTCTTAGTAAAGTTGCCGCACGATCCCCATTGGGCCCGTGGCCTCGTACTCGTTTACGTCTATCGATTTTATGCAAACTGCAACAAGATTCCATACAGAGCAGGAGGTACAAACGACTACTGCGGGAGGTATCATATAAACTGTGCTCAAATTACGACTCTCTTACTTTTGTGTATTATTTGGAGAAAAATACGAATATCTTGAACTTTACGCTTTAAAATTAATAAGAAGACCATTGAAGTTGTTTTATTAATTACAAAATAAAAAAATAATAAAATTACCAAATATAGGTCAAGAAAAAAAAATATAACCTCTCCAGTTACGGATTTTGATAAAACCTAGGTATCAGTTTCACCTCCAAATTACGAAAACATCCTACATTACGTACTCACATATCCTATTCATATAAGCGTCCCGTCTAAAAAGTAAACAATTTCCACTCAGTCTATTTGAGCGAGTGTGAATCAGGTCACCATCGAACTGTGTATTGTGATCGCGTCCACCTGTCGATCCGCTAATGCCATTGTGAGCGTTGACTGCCTGCTTTACTCTGTTATGGGCTGCCGAGTTACGTCCGGGAGGTAATATGTAGACTTGATAAGCATTGGCTTCAGGAGGTCTCCTTGGTGCAGTCTGAAGAAAAGTTTAGTAAACGGATGTTCTAATTGGATTGTCATAAAAGGCAAGATAATCTTGAGGGCTAGAGTTTCTTGTCTTAGGTAGAGAGCCTTTACTCTTTTACTCAAAAAATTTGAGTTATTTTTATTCGTCAGATATAAATTTATATATTTCTATTACTTTCATTCCAAAGTTCAAAACAAGAAGAAACAGAGGTGTTGTGAGATAGAAATAAGTGAGTTTTTCAATATCCTTGCACAGTTAAAGTAAATATCAATTATTATTGTTAAGTAGGTTAACAGGAAATTGATGAAAGTTAGTACAATTTCTGTGTTTAAAATAAAAATACCCAATCAAAATTATTATTAATTAAGATTGAAAACATCAACATTTTTAATTCTTGCTAATGGCGCTTCATTCATTCATGATATCAAAAGCAAATTGCATAGACTGAGCAACCGGATATAATACTGCCGCGAGCAAAAACTAGTTATAAATATCTCCGTCACATATCACTTACAGACTGACCCCGTCGACCGAGCAACTTCTGAAACTTCTTCTTGTTCTTATTGTCTGGTGTCAGAGTTCAAAACTGCATTACTTAACCATTGACGTGTGTATCTATTGGATTAGCTTGAAGCCACTTACTACTATTGATATTATTCAAAGCGCCAGACTATCTTTCTAATCGATCTAACAACACCTACGAGTATAAAATAGCTTTAGTTATCAAATAGTCAGTGACAACAAATTTTATTCGACATATTCAGTTGAAATTACACCTATTACCTCCGAATTAGTATTAGGTACATCAAAACTATAGTAACTATGCGATGTCAGCTCTTTAAACGAATTAAAAATGTAAGCTACCGGACAGTACTTTCAAAGGAATTATCCAATTTGTACAGTGAATTACTGGCTTTGCTGGGTTTTTAGGTCATCGATGTTAGTTTAAAACTATTACGTTTTGAAGTATCCATCGATGAATATTCTGTTTTTTTAAGGTATTTTCAATCACTAGTATAAATACACGAGTTATATTTTTAGTTCCTATTTGTATTTTCATCCATGTATTTCGTCTAAACATCTTTTTCGGCTATTACGCTGGCAAGCTTTTTTGCTTTAATTTGTTGGAATTCCTCATAGTTACAAATTGAATGCAAGCTTATAAATGGACGGCTGGCAAATGAAAAAAACGTTCGAGTAGAGTCAAACTTGCCTAGAATGATTTGCATAAGTAGGTAGCAATGCAACATAAGTAATAAGAATGCAGTTACCATGTTAATTATAAAATTGTACCGCAAAATGAAAATGTATTTTCTTATCTTTTTTACAATCTTTCTTTCACTATGTTCATAGCACATGATTTTTTATATACTCGTAGACATACTCTTAAAATAAGCAGGTTAATTACACGGAATTACATGACAAAATATTTTTCATAGAAAAAGAAACCCTACAAAATTCTAACTACGCTAGATAATGGAAGCCTAAATAAATTAATAAAATTAACATGATCGTAAATCTGGCCCTTCAAGTACCTTTCAAAATCTGACCGCTTCCCCGAATCACTCGTCAATTCGCAACAATACAAAATTCACAACACGCTAAACTGAAATTGCTAAACAAACACTTCAAATTCATGAATTCATAATTAAACCCCGAGCAGATTCCCATAGAAACCTAATGAGGGTACATCATAACTCGATTACAAAAATTTAAAGAACAAAAGCCGTAATCGGGAACGGTCCTTTGACACATTTTTCAATTAGTGCAAAGTCAATTTTGTGTGAAAGAGGTAAGTAAGGCTCGGCCAGTGTCGGCGGTGAATCTAATTTGTGCGGGTGCCCCGGACTTTTGTCACGAATGTCCGTACTACGGCAATTACGTAAATACGCTACGCCAACGTAGGTGGGCCGCAGCGTAGGCACGGTGAGCTACGCCGGGCCGCATTTGGTCACTGTGGCCACCGAAATGAACGCACAATTCGGTCACTATTTTATGACTTTATTGCTGCATAAAGTGCTTTGTTTATCTATGAGTAAATGAGTTCTCGTTGAAAGGAATGTTTTGAGTGTAACTTACATAGTTCTATATAAGTAGAAACATAAGTTGTTTTAGTATTTTTGGGGTCACGCCGTTAATAAAGCCACTTACAAAAAAAAATATAGTTTTGTACAAATGCCTATCTTCAATACTTTACGGTTACACTTAAAATACACAAAATCCATAGATACGCTAAACTACATGTGCGGTATAATAAAAAATCGCTAAAACTCTTTGACCCAAGCACTTCCATCATATTTCCTTAAAAAGTAAACAAAATAAAACCATTGAGCGTACCATCTTCATAATTTACTTACTCACACTCAACATGAATAACAAATCGGAGGGCCGCAGTAAAAGTAAATTAAAACCGAAATACTCGACCCCTGAACAGTAAGTGCGTTTTCACATGGACGTGGTTTCTGAACGGTTCCATTTTCTCACTTTAAATAGAGAAAATGTTACAATTCTGAAAAAAAAAAACGCAGGTGGTTCCCAAAAACTAAAAACGAACATGATTTTTTATAGTGTCGATTTTGAATTTCATTTAGAAATGATACATTTTTCAATATCAAAGGGTGCACGGAAAGACAGTTGACAAGTACAACATGAGTAACCGTCAACATTCTCATAAGTTGCTGTTGAGTTTAGACTCTAAACTTAAGATCAACTTTACCTTATTTTAACCAAACCCAATTCAAAACTCCAAGTTTTTTTTTATATGTAAGTATAACTTTATAAAAAAGTACGCATATGGAAAGGCCCTTACAAGAGTTGAGTGTAATGGGATAATCATATTCGAAGTGGCGACCGGTTCATCAACAACCTGCATTAACACGCATTTACCATCGACTATTGTACACAGCGGACTTTCTGGTAAATTGACCAATGAGATGACAGCACAACCGTCGTTAGCACCAGGTAATTGACCAATCGGAAAGCGGTGCTAAAAAGAAAAAAAAATGGCTATTTTTGCCGTAAAGTTCTTACGTTTTTCGGAAATAAAAAGGTAGAAGAAGAGACTGCGTCATCATAATTGAATTTTAGGTTAACAATTCATCTGAATAGCGCGTTTTTAGAAAAAAAAATAACAAAAAAAAAAAAAAAAAAAGTATCTATCTATATCAGGCAAATAACAAAATTACGGAACTACTTTAATGGTCTTCATTCAGGAAAAGTACAAAAATAAAATAGAACTGAACATTTCTGGACAAAGGTGGTTACTGATTGTCTGATTGAGTAAAAGGTTTCCACTTGGAACTTTATCGATCACAATCGCCCACAAAACAAGCGAATATGGACTGTATGTGTATCTAAATAGAGTTCAAAGTTGAGTTGGTTGCGGGTTACTTTATTATTCACTTGTAGATTGCTGGACTGTGTTATATGGACAGTTGTGCCTTCGCAGTACTGTGATATAACCTCGGTGAACACTAAACCTACATATTTCTAATCATCATGATGAATCGCCATTTTTATTTTGGGCTCGGAATTTATCTGTAGCGAATTGAGAGTATCGTGGACTTGAACGAACGTATCCTATGCATGCTTATTCACAAAGAGGATTAAAGCTATCGCTAAATCTTAGTTAACTTTGAAAACTTTAACTTGTAGCAATAAGCTTACAAGAGTCTATTAGACTAATTAAATTGACACTTCTATCAGTTATACCTAAAATAATTAATGTTGCTACTGTGTTAGGAGTAAAATAACATTATTTAAATAGATTTAGCTAACCGTGAACTTTACAGAATGTTTTATACCTTTTTTAACCAAACAACAATTTGCTTTTACTCAACTAAAATATTCGTGAAAATAATTTGTTTTTTGGTTTTTGTATTGTTCTAACACACGTTCATGTAGATCAATAGGGACAGATGCCTACGGCTATACAGGATGGACCAGTTTATGGGTTTTTGCGGGGAACTAAAAACTTAAATAAATAAATTCTATCAAACAAACCAAGTCGTAATATTTATAAGTGAGAAAGACATACATATTTACACTTGTCTTAAAAACTCCTGCAGGGATAATAATTATAACCTAGTTATAACAAAACACTATCTTTCTATTTGAATATCGGTCGCCCTTGTTGTAACAAAGCAAATACTAAAATAGTATTTCATATTTTTAATTCATTTAAGTAGATATTTACGGCCCCCTTAAGCCATCTGTAAGCGTGTAAGGTTAGGCAAATAAATACTGTGGAAGGGTTAAATTTACAGCTTAACTCATATCTAAAATCGAGTACGAGGTTTATGTCACATTTTTCTGTTCTATTTTTTTTAGATCTTTTTATTTAATCTTGCGTGCAAAATATGACATATTGTAAGCAAGTTTAGACTTCTCAGCGGATGTTATTCAACTTATAATGATTTGAACTTAAATTATTTTGAACGGTTGCATTATTTTTAATTTAGTAGTTTAGTTAAAAATATGTTTTCCTATTGGGGCGGGTAACTGAATCACCCTGTATATTATATATATTCAGGCATTCAGGTAACGCTCAGGGCACTCTGCAAGTTTTGTTTTATTTATTTGTTACCATCTGAACGTAACTGAAAAACGTGGTGAAATGGATTCTGTCCATGTAAAAAATGACACTTTTTGTTTGTTCTTGCGTATATTTCAATACGAATTACGTACGTAACGGCTTTTCAATTTTAATTCAATTTAAAAAGAACAGTAAAAAATCGGCAAGGTTTTTTTATTTCATTGCACTTTTTTTTTAAATTTAATTAACAACTTTTTATATGCTTATTATTAAGTGTTGAGCCAAATAATCATCCTACTATTTATTTTGCATCTGATATTAAACGAACTAAGACCTCTTCATATTTTTTATATTTTATCTACCACATTTGTCATACTTTTTAAGCAAATTGCTGATGTCAACGCATTCTCTCGAGAGTAATGCGATACACATGTCGATACCTTCTTTTCCGCAACAATCTATTTAGGCTGAACAAGTCAAGACATGGAAAAATATCTTCACATGATTGATGGGACAGATCGCGTATAGAACAAATCCATTGGAGGCCATCCATCTTAGCAGGCGTCTCTTTAGCGACAACCTTTAATGAAAGAGCCTATTTATTAAATAACTGGGAAATGTTAAAACCATTTCCGACTGCGCCATTTATGTTTGCTTCTTGTGAATTATTTAGGTAGTTGCTGAGTAATTCAGAGGTAGTACTAACTACTTATGTAACGTAGGAACTAATTACGTTACGTAGGTGTTAATGTACGTTATTTGTAACAATTATGTAAGCTTTTAATGAGCTTGATCTTAAGAGATAATTTTGGTTTATTAATGAGAAATGATTCATTTGCTTTCTTATTATAAGTTTCTTTTTAATTATAAGAATTTCTTAGTAGATGGGTGACTACTAGGTATTAAATAAAATTAAATAGTCAGTAACCGCAAGCAATCAATACACTATCTTGTTAGTTAAGGTGCGGTTTCATGAAAGCGGTACCAAGTTTTGCAACAAGACTCACGTATGATACACAACTCCGATTCACTACAATGGCTCCATATCCTTAGTGGCTACACTTCGATAGTAATTTGGCATAGTCCGATAGAAACCAATAGGCTAGGCGCTCATGCATATTTAGGTTTATAGTCCTTAACCGATAGTATAAATAAAGTTGATTTTCCTTTGTCACAGAGTCTCTGTTCCCGCGTTTTGTGGAGCCAGTGACCAACGTGACGGTCACAGTAGGGAAGGACGCGTTACTGGCGTGCGTCGTCGAAGATCTGAAGACTTATAAGGTGAGAGTGCTTTAAGATATAGAGATTTATAACGTTTTTTTTATGTAGAACTATTTTTATACCACGGTTACTATGTTATAAAACAATTGAATGACGTGATAAATTAATATACATAAAATAAATAAAAATAGTGTTTAAATAAACACTGGTGGAAAAATATGTTAAATTTTTTTTTATTTAAAATTAGTGGCCGCCCGCGACTCCGTTCGCGTGGAAGTCGGGTTTGCGTGGGAATGAGTAATTTTGCCGCGGTAAAAGTACCCTATGTGTTATACTGATATATAACCTAGGTATATTACTGTAAAGTTTTATCCAAATCCGTCCAGTAAACATCTGAGTAACAAACATCCATCCGTACATCCATACGTACTCACAAACTTTTACGTTTATAATATTAGTAGGACTAGAAATGAGAGCCTTATTATAGAAACTTACACAACAACTTTCTTAGTAAGTTGCTTTAAGGTTGACAGTCTGTAACGTCTTCCTGGAAATTATGCCACCTCGACGCAAACCAACATGTCTAATTAACGTGGCAAAGCACCTTGATAAATCATACAGGGCAATGCCTCAAACCAGCAGTTAACTCCATACGGCAGACATGTAACATAACCTATAATAAAAATACCTTTTAATTTATCGTAGACACTTTATATTTGATTACACGCCGCGCCCATTTATATCGATATTTATAGACGATGTATGAAAAAGTCGTTTCGTAATACCAGTATGTGGAGGTAGCCTTAGATAATAAGTAGGTATGTACACAAGGTTGTATTACGCCTGGGAGGGTCCGGCAGCTTGCCAGGTTACAGATGATGCCGTTCCCAAGGGAGCCACTGCAGCCACAACCGCTTATTGAATAAACAACATAAAGAACCTTGTGCATTTTACAGTTGGAATTATCTTTAACGTGTAATGGAATTGGGTTGCGAAATTGTATGAGGATTACTCTGTGAACTGGTTTTTACGCTTAATTTTCAGTTGGATTTAGATTTGAGTCTCAATAGCAGCGTCACGTATATTTGCGATATATACAGAGTGGCAATGATTTCAAATGCATTTTATATTAAAACAGTAGTAGCAACAAAGCTACATTCAAAGCACATAAACCCAGCTCCCCGTACCATAATATCCAAAAAAGCATCTGCATTTAATCTTGTAAATCCGTGCACATTAGCCAGCACTCCAATTTTGTTAACTAGCCTTCGTGTATGATTTATAACCGGTTATAACCGGAATCCTGCATTCTGGGGAAAGCAGCCAAAGTGATATTAAGTTGGCTTGTTAAAACTTTATCCTGTGTACCGCACGAATGCAGTTCTGACGGTGGTGTACATAAATTAACGAAAGCGCTCGTTCATCATGGAATGTCGCCCGTTTCGTTGATAGGTGAAGGCAGTAATGGAGTAGATGCACTTCAGTTTGTTTTGTAGCGGGAGAGGAAATCTATTGCGGATTTAGGGAAATAGCAAGAGACGCTGTGAAATATTTGTTTTTGTGTGAGGGAAAAGTTTTTTGACACACCTGCACAGGTTTTCAATCAACGCGTTTTATTAGAGTACTTTCTGCGCTTGATAAAATATGGTTATTATGATTTATCGTGCCGAATTTCCGTCAACTAGGTTTCTACTTTGACGCAGAGAGACCACGTCGCCAAAAACATAGGTTAGAGTCTATGGTTCCTGGCGACTGAATAAATATGATTATAGAAGTGCATCTTACTTCAGTGTCAGAATAGCACTCCGCGCTGAACCTACTAATAATATTTTCGGCTCTTTGGAAAGCCTTTCTCAGTCTAGAAGTTTAACCTTTTCTTTTCCCCCAGGTGGCATGGGTCCGAGTGGACACGCAGACGATCCTCAGCATCCACCACAACATCATAACGCAGAACCCGCGCATCAGCCTGTCGTACAACGACCACCGCTCCTGGTACCTGCACATCAAGAGCGTGCAGGAGGTGGACCGCGGCTGGTACATGTGCCAGGTCAACACCGACCCCATGCGCTCGCGCAAGGGATACCTACAGGTCGTTGGTTAGTATTTGATAACTGGCAACTTAGCTACACTTAGGTGGCATGGCTCCGAGTGGACACGCAGACGATCCTCAGCATCCACCACAACATCATAACGCAGAACCCGCGCATCAGCCTGTCGTACAACGACCACCGCTCCTGGTACCTGCACATCAAGAGCGTGCAGGAGGTGGACCGCGGCTGGTACATGTGCCAGGTCAACACCGACCCCATGCGCTCGCGCAAGGGATACCTACAGGTCGTTGGTTAGTATTTGATAACTGGCAACTTAGCTACACTTAGGTGGCATGGGTCCTAGTGGACACGCAGACGATCCTCAGCATCCACCACAACATCATAACGCAGAACCCGCGCATCAGCCTGTCGTACAACGACCACCGCTCCTGGTACCTGCACATCAAGAGCGTGCAGGAGGTGGACCGCGGCTGGTACATGTGCCAGGTCAACACCGACCCCATGCGCTCGCGCAAGGGATACCTACAGGTCGTTGGTTAGTATTTGATAACTGGCAACTTAGCTACACTTAGGTGGCATGGCTCCGAGTGGACACGCAGACGATCCTCAGCATCCACCACAACATCATAACGCAGAACCCGCGCATCAGCCTGTCGTACAACGACCACCGCTCCTGGTACCTGCACATCAAGAGCGTGCAGGAGGTGGACCGCGGCTGGTACATGTGCCAGGTCAACACCGACCCCATGCGCTCGCGCAAGGGATACCTACAGGTCGTTGGTTAGTATTTGATAACTGGCAACTTAGCTACACTTAGGTGGCATGGGTCCTAGTGGACACGCAGACGATCCTCAGCATCCACCACAACATCATAACGCAGAACCCGCGCATCAGCCTGTCGTACAACGACCACCGCTCCTGGTACCTGCACATCAAGAGCGTGCAGGAGGTGGACCGCGGCTGGTACATGTGCCAGGTCAACACCGACCCCATGCGCTCGCGCAAGGGATACCTACAGGTCGTTGGTTAGTATTTGATAACTGGCAACTTAGCTACACTTAGGTGGCATGGCTCCGAGTGGACACGCAGACGATCCTCAGCATCCACCACAACATCATAACGCAGAACCCGCGCATCAGCCTGTCGTACAACGACCACCGCTCCTGGTACCTGCACATCAAGAGCGTGCAGGAGGTGGACCGCGGCTGGTACATGTGCCAGGTCAACACCGACCCCATGCGCTCGCGCAAGGGATACCTACAGGTCGTTGGTTAGTAGACATGAGCCTTTCGAATATATAAAATGATAATAACATATTTTGGGTTCAAAAGAACACAACAAAATAATCTTGTTATATCTATAGCTTGAATTTAATGGTTATTTTTCTTAGCTGCTTCTGATAATGTGAGGATATAACACATATATTTACTCAATTACAACTATCAACGTAGGTTATTATTTTGTGAATAAGATATGATTTAAACAAGGCAAATTCTCTAGAAGTAAAAATATACCACATATATTTCTAAAACGTTTAGTTGGTGACTGCAAATATTGAAAAGGCCCTAACAACACGATTTATTAATAAACTTTATTTTATGCACTGCTACATTTCTATTTACATTGCATAGTAAACACGTTAAGAGCAACTATTCCCGATAAAGTGGTATCGTGTGGTGATGGAAATATCTATCGATTTATGTCGAGTTTGCGGTGGAATGACATGGTCCCTGCATATATCCAGAACACGAATGAAACTAAACTAGTCTAGGAGTTGACACGACAAAACCAGATATTGGATCGTGTTGGGTAGACGACACTGTCACCGCTGTGGGGTAACACGAGCACTGATTTAAATCATGAGGATTGGGGTATTTAGGTTTTGAAAGTGATATGAAGCTTAATTTTATTGAAAAGTTAATGAATTTCCAATAATTATGGTTATTGACTTTAAAATCTGCTTAAGTTTAGCATTTTATTTTATCTGTCTCCAATACATATATTCGTAGATATAGAATACCTTAAAAACTTTTTTGGTTTTTAGTCTAGCAATTTTTTTTTCGATTGGTGTGAGTCTTTAATCACTAGCTCGGATAAGCTAGTAGTAGGTAGGTTGTAACTGGCCCGATTCTGAAAACACTCTCTAATATAAAATAAAAACTATAGCCGTCACTTACTCATCAATAGTATAAGGCAGAGACAGGTAATCATTTTAGTCCTGTCAAACTAAAATGTACGTGCATTATGATACAGCGAAGGCAATTCTAGGCTAGTCCTCGACCAATCTACCTGAATTTTTTTAATAGAAAGCATGAGAAAGTGACAGTGATATTTCTAATTTAGTTTTAGAGATTGTTTTCGGAATTGGGGCCACTGTCTAACACCAACAATCATACACCAAACTTTTCCAACAATTTCTTAATTCGTTGCTAAGATAATACCAAGTTTCTGCAATAAATATTCTATTCATCCTTTTTTTCTCCAGTGCCCCCGATGATAATTGACAACATGACGTCATCGGACATGGTGGTGCGCGAGGGCACCAACGTGACGATGGTGTGCCGCGCCGCCGGCTACCCGGAGCCGTACGTCATGTGGCGGCGCGAGGACGGGCAGGAGTTCAACTGCAATGGAGAACAAGGTACTACAACTATTCGCAACCAGTGATGAGAGTCGACAACATGGTGTCATATAATCGGATATGCATTGGACATTGTGTGCAAACATTTTTTTTGTGGCATTGACATCAGATTAAGAGTAGATCATGCGTCACATTTTATTTTTGGTTGCCTATTGATATCCAGACAAACAATATCCAGATTTCTGAAATCAAGATTTTTTGAATTCAAATAAACGATAACCAAAAAAACAAAATCCGTTTGTATTTTAAATGGCTCTCTTTTTTTAAGCATAACATTTATTGACATAATATCATGATCCATAATTTTAAAATCCATAATCATCACGTATCATTTTATCCTAACTCATAATTTTTAAAGGCATAGGTAATTTCGTATAGGCTAAAATTGTTTGTCATAAGTATTTAAAGGCATAAATTTAAAACGCAGAATAACTTTAAGCAGAATTTTTAAAAGCATAACTAATATTAAGCGTGATGATCATGACGCATAATTTCTAAAAGCCTGATTTCTGTAATCAAACATAATAATTTAAAATAGTGATCAAAACCAAATTTTATATTGTTGCTTTCATTCGCTTAGCTTAGTCTAAATAAAATTGTGTAAGTATTTGGTTATTAATTACTTTTTGGCAAAATGAAAGTTGTTGGTAATCATTAGTTAAAAATAATTTCGGTTTTGGCGCTGGCACGGTATGGTCACTATTCAACCTCACACTCACTTCGCTTGTCGTCGTACCTATTATTTAATTATATGAACAATAAGCGCATACCCAAAATTGAAAATTATAATTTTAATAATTTGGTCGACCAATAATTTCTTGAAATTAAACTCATTTAAACGGGTTTTTTACTTTACTCTATGAAGACGTCAAACATCTCAGTCTACCAGTGACCACGGCATTTGCAAAAATGCCGAAACGTCGGAAAATCAAAAATAATAAAATAAACGCGTAAAACCCGTTAAAATGAGTTTAATTTCAAGTAATAATGATCGCGTAAATCTAAGAAGACCAATAATTTGCCATAAGACAATTATTGTATGTGAGCCAAATAAAAAGATAATGAAAATCGGGCAATAGTTTATCAGGAATATGATTTTATGAGATATAAAAAGATTAATAGTAATAGTTTATTTGGAAAATGGTACGATGGGAAACAAAAAAAAAGATAATCTGGTACAAAACTATATCTGGATTATGAAAATATGGGAAACAAAAAAATACTTTTTGAAAATTTGGTTTTAGTGCACCTGGAAATTAATTCACCTAGGAAATTAAAAAAAATTAAAAGTTCATTTATGACATGTGTCTTTTAAAACCATTTTCGGGGTTTTAAGATTCGGGTAACAGAAATTCGACATTTCAATAAGTTACCTAATTTTATATAAAATTTAAATCAAAGATTTTTATGAACCAATTGGACTTCGTTCCTCACTTAAAGCAAAAAATACACCGTTGGAAAGTAGCCTTTACAATCTTCATTGAGAATAAACTGAAAGTAAAAAAGCCTGATTAATATGTACATTTATAAGTAATTCATCCCAAATCTTTATTTATTCCGCACCAAATAAAAAATCGTTTTGTTTTAAGCCGGCCGTCATTTATTTACGCCCCTTCCCAAAGGAATATTTCACCTTTTATAATTGAATCGATTGATCTCCCCGGGACTAAAGAATTCTTTCCTGTACTGTCCAATTCATTTCGAATCTAAAACAACAAACAGAACATACTGTACACTACCTCGGAGGGTATTTTCTGTAAATATCCGGAGGAAGCAGAGGGTCATTATTATTGTAGTATTTCAGAGAATGACAAAGGAAATTATTGAAGCAGATACTCATATTTGTATTGCTTTTGAAGATATTTATGAGGATGTCAGCAATATTGTTAGATGAGTTTTTCTTGAGATTAAGGTTCAGCCAACAGAAAATTAAGCAGATGTGGCTCAAATAGGTTAAAATAACAAGAAAAAGGCAGCTGTGTCTTGACGTAGGTTAACGTAGACAGTAAAGTTCCATATCATATTTCCAACGTCAAAATACGACCGAACAAATTTAAATTAAATTCCTTATATGTATAGATTTAATAAGAAATAACACATAAACCAAAACAGCCGACGGGAACACATAAACATGAAAAACTAATAACTTCCATATAAGTTATAAACTTTATAAAGGTCACATTTTGATCCCTCATAACAAAGCGGGTGACGAAATAGAGGCACAATAATCGCATATTGAAATATTTGTTCGATCCGATCAGGACTGTTTGTTAAGTAAATTCCCTTGTACGTATTATTGTACCGTATAGGGAAATGGAAATACCATAGAGTTGAACGATTATTTTAGTATTACGAGTATTTCAATACTATTTGATTTGTTTCTTGAGTTTATTTTGAAATTACTACCAGCAATAAAACTAGCAATTTAATACCTAGAGGAAAGTGGTAAAGTAAATTGCAAGGTTTTTTTTCCAGTTCAATTTAGTAAAATTATTGAACGCTTAAATTTGTAATTAATATGTTTTAATTTTAAACAACTTACGTATTTTATCAATGAATATTTATTTTGGAAGAAACTAAATTAAAAAATATTGTATTATTTTTAAAGTAAATCGTGTATTTATTTTATTTTAAAATATCTAAATATAAAGAGGTTATACATTTATTTCTTACCGTTCAATTATTTGAAGCAAGACAAATCTTAAGTCGAATTCAATTTCAAAACACCTTAATCTATTTGACAAAATTATAAATTTCTCATATTCCTACAAAGAGTAGAAACCAAAGCTGTGTTTAAATAACTTTATCTCCCATTTTATATCACTATTCTCTTTTAAATATATATAATTCGGGTTAAGGTACGAAATAGTTAATAAATAGTAATTAAATTAAATTCAATGGTTCTCTGAAATAGCTGTAACTAAGCTTATGTTGTTTAGATTTTGGTTTAAATATGTTATTATAAATATTTGGAATACTTTACAAACAAAAAGAGTTCGTCTAATTCTTAAACCAAGAACCATTCTTTTTATCTAGCTTTATAACTGAACCCTTTTGTGATTTGCATAGAAGTTTAAACAGCTACCAATATGTTTGTTTAAATTGGAAAAGAAATAAAAATCTCTTTTAATATGTTTTACCCAATCAATTTGTTGTTTGGCTTTCATAAATACCTACTATTAAATAATTTAATCACTTCACCGCATTAAAATATAGAAAAAACAATGTAGTCAGGTATTTGAAGCTTAATCGAGATAACCCTCACTTTATATTTAAGAACTAAGTGTCCAAATACCAGAATATTATATTCACCTTAAACATAATATCAGTTTACTCAGTTATTATGCAACTCAATGCCTTCACTGAATACTTCAGATATAATTGCAGGAAAAACATAAGAGAAACTATGTTTATTTGTTTTATTAATTATATTAATTGCATCGTGAGCCAAAGTTTGTTGACGCTTGTTTTACTTGATTTAATTAGGCCGCTATAAATATACGAGTATTAATGTGTCATGTTAAGAGCAATTGTTTCTTGTCAGTGAATATATTTATGAAATAAAAACCTTATACGTGCAAGCTTAACTTATAAGCCAACTATTATATTCCAACACAGTCTTTTTCTTCTTTATTGGAGAACCACTAACGTAGATTTATATTTTTATTATAAAATAGTCGTTTATTAATGCCACCCATGGGTCATTAAGCTAAGCAAATTATTACTCACAGGATAAAGTATAATATGAAGGCTCTATATAAAAACCTATATCCATATTCCGAAAATAAATTACTCCAATAAAATGATAATTAAAACCAAAATATGGTCTACGGCGTAGCGTCTGTCTACATTCTGCGTCTACGCCGTAGCATGTTTGTACAGTCAACTGTTTCAATAATGAACATTCCATATTTTTGGAAGTTAATTAACTTTGCCTTATTTAACAGAAATTTACTCTTAAAAATGTTCTTCAAATTAGTCAACGCTACCTTCAGTCTACATATTAAACAATTATGTTTTAAACGCATTTAACTTTCAATATCATTGCTATATTTTCATCAATATTGTAGCTGACTATACATTACCTCGTATTTAAACTTGGGTCTTGTTCCAGTGAATGTGGTGGATGGAGAGAACCTCACCATATCGAAGGTGTCGCGGCTCCACATGGGGGCGTATCTGTGCATAGCCTCGAACGGAGTGCCGCCGTCGATCAGCAAACGGGTCCATCTTATGGTGCAATGTAAGGATTGTTTCTTCATTTTCTAACAACCTCTGTGTATGCGGTAAGTAGGACTGTCAAGTAGAAGATTGAATTCCTGTGTCGGGCCAATGTAGGTTCTGCACTAGCCTATTGACTAGTGCTTATAAGACAAGCGCTAACTCTGCTCTTATTTGGGATTAGATGGTTGTTGTAGAATAATATCTAATTCTTCAGTACTATTTAATTTTTAAGTTACTGTATAAAATACATGTTTGCTGTAAAGTCAGGTCTCCCAAATCACAAAAAAATCCCAATTTTCCATCCATCCATCCCAATCGTTAACCACAACTAAAAATTAACCGTCTACTTTTATAATCGTAAATTTTACAAGCGTAGTAATGACGTCATTAAACTGGCTTAACTTTACGACATAAAGCCGTAATCCGGTATATAAGGCCCGCTAATGGTGCATTGTAAGCTGAAACTAATAACTGCACGACCTCATATAACCTGATGCGGATTACGGGAACACCGAATTATGTTGTATGAAGGGAATAAGGGCTGAAGTAAGGGTGGAGGTTTGTAAAGAGATATAAAAATTGTATTGGTAGAAATGTGATTATTAAGGGTGTAAGAATACTGCTTCCAAATCAAAATAAGTCTTTTTGTTTTGAAGTTATAATTAGCATTTATAATGCAAAATTTAAAGTAAAATCTCAAGTCTTTTTGTGTTTTTTTTTTACGTTTTTAGTCTTAGATTTGGGTGTAAAATTAAAATAAATAGTGTTAAAGTTATTTCTGTAATGTTAATCATCTCCGTGTGCCATCAGCAGATTTTTAAGCTATGACAACCTGGACAAACATTACTTTAATATTTAGTTAGTACTTAGGCTTCACATTACCTACATCAATTTAGACGTCGGAAATGATTTGCTGACACCTTGTATAAGCCTTAGCCATTTAAAATATTCTGTAACATAGACACTTTCTTTTAGACAACCTAGCCCATCTTATTCGTACTAAAAGCAATAACCAATAACTTTTATGAAATACAAAAAAAACATAATAATTTTCTTCTATATGTCTCATCACTGACCTATTTCATTATAAAACTTATTTCAAAGACAAACGAGCTTAAAGATAAGTTTCTTAGATTAAAGCATTTCCTTTTCTAACATTTTATTAGATGTTTTTTTAGATGCAATTTCATTTTATTAGTTTTCCAAACGTATGGATCGTACTATGAACTTTAACGGATAGGTCAGTCAAGTTAAATGAATTTGTGGTCATATTGCAAAACGATACCTAGATTTAATAATGAGTTAGCCGAAATATTTTGGTTTTTCCAATAATTATATCAGAGAGAAAATATATTTTTCATATTTTTATGAAATGTTTTTCAATTAAATTATTATACTGATGGGTATTTATTTTTTAAAAATAAATGCAATTGTGCTGATAACTAAATCTGGTACCAACTAGTTAAGGATAAAAGTTAATTTTCATAACTCGACCAGTAAACATTGACTTATTTTACCAATAATAACTGTACCTTAATATTAAACAGCAATACAGTCGTATACCTTTTCCCCATACCGGAATATATCGTAATTCGTTCATCCATTTCGCAGTAAAATCCCTCTTACATATCATATTGATTTTCAGTCGGTTTCTTTCACCTTGAAACAGCTTTTAAAGCGAAACCTTCGTTAAACTTTTTCCTTCTAAATGACGGTATAATTTATTTTACAACTGTAGTTAACACACTTCGTGCTGGGCAGCGTGATTGCAGTTGTCGTAAAGTTACTTGCTTATAACTATATTAATGTCGACATGCATTTTCGCACGAAGCCGGGCTAATATGAGCTTTTTGGAATACTGGAAATTCGGAACTAAATGTTCGGTTCAGAGTTCGGTAGGTGTTTATGATATACTGGCTTTGTTTTACGGAGATTTCATTAGCATATAACTAATGTTTGAATATGTTTTATCGGTATTTAAATTCTCAACTGATTCAGTAGGTTTTTTATATTTTTTTTGACATTAGCCTTGTCGCGATAGGAACTTAGCTATTTTTAAAATAAATCTCTTAAAGAAACTGCCAAATTGGCCGGGTTCTAATTCAAAGTTATCCTACGTGTTTTTTAAATCTAGCATGACTGTAATCAGACATCTTTTCACATTTAATGTGACAACCTATTAAAATGTCAAGCTGCACTTAATACACTTTGTAGACAAGTAGCCGGGCGCAATAACTTAATATAATACAAAGAAAATGATAGTGGCGATACTCCGTTTTATGATTCGTTTATAACACTATAGGCAACATTTTAAAAGTCAAACTATTTTTTGCGTAGTTAATGCGCTTTTAAATATCTAAACAGACTAACTATTTAATAAAGCAGCTTAAATTGAATATTGATATAAAAATATAAACATTATTTAATTTTTACCTTGACTAAATAACATTTGTTTTAAATAGAGATTCAACTTGATGCACAAACAAGCTTCGAACACAATTCAAGTGAAATTACCTATTTGTACCTCAAACAAACCCACAAATTACAAAATATTTTATGCCGTGTCTGATATTAAATAAAACGCCAAGCAATTTAACAAAACAGCTTAAACATCTAAAATATGATAATAACAAAAAAAACTGCAGTCACTTTTTATTCTCGCTCTGAATAAATTTTCATAATATTTGTGTAGGTATAATCTTCAAAGAAATGGCGTTGACATTTTTCATTGAGAAAAGTACAATACCACGCCGGCGATTTCCATTTTCTAAGAATTTTCGTCGTTTTACATCTCGAAACACTGCGGTTTCCATATATGAAACCTGCTTTTATAAATGGCCACTATTATTTTTCATTTTGTCCTTGTCATTTTTCACTACATAAAGCGAAATAAATAAATTATGGAGTTAATTAAACTGGGTTTTTAAAGTGACTTCGCAGCGCATTGCAGTGTCCGACTTAAAAACGTTCCCGTGTTTTCGGCCTGTGTCAGCGTTGTTCAGAAAATTATTTTTCTCGGGTAGAAGTCGTTAACGAGTATTTACGAGGAGTCGTCTACCTGACGTCGTGCTCGTCCGGATCGTCGGTAATTGTGTCCAATTAGGGCATTATGCTGACGTGAATACGACGGCGACGCGATAATGGAGATGCTATCACTACTCTCCACCGAAACGCGTCTTGGCCCGAGTTTATTAAAGAGAGAACGAGACGTAACACAATTTTTTATCCTGCCCTCTCGTTCTGGCAGGGTAATTTGCGTCAGTACATTCGACGTTCCTGCAGGAGACGCAATGAGACTATTTCCTTCCCCTAATTCAGATTCCTTGCTTCGCACCTCTATTTCTCCTAAGATATGTGAGTTGCGCGAGTAACTTTCGCTCGATTAACCATCGGCTAGCTCATGAATTCCGGGGTGCTTGCTGGTATGTTATTATGAAAATAGAGTTTTAAAGTATGAGCCTTCAATTTCGAAAATGGGCTGCGAGAGTAAGCTCGTTGAAATAGCAAATTTGAGGCTTCATGGTAATATATTGTGGCGTTGGATGCTTGGAGCGGTAAAATATTGTCAATGAGCTTAAATAGGCGAGCGTGTAGTTTGCTCTTTGTGTTTCAATGTTTATACACTTATTATCGTTTGTATTAGCGTTGGGATTGCTTGAGACGTTTGTCTCTTGGCGGCTTAACAGGGTACTTTACGTTGTAACTAGTGTAATATGATTCTGCTAATTAACGTGCCCTCGAGAAGGAACATGTCAACAATTATAATTATAATCCGGTTTGTAAGCCTTAACTCCGTCGTAAATTAGTGTGTCGTACCCACAAACAATATCAAACGTCAAATAGTCATGGACCTTAGTTTTGTCTTATGTATACGTGATCATAAAATTGGTATGTTATGTTTTAAAATTTAAACAAAACTTCATTATATCCCTGTTCATTTTTGATAAGCAAGTAAATACTATTTTCTACTATGACTACAAAAACACTGTTTTTAGTTTTCTTATAAGTTTTCCGTTTCAATTATTCCACTCTACTATCAAAAATAAGAAAACAGAACCTATTTCAATGCCATTTTCTTTCAACTACTAAACTATTATTTATTACTAAGATCTATTCAAGTAAGTACAAATAATAATTCGCTTCGCATAGTTTTAAAAAATCTGTGTCATACCTCCTTATATCCTACTAATATTATAAATGTGAAAGTTTGTGAGTATGTATGGATGTATGGATGTTTGTTACTCTTTCACGTAAAAACTACTGAATGGATTCGGATGAAACTTTGCAGTAATATAGGTTATACATCAGAATAACACACGGGAAACCGACTTCCACGCGAACGGAGTCGCGGGCGGCCACTAGATAAGATTATAAATGAATGTTTCTGGGCAGTTCCACCGATGCTCTCCATCCCGAACCAGCTGGAGGCAGCCTACCTGGGACAGAACGTGACGCTGGAGTGCCACACGGAGGCCTTCCCGTCGTCCATCAACTACTGGACCACTGATCGAGGGGATATGATTATCTCAGGTAACTTCTAACAAGATTTGATTAACGCGTTGCTTTTAAATTTAAGCCCGCCCTTTTAGGCACGCTTTGGAACTGGCGTTTCTAATTATCGAAACCAATATTCTACTAACCTTTGACGCCTTGTTATTTATGTAACTATGGTAACTATTATCCAAATTTTTTCGTCTCAATAAACTATGGTAGATAGCTGTTGATATGGAAATGACAGAAGCACGTCACAAAAAAAAACTAGCAGTTTTCAATTACCAAGGTTTTAACTATAGAAGAATATTGGTTTCGGCCGTAAATGAACACATATTCAAGTTACTTATGACTTTCTAACTACGGCTTCCCTTTTTCTTTCAAGGCGATTGTTGAAGGTTTTAAGCATCTGTCTATAAATCTCTGTGCAGAAGCTTAATACAAAGGTTGTGCAAAATTTCTAAAAATCCTTGTGCTCTGAAAACGCCAATTTATTTAGTGAGCCAAAGATCGCCTACCTAGACCTAAATAGATATAATCTTGTAGAAATACTCTTTTGATAAATTTCCATTCATTACTCATGTAAAATTTCTGAATAAGAGGGCAAGTGTCAATTTCGAAGATTCATGAATTTTTATCGGTTTTCGTCAGCTTATTATATTAGTCTAGATTCGTTTTCCTCAATCTACAGACTTCCAAGTGTATATCTTAATAATTAATCAAGCTACCAATTTTAGAACGGTAATAAATTGCGTACCAATTTCCTTTTAGGTCAATAAACGATTACAATATGAGTACATTATACGTGCAACTGTATTTTTATCAGTGGCCGGCATGGCTAGTAACAAGTACAACCGTTTTATACAGAGTGGCAGAAGCATCCGCAAGTCTTTTCACAGGGTATCAATTTTAGCAGAGTTACTAACTAAGAATTTTTCTTTCTTCAGTACATTATTTTGACAATGCTTTTTCTTAATGGCCAGTGTGATAAGCAATAAGAGAATAGTCGTCTATTTGAATACAGGTAACAAGTACAACAGTTCGTACAGCGTGGACGGGTACACCCGCAAGATGAAGCTGACTATACACAGGGTGTCCGCAAGAGATTTCGCCTCATACCGCTGCGTCGCCAAGAATTCGCTCGGGGAGACCGACGGTGTTATTCGACTTGACGGTAATATATTGTTCTTTTTAGTTTAAGAAATACTACGTAACAAAATATTCGTGATATTTAAATATGTGAATAGTTAACGTAACTTGTTTGGAGGTGATCAAAGTCAAAATTTGCTTTGTATATTTTACTTTTTGTTTTGATCTGTCGATGCAAAAAGGCGGGTGATTTAAAGTTTCATGTCTCACATTCATAACTAGTTAGGTGGTTATTCTATGAACTAACTCACGATTTCATTAAAAAATGTCTTCATTGAGAGCAATTCAGTTAGGATTAACAACGATCTTGGTTATATTCATTGTAAATTTATGCCAACACGTTCTAAACCATTCATTCCTAAATTTCAATCTGTAATTAATTATATTTCATTGAACATTTAATGTTGAATTTGAAAAGCACTTCTTATTGTGATTTAATTAATGGTTTGGTTAAATTACAGAAATATTACTTAGTTTAATTAATCAAGGCTTTCAATTTTACTTTTAAGAACTTAAATGAATTTATTGAGAAAATAAATTAAACAAATACATGTAATGGTGATAATATACATTTTGTAGACATTTATGGTTATAAAATATCGTAAAGATAAATGTTAATAAGTAAGCTTTTATATGTAAATGTTTATTTTATTAAAACAATTAATACTCAATAAAACTAAAAAGCTACAAATTTTCATCCAACGTACTAAACATTATGCTAACGAGACTAAAAACAATTCATAATTATATAAATAAAATGCCGTGTCTAAAACATATCATTTGGTGTTCGCGCCTTGCTAAACCTGTGCCATTAAAATATAAAATTCAACTTGTAACACACAGGGGTGATTAAATAATACGTTTTTATGATTCAGTCACGTGATACCACGCTAATAAATTACATTTTAACAAAAATAAGCTTTAGCAGAGTGCGGGTGGAATAGGAACGATCGCTTTTTGTTTAATGGGACAGTGTTTTTAAAATCGAAAGTTATGTTATGTTAGGTATGGGATGAATTTTGACTAAAGTACTTGTGCCAATGTGGATTAATAGCTGAATTTTGAGTTTTTTTTCAGTATGAAGTCTTATTTATTGTACACTGAATAAATTATTTTAATTTGTTGTTATTTTTAAGTTGACAGTTAATACCTATACCTACTTAACTAAAATCGGAAATAAGAAACAAAAAATTTATACCTTTTTTAAAATCATTTGAACACGTATAAGTAAGAAAAATAAACATCCTGTATAAGAATATAAAATAAAAAGCAGGAATTTTACTTTTGTTTCAAGGAAACAAATTAAAATAAAGAAAATACGATAAAAGTATAATAAAACAGGTGTCTAATTGTATTTATGTTACGAGTATAATTATCATCATTAATTGTGTCAATGTATTTCTAAAAAAACGAATCTTATAAAACATGAGAAACAACAACCTCGCCTAAGAAATGAGCGCCATTTTCTTTCGTGCACAATAAAAAGTGTGACCTTTTATAAAACAAGCGGTTTATTTCAACGGAAAGTAAAAATAACGTTATTTCCAGAAATACCGGCGCCGTCGACTAGCACAACAATGGCCAACTACGTCCCAACACTACCACAAAGGAAAAAGAGTAAGTCCTCACTTTGAAACACTTTAAATTATCTTAATTATTCTGTTTGCAGCAGAATTAACTTTACAAATAACTAAAGGAATAAGAATACTTTGGTTACCCAATCATGTTGAAAAATGTGTGTTGTTTGTAAATTTCTTTGGTTTCAATAACAGATTAAACATGATTTATTATAATATTTTTTATTTATATTACATGGGTTGCAAAGACTTAGCTTTCAGTATGCTAGAAACAAGTTATGAATACGTTCTAGGAATTTTAAGGTTAATTTTATTTTTTCTAAAAATAACGTTATATGATTAATTAATAAAAAATTGTGAACTACCCAAACCATTTTTCGATCGCCGCTCCCCCTAGTTATAAATGACCCATAACTTTGTTTGCCATTATGGCGGGGAAGCGATCCCCCCATGAATCGGTCCCGTCTGATTGAAGTATCCAAATAATTAATGTCGATCCAGACGCCCAAACTTTCTAATGAAACCCTTCTGTGAGACCGATGCGATCGGAAATTTCTAGATTAATTTTTCATGATCAAACCCACTTTTGTATTGTATTAGTAAGGAAGGACCGCGGAAAATTCGCCAAACTCAATATAATGGAGTTTAGAAAGGCAAAGTGGTTTAAACTTTGCCTACGTTTCATGGTTCATATCGCTTATTGTACATTATACAGGGCGATTGTTGAAGCTGCTTAGAAAACATCAAGCAGACAATTTTGTTCATATTAAATCACGTATGAGCAAAAAAAAATTAAAAAAATGACTGTTGATATTACAAGCGGAAGTAGTCATTATCCCTAATTAAAGCAATTATTTTAAAATATCATGGTTATAACACAAAATTGGAAGTATAATGTCTGATGACCGTGTTAATAGCGTTTTTGTACCTATTTACAAAAATGTCAAAATCGACCACGTAACTATTCATGTGTAGGTACGTCGAACTCATAAAATATTACTGCCGGGTTGTTACAGACTAACGAATCACCCTGTAGAAATAATAAACGACCGCAAAGGAAATTTTAGTTTCGTTAAACGCAGACAATGCAACGTATCCGTGATCGATACTACGTTTCCGATGCATCGAGGTAACACAGTTTTGAATCGAACAATTCTCGAATACTGCGATTCCCACCTAAATAACAGATAACAATAGAATTTCGAGCACAAAAGTCCGATTTTACAATAACTCTTTATCATTCGGGTACACATAGGTTGTATTTCTCGACAGAAGGCTTAGAGAAGGTCGAGGCAGATTCCGTATTTATTGGTTTCGTGGCGCGGCCCAACGGTTCCGTACAATCGAATCGTTAGTAATATTATTGTTGGGAACCGATTTTGTTTGCGCTTTGACTTCGAAAGCGCCTTATTGTTATAGGGTTTGGTCCTTCTTTTATGATGTCATACATATGTGCTCACCCAAAGCCTATTTTCATATAGGAAATGTTCACGGGAGATTTGGCAGGTTTAGTGACATGTTTTTATTGTCTTCTAGTCTATCAAATACGATATTGTTGAGAGAATTGTATTATTATTTTTTATATTGTTTTCTGTAAGCTGACGGCCTTGATGTTGTAGATTCAATTATGTTATTCATCTATCAAAAGTCTCTAGCTGATTTGCTTACTGGAAGCCGGGGCTTGCTTGGAAATAAAATATGAATGTTTAAATATAAATTTGTCAACAGATAGACACAGAAATCGAGATCGAGACAGCTCGGCCGAGAATCGGGTCATAGGCGACTATGAAGTCGAAGAATGGAAAGATATTGGTATGTGACACTTTGACACATTGTAAATATAATGTAGCATAAAAAATATCCTTATTCTTAAATAGCAAATATGATTTTTCATCTTCATTTACCAGCAAAAGTTCAGCACCCTAGTTTAACAAACTTAAAGTAAACAGTCTCAGTCCTCCCGAAACGTTAAATTTAACCCACCGTGAGTACTTAGTTAGTTGCTAATTACTCATAAAAAAGTAACGTACTTTCAACTTGAATTACTGAAGACTGAAAAGAAAAACTTTTGTAAGAAAATGTTCACGTTAATGAAGGAACGACTAAGTTCTGTACTGCTATCACAACTGCCAGGCGTAGTTCCTCTTAGTTACCTATTCTTAGTTATATGCTTCAGAAAAGTATGCAGCTTCAGTGATCAAAGAAAATTATGTTCGAAACGAATGCGAAGTTACTTGAAAAGAAAATTGAGTAATTACTTAAAATTTGCTAATTAACTTCGAGTTGTTTAATGTCTTCCAGGTAATTTGGGCCATTAATGAGATAAAAAATATTTGCTTACATCTGAAAAGGTACATTGATGGTTTTTAAGGTTCGATTTAAACATACTACGGGCATTATCTTGTATAATTTGACATTTTGATTTGCCGATTAACATTGAATTCTAAATACCAAGTTTTTTTACGAAAACAATATTTTAAGCTGGTGTACATAAGACTGTAGTTGGTACCTTTTAACACAATTGTGTATATAACTAGGATATATACAGTCATATGTTTTCTTTTTCAGACTACGACTCGACACAGTCCTCAAGTGCTACGTTAGCATCATTTTCACTTTTCTCCATCATTTGCATTCTTGTCACAAGCTGACAGATGACAGTCAATGTCAATTCAACGTAGTGCCAACATGACAAAAACATATAGGTGAAAGTTCGTATAGCATAAATTATGTAAATGTAAATAGATAATAGTGGGTTCATAGATCTTGAAGTTCTCTGTAGTTAAATCAAACGTTATTAAAAAAACTGAAATGTTTATTAGACAAAACTCCTGCCAACGATTTTATTTCTACCATATCTGACGACATAACAATATATCGACCTACGTCATATCAATACGAATCAATAAATTATTTTGTGATTAAAGTCATTAAATTGTAGTGATTCAAAAATATTATACGATGTATTGAATATTTAAAAAATGTAAAGTATATTTTGAAAGACTGATACCGAAATAAATGTATGATATAAGCTTAATAAATATTTATTGATTCACATAGCTAATTAGAAAACTTGCTAAATTGTTAATGAAAATATTAATAAATGTTTTATTTATTTTTCTCTTACTTAGTGCTTTGTACATTTAAGTGCTATAGAATACTTTAAAAACATCTGATAGTTTTTTGTTATTAATTACTGTAACGAATATAATTACTACAATAACAAATTGATTGCCAAATGCAGCTCAAATGATATCGAAGATTATACCTAATAGTATAGTAAAAATTTAAATTATTTTATTTACGTCATATCTTTATACATAATAGTCATGTATACCATTAAATAATAACTAATAATAAGTTGTAAATAATGCCAGACGTGTAAATAGCTTATTTTTTTGTGTTAATAAAAAATTGTTGAACTAAGGTGGGTGTACCATGGAAGGCCACGCTCCTTTGAAGGCCAACTATTAAAAAGTCGTATTTATTGTCATTTTTAGACATATTCCTTCTACTACACATTAAGATCCCTCAATCTCAAAGCCACACACGGCAGCAGCGAGTCGTTTGCGCCGCTATTGTGGCAGTGCGATCTCACTCTTCGTAGACTTTGGTTTTCGATGTTACAATCCTTATTTGAGCGCACAGCAAAACATAATTTTTTAGTCAATAACGTATTATTATAACAAATTTTTGTACTGTAAATTGTCGTATATGGATATATATATGTTACTAAAGAAAAAAATCATAGTTTTGCCTCAATTTAAGTAAAATATTGGTAGTGTTCCTAGAAAAGCCGGTGGTTCCTTATAAGGCCAATAGAAAATTTGACGGTTGGCCTTGCTAGGGTACATAGGCCTAACAAAGAACATTTACAAACCATGAACTTATGAATACTTACTTTTTTAGTTAAGTATAATAATAAACTTAAAATAAGTTTTTATATTGATAATATTTTTAATCATAGTCATAATTGTTAGTTTAGCCTTCTTGGGAACTTTTTGGCCTTACAAGGAACAGACCCATAAGAAGGCCTATATGGCTAAAAAAAAAAGATTTAAATTATATTATAAAAAGCGTTGGCAAGTTATTTGCTGCGAATGTCATACGCACTACTACTGTTTTTAAATAATTTTCTACAATATATTCATAGTTATACGATGGTGTTCAAGTAATGTTCGTTGAGTTTTTTAAAGGTGATAAAAATATATTGAGCATTTAATGTTTTGCTTAAATGATATGTCTTATTATGTTGTTTTAGTAAAAGCGGATATATTTATTGTTAAAACTCTATTTTTAAGTTTATCGACTGATACATAATTTTGGCCTTGTTTGGTGCCATGTTCCTTGCAAGGCCATTGGGAAGAGCTTAATTAAACTTGAGATTAATAAATAGTGATTAAAGTGAGGTAAAAAAATAAGTATTTTTATGGTGCACATTAAAACAAAGTATTACCTCATAATTTGTTTACTTTATTTCTCCAGTAAATAAATGAATAAAAAGTGTTTTCCCGTTAGTGTGGCCTTCTATGGTTCACCCACCTTAGCTGTTTATGTAAAACTGAAATAAAATTAACTTTTCATAATATAAACTTTTTATTGTTTTTATGCGTCTAACAACCCTTATATACAGGGTGATTGGTAATGCGATACATTCCTTCTAAGAGGTTAAAGTAGAGCTTATTTGCAGTCAATTAAGGCATAATATGCTATGTCCGAAAATTGAAAATTTCTGAGATATGCAACATTTAAGATTTTTTATAAAAAAACCCATTTTCGAAGTTCAAATAAATCCTTTTAGTGAAAAGTTCAAAATTGAGTTTAATGTTTTGTTGTTTTATGGTAGCTTGATAACTAAAATTACATTTTAGATTCAAATTTGCTAAAATTAATCGTCCTTATTTCAGAAAAAGTCAAGAAACCAAGAACAACTTTTAAAAAAAGTTAAGTTTTATGGCAATAAAAAGCGATTTTCTAAAAAAAAGTCCAAATAATGTTGCGTACAAATTACATAAAAAACTTCCCCAATTCATAAGCTATTCAAAAAGGTACATTTGTCATACTAAAACTAAGTATTTGATTGACAACTCTACTAATAAAAGAAGTAACCTCTCTCTTAGAACGCCTCTACTTTGTGGTTACAGCGCACTTTTGCAGTGTTTTCTTTGGTTGATGTCGCTGTTTTGCACAGGGATAATGCAATAACATTAAAGTCTACGGTTAAATAAATAAATTTTGTAAAAAACCAGAGCTTCAAGTGTGCAACCTTTGCAGTCAAATAGAAAAAAATGTGTTAAGCGCAAAAAAAGTGACCTCTATTAAAAGAAAACTAACTGCACATTTTCATTAAGAACTCTTGAAATGGAATCATTTAAGATCCTTGCCTTCGAAGACTTTTTGTAGCGGTGCTGTCGCGCGTTAAGTAAACGCATGTTAGTCAAATTTGCAACGCGTTACATTATCGCAACTGTATCGATGTAAAGACAATACTAACGCATCGCGACTGAATCGTGGCTATGAAGGCACACAGTCAGCGACTGCTAGTCTACGATATCGATGCGAACGCACCACAGTATCGCTACAAAAAGTTGCTGTGGGCGAGGGTTTTGTAATGAAGAATACTCAGACATTCTTTTTATTTACGTATTGTGTAACGGCAACGCTGTTACAGCAAAAAAAGTACTTGTTGCGTTTCCATAATCGACGTGTGTCAAACGTTAGAGTGTTTTTGGGGACGTATCGACGTCTCAGAAAAATAAAGCTTGTATCCGCCCGAACAAGTGAATCTAGTAGACCTCGAATTTGGTGAAATAGACGAAGAAATGATAGATGTTTTTCGCAGAAATCTAGCAACCACCACAAGAGTTGGCGACATCGACCAAAGAAAAAACAACAAGTGATGTGTAGTGATTAATGATAAAGATGTAGTGAGCTTTCTTTCTTTTAAAAGAATTAACTTTTTCCGCACTCAGCATACTCTTTTTTTCTAATTAACCGCAAAAGCTACACACTCGAAGGTTTGGCTTTTCAAAAAAAATATTTATTTAACGGCAGATCTTAAATGTTATTGCATTATCCCTGTGCAAGACGTCGACATCAACCAAAGACAACAGTGCAAAAGTGCGCGGTAACCCCAATGTAGAGGCGTTCTAAGAGAGAGGTAACTTCTTTTATTAGTACAGTTGTCAATCAAATACTTAATACTAATAGTTTTAGTATGACAAATGTACCTTTTTGAATAGCTTATGAATTGGGGAAGTTTTTTATGTAATTTGTACGCAACATTATTTGGACTTTTTTTTAGAAAATCGCTTTTTATTGCCATAAAACTTAACTTTTTTTAAAAGTTGTCTTGGTTTCTTGACTTTTTCTGAAATAAGGACGATTAATTTTAGCAAATTTGAATCTAAAATGTAATTTTAGTTATAAAGCTACCATAAAACAACAAAATATTAAACTCAATTTTGAATTTTTCACTAAAAGGATTCATTTGAACTTCGAAAATGGGTTTTTTTATAAAAAATCTTAAATGTTGCATATCTCAGAAATTATCAATTTTCGGACATAGCATATTATGCCTTAATTGACTGCAAATAAGCTCTACTTTAACCTCTTAGAAGGAATGTATCGCATTACCAATCACCCTGTATAACATAAAATTTGTATTTTACAGCAAGTGCTGGGCCGATTGCGATAATATTTTAAACAAAGTTTGTCTAAGTATATTTTTTATTTAAGCGCTTAACCTAAAACATATCTACTCATTGAACAATTTGTAACCTTGCGAATTACAGTATTTGCTTTTTATGAAGTAAAGGAAGACAAAATCAGACTTATTAGTACTTACAAACATTATAAAATTGGCTTAACACAAAAGTCATGCAATTTTAATGCTAAATGTTATCAAAAACATTGCAACTGCTACTAAGTATAACGACCCTTTTTAGTAGGATTTGAGTCTTACACACTCTTTTGTTCTTACAGCATAATCTTGTGAACATATTTTTTTAGTAAAAAAACAAAAAATAACTTTAGTAAGTTATGTTTAAGTGTTTAAGAGCAACATCAAGTTACATCTTATGAAAATGTACAACTTCACTACAAAACTTCAAAAAATTCTGAACAACAAGAACAGTTTAAAGGATCATTTTTTAAAATCGATTATAATGTAGCCAAATTTATCAAAATTTTGATATCAATAAACCTAAAAAGTTGTTTTTTTTCTTACACTATCATCAAAAAGAAGTTTGAACACCGAAACCCCCATGTATAATAATAAAGCAAGCAAGGTAAACGTTTCGGTAAGCTGTATTGCCTAATTATCTCGTAAACGGGCCCTTAACCGTTCTTCAGTGTTGCCAAGTGTTATGACTACTGCTTAAAAAGATTACACATCCTTAACTCGATTCTAATAGCACATAGTGGGTAGACGTCGCACCCTTTTATCGGTTGTAACTATTCTGAATGGTTGAGCTTTTGTGAAAGTTTTAAGTTGATGCAAAAATATTTAATATTTCAATCAAACAATTGAATAATATTATGAGGATCGCTTTGAAATATTGTGTGGTAATTGTTTTCAAAATTAAAATATACTTGTTTTTAAGGTGCTGAATTAGTATAAAAATAAAATAATAACAAAAAAAGGAATGTTTAAGCTTTTTTTAATTCACCGTCATAACGAATTTTATATGCTTCAAAACCTACCTTCACAAAAAATATAATGTTAGTGCGACTTCTAAGAGCTATGTGTTCTGTGGCTCGTAACAACGGTTGTGTAAACATTACGAGTACAAACTCATTGAAAATGTTGAACTAACTGCTTTGAACGGATTACCGTTAGTGGAAATAAATACAACCGTGAATTATAACTAAAATAATAATGGAACCACGTCGTTACAAAAAGCTTATGCGGATTAGTGCATCGGTGAAGGATTAAATATGTTGGTTTTATATAGGTAAGATATATGTTTTTATTTTAAATTGGCAATAAATCTTGTAGATGTTTGAATTAGTTGTGAAGCGACGTTTTGTAGAGATGCATAACTTTTGTGAGCATAATTTTCTGATTTTAATTGTATTGCAAGTTGAAAAATTAGGTTATTGTAATGTTTTCAAGTTAAAACAAGAAAGTCTTTAACTCAATCACGTCAAAATTCACGATATGATAATCATGTCTTTAAATAATTGCAGTGTATCACTGGCATCATAATCTGAACTTTAAAAAAAGAAATCGATCATTACAATTAAATAGTAATGTTCATGCATCCAATTTTTACCTTTAGCACCACCGCGATGCTCCCACAAAATGCGATGTTGCCAACAAAATGTGAGCCCCACACCGCTCTATTGTTAGTGAAATTACGGCATTTTCAGTGTAAGTTACTTTGCATAAAATAATGGTGTACCTGCAACGCGGACTGTGGACACTTTAATGTACTTAGTTACTTACAGTTCGCGCAAATCAAATCTTCCGGGGTTTCCACTCTGGCTGCAGTACGTATAAATACTCACTGGAATGGATAAAAGGGAATAAAAACGGTCATAATAAGTAGTTGATATGTGGAGGCATTCAACGGTACTTTGAACAACTTTTGAGAATCTAACATAAGTAGTACCTTATTGCGTTGTTCCCATTCAAGGACTAATCATTTTTATTTATAAATAATAATAAATCTCCAGACTGACACACCAACTGTGTGGCCCTAAACTAAGCAAAGCTTCTACTTTAGGTACCATATAATGGACTAGGGGAGAACCTAGTTACACCCAGAAACGAGCCAATTTAGAAAAAACATTTTTGACGAAATTGGCCCGACCTGGAGATCGAACCCGGAACCATCCTTTTAGCAGTCTGGTATAAATACCGCTGTACCACAGAGGTCGTCTATATTGAGAATATACCAAAACAACGCCTTAATTAAAATCAAAAGCCATTACTATAACGGTGTTAAAATTATTGATATTCTACGAAACCATAAAACCATTTTCGCAGAAATGTGCTCATCGATTTTATGCAAAATGCAACTAACTTCCAACTATGAGCCGTCCAGCTTCATGAAGGCTATAAACCTGGCTTATTTACCGCTGGCGGCACTACTATTCATTCTCTTATTTATAACGAAACACTACAAAATAACCCGTCCAATAAGAAATGCATGAAATAGTGTAATGTTGGGGATTCTATATATTAACTAAAACAACAGTCTACCATTAGACCTGTTTATTCAATGACCAATAAAATATAATTCTTAAGTAAAGGAGCTTACTTTGCTAAAAACGGTGCGCGCACACATACATAATAAAGACATGTAAACTTACTCACACTTCACCTCCGGGGGTGAAGAAAAAAAACAAAAAAATCATACATTTTTTTTTTTTTTTTTTGTTACACAATTAAGAGACATACTTAGTTTCCAGTTAACATTGAAATATGTAATATATGTTCCTACTCTTCTTATAAAGCAAATACAAAAATGTAAAAGTAACATTTAAAATCAAGCAAATTTCAATTTTTTTTTTTTTTTTTTTAAACTCTAACTTATTGCCAAAAAAACTTAGTTCTATTCTTATGTATAATTTCATCCTTATTTTTATTCTTAATTTTAACATTACATCCTAAATCTTCTATTACTACATAAGGACCTTTGTACAATGGGTCCAATTTTCGACCAGTTTCTGCTTTAACAAGAATTAAATCGCCTAAATTATATGTTACAGGGTTTGCTGAATTGTCATACATTGTTTTTCTTTTTTGTTTTTTATTAATTAAGTTTCTTTTTGCTTCAGCATTAGCTAATTGTAATCGATATTTTAATTGTAATGGATAGTCATCAATATTGTATAATGGATCTAGAGAACTACCTAAGTTAGATGGTATATTGCAGAGTTTACCAAAGACCAATTCAAAGGGCGTATAATTTGTTTCAGAATGAACAGTATTATTAAAACTAAAACACCAAAATGGTAACCATTGGTTCCATGTATCAGAATGATTGTCACATTGAATCCTCAAAAATGAACCTAAAGTTTTATGAGCGTTTTCTAATGCACCTATTGTCTCATGATGATAAGCTGTGGAAGATAGTTTTTCTATATTTAATATTTTACATACCTGTTCCATTGTTGATGAAATGAACTCCGTTCCTCGATCAGTAGCTATAGTCCTTGGAATACCAAAAAGTAAAATGAAATTACGCACGAATGCATCAGCAATAGACGTCGTTTCTTTATTTTTAAGTGGAATAGCTTGGACAAATTTTGTTAATTCGCATTGCAAGGTCAATATGTAGCAATGATTATCTACATCTCTATCTAAAGGTCCTACAACGTCTAAATAAACTTTCTCAAAGGCTGAAGATGCCGTTGTGGTAATCTCCATTGGCTGTTTGGTGTAACGAAAATATTTCATTTTTTGACATTTTGTACATTTTCGAACAAAGTCTCGAACGTCTTTCTCAATACTTGGCCAGTAGTATCGTTTTTTAATCGTATTTATCATTCTTCGCACACCAGCATGTCCGCTTGATGGCAATAAATGAAAGTCATTCAAAATTAAAGTTTTTTCTTTATCATCTTCTATTCTTTTTATTCCTCTTAAAATACATAATCGTGGACCGGTCCATGAATCCAAAGATTTTATTGCATTACATACACTCTTAATAAATTCAATATTATCACTGTCTTTTATCATACAAATTTCTTGTACTCTTATCTTTTCGCAAAATAATCTCAGTTTTTGCACAAATTCAGCTCGTGAAAAATGCGCCTTAAAATCGAGATTAATGCACAAGTAATTATTTTTCGGTACAAATGCAAAACATTCCGATTCCTCTAAAATCATATTATTCTTTCTATATTTCTTTATTTGGCTCCCTTCCGTTAATATCATTTCAACTGAATTCTTAGGTTTTCTTAATATATCCATGACTCTTGGTTGATCAGGCCAATTGTCAGCAGATGTATTAAGTTTCCCATGGTTCAATGAATTTCTCCTATCCGTTAATTCCTCTACCTTTTTTCTTTGGGCTCTAGTCATTACATTTATCATATTTTTATTAATATCTTTTAAATCATCCGATGTCATAATAGCTCTTGATAAAGCATCTGCAACTGCATTATCTTTTCCTTTAATGTACATAATTTTGAAATTGTATTCTTCTAAAACTAATCTAAATTTGAGTAATCTGCTTGATGGATCTCTCATTCCAAATAAATAAACTAAAGGTTTGTGGTCGGTCATTAAAGTAAAATTTCTACCATAAACGTATGGTCTAAAATATTTTACTGCCCACACGATTGCAAGAAGTTCTTTTTGAATTGTAGGATAATTCTTTTCTGCCTTATTTAGTGGTCTACTTGCATAAGCAATGGGTCTTAAATCTTTATTGCATAAGACTGCGCCTATAGCTGTACCAGAAGCATCTGTTTGAATAATGAATTCGTTTTCATTTGAAAAATCCGGATATTGAAGTATTGGTGGCGAAATTAAAGCTTGTTTTAAAATTTCAAATGAGTGTTGACATTCGTCGGTCCAATTAAATGGTTCATTTTTTCGACATAACTTATTCAAAGGTAATGTTATATTTGCAAAAGATTTTATAAATTTACGATAATAGTTACAAAATGCAACAAAACGTTTAACTTCATCGGCAGTTTTCGGAATTGAATAATTTTTTAATACTTTAGTTTTATCTGGATCTGGTGATACGCCTTTGTCAGAAACAACGTGTCCTAAATACAATAACTCTTTTTTCAAAAATTCACACTTTTCAGGGTTTAGCTTTAAATTTACTTTTCGAAGTCTTTCCATAACGCTAATTAAATTTTGATTATGCGCACTTAAATTACGACCAAACACAATCAAATCGTCTAGGTATATAAAACATTTTTCAAACGAAAGACCAGACATTGCAACTGACATCATGCGACTAAACGCACTAGGGCTAATTTTTAACCCCATAGGTAGACGTTTCATCTGATATTGTCCTGTACTAGTAGTGAATGCAGTTAATTTTCTACTATCAGCATCCAAAGTTACTTGATAATATCCTTGATGAAGATCTAGATGTGTAAAGTAGATTGCACCAGAGAGAGAATCTAAAATTTCATTAATATTGGGTAACGGAAATTTATCATCAGCAATTAATTCATTCAACTTTCTGTAATCTACAACTAACCTCCATTTTTTATTTTGACCTTCTTTGCTTTTCTTGGGAACTAATAAAATAGGACTTGACCATTCAGAATTACACTCTTCTATGATATCATTTTTCTGTAATTTATCTATTTGATTTGCTATTTCCTGCTTTAAAGCTTGAGGTAGCCGATAAGGCTTTACATAACTTGGAGAAGAATTTGGTTTTAAGGTAATTGACTGCTGATAAATATTCGTAGTGGTTAATTTGTCACCAGCAACATAAAATACATCTGAATACTTCGCACAAATCGATTCAATAGTTTTTTGTTCGTCATCATTTAAATGAGATAAATTTAATTCGCTTAGAAGTTTTTGAACTCTGTTGACATTAATAGAACTTTTATTAAAACTACATACCTCATAATCGTCTATTGATTGTAATTCTGGTTCAAATGATGGTAAATGTACATCTTCCTCACTAACATTCAAAATTGTAACAGGAAGTCTATTATTTCGTACTTTAGTAATAGTATTTGCAAGAAATACATCCTTGGCTAATTCCTTTCCACAAACAAGCACATCTCCGTCGATAACTTTATCAAGATAAATAAAATGTATTGATTCTGAACGTGCAGGGATTGTTAATATATCTTGTAATGTATTGATGTTATGAACTAAATTTACTGAATATTCTTTTCCTTCATTTTGTAAAGTAACTATATTTGTATGTAAATTGATATTTGCTTCAAATTTGTAAAGAAAATCTAGTCCTAAAATTCCATCAGCTTTTAACGGCAGTGAATCAATAATTAAAAATTTATGTTCGAAATTAATTCTGGTAGAGCTTTTCAAAGTAACATTTACACATCCTTGTGAACGGGTCTGTCCACCTATGCCATTTATTAAAGTTTCATCTCTATATATTTCAGTGTTAAAAGGTATTGCACCACTTTTTATTACCGATAGTGAAGCACCAGTATCTACAAGCCAGAAATGTTTAATGTTATTAATGTAAAAAATTAGATACTTTGCACTACAGTCAAACGATAAAATAAAATCTTTAGGGACGAAAAAACTGAGCTTGATTGTTTGTTGAGCTTTGAGGTTCCTTAGTATTAGGCAAACCCTCTGCTGCGTACACATTGCGATGAGGGCGTTTGTTGGTATCATTCGAATCAAACCTTCCTTGACCTCTATGATTGCAATAAGAAGTGTATGGTCTACGGTAATTGTGACGCGAATGGTAGTTGTTATGATTACCTCGTCTAGCACCACGTCCTACTTGTCCACGATAATAATTGCCCCTATACTGACCAAAAACCGTATGAAAATTTCCGCGTTGGTGTTGACTACCATGTCCTCGTCTATTATTGTTATAAAATGAACGTCCTTGCTTTGATGCATACATGACGTTACCTGAGTCTAATTCCGCAGGAGTCCTGTCGTCATCTTTGGCTGCCTGGATGGCTGTTTTCAGGCTGCTGTAGTTGCGAGCCGTGATGATTGTAGCTAGTCTAGCGCTGCGTAGTCCATCTGAAAATTGTTTTATGGCACATTTTTCATTGATCGGTTTTAACACATTAAATGCGTTAGAATCCCCGTCTGCCTGTGAAATAGTCATATCTGTAAATAACTGCTCTATTTCCTTACCAAACTCCTCGATTGACCTGTGTCCCTGTTTAGTAGTCAACAATTTGTTTTGTATAGCTGTATATGACTTTTTAGTAAGTAAATGACGTTTTAAATCGGTTAATAAATCATCAATACTACTGTAATTACTGGAAATACGTAGTTTGGCATTTTCTGATAGTCTACTTTTTGTAACAAAAGTAATCAACAGTAACTTACCATTTTCGTTAATCATGTTCGCATACATTTCTATGGTGTCAATCATTTTCTTAGTTGTCTGCTCTGAATCGTCCATGGCTGGAATCAAACTACACGCCACTTTGAGGTCAAACTCCATTTTGCAGTCAGAAATAGGAACCGTACATAAAAATTTAATTTCCCCAATCAATAATTGAATTTTTTGAAAAATATCCTTAGCCGAGGAAACTATCTTCAAATCCTTACTTGTTACTAAAATGGAATAAAATTCCTGACATTTTTCGAACACAATACATGCCTCATTTAATTTTAACTCTGTAGTTTTACAACTATACCTACTTTGTCCCTTTTTAATTAAATATTTTCTTATCCCCGTTAAAATATCATAACATTTTAATAAATCATTTATCATACCTAATTATTTTATAACATACACATTTATTTTAAACCATAATCGTAATTTATGTAATTAACATTAGTACCTACCTTCTATTTTTAAATCTACATTCATTTCATAAAACTTACTTAAACTCGTATTTAATAGGTATAAGACATATTCAAGAATGCATTACGTTGCATTTTTGCTGCGCGGTATCATATTCGTTGAGTCTCTATGCACTGTTTAACGCGATTTATAATTCTTAAGTAATGTAATATGACACGACTTGCACTTTTTATTTTACCTGAAATGTTTTTAATTGAAAGTAATATTCTTGATCACTGTACTGTAGGTACCAATTTCACATGTAAAATATAACGTACTCACAAGTTCGACACTTTCTTACATCGTAAAAAAAAAAAATTTTCCTCTTAGGCCGTATCCTCAGTGTTGGCTCGATTCGCACGGCGGCTCCGCAGTGATGCTCGGATGCGGCTCATAGCCTGCATCCCGATCTCTTCTTGTATCCACTGACGATGGCAGGATTTGTAGAAGCGAATCAAAAAATACGCCGATAACACCAGCACGATCACCAAAAGTACATAAGTTATAATAGACATATTGGACACGTGGCTCCCAATATCTCTCAGCATGCCGTCATTTTTTCCCACGGCATTCTGGTTGATAAAAACCTCCTCTTTTCCAATTTTGGAATTGCACATTTTGTATATTATTTTCACAAAAAACTGTTACTGACAAAAAAAAATGCCCCTTGGCAGGGCCCGTGGCAGGGTCGCCATGTAATGTTGGGGATTCTATATATTAACTAAAACAACAGTCTACCATTAGACCTGTTTATTCAATGACCAATAAAATATAATTCTTAAGTAAAGGAGCTTACTTTGCTAAAAACGGTGCGCGCACACATACATAATAAAGACATGTAAACTTACTCACACTTCACCTCCGGGGGTGAAGAAAAAAAACAAAAAAATCATACATTTTTTTTTTTTTTTTTTGTTACACAATTAAGAGACATACTTAGTTTCCAGTTAACATTGAAATATGTAATATATGTTCCTACTCTTCTTATAAAGCAAATACAAAAATGTAAAAGTAACATTTAAAATCAAGCAAATTTCAATTTTTTTTTTTTTTTTTTTTAAACTCTAACTTATTGCCAAAAAAACTTAGTTCTATTCTTATGTATAATTTCATCCTTATTTTTATTCTTAATTTTAACATTACATCCTAAATCTTCTATTACTACATAAGGACCTTTGTACAATGGGTCCAATTTTCGACCAGTTTCTGCTTTAACAAGAATTAAATCGCCTAAATTATATGTTACAGGGTTTGCTGAATTGTCATACATTGTTTTTCTTTTTTGTTTTTTATTAATTAAGTTTCTTTTTGCTTCAGCATTAGCTAATTGTAATCGATATTTTAATTGTAATGGATAGTCATCAATATTGTATAATGGATCTAGAGAACTACCTAAGTTAGATGGTATATTGCAGAGTTTACCAAAGACCAATTCAAAGGGCGTATAATTTGTTTCAGAATGAACAGTATTATTAAAACTAAAACACCAAAATGGTAACCATTGGTTCCATGTATCAGAATGATTGTCACATTGAATCCTCAAAAATGAACCTAAAGTTTTATGAGCGTTTTCTAATGCACCTATTGTCTCATGATGATAAGCTGTGGAAGATAGTTTTTCTATATTTAATATTTTACATACCTGTTCCATTGTTGATGAAATGAACTCCGTTCCTCGATCAGTAGCTATAGTCCTTGGAATACCAAAAAGTAAAATGAAATTACGCACGAATGCATCAGCAATAGACGTCGTTTCTTTATTTTTAAGTGGAATAGCTTGGACAAATTTTGTTAATTCGCATTGCAAGGTCAATATGTAGCAATGATTATCTACATCTCTATCTAAAGGTCCTACAACGTCTAAATAAACTTTCTCAAAGGCTGAAGATGCCGTTGTGGTAATCTCCATTGGCTGTTTGGTGTAACGAAAATATTTCATTTTTTGACATTTTGTACATTTTCGAACAAAGTCTCGAACGTCTTTCTCAATACTTGGCCAGTAGTATCGTTTTTTAATCGTATTTATCATTCTTCGCACACCAGCATGTCCGCTTGATGGCAATAAATGAAAGTCATTCAAAATTAAAGTTTTTTCTTTATCATCTTCTATTCTTTTTATTCCTCTTAAAATACATAATCGTGGACCGGTCCATGAATCCAAAGATTTTATTGCATTACATACACTCTTAATAAATTCAATATTATCACTGTCTTTTATCATACAAATTTCTTGTACTCTTATCTTTTCGCAAAATAATCTCAGTTTTTGCACAAATTCAGCTCGTGAAAAATGCGCCTTAAAATCGAGATTAATGCACAAGTAATTATTTTTCGGTACAAATGCAAAACATTCCGATTCCTCTAAAATCATATTATTCTTTCTATATTTCTTTATTTGGCTCCCTTCCGTTAATATCATTTCAACTGAATTCTTAGGTTTTCTTAATATATCCATGACTCTTGGTTGATCAGGCCAATTGTCAGCAGATGTATTAAGTTTCCCATGGTTCAATGAATTTCTCCTATCCGTTAATTCCTCTACCTTTTTTCTTTGGGCTCTAGTCATTACATTTATCATATTTTTATTAATATCTTTTAAATCATCCGATGTCATAATAGCTCTTGATAAAGCATCTGCAACTGCATTATCTTTTCCTTTAATGTACATAATTTTGAAATTGTATTCTTCTAAAACTAATCTAAATTTGAGTAATCTGCTTGATGGATCTCTCATTCCAAATAAATAAACTAAAGGTTTGTGGTCGGTCATTAAAGTAAAATTTCTACCATAAACGTATGGTCTAAAATATTTTACTGCCCACACGATTGCAAGAAGTTCTTTTTGAATTGTAGGATAATTCTTTTCTGCCTTATTTAGTGGTCTACTTGCATAAGCAATGGGTCTTAAATCTTTATTGCATAAGACTGCGCCTATAGCTGTACCAGAAGCATCTGTTTGAATAATGAATTCGTTTTCATTTGAAAAATCCGGATATTGAAGTATTGGTGGCGAAATTAAAGCTTGTTTTAAAATTTCAAATGAGTGTTGACATTCGTCGGTCCAATTAAATGGTTCATTTTTTCGACATAACTTATTCAAAGGTAATGTTATATTTGCAAAAGATTTTATAAATTTACGATAATAGTTACAAAATGCAACAAAACGTTTAACTTCATCGGCAGTTTTCGGAATTGAATAATTTTTTAATACTTTAGTTTTATCTGGATCTGGTGATACGCCTTTGTCAGAAACAACGTGTCCTAAATACAATAACTCTTTTTTCAAAAATTCACACTTTTCAGGGTTTAGCTTTAAATTTACTTTTCGAAGTCTTTCCATAACGCTAATTAAATTTTGATTATGCGCACTTAAATTACGACCAAACACAATCAAATCGTCTAGGTATATAAAACATTTTTCAAACGAAAGACCAGACATTGCAACTGACATCATGCGACTAAACGCACTAGGGCTAATTTTTAACCCCATAGGTAGACGTTTCATCTGATATTGTCCTGTACTAGTAGTGAATGCAGTTAATTTTCTACTATCAGCATCCAAAGTTACTTGATAATATCCTTGATGAAGATCTAGATGTGTAAAGTAGATTGCACCAGAGAGAGAATCTAAAATTTCATTAATATTGGGTAACGGAAATTTATCATCAGCAATTAATTCATTCAACTTTCTGTAATCTACAACTAACCTCCATTTTTTATTTTGACCTTCTTTGCTTTTCTTGGGAACTAATAAAATAGGACTTGACCATTCAGAATTACACTCTTCTATGATATCATTTTTCTGTAATTTATCTATTTGATTTGCTATTTCCTGCTTTAAAGCTTGAGGTAGCCGATAAGGCTTTACATAACTTGGAGAAGAATTTGGTTTTAAGGTAATTGACTGCTGATAAATATTCGTAGTGGTTAATTTGTCACCAGCAACATAAAATACATCTGAATACTTCGCACAAATCGATTCAATAGTTTTTTGTTCGTCATCATTTAAATGAGATAAATTTAATTCGCTTAGAAGTTTTTGAACTCTGTTGACATTAATAGAACTTTTATTAAAACTACATACCTCATAATCGTCTATTGATTGTAATTCTGGTTCAAATGATGGTAAATGTACATCTTCCTCACTAACATTCAAAATTGTAACAGGAAGTCTATTATTTCGTACTTTAGTAATAGTATTTGCAAGAAATACATCCTTGGCTAATTCCTTTCCACAAACAAGCACATCTCCGTCGATAACTTTATCAAGATAAATAAAATGTATTGATTCTGAACGTGCAGGGATTGTTAATATATCTTGTAATGTATTGATGTTATGAACTAAATTTACTGAATATTCTTTTCCTTCATTTTGTAAAGTAACTATATTTGTATGTAAATTGATATTTGCTTCAAATTTGTAAAGAAAATCTAGTCCTAAAATTCCATCAGCTTTTAACGGCAGTGAATCAATAATTAAAAATTTATGTTCGAAATTAATTCTGGTAGAGCTTTTCAAAGTAACATTTACACATCCTTGTGAACGGGTCTGTCCACCTATGCCATTTATTAAAGTTTCATCTCTATATATTTCAGTGTTAAAAGGTATTGCACCACTTTTTATTACCGATAGTGAAGCACCAGTATCTACAAGCCAGAAATGTTTAATGTTATTAATGTAAAAAATTAGATACTTTGCACTACAGTCAAACGATAAAATAAAATCTTTAGGGACGAAAAAACTGAGCTTGATTGTTTGTTGAGCTTTGAGGTTCCTTAGTATTAGGCAAACCCTCTGCTGCGTACACATTGCGATGAGGGCGTTTGTTGGTATCATTCGAATCAAACCTTCCTTGACCTCTATGATTGCAATAAGAAGTGTATGGTCTACGGTAATTGTGACGCGAATGGTAGTTGTTATGATTACCTCGTCTAGCACCACGTCCTACTTGTCCACGATAATAATTGCCCCTATACTGACCAAAAACCGTATGAAAATTTCCGCGTTGGTGTTGACTACCATGTCCTCGTCTATTATTGTTATAAAATGAACGTCCTTGCTTTGATGCATACATGACGTTACCTGAGTCTAATTCCGCAGGAGTCCTGTCGTCATCTTTGGCTGCCTGGATGGCTGTTTTCAGGCTGCTGTAGTTGCGAGCCGTGATGATTGTAGCTAGTCTAGCGCTGCGTAGTCCATCTGAAAATTGTTTTATGGCACATTTTTCATTGATCGGTTTTAACACATTAAATGCGTTAGAATCCCCGTCTGCCTGTGAAATAGTCATATCTGTAAATAACTGCTCTATTTCCTTACCAAACTCCTCGATTGACCTGTGTCCCTGTTTAGTAGTCAACAATTTGTTTTGTATAGCTGTATATGACTTTTTAGTAAGTAAATGACGTTTTAAATCGGTTAATAAATCATCAATACTACTGTAATTACTGGAAATACGTAGTTTGGCATTTTCTGATAGTCTACTTTTTGTAACAAAAGTAATCAACAGTAACTTACCATTTTCGTTAATCATGTTCGCATACATTTCTATGGTGTCAATCATTTTCTTAGTTGTCTGCTCTGAATCGTCCATGGCTGGAATCAAACTACACGCCACTTTGAGGTCAAACTCCATTTTGCAGTCAGAAATAGGAACCGTACATAAAAATTTAATTTCCCCAATCAATAATTGAATTTTTTGAAAAATATCCTTAGCCGAGGAAACTATCTTCAAATCCTTACTTGTTACTAAAATGGAATAAAATTCCTGACATTTTTCGAACACAATACATGCCTCATTTAATTTTAACTCTGTAGTTTTACAACTATACCTACTTTGTCCCTTTTTAATTAAATATTTTCTTATCCCCGTTAAAATATCATAACATTTTAATAAATCATTTATCATACCTAATTATTTTATAACATACACATTTATTTTAAACCATAATCGTAATTTATGTAATTAACATTAGTACCTACCTTCTATTTTTAAATCTACATTCATTTCATAAAACTTACTTAAACTCGTATTTAATAGGTATAAGACATATTCAAGAATGCATTACGTTGCATTTTTGCTGCGCGGTATCATATTCGTTGAGTCTCTATGCACTGTTTAACGCGATTTATAATTCTTAAGTAATGTAATATGACACGACTTGCACTTTTTATTTTACCTGAAATGTTTTTAATTGAAAGTAATATTCTTGATCACTGTACTGTAGGTACCAATTTCACATGTAAAATATAACGTACTCACAAGTTCGACACTTTCTTACATCGTAAAAAAAAAAAATTTTCCTCTTAGGCCGTATCCTCAGTGTTGGCTCGATTCGCACGGCGGCTCCGCAGTGATGCTCGGATGCGGCTCATAGCCTGCATCCCGATCTCTTCTTGTATCCACTGACGATGGCAGGATTTGTAGAAGCGAATCAAAAAATACGCCGATAACACCAGCACGATCACCAAAAGTACATAAGTTATAATAGACATATTGGACACGTGGCTCCCAATATCTCTCAGCATGCCGTCATTTTTTCCCACGGCATTCTGGTTGATAAAAACCTCCTCTTTTCCAATTTTGGAATTGCACATTTTGTATATTATTTTCACAAAAAACTGTTACTGACAAAAAAAAATGCCCCTTGGCAGGGCCCGTGGCAGGGTCGCCATGTAATGTTGGGGATTCTATATATTAACTAAAACAACAGTCTACCATTAGACCTGTTTATTCAATGACCAATAAAATATAATTCTTAAGTAAAGGAGCTTACTTTGCTAAAAACGGTGCGCGCACACATACATAATAAAGACATGTAAACTTACTCACACTTCAATAGGTAGAATCAATCTTTATGGTCGCAAAAAGTTTGTTGATAATATATTTTTTGATATGAGAAGCAAACGAGTAAGTGGGTCACGTGATATTAAGTAGTCTATTATATCGGTTTTTTAGGTGTATATTAAGAACTTGCAATAAAAATGTTTATTAGGTAAACTATACCTATTTATTATAGGTATCACTAGTTTTAATACCTAGTACAAAGTATTAAACTATGCGCGTAGCAATGTTTCCATGAATTTTGTAAGAGTATTTTATTAATAAGACCCTTAGTTACTTTGATATAAAATCTATTACGTTGAACAATTTAATTAAAATCTTTTTTAGTAGTTTTTCGCAGAGCAAATCAGATTTCTTTAGAAACCTCCTCAATTTCAATTTTAGGCTTAGTAACTATATCCCTAATTAATATCTAGCTGCAAGCCCAAAGCTTATTAAAACTGTAAACACCTGCTAAACATTAGCTTGCATAGTACAAGTGAATTCAAATAACAAAATTTAATTTAAATAAAACTCTGTCATAATTTACTCAGTTATTTAAAAAAGATGTAAATCTTAGTAAGTCCAGCTTCATTATCAACCGCCCCATCTTTTTCAGTTCTTCGCTGAAACATTTTTTCATGTTTCATCAAAACACAACCGTCATTACATTAATGACAGAACACTCTGGCATTTTAAAACTTGCAGCTCACCATTAAAATAATCACACCGCCTTTGTTGTCCTTTTAAGAAAAAAAAAACAAAATTAAAAAACAAACACTCTCTAATAAAGAGTTGCTTAGAAAATAAACTCGAATCTTGGAATCTCCTTTCATCTCCGGTTTCTAAGGTAAGAAAATCTTTTTGACAAAATCCAAATTAGAAAGAGCAAACAACATTATCGTATAATAAGAGGGTAGTTTCGACAACGAGCTGTTTTCTCGTGAAGGCCTTCGAAAGCGGATTACTCAAGAAAGGGTGGTGCCTAAAAGAAACGTATTGAAATAGTTAATACTCTTAAAAAAGGTTCGATATAACAAAAAAAACCGTGGAAATTGGTTCAGTATCAAAGGCGACTTTATTTTTACAGTAATTAATTTAAGTTAATAACTTGTAAAAATAAAGTCGCATAAATAGTATCGTACCATCAATTTTTTAATGACCCTTGAATATCAAAAAAAAAGTAGGTACTCTAAAAAAATCAGTTTTTAAATACGGTACTTCAGACGGATTCGAGTGAAAAACTTTTGATGCCCTTCATCTTTGGCCGGAGCGAAAAAAATAATAAACAAACGCTTTTAATTTCACGAACCAGCTTTATCTTTTCAAAAGAAAAATCTATTAATATTTACCTTTAGCCAGTGACCAAGAAATATATTCGGAACAGCCACTAAACGCTAAACCACCTATTTTCCTAGAAATTCAATAAGTTTCGTTCAAAAGTCGTATCGTTTGGAAAGTGCAATGGGTCCACGTACGGAAAAGCCTAGGAAGTTGGGTTGAGCTTGAGGTTTTATTTTTCATTTACAATCCCCAACTGGCTTACGGCACAGAAACGGCACGGGAACGGCACGGCAACGGAATGCAAGACGAAACGTGCCTCAGTGAGATTCGAGTCGTAGGAATAAGTAACTGTAGAAAAGGTGCGGTTTTACTTTTATTTTATTAACTACAGCATTGAAAACTGCAAACATGTATTATTTATGAAAGAAGCAAAAAGTAAAAATGGTTGATTACTTAGCCCGATATGTATAATGGGATTTTAGAACATTTGTTGTTTAAGTTAACTTATGCTGGTAACTGACTAATCACAAGATATCTTTTGTAAAAAGTCCAAATCCCTTTATCTACAAAAATTACTTATATCACATCTTTGAGCTAGCAATTGCAAGAAGCTACAAAACATAAGAAACGATCTCCTAATTTACCAGCCGCTTTTCTCATAAAATACGTAGGTAATAATAAAAGAGATGAAAACGCCAAGGTATAATAATGACAAAAGATATTAAGCCTAATTGTTGGAAAATGACAGAAACTTAGGAAGGTGGCTCGACCGAGGTCATTAATACTTGTTAGAGCCAACATAAAGGTAATCACTTGCCTCTCTTTCTACGAAAATTATGCAGTTACTAACTAATATTTACTACAAATTACGTGTAGTGAAGAACTAGATCAGTAATTTCCTTTGTTGGAACATAAGCTCAGACTAATGGATAGAGGAATGTGGAGTAATTATCTGAGAGAAAAATAATTGGTTTTGGAAAGAGGTAGAGAGTGGCTACTTTCTAGTAAAAGAGAAGCAGTGCGTTAATCATCACCTATTATTAGTACGTGGGTTATTTTTTACAGAAATTATATAACAAATAAAATATGGATGTGTACCTGTACAATTGCTTAAAAAACACAACTGACATTTAATAAAACATAACCAGGTTAACCGTGTTTATGATTACACGAAAATACACCAAAATATTATTAAAAACTTTTAAAATGTTAACTGCGGGGGATATCCTGAGTCCCGATACCCCATTGTCATCCGTATTTTCGGGTCATAAACATCTTTGACGGCAATATTAAAATATTTTACTACACTGACATATGACGTTATGTTTTTATAACAACCTTTCGTCTTTTAGGATCATCCAAATCTTCACCCTCCAATTGACAGTAAGAAATTCTCGTTGAAACCGCCATAAAATCAGGACAATATTTTTTCTGCATAAAACGATGTTTTAATAAAAACGGGATCAGCGCTTGCCGAGTGAATATTGTCACAGATATTTCAATATTGGTAGGATTAGCAGCCTATTTAAACATGGAACGGTGTTTCCTCGTCCTGGGGTTGCCATATTGGAATACAAATTCATTCACAAAAAAAAACGGAGAGTATTTACTAAACGTTTTTAATTTCGCAGAAAGCAGTGGAGAGGCCTTTTGAATATGTAATGTTGTTTATTCGCAACATAGAGATTGAAACTATTGATACGAAGTGACGGGTTCTGTGTAGGTTTTCGTAGTGAATGGGAATTCTAAGTATAGTTTCAGTGCCATGGTGATAAATAGGTGTAGCGCTTGTCAGTAGCACAACAATGTTGTTTATTTAAATAATCGATAATAACCTGGACAGTGGATTTCAAACAAATGTACCTGCTTACTGTTTTGATTTATTTTGTTATGTTTAAGTTGGCTTCTTACGCTTAATAATGAGTTGCACTAATTTCCGATTATTCAAAAAGTAGAAGAATATTTATACCCTTATTAGGTATACCAACAGTTAGCCGCGAAAATGCACTTGTTATTCGCTACAGCCGAATTCGCTCTTACAACATAGAGACGTACACATTTTCCAAAGTACCGTCTAAATACCCCGTCATTATCGCACTGCTATCTAAATAGTAATTTCTATGCGCGGCTCGTTCCGTTAATTCTGCACAGCGGCGACAGCTGACGGCTATTTACTATTTCACATAAATACCATCCCAAAAGGCCTACGTCATTTATCAACTGCTAAATCCCTTTAATAATATTGTGACTTTGTCACCTGACATTTATTGTTTCTAATCTGACCGGCCGGCGTTGTGATTAAATTATGACGAATAGAGGACGGCGGCGTTGTGTGGTGGCGATTTTCAATGGATGGTAATGAATGTAATTTGATAAAGAATTCAGTTTAAGTCGCGAGCAGGGAACGAAATTAGAACGGAATTTTATATTTGTTTTTGTGAAGGCAACGGTTTAATGTAAAAAACTTTACATTTCTTTAAAACTTAAAACACCTACAAAATTTATGATCTTAGTTTTTTACGGTGTTAGGGTAAGCATCAGGAAAATACTACGTTTACACACAAATCAAATCCAAAGCTAACTCTTGTTGGGTTCAAATTAGATTTATCATACATAGCAATGGTTCTAAAGTATATTGACAGCCATCGATGCAAATGGATTTAAATCATTCATTCGCTCATTTTACGTGTACCGCTGTAGGCACTGAACGTTTTAGAAAAAAACCTAACCATTGAAAGGTCGAAAATATAATTTTGATTTCCGGAAGACAGCACAACTTACTAAGGAATGTAATACGTTCCTTTTTCAGAAAAATTAACATAAAACTGTTAAAGTACAGTGATAGTTGCATTCTATGATTATTTTAATAAAGTTGATTTTACTACTTTTGCCAATAGACGTACTTCTATTATTGGAATGCCAATTTTGTATGAAATCTTTTTTTGACGTATTATAAAAAAATATTTTATGTCCAAAGACGATCTTCCAAAAACGCATCAGGCTCTACCGTCCGTCAGGAAATAGTCATTCATTAGGAAGTATCCTATTTAATCTGCTTGGCCACAAGAAACAAGCGACCACACCCGTCATCCGTCGCTTATATTCCACATACTCACCAACTATTTAATACACCCGACATAATAACCATAAATAAATCAACGGAAGGTCCGACCGAACAATAAACAACTGCCCACCATTAATCAAAGGGCCCTATTCCGTACAGTGACACTTCCATTGTGCTCTGTAACTTCTTATTTACTCGATTCAAAACTTATTTGATGAAAAACAAGTGAAATACCGGCGAATGGTACAGATTTGTTTAATGTTGTTGAAATATCACATCAATCATCAACTTACTGTTGTATAAGACTATCTACATTTTTTTTTTAATAAATTTATCATAAGTAATGTAAATATATTTAATGTAAAAAATATACAACAGTAACAATGGAAAGGCCTATTGTATAAAATGTTAGAATGAATAGTTAAGATAATTTATAATATGAAGAAAATACCCAACACATATTTGATAAGACTGACCTTTTTATGTCACTGCAAGATTAATAATAATACTAGTTAAGATTAATCCTTCCAACTGTATGTGGAAATTCGTATGTTTACACTTTTCTGATCACGGAAACCGGCGCAATAGAATTAAATGAATTCTATTCTTACAATACAGTTTAAATCTAGAACAAAACAATACCTATATCATTTCTACATGGATAAAGAAAAGCATATTAATGTGGAATTCTAACAGTATTTACTTGCGAAATACTAATAATAGAAACAGAGTAATAGTCTAATGAATTTCAGCAGCTTGTTCATACCAGAATAGACACTGAATCGGACTTCATAGAATTCCAAATAATGGCAGTAAGTTAATACTGCCTAAGCTTATGGTCTGGGCTTCGTGTTAAATAAGAAGTTTTAACGTGGGTAGTCTAGGTTCTAAAAATAACACTATTGAGGAAAACACTTTTTTGTTTATTTAGTTTTATTATCTACCCTTTATCTTTAGGTACCTCTTTCTTTGAGTCATTGACTTTTCGGACAAAAACCTCGGACACCTTGGTAAAAAATAATATTAAAATTGAAAAACCACAACTTGGCCAAGGTGTCCGAGTTTTTTGTGTCCGTAAAGTCAATGGCTCACCTCTTTAACACGCGAAAAAAGTTTGGAAATGATTTTGTTAGGCAACAATGTTGCAATTAATAAATTGCTGCATAAACAAGAAAACTAATAATTGCATAAAACACACACAAATTTTAATCTGATAAACTTATTATTTTAAAAACTCAACTAAGACGTTATGCCATGCCAAGAAAAATTGGCTAACTTAACTTTGCTCTGAGGAAACTTTGTTCTGATTATAACTAGAAAAAACTGCAAAATTCTATTCTTTGCTCTTTTTGGTAGCTTCCTTTTTTATAATGCTGTAATTTAATTTAAATAAATTTATAAAGCTGGTTATTATTTACTAGTAAAGTTAAACATTTTCAAAGAAAAAATAAGATTAAATTTTAAAGACGTGGATGCTAAAGTATTTTATTGTGTATCACCTTAGTTATTAATGAAACTATAAAGTTTTGAAACATGAAATACCTTCAAATATACCTCACCTTCTCTTTAAAAGCGTATTATATTTTGTACCTCGGATTTTATTTTGTTTATTTTCCTAGCTCTCTAACTCTTTGTCTTTTAACTCTTATAAAGTTGATTAAAAAGAACAAAGTCGATTATGGTTTTAAATTGGTGTTTAATTTTTATTTGTATGGAATCTTTTTATATATATTTTATTAAGGCTGTATATCATATTTTTCAACCCTAATTTAAGTCATACTAAAAATATGTTTTATTCGCCTACCATAATAACCCACTTTAGTTTAAACGTGCATGGATCACGGATATATTTTATTCTTGTGTGACATGTGCTCTATCTGTTACTGTCAATTCTATATCAACGACAAAAACTAAGCATATAATAACGAAAAAACCGCAAATTCAGCTTACTACTCAATTCGGCTTTTTAGTATTATTTGATCTAGTTTACCAAGCTGTCAGAGGGAGATAGATTATTTATACTGGCTGTAAAAAATATAAAAAGTATCAAGTTTCTTCGTTTATTTCTGTATGCCAACCTACATTAGTAAATAGTAATATTCATGTACAGAATAGTGGCACTATTTGCGTTAAGATTTCCCGTAACCAAATCAGTCATCCTTAAACCACTATTCTAAAAGGATTCCCTATAAAGCCCAATGTTTTTCTCTGTTTTTGCACGTATCAGTCAATCGATTTAACAAAAAAACGCGTCACTCTACGCACTTACCTAATGATGACTAATGCCTACACCTGACAATAAGTGGCAAACGCTGTGAATACATCAATGGAAATGCCGGATGCTCTCGATTCCTTATTTATACTTCAAGTGACAACACAAATGTGAATCGTGATTGATGTTACGGTATAAGATACGTCAAATATCGTTATATAGGGGCCGCGCGGAAAAAACACATCTTTTCAGGCTTTTCTGTGACTTGTTCGTAGCTTTAGTAATAGATGTTTTTTTTTTGTTTTGAATCTAAAATTTTTACGAGTTTGAATTTGGAAATCGATGAAAAAAAAACAGGGCTAAAAAAAGAGAAACAAATGGGATTGAGCCTATGAAAGACTGAGTAAGTGAGAAGTAGTATACTTTAAAATAATACCTATATTTTCAACTTTTATTATGTGTGAATTTCTGAAAAAACACTTTTTATAAATCGTATAATCAATATCCTCTTATATTATATTACTATTTAGTATAAATGTATTTTTATTTACTACAGGACCGTCCCAAACAAAATATAATCGCTCTTGACAGTTTTCTTTTTGCGTTTCTAAATTGCGTGCCCTACCTTTTTCCGTTTCCATCTTGAGATTGATTCACAACTTTTGAATCCAAATGCACGTATTTTTGTGGTATTTTATGTTGGCTTTTACGATATTCCTTTAAGACTATAAGGCCCAATTGCAGGGAACGTTTTAACCTCGGGTTAGCTAACTCAGGTTTAAATGGCGCCACCATCGATTGTAACTACTTCTTATTAGCTAACCCGAGGTTAAAACGTTCCCTGCAATTGGGCCTAACTGTAACAGTATCAGGTTAAATGCTTCTGAGTAGTTGGGCATAGGCCTCTTAATCGGATAGCGAGGACTGAGCCGTAATCCATTACTTTTTTTTTTAAATATAATATGGCAAGTTAAACGAGCATGCGGGTCACCTGATGGTAAGTGATCACCGCCGCCCATGACTACCCCGCAACACTGCGGGTGTTGGGGGTGTGTTGCTGAGCCTTTGACAAAATTGGGCACCGGATATCTCACTCACCGAACGAAACGCAGGAACATCGTCCCTACTTCACGTCGGTTTTCTGTGCGACGGTGGTATTTCACCGGTCGAGTCAGCCCAGCAATCGCTGCAGACAGAGCCTACATACAGCTAGACTCTACCACTCCAAAAAATTACTCTTTTAGAATGTGGTTAAAGTAAGAAGCATTACGAGCAAATCCTAAAAAAGATCATTTTATAATAACCATCGTTACTATAAACTGATATCTTAGCCTAAAAAGCTGTTTATGTTATCGTATGACATCATCTTCCAAGTAATATCACATTAGCTTATAAGGAGGTCTGCAATGGGAGCTTACCCCTATCTCAAGTGCTATCTCAAGTGCTAACTTCGTGTATCATACCGACACTAAGGTAATTATGTATGCAGTTGCATGTCTGTACGTACTTACCGGATTATTCAACTTATCTTTCTATTTGACACACTTTACCAGTACTATAATGGGCAGCGTGTAGTGATAACTAGTTTTGAATACATTTAAACTTGTGTTTGTAAATATTTCGTTTTCGTTGTTATAAATTAATCATGATAAATTAAATTTAAAATTACAATACAAAAGTAATTGCCGATTTGTGTCGTGTTATTTTAAAACTCTCACTATGGAAAACGGCGTTATAGTATTCAAATAAAAAACTGTAATCAAATTCCCTCTGTGTATTTTAATGTTTTAGCAATTCCCTAATATAACTAAAGAACCTTCACGTCGCATTACAACTGGCCATGCATAAAAAACAACAATATCTTGACAGAACCTGGAGCACAAAAACCTCCTAGAACGTTCGCCGCCCACGGCCATTCGACGGAAGCAGAATGCAACGCGTTCTCTTTTCAAACCTTCCTACATAGCGCGCTTCGAACAATGAAATGCTTTTAAAACACGAAAGCACCTGATTTTGTGTACCTACTTATACATTTTATTTAAAATTAAGTAGCTCTTAGTTTAAATTAAAACAAATTTAGAGGCTAGTGAGAATTTAGTTTTATTGCAATGTATTTATTTATTTAAGTAATCCAACAATTATTTGACACATTATTTTTAAATTGTTTTTACATTTGCAGTTGCAAAGACAATCGTTTTCTAATATACAAGTCATAAAAAATATACAAGTATAGTTTTCAAAAGCAGTTTTAAATATGCTACTAAGGTGAGTACACCTGTCTCACAAATGTGCGTCATCTTTAAATTGTATTTTGGTTAATGTTTGTAACGTAAGGACAAAATTATAACACTCTACATTTATCTTCAGAGTTTGCTTAAAATTTTCCAAGAAAATCATTAGATATAAAGTTATGACCTACTTTAGAAAGTCAGCTCAACAATTTCTATATTATATAATAAAGCCCAACTCATTATTTTAAGTGGGCCGCTAGTATTCAACATTGTTTTCCCCGTGGAACCCACCAAACTGTATTTAAGACTTACAAAAGTACACCTCCCCTTATTGTAAACCACGAAAAATTACACCCATTCATCTCGTAAAAAGCGTCCTTAAAGATGACTTTAACTTTGGAAGATTCCCTTCAAACACTTCAAACTTGGAAAAAAGAACACCTGTTAAGATTTGCCGCATAAAAGTTGGTCGCGTCACCGGTACACTTTTCCGAATACTGTTTACACCTTTGGCGATGTTACTGCGAATATGTAGAGTCACCTTTGGGTGGGATCGCTTCCCTATAATCCATTTAGGTAGCTGAACTCATGTCAAAGTGATTGATGCGGGTAGTACCCATATTGAGACTTTATCAACGCGTTTACAATAATGTATAAGTTTACAAACTTGGTGTTAATTTCACACTGGGTAGGGTAGTTTGGATACGGTTGACGTGCTTAATGTGTTGGTATAAAAGTAGGTTAATTTTTAACAGTTTCATAAAGAAATGGAGTAATGAATGAAACCCAACAACTCAATGTTTTGTTTTATAGCTTAAAGTATTCTTGTGGTAACTTGTCGAATGAAAAAAAAGAAAATACCGGCTTAACATTACAGCCATGTAAACCAACTTTTAACACCCTTATTTTAGGGACGTCGATGATTAAAAAATGAGTATAAAAAACTTCATAAACTATCAGGATCGTGCAATAAGTAAAAGTTAGTTTGTATTTTGTTACAAAAGACGTTATGTGTAAACAGTAAGGTACTTAAGTGCCTATTGTATTGAAGGAACAAGCCTCTTAGACAACATTGAACAAAACTGGAAGAAATCGTAGCATAGCTTTAATTTGAAGCCAACAATATGAACATAAATATTCTTTTATTTAATAATTGCCTGTTAATTCAGTATAAATAACAGAGCCTTCCTTGAAAATTTGGGTTTTAAATTAGAAGATCTTTTTATAATGTGAATATTTTTTTTCGATAAAGGAGCAAACGGGTCACGTGGTTATGTGTTAAAGTTACACACTACGTAGTAAGGAATAGGTACTAGAATACTTATCCTAAGTTTGCGTCTTGGACATGCAATAAGAAATTCACAGTGTGAGTGGTTTTATTTCATTTAATAATCAAATTTTTCCTCACGTTACTAATAACAGTTTGTTATGGCAAAAGTTACGGCTGAATTTTTATTTTTAATGCGAATAAACGTGTGCTTTCACTGCTAGAATAACGCTCCCGTTTCCAAGATGGTTGTTATGTGTCAAAACAATTACACAGTGGGTAACAACGAGTGTTTTCCAACACAACGCGGATTTAACGAAGCGGGGCCCGATGTCGTGAATGTCAATGACAGAACCATCGATATTTACAGTGGGTTAATTCAAGCACGATATTCACGTTTACGTGAGTTTTATGCGAATGCGAATTTATTATTCGACGGCCGGGGAACGCGGTTAGATCGTTAAATTAAGCCCACGCGACTCAAAGATGCTGTTGATTATATATACAATTAAACAGTTATAGTAATAAAATAACAAAAATCCCAATTCACCACACTTAAATGTTTGATATAAGTGTTATTTACTTTTATACTTCTTCCCAAAGGATCTCAGATTTTATGCCTTGCTTTATGGCGCATCCGGTACAGGCTATAAAAAATAGTCTTCCGCCGATTGCTATCGAATCGAACAGTCAAAATGAATAACCATTAAAACTTGATATTTATTTTGAACTAAAACAAAAGCATTAATTTGGCTCGTAAACTTTACGGCGGCAATTCGGCCCGAGCATGCCACGGTTTGCTATCTCAATCATCAGAACTAATATAACAGGTAAAAAAATAGAAAAGTATTTTAAAGTTTTTAATAAAAAACAAAAATCTATTCGCAGATACTTCAATACAGCTTCTAAGGGGGCGTTTTAGTTTTATATTCGTTGGAAGGAAAACATGTTCGTACATTACGAGTTATGAGATTCTTGCATCTAATGGTGAAGCATTTTACCTTATATTTCGTACATTTGAATTTCTGTTCTAGAATAAAACAAGCTGAAAGTAGTTTTCTCGAATATATCTGCATCTTCTATACAGGTTTCATGAAAGCAATTTTGAACTTTACCTAGTTACGTTAAAGCATTTAATACAATAATAATAGCTAGTTTCCCAGTGCACAAAGCATTAATTGCTCAATAGCCTAGAACTAAACTTAAGTTCACAGCTTACATTTACACAAAGTTTCGAATATTAAATTGTGAGACAAAGAATTAATAGTTTTTCAATTTACTTAAATCTCTTTACGATGTAAGAAAGCGTTAAAGACGAAAAAGCTTAATCCGTTTATGACCACTTCTTAGATATTTTATAATACCGACTACTTATTACTTTAAATGTCAAAGTATGTATGTTTATGCGTCATTCAACCATGCAGAATTAGTTTTATTTGTAGATAAACTGTTAACATAACAAAACTGTTAAGTTAACAATAAAGATAAATTAACAGCTTCCCATTTTAAAAACAATAAAGGGCGCCACGTGAACAACACATCAGAAATATAAATATGCGGCCGTAAATATAGCTACCATGATATACCATGTTTTTAAACCTTCTTCTTATTCCTTTAGCATTACTTTAACCATCGATAGTAGTATTCGAAATCCAGCTAAACTTGTGGTTTTAAAATATTTGAAGCACCGTGAATAAGGTGTGCCATTCGGGTCCAAATGGTTTGGAAGCAGAAGATTTAGGTAACGTTATGTGAGAGCTGGGAGATGCCTCCAGGCGGAAGATACGGCACCTGCCTGCGACACCTTATATACTTACTTATATGTATATTATATACTAGATAAGTAGAGTATGGATGTGTATAAATGAACTTAAGAAAAGGTATATAGGCAAATGAGATAGCTAATGAGAATGTTACTGTAGATTTGAATGAGGATTAATAATTAAATTTAATAACTTATGATGTTATTTGGAAAACAATTAAATTTTTATTTTTAATTAAATAAATATTTAGTTGAATATTAAATTTTTATTTGAATTAGTTTTAAGTGTGAATTACTTAAAAAATCTATAAATAAATCTTAAAAAAAACACCTTTTTTCTGGAAAACTTAATTATTTTGACTTAACATAGGAGTTGTATCAACATACAACATAACAAAGTAATAAATAAAATAAACTCAAATAATATTGGACACACCCCTTCACATTTTATGACATCAATTATTTACTCTTAGATACCTAACACTCACAGCTTAATGAAATATGAATAAAATATCTACCTTCTCCCTGGAAAATATCATATTATATCGAGCTCCTTATTTCGAATTCATTATTTCCAATCTAAAGATTGATAAATGAACTCGCCGGATAAACATCTTTGTACAAAGCTACTCAAATTCTAGTAAGTGATCGATCACTTAAATATAAAGTATGAAAAGACACCTTTTCTAAAGATTTACCTTCTAATTTCAACAAGACATTATAAAATATTTCTACAAAATACTTCTACGAAGTGTCTACGACGTAGTCGATTAGTATTGCGTAGCAACTTTGTAGCTTCGTAGAAATTGTAACGCAATTTGATTACAATTGGAAACCAAATTTTGAACACCATATCTCTCAGTGCACGGAAGTGAGTATAAAATATTTCGCAATTTCATACCGCACAGTTTTAATTATCCGGTTCTCACCGGTTAACCTGCTGTTAGCCGTTAGTCTCCGGGCGTTACTAAAACAAACATTGACGGTGCTCTTCTGACGCGCACTTTTTCAGCCACTTCAACTAAACGCGAAATAAAAGCAACACTACGAACAGAGGTGGCTTGCGCGACGGACATTGTCAGTACCATGACGAATATCTTCATAACTGACTGACATCACCCTACGTGTAAGCGAGACAGCGCTAGCGGGATACATACATCTGTCCCTTTCTTTTTAGGAGTGCGTTTGGAGTGTCGGTAGTAATTTGTGTGGTATGTATTGCACGCGACACTCAGGTTTACTGGCCGCTTTTGTAAAAACAACAAAACGTTCTGCAATGCAGTGCAGTTTGTGAACAAAACGCGGGGAAATGACGGGGAAGATGCGTGAAATGCGATGTTTCGTTGTTTATACATACTTTAGCGTGAATTCAGTTTTTATGACGTCATAGAAGGAAGGTGACTTATTATGGTAATGTATTTGAATTAAAAATAAGTAATTTAGTTTAACTCTTAGTCTTCTCAGCAGGCCCGGTAGCGTGTTGGTTTAGGAACCTACTGTACGTAGTAAACCTAGACTTTAAACGGGAATTTGCAAAATTGTTTCTTCTAATCTGGTTTTAAGTAAGTGTTAAATAAGTATTAACATGTGTTCTAAAGTTCGAAATAAGCTTTGACCCTATGGTTGTTATCTTACTAATCCATTAATTGAATTAGCCTTAAGTAAAACAAAGATATATTTTGAGAATGATTATTTTAAATTGACTCGTAATATAATACACGCGAACACGGAAAATCTTCTCTTTTGTGATATTTATAGATATCAATCGGCCCAGAATCCCGTTTGAAGCCTTTTCGTATTATTTCGGAAGATAGACGCGATCATGAATCATTTGATATTAATTTGTCTGTACAAAGGAAATATTTATAAACGGACTATTTTAAGTATCAATAATCAATGAAACTGAATTGTTTTTATTTTTGAACAATACTTACTTCAGTGTAGGCACGAGATAAATATGTAATTAAATATTATTATATTGTGTTTTAGATGAATATAAAAACCTCTAGCACTATTTTACAAATACTTGCAAGCGATTATATTCTTGATTATTCTAATGGTAATTAACAATTTAGCCGTAATATTTCCACTTTCCTAATTAATTGCCTTACAAAAGGGAGATTTACCGAAACTCACGGCGTTAAGCAGTTTAAATCCTACTAATATTATAAACGTGAAAGTTTGTGAGTATGGATGGATTTATAGATGTTTGTTACTCTTTCACGTAAAAAATACTGACCGGATTTTGATGAGACTTTACAGTAATATAAGTTATACATCAGAATAATACATAGGGTACTTTTTACCGCTTAAAAACTTCCCATTCCCACGGGAAATCAACTTCTACGCGAACGGAGTCGCAGGCGACCACTAGTATGATATACCTTAGGATGTATGATAATTTTGTAATAAGTACACTTTTGTGAAAATAAACGAAAGAAAAAAAAATGTGGCTACCCGTCTTCATGTTAGTAGTTTTTTTAGTTCTTACAACACTCACGGGACTAAAACAAGTTAACTTTTCTAACCCTGGACGCACATGGCAATACCATTGTGAAATGAAACTGCTGGACTCTTTTCTGGGACTCTTTAATTTTAAAATTAAATGTATTATATAGATTCTTAGTAGAAGTCGTAAGTGGAATGTGTCTTATTCTACTATTGTATCATTATTAAAATTTGTTAAATGAATTATTTTTAATTCGACAGTTCAATACATCAATAAATAATAATAAATCACCAAAAAACGTTTCTTTTTTTGCTATTTTAATGATGTAGTATTTTGACAGAAACTGTAAAAAGAAAATTAAAATCTAGTTTTAACAGAATATTTTCTTTTTCTTAAAATAATTTTGATCGTATTTATTTTTGATCTAATGAAGCTAAAAATAAAGCAACGTATTTTTTTTCGATTCCATTTAACATTACTCTGAAATGAACCACAACTAAATTGTAAATCCCATACAAACAGATATGTAAGTACCCGTAATGTAATATGTAATAACAATACAGCAAACTGAATGCATCCAATTTGGCTTATGTATTGACTCTCATGACCGACGCATGTAAGCAAGGCACTTAAGCATGAGGTTTTGCGGTTCATTAAAATATCGATTACCTTGCAAAAGATAAGCTTCATCAACTGCGAACTTGATACTTGATTAAAAATAATTAACACCACAGTACTAAAAACTTAAGTTCTTAGTTTTATTCTTTACAATTCAACACAAGAGATCGTCAAAAACTAAGTTTCACATTAGCAAAGCAACTAAACCAAATGCTTGAAACAAGAGCCAAAATCTCTGTTTTAATTAAGTTTTGTAACAGCCACCTCCACGAACGCCAAAGATTATTATCACAGCATTAAACTTGCACTCATTAAAACGGTCGGTCGCCATTCAGACTTATAAACTCATGCGAGCATATAATACCCTTCATAGCTTCAATTTCCGAAAGCTATCGCATAACTCGATAGCCTTTCCACACTGACTCAAAGACTAAGTCTCCATTTGCATAAATCGCTCTTTAATTATACAAATACGTTTATCGCTGTTAATCTTCGATCGAGTCCGCCCAAGGATTTGGTTAAACGTCTGTTCCGTCCCTTTTTAAGAAAAAAACTTTTAAAAAGCGGAGCAGAAACAAAAGAAAATAGTCTGGGCGGTCCCTTGAGGGTCGTACTGGCCCTGGGACGGTACTTAAATCAAATGTTCACCATTCAAGGAAATTATAAGAACAGAAGCAAGGATTCATCGAGCCCTTTGAGAATCCCTCCGGATAAAAAGGCTTAAGGAAAAAGTGTATTCTAATGTATTCTAAATAGCTGAACAATAATCTTACAAACTTTTGGTATAATAAATACTTTGTGGGAAATTGACATTATAAACATACTAGTGGCCGACCGCGACTCCGTTCGCGTGAAAGTCGGTTTCCCGTGGGAATGAGAAGTTTTCCCGCGGTAAAAAGTACCCTTTTATGTTATTCCGAACTATATTGCTGTAAAGTTTCATCAAAATCCATCCAATAGTTTTTACGTGAAAGAGTAAAAAACATCCATACATCCATACTCACAAACTTTTACGTTTATAATATTAGTAGGATACCTAACTATATTTTATTTTTACGTGACTTACAGAACGTGATATACAGAATCATACTGTTTTTGATTTAACTTTTGTCTTAATTAGTTCACTTATTTTCAATGTTAAGCACAGCTTTACATTCTAGCTAAATCTCATGTCGAAAGTTTGAGACCTGTATTAATAACTTAGCCTTAGTGAGAAAGGCTGTGGTCCGAACAGACTACACGCCATTAGTTTAACTACATATAACTACTTATATATGTAGGTAAGGTATAAAATCTGGTTGTTAGTTTATACCTAGTAGTCATAATTATTAATCCGTTTACTTTTTCAGTAGAAAAGCTAAAGGTTTACTTAGTTATTTGTAGATGAAAAGTTAATCTTTTGCAAAATACTTACAGATCTGATTTAATTTTCCAAAATTTAATTGCCTAACCTGAACCACTTTAGTTGAATGAAATAACGGTATAGAATTTGTTGTTTATTAAATAAACCACATTAGATTAATAGATGAAAGCATTTCACAGCATACAAACTTAAATATCAATTTTACAATAGAAATTTATAATTTAATACATATTTCTAAAATTTAACGTATAAATAGGTTTATTGTAATGTTTCGGTATTCTAAAATAGAACATTAAAATTGTTATTCTAACTTCGTTGACTATATTTAAGCTTACCTTTAATAAAGATTAATTTAATAACAGTCTTTTAATTAAAAACGTATAGTATTCAACAATAACAAAGAGCCGTTTAAATCTTATACTGTATCCGAATTTTAAACAAACGACTTTACCTTCTCTCAAATATTTTCTTTTGCAATCTTTTCTATTCACCTGATAATTATATCAGACGTCTTTCAAGAGTTGTACATGATCAGACTTAATTATTAGGTTTCCCGTAGATCGTTTATTATTCAGTTGAGTAAGATACCTTTTTTGTTGTCTTCGAGAATAGCTATTACTTATAGTCCGAGATGCCAAAGTAAAGACTTAAACGATGTTTCTGTTAAAGGTATTAAAACGATTGCCATATTTTTTGAGAAATTATTATTTTATTACAGAATCCGAGATGTAATAATAATAAAAAAAGAAATTATGAAAGAGATTTCCACCCATAAACGTACACCCAAATATACTTGACAATAGATTATTTTAATCAACTGGAAACTAACAAAAAAATTAATACCAAATCGTATGATTTCTATGTTAATAAAAAAGTATTTTCAAATTTTATCAAATAGGTTTATTTGCAACACATTAGGTGATGTACTATACTATATCCGATAAAATTTATCGTTTTAATTTAATTGATAGTTATCGACAATGTTGCCTGCTCTCGGTCTATTTACCTCGCAACAAACTTAAGGGGCCTAGGTAATCCTCTTTGTACTCGAGCTTTGCCCGCCTTATGACAGCCAGCTTTAAGCTTCGAAATTCGAAAGACGTTGAAAGAAACTTTTTAATCTTTTCGCGTTTTAACCAATAATGTATAAGGAGTTTCCGGACTTTTTTGCATTTTGAAACATTATGGAATACATTGCTATTTTTATAAGGATATTCTTTTTAGAAAGGTATAAGCCCAAAATAACTAAACAGTAAACATGTATAGATAGATCTATAAATAATTTTGTATAAACTTTTCGAAACCAAATTTACAGCTTTTGAATTTGAGTGAAAGCTGTTCTATTTACGACCCTAACTTAACAAGCAATGTGTTAAAACTAATTTACAAAATCATAATCAGCGAGGCCAATTCATCCCTAATTTTCAAAAGGGTTATCTTCTCACCCTGTGGAATTAGATGAAAATTAATTGATAAGTGCTCACTTTATATTCATAACATCAGTTTCGGAGGTAAGGTTCAACCAAATTTTCAAACAAGTTCGTCTTTGTTAACCTGTTCAATGCCCTTTTTGGTACAGCCAGCCTTAAGGCTGTTAGACACTGAAATTTATAACGTACAGCGAAATATATTATACCTTCATAAAACGCTGCTCATTTGACAAATTAAAATTACTGCCAATTTGTCAAAAGTTAATGCTAATAGCAGTTATCTAGCCGCCGTATTTTATGACCTTAGGTACTTCTAAAAAGCTGTAATTTATGTCTATTAAAGTGAACGTTGTAGGAAGCTCGCAAATTTTTTGCTCATAAAATTATACATAGAGACAGAATAAATCACAATGGTAAAGGCATGTGTTTTAAGGCTATCACTTTTAATTTACACATTAACCTACCTAATGCGAAGCTACTTTATATCACTGGTGATGTGATAGCTTTAAGATTTATCATCTAACGTGTAAGTACAAAACGTAACATAAACTGCGGGTTTCAGGGGATTGCCAAAACCAGGCAATTTAGGTTATTGAGCCAATACCCATTAAACACTACGTATACAAACAGCCACATTCACACCTAGTGCCCATATTTCAGTACTCTCCACAAAACCCAAGATTTCCACGTCAAGAAAAGGTATCCGAGATTATTCTAAATACGTACTTTTCGACGCCATTACAACGAGCATCGAATAACACACATTATTCCTGGCTTTATTTACAGCCAAAGTAAATCCAGAAGCCGGGGATTGCTTTCAAACGAGTCGATTCCGTGTTCCAAAATGTCCGAAGTTATTTATTAGTCAAGAAGATACCCGGCACTTTGTGAAAAAACCTTCGATTCTCACCGACCGCCAATATCTCTGGTAACCACCGAAAAAAGAGAAAAACGAAAAAAAAGAACATCGATGTTGACTTTGTTTTTCCATTACTGGAGCGGGACGGATATACAAATTGACGTATAGTTGGCTCTGTTTTACTTGCTTGATCGGGTTGTAAAGTGTTTGGAAAACTTGAGTATGGATTTTAGAGGCCCCATTTTTTTAAAGCTAAAGGGATTTGTTTGCGGTTTGCTGCTAGTACTCGTTATTTGGACAGGAGATTCTTTTTATGAGCTTTTGGCCCCGTTTTCTGGGTTAACGAACACTCCGTAAGGCGAGTGAAATACTACGGAAATAATATTACGTTGTACGTTAGAGCAGTGTTTTTGTAAAAAAACTACTGACATATTTTTAACAAGCTGGTACTTTTTAACGACCGTATTAAACATAATAAGAAAATATATTCATGTTACAGATATGCTATCCGAAAAAAAAACGCATTTCCTAACAAATAAACACTGCTCAATCTTATTATTACTTGTTTAAATAATAGTTAACTTCTTACCTATCCAATCAAACTACCAATCTAGGTATAAAGTTTCAAAGACGCTAAAAGGCGTTTTCTTGTTTAAAACCTATTAAGTGTGAAATCATTTTAAAATTAAATAATCAAAACCGTCCCGAGTTTTAATATTTCATAACAAAACCATCTGGTAGTTTTTCATCGCGCTCTTCTTAAATTGGCTCCGGATCCATTTCTGTTGACAACTTTATCGAGCGGTTCCGATAAATTGCGGCGAGGGAAAACTAAATAAATCCGAGAGGGACTTTAGATAAGGTAATGGCTTCAATAATGTCTGCCGACTGCTGTCGTCGTAATGCAATAAGAAAACCAGCGAGCCAAACAGACTACAGACTTAAGCCGCACTTATTTTTAAAGTTATAAATAAAACGTTAGAGAAAAACTTGTACAACTTGGAAAAACTTGTTGAAAACACTCAAACAGATTAAAATACAAATGTCGAGTTCAGAGAATGATTCGGGGATTAAATACAAAATGATTTTACTTTGTAACTCTGAGAATAAAAGGTTTTATCTGTATCTGGAGTTAGGGCATTAACAATTAATAAAAATTAAAATGTCTTCCTGTTAAAACTTTGTTAAATCCAAATTTTGTTAATTCTTTCTGCTTCTCAATAATTAATTAGTTCCAGGATTTTTCGCGTTTCATTTCAAAACTCCTTTATACCGGCACCTTGGAGTGGTATAAGACAATCTAGAAGGTAATGGAAAATGTCTGTACTTCAATTCCACGTCGTCGATAAAATTGATGGACTTTTTAAAAGGCTTGCCAACTATGCTGTTTCACCGTTAGTTCCTAGACTATTGTTACTTTCAATACTCCGAAGCTAACTTCGCATCGCGTCTCGAGTCGTATCATTCCACAGTGAAATGAGAAGACAAACTCATTTGCTAGAACGTTCAAACTTAAACTTACGAATTTCGTATCGACTTCCGTACAAAGTCGCACCGCTCTGAAGTGAGCTGAATCACCTGTAACATCACTTGGACACTTAAAACAACAATAAAAACAAAACTTCCCTGTATTCACACTATTGAGAACAAGTTCAGAAGAAGGGGAGTCGACCAAGTTTGAATAATGTTCCGTGTCGAGATACCACACTTATTTTGTTAGAGTTTTGGGAAGTTGTAGCAATAGATTTGATACCTTTTTCTATTTCTGTGCTACAAAATGCGAGTTACGAAAGTTGGGTGATATCGTTTTATTGATAGAGTTATTTAGTTATAAAAGTTATAACGAAATTAGTAAACAATGAAATGTTACTATTGGCATATAAAAATTGCTAGATACAATAAAAATAAACCGCTTCACCCCAAAAACAAGTTCGAAGCTTATCACATCCCCAACAAGATATCTCCAAAGATTGTTCTCAAACCAAAATCTCATAGAACCCGCCGAACATATAAAAATGGATCGCAAACTTGCTTCCGATCGCTTCTTATAAACCAAAGCCTGGATAAAGGTATACATTGAGTCCTCGCCAACGAAGATTAAACTTGTTTTTAGTTCATCGCTGCCTTAATATTGTTCGCTAAGACTTAAACACCACATAAAGTTATACAAGTTACATAGTAGACACGCAACAATGACTATTACTGAAGATAAAGTAGGTACGACGAGTTTTAGAAACGGTAGACGGGGAAGTAAAGGCTTAAAAATTATGGCGAACTCCAGTTAAGCTGTTAATGAACTGAAGGTATTAAGTTAAGTTTATAGTTAAGGATCAGAGAAAAAATGAAAGATTTGATGCTTTGACGAAAAGAGATTTAGGTGCAATTTTAATTTTAGTAATTGATTATGCAGTCATTTAATATATAACAAATTTATTGCAGTCAAATAGTTCTTGTACCTTTTTGACACAATCGTATGGAATTTTCCCACTTGGTTGGGCGTTCGTATCGAATAAGGGCTTTCGCCCTCTCTTTTGCGATCTTCCATGACTTTCTAGTATTTAAATCGATGTCTCACATGTAAGTAAAGATACATATAAATAATCTTGAGTAAATAAGCCAATAAATGCATATCGTTCCTAATTTCCTTGAAATTTATTGTAATAATATCACTAGATCCATGATAACGTACTTCATACGAAATCAATTTACTAATATAGGGTTACATTATCCAATTAAATTGGTCTTAGCTTGCGATGTATTTGGGAATCGTATCAAATGTCGTTAGGAGCAAGGGTGGACCCAAAGGCCAGAGAAGGTTGGGTTCGTCGATTTATTTTTATTGCGAGTCCGTTTTATTTTCAAGCTGTCTGATGTTTCCCTATTTTCGGGATCGTTAACGGGGAATCTGCTAATCTTTTTTGCACATCAACAATAAGCGATGCGATACGTTGCGGGCATGCTACAATGTAAATAAAGCTATTACAGCGGTGAGTATGTGGAGTATGTAATCAATGGAGTGACGGCGACGTGATAAAACAAGAGGATGCGATTAAAAGTTTTTTCAAGACAGATGTGCCAACAATCAATGCTTTTGTGTGCTAGTGACGCAGTTTATCTGCGTATCACCACATGCCCCTTTAGAATAACGGCAGCTAATTAAAGTCACAAAGATGTTCCTCCACCCCTTCTAATTATGACAATTTACAATCACAATCGTGCTGATATTCTCACCTTTAGTCACAATACTCCGTGGGACCTCGCTTTGTTTTAATTGCAATAATTTTGAAGTAATCATCTCGAGAACGACCGTGTTTTGTTTTTTAATCTGTGAACATTCGAGTGTATACGTTACGCCAATCAACCGTGTAGCGTGGACGGTAAAAATGCGAATCAGAATAACGATTCAAATCCAGGGGAGGCGCCCGGGCAGTAGTGCGAACACAATAGAGCTCATCACTGGGTATAGGACACCGAACCATGTTACTACGGAGTCGATACGAATTTATATTAATTTCCTGCCGTAACTAGCCGGGTCCGAGTTGAGTGGAAACTGTTTCTATACTCGATACCAGTTCAGAGATTAGTTACGAGGTCAGACCCGACGTTATATTAAAGTTCTAAATAATATTGTTAGAATTTGTAATCAAAATCTTACACGCATGACTTTCAACGTATCTTCTAATTAACATGTTATTTTGTATTTCTATACACTATTTAAAATGGTATTTAAAAATGTTTATTTAGTTAATAAATTATTGTTCATAGCCCTTATTAAAAATCATTGTTTACATTTATAAAACAAACACCTGACCATCTTTACTCATTTATGACACAAAAAATTACTTCCAAATTTCCATTATAATTTGTTTACGTAATCCAAATATACTAGTCCGAGAGCCGGCTGACCCGTTCGAAACATTGCAATAGCCACGGAGTATAAACTCCCTCACTAATTTTACCTCGACCACAGAATTTCTATTCGCGCCAGCAATTGCATAGCGAATGAAACAGGGTAACCAGAAATAGGTGGAGAACTGAAGAGAAACACACGTGCTTGCGAAAAGGTATAGCAGATTCGGGGTATTGCGCCCCGTTTAATTTGACTTTGATTTGTATGGCAAATGCGAACGCAATGACTTATTATTGATTTTGCTTACCTATTAAACAATTTTAGGTGAAAACAACCCTTAATCTAATCAATGCACCTATTATACGGGGTGTAAAACTGGGCATTTGGAGGGGTAATGGTTATGTTTTGAGAAAAAAAATGTTTTTATGATAACAAAAAAAAAACAAAAAAACTTAATTGTACAAAATTGCGTTTATACTATCAGATTTTGCGATGATTTCAAATTAAATAGGGTTTTAATTTAATTTGCAATGTAAAAAATTGCATCTGCACCAACAGTTGATGTGTGAGCGATGATTTCAAACACCGAATATCACTTTTCAATCCTTAATAACTTTTTTAAATTGGGTTTTCTGGGAATACTGTTAGTAAATTTTTTTACTATTGAGGCTTCAGAATACATGGCTTCGGAAGTGGTCTTTTTACACCCGTTCTACTTTTTCGTAAATAACTAAAAATAAAGAGAATAAATTATGCTACGCGGGAAAAAATAGTCAGTTAAAATACTTACACACATTTCAACTATCTCCTTACAAAATGAGATAAATAGGCGCTTCTAATTTTTATATAAAATATGTTATTTTTAGAATGACAAATAATGTTAACTGATAATTACATAACTTAATCTAATCACATTAAATAAATTAAAACCAAGAAAAACAAGTAGTTGGTTACCCAAAAAAAACTGTACAAGCAAGTCCTTAGCGTTTATACTTTAAATCACACTAACACACAACACATTATTTAATTTGAGTGCTTTAAATAATTGGTTTTAAATGAATGATACACAGCAAAGCGGTTGCCAGTAATTTCGAACAGCAAACAATTGTAATTGCATTGCAATTGTGAATTGTAATGGAACTGGATTGTTTTAGATATATTGTATTTATTGGGCTTGATAATCATTTCACTGGTCACAGAAATACAACATTTACATGCTTAATGCATTAGTTTAATAAAAAATACTCAATTTAGTGTATGTTATAGTAGAGCAACAATTTTAACGAGATCAATAAAATAGATCAGTAGCGAACAAAGAATTTTGAGAAAACCTCGTTTTTCTTTATTTTAGGCGTTTATTTCTAAACTTCTGTAAATATTCTTTAAAAAATAACGAAGTATAAAATCGAACCGCTTTACTTTATGTAACTGTTAGAGCTCGTAGTTTTTTACCTTTAGCAATATTTTACGTCAAAATTTCTTTACATTCATACAATTTCAAGTAAAGAATTTGTGTTTTTTATATAAAGTTATCAGTCCTATATGCAATTATATTTAATCTTTAAAGTTTATTTGCCGAATCTTGGGACAAATGAATGAATAAATGTAACGTTTGAATTTTATTTATTTATTTTAAACCATATAATTCCTCGTAAAACGTGACTACCAATAGAAATACAAGCCAATACCTCCAACAAGAAAAATAATAAAATATGAAACCTCAAGTCACGATTTCGTTGTTTATTCTTGGTACGAGTATGACTGAACTCTAAGATAAACTTGGTATAATAGGAGAGCATAAACTAACAAACAAGATTTACCCGATGAAAAGTTGGGGTCGCACCTTCATCCTTCACGTATTTTCGCTCTACAATAAAGTGTGTCCAGATTTACCCTGAATTTTACCTCCAAGAGTCGGCAGCTACCTACCCCGGAGCCTTATTCTGCTGAAATATTAATGAAAAATGTAATGGATAGATGCCACACAAACACTTTTGAAACTTCTAGTTTACTGTAGCCGTTCCAAGAATTGATGTTCACCAAATAAATATTATACCATAATTGTATGACTAAGGGCTGGTTTTTCAACTATCAGATAAATTCTATTCGGCAGCTAAGTAATATGTTTCGTAGATTTACGCGATCATTTTTATTTGAAATTAAACTCATTTTAACGGGTTTTATTGTGTGAACTCGGCAAATTATGGGAGAAAAATTACGGAACAGATGGCGGTGAATTCGAAAATCGTTTTTTACTATACTCTATGTAGACGTCAAACATCTCAGATTTTACTCTTAGTTTTTGAATTTAAAATGCTAATTTATTAATTTTGAATTTATCGTCGTAGATACTGGAAAAAGGAACGCAGGTCTCCGCGCATTCTCAAAAATTGACATTCATTACATCTGGTTTTTAACAGTTCTTCCAACGATAAAAAGATTCAGATTTCAATAGGTTACCGTTAAAATGTAGCAGAATAAGGCCCGGAATTACCCGCCGATGTCCCACGGAAAGCCAGGATTACTCTTCATAATGCTGATCAGTAACATATTTACTGGCAACCCCGAGTTATCACGGGTTTTGTACGACGACCTCCTTTCTTAGAATCTCTTTGAGAAGATGAAGTATCGTAATAATGTGAAGGAATTTCAGTTTAGGACAATTTATCATTGGTAACAAATTTGTAAGCTTTGTTCCGTGTTTATTTATATTGATTTTTGTTACATCAGAGTAATTCGACTTCAAATACTGTATTAATAATTTATTAGGTACCTACTGAACGATAACAGTAAAGTTATAACAGCAAAAAATAAGTTTGAAAATAGGAATTCACCCGCGCTACTAAAAGTCGAAAAGATTTCCCACAACAAAACGATTTACCAACGAAAACTGCCAAACATTCCTGAAATGTTCGCACGTAAACCATCGTGGCTGCAGTTTTTTAATCCGAAAATGTATTTCATACACCGAAAACTCGCGGAATAAATCTAGCCTAGGAAAATAGTAATCCCTATTAGCCGTAGGTTTATGTTGGTATAGAGATCCAGTGTTGTTGCTTCATACGAGTTTACGAGCAATGAAAACTTGGGTCGGACGGCGGGTAATTATAGGATCACTTACAGGCTCCACTTCTTCGAATCCCTTACGAGGAAAGGATTCGGTTGTAAACGCAGGCGCACGTGTGAAATAAAAGATTATTGTTTTTGTGACTCGTCGTTAGTCATTTATAGCTGAGAGATTCAGTGTTGTCGTTTGTTTGGAATTAGAACTCGTAGGTCAAAGTAATAGACATTATTTTACTATATTATTTTGAACTAGAATAGAAGTTGAATAACTAGAAGAAGTGTTTTCGAGGATACAATGCATTAGATTACTATATAAAAATACTGCCTCGTGAAACGCTAGTAATTAAAATAAGAAATACTTAATCTATGCACGGATAACCAAAACCCGCCAAGTTCTCCTGACTCCGGGAACAAACCGCAACGATCTCCGACTTTTGTTCATAAAACATATTTGACATAAAACATTCACAGTGGAATATTACGAAGGCTATATTTTATTTCATTTCGCAAACTTATTTTAATTTTCCATGTTTTATGCCCAAATGACGTTGGCACAGTTCCAAATACTTGGATTGTTTTGACTTTGGCCCGTCGCTGGTACACGATCGATAGCGTCAATGAAATCTGTATGACGTTGTGATTAATCAAAATTAACGATACACGTCTGTCCCTAGACGGTGACTCTTAATTAGGTCAGTGATTATCACATATTTGCCTTTATATTTGGGGTATGACGTGATCAAACATAAGGTATGAAGGACATGTTGCGGTTAATATAACATCAAATTACCGACTAATTTTGCAAGGTTCAACGCTTTAGTTCAAGGAATATTACGCTTATTGAAATAGTTGCAAAATTAAGTATGAATTTTGTAATAGGTAAGTAGGTTGCTGATAATGTTGATAACGGAAGTCTAATAAAGGTCAAAAAATATATAACTGAAAGATTTAATTACTTTTAATGGGTAAACTGAAGTCACATCATTTGTAGTGTACAGTAGTAGTCTTTTTTCTGGTAGTGTAGGAAATTTAAGATTGACGTTAAATAAAATAATCTCATGATTGCAAAATCAACCCTAAGAAACTATTATCTATAATTGTGTATAAACATTTTAACCAACAATCTACTGTTATCTTATATCGATTTATGTAGAAAATATTTTATTAGATTTGAGAAATAATGTCAACCGTTAAGCCATTATGAAGCCTTAATTACTGCATTGAATTTGTGCCGACATTTAACCACATTGACATTTTATTTATTTGCGAATTCAGATTGCGTTTCATACACATATTATACTGATGATTCTACTGATACAAGTGAAATAGGTCATTTACAAACATAACTTTTAGTTTATTTGCTCATGTTTCGTTTGAAGATAAAAGTCATTAAACTTACTGCAAAGTTTCTAGGAAATAGGTAAAGTTGTTTTGTGCTAAGCCTGGACAAAACCACAGTCAAACCACTAGCTCTGTAATACCTATTATGAAACCTTCCTTGTGGTTATCCTTTGCGTTTTATACAAAGTAACCTACGTCTCTCTATTTTTAGTAGAGTAAGCAAAACCTTAATTTCAGATTCAGCAAAGCTAGCTCTACCAAATACCTTAATAAGGTAGCAATAGGGTTTATATAGTCAAATTCAATAAACGATCCACAAAATAGCCCTATAATTAAACGATTACGACTGCGTTTGAGTCACTGAATGGATCTCAAATCATGTCGATATTGATGCGTAGTCGATATTAATTGTCTATCGACGAAATGAATGACGTCACTGATGAATAAACTATCAATTCGGACGTAAATCAGTCTCAACTAGCATCTAGAGTGGTAGGAGCTCGATAAGCTCGCGCCATAGAGACAAATGGGATGCTGCAGGACCACCAATGTAGAGAGAGCTACCTAACTCAGCTCCCAATATAGCTAAGGGCCTATTGAAGACACTAATAGACTAGGTGATTACGGACGATTTTCGGAATGGACGAAATTTGAAACGAGAATTACAACACCGTACATCATTACTTATAACAAGTGATGGACTTCTTAAAGAAATACAAGGTTAAATGGATGTTAAAACAAGCTCGGTTTGTCACAACTTTTTTAATTGAAACGTTCGCATATATTTTCAAACAACTCTATTGTCATGGAAAGTTGTTGTTCTCATTCGAAGTACTCTTTTTGTCGTCAGTATCATATTCGAATATAGGCAGGAAATAGGATTAGCCGTGCTGCCTTTGTCACGGATGATTGGGTTATGCGTTTTGTCGTGTTCGTGCCTCCCAATTGAAATTGTCAACTAGACGCTTTTTCGTAACACAAAGGGAACAGTGGGGATGAGTGGTGTAACAGTCTTATCTGGCTTAGTGTTGCTTTAATTAGAAAATAGAGAGCTTTTATGGCATGGCGTAGTTGTAAGGATACATTATCAGAACTGATTTAGGTGTTGATGGCTATGTTTAACTACTTAAGTAAATAAATTGTAAAAATACCGCTTCCGAAGCCTGAAACCATGAATTCTTGAACTTCAACAGTAACTAGACTAACAGTATACCCAGAAAACTCTCAATTTTTAAAATATATTAAGGATTGAAAAGACATATTCGTGGCTTGAAATCAGTGCTCACACATCAACTGATGGTTCAGGTGTAATGCTTTCCATTGCAAATTTAATTAAAACACTGTTTAATTAGACTTTATCGCGAAATCTGTATAAATGCAAATTGAGTACAATTATGCAAAAAAAATATTTTTTAGAACATAAAAATATTTTTTGTCTAAACTACCCCTCTAGCAATGCCCTGTTTTTGTTTTCGGAAGCAGTCTTTTTACACCCCGTATTAATCATTTTTTCTATATTTAAACAGATGGAGCAAGTACGAATTCATATAAGTTAATATTAAAAACCCCATACTTCGTTTGCTATACATATCATATTCCTACTTTACATACTTACTGAAATCAAACAAATCCATATATCCATCCAACCAGTATATTCTTACCTAGTATTGAAATTTAAAAGAAGGTATATTGTACATTTTATAGCATTCCGATTTTAAAAAGGGGACGCAACGCAATCCTTTTCCGACTCGCAAAGTTAGGTATATGAGCACCTATAACGTAACTTAAGAAGCGGAAAAGTGAATTCAAATCGAAACTTTAAATCCGGCTTCTATTGTCGGGTAAAAGGTCAAGATTCAGGTAAAAGTTTTTATGCAAAACTTTTAAAGGCTTTGTTGAATTAAATAAATTGGAGTGTATGTTTGGGTTAGAAGGAAAATTTATTAAATAAGTGTAAGAACAAGTAATAGGGAAGAAAAATTATGTTTAAATATTTATTCTTAATATTTTGGGTGAAAACATTAAGCTGATGGAATGGCTATACAAAATAACTGCATTAACAAACTTAACTTGTTATTAGTCACTAATTTCTCAACGTGACCACCATCTGTCGTAATGTCATTTCCGTCAGCCTAATAATGTCCCCTTCACAATTAGATCATCATTTACAGGCATGCAATATATCACAGATATGAACAAACTCGCTGCCGACAGCCTCACGTCCACACATTTTGATTAAACTAAACACACACCAAGCCCTACGTCAGTTCCACTACCAGATACGCTATGATAAGCTATATTGTTCACAGCCACCATGAATAATAGACCATCAAACTATACTGCCGCCGTAGACCCTGACGTTGACGAAGATGACCGATAAATCCAAGCACACAAAGTTACGACGCGTCAAAATCACCAGCGAATATATTCAGAAACAATATTAATCAGCTAAGAGACCTTAAATAAAAGCAGTAAAAAATCTGCGCAAAAAACACGAAACGAAAACTCGCAGATTTACAATCAATTGTTTGAGAATTTGGGAAAAAAAACGACATCAATTTTTACACAAATTGCTAACAATAAAATAGATAAATCATTACCGGCAATTTTTAACTCCTTTCTATATAAAAACAATAAAGGGGCGTGTCCGTTGTACAGTGAATCGTGCGCACCGACACGCGTGCATGAGCATCGTCGGATCCGGTGATTTATTTGCGTTTCGTGTCCAACAATGTTGTTTTATAGGTCCATCATTGTGTAGAGATGCGATTCACCAGCGGCACCGCGGCGCACAATCACAAATACGCCATCGTATTATGTATACGCTCCGTATGAATGGCGTAATGTGCCCGCGATAAGCGGTTGCATGCTGTAAAACTGTGATTGTCAGGAATAGTGTTTTAATTATTATGTACAGAGAAGTATAAGCCACTGTAAACCATCCTCTTATAACAATCTGTCAGATTTAAAGTGCTTAATTTCTTGTCAAAACCGTATACCTGTAAATCAAAGAGCATATCTGCTCACTGAGTTCAACGTTGCAACAGTGCACAACAAAGTTTGAGACTTCCATCTCAAAGACATCAAAACCACATTACCATTTAAACACGATGCAAAGTTACTGCACTCAAACCGCTCCTGATTTGAATTTAGTATTTGATTGGAAACCCGGCTTCCACCGCACATATGTCTCCGGCAGCCATCAGGAAAATATCGGTCGCATTTACACCATCCCGAAGACATTACAAAGGCTATTTTGCCGTATCTAACGTTTCCTCGGATTTATTTAACTTCCAACGCCTTACCAGCTTCGAAAACGATAAAAATGTCAACAAGGAAGGTTACTTCCTAACCAATACTTACCATCCAATTCGTTTGTAACCGATACATTATTGTCGTGGATCGCCGATTCCGTTTATTTATCTTTATCCGGACTCGAATAAATCGTTGCGCCTCGGATTAATGACGTCATCAATATTGCTCGCAAAACCAATCGAAGCCTACCTTGGTAATCAGATTATGATAAATATCCTACTACATAATACAAGAGATAGTTATTGCAATCTTCTTTACCTTAAAGACTAAATTAACTTCTAGTCAGTTTATTTTTATTAATTGAATGCGAGTTTTGTAACTACACAGATAGATAATGAATGAAAGTGGTTCATTACTGAAAAAAGGCGTTCGAGGAGGAATAAAAATTTGTTGGGTTATAAATTAACCTGCCGGGGGCTCGGCCCGCAATCTGCATTAGCCGATAGGGTTATCAGCTAGATTTTACTATAAACAACCTAAAGTTAAGTTTACCCCTTTACTTTTTTAATGCGTTATCATAAATACTTAAAATATGACTAAACAGTATAAAATTACGTTGTTTATATCTTGATAGATACTTACATCCACTTCCACAACTGTATGATACTTATGAATATTATTTGCAAAGGTAATACCAAAAATTCAATCGCAAAAATTAAAATTATTTTCTTATTTAATTATAGTTGCATTTGCAAAGTTCCGATCACTAGCCTATTTTAAAGTTGTTTTTTCACGTTTACCTATTCAGCATGCAATTCCTTGAAACGTTGCGGACCGTTCCGCCAAATTGGCAACCCTGGAGATCGACGCACTTCTTCCTGCGATCAAATGAAATTTCATGGGCGGTCGCCCGCGGCACTCGGACAAAGAGAACCAAGATATTTAAATCCAACGCTTTTAATCCTTGAACTTTTTTGTCCTTGCGGCGACTTTATTAAAAATCGGATTTGGATTATGGTTATTAAATAGAAAAAGTTAATCCAATCCGGAAAGTGGAAATTGAATTACAAATCTCATCCCGAGTCCATTTTAGGGGGTATCATATTTAGATTTTTTAGGTATAAATTAAAAAGTCAATCACAAATTCAAATTACTTATAACTGGTTGTATTTATAAAAATCTACTAATGTTATATTCGGAATTTTATCTACAAGTAATTTAAAAAGGAAAGCTCAGAAAACAAACAATTAATTTCACAAAATAACCTTAAAAATTCCGATAGCAAAGCAAAGAATCGCAATCAGAACCTTTTGCAAATACCCCCTTTTGTTAATATACTTTTTCTCGATTTGTTTTGCAGTTCACTGCTGGCATTGTCTGACCATTTTCCGATTCGCGTGAACTAAAGCAGCAATGTACATTGGAATCGAGCTGGCGTGTTCGAATGGGTGTCTAACCCTCTTGGGTGCTAATCGAGCAATTTTTCTTCGAGTTATTAACGGCAAATGGGAATGTTCTCAAGCCGTTGCGTTCTCGAATCGGTTTTCTTATAGATGCCATTGAATTTTTAAACAAATTTTTCGAACCGGCAAGCGTCTTCACGAATACCCATTTCCTGTTATAGCCGAAGAACCTTACGGCAACGGTAAGCGTTTATAAATTATTTTTAGGGAGCCAGCTATATTGCATTGGTAATTATAGGAAGGTATCGGGATTTATTTTCTCAGAACATTCATTTTTTACTGGAAGAATGGTAGGGAGCCCTTTGCTCAGCAGTGGGATGATACGGGCTAATATAATAAAATAATAATAATAATTTATTTTTTACTAAAACTAGCATTTTGGTTACCTAAAATGTTCCTAGTAAATTTTATTAAAAGAAACTACACATACTTTATTTAATTAAACTTTATTAACTACACAAAAGAAGTTTAAACTATAACAGAAAAAAGTCGGCACGTAGATACTTCTCTTTGATGCACAAAAACATATTTCCCTTGAGTGACATTAACGTTCCAGAAGAGTCCACACCATTCCAATGCTCTTCTGAAAATTAGAAGAAAAACTCAATAAATCCACAAAGTAAAGCTGCTAGGAACAGATAACAAATGCCGCTAAACCGGACGCTACACAGCTAAAGAAAATCTCACGATTTTACTACGCTAATGTGACGCGAAACAGTGTTAAAGAATAAACATTAAACTGGCAAAACTTTTAAGAGATAAGCAAATCGCGAATCTTCCTTAAATTAAGGTGATATTTCGTCCAGCTTTTGAAACAAAGATTTGTGTACTAGATTAAGATCTAGAATGAGGTAAGGAGGGGTCTTGTTCCTACGTTAGATACCCTATTTCTAAGATAGACTATGTGGCTTTTTTTGCAAGTAAACCATTACCTTTACTTATAAAAAGATACTTATAAAATACCTACATATTTATCAGAATTTCTGTGAACTCTACTATTAACTCCAAGAATTAAGATCACCGAAAGTATACTATTTTAATTAAAATCTGTAATTTTTTAAAGAAATTTTCAAATATTATATGAATAAACTGCTCTGGAATACCTGCATAAAATACCTACGTTATTAATTTCTCATTTGTAAAGCGCGATGTTCTTTATAAAAAGGAGAGAGAGTTTTGTAAAAAGAAGACCTTTATTCTGATGTTGAACAATACACGGTCACTTGTATGAGAAATATAATGAATTTTACAATTTTAGGACGCCAGATAGAAAGGACAGTCACAATGAAAATAAGGCAGCATTTTATACATTTTATTAAACTATATTTTTTGTGTAAATATTCAAAGACTGATGGTTCATTTAATGCACACATAAATTGCCAAAAAAAGTTTTATTTAACCAAAAAAGAACGTGTAATTCTGTAAACAAATACATTTCATAAATGTGGCTAGGTAAACGTTTAAAACATTTCCAGGATTATTAAATCATTTTTAAAAAACCATGAACTTAATCGATGTTACAACTAAGCAATGATTTGAGAGTCGAATTACCTACCTAAGTTGTAGTAAAAAGGCTGACTGTACTGGCGAGAAGAAAATGAAGTAGTTTTGTGGTAGCCAACGTGGCCAGGCAACGTTTTGTGTCTGCTACATTTTTAATCCGAGATAATTTTAGCTGCACAAGGAAAATCAGAGCAAAATTGCAATTGTAACACCATTTCCTTTTTAAATTGTCCCAGGACTTACTTATGTTTTAAACACCAAAAAATAAAGATACCTACACCAAAAAATATTTCGAAATAATGATTTAGATAATAACTGTCAGAACCATAACAATATCATAGAGGAACAAATTTAAACTGCTGTATATTCAAACTAGGTGGTGAATTGCAGTTTATGAACCGCTCCACAAATCACTATTTACATCTCTGCCTTTCTACAAAATAACTTGCCATGCTCCAAACTAGCGCTGTTTGTATTTGTAATTAGCAGTTTCAAAACGGAAGTGTACCTAATTCCGTTATTTAAATGCAACCTCACCGGTCCATTTCAAACAGCCAGACAAACTACGTTATTTACCTACTGAAGGCAGATAATCAATGTTTACTGCTCCTAAATGAAGGCACTTCCAATCAGAAAAGAAACAATCCGTTAGTTTGTTTACAGATGGGAGCGTCAAGAGCAGCGTCTTTCGTCCGTCGTATCGTATCGATAGAAACTAAACTTACCTTTTTGTCAGAACTTTAAAACTTGATAGCAACCTACTAACTTTCATTAACAATAACAATTATAACGTATCATCTCAAGAAGCTCTTAATCGCAAGAAGGCCTTACCTGAAACGTATTAAACTTACCCCCATGCTAGCTCAGTGTGAATTGGAGGATCTGGTTAGATGATCATCCCCAATGTGTATAAATTTCAATTTTCAACAATTTTCGTATAAATAATACTTGCTTTCCTATTCAAATCATCCACAGCTTAAGATGGGTCTTCCGATTCTTTTAACTTTTGGTAGATGTAATCGTGGTGTTTGTTGAGCTAATTTAGATGTGATGAGCAGTAGAGGACACTATTACTCTTCATTTGGTTCTTTAACTAAAGGATAACCAATAGATTGCGATACCCACGGCACGATAAAAGGTGACAAATACTAAACCGAGATCTATCAGTCTTCTTTTGTGGTAATTCAACCTTCATTTTCACGTTACTATCCCTCAATAAAGAGGTAAAAAAAGGCAAAAAATTGCAGCTAGCATTACGAGTTTATCTTTTATTTCTACCGGATTGAAGAGAACCGTATGTATTTTCAACAAGCATTTCGTTCGCGGCCGCCAGACTTGCAGATAAACGCTCCATTTAATACCCCTCTTAGAGTATAACCCTACTTTATTTCAGACATTTTTAACTTGCCAACGTTATTGCTAGGTCTTAGTTCTCAAATTACACGTAAAAGATTGGGTTTCTTTAAGTATCTATACACTCTATCTTTAAAATAAATATCACAAGATTTGTTACACATCTAATTTCTTATACATATAGGTCGATTATAATAATGAACATGCGTCACATTTCCATAAGTTTTTTTAAAGTATATCTAGATATATTCTCTTTGTAACTAAATGAATATTAAATAATTGCATTTAATAAACAAATAACCAAAAGTAGTAAATATTTGTTTAAAGCGCGAAAGTAGTAACAAATTATTAAGCCTCTTAATAGGTTAATGTTATTTTCACCATGTCAAGTACACCTACGCATGAAGCCAGATACTGTCAGAGCAAATATAAACTGAGGTCTAGTCCAGTGAAACTTTTCACGCTAGTACAAACCTAGTAATAGTTGGGCAACTAATCCAAGTTTTCCTTTACAAACTAATGAGACGAGTTTCATTCAGATCTCCAAGTTTGCTCTGAATAGCTTGAATGTCAACGAAAAAATAGCTTCTTTCAAAACTTTACCTTGCCTATGCTTTGAATAGCAACATGTTAATTTGCTAAGCGATTGGAAAATGTAAATTATTATATCTTAGAGAAATAAGGTATCTTATTTTAGCTAAAGTGAAATCAGCAGATTAGCCTCCATTAAAAAGACAATAACTTCTAAAATTCAAACGCTCCTAATTCCAAAAACCGTTTTTCCCACACGAACCGCACTATCACTTTTATCTGACTAGTGCAAAGTTAATGACGCGTTCGAAGGCCGAGTAAACAAAAGAGTAGGTATCCCGTATAATGGAAATTACATACCCCCGGGTTGGAATCAAATTGACAGAAGAGGTTGAACAAACGATGCGGGCAGACCGGGCCGGGCCGTGGTCCCGCCAACGTCGAATATTAATCGTTGGGTAAAATCGCTTTTATTTGCCTTTCTCATCTCATCCGAGAGTTTACCAGTCTTCTGGGAGTATGCCATGTCAAGCTCACAAGTCAGTAAAGGGATTTGCCATTGGGTAAAAGGTTATTTTTTAACACATTCGGGGGTAATTTTTTACACAACGTGTTGAGAGTAACTAGCACAGAATTTATATACGTTTTTAAATAAAGGGATGTAATATTAGTTTTTGTTGGATTTGATAATTGAATGGTAATAACAGAAAATAGGATAACGTTAAATCGCTCTAACATGCGTACCTATTTATACATAAAGTTTGATGCTCACCAATACATAAAATTTTCTTGAGACATCTTACTAAAGGAGAACGTTGATAACGACTGCTCGTAAAGTGGCATAAACTTGAGCTTCAAAATATTTTCCTCCAGGAACTTGTTGCAGAAGGGTAATAGCTGAAATTATAAGTTTATTACTTAACAAGCTATTTCTTACAATAGGCATATAAAACCTAGTGTAAATAAGTACGTAGATACCTCACTACGAACTTGACGGACTACTTTATTCATTCTTTGTATTTCCAATTGTAACTGCGCATCTCCTTTGTATTGTTCGCTAACTTTAAAATGTTCGCCACAAATATCAATCGGTAACACGTATGGGTATCCTGTAACAACTTTGAGTAAAGTCATTTGTATATAACACACTCGGTCTCTCGATTGATTGGAACTCAGACGAGATTTTGAATTTTCGCGGTTGATATGTAAGTTTTTAAACGCTCAGAGGGGGTTCTTTATTAACTTTTGAGATCAATTATTTAGTTCTAATTTCTCTTTGCTTATTTAGTGCCATATGTAGATATCATGACGGGGCTTTCGGGAGGGCCGATCTATGGTGGTCTTCCGTGCAAACCTGGGATCTACATGCGAACGCCTAAATGCCTTCAAATATAACATTTTAATACAACTTGCCTTTATGAGTGCCCAAGCTGCCATCACTAACGACTCCAGCGTTGATACGCACTGGTTTCTTACTTCTCCGACCTTCCCATATTGTACGTAGAATCAAACAAAACTCTGATGTTTTGTATATTTGTCCATAAGGATTCTTCAAAGACAGGTCACGAATCTTGCAAAGAATTAGAACTTTAAAGTTATATCTACTCTGATTAATACACTTTTTCCTTGAGACTTTTCTAAGTTTAAATTCTTGTTAAACTTTTTGATAAATATTTATACTTATTATATATCTTCTAATTTATAAATGAACTTAAGGTAAGCACCTCTTTAGCAAAGTTTTTCTTCATCCATGTTTCATTGAACTGTACATAGTCTAGATTAGGTCTTCCGCAAGGAACCATTAAAATTGACTGGCCAGATTTTTTTTCGTAATCCTCGTTTTTATAGGAGACTAGAGGCCTAGCATACTCCAAATGGAATACATCATGGTTAGCAGCCCAAATGCATTTCACATTAAGATCATGTGTTTTGACCTGTTAAATTAAATACTTGCAACTTATACTAGGCAACCACTCAATGTAATGTACTTATGTTGTTAATAGCACCCATTAGCAATTTAGATCAATCGTACGCACGAATGAAAATTTTGTCGAACTTTAGTAGTTAACCTTTACAATCTATGCTTTAGAGTTTTAAGTGGAGACTTTCTTATTTTAGTTTAGTCATAATTTTACCGCTTAGTAACGAATAGCTCAGCCAACCTAAAAATAAAATCTTTAATATCCACCTTTAAGAAATTTCCTAAAACAATATCACTCAGGGCTTCTATTGGCGTTGAACAAAATAATATATCTGTCGGTAAATTTTTAGCCATACACGTCAGAATTTCCAGTGTTATAATTCCATCCGCAACTATAATAGGTTTTCGTTCCAATTTCTGCTCTTTCTCTTGATTTTTATTGTTTACACCAGCAACACGCTTAGCTTTTTTAACGTCTTTCTTAACATGGCTTTCGCCTAACGAATTCGCTATTTTGAGTAGCAAATATAGAACATCAAACTGATCATCGGCTGCAAAACTTTCTTTGTTAAATTCATTGGGATTTTTGAAGTTCGTCAAAAAGCAAAAGACGTCAGCATCATATATTCTGCAAATTTTAGTACATACTTATAAGGGCTAAATAGGCCAGGCTAAGTAATAATACCTAAGATTGTTCTTACTTTGGTAAATTTGAGGATATATGTATTTGGTTTACACAACCGTAACTGACAGTTTCGAGTTCGGCTCGAAATTCTTCAGCCTTTTCCGTTTCATTAGCATACACTAAGAGAGTAAGGTCCACAGTTTGATCTGGTCCAAAAATGAATCCCGTCAAAATCTTAATAATGAACATTTGGGTAGATGGGACAAAAGGGTTTATCACTAATACCCTCAAAGGTGGTATCCTCGGCGTACATTGAAAATTCATAATTATCCTACAAAAATACATTTCATTATTTTAAGTCGACGACGAGTTTTTTTTATGTAGATTCTTAATAATATCTTTATAGAAAAAGTAGAAAAATTAAGAAATAAGCGTACAGGAGTCCCTTATCAAGTCGTAAAGATTACAAAGAGAATTTTTTTTTATTGAACTAATAATCAATTTCAACGTTTCTGCAAAAAGGCGATTACAGACAAAGCATCAGTAAGTGACCCTACAATTAATACTCCATTTATCCTTTTGAGATACCTATTATAACACACCGTCCGTTATTTCGAGGCTAGGCGGTACGCATTTGGGCCGTGTGTTTAATTTTAACGTACCACGGTGGCGTATCATTATGTCTTTGTTTTGATCAGTAGGCACATTCATACTCTTAACTACACACATCTACCGGACTCAATTTTTTATTGATTCTAAAGATTTTATTCAAAAGCTAATTTTTATGTTATAAGGTAAAGTTATTCCAAAAGGCTGAATCATCTATACTTATATTATAAAGAGGAAAGATTTGATTTTTTGTTTGTTTGAAATGAATAGGCTCCGAAACTACTGGACCGATTTAAAAAAAATCTTTAACCATTCGAAAGCTACATTCATGCCACATTTTCCACAACTAACACAGGCTATATTTTATATTGGAAAAAATAGAGTTCCGTAAGATATTGCCACGGGAAAAACCATTTAGTTGCGGGTGAAACCGCAGGGCGGAAAGCTAGTTTACATACATACAATGAACCCGATCGAGTTCCACACCTGCATACCTATTTATTTGATCTTGCAATCAAAGAGCTGCTCGCAAAGATTATTTGAACTTGGTGAGTAAATACTTTTGCAACCTTTTTAGTTGTTACAATACAGATACTTATCTTACTTACTTGTACAAACATATCTTGTACTTACAGGTAGGTATTGTTTAGATCTTGGTTAATCTGAATGTTATAGGTTAAACTCGTTTGAAAATAACAAACATAAATTCAGCTCCTTCTAACCAAAATCAAATTTACAATCAATAGTAACAATTTTTTACGTGCAGAATAAAATACTTTGACAGTTGTAAATAACGGATCGGCCCTACGACGACGAATATTTAAATCAATCAATGTAGAAAGGACTTAAGCTAAGTTAAAACAAACAACATGATTTGATTGCCATATAAAAAAACGAGTTGTCATTTCTGTGTCAATGTCAAATAATGTCAAAGTCAATGTCAAATTTTCGTTTGACGCGTTGCGATACGGCAACTTGCGATACCGATCAGTCGTAAAATTTTATAAATTAAATGTTTTCTGTGTTTTTATAATTATGGCTGATACGAAAGATGTAGAGGTTTCGTCGGTCGCCTCAACATCGTCCATTAGGTCACAATTATTTGATAGATCTTCATCAGTGTCATCGACTAGAGAGGACAAGTGGCCGGAACTTCTTATTTCAAAACCGGGGACACAAAACAATACTGCCAAATGTAAGTTTTATACCTATTTTATTTTAATACACTGCAAAAATATAACGTTACATCGGCATATGGGAAAACGCGGCTGATAAAGTTCAGACCGAATCGATAACAAAAAATAAGTCATTAGAAATATCCAATGAAAACAAATAAACAATAGGCGTTGATCAGTTTTGGTTAATTGAAGTTCTTATGCAGTAGGGTTTTTCCAAGGTTTTTTTGGTAGTTTCATTATTTTAGTGAATTAACAATCAAGTGCCTAAATTGAATATCAACTAAGAAGAAGTTATTTGAACTTAAAAAATATGTACAAATTTTTCAAACTATCCAATTACTTTTAATCTATGGTAAAAACTTGACACTTTTTATCAGTAATATAAATAAAAAAAAAAACAATCTAAAGCAGAACTAAAATGTTTTGTATTTACTTATTCCTTTTGCAACATTGTATTTGATTGCTCATACTTCCAGGATATTGTAAAATTGGAAAAATATATGCAAGAAAGTTTAGTGTACTTTGCATCGTAAAGATTTTTGTTATTTTATTTAGTCCCTCTTATTAAAAGATGTAATATTTAGATTAGGATATTTTCTATTAAAGTATCAGGTTTCCAAAACTCTACCTATTATAGCAATACAATACCGTACTTATTGTATTTTTTCCATTACAAATCAACTATTTATTGTATGCAATAGCATTTTGAACCAAAACAAGAAATATTTGTACCGTAACATATTATTTGAATAAATTATACCATTATTGTACCACACACACCTGACTTATTAACATGTTTGCCACATCAACTCACATTGATGTAATACAAACATTAATAAATATAAAATAATGATAGTGTCAACATGTAGGTTGGCTTCAAAGTAAAAATTATCTGTCTGCCATCTACCATCTGTGTTCCAAATTTCTTCTCCACACATAACAGTAAGCCAAACTGTCAAATAGTACCACTGTTTGCTAACAGATGGCGTACCCCTATTGTGCTATTGATTTTTCCGCCGCAACATTCAAGACGCGAAAATCAATATTCCTATTTGTAGGCACAGGAAAAGCCCACTTTACTTGTGTTAACCTTGGACGTACGACATTCTGTATTCCCAATATTTACACTAACATTGTATTGTGGAGCCTATAGAGAAATAAACTGCAAACCACGGTGTGAAAAATCTAAGTTAAACAGTGGCATTCGGGCTTAAAGTTAAAACTGCCATGAACAAACCTTAGGGTCACGATTTCCAAACGTGTGATTGTATTTTCGCTTGAAGTTTTAATTTGCAAGTTATTATGCGTTCGCTTACCGCTGTGCGTGGGGTAGATTCTTTGCCTGAGTTACTTTTACCCTCGGGTATAGAGAACCAGAGTGATCATTCGGACGGTGAAATGGCCGGGGCGCAGGATACCATATATCTGTGTAATTTCCGTGTGTCGGTGGACGGTGAATGGCTCTGTCTTAGGGAGCTCCATGACATGGAGATGCAGGACTCGTACATACGACCTATCGAGTCCGGAGTGATCACCTCGCCCGATGATCCTATGCATTCTCTTATGGGTAATCAATTAATCTCCGATCAGGTGACACGGTTATAATTTCCATCACATTTGACGAAAATTTTATCTTTATAGCCCGAGATCCTGTAGTGGTGGAGCGAAGCAATCTCGTTAATATATCGAAGTTGATTGTGAAAGAGCTAATTGAGCAATCATTGCGCTATGGACGGATGTTAGACAGTGATCATTTACCGCTCCACCACTTTTTTATTGTTTTGGAGCACGTTATGAGACATGGGCTTAAACCCAAAAAGGTAGGCACCAACTTAAACCATCTTTGTTATGCATTACTTTTAAATCTCTTATGTTAACTAACTAGTACCGTTTTAGGGACTTCTTGGTCCAAAGAAAGAATTATGGGATATCCTTCAAATGGTTCAGAAATATTCTCTGGAAGCAGCTGATATTACTGCCAGCGTTCGGGATTTGCCCACTGTTAAGTAAGTACAAATATTTTAATCTTTTCGTGAACATTTAAACTCTATAACTAAGGGCATTGGTGTTATTTTAGGACAGCTATGGGTCGGGCGAGGGCTTGGCTGCGTCTTGCTCTGATGCAGAAGCGTCTCGCTGATTATTTGAGGATTCTTCTAGAACACCGTGAGGAGACACTTGAGGAGTACTTCGAACCTCACGCCCTGATGCTCAATGAGGAAGCAGTCATCATCACTGGCTTGTTGGTGGGACTCAATGTGGTTGACTGCAACTTGTGTGTTAAGGTACGTTACCTCTTATTCAATTTGCATAAAAATTGTCTTATTAGGTGCAAAACACCCATAAACATGTACAAAGAATGCTTGCAACAGTTCATCGGACTTTCTTATCGTAATTGTTTTCCTTTTGTGATTAATTATAATTCAAATTACTTACCAGTTTTTCGGAACTCTTTATTTTTTAGTAAAGTATTTTAAAACTTTATAGTCTTTCTTATTAATTGTTTAATATATCTCAGGAAGAAGATTTAGACAGTCAGCAAGGCGTGATTGACTTTTCTTTGTACCTTCGAGGAAGTCCAACTAGCGAGTCGGCAGGAAACGGAAACAATGTGAACACCGAACCGAAACAACGTCACATTAATACCATGCTTGACCAGAAAAACTACATCGAAGAATTGAATAGACATCTCAAGTAAGTTATATTTTTTACAATGCAAATATTTGAATAGAATTAAAAAAACATTTTTTTATTTTTATTTTAAAACTGCTTATTTTAAGTCTATAAGTAGGTAATATAGTCCTTTTATTGAATTAAATATAGCTAGTCAGCTACATTTTTACATTTTTAAAGTCAGTCAGTCAGTCAGTTTAATATATCTTGTTATTGAAATAGGTAGGTGAGACATTTAATTGTACATCGTTTAACTCTACCACAAGTAATGATGCAATGATTTGTTACGCCCGCACACTTACCTGAAGGTCTCAGCTTCGGTTCACGGCCAGAAGATCAATAAGACGGTGTACAATATTTATTACTTATTAGAGAATAGTTGCAAATATAACCAGATGTAGGCGAGGAGATTAATAAATATAATACAACGCAAAGGCGTAAAGGTTCACTTATGGTTCAGTAACTATCTTCTTCCCCTAAGTTTTTATGCAAATTATAGTTTGCAGTGACAGAGATTTAATTGAAGTTTGCAGTGAAGAGATACCTCTAATTTTACATTGATTTTACGAGAACTCGCTGTCTTTATTTAGAACGAATGTTTTTTATAGTGTTTTGTTTTAAAATCGGTAGTTTCATAGTTAAATAATTACAAACAAACCAACAAATACATTCACTTAACACTATTTGTATACATAGTAAAGACAATAATGTCTGAGAATATATTTACGCAGCCTGAAACCCATTGTCATTATCAGGTAAAGAATACGAACATCGCAAAACCATTATCCAGTGAGAAGTAAAAGTGAAAACTTAGGTGTATACTCCCACGTTGAAACCGACACTTCTAAAAATAACCTTCCTTGTTACATAATAGAGTTTGTTTTTAAGTGATTGTTGTTTTATCGTAGCGCTACAGTGGCGAATTTGCAAGCTAAAGTCGAAGGCCTTACAACGACGAATGCGTTATTGAAAGAAGATCTTGCTATCGCTAAGAATGGAATGATTCAGCTGGTTGAAGAAAACAATCAATTAAAACATGCTTTAGGTAAGTATACAGCCTCCCTAGATATACGTTTTATTATAACTTTCATTTTCATTACATGGATATGAATGAAAGGCTTTCATTACCTAAGGTAAACACTTCATTACGAAATTATATTCCGAAGAAACATATATTTTAAAATACCGACATACAAATGTCTTCATTTACTCTTCATTTAAGTATAAGTACACATAATTGCATATTCAACTTATCGAAAACGATTAAAGCGAATTACTTAACGTCTTTGCACAATTCAAGTTGTTTGATGTATCAGTCATTAGATAAAGACACTCTAGTTTAATGAGTCATGACTTAACATTCAGTAAGCATCAGATACTCTCCCAGTGACGTCGTGTTTACTGTTAGGTTTAGCTAAAACCGTTATGTGTCAACCGTATTAATGGGAAGTGACGTCTCAAAACCAAAAATCGAATCCAACTCTACGTTCTGGATTTGTGAGTTGCAAAAAAGAGTTTTTAAATATAGAACGCTCGTGTTGCGATGTCTGTGTTTATTTACGTTTGTATGAGACACATGTGTTTCTGTTCAGGTCAGGATATCAACAAAGACAGGATGAAAGTTACAGAGCTGCTTTCTGACGAAGAGGTAATAATCTTTATATAAATAATATTGTTTTTTATGCAATTCAAATTTAGAGCACAAAGTAAGGTACGATCAGTTCGTTAGAATCTTATCAATTGTTTGATTACTAACTTCCTCTGTTTCTAGAATACAAACTTTTATATATACGCAAATGTCTAGTAGTATATACTTTGTTATTTGCAATATTATTAAATTATAAACTAGTTCGCTGTATAACTTAGAAAATTGATGCAATCGAAGTCGCTACAAGTTGTATAAATCGTTCATCTAACAGAAATTAGCGGGAATTACATTAGAAGGGTAGTATTATTTTACGGAATCATGTAACTACGGAATCATAAAAGTCCCCTTTACAAAAACTAATAATTAACAAAAGTATTTCCTTGTACAAAATACTTTATAATATTTCCAATAAAACGTAAAATATAATTAATTTCATTAATAAAATAAACATTTATGATTCATAATATTTCATAATAATTACAGGAAAAGCATAGTGTCAAAAGTATGACGTCGGATAAATCTAACAAAGATAGTGAATCCGGAAAAGTATTGGATGCTGAAAAGAAGAAAAATGCAGAACTTCAGAAGGAATTAGATTTACAGGTACATATTTAAAATTATTTTTAATTAAATACAGGCTATTTTTAATAACCACGAAAAGTAATAAGTTAGTATTTTTATGGAACCCACAAACACGGTTAAGTTAGAAGCGATGACCATAAAAATATTCGCTTACGTAAATAAATATATTCCACTGATATAAATATTAAGTATATAATGTTGGTTGAAGCTATATTTAAACCAATTTAAGTTAATTAGAAATACTAATGCATATATGGTCTCTTAAATGTTAAACAATAAATTGTAGGAGTTTATTATCTACTAAAATATTAATTCTACGATGTAGCTATTATGTATAATAAAGTTGCAAAGACCTTCGTGTCAAACAGTTCGTTTTGATTGTTATAAATGATATGCTTTTGTGGTCACAAGGTTACCTGCACTAAATAACGGAATAAAAATATGATGTGACATAAAACTATTAAAAACAAATGTTATGGTTGAGTTGTTTAGGTTAATATTATGTTAACAGATTATCAAGAATATTACTAGGTGTTACATTATAAGAATTTACTTTTTAAACAATGTACAGGACAACGTAAATAAGTAGTTCTAGTAAAATATAGTTTATAACTGAGTTTATAATAACTCTAACCCTCGGATTCACTCGAATGGAAATAATAAAAGTAGTCACTTCTTGACAATGTAGCTTTCTACTGATGAAAGGGGTTTCATATCGGTTTATAATTCCAAAATGTACCCATTATATCCATACTTATTAACCATACCTTTTTAAAATGTTATATTCAAAAAAGTAAAAAAAAAATCAATATAAAATAATAAATTTCAGAATAACCCATCAAAATTAACGTCAAGACGCGATACAAGGAAAATAAACCCGTAAAGCTAATTAACTTTATTAAAGCGATATTAACTTGTGACATATCAAACGAGACTAATTAGAAAAAAAATAATCTACGCTTAAAGTGTTAAGTAATAATTATTGTATTTACAGATGTCACTAAAAGCTGAAATGGAGGTTGCTATGAAATTATTAGAGAAAGATATTCATGATAAACAGGATACAATAATCTCACTGCGAAGACAACTAGATGATATTAAAGGAATCAACTTAGATATGTACCGAAAATTACAAGTAAGCAAACTCCTTTTTATACCTATAAAAATATGAGCACATATGTAACACTATCACCGATATATATTGAGCATGCAAAAGTGAAATTTTATTTGGAGTTTTTATGGTGATTCAAACCAGGCAAAAACTTATTAAGTGTGTTTAGGTAATAGTCCATAATTGAATACGTATTAAGGTTTTTATAAAGCAAACAATTATTTAATTTAGTTAAAGAAACATAGTTTGAACCATTTTTAAATTTTTGCCTGGTTATTTTATGAAACCCATCCAAATCTCATAGATAGGGATTTCATAATAAATAAAAATATGAATTATGTATAATTGTCCAAATCCTTACAAAATAGGAAGGCTTACAAACAAATGCTTATCACAATTAATGAAAACTTTCAGGATGTCTCAAATATAAAATTATTGCTTTTAAAATTATATTTTGCTTTTTATGTATCCATTTAAATATTTTGAAGCACTCGTCTAATTTTAACATTGAACAAAATACGTAGAAGTGACAAATCATCTTCCACCTTTGCATTTGCTTGGCCCCAATACTAAGGACTACTACTAAAAAATAATATAACTTGCTTTATATGTCATTTATCAACAAACGCTTTTTAATATAAACCCGCAGATGCATGCCAATTTACAACGTCAATCACTTTTATTCCTCATTTGCATTTTATTACAATGATGACTAATACTGAATATATTTTTATTACTTCTACTAATATTGTATACTAATTATTCAATGCCGCGAAGGAATGCGAAATGGAGTTAACTCAGAAAGGTGAAATTGTATCCAGACTTCAAGGAAAGGCCGAACAGATTGGCAAAATACTCACAAATCTTGAAAAATATAACCAGTTCTTAGGACCCGATCACGATCTTGTCAAAGCTTTACGTTCACCGACTACTAACATGGATAACATAGGGGAAAAGTTAGAGAAAATTAAAAATACCGCCATACAAAAAGGTGCTAAATCTAAAGACGATGGCCCTCCCCACAAAAAACTAAATCTACAGGAAATACCACCCTTTCGGAAGGGAAACTCTAGTGGCAATCATATCACCCAAGTTGCAGAATAAAATCGAGTTTTGTTCTTCAAAAAATCGTATATAGAAGAATAACTTCCCTACCTTTGCGTCATAATAGTTGACCGTGAATGCTGTAGTAAAAAGTCAAATGATTTATTACTTGACCCTTTTTTGCAAGTGCATAAAGTTGCAATTGCAATGACACTTCTTTTGTATAGAGTCGGGTCACTTTAATAATGTTTTCGTTAAACAATTTTTTTGAGGAAGTTACGCGTCTATAGAGATTGTCATTAGTAGTTGTTATCCCTTCCGATGGAGTAATATTTTTCCAATATTATCTAGAAAATTATAAATATTGGCAAGCTGAATTGTATATATTTCTGCAGCTAATGTCTTCACTATAGAATAGTATATATTTTTAAAGCATGGCAATGCAATATTTAATTATTGATCTGTATTATAACACTTATGATGCTAATAAGGAATCTCTAGACTAATACTCTGAAATATTGTCTTTCTTTCCCAATGAATGCTTACTAACATAATTATACTGGTGGCTTTTTTTCCATTATTTAATTCAAAGGTATACAACATTTCAAGACGTTTACCCTAATGACAATATTAATATAGCAAAATGTATTGGCCTTGTTTTAGGAATGTGAAAGTTCTTTGAAACATAAAAGTGAGCTAATAACCAAATTGGAAGCAAAGACTGAATCAATGGGCGCTACGATCCACCAACTTGATGAGAAGTAGGTTACAATAATGATTATTCTTTGACAAAATTACCACAAGCTTGGCTTGAGTCCTAAGGAATGATAGTGCCACGTAGATTGTGACAGTTCTATTCTAACGCTAGACAAGGCAGGGCTATTCTCAGATTTCTCCAAAAATATCTTCCGAACACCTTACGGTGATTTTGACATGTTTATTTTGAATCCTTTTACCAACGTCAATAGAATGCTTTAAGATGAATTTAGATGTTCGATAAATTTGAGAAATGCCCAAAATTCGCACTAAGTGTGAGCATTGCACAGCTTTTGTTAAGCAATTGTCTAACAAATAAATATAAATCTTACCTACGGCACATTGGCAAACCCACACAATACTACGAAAAAGTTGAATGATCAATCGATTAAAATATATTTTCGTACCAATAAATAGAATTTAGAAAATTTTTAGACAAACAATATTGCGCCTGAATTTGCTTTTAGCTTATTCTATGTCGCCTTTAATTATAAAAACAATATATGTGATGTGTTATGTGTTTAAATTAATACTTTGTTTTTAATTTTGTTGAAATGTAATACGTACAAACATTATATAAGTTTTAACATTATTATTAAAATTAATGTAATCATCCAAATGATTATTTTGTTAATTTGATTTTAATTATGATTGTATGATCTCCTTAATTGTGATTAATAAACAGTATTTAATAAAATAAATTAGTAATTTAATGTATACCTAACGGTAGCCTGTTAACTTTGTTTAAAAATGTTACTTTTAATTGCGTAGTTTTATAAACAAATAGTTATGTAAAGTCTTATTTACAAATAAATCATATAACTACAAATTAAATGTATTTCATTGTTTAGAAATCATTTTCTTTTTTGTTGGTTGTGTAGGTTTGCCATACTATAACCCTCCTGTGTTGCTTGCCCTAACTTATTAAAAACGATTAATTAATATCCTAATAAAAAAATATTTTGTTCATGAGGGTTTAGTAAATATGTTGCATTTTAATATTCTTTTAAAATAAAGAAGGCATCAGTATTTTAGAAAAAATATGAGGAATTCAAATACATAGATCTCGTTACTAATAAATACCAATAACAGGTTACACTGTTCTATAGTTTATTACCTACGTATCTAATATTTTTACTAACAAAACGCTATAAAACAACTGAAAATAGCGATTATAGCTTGTGACAGCATCTAAACACTTGAAATTTCTTCACTTTTCCCACCCAAATGACTTAAATTTTATTCTTTCAAGTTACTGCAATTTTCTTGTTACTTGACTATATTTCGATATTTGAACAAACACTGCATTGAGATGCTAACGGTGATTATCTCCCAATCAATATTTTTCTGTCATTTAGAGAGAGTATTTGACAGTGACATTAACAGGTTGCAGGAAGACAAGTTAGTTAGAAAAGAATTGGAGGAAAACACCAGAAGCTTAGGTCAGAAGACGGCAATAGCGGAGAATAAGGCTGCCACCGCGGAAGGGGATCTAAGGATAGAACGCGAATGGAGGTTGTCTTTACAGGTGGGTTAGGCATACATAAAGCTGTATAGCAAACGGTAGGTGGGAAGTTATTTAACTTTCAATGTGCAAAGTAGCGATATGCGTGTGGCATGTTGGTAGTTCTTGAAGTCCTATTCATTTTAGTTATGGGCAAACAAAACATAAAATTTTACACCTGTATGGGCCAATATAGATACCTACAGTAAAAATATAATTACCAATCTGCCTACCATATCTTAAATACTTTTTAATCCAATAAATTATTCCAAAACAAAGTAAGAATCATAAAATTCTAAGTTTAAGTACTGCCTAACTTAATTTACATTTCAAGTTTAGATCAAAAGTACCTAGTTGTTTGAAAAAAAAAGGAAGTAAACATGTCTGTATTTGCAGGAATCTATGGTGAGGGATCGAGATAAAATATCAATGTTGACACAGGAGGTTGAATCTTTGAAATGTATTGGACAGGTAAATAAAAATAGTCTCCACATATACAGCGATTCATTATTGGCTTTCGACGTTAAAGCTATAGTATAAATCTCCTCTACTAAATGGAAAATGGGTTACGAATTTTCAGTTTTTTTTTCACTTTCGCTTTTGTAGATTTACTATGGCAAGGTTATATACACAATTAAAGTAACCATTTGATATAATTCTACAACTTTTCTAATTAATAAATATATTTAAGAACTTAAAGTTCAACTCGCCGCTCATATTATTTAAATATAGATCTAGTTTAGAATATTCAGTTCTCCAATGCCGTTTTTCACCAACGTCCCGTAACATTTAGGGGACACTTAAAATATTTCAAAGGCCTTTAAAATAACTATTTAAAGCTTTATTTATTATTATTATTCTACAAATTGTTGTCTGTTTGTATGTATAAGCCACAAGAACATTTTATCTCAAAATATGTACATTTAAGTTTTGTTTAAAAAGAGTTAGGAATCCCTTAAATTTAGGTAACGTTGGTGAAAACGGGCATAAAACTTTCGTAAAGAATTGAGAACTCATTATGGAGTCCAGTCATATGGCTTTGTATCCACCATCTTCACCTTCAATTTAAAACCCATTTTACAGATCCTTATTATACTACTAACTATAACCTAAAACTTTGTACCCTTCCAGAAATACCTCGCATTACAAGAGGAACAACACACCCTCAAAACGCAATATCAAGAAGCGCAAAAAACTTTAGAAGAGGTCGGTGCTACACTTAGCGAAAACAAATTACAATTAGCAGAATTACTAGAAAAAGAAGCGAAAACCACCAACGAAGAAGTGCCGAACTGGATGAGCGATAGAGACGCGCAGAATTGTACCACTTGTGCCAAAGAATTTACTATAGCTAGGCGGAAGGTAAGTTATAAGAAATTTATGTACACCTGTCTTATTATGAAGGTGTTGTTTTTGCAATTGACAGTTTAATTTTTATAATTGAAACTGGATGTAAAGAGATCACCTCCCAAGCCTTAAACCATATATTGTTGAGTCTAAAGTAACAAAATTTCGTGTGTAATTTATTTAGTCTTTTGTGCATCCCGTAATCGACGTGCAACGTGAAAAGACTATTTGTCAAATAAAATAGATCCCTAATCCTAGTTGATATTTAACATTCCTTTTTTCACTCATTTAATTAATACATTTATGATTTTCTCTGTTTATTTCCCAGCACCACTGCCGCCGCTGCGGGCATATATTCTGCGCGACTTGCAGCGAGAAAAGCGTCGCTTTACCAGGAAGTACCAAACCCGTGAGAGTTTGCGACGCGTGCTATGCAGAACTGAGACTTGCGTAGTCGAGATAGGGTCGAATTTGGTATGTAGGTAGAGTCTTAGTTCGATTGTAGATGTCGCTTTACTTCGAGGCTGCGACGCGTGCTATGCAGAAGTAAGACTTGCGTAGTCGAAATAAGGTCGAGTTTAGTATGTAGGTAGAGTTGAAGTTAGATTGTAGATGTCGCTTTACTGGAAATAATAAACCTGTGAGAGTGCGACGCGTGCTATGCAGAAGTAAGACTTGCGTAGTCGAGGTAGGGTCGAGTTTGGAATGTAGGTAGAGTTAAAGTTAGATTGTAGGTAGAGTGGAGGTTAGATTGTAGCTAGTCATCGGCCGATGGTGGAGTTTTTTTTAGACTGAGGATTTATTGTTTGAGCTCCCAATTCCAAAGTTGTGTTGGAATGTTATTATCTGGTAAATTACAAAATATTTTTTTATGATTTGATTCAAAAAATATACGGTCTACGTAAATATTTTTTTTTTTTTTTTCAAATTAATTATCATTACAAAACTTGATTCATGATTAATTGCAATTTCTATTCATAAATGCTAAATTAAATGAGAATGAAAATCAACAGAAGACTAATACGATACTTTTTTTCCTATATCATGTGCAATATATTTTTTAAGTTTTTCTTATCACCGTTGGTCGGTCTATAACAACGTAACTGGTATATTTACCCAACGAATAATTATCACAACATAAGTTCACGTGCTGAAATAATATAAAATAGAGATTTTCATTATTAATGTTATAACGTTATTTACTTATAAAACTGCCTCAACTAAAGTAAGTTCAGTGTCAAAAACTAGTATAAAAACATACATGTACAATATTCTATTATTTACTACGCGATAACATAAGGAAAAGGCCAGTACCCAATTAGTTCGATAATGTAAATATCATTTGTCAACGTTATTCATTAGGCGCTATAATCCATTTTTTTAAGTGGTGGGTAAGAAACTACATACCCCTTTTTTCTTCAGCATTAGATCTGAAAAGTGGTAGCTAGAATTTGAGCTCCATTAAGTAATTATTTAGAATTGTTACCTCAATTAATTTGTTCATTTCCATACAGTTTTTGAAATATCGATTAGAGTAATTTACTTCATTGCAACACTATTTGTGATTCTAGACCTACATTTTTAATTAGCAACATTGCAAATAACATACTAATATAAATTTATGCAATTTCAATTTTGTCTCGATTATTTCACAGAAAAAAATGTTTAATTTTGTTTACACTTAAATTTTGAGTTTCATATGGCAGAAATTTGTGTGTTTAAAAAATAAAGTAGGTTACCCTTTAATTATTGTAAATATTAAAATATTTTTTTAAAAAACATAAATTGAAATAAGATTTCTTAATGAAGTTGACTGCTGTATTTGAAGTGTTACTTAGAGTGTTAGAATTTATTATAGGAACATTATAGACATTAAAAGCAGCAAATTTAATTAATGAAAAATATTATGATAATTATATTCGGCACGGTGCTAGTATAAAACATGTTTTTGTGTGTATAATGATATAAATAAAATGCATTGTTAATTTGTAAATAATGTTATTAAGATATTACGAGTTGTAGAAAATAAATAATCTTATTAAATACTGTTGTCTTGTTTTATCACATGGTTTAATATCTCCGCCATAGCTACTGGATTGTCTTCTGGTATCTGGAATAAATATTGTATTTTACACAACATTGTGTTTACATATATAGCAATAGCGCCATCGGATTTTATACGGCTTTTATGATTACGGACGGTTTTTATTGCAGTATCATTCTATCCTAACTTAATAACCAACTTTACTGTATAAGCATCTATCTAACAGTATGCCAGCAAACACATTATTTTATTTAATAGGGTTAATGTTATTAATCGACCTTATCCAATCCCCTCGTTAGGAAAGATTAATGTTATGTAAGTAAATAATTGAGAAGTTTTGATAACTTTTACTAAGTCCATATAGTCCATTTTAGTAGTTTTTGTACATATCCTACTAATATTATAAACTTGAAAGTTTGTGAGTATGTATGGATGTTTGTTACTCTTTCACGTAAATACTACTGGACGGATTTTGTTGAAACTTTAAAGTAATATAGGTTATACATGAGAATAACATATAGGATACATTTTACCGCGAGAAAACTTCTCATTCCCAAGGGAAACCGACTTCCACGCGGGCGGCCACTAGTATGTTAAATAATTAACCAATTATATCAACACTTACCCAGTGACCGGCCTTGTAAACCCACCAAAAGCTTAAATTTTCGTGCACTTTATAAAAACCGTTTCTGTGTCCTGTGATGGGATATTTTCTTTGGTTTCTGAATTTTTGCGCGCCGGGCCATCTTAATTTGTGCACCCAGTTCGAAGCTCCTGAAAAATAAGTATGTTCAATTTTGATAGAAAAAGCTGGTAGGGTAGACATTTATATTTTTTTTGTTTTACTAAAAAGGTAAGTTGAATCTCACCAGCTAGCGATGTAATGATGTCCAAATTGCCGTTATAAACGGCTATCGTCAGGTCAGTGTTGTTTAATAGCCTCTCTACTGAAATAGAACGTTTTTATTTGTACCACGCAAATACACGATAATTCATTAGTTGCTGTAATCCCGAAACTTACCTATATGCATAGTCGTAAATAGAATATATTTTTAATAATTATTATTTAAAAAAAATCCTCTTTTTCCGAGATTAATTAAAAACTAAAATGATACTGTATACAATATGATGAAAACCTTTCGGGTCGATAGCAACTCGAAAATCACGGTGTATAACGTTAACTTATATTTAACAAACTTTGTATACGCTCAGTTTTTATTTTTAACGAAACGTTGTATAAACTGAGACTACTACTAGTATTTTAAAAACAGAAATTTTCAGTAACCTCATATGTTTTTGCGTATATTTCCTTAATCTTCCGTGAGATTTTCATCCAGCCATTCAATTGTTTTTTTAATAACTTAATTTTAATAATAAACTGTTCTAAGGATATTTCAACTTCAGTTACTAAGCATCAACTTACAATATCTATTTGTAGGCACCAGAAAATTTTCCTGCAAATTATTGAACACCTTATCCGCTATACAATTATACAGCTTATCTTGCTTCACATGTCTTATAGTTGGTTTCACAAAGACATTGATTTTAGCTGCCAGCCTCTCCAATGACGGGTATGGGCTTGGTTGATTTATATTGTTAAAGTTAACGTCCATCCCAGATTCGTTTCTTAGTAGTTCAATTTCGAGGGATTGCATAGTTGACGCTGCTTTGTAATCCTTTTTGTCTATAAGTGCGGCTACTTTTGTTGATAAATCTACAGCGCGCATGTAGGCTGAGCGGTCGAGTACACCCTGAAAAGAAAAATGCAGTCAACAAATGTCTAGTAAGCTTTGATTTAAATAATTAACGGGACATAAATATAATTAGTACAATTCTTAAATTGTTTCTTTCAGGGAAATTAAAAAAAAAAAGGTGATTAAACCTTTTCAGGCAGTAAATAATAAACTGTCGAATAAGTAAGTAGAATAATAAACAATAACGAATAGAGCAAGTTAAGTAAAAAGTTTTCCATTACAAATTAGTAGGTACTCGATGCTTTTATCAAGATCTGTTTGAACACAAAATTGACTTATATGCTTACCATTACATAAAGATACTGGGGGTACATCAAAGTGCTTTCCTTAGGATCGACAAAACCACTTCCGATACCGATTCCTTTCAAGTTCATTTTCAACCGATTCTTTTGAATTGCCTGTAAAATAACCAAAGTCAAAAAACCTACTTTTACAACGACCCGAAACAAAGTAGGTAATTAACCTTGGACATTAAAATAATTAAGCATCATTCAGGGTAGTTAAAATGAGTCGTAAAAAATATTGTGATACTAAAATTGTTTTGGACAAACAAAACTTATGACAATGGAGAATGTTACTAGGTATTCCAAATCGCTTGAAATTTTGTCTCAGTAAAGCCTGTATGCATACAAATATACTAGTTTTTGTTGTAATCAAAAATACCCAGTAGTTTTGATTTTATAGGCATTCAAAGTTTCGAAAAATATCTAGTCCCGCTAACAGTCACGTGACCGCTTGTGACGTCTTACCACAACGCGCCAGCGGTGGCGCATATAGCTGGCACAGTATTTTATTTTATTTTTTTATTTATTTAACATTTAATGTATAATTTTTTTGTGTTTTCGGTCGCGTATTAGTAAATATAAATATTATTCGTTATTATACGTTAATAGTAAATATTATTCTATTAATAAATTGGGTATAGGTTTCGAAAAAAGGTAATCGTGTAATCTATCTAAAATAGATGAATTAATGGCTGCGCATTATTTATCAAGAAATAGTGATTTTGTTGCCGCCGAAATGTTTGATATGTTCTAAACTGTTTTATCAAAACAAAATAACCAATATAATAAAAATACGAATGGAAGAATGCGAGTCCAATAGTAGAAGTATGTACCTACCTACCTATCATTATTTTTTTTACGTTAAAGACAACAAATCATGTATCATAGTTTTGTAGCTATAGGTAGGTACGTCCTTCTAATATTATAAATGTGAAAGTTTGTGAGTATGGATGTATGAATGTTTGTTACTCTTACACGTAAAAACTACTGCCCCCCCAAGTCAAGTGGCAAGTGATATTTGCGATAGCGAGTGAATAGAAAAAATATGTATGAAACTGTCAAATTGCAAGCTTGTCAAAAATTTATTCTATTCACTTGCTATCGCAAATATCACTTGCCACTTGACTAGGGGATATGGATGTATGGTTGTTTGTTACTCTTTCACGTAAAAACTACTGGACGGATTTGGATGAAACTTTGCAGTAGGTCAGAATGACACATAGGGTACTTTTTACCGCGGGAAAACTTCTCATTCCCACGGAAATCGACCTCTACGCGAACGGAGTCGCGGGCGGCCACTAGTATGTATACAAAGATACCGCTCTTATAAGTAAATTTAAAAAAATACATGCATTGATTTAGTACTAACTAGCTTTAGTTAGCAGCTTCGCCCGCGTTTCCCTCGGGAACTGCACATTTTCCCAGGATTAAAAGAAGCCTATGGATTATTTCAGTCTTCGTCCAGATCAGTTCAGTACTTTTTGTGTGAAAGATAACAAACACAAACACAATCTTCCGCGTTTATTATATTACTAGGAAGTAGGATACCTATACGATCTAGATGTAGGTAGTTGAACGCTACAGATGCACTTTACCTTTACTATTTTATATTAGTATTTTTTTTTTTATTGCAAATGTAGATGATATGAACTAAACCTCTTTTATTTATTTGTATTTTTACTAACAAATTGTTTAATGGTATTGGTTATGTTCAAGTTAAAAGATTCGGTGATGTATGTATGTATCCTTTGGAAGAAGAAGAAGAAGAAGACTGTAAAAAACAACTTTTCCGGCGAATTGATAGTTGTATTTTTACATTTAGGCACAACACATGATTTCCTAGTAGTTGGATTAGTCATTTTTAAAAGTATTTAGGTTTAATTGAGACGACAAGTGCGCGCGACCGCGAGCGCACTGAGTGAGCCAGACCGAGCCAGTTGTGGTGTGACGTCACACCGCCACCGGCAGCCCGCGTCGTGCGGTAGCAACTTATTTTACTTATAAATCGGAAACTAATTGACGCATCGAAATAATTCTTTCACCAGTATTTTTTATTTTTGACAGAGAATACGAAGAGATAATAATCAAAATTTGGTAACATTCTCCATTGTGAGAACGTTTGTTGCACATTAATTCTTAACCTCAAGGATACTATAATTTAATAGTCAACATTAAATTAATATATCCTTTGAAACATACCTACCGTATGTAAATAGTATGTAAGACGTGGACATAGCTTTCCTCCATAACTTTGGCCGAACAAGTAGGTGGGTGTTTTACGAAATTGCCTGTGTCGACGCAAGAACGTCTTTATTAGTCTTGATAAATCTAAAACTGTAAAATAATAATGTAATTAATGACGCAAAGTGATTAGGCAATTCAAACCAAAACAGGATGCATATTTTAATAGTTTATTTAGTAGTGGAAATTCCGAATGAGTAAATAATAAGTACTAACTAGAAACTTGAGTAAATAATAGGAAGGTAATAAATAATAAGTCGTAAATCGGTAACGTCCTCGGTCAATTGCTTTACTTGATTTTTCGTTTGCATATTGATTAGTTATTGCTTTTAAGGACTCGTATTCACTTCCCTGATGAGGTAAAATTAAATGTCCGAGACCTCTTATTTATAAGTCGTCATTTTTTTATATATAAGAAAGACATCACGAAATTTGTAGGTACCAACCCTTAATAGCAATCAAAAAAAATCGAGCGATAAGTTGACCGAGGTAATAATATGTAGTATGTATCTAAGTTGGACCTAATTTGTGTTTAAACCTATAAATTTGGTTAAAAAATATAACCCTGCTAATCCTACTAATATTATAAATGTGAAAGTTTGTGAGGATGTATGGATGGATGGATGGATGTTTGTTACTCTTTCACGTAAAAACTACTGGATGGATTTGGATGAAACTTTACAGTAATATAGGTTATACAACAGAATAACACATTGGGTACTTTTTACCGCGGGAAAACTTCTCATTCCCACGAGAAACCGACTTCCACACCGAGTCGCCGGCGGCCACTAGTTAATAATAAATGATTTACCTACCAGCTTCTCTATCTGTCTTCACCAAAAGATTGTCATCAGTCACATAACTAAACCCCGTACCTACAGGGTGATCTATAAGCAGCACATTGTTTCCTTTAACCTATAACGAACAGCAATCGATCATGAAATCTTCTCAAAATATACAGTTTGGTATCTGGTACGTGTACTTGAATTAGAATAGGAGATTTTTGACAATTAGCCAAACAGGTCGCTAAACCCTTTAGTTAGGTGGATATAATTTTAAAGATACCTATATTTTGCAAATATATGTCTGTTTACAATACTATAAGTCGTTACGAATAACAAATAGTATACTGTTTTTATGGGCGTCGTAAGTAGCGACTTAAGAAATGTTTTTGTATCCTACATAGGACAGCCAGCATCGAAAAGTGCCTCACCCCTCTTAAGAGTTAAGACTATCTCACAGTGGCATAAATATACTTACCCACGTATGATTACGCGGTTTCATCTCCATATTTAAAGGTCCAATTTCAGCAAAATTGGCAACACAACTGGCCGCTAAACCAGGACCCCCTTGTATCCATATAATAAGCGGTTTTTTATGTGAATCGACTCTTGTACCATCGGCATAATACAGCCAGTAGAACATATGAGCTCCTGGTCTAATCTCTACAAATTCCTTTTCACTTTCCCAGGATTTGTCATGTGCGGCATCGGTATACGGATTAGAATCTGCAAAGTAGAGTTTTCCTCATTAAATAAGTGCGGAAACACAATTGTGTCCAATTGCCGGTTATGTATGTTCGTTTATGTCAATTGAGTATGTAGATACTATAGGGAAACGTGTGCCCTTGACAGACAATTTTGATAGAGTTGGAGTTACGCCGTAATGGGTGTAGTTAACTTATCTTAGTTGCCTAATTTTATCAACAATCTTTAAGTAATGTGTGATGAGAAAAAATTATGGATAGTTTTTTTTTAGGTATAAACCTCATAAATGTATATAAGTACCTAGGTATATCTGTTTTCTCTCTGTTAGCCTTTCTTTAGTGAAAGCTTTTGTAACTGACAGACACAAAGGAAATGCGTGTAAGAATTTCATCTGTATTTGTTTAGCAGATTATGGCTAAAAAGTAAAAAACATGCTTCCGTCAGTTAAGGATAGGTACAAAAAGGCGCGCTATCTAGTAAGGCTATTTGAAAGTTTTGTCTTGTATGCCTATAGAATCATGAATTGGGTCTCGATCTGAAGCATATACGCTCTGAACAATCTGCAGATGTAATTTTATTAGTAAGAGAAAAACTCAAATTTTTATTTTTTTATTTTATAACAAAAAAATAAATTTCCATACACACGTCGTACTTATACCAAAGCTTTCAGGTTGAGAACCACCTTATGAATCACATTGTATAAATAAGTTGTAGGTTATTCAAGACCATATTATAGCAAAAATATATTTCGAAAATAAAATCCAAGGAAAACAACATAAGCAGGCCAAAATCAATCATTATTTTTTAAAAAGATTAACTAGTTACCTATAAGGTTTTATCGTAGTATATTAGTAAGTAAATGAAAAATGACCTGCACATCCCTTTGTTATTTAGGTACCTACCAACTCCTTAATATTACCATGATCCAAAACAAACTAAATGCTATTTAATAAAAGGTAAATATCACCCAAATATATAATTAGAAGACCAAATTTTAAGACCAAAAACGTAAGTATATAACGTGGTAGTTAAGTGTAAGTTTGGAAAATTTTACAAAACTGTTATCTACAACTATCTGTAGGTACCTACTTACTAATTGTTATCTTTTGCTTTCGGAAGCATAAAATAAATTTTAATAGCGCGTCAAGTTAACACCTTCGCCATTTGATGTTCCAAATGTGGCTTTCTCTATGCAGCTGAATATAAACAACTAGTGGCCGCTCGCGACTCCGTTCGCGTAGAAGTCGGTTTCCCGTGGGAATGCGAAGTTTTCCCGCGGTAAAAAGTTATTATATTTTTGGTATCTAGAACCGTTTTCGCAGCGCACGCAACGGAAGCCCTCAAGGATGAATAATTTTCCCCGTTTTTTTCACATTTTCCATTATTTCTTCGCTCCTTATAGTTGCAGCATGATGTTATATAGCCTAAAGCTTGCCTCGATAAATGGTCTATTCAACACAAAAAGAATTTTTAAATTCGAACCAGTAGTTCTTGAGATTAGCGCGTTCAAACAAACAAACAAACAAACAAACAAACAAACAAACTCTTCAGCTTTATAATATTAGTATAGATAAAAGTTATTGTTAAATGCAATAATTAACTGTCAATAAAAAGCGTTCCTCGGTTAAATAGCGCCTTGAACTAATTTCGTTTTCGTTTTGCGAGTGAATGTTTACCTACATACGAGTTGCGAAATCGTTGGCGGACACACATTTTTGAACTTTTCGAAAATAGTATTCGGTATTTTGGCAATACTGTATATTTATTGTTAGTTTAGGATTTAAATTTGATTTAAATTAATATAAGAAGAATGAACACGCGTGCGTAGACGCACGGGTCACGAGCAAAGTTCATGAACATGTAAATAAGATAATTGGAGCAAGTTTAATGGTTTCTTATTTTCGAATACGATTTAATGAACATTTTAGACTAAATTTTTTTAATTAATATAATTAAACCTTTGATATTTATATAATCATACAAGTCAGGACTATACAAAGTAATTTACAACTAGCAAAGTTTTAGAAGAGTAATATTTTTAAGAGGATAATTATTAAATTATTAAAATGACTTACCGTCTCCATTAACATAAGTGACAATTATCAGCAAAGCACACAACACGAAATTGACGCACATTTTTAAAACTTCATTAATAATAAACGGCTTATTATTTTGCACAATTTTCGCACACAACCACTACACAATTTGACATGTGTATGTTTGAAATGCCGAAAATAACACTGTAGTGTCCTCCTCGATTCTACGTCGGGTGAATATAAGTTAATGATTTGAAACAGCTAACTCTACTTTGAAGATTCATTCATTTGATAAAACAATGAACATCTAGCTGGCGATGTGGCGGGCAACTGACTCCACTCATACAACTCTCACAAAGCTTTATCTATGACTCACAAATAAAAACAAATTAATACCATCAAAATTTATTATCCTCAACTTGCAAATCGCTAGTTATTGGATGTGTAAACAATTGACAGTTTATGAAATTCGGTCGCAAGTGTTTTATTGCAGTAAAATGCCTAAATATAAATTATTTGTTATTTATTACTTCATTAGGAATTATACACAAATTTATCACTACTTATAATTAATACTTCTGCGTTAACCTTGAATTATTAAATGAAGCAGTAATAAACAAACACTATTTCAAAAACGGTTATGTAAGTAAGACACTATAGTTTTCAAAGCTGGAGTTTGACTAGATGTGGCTACATGACATTTGGTACTGACGCTCCCACGAAAGGGTAAATGTTTCGCAACGGAATTGTTCTTGCGCGCAGTCTACCGCCTTAATGCATTTATTTAAATAATAAGTCTACGAAAGAGCCAAGTACGCTATCGTTGTTGTACGTCCTTGGTCTTTCTCGTCTTGGTGGGTTGTGTGTTTCTTCTGGAGCTTGTTCGGGGTAGTATTGGTTTGGTCGAAATGGTCTTTGTGGCGGTGGTCTTCTAGTGGTTGGTGGTGCTTGGGTGGGCACTAAAGAGTTCATACCAACTATGTGACCCAACGGTACCCCAACAACACCGCTAGGACGATAAGGCATCTGGGGACGCTCCCGATTGTCTTCATGAACTGGTTTGACGTAAACTGTAACAATTATACTTTTGGTTAGAGGCAGGTTTGTGAAGAAATTCCCAGAAACTGAATTAAGTATAATGATGTTAATTGAAATGTACCAGGTTGCTAAACGTAATGTTATGCATTTGTGTCCTCCTTTTTAGAACACGGACTTTAATAAAGTGTACTAAGCTTTTTTGCTTTTCCTTCCGCGGCACAGCTAACTATTTTTGCATTTTTTTTAAAGCATTAGTGTATCAATTTAAAAAAGGCCAACTATTTATTTGTTTATAATAAAGAAGTTTTAAATATGTACCTAGTTGAAAATAAATATAAGTACCTACTTTCTAGACTTTTCCCAATTACTGACTTTTAAAATAATATTTAGGTTCCTCTAAAAGAATTACCTTAAGTTTTATATTTGCAACTAGTTAATTAGCGTGGTTAGCTAGGTCGGCCGGCTAGGCAAACAACTTTATATTCTGTCGATGCCAAAAATTACAATATCCGGTTTAAGCAAAGGCAGGTTAGGAATATCAACGCAGTTTCGCTATTCAGAAGCCCTCCTGCATAAGTTCTTACTAAGTACTAGATACCCGATACAATCAGTTCTTGATAAACTTACCAGACGGATTCTGTTCCACCGGTGGTCTGTACTCATTCTGGCTGAAGTACCCTCCCTGCGGCGGTCGCTTCGGAGGATATCCTTGTGGTCGTGGTCTGTACGTCGTTTGAGGTACCTGTGGGTACGCATTCGGTCGTTGGGGTCGATAACCCCCGAGGAAGAAGCGGTTCTCGCCGAACTGACGTCGGTTGCCGCTCGGGATTACTGAGAAGAAAGGGTAAAGGTTACCTATTGTTTGTAAGTGCAGCTAAACTAAGGAGATGGCACACAAAGCGACGCTTGTGATGGATGATGACTTTGTGCGTCGAATTATGTTAAGACTTTGTAAAATGTGTATACCTCTAGAAAGTGAATATGCTGATGATGTAAATAGAGCTAAAAAATAGAACGAGAAATAATTCGTCTATAAAATTGATTGTCTGGTCTGGCAGAAAACGAAAAGAACAACTTTCACAATTAAAAAAAAAAAAAACTAATACAAAGAGTAGCAGACATACCAATAGATATTTCTTGTCAATTATTAACATCTTTAAACTTTAATACAAACCTAAAGCAAACATCGTCCATATTTTAAAAGCCAGATTATAAAACAGACAAATATCTATTAGGAACTCGTCGAAGCTCCGCTATTGCTAGACATCACAAAAGAAAAAATGATGGCTCATAGCTCAGTGGTAAGAGCATTAGACCGGCAATCTAAAGGTCCTGAGTTCGATTCCCAGTCGCACAATGCTCGGAGACCCGCTTTCCTTTTTCCAGTATCTTATATAACTTCAAAATATTGGCTCATAATTATTTTTACGAGTATGTACTTAAAATAACTTCTTATAAACCTATCTATTTCCTACATGCAAACCTACAAGGACCTACTTAAACTTTATAACTAAAATGATAGGTAGGAATATAGCTATTGTTTCAGAATATGCGACATGTGCTGTGGAACACGCCTCGCATAAGGAAGGAAAGTACTTTAATAGAATATGGTTAAACCTAATTAATTGGTTCACCTAAATTTATAAATGGAAAACACTGACACTGCTCTCTGACTCAGTTAATGTTTGTGCGTACAATTCTAACTATAAAATATTTTTGTAATATACAGGGTGTTTGGAGGTTGAGTAGCCAAATGAAAATGGTGGATAGGTGAGGTTATTAGCTATTTACTTCCACTTATTAAATTTCATTTTGGTTCAAGTTTTAGAATTTATTCGATTTTTAAGATTTTCTTAAGAAAATCCCCGATTTTGTCATTAAAATTCCAATATAATTTTTATTTACTGTCGGAACCAAACGAAAATAGTTTTAATTTAAAGCCTAATACTGTTTTATTCAGATGAAATCATAAATTAACACAAATCATCTCATATAAAGTTACAGTGGGTTCATAAACTTCGCGGAACCAGTGGGAAAAAATGTTCAGTCAACTTTGCTACGAAAAAAAATTAAAAAATATGAGAGTTTGAAAATTTCATTTGCTTTTAAAAACTTCTACATTTAATACACTTTATAATGATATGCTACATGTAACATAAATAATTAGAAATCTCAACAGAAATAGTAAGTTAGTCCTCAAAGACGCCTGGTAAGGAAGGTACAAACCCGTTAAACTACGTATGTAGTTAAAAACTTCGGTCTCATTCTAACAAAGCTATGCCTATTGGGTTATCTATTTTGTCACTAGGCAACACTTATCTTGTTTGCGACCTCATGTATAAAAAAATGTTTTTATTTTCTGACTGAAGATTGTTGTTGGCCCATATGAAAACTTTATAGCTTCACCGAACTATGCGACCACTAAGGCCACCTAGTTGGATTCAGACCTCAGTTCAGGGCGTCTCGATCATTTCCACTACACTGTTTCCCTTAGGGGCCTCTCTCTGAGAAGACCCAGCAAGAAACTCAACGGGGGTCGGATCTGATAGTCGAGGAAACCGGATGTTGAATGCCGCACCTGCTGGTTGGAGCGGTGTATTTATAGGGAAGATTTAAAGCTATTACAACTATCGTGTCCACCGGGCCGGCGCGGCAGCGGGCGCGGGCTGGAGGAAGCAGATTGTTTCTTACGGTAATCTTTTGACGTTTGACGTTCGTTTGACGATTGTGATTGGTCGCCTCTTGCGAGGGTCGCAAAGAGCGGATGGTTGGGGTGGTGAGGGGCGGAGTAAAATAAACTCCTAGATTCAGTCTCCGTGAACCGGTTCTACATGACTTGCAGCTGGTGAAATGATATTTGCTTGCATGCGAAAAGACCACGCTACCGTTGGCTATGACTAGACAGACGAAAGTCAGATAGATAATAGCTTATTTTCAAGTGACATCTTTCACCAGCAAATTAAAAAAAAAAACAAAAAAAACTTGTAAAATGAGATTTTCTTGCATGCGCAAAGGCCACGCTACCGTTGGTCATGACTTTTTTCAAGCAACATTTTACTCCGACTGTAGAAAAGCTTAGGTCACCGAGAATCTGCGCTGAGCGGAGTTAAACATGTGAAATAGTAGAATCCTCTTCTATTCGAGGCAAGAAAAGTGAAGAGGGAGTCGAATGAGATAACACAATAGGCATAGTTTTGTAAGAATGAGACAAAAGTTTTTAACTACATACGTAGTTTAACGGGTTTGTACCTTCCTTACCAGGCGTCTTTGAGGATTAACTTACTATTTCTGTTGAGATTTCTAATTATTTATGTTACATGTGGCATATCATTATAATGTGTATTAAATGTAGAAGTTTTTAAAAGCAAATGAAATCTTGATACTCTCATATTTTTTTATTTTTTTTCATAGCAAAGTTGACTGAACATTTTTTTCCCACTGGTTCCGCGAAGTTTATGAACCCACTGTAACTTTATTTGAGATGATTTGTATTAATTTATGATTTCATCTGAATAAAACAGTATTAGGCTTTAAATTAAAACTATTTTCGTTTGGTTCCGACAGTAAATAAAAATTATATTGGACTTTTAATGACAAAATCGGGGATTTTCTTAAGAAAATCTTAAAAATCGAATGAATTCTAAAACTTGAACCAAAATGCAATTTAATAAGTGGAAGTAAATAGCTAATAGCCTCACCTATCTACCATTTTCATTTGGCTACTCAACCTCCAAACACCCTGTATTACACGTTGACATTGTATTTATCCAAGTATGTATCAAACGTATGTTTCGACTTTGAATAATTTGCCATTGTTTCGTAAAAAACAAAGTAAAAAACAAATACTTATTGATATCCATAAAGAGAAAAGAACTACAATATTATCTAATAATTTTCAACTAAAGTTAAATTAGACGACTCCTAAAGAACTAAAATACTAATAGGTAAGTCACGAAAACATCTTAACAAATATTTTCACCGAAGATTCATTATCTAAAACACTTTTATTCGATCGTTAAACACAATTATAATAGGTAGTCGCTGTTACGAACGAGTTAGCTAAGACTATTTCCAAGGTCTAGACAAGTTGTAAGGCCTTACTTTACATTAAACAGGCTTTAATTAATTTCTGCTTCATGTAATTTGCTTATAATTAGTTACTCTGATTTTTTATAATGTGAACATTTGTTTTATAAGTATGTGCCTAGTCAATAAATAAAAGAGTTAGAAAAAGCCAAAGTAAAAATTAAAGCAGGTATCAAGGTAAGTATTGTAGGAAAGTTAAGAACGTAGGTAGGTACGGTAAAGCGTTAACTAACATGATTCAGATTCCTTCCTGAATCAGGAACAAAATGTTATTCTAAAGTAAAGGCAAAATAGTTCATTACTGTATAACATATGTTACTTCGATATGTAATTAGATTTACGCAATCATTATTTAGTACTTGAAATTAAATTCATTTTACTGGTTTATTTTTGATTATCCATATTTATCATATCCCGTTAAATTGAGTTTAATTGCAAGGCACTGTATGACATAGTTTTCTTTATAAGTGAGCTTTAAGAACTTTGGAAACATTACCTAATTTATTAGAGATATTCCTACATAATCAATTTAAAGAAACTTTAAATATCTTTGGAACGTCCGTACATAAAAAGTTACTTTATGGTAAAATACAAACTCAATAAACAATACGAGAAGTATTTAAAGTCGTGCTTGTTAATTCAGTTCCGGTTCTTTGTCACTCGCACAAACGAAGTAAGAGGTAGAATAATATATTATAATTAATCATGAAATTCATATTTGCAAGTTTCTTTTCGAAGTTTCAAGGTTGGACACCTTCATTTCTATAAATTGACTCGTTTTTAAGAAGCTACATACCTTGATTTAATTTTGAAAAGTATAATTAATAACGTGTTGAACAATTTTTTTAATAATGCGGTCTTCCTTGATTTATTACGTCCAATTTCATGTTTTATCGACCATGTAATATAATAAGTTTGATAATTTAGTCAAAAGTTACAAATATTTTAAAGTAAAAATTCCATATATTGGCAAATTTTCCATACGTAGTAAAATCGTATAACTTCGGCAAAAACTAATGAAATAAATTTCCCATTGACGTGCTACGTACGTGTTATCTACCACACTCATCTTATTTGTACATTGCTACAAAAAAAACAATAGAACTCACGTGAGCTGAGATCATTTTCATCGTACTCCTCAATGTCACCGCAGTCTTCTGGATCGTTTTGTGGGCTCTCCTGCAGACTGCTGGGCTCATCATTCTGGCTCTGGAACCTCTCCGGCACCAACAAATCATAGAACGCACCGAATGTCCTACCATTACTCTCATCCCTTATTCCGCTCTCATCCCAAGATGCGAACCTTCTGTGAGGCGCTATTTTGTTTGTGGGACATCGTGTAGGCCTAATCGATACCGCCTCAATATGCACTGCTATCGAACACACCTGGGAAAATTACTAAAATTAACAACGCGAAGAATAATGGAACATAACACAAATACTTAATTCACAGTCCGTACCAGCGCAAGAGACAACGTATACGTTTGCATGTTTCCGCTTGACCAATCACGCGGCGGGTTGCCGTTCAAAAAGCTTTACACCGGACCGGTAGAGGTTCGTATAGAGTCTGATTGTAGAAGTGCAGAAACCAACATTGTTACCACTCCGGCTCCCACGCGGTGAGCGCAACTATCACGTCAGAATGTACTTACTGATGTATCCTTGGGCACTGACCGCGCCTTCGATACGACTGCTAGCGAAGCCGACATAACGCCGAAATAAGGTCGATTGTGGTTACATTTCGGAAATTTCTGCAACTTGGTCGAATTACCTATAAAGCTCGGGGAACTCCATAAAGTTGTCATAAAAATTTTTTGAGCTGCCCCGAAATGTTGCTCAACTTTTTTTGGATTCGTCAGCGTGTGCAATTTCTGTAGGCACCTACTTACATAGGTACTACCGCTTGCAAATTAATTGAAATTTTACGATGATTCACACGTAATTCTTTTGATTTGTAATTCGCTAAATTGCTTTATAAATAAATCGTTCCTTTGTATCGGTGTCCTTGTGTCATTAAAGTTTTGAGCAATCAAAAATAAATCGAATCGCCAATTACGACATTATTAGGCAACGAAAGTCCTTTTATAAACTGGGTGACATCAATTTTGCGGATCCCAAGTCGCAAATGTCTGATTGTGCATGCAAAATTCGGCGTGGGCGCACTTTATAGACAATTTAGGATAAATTACTATTACTAAGCAATTTCGCAAGTATGAGTTCGCTGGTTAAATGGCTTCACTATAATAAGTTAATGCTTTGTATCCGATCAATAGTCAAAACAAACAACTTTCAGCCAAAGGTATTTAGTAAAGTAACAGAGGACTTTAACGCTTGAAAGGTATTTGTATATTTATTTTGAGCTAGCTTCTGCCCGCGGCCTCTATGCTATTATACATACGAGTATAAACCTTTATCTTGAATCACTCTATTTATTAAAAAACATCAAAATCTGTTGTGATAATGTAGTGATAATACCAAGGAAAGAAAAATAAAACAATAATTTACAACAGTAGTATTATTTATTGCATCTTTTACTAAAGACATTCAATTCCATGTGACTAGCTTTACTGACTGACAAAGACTGAATAAAGAACCTTAATCTGATTCTGATAGAACTTAATCTAGCATTTTGAAACTATTTCTACTTTGATGGAAGTATCTGCTACATATTTACTATTTAAATTTCAATTCCATTACATGAAAACATGTTTTCTCAACCTTGGCACGGTGTTTTAAGACTTTTCTCGTCCAATCTTATAATTATGTATGTAGTTGCTAATTTACAAGTTCATTAAACTCGTACTTATTCTAATTGCGTGGGTAGGTACTTACGAATTTATTAAGTGCTGTTAGTCGTATACGTTTCGTGTTTTAAAGTTTGAGAAAAACTTTTTCGTAAGTACCCACATTTTTATTTATTTTTAAAGATGATCCAATCCAATAAGGGACGGATAATCAATCGACAAACATTTCCATGACTCTACAACTTACAAAGTAATAAAATGCTTTTTGACAAGGAAGATAAATTCAAAAATTAACATCCAACAATAAATAAAAGAACGTATCCATCACAGTGCTATCACAAAACATTTATACTTAAACATACGGATGTGACACAAATAAAGGATACACGTATAATAAAATCTTCAACTCGAGCTTTTCTAGCTATACGCTACTATCTCCTCAACACCTATATTACACTGAATTGGAAGGAGTATTAATTATTAAACATATTATTACTTTATTTTATTTTTTTACTAGCTACCCGCCCACGCTTCGCAATGGTGTAATTTGGCGCGACTTGTTCCCGTTAAGTTGAATTTTAGCTAACTAAAAATAACTTTTCCAGAATTTTCTTTATTTACAAATTTAAATCTATACTATAATATTATAAAGCTGAAGAGTTTGTTTGTTTGAACGCGCTAATCTCAGGAACTACTGGTTCGAATTTAAAAAATATTTTTGTGTTGAATAGACCATTTATCGAGGCAGGCTTTAGGCTATATAACATCACGCTGCAACTATAAGGAGCGAAGAAATGATGGAAAATATGAAAAAAACGGGATAAATTATTCATCCTTGAGGGCTTCCGTTGCGTGCGCTGCGAAAACGGTTCTAGATACCAAAAACATATGTATGAAAGAAACATTAAGGGAACTTTTTACCGCGAAAAACTTCGCATTCCCACGGGAAACCGACTTCTACGCGAACGGAGTCGCGAGCGGCCACTATGAGTAAATATCTTAAAAGATGGCGAAACCCGCATCAAAATCCATTACGTAGTTTAGGAGGAGGTAGAAGCCAAACATACAAACAGACACAATTAGCGACTTGGATTTATACTATGTAATGATGATGATAATGATGATTTACGCGATCTCCGGTTGGAACACGACAATCTCCCGAACATACTCGTCGTCTTTCTGCCAGCAGCTATCCGAACACGTGAAGACAAGGACGGAGAGAAAGTGCAAGTGGGACAGCCTGATGTGGCTCGGCAGTAGTGCGAGGGTCGTTGCGAACTCGGGCAGGAGTTGTATTTCGCAGACGAGGGGGGCGGCGCAGCGGGGGCAGTGCGAGGGGGGCGGGGGGGGCGTCGGGGGAGCCGGCGGGCAGCGGGGCGCCCAAAAGCGGCGGCTCTTCGCGGCTGTATCTAGGGGAGAAAAAAAAAATGCGAGGTTTAGGAAAACGTTTAAAAAGTTCTTTTTGTAACTACGAAACTGAAGTAGTTGTCAAAGTTTATACATATGGATATTGGGCAACATTTCAAATTCTATCAAGAAAGAACTTCAACTGCAGCTTTTGGGCGATTTTGGCTTCTACCTGGGGGTAATCCTGCCAATGTAAAGTGCGTAAAGAAATAAATCATGGCAACTTGAAATGTCTTTTGTTTTTGTCAGTTACGGAACCTGTGTCAAAAGTTGACAGGGACAAGACCTATTTCACAATCAAGGCTTGACGCCGTAAACGACTAACTCCCATACGTACCGGGCATCTGACATTTATATATCACTGTGTTTGACCTGAAACGTGACATTGGCAAGATTACCTCCAGGGTAGAAGCCATATTACCCCAAAATTGAATTGAATTGACCTATTTTAACTAAGTAATATATGTTCACAAGTCTTTATGAATCCTAAAGCGGTAATACCTGAGTATCTGCCCGGGACATTCCCTGATCCGGGTCAGGAAGGCGTGGAACATTCTGTCTCCGTGCAGCGGCGCCGCCTCCTCGTACTGCTCCTCGTCCCCCCCCGCCGCCCCCGCACCACCCTCCGCTGTGGGGCTCGCCACTTCTACGTAGTAGGAATCATTCAGGCGATCAAAAGATACGTAAATAAACTTGTGTGCAATGTGCATATCATATTTGCACCAAGGCCAAAGAAGAGAGAAAAAAAAAGATACGTAAATAAACTTGACACTGGCACAATGTGCATATCACATTTGCACCATGGCCAAAGAGAGAAAAAAAAGATACGTAATCAAACGGCTTGTCATTTTTGTCAAGCTAGCAATTTGACAGTTTCATACATATTGTTTGTGGGACTCGCCACTTCTACATAGTAGTAGGAATCATTCAGGCGATCAATAGATACGTAAATAAACTTGACACTGGCACAATATGCATAACATATTTGCACCATGGCCAAAGAAGAGAGAAAAAAAAAGAAGATACGTAATCAAACTGCTTGTCATTTTTGTCAAGCTAGCAATTTGACAGTTTCATACATATTGTTTCTAAAATATCACTTGCCACTTGATTTGGGGGGCAGGTGATTTTTCTAACGGATGCTCAGAGAAAACAAAATTTATTACCTACGTACAAAATTATCTTCATTCAGAAAGGTCTATTCTAAAAAAGCGGGTAGCTCTCGCTGTGTTTACACGCAATTTCTGTGTGCTTATTATTTTATTTTGAAATAATAGAATATAAACATATGTATATATTTGTTTAATGTGCTAATTAACTGCAGAACTTATTCACTCATCTCCACTTTGCTTTTTCTACTTGGACTGCACCTCTTTATCAAGTAATCTTCAACATCACTGAGCATCAAGACTTCACTTCACACTAAAAAAACTATTCATAATGGAAGCATTGGGAAAATTCTTCGAGTCACGGATGAATGAGTATGAGAATAAGCTACGCAAAGTTGCAGGAGCTACTTCAGAACACCCTGATGTATCTTCCCTTTCTCGTGACTTCGGTGAGTTTAAATCCCTTGTTTGGCAAATGTTTGCAAGATTACATAAGGAGGTTGAAACACTATCCCTCGGGTTGGATAGGCATGAAACCATCATGCGCCGTAAGGTCTTGTTGTTCCATGGAGTAGCTGAAAAACCGAATGAGAAATTACTGGACACGGTACACAAAATATTAACCGACCAAATAAAAATGACTGAAGTAGGTAAGGCTGACCTGCAAGTTTGCCACCGGCTGGGTGCAACACACAACAAACCCCGTCCAATTCTTGTGCGTTTCGTGGACCTGGAGCACCGTCGTCTGGTTTGGGATAATAAAACATCTTTAAAAGGTACTGGAATAACGGTTTCGGAATTTCTGACCAAAACTAGACAACTCATATTTACATCAGCTAGAAAGCACTTTGGAATCAGAAACTGTTGGTCTGCCGACGGAACTATAGTGGTAATTCTTCCTGACAAATCCAGACAGAAGATTGAGTGCATGTCTGCTCTTGAGGCATTGCAGTCAAAATTCCCACCGGTCATTGTTGATAGTGCTCCAACATTACAAACTTTGGACCCAGTGAAATCGCCAAGGAAAACGCGTCGCCGACATTAAGTTTAAGTCTTTGGTAAAAGCAATACACAATACCTAATGTCTTTACATTCTAAACTGCGACGGCTTATACATTAGTTTTGTTTGTAACATTTTACCATTAGATTTTATAAGCGTAAATGCCGGTACATTTTGTTTACTTTCTTTAGTTCTGACACTATCAAGTAAAGTGTATCTGTCATATCAACGACAATGTCATGCGGTGCGTACCGATTGACACTGTAATGCGTCGCATGCGGTCCGAACTTCAACAACAGTCGCCGCGCTAACATGGCCCTGACGCACTCAATTGGTACACAGCCTATGTTAACCAACATTCTTGTTTTATTTTTATTTTTGTTTTTCTTTCTGATTTTTGTTTAATCATATGTTTTTATATTTTTGTGTAATGTCCTTCATTGTTTTATTTTTTCTTTGTATTGAGTTAAAAGTTCGGCAGTGTAATACATGTTCTGTTAGTTTGTTTATAGAATTATTTAGATATAATTATACTTTTAGAAATAATAATATTATAAGTATTTTTTATTTTATTTATATTACTTAGTATATATTTTTTTATATAGTATATAACTCATGGATGATAGTTTTCTCTCGTGTTCTTCCTCGGATAGTTTTCTTAGTGCTGACAGTTCTTCCTCCCCGACTCTGACGTTACACGATCAGATATCCTCTGCTTTTTCAAATTATCCCAATAACCTTAATATTGGTCACATAAATATTCAAAGTGTTCCTAGTCACTACTCCGATCTTCTGGCATCATTTAACGATCTCCCTTTAGATGCATTATTAATTTCCGAATCCTTTTTAAAACCATCACTTCTTTCTACACAGTTTTCTCTCCCCGGATTTATTCTTGTGCGCAACGACCGTATAGGTAAGGGTTGTGGAGGGGTCGCTGTTTACATTCGTAGCAGTATACCCCACAGGGTAGTGAGCGCTTCTCCCTCTCTTTACTCTGAGTCTGCTGAATATCTGGCGCTCGAACTTACGCTCCACAGCACAAAAATCCTACTTTTAGTATTTTACAGCCCAAATTGCCACGTCGATTATTTTGAGTCCTTAGAAAATACCTTGAGTGATCTACGTCCCACGTATGATCACATTATTATGATGGGTGATTTCAACACGTGCTTAGTGAAGAACGATACTCGCACTAGTAAATTAAAATCATTGCTCTCCTCTCTTAGTCTTGATATCCTACCTCTTTCTCCAACTCACCACTTTCCTCATTCAACGCCTTCCTTACTTGATCTCATGATAGTCTCCTCTCCCAGTAATGTATCTGTTCACGGTCAGATTACTGCATCTTTTTCATATCATGACTTCATCTTTCTATCCTACCGTATCCGCCCTCCCAAACGTAAACCTAGAACTCTCCTCCTTCGTAGTTACAAGGGCATAAGTTTGGAGGCACTACAGCACGATGCTTCAAATATCGATTGGGGTCCAGTTTTAAATTGCGGAGACTTAGATGACAAAATTGAACGCTTTAATAGGTTGTTACTTAATACTTATGACACTCATGCACCTTTAAAGCGTATTAAAGTAAAATACAATCCAGCTCCCTGGTTGACCGACAATATTAAGAGCTTAATGGCATCTCGTGACAAGGCCAAACGACGGTACAAGCGATTTCCAACAGATCCTAATATTGAACGATTTAAAACGCTGCGCAACAAGTGCACCCGTTTGTGCCGAGACGCGAAGAGAAGATACTTTCACGACTCCCTGCATAACCGTAGTCCAGCTGAAGTTTGGAGCTTCCTCAAATCCGTTGGTATCGGCAAATGTTCTAATGATTCTGTCAAGGATTTTGACTTAGGGTCACTCAATACACATTTTTCTACACCTCCTAGTATTTTGGATCCTAGTGTTAAGTCTTTGACGCTGAAGAATCTTGCCGATACCCTTCCCACTCATCCTCATTTCGTGTTCTCCAATACCTCCGAGGAGAGCGTCAAGAAAGCTGTTTTATCTATTAGCTCTGCAGCTGTTGGCCATGATAGTGTGTGCTCAAAAATGGTAACCTTGATTCTTCCTCAGCTACTTCCTGTTCTTACTCATATTTTCAACTTCTCCCTTTCCAATTCAACTTTTCCCCGCACATGGAAATATGCGTATGTTATTCCTTTACCTAAAACATCTAATCCGTCTACTTTTTCTGATTTTCGACCTATCTCCATCTTACCTTTCCTCTCTAAAGTCCTCGAGCACATAGTACATGGCCAGTTATTTAGTTATCTTTCGTCTTTCCATCTTCTAAACCCTTTTCAATCTGGTTTCCGTCCTGGCCACAGCACTACGTCAGCGCTCATAAACGTCACTGATGATATTCGCTGGGCCATGGAAAATAAATCTCTCACTATTCTTATTCTCTTAGACTTCAGTAACGCTTTCAACTCTGTTGACTTTGACGTTCTTCTCGGTACCCTTAAATCCTTGAATATTTCACTTCCCGCACTATCCTGGTTCGACTCTTACCTTCGTGGCCGCTCGCAGCGTGTTCGCCATGAAGAGTCTTACTCTGATTGGACTGATCTCGTTGCGGGTGTGCCGCAGGGTGGTGTTCTGTCCCCTTTACTTTTCTCAATTTTTATTAATTCCGTAACCCATGTCATTTCCTCAAAGCTCCATCTTTATGCTGATGATCTACAAATTTATCGACATTGCCATGTTTCGAACATCTCTTCCGCTATTTTATCGATTAATGAGGACCTAGAGCGCATCAGTTCTTGGGCTTTGTCATTTGGTCTCCCTATCAACCCAAAAAAATCACAGGCCTTAATTATAGGTAGCAGATCGATGCGCAATCGCCTTGATGTTTCTTCTCTGCCTCCTATCCGACTTAATGGCGTTGCGATCAATGTTACCAACACGGCCAAAAATTTAGGTGTAACTCTTGATTCCTACATGAGCTGGGGCGCGCACGTTAGCGATGTTAGCCAAAAAGTTTACTACTCATTCCACTCGCTGAAGTGCCTTCAAACTTATCTCCCATTGGCAACTAAAATCTCCCTCTCTCTTACCCTAATACAACCTATCATCGACTATGCAGACGCTTGTTATCTTGATGCCAACGAGGAGCTATTAAATAAACTGGAGCGTCTGCAAAATTTGTGTATTCGATTTATTTTTAATCTCAAAAAGTTTGACCATGTGTCTCAATTTCGCAGAAAACTCCAGTGGCTCCCTATCCGCCTTCGTAGAGACTCACGTATCCTTTGCCTCCTTCATAAAATACTTCATAATCCTACCTACCCGTCCTACTTACGCGATCGCTTTACTTACAATAACCCCTCAGGGGTGATTTGCAGACCACTGAAAGCGAATCTCCTTTCTGTTCCTACCCATTCCACAGATTTTTATTCCTATTCCTTTTCTGTCCATGCTGTCAGACTTTGGAACTCTCTACCGCATGAAATTCGAGAAATAAAAACTATTTCACTTTTTAAAAAACAAATCAAATCATACTATTTTGCTCTCACTTAGTATTTTTTATATATCTAAGTATATTATTTATTTATGTTTGTAAGTAGTATTTGTATTATGTATTCTTATCACGTAATATTATATATAAAATTGTATTATTTTAGTTTAATATGTATGTATAATTAAATAATATGTGATTGTATGTATTTTATTATATATATATTTATTGTACCTACACACAAAATTGCATCTCTACCCCCTCTTCAATTATGGGTCTACTGGAAGAGATTTCTTTAGGAATAAGTATGACCCTTGTATTTATAGTTTATTTTTAAGTGCTTTTTTACATCCTATGTTATTGTGTGTAAATACATAAAATGTTAAATAAAATAAATAAATAAATAAAGGTATTTAAACTTAGCTTATTTCAGTTAAATCAATGTAATGATCCCTAAGTCGTAACAAAACACAAACCATTTATTAAACTGATTGAAATGTGTTATCGCAATAGTGCAACTTATTCATTACACAAATAAATGCGACACAAGTCTATTTGTTTCGTGAGGAAAAGGACACAACTTTTGCGTAGTAATTTTGAACTTAGTATTTACAAACAATGATGAAACTTGCCTATTGCTCGGAGGATAAAGATAAGCTATATCTCGTTTATAGTATATTCTGAAGATTTGTATTAGTACGAGTAATAACACGAAAGTTTTATGACAGGAATATACAGATAATAACAAAAGTCTGGCTAATTCCGCCAATTCATAAAAATAACGGTTAAATATTGTTATCTGTGACAGTAATGTATAAGTACTTATATTTATCTTATGCCGAATTCCCAATTAACACAATAATATATTTATATATGTATTTTTCCTTTAAAAAAACTTTAATTTACACTTACCATTTTCCTGTTTATATTTATTCAGCAACTCCAGGACTCTATCGTCGTTGTGTGTTCTCTTTTTGAATTCTTCTTCCACGTATATGTACTTTGGCGCGAATTGCATTTGCATAACTGACAATCGACGTTGAATGTCCGGCGGGAGAGTGGCTGTCTGTACATAAATCATGCGGGAATAAAGAACATTAACAAAAGAGGAGTAAGTTATGGTATTTGCATTTGCTTATTATGTTTAGAAGGTATACGCGACTTCGTCTGCGATAGAAGTGATTTTCTCATGGGAAAGCGGCTTATTCTGTCGGTCTAGCCGTCTCGACGTGAAAGCGAAACATACAGATAGACTAACACATATTTACATTTATAATATTAAGTAAAGTTAACTCTACAAATTATTCAATTTTTTTTAATACATCATAGTTGAAAAAATGTCTAAACCTACTAAAAAAGGCGCCTCATAGTTTTCGCACAAAGGCGCTTCATAGGTTTCGCACACAGGCGCTGCTTAGGGTCGGCGCGGCCCTGATTACAACTAACTTAAAGATCCTAAGTAACACCTACCTGGTTCAATAACCGCAGCAGCTGAGCATCATTGCTGGCTACAGTCGGAGTCTCCACAGTGACCAGGCCGGGCTCGTCGCCGCCCTCCAACTCCGCCGCGGCCTGCGGGGGCCCGCACATACCACCTACCGCACCTGTATGTACCATTTTAGAAATAAACAGCAGACTAATAAGCAAATTTGATCAACCGTTTTATGAAAAAAACAGCAGCAGACAAAGCAAAACGCTGTCAACGTCGCTCGTGTTGACCAATTTTGCAAAAAAAATAGGAAATAGATGGCGCTGATGTCAACGGTACTGTACGTCTATTTATGTCGAACACCTAAGTCAATCGAAGGGCAGGTCCTTGACTACAACTAGGTATTTACGACGGTAAATAAAATATCATTTTCATTACCTACATTGTAACATTGTGTTGTTGCCATATTGTTATTTTCATAGAAACCAGTTTTTAAAAATTTTTATTTGTAAATTTTTACCTTTTAGGGCCGGTTTTTCAATAATCAGATAAATTCTATCTGACTGATAAGAGGTATGTTTTCATTGTCACTTCATACATATGTCATGTTTTTATGTTCGATGTGCAACAAAAACATACTGATTTTCTGTCAGATAGAATTTATCTGACTATTGAAAAACCGGCCCTTAATAAACTATGTATTTTGCCGCATTATTATTTACCCGTGATATAAAAAACAATAAACGCGACAACATACCTAGTAAAATTACATAGTAATACAGTAAAGTCAATCGTTTTAATGTTTTCTTTTAGGTAATTTTTTCGCCTTTGATTTCAAATATTCTGTGTAATTTAAAAAATAATAATTTTAAACTAATGTTTCGTGAACATATCGGCCAAATAAACACAATAATAAATGCGTAATAATCGCTTAAAATGAACTAGGTCTTCTGTTTTTTTCTTTTCTTAAAGGAGACTGATGTTTTTAAGTTAGTTGGAATTTAATTCAGAGTGTAATTAGGTAAAAATGTTTAAAATAGAATGTGGAAATTGAATGTAGCAAAGTTTTAACTTTCAAATAAATATATTTTGGCAGTGATATTAAAAATGTAACAAAGTTTGCATAAATATATTTCCTTATAAATATTTTTTTTGACATTGTGTCATTTGCAATTATAATGTGTTACTTAAATAAATATTCATTAGCCTAATCACTTTCATCAATAATATAAAATTTTCTTGAATAAAATTATAACCTTAATTATTTCATAGTTGTAGTAGGCTTTTGCAACTCATGTCACAACCAATTTTACTAACATAAAAGTTATTTACTAATCAGCATATACATTATTTTATCACGAATTAGTAGATATTACCTAGTTAAATTAATTGTATACTAGATAATTTGCACTAATATGCACTAAACAATTATCATGTGTTTAATGAAGTACTGGGAGTACAGAGCATAACTACATAAACAAAAAAGTTATTAAAACAATTATAATAACACTAAACATGAAATTAGTTTTGTTATATACCTGGCTTGCTATTACGAAAATGTTTCGAGCTTCGGACGGATCTCCTAAGATTGGTTTGTGTTCTTAAATTTAAATTACCCGCCATTATTATTCTATTCACTCCGAAAGATTCTAACCGCTCACTTGAGCTATAAAAAAAACCCATTGACAATATTTCAAAACTGACTTTTCCCATCAAACGACCACTGTTTACTTATAAAATGAAAAACGATTTATTCAAAGACTACACTTTTATTGCAATATGTTCCAATAATATTTTGCACGATACTGAAGTTTGTCCGAGTTCTGTATCGTTCAACTATGGAAGAAGAAATGTTAGTGCCACAAACTGTTTGTTACTATCTATCAATCTAGTGTTTACCTAATTAGATTGGATCCAGGGAAAGAATACCCCTTTTTCCCCTTGTTAATCTTAATGATTGTCTAAAACTCTAAAGGTATAATGAAAACAGGATAGGCCCTTGCATGAGCAAGTTCTATTTTCACATTTAAAGTAAGGAAGTAAGGATTTATCACTAACTTACGATGAGGGAAACCCACATGGTTTGATTATTTGTAATTCTAACCCGTACTGAGCCAGCCTAGTGGAACGATTTTTTAAACTACTGGACTGATTTTGGTTTGTCTTAGCATATGAAATACTAGTATTAAACTTAACTTTTCTTCAGATTAACCTATACTTTATTATAAAGGGCAAAGAAAGATTTAATTCTTATAAAAAACGATTCATGCTCCATTGCCCCGGGGCAGTTATACAATTTTTAAATAATTTTAAAATCATTCCCCACTGACCCGAGATGTCGAACGTATGCTCCATTGCCCCGAGTAGCGAACGTACAGATAGTTACAAATTTGTTAAGGTGACGTAATAAAACAATATATTAAATCAACAACATTATTTGTTTGCCATTCGTTCTTACAATCATTCATTATTAACCACTACTCAACATGAAAAGTTAAAACATCTTTAATTAACTAGCATAAAAGATATTTAAATAAGAAATTCTTATTCTAGGCCTTAATTACGAGACGGTTATTTTGTGACTCTACATATTTTTTCTAAACAATGTCCTAAAGTTATTTTCCCTTTTAAATAATCTTGAATTGAATCATTAATTATAGTATACTAGTGGCCGCCCGCGACTGCGTTCGCGTGGAAGTCAGTTTCCCGTGGGAATGAGATGTTTTCCCGCGGTAAAAAGTATCCTATGTGTTATTCTGATGTATAACCTATATTACTGCAAAGTTTTATCCAAATCCATCCAGTAGTTTTTACAAACATCCATCCATCCATCTATCCATACATCCTCACAAACTTTCACATTTATAATATTAGTAGGATAATTCAATATTGTTTCTAATATTTTTAGAGATATAGGACACCTTTTAGAAAATTATTTACTTTCATTTTATAAACAGAAGCATCGTTGTACAAAATTTCTAATACCTTGAAAATAGTTGGATTTGTATTAAACATCTTGTTAATTTTAGAATGCCAACCCTTAATGATATTGGTTGTTTTCAAAATTTCTTCATAGAATGACCATTTACCTAAGAAAACTTTGTGCGCCATCTATGTTTTTACAAAATAATCATTGAATTTTTCAATATTTTTTTTATGATCAGGACAATCTTGCATTATATTTATAGAAAAAACATCTTCTACCAATTTATTTGGTAATAATGTTAAGGCACAACACAACGCCACATGATTTTTAGGAACTGGTGATTTAGTTAATAATATTTGTTGCGCTTCTTTTATGAAACTGATAACCCGCGCGAAGCAAAATGAGGCCTTTTCGTTCAGAGTCCACAGAACTTAATTCACTAGGAGATGAACTGCTGGGTTCACAATCGTTAGGTATCCCTATTCATTTGCCACCACTTGGTTACAATGCTTATTGTTTTATACCAAGTTACTACCATAAATTCAACAGCTTTGACATCATCAAATGCCGACGGCTAGGCCGATACAAGTTAAACTTGACACTATTTTTTAAGACGTTCTGTTCAGGACTGTACAAAATTATTATTGATTTCTATTAAAAATACGTCTCGGGTCAGTGGGGAATACGAATTCGGGTCAGTTGGGAATAAAAAATTTTAACTAATAATTCGGGGCAGTGGGTAATAGAGATTCGGGTCAGTGGGGAAAAAAATATATTTAAATAAAATAATAAAACTGCCCCGGGGCAATGGAGCATGAATCTAAAAAACTGGACTGATTTTATATACCTACACAAAGAAAAAATACATTGGTTAGGATTATTTCTGTAGGTAATATCCATTTTTTTCTACCACAGAACCCATCCTACTCAGCTTTTAAACCCTGTCATTAACTCTCCAGCTAGTGTCTAGGTACAACAGACTTTTATAAAGGCTTGGTGGTGGAGATGCCAAGTATCAGCTGGGTAATTGCTTTACTATAGAATAACATTTTTAAGCATGTTTCAGGAAGCTTAAGCGTAAAATCTGCACTGTGCTAAATATAGAGGAGGTCAAAATGAGAAATATGGGCCAGCAAACCGCCGATGAGCCTCTTTCGAAATTGGGTATGAAATGCGTGAAGGTGTTATTTGCCTATTCAAATATTTTAGGTATGTACTTTCAATATCAATTCACGTTTATATTTCACATAAACATTATCAAAGCGGGAGTATCTTTTCTCTCCTATGATGCTGAACAGATTTCATAAAACTTGTTAGGCATTTTAACTTAAGTTTTATGGGGTTTACAAGAAAAGTCTAGTCCTTATTGGAATTTCCGTAGCACAAATTCATTGTAGTGTAATTCGTAGCTTTTCCACCTACATAAAGTTAAAAGATCAATAAATTTGAATTTTTTGTTATTAACATAAATGTTGTACTAGGAAAACGCCCGCAGCTTCAAATGCGTTGACAACTACAGGTGGCGCCTTATATTTCTATTTTGGGTTATTAACTATGTTATCCCAATCTAAATAGCTGTATTTTGCCAAAAAAAAATGTAGTAGTTTAGTGTATTTAACTTGGAAATGAAGAATTGACTAAAAATCGACATCGAAAGGTTTTCAGAGAGCAACATGCTGAGGTGCGTATAAACCTGCATGTATCAAGACTTACAGATTCTCAGTCGCTACAGCTGCCGCTTTTTAGTTGGTGTTCTGTGGGGAAGACCATCCATCCGAATGGCTTTTGGCTAATCGTTTAAATGGTAATACTACAGAATACTTTGGAAATATTTGGAGTTCCGCAGTAAAAAATAACAACTCATTTATTATTCTGTTGATACATGTACCTATCATCTGAACATATAAAATGTCACATTTAGTAAATAAATATTATTAATTGAAATAAAAATAATATTAGAGGTATAAGAGTTTTATTTTGCAGTTAATATAGGTTAGGTTCCTTCGTTTTTTAGTTTAGTGTGAAGTTCGGAGAAAACGCTTACATCGTACCGCTGTAATCTTAAAAAGTGTCTCTGAAAAAGCAGTAGTACCTAAAAGAAATTTTAAACTTAAATAAATTGATATTTACTTTAAAAAGAACTTTTTAATTTCTATGAAAAAGTATAAGACTGTAGAAAGGTAATGAACATAGGTAAGTACCTACTTAAAAATCTATAGAAATGAATAAAATAAAACGATATGGTCTCAACAACATTTAAAAATAATAAGGTACATATAGGTATAATATTTATATATGATCCTGTGTACTCCATCTCAAATGTCTTCAGAATACTTGATAATTCTGCTGTTTTGCACGGCCTCGTGTAGATTATAGGTTAATCCTTAGATGATACCAAACTAAAACAAATTAAAAATATATAGTTTTTGTTAGTACCTACGTGTAATGCTAGATAGTCGTAAATATGGACAATTAAACACAGATATAAATTCGCTAAGGTTATTTAAAAAGCTTTGGAATAGTTTTCATAAGCAAATTATTTCACATTAACAAACTCATGATAATAAAACAATACGATACCTTTACCTTGTTGATGCCATCTTCAATTGCACTTTATAGCAACTGCCTCCTTTAGCTCACTAAATTAAGACCATTCTTCTTCTCTATTGCCGGTATTTGAGTTATATCAGGAATAGGATACTTCTCATTCTTTAGATAGAAGATGGTTAAGGAATAACAACTGAAATCCTAGCCCTTTTTGTTGTGTACCTAATTGATTTTGTAATATATTAGCAGGTAAGAAAAGTTGATGAAATAAGAAATGAGAAATATGAAAAAAATTCAAAACTGTTTGTTTTGATTATGGTTTGACATTAAAAGTCATGTCAAATGAATAGTTGTTTTTTTAAAGTAAAAGTGATGTGTGTATTGACAGTATTATTTTTACTGAATATTTCACATCATAATGATTATAGCGATAATTATCGCGATCAAGCGGGCACACTACGTTTTGTAAGTGTGCATCGGTAGCGCAAAGGGATGTGATCCCTTTGCTATGCTTTTATATGCTACGATAAGGAATGGAGAGTAGTGGAAGATGTATTGCGTTTTTAGAGAAATCTAGTGGAGCAATAATTATAATTGTCACGTTCATGGGCATTACCATTTTCAACAGTGTGACCCCAGCTCAAGGCATTAAAACTGTTTTAGAATATGGTAGGATGGCAATTAACAAAAATACACTATGGATTAGTGTCATTTTTTGAAGATGTATAGAGCTTATAGAGGTGTTGAATGTAAGTCTATGGGTTTCCGTCCGAATAACGGCTTTAAAAGTGATTTTTGCACTGTGATGATGACGTCATTGCTTGACGGAGTACCCGTTCTTTCTCTAAACCTCTCCGTTTCCCGAAATTTCGAGTTTCGTAATAGCTCTGCTGTCTGTATGGTTGTTAGGAATATTTGAGTGTGTCTTATGATATTCCATAACTAGAGGTCTCTAATACCTTGTCATAGTATTTGACAGTAATTTTAATGTCACGACACATGATAGTGACAAATAAAAAATATTTTAACTGCAAGATGCTTAAACATTTGGTTAACATTATGTTAGTGAAAAGTCTATCTATATATCTGTGCAATTAAGTCACTAGCCTCCAGATGAATTGAGAATTGGAAGTTTAATCATACTTATATAATAATCAAAAGTATAGTCAATTTTAAATATTGTTATTGTTATATTACTCAACTTTGAATTCTAAATTCTAAAATGGGTAAATTTATATATTTTTTAATATTGCTACTGTGTTGCTGACCAATAATGTACCTCTAATAAATAAATATTTATCTTTAATATCTCCCAATGACATGGTGTAAATTTGTCTGACTTGTTCATGAAACATCGAAATAAAATAAAATAATTTGAATGCACTTAATTTACAGACCCATTCAGGAAAATTACCTAAAAGCATAAAAAAAATGGTTTGGCATAGTGAAATGAACCTAATCGAAAATCTAGTTTATTGTAGTACATATAATAAAAATTACCTTGCATTGGAGACATATTGGCATTATGTGCATCATACACTTGCAAGTTTTCAAAGGCTGTCTCCACATTTTCCATCTCAATGGAGTTACTTTCTTCATCTTCATCAGAGTTCCTGTTGAAAAAAAATTGTTTTTTTAATTAAATGGGTAATTTATAGAATCATGCATGACACATTTACTGATATAGTGATAGATACTATATAGATTACTGATATAGTAGATATAGTGTAGAAAATATGTGGAATAATAATACCTTTGCATTTCATTAGCAGGGATTAGAGCATTATCATTATTAATAAGATTTCCATTTGCAGTATCGCCATTATCATTTTCATCCCAGTCATCAGCTCCACTACACCAACTTAAGTTGGATTCTGCTGTGGGCATGGCAACAACTGTGTTAGTATCTTGATTTGATTCATCTGTCACTTGAACTCGTAGACAAGTCCAACTGTAAACATAATATGAATGTTATTCATCTTCATTGAATGGTTCAATTTCAATTAATCATATTCAAAAAATGGGACAGAGATAGACCATATTAATGGTCTTCTTTGGTCAACAAAAACATTGGTTCTTAGTATAAAAACTTACGAAAAATGAAACTTTTTAGATGAATAATAGAACAAAATAACCTTTCTGATTGATTCCAGCAGTTAGGATTTATGCAAGCAAATATATACAGGGTGCGATGATAGATTGAGTTCTCTAGAGGAGCATAACATTGTGTGACAAGAAGTCGATATAATCCGCATAATGCACACTTCTCTGTAACTAGTTGCTTTTTCAATGGTGGCCAGTCCTTAAAAAAAATATTGTGTTAGCAACTAAATAAATGGAAAATCTAATTTAGCTTATTGATTTTTATGCAAGTAGTGTACGAACGGGGAATCCACCGATTTTGTTTGTTGTATAAGTTGTAAGAGTCTGGTTTTTAGCATTAATTTCTTCTTCTTCATATCCTGCATAAACTTTAGATACTTTTTTAGCCATTTTCAGTCAGAATTAATATAAATTCAATAAAAACAAAGTTTATTTTTTTTCGCACATGAGCTCTTTTTATCAATCAAAAATGACATTGACAAGATTTGACAATTTTGACATGAACTGTTTGTTTTTAAAAAAAAATATTTTACTCTATGTCATATTCAAACCTATACATTTTGCACAAAACGGATATGATAATTAGGGTCATAATTCTGTTTCTTAAATAAATAGGTACCAAAGAAAAAAATAACTTTAAATAAGAGCCAATTCAGTATTATCATCTACGCCTTTCATAAAAAAATTCAAAACACAAACATAGAGAGAAATGTTAGCAAAATGGTGCCTTGGGTGTTAACTTCAACGTTTGTACTCCGAGCAATTTATTATACATATTAAAATTGTTGTTAAAATGCTTACAGATATAGTTTTTGTTGATGTTTTCGGGAACCAAATTGATTGGGTCGCATACGTTTTCGAGCTGACACGTTTGCGTGCATACCAACGTTACTAGTGTATTCGGGTAACGATCAGCAACTGGGATTCTATTTTTAAAATTAAAACTGGCTACACTGACATTTTATCTTGTCATTGGAATCTGCGACGGTGTGGTTAACTAGCGGCGTGTGATTTTCGGAAATTTAGTGAAAAAGCTGCTAATTGTGTAGTAGAAAGATAATCAGAAGTTATTTATTTACTGTAAGTGCCTCTTTACATAGTTAGTAACTATGTCGAACGACAATGTACCTCCTGCAGTACTGTGGGCTCAAAGAAAAGAAGACATTTTGCTCACGTTCAGCGTGGAGAGCAAAGAGCCCACAATTAAAATAGAAAAAGACTCCGTATACTTCAAAGGCATCAACGAACCAGACAAAAAGACTAATGAAGTAACAATTCCATTGTATGATGCCATAGTGCCCGAAAGAAGCGCCTATGTAAATAAGGGAAGATGCATAGAAATGGTGCTCCGTAAAGAAAAGAAAGATGCTCCTTACTGGCCTGCACTATTGAAGGACAAAAAGAAACCACACTACCTCAAAATAGATTTTAATAAATGGCATGATGAAGATGAAGATGATGACAATGAAAGTGGTGCTCCTCAAAAACAAGGAGACTTTAACTTCGAGGAAATGCTCAGATCTATGGGTGGTGGCGTCGGCGGAGGCGGCGACAAACCAGACAAACCTTCATTTGATGATGTAGAAAGTGACTCAGATGATGACAACCTTCCAGATCTAGAGTGAAGTCCCATCTTAGTGATATCTTGAATAATGACAGTACATTGTGTATGATAAGGTTTTTACAGTTTAATAAAATTATGGTAAACATCACTGGGGTATTTTATTCACCGCCTTTCTGCTCATCGTAGGAATTAATTTATAATACAGTCATTCATTATTTTTTTCTAAGTTAGTTCAATGTTGGGGTTTTAAATAAATCCAGCAAATTTTAATATAGTAACATTTTGCTTATTGTCAAGGTTTAATTTATAGATTGGATAAAGTTGCCTATGGTAACTATAAAACAACCACTGTCCTAGTTAGTATATAATACAATTTTAACCTTTATCCTATTACTATTAGGTTACTAATATTTTTTTTATAATATGCAGGGTGTTTGGAGGGTGAGTAGCCAAATGAAAATGCTGGATAGGTGAGGCTATTAGCGATTTACTTCCACTTATTAAATTGCATTTTGGTTCAAGTTTTTATATCCAATTTTCTTTATTTACTGTCGGAACCAATTGTAAATAATTTTAATTTAAAGCTGTTAAATTCAGATACTACTGTTTTATTCAGATTCAATCAAATTTTTACGAATCGTCTCAGGTGCTCTTTCAGAATTGATCAGCGTTACAAGCTTTTGAATACCGTTAGGTGCTTTAAAAGCAAATGTAATTAATTTTATATGTTTATTATGTATTTTCATTAGTCATACTTCTTTTTGAACCTAAAAAATATCAATGCTCATGTAGGATAAAATTAATCTAATTTGTCTTAAATGTTATATTCTGTTATACATACTTCAAAATAGTAAATTTATTATTTTCGTTTTAGTGCACTCAAATAAATAAATGCTTGTTATCAAAAACCTCTTTTTTATTTTATTATTTTCAGGGGCTGCAGCCCTGCTAATGTAGTAACGTAGGCTATTATGTATCATAAATCTGGAGTACACAGCCTCAATGTAAAATAAATAAAATAAATCTGTCTAAACCGACTAAAAAAGGCGCTTCATAGGCTTCACAACACAACACAACACGGGTAGAAGTGAAATGTTGGGAAAACGGGAGAAGTTACTCAATTTTTAAGCTTCCGTCGCGTTGCACACCTTATATAAAAAAAATGTTGTGGCCGCCTGCGACTCCGTTCGCGTGGAAGTTAGCTTCCCGTGGGAATTAGGAGTTTTGCCGCGGTAAAAAGTACCCTATGTTTTATTCTAAAGAATAACCTATATTACTGGAAAGTTTCATCTAAATCCGTCCAGTAGTTTTTACGTGAAAGAGTAACAAACATCCATACATCTTCACATAGGTACTCACATAGTCACAAATTTTCACGTTTATAATATTAGTAGGATCTCACGACAGCATGTCTACCTTTTATGGTTGACGAAAACTATTGAGCCAAAAACTGCGACTATCATTATACATTGTCTTTACACAATGTATACTCTTATAAAGCAAAATGGTGGACAAGTGGCGGATTTACATTTTTGCCGCCTCTAGGCTTTTAATTTTTTGCCGCCCCTATGAAATTGAATGCCCTCAATTGCAACTACATAACGCTCGGTCTATCTGCTACATAGATTTTCTTAGGGTCAATTTATACTAGGACAGAGTCGAAGCGCATCGAAGCGTCTATTCAAAGCTGAACATAACAAATTGAACCTTAACCCCACAGCGTAACGCACGCATTGCTTCTGAGATTCTAAAAAGACGCGCGCATTCTGCGGAATTCGCGCGTCTGCGCGTGACCAACGCTGATTGGTGCGTGCGCATTCTCTTTAGTTGTGAAGAATTTGACGCTTCGGTGCGCTTCGACTCTGCCCTAGTATAAATTGACCCTTAAAAGCTGAAGATGTAAAATACGACTTGCATTATCAGTTTCTTGTTACCTGTGATTGTAGTTTTTTTTTTCATTTTTCACATTTTTTATCTTATTTAACAAATCTATGATGTTGAATCGTCGTTAAAGTAAATTATACAGGGTGGCCAAATAAAGTAACGCCAAAAATTTTTTGCACAATTTCCAATTCCGGGTTACGATTTTGTTTGAGATTTTTGGCACAATTATTTTTTGAAAAATTAGGCCAATATCAAAAAAGCAAAAGGTTTTTTTTATTTTATTTTTGCTTCTAGATCTTTTCGAACTGCGCATTTATGCACAAAATAATCAGTCTAATGAAAATTCATGTACCTAATTACAAAAAAGTTAGATATTCAGTTAAGAAATTAAAATCTGTTAAGTAAGTAAGTTATCATTAGATGTTTCAACATAATATTAAAATTCTAAAGAGGCAACAACTAAGTAGTAAGTAGCTTTATGAATTACGTTTGATTCTTAGCTTTCATAATATTAATAATGCCTTCAAACAGCGAGACGAATATTTTGTAAAATATCATTTTAATAAAATAGATTTTTCTGGATTATTATTATAAAGATTATTTTGCAAACCAATTTATTTTATACAATGCTGAAAACTATCCCAAAATAACTTGATAAGCTCAGTAAATAGCCAAAACTTTTTTGCACAATTTTCGATTCCGGCTCACTCATTCGATTTTTAAAAGCTTTTATTAATTCTAATTTTAATCTTGTAAATTCCACGGAACAGAGAAGTAGATGGAAGTGTGAAGTGGGCGGGGCACGCGCGCCACTAGTAAGCGGAGGCTCGCAAACCCATACCTCAGTCGTACCTGTCTTATTGTCGTGTTCGGTTGTGTTTTGCTGTGATCGTATTGCGTTTTCTTAATCTAATATCGACTTTATTTTTAAACCAGTAAAGTTCAATTCATATTTGTTCTAATTCTAATGTAACATAAAACATAACAATTGTAAACATGAACTTTATTTGCCAAGAAATAAAGTTCAACTTACATTGTTAATGTAGGAACGCCACCTATTGTTAAAAAGTTGAATTTTGTGTGAGTCAGAATGGCGGGTGTACCTTAACATATTCGAGCGAGTCATATGTAAAACTTTAGTAGGTACCCAAGATGTACTATTTGGTACCAATTAAAGAAATTGGTGTACCTCCTTAAAAGCAGAGATATAACCAAATGCGAGTACACCCGCCACATTGACTGTAAGAATGGCGGGTGTATCTCCAGTTCTCGGTTATAGACATGTTGGTGAGTTATTTAAAGTATACCAAATTTCTGTACCTTTGGTGTACACAATTTATTTTCGGCAATTTTTTCGCCAAGTTATTGATTTCGCCAAAATCTCGCCAGGGTCATAATTTTTCACAAAATCGCAAAAAAACCCCTATCTGGCAACGTTGGCGACACTCTTTCGCTCCCGTGTGTTTAAGTGCTATGGTCCTTCAAATAATCTTTTGAACTTGTAATTTGTAGACCGTTCAGTAATAATATTTAAGAGACATCTTCGTGTACAATAGTATTGTTAAAATACTACAACGCTCACAGATCTTCTACGACAAATTTAATAAGCAGGTACACAGCTATTTTTGTAACTTTGTAAGCACTCACCTCTCTTATTAAAATTTTAAATCAAAGTTTATTTATGCCAAAAAACAAAATTTTGCCACCAAAATATTAAAAAATCCAAATTTTAATGATATTCGCTTATATTTCATCGACAAGCACTTCATTATAGATAATAAAAAAGTCCCCTTACTTAAAATACCAGACTTGAGGCCCTGTATTTAGGCGTCATATGTGTAAATGCGTACCGCCGGGAAGAACGTTGGCAACGATAAGCGCGATGTATGTCGCTACAAAGTCTCTAATATCAAAATCTTGGATTCCTTTGGAATCGAGCAATATTGCTCTTTGGTGCTCTTTTATGTTAGGTACACCAAAGGTACAGAAATTTGGTATGCTTTAAATAACTCACCAACATGTCTATAACCGAGAACTCCAGTTCTCCAGTACACCCGCCATTCTGACAGTCAATGTGGCGGGTGTACTCGCATTTGGTTATATCTCTGCTCTTAAGGAGGTACACCAATTTCTTTGATGGGTACCAAATAGTACATTATAGGTACTAAGTTTGACATATGACTCGTTCAAATCTGTTAAGGTACAACCGCCATTCTGTCTCTCACAGAATTTTTTGTATGTCAACGCGAACGTGAAGTAAGTTGCGGAAGGTCGTAAATACATTATGGGTTTCAGTTAAGTAAACTCTATTTTTCACTGACAAGGTGTGTTTTTGCTTGGCAGCATTTAGAAATAAAGTCATACTGGCACTTGGTCGCATATACCAGTAAAAACAATTGTTTACATGTGACTATGTTTATTATCAGTTCCATGTGTGAGTTTTGGCGACAGTTTGTCGTATAGCATTTCCATCTACTTCTCTGTTCCGTGGTAAATTCAATGAGCGGTTTTCAAAAAAGAAAAAATATTTAGTTCATCCAAATTAGCTAGATGGCGCTGAACAAACTAAGTACGCAGGTAGACCTTTAAAAAGTAAAAGAATTTAAATAATATAGAATAATAGATTAGTCCAAAGTAATCAGAATTAACCAAAGAAATCCACGAATAAAGAAGTACACAACATAGACAGCGTGTAAGCGTCAGCCTATATAACTAAAAATAAAACAAACACATATATAGCTCCATCTAAATCCGTCCAGTAGTTTTTACGTGAAAGAGTAATAAACATCCATACATCTTCACATACTCACATAGTCACAAATTTTCACGTTTATAATATTAGTATAATCATGGATGAAGGAGTAAAAGGATAGACAATAGCCATACAAAATAGCGTATACTTTTTTTTAGTTCCCAAACTTTCGATAGATGACATTACTAGTCTCAAAACACAAATTTGCATATTTTAACCAATTTTAGTTATAATACACCCGCTAGATGGCGTTGTAGTAAAACTATTTTTGCTTTACACATTAAAATATTAAATCAATTGTTTATTTAAGACCAATAAATGTCGATTTAAACCAAAAAGTATAAATACAAAATTTATGATTTAAGTCGATTTTTTTTACTGGCATGAACAGAACTTGATAAAAGTGAAACTGACAAATTTCAGTCTACTTTTGCAAATCGACGGGTCCCAAGAACAAAGTCGTATCTACCAAATGTTCAGTTTTCAGTACGCAGCTTTTAAGTTGCGAGCAAAGTAAAATGTCGTTTACTCCGTTACAAAAACTATTTGAGTATGGAATTTATTCAAAGGTTATTTGTTTTATTTAATTACATTATTTTCACGTTCTTATATTTAGTAATAAAGATTATTTCTGTAAAACTCGGTTCCTATAATAAAATCGGATTTTGTTTTATGGAATGAACTAAGCACTAACTGCACATACGACTTTGTTTAATGAAACCGCAGATGTCTTAAGTATTTTTGCGATGTTTTACTTCGTAATTGTTACATATAATTACGTCGTATGTTGGCTTTGCCTTTAAATTATATAGTAATTGAATGTCAAAAAATCTACTAAAAAACTTTTATTTTTGTTTATATTGTCATTAACATAAAACAAAATAAAACTAGCAACTTAATAATATACTTTCTTGTTGTGGTATTACTATATATTATAATAAACTAGTGGACGCCCGCGACTCCGTTCGCGTGGAAGTCGGTTTCCCGTGGGAATGAGAAGTTTTCCCGCGGTAAAAGTACCCTATGTTCTTTCCCAAGATCAGTTTTTTCTTCACACCAAATTTCATTAAAATCGGTTCAGTGGTTTAGGCGTGAAAGCGTTACAGACAGACAGACAGACAGACAGAGTTACTTTCGCATTTATAATATTAGTAGGGATGATCATCACGGATTTTTAAATCAAATGTAATATTTTTGTATAATGTTCAAAAGGTAAATCATAAACTGTGTTTTAATTAATTAAAAAGTATCTTTCTCATCGCAAAACTACTTTACATTTTTGAGTAACATTATTAACCAGTTCCTATTAGTTCACACCAACATTGTCTTCTTCATGATGATTATCTTCTGAATCATAGAGTAAGACTTTAAAATATAAACCATTTATTAAATTAACATTAACACCAATATCACACATGCTTACAAATTTTTTATATTTTACTTTCGTTATTGTCAAGTCAAAACTTTTTCAATGACAGATACTGCGGTAGCAATAGATTCACTAGATTCTATTGCCTCATGTTCAAGTTTTTGTTTCAAACCCCGTGCAATTTTCTTGGCTTTTTACAAGGCTCTCAAAGTTCTGTATTTGATCATTGGTGAGCTTAGAGATACTGCGATGAGCACGGCATATTTCACATTGATGTTTTGAACATATTTTGCAATATTAGGTACTCCACTGCTATTCTCGACTCCCAAGCTTTCAAAACTTCGTCAAACATTTCAATAACTTCATCATAAATAAGTTTTCTTATTTTTGAAACAGCTCTTATCTAAATTTTCAGTTTTCATCCCCTTACGTCAGACTTATTATCCAACACTTAACATTTCCTAGTATTTTTTTCCGAGTTGGTGTTATTACCTAGGACTTTATGATCTAGACATGAACAATGAATGGGACATAGATCATTAGATTTTTTTTTGTGTGCATTTAGTAGAGAAGGCATAGGCGTAGCTAAAACCATATGAGAAGGGATGGAGTGGAAGCTAGAGTTCCTTTAAATTCTTCCAAGTGCATTGCTGGTGAGTTATCAAAACTAGAGGGTATAAAAATAGGATATAATAAAGGTGTAATCCTACTTATTTCATATACGTGAATGTTTGTTAGTATGGATGGAATGGATGGATGTTTGTTACTCTTCCACGTAAAATCCACTGGACGGATTTGGATGAAAGTTTACAATAATATAGGTTATACATCAGAATAAACCATAGGGTACTTTTTACCGCGGGAAAATATCTCATTAACACGGGAAACAAACTTCCACGCGAACGGAGCCGCAGGCGGCCACTAGTAACATGATAATTTGTGAGTTGATGAAGTAAAGGAATAGGCAAAGAGGAGGAGTACTTTTATATGTTACTTGTGTTTGCTGCTGTGATATTTTGGTACTATCATCACACATTTTATATAATATTTAAGCCTAAAGCGATACTGGGGAGTTCAAGGCAGCGTTATAAGAATCTTCGGGTTCTGTCATGAACCAATAAAAATTAATAATGAAATATTCAACAAACAAAATACCATACTTATAAGGAAATTATCAATGTGACTTTTGTTAAAAAAAGTTTTATATTTATTAAGTTAATAGTAGAACAAAATCGTATAATAAAATTAATGCCAAGGAACAAAAACTTAAAATTACATGCGTTATTTATTTTCAATAAGTTTTCCATAGTACAATGTCGGATCGGCGCAAGCGATAGTAAATTTTGAATGCATTTTAGGACAAAAAAGACGTATGTGAAAATATTTTATTGAAAATATTTTATTTAAAATAAAATATTTAGTATCTTAGTTGGAATTCATATTTAAAATAACTTAATTATATTTAACTTCAAAATAATAATAAAAAAATTGTTATATGATTATTTAAGATTTTCTTAGAAAAACATCTAATAATCACAAACGACAGTAATTTACAGTTATTGGTACTTTCCAAGTAAATAATGTATTGAGTTGTACAAAAATATTTTAACGAATATGTAAATTTTTAATGTGAATGTTTATATCATTACTCATCTAAATTTAAGTTTTCTTCATCTGTTTTCTCACTTAGAGTTGAAAGAAGGTGTTTTTTTTTTTTTGGATTAAGAGCTAAATTCAAAATTTTTGGGTTCGTTGATAAGGCCGTCATTGTATAAAATGCAATGAACAATAAATCTTAACTTTTGATTGACATCAATTGGAATTGTTAGAGAAATAGCCGCGCCCTGTCAAAAAAGACCCCGCCCCGAGAACAAACCCGCGTCTGACGATACACTGCTGCGCGCGAGTTGCGAACTCAGAGGAACAAGCTTGTACATGTTCATACTGTATTGTTCTTTGAAGTAAAATTCAAATAGGATGATGTTCGTTTGGGTATCTACTAAAGTATAAGTTTTATAAAAAAAAATTAAACATATTTATATAGCTAATATGATACCAAATACAAATAAATAATAAAACTAATTTTGTTGTAGGTATATTAGTATAAGATTTTGTTCTTGGGACCCGTCGAAATGTCTACCGCCCGCAGTGTTCCCAACCTATAGTGAGGCCGTTTCCGTACAACATCTGTAAAATGTTTAATGATGTATTTTCGCTAAATTTATCAATCGTATCGTATTTACTAAAATGGGGTCGAAAATGTAAGTATGAAATAGTCTCCCAAATTAGTTAAAAATCTTCATTCTATCTGCGTTTAATACTTATTTGATATCGTTCTAGGCATAAAAATAATAGTACCTACGGTTGTGAACACTGGGCCGCCCGGCCGGCCAGCCATACGTTTTCTGAACGGATACAAATTTATAAACGCGTAATAGGTTTTTGTATACCTACCTACTTGAAATACCCATAGATTTTTAGTAGACAATGATAATAGAATGAATGGTTATATACTTACTAGGTGTATCAAAATAAGTAAAATTATTAAAATTGGGGAAGGCTAAGCTAAAAACAATACCAGACATCTTATTTTTTGAGGGTGGTCTATCTATTACAATTCCCAGAAAACTTAGCCACAGGGACTGAAAACGGTTAAGGTTTACCGGTATTTCAACCTGTATAAAAAAGCGGTACCTTAATTTTATACCGGTTACGCAATCCTTGAACCAAAACTCTACCGGTTGTTTTAAGGTTTTCAGAATCGCTACCGCTATCTTATAAAGGTATGGCATAATTATACCTTTAAAATTCATATAGGTTGAGTATTAAAGGTATAACCCATATGATTTTTTCGGTATCGTAATACGCTCGCTCGATACAAATAAAGTCGATTTTCCGACAGCAGACCCACACATTCTTGAAATAAAGTTATACTTTTATTTATGTAAAGGTTATACCATAATATTAGAAGTATACCGAAATGTTATGGTGAAGGTTTTTTATTATATTCTTAAAAATACGGTACCGAAATGAAAAGGTATGACGTCATACCGTATTTTAAAGGTATGCATATTTAAGTGTATTAAAAAAATAAAATACTGAAATAAAACGGTATGACGTCATACCGAAATAAAAGGTAGGCCTAATTTAACCGGTTTTCGGTCCCTGCAGCCAGGATAATCAATAAATGATAAATGTGACCATTTAACACATAGTATGCTAAACATATAATGTACATTTTTTTATTAATAGAAAGAAACGTTATCTATAACAAAATTGATATTTGATTAAGCCCTAAAATATTTCTACACAAAAGTAGGTACGGTAAGCTGCAAGAGTCCATAATATAGTCCACATATTTGACAAACATTATTGCATCCAGTGGTCATATTCACAGTTTCACACACACTAACGTTAATAAACTACTATTTTACTACTTCTTAATATCAACCTTAACGCGACAGTTTTAAAGCTCAATATATTTTTATAAATTTTTGTGGTTGTTACAACATTTTCTTAAAAACCAAGAGGTTTTTTTCGGATCTCCTACACTCTAACCGACACCATTCTCAACCTTAATTTGAGAGACTTAAGGTTCAGCACTATTCTATAAAATATTGTGGTTGTTGTTTTATTTCTTCTATTCATCTATCTATACGATCGCTAAAACAATCTAATGGTCTCAGTTATTATTTCGTCCTAGAATCATGTTACTCTAGTTAAAATCTTAACCATATTGTATTTTTATTATGAGTTTCATTCATTTTGCTTTTTAAGTCGGAAAGAAAGAATTAATAACTAAATGAATTAATAACCAAAATAACTAAAGAATTAATAACCAAGAAAGTTTATTTATATAAAATACTAGCGATCCGTCCACGCTTCGCAATGGTGTAACGACTTGTTCCCGAAACCCGGAATTTTGGCTAATTTAAAAATCTTTTTCTGCATGTTCTTTATTTACAAATTTAAATGAAAAAAAAACCTAAAAAATGGCGAAAACCGCATTAAAATCTGTCAACTGGTTTAGAAGGAGATAGCGGACAAATATACAAACAGACAGAATTAGCGACTTGGATTTATACTATGTAATGAAGAAGCTTATTTTACACTTGTTTACAAATATATTTAGGTAATGTTTGACATTTATAACAAAATGTTTTTTCCAAATATTTCATACTTACAGTAAATCAAGTCTCGTAAGGAGTTTGAGTAATATCATGTATTGAGTCACTAGTATATGATATCATGGATGAAGGAGTAAAAGGATAGACAATAGCCATACAAAGTAGCGTATATCAAAAAAAGTTGTATAAATCTAGATGGCGCTATACATTTCAATTTATAAGGTTAGATGGCGCTAGCAATTTGTCATTAAAATAGGTCAATTTAGTTTTGTAGAAAAAATAAATCTAAATTAACTAGATGGCGCTAATACAATAAACATTTTCATACGAAATTCCAGTGATGCCATTAAAAAAAACAATCAGCTGCACAAAGTTGATAGGTGACGTTTATAAATTAGCTTTTGTCGAGTGCTTTTTAATCTTTATCGCCGCATCTACATCTATACGTATATGCTATAGTCCATTAGAGAGTGTAAGGTCTACAAATTACACACATTGACAATAAATGTATAATTTGTAACAACTTTTTACTTTTGTCAACCTTAACATTTTTAAAAACATTAGTTGAAATGCGAGTTAACATGTTGAACATTGAGTGTAAAACGAAAATAACCAAATCCTTCAATGATTGAATCATTTGTTTCATACTTTGTGGTTCGCCTATGTTGAGATTGATAAAGTTGATTTCTAAGTTTTATAATAAGTATGCAAGCTGATATAAGTATGCAGGACAGAATGCGTATTATCGAAATGCATATAATCATTACAATAGTATAATCCAATCCAATTTTGTCTGTTGCAAGTATGTTTGTCCGCTAAGGAGATAGCGTATGGTAAGTGGATAAACCACGAAATGGATTTTAATGCGGTTTTTGCCATCTTTTAGGTATTTTTTTCATGTCTATTATATCCTTACTAAATATAATATTTTAAATGTGAAAATGTGTATGTCTGTCTGTTGGTATGTTTGCTTCACGTAAAAACGGCTGAACCGATTGTCTTGATTTTGGAATAGAGATAGTTCGACACTCAGGGAAGAAAATAGGATAACCTTACTTCGGGAAATAGCCTCATTCCCACGGGAAAAGCTATTTAGCTTACCGTGAAACCGCAGGGCGGAAAGCTATATATCATATACTAGTGACTCAATACATGATATTACTCAAACTCCTTACGAGACTTGATTTACTGTAAGTATGAAATATTTGGAAAAAACATTTTGTTATAAATGTCAAACATTACCTAAATATATTTGTAAACAAGTGTAAAATAAGCTTCTTCATTACATAGTATAAATCCAAGTCGCTAATTCTGTCTGTTTGTATATTTGTCCGCTATCTCCTTCTAAACCAGTTGACAGATTTTAATGCGGTTTTCGCCATTTTTTAGGTTTTTTTTTCATTTAAATTTGTAAATAAAGAACATGCAGAAAAAGATTTTTAAATTAGCCAAAATTCCGGGTTTCGGGAACAAGTCGTTACACCATTGCGAAGCGTGGACGGATCGCTAGTATTTTATATAAATAAACTTTCTTGGTTATTAATTCTTTAGTTATTTTGGTTATTAATTCATTTAGTTATTAATTCTTTCTTTCCGACTTAAAAAGCAAAATGAATGAAACTCATAATAAAAATACAATATGGTTAAGATTTTAACTAGAGTAACATGATTCTAGGACGAAATAATAACTGAGACCATTAGATTGTTTTAGCGATCGTATAGATAGATGAATAGAAGAAATAAAACAACAACCACAATATTTTATAGAATAGTGCTGAACCTTAAGTCTCTCAAATTAAGGTTGAGAATGGTGTCGGTTAGAGTGTAGGAGATCCGAAAAAAACCTCTTGGTTTTTAAGAAAATGTTGTAACAACCACAAAAATTTATAAAAATATATTGAGCTTTAAAACTGTCGCGTTAAGGTTGATATTAAGAAGTAGTAAAATAGTAGTTTATTAACGTTAGTGTGTGTGAAACTGTGAATATGACCACTGGATGCAATAATGTTTGTCAAATACCTATGTGGACTATATTATGGACTCTTGCAGCTTACCGTACCTACTTTTGTGTAGAAATATTTTAGGGCTTAATCAAATATCAATTTTGTTATAGATAACGTTTCTTTCTATTAATAAAAAAATGTACATTATATGTTTAGCATACTATGTGTTAAATGGTCACATTTATCATTTATTGATTATCCTGGCTGCAGGGACCGAAAACCGGTTAAATTAGGCCTACCTTTTATTTCGGTATGACGTCATACCGTTTTATTTCAGTATTTTATTTTTTTAATACACTTAAATATGCATACCTTTAAAATACGGTATGACGTCATACCTTTTCATTTCGGTACCGTATTTTTAAGAATATAATAAAAAACCTTCACCATAACATTTCGGTATACTTCTAATATTATGGTATAACCTTTACATAAATAAAAGTATAACTTTATTTCAAGAATGTGTGGGTCTGCTGTCGGAAAATCGACTTTATTTGTATCGAGCGAGCGTATTACGATACCGAAAAAATCATATGGGTTATACCTTTAATACTCAACCTATATGAATTTTAAAGGTATAATTATGCCATACCTTTATAAGATAGCGGTAGCGATTCTGAAAACCTTAAAACAACCGGTAGAGTTTTGGTTCAAGGATTGCGTAACCGGTATAAAATTAAGGTACCGCTTTTTTATACAGGTTGAAATACCGGTAAACCTTAACCGTTTTCAGTCCCTGTGGCTAAGTTTTCTGGGAATTGTAATAGATAGACCACCCTCAAAAAATAAGATGTCTGGTATTGTTTTTAGCTTAGCCTTCCCCAATTTTAATAATTTTACTTATTTTGATACACCTAGTAAGTATATAACCATTCATTCTATTATCATTGTCTACTAAAAATCTATGGGTATTTCAAGTAGGTAGGTATACAAAAACCTATTACGCGTTTATAAATTTGTATCCGTTCAGAAAACGTATGGCTGGCCGGCCGGGCGGCCCAGTGTTCACAACCGTAGGTACTATTATTTTTATGCCTAGAACGATATCAAATAAGTATTAAACGCAGATAGAATGAAGATTTTTAACTAATTTGGGAGACTATTTCATACTTACATTTTCGACCCCATTTTAGTAAATACGATACGATTGATAAATTTAGCGAAAATACATCATTAAACATTTTACAGATGTTGTACGGAAACGGCCTCACTATAGGTTGGGAACACTGCGGGCGGTAGACATTTCGACGGGTCCCAAGAACAAAATCTTATACTAATATACCTACAACAAAATTAGTTTTATTATTTATTTGTATTTGGTATCATATTAGCTATATAAATATGTTTAATTTTTTTTTATAAAACTTATACTTTAGTAGATACCCAAACGAACATCATCCTATTTGAATTTTACTTCAAAGAACAATACAGTATGAACATGTACAAGCTTGTTCCTCTGAGTTCGCAACTCGCGCGCAGCAGTGTATCGTCAGACGCGGGTTTGTTCTCGGGGCGGGGTCTTTTTTGACAGGGCGCGGCTATTTCTCTAACAATTCCAATTGATGTCAATCAAAAGTTAAGATTTATTGTTCATTGCATTTTATACAATGACGGCCTTATCAACGAACCCAAAAATTTTGAATTTAGCTCTTAATCCAAAAAAAAAAAAACACCTTCTTTCAACTCTAAGTGAGAAAACAGATGAAGAAAACTTAAATTTAGATGAGTAATGATATAAACATTCACATTAAAAATTTACATATTCGTTAAAATATTTTTGTACAACTCAATACATTATTTACTTGGAAAGTACCAATAACTGTAAATTACTGTCGTTTGTGATTATTAGATGTTTTTCTAAGAAAATCTTAAATAATCATATAACAATTTTTTTATTATTATTTTGAAGTTAAATATAATTAAGTTATTTTAAATATGAATTCCAACTAAGATACTAAATATTTTATTTTAAATAAAATATTTTCAATAAAATATTTTCACATACGTCTTTTTTGTCCTAAAATGCATTCAAAATTTACTATCGCTTGCGCCGATCCGACATTGTACTATGGAAAACTTATTGAAAATAAATAACGCATGTAATTTTAAGTTTTTGTTCCTTGGCATTAATTTTATTATACGATTTTGTTCTACTATTAACTTAATAAATATAAAACTTTTTTTAACAAAAGTCACATTGATAATTTCCTTATAAGTATGGTATTTTGTTTGTTGAATATTTCATTATTAATTTTTATTGGTTCATGACAGAACCCGAAGATTCTTATAACGCTGCCTTGAACTCCCCAGTATCGCTTTAGGCTTAAATATTATATAAAATGTGTGATGATAGTACCAAAATATCACAGCAGCAAACACAAGTAACATATAAAAGTACTCCTCCTCTTTGCCTATTCCTTTACTTCATCAACTCACAAATTATCATGTTACTAGTGGCCGCCTGCGGCTCCGTTCGCGTGGAAGTTTGTTTCCCGTGTTAATGAGATATTTTCCCGCGGTAAAAAGTACCCTATGGTTTATTCTGATGTATAACCTATATTATTGTAAACTTTCATCCAAATCCGTCCAGTGGATTTTACGTGGAAGAGTAACAAACATCCATCCATTCCATCCATACTAACAAACATTCACGTATATGAAATAAGTAGGATTACACCTTTATTATATCCTATTTTTATACCCTCTAGTTTTGATAACTCACCAGCAATGCACTTGGAAGAATTTAAAGGAACTCTAGCTTCCACTCCATCCCTTCTCATATGGTTTTAGCTACGCCTATGCCTTCTCTACTAAATGCACACAAAAAAAAATCTAATGATCTATGTCCCATTCATTGTTCATGTCTAGATCATAAAGTCCTAGGTAATAACACCAACTCGGAAAAAAATACTAGGAAATGTTAAGTGTTGGATAATAAGTCTGACGTAAGGGGATGAAAACTGAAAATTTAGATAAGAGCTGTTTCAAAAATAAGAAAACTTATTTATGATGAAGTTATTGAAATGTTTGACGAAGTTTTGAAAGCTTGGGAGTCGAGAATAGCAGTGGAGTACCTAATATTGCAAAATATGTTCAAAACATCAATGTGAAATATGCCGTGCTCATCGCAGTATCTCTAAGCTCACCAATGATCAAATACAGAACTTTGAGAGCCTTGTAAAAAGCCAAGAAAATTGCACGGGGTTTGAAACAAAAACTTGAACATGAGGCAATAGAATCTAGTGAATCTATTGCTACCGCAGTATCTGTCATTGAAAAAGTTTTGACTTGACAATAACGAAAGTAAAATATAAAAAATTTGTAAGCATGTGTGATATTGGTGTTAATGTTAATTTAATAAATGGTTTATATTTTAAAGTCTTACTCTATGATTCAGAAGATAATCATCATGAAGAAGACAATGTTGGTGTGAACTAATAGGAACTGGTTAATAATGTTACTCAAAAATGTAAAGTAGTTTTGCGATGAGAAAGATACTTTTTAATTAATTAAAACACAGTTTATGATTTACCTTTTGAACATTATACAAAAATATTACATTTGATTTAAAAATCCGTGATGATCATCCCTACTAATATTATAAATGCGAAAGTAACTCTGTCTGTCTGTCTGTCTGTCTGTAACGCTTTCACGCCTAAACCACTGAACCGATTTTAATGAAATTTGGTGTGAAGAAAAAACTGATCTTGGGAAAGAACATAGGGTACTTTTACCGCGGGAAAACTTCTCATTCCCACGGGAAACCGACTTCCACGCGAACGGAGTCGCGGGCGTCCACTAGTTTATTATAATATATAGTAATACCACAACAAGAAAGTATATTATTAAGTTGCTAGTTTTATTTTGTTTTATGTTAATGACAATATAAACAAAAATAAAAGTTTTTTAGTAGATTTTTTGACATTCAATTACTATATAATTTAAAGGCAAAGCCAACATACGACGTAATTATATGTAACAATTACGAAGTAAAACATCGCAAAAATACTTAAGACATCTGCGGTTTCATTAAACAAAGTCGTATGTGCAGTTAGTGCTTAGTTCATTCCATAAAACAAAATCCGATTTTATTATAGGAACCGAGTTTTACAGAAATAATCTTTATTACTAAATATAAGAACGTGAAAATAATGTAATTAAATAAAACAAATAACCTTTGAATAAATTCCATACTCAAATAGTTTTTGTAACGGAGTAAACGACATTTTACTTTGCTCGCAACTTAAAAGCTGCGTACTGAAAACTGAACATTTGGTAGATACGACTTTGTTCTTGGGACCCGTCGATTTGCAAAAGTAGACTGAAATTTGTCAGTTTCACTTTTATCAAGTTCTGTTCATGCCAGTAAAAAAAATCGACTTAAATCATAAATTTTGTATTTATACTTTTTGGTTTAAATCGACATTTATTGGTCTTAAATAAACAATTGATTTAATATTTTAATGTGTAAAGCAAAATGGTTTTACTACAACGCCATCTAGCGGGTGTATTATAACTAAAATTGGTTAAAATATGCAAATTTGTGTTTTGAGACTAGTAATGTCATCTATCGAAAGTTTGGGAACTAAAAAAAAGTATACGCTATTTTGTATGGCTATTGTCTATCCTTTCACTTCTTCATCCATGATGATATATAGCTTTCCGCCCTGCGGTTTCACGGTAAGCTAAATAGCTTTTCCCGTGGGAATGAGGAATTTCCCGAAGTAAGGTTATCCTATTTTCTTCCCTGAGTGTCGAACTATCTCTATTCCAAAATCAAGACAATCGGTTCAGCCGTTTTTACGTGAAGCAAACATACCAACAGACAGACATACACATTTTCACATTTAAAATATTATATTTAGTAAGGATATAATAGACATGAAAAAAATACCTAAAAGATGGCAAAAACCGCATTAAAATCCATTTCGTGGTTTATCCACTTACCATACGCTATCTCCTTAGCGGACAAACATACTTGCAACAGACAAAATTGGATTGGATTATACTATTGTAATGATTATATGCATTTCGATAATACGCATTCTGTCCTGCATACTTATATCAGCTTGCATACTTATTATAAAACTTAGAAATCAACTTTATCAATCTCAACATAGGCGAACCACAAAGTATGAAACAAATGATTCAATCATTGAAGGATTTGGTTATTTTCGTTTTACACTCAATGTTCAACATGTTAACTCGCATTTCAACTAATGTTTTTAAAAATGTTAAGGTTGACAAAAGTAAAAAGTTGTTACAAATTATACATTTATTGTCAATGTGTGTAATTTGTAGACCTTACACTCTCTAATGGACTATAGCATATACGTATAGATGTAGATGCGGCGATAAAGATTAAAAAGCACTCGACAAAAGCTAATTTATAAACGTCACCTATCAACTTTGTGCAGCTGATTGTTTTTTTTAATGGCATCACTGGAATTTCGTATGAAAATGTTTATTGTATTAGCGCCATCTAGTTAATTTAGATTTATTTTTTCTACAAAACTAAATTGACCTATTTTAATGACAAATTGCTAGCGCCATCTAACCTTATAAATTGAAATGTATAGCGCCATCTAGATTTATACAACTTTTTTTGATATACGCTACTTTGTATGGCTATTGTCTATCCTTTTCAGCGTTGCCAATTTGTGGGGAATTCCCCAAATTGTGGGGAATTTCAAGTCGTGTGGGGAATGTGTGGGGACTGTTGTCATGTGGGGAAAATGCGGGGATTCCCACAATTTACCCAAAGACCCATAGAATTTGACAATCGGCAGTTTGAAGTTTAAGTTTCACAATTTCATCTGTGCTGCGTTCAGAACATACACCCGGGGTGCACTCCGACGCGCTCCAAGCCGTTCAGAACTTCGGACGAAATATCACTCTGACTGACAGGAGTGAAAAAACAAGGGGATGTTTTAAAATTTAATCCGTCTAAAATCATGTTATCTACACGTTTATGGCAAAAAACTGCATCTAGTTCTGATGGAAATAAATAACTACATTAATATTAATGAAATTTTATTCAATCTGGCTTCTTTTCTGTAGATAATCTATGTGGGGAATTTGTGGGGAATTCGAAGTTTATTCTCCCCAAATTTGGGGAATTTCACTCCGATTTTTGGGGAATTTGGACTACTAGCATTGGCAACACTGATCCTTTTACTCCTTCATCCATGCCTACGTATACGCCTACTTGTGTTATTAGCTTTCATAACTGTTTTGATAAGATGTTCCATTGATTTCGTGTAATTTATTTGTTTATTTTCCAAATTCTGTCAAGCATGGACAACGATTTTGTGAAAGCAGACAGTAGAAACCTGCCCAGAGTCGACGCAATCATGGTCGGATTATTTTTCAAAAATAATTCCGATTTCTATGCTTCGGTGCTTAAAAATGTGAAAACAGCAAAGTAAGTATAACAACACTTTATTAGAACTTAATTGTATAATAAGAAAGTGAAATAATGATGAACTTGCACAGTGAGCAATAACTTTTATAGGTTATGTTGATGTTATGATGAATATAAACGATATTTTGTTTTTTTTCAGGTCTGCAAGAGAATCGTATGGAGATGATGCCATTGAATATGTGCAATTGCGTCGCAAGTCACAGTAATTGCACAATGAAGTGTAAGATTTGTCCTAAACACAAGGTGAAGAGCGGCTCTTACAACATTACAATGGTGATAGACAAAAGAAAGGGTGGAATAGTTATATGTTGGTGCTTGGACTGTGCAGCTTCAGCTGGTGGCTGTAAACATGCAGTGGCATTTCTCATGTGGACCCATCATCACACAGAGGAGCCTTCTTGTACTAAGGTGGAATGTTTTTGGGAACCCAAGGCTCTGTAAAGTAGGCACAACATTAAACTATGTGACTGTAGATCAGTTGTGCATAAAGCTCCAAAATGTTAAACTAACACAAGCCTCTTCACAGAGTTTATACAGGAAGCAAAAAAAGGAAAATTGCTAACTGTGAACTGTTAAAATATCAACCCGAGTTTAACACAGTGATGTCAAAACAGTTTTCTTTGTGTAATTTGATGTTATTGTAGTGTATTGTATTGTTGTATTGTATTGTATTATAGTACTATTATTTCATAGTGTTACATCACAGTATCTACCTAATTGATGATTGTTAGGTTTGCTTAAGCCATAAGTTATTTTTAATGTTTAATGAAGATTAAATTTAATAAAAATAAAATTTAGACAATGGTTTTGAATGGTTTTATTTGATAAATTACACATATCCCCAAATATAAATAGAATGTAAAACAGTCAGTGATTGGATAGTTATTGGTTTAAATCCTACTAATATTATAAATGTGAAAGTTTTTGAGTATGTATGGATGTTTGCTACTCTTTCACATAAAAACTACTGGACGGATTTGGATGAAACTTTGCAGTAATATAGGCTATACATCAGAATAACACATAGGGTGATTTTTACCGCGGGAAAACATCTTATTCCCACGGTAAACCGACTTCCACGCGAACGTAGTCGCGGGCAGCCACTAGTAGGTCTATACATGTATAAAACTCCTAACAGTTGGACTGCAGCACAACTCATTTTTATAGTTGTGCTGCAGTCCACAGTACAGGAGCATTGAATGCAATATGCAAGACCATTAAAACAATAAACTATTTTTGGATTAGTCATAATAATGTCAGTCTTGAGTCCCATTTTAAATGATATATATGAGTTTATTTAGAAGTAATTAACTATATTTAATCAGAGAGTTTTGAATAGTTGCAGAGGATTTAATAATTTTTTTCACCAAAATAGGGTAAAAATACCCTAATCTGGCAACACTCCAGGCATGTGACGTCACAGACTCCGCCATACTGCCAAAGTAGCGTTTTGGCGCGCTTTTCAAATATTGAATGTTTAATTTGATATTTTTCAGCAGATATGTACCAGAATAAAAAATAACAAATTTTGCAGGGTTCCTTAAGATCTACCAAATAATAAAAACTGGTTTTTGAAAACTTGTCAAATAGCCTATTAGCACAACGCCACACAGCTGAACCATTTTTATACTGTCGCATTTTATAATACTGGCAATCCTCAAATAAAAGTATTGTTCCGCCTTTTCTATTAATGTAACAAATATCACTATCTAAATCGTTGTCCATTGTTAATAACACAGTTTACACTGGTCTAGGATAGAGAAAACTAATTAACAATGTCAACAACAATGTCAGTATGATTTATTTTTTATCAATCTAATTTCCTGTGTGTAGTTTACATACAAAGAGGATCATTAGGTACTCATTTTAGTTAGTAGAACTACGGGCAAACAAAGTTGCCCTTAGTCCTATCGATAGGATTATGGTAAATCAAAATTTCCTGTGGTTCGATTGAACGAACCACTGCCAAAAAAAATTGCCCATGGTTCGATCAGTAGAACTCCGTGATCGGACCACGGGCAATAAAGGGCTAAAACTGTGTTTGCCATATCGGAATTTCGAACATAGCGCTTTTGGTTACCTACCTCTTCCATTCAATAAAAAAATATTGCAAGTCAAACTAATCTATTTATTTATCAGGTTTTTCGTTAACTTTTACATCTACGCTGTATAAATTAAATCGATGGCCATGTCGTTTGACGTTTAGTGCTAAAGTTATGACATAAATAAGGCGATTGAGACTCTCGCACTTCAAGATATAAGATCCCGATTGTCCAGGGCAAAACAGCGGGCTTCCCGAAGTCTGACAGTCATACATGAAATAAGAGTTCCCTACCTTACCAAAGGCCAAATTTTTCGTCGGACTGACAAAGAGACCCAACTTATTCTTCTCAAAGAAATAAGACAAAGCGTTGCTTAAGTTAAATCTGTCTGGTAGCATGTTGTATAGGAATCCAAAGACAACATGTTTGAAATTAACCGTGAATGTGTAGGGGTCCATTTCATCGAAAGCAGTGTCTAGCTCCTCCGGAGTTAGCTCAACATTGGGTCGGGCGCCGATGTTTTTGACGCATCGCTCGTGATATTTGTCGCCGGCTTTAACGATACCGTCTAACAACGCAGAAGTCCACGAGTCTAGATCGATGACGTCGGACATTACAAGCGCAACAACGTTACAGGACAATACCTGTTTTCCTCGTTGCTCTTCAGCAAACTGCTTGTCAGTAGGTCCTATGCGGCCCCACAGCGAATAGAGGTCTCCAGGGAACTCAATGTCCCAATTCTTCCACATAGTCTTAGGAGTCTTTCTCGGGAATCCGAGGTCATTGTTGGGGTTCATTCTGGTCCATGGAATTGTTTCGATGTTTAGCCAGTACATTTTCTCATCGACCAGAGGGCGAACTTTTCTACGTTTCATATAAGGCATATTCGGATTGACCTCCGGTTTAAACATTGGGGACAGTTTGTGGTAGTAATTCGCATATTTGGGTGCGTTCTTCATGGAAGTAAGCTCGAAGGTATAGAACTCTGGAGTTTTTGCCTCGGCACCCATTAGTTGTTCTATTTTGCATACTAGTTCATGAATGTCGCGATACAAACTCCAACTAGCTGATTTGGATTCCATTTGAGGCACTTTTTCTTTGCCTTTATTTTTTTTGCTAAAACCTTCTTTTTTTTCGTCTTTTTGGTTTTCTATTTTTGAAGGATAGGGATCGAACAAATGGAAGAAGCCTTCCACGTCGCATATGACGACGCTGCGAGATGGAAATCTGACGATGACGTAGCGGATTCTACGAAGTACCGCCTTGATATACTGTTCGAAAGTTTTGGGTTCGTTTTCGTAGACGACGAGTATTTTCTTGATGTTGATGTTGATTAGCTTTCCATCGATGAGTAGGTTCTTGATGACCCTCTTCTCGCAAACGTTAAAGTTCTTTGTTTTTTTGTTGATTTCGAGGCCTTTTTCGATGCATGAGTCGACCATTTGTGGCGTCCACGTGGATAGTGGGTGCATAGAAGCCATTAGCATAGCAACGAGGCTAACAAAGTGACATGCTCGAATCGGGCTTTTTGATTTCTTTTCTGTGAGAGATGTGGTTCCATTTATGCGGTATTCGCTTCCATACTGCTTATAACCAGGTCCAACTGGCTCTTCTTGAACTATATCTTCTTGTTCAGAAATGGAAATTCTCTTTTTATCCGTTTCCTCGGCGACAGTCATTTTGGATTTCGCGTCTTTCGGCTTCATAGTATCGTAGTCGTAGTCTTCTGGTAACTGCAGGCGTGGATCCTTCTGGAGCTTTCGGACCATGATGCGACTTAGGACTGCGTGTTGGTCGTCCTTTCCGTCTCGGTTGGTGTTTATTCTGGAACAAAGACACAATTTTGGTTAATTTTTAAATTATTTCCTCTAGAACAAACAACAACAACCGCTAACAAATCTAAATCAGGTTAAATTTAAGATGCAAAACTTAATAAACAATACTTAAGATGTCCATGCAATTTTTTTTAATTTTGTACACTTTTTATTCCAATGTTTTTTACAAACCTGGATACTAAGTCCCTGCAGTTCCGGAACCTCATGAAAGCCGCCGTTCCTTTCGAGTTTTTCCCCGTATTTGGTTCCCTATAACCCATTGCATTAGATGGCGTTCCTTCGAACAAGTAGTAAATGCCATTGCGTTTAAATACTGCGCAGCTGTAAGTAGCAGTAGTGACCATTCCTCGATCGTGTTTACTGAAGAACTTCTCGCAGAGTATCTGCTCGAGGTTCCAAGTAGGTCCTTCGGTTACCACGTCGATGCAAGCGTGGTAAACCTGGAACAAAATATGATAAGTTGGCTTTAACGTTTTGTTAAAAAAACATTGCTTTGTCGGAACTCTAGTCACCAACAATTGGCGAAAATGGACAGAAATCAAATCGTACAACTTAGTTCGCGATGATGTCACAAATTTTTATTTGTTTACTGTTTACCATTTAATTAATGGAAGGAAAACTATGAAAATAGGTACTTGCGTCACAGTGAAATACACGTATGCCCCTACAACAATATTTACCTGTTTCCCAATACCAATCTTCGGTATAATATGAACGGGTGCTGACTGAAACTTTTCTTTTTTGCTCTTGAACAGTGTCTCCCCAGTTTCGACGACAAAATCCACGATTCCTTTCGTCCACGTATGTATCATATACTTGTACGACATCACAATAGCCACTATCGAAACGAAGGGAAGCACATCTTCTGGTTTTTCACCTGCAACGGCTGATTTCCCTCGTATGATTTGCGAGCTATCGGGTAGATTTGAGAAGTTGCTTGGATTCATGAACTCTTGAGACGGGGTATCAACGGGTGGTAAAGTTTGTATTTCGTCAAGAGGTTTGGTCATTTTCCTGCAAACTTTGCGCAGTTTGTAGCGTTGTTCCGCGTCTTGGGACAGAAGGATCTTCCTGTGGACATCTACGGGGGATATGGGGACCTCTTCTTCGGCTTCTTTCGGTTGTACGGCTTCGGCTTGTGCTGCTGCTGTCACCTGGAATATTACGTTATAATTGTCTCTCGAGCTGATATTAAAGTCATCACCAAATCATACTTAATTGTGCCAATCATATTGATGATGACAGTTTATAAATTTAGATATTTGTTACTTAATAGTTGGGGTTTGCAACAAACCCTTCCACGACTTAGTTTTTTAACCTTTGCCTGTTCTTCATCATCAAATTGTGGTGTCGGCGGCGGCGGTGGCAACGGAGGTGGCAGTTCCTCAGCTTTACGCCGGGCTTCCTCTTCTTCAGCTCGCTTTTTGGCTTCTAGAGCTTCGAGTTCTTCTTCTCCCATTTCCTGGTGATGTTAATAGTTTTATTGGTACTGCTTGAAAAGTATGGCATTTAAAAAAAGTTTTTAATTTTCTTGATTTTTTTTTATTTTCTTAATATTTTTATTGGTACTTACTTCTTCAGGGCCTTCGGGAGGCTGAAAACGACAATGATGAATTAAAAACGGATAGACAAAAAAGTGGTCAACGTAGAGTATCTTAAAGACAATAGCCTAATTCCATAGGTAGGGACTGTGTGAATGATATAACGTGTTACTTATCCCAACTACCAATTAAAATTCCAGCTATCTATACAAACATATAAAAGAATTTTTGCTTAAGTGAGCCAAAATTCAACGTAACAAGTCGGTCTAACTCCACCATTGCGAAACATGGGGTTACTAGTTTTGAAGTCACTTTTCGTGTCTGTTTGTACCTTTGTCCACAAAATTTAATGAGGTTTACACTATTTTCAGAGCTGTTTTTTAAATAAAAATTAGTTGAAGTTAGCTAAAATTGCCATTTGGAAGCGTGTTCGTGGCTCGTGTCACATTATCATTTCATAGTATAAATCCAAGTCGCTAATTCTGTCTGTTTGTATGTTTGGCCGCTAACTCCTCCTAAACCAGTTGAGGCATTTTAATGCGGTTTTCACCGTCCTTTAGGTAATTTTTTCATTTAAATTTGTAATTAAAGAGTATTCAGAGTTTTTTTTAAGTTAACTAAAATTCAATGTTTCGGGAACAAGTCGCCAAAAATTACACCATTGCGAAGCGTGGGCGGGGTGCTAGTACTAATATAAACAGTGGTACGTTGTGTACTAGTACTAATATAAACACTGGTACGTTGTGTACTAGTACTAATATAAACACTGGTACGTTGTGTACTAGTACTAATATAAACAGTGGTATGTGTACCGGCGGCGTGGGCGGCGTGGGCGGCGGCGTGGGCTCCTTCTCCGGGTCGGGCTCCGGCGGCTCGTGGCTCTTGTCGCGGGGCTTCGGCCACGGGGGCACCACCTGCGTCACCGACACCGTCGGCGAGTCCAGGTTCACTGCCCGGGGGAGATACGGTTGAACATTGTAAAGACCGACGTTACAAAAAATATTTTATTCATCTTAGAAGAAAATATGTTTGTGAACGTAAAAAAACAATACGTAAAAAACTCCTCCCTTTTTGAGGTTCGTAAAAAGTATAACCATAGTTACCTACTCCTTATTACATGAGCTAAAAATTTAATTATTTAAATAGCCCATCAAAAAGACTCGTACAACTTTCAACCCTTTTTTTACCCCCTTAGGGGTAGAATTCTCATAAATGCTGTCATTAATGTATTCATTTATTTGTAGTCAAAAGTCCGAAGACAAAGTTTCATGATCGGTCGAACGGTCGATAAAACACTTTTTTATTTCAATAGCTTATCCAGTAAATACATACCGAGCCTCTCAGCCATTTCTTCCGGCGGTTGATTCTTGTACGACAGCGGTATGGGCGGGATCAGACCTTCTTGAATACTGTCCACAAGGGATTCTATGTCTCCCATGTTCTCCTCGTCGGGAAGATTTGGTTGGAACTAATAATAAATGAGATTGATGCTTTTAAACAATGTCAGATAATAAAATAGCGATTGCATCGAAGAGTCAAAAGTGAAGGTAGTTTACAAGTGATGTTGCAGGCCCATGATGCATAAGCATAAATTGATATAAATTCTTTCCTAACTTTCTTCATTTAACTACTTTTCTAAAACAAAAATTTTAGGTGTTTTGTGCTATCGCGTACCATTTATTAGATATATTCGAGATTTCCGATACAAAGTCTTTAAGCATTTATTTGGCACTTTTTTGCTCATCGCTTGAGACTTATTATAACTAGTTGAGACTTATTGTAACGAGCTTAATAGCTTCCCCTTAGAATAGAAAGTCACCCAAAATTCTTTTTGCTACGAAATAAAAAAATATTTTCATAAACTCCGTTTTCTTACTCACCAATCCCGTTTGATTGTCATCATAATTATCCATAGGAAGTATGTCATGGTATATCTCTTTGGTGTCACCGTAGTCCCCCGAAGGAGTGCCAGCCTTCAGGACTTTGCGTTTGGTCTTCTTCGATGGGAAGACTGCTTCTTCACTTAGTGTACACACTATTACATGCTGAATGAATAATATAAGCAAGGTAACATTCAAAAATTGTAGCTAACTAAACAAATTATTTTTTAGGGGCGTGTGAAAAATGGTCAGAAAAGGTATTTCTTAAAGCACGAAATAAATGAATGTCGGGAGTTTCTATTTTCTGTTGTATTGCATTGCAAGCAACGTAAGTAACTTTAGTACTAAAACACAAAACGAACAATTAATACCTTATTACAAAAAAAAAACATTAAGTACCTTTGGCCTTCTTTTGTTTATTTTCAACACCTTGAAAGCATGGATGTAAAAAGGTGTTGTATCTGGCAAATATCCCCAGCAATTAGCGATAACATCTGCCATAATATCAGTGTTTAGCAGCATCCAACAACATCCTTTGCCACCTACCATCGCTCTTTGACCATCTGCCATTCTCGGATACGGATCAAAGAGATAGTACATTTCCTTCTGTCTCCATACAGCTAACCAATTATTATTAAACTCAAGTATACCACTGTTGAAGTCGCGACCAAAGAAATCTTTCAAACCAGTCTTCAAGTTGAACAAACACTCTTGGGGTGTGTACAGTTGCCCTTTAGTTTTTTCTCTATAAATTATGATGTCACAAACATAACGCCCCATAGTGACTTCATTGGGTATGTTGTCTAAAGCGAGATCGATCATTTGTCTCTTAGGCATCGCATCATGGTACAATTTATTGCCTAAACGTACAATTTTGTCCAGAGTCTTAGAATACCATGTGTTAGGTGGTGATATTTTGGCATACGACAAAGCGGCCACAGCTATAGGCAAAGCTTGCCTGTATTTTGCTTCTTCAAAACTGCGATCACCCAAATGCATATTAGCGTTGACTATAGCACTGTTTTCGTTAAGCAGCCTATAGCTCAATATAGCTTTTTCGGCGTTAGATAGTTCTGGTTCCGATTCGATATCTTCGTCAGCTTTTTCGTCGAGCATTTTCAAGACTTTGATAGGAGCTATGACGAACTTTTGATCGTCTAAAATGCTTCTAGAAAGTACAACTTCGGCGACCGCCTCTAGGTCTTTGACGTTGATGAGGGCAGCACAGCCGTTGGTGTAGTTTGAAAATGCTCTAGAATCTCTACCGGCGGGGTCGAATATGTAGTAACAGACACGGTCTTTCCATATAACGACTTTTAAGACCCTAAAAAAAGATTATAATAAGTAGGCATTGAACAACTAAAAGGCAAGTTTTTTTTTAATTTTAATTCAGATACCTGGATAAAAATATGCCAGCACGATTCTCAAGAAAGAACGCCTTCAAACCTCTGCATAGATTGTAAACAGTTGGATCTAGCGACATAGTATAGCCAACTATATCCGGTTCTCCCAAAATCAATTGCATTTTCTTGCTATTGAGCACCAAAACCTGTTTCTTTCCAAAAGGCAGCACTTCGCATATGCCTTGAACTGATGAATGGTCGTGGACTTTATCTAGACATTGTAGATACCTATAAACGTATCATATATTAAATATAAGGTAAAAACGAGAAGTAGCTAAGTATCTGGCTCGAAGGACCACTTCTATTTATTTACCAAACGTCACCAGCATCCAACAGGTTGTCAATAAGTCTCATAGTCCACTGTTTCGGGTGGTAGTGGAAAGCGAGACAGTACGCCATGACGCTCATAGTCAAAGCTTGTCTACCGCGGGATCGCGCACCTATAAATGATAGTTGTTAGGAGTTTTTATTGCATAGGTTTGTATATTTTAGAGAAACAAGGATGTTAACGTTATCGAATTTATATTCTGCTAAAAACGGCCTCTTACTTATGTATTGTTTGTGAAAAATTATATAAAAAAAAATCTTCACGCTCGACTATTTAAATCATAGGTAACTACTATTAATCATAGGTAACATAATAGTTTGAGACGTCTAATAATAAAATAATTAAATCGGTTTGTAAGTAACGAAACTACGATGCCAGACACACGCAGACTGCAAAGCCAAAGTTATTATTTTTGGTTTAATCTATGCCTTCTCAATACATAAAATATACAAAAAAAACAATCATTTTTCACCATATGGATGATGTAACGAACCGTATTTATTGTTGTACATGTTGCAAGTCCCAGTCAATATGCCGTAGTGTATCGGTGTCTGTTTATCTTTTATGCATTTCAAAACTGTTAGGGAATGAGTTTCTAGAGCCCCTCTACGTAGATGGGAGGGTAGATGGACCTGCATTTAAAATAACTTAGTTAAACAGAAATCAACTGTAAATTTAATCTTAACTGAGAATTATAAATGTTTAGGTACATATTAGATCCATTTCTATATATGTATGTACAATACAAGCTAAATCGTACTTAAATATTGAATTGTTATTTGTTTCAAAATCAATAACGAAAAAATGCCTTGATGGATTTGAATGAAATTTTGTTCAAAGATTGAGTGGAGTAGAGTAACACACCAGATATTAAAATTAAACAAAAAAAATAAGAATCATTTTTTTAGAAGTAGAGGACGCCATGGTACGCTATGGGCTAATCAAAATAACAAGCAAATATACGAACATGCTCCATTTGCGGTATGTCGCCACACAGCGAGTCGTCGTCGGAACCAGCGAAGTATCGTTTAGTTCCCGTCGAATGTGGTCGTCTGCCGCGCTTACCTTGACGGCTGGATTCAATAAATAATAAGTAACGGAGCAAAAAAATAACAAGTTGCATTTCAAAGCTATGATTTGATTGGCTAAATCAAACACATTTCATGTGAAACAAAATCATTTTTTATCTGAAATTTTGCCTAAATATAGCTCGGTTTGTCAAAAAGTCATCGAGTCTCAAGCCCTTTCTTCACAAACTTTACACTTTAAAATCCTAATCAGCCAATCACCGTCCTTTAAACAACTTAAAACTTTTAAAGCAATTTTATTCCGCTTAAGTGTTTTCTATAAACAATTCGATGATTGATAAAAAAACAATAAAGTATACTTCGTAACTTAATTTTGCGTTGACCGAGGTTTGCATAAATTTGTACATAACATAAAATGGGATTTGCCAATAAATGGTTTTTTAACACTAACCCTTTCAAACGATTCCTTCTGCGCTTCATCATTTCTGCATGCATCCTAGAAAAAAGGCAGTTGTCAGAATGTCTGTTCTTTAAGGGTTCGAGGATATGAAACTTATGTAACACTAGCGACCCGCCCACGCTTCGCAAAGGTGTAATTTTGGCCAACTTGCTCACGAAACATTGAATTTTGTCGAACATCAAAAAAATTTTTTACGATTGTTCTTTATTTACAAATTTTATTGGACAAATTCCCTAAAAGATAGCAAAAACCGCATTAAAATCCGTTGTGTGGTTTAAAAGGAGATAGCGGACAAACATACAAACAGACACAATTAGCAACTTGAATTTATACTATGTAATGATGATGACTCAACGCTACTTCTTAATAACTGTAAACAGTTAGGTAGGTACTATTCTATGAACATGGCGTATGCAACTATGACGAAATATCGAATAAGAAAAAAAAAAATCTTGTCATATTAAAGGTAACGTAAACTGTTTTGTTTTTTTCTGTTTTGTGATTTGAAGTAAATTAGTTAAAAAAAAAAATTACTTACTTGCAGGAATATGGACACTTCCTATTCTTTTTCAGAAATCTGCATACACTAGAATACAAAAGGATGCGTAATTTAATTTATTTATTGAACAGCATTAAATTAACTAATAAATATGTAAAAAAATCCACGTACCCTCCTTGGTAGCAAGGTTTTTTTGCTTCTTTCCGTTTTGGAGGTCTAAAACGAAAAATAGGTTAAATTATTAAGTACAGTACAGTAAATTACAAAGTTTGACAGACAAGTAGGTAGTATGTTGTCGTGGCACGTCGAATATAACAGTTGACAAAATATATTTGACAATGTATGAAGAGGCATTACTATTTATCAGTCGAATAGTATTTATCTGCCCTGAAACAGTTGAATAAACAAATAGGAAATAGTTTGGTTTATTGATAAAAAAAAACTTACACTTTGCTAGGACCCGGCCCGTAACTAGTTTCTGGTATAAAACCTTCCTCTTCATTTATGTATATTCCACTATGCGGCTTGTACAAACTATAAAAAGAAATAAATAACAAAAAAATGAAAAAAAAAATGGAAAATGAAAACGGCGGAAACCGCATTAAAATCTAAATCAAACAGACACAATTAACGACTGGGATTTATACTATGTAATGATAATGATAATGATGATAATAATGATAATGCGGATATCCTATGAGTTTTTTAATCAAGCCGAAACGGCTAAGCGAATTTGGATGAAACTTGGCATATAGAAAAATGAAATGAAATTGTAAATCATCATTATATTTAATACAGGCAATATTTACGGGTTTTTATCAGTTGTTTAAGCTTTTTGCCTGTTCCCCAAATAATAACTAACAGTAATAAAAAACAGCCTCATTTCCGCAGCAAAAGTCGGTTCTCGCAATCTGCTGCTAGATTAAATTAAAACAATCTTGTTGCTATGCGAGAATTTAATTACGAATAAGGCTGTCTATGAAATAGAACTCACTCGTATGCAGATTTAGCAGGCAAAGGAGGCTTCATCGCGCCGCCCGGTTCTGCCAACGTTGGCTCCGCGCGGATCACTTCCCCGCTGTCTTTAGGACTGGCCACCTGACATTTAAATTAAATAATTAAATAGCCAAGAACATGGAGAAAAACTTTCTGAAAATAGGCTTACCGAATATTTTCGGGATAGGTAACAATAAGTTCTGACTGACTGACTGATTCATCATTGTCGAGAGTAAACTATTAAAGGTAGGGCCACGTAATTTTTCAACAGGCATCATTTTTCCTGACTATGTAATTGAGCACTAAGAAAGGTTTTTTATGAAATTCCCACGGGAAAAGCAATTAAGCTGCGGCTGAAACCGCAGGAGGAAAGCTGCAGTATCTAACGTAATAAAACGTTAATTTTGTAGGGACAAAGAAAAAAGGGTAGGTACTGTCTGTAGATTACTCATTCCTTCAGCACTATACAAGGGTTTTTTTTTTGGATTTTTAGTACTTACCTGTATGATAGATTTATTAGAAGCTGTATGCATGACGTAATGCGCCGGTCTCGGTAAATTCAGTGTACACAAGGAGTTGAACGACGAAGGAGGTCGTCCCGTTCGCATCGAAGTTTCACTGTCCGGGAAGAATATATCTATTCTCTTTCGACTTGGAGTACCGGCAATTTGCAGGGACGGCGGGCAGTGGGTTATGTATTTCAATCTGAAAGTTTGACATGATTTTTAAGACTCTAGCAAAGTGATAAATTTGTCTCCGGAACTTCCAGCTCTCGAATTTTGGAAGCGTAAGCAAAATACCGATTGTAATTTCTTTGAAACATGAATTCTCTGAACTTTACTTCGTTTGTAAGAGATCACTGTCAGTAGGTAATGTCCCCAGGCGGCCGGCATCTAACAAAGGTATATTAAACATTAAAAATATCAAGGTAAACTTGCCTGGTATGCATAGATGGATGCATTGGTACACATGTCTCTTTTATGTGAGGTCTAAAGCGTTTGATTCTGAAACGCGGAGGTTTTTCTGCGCGGGCTTTTTCTCGTCTGATACGCTCTAAAAAGGAAATAAAAGCATACAATCAGTAAAGAAAGTTACCATGATGCTGAGGCTAAACGATTTTTTATGTAATGTGTCAATTACTAGTTGGCCCACTTGAAAGTAGAAAGTTACCAAAGACTCCAGCAATTAAAGATAATGTTGCAGTCTTTAAGATGTTCCTTGCTGTAACCTACTCTTGTTTCTCTGACCATACTAAACAGAACACAGCGAAACTGTTTAAGGATAAAAGATGCAGAACGATGGAACTATCGCGGTTGTAACATACTAAACACAATATATTTACAGCGAAAGGCAGTATTAGAATAATATGAAATACTAGTGGCCGCCCGCGACTCCGTTCGCGTGGAAGTCGGTTTCCTGTGGGAATGAGATGTTTTCCCGCGGTTAAAAGTACCCTATGTGTTATTCTGATGTATAAACTATATTATTGCAAAGTTTCATCCAAATCCATCCAGTAGTTTTTACGTGAAAGAGTAACAAACATCCATCCATCCATCCTCACAAACTTTCACATTTATAATATTAGTAGGACTAGTGGCCGCCCGCGACTCGGTTCGCGTGGAAGTCGGTTTCCCGTGGGAATGAGAAGTTTTCCCGCGGTAAAAAGTACCCTATGTGTTATTCTGATGTATAACCTATATTATTGCAAAGTTTCATCCAAATCCATCCAGTAGTTTTTACGTGAAAGAGTAACAAACATCCATCCATCCATCCTCACAAACTTTCACATTTATAATATTAGTAGGACTAGTGGCCGCCCGCGACTCCGTTCGCGTGGAAGTCGGTTTCCCGTGGGAATGAGAAGTTTTCCCGCGGTAAAAAGTACCCTATGTGTTATTCTGATGTATAACCTATATTATTGCAAAGTTTCATCCAAATCCATCCAGTAGTTTTTACGTGAAAGAGTAACAAACATCCATCCATCCATACATCCATCCATACATTTTGAGAGTGGTAGAGTCTAGCTGTAGGCTCTGTCTGCAGCGATTACTGGGCTGACTCGACCGATGAAATACCACCGTCGCACAGAAACCCGACGTGAAGAAGGGACGATGTTCCTGCGTTTCGTTCGGTCAGTGCGATATCCGGTGCCCAATTTTCTTAAAGGCCAGCAACGCACCCTCAATGCATATGTAATTGTGGGTGCATATGGGCGGCGGTGATCACTTACCATCACGTGACCCGCTTGCTCATTTGCTAGGTTCTCTTATAAAAAAAAAAAAACATCCTCACAAACTTTCACATTTATAATATTAGTAGGAAGTAGGATATTCCTTACAATGGTAATGTAAAGATGTTATACCAGTGTATATGTATAAATATATGAAAATATATATACAGGGTCTGTCGTAATGAATGGATAACCCGTTACCTACAGTTGATCCGGATGTGAGGCTATAAGAAAATGGTGTTTTCTTACCAGGGTTGTCAACCATAAGAAAATGGCGTAGACTTTTAAACTTATTTATAAATTTCGCTATTTTTTTCATTCATTCCGCTGCCATTTCTTCAAATTTTGATGTATTTGTATAATTCTTTAAGTATTATACTGCTGAAGACGTGTATTATGTAATTTAAATACAATTTTAGGTGTTATTCACGTTGAACATTATCAAAATACTCATTTTAAGAAAAATATTTCCAATTTTTTTTCTTTATGTCATCTTTTGATCATCTCCTGTGGAAAAAAAAAGTATGACGTTATAGCTGCCCATGATCTCAATAAATTGTCTAGTATGTGTAGATTCTAAAAAGGTATAACGATGTGTACTTTACAAGCAACATTAAGTTACAGGAGCGAGAACACTAATCAAGGTCGGAATTTTTATTTTTCATGTTATGTTATAAATGGTTGTAAAACTTCGTCATAATGATTTTATTCTATCAAGATACTTTGCACAAACACTATCGGGCCACTAATAGGATATTCAGAAGAAAACCCGGTTGTTTTTGGGAAAGAAATAACATTACTTCACGATAATAATGTAATGAAAATGTACAAATGAAAATTGTTGTGCTCTAATAGTTACATGCGACAAACATGTTGCGACAAGTTTATTCGAAATTAAAACGGATTTAAAAAATCGAACAAAGACCGCATTACAAAGAAAAGTGGAAAAAATTAGAAGGAAATCGTCCTTCCATAAATGCATTGTGCACTTTAATGAACACACGGTAATCAGGATGTCGCACATTTGGATATCTTACACGATAAACACTAGAAGCTCTATTGGTGCTGCCATTACATACACCGTAATAGTAATGCATGTTAGCGTATTCGGCCGGCGTATACTGTTGCGGCATGATACACAAACTACACAAAAACTTTTCCAAAACAACAAGTTCAATCGATAGCACAACACAATGTCCGTAAATGTGAGCAAAGTCATCAGTATCACCACGTTATCAAGTCCAAATCACAAGGAAAATCATAGTCAAATATTAGAAAGCAGTAACAAATTGACGAAAATAGTGGCCCCGATTCTCAAAACACTCTCTAAAACTAAATTAAAAATATCGCTGTCACTTTCTCATGCTTCGTATTAGAACAAGACAGGTACATTGGTCTCACTAAATTTAGTCCACATCATTGTGAAATTGAACGAAATGCGCTGAGGACTAGCCTAAAATTGTCTTCGCCGTGTCATATTGCACGTACATTTTAGTTTGACAGGACTAAAATGATTACCTGTCTTTGTCTTATTGATGTGTAAGTGACAGCGATAGTTTTAGTTTAGTTTAGAGAGTGTTTTCAGAATCGGGGCCAATGTGAACAAAAGGACATGCGATGGTCAAAATCACACTGATGTGATGAGTCCCCTTTTCTTTGTAATGCGGTCTTGTTCGATTTTTAAAATCCGTTTTAATTTCGAATAAACTTGTCGCAACATGTTTGTCGCATGTAACTATTAGAGCACAACAATTTTCATTTGTACATTTTCATTACATTATTATCGTGAAGTAATGTTATTTTTTTCCCAAAAACAACCGGGTTTTCTTCTGAATATCCTATTAGTGGCCCGATAGTGTTTGTGCAAAGTATCTTGATAGAATAAAATCATTATGACGAAGTTTTACAACCATTTATAACATAACATGAAAAATAAAAATTCCGACCTTGATTAGTGTTCTCGCTCCTGTAACTTAATGTTGCTTGTAAAGTACACATCGTTATACCTTTTTAGAATCTACACATACTAGACAATTTATTGAGATCATGGGCAGCTATAACGTCATACTTTTTTTTTCCACAGGAGATGATCAAAAGATGACATAAAGAAAAAAAATTGGAAATATTTTTCTTAAAATGAGTATTTTGATAATGTTCAACGTGAATAACACCTAAAATTGTATTTAAATTACATAATACACGTCTTCAGCAGTATAATACTAAAAGAATTATACAAATACATCAAAATTTGAAGAAATGGCAGCGGAATGAATGAAAAAAATAGCGAAATTTATAAATAAGTTTAAAAGTCTACGCCATTTTCTTATGGTTGACAACCCTGGCAAGAAGACACCATTTTCTTATAGCCTCACATCCGGATCAACTGTAGGTAACGGGTTATCCATTCATTACGACAGACCCTGTATATATATATTTCAAGAAAAGTTATCTTTAATTACACATGTAATGTATAATTAATTACTAAAAAGGTTTCTTATCGATTTCATATACATACGTCCGTATTTAAAGAGTGAAGGAAATCAAGAAGCTAGCCTAGCATATGCTTATATGGTAAGCCTAACATGTGTGTGTATTAGATCCCGAAGCTGGAAAAGATATATCTATTCAAATATTTTTTTTTGGAACTTACCTGCAATATCATAATTAAGGGCTTGCTTAATTTCGCTCACGCTGTGGCACTGGGTGTCCCTGATGTGTCTACAATTTTTCCAGCTATCCTTTGGACACTTACAACTTGTTCTACAAAAACAATAACAATTGACAAACGAATAATATAAATAATAACACCTAGTAAAATCGAATTCTCCTACTTACTTTCTTTTCCTGTTCATTTTGGTAATTTTTATTTTACATATTTTTCACGAAAAATTTTGTGACATATTTTGTGGGTTTCAAAAGTGACAAAATTATGAATAAAAATATTTTTAAATCGTGTAGGTTATGTCCTGATCCAATTTTTTATTTAATTCTGCCTTTGTAAATTTAACATGTCAAAAATAAAAAACAGAGTAAAAATCTGAGATTTGGAACTTACTATAAAATGGATACCATCAAATTAAAATAACCTTGCTAATTTTACTCAGCTTCAAGTAAACCAAAATATATATATATAAATTCATTAAATGTTTAATCATTACACCAGTATTATATACAACCATCCCATTTACCTAACTTAATACAAAGCAAAACCTCTGTATTTACATCTTTTTTTGTAATCAGTTTGTTAAAAGGACAAACTGATTATGTGTTTAATTTTGAGTAGATACATAAATTTGTAAATAAATAAAAATATATTAATTTAACTAAACATAGAGTTATGTAGTGCCTCTATATCTTCTTTTCTTTGTACTGCTCTTTTCTTTTCCTTTTTGAAAGCTTCATAAGCTTCATCATCCGTAGGTAGTTCATGTCGACAGAATGGACAAGAGTTGGTCTGAAAATGTTATTGTTAGGTTTAAATGCATTTAATTACATATCACTATGAAATAGAAAAAAGTGATTTAAAAAATGTTTATACTTCTAGGCATGTTAGTTTAAATCCTTACCCTTTCAAGCCATTTTAGAATACAAGTTGGATGAAACATGTGCTGACAAGGCATTTGCTTAACCTTTTCATCGACTTTGAATTTCTTCAAACATATCGGACAGCTTTTATCAACACTGTCTATCACCACTTCTGGTAAATTTGAAACTACATCTTTAGATGCTGGTGGAGGCAATCTGAAACAAACAATAATTAAATGACACCTCTCATTTTCACCACAGTTTTCTGGTGGTTTCATAAAATTTATCCATCTAAATTTTCATAAAATTTATCCACACTCCAACCAAATTTTATGGAACCACCAGAAAAAGCCTAACGTAAGTAAACATTTATCAATTTTACTTACCTTGGCCATTCACCTGAAAAATTATCGTCATACATTCCAAAATCTATAAGAAATCTGGCCATATGCAGCAAGTGATTAGGTTGTTCACCATTCTCAAGTTCTCTCCAGCCCATTTCTTCAAAATAACCAGCCATGCTTATGTTTCTGAAAAAGAATTAGGTGAAATCGACAGAGAGAAAAAGTTTATTTTAGTTATCATAAGTTAAGTATCTCATGTAAAGTTATTTCTGACATACAAGATACTTACATATTTTACTGTACAACTCTTAATTATATTAACTGTACTTCGTTTTACTTTATATACTTAATAATTTATCATATAACTTTAAGGAAGAAAATTCAAAATCTTACAATACAATACAACAAACATACTTTACTTTTGTCAAGTCATGTCAATCAAACAACAAATTTGACAAATCAAGTTGATTGACGTAATAGTTTAGGGAGTATTCTGAGATAACTGTCAAAAAGATAACAGTAACCTTTTTCGCACAATGTTAGAAAGCCGTCTCGCAGCAATGGTTGAAACAGATAACAACCATAGTATTCGCAGTGATTTTTATTTATTAAATTACTCGAGTAATGTAAAGAGTTACAAGCTTAAGTTGGCAATTCGCAATAAAAGCAAGCGGAAACACTAAAGTCGTAACCGGAAGTAAATTTCGGGACTTAACATGATTAAAAACAAAATTGGCCTTAATTAAATTAGTTCAGATTACAAATCTAAATTTCTTTTTACGTCTATGACCAAATCGTTTTATATTTCCCTCATATTTTTTTCGAGTAGATTTACAGGAACAGTTACATGTCGTAAACTAAATATTTAGGTAAGTACCTGATTATTTCTATACAAAACACGAAAGTTAAATCGATAAACGGGATAATTAATACGTAGGTGTAATGTAAGATAGAACTTATTACTTAAATTATTCTTAGGCTATATTTATTATTTGAAATTGTTGTTTAACTAACTGAATACCATTAAGGCCACTATAACTACACCGCCTTTGGACCGTTTTGTTAATTGTTTCTATTTCTGATTCAACACACGCTAACTAACTATGATGTAAACATATTTAGAAATCCCCTGCTGTGATTCTGTTTCTCACACCCTCTAGTGGTTGGTCGCCCTACTGCATGTAAATATTGTCTTTTTTTAAGTATGAAATGTAGATTTTGAGCGGTTAGGTAACTATACTTCTTGCTCCGCCTATATCTTTAATGTCTTAAGACAAAATCCGTGATTAATATATTTTTTAATCCCAGACGAATAACTGCATAACTGCAAATATGAAAAAACGGACACCTGCATATTAATGCCTTTCACACGCTAATATGTATTATTTTTTGTTCCTTCTGTTTATACTTAAATCAAAAAAGTATATAATCCACTTGCAAGCGTCGTAACAAAACTAACGGTATAGTTTTACCTCAGTAAACAGGAAACAGGTTTAAGTGCAACATAATGACGCTAAAACAAAAAAAAACTGTCAGTTTTCTGTTTGTGGTTTTTTGTTCAAATGAATTAACCGGACTAAATTAAAATATGCTTAAGTAGGTAGGTATCTAATAATTAGTGATTAAACGAACTTACCTGTTAGTGAAGTTCTATCATAATTATACGAGCGTTTCGTTCGAAGAGATTAGTAACCTGTAAGAAAATATATTAGTATTTCTATATGAAACATAGTAGTTACGCCAAGTGACACCGCTTCTGCACTAAGTTAAAGCACATGAGTAAAGAAACTGAACAGAGACAAAGCTTCTAAAGAGCTAGCAAAATTTATACCTATTTTGGTAGGGTTGGCACAATTGAATAAATTAAAAATATAAATGTACTTTTTTTTCAATTTTTTTATTAATATAGGTTTTTTTTTACAAATTACATACTCTAAATATTTTTTTTTTATTACTTTTGGTTTTTAATAATTTGTTGTGTCTTTTAATCGAATGATAAATTCTAAATCTAATATAAAGTTTTTTCAAATAAACCAATGGGAAACACTCACATGGCATATGAAATGTACAATCTTGCAAACGTGCTAATATGTCATTACCAATATTAACATTTTTAATATGAAGATTAAAATATTCGCGAAATTTTTGCTCAAGCAATTCAACAAATTCAATAAAATTGTCAGGAGGTATTATCAAAAAACTTATTATTCATGCACACAGTACAATGTACAACCATATTTACAAAACTTTTTAAATACTAAAACAAAAGTATTACTACGTATTATGTGAGAAACTCGAAAACAAAAACAAAACACGCACAACGTTCGAGCGTCGCGTCACGCCTGCACGCCCTGAGATTGACCACTGGCTGATCTAGTTTGAAGCGGTTTCGGCTCATACGTGACAAGCGGCCAGTGGTCACGCACACACACGCGTTGCACTTGTAGTGATGTACCTGTCACAGCGCATTCGTATGTAGCTTTGTCTCTGTTCAGTTTCTTTACTCATGTGGTTAAAGTATGCCATATTTTTTTTCTGGTTGGTACCAACTGCTTATGTTGGCACTACGTTCCTGGGGTCCGCTGCACTTAAACGGTCAAACTTCATTCGTTTAGAGTATACTAGTCAATTTTCTGAACCGAATTTAGGGCTTTCTCGGGTTTGGGTGGGTGTTACTAATCTCTTCGAACGAAACGCTCGTATAATTATGATAGAACTTCACTAACAGGTAAGTTCGTTTAATCACTAATTAGGTATACTTCGCGTTTCGTTCTCAAGATTAGTAACCTGTAAGAAAATATATTAGTATTTCTATATGAAACATAGTAGACTTTGAGAGCTTAGGTTCAGAAATATCCAAAAAGAAACGGAAATTTAATATATTTATTTAGCAACATAGTATAAAATAATTATCACAATAAATCAATTTTGATTAACAATTATTAGGTTATCCGTGAATTAACATTTAATTAATAATAGCTCTAGCTAGTGCCGTTTCGTCTTGGCTCAGGATAGTTCTGTTGTAAAATTTGGCAAAAGTGCTGGAAGTAGCACTCCAACCTGCGGCTTTTCTGATTTGGTCGATGGTGACCCCTTGAGCCTGAGCCCGAGACGTAGCGGCATGTCGCGTACTGTGAGCGGAGAAAATTGTTACATCGATACCACAGTTTTGTAGAGTGCTCTTAATCCAACGACTCATGGTCTGGGTAGTGACAGTTTTGTATGGCTTTCTAAAGCTAATAAAAAGGTTCTGAGTTTTTCTGATTGAGGCTGTTTTATTAATATAAATTCTAAGGGCATTTCCGGGGCAAATCTGCGGTTTTTCGTTATAAAACGGAATAGACAGTAGAGGTTGGACTGCACCAATTCTCGACGTTTTAATTAGATCGGGAATCTTAATAAGAATTTTGTTTGGAAGAATATTAATATTTTTAAGATTAATTTTTGATAGGGTTTGGACCCGATGTGCTGTTATGATGGCAAGTAGCGTTATACATTTTTTAGATAATAGTTCTAAAGATAATTCTTCGTTAGGGTACCAGTTGGTTAAAACGTCTAATACGGTATCTGGATCCCATGTTACGTTATATTTCGGCGTAGGAGGTCTTAATCTGTAAATTCCTTTAAAAAATCGCTGGATTCTATTATCTTCAGATATGTTTGGCCCTAAAATTAAGGAAAGTGCTGCTCTACAGCTATTTAGAGAGCCATACTGGCTGCCACTATCAAACATTTTTGTCAAAAAATCAAGTACATTACTAATAGAGGTTTCATAGACATTTATATCATTATTTTTACAATATGATTGCCACTTTTTAATATATACACTATATTGTTTGTATGAATTAGGGGAAATAGACGCTATCATGATATCGATTGAGGGTTCCGGCACTGCGCGGCGGAGTAGTGCTGTCCTGACAATATCCCGGCAGCTAGGCTCAGGGTCGACACAAGGTTCTGATTGCTGGAATGAGATATGATAGCTTGATCATTCGGCCTCAATATAATAGTATCAGAAACAAGCAGTTTCTGAAATATTGGGAACCAGGGCTGTGTGGGCCATAAGGGTACAATAACTATTCCAATTGCTTTGTCTAAAATAATTTTTCTTAAGACTTTTAAAATGATAGAGGGTGGTGGAAAAGCATAGAAGTATAAATCAGCCCAATTTATGGTAAAGGCGTTTATAGCATAAGCTTCATTATCTTTGTACCATGAAATGTATTTGTCACACTTTTTGTTAAACCTACTGGCAAATAAATCTATGCGCGGAGAACCGAAATAGTTAGTAATTATTTGAAAAGCGGTATTAGTTATCTCCCATTCTATATCCGGATGTGTTATCCTGGATTCGGCGTCCGCAACACTGTTATCTTTAGATTTGATATAAGATGCAAAAATAAAAATTTTACGCGATTCGCACCATTGCCAGATCTTTTTAGAGATGGCAGTGAGGTGGGGAAACTGTATACCTCCCATACGGTTTATGTATGAGACTGCAGTAGAATTATCAACGCGTAATAATATCTGACAGTCATGAAGGTCTGTGGCAAAACTTTGTAAAGCAAAATACACGGCTAGTAACTCTAGGTAGTTGATGTGCATTTTCCTCTCATCTCTTGATCAGGGCCCGTGGGCCTTCTCCGTCCCGCACGCTGCACCCCACCCAGTCGTTGAGGCGTCAGAGAAAATTTCAATTGCGTAAGTGTCATTTTTAATCCGATGACACGGATTATCAATGGCCTGAAGCCACCAACGGAAATCTGGTGCCAGCGAGTGTGGAAGATTCATATACTTGTCAAAATCGTTATCTGATTTTAAGTTTAAGAATTTTACACGTTCGAACTCTTTTGTGTATAGAAGGCCGTATTCAACGGCAGGACAAATAGATATTAACAACCCAATCAAATGTGCAAACTGCCTGACTTTACATCTTGACATTTTTGAAAACGATTCTAGCTCTTTTTTATGTTTGTTTGTTTGTCCTTTGGTAACTGTACTTGCATTAATTTTGAATTTATAATGTAACCAAGGAATTTGCATGACGTGCAAGGGGTCATATTGCTTTTTTCATTATTAATAATAAAGCCCAGGGAAATAAGTAATCGTTTCGTAATGTTAATGTTATCCGTACATTCAGTATATGAATCTCCCACAAGGAATAGGTCGTCAAGATAATTAGTGGACATGTAACCGGCCGACCGCAGTAGTTTTACAATCGGTTTCATTATTTTAGTAAAAATAAAAGGTGCCGTATTCAATCCAAATGGTAAAACATTAAATTGAAATAAAGTACCATTCCATATAAATCTAAGGTATTTTCTAGAGTCTTTGTGAATATTAATTAAAAAATAAGCGTCTTTTAAGTCAATTGTGGCTAGGTAGCTATTTTTAGATATAAGTTTAATTGCAGTGCGTAGGTCTTCTAGTTTGAAATGACTAGTACTTATATGTTTGTTTAAACTTTTCAAATTGAGGATAAATCTCATTTTCCCGTTAGGTTTAGGTCTCAAAAACGAATTTGATATGAATTGATTTTCACACGGTTCACATTTTGAAATTGCGCCTATTTCCATTAGGTTACTTATACATTCGTAAAAAAGCTTATTTTCTAAAGCTGTGGGTTTAGTAGATGGAGGTATGTAACATTGTGCGACATGTCCTGAGAATTTAATTTTATAACCTAAAATCCAATTTAAGACGACACGGTCTGAGGTAATTAAGGACCATTGTTTGTAAAACAGTGATAATTGACCAGCGTACTTTACCGAGTCTATCGGCGGCGGGTGGTTTTCCGCGGAGGAGATGACCGCCTGTATGCGGTCCCGGGCGGCGCGCGGAGAGAGGCAGGCTCGCGAGTCGTCTTCGGCCCCTGCGCCGGCCTGCGAGCTGGGGCCGGGGGCTTCCAGTTTAAATGCCTACCAGTCTGTGGCTTGGAGGGTTGCTGGTGTGGTTTAGCAGGAGCTTTTTGTTGAACCTTTAAATCGGTTGCGGATCTGCTAACGGCTTTAGCTGTTTTTAAAGTTTCGGATAAGTTTTCTCCAAACAGGAACTTATCTATTTTCGTATTTAATAAGTGGTCTTTCAAATCTTTTTTCAGTGAAAACATATTAAAGTTTCGTCTAGTTTTAGAGTCATTGTATTGCATATCGCAAAGTAGGCGACTTGTATCCATAAGCTTTATTAAAATGTCTTGGCTGAGCTGTTTTGATGTAAGCTGATCTGTCATAACAGATGACAAGCATGATATGGCCGCGGCAAGCTGTTTCTGTTTTGATTCGATCATTTTGTCCCTTTTGAGTAAATTTTCTGAAAGCGTTGCTTTTATTTCTGGATTTAGCATGGGCGCTGCTAAGCGCGTAGCATTTGCTGGTACAAGATACTTAGTAAGTAATTCTTTTCGTAATTTAAAATCCAATCCGGTTGTTGTGATATATTCAAGCCGGCATGCCAGATCTTTATGTATGTCTGGTCCGTAGTCAATAGACACGTATGGGTCCTCTCCTAATATCTCCAATAAACTGTTGTCAGGTGTTTCTTCTCCAGTACATATGTCTTCCAGCATGGGAGTCTCGTCTAGACATGTATTTATGTCAACAGGTGCGGATGTATCATCCGCGATGGGCGCCGTCGAAGGTTCAGTACCCGTAACAAGGGAAGCTTGTTCAGTTGTGGACTGAGTGTTATTTTCACAAGGAACTTGTGTTTGAGTTGTTTGTTCATGTTCGCTAGAATCATCTCCGCCTGAAAGATATTATGATAAGTGAATATCCCATCAACAAAAAATAATAATATTTAAAAAGGCGTATTTCCCAGAGAAATACGCGCAATTTATATTTATTGTCACACATAACATATGTTAGTTGTATACGTTCGTATACCAAAGTTAAATTCGTTTTATTACCAAACTCGATAGTAAGGCGTAGTTCCCATAGAAATACGCGCGAACTTCTAAAAAAAATTTTTTTTTTTTTTTTGTGGGTAGGTGAAGAAAAGTTTAATAAGACGTAATTCCCAAAGAATTACGCGCAGACAAACTTATATCGAGTTGGTACTTACTTTTATATATAATAATTATGTGTAAGGCGCTATTCCCAAAGAATAACGCGCAAACTTAAAAATGTTCTTATAAGACAACATTCTATAATCAAATCCGGTAAGATGAAATTCCCAGAGAAAGACACGCAAACCAGATAAGATATAGGAAGTTTAGCTTTAGTAGCAATTGCACTTGTTCTTTGTTCAAATGTGTTGATGGTGACCTTGACCTAAAAATGAAATTACCTTGTAGGTTCTGCGGAGACCGCGTGGGCGATGAGTCCCTCGATGAGGAAGACGAACTAATTACACGTGCACGTTTGCTTATTTGTCTCTCAAGTTTTTTCAGTTTATTCTTTAAATATTCAAACTCACTTTTATCACTTCGTTTTCTTTTTGGCATTTTGTAACTTTTTTTTTTTTTTTTTTTATAATGACGTAATATGAAGCGCTAAGAGTATTCCGAAGCGGTGAAGCACTAGAATGCGAATGAAGTTTGACCGTTTAAGTGCAGCGGACCCCAGGAACGTAGTGCCAACATAAGCATTTGGTACCAACCAGAAAAAAAAAAACTAAAGGCATACTTTAACTTAGTGCAGAAGCGGTGTCACTTGGCGTAACTACTATGTTTCATATAGAAATACTAATATATTTTCTTACAGGTTACTAATCTTGAGAACGAAACGCGAAGTATAATTTATAAAAAACCTGCAATCATTAATTTTGTTTTATATGGAACAACGTATTAGGAACAAGCCTAACAGCATTAACGTGACGACGCGACGCTATCAAGAAGCGGCGTACGCGCATGTTGTGGATATTCAAGCCAGCGAATCAACGAACCTACTAGTACGCGTGCAGTAGTTAAAGCGAGCAGTCGCTTTCTATTTCAAAAAAATAGTGACATCATTTACGACAAATTAACAAAACCATACTCGGTAAGTCGTAATATTATCGTGTCTATTTTTAAAGACGTGAATGAAGTAATGCATGCATTAGCTATTAGATCACTATTTGTCAAGGGCGTAGCTAGTTAGTTGTTTATTGTTTACTCGAAGTTTTCCCATCTTGCGGTGATATCATACGGTCCTACTACGATGATAGTGGGCGCGCAACCTGAATACTTAACAAATGAAGGTGCCACCTATGTTATAGGTATAACCACAACTAAGGAAACAGGTTTTGAATAATATTAGTTTCCTGTTTCAAGTGATATGTAGGTAGATACCTAAGTATTTGAGGTAAAGTAGGCAAAAGGAATGCAAGTTAGTTTAGGTATGCACTTGCAGATCTGAAACTTTGATATTTATGTTGGTAAAATTCTCCTTTGTGGTGTTTTTAATCACTATGTGAAAATAATACATAGGTAGGTATGTTATAATCATAACATAAAAAATAAATATTAATATAAAATTATTTCATAATTACTTTAGACAGCGGACGCAATTTCTTACAGTAAACAAAACTAGCACATCCCAACCAGTATTACCCGCAGTGAAAACATTTGTCTGGTATAGAAATTTTGACTCCTTTATAAAGAACCAACATCCGCTCTAAAATTTTCCATCTCCTAGAATAATAATAGATATTTATATTAAACTAATGGCCGCCCGCGACTTTGTTCTCGTGGGAATAAAAAGTTTTCCCGCGGTAAAAAGTGTGTTATTCTGATAAGAATAAGGAAAAATCATATTTATTTTTCTTTAATTAGGGGCCATTCAATTAAAAATCGTTATCAAAAACGGCTACAATGCAGAGTAGGTAATTTCATCCGAACCAAACTCAAATAAATGTGATAAAATATTTTTAAGTCATTGATATTGACAAGGCAGCTTATCATAGGCATACGTACCTACATTAAAAATTGTATTGCAATAACGCGTACATTTCTTAGAAAGTCAATAATCCTTTCAATTAAAAAAATACCAATTTTAATTTGCCTAAACATATTTTTAACACATATTTTTTTTGTTTATTAGTACGCGAATAAAATTATTTGAAATCAAATCAATTAGGATTTTAAATTATTTGTATTTAAAACATTGCTGATGCTGTGTATGATCCCTAATCACTAGCACCTAGCTAACTAAAACGTAAATCATGCTTGAATAGATATATTGTATTCAATTAGGTACATCTTTTTTATATAATTTTGGAATGGTTTCCAACATTTTATTAACCTTATTACTGTTTGTTTTCAGAAAAATGGGTAATATAGTAATGTCAGTCGTATGGTTCCTAATACTGATCTTTATCAGTCTTTGGGCGGCCGGCATAGCAGCAGGATTTTATATTATTTTAACTCCATTTACAGTCTGCATAGAAGGATTAAATGTGAGTAGAAATAAATGTTCCTTTATTTTTCCGAAACAGCAAAGTATAATTTAATACATTTAATGTTTTTTTCCATGTTTAATTTCAACGTTAACCTGATACATTGCATGATGATATTTGAGAATTCTAGGGGACTTCAAACGTTTCGTAAAATATATGAACATAAATGATATCGATTACTCTTGATTTTTTTCCTCTTGTCATTCTGTTAAAATTAGTAGCCAGCCTACATAAGCCACTATAGGATCTATTAAAAAGTTAGTCATTCATTATACCTAGTCAGTGTAGTCATTAAAACATAGGTAGATATATAGCATACCTACATTTCTCAGTTGTGGAGATAACTCTGTGATTAATAAGTTTATGCTCTAACTTTGTTTTTTTTTCTATTTCAGGGGTTAACGGATTTGCTTTTGAAGGTCATTCAATTCCCAAAGTACTGCGCAAGTGCGATGATGGATGGACAAGGTTTCTGATGCTAGTCACCGTTATTTAAGTATTTTTAAATACAGAACTAAAATCTCACTTTAGTTCATAAAACTCAAAAATAATATGGAAACTAAATACACGGCCCTTTATTTGTTATCAGTTCTAAGAGGTACCTGCTGTTTCTTTCATTCATAAGCCCACCTGTAACTGCAGGTATATAGGTATTGTTACTTTAACTCAGAAATTTATCAATCTATCTTTGTATTTACAACCTAAGTACTTACTATAAAGTTATGTATTAAGCGTTTTTACCCATTAAATATTTTGTTTAAATTAAATATTAGGATACTTATCAAAAGTACAACACTTTAGGTATATTTAATTTAAGGCAACAATGTGTTCAATTGCAATATTTTGTTATTGGTTTCAGTTAATGTTTTATTGTAGATACTTTATGAAGATAACCACTCACTCTTATTTATGCCTATTCACTCTCATAGTGATTAATCAATGATTATGTACAAGGTAAGATTGCATTGTAACATTATGTACATGGTAAGATTAATTTGCATTGTAACTGATAAGCCTTAAATTTTTATCCTAAATTTCTCTTTACTATATTAATAAAACGAAATTCTAAGACATTGTAAAGAGTAACATGCCATCGTATCTACACTGTACCTGTTATTTGTTGAAACATAATGTAAGTAATTGGGAATTAATGTATCGTTTTAAGTAATCAATGAGGTGTAATTAGAGAACATATCCTGACTATAACCTATCATTCGGTTAGTTTTACTACTAGAGACGTTCTTAGAAACAAAACAACGCAGATATTAGTAGGTAATGTTGTGTCCTCAGAAGATAACATATTGGCATAATTTGCTAATCTACTGTAATAGTGAATGCAATAAACTACTTATTATTACAATAAAAATGTTTTGATACACCGGTTAATGCATATCTACCTACACTACATAGTTTATATCGAAAATGCGATAACAAGCGGTTATCTTATCATTAAGCCAGCTAAGAAAAAACGGATAGGTATATCTAACCAATGACTAATTTAAAGTAGGTAAGTAAAAGCAAAAAAATATTAATCCGCTTTATTAACTATACTTTCACAATGAGTATACTTATAAAAAACCCGGCCAAGTGCGAGTCGGACTCGCGCACGAAGGGTTCCGTACTATAATTTTCTACCTGTTTATTAAGATGGAGTAAAAATTGCTTAAAAATTACGTTTGTTGTATGGGAGCCCCCCTTTAATAGTTACTTTCTTTTTATTTAATTATTTATTTGAATATGCAAGTAAATGTACAAGTAAATTTCTGTGAAAATTTGAAGCGTCTTCGTCGCGTTAAATTTTTAGTATTTGTTGTTATAGTGGTAACGGAAATACATCATTCTTTCGCTTTCTAGCTATTACGGTTTATGAGATACAAACTGGAGACAGACAGATAGCGGAGGCTTAGTAAAAGGATCCCGTTTTACCCTTTGGGTACGGAACCCTAAAAAATGGTGTACTTTCAATTACTTCTTCAGATTATTATAAACAATCATTTTCAAAACATTCATTTAAAATTAAGCGTTTTACCTGTTCATGGAAAATTCTAAAACTTCTGTCACAAGGTAATTAAAAAATGACTATTTATTTTACTAAGATTTTAAAAATATATATACAAGTACCTTGAAAATTACACGTTAATAGGTACTTGTAATTTTTTTTCGTATCCGTGTAAGGTATGTAGGTACTTAGGGTATGTACCTAAGTGCTGCCACCTTTGCTTTCTAGGAAGGTATCTACAGTAGCTAGTAACAACTTTTTAAAAAAACTTAAAAAGTTCCCCTTAAAATGTAATTACCAACTTATACTTGGTTACTATAGCTCGCTAAGGTTCAAAGTAGCTGTCAGCGCTCACATGCGCTATTTGCGTGCAAACTCTATGACACAAACACTATTTATGTATGTCTCTATGCAGACTGACGTCATCGATCAACGCAAAAGGTGCAAACCTTCGAGAAAGAGAAAGTGCACAGTGCCCAGCAATGTCAAAGTCATCAATGTCTTACAGTTAATTGAATAACTTTATTTATTAAATCGTCTCCCGAGTTTTCTAGGTTTTATATTTTTTAAAATTAATATTATATTTAACGAATTTATCAGCAAACCAAAAAAATCTAAATTGATAATTAGTAAACCATTCTAAACCAAACGTTAGATGTTCGATTTTAAAATCATGTGGCGCACTCTATACAGGTTCAATTTATACTTGTGTAAATTAAAAATTTGTTTAAGCAATTAAACTCAATTTTAAAGGGGTCTAAACTATCTTTTCAAATTTCATCTATATCCAACCAGCCGTCTTACTTAACATACAAACTTCACACATTTATAAGGACTTGTAGGATTTTCTGGAAAATGCTCGGTTAATTACTAATTCATATTAAGTTATCCGAAGGATTCAGAAATTAGGCGTGTAAGGGCGTGTATTTGTGTGGTTACTATTATAGTACCTACATTTACTTATTTATTTATGTTTACCTATGTACAAAAACTTTTTGGCTATTTTAATACTAAAATATGTTATACACATTTCAATTAAAAATGGGAAATGGGTCAACTCTCCCCACTCCCAGGGATACTTGAACCGGGGTGTGGGGAGACTTGAACATTGTTTTTTTTGGGGACAGTAAAAGAAAGACAGCTAAATCACAGATGTATTTTAAATAAAACATTACAGAATAACACTCTACTGCTCTTTTTAAAAAAGGAAAATAAAACAAAACTTAAAGTAAACATTATAAGTCAACACAATTATTATATCCTTTCATCAAACTATCTCAATCTTTTGTTTTTGGTATTTTTTAACATTTGGTTTAAATATATATATATTTTTTTATAATTTGGTTACTATTTAACTTATAACGTCTTATTGTACTTCTATCGATTCCATACTTAATAGATGTTTTTCTAATCGACGCACCCTCTTTAACCTCACGTACCTATAGCGTTTTGTAACTCAGTGGCAGTATGTTTTTTTTCTTTTGCGTGTTTTTCCAGACGCCTTGTATTTAAACGGCATTTTTCATGCAATTAACCTGGGGCCCGATTCCGTAACTTTTTTAACGATGCAACACGGTCGATATCGACCAATACGTGTGACGTTTTTGCAATTTTCGTATTCTGTAACACGCCCACACGCTGCATCGAGCCACACGTTCATTTTCTTATTTTGGTAGTCTGTAAGTACAATTTAATGTCATTGTTTCCCAAAGACTAATAAAACCTATAGACGTACAACATTTGTTTTCAACAAACATAGAAACAAAAATACCTTCAAGCGGTCGAGTAGCCATTTTGGTTTTTAGATGCCTTATTTTTTGGGTAATTTTATTATTTTTGCAATCACTGGTTTTATAAAATATCCCTTTTATTGTAAAATATGCTTATAATATTGATTACCAGTATGAGCAAGTATGTAGTATTTTTGGTATTTTTTTTCTTTCGGTCTACCGAATCCTTAGTAAAGCTGAAGTTGTAAATTTTAAGGCGGCTAATTTAAATATAAGTAGGTAACCATTATTTTAGCGATGCTAAAAACTGCTAGGGATTTTTCTCATAAATTAAATTATGCATATATTTATAGTTAGGTATGCTATGTGTAGACACATGAGGGTTCTTAAGTTATTGGTCTCAACCTTTTATTTATCTTCTATCTCTTTTTACCATAATGGTAACGTGCGTGTGGTACAAATCGGTTGGCGTCCTTCTAGGGCTGTGCTTTCCTTTTAACCAGTCATTAGTGATGTAACCTCTTTTAACTAACAAATCTCGTCAATCATTCATCAATATTTTGCAACATACCACCAACAGGCTTAGGAAATAACTATTTTTGTTAATTAAAGTCAGTGTGAGGTGTTCATAATTTTTAGATTATCATTTACCTTAAGACAATGTTATTATAAATAATTTTATTAATAAATTGACAATGTCAATGACTTAGAGGAATAATTAAATCTAAATGACATGAGGTAGACCAAAAGTAGAATGGTTTTTAACATTTTTGACAAGCACTGACAAGTTGTTTATAAACAAACCAAAATTTTGAACCCAAATCAATATAGTTACATTTTATAAAATTAGGAACATATTTTCTGTTTCTATGAAGTAATTAGTAATGCCTTTATTTAATAAACATCTCCATTTATTCACAGGCAGTGAGTGGTCCTCAAATAGAAAATCAATTTTGGGTAAAATTTATTTTCAAAGTATGAGATGAAATAAATTCAACAGGGTGTGTTTAGTAAATGAATTGTAATAACCTATTTATGATGTTTCTGTATGTTTTTACCCAACCAAAGTTGTATTAAAAGTTACACCTTTACTTTGACAACAATAAAATACAATTGCAAAGCTATGATTTATTAAACGAACCACTACCAAGAGTTAGGTAGGTACTTACGTAGTGTATTTTATAACATTTTTATTATTTCATTAATTATCATATAAATAAATCTCCAGAATACCATACAAACAATGTAGTTTTAAAGTTAGCGCAGTAGGCGTTACAGAATAGCCTAAAGAAAAACGATACGAGCTGATTTGCAGAAGAATCGAGAATCGAACACGGGACCTGCCTCACAACAATCACGCTGCGCAACAGAGGTCGTCGCAAAAGCTTTTGCAACTTACTGTACCTACATATTAACGAAATTTGTGGAAGAGTAGGTTTTTCAAAAAAAGGAGATATTGTCTTTCCCTAGATGCATAGGTTTTGCCTCCGATATCCTACTAATATTATAAACGTGAAAGTTTGTGAGAATGTATAGATGTATGGATCTATGGATGGATGTTTGTTACTCTTTCACGTAAAAACTACTGGATGGATTTTGATGAAACTTTACAGAAATATAGGTTATACATCTGAATAACATATGGGGTACTTTATACCGCGGGAAAACTACTCATTCCCACGGGAAACGAGTCGCGGGCAGCCACTAGTAGGTGCCATAAAATCGGTAGCTTTGAAGTGGTAGGCACAAAAAAATATATTTGTACCTATTGTTAAACTTAAACACTTACAAATAGGTAGGTTATACATATTTAAGGTAAATTAAATCAATTATCTAGCTTTAACTCGCTAATAACTCCGAAGTATGTATATTGTTTGTTGCACAAGTCGTATTTTTAATATATTTTTGTGTTTTTGAATTTCAATTACGATTTTTTGTAAAACCAAAAACTTAAGTAGTCAAACATACAAAATTATAGACAATAACAATAGAAAATAATAAGTGCTTTGCCGTTTAGAAATAATAGGCGCCAACATCTTTCTATTCAAAAAGTATATTTATTAAACAATTCAACATTAGAAAGTACAAATTATTAAGTAAGTAAGTAATTTATAGTAATAATCAATCAAATAATTATAAAATATTGCTAAATTATCAAAAACGTTCGAGTAACAAGTGGCCGAAGAGTAACTGTTGTAAATCGCACCACACGCACGTCAAAAATGACGTCACATTGTCCCAAAAGTTTAGAGAATACCTATTTTTACCGGACAAGTTGTGACGCCCAGTCGTGTGGGCTTATAGAATACCAAATTTAAGAACATAGATATTGAACAACGCGTAACATGAGTGAATGGGTTGCGTCGCTGTCATGTCATGTAGTGTCACCCATTTCTGTAGGTTTGTTAGCAAACAAAGATAAATATTGCATTTAAAGGCTAAATTCAGAAAAAAATACTGAAATAAAGTATAACGTGATAAGTGTGACTGGGAGAAGCTCTATTTTGAGCTGCCGAAACTTTATGCCCATAAGAGAAGTCATCGCCTCGCTAAACTAAATTGTGTGTAGTAACGAGGCTTTTACCAAGTTCTTGGTTCGTTTTGGAAAGAAATGATTACAGTTAAAGGTAAATATCAATTTAAAATATTCAATATTATCTATTTCAATAAGAAAACCTCGATATTCATATTTATCATATTTACGATGTGCTTAGATTGCAATTGGTTCTAAACAGAAACTTTTCCCAATTTGGAATTTCATTGGATGTATGTATGTACCTACGTATGGGTACATACATACATCCACATAAAAAATATTCAGTAGGTACCTAAGTAACATTGTACCTAATATACTTAATTATGTTTTCATAAATATTTTTTTTAGGTAAGCTACTGGTTCAGTGGCTTCAATGGTAAGAGGAAATGTCCTCAGCAATCTGCTGGTGGAAACAACTAAGGTGTGACGTCGTATTAGCTCGACGCCCGCTTCATGAAGTTGAACGTTCACGCCAAAGCAAAAGCAGGAAAATAACTTGATTAAAAATATATCTTTTATTATACTATTTTTGTATAAATTAATACAATATATATTTTTCAAACCTATAAACCTAATTACCATTTATTTTGCATGGTGTGTAATCATAGGATATTACAATTTTAAGATAAGCTTTGTCATGGTATTATTAGATTGTGTCTATAGTCACCAACGCACACAACGATCAAAAGACTGCTTGCCACAGGATATTCGTAACACCACGGTCTTGCTACGCTATTTTCCCGTTAGCTTGAAAAATATATAGGTAATACCTAGTCCTTAAGGCAAATCATGATGGGAACCTAACCATTCCTTAATTTTTTTTATTGAATAACTATTTGAGACCAACAAAATAAACGTGTCTAAAACACGGAAGAAATCAGAATATAATACTACAAGCGTTCACCCATCCTAGGACTGTCCGCGGCCGACGTCGCTTAACTTCAACAATAGACTCGAACCTTAGGATTGCAACGAGTTATCGAATTATTACATTTCAAAGTCAGGCTTAAGGTTTAAAGGCAGAGCAGACGAAACATTATTTTAAATAATATTTAATCAAAGCGCTTAAAAAAGTATATCCATTTATATTCAAAAAACTTTTAGTACAGATTTAAAATAAAATTGTTCAAAAGTATATATTTTTTTCTTAATATTGATGAATTATTGACGAGATATTGATATTGAGAAATAATGAATGGTTGAATGAACTATCAATCTAAGCGAAGCGCCTTATGGAGTTGCTTGCAAGCCACACGTACGACACGCGTGGCTTACAGAATACCTACAAATTGTCCTCACAGGACCCACTGGCATGCCACACGCACGTTACCACACGAATCGTTAAAAATAACAGAATCAGGCCCCTGTAATAAAAAGTTTTATTTACCGTAGCCAAACAAGCATACGCAAACAAACTTCAAAAACCTACTGTCATATAAACACTATAGAGGGAGAGTGGAACCACTGAGCATGTCTCCCGGCCACACCATTAGGCTTAGCATGACCGGTATCGAGATACTCCGTGGGTGGGAGTGGAGAACGAATCGATCTCTATTTTTATGTCGAAACCGGTAGCATGACATTTGTGAGAGAGAAGAAAACTTACGTCGAGTTTCGTTTCCGTGGTGATGAAGAGAGTGTTGCTATTTATGTAAATTTAACATCATCATTCATTCAATTTCTATTTTTTTACAAATAGCGACCACTGTATTTTTGTCTATTGTAAGTATGTATGTTCTTACTAGTCTGTAGTGGGTGGAGTTAGTAAACAAAACAAATAATGTGGGATAGGTAATCGTAGTTTCGTAAATAAATATTATGATATCAAAAGTACTTCAACATCATTCGTGATCCCCCATGTCAAAGGGATCACTTCCCTCAGCATCCTACGCTCAATTTTCCTTCTTTCCCGCTGCTCATCATTATCATTACATAGTATAAATCCAAGTCGCTAATTCTGTCTGTTTGTATGTTTGGCCGCTAACTCCTCCTAAACCAGTTGAGGGATTTTAATGCGGTTTTCACCTTCCTTTAGGTATTTTTTTCATAAAAATTTTTGAATAAAGAACATTCAGAAAAGGTTTCAAAGGGTTAACTAAAATTCAATGTTTCGGGAACAAGTCGCCCAAAATTACACCATTGGGAAGCGTGGTCGGGTCACTAGTATATACCTACTATTCATATGATTATAGTAAGGGACTGCCATAATACTTCAAATAATCACAAACGGTTTTACCTTATGTTATAATACTAGATTCAGGATGCTGCAATAAATGATATTTCTTGAATTCTATATTCTTTATTTATTTAACAAAGTAAAAATAGTTTCACAACAATATATTTTTCAATCTACAACGCCCTCTCGCGAGGACGGGCTCGGTCCGAATGCCAGACGCAATGACAGTTGTGTACAATGTTGAAACCTTTTTAATTTTTAAACATTAAAAATTCTTTAAAAAATTAAAAGTTCTAACACTTATCAGCTAATTAAACTCAAGTACCTATATATAGATGATGCATTCAAGCACAATTCGACACAATCAATCTCAGTAAAGCAATCTCACAGCTTCTCGTCGTCAAAATTTGAGGAAGAGAATTATCTCGTATTAAAAAAAAAGAAGCGTGTGTTTTTGGGCGTGCATGCTACCGATTACGACGTGAGAGCCAAACGACGTATGTGAGTCACTGATCACCGTGAGTTGCGACGAGATAGTGTGCAGTCCTGCTACCGAATTAAAAAAATCGAGATATTCTCACAAACAAATGTCAAATACTCGATATCACGCCGCTTATGCTAAGCCCACATGGTTCAACTCTCCCGCATATACTACTTTGACATAAAATATGATGCACAAAAAAAACATTCAATCGCAGCAAAAAAACACTTCACACACGGCAATCTATAATAATCAGGCAACAAAATAGTAATAACACATAATACATACCTCTTTAAACACGTTCGTAATGTCAAAACTGCACAAATTCAAAAAATTTACTCTCCTATAGCAAAAACACCTTTCCGAACCTGACATCCGAACAAATCAGCCATTCTGGAAAATGGTGGCGTGGTTGTTTTTGGTCTCATGCGCGCTACCAATGACCGACTTGACGTTTCGTTTGCGCGAAATTTAAATCGAATTTTGTTTGGTGGTTCAACTCTCCCACCTGGGCAAGTCTCCCGGACTCCCCCTAAATTAATATTAAGTTCGGTACTTTATTAAATGAACATGATACCTATTAAGTAGGTACTTACCTACCTAAGCTGCAAGCTTCATCTTAACGCCATCGCCATCAAAATTCTTTATTATCGTTTTCTTTGACAATTACATGATCCATGACATACCTATAAACTTTGTCATCGCCACAAAGGCTCATCATGATATTGTGTTTCTCTTAAAGAATATTATTTTAACCGTGTTATTTGTTTGTGGGGATGTCCGAAAGTGGATGTGTTTGTGGCCCCTATGCGACGCCGACCATAGAGATACCCTCAAAGTGCGATGAAGACGAGTGAGTACCTACTAACTTAAGCTTTTTAAGCATCTCTTGTTAACATTACTTATTGCTGACCTTATAATATACGAGTAGGTTTTTATAATACTTATGCATATGTGTAAGTATACAAAATATGTAGGTATAAACTCAGGGTTTTTTGTGCATGTTTAAAAAATACTGACCATTGAGCTATATTTGTTATGTAGGTAAAGAGAAGAAGCCCGTCACCACTACAATGTCCTGTTCAAGATTGGTAGGTACTTAAATTGTAGCCACGTTACTTCGATGTCTCTAGCTGACGAGCTCTGCAAACGTTTTTATACGAAAACACTCTAAAACTCACCAAATAATTATGCCCTAAATTATATTATTTAAGTAATGCAACGAAGTGCAAAGGAATAACTTTCCATAGATAAGTTTAGGCCTACATAGATTTGCATTTTTGAATGGGATATAGTAGGTAATTGTGAGCAGGGCCGAGCCGCCCATGTGTGCGATGTGTGCGGCGCACACAGGCGCCTAAGCAAGAGGGGCGCCGCATTGTTTTTATTTAATACAACGTAGTTGAAAAAATTGTCTAAACCGACTAAAAAAAGGCGCACTTTCAAAAAAGGCAATTTCGCACACAGGCGCTTCATAGGTTTCGCACACAGGCGCTGCTTAGGGTCGGCGCGGCCCTGATTGTGAGAGGAGTCTTCTCTTTAGTAGTAATAGTTCAATGTTGCAGACAGAATATTTTTATTAAACATCTTCTGATTACATTAGAGTAACTGATAGTTACTTGATGTTAACTCTACCAATTTATATAACTTCTGTTTTATTATTTCCAGGCGATCACATAACATCAAAGTTGCAATTATGTGGTTCCTAGTGCTACTTGTCAGTTTTTTTATAGCTTTTCTTGGAGCCATAGTGTACATTATACTGATACCATTCACAGTCTGTATTGACCCCTTATCAGTAAGTATGAGGTCTGCTTGCTATATTACATTTTCCATTACGAAATTATGGCTCCGTACCTTCCATTTCCTTCATCAGCAACTAGACCGTAGTCATGGAGTAAATCAACATTATATTATTAAAAAAACTTTTAGTATGTTGCTAAATAAAAAGACGAATACGTAGTCTCAATTTTGTATAGGAGTAGTACCTAATTTTGTCCAACAGCCTAATTAAGGCTTAACAATCGACAAGCCTAGACCAACCTTCGAATAACACTAAAACATACTTTCCCATACATCAACTGGTGATTAATAGGCCAAGCTACGGTTATCAAAAATATTTACCCAAGTATTATTATTAATTCCACTTTTGAACTATTTTAGGATGTAACTGATTATCTCCTGAAAGTTGTTAACTTTCCGAGGTACTGTACCGAAAATATGGTGGACGCATTTGGTTGAAAAACTTAATTATTTCGTTGTATGTAAGTAAATGTAAGTACCTACAGTTTGTACTGATACTTGACACCTGCAACGTTACTTAAATGTTCAATATTTAGTCTTGTGCATATGCTCTACGACCTACACTTGATAAAAAAATAATTTATAATTAAATGCCAGTAATTCCGAATTATTTGTAAAGAGATTTTTAGGCTAGGCAAATGATATTACAACAATGTACTATGTAAATAAATCATAATATGGTACACTTTCATTAATCGGTAAAAAATCCCAACAAGGAATGTTTGTGTTTTTATATGAGTTTATATACCTCTACGAATGACAAAGTTTATATTTTTACCGTTAATAAAAAAACTTCTTTGTAAAATCGTTTTATTTTATAAACTTTAAACTAACTCAACATTGGCTGTGTATGAAAAAATATTGAAGTAACACTACTCTATACTCTAAAGTCAGAATTGTAATACCCATGTGCAACGCATAGATTTATTATTGGTCTTCGCTTCGCTCTTACAAGATGGAGCACTGCCTTTAAACAATAGTTGTTTTTGCGGCACATTTTTATTTTCGTGGCAGCTCGTGAGTCAAATAATCCACATACTATTCGATAAGCTTCTGAATAGACCATGCGATGTTCTCGGAGTTAGTACTCAGGAACAAACCAAGATATCGCTTAAGTATAAACCTATTTATTACTCAAAGCTTTACTAAGTAACAAATAATACGTTAAAATTTAAAAGTTTGAAAAAAAAAGGAAAAAACAGCTACATAAATGTTATATTTTAATCATTTTTGCAAAAAAACTTATAAGCCTTAACCTTTAAACGATATCTAGGGCGGACCCTAAAATTAATAAATATTTAACCAAAGCTTACAAAATTTCATTTTGATAAAACTACTTAAAAGTATACAAGAAACCTATATCTAGACATCCTCTTGGATATATATTTTTTGCAATATTAACATAAAAAATGTTCTATTTGGGAACATGGGTACATGGAGTCAGAAAAAGAAAAAAAAAACATTTTTTTGCTTACACGCGTTTGGTAAACCCAGTAACCCGTGGGTTAAAAATTGATACGTTGGTAACTACGCCCCTGCATAAAAGGTATGCAATGAATGACACTAGCTCGGGTAGGTTCGAGTATATCGAATTCGGCATACTATTTTATGCCGCATTTTACGAGTACCAGTGCTTCATCTAGTAAGAGCGAGAGCGAAGACCAATAATGAATCTATGGTGCAACGTTTATAGTTATGACAAGAGTTTTTAAGTTGCACTTAGGACCTAAAGTTTGACGTGCCTTAGCATGGCGACACTTTGAAGATTAAAACTTTAACTGTCAACCCATCTCAGGACCTAATTAGTCCATACGCACTTAAAAAAAAGAATCTACCACATCAAATAATCGCACAATTTTCTTAGCGTTTTCGAAGAAAAAAAAACAAAGTTTAACTGACAAATGCACTGATATGTATTCAAGCGCTCTTAAATTATAAAATAGCCCAATGAACAAGTTTAGCGTAACTAGAGATAAAATTTAAAAATATGTAAAATCTTAGCCGAGTTTATCATATACCTATTAATCTTAGAATAAAAATATGTATAATGGCCATAAAATGCATAATGACTGGCAATAAATCTAACAAATTTAAATTTGCAAGCATCAAACATAACATCTTAATTATTTTCACTTGTTTATTGTGTTTATAATAATGTTTACAGATGTTAAAAGATCATTAGCTTGGCTCGTGCAAATTCTAACCATTTCTCTGGAAAAAAAAGATAAAAAAATATATATTATTTCTATTTACTTTTAAATTGTGTTTTAATAAAAGTAGATTTAGTTTTACCTGTATTTTTTTAACTGCTCTTCATTTAAAACTATATCATAATTAATATCGATACTAAAGTACCGTAACGTCTCTTGTAGACAATTTCCAGAAAGTTGGCTATCAGCATCCACACTAGAAAAAAATAAAATAAATTGAAATTTAATTTACTTATTTTTCAATTGAATTTGCAAGATTTTTGAACCTTATTGTCAAAATCGTGTATTCGAGTTCCTCGTTTTTGACGAAGAAATCTGAACCGGTATGAATTATTTTAGTCAAGAATATTACGTAAATTAATGACGCTATGCCTGTATTTCCACGAGGAAAATGAGGAATAGGATAACACGTTTTTTTACCCACGAAATACAGGTCCCTGTAAAGCATGAACCAATTATAAAAATTGCTTGCTAAAATAGAACATAATAAAATAATTACAGAGCTGGAGTTACTTTACAGAAGAAACTTTATTTCTCAATGATTACTGCTTTGTTTGTTTTGTTATATGATACGAGGGTCAAACTGAAAGTTCTTAGAAAATCAAAAACTAAGCATTCTAGCAAGTTATTAGTTTTACTATAACTTTTCAAAATAGCGTCCATTTACATCAATACATCGCTGCATTCGATGGAACCATTGAGAAAAGCACCTTGCCCACTCGGGTCTCTTCGACGGCATTTTGAAACGCAGCCACTGCTTCTTCGGTGTCCATAAAATGTTTTCCTCGAAGTTTTTCTTTTATTTTCGGGAATAAATAAAAATCGCAGGGTGCGAGGTCGGGGCTATACGGCGGGTGACCCAGTAATTCCACGTCTGAGGTCGCCAAATAGTCGATCGTTTGCCTGGCGGTGTGCGACGAGGCATTGTCGTGATGAAGGAGGATCCTGCGGCGAGGTCGTTTCTCTCGAAATTTTTCCAAGACTAGTGGCAAACAGTTGTTAGTGTACCACTCTGCATTAACCGTTTTCTGATCCTCTAAGACAACTGTCGCGTAATGACCTGTCTTTCCGAAGAACGAGGCCACCATCTTTTTTCCAACACTTCGACCTCTCTTCACTTTAGTTGGCAAATCTTCGGAAGGAAACACCCACTGAGCAGACTGTCTTTTGGTTTCCGGATCATAACAGTAAATCCAGCTTTCGTCACCCGTTAGTATGTCGAACACAGCATTTGAGTCACCTCCGTTAAATTTTTGGATCATTTCTCGGCACCAATCTACACGGCGGAGTTTTTGAGCCTCGGTCAAATTATGCGGTATCCAGCGGGCACAAAGCTTCCTGACCGCTAAATGTTCATGGAGAATTTTGTGTCCGAATCTGCTGATAGGTCTCTCTTTGATCAGTCTCTATCATACGCCGCACAACACTGATATTATCTTCAGTCGTCGCTGTAGAAGGCCGACCCTCACGCAAATCATCGGTGAGATTAGTTCGACCACGTTTGAATTCATTAAACCAGTTGTAAACTGTGGCACGAGATGGGGCTTCATCGTGAAAAGCCAATCGAAGTCTATCACAACTTTCTTGTTGACTTATATGACATCGAAAGTCATAAAAAATCATTGCACGAAAATTTTCTCGGCTTAAATTCATTCTGACGTGCACAGACAATTTTCAATTTGCGTCAAACCGTAAAACAAATGACAAATGAATGAAATGTATACTCTTGGTATATTATTGGTAAAGAGTTCTATTTTCAAAATTTAAACTTATTTTTTTAATATAATGCTTTTAAGTTGCCAGTTCTAAAAACTTTCAGTTTGGCCCTCGTAATAATGTAGAAGTGGTTCACTTTACCTTTGGAGTGCTCTAGATAAGTTTTCCAAGTCCATTTTGGATTTCTCAGCGCGATCTAAAATCTCTATGTTTTTCGTAAAAGACAGTTTATCGCTTCCTTGCAGGAACTGAATTGCGTTCATGCTATATAAAACATAAAATATATTAGATAGTTGAAATTATATTAAGTGTCTTTTAACTGGTAGATAAAATGCGAATAATTAGGGGCATAGATCACGTTTTTTTAATAATAACGCGTCTGTTAGTAGGAGTCTTAAGTGTTAGTGATAAACATAAATAAAAACTTATAACTCACCAAAAGGTGTGTACTTGAGACAATATAAGTTTAATTTCACACCAAACCGCCGCAATAAACCATTTTATTTCATCCTGCTCGCTGACATCACTAGACAAACTCTGTTCAATATCATTGCCATTTTGCAATAATATATTATCATTTGCACAAAAATCGTTTTCATAATAATCGATGTCTCTGCTAAAATCATAGTCATCATCGACTACACCATTCATATTTACATCACCTTCATAACTTTCGCAGTATTCAAGTTCATTCAAATCTAATTCTTGTCTTGTATGGTTTTTAATTCGCTCTTCGAATTCAAGGCATTTTGTGAAGTTACGTATTATTTTCGGTCCGGTATCTACAGCTTTGGGGCTTTCTTGAATGTTATTTGTCTTATTGTTTTCATTTGTATTTTCAGTTGGTACTTTTGACTTGTCTGATACAACATTATGTGGTGGGGTAGGATTATCGTTTTTCTGCAATTGTAGACTCGAAAAGAAATTGCTTTGGGGGTCGATTTGCCGGACGAATGTAACTTTTTGTTCTTCTGTTTCCTGCAAATTACAATAAAGATTAGAATCTTCTTAACCCGGTAATGTTATTTATTTATTGAGCAAATAGTATTAGTCTCTCACCTCATTAAGTTTTTTCCGGTCTGATCGAAGACTGTATCGCTTTCTGGTGTTTTCAGTAGTTGGTGTACTATTCTGAGATTCGGTATTTTTGGTGGCCGGTGGAGTTTCCACATGACCACAAGGTTCACAGTTAGGCGTCACTACAATAATAGTTTACAAATGTACACATAGATTTGAATTAATAAAAATAGGTATAGTTTTTAACTAAGAACTTAAATAGAGTATGTTAAAGCATTTTGTCATTAAAAATTTGGAAATTGCGCCTTTGGAATTCTTGACTTTTTATGTTTTTTTTCATTAGGTTAAAAATAACCTCCTCATTAATAAACACAATTTAAGTCTTTATCAGTTAAACCACGTTTTGTTTCTTGCCCGTTTCGGAAGTTGACGTATTGGATTGAAAAACACAAAACATGTTTTTTCTAATACTGGTTTTAACTGCGTTTATGATAGGGAGTAAATACACTTATTTTAATTATGTTATTCTTACCAGCCCTAGGAGGCATTTCTGATACATTCAACGACAATTCATTCATATTTTCCGCAAACGAGTCTTGGTTGATAGCATCAAAATTAGAATCCTGAATATCGCTTAGTAACTTTGCAAGCGATTCTGTCGCAGTTTGTAAATCTTCGCAATCTTGTAGATTCTATAATTTATATAAAAAAAACTTTATTTTTTTAATCAAAACTTATCAAAAAATAACTAAAATTTGTTTTATAAACCACTTACAACTAAGGCATCAACTAAATAGACTCCGTAACTATACATTTCCATAAAGTTTGCTGGATCCATATCTCTGCGAATATGACCTGAAATATAAAACTCCAATTAAGATTTTGTTCCCTTACAGAAAGATAGAAATAGCCTCTACATTCGCTAGAGTTTCAAGGAAGTACAATCAAACAAAAACAATGAGTACCTTTTGCGTCACCCATTTTAAAAAACACTTCCGACAATTTACTACACGCATCCGTTACTTCCGAATTGTCGTTGAATTTCTTCTTAATACATTCAACAGCTTCTGGGGCGGTCCAAGGCGGCCGGAGCACCGCGTCCACAAATGGAGGTTCCTGCCTCAGAATTTGTGATAAAACCTCCTCCATTATTTGCAAAAACCTTGAAATCCACTCATCACTATTCCTTTGCAAATGCTCCTCCATAAACCTGCTGGTGATTTCAAACATAACGTGTTCACTTGTAGCAGTGCTGTGCAAAAATGAAGCGTACTTTTGCATCAGACTGCAGTTGCTTTCAGAGTCGGCGTTGCTGACGGAATTAGATATGATGCCAGAGGTTGAAGTTTCATCGATAACAACACTATCGTCTATGTTAGGTCTGATAATGCAACTGCTAGCCTCACTGTCCATAACATCACTATTACAAATGTTGCTATTACTCTGGTTGATCTCAGGCATATTAAAAGTTTGTGTATTCAAGTTTTCTTCAGTGGAAGCATCCGTTTGTAATATATTATTACTTGTTTCAGACACAGTACTAGTATTTGAAGATTTCATGTTTCTTCTTCTATGCCATTTAAATTGCATTTCCTTAACTGCGTTTGGTTTGCTACTATTTGGGATACGTAGTCCGTTTTGCTTAGTTTGGGTCATTACGCGCTTGAGACGTATTTCTCTTTTCTTAGTCAAATCTTTGTCATTAGCATTGCGGGTATCGCGCTGTGGGTTGTCTATTTCTTCAGACGGTAATTGAGTTTGGGTTTCGATACATTTAATGCTAGTGTCATTTTCTGGTGTAGGGAAATCAGTTTGTACTTCTGCATCAACTGTGTTTTTGGGAGTACAGGAATCTGTACTGTTACGTACGTTAGTAGCTGGATCATTATTGAGATCAGGAGAAGATTCAGTTGGTGACAGTTTAATATTCATGTTATCGTCTATATTATTAGGAATCGTAATAGACATTTGTTCTATCGATTCTGGAAATTGAATTTCTTCATCTACATGCTTGACTTCTAAGAACTTTTTCATATCTTCAACGGAAAATATTGGAAAAGCAACTTCATTTTTGTGCTGCAGTAAATTTTTGTCGTTAGTAAGAAGAACCTGAAATATACGGACAATTATATAGGACTTTGAAATACAAGAATGTTACTTTTCTTTTGGAGTGAAAGCTTACCACATGCTGGTTTTGATCTGACAAGCTTATGCACATAGTCAGTGCTTGTTTGCTGTTTTCAGTTTCTTTGTTTTCATGCTGCTCATCTAGAAATGGAAATAATAACAATAACTTCTTAGGTGCAAACTTCTATTGCGACAACAGAAAGGGTTTTTCATACCTGCTACAGGTTAAATACCAAAAGGTCTGTAGGTATAGAAGTTAATCAGTGTGGAGTCAATATTTTATAAAATATTGTGTGAAAAGTAAGAAAAACGCAAAGGTGTTAGGTATATGGCTAAGAACATGCAATATAGACTTGTCTGCAAACTAATAGATACTTCACGTGTCCGTAAAATTGTTTATCTAGTTAGAGTCGGTAAATCTGAAAAATAATCATACTTACCAATAACAGCATTTTCAGATTTGATTTGGTGCATCACAAAATATATTGCGCGACGTGCACGTGTTTTTAATCGTGTGGCTCCTGTTTCAAACAGTTGTCGCAACTTTGTCATTGTGCTTTCATGTACCACTAGTAAGCAATTGACATCTAAAATATTAAAGGGAATAGTTGTAAGAGTCTGCTCAAAAAAACATACTACAAATTTTAAAATTCAATATTCTTATTGTTAATTACCTGAATTTATTATCGCATTTAGGAACTCAAAATGGTTAAGTAAGATATTATAATCCACTACAATATACCAATATTCTAAATCACCATCTTTAGACGCCAACTTTGACAAAGCTGATACATCCAGACTTGGCTTGCTTCCCTCTATTTTAGTATGTTCCTAAAAATAAGTAAAGGGAAAAATTAATTTGCGATATGCAATAAAAAAAATGAATACTTAAATATTAGATATTTTTTTTACCGCTAGCCATTCCTCATCTGTGTCACTAGGACAAAGGTCATCCTTTGAATCATTACAATCTACTGTTTGAATTTCTTCAATTATTGCGTTAGGATTAACCATAACCATAGCTGAAACAAGAGTCGTTATTACTATTAACCGGTGGATGGTGTCATAGGCCAATTTTCAAATGCAATATCTTCTCAACTTAAATATTTATTTACTAGTGGCCGCCCGCGACTCCGTTCGCGATGAAGGCGGTTTCCCGTGGGAATGAGATGTTTTCCCGCAGTAAGAAGTACCCAATGTGTTCTGATGTATAACCTATACTACTGCAAAGTTTCATCCAAATCCGTCCAGTAGTTATTATGTGAAAGAGAAACAAACATCCATACATACATAGTCACAAACTTTCACATTTATAATATTAGTAGGAAGTATGCAATTTAAACAATTAAAATTTATTAGTTATTATGTCATTCTAAGATAAAAAAAATACCATTTTTTATTTGAAGATTCTGATGTCTCCTGTTACATAGATCTTGCAGTTTTCTTTTAGCAGTTAAAACTGAACGCAAATCTTCAAAATTTTTATGGATTTGTTGTCTACTAAACTGTTGTTGCTGTTTATATGAGTTCCCACCTCTTCGCTGTACAAAGTTTCTTTTCCAATTTGTGCCTCTATATGACCTAGGATGGTTCAAATTTTGCTGCCAATTATTGTATGAATTAGAGGGGCCTGGTGTACTCTGAGTAACAAAGTTCATTGCTGGTTGTTGTTGATCAACTATAGCGGGCATTGTAGGAGCTATGAAAATTGGTTGCATAGAAGGAACTGTCCAAATATTTGAGTTAAATCCTGGCATTTGGTTTCCAGTATTAACACAGTTTGAACAATGTGATACGGAAGGTCTTGTAATCTGGTTATTTATAATCTGTTTGTTGTAGACCTTCGAAGGTACTATTGTAGTAGTTTCTTGGGGTAAGTGATTGTCATCTGGTGGATCTTGAGGTTCAGGGCAATGTTGAGCCAAAGTTACTTGATTAACAGGTTGACATGTATTTTTCAGTTTCTCCATCTATCAACAAAACCAACTTTACTAAAATTAAACTTAAGTACTAATAAGGAAAATCAAAACATTACAAAGTAAAGTTATTAATAAGGCATCTATATCTAAACATCTTCTATAAACAAGACGTTATAAATGAATACACTAGGAATGAGTTCTCTGATGAGTTCGGAAAACAAAAGTATGCACCTCGCTATCGCTCAAATTCCATGCTGATTTTCCAGTGAATGTGTTGAAATAATAAACCCTGCCACTATGGCTCTTAGATCTACAGATGACCCAAGCATTGCCCACCGAAGTGACAACTTCTTTAACAGCTGTATCCTTGTCCTTTTCACAACTCATTATCTGTTAAGCCGCTGGAAATTAGCTGATTCTTAGTTATTTTTCAACATAAACAAAATTCGCATGCTAGCTGTTTTTGAAATAAAAGGAAATGTCAAATCAACTGTCAAAGTGTCATGTGTCATCTAGTACCAAAGAGTAGTATAAATATAACAAGGATAAAGTTGTCAGATTTAACCAATCTCAAAAAAATGGTTTCCACTTCCCAGTCAAAACCACACTTTGAGTATAGCACACATTGAAACTCGCAAAAAGGTGCTGCTTGCAAAATATAACTTTAAGAATATGGTTGATGATGTTTGATGTGTATAATTATGATTTACGTACAACTTGTACGTGCTATTCTTTGTCTCTTCCCATAACATAACGTGCCCGTACCACGCTAACATCATCAACATAATATTATGCATCATATCAACATGTTACAAGAAGAAAGTTGAGTAAGAATGTGAATAAATGGAAAAATAAGGGAAGAAAGACCAAAGAAATGATGTGTGGACTGTGTGAAAGACGACATGCGTAGTAAAGGATGACGAGATAAAGTGCCGAGATGACGAGATGACAACTGGGAGAGAGAAGTCAAAGAAGAAAACATGTGGTACAGACCTTTTCCAAAAGGAATAATTAATTATGATTTACCTATCGATTATAACACAAAAAAAAACCCTTTCGAAAATGGCTTTTTTTCGAAAGGGTTATTTTACATTATTTTGACCCACATAATCGGATGTTTGCTACACATTCACGCAAAAGCGGCTGGTTGTATTCAGATGAAAATTTGTGAAATTATAAATCACATTCCAGTTTTTTTTATTAAACTCTTTTGTTAAATTAATTAGGATTTCAGTGAATAGGAAGCATTTGTTGAAATGAAAAAACTTTGAGTTTTAAAACAATACTCAAAGTTTCATATAATTTAAAGTCATTTTCATATAATAGGCTATTTGACAATGTGGAAAATAAAATGTTAATTACTGTTTTCTGTATGTATTATAAGTTTAAAAATGGATATTTGGTAACGTAAGTTAAATATAATAATTATATTATTTTTAAATCCATTTATAAAAATGAATATTTCTAAACCTTTTCCACGTGACACGAAACGATCCTGATTGGTCGGGTTTATGATGTCGTCACTTGCATGTAAGTAAACAAACCATTCGCCTACGTACGTACGCCTACTTGTGTTATTAGCTTTCAAAACTGTTTTGATAAGATATTCCATTGATTTCGGGTATTTTATTTGTTTATTTAACAAATCCTGTCAAGCATGGACAACGATTTTGTGAAAGCAGACAGTTAAAACCTGCCAAGAGTCGACTAAATCATGGTCGGATTATTTTTCAAAAATAATTCCGATTTTTATGCTCCGGAGCTTAAAAATGTGAAAACAGCAAAGTATGTATAATAACACTTTATTAGAACTTTAATTGTATCATAAGAAAGTGAAATAATGATGACCTTGCACAGTGAGCAAGAACTTTTATAGGTTATGTTGATGTTATGATGAACATAAACGATATTTTGTTGTTTTTTTCAGGTCTGCAAGAGAATCGTATGGAGATGATGTCATTGAATATGTGCAATTGCGTCGCAAGTCACAGTAATTGCACAATGAAGTGTAAGATTTGTCCTAAACCCAAGGTGAGGAGCGGCTCTTACAACATTACAATGGTGATAGACAAAAGAAAGGGTGTAATAGTTATATGTTGGTGCTTGGACTGTGCAGCTTCAGCTGGTGGCTGAAAACATGCAGTGGCATTTCTCATGTGGATCCATCATCACACAGAGGAGCCTTCTTGTACTAATATAAGGTGGAATGTTTATGGAAAAACTGAGGCTCTCCAAAGTAGGCACAACATTGAACTATGTGACTGTAGATCAGTTGTGCAACCAAGCTGCAAAATGTTAAACTAACACAAGCCTCTTCACAGAGTCTATACAGGAAGCAAAAAAAGGAAAATTGCTAACTGTGAACTGTTAAAATATCATCCGGAGTTTAACCCAGTGATGTCAAGACAGTTTTCTTTGTATAATTTGATGTTATTGTAGTTGACTATGACAGTAAATATGTAAGTTATCTGTAAATCAATGTTGTATCATTTTGGAAAGAAAATATTTCTCCACTATTATTTCATATTGTTACATCACAGAACCTACCTAATTGATGATTGTTAAGTTTGCTTAAGCCATAAGTTATTTTTAATGTTTAATGAAGATTAAATAATAATAAAATTCAGACAAAAGTTTTGAATGGTTTTATTTGATAAATTACACATATCCCCAAATATAAATAGAATGTGAAACTCAGTGATTAGATAGATATTGGTTTAAATCCTACTCATTATAAATGTGAAAGTTTTTGAGTATGTATGGATGTTAGCTACTCTTTCACGTAAAAACTACTGGACGGATTTAGATGAAACTTTGCAGTAATATAGGTTATATATCAGAATAACACATAGGGTACTTTTTACCGCGGGAAAACATCTTATTCCCTTTGGACTGCAGCACAACTCAATTTTATAGTTGTGCTGCAGTCCACAGTACAGGAGCATTGAATGCAATATGCAAGACTAATAAAACAATACACTATTTATGGATTAGTCATAATAATGTCAGTAATATATTAGTATATTCAGAAGTAATTAACTATATTTAATAAGAGAGTTTTGAATAGTTGCAGTGGATTTAATATATTTTTTTGCCAAAATAGGGTAAAAATACCCCAATCTGGCTACACTACAGGCATGTGACGTCACCGACTCCGCCATACTGCCAAAGTAGCGTTTTGGCGCGCTTTTCAAATATTGAATGTTTAATTTGATATTTTTCAGCAGATACGTACCAGAATAAAAAATAACAAATTTTGCCGGGTTCCTTAAGATCTACCAAATAATAAAAACTAGTTTTTGAAAACTTGTCAAATAGCCTATTTTGCGTTTTTAGACCGGCCATAATACTTTTTTGTGTGTGCCAAATACTAAAAATATATAGCAACATTGAGTATAAGGATAACCACTCCTATTGGCTAAAGGGAAAATATTTTTTTCTGTTTTTCAATATGGCGTCGTTAGTGTTATGAAATGACAACATCGCACTTTGTGTCGTATTTGTCACATTTATTTTTGTGCAACTGTTCAGAATTGCTTCCTAAGTAATTAAAAAGGGCACCCTGATTCCAATAAACTAATCTTTGTGGTGATACGTACACTCGGAATCAACCAAATGCTGTGAAACTGTTTCTATAACTGCCGTAAAAATGGCGGGTGTGATATAGTTGTTTTCATTTTTATTGGAATGCTGTAGTGAGTGCCATTCTGCTGAATGCTATAACAAAAAGTGCTATTCAAAAAACTAATTCGTTACGATATAATAGCCAGTGTGTAGCGTAGTGTGTTATGTTTGTGAATAAAGCGGATTTAGCGTGAGTTCAGGTGTCATCAGTTTGGATGAGATTATCAGTATGTCGCGTTGGGGCAGAGGCCGTAGTGGCAGTGTGGCCGTGCCACTGGACAGTGCGTTGTTCAGAGAAAACAGTAACTATCCTACAGCAGCCCGTTCCGCTGGAACTGTTGGAAAATGGGGCATCACCAGCTTCACATCTATCAGAAGTGCACCTTACGGTAAGAAACCTTCACTAACGTAATGCTTGACCTTCATAAATCTGTAAACATCGTTTTCCCCACGAATTATCTTTGAGCAATGATATTGATTAACCAACTGTTTGTTCTGGTGAAAGTAAGTTTAATCTGGTTTTGTAAGTAAGTAGGTATGTTAATAATGCTGCAATGTTTTTAAATCTATGAAAGTTTGCTCTCAAATAACTTGGTCAGTATATTGTTAATATATTTCAATTATTTGATTACAGCATATGCTAGTAGTGCACCCAAGAAACCTGTTCAAGACCAAAATAGCCCACTGACAGTTCCAGCAGTGGAAACAGAACAACCACCGCCTAAACCAAAAAAGTTCTTTAAATCTCGAAATGCTGAGCCATATCCACCAGTACCACAAATTACTTATGCACCTCCTGTCGTGGCTGCTCCACTGTCCCCTGATCATGCATCTGGCAGCAAAGATAAAAAAGCTAATAAAAGAAGTAGGGTGTATAACAGAGATTCATCATCACCAGAGTTACCTCGAAGGGCCTCAGAAAAAGGCAAAGCAAAGAAGTCGGTTGCCACTAAAGCTGCAAAGAAAGAGGATTCCACTGCAGATAATAGTCAACCACCAAACAAACGTTATTTGGTTAGGAATCGTAATAAAGTAATAAACTATGCAGAAGATGGAAGTAACAGTCCCATACCAGATTTCACTAGATATGAGTCACTGGCCTCCACTGCTGCTAAAGTTATTCCAGAAGTAAGAGAAAAAATACCATCACCTAAAGTCAGTCCACCATTGATTAGTCCATCCCTACCTAAAGCTGATATAGAAAGTCCATCAACTAGTAAAGATTCTAATGAAGAAAGAAAACCACCTCCTATTGTACTTAGAATATCTAAAGGTACATCTAGAATAGTCAGTACTGATTCAAATGAAGGTTTTACATCACCTAGTTCTGACAGACATTCCTCAATGGATACACACTCTGATTTTGGATCTGAACACAAAAAAAGTCCATCAATGGAAACCATCTGTTCACCTAGACAAGAGGGTTTAAAAATTACTATTAAATGTGGAGGGCTTACTCAAGAAACCAAGAAAGAGAAGAAAAAAGAAAAGAAAGAACACAAACATAAGAAGCATCACAAGAGTTCTGACGATGAACCACTTATAAATAAGAAAACAAATTCACCACTTCCAGGTACTGAAGCTTATGAACTTTATAAAACTCTAGCTTCTCCAGTACATGTTGCTGGGAAAATAGAAAAAGATTTAAAGCCACCAATTGATGAAATTGAATCACAATTGGCACAGCTTGATGCAGGTCCGGCTGTTCCTAAAACACCTCTATTTGAGCCACAACAGCCTGAATCAGTTCTTGAATCAAAGACTTCAGAAAGTTCCATTGGTAGATCCAGGAGGGCCAGGCAAGTTATAAATTACAGTGAAAATGATGACTTCATGGATGCTCTTACCACAGGGAAAAATAAATTGACTAAAACTGTTAGTGAGTTAAAAAAGGAAAGTAAAAAGTCTAAAAAGAAACTTGATTCTCTTGCTGAAGCAGCTCCAGCAATAGTTCCTGATACTGCCCTAATACCTGAGACACAAGAGTCTCATCTAGATGACAATGATTTGATTGATATACTTGCTGGTGGTGAAGGAAAACCTTCAACTGAACCTTACAAAGCTAAGGTACACAAGAAACCGAAGCACAAGTATGGTAAGCAGTCTAGTCCTGAGCATATTGAACCAGTCTCTACTCAGGAGCCAAATGATAATTTACCTGTTTCAAGCCAGGGTGAAGTAGAGGCCCAGCCAAGTTCATCCTACAGCTCTCAGGAAAGTCAGAATCAACAATCCTCTGAAGAATTTGCTGTCACTCCAAGTCTATCCAATGATAAGGTATTTGACTATGATGCAAAGAAACACTCTGAATTTAAATCACCAGGCCATATAGACACTAATGAGCAGTCTGAGGACAAACCAAGTGTGAAATTAGTGATCACAAAGAAAAAGGGATCCATTTTCAAAAGCAAGTCATTGGTGAGTGACAATGATGCATCACCTCTACCAGCCAGGAAAAGACGTCATCTCTACCGACATGAGTGGGCCAATGATGTAAGTACAGCAGTTTTTTAGTACACTAGTTTTTTCAAGTAGATTAAAATTAATTTTGCATATAAGTAATAGTCTCATCTTGCTTTTTATGCATATAGTTGGCTTGAAGCATTAGTTGCTTTGCTTTGCTAAATAATATTAATTTTTACTTTTTTTACACAAATTTTTTGATCCTCATTTTTGCCATTTTTTATTTACTACCTATTTTACTACTAAATTACATACCTAATTCATATTTTATTGTGTCAATTTATTCACAGAAAGTTACTATTTTGTGTTTTCCATTTCCTTGTTTGCTTTTATAGTTGTGTTTAATTATGTTAATAAATGCATCCTTTATAAATCTCATATAACATGACATTTACAGAAAGGAAATGAGACTCCTAGACCAGAGACAGCAGAAACCCCTGAAGCTAGGAATATAACCAGTCAAGTACCTGAGGAATTAACTAGGGTCACACGGTATAGAGAACCTGATCCAATAGTTGAGAATGAAATCAAACCGTACACTAGCGTGAGGTGTCCTAAAGAGGCTAAAGAGGTATGTCAATATTAATTTATGTTTATTGTCTTGTTAAATGTAATAAAAAGATGATTGTGTTAACATACAGAATCTAAGTTCACATCGTAAACATAACAATGAAAAACTATAAGTTAGTTATTGGCACAGATATCACTTAATGGATGTTCCGTGGACGTCGCTATTAGTTTTTTTTATGAATATTATTATATATAAAAATATTTAAGTATTATTGCTCTTTTCCAGTATTACACAGTGGTGAGAAATGTGAAGACCGCTCATCAAATACAAGAGATAGGAGAGTTTCAGGAGTTTAATGATGATGTGGAGTACCTCCTTGATGCATTACAGGTATGTTCCATTTAATTAAATATTCTCTATTTTGTAAAGATAAATATAGTTTTCCTATTAGAAAATAAGTTTCAATAACCTTCTTTATAGTGATTACCAAAGTTAAACCTTACCAAAGTTAGAGATTAGATTACTTAAACTTTGGTTTTATTAAAATAAGAAAGTTATCATTTATTACAGGAAATATATGTTTATCTTGCTGTATCACGTTTTTGAGTTGTTTAAGCTAAATTAGGTTTGTAGGTCACATTTGCAACAATGTTGAGACATAAACAAAACAATGCTCAGGTTAATTTTAGATGTAATGTCTCACATTTGTAGGTATAATCAAATCTAAAAGTACACAAACTTGTTGGATTTCACAGAATTATATATTTTTTATATAGATATTTTTATTAAAGAACATTTTTAAGGCACTAGCCTATGCGCGCGGCTACTCTCCAGAAATCTTCGATTATGTGACATGATAAAAAAAGCGAATGTGTCTCTGCTTTATAATTTGATAAATCAGCTAACGACGCGTCTTTGCGTAAAATTTGTTATATTATGAACTTGTTAGTGATTCGCGCCCACGTTTCGTAATGGTGTAATTTGGGCTGACTTGATCTCGAAACATTGATTTTTGGCAATCTTACTTCTAAATGTTCTCGATTTACAAATTAAAATGAAAAAAATATCTGTAAGATTGCAAAAACCGCATTTATATCCGTTAAATGGTTTGGGATGATAAGTCTCTTGTCTGTCAGACAAACTATTCATCCTTTCTCATCATCCAATAGATTTGTTTTTAAATCATTTAAATGTAAATAACTGTTGCTGTTTTTCACACAAAACCGCCTCATACGTCCACCCCCTCCATACAACCATACATCCTCATCTCAAACATCCATCTCCCCCAGATATTCAACCTCCTATACATTCCATGGAAATGTATTAGGCTGGTGGTAATGTATCCTATGCTCATTGTTGTTAACTACACCCACCTTACACACTCCAGTTCCAAACATCAACATCTCATACATCCATTACTCCCACACATACATTATCCACATACTTCTATCAGGACTCCCATACTTTCCCATAACCCCTACATATCCATCACTACTATACACTCATCAGCCCCATGCATTCACCCATCGAAGGAAATGTTGCTACCTAACCTTCTCATTGTTGGTAGCTACATCCACCAACCACTAACCATCCTCATTATTGTAACCTCTTAGATTGACGCGATCATTTTTAATTGAAATTAAACTCATTTCGAACGGGTTATTACGCGTTAATTATTTTACTTTAAACATCCGACGTTTCGTCACTTTTACAAATGCCGTGCTCAAGGGCGGACTGCGACGCTTGTCATGTACATAGAGTCTCATTCTTGTCATCAATACCCAGCACAACAACCCGATCTCGACGCGTTGCCTGTATTATGTAACCACAACCCCATACATAAAGTATCATATCCAACCTCCTCACTATCTATGCTCGTCATCGCAGCACAACAACCCGATCTCGACGCGCTGCCTGTCGGCCATCACGCTGGCCAGCAAGTGCACGGCGCCGGCGTTCCGCATGCACGTGCGCGCGCACGGCACCGTGCAGAAGTTCTTCGGCGCGCTGCGGGACGCCACCAACGACCAGGTCAGTGGGGGGATGGGGGAGGAGTTGTTTTTAGGTGCTGTGACAGAAACCTTGGACTTAACGTTAGCATCGTCGGATTCATAACTTTCATAACAAAAGTGCACGGCGCCGGCGTTCCGCATGCACGTGCGCGCGCACGGCACCGTGCAGAAGTTCTTCGGCGCGCTGCGGGACGCCACCAACGACCAGGTCAGTGGGGGGATGGGGGAGGAGTTGTTTTTTAGGTGCTCTGTGTCTAAAAGTTCGTGGTAGCCTAGTGGCAACAGGAACGGTCTACTATACCGAAGGTTTCGGGTTCGATCCCCACTAATTTGGTATTTTTCAAACTATGTACAAGTTTATCACGCAGTAACGGTGAAGGAAAAACATCGTGAGGAAACCCACATGATTGGATGATAATCCATCATGTAATCCAGCAACCCGCACCGAGCCAGCGTGGTGGATTACGGCTCAAATCCTTCTCGCTATCCTAGAAGGAGGCCTGTGCTCAACTATGGGACATATTAGGCTATTTATTTATTTTTATGTTCTGTGCCTGAAACCTTGGACTTTAACACGTTATAATCATCGGTTTTTTAATTTTCATTACAAAAACAGCTTTTTTACATAATAACTGATGCATGACAAGCAAAAACATTTGTTTCTCAGGTTCAGGATCACAATTTAAATGAACCTAAAGTTTTTACTTTCCAAAAAAGGCCCAAAAGTAGTAAATAGTACACTTATTTTCAAATAACATTCAATGACAATTCAATTTTAGCAACAAGCGACCTAATTAACGCAATAAGAGGACAATAGAATCTTTTACTTTTTCTGCAAATACATTTATTAACTGTTTCGATTCTGTCATATGTTTTTTTTAAACATATATGGTTTCATTTTGACAGCGATTGGGTTTGTGCACGGCCACAGTGATGTTTGTGCTGTCACAAGATCGACTCAACATGGATCTCGATCGAGAATCACTAGAGCTCATGCTCAACCTATTGGAATCCGACGCTTCCCACAAGTAAGTCGTTGTTTATAATTTGGCTAATAACTAACATAATGTTTTCTCTTACAATTCATAGATTATAAACTAAAATTTGAGCTAAAAATATTTCTTATAGTCGAAAAATTTAAATATAAGCCAAAGCAGTTTGTCTCTTCTGATTTTGACAAGGATATCATTTGCGGTAGTATAAGTTAGTAGTAGTCAAGAAGTTTCTAAAGAAGTTAGCAATTCATTCCTTTGCGATCGTGGTTTTCCTAACGCGACCGTCCCAAATCTATCAACCTTTCCCAATCTTAAGTATATAGAAAAATTTAAAATACTGAATAATCATTACGACCTAAAAGACTTTCCTAGGATTTTCCAGAGGAATACAAACTCCCAAATTAGAGGACATAGCCTAAAACTTTCGACAGTTCGATCATATAATAAACCCCATGAATACTTCCTAAGCAATAGAGTTGTAGTTAATTGGAACAAATTACCAGAAAATTTAATAACATCTGTAGGTCTATTCTGTAAAACGAAACGTATGCACTTGCCTTCGTTTCGGGCCCGAAACTGTACGTCTATTCTGTAAAACGAAACGTGAGCACTTTGCTTTCGTTTCGGGCCCGTAACGGACATTTGCTATTCTATTGGCTTTCGTATCGTTTCATCAATCATAAGGTTTTTGACGTAAAGAATAGAAATTTAAGTCAAAACCCTTATTATTTCGTTGACTTTCGGATTACAAATACGTTAAACGATATGCAAGCCAAATAGAATAGCCAATGGCAGTTTCGGGCCCGAAACGAAGGCAAGTGCATACGTTTCGTTTTACAGAATAGACCTACTGACATTGGCTATTCTATTTGGCTTGCATATCGTTTAACGTATTTGTAATCCGAAAGTCAACGAAATAATAAGGGTTTTGACTTAAATTTCTATTCTTTACATCAAAAACCTTATGATTGATGAAACGATACGAAAGCCAATAGAATAGCAAATGTCCGTTACGGGCCCGAAACGAAAGCAAAGTGCTCACGTTTCGTTTTACAGAATAGACGTACTGATAACATCAACACATTCAAAAATAGACTAGATGACTACTTGAGAACAATAAAAAATCAATAAGAATTGGATACAGGCATTATCAGTTGTTTCAACTGCTTGCCTGATTAAGAATAATAATAATAATATGAAAGAGATAAATCCTTAGTTTATCCAAGTGTATGAAACGTCATAGTAATTATAATTCATTAGGGACGCCCTGGACGACTGCGGGCTGACTTCAGCTCAACTCACGAAGACCCAGGAGCGCGTGCGGGAACTGTGCGCCGAGATCAAGAGCCAGGGGAAGGCCAAGCATCTCGACCTGGATAACATCACTGTATGTTGACTGTACTACTACTTGAAATTGTATTCAATACTGTGTATCACTGTATGTTGACTGTACTACTGCTTGAAATTGTATTAAATACTGTGTATCACTGTATGTTGACTTTAATACAACAAATTGTATTAAATACTGTGTAAGGTACTGTTAGGGATTAGCATTGGTGCTAGTTGCTAAGACGTGATGAGAAATTATATTGCGTTTTGACATGTTTAATACTTTTTTTTTAAGTTGGCGCAACATTCGCTGTCGTGATTGAGTAATTGTGTGAACATAATTAAGCGAATAAGTTTCGGTATTTTTAAAATCTATAATCACTTCATTGTTAGGTTGATAAATAGCATATAATGATGATTTATGTTGACAAAAAAGTGGCAATAAATTACGATGTCTAATATCACCTTCTATTCAAATTCTAGTAGCCAATATCATTTCCTATTCAAGGTCACTTAAGGTGATTTTGGGCATCTGCAACCCTAGTAAAGTAAGTATAACGCTAATAAATATTTCATACTATGTTTAATTTTAGGTTGGTCACCTAGCTATGGAGACACTTCTATCTCTAACTTCAAAACGTGCCGGAGAATGGTTCAAAGAAGAACTACGTGTGTTGGGCGGCGTCGATCATATTGTACGGACTATAAAGGTAAAATATACTTAAAATTCTTTTAAAATATGGTTCATGTAATCATTGCGTTTTTTTAATTTTGACATAAATGTCAACTTTCAATTTTGACTCCTTGAAATTGTAACTGATGATTGTAGCATAATGCAACAGTTCTTTGCAAATAATTTTGTATAATTGTTTATATATATTTACTGTAGGATTGCTCAGCGAAACTAGAAACTCCAGCTGAAAGTTGGTCCGGAGCAGACATTGACATACTCAGGAAGGCTGACCGGTGTATGAGGGTGCTGGAAAATGTAAGTATTATACAGATAAAGTAATCTTTAACATGCTTTACAACATTTTTAATGTCAAAACGTGGCAATGAATAAGAGATTGCCTGGCAATATATCAAGTATTTTTATTTTATTGAATTAGAAAGAAATGAATGTGGCTCAATAATTACATTAAAAAATGACTGTCGCGCAAAAAATCGAAATAGCTAGCTGAGTAATTAAGTAAGTTTAAATTGTATGTTTTTATAGAACAAGACAAGGTCGTTTATTTTCTTACATTAATGGTTTGCGGTACTGAAATAGCCAACCTTTCATACACTTACCTTCCATTATATGGCTCCAGTTCTTTAGTTAAGTTCACTTATCGGAATCAACTTATTTTTCCTTACCCTCTTTAACAATATCTACAATTAAACGCCTCACAGGTGACCCAAATGAATAACCCTTTTTAACAATATCTTCATTCAAACCCAGGTGACCCAAATGAACGAGGACAACCAACTCTACCTCCTCAAGGAGTCGCTGCAAGCTGCCAGCCTGTTATCAGGATTGCTGTGTAGATGCATCAATGAAGCGAGGACTTCACCAACAATCAGAACACATCTGTTGGATGCGGCACTGCCAGCGGTTAAAGTGCTGGTCAATTTGTCGCACTCGTTTGGAAATAATTCTAGTAAGTATTACTTTTGGAGGGGAAGTAAAAGCTTTTGTGGGGATGGTTGTGGAAATAGTCCAGAGGGAGAAGCTTTTTGTTGGGAAATGATGTTAAAATATTTGTTCTATTATTAACCAGTGGCTGGATGAGGTAAGCGTGTGAATTGGAATCGCGATAGAGCGACCATTTATTGACGATTTGTGTGCTTCAAATTTGTTTATTTAGACAGTTAAATCGAAATTTTAAAAAACCTAGTACATAGATTATTGTGATGATGTTTTTGGCATAATAAAATATAAACTTTTTATTTCTTCATCATGCAAACTAACAACAATAATTTTATTCAACAGCGTCCCTAGGAGCCACAATAATAGGATCTCAACCTTCCCTCATGGAGACCTGCCTTATAATGCTTGACAATCCAGACAGCTTTATACCCGATGAAAATAACTTTGACTTCAGTGTTTGTGTGAGTATAGATGTTACTATAAATAAATATTTTTTAATAAAACTAAATATGTAATTGATGAGAAAATCAAGAATAATATTTTAGTGCCTTGCAGTGTTTAAGATTCTCTTTTTCTTTATGTTTCATTCCTTTCTTTATTTGATGTTGTCGCATTAAAAAAGCGCAATTAAGTACTATAAAAGTCTGTCAATTTTTAAATGTATATATTTTACTATACAGTTATGTTATGTCCTACAGGACATATTTTTCCATAATATACCTTTAACCCAAAAGAAGGAAAATACATATACGAAAGTTTTTCTTTTGCATTTTTAATGCTAATATGTCTAAAATGTACGTGTGAAAAAGTACAAAATCCATTGGTGTATTTTCTCGTCAGGTGCTAATGCTGCTAACGAACCTGGTGCAAAACAACGAGTGCAACACACAGAGGTTGTTGACCTGCTGCGTGTCCAGCGGTGACGTCACGCCGGCGCCCGCCATGCGGCTGTTGCTCGACTTGTTCTACAAGCGAGTCGACCTGGCCAGGTAGGGGATCAGTGATATATCACTACATAGTATAATACAACGAGTGCAACACGCAGAGGTTGTTGACCTGCTGCGTGTCCAGCGGTGACGTCACGCCGGCGCCCGCCATGCGGCTGTTGCTCGACTTGTTCTACAAGCGAGTCGACCTGGCCAGGTAGGGGATCAGTGATATATCACTACATAGTATAATACAACGAGTGCAACACGCAGAGGTTGTTGACCTGCTGCGTGTCCAGCGGTGACGTCACGCCGGCGCCCGCCATGCGGCTGTTGCTCGACTTGTTCTACAAGCGAGTCGACCTGGCCAGGTAGGGGATCAGTGATATATCACTACATAGTATAATACAACGAGTGCAACACGCAGAGGTTGTTGACCTGCTGCGTGTCCAGCGGTGACGTCACGCCGGCGCCCGCCATGCGGCTGTTGCTCGACTTGTTCTACAAGCGAGTCGACCTGGCCAGGTAGGGGATCAGTGATATATCACTACATAGTATAATACAACGAGTGCAACACGCAGAGGTTGTTGACCTGCTGCGTGTCCAGCGGTGACGTCACGCCGGCGCCCGCCATGCGGCTGTTGCTCGACTTGTTCTACAAGCGAGTCGACCTGGCCAGGTAGGGGATCAGTGATATATCACTACATAGTATAATACAACGAGTGCAACACGCAGAGGTTGTTGACCTGCTGCGTGTCCAGCGGTGACGTCACGCCGGCGCCCGCCATGCGGCTGTTGCTCGACTTGTTCTACAAGCGAGTCGACCTGGCCAGGTAGGGGATCAGTGATATATCACTACATAGTATAATACAACGAGTGCAACACGCAGAGGTTGTTGACCTGCTGCGTGTCCAGCGGTGACGTCACGCCGGCGCCCGCCATGCGGCTGTTGCTCGACTTGTTCTACAAGCGAGTCGACCTGGCCAGGTAGGGGATCAGTGATATATCACTACATAGTATAATACAACGAGTGCAACACGCAGAGGTTGTTGACCTGCTGCGTGTCCAGCGGTGACGTCACGCCGGCGCCCGCCATGCGGCTGTTGCTCGACTTGTTCTACAAGCGAGTCGACCTGGCCAGGTAGGGGATCAGTGATATATCACTACATAGTATAATACAACGAGTGCAACACGCAGAGGTTGTTGACCTGCTGCGTGTCCAGCGGTGACGTCACGCCGGCGCCCGCCATGCGGCTGTTGCTCGACTTGTTCTACAAGCGAGTCGACCTGGCCAGGTAGGGGATCAGTGATATATCACTACATAGTATAATACAACGAGTGCAACACGCAGAGGTTGTTGACCTGCTGCGTGTCCAGCGGTGACGTCACGCCGGCGCCCGCCATGCGGCTGTTGCTCGACTTGTTCTACAAGCGAGTCGACCTGGCCAGGTAGGGGATCAGTGATATATCACTACATAGTATAATACAACGAGTGCAACACGCAGAGGTTGTTGACCTGCTGCGTGTCCAGCGGTGACGTCACGCCGGCGCCCGCCATGCGGCTGTTGCTCGACTTGTTCTACAAGCGAGTCGACCTGGCCAGGTAGGGGATCAGTGATATATCACTACATAGTATAATACAACGAGTGCAACACGCAGAGGTTGTTGACCTGCTGCGTGTCCAGCGGTGACGTCACGCCGGCGCCCGCCATGCGGCTGTTGCTCGACTTGTTCTACAAGCGAGTCGACCTGGCCAGGTAGGGGATCAGTGATATATCACTACATAGTATAATACAACGAGTGCAACACGCAGAGGTTGTTGACCTGCTGCGTGTCCAGCGGTGACGTCACGCCGGCGCCCGCCATGCGGCTGTTGCTCGACTTGTTCTACAAGCGAGTCGACCTGGCCAGGTAGGGGATCAGTGATATATCACTACATAGTATAATACAACGAGTGCAACACGCAGAGGTTGTTGACCTGCTGCGTGTCCAGCGGTGACGTCACGCCGGCGCCCGCCATGCGGCTGTTGCTCGACTTGTTCTACAAGCGAGTCGACCTGGCCAGGTAGGGGATCAGTGATATATCACTACATAGTATAATACAACGAGTGCAACACGCAGAGGTTGTTGACCTGCTGCGTGTCCAGCGGTGACGTCACGCCGGCGCCCGCCATGCGGCTGTTGCTCGACTTGTTCTACAAGCGAGTCGACCTGGCCAGGTAGGGGATCAGTGATATATCACTACATAGTATAATACAACGAGTGCAACACGCAGAGGTTGTTGACCTGCTGCGTGTCCAGCGGTGACGTCACGCCGGCGCCCGCCATGCGGCTGTTGCTCGACTTGTTCTACAAGCGAGTCGACCTGGCCAGGTAGGGGATCAGTGATATATCACTACATAGTATAATACAACGAGTGCAACACGCAGAGGTTGTTGACCTGCTGCGTGTCCAGCGGTGACGTCACGCCGGCGCCCGCCATGCGGCTGTTGCTCGACTTGTTCTACAAGCGAGTCGACCTGGCCAGGTAGGGGATCAGTGATATATCACTACATAGTATAATACAACGAGTGCAACACGCAGAGGTTGTTGACCTGCTGCGTGTCCAGCGGTGACGTCACGCCGGCGCCCGCCATGCGGCTGTTGCTCGACTTGTTCTACAAGCGAGTCGACCTGGCCAGGTAGGGGATCAGTGATATATCACTACATAGTATAATACAACGAGTGCAACACGCAGAGGTTGTTGACCTGCTGCGTGTCCAGCGGTGACGTCACGCCGGCGCCCGCCATGCGGCTGTTGCTCGACTTGTTCTACAAGCGAGTCGACCTGGCCAGGTAGGGGATCAGTGATATATCACTACATAGTATAATACAACGAGTGCAACACGCAGAGGTTGTTGACCTGCTGCGTGTCCAGCGGTGACGTCACGCCGGCGCCCGCCATGCGGCTGTTGCTCGACTTGTTCTACAAGCGAGTCGACCTGGCCAGGTAGGGGATCAGTGATATATCACTACATAGTATAATACAACGAGTGCAACACGCAGAGGTTGTTGACCTGCTGCGTGTCCAGCGGTGACGTCACGCCGGCGCCCGCCATGCGGCTGTTGCTCGACTTGTTCTACAAGCGAGTCGACCTGGCCAGGTAGGGGATCAGTGATATATCACTACATAGTATAATACAACGAGTGCAACACGCAGAGGTTGTTGACCTGCTGCGTGTCCAGCGGTGACGTCACGCCGGCGCCCGCCATGCGGCTGTTGCTCGACTTGTTCTACAAGCGAGTCGACCTGGCCAGGTAGGGGATCAGTGATATATCACTACATAGTATAATACAACGAGTGCAACACGCAGAGGTTGTTGACCTGCTGCGTGTCCAGCGGTGACGTCACGCCGGCGCCCGCCATGCGGCTGTTGCTCGACTTGTTCTACAAGCGAGTCGACCTGGCCAGGTAGGGGATCAGTGATATATCACTACATAGTATAATACAACGAGTGCAACACGCAGAGGTTGTTGACCTGCTGCGTGTCCAGCGGTGACGTCACGCCGGCGCCCGCCATGCGGCTGTTGCTCGACTTGTTCTACAAGCGAGTCGACCTGGCCAGGTAGGGGATCAGTGATATATCACTACATAGTATAATACAACGAGTGCAACACGCAGAGGTTGTTGACCTGCTGCGTGTCCAGCGGTGACGTCACGCCGGCGCCCGCCATGCGGCTGTTGCTCGACTTGTTCTACAAGCGAGTCGACCTGGCCAGGTAGGGGATCAGTGATATATCACTACATAGTATAATACAACGAGTGCAACACGCAGAGGTTGTTGACCTGCTGCGTGTCCAGCGGTGACGTCACGCCGGCGCCCGCCATGCGGCTGTTGCTCGACTTGTTCTACAAGCGAGTCGACCTGGCCAGGTAGGGGATCAGTGATATATCACTACATAGTATAATACAACGAGTGCAACACGCAGAGGTTGTTGACCTGCTGCGTGTCCAGCGGTGACGTCACGCCGGCGCCCGCCATGCGGCTGTTGCTCGACTTGTTCTACAAGCGAGTCGACCTGGCCAGGTAGGGGATCAGTGATATATCACTACATAGTATAATACAACGAGTGCAACACGCAGAGGTTGTTGACCTGCTGCGTGTCCAGCGGTGACGTCACGCCGGCGCCCGCCATGCGGCTGTTGCTCGACTTGTTCTACAAGCGAGTCGACCTGGCCAGGTAGGGGATCAGTGATATATCACTACATAGTATAATACAACGAGTGCAACACGCAGAGGTTGTTGACCTGCTGCGTGTCCAGCGGTGACGTCACGCCGGCGCCCGCCATGCGGCTGTTGCTCGACTTGTTCTACAAGCGAGTCGACCTGGCCAGGTAGGGGATCAGTGATATATCACTACATAGTATAATACAACGAGTGCAACACGCAGAGGTTGTTGACCTGCTGCGTGTCCAGCGGTGACGTCACGCCGGCGCCCGCCATGCGGCTGTTGCTCGACTTGTTCTACAAGCGAGTCGACCTGGCCAGGTAGGGGATCAGTGATATATCACTACATAGTATAATACAACGAGTGCAACACGCAGAGGTTGTTGACCTGCTGCGTGTCCAGCGGTGACGTCACGCCGGCGCCCGCCATGCGGCTGTTGCTCGACTTGTTCTACAAGCGAGTCGACCTGGCCAGGTAGGGGATCAGTGATATATCACTACATAGTATAATACAACGAGTGCAACACGCAGAGGTTGTTGACCTGCTGCGTGTCCAGCGGTGACGTCACGCCGGCGCCCGCCATGCGGCTGTTGCTCGACTTGTTCTACAAGCGAGTCGACCTGGCCAGGTAGGGGATCAGTGATATATCACTACATAGTATAATACAACGAGTGCAACACGCAGAGGTTGTTGACCTGCTGCGTGTCCAGCGGTGACGTCACGCCGGCGCCCGCCATGCGGCTGTTGCTCGACTTGTTCTACAAGCGAGTCGACCTGACCAGGTAGGGGATCAGTGATATATCACTACATAGTATAATACAACGAGTGCAGCACGCAGAGGTTGTTGACCTGCTGCGTGTCCAGCGGTGACGTCACGCCGGCGCCCGCCATGCGGCTGTTGCTCGACTTGTTCTACAAGCGAGTCGACCTGGCCAGGTAGGGGATCAGTGATATATCACTACATAGTATAATACAACGAGTGCAACACGCAGAGGTTGTTGACCTGCTGCGTGTCCAGCGGTGACGTCACGCCGGCGCCCGCCATGCGGCTGTTGCTCGACTTGTTCTACAAGCGAGTCGACCTGGCCAGGTAGGGGATCAGTGATATATCACTACATAGTATAATACAACGAGTGCAACACGCAGAGGTTGTTGACCTGCTGCGTGTCCAGCGGTGACGTCACGCCGGCGCCCGCCATGCGGCTGTTGCTCGACTTGTTCTACAAGCGAGTCGACCTGGCCAGGTAGGGGATCAGTGATATATCACTACATAGTATAATACAACGAGTGCAACACGCAGAGGTTGTTGACCTGCTGCGTGTCCAGCGGTGACGTCACGCCGGCGCCCGCCATGCGGCTGTTGCTCGACTTGTTCTACAAGCGAGTCGACCTGACCAGGTAGGGGATCAGTGATATATCACTACATAGTATAATACAACGAGTGCAGCACGCAGAGGTTGTTGACCTGCTGCGTGTCCAGCGGTGACGTCACGCCGGCGCCCGCCATGCGGCTGTTGCTCGACTTGTTCTACAAGCGAGTCGACCTGGCCAGGTAGGGGATCAGTGATATATCACTACATAGTATAATACAACGAGTGCAACACGCAGAGGTTGTTGACCTGCTGCGTGTCCAGCGGTGACGTCACGCCGGCGCCCGCCATGCGGCTGTTGCTCGACTTGTTCTACAAGCGAGTCGACCTGGCCAGGTAGGGGATCAGTGATATATCACTACATAGTATAATACAACGAGTGCAACACGCAGAGGTTGTTGACCTGCTGCGTGTCCAGCGGTGACGTCACGCCGGCGCCCGCCATGCGGCTGTTGCTCGACTTGTTCTACAAGCGAGTCGACCTGGCCAGGTAGGGGATCAGTGATATATCACTACATAGTATAATACAACGAGTGCAACACGCAGAGGTTGTTGACCTGCTGCGTGTCCAGCGGTGACGTCACGCCGGCGCCCGCCATGCGGCTGTTGCTCGACTTGTTCTACAAGCGAGTCGACCTGACCAGGTAGGGGATCAGTGATATATCACTACATAGTATAATACAACGAGTGCAACACGCAGAGGTTGTTGACCTGCTGCGTGTCCAGCGGTGACGTCACGCCGGCGCCCGCCATGCGGCTGTTGCTCGACTTGTTCTACAAGCGAGTCGACCTGGCCAGGTAGGGGATCAGTGATATATCACTACATAGTATAATACAACGAGTGCAACACGCAGAGGTTGTTGACCTGCTGCGTGTCCAGCGGTGACGTCACGCCGGCGCCCGCCATGCGGCTGTTGCTCGACTTGTTCTACAAGCGAGTCGACCTGGCCAGGTAGGGGATCAGTGATATATCACTACATAGTATAATACAACGAGTGCAACACGCAGAGGTTGTTGACCTGCTGCGTGTCCAGCGGTGACGTCACGCCGGCGCCCGCCATGCGGCTGTTGCTCGACTTGTTCTACAAGCGAGTCGACCTGGCCAGGTAGGGGATCAGTGATATATCACTACATAGTATAATACAACGAGTGCAACACGCAGAGGTTGTTGACCTGCTGCGTGTCCAGCGGTGACGTCACGCCGGCGCCCGCCATGCGGCTGTTGCTCGACTTGTTCTACAAGCGAGTCGACCTGGCCAGGTAGGGGATCAGTGATATATCACTACATAGTATAATACAACGAGTGCAACACGCAGAGGTTGTTGACCTGCTGCGTGTCCAGCGGTGACGTCACGCCGGCGCCCGCCATGCGGCTGTTGCTCGACTTGTTCTACAAGCGAGTCGACCTGGCCAGGTAGGGGATCAGTGATATATCACTACATAGTATAATACAACGAGTGCAACACGCAGAGGTTGTTGACCTGCTGCGTGTCCAGCGGTGACGTCACGCCGGCGCCCGCCATGCGGCTGTTGCTCGACTTGTTCTACAAGCGAGTCGACCTGGCCAGGTAGGGGATCAGTGATATATCACTACATAGTATAATACAACGAGTGCAACACGCAGAGGTTGTTGACCTGCTGCGTGTCCAGCGGTGACGTCACGCCGGCGCCCGCCATGCGGCTGTTGCTCGACTTGTTCTACAAGCGAGTCGACCTGGCCAGGTAGGGGATCAGTGATATATCACTACATAGTATAATACAACGAGTGCAACACGCAGAGGTTGTTGACCTGCTGCGTGTCCAGCGGTGACGTCACGCCGGCGCCCGCCATGCGGCTGTTGCTCGACTTGTTCTACAAGCGAGTCGACCTGGCCAGGTAGGGGATCAGTGATATATCACTACATAGTATAATACAACGAGTGCAACACGCAGAGGTTGTTGACCTGCTGCGTGTCCAGCGGTGACGTCACGCCGGCGCCCGCCATGCGGCTGTTGCTCGACTTGTTCTACAAGCGAGTCGACCTGGCCAGGTAGGGGATCAGTGATATATCACTACATAGTATAATACAACGAGTGCAACACGCAGAGGTTGTTGACCTGCTGCGTGTCCAGCGGTGACGTCACGCCGGCGCCCGCCATGCGGCTGTTGCTCGACTTGTTCTACAAGCGAGTCGACCTGGCCAGGTAGGGGATCAGTGATATATCACTACATAGTATAATACAACGAGTGCAACACGCAGAGGTTGTTGACCTGCTGCGTGTCCAGCGGTGACGTCACGCCGGCGCCCGCCATGCGGCTGTTGCTCGACTTGTTCTACAAGCGAGTCGACCTGGCCAGGTAGGGGATCAGTGATATATCACTACATAGTATAATACAACGAGTGCAACACGCAGAGGTTGTTGACCTGCTGCGTGTCCAGCGGTGACGTCACGCCGGCGCCCGCCATGCGGCTGTTGCTCGACTTGTTCTACAAGCGAGTCGACCTGGCCAGGTAGGGGATCAGTGATATATCACTACATAGTATAATACAACGAGTGCAACACGCAGAGGTTGTTGACCTGCTGCGTGTCCAGCGGTGACGTCACGCCGGCGCCCGCCATGCGGCTGTTGCTCGACTTGTTCTACAAGCGAGTCGACCTGGCCAGGTAGGGGATCAGTGATATATCACTACATAGTATAATACAACGAGTGCAACACGCAGAGGTTGTTGACCTGCTGCGTGTCCAGCGGTGACGTCACGCCGGCGCCCGCCATGCGGCTGTTGCTCGACTTGTTCTACAAGCGAGTCGACCTGGCCAGGTAGGGGATCAGTGATATATCACTACATAGTATAATACAACGAGTGCAACACGCAGAGGTTGTTGACCTGCTGCGTGTCCAGCGGTGACGTCACGCCGGCGCCCGCCATGCGGCTGTTGCTCGACTTGTTCTACAAGCGAGTCGACCTGGCCAGGTAGGGGATCAGTGATATATCACTACATAGTATAATACAACGAGTGCAACACGCAGAGGTTGTTGACCTGCTGCGTGTCCAGCGGTGACGTCACGCCGGCGCCCGCCATGCGGCTGTTGCTCGACTTGTTCTACAAGCGAGTCGACCTGGCCAGGTACGGGAATATTGTATTAAATACAGGACTATTTATTTATGAGGTTACAGGCTCATAAGACAGTCAGTAATGTGTTAACGTCAGAGTCATATCGGGCTATTTCTAAAAGAACTGAGGCATATTAAAGTATAGCACTGTAAAAATAAAAGTTGGCGATATATCGACAAACATTATACGTCAAAACTTGTGCTAGTTTTAGAGCTGAACACAGTTTATTTGTAAGGGTATGATCAGATTCATTAGCAGTGGAAAACTGCTGAATGTCTAATGCATCCTCCCATTACAAAAAAAATCTCTATTAAGGTATCCATTATGACCATGATTCCACATTTCAGACGAGCGGAAGAAAATACGGACGCGTTGCTCGACGGCAAAGAAAAGGATACAGATCAGGATAAGGATAAGAAGAAACAATCCTCACAGGATGATATCGAGGAGACTGTCGCTAAGTGTAAGTTGGATTATATTAAAAAAAAAAATAGTTCGCAAGGCGTAAGCTGAGCCTTGTACTAGTGTGCATTTTATCTTGACATAAAACAGTTTAAATAAAAACTATTTGAATTAGATTAGTAAATAATTTTCAAAATCAAACTACCCTGCATCAATACAAAATATTTATTAAAAATGTAAAAGTCCATATATTTCGCCTTGAGAACCCACATTCCATAACTGTCTACATAAACTATTTTGTATCATATCCAGTGCTGGCCCGCGCGGGCTCGCACATGGAGCACACGATGGTGGGCGCCTACACCGCGCTGCTGCTGGGCCACGCCGCCGTGGGCAGCCCGGCCGCCGCCGCCGCGCTGGCACAACTGCTGCCCAGCTATGGGCCGCTGCTGCCCACGCTGAGGAAGTACTACACCTTCCTGGAGCTGACTGCTAGTGTGAGTACGCGAGTGTGTTGGAACATTTTGATGTCTTCGGGTCTTATACGCGGTCGTTTTGTATTTAGATATGTTACGGCTAATACCCGAAGTGCGGCTACACCTAGTTTTAGCCGGTTAGAAGTGCTTTTAATATGGAAAACTGTAAAAAAAAATTATACCTATGTATATAAAAACTGGCTTCAATCATGAGTCACCCTTTTTCTTGGTGGTATCAAAAAAGTATCCTAACTAACCTAACCTATTGATGTTCTAACCGGCTAAAACTAGGTGTAGCCGCATTTCGGGTATTAGCCGTAACAGATACATTAATTATATGTTAAAAATATAATTGATCTATTGGAAGTTATTATGTTTGACTTGGTCAAACACAACGAAAGGAAATCAGATAAATTGGTTCAGCCGTTCTCGAGTTCTGCACTTAGCAACAGAGTTAGTGAATCATTTTTATTTCTGAAAAATAAAGATTAGAAGTGATTGAGTTAGGTAAAGTTGTATAGCGAATGAAGGTCAAAAAAAGGTGATCTTAGTGATTGATTGATGAACAGTTCTATGGTAAAAGTTCGTACTAAAAGTAATTAGTTTTTAATTTCGTAAAAAGTTTTGCAGGATGCTCTACTTAGCTTGAATATTTGATTATGATGACATTACATGGAAATACTTTATTAAAATTATAGGCGGAACAAGCCATAGTGGCTCACGTGAAGTCGACGCATCGCATCATCCAATACATGGAGAAGTGCGACAAAGAAGCTGAGAATCCTACTACCGAAGTACCACCGACCACTTCATACAACAACTACCCCGGACAATATTACCAGACCTCGCCTTCAGACATGCCTCAGGATATGTCCCTTAGCAATCTTAATTATAGCAAGAACTACTCCAACTCAAGCTCAGATAGAATGTCAAGTTCTATAGACAGCTACCACTGAGATATGCCTCCGTACTTCTTCAATTGTAAGTACAACAGCTGATTAGCACAATACAATGTTGGTAGCGACGATTAGTTAATTACATGTTTGTGAATAGGTTTTATTTAGCAATGATGTCATCACAGATTTTAAGTCTTAACGCTGTATTTGCTATATGTTGCATGCGAATTCGAATTTTATCTTTAAGTAAATTAAGGTCCAAAATAGACGAGAGATTCTTTTTAATGTTCAGAGATAGTTTCGAAGTCATTCCTAGTAGAGGCTGGTTTCCTTCACCAAAATAATTTGGTTTTTAACTATGTGACGAAGTTTTATATGCACCTCAAAACAATTCTAAAATATAGTGAAATTCATGTAACAAAGCAATCATTGATATTAATTGTAAATGTTTGTAAAGTTTGTGATACTATGAACATGAGATCTATTAGCCAATCAAAATTGAGAAAACAATTACTTTATTATGATTGGCTGACTTCGTCTTTGCTTCTTTTTCATTGGCTCTTAAAGTAAAGTCAAACTAAAAGAGTTCATAGTATGCAACATTACTTTACAAATCTTATAAGTAAAATAAACATGACTTTTGTAAGCATAGTTTCTTCCCTTCTCAATACATTGTAAATATCGGTGTTAGATAGTATCATTCTGGGTATATGGGTAAGTGAAGAAAGCTTCGTTAAAACATAAGAAAATTCCGAGTTTAAGCCTTGACGGCAATATAAGAGTGCAAAAAACTTAGTTTGTAAGGTGTACTATAAATGTTATGTAATCAAATTTACGCAAGTAATTTCTGCACTTTTTGTATTATATCGCTCTGACAAATTATTCAGTGTTAATAATTCTAACGAGGCACAATCTAAAATTGTAAATATTTCATTCTAGTATAGTTTGGTTATTGTTTTAATTAGTTTAGGCGTGTTTGTGTTGTATGGGAAGGTTTAAAACTGCCTTGTATCTACTTTGACGACCTGAAAAGTTGTCGGGTAATATAAAGTTAAAGTAGGTCTGAGATAGTTTTAATGAACGCGATCAAACTATATAACCTTTATACCATTATTGAAGGTGTCACAATGAAATGTGTTGTGTGTAATGTACAAATTATGGAGCCGTGTCTTTGAGGTTAAAACAATATTAGAATGACAATCTCTCGTATTGATTGAAATACTTTAGTTAGTGTTGAAAAATTATTACAAAACAAAATATTGTTGCTATACAAAAAATAATATAAATCCTTTGCCTTTTAGTGAAATGTTACCGTATTTTTATTTCTAAATGTGATAAATCTCATTGGCACTGCTCCTTTATTCGTTAGTTGATGGATGAAATGATTTAATACGCGTAGCTAAAATATAGGGCGTTCTTTATGATGTTAGAGTTTTAAGAATTTAGTTTTATTTAAATATTAGAACAGATTAATGAGATAACTTTGTTATTTTCGTTCGTATATTCCTGTAATAATACACTGACTGATTGTCTTTTAGATAAAGGTAAACGTTTATTTTTGATGTATAGTTTTCTAAGCGTAAGGGAAGGTCATGAATTACTTAAATATTTTTATGTTGACACTTGTAATTTTAATGTCCGGATTTGAGAATCATGAATGAATTTGTAATTTTATTTTTTTCACATCGTTTGAGATTGTCGTTAGAGTATTTGAATGGGAATAATTTATACTTTATTGTAGCAAACATTTTCCAGTAATGTATTTATAATACTCCCGACAATGGGGCAGCTTAAAAATTCAAGTGTGAGAAACTGAATCCTGATATTTGAGAGATCCCCTGAATTATAAACCAAAATGAACCAAATAACTCCAAGTTTTAACCGAATGTCATTTTATGTTGTAAATTGTTGATGGTATGTGTATTGAATACAAGCAATTCTATGACCCATTGAACGAATAACTTTTAATAGCTTTATTTGGTTAGAAAGAGATCCATCTGTATAGACGACAAGAGGAATAAATAGCTGTTTCACTTTTACTTATTGAGAACTTGATTAAACAATTTTTATCGTATAACATGTATCTTCTATTTTTACGCGTTATTTTCAATTTATTTATTCAAAACAGGACTTTAATTTTTTATACACATACGATCTATTTATTCCTTTATCAATTTGTTTAGAGATGTTTCTTTGCCATCCCAATAAAATTAGGACAGCAGAATTCTGTTTATAATATAAAAGAATAGGAATTTTGTACAGCTATATTATTGCCTAAATTATATTTACGTAATTTATTAAAATTGTTGATGTACCTACATATATCAACACCATGTAGCTATGTAAGTGCATTTCGTTAATATTGTCAACATTTATTACACCTGAGTTTTGAATATAATTTGTTGTTTAATAACACGAGAGTTTGATATCTTAAAAAAATATTATTGTACCTATATGTAATTATGTTATAAAAGTATTAAGTGTAATTATTAAAAGGAGGACAATTTAAATTGACAGTGTTTTTACTTTAGAATAATGAAACAAACAAGGCTCTTGTATATTATTGATCAAGTTTATTCGTATCAAGTCAAAGCAATATTTGGTAGCAATCGCGATGTTGGCAGATTTTGGCTAAACGGCATTAGAATTCTAACAATTAATATAATTCAGTGTTTTACTACGAATTCATGAACTGCATTGTATTTAATGACAATAACAATAAATCAACAACTAGTAAAATGCAACACGATTTTATAGATACAACATTAAAAATAACGAAACAAACTAACTACAAAAGTTTATCTAAAAGTTTACAAAGGCTCCACGCCGTCGATTCTTGCAATGGCCGGGGCACGGATATTGTGCCAATCTCCAGATTCTGTGAACCGCTGGTTTACCGACGTTAACTGACGGAAACTAGCTCTGGCTAGTTGCTGCTTACTCCTCACTTTGTTGACTAGTTCCTCGTCGTAAACTTCCTCGGGGTTTTCCAGCTTCAAATGAGCCTTCATCTCCTGTAGAGTCACTAAGAAGCAGTTCCACGGAGACCAGTCCTCGTTAGTGTGCCACCTGCTCAATCGAAGCTCAGTTATATCGTTACATTCGCTGATGGCAGAATGCGAATGCCACAGCTTCTCGACTATGAAGAAGATATCCTTCTCCTGAAGCACGAAGGCCAGGGATCCCCAGCACTTCCTTCGTCTCTCCTCGCGTTGCACAGCTCGCAAGATGAACTTGAAAGGCGTCATGTCTATCCATAGGCGCTCTTTGGCATCTTTCCATGTGCACGATTTACAAGCAACAAAGTTCGGTTGCATTTTGGCGTCCAGAGGAAATTCAGCAAAATGTTTAACTTGGTTACACGATTGGCAGAAGTAAAGTTTGTTTCCCTGCATTTTTCTGTAGTCTCGAATATCCTTGACCTTAGTGATATCGCAGTTAAGTTCTGATGTTTTCAATATTTGGAAGATGCTTGCGGCTACCCGTCGTCTCAAAAAGTCTAATTGGTCAGAGGTACATCTTCGTACGAGTAGATCACACTCTCTGTCCAACAAAGCAATTGTTTCCTCAGCCAATTCGTGCCTAAAATTCTGAAGTGCAAATTTCATGTCAACTAAAAGTTCCAAGCGTTCCTTTATATCCAAATCCTCTCTTAAAAAAGAGTTGTACAGTTCTCGAAGTTTCTTAGCTCTTTGTATTTCGACAGTTTCCATTGTAATGAGTTTACCATTTTGTCCGTACCAGGCAATAGGTTTTGATATTTCATCGAGGAATCTTTGGTCTCTTATTTTTCTACTGTCTTCTCTGACTTGTACTCTATAGGCTTCTATGCATCGAAGCAGCTCTACTTCCTTGTCCAAGAGCAAGGTAAACTCTGCTATTTTAGGACCTTTTGAATGTAACTGTGATATTCTGCCAATTTCAGCTTGTTTCCAACGATCCACCTAGTAAAAATAACAAAATAATTAGTTAATCGTATATTTGTAGGTGATCACATTTTATAACTTGCGAACATACCATTGCATAAAGTTGATCAAAATCTTCTCTTGTTTTTGGAAAAGTCTTTGTGATTAGGTCTTTCCTGAGACGTCTTTCCATTGCTTCTCTTTCAAGACGATCTTCTTCTGCCATTCTTCTAATTCTTTCCCTAAAATGACATTAGTATTAGTAAGATTTGAATGAAGCAGTCGCCTCAAACATTAAAGTCAACTTACATGCAATCGTCTAGCCATCGCCTAACTTTTTGCCTGAATTGGTAATGCCTGAACGCGCGTTGTATTACAGTTGCATAGTGCTGAAGATTAAGCCGAATCTCCATTTCGGCGAATGTCTCATAGGGCTGAGCCGTAACAATTTTGTCCGTAATGTTCGGTATGAAGATGTCTGGACCGGCCATTTGTGTAGCACGACTGTATGGAGTTACCTGAAAAGACATCATTTTTTTTACATATACCTATACTTGCTTTTTCGCACGCGTTAAATTCGGATTAAAACCCTTTCTCTATACCCTTAAGATTTTCTATTATTCTTTAAAATTGCGTTTGCAATGTAAGCGATTTTTTTTAATTTACGTCATTACATTATATACCTCCAAAATAATAGTATTCCTCCACCATTTAATGGTTGTTATTATACATAACCTTTCCATGAAGTCTGTGAGTTAGAATGAATATTATCTTAGGTTTTTTTTACTCCTAAGTAAAAATGCGTTACATAGGTATGCGTTTTGAGCTACAGGATTATTTCTTATTATGGTGAGAGAACTTGAAAAAAAACAAAATTGGTCCTTGAGTTATCTCACGATCGACCAGAATTAAATATTTTCAGTGAAGTGATGAAATTTCTATTCACTTATCTAAATAATTGACTCACAATAGCTTTAATTTTTTCTTCTCCAGTTTGTGTGTCGCGGTTGTTTTTCTGATCAGGCGGAACCTTCTCAGCCCTCTGAGGAGTTTGGGTAAAGGCATGATGGTATTCAGTACCTAAAAAAAGAAAAAAAATGATCATTTATTTCGTATAGGTTTTTGTACCACTGTACAACTGTGATTGTTTGGAACCCCTTGGGCTATTAGGAACTATTTAGGTAAATAAGAAAAAACACAATCTATAAATATAATCGCTCTACATAATACCTGTATGAACGTTTCTATATCCTCCTAAATAAGGTTTTTTAATAGGTTGTGAGAATATCTCGACATTAATGAATTTCACAGCTGTGCCTAGCGGCACGGAAACGTTTAACACGTCGTTAAAAGGCCCCTCCTGGTAAAGCTTTTCTAAAGGCAACTTCTGTTTATTTTTTGTTAACAATTCCAGTTCCACGACACAATATTTATTGTAGTCGATGTCCACTAGTGTCATCCGATCTATCAAAGAGTTTTCTCCTCTCAAAAAGACCAAGTTACTGGGATCACAGTTCAAAAGTTCACCCAAGTTCTTTTTTATTTCATGCACTTTGATGCACGAGTTGTAAGACCTTGTAAATGTTTCATTTTGATTCCGTACTTTGAACTTTATTGCAATAAACGGCGGCGCATTCTTCTTTTTCGGTAGCATCGACTGGAGAAGATCATGGACGTAGGACTCCTTTGGTATTTCTGATAGGAAAAAATCTTCGCCGTCTTTTGTAAATACATCTATTACGATGTTGCCTACGGTGTCTGGTTTAATGTCTGTGAGTAACATTGTGTCTTTGAGGACATTTCTGTTCTTCGTGAATAAGATGTTATCAAAGTCGATTCCTAGTAGTTTGGCTAGTTTCTTTTTTACATGTTTGAGTAGTGTGTCCGAAGGGAAGATTTTGTGGCAGATTTCTTTAGGATGTAGGGGGGAGTGGAAGGTAACGCATATTTGGCTGACGGGGCAGTGGTAGTGTTCGATGTCCCTGGTGCAAGGGGCGGTTGAGAACCGGTGGTGGTCGTGGCAGGACAGTCTCTTGTAGGGCGGGGCTGTAAGCAACTTCTCGCGCCCCAGCTCGCATTGGCATTCAACTACCTTCTTCACGCAATCCAAGTTTGGAACAATATTAACAGTATCACAAACACACTCGTCCGCATCTTTTCCACACCCCACGCGTTTAACGGTTATTGATTTTTTCATTTCCATCTTGAAAAGAAAAATTAATTAAGTTTTAAAACTGGGCAAATAATAAAAGTGATGAAAGTTAAAGCTTGTCTTCATTCCGTAATAAATATTGACATATTTTGTTTGACGTGATGCAGCATGACAACAGTTGCTAAGCTACCTGACGTCAAGATTTTAATGTTTAAAAAGTTCAAACCCTGGCATTTGGTTAAGGCACCGTTATTGATACGATTGCAGCTTTATAACGTAAATTTGAAAAAATAAGTGATCGCTGACTGGTCAAAATTCGAGCACACAATCAAAGTGGAACATATGATTAACCTTATTTAATGTGCGAGTCACTATTTTTATTAGAATTTGATAAAACATCTTTTTTTTTTAATCCTTTTACTAAATGAAAAAGGTAGGTATTTACTTACCTATATTCCTAAATCTATTTGTACATATTATGTTATTTCCAACAGCAAATTTTATTCAATCCACTTAACAGGTAACTACTTTGCCCGATATTTCTTAGATTTCCTGATTTCCCTCTTATTTATAAGCAAATTAGCCATTCAACTTGAAAAAAACTGTAAACTGCTTTGAAATTCTTAAGTTACGGACTGTGTGCGTTCAACCGCTGCTTTTTATTATAAGTTACTAGATTTTCTTTAGTGCAAACAACACAAAGGTTAATTTATGAATCTACCCAGTAAAATTCTAGCTAACTGAAGTTATGATATCCTCTAAAGGATCATGAAAAGGTAGGTAAACCTACATACCTAATACATAAGATAGTAATTAGGAATAAATCAAAATTTACTCTGAATGTTAACAAAAACGTTATCTTAGTATTATTTATATCTATCTCTTAGCTAAAAGTAATGATGAATATGTGATGAATATGTGCTGCGAAGTGCATATTCATCACACGATGAAGAAGCTGAAAGTACATACGTAGGTATACCTTCTGGCAAATCGTCGTACCGAATTGTACCTACTATTGGCAAAACAACTTCAACCCTATAATAAAATGGAGTTTCCTAGAGTTTATTAAGTTACTCCCAATGAATTATTACCTCTTTATGCAGACGAGTAAAATACCATCGATCCGCAATAACTAAACCGAACTAGGTAGTTGATAGTTAATAAAAATTGAGAAAACAATAAAATTACAGCGCAATAAACGAACGAATGTGCAGAGCATAGCTTGGCGTGATATTAAATTCCTTCGAAAACATAAAAATGATTTTCGATCGTAAAAGAATAATTTACAGACGTAAAAATGCGCTGAGTTATATGTTACGCCGAGTCTAGGGATGTGTGGAAATCGATTTGCTCAACGGTCTTATGGAAACTTCCGGATTATCAGCGTATTATAAATAGGGAGAGAGAGACGACTTTTTACAACACAAAAACAAAAAAAAAACACGTTCTGAACCGCGTAGGTGCTCTGAGCATTGTAAGTAAATGCTAGTTAAGCCATTACCTGTAGTTTTCTATATCATAACTTTATTTACAACACTTTTCACGGAATTACTTTTTTATATCCGCGCTCACATAGAGTCATCTTTGGAAGCAAATTGTACCTCAATATAGTTTTGGAATACTATACCTACTATAAATATCGTCTCCGAGACCCAGTACCTAATTGACTTCACTTCTACGAACATACACTTTACCTATGCACTACATTTGTATACAGGGTGTTTTAATCAAGCCTGTTGCTCAGTTTCCGCCTGCTGTGTGTAGACTGCGTTTGCCAAAGAAAAACTTTGCATGACTTTATTACGATGGCAGCACCCTCAGGGCTTAATTTCGATGGCAACTTGACCAGCTTTAATTGTTTTATACGGGGATGGTAAACATGATGCTTATATGAATAAGCTGCAGTCGTTTGTGGAGTTTCAGTCGGATTAAAACGCATTTCCTGGTAAAGTAGTTCAGCCGGTCCGCTTTGTGGAACTATTTTTAGAAAAGTAGCTTATTTTTTAAGAAAGACGGTATCGTTTGATCTATGTTGAAGAGTTACGTGTTGTGTAGGTATTTATGATGTGTATGAAATAATATAACTTTTGTGTAAAACTTTTTTATGGTAACAAATTCTTGTATACATTTGTAATCGCATGTATGTGAAAAATAAATTTGGATAAACTTAATTAAATAAAATGATTAACCCGTTTAAATATAAAAAATTATAACTAGACATAAAATCCGTTCTCCAATTCGTTACAAAACTATTGTTCAAATTAATCTGAAACTCCGATTGAAAACTTCTGAAAAACGCGTGAAAGAGACAGTTTAATTTCGTGGATAACTCCTCGTTTACATGTTCCTGTTTCCACTCTCTTCAACATTTCTATTGTATTCGTATGTTAGAAATAATTGAAGTCGGTAACTTTTTAAGGATAAAAAATAAGTTTTTTTTTACTTACGAACTTCTCAATAATTTGCTTTTCGTAATCTCTCCCATCCTTAAAACCGCGAACATATTTTAACATTTCCAACCACACCTACCTTACCTAGTACATATCTTTGTACCCAAATAAAATAATAAGTATCGTATGTATATGACATAGTTTTGTTCGGTAATAGCCCGGTGTGGGGTAGCTCAGTTTATTCGATTATGGTCCGGTACTCGGAAATTATCAAACGAAACGCACCGACGACTCACCGGGCCGGAAGGGGCCTACATTAATAGTTTTTAGCATTCCCATGTTCACTAACAAACAATACGTACATTATTAAGCACGAATATTGCTTATATACATTCTGATTAGAGTTGTACATTTTTCCTTACACCATAAAATTTGGTTTTACTGAGTTAAGTAACAAAACATGAATCTAACATAAGACGTTTTCCCCCTTCTTTACCTACACATTTTAAACTAACATGAGTAAATTTCTGTCTTGACCCTGTTAATAATGCAACTGTCAAGATAAGAAGAGGCAAGACGTATTTTAGCTAACCTAGGTTAAAATTAAAATTCCGTTCGTCTGTCTATATTTTTTCTCCAAATAAAAATGATATCTCTGTAATCCACTTTAAAAGTATTGAATACTTCTTATTAATTGTAGGTAAACGTAAAAATTAAACCTACCTACTTATTAGTGTACCTACGAGAATTCAACTTGGCCATGCGACTCTCTCTTGTTTCGTGCACAAACTCATTCGTTCCGTCGCTCACACCTAAACAAAGTTTGGTGCATTTTTACTTTATCAAAGCTATTTGTTCCAAACACGTGTCCCTACTAATTCTGGAATACGCGGAATTTCAACATATTTAACATATTTTGAATGACAAAAGTTCAGCAAGGTGTTTTGTTTCCATTAGGTAGTGTTTATTTGCCGTTTAAATCGTATAGAAGACCGTTACTTTTGTGACGCGTGTTTTTTGGTGGAATTTTTAATTTGTTCCTTTAATGAACAAGTTAGTTTTGTAAAGCTTTTAAGCTATTTTTATGATTTGAAATTGTGTGGGTCGAGGATTAAACGTGAAGGTAAAAGGTTTATAAAGTGTTGTTGTTTTCGCTTGGAAGCGATTGGTTTATCTAATTAGCGAGAAGTATGGAACAATGTTGGTATCTATTTATAGATGTGGCAAATAATATACTTTTTCAAACTAATATTTGCTTGCGGCACTTTATATTTATTTCTTTTTCTTTATTGCACAATATACAACCTAATTACTTTACACAAAAAAAGGTGTACAGACCCTGTTAGGGTATGTACATTTGTATGCAAGTAGGTATATGCTTTAATACTAAGCACCAATTAAAACTGCTTTTAGTTATCTTGATACACCCTGGCTTTCACGCCCTAAAATATATGGCGATTTATACAACTGTTCAAGCAAGACTAGTTTTGAAGTTAAAACTTTATCATTGACCTACCTACCTGAGACTTCAACACACAAAATCAGATGTTACATAGATTTCTACATCTAAAAACCACAACATCAAAGTACTTCCGTGAAGGTATAAGCATTATTAAATCGTGGTAGTTCGCTATTTGTTCGGATTTGCAATAGCTCGTGTTAATTTGTTTGACAAATTCCCGATGAACGAGTGAAACAAAACTGTTTCCATTAATTCTAACATTCGTTCAATGTTGCCAGCTGTAAGCTAAACAAAGCTTTTGAAATTAATTGACCGCAGCTCGATAGGTGAATTAATAAAATACGGTGTCCGTGATTTCGTGTTACTTTGACAACGTGTAGAATTTATGATTAGTTATAAATAAATTGTATTACATAAAAAGACATATTACGTAATTAATTGAAATCATATTGCAAATTGCATGTATTTCAATGTAGAATCTCTTGTACCCAAGTCATAAAATTAGCAGCTACTTGAAAAGAAAATAAAATAAAACTCATTTCTCTTTTCCAATGGTATCACCGTACACCACTGATTAATTTCTAATCTACAATATTTATAAATACGAAACTCATCCTACATCCAATTTGTGTCCGCAATTTAGCCGTCCTCTATCCAGGCTGTTTTGTATGAAAATCACGGATTAGCGAATGACACGACGAAAATAGAATTGTTTAGACACAGATAACGCAAACAAGCAAACATGCATGATTGTAACATACCTAGGTGTTGCTAGTTCATTAGGGAGTATTCGTACACATACATTACAAATTGAAACTTAGTTACATGCTCAGTTACTATTGAACAAAACGAACAGTTTTATATACCGGTCGTACTTTGTGACACAATGAAAAGATGTTAAAATCAAAAACGACCAGTTAATACGTGTTCTTATTTAAGTTGAAGTTGTTCTTATCTGACGATTTTAGTTAAACCAAGGGTTCCATATTTCTATTAATTGTTGATCGGTATTTACTCAAGAACTGTTCCTATGTTAATATTTAAGTGAAATATAACAACCGGGCAATAATGTAAGTTTCTACGAACTACGTGGGATGCTACGTCGTAGCTAAGTTCCTTCGTAGCACTGATTATAATTTAAAAAGTTCCTTGGTTTAATGTTTCATGAAATTTATCTTTAAAAGCAGATTTAAACATCCGTTTATGCAGAGTATTCTGGTAAAGTTTTATTGAATCATCAAGCCTAGAAACATCTTTTACAAACAAACATTTTGATCGATACAATCTTCGTATAAGTATCACATCAATAACTATCGTTAATTTAACATTTCATAACTTAAATCCTTACTTATTCAGAGTAGCTCCACCGCAAATAAAATACTGTCGATCTGCGTAATTGTCAGATCGCTTCATGGAATTATTTTTAAAACGATAACCGGATTTGAACGTGAAAGCATCAATCGTACTATCATTATCAGGTATTTAGCCTTTCGGATTGTGGTTATCAGTCAATTTGCCGAGTGCATTTCGTACTTTGCTGACGGTACACGGCGACGGATTCACAAAATATCGACTGAACCCTGATAACTTTAATGTTATGTTTTTTTTGTAAAAATACATAGAGATACCACATTTATAGATAACTTGAACAATAGATGTAGGACAGCATCCTAGATAAATAAGTGCGTGAGTATCTTTTTTGTTTTTTAAAATTTAACGGTTGTACGTAGTTACATTAAAATAATACCAAAGTAGATTTCAAAAGCCATAATATTTCATAAGTAAAAAAAGTCAGGAACCCAAAGTTTATACATGTAGGTATATGAAATATAATTCCCTTTAAAATCACATGTTTGTGAATAGAGAAGCCATATTTCGACTTATTAATTATTTATGAAATTAATTCGTCAAAAACGTAGTGGACATACTGAGTGTGGGAACGCCCCATGCGTGGCTTTGGCGCTGGGGCCTAGTTCTAATAAAACAAGAACTAAATTTCGTTATTTAATTATATTGACTTAATTTTGCAAGAAACTTGGAGTTTTACTTGAGACTTTCTAACTACACGAAAGATTAATCAAAAAATATTGTTTTTATAAAGTTTAGCTGTCATTTGATTATGGATTTGAACGTTAAATACTTTAGTTAGAAATAATTATATTAAGTTAAATAATATACTATTTTATATTACAAATGGCAACGCGGATACTTATAACTTGACCACCTTGTTATTGCAGCGATATGTGATGTGTGTATATCGGAATGTAAAGTGTAAGGCTTCGATTCAATTTTTGGAAAATATATTTCCCATATTGACACGTCTGAGTGTAAGAACGATCTCCATAAGCTTATTTAACGATGCCTATAATATAAGCTTGCATTTAATTTTTGGATACAAAGTTGGTATCATTGTCTGGAATATACATTGAAATAAATAGTAAGTATGAAAATAATAAAACAAAAGTCGTAATTAAGATTTTTTAGGTAAAAGCAGAATATCACCCCCGAACTAACACGATTAATGGCTCGCTTAACTTTGATAATTTATTCTAATGAATTTAAACATCTGTGTAATAAACACGACGTATATTTGTGTTTATTAATTTTATAACCAGTGTAATGCGGTTGATATAGCGTTTTATTTGTTAATTACCTGATTATATATATTTGCATTCAATAAATTAGTCGTAATGGTATATTTTTGTGGGACATTATGAAGCAACGTACTTTGTTCGGCAAACGCAATATGTGCCTACTAAGATTTTTATTCTTACCGTACGCCGCTTCTTGTATGCCGAGAACTTATGAGTAAATAGGTAGGTACTCTGTGTTACCCTTTGTGGATTAATATATACATATTTATATTCTAGAAATAGTTTTTGTGATGCCTAACATTTGCTTTGCCTTCAATACGATTTTGAAACAAAAAAAAACATACCGGCTGAATGGAGAACCTTTTTTGGAAGTCGGTTAAAAAGCACCTACCTTCTTTGTGAAGCTATGAATAGTATAAATAAAGACATTCAAAACTGTACAAATCTTTAAAAACCAACATATAGACTCAATGAATATTTAACTTTTAAGAAGTTATAACGCAACCCCATTCGCTTTTATTGCGTATACGGACGTGGGCAAGATCCCCCTCGAATATTATTAGGAAGTTGGATGGATGTATACCACTTTTAATATACCTTTATGACACTCTGTGCTATTAATGCCAACGTGTGCGCTTGTGATATGCATGTATTACTACTGCGTCTATTGAACGACGCAAAATTAAAATTTTGGACCTAAATGCAGGTGCATAAAACTTTTTATATTCTAACGTTTCCTATTATTAACGTTGTCTTTAGGGTGGTTGAATAAAAAGGTAAAAACTATAAAAAAAATATTACGAACATACCAACGCTTAGGTTAATCTATTAATGACATAAAAGTTTCTGACATAAACTTCTATTCCACTCAGTTAAGCTATTCAACTTGCTTAAACTTCTCGGAGCCTAAAGAAAAAGTAATTATTAAAAATTTGTCACATTGTTCGTGTGAAAAATTAGCTGTCAATAACACAACATACACTATTATGGAGTTGCCGATTGTTTCACTGTTTTTAGAAAGTTATTTATGCGAAGTTGCATTAGCCTCCATGCCGCGGCTTGTTAATACTTTGCCGTGTTTATTTTAATACATACGTAGGTTGCTAATAAGCTGGGGTTAAAGCTTGGAGCTTATGTACTTTACTTAAAATACAACGTGCTGATGCATGCTTAGGATAAACACTACTTAGGTAGCACCTCTCAACTCGATTTTATTGTTTAAAAGTTATTTTAATAATTACTGTTAAAATCTAATTCTGATAAATGTATTCTTTAGCAAATGTTCCAAATAAAGACCTTACACGACCTAAGGTTATTCTGACCATAACACTTTATACCCTCTAAGGTAAAAGCACCTAATTCCGCGGAGTTCTAAAAATGGAACCCAAACCCGCGGTAAATAGAAAAACTAAGTTTTTTTATAGTTTCCTTCATATATTTAGACTTTTTAGTTCTTCAGCCTTAAGATAATTTAATTTAAGAACAGATTTGAGTGCTTGTATTATTATAAACACGCAAAACATATTAAATAAAAAAGTATTTCGCTGTGGCGAGCGAGGTAAAAGGATGCGCCATACATTTTCACGCCATTTCTCCGTAACGTTCAATTTATAAGAGGAGTGATTATCATTCTAGTTCTCACAGGAAAGGTCGGTTTTTAAATATTGATTCAATAGTCAAACGTTTAATCTTTAAAGTTTTTGTTAAAAAAATATGCATTACTAGCTTACTTTTTAAGAAATTTTGTGTTGAAAATACATCGGCATTACCGTCCATTTTTTTAAAGCGGTTCCTTATCCCGTGGTATACCTCGGAATAGGGAAATTATGGAGTTCATTTCATTTTAATTTTTCACGTGATTCTTATAAGCTCAACTTCGTTTAGGCAATCAAATTGAAAAAAATTGTTAACATTGGGTTAAAAAATCAAATTCCGTGTTAGTGTTTTGAATATAGTTATTTCACATATTAAATAGGAATCAAAATATATGACCAGAGTAAAATTCGATGATTTTTTCCAAAACGTAACCAATATTGTAATTGTTTTAATCGTATGTTCTAGTAACAATTTCTTTTCAGAATTATCAATTTTAATTCTTTTTTTTATATTTAATAAAATAATCACTTTGATTTTTAAATATTAAAAAACATGTATTACTCGGATTTAGAAATATTAATTTTCGAGTAGGACCGTTATTCCGAGGTATATACCACGGAATTAAGTTATATGGGAAATAAATCGTAACGTAATGCCGTGCTACTTTTCCAATGTAATGAGACCAAACATAATGCATAAAATTATCAATATTTTGTTTGCTTATGGCTCTTATTTATATGAACTTTAGAGAATTAAATAAATTTAAAAAATATTGGCTAAAAATTAAAATAATAATATTTATCATTATTATTTATAGAATTTTAGTTAATAATTCCGTAGAATCAATAAGCAGGGTAAGTCACGTAAATATTTCATCATAATGTGCATAGTTTGCTGCATAAGTACATAACTATTAAAGCGGGCTTTCTCTACAAATCCATACCTCGGAATTAGGTGCCCAACTACCGCGGAGTTAGGATTTTTACCGCGGAATTAGGGTTTTCTGGCTAAGCGTACATTTTGCTTAATTTGAAATATAAACCCATCGATAACTGAAAAAGTATTTAAATATTTGTAAAGAATATTAGATCGTCCATCTTATAAAGTTATATTATTACCCTAAACCGCGTTTTTTATCCCTAATATCACTGTTCCTTTCTTAATGATGCAAAAATACCGCGGAGTTAGGTGCTTTTACCTTAACTTAAAACAGCCTGGCACACGCAAATGACGCCTCGTGTATTGACAAACTTGTCACAATACATTAGTCCTTACCATAAGCTATCTACAAACGGTCGGCGGTCCGTTCGTGCCGCCAGCGCTGCGAGCGGGATCTGCGCGGTGTTGCATAACGCCATCCAACCAGATCAAGGACTTGCCATGCAGCCGTGTTAATTGTTTTGCATTGGTTCGCAAGTAATGCGCGCATAATACCGTCCGCTGCTTGAGCGAATGGAAAATGTATTTTTCCGTTGCGAAATTGTAAAATCGCTCAGTTCAAATGTTTTTATAGTAAGTTAAAAGTTATCTGTAGGGTTCTTTATGTCGCCGTGTATCGTGATATTAATTGCCTTGCATTTTAATTATGTGAACAGTCGTTAGACAGGCATAGCTACCTACGTTAACTAGCTTGAATATGAATATTGATTTGACAAAGCTTATCATAAAATAATGATAGCAAATCGATTTGTAAAAATGCATATTTAATAATATTAGCCGGCAATCTACCCAACACTAATCGAAGGAAGTGCCCGCCCACAACAACTGACGGCTATAAAACTGCACACATGTGTAGATACAGCTATTTGTTATTGCTTATTTACTATTACACAATAAACATTTTATTCGATTGGCATAAAACGTACCCGCACGATCCCCGGGACCCGCTAGCCAATATAATTTTAAACCACTCTGTAACATCCCTTTAAAAGTTTAAGTTCGCAGTCGCCAACTATTCGAATCTCCGTTTTATGTGTACCACTTCAAACGAATTGAGACATTTAAAACATTTGCAATATTTCACCTATTTCTAAATTAAACAAAAAAAAATCTAACAAATTGACTATACAAACATTTCCAAATTGAATATTTTCAAATAAGTCAATAACAATATGAACTACAAGCGGAAGTCTGCAGATGACGATGAAACAACCATTTACTCTGTAAACAAACAAAGCACATCGAACTGAAAAATTAATAAATTCGGCTACACCAAAAAGACATTCAGTTTACTGAAAAAAATCGCTCGAATGCCCAATCCGGCGGACTGTTCAAATCGTTTAGTAAACACCGAATAGGTGTACACGAGGTACAACGATTTTAATCGAATGGGCACACGGAACAAAGTGAAAATGTACACCTCAATTATTCGATGGAGCTCCGAGGACATACCTACTGCGTGCATGTCAACGTGGCTAGCTATGGAAACATAAACATCGTGCAAAGTTTAGATAAACCTTTTCAATTATATATGGAGTTCAAAAAGTATCGTCGTTACCGCTTTAAGATCGGGTAAAAATGTGCAAATATGAAAAAAAAACATACTTTATATACTTATTTTTTACACAAAACAAAGGACACTCTAGATCTAGACACTGACGTCACATTTTAGACAATAAGTACGAGAAATACCTGCCCCCAATTCAAGTGGCAGGTGATATTTGCGTTACCGTGTGAATAGAAAAAATATGTATGAAACTGTCACTTTTGCAAGCTTGCAATTTCACAGTTACATACATTTTCATTCTATTCACTCGCTAACGCAAGCTTCTACTGCCCCCCCAAGGGCAGAACCTCTTTTCTGGTCGTGTTAAAGTTTTGACCATTAGCTTTGTCTCTTTGAAGTCACAAGACCTATATTGCATTAAGTTTTACATTTATCCCAGGAGGTACTCCAGGTAATAATTTAAAAAAGTTCATTAAAATCGTAAGTTAATATCTGAGTTATGGAGGAAGGACATCAAAGAGGACAACACGAAGGAGGCAAAGCCTCGACGACGGTGTTTGCTTCTTTAAGCAAGATGTCTACTGAGACCTGAAAACTTATTTGAACACTTTTATTCATTTTCCATATAGCTACCTACGCCGATATTAAAAAAATATAAATGATGTACTGCAACGATAAATCGATTTTATTTTTAATATATCTAATGAAAGAAAATAGCTATATGATCGGGAAGTTTGTGTCTCCAAAAAATTTATTGTAAATTCTTAAAAATTAACATTTTGTGACAAAAATAATTCTACACACTAAGTAAGTAACTAGTAAGTACGAAGTTCAAGGTGCGCCAGCTTGACTACCTTTTAACTATTAATTTATTTAGGCACATCAACAATGAACTAAATAGACATCAACCCTTGGTGAGAAGTCTCCAATAAAATACAAATAGAATCAATTGAATCGCAGTACCGGACTGTTTACTGAAGACAACTTCGACCAATGAGAAACCGACGTTGTTAAGATTCAGGATTCTATTTCATGTAAATATCAACAATTTTTAACATGAAAAGAAATAATAAAACTTTGTATTAACCATGTAACATGCCCTATGTTACACTGGTATCGTTGTGTGAGGACCCACCACCCTGTGTTAGGTACGTTGAAAGTTTAAACTATGTTAAAGTGCTTGTAATTGACAGGTCAGATATGATTATTTTTTTGAATGAAAATTGTATAGTAATTGACAATTAACTCCAAAGTTACCCAATTTTACGATATTTCCGTAGGAACAGCCTCAAGTTTGTCATATCACAACAAGTAAGTAATTCAATAACTAATTACAAGACCAACCGAAACTAAACGAAAATGTGTAACAATCAGTCAACGACATTCACGCACAAGTGTGATCTAAACCTTAGGCGTAGCAAATGAAGCGTTTCTATCGTAACTTAATTAACCCGATGTGTGTAGCTAACACATTAACAGCTAATCAACTAGTTCATGGCACTGATTGTATTCATATTTATAAAGCGAATTAATCTTAGCAACGTCATTTGACAACATCAACTCCGAGAGGAGTTTTTGGAACATGTGTAATACGTCGTTGTGCCTTTTCTTATTTCTATTGTTTTACATTACTGAAATAATTAACTCTCAAGGGACAAGTTCAGAAGAAAAATATAGATCTTTGATTACAAAGTTCCTGAGAGAAAACAAAGACGTAAAAGATAAAGCGGCGTTGGAAAATTCAAGTAAACAAGCTAAAAACGAGGATGTCAAAGAAAAAAACAACAAAGCAGGTAACGATTCTAAAATTATATATCTTTCAGATAAGCGTAATAAGTCAAATAAAACGTTAACTGCTAAAGATCCAAATGTAGCTGAATACATTAGAGATGAAATATTACCAACTCAAAGTTATGATTTTGAGGATCAAACTACTACAACAGAAGCTGATATATTACCTTATGACCCACATATTACCATAGAAAATTCACCTAAAGATCAACCCTTAATGGCAGAGTTTTCATTAGAAAACACTTCTGATTCACTTACAAATTATCAACCTCAACATCTAGTTGCTACCACCGAAACTTCTCAATTTTCGAGTGTTTATGAATTACAAGCTAGTGATGAATTACACGATGACATTCAGTTTAGAATAGCAAAAACTCAGCGAAATGAAATTCCAGGCAACATAATGGAACCCTATGCACCACAATACTTTGGAAATACAAAAAACATGCCACCTTACAAGCCTCAAGGCAGGAGTGGTAGAATAAACTCAAATGAATACAATTCAGAAACGGGCCCCGAAGATCCACCATTACGGAATCAGTACCCGCATTTTACGAAATATAAAAATATGAATGGTGGCATCGAAGAGAAAGCAAACGCAAAAACACAAAAATTTAATGGTAATATAAATAGGCCAAACAAACATAAACCGAGAATATTGTATGACCAACCGTTTAACCAAGCGCATCCAAATATTGACAATCTAAACCACGGCAGTATAAAAACTAATAAAAATACTTTTCTTGAAGACCCAATAAATATACCAGTCAATTATGACAGCTCTCCTCAAGACTTTGAAAAAGTTATGTACGATAACACCCGTCCAGCTCACCCAGAATACTTCAGGGAAGTCGTTCTGCCTCCTGAGCCTGAACACGACTACTACAGAAACATGATGCTACCACCTGGTAGTAAAACCAATAACATTCAACCTTCAACTGCCCCAGAGCAACCACCACCGATGGAACTTCTTCCAGAACTACCTGTAGCGTTAAAACATTGTCCATGTACAGAATCTAAAACACAAGAACCATGTAATACTGTCCAATGCAGACCATTGAATTTCTACACTCATCTATACCATAATGCTTTAGATCGTTTAAAGGCGCAGTATATTGAACTTTACGCACAAGGAACCATTTTGTCTCAACAGAACATATTACAAAGACTCCAAGCAGATATTATGGCAGCACAAAGATACATTAAACTGATTAATGATTTTAATGTGTCGAAGAAAATACTGTATTTTAAGCCAATATCTTTACTGTGAATGTATAAGGTACATTTTACATAATATTGCATAAGGTATTTATGGAATAATTCCCTGGTTATTTATTATCGTTATATATTATTTATGTATCGTTAGTTACAAGAAACTTTTTATGATAGGCCGTATTTCACAACTTTGGCTTTAAAATAAAAAAAACTAAGAAGCAGGTAGAAGGAGAAAAAAAGCGCACGATAAAAGCTTTACCGCGCTTTAGCCATCAAATAACATACAAAAATTTTTTTGTAACTGTAGTAGTACCACTCAAATCGATGTAAACAATTTCGTTTGATTGCGTCATCGTCAATATTCTCGTATCTACAATACACGTACTCCGATCACGGTGTTTTAGATTTTGAATAGTATTATATGAACAGGTATACTTGTAGTATTAACGGGGGTTAGTTAACGAAGTTTGGCAGCACAAAGAAACAAGCTAACTAGCCTGCAAACAGGATCGTTGTAGCGCTCAAAGATCTAGTTAGCTTGGCAATGACGCGTTTTGTTTGCTAGGGTTAAGGGGATGATTATACTGTTTGTTAAACAATATTATAGCTTCAAAAATACACGAAAGGTTAGAATAACTAGTAACTTTATTATATATACAGTGTCGTCGAAAGTTTCGTTGAAAATCATTTGTTTTGTAATTAGACACTATAGATTTGTCTTCTTTTCAATACTCGTATTTTTATGAGAGAGAAAACTCTTCACATTAATATGCTATACCTAATACAATTGCATGACATGTGTGTACAAACAATGTAACGTATCCATTTAACTATGGCGGAGTTAACAAATTAAACCGGAGATAATTCCAGATACTGCAGTTGCTGGTGGATTTGTTCGCGTTGTTATACGATACACGATTTGTAAATTCTATTTTTGATTTTACTAAAAATATAGGCATGGTAAAAATCCAATATGTAATTCAATGGTATGTAATTCATATGGTATTTTTACCATGCCTATATTTTTAGTAAAATCAAAAATAGAATTTACAAATCGTGTATCGTATAACAACGCGAACTTGTTATTCATTTCTTGTACTTCCATATTATTGTAATAAATATTTCAGTACTTAGTTAGAGAAAAAGATTCCACTAATAATTCCAGCCCGTATAAGTATAACGAGTTTCTCAAGCACTTCCCATCTGAAAAGTAAAATATGAGTTGGACCAAAAGAATATTTTTTTCGTTTTAAAGAGACTTAAATTATCCATCCTTATACTGAAAAATTGTTAGGTTTCCTATAAATTTCATAGTTCATAGTTTTATCGTGGCGTGCAATGAACACAGGCCCTCGCCCTGACTTCACGTCACGTCATCTCCCGCTTTCTGTTTTTATTCAACTATATTTCGTTGGAATCTGCTCAAGGAAATATGTAGTTTATTAACTAGTCCAACGAATACCTAAAAACAATAAATTTCAGGATTCAGTTAATTAATAAAGTGGTAAGTCGGGTTAATTAGCACACTCTAAAGATATTTTACTAAATACTACTTTTATTTATGTATCAATTTTATTATTATTTATTTAAATAATTACAAAACCAATCTAAAAATTTATAATTCATAATATCATAAAAAGAATTCAGAATTATTGTTATCGTAACATATTTCCTACCGAAATAATATAATTATATAACATTTACCTACCCCCAACTGGGGAGCGATTCACCCTCGAAGCTTTATCCCAATGTCTTTGTTTAGCAGCGCTCTACAACTTCGACATACAACTGGCTTTCACAGCAGACTGCTAGAAAACGTAAATAACGAATGGTTCATTTCCGACTATTAATATGACAATCTCTCGTATTTTATTTATCAATAAATTTGACCTGCTTTTCAGTATATTAGTGTATAAAATGGTCAGACAACGACTTTGACACAGGTTTAGGACCGGAATCAGATTTTGAGGTAAAAATATAATGTATGCAAAAAGTTTCGTGGAGCTTTAACATTGAAGGAAAAAAACTTGATACAAAATAATAATTGTTAATTTACACAATAGGTAACGTCTTAAATTTATATATAGTAAGTACACACTCATTTGTGTGTCAAACCTTCTAACAAACACCATATTATTATCTCTTGTTTTGAGGTATTTTTTAAATCTGATAAAAATATATTTAAATTACGTTTTTTATAGGTAATAATATGTTGAACTAGTGTAACTTAGTTCGCTTCTTATTAAGTCCGTCCGGAACCCAAGTCTGCGTTTCCTGAGAGATAAGAATGGACAATCTCCGTTATCGTTGATCAGTTTTTAATACAAATAGACATGTGCCCGTTCTATTTGAATACCAGACTAAACAAAAGCAGCCAGTTTATAAAATACAGAAAAGTGTGATTGGGTTGTCTTAGGAAGTTTAAAAAAAAAATTGTCGGTTTAAAATTCGTTTGGGATTTAACAATAAATGTTATGTACCTAAGTGAAAGATAGGTAGGTACTATAAGCGACAACTTTGATTAAACGGCTGTTGAAATTATTCATACTTTTTGTTATACACTAAATCAAACAAAAACGCAGGAGGTTCGCTTGTCAACACGTTTTATTATATTACTAGTGGCCGCCCGCGACTCCGTTCGCGTGGAAGTCGGTTTCCCGTGGGAATGAGAAGTTTTCCCGCGGTAAAAAGTACCCTATGTGTTATTCTGATGTATAATCTATATTACTGTAATGTTTCATCCAAATCCGTCCGGTAGTTTTTACGTGAAAGAGTAACAAACATCCATACATCCATCCATACATCCATACATGCTCACAAACTTTCACGTTTATAATATTAGTAGGATAGTAAGATCCTTAAGTGTTTATCTAATTTATATAATAACATGAACCGGAAAATGACTAGCATTTTAGCTTACGAATTCGACTTTTTTAGTGAAAGAGTACGATGATAGTCATTTTCGTTGCAATCTCGAAACCTTATATGATTTTGTTTTGCATAAGTAGTTAGATATACCAGCGATCAAAGGATTGCTTGCAAAGTGGTTTACCTGCAAGCATATTTAACTTTTCACGAAGTGGAGATGGAAAATAAATTGCATTTGTTTAAGTTTCTAACTTAAAGCCATATGAGGAAATATTTACTTTGTTATACCTGTATTAAAGATCTCATTAAAATTGCCTTAGCAACATGGATATACCCAAAGTCAAGAGTGGGCACTTTCCATGAAAATTTTAATTTAATTATTTTTATTTTACTTGGGAGTTGGGATAGTCAAAACAATTACAAAGAAATGAAAAACAAAGATAATTAACGTATTTATAATTTGTTTTCCATTTCGTGAATGTAAACATTTTTAATGTTGTTGTTTATGTCCAATGGAAACTCTACAAGAATATTTTTAATGTCGAATGTCACTGTCTTTTTTCCCTCCATGGTTATGCACAAACTTCAAATTGCTTCCAGTTTTTATTCCCAGCATGCGTTGTTCGGGATTGCTGTCTGAAGTTAGCTCCGTGTGTGTGAGATACGAATTAACTACACTAAACATGTTCGATGCTGACTGTCATATACACGTAGTCGCATAGACGCGAGAAATCACAAAGCGCTATGCATTAAATGCTAGCTACTTAACAGAAAAGCAACTCCAAACTTCCGAACAACTTTGTGCAACTTCATAATTTCACATGTTTCAATACCTCACTTATAATTTAACTGCAGCGTCTGCCTTTTTTATTAAAAGCGCGAGCTTCGCTTTGTGGAGTTTTCCTAGCGAACGTCTAATTCAGTTATTTACAAAGATGTAGGTATTGCCTATTAGCGGGATGATTTATTTTTATTTTTAAATTCAATTTATGAAATGCGCGGATTAATGTTTTTGTTTTGTTTTTTCATTTTTAATAGAAGGAAAATCCGATAATGGCTCAAAGTATTCTTTTGAATAACGTCCTTTTTGTTAAGTTTGAATACCTAAATGTTTGGAATATGTCTGTAATTAAGTTATGGACAAGTCTTTTATTTTATTTTAAGTAGGTAAATAAAAAAGTAAAAAAAACTTTGTAAACTGGTTAATTATTAAATCGTGTTCGTTTCTATTTACTGTGCCTAAAGCTTTTACATATAGCAGTCAATCGACACTCGTGAATAATAAAGCAGTGCGGAAGTGATCTGTCGACGAACTTAAATACTCCCCCAAGATTGATTGACGTAACTGCCTTTTTATTTCCTAATGTTTGATAGACTGGTCGCTATACTGCTTCGGAGAATTTTAGTCTGTGCATTCTAAATTATGTTTTTATGCTATTCAATAAACAGATACCTTTTGTATGTAGTTTCGTGCGCTATATTTAACCTGAAGTGACATGAGCCAGACAAACTTGTCTAATATACTTTAAGCCATACTAACAGACCCGAATTGAGGTTAGAAAAGAAATGTCTAGGATATTTGCTAAAGTTTGAAGCAAATATATTTGAATACCTTGTTGAAGTACAAACATTGCCCTGAGCGAGGTTTACGGGTAAGACAACCTGTTTGTTTTACAGCAGCTTATGAAAACAAGGAAGAAGAACCTGGTTTTAAAAAAGATTTTTAGGGATCCTTATTTTTTTCCAACAAACATTTAATAAATAAAAAACCCATACTCTAAAATTTTTTATAATGATAAAAAAATAGGGGAGTTTTTCAAAACTTGTTTTTTGTTTTTGTAGAGTATTAAAAGGCATGAGCTGTCGAATCGCTCTTGTCTATTTCTTTAAGGATCTTATGTATAGCTACTTCTGCGGTTTGTTATACGCTGGTTTTCTTTTACAACACTTTAAAACAAGGTACTAACAGGCGCATTGAGGAAAGAATGCATCGAGGTTTATGCTCTGCGGTGTGCGCTAGTATTTTGTGCAAAATAATTAAAACTTTTTACGATCACAGACCAAAGTACGGTGTAAAAAATTCGATGGCAAGCGTGCCAATTGGCGACGTTGAGCGAATAGAAAATTAGTCGATCGATGATTTAGGTGGACGGCCGGCAGATCACGAAATCAATTGTTTTGGAGTTTGGCGTTACTGGAAATCAAATTAATATGCGACCTAATGGAGTTCGCCGTATCAAGCGTTTTTAATGCAAAGTTTTTGTTCATCTGTTTCATATAAAACATGTTCCTGACTTACAAAAATCGATGAACATACTTACCTTATTTTATAAAGTTTTAAAGAGAAATATTATAAAATAAACTTACGTAAACGTATGAATAACGTAAACCTATTAATTCACACAAAAGACGACTTTAAATGATAGATTGTGAGAGGCTGCCAAAAATACTGACACATCATAGTCACCATTCTGATAATCCGTATTAACTGTAGTCGATCATACCGATCGATCCCCTTAATACATGGTTTCGACCCTCGTCAAAGTCTGTTAAGCGAAAATGCAAAGGTAATCTTGTATGCAAATGTGCCGGGTCAATTTTTAATAGTGCCAGTTAATATTCATAGAGTTTATATTTTTACGTATGACATGAGTGGAAATCAATTTCGATGCTGGAGCTTGTCAAAGAAGCGTCGTTTAGTCCCGGAATATCATTAATTGCAGGTATTTCGGACAGAACCTGATTTCAGTGGACGTTATGGTTGAAATGTTGACAATGTTATGTACTCATTTGCTAATTGAAAAATACTATAGTTGTCACAAGATATGAGTAAGTTGTGACAGTGTGACTTGCGACTGCTTACCAAAGTTATGGTTCAGGAGAATATCAAGCGAGTGTTAGTAGTTTGCCTTTCTTAAATATATTTTTAGAATTTAGCAAAAATGCATGAAATACATACAAGTATAAAATATCGAAAAAAAAGTCCTTATTTTGAATTCCGTCTTTGTCTTTAGTGATTGATAATGTTTATTTTCATTTAGAAAAACAATATTGTAACAATTGTACACACCTAAACTTTATTAAAAAATTTGGGTTTAAATTTTGGTTATAAAACCTGTAATATGATTGTCTCACGTCTACGTTTGAAGAGTTAGTGGTCTAATAGCTAGCTAGTTATATTCACTAAAACGATACTACGAAGGGGATGCTCGTACTTAGCAGTTTAAAATTTATATATACGAGTACATTAATATACTCACGTACTCTCTATGCGTATGTTTATATTCTGTGAAATAGTTTAGTTTTTTTTGATGACACAAATTAGCAAATAAACAACTTAAATAAATGAACATCAATACTTTGATGTAAGTACACATCACATATGGCTATGTACTAAATGCAGCAAAAAAAATCTGTCATAAATAGCTCGGCTTAAGAATCCACAAATAAATGATAATAAATCGTTTGAAACCGATAAAATATTTTAGTAGAAAAGGAATTAGGAAGACGACTATTCATTAATTTAAAAACTTACTTTCTTCACGGTATTATGTAAAAATCAATTATTAAAAACCCTGACATGTGTGTCGCTACCTTAAAATAAGGCGCCGTCCACATTTACGACATTATCTGGCTTGGGTTCCGTATAATTTTCCTTGCCGCTTTACAGCGTCGTTTTCGTCCATCGTAAAGACTTTTAATTATTTCTGACGAAGCAAAATTTGACCCGTACGTATAAACATTCATTCGTTGACGTATTAAGGAGGTATTCTCCCGTTTATGTTTTCCGTTTTAGGGTTCTGTAAAATGGATAAGTGTTGTTAAATTGGACGTGCAAGGGGATAATTATTCGTTTGTTTATGGATGGGAAGCGAATTCATTTATTTGATAGTAGTTTGTGATACGTGATCTTTATCTCATATGGTAAGGAAGACATTTATTTATTAGGAAGAATAGTAGATTTTGTTAAACATAGCTGTGGATAGTTCTACACTTGTATGTTCATAGATACTTACATGAAAAATTGTTTAAACGAGTTAAAAAAAATCAAATTAGGCACATTTTAACCGGATCACACCGCCGCAATATTTAATTAAAAGAGTCGATGTTTTCATGTAATCCTTACGAGAAAACTGCAACTACCCTCCAACTGACATTTCACACACATTTCGATACAAGACACGCTCCAATTAGAAGAATCAAACAAAAGTTCCAACCAAACACTATTCACTTGCTCAATTATTTAGTTCATTCTGGATAAAATTGAAATATGAGTAAATTTTGGAAATTGCGATATGATAGAAATAACTTCGTGTGTGACAATATTAATTATTAATAAATAAGGCTTTTCGATTCAGTTTAATATTTTATGAATTGCACAATAATAAGTGTTGAATTAAATTCACGTCAACATTAAGTCGTAACTATCGTAGTCACAGATTTTACATTTTTGATAAAGCCAGTATAAAATACTAGGTAATTAAACTTTTTTTATGATTGTAATTGTTGTGCTTAGTGAAACTGTGTACTTAACAAACCAAACTGAAATTGAAATCCAATGATGTGTGCGTTATTCTTATCTAATCAAACATATTTTTAATTTTATTTTGACTAAATAAGAAGTGTGTCTTTGGAACTTGCCCGTCATGTTTACATGCTCTCTCGTTTACAGGTCGGTATCGAGCTGTCGCCGTAAAGTTTTAATTGCTGACGCTACCAACGTCACTACAGACGACGTAGCATTTCACGTCCTATGCTACGTTTTTTTGCTACGCCGTAGACCAAATCTTTTTCAAGGTGCCTACAGGGTATCTCTTAATAAACCAAAATAGCCGAAAGTTGATGGATGCCCTTTTTCTTATATTTCTGTTGCCACCATGGCAACAAATATAAAAAAATAAGGCGGCTTTCTTACAACAAACGTGTTTATTGCAATTACTTAGGCCGCCCGCGACTCCGTTCGCGTGGAAGTCGGTTTCCCGCGGTAAAAAGTACCCTACATGTTATTCTGATGTATAATCTATATTATTGTAAAGTTTCATCAAAACAAACATCCATACACACTCACAAACTTTCACGTTTATAATATTAATAGAATAGGCTTCTGAACCTTTCGTTTCTCGCTTGTCCGACTTTTTAAAATTACAACCACCTCAAAACTCATATTCCAGCACCGAAAGATTCCAACGTACCGCAATCTACCAATTCGCGAAATTAGCCAATCCAATCCCATACATTTTGAACGAGTGTTTTAAATGTCGGTCAAATCTAATAAAGTCTAATTAGAATCCTATGTAGTCTGCCTTTGTTCTGACAGTGACGGAATTAGACTCGCTCCGGACATGGAGAGGTATATAATTTGTTTGCTAGGAAAGTTGCTGGTGTTATTAGGTTATAGAAGATAGCGTTTGAATGGCGTGATTGTTAAAATGGAGTGCTGTGGGCGCGTTTGGTAATCAAAAGTGGTTTTATGATGCTTGACGAAAAATATGCTGAGACTAATTGTATGTCTTGGGATTCCTAAATAAGTTTTTCAATTATAAATTTCTTATTATTTAATACTGACCTACCAACAAATGATGTACGATGTTACTGTAAGTACCTATTATGTTTATAGGTTATAGCTTAAGCATGTTAAGGAAGAGTAATCCATTTGCATTAGGTCTCTTAATGAATAAAAACTGCATCCGATGTTCCGAGGGATTAGAGATTATCTCTCCATCAAGGAAGTTTATTTTAACGAAGAAAATAATTAATTATCTATATTTTTGTATAAGAATGGGAGAACAAAACACTGTGTTTCAAAAACGTGAATACCTCTTCAGCTAAGATGAAATTCAGGTAATAAAATAGATTATTACAGTAAGAAGGTATTTATTTGAAAAAAAATATTCTTAGTTTGTTTGCTCAATCCGTATGCCGATAAATAAATTATTAGGTTTGGTAAATGCATCCTATAGTAACGTACGTGAACCATTTTTTGAAAATTATTACAAACTAGAGGCCGCCTGCGACTCTTTATGTAACTGAAAAACGATCTCTAAAAACAAAATAGTCCATTCCTTGGTTGATCAAGCGTTATTTTCTTCCGTAATGAACGAATGTTTTATACCCGGTCATCGATCTATTATTTGAGGGGCAATAACTAGTGACAATAACCGCCACTAACATTCAGTTGGCAACAGGCAATCACGGCGCTATCTTTAAGCTGCTTTGTGTGAATAATCAGCGATGTGATCGGAATCCGGAACTCTACGCGGTGTTAGGACGCAGACAGAAAGGTATAAAGTAGACTTTTTAGAAATTTGAGGAATTAAAACGGGTGTTTGGGCGACTAGATTAACAGGGACCGGTTATTTCATAGAGGAAAACATAATTTTACACTTGAGATCTTTATTAAAAAAACATGCCAGGTGAAACAATTGAAAAACCTTAAAATTGAATAAATTACTCTAAGTAATTGCTGTTTAGGTCATGTTTAGTGTCGCGTTTGAAAAGTGTTTTGGGAAAAAATACTTTTAGTACTTTAATATGTATTGTTATCTTATGTCTATTTCCCACACACAAAGGACCCGAAAAGGTATTTTACATCAATTTACATAGGAAAGGTAACAGATTCTTGGTGCCAGACCAGACTTCCTTTATTAGGTGTAAAATAAAATGTACCTTTTTTAAAGGCACAGATTATTAAATGAAGTTGCAAGTTTTTACCAACAATAAAAAAAGTATACCTATTATATTTTCTTAAAAAAAGTTATATTCCTTCTTGCATTTAAAAGTTTGTATCGTATGTTAGTACAACGTGCATTTAAAACCATTTCAACCTTACAATTACATTCGTTGCTGTACAAAAATCGATGCACCAATGCCTGAAATAGCTTACCTGTTGTAATTTAGAAAGTTTTACAACTGGCCTGTATTGAAGTCAGCTGTTCGTATATAACCCGCGTGATCGATCGGTGACGTCATAACATATTTGTGATCACGATGCACTCACGCGTTAAAGTATGGTGACAAAATAGATATTGGCATGTCACGGCTAAGCTCATGCGATAATTTTTGTCTTAATGTATGAACGCTTATGCGAAAACTTAAAGATTGATTTACTGTGAGAATTAATCAAGCACGCTTTCAAACAACAAGGGATGTTATTTGTAATTTTGGCTTATTTAAAACAATGTTAATTTTCAAGTTGATTGACAAGAAACCATCTCCAAAAACTCATATAAGTTACGACCAAACAAAGGCAATGACGAAGCGGTTTGAATGCCTCTGCCTTTAACGATCTAAGCAAAAAGCCTTTATTCAGGAATCGAATAGAATAATATATTATAACAGTAATAATTGCTAATAAACAAGTTAATCAGTGTCGGTATGAACGCGGTCTGGCGGTAGGTAGTTCGAGCCACCGTCGGCACCTAATTTGCTTCGGTAATAACCCCCCGACCCGATCTTTGTGAGAATCGTGCGTCGTGTTTTGTTACTGTTCTGACATTGTACTTACGACAGGGGTGACGCTACCTTTTGAATATTTAAGAGTATGAAAATCAATTTTCTGGCTATATCATACATATGTGGCGAAAAAATACAAGCTCTATCATATGTCTATGGTCTAATCTGAAGCATAGTGCGATAGATAAAGAAAATAGAGAGTCAAGGAAATTTTAATAAATTTACAATTTGTGTGTAAAAATCGTCAAACGCACGTTTGTTAGCAGAAGTCGTTTGGTTTTATAACGATTCATTCAGATCTTAAACGCGGTCCTAGTTAACGATAGGTACATTAATTCAATGTTCCTGTTTTGCCCGACGCTTCAATCCCGTTACCATAAGCTGTACAACATTAAATGACTCATAAGTCCTCTAATAAAATTTGCAGTAGTATTTCATATGGCAACCCTAGCATTGAAGGACGTCCATCAATTTTATGACGTGAAAGATAAATGACATCAAACTGTGTGACGAGCTTAGGTTATTGGCGCGCGCCTATTAAATCCTTTGATTCCGATCGCCACTCGCAGGGTTAAATGAAAGTTTGACAATTTCTAAACGCAAATGTCCAATTATTGCGTAATAACCTTCGTCCACAGCTATTGCATGCGTTGAATATCTATTTTGTGAATAAGTTTTATAATTACAAAATCAAAAATACCGAGGGAGGGTAAATAAACTTCAATCGTAGGAAGAATCGTTGAAATAAAACTAAGGACATAGCTTCAAAAGAAAAGCTGTAAAGTGTGAAATATTAAAAGCTATAAAGGCTAAGAAAGAACCTTCCCTAACAATAGTTGTACTTAAACCGCTGAAAATGTAGGCGGCATTATAGGTACCTTTATATTATGGGGAAGTTTGAAAACTATTCTGAGTTAATATTTTTTTTTTTTGATTCTTGGCTGCTTTGTCTTTTATATTAATCAAGACAAACACACCGATGTACACGTAGATATGGATATAAATATAGGTAATTAACACCCCTTATTTTTTCGGGTATCAATACTTTTTTTCATTCCGCAGTTTTCATTGTATTGTTATGTAATTGTATTGTACAGGCTATTAAAGTTTATAACGTTTTTGATGGTAATAAAATAATGAATTGCTCTGATTAAGCTTCGACGTGCAAACTCTTTTGATACATTATATTATGTTTTGCTTCTATAATTTTTCATATCTATTGAACATTTTAAAAACTTCAACTATCAAAGCATCCCCATTTACTCCACGATATCTATATACATTTAGTCGCAGCCAGTGATTGCATAATGTAATTATTCAAGTAAGCACTAAGTTCACAGGCCGTCGCTCGTTAACTTAATGGTGTCACTTTACACGACGTAAAGCCTCGTATGAACAAGGTGCAGAGACGGTGTGACGTCACAATTATGATAAATACGTGAAGCCGATTATGCGTTAATAATCAAAGTGAACATGAAGAGAATTTACAGGTTTTGAGGTAGATAATAATATTAAACGCAGGAAAGGTTGTTTTAGGTAAGTTAATATTGAATGCATAAAAAAATGATTCATTTTGTCGTAATAGCGACGGTGGCAGTAATAATGATTGCTTGGTTTATAATTACCTATTATATTTAAAAAGGAAAACATTTAAAGTGTTTAGAAAAATGTAAAAGCACTTAGCATCAAATATGTCGTTGAAATGCAGTTTCAAATAAAACCAATGCGACATAAAATCAACCAATAAATTCTGTTAGAATATGCAAATGTGTCAAGAAATATAATTTTCTCCTATTCCGTTACGTGTGCCATATAAAAAGTCTTTCACTATTTTGTAAGCAACTCATATTGAACTTCAGCAGGAACTTACATGTTATTGGTTTCCTCACTTGGAGGAGATAAATACTTTAGGTACCTACTTTGAAACTTCAGATTCACTTACGTAGAGAAAATCTCTTAATGTAACTTCCAAGAAAACCTTTTTCTTGTTGTTGTAGTTGTAAACTAGTCAGTTTATGCATTCACGGATACTTTTGTTTACTTGAAATTTATATTTGTTTCCAATGCGTCCGTGAAACTTTGTAAGTACCTTAATAGTTGGATATCGAATTATTTCCGCTGATTTTTGCTTCAAATTGTGACTGAAGCAAGTGAAGGGATGTGAAGGAGAGATGAAAGTCCGACTTTTCCAACTGATATTGTTACTATGTTTTCTGACAAAGGAAATGCCATTTCCACTTTAAATATTTCTTGACGTTTTTTGGAATTTTCCTAAGTTACAACTACTACAGAAGGGAGGTTATAAATATTTTTTATTACAGTTGTGTTTGATTGTAGATAACAATCACCCATTTAGTTACTATTTACACCCCTTCACTCCACTTTGACTGAGTGTCAAGTCAGTCTACAGTCGCTAGCAGGGTGTGCTTACAAATTACAATTTAACTTGTATGTACAGACAGACAAACGAGACTGTTTCCAGTTCAACAGCTTGATCAGTTAATTGTATTACATTAGACAAGGAAACCCAAACAACTGTTACCTGCCTGATTAATAATTATACTTATTTGACTGATATATCTTTGTTTTTTATGTAATAAGGATGGTAAGAAATAAGAACCTCATATAAAAGCCTTAAATACTTGTTACGGCTTTGGATAGGTAAAGGGACAACGGTATATAGGGTAGGGCACTTTGATCTAATGTGGGAAGGTTATAAGGGTGTAAATAATGTAGGCACGTCTAAAACCAAATAGAAGGAAGGGGACTTGCCCTAGTTTTCCCTAAGAGTAATGAATGCTGCTAAGTAATCTAGGCCGCTGCGTGATTCGGATAAATTGAAAGTTAGTGGCATGTGAACGTTGCTTAAACGAACGAAGAGAATTAAATCTGTCATTTTTGTTCTAATCGAGATTTTACTTTTAAATGTTGCATTATAAATGTTAAATTTATTAATTTTGAAGTTGTAAATACTGGAAAAACTGGCTCGGAGGCCCGCGTTCCTTTGTTCTAATCATTCGCTTACGCAAAGCTCACGGTCTGCAGTTTCGGGCACGTTTAAATAAAATGGTAAGTAACTTTATGATAGCATACTTAGCTCTCTATTGGTGAAAGATTTTTTTAAATTTGTTTCATTAGTTACAGCGATATCCCTGAACATCCAAAGTCAAAGATATTAATTGACTTATCGTAGTTGTTTCAAAAGGCACGCCTTGTAAAGTGTGTTCGAGCCGTACCAAAGTCGGGTGGAATTATTTCACCTACGCAAGTGATGCTATGTAACCTGACTGTGTCCTACGTCAAGGTGATGTTAAAGTCAATGTACTAACTGTTTGCTATGGTCTTTGTTTACTTATTGAAAAAAAAATACATGGAGCTATTTTTTCAATCGAGATTTAGTGCTGATTTTTCAATAGTCAGATAAATTCTATCTGACAGAAAATCAGTATGTTTTTGTTGCACGTCGAACATAAATACTTGAAATATGTATGAAGTGACAATGAAAACATACCTCTTATCAGTCAGTTAGCATTTATCTGACTATTGAAAAATCAGCCCTTAGTCAAGTTAGTCGTCAATGAAGTACCGTTAATTAATACTTTATGTTACCATCAATTAATAAAAAATAAAAAATTGTCAGCAACACTGAACACGCAAAAAAAATATTTATAAGATATAGTGAAGACAAAAAGAAGAAGAAGTTCAAAGTCAACAGCTTCATCACTTAATTGTATTACAAATAAAAGTCGTCGCGAGTGTATAAACTTTGAAGAGCTAATATTTTACAAGCTTTGTGTGGCTCAAAGGATAAGTTGAACCAGCATTGAAGGATTTTATCTACAAATATCATTGTGCTATGGCCAAAGCACATGGTGGACGCCACATTTAAACAGACTTAAGGATTCAATTCAAATTAGATTGCCATCTCTTTCCTTTCCCTAATAGATTGATGAAAAAATGAAAAAAAAAAAAATGACGTTATGACAAACTTTCAATTATTTCTAATTGTTAATTTCAGAAACCGACCACGAAAATGAATAGGTGTTAAAAATCTCGACAAAGGATTGATGTATTTCTCGTTAGCATAATGCATGTTTAAAAGTACTTATCATTTATTGTGTCCGCGGCTTCGCACTTTTTTAATTCGGAGTAAAATGCCTTCTCTGTACAATGTTGTTATACATATAAACCTTCCTATTCAGTCACTGTATCTATTAAAAAACCGCACCAAAATCCGTTGCGTGGTTTAAAAGATTTAAGCATACTTAGGGACATAGGGACAGACAGAGAAAGCGACTTTGTTTTATACTATGTAGTGATAACGGCAAAGACTAGATAAAATGTAACCCTCATAAAAATACTGCCCACGCTAAAGAGATTTTTTCATACCTTTGGTTTTGATATGAGACTTATAACCGCTGTAAAAAGTGGATTGTGTCCTTTCCAGCGTCTAAAATATCTTCATTCTAAAATTCATTAAAATTTGTTCATACCTTTTTACGAAAAAACGGAACTAACATCAAGGAAAAGTTAAACAGTATTTTTTTCTTCCTATCTTCTTCAGTTCGGTTAACCTGATACCTCACTTCTGTAGGTGTAAACGTAGTTATAACTCACAAATGTAAAATGTGTGTCACGAAGATATCGGGGAATGTATTGGAAATATCGTCATACACAGCTATTGAACGGTTCCGCTCTGTAAAATTGTAAAACTGCCACTGAAGTCTACGGTGTCGACTTTGAAGGCTTCCGATAGGATTTCAATACATATTTTCAGAAAACAGGTTTCTTTTGAAACAAATTTTGAATATTTAGAACGAAAAATTCACCAAAAATAATTTCTTCAATGGTATTCAAAACCAATACAGCCATGATTTCATTAAATATATTTTTTTACATCAAAACTTCATACAATGAATCTACTAAGGTTTCTGATTGGAAAATTCCACCTCGATATCGCCGATAATTTACACAAAAATAGTTATTTGAAAATATAAAAATCCGTGTAAATTCCGTGCAAGGCTTCGAGGGGCGGTCGCCGTGACAACCGGCGGCGCGACGCGGCGTGGGCGGGACGGGCGGCCGCCTGCCTAATGTAACTACTTAAATCACTCAGATTAACTCTTTATCTTGTAACGAACACACTAATCTTAGAAAAATCTCGATATTAATATTTAAAAAAAAAGAAAAAAAAATTTTTGTGTAAAATTTTACATACGCAATGTAAACGACGAATCTAAACACAGATCGCATCCAATTTGGCGGGCCGGCGATCGGCGAACTTTGTAAACTTGTGTAAGTTTCAAATAAAGTTATCTGCTAGTAGGGCGGGAATGTGAGGCAGTAGGCGAAGTGGGCGGGCTTGCAGTCTCGCTTGCACAGTGCACCACCCCTCGCAGGCTGTATGCGATTGCAGTTTTGATCGTCGAGGCACGGAGCGCGCTCGCCCGCGACGACCACCGCCGCCGGTATTACGCGACCTGTAACGAGCTACCAGGCGCCCAGAAACACACAGAAGGTAAGCTTACATGCAGCCGCCTCCGCTCACACCCACCTCCGCCAGCATTATATGTCCCTTTCCGCGATCCGTGAAACTTAAAGCAGTTTTCGCTTTTCGCCCCGGAATGCGGGAAAGCGGTTTTCGGATTCAAACTCTCTCTTTCGATGTGTAAAAACATCATTAGCGTTATGAATATTCAAATGTGCAAAGTATTGAAAATCGGTGCTTTTTCACGTAATATTTTCAATGTGTAAAGTGCTAGAAACATGTAAATGACACTCGGCTCTTTTTTCAATTCCGGTTGCTTATTAATTTAAAGTCTAATTTAGTATGTAGTTATATCAATATTAATATATTACTAGATACAAAGCCGCAAAAATATTTAAGCTTTTCAGATAAAATAAATAAAACAGCAAGTTTATTTATTTTAGAGGTTTTTATTTCAATAATATACTTAAATTACCATTGTTTTTTTTCGTGTAAGTATTTTTGGATACACATCGTACCTTTTATAATCACCAAATAATCATCCAGTAAATATTTATTATTAAAAAAATATAACTTTCCTCGTATTAATTAGAACCTACTCATATTTATTTTATTACGATAATTAAAAGCCTGTTTTTATATAATACAGGTAATTAATAGGGGGCTTTTAACAAAAACGTTGCTTATAAATTATACCCTTTACCACCTTGTTAAGTTCCCACTTTACTTTACTTGAAAAAAGAAAAATATAACTAAAAAACTGTCTGGTTTTCAATTACTTATGAAAATTTACTTAGGTTATTATAGCAAGAAATTATCATTTACTTGTATTTAATTGATTTAATTTTACTTAATAAAAATTTGTATGAGAAAATTATTGTCAGACTCATGTGGCTATAACAATTATTAATAGAAAAGGTAATAATGGGTTTTTTTTTTAATATATAGTAATTTTTATTTTTAGACGCACAAATAATCAGCTTAAAATAATTATTTACCGATATAGGTATGTGGAAACCATAAAAAGGTAGAAGAACCTATCTATATGAGATTAAAAAAATATATTACTTTTCATTTTAACTTGAATTTGGTACTTAATAAAAATATATTAGTCCAACTCACAGATGTCAAAGAATTAAAAAAAAAATATCTTACTGAATACCTATAAAAATATAAAAGGATAATAATACCCGGATTATCGAAAAACGTATTAAAATAATAATGGCTAGTTTTAAGTACTTACCTATTATAAAAAATATTTCAAGGAAATACTCTTTATTGTAACTTCACTAAAAATCCAGGAAAATTAATTGAGCCTTTAAATAAAAAAGTAGGAAAAAATAATTGAAATATCCCAAAGAAATGATATAGGGCTATAGTTGCTACGAGTAACCACTTACTAAATTCATCGTTATTAAAAAGGGGTGTAAAAATTAAATATTATGTTTTAATTGTTTGGTTACCTAATCAAAGAGAGGATAGATTTGTTTGATTAATTTGACGCGTCAATTTCGAAACGAATACTTTTAGCTTTCTTAAAAAAAATGAACCAGTTTTTTTTGCAATAATAAGATCTTAGCTCGAGATTTTGTAAATTTAGTGGGAAATAAAATATGTTATGGCTTTATCATAACGTTTATTTAATGTATTATCACAAATTGTAGGTAAAAGAGCAGATTTCAAAAAATAAAGATATTTTATTGTAGATAAAGACACGGGCGAATTTTCTAAATAAAATAAAAAAATGGTATGGCACAATTTACGAAATGTTATATAGGAACATTAATGTTATTATTTAAAAAAAAAGAAAACAAAACGATCTCTTCTTACGGTACCTATTTAAAATTATGGAAACAAAGAGGAGGGTGGATTCAGTTTAACTTTGGAACGCAATTGAGAAACAGCAATGTTTTTTTCATTGTTTGCAAAGCTGTAGACAAAAAAAGCGTATCACTCACTCTGTATAAGAAATAGTGTCATTATTATATTAATTTCAAAAAAGCTAAACTTTTAAAGAAGACTGCATCGATAGTGGATACTAACTATTGAAAGTTTACAATAAAATTAAAAAAGAAAAGAAGACTTGTTGTTACCTAATTAGGAGTAAAAAATAAAAAATAAACTTTGCTTTGCACTATTTTATTTATTTGTGCAAATAAAATACTAAATAGGTTGTAGATGATTCAATAATGTTTTCTTTCTCCGTTTCTATTCATTTTACCTTTAGTAGCACTATTTTTTTTTCTGTAATAAAAACTTTTTTTTTTAACTTTACCTTTCGGCCGGAAATTTAGTTTCCGACGGAAATCGGATGAATCATTTTTGTTTTTTTTTAATACTCAGTTTTAAAACTTTTGACTGCATTAAAAGTATCGCTGTATCATCTTATTTCTGTCACCAATGAGCTAAACTACGTATAACATTAAAAACCCCTTATATTTGCCCTAGAAGGGTTATTGGCTCTGACACCGAATACTTATCAAATCTTTGAAAGGGACCAACCCTTCTGTACTTATGCTTTAGAAATATTGAATACAGGTGTTGATAAATGAGTGACAACTTAACTGTCGAATTAAGGCATGAAAATAAGTTATGGTGACGTTCCGAATTTATGAAAATACAAGCTACGCACGCGTTAAATTCGGAGTTAAACTCCTTTTCCTGTACTATGTAATTATACATGTAAACCTTTTTTTTAATCACTCTATCTATTACCGTATCAAAATCCGTTGCGTAGTTTTAAAGATTTAAGCATATATAGGAACATTTGGACCGAGGAAGCGACTTTGTTTTATACTATGTAGTGATAATAAAATAATAAAAAGGATTACGGCCCAAACCCTCTTGCTATCCGAGAAGAAGCCATCTATCAGGACTGTATTCAGCTATTAGGACACATTTAGGCTATTATTCTTATTTCGGTACCTATACTCGATAGAATGATTAGCTGAAACATTTATTTGTTTATTTAAACGCACTAATCTCAGGAATTGTAAGTTTATCTTTTGTTATGTTGTAGGTAGTCCATTCATTGAGAGAGGCTATATAACATCATCGCGCTACTAAAATAAGCTGCAATAAAAAAATTACCCGAAAACGTGAAAAAATTATACTTTACTTACTTTTACTGATCATAGTTTGATTTTACAAAAATATCTAGCTTTTTAATAGTTTTTATCTCATCGCGCGCGCCCACCGCCAGTAAAGAGAAATACAAGTGGTAATCATTATTTTTTTCCAAAAATGATTTTGATGATTTGATTTTCTTAGTAGTATATTATCCCGCTATAAAACGGCCTTTACCGAGCTGGATATTGCATGAAAGATATTGTTTATCAAACAAAATATGTCAATATATTGCGAATGGGTTGTTTCAAAAAAATCAGTTTTTTAATTACTTTTTAATTATCAGTTCATTTACTACAAATAAGTTTTAAGGCTCTATCAATTATTGTTTAAGAAAAACAAAACAAATCGTAGCAAAATATCTATTGGATTAATTAATAGTGCTGCTATTAATTGAATATTTAAATATATTTTTTGCCAATTAGATGAAAATGAAATTAACTTGGATAAGACAACTTAATCATGTGATACCCATTATATATTTTAGCTTATAGCGTTACAGAGACACTTCTAAGTATAAATAAAGAGTATTCTAGTAACATGAAAATTAAAATAGGTGGTTTTTATTTTTTTAACGGAAAAAAGACTCTAAATGATAGTTAATATTTTACCACTTCGGCATTGAAGTAAACGTAGGTAGAGCGAGAGGAAAAAAACTCCCAGCAGCTGTTTGATAAAAAGTAATGTATGTTATACAGCTTAACTAGGACATGGAAAGAACAATTATAAGACAGCTACCAGGCGTATAAATGCCCCTCCTGAGCTGTTACAAATCATTATTACATTTTGATTATTGTAAATGCCTGTACAGATGTCAATTCCACATCATTTTATCATTAATGTAAGTTTTTAGCTTATAGTTAGCTTTTGACATAAGATTTCCTGTTTGTAAATTAAATTAAAGATAATGTATTGACTTGACTTCGGAATATAATTTCAAATATAACAAAGGACTGACATCCCGACATATGCTTTTAGCCAACTTAAATTTTAAAAATGATAATTTATGGCCGTTTCTAGTCTAAATCTGTGTTTCTAGTCCTTACATTACTATTCGTCTACGTGGACTCCAATTCAGTATAACAAGAGTAGAAAATTGTGTAATGAAATTAAAATGTTATAATAAAATTTCTTGCGTGGCGTTGAAAAAGCAGAAAGCAACTGCGTTATCGAAATATCGATTAAGGGGCTAAGTGGTGAGCATAGCTTTTTACAAAGGATTAGCCCGTGCATTTAACGATTTTCCTTTGGTGAAATTAAAAAAGACTTGAGTATAAATTCTGTTTCACAACTTTGTCTTTGCTATATTGATTACCTATCCCGTAGAAATGAGACTTCTTCCCAAGGTTAAGGTAAAGTAGCCTATATTATTTTTAAGGTGTCAAACTTTTTAAGGTAAGGTGTATAATTTCCGAAAAGAGTGCTGGGAGTTTTTTTCCGCCGGCTTTTTTCTCTCGGTCTACAGTTAGGTAAAGTCGAAGTTTGTAACATTGACGTTCATTAAGTATATGTTACATATCTATGATGAATAAAAGAATTTTGACTTTTGATTTTGAAAACTATATCTATTCTAAAATAAATTAAAATCAGTTTTGACTTGAAGGTAAAACATACGGACCGACAGATATACACATTTACGCATTTATAGTAAGGACGTAAAGATTTAAGGTCACCAAGTCTCTGTAAATAGATTGCGCTTATAGATTTAATTTCATAAGAAGAGAAAAAATCCTTTCGCGCTTGAATATACATACCTAGTAAATATTCTTGATTTGGATAATGGATACACAGAGTGATGTAGCTAATTGGCACGCCATTCGTCGAGTGACATAAGCTAGCAAGAACATTACTTTATCTTTTATTCTTACTGAAGAGATTTAAATAAAACCTTCGGTAGCTTGTACTACAGAATAAAGTTTTAAGATAATCCTTCTTATAGCATTACGACAAAACTGCGTGTATTATAAAATACCTATAGCAAATAAATGGAATACAAATTAATTCATGATTCAACCCCATACGACATACATTCTTAATCTTTATAATTAACCACTTAATCAGAGTTTGCAATTTTGAAAATAAACTTGTCGATAGAGACACAGGTCTAAAACTAATCCGTGCTTGATGAAAATGATTTAGCATAATGTAAAATCTGTAATTCAATTCATTAGCTGGCCGCCAATCCCCCGACCACAGGCGTGCGGCTCTCTCGCTTGCGTATGACAGAATTGCGATATTATACCACACTACACACGTATACATCGATAAGTAATTGATATTGTGAAATAAGATGAATAAATCCTTCGACTGAAGGTTTTCAAGGGAGTGTTTTCTTGGGAAAGTGTACAGAGAAGCGTTCGGTTACGAAAGTGTTGTGATCAATTGTTATTTTAACGCACGAGTCAGATGACATATTTTGATTTAAAGTAAATGATATTTGAAGAGCTGTAATTTAAACATGTGTTGCTAAAGCTATCTTTGCTCTACACGTCGAAATAGTGTTTCATTAAAAATTATAAGTTTTGAATAACTAACATGTATTCCAGTTTAAAGAACGATTCCAATAAACTTCATTGTAAAATCTGATTAAATGAGCTTACTGTGTATCAAAAGCTGCCTGTCTCCCCTAAATCAATGCCAAATAGTACCAGGCGTTCAGAAATCACTGGGAGCTGTAACGCTCCCGGCGGCGGCGCGAAGGGAGGCGCGCCGGCCCCCCCTGCAGATCCCCCTCTCAAGCTCATTGATGCAAGTTTTTCTCGCGCCCTAGTCGATAGATTTAAAATTAAACGTCATCCTTGTTGCGGTTACCGCTTAATTTGTGCAAGCGCTTCATTAAAAATAAATTATTTCTTGCGAATCCAATTTATTTCCGATGTAATGTTTCAGTGACCTTGTTTTCAGGCGCTATTAACAGAACACTTGAGCATATCTTCGGAATCGGGTATTGCGAGGCTGAAGTAGTTTGTATTGGTTTTCAACTTGATCAAGTGTTGGTGTATGATAAATAAGCGGTTCGTTTAAAGTTACAGGAGTTGGATAAAAAAACATTGCAATAAAGCAGATCAGTACCTTCCTTCCGAACAGTTCAGTTAACCGGACCATTTGGCTCAGCTTCAATGCTGGTTTCAACGCGATGGGAATTTAGGAAAGCGGAGTACGTCTTACACAAATATTTCCTGGAATAGCCTTCCAAAATGGCCGCTTGCTAATCCACTTAGCTGATAACCATAACTAGTCGGGAAGAGTTTGACCGTTACGCAGGATGGGATCAACGACTTGTGTCAAGTTTCCGAAAAATGAAAGAGCGCCAAAATTATTGAAGCCTTTTCATTGACGACTCTCCAAGTCTCATATTAATTAACCTTTGTAATGGGGGCGTATTAAGTAACAATCAGCTGCGTATGTAACCAATCAAATCAATGAACAGACAATACAGTTAATTGTTACGTACAGCGTCGTGTTTCCCACATGTGTGTTCTCATGTAAATCAAATATGTAGCAACCATACGTTTACAATATCTATCTTCTACTCTACACTATTCTATTGATACTATTGATTTGTAATATGTAACTAGCACATATAAATGGTAAGCACCTATTAAAACCTCAAAGCACCAAAGTAAATTTAAATTTAATTCTGTAACACGAGAGTACATAACTCTACACGTAATTATGCTTTGGATAACTTCTTTTTTATATTAAAGTAAGATATTTTAGGAGTACACATATTTAATAAAGGTAAAAAAATACTGTTAGAAAAACTACACACCTTAAAGGAAGGTTATTGTTCAAAATGCTTTAAAATATGACCATACTACCATTCATTCTCGTCAGACAAGCCTCATATAATATTTTTGCTTAAACAAAATGCTATCGTGTTACATAATAAACAATGATGTAACTAATGCCTAAGTGTCTCTTGCCAGCTAAACGCCCTTGAAAAGTTTTTCCACAACAGTGAATTTGTATAAATCTAGTTAACGATATAAAGTTACATTGAAGACGACAATGCCAACTAAATGCCGAAGTATTTTTGGTTTTATACAATAAGCATGTTTTTTTGTTTGATTGAAATTAAGGAATTTCAAAAATATCAACCCTAATTTTAAAACTTAAAAGATATAACTAACACAGATCAACTATAAAATATCCTCACTGACCCTCTGTTGACACAAATAACTTGACCAACTAACTTACGAAACAAGTTACCTTTTAACCTAGTCCGTTTATGAAATTATGTCTCCGCAAAAACCATTGTAAATGTCTGAGTCCCTGACATGACATACTTTGTAAGTCCGACAATGGATCGAAAGCTCGCTCTGTGAAATGTAGTCCGTCTTTAATCGGCTTTTCTCACCTCCCTTTATGGAAAGGGCAGATAACACTGAAACACTCATAGGGAGATATATAGGAAAAGGATTTAGATTATAAAAACTGATATTTGTTACTCCTGTTTAAAACTTTCCTGGTATGCGTTTGATTCAAATACAATGTTTATTGTACAATTTAAAACAAACATTTCATGTTTTAACTAACCTTTGAGTAAAGTTGTATGTGTTACACAAAACCCGCTTTACCTACTTACCTTTCTATTAATTACACTACAAAATGCACTCGCACTGTAACTCGGCATTTGCCTCTGATTCCTGCAGAAGCACTAACTGTTAAAGCAAATTTCAATTTTCCTTTTCGAAAAGAAAACTTTTCATTTAAACAACCGCTTTGAGTCTAGACGGGCTACCAGGGTGGCATGAATGCGCGGCGGTGTCCCTGATGCTTACACGTGTCGGTACTACATAGCTGTAGGTGGCTGTAGGCTACATAGCTCGTCGGGTGAAGGCTGAACTGTTACACACACTTCCCTAGTAGCTATGCAGTTCAATTGCGATTCAGCAAACGCAGAATAAACGTGATGCAGCGCAACTTCATAAGCCTCCAACAGAAGCCTTTTATCGAAAACAATTGCACTTTTTGCCTTAGATTTCGAATCGCTTTATATTTCAAAAAAATGAATTGCACGCCGTAAAGCAACTTCATTACAGCGGCTCGATAAAAGGATGATCAAATGTAGAATATTCTAGGGCTTTTTAATTTAAAACTCTTTAAGAATGACTTCGTTATAAATGCCGTTTTTATGTCATGAAAAATGGAACTGCCCATTCTTGTATTAAAAATGTATAACACGGGTTTCGTTACTAGCATTACGTGGCCAATCGTCATGTCAGATGTTGATATAATAATTATACACATTTTTCGTAAAAGCCTATTGATGATGAAAGAATAACTACAGGAGTGCACTATAATTGTCATGTTACGATTTATTGATTATGAGTTAATCGAAGCCGATGGGTACAAGTAAAACGATTTCATTTGGTAAATAAGTTATTGACGATTTTATACTGCGACTAAATAGTGAAATATTCATAAATACGTTGTCTGTCAGAAGTAATTTGGTGCGAAAATAAACATGATATGATTAATCTGCCGTAGATAACAGTTAAAAGAGACTTTTCACGTTGCTGTCAATGATTTATTTAACGGCGGGTGTTTGAAATGGTCACGAAAAACGTTTTAGAGTATGTCAGACTCAAAGTAAGGACTTAATCTAGGACCGGTATTTTATATCATTTATTGATTTTAAATGGCCGTAACATACTTGAAACGTTTTCTGGAACTTGTTCATAGTAAAAGTAACTTTGCGATATCACGGTAAAAAAAATGTATTGATATTTAATGTTCAGGTTGTAAATGAAAGCTGAAAGTTTGAGTTATCTTCATTAGTGCTGTCAAAGTTAGGAACTTCTTGCGTTTTAAGTTAGTTTGTGAAGAGACCAAACTTTGTACCTTGTAACTTTCAGGCATCTATAGTATCTATAGGATATTTACAACAAATTTTGAATCCCTTAATTTGTTCTACCACATTTTAGTTGGCATTAAAAATAATTTATTTTGCCATACCGGATGATTTACTTTTGACCCAAAGGCTCGGAACCCTTTTTTATTTATTAAGTTATCTTCTTTAGTAATCTGCAGTACAATTGCATAACCGTTAATAGTTACTTTGACGATGTTTATTTATTTTAAAATTACAATTGTCAATTATCGTTATAAACTATCACTATAAATTCCGTGTTGCCAAATCACTGTTTACAATAAAAACAATCTTATTTCCGTCATCAGTTTTGTTCAATTAACTTAACATACAAAATCACTTTCCGTTCTCTACGGATAGTTGGTTATAGTTGCTGCGGACGGCCGAAGTTCGAGTCTTGTCGCCGCACGATTGTTGCAGTTTTAGCCGCATACCTGCGACAAAACTTGCAACTACTTACGACAATGTCGGTCGGCGACTACCGCAGATTGTTGCAGCAACACGTTAAGAAGATACGCAGGTTGCAGAGTTCAATACTGTTTGGAATTATTTCGGGCGATTTTGGAAGTGAGAGAGACCAAAGTTAAATGAAAAAACTTTTTTATGGTCAATTGCCTAATAATGTACACGGCTCAATTTTTTTCTACCGAGACAAGTTGGATACTCCATTAATTTAATATAAAAGTTTCTTTCACGTGGTACACGGCTTTATTTTATCTGCGAAAGGAGACTTCAATAGTGAGACGTACATAGGCAATTCTATTATAATAAAAAGAGATGTATAATTAAACCAACTTTTTTTTCATTCTAATATCTTTTTTAAAACACCAACATGATCGGTTTGTTTTTGTTTATGATACAGTATCATAGGTTCAAAACAATTTCGTACCATCATCCCCATAAATACCTACTGGTTATTTAGGAGTAATTTTGTAACTTTCGAGCGATATAAACTACTATCAAAAAACGTTGAAATTCCATTATTTGGATGAAAATATATATTTTGACGTTTTACTCATAGCAGGCATTACAATTTAAGTTACAGAATCACCCCGCTGATCAACCATCAGTTTTCTTTCCCCGTAGAACCGGTGGACTGACCGCTATAGCAATTGATTTTCGAAACACCTAGGTACTTGTAAAATCGTCTTCATTACATAATATAAATCCAAGTCGCTAATTCTGTCTGTTTGTATGTTTGGCCGCTAACTCCTCCTAAACCAGCTGAGGGATTTTAATGCGGTTTTCACCGTACTTTAGGTATTTTTTTCATTAAAAAAAGAAAATTCAGGAAAAGTTTTTTTTTAATGAAATAAAATTCAATGTTTCGAGAACAAGTCGCCCACAATTACACCGTTGCGAAGCGTGGGCTGGTCACTAGTATCATATAAAAAAAGTAAGTATTTAACAATAACTATTCTAAAAATATTTAATTGCAACACAGCATTGTAAGAAAACCAATACTGTATGTAGTGTACTATTTCAGTTCTCATGAATTCAATTGTTGTTAATAAATCAAAGAGGAAGCTAGCCTTTGTTGAGCGTGTAAGGATTCGTGTAAACTTCGCTTTACAGCTGCGACGACAGTGTGCGAGCGGCCTGCTCCCAGATGAAAGGTATTTTGTATTATTTGTACATTTCTTTCTATTTAATGTATAGGGAAAATAAGAAAACATTTAATATATGAAAAAAATATAGAGATTTAATTGTAAGTAATAACTCAGCTGCTGTAAAAAAAGTTTTTGCTAGCGTTAGCTTTTGAAGATTTTATGTAACGGTGCACAAACTACTTTATAAGACGAACTACAATTCAATTGGTTTGTTAGATTTATAGGAGTATTCAGTAGCTACTACGTCGTAGATGGACTACGAAATTATTTTACAGTTCACAACCTTTTTGGTATAAAAGACCTATTCGACAAATATTATTATTTCAAAGGCAAACAGCATAATACAGTTCTAGTAAATACCCTACACAGCGGCCCCGGCGGTTACTAGCGGGACCTCGCTAAGACGACGGATTACGTCACTCGTACACACCTACCTTGTATTAGTAACTGAGAACATACTGATACTTATAATAGCTAATTGTGATATATTTGATTTTTATTTTATAATGTATTTTTTTGGGTTTTCTGGATCGCGGGATACAAGGCTGGTGTTGTGAGATCAATGCTTAAGAATGCGCCAAATTGCAAAGAAAATAAGCTTAAATTTGACTTAACTTTTGTGCATTTATGTGACTTTAGTGTAAGATTTTTAAGGCGTAGTTACTACGGCGTAGATGGACTACGAAATTTGTTGCTGAAATATATGACAGATGCATAGGTTTATATAATAACTTCTTCATCATAATATTGTCAAAATAATATTTTTTTTCTGAAGTTTTAAATATTTATCCAACAGTAGTAGTAGCAACAATTTGAAACATACATTTCTTGATAGCTCAAGCATTTGAAACTTCAAACAGTAAATAAATAAAAACATCAACCTTCAAGTATCTTTCGAACAACAAACTTAACAGAACCGAGCGTGCAGTCACTTTTCCGATAACTTAGTTTAAAAAACCGTCGTTACCAAAACCAATAACGGAGCGTTGTTTCCGCAGTCAGCACTTGTTACTAACAGTTAATTGTTCGACATGATCACGTTCGCATGAAACTGCTGAAAGTCTGTAAACAAACGTATCTTCAGAGGATTTTTCAATTTTCTGTGTTTTTAGTGTTCCGCAGTTAAAGGGTAAAAACGGGACTCTTTTCCTAAGATTTCCTGTCCGTCCGTCTGTCTGTCTGTCTGTCACTAGGTTTTATCTCAAGAACTGTTTTGGTTAGAAAGTTGAAATTTTTCAAATACTAGTTATCTGTTTCCCCTAAACAACAAACACTTAAACAAAATAAACGAAATATTTAAAGACTCACTTACGAAAAACGTACTTTTTCCGTTTTTATAGATAACAGTAGGTTCGGAATCCTTCGTGCGCGAATACAGATCGCACTTTGCTGTTTTTTTTTGTTACTGAACACGACACGTGCAAGACCCTTCATCGAATTCGGCGGTCAGCTACTGGGATGATAGTTCATTACGAACATGCTACTCAATCGAAGGTTCAGGAAGGATTTTGAGAGCCCTTGGTTGGTAACAGTGTAAGGTTAGGCTCGGCTCATTGGAATTGTTAAAATAATGACAAATGAGGTTACTTTAATTTGGGGAATAAGTATTGTCTTAAGATTATTGAAAAAGCATCGACAGCTCTAGTGTGATTGATATCCTATTAAAAATTTACTTATAGTTACTTCTAATTTAAGTATTTTTTTAAAACATTTTGTTCTACCGTTCAATACGAGAATATATACATGTAACACTGTTTAACAATGCGGTATAAAGTACATTGGAGCAATTTTTTTTTGAATCTCCAGTCTGACACCAGTCTCCAACTGTGTGGCCCTAAACTAAGCAAAGCTTGTACTATTATAGGTACCACACAATGGACTAGGGGAGAACCTAGTTACACCCAGACACGAGCCTATATCGAAAAACCATTTTTACGACATTTGGCCCGACCAGGGTATCGAACCCGGAACCATCCGCTTAGCAGTCCAGTATATATGTTACGGCTAATACCCGAAGTGCGGCTACACCTAGTTTTAGCCGGTTAGAAACAACAATAGGTTAGGTTAGTTAGGTTACTTTTTTGATACCACACAGAAAAAGTCGACTAATGATTCAAGCCAGTTTTTATATACATAGGTATAAATTTTTTTTTACAGTTTTCCATATTAAAAACACTTCTAACCGGCTAAAACTAGGTGTAGCCGCACTTCGGGTATTAGCCGTAACATATATACCGCTGCATCACAGAGGTCGTCAATTGCAATTAATGCTGTTACTTCAAATAGCTGCATATTTTTAGATGATTTTAGTAAAAAATAATAATATTTGTATTACAAAGAACAGTAACAAAATAACTTTCCAATTTTATGTTATAAATAAGCGTTAATACATCCTTGAGTATTTGATCCATTTTCGAAGTAATAATAACTCATCTGTGCCCTTTACTCAGCAGTAACCTAGTAATCCATTCCAGTAAAGAATTTTAATGAGTACCTATTTTGCTCTCTTGTAAAAGTGTCGCTCTGTGCTCAATCAAAAGGTTCAAACTTGCAATTGACAACACAAACAAGCAATTTAAAGGGCTTGTGTACGGTAAAACATGAGAGAAAAAATCAAGTGGAGAATATCTATCGGGTTTCATGCTTCTATCTTTATTAGGTATGAGCTGTGATAAACTAACTATATTTTTAAAAAGCGTGATAGGCTAGTGATTAGAAACGGGCTGTCTTTACTGTAGATTCCGATTTTGATCCTAAATTGGGTACCACTAACCTATTTAAGAACTTAATTTTACATTAAATACGGATAATCACAGGAAGCCTTTTGCGATTTAGGGTTCCGTACCCAAAGGGTAAAACGGGACCCTATTACTAAGCCTCCGCTGTCTGTCTGTCTGACTGTCTGTCTGTCTGACTGTCTCCAGGCTGTATCTCATAAACCGTGATAGCTAGAAAGCTGAAATTTTCACAAACGTTGTATTTCCATTGCCGCTATAACAACAAATACTAAAATTAAAAAAATATTTATATTAAGGGGGGTCCCCATACAAAAAACGTGTTTTTGTCGTATTTTTTTGCTCAATATTAAAAACGGTAACAGGTAGACGCTTCAAATTTTCACAAAATATTTACTTGTATAGGTATTACCTTTAAAAATAAATAATTAAATAACAATAAAGTAAATATTAAAGGTAAATATCCCATACAACAAACGTAATTTTTAAGTTATTTTTACTCGATCTTAATAAACAGGTAGAAAATGATGTTACGGAACCCTTCGTGCGCGAGTCACACTCGCACTTGGCCGGCTTTTTAGTATTCGTTATATGAAAGGACAGTCCGTACTAATCCAGCGTGTTGAATTGTGGCTCAAACCCTCTTTCTATCCAGAAAAAAGGCCTGTGAATAACTTTTGAGGTTGTCAATACATGTTTTTTGTAATATAAAAATAATAATAATATAATAGTTAATAATAAATCTCCAGAATAACATACCAATTATGTGGCCCTAAAGTAAGTTGCAGTAAGCACTTGTGTGTGGTACCACATAATGGACTAGGGGAGAACCTAGTTACACCCAGACACGAGCCAATATCGAAAAACCATTTTACGAAATTGGCCCGACCCGGGGATCGAACCCGGAACCATCCGCTTAGCAGTCCGGTATATATACCGCTGCACCACAGAGGTCGTCAAAAATAGCCAAGCTGCACCGCGATGTAAATTTTGTTATTTAAGTATTTCAACGTTTTGTCGGTTGTTTTGTCAACCTTCCTCCTTTCCTAGATTAACTTAATGCAAACTCCTGCTACGGAATTTCAAGACTTAACGAACTGAATAGAAAAGAAATAGAGTAGGTATCCAGACTTGTATAGATAAAACTGTGTGTTTTTGTAATATGTATAATACCTACTACTTACCATAGATTTATTATCTTCGCTCTCGCTCTTGAGAGCGAAGATAATAAATCTATGCCTACTACATTGGGATGAATGTTGGGCTAACCAAAATCTTTAGTTATTAGTTCTATGGAAATTTTGTTCCACAAACACTTTCTTTACGCGGAAATTAAATTGGATATATTCTCATCAACGAATTCTAAAGATATTTTGAATTTACCAACTTTTTAATATCTCTGTTTTTTTTAAACCAATGTTGGCCATCAGTGAATGAAATTAAGACGGTACCTTGAACTAACGCAAATAAAAAAACGTGAAACTCCGTGTTCTAGAATACATTTTTAAATTTTACTGGGTTACGTTCGGATACGTAACACGTGTCAGCAGCCAGTACCTACGCAGAGATGTAGAAACTGGATATAAAGCATTCCTTTTTTAATATAAAACCTATGACCTTTGCTTTATACCTGTGCTTTATACTTACATAAAACTTTGAATATCGAATGAAATAAACACATACTTAAATAAATGATTAAAGCTTTGATGATGAAGATTCAATTTTTTTTTAAGTTACAATTAAGCGTGAATATTTTAAATGCACAGAGACTCCGAGTACCTGTTGCGCTTTCACGCCTAAACCAATTAACTTATATTTACGAAATTCAGTTAAAATAGACCAGACTTGGGAAAGGACAGAGGCAATTTTTCACTCCGCAAAAAATCTGTGAAGGGCTATGCGTTCTTTTATTGTGAAAAACTTATATTACATCACCATATTTCAAGCTGTGGGTGGAAAGTCAGTATTCCATATTCACGCGCCTCAGTACAGCGTAACATGAGTATCACGAACAAAATTAATGAGTTAACTTACAGGTTAACAAGCTGTTTGTAAACTGCGCTAACTACCTGCGTTTTAACATTTTTCAGTTGCATGTTTTGCCCTGAAGTGGCTTTACATTGGGCCTGAACAATTTAGTTAATTCGTTTGCGAATGCCGGCATTTTACAGCAATTGTGGAGAGAGTGCCGGCTGCCAAAATGTTGCGGGAAATAATGTTATCTGTGAGCGTTTATCTGTAACCTATGTAGGGATCATTTTGTATTTGCATTTGAAAGTATTCATTTATATCTGGTTTATTATGTAAAAGTGTCCAAGCTGAAAGTAGACTTTTTGTAAATTCCTTTTGACTTTGACTCTTTTTTTATAAAATTGCCTCTTAATTGTTTATTAATTCCTTGTATTAGTATGTTTATCGTTAGTTCTGATAAGTAATTGACGTTTACTTAATATACCTACTTTTTTATTTTCTTTTGCGAATACACTATGCTAAACATTTATAAACTTTCACGAAACCTTTATTGAAATCTGTTATTAATGAGTGATTCGAGAAATTAAGACAATATTTTATGTAATGGAACTAAATTTATATGTTTAATGTTCATTTGTTTTCAACAAGTAATACAATTATGCTTTTACACTTCATATTTGGCCGCTCTCCAAAGTCAGTACCTGGGTTAAAAAGTAAAAACGAATATTGTGGGATCCAAAGTAGGTATGTAATAATTCTATTTAACGGTTTTATTTATTGTTCCTATTATCCAAGATGGAAAGATTTTTTTATTGATATTTTAAAACTCTTTTTAAGTACCTATCCGTGACCATGTCTATTATATTCAAGTTATTGATTAAATTAATATATTTTCCTAATCCTTAAAGTTCTTTCCAAAAACTTCGTTGACATTCTTAAATGTTGAAATTTTGAACAGCTACCTATAACTGTAATGGTCTGCAAAATTTCTATTTGCCACATATGTAACCTCTACAAATGACTTCATTTAAACACACTTGTATATAGTTGTTCGTAGGGTACCCTTAATTAATTCACAGCTTGTCCACTCCGTACAAACCTACATTTTCAGTAACAGCCACAACAATTAGGTATGTAATCAAACTCAAACAGACCATTACGTAGCCAACCACATTTTACACAAATGTAAGCAATTTTACTGAATTTTACATTAATTTACTGGATCGAGAAGCACCATTAGTGCCACTAGTTTACGGTCTTGTTAAATTTGTTGATTTGTTAACATTTCAATAAATACATTATGTTTAGTTGAACTCCTTCAGTAACATATGATAAAATGAGTGAAAGTAACTTATTGTAATAAATCATCCAGCCATAAAATCATTAAAAAAAACGTGTAATTGTCACCCAAAGCTAGACTTTGGTAATTTTTTTTACCAAAAAATTAGATAAACTTAAAAAAAAAAACAACAATACCACAATAACCCAGCCCTGCTCATACTCAACTGTAACACAGCCAGTGTAGCTACGGTTCAAGTAGGTTACAACTGCCAAAGTATCAACTTCCCCCCCCACCTCGCTGAGGTCAGTAGGTGCGGGACACTCACTAACGAAATACATCGACTGTGTAATACTTTTTATAGACAGAGTTACATTGTCACTAGATATGATTGATGTAGCAACTTTCATGAAAATTCAATAGTCAAAACAAATGTGGGCCTTGTTTTATATAAGATAACTTATAAATTATAAGTTATAATTTTGGTATAAGTTATACACCTACTTCTAATAGTCAGGTTAATGGATAAAGGGTTTTTATTATTAAATTATTTAAATATATTGAAATAAAATTATCAGTTCTAAATTCCTAAATGTTAATATTTAACTTTTTTTTAACTGTTTTGGTATTTTCACAAAATTTTAAATTGTTCAGAGCGGAATTAAAATAAACAAAAAAGGTATTTGCATAATTGTTATAATCTTCTTAACTTTAATGAACTAGAACTTTTCTTCTCAAGTATATATTTATTTGTGCCCTATAAGGTTTCTCTTGGTAGTACTCTAAAAGGCAGTATAAAATAGAAAGTTAGAATAATCAAATTAACCTCTGTCAGGACAGCCTAGATAGTGGCTATTACTTGAGACGATTGCTAAATGTAATTTACCGATACAGAAATGTAAAATGCAGACTGTTATTGCTTTTTTACATTTTTTTATTAAAAGTCTAGTCAGCCGTAATGGGATTTTATAAATACTGATGAAAAGTGTTCGAAACAGCACGTTAAAAGGTAAACTTTTTAATAGGCAAACTTACAAAGTACCTTAATAACAAGCCCCAAAATACTTAATGTCTTTTTTAATAAATTATTTTGTTTTATTTTTAACTTTTTTTTTAGTATAGTGACTATGTCCTTACATATTAAATACTGAAATGGTAACCAAAGTGTTTTCTGCTCAACTGTACTACCTGCTTTGTTTTGATTCGTTTTACTTATCCGGATTTGTTGGATAGCTAAAGACTTCCAGCAAAAGTCGATAAATGTGGGTTGCATTATAAAATCTATTTTTAATCTGGAGTACCTGCTATTAATATAATACTAATACGTATATTGTAGACAACTTAGAATTTACCTCCCCATTTCATCGTGTCGTAAGAGGTACAAAGAGTTAAATCACAAAAAATAGTGTGTGAAATTACATTTAGTACCACTGTTGGTGGTTCAATTCCAATCTAACTTAATCAAAAGTTGACATTTGGTTTATAAGATAACGATTCATGCACGTTATTCGGTGTTAAAAAAATATTCAAAGTTTATTTTCCTATTTTGTCACTGATTTCTTAAACTTTTTTAAGTTGTTCAATTGCACCATATTTTTAGAGTGGTAGAGTCTAGCTGTAGGCTCTGTTTACAGCGATTAATGGGCTGATTCGACCGGTGAAATACCACCGTCGCACAGAAAACCGACGTGAAGAAGGGACGATGTTCCTGCGTTTCATTCGGTGAGTGCGATATCCGCTGCCCAATTTATTCAAAGGCCAGCAACGCACCCTCAATACATTTATGATTGTTGGTGTATATGGGCGGCGGTGATCACTTACCATCACGTGACCCGCTTTCTCGCTTGCTAGCTCCCCTCATTAAAGAAAACCGAAGTTTTAAACTTTAACGACATTTGGTGTAATTCAAATGTAATTGATAAGAGACGTTTTTTAGTAATAACACTATAAGTAAGCTAGAAACATGTAGAGAGAGAATATGTTTATTATTGTCAACAAACTAGTCACCCGTCTAGTAATTAGGTAAAGTTTTTACCGAAACTACTTACTTTTTACTATCAAAATAAAAAGACATTCCAATTATTAATAAAAAATAAATGTATTTATACTTTTGAGAGATTAGATATAAAGTATGTTTCGACTGCAACTTGTACTAATTAGTATGATTAAAGTACTCTTTGACAGAAGTTCTTTACATTTGTAATCAAAAGCATTTCACAGACGAGGCTTTCAAATTCAAAATACAGGTGAAATTACATCAGGTCCTTTCGAACTAGTTATAATTGCACAAACTTCCTAACTAGGTACCAGCTATTTTCAATTTTCCAATACTTCGAAGGCAATAACGCTATTCGCCCTTGGTGATGGGACAAGGTGCCTTTATAAGCGTGGCCATTAGATATGCTTTGATTTGTGTAAAAATAAGCTTGATAATTAGTATCTAAATCCCTTAGGATTTAAAAGTAACAAAAAAATATTGAAAAATTAAATTTTCATATTATTATATAAAATATTGAAAAATAAACCGAAAAAGATTTTCTACAATTAAGTCTTAATTGTGAATAAGTAAGATGTATAAACAACTGAAAGAATCACATTTTTCGTCAATAGTACCAAACCAATGATGTTAAAATCCAATTTGATTTCTATTTTGCTTTGATAAAGTTAGTTAGGAAGCATGTTTTAAAGCCTGTAGTCCTGTATCTGTCGGCACCAATTAGGGAAATTGTATTTGTGTATGTGTGAATATGTGTACGTATGTATGTGTGTTATACCTCATCTATTGTGTGTGACGTAACACACATGCTTGTTTTAACTAGTGATTTGTTTAACAAACCCGGAAATACGCTGATAGAAGATATAAGTGTATGAAATTACAGGAAAGTACAGCACACAATTTTCCAACCCTTTGTTATAAAAAGTATTTTTGTTTAAGTTTAAATTTAAACTTGCCTAATCAAATTTGAAAATCAATGACAAGACCTTATTTGAATGAGTCATCATATCAATCGCATATTTTGTTTTATCAAAAACAGAACACATGCAGTGTTTTTTATTTCCCATATAAAACAGTCTCAAAAGTTCAAAAATGCTCTAATAGATCTATATCTCTAATACCTAGGTATAATTTGTTTTTCCGCTTAATACACAACAATTGATAACCTTATTATTATCTGTCGGCGGCATCCCGTGACGTTCATATGAAAATTTATATCATCGATTTGTTTTGTTTAAAATATTTCCAGATCCACGCTTCTGTAAGAGAAGGCGAAAGTGGTGTGAGGGTATGTTTATAGGGCGCTTGTCTGTGTGAGTGCGCCACGTGTAAACCGACCGCCTAGCTGTTTCTGAGCGCCTGGTACTCTGCTCGGCGCGCTGTAAACGAAACGGCTTACGAAGGCTTTCCTAGAGAAAAGCTCATTTAGTTTTTAAATTATTCTTCGATATTCGAGAGCTCGGTTGCATAAGCAAACGACGTGATAACGATAACACCACGTAGGTAATAGATTCTAAAGATTTTAAAGTTTGTTTTTTAAGAAAAATCTTTTAAGGTCTTCTACATTGAATATGTTATTATTGGTAACATAGTTTTATTTGTAAAAAACTAATAACCAACATATTATTAAAATACCAACCAACAATCATATTTATACATATAAAAAGCAAATCAAAGAACCATAAATCATTCAACCTTTTCTTAACGATCGGGTACGGGTAAAAATATCAGAACTATGTATGTACTGTCAGCCAATTACGCTGTTTGAACGTTATTAGTTTATCCAGGAAATATATTGCTGACTTGTAAGGATACTTAGGGAGTAAGTTATGTATGAGGGAGCAATGGAGTAGGTATGGGTAATTTAGCTCGCAATCAGTGCTCTTCATGGCAATCCGCAATCATAACTGAGTAGTGAGTACGGGGCGCAGCGAAATAGTTAGCAGAGTGTAACCGCGGCGGCTCGGACCTAAATTCACTTCGTAAGAGCTTCGTGAGGCAATTTTAGTTCATTTAATTGTTACATTATTGCTCTTAAAGCCGTAAATAAAGCTTCGTTTAGTGAAACATGATAGGTACGGTAAATTTCAATTTATTTTATTTTTATTTCGGCTATCCTTATTGATAGACCCAAGAGGCTTTTTACCTTTTACAAAACTACATTTCAAAGAGTTGTATAGAGCATGTAATTCAAAGGCTGCTGTAAGTTCAAAGTCATTTCTACTCGGGTTCAATAGTGAGCGTGAGGCCGGTTACTGCTGTCTGATTTTTGAACCTTTGCCAATACCCACTGCCAGACTCTCCGAACCTTTAGCTACTCTTTGCAGCAACCATTCCCAATATATGTGCACGGGTTCTCGTGTATATCATTCAAGGCATCAACAATAGTTTTTTAACCAAATACGTAGTCGAACCAATCAAAATTAACGCAAACAGCAAATCAATAGTACAAATTGTAACAAAAGGCTATCTCGTTTATTATTCAAATCTATACAGGGTTACAGCAAAAATGTAAATAAACATTTTGGCCGCAGCCCAGGCGTAAACAATAACTTGATGTGACGGGTAATTTTGTTTTATAGCTTCGGTTCGCATCGTGCATAACTTTTAGACATTTGAGCTTGAAAAATTTAATGTGAGTTTGCCAAAAACTATAGTTCAGACTTCGGCAAACAAGTCGGAGAGAACAGTTGTTCTGTAAAACTTACAGTTTTAATGGTTATGCACGCTGGTTGCTAAATTAATACCTCCATATTGGTCTTTACATTAAAAATTTGTGGAATGAAATTACACTTAACTGCTTGACGTTCACCGCTCTCTTCGATCTATGCCAGTCACAAAAGAAGCACGAAACACATTACAAGTTATGAAAAACCAAAACTCTACCAGCAGTTTGCTTCAGCATTTTTCTATTCCTTTACAACTTATTTCCAGCCCTGGCACACGATTCTCGGAAAAGGGTGCGCCATATTACGTCCTGTTTGCAATTCTGCGTAAGTAACAAGCGAATAGATAAATACAAGATTGAAACGACCCCCTGCTGTGAATTACAACCAAGAATTGCATTCTTACTCCGACAGTTTTTATTTTATGTTAAGTCGTTTGTACGCATTCTTAAGGAATAAGTAAATGCTTTATAGATACCTAGTATACTACACAATACATATAGAGTATACTAGTGGCCTCCCGCGATTCCGTTCGCGTAGAAGTCGGTTTCCCGTGGGAATGAAAAGTTTTCCCGCGGTAAAAAGTACCCTATATGTTAATTTGATTTATAAGCTATATTACTGTAAAGTTTCATCAAAATCCGTCCAGTAGTTTTTACGTGAAAGAGAAACAAACATCCATCCATACATCCTCACAAACTTTCACATTTATAATATTAGTAGGATTATACCTTTTTATTGCATAAGTTACTTTCCACTTTCTTTCCTTTGAACAATTAACTTAAATACTTGCTTTAATAAATATATAGATAATATTAATGTACATAGGTACATGGTGTGGACTAAGACATGATTAATTTTTATATTGTATGCACTTGTCCATTGATGATGGATGGCCAGTTGCCTTACCTGTGTCATGAAAGGTTATAAATAGGTACATTATATTATATATTCTAGTCCAGGGATTACATTTATCACACATAAAAGAGACAAAAATTAAAACAAATAAAAAATAAGGTCCGATATATTTATCAGACACATTAAAAGTTGGACAAGTAACAAGTTTCAGATTGTCCGCTTTGTAGGTAATTCTTGACAAAAAGGCGGTTTGACAAAATAATTACGAACTTTTTGACATCAGAAAAAAAAACCCTGGCCGGCGACAAATTCTATTTCGGAACTTAAAACCGAAGCGTTTCGAAATTCAAACTCGACAATGAAGTTCTAACAGCATATTCGATAGTTAATAGTATTTGTTTGCGAGCTGTTGGCGCGTAGGCTGCGTCGGTGATTGTTTCAATTGTTGTGGCGGCGCGCGCGGTCAATTTGATGCATTGTTACAAAATACACGCATGTAATGCGATAGTCGATACGTGCGCGATTTTACCGATATTCAGCATTAATGTTTGCACTACTGTTTGCCAATCACGTTTTGATTTGAGCTAAAATATTTGTTGTTATTTTATCTAGTATGGTATAATAAAAACTATTTGTTATCACGAAAAAATATATAGGTACATACGTCTTTTCGAGGCGCAGCTGATTGTTGGCTTTTAGCCAACTTGTTATTTAAAGCGGAAACATGTAAACGATCAAAGACTGATAAAATTACATCAGTTTTCTCTCACTTTTATAAAAATAAAATGTACTAAGAAAATCATAATCATAAATTCATGTTATAATATTAAAAGTCACTTCGAAAAAAAATTACGAAGTAAGTAGTATTAAAATTATTTACGAATGAATTTACCCAAAACTCTCAATATGTGTGTTATAAATATAATTGCACAATTGTCATATACAGTAAGTTTTTCAGAACCCCGACTCTATGAAGCAGAAACGTGACGCAACTGTCAATGTTATTTGATATAAACTCCTGTGGGTTTTAATTAAAAATATTATGAACACCCCGCATACAGGGGGCATTACGAGAATTGCGAAAAAACGTGACAATTGTGTGTAACTTTGTTATTTTGGGAAGCTTTTGTTTTTATTGATTTTTGGTGGTAAGCTGAAACTTGGTTTAAACTAAAAGTTTTTACAACGTACATGATGGAAGTCTTTCGAAGGAGGACAAAATTACGTTTTTACATAACTATATTTTTTATTGGGATTGTTGAGTTTCGATAAAATAACATAAATCCCAAATAACTTTGGATGATAATCCGATACAAGTGAGGTTGGGTGTAGTGAAGTTGCAGTGAATAGCTGGCACTGTGTAAGGGCTGGTTTGAGCCATTTCAAGAGAAAACTGTTATCTGTATATGTAACTTATTAACCTGTGAACTTATCAAACACTACTGTATAATTATTTCTCTTTATTATTACCTAGGTCATAAGGTCTAGTTTTATACAAACAGACTGCAAAAGCGTACCAAGACAAAAAACGATCGATATATTTTGCAAAGTTAATATAGTGCTATTACATTTTACAACTTTACAGACACACAAATTGTAGCTTGCATGGATTTATTTTGAGCAAAACTGCGTAAACTGAGCCAAATAGTTTCTACCGTGTATTTTAATGTAAAACGGAAAGAATATCAACTCATATTGAAAGTATTTACAAACATATCTACTCTTATTTGCTTTTTAAGATTGAGTTACTTTGGCTTACTAAAAGCTCACATACCAAACAAGCTCAGATTTTACTCACACATTCTTTCAAAAAAAATTCACACTCGTTCAAAAAAACGACTATTTTATAGAAATATATTCACTTCCAACGAAGGATCAATATCTCATAAAATATGCTTTCCTATGATAAATTAATTTCATGGCTATTACAACAAAAGCAGTAGGAAAACTTTAGAAGTTATTGTGCATGTAAAACTTGACGAATTTGGCCCTTTGCCAAAAAAGTAAAAAAAAAAACACTGCAAACATTTCTATGTGTGTAATATAGTTGTAAGGCATGCTGTTTAAATAAATAAGTGACTATTCCAAAATTAAAAAATAAAATATTACATAAAAAAAGGTATTGTGAACATTGTTAACGAAGCAATTCAATTGTATAATGTTAGAGCTTTAGGTATTTCAATATGGTTTATTTGTGTATTGGTATATATAAAACTGTGGCGACAGGAAAATAGCCTACAGGCAGAATAGAAACTAGAGTATCCGAAATTCAACATCGATTTGATTTAAAAGTAAGGGCTGTCAAAGATTGATTGCATATTTTTTAATCTATGTATACAAATTGTTATACACGACAATCATTTTTTTAATCCGTCACTGTAAACTTGAAAATGTTTCATTATTAAGTTGCTAAGTCAAGTTTTTTATTTGTCATTTTCTTTCCTTGCCCATTGGAATTGCTGTAAATAATATATGGAAACTGCTAGACTTCATTCAAAGGGAATGATGAATACATTTAAGTAGCCTGAACATTTTCATACGTAGGCACTACTGCCCTCATAAACTATAACAGTTAGAAGCAAGTGCTAGAGGCACATGCTTCAGTTTTCCCAATCGACAACCCTGCACCAGAATTGACCATTTAGCTTGTACGGTTACAATTTGAGACACGGCCATCGTACCTGTCGGCGCCCAGCCTGCGGCACTACGTATGCATATATTTACATGACAAAGAACCTACGCCAATTAACAGTCGCCGAAAGGCTGATCAACCTCATTTATCAATACATGGATTAGGAACATACACCTATTGTTTGAATGCATAATGGATATCTTGTAGTGCGGGGACGTAATTGATTTGTTGGCTTGCGGATGCGGATACGGACGTTACGGTCGGGACATGGAATTGATTTGGAATTAGCCACCAAAATATGTGTCAGGGTGAGCTTTGTAGTTTGATTTACGTGGTGTTATGAAGATAATGGAAACTAAGTGATAGACAAATTTTTTGTTTCAGTTCGTAATAAAATGATAAAGGTTATACGAGGGCATTTGGACAGCAGGACAACTTTATTGTATCATAATTTCTAAACTTTTTATCTTTTACAAAAACAATTTGCTACAAACACGCCTAATAATGTAAAAATATGTCTGAAATTTTACGATCACGGCTAATGACATATAAATGAATATAACCAAGTAATAACAGATATAATTATTTGATAATCAGATTATAAACACAATAGTTCTAATCTACATTCAATATTCATGGTTCAACAATAAATTCCGAATCGAATCATACATAAACTAAATAAGTTCTTAATTGTAACCTCTATACTAACCTTACACAAGCGTGTTTAATAACTGCAATAACTACAAAATCAAGTTTGTTACAATAAAACAACTACATAAGACATCTACATCACGAAAAGATACACTAAATTAGACTTCAATATGAAAAAGCTTTCAAGCGAATAAAATAAGGCGACTCCAATCGACTTTTCCACGAAGTGACTTGAAGCGAGGAGGCAGTGTCACTTGTGACGTCGATATATCTACCTTATCGGAAATGCAGTACGTTTTATATCAAGATCTATCCATCGAGGTTTCCAACTCTATATCACGATGTCACTTGTCAAATTACCCTTCGTTACCTACACCCTAAAGGTTAGGTATCCGACGCGAGAACTTAAAATCCGCGCAAAACCCCAACACTAATTCAAACCTCATCAATATTTCAACCATTCCACATTTACGAAATTGATATTCCTTTGTCAAAAAAACGTAACCCGTTTATCACGGGATTTCAATTTGTGTGCTCATAACTACATTTGTGCGGAACCACGTGTCCTGTGACATGCAAATCTTGGTGATAGTATTAAATCCTACGAATCCTAAAGGGGTCGGCGGGTGAGTCGATGCAGGTAAATTGATGTAACTATAGGGGAGGCTCGGCTCCAGTGGACAACACGCTTGTCCGCACACATTCTTACATTTGTGAACGTTATTTCTAGAGACATAGGAGTCAGAAGAGCGTGCACAATCTCGCTCATCGCTTTGATAATTCTATTGCAAACACCTTTGTAGCGTTGCTCCGATTGCAATTAAGTTATCCTTTATTGATATTCTCAATGATGGTCGGATAACTAGCTAAACGACATCTGTTTTTCTTTTTATGCTTTTAGACACATTTTCATACATGCAATAAAAAAATTACCTGATTAATATTAAGAAGGTATACCTACTACTATAGTACATATGACTATAGTTAGTTAAATTCTCGTGTGTTAAACCTAATCAGCGGGCAAAACCACGTGTTGCTGAGTGGATTACAGCAAAGCTTCACAGATAGCTACTTACTTGCTACGAGTACTTACAAATAGAGCGGCGTGCAAATATTGGGTTTGACGAGCAAGGCAAACTTATTTTGTTTTTACCGGCACCTTGATTTTTTTTATTCGTCATCGCGTCATTACAATTTTAAAAAAAGTTTAATATTTTGAAAAAAAAAATATACCTACTACACATGGCGCGCGCTGTCAGTTAGTACTTGGCTTGACACGCTGCCTAGTGTCTAGATGACTCGTCCATTTAATTATGTAACAAAGAATCCAATCGGAAGTTAACCGCAAAAAGACTTCAAAAGACGTTGTGATGGATTTTAATAACTTAGGTACTTGATGAGATTCACTGAACTTTACCTTAAGTAAAGATTACTTTTGATATTAATAAGCATCGTAGCTTAAACTGACCTGCAACGTATATATTTAAATGTTCCTCTGCAAATCAACTTTTAAGTACCTAGCCAGAAGTATTTTTTTACGGAAATTTGACGTCATACAAGAAGGCATTTATAACTTTAATAAGGCAGGTTTTAATGAAATACTTAGTATAGGTAATTTTAGCTGCACTTTTAAATATAATTGGCTAAATACAAACACTTTATATTTTTTGTTTTATCAAACTATGGGGGCAAATATGATATCACATGAGCTGATATCACAGTAAAAATTAGACCCATAGAAGTTAAAAAGTTTGAGCATAAAAACCAAAAATATTTTTACTTTAACCCCTGAAGAAAAATCTTTCACGCTTTATAACTTTAATGAAAGCATTATGAACGTGACCTTCGCCTCTGTATAAACTTTACCGACATGAATACCAGTATCAAGTTACTACAAAGAGAGTGACAAGTTTCCCTTAAGGCTTGTTTATATTGTTTAACCCGATATAAAAGTTCTGTCTCCTAACACTATGATACGCATCTATTGTTGAAAGCTACTTAGGTAGACACGTCAAGCCTTTGTGCCCGTCTTACATGACAAAGTGAAGTGTTTACAATAGGAGAAACACAATATAGGAACAGCTTAGGTGAGATCATAAAATCTTTATAAAACAGAGAAATTAAGTTGATCTTGATGTACTTAGGAAGGAATCTTTTGTTCAACATTTTTTCGCTTGTATCTTATAGGTATATTTTATATCATCAGAAACGAAACTGTTGTATTAAACCAAATGGCTTATTCCGTAGGAATGGGGTAGGTACTTTCCCGCGGTAAGAAATACCCATAACTTTTTTGAAAACGTTTTTACGCCTATGTACGTACTCGTATGTTCGGCAGGATCAATGTCGTAGTAATAGTGAAAGATTTTTTCAAAACGGTCTACCAATTTCGTTACGAAGCCTGTGTAATCCAAACAAACAAACAAACAAATTTTTCCTCTTTATAATAGTCGTATAAATAAGATAGACAAAAAAAAATGAATAAACTTCTCGTAATTAATTTGTACTTCTTTTGTTTTCAGGTATACCAGAACATCATGCTATACTAAGGTTAAGTATTGAACGATCACACATAAATTGATATAGGTAGGTATTTATTTCATTAGACACACACATTAGCAAGCCAGCACCGTTTTGTTAACACATCTCTGCCGTAATTTTATCAGAACTACACGAGTTCTCCATTCAAACTGCACGAACATGACAAACATTCAACTTTTAAGTACTTACTTGTTAGGTACCTTCCACGTCAACGGCCGAAACTTTCCGACTATATTATATGCGGAAATATTGTAAGCACACTCACATACACGACCTCACCTACACAGCTACAGCATTCGAACTCTGCCAGCAATGAAGTTCACAATTTAAAATCGACCTCTACACTCTGTCTGGCCGCCTGGTACTGGTTGTAACGAAGAGGTGGCACAATCCATTTTGATGACCCTTCTGTTCCATACACAAACCGCACACATGCGTGTCCTACATAATTCATGGTACTTGAGCAAGTGGTTTCCAAATTCGCAGGGTAATTAGCCGACATACCAAATTAATAAGGCCAAACCAGCTAAATCGCAGCTGATTGGACTTCAAACCTGAAGAGGCACGGATGAATCTGACTACTAAAGGTATGTGGCGACAGTTTGGACCAGACAGATCTGCCACGCGAAAGTGTCCTTTAATAAGTCCTGTTACACACACAAGTAACTGCATAACTTAAAATAAAATACACAAAAAATAACTCGAAAAATACGGCTAAACTTCACATTGCATAAACTGAAATTTTCCAAAGAGTTTGAACAGTTTTCATCCTAAAATAAATTAACGTTATCGAAGCTTATTTAACTAATAACTAATTTAGGTAATAAACGACGTAGACATAAACATTAAAACAGCATTAGTCGGATCTATAAAACCTTAAAATATTGGGTTGTAATAATAGACATTTGTATAACTACAGCAATATTATGCGGATGGTAATAGACCAATTCTTACTAACAAACAATGTATTATCACAAACAAAAATCTTGTCAAAATTCTACTGTCTAATTCTAAGCATAATGTGTGTCTATTATAATAATAGGAAGCAATTATAATATGGAAAAAAGGCAAACCATACAAAAAAGGCAAATATAAAATCTGAAAAAAAAAAGAAAAAAAAAAAAAAAAAAAAAAAAAAAAAAAAAAAAAAAAGTTATAAATTGGCCATATAGCATCGTAATTAGCATAAGTTTACTGGAACCTGTCTACTCTGTTCTACAACAGCGCTGTGCGCTGTCGAAACTGTACTTTTAAAAATTTGTAATGTAGTAAATATCTTGCTGTAATAATTATCCTGTATGTAATGTCCTTAAATAAATAAAAAACAACCTCTCCACTTTCCTTCTCCCCCTATTCCCCATCGTCTAGACGAGTTGTAACTCCATAGTTATGACTCTATAGATATATATCAAACAATCACTCGTGAATAAACTTCTTACGCAAACACAGGCTTTGACCACCATGTCAGAGGTACACTGCTGGAAGTACAAAAAAAAAAAAAAAAAATAATAGACATTATAATAAAATTTATCTTAGGGCTATTATATACTCATCGTTGTTTCAGTTAATCTGTCAACTGAAGTGTTAGTGCATGTTACAAGATTATCTCCGACTCATTGCACATCATAAAATATCGCTAATACTGTATAGACTCGTTAAATATACTAACATTTTACATATAGGGATGTTCGTTTGATACTGGGGGCGATACGGGATATCGAGGGCTGCAGTTATATGGAAAAAAGTGAGCTTGAAACTTACAACATATTCAGAGTTCGGTCTATATATCGGTACAATAAAAAACCTAAGTTTGATAAAAAAGAAAAACTCAGTTACATTGTGCGAAGATTTTAGGAGTTTTATAAGAATGTTGGTGATATTTTATAGTTAGAATAGAATTCATGCAATTTGATAATTTATAAACCGATCAGAAAGATGAAAATTTAGGACTAAAATAATAATTTTCAATTTCTAATTTCTGAAACTTTTTAATTGCCGACTCTTTTTAATAGTGCTTCCAAACTGAGAACTTTTATATTGCTCATTATAAAAATATTAAGTACTTCTTAAAACAACGATGTAAAACAAAGGGGCACGTCAGGGAAAGTATTGAAATTAAAAACAAAAATGTGTAAACAAAAGATCTCTACATATTAGATACCTAAATATAAAACTATTATCGGTAATCCTATTGAAATGTATCGCGTGGGTAATGGAAAGAATCACCAGGTGTCAATTAATTGGTAACTTACTGCCACCATTTAAAATGAGAAAGTTGGCTTGTTACGTATCAAGAGTGTTCGAACCTTTGGCGTTTTATCTTTCGTGCTCTCACACTTTTGTCACAGACAGGGAAAAAATATACTTTAATATAACTTCTTAGATTTACGCGATTATTATTACTTGAAATTAAACTCATTTTAACGGGTTTTACGCAAATGCCGTGGTCACGGGTAGACTGACCTACCCGTAGTCTACCCGTGACCACGGCATTTGCAAAAATGCCGAAACATCGGAAAATCAAAAATAATAAAATAAACGCGTAAAACACGTTAAAATGAGTTTAATTTCAAACAATATACTTTAGCCAATGCAGACTTTAAGCGCGATTCCGAATATCTATGGGGGTAAATAGCTTGTCTCTTCGAGTCGCCACCGTATGGTTGTATCTACATCACAACTACATGGAATTCTGTATTAGATTAGACAATCAACATACCGAAGCATATAGCCAACATTTTCAATAATCGCTCTCAATGCCGCAGGACATTCGAACATGTCCATTCGACTAAAAACAACCATTCGCATAATGTCCAATCTCCCGTCGCATGTCTAAAGTCCTAGCATATATATAATTTACTATTCAATTCAGAACGCTAAAGTGTGTCGTTAAAATAATCCTTATGTTAATAATAAATAAACAATATTAGCTGCAATAACAGTTATGATAATATGTATCGGATTTTTTAATGAGCGTAGGTAAGGCTGATTTAACATTTCTTAATAGGGGAGCGAGGGGCTTGTTGTAACAGTTTTCAGTAAAACTAGTATATCTTGAGATCTATTGATTCAATTTCTACTAAATAAAGATTGATGGATACTGTAACTCTTCCTCTACCAAATCAAGTAAAAGTAAAAATAATATCATAACTATTGGTCATTATTTAACAATCAATTATTTTCTAAAAGAAGTGCGGTGTTACAACTTACCTCGTGCTTGGGGCAAGTTGTAACGTCTACCGGGGCAAGTAGTAACGACAATAAAAAACGACATTAATACTTCTAATCATTTATTATTTATTTATTTTTAACAAAATTGACATCTTTCCAAAGTAAGTATTATGTAATTCTTATCAAAAATCAACTCAAATACACTTTTTTGTAATCAACACTTAAAAATTAAGTAATTAAGAGTTTTATTTAGTTAAACACTACTTATAATCATAATAGCACTTTTAAATCACAGTAAATAATTAAATTATTTATTTCTAATACCTACACTCTATCCAATATTTTTTGTTAGTATCTGTGTAAGCTTCACCACATACCAGACAATGCATGTTGTAACATGTTACAACAAGCCCCGGGATTTTGTTACAACTAACCCCATGGTATGATTTTTAACATTTATCAAGATAACTATTTAAACAATTTAGCAATCATAAAAACTGTTACACAATATCAGAGATAGATAAATTTGAATGTAAATAAGATGTAGAAAATTTGAAAATAGACAATATTAAAAACACAAACCAAAATTTTACGACAGTACAATTTTATATCACCTGGCAGAAATGAAGGGAATGCTCACATTTGCTCACTGTGCCAACCGGCGGAACACTGGCTATGGCAATATGATGTGGTGCGGTTTATGGGTTAAATCGAGTCAAAGATATACGTTAATAGTGTTGAAGATCCTGGTGAAAAGAGCCTGTTACTACTTACCCCTGTAACAACAAGCCCCTCGCTCCCCTACAGTAGCGTTAGGCACAAGTAATTGAAGTATATAGTTTAAATGTATGTTAATTCTTTGGGGTTGAAGATTAATTACTGATACAGCGAGAGACATCACGAAGAAAATAAAATTACAAGATCTTATACTTACTTAATACATTTTAATGGGCAAACGATGGACCTGTAGAGAATAGAGCTTTTAAATAAAGCTAAGTTCTAATACTACCTGAAGCCTGAAGAAGGAAAGCATTGTGCATAGAAGATATTATAAAATTAAGCATATTGCTTAATTTCCCGTCAAAATTACGGTCAGTCCTACTTACCATTTGATATTCATATTAAAATTTTTGAATATCATACCTTAAAATATGTATCGTACGCGGTGAAATACCAACTATGCACATTCCTTCATATTTGTAACCAAACTTCGCAATTCACGGCGAATCTTCTAGAATTGTTCGGTAAAGCGTGAAATTCCCGACCATTCGGTATATAGTAGGTACGGGTGTGTTTTCCTAAATAGGAAGCAGAATTTTTACCTATTTTTACACCCGGTTCATATTGCCACGGATACCTGCCAATATCGAGGAAGTCGTAATGCTTCTTTGGAAAATTTCTTAACGTAGGATATTGACATGTTTATGTAAGTTGTCGCTTGTTATCGCTTGTTATTGAAACTTTTCAGTAATATATATAGGCTAAATAGGCACAGGTTACCTCACGTGGTAATTTTGTTTTAACGAATAAAAAATCCCTCTGGTAAGAATTCCGCAAATTAATCTTTCCATTGCAGCGTAAAAGTAGGACAGGGCAAACCAACAAATGAACACAATTTTATGTTGTTAATCCATATTATAAAAGAATTACGTTGGTAGGTAAACATTTTAATAATAGAAGTCGATCAGTAACTTTGGTCGGTATTGTGTAAGGTAAAAGTAAACCTATTATATTATCTTTACAGGTTGGTAGGTACGTTAACTACAACCCAACTATGTTCTAAATGATAGTCATAGACATTTTTTGAATATATTTTTAGAGAAGATATAGGAAGCAAGTTAAATTAATAACAACGTCAGGAAATAACATCGGTTTACTTATTCAGAAATACAAATAAATCAAAGAAGTAATTGTTCACAATAATAAAATAAAATGGCTCGCGTGACACAGAGTTGCCGCAATACGTGCGTCTTTGACAACCAATGAAAAACAAAAGAAGATCGGTACGTCACAGGCATACAACTTTTTAAAAACTCGGTGACCAAAGAGGTTCTCCTAATACGGCTTCTCCTGACACTGGGACGTCCCCGGCCCTTGTTGAGGACCCAGCATCGGACTCTTGATCCAGTCGTGAATGGAAAGACCCGGAGTTGACCGCCAATCGTTTTCTGAAGCTGCTTCTCTTGACGCCTGTTGACGCCAGCCGTTGATCCGAATCGGGCAGGTCCTGACTTATGTGAAGTAACTCAGCTCACGAACATCTTGTGCACTGTCTGAAATTTTATGTAGTTAAAGCAAAACAAGCAAAATTCAAATATCAATACCACACATCCTTACATACTCATTCACAACAGTCAATTCACACATAAGCTTGCAATCAAACGGACAAGTCCTGAAATTCATCACCTCTTTGCACAAGCATATAATTTGAGACGTCTCATAAATAAAATACTTCTCTGGGGCCCATAAATAAGCTGTAACTTGTAGGCTCGTGAAGCGTATTTTCGGTGAAGGCTCGTGACGTGAAGCGTAATTGCAGTGTAGGCTCGTGACGTGAAGTGAAGGCGACGAACTTATCTCGATATCTGAAACAGACGCCCAAAAGTGCACGTTTGCGCCGGGCCAGCCATGCCTGTGTTAACGACAAACGTTACAGGACTTCTCAGTGTTCGGGGCAACAAACGCCAGGCACTTAAGCCTCATCCTGGTTCGCATTATAGCTACAGGGATCACTGCTTGGCAAACCAATGCCGCATCCTGTTTCACAAATATTGTTACTACAGGGGTAAACTCGGAGGCAACTCAGGCCTAAGCGACAAACGCCACATCCTGATTCGTAGTTAGGGCTACTACAGTGATAACCATCGTGACCAATCACGGACAAGGCGATGAAGCATCATGAAGCTGCATCGTCTCCCAAACAGCACTCAGATCTGTAGGTCAAACAACACACAAAACAAATATATGGCAAAGTTAAATGTGTTTAAACATAATCACCTTCGAAGAATGCAGCACACATTTCGAGACACCATTCGCCTCACCACGGTATCGACCATTACCCTGACTTTTATTGACTTGTATGACCCAGGCATCTCAGAATCCAGCTCGCCTGTGAAATGATAAAACTTAATTACGAAGACAGGATCATACGTCGTACAGGTAGAATTCGCGCGTCTCGGTTCGCTCGTTCATCCTGACTTTGCTGGTCGTCTTGGAGATATTGCTGGGTGCTGTTTCTGGTTATCTCACGAAGCGCTCAATTCGCAGCATAATCAGGACAGTTTTCGTGTACCTCTCGACCTAGAACCATGGCGTTAAGAATGAGTTCTCGTGCGGGTAGGAACGCAAGTGCGCTTCCACGCACGCGAGCCATTTCGTCCACGCGACAAACTTCGCACCATTATCACTCACACACTGATTAAAATTCACAAATAAAATAATACAAGTGAACAATTACTTTGCGGGTTTTGAGGTTATGAAAATTTTACATGTGGGCTTGCGTCCTTTATCGCACTTCTGATTTTAGAGAAGATATAGGAAGCAAGTTAAATTAATAACAACGTCAGGAAATAACATCGGTTTACTTATTCAGAAATACAAATAAATCAAAGAAGTAATTGTTCACAATAATAAAATAAAATGGCTCGCGTGACACAGAGTTGCCGCAATACGTGCGTCTTTGACAACCAATGAAAAACAAAAGAAGATCGGTACGTCACAGGCATACAACTTTTTAAAAACTCGGTGACCAAAGAGGTTCTCCTAATAATATAATTCCCTATAAAGTATCAAAAATATACCTCTAAAAACTGGATTTCATATTTTTTTTTCGACAATATTTAAAAAAACTTATTCTGCATATACTCATACGGATCGAAAACTATAAAAAGCTCTTGGGTCGGACGGTAGATGCTCAAGAATAACGAAAAAGGTGCTGGTACCAAGTTAAAGTTAATAAAATTAAAAACAAATAAAAACTAATAAAACTTAAGCAAGCCTTACAACACTTACAAACTCGGCTATAGTTACTCATGGCAATAAGAAGTTAAAAATCGCGGACTACCTTCGAAAAGAGCTTAACACAAAACAAATACAAATGGAGAATCTGAGCACACGAGAACTAGCTGCTTCTCTGGTTACAGGGTAAGGGTGCGGACACACTGAACGGTATGGTTGTTGAGTAATCTGACAGCACAGAAAAAATCATACCTAATACATAATAAGCGCTTAGGCTTTCTTAGGATATTATACTTACCGGTGCATTAACTAATTTTCGTATTCAAACTTTTAAATGGTTTATAAAATTCTATAAATACCTACATAAAATCTTAATCGATGGTGGTGCCGATTCTTAGTTAACTCTATAAACTAAACTATAAATATTGTTATCGCTTATTCTGTGAAGCAGACTTGTTGTTATGGTTTTTACCTATCCTTTTTTCTTTCTTGTTTTTTTCTAATACTTTCCAAGTTTGTAAGATGACGAGAATATTTTTAGTTTGTTTTCAGAATCTAGACCACTCGGTTATAAGTTTTACCACCCCAAACAAAACTAACTAAAATGATTTTCCCACAATTACACTGTAGAATAACCCTGTCAGTCATTCATTCGCATCCGTCAGTGTACCCGTACCCTAACCAGATTGTTTGTTTTTTCAGGATCAGCTAGCGAGAGGCAAAGCGAATTCGAGTTACCCCTAATGAAAATGCTTAGCGAATCCAATCTATTTGTTGAAAAGTTTGATCAAATGAAACTGATCGCAGAATTGTTCAAGATGTCAGCAAACAACCGACGGTACCTTATGTTTATAAAACTTTTTTATGCTATTGCGAATTGCATGCTACCAGGACTTACAGGTGAGTCTAATGTTGAGCAACACTCTGTATAAACAATTTGAATGATGATGATATTTTTGGTTCCAGTTTTTTTGGTTCCAAGCATAATATGTTTTTTTCAAGAGAGCCTTTAGATATTTTAGTTCGGCGATAAAACATGAAGGTTTCTGCTTACCAATCTTCCTAAACCTTAGTTTCGGAAAAAAACTTGTGTTCTATGTTTCAAACAGACAACTTCCATGCAGTCGTTGTGCCAAAGTTGAATCAGCCTCAGATCTTTCTAGAAACTTCTGTAACGATGTTCGATTGGTCGTGATTTGAAAAAACGGAGCCAACTCGTCGTCTCTTTGACCTGATAGGATTGTTATTTGAAGCATAATTTACATAGAGATGGATCAGTAAGCCCCTTGGGGGTGCACCCGTAGAATTTCTATTGTTTGAATTGGAAAACTAAGTAGGTAGGTACGCCGGTGAGGCGCGGCACCTCATGTCATTATCAGCTCTCATCTCGAATACGATTTATTTTAAAACCCTGCTTCATAATAGATAAACATTTTTATTACAATTTAACTATTTTTGCCATTTCTTAGTAAGAAATAAAAACGTAAATCCTATCGGAACCATTATTTGAATAAAGTTAGGTAGGTATACATACCGTCCAATCCTCGTGCTTCGAGTCGGTAGGTACCACAGCTAAAACCCCCTTAACCTACATTCGCTTATTAATTAAAAAGCATCTGCTAGTCTAAGGACTTCCCGGATTGTCAACGCCATTCTAATGGCGGGCGTCTCCGTCGAGATTGAGTCATTTGCACTCCATTACATAACAGTGACATGGACAACCACTCTCATCGCCAACTGATTGCAATCCCATAAGGTTGAAGCGGATCGAAGGTCCCGCTTAAACGGTTCGAGTCGGAGTTTTTATATGCTGATTAATTAAATTTATTGATGACATAAAATTAGCTATAAAATTAAGGTTTGAAATTGGCATATATAGGGGCGAAATTGGCGGAAACATGAGGAATTCATAGTGATAGTTAGGGAAAGCATTGTGTGGTAAGACCATAGTCAGACGAACCACGATATCGTTAATGTTTGATTGTGTTCTTTATTTTAAATAGTTACATATCCAACTAATTAATCTCTTTATAATGATTATTTAGAGGCTCTGAAGGTGTCACATAACATGACATTCTTCTCAGAATGAGAAAGGATTGCTAATATTTACAGTACAATATCGATATACCTACGTAAGTTAGGCAACTAGCCTAATTAAGTACGTAAGTGACGTAAACGTACCTAAGTGTTTCCTTGTGATAGAAATAATTGCACAAAATATTTATTCTAGTCCACTTAGTGTCTGCTTAGCTAATATGATCAGGTAATAGCATGGTATCATTTATCAATCAGTGAGTTATGATAGGTGCTCAAGTCTGTAGCTTTGACCGCTCGCTACAAGAGGCACTAGAACTATTGTGGTATAATTTGATGATCCTTCATTAGATATTATCAGGCGGTTACTAAACAAGAGACCTGCTACATTCCTATGGTTGTACCTACTTACCTGCTTAGGTCCATTATGAGCTATTTATCGACTTTGATGTTAACTAATAGCTATCTTGAGTTTATTTCTATTTAAAATAAGGTTTAGCATCGGAATACCCACCCCAACTCATTCGGATATATTCTGAAAAATGACTTAGGTATAATTAACCCACAAGGATTTTCATAGTCACGTTTAAAATGTTCATTATTTGTCTTTTTAATCTCCTTACCTATACAAATATTTTTATAATGAACGGTCAACCTACTCGTGGCTAGGGATGTCGATCTGATATCGATTAATCGAAGAATAGATTTCTTAGACCAAAAAAATCGATTTTCTTAATTGATATCTAGTACTGAATCGATCCATTGAATCGATATATCACCCTCTAAAATCGAGATTCGATTTTTTTGTTTCGATACAAACATGAAATTATGTGGCCGCCCTCGACTTTGCATGGAAGTCGATTTTCCGTGAGAATGAGAAGTTTTCCCGCGGTAAAAAGTACCCTATGTGCTATTCTAATGTATTACCTATATTACTGTAGAGTTTCAACCAAATACGTCCAGTAGTTATTTGTTTTTCCTAAAATGTAATGTAACGGAAATGAATATCTTTTTTCATACCATATACTTTGATTTAGTAGTAAAAACAATTTTAATTAGTTAAAATTACAAAAGATCGAGTTTATGGTGACTTAATTGTTTTCCATGATTGGGTATGTATTTGTATTGAAAATATAGTCTCAATAAGCAAATCGGAAAAAGATCGATTATTGAAAAATCGATTCTTTACACCGCGATTTTTATGTGGATCGATTTATTTAACTTCGATTCGAATCGATTGTAAAATCGATCTTTTTTGGAGAGAATCGACATCCCTGCTCGTGGCAACCAGTTGATCGATCTCCGACACGTGTTTGAATCTTAAGTAGGTACCTAGTCAATGTTTATAAAAGGAACAGAAGGTTTAAGGTTAGTTAGAAAGTTTCGAAACCATTATGTATTTACCTACTATTCTGAAAATAAATCACCGTATATAGCTTACCATCTTGTTAAGACTTTCGTTAATTTCAATATTAAGACATAGCTAGGCTTATATGCGATACTTACATATTATTGTCCCATACAACGTGCATACAACCTTCATAAAGTAGGAACCCACAACCAAAACTTAGCTAGGTACTTACCCATTTGTACCTTCCGTAGTACCTAAGTAAGTACTTACTTACCTACTTTTTTTATTAAATTTCAGAGTTTACTAAGACTTGATTAGAAATAATACAAAGCAAGTTGATGGGCAAAATCAATTGCGTGCCTACGGCAAAAAATACTTAGTTCATTGACTTTAATAGTAGAAACCTATGAGGTCATGTGTCTACCAGTCTTGTTTAAGATTTCATAGCTATTAATCACTTACCTACACACAGTGTAGGTAGATAATAATAGTGATGTCGAAATTTTTATTATTAAGGGAAAAAAATATGTGCAAAATACAGCGCTCGTAGTTTTCTATTTAAATAAGCGAATTATAATTGCTTTAATGAATAAGAACTATCCTAATTTAGATCATAAAAAGTAGGTAAGTACTTAGTTTGCATTTATTTTTATTTTCCCTCGCATGCGCGGTTAACCAATTTTTATTTGTAAACGCAAGTCAATATTATAGCTCTAAATGTTCCCCATTTTATTTATAGACAAAAACAGAAGAAAACAATATAATAAACTAATACATTACCTAAATATGCTCATGTCCCAGATGTCGTAAGTACCTGCCTACGAGTAAATTGTGCTTCTTATGAAACAGCCTTGATATGAACATTGTTGAGGTTTTTCTTTTTTTATTCTTAAACGGGGTAGAAGCATACTATTTACGAAATCTGAAACTTTCCAGCTAAATGAATTATTTAATTCATAAACAACGTACCCCAAAACCTATTTTTTTCGGAATCAAGCTTGTTGCACCCTGTGTACAATATGTATCATACAAACCTTATCGATTCAGAACGCTGCAGAAATATTCAAGTAGGAACAGTAAATATGTAGCTGGCCACCAATATTTTACGTTCATATTTTTGATATTTTGTGACTTGTAAGCGCCATCTTTCGGTTAAAGTCTAAACTTTGTTACACAAGAAAAGGCCAATTCCACAATAGCATGCACTACGTTCATTCTACTGGACCAGTTTATATTTAAAATTCTAGATGGCGTTACACTGCCTTAAATGTTGCCAATAGAAAATAGTGTAAAATCGTTTTAGTTTTTTTAGTAATTCTGACTAAAACTTCAGTCAATAGTATTTTTAAAAATTATTATTTTTATGTCCCCAAGAAAATCTATTCGTTGGGTATTTTATATAAGCACCACGATAACAAACATATCAACATAACCTAATTCTTTTGTTTAGGTATCTTAGTAACCTAAAATCCAAAAAGCTATTGACCTTGTGCACCTATTTTTCGCAAGAAACGAAGGGCACATGTAAAATTTTTGATTATAGGTCATAATTTCTTATACAAATCAGATTTTAGTCAATGTTATCAAAATTATGTGCAAAAACAGATGAAGGTCAACATTGCAAATTTTAAATTTCGCGCCAATCCTAGAACCACGTGAAGTTCGCATTGCGAATTGCCGATTGATGTGAAAGATATTCCGAAGGCCGCGAGTGAACACGGAAATCGAGATGTGTGTGTGGTCAAAAAGACAGTGCAAGGTAGGGGTCGGGTGGCGTTTGTGATGGCAAAATTTTTGCAAATGGTGAGTTAGGAAAAAATGTTTCTGTGTGATAACAGAATAGTTTGTTTTCGTGCAAGTGTAATAAATGTGTTTCGTAAAATACCATGGTGAATCTCGGTACAAAAAACCGTAAACTTTGTAATATGAAATTGGCAAATGGCGCTACGATTAGCCAAAGTTGACACAACTACGCGTTTAGAAATTTCGTACATCTTCGTTTACCAAATTCTAAGCACGAGGTGTGATCTGTGATGATAACAAATTGAGTGGCATCTCTAGAATCCCGGATATATGCGTGTGGAGTTAGCATCTAGGACATCCAGCTTGGCGATTATAACGGTGTCAGCATGTTGCGATTTTTTTGGCCAGCGGTACTACTTTTTTAACTCGTTTATAGAGACGGCTAGAGACATCCGCGTCCCGTAGGGTCGCTGGCCCCGACGCGCGTCTTCTGGAGTTAAATTACATAATGTATGGGCCTTGTTTGGTGCATGCAACAAGTATGTGGCGGCAGACTAACTGTCTATGTGGAGTACAGTAAGCTTGCCCGCGGCCCCCATTAATTCGAGCTGCTGATGTCACTTATCTCAGCGCTCTCCTATCTAGGCCCTATGGCCGCCAATTTTTTGCAGACAGTAGGTATATCTAAATGTAAATTTGATAACAGGCGCTCGTCTCTAATTACCGGTTGTTTATACAGAGTGATGCAAGTTTGCGCGTTTTTCAGCTGCCTATGACTGCCCATTAGATACTTGCGATTTTTTTATAATTTTATGACAGAAACTCTAATGCTGTATAATTTTTCAGCACGGTCACTGACACTAGCACCAATAATGGACCAGCAATTTTGTTTGCGCTGGAACAACCACCCAACCAACCTGACTGATGTGCTTGCCAGTCTGCTACAGAGAGAGGCCCTCTGTGATGTCACACTTGCATGCGATGGGGAAACAGTCAAGGTATTTATTCCTACATTCTATTTTTAAATTTCTAGGACACCGAAAAAAATCTAACAGTCTGTCTGTAACAGGCCAGTACTCTGATATAGTTTTAGATTTTGTATCAAAGTTTTATTATGTAGGTTGTAAAAGCATGTGAAATTTTAATTAAAAATAAAAGCATGATCATGTAAGTAGGTATACTGTTATGGAGCTATAACTTTGTTTATCTTAAATTTGGTCCACACCTAATGACCTAAAGTTACAATCTTTATCAGTTATTTTATATTATTTTTATTAGGTCTGTTATTTTTATGTTAAAAGTTATACTGTATAGTGTAGTTGAATTTTTTGGAAAGCTTAGCAGGTGATAAAACATGTTTTTATACCTAGGATACAATTTTAAAATAATGAAGATGTTATTTTCAAAAAGTTCTTCAAGTCATTTTAATTTTACTTATTTCATTGTATAATTCATACTAATTGAAAAAGTATTACATCTTTTGATTCATTACTATTACCAATTAATTATTTGTTGACAGTAATGTTTGTTTGTTGTTAATGAAAATTATATAGTAAACAATGACAAAAGAAATTGCAGAAAGTTCATTTGTAAACAAATGTTATTTGACACTGATCAGCATCAAAAATGTTGTTTACAAATTCTCGAACTAATTGTATATTTTTATTTACATTCAAATATAATACTAAGATGTCATACTATTTTTGATGGTATAAATCTAAAATCACTGCATACTTTCATTTTGAGTGTTTTCTTAAAATCATGCTCGATTTTAAGAGTGAGGTAAATAAAATACAATATAGTTTGATAAAAAATAATCCTACTAATATTATAAACGTGAAGGTTTGTGAGTGTGGATGAATGTATGGATGTTTGTTACTCTTTCATGTAAAAACTACTGGATGGATTTTGATGAAATTTTTCAGTAATATAGGTTATACATCAGAATAACATATAGGTTACTTTTTACCGCGGGAAAACTTCTCATTCCCTCGGGAAACCGACTTCCAGGCGAACGGAGTCGCGGGCGGCCACTAGTTATACAATAAAAGCATTTTTTATGTACCTACATTGGTCAGTTTAGCATAAATAATATAAATAATTTTTTGATAATTTATTTGTAGTAAATGTTCCATTAACATTTTTCTGCAGACATTATATGATGATGTAAGTTGACCCTTAGGTTAGACCCATATTAAATCCTTATCTAGTCAACCATAAGGAACATCTCTACCCAAGAATAGTAACTCTGTTACAAATATAATTTACAATGTAAATATTTGCCAATTCTAAAGGTTGTCATTCTGGAAAGGCTACTTTGCATTTGAATGCAATTAACATAATTTAGGTGATGTTAAAAAAATAGAATCGTTGCCATCAAAAATCTTAAAATAAATCACTAGGTTAGCAATAACTTATTTAAATAATGGCTGCACAAGTCTCTTCCTGATTGAGATAATTCGCTAAAAAAACCTAAATCTTTAAACAAATGTCGAAACGAAACAAATTTTGCCAAAATATATATATACTACACATATAAAATGTATCACTAAATTGTAATCTGTTTGATAAACCGTTGTATTAAAAAACACGAAAGTTATTTATGCTCAGGTTGCAGAACGTTTTGTCGGTCAAAAGTGTAAAAGGCTTAGGTAGTACGGTCTACAAAAAGCTACGAGTTATTTTTTTACTTTCTAATTTTTAGGGTTCAACGACCGAAGGGTCAGGTTAGTAACCGTTCGCCAAAATTTAGCAGACTAACACCTAACTTTCTAGACTGAAGTGTTGTGTAAGCACTAGATTTGATTAATTTACATAACTTACGCAAGGCCAGTATGATATTTTTAACTTAGATTGTAAAACTAAAATTTATATTGCGTAAAACATGTTTTTTCACTAATATTGTTTTGATGAAAAAGCAAGAAATGGTCATTGCAATAAGGCGTACTTAACCTACAGTAATAAAAAGAAGTATTCGACCGAGGCCTGCATCGGCGCGGGCGGCGTTTTCCCGTTTTACGTTTTCGCAAACTTGTTCTATTTCTCCGACACCTCGAGTAAGACTTTCCCGTTATTTCTTGCACCTACGGAACCCTCTACACTGTTAGTTGGTACTTAACCGGTTTTTATAACAGTCTATAATGCTATAGGGAATATGTTGCCAATAGGTATGTATACTTTTTATATATTTATAGTTAAGAACCGTTAGCTGTCGATTGATAATTTAGAAAGCTACTAAATATAAATGAGCTTTTATCTAAAATAACCAGAAGTTATTTATAACGTCTCCACTAAACAAGGTCTAAGAATGACGACGATTTCCTTAAATGAATATTGATTTGAATTATTCACTTTACTTTGGTAGTGTGATAAATGTACCTAAAACTCAAAGATGCTGTAAAAATATCGCGTGATTCTAGACTATGACGAAACCTACCTTCATTATTCAATCTTGAATTGTTGCTACCTAATTAAAATGAGAATGGGCTAGACGAAACTGTATTTTTGCATTAGAACTAAAAAGACCTTCACTTAGCTGTATTTGTATTATGCATAATGCCTAAAAGCCAGAATATGCAAATATCTGAAGACGCGTTTTCACAAAAAGATAATTTTAGATTTACTTGGTCTTTACTTAAAAACGTAGAATAATAAATACTAATATCTCAATTAAAAAGTAAAGATATGCGAATACAAGAGAATTTAAATTGTTTCTAATGATTAAATCGCTAGGTTTAATGTACCTATTGTAACGGTATATAAAGTAATAATTAGAAATGATCGTTCGTTGTCTTCTTTAAGTTTAATAAAGTCGTAACGACCAAAAAGTTTTGATTGAAACGTGGTCCAGGGGCAGCTTTATTTGGTCCATGATTCTAATAGACCAATTGCATTTTATCAATTTATTGGCTGGCAACCTATTAATTTTGTTTTCGTTGGTCCTCCTTCCGCGTATTGTTGACAAGTAGGCAACTAAAATAATGTGCAATTTCTTTACGTCTGTTCAAACTGGGCCAGCCATTTTAGTGTAAGACGGGTGCAAACAAAACAGTTTTGTGCACATATGAATATTTTACTTCCGTTCAAAATGTTTTTATGAGCAACAAACTTTAAGAAAATCGCCACTGGACTTGTAAATATTCGACTGTGGTCGATAATACTTTGTTGCCGCCAAATATATTATTTTTAAACATGACACAATTTACCATTATCTTTACTCGTCCTTAAAAGTATATTACCTGAGCCCGCGACAAAATTATCGTAATCAAAGTTTTATTTAACTTCAAAATTCTGTGTTTCTTACAACTGGAATAACAAGACCAAAACGAAGCCCCGCTTTTAGTACCAGTTGGTTGCAATTATTTAGATTGAACACAAAACTCTAATACTATATAGTTCAGATTTTTTATTAGTTACATTATCTTCGTATATTGATAATCAAATTTTACCAGATATGAAATAAATACTTAATTCCTTAATTTGATTTGTTACAGGCACACCAGACAATACTATCCGCGTGTTCTCCATATTTTGAAAGTATATTCCTACAAAATGCGCATCCACATCCGATAATATTTCTCAAAGATGTGCGGTACAACGAGATGAAGTCTCTTTTGGACTTCATGTATAAGGTAAAGTGAACTCTATGATGACTAACATTTATGACACTTTTTTACTAAACCTACTGACTAATGCAAAATGTTTCAGGGTGAAGTGAATGTTGGCCAAAATATGTTACCGATGTTCCTAAAAACAGCTGAAAGCTTACAAGTTAGAGGTTTAACAGAAAACAGTACATTAAATCCGAAGGTGAGTTTTTTGTTACAATCTAGGTCTGACATAGCCCTGTATGATATAGGTAGACACTAATTATAATTTGCATTGAGAATACGCAGCTGCGTATACTCAAATATTCATTGATAACACATCAAGGCCTTGAACATCCAATATAAGGACTTGCGAAAAAATAATATCTACTTTTGAAATAGTGTGTGGGAGTGCCACAAGGACTTTTGTTAGGGCCGCTCTTATTTCACAGCAACTTAACCTTTGAAAAACTTTGCATAGAAATGTCATGATATAATTTGCATTTAAGAAATAAATTAGTCAACGCTAGATAAGATCTTAGGCTAGGTCCGTTTTCGTTTAGAAAACTGGACATACCGTTATGTCTAGACCTAGCTTTGATACGGCACTGCAAATGATAAAAACAAACTTATTCAGCTTGAACACGTTGCAAATATAAATAGCATTTAACTGTTACGTAAAATTACGCACGCGTATGTCACAATATCTTTATCCGTTTTACAGTTGATGATTTATGTCTTAAATAACAGCCTTCCGGTCGAGGCCTTTTCTAAATAAAAATCACTTACGTTAATTAGTTGCAGATTTTAACTAGGGCATGCAGAACCGGGCCCGGTTCCAAGAATTCTCATTCCCGGTACTGGCTTACGAAAGAACCGGGAATCCCGGTACTCCCGGTTCCGAATACAGATTTTTTTGTTTGTTAAAATTACTTTAATTTACTGCAAGTTTGTGTTTTGTAGAAGGTATATGAATAAAAAAAAGTGTATTTTAATCAAAACAAGTATTTTTTATTTATTTAAATAATCAGCAATCACAGTAACAAAATTGAAAAATAATATTTTTTTACATTTTAAATTTTACTTCGTTTATTATAATATAAATTATAAAGTAAGTCTAAGTACCTATACGTATTACAAGTAATTACTTCAGTAAATTATGTACTTCTGAATAATAAAGCGTCTACCTACGTTGTATGCATTCGGCCGAGTGAGTGATGATTCCAGTGTTACCAACTCTCAAAAATATTTATCCCTAAATCTTTGTCAAAACCCCCTAAAATTTACTCTATTGTTAGAAAATTCCCCTAAAAATATAATTCATAGTAATTATATATAAATAATGACTGATGGATGAGTTACGCGATGAGAGAGAACAAGAGAAAAATCATCAAAAACCAAAAATAGCATCTAAACAAATGTTCAATAAGAACCGGGAGTACCGGGACTGCTTTGTGTCAGTACCGGTACTGTCTGCTACTCATAGAACCGGGAATTCCCGGGATTTTTCGGAACCGGGATATCCCGGGAGCATGCCCTAATTTTAACCCAAACTTACTAATTGTACCTATTTATAAAATAATTATAGCTAGTTAAGTTTAAAGTAGATGAAAAAATTTGTCATAAATAAAATAAATGGTAAGAGTTTTTATAGAAATGATCAAATTTTAATATAAATATTGACCTAGTTTTAACATCAAAAGTTCTATAAATAGTAAATTTTAAAAAATTCTCTTTCTTAATTTATGCATTATAATCCAAAAATGAACACAATCAATCAAAATATCGCACTTAGTTAATCAAGTTCTACTGAATAATTTCAATCGAAGGGCAAAATCAAATCTTGATTCATTTGAAAAATCTGGTTACCCTTATCCTAAACACTATTTATTCAAAACTATGAATGAAGGAAGTTATTATTACATTCTAAATTAGTTTCCTTAACCGTATCAAACTAAAATCTACCGATAATCGTAGTCGGAAGAGCGCAGCACGCCCTCAGTAACGGCGGAGAACCTCTCCCGCGAGTTCCCCCCGCCCCCGCTGGCGCACCACGCCCCCGCGCCGCCCCCCGCCCCCCCCGCGCCCCCCGCGCACGCGCCCCTCGGCATGCCGCAGGAGAAACGCCGCAGGAAGAACTCCATACCACGGGAGGATGTGGACTACTCGTACAAGCATTACGAGGTTACGCAAGTAAGATTTTGGAACGGTTTTTTATTGGTTATAAGTATTGTCGATTCTTGATGGTTAATATGAGCTTTCTCATTAATGTGATTGAACGTTTTTAATTTTTAACTAAATCAAAAAACATATGATAATTTTTCAACAAGACACTAACGTTTTATTAACTCAATGGTGCCACTTGTGTAAACTCTTTACACGGTATTCCGCCTGAAAGTCAATAATTTAAAATAAATACATTTTTTGCCAATCATTACTTACCTAATTTCAGTTAGCCATTTCCGGTGCAAAAATGATTAACTGTTTTAAGAACGCATTTGTATTTTGCCCTAACCACCAATAGTATCGTGAGTAATCGTGACCAATACAGTCGTCTTCAATAACTCCAACCTAAACCTCCCAGGGCCACCTAAAGTCCGTGAAGACGGGTTCGACCGGGTCCGGCTCGGAGGGCTCCACGCCGCCGCCCGCGCACACGCCGCGCGCGGCGCCGCGCTCGCCGCAGCGGTTGACGCCGCGGTCGCCGCAGCGGATGCCGCCGCGGTCGCCCATAGTCAAGCAGGAGCCGGACGCCTTCCCGCTGAACCACCCGCCGCCGCACTACGACCAGACGCATCTGCCGCCGGTTAGTGGGAACTGCAGCTGTATACAGGGTGATTGGTAATGCCAATCACCCTGTATAGATCTATGCTGTATATGCATCTATGGACTGTCTGAAAAAAAATGTGTCATAATCCCACTTCTGAAAAGCATACTATAGATATAGTTATAAAATTTATAGCAAAGCTTGTCAAAAAAAATGAAAAAAAAAATTGGGTCATAATCCCACTTCTGAAAAGTATACTATAGGTGTAGTTATACAATCTATAGCAAAGAATGTCAAAAAAAAAGAAAAAAAAATTGGGTCATAATCCCACTTCTGATAAGTTGGAAGCGGGCTGAAGGTTTTAAAGGTGATAATGTTATTGTATGGACAAACTCAGCGGTGGTATATGAGAAGTCTTTACTTGATTTTTTTATTTAATTAAAAGACTTTTCATCTACCAGCAGTTTTTACAATAACAGTGTTTCTAACAGTTTGTATTTATCATTGTTTGAAATTGTATGTGATTTCTTTTAGTTTTAGCAAGCGCCCTTTTTAAACTTGTAATTAGGTATACTATTAAAGATTTCTAAACCTTAGTTATGCCGTTTCCAGGGCATGGGAGTAACAGACATGGCTTCAATGTTATCGCACAACCTAAATAATGAATGCAGCGACAACGAGCAGCTCCTGCCCCCACACCCCGACCAGACAGAAACTATAGATGGTAAGTCCCTTTATTTACCACAAAACGACCACAAACTTATCGAAATCTTATTTAGAATTCCATATGATAAAGTCAAGGACTTGCATTTAAAATTCTACGTCCGAATTCTAATGAGCCCAATTGGTTAAGGTCGTCTAAGTTTGTGGCCGTCTAGTCTAGACCTGTATTAGGAAACGAGGGAATTGCGCATTATTAGATATTATTATTATAGACGAAAACCTTTTTAACTCGCAGATTTTTAATATTGCGTAATTCCAACGTTTCTATGTAAATGTGGCTTTTGGTTTGGTTTTTTATTTGCGTTTTATTTTTACAAGCACTTCTGACCCTCTTTTCAATAACCGCATGTGTCGCATGACTCCGATGCTTATCATTATGTAAATCGCACTAATACCCCCACGTACATACGCTGTTTTAATTATCATTTACGCTTCTTATTATATGTGATTTCTTGAAGAATCGGTGTGAAATATAACTAAATGATCCATGATTTGGCGCCCCCTGAGGGACATAGGTCTTGCAGGTGTTGTTTTGAGTTCTGGGTTAAATTAGGACTAATTAGAGTGTTAGTAGTTCGAATTCAGCTAAAGGTGATTTTGTTAGGGGATGCATGAATACGGTAAAGGAGTTGTAGAAACGGTTGCGGTTTAGGAGTGTGCCGTCCGCTATGGTTTGACTTGATTTAGTCGCATGGAAAATTTTAATACGAGCAGTGAAGAATATACAAATAATTGCAGGTGAATTCGGCGATGAGAATAAACCGCTCGAGGAATACAAGAAAATACCGTATTTAGATAATGTAGTCAAAACGTTTCAGGCTCTCGCACAAAGGCAATACAATAACCCGCCAGTGCCTTGCTCGATATGCGGGAAACTGGTCACTAATATAAAGAAACACATGAAATCGCATAATCCGGAGCAGCACAAATGCCCTCTATGTCCCATTATTCTAACGAGAGCCGATAATCTCAAACGACATCTGCGTATGAAACACTGCTCTGTTTTGAGGTCAAACAATTTATCCAACATACAAACTACATGCTAAAAACTGCGTTAGTCCAATTAGGTCTGTGATAGTGAATAAATGAATCTCCGTCATTTGTAGTGACAATTTAATTTTAGGGAATTTTTGTTACCATGTTGTGTCCTTTCGACTTAAGGAGAGAGGTCGAGTGTAGGCGATAGTAACTTTACCAAAGTTTGTTGTTCCTTCGCGTGTTATGTAAGGCGTTTTGAAACTAAAGTGGGCCTGCTATTTTTTAATTAATTGATCTTATAGGTTAAACACTGCCAAATTATTAGCGAATTTAACTGATGCCAAAATATAAAATAGTCACTGTTTTCCTGACTTCCATAAACGCACTTGTAAAATAGGGATGGGGTTATTTCATAATTAACATTTATTACACATAACTACATATTCATTATAACAGTGCCTTCACAAATGATGTTTTATAAATTCGCATGATGCTGAATTTAAACTCATGTAAATTAGACTTAAGGTGTGGTTTGAATTTTTTGTTACAAATTTATCAGGCTGCAATAAAAGTGAAAATCTTTATTTTAATTTTGTCATATGTTCTTAAGAGATTTTCCCTTTTATTACTGCTGGGATTCATTAAGATTTTGTGTTTTCTTACTAATAATCATGTCAAGATAGTCTTTGTAAATATAACTAGGTATTTACACCCAACGCATCTTATATCTAGGTAATGAAATACATGTCACGCAGGATTCTATTCCATTTATTTAGATGAAACCTCAATGTCATAAGATGTGAAATGTTCCTTATAGACATAAAGAGAAACGGCACAAACGTGCTAAAGACTGATAGGTTTACTGCCATGACATTTAATTTTAATTTATTTCAATTACTTTGGTCTGATATTGTAATAAGTAAGTCTATCGTTATGCGTGTTTGTTGCAAATATACTACTTTTATTTATATCACATTCTTTTCATTTTCACCCTCTTTCCATGCTTTTATTTAACGGCGGACCTATATCACTCTCCATGCATTCTCTGAGCTTGGTGACTAACGATCATTACTTCGAACTTCGCTACAACACAAATAACAACACCATTTCTTCAATATAATCGATTCATTTGTGCATGGATCTCCCATCAGTTATTAACTCGATTTTGATTTTACAAATAATCAGTAACAGAGCTTTTGAACTAATAGCAGTAGGTGATGCGTTAACAATCAGTATCAATTTGTAAAAGCTTTAATTTATTGCTCAGATAAGTATAGTTTGTTCGTCTTTGATTTGCGTATTGCTGTTCTTTGATTTGTATAACAAGTTAAAACTAGTATAATTTAGAATTCTAGTTTGAAATGTACATAAGGATGAGCGATATTGGGTTACATCGATGACAACATTGATCACTTTAAATCTATGTTCGATTAATATTAAAACATATCATGATTTTTATGGTTTTATTATTGAATTTATATTTATAAATTGGGGTCAAAGTTAATTAAACATTCCATTCATAATATCTTCATTAAATTATTGTAAAATTTTTGCTCAATATGGCAGATGCATATGATGCAAATTGGCATTAACTTTCTAATCCGTGCTAACATATATTAGAAATCGATGTTTTTCGAACATCGATGAATATCGCTCATCCTGCATAACTGCGGACGAGATGATTTAGAAAACAATGTACGCAATCGAGGAGTCGATTCTTGCAAAGCCATTTTTATCGATCGTCAATTTAAACTATTGCATCTGTAATTGAAAATACTAGAAGTAATGTAGTTTTATCTAAGTTAACTCGGTGTCGATTTCTGTATGTTTAGTGTGAGTATACGCCGAAACCAGTGCCAAATTCAACGTCTGAATTGCTTCGTAAAAAAAACAGGTTACTTTGAACCGCTGGACAGTAATGTATTGAGATGAATTCGCGAAGTCAGGTGAAAGCCGGCTCACACTAGGCCGGCAGTCGCGCGAGGGTTGCTAGGGTCGCGATCGTCCCTGCTGCATGGTGGTTGGTTGCGTTGCAGGCTCGAAGGGCTGGCACATGCGGCTGACGTTCGAGCGCGTGGCGGGCGCGCTCAACCTGCACCGCTGCAAGCTGTGCGGCAAGGTGGTGACGCACATCCGCAACCACTACCACGTGCACTTCCCGGGCCGCTTCGAGTGCCCGCTGTGCCGCGCCACGTACACGCGCTCCGACAACCTGCGCACGCACTGCAAGTTCAAGCACCCCGCGTACAACCCCGACACGCGCAAGTTCGAGCCGCCGCCGCCCGCGCCGCCGCTGTTCGCGCTCGACCAATCCTTCGACTGATCCGCGCCGCCGCCGTGCGCGCTCCACCGATCCTACGACTGATCCGCGGACCGCGTGCCGACCGATTTAGAATTAAAGTGCTATTACTTAAGCGGGCCTTGACGACGACTCGACTATTGACTCGGTTGTGTTGACTCGCCCGGCGACGACTCGAACGTCCAGTGGGTAAGCAAACTTTCTATACCAATCGCTATACGGGAACGGGCAAAAGCAATAATATGATGTTAATTTTATTACCATATTATTTTTTATATTGTATCGATAGAAATCTTAAGCTCTATTTAAGAATATACATTTATATTTGAGTAGCGGTGCGACCGTGAAGTGATGCTGGCTATTTGACTGTGGCGCCTCGCGCTGCATACTTTCTTGTTATATTTATTCATTAGATAGGAAATTCTGAGTTTCCTGTAGCTAATATTTATGTTATAATATCCTTTGAGGGTGCGGAATGATATCAGGATAGAGAACTGGCAAGAGATTGTGATCTGTCGATGGTCAACGACATATAAATATTGACTGAATCTCACTGTAGATGCATTTGTTAACTCTATGAGGCCTTTGCAAGATGGATAATTTATAAGGATTTGTGATGTATTAATTTGGATAGCGCCTAAAAAACATACGAAAGATTTTTATACTAGAATAGTTGATCTATTTACGGAGATTGTTTTTTTTTTATATTTAGATATATTCTATTGTCTGATTTATATTAATTTTTATATTTATATAACGATATAACAGTGTTGTTTTGTTTTCCTCAGTTTATAGTAACATTGATTTATATTGAGTTGTCGTGTAGAGTAAATCAGTTGGAATATTTGCGTTAATGTATGGGTGTTGGCCCCGTGGTCGGTGCTTGGGGTCGTTGAACTCCTTCAATTAATTTTAAGATAGGATGAAACGTTTCAAGGTTACTCGTGTAGTAACTAATATTGGCATTCTACGATTGGGACTAACCTAGCGTTTATGTATGTATTTTTCAATTTAAGAATTAGGATTGTTACATTTTTAGCTAAACACTTAGAGTGGTACGGTAACTGAAATGTGATAAAATGGAATGGTGCTAGAACCAAGGTGGTGTTAACACGCTACGATTCGACTCCTAATGTAATATTATTAATGTTTTTAATGGTTAGTTACTTTGCATTAACGTAAGGCATCTAGCATCTGATTGAGGTCGCATCACACTTGTCAACCATCGGTCAGCGTAAAACCCTAGAGATTACAGTATCACTCGAAATTTTAACTTCGTTTTTCAGAGATCTTCAAATTTACTAATACGCATTACTTAGAATTAATAAGACACATTTTCTATCAGATCATTGTCTACCAAATTAAGTAATCTTGTAAAGTTAAAGAAGGCAATATACAATATATTGGTTGCGTTGTTCGCATCGGCGCGCTGTAGCGGAGAACGGCAATTTCACTTGTGCAATTTTTTGAAATAGTCATATAACTCATAACTAGATATATACAATCTATTGAATATAGGGGCCCACTTGATATAGCACTAAGCTCATTTTTTTAACTAACTTATTAATTAAATAATTCACCAAACATAACTCTTCCACAAAGATTTATATTTATTTTAAGACTACGAGATTTTATACTTACAGTTTTATTAAAGGTGGGCGCTTATTATTTGATAGCATTTCATACTCAGTGCAATATTACTAGTTATATTTAATTACGTAACCAAACTAAAGGATATTTTAAAAATATTATAAATAATAATGTCTTTGAAAGAGAGTTACTACCTATTTGTATTTACATAAGTGAGCTACTCCTAATTAATTATATACATATACCTAGTAAATCGAAGTTTGGGTTACGGTGATGTACAGGTTTTATAGCTGGTAATATTAAGGATTAGCTTGTTTACCTCTGCCAATTGTCATAGTTATGTACTCTTTAATAATTTATTATCGCGCAAGTTTTTAAAGTCTATTGTAGTAAGATCATAGCTATCCGATAGGCTTCAATAGTCTGGGGAGTGTAGGAGCCAGGGTCGTATGTGCTATACGAATGCGTATTCTGATCGAGAATGCATTTCTTTCATATTGAGACCAATTTTTTAAAAACGATGAACCTGCCTTTTTATGCAGTTCATACGATTAGTAACATAGAATTTTATTTTAGTAATTGTAGGTTAGGATACTATGATAGTGTCTGGCCAGAAAAATTTGGAGTATCACATCGTTTGGCTCAGAGAATATCTCCCTTTGATCTCTTTTCAGCTTTCATAAGTGCACAACTTAATAAATATTAAAACAAAACAATGTCGTGATCAAGCAAATGAACTTAATGAAAGCTAACTTTATGCCATATGGAATTTATACATAAGGTTAACGAATTACTAAATTTAGTCTTATGAAAGGTCTTATAGACCTAGTCACTTATTTGGCCAATCTAATTGAATATTCCAATTAATTGTATATGAAGAAATATACATTTTAAAATGTATCACAATATGTGATGATGTTAAAATCGATGGATAGCAGGATTCGCTCAGTGTAAGGATAGCAATGGTCTATTATGTTACTTTTGTTCTATGTAACTTAGCAAATTTGTTATAGTGTCGTTTTTATCACAATAGTTTAATACTAATAGGCAGGGGGTGTCAAATCGTGAACCTAACACTTCTGAATGCTACTCTTGTTATATTTTTACATGAGATTTTATCAACCATTTGTTGTTTATACATTATTTGTTTTAAATGTCTTGGTTTGATGCCTCCGTTACAAGTTTAATTTAAATATAATTTTGTTTTATGCAAGCAGTTAATGCAAATTATTTTTCACATTGTTTGATGTTATGTAATGCAATTTTAACATGTTGCAAACTCCTGCATTTATCTGTTGTATTTATTACTAATTTTTACATTAAATTGTGGTATGTTACAAATTCGTGTAGTTTCAGTCGTGCATAATCACCCCCCCACTACCTTCACATGCATTTGCTATTATTGTTATACGGAACCTAGCTCAGCTATTGCAAAGCGAGATTCAGTATTAAGATTACTTGAAACTGTAAGGAGTATAAGCAATATACAGATATAATAATTTAGTAAAGATAATCATGATTTCAAGTTGCGATAGATTGATAATATCGAGATTGATACAATAGTTTTGAGACTAAAGTACTTAATAATACATATTAAAAAAATATACATAAAGGAGATTTTAAGTCACAGTTTAAAGTAGACAATAGAGTTCCAAAAGTGATTGAAGTTTCGAGTTATTATTTGTCCTAACCGTCAATAATAACGTCAATGTTGTTGAAATAAATTTGTCAAAAAAGTCAATATAAGGTTAACTATAACTAACATATATGAAAACCTTATTTCGTTCCCAAGTATTTATTAAGTTACACCAAGTGTTGTCACTCCCCAATATGCTGAATGTGTTCGTGACTACAACTATGCTAAACGCACAGTGATGGATTGCGGCGCGGCCGAGCGCCCCGCGCCCCCGCCCCAGTACTCGTACCACAGCATGTTCGTGGCGTCCACCGAGTCGGCCGCGCTGTGGCGCTGCAAGTCGTGCGGCAAGGAGGTGTCCAACCGCTGGCACCACTACCACTCGCACACCGCGCAGCGCTCGCTGTGCCCCTACTGCCCCGCCACCTACAGCCGCATCGACACGCTGCGGTCGCATCTCCGCCTCAAGCACGCCGCGCTGCTGCTCAAACACTAGACGACGACGCGCCACTCGACCCCTGCGATCCCATCTACGTCTGAGACACGCCGCTGCTCAAACTCTAGACAACACGCCACTCGACCCCTATCTCGCGAACATCTTGCCACCGCGTACAACATCTTTACAACATCTTACCACCGCGGACAACATCTTACCGTAGTGTACAACATCTTTTCACCGCGGACAACATCTTACTAAAGTGTACAACATCTTACTATAGTGTACAACATCTTACTATAGTGTACAACATCTTACTATAGTGTACAACATCTTACCACCGCGGACAACATCTTACTATAGTGTACAACATCTTACCACCGCGAACATCTTACTATAGTGTACAACATCTTACCACCGCGGACAACATCTTACCGTAGTGTACAACATCTTACCACCGCGAACATCTTACTATAGTGTACAACATCTTACCACCGCGGACAACATCTTACCGTAGTGTACAACATCTTACCGTAGTGTACAACATCTTACCACCGCAAACATCTTACTATAGTGTACAACATCTTACCACCGCGGACAACATCTTACCGTAGTGTACAACATCTTACCACCGCGGACAACATCTTACTATAGTGTACAACATCTTACCACCGCGACATCTTACTATAGTGTACAACATTTTACCACCGCGGACAACATCTTACCGTAGTGTACAACAACTTACCACCGCGGACAACAACTTACCACCGCGGACAACATCTTACCACCGCACTCGTCTACGAGACGCAGTGTTGCCAGCTCTACTGTTTTAACAGTAGATTAGCAGTTTTAACATCGATGCCCCTGTTTTCTGTTTCATTTTTAATTTTTACTGTTTTTTCAATAAGCGTTCAACGCCACCTATTACACTTTACAAATATTTTTTGAAAAGTGTTTTTTTTTTTTGTAATGAATCTGAAAATACTGAAGAGACAATTAAGAGTGAAAGTAGAAAATAATTTACTTAATTATTTTTTTTATTATGTTGAAACAATATGTGTGTGTCCTGGAACTAGTAAAATTAAATTATAGTTTTAATTTTATAAGAACTGTTTGCTGCTGTTTTTTAGTTTCTTAGGGTTGGCAACACTGACGAGACGTCACACGCGACACACCTTCGATCGACGCGGGTGACGACTCGCGTTTCTTTTGTTCTTCGTAACTTTACGTACACGTTGCATTTTAACTAGTTAGTTATACCTTCGCACGTATTCGTGCCATTTATTATTCTATTCGGCATTTTAATGCTTTATGTTTTCACTGACAGGGTAAATTCATTGAATTATTGATTAGGGTAAAATTTAGATTTAAATACCTACGTACGGATTTTCAAATTCCCTTTTTAAACGATTCGTTTTTACTGAAAAAATATCGCCAAGTTAATTGAAGGAAACTCAACATTCTTATAGTGAAATAAGTAAGTCATTTAAGGATTAATGTCTCAAGATAATCAATATAACCGTTAGGAATTGTTAAGCTACAAGATTAAGTGTAGGGACTTTTGTTTTTCGAGGGAAAGATTAAATTAAAAGACTGAAATGGCAACAACTTGTGATTGAAATACTAGGAGACGTGGTCTTATTTTGTATAATATATTTTAGGGATGTAGGAAATAAAATATAAATGTTGAAACTCAATGCAAGTATTTGGGATCCATGTTTTATGATAACGTAAAATTAAAATTGAGCTAATTCTCATCCAAAACGATATTTTTGTATAAATTTGTGAGAATTGTGCATTCATCTTTTTGGTCCAAAGTTATAATAGCTGCTTTAAGAAAGTATTCTTAGTGTTTAAACTTATTATATCAAGAAATCATTAACAATGCATTTTTTTTCTCATGGAATCTCATGTTAATGTAATAGGACATAAACTTAGTTAGGTAATGTTAAAGGTGTTGTCTCAAACTAAGTTATTAACTTGATAATTAACAAAGATAACTTAAGTGTCTAACAATATACTAGTCATAACTTTACCATTTGTTATCATTTTGTCATATTTTAAGTATTCGCTTATGTTTATGTTAAAGCTAAATTATCAATGCAATTATAATAAGATTGATTTTGAAACTGTAAATAAATTCAATTGATGTAATCACTGGACGACTGTTGTTTTGATGATATAATTAAAACACTGATAAGGTATTCATACAAATAATTTATTGCACAATATCAATACAATTAAAATGGCAGACACACATTACAATATAATTCCTAATCATTCACACATTTGCGAAGCATAAGTAAAAATTCTACGTAAAAAACTAACTAGGTACTTTATAAATAAAATGTTGACTGAAGTATTCAAATCAATGATCTAAAGTATATCTAACTCTACCAATTAAATTACTGAATTAAACATGGCGAGATATGGCAAGTTTAATTCCCTACGTTCTATAAAAACAATTTATAATTTTGCACTCGTATGTCAAAAATGCTGCTTCATATAGCATCCTATATGATTAGGAAACACTATCTCATTTAAATCAAGCGGAATTAATTAAACTATTAAACTCAAGCATTAAACCATATACTCATTATTTATCACAGTTACTTATCCTTCAGTAGTTTTGTCATTAACTTGAACATACATTACAATATCACGGCGACATCTAATTTAATAAGGCTTAACACAAAAACGAGAATCTAACATTTCAAAATGTAATCTAGCAGTTAGTGCTTCATTAAAAATCAATTAAGAAGTTTAGAACTGGAAATTATTAGCGACTTATATAGTCTATTAAAATTCCTATGCGTTTCGTTTTTGTTCTTTATTTTTCGTCTTGTAGTCTTTGTACATTGCCGCTGCTGCCTGATGACTCTACGATGACACTAGCTTCACTAACTGCGCTCATTTTATCAATAGACGTGCTTTCTTCGGTGCCTTCTTGATCACTTTCAGTAGAAGATTCGGTGTCAACTTCGTCTGAATCAGACTTCTCGGTGGCTTGCTTGTTTTTGTTCTTCTTAAACTGTTCTTCCATTTCTTTGAACTTGAGTGTTAGATATCTGGAAAGAAAGAAAGGTTAAAATCACAAATAATAGATATTTTTTTTATGTTTTTTAGTAAAATATCACCCCGCCTTATCGTTACTATAACTAAATTAAAAGGTGGGTTACTACAGCTTCTTTCAGTAGGAGAATTGTTACTTATAATTTTATCTTAATGAAGTGAAGAGCAAAGTACGTGAAGTACTGGTAGCTGCGTTAATTTTGTAACGCAAAATATGTTTAACATGGGTATGTAAATAGTATGTATGTCACAATAATCTAGTATGTATGGAACTTTAGATTGTCGACTCAATACAGTCATAAATAAATATTTATCTTTTTTTAAATGCAACTATAGAACATTGCTCTATAATACATTTTAATCCTGACAAAAAGACTTACTTATCGACCAGTGGTCCGCTATAATCCTCCGGGAATTTCGGCGAGTGCGGCAAAATGAACTTATACAGGCTCTCATTAAGAACGTAGAGCTGAGTCGTAGAATCACATTTAACGTTGAACCACCAATCACAAGTCAGAGCCGCTTGGGAGAAGATGGTGCCGTTGGGGCAGAGGAATGAGGCTTGACCGCCGTTTAGGTCGCAGTAGTGCCATACCTGGAATAATAGAGACAAGACAATGATAACGACTGCTAATAATGTGGTAAGTAAAATTACAGGTAAGAGGTTTAAAAGAAACTTAAGCATCAGTCTGAATTTCTAAAGCCCATGAAGTCAGGCTAAATAGGTACATACTTAATGTAAAAGGTTAGATTAAAATAAAACCTCTAAAAAGTTACGTACTACCATAATATAGCTAGATTCAACCTCGACTTACAAATATCCAATTCACAAATCCCTTTCTACCAACCTGGCATCTAGTCTCCGGGTCTGCGAAGAATCCCTTATACCGCTGAGTCTTGCAGTTGAACCGCGTGGGTGGTATGACAGTCATGGTGGGATAGTCCACGCCCGGGCGGCCAGGAGTCCCCCCCTCCGCGTCGGAGGTGATGGGCAGGGGGAAACGCTGGCTGGTGCTGCCAGCATTGTAGTTGCTACTGGGGTAATCTGGAAGAGGTTATGTTGGTGAGTTAGTATTTAAAAGTAAAGTGGTCTTCCTGAGATTAATGGTGGAATCTGTTAATGCAGCATACTTGTTGCGTATTTGATGATGTGTAAGCGGATGTTTAGAATCATCCAAACAGACGTACCTAATTGACGTATTAGTGTTGTTTCAGAGATAAAAAAATGTGATTATTAATACGGATTATTACGCGATTACTGATTTGTATTGTATTATTCAATATTTCGGCATTTTTTTACAAATACCAGGCCTAATGAGTTTAATTTAAAGAAATGCTAGCATAAATCCTTGAAGTTATAGTTTAAGATCCGACCGCGTGATTTATACGTTCATATGTTTGATTAATAAAATATAATTTTTATCGATATTTATAACTAAACCAATGCAGATCCGCAAAGGTGGCCATCCAAATTTGGCCGCAATTAATTTTAATTAAAATGTAATTAATTATTTATTTTTTAACAATTACGTTCACCTGTAATTGTTAAAAAATATATTTCATTAGAAAGAAATATACCTGAGATACCGAAAAAGTTCAAGGTGCCATCCCTCACTTGGTCGCAACCTAATGTCAGCCAGGTGTAAACAGGTATAATTTCGTTAAATATATACGTTCATAATGTATTATCATGTTATACATACCAAATTGAAGATTAATTTTTTCCCTACATGATGAGATATGGGTGCCTATGCAGAAATGCCCGCAAATAGTGATTGCCAACGATTAAAGATAAATAAAAGCGAGAGAAATTTAAGATAAACACCGTTTGTCGAATAAAGATAGAGCATGCCAGCTGCTTGTCGTTTTCATGCTACTGCGCATGATAAGGTGCTCAACTAAATACCGTACTGAATATTGCAATCATATGTTTTTGAGAGTCTTATGCGCCACGTTGTTTTTTTTTCAAGTCCAAAATTATAAAACTTTGTTGTTATTAATATTGATATAACTATAATACGTATAATATATATATAGTGTTTCCAACATTTTTTGTTTTCAAAAAATAAAACTGAAAAATTTATATTAATCAGATCCCTGATTAAAGAACCGAATTAAAAGCAATGGAAACAGAATTCATCAGAATTAAAAAATCAATTCTGTTTAATTCTGTTACCATTGTTTTTAATTCGGTTCTTTAATCAGGGATTCAAGGAAAATAAACGAAAATTTATATTTATGAAAATAATAATAAAAAAAAAAAAATTGTATAAAGATAAATTTTAATATAGATTCCAATTAACGTCTTACAGTTAAAAGTTATTGTTTGAGTTAAATATAATTAAAAAAATATTGAAAACACTAGTTTTGTAGATTAATTATTATGACATATATTATTTTTACTGCTCAATTTATGGAGTATTTTAAACTCCAAGCAAATACCCGAGCTACTAGTTGAGCACCTTATCTATGGACACATGCGCAGTAGCATGAAAACGACAAGCAGCTGGCATGCTCTATCTTTATTCGACAAACGGTGTTTATCTTAAATTTCTCTCGCTTTTATTTATCTTTAATCGTTGGCAATCACTATTTGCGGGCATTTCTGCATAGGCACCCATATCTCATCATGTAGGGAAAAAATTAATCTTCAATTTGGTATGTATAACATGATAATACATTATGAACGTATATATTTAACGAAATTATACCTGTTTACACCTGGCTGACATTAGGTTGCGACCAAGTGAGGGATGGCACCTTGAACTTTTTCGGTATCTCAGGTATATTTCTTTCTAATGAAATATATTTTTTAACAATTACAGGTGAACGTAATTGTTAAAAAATAAATAATTAATTACATTTTAATTAAAATTAATTGCGGCCAAATTTGGATGGCCACCTTTGCGGATCTGCATTGGTTTAGTTATAAATATCGATAAGAATTATATTTTATTAATCAAACATATGAACGTATAAATCACGCGGTCGGATCTCGTACTATTACATTATTAAAATATGCTCAATCTTAAATTGAGATACAACCTCCATTCCCAATAAATCCCTACTAATGTCGGATAGCATCTATATGACCCTTAGATTACAATTAATATGTCTTTGTAAAAGTCTGTATCTAAACATTTTACGATCTGTGCCTAGCTACTAAACTGCCATCAGTCCTGTGAGCAAGATTGTTGTGATACTTGAGACAAACGTTGCAAAATAACTAATGCATTCACCAACCCTTTTACATCGGCAAATGTGACATTAAGTGTTTCGATAAAACTTAATTCAATAATTAACACACCGTGGCACGTGAAGGTACCTACAATGTAAGTTTGCGTAAATAATTCCGCAATAAAGTTCCTACGCGAAAGGATAAATATTTTGCAAAAACTTGGAATTGCTTGTTATATTCGCAGACGTTTCAAAATGGCAGTCATAACTTCGTAAGCACAAACCTGTTCAAAATGTTTAATCCTCATACTTGCTACATTCACTTGTCACTTTTTGACCTGGTTTTCAATTTACCTAAATATTACAAATTATTAAGGTGTTATTTACATACCATCGAGATGTTGAGATGGTGTCGTCACATGGGCTAAGTGATGCTCCGAATTGATGTCAGCGTCGACTATAGACGCTGGCGTTGTAATAATTGGTTCAGGAGTGACCTCTACAACGACTGTAGGAGTCACAAATGGCTTTGGGGTACTTAATACAGGCATTTCAACGTCATTGTGTTGCTCGGGGTACGCCTTCAGGGTATTCAAGACATGAATTAAAGTCCTTATTGAAGAACCAACGTTTTCCTTTGTAATGGTTTTAGGAATAGTTCTGTTGTACTGCAAGACGTTGATTAGCTCGGTAAGGCTAACTCGATTTGATTTGGGGAAGTATCTATCTTGATAAACATCTCTATCGTCAGAAATAGAACCAACAGGAGCGTCAAGAACTTGGACTGTTTCGTATTTATCATCTTCAATGTACTGCAACGAAGCGGGTGTTGAGGGAATTACAGATTCAGTGGTGAAAGCGGGGCGGTTGATTATAGGTTTGAAGCCCCCTTCTATGACGGGTTGTGTAATAGCTGGGTGTGGCTGTCGATTGTCGTAGTAACTTTCTGAAACGACAACTGGCTGCTTCCGTAAGGAAGGCTGTGGTGCATCTGAAGTTTCATAGTAGTACTGCAAAGGAACGGGTCTTGGTTTTATCACCACATGATCCTTAGGAGCATGAACCGGCACTTGCACTGGAACAGGCATTAGTCGTTTCGATTCATAGTTTTCGTTTTTAGGTAAAGATACTTTTACTGGGGGCGTTTGTTCATATGGCACTAATTTATATTTAGGGGACTGTGGTTTATCTCCAATATAGTACCGAATATTGTCCAGCTCCTCATGGTTGTAGTGTTCATAGTATGGTTTTCTTACTGGCGGCGGAACAAAAGGTGAGCTTTGGACTTTGATGGGTTTTATAATCGGTCTTTCATACTCTTGGTAAACATTTTGCGGACCATGATTGGGGGAATATTTTCCTTGGTATTGGTGTGGCAAATCTTTATAATAATATTGTTTAATTGGATGTGCTGAGGCAATGTTGTATTGAGAAATCCTATTGCCTTGATACCTTGGAATATTATGTGAATATACGATTTTCGGGTGTCGTTGTTGCTGAGTAGGATGTTCGACAATTTGAACCTTTTCAACCTCAACATTGTTTTTAACTAGCTCTGGTTTTCCAGATACTAAATCATTTGCATAATAGAAAGTCATGTACGGTATGAGTCGTCTGTATCTTTCGTTGATGGAGAGTGAGGAGTTGTCCTTTATTTTGACATCTTTTTCAATGAATATTTTTCTGTTAGATGCAGCTGGTCGAAGCCTAGGTTCAGATGGCGCGAAATCCTGCTGCATGTCTACCATCATACCGCCCACCATCTTGACTTCTGGACTGTTTCCGTTTGACGAAACTGTGATGCTTGTCACTAGTGGTATAACTGAAACAAAAAAATCTATTAATTTGTTTTCAACAATAACATCAATGTTTATTACTTCCAAGTTAAGATTTTTAAGTATTTTTGTAATTAAAACTAAGTTATTAACTACATATTTCGAATTAATGGTTCCTGCACGATATCCTAATAACTTAATTTATTAAAAGGTTTCGGTATTTAACCTCATCGTTATCTTTAACTGAAGATCTTTCACAAACCAATCAACATACCGTTGTGTATTGTTCGTTAATCCGATGATTTCTCGCTCTATATCAATTAACCTTGAAACAATACAAGAACGTACCCATCACGATTTTATAACAAGACCGTTAAAATACTTTGATAAGATTTAAAATTGGACACGTATAAACTGTGGGAAATATTATAGAACGTTTAGTAATATGGAAATAATAAATTGACAATAAATCTAAGGCGGAGAACACATTTCATAAAGCATTCACAACACTGTATTTTATGGTCTTAATCCGTCGTAGAGTGTTAGGAAATTTTAATAATAGGTTAGTTTAAACTGTTTAATATGAATCAATAACATTTTGTATATTGTTTTGTATCAGATCTAAATCGGAGTAGTTATATTATAACTGTAGCGTGGAGATAACAATTATTTTCTTAGAGTTGTTCACGTACATACCTTGTTCCCTTTCCTTGGTCTACTTGCTACGGATAATTAAAACGATTGTTGCTAACGATGTTTTTTTTACTCATGACTTTGCCAATAAGTTAATAACTTCATTAATTGTCGATGCAATCATGAATAAGGTCCAATTTGATCAAGGTGAAGCATGAGATGGTAACCGCTCGAGCATAATTAAAGACTCTAACACAACTTTCATAACAAAGTTACGATGGAATTTGATTTTGTACTTTTTACGAGTAATATGCATTAATCACTTACTCGTTAACTACTGATTGAAGTGTATGTTATTAGGCAATGATAAATATTTATCATCACGTCAGTCAATAACAAAACTTTTTACCGTATTGCAGGTTAAGAGCAGGTAATTCATGAAAGCCTGACTACAAACGGTAATCACCTACTTAATTAGAACTAAACATGTTTGTTATCTACTTAATCATACATATGTATTGTTGAATTGTTTCGCATCGCTTCTACTGTAGAGTATTACTAAAACACATACCGTTATATTACCAACAGTGATACATGGCTTGGTTTCATGTCCACGTTTATAGATTAGTTTTTCGTCTACACGGTATCCGTGACTAAATGCAAACCCCAGCTGCGCCGGATTGCGGCTACATATCCCATACATTACCATACCGTCACGCGCAATATGTCATGCAAATGATATCATTTGGTTTTGTTTGAATAGCTAAGAATTTTCATACGTCTTGAAAAGTTTAATCTGTCGAACTGGTTGTATTAGGAAAGAAATGTTATTATGTGTTAAAAGTAAGGCAGTCGTAATTAATCATTTGGGTAAGCAGGAAATAATTTTAAAATTGAAGGTTTTTATTGGTCGTTAAGATTAACGGTTATCAAGCTGATTGAGTTCATATAACCCTAAGGGCATCACTTAATTAAGTAGACATCTAAGTGCAAATTATTTTATGTGACGCAGGCTAGCAAATTGACGATAAATGCTTGCATAAAAGATAAAATAGCCAATGTTTAGCAAGGCGATAAGACGCAGGTAATGAAAAACATTTTAGGTCCAACTAATGAAATTGTTAATATCTTTATTATGGAGCTTCCTTATTTAAAATTATCGAATAAAACTTATTTTGTAACATAACAATGTTTTCATTGTATTTGTGACTAATAGAAAAACCTTCTGTTTGTTCCCGCGACAATCAGCATAACTTACAGCAGTCAGGCACGATTAGTTATGTACAATTATGATCATAGTTATTAGTGTCAAAGGCCATGTATAATTTAAAGTCATTTGACAGCCTTAGTCGTGGTCAGTCTGAGAAAATTGCTCTGCAATTATAAAAAATGGTAGGTATAGCATGTGGGACGTACATCCATAGAGGTATTTTAGGCTCGCACTTTTTTTGACTAAGTTAGTTGAAATAAGTAATTTTTAGTGTAAGGACACCGAAGTTTAGACCCAGTCCTGTATGGGATATAAATCCGGTAGCAACGACAATTTGGAAAACGCACCTACCAATCATTTCTTTCCTTAACTTATATGTGTGTGCAAAGTTTTGAAAACAGCTCTGAAGTACCTAGTTCGTGAAGGAAATAGCAACGCTACTAGCAAGAATTGTTACGAAAACAAAGTGTTCCATTATGATAACTGCGAATTCTTCAATACAAAAACTCCGATGCCGACTATGATTGACACCTAAGGATGGATCTGATAAATAGACGCCTACATCTATACTACAATACTACGTACTTAAATGATCTTCCTGAATCAATGAATTGAACTGCATTTAACATTCCTACCAAAAGTTTAATTAATCCTGCAACTGAATTTGCTGCTCCATTATAATTTATCACTACGCACACATTCCTTCGTGACACAAATAACAAACAAACGTTTAGAAAGGCAGGATTTGCGACGAATAATGTGAGCCTTGGAGAAGTGATTGGATCTGTGAGATCCGCATCCTGCAAGCAGCCGGATTATACTTATCTTATTATTACTATGTAAGTATAGTTAATGTGTCATATGCCACTCAAATAGCTCTAAGGCGGATTTTAAAATGTTCTTTTAAGTATAGGAAAACAGCCTTTTTTGTGTACCTAGCTTATGTCCTACCTTTACTAAAATACTCTTTCATCTTTAATGACTTGTGAGAGCTAGTTGTCCTGGGTATTCTCACTGTAGGTAAAGCCTCTTGTTCTTGACAAAACTTACTCATCTAAAGATATTGAAGGTGGTGGGCTTTGAGTATCATGGCAGTAGGGTTAGCCTCCAATTGTGGATGGATCACATTTTTTTCCTGAAAAGTTACATTCCTAACTCAAAAAGGAAGACGGGAGCCTAATTAAGAATCGTGCTAAACTTAAGGCAAACTTGGAAAATACAAGTTTTCTTTTAAAATAATTTATTTGTCGATACCATGTTACAAATTATCTGTCTCTAAATCAGATTGGTTTCCTGAAAACTTTAAATGCCAAGGTCTCAATGCCATTTAATCAACTTTGATAACAGTCGAGTTACTGTTAAAGGTAATTTGTGGATTGCCCTATGGCCACCATGACAAAGCATGGTCAGAACACACGACTTATAAAGTTCAATTGCAATAACTTTAGTTAGCCCGTACCTAGTTATTAGCAAGCCGACTTCAAGAACTGTTATGTTATAAATATCGTAACTGGAACTAGGTTGCCACGCGTAAATACCATAACAATGGATATGTTTATGAAAATTATGATCTTTAGCATTTATGTTAGTAGGAAGCTAAATAGTTATCTGTAGGAATTTGAAATCATTAGAAGATCGGAGGGTAACAATAGGAAATAGTAATATAAATTAAAACATTTTCGCCCTTACTTAGAAAATAATATACCTAATTAAAAATAGTTAATGTCTGCCGGCCGGCATAGTTAAAAGCCTTAATAGAAAATTTCCATTAACGTAATCAAATCCAGCTTAATTAACTATCAACTAATCAATCTCACTGCCGGACCTAGACAATATTATCGATCTTAAATTCTAAACAGACAATACCCAAAGTTGACCTCCAGACCGTGAGATACAAATCGATCGAATTTATGATTGAATCTGACAATTCATACTCAAGTGAGTGTAATATTTATAAATCACGGAATTAAATTGAGATTGGCTCCGGTCAAGGTCATGCGAATGTTAATGATTTAACACTTGACTGTCTGTACGTTTTACTACAAGTATGAGGTTGCCTTTAATTTACGTGAGCTTAATTTTATTCTTTCCCATTTTACTTGGATCTCGAACACTGGATAAGGTTGGGGGTTCCAAATTGGGAGATAAAAATAGTACCTACTGTTTTAAATCTTTACAATCTCATATTGTTTATTGATATTAGGCAGGTTTGTTCGATGAAAATTTTATAGTGTTCTCTTACAAAATCACTAGACTTAATATAGTTAAGTCTGGCTTCACCGTTAAATGGACTCAATAAAACGATTTCTTCATCAATCATGCAGACAAGTTGTTAAATTAAGTTCTTCACCTCTTTACTTTACGTCTTAAGTTATTTACTCGAATACTTTATGAAACTTATATGTAGGTAAGTTTCGTCAAAGAATTGTATATTTTATAAATAAATACTTGCAGTGAGCGGCGTGACATATCTGGTAACCTCACAACTCCATCGTTGTATTTTCCTTTCATTTTCCCTTCGTTTATATTTAATGCAAGGGCGAATTTAATTATCTACCAGAAAGTAATGTTTAAGCTGCAACGATTTTATTATTTTAATCAATCGCATGTGTAATGTACCAACCAATATTTGGTTACTTCAGCGTAAGGTCAATCATCATATTTATTAGTTAATAACTATTAAATTTTATTATTCATAAAATTAATTTAAATTCGCCAGTAATATGATTACATCTAGGAACTCTATTTCATGCTTATTAGCTTCAATTAGCCTTAGCTCAAAGTCAATCACGATTTGTTGTATTGATTCGATTTTCAGAATTAGATCGATATAATTCGGATAGGTACGCCACGTACAAAGGTCCTGCTAATTAAAGCTGCCTCGCCGACGCCGGCGCACATGAGAACAAAGATACACATCTCAACTCTTGCGCAATTGAAATATTACTCACGAATTGGAAGTAAAATAGGCGGTTGACGCGGTATCAGGGTAAAAGGACACCATTATTAGGGATCTATAAACATGTTAAGTAGATGGTATTTATAGTCCTTTGTCGTGGCACACTTCTGAACCAACTGGAGTGAAAATAAATGTTATCAATAAAGCTCCTTTCACATTTTGATAACAATAAGTGTATAAGACTTAAATTATTTAAAATAAATATGATGATGTGGCCTCGTTACAAACTTTTTTTTGCAGAAAACCATAATCATAATTTTATCTACTCAAGTGGATGTCACCAGAACGACTTGTATGCGTACGCGCACGCATGGCGGAACACACACAATGCAAAGACACAACATGTTATACGCTGCCTTCAGAGGAAGACGCAAATTAACCTGCCCAGTGGCTATCGAATTATGAGAAAATAATCTACTTACTTACACCACAAACTGCTAACTTGAGACCAAGGCACATGTAACTGACCACAATCGTAAGCTAGTGTTCAGTCAGACTAGATAATGATTTCAACTGACAGTCGTATAAAGTGAGAGCAAAAACGCTTTTATGGCTTCACTTCTTACAGACTCAATCTGTGTATGCTAATAGACATGTGATGGCTAGAAAGTAATAAATAACTTCATCGAAAGTAGGTAGCACTGATGACATAAACTAATGTATATCAGCCTGCTGCTTAGCAAACGAGAAAGAGTGAATGGTTTTTTAATTAAATATAAATGAGCTTTGTGTTACGAACTTCCTTAAGTTAATTTAGGATTCATTGTAACAGGATAAGTCGTAAAGCTTTTGCCAAATAAACCAGTGTATTTCGCCTGTATTCTATTTTTGCGCAATCGAGAATCCAGTTTTCTGAACCAGCGAGAATTGCCAGACTTGTAATCGTGAATCGACTGCTTGTCAACGATTATCTAAGACCGTGCTATTTACACAATGCCGGCATAGACCACTGGCTGCACTTTTCTCTTATGAACATGTTAATAACTTACTCAGATACAGCTGAGGTTGGGTAAATACCTAACCCTCTTATTTATAGAAGATGTATAAGCTAATCATAGCTATAGTAGGTAAGTATGTTTCGTCGCAGTCAGTAGTGGTTGCTGTCATATAAGGTTGCATCAGACAAACAAATAGCTGTATTAATATTGCCTACCTAGATATAAATAATCTTTACTTGCAGGTAAATAAATGAAAATTCAAGTGTTAACAACTCGTAGAGTTAGTAAACACGGATGATTTTCGCAATTACGACAATGTAAACGGTGAAAAGTCTCATCTAAACATACTTACTAACTTCAACAAATGACCTGACTGGTGTCTTTTATGTTTTTACAACTGTGGGTATATTTCACGCATCACCTATACCATCGGTACACATACGTGATCCGGTCACGACCGGTCTCACGCGGATTCACCCGCCTCGCGAAAGTAATGCCATTATGGTGAAAGTGAAACACGACACTAACGCCACTAAAACCAAGGCTATTATGTAAAACAACGACGCGCGGAAGATTAGCGTTGTATGGCCACTGGTCAGAGGCGATCGATTGGAAATTATGCGTCGGCGCACGAAGTGCCATAGCTTCGTGTGTTGTCGGCTTTGCATACGTAGATGTGAAATTCACAACTTTGAGAGGAAAGACTTTGCTGTGATTAAATTTTTGCTAAGCGTTACTTGTTTTGAAAAATATACAGTTTCAGAAATCTACTTTTTTCTGTCTTCTATCAAAGTCCTATAATTATACCTATAGCACAAATTACAGATACCAGCAGACAAATAAAGCCACGACCACCTAATATTCGTATTAACAAACACAGTAGTCACGTGTGTTACTTTTCACAATCTATTCTAATCTCAAGTAAACGGAGTCGCGTGCAGTAAAGTGTACTCGACAATTATTTCTTAACAATGCACTGGTGGCAAGTAGATTAGGAAATGATTTAGTATGCGGAACCATGGACGTCCCTTCGGCAACACTGCCCAACACTTATTAGGTAACAATTTAGAACATAACCATAATATGTTTACGCTGTTAGGCTTTGAATTAGGATCTAGATAAATGCGTTTGCGAAATTGTTAGTATTTGTTTGTTGAATAAATCTCATGATTACCACACGAGCTTTGTAGATTTAACTCTAAAGCTGCGCAAGCTGCGTTTATAGGCACCACACAAGGATCAGGGCAGAACCTAGTAACTCTGTGATGCGAGACAATTAACAATTAACGTAAAGGCAATTGAGGAATCGGACTTCCATGCGATTCGATATCTTTTCAATGAATTATAACGCGGTTGTGGAATTTGTATTCCATAAATTTCTCTACGTGACCAAGATATTTTATACTTTAAGCCATCATTTAATTTTATATTTTCAAATAAATTTATTCACTATTTTTCCACTGAGCTTGGTTAATTAAAGCAAATTTAATTTAGTAATCTACATTCACCATGAATATTTTTGTAAAAATAATATTCATATCCGCTCAAAATTATAGTAATCTAACAATACTGCACATCAACACTTCCGTTTTTGAATAGTTAATTGCCAAAACATTATCTCAAGTAACGTATAATTTTGGCAGCAAACAATATTCAAATGAGGTTTCCATCTTACATAACCGTTACAACTTGCTAACTAATTAAAGCAAACAGCATTTGGATTTTACGAGCCTTAGAAAATTGCTTGTCACCACTTTATTACTGTCAGACGTTAAGTTATTGCCAACTGAGAGAAAAAAATAGGAATTTGTTATGAGTGCGGTTAGACCAATTAAATTATTAACGCATCTAACACATAACTTTGTAGATAATTTATAACATGCCGCCAGAAAAGTGTAAGTTAAAGTTAATTGATTGTAGGTATGTAGGTTCCTATTTAAAAAGTAATAAAATAAATTCATATATTCTATACTCCACGTAAACTTAAAGGATTAAACTTAAACTTCGCACAACATAAATTCTTAACCTTAAACAATACAAGGTTCACCTTTATTTGAAATGTGCTTGTATTAAATTCCGGCTCTAGTTAAAGATTATCTTAAAAGGTATTTCTATATACGAGGCTTCATTGTCGCGAATAGCAAACCAACCGTGTGATTGTAGTTGTTCGCACCTCGGATTACGAAAAAAACAATAAGATACATGTGAGATATGAATATTAAACCAACATAATAACTTAAAATTGTTACAGTTTTTGAACGGCCTATTATACTCGCCCACTTATTAGCACTATCAGATCATATTTTAAAGTTATTGTGAGAATTCGACACATATATTATCTATTCTTTTCGTACTGGCCTTCGCATATGATAAAGGCATATTTTAATTGATAGGTCTGGATTGCAACACGCTAATCCCAGCCATTGTTGCAGGTTAGATGGTGAAATTCTATTCTTTTAGTGAAGATACTGGATCGATTACGATTTCCTTGTAATTACTGTGTGATCTATCTGTTTATTTGAAGGCCGTCATACGTTTTCAATAGATTTCGTTAGTAAGAAGCCAGCAAAGCGAAACGCATACATCATTAACCCTTTCGACGCTAATGTCTCATTTTAATTGATACAAAAAGCTTTTTACATTATGATACAACAGAGTGATAGAAAACTGAATACAATTTGGTATAAATGCATAAATTTAAACTGTTAAGTCATCACTTTGTGTAAGTTACTTGTATTTGATGTATTCTTGCCTCTTTACCATTATTTATTAATTTACATAATACAATCCATCTAAAACCGGAGTAAATATTGCGTAAATCGTGATTTTATTACACGCTGCGCAGGATTCGATGACGCGTTCACTGGCAGATGATATGCGGCTTAGAATTGAGCAATTCACGAAGCGCAATTAAATCATTTCACTTATTACCCAACTGACTCTGAGAATCACGACTTTTATATTAATTTATACATATTATGTGAATTTAGAACATGTCGGTTAAATATGTCATTCATACTCGAAGTGAAGTTTGCAGACACTTGTAATATTATATTAAAATACATGTAAACAGTGCTTAGAGATATTTTTAGGACTGCAGCTCGCGTTGATGTCTTTTCTACGAAAGACTTACGCATGTTTACGCCTTAACGCTACGAACGTATCGAAAATATCATAAAGATCGTTTCGTTTTAAATTGTTGTTATTTATTACTTTTGTTTACTTCCTTGATGTTAACACCAATTAGTAATTACTTTAATAATTAAAACTTACAAGTTTACGCACAAATCAAATATGTTTTCTATTAAAATTCAAATACTAAAAAGTCGAATCAATAAATAAAATACTAAATTCAAGGTATTTTAAAAAACCTTAGTTTTTCGTATCCAATATTGTGACGATATAGTCCAATGTCATCATTCTTGCAGTTGTATAATAAATATACTTGCAACACAATGATCGAATGACAAAACTCCATTCAATAATCGTGTAAACCAATAATAGCATTTACGTGTGTGACAATCGTGACGATTATCAGATTATTGACCAACCTACTATGTATTGTTTATGAATCGATTATATTTTTTTAGATGACACTCTAATATAATAATATTTACAAATAATACGCAACATATAGAAATAATAAATAGTGACGCGTGAAAATTAAGACCATAACGATTGAGAAATTTTATACGCAGGTATAAATATTATTTCGGTTGTAGGGTGGTCAAAAATAGTAAGACATTTACTTAAAAATAAACTAGGTAAGTAGTATTTATTTTTTTAAATTTAGATTATTTAACACTGAAATATATTTTTTTATTTTTAACATAATTTATAAGTAAGTGTCTTGAATATAATCATAGCTAGCGTTTAATAAGACTTGCATTTCCTAAATTACGATAAATTATACTAACATTCGTAATTATTATAGAGTTAATTTAAATCAAGGTTAAAATTAATTTACAGCGGTAATCTGCTCTATTATAAACCTTTTAGCGGCCGAGTAATACTGTGAATTAAGTCAACAATGTTATAATTATGATATATTAAAACAATTTATTCATTTATTCAGTTTACCTTCCAGTAAGTTATTTGTAAGACATGAATTTATAACTCCAAACATTGAAAATATTAAAATGTAGCTTATCGGACATTAATCCTTTGCAATCCAAGCCTTAAATCTAGTTTAGGAAAGCGCCAGCCACTACTCTTGCGCATACATTACCCGACACCGAACGATGTTGCAACCTGATATAATTACCTATTTATGTATCCTACAGTCAGGATCACAATTATCAATGCAAACTATCAGTTTTGTGTGAGGCAATTTCATAAATAATGCATATTTTTGTGGTTGGTTCAGATATATACGGTTTGTTGTCATGGATTGTAACAAGGGCGTCATGGTGATGCCGAAACTATTAAAGCATGAGATAATTGCACAATCTAAGGTCGCTGATGACACGGGTCAGTGGAGGCAAGGCTTTTATTGTAATTTGACATAATAATAGTAAACAAAGCCACAGCCAAAGAAAGCAATACATGTAGTTTTTTTTTAAATAGGGGATTGCAGATGAGTTTGTGGTATCAATTACTTGTTCGCCATGTATATTAACAAACAAAATGTAAAGTTAGAATAGTTACAGCCAAAACCTATATGCAAGAACGCTATTGAATAAATAAGTTTATCTTCCAAAAATTCTAAGATACCTTATATCTTTTAGGTTTTTGTTAGGTAGAGCGTAAACGCCTTCATATTATCTAGATTGAATCGTCTTATTATTCAAGTGTCGATACACAAGTAGACCTTGTAACAAAAAATCTACGAATGTTTTATACTAACAAAACACCCCCAAACATTTTCGAATTATTTATCGTTTCTGACGTCACAATTGACATTGAACCATTGGCACCAATAAATGCAGCTCTCGATATAATTATATTTTGTCTGGTTGTATGTATATTAATATAAACTATATCTCAATTGTTGCGTCACGCGATCAAGTCGAGACACGGAAGCGAGGTTATACTCGTTAAATTATAGACATTTCGATTGTACTAAATTGAAGCTTATTTTACACTTGTAGGTACGTATTTGTCTGATCTTTGATCGAAATTTATTGCCACAACATTATTGCAACTTTCCGTATAAACATGAATAAATGATGTTAAAGTTAGTCCCCAAAGATAGACACATTTTTGTATGTCGGAATAAAAATGTTAAATTATTCTAATCTTAACATGGACAAGGCAGGCGAGTAATTGACTACATAATTAATTTAGTGAATAACTTACAAATACCTTTCTTTTTTTCAATGATTAAGTAAGTTTCAGGTTATTTAAGAGGATACTGTACAGTCGAGAGTTTTGAATACTAGGTATTAATAAAGTCTATTGCTAAGGTCCTTATCAAAGTATGTTTTCGTTTTTTAGCATGCGCTAATATATTTTTATTAAACCAAGGATAAATATGAATCAAAGACGTGAAAAAAAACAATTATTTGAATCAATAAGACAGGAAATACCCATGCAGTCACGATTTCTGAAATTAATCCACTTCCATTCTCAAACTTAATCCAACATCTCTTTAATTTTTCCGAAGTGAAGGGTCACAAAGGTCTGTATCGAGTATCTATAGATATTAATGGAGGCACTGACTTGCAAATACTGGTTTTTAAATTACAGGAAGGTCTCATACGGCCTTTGCAAGGGAAAGTAATGCTTCCGGATTAAGGTGGTCATTTACAGTTCGGTTGGTCAATAATAACAATGATACCTATCGAAAATATTAATATAGGATTGTACGACGTAGAATTGTGCGTTTCAATTATTTGCGATAACTATTACTACAGACTGATAATTCGATTTTTTACCTTGATAACTTACATAATCAACAAAATTAAATAAAACTTTACAATCATTACCATTTACTTAAATACAAACAAATACGATGTGCAATTTGCGAAAACGCAAGTAGTGTGAAGCGCTAATTTAGCCAACCACTAATTAAACAAGTATTTACCATCCCGACGAGCCTTGAAGCCTTTCATTGGCAAAGTTTCAGTACCACTTAAAATTATACAAATATGAATCACGATTAATAAACGGAAACGTATATTGTTATAATAAAGTAATACAACAAAAGCGAAGTCAGGTTTTGGTATTGAAATTTTATTGCCATTTAAGGTGCAAAGTTTTTGCGTTGGTATAAAACAAGGTCAATCATTTAATATAAATAAATAAACTTTCTCTGTTTCACACTGTGATTGATACAGTTGAAACTTGTAGTATTCAATGTGGAAAGTGTTCGGAACAACAAAAGCGTGTTTATCAATCAAAACTGATTTCAACACGTTTAAGGTAGTTTCATAATGGGAAGTTAAGTGACTACTTAATAAATAGACTTAATTGAAAGAGCTCTATAGAAATGGTAACAGTTGTACAATCATTTATCATAGTGGTAGAATGAAATTAGGTGCACTTGATATTCATCTGCTCACGGAATTGAAGCAAAATGGTAACAAGTACTAAATAATATGAATGCTTTGCCTGCACTGATGCAAAAACCGTAATATCATTCACGGTCATAACCAAAAAAAATCATATGTTTCAAACTCAATTAGCATATCTACTTTATTAATTACCAAATTTGAATTGATCAGAAATATTTAGAAATGACCAATATTTAGAAAGCAAAAACAAATATATAATTTTGCATATCAACCTCAAGAACTAAATCTTCACAATACATATGCAACATGTTCAGATTAATTGACTCAGGTATATTAATATTACTGATGTATAGCTAATTTATTTAAATCTCAACCATTATAGCAATTACCTAAGAAATTACTCATAACAATACGTCCTTATGCATTGCAGTTTAATTGCATAAAATCCATTTAGTAAATTACTCGTATGATTACGATCCATATGTGCGTAGGTATTATATCATAGATTGGAGATCAATACATTCCCATGATATTGCGTGTCGGAGTATTGATGGTCAACGCACGCGATTATTCAATTATTTTTTTAATCGTGCCTTTAAGGTACGATTGAACTACGACACTAGACACGGTACACTTAGTGTATGCATCGAGTGTCTCCTCTATATAAACAAGAGTGTCTCTAATAGCAAAATTTATTGCGACACTTTTACTGTCACAACAGCGTCTGCGAAAACAATCCTTACAAGTGTAAACAGTACTGACATTTTTGTTAGAATTTTTGTCGTAGTCTAAACTTACCTTTATGAAGATATTGCGTTGAAAATTAGACGGTTTGAAGGTAGTAAGTAAAGATTTGAAAAGGAAGTTGTGTCCCGCGATGACTCGGTGCATTCCTTGCACGCACGCGCTGTGGCAATGATATTGAAAGTATATTGGTCTTATGTTGACATTTCATCATTCGGTTTGTCAAAAAATTAAGATGAATACCTACAGTTAAACATTTGGAGTAAGAATGACATGAGTAATGATTTTAAAAATTTGTAATGTGCTTATATCTTAAATAAGCGGATGATTCAATCCTACACATATACTAAAATCGATGCTAATTCCGTTTATCTCATAAATCCTGACTTGAATTTGCAAGTGGGTTTCAAAATAGATACTTTAAGCATGGATTTAGATAGAGCTACTAGACCTTTCTATTTTACCTGTGTTACGATTTACCTAAAGCGTATTCTCCAAGGCCTGCTATGTAACTTAAAACTTTCCATTTTATCGATACTTTTACAAATATTCGTGGGCGTCGTTCCCCACGACTAAAACATTAACGAATCTGCATTTCAGCAACAAACTATTAATATCAATGTCACATTATTACCAAACGTACCTAGTTGTCATACTTAGAGAGTAGGTAATGCGATTTTAAACTTGATAAAAAAACTACGTAACCAAGAAAGATTAAGTATCCTCTATCTAATGCATAAATTAGTAATTTAGCATTATTTTATATTAAGCTCGTTTTATTATAATGATTTGACTTTATTTCTGGTTTTACGTAATTAAGTTTGAGTGCTGAGTAATATAACTCTATCGCGATTATACGATTCTTCTCGGAAGTATTATACGTTTGTCTGCAGTGTGAGGAGAAAGCACGTATAATGAGTTCCTTGTCTTGCAAATGTCCGATAGAATGACACTGACATTCTTCACAATGGTCATTGGGAACACATCCATCATCATAATACATTCACGAGAGCCAGGAAAAGAAAGATGCAATTGATAAACAATTGCATGATAATGTTGTAAAGCTTTGATAATTGTACGGATGCTTCAAAACTACATTGATGTTATTTCATAGTTAAGTTTTCATTATTATTATTTTCTTTACTTTTTTTTAGATAAGCTAGCAAGAGCAAGCGGGTCACGTGATGGTAAGTGATCACCGCCGCCCATATACACCCACAATTACATATGCATTGCTGGCCTATGAGAAATTTGGCAACAGATATCGCACTCACCGAACCAAACCCAGGAACATCGTCCCTACTTCACGTCGGTTTTCTGTGCGACGGAAGTATTTCACCGGTCGAGTCAGCCCACTAATCGCTGCAGACAGAGCCTACAGCTAGACTCTACCACTCTTAAAAAAGTCCTTACAATACAAAAGCTTAATATTTTTTTGACATTTTCAATCTAACAAACCCTTAGTGTTCCGTAACATATCATTTTACTGTAATAGCAAATTGAAGTTAACATAAAGTATTTAAATGTAAACCATTAAAACTGTCCGCCTCTTATTCTCTTGATTAATTCTTCATTAATTTATCAATCAAAACTTTAATCTGCATCCGGTGGGTTTTTTAGCTAATCTCGGTTTAATTGTCTATTGTTTTATCTGGTGTTTGATGATGGTTAGATTAAAATGGCCATAATATTATTATTATGGTAGAATTACTTAGTTGTGACTTAAAAACATAATGACAGGTTGGACGTTGTAAGCTCGTAATTGCTACTGAGTTGCAGTATTTGTTGGTTAGTAAAGTATTTACTGTATTTGGTATTTTAGGTACTATTAATACTTTAATGATTAGGCACTAAATTTAATAGATTAATATACAGTTTTATAGCGGATCTGCTACAAAATAATGATATTAATAGCAGCAATCAAAAAAACTGATTAGAGAAAAGTAATTTGCAAACATCACGACAGAGGTCGTCATTGAATGTCATTGAATACAACTGACAGTTATTTGTGTCATTTGTTTGCAAATTGAATTCATGATCCATTTTGTTTCTTACTTATGTAGATGTCAAAGTACCTTAACGTTTATGTAACCTACAATGCAATTTCCTAAAAACATAAAACAAAATAACTTTACCTCATGTACACTTGTACAGTTCTGAATGTGTAGCTTATTTGTTCCTGAGACTTTATTAAACAAACAATTCAAAGTTGTTTGATGACTAACTTATTTAAAAAGTTCGTCCTAACGTAAATTTTTGTCAATTACTCAAAGGGAGGTTTCAATTACAGAAGATCGTGCAGTACTTAAGGCTGTACAATAAATTAACCTATTATAAAAAAACAGAAGCTATTGCACCATTCATATAAATGAAATCGTTTTAATCCTACAATTTACCGATCACTTAAATATCAAGGGCAACGATTTAAAGTAGAGATTGCGGCTAATTATCACTTCGAGATGCGCAAACGCACCCATTATCGATACAAATCGTCTTTCCCAATACATCGTCTTTAGGTTTTTTATTCAATTTTGCAATAGTTTGCCAAAATCAAGCTTATTTGGTGTTGTATAGAAAAATACACTTGTTTTGTGGCAAGGTCGGTGTTGACGGATTTAAATTGTATAGTTTCGTTATAAATAGGTTTTAACTATCACTTACGAGCAAGTACGACGTGTTATTAGTTGAAGCAAAAAAAAAAACATACACATGCTTATTATCCTTCGTTTTGTGTGTCGTTGTATGGAGGTTTATTTTTCGATCATTTCAATCATGTTACTTAAGTATACGAATGTTTTTGATAATTTAGATTTAGGTTAGTTTATGTCACATTAAAATTAATATTGATTTATATTTTAAATAAAGATTTTCTTAAGATCACTTGATAATTTGCAAGAAGGCCATAAACTGTGGCTAGCTTTTTATCAGTGTTTACGAGTACTTTGTACATAATTTTTTCAACTAGACAGTAAAACTTCTCAATTTTCTAACTGACCTACATGTCGCTATAAATAAACGAGCTGAGAAAAAAGCATAAACAATTACATGTAATTATTATTAAAACATCTATTCTCTAATTGTTGTTAAGTTTCCTGACACGCAACTCAACGATAAAACTGTAGACGTAACATCATGTTACAGTATCTGATATGATAAATAGAACTTCATATTATAAAACCAAAGAACAAAGTCGTTTCAAGTAGGTACATATTTAAATGCGACTATAAAAAAGAATACTTTCAAATGTCTTGTCAAATGCTTTGTGACAAGGACATCGAGTAATTCTTTAATATTAAATGATACCAATTTTTTGCATGAACATTGATAAAGTTAATAAAAAAGTATAATTTATTGTAAATGTTTGACATTCAGCGGGCTAAAAATCTTGACTTTACGTTATACGTTAGCAATAAAACAGAATACAAATAAATTACAGCCAGAACTACAAAAAACCCTAGATTTTTAAAATAAAATATCGTCACCAAATTAATTTGTCCAGGGGGGCAATTCTGTAACTTCCAACATGACAAGTGGTGACGTGCGTGTGGCACGGCGGCAGTAGTTTTTGTCTGACAATTTGTATCTACAAATATTGCAAAACGACACCAATATCGGTCGATGCAGGCCATATGTAGGTTTATATCGAACCAGTGGCTTTGTGTCAAAAGTTACAGTCTTGAGAACCTGCATTACCAAAATCTACAAACAAAACAATAAACAAATAGCAATTTTGATAGATCAATTTTCGCGTTCGGCTAACCACAAAGCCAAATATGTTGTTTTTAACGCTATAATAACAATACATAAAATGTGGAGCCTTCAATTAACCGCAGACAAAAGAATGTCGTTACCGCAGGAACCACGCTGCGGCATTCGGACGGACAGCGCGTAACGCACTATTGTGACGTATGGACTATGAGGGTTATAAAGTAGAAAAAAACATTGTTGATAAATAGCATACTATTTTGGGTCTATAAAGTATGTTAGAATCTGGAAGTTTCCTTTTGGTGAAGAAGTTTAAGATTTTTCGGGGAAATAAAAAATAAGACGAGGTTCCCTAATAAATGTTTTTCTGGTCTATTTTTACAAAACTGCTGTATTAAAGAAAAATATAATTTTACTGCGTTGATAGTTGATAGTTACTACTGCGTTGATAATGTTTTGTGAACTTTTATCTATGTATTTATAACTGGCTTTAAAATTCTTATATCAGGCATTTTTACAAAAAGGTAAAGTTAAGCATACAAGGTAAGGTATACAGGATAATAATTAACACTAAATGTTATCTAACATGACTATAAATAGAGGTCCTTATTTTTTATTATTTTTAATTAGCCAACCAATGTTTTATTCTAGTTTAGACCATTCAGGTTCTAAGTATGGTAAGAACCTCTTTTTAAAAGCAGTAGGTGGCTATAAAAGGTGACATTGAATACATTTAATTTCAACTTTTACAGTGGAAAATAAATAGTAAGGTAGTAATAGTTTAGACACCTACAGGGTGTCCCACGCCGCCATCCATACTACATCTATAGGTAGGTACTATAAATATGAAAAATGAGTTATTTTTCTATAAATACTTTTTTGTGAGTATCCATGACCTTAATAAATGAAAAAAGTTAAAAGCCTTTATTTTACGGTAACTACGTTTTGATGTCGTTATTTAATTATATACTTTTCATTGTTAATTTTATAGGTACTGATTATACCTAATTAAGTAAATTATCTTTTCTTTGCATTAATATATTATTTAATTTAATATTGACTTTACACTCAATACCTAGGTTCCTATTAAGGAATACCTAGTCCACTTAATTTTATACCAACTTGATTTTCTTTTTTTTGTTTACATGTAATGCAATCAGGCTGTGTTATTCCTACTCGTAATTATTTGTTAACATTCATAGCTTATAGTTGAATTACATACTGACCTACCTTAATTTATTGAAGTTTATAATTGTTCTAAGAAACGATCTCTTCCTTCTACGTTATCTATATACATAATTCAATAAAACTGAACTCACCGTGCAATATAAACGCTAAGATCTCCATTTTTCAAATCTATTTTCATCAATGTTTCTAGTACAAAAATAAACTTCACAAGAGAAAAAATATTGAAACTACGTAAACATAACCTCAAAGGCACTGAGTCACCGTTCGTATTTCGCGCGCTCGATCGGCGCAGTACGCATGCGCTGTGAATGGAATCACTCGTTCATTTGACTTGCGCGCGCAAACTAAAGTATGCAACTAAAACTTTTTAACTGGCCAGTGCGTCTGACGTCTGACCAAGAAGGTCTTGTTTACATTACGTGTCGTATACGTAACTTACGGGGAATATCATGAGGAATAATATTATGCGAGGCAGCCAGTAAATAGCTAAGTTCCGTTTATGGCGTTGGTATGTTAGTAACATTTCTATATAAATAACTCGTTACTTATATGAGTTTTCTTGCACGTTTTTCTTGGACATTACTTCAGATACCTAAGCATTTTGTTATATGAAAATACTACTTATATTTATTTAAAAAACATTAAGACCAACTTATTTAAGTACTTACTTACGCGCTAACATAGGTACAACTTCTAACTTATTTTAATTATTATATTAAAGTGTGTGATCCTGAATGGTGAAGACAATGAACATATTATTATGAACTGCTAAATATGTATCAATACCTCGTCAATCTGAATTCCTTTTCTATCTGACATCCATCTTATTGTTACATTTTCTTACAACAATCTTCGCATACGTTCAGTTTTTTTTTGTAGCTACTAATAGGAAAAATAGTTTCCATTTGTAGGGCTATTTGGCTCAATGACAATAAAATTGTTTACAAAATTGTCTACAATTCTGGAGAAATTCACGTAAAAATATTTTTTAATTATATTTGTAATTTAATATCATTTGTTTTGTAGTTCCTGAATAGCTCTAACTTACAATTAAATTGGCTAGCACTTAGTTCAAATAAGCACCATTTTCACACTAACAGCTCAAAAGCGCTTTCCATGATTCCATTGGTTAAAAACATTACATAAAATTTAAATCCAATAAGATCTTAGGACGTTGCATTTTATCTCTACTAGAGTATACATATAACCTCAGTAAAAGAAACGTTTACTGAATACAACTAACCCGATTACCGCTTTTGTCACTAAAACTCTCTAAACGTTCAGTGTTGCCAAAACCATCAGTTTTTCCCACGGTGTTCTCACATAACACAAAATGGCCGATTCATGGAAACTATCCTTGGTCCCCTGTGAACCGCATTGTTGGCCTCACAAACGTATAGAATGTATTGTTTTAGTAAACACTCAGTTATTGTGGCTCGAGACAAAAACAAGCCGGAAAAAAGTTAATAGGAAGGTATTCACATAGACGCAGATTTTGGTCTAAGCGCAGTTGGTTAATATTTTAAATGTGGTATTGTTACGTTGTTAGATCTACCTAAGATGTTAATGATTAATTCTACACCAAAGGGCACTAGAGAGAAAGTTTCGAAATAGTTGGTTTTAATAAACTTATTATTTAGGAATTTAGAAGAACTTATAGAAGAACAAATATTCAGGTTACCGTTATTTTTGAAATGATTATATTTAGAGAATACTGTATTCGATCTTAATAAGTGGAATGAGAAATTATAATGAAACAGTATATTAAGAGTTTTTATTTTAAGATGTCTTAGTTACGAGTTCTCAATCACGCAGAAGCGGCTTGTTGGATTTAATGAAAATATGATCATACCTAGATAGATTATATAACCCACAGTCACACACTGATTAGTAAATCTAACTAAATTTAATTGTAAAATATTAAAGATTGCCACCTGTTTTTTATAAACATAAACACAAGGGAACCGGGTGGAAAATTTGTTTTTTATATAAAAATCATAAAAGGGATGTACTAGGTTTTCGCACAGCTTCATACTGGTGTAACTCTTGACGACTTACTTAAGTGCAAACTGACGCGAATAGCGAGTGCTTTATGCTATGTATTAGTAAAATAATGGTGATACCTTCATATATTTATATCAGAATTTATTTTTTTCATAAAACCAAAGTCAATTTAAAATTCAAATTTAAGATTAATTAAATTTTGATTCCTTAGTGCATTAACTTTGAAGGCGCAGTAAAAATAATGATGCTTATTGCAATTGTCAGGCACCTTCAAGTATAGTAGAGTATTCAAAGTTATCTTAAAAAAGGCATTCTGATTAAGATCACCATCCTCATCACGTTCAAAGTAATATTCACAGTGTCTTAATGTAGGAATCTAAATAAAGTCATTTCCCAAAATATTTAATTAAACATGCAAAGTACCTACTATCCTACTAATAATGATAAACGTGAAAGTTTGTGATTAGGTATGTATGGATGGATGTATGGATGTTTGTTACTCTTTCACGTAAAAACTACTAGACTGATTTTGATGAAACTTTGCAGTAATATAGGTTATATATCAGAATAACATTTATTGTACTTTTTACCACGGGAAAACTTCTCATTACCACGGGAAACCGACTTCCACGCGAACGGAGTCGCGGGCGGCCCCTAGTCTGTATCTATACTAATATTATAAAGAGGAAAACTTTGTTTGGTTGTGTCGAATAGGCTCAGAAACTACTAGACCGATTTTAAAAATTCTTTCACCATTTAAAAGCTACATTATCCACGAGTAACATAGGCTATGATTTATTTTGGAAAAATAGGGTTCCGTAAGATATCTTATATGGGTTTTTCGGACACAAGCAAAAAAGCCTCATTCCCACGGGAAAAACCATTTAGTTGCGGGTGAAACCGCAGGGCGGAAAGCTAGTAACATATAAAATACTAGCGGGTGACGCGTCGCCGTGGCTAAGGTTTTTTTATACTATATTTTGCAATAAAATAAAAGTGCGACTATAAATCAAAATATACGCTATCCTATCTTTCAAGTTGGATCAAGCTGCACACAGTGTACAAATTTGATTTAAATCTGTTAATTAGTTTTCACGGTTAAACAACGTTAAACAAAATTTATATATACTAAGTTTATTAGTCTGGAGGTTTATTATTATTGTTATTCATTTACACATAGACACAAGTAAAATTATCATTGTTAAAAAAATACATGATGTACTTTTAATTTTGTTTACTTATAATAAGATCCAAATTCTATATTTTCTTTATCTTTTCATATATTATTCCCATGATATCAGTTTATATCTAGTCGTAGGTATAACTATAAAAACGGAATTAACCATGAGCAAAGATGCAAGAACAATTTTTTTTGGTGTTTACTTTCAGGCTCTGATGCACGCGTTGATGTCTTTTATAAGAAAGTTTATTTATTTATCCTACTTCAAATATATTTGGAACTTGAATATTTTGGTCCTAACAATCTTCATATGTCTGTCAAAACATAAATAACTAGTTTGTGGAGGATCAAATTGTTTTTATTTAATTTATAATTTCGAGATAGATCGTTTGGGAATAACTAGTTATTAATTAAGTTATTGACAACTTCGAAGACTCTAATTTGGTAATCTCCTGTTTTTTGCACTACACACAAGAACCACAAGTGGCATGCGACTAAATCCCTAGGCCGTAGAAATGGTATATTGTTGTTGGTATTGCAAGGTAACGGCAGAATGTAAACATTCTTATTTGCTCTTTATTTTAATAAGGATCACACTCCGATTGAATTAAATGTTCCATATTATTATACGTTTTACATAGTTTCCAAAAGTTTCGAATAGTTTTCGCTTTTATCAATAAAGAAAATATTTATTTAAAATACGTTAATATAAAATTACTTTTGTGTGTCCTATGTTTTTTTGCGCTCATGAAGGTTTTATAGTTTATTTTATAGCGTTAAAAAGTGCTAACTTAAGTTAACTATTAAGTTATTTTATGCTAGCGCATTTTGGATGGAAATAAATTATTGTGGTACAAGTTGCAAATGGAATCAACCCCTATTTTAAAAAGCATCATTTCAGTGATGTTTAACTATGACTATCTTAAGACGCTGACTTGTGATTTCATGAGACTAATGAGAGTAGGGGAGCGAGGGGCTTGTTGTTACAGGGGTAAGTAGTAACAGGCTTTTTTCACCAGGATCTTCAACACTATTAACGTATTTCTTTGACTCGATTTAACCCATAAACCGCACCACATCATATTGCCATAGCCAGTGTTCCGCCGGTTGACGCAGTGAGCAAATGTGAGCATTCCCTTCATTTCTGCCAGGTGATATAAAATTGTACCGTCGTAAAATTTTGGTTTGTGTTTTTAATATTGCCTATTTTCAATTTTTCTACATCTTATTTCCATTCAAATTTATCTATCTCTGATATTGTGTAACAGTTTTTATGATTGCTAAATTGTTTAATTAGTTATCTTGATAAATGTTAAAAATCATACCATGGGGTTAGTTGTAACAAAATCCCGGGGCTTGTTGTAACATGTTACAACATGCAATGTCTGGTATGTGGTGAATCTTACACAGATACAAACAAAAAAGCTTGGATAGAGTGTATTAGAAATAAATAATTTAATTACTTACTGTGATTTAAAAGTGCTATTATGATTATAAGTATTGTTTAACTAAATAAAACTCTTAATTACTTAATTTTTAAGTGTTGATTACTAAAAAGTGTATTTGAGTTGATTTTTGATAAGAATTACATAATACTTACTTTGGAAAGATGTCAATTTTGTTAAAAATAAATAAAGAATAAATGATTAGAGGTATTAATGTCGTTTTTTATGGTCGTTACTACTTGCCCCGGTAGACGTTACAACTTGCCCCAAGCACGAGGTAAGTTGTAACACCGCACTTCTTTTAGAAAATAATTGATTGTTAAATAATGACCAATAGTTATGATATTATTTTTACTTGATTTGGTAGAGGAAGAGTTACAGTATCCATTAATCTTTATTTAGTAGAAATTGAATCAATAGATCTCAAGATATACTAGTTTTACTGAAAACTGTTACAACAAGCCCCTCGCTCCCCTACTAACAAAACACAGAAATAAGGGTAAATACGAGCTTACAGTTACATAGCTGAAATTATGGGGTGAATGAAACCTTAATTTGCCTGGACAATGAAAGCTCCGTCATTAATGAACATGATTTAAATCAGTATTATTTAAACTATGTTTTTTTTGTAACTTTCGCAAATCGTTATTTAACTAATACAAGCTCAATCTTACTTTTTAATAAAGCGGTACATGTTTTTTTATTAATTTTGTTAGGGCAATGACCTTTATGCACGGTTTGCATGTTTCTTTTATTGAGTTTACCTATTTTATTTATTTATTTGCTATTACGATATTTGACATTCATTAAAAAATGAATGCAATTAAACTACCTAGATACTTTCAAGGCTTGAATAGGTTAATGTGGATTTAAATAATATTTTATAACGCAATTTAATACAGCTTTTTCCGTTCATCAAAAATGTCATAAATATTGAAAATGCTAGAACATTGAATATAGAGTCACAAGCTTTAGGGTAGCATATCGAAAACAGCATGTATGACAGCTATATGTTATTTGATTATGTGCTTATGTTTTGTCTGTTTCCCTACATTAGCTGTTGTCCAACAAAGCAACAGATTTAATTTCGCCTTTTTGCTGGGAGCTGCGGCACCACAGTTCGTATAGTATACTTATACTTTAATTCTGATGTTGAAAAGTTGAAATATATTGAAGTTTGCTAAAAAATCAATTTTGTAATGATATTATAACTAAATTCAAAGTAAAATAATAAATACTCATAGTATTTAGTATTTATTATTTTACTGGTGCCTCAAATTTTGTTAGCCACAAAGTTCTCAGCACCAAAATAAGTTTAATTCGAATTTGTATACGTAACTATCTACTAACCTTAGTATAAATTATGGCTGTGATAAATCTTTTTATAAGATGTAACTATAATAATTGTATTATTGAGTTTTTGGGCAATTTTAAAGAGCCTTTTACACCATTTATTATTGCTACTGTCCTTTAGATAAAGCTATATCGATGACTATCCTGCTTACATTCAAAAAAAATTAATAAAAATAAAATTTTTACATTTCTTTATTTGCCTTACATCAAGGTACAAATACTATTACATATTTACACAACTTATCATCACTGGAACTAGTAAAAAGTATTTTCATGAACAAAACTTGACTTAGTCACAACGATTATGGCAATAATAGTAACAGTAACTTAGTCTTATGAGTATTTAGTAAAGAATAAAAGAGGCCATTTTAACAATAACAAAAATAACTAACTACAATCTTAATATTTAATAGGTTATATACAATTACAAGTGATGCTTGATAGGTTTATACACTTTGATCATAAATTTACTAATAAATTAGTCTCAACTTTTGTGTAATTCCATATTTTTAGATTTTTACTTTACCTGGCATCAAACAGCAATCCTTGCAAATCAAATAAAATATCTAGTTAAAAGATGATCTAAATATATATAATAAAATCTTGTTTTTCCACAAGATTTCACTAAAATTGTATTTATAAGTTATTATTTTATTCTTTCATATTTGCTTATCGTGTGATTAATCATACATCATTATTATAAAGATGCTTAATTGCTTCAAATATCAAACGTACTTATTAATACACTAAAACAAAGTTTACACTTAACTAACAGTTGCATTTCCTTCATTATTAAAATATCACAAAATGGCCTGTTACTAAAAACTTAAATTCGAAAGCGGTCTTTACATATCTATTACAAATAATTAAGTGCGCGAAAATTAAACTAAATGAAAAGTCTATATCCAATGCACTAAATTGAGCTAATTATACCTAAAGGCCGCTTAAAATAAACTCATCAAAACATTACCCCATTTCATAACTAATCTTTCAAAAAAAACATCTCTATCAACTGATTTTAGAGTAAACTTATCTTTTAACCGATTTTAGATTTTTAAACCGATTTTAGAGTAAGTCTTTCGATAAGTTTACTCTAAAAATCGGGTAACGTCTTCAAAGTCTTCAAAAAATAAAACTCATAGGAAAATCTCATCAACAAGTTGCCGGTCAATGACCCGATGCGGCTTCGGCTTGCTTCGGCTGTTCTTTCGTCGGTAGAGCCTCGCGTTCAGCGGGTAGAGGGCGGGGGAGAGCGCGCACCGCACGTTGAACCACCAGTCGCAAGACGCCACCCCCTGCGAGAAGACGGTCCCGTTGGGGCACAGGAACGAGGCTTGCCGGCCGTCGATGTCGCAGTAGTGCCACGCTGGAAAACATGGAATGTTCAATTCTGAATTATCATTTGAAATTAAACTCATTTTTACGGGTTTTACGCGTTTATTTAATAATTTTTAATAATCCGATTAAATAAATGCGTAAAACCCGTTAAAATGAGTTTAATTTCAAATAGTAATGATCGCGTGAATCTAAGAAGTTACATTATGAATTATGATCAATCTTAAATTATCTTATTCATAATTAGTTAACTTAACAGTTTTTCCGACCTTTTAAACATCCAGTAATGTTACCTACATATACTGAGATAAATCTACAACTTTGTCCATAAATTAATTGTCAATTAAATCATGAATTTTTATTAATAATAATTAATGGAATACAGAAAATCGCTGAGTTGTTGCCACGATTTTTATATTATCAAGGCCCTGTGATTATACGAACTATATGGTTGACCTTTTTTCTATTTACGGAAAGCCATTGAAATCCGCTACATTATCAATCTTGCTTACATCCTGATACAGTTTTAATTTTCAAGGTATTTTTCAAGTACAATTTTGATATTATTGATTAAGTAGAGTTCAGCTAAATTGTAAGATAAATAATTGTGATAAATGTTTCCGGCCCTCGAATTATTTAAATATATTTTTTATTAATATATTATGATACAATTTTTTTTTTTTGTTGTAATATAGGTAGCAAACGAGCATGCGGGTCACCTGATGGTAAGTGATCACCGCCGCCCATGACTACCCTCAACACTGTAGGTGTTGGGGGTGTGTTGCAGACCTTTAAGAAAATATAAATAAATAAATAAATAAAATTGGGCACCGGATACCGCACTCACCGAACGAAACGCAGGAGCATCGTTCCTACTTCACGTCGGTTTCCTGTGCGACGGTGGTATTTCACCGGTCGAGTCAGCCCAGCAATCGCTGCAGACAGAGCCTACAGCTAGACTCTACCACTCAAGAAAACAATTGTGCAAAGTTGTTCATTAAACACGAGGCTGAGGGTTGTAGCCTGAGCCGTAGGCGAGGGCGTAAGTCAGCTACTCGTAAGTGTATAATCAACGAGAAAATACAATTATATTTTGCATAAAAAGTTTCCTACACAGCGTTATTTAATCTAAATATAAAAGTGTATTTTCAGTGGCATAAAACCTCTTTGTTGTTACAAAAAAACTGTAATGCCGGATCAAATTGAAAATGCTCTGTTTACGAGCTTATAATTTGCAGTATGGCACTACCTTAACTTTGTAGAGATCGTTATATTATGCACTAGTGTGTAATATTATTATACACATGTGTAATGTGCATAAGCACTATGTAGGAAACTTATTGCTGGAATACTGGCAGCTATTGTTTTATATTATTCAAATAGATTCTAAAGAAGAAACAATGAGATATTGACAGCTTCCTTCCAGACTCAGTCATATTTTCGTGCTCGGACTGTGAGCACATACCATTAAACTCAATCTTATGCTTTAAATATAAAGCTGAAAACAGTATCAATTCTTTTATTCTCTTGCACGTTCCCCCCAAACGTTTATGGCCCTCAAAACGGTGTTTTAGGCTCACTTTCTGAGCAAGTGCGTTCAAAAACATAATTACAAAATAAGCATTTTAAATAACCCAATTACGTTGAAGAATCACCCGTCCTATTTCTATCGCCGATAAGTTAGTCCTAACTTATTATTTAACTATTTCTGTCAAAAAGGCAGATTATTGAAAGTAATAAATGTCACTGCGGCTGATTGTTAATTTAATTCATTTCTATGTGGTATGGTTGCTTGGTATTAAATGGTATTCTACTACCATAAATTAGACCAACTAACTGCCTTAGGTAAAACCTAAAAATCTTTTTTGACCTTTTAATACAAATTGTAAGTACCTAAGAAGAAATAGGTTGTAAATGTAAGGCTTGGAGTACTTATTTGTCATTTAAAATATCACGTTCGAAGTAGACTCACGCTTAAATAGATCACACACGTGACTACTTAATTTATGTTAATGTTATTATAATACGTCAACTCTTACGCATCTTAAAATAAAAAGTAAACTTACACCCACGTTATAATGACATTTACTTAAATACTCAGTTCCAAAAATCAATAAAATGCGAAAGTTTCTTTAACTGTTACTTAAGTAACAAGTGACTACGTGAGTAAGTAAAATTACCACGAAACTAAAAACATTTTTTTGAAGAAATTGAGTAGGAATAAAAAAGATTCTTGCCCATTGTGAATATAATCGTATCGTAACTCTTAGCCATAAGTTATAATATTTACATGTAATTAATATGTTACCAAGATTCAAGTATGTTACTCTTAAAACCAACCCAGCGGAACAAAACAAAACTTGCTGAACAAATTCTAAATAAATAAAACATAGACCATCAACAAAACGTGAGCTTGTCAAACAGATAATATCTTAATTAAAATAATTACGACTGACTCATTAAATAAAGTAAAAGGAAGGACAATTAATGAATAAATAAACCACTAAAAGGACCGCGTTTTCTCATAGACCACGGTGACTCACGCAAATGAAAAAAAACAAAGTTGACCTTAAACCATTTTATTACCTTATTATAATAGATGAGATAAAGTATATACAGACGTATCCTAAAACGGATTTTCTCACGAATCTGAGGAGACCAAAGGATTCACGATGATTCAACCTTTCCGGGTTCGATAGTTTTTTAAACATTTTTTTTTCATGGTGTCAGAACAATATTGATGGTCTAAATGACCTTGATTCTGAAGCACAATAGAGACTAGGAACGAATGAAACATTTTTGAGAGCGACTGGTGGTTATTTAAACTAAATAGGCGTTTTTAGCTTCTCTTTGTAGATGGGCAAACATGGTGTATTTAGTCAATGTGTTTTTGTTTTTACCTACTGAAAGCTGTATCTGGCAAAAAAGATTATCATAAATAATTGAAAAAGCTCTTGGTTATCATATGATCATGCTACTTTTTAAATATCTCAATAATTATCAGCAGGCTGATAACCAATATAGGTATAAAAAAAACCAGTAGACAATTTAAATGCCGAATTCCAAATCTGACCCGGAACAATCTGTCACAAACACAATCATAACTCCAAATTGATATTAGTGACCTCCGCGTCGGCATCTTTGCATTTAATCATCTCTTTTAACACAAGGTCACAAATTAACAAAAAAGACAATAGAAACATGCATTTAACACCCACGCAACAACGATTAGCGTCATTGTGCCAGATTGCTCGATAGGTGTAATTTTAAGAGGAACGAAAAAAGGCTTTTGCCTTGAAAATTTTGGTCTGAATTATACATTCATCATCTTGAGACACGAAGCCTATTTACATAATATTCGATTTTGCTATCAGCCCCCGATTCTGACAGGTAAAATCATTTCTGTAAATAAATATTCATTCTTGATTGAGTCATATGAATGAAGTTATATTTAAACGTCATCAGATCGTAAAAATGTGTTGCTCTACCGATAACTGCTCGTCATTAAGCTTCCTTCATACAAATCAACAATTAAGACAACGTTAACTTAAACCAACACGTGTATTAGTTTAAATCTGTAGAAATCACGCAAGTAATCTAATTTCAAATAGTAATTTTGATCCAGAACAATACTAATAGATTTTACCTAATCTACAAATAACTGCTTATAAGTAAATCTATAACCACGAGTCAGATAAAACACCGAACCGAATCTATTGTTAACTTAACAAAAGCCAGTCGTAAAGTCGTTTGAACTTAGATCATTCTAAGTTTTTCTCATGGATGATTAAGATTGCATTATTATAGCATTGTTATATTTCTATAGACAACCTGTGATAAAGTTCAAGAACAATATACAGTTAAATGAAGAGGATTTTTGTGCATTTGTTATGCTTAGTTGAATACTTAATTAGTTGGTATTAATAGAGTGAAAGACATATACGATATATCTTCATCAACACAGTAACTTTCATGATATGTGAAATACGTGACATGATTAACATTTTTATACTAAACTATTTAACTGTTCTGCTGTAACATCTAATCCTCTGACTTCTCTTACATCCACCCTAAAACTAAACCCTACCACCATTGCTTTAGGTGTGTATTTACCTTGGCACCGAGTCTCCATGTCGGCGAAGAAGCCAGGGTAAGGCTGGTCGTCGCAGTAGAAGTTTGTATACGGCACTGCTCCGAGGATTGGGTAGTCTGTGCCTGGCTTACCTGGAATATACAGATTTACTTCTATTAGATAGTCATTAATAAATAATCACTTTAATGAATATTAAACTGTACATAATTTAATAATATTTGTTCGACATACAGCAGTATTTAGATGTAGAGCTTGTTACACTTTTTATTATATATATGTGTATTAGATCTATAAGTAAGAATTTGATATTTAAAGATATATAGACACATAAGCAAATGTTTTACAGGCTTCCGATACTGCTAACCAATTTCGACGATTTCTCAGTGACTACAATGTTTATTCATAATTTTTTTTTTTCAATTGAATCGTCGACAAATCCTTAATATTTATTAAGTAAATTTCCCCTCTGGTGTCTTACAAAATGAATATTTTGTGCATCAATTCAAAAGTTAATAAATGCACATCGCAACCGCCCACACTAATGCTTAATATTAATTTATTTAAACAATGTCTAGACACCGCGGTAATCTAATAACCTATGAATATTTTACAAAAATAATTCTGTCGAAAACATATTTTGAAAGCTATTTTGAAGTTATCAATATTCATCAATTATTAAAGTTAACTTTACAGCAGGCAAGTAACTTACAAAAGTGAAGGAACTTAATCAAAATAATATACATTTACAGCAACCACAGAAATCGAAAACAAAATTACTAAACAAAATCCACTTTGAAAATCAAATTCGTTCTATATATTTAATTCCAAATAAGTTCTATTACCAATACATCACTGACAAAAACTATTAGTTTCCCTTTTAACCACACTCTCAATGGTTAATTTGAATTGAAATAAATCTAGTAACTCTACATAATTAAAGTCTAACCTTAATTAGGTTGCCTAAGCGCAACCAACCGGGCATTCATTGCTTCTTAGTTAGCAACTCTGGACTAAATTTGCAAAATTAGATGCATAAGAAACTTACTAATAGAAGCAGAAGACCTAGTTTCCTTTAATTAACGATGAAGAAAAAACGGTCCAAAAGGTCATGAAACAAGTGCCTGCAATGTTTCATTTAGAAATTAATTGATCTACTTCCAATATGTCAATAAGAAGCACACATCGTAGATATTTTTTTTATTTAAGTATTTGTTACATATATTTTTGATTAGGTCTCTCCAAACTTTATAAAACGAATTAAAAGTTAGTTTGTTAAATAAACCAACGTTAAAAGGGCCAACGTTTAAACCATCGCCCTTCTTTCCTGCTTCCCATGATATCGAATCGCCTATTGCAAAACCGAGTACAACGCAGTTGAACCGTACACTTTAAACTCGAAGAAAGTTCAAAATGCTTTCTCATGCCCTTTAACTAGCTATCGAGTATCAGATCTTGAGCAAGAAAGTTACGTGACTTCTTACATTGGAAGGAATTAGTCAGACTAACGGACGAGCTAAATGGGTAAACAGCATAAGTACAAGATCTTAGCTACTGCACGTCACGATCTCATGCTAAGAATATAGGAAGAAAATGCTAATTAGAGGCAGCGAGTAGGTACCTTTCTCGAACATAGTCTTATCCAAATTTATTCGTATTAAAATATATCTTAGCATGGACTAGATTATGACTTAAAAGCAGTGTTTTTTAATTGGCTAGATAGTGAAATAGCGCCAAAAATTACATATGAAACAAAAACTAAATTTTAACTTAAGTATGAAAATTTATACGTTTGATCGCTACCCCCAATAACAAAAAGTAGAGGTGTTTCTTAGTAGTAAAATGAAATTAAATTCTAGAAACATTTGATGTTGAAGACACGTAACATTTAATAACTTACATATAGGTACTGTGCGCTAACTCTCGTGGTTCATGTATCAATTTCTAGTTCTTGGGCTATAGCAAGACGATACAGCACAGTATCAAAACCAAAGCGCATTTAAGACATATCACATAACAAATCACTCTTTGATACCAAATATCTTTAAGGTGTCCATCAAGTGTAAAATTATTTAATGCTTTGTTGTTTTTAAATAAACATTATTTTGCCATAACGTTTTATACCAGCAATAATAAAACTGAAAAACTTTTTACATTTTTTTTCCTTTTGCATGCCAATATCGTTAGCGTATAGTACGGTCTGGTTGTTTAGCCCCGAGGCATGCAGTCACCTTTGACTCCGATTATTTGAAATGCAATCAAACTGCACACTCGAACAAAGCACGGACATACACCGCAATTATCTTTAGTATGCCGTAATATTTAATTACTGTGCGAATTTTATAAGATAAGTATACTGTTGGCGTTTAGTTTGTGTTTAAAAATAATTCTTTCTTACGTTACGTTCTTTGGTGAGCCAGTAGGTATTTTTTTATAAACGATGGTTAACACTTTATTATAATTCTTATTATTAATTAATAACCGTAAAATAATACTTTGATGAAAACTTTTGATGACAAAATAAACCCTTTGATATCAAAAGAAAATAAACATTGTATTGAATATTTTTAGGTGAAACAAACATTAACATTATTAATAAAAAATGTCTAAATTCTAAAATACCTATATAAAACTTATAAGTGTCTCTGCCTTAACATATTTCCTTTTATTATCAAGCAAAGCGCTTCTAGCACGTTCACTCTTCATAACTCGGCGGTTTTCTGATTACTTAACCAAATAAACACAAAGGTATAAACATTATGTAACAAAACACAACACAATGAACCTTCAGCTTTTCTTGGTCAATTGATTATCACTTCATGACGTAACAAATGACTTAAAATCTCAAATATTCCGGAAAATTCTTAATGTCCTCGCATTGCGAAGTGTAAAACGAAATGACCCGAGTCAAAGGTCAGCCAAGATGAGCCGCGATCCACAAGGTCGACTTGACCCGGCTTACATAACTTATGATGGACCGAACAATATTATATCATAATTTAACATTGACAATGAACGACCAATTTGCGAAGTGCTATTGTCTCGTTACGTCATTGTTGTACAATTGTATACTATGCTAGAGAATTTACTTGTAAAGATACTGCTCAACAACCTCGAATGCACAATACATCACTAAAATAGCCGCAATTTATATTCTTTAAATTGTTCAAATAAGTACATTCCTACAACAATTGTTCTCATTAGATTAAATTCCTGTATGCTAAAGAATAGGAGCAGCTAAATATAGTTAGCGGATTTTTTATCGAATATAATAAATTTATTCTGTAACCGTAATATTACAAATATAAAATCTTTCTATTCTTCTCTCTTCGTTCGGTAAAAGTTTCCTGTCACCAGTTGCTCAAACTATATCCGAGTAGGTAACTAAATCCTACTAATATTATAAACGTGAACGTTTGTGAGTATGGATGGATGTATTGATGTATGGATATTCGTTGCTCTTTCACGTAAAAACTACTGGATGGATTTTGATAATACTTTACAGTAATGTAGGCTATACATCAGAATAACATATAGGGTACTTTTTACCGCAGCAAAACTTCTCATTCACACGTAAAACCGACTTCCACGCGAACGGAGTCGCGGGCAGCCACTAGTCTTACATATTGTCATTATCCTCTATTTTTCTTATTTGATAACTATTTATAAGCAAATAAAGGCTACCTCACCCAAGCTTAAAAAGCTGTATATCAAGTCGAACATGGTACCCAGACATTTGACTTCCCAAGTTGTATTAGGTCAGCTATAAAATAGATGCTTACGACCCAAGCTTTACCTAAGTCTTTATGACGTAATAACTGTTATCTCAGCTTATTGATAGCCGAGTAGAATGAATAGTTATTGTGTTAGTAATCTCACGTTCAAAGAGTTAATTATTTCTTAGGCGTGCTCTATCGAAGATCTTCATAGTAGGGTCAACTCATCAATTATGTTGGGTCAACTGCAGACAAATGTTAGTATTTATTTATAATAAGAGTTTGTCTTGTAGAATAAATATAGGTTATTAACTCAATATACGCCCTAGTTGAAGGATAGATAAAACTTTAAAGCGCTTAAAACGATGAAAATATAAAAATATATACTTTTTTTAAATAAATAAACAAAACGAGTATGGTTAACTAAAAATCAAGAATAACTTTATTTACATACTTAAACGAATTTCAATGTAAGATTCAATAAAATGTGTGTTCAATTTTAATGGTGTTTGATCATAAATAGCCGCTTACTTGTACATTACTGTTTAAACGCAATACGATTACTGATGGAGTTATGCTCTATTCATAGGTACTTCCACTTTCACATTAATCTTCACTCTCCTTTCAAAGTGTTGGTGTGCCATGCCGACCTGCATCAAGTCAGCAGGTTACATAAAACTTACCATGCCTACCTACTGAGGAAAAGCAAGTATTTATTATCTACCTTATGCAAGTTATACTTTCCTGGTAACCAAATGACGACTTTCTAATATGTACAAATAATTAAACCATAGTTTTAAAACTAAAAACTGTGATTGCGTTCGGTTTTTTAGCAACTGTAACATCAAAATTAGCAATTCAAATGTACAAATGAAGGTAATAAAATTGTCAGACATAATTAGATGTGGTAGCAATCGATTTTAAAGCCAAACTAGCTAAGCGTACCGTTTGCCTTTTATAATTTAAGTAATTTAGGTACTTATGTTGGTATGGCGCCATGATGCTAATCCTTTTATTACCCGCCTACGATGGGAATCTTCAAACAAGTCTGACCTGTCGACCAAATGGGCATGAACAGAATTCATTAGTAGAAATGAGGTTATTAATGTCAAATACCAAATCCGAATCAACCTAAATGTCGACATCCAAATAAGGCAATGTATCTTCCGGGGTTATCACAGTTTTTCTCACGAGAAACCAGTCGTAGCCGAACTGTATGGAAATTATGTTTCACGAATTTTAATTATCGGTACCTACGTATAATACGACCAAATTGTAGAGTCACCGTTTCGCAACTTGGCTTATGAAGTTATGTTGCAAGCTCATACGAGCACGGCACACTTCACAAATTATTTGCCTATTGTCTCGTGCTATTACCTCCCTTATTACTAAAGGTACACGATTCAAAATGGTATCGTCATATGTTTGTAAAAGCATATGTATAACAATGCTTAAGACATTTTATTAATGAGGAGTCGATATCTCGTCAAAGAGATTCTTTGCCACGACTAAGGTCGTGAGGAATGTAATGCATTGAGATTAATATATCGTACAAGTATTAACGTGTTAATGGGATGACTCTGCAAACGTCGTTTCATTCAGAACTATGTGTGTTATTATTTATAAAAATAAATACACGAGAGTGTTGGCACAAAAGCTTTTAATCTGTTCACCTATACAGTTCGAAACAAAAGATGGTGTAACTTTTATAAATGTCTAAATCTATTTATTACGAACACTAAATATAAATTTTAGTGCGCCCGCAGTTATGAAACCTATTAGGATATTCCGAGCGAGATCTTATTTCTGCTACGGTTGCAAAAGGCTTGCTTTGTGCATGCGTCAAATAAATCACTATGAGGCATGCGTGTACGCATCGACGGCTACCGATTTCGCGGGTAAAGTGACAGCTAACTACCGCCGGCCAAAGTAATGATAATCTTGTCTATTTTACGACATTTCGACACTTTTAGTGCAATTAAGTTGCTCAAGTTTGCAAGCACGGTTTCCTTGTTTTTGTGTTATATTTGAATGTACAGGATATTTAGTTGAAATTGATGCATATTTTAAATCATGGTTTTTAGGCACACAGAGGTGCATAAACGAACGAACTCCGAACTTTATATAAGTTTTATAATATTCTGTGACCTTTTACTTAATAATCTTATGTTATTCGATTAAAAATGATATTACATAGTATGAATTAATAAAATAAACTACGTGTATCATTTTTTTTTAAATAAGTTTAACCTGTAAATAATAATCCCTTTTATTTTTAATGATTAATGATGCTAAAAATCGTTGAAAACGTAAATTTATTCACAAAACTATGTCGATTAACGTTAATTACCCAGCTTGTTAGCATTGTAATTTTTTTTTTTATTTCATATTATGTAACCCAATGTAATATATTACGATTGAAGATACTACAAAGACATTCATAATTTATGAAAGTACAGCAGTGACCATATGTCAAAATGATTGCCAAATGCAGTGAAGAGCAAGTACTTATGCCAATCTATGAATTAAAACCTTGAAATTCAATGTTTAGTCAACGCAACCAGTTGGCAGTAGAATCAAAATCCTTGAGAAACCTTTGTAAGTTACTTATTCGTGCATGAATTGCGCAAAATATATCACTCGAGTGAAAATATGTGTCGTTTGTTATTTTTTTGTTTTATAACCCTATTGTTGTTACGCATATATCTATACATATAATAAAGCTGAAGAGGATGGAAAGTCTGTACATAAAAGATATTCGAAAAAAAAATTATTGGGGATACTTAAAATTGATAACAGAACACGTTCCAATAGTTTTTAGAATTTTTGTCTGTTTATCTGTTTGTCTGTTTATCTGTTTATTTGGCTGAGCATCACGCGAAAACGGCTGGACGGATTTTGATGAAACTTTTACTATTATGTAGAGAAAATTATGGACCAGGTTATAGGGTAAAAAAAACAACCCCTAAAAGGGGGGGGGGGGGGTTGGCAAAAACTTAAAATACGTTTGCACGTGAATTTCATAGGGGTGCGTGGTAGTATGATGTGCAAACTACACTGAAACCGAGATTTGAAAAAGTACCAACATAATTATAATATTAATCTATCTAATATCTTATCTAATCTAATAATAATATAAATTCTATAATGATAATACACACAAACATTGTGTATTTTGTTAAATAAATACTTTTTGTAAGGATGACTTGACAGTGACTGTTTCTGACGTCTGGTTTTATAAACTCTCATCTCAAAAATATATTTACAACAATTAAGGGCCGATTTTTCAATAGATAGTTAAAACGCCAGATATTGAACAGCCAGATAGCTTTAACTGAGACGAATAATAAAGTTTCAATTTTTCAATGGTCAAATAACCCCCTGCTAGCTATCCTAATGATTTTTGTGCAAGAATGAGACATTCTTATATATTTTACAGTTGTTAGAAAAGGACTGTAAACTTTCAACGCATTGACAGCGGGTGTCCCAATTGACAAAAAATTTAGGTATGACATCAAGATTTGCCGTCAACGATAATACATAGATATAATGAAAACTAGATGGAGCCCACCGAATAAAATACAAGTTAAAATTACAAATACTAACATGTGTCTGTAAACTTTGAGAAAGTTTACAGACACATGTTATAAAATCTTATTATATTGATTGCTAAGAATATATTTGATGCTTTTAAAAAAAAACGTTTTGGTAAGTATTTCATATATTCACAGATACTTAGCCTTACTATATTCCATAATAATTACTTAGTATTTTAATACCTATAATTCCCAAAAATCTATAATTTGATAAGCGTATCTTTCTTTAGCAATGAGTTATTTGTGACACGCACACATCAAACGTAATACTCCATCTAGAAACGTATACATCTGTGATGTCAACAAAAGCTTATTGCACAGATATTCAAAATTAAACCTCTTGTGATATATATTTTTGTCCCGTTTGATAACTATACATTATTGTCTTCAAATAAAGTAAAATATCCATGGTTTTACAAAAAATAAGCAAAACACAAATAAATTATCCTATATTTACATACGCATGATGACAGAAACGTCAAATAATCTGTTAATAACTACTTAACTGAGGCAAAAAGAGGCAGCTAAGTTTTTCAGTCAGATATCGAGTTTAACCTTCTGTTAGAGCTTATCCGCTAATTGAAAAATTCACAATCTTGCTATCCATAGAATAAGTCCTATCTGAAGGCTTAACTGACTATTGAAAAATCGGCCCTTAAACGCATGTTTTATTAAAAGTAATACTTCACCAATTCGAAAGAATAAAAGTGGATCAATAATCCATAGCGGAGAGAGACGCATAATTTTCAATGTTTATAAGAACTTTAAATTATGTGATTTAAATGCAACTGTGGAGAGTATAGTCATAAAAACAGCAAGTGCATGCGGTGTGTCCAAAAATACTGTTTATAAAATTATTAAAGAACAGGGATACTAAAACATTAAAATCACCCGAGAAAAAAAGAGCTCGACTATCCACAGTAGATAAATTAGATGATCTAGACAAATGTGCAATTAGAAGAAAAGTTCACTCAATATATTTAAATAACGACTACGCCGCACTTGACAGCTCTGTGGTAAGTACCTATTGTATTTTAGTGTGTAAGGTGCCACAATTACTTGAATAGACTTATTTTCTTCTTCTAAGTTGGCGAAACGAAGTTCGCGGGCACCAGCTAGTTGTTACATAAACTTGTAAACACGCCCTTTCTCTCTTCTTCTTTTGGCGTAGATTTTGAAGTTTTCCAAAACAAATATATGTTTATAGGTACATTAGATCATGTAAGATTTCCTAAATATTGATTTTACAATATGTTTTTTTAGGTTTTCATACTTATCAGTGTGCGTTACTAACACTCTAGTCACACAAGTTTAAACATGGAAATAATAACTACATATTTCGCAAACGATTGCATCGCGTGACATTAGCTTTGAGTTATCATTTATTGTTCATCATTATACATTTATCAGCCCTCGTTGTTATTGCTGCAAACTGTCAAACTTACATTAGTATGCGAAATGATAAAGCTTGTGAACATACAAGGCTACGATATTCAATAACATTGAATTGAATTTGGAAGTTTGTACCTTTGGGTGGTTGCTATGTTATATACATAAGAACTATAAGCAATTACAATATTCTCTGTGAATATTTGTGTTTTGTTTGGTTTATAGTCAAACTTCGTATTTTTTTTACGAAAAGAATCTTAACTTAATTTTATCTATTATTCGCAAATAACATTTTCATTCGAAAAGGATCACTTTGCAATGTCGTAAAAGGTAATAAAAACGAGCAATACTTTTGGCAACTGACTACTCAGTTCACATGTATTATAAGATTTTACAAAATTGTGTTTTAAAATGTTAAAGTCCTCTCTTCTTGCGTCAATTTCTATTATTATTTAGTCATTTTCGTTCATAGTATTTATAGCATATCTTATACAGGTGTGCAAGTAGTTTGCACTTGGCCAAGTGATCGAGTTCTGCTAGGGTAAAAGGCACGGTTAAACACATCGCTACATTAACTAAGTATATGCAGCATTGATGAAGTACAATTGCTATCTGGTTCACAGTTACGTTATTGTTACTTATGATTCAACTGATTTTATGAAGGTAACTGTGTTTTTTATCAGTTATTTTTTGTGCAATTTCTAACTTAAGGTTTGTTTTTCAGTTTCAGCTACGATTTACATTTTCAACTGCAGTTAATTTACGGAATTCGATTTAGCAAGAATACCCAATTCACAAAGTAGGAGAAGTTTTAAATAATCGCAATTCTTCTTAGTGAAGAAAACTCCTTTGCAGTTTTTTTATCAAAAAGGTTAGGCTTTATGGCATAAATAAATAGTTGATTGCAGATTGTGACTTCAGAAGTAAGAGACCAAGTGGATCTTGCCTAATATAAGACTTGCTTTATTCCAGTAAACACGGGTAGGTACCCAAACCAGTTCGAAGCCTGTTCCAAGATATTTTGATTACTGCATTAAAAACAAAAAGAGCACCCCCGATGAAGACGCGTCGAAGTATTTATATGACGGTCAATAAACTCAATAAAAACGATGTTTTATTTCTGTTTTAAAATTTTCCAGTTGTATTATTATTTTATTGCATCAGGGTTATTACTTACATTTGTGGCATCATCACCTTATCAGGATTTAATGGCGGTTTTTCATATTTTGATAGCAAGGAAAAACCTGTTTAATTGCTGAAATAAATGTTGTTATTTATGAGTGATGGTTGCTTCTGTTAACTACATTGTAACAAAAGGTTAACACGCAACAACTTTTGGGTAAGTCTTTGAAATAACGCAATTATTTATAAAATGTCTTACATCAAATTACATATGCTTTGCCATTACATATAGGTAGCACAATTACATATGCTGTATGCCAATCCATAAATTAATATTGCGACATAAAATTTACACAAAAAACCTACTATATTGAATGTAATGTGATTTAAATTGATAGTCAAAGTGATAATTTACGTATTATTACATGCTCGGTTGCAAGCCTTCATGTTGACCTTAGAAGGACACTCGTGACCTCTGACAGTAACGAGTTATATTACATTAACACATCCATATGCTCTTTTAATATATAAAAACTTTAGATTTTATGATCTGACAAATCTAGATAGCATCCTGACTAAATTGTAGTTTGTTTTATTTTAAAGTTGATGCCAATAAGTTTTAATTCTGTAGTTAATTGCTCAGTAAGTTTAACCAAAGCTTGAATATTCTTATCCTAGGATTAGGGTAGAGAACCTTTTATAAAGGGATCCATTACAGACAATTATTGTTTAGTGACTTTGAACCAAAGCTTTGCTATGGGAGCTGTATACCCATATTATGGACATGTAGAACTTTGTTACAAAAGATGTCCTTAATGTGTATTGAATAAAAATCAACATCACCTGCTATTGTTTAAAAGCTTTGGAAAATAAACAATTAATTCCTAAATCCTATAACCATTTTTTGAGTGGTAGAGTCTAGCTGTAGGCTCTGTCTGCAGCGATTGCTGGGCTGACTCGACCGGTGAAATATCACCGTCGCACAGGAAACCGACGTTAAGTAGGAACGATGTTCCTGCGTTTCGTTCGGTGAGTGCGGTATCCGGTGCCCAATTTTATTTATTTATTTATATATTTTCTTAAAGGACTCTGACTTATTCAATACAGGTCAGCAACACACCCCCAACACCTACAGTGTTGAGGGTAGTCATGGGCGGCGGTGATCACTTACCATCAGGTGACCCGCATGCTCGTTTGCTACCTATATTACATAAAAAAAAAAAAAACCAAAATATCAAAAGCCACAAAAGGAAGATTGTATATTTTTCGGGCCCAGTATTTTTCAGATATCTATCATATCTGCTATCTTGGTCAGGAGTAATGTAACTGTCGAGTGCTTGTGTCCGATTACAGACTATCTTGTTTATCGTTTTCATAATAATCGCCTTACTTGGCAGTGATTTACGTTAAAAATCTTGTACGATATTGCAGCAACCTAATGTCATTCATAACATGAATCATGAATGAAATGACTTTATGCCGCTTTAATGTCAAAATAGGAGGCTGTACTTTGGCGATCACTAGAGTCTGGTATTCTACATTTGCGAGCAGGCAATACAGAATAGGGTATAGAAATGGCTTTTTTTACGAAGGCAAGTATTATCAATACTTATTATATAAACATACTTATAAAATTTATAAATTAAAATTCACTTAATTATAACATAAATTACATTTTAATTAGATGTAACGTAAATAATTACTGAGTTGAAAACATAATTGATGCTGTGGTCATTAAAATAATGCAATACTTATAACATTATTTATTAGGTCATAACTTTAACTGACGGCTTCTGAGATACACACCAATACTAAACGTGTTAATATGTATGTTTGTATCAAATTAATAAGCGTGACACTGTAAATTGTCCATATTTACATTACCTACATCCCTTATCGGTAGTGTTGTTTAAGAATTACACTTTTTAAAGTACCTATTGTTCATTTGTGAGAAGTAATTTTCCACAAAAATTATATGGAATCGTTTGTATTGGTTTAGACCAATAAAAGACATCGCTTCATACTACTTTACTAAGAAGGCATGAGAATCAATCACAAGAATATGCCATCGATCATGTACTTAATGATAGCACTGTGAATCACGATATTAGGTATCTACGAATAAGCATTATCTATATTATTTCTTAGAATAATGCTCCTGTCATTTTCTGAATTTAATTATTTTAACGGTTAACACATTCCTCAACTTCAAATTATTTTTTACTGATTACTTAGTTAAGTAGATTACTAGCTACTAGTAGGTTACTGAGGAACTCTATAACTTCATGGAAATCACAAAATCTCTGATAATTTATTTCATTTCGGCTAGTGTGTTAAACAATAGGATAGTAGGTCAAGGTGTGACAATCGCCTTCTAAGTATAATTGTTCTGCTATGGGCGCCATTGAAATGGGTACCTCCTACGTGGTTGAGGTTCTTAGTACTATCATTTCACCACAAGGACATAAAAGCTGGTAGTATTGATAAAAAGTAAATATTTGGTCCTTAGAAATAAACAAATAATTTTTAAATAGTGTTAAGGATTTTCTGACGATTTAGGCACTTTTCTCTTATGTCATTGCAAACAGTTAATCAAAACAAATTAGGACTCGACTTGAGGCCCGTAAAATAAAATATTAACTTATAATCTAATTTAAAATAAGAATATGTTTAAACTCGAAACAAAAAGCAATCAAACGATTTTAATGAAACAGTAATCACATCACGCATTTTAACTTCAATTTATATTTTAATTGGAAACAAATTGAAGTTAATCAAAAGATTTTATATGTTTCATAGTTTATTTGAATATGCAAAAACTACGCAACAGTGGTCTTGTGTTTTGATGAGTTTCGTTTTGCATTTCATTTGACCTTCGGTAGATTAACATTTTGAATGAAATCTATATTAGATCTGTGATCGATCCGTGAGAACTTTGAAAATGAATAAATTATGGATATATCTAGAAATAAAGTGCAATATTGGATATTGTGAAATTTTGTTACTGCGAGTATTTTGCATCTATTTTGCTGAAAGTTCAAAATCTAGTGGGCAATCACGAATGCCTGTATTTTTTTTATTTAATCGTAAAATTTGCGAGACAAAAAATAATTAATATTTAAAGTAAAAAAAACGGAATAGGTATTATCTTAGATATCGAATAGCGTCACGAGCTGAGAGCCAAAACAATCGATTACAAAAATGATTATATCTTAATAACTCTATCATTTAAACATTCCAAGACTTAAGCATATACAATCAGACTTTTACAAATGTCGAGGACGATATTTAAACTTACAATCAAATAAATCGAATCTAAACGAATTGCATCATTACTCAAAGTCACAAATAATTCAAAAAGAATTATTAGCGTCTATCTTCAAATTATTTAATGGCATTCCAGTTTGAAGAGTTACAGGCTAAAATTAATATTAGTACTGAATTATGTGTGAAGGATGTGTTATTAATTAAATTAAAATACCAGTAGTTGTTAATTTATTAGTAGATATAATTGGACAGCGACGTCGTATATCGAATAAACAATGTAGCTTATTTATGATGATACTACTCATCCAACCTAGTTTGGCATTTTGGTCTCTGGGAGTGTCTATTTCTTTATAGGAAAAGTTACCGTTATTGTGGTTTTTGAAACGTAACAAGAAAAATATAAGAGCGCCGCAAAGCCATTCTCTTAAAAAGAAACAAAAAAAATGACAAACCGATTTTACGAACAAAACCAATGAAGTATAATCAAATATTTATTTAATATATCTACGATTTTAACATCAACTGCTCCAGATACTTGACACTTACCTACCAAAAAAGTCGTAGATTTCATCACGTCAGAGTCACTGTGTAACGATTGCTAAGTCAATATAACCTATTGATTGGGCAAGCTGAAACTATATCATGTGGATCATTTAAACCTTTTAGAAATTTAATATACCTTTTAGTCCTTTTGCGTCTAACTGTCGAGCATCGTTCTCCATGTACGTAAATAAAATAAACTTAATATGATCATGGCGGGTGGTATTTCTAACACATTGACAGAAACATACATATATAAATGCTCGAATACATAGTTCGCAATAGCCATACATACATACATTAAATTACAGCTTGCGCAAGCGTTTATAAATCCACTTTTTTGTGGCATCCTTAATAAGCAGGTATGTTAATGTTTTGTAAATAAATGTTATCGGACCGATCTTTATATTAGAATTTGAATTTTACGTTGACATCTTGGTTTGAAAACAAAATGTTGCCTCATAAGGTCAGAGGTGGGTTTGTTGTGTAATAATCGCGGTTTACTATATTTTATGTAAGTTGGCATAATCTAGAATAACATTTGTGAATGGAAAACTTAGAACTTTGACATCAATTTTTATTTATTTATTTAAACTTGTATTTTATTAGAATCTGATACTTATTAATTCCTTTTTAGATCATACAGACGTTTTATCGTGTAAGGAAAAACGTAAACTCACTTTAATTTACCTTTAAATTACTTAATTTTCCTTACTCGGTTCAACTACTCACTTAAAACGATACCTCTGTACCTAATCATTACTAAACGCTAACGGTATTTACCTATAGCCTATGTACTAAGTAATACTTATGCTCTACCGTCTTATGAAATCGTGAATACTGACAACGCAAAGCCAAAACAACAATCTATAAACAGCTGAAATATGCCTAGATTTATTATCAAACTATGTACCCACATAAGTAAATAATTGAAAAATAAAAAGTTTTACGCAATGGGCCGACTGCTTTGTTCAATACAAGACTACCCAAAAGTGGGAAATTTTCATAAGATTAAGCCAAACTTGTTATGATCCTATACATTTCTACCTACTTGTTAATCACACGACTTGTGGTCATTACATCTGTCCGTTCATTGGTCCTATACCGTCACCTACCAAAGTGATAATCACCGTAATTTTGAAGTTATAGATACTGGAAAAAGGAACGCGGGTCTCCGAGTATTGCGTGACTGGCAATCGAACCCAGGTCCTTTAGATTGCCGGTCTAATGCTCTTACCACTGAGCTACCGCGCGCTACGGTTTACGGCAACTTTTTCCAGTATCTATAACATCAAAATTAATAAATTAGCATTTTAAATGTAAAACTAAAAGTAAATCTTAATCACCGTAACCCGAAACTTCACAAACTCACCAGGTATAGCCATCCCTAGTTCCAGATATCCTTTAACGGAGGGGCTGAGGAAGGAGGGGGGCGCGGGCTCCGGGTCATCGGGCGCGTCGAGATCCTGCGCCGGGTCGCGGATCGGCGACGCCTGCGCACGCACACGCTTCACGCGGGCACCCTCTTCTAAACCTCCTGTGGTAAACATAGGAAATTGTTAACCGAGTTGGAGCTGTCATGAATAGCATATGTTAAGTAGTGGAATTAGGCGTGCAAAGAAAACAAAGGTAGATAGGTACCTTTTTATCAGACAAATAACCTAAGGAATAATATGGGTGCATGACTATTATATTTTTACTTAAACTTTAAGTAACAAAGGTGTCGATTCTATCTTAAAACGTTAATTCTTTTTTTTTAATTATAGTTTGCTCTACAATTATAAAATAGGTACCTGAGTATCATAACAGAAAGCAAGAAAGACATTATCTTCATTCATCTTAAACGTTATTGCATAACTGATTTCTTAACTGAGATTTACCTAAAACATAAACAATGCCGAAAATTGCCAATACTTTAATTACAATACTTTTAAGATCTAATCGATGAATAAAAAGAAATAAAAATGTTAAAATAAAACTACACAAATAGACAACAAAAAAAACTTAACTTGAAATTACTGCGATATCTATGGTATACGTTATATTTTGAGTTACGAAATAGGTACCTATAATGATAATTATTTTTTCTATCAGTCTCCTAAAACTTTATTTATTTATTTATCACACCGTTATTATGCCGTCTTAGTTGTATGAGTTGGCATAAGCCTTTAAGATTCTTCATTAAAATCTGATCAGTCGTTTTCTTGTGCCCGAGTTACAAACATTTACAATGCTAGAGGTAGTAAATTGTTAAGTAATAGGAAGATGTTTAGCCTTTATATTACGCAATTGATCTATGCTTCACATTTATTATTATAACTCGATAACTAATTACACTTTACAATTACCTTGTATACATCCTAATTAAGACTATCAAAGTTGCCATAAGTTAAATTAACAGCGATGGCGGTAAACAAGTAACCTTACAGGTTTATATTCGTGACTTTTATGCTAGTTATAATTTTAGTTTGTACGACTGACTGCGGTTTGCAAAGGTTATGTATTAATTCAATTAGCTGGAATGCTATCCTACATTTAGACCATTGTTTGTGGTTAACTAAAATTGTTACTTTGAATGTTAATAACATAATTTTGGTACGCTCAGCAACATTCTTGAAATTATCCTTAATTGAAAATTTAGTTACTTTGGTTCATGAAACCGTATCAATTTCAATAAATAATACTGTTGTTAAGCTATCATTTTTGAGGCATTAGCTGTTCACAATTAGAAATAATAAGTTACAGAGATACAAAAAGTATAAGTACCATTGTACCTTAGATACACATTTAAATCTACATCCTGTTTCAAAAGGAATATTAATTATAGCTATCATATTATGTTTTCAAAATTTTATTCCATTTAAAGTATGTTTTATCTTAAAAACACATTATCTTTCGGAATAAATATATTTCATCGCCCATGTATAGATATAATCTAAACGAACACTTGTCTTTTTTTCTCACCTCTGCGCCTCCGGACATAGGGTCAAATAATTAAAAATATCTTCTTCGTTGTTTTTATATGTTAATGACCTCAGCTAAGTGATATCATCAAAGCTTGCTATAATTAGCAGGAGTCTCTTACCATTTTTTTATGAATTGCACATTTTTATAGAGTTTCATAATGTTTAATAGGTACCTACTAATAATCCATTCACACAGTGCGATATATGCGTTATTAATAAATATTTAAAATAAAAAAAAGAACTTACAAATTAAAATAATATAAATAAATATACTAAAATTCAATGTTCATATAAATAGCAGTTAGTTTCTAAACAGTTAAAGTAACAGCAAACTGTCTTAGTGTTGATATCGCGTATTAGTTAAAATAATCTTAGTGCGCACGCGTTGAAGTCTTTTCTATATCTGAATTATTATGGTGTAACTTCTAAGATTATATTTTGTAAAGTATAGATTCCAACTTAAAATTTGTAACATTAAAACTTGTTAAATTTTATTAAAACCCTAATATTTTGTGATTTAAAATTTGTAGGTTTCATGGAACCTACGATTTTATCTGAATAATAAATTAACGTATCGAAAATGCGTTTTAAAATATAAGTAAAAAAATAATTTCAGCAAAAAAACTTGGTTTTCACGAACTTAAAAACTTATGGTACTTTAAAACTCAAACAAACATGTAATCTAAAAAAACTTTAGGAGGAACATATTTTATACAACAGTTTTAATAACGTTTTTTACGCAAAACATACCTATAATTTTATAGTCAACAAAATATTACCTATTTTGTGCTTAAAAATGTAGGTAGGTACTTATTATTTTATACCGCTTAGTGGATACGCATAAAAAAATATTTTTATTATTAACATTAAATAAGTAGATATAAATTTTCACATAAATTTGTTTTTATTTTTTTGCGGTCACTGAGTTTTTCATTCATTTAAAGTTTTATAGTTCCGCAATAAATGAATTAATAAAAGGTTAATGTTAATTCAATTCGAATGTATTAATAATTAAATATGTTAGTATATATAACTTACGAACATTACGCTAATACCTACTATGCGTAATTACTAAAAATAAGTTCTTACAAGGATTTTAAAACGATGTCAACCTTAAGGTTGTGTTTTTATTAGTTCGGATATGACTCACAGTTTTTTAGACCAATTTATTAATTACAGAACGATTAGGTCTTAAAAATAATGTCGTTCAAAAAGTGCACTGAACTAAGTGATTTATAGATTAAACCTTTTTGAAAGCCTTCTAAAATTATAAATAAAGAAAAAGGAAAAAAATATTTTACCCTGAATGACATTTATTTATAGAAATAAATTGAGTTTGAGACACAAGTAAGAACATAACCAGAACCAGCTTAAAGCCCAAACTATACTGAATTCGGCAGATTTTTTTCAATGTCAATGATAGTAAAAATCGTTTGAAGTTATTATTTACTTTACACGCTGTTTGTGACTTAGCTTCTTTTTATATTTTTATTTTAAATCTATTTCCAGGTGATTTTTATTCTATTAGCGGTTAAACAATTATGGTTTCTGGTAAACCCAATCTCGTAACCTCATAACCTTATAATCATCTTTACCCTTGATTCTATTGTAGGTACCTCTAGGTAACCCAAGACAAACTCTAACTTACTTGTTTACTCTTGACCTCTACTGAACGCTTCGAGTGTTACCTAACAAATATGCATTAGTCTTCGTTTAACCTTTATTTAGACTATGATAAATCACCTGGAACAATTGTAGACGTGTGATCTTCTATTTTATGGTCCATTGTTACTTCATTGGCTACATGTTATGTTAATTGACTGGATTCGCCTTTTGTGCAAATCTACGATATTTTTTTCGTATAGGTAAAGGCTCAGATAAATCGCATTGTATTTTACGCATTATTTTTAATTCTAGTGGAATCCTAGGCTGTAGAATTTTAAGTAAGATTAAGTGTAACGAAATAAAATAATCAATTAAATAATATTCCATTCAAACTCGTAAAATTTAAACTTGACGTCTGTAAAAAAGTTGCAACCGCATATAAAACACGCAACAAACAAATTATAATCATTTTTGCATAATTCTTGTAAAGTGTTAAGTAATACAGCGAGGTGAAGATTTTTTCAATCAAATGTGAAGACAGAGGTCTCAACTTTTTGAACTTTCGTCATTTTCAACTTACATTTACTTACTAACTATTATTGTTAATTTTATTCTTAAAATCTTGCTAATATTTCCATTCATAATTATTAATTTGTGTATCGCAGGTACATTAAAACAATAACATAGCGTGTATTATTTAACATAGGTAGGTAATGATTCTTATTTGTATAGTTTTGTCATCTTACCGGCAACAGCGAGGAGCGACACCACAACCGCCAGTACATCCAACACCCTTGACTTCATGTTATACAACTTTACAAATAAAATGACTATTTTAACACCGAACTGTACACATAATCGTCATTCAAGTACTCTGTCGTGTTTGCTGCGGCATTGAGACCCGGCGAAGGTTTCGTAAATCGCACGGTGAGTGTGATGTAAGATACGTGCGATGAACGCGACGGTTCGACTCGGTATGAACACAGAATTACATTACTCCGAGGAGTAGGGTATGAACTGGCCAGCTACATACAACCATGCGGCAGACGTCGGTACCTACTGGGTACATCTGTGGCTACAAAATAGACGTTTAACTATCAAATGTGTCATCATACAAGGGAGCTTGTTAGAGAGATTTACAAAAGTCGATGCGAGATTTTGACTTAATTGAATTGTAGTCAGTTAAGTCATTAAGGTTTGTCTTAGGTTGTTCTGTTCTTTAAAATGTACGTAATTTTTTAGTCTCTATACACGATCTACATTGCAGTTATATCAGACAGCAGCATAATAGTATAAGTAGATACCTGCCAGAGCGAGGGGCGCTTTAACATTACTTTACATACATATTGGTGGAGATGGTTTTTTAAAGGAAATACAATTAAAACAACAAAATATACAAACATAATATATTGAACAGTAAGAACCTATCCATAAGATGAAACAAATTTAAGTAGGTATGCACTAGTCGTGAATACATCTAGGTATATAATAATAACATGCATTAGGCTGTTGTTATAAGTCAATGGTAGAGCGAATGCAAAACATCTCAACAAATATCAATTATTAAAATGAAATTAATTACAATGTAATCGTTACCTACTCATTGATAAAGCTAATACCATATTTGAATAAATATTGCGCATTGCTTACTAATCTTTACTTAGTAGGTAAGTAATATAATAATCTACCTACTACTAACTTTTTAGTTAATTTTTTTAATCATATTCCTTTACACAAAAAGACATAAAACTAAACCAGTTTTTTGCCCCTACTGATCAAAATTTTAAAATTAACAAATATGCACAGATCTTTACATTAAACATACCTATATTAACGATGCTTGTTATCATTCGTCCAACAAGTTTGAAATTAATGTAGTATCACTCAGAATGGCGACTCGAGCACTTCTGTTTCTTTTGTGTGTAATTTCCGTGAAAAGTAACAAATCTCTGAACGATGTGTTGTTTAGTGGAGACTACTCGTTCGTGGATTTGACACACCCGTTTGATGAGCGCACGGTGTACTGGCCAAATAGTAAACGATTTGAATTCACTCAGAAGACTGGGACGTTCCGAGACGATGGAACTTGGTGAGTAAACTACTTACTGCTAATATGGTTTCTAACTTAATACAAGTTACGAAATACCATTTGACTGTATATTAAGGTACCAAAACGTTTCATCCTCCTAGACTCCTTTAGTTACTTACTTCTAGTTAGTTTGTTACTGATTAGAACCTCGTATGGTTGCAAATAACAACAAATCGAGCTCATCATGTTAATATACTAGTTACTATCACTCGTTTCCTGTTTGTTTGTACCTATCTTCTTACATTTTATTTATTATTGTTTTCAATAGGTATTTATCTTTTTATCTTGAGGAAAAGTTTTAAGTAATTCCGAAATTCTAGTTTGTGACCTAATAGTATAGTATTAGTATGACCTAATTTGGTCCTTTGTGCGCATTACTATGGATCGTATAACTACAACAGGAGAGCAGAAGTCCTCTAAGACTTATGTAGACTGCACGATAGGATAGCATACTGGCCTGATTCCCTGTTTATCTTCAAATTAAAGATATAAAGATCTGAATCTTTAATGTTGTTAGGTACGCAGCCAATGACTTCGCAGCAGGCGAGCACGGCGGCACACACATTGACGCTCCTTTCCACTTTGCCATGAATGGACAAAGGGTTGGAGAGCTTCCACTTGAAAAACTTATTGTACCTCGTATGTACACAAAAGTTACTTATCTTAATAGAGGACATTTTTGTCCGATATGTCAATGATATTTCCATGAAATACATAACTTAGGTACTCACTTCTTATAGGAACGAAACTGGTACAGGTTTTATTGATACCAAAAGCTATTTGCTAACAACAATCAAACAATTTGGAATCTATACTTTCTAAAAACTGTACATACCCATAACTTATACTTTTCCAGTAATAATAGCCGACGTAAGCTCGATGGTAAACGACAATCCAAACTTCGTTTTGTACAAACAACATCTGGACTACATTTTGAACGACAATCTGGGAAAACCATGTCTTATTATATTCAAATTCGGCTGGAGCAAGTTCTTCAACGATACCACGAAATATTTGGGGCAGAATGAGAAAAATAAAACACTCAACTTTCCTGGTAAGCTTTATACTAACCGTACTACTGTAATAAAATATTTTATCAAATAGTAATTCACGTTCAAGTTTTTGTTGATAATTATCTTAGATTCAATGTTCCCTCATATATATTTTTTTACGTTTTGTTGATACGTAGGGACTCTAGGGACACCTAACGCGGAGCAATTGTCTTTAACTTACTCTTAGGTATAATTTAACCACATAAACTGTCGGAGGTTTTTCAGAAGTAGGATTATGTAAATCCGTAAACCATTGTTTTTTTATAAATAATATCATCTTACTCTAAATAATCATTTAAAAATTTATCCTACGCTTTCATCGCAAAAACTGAATCATTTAATCACAAACATACCTACTATTACATCACTGTTAATCCTCACTTATGTCAATTAGGTCTAAGTGGTGAAGTAGCAGAGTGGATAACGACTTCCTACAAGAACATCGTAGGCGTGGGAGTGGACGTGGCTTCTGTAGACCCTGGGTCTAGCGCAGACTTCCCCGTTCATAAGATTTTTGCTACAGCAGGGCTGTATGGTGTCGAGAATGTCAATCTACTGAATTATGTACCTGGTAAGTACCTACTTGATACTTTATAAACAACCTAGTGAATTGTTACGTACAGTAAAGGATCAAAGAACATAGCATTAAACTTGAAAAAAAAAATACGAAGATTTTCTGTAAGTCCTTACAAACTTTTTGGAATGATAGGAAATAAAATAATAAACCTTATAATTTTTTAATGTAAAAACTTCTCTTGTAGCTTAATACAGTACCGAGTATCACATAAATAATGCTTTTCCAAATTTTAGATCACGGCTGCACAGCGTTGGTTTTGCCGATGAAAATAAACGCAGGCACCGGGGCACCACTTCGAATCGTCGCAATTTGTCCTAAACAGAAGTTGCATACCACCTTCTAAGTAAATAAAACTATATGATAACTTCAATAGCTTTTATTGATTCTTATTTGAAAAATAATGAAAAAACACAAAAAGTTATGGGAAACTAAAATTTGCATCATACGCAAATAACTTTAAACTCAAAATCACTCTTATATCTATAATACTTATAACTATAATCAGGCGGGTTCATTCATTAGGAATATTTCTTCTTCTATGAGACTCTTGTAGATCAATTCACCGTCTTCATTTTTTAGTTCAACTTGAGGTATCTTGCCACTACTATCTATGACCTTAGCATGAAATGGGGCTTCCTTTTCAAGGAACGTATCAGTGTATTTTTGGGTCAAAATTTCTGTTTCAATATCTTTGTTTAATTCTACACCGTGTAATTGTGCGGTTAAGTTTGCGGGGGGTAATTCCACCCAGTCTTCGGTTATTTCTTTCGCATTGGCCAAAGGAACCACATCTTCGTTACCATAGTCTACAAACTTTACTTTTACTAGACGGTTCACTTCACTATACTGGAGTAACTTTGCTCTATACCAAAGACCGTCTTCTTTAAAAATGGCGACGCAAGCCTTGTTCTCAAACATGCCGTTTAACGGCGGCAACGAAGCTGCTGCTTTTTGCAAACCCGCGTACATATTCTCATACAGCCCTTGTTCTTCAGGGCTTTGAACTATATTAAGTTCCATAGTTTTAACATCTTTTATCAAACTGACATGGCAAAGAAATTCTTGTTCTGTTCTTTCGGGGTATGTCAAAACTTTAGCTTGGGGTTCATTATCCTCGTCTAAGATGTCGCTCCATTTTTTTTCCTCGAAGCGTTTCATATCGATGGATTCAATTGAAATAGACGATGTGTCTGCATCGCCTGAATCGTCTTCTACTATGTATTCTGGTCCCGAATCATTTTCCTCGACCGTGGCTTCAACGTACTGCTGTTTAGGTGCGAATTTGGCGATGACAGGTTTAGTTCCGTCCGTGTATTCCGCCATTTCGAATTCTACTAGATGATCGTTAATCCAGATCTTATCGAATTTGAGGTCTATGGGCGTGATGCCGTCAACTGTTGGTCCTGCGACTCTGACGAAGCATTGTTTCTCTACAATGAACTTGTGTATGTAATCCAGCGTGGTGCTACTCCATCGGCCTCCAACCGGTCTGATCTTGTTCAAGACACATTTATGAGCTTGTATCGGTACTTGGTACATAGTAATATTATTCCTCATATCGACTATATCACAGCATTCTTCATTTCCATAATCGACGTAATGCACCATACATTTAGCTGTTTCCTCATTGACTTCGACTACTGTTGCTCTGTAGAATTTGTTGTCGAGGCAGAATTTGGCGATGCATGGCTGGCCAACGGTCCATTTCACGTATTTGGATTTAGGGTCGGGTCCCACGAACCGGTTGTCGAGGGCTCGTCGGATGATGGTGAGAGTCTCGTCCTGGTTCACGTCATGGAGGTAAATTACACCGTTGTGATCGATGTACCTGAAATGGGATAGAACTTGTCAGAAAATTTAGAACCTTTAGCAGTTCTTTAACTGTTAACTTTAAGTATTGACCACTTTGCCATCAATCAAGTCGGAGTTCAAGTCCTAAGTGAATAGACGTGTTTATTTCTCAATTTTAGGTGAAAATACTAGTGCGTGATTGCCTAGTGGATTAGAACCAAAAGTTCCGAGTTTCACTTAGGTGTACAAATTTAATATTTTGCTTTTTTAAAATAATGTACATCACGCAGCCACGGTGACGGAAAACATCTCGTTTAAACCCCACGGTTGGTTGATTTATCTGTCATGTGAATCCGCCAACCATGCTAACGCCGGAGCCCAATATCGAATCCTTAATCCGAGAGTTGGGACGATCTGAGATCGCACACGATCTGCGGATCGGTCTCCAACCTTCGTCCCAATAACAATGATATGCAATAAGATGTCAGTGATGCAAGAAGATCGTCGATCGATCTCTTCATTGTAAATAAAAAGTTAGTTTTACTAATATTTAAAACGTTATTCCTAAGTTTTAACTATTAACTTGTCGGAAAATAGTTTAATATACGTAAAGGCACTTCTTGTAAATTTAAATTTTAAAAGTTTTAGATCCATGTACGTTGCTATGGTGACTGCTTTTGTTTTACATGGACTGACATAAAAAGTCACTCAAACAAAAGATCGAACTGCCCAATTCCGGGGTTCAAAAATGGATTCAAATGGTGTTCAATGGATGTGTCAAAATTTATAGATCGGTTATTGGGATGATGGTTGGCACCATTTTCATACAAATATGCCAGAAAAAAAAGATCGCTTGCCTCCCATGGATCGATTGCGTCTTTGGATTGGTCCCACAATCTGGAGATCGTTTATTGAAACAGTTTTGAGAAAATTTGGATCCGATTGCCAATCTTAAATGCCTAAAAATGGATTGAGATCGTATATTGGGAATGGGCGTAGAACATCTTGATGTATTCGGGCTCAAAATCAAAGAAAGATGCATGTGCGGAAAAATACAAGCTGCATTATTTGAAACTAATGAAAATGCGTAGGAATGGCTGTAAATTCTGCAGCCAGAAACTCCTCGGCCGGTATCCACTCCGTTATCCGGCGTGGACGTGCTGGTTTCGATGTCCGGCCGTGGTGATAGGAGCTTTAGAGGTATGGGTTTAAACCATATAATTTCAACATTACACTTACGTCGGAACAGCCGTGAACTCTTCAGCCAGGAACTTCTCGGCCGGTATCCATTCCGATATAAACAACGTTGAAGGATCCAAGTTTTCTTCACATTCTGGTGTGGACGTGCTGGGTTCGATGTCCGGTCGTGGTGATAGAGGCTTTAGAGGAATGGGTTCTAGTTGCAGCCAGTCCTGGATGGTGCCTTGGATGTTGAGGAATGACAGGATCTCGTCCTCGTTGGCTGGTGGTGTTTCTGAAGACTGGGGCTGGGGGTAATAAATGTTTGTGTTTGGAGTTTTAGCATTATTGTTATTGTGACCTCTTTAGTAATGACGTTGGAATTAAAAGTTAAATTGGCTGTAACGAATCTGGTCTGTATAAATTGGGACTATATGTATATGGGAACCACCAGCTTTCAAACAAATTCTTTATATTTTTTATGCGTTGTTATTTCAAATTAAACGATATATTTATTATTTTATTGTACAGTTTGGCTACAACCTTATTAAGTCCTTGCACAATATTCAAAATAGGATCTTTCAACAATTTCATGTTTTTAGAGCAAATAAACAAACAAATAGCCAACACTAACCTCTGTAGCCTTATCCGGTATAGCCAGCCCCTGGTCAATGATCTTCTTGTTCAGACACCTCCACTCCGACTTGTCTGGTTCCAACGCCCCCCCTTGCACTGTATGATAAACCCACAATTCCACCGGCATACTCTGATCCTTAAAGTTACCACTTTTAGTCACAAACACCCGGTTATAAGCATCAATCAACTCCTTTAAATACTCTTTAGTGAGACTCGGCCATTCCTCGCCAACAGCTGGAATGATACCACTTAAATGGCATTTTACTGCTGCATCACCGATAGAGGTGAAATCGGGTTTTAATTCTCGCAGTTTGTCGATAGGAACGACTTCAGAACAAGCGAAATCCGCGTAGAAAACCTTAGCGTTGGTGTCAATAAGTTCGATGATGACAGATCGACGCCAAGTGTTAGATTGAGTGCAAATAGTGCAACAGCGGTCGCCAATATTCCAGTCAGTTTTCGGTTCTCCAGGATTCTTGGTGTAATGCTTCTGTATTTTGTCGTAGAGTTCTTTGCAAGCTTTCTGTAGGCTTACAAACGAGACGTAGAGTAAAGATGGTGATTGACAGTGGAGTATTTTGGCCTCGAGTCGTAGAGGACCTTTGTCTTTTGCGTCCAAATCGTCTTCGCTTGCCGAGGATTTGTTCAGCAATGATTTTATTGGCTCGTTTCTTGATAGGATCTTGATTGGTTTCTTCTGTGGCTTTTGTTTTGTCTTGGGTTCCGTTGGTGGCGCTTTATTTGTGATCGGTTGTTCTTCCACTGCCGTGTTTTGATTGAAATTGTAAAGGCTAGAAATCGAATACAAAATAAGTAGATATTTAAAATATTTATCTTTGTGCAATTTAAACATAATGTTACATAATGCTTACCCAAAACTGACAGCAAACTTGTACTTAATCATCATAGTATTAATACATTTAATATCATCTAAATCTGATTTGTCATACAAAGTGACTCCGATAGACTGTTTGTTTTTAGTATCTTCTACGTGCAGTTCTAGCACTTTGTCTTGGAATGTTTGCAGGAAAGTGACCGAAGCCACGCTCCACTTCTTGTTAAGAGGGGTCACACCGGACAGATGGCATTCATTTGCCTGACATTAAACAAAACAATATTTGATCAAATCTAAAATGCACCAATAAAAAAAAATAAGAGAATTACGTTATACTATTTTTTCATGGACCACAGTGGATATTTTTTCGGAACGTGAAAAAACTATTTGCACTTAAATAAACAGTGTAAGTAATTTATTTTATGTGTTGACAAATTTAGCGAGACACGTCTGCAAGAGTCTTGTACAAATACTTACGAATACATGACACCTTTAGATTAATAACAGGAACTCACAGTCTAAACAAAACATCAATGTGTGCAATTTCTGCACATCAAGCAATAACGCTTACTGTTGTTATTCGTGTTATGACTTTTGATTCAATCATTGCGAAATAATTATAAATAAAATTAACCAATCTTTATTTTGAAAAGACGCTTAAAGTGTAGTAACCAAACATTTAAATACTCTCATGTGAAGCAAATGATTAATTTTTAAACAAATGTTTCACAATTTTAAATACCTTTTAAAAGAACTCACCAAAGCCCTTAGCGTGGTAAACTTGGTGCCAATCTTCCTCAACTTGGTCCAATGCACCAGAATATTCAGCCCTACATCTGGTAGAAACAACCTGACTCTGCCACGCCCGGGCAGTTCTGTCACCACGCCGCGGTGCCACATACAGTTCAACTCTTCAATGCAGGCTACGTATACTGAACCTATGGGAAAAAGTGTTTGGAATATGATGCATGACATTTATGTTCAAACTAGTAAAACACCCGCAGCTTTGTATGCAAACATCTAATACAAACTTTCACATTTTTATAATATTAGTGCGATAAAAATCCAAAATTAAAGAACTATGAACACCTAGTGGAGCCCCACAGAAAAATCTTGGTCCTAGTTTAAGTAGTATTGAAGCCGGTATTAACCAGCAACGAAACATTACTTCAGGAAACGTCCGAGTAAGTATATAAACATTTTTATTTTGATCAACTTTCCGAGGCATACCTCTACTCAAAATTTATAAGACAAAATAAGTAAAATAAAAGAATTTCATAGAAATATTAAGTAAATATTAAACGCACCAATTTCAGGTAAGTACACACTGCCGGTGTTGACAGTCACGGTGTATTCTTGCTCCAAGTCATCGCACAGCTTTTCATACACTGCTTGAAGATGACTCTAACAAAATGATAAATTACTATAATAAATCTATATGTAGATAGTATGATTTGCATGTTGTGAAGCCAAAGAAAAAAATCAAGGTAAGAAGAGGTAATAGAAGATGGAAATACGAACCTTTCTTATGAAGAATTTGTCAGGGCTGACAATGTGAACGATTTGCACTTCCTCAGTAGTTTTGTACTTGAAATCGTTGTTGCTCATAAATATCTTCGGCTTCTCGGCGGGGCCAAGGATTTGGAAGTACTATAAAACATAGATGATTTATCTATTTATTTGAATGGTTACGTTGATACTTAAAGTGAACTAAAAATAATAGAACAATGGTGCTGTTAGTTGCAAATTAAAATGAGTTAACAGATATTTAACTATTGTTATACAAATTAAATTATGTAATTACTTTGTCTAGTGTTAGCTTCTTTCAATAATGAAATTCTGACAGCCACTCCTTGCAGCGATCCCGATAACTTTATAAGCAAGCTTTCCCACGGTACGTGAAACGTAGTGTACTAGTAAGGGCAAGTTGGTATTTTCAATATCCGAAAACATTATACTGGGGATTTGTTTGCCGTTCCACGCACCTTGGAAACGCTCCTTTACCTTTACACCTTTAAACTCGACTTTTACCACATACCTGTATCTTGTTATTGACAATATTCGCCCTATCGTGGAAAACCAGTGCATGCGCCAAACTGACGGCGTCTTCGTACGTGGTGACGTCACACTCCAGCGTCACCGTGTAGTCCGGGTTGCAGCGCACGCGCCGGACGAATATCGCCGCTTGCTTGCTAAGGAATTTAATTATTAAGGAAATTACTAATTTGTAAGGAATATCGTGTTAATATAGAGTGAGGGAGAAAGAAATCATTTTAGTACAGCGCACGCGCCGGAAGAGTATCGCCGCTTGCTTGCTAAGGAATTTATTGATTAAGGAAATTACCAATTTGTAATGAATATATTACATACATTTTTGGTACAGCGCACGCGCCGGAAGAATATCGCCGCTTGCTTGCCAAGGAATCCCTACTAATATTATAAATGCGAAAGTAACTCTGTCTGTCTGTCTGTTTGTCTGCCTGTCTGTCTGTTACGCTTTCACGTCTAAACCACTGAACCGATTTTGATGAAATTTAGTAAGTAGAAAGAACTGAACTTGGGAAAGAACATAGGGTACTTTTTACCGCGGCAAAACTTCTCATTCCCACGGGAAATCGACTTCCACGCAAACGGAGTCGCGGGCGGCCACTAGTTTGTTATAAAGAAATGACTAATCTGTAGGAAATACAGAAATAATTTTAGTGGGGGGTGGAGATGACACAATAAAGTCGCGGTTACAACGCACGCGCCGAACGAATATCGCCGCTTGCTTGCTGAGAGACAAAGTTAGTTTTATAACTAACAAGTGGCCGCCCGCGACTCCGTTCATGTGGAAGTTGGTTTCCCGTGTGAATGATATGTTTCCCGCGGTAAAAAGTATCCTATGTGTTATTCTGATCTATATTACCTACTGCAAAGTTTTATCCAAATCCATCTAGTAGTTTTTACGTGAAAGAGTAACAAACTCCAAGGTGTAATTTTGCTGACTTGCTCGCGAATCCTTGCAATTTTGCTAACTTAAAAAAAACTCCTTCTAAACGTTCTAAAAATATTACTGAAAAAATTAACTATTAAATGGCGAAAACCGAATTAAAATCCGTTACTTGGTTTAGGAGATAGCAACAAACATACAAACAGACAGAAATAGCATGTAATGATAATGACAATGATGATGATTACCAACTACTTTGGAGAAAAAGTTATGAAGAAATATGAGCCTAAAATTTTCTTAGTAATGATAGCAGGCATTAAAAAGTGACGTAAACTGACTATTATTATGTAATTAACCTAAATAGGTACCTATAGTGCAGTAAGCTGGGCTTTGCATTAGTGTGCGCGTATACAGATAGAGTAAGTGTGACGTCAGACCTTAACCGACTCCTTGCCATCATCATTTTTCGTGCCTTTCCTCCGTGGCCCTATACAAAATTCAATGACATGCTAGTCGCGTCACGGGCCCTCCTAAATCATGACGCACCTAACGCGTCGTGGGCCACTGGTGATGTTATTACACTATTTTTACGCAGTTTCAACTAAAATAATACAAAGTGAGACCTGTTATTGTTTGTTATTTTTCATTTATTAGTTAAGTGTATTTAAAAGTGTCGATCTACGTGTTTTATAAGAGATGCAAGGTAAGTTATAGATTTCCACCATTGGTTGTCAACCTGTGGGAAGTATTTTATCGCAAATCAAAAAAGCTTCCGTTTTTACTTCTAAACTATTCATTAGTGACCAAAACATAGTGATTATTTTTATAGATTTGCTAAGTTTGAATCCTGGCTTTGATAATAACACTTTTCAATATTTTTTCTAGAATTAATTAAAAAACGCAAGTATGTTCCCAAAACGGAAATAGAAACACAGGGTGACGATGAGCAGTTCGAACACAATTCTCAGTCCTGGGAAACTGTTAGTAGAACTTTTAAGAAGTCTTTTAACATTCCAAATAGTGTAAGGTTTAATTACCCCATACAGATCTCACTCATGCCATGGGAAATTAATGAGCGGTTTTCAAAAAAAAAAAAAAAGTTCAAAAAAAATTCGAAAGATGGCGCTGAACAAACTAAGTTCGCGGGTGTTACCTTTAAAATTGGATAAGGATAGAAAAAACAAAGCTATTTTTTTCTCTAGCAATACTAATGTCGGTTTTGCTTTGATTTGAATTTGAATAAAATATCAGAATTTTAATTTGATAAAGTTTTTGTGCCACGGGAATGTAAAATTTCCCTTGACTCAACTAGTATTGCCAAGCGGTAGTGCCTAAGGAAACAAGGGAAAATAAATATTTTTTATTACGTACGTATTTTTTTAAATTTTAGTACTTGAAATATAGATTAACTAGTGGCCGCCCGCGACTCCGTTCCCTATGTGTTATTCTGATGTAGGTATAACCTATATCACTGCAAAGTTTCATTCAAATCCGTCCAATCGTTTTTACGTGAAAGAGTAACAAACATCCATACATACTCACAAACTATCACATTTATAACATTAGTAGGAGAAACAGTTACCTGTAGGTAGGCACCCTATGGTTGACAGCCACTGGCAATTTAATTTTCCAAAAAAAATAGTGGCCCTTGATATTGGTGTTCCTAATGAGTTAATTTTTATATAAAATAAGATATTTAATTGATTAAATCAAATAAAAATTTGAATTGCAACTATTTTCTAACGACGCATCTCTCGCGTCATGGGCCTCCCTGAAGGTTTATTCATGACGCGCTAGGCGCGTCACGGGACAGGAGTCGGTTAAGCGCGACGCGTTCTTTGCTTAGTTAAAACCGGTTTATTCCACTTTTTGTCTCCCCTCACGTGTCACATGCCCCCGCGCACCCTCCGTGCTTCACCCTTTGTAATAAAAGCAAATTAAAGTTTTTAATTATAATCTTACTCTTTGCTAGTAAATCTAAATACAGGTTGATTTTTGTTTCCGTTTTGTTTCTAACATTCCTCGGTCGCGGTTGAACTTTAATTCTTATTTTTTAACCGACATAAACAACGAAGAAGGCGAGATTTGGGTTTTTTTATATTTTTTATAATATTTTTACGATGACTACGTATTTTTTTTCATGGTAGTTCGATTTTAACAATTATTTACTATCTAGTTCTGAAAGTTCTTATTTAAACTGTTTTATAATGTCAAGCTGAATTGTTTTTTTTGGTGGCTATACTTTTGGTCACCACTCACACTAATGCAAAGCCCAGCTTACGCCTCGCGAACTAAGTAGTTGAAAAAATAAGATTTTTTTATGAAAGCTAATTTGACCCGGGTAGACATTAAAGCAGTGAATTATATAAAAAAAATCGACGTCAATAGTATATTTCAATACAAGTGTGGAAAGGCTGTCATTACAACGAGTTCCGACCAATGTCTACCCGAGCCGAGGCACAGCCGAGGGCGAGGGTTGACAGGCGGAACGAGTTGCAATGACAGTTCCGCACGTGTAATGAACGACTATTTTTAATACCTTTGGCGAAAAAATAAAGCAATTTAATAAAATATAAAATTAGGATCTTAAATGTCGAAATAACTAATTTTGAAAATGGCGCCATTTTTTCTTCACCCATTTGGTAGGCAAAGGTTACTATGCCCATACAGCCAAGTCTTCAGTAGAATTTTTTTATTGAAGTAAAATGAAAATGCAATTTAATGAGATGAAATGAAACCAACCACACTAATTCACTCAAATCATTAAATCTGATATCGAAACAAACTAGTAGCTTTTTTTAGAAATATACCTACGCTACGTAAGTATTAACATGAATCATAAAAACTTCTTTGTTTTTTTAGTACTTAAAAACTTCATGGTTGGTTATTTTTTCTTTTTAATAGACATTATTTTGACAGTTGGGAAAGAGAACGCACGAGTGCGGGAAAGGTAAAAAAAAGCACGCGTGTGTAACATCCCGAACGCTATACGTCCCTGCAATACGCCACTTTTTGAGCAACTGTATTAAAAATTTATTTCCCAGTACATTTAATATGCTATCGAAATACTTAAATGTCTACAACTTACTTGTCAATGATGGTTTGTATAAGTATTGCGTCGTTATTGGTCCACTGTCCGTTTATTGGCACGCAGTTGGCTAGAGAGCAGTGGATAGCAAGCGGCGACGGGGAATGAACCCGGGCCGGGGGCAGTACTCGCAATCTGATAAGAAGAAAGTGCTTTCAGTTTTAAAAACTCTGAGTTTATTCGTAAACGTGTTTTGACTACATTTACTATTGAAACCACATGAAAAAAAAGCCTAAAAAGCCTTCCTTTTACCCTACAGCTAAAGGGAAGTGTTGTTAAATTACTTACTTATCAACACTTAAAACGTCAGTGCTTCCAAAGTCGATAAAGAAGACGTTGAACATCGGTTTCTCTTCATTTTTCGTGTCGATTAACATGATACGGCATCGCATCCACATTTGATCCACTTTGTTTAATCCCAAGTAGATTTTACCTGTCGGCGAAATACGATTCTTACAATATAAACAATGGTCTTATCAACAACAGCTTGTTATTTCCGTCCGTTGTTACATAACTGTGAATCTTATAGTGTTAGAACAAGGTTTCATTTAGAAATGTTTGTCTCATTTTACAATTTCATTTCTTATGAACAATAAAACATGTTTGCTTTAAGTTACACAATAACATTGATTTCTTACTAAGTCTATACTACTTATTTTTTTAATATTTGAAGACATGAGTGGATGAAGGTGATATGTCGTATTTTTGGTTTTCGGTGTTTTTTTGTGTGGATGAAGGTAAAATGTATGATTGAAACTATTCAAACCTTAAAACCATCGAAATAAAGCGTATTTATGAAAATATTTTTTTTCAAAAAGGTGTTATGTTTAGTTTTACAGAAAAATTACAGATGATGAAAGAGGTATGTACACATATCACTCTCTCCCCCTCTCACTGTGCTTACTATGTTCGAATAAAGCGGCCACTATTCTACGTGAATGAATGTGTTATGTCGCAAATAACAAAACATAACATGTCTATCAGTATTCGTACTTAGCACCTCTTAGCACCTAATTTTATAAAACCGCAAGGACAAATAAGTTAGTTCATGGAAGAAGGAGTTATGTTCATTTTTTAAAAATTAAATATCCAATTATATCGCAAGAGTTTTATTATCAACGTACCCTCAATTTAAGATCATTCACACACTACTTTACATTCAAATTTAAGTTATAACTAATCGACTAATAACACTTAAGCGACTTACAAAAGAAAATTGTAGTAAAACTTTAACTTCAATTTACTCAAAATCTAAAAAATAGCACTTATCACCTTCATCCACTCACGTCTTCATTTGTATTATGATTAGGGTTTGTAACAGTTTATTTGAATACTAGCTCTTTCTGAATGTTCTTTATTTACAAATTTAAATGAAAAAATTACCTAAAGGATGGTGAAAACCGCATTAAAATCCCTCAACTGGTTTAGGAGGAGTTAGCGGACAAACATACAAACAGACGGAATTAGCGACTTGGATTTATACTATGTAATGATAATGATGATAATGATGTTATATGATTGTTCTATCATACCTTGCTTCACATGGCTAACAGCTGGTTTGGGCAGGTTGCTAACATTGCGGAACTCTCGCATCAATTCTTTGACTGTGTCTTGATAACACGCTCGTTGTACGAAGAAGTTGTGAGGATCCACAATGTGCGATATGTAGATACGTTCTTGTGTTCCTAAATTGAAAGAAAATGTAAGGGGATATGTATAAAAAGTTATTAAAGCATGATTTTTACTTTTTTTTTTTCAAATTTACCTTTTTCTTTTATTTTTCAAGATATTAAGTTTAAAATAAGTCTTTTTTAACTATTCGCCTCTTTTATTGCTATTTTATATTTTATACGTTTTGGACAGTGACTATGTTTATATCAACTAAGATTGTGACAAATTTTATACAAATCTAATAAGCCGTTTTTTTAAACTAAGATCTGAGCATCTAAGCACACGAACTTTCACATTTATAGTATTAGTGAGATAGGATTACCCTCGGCAAGTTCCTTGGGATGTACTTCGAAAGGCATCACTTGTTGGACCTTTTGATAACTCTCATCTGAAATAAATCAAATGTATTAATATATCTACCATTTCAATAAAGTTAATATGCTGACACACTTATTCCCGCACCTATTTTAAAGTTATAGGTATATCTTTTGTCTCTTTCAGTTATGATAGCTGCTCCATTACATTGACAGGGACAAAACATTACTCATGAAGGTTTCAGAATAAGTGTTAGTTTTCAACTTACATTTGTTAGAGGACCGGTATGAAGAAGTAGCACTGCCAATAGAGTCAAGTGATGAAATAGACTCGGCCTTGCTAAAGAATTTAGGCACTTCTTTGATGAAGTGTGATGGTTTCATTAGTTCCGGTTGCTTCCTTGTGGTATTTTGCTTCGTGATTACATTGGGTTGGTTTTGTAAACGCACATCTACAAATAATTATATTGTAATTTTGTTTTCATTGTTGTATGAAAAAATGAAATAAATATATTTAAAAAAACTACCTTTAGGTAATTCAGGGGGGTATACCGGAGTGGGGGGTGCGGGGGGAATTTCCTCCCCCTCTATATCGGAGCTGGATTTCAATTTATATGACGATGGAGCATTGCCTTCCAGATGTACGTAATCAGTAATCAACATACATAAATCTTCTTCTACTGCCACTCTATAAAAATAAAAGTATTTTTCTCAATAAACTTCTCTTTTAAAATATCCAATTAAATACAGCTAGAAATGTTTATGTGTTTACTTACTTGAGTGGCTTTTCATTTGTCTGATCATGGCTTAAATACCACGGAGATTTCACAATATTCTTAGCCTCCTCCAATATATCGTAGAGGTTATTCTAAAACAAAAACATAAAACATAATAAATAACAGATAAAGATTAATATTTGTTACTTTAATAAATCAAATACTACCAACTTGTTTATTTTTATTAGGGTCCAAAACAGTATTAATCTGATTAAAAATATGCAAAGACTTTTTTAAAGCATCTTCCACATCAACTTTTGCTTTAAAAAGAGACTTCTTTTCTGAATTTCTTAAGTTCCTCAGATTATTGGTCACCTCTTGCTTATGTTTTTGAATTGAACACATAAGCTTTGAGAAATGATGGCCTATGTTATTAATTGTTTGAGATATTTCTGATGTGGATCCACTATTGTTTTCCATTTTTTGTAGCAAGTTACCTATGTCCTAAAACATGAAGATCCATTATAAAAAATATGTACATAATATACAGTGCACAAAATAGATAGATAGATAAATATTGTATTCAATACTCAAATTTCAACGTCTTATCTTTGCAAGCATAGAAAATAAAAATACCAATTCTGAAACAAGTAAGGAGTGTACTTAGTACTCACAACAGCAGTTTTTGTCAGTCTCCTGAAAGTTTCGTCAACCTGAGGAGCCAGCTCCGTAAGCTCTTCAATAAATGTCTCATTCTGAAATATAATACTGAGTTAGTACGCAAAAAATTGCAGATTTATGATAAACATCTAATTGATATTCCTTTTTGTTGTATTTTTCTCAACTTTTCATTTTCCCACACCACACTTAAATTATTTGCTTTGAATGCACATCTATCTGACACTGCGAAAAGATGCATGTGTGCCTCTTCTACTGAGATATCAAAAGTGGCAATTACAGGTTCTTATTCAAAAGTGATAATGTATAAGAAACAAGATGACCCATTTTACTTCTTAACTTTGTACTGATCAAATTTTTTTTCAATGTAAAAAAATCTTTTTTTGAATTAACTTTACTAAAAATAATCTCTCAAACAAAATTGAATTTAGATTTGTTACAAAATTTAAAAGGAGTTAACAGAGAAACAAATCAATATTAATTGCGCTCTGCTTTTGCTTTGTTTGCTTACCATACTCTGCAAAGACTCCACATTATGGTTCTTACAAGATTTGCTGCCACCAACCATCATGCAATCCATACAGATTGCTTTTGAACAATCCTTGCAATAATAACAGACCTCTTTATTAGTGTGAATCTTGCACATACTGGGCACTGATATGTTATCTAAAAAGTAAAAATAAATATATAAGAAATGACCTGCCAATTTTTACTAAAACTAAGGAGGCACCTAGCAACAATTGAAGTCTGTGAAATTTTATGTTTTGTTTAATTTATTATGTTGTAAACCCCTTGTAATTCAAATTATGATACAAAATAAAAAACACAGTAACAATAGTGCAAGCTATTGAAACTTTGCATCTTTTTCAAGTATCACTTTTTGTGTACGAATGACATCATACCTACCAATTTATCAACAATGATTGTGATGTAAATACCTACATAAATATTAAAACTTATATATTTAATCATAAGTACCAACCTATATCCTGTAACACATGAATCTTAAACACAACAAAGTTTCGGTGTGTTTTGTTGAAACATGATTCACATATTGTGGTTGAGCACTGTAAGCACATTTTAGAAGTTGGCTTGTGGCATTCAAAACATTTTCCTGTAAACAAACAAACTCTTGAACTATTTGCCTTGAAACTCAAATCAATATTTCAAAATTCTTTAATAAAAGAAATCTAACCTTGGGCTTTTTGAGTACTTTTCACAATTGATTTGAGATCTACATAGTTTTCTACAGGTTGTTTTTCATTATCATTTTTCTGAAATAAAAAACATGTCTTGACAAGTAACGGTAGTAAACTAATCTAGTATCCAATTACAATTGAACTTGGATACTTGTATTATATATTACAAATTAAAAAAAATTAAATGAAATCTTATATGATATCTACCAACCTCTATCATACTCATAACAATTTCACCCAACATGTAAATATTTACTGGAAAACTGTCATAAAGAGCCATGTCTTCTTTAATTAAAGCATACTTTAAAACATCTGTAGAAGACAATTCAATATCTCTGTTGCAAACTTTGCATTGTATGGGCTCGCCAAATTTTACAAGCTGTCCAATACACGACTCGCACATTGAATGACCACATGACAGAAAGAGGGGCAAGTTCCCCTTTGGCCGCGGTGTGAGTGCTGAAAATGATAAAAAAAAAATTAATAACTAATACTAATAACCTAATAGTTTCTCTCTCCACTACAACTTATTAAGAACCTCCAACTTACTTTTGAGAAAATAGAACTGGCTGCAGTTCGGGCAGCAAAGTTTTCTTGTATCGTCCATTTTTTTAGTTTTGATTTCAAGTTTCTGAATGTAATTCGCATTAACGACAGAAATTTAACGTAGCTACATCAAATAGAACTAATATCTTTAAAATAAGTCAACATTTTCTCTGAAAACAGGTTCACCGGTGTCCGAAAAGCACGATCACGGCCCGATCTTCAAAAGAAAAGAAACAATTTCAAAAAAGCAGCAAGAACGAAGTTTGTTTACGTTAGATAGTGAAGAGGTATGAGGAAAATAATATTAAGTTTATAATCGATGTTTCCAGGTTAGAGAGATCACACACCTTAATTTCTACTGTTATATAGTCATTAATTATCTCTAAATGCGGTCTTGCGTGTACTTATAGAATTTGAAAAACGACATTATGAATGTTATAGAAAATTTATATTAAAAATTGATAACTAGTTCGTTAACATATTTTTGTAAATTTGTATTTAATGAATATTCTAAAAACTACTTAACCGATTTTAAAAATTCCTTCACCATTCTAAAGCTATATTATCCACGAGTAACATAGGCTATATTTTATTTTGGACAAAATAGGGTTCCGTAAGATATTTGGGTTTTTCGGACACAAGGTGTAAAAAATCAATCAGAAAAGTTACTTATTTTAAGGGACGCTGCCTAAACTATAAAAGATCTTATAAAAATCTACAAAACATCCGCGACACGGAAAAACAATCATCAAAATACAATATAAATATTTTTTACTTTATGACTAAGGAAAGAATATCTATAAAAAAAAGAATATACCTTTTGTTATTTCTTCTAAATCAAGATTGGCGATTTTTTTCATCATTTTGGCGAAAAAAATTAATGAATCTGGCGAAAATTTGAAAATTACATTTAGCAACCCTGCGTCACTGCCGTTGGACGTGGATTTGGATAGAATCTAATGGGGCGGCTACATGTTGTATTTTCTACTAATTCATATTTAATTAAAGAGATGTTTAATCTAAATCAGAATAAATATTGTTAGTTTATACTAGAAATGTCATCAATTTGATTTACTGATTAGCTTGATTTTTTTAAGGACCTTGACTGATTGTTGTAAGTTTACAAGTGACAAGTACAGCATAGTTTAATTTATATTTCTAACTGATGGGTATTGTATTTCAATAGGTAAAACAACACTTGTTTTGAATAAAATATCAATTATGAAATAGTTAAATAAATAGTTTTGATGTGGAAAGGCTCTAAAATCCTGTTAAAAATAATGTATAATAATGTTTTTCTGATTAATCGATATAACTCGCATTCAAAAATCAAAGTTGCCTAACCCTAATTGTCATTATTGTCAATGTCAATGTCGATTGTCGTCAGTGGTGTTGTGTGTTTGTGTTGTGGTGTATTTTTGTTTAGTTTGCATTTTGTGTTGATAATTGCATGGTATTTTTTTAAATACCAGCTGTATTATATATCAAATTAACTATTTAAAGGGTAAAGATAAATGTCTCTTATAAAAAAGACCCGAAATGATGCCGTAAAAGCAGCCGTTACGTCCTATTTAGAACGCAGAAATTATCCAGTAAGTCTAGGTTTTATTTGATATAATCTCCGTTTTTTACGAACCTATCTAAATATTTTTTTCATGTTAATTTCAGGATGTAGATATTTACAGCAACAGTAACTGCCTAAGCCGAACGGCTGAAGAAATGGCTGTGGCAACAATGGTTCAGTGTGAAGCTAGTCGCTCTAATTCTATACTTTTCTCTTGTATTAACAATGATCCAGGGCAATATGATGGACAATATACAAAGTAAGATGTCTTCAAAATATTTTTTAATCATTAACTTACAAATTTGATACAATTAAAAAACTAAACAAAATCGCCACATGCTTATTATTATATTTTTTCAGATTTGTAAACTACATCAAAGACATAAAGATAGACAAAGTGAAAAATGAGCTATTAGGCCTCTTGAGCCCATTGCTCTGTCATTTGTATCTCGAAATGCTTAGAGGTGGTCATGGGGGAGCAGCACAAATGTTTCTAAAGCGACATTCCGCTACACTGCCACAAAAGGACCTATCCTACCATCAACCTATAGATGGTAATTTACCATCAGCATTATACAGGCCAAACAGTCTAGAACAGTTATTTAATTCTTTACAAAATGGTACAATTGATAATGAGACCCCCGAGAAAGATTTTATGAATCAAATACTGGATGATATTGGAACTATTTATACTTTACAAGAAGTTGAATCCAGACCATCTATAGCTGCATTTAGGTAACATATTTCCTCTAAAAATGGTTATAATTTGGTAAAATGAAGAGTACTAAGAAAGGTCCTCATTTTCAGGTCATGTAAATATGATGTATATCTGTCACAAGATTCTTTGAATATGCTCAAAGCATATTTAGCAAACCAGGCACATGTTCTTCTTATTCAAGTATTACAGACATGGTTCCACATTGACATTGCCAAAAATGCTGACAAAAATGAAAATGTAAGCTTATTTTATTAACTTAAATAAATATTTACAATTCCTTCATGTAACATACTTTGTTTTAATTTTTGCAGGCAGATAATGATGAGCAAATAGAAGAAGAAATCAATGTAACTGGATCAAGCTCAGAGGAAAACACACACTTAAATAATGGTAATTTTATTCATTTTAGATAGAAGATAAATCCCTTAAATTGTATTATGTCATCATATAAAAAACAAATTTTAGAGGGTAGTGTGAGTAGTTACACTACCCCCGACAAATATTTTGAATGCAATCTTTTAGTAAACAAATCATGTCTCCATTTAGAGGTTCTATTTACAAAAAAAAAACAATCCTTTTTTTATTTTTTTGTCCTATTTTACTTTTTCTATGTTTCAGATGTATTTGCTAAATGCAATGGGCATGCAGAGTACCAAAGTGTTGACAAAGAGTTGAAGGAACTTCAGGATGCTATCAAAAACGTCAGGGATTCTATGGCTCCTCTAAAACTGTACAAAATTGCAACCCCTGATACTCAGTATGTAAAAATAAATATTTTTTCACACATTAGATAGTAATGAAAATACATATTAATTAATAACCGTTTTAATTACAGTTTGATATGTGCCACCACTGATACACAGTGTAACTTGTTATGTGGAGGTTTCGAGAATTCTGTAATAAGATTATGGGATCTTGGACAAAACAATGTCAAAAGGAAAGTTAACAGAAACATCTCTGAAATAGAGCTTGCATGTAACATACCACCGGAACCTGAAACATCTTTAGATACTACTTTGTAAGTATATGTTTATTTATTATTTAATCGCAGTTATAAACACATTTTTTTGTTTTAAATGTATTTAATCATATTGTTTCATTCATTGCTGTTCTGAACAGCCATCCCCTAGTATAGTATAGTATTTTATTTTTTTAGTATAGGATAGTATTTTTTGATTTAAGAACTGTAATTCATAAATGTTGCCCCAATTTACAACGTTCCTATAAAAATATCTACTAGCATCCATTTTATTTTATTTGATGTACTTACTATTTTGCATTGAAACATACTTTTTCTTAAATTAATTTAAAGTAAAATTTGCAGTCAAATTGGTTCTGGTATGCCTCTACGGGGGCACTCAGGGCCGATCCAAGCCGTGAACGTACTTTCTCAAGAACAGCTAGTGTTGTCAGCATCTCACGACTGCACCATGCGAGCCTGGAGGTTGTCTGATTACTCATGTGCTTCGATTTACAGGTAATTTACCCATATTTATTACTCAACAAAGTATAAAGCAAAGAAAGTCACTATTTACGTGAACTTATACCTTTTTTAAAAATAATAATCCTACTAATATTATAAACGTGAAAGTTTGTGAGTATGTATGGATGTTTGTTACTCTTTCACGTAAAAACTACTGGTCGGATTTGGATGAAACTTTGCAGTAATAAAGGTTTTACATAGGGTACTTTTTACCGCGAACAAAGTCGCGGGCGACCACTTTTAATATTATAATTTTGTGAAAAAAGTCTGAGTTCATGCGGATCTCTTGTTATTACCAAATTAATTGTATTTTTTTTTCTTTAGAGGACACAGCTATCCAATATGGTGTATGGATGTGTCTAAAAACGGTCTATACATTGTAACCGGATCACAAGACAAAACTGCTAAACTTTGGTCCCTGGATCGGACGTTTCCTATCCGAGTGTTTGTGGGCCATACTTCCGAAGTCACTGTAAGTATAATTCATTTAATTTTAACTTTCTTAAGTTTGGTAATAATTTGTTCATATATTTTTCAAGTGACAATTTAAAAGAAATATTAATAGGCTTTATAGAAGTAGGTCTAACCCTACGGTTTTTGCAATGCTATGTTTCTTTTATTTATTTTACATCTTCATTACTTTTAAACTTAAAATTTCAATCCAAAAAAAAACAATAAAAAGTTTCGATCTTCTTTTGTTTGAATTAAAACAAACACCTAAACATAAAACAAACTCATACCTTACATTCCCCTAAGAGCGCCGCCACACTCCGAAGATGGAGCGATAATGCTCCGTAGACTCATGATTTAAGCCAGTTTTTATATACCTAGGTATATTTTTTTTTTACAGTTTTCCATATAAAAAACACTTCTAACCGGCTAAAACTAGGTGTAGCCGCACTTCGTTTGGGTATTAGCCGTAACATATATAAGTTTAACCTAAACCACACGTGCGTTAAAACAGCGTGTGGCACCTCTCTTACCCAAATCAAACCTCACCAATTCCCCGCTCAGTGTGTGAAGCTGCACCCGAACTCGGCCTACCTGGCCACGGGCGGCGCGGACCGCTCCGTCCGGCTGTGGTCTCTGTGCGACGCGCGGCTGGTGCGGGTGCTGTGCGCGCATCGGGCCACGCCGCGGGCGTTGGCGTTCTCGCCGCAGGGGACTTATCTGGCCACCGCTGGTATGGTTTTGTGACTAATGCGTTGTTATTTTTAGTCTATATAAACTTTTGACAGCCACAACCTTAGAAACTTTTGGCTATTGGCGTATTGATAGGGTATAATTCCCTATGTAACAAATAAATTAGATAAACTTTGAAAATTCCCTAGGTATTACTTTTTTGCTGCTTGTTCTGAATTTCTATAATATCAGAAAACATTTAATGCCTCTGCTTTAGGATGGCTCCACCTGACTACCTTATCTTGCAAAAGATCAAATGGGTGATTATCAGAAAATGGCCTAAAATGCATAATTTCTTTGGCACATTTTTTTTTCATAATTATTCCATAAAAAATAACATACATTGTAGATGTTGTCTAAAGCTACAATTTAATTTTTTTGGCCCTAAAATTTACCCAGTAATTTTGATGTTTTAGCATTTTAAAATTTTGATGCCTAAAGAAATTAGGCTTTTCTCCTAAAATATATAATTAGAATGCAAAACATATTTTCAGATATTATATTAGACAAGAAACACTTCTAGCTTTAATAATAATAATAAAAACAGGTATATTTTTTTAAACCACATATTATTATGTAAAAACAAGATAAAACAAATAAAACTAAATTTTGTTTCCATTTAAATTTCATTTATTTTCTCTTGAAACATGAATAATCTCAGTTAATATGTTTATTATAAAAAATATATAGTCCTTTTTGCAGCTTTTTTTTACTGATAACTTTCTCTTTTTCCTTCTTGTTATAATTTCTGTGTACAAAATCTAATTTCTTTGGCGCGTGATGCTAAAGAAATACATAAAAATTAGGGACAATGAAATTAGAAAACACATGTTTTCGTACTTTTCTAAAAATCCTTTGGTGGTAAAATGACTTCTTTTTGCCACGTTTATGCCAATTGAGCTAGACTATAGATATAAAAAATATTTAAGCAATCTGTAAATGTTAATACTCTTTATGTATGTATAATTCTTACCTTACATTATTAACCTATAAATTATACTGCCTAGGTGACGATAAGAAGATCAAAATCTGGGACCTAGCAGCATGCACGTGTATCCACGAGTACCGAGGCCACCACGGAAAGGTCACTTCTCTCGATTGGTCGAATATCGGTAAACCTACCCTAACTAACCGGGTACCGCCGGACCCAAGCGACGCGTCTTTAGATAACGCTCTCTTGTGCTCCGCTGGCATGGACGGGATCGTCAAAGTTGTTTGGGACACTCAAATCAAAAATAAGTAAGTGCTATCACTACATAGTGTAAAACAAAGTCGCTTTCTCTGTCTCTCCCTATCCTACTAATATTGTAAACGTAAGTTTGTGAGCATGTATGGATGTTTGTTACTCTTTTACGTAAAAACTACTGGACGGATTTGGTTGAACCTTTGCAGTAATATAGTTTATATATCAGAATAACATACAGGGTACTTTTTACCGCGGGAAAACATCTCATTCCCACGGGTAACCAACGTTCACGCGGACGGAGGCGCGGGCGGCCACTAGTAAATGCATTAATCTTTAAAACTACGCAACGGATTTTGATGCTGTTTTTTTAATAGAGTGATGGAAGAGGAAGGTTTGTATGTATATAAACATAGTATAAGGACAGGGATTTTACTCCTTATTTAACCGACTCCTTGCCACCATCATTTTTCGAGCCTTTCGTCCGTGGCCCCATACAAAATTCAATGACGCGCTAGTCGCGTCACGGGCCCTCCTAAATGATGACGCGACTAACGCGTCATGGGCCACTGGTGATGTTATTACGCTATTTTAGGCTTTTTCAACTAAAAGAATACAAAGTGAGACCTGTTATTGTTTGTTATGTTTCATTTATTAGTTTAGTGTATTTAAAAGTGTCGATCTACGTGTTTTATACGAGATAGAAGGTAAGTTATAGATTTCTACCATTGGTTGTCAACCTGTGGGAAGGTATTTTATCGCAAATCAAAAATCTTCCGTTTTTACATCTAAACTATTCATTGGTGACCAAAACATAGTAATTATTTTTATAGATTTGCTAAGTTCGGATCCTGGCTTTAATAATAACACTTTTCAATAATTAGTAGGATAAACAGTTACCTTTAGGTAGGCACCCTATGGTTGACAGCCACTGGCAATTTAATTTTCCAAAAAAAAATAGTGGCCCTTGATATTGGTGTTCCTAATGAGTTAATTTTTATATAAAATAAGATATTTTATTGATTAAATCAAATAAAAATTTGAATTGCAACTATTTTCTAATGACGCATCTCTCGCGTCATGGGCCTCCCTGAAGGTTTCTTCATGACGCGCTAGGCGCGTCACGGGACAGGAGTCGGTTAACACATGCGAAGCTGTGGGCAAAAGCAAGTATATACTAAATGTCAATGTTTGATTAATATTTTCTTACGCCTACAAAGTCGTCTTGAAAAGTTGTAGGTAGTTTTAGTATGTTTTATGGGGGGGCGTGATTTTTTACTTATGACAGTGTATCCCCAGTGTGTTTAAAATTGTTGTTCTCAAAAATGATATGTCCTTATATATGTTTTTTTATTTTTCAGACAATTCTCAAGTCAGGAAGTGCAGACCTCAACATACAACACAAAATGCTCATATCTTGTAGATGTACAGGTTCATCCAGATTGGGTGGTTGCAATAGGTGCAAAAAGTTAAACCAATGTTTTAAAGTTATAATAAAAATAATAATTAATAAAGTACTGAATTTTATTCAATATGGGATACCTGTAGGATTAAATAAGAACATAATTTTGTAAGATTTCAAGGGCTACCAATAAACACAACAGTAACTTAGATTGATATCTCATCAGTTAACAGTACACTATAGCATGCACTGGAAAACAAAAAAAAAACATTTCTTATGAAGCACAGTATAGTAGTTATTTTTTCTTGAAAAAGTTCATCATTGTTGCCTGTCCTTTCTGTGGTGGAGATATCTTTTTCTTGCTGGGTTTTGCAGCAACTTTAGTTTCTTTTGGTGAAATTTCAACTTTAGTGACAACATTTTTAGGTTCATTTTCCTTAGTACTAACTTCATCACCGTCTGAACAGCTCTCGTAAACCTCAACCTTCTTTGTTAGTATGTATCCTTCATCATCGGTATAAGTTTTGTCTACAATTTTTCTTTTTTTCTTTGGATTGATAAAAGCTGAAGTAATTTTGACAGTGTTAGTGGTAGGAGTTGGAGGTATTTCATCTGCTGAGTCATTGTCAATGTCCATCGCTGGATCTTCAGCAAATGGACTTGCTTCTTCATCACTCTCACTATCAGAAACCTTTAATACTCTCTTTCTTTTCTTATCAACTCTTGAATTTTTCTTAATATTTTCTAAAACTTTATTACTACCATTTTGTTTCACTTTAGATTCATTTTTATTTGTTTCTTTCTTAACAATTTTATCTTCATGTAGCTTATTTGTTTCTTTTTTAGCCTTTTTATCTATATGTACTTCATTTGCTACTTTTTTAAGTTTTTTATTATCTTCTGTATTATTTGTTTCCATTTTCTCTGATTTTAGTTTTGTTTTATTAGTAGATATTTCTTTTTCATTAGTAGATATTTCTTTTTTAATTTTAATTTCTTCAGGTTTTGTTGATTTTTGAGCAGGCATACTATTTGATTTTCCAAAAAACCCAGCAATACCTTTCTGTGTTTTACTGGCATTGTTTTTTATAGAAGATTTAGATGGGACCTTTTTAGGTGATACAACTTCACTTTTGATTATTGGTTCAGATTTAGTTTCTTGTGGTTTAGCTACAAGTTTACTGTGTCCATTGATTTCTTTTCCTGTTTTCTTCTCAGGCTGTGGCTGCAGCTTGTTAGAAATAGAAGCTTTAGGTTCTTGAACTTGTGACTTTGGCTGGCTGCTTGATTTCAAGTCTCCTATTTCAGCTGAAGATCTTTTGCTACAAGAACTACTTTTGACTAACCCTGTATACAATGGGAAATCTTCAAATCGATTAATAGACATGTACGCCGCGTTATCTACACATGATTGACCACGAATAATGCTGTAAATATGTTCGAAGAATATACTTTGAAACATCTTCTTTTGGCTCTGCAGTTCAGACTTCTCAAACACTTTAGTGAGTGCTTTATTGTCTCCAGTTAGTCCAGATATAATGTAATTGACGCTAAGGGGTTGATTTCCATCTTTTTCACACTCCATTTTTTTCAACAATAATTTGCTTTGATTGGTATGTATACACAACTCTTTACTCAGCGAAACATATGTAACTAGCTTTTCCTCATCAAGCACCATTTCTTTTAATCTACAATAGTTCGTCTCCATGGAATCACTATCCATTTTATATTGGTTTTACAATATTTTAAGAAAAAGGCGCACTAAAAATGACAAATATTTGTATTGGTTTGTTTTGACAGACAATTGACATGCATGCATATGACAGTGATAGATTGGATCATAGACGTTGACATTGACATTCGTGGTAGATGCTATTTATACTCTCAACTTCAATCGAACAGTGAATCGATAAGTATCGAGGGAAACATTATCAATAACTCTAGACATCCACCCGCGGTTTCACTCGCCTGGAAATAATATTTGTCTCAAGAAAATGTCACTTGATTATACTGTTTTTACCGTTCTGTAGTTTCAGTTATCATCTCCTAAATCAATTGCAAGGACTAAAAAAATTTATAAATAAAATTCTATTGAGGAAAGGCAATCATTTAAAGTAAGTTGTAATGAGTAAAATGTACCTAGTCACAATACACATAAGGAATAATATCCTGGGATATACTCTTAAAACAAAAAAAAAAACAATTATAAAAATACTGAACTTGTTAAGATCATTATTTGCTAACTAAAAAATAATAATAATAATATTTTGAGATAACCAAATAACATTCCATTAAGTGGTTTACAAAAAGATACGAATAAAAAATTTATGTATACTATATACTATGTAATGTAATGGTAATAGTAATAATAGTAATGAATGACAATGATGATGATGATTCATAGTTATAGAGAGTTGAGTGGTAGTTATATTTATCCTTAAATCAGTATTCGGTTGAGGTGAGACTTCAAATCAATGTAGTAAGGCAACAAATTTTATCTGATATATTCAGTTTTAGAAATAAAGGATCGAACCATATTTTGTTGTATTGTTTAGTTAGTGTGATGCAAAATCTTAGGAATAGTTGAAAATTAATTTATTAAATCTTCTGTCAACTTATTACGTATGTCGTAAATTCAACCAAGATTAAATCTTTTATTTATTTTCAAATCTTTTTCAGATAAAGGGATTATGGTGACTTGACATTTCTTTCTTCTTTTCTTAGTTAATTTTTGTTTTTGTGTTTAAACCGGAGTTCAAAATATATTTCTGTAATTTATTACGAAATATTATTCGAATTAAAGAATAACTTGCTCACTATTCACATCTCTACGAAGTACGAAGCGAAGATAGATAGATAGAGAAGTTGTTTTCTTGTCTGTCTTGTAACTATTTACTTTTGTAATTGTTAGAAACATAAAAATAGGAAGAAAAGTGAATTAAATTTGTGCCATTGCATTTGCATAGGTATTCTTAGTGTCCAATTTGTATTTGGAAATACTTACTGTAAGTATACAAACGTTTTAAAGTCTATTTTGGTCTCATTACATCATTCAACCTCGACGCCAGTAGTTTTTGATATTTTTACAAGATATTTCTTGGTTGCTGGAATAAATGAAAGGTTACATAGATGAATTTCAATATTTTTGTTTCTGTTTTTCTACAGCTGGTCGTGGTATCTTAATAAGTTTATTGGTATTCATAGAAGATGCCTGGGTAAGCAGCATCTGTAGCTATGAGTGGGAGTGGTTAACCTAATTATTGACTCACTTACATTTATGGTCATCGATTCCGCACCGCAAGGCCTTTACTAAACTTTGAGTTAATTATAATATGTTTAGGTACTTTAATTAGAGGCACTGTTTTAGTTTGCATACATGTATTCTCCAAACTGGTTTCTGGATTGATGTCTGGTATCCTCAATAAAAACATATGTGTTAAGAACACTTTTAGGCAACAAAGTAGTAGAACTACTAGTAATCCAAAATTTGGTTTTGACTTGAAAGCTTTTAGCCTCTATATTAATAATCCCATTTTAATTAAACTTTTATCTCCTGAATAGTTCTTGTTTCTGTAAATTTTATGTGTCAGCTTTCATAACTGGGAAGAGACAAGACACATGTAGCTAATGTAGGTTTAAACTGAATCTATGAGTTAAGGTTAGATTTTTCTAATACAAATGATATAATTTCCATTAAAAGTGCAAAAAAGTTGGTAATAATAAGTTCTTGCACATAAACTTTCCTTATTGCTTAAGTTTCCTCTTATAGCTATACTAATTTGCCTTTAGTGTCATTGATAACTTAATCAACTGTTCTTATTTTAAAATATTAATCTTATCATCCATGAAAAATGTAATATCTAACAATCATATACCTTTACCTACAAACACCTAAAAGGGAATTAATTAATGTGCTCTTTTTCAGAATAAGAACAATGTCTTTAGACAACATGTTTTGTACCCGCTGTGGGGACGGCTTTGAGCCAAATGAAGATATATTGAACACAAATGGAGAACTATGGCATAGAAACTGCTTTGTGTAGGTTTTTCAATTATTAAATAACTAATAATAATTTTTCTTTTATTAAAATACAACATAGTAAAAAAATATTTTTTTCTAGATGTGCGCAATGTTTTCGTATATTTCCTGATGGTATATTCTTTGAGTTTGAAGGCCGTAAATACTGTGAACGTGACTTCCAAGTGCTGTTTGCACCATGCTGCAATAAGTGTGGTAAGTGTCTATCTAATATTCCATCAAAACTCAATATTAAGTCTATTATTTTTATTAAAATTCAGCTTAGTTATTATTAATACTTTTGTAAAATATGTACAATTTATTCTCTAGGCGAGTTTATAATTGGCCGTGTCATAAAAGCGATGAACGCCAACTGGCACCCTGCATGTTTCCGCTGTGAAGAGTGTAACATCGAGCTGGCTGACTCTGGGTTTATTAAATATGGAAACCGAGCGCTGTGCCATGCCTGTAACGCGAGGATCAAGGCTGATGGCAACCAGAACTTCATTTGCCATAAATGCCAGTAAGTTATTTTTTAATACAAACTTCTTTTTTTAACTAAATGGTTATATTACGTGCCATTCTTGGCAAAGGCTGTAATATAGAAAGTTTAAGGACAATGCTATTAATGATTTCTTACCTTTGAACTTATATATGTTACGTACGGCTAATACCCGAAGTGCGGCTACACCTAGTTTTAGCCGGCTAAAAGTGTTTTTAAAATGGAAAACTGTAAAAAAATATTTATACCTATGTATATAAAAACTGGCTTGAATCATGAGTCGACGGAGTCCCGCTACGCGGGACTTCTTTTTCTGGATAGTATCAAAAAAGTAACCTAACTAACCTAACCTATTGATGTTTCTAACCAGCTAAAACTAGGTGTAGCCGCACTTCGGTTATTAGCCGTAACATATACACTACTCTTTTCCTTTAAATACCAAGAAGGGATTAACCTGAGTGGTAGAGTCTAGCTGTAAGCTCTGTCTGCAGCGATTACTGGGCTGACTCGACCGGTGAAATACCTACCACCGTCGCACAGAACACCGACGTGAAGTAGGGGCGATGTTCCTGCGTTTCGTTCGGTCAGTGCGGTATCCGGTGCCCAATTTTCTTAAAGGCGAGCAACGCACCCTCAATGCATATGTAATTGTGGGTGTATATGGGCGGCGGTGATCACTTACCATCACGTGACCCGCTTGCTCGTTTGCTAGGTTCTCTTATAAAAAAAAAAAAAACCTCCTTTCCTTTGTTCTTGTAGAAATATGCTTGAATTATCTAATACTTAATTAAAATTTTTGTTTAGTGGTGCAATAGACACGGAGCCGCTTCGTTACCGCGGCGAGGTGTACCACGGGTATCATTTCTCGTGCGCCACTTGCGGGGTTGAACTCGACCATAGCGCGAGAGAGGTTAAGAACCGTCCGGGATACGCTAGCAATGATGTGGTGAGTGAATTCAGACTGCTATTTAAAGTAAAATAACATTTATCTTGTCTGTTTCTATGCTGCATTAAACCATGTAAGGTTCCTTGTTGCTTTGACACGAATTCTACAAGTTATAATAGTTGTAACAATAGAGACTTAAATATAGGCAGTTCTTCTGTGGGCGCGTAAAATGCTTGAGTAACTTAGAAATATGCAGTTTTACTGCCATTGTTTGAGCAATAACAATTTGTACTAGGTATTACCCATCACCCCTAAAACTGAACTTAACTTACAGATAAAAAAAATGGTTCTACTGCATGATTAATTATTATAATTTATGTTTCAGAACAATCTTTTCTGCCTGCGTTGTCACGACAAGATGGGCATCCCGATTTGCGGCGCGTGTCGTCGCCCCATAGAGGAGAGAATTGTCACCGCGCTCGGGAAGCACTGGCATGTGGAGGTATACTTCCACAATGTTATAAAAATACTTTACCTGATTTGATTTGATTGTGATTTTCCCGTTAGAATGAAACTTATTCCCGCTGTAAAAAGTCCAACCAAAAATTCGTTAAAATCGGTCTAGCCGACGTGAAAGCAAAACTAAATGACCACTTCCACACTTATAATATTAGTAAGGATTTTGAAATAAAGTAAGCTTCATAATGGTCCTGATTCTGAAAACACTCTCTAAACTAAACTAAAACTATCGCCGTCACTTACTGTTCAATAGTATAAGACAGAGACAGGTAATCATTTTAGTCCTGTCAAACTAAAATGTACGTGCAATATGACACGGCGAAGGCAATTTTAGGCTAGTACTCAGCGCATTTCGTTCAATTTTACAATGATGTGGACTAAATATAGTGAGACGAATGTACCTGTCTTTTTCTAATACGAAGCATGAGAAAGTGACAGCGATATTTTTAATTTAGTTTTAGAGAGTGTTTTGAGAATCGGGGCCAATGTTGAGATAAATACAAAGTAGAGAAGATTAAAACAACGCCTACGTAAATAAATCACTCTATAATGCTATTCAAAGCAAGAACCCAGATGGAAGTAGCATCAAAAATGTTTACAAAATCTGACCTATAAAAAAAATCTTACCTTTACATATATTTGTTAAGTTACAAATTATTCCAGCACTTCGTATGCGCCAAATGCGAGAAGCCCTTCCACGGCAACCGGCACTACGAGAAGAAAGGGCTCGCGTACTGCGAACAACACTACCACCAGCTGTTTGGGAACCTGTGCTACGTCTGCAACCAGGTTATTGGTGGCGATGGTATGTATTTACAATTGCCTTTATTTAATTTTTAACTGACTCGCTCAATTTCGCGGTGGTGTAATTTTTTAAAGTGTAGTTAGAGAATGCATTGATTCTGGCTAACATAAAAACTGAACTGTTTTTTTGTCTTGGAAAATGCTATAACTTTTGTAAAGTGTGTATGTTTAATTATTTACATACGACTATATAATTATGCGTTAGTGGAAAGTGTGAATATTCGTAAATTTCTAGTGGCTTACTGAATGCGGTTACTTAGTGTTCAGTTTGGAAAGTCCTTATTAAAAATGTTAAGATTCCACAGTATTCCGTAATTCCTAGTTGGTAACCTCGTTTATTCACTCACTAGTGGCCGCCCGCGACTCCGTTCACGTGGAAATCGGTTTCCCGTGGGAATGAAAAGTTTTCCCGCGGTAAAAAGAACTTATTATTATTATTATTATTATCCATACATCCATACTCACAAACTTTCACGTTTGTAATATTAGTAGGATTAACTTCAGTGGGTGATTATTTCCTGTGAGTAATAAACCTTGGTTACTATCCAACTTTGTTCTGTAAACCACCTTACCAAATCCTCCCCTGCAGTGTTCACCGCACTGAACAAGGCGTGGTGCGTGCACCACTTCTCGTGCTCGGTGTGCGACGGCGCGCTGAGCACGCGCAGCAAGTTCTACGAGTACGACGAGCGGCCCGCGTGCCGCCGCTGCTACGAGCGGCTGCCGGCCGAGCTGCGGCGCCGGCTGCGGCGCGCGCACTACTACACCGCCAGAAGGAACTAGGGGGGACTAGGGGGGCTACTACACCGCCAGGCGGAACTAGGGGCGGAACTAGGGGCTGGGGGGACAACTACTACACCGCCAGGAGGAACTAGGGGGGGGGCGACTGTGGGCGGGACTAGGGGGGGGGACTACACTGTGGGGAGGCTGCGGCGCGCGCACTACTACACCGCCAGTAGGAACGCTGCAGGGGGGGCAACTACACCGCCAGCAGGAACTAGGGGCTGGGGGACAACTACACTGTGGGGAGGCTGCGGCTGCGGGCGCTACTACACCGCCAGGCGGAACTAGGGGGGACTGTGGGGCAGAACTAGGGGGGGGGACTACACTGTGGGGCGGAACTAGGGGCGCGGGGGGGGGAACTACACCGCCAGGAGGAACTAGGGGCAGGGGGGGAACTACACCGCCAGGAGGAACTAGGGGGAGCTAATACACTGTGGGCGGAACTCGGGAGACCTAGGGGGGTATACTGTCCGGCATAACTAGGGGGCGAGACTATGGGGCGGAACTAGGGGTGCTAGACTGTAGGGTGGAACTAGGGGGGCTACACTGTCAGCAGTATTAATAGCCAGTCACTAATTTCGGTTAGTAACCTTCCTTCATCAGTTTCCGCCTCACAGTGTGCAGTGACTATACTGGGCACATAACTATACTGTCAGATGGAACTTGGGGGGGGGGGGGGAAGTCTTAGTAGCCAGCCTCAGTTAGTCACTACGTACTAGTACAACTATAAAACTAACTAGGGGGTGGGGGAATGAAAGTGTTATGTAGTGGTCCCACGGTGCGGGGAACTTAAAAGGAGATTGTATAGAAAGTTGCAAAAATAACCTTATGACAAGATGGCCTTAATCTATTACATGTTTTAAAACTGAAATTAAACTAAATTTGATTAACTTATTGTGTTAATCTTTGTCATTTATGTAACATAAATTTAGGAATGTAACCAATTATATTTAAAGATTCCTTATTCATTTTATATTTTTATGTAACTTGAAAATATATAGTTGTATAATTAAAAAATTGGTTTAGGTGCTATGAATGTCTACATACAAACTCCAATTTCATTAGTACTGTTAAAATTAAGGAATCTCGAAAAATCTATTAAAATATTTGTTTTCAAGATGCCATTTTAAAATAAAATAGGATGTAAGTATTTTTACACGAAACAAATCATTTAAATTTATATTAGTTTTAGAATTTATTTAATTATTAATGTATGTGTGTCGCCTCTTATTATGGCATTTAAAATTTTGTATTAACTTTAGTATAAATACTTTAGTATAACTTTTATTTTAACTAGGCTTAGGTTATAATAAATATTTAACAAAGTGCAATTTTAATTGCCATCCAGAAGATATTTATAAACCCTGCGTATATCGTGCCTTATAACTTATATTTAACTAAGGAACTAATAAAATAAGTAAATATTTACCAAATATAAAAGGCATTTTTATTTATTAAATTCTGAAAAACAATTCAGATTTTCTTGAACTGCATTGTGTAAAAACAGGTCCCCCGTCTGATAAACCATACGTTACACGTAGGAACAAATTCTTATATGTTCATGAATCACATATGATTAAAGCTAGAGTTCAAAATGTTATTTTAGTAAAAACTTTAAATTCTCTTTAGAACTCAAAAATTTGATAAAAAAAGTCATGAACTTCTATACTGGTTTAAACCATCCTTGTACATGCTTGATAATCGTCTAGGATCAAAGCCAGCAAAACGTTACTGAAGCACAATATTTTTTCATGAATCATCAGTAAGTATGGTTCATATCTTGAAAGTAGACTACATAGCTAGTGTGAGGTAACGCACACAATGTAGGTACCTATATGTAAAGACCTTGCTTATTGATATTTTGAACTGGGGTCAGAAACAACTGATAATTCTAGCATTAAATGTGAAGCAGTCAGACCAAAATTTACTTTTCCTTTATCCATCTAAGGCCCAATTGCAGGGAACGTTTAAACCTCGTTTTAGCTAACTCAGATTTAATTGGCGCCACCATCGATTGTAATAAGAAGTAGTTACAATCGATGGTGGCGCCATTTAAACCTGAGTAAGCTAACCCGAGGTTAAAACGTTCCCTGCAATTGGGCCTAAGCAGTTTTACTTAAAAAATATTACTAAGCAAATCTATAGATCAAAGTATCATTACGAGTAGGTTTCTATTTTCGATTTCGGTATCTTCCTACGACATGTTAACGCAGCCAGTTTACGACGCTATTGAATATGTGGAAAAGTTTTAAAATAAATTAAATATTTTGTAGTGGGAATGTTAACTTTATTTAAATTAATATAACTTGCACTGAACTTCAATAATACTGTGATATTATATTAATATACAAGATATTAATGACATGGTTTGAAAAAACGTATTTACAAAATTCGATAGACATTGAGAATAATGATAATTGATTATTATATTTCTTGAGTAAGATGCACCAATCAAAACATAATTTATAATTAACAACAACAATGGTACACATCCATTTCTATATTATTGAAGTACAAACATCAACCACTACATTACATTTAGCCAATCATCTACAAGAACTTCTGATTAACATTAAGTTGACTGCAATATACTTGTGGAAATAAATACATTTCGGCGATAAAAGTAACATCATAAAACTATTTTTTATACAACAAACGTCTCAAACAGACAGCATGAAACAAACAACACATATTTATACTGTCACTGCTAAAACCTATAGTGAATTACATTTTCAAAATTTCAAGATGTTCATTTAGTTTTAGCAACAACTAAATTAGCTTTTTAGTTGTCCTTCTTAATCCTAGTGCTGGTCATCCTATAGATGATGGAGTCCCTTCCAGGGTCCATATCGATGAGTGTGTAAACGATTGCAACCAGGGCGAATACAAACACCACGCTGAACCACAGAATTATGTTGAAGATGGCAGCGTAGTCGCCCGTGTATGCGTCACCGGTCACTGCCTGTAAAATATTGAGACTTAGTAAGGACTAATGTATTGCAATACTAAAGGAACTGCTACCATAAAACTAAGTATTGTTTACCTAGAAAAGCTACATTTACAGAATTCCCTATATCAACATTACCATCAAATGTATGAATTTATATGCTTTGATTTAGTCAAATTTAAGTATTTTAATATAAAGTTATAAATGATCAAATTCTAATGTGCGATACTTTTAAGTTATCTAACGACATACAACTACAAGATCAATGGAGTTTTTTTTACTGCTTTTGGATCATCTTGATATTTATGTATTGCCGCCTTTGTTTGCTTTTTAACAGCAAATTGGTCTGAGGCTTTTGTAATTTGATCAGTTACTTGCTCACTTGTTGAATCTGTGTGTGGGGCAGTTTCATCTGATGCTTCGTAAATCTTAATATCACTCCTTAAAAAGTTTGATTTCTTTTCTATAATACTCTTAGTTGGTTTTAAGCCAACAGTGAGGGCGGCGGTTGTTTTAAAACTTTCAATTTCTGACATAAAACGGGAAGTTTTTGGGCTGCGCCAGGGAAGTAATGGACGCATTTGATACTCCATTGATTCCCCAAGCATGTCACCACGTCGGTTATATTTTTGAGGTGGGTTTTCAGTTAGTTGGAACTTAAACATAGATTTATCTCCTTTAATTTGTTCCTGTAAATTGGTTACATTGAGAAACAGTTCTCTTGTGATATTTGAATGCTTGTCTGCTTTGGAGGCTGTTATAAATGGAATCCAGAGAGAGTACAGAGAGAGAACAATACAGAGAGAACCTTAGACCTTGGGAGAATCGTGATGAGGTTATAATAGGGATGGAAGTCCTTAATACAACATATAAAAAAAATTGCCAGTGAACATAACAGAAAATAGTAAATACACTCACTGAAACCACTCTTTGTTGTTCAACTGGGGCAGCACGGATGGATCGTCGAGAATGGGGGATGTCTGTGGTTACAACCGTAAACAGAACTGATCCATAGTAAGCTTTTTGGAAAGCCTTGCTGAGATCTGCCAGTGCCTCAGCTGAAAAGATAAGAAGGTAAATTAAATGAGAAACCTAATTAGTACCTTTACAGTGTAAAAATCTTATTTCCTTACTCAATAAAGTCTTTGCTTCCTTAGTCTGCAGAGAGTTAGGGCCGTGGAAGTCAGATAATAGGTGGAGGGAATGGAATTTGAAACTGTAGAAGTCAATAACATTATCTCCTACTTGACCGGTGGCTTTGAGCTGAAAATAATAAGTTGGTTATGAAGTCATGTTGATAAGTTTTTATGTAAAAGAAAATTATTTCAGTAATATTCAATTTTTAGTGCTTACCCCATCAGTAAGAGCCTTCAGATTCTCCAACTCATTGAGGAATTGATAGTCTTCCTCAACATCTTGCTTCAAGTGCTTGTATGTGCGCTTAGATACCTTAGGAGGGATAATTTCACCAAATACATGGGTATATTTGGTAAGCTGTAACAAATAAAAGTTTGAGAAACACTATACAGAGATTGAGAACAAAAAGTGAAAATTTGTTAAGTTACTTACATCATTAGGGTTTGACAAGTTAATCTCAATCAGGTTGTTCCCACCATTAGAAAAGCGCTGGTTGATTCGGTGCTCCATCTCCTCAAATGTCTCTGACTGGTATTCATCCACAACCACAGGATATTTGTGAACATTCTTGATGTTGGCCTAAAATATATATAGGGGTAAAGTGAGATTCATGAGATTAAGAAAAAGTGTACAATGAGATTATAATTATCTACTTACAAAGTTCCCAATGCTAGAAACACCATCAATGTCGACCATAACAATGGCTTCCGGAACATTGAATGGGTCAATTACAGTGAGACCGTCCCATTTTGTATTCTGTAAAAAAAACAAATTAGATCTTGGATAAAAAAATAGTGTTGGGATAATGGGCGGTCCCAAAATATAATGTTTGTGACCTCGGCCGTTATAGTTTTTTGTAGAATTTGACATCAATTACCTCTTCAACTGATAAACCAAGAGCGGCTGAGTAAAGCTCTTTAAGGTGGCTCTCGAGGAGCTTATCATTGCCAGTAAACTTGAGGGATGTAGGGCTGTGAAGAATGTCAAGTTCCCCACTGGCATAGGAACCTAGAAACATATAACTTAGTCAAAGCACAACGAAATGTAGCCGTATTATTATTCAGATAGTATTAATACTTACCAATTACAGAGAGAATAAGGGAAATCCAAAAGAGAACCATTTTCACAGCCATTCTTGAGGAAAATAATTGATTGACTGTGACTGACTGACTGATTGTCATATGACCGTAGTTGAAAGTGTTGCCATAACATAAATAAACTCAATGAGAAATTGATCAACCAAATATTGTCAATCCACTCAATCATAACGAGACGTCTGTTTACGAATTTACGACGACGTGTTGTTTACATTTTTTGTGCGTGGGTTAATCAATACTTTACTATAATTTTATGAATTTTGAAATGAAGCTGTAATCAGAGTACCAAACAAATATCTCCGATGTCTCACCGAAGCCAGTCCAACGATTTGTTCCCAAGGGAAATCGATATAGAAGTATGTTTAAAAACACTAAAAATATTTCAAAAAATAGAAGGAGATGTTAACTGCGTCGTTTGGGATGCCTCGTTAGTGTTGGCTAAATATTTGGAAACGATTTGTCACGAAAAACCTGAGTTTCTTAGTGGAACAAGAGTTTTAGAGCTGGGGTCTGGTTTGGGCGTTGTTGGCCTCACTGCAGCTACTTTAGGGTTGGTTGTAATTAGAATTTAATTACTTTAGGCACACATTTTTATATCTAAGAACCAACTATAACTATAATAATTTTTTCCAGGGCTCAAGTAACACTTACAGATCTGCCGGAATCATTAAACTTATTGCGAGTAAATATAAATGAAAATAAAACTAAAATCGGAAGTATGGGTGGATATGCTATAGCCGAGTCCCTTATCTGGGGTGATAAAACATCAGATTTACTGAAAGAAGAGTTTGATATGATTCTTTTGGCAGATTGTGTTTACTACGAAGAGGTGTGTAGACTTATTTAACATCTCATATTATATTCTAAAGGCAAGAAAGGTTGACATTGTTTGTGTTTCAGGCTTTAGATTCTCTTATCACCACACTTCAGTGTTTAACTGATGGAATATCTAAGAAGCCGGTCATATATATAACACAAGAACTAAGAGATTCAGAAATTCAGCAGGCCTTGTGGAAAGATTTCACAGAGAATATACAGGAAACATTTAATATAGAAACAATACCCGAAGACCAACAGCATATAAACTACAGAAGCCCTGATATATTGCTACTTAAGCTCACTAAGAAATAATTTAGAAAATTGAATTTCATTCAGATAGCTAATGCTTTAAGCCAAAATTTTTATTAGGTATTTAAGTTATTTATAGCTTTAAGTGAAATAAGTGCCTATTATTTGTAATTTTTAACTGATAATTTGTATTATAATAAGTTAAGCACCAAAGTGAAATCATTAAATGATTTTGTATATTTTTCTAGTGAAAATCTCTCTTATCTTCTTGCCATTATATTTTATAGTACAATTTTCTATTTTACATTTTAAAAACTGTTTATTATTGTTTATTTATTAATATTTAGCTAGATAGTTCATTGATGCTGTTGCAGTAGTTACTTGTTTCAAATTTTAAATAATACCTTCTCACTTATAAAAAAGTTACTTAAAATAATAATTTTTAAATCATTCTATGGTAAATCTTTAAAAATACATAGCCACCTTCTTCATGAACACACTTTTAACCTACATAAGTTTATGTTTTGTCTCTGTCAGTTTCTAAAGCTGTTGTATACCCAATGTTGGCAAACATGAATGATATTTAAACAAATGTAGGTTTTAAATGAGTCCTTAAATAAGGTGGTTATTGCTTAAGTAGATTACATTGCTGCCAATTTGTATCATTCCGTTTGCAAACGCTCGTCCATTGTAACATGGTGGAGAGCTAAATAATATAATTATTTAATTAAAGGTTATTATAGTGTTGACTACACTTGGCAATTTCAAATATGGGTCACCAATTTGCATTTTTATTTTTAGCCCAAGGGCAGACTTCATTTACTTACTTGAATATTTTAATACACATATTTTGCATTTATGTAATATAAATTATTTTGGTCACCCTTCTATTACAACCAAACTCGAACTATTATAATTGAGCGAGCGTTTGTAAACGGATCGTAGGTAATACAGATACAAACTGTAGGCAGTCAATTTTAAAATGGTCAGTAGATGGGCCATCTATTCAACAAATAATATGAATTCTATAATGTTCTAAAATAGCTTAGCATTGGGTGTATAACCTGTCTCTAAATAGCAACGAAATAAATGGCAATAAATATATATAAAATTGTATTTGCATTTCATTAGGCGAAAGAAGGTTCTGGTATTGTTTTGTTACCTAATTCATTTAAATGACATTCGAAATCCCTTTTTAATAATCGGTTTGAAATAATCAATTCGATTGGAGTACCTAGGTATGGTAAGCATCGATCGCGCGTGCTATATGCGCTTCGCAAACACGTTATATTATATACAGTTATGATAATGATTTAAAAAAATGATAAGCTACTGTTGTAACTGGGAACTGTAAATAAAAGAGGGAATATCTTTATAATGTTTATCTAATACAATGAATTACAACGTCAGGCTCTGCGTGACGTCCATATTAATCTAATCTACCTACTTATTCATTTTCACGTACTGACATTTGAAATGACTTACTTTTCGTATTAGGTAGATATCTTGTTTTCAACTCATAGATCATTGAGCTTTTCAAGTGACACATACATATAGCTAAGACCGTCATCACTACTATGTCCTTTTCAAGTGAGGCAATTAGCACTTTACTTAGTAATAAGGAACTAAGTAAAGTTTAGTGTGATTTTGAATGAAAACTCGTGAAAACTTATTATTATTCTCTCTTGCTTGTTCCGATATTGCACAAACTATTAAAGTTATTCAGCGAAGTGCAAAGGAATATTTTTTCATAGATTTACGAGACTCAGTGGTAACGAGTATCTTCTCTATACGTAGTGATAATATGTGGTTCGATATATTGGTTATGCACGTATACACGTAAACAAAAATTGTAGTAAATACAAAGACATTTATTTTAAAAGGTACAAAAAAATAATCATATAGAACCATATTGTGAAACAAAGAAGTAAAGAGGAAAACTTTGTTTGGTTGTGTCGAATAGGCTCAATAACTTCTGGGCCGATTTTAAAAATTCTTTCACTTTTTAAAAGCTACATTATCCACGAGTAACATAGGCAATATTTTATTTTGGAAAAAAAAGGGTTCCGTAAGATATTTGGGGTTTTCGGACACAAGGTGTAAAAAATCAACCAGAAAAGTCACTTATTTTGCGTACGCTGCCTTAACTATAAAAGATAGAACCATTAATTTTTTTAATTAATTGTACACCTGGAATTTGATGAGGTTTTAGACATACTTATTTCAGGGAATTTATTCATTTAAATTTGTACATATAGGACATTTAAAAAAAAAACTTTAAGTTAGCCAAAATTTCATGTTTCGTGATCAAGTCGGCCGAAAATACACACATCAACATCGTCTAGGGATATTTTGAATTTACTTAGTTTACTCAAAATTTATTAAAAATAACATACAACATGTTTATATTTTTATAAAGCTCATTTATCAGACTACATTAACGAAATAAAATAAATCATTTTTTTTGCGTAAAAGTGTTTTTTTTAAATAAAGAAAAAAGTGAAAAAAATGTAAAAGTAACAACGAATGTGTTTCTCGAGGAAAAGTGAAAAATAATCAGAAATAATTCAGTTTTGAACGGTATTGTCACAAATCATTAATCAGTAAAACCATCCATGACGTTAAAAACGGTCCTACAACGTTTTTTACGTCATGTCAGGCTCCAATATCCAAGTCAGGCTGCGGTATATTGTCCCAGGTCCGGCTAAGTGACAAAAAAAGATGTTCTTTTGTCACAATGTGTAATGTGCATATGCACTATGTAGGAAACTTATTGCTGGAATACTGGCAGCTATTGTTTTATATTATTCAAATAGATTCTAAAGAAGAAACAATGAGATATTGACAGCTTCCTTCCAGACACAGTCATATTTTCGTGCTCGGACTGTGAGCACATAACATTAAACTCAATCTTATGCTTTAAATATAAAGCTGAAAACAGTTTCAATTCTTTTATTCTCTTGCACGTTTCCCCCAAACGTTAGTTTGTGGAGGCGCCGTATCGAGTACCGCGGGTACTGTTGCGAGTAAAATCAAAATGTGCGGTTAACACATCCACCCCGTCAAATCAGTGATAATTTTTCTACACCATTGTCGTAAAGAACTCCACATGTTCCGGTGCCCCATGTACGACCCACGGCTTCATACTCCGCCAGAAGAAGCGCTGGTAATGAAGCAGGAACGAACAGGCCGCCATTTTCGCAACCACAACAGCGGTATAATTTAAGGAATAGACAGCCACCTTCTCAAGACATGCGAAATGAGCACCCAAATGTTCGGCGGCGCTAGGACAGGGAACCACACTAGCGACCGACGACAGAGAAGGTTCCACTACAACGCCCTATGTAGAAGTTTGCACATATTCCAGGGGGGCGTGAAGAGATTATTTATTGGTTTGTTGTATCATTGTTGATTTTTATTAACCGTTATCACAAGTAGGTAATAAGATAATATTTGAATGTTTTCACTATTTGCCCCAAAGATTTAATATTCAAATAGGTATTTAATTTATGAAACTTCATATTGAGTAAAGATAGGATTTTCTTAGATGGTTAAGATCTTGATGAGGTAGGTAGATTTGATTAAATGAATTTTGAGTATGTGAATGATTGAGTAGTTGTTCAATAATAATAGTTCTCAATTGTTATGTCGAGTCATTGGGTGGTATTTTTTATTATTATGTTTGTCTTTTGTCGAGCGAGATGTAACATTGATAATTTTCAGATGATGACATTGGACAATGATGTATCTATAGAGATAATTTGATAATGCAGCTAAGCAGCTATGATTACTGGATGCTGCCTAGATGCATGATGATTAGAACCACCACGATTGTGTTTGAAATATTTAAGTTTCTTTTGCGTCTATTTTCAAAATTTCTATTTTTAAGTTTTTGTGAAGTTTTGGACTAGCATACTGTGATTCAACCATACATCATGTATTTTTGTTAGGTTTTTGCATGGTGGGGTCAGTTTAACTTGTTTATTTATTTTTCTTATTTCATTTGTTTTCTTCACATTTTAACCTGACTGGTTGTTAGCTACAACTATGGGGTAGAATCACTTTTACTTCGGAACTTCCTAACTTAGGTAGGCTAGGAAGACATGTGCCTGGAAGTGATGCCGATTTTGATTAGTATCAAAATCTTTTTCGTAGGCGGTGGGATGTAATGTGCATATGCACTATGTAGGAAACTTATTGCTGGAATACTGGCAGCTATTGTTTTATATTATTCAAATAGATTCTAAAGAAGAAACAATGAGATATTGACAGCTTCCTTCCAGACACAGTCATATTTTCGTGCTCGGACTGTAAGCACATAACATTAAACTCAATCTTATGCTTTAAATATAAAGCTGAAAACAGTTCTTTTATTCTCTTGCACGTTTCCCCCAAACGTTAGTCAATGTTTGTAGCGAAGTTCCTTAAAGCTCTTTTTTGGAGCATATCCAACGCGTATTTAATGGGGTTTAGTTCAGGCGACTGAGTGAGCCAGCCTAGGACCGATACGTCGTGCTCCTGCAACCAGCTCGTCACCACTCTCGCTGTGTGCGGACGGGCTTTGTCGTTCATCAGCGTGAATTCTTGGCCCATTTGCAGTTGGTCGGGGTAGATTATTGGTTCTAGCACCTCGTTACAATATTTCTCAGCTGACATGGTGTTTCTGATCCAAACGTGGTCTGTTCTTCCACCAACGCGAATTTTCGCCCAAACTTTAATGGGACAATTATGGTTTCCATGGTATGGAAGGACTTCCTGAGGGTGTCGCAGACGGCACTTACCACCGGGAACTCGCTAAAAACGTACTCTACGTGTATCAGGATGGAAACCGAGCGAGCATGAAGATTAGCTTCATGCAGCCTTCTTCTCACAGTTTCATCACTCACAAGCAACTGGTGCTCTGACTGGAGCCTTTGAACTAACTGCATGGCGGTAACTTTTGGTTGCCTTCTCGCGGCAACTTGCAAATATCGGTCTTGTCGTTGAGTGGTTAAGGTGTTTCCCACCTGGGTGCCTTTCAGCCATTTCACGAGTAGCACGATAACATGACCATAACCTTCATACCACGTTTTGTCTTGTTCTCATCTCCTCAGCAATATTCCGTTGAGTAGCCCCAGCTTGGAGCATGCCTACTGCCCTTAAAATTTCTTTCCTTGTTCAATAGCCCCGCTCCATGATGCACACAATAACATTAATTGAAAATTTAATTTAGTTTTTTTAATTGAAAACCGATAACTTACTATAAAACTTAAATTTGGCACAAAAAAACGAAAAAAGTTACTGTAGGTAAATGAAACCTTCAGACTTCGCTACCATTATGCAGCGTGAACCTTTTGTTTTTAATTTTTTATTTCAAATTCAAATTTAGAATCGTTCAACAAGGTTTACAAAATAAACTTTCTTCAAAAAAAATTAAATTTGGTCAGTATTTTTTGAGTTTAAGAACTTTATACAAAATATCCCTAGACGATGTTGATGTGTGTACACTACCTACTGCGAAGCGTGGGCAGGTAGAAGTATTATAAATGTGAAAATGTGTATGTCTGTCTGTCCGTCTGTCTACAGGGTGTCCCAAAACTCGACGTCAACCCGAAACCGGGTGACAAGGCAAGTCATGCTGGTTATCAGAAAAATGTTTAAAAAAATCTAAGTCACGTGTTCTCAAAATTATTGGCATTTTAAAAAAACACGCAAAATTTCACACCCTGTGACAGTGTTTTTGCTGCTGTTGCCACAAATGTTCACTTTTGGAAACTTTTTTTTTTTTATATGTAACCCTGAATAATGCTTCTCTAAACTGTTATCAACATTTCAAATCTAGCTCCTCGAGATTGCATAAAAATAGGACTTATTTGCAAGAAAAAAATTAAAAATTAAAAATGGCCTAGTTTTAACTGTCTGCATTGAAAAAAAATTGTACTACGCGAGTTTGGCAAGTTGTGTCAAAAGTTGGCGTATTTAGTAAGGATCCCAAAATGGTATGACACGTGGTAAATTGTAGTTGCTATCATGAACAAAAAAAAAAATTCGTAAAAATCCAGTGTTCAACAATTTTTTCTTACCTGGTTAAAAAATATTCTAATGGGCCCAAGGTTTTCCAAAGAGTCGTAAATTGTAAGTAGTGACAAAGGAGTCTTTCTAGGAAGTGTAAGCGAGATAGTATTTGTGCTAAAGTGATTGAGTGAGACGGAGAGAGTCACCTTCTCAAGTGCGAGCGAGACAGGTATGGACGCTAAAGTGACTGAGATGGAGAGAGTCATTTTACCAAGTGCGAGAGAGACAGAGAGTGACGCCAGGTATTCGCTATTGTAGATACACATTACAAACCAGTCAGTACGTTACGTTCCTTCGTTTACTGCGCTTGTTTTCGTATTCGTTTGTGTTGATTTCGTACTGTTTACTTTTGGCTATGTTTATGGACTTGTGATTGCTTGCGATTTAGATTCGGACTGTTTGTTTTCTCTTAACGACGACCTTTGCTTTCCTCTGGACTATTGTGTGAGTGTGTGACAAGTGCCGAGATGTCTTCGTATACCACTCGCGAATACGCTAATATGCACCTTATTTATGGTGAGTGCAGGTGTAATGCCAGTGCTGCTGCCAGACTTTACCGCGAAAGGTACCCAAACGCTGCTCGTTACCCCGATTATCGGGTGTTTACGAATGTGCATCGGTTGCTCTTCTCAGAAGGCCGCCTCCCAAATCAAACGCATGGTGGAGGCAGACCCACCAACCCTATGGAAGAAGAAGTTCTACAGGCTGTCGAAGAAGACCCAAGTACTTCAGTAAGAGCTATTGAAACGAACACCGGAGTGCCCAAAAGTTCAGCCCACCGTATTTTAAAAAGAAATGACCTACACCCATACCACGTACAGCGAGTACAGACAGTATTACCCGGTGACTACCAAAATAGGGTGAATTTTTGCCGGACGATATTGGAGAGGTACAGAGATGACCCACTTTTTCTAACAAAAATTTTATGGTCGGACGAATCAACTTTTAAAAAGGACGGCTACGTGAACATGCACAACCTGCATGAATGGCGTGTTGAAAACCCTCATTTAACGAGACAGGATCGGTCCCAGTACCGATTCAAAGTTAACATGTGGACCGGAATTTTGAATGGCAAAATAATTGGTCCTTTTGAGTTGCCTGATGCATTAACTGGCGAGGTTTACTTAGACTTTCTTCAAAACCATCTTCCAAATTTATTAGAAGACGTGCCGCTAAGCATTTACAGAGAAATGTGGTTCCAACAAGATGGGTGCCCAGCGCACTTTGCTCGCCCCGTAAGAGAGTACCTCGATGAAGAGCTTCCTGGGAGATGGATCGGGCGGGCTGGACCAATCTCGTGGCCGGCCCGTTCACCGGACTTGAATCCTTTAGACTTTTTTTACTGGGGAGCTGTTAAAGAAAAAGTTTACGAGAAGCCCATTGGGAGTGAACATGAATTACGGCAGAGAATAGCTGAAGCAGCTCAATTTGTAAATAATGGACGATACGCTAGAAAGATAGCTCGATCTTTTTTAAAAAGATGTCGCGCTTGTATTGCCGCCGAAGGAAGGCATTTCGAACACTTATTATAACATTTTAAGAATTATTGTAAATTTTATTAATAAACATTGGTATTAAAATTTTGTTTTATTTAAAATTGAAACCTTTAACAATAAATGCATATTCCAATGCACACACTAAAAAAAATAAATTAAAAGTGAACAATCTGTTCATTCAATAAAGATAGACGAGTACATCAGTACAATGTACAATTCAGTTAAATTTAATCAGTGTGTAAATTGGAAGCGGCTCCAATGTAACCAACGATAAGCTTTGCAATTTTAACCAAGTAAGAAAAAAAGTTAAAAATGGGTTTTCATGGAAATATTTTTTTTTGTTCATGATAGCAGCTACAATTTGCCAAGTGTCATACCATTTTGGAATCCTTACTAAATGCGCCAACTTTTGTCACAACTTGCCAAACTCGCGTAGTACAATTTTTTTTCAATGCAGACAGTTAAAACTAGGCCATTTTTAATTTTTAATTTTTTTCTTGGAAATAAGTCCTATTTTTATGCAATCTCGAGGAGCTAGATTTGAAATGTTGATAACAGTTTAGAGAAGCATTATTCAGGGTTACATATCAAAAAAAAAAGTTTCCAAAAGTAAACATTTGTGGCAACAGCAGCAAAAACACTGTCACAGGGTGTGAAATTTTGCGTGTTTTTTTAAAATGCCAATAATTTTGAGAACACGTGACTTAGATTTTTTTAAACATTTTTCTGATAACCAGCATGACTTGCCTTGTCACCCGGTTTCGGGTTGACGTCGAGTTTTGGGACACCCTGTATATGTTCGCTTCACGTAAAAACGGCTTAATCGATTGTCTTGATTTTGGAATAGAGATAGTTCGACACCCAGGGCAGGAGAAAATACGATAATTTTACTGCGGGAAAATGCCTCATTCCCACGGGAAAAACCATTAGTACTTATAGTTGCGGGTGAAACCGCAGGGCGGAAAGCTAGTAGGTAATAGGTACAATTAGGATAGTTGGCATTGAAGTTTGGTGGAGGTAAGTATCTAATATGGTTGGTGTTTTTTGATTTGTTTGTTTTTGGTTTTCAATACATTTTATCCGTACCGCTTTCAAACTCGCATTCTATCTAAGAGAATCTTAACAAAAATAAAATGGCTAGGCTACGACAGATTTAGGTACCTTCTCGTACATGACTCACTAACTTTCAGACTATTAGGTATAGGACTACCTAAGTGGAAAGCATCAGAGACTTATGACCGTTAGCAGCGGAGACGTTAGTGTTAATTGTTTAGAATAAAATAAGTAAGTACCTACGTAAAACTATATGTATAGATTTATTTTCTTATTGCTTACCTACTTTAAAAACTCATACATCGTCTTTAAGGACATTTTTGACTGATGACGAGTTTGTTGGAGGACACCGCTGCGTAATAAAAACCGAAGGATTCGCCATGTTCTCCTTTTCCCTTCCCCTTCGAATAACAACGAAAATCTGATGTCAAGTAACAATAAAAACCATGACTAACACAACACTCATTTTTTAAATGGGTTAAATTATGCTTTTTCAAAAGCAAACTGTTACCCAAATCGATTTGAATGAGTCTATAAAATTTGAATATTTTTGTCGATTAGGTACCTACTCCATACTATCTATCACCAGATTCTGTGGCAGCAGTTGTTTTGAAATATAATTCTTAAAATTTCAAATAATTTCAATTGCCGCTATTGATATTTATTTAGAGTCAATGCATTACTTTGCGAAAATATATTGAGGTGTAATTTTATATACCTAGTAGTCCAGCAAACACACAGGCAAAAGAAAAAGCCAAACACTACCTCTAAAATGATAAAAAAGTGATGATTATACAATTTGATTTTATATTTTATGGTATGGTGATTTATGTGTGGGGTCACTTCTTTGATCTTAAATGCAAACATCGAATAATTCGGAGAGCTTTAGCAAAAAAATGTGGTTAGCTTAGCAAAATTTTAAGAAAATGTGAAAAAATATACCTAGTTAAAACTTTGGGTGCAAGTTATAAAATAAATACCTAAGTGCTGTAGCAACAGGTATGAAACCTTTTGTATTAAAAAAAACATACCTACTTTAAATGTAGATACCTATCAAGTTAAACTTAGGTATGCGAAGCTGCGGGCAAAAAGTTAGTGACTACATAAACTTTTATGCCGACTACCCATTATATTGGTACTGGCCATAAATAACTCCTAACAAACAAGGAATAAATCCAATTCAGTCTCCTATTTTTACGACTTTGCCGCACATCGGAATGGAGGGCGTTATGCAAGAAATGCAATTTTCTTTCCTTGCTTTATATTCTTTTTTATGTGCGTCTACTTGAGTAATGAAAAACTATTAAAGTATTCGCGGGGGAATAGAGAGAGGGTCGTTGGAGACCTTACCAGTTTTATATCTCGCTGGCCAATAGCTGATCGCTGGGTTTATGGCCCCACCGTTTTATAGCCCCGACTAAAAGATGGCAACGCGTAGGTATTATGTAGGTGCAAGAACCTACACCAAGGGCTTTTGGAAAAGCTGAAAGCAAAAGAATATTAACTAATTACGTTTTCTTTATTGATTCTAAATTTTATGACGGTAGGTATATCCCTACTAAGATAATGGTACCTATACTTAAGTTAATACACTCGACTTTGTCTTCGTGGATCCCAATATGGCGTGCTAAAAGTGATTTTCCCATGGGTATGAGGCTAATAGTCGCGGTTTAAAAAGTATCATATTTCCATCCCAAGGTTTCATCAAATATCTCCATACAAAAAAATATTGTAATTGGTTTATCCGTTTTTACGCTAAAGTGAAACCAGGTACGGGTAGACAGACAGAAACCCGCATTTCCACATCCTATCCTACTAATATTATAAACGTGAAAGTTTGTGAGTAGGATGGATATATGTAGGTATGTAGGTATGGATGTTTGTTACTCTTTTACGTAAAAACTACTGGATAGATTTTGATGAAACTTTACAGTAATGTAGATTATACATCAGAATAACATATAGGGTACTTTTTACCGCGGTTTTTAAAACTTCTCATTCCCACGGGAAACCGACTTCCACGCGAACGGAGTCGCGGGCAGCCACTAGTTTATAATATTAGTTAGCATTACTTTGTTATTTATACACCTATTTAAGTAACGACCCTTGTTTTCTCAGTTTTCTATTTTACGAAAAAACATTGATAGGTACTGTAAAATTCAGTTACCTACACTACAACAGTTAGACGACTCGTTTTATGCTCTAACCATCTCTTATAAATGTTATAGGTATCTATCAGAGCTTTAAGTTAAAAGTTGTTTTTTTTATAGTCTGATAACTTATATTCGACTAGTAGTAAGTAGTATGTTTCATTGTCTATTTTTAACGTGCATTGTCAGCTATCTATCTTATCTTAAATACTCGGATTAATGTTTTTAAGGCAAGGAACAAGGATTACTTATAGGATATAGAGAGGCCGTAAATCTTTGGTTTTTGCATCTCAACCATAGACAAATTATGATTTATTTCTGGTCTCATAAACTTATGATAGTTGTTAACATGAAAATGCAGAAACAGATAGATTTGATGACATAACAGGCATACCTATATCAGTTACCGAGCGTTTAACTATACCTTGTAGGGTACCTATTGATACCGAACAGTAGTTAAAAGACACTTCAGCGAATTTAAGTGTTTTAAGTTTTTATTAATCTCGACATCCGAGTGCCTTACAATATTAACGTCAGAGACCTTTTAGGCGCTTGCACTCTGAAATCAATTTTCATAATGGCCTTTTTTTTATAGTTAGGAAATATATAGGGGAATAGCTATTGGGTCAGCATTTATCAAAATTACATAAAATCAATAAACTTTAAAAGTATTATTTATCAGTTGACATGCTTTAACTAATGTACTTTTTTATTTCTGATAAAATATAGGTACGCTAGACGCTACTTCATAACAAAACACATATAAAAATACCGACATATAAATAAACGGCGACAATGTCAATACTTCTTAAGCTAAATTTGTTTACATTATCTTACAATTTAACTGTAATTTCCATATCTTCAATTAAAAAAAATCGCTTGTTACCTAATGACGACTGACACTGCTACACGACATTAACTGGGCCAAAATTCGTAACAACTTTTGTCTTTAAATAAGAGCATACGACAAATTTATCTACTTATACTTATTTTCGTTTGTATCTGCAACAACATAGTGTAGGCAATCGTCTTACCGCTACGTTAAAAAAAATATGCGTTAAACAAAAAGAAACATAACGTAGGTACGAGTATATGGTAAGTAGGTTTATACAAATTAATAAGATAATATAATAATAATATAATAAATCTCCAGACTAACACACCAACTGTAAGGCCCTAAACTAAGCAGAGCTTGTACTATAGGTACCACACAATGGACTAGGGCAGAATCTAGTTACACCCAGACACGGCCCAATTTCGAAAAAAACATTTTGGCGAAATTGGTCCGAACCGGGGATCGAACCCGGAACCATCCGCTTAGCAGTCCGGTATATGTACCTACCTATATACCGCTGCACCACAGAGGTCGTCAATTATAAATAAATAAGAAACCATTGGTGACTCTAAATATGGACCACTGTATTCTTTCTTTGAATAAAACTAAAACCAAACTTTAGCAAAAATTTTTGAGTTTCAATTTGCCAAATTTACCACAAAACTACCTCAATGTGTAAATAACTTGTATCAAGTAAGTATGTTTATAAACAAATATACCTGGTAGATCACGCTTCACAGCAATGCCAAAGTACTCAAGAGTACAGTGGTAACTTTTCTATTTATCTTAAAAATTGTTTAAAATTAACTATTTTACTAAATAATCATCATAGACTCATAGGTATCTGAAGCAGCAGTAGTAGAATAGGTACCAACCAGATTTCTTTGAATTTGATTCAATATTTTTTATTCCATTTAGAAAGTATAAACTTTTTTGTTCTTGACATGTTATGCATATGTAGGTACCTATGTATTATTAATGTCATCACTACATAGTATAAAACAAAGTCGCTTTCTCTGTCCCTATGTATGCTTAAATCTTTAATACTAAGCAACGGATTATGATGTGTTTTTTTAATAGATAGAGTGATTCAAGAGAAAAGTTTACAAGTATAATAACATACTACAGGGAAAGAAGTTTTACTCCGAATTTAACGCGTGCGAGCCGCGCGGGTAAAAGCTAGTACAGTATAAATTAAAATCTACCGTAGCATAGAATACTTTTTTTCATATTTACTATAAAAGTCCGTCATCTACACTACAACAGTTAGTCTCGTAATAATGTTCTATCCAACTCTTATAAAAATGTTATATTTGTTAGTGCTTAAAGTTAGAAGAGCTGATTTTTCAATTGTCAGATAAAATCTATTCGAACTGGTAAGTACTATGTTTCATTTTCTATTTTTAACCTGAATTGTCTAATGATAAGCGAAGATTTTTTCAAAAATAAAATATTTACATTATTGTTTTGAAGTTATAGATACTGGAAAAAGGAACGCGGGTCCCCGAGCATTACGCGACTGGGAATCGAACCCAGGACCTTTAGAAAATTAATAAATCAGCATTTTAAATGCAAAGTTAAAAGTAAAATCTCATACATTATTGTTGTTCAATAAAACTTATCTCTGGCTCAAGCTTCCCACAAAATCTGCGTTCTTGCCGTGCTTCTTTGTCACAACATCCCAACTTGGATTTAGGGTATCGTAAATCTCAAATTAGTGTATTTTATCCGATGTTTATGAACCTCGTAAATAAATCAGCGTGATTAGTTCCGCAAGACGCGTCTGGGGTTCCTCTTGCAATTTGGTTTATGTAATTTTTATGTGATTTCTGACGTGGAGGGTGGCGTAATGGCAACGGGGTCGTAAAATTGGAGTATTTACTGATAACCAACTAGTATATAAGGGTATCCGCGCTACGTACAGATAAGCAGGAAAGATAGATATGTAGTTGAAATTTTAACCTAGGTATACCAAATTAAGATAAAATCAAGGATGAAAATGTTAAAAACAGTTAAAATAAATATTTTAGGAATATTCTATTTAAATCCGTACCATACCGTAAAAAAGCAGTAGGTACCTACGGATTTAGATAGAATATAGGTGAAGTTTTCAATAGAACCATAACAGTAAATACAGTATTTATTTCAGGATGTTAATTATTTGTTTTATTTTGCCATCGTATGACAATATGACAAGAAAATACGCCAAGTTACTATTTTATTAACAAACGAGTGGCCGCCCACGGCTTCGTTTGCGTGGAAGTCTGTTTCCCGTGGGAATGAAAAGTTTTCCCGCGATGAAAAGTACCCAGTGTGTTATTCGATGTAACTTATATTAATGTAAAGTTTCATTAAAATCTGTCCAGTAGTTTTAACGTGAAAGAGTAACAAACATCCATACATCCATATATATTTACAAACTTTCACGTTTATAATATTAGAAGGATGATGAAGATTTGCAAGTTGCAATCTATACTAATATTATAAAGTTGAAGAGTTTGTTTGTTTGTTTGAACGCGCTAATCTCAGGAACTACTGGTTCGAATTTAAAAATTCTTTTTGTGTTAAATAGACCATTAATCGAGGCTATATAACATCACGCTGCAACTATTAGGAGCGAAGAAATAATGGAAAATATGTAAAAAACGGGGAAAATTATTCATCCTTGAGGGCTTCCGTTGCGTGCGCTGCGAAAATGGTTCTAGATACCAAAAATATATGTATGAAAGAATTAAGGGAACTTTTTACCGCGGGAAAACTTCACATTCCCACGGGAAACCGACTTCTACGCGAACGGAGTCGCGAGCGGCCACTAGTACTACATTTCTGACAATTGTTTCTCTAAATTCCTTGCCAATTTTTTTTATATGTAGGTTGAACTTAATCTTAACATGTAGGTATTTTCATTTGTGTGCCTTACATAATAATCTTGTGTGTTTAATACCAGAAATTACTAGAGCTGTTATCGGTATATTGTTGTAGATTTTGTATAAGACGTGTGAGTTAATTTTGCTGTTGGAAAATCCTCAAACTTTTGATGTTTATCGATATAATCTGAAAACTACAAAAAAGTGTGCTAAGATTATATTATGCCTATGTTAAACATTAAAACGAATACAAAGGTATATTAAAATAAAGCAGTTATTTGCTTAGTTATTAGATAAGAATTAAACTTGCATTTTATCTAATTTAATACATTTCGACTACTATAACTTTTTCCATGTGATAATAACACGGTACCTTGCCACAAAGTTACCAAATTAAAAAAAAAATTGAACCAATGGCAGGATATCGCGCCTACTTATGCTTTATACATATAAATTCATAGACTACTACATTAAAACTGCTACGCCGTAGGCGTTGTAGTAAAGAAAAGGAAAGACTTCAACGCGATACTAGACTAGATAGTAGTTAGCTGTTTTTAAGTTTATTATAACGCAAATGATAATTAAAAAAAAAAAAGATTTTTGAATAAAAAATTGCTATCTTTTCTTTTCCCGCCGCGGCCGCCGCGCCGCTCAACAGTGGTGGGTAAGAGATTCAACTTCGTGTGAGACAGATTATGCGGTTTTAAGACTGACAAAACCGTATCTACACATTCCTCGTTAAGATCAAGAATATTATGATGATGTTTATGCTAAGCCTGTAAGTACTGTTTGATTTATTTTAATATTTTTAAAATTTTACAAAGCGTGGTGCCTTGAAACTAGAAAAACATTTATCTTATTTGTTTTTATTTCAAGCTGCACAATAAAATGGAAAAAACGTAACATTAACGTAATCTACTTATCAACACAATATTCTTAAAAAATATTCATAATCCTGTTAACTATAACCTTCAAATATACGTTCGGAGTTAATAATATTTTTATATAAGATTGTTTTAATGGTCGGTCAATTTAGAATTCATTTAGAACGCATTTAGAATTCTGCATAATTAAACGCCGTCTTTATCAGACTGGACCACATTTATTTCTGTAGAAATACCTAGACATCAAAGTGGTACCAAAACAGTTTTTAGAATTAATTTTCTGTAGTTATTAACTTAACTTTAAACAAACTTATCCTACTATAACTTAAGTCAAAATAATAATAAGTGATTTTCTTATAGTACCTACCTACCTACGGCTCTGATGAGTGATTTAGGACTTCAGGACCTTAAATATTTTGATCTTCGACTGGGCTCGACAGGACCTTAATTTTTTTTCTACATGTAGGTAATTACTTTATCAACTTTAACATATCTTACATCAAAAGACGAGCTTTTATAACTTTTCAAGCGTTAAGGATTAATAGACAACGGAGGAACGAATGAATAAATTCAATTCCATAGGGTCACTTACCTTCGCCATACCAATACCTATACCTAGGTATATCTTTACATTACATTCCTACATTTTACGACAAATGACTCACTTTTTATCGCGTCTTCTGTATAGCTTTTTTATTTTTACGATGGACGTGTCTCGCTACCAACTACTACCGACTTCAATTATTTATATTCGCTATTAAATTCTAGATTAACAAGCTTTCTGCGCTAGATGTGTCGGTTATGGTCACGTCAAATAAAAAAAAAGATTCAGCTTGGTTTTTTGTTCAAAAGCGATTATTAAAATTATTATTTTGAAAATAACTGGTGGTTTAAGTATTAGGTACCTATCTACTACTGATCCGTCTACTCAAAATCTCGTAGTTAGAAGAACTATCTACACAATTACCTACTAATATGCTTAAACCGAAGGCTGTTTAAATGAATATCATAATTTACATTTTCATTTAACCTAGTAAAATACATTAATTTGAAATGCTTCGGTGCATCCAAATTATAAATTACCTCTGTACGTTAGTTATGAATCTCAAACACAGATCTCAAACTATTTATTATATTAGAATGCATTTCAAAACAAAATGGCTTACAATATGAAAGAAAGGGGATACACTCTCCACGCATTCATTCACGGGTTTATCGATTCCAAACACGAAATGTGACACGTGTTCCCGCCTTTTTGAAAATGGCGTCGCGAAAGCTCACCCCTGATTGGTCGCAGAGGACCGCACTTTCTTTTGTTGCTGATGCGCGCGCATAAAATATCACTTTCGTAGAGTTATTTCAAAATGGCGCGTTTTTGGCTTCTGAGAGATGTTCAGTTTTAGTGATTAATATTTTTGTTGTTGAAGGTAAGTTTTGAATAAATAATAATCTTTTTTTCTTTACATTTGTTTATATAATTCAATACGTTTTAAGAACTAAATACTACTGAGATAAATAAGTAGGTATATCACTTAAAATATGTTTTTTGTAGGTAAGTATTTAAAGCAATACTTACCTATGAATAACTAAGAATTGAGCTTCTTAGTTCAATTTGAATCTAACGTTAGTCGATTTTAGTTACTGTCAAGTTGAGTCATTATTTTATTATATTTTTATTATAATCAATGAACTCTTATCATTTTTACATATTAAAATAAAATAAGTTTTAATGCATACCTTGATAGAGAATTCCAAGAGCTCGTTCTTAAACACTTAAACAGAAACTTGAAATCCATATTCAACAACTGTAGTTACACAAAATCGTTTTTGTTTTTCTTCAAGTGCCTAATGTATCACAGACAATATACCAAAACAAATATATAAAATTCCTATTGGTTTTTACCAACGTACAGTTCTATCTACACTGCTACTAAACTGTGACTGATTTGATCTCATCGATGTTGTTTGAATTCGTTTGTTCAGTAATTCTTAGAAATTACACCTCATTTAATGGTATCAATAAAATTAAAGTCTTGAAGCTCGGCTTTTGTAGCGTAAAACATTGTGGTAGAGCCTTATAGTAGGTATACAATAGCACAGGGAAGCATTCAAAGCAGAATATAACAACTAACAATGTTTTTATAGAGATAAAATTAAATTTGGTGTATATATTACAATTTTACTTAGGCCTGATTTGTAATGTCAGATAAATTCTATTCGACTGATAAGTAGTATATTTTCATAGTCTGTTCACTGCATAGTATAAAACAAAGTCGTTTTCTCTGTCCTTACGTCTCTATGGTTTTAAAGATTTAAGCTGTCAGCTGCCTTTTGAAAAGTAGTTTTATTTCAAGGTAAGACCGTATTTAAAAACTTAAAATATTTTCATTTTTTAATAATATTAGCTTAATTAGAGGGGACCAATCTATTCTTCAAAATAATATACCTACCTATATTATAGGTCGGTACTTTAACTAGAGAATTGTTGACTTGCTTCTAAAATCCAGCCCAGTCCGACTTTACTTTTTTGTTGTTATAAATTCTATAAGTAGGTAAATTTATGAATGGGCTTATAACAATGGAGTGATTATCACAGTCACAGGGTTGAACCGAACAGTTTATACCACCAATAAACGTAAACAAACGATTCTTGTTACAAAGAAGTTTCAACAATGAGACTCGTGATAACAGCTTGGCTTCCAATATGATACCCTTTCAATAAAAAATGCTTATTTTTGTACGCAATGGTCACTGCAGCTGGATTTTGTTAATATGTATTATTTATCATATAAAGGAGAATAACTAAATGAAAATCGCAAACGCAAAAAATCAAGAACGTTTAATTGACTCATTTACCTATCTGTAAGTAATCGTGATAGCTAAATAACAATAACCAATTATTTTTAATTTATCTTATGTAAGTAAATAACAGTAACCAATGTACCTACTAAAAAGTGAGACGCTGATATCTGTTCTAGACTTCGACTACATGAGATGGGTGGATGACATTTCGGACATAAAAAACTCGGACACCTTGGCCAAACTATGGTTTTTCTATATTTATAATATTTTTAACCAAAGTGTCCGAGTTTTTTGTGTCCGAAATGTCATCGGCCCCATGAGATGGCTCAGTGTGCGTCCCTGAGTGACAGCGTTCCGCGCAGGCGCGATTGTGTCCGGTCGGAGTGCGAGCGGGCGAAAACATTTCATGGCGCACGCTGCTAGCGGTTTTGATCTTTACTCGCAGATAATCGTGTGGAACGACAAAACTAAGAAACACATTTATATGTATAGATAACTTATTCTAACAATAGTTTTAGCTCTAAGAGTTACTTGATCAATAGGTACCTTTCAAAATCTTGTCGAAAATTCCTAACTTATAAATGTCGTTTTTCAATTTGAAAATTCCAGGTAAATTATCTTATCTCTTTTTTCACTGTTTTCCGTGTTTCCGTCCCTCTTTTTACACAAAAAATATATCCTTAGTAAGGTAACTTCTTCTTCCTAAACATAATCAATTTTCCTGTTTTAATAGCGACATTAACTATATTTCAATTTATAACATATTAATTTATTATACACTAGACATATAACACTTAAAACTCGCAAGCGCTTTGACTTTCCCGCGTTCAGTAATTTATACAGTATCAATGTGGAAAACCGCTCTCTCCGCAACCCGCCATACGCCATAACTCAGGACGCACACTAACAGAGGCGATGACTCTGGTCGATACAATTGTAGCTATGTTCCATTGAGTTTGCAATATTTCAGGTAGAGTAAATGTCGGTCAATGTAAATATGTATAAGTAATATCTCCTTAATTTCAACCAGTAACTGCTAAGTTAGCTAAGTTATTAAAGAAACATTTCGGTTCACAGTTTGCCTAGTCAATGTAAGTAGCGCCATCTATATATTATGATTACAAATACGACTCAGAACTAAACAATCTTCAACGTACAATATTGTGCTTTTGAAAATTTTACCACCATTTTTTTCACCTTTATCCAAATAAAAAAGCTCATAGGTTTATATGTGCTACAAAGACCAATAACGTTGAATGCTAAATTTATACGGCAACCGTGTAACGATTTAAGTTCCAATATGCAATCATAGATGTCGTATTTCATACTTCACTAAATAAGCATCACCTTTTGACTTTAGTTTTAACTAGTTTTTAACAATAATTTATTGTAAGGATTTATGTTTAAATTTAAAAAAATCGTAGACAAAAAATGTGGTTAGAACTTATTTTTCTTATACTTAGCACAGTCACAAATAAGAATACCTACTTAATAATTTAAGCATGGTGTAATCTTCTTTTTAAACGGTAACGGGAGCATTTCTATTAAAAACTAATGCTAACAAAATTTGTTATCAGTAACAAGGAAGTATCAAATAAGTACTCAGGTTGAGCATGTAATGTCTTTAACATAACTTGCTCAACCTTCTTTCACATACTTACCTGTATCGGCGTAAACTCTCCCAAGTCAATCTGATTTCCAATGAAAACTTTGTAAGCTTGTGCACTTTACGTTCTTAAAAGTTATAGAAACCGATTCTGCTCTGCACTACGTAGTCTGTGCCTTGAAAGATAGATGGCGTTTTCTACACTTCACTTTTTTTAAGACCAGCGGCGTGTGTTTCAACTTGTAGCAAATTAAGTCAAGAGCTATTAAATAATGTAATATGTAACTACAAGTAAAAAATATAATGACATTACATTTGTCTTTACTTGGCTAAGCACGTAAAATTTTATTTATTGAGAATGAGGTTTCTTTGATTGATTTCCAACTAAAATGGGCATACACTGAATTTTCAGCTCATTTCAGATTTGAAAGCCTTTAGGAAGTATAAACAAAAAACTTGCAAACTATACATACCAAGTGTTGCCATAAGCAATTTTTCAATACAGCCTATTCTAAGACCTACTTCTAGCGGCTTAAGCAAAGGCTTGTAGGGCACATAAAACTTACGTTGCTTAGTTGCCAAAGGTAAGCTGCGGTAATAACGTCATAAAACCTTTTACGTTGCACTTGTTGTGCCGTCGGCTGTTTGTAGGAAATTTAATTTGTTTTCTGACACCCTTAGTCATGATAGGAGTTGTGATTTAGGTTCGAAGTCTTGTGCATGTAGTCGATGCTGGTTGCAAAATCATTCTAAGTTGTAAATAAAAAATGAAATGATTCAGATTTTTTTATTGTGAAATGGGCTTACACATAGCAGTATACAGGTCATTTATTAACTGCCTAAATTTATGTCAACATAACTTGGGGCGGATTTTTCAATAGTCAGATAAATGCTAACTGACTGATAAGAGGTATGTTTTCATTGTCACTTCATACATATGTCAAGTATTGATGTTCGACGTGCAACAAAAACATACTGATTTTCTGTCAGATATAATTTATCTGACTATTGAAAAACTGGCCCTAAGTTAATAAAATTAATTTAAATTTTTAAAATATGAAATGAAATAAGCGCTTAAATTTATAGCGGTAGGTAGCCTATGAATGAATTCCAAATTTATTACTGTCTATTACTTAAAACCGTTGCAGATATGAAAAATACACTATTTTAATAAAACAACGGCCTTTTATTTCCATATAACATAAAAAACCTCCAAGCGAATTCACTAAATGATAGTGAAAACTGCATTATTAAAATCTGTAATGAAGTCTAAAGCACTATGCTTCGAAACAGTTTGATACAAAAACCGACTCTATTCTATACTGTCTAAAGCACAAAAGCGAATTTTCATTATTATAAGCTGAAAACAATTTACTTCAGGAATTTAAGACACAAAACTGAATAACAAGAAATAGTGGTTATTAGATCTGCTGAACCCATTAACTAGACGTCTAATTTAGACAAATAGTCTACTGAAATTACCTAAATCCATTACTGCGTTCCATTACTCTGGTCTTAATAGGACAGTGCGGCGAGTACCTACTGAAACTCGCCGCAAACAATACGCACACATTTGTATCTGTGTATTGTTGGCTGAAAGAGATAGCACTATACAGTAGAATCACTCGGTCTTTTTCGTTCTTGAGTATTTTAGTGTTGGCAGTAATGACATAGCTGAAAGTAATCATTAAAGTAAGACTAGAACTCCCTAATCAACGAATTAATGGTTTTGTAAATGCGGGTGCTCCTGCTTTGAGCTTCCCACTGTATTTAAATTAAAGGCAGTCGGTGTTGAACGTACATAATGGGATTTTAAGAAACTCTTAGAGTATTGGGTGGTATAATAACAGTAAGGAGGTCCTTTTTGAATAAATTCTAGCGTTTGTTTTAATTCAATGTACGCATAAGTATTGGTTAATTTGTAAGCTAACTTGCACTTGAACTAATAAAATTTTAAAAGTGTACCTAGGTAAACTTGAAGTAAGGTTGAAAGAAGTATGATTTTCGATTTATTTTGGTGGCTATTTAAATTAACTTGTAGATTTATTTTTTTGAAAAGCGAAGTACAGAATATTTTTTACGATTAATTTTGGTGAAGACCTATTAAGTTAACTTGTAGATTTAATTTCCAATAATATAATCAGCACACAGTTACATTATTACAACGATTGCTCCCCTATACGTTTACCTACCCCCAAATCTGCCAATTTCTATTCTACACCCCTTAAGGGGGTCGGAAATAGCGTCTTCAGTCTTCACCCCTTACTTGCTCCCCTCTTCAACGTGGGGTTTCATCTGCCACAGGAAAGAAAGAGACAAAACATATGTATGTTGAAGATAGAAAGAGATAGATAGAGAAAGAGCAAACTTAGAATGCAAGGGATTGAATTCAGTTTATTGTTCTTAAAAGTTTAATTTTGAATTTTTGCTGCGCTGGAATCCTGCTTGAAATCTTGAATGAGGTGACGATTGTTTCTGGAAAGAAATACGAGCTTTTATTACATAAATAATAAACTTTAATGTATTAATAGTAGAAATGTTGGTGATGTGATATAAAGATACCAAATTCAAAAATAGCGAATGCGTCTTTTCGCTTGAATCAACTCCATTAGTCGACGTACATCTTTATTTTAAACTGCAATATTAAAATAATCATGTTAACGAATTACTTAGATTAATTCAATTTAAAAATATTTTTACCGACCATCCTAAGAGACTAATTAACCGAAAAAAACATTAAACATAAGTTAAAGTCATATTTCTTGTCCCAACTATAATATTTTTTCATAATTGTTAAACTTTAGTATATTTTATATTGCACATTGAAATTACTATGTTAATACAGTATTCACACCCTCTCTTTCATATCTCTTATGGAGCTACACACAAAACTAAAAGGATTATGTAGTTCTTTTTCCTTTGTAAAATATTGTTTGTATATCTTTATAATAAACTAGAGGCCGCGCGCGACTCCGTTCGCGTAGAAGTCGTTTTCCCGTGGGAATGCGAAGTTTTCCCGCGGTAAAGTTCCTTTAACTCTTTCATATATATTTTTGGTATCTAGAACCGTTTTTGGCAGCGCACGCAACAGAAGCTCTCAAGGATGAATAATTTTCCCCGTTTTTTTAACATTTTCCATTATTTTTTTGCTCTTTATAGTTGTTATATAGCCTAAAGCCTGCCTCGATAAATGGTCTATTCAACACAAAAAGAATTTTTAAAATCAAACCAGTGGTTCCTGAGATTAGAGCGTTCAAACAAACAAACAAACAAACAAACTCTTCAGCTTTATAATATAAGTATAGATAAATAAATAAAATAAATTGAAAATTTTTGGTAGCTTTGGAAAAACCGCTTGATTACAACAGCTTCTAAGTCAAAAGTAATTTCTTAAAATGACATCGGGTGGTCTAGTTTTTTCCTTAAAGAACACATAAAATTATCAACGGCTTACACACACTTCCGTCGGAAACTAACCTACACCCCATTAAATTCGATATATTATCAAATTCAGACCCACCCCCGAGTTAAGTGAAAATTTTCGTCGATTCGACGCAATATTTACGACCCCTGTTATCAGGCCGTTGCGTTTCGTTATTTGATAATTCTATTGGGGTGGTTGCAACCCCTAATGCGTCTTGTTAGGGGTTGAAGATTTTTGGAGAAAATTTAGTGTTGATTTACGCAATAATAGCGTTATTTTTGGCTTTAGGTGAATATACCCGGGGTATTGAGTAAAATAGATTTTCCTCAGCGTCAGTTACAAAATGAAATACTTTTAATGGATTGTGAATAAAACAATGTTTGCTTTATAACTTACACCCAAAACACTGTTATCAGAAGTCAAATCTTATTTTTTTGCCAATTAACGCAACGGGAACTTGTTAAAAATCTTTTTTGGATCTCATGGCTATAAAATGTATGCAAGTAGCGATGCATTTTTAATGTTAATTCAAATGATGATTATTGTTTTACGATTCCAAAGGAGGTTTCCAACCGTGTAGTTTTGCATAAGCTTCCTTGTAAATCAATTATAAAAATTAATGATGATGTATTTGCGTGGGTTTTAAAGATATTTAATTTAAGTATTCTGAGGTACCTAAAGGGATTTCAAACACAATAAATTATTTCTGTACAACTCAGAGTTAGTGTTACATTGCGCATCACATTTTTTTATTATATAAATAGCAAATGCCTCCTACCAAATTGTTTACAGTTTTATAAATTTATTTGATTTTATTTACTAACTATTATTCTACAATCTAACTTTTTCTTGTTGTAAAACTGGTAAATGAAAAATTTATTAAAATCACTGGTCTGGTGGTGGATTTCTAGAGGTAGATATTCCACTACTCTTTGTATGTAACTACACTGTCATTGAGCTGTGAACATATGGATAGAAACATACTGTATCCATATTTATTTAATATTATTAATTTTACAAGTAATAAGTTATTTTTCAAGGTTTATATATTTAGTATTATACTATAATATTAAAGTGCAAGTTTAATAAATAGGTACTTTACATTATTACGGTCCGAAAATGTTTCAGAATAGGTGGTACGCTCACTTAATAAGTGCATTAAGTGAGAGTACCTACCACCTATTCTGAAACATTTCATAAAATTATACCCTTGATTCAGTTAACACATAAGTTTCCAATTCAAGATTAAAACCCTTGTACAAACTAATTACTGATTTGAAAATACGAAAGTCAAAATGGATTCATTCACTGCGCCATATTTAAATAATCACATAGTTACCCACATAAATAACATACATAACTAAATTAGTTTAACTGAACTAAGTACACAAAGGGTGATAATAAAGTAACTTAACTACGCACTCTAATTAAACCCAACATTTATTAATTAAAGCGGCACGTGTGATTAATTGACAAACTAAGAAACAGTTGACAATAGGTACTTAATTAATTTCGCTCATTAAAATGCATACGGGTAGTGTTTACTCTAAGACGCGTAAAAAAATCTTTAGTGAGTCAATTGGTCTAATTTTTGTTAACCCATTGTGAGCCGAAGCAACTTAGTAGTTGTAAGGAAGTGTCTATAAAAGCAACACTTAATTTCAGTTCGCTATAACACGGCCGTTAAAGGGCTGTAACATTACCTCACACTTTACACAGAATACTAATGGAGAGACCCTTTAGGGATAAAGTTGCCTACGAATCATTTATCGTATGAATTTTTATCATTGATGTAGGTTTTTTTTTACCTATAGGTATAATGTTGTTTTTTCTATTACAGATTTTCATGTCGAATATCGGTTCCTGAAAAAAAAAGAAGATTTATCATCAAAAATATTTTTAACTTTAGAGGGATAACTTAGAGGTAAAAAAAACGTTTTTATTTTGACCTTAAATTACTTAATAAAATTTGTCTTTGAAATTTAACATACATAATCCAACTATTTTCTAAATTAATGCCTATAAGTAGATAAGTACCTAGAAGTAATGTTTTATACATATACTGGTAGAGGAATGTTTAGAACCTGACACCACACAGATAGTGAAAGTAACAAATTGTAAGACAACCTGTGTGGTTTTCTATTCTGTAAAAGTACAGCCAACATCATCAATTATTTCATTTTATGTTTTATCCTATATTATATGTATGATAAAATAACAAGACCGTACCAAAATATCGATCCCAAAAAACTGCCTCAGCAATGACCGAATATATTACGTATTTCCTGTTTTTTCATGCCTTATCGTATATCAAGTAAACCCAGCTATAGATAAATATCTTTTCACATAAATATTAGTCGCTCAGAAGGGGTTTAGCAGATATTTACGACGGGCGGAGCTGCACTTTGCGTTTCGCGATCTTAACTCGTAAACTGCCGATCGTAAATTATAACAACTTTGTATGTGTGCGCCCTTAGATCGAACACCGATATTTCTGGTCTACACTCTAAAAATCGGATAAAAAAGCTTAAGGAAATTAAGCGATTCTCAACTTTATTGCAAGGGGCAAAGCTATATGGTAAGAATAGGGGTGTACATTGGGTTCTGGAAATAATAAGTAGCGCATCGAATTGCTCAGCAATGATCTTTTGTGGAGGATTTTAAGAGTCTGCGAAGATGATCAAAATGCGATTCAAACTTTTATGGTTAGGTTAAAAAAAATAAGTAACATATTTTGAAACGATTTTTGTTGACAGGGACCTATTCAATGACTTTTTAAATGGCTGTTTTGATCGATACAAAATATTCAAGCGTTACTTTGAGGAAATTCATTTACCTAGATGGAACTTTTAGTAAGTACAGTGCAAATCAGCTATAATTTCTCTACTGGCAGTCCACTAATGCAACGCCCGCGCAAGCAAACCATGCAGTAGTAACCACCACTTGAAAAAGAATACTCATCTCGAGTTCAAATAAAAATGTTGGTAAGTAGACAACGAATACAGAAATAAAATTAGGCTAGAAAAAAGACTAGGTTTTTAAGGCAATTACAAAATGCCCTAAAGCTAAGTTTTGATATTACAGTCCCCAGCAATAACTCTTTATCAAGCCCCAGCCGTAACAGCATTCTGTTATCTATTCCACCGAAACACCGCCTCCCATCTCCATCAAATTACATCCTTTCTTTCAGGATCGTAAACGCTTATCGTGGAGAAAGCAAGACGGGTGAGCGAAACGTAATCTACATAGAGACCATAAAACACCCACCACCATAACCTGACCTGCCGATCTTTTACACCACAATACAAACTTGTTGTGCTGGCAGCTCAGGATCTAACGGCCGGCGAAAGCAATCTCATTGGCCTGGACTATTTACGACGAAGAGGCTTTTATATTTATTAAGTAAGTTCAGCTTTCGGGAGTATTAACCCACCTTTATAGGGGATAGCCTAATGAATAAGTATGCCAAGTGGTTTGGAGTACTTCTGTAAGTGCTTTCTCTAGTTTAGAAAGAGGGATAGCTGGTTTTAATGGATGGGATTTAGTGGCAGTGCAGACTTGAGAGAAGAGATATTATGTAAATCTATTCCCAAGAAACAGTCCTTTAGTGGACCTTGTATTTAAATTAAGATGTAATATAAAATTTTAATCCTACTAATAACTAATTTGAAATTACATTTAGAATTAAAATAAAACTGCAGTTTTTGTTACTATTTTCTTGCGGTTTTCCAATAAATATTAATACAGTAAACTCTATCAGTATCAAAAACACACGTTCTCAATTTTGATGACTGTACTTTTAACATTTTCCGGATACCTAATAGTATATACCTATATATAAATGGTTGTACACCAAAACCCACTTACGTGCAGACTTCTTCCTGTCCATATAATCTGCTATTCCATTAGGCAGTTTACGGCCGACGTCCAACTCGACGTAATTTGATTGATCAATCATTAATTCTGAGCGATGACCGCGTTTGATGATTGATGAGACTTGAGATTAAAAAGTCTATGTAAAAAAAAAATCGGTTTTGTGGCTGAAACAAGCAAAAATTAATTTTATATATTTGTATAACATATTTTTTTGTCCAAATTTTTTTTTTGTATAATTTACAGAGCGTTACTTTTAAATAAATAACTAACCTATATTTTTTTTATTCCTTCATAATTATAATTATTTTACATTCATGTTTTTTTTAAATCGTAGTCATAAAAGTTGGAACTCATTTCACGCCTCACCCTCACAAATTTCAGTAATATCAGGTAGCTGAAATATAAGGGTGCTGCCACTAATAGACATGGGTAGAAATATAATAAACTGAGTAAAAATGCCTTGATTTTAATTAACCTAAGACTATTTGGCCTAACAAGATTTTGACATCGAGATGTATCTTAAATACATCTTAATTTAATAAACAAAATAATCTAACTTAACTTTGTTATTAGTTATGATGCAAGTAGGTAGGTACTAGGTAGAGTTTCTATATAGTTTATTTTAACAAAGCCAGTTATATCTATTTTATTATAACAAAAACTGCCAAAGCACCCCACCAGTGTAGTGCTACCGCTAGGTTCACACGAGGCAGTTCGCGAGCGTTATCATATTTTTACGTTCACGTGAAAAACGCTCGGTTTACTACCGGCTTTATTAGCCTCTCTAGATTACCGCCAGAGTAGGGAATTTTCTATGAACAGCAGCGTGTTTTATCCGTTCGAGAGAAAATTAGAACATAAACAGAAAGCACTTGTGATATAAAGCTACCAATTTTATTTAGATACCTATAGAGTAGGTGTTTTGATAATAAGGTGGTAAAGCTTGTGAATAAAAGATAAACATTGGTATCAAGAAGTTTTTGTTAAAAACGATTTTCATGGCATTGATTGTCAATTTGCATAAATATATGTTTGTAGACGTCGTTGGAATGTAAGTTTCCCTTTTTCTAGTCAGACAGGTAAAGATAAATTATTTTCTTCTTATTAAGCTGATTTAGCATTTTTTACTTTCTAAATTGCGTATTCCAGCATCTTCACTAAAGGTTTTTTCTGAGTCCCCTTTCCAAAACATCTCAGAAACTGCGCTATGACGCGTGAAGAAATCCGCTCGTATTTACTGCCAAAGTTATTGTTTGAAACGTCTAAGTCGTAATTCCGGGACATAAACTCCCAGCAGCCTCCAGGACCCTCCCCCCTCCCCCGCACCCCCCAACAACCCCTCAGAAGGGGGACAAGGGAGGTTCTAACTTCGAGAAGCTGTTTTTCCTCGCTACGAAATAGCCCATTTCAAATTGTTGTTTTATGGAAGTTTTTACTAGTTGACTTTGCCCGGGGAATATAGAACGCCAATCTTTATGTCTGCAGATGTACTTCACGTAAAGAAAACCATAAAAAACAACTAATTCCATTCCTTTATCAACGGAAAGGTCAGAAGCACGAAAGCTCAAGCGTCGTGTCAAGTAGGTACCTATTTGGAATATCGAAAGGCCAATAAAAATTTGAAATAACGACCTGTCACGAAATAATATACAATGAAATTATCTTTACCATTTTTAAACACGGAACGCGTCCGGGCTCTCGCTCGCTATTGGTTGCCGCCTGACAGCTGGGTGAATTACGTCGCTCCGCTTGCCCGCGCGCAGCGGGTGACAAGATGGCGTCACTAAAGTCCCTAATGAAATTAAATTCCGTACGTTTTGGTTTTGCTCGTAAATAATCTGGATATCTTGTCTACTGATTAATGAACACCGAAAAGCTTTTTTACTTTTCATCAAACGAGCGATTCGAAAGGTTACCTAATGGACCTACAAAAAGACACATGTACTTACCTAATTTATGAAATTACCTATAGTTAAATATTTGAATATATATTATACCTTTATTATGTAGATATTTAGTTAGTTTTCATCTCACAATTGTGCATTCACTGTTCTTAATTACACAAAAATATATGTTGTTGCGTATGCAATTAGCCCTGTGTAGTACACTCTAATTAAGGCAATTAAATTTTAAAATGATGTCCGTAAGTAATATAAAATTGTTTTTTTGCAGTTTTCTTTATTGCCTCGTTTGTTGATACTATTTTAAAATGCAAAACGAGTTTATAGACAGTTCTTAATCCAAATAATTGAAGGAAACCAGTCAGAAAGACATGTTTTTCGTATATGCCGCGATAATAAGTGTTTCTTTTTACATCCAACTGTTTATGTGTTTATGATTGGACCGTAAATGGTACAAATAGTAAACAAAATGCTTTGAAACGATCTACACTCACCTTAACCGCTAAATAGCTATAATTAATCGATTTACAATCTGTAAAAAACGATAAACGGCGAAACGCTCAGTAGTTACACAGAAGTAGTTTTAAACTAGTTTTTTTAAAAGTATTAAATATTTTTGTAACTGTTTTATTACATACATATTAAAATTTCAGGCAAATTTAAAAGATATATTAACGGAATATTATCACTAAAAATATATCGTAACTATGTTTCTACGATATAGAAGAATATAGGTAGGCTTTGGTTATAAAAAATATCAATTACTGAATCAAAGACAAGTAAACCGTTCTTGTCACTTTAAAATAAGAAACATCAAACCCATATTTTTTCTTTTTAATTTATGAAGAGACAAATCGATATTTCTAAGTTTTAAGCCCACCCAATATGGTAATAAAATATGTCGGATGAATAAGCATAAATTATAACTGTTACTTAAATTGGGAGGTTAAAGTACTCACATATTTCTGGTTAAATAATAAAATTTGAGATAGCTTGTTATGACAAATGCTTGCTTACACCATTTTATAGGTTAAATATCAGGTTCAGGTAAAAACCAGTAAGGATAATATTAAATGTATCTTCGTTTAGCCATGACTTGAAACGCATCGAATTAAAGTTCAGAATGTAATTTATGACACATGAATAAAACAGTATTTTAAATAGTATTACCTGAAGAATACAGGAGTATAAGGTTACATTTAAACCAGTTTTCAAAAGGTTATCAGGATTTACATGCATTTTTAAAGTGACGTGATCCCATGTCAGTAAGGAGGATATAAATTATAAGTTACGTTCCTATTTTACATATAAATTACTTAGGTATATAAGAAGGTATCTTTAATGTATCTTTATATCAGGACTATTTAGATAAAATTTACTAATAGGACCTGTTTTGAAAAAAAAAATGTTTAAAATTAACATTTCGTAAAAGTTTGGTTATTTTTGTAAAATAAAATACCTTTATATTTTTTAACTCTACGAGTAGGTACCAACTTGCGGCTCTTATCTACTGGCTTTCAATAACACAAGGTTTAGATAATTTATTGTGTAAATATTTTTAATGTTGTGAATCTAAACAACAAAACAGTATGGTTCAATTCTTCAGTAAATATTAGGAGCAAACTTGTATATTTTCGTTACGTAACTATAATATTTTAATCGCACTGTAATACCCATCTGTGAGCATCACAAACCTATCAGTCATTCATATCACGGCTCATATCTGTCGTCAATAAAATCCTATTTCAGCATGATTCCTATATTTTTGTAGCACATGCGACCCGATTCTCCGGAATGACACACGATTTACGATCCAATATTTTTATGCAAAGTGCGTCGCCAAATGTGCCGCGCCGCCCGAAAATACACAGCCACGTCCTTTCGCACGTAAAAAAGGATGCGACAAAATAAATATACAGTCAGCCATCCTTTTTGTCCATTAAAACGAAGCTTTTTTGCCGCTGCCTCCATAAAATGTGCCCCAATAAATATGTAAATTTACAATGAAAAAAACGCTCGGCTTTGCCAGTTTCACTTTCGTCTTGATTGCTACGTTTCGGGCTTTAGTAAAGGTTCAGTGAACGCGCCGGGTTTCAATGGAACCTCCTATGCATTGCAGATGTCCTGGTACATTCTCGATTCGATATGCAAATGCGCGGAAGATGCCTATCAAAGGCGTAATTTAATCAGAATTTAAAGTGAAGTAATTGCTCTTACAAATGGCGGCGGTCGTAAGGAGATATTTAATAAGATAACTTGTTATTTACGAACCCATACATATTCAGCCCTTAATTTGTAGGAACCCTTTTATCTCCCCTCGATTCTGGTCCCTTGATATTAATGATTGTTGGTATTTGGTACGTGACTTTTCATGTTATGACCGACTAGAAAGTCTTAGTTACGTAAGTGCATACACCCACACTATTAACGCAAGGCAATGTAAGCTGTAAAAGTTTCGTTCATATTACGTACTTAGTAGTATTTTTCGCAAAATTTACCTGTATCTTCAAGTTGGTAAGTATTGACAAAAAATCGAACTATACACTAAAATCGATATAAAAATACCTACATTCTCTAAAGACGTCGTAAATATTCCATATTCGAATCGCCGAGCAAGATGGCGGCTGCATCGATCCGCCCGGGCTACCCTCCGCCGAGCCACGCATCTGGGGGCCGATCTTTATACGAAACTAGTAGGTAACTACGACTTCATCTGCGATAAATGTGATTTGTAACAATAGAGAAACTTTTATATAACTAAAAAGTTGTTTATTTTTATCCTAGGCTGTGAACTACGTCTATTAACAAAATCATTAAAAACGGTCCAGCCGTTTCGTAAAAACGGAACATACAGACAGACAGACACATTTATTATATTAAAAAGTAAGAAACTTCATCCACTTACTAACATTACATTAATAATCTCAATGTAAAGTTAGACGCTCGGGTCAATTGCTCTACTTTACTGCCTCTAAATTCCACCACCATTGAAGTATTGTTATCTATAGATAAACTTGAGCTACGACCTAAATTAGCTGTATGACTAAGTTTTAAACAGAAGTAGCTACTGGGTTATCATTTAGCGATTAGATTATCCACCGCCATAAAACTAACTGGCTCTGTTGAATAAAAAATGGTTTTATGACGGTCTATTTAAAAATATATTTCACGAAGGAGGTTTACTTCAAAAAGGTTTTCTTTCATAGTTTATATTTATAAATGAGGTCTTTTTAAGGTATTTTTGATTCATCATCATTTTGAAGGTAATTTTTCCACAGTTGTGTGACTATGTAATTTATGGTCTGAGTTATTTCTTAAATCATTTTAAGTCCTGCTAACGACCGCCGTTTCACCTTCTCGTATTCATTTTTCTTCACTAAAATCCATTGAATCGGCCGTTGTTCAGCTGTAAGTTACTTCGTAATAATTTACGACTATGCCAAGATTTCGAGGTCCTACGCGTGCATTTCCAAAGGTGTTATTTATATCCCTTTTTTATTTTTTTTATTAACGTTCCCTTTTTTCGCAGCTCGTAACCTCAGGTAATAAAAGGGACGTTATTTTAATTTCATGATTGGAAAGCTCGATTGGACTGTTATGTGCCTTAATGAGTTTATGACAGCAATGAGGTGGGATAACGGTCGTGGGATCGACAGATTTCAACAAAGGTCACCGGCTTAATTCTTTTTTCGAAATATTTTAAGCGAGTTCTTATAGCTAGGAACTTGAAAAAGTACAAAAAAAAACTACTTCAAAATGAAACACAGTTCTCACGACAACCGAAACTAAATCGTTGAAATACATAAGCCGTTCCATGTTCGAACCTTTCAAGATAAATCTCTTCCCAGCCCGCCCATTAGACCCTAACGTTTTTTGCCGTCGAAAATTAAATTTCGAATTCGCAATTTAAAAGTCAAAAAAACTCTACACGTGAACTTGAATATAATAAAATTGAATAACAATGCAAGTCAATGCCTAAGTGGTTGCTAAGGCATTATTTTATTCATTACGCTTGGAATCGCGCTTACAACATGGCTGCTATAAAATATGTACAGTAAAATCTTTTAGCGGAATAAAAGCAAAAAAACATATTTTGATTTATTCCTACCACCTCTGAGGCGAGTTATGACTTTCTGGTGCACATTTTTATTGTTGGCAACATTGTAATAATGTAACTTAGAGTCACTTAACGTAAATATGACGTATTAAATCGCATAAAGAAAACACTGTTTTCAGAAAATAGTTAGGTGTAAAAGGGAGGTCGTAACTTCGGACATAAAATTGGTGAATGCTTTCAAAGGAATCTATCGACGGCAATTGTTAATAAAGATATAGTAGAGTAAGAAACATACAGGATGTTTCAATAAAGTAAAATTAAAATATATGTGTAGTATGCAGGTCCTTTTATCAATTTAATATCATGGTTAAAAGCTTTCTGTTACTGCGGATGGCCTACTAATCAAATAGATTTTCAGTTACGTAAATCTGGCAATTAAATTTTCTGAGACTAAATAACGCAATGATAAATTCCATTAAAAGTTTAAAAATACTAGTTAATTCAAACTTTCTTTAGAGTTACGTCTAGATAACTGCGCTTATATTACAATTTAAAAATCCGTTGTAACGTGCCGTTTGAAAATATTGAAACATTATTTTTTTGTTTATTATTTAAATAAATAATATACATGTCGTTTTTGTGTACTTTAGTTTAAACGTAATTTTTTTAATCTCTCCCTAATACAAAAACATTAACACTGAAATCAAAAACAGATTAATGTTTGAAACACCCTTTATAACTAAAGGACATTAGCGCAGTAGCTATTATGTGAAAAATAAGTATAAATATGAATGCATTTGTAGATTTAATGCGAATTACTTCGGCGCCATTTATTTACGTGATTTATTACCTATTTATATGTCTTAACTATGATAGTTTACTATGGACACGATCTTGTTGAGTAACAGGAAAGGAATATTACGTTAAGGATATTACTTTTATTTATTTACAAGATGTTGGTAATAATAAATAGTTTTAATTGTAAGAATAATGTGGACAGAATTTTATGGTAAATACATAGATAAAATGAGTAATAAATAGATAAAACAAACTCTTGGTTGTACCTTTTTGTTATAAAAAATGGGTATTCATAAATATTTTGAAGTTGAACCGAAAACTACTCCTTACATCCAACCAAACACACGAAAATTAATTCTTTATAATATCGGTAGAGATTATAATATCCATTGCTAGTCCAAAAATAAACTCATTCAATTATCTGGCTTCCATACCTACTCTCCTAATTCCTACACTTCATATAATCGAACCAGTTTCTTCCACACGTGGTATGTAGATACCATCGTGTAGGCAGAGAGCCCATACATATTTCAGTAATGATTCCGCCGCGGGTTCGGTCGTAAAAGTCGAAACCCTGACAATATTTTAAGTCAGCTTATGAACCGGACCGAGAAGGGCGGCCTCTACAGCCTGTCAAACCTTATCTCAACCATACATATATGTATTCTCCAAATGTATAAGTCTTTTAAGCCACATCTGGGCTCTGACAGCGTAATTTATCGACTTAAAAATACACCAAGATTAGAAGATACGAAAATGGAATAAATTATGGCTTTTTATTGGTTGCTTATGGAATCTCGAGATATGGTTTTGAGCGTTTTGGGATTATGTACCTATTCTGGAAATATGTTCGTTTTGTTTTTGTTTTTTTTTTGTGATAAGTAGATACTCTATATTCAAGTATTAAATTTTAACGTTAATAATTGTTGTACGAATGCTTTTAAAATATTTAAGTGACTGTTTATTTACTGTCCGTCTTTACATACTTTTTTACAGTTATAGGTACAGGCAATTAGCCTAAGATGTTTCCAAATAAATTTACACTAAACTTATCTACGAATAATTCGTATATCATTTTATTCGATACTTTTGTTCTATCTCACGCAATTTTATTTATTTGACGGCGTTTCTACAGGCTCTCTCTTGGCGTGTTTAAATATAGCTGTTATATGCATTTTATTAATTTCAGTTTAATCTGTAGTAACATGATTAATCGCAAATAGTAAATTTTATCAATTTTATGGCTCGTTGCCCAAGTTTATTATTTTTATTAAATAAGCAGTCACTGTTCAAAGAACTTCTTTAAAATATATTAACCTAAAGGTAGATAAGTTTTTATAATATAAATCTGCTAGATTAGTTAATATGATCGATCAATAATGGCAGCTTTGTTAAATATCTAATGTTTATTTACATCGAATAAATATTAATTGAAAAAAAAACAGTTTTTGCAACTAAATTACTTAATTTCAGAACTATATAAAATTTTGTACAGCGTGAAAACTGGATAAATGCTTTTAATAGTTGCCGTTTATCCAATAGTTGTATTAAAATACACCTTACATCTATCAAAAAAGAACATATATGCATTATAATATTTTATATAATGATCTATAACAACTACTTAACCATCATAAGCATAAAACGGCTAGTGTTAATTAAAATGAACTATCATCATAACAGCTTACTTACCCATTAATTATTCATTTTATTACCTGCTTAATCGGGTTAAATACTATAGAACTACATATTTTTTGAATGAAACATTATGAAAAAAAAACTGCAGTGCCGCCCTTCATAAATTATTTAGATATATTAATAAAAATGCATATAGTCATTGTGGTTATAAGCATATAAGAAAGAAAATAAAAGAATGCATGAAAGGATAGATTTCGATGTAACTTGTTCCTAAGATACATGGTAGGAATCGTAAGATTAATATAAGATAATTTATAATAATTATACCTTGTTTGTTACATAAGGTTTAAAACTTAAACCCGGCGCGTGACTTCTATTACAGGCATTATGTTAATATGCAGTTTATTCTTTACCAATTATTTTATTAAAAAATTAATCATGCAAGAAGCAGGTTGTTTGGATTGACGGAGGACTGACAGCAATTATAAGTTGGATTATAAGTTACAGCTGTGCTTTGTAACTCGGGGCTTAGGCTTTTACTTCTTATAAAAGCTTGATTTAAGGTTACCATTAGAAAGTTATGTACTGAAACAGTAATGAACCAGTACTAGTATGACTAGTGTCTAAGGTTGATTTCGTTTCAGAAAGTTTATTCAAGGCGTAGGAATGTTGGTTCACTCCAGCAACATGAGTCAACAAACATACTTAAGGCGTAAAGTTTGTAATTCTTTCGTGCAATAAATAGTATTTGTTTTTGTAAAGTATCCAATTAGAAATTAGAACTGAAACTTGGAGAAACTCCTTAGATTAAACTTCGTACGGACAGAATATGGTATATGCTATCAGTTAAGATTACGTTACAACAAATGTGTTTATAAAAAGGCTGTCAAATGTCAACAAGTGCTAAGAGCGTTTAAGGATTGTTCCTGTCAACGCAAAAGTTCAATACTAACTACGGCTACTCACACGCAACCCGTTCATAACCCCCGCCACTGCCAACTGTTTAGAACACTAATAATTCTAAATTTAAATTCAAAACAAAAACTTTACAGTGACTTCACTCGTTTGTGTTTGAAATTGGACTAAAACGTAACGGCCACGCAGCGTTGCTTCGCCAGTTATATGATCAGCAATAAAATTTAAACCACATCTATTATTTAACCTTGGCAGCTGATGTGGAACTCTTAAACCTGCTTTATGGAAGTCTTTGGGGCCTGCTGTCCTAATTTTATTTTGACTTATTGCCCTGCTAAATATTTTGGAGGTATTGATCGGGTTTCGTGCTGTGGGAAGCTTTTTAATCAGCGGATTGTTGAGACTTTAAAAGTTTTTTGATGTTCCATTTCCACTGGCGGATCAAGTTGTAAAATTAAGTGACTTTCAATTTCAACTTTTGTTAAGTTTTATCACAAATTAAGTCATAAAACTTCATCGACTAATTACCAACGAATATTAGCTTAAGGGGTCAACAAAACTAAAGTAACAAAAGTGTAAATTTTCCCTTAATATTTGCTATATAAACAACATAGCTTCGTCAAATCTACCACTAAATATCTGAGAGTTCGTCTTCAAATGATGTAACAGACGAACAAACAGATTTGTGTATCCTTCGAGTTAACGAACACCACGGCTTAAACCCACAGAGGCTTAAAACATGAATGACGCGCACTTGAAACTGCAACTTAAATGTAACGAGTTAAGTTTCTTTTTAGAATGAATTGACGCACCCAATGCCATGGTCATAGTTTATAAACAGCCGTAGACGAATTATAACAAGTTAGCATCGAGCTAATTTGTGAAGTGTGCTTAATAGGCAATAGAAATGTTATTAAATTCTCTTTCAGGGCAAAAACGAAAGTAACAGGTATTGTAAAAAAGATATAATTGTGTTGTTAACATGGTTATGTTTGACTAATAAAGTTACGATTCTGTTAAGTTACAATTGACCATTACTCGTATAAAATGTTAAGCTAAGGCATAAATGGTCGATCTGTATGTTTTTTTATATTTAAGGTTATTATTAAGGAATAAATAATTTCAGAAAAAATTGTTATACGAAACTCTTAGAAAAATATTTAAGTCATTGTAACTTGAGACTTCCTTTTAAATTAGTGTGTACCTAACTGTAAATTGATGCCTTACAATAATTACATGCAGGCTCATAATTCGATTAACACTAGGAATTCAAAAGCGATTGTATAACAGTAACAAATCGTTATAAAAGTTCGTCCAACTAAAACGTTCTGTTAATTAACACTGTGGTTATTTATATTCAATTAATGAAATGGTTACTTACTGGTTTGAATGTTGTAAATCTTTAGCTGGCGTTAAGTTAAGGCTGGTCTTCGTTCGTTGGCTTTTGGACGAGCGTTTTATTGGTATCGATACCAAATATCCTATAATTTACCACCACGGTACTACCATCACGTGTACAACTTCAGAAATCGACGGCAACACTGACCATTTGACCATCAAAACAATTTTACCGTGAACCTCGTTTTCACTTTTCGCATGCCAACAAACAGTGGCTTATTGTTTTGTACACTGTTATGCAAATTTATACAACCAACAGTAGCGTATTTATGGAAAGGGTTCTTAAAATTTCAACAAAAACTTTTTAAAAGTGAAAGGATTGCGTGCGTCCGATTGCGCACGCTTGCTTTTGTTTAGATAAATATTTGGACAATATGCAAAAGAAGTTTTTTCAAGTGGCTACTGGGTCTTTGTTGGAGCCCTTTTTATGTGTCGGTGTCGTCTAGTTTGTTTTAGTTGACTGTTGATAAGGATGTTTACAGTTCACGCTGAATTTTAAACTGGAGCGAGCTTTACTGAGAATCAGAATTTGGGGCATTTTTTTGGTTTGTTGTTCTAGGATGTTGAACGAAAGTGAAGTGATGCAAGACGGCGAGTAGTTTGGATAAAACATGTTACATTTTAAATATCTATTTATCGTTTTATAATTTCAAATAAAAATATATTTACTTTATCGACTTTCTATCGATTATCTAGGTACCTACTACTTACAACGAATATTTTTGCAAGGAATACCAACAATGTATCGCACGAAGAAACGATTAGCTTTTAAAGAAAGCTGATACAAAATTAAAATACTATTAAGGTATTATCCGGAACAAGCTTCGACCAAAAATATCCACTTCTGTCTTTTGAAAGGTAGACGAACTTGAAATATTCAAACAATGTGTCAGAACTGTATGTGTCGGTAGCCATCGGTATAAACTTTACGACACGGATACAAGGGGAACATAAAAACAGAGATAGTCCAATTCTAGAGCCAAGAAAAACAATCCACTTGGAATGGTCTTATACGAGATGGCACCAGCTTAAATAGATTGGTGACAGAAGCGGTTTTACTTTGTTGTGGAAATCGTAAGGAGGCTGCATGTGGCTGATTGCAACAATTCAATAAACGTAGTTTTGTCGTTAATCCATAACGAATATAAGCGAGAGATATTTTTTTAACTAGGGTTTAGGCAATCAAAACACATTAATAAGTTAAGTACAAAAATATACAAATGAAGCTCAATAATATGTATTTGTTATACAAAGAACATAAAGACTTGACTAAGTAGTATTAAATTATAAACTAGTATTTCATTTTGATTAAAAGTGACAATAATGTCTTCAATTAAGTTTCCTCATAAATTGCAATACCGAAAGTACCAGGGCTGCATAAACCGCGCAGTGTTAATGTTATGCACAAAACGCGAAGGCTTGTTTCCACAACAATTAGCGGCGCGTTTTGCAAACATTTATTTCTGCACTGACAGCACCTTGAGTGTCGGAGGTTTTGTACCGACAGAGTTGTCATTAAATTTCATAGTTTTAAGTGCTATTACGTATTTGTTTTAATTTAGATTCGTAAACACAAAATTACTACTTTACTCCCTCTTTGCCTAGGCCGCTGATAGACCATTTTAAGAGCTTTCAAAACGCACTGAGCTAGCTACACAATCAATTTGTGTCATAAAAAACTATTGTTCAAATGGAAATGGTAGGTATAAAATGAAGTCTTATATTACTGCAAAAACTACCAAAAAGCAAAAAGCAAAAAGCAAAAAGTAAATCCGAATTTATTATTATGACATAACATTTTATATTTTAAGGTATGTCCTAGAGTTTTAGTACAACAACAATCTGAAATCTATTACAAGCTAGCGTGAGTTGAAAATAAATTGGTAAAAAATTATTAACTCTACATAAATGCTATTAGTTAGGTATACTATCGATTTAATTTCCTTTTTATACAGAAAATATATGAAATTAACTGCAAATGCTGCCGGACTCTGACTTCCGTGAAATTTCACAGAATAGGAATAAATCCCTACTTCCCTACTTCCCTACTAATATTATAAATGCGAAAGTAACTCTGTCTGTCTGTCTGTCTGTCTGTCTGTCTGTCTGTTACGCTTTCACGCCTAAACCACTGAACCGATTTTGATGAAATTTGGTATGAAGAAAGAACTGAACTTGGGAAAGGACATAGGATACTTTTTACCGCGGGAAAACTTATAATTCCCACGGGAAATCGACTTCCACGCGAACGGAGTCGCGGGCGGCCACTAGTGAGAGAATAAAGCTTTTTAAACGAATTGATGGGAATCTAAATACTATGCTCACTAAGAGAGTTGCCACACGGACATATTAACTTAGCCCTTTATTAAATTATATCTATAGTTAACTTATATTTTTTTTTAGAAAATATTGGGTACTTCTAAGACCTTTCTACTTTCGCATTTCCCGACATTCAACCTCACTCATATAATTTTCGTATTTATTTATTGAAACATGTTTTCTGCTGTCCGTACACGTAGACATGTTTAAGTAACTTTGTGTAGAAGCGGGTCCCACTTGCCCTAGAGCCAAGTCAATACAGCCAGGAATGTGACCCGACCGAGCTTTACTATGGCCAAGGCAGACGTATCTTCTGGTTATGTGCGCCTGGTAGATTGAAACTCTTTACTGCTTTTCTTCTTATATTAATATTGCGAAAGTTAAGTAGTGTTAGTATAATATGAAATTACATGAAAACGGCCAAACGGAATGGTATTAAATACACTGTTATGTCAAGCAATCAACAAGTGATAAGTACTCAAAAAGGTTTTAATTTTTAGGGGTAGTTATAGGTATTTCTTTACTTGCCGTGAAATAAATGAGTGACTTTGCCTAAAAATTTCGTTAGCTGGACATATGTGAACGAAAGGTATACAACTACATAACCTGAAACCAGCTCCCAGGGGAAATTTCATCCAGTTGAGGATAACAGCCTAGACAATAAATGCATAACTTGCATGTAAAGGTTTAGTAGAGCAAGGTTAGTTCAATTGTGGTTAGGTAGGACTTTTTTTAAATGGAACGAATTCTTTATACACTTCAGTTTGTATTGTTTTCTATTCTTATTTTTTTTGTATTCATCTACTAGTATCTTAAATTAAATAAAAAATATGGTTAAAAAATAATTTACTTCGTTATGCGATACGTATTCATACACAATTGCACGATGAAAAAGAACATTTAAAACCGAGAAGACACGACCGTAAACTTTAATAACTATGCATTCTGTACGAACAAATTCAAAGAGCTATCTACAATTTACTCTAAATGAAAGTATATATTACAATCCCGCGCAATGAAAACTACTCTAGAATCTCACAGCATAACTTTACGACTCTTTTATACTCGTAGTATATGAACTATGTCTATAAAATCATCCAAACGCGGCCTTCATTTTAATACAAAGAACACAATTAAACGTAAGTAAACACTGGCGTAGATTCACGGGAGATCTCTATCATTTTAATTCACGAAATTAACACAATATTAACGTAGCGGCTTGTTTTAAAGTTGCTAGTTATATGGAGGTGGAATAAGTCGTTGATGTGTGGTCGAGTCAACAGTTGGGTGGGAGAAATTAAACCACTCGGAACAATAATCGAACAGGTGTGATTGTTGATAAAGGTTTTTAACTCCTGACTTTATCAGCTAGGTACTTATACTGAAGAGATTATTCTGAGGTGAATTAAGGAAGGGAGCATGGTTGGAGGTTTTTCTGATATCAAAAAAGTTGGTGTGGGGCGGACGCAGATGCTTTAGAAAGACAAAAAATGTATACCTAAGTCAGTGGTTCGTTTTTGCATAGGTACGTACGAGTGTAACTATATACAGTAGCTTTCAGTTTTAGTAAATTACATAGAAATGTTAAAAGAAGTTTTTTACCAGATTTTGATTAAATTTCAATGGTTACACAATTAAGGAAAAAAAATACTTCAGTATTTTGAATTCAATTGTTATATACGAAATTTAGCAATTAAGGTCTGCCTTTCAATGTTGCTTAAATTCCAAGAAAAGTACTAAAATTATGAAGATTATCATTCCGAGAATCAACATTTTGAGCATTCATTTTTTATTCGTTCAAAAATAAGTTTAAATTTTCAATCACAAAAGATACGAATCTAAGTTGGGCTTCAAATGAATTAAATGCTCTCTTTCCTCAAACCAAATGCAATTAACTTTTATTGTAGTTCCAGTTTAATGTATTTAATTATTATTACATTACGTTACTCATTTTACTTTTTTGGCTCTATATTTATAAACTCCTACGTAGGCACGTATTTTACTTTATCGTCAAATAATATTTTTTCTACAATAGTGCGTAGTAAAGTTCGTAGGCTGAGTAAATATTTTAAAACACTAGTTCATACAATCCCACACAACATTTAACTATGTTTAAAGTCAATAAAACTCAATATTAAAATCATCGCTCACCGAATGTTATGGATCGCTATTATCTGCTAATGGGTGCTTATGCCTTTGTCAGCGCGTATGAAAAGCTTTAAAAAAGCGAGAAAAGATTGACAAGGGTCGATGATTTCCCTCGCTGGCCCACTGCGCGTGCGTCGCGCACTCGCTCAGCCCGCCTGTGACCGCGGCGGGCACTTCGCTCCCGACTACCAACCAAGCGGACGCGTCTACCGACCTACCTATTACAGTGCATCATAATTAATTTACTACCAGTAAAAGTGATGATACAAGTTTATCGACTATAAAGTGGAGTGTTGTGATCGCGTGTCGCAGGTAAGTGACAATTGCTTAGTCGATGCCGCGATGTTTGACCGTAAACATGCCCCGGTAGTGTGAAATGCCATAGAAAACAATACGGCGGGAGGCTTTGGGTGTTCGCGAGGCGGTGTTAGTTTGTGACAACTTTACACACATGCGGTACAGTGCGGTGCACCGTTAACTATTTATTATTTTAACTTTGTTAATATTTACAAAGTTCCGCGCGCATTCTGTTTCGAACAAATAATTGGTAGTTGCAGCGTTTGTGTGAAAGTTGGTTTGACGTCCTTAAAAATGTTATGAAATAATTTTATTGTAATATTGACCTGCAGTTGGTATTCAATCACGCCAGTGAGTGAAACAGTGATCCTTTTTAAAAAAACTTATATGAAATCAAATGATTCATTTACTTTAAAAATACTATCAAACATAAATTTCCTCTAAGATTTTTCTCTACTCTAATAAAACAATTATGTGTGTATTTGAGTGCGTTGATGTCTTTTGTAAGCAGTTTTTTTGTTTGCTAAAAGTTATTCCTTTCTTATAGTTCATCTTACGCCTTTAACTTGGTAAGTTTCATAAAATTTACCCTATTAACATAATACATAATGACTTAATCCTAAATATCTACTAAAAATATTTTTCATCATAATATTTTTAAGTTATATCATGTATAAATTAAATAAAGTCATAATGAGTGAGCTATGTATAAAGCCTAGGTTTTCCTTGATAGAGCTTGAATTATTTATTGTTATTTTATCGTGAAATATACTTAGGTACCTAAAAATTTGTATAAACTTTTTGCTATCCATACTTTAAATTAAAGTATCACAATTAGATATCTAAAATATTTAGTAAGCATCGCTATCCCTAATAATACCTGTAAAAAAGCCTCCTTTAAATTTATTTTGATTTTGATTACAATCCTTTTCATGTATTAGTAATTAAATTTGATAAAAGCCATGTTTTTTTGCAGTCGTTACAGCCATGATAATCAGTCGAATTTCGGTATAATTTTTTCTTCACAGAATGCTTTTGCTAAAACATCCTGCACAAAATAGAAGAGAACGTTTTTCTGGAGCTTTTTTATAAACCACAATGTTTTAAAATCCATTACGATTCCTTGCAGGTTTACTTGTATCGGTAATGTTTTATCATTACTGCCAGCTCGTTTGCTCCCTAGTCTAATAAAACACTTTTAAAACTATCATGGTTATAACTATTCACAACACTGTTTCCGGGATATAGACAATTAATATAGTCGTTTTTACTTATCCGATATTTCGACACAGTTGCATGCGCCATTTTCACGGTACATCATTGCATATGCATAGCATCAAACAACAAGAATAGGTCTTAGCGTGCTGACTAGATGTAGCAGAAGTACTTGTAAAATGTGACATAAAGACCTATTTATAATTTATATTATAATCTTTCACAATTAATACATAACATTTATGAACCTGACAATATTAAACTTACAAAGCTTGGCTTGGCTTGCAAAATAAGACGTCGAAGTGCAAAACATCAAAATGAGGCTTTTCTCGAGGTCTCGCTCTCCGGTTGGATATATTTCAGGGCATGATTTCAGACAAAATTCAAATAGAGTTCATTTTTGCTGAAATCGAAACAATTGTCATTGTTTAATTTACTAATGTTAGGGGAATTGCATATTAAAGGAGCTATGGAAGTAACGGCCTTCATTCATAAAACTTTAAACCTAATGTATGTACGTTTAAATCCTTTATCTCAGATCAAATATTGTTAGTAAACAATATGAATAAATGTATCAGTTAAATAGATATTTTACACCTTAGTAGGTTCTATGTAGGTTCTAAGTACAAAAACATTTTACAAAAATAGTTAACTAAATGCTACACAGTTAGAAATTTCAATCACATAGTTTAAATGAAATCCTATTAGATATGTATTTATTGATTTAACGATATACCTATCACATTTAACGTGTAATTACAGTAGCAAATCGTAAAACTGTTATTTATAGGTTATTTATACCACAAGAAAACTTATTTCAGAGAACTAATGAAGTATGGAGTAAAAGTAGTTTTTTCGTAATTTCTCATACTTTCCCTCTATTTATTACGTACTAGCTTTTCGCCCTGCGGTTTCACCCGCAACTAAGTGATTTTTCCCGTGGCAATATCTTAGGGAACCCTATTTTTTCCAAAATAAAATTATCTGTTTGTGGAGGCTTTTAAGTGGCCCTTTGATAATTTATATTTAACATGTATTTTTGGATTAGAGGCTGTTAGCCACCCCTTAAAATAAAATAAAATAAATAAAAATAAAATAAAAAATGTAGCATATGTTACTCGTGAATAATGTAGCTTTCGAATGGTTAAATATTTTTTTAAATTGGTCCAGTAGTTTCGGAGCCTATTCATTTCAAACAAACAAACAAACAAAAAATCAAATCTTTGCTCCTTTATAGTATTAGTAGGTATAGATATATGAGTATAATGTAAGCGAAGTAACCATGTATTTAATAAATATACTGTTAAATAAATTCAAAACCTCTCGATGAATAAAAGTTTAATTTTCTATTAAATAGTACTTGTATATTCCAAAAAACATATACATCTAATACCTATACGGTTAATAATCGAAACATGAAGTAGGTATATAGCAGGAATTCTCATAAATGACATTTTGAATGCTCTACTCATACATTAAAAAAATATAAAACAAAGAAAAATAGAAATTCTGTTATTAAATAATAAACCGTATACTTTTCTCGCCGTCTACATACCGTGTATAGCTGGTTAACTACTGGGTTGGTGTAAAGGTAATCTGACATTGAAACAAGTGAAGTGTGTTTTACAATAGTTATTACGTGAATGAGAGCCGCAGAAATAAAGTTCTACCATTAGTCGAAGGTTCATTACTTGTGACGCCATCAACTTGAACGATCAGTTTTATAGAAAAAAAGTGTTAATTAGACACCCAGGAACAAAAACTCCTGTTTTTGTTATTAATACTTAAAAGGTAAAGTAAAAAGTGTATTTTCTATAGGAATTAGTTGGTATCGTTGAGGATCTTTTAATTATTTGTTTTTTATAACCTAGGTTAGTAAATTGAGCCTACACTACAAGACTTTTAATTGTTTTTTATATTCTACCACATCTTTAATTGACTTTTTAAAACACACATTATTAAACTGTGGTATTAAAGGACCTCGACTGTGAGTTAGCATACATTAATATTCACTTCCAAGAATTTGTATACCTGTTTTGTTTTTATTTTTGTACCTACAACTAATCGAATAATTTGTTTTAAAAACTTTTAGATACCAACTAAAATGGATGCAGAATTTACAAATTTGAATGTTTCCCTGTGTTAGTCTTTAAGTGCATTTTTGTATCTCAATTTAAGATGGATAGTTGTTTTTGAATGTGAATAAATAACTCTACCAGGTATCGATATTTAAAAAAAGGATATTGAGACTGCCTATAAGTATAGGTAAATGAAATCAAGCAAGAGCCGGATTGGTCGGGTTTTAAATCCTGATTTTGTAGACACCGGCTAACATTGCCAGTTGAGTCATGAAATTAATTTAACGGATTTTACTTTCAATGAGTGGCATAAAACTGTAGTTTTGTAAACCATTCGAAAGCATTTGCTATCGCAGAACTTATTTATCATAACTTCTTGAAATCATTTGCATTTGAATTGATTTAGAACTATGCTGTTTTGTCAGCAAGCTTATATTTACAGTGCAATGTTAAAAAATACTGTTAAGCAAAAGAAAAGTTACTTATATGATTATACTAATCCTACTAATATTATAGATGTGAAAGTTTGTGAGTAGGTATGTGAGGATGTATGGAAGTTTGTTACTCTTTCATGTAAAAACTACTGGACGGATTTGGATGAATCTTGGCGTTAATATAGGTTTTATATCAGAATAACACATAGGGTACTTTTTACTGCGGGAAAAAATCTCATTCTCACGGGAAACCGACTTCCACGCGAACGGCTGCGGGCGGCCACTAGTAATCAAATATTTTAATTTATTCAATGAAACTTAACCGTATCTAGGAGTGTATTTATAATATTTTTTGTTGCAATTTAGTCAGAAGTTTTGTCTCACATTCCTTACTAAATCGTCAATTGATATGGTTCTTCATTTCAAGATATTTAGGATATGCTATTATACTCCGTATTACCTCACATTAAGAGTGTCTATTGCATACAATATCTGTCAATAAAAGGCAAAACACACGTGTGGGTGAGTGTATTATTGCTTTATAGCCATTTAGCAACAAATAGTTTTATAGACAGATTAAAAATGATACAACTTTGTGTTTTTATATTAAAGTTTAGCTATTAGTAGCTTTTAGTGTTTTATATGCCTTTTTTGTTTATTTAAGACCGGATGTTAAGCTTCTGCTAAGATTTAAATGAATAAATTGCAAGGTTACTAAGGACTTTATAAGTTTTATATAGGTTACTAAGTAAGTTTATTCAGGCCACGTTTAAAATGTGTATTTTAATATAATATTTGTGCATAGAAAGGAAAAAGTCTATGTTAATAGTAGAGGCTGTACACGAAACGATAAAATATTAAGTTTCAATACTGTATTAGTGTAAATTACAGATGTACCTAAATTTAATGAGAATGACTCTTCTGTATTGGTAGTAACTTGAAATTAGGGTACAGATGAATGGTGTTAGTACCATAAACTCTTATAGTTCAATTGAAGTTATGATTGATTGTTTGTATCATTCATAACAAATGTTAGAAAAAAATGAATTGATTTAATTTTCATAAGGTTTATCTAAAAAAAATGTAAACACAACCACCTTCATGTAGCATGGTTCAACAAGATGGTGGGTTAACTTCGAAAACACAGTGGGTTGAATTAAAAAAAAAGAAAATTAGGGTTTTTTTTTCGAAATTACGATTTTTCTTGGTGTCTTTTGCTAGAGGCTACCTATACCATCCACATTTGTTATATAACTTTTTTTCGAGAATCTATACTTAATGTTGTAGTTGACTAATTCTGTTCTGTTCTTAATTGTCGTTCGCTTTACGTGCGTTCCGTCGCCGCACGCTGTTTTAACGCACGTGTGGCTAAGGTTAACATTTATATGAAAAGCAACGGAGCGTTATCGCTCCGTCTCATGTGGCACCTTGTTTTACACTATCCGGGATTTCGCGCGGTAATTTTAAAGCAAAAATAATAGTTTAAAAATTAAAATACCACGCTTTTATTGCTAATCGAACTAAAAAATAGAAAATAAAATTTCAAATCGGAGTAAAAAGCGAGGGGTGCATTTTACTTCATTTTCATAACTCTCTACATACTATATCGAGCACCCCACGCTTTTTACTCCGATTTGAAATTTTATTTTCTATTTTTTAGTTCGATTAGCAATAAAAGCGTGGTATTTTAGTTTTTAAACTATTATTTATTTTCTACTTTTTAGTTCAATTAGTGATGAAAGGCGCAGATCACGCGCTAGCTTTGTCTCTCTTACTCTCCTACAAAAGGATCTAAAGATGAATTTATTAATCCTGGTGGTCCTAATAAGGATAATGAGAAACTCTTATTAAATTATTGCATTGTCATCGGTCCTTAATACGTGTGCAAAGTTTCAAATTAATCGAACTTCTGGAAATCAGTCAAATTTATGCTCAAAGATTCCATTACATAGATACAACCCAAGCTAATAAAAGCGTGGTAAAAAGGTAACGTATCATGTGGCACCGCTCTTAGTCCGCTATTTCACAACTGCATGAAGCGAGTCTCAGTTGTTTCTGTGTTTGGTAGTTTGACACCTCTAGTGGCTAGATCCATCGCTAACCAATGCATTACAGACAAATAAATATTTATATTACTTTGGATTGAATATAATTACAATAATAAGCTTTAATAATGTTCTTTAAAAATTCTTTCAACAAAACGTGTTACCACGTTGATTTTATTAAGTTTTATTTTATTAAATAACCTATTCGTATTACTTAATCAGATTTAATTTGTTAAATTGGTCATTATAAAAAATGAAAAAAACAACTAAATCAAGTTTGATTTTTTTACAAATTAACTGTAGGGGAGCGAGGGGCTTGTTGTTACAGGGGTAAGTAGTATCAGGCTCTTTTCACCAGGATCTTCAACACTATTAACGTATATCTTTGACTCGACTTAACCCATAAACCGCACCACATCATATTGCCATAGCCAGTGTTCCGCCGGTTGGCGCAGTGAGCAAATGTGAGCATTCCCTTCATTTCTGCCAGGTTATATAAAATTGTACTGTCGTAATATTTTGGTTTGTGTTTTTAATATTGCCTATTTTCAAATTTTCTACATCTTATTTACATTCAAATTTATCTATCTCTGATATTGTGTAACAGTTTTTATGATTGCTAAATTGTTTGAATAGTTATCTTGATAAATGTTAAAAATCATACCATGGGGTTAGTTGTAACAAAATCTCGGGGCTTGTTGTAACATGTTACACCATGCATTGTCTGGTATGTGGTGAAGCTTACACAGATACAAACAAAAAAGATTGGATAGAGTGTATTAGAAATAAATAAATTAATTATTTACTGTGATTTAAAAGTGCTATTATGATTATAAGTAGTGTTTAACTAAATAAAACTCTAAATTACTTAATTTTTAAGTGTTTATTACAAAAAAGTGTATTTGAGTTGATTTTTGATAAGAATTACATAATACTTACTTTGGAAAGATGTCAATTTTGTTAAAAATGAATAAAGAATAAATGATTAGAGGTATTAATGTCGTTTTTTATTGTCGTTACTACTTGCCCCGGTAGACGTTACAACTTGCCCCAAGCACGAGGTAAGTTGTAACACCGCACTTCTTTTAGAAAATAATTGATTGTTAAATAATGACCAATAGTTATGATTTTATTTTTACTTGATTTGGTAGAGGAAGAGCTACAGTATCCATCAATATTTATTTAGTAGAAATTGCATCAATAGATCTCAAGATATACTAGTTTTACTGAAAACTGTTACAACAAGCCCCTCGCTCCCCTACGTTTTCAGTCGATAATCATTTTTAAAGTGTTTCAAATGTAAAAATGAGTGTGACGTTATTAATTAAATAATAACAAACCAAATTTTATCAAATTATCTACAGAAATAACTTTATATCAGTAATTAAACATATTTTAGCGGAACGGTCGTTCAACTCGCTTACTGATTTGAGTTTATTTTTCACAAAATATCCACAACATTTTTAAAAGTTTTAATGTAGAAACTATAATGTTATTTTATAGTTCTATTTTTCTGATTTCATGGTATAACAATAATATGGTTGTACAAAAAAAGGTAGTTATACAATGTATTGACTCACCATTAAACATTGAATGGATAAACCCAAGGCTGCTCGGCAGACCCAAACTAAGATGGTGTGTCGAGCTTGACCTCTACCAGTTTTTTTTTAAATATCAATAGGGGGCAAACGAGCATGCGGGTCACCTGATGGTAAGTGATCACCGCCGCCCATGACTACCCGCAACACTGTGGGTGTTGGGGGTGTGTTTCCGACCTTTAAGGTGGGAATACACTCTCGACTTGAAGAGCCCCATGTTGTAGGTAGCCGGGAATTCCGCTGCAGGAGGTCTGATTAGATTAAAATAGCTATAGAACATTACAGAGTGGTTTCTACCCGGAAGTGGGTAGAAACAATATTTTGGGTGATACAGGCTAATATTACATTCTAATATCATAAAATTTTAACTTAAAACATTTTTATATTCTTACGAACTGCAATACATTTTTGGTACCTACGAGCCTTTTTTTTAATATATTCTTAACAGCTACTTCTCTTCAGTAGCTACCATTGCTAGGGTTAGAAACTTCAATTGAGCAGACATTTACCGACTACCGACTACCGATTTTCGGCGACCTCTGTTGTGCAGCGGTATATATACCGGACTGCTAAGCGGATGGTTCCGGGTTCGATCCCCGGGTCGGGCCAATTTCGTCAAAATGGTTTTTCGAAATTGGTTCGTGTCTGGGTGTCACTAGGTTCTCCCCTAGTCCATTGTGTGGTACCTATAGTACAAGCTTTGCTTAGTTTAGGGCCACAAATTTGGTGTGTCAGTCTGGAGTCTGGAGATTATTTATTTATTTAATTGGAAAGTTTATAACCAAATAATTAGAAAAAAAATCATTGCTACTTTAAACAAACCTATTTAAAATTAACCTAAATTATGTATAAACCTAATCAATAAAACCTAAATAATACCAGTTTATGAAACAATTTGTAGGACAAATTAATAAGTATGGCGGATAAACCTTATCTTTGAATGCGATTGACTTGGATTTATATTTCAATTATAAAATAAACCCGGTAATAGGTTTATTTTTTAAATGAAATATATGTTTGGTAATACAAAATTATTCAATAGTGGGATCTATTAATGATTAGGTTGGGACAAAATGATAGATATAGGGCCAAACAAAATGTTATCATAATCATATACCTAATGACAACTTTGGTATCACATAACAAAAAAAAATGCTTTAGTTATATTATTGATTGTCTATTAGCATTCAACCCAAGCTAAAAGGTATTAGGTTAGCAATTATATTTGGCGAATCGAATAATATTATTAATTATTTAAGAAAATAAAATATTATTTAAGAATATAAAATCTAAGTAGTTACCTACCTTGCTAAGAATTTTCAAACACGTTTTTTTAAATGGCGTAGGTAATATCTACAAAAGCTTGAATGGTTAAATTAAGAACAAAAAAAAGTACTTACCATCACTACAGGGGTAGATTTAAGATTAGAAAAAAATCCTTTTATGTAGGTAACTGTCAGTTTTTGAGTGGAAGTTCACAGAATAAACACATGCCGACGGAAACTATCTAATCACATTTTCACCTTCGCCAGTAACTTTCGATTACTTATCACGAGTTTTAATGTTTCCCTTATTTAATCAAGACAAGCAATAAAATGGTATTACAGTAATTACGTTTTGTTCGCCGTGTAAATGTTTAGTGGCATAGTGTTGTTTGTAAAGTATCGATTTTTTTGCATCGATACTACAATTCTAATCAATGTTCGATCGAAGTGGGTTGTAAAGTTAACTAAGCGAGAAATTAACTGGGTGTAGGAATCGTGCGTGTGTAGAGATTTATGGTTAAAAGCGAATTTTACAATTTGTACCTATAAGGAAAAAGAGAGACACTTTAGAACAGCGGTCGGCAACACGCGGCCCGCGGGCCAATATAATATATAAAACTAGTGGTCGCCCGCGACTCCGTTCGCGTGGAAGGCGGTTTCCCGTGGGAATGAGATGTTTTCCCGCGGTAAAAAGTACCCTATGTGTTATTCTGATGTATAAACTATATTACTGCAAAGTTTCATCTAAATCCATCCAGTAGTTTTTACGTGAAAGAGTAACAAACATCCATCCATCCATCCATCCATCCATCCATCCATACATCCTCACAAACTTTCACATTTAAGTATAATATTAGTAGGACTAAATTTCACATGTTTATTAAATTTAAAACCATTGAATTTTTTTTTGTAATATTATTATCACGAGTGTGGTCCGCCTTTGGTCGATTTTTTCACCATGTGGCCCTTGCCTGCTAAAAGGTTGCCGACCGCTGCTTTAGAACATAATGTCAAAATGAAAATATCTGAGAAAACACGTTTAGGGCGCGTAAAGATACATTCGTAGGAGTATCAGCTCATATAATTTGAAAATAAATGATCCAACCCAAGAAATGTAACATTAAATACCTAATCGGTAATATTTGACGAATCTTATTGTAAGTTTTATGAAGTTGCAATTACAATAGACCGCTTTTCTCAAATTATATAGGCTACCTATCTAGGTAGGTATATACCTACATTGTTAATGACAAAATATTTTTGGAAGTTTAATACCTAATTATTATTTTATTTTAAAATTAAAGTTTCTAAGATTTGTTAACTCTGCGACTTAAATGCGACTTAACCAACTTCGAAAAAGGAGGAGGTTCTCAATTCAGTCTGTATAGAAAAGAAAAAAAAATATTTAATTTTAAATCATGTATCAATATACCTAGATATTAGATATCTAAACTGCAATGGAAGCGTCATTAATTTTTTATCAGTTTCAGCTAAAGATTAAAGAACTGTTAATAACTTTTGAATTAATTAACCAAAAAACAACATTTCTATTTTTATTTCAAACCTTCTGAGCCCATCTAGTAGCACGCATTAGGACTGTTATTATATTAAGTATAAAAATAATTAAAACCTTGTTACTTTATAAACTAAATTTATTTTCGGAATGTGGGCAACACAGGTAGGTACCTACCTACTCTACAATCTTATCAATCTACTTATATTATCATATACATTTAAAATTTATTTAATGAAATCATTAACAGCATTGCATTTGCATTTTCATTAATTAAGAATTGATTTGTGTGTGAAAAAAATCAGTCGTAAATCACTTTTAATTGTATGACGTAAGTGCAAATAGTGACTATGGGGCTATTTACCCTATGTATAAATTAGAGTAGTTAGTTGGTATTAGATTAGATACTATTTGCTCTTTATATGTGTTTAATATTCACATCTTAAATAAATTACTTAATAGGTTATTAGGTTAACCAATTTACCTTCTTGATTAATTTGCATTAGGTAGGTAGGTATGTCATCAATAGGTGAAAACCTAATGTTTTGTACCTAATAAATTTTTATTCATTATTTAAAGATTTAAATAAGAAGGTCCTTTAAAAGTAGGTAGGTTCCTAAACTTACTTAAATAACATTACAATCGTACCAATCACCCATTTTGAAACACGTAACTTATCTCCAAAAAGTTTGATATCAAACCTGATTCCTGTTTAAGACAAAGACAGACATATATCCTGTCTCCTTCTCCCGTAATCTTCACCACTCAATTTGTCATGGTAGCTGCAAGCCACGCCCTCTTCTGTCGCTATATGACAGTGCAGGGCGGGCTTTGGCGGCAAATTGTAGGCGGGGCCTCGAAGATACGAGCCCTTTAAAAATGGCGCTCAGTTGTACCAATGAGGTGGGCATCTTGAAGTTTGGAGGGAACTGTGGTTGCCAGGCAACGGATAGCGCGGGAATACATGCCCAATTAGGTTATGGAAGAACCCATTTTGTTGGATTTTTGTTGGGTAGGATAAGGCTATGAGGCGTAGTTGCGTAAAACTTACATAACTCTTTTAAAATAATATAAGATATGTAGTAGGTATTTATTTTAAAGGTTTATTTTTTAGGTTATAATTTTCTGTGAGGTACATAAAGTACTTAAGTATATAATTAAAATATATACAAGATTTTTGTAAGTGATACATTTAAGACACCCAATACTTATGTTAAAAAAACTTATGTTAAAGTCACTAACTTATATACGACATTCGTTATGTAGCTTCAAACTTGTCATAAATGACATCTATCGATATTTATTTAAACTGCAACAGTAAGCCCCGTCCCACAAGCTTTCCATATAGCTATTGCAGCAACCCAACTTTTAACCAGCTTTCGGCTCAAGTTGTAAAAGTTTGCAACATAATAGATAGATGTCACTACTACCGTATCAAAAAATGTCGGCCTAAAATTGTAGATGGCGCTGTTGCAATTTTGGCTGTGAAGTTTGGAAAGAGATCTCAAATTGTATTAGCGATCTAATTTTCTAACCTTAGTTTTTTTTCTATACCTACTTAACCTTATTTGGTCCAGCAAGGAACTGACTGATTGAAAACACTAATTAAATGTTTTCATTCAGTTCATTTGTCAAAATAAGGACACCTTAACCTCAAAAATGCATTCGGACTTTGAAGGCTGTCAGATTCTAGGATTGGCAAAAATCGATTAACATGTAATAGTGTCTGGATTGCTATTACGAATTCAAAAAACGCAATTGACGGATTGCAAAAGACTGGATTTAAATGAAATTTAAGTAGAAGAAATCATTCTTTCGCGATCCGATACTTTCTGATAGGTATCACATCTGTTATAAGAAATTAAAATCTACTAGTGGGTACACAATAGAAGCCATTTTCCCGAGGGAATGAGACTTATTCCCGCGGTAAAAAGAAGCCTATTTTCATACCAAGTTGAGCTGTACCTATCTATTACAAAATTCATTAAAATCACTTTAGTCGTTTCGACGTGAAAGCGGAAAAGACAGACAGACAGACATACACATTTACCTATTATATTAAAAAGTAGGGATTGATTCTTTGTTCAAGATCGTATTTTAGTTTATGGATAAGACTAAAAGCTCAGTAAGGGGTTAGGTAAAGTAGAGCTTATTTGCAGTCAAAAATAGGAGAGAGGTTGCTTCTTTTTTTTAGTACAGTTGTCACTTAAATACTTAGTTTAAGTTGACATACCTATGTACCTTTTTGAATATCTAATGAATTGGAGAAGTTTTCGTGTAATTTTTACACAATATTATTTGGACTTTTTTTTGGAAATCGCTATTTCTTGTCATAAGACCTAACTTTTTTTTAAAGTTGTACTTGGTTTCTTGACTTTTCTAAAATAAGGACGATCTTTTAACTACCATAAAACAACGAATAGTTTAAAACTTAATTTTGGATGAATTTTTTATGATATGACTTAATTGACTGCAAAAAAGCTCTAATTTAACCTCTTACAAGAAATGTATCGCATCGCATTACCAATCACCCTGTTTATTAATGAGACGAAGTGTGACTTAAGTGAATTATTGAGACAGAAGCTTTTACCTGTAGTTGAACGGGTTCGTACCTTCCTTACCTTTTAGGATTAACTTACTGCTGGTTCCATGAAGTTTATGAACCCACTGTAACTTTTTATGAAATGATTTGTACAAATTTATGATTGCATCTAAATAAGACAGTAAGGCTTTAAATTAAAAATCGGTAATTTTATTCCGAAAATCTTAAAAATAAAGTAAATTCTAAAACTAGAACCAAAATGTAAATAATAAGTCGAGGTAAATAGCTAATAGCCTCACCTATCCACTATTTTCATTTGGCTACTCACCCACCAAACACCCGGTAGGTATATCCCATCCAGTATAAGAAGGAGTTCATTAACCACATAAAAAAAATTCTTGTCGGAAAAGTATCTAGTTCACACGGACCTAAGGATAGTTTTTAAGCAACATAACACAAGTTTTTGAAAATTGTGTTAAATTTTATACTGTATGCTCTAGGTATGCAATATGAAAATATGGTATGGTTGCTGAAAAAGTTCTTAAAAATGATAATATTTGGATCTTACGTACGAATAAAAAAATAGATTATACCAACACTTGCATGAAAAAAATTACGGCCTTAAACCATATACGTTTATTTTAATTACCTGGTATAAGAAATAAAATCATCATTTAGTATTTATTAGTCTTTTGTTTGATTTTAAGTAGGTATCATTTTTTACTTTCGTGTTAAGTGCATCGTAGGTACCTATCTCTTTTGAATTTTGGATATTTTCACAGAACAGTTTTGTATCTTAGTTTCAGGTCTGAGGTATGAGCTTTAAATTTTAATTTAACGTCCGGAATAGACACTAAAATATTAACCACTTTAAAAAACGATAAAGTTTAACCTTGCCGTGACTTTATTCCTATTTATTTAATTATAAAGTTGTAGGTACCTATATTTTATTACAACCATTTTTATTATATTTCAAATCACCTAAGATAATCTTGCAATGGTAGCAAAATAAGCTTATTTTGCCAAAGTTCAATACCTAACCAGAAGGCATGTTGCCTATTCCAGGGGGGTGGGAGGACGGAGGAGTCACCCCCTACCCTTAACTATTGATCGGCTTGTGTTTCACCGCGCATGCGTGCTTCATAATGCAGTTTGAAACATCTTAGAGCTTTTAAAGAAAACTATACCAACCTATATTGTCTAAACCTCGTTCGTAGTAGTAGATGGATAGTACTGGCTGGTAATATTAGGATTAGAAAAAATTACAAACAGAATTTGGTCGTTATTAATTTTCTGGATGATTAGTTTTCCGTTACGTGCCCAGATGTCGTTAGGGGCATATGTTGCTTGAGTTCCTAGTTTGAATAGCTTATTGGGTTTAAACATTTTACGCAGGTACCTACTCATCAATGCTATTTTTTACCTTTTATCGCTTAGTCCCAACAGCAGTTGTAGCTATCCTACTTGAATACAACCTAAATACCAGTGTTTCCAAAAATAATTGAGGTAAAAATATACTGAGTATGTAGGTATAAAATAAGAAGAATTTTTTCCCTTTACATTGTAGCGAACTAGTTTTTTATGATGGTATCGACTTAGTAATTCCCGCATTGTACCCAAATAAATAGATTCCAATCTTCAACGTTTCGTATAAAAAGGTGAATGCTCTTTAATTCTCGTTAAGGTTACCAAAAATAAAACGACAATAAATATAACATTTTATTTACTCCAAAACTCGCTCATCCAGTATAATCTCGTATCGATTCAAGTCTTCAATACTGATCCCTCTCGTTATATCAATTTAACTTTATTACATACAAAAGCAAGCCCTACCTCATTAGCATACCGAACCTATTCAACAATAATAGGGTAAAACAACCCTTTTTGAATTAAACAAGACCCGAGCCCTTTATTGTTAAGTCCTTTACCCTTTTATTGTATCAGTTCGGAGGACCGGTATTATAATTAAAATCTTTCAAGAGTGACATTTATTGGCGCCGCTACCCTACTTTATAAGGCAATTTTGTTGAAAATATTTTGTCTTTTTCTTGTAATAAAACTGTGTGATTGGATGTGGAATTACTTATAGGCTTCGGTGTTAATGAGACGAGAGGCAGAAATAAAAGAAATCCAATGGCGGGTTTTATGATTTGGTTTAAAATGATTTGATAAAGTGGGATCTCTTTCTTTTGTTGTTGCAACAATCTTCTGTAGTTATTTTAAAGTAATCTAATTGAAAATTATAGTATTAAACATCGAATTTATTAAAATAATATATACAGGTGTAATATAACTTAAGCAACTTATATTTCTGCAATTCAATGTCTACAATCAAAGCAGTTACAAATAACATCTTTGTCTGAACAAAACAAGAATTTATTTTCAATTTTTGTTAACTGCTCCGTTGTCTCCCGACGATTTTCAATCTCGTCTCGCAAACGCCGACGCTCCCTGAAAAAAAAACCGTTTATTAAAATCCCTCATTAAGCTCCGAAAGCAAACATTGAAATTCATAACCCGCCAACACAAACAATGAACTCATTCTCATCTGGCTCTTGTAAACAATGTAATATTCTAAGCGTATTGTATAGCTTAATGTAAACCCCAAAAACCGGGGATTCTGCGTTATTGCTTTTCCCTCCCAACCCTGAGGGGGGTGTTAAGGGGGTCTCTTAACAAGATTACATTTAAGATAGAACGGCTCAGATAATAGCAGCCGGGGTAAGCCCGAGATGCTATTTAACGAAATTAAATTTGGTCGGATGTACTGTCGGTGCAGAAGCTGTGTACAGGGATTCAGTCTACTCGGAAAAACTTCGTTTTGTAACGTTTTTTTAAAAGACTGCACAAATGATGAAGTTTTAGGATTTAGACAGTGAGTTATGAATTTTAAATTTGTTAGATAGCTCAGAGATAAGCTCTTGTTATCTATGATTAACTTAATTTTTAAATTGAAAAGTCAATACTTGAATTAGTGTAATGTACCTATATCTAAAATTTCTAAATGAACTAGGCCGTTTTACCAAAAATCAATAAATAACTAAACTGCTCTAAACTAGTTCAAAGAAATTCAAAATTCAGTTTGCGTTTCGATATAACAATAAAATGGATCTGCCTGTGTATCCTTCCGTAATAGCTTCTTATACGTGAGTAGAATGCTTTATTTATTTAACGATATCCCACCTTAAACTATCACGAGAAATACTGCTGCCTCAAACATATAAAAAACAAAACATAAAGCTCTTAACATCTTGATTAGATTTTGTTTCTGTTTGGAAACGCCAAGGCACCTAAATATATGTGGAATTACTGGGAATCGAACCCGTGTCACAAGATCTGCGATATGACTCATTTATTCTGAACTGCGCACGATTCTACGAACACATTCACATACCACCTCGATATACTGTACCAAGAAACTACCCAATATTTCACTCATTTTTTGCTAATCCCGTAGGCGGTCCCGCACTATGATATATCTCTATTCCGACCACCATATTTCTTATAATTGCGGTAAAAACAAGGGAAAAAAGGCCTCGCATCGAGATAAATCTTCTCGAAATCCACTTTTATATATTAAGTTGTATGACAGCTTTACGAGGCGTCCGCTCATTACCGAGGGCCGCTTGATGAAAAAACTTTTCCTCTTTACAACATTAATTGCATTAACCCAAACTTTGGTACTCAAAGTTTCTTTGCATTTTTATGGAGGGGGTGGAAGGGGCCACGTCTAGGCACTGATAAGAAAATGTCGAGTAATATAAGCTGTAAAAAGCTGGGAGACATCACGTAGCAAAAGTCTCAAGTTTTATGGCGGCAATTCGGGTCCTGCACAAAAGAAATGCTGGCGTCGACACCGGGACGTGCCGGGGCGCTCCTTTCTTACATCTTTTCTATTCACTGCACAATTTTATGCCCAACGCTATCTAACCAGATACCTACTTGGAAAAATACCAATTCGCTACTTAGGCCTTTTTCTTTACAAAACGTGTTACCAACTTTACAGCTTTCGCAGCATTAATTTTCACTACTTGCGTGTGATATCACGTAAGAATTTAAAGTATCACATTTTAAAACGTACTTAATGTAAAGTTATTTACAATAAAACGCGGACAAAATGCCTTGCATAAGCTGGCCGTGAAACACGCTCAGCGTCCATCGTATTGCCATAATCGGATATAATAAAGAAGATAAATAATTGATTATTGCATTTTGAGTTTTTATAGCTACAATTTTATAAACTTACATTGGCTTATTTACTGCTACAGTACACCTACACTTCATAAAGTAGTATGACGTAAATAAAAAGTTTTATTTTAAAGTTTAATATTGTGTTCAGTGGTGTACTAAAGCGAAATTGTCTTTAATTACTCTAAGCAAGGCTTTTCTTGTAGTTTACAGTATAAAGTTTAAATGTAGAATAGATTTTTTTTTTATAAGAGAACCTAGCAAACGAGCAAGCGGGTCACGTGATGGTAAGTGATCACCGCCGCCCATATTCACCCACAATTACATATGCATTGAGGGTGCGTTGCTGGCCTTTAAGAAAATTGGGCACCGGATATCGCACTGACCGAACGAAACGCAGGAACATGGTCCCTACTTCACGTCGGGTTTCTGTGCGACGGTGGTATTTCACCGGTCGAGTCAGCCCAGTAATAAAAGGTATTAATCTTTCCTTGATTAACACTCATAAAACCACGTCAATTATAAAGTTTCTTGCTCAAATTACTTATTGCGTGCTACAAATTTGAACGCAAATAAATTTATCTTTTTCCAAATCACCTCATATTTCATTCATACCTATAGGTATGCATTTTTAAATCATTTTTGACAAACTTTAAACATATTTATTTTTAGTTACTTAATTCCATGGCAGGTGTAATTCGGTTGCGATAGTAAGAAATAAAATATATGAAATCAAAAGTGAAAATGCCCCTTTGGCATCCCATCTAAGCCCGTTGCGATCGCTTGCTATGCTTTAGATATTTTTCGAGGCTTCTGTCTACTGACTAATTTTCATACACTCACACGTATATTCGTGTAATCATAAATAATTTCAGCGTTAACTTTCAAATGTTGACAATGAAAATAATTCATGCACCTATATACCGCCGTGGTGTCATATAACTAAACATTGACTTAGCCAGGAGCAGAATAGTGATTTACAAGTGTTAAGGTTAAAGTTAGTAAGTGGTATGTAATTAACGTTAAACTCGTTTTAATAGCACTCAAAGGTATACTCCGTAGCTAAGGTAGCTTCGGAATGCAAATACAGTAAATAAGTAATGTTTTGTTTTCCAAATAAACCTAGATTTACGCACGGCAAACACATATTTCGTTAGTAATTACTTAAAAAGAACTAATTTCGGGCTTCATATATCTAAAGCGGTGTAAATCACATAAAAACAAAAAAGCATCGGTGGGTATCATCTTTATTTTTACTTTAATTTGCGAGCGTTTAAAACTCAACTCTGTTAAAGTTGGTTACGGTTTATTTTAAGATGTTTTGTATTATGTCGCTTATGTCTATTTATGGTTTGAGGGGTGTGTGTTGGATTAAAGGAAAAAGCTCGTAAGATACGCAAGATATGGACACATGTGGCTGTTTGTCAGTGAGTTTACGGGACGGATCTAGTTACCTAAAATAATACTGAGAAAACGAATTTAAAATTTAATATTGAGACAAGTCTTCTTATATAAAAGATGCTTATACCTATTGCATGATTAAAAAAATATAAAAATTCGGATTTAATAAAATAGGTGCTTAAACTGCCCTAAATAGGTAACTCAACTGATTAAGAAACTGAAGCATTCATTTTTTATATCAACGGATAAAGAAATGAAAGTTAAAATATTTACAAAATGAACTGTATGAAATTTATAATTTATATTTGTTCATATAGGTAATATTAACTGGTATGTTATTAGTTGTATTTTTATGAAAGTTAGAGTCGTAAACCAGATCATATCGTTTAGTTAATGTTTATAGCGACAAGCTCATAATCTGTACGTAGTGAAAGAAATCATTTTAAATTGATATTTTATATCGTTTATTAAGTTTAAGTCAAAGATAATTAAATACATTTTCCTTGATGTCTTGGTGAAAATATATAACAATTTTAATTGACTTAGTTAACATGACATATGTTATGTATTCAACACGGTACCTACTATGAAAACGTTTTCAAGTATTAAAAAAAACAAGCAGACAAAATTTTACTGTACACAAAATCATAACTCTTAGGCTTTAGATTTTCGACCACACTTTTGTTTTTTCTTTTAAAGCGAAACCGACCTTAATCCCACTTAATACTTGGCTTTACCTCGCATTATATTTATAGTGAGGCATCTAATCCGAGAACACATATGCCACAGAGCGCGGAGGGCAGGTGGGCTCATAAAACGTATGTTTTATAGTAATAATGTACCACCGGCACCTTATTCAACAATATTATGATTCTAAGTATATACGTACACACGCGGGTGTAAATTACGACCTATTTATTAATTCAAAAAAGAAAATGAGCTAGGAGAGTAAGGATAACTTTTCGACTTTTATCCACAACAGAAGAAGGCTACGTTTTTTTCTATTTTATCATTTTATCCACTTTTAGCTATGATGTCAGAAAAGTAAATTATATATTAGTTAAAAGTAAATTATGTTAATCCTAAACATGGAAAAAAAACTAGATATTACACTACTGAGATAGGTATGTGAAAACAACTAAAAATCAAATATTCAGTTTAACTCGTATTTTGATGAGAATTGATTAATTTTTGTCACATATGATTGATCTCAAGTTCGATTTCAAAGTTGAGAGTGATTTATAAATGCGGGCCTTAGTTTAGCTCCTATCAATATCAAACTATGAAAAAGCTCTCGATTTTCTTTCATTCTCAAATTCTGTAGTAACCGATAGAATCGATACTCGATACAATAAAATAGGCTTGATTCACGAATACCGGCATAAAACGACGGATTCGCGGCTGAAGCTTGCGACTGATAACTGTATTTCGACACAGTAGTGCATCTAGTGTAGTTACTTGAAATATGATTTCCTATTGGCCGCCCGCGATTCCGTTCGCGTAGAAGTCGGTTTCCCGTGGGAATGAGAAGTTTTCCCGTGGTGAAAAGTACCCTTTATGTTATTCTGATATATAGCCTATATTACTGTAAAGTTTCATCAAAGCCAGTCCAGAAGTTTTTACGTGAAAGAGTAACAAATCACACAATCTTTCACGTTTATAACATTAGTACCTAGGATTTAAAGACGAACGAGTTTCAAAAGCGATTATAATTTACTGGATGAAATTCGCATGGTTTTGTTTTTTAAATACACACTCAGCTACATTTTTATACGCTAGCTGGAAAGAGAGGTATTTATTTTTTGTTAAATTTTGCAGTTGTATATACTACCTACTAACTTCAGATGCACAAACTGTATTAAAATTTGCGAGAAAGCATTAATGCAGTTAAGCTATTGTTATTATCAGTAAAAGTAAATGTCTTTTCTGTTTCGTATACTACGTATCTTCGCTAGAAGGGTTCCAACTTTTATAGCTAAGTATTAGCATATAAAGTAACCATTGAAGAAAAGCGATCTCCGTTTTGTGTTTTTTTTCGCATTCATTGTTATGTAGCCTTAGGGCCGAGGGTCGGTTTTACGAGTAACAATGCCTCGGATTTTAAATAAACCAACTTATCAACAAACTTTTGTTTTTATGATTTATTTTGGGAAAGGAAACCTCTTTGTAATGTTTTGATTGTTACAAATTACGCGCTCCGCCATTTGCATAACGCGATCATTATCGGCCTTTCCTAGAGTTGTAAATCAGTTGTTTGTCAACACTAAAGTAGTAACAACAGAAAGTTTAGTTACAATAAATTAGATTCAACGTCTGCTGTCATATGAGAATTAATGTTCTTTTTTACTTCCAGATTATATGGATTCGGCAACACCAAAGAATGAAATAAACTGGTGAGTTTGATCATTATATTAAAACCTTTAAGAGATTCCAGTGCGCTCTGCTCGTTCGAAATTTAAAATATGTATGAAGAGGCGTTCACTTGGCGAGTCTGGCAGTCAATAAAAAACCTTACTTAATTGGGAAAGATAAGCCGAGGCAAGGAGGCTACACCCAGAGGCTTCATAAAATGACTATATTTATTATTATGTAGTCTCCTACGGGTCTTGGGGATTAAAAAATAAATAAAAAAACTTGAAATTCCGAATCTTTAATCTCGGATACGAATGAAGTCGAATACTTTATGGGATACAAAGTTTCTGTAATCGAAAAATGTTTTGATTTAGTTGTCCTGGGTTTTTTTGTGGTTTTAAATAAATTAAAACTGTAGGTACCTAATAAAGATGTAGATGTGTAAAATACTATTTTAAAGGTTACCTATGTGGCTACAATGCTTCCCTACTAATATTATAAATGCGAAAGTAACTCTGTCTGTCTGTCTGTCTGTTACGCTTTCACGCCTAAACCACTGAACCGATGTTGATGAAATTTGGTATGAAGAAAGAACTGAACTTGGGAAGGGACATAGGGTACTTTTTACCGCGGGAAAACTTCTCATTCCCACGGGAAACCGACTTCCACGCGAACGGAGTCGCGGGCGGCCACTAGTTAGATAATAAAAATAAATAATTTATTTTATGTGAAATAAATATGAAGCAAATCCTAAAATTTGCAATTCTTATTTTTTTGTTAAGTCTCTTATGATTTTCGGTGATATTAAATTGATGTGCAAACCGGCCTTTACTTTCAAAACTGTTTCAAATTAAGACACATTTATTTATCGAGTGTTATAACAAACTAGAATCTTCTTAATATTAATTGCGTGATGATGTTCTGATTTTCAATTTATTATATTGTAAATAAGAAACTAACAGCCGCTTCTATCTCGGGTTAAAATTGCGTTAACTTTGTTGCGTTATGTCAATTGTGAAAATAAACGCCACCACGGCTCTAAGTGATAGTAATGGCAGTTTTTATTGGCACAGAGATTTATTTTACGACAGTATTTGTTAAAGGTTTACAGTTGAATACAAATAGTTTGCTCGGCTTTCATAATTGACGAATTTATAGGCAAAAGAGTTGGATCAGGTGGTTTTTAAAGTTAGAACAATAGAACGACGAATAACGTTTTGAATTTAGGTATTTTGTATCAATTCTGTTGGGTGTTCAATTTTTTTTAATATGTATATCTGTGTGACCAGTATTAACGCCATTTATCAAAGAGTTTATATAACAAAGTTCCTAGTACTAGGTATGACATTTTCCTGAGTCATATATTTTCCACACAGCCAGACATAACTTCTCGAGATCGCAATAAATCTCTTGGCATTTCGACAAACCCACGAAGTCAATCTTCAATCTGATTTATTTATACAAATTTTTAATATCATCCACATTTATTTATAAAAACGTAACCGTAAATAAAGCTCGTAAATTCTGCAGATACCTATATCGATGGTATAGGTGTATCTAGTTTTTAGAGTTATCTCAAAACAAAGATGTCATCAAAAATTCAGCATGTGACTCCAGGGATGTATCCAATAAATCAGTTTTACAGCATGCCCGTGTCATTTCAGTCGTCGAATGTCATAAAATGATAATTTTACGATACTCCCCTTCCGTCTTCAGGAGTTTATGACAATTGTGAAATGTATCGACAGTTTGGGTTTCGGCTCTCGGTCTAAGTTTTATTTAGAAACTTTAAAGTTCTTTATTGCTTTGTTTTTAAGGTTTAGATTCGTTTGTTCTGTCTGAATGGTAGTTGTATTGGTATATTTTGGGAGAGGTGGCTGCAGGCATCAATCTTTCAGGTAGCCTAGCTGTAAAAGGGAAACTGCTATAATAATGAGTTACCTACTTGGTTTATGTGCTAGCTTATGAGCATGTTGAAATTTGTCGTCTGTTTAATTAGTGTCAAGAGATATATTACTTAACATACCTTTGAGGCAAAACAAATAACTCTGTTACCTTATGTTTGTAGGAAACAAAATAATTAAAGTATGTATGCTTTTGAAAAAAAAATAACGTACAAACCTATTTATTTTAAACTTAATATAATTCAATAAATAGTAAAGCATTTTAACCCATGCTGTAAAACATTTTGTACTTTCCATTAAAAAACTAATTTCCATAAAATTCAATAGAAATGTCTAAACGACAATCGATTATGACCGTCACAATTGAAAATAATTACTTATCTTCGTAAATTTGGTTAACATAAGAAAGAAAGTATTTCGTAAAGTTAAAGTACGTAACTGTGATGCAAATTAGGCACTAAGGTTGCTATGTTAGTAAACAATTGGTTTACAGTTCAATAAATCTGTTATTGTCGGAGTTTTGGGCAATTATCGCAATGAAAGTGTGCCTGCGGACTTTAAAGTTAAACCGGGTTTTAGAAGTAAGTACCTACATTGAGGGCATGTCTGATTTAAAATTTTATTACAGCATTTATAGAAAATTGAGCTTTAGTACTAAGTATACTCAAATATGCAACAAACTATAATTTAGATGAAATTTGACATTTTATAAATCAGCAACTACAATTTTATATAAAAATCCTTTTTTTGGTCTTGTATTGAAATTCAATACAATGGGCTTTAGAGTTTAACAATAACTTATTCATCTCAGTCTGTTTATAACAAATAGTTACAAGTATAGGTACATATTCATGAGTTTAAAATTACCCAGCTCGGTTTCGCTTCAATGGCGTTCGGCGGGAACGCACAGTCATGGCGGCTAAAGGCATGTGGCGCCAAAATTATCGCCGTCGCCATTTTAGTCACAGCTCACAAACACAGAGATATTCAGAAGCAAAACTAGTGCTGCCAAATTATGTATTTAAATCTTTTGTAGACGCGTAAGATTTTCGGTTAGGATTCCTTAAGTACAAATAATATTTACGACGTAATACTTACTGCAGTAATTTTACATTTCTGAGACATTCGTAAGACAAGATAATGAGTTTCGTTTGTAATGAAATTCGTAACGAGTCGCCTAACCCTGCCTTAATGAGCGAGATTAAGACGTACGGTACCCATCAGGGGCATAATGTGACCCTCCCGAGAATACAGGGCCATTAAGGTCCCTCTCATCATTATGGATGTGAACAAGGTATGAGAGGGCAGATGCTAAACCCCCCTAATGACCGGACCCTTTTAGGTAGACATCCGAAAATAAGCGCCTACGTGCTTAAACACAGCAATATTCAGAGATAACGTGTACATTAGAATATTCTCATTAAAAATAAAACAACCACAGACTTAATTGCGCTTCGAGTAGACCACCTACGTATTTAAAATTATTCATAAGGGCTAATGACTTAAAATCTCTTTTAAAGTATTCATCTTACAGATAAGCTTGCATAGCGCTATCATCCCATAAGCCATCATACTATTCTAATAAAGAGCGTGTTTCTTGAACCGGTTCCGTGCACACATGCGTAGCTTTACCGGTCCCGCCGTATGGATTAAACGCGGGAAGCAGCGTACGTCATAAGCAAGATGGCTGCCTCGGAACAAGTGAACAGTGAGTTACGGCCGAGGGGGGCTGACGGGGGGTCCGGCCGCCAATCACCGCGCCCCGCTGAGCGAGCGAGCGAGACGCACTGTATCTGCCTCTCGCTCCCTTTCCCGCCAACTCTGCTCTTTCGTTTTACGATCGTACGTTGTTTTTCTCCGCGCTTTTTCCTGTGATATTTTTTTGTTAGAAACTGTTTTGTTTGCTTTGTAAGGAGTGCTCGGCACAATGTATTTTTTACTGTTTTCCCTGTGTCTGACTTGAATGTATTGCTTTCTTTTTAGTATTGCGATACTTGCTATGGCAAATAAATCAACGGTTTACGATTAAGTTGCTAATGGTTCTTGATGAATGATAGAGACTGAAAACATTTAAGATGATACGGGTAATTGATATTACCTATCTGTACCTTGTTATTGCTCGTTATTATATTATTTAGATTTTCATGAAAAGTTGGAAATTTATCCGCCGCCGTCGGAAAATTTCAGATGGCAGTAGAAAAACAATGTGAAATCTAAGACTAATCTTCATCTAAACTATATTTTATGGCAGTAGAAAAAAATGTGAAATCTAAGACTTTTTGTTATCCTTCTGATTTTTGTAGGTACCTACACAATGCATCGCGGGTCGATAGTTTCCTCATTAATACCTAAAAATTTTCATACTCAACGACACATACCTACAATAATTGTCTGAGTTTAGTTAGTAAGACTTATATTTTATTTTTCTTCTTTCTTTTTTGGTTCTCGTAAAAAGTTGCCACATCTGTTAAAAATAAACCTAAATATTTCGGAACTCATTACTTATTCTTGTAACTAATAATATCCCAGATCAGTTTGGTCTTGTTATGTCTTACTTGACATATTTATTATTTTTAGGGGAGAGAATTCTGTCTGACATAATATTACCTTTAAGATCCATAAACAAGGTAGAGTCGGCCACAAAAATAAAATATTATAAATCTTGACTTAGACCGACTGTAGCTAGACAAATATATTAGATTTTTATTATATTTGATTACAAAACCATACACAGTCACTGAAAAGAGTCTTTAACAGTTATTTAATAGGTGCTCATAGGAAATTAACCATTTACTGAAAATACCTGACTTTAAACGTCTTCACTTTATAAAACAGTTTAAATTAACAGCTTTTTACAAATATGTTCTAGTTAGGGTTCCGTACCTCAAAAGGAAAAAAAACGGAACCCTTATAGGATCACTTTGTTGTCCGTCCGTCCGTCCGTCTGTCAAGACCCTTTTTCTCAGGAACGTGTGGAGGTATGAAGCTGAAATTTATATCAATTACTCAGGTCTACTGTCCCTTGAAGCTGTGAAAAAATCAAACTTCTAAGCCAACACAATCAAAAGATACAGCCGTTTATGCCGCAAATTTTCGACACTTGCAAGGGAATCAAAACCTACAGGGTGCTTTCCGTGAACTCAGAATCTTGAAATTTGGTACGAAGCAACGTCTTATAGCATAGATAAAGGAAAAATTACGAAAACCATAAATTTTTAGTTACATCACCTAATATATTTTTTTTAATAATTTTAACCTTACTAACCATTTCCTCATAAACGCGTAGAGGTATTAAATTGAAATACATACCAAATACTCAGGTCTATAATACCTTTAAGCTGTAACAAAAACAAACTTCTATGTCAACGCAATCAAAAGAAACAGCAATTTAAGCTGCATATTTTGAAACTCGCAAGTACTCGCAAGGGAATCAAAACCTAAAAGGTACTTCCAGTCGACCTAGAATCTTGAAATTTGGCATGAAGCAACGTTTTATAGCACACATAAAGGAAAAATTGCGAAAACCTTAAATTTTTAGTTACATTACAAAATATATATTTTTTAATAAATATAAACTTATTACTTTTTTCCTCATGAACGCGTAGAGCTATCAAGTTGAAATTCATATCAAATACTTAGATCTAATTGCCTTTGTGAAAAAAAAAACTAAGTCAACGCAAAAACGCAAAACGCAAAAGTACAACCATTGATACCGCATATTTTGAAACTCGCAACTACACGCACGGGAATTAAAACCTAAAGACCACTTCCCGTTGACATAGAATCTCGAAATTTGGTAAGAAGCAATAGCTTACAGCACAGGTAACAGAAAAATTCCGAAAAGCTTAAAATTTTAAGTAGTTTTTGCAGGTTTGTACGGAACCCTCGGTGCGCGAGTCCGACTCGCACTTTGCCGGTTTTTTTAATATTAGAATCAAAGGTCATTAAAACTTGGGTTATCGTTATATTTGTACCTATTAGTAGGTAATTATATAAACCTATTATATATAGTAGTTATATATGAGTTTCTTTGTTGACTCTACAAAAAAAATCAACACCTTATTTGGAAACTTTAAGGTTCTATTAAAAGAATCTCATAAAAACAACTAAACAAGGGTTTCGTTGACTTTATAAAAAAACTGATTATCAAATATAATATATAAAAACTGAAGGTTCTATCAAAATATTTTATCTGTATCCAGCATAGAGATGTTAATGAATTAAAAAAACGTTTGAAAGCAGTAAAAAGTTTAAATATGTTTTTCTTGCTAGCACATTGTCAACTGACCAGCCTACTGTGTAATTTATTTCTACGGCGATAACTATATACAATAAGATAAAATCTTATTTTTAATTATGTTGACAGCAGTATTCAATTAACGCAGGTTTTTTCGATATTTCTGGTTTTGAGGCTACCCAATAAAATACGTGAGGCAAGAATAGTAACTGTGCAATTTAGTTAAAAGATGTATTGAAAAAAAATATATATCAATATGCTGGTATTTATTCGGAATAAAATAAATTAAGTAATTAAGTGCACACAAACTGGATGCAACGGCCAGCCACTCTTTAGTATTTTTTACTGCCGCTATAAAACGTCGCAAAACAAAATGTGATTCATAATTTTAATTAAAGCAATTTAATATAAAACCTAAGTGAAAGTGCAGCATTTTAGTGTTGTTAGCATTTTAACTTTTTAAAGTACCTATCCCTTTTAAAAAGCTGGTATATTTATAAATAGCGGGTAGATTTTTCACCTCATGTGTTCAAGTCGAGGGTTAGTTTATACAAACGCGTTTGACAGCTGCCAGAGGTAAAATTTAAAATCGAACCAGAAAACTTTTTTAGGGCTGGCAGCTTCCAATTTATTTTCCTTTTTTTGGCTCAATGCTGGCTGGTAATAATTGAGGTTGTGTTTAAATAGTTTGAATTCATGTTTCTCGTACCTATATCATATAGGTAATGAAACCTGAGCTATATCAATCAACAAAAGAATAACGACTTCCCACTCGGCGTGAGTACAAACCGTATAACTACTTACAATAATCAGTTAATTGCAAATGGAATGCACAATGATTTATTCTTGTAATAAAGTCAATTAAATGTCTACTGGCTATGGATTAAATGGCAACAGTTAATTGCACTGAACTCACTGAGTGTTATGCAGTTTTTATAAATTGTTTTATTTATGACCCTTCAGTATCTGCTGCCTACCTACCTCCTTATCTAATTTGTACTACTACCTACTAATAACAAGAATATAAGTGCAAAACAAAGTAGGTACAAGGACCTATCATCTAAATAGTTTTTACATATAGCTTTCTTTTACATAAAACGATAAATTATTATAAAAGAAGAGTATGTATAAATTTACAGCAAAAAACATTTTTAGACACTACTCAATCTATAAATTTGATACCTCAATACATTGTCAATAGAATCACCTTACATAAAAACATGCAGTAGTAAAGTGCCAGCCCTGTACCCCCGCGATCTGGCCGGAGGTCGTCGCCCGCCTGCGCCCGCGCTCCCGGCGACAACGCGACGCTAAATCTCAACCGTACCGGCCCGGGTTATTTACGAAGAGAAAGCTGAAACACGACAATGGCTTCGAAAGGTCACTCCTTTCAGTTTATTAAGGCAGAATATTGTAGGGTTACTATAGGTACAATAGCAAGTGTGTTTTTTATAAAGGGACACTTTATCATCGGATTACTTAGACTTCAATTAATAACCGCAATTCGTTTGATAAGTGAGAAAGAAATATACTTATTGCGAATATACTTATTGAAAATATAGAATTCCTGGAAAAGGTCACAAAGATCATCCTTATTCAGTAGCTGTTTATTTTATTATTATGTAAAATAAATATAAAACTTAAATGTATTATTTGCATCTAAAGATGGCGACTAAAAACATTTGACCTTTTGAATTAATTTAAAATACATTAAGATCAATATTTTCATCAACTTAAAATGAAAAAGATAGGACATTGTCAGTTTGTTTCCGGCTTCTAGTTAAATATTTAATTAACACATTAACCTTGATTTACAAAAGATAAAAATGTAATTCCCTTTTGATAAAATGGCGGTGGGCTTTTAAAGTCTAAACTATGCATTTATTATTCCAACTTCAGTTAATTTAAAGGTTTTCAGTGCATTAATTATATTCGTTAATTAATTTAAGAGGGCTTATAAACGTAATTTACATTTAAGTATGGCGTGAAAGCAGGTGTCATGAATCTTGGTTCTAATTTGTGAATAAAGAAATGAAATATTTTCGAAAAAATGCTGATGGCTTTGTATAAATAATTGAATAACTGAATTATGAATAAATTTAAATTAACAAAAGGTACATCACTAAAATCCAAGTTATAGGGATGGGCAGGACGATACTTCAGCTAGGTTTAAATTAATATATTTTGAATTTATTTCTAATGATTCGGCTGCTTGTAATAAATAATTGATTTTCTTTTTCTGGGCGGTGTCAAAGAAGTAACCTAACTAACCTAACCTATTGATGTTTCTTCTCCTTTTTCTGGTTTAACCAAGAGTAAGTGGCTACACCTAGTTCTAACCGGCTAAAACTAGGTGCAACCGCGCTTCGGGTTTTAGCCGTAACATATATACTGGACTGCTGGATGGATGGATGGATCTGGGTTCGATCCCCGGGTCGGGCCAATTTAGTAAAAATGGTTTTTCGAAATTGCCTCGTGTCCGGGTGAAACTAGGTTCTCCCCTGGTTCATTGTGTGGTGCCTGTACAAGCTTTGCTTAGTTTAGGGCCACACGGTTGGTGTGTTAGTCTGCAGATTTATTATTATTTATTATTATTAATATATTTGCTCCAACCATTTTGTAAACTTTGTTATTTCCACCTACCCTTTATACCGTAAATTGATGCAGCTATCTTAAAGAATTCAAAAAACTGGTCCACTAATTTATACCTCCGTTGAAAACTAATTATGTTTCCAATCTCAATAAATTTTGGGAGTACAGTTTTGACGTGTGAATAGCCTGAAGAGCTAGAATAGATAGAATAGGGCGGTGTTACAGAAATTAAGACATTCCGTCGACCACAAGCGAACAAAACTCGAGGTTGGTATATTAACATTTATAGTGTAGGTACTATAAATAAATACCGGCCCGCACACACGTGCACAATATGACGTTTTATTTTATTTTTACACGGGCAACCGCGGCTGCGCGCTGTAATTTCGCGTTGCTCGCCTCGCGCAGGCGCGTACGCACGCCGGACCAAGATGGCGGCACATTCGAAGTTTGAATAAAAAAAGAAAATTGTGCAAAAGCGATAAGCGCGGATTTGGTTCGACATTCGATGTACGTAATCGATTTTTGTTGACATTTAGTTGAGTGAATCAATTGTGTTGACCTCGTAAAGTATTTATGACTATGATTCAGTTGTGTGCGGCAATTAGCAGGTTTATGGATGATTTGTAAGTTAACTATGCTTTTTATCAAGTTTTATAATTCGTTTTTTGCATTTTTTTTCACTGGTAAGTTCTGTTCTAAAGTGGTTGATTAAAGAATGATATAGTGTTTTTTTAAATATGTCTATTTTTTTAATTTTATGTAATCCTATCAAGAGCTTTTCCGTAATACAGATAGGTAAGTAGTAGGTATGCTGAATAACAAATCATTTATATTCCTCCCATTTATGCGGATGTGACGAAAAAGCTCATCATATTAATCTTTAACATAAATATGTACAGGAAATAGCTAAAATTCCTACCAGATTATGCTTTTGTAGAGTTAAATTTTATCTACCTCGGCGAGTACCTATCAGGTTTTTAATGAAATACACATTTAACTACTTTGTGTTGAGTTAGTTGGAACCTTCGTTAGTTTTACAGAAACACAGGTTAAAACAGATAATTTCTAAAGCATGAAATCATGTAATTTTGAGCCTAAATAGTAATTTGATGATAAAACTTTATGAAAAAAATATTAAGTAATGTCCGCCGCTTGAGATCAACGCTTATGGTAACCAGTGAACCCCAGATCTTCGTAATTTTAACACAGGTACGAACGATGGACCATTATAAAGTTTGTGTCATCGTGGCTTTGGCAGGTTAATGGCACTAAAGATGTCTAAGATGTAGCAGCTGATGGTTCAGGCGAGATGATTAACATTGCGGATTCAATTAAATCATTATTTGATTTTACATACTCGTAATGCCCAAATATGAAAGTTTACACGAAAAACTTTAAAGGTAACGAGTTGTCCCCCTGCAATACCCAATTATAGTTTTCGGAAGCGGTCTTTTTACACCCCGAATATAAGTACTCCCTTATTTATGTATTAAATCCTTAACACCATTAAATATTTTAATTAAGTTTATCCTCTAGGTAATATTGAAGCGACTTAATTAAAACTTACTCAATAGGAGTAAAATAATAATTAATTCATAGATAAACCGGCGTAAAGAAGATATTATCTTTATTTCTGAGATTTGAAGGCGTTTATAACATTTTTATGATCTAGTAATCAAGTTTTTGCAAATTCTTCTAGGCTACTTAATTGAATAAAATCTTTCGTAATATATATTAATTTTCGCAATAAATCGGATGGCATATGTAAATAAAATTGATAATCTATACTTTTTACAAAAATGCGTATACAATATGACATTGTTATTTATTTATTTATTATCTACCTAATATTTGGTAAATCGATGTATAATATTTATTACCGAATAGACATAAATCTTATATACTACTAAATACGTATATAATAATATAACCTTCAGCAGACGACGTAGAGTCGGCGGCTATCGGGCTCCAATAGCTTACGCGGCGGTTTTAGGGTTAATGTCCCAAAAGGGTTTGTTCGTAAAAGTAACCATATAGAACTTGGTATATAACTATATAACATTAAGAAATATATTCATAGGATTATAATTATATTCTTTTGTCAAATTTGCCAATATTATTATATACTTTTTTAACATTTGAATTGAACACCCACACAACGCGATTTTCTTATACGCCCATGAAATTGTTTTTACATAATAAGGTGAGCAGTATTTGCGCGTAGATCATGGTATAGTTATCGAATTTTCACACATCTGTGACAAGTTAATAAAAACTGTGTTTTACAATTTACAAATATAAAAAGTAAATACCAGTTTAAAAAAGTACCGAAAGCTATTTTTTTGTTAAAATACATATAATATAATTTGTTACAATTATGAAAATGAATAATATTGCTTACATGATTTAAATAATTTATTGCCATTTTCGCTTTTAAGTGTGTTAATTAGTATTAACCATTTGCAAATATAAATAAGAGTTATTTCATGTTGTTTTCGGGCAAATTAGCGAAATTTGGAAGCCGGCAGGAATTTTTGCAATGTTTCATTTAAATTATTCTTTATATATACGAATAACAGGTTTTGAATTAAGCAAAATACATATTAATGAGGTTTGTTTGAAAAGAAAAATGTAGAAATTATGTAAATGTGTTTGACTTTTGTAAAGTGATATGATGGGTTAATATATTCTATGTGAAAATATGTGGTGGGTATGTTAATTCTTTAGTTCAAAAAAATATGTAAGACAGCATATTAATAGATATCATATATTTATATTCTTATATTTACTTGAATCAGTAGGTAAATTATGTTTATTTTATAACCCTTCTGACTTGCCTAAGATTTTACACGTAGACTTTAGACGTGACTACAAATATTTGTTTCAGGTAACTGTTGATAAAATTCTTAGTAGTGTGATTTAACAATGAATGAATGAATGAAGTAGGCGATTACCAAAATTTTGCTTCTATCAAATATATAAAATGAGACTTTTAAATTTGTAAATGGATTGTTAAATGGCAAGAATATAATACATTTTATTCTATAATCAACAAAGGTTAAATTTATTAAACACATTATTTTATTATTAATACACACATAACTACTAATTGAACAGTTTATGTTTAATGACAAATACAACTGCCTATTTCATTCAGTATCCATCGGTATAATATAAAAGTTATTAAACTAAAAAACTGCAGCCCTATATTTAAAATATAAAGGTACCTAAGTCGTGACGGAATTAATAGTTTTCGTTGATTATTTTAACGTTCGCCTTCCACGCAGTCGTGATCATCGTGATCATGACATCGCGGACACCCTTTATATTTACGTAAATCATTATTGCACTACACTTTAATTGCGGATTCAAGATAGCGGTATAAGTATACAGATAGAACGTATATAACGTAGTATTATATGGAGTGTTCATTAAGTAGGATTTATTGTTAGTCAGATATCGATCTGAAAAATATAAAAACTTTGCGTGATTACGGAATATTTATTATAGGAATGCAGACAGGGTCCGTTTAATAATGTAGGTTGTTGGTAAAAAATTGTGTGATTAATTGTAGTTTTAAACGCATTTTCATTACAGAATTTATTGAAGCATAGCATATTTTCGCTCATACATCGCTTTACTCGTTGATTCCTCTCTTTAACGTCTTATGAAATTTACCTACCTATAATTATTTTCTAACATTATTCAATAAAGTAATATTAAAGTTATAAATAGTACTTAATATTCCATTGAAGTTAGTTTTAAATAATTTTGAAAGAAAACTTTGGAAAAATACTCAGTCACTCCCTGAAATTGCAAAATTTTTATCGTCTACGTTATCGAGGCGAATCATAAATCTCTTTTCGAGTCGTGAGTCGCCATAGTTTGTGCGCATTGCTCCAACACATCCTAAAAAGTGCTTTATTATATTAGTTACAAGATATATTATTGATCGTTTGCTTGTTTGACATGATGCCTTTTGGTATTGAAAGGAATGCTGTGGCATTGTACCAAAGTATTTGCGATTGCACGTAAAGTTCTAGGCGAGTCCAGCTAGACTTATTTACGGTTGAACGTCGCCATTTCGTATCAAATGTGAACTGGAAAGATAATGGCCGCACTTGAATTATATTCTTAGTTTTCAGCTACGCCAAATCCAATATATAGTAATCGAAATTACCAATAAAATTTATATTAGTTTTAGAGCGCATTTTTCTATGTTTAGTTTGGTATTTTCTTTAACTTATGTATAAAAATTTGAGATTAATTTTGAGGTTATAGATTTATTATAGACTGAGAAAAGGAACGCGGGTCTCCGAGCATTCTCCTTTTCCCAGTATCTATAACTTCAAAATTAATAAAAATTAGCATTTTAAATGCAAAACTAAAAGTAAATTCTCAATTTAAGATTAGTTTTGTGACTTGGAACCTACGATAAGAAGGCTGTTAGTCATTGCACCCATTTATTATTGTTATAGTACTTTGAACTGACTAATCACATGATAAATTGAATTTTATTTTATCCGGCATGACTTTAATATTTTTATAACTTCCACTGGCATTGACATATATTTTTGATTTGTATCTAGGTATATTGATTACTTTATACGGTACCGTTTCCGACATTTATAAATAATAAAGTATTCGTACATTTCAGTAATAACCATGTACATTTTTATTTTGATCGTTTGCCTGTGAGTGGTAGATTAGTAGGGGAGCGAGGGGCTTGTTGTTACAGGGGTAAGTAGTAACAGGCTTTTTTCACCAGGATCTTCAACACTATTAACGTATATCTTTGACTCGATTTAACCCATAAACCGCACCTCATCATATTGCCATAGCCAGTGTTCCGCCGGTTGGCGCAGTGAGCAAATGTGAGCATTCCCTTCATTTCTGCCAGGTGATATAAAATTGTACTGTCGTAAAATTTTGGTTTGTGTTTTTAATATTGCCTATTTTCAAATTTTCTACATCTTATTTCCATTCAAATTTATCTATCTCTGATACTGTGTAACAGTTTTTATGATTGCTAAATTGTTTAATTCGTTATCTTGATAAATGTTAAAAATCATACCATGGGGTTAGTTGTAACAAAATCCCGGGGCTTGTTGTAACATGTTACAACATGCATTGTCTGGTATGTGGTGAAGCTTACACAGATACAAACAAAAAAGATTGGATAGAATGTATTAGAAATAAATAATTTAATTACTTACTGTGATTTAAAAGTGCTATTATGATTATAAGTAGTGTTTAACTAAATAAAACTCTTAATTACTTAATTTTTATGTGTTGATTACAAAAAAGTGTATTTGAGTTGATTTTTGATAAGAATTACATAATACTTACTTTGGAAAGATATCAATTTTGTTAAAAATAAATAAAGAATAAATGATTAGAGGTATTAATGTCGTTTTTTATGGTCGTTACTACTTGCCCCGGTAGACGTTACAACTTGCCCCAAGCACGAGGTAAGTTGTAACACCGCACTTCTTTTAGAAAATAATTGATTGTTAAATAATGACCAATAGTTATGATATTATTTTTACTTGATTTGGTAGAGGAAGAGTTACAGTATCCATTAATCTTTATTTAGTAGAAATTGAATCAATAGATCTCAAGATATACTAGTTTTACTGAAAACTGTTACAACAAGCCCCTCGCTCCCCTATGATTCAGATCTTGAGTCATGAACTGTAAATAAAGAAAAATACTTGCTCCCACTGTTGCAATAATAGCAAACACTATTCGTAACATCGAAAATCATCACGATAATTTATAAACATTAATTTTAAAACAAAATAATAAAACTATTATTTTGATCATATATTAAATTTTTAACTCTATTATGTTTAGTTTTTGGTTTCAACACCATTTCATTAAGATTTTTCACAATGTCAATAATATAAGCCCTCAAGCTAAATAAACGCAATCTTAAATTTTATTTAACGAACCCAAAAACATGTTTGTTAAAAAATATAATTAAAGCCTTCATTTGTCAAAACATCGCCAACAGTATGAAATATATAAATTGTATAATTTTATTGAGTCAATATTGTTTAACGATCACGCAGTGGGGTCCAATCATGTTGTATTGGCTCATCTACCAAAACTTGTTGGCGATAATTGAGCTAATATTGACTCTACGAACCGATATTTGATAAATTGTTCGTTGCTTAAATACATACAAAAGTACTTAGTAAGTAATATCATATTTTTATAATTAACAGTAAAATAAAAAGAGTGGTCGAGCATTTATTCGAAAAAAAGATTATCGCATCATTAAGTTGAGAAATTTTTAACAAATTGTAGAAATATAAATATAAATAATCTCTTTTTATTACTCTAATCACACTTTCTAACAACACGTCATTCAAACTGTGACCGCTGATCGGAATACATATTTGAATTAGAAATAAGAAAACCGAATCGGTTACACTAATTAAACAACAAAATTGAATTGATAGCGAGACGAATTCGAAAACACTTCATATAGCGGGTACCAACGGCTTCTCCTATAATGAAATTTGATCAAGCGTTAAATTAAAGGTTTGTGCATTTATCAAGACTGTTCCGTTAATTTAAAATACCTTAAATACTAGTTATTTCAGTTTGATATCAACGTAATTATTCATTATTGGTATTTGTTAAGTACAAGGGAAATTTACTGTTTCGTTGTTATGTAACTGTTTTTATATGATACTGCATAGTACATAAAGCATGACACCGTTGCATACCTTATAAACTATAAACTTCTATTAATTGCGACTGCGTACATCAATCTAGATTGATATTCTTTAGATCTCCGAGTTCTACGAAATATACCTATAATTATAATCTACCTTAAACAGTGCGGGAAATTAACTCTATAATGACTCTGTAGAGTTCACGCCCATATCCAAATAGATGATTAACTCTGCTCACAATTATTCCGTGCGGGTCTCTGCGGGTTTGATTTATTATGATTCGTAGTAATCATGGCGCGACAGCCCTTGATCCGGGATAATTTCGTTTTATGGCAACCCTGATGAACGTCCGCGCGGCCATCTTGGAAACCACGACAATGCGGTTGCGGCCAGTGACAAATCTATTCGTGTCTATGATTCTACCTTCGTTTAAATATAGAATAGCATGTTGACTACATTTTTCATTTAAATAAAGGTATTTATAATAACGTTAACTACTACGTATTACGCTGAAGATTAAGTACCTATTCATTTGGGTCTGTAAATATATACGTCTTAGATTTCTATTAGAATTTCCCAGAGTAGCTCTCTAAGTTCACGTTCCCTTTATGCAAGAAGTTTTACGCCTTTTAAATCTCTCTGAGATAGTTGAAAGTTTTCAGTAATGCCATATCGCTACCTTGACGCAACCAGCGAGTAATAAAAGGAGTAGTAAAGGTAACACTTACACACAAGACTCGTATGGAGAACTGATACTGACTCCTCGTCAAACCGTTTACGACGCTGTCTCCGTCGGGGATACACTGCTCGCTTTACACGCCACGTTCTAACTTCTGCCCAAGTATAAACGTCAGTGTACAACAAACAAAAGCCTAAAACCGGTTGGTAGGGCGTCGATAACAAATCGACGTCTCTACTCAAGCGAACCGACTATCGTGACCATAAAAACTTAACAATCCTACGACATGAACAAACCTGAATATAAATCACATCTAACCAGTACATTATTTATCAAATATTATTTACCCGGGACACGATGGTTGGTTTATGAAACCTTTTCACGCTTGGTACTTTGTGCATAACACACCGGTGACACGCACTCACTCCGTTGTAACTGACTAAACTAACGAACCTTACTAAAACGAAAAGTGCTTATGAAAACGAAAGTTTACCGCAAACCCAAAACATTACACCGAAAGGGACCTATTATGCAAATTCTGGAACGACTCGAAGACAATAACGGATGTAATTGAAGCGTTACCGACGTTTTTGGACGAATTTTGACTGGTTGTGTTTTCACGTGGTGCGTACAAAAGAACACTATAATTCACGTTAATGTGAATCAATAATTTATGCAAAGTTACGCAAAACCTGCTTTGTTGGACGAATTGAATGTACTTTCGGTTTCAGGGTACTGATTAGCATAAGGGTAAAGGACACAATGACCGCCACCCTTTTGTCGAACCCTTTCCGTTTCACTTTTAAAATGGTTTCATTGTTGACATTAGGTACGAGCAATAAATACATCAGGTTCAGAATTTATTTCCAGAGGAGTCCAGTGTATGGTGCAACTTCAGGGCTACAATGTAATATAATGTGTTGAGCTAAAACGAAAAACATGTTTCTTGGCCAAGTAAATAAAAGTTAAAAATAATTTGCAACTATCTCACGCTATGTCAGGTTGAAAAGAAATATTAAATTTCAATTGTGGAACAGCATTAATTTAAAAAGTTGGGCGGCAAACCAATGGTCATATAACTATAATTATTATAAATATAAATCTTTACACCGAAAACCATATAAATAGTAGATAACTGTTTACAAATGATTTTTATCAGTAGCAGATAATGAAAACTTTCACCTATAGAGGAGCTATAACAATGATTGTTGACATGATGTCAGAATTCAAAGATTGATGTCACTCACAAAAAAACATAATAAAACTTTATGTAATCGTGATTACAATACAAAGTGCTACTAATTGGAATTTAATTAAACAATAATCATAAACTAGTCTCTGGTCGCTGATGGTAAAATGGTAGAAATAAATACCAATAACGCACGTAATTATACCGTGTTATATAGTTTTACAGTGTAATAAATAAATTGACTGCTGTTTGTGTAAAATTTTATTACGATTTAAAAGTCGATGGCTGTTTCAAACGAATAATTGATTTATAGCGGTTATTAATGGTAATTTGATGGTTAAATTATCACTGATATCGATAGCTCGGCTGAATAATGAGCGTCATCTAAATCTATAAACGCGCAACTATTGTGGTGGTTACCCTATTTCCTTTTTACCTTGGTAATTTGCATTTTATTGCTGTTTACTGCAAATTATGTGAAAATATCAAAATTACATATTTTCAAAATTCGTTTTGATTAATTGTTCATTGTTATTATTACCCATGTTAATGACCTAGGTATCATTGCAATAAAACAGTATTTTTATCCTTGTAAATATTTTATACGAACAATTATGCCCATCTCGTATTTATTATTATAATAGTGTTAATGAGCTAAGTTTTCTACAAATGTTTAACAAGTGTTAATAACTAATAAAATCATTTTTATAGTACAATAAAAAGCTAAGATTTACGAATGAGCCTTATGTGAAACACCTAGTGCCTCTTGTGTTTTATAACGACTACTAAAACCATTTTTTCATTGAATTTCGTTTATTTTGATTATTATGACAATCAAAGTCAATGGCTTGTAGGATTAAATGTGGTTTTAATAATTTAATGGAGTCGTTGCTGTGTTTTAGTGTTTTTTAAAGCACAATAAAGTAATTTACGAGTGATTTTAAAACTTAATTTTTTGATGGCTCTGTTTGATGTAGGCATTTACATGTTTTTAGTTCCTTATTGTTTGGACGGGTTTTTGTGTCGGTTTTTGTTAACTGGCTTTTAATGTGTTACTTTTTGATTCACTACTCTAGTTTAGGTTTAAGATAAAAATCCTTTTTTATGTAGATAGTTATAGCATGCCTGTTGGCATATACATACCTGAACTGACAAAATAAAAAAATAGCTTTTTACAACATTAAGATAAATGGTCTACATCTTTATAAACACTCGACGGCCCTTTTCAACTACCTAATTAAAAATCTTTCAACGAACCAATTACAAATCTATTAAAACACCAAGGAAAAAAAATGAAGACAAGCTTATCCACTTTATAAAACAAAATCCACGAAGAAATACAGACGGTACAGATAAATTTTATTTAAATCCGAGATTATTTTAAAATTCCTGCCGGCGTAGGCGTCGCTTAAAGAAACATGGCGGCTATCTCATACGCGACCAAATATAGAAAGTTAAATTTATAGCTATTGATAAATTAAAAACCTTCTCAACACAGAGATAGTTGTTGACATTTCATATAAATTCTGGATCAAGAGAATATGTGGAAATAACGCCGTAAACGATTGGACAATCTTGATGACACAATAGTAAAAACAATGCTTTTAAGCTTTATCTTAATGTGTCATAGTTACATATAAAGATAGGTAGCATTTTAACACATTTTTGTTTACCAGGTTTTATACTTATATACCAAAAATACTTTTTCATACGATATTTAGCTCTACTCTGAACAATTCAAAGTAGACTTGTATACGTGTATATTTAGCGTCTTTTACTAAAGATATACCACGAAACTAACTTAATATACCTACCTATAGTCTAACCTAAAAGCTGAATTCGATTTGAAATTTACTCTTTATAGCTTTAAAATGCATGGCTGAGCTGATATTCTGCGTTTAATATCATTGCACGCCGGCTTTTAATAGTTCTGGTTATAAAACTTCTTTATCTAAGCTGCCAGTCACTTCAGGAAAAAAGGATTGACCAATACCTATTTAAAAAAAAAAATTGTTCTTTTGTTTTCTTCTAGCTGGCAGCTTTCAGGTGAATTTCGAAGCCACGGCTCTATTTCATGTTCTTTTCTTTTTTATTTGTTTCTTTTCTTATAACTGGCAGCTTACAGGCTAGGTTGTAATATATTTGGCGCGTTGTAAGGTTGTGCCGTGTAGGTTGGTCTGCGGCCGTGGGAGTGGCATCTGGAACGAACTCGGCCCGGCCAGTCGTAAAGTTTACGGAATTAGTGCCGACCGGGGAAAGAAACGTTACTATAAATATAACTTAGCCTGAGGAGAAATCTGTCGGATATACCCAACGTACGTGGGCAGATTGGATTGAAGTTATGTAGGTTTGCTTATATATTATAGAGTAAACGTATATGTTTCTTTCGTATTTAGTTACTAATGATCGTAATAAATTGTATAATTAAACTTGTATGTAAAGAACAGATATTTAAACCCGTATGAAATGAATTATTTTTATGATCAACCGCGCGTTCGAATAGACCCCCAGGGCTCAATTAGTCTGCTACAATACTTTCATGCGATTCAAAAATATAACTCTTCCAATTTTTCCCATCGTTCGGATCAAATAGGCACCCCTATCTCTATATCGTTTGTTTTTTTACATATAAAAATTGAATAAAGCGGCGGGTGGCTGCCAGTATCGTGAAATTGAATTTGGAATTCCAATTGTGATATGTGGGCGATTCTATTCAATAATTGGACATTATCTATGAAATTAGAAGTCGCAGTATATGTTTTATACCTAATGTAAAACTTGTGATTATTTATAGAAGTATCCGCAAAAATTATTAAAAAATATATTTTTGCGTGGAAAATACGTAGGTATGCATTTTAATATAAGAAAAGTTCAGCGCTAGAGTCGCACAAGATCTACATAAAAAATCTTAATCTTCCCTTTGAACAAAACCAAGAATTTAATGCGACGCGACATCCCTTATTTAAGAACGCCGTCGTTATCTTTTCATACAAGAAGGAACATTCTTATGAAAAATGTATGAGTTGCTTTAAAAAACAGGGAAATATAGCTTTCCGGGCCATTTCCCCGAAACTTCGGTCCACGGAATAATCTCACAGACAGGGGGACCCGCGGCCAAGTTTTTTATTATTTATGTAATATTTTGCAATTTTAAAAATCAGAAGGGTGGATCCCCTCACAAAGGGTGTGTCTCAAATGAATGGATTTATAGTTCTTTGTAGATAAACACATCAATTTGTTGATGTTTTGTTAGCGCCACAATTTACTATATCAAAGTATGTATAGTCAGTGCTGTATGAATCTTCGTTGGCTACGGGTCAGAATTGAAACTAATTTTGTATCGTAAAAGTGTGCAATTGAGTCTGAGTGCTTTGTGAAGGTTTTAAAGCGATTGTTTCAAGTAATTAAGCGTGGAATAAAGCGCAAGTTCAAGGTAAGAACACGAGGGTCATTCTCCAGAATGTCTGCAGCTACGAGTGTCTACGAGTGACTACGACGTAGCTGCTACGGGACTCTTAAATTAAATGTTTTTTTTGAAAGTACCTACACACATTTCTGTTAGATGACTAAAAAATAAATAGTAAGAAATTTATATTTATTTGAAACGGTAAAAAAGTTATAAATTCGATCAAGTCACGTTTCCAACTAAAAATACTTGTTAACATAGTTTCTGTGTAATTCCATAATTTTAGAGTGGTAGAGTCTAGCTGTAGGCTCTGTCTGCAGCGATTAGTGGGCTGACTCGACCGGTGAAATACCACCGTCGCACAGAAAACCGACGTGAAGTAGGGACGATGTTCCTGCGTTTCGTTCGGTGAGTGCGGTATCCAGTGCCTAATTTCCTCAAAGGCTCAGCAACACACCCCCAACACCCACACTGTTGCGGGGAGTCACGGGCGGCGGTGATCACTTACTATCAGGTGACCCGCATGCTCGTTTGCTTTGCTATATTATAAAAAAAAAACATCTTTGCTTGGTATTGACAGGTAAAAGATCCGGTTGAGGCTCACAAATTTTTTTTAAGTCTTTTTTTGATTTTGGATATTTATAATTTGAACGAAACGGCAAATTGGTTGAAGACATCGTCTAACGTATGAACAAATTGGGTACCTTTCCATGCCAAATATAAACCTCCTGTTTACCCGATCCTTCCTTAGCCCATCCACAAGCACCAGCCACTTCCGCGTTAAAAAAACCCAGACAACTCCACGCAATTTTATCCGATAACCAATTGAAAACCGAGCGAATAAAATCGATTTTCCCCCAAATCGAGCGGTCGTTAAACATAGGCAGTAGTTTTAGTATCGGCATTGTTTACATGGCGGCATCGAAAGTGTAAACGCTTCTTGATAATTGATGATTTGATTTACAACTGCACTAAACGGCCGGTGTTTGGGCGATATCAGCCTTTGAATGAACGAGATTAGACTTGCGCAAATACACGAAGACAATGCGCTGCTTTGCTGGGGGTCAGGTATTTGGGACGCCATCTTGTTATATTCATTCAAATAGCATTTATCTGCTCCTTTACAACTTTAACTCTCATATTTTTAAAGCTGAAGCATAAGTTTGGCTCTGAGCGGCAGATTTTCCACTTTGCTGTTAAAATGTTAATTCTCCAGCAACTTTAACTTAAAGTAAGCTTTAACTGTGCCTTTTTACTTGAGGACTAATATTACATCTGATGCAAACTTCTCTTTGTACAAACCGTTCTTTAGTTTGCCGTGAAATTAGTTTTTGAGCGTATCGCGAATCGCGACGTTTTCCTTACGGAAATCTCCTTGCTAGGCATATAATTACTTAATAACCTTCTTTAAAAACTTTAAATTTCACAACGTTCCTATACTTAACTAGTAGAACAATGCGCATATTAAGAACTAACAAACGTACCCGTAATTTTACGTCGAAAGGGTTCAACGGCCCGTCAGTCGTTCTCATAAAGCGAATACTATAAATTTTATTCGGTAAACAAAGAAACAATCAAGCAGCACTAATGTCAAAGTTTGCGGTAGGTTATGGAGTATTGTGCGTCCTTCCGTGTGTTTTTAATGCCTTTTTTATTGTGTCACCTTACTCGATTGCCGGAGTGTTGAGGCGGCCGCGACTCTTGCGTTCTGTACACAGCTATAAAGTTTTATCGCTTGCTTTTTCAAGTATTATTTGACAGTGTTGACGCGTTAAATTGCGATTAATAGATGATTAGCCATTCGAGTGTGGGTTTATGGCAGTGTCGTAATAAATTCATTTTATTGGATATCAATCACTGGAGAGGAAGTAGAGCAGGTTGCTTCGCGTTTGCGTTGACCCTTACGGGCGTTTTGTCGTAAATTGTTTGATAATATCCCTTTAATTTTCACTTGTCGCTTTTATTGTTGTGGCTAGTACCTACGTGTTATGGCAGTAAGAATGTGTTTGGGCCTTTTAATATTTAATAACATTTAACCTTCATTCATATGAAGGAATTAAATTACTTTCTAGTCTTTATTTCAGTTATGCGATATTGTTTTATATGAGGGCGACTTGATTTAAAAACTTTAATTATGCGTTAAAAAAACAATTAATATTTTATTCATAGCATAAACCGATGATTTTAAATTCCAATGCGTTGAAAGCAGACGGATAAACTGACACGGATTGCTAATATGTTTTGTACTAATTGAAGACTGATAATCCTGTTATTCGTTATATGTTGTTTGTATCCATGAAATGAATCTAAATGCGCATTCCCCAGTTTTATACTACCGTTTAGCTTCGTAACTTAAGACCGTAGAATATCACTTGCCGTCAGTCGTCGCTTTAAAGCCTATATCGTAAATACGATGCCATTAATATTTGCTTAACTTACCATAAAAATGGTCGGAGAAGAAGAAACACAGTAAAACCGGCACTTAGTAAAGATTATGTGTATGGTATGTGGGTTGTAAATTATGTCAGTTAGTGTACTTGCAGTGTATATGTACTCGTAGGTTGTAGCAGCGTTATTTATGTCGCTACGTGTGAACCAGGCTTTACGGCGCTCGGTGCATAGTGTGATGATGGCTTTAGCTAATATTTAATACTATTTGCAGGTGTCCTTTTATATTGCAGTGGAGTCCATTACCTTATCTGTTTTATTTTATTTTGCAAATAAAAAACTTATAAGTAGCTCCCTTTGTACCTACTTATATATGTATAAACAGCTGGGAAATAATTATAAACATTATTCTTTAACGCAGTTAGTAATTGAAACAATTAATGCACTCATCGAAGTAAACTAATTGAAGTTAAAGTTTATTGGCGTAGACATAACTTAGTTATTAATTTAAGAACTTTATTTGTTTGCAATTTAAAGTTTTTATTTCTTTGTTACAGATCTCAACACAATGGTGTAACTAAGAGTTTTTAGACTCACAACCAAAGCCTAAAAAGGTAACTTATTTTATACAATTTATTTACCCACATTTATTATTATACCATGTACACGTCTATTTTACCACCCACAAGTTTTTGAAACAAGTGCTTCTTGAATAAGTTATGATCTACTTAAACTGTAATTAAATTTCAAGTGGTTTCCTATTTAACTTAAGTAAAGTCGATAGGCAATTAGTATCCCTTAAATAGACGGGGTTTATATTTAGAAAACCAATTAATAATGGTAAATTGTTTTCTGGTCTACAGTAATTTAGAGAACATTCAATACCTGAATAATTACAAGAGCATCAATAAACATGTCTCTACTTAATGCAAATTACAGTTAAAACCAAACAAAACACTTATTTTTGGACAAATTATTTTAAAAATTGTACTTTTAATCCAAAACTTGGTTTAGTCCCGTGTCTCAGAAAAAAAACTGCGGCGGCCATCTCAAAACATTCGAATTTCAAACCATTTATTCGTACCCCCTACCGAGATCGGCCTCAGCCAATGATTCGGATAAATATCTCACATTCCGATATCCACTCTTTTTATTTTTAAACTCCAGTTCCCCTTCTCAAACTCTACCTAAGAGTGAAAGAGACAAACGCATAAAAAAGAAAGAGATGGAACCCCGATTCAAAATGGCGGATAGCAAGGACAGCATGGCAGCATCAGAATTTGTCACGCACACATACAAAGGGTTTGTATGTGTGGGTCTTTGTTGTGTGATACTGATTGGACGGGATTGAAAGTCAGGGGTCAAGAAACTTTAGTGAGATAGGTAATACTTATAAAGTAGACTGCTTTAACTGCTGTGTCTGGCATAAAAATGAGAACTTAGCAATGTTTATCTCGTGTTGTCTTTTTAAGATTAAACAATCGAGTGTGTTGTACCTAGTTGTTCCAGTAAAAAATGTTTTACAGACAATGACATTAAAAATAAACTTATTTATTCACATAAAGCTATACAAAATTAAACTAACTTAGTCCAAAATATTGTTACACATATAATTAATTACTAGGATAAACTCTAAACAATTACCAAACTAAAACATTAAAATTATATTAATTTTCAATAGTTTCTTAAAAAAAATTGCTTGTAATATTCTTATTTTTGAAAAAGAATTGTCATTTGAAAAGTATACAATTCTTACTTAAATATAAATTTAAATGAATGAAACAGCAAAAGGTTGGCGATCCCTGCGCGATACTCCTAACAGAGCACTACCACGCAAAACGTTTAAAAAACTGCGCCAGTGTTCGTGGCGTAGGCACTCGGTAAACTATGGTAATACATAGGTATACTGGTCTATGTAAGTACATAATACAATTAACAAAATATTAAAAAAAAAAACATGATAAAATCTTAAACACCAATGCAAAAACTTTACCAAAGAATACGGTTTTTTTAATGCTAATATTATAACAATTAAACCCTTTCTCATGATAAAATTTATTTTACATTCATAATAGGAAATGAAGTCAAAATAAATAGACATGGGAGAGCAAAATCATTGTTCAAGATAAGATAATGGTGCACTTAGTTCACGACTTTTAGTGTAGATGTCTCTGTACTCATAAGGATATTGGTGAAAAATGTGTTGTAGGAAATTCCTACGGATGAAGTATCAACCTGCATTATATATAATCAAAATATGCTTACTTTTAAAATACATACATGTTTCAACTCTAAAAATATTGCATAGGTTAAAAAAAATAATGACATGACTTATACTTCCAAAAAGGATTAGTACAAAAGTACCTGCAAAAATATTATGTTCACTGTGTAAAATATTTTTACCTATATTATAAATGTAAGTAAAAAAAAATCAAGGAATAAAAACATGATATTTTTTCCTTTTCAAATAAGCATAAAGTCCCAGAAGCTGTTATCATTATGTACGAGCTTTTGTCGACCTTGTTCAAGCCAAATCTAAGCTTTGTGCTTTTACTAAGAGTTCGGAATAAATTAGATAGATGGCGCTGTATAGTATTTACTGATAAGTTCTCGGTTTTAAAATACGTTCTCTAGTATCTATTTTTATTCCCTTAGAAAAAACAACTACATTAAAATATTAGAATGGACTTTTTAAGTTGCTTTAAGCAGTGTTTTAAAAATAATATTGTTATTATAAAATTAAAGTGAAAAGAAAATATAATCAAAAGCCATAGCTCTATGAAAATAGAGTTACAAATAAAGTCTGTACTATAAAAATAGTTTTCCTGCCAATATTTTTATTTATTTAAATATAATAATTAACATTTTAGTATAACATTAAAATACGAAGATAGGTTGAAGAAATCATAACTTGCTCTATGAAACAAACTATTATAGAACTCTACATAAGCTTACTTGAGTAATTCTAATTCTTTTTTCTCCAAAGATGCTCACAATCTTACATCTAATTAAAATTCAAAATTCTATACCCATCTCTTCACAAAAGGGCGTCACAATACCATTTCGAAAACTGCGCAAGATTCTAAGAAAAAGTATGGTATAAATGACCCAATTTACGAAATTCAAATTAGTTTTTTCCGCCAACAAAGAGAAAGCTGCATTTTAACATAAGTCAGTTTACTTGAAGATTTTATGTGTGAAAGTAGTGTGCAGTGGCCGACATGTTATTTTTAATTGGACTTTTATGTTGTTATCGTTGTGAATCAAATCAAAGTATATTTTGGCGGAGTGCCCGAAAATGCGCACGAGTTTAATTAAACGAAACGCCAGATGGATCCAGAGATGAGGTATGGCTTTAACTGTTGGCTTTTCAATATTTATATTATTAAAATAAATGTCAAAATTAGGTACTTACCTTAGAATTGTTGTATTTAATACCTTTTTTGATTGACGTTAGAAATCTTTTGTTATGATGAGAAATTGAAGTTTCCTTGTGTTTTTTCTTGGTAAGAGTTAAATACCGGTATAGCTAGTTCAACTTATCTTTGCATGTAATTCTATGTGAGTGATTTAGTTTATTATGCAATTTTATTGTATCCATGTGAGAAACACGTGGTTATAATTAATGGTTAAGTTTGACGCGTAGAAAAAATATTATTTTTGAACTGTTCGTAAATAGATATTTATATAACGACTTAATTATTTTTACAAAATATTGGACCTTGTCATATCTGATAATACGAATATTACAACCTAACAATATTAACTTATTATACACTAAAACATACGTTAATATCAATAATATTTATCTTATCAAGTACACAAGCCTTTCCTTAAGGAAAATAGACTTCGTAGTTCATTTTTAAATTTTATTAACATCTTAATCTCCAAGAGATAATCTACCGAGCTATCTTAGACCTTTCATCTGTATATGAGATATCTTGGTATCTTATGAACCTAATTATATGAATCAATTAAGAAATAAATTGTAACCGGTTATGCCTCGCCATATTGAAGTCGCGTGTGGTCTTTTCTTGACCTTTTATTTATAAAGGCTTTATTCAGTTCTTGACTTAATTTAACGATGTTTATATCAAGTTTAAAATTTATTGTACAGCAGCTTTTAATGCTGTAAATATTTTGTTGATGATCTGTTAAGTTATTGACAAGTACGGATTTTCATATGAAGTTAGTGTTTAGGTATATAAAAGAAAGGTAATGTTATGTAAATAACATGACTAACAAGAATTAAAACTAAATAATTAATTTATATAGGAAGGTTTAATATTTTTCGACCTACACCTAAATATAGAAGGTTAAGGTCAATAATGCAAAAATAAATTTTTCCTTTAATAAATATTTTGCAATCACGAATATAAATACCGTAGGTACTTATTTACCAAGTTCTTGGGTGGTTTTCTCAACAGAGGTGAATTATGGTAGCATTTACCTCGATCAGGCAGTTTTACAACGCATCGTATACACTGACTAATAACATCCACACCGATACAGTTGGAAGGGGCCTTAATTACCTCCCTTCGGCCTCTTCCCTAATGAGATTACCGCATTCTTTGTTCAAACTTTATGTTTTAGTAATAGGTACTACTTACTTTCGTAATGCTGGCTGGTGAGAGATTTATTTTTCGTTTTTCAGGCTTGTTAAATCAAATTTAGAATGCATTCGAATTTTAGGCAGTAGCAAAGTTAAATTGTTTTATTTCACCGTCTTTTTTTTCACAAATCCTGATACCGCCGACTTTATGGGGAAATGTTTTGAAAACACAATCAATTTAATAAGATATTACGACCAGATTTTTACGACTTCTAACAAGAGGGGTGTAAGTGAAAACATGTTCGGAAGTGGGGGTATTTTCTTGTAATAACAATAACTTGGGTGTAGTTCGGGCGCCCCCCGCTAGATGGCGCTGTGCGGTGGACACGACTAATCCATTTATTCTAGGGGCGCAGTTTATGTATAATACTTTTAAGCGTCTACCGTCATATTGTTTTATATTATTTTTGTGATGTATAAGGGATTTCGTGCTGAGAAGTCTGTCGCTTGGATTATGACTGTGATCCGTTTCCTCTTAAGGAAGATTGTTTTTTGTTTACTTAGTTCTTAAAAATACTTGCAACTTTATTCCTATCAAAATGTAGTATACTTTCTAGATATTATTTCTGTATGTTTCCATACATTTTTCGTCGCGCAAAGAATGAAAATACCTAACAAAGGGTTGCCAAAATTAAAACCACAAAATGAAAGGACACAGAAGACATTCCATCGTCGGATTGAGGACATTTTGCAATTCACAAGTATTTTAGGAATGTGAAGCTATTATCTCGACGAAGAATCTCAAAGTTTAAGGGTGAACGGGTTATTGTGGGGCGGTTTAATTAGAAAAGGTTGAGAACTTGTGCCTTCGTTTACTGCATTTCGCAGTAAGGATAAAAATAGTTCAAAGGTATTATTAATAGTTAGTTAATAGAATTGCACGTTATAGGTAATTGAAAGTTATTTCAACGTTAATGGATTCCTAGAGTAAAAAGAATAAATATTGCTAATTATTATCGTGGCATGAAATTAGTTTTCCAACAAATTATTCAGGAAGATTTTTCAATTACGTTGTAATATTTTAATACACTTTTAATTTGGTGTTTAAAGATTATTATATAATAGAAGTATACTTTGCGCAGTTAGAAAAGTACCTAACTTTAGGTGCTAAATAGAAAAACACTCGAAGCGTAATCCCAGATAAGGCAATATCCATTCTCTCCGTATATTTTCCTTTCGAATGTTCTTCTTGTTCAATGAAAGAGTTCTATAGCTTCGGGTAACAAAGAAAGTTTTTACGACGCAACTTACCGTTTGTACCTAACTTCCTCTGTTTGGCTAACACTCCAATTTCAAAAAAACGCTACGAAATAACTTGGTGATTCCGATTTGAAATTCGAATTTTATAATGCAGGATAACATATCTGAATTTCGCGGATATCGTGTGTAAAAACATCGATGTTGCCATGTTTAAAAACCGTGTATCCGAATTTAATATATTTTTATTATAATTAAAAAGTGAAGTTCAATTTATTCGTTGAGGTATTAATTGAGTCAATAAACGGTCCAAGTTTATATTTGAATTTAGATTGCTACATTTTTTATCAACGTCTTTGGCACCGCTCTCCCCTCCGTGCCTTGTGGGCTTTTTACTCTTTTTATAATGTAATTTTCTCAAATCACCTTCCCTGTTCTGGCCTCCTGGTACCTATCTTTCAAATTATCGTCATGAAATTACCATTGGGAGGAAAAAAACAAAGGAATCATTTTATCTTTTCTTATTAACGAGTGAATTAAAAAAAATAGAGTTTTTTATGGAAATGACTGTGTTGTTTTGAAACTCACCTATTCTAAAATGCTTGTACAAATTTAGTAACTGGTTTTTATTTTGTCGGCACCATTAAATCTATTTAAGAAAATGTGAAGCATTAGCAAGTTAGGCAACTTTTAAAAATACAATAGGTTAGTTAAATAGTCTATTAAAAAACATGTAGGTTTGTTAATAAAGACTTAATTTAACATAAAAAACATAACCGGTCAAATAAATTAAATCATAAAGATAGCAACAAAGTAATCGATTAACGTACCAATGGATCCAAAATAGAACAACTCTAAACAAAAAAAAACTTTATTGAAATGTCACCGTAAAATATTCTAATGATGCGGGCGACAAAGACAACATTTAATTAAAATAATCAGTTCTATGTGATAAATAATACTTAATTCACCCTTTAAATCATTAATTAACATTTAAAATTTAAATTTAGATCTCTTCGCTTCGTTCATTGTTTTTGGCGAGTTTTTTTTTGTTTTTTAATGTTGTCACAGTTTAAGAATAGGTACGTATAGTTTGAAATCAGTATGTCGAGATTTTCCACAGCATAGTGTAGTGAGTACTGCTTGTAGCCAGAGCGTGCGGCGGCGAGGTCATTGACTCCAACATCTGTTCTCATATTTCAGTCGGGCCGGGCAGCACTCCCAGTGAAAATATGTACAATCTTGCGCCTTGTTATACTCTAATTAGACGCCATCGGCATTCAAGTGGCATGTGTTCGATTCCTGTATTAAATTGATTACCTACTGTGAGTACTTTGGTATTTTTAACGTCTGCAGCACGCATTCTGCTTGCTAATAGAATAAATAATAAAAATGGTAAAAGCTTTTGCTTTTACATTAAACTATCTATTTGAACATTTATAAGTGACCGAAGTCTTTTTTCCATAACATAAAAACAAGTTTAATTAGAGATACAAATATTATTAGCATGCTTTTATTCTCGGCACAATACGTCCACCTACTTCACTATAATAATAAGAAATGATACAATTTAGCCGCCTCTTTGCGCTCCGCCATCTTGAAGAGTGATCGAAACGCGCGCTGATTGGTCCAAAATCCAACATGGCCGTCGGTACCTGAGTGGAATGCGGATAAATATGATGTCGATCAAAACTTTTTTTTCTTAATAAGCTACGTGAGAAATTATTTCTTAGGTCAACTATTTTTTTTGAAAAAGCTACCTGCCTAAGTTTGTAGTACAATATTTAGTTTATATAACAGTATACTAGGTATAAGAAACAGCTCCGTCCTAATATTGAAACAAAACAAAGTGTTATTTCTGCGGTAGACATGGTTACCTCGTCATAGTTTAACTTGTTTCACTGAAGGATACGTCATTACGAGACCTCCATACATCTCGTGATATTAATCCTCAAGACTTCCAAACCAAGATACATTCGACTCAATACGCAGTGAAATAGAGTTGACTTTACGATGCGAGTCGATGGTGGATAAGCTGTTTAGCATTGATGAGGTTTTCTTCGAGATGTTAAGTTCGGGAAGATAAAGTTGGCGGGTATTTGAGACGGAGCTTCTGTTCCGTGGAATTGCGCTTTCGAAGCGGATAGCTATCTCTTTAAATTGCTGACGTTCGAAACACAAATATATTTTTTTCTTTTAAATTATTCTGTTCCAGTAACAATTCTTGGTTTATCCAAATAGGTTTTGAATCAATTTATTTTCAAAATTAGATAAAATTTTGGAAAAGGCAATTATAAATAAGTATAGGTTCTTACTTTAAACTAAAAAGAGAGATATTATACAGCCTAAGCTAAAAGCAAAATAAGTATCAACGGTAACATTATAATTAGTAAGATTTAACGTTGCCTACATTTAGGCAGAATCAGTAATAAGGGGCCCAAGCCACCTATAACCTGGCTTAGTTCGGGTCCCTTTACTTCCCTGTGTTAGTCGACGGGGTAATTTAATAAATACCCCCGGGGTAGAACAATTGAGGAAACTCGGCAGGGAAAACTGGGAAATTACCCAAAGTTAGTTTTATCTTGGGCTTCCGAAATCGGGTCAATTGATGCTACGCTAATGAAAATTTAAGATGCTATGGCTTTGGGCTTTATTTAAGTAGGTATTCGAAACCTACGCAAAGGATTGCTGTATAAATAAAGTATTGAAAAATAATACGTTTAAAATATGACCTTTACATTCCTCGACAGTAAAAAACGAAAAGGATTGCAACACTTTCCAAATTCAAATATCCGATTTCCTACATTACAATATTGCTGGTTCATCACAATGAACAAAGACCTTTCTTTTTTTTCTTTACAAAACTCAACCCAATTTCACAAAATGAGTCATTCATATTCATAGAGCTCTTTCACCCTTTGTACTTTGTTACGTAACCAGTGTTTTCTACCCTTTAAACCCTTTCGTTAATTTACGCCGCCAATGATATTCGGGTGCCGGCCATAAATACGTCCGCGCTTGTTTTGTTTGTTCGACTTTCAAAATATTACAACTTTTGCAAAGTTTTTTCTTTTTTATGGACACGGCGCGGTGTTTGTCAGTCTTGCCAGTGTGAAGTGTATTGGAATAAATAATAAAAAAAAATTTTGAATAAGAATAAACTATTGGGTCTTATCTACATTTTTAACTAGACAACACGCATACACCATCAAGTGGTAATGTAGAAAATGTCTGATTTCCATAGAAATGTCAATACCACCGCTATATCGAGTCGAAACCCGTTTTAATGAATATGTAGGCTGGAGGCATTGCATATAAATAATGTAAGGTTGAATGAGACACGATTTAGCTTGTAGGCAATAAAGGAAAATATCGTGTTATTTTTCATGATCACGTTTTAAATAACGGTGTGTCTGGTTGTGTCCATAAATTAAAAAAAAACGGAGGCTGCAATCTTACGATGGAATAACTCGGGTGGAGAACAAAATGGTGACAGGACACATTTGGGAGAAAAATGTACCACCCTGCCACCCTCACCTTACCATATAAGAATAAGTTTGTAGCCATTTCGTCTGGGTTGAGAAACTCCATGAATCCCAATGTCCCGGAAAATATAACAAGGCGATTTATATTCTAAGGCCGTGGTGGGACGTTTTCTATCAGAAAAATCTGGCAAGATGTGTACCCGCTTAAAAAATAAAAATGTTACCCTCCACTTATTGGAAGTTATTGTTGGTGCATAACGCACGCTGATTCTTTATTGGTTTTAAATTAAAATCAAAGGATTTGTTATAAGTCTGGCTGGTTTAAAACGGAACTGGCCCCAAAACAGGACAATAGGCGTATCGGTAGTTAGTTGGTGCCCGAGCTTAAAAATTTCAAAAATAGAATAAGCAGCTCATATTTAAAATTTAATCACGGAGAACGGTTGCATCCTGCCGAACACTGGTAACGAATAATAACCAAGAGGGTGGCAACACTGGCAACGCTGAAACTTTTTTTGTGGAAGCGGAGGTCCGCCCTCAAACAAAAGGTCCGCGTTAAGGGACACATTATTTTTATACGAGACGACTTCTGAATAACAAACAGATAGGCCTTTTCTTCGTAAATATCTTAATAAATACCGGAGGAGTATTCTGATCATGCGCTTGTGTTTCCTTTGCAAGGAGACAGATATATAATTTGGTAATTCTGATTTATGAACGTGTATGAGCAATTAATTTCGCCGGCTGCGACATGTACGTACTCACGATTTAATTAAATTGTGTAGGAGCTTCACGCATACTGAAACGTGTACGTTTTGAATATAAATCTGCTTACTTGTATGTGGGAGGTAAACGCTATAAAAATACTACTAATTATGTGTGAAAACAGAGAAAAAGTATATTTAACGTAAGCTGGTAGGCACCTCACACTCGAACTGCAAATCGTAAATCACGAAACCAAAAAAAAACAAAAATTCAAATACCGAATTAAAAATTCAAAGAGGCAGCCACAGAGAATAAATTCACATTTCTTACTGCCTTTTTTATATTTCCTTACATTTGTGCATTCACTTCAAACTTAATTAGACTTTATAGAGCGTTCCTACAATTTCGCTTCAGTCCCGCATTTGGCTGGAGGCGTGGGGGGGTGAGGCGTGAGGTTTGAGAGGGGGGAGGGAGGGGAAGACCGAAATAGCAAATAAATGAGTCGAAAATGTAAATGTTGCGCTTCTCAGAGATGAAAAGCTGTAGTCGACGGGGCCGCGATGTAAAGCGCGCAATGTACCGAAATTAGGAGCGCGGCTAAAATAATTCCCAAGCCGGAGGCATATATTACGGAAGAACATTATACAACAAAGAAGAAAATTGAGTTGAGAATTTCGTTAAAAATACATGTACAGACATCCATTCTTGGTACTGGCGTTTATATTTTTTATTTTAATAAAAACTTTTGTAAAGTCTTTGTTTCAAACCATGTTAAAATAACAAAAACAATAGCAACAATACTCAGAAATACGTGAACTAAATAGTTTTCTATGTAGCTCACGTATTATTCGATACAGTGCCTGAATTCATATTAACGATATTCGGAAAATCGATACGTTGTCGCCCAGAATTTATATTTGGTTGACTGTTTTGATTTATTAGTTTGAAACTATGATTTTCTCGCACTATGCGTGAACAGTATTTTTTAATTTGCTTATTTATTAATAAAAACCTAGGTTAAGCACACAAGTTACCTCTCCCAAGTAAATAGACACAATTTATTACTAAGGCGTAATATATATTTTCTTATTTTGTTTGGCGAAGATGTCCCTTTCTTAATACTGTCCCAAATAACTTGGTTTAATATCATAAGTTTAGTTCACATATGTTACACAGGGATTACTCCCCCTAGTGTGGTTACAACTATATTTGCAATATCTATACTAGGGAGTCAGTATATTTTATATATTAAATCACAAAACTTTTTATGCTTGCAAACGCGTGGTTTTAACATTCATTACACATGCAACTTTGTAAATGAAACACTACAAATAAAAGCTGTAAAATCTTAAACAATAATCTCTGTCCTTTTCAGTTGAAATATCATAAAAATATTTACGTCAATTTATATATAAAATGTTGTTATACTATGTCAGGTTATATCCATGACCGAACATAAAGACGCGGGTCTTACTGAAAACAAAGAGTTATTATGCATCTTATAATGCTAACTAACTTACTAAATAATGTCAAGCGACGACATAAAACGTTGAAGTTAGATGCACGAACATGAGCCTTCAAGAGCATAGGTCATGTGGGCAAGGATAAATAAAAAACAAAAATAACTTATTTTTTAATAAGTTTTTTTTTCTTGGTGAAAGTATATGTCTTTATAAGTCTCGGCTGACTCATTATCAGTTTATTTTGCGTGCAACTGTAACATAACTGAAACTTATCAGATTTTTTAATTTTAGCAAAATTGCCAGCTTTTCGTACTTTCATTAGGAATTAAAATATATATAGGTATTGTTGCTTATAAGATTTCTTCTGGGTTCATATTTTAATATTAAGAGTAATTCCATTACAACGAAGGCCGTGGTGAAACTGTTGTCAAATTTAGTATTAAATTGAAGGCTGTTTGCAAGATAAGTTGGTATCTAAAGTGCAACGTTGCATCTGTTGCACGTTGCAACATAACCTTATTTACAACGACAAGATTAACGATATGTGGTTATACATCCTTTTAAACGAGTTCAACGCTCTGACAAAAATATGCACTAAGGTCATTTGTTCACTTTGACATTACTTGAAGTAACAACTTGCCTTAAATTTTTATAAGAAGTCATCTAAAATAATAAACAAATGTTCTGTTTCGCCATGAAAGCAAAAATATCCCGACAAACATTTTTTACTGCCAATCTCGATCAGGAGAGCCCCATCTATTGAATATTAATACGTTTTGATGGTTCATGAAAATGAATTCATTTCGGCCGAGTGGAAAAACGGGGATCATTGCGTATCCACTCGCAAATTCATTCGAACACCGTAAAAATATTTTTTATCGCCCTACGAAAAAAATATAAATATCAACAAAAGTACCAGGAGTGTAGAACATATCGGGAGGTGTTTTCAATCTTTCCTTAAGTGGAGCAGCCGATAAAAATAAATTTAGCGCTTGTGGGCATTTATTGCTGAGATTTACTCGAGCTCAGCGGGGTTGGGACGCGGGGAGAGGGGCGCTCCCACTTTCTCTACTAATGGAGAGTGGGTAGATGTATGTAAGCATATTGATTTTTAAAAAGTATTGGTTTTGCCTCTCCATGAAATGAGGCATTTTGCTATACCTAAGTTAAGTTACGTTTCAAAGTTGCAAGAATATGTTTAAGTTTTATGTACAATATTAAACATATGAATGTATAATTATGGCCCAAATGATAGATTAGATACGTTATTTTAATTGCAAATTAAAATAAGTACTCTATTTGAAGAGTGTGATATTTTGAGCTGTCTACTTAGAAACCAATTAAATTTTATGGCACTTATTTAGCACTTTGTAATTAAGTTGTTTAAAAACAATTTTAAATTCAAATAATTTTGTGTAAATTAATCCTGTGTACACTATCTTACAAACATTAAAAGAATTTGTATCTCAAAGTGTGCCGACTCATAGTTAATAATTATTATTGTTTTATGATGTGGAAAAATAATTACTTAGAAAATAACATTAAAAATCTAGGTACCTACACCTGCTTTCATTTAATGCCAAACCTTAATTTATAGCTGTGATTAAACCGCTTAACTTTTTTAGCATATATTTTTTTTCAGTTTTAAATTGAGTCATAAGGAGTAGGCTGAACTGAATACTAGCCTATTGTTTTTTTTAATATACAGTAGTAAAAGTTAAATTTTTATGGCAGTAACAATGTAGTGTCATTGTAGGCGTTAATAAATGGTCATTGTTTTTTATTTACATAAAAACTTTTTTTGGTTTAACCTTTGTAGGGGTCATATAAAAATAGTTAAAGTTTAAAAAAAATATTATGAACAATGTCGAATGAATTCTTAATTGATTTACCGTTATGAAATAGATAAACAATTGAACACTCTAGAATTCGCAGAATTTAGAGTACCTATTGCATCATCTGCTCTAGAAGATATTATTAAAATAATAAATATTCAAACCTAGAGGTATGACTAGGTATCAATTGTTATTCTAAGCTAAGAGTAGGTACTACTAATTAATAGACACCAAATATAATCTATATATTTTTTAAATACATAGCATTCTAATTTTGAATATTTTTTCTTTTTTTCCAGGCGCATTCGCGGTAAGGCCCGAGCGCGATCTGTACGCGGTCGGCCTTACTTCTCAGTGAGGCGGGAACGCCCCACGGATCATGATACTAAGGTTTGAAATTGAACTCTATACTTAAGTAAATAAGGTTTCTTGTCCTATTAGTGTACTATGTTTAAAATAATATATCCTGGTATTAGTCCTATTAGTAGCCTATAATTTGAGTTCGCTTATGCAATAATTATGAAACATTACGTTGCCAGTTAGGTACCTTCTTACTTCAGGTTTTTTTAGTTGCACAAAACAAAAAAGATTTTACAAGAATTATTTTTAGGGTCATTTATGGTTCAATAACCTGCAGCTGCACTTACAAAAATGACACTAAAAAAACAACAAAAATAAATTACTCGCAAAATCACAGAGCGAGGCTTGAAAGTTGTAATATACAGAGAGAGAAAACGAAACTTAAATATATATTTCCATCTCGTTTTAGCTTCTGAATAAGTGTTACTTTAGTTTCAAACCACTTGTAGTATTTTTTTACTAGAAATATATATTTAAATGTAACGGGTTTTCTTTTTTTTAAATAAAATACAACATTTTATTACAGTAACCTATAGGCTCAAGAGATTTTTTAACCACAATTTATGTTTATGAAGTAATTACTGTCAATTGACACTAGGTAATGTATTCGCAAAGGTTGCCAATAAAAAAAAGAACTCTGCGCGCAGTTTAAAAAAACCCTACAGCCTTTAAATCTGTCATGACGAAAACCATAAAGAAAAATAAAAATGAAACGCAAAGAAAGATGTCAAATAACAGTTTGTATTTTTATGTTACGAAATAAATGTAATTTAAGTCTTTATTTAAATGAAGTCATTTAACGAACACCCACATTAGAATTTCTTACGAAATTAGTAGCATACGAAACCAAGGGACTTGATTAAAATAACACAATATAAAACCTTTTTTGAGTCGCCGCCCTGTCATATTAATTCAGTGTTTATTATTTATGTCATGTTGTGCCGTAAAACAAAAAAAAACGCCATTTACAATGTAGGTACCCACCGAAGCTGTTCACACCTACATTTTATCAGATCCTCAAATGGCTTACGATATAAAACATGTTTAAAATAATTCTCGGAACACATCCTTATCTTTTAAGTTAAGCGAGATTGATAACAAAATTAAGGACGTACTTTTCACAGATTTAACTTTAGAAACTACGTTTCGTAATACCGGTATTTATCAATGGAAATCTCAAACCAACATAATGCCTTTTCCATGTTTGATTAACATAACGATTCTATTATTAAGTAACTGTTGCTTCTTCAGATTAAATCTTTTAATCGGCATTTTTAATAAGAGTCTAACTGAATTGTCGCTAGTTATGTTAATTAATTTTCCGTTCTTTGTCAGTTCCTTTTTGAATTACACAATCATGGGAATTTCTCTAATAAACATGTCTCCGAAGCTTATTGGGCAATGTCACGGAGCTAGACACGCAAGCATTCCGAATCTTCATTTCTATTCGATTGTATCGAGTACTCGTTATCGATTCCTCGATCTATTCCAGGCCAACGAATCACGGCCCGTCCTTGGAGATAATATCGAATGCGCGACTTATTGAATACTAATTGAATAGACCACCGACATGTTCCTATTGTTGCGCGTGAGTAGTCTATGAATATGGCGGATGGATAGGTTTGTATTTGGGGTGGATAGCTTCATTTGAATTTTGAATCGACATGTTTATCAACTTCCATTTAAAGAAAAGGTCGATGGTATTGAACATTTTATTTTTTAATTGATCAAATCTTTCAATTTTGTAACGTGAATTAATTTAATTGAAATAAAGACATCATTTGCAAGTTGCGCATTCTAAATTAGAAGTGTCAGAGTGTGATTATCACCGGCGGGCGGGTAATCCCGTTGTTTTGACTTCGACTCCCTGTTAGACCATTTGAAATCGTACTTAGAATTGCAAATGAACCGGCCGTTTACTCGTTGTCGTAAATCCGGGGATATGATCCAGTCACTTTTCGCGCCATTAACCCCGATGGCCGGCCCGCGCCCCCCGACCCCCCAACACCCGCCCCCGCCCCCGTCACGATATTGTAAATATGTCATAACGAATCGCTCGAATGAAACGATTCCTTGTAACTAGTTATTGCTTCGACACTAGTGAGAAATCATAAATAAGAACTTTCCTACTTTACACGAGACGCTTTACGTAAATTTCAAAATTTGTACCTTCTTCATCTAGGCACTAACATAATCAAGAATCAAAAGTTACGGGTAAGTAGTATCTAACTAATACGTATATTAATGTTATTAAACTTACTTTAGGGCAGTAAGTGAAATCTATTTTAAGCCGATCTCGATACTTTAGCAATGCTCAGCACTTAGCTGCAAATATCGTAAATTGATAAGCGTTTAAAAGCTTGCATCCCATTCTAACTAAACTCGGTATTGCCCAGGCGCAGCCGATTGGATCGGACTTTTAAGATCACCGACGTAAATTGTACGTTTTATTATTAATATTGTCAGCGTTTCAGCCGGTATCGAATAATAATATTGAGATTGGTTCAAGTAAGCGTGGGAGTCTGTACTTACGGACAAGTTTTCAAGATAACGTGACTTGACGGCTTGTAATGTCCGTATACTAGACCTGTCACTAGAGCCATTGAAATTTCCTACCCACCAGTTTGTGGTGACCCGTGGAACTGGGGGCGGGCGGTGTTTGTGTGTCAATAGTTAGTAGCGCGGCGCGGGAGGGGTTAGGTATCCAAGTAATTCGGCTAGTACACACCAGTTCGACCAAGCGGCAGCTTTTCTTTCGGAATTGAGTCGTAAATGTCAGCTCAAGGGTCCTCGGAACGTTTTTACTCATACTCAAGTTAAAAAGTGTTTTAACAAAATACTTGCTTGGATTAGAGATCCTGATAACTTCCAAACAACATAAAGTTGGATGACCGTCAGCCAATTTAAGAAGACTTAAGTTAAAATCTGACTTAATCTAGATAGTTATGTGAATAAAGCTGATTTATTTACCCAGGTCAAAGATGTGCATTTATATAATTTTATACAGCGTGGACAGCTTTGAAAGGATTATCTTTAATGGAGAAACCCTACCTTACAAAGTGCTACATAAAAAAAAATCATGCTTAAAATCAATTTGTTCCTCGCACAACTTTTTCAGTTTCGTGTAACATTAATAATTATTTACGACCAACAACAACATCCTCTAAAAAGTCCCTATTTTTTCGTAGAACACACCCTCAAAAGTGGTATTTGTGCTTTATGTAAAATTCGTGACTCGCGCCGTATCGAATGACTTACAAAGGATTTATTTATACTTGGAAATAAAGTTGCTTGTAAGATGTGTGGAATAGTCTGGTTTCGAAAATAGAATAGGTTATGTTTTCAGAAATAGATGCGCAGCGTGCGTGAATGATTTACTTCTACGCGGCGTCTCCAGTGGGTTGTTAGCCGGTCGTTTCGGTGAAAAATTACTGGCAGTTTTTGTGTATTCTAAAATTAAATAACACACCTACAGCACTAATTAGGTACAACATAGGTTAATAAACATAGGGCATTGTTTTTGTTCTCATTGTAACCTTTAAAAATTAAATAAGGCATTCGTCTACAGTAAATTAGGTAGGTAGGTAAAAAATAGGTAGGCACTATATTTCTTCGTGGGTTAGTAAAAAATACACACTTTTCTCTGTAGCCTCTTTTATTTTTCTAAAATAAATGAAAATATAACATACCTACTTGTTAGGCACTACAAAAGTGAAAATATATAAACGTTAATTTGGTTTCCCCATTTACGTAAAGAATCCAAATTTATTTGACTTCAATGTTTGAAAAACAAAATATTTCCTAATGAATTAGCTAAATATGTCAACGTAGCAGGAAGTGGGCAGTTTTATTTAATTATTCTAAATCGTCATTAATTAACCATAAAAAAAATGGAAATTATTTATAACTCCCTTTGGCGTAAACGACGAACAAAACATCGTTTAATCGTAAACTTCACAAGCACTGTACAGTTATTCTTTTAACATCCAATTTAATATAACGTTACATTATAATTAAAGTTCGAATATTCGAGTGATCCCCGTCTTGTAATTAACTAAGATTGCTTTGAAGGAAACTTTTCTTTTTATAATTTGGTACGATTGGATACACCTGACTGGTTAGCTATATATGATTTGTAACTTTAGAATTATTAAGAACATACTGTGTTTATAAGGAAAGGGGAACTTAATTTGAAAATGTTATGTTTGTGTATTTAATTAAATTTCCAATTACGAAGACGTTATGTGTAATTTGTTTTTGATTTATTTTATATACCTATACTTATTTTCCCATAAAAATATGAGGTAGGTAAGTAGGAATATAGTAGGTAGTACGTATAATTAAAATAACGGCACGTAAATAAAAACATAGTTTTAATTTCTAGATACATGAAAAACATATTTACAGAGGGGACGATTATGACATTTATATTCTACTATATTTATTATTTATATGGAAAGAACATCAACTAGTTGATTACTAATGATATTCATAAAGCCATATAGATGAAATCGATGCCTGTTTCCTATAAATACAGGTACTATGAACCTACATTTAAATGCTCTGTATATAATTATTAAAATAATAATTTACAATTTGCTTCCAGGTTACCTTGCCCTTTTACACAGACATCCCTAGCGAGCCTACGACAAGGTGATTATCTTTATTATTATTATATTAATTATTATTATTATTCATTAGATTGCATTATATCTGGTTTTTATCATTATCATCCAGTATGGAATCAAACCTCTGAATAAACCAGCATATAACGATAATGCTATCAAACAGTTATGAAATTCATATAATTTTATATTTTTATATCGCAAGTCACCGGCGAATTTTAATTAAAATAATAACTTGCAATACTCAATTGAGTAAGCTGTCCGGCAATTAAGTTTTATGCGCAAGAGACATGGATACTTTGTATTGTAAATGGTTGATAAAGTTTTGGTCGAAATAAAAAATATTTACTTTGAAATTGACGTCAATTTTTATACCAGTAGTATAGGTATTTAGTTAGTAGTTAGTTTTATATGCTTATGTTATGGTGGTAAGTTAGGACTATAACAATACAGAGTCGTTTTTTCTGTGAATAAAAAATGTACACAGTAGCTGGCTCACGTAAAAACATGTTTTCGATGATAAAAGCAAAAACGGCAGTAGTCGTAGACACTTTGATTCATGGTCTAAACAACGCTTAAAAAAGTATAATTTACGCTATGGAAGTTCTTGTAATATATGAAAATGAAGTTATAATCTACCTAAAATCTTCGTAAATCTGACTTAATATAAATATCAGTTTCCCCCAAAACAAAATAAAACCCACATAACAATTTCTACCAAACGTAATTTCACAACTCCGAAATCAATTTTAACTTGTAATCCCGCGGTATCGCGTTGAAACTTTTATCACCTGTATTACATTACATGCCTAACAAATAGTACAAGAAAATGTTCTTTTACATGTAGGCATGAAACAAGGCAATGTGTTGCAACCCACGGCCTCAGATAAGAAAATAGGGCTTGTATTTTAGAATATAAAAACCGAACTTCGCATGTTTATTTTCAAACCGTGGCGATGACTGTCACGATACAAACTTTTTAAATGTTTCACATGACTAACCTATATAAAGATAGGAAGGTATATAAGTTGTGTGTTGTCATTTTCCAATATAAATATTTATAGAACGCGCTGCACTCGCTGTCTGTTTGTTTCTGTCATTCAGCGCGCGGCGCGGGCGCAGAAGATAACGTTATTTTCAGCTGCACATCCTTTTACGTAACAAGAACACTGTTGTCTTAACCGAATAGTGGAACAAGTTAAAAGTGATCGTAAATCATTGACATCAGGTTTTTTAATATACTTCGTTTTTTCTTAGCCATGTTAAAGTTAATTTTGAATTAGGTAATTCTTCAGTGCAAAAACTAAAGCTCTTTTACTGCAAATTGCTGATTTCGTTATGAAATGAGCAAAAATTTCTCACAGACTTAAAATTCACAACTGGAGCATGTCTAATAAATAGAAAATACCACAGAAATATTACGTTACAATATAATTTATTACCACCCTTGCAAAACCTTGCAAAAATGCCTTGTCAAATAGCAAGAATAAACAACTTGTAAATCTTTCATTTCACTTGTAAATGCGTCCATAATCCATGTCATTAGTTTTGTTAACACGTCCGCCATCTTGCCGAATCGATGACATATCTGACATATCTATAGAACGGCACATAAATTTCAAAAAACTTCGGTGTTCCCGCGTTTTGTTCGTGTGAGAAAATAAGCTTAACCTTTGCGACTTATTTTGTCGATTATCATAACAAGGCGACACCGAGTCGACATTGTCGCGTCGACAATAATTATTGTTGTACTAAGTACGGTTAATGTATGTTTTTCTTTTGTTCGCGTAATATATTTTATAGCCGTGTCTTGTGTAAACAGAATATTGTACATGGTGTATAGGTGTGCAATATTGTAAGCTGATTTATTTATTGTTCGTTTTGTGTTGAGAACAAAAAAGGATGGTCATTTGTCATGTTCGGGGTGTGCCGGGCTTACAAATAGGGTTGGCTATTTGAAGTATTGTAGCGTCTTGTATACAAATGTAGAAAACTGTTCAGTATATGGAGTGTTAATGTAAAAGGCTAAATATTGTATTTAGAAGATTTTTGATAGAAGGAACAAAACGCTAAACAAGCCTAGGTATAGGAGTCGTAGAGTCACTGAACCATACACTGATAGTAAAGTAAGTCAGCAGCACACGGCCTTGCCATTGACATAAGCAATAAAATTATACAATTCAAATCTAGTAGGTACTAGTATTTGTGGTGAAATTAACAGACGATAAAATTAAGTTTATAACTCACAATAAAATGTGAGTGAGTTGCTATCATAAAGTCGCGCGTTTTTTATACCGCGGCGCTGTGACGTTGCAGTTCGGTTAAACGGCAGTTTATGGCTACTCGGGACCCATTAATCGCTTTACTACGCACCCGCGCCAGCTTAGACACCCTTTAACTGCTTTACGTGTTTAAACTCTACTCGTACACATTTGCCAATACCTAATTGATTTAGAAAAAAATAACAAAAAAATAACCAAAGAGGTTTTAATATTAACAACAACCTTTAAAAAGAAAAACATTTTCATTTGAATTGTATTCTAAATTGGGAGCTTGGTGTTCCGTGGCGTAGTTCGGTGGTGGCGCGCGGCCGGCGCGGCGGGCGCGGGGGGGCGGGTGGCGGGGCGCGCTGCCGCCATCCGCCGCGAGATGGCGCCCCGCGGCGCGCGTGTGTGCGGCCCGAGCTCCACACGCGACACTCCGCGCCCGACCGCGCCACGATACGCGCGCCTCTACCGCCCGTCGCGACGCCGAACAACACGACGATACCACGCGAAATAACATGACCAAAATACAACTATCAAATCAAACATACCGTTGCCAGTGAACCACGAACGATCAAAAACTTTATCAACCAATAAATCAGGCAGCTCTCGAAAACTTTTTTGAACATTTCGCCAGCATAAGCGAGCTAGCTAAATCGGGAGTCGCTTTTTAATTTTCATGTGCCGTGTGTGTGGTGCGATGTGCGGTGGTCGCGCGTGAACCGGCGTGTCGTCGCACCCGTGGCTTGCCCGGCCACCACCCTGTACCCTGACAACCATGTCGGGGGCCTCGGCGCGCCCTGCGATGCGGCGGCCGCGTCGCCAGCGCCCCCGTCCGGGCACTCCGCCGGGCCGGCGTGGTGGTCCATGATGAACGGCGTGGGCGGCGCGCTGTACGAGGAGGCGCACGCGTCGCCGCCGGGCTCGTCCCCGCCCGCGGCCCCCGCCGCCGCGCAGCCCCCGTCCGCGTCCAGCGCCTCGCCCGCCTCGGTCGGCTCCAACCCGCCCGGGCCGCTGCACATCCCCGCCAAGCGGTTCGAGCCCGAGCCGGGCGTGATCCGGCACGCGCAGCAGCCCTGGGGCTACCCGCCGGACGCGCCGGGCTCCTTCGAGCACCAGTACCCGGCCGCGCCGACCTACTACAACCTGCCGGACCGGGACCGCAAGTCGTCGCTGCCGTTCTGGCCGGCGAGCGGCGGCGAGTACAAGCCGTACGCGGACGGCGGCTGCCACCAGGGCTTCTCGCAGCCGTGCTGGAACTACGCGTACGGCGCGCCGCGCGGCGACCAGCCGCTGCCGTACGTGTCCGACGAGCGCCGCACCGCCGTGTCCGAGGCCTCGGGCTACGACGCCTACGGCCTGCGGAACTACGCCTCCGAGTCCGTGTCCAACGCGCCCTACCCGCCGCCAGGACCCCTGCCCGGTCAGTACCCACCCCGCAGCCATCCTCCGCACTGATCACGTTGCCCCGCGGCCGGTAATGTTTGTAATCTCTAAACTTATCGCTCGCGTAAGATGCAAACATCGTGCGCTGAAACGTTTTCAGTTTATAAACAAATAGTGTTCCGTTCGGAGGATGGTTGGCCGTGTGAGTGTTTTTTTTGTTGAGTTATGTGAGTTTTGAAGTTTTAAAAGTTGATTGGTAAATATTTTTGCGATGAGTTTGTCGCCCTTGACCCCTGTTTCGTTGTTCCGCTCGGCGCCAGAGGGCGCGGCGCCGCACACAGGCCAGCGCGGTGTTGTGTGCGGGTCACGCACACACGCGCGCCCGCTGCATGTGTGTGTGTATCAACGCTCGCCCACGACCGAGCGCTGCATTCTTGGAGTTAACTGAAATATTCTGATTGGCACGATCGCATCCACCATTACCGAGAACTCGCTCGTTCCCAATGTAATAATATAACTATGTATACGGGCTCTGTCATATTGCTAGAATTGTATTCTTACTTATAATAGCTGTTACAATGTATAGATCAAAGTATGCGTAACAATCTATTTGAGGATTACTAATAATAAATAATCCTGTAATTCCTATACCTACTCATTTCTAATTAAAACAGATTATTTTAAAGTAAGGAAATATTTCACCATGTTTAGAATACCTTCAGAATCGTTAACACTCTATCGTGAGTCATTACAAATTCAGAATTACGGTTTTCTTTACTAACAGGCTAAACAAGCTCAGCGATCATCACCTTAAACATCGATAAAAAGATCGTTACGATCGAATACCGCAACCTGCCGATCGAAACCGAGCTCAGCCGAACATTACCGAGCGTTCAAATCAAAACATTTTCCCGCCAAACACCATAAATTTGATGAATGAACTAAACACGTGCTACAAATGTTTAAAAACGTACTATAACCACCGTTTTATAACCAATGTAAAACAACCGTCAATAAATTTTAACTTTACGTAAAATAAAGCGCCAATAAAAATGTATAACTAATAAATAAACACGATACCTGAGCGCTAAGACAATAAACTGATCTTTGAGTAGCGGCAATAAACCAAATATTGCCATAATAAACACATTATGGGCTGATGAGACGATAAAAAGTAGAATTCTGAGACCGATGCATACGAAACTACAAGGATCGTTTGACTCTGTGATGCGTATCGCTTTTATGATATCATAAAACTTGACGTCAGGCCAAGCAACGATACAGGTTTCTTCCCGAATTCATTCAATAGTAATTACGCGATTACTACCACCACAATATAAATTGCTCATTCATTCGCTATTCCATTCCCAATCACTCACTGTTCAGATGCCACCTCACTCATTCTAAAGGTGTAACTTGACATAATTTTGCGTAAAACGCGTATATAATGGGCCATTAAAAGGAAACAATTGTTGAAAAAGTAATACGAGTGTTCACGTCACTTTATGATTGTATGTTTATGACTTACCTCAGGTTGACATTGACTTTGATTTCTACATTTACTGCTTAGTAAACGATTTGAAGAACGGCTTTATTTCATACCTCTGGTTTGGGTCCAAGTTTAATGATACTATTACGATATATTGTCACACAAGATACTTTAAAGTAAATACCGTTTATATATAAAAGACATAAACAGATAAAAAAAAATATCAACCGAGTGGTATATGCATATCCCGATAAATATAAATGAACATAAGTTTCCAAACAATACGAAGTAAACGTAACATACAAGAAAACATAGATTATTGAACATTATTCAAATTACGCTGCTCAAAATATTTTTGTTTTTGTTCTGGCAATTTAGGCTTTCGCTCCTAACAAATTGGACCTTACTGCGTTAGCATAGGATTAAGTTTGCTTCGAAAGCGAAATAGTAAAACCTCAAAGACAGGCAACTTTTATGGGCAAGAGAACCCGCACTTTTATTACCAATGATCGCTACCTATCCCCTGATAATTGACAACTTGACTTGTCATTATTTTCTCTTTAAACAGTTTCCCATTCTTTTGTAAAACGAGAATACACTAAATCATTTCGTTATTCTATTACCTTCGCTAGGTTTGTGGTCTTTTGTTTTAAGCGTCGCGTCGTTAAGTTTTAAACCGGGTCTATTTCTTAAGGTCCTTTCAATGACCCAGGTGCAACGGCGACCGCAAATAATTAATATTTCGTATTTTATGACGATGGATTTTACAATTTTAATAAGACAAATGAAATAGATTTGGAATCGGAATGAGTAAACGATAAACACATACAATTGAATTTAGATCATCTGAAACATTTGTTAGGTATTATTAAAGTGAGGTTTCAGAATAAAATTGAAGATTTAAATAGATAAGTCACGTTGAACGTTGTAAAAAGGCTTCCCCACGCAAGCATGGTGACACTAAAATTTATTGTGGTAGGGCAGTTTTATGAACGTACTACAATGATGACAATCTATTTAATCGTATGTCAGCGGAACTAAATTACGAAAAAGGTTCTGGTTCTTTAGCAAGGCTACAGACTCTTCAACTGCGCCGATATTTACAATAGAAACTTTTGCCATGCAAGAATAAACTTATCGATCGTCTAATTAGCATACCTTCACTAGACAATGTGGCATCTAAAAGGATATGCTAGAGAATATAATGCACGTACGAACTATCGAAAAGGCCTAAGGTTCGCATACAAAACTCTGTATCAATGATATCATCAAAAGGAGCGTCTCAATTTAACCGTTCAATGTTCAACCATTCAGCCGACAAATAGTTTCAATGAACGTAGGTCGGAAACAATTCATTGCACCATGCACATGCAGCCACACAGCGCGGCGCATTTTGATCTACGCAATGCAGTTTCACCAATGAGATATGACAATGATGCACTTTGCCGATAAAATACTTTATAGCTGTGTCGTAGGCTGCGTCTAAATCTGACTGCAAAGACATCGATGTTTTGTAATCGATCAAAGCGGTTTATAGATTCAATTGTTTGACACGAGCCTTGTAACCTAACTGTTAATGCTTTAGCATTGATTTAAATATCATCATTAATAATCCGTTTTGTTTGTCCGCGCAGGTTCTTTATCAATGTCAGTGGGCGTGGGCGTCGGGTGTGGATCCTCAAATCCCCTCGACTGGACAGGACAAGTAACGGTGAGGAAGAAACGCAAACCATACTCCAAATTCCAGACGCTGGAATTAGAAAAAGAGTTCCTCTTCAACGCGTACGTGTCGAAACAGAAGCGATGGGAGCTCGCGCGGAATCTGAACCTGACAGAGAGACAGGTGAAGATATGGTTCCAGAACAGGCGGATGAAGAACAAGAAGAACTCGCAGCGACAGGCGGCGCAGGCGGCGCAGAACAACAACAACAACTCGAACGCGAACAACCACAACCACCACGGGCACCACCACGCGCCGCACCACGTGGCGCTGCACCACGCGCCGCCCGCCAAGCACCACCAGTGACCCGCGCCCTTCTCTGGGACTTACCCCCTGCATCACGGTATAGCCAGCTAGACCGGGATAAGTTCCAACAGACTGTGTCAGTGTGAGGTCGTAGTTCTGTGAGTCGCAGCCGTGCCGATACCGTGCGTACGTAACGTGGACGCTACCGCCCGTGGGCAGCGCCCGTGGCAGCGCCGCCCAGTCCCAGAGAATATCGTAACTTTGTGTTGTCGATTTGTGTATAGTATTAATTACGAAATTATGTTCTGTAATTTTAACGAGACTAAGTACTTGAGTAGATAACGATTCCTGATATTAATAATGTCTAGTGTAGCGCTGAGTATGTATTTGATTATTATTTAAGTGCGATTTTACAAAATGATGTCGTCACCGAGGAAGTGTAGTTTCTAGATAGTATATTGATGGTAAATTTTGTAAAATATTATGTGAGACTGCTTACTGTTGTATTCGTATCGCTGTTCTGAGGGAGGAGTAGTTTTATCAGTTAACATTTATTTTCGTTACCAAATTGTTGAATTACTTGGGTCGCTTTGGTGGCAGTTGATATATTTTCGAATTATGTATTTATGTCTAAATATAACTGTGTCAATATTATTAAAATGGCAGCCATATTCTTTATAGGCAACTGACTAAATGATAGTTAACGTCATCAAAAGATCATAATTTAAAATAGATGTTTAGAGTTAATAGTGACATGTTAAAATTATGAAACCACAGATAACTGAATAGTTGACGTTGTCAATGATCAAATATTTATTGCTGTTTTATTTTCGGATGATTCGTGGACTTTTGTTATTTAATTATGGATTTCTGTCAAAGCTTTAACTCGGTTCCAGTAGAACGTATTCATTAAGTTACTGTTATCTATAGATTCAAGTTGGTGTTATAATCAATTAATTAAATTAGGTAATTAATTATGGGCATGTGCATTACTACTGTCCTTAATCGAATCATTGTACTGTTCGCTTTAGCCTTTTTATTTTTGTTTTAGTTAAATATTTTATTATTTATTTCTATGAGTATGACTTCATTATGAAAATTTCGATATATTTGTATCCTACTAAAATAGACATCGAACGAATTACCTATGTGAGTTTTTATAATAAGGGCGAAGTGTATAATATAATTTTTATATTTCAACTTCTTATATAATAATGTATCTAGTGATTCATGGAAAATAGTCATCCCAGTTTTTAGGATAACGTCTTTAATCTTAGCTGCATCTTACCTTTTTTTATAATACCTACCTACTATAACTATTTATAATAAATGTTTCATTGTAAACCTAGTAGTTTTCCGAGATATAAATCATTAATATTACTGTCCCGTAATATTTTATAGGAGATAATTAGATGTTTTTGTACAAAGCGATATAGACCTCATCTAGGTGACCGAATTTCTACTTAATCCCATCCTTTTTCTCGAAGGCCTTTCCCAATACCCAAATAGTAAAAAAAAACTTTTAAACCCACCTGTTATTAATTGGCAAAGTACTTATAGGTATTCGGTAAATCATATTTAAACCAATCATTGATATCGGCTAAGTCTTAAAAACCAGTTGTAAGGTTCTAGATGCCATTCACATTACCTAAACGATAATTGTAACAATTGAAGGTCTCGTAATTTTTATTGTACAGTTAAATTAATTGTAGTTAATCACGCCAGAAAATGTGAGGATTTGTTAAGTATAATGTATAATTAAAATTGAATGTGCTCTCGACAGTTTAATGACGAATTAGAAAAGAATGTATGAAAAGGGAAAAATAAATATTTCGTCGTGTCTTCGCTATTTTTTATTTTCCTAGTTATACCTTTATGGTAAGTATTTGGAATAAAAGCCAGTTGTACTAATTAACGAAATAAAATGTCAACATCCCAAATAATTACATTAGTTAGAAGTAGAAGGCAGAAATGCTAAGTCTTAAATTTACTGACTTTAAAACAAAAAATTACACACACACATTTTATGTACTCGTATGTTGGAACTATTTTTATTACATGAGAAATGAACTCAATACTATTAGTCCTTCTATAAACAAAAAAAGTAAGGATTCACATAAAAGCTCAGGTTATCGTGTAAAGTAAGATGGGTTCAAAAAGTAAGTAATCTTATTTACATTTCTGGCTAACTCTCTTTACCCTACATTTAATATGTAGAGTATGTAAAGGCAAATGAGATATGTAGTTTATATTCTTATGTATTTACACTCATAATATGTACTTTACATACCTTATTTCATCAAAATCTGTTTAGTATATAAGATTATTTAGGGCAAGTATCAGAAAAACGAAAATTCTGCTACCCTCATGAAGATTTAAATTATAACGGGTGTAAAAAGACCATTTCCGAAGCTTGAAACTACGTATTCTTGAGTCTAAATAGTTACTTAATTCATTAGCAGTCGATACCTATAGGTACCCAGGAATCTCAATTCAAAAAGTTATTAGGAATTAAAAAGTGATAGGTTTTCGCCGCTTGAGGTCATCGCTCACACATGAGCTTATGGTTCTGGAGCGATGGTTTACTTAGCAAATTACACTAAAACACCTTTTAATTTGAAATAACACGAAAATTTGAGGTTTAATGCAATTTGGCATAATTTGATTAAAAAATAAAATTAAAAAAAAACATAAAAATATGTTGTTTTGCTTTAATAGTGACGAGAACTCCAGCCCAGTTTTCATTTTTGGAAGCAGTCTTTATACACCATGTAGCTAGTTATGTAAAAAGATAGAATACTGTCATGTTCAGTAAGTCTAATAAACTGCTTACGGCCACGCTTAATAATCTACGAACCAATTACGTTTTGTTACTGTAACGTTAGTAACCTTTGTCTGTGTTTCTGCGTCTAAATAAACAATGCTGTTGATATGGAAATTGCAGGAACAGATAGATTAAGAGTTACAGAAACAAAACAAGCGGTTAACGGACAGGAGGAATAAGACCAACTATTAGTAGGTACTTGAAGCATATATAAAACATAAATATATGAAGCGACTGGTTTAATATGGTTTTCGCCTTCAAATCGTTTAGTAGGTACTTACACATCAAGCCAAGTTACTATTCAGTATTTGAAATCGTTATATTTAGAAACGTAATCTAGAAAAAAAACTTATAAAATTTAAAAAGCTTATATCTATACCCTAGAAAAAATATGTAAATTTTAAATAGCAATATTTATTGCACTTTATAGAAGGAATTACTACTATATTATATATTTACTGGAAAATTTAATGAAGAGATGTTTCACCTATTCATAATTAATTATTATATTTTTATTATTAGAATTTACTTGAGTAGTCTGTAGCCACAGTTAATCTAAATATTTATAACTAGATTTACTTTTAAACAAACTTATCAACTCCAAAGGCATAGGTTAGTAATTGGCTGCCAAATTCCTTGGTACTAGTTGAATATTATTATGCTGTAAAGGTATATTTATAACAAGATATGAATAAACTTATTAATTCCATGCTGAAATAGGATCAATGTTCAAGCGATACTTGTTACCGATTTCGCTAAAGGATATCCTACAATGTAAGTAAACAATTTTGTAAGGTGTTTGAAGTCATGGTAAATAGGTTAGCTGGTAAAAAAAAAATTATTTATATCTTAAATTATTCGATGATTTCTGTAGCGACTTAAGTGAAATTACGAGTGTAGTAGCTTAAGTAAAAGGCACCTGTCCGTATAGCCTGTTTGTAAATTCAGCACTATTTGTTACAAAATCTCCGATACAAGATTCAAGCTATCGTAAGCTTTATTTTGCTAAGTTTTCCTTAATTTTTTACTATTCTATTTATTTTATTTCAAATAATACACGCAGAACTGCGATTTTAGACTAAATTGATATCAGCGCCATCTATCGTCGAGTAGATTTATAGAGCTTTGATAGAGCAAGAAAAAGTTTAGGTTCGAGCAAAAAAAGTACCTTGTTGTTAATTTTAAATCATATTCGTATAGAAAATGTAATCAATTTAATCATAAAATGAAATTGATGTAAGGAAATATATAAGGTAAGTAAATACGGGTTAGTATCGAATGAAAAAAATAAAGTAGAGCTTACGAAGGAGTAAAATTTGGAATCATAGATAACTATTATAAAATTTAAGGCTCGAGAATACAATTACTTTAGTTCACAAAAAATTATAAGCTAGAAAGCTGGTAGCTTACGACGTCATTAAAAATTATTTCTTATCTTTTATAACAACTTACATTTTTAAATATTTTTTAAACAAAACTAAGAAAACACTCCTGTTTTGGATTTAGTCCACAAAACTATAATTAATATTATCATATGTCACTTAATATTATATCAAAGTCGTATTGTTATTTAGAAAAAGAAAACGAAGATAATATTGTTTATTAGAATAAGTTACAAATATAAATAAAAATAATGTGTTATAATTATTGTCAAGCAGTTTATTTCCCTTAAAAATAGTTACTTGTATGTGATACATGATCAAGAAAATAATTATTTATAATATAATACGCACGAAGTTGCCTTTCTTTCTCCTAGTATATTGAAGGTATTTAGGTATTTAAGCTAGCTTTGCTATAAGATTGATGCCAAATAGATTTTAACTGTCATAAAAAATTTAAATGTTAGATTGCATTGTCTTTTATAAAAAAATTGCTATTTGTATAGATTTGCAATGAAAATTAGACGCCATCTTCATGCCCATATTATCTTATCCAAACAAATATAACTGCATATAGTAAGTTGTTGAGTAATTTTGCATTTTATGATGTTTTATTTAAAAAGATCAGAGCAGAACATCTAGACATTTTGTTTTGTTAGAACTCAATGCCAACAGGAAAAACTTATAATATTAGGCTTTCATATGAGATTTATTTAGAATTTATTCAAATGTGTAATTAATTGGCAGTAAAATGTAAATTGATAATGATACCCATATAGATGTATATTTAATAGGAAACTTATGGACACGGTATAAAGAAAACAGTATTTAGTTACTTAAATTTTTAACTAGGTTCTGCTGTTGTTGTATTTTAACTACGATATATACACAAAAAATAAGTATTTGAAAACAGTACTAGACCAAAGTTGTGAATTCTAAGTGTTTTCAGAACTTTAATTTGATATTTTATTTTTTATGTTAAATACCTAATGGAATCAGTTAAAACAGACATGCTTATTACATACTTCAATAACTGATATACCTATTTTAAACAATGTAACTTATGACGGAAAATTTTAATCAATCAATTTTGGGTTATTTCGGCTTCTACCCAGTCGGGTAATCTGGCCAATGTGAAAATTGTATAACTAGCTTTTACGTCAGCATATGACAACTGTCTTTGTCATGAAGCTATACCTACTGAAGACAAAATAATACCAGATATTCAGTTTCCTTGTGGTGGCCAGATAAGTAATATCCTTAATTACTCAAAAATCCAATTTAAGGTGCCTTCAAAAAGTCCGGGAGTCATAAATCGTTTTTGGTTTTCCAAGTACATAGCATATCTCAATTAAATATTAATTGACCTCGAGCATGTCTTCCCACCACGCCACGAGCCCCAGAAGCCTCCGTCTATTAAAATACCGCCTTATTAACTAGGTATGAAAGTATTTAACGCATACATTAAGGATCCCTGTTGGAGATATTATCATACAAAGTATTCAACTTCGGTACCGGTTCGTAGAGGCAAACGCCTCGTCTTCTCTGATTACCATATAAATGAACTCACTGAAACAACTTTATACTACCAGCCATTTAAACAAGACCCGAATTAACTCCTATAAGCATACGAGGCTAAACGGATTCCACAGCTCAGGCTCCGACGGTCGACATTCAGTTTAAATGTAGAACACTTCGCCATTGGTCGACTCAGCCCTACCGTTGTCCTTTAAACTGCCTTTGCGCACTCTGATAACACCCGTAAAGTATAGTTTATATTTTACACTTACGAATACATTTATATATTTGGCCTTCTGATATCTTAAGCAATGGCACTGGCAACATTGTAGCGAGAATATAAAATAAATAGTGCAATGAAATCACGAATTTATTTTTATGGGTATCTTAGCCTTTCATTAGTGGATATTGGTTTCGATTTCGCATGCAATATAATCTCAAAGGTGAGTCTGGTTGGCTGTGGGCATAACATACTATCTCTTGAGTAGGCTATTCAATAAAGTTAGTGTCATTACTTATGATTATATTTTTTTTAAGTACATATAAACATTCTAAATAAGAAACATTGAGTTTTATAAGGATATGTCCATATAGTTAGGTATATTAAAATAAGCCTTGCTTACACATGTTAAAACGATATATAGTATGCCAAAAGTAATATAATAAATTGTTGTTCTACGGTGAAGCATAATTCATTTTATTTTTCAATAACATTTCATATTTTTTATACATCCCTTTTTTATTTAAATATACATTTGAAGCCTTTGACATTTATCTTACTTTAAACGAATCGTAAAAACCTGGGGCGGATTACCTTTGTACGTATATTAGTATTAAATGCAGCGAGCTAACGATTCAACGTTGAAAATTGACCATAATATGATTATTTATATGGAAATACACCTGCATCAACCCAAACATTCCTTTAAAATACACATTTAAAATTTGAAACGAAATAATTTGGCCAAAACGTGTTGTGCCTTAAAATTTGAGGACTAAAATATATTCAGCTTTATAAAATTGAAGTAATTCACACTTTAAATAATTGCACACGATGTTTGTTGTTGATTCTGTCTTTGCGATAACAGCGGAAATTATACAATTAAGAACGAATTTATTTATTTCCGCCGAATAATAAATGCTTTTAATTTGAATATCATCAAAAATATGCCGAGTGCGTGAATTCGCGAGAGTAAGCAATTTGCGGCTTATTTTCGCATGAAATTTGCAAAAGTCAACGGCTCTAACCGTTTATCAGATAATGTAATTATGTAAGGCTGTCTCGAGAGACACCTTGGTTTACTCTTAGTAATTGAGAGCGCCCCCTATCTCCCCCTCTATTAGGTAAATCGAATCACTCCGTACCACGAAACTTGCTCGTTCCGCTCTTTTGTTTAAACCCTATCACTGTCTTTGTCTCTCACGTAATATATAAAAGAGATAGCTGTAAATATTTTCGACGTAAGTAATAAAAAGCGGTGTATATATTCACCCCCCTATTTACGTTAGGAGGTACATGTGGATCTTTTGGCTTGGAACCAACAATTCAATTTGTGTGTATGTAAATAAAATGCTCTCGTCTGAATGCGTATTCTGATTGGATATTTTGGAAGATTCAATTTTCGAAATTGGTTTGTGTTGTATTCGAAGCTTTTTTCTAATATATATTATGTTAAGTGCATGTCTATATGTTTAGTAATTTAGATTTTGTTTAGAGAAAAGGAGCAAGTTTTTTTTATTACTTTATTATAAGGGTATTTTAAGAAACCCTATTCACGTATATTTGAATTACTTATTTAATACATTTTCAATTATATTTTTCCTATTTTGTATAAAAAGGTTATTTATTAATAAAACAACTGAACTTACTTATTATCAGTCATTAACCTAATTATTTATACGTGATACGATATCAAATGCCATTTGATTGACATTAATGCAATTATATTCCAATGAAAATACTAACAATTAATGCTAATGGACATTTTAATTAAAGAGGAAAGGGCGTGTTTTTATTGTTATGTATACTGAGTTATTATATTTTAATTATTGTTATATAAATACTCTGTTTTTTTATAACGTACCTACCTAAGAGTGTATAAGAACTCAAAAAGAAACTCGACAACAACAAAAAATACCCCGAATTTATATTTTCGTCTGAAAACTTGTCACATCGCTTTGCGCATAGTTATTATATTCGATCCAAATGTTTGCGTAGCGAATGATAATGTTATTCGCCGTGCAAAAATACGTAGTTTGTCTCCCTCGGTTGTATAGTGTTGTCTCCGTCGCTCGCTCGATGCTGGCACGTCCGAGGGCCATAAGTTCGTTTGATGTTCTGCGCTCCAATGCTAGCGAGCGTCCTGTAATACCAAGATGTACGGCTGCGCGCTTGCTCTCAGCTATATAACGTAAACATCTTTCGCCGCTACGATCCTGTGCAAGTAACCTTGTCGAGTCGTATGGGATATACGTCTTTTTCCTGGATATGTGGTAGTGAAATTGTGGACTATCAGGCTTTGAAAGGATGGGTAAGTTTTAAGAAATAAGACTTAGTAACAACATAGTTTTTTATTTAGTCAGTCACGTAAATATAACACCATTATTACGAGTAGTTACTAATACGTGTTGTTGTGATATTTAATTGTGTAATTCAGAATGTATAAAACCAATTATGTAGTGTAGCTATGATTTGTTTTAAATTGCTGGGAAACTACAGTACGTAATTAAAAGACAAAAGAATTAAAGTAGACGCCGAGTAAAAATTTAATCTAAATAAACAACAGTTATACTATAAGTTACATTCAGCCTTAGTAGGAGATTTTGGTATAAATAACGTCTGTTAATTAATTATTTGGAATAGTAGCTACAGAAGCATGTTAAACAGACTTAGATATTTATCTCGTTAATTTAAACAATAAAAGGGTAAATAACATCTCAATTAAAGTCAAGTCAGATAACTATCAAAACAATTCATTACCCTATTTACTTAACAGTGACTAAAAAGTCTTACAATGCGGAACAATAGAAAAGCTAATGACATAAGTTACGACGTTTATGTCTTTTATATGTAAAATAGGCTCGTAGTCGTCGTAGAAGCGTAGCGTAGGTGAACGACTCGACAAGATTACGTCGTAAGAAAATATGCAACACGGCGGCGGAACGTTACTCAACGGATACGTATTCTATCAACAACCCATAAACTGTAACCTTTCTTTGTCTCACCTCCTAATTTTCGGTTGACGCGAGCGAGATAGAAATCTACGACTTTAATGGGCCGTTACGCGAGAAAAAAATCACCCGTCATTCGCGAGCGTAGATTCGCAAGTGATAGTGGCAAGGCGGAAGAAAAATGACGGATTGTGGTGTGTGGAGTTTATTAAATTGGCAACACTGGACGCAGCTGACCGATTGAGCCGCGTGAGTACCTAAACTATGACTAGTTTCCTATACATTTACATATGCAAAACACTAGTTGAATTTGGCGCGAATCTGAAGCACGTGTATATATGCTATATATACGCGAGTATTGCATATATACATGTTAAACAGTTTTGGAGCCGACAGCTGATTAATTTATGTTTTGTTGTGGCTAGTGAGAAAGTTATATGATGCAATGAATCTGACAAGATTATTATGAGCCTTTATAGCGTGTAGTTCTATGAATAGAACTCGTAAATTATAAATATTGTGTGCCTTTGCATATGTTAACAATTAAGTTTATTGTAATTTGCGTACTTTATTAAAGGTTATATTCGTAGGTATGTATTTTATATGACGTCTGAATACAATTTTTTTTTGTGTTTCGGATTATATGTTGCTAAGCAGTATAACAAATATAAACTACATAGGTAATATGATAATTTGATATTCAGATAAATCAGGTAAGAACAAGATTTAAACAATTTCTATATTCAACCTATATATTATATGTGTTTAGGTAGGTATTGAAAGAAAATATTGAAACGTAGCAACCTTCACCATAATAAAAAAACACAATTTTTTATATTCAAGCTAGATATTTACTTTATAAATTTGTCTTATTTTCAAATGAATCTAGTTTAACCTATATTTCGAAAGCTAAGCTTCGCAACTAATTAGCATACGTCCTTAAAGCTCCGGTCACGTCGGAGCTTTTGGTAAACTTTCACAAAATTAACATAACAAGTGACTCGGATCTGGACTTTATTTGAAAACAATGTTTTTGTTCGCATTTTGACGCGTTTTTGTACGAATTTGCATAAAAATAACCCTTTTGTATGAACTGGGACAGATTGAGTTAAAGTTTAAAGATGTTTTTGATGGTATTGTTCGAAATAGTTAAATTATTAGAAATAAATTTCTTTCGCTAGTAGGAATCAAAATTTTAGGTAGGTATTACAAAAAACACTATTCGAAGTAGGTAATTAAAAAAATTGTTTCTCATGTCTTTACAATTATTTTCTAATCGTGACTTAGTTATTTCCATTTTGTATTTATACATTTCAATAATAATATTTATATTTTTATACCTCTATAGGTATCTACCGGTACATAAATATGTAGATGTTTTAAAGTACAAAAAATCCCCTGATATTTTTTTTTTACAAAACACCAGTTCATTTTAGAAAGTAGGCCGCTGGTTTTCTCCGAGTCGGGGGTGGCTATTCTCATGTAAATCGACTTGTAATATCTCGAAGTCACGCCGCCAACTCACTTTATTAAGTCTTTTGCAAGCAATGTGCCGGTATATTGTCTTAATATTGGAGAAAAATGTTACTGTGCTTATAAAGTGGCGTGATTTGTGTTAGTCAGTGTAATAGAAGTACGGAGGTGTATATTTAATTGTGTTGGAGTTTCGGTGTTTATTTAATATTAGTGGTTTATGGGTTTGTATAAAAGATAGAAGAAATATCTGTTGGGTTAATAAAGTACGATGCAATGTCTGTTTTAAGTTTTATAATACTATTAACTATATTCTACTATTATTAATACTGTGCAGCTTTTAGGCTAGTAGATACCTACCTATCTAACATATTTTCACAACATGATTTTATAATTATGCTTATCATCCATTAGTGTTAAAATCTATTATTTATTAAATAATAGCATAAATTTGTAAGGGCAATGTGGGTTACTTGTAGGTTTATTAACATCACAAACTTATTTATAAGAAGACAAAATAAAAAACACCTTGTTGCTCCCTCAAATACCTTCACCTGACTACAATATGGCTGCCACCAACAAACCTAATTAAAAGCACATTAAACACTTTTATTTATATTAAGATCCCTAATTAATTTTGTATTTAAATTTGAATTTTAAAACATATGAAAGTTATAACCTAATTAAGTAAATATAGTGTTTTATATAATGTTGATTAATTTGTAAGATAGGACAATTTATTAATTGTTGAACGTTTTTTTAATGAGAATTTATTCAGGGGTTATAATAAATGTGAGTACAATAATAACTTATTTATTTCTAGTTTGAAGTAAGTATTTCTTAAGTTATGGCAGAAATTTTCTTTTATTGGTACCTAATAATAAGACTTAAAAATGCCACATTTATCGTTTAGGTATTGTAAATATAAAATTTTCATTAAAGTTTTTTTTTAAGAAAGGTGAAGCTAAAAATTAAAATCATTAAAAAACATTGCTCAAACCTCAAAGCAATAATGATCTTTTTTAACCTTTTACAAGTTGACTTCAATAAAAATAAATACTATTTGTGCATTCAAAACAGTTCTCGATAAAATTACAGGTGTTTTAAAAATTCAAATTGAAATTACATTAAAAAAACCGGCCAAGTGCGAGTCGGACTCGCGCACCGAGGGTTCCGTACAAACCTGCAAAAACTACTTAAAATTTTAAGCTTTTCGGAATTTTTCTGTTACCTGTGCTGTAAGCTATTGCTTCTTACCAAATTTCGAGATTATATGTCAACGGGAAGTGGTCTTTAGGTTTTAATTCCCGTGCGTGTAGTTGCGAGTTTCAAAATATGCGGTATCAATGGTTGTACTTTTGCGTTTTGCGTTTTTGCGTTGACTTAGTTTTTTTTTTTTTTTCACGGGTTAAAGGCAATTAGATCTAAGTATTTGATATGATTTTCAACTTGATAGCTCTACGCGTTCATGAGGAAAAAAGTAATAAGTTTATATTTATTAAAAAATATATATTTTGTAATGTAACTAAAAATTTAAGATTTTCGGAATTTTTCCTTTATGTGTGCTATAAAACGTTGCTTCATGCCAAATTTCAAGATTCTAGGTCGACTGGAAGTACCCTTTAGGTTTTGATTCCCTTGCGAGTACTTGCGAGTTTCAAAATATGCAGCTTAAATTGCTGTTTCTTTTGATTGCGTTGACATAGAAGTTTGATTTTGTTACAGCTTAAAGGTATTATAGACCTGAGTATTTGGTATGAATTTCAATTTAATACCTCTACGCGTTCATGAGGAAAAAAGTAATAAGTTTATATTTATTAAAAAATATATATTTTGTAATGTAACTAAAAATTTAATTTTTTCGGAATTTTTCCTTTATGTGTGCTATAAAACGTTGCTTCATGCCAAATTTCAAGATTCTAGGTCGACTGGAAGTACCCTTTAGGTTTTGATTCCCTTGCGAGTACTTGCGAGTTTCAAAATATGCAGCTTAAATTGCTGTTTCTTTTGATTGCGTTGACATAGAAGTTTGATTTTATTACAGCTTAAAGGTATTATAGACCTGAGTATTTGGTATGAATTTCAATTTAATACCTTTACGCGTTTATGAGGAAATGGGTAGTAAGGTTAAAATTATTAAAAAAAATATATTATGTGATGTAACTAAAAATTTATGGATTTCGTAATTTTTCCTTTATCTATGCTATAAGACGTTGCTTCGTACCAAATTTCAAGATTCTGAGTTCACGGGAAGCACCCTGTAGGTTTTGATTCCCTTGCAAGTGTCGAAAATTTGCAGCATAAACGGCTGTATCTTTTGATTGCGTTGGCTTAGAAGTTTGATTTTTTCACAGCTTCAAGGGACAGTAGACCTGAGTAATTGATATAAATTTCAGCTTCATACCTCTACGCGTTCCTGAGAAAAAGGGTCTTGACAGACGGACGGACGGACAACAAAGTGATCCTATAAGGGTTCCGTTTTTTTTCCTTTTGAGGTACGGAACCCTAAAAATTACATAAAATGTGTCATTAAAACGAGAAATGACTACATAAAGTTCATACATAGCGGCAACATTGTATCAGTGAAAAATATACAAGTGACCCGACGTGCTCTGCGTGGATACAAATATTAATGTATTGATATCCGAATTTTGAATTTGGACTTGTTAAAATTAAAAACAGTAACAATTAAAATATATTAAGAATATGCCGAAAAATGTATCTTTTAAATTCGAGCCCATTTTGCAATTTTTTTTAAGCCAGTCACGAGCCAATATAGAATTGGCTCGTGACTGGTTGAACTAGGTCCATTGTGTGGTTAGTACAAGCTTTGCTAAGCTAAGGGCCCTTACATACAATATTGTGGTAGTCTAGATGTTTAGTGTTTATTAATTAGAGAAAGTTGTGATAAAATCTACTGGTTAAGACGGAGTAAGCGAATATACCTACTTTCAAACGGACACAAATGGCAACTTTGTTCTATATGTAATGAAAAACATACATTGTATTCAGTTGTCGCCTTCAATGCGGTTTAATTGAATTGGGTAGGTTGTTTTTATATCCAACGCATTCATATTATATTTTATTTCCGTCTGATATTCCCTGTTTGGTAAACTCACGCGCATAGAATATGGTAGTCGATTGCTACTATGTAACAAGATACCAGAGGCATATTGAGTATATTTTATTGCATTCAATTTTATGTATATACCTGTTTTTTTATGGAAAAAATATTCATAGATAGATACTAGATACATGTTCTTATATATGCTTCATAAGATCAATCAAGGCGCTGTTTTCATGTAGGTATTTGTAATAATTACCTGTGTATATTTTAGTATTTACTTAACTGAACAAAAAAAGAAATAGAAGTTGTTAAGGAAAATCAATTATTGAAGCGATAAATTCGTATAATTGAAAATTAATAATTATTGTTGTAATTTATATGGTACTAGTGGCCGCCCGCGACTCCGTTCGCTTGGAAGTCGGATTCCCGTGGGAATGAGAAGTTTTCCCGCGGTAAAAAGTACCCTATGTCCTTTCCCAAGTTCAGTTCTTTCTTCATACCAAATTTCATCAAAATCGGTTCAGTGGTTTAGGCGTGAAAGCGTAACAGACAGAAAGACAGACAGACAGACAGACGGACAGAGTTACTTTCGCATTTATAATATTAGTAGGGATTTGTTAAATTATTTGTATTTGATATGTTTTTCTTAGTTTAATTATGAGTTAGGTTTGTTAATATACTTACACGACCTTAATCTCCCAATATATACAATGTATATTTTCTCTATATAGCTCATAATAACCTCCCTCGCTAGTCTTATTAAGAAACAATAGACATCATTGTTGAATTAAACCAATTGACCAGAATTATGAGATATGAGACAATTCGTTTTATAATTCAGGAATATATCTTCTATATATTCAGTCTTTCGGTAGCAAGACCGATTCAAATTTTTGAGAATTTGATAGAGACAGACTTAAATTTTTATGTGTGTATTTTTATTCTTTTGTTTTATTTATTATATTAGATTTTGCCGTTGATTGGAATTAAAAGGTAAATATGATAAAAAATGTAGTTTTTACTTTATATTGGTATTTAAAAGTACATCTTTTGAGAAACCTCCTTGTTTCTGTTAATAATAATGCTATTCTTATCTATCTTTACATTCATAAAACCCATTTCAGACTTGTAACGGTCTATTTTCCATTAAAATAAAGTTTAATTCTAAAATAAGTACCTCCATCTCTTTGCTAATTGACATGAAAAAATACAGTCGGATTAAAAGCAAACTGAAATACACTCGAGCAATAAAACTGGCCAGCATTGGCAGGTGGCAATGCAAATTCTAGATTCAAATTCAGCTGCTTCTGCGCATGCGTTTACCTTATAGCCGGTCGTAAAACTGTAACTACCCCCTCCCCTTTCATCTGTCTGGAAGCTCTTTGTTTTTGGGACTAGGTACCAGGGCTTAAGGAGTTTATGGGAGCTCATTTTGCGGTCCCGTCGAATATTCGCTTCCGAAGGGTTGTGCTCGATGGAAGTTTTGACTTGAATCTGTCGGGTTTAGTAGTTTCTAAAGTAGTTTCGAGTTATATTGGAAGGTTTGGTTAGGATGGGTAGGTATAGATCGTAGATGTGGTATTTGAATTAAGGACTCAGGTTATTTTGTTTTATTCAAGAAAAAATATTCGCTGCCGTCAAAATGTCGACAGTCAAAACATTTTAAACAACAACTTATGTTTGTAAAGATGTTCGCGACACATCGTACATACAAAGTGTTTCTACCTGCAATATCCTGCATATTAATAAGATTTCTTATAATATTTTGTATAAACGTGCCAAAGGATGCATGCGGGTTTAACATAAAATACGAAACGCCTTTATTAAATGTAAGGTACCTATTGGTGTACATTGGGCCCCAATTATTATCTTGGCATATACCTACTTAATAGGCAACTTTATCTCATAAATTCATATAAAATACTAAAACATCTTTAAATCACACATCACTAATACTGATCTTAATATTTCATTTTATATAAATAAAATAAGTTTGATAAGCTTTGTTAAAATCGCAAAAATAACATTCCTTCACGTAGCTTAATCCAAAATATTTGGAACAACGTCAAGGATTCTTTAATACCCCAATAAACCAACTTCTAAATGATTGTGCAAAAACTCACCTACCGAATTAACAAGACGTGATCGCAATTTGTCCATCTGCCAAGGTAATAAATTCTGAAAATCTGGGTAAAAATGCATGAGGAAATTTACAGTTTTATCAAAATACTTAGACACAATAATTACATCAAAATGTAAATTAGGAATAAGTTATAAAAGTCATTTACAGACAGTTTCACACTTTTAACTTTTAAATATTATTTTTAATTTGATTAAATTAACTTTTATTAAAAACTCTATCCTAACCGAAGTGTAGTGAAGTAGGTATTTACTTTAATAAAATCTATAGTTTTAATAGCTACTTTGAACTCACTTTATGTACCTAAATATATTTCAAAACCTTTAGACTTTTTTTAACATTAAGAATAATGTTTACTTTAACATGTAATCTTTGCCACTATTGCTTATTTTTAAATTAAAAAACGTATTTAGCCCCGTTATAAATATTTTAAACTAAAGGTTTAGCTATAACGTCGCTGACTGTACCTCGTGACCACTTCTAATACGGTTGAATATGTATCTAGGTATAGATAGATCTATGTTATGCCAGATAGACGTGTCAATATTGCCTTCAAGTGTTTGTGTTTATAATTATAAATAAAGCTGCATTTATCCCGTGAATTATACCTATTAGTTGTTAGGTAAAAAGATTCGTATTTTTTTAGTTAAATTTCTAAAACATTGGTATATTTAATTATACTTTCCTATTAATAACTAGTTAATTTCAAATAAAAGACCTGTTGGATTTAGGTATTTGATTCATGAAGTAGGTAATATGGTACAAAAAAAATAAAGTAAAGCCAGCTAAGTTAGTAATGGATATGAAATTGAACAACAAATATTTCATAAATTAAATCTTCAGTTTACAATGGGCTTATATAAATCCATTATAAAACTAACCAAACGCAAATGTGCCTAAAACCTACACTATTATAATAATGACCTACAGTAGGTAGTTGTAATAGTAACCATTATACATGCCCTTATATAATAATTGTTTTACTAAAAAAGGAGCCCAAGTAAACCTTCTTAGATATGTTTATAGATAATGTCCCCGACTATACACAGCTGCGCGTGACTTGATGTGGACAGAATTATAATTTAAACCTTGAAAATAAAGAGATTATTATATAAAAATACTGCAGGTCGTTGAGTCAGCAAGTTAAGGAGAAATATAGTTTTAACTGTATTAAATGGGTAGAAGCTATTCAATTTCTAATATTTGAATCCATTTAACAGCTTTCATATTTTACCTAGGGAGGTTCTTATTTACAATTTGACTGGAGAGTAATCTCTGAGTAAACCGGAAGCTATAAAAATGATTTTTTAATCATTTAACTGCTTTTACCTTATGAGATACATAATCATTAAATCATAATAATATGCTACTGGTAAAACCCATGTTGAACCTGTCTCCGTACGTAACTGCAGTAACACATAAATTGCGTCAACCTCCAGCATCGCCTTTATAAAAATATCAACTAAACGCTCAACTCGTTCTATTCCCCCCAAAAACGGTCATTCACCCCGAACTTTCCTTTCATCAACTTTTCAGGCGACGCACACGATATATCAATTACGCCGGAGCTCGTCACTCAATCGTGGATCATTAGTGACTAATCCAACTCATATTCAATCAATACCTACCCAAAACTTTAGCCACACACCCCTCCCCCCGCCCCTCGTCGCGCGACATTTAATGACACCCGTGCAGCCGGCGCTGCAGCCCAATCTGAACCTTAACCCGACAGCCCCAGAGGCCAGAGTCCCGCAAATCCGCCCACCGCGTTATATAGCACCGAGGATCTATAAAAGTTACGTCTGTAATCTAACATAAAACTCGGGCCGTTTTAGATGCGAACGCGGCCACGGACGACACATCTCGGAACGCTCCGCACTTTTACCGAAAAATAACCGATTGCTGTGTGAAGTTTGTGATAAAAACGTGGTTTTGGCGAGAATTTTCACGTGAGTGCACGGCGCGATGCTACCACGCGGTGCCGCGCGAGTGTTACCAAACAAGTTTGACGTTTCCACAACGCGCTAAATCGTGAGTACTCATTTGAATATTTGAATTTGTTTATCGGGGATCTTACTATGAAATGTGAGAGGTTCTTATTCAATAAATAGCGGTGTATCGTGTCACGCCGGTGTAACCTGTCTTATTCAATTCTGTCATGCATGAATAAGAATTTATCAGAAATCAGTTGACAGGTATGCCGGTTTGTAGATATATATTATTCAAGTTTTAAAAACATATCTATTCTTATTGGTTTTATGTGTTGAAATCTAATTTAGATGATAAGAAAATAGTTTTAATTTAGAGGTGTTTCGAATTCTTTAGGTATAAAGGGTTATTTTCCATACAACTTCATAACATTACACAAATGGTAAACCTTTTTTCTTTTGTGTTATTATCTGGGATGTTTATCTAGCTTACAATCACCAAAAAACCAAGTTATTAAATAATTATTGACTCTACCATCCTGCTGAAAAGACTAGTAGCGCCATCTATTCCGAGTAACTCAAACTTTATACCAAGAATTTTCGGGTGCAATAAAATGCTAACCGCGCTCGAATTGCCTCGATTCTTCATTTCTTTCTGACAAACCTTATAAATAGTACACCTTGCCTTCTCTAGCAAACATGCTCGAATGCACCTGTCCAATCCGAATAGCACTTTATCATCTTAAAAATAAGGTTGCATTTGGAATGCAGATGATTTCCATATGAATGTCCCTTGATCTTACCTTTGAATTGTGGAGTGCACCATGAGTTGTTGCTGTCTCGCTCTCGCGTTGTTTGGTATCTCTTTCCGTTGTGTGCAGTATAGATATAGTTATCTCGTTCGGGTTGAGATGAAAGTATGTGTGTTAGTTTTGACAGTTTATGATCGGTTGTAGCTCATGTCGGGAGTACGTCCATTAGGAATAAGGCGGGGTTATTTGCCGCGGCCTGTTTGTTCGGCGAGGTAATACGGCAAAGGGATTTGTTTGATCCTTTATTAGGTATTTAGCTTTAATAATTTTAAGTTACCTTGGCCGTTGTCACAGTACCTAAGTATGTAGGTATATTTCTTTTTCCATGTTAAAACTTCAATTTTACGTTATTTTTGTTGTGTTTAACATTTTGAGTAACTTTTACCTATAGTCAAAAGGATTAGGTACGTTTTTACAATAATTTATATAAGGTTGAAAAAAATTGATTTTGTTGTTTTGTTCCTACTTATTCTTTGCCTGCTGTTCCGGTTTCCTTACATATGAGAGATAAATGAGCACACAAGCAAGATGTGGATATTTTCTCTTGTATTTTTTTATAGAGACCTATTAATAAGAAACAAATGTACTTACTTATTAATTCATCCCGTTGTTTTTTTCATTTTTCTGATCAAGCCTCACAACAAAAAGTAAATTATTAGGTACCTACTTTTACATAAATATGTAGGTATACTTGGTGTTTAATTAATTATACAATAGACATACCATCTATGTGTAGTAAATTTAAATTAATATGATACAAATATACTTACATCTAGCCTTCACTACATAGTATTACATAAAGGCGCTTTTCGCCGTCTGTGTGTCTGTACGCTTGGATCTTTAAAATTACGCAACTGATTTTGATGGATTTTTTAAATAGATAGAGTGATTCAAGGGGAAGGTTGAGGTATTTGTATAATATCATCCATAAAATTGTGGAGAAATACTTTTATTTTTGAGGTTTCTAATGTGAAATCGTAAATAATTACATTGGAGTAATGATAAACTATAGGAATTTAGATATTCCAAAGAAAGCAAAAAATCTTAACGGTATAGGGAAAGGGGTTTTACTCCAAATTTAGCGCGTACGAAGCCGTGGGCAATAGCTAGTGGTAGATAAGTGGGAGATAGTATCTAGTAAGATGAACTACTGCAGGAAGGTATTACCTACATGAATAAGTTCAGGTTCATCATATCTTAGGATTTTAATAATAATTTTACAAAAATATAGTACTTGTTGTAAGACTTGTTGTTCCTACAATAAAAAGTACCTAGGTACACATCAGAAACCATTACCTTCATTTATAATAGACTAGCGACCCGCCCACGCTACGCAATGGTATAATTTCGGGGACTTGTTCCTGAAACCCTGATTTTAGCTACCTTAAAAAGTTTTTTTTCTAAACGTTATTTATTTACAAATTTAAAAAAATACTTGACGAATGGTGAAAACCGTATTAAAATCCCTCAATTGGTTTAGGAGGAGTTTGCGGGCAAACATACAAACAGACAGAATTAGCGACTTGTATTTAGGTATACTATGTAATGATATTGAAAATTATCTTTATTAAATGTATCAGAATGGTAGGTACACAGCTTTCATAAATACGGTGTACCTACCTATCATTTTTTAGAATGATCTCAACCTATCGAAAGGTAAATAAAAAAAGAAGAAAAATATTGTTTGAAAAAAAGGTCTATTTGGTACATTAGGTTATTTCTTATGCCTTTGAAAAGACAAGTACCTAAATTAATCAATATAAAATTAATCAATTAGTGTAGGTTTTATATTTATGTTTGTTTTTGCAAATTTTTCAATCCAACAGCAAATCCAAAAAAATAATTATCAAGTTTTGATCAACATAAGTTTATTTATGGTGATTTTGTGATTTAATGAGCCTTTAATATATTGGTTGTTTGCTGATGATGCCTAATTTAGTATCTTATTATTCTTGGCAATAAAATATTTTTATATTATGCAGAATTATTTTTATATTAGATAGCTCATTGCTAGTTTAAGTAAGTAAATTGTACTATTTAGAATGTACTTACAAGAAAAGCTTGAATTACTGAATTTACTTTTTTATATGTAAAAGAATACTCTCTCCTTTTGAAGTCAAAAGCTTAAAAAGAATAGTCCCTAGAACTGTAAAGAAGATCAGATTAATAAATGTATTCAAATAAATTAATAATTCTAAGATTAACAATGGTAAACATAAAATTGAACTCTTACCAAATTATGGTTTTGCTAAATATTTTTTAAATATAATATTTAATACCGCACTGTAAAAATCACATAAGGGTTCTTCGAGAGGCGATCTCCAACAATAATATTTTTTGAAAATATGACCAAAAACCAACATTTCATCCCTTGTACAATCTGTTTTTACACGATATTTTAACAAAGTACCTACTGAAAACGTACTAACATACTCGTAGATAACTAAAGTACCTAGCTGATATATTTATTGAGTTTCGTTTCGTTCCTGTACAGGTCATAACATTTGAAGTTCTAAATGAAGGCACGCATCACAATTTTGACACGATTTTTTTTGAATGAGACCAATTGATTAACTAAAAGTTTCACATGAAATTTTAAAAAATAACTACCAGTACAATACTATGTACCTACAGTAAAATAATATGGTTTCCAAAACCTTAAATTGACGCAAAAGAACTTACAGACCACGAAAGTATGATTTACCACGAAGCTAGTTGCTGTTGTGATCTACATAACAGAGGAGTGTGAGGAAAGACAAATGTAGCACCTTCGATACTGAAACAACCTTACCTTACTTGTACCAAATATGTAAAATACTTTTAAGAACTCTAATACGGGGTGTAAAAGAACTGCTTCCGAAAACAAAAACTGGGCATTGCTGGAGGGGTAGGTACTGGTTACGTTTTGGCCAAAAAAAAAATTTTAAAACCACAAAAATGTTTTATGTTAATTTGCAATGTAAATAATCGCACCTAAACCGACAGTTGATGTGTGAGCGATGATTTCAAGCGGCGAATATGACTTTTTGTTCCTTAATAACTTTTTTAAATTGAGTTTTCTGGGTATGTAAGTGAATTTAGTTACTATTGAGGCTCAAAAATACATGATTTCAGACTTCGGAAGTGGTCTTTTTACACCCGTTATATTTACTGCAAAGAAATAACCTCTAGCCAAGATTTTTAAACAATTCAGCATATCCGCTTAGACCAGAACCATCGGTGTTTTGAAAAACGGAGTAAATCAAGACATTGCTATTAGCCTTCTAGCGGTAAAAATTCAAAGGTCGTTCTGTGGTTTGCTTTTTGACTAATTTGCTTGCGGATAAAGATTTCAAAATTTATCTTTTATTGTGTAGGTAAGTTTATCTTAATTATGAAAGCATAAAATAGCTTATGTAATAAATTGATATCTACCCACTAAAGATAGTTTTTGATTTGTATACAAAGCTGAAAACTGTAGGTAAAGCAGTTTAAAACGCAATTTTCGTATGAAAACACGGATTTAGTTGTCCATATGTAGTATTTCTTAAACATATAAAAAAAATACTAAAAAAAACTCTTCAGTTATATAGGTAATTGTACTGAGGTGTACCAAAACAAGAGATCCAGCAGATTTTTCATATACCTAAGTAATATCAATAGTCGCCTATTTATATAATAAAAAGGTAAAAACGACCTGTAACTACCTTGCGGTGTGGGTATAATATATTTTGAACTAGTGGCCGCCTGCGACTACCTTCGCGTGAAATTCGGTTTTCCATGGGAATGAGAAGTTTTCCCGCGGTAAAAAGTACCCAATATGTTATTCTGATGTATAACCTATATTATGTCCAGTAGTTTTTACGTGAAAGAGTAACAAACATCCATATATACTCACAAACTTTCACGTTTTTAATATTAGTAGGACTAGTTCATGTGGATCACGAAAAACGAGGCAACTCTTTATTTTATAGAAACGTCTCTACATTATATTATTTGTGGCGGTATGTCATTTCTAAATTCTACTTTATATGATTAGTTAAAGCACATTTCTTACACTGTTTACTTTCTGTTTAAAAGGGTAAACAATTAGATATATAAATAGATTAAGTGACAATCAAAAGTTGATACATGCTAGTGTCTTTATAGTCAAAACTCTTGCATCGTGCCTAATACCTGCTTACCAAATAAACTACGTGGATGTTGGAACAGAAAGTTTTTATTTATCACATTGATTTTAGTAGGCTTTTCAATAAAAAAAAGTATCTTTGTAGGAAAAGAAAAGCGAGGATTTGTTTCTTAGGTATTATTTTATTTTATTTTAAGGCCCTGTCAAATTTGTCTGCTACATATTATGATATACCTAGGAAAGATAAAAGTGACAAAAATTCTGGGAAAAAGAAAAAGAGACTGCTTGTGCTACACACAGTTCATATTTTTTTAAATATCTATTCATACCTATAATAATTTATGAAATATGGTACATGCTTTTTAAAACATTTTTTTTTCTTCTTCTTGCAAATAACGCTAAAACTAGAAAAACATATTCTTTGTCAATATTATTCCTACAAGACATTGTTTGACTAGATTTTTACACAAATAAAGAAAACTAAAATGCAGGTTAATAAAATAAAATAAAATTACAGAGGCAAAGCTATTAATTACTTACTTACCAACTTTTGTTAATGAAATGTTAGGTTTCTAAGACACTTTATTTTTCTATTTGGGTATTGCTTTGTGGATCTACATAAGATTTCTGGCATTTGATCAATTACGTTATATTGTTTTCGCCAATGATGAAGAGTTTTTTTTATCACAACCATTTAAATATAAACAATAAACAAGAGTACTGAACTACAACCATCAATGGAATTAATCACAGAAACAATAATTTACTAAAAAGTTACATGAATGACATAAAGATGAATGACATCGTAAACCATTAAATAAACTAAGCAAAACAATAAGGACTTATCCACAGAATCTGCCGCGGGAAAATAGCCTTAAAAGCAAACGGTTACGTTTTATTATTCTGTGAAGTGACAGGTTTTAGACATTTTACGAGACGGAAATCGTTGTAAGTTCCGAACGTTGCCGCCTGTAGTAGTGGCAGCACTTTCTTTCAAGTTACTAAGATAAACGAAAACAATTAATAAAAAAATCCTTAAATAATATGTGAAACAAAAATATATTTCCAGTTAAACTTTTGTGTGAAATCCTTAAGCAATTGTCATATCGAGATATTCTTTTCAAATAGTAAAGCGCCATCTGTTGCTGAGTAGCGGAACTTCTTTGATTCACGCACACAGTTACAAACTACCTTATCGAGAGTACAATGTCGGTATACACACGCACACAGCTCAATATATCGTCAGTGTGTGCGAACTGGATTCGGGCTATTGGGGAAATTCGATGGGGGCTTGTTTTTTTTAAAAGAAATTATTATGTTTGATAGAGACAACTTAATTAATGTAACCCATTAAGAAACATTTACATTTAAGATATAGCAAACAAAGATAACATCGAGCAACAATGTTGCGACTCTTGATAAGAAGTACCTACCTATTTATAAATAAATTTTTACATTTTTTTTTTATTTTCATCGTGATATATATTTTTATGCAAATAAAAACGAACAGAGGTCTTTTGAAATGTGCAGTAATTAATGTAACGGTCGTAAGCTTTTATTTAGGTGAATAATATTCTAATGAGTTTTAAATAACTTGCTCCTATTTAGGATTTTAATATAAAATATCTGAATCAAAAGCTAGTTTACCTACATCAACATTTATTATTTTATAATCTATAAACTTACATTAAAGAGTTTAGATAAAAGGCATACCTACTTTAACGTCTTTAACAAGATATTTTTTTAAACTTACTTCTTGCGCAAAGATCACCAAAGTAAAATTAACCCTTTTTTGCATAACCATCGTCACACTAACAAACAATTAAAACACAAAAAGCTTTAACCCCTTTTGTTTTTTAACCCTAAAATCCTGGCCAAAGATTTGTTTTCTTTTTGCGGTAACCATTAAAAACTAGAGCAAAAACGCGCTGTAAAAAGCGCAACTTTTCTGAGCGCACGAGTTTTTCTGGGGTTAAAATAGAATAGTGCAATAAATGTGTCATTATTAGGGGTAATTTGAACATACAATACAATGTTAGTTCGGGCCTTAATGTATTATAAAAATAGCCAAATGACTCTTTTACAAATGTAAAGATTTAGTTGTGATTTAAATTTTGGTGGGTCTAGTCTGTTCTGTGTTGCTAGTATTTAAAATGTTAATGTTATTGGGTATTTGATACTATAGCGATAAAATTGTGTATAAATTTATATTTTTATTGTGAAAAATTGTGTTTGTTGAAAAAATGTGTTTATAAGTGCATTGAGGTATTAACAACTCATACCTATGCCGATACGGTATGGATAGATACTTGTATAAAAAGAAAGGTGCTGACAGTAAGTTATTACTTTCATTTTGTAATTGAATAGACTAAAAGCTTCATAATCTAATTAAAAGACAATGTAAAGTATCAACAAACAATCATCACATATATAATGTTATCTTTAGTTTTTACTCCAATAATCGCAGCAGACTTTACTTTGTCTGACTGACTGAATTACAAATTGTTGTCTACTTTCCCATGACCTTAGTACCCTCTGTATAAAGTTCAATTTAGACATAAAAAACGCGTCATTGAATACTAATCGCGGGGAAAATCACTGTTTTAAAAGCGACACCAAAAGATGCGTTTGCGTTCATTATGTATGAGTTATCAAGCGGCGGCATTTAAAAGGTAAATATTTTAAATAGTGAGATAATTTAGGTACTGTTTTATTTTAATTAATGTAAATTAATTGTATATGTAATTTGGTATATTTTAATTAAAACATTACGAAGTTGCACCAAATTAGCGTCTCGGTGAAAAGATTGTTGTTTTATTAAGACAATTTGTTTATAATATACTGACAAAAGAAGTAATTAAACATAAATTACAAATAAACAAAATGTGATATACCCATAGGTTTAACAATTATTTAACATTTTATTTTAACTTTATATTACTTTTTTAACCTGCTAAATACATTCAAAATATTATTTACTAGTTTCTCAATATTCATATTATCCATCTCTATTTTTAACTTAAATATCAACCGTAACAACGCTTTAGGTATAGTAAACACAACTTTACTTACACAGTTACATAATAAAGTAATAAGTAAGTACTAAACAACAGTATTGAACACTTTCTATCTTCCCTAACACATAAATCTCCCCACGACTCGACCGAGGTGTCAATCCGATATCGACCCGGTGCAGTGTGACGTCACCGAATCATCATGGCCGACCGATCTACACATATAAGCCATGTTCGGAATTCAAACGGGCGAGTTGACAGCTAATGTGTGGGGATGCATTCTGCTTAGTAAATATTGTAATGGAGATATTTGAGAATATTTACTAAATGTAAGGATTATGAGAAATAGAGGTGCGTTCTTAATGATCAAACATTTGGTTTTAAATAAATAGTAGGTATTGTGTTTTCTGTTAATTATATAAAACAAAGTCAATATCTGCGTCTGTATAAGTAATCGCTTTTTAATCAGAAAAATATAAGAGTTATCAAAATAAAATATATATAAAATATATTTTTGAAATTTTAAAAATAAAAGCCTTATTATGCTATAATAAGCTCAGTATCTACTTATAGGTAACATCGTTTTTTTTTTTTTTCTTTTCTTGTCAATCAAAAGTGTGAAGTTCATCGCTGAGTCACAAAATAAACAAAAAATAAGAAACCATTGACCGTATCTTTAAGGCATTGATTAAAAAACAACAAATCTGCATTTTGTATCTTTCCATAGCCAAACAAAATTCCGAAAGCGTACAACGTCTCCTTGTCATCGAAATATAAGGCCTGCGATCAAAATTTTGAATGTCGAACATCCTATTCAATCATTTGGTCGTTCAATCGGCGAATGATTGACAAGCATACAAACTACCTTCATCATGTGTGGTTGAATTTCAATACATATCGTCAATCGTGATTTGAGTGTAAATTGTGTTTGATAGATAATAGTAAATAGGTAGTTAGTGGATGAATAATTAATTAAATCTATTTTGGATACTGTGACTGGTAGAATTGGTGGCTTGTTGTGATTAGACAAGATATAAAATGTGTACTTAAGTATCTTTTATGAAATTTGATAGGCGTTGCAAAATAAGCTTTGGCTGAGATATACCTAGTATTATCTTTTTCGGAATCGTCTGACTTCTAAAAGTGTTCTGACATTAACAATTTATAGAGAAAAGTTTAACGATATTTAAATGATTTTTGATAGATATTTTATTAGTATGATAAGGCGTAAGTTGACAATAGCATGATATTTAATATCACTTAATCAAAGCTAGTTCTAGGCTATCAAACTATTTTTTTCGATAAGATAAGAAAATGTTGTTCAACCCGATTCAGACAACGGTGTGTCAAACAATAATCGACCTATTCAGTTACATATGTAACTACACCTGTTCCTAAGGTTTGCTCCGAAACTTACCTCAGGGCGGGCCCAAGTTTACTCACGCAAGATAGCGTGTCAACCGAGGGTTGAAACATATTGAAACAACCAGATATTTTAGACTCTAGTTGTATGGAAATAAGATCGGTTTTGCAATGAGTGTAAGAAAAAAGAATAAAACGCAATTTTGACGGAACACAATTGATTTAATTTCGCTTACATGCAAATGTGTTCATTTGTAAGAATTACCTGCAATTAGTGAGAGTTTATCGGAGCTTTCCTCCTACGGAATGAAAGTAAATAGCGTTGCGTTTGAACAATTACGCATAATTTGCTTACTTTGTAAAATTGAAATTGTTTCTTTGTGTGAAGGTGAAAATAGTACATTTATATTCAACGGTCGGGAAATAACTTTAAATGTGTATTTAAACAAGTAGAAAATATCCTATTCGGTCCATAAAATGTTTTTATTCGATTACTTAATACAATCTGCAATATTATCTTTATTATGAATGAAACTTCATAAAAATCACTGTTTCATTTAAATTAATGATATTTTATTATTTATATCTGTGAGAATGTCATGGCATTATCTAAGTCTATAGTTTTAAGAAATACTTTCCAAATCAAGGCTAAATATTGAATTGGTAGCTAATTAATTTAAATACAAGATTAACAAATATTCAAAATAATAATTAGATCAATGGGCTTGCTTTTTAACTTTCTATTAAAAACGTGTATCGAACATGAAAAAATGTAGCTATTTTCATGAAAAGCCCTCAATGTTTTCATAATCCAAAATTTGTTTTCAAGAGAATGTCTTCGTATAAAATGTTATCATGCCCAAAGTTTATACATTCGCCGTTGTTTTATCAAGATTTATCCGGAATTATCCGGTCTCATCTGCATTGAACTGGAAAGATTTTTATATTTTTCGAAAAAGTTCGTGTTGGGCGGGGTTTGTAAATTTTCCTCGTGACCTATTTGATATAAGACCAGTGTGGTTGATCCCTCCCACCTCCTGCAGTCGAGGTTCAGGGTATGAAAGGAAGGTATTTGGATGATAATTTCGGAGGTCTAAGTAAAGTGGTGGTGCTTTATTGAAGAATGTTCCGGGAGGGACTTGTGTATTGTCACGGGTCTCGATGAGATGGTCTTGGTAATTTGAACTAGATGAGCTATTGAATAAGAAATCACCTTTATTTAACAAAAATAAATCAGGAAATGAAGACAAATTAGTAATGACGTAAGTTTAGGCCTACGTTTTACTAAGATCAAATTTTATAATAGGGTTCAATTAAAAGGTTGAAAACTCGCAGATTATTAAAAAGTATTAAACAAAAAAAAAATTAAAGATTTAAATTAAATAACTAGGTAATAATAAAAAGAATTTCTGTAACATAAAACTTGTTATTAAAGTAACAAATGCATTTTATTTAATCCAAGCTAGTCAACTTATTTCTCTTTGTATTTATATAATACCTACTATAAGTTTGCAAGTATAATGAAGATATTCTGTATCTAAATATGGACTGTTTATTTTTTGAATAAAAGATAGTGTAGGTGTAGCACCGTAGCAACCTTGTTTTACCACCGATCGATAGCTAGCTGGCACACCGCCCGGTTCGTTCGCCGCATTATTGTTATTGCAAACCAGTTTCATATCCAGCGATAGCGATACCTACCAATCCGCGATCTATCTCACCGAACCACAGGCTGTATTGTCAATCTTATTGAACGAGCCTGTGCCTAGCGTATAAAAAAGATAGCGTTTGCGCCAAATTGCCGCGTCAAACTTTTTTCTTTTTTTCCTTATATGCCTGTGTCTTACCGGACAGTTACATCTTTATATATACCCAGCATCGAGTTTTAATACAATTTTATGCGATGACATGTTGTAAAATAAACAGCCCACCGGTTGTCGTTTACGTACTTGATATCCGAAGATAATGAATGTAAATGAATACACTTTGCAACATTGTTTCTATGTGAGAGTTTAGTTTAGTATATTGATATAATATTATTTGGATTTTACGTAAAAGGTTACGGTAACTTAATAAGCTATTTAAAAACATAAAATGGTTGCATATTTCATACGTTGGCTAGGTTGTTTTGTCGCAATAAGAAAGCTACGTGTTCTTGTACCTACTGGGTTACTCCTAGTTAACCTTACTTTACATTAATTGTATAAATGGATACTTAGCTATATTTATGCAAATAAATGCTATAAGTAGGTAAGTAAGACAAAAAAATTGTTGCATTTGCTGAAAATTAACTTTATACCTACATCTATTTTTAAACAAACACATAAATAATTAATTTAATGTAGGAAATATAAATGGAAGGCCACAAACACGCATCAACTCCGCCATTTATGTATATCTCAACTTTAAATATCTAATCCCTGCAATCGTCGTATCCAGATAAAGCCAATTCCCCACGTGTCAAGGTAGCACTCCGTCTGCCCCCGCCTTCCGTCCAATCAATACGCATCATTTAAAAAGCTACATTGTTGCATGAGGCGGGGCTGTCTGCATAAAAATAACTTTCAATAATAAGAGCCCGTAGCAAGTAACAATACTGGCAACTCCGATCTGACGGCGGTTTGAATTTAGAATAGAAGCGCGTAGTTCGAAATAATTTGTTTAAAAATGTAAAATAAAAGTTTAATCGTGAACAAATTGTTGCAATAAAATTTAAATTACAGAAACTTTATTTGACTGTGATGTAAAGGCTACTAATATTCTTTTAATTTTATTAAAATAAAACACAAAACTTGTAGGTATGTAGGTAGATATATAATTTCAACACGTTCATAACGTATGTACACCTACCTCATTTCTACGTATTCTATTTTCAAAGGGGAAAACTCCATATTGTTTTTCAATTTTGTCAACAATAAAAAATCTCAACGTTGTCTTTCCGCATATTGTTTTCATCTTATTGTAATAAAGAATGCGAGCATCTGGCGCCAGTGTCATCAGTAGGTAATTTTGTATGAAACGAAGGTTATTTTATTTCATTTATATTGTTGTAGGTACAACCTTCATACCTACAGTGCTTTTCAATTAGATAAGTGTTACTAAAAAGAAAATATGTATATAGATATTTTGTACTAATTTGTAAGGGACTTTTAAATAGACAAAAAAGTAATAGGGATGTTTTATTATAATGATTAAGCGACTAAAGTAAAACTTTATGTAACACAAAACTAAATAAAACTGGAGTTGTTATTGTACGTCATAACAGAAATGGTCTGATCACATCGCTAAAGATTTTACCGACGCGACGGTTACCTTTCTGTTCTATAATTTGTAACCTCATGTTTTTTTTGTTTTCAAATTAATATTCTATATTAATACCTACCAGATAATAACTTCTATCGTTCCTTAGTACATTATAAAATATTTAGTTATTACATGACTCACTAACATGTAGGTTTTTAAATTTCGACCTCATTAACACGCCTTATACTTATTTACCTCTCCCGCGCAATGTCATATGACAGTCCATGTTATTACAAACATACATATCGATTGACGTACGTAATCGGCAAATGATCCGTTTACTTCGTCGGAGGTCGTTGCCCCCAGACACGTCCGTTCCTCTTGATTGAATGAAACATGTCACTTTATGTAGCTCGCGTGGTGTGGGGCCGCAATGTGTATTACTTTTGATTTGACAGATTTTAAAAAATACCAAATTTATCTTTTATATTAATTTTTCTCTCTCTTTTTTAAGTTTGTTAATTTGACTGATAATTTTAGTGATCGTTAATGCAAGTGTCTTATATTTTTGTTTATACAATAAGTTAAGTTTAATTTAGACACAATATAATTTGCATTAAAACTGTTTGAATTGATAAAATAAAAATAATAATATGTGCAAGCTTGTATAGGTAATTGTAGTGCTTTATAAGCAAGTCAACTTTCATTGGTGCAAGCGCCCCGACAAATTGGCCTCCTACCAAACGTTTGAAAGTCTGCAGTGTTGATCAGTTGTCTCCTAAGAATGTCTTCCAACTCTCTACTCGTAAGTCCCTTTTTTAAACCGAGGTCATCGTCCCACCAGATAACCAGACATGTCGAAAATACGTTCCAAAACAGAACGAGTTCGATTCGATATTTGAAAACATTTTACTTTTAAAATTATTATGTAAAGAGTATCAATACCGTATTTATATGTGAACCTTTTTTTTCAGGTACTGGCCGGATCGGCGCGTTTAGTTTCACGGTTGCGCAGGTTGGTCCATAAAAAAGAAAAATAGAGTTCTTTATTCAAATCTTGCCATTACATTCGCTAGAGAAGATTCGACGTCTGAGTTTAATTACTGAAAGAGCTTGATTAGGACGAAAGGTCAGAGTTTCGCGAAGGGTCTGATCTGTCGGTTTCATTACTGGGGGCCCGTAGATCATTAACTAGCCGGGTTCTGTATAAAAACCTGCTTAATACAAGTTAATTCGACATCGCACCTGTCACCGTCGTAACTCTGCCCCACAATCCCCCAACAATGAACTCAGCCTATCCCGATGCTCGGCTCAATTATTTTTCTTTTCGGCGTTTCTACAAAGGAAACATAAAATATGTAAAAATCTTCATTATATCGACGTTTGACAGTTCGATTTTTTAAATCACCAGCCATGATTGGTCGGATTATTAACGGTCTATTAAAGAACGAATATGAAGCATTTGTAATTGCTTGTATATGGGAAATTAGGCTTTGCACCTTTAGTGTGAGAACAACTTAGGGTAAAAAGTCCGTGTATAATGTTATGATATATCTTTATTAAAAGGAAACCTTTTTATAACAAATAAGTTTCATATTTAACGTTATTCGTATAAAAAGTTACCCACCGTGAATATTTTAAATTAAACCGACACGAAAAATAAACTTTTATTTTAACAAATTAGGTACCTATTTCTTAAGCTTTTTCATCGTACAAACTCGTAAATATTTTCAGCATTTATTTCTTGGAAATACTGAAACCGTGTAAAGAGAAAAGTATGATGGCTGCCCTAAGTAAGATGCAAGTACGTTCGCTAAAAGTTTGTGCGCTGAATGTTCCAATTCCATTTCGGTAAAAGACTAATAATACACTTTTTCCCCTTTTTTACTTCTTGCTTCTACCCTTTACTGTTATAGTATACGAAAACAAAAAGTCGTGGAGTCGCTTCTAAAGTTGTTTAAATTTAAAACTTTTAACTTATGAAACTTCTATGCCACTTTAGTGTTAATTTATTTATATTAAATGCGTAGACTATTTTAGCTAGCTTTATACTTATGTTATATGATTAGTTTAAAATGTAATATGAAAAAAGATAGTGGTTTTAAAAGCAATTGGAAAAAGATAGAGATCCGAATGACGAACTAAATTTGCAATTACTAATAACTGAAACAGAAAAACTATGAATTGTAAATAAAAATATACCTTTTTTTCTATATACTTTAAAAACAAAGTTGTCTCGACTCCACGCCACCTTTGTTCGTTACATACCGCCTAGGGCCAGCATCGGTCAATTATTTAGATTGGCGACGACGCCGGCTCTTAGTGCTTTCTACAACTCCCTAACTTTATGCGTACCTAGATTAATACAATCTAAAAAGGTTTCCAATTTCAAACCTGTTTTTAGTCACCCAGACTTCTTATGCAAAGTCTGGGTTACAATGTAAGCTTGTAATGTTTTATTTTGCATAATAGTGTTTCGGAATTCTATACAAGTTGCAAAGGCGTGTTCAGACGTCTTATGCTTCTGCTTAATCAACCGGAAACCTAAACGCTTTTGAAATCTATGTTCGAATGGTGTGACGCCATCTTTGTTTATTTGTATGAGATAATAAACTGATGATTTTAATGAAATCGGTTATAAAGGAATTAGTATATTGATAAAAATACTCTTACATTAGGAATTTTATTTATTTGAAACTATTCGTTCAATCACGTTTATATCGTAATCTGAATGAGATACAAATAACTTACCTATTAGGTACCTTGAGGTACAAGTCATAGGTAAGGGAAAGCGAAACATAATGAGACATATATCTACTTTAAAATTGCAAAACCTCCAAGTATCTTTCTCATTAATTAATAAATATCAAACAGTTTTTATATAGATTAGATTATCTAAAAAATCGATACATCTTGTACCGCAATCGAATAATATTTATAAAGAGCTCGTTTAGATTCAGGTAGCGTCTGCACTCGTCTATCATTTCATATCAACGCCTCTATATTTAGGAACCTTTAACTCCGTACCCAACTACATAGTTATATTATATCATCTATAATTCAAACCATGGTTGTTCCATTCGATTTCGAAATTTAAAAATAAAAATAATAAACCGAGGGAGCTGTTAGCTTTTATCAAAATTCGAAAACTTCCGATTTTAAAAAGTCACCGACGTCGTTGTACGTGACATTTCAAATTTAGAACTCCGGTTTTAACTTTGTTAGCTAGCGTTTAGTTAAGTTAATGAAGTAAAAATTATAAAAACTAGTAAAACAACTAATTACTACGCAATAATTTAATTTATGAAAATACTTATTATTATATTTTAATATAAACCTATTCTCGAAGTAGATTATGTAAAAATAATTAAATAAAAGTACGGAATAATGTATGTAAAAAAGAGAATTTATTGCCCTTTGGTCTGGCGTTTTAAAATATTCATTTCAAAGTGGTACCAATTTGCATGGAAACTGCAGATCAACTTAATTATGCAAAAATGTAACAAGTCCCTTCTGTATTCATTTGACATTTCGAAAATTATATTACGGTAACCACATACCTAAATGATATCAAGAAAATAATGCAAAATACACGTTGAATGCAGCCGCCATTTTGATGCGCTCCAAAATCAAACTTGAGATAGAAATGATACCCACTATCGAAGATCGAATCGATTTGTTTAATTAAAATTCGCGCGGAATTCGATTACTTTCAACCTTCGAAGACGTATAAACTGTTTATTAGTATAATTTGGTCGAAATTAAAAAATATAAATATTTGGCCATATTGTCACGGATAGCGTTAAGCTGGTTAACAAGGAGATAAAGATAAACAAAAATTAAACGATAATGTTCCTAATAATTTATTATTTTACCCAATAAAGTTGATTAAGTAGACTCATAACTTTTTATTGATGTAAGAGTCATGAATGATTTACGTTGATTTGTAATTAATTTTATTACATTTTAATACGTTTGTAAATTTTTTATACGTCCATTGAATTGCTATAAAACGATTTTATTACTAACAATGTTATTGATAGGCGGTATCACAGCTCAATTTACACTTTTTTAAATTATTCTCTTTATAAAAACTGTAAAGTCCCTAATTACCGAATACAATAAGTATTTGATTGGACATTCTAAATATTTTTACATTCACGGTCGTTATTCGTTGAAGTTATATCATAAGGTATTAAGTATTGAGTTTTTCATATAAATTGATGATCAAATTATTCAAATGGGCCCAGGTTCGGGTATCGAGAAGGGAATGAAGTTGTATTAAATTAGAGTTACAGAACATTGACTTTTTTGATCCGTCGTCTACGTCAAACGACTCTGTGGATTTATAACCGAGAGACACCGCGAATGGGTCTTAAAAATATTACGAAATTCAGCTGAATATATTATCATATTTTATATAACATTTTAAAAAGAATAAACTTTATGCAGTTACGGTGGCGGGATTTGCATGATTTTCAAAAAGTTTTTAATGAAAAGTCCGTAGAGTAGGTACTGTATTTTCAGCTTATTAACGCTGGCAAGAATGACTTAAAAGTCAAACTTAGAACAAACTTTAAAATGAAACAACTTTTTTTCTTTATTTTATTTTACCGAAGTAGTTTTGGTATAAGGCTGCAGCCCGACTAGGCGTTTATTTCCCGCTGCAAATAGTGTTGTTCTCGTGTTTATGATATCATTATCTGGACGTCGAATTTGTTGAATTTCAGTCGGACCAACCTGCTCGGCCGTAGTAAAACCGAAGTGAGGTGCATTTTTAAAAGGGAACGCCCCAGGTCTCAGGACAGACTTTTCATTATTTTAAATATTCAGTGTAGTGCTGTGAGTTGTCTGCTGAAGTCCCAGAGGCGACGGCCATCAGACGCGGTAAGTGTACACGTACCTTAACGCTTTCTTTTGAGTTTTGCATATAAATTTTCATATTTTATGGTTTTCGCTTTCCGATCACCAACATCCTGTTTTAACACCACAGTTATTTTGGTTTTTACATATTTATTTATCACAATTTTATTTCTTACTCACCGTTAAAATATGGCGCTTTATGGTCTAAAGCTCTCTAAGCAGACACAAAACGTCAATTAGACAGTTTACTACCCCCACCTTCCTACGCGTACAATTTAACAAAACGCTCAAACATAACCGTAAAAAATAATCGTTGCTCCCGTAAACAGAATTAAAGTTATGCCCTATAAAAATATTCACACAAGTACAGTGCCCGTACTCATTAGTTCTATACCTTTTACGAAACTCGTTTCGAAGATAATTTTCGTCCTTGGTCCAGTGAGTAGGCATTGTAAAATGGCGGGCCCAGTATAACCTTACATTAAATTCTCCCTTAGGCTCCGCTATTCACACAATTATTCCCTGAAGTAAACCCTTCCTCCACGATCTACAATTACCCCTCCCCTCCCGCCCAACCCTTCGAGCCCCGCAGGATGAATATAAAACAAAATTGAGACGCAGAATAAAATAAAATATCGAGAGATTCTCTTCAATTAGGGCGAGTTCAGGCGAAAGATGTCGGTACAGTCATGCACAAAAGTCATTAAATCGAGCTGTAATATAGCTACGCATTTAACTGCGGTAGGTACAAAACGACAATTATACAGTTCACACGACAAGGCTCGTCGCATAAATTGCGGTCGGATTCAAGAGCGAGCGTCGGTTACGACCAAATACCTGAGACAATGTTGTATCACCTCAATTTCTTACAATGTTTATATCAAAATAAAGACATTGTGCAAGTTTTCGTGAAAACATTTTTATTAGTTACCTATACCGAGTTCCAATTTTCGATACCTAACATTGTAAAATTTTAGTGATTCATCTTTAAACAACGGAGAGATTTACCAAATTCAATATTATCTTCAGAAGTCTTGTATCAAATCCTTTAGAGTACCGCAAGTTTTTCTTCATAAGCCTCTCCAAACATTAAATTTATTTTGGCCCGGAGCCACGAATTAAGAGCGGGCTTAATCCTTTCGGGGCGAGTTGAGCCTAATACCATAAAGGCGGAACAAGCCAACTTATACACGAGAAAAGTTAAATATTATCTTTCGGGAAGATTAACGAGTTTTATTCGATGTTGAAGCCAATGCTCTTACTCTTAGATGAGAAATAAAGTTTTAAGGCTTAGACGTTGGAACAACCAACGGTTGCAAGTTCATTTTCGGTTTAATTTAGTTTTTAAAGTGAATACCTACTTATTTAGTAGGTTTTATTAAGTTGTTGTGGGAAATAGATTTATAAAGACAGGCTTTAAGAAAGTAGACAGTACAGTCGCAATTAAGTCAATATCAAAACAAATCTTATATAAACGCAAAAAAGGAATCTATGGTGCGTAAAAATGTTGTTATTTGTTGCTTACACAGGTTATAAATAAATGTCACTAACCAGCAACAATGTAAGCGTGTAATTTGGATTTCATCCAATGCCGTTCTCTTATTAAGTACTTGAAACAAATTGCTGTATTTTATATTCTTCGTTTGCATTGAGATCAAAGAAAAATTGTCCTTTTCCAGTAATATTAACTCCACCACCATTTTTTTTGCAACTAACAAGTTACAAATGTCCATTGTATTAACAAGATAACTACAAAAGAAAAGTTTGAGAAAAAAAAAGGCAGTCAGCTGTTTAGTCGGCGCCATTTTGGTAACGCCCGGCAGGAGCGAGACCGGTGCCCCGGCGGCCATCTTGAATCTTGATTTATTCGACACTGACGCCTGATCCTGTGCGGTCTTAATGTCAAACACTTCTAAATATGTTCTCGAGTGTACATTCTATCTCAGAAATATCATTTTATTAATGAAGTTCACTGATTAGTTATTTTAGTAAGTCGTCTCATTTGCAAACGATAACTGGTTGATATTTATAGGTACTCTTTGCTTTTGAGTAGATAAGTACGTAGGTATATATAACCAGAATAATAAGTACCTACATATTGGTTATTGTAGCGTGGGTATGTCCTATAAGTTCAATAATGTGAAATGATTATGCAGTTCTATCAACTTATCTTACATTTTATCTTATTTTTCTTGTATTAACATACAAATGTTGGTATTTAGAGATAAATTATCGCCGTCGGGTGAGTCTGAACGCAACAATGTAAGACCCAAGTCATACTGTTTGTAATTTAATCTTATATCACGGTGTACAATGAAACATGTCTGGTATCCTTGTTAAGGGAATTTAAGAGTTAGCTTCAAGTACATTTGGGTTAGAGTCCCTTGACTGGGATGGATGCTGTTAATGAATATCATTTTTGATTGAGACGCAACCTTGCCTTGGAATAAATTGATAGGCATATTCCAAGATGCGTTTAATAAGTTATCATCATTAAGTGTAAGATTGTGTTTTTAAGGGAAGCCTACTTAAGAATTCAGGAAGTTTTCTTTTGGCAAAAGCTGTAAAACTAATTAGATGATAAACATTATTACTGATGTTATTCTCAGTAGGTAGGTAGTCGGATTTTTATTTTTATAATTATAATAAAACAAAAACCCAAGAAAAAATTAAATATATAATTCAGAAAACGAGATAAATTAAAAGGAGTTCTAAAAAACAAACGCCCCGCGAAATTTTCTGCAGCTTTCATTATTCTTTCTCGAGTAACCTCGCTTAATACCGTGGCAACGTGGGAATCTCTGAAAATGTGGAAATTTTGTTAAAGTGTGGGGATTATCTCGACATTGCGGAGTTTAAGACATTTTCCTTTATCTAAAGGAGAGTTGGCGGAACGTTGCCGTTGGTCCCCAGCGATGTGGACCATTATCTCGAGACTCGGAGCATAATGTCCACGTTGCGGATCTGCGAATAGTTCACAATAGGGGAGCACGCCTTTGAAAATGGAACGTGGTTTTCTTTTTTTTAGGCAAAGGAGGTTTGATGGACCTGTTTAGATAAGATGGATGAGGAACTAACCTACAGGATAAAAAATACTTATGTTGTGATTTTACTTTAAATTTTGCATTATAAATGCTAATTTATTAATTTTGAAGTTGTAAATACCAGTCGCGTAATGCTCGGAGGCCCGCGTGCCTTTTTCCAGTATTTACAACTTCAAAATACTTATGTTTTTTTTTCTATTCAGAAAAACGAAAAACTTATCTAATAATTTAATAAATGAAAAAACACGAATAGGAAAATTAAACTGAATTAAAATTGAAATTTATTTCTTACTATGTCCTTACCTTCCGTCCCATACATATACCTATAACAAAGTGTTCTGAAAAAAAAAGTTTTCCCACGAACTGATCTTTTTCCATATTTCCTACATCCACGTCGCAGCAATTTTGGAATTTCACGCTGAGGCGACGATCTTGTTACCCGCCCGGATTCGAACCCGCCCGGTCTAATGTCGCGGAACAAATCAGACCGCCGCATATGGTAACTCATTAGGTAAGGAATCAACGCGGTAGGTAGCGGATAAATTAATTATTTAGACTTGGAATTTATTAAGACATTATTGTGGAACGTAATCCAAAATCCGGTGTCGAAATTCAAATGTAGAACTAATCCTATTAACTTTTCAAACAAAGAATTTTTAAACTCTAGAAGTGACTGGCCAGTAAGAAAAAAGAGTGTGGTTCGATACAAAACATCGTAGAACAGGGTTCGATTTTTAAAGATATTTTTTTTACTTACAAAAATACGACAAAAGATATTTGTCAAACTTTTCTGAATACAAATCGTGTTTGATGCAAAGAGTTTTTGCGTAAAAAGTTCTTGGTCGTTATGTATGTCCATCGTCAAAGTTGTGTTTTTTATCGTATTTATTCATACTGGACTGGGAAAGATTGTACCTATAAATAAATCAGTTCTTCCAAGTTAATTTGAACTTTAGAAGTTATTTGAAGTGAATTTTTTACTTGCGTATTATTCAATACGATAATTAACATTCAGTAGCAGCATATTGTACAAACATAACTTTAATTTTGATTAGATTTTAAAAATACACAACACATATAAGATTCAAATAAATTATTGATTTGACCTGTGTTTTTGGTTTGATTTTTTTTTAAATTATGAAACCGCCATTGTTTTTCTTTTAAACACAAAAGATAGGTTTGTTAAAACATGAAACTTTAATGCCTTATTGTCTATAACAGATAAAATTACAGCTTAAGCGATATGATTTTATCATCTTAATTACATTTAAAATCTATAAATACCTATTGAATTATCATAACAAGATTGCATCTACGCAGTGAACCTAACTCTTAAACACAGAATATAAGAAGTCTAACCAGAATGCCAAGATATTAATACAATGTTGCTTAAAGTTTCTTCATTTTCAATTTTATTGTTTTTCAATTAAGATTTTATTTCTGTAACTCATATGATTTGAGACTTAATTTCCGATAGGTCTAACATTAAAATTAAACAAGTCTATTTCATGTTAAAACTTGCTTGCTATTTTTAATACGAAAGTATTATACTTACTTCTTATTTCTTCCGTGTCGCGTACTTGGCTTATTTTCCTATTTGCAGAAGGTAAATAATACCTTTTTGTCGCAAATTCAAAAGCATTCGATCCTGAACTCAATTTCAACCTACGTTGCCCTCAACCGTTTTGGAACAAAGACAAAAATTTGAATTTAGATGTCGCTAGAGTCGCAGTAACCGGTCTGCAGATCCTTGGTTTACGACGCTCGGCTAAAATGCTGTTCTCGAGTTTGCTCCGAAATTCAGCTAGCAACCCCCTACTATTGGTATTTATTTTTAAATCTAAAAAAAATCAATATTCTGCTAAAGCTAATATTTGATACGTAAAAATATTACCGAGAAGTTTAAAAGAACGGAATTTGAAAGTAAGAAAAACATGTAAAAAGTTGATTCAAGAGTTAATTAAAATCTTTCTTAAAGATTAAGCTTACCTGCTTATCATACAGGGAAATATTTCAAATACCAAATATTTGGTAAGTGTCAATTTAGGAAGTAATTATTATCTACCTTTATGAAAATTCAAAATGTATATCAACTAATTAAAAGGGCGACGACTTCAACTTGTAGTTAAGTGTCAATTATGTAAAATAGATGATGATTTTTGAATGTTTAATTACAAGAAACGTGATATCGTAGTAGGAGTGTCTTCGAGTTGTTCTAAAAACTGAGCTCCGTTTATACGAAACGGAGATGGAGTGGTATCAGCACGAACGCAAGCCAAATGGGCACCTTTCGGGCAACGGACGTTTCAAAAATGGAACTGAGCGCTCTCATTTCGTATTTACATAGGAATCACTATAATTTCCTTTTAAAATCCAAATGAAATAGAACGCCGCAGAAAATATACTGTTTTCGGCCAGCACCGACGAAAAGAGTTGCAGAACGAGGATAAATGTACAGTAAATATTGCAAAATGTGTTAACACCTTTAATAAAAGTGATTTTGAGAGTTTTATTTTGATTGGACTTTTTTAAATTTCTCAATAAATATAAGAACGTCGGATTATAGTGAGATTAACATTTAAAATGTAGCGTTAAGTTTACGAGAGGTTTTTTTTATATAAAATTGGATTGGGAGATGTTGAGATCTGTGCCAATATCTTCAAGGCGAATCGGCTGAGTCGAGAATAGTTGCTATAAAAACACGTGATGGGATAACATTACTAAGACCCGAAGAACTTTGGTCCGGGCTGTTCCATACAAATGTGTTTCATTAACTCCCTTTTCCTTTGGCCAATGTCTTCGTTGCTCGGTATATTGCGTTCTAGAATGTTTACGCATTGCAGTAGGTAGATACAGTAAGAGATAATTCTGACCGCATCGCGAAATTCCAAAACTTGCCGGTTTAAAGCTCCTGCTGATTAGCTGCATTTAACTTTTGAATTTGGAAAGTTTGCGCTCCATCCGAGCGCTGTCGTAAATTCGAATTTACTTACGAAATTGGACGAGCTAACTTCGGCATCTCAATCAACTGAAATTGTTTATTACTCGTATCTTGAATCTCGCTTTATGTACATTTAGTGAAAGTAGGTATCCGCGGCACATGTAGCTGTGAGATTCGTAACACTTACAACATAAACAAAATCATTTGCCTTCATTTATTCGAGCTGAGTAAACACAAAACAAACGGAAATAAATTCCCGGGCCGGATACGTTGTTATTCTATTATGTGAGTGTTTGGAGACAAAGGCAACAGAGGGCGCCATTACGTTACTCGTTTCCGATATTACCTACTCTTGTACAGAACGAACAAATTGTCTCAACTGGAAGAAATATAAGGTCGCGGGGGCTTACCCTTAAGTTAAAAAACATTTTTTCCTCTCTATACGATTTACCAATCTTTTTTTTTTATTTATTCAATTGATGTTTAAACGCAAAATATAGCTGTCTTCTATAAAATATGAGCCTTTATTAACCTATACCTAAGCTTTTGATATACACTATTACCTACATGCTACAGCGAAACAAAATTGCAGATTTAAAAATGAGTCTTATTGCCGAAAGTAAATAAATGTTCCTAATAGGAGGAACATTTGATTTTTTACACAAAACAAAAAGCGCTGATAAAGAAGCAATCTCCCGGATATAGTGCGTATTCAAGATGGCTGCCAGCCGGGAGCAACAATAGGTAAATTTATGTAAATGAGTACCCCGTACGTAACAAAAAGGAAACGAAAAACGTCCCGCGCATTCCGTTTCATTGTCGAACCGGTATTTTAAAATATGACTCCATTCTTCGGAAGCTATCGTTCAATTTATGCGCCTGTGTGTTGGTGTCTTTACATCAGTTTACATCTGGATGTAAAAACATCTTTAGTTGATTAGATCATGTCGTGTCTATACGAACTCCTAGTTATTGAGCTGGCGTTACGCCAAATGAAATAAGTAGACGCGATAATTTATACAATCCTGTGATTATCTATTCACATAAAAATCCAAGAACATTACTTTTAACATGTCTTACATGTGTAATATATGTTCAATGTTTTTGATTGTCGGTTTTTATTAAGTTTTAGAGTTATATTGCAGCATTCGGTTGAGTTGTTTGCGCTTCACACAAACAAGTTTTGTAGGGAACAATTTCCATTTTTGACAAATATACTATTTTCTGACAAACATTTACTTTGTTGCATAACTGCGTAGTTTCATTTGGATGTAGGAAAATATAGGGTGTGTACAGCAGGACAGTCAGCAATGTAGGTAGCTACTTCATTATTTTATTGAACATAAAATAACCAGATGGTTTTTAAAGTTTACTTAATGAATGAAATTAATATAATAACAATGTAAGTTGTAAGTAAGTAAGTTTGGTTCATATAAAAGAAAAAGTAATATTTTAATCATAAGAAATTGCATGAGCATAGTATGCTATATAATACAAAATATTAGATCTCCAAACACCAATACTTGGGTTTCAATCAACTTGAAACAGAACTTTATATGAATAAAACGATGCAATATACGTATCCAATTTCGTAGACGGAGTCTACCTTACTTTATTTAGCAGAAATTGCAAAAGGTAAAGCTACATAGGTAGATACCTTCTACATGACATCGCCTGAATATCTGCCAATTTCATTTCACCACCCTCCCTTGAGCGTAGAACACCCCCCTTTACCCCCTCCACTTGCCTAGCTTATCCCACCTACATGTTTTTGAACGGTATCTCTATTCCAACTTGAACCGTCGATATCAGCGGACGCGTTCCAAAACCAAGCACAACACAGGTCTAGTTAAACTGGTTTGAAAAACGCATGTCTAGAAAGTTATAATATTCGGTAGATATATATACAATTTCTTTACATGAGCTAATTAAATAAAGTGAGATAAACGAAATTATGTTTTACGGCGCTTCTTAGAAATACCGGAGAAGTGATCTCTTAAATGCATTCTGTCTTGAAAGTTGGGAAGTTTCTAAGTAGTCTAGCTTTTACGAGTCAGAGGGTTGCCACATGAGATGAGTTAGGAATTTCATTTTATTTAACTTAATTGAACCTACAGTATCGGAGTAATCCGGCGCAGAAACTATTAACTGTCAACCTTTAAGTAACTTAATTCCGTTTAAAAGTTAATTAAATTAAGATTGTAATAAAAAAAATCTCTTATACATTAACTCTAAAAGTAAAGCTAAAAGTGTAATAGTTCAGTCTGAATGTTTTTCCTTAACTAATCCTACTATCCCTACTAATATTATAAATGCGAAAGTAACTCTGTCTGTCTGTCTGTCTGTCTGTCTGTTTCGCTTTCACTCCTAAACCACTGAGCCGATTTTGATGAAATTTGGTATGAAGAAAGAACTGAACTTGGGAAGGACATAGGGTACTTTTTACCGCGGGAAAACTTCTCATTCCCACGGGAAACCGAGTTCCCCGCGAACGGAGTCGCGGGCGGCCACTAGTAATATTATAAATGTGAAAGTTTGTGAGTATGTATGTTTGGATGTTTGTTACTCTTTCACGTTAAAACTACTGGATGGATTTGGATGAAACTTTGTAGTAATATAGGTTATACATCAGAATAACATATAAGGTACTTTTTACCGCGGGAAAACTTCTCATTCCCACGGGAAACTGACTTCCACGCGAACGGAGTGCGGAGTCCAGAGCGAACGCCACAAGTCCTATATACATTGCGTCCCTTTACAAATACAATAGACATCCAATATACTGCGATGGCCCATCGTATTACAAGTGCCCTACACACAAGTGTTTGCGTTCACTCATTAACTCCGTTTGCACAACGCCTCAATTACGAACTCGATCTGTTTGTTGTCATTGGCTGTGTGTACTTTTTGTTGTGCATGCAATGAATGTACAGTCAGCAAGTACACTTTTTATAATTCAACTTTTTTTTTTTTATGTATACATAATGTGTAGTGTAAATCTTTAGAACTGGTTAATGGTCCTTGAAGTACTTATACAAGAAACAGGAATTATAACTTCAAAATGTGACAACAGCGTCTACGTAAAAAGCTTTATTCTTACAATTAACGAACAGCAGGTGTGCAGAATTATCACGAAATTATACGAATAATATTTTTATATGTTTACTAATTGAGGCTAGTTTGCCTTGCATATATAAATTGTGGAGACGTCCAGGTAATATGTTCCAGTGGGCTTATGTCCAACGGTAATGGATTATTCCAGGTTATAGAGCTTGCCAAAGTGTATTCGGCCATTTTGGTCACCGCATAATATGGAGTAGGTACATAAGAATAAATAATTTATGTGACGAACGTGAAACAAAGGCATTTCAGACTTTTTTACACTATCATAGTATTCTTTATGTTTATGATTTGGGTTTATAATTTCGATTCAAATTATTTAAATAAAAATAGGAAAACAAATTCGCAAACGGTGTCTGGTTTTATGGTGGAGCCAAAATATTTTTTATGCAGGTCTGAGAAGTAAAGCACATATTACATTTCATAGAATTCTGAAACAAAATTTAATTAAGAATATTATTAAAACCTCAACCATACAAGTACACTGTCCATAGAAGCGTGAATCAACTATTCAAACATGAGTCCGCCAATACCACGACATATACCCTGAACGACACCTACGTCCAAACAAGCCTATTAGTACACCCCCAGCCTATATACACAAGCCAAACACAAACTGAACCTTATTGCTTACAAATAGAGCTTAATTTAGGCTATGCTTCATGATATTGATACAAGTGCTGCATGTCACTGGTGAGATAGGAATATGTTTTGAATAAAGAACTTGATTGTCGTATGAAATTTAAATTAAGAACGCATCGAACTGATATGTGTTTCATACAATGAGTGTGGCCTAATTTAAACATGGAGTTTTGGTTGAAAGCAGAGAGTTCATATCAATTATAGTTTTATAGAGGGAATTTATTTGAATGAAGAGTTTGATTTACATTTTATTGTAATTGTGCACTGACGTTTAGAACATAACTGTATTAGATATATGAAAAAAAAATGTATTAATAAATTTCTTAACACCAAATAAATATCCATGAAATAAGGAAAATAATATTGTTAAAATTTTCTATATCTTCTCTTAATTAAATATAGAAAAGGTTTATTTGTTGCTATTAAAAACTAACATAGTTAAAACATTTGTAAATTTACAAGAGATAAAAAGATAAACCTTTTATATCTTAATAGTTACAGATCATTTACATATTTGCATGAAATCAGAAACTTGCATACCAAACTATATGATGATTACATATTTAATATAAAAAGTATCAATATGATTGTGTCTGCATCTGATTAAAAAATAAACTTTGATAGTATTAGTAAGCATCTATAAACATAAATATTAGCAAATGAAAAATATATACAGACAAATAAAATTCTAGGAACTGGTTTTAGAATTGCACTGATATAATTGAAACATTATAAAAACATAAAAACATACTTTATATACGTAAACTATGTACAGAATATTCAAGAAAATGTTACCTTCATAAAACCTATATAATTAAATAATGCCTAACTGAGCCAAAGGTAATCAAGTAATCCATATAATAAATCTTCATTTATTTATTACAGATAAACCTACACAAATAATAAATACGGAATTAATAATAATATTCAATCAGAAGATACCTTACTTGCAGAATACCATTATTAGGACAAAGTATATCTAAAACAAAGTAGTAATCTGTCATTGTAATTATAGGTAGGTAGCTATTTTTGTATTTTAGTGCAATTATTACACTTTCATCACAAAACCTTTTTTTCTTTAGGTAATTGATTATCAAAATTAAAAACAAAAGTAAGTTCAGTTTTTTATCCAAAAATACTTTTTAAGCTAGATATTTTTATACATTTATTATTTTTTGATTAAGTTGTTCATTATAACACCCGTGCTTTGCTCAGTCGATTCACTAGTTAATAATCATTGACTTTACCTTATATATTTTATTGTCACTATAACGTGCAGTCAACAACAATTACTCTGTGTGTAATAGCGGCGATCAATAAAAATGCTGTGTATGTAAATTGCTGTGGGGTGTACGTATCTAATGCATCCAATACAGTAATATTCTCGGCGGGTCATGGCCGCTTAAGGCCCTTGAAAGCGGTTCGGGAGAGATTTTATTGCTAGAAAAATAGCGAAGTATTTTTTAGATATTGTTTTTTATTAACGTTTGCAAAATATATTGACGCCTAAGTTCGGTTATATATTCAGCTAAGATGGATTTTGTTACCGAACTTCCATGAACTCTCTGCTTTTCAGTATAGGAATCTAATACTAGTTCTATATGCTTATTATATAAACTAGTACTAGTAGTAAGGAGAAAGTACCTATAATCACGTGAATGGCAAAAAAACTTCGTTTAAGTCTTTTGTATGATAACAATTAGTATCATCGTAGTCAGTCGTAGCAAAAATGTAGCATCGTAAACTAAGATTTATTATTAACATAAGTTCTAAAATTAACTATTAATATTTTTTATATGATAAACTTTTAAATGTTTTTTATGAGTTATACCAACTTTTTTCATTGATTCCAAATACATATCTACTTCCTGAACTTATTTAAATCAGATTTTAAATAATACCTTTATATATGTATCTTAAAACTTCTCATACCTTATTTCCCACATATATCACATGTTTTCACATATACCTGTAAGTACTCTCTAAGTGGGTACTAAACCAACCGCCGCCACTCATCACCGTGTCCCCACCACAAAATTAATTCTCAAATCGCGGTCTACGCCCGAGCAACTCGTAAATCCTAACTAGACATGATTTATTTTATTTCTCACTTCACTCAAAATAATATGTTTTTCTCATACATTTCGATACGAAAACTATTCAAACTGTAGGTACCAACTGCTTGAGTTAATGGAAAAAATATACTTGAGTACGAACTCGAGTATTTGAAATGTTTTTTTTTGTTGAGAACTGGCGCAGGAATGTTTTAAGTGTTCGATTTTTGAATTCAAGTGAAGTTAAGTTATCGGTAATAATTTTGACAAAATAAATAAGAGTCTTTTTAGATTGTGTAATATGACTAAGGCAAGAGAGAGTTATGTGCTTATTGTGTTTGAATAAAAATAAAGTCGGTAATTTTAGCTTCAAAACAAGTAAAGAACTTATCATCACTTTTAAAATTAATCAAAGAGTCATGATAATTCATCAATAAATTCATGAATTTTCAGAATATATAAAATCTAATTCTAATCTAATCGTTTTTGTACAAAGATTCGTAGCCATTGTCGAAGGTGAACAAATCTACCCAATAATACCAAAAGATGTGGAAAAACATGTGTTATATAAAATCTGCATTTTTACCGATTAGCTTTAGTGAAGCCATGACAAATACATTCACCAATCAGCTACAAGATTAGTTGAGATGAAATACCTAGTTCTCTTATGTATCTAAAATATGTTACAGGGCAGAGTTTTGAAAGAAATAAAATGCAGTCTTATTATTTATAAATTATTATATTATCTGGCCACTTTTATTTTACAAAGATTAAAGAACTACTAGCACAATAATGTTCTACGTTCAAAATTATAGCACTCAAAAGTCAAATATCGAACCGGACGTTTATATTTTTCCTCGAAATAAATCTTTGCGGCTCTCATTGTTTTCTTTTTTTCGTCCAATTACGTTGTTCTTTATGGCCAATTATATGAAAATAGTTCCCTAAAGAACGGTTCCTTTCCTATAATTTTCTCCCGTTTGTGGCTTAGCAACAAGATTATTGAGACATTTATTTTTGTTATTTCTTCCTTCCGCGCTTGTTTTGTTTGGTAAACATTTTTATATTAGGTACTTTCAGTGTGCCGCCATATTTATTTAGTGGGTATACTAAGCCGTAGGTATTTTTCATGAACTTAAACGTGGGTATAATTGAAATTTTATTATAATTTTAAAATACTTAGGTACGTAGCTGATAAACAGATACTATTAGGTATGTAAATTTTGTTCACGTTATTGTAGTTAATCTTAAGTAACACCTTCGGACCTTGATATGGTAATATGTTTTTAATTTAATTTTAACTAAACGTCGGTAAAATTACATAGTTATTAACGGAAATGCAAAAAATGTTGGTGCTGGTCATACAATTTTGTTGATTACAATTTTATTTCATTTTATATTTTCCTTCGAAACGATGCACAAACTCCGTTTCAAACCCTTTTATCATTCACATACGTAGCCAACTATTTTAAAATAGAACAAAACTTTTTTTCCCTTTGGCCACGCCGGACCATCAAACAAAGCGGTTATTGTTCCAAACTCAAAACTGTTCCTTTTTTACATATAATTGCACAAGCCTTAACGACTTCCTAGAGCTCCAATTTTGAATTACAATAACCGAAACTGGAGCAAAAACTTTTGGAAAAAAAGGTTCTTATTCTTACGTAAAAGGGTTTAAAGGTTTTAAACATTGCGGTTATTTTACCCGTTAAGCGATGTGAACAGTTATTGTGAAGGTTTATGGTTGTGTTGTAAATCATTGGGCAAAAGTTGGGTGACGTCATACGCTGTAGAACTCAGCTGAGGTATATTTGTTAAGAGACATATTTTTTATTAAAGTTATATGCATTATATAGTATTAATTATTTTCTGGCTTTCTTGCACACAAAAACTTTAATTAAAAATTATTCTGGATGATATGTGAGTTGTCATGATGTGCAATAATAAATACAATCAAATGATACCTGTTTGCGTTTATTTGGAAAAAAATGTCGACCTATAGGTATATTTTAAATCAATTAGAACCGAAACTTGAGTTCTCGGAGATTTTATATTTTATTATTTTATAGGAAGACTAATTATTGTATTATATGCAAAAAAAATTACCTGAGTATATAGGATATTTAATGAAAAAACTGTATACATAACATTCAGCCATTTTCACTTATTCAATTTACATAGGTAAAAATAGAACATTTTTTCTACCGTCTCTTCAAAATTGCCTCACATTTATTCTCCACACACCATATGAAAACTACAATAAGGATTTCTGAATGCAAACCTGATAACGAAATAGGACACGTAAGCAATAAAAGCAATGTTAATTTTTACGCGTATTAAGAACGATAATAACCGCTATCGATAAGAAATACCGGTATAACATTCATTGTTCTTGAGAAAGTAATCAACAAGATCTTGAATCGAATACCCTTATCTAGATTAGTTCTCGATTAAATACCAGATGAAGATCGGCATTATTCGATTAGCAGTTAAAAAGTAGGATGCGAGTATGTTTTTTTTTTTTGTAACTGTGTTTTTTGTGACAGTAAGCCGAATATTTTAGTGAACGCAGTAGTTGGAATCATGTTAACAAGTAAATATTTTTAAATGTGATGTTCCTTAATTCTGTTCCGTATAAGGAGATTAAGTACATTTGGTATTGTATGTTTTAGCCAAAACGTTAATTAAGTCGCACCTACATATATGGTGGTATCCATGCAAACATAACAACGTGCCAAATCCCATCTAGAACCATAGTTTGCCATTAAAACCTAACTATAAAAACAATAATGGCTCACTTTTATCGGTAATGCTTCAATAAAAGGCAAAAGTGTAACCGACCCGTATAAATTGGCTAACTAAACAATGGAATATGCAGTTTCAATCGACGTTTCTACGCGTCAAGTTTTTTACATCGCAAAACAAAAATCACGCAGTTTATCACAGTTTTAAGAAATCCGTGCTCTAGCTAACACGTTCTCACTATTACTATTACTTGTGCCAAAAATAATACGCTGTAACTAGCCATGTGAATAAACAATTTTAAAAAAAATGTGAAGTTATCAGCGGCCAGTTCGGTAAGTGATCTCCGAAAAGTCCGCACGAAAAAGTTTGGATTCGCTACAGGCAGTGCCATCTATCCTGTCTTTCCGTTGACGACAAAATGACAGCACATAACACGCACCACTACACGCACAATTCGTAATTGTGTGCGCGGGGCTCCCAACGCACACAGACATGGATCGAACCTCGTAAAAAGAGCCATTGATATAGTTCGGCGAGTCTCCGCTTGGTGGCGTTTTAGCAAAATTTGGCGCTGATGTTGCACGGCGAGTTTGGGAATTATTTTTCTTATTAGTTCCAATAACAAGTTGGTTGAACTTAGTTCATAACATAAAGCTTATTGGGCATATAGATAAGTAGTTTGTTCTCCGACTAACTTATAGGCGTGTCTGTTACGTTATGTTGACATTATTGCGTATGGGAAAATATATCTTAATGTTAGATCCGATGATTTTATTTTAGATATCTACGTTTCTTGGAAATTGGAGAGTCGGTTATGATTTCGATAATTTCAATACAAACACTCAATAATAAATACTATGAGTATAATAATTATACTTATAGGTAGGTATATATTTTTTAACATAATCAACAACATGCTTATAAGTAAATTCCTACAGACATTATAAAAAAAAAGGTTTGCAACAAAAAAAAGCGTAAATGGTCTGGGAGTATTCAGTTGTTCAAGCATGCATTATAAATTACTTCGCATGCTCATGCATTTTAATAAGTTACAAAATACCAGTTGCTTTCAACATATTAATCCTGATTACCATTTATCTGAACTACGGCGGCATAATCGAGCCTATCAAAGAATGCTGCTTACTATCAAACCCAGTCGGTCATGCTTAATTTTTAGAGTTGGGCATTCTAGACGAACGGCCGAACGGCCGTTTAAAGAAAGCCGAATAATCGGATATATATATTTAGCAGCAAAGAGGCCGAATATGTTTTGTGGTATGTTAGACATCAGCAGTGTTTTGGTTATAAACTGTTCCAGTATGTGGTTATTAATGCTAATCGCATCCATGTTTGCATTTTTATTGGAACTACATAATATACAACACGATTGGGTAATAATATACAATTTAGCTCTTAGAAAATATGCTAGTAGACTTTTAAAATAAAAAAGTTGCCTTATATTTTAATGTTGCTATATTTACAGAGGCAATAGATTTTTTATAACCATTAGTTATAGTTTCATATACGTGTAAAGTAAAATGACAAAAAAAATATATGTAGGCAGGTATTATTATATTGTAACATCTTGAAAATTATAAGCTTTGCATAGGTATACGTCTAACGGCTGAATCACAAATTATAAAAGGTGATCTAAAATAAAATCGAAATGTACCTTTAGATAGGGACTTTACTTAATACTTATTTGGTAATTTTATCAGACCTTATTTGGTCTCCCTTGCCCTTATGTGAGGGGTTTTTTTGGCGTCCAAAATGGAGGCCGATTATTCGGCTCTTTAGAATAGACGTCTCAACTCTAACCAATATATTAATACCCTTGAAATTAATTATTAAAATCAACACCTACCTATCTAAGCAAGAATTCAATTACTTTAACCACTTTCATCCGTATTCACACTGCATTTTAACTTTTTCTGATTAAACCGGCAAAAGTTTTTTACTTCTGTCGTTCAAAAGTGACCCTAATAGTCTGCGGGGTTAAACTTGTATAACCACCAAGCTCCGGTTTCCCCTCTCATCTAACTTGAGTCGTTACTGGCTCTTCCGTGCGTTCCAATTTCGAATTTTGAAGCTAATGCCGACATAGCGTTCTGTAAGCTTCGGGAAGGCAATTGAGCATTCGAGCATGGGACCGGAATTTCCTATAGATTTTGCCTTGTCTTTGGGAGGTATTAACTTGGGTTTAAACTAAGAATACTTACGCTGTTCTATGTATATGTACTATACATATTTGTGTATTATATAATGCTTACTATTAGAGCAGTTTTTTTTGTTTTTTAATGCCTAATTAAAGATAAGGCAGGTGTAAATTGACGGACTAATTCAATGTCATGCTTCATTAGGTAATTACATGAGTGTTGAAGTCGTAAATGTCGTACTGATAGAGACGTTCTTTTTGTTGGAAATCATGTTAAAACGCTATAAAATTGTTGATGACTTTAGTAAATACTATCTGTCACCTGCTGATCTATACTTTTATTTTTTGTTCTAATATCATAGGAGGTTGATATGTTTTGGAATGGAAATTAGGTATGCAATTTTATGATATGCATGTAGAAAATCTTACTAGTTTAATTAATATGAGCTGTAGAAACTGAACAAACTACTTTCAAGTTAACGTCGAGGTTAACCTAAAAATTACTTACTTAACGTAAATGAGTACCTTCATGTTGTAGGTATTTAATTATAAATTAACTTTGTAGGTTGGCAGGATTAAAATAATTACTAGTCTTTGTCATATTAATACAGACAAATCAGTATTCATGTGATTTAATCTTGAACAAACCAAACTTAAATCCTTTATTATTTTTGCCCCCTGCAGTTTATATCAAGCTATGATCACGACTGTCTATCCAAAAACACCAACAAAACTCCAGTCAGCAAAATGCCAAAACAAAAATGTTTTACAAATTCCGAATTTCTATTTATTTAGTCCGTCAGCTCAGTCTTGTATCAAATATAAGCAGTTTTCGGATCACGTCCCCGCGTTATTTCGAAACATCCAATCCGCCGTCTGCACTTTTATACTGAAATCTGAAAATCATTCCTTCAGCAAATGCAAGAATATAAAACTCAGCGATATTTCAAAATAAATAAATGAATACGATGAAAGGCGCGCTGCAAACGTCAATTAGTGTAAGAGGTTCGTTATTTAAAATAAGGTTTTTGAAAGAAAGATTTCGATCTTTAAAAGATTTTGTGAGAGTCGTGTTCTGATTAAAAGTATTTAAGAAAGTATTTGGACTAATTAGGGTACCAATTAATTAAGAAAATACTGGTAGGTATGAATGTTTAAAATACATGTGCTTGCCGTATGTCATTCTGGTGTACCTGCCTGTATATACCTTATAATGTTAATGATTTTGTTTCATCTTTACTTTTTCATGCAAATTTATAATAGTATACTATTATATTAAATATGACACATAAAATCTAAACTCTAAATTATTAAAAAAACTTTATTTTCCCTCAACTTTACCATCTTTGCTTCTCTACATCTTTTATCAAAAAACACAATCGCAGCAATAACCTGACTACATCTGATTGGCCCCGACGACATATGAAAACAATTTGTTTGCTTACTTATTATATTGGAAAAGGTATTGGTGTCCGTCCAATATAAACTTGCTGTCAACATGTTGGGCGAATGGAGTTTGTTTTGGCAACATTCGCCCTAGTTTTGTTATTCGACGAGAGTGTTGCGCCGCACCAATTGAGTAATATGTTATATTATGTGGGCGTAGGGAGATAGTTCGTGGTGTGGTTAGGTTATTTTTACGATACAAAAAAATCCTAACTAAAAAATATTACAAAGTTGTTTCATATGACAACATGTACTAAAACGTATGAAGGTATTAATACATATTGGGCTTATGTTAAGATTTCCAAGAACACATTACCCTTAAGGTCCGTAATGCGATTGCAAATTCAACTGAAGACTCACCTTTTCTGACTATCAATGCCAACAATATCCTATTAGTATAAGTAAAGTAATAACTCTAAGAACCGACTTAAAGACACTAACGTGGTTCCTGTAGGGAAGTGGCTACCGTAAAATGATATCACTGAACCAGAATAGTAATATATTCTGTGAAAATATTTTATATAGATAATAGAGACGCAATAGTTTAACAAGTAATGCGGTAAAACTATAACAATATATCAAACATTGATGCTCCGACCACCCGTAAGAATCGTTAATTGCAGCACAACTCAATTCAAAAATCTGGGAAATCAAATAAATGTAAAGTTTTAAATGTTTAAACCAATATATCTTATTAAAATATATTTTATCTGTAGTCACAAATATAATTTAAAAAGTCTGATATGAAAATAATATAAGCGAGTTAATTTTGTTAATTGTAATACCTATACCTTATGATGAGGCTATATCTTATAAAAGTAGTTTTGATTATTTTATTTCTTTTCCTGTTATTTTTACAGCAATGAAGGTTAAAATATGTTCATTGTTTTGTTTTTTAATAATTTATTAATTAAGTAACCTGTAAGTCCGTCGGGTCACCTTTCGATAGCACCTGCCTAAGACTTAAATATTTTAAAATATTTTTATAGATTTTTTTCATATACCTTATCAATTTTATCAATACGCAAATACGTAGAGCTAAAAGTACCTTTTATGTTCATAAAAATTAAATGCAAAGATATAAGTAGGTAATAAAAGTATGTTTTAGATAAGACATAATTTGAAATCAGTGATATATTGACATGTTTATAGTTCTTACAATTTACTCGATACATTATTTGCGTATTAATAGTAAAATTGAAAGACTATATTATCAATTCCCAGTACTCATAATAACACCAAAAGGTCACCTATTACCAATAAATATCTAAACAGAATCGATAAAACATAACTTTATTGCAAATAAAATGTAGTAAGACGACTTATCATTCCATTATTTTGTTGCCAGTGATAAAGCTGTTAGAACTAATGCCTGTTCTTAGTTTAAAATGTTTAATCTTTGCGTATTTGCAATTGACCTGCAATAACAAGCTTAGACTTGCAACTCTGTTGTATGATTAAGACAAATGCAATGCAATTGCGTTAATTTAATAAAATGTTGTCTATTTAGGTGACAATTGAGCGATCGTTGCGGGCTTGTCTAACAGCAGTGGGTAGATTGGTCTGTCTGACGCAGCCATATAAATAGCACACTGCAATTTCTCACTGTTTTCCTATTAAGTGAAATTGCACTTTTATGTTGCTTTAAGTGGACATGAGGACATTGTAACTTGATCAAATTGTTTACAATTATATAAAAAAAATATTTTCTAAACATAAAAAATGGTTTCAGCAAGTACCACGGCGACGATGGTAATAAATTTTAACTTTTTACTTACTTTCGCATATTTTTTTTTGTAGAAGAAACTCTAACTTCTAAAACCTGAATATATTTTAAGCCAATTTATAAACTCTTACCCTACATAACCAAAGCAAGTTGTATTTTATTATTATTTTTATTATATAATTCATCAAGCTCGTCTGCCAAATTCCCCAAAATCATAGACGGTGCTAATAAATGTGCTAATTTAATCAGAACGATTGGCTGAGAGTATAAACAAGCGCTCTGATACATTGTTGCGTGCATTTTTCTAACTTTGCTTCGGGAGTTTTATGGAACATGTTAAAAGTTGGCTGAGTTTGGGGAATCTGATTTGGGTTATTTGTAAACGACAGTTTATTCAAGTAGAAGTATATGTAGGTATGTGAAATGTGTAAGACTACAATGTCAATAAAAAAAAAATCGTGTAGCTCAATGTTTGGAAAGTATTTGCGGGTTAAACATTACACACCCTGTATTTTTATTAAGTGTTGCCAATATTGAAGAAATCTACATTTTTTAAATTATACGCCCATTGTGCCTAAATTTAGTATTAATACTTTTGTGATCTTAAATTTATATTATTTTTATATAAACAATACAAAAATTAAACCTGTTGTTAATGTGTTTACTTTATACATTTTCACGTCTTTTACCTCAATATTTATTTCTTCTAAAAACTTATATTATTAATTCACAAGTGACTTCATACTAACTATTTAGTAAGCGGTCCACGCATGTTCGGTCTGCCAATGTGGCAATTGACAGGAAGCAATACCGGAGACAGACAGACAGACAGACATTTCACTGCATCGTTATATAATACAATCTATAGGTATGCAATTTACGCTCTTAATCGTATACAACAGAGTCACTTTTCGTATGTAGGTATTTATTTATTTATTTGTCCGCTTTTTCTTGCTAATAATGTAACGGATTTTAGTATTTACTTTTTTTAAATGTTGTATGTTTAAAAGTTTGATCAGATTCGTTTTTCTGTAACACTACATTCTATTATGTCAAATAGCATTTGATGCTCGTGCGAGACACTAAACTGTGTAATGGAAATTATTCCTTCTATTTGAATTGCTTTCTTTTTAACACCCTGTATAAACCCCAATAGTTACGCCATAAGTCACATGTTATTTCTATTATCTTTATTTATAACTGCGCATAAATTCTGATCAGTTAAATAGGAAAGTGAGCGTAGTAAAAGATATCTAGTTGGTACTTTAGTAAAGATCATACCTACAATGTATAACCAATTACTTACAATTATTATGCAGTGGCCTACAACTAACTCAATTTACTAATGATTTAGGTTTAGGTTTGGTTAGTGTAAATAAAAAGTATTTCCTGCATAACGAGGTTGAAAATGAGAGTTCTTCAACAAATGTTCGTGATTTAATAAAATAACTCAAAGCGTCAATGAATATATGTTTTATCCCATAAATACAATCACGACGTTTTCTATCTTAATTTGCAAACATGTAGGGATGTTATTATATCACTTTTGCCTTAACAAAGGGTTCGTGTAAATACACGAATGAATACAAAAAGAACTTAATTTTAGAAAAAATAAACTTAGTTATATCACCTGTTTACATTTATCAAAAAAAAAAACATCCCCTTTATCTAACATACCTTTTAATCATAAAATTGAATCCACGTTTATACTTTTTTTAATTAAATATACGACCTCAAACCAGCAGAATAAACCTGCCCTTATTCTGTCAATTCGTCCATTATTTGTGATGATAATGTGGTTTCTGCCCATGATGTTTATTTTTAATTACAATTAAGGAATATTAGCATGCAACAAAGTAAAGGCTAGGCATTGCTGTATAGGCAAGCAACCTTTTTACCAAACATAGGCAGGTTAATGTATTTTAACTGGGTTGGTACAAGGCGTGTAACTCAAAAGGGGTTTTCTACGTGAAGTACGTAGGTAGGTGTGTTCGAGAATTTGTATTATAAAATTACCGTATTATTAATTAATGTGATTTTAAAGAGCAGCTGCACTGTTTAATGGTTTGATTTGCAGAAAAAATGCAGTATTGAGAACTTAGTAGTTTGAAGTCAAAATAATGAGCAAAAATTACTCTTTTTTATTAAAAAATTGTATACTTTAAGATCTTGTAATTTTAAAGGAGAATGACTTTATTACACATGCTACGATAAAATTAAGCTAAATATCAACAGTCATCAATTTCTCTGAATCAATGTAAAGCTGCCTTATTGATATACAAACTAGCTTTCCGCCCTGCGGTTTCACCCGCAAATAAATGGTTTTTCCCGTGGCAATATCTTACGGAACCCTATTTTTTCCAAAATAAAATAAAGCCCATGTTACTCGTGGATAATATAGCTGAATGGTTAAAACAAACAAACAAACAAAAAAAATCAAATCTTTCCTCTTTATAATATTAGTATAGACAACATTCTTCTACAGCTCTATCGTAGCCAAAAACATGATCTACAGTCCATAAGATACACAAAGGTTTCTTAACCTCTCGAGCGTTTTCATTAGCATAAATTTCCTTTTTCTTCGGCTGCGAAATATCCATGGGACGTCTTTCAGAAGTTTTCAGAAATTTTCAGCTTCGGGACGATGGCTCATGCAAAATGTAACGGCGGGGGCACTCGTTCGTGAAATTTGTATGTCTAGCTTCAGTTTGCAAGTCTGGAATACTTGAGTTTATTTTCTTTGGACTGAATGTTACAAGTTTTTGATGAGGGGTTGTGTTTTTTTTTTGTTAATCTAAGTTTGTTCATTTGTTTCTTGGTTGGTGATTCGATGGTAGAATTGTTTGGCTATGAACTTGCCTGCTCTTTGCAGTAACATTTAATTCAAACATGTTGTGTTAGTCTATGATATTTTTTGAACAACGAATGTAAAATCTAGACTAAAGCTGATATCACAACCTCAGTTTTGCAGAATATCTTTAGCTAGTTCATAATTCCTCCTTCAGACAGACCTAGTACTTAAACTTTAGAGACTAAACAATTTTAAAACAGCGATCACATTCACAAGCGGAACGGGGAAATATAAAAAAAAACATTTGGACAACTTTCGATTTTATTCTGTGAAAGCAAAAAGGCAGTAGACAAAAGGTATTGTGCAATTTTATTGTTTACAAAAAACAGTAGCATTGAATGCCCAAAACATGCAATTAACTGAATAGTTGCACCTTTACCTGGTTAAACAAACCGTTTTAGGGTTCCTTTAATAAAATAATAGTACTAAAATATGGAAAACTTTTAATGAAGTTATTATACTACTATAAGGTCTTAAAGTTAAACACATAACTACACAAAATTTATAAACGTATAGCTAATAATCATGTTAAATTTGTAGTAATAACTTTCTTAAAATATAGTTTACTCTATTTTTTTAAATGTCTTCAAATTATATCGGTCATTTTTTAAATATTTACAGTACTTTCTTAACCAAAAAACCTATCGCAAATAAAATCTGCAGAACCCGTATACCTACTAGGTTCGACTCACCTCATAACTCTTTTTTATAGTCCTTTGAAAGTAAAACCGAACTGAGCAGCCATAATTTTTTGTAGAAAGTGAAATCTTTGTCATTTAAATAGCCGCATTCATATTATGAAAGAATAAAACTTGTTTTATGTGTTTTTAACGCGCGGTAGTCCGGTACGTTGTTATAAAAATTCCTTTACAATTGTAACGAGAATAAATGAAATACTTGAGGTTGATGTTCAATTATTTTATTAGTTTTTTCAAAACGCAAAGTACTAATTAGTTTACATTTTTATTGGACTACGCTAGCCTGTGTTTTCATTAGTGACGTTTAGTGTATATATCGTTAGTCGTGTCTATTTATGTAAAAGTTCGCGGACTTCTTCTTAATTATGCAACGGAATTAAATATTGTTTTCAAAGTTACTTAAGTATATTTTATTCTTGAAAGGGATAGTAAGTAAACCATTATTTTATTAGTTAACTATTATAATAATATAAAGTAGTAATAATTATATATACGTTTTCATTGGGCTTTAAAGAGCCTTTACCAAAAAATACAAAACCCAAACCAATTTTAAGCAAATCCGCCACCGCTCATGCCAAAGGTCGTTCACAAAATCGCGTTTCGACCGCCAAGCTTAGCGTGTAGGAGATAAGTTGTTCAAGAGATAGTGACCTCACTAGACGGATATAATTACCTACTGAGCTTGTCTTAGACGAATCTGATGCATCTCTGAGGTAGAATAAGAAGCTTTTGTTTACACTAACGACTTGTTTCAAGCGTTTGTAAGGAGAAGGAAAGGTAGTTATTTCAAATAGTGGTGTAAAAGATAACCTATGTATTTGTAACTTGTTTTCTTGTTTATTTCTTTATTATACTTTCGGTGGGTAAAATATATGATGTGTTACAGGATACTCGAATATTGTACGATTAGAGGCAAAAAGGTATCAAACCGCAACAAATTAACAAATTTAATTGCGTTACAAACATCTCTAGTTTAACTTTTTCGAATAAACTTTTGAGTAAAATGATTCGAATTTATTTCTAAGTTAGCCAATGCTACAATGTTGCTAAGCGTTGTTATTTTTGTTAACACGTAACGACCAGCAGATGTTTTGGGTCACATTAGATACATGGTCGAGTCACCTTGCAAATGCTTGACATTATAATTAAATTTGCATCCGCTTCTAAGTTATAATTTAAAGGTATATAAAACTAACTTTTATAAAGTTCAAGTACCTATCTACCTTCCTAACTATAATCAATTAGGATATTTAATTTATTAATTAAAAACTCATAAAAATATAGTTGTTTGTAACTGACAGAAGCTAAAATAGTATTTTAAAATCCCCTTTTGTAATTACTACAATCATTTTTAAAAAGTCCGGTATCAACATCCCAAAAGACTTCTGATGCCAATTATAGCGTCTTTCATGTGCTCATCAAATATTTTTCCCATTGATCTTATCTATCCGTTATCACTTATCAAGTCAGATAATATGTAGTAAAACTTACATTATCGTATCTATATGTAAGCTGGCGGCTTCTTGAGAAGGCCACTCAAAGCGGTAACGGTGCATGTCTACCTACTATTTATGCACATCTTTTTTGATATAAACGGCAATATACTTCCCTAATAGTATGGAGATCGCTATCATAGTTGATAACAGTATCAGATATAACCTGCAAGAAGCCTTAACGTAAAGTAAGAACAAAGCATTAAGAATAGGTCTTTGCGAGCGCTCTTTTAATAGACTTGTAAAACGTGGCAACAAATAATAAGTATGCCAAAAAGTATGAAAACGTGTGCTTAATATGTGAATAATAACTTAACCAAAACTTTTTCCCATCCCTATTCGCCTGGTATGCGAATATTTCGTTACATTTTCCTTGATTTCCAAAATGTTTCAACATGATTAAGGTCATTTATTCCATCCCATCATGAGTATTAGTAGTATAGTTCCAAGAAAGAAAGATGGCGTCTTATTGTCTAGTACATTATGTAAATACATGTTTTAATAATGTAGCAAATAACTATAGTCTGCTTGTGAATCAATTTTTTTACATTAAGAAACTAGAGAAAAATGAATAAAAATTTATAAGGACAAAGTCAGCTATGTTTACTTATTTATTCTTAAAATCAAAATATACGCATACATACTGATTAAGTCTAAATCAAGATATATACCTAAATGATTTAAAACACACCACACAGTAAAACTTGATTTCATATTTATTTTAAAGTATCTTTGTACACAACAACCTTCAGATGATTGTTGAGAAAATTCTTTTTAAAATTAAATCATGCATAGTCAATTTAAGTAATTCACGACCTATTTGAATAAGTAGGCTTTACCATTACAAGATAATCTTAATTTTACATCATTATTTCGAAGTTTGTATCAGGCATTTCATACTTGTAATATTCATAAATATATTTTCCCAATTGCATACAAAATGTAATTGAATACAACGATTCAAGAGTCACATAAACTAAATCGAGTCACGTATAGAAATAATATCGTCTTGTTGATTACAAAAACATGGAAATGCATTACCCGATTCGTTTGTCGGATCGATCGAGTGTCGATGAATCGTTTTGTATGCGAATCGGGTCCTGCATCGTAGGAATATTCGATTAGTTGATATGTGGGAAAGTGGAGAGCTTTACTCTTGTATGTGTTTGTAGAGTTATATAGATTTATACAGGGTGATTCTTAAGTGGGTTTGAACATGCTCTAAATGAAGGGAGAATCAATTACAAAATCAAAAGTAAAAGGAATGCTGAATTATTATTCGAATACATTTCATAACATAATATAATACCTAAGTATATGGTTGGTTTTATTTCATTACAAAAATACATTGTATTTTTTTTTCTAGACAGAATAGGTAGGTACCTACCGATCGAATTTCTTCTTAGATCAAGTAAAGAGGAATAATTAGTTGAACATGATAAAAAGCTTCCTCTTAAACGAAAAGAAACGTTTTCTACTTTACTATGAGGGCATGCTTAAAATTTGCATTTTAATACAAAGTAGTACTATTAAAATCCAAGTTTTAATTTATTCAAAAGAATAGGGCAAATTAATCTACTTATTGTTAACTTGTATGCAAATATTTCAGTTTGCATCACAAATTCAGCATCCTTTACTTTTTGATTTTATTTTCATGTTTTTTTTTGTAATCGTGAAGCTAAAGAACTGACTATAATTTAAATAGCTGGAAATTTTCGCACGATGAATTTTAACCTGCCGCCGTTTAAAGTTGGGCTTGTTTGTACTGTAAAGGGTTTTTCACACTGAGTTTTATTTATTTTCTGGCTCTTTTCCTACTCCAAAAACTAGAAGACCCAGACTGTTTTGAAGCAAATCTTAGAATACCTACTCCCAATTTATTCAAAGTGATAAAAGTACCTAAATCAAAATAAGGTAGGTAATAGTTCAGAATGCGCTGGCACCGATAGATATACCGATACCAACAGACTAATACACAGAAATACAGATACAAAGATATTCGCGAGATTTTATTCGAATCAAAAAGTTTGGTACTGAAATTTAATTTATTTGTTACGTACTTGTAGGTAATGGAAAAGCCTTGATCGTTTATTTTATCTCTATAACCTTTTCAGTGATAAATTTATTTCAATTGGCATCTACATACTTTACATATGTCAGAAGGTACTTACTTACTGAAAAAAGGCTTATTTAAAGTAGTCCAAACAAAATCCTTATTAGGTAAAAGATTTAAAAAATACCTTGATCTAAAATCCTCGTAAATGATACACCTACCTAACTTTATGAAAATAAACAATTTTTTTGCATAAAAATTACATTCAAAATGTACCTATGTTCTCATATTTTTATAGTAAAACTTTTGTTTCTGTCATGTATTTATTATAACTGAGTTTGTACAAAAATATTAAATAAATAAATAAACAAAAATTAAAAATAATATTATAACATTAGGTCTAGTGTGTGTTCTGCTTTATTTAGGGCCCTTCCGCGAAATGAAAAGGGAATAGGACGAGATAATTGTAAGCGCCCGCTGCTTAGTTAGACCCGTTTTGGCTTAATCCGCCTAAAGTTTTATTCACTAGGCCAAATTAGTTAAATTAAACAAACCTTTTTAAAATGCTTGCACGAATGAAATTGCCGAGGCTTTATAGTTGTTGGTGATTCTAAATTAAAATTACCCAAGTTCCTACTTCAGTGTACCTAAGTTTAATTTAAATTTAAATAAGTGTGTGATAGAGCCTACATTTAAGAATTACTTACTAAGGGAAGCAAAGGTAAAATCTAATATAAAACCGGAACTAAGCAGTTAACATATATTTTAATATTATAAGCACACACTTTATACCTACTTATAAGTATGTATGTTATTTACCTTACAATGTAGTTTGCTAGTATATTTTAACCCTTCGCGCGGCGCTCTTCGACTTTCACAACATGCATTCTTTAATTCATGCAGTTGCAATAACCCGTGTTGACGCCATGATATCGACTCCCACGGACGGCCATGACTAATCTGCATTTGTCCTTTTCACGCGCATACAAAACTGCATCATTCCGTCTCTATCCTGTCTGGAGCCTGCAGCGAATTAGGGCAATACGCATGCGCGCGTTGTCAATGTCAAATCAATTTTCGTAGGCTGATGCAATGCGTGACAGTTGTCCTGATACGTATGAATGTGTGTATTTTAATTGTATTCCCTTTGTTGCAGGTTCAAAATGGATGTCTGTGTGGATGCGTTAGATGACCGTTTCAAAAAGGTTGGTAGCTACTGCTTTTGTTATTTTTATTCATAGACGAAGATGCAATGTCGTATTTTTTAATGTAAATTTAAGGATTTTTCTATTTCTTTTTTTATCTTCGAAATAAAGAGAAAGTAAGTAAAAGTAAGTAGTTTTGTTCAAATGCATGTACCTAACAAACTTGTTAAGGTAAATAATTTTTATTTCACTCATTATAAGGAACAAATTTTTAACTTAATAATTACAACTTACCTGCCGCTTTAAAATTAAAACACAAATATAACAAAGTACTCTTAGTAGGTATATTTAACAAAGTTTTATCTAAGTTAATCAACAAAATGCCTGCTCACGTACGACTCTATCCGGCTAGAAAATAAAATCTTGTTTTTTACAAGCCAACCCAACCCTGCATATATTGCGAATCCTGTGCCTTATTTTGGTTAAATATTTAGTTATAGTTCGGGAGCCAGCCGCCATATTTTTACGATAGAGGGATGTCGTCATTACTATGTTATTACGTGCGGCTTCAGTCGAGGCTTGGCTCAAAACACATCCAATTTCCCGCGTCGATATTTACTGATATTGAGTCTGTGGATGGTTTGTGTTGCTACTGGGGGGCTGTGTTATGAATACACCTGTAGACAACGGTTATCTTCTACAAAATCCAATCATAGATGACAAATAAATGCTGTCCATGGATTACTGTAATCAAAAGCACGTGTAAGAGCGTCAGACCTGTCAATAGTAAGCTATTTATAGAATAATAATAGTCTATGGAATATAATTAATGCAAGCCAATTTATTTGTAATGTTTATCGCATTGAATGTTAATGTAGATAATAAGTGTAGTGCGCGTAGGTAAATTAACCAATAACACGCTCTTTGAAAATGGCGGCAGCTAAATTACCTACTAATCTGAGGTATTAATCGCCGGACTAAAGTAGCAACTTGTTCTACAAACAAAAACAAATCGATATCTATGCTTTCCATTCATAATGGTACCTCCATGCCATTGAACACATTGCAAACACAACTCTTACTATATAGTTTTCTTATTCTTGTATTTTATGTAGAAGATAAAATGAGCAACATCCGCAAACACCACACAGCACCAACTAATATAACTTATTATCACGAGGATTACACCAGATATGTTTAGCACTGAACGTGACTAAAGGAAAATACTCATTTATCCCACCCATAAGGATTCCGTAACCAATACGCGTGCCTACCTAAAAATAATGGACCAAAATATACTCAGAAACAAAATAACATTGGCACGTGTTATAGGTGATACGCCAAAGCGCATGATACGAATTTCGCTTTATAGATGTTTTAGGAATGCCATATCTATATTATTACTTTGTCTATGAATTTGAACTTTGAGAGTTTTAGCTGATGAAATCTTCTTGAGACTTCGAGACGACTTAAAACTTACATTGTTTTATCTATATTGAGACATTTATGAACAATTACAGTTATTAAAGGTATAAAATATATTGCATTAATAATATTGAAGGTTTACCTTTTCACATTATGAAATCATAACGTAATTAATAGGTATTCATAATAATATAATGAAGGAAATTGCATAAATTAGTCATTTGCTACATTGTTACTAAGCGAATTGTGAAGATTAGTATAATACATCCATTGTTTATTCAACAGTATTGCGGAAGAATACCTACTAATTGAGTTGGAATGAATTGTTCCTACATACCAACGTTAATACAATTTAACCCGCCCGTACTTACTTTGATTACGCGTGTAGGTTTGATATCGGGACCTGTCTGTCTGTCAAATTGGAATAAACGAAGCCAATCAGATATAAATAACGTCGGTTTGCGAGCGCGGCCCGTTTCATTTACATGTCAATGGTTCGGCTGCGTTCGGCGCGGGTTAGAGCGAGAGGGAAGATACCACAAACTAAAATGGCCGCTCACCTGACTACCGACAAATATCAAACACGGAACAAGAACGTCGCGTGAACGACGCTCGTCTGTCGTGACGTGACGTAACACGCAATTGATTCTTCAATGTTGTTAATAGAGTTACGTAGAAAATAGAATGCTTACCTACTAAGTTGTGAAAACGAGTTTTACGGATTGACCTTGGGGATTAGTTTTGATAGCATTTTTATGCAAGCCTCTCGCTTGATATAAAAGTTTTTAACACTTTCGTTTAAGTTATATTTTAACGCAGCTTTTCTTTACTATTTTCTTTTGTACGGATAATAATGTTAGTTCATCAAAATTATAATAAGTAACAATCTGCGTGTACATAATTTTATGAAAGAAGTTATGTCTGAAACTAGGTACCTACTTTGTCTAAGCTAGAATATTTATTTAGAAAATTGGGTCGTGTTTCCATTTGGTCCGTCTCCAACTAGGGCCATTGCACAAACCACGCTTTATGTTTTTTTAGTTTTTTTTTTCATTTCCAATCTAGACTTTCTTGTCTACCAATTATTTACAAAAAGGGTTGCTTTTTATTTTATAACATAAATTTAAGCTGAACCATGAAAAAATCCTTCTTACAACTATAATAATTAAAAGAACTTTCCAGGATATACGAATAATCCAAATAGTTTATCCCGACTTGTACAATTACCTACCGCAACGGTGTTAAAATCGGCCCAGTCCAAATGGCGGCCAGCCCTTGCGTTCACTCGGTATAATATTCCAATCGGCTGACGTACTACGAAACGTGATCAAAGGTCGGTCAAAGAATAAACCAACCATTTAGATGAACCTGTTACGTTTATGTTTCACTAACGAAAGGACTTAGGTTAGACTCACTATATTTTATTGCCGATATAGTATACAAGATTATGTGTTTCGTCTGCAATCTTACTACTTAGTTACATTATTAACATGTAGAGTGGTAGTGGTAGATTACATCTAATAGTAATTTGATTCTAATCAAACGGTTAAGTTTTCTTACATATTAATTATTGAACATTTTAGTTCCTAATTAAAAGGTTTTCATGTTTGATTTTGTTATTCATTTATGCAAAATGAATATCCAGCTGAAAGTATGACTTAATGAAATTAGATTTTATCAGTTAACTAATTATTCTTTGGTGGTGAGTTCGAACTTCAAAGTTAACGGTCGTCATGCACGTCCATTGGTTGGCTACGTGCCTTCCACTGAGCCATTCGGGTACATTCGGGTCCATTCGGTTCTATTCGGGTCCATTCAGCCGGGCTTATGAGATTTCCATCGATCGGAATATTACATTGCATCGGTTATTAATGAACTGAGCTAGCTCAACGTCGTTTTAATATACCTACAACGTCTATTTTCGATTGGTCAATCATGGGTGAACTTAAGTAATTCATTTTAGTCTGTGGCAGAGTACCTAGTGTTTATATAAAAAAAAACAGACAAAACAACAGAAGTATGTAATAAATATTCTAAATATTACATAGTTATTTACATAAAGTTCAACAGTTTCTTCTTATATAGAATGTAACAATAATCGCTCAGTAAAGACTTACCATAGACCGTGAAGCTATGTATTTCTCATGCATCAACACATCCATGTTTGGTTCTTACCCATCTACATACATACATACAGTATGTACCTAAACCTAGCGTACCCTCCATGTATACAATATGTATTATTGAGCCTAGAACGACTGGGCTCGGCTCAGCGGGCCGTGTTTACACGAAACATTGCTAACCAGGATCCCACAGGTGCTATTGGCATCGGAAATATCCACGCAATGGATTTTATCCCTGGATTTTGTACGCTTTTGTGAGGATGAAAAGTTCCTTTGTTGATGCTGGTACGTAGAGGTTTATGACGTCACAGCAGCGAGATGGAATAGGGGTTTTTGTATGCAATTGTACCTATGGGGTTTCTTTTGGATAAACACGGGTATATTACGGTATCTTGCTACTATTATTGCAGTATTATTTAAAATCAAGGTATCATTGTATTTAAAACAATATTTTATATAACACAGTGAAAAACACACTTCCTTATTTACATGATTTTAAACATTCCGGTATAGTAAAATTAGCACCTTATAAAACGGTTGGTACAATTATATGCCTCAAGGCCGGATTTAATTAACCGCTTAACAATTAAATTGTTGTTTATTTTTAATATCTTTGGGGGTTATTAAACTTTATTTATTGTATTTTAAAGGTTTAGTTGTTACCTAATCAAGAAACTTTCATAAAAAACAAAGTCGCTTTCTCTGTCCCTATGTAGGTACGCTTACAAATTTTGCTTTAAACTCTGCAACGGATTTGGATGCGGTTTTCTTTAATAGATAGAGTGATATAAGAGAAAGGTTTATATGTACAACAACACATTTCGCGAAAGGGGTTGTTTTACTACGTTGCGTGCAAAGCCGCGGGCAAAAGCTAGTAAATAATAAATTATAAAATAATCTGAAAGTTAAAAATCAAATCAAATTTAAGTAAAAAGTAATATATCTTTTTCAACCTGTAAAAACTCGTGTTAGCAATATTTTTCATACAACAAAAAAAATCGAGCTCTCTTCTAATTCTACGTAGACACCTTCATTCGCACAATAGCTACCATTTTATCTCTTCATACGCCATCGGCTTTCAATTCCACCGAAAGAGACACAAAGAATAACTGAACCTTTGGGAATCGAAGTTGAGAGATTTTTTCTCATACGTTACATATTAGACTCACGTACGGAGTCTAATAGATGGTAGAATTGTGAGCCCAGGAGACGTATTATACGCCTTACACATGAGATGTGTCGTCATTGGAGTAAGACTGGCGATTCTGTTTTGTTTTATGATTATGATATAGGCAGGTACGGCAATAAGTAGTTGAGAATATTTTTCAGATGTTTGTTCGAAATTCAAATGATAAAACTTTAATTAAAAATGAAAATATGAAGTGTTGGGGACATTTAATAAGTTTTGCAACTAGTGGTACCTACATCTAAGTATATATTGTTATCATAGAATATGAGGAGAAAGTTTGATAGCTAATTTATGTATTACATTTTTAGAAAATAATAAAAAATCCTTACCAGAATAGCCTTTAAAATAAATCCAAATAAACTGTAGTTTTTGTATATACAATGATTTCAATTTTATTTTACGGTATTTTTAAATAATGAACTTCATATTTTATTTAAAGTTTGTGATCCAGATTATACCAGAACCTTGCAGCGTAACTGTACCTACTGTTTGAAAAGAAATTTACTTGTGAGAGTCCAAAACTTATTTAATCTAAAACTTACCTAAGCGTCATCAACTTAAGGTCTGATCTTCTTTATCCCGTTCCTTGCATTAAGCTCAGATTGCTACAGGATTTTAAAGCTTAAAGTTTTAGGAATAGAGTAGAGATTGGTATGTGTGCTTCTATGAAGGAAGGAGTACGTTTTGCCTGGATGTTGAGACCACCAAATACCGTAGTTATTTATGTCCACTTCAAGTTTGGAGTGGAGGAGCCCAGGCATTTTGCAACTTGGACCGTTCTCGAAGTTGTTCTTATCAACAAAACTGGATTTGTTATCAAAAATTCAAATGAAAGTGTCAAACACTCGAAATTGTACGGCGACCCGGCGAAAAGTTCCAAATTCGAATTTAACTTTTTCTTTCGGCGTTCTCGTAAAATGTTGCCAGACCCTTCATTGCGGTTGTTTGGTATGTTTGTTTTTTTTATTCAAAGAAGCAAAACTAGTAAATAACTCCTATACTTTACCATTCGATTTTCAAACACTACATAATAGCAATCTAATTATTTAACAGTCGGGGGGGGGTCTCGTAGAACTTAATCTTAAGGTACGTACTTATATAAATTATTTTTGAATACGTACATAAATGTTTGTATATAAAAGTATTATTTATACAATATTTCCATGTGAAAACCTAGAGCGAGCCAAACATCGTTGGTGGAGATTGCGCGTCCCGCCTTCATCTCATATTTGATCACAGAACACCCGTTGAATGCCTCAATTTATGTCTGTGGACTATAGAAATGGGAAATGGAAGAGGTTGTCTTTACTTTAGTTCAATCTTGAGTTAAGATTATTACGATTATTCATTTTTATTTTAGTACTTAGATGGATTTTACAGAGGATTTGTTGATATCTGTGTTTCGTTTATTTTATTAAAATGATAACATTGCATTATGTATTACAAGCGTAGGTACGTACTTGTAAATTATAAATTAATTTATTTTTTGTCGAGTTTAATTCCAAATAATAATCGCGTAAAATCTAAGATTTTACTAGTCAATTGTGTTATCGATCCGTACACATAAAATACCAGATATTTTAGTAAAATAGATTAAATGGCTGTAAAAGAATTTATTAAATTACTTACTTAATAGTGACTTAACAACTTATTTGTTCACTTATAAATTACTCGTGATTGCATCAATTAACAACATTTTGTGATTTCAAGTTGAATGAACTGAATAAAACTTATATTTTCATTTTGGCCATCAAAATTATTTATCTACTATTTTGGTTCTCTTGAGCCATTATTACAATTAACTATAAAAACAAGTGTTTATGGTTTATTATATCTATTAAAAAATACAACTTCACGTATAATAAATCAAATTGTTGAATAAAAATAGCCATATCTAATGTAATATTTTTTCGTACATCAGCACAATCCTTTACATATTGCTATTTTCGCGCGGATTAAAACGAAATCCTACTTCGCGAAATTGTGGGGTTACAAGGATAAAATTTTAGTGGAAAATATAAGATAAGATTACTTTAATATAAGCCAACAATATGAAGTGTTAAACCCCTTCTTATTAAAGCGACTTTAATTTAGTTTTTCAAATTGATTTTTTTGCAAGAAATATACTCGTAGCTCAATTTTTTATAACGTTAGGTATTCATTTGTTGTCATATCAATATTATACGAATTGATGTTTTTGTGTGTATACCAAAAACGAGCTATCATTTTACGTAAACGTCCACTTAAGACATGTACCGATCTTTACCGTAAGTGCATTTGGTCATCTGCCCCGGCTAGTATAAAATGTACCTTCGAAACGAAACTCGTTTTCGTTGTCCCATTTCTAACTTACAACTTTATTTCAAGGGGATACGGCTTATTTTGCTTTGCGAGGGGATGATTTTTGAATTCGAACACACTACTGAATGCATCGACCGTTATGTAGCCACTGACTTAAGTGCGGCTGAAATGTTTAGTCATGCTTAAGTTAAAATTAAGATAATGTTGTCTATGCAACAGGAATAATTGGTCTGGTATTAACCAACCCCTTTTTACTAAATGCGTTTGTATGTTTTTAATATATTTTGTTTTGTAAGCTTTATAATAACAATCTAAGTACCTACTCACAGTCGGTAGAAGATGTATTGGGCGTAAAATGAGTTAAGCCATTTCCTACCTTTATTAGACTAGATAATGTTAATTTTTTTGTGGTGTGATTAGAAACTTCTTAATTTTACTTGCGCTAACAAAATATGTGTAGGTATATATTAACATACCAAAAACCAATATTTTAAAAACTTACATTCAAATCCCTATTACAGGCGTATTTTTTTCTAAGAATAAATATAACTTTTTTTTACAACGGCTTTCCAAATAAAAATCAAAAAGACTTAATAACTCGTAATAAAAGTCATAAGTACAAACACAACGTAACATTTATAAACCTTCATAAAACTAACATTTTCTTGATAAATTCTAGTGAATCTAAAAGGGTTCGTCTACATTCGAGCGAGCTTAGACTAAATGTCAGACTCAGCGATGTACTTAATACGAACTCATAATTACACGACTGAGCTAAAATAAAAGGTTTCTAGAAAGGTCGGGCGGGATAAAGTTTTGTAAACATCACATGTTTTAGAGAATATTTTAGGAGGTGTAGTATATTGAACCTATGAAGTCTTTGTTTATCATTATGAACTAGCTTTTGCTTCACACGCGTTAAATTCGGAGTAAAATCCCTATACTATGCTGTTATCATTACATAGTATAAATCCAAGTCGCTAATTCTGTCTGTTTGTATGTTTGTCCGCTATCTTCTCCTTAACCACGTAACGGATTTTAATGTTGTTTTCACCATCTTTTAGGGAATGTATTCATATTAATTTGTAAATTAAGAACATTTAGAAAAAGTTGTTTGAAGTTAGCTAAAAAATATTTTTTCGTAAAAAATTACACCATTGCGATGCGTGGGCGGTGGGTTTATACATATAAACATTTCTCTTGAATCACTCTATCTTATAAAAAAACACGCATCAAAATCCGTTGCGTAGTTTTCAAGATTTAAGCATACATAGGGACAGGGAAAGCAACTTTGTTTTATACTAAGTAAGTAGTCATATAAAGTTTTGAAATTTGTTGCTCGCGGTTTTGTTTTTGCATAGTTCAATAAGAGCAGATATAGGTCTGCCGTTTGCTTATAGGTATAGTGTCTATCTGAATTGAATTTAGAAAAATCAGTACAGTGGTGTTAGCGTATTAAGATTACGAACAGACAGACAAATTAAAACGCGATGCCTTATCATAGTTATAAACGTAAATGAAGTGTGATGTTATGTATGTTTTTCCTATTTACTGTTTTGGCTAATTCATGCTTTCTTTATAACTAAAACTTTTTAGTTTAAAAACATGTAGAGTTGTGTCGTTTATGCTCGTCCCAAGTTTATAAAATAATAAAGAAAATGAGTAAAAAGTTATTTAAATAATTAGAGTTAGTCTAAACATTTTTACCCCTACTGTGTGTTCAATAGGTTCAATTACTCAAAATTAAAGTATTTTGACAACTTACCATTGTTTTCTCATGTAATTTGTATGTAGTTAACCCAATTGCGGTTATCAAATAACAGCCATATTTCTATCTACATTTCTAGAGTAAATCATTTTTTGTTAATTTTAACTACAGTTCTACTTAAATATTATTCCAAAATTCTATATAATTTTACTCAAATATGTATATCCCCAAAGTATAATTCACACAAACTAACTTAAACACCCCTGTTCAATGTCTATTTGAAGGTGTTCAAGCAAAAAAGGGGAAAGCTACCCCATTATGCGACCCTCGTCCGCAAAAAAAATTGGGCCAATGGGGTTTGGTCATGGGCTTCGTCACATGTTTTTTTCTAAATCGATGACAGCACCTCAAAATGGCCGCTTTTGCAATTTTTACGCCCGAAAATATTTTGCATTTGAAAAAATGGAATCGATCTGTTGATTACAAATAGTTAACTATCTAAAATACGTATGAGCATTTAAGTAAAAAAAACAAAAATTTGCAATGCAAAATTTACATTCTCATAGCATTATAAAAAAAACTAATTCATACGATGCACAGACTTAGCCATGCGTAAAACATCAACGTAAAATCTCTACCAATTTCCAACAAGGTTCATTTACCACTGATCAAAATGTAGGCACCTATAGAAATGTCTAAAACATTGCAAATAATGATCTTACTAACGCCATCTATGATCGCCGCTAGAGTTTTTAATATCTTTGTGTGAATAAAAATATCGTATACCGACACGCTACACCTACATAGAAATTTCGTACGTCTAAACGTATAATCTATGTGATTGTGTGCGTGATAGTAATGTGTATACGCTATTGCCGCTGCGGCTGTGTGAGTGAGTGTGCACATGGCGCGCACACATACAAGAAAAGTTTCTTATCAACTACGGGACTAGTAGCGACATCTAGCGAAGGCGCGTAGAAACTGAGATGCTACGCGCTACGTGAAGAGAGCTTTAACTGATATTTTCTTATTAGATATTATTATTCTGTTGTAATTGGGTATGATTGAATAAGAAGACATTTACTCATTCGGTAGATTCCAATCATGTATTTTATGTCTGGTTTTGCCTATTTCCGTGATTATTCATTATGACTCTACGAAGTACAGTTTTTAAATTGTGTGTGTTTTTCTGTAAAACTATTCCATTTTTATAACTTTTTGACCGTTCATGTAGCGTATATTCGTTTTTTTATAGAATTTAAAGTCAAATGTCTAAACTCAAGTAAAATTTCACTTGCCTTCTTCTTCATCGCGAGCGTCAACGACATTGGCTTAAAATAGTCCATTGAAGTCTAAACTGATAAAATGTGACTAACGGAAGATTTTAGTTAGTTTTAATGGAGGCAGATAGTAATTAATTAGTGATAATTAGTCCGTAATTGCTGCCGAAAAGCTTTAAATCCGGGTTAAATAGGCTGAATGTTTTTACCGACATGTTCTTAACTTCTTTTATGAACAGTAGTTTAGTGACGCGTTTGTCCGTTTGCAACAGTGTATACTGATTAATTGTAGTCAATTTATCGCTAACTGCGAACTCTACATCAATTTTTTACTTACTATTGCATAACGTATTAAAACAATTTTACATCTAACCTTGATTCACGCGCGTGTATAAAATACTACGAACGCACAAGAACCAGTATTTTGAATAGAGAATACCAAAAAAACATTCGCGGAACGAATTTGAAATTGGAATTCTCCCGACGCCTACATTTTGTTTCTTGTGTCATTAGTTCATTGACATTTCGCGACCAGGGGTTGTAGATAATGGTTGCATCTCGTTTCCTCGTATGGTGTTAGAAAGGGAGGCGCTGATGTATTATCGGCACAGTGTGCTTGGCAGCAGGTGCTTGTAATTATTTGTTTGAGCATTTGAAGGTCGAAAAATAAACGTCTTCTCGTCTGCTCCGAAATAGGAACATATTAGATGTATTAGCAAAGAAAGTAGTTTTTTGATGATTAGTTATGTTTCGTAGATTTAAAGCTTATTAACTCGTTTTATCTATACGTAGGTAATGTTGCCATACTAGAAATACTAGCCAGTATCAAAATGGCCTTGTAGAATAATTTGGTGATTGACATCTTAATATGAACATTAAATCAGTCGTAGTATTATAAATATCCCATAATCTATTTATAATAAATAGAAAAGAAGTTGTAAACACCTACCACCGAGTATTTTTATATTTTTATTCTATTTCCATACTTACAAGGCAAGTGCCTACGCAGGTACCTTATCGCACCTAATTCGTCTGGCATAATCTTTCTCTTTCCCCCCAAGTTTCTTTAGTTATAGTGTGAAAAAGACAAAAAGTTACTATCCACCGCAGAAGATACCTAATCTTGATTTAACCGTATAAAAAAATTTTAAAATTATATTACTTATATATAGATAAAAGTTGCCTTTATCTTTAGATTTACTTCTTAATATAGACAACCTAATATTGCATCATAGAAAAGGCTTGAAGGTAAACGAAACCCACACATGCAAACGTGATTATCTACAATGACGTGATATTATGTTAACTCGGACCGTTTTTCACAGATGGCGTTACTCTCCACACCCATTACGCTATCTCAAAAATGTATGTTTTACCCGACATACCACGTTTTCCACAAAATTATCCCGAAAACTTACATAATAAGATCTTATAAGAGTAAAAAAACGTAGGTTACGTTGGCAACTTTTTAGTCAGACGTTGAATAAATTTGAATAAGAATTTTGCATTGTCTTAAAATAAATGCCATTTGCAAGATAAGTGGGTAGGTGTCGGAGATCTATGTTGTTCGAATTTCAAATTACGTTTCGATAGGTATTTATGATGTGTTTATTTTGTTGTGGTATTTTTTTAATGTTACATATGAAAGATTTGTTTATGTATTTCATTTGAAATCGATGCTCAAATTTTTTTTTTAATTTGATTTTATTGCCCAAAAGGTTGCATGTAGGTAAGTATTTATATACCTACAAAGAACCTATACATTAACTTAATATATTTTTAAATTAATAGGTAATATAATGATTTCAATATAAAGTAAAATATTAGCTAAAAAATTAAAAAGTCTAGTTTCAAATATAGGTAATAAGGATATTTTTAAGTGTACAAGCACACGTTTTAGCTACATACCTACCTACTGGATTTATTTATATTTTCTAATTTTGAGCTATTCTTAAATATCGTTATAGCGTGGTGTTAAGCAGATATTTTGCAGGTAAGTACCTATTTTTTATTGGAAGTTTAATACCATATAAAACACTAGGTCAATAATATCAGTTAGTTTTAGATTCTTAGTATCAATTTACTTAATAGTTCGTTTTATTAGAATATAGGTACCGTAATGAGCTTATAGCTCACGAGTTAAATTATTGTAGTTAAAACAAAGTTTAAATCGACGAGTAGGTATCAAATAGAACGTTACACAAGAACCATACAATGTGCTAAAGCTCATTGAAGTCTGCTAAAACTACACATTTTCAAGAAACAACCCGATGTAGTTCTGCTTGCAGTTCTTGCAATAAATTACCAAAGGAAAGGGCGTAATTCTCCAAAGCGGATTTAACCGGATGCGTCCAGAATCTGGATCAAAGGCTCCCGGCGACGGCGGCCATCTTGAATGCACACAGACACAACCGCGCATGCGCTAACCCATAGACATTTTGTTTGTAAACACGCGGCATTGTGTGGTCGATAAAATTGCTTGTTAAATACACATTTTTGATACAATGTTTATTATTTACGATAATTGTTCGTGGTAACGCGAATGTTGCGGGATCTTTAACCTATTGTCGTGTCTAAAGAGCCATTATTTATTGAAGATGTTGGTTGCTACACATTAACATTTGGCAGATAGCTTTCAAATAATTTTAAACATTACTTATGTATATTATTATGTTAGCCATATATTTTTGGTTACATTTCTTCTATTGTAGTATAAACCAAATCAAGTTAAAATTTTGATTAAAAATAGGTTAGGTATTAGCTCACTTATTTTGAAACTTTTCTAACAAGTGCTTTCGCGTCCGATGATACTTGTACATACCAACGATTGAAATTGTCAGTCTCTATCGCTAAATACCAACACAGTTTACTCTCTATTTTCTGAAACTCAAACGAATATCAACTTTATCCTTCGTTAATAAGGATGTCACTATGTGAGAGTCAGTTCTTTATAATTTTGCGTTGGTGTAGACTAGGGTTGTCTCAATCAGCGAAGACGGTTTACTAAGATGCTTGTTATGTTAAAACTAACCTTGTTAGCGTTGAATACAAAATAGGAATGTTATAAGATGTACTCCAATTTTCCGTCGACAAAAATAAACAGAAAACTTTTGTTTTCTTCAAATTACTTTCTAGAGTTCCAATTTCAGTTTTGTACGCATCTGTATTACTTGACAGTTATCATAGCACACTAAAAAGTTTTTAGTCGAAAAAAATATTTTGAATATTGTTAACCCTTTAGCAACTGACCTTTAATATGAGTCAAAAGCACTTAACCCATGTACAAGAATCCTTGTTTAGAAGTGATAACGGCTAGAGTAAAATATCTCAATGAGATAAGTCAACCCCTGAGTGCGCGTTGCGCTCCACACTGATTCAGTTTCAAGGCACCTATATGAATGTAGATAACCAATGTTCTACTAATGGAAGTTTGAGATATTTACTATCTAATGTTGAATAATTTTACGTGATTTATGTATTGATAAACCCAGCATCTTTCTGCTACCTTACATAATTATTATACAAGTTACGAGTACAACTTGAACTTCGGTTTTAAAATGAAATCTAATTATTTAGGTATAGGTACTTCGTATAAGTATTTCCAGTTGGATAAAGAATGTAGAAATAAGTTTATCAAAGGTTGGTTAGAGGTTATGTTTTGTTGTAATGATTGTCTGCGTTTTATTTGCTCACCTATCCGTCGGATATGTAAATTGTCTGGGATTGATAAGAATTCGAAAAACATTAATTAAATACTACTTAGGTACTGACGAAAAATAAAAGACTAAGAGTTTGGATTTTTAACAGAATCATGCAATTTTGAAAAGGAAGCATATTTTGTAGGTGAGAGATTATTTTGCCGTCGCGTTGCTGCCTGTTTCCTTAGTGTTTACTATCAATTCTATACTTATATAAAATTAACAAAATAATACCTAGGTATACAACGTTACATACTTTACTATCGTATATAGTATTAGTTATTTTAAATTAATCCGTTCTTTCAAACGATTTTTAAAGAAAATTTTAAACTAGTTTGTTTGAAGAAACGCAACCTTTATTTTGAGACCGTCAGCAAAAACCCCGAACCCTCAACAAAAATGCAAAATGAGTCAGAAAATCTCCACAGAACGTAAGGGGTTAAGTTTCGCGAACCGAGACAAAAACTGATTACATTCTCTCTTCTAATCTTAAAAAGTAGGTGCAAGAAGGAAAATATTTATTTATTTCGAAACTATTTTTTTGCATCTAACAAAATTCTAGTTAAGATTCTTTCTTTCCTACCATTTTATAGGTATTAAAACATTGATATAATTAAGTAACCTAGTAAAAATATAGCTTAAATATAGGTAGCTAAAATTAAATAAAAGTTAATGCACTCTTTGATTAGAAACTTAAGTTATTTTTTAAATTCTTTATAGGTAATAATTGCTTGAGCATAACTGATGGTCGATACGATCAAAGTCGGCGACAGTCAAATGTTTTTTGTTAATTATTAAATTACTTTTGATTATTACTTTATTTTACTTCCTCTCGCTTTGGTGGTCTAACTATGTAAATTATCTAAATTTATATTAGATTTAATCTTAAAAATTTAAGGAAATGACAAAACTGCTAGGTTCTAAAATTATTTTATAAGGTATATGAAAATTAAACATTTGATTATTCTTAATTTAAAGATTATCGGATGACTGCTCTTCTGTCATTTATGTAACCAAAAGATATGTAATCGTATTTATGTAGCTAGCTACAGATTAACCAATAACAACGTAGTAATCAGCTTATTCGGGCTATTGTTAAAAATTTATATTACTTGGTGTGTGGTTCATTATCTCGATAATCATATTTTTCATACCGTTTTGCTTCAAATATCGCATTGGCATTTATATAAATAACCAACTACGCCATATGACATTAGCGTGCCTGCACTTTATACTAAATGTCACAATAGGTAATATTCTAAATGGAAGGTTATAAAATAGCTTCAACAGATGCCAAGTCCACTTTCATCAATTATACTTTCACATCTTATTAAGGATTATTTTACATTGTAACCGTATTTACAAAACAAGCCAATTAACTGACAATTTATTCCTCAAGACACAAATTGAATTCGGAATCACTCGGCGAGATTAAACTGCAGCAAACAATACAAATTAAACGGCTTCAAATTTTCAGTTCGTTGTAGGTATTACTTACCATGCGGGAGAAAACCCGTTTTGGGCATCTGCTACTGGCCCACTGGAACAACGTTGCAAACACCGAGTGCTACATCTATTCATTTCGTTGATCTTTGACACGCGGTCATAGAGTAGAGAATCCTTTGTGCTAACGTTGCAGAATGGTAAATGTAATTTGTTTTGGAAACTGAAGTCGGTGTGTCTTTATATTAATTGTAACCTCTTGAAAGTGGTCTGGTCGGGATTAAACTAATTCATGGTAGAAGCGGCGCTATGGGAATGGGTTTCATTCGGTGCACTTGCCAAAAACAGTTGTTAAGATTTCCCTCTGGCTCTCTGTTTCTGTAATTGGGTATAAATGTTGCTTTAAATTAATTAGTACACTATAGCGTAGTAAATAGGCTATTTTGATATTCAAAATAATTAGGGGAGCGAGGGGCTTGTTGTTACAGGGGTAAGTAGTAACAGGCTCTTTTCACCAGGATCTTCAACACTATTAACTTATATCTTTGACTCGATTTAACCCATAAACCGCACCACATTATATTGCCATAGCCAGTGTTCCGCCGGTTGGCGCAGTGAGCAAATGTGAGCATTCCCATCATTTCTGCCAGGTGATATAAAATTGTACTGACGTAAAATTTTGGTTTGTGTTTTTAATATTGCCTATTTTCAAATTTTCTACATCTTATTTACATTCAAATTTATCTATCTCTGATATTGTGTAACAGTTTTTATGATTGCTAAATTGTTTAAATAGTTATCTTGATAAATGTTAAAAATCATACCATGGGGTTAGTTGTAACAAAATCCCGGGGCTTGTTGTAACATGTTACAACATGCATTGTCTGGTATGTGGTGAAGCTTACACAGATACAAACAAAAAAGATTGGATAGAGTGTATTAGAAATAAATAATTTAATTACTTACTGTGATTTAAAAGTGCTATTATGATTATAAGTAGTGTTTAACTAAATAAAACTCTTAATTACTTAATTTTTAAGTGTTGATTACAAAAAAGTGTATTTGAGTTGATTTTTGATAAGAATTACATAATACTTACTTTGGAAAGATGTCAATTTCGTTAAAAATAAATAAAGAATAAATGATTAGACGTATTAATGTCGTTTTTTATTGTCGTTACTACTTGCCCCGGTAGACGTTACAACTTGCCCCAAGCACGAGGTAAGTTGTAACACCGCACTTCTTTTAGAAAATAATTGATTGTTAAATAATGACCAATAGTTATGATATTATTTTTACTTGATTTGGTAGAGGAAGAGTTACAGTATCCATCAATCTTTATTTAGTAGAAATTGAATCAATAGATCTCAAGATATTCTAGTTTTACTGAAAACTGTTACAACAAGCCCCTCGCTCCCCTACTGAGTTATCTAATTTAATTCAAAAACATAAATGTGAAGGTAAATAAGACACGGAGTTATCCAAAACTTATTAATTTGATAATAAACACGAATTTATGCGGTCTTTGCTTCCCTTAACTGTAAAAAATATACCTAAAAATAAAATAATTACATTTGATAATCACCAAAAATTAGGTAGGTACCTACCACAATAAAGCAATCTCTTTGATCTTTTCATGCAAGTGATTTTGACACCACCCACAAACAAATAAAGAGAACATTAATTTCAATTAAAAATAATTACAATTCCTTACATCGGACACTACCTTCATAAATAATCCCGGGTAGTTATGTTTGTTCATATTTTTTATTTATTTCAATTACATCTAAGTATACGAATACGGTATTACGTGTAAAAAGCAGAATTTATTGCAAATTGACGTCATATTCGTTCATAAAATATACTTTTCTGTGTTCGTGTGTCAAACAGGTGGTTTAAAAATAAACGAACGCGCATGTATAAATTCGCGGCGTAAGTTACAATTTTAAACTCGCGTCCAATGCATTTAAATGCAAGATTAACGCGCCTTTTTTGGGTATACTCATTTGCGAATATCCCAAAAAAGGTAGCGTATAAATGTTAACCCCACCCTGACGATGTTTGTTCGTAAGTGGAGATTTAATCTCGTGGAGACACGGCGGCCATTTTTATTTCGATTAGCGTTCGATTTTTAAACATGGCGAGTGCAGTGAACCCTTGTTCTATTCGGTCGCCAGTTTATTTAGGCCTGGGTTCTTATGTTTATTACACGTAGTAAGAGCTCAGGATAGTTGGCTGGTTTGGTATCAGGGTAGCATAGGGCGAGGGGCGCCATAGTCTACACGCGAGCCCCTGTCACCGTACATCATACGTTTTATGGCAGAAGGTTCGAAACCAAAACGTTACATGCAAGACTATTTTGCATCTTATTTAACCTTAATAGGTAGATACCTACGCAAATAAAATCTGTGATTTATCTATGAACGATTTTTGTGTTCTATTTTAAGGTTGTTAAATTGATATCTTATGTTGGTAAATTCTTAATAGGATTAAAATGGAACAGGTTCATATTCTTCCCAAGATTAATTTATTCAATTATGTCGTGTTATCAATATTGAGCTTTAAATATGTGATAAAAAAAACTGTCAGCAACCTCGCAATAAACTTTATTTCTTATTCTTATGTATCTTCCTCTTGATTATTCACAGCTTACCTGATTACGAGCACCGCAATCGTAACTTATGTATTTTACTTGAATTTTTGTGAAAAAAATTGACCTTATCGTATTCTGCCCGCAAACGCGTTATTAAGAATCCAATATGTGATTGCGTATTCGATTTCGGCAATGTTGTTTTTGGCTGATGTGAAAGCAAAACCCTTGGATTTTGCCATATTTCACACGACCCAAGCTTAACTTCAGAACGTCTTACGTCCGAAATCTCATACTGCAATACCGTCTTAAACACGTTTGCATAAGGCTTTAAATTCTATTGCAATTATTTCGTCATTTATTTTGGATTTGATTCGTGCCGGTGGAGATTTTACTTGGCAAACTTTTAACCCTCGTTCAAATTTAAGACTTCATTTACTTACAATATTCCACCTTTTTTGAATTAACATACCGTGGGATTTATTGTAAAAGTTTTCTAGTTTTGTGGCAGACACGTCCTTAAGGAAGCCACCAAGTTTTTACTTATTCACGGATCAGGAATTTTGTAATTACAATCTTGAATTTAAATTACAAAGTTAAAAGTCTCAAATAATAACTTTTAACGCAATTGGTACACGTTAGTTAATTCGAGTAATTTAGTGCATGAGCTTGTGTACCTATTAAAATGTAAAATATGAATAAATTCACAGTTTTGATGTGACTCGGAATGAGCAAAGACAATTTCCCTGTCCATTACCCTTACTAAAATTTGCAATTTTGTATCACAGACCAGATTTTTTACTACACAAGTCCCTAGTGAACATTATTAAGAAATAACACCTCTATTTCTCGTTTCTATTTACCCAGCAGTTTGGTGTCGAAACAATGATAATTCCCTTATCAGCCACCCGCATCCTTTATTTGCCCTGATATTGGGCTGTATAAGAAACACAGCAATCAACACCGCGTTGCCAGAAAGAAAACATAATAAGAAGTTTCATGTAATAAGCTCGTAGGACGTGTCACGCCTTTATTTGACATTTGACATGACATTTGGCACGTTCGACAAATATTGTCTCGACAAATACACCTCGGTACAGTTGAGGGTAGTTTGCAATAATAGTATCTACATTGCGTGCGTTTATATGAAACGTTGCCAGTCGTTGAACACGTCTCAGACTTATGAGTCGCTGAATACACAGATTCCAGCTTATTGTACAGAACGTTTGCTGTAAATCTTGATTTAAATAAACTTTATGCAAATGTGGCACGTCGCTTGTTTAAATTTTTCCGAGACATTTTCTTTTGCACTTCGCTTGATATGTAGGTAGTTTGTTAACACTGAAAAACATAGAGCTTAGATTGAGTTTATTTTATTTTAGTTAAAATGTAAATAAGGTTTAAACTGGCGTGAACTATAAGTGTAGGTAACAAAATAAAGTAATTTAAAATCAAATTAATTTCTATTGGAATTATTTTCTTTGAATACCTACAATAAAACCTTAAAATATTAATTCAACGGTAGGTAATATTAAACAAATACCAGAACAAACACGAGAACCTACTCCATATAGTTACAGAATAAGACTAAGAGCTTAAATAGCTATAAAGTATTTTTTTATTGTGGCCACTCTCACTTACCACAGTAATAAATCAATGATCACCTCATAAAAGGGAACCATTAAACTATCGAGATACACAAAACACCTTCACTACATCACCTGAGATTTACTTCACGTTCCAAAAACAAAAACATCGAACGCGGAAGTAAACTCAAACTTTTGTTTAGAATTCCATTTTATATTGTGCCAGTGGTACTGGCCGAAAACTGTCAAACGACAATACTTTCAGTTTCTTTATAAAAGTGAGACAATAGCAAAAAGGGTAAGGTGCTTTTTTGATATTAAAAAAACAACAAAGAACGTTGCGCAACTTTTGTCTCTTGATTTTGATTGTTTTGTTTTTCTATGTAGGTCATAAATGGCCAGTGTTCGTGGAATGATTTTGTAGAGCAAGCAAAAAGGCAATGTTTTTAGTTCAGTAAAAAGTTTTGACGTTCACGGAGAAAGCTTTGAATTTTAATCAAAAATTTAAAAAGTGCAGTGTGTTGAATATTAATACCTTAGTGAAATTAATTACTTTTTGTGTTCTGAGAAACCGAGTGTTTCAACTATCCTTTTAAAGTTTGTATACCTACGTCATAACAGGCTTAAGTCATAACAGAATACCAATTATATTACTCTACCAACGTAAGTTATATAAGTTACTTTTATAAATACGTGCTTAATTCCACTAATTACATTCCACTTTACCTATATATTTATTTCTATAGACATCATCAAATAAATTACCACCCATACAAGGTCGGTCAGTGTGGCCGAACGTGTGGTGCGTGACGTGAAAAACGCAATTACATATGCAATCAGAAACACCGACGCACTTACATATGTAAACTCATTTAAATAACCATGGGAAACGACTGTGTAGACAGGTTTCTATGAGAAATATTTTCCAAGTGATTAGAATTAGTAGTGTTGCCGGCAACGTGTGGTTTAATTTACATTTAATTGTTGTATGACTATCTAATTAGTTAATGTTATTGCATAATTAGGTCTCGATTTATGTTAATCACTGAAATTACGCTTTGATTAACTTAATTACGTGTTTGATGTCCATCTTTTTGCGCTATCTTTGTTCGCTTGCATATAACATATAATTAATCCTAAGTAATTACGTTATATAACTACCTATTTACTTCTAGTCCTCGAATAAAAAGGTTACTATGCCATTCATAATATCTACACGTGTTACTGATTAGATAATTTTCAAGTAATTCTTGCTATTAACTCTATGACTTGGGAAATAGGTTGTGACTCATTGTTTATATTGCAACCCAGTTAACTAGGATATCATCTTTAAATATATCGCAATATATAATAATATCAGATAGTCAAAATATATTCTTGGCCAAGTTTCTAAGTCAAAACTGTGCCAAGTTGGACCTATTCCAATTAATACCAAACCTAGTATAAGGAAGTTGATATAATTCAGCTTTGAACTATTTAAAATATAGAAACTACTTTCATATAATAAATTATATGGCTGTAGTAAACAGTAGATATTACTTAAAAGTATGTAATGTTAAAACAAATATGCGAAAAATATCTGTTATGCACCGTTCTTATATAAACTCGTTTCATCCGGTTTGGATGTACGTAGTGACCCTTTGTACGTAATAGTGTAATAAATATCAATAAAAATGTATGTTTTAAAACATTTTCAAGATATTTAATAAAAATACACCTTCATAAATAACATGTTGTAATTGCATTATAAATCAAATTCCACTTTAATTTTGACATGACCTAAATGAAAAATTTGATTAGAGCCTTAAAGTATATAAGATTAAAATATAAAACACAAATATTGTTTGGTAAAAGAACTCTTTCATCATGATACAGTATGTATGTATTGTAAACTAGAGAGGTTATGTAAACTTGGGATCTCAGACATTTTAAAATTTTAAGTTGTTACTTACAGGAAAATAAGTTATTCTTGGATCGTTTGAATTTATTTATTTGCTTTAGTTTAATAAACCTGTTAAATAAAACGGTATAATATCGATTTTTCCATAGCTAAAGTAAACGATGGTATCCAATCAGTCGAAGTAAAGCTTAATAATAATTTAGTTTTTTTTGTGAAAGTAATATGTATCGTAGGCTAGCGTGGAATACGACTCAGTCCCTTTCGCTATTCGAGAAAAAGTTTTGTATCCAACTACTGCGATGTTATTTTATTACCTATTGTATGTAAACCATCATATTTTAAGTCATCCAAACCGGGCTACATAAATATTCTCCCGAAATCCCCAGTTTCACCGGTCGCATGTGAGTCTATAAGCACTTGGCGTCTAGCCAGCAGTTCGAATATTTCCCAACAATTTTAATATAGAAGCCCGTTGTGTAACAAGGTAGCTTGTTCAACTATTCCAGACTGAAAGATCCCTTTGTTTTCTGTACAAAAATCTAGTTGTTTTAGTTCTAACACCGTGGAATGAGTTATGTGTTGAATGAACTGGTGTAGTGTTGAAATAGAGGTTTTGTGGCAAAATTAGCCGAGATATGAAATATCGTGAATAAATATTTGTTTATAGAAGTTTTTGGGAATATGTATGCTATGATAAGCAGATTTTCGTTTTCCTTTTTAAATTTATTTCATTCTCTTTAGATACTTTTTTGGTTATAAAGACTCATGATATATTTTTACTCAGACGCCCAAATGAGAAAAAAAAATGTTGAGAACTTTTTGTATGATTTGTTTAGAACTCATTAAATTTACTTAAGCTTAAAACATTTGTTTTGCACCTACCGACGTATTTTTGTTGAAGTTTTAAAGTTTAATGTTTACATATGCCAACTTATATGTCTTTTTAAAATTGTATAGGTACTTATACCATTTTCATACGAATGTTAACCGATAATTATATCACCTTATAATGATCTCATAATATATCGCTACATGTTCTTAATAAAGTAGGCCCCATTTAGATCTTAAAAAGTAAATCGCGTTACCCACGATATAAATAATCAGTTTCATCCTGCAATCTCTTTGAACCTTTCAGTTCAAATGACGATTGTGTCTGCTTAAAAATGCATAGAAGTTGCATCGCTCTGATTCAGTGATGGCTGCCCAGGAATATAGATGGACTGGTTAAAGGTAGTGTAGGTACCGGAGCGATTCAGATCTCGGCAATGTATGCATTTCCTACAGACGTACTATGTAGGGGTAACAAAAAAAGAAGTTAGTTATAAAAAATAAGCGTGTAGGCAAGAATATAAAATTAAGGCTATATATTAAGGCTTAAGAGTAAGAATACAAGAAAAACTTGATTTAAAATTCTTGCACAATTCGTGTGATTTGTTAGGCTGTTAAACTGTTATTAGGTACTTAGAATACCTATTTATTTTCGTATGTAAAACAATATTCAAAAGAAGGTACCTATAGGTATTTGGGACAGTAGATAAATTAAAATTGGAAGGGTTATACATAAACGCACCTTAAAAGTTAAATTTAGTTTAGTGATTTGATTTATGTTCTAAATTACACATAAGTATAGGTAATTTAAAATAATACACAATAATTCTGTTTTTTTTACACAATAATCTTTTACACCAAATCATTTATGAAAACACAAAAAAAACAATTTTGTATGCTGTCGCTACCCCAGTGAGAACTAAGCAATCTCAGCGCCATCTTGTAAAAGATACACATTTAATATTGACTCAGCAAAAACAAAACAAAATCACCAAAATAAATGTAGGTATCTCTGTATATTTTATGTTGCAAGAGCTCGGTTAAGGCAATGAATGCCACATAATGTCAGAAGCTTTATGAGTTAAACATTTTCTCGTCCACATATTTTTTAAAGTTCTGTCTCGATTTCTGTTAAAATTCATTCATTAAGGAGAGATGTGGACATATGCTCTTTGATAACAGACTGATTTCAACAAACTCATTCCAACTTCAAAATACAAAAAAAAACATTTTTACACGAAAATGTAGTGCTCTTTTGTTTTTTTCCTTCCCAAAACTGTATCAATATATTATGCCGAAGCTTTTAAGCTCTCAAGACTTCGTTTACCCTTTCCTCATCGAAAATAGCTCAGCAAAAATACCTACGACCGAGCCCCCAGAGGATCCATCCTGAGATAATAACAAAAATATTTTCCCAAAGCCGAAAGCGAATAGAAAAATGTCCCTTAATATAGACCAGATGTACTTCGGCTATTATTTGTTTCCTTTTGAAAGGTAAGGGAAAATATGAATAGGTAATGCAAATTTGGCATTCCCGCCTTAGGGATATTTGGTCCTCTCCATTTCCATCTAAAACGAATACACCTAAGGGAACAATGTTATTAAAGTAGGATAAATAAGTGGTTTGAGGAGGACTTTCAGCTGAATTCAGACCATTCGGGTATCGATCTTTCGATTACTTAATACGTGACTTCTTTGCATTATTACAAGATGTTTTTTTTTGGGAGCCGGAATGCGGTTTGCATATAAATATACGACTTTATAATAATACGGTAGGGATTCTGTAAAAGCTAATGTAAATTTTTATGCTAATGTTTTGGAGGGTTTCCTAATGCTTTTTTATTTATGATGTTTTCGAAAAGAGCAAGCCTACATACAGCCAATTCATAGTAAATTTCAGCAATTAAAAGCCATAACAGCAACGGTCATAAACATATTCCTTGCGTGTTTAAAAGCGGTCTAGAAACGGAAAGTTTGAGCCGCATTTTTATTATGAGTCAGTGTTACGTCGCCGCTACGTCACTTACTACCAATCGTAAACTAGCGTCCATTCACAAAAACAATAAAATTGAGGCGATTCAAACATTCAAACCGTGTCACTCAAGTTCAAGAGCGATGTTAACTTGCACAACACGCCAATAAAATAATAAAAAAACGGGAATAGCCCGCAAGTCGTAAAGTCAACGTATCATTTTATAATAACTTGGTGTGTATGAAGTTTATTTTTATCATGCTCGTAAAATCCTTAGACTAGAGGCAGACGTTTTTTATGTCGATTTGAATAAACGCTAAAGGTGAGTGACGTGAGTTTACTACTTTACAATGTGTTTGATGGGGTTTCGGTAACGGTTCGATTTTAGAGTTCGATTTCCGACACGAGTTAGTCTAACGATCCTTGGTAATTTTTTATACATTATTTATTTTCATTGATTCATAGCTAGGTGATTAAATTTATACTTTAAGCCTAGTTGCCTCAGTGGAATTGCAAGAATCAGGTGTTTTAATTTAATTTTACGACTGAAATTGAATTTACTTCATTAAATAATAAGAACTTTCGCTTACATGTGTAAAGTACTCATTCATTCTCGGAACTAAGATGCAACATTGTAAGATAGTTTCAGATGTAAATGAAATTAAACCTTATACACCAAAGGTTACGAGTTGAACTTTCAATGCGGGTTCATGCGAAAGGGTTGGCGTCATTTAGGTTTAAAATCATTTGCCGTGGCAGATGGATTGAGTCAAGTGGTGCTTATAATCAACTGGCATATGTTTTAGAACTATTAGGTACATAAAACCATGGAAGTCCTTTGATGAGCGGATATATTTCTTGGATATATTTAAATACTTACTTCAAGGATGTTTATTACCCGACATCATGACGGACTTGACAAAGAATAATTGCTAGAATATAATAAAATATGAACTATAATGTCTTGTTTTACCTCACGTGTAGTTTTTACTGAATTGCACACTTTGTAGAGTTTTAATCAATACAATTCTTTTAATCAAAGTTTTTAGTAACATAATTATAAAACCACGTGGCACCAACCATCACGCCAACCGTGGGAAGCAGCATAATCAATGAAACTCAACCAAACTACCTATTATGTTTTTATAGGGCTACGTCACTAAGGCCGCCATAAAATACGTCACACATTTAGTCGATACCTATTGGTCGTTTAAAGAGGCTGCTTTATGATTGTAAGTCAGTTTACGATGGAACACGCGTCTTGCTCGTAAAGTTTCGGTCACCTGTTGGCAGCCCTACGCTTTGCCAATAAAATCGTGTCAATGTTTATTTTAATGTCCCAATTATGAGCTATCTTTCATTCGGGCAATTCCAGTTAACGACCTGTCAGCTTGGATGCTACTGATTCTTTTAAGTTGTGGTTTAACGAGGATTTTAGTGGCTGTTCATGGGTTAGAGGTGCTCGGATTTTGTTTTAGGGGTTTTAAAGAATATACACACAATAAAGGTATATACTACGCAAATTATAGGTTAGTGTAGGGGTAGCAGTATTATTTAGAGGTATGTGAGTAGGGAAAGTTATTTTCAAAGGATACTATTAAAAAAGCGCCGTAGAGAGCCACCTAGTTTGTGAAAAATGAACTATTTGAGATGTAGGTAAAATTTAAAATGAAATTAAGAAGGTAGGTAGGTATTTCTGACAATACATAATTATAATTTTATTAGGTTACCAATTTAGGTACACATAATAAAAAAGGTTTTTAAGAAAAAATATTGATATATTTTTGTCAGCCTGAGGTAAAATTAAGTATTTATCCTTTTCTTATTCGGTTTACTATGAAATAAACATATTTTTCGTTTCATTAATCACTTAAAACTATTATTTCATTGCCAATGTCAGGCACCTAAATTACCTACATAGCGCTTGTTCTCTAAGGCCCAATTGCAGGGAACGCTTTAACCTCGGGTTAGCTTCGGGTTAGCTAACTCAGGTTTAAATGGCGCCACCATCGATTGTAACTTCTTTTTATTACAATCGATGGTGGCGCCATTTAAATCTGAGTTAGCTAACCCGAGGTTAAAACGTTCCCTGCAATTGGGCCTAACTCTACTATTCTATAACAGTTCTACAAAAATATTATTTTATTTTAACTGCTGATATTTATTATTAACCAAAATGGATTTAAGTGTTTAATATAATAAATCTTACCAACCATTTTTATAAAACACGTTCTTCTATGTCATCAGCCATAATCCAAATGCCAGTTATCATAAATGCAAAGGGAATACAAAGGAGGGCACATTCACGACTCCGCCTGAAAAAAACATGGCCGCTCATTTCGCACACACCTTCTATGCCCTGATTGGTCAAACTATCATAACCCGACTAGAAACTCACAGATTGACCAATCACCGATTAGATTGACGTCACCAATATTTAGGAAGACATCTTGTCTGGAATTTCCATCTCTATCATTGTTGATACGAGTGCAAGAGATAGAAGCGCTTTGTTTGTGTGCGTGAATTAGTTTTGCAAGTAGATAATAGATGGCGTTAAATTTGCGATAGTTCTTAAATAGTATCATAGATGGCGCCATAACTAGTAGAGTAGATTAGGTAATAATAGTCAGCTGTTGGTTTTTTTGGTGAAATTAGTTTCTATTTGTGGACGGGCATGCTTAATGCTTACTAATAAGACTTACATTTGATTCTCAGATTAGAATTATTAACACCTAACATAATTAGTAACCGAGGGTACAGTTATAAATTAGGTGTTTTTATTACTTAATTACTTGTGTGCATATTTAACATAAAATAATTACATCGTAATTAGAGTTATTTTCGCATGAACTGCAAAATTAAACAAATATTATGGTAAACATGTACCCAGAATTAGACAATTAAGGTTGTGTGTTTATTTACCTACCTATTAATCTTAATGGTTCAGTATATATTAGGTATTTACCATTAGTAAATAAAACTAAAACAGATATTAATTTTTTACCTATGCCAAAGATCTTTTATTGAAAACACAAAAAATCTATTCTCTTTAGTTCGCTTCAATAATTGTCTAGACTTAGGTAGCATCTCCACTGGTCCGTAAAATCGATTTAAAATAGGTATCAATAAAAATCACTACTATCGCAAGAATCGGCATTTTATTCGTAATATAAATGCAACCGAATTATTATCGACACTTTGTTTGGTTTTTATATCGATTTAAATGGATGTTAACTACGTATTTGGATGTGTTTGATGATTTTTATGGAGTTTTACTATTCGTGAACACGTTTTGAAAGTAAATTGTTATTATATTAGATAGCATAGATTCATTCATATTCACCTTGTATATTCACAATTAGAGAACTAAAAATAGGTTTTTAGTAATAAGAATAGGTATAGATATGTTAGGTTTATGATAATGCTCTGGTTAGCGTCGGTCAGCTTATATAGGTAAATAATATAACATATTGAAGGTAATTATATTTTTATTTACTTATAGTTCATTATGTTTGCCTTTGAGGAGGTTGATAGGTGGCAAATGAGTTTTTTCTGTAATTAGCATATTTCTGGAAGTTTAATCATTACATTAACATTTTCCTATTAAAATAACTAGGTGTATGAATAATTAATTTAAAATAAAATGTTCTTCCTTTTAAAACACCTACTGATAGAGTACCTAGATATTATTAATTTTGTAATACCTACAGTGGGCAAATTATAGCCTTTACATTGTAGGTAAAAATCTCTTCTATTTAATAAAAATTGTCCGTCGATAACTTTTTAATAACTTTAATTGACAAAGCTGGTTAAATGCCATCTTACGAGTAATAGGACTATTTTATAAATAATCGCCTATTTGAAACACTTAGCTAAAAATAAATTGAAACACCAACAAACTTTAACTGCAAACTTTAATGTAGAAATATAATTATGATATTTTTTTAGAAAAACGAAAGAAAAACATACAAAAATATATTTTATTAATTAAAATTCAATTTGCCAACAAAGTTTTACACATTTTAGTCTTGTACATGAATTTTGATATTCAAGAACTTCAAAGAAATCTAAATACATATTTTATTACGGTAAAAGAGGACCTTAATTTAAAGGACATTTTTTTTCCATATTTATATACTTAAATATAAGGTCATACAATTTAACAACATTATACAACACAACAACAATTATAATTAACAAGATTCATAATCTTAATCAATACCTAACACTAAATAACAAAAAGTAATAAAACAAAAGCACCCTACACGAAATCTCACACTAACACCCACAAAATCTAGAGTCATAAATTCAAAATTAGCTTATCACAATATTTTCTCGAATTCTCGCGTGTTGTTCCGTATAACTTTGTATTCAAAAGATACGTGATATCGGGTACATACTGTATAATCGTAAAATCGACGATATAGAGCCTCGTTTAGCCGAGTTCGAATATTGGCGTTATATTTCTGAAGGAGAATGTTGTTCCTTGCTGAGATTAAGAATATTATAGGGAAGTACAGTATGATCTTAAAGATTTAAAACGGCTTTTAACACACAAGTTATTTTAAATGACTTTTTAGATGTTACAGATAGTTTGTTTTCTTACAACTTAGAATGTATTTAGTGCCACATCAATGAGATCTATTTTACATTTGTCACAGGTAAAATAAAGGTTTTGAAATAAACCACGTCTTTGAATCTTTTAAAAATAACACAACAGAGCATTAGTATCAGAGTGCAGTAGGGGAGCGAGGGGCTTGTTGTAACAGTTTTCAGTAAAACTAGTATATCTTGAGATCTATTGATTCAATTTCTACTAAATAAAGATTGATGGCTACTGTAACTCTTCCTCTACCAAATCAAGTAAAAATTATATCATAACTATTGGTCATTATTTAACAATCAATTATTTTCTAAAAGAAGTGCGGTGTTACAACTTACCCCGTGCTTGGGGCAAGTTGTAACGTCCACCGGGGCAAGTAGTAACGACAATAAAAAACGACATTAATACCTCTAATCATTTATTCTTTATTTATTTTTAACAAAATTGACATCTTTCCAAAGTAAGTATTATGTAATTCTTATCAAAAATCAACTCAAATACACTTTTTTGTAATCAACACTTAAAAATTAAGTAATTAAGAGTTTTATTTAGTTAAACACTACTTATAATCATAATAGCACTTTTAAATCACAGTAAGTAATTAAATTATTTATTTCTAATACACTCTATCCAATCTTTTATGTTTGTATCTGTGTAAGCTTCACCACATACCAGAAAATGCATGTTGTAACATGTTACAACAAGCCCCGGGATTTTGTTACAACTAACCCCATGGTTTGATTTTTAACATTTATCAAGATAACTATTTAAACAATTTAGCAATCATAAAAACTGTTACACAATATCAGAGATAGATAAATTTGAATGTAAATAAGATGTAGAAAATTTGAAAATAGGCAATATTAAAAACACAAACCAAAATTTTACGACAGTACAATTTTATATCACCTGGCAGAAATGAAGGGAATGCTCACATTTGCTCACTGCGACAACCGGCGGAACACTGGCTATGGCAATATGATGTGGTGTTGTTTATGGGTTAAATCGAGTCAAAGATATACGTTAATAGTGTTGAAGATCCTAGTGAAAAGAGCCTGTTACTACTTACCCCTGTAACAACAAGCCCCTCGCTCCCCTACATGAACTTTGTATTTAATTCAGATTGAGTTTTAGCCATTAAGTATTTTAATTTTTAAAAGTATTTAATTAAGATACAATTATGAAACTTATAATTAAACTATCTTAGATAGCAACCAAAAAATCCCACCACATGTATTTCAATTCTCGAATCCTACACACGATAGATACTCGTACATCAAATTAGATAAACGAAAACTCGAAACAGGTTCATTCCGATAGAGTGAGTTTTTCTATCCCGTGCCGGTATATCAGGTATTGTACCAGAGGGCGCTACTGTGCCCCCGGGCGCTGTTTACGAAACACGGGGATACAGCCAACATAAACTATGGCGGGATAAGACAGTGGGGAGATTGGTGTGGGGATATTTCTGGAGGTTTCTGGAAGGAAATGATAGTGTTAGATGGGAGGTGTTCGAAGTACCATGTTGTTTTGGTTGTTGCTAAATAAATGCATTAGTAGGCTTTTTTGGTAAAGAAAAAAGGGACAAATTCAAATGGAATTTACTTTGGGTATACCTTTGATAAATAATTTATAAAAAAGGCTATAAATAACATAAAAGCAAATCGTTGTTTCTGTAATTTAAGTCATAACAAAAAATACCTTCCAACAATATTGCTAATTATCAAAATTCTCAAACACTTTTATTTTTGTTTATTCTCAAAGCATCTTCAACTCTTGCATATCTTCAGACTTATCTTCCCCTTCTAGCGTTCGCCAGTCTAAGGTCAATAAAATATGTAGGCAGACTCGACGTGTGATCCTTTGCCTCGCCCGCCTTTCTGGAAAAAAAAAAACATGCAGCAATTTTCAAAGATGTATCGTTCTTCACAAGATAGGTACACAAGTCAGGTATCGGAATGTTTTATAAATAAAATGATGTTTTAGAATAATACAATCTTGCTAAGCTAAAGGGATTTAGGAAGGATGCGGTATTCTACAAATTGAGATTGAGAAATGCTTTGAGCTGAGCTAACGATAAGTATGAGTGGGGTTATCCAAGCTTTTCAATATTTAGGTCGGTAAGTAAATGATGTTTAGAAATTTGGTGCGCACTCTAACCTTATTTAAAGTATTTTACTAGTCATTTGTTTGTGCGTTTACAAGTTTTACCATTGTATGTAATTTGAACTCTGTGTTGAACTATCGCTTTAAACCAACAAAAAGAAATACAGGAACTTTCCTATTTTTTCGTCCGCCATGTCTGTTTGGACAGTAAAACGTGGTTGTCCCATTAATTTGGTCTTTGTGGTAAGTTAGTGTCAACTGTCCCCAATAAAGTCAAGTATCTGATTGGCTGGCAAACAAGCCAGTTACTGACAAACTGGCTACCGGCTTATTCCGTAACATGCGATTAATTCGCAAACTCTTTTATTGACCAATGATTTTTATAACCTTTTTATTGATGTAAGATTCTTACTTTTAAAACCTTTTTTTGTAAGTATGATGGGATGCTGCTTTATGATACCTACTCGTTTAATTCATTAAAATAGTAGGTATTTCGGGCTCTACTTGACAAAATAAGCAAATGCAAACTTTAAGCAGAGGTATAAAGTGTTAAAATAGTATTGAATGATTTAATCACGATTGAATTTTTATTTTCTCAGAAATAAGGTCTTTTCATTGAGTTCTGATTTAAAAGCAATTTAGCCCTCCCACTTTCCAATGTACAGTGACCACATTGATTAAAATTCTACATCAAATATACGTAAGTATACTACGATATTCATATATGCAGATATTTATATATGGAGATGTATAACCTCCTTTTAATTTTTATGAAATGTAGGTATGCCTTTTAAGTTCGTAAAATTGGAATTAAGCTCGTTCAGGTACTTTGATCCTTATCTTTATTTTTTAATTATTCTTGTGTGTTTTGTTTGCAGACAACTCATTTGAAGAGTTTAATTGCTTCAAAATCATTTTTAAGAATGCGCTTTTATAGTCCGTTAGCTTAATTCCGGTGATGATTTGCATATGTTGAAAATTAAAATTAAATATAGACAGTAAGGAAGTCTAATTTGAAATGCATTTTAGTTATCAATTTATTAATACAGTCGGTCATTTTTTATTCAACCGCCTATCTGGCTGGATATTAAATGCAACACTTGTGATTATAAAAATAAATTAATGCCTTGCTTATTACAGAACGCAATTTAAAAACTTGAAATCGGATAGGTACTAAAAGAAATTCCTAAAGGTTTTTTTATTCGTAACGTCTTTTACTTGCATTAATAAGGTGTCAAATATAATCTTGAAGAGGATTTTGAAATGGGCACGTAGGCAGTAGGTAGGAAGGTAGTGTCCAAGCTGGTTTCGCATGAAGGCTGTACTTAGATGTTAATTTTACGAGACTCCAGTGTGCCGATACCCTTATCTACCTCGCTCCATACAAAAAACACCGCCGACCCAAAAAAACGGCTTATTTATTTAATATTCGAATTCAATTTACAAAAAATAAATACACAGACATATTGTTATCAGATGCATTTGTGAGTAACGAAAATAAAATTATTAGTTTTATGTTAGGTCAGTCTGTTATGTGACTTTCACGCCGGCGCGATTTTACTGCGAAATTAAGAGGAGTTCGAATTAAGGCGCATACGTTGGGGTGAACAAATGGTCAGATTAAAAAAGTTGTTTTGTAAATGGCGACCTAAAGATTGTAAAAGATGGGCGTTCTTGCGATTCTTGAAGTTGTTGTTGACCTCAGGAGAAAATGAAGCGACCGCGGGGGCCTCGGTCGTCTTGCATTTTATGATATTGGCTTTAAGGCACTTTGATATCGATTTTCCTACTGAGACTTGTCAATTATTATGTCAAATAACAGTATATTTTATTATTTATTGGTATTACAATCTAACTATATAATAACCTTTATAATTATAAAGGTTTATGTGCCTGCTTTATCCGATTGATGTGGTAACTAAACATCGTATTAATCGTGTTGGTTTTAACTAAAGATTTTCCCATTTGTTTTCTTCAATAAATAGCAACTGATTAAGCCAGTTGATATGGTCTTGAAATTTATATTATTCAATCTTTTTTTCCACTGTCTAGATTATTTGATTTATTTTTTAACTAACAAATATCTAACACATACCTACGTATCTAAATGAAAACTAAAAAAAGCATCCGACTTTGTTAGTTTAAGTATTAACACGTTATAAGCTGCGTTATCGTTAGAATAACGATATGTTGTGGTATTGAATGGGTTTAGTCCAATATAACAAGCCCCAGTAATGGTGCCTTTAAATGGGGTATAGTCAGCTACAAAAAAAAGATAGGTAGGTATATTATTTTTATAGATAAAAAATAACAGAACAGATAACGGAATAAATTTATTTCAACGTGTGACGCTTACGTCTCTACTAAATCTATTACCCAATTACGAAAACAAAGTAATTTGAATTAAATCGGACAATAATTCAAGTTTATATTTTTGTACAGTTAATTGCTATTTTATATGCCAATAAGTAGCTTTTTCCACTATGCAACATATGTAACTAAGGATATACTTTTTACTTTAGAACTTCAAAAATTGATTTACGGCATTAGCTACCTGAATAAATATTTTAAAAGACTAAATATTGTTTTTGCCTATGATGGATCAACAAATTTGCATTACACAAATAAAGTTTTAAGTTTTATTAATTACCTAAGTACTTTAAATAGGTATTTAAAGTAAATAGATATCTTCTTTAAAGCGTCCCTAGTAATTATTTGATTTTAAGTACCTAACTTCAACCTTTATCTTCTAAAGTAAGCATATAAGTCGCAATGAAATAAGTAAATGTTTGATACCGGTATATGTCTCTGTGTGTACGTCGTCAATTCTCAATCGAGGCCGTACTTAACCCCCCATATGCCGATAACATTCACCATAACTACAGAGTTATGTATGTTCTATAGATAGGATACCCAAAACCTTTATACTGAGCTACTTTTATATAAGTAGGTTACTTTTAACAAAAATAACGTAAGTACGTATAGGTATGTTTTTGTATATAAAAACTTGTCAGTAGTTAATTTTTTGGGTCGATGACATTTCGGACCAAAAAAACTCCTTCGCCAATGTATGGATTTTCAATTTTAATATTATTTTTTTCCATACATTGGCGAAGGTGTCCGAGTTTTTTTGGTCCGAAATGTCACCGACCCAATTTTTTATGTGTCGTCGAAATATCGTAAGTGAAAAAGTATTCATTTAAATTTTCTACGCTCGTTGTCACGTTAATGTTTTCAATCTTCAAAAATGACATTCCTATACATTATATTTAATCGTATAGAACACCCGCATAATTGACTCTCAAAGAGCAAACTACTATTTCAAGCAACACCTCATTCAATAACTACTTAAGTACAATAATGAAAACACCAAAAATCAACCTTGGCATTATAAAATTAAAGTTCCAATTACTGTGCCAGCATTCAAACTGTAATGGTTATTTTCAGCGCGATAGACCTCCATTTTAATTTAGAATGAGTTTTTTTGTCGACCGATTTTTCATAAAAGATGAAGCGGCTCTGATTTCGTATCGGTTAAATAAGGAATTATATGAAAAACTCGGGTTTGGGAAAAATTTGGTTGTGTTGTATAATAAAGTATAAAGAGGGATCTTTGTTGACACGTGTGTCTAATTGCAAGATTGTCGGCTAAGTTCGCTGCCTTTCGGTTTAGGGACATATTTTTGTATAAAACCGACGTTATGCATATGACGATTTTAAGAACCATGACTAATCATTTCTTATATAGCAACAACAAAACATTAGGGATATTGAGTCGTTTTTTTATCTACATATTTTAACTAGAGGTTAAAATTTGACTAGGGCGACCACCGAGCTACAATTTTGACTTATAAGTGGAATTTTCAACGCTTAGTTAACTATTTATATTTGACTATATAACTTTTAGGTAGTTTTTATACTAACAAAAACATAGTAAAAAACATCTGTACCATCTCCTTATTTTTAAATCATAAGTTTAATATTTTCGATCCTTTTTTACAAAATGGACTTATCTGTTTTTAATTAGTACAGCTTTCAAAGGCACAATTAGCGTAATGACGTTGTATTCATTAAGCTAAATAAAGGATTGACGAAAAAGGAATTGTCACCTTTCAATACTGAATAATAACTGTTCATGCTCAGTGTTACTTCATTAAAAAATACATTTTCGCAATTTAAAAGCGAAGTATTATTGCCCTTAACGGAATTTTTATATCTTATATGGCAACTAAAGTACAAATGTTGTCATAGTTGTAAACTGTAATTATAGGCATTAACATTTATTATCCTTTTATAAATTTAAAAATATTAAAAATTAACGTAGATTAAGGGTTTTTATGTAACTTTTAAGAGGCTTAGGTTTGAAGTAATGATTCTTAATAAAGTATCTGTTCTGAAGTAATGATCTTATTAAATGTAAAAAATGTGTACCTTGTACAAAATTATTCAGTCAAGGAAACAGGTGTTTTTGATGCCCAAATTGGAAACCAACCCCTATAACAAACCCCCCCTATATTACTGTTACATCATCGCAGTTTCTTTTTAATCAAAACCATCCAAATCAAGTTTTGATGAAATATAAAACACCTTAGTCTACTTTTTTTCAACTTATACCTAAAAGGTTGAGATAACAGCTAATTGACAATTAAATAAAAAGAAAGCTACCATTTTGATCGTGATTTGATCAAAAAAGCCTCTGAAAATTAAGCTTTTTCCATGCATAATGAATAAACAATAAAAAACAGGACCCGACGATTTATCAAAAACCTCTTTACATAATCACCAGGATATGGAACTAAAATCTAAACTAAAATGTAACTTGCCAGTAACGATATAAGGTTGAAAATCGTGAAAAACGCTATAAGGGCTTTTATGCATAGTAGCTTTTGGTATCAAGAGAGGAAAACTTAAGGCACCGATACAAAATTAACAGTTAATTTGCATTTAAATAGTTTCTGATTCACATATTTCCCTAGAATTTAAACAGATCGGTTTGTCAACTGAAGGCAATTGAAAAAACATAAAAAAGTCGTAAAATTGGATCGTAAAACGTAATTCTGTACGTGTTATTTTTTCTTCACGTACGATGTACAACAATTATCTACAAACCAGCTGTTACATTAATGATTTTCAGCCAAAAATTTGTGATAACCGTACGAAATATTGTACTCGAGATGGTTTTTTACTTTTGATTTCGTTTTACCAATTACTGTTATGGGCAGTTAAACTTTTTAGTTATTTGTATGAAAAAAGTACCTCACGGTGCGTTAAAATATTTTCCTTAACTTATATTCTGAATCCAATTTAAACTTGTTTATTTTTGCATTGCAGGTAATGGGCGTGCCAGATTACGTTGGTAATCCTGATTATTTATAGTTATTTGCTCTGAAAAGTAGATCAGAATGTTGAAAATCTTGGACTGTGTTAAAAAATCGTTGTGAAATGTTCCTAAGTTTACGGAATCGGCTTCAATCTACGGGTTGGTAAAATAAGCTCCAAAAATGTAAGACCCTTAAAGTTTACATTCCGACGCTATCAAATCTTGACGTCTACATCTCAACGAATTTTACAACCAAGTATTTCTTAATTAGTTACCTTCTCATACTCGGTTTAATTAATTCTCCTCAGAACGCCCCACTTCTTACATTTGGAAAGTTACAAATTTCCTTAAAACTCCAATTCGCGTTGCTGAACGGTTTTTGAATTAAGCAATTATGCACCTGACCCTCTTAAATGATATGTTTTCCATTACTTTGATTAGATTTCGAATTTGGAATGCAGCATGACCCTAGTCACGTACTGCCTACCTTTACTTACTCATTAGGTACACATTTTCATTGTACATAAGTATATGTGCTAGAGACTAGCTTCTAGTACAAATGTCTGTTTTACTGCTTTGAAATTTGGGGCCTTATTGGCAAATCAAGATGGTTGATATAAGTCTTTTTATCTCGATGGCGTTGTTTATCGATTGGAAGCGAAGCAACGCAGAACATACAATCCAACTGGTACCTACAAATGCCTCCGTGTGTTTACCTATTTATAAACTCTGCTGTTTCTAATCGAATATAAAAACAAAGGTAAATAAAAACCTTTAAATTATAATGCGGTTTTTATTTAATGTATTAAAACTTCGAATTGCAATCTAGAAACCCATCATGTTAAGTTGCGACAGTGTATCAGCTGTTTTCTGTAGCTACAAACTTGTATTTTCAATAAAGTTAGATGACGTAAATCATCGTGTTTAAATATATTTTTTTTATCACTACATGAAGGTTTTTTTTCATAACCGGCGTCCTTTCATTCGTTTCTACCTACCTATATCAAAGACCACCTAAACCCAAAAGGATTTCCAGTTTGCGCTCAAGGCGAATCTAAAAAAGGAATTACGGAACGCCCAATTTATTATTAAAGTCGCCCATAAAATACTTGAATTACGAAGCGATTCCATTGACGTTTTCTATCGGACGATATTGCGTTAGAGATAGAAGATTACGTGGGAAATGTGCTTATACATTGCGCGTTTGGTTTTCGACTTTGTAGAGTAGGGTTGTAGAAGAAAAGCAGTGTAGAGAGTTTGCGTTTGTATTTTCGTTTTAGGTTAGGAGAATGGATAACAAAGTAAGGGGTATTGAACTAGCTACGCCTTCTAGTAACATATGCCGCAAATAGATACAGAGCTTCCCTTTCCTATATTGCGTGTGGTAGGTGAGTTGTTACTATTTAACTACAAACTTAAAACATAGACACCTAAACTAACTATCTTTTAAACCTAAACCCATTTAGTGTCTCTTAATATTATCCATTCATAAAGAATGTTTTGTAAATTTCTTTACATAAAGAAAAGAGTAGGTAAACTTCGTTCTTATAACAATATAAAATCGGTGGGTGGTATATCGCATTTAAATATGATGTTAGTTAAATCAAATTAATAATTATATCTCGTATCGGTAGTGTCGGGATATTATATATTATATTCTAATTTAATTGCTTTATTCTACGTGATGATGTTCTAAGAAGTTGACGGTTGCCCACTTGCCATTATTCATAGATTTATTGCGATATTGAATACAAAATTTGTTGTATCATTCAATTAATCATGCAATCTTTGAAAGTTATCTTTGTGGTTATTTTTATTTTCAAATACACGTTTAGTTTTATGTTTCCATAAATAAATAGGATTATAACTAGTAAAGTAATGTGAGACTCATCTGCATTAAAAAATATAAAAATAAAAGTTATATTAATACGGTAGGGCGAGAGATATAAATATCAAATAATTTAAAGATATTTCTGTCAAGTTTATCCGTTCTTTATCCTCCTCTCTATCCCTAATTACGTATTCTAATGTATTCCCGCAAAATTTGCATATTTAGATACGAATATAAAATCTGCACCATATCTTTATAATTATTCGTCCTTAATTAAGGACAGGTACTTAATAATTTTGAAAAATATAATTGCCACGCGATAAACATTATTAAAATTATATATAAAAGCTAATCGTATTTAAAGCTGTGCTCAATTTTTTGTGCTTGTTAATAGCACATAAAATTTTTGTGGCTTCCGCACGTAAAAACGTGTGAAGAACACCTAAAAACTGTAAATAAAGTATTTAAAATGTCATAAAATCTATTGATGGTCGGCTAATCGCTGAACGATGGTAGAACAACTCTCGTGCCGAACGTAAAACTACTTTTTGTTACAATTTTACGACATCAATTATGTGCAATAAAGCCTGGAATTATTATTTTGATTCTTGTGGCTCCTAGTGGCAGCCATTGCCGTAGGTGGCTAGTTATTCTCCAGCAGACTAAAACAATCTCAACGAAAAGATTGAGATAATCTAAACTAGCCTTTAAACAGAGGCAGTACAGTGCAAAATCGGAGGACAATATCCGTGATTTACGTCCGTTCAGAATTCAAAGCGTGCTGGTATGTAAAACGGAGCCGGGCCTTGACTCTTTGGTTGGGATATTTATAATTCGTCAACAAGTATAGTTTATTTTTATTAGAACGTAACACATTATGCAATATGTACCAATAATGGGGACGTTACTCTTGACCGTTTCATTTTGTTTTGACATAATGAATGACAAAAGCGTTGGGTAGGTCATGGTTTTCTTTGATATTTCATTTTATTACTATGAATTTGCTTCTTCTAGACATTTTTTACATTTGTTTATTATATAAGATATAAATAGTTATTTTTGCGTAGGTACAGCGTTGAGAAGGCATTGAACTCAATTACCAATCAAAATCACTTATGCCTCAACCGATGACTGAAAACCTTCATATCATCCTTATACATTAAACTATGTTCACAGATTGACCAACTATACATAATCGTATATACTTCAAAACTTTACTTTCGAACTAGCCAGCTAACTAATTTTAGATTAGAAAACTGATATCAACAAACCCTCACTTAATCCGAGGAATACAAAGCTATCTCTCTAAGTAAGAACATTAATTTGGCTTTGAGGACAAAACACGAGTTAAATTGTGATGCAACCAATTGGCAGAAGGGTTGCAATTTACTTAGATGCGAGACATATCTCTACATCATCTCATATTTGTTGGGGGTGGTAGGGGTTGCAAAACAATATGACTGCTGTATTCAAACTTGATTGAAAAAAAAACCGTTTTTATAGTCGATAGTTTGGGATTATATTATTGATGAACAGTAATTTATTGTGATATTAATAATATTTTAATTTAATCCAGTAAGGATAAACAATATTATTTGGAACGTAATTTTTTGTTCTAAATAATTAAGTTTGAAATTATTATTTATTTATAAACCTTAAAAAATAATAGGTAGGTATCTACACTCTGGCGGCATCAGCCCTACAATATTTTCTAACAACCATTAGACGCCTGACATTTAGCGCCGAGTGCCGACTTGTAGACTGCCATGGAACACATAAACAATAGAAAACAGTTACTTTTAAATCGTACTGAGTCAAGGTTTTGCTATTTAAAGTCAGTTACTATAGATAAATGAACGCTTATATTCGCTAGTGATATCTAAATAACGTCACACGCTTTTTAAAAAGGCGGCATATCCAACACAATGATTCTGACCACTGGCCGAAAATTAAAAAAAAAACTCGCCGAAGATAATAACGAAAAAAAATTGCGTGCTCCATTTTTAAAAGAAAAACAAATGACGTTCACTCCATTAGCGACATATTCTACGTAGACGACATACCCTTAGGGTGGCATTTACTAATATCTCTAAACTATGTGAACAGTGGCGCCGTTTGAGGACACATAAGAATGTTAACACGATAACTCGACCATTTCAAACAAGGAATGTCCAGAAAGCTTTATGTCATTTGACACTTGAAAGTCGGTGCAAATTAATTGCTTCACAAAGAGTTATAGAAAAAAAATACATATTCTCATATAAATAGGTATATAACCTGATAGTTAAAAGCCAGTTTGAATCTCGATCTAGTTATAACCATTAGTTATAAGATTACAAGAAGATGCTATATAGAAGCATCTTTAGCTTATCATCAAAGTTATAACGTCCTTAAATGATAGAAGTAGCGATCAATTGCATTAAGCCTACTTGTATAATTTTTACAGTAATAAATATGTAGTCCGCAAAATACGAGATTATCCCTTACTTAAGTTTAAGTATGTTGGGTACCGGTTTTGTTGCTAACGGTACCGTATTTTGTATTGGGCACATACAAGAGGCCGTATTTTGAAAGGCTGACAGAAGACTAATATTGTGAAGTAGGTAAATATTACGGTATGTGGAAAATTGAAGGGTATTGTATATGTGTTACAATAAATAATATGGACAAATGAAACTTCTCATCATTTTCTTTTTTTAGGTTACCTACTTATGGTTTCAGTTGGTATATAGGCACTAGTTTGTGTTTATATAACGAAACAAAACTACATTTAAAATTCCTTTGCCTACAGCAAAATAAATCCAAAATTAATAATTTAGAATCCAATTACAATTTCCAATGGAAACCCATTCCGACCTCGAAAACTTTTAACGTAACGCCGAAGAATTTTCATCTGCCCTAATCTCGGGTGGGCGAAAAATTTAACCCCTCAAGTGGAGGGAAAGTTTTATTCCATCCCAGAGCGGGTCCATTTTGCCCGACGTCCTTCAAGTTGTGGAAAGCAATTCTGTCCGTACGCGGGGGCTATCTGCGGATGGTTAGGCTACTTTTAGTTTGTCAGTCGATATTAGATTTTGTGTTTCGCTTTCGTTATAGAGTTTGTAGGCTACAAAGTGTTAGGTGAAGCAAAAGTATTTTAGTATGAGTTATTATATCTGGTATCTAATAGAACAACAATTAGGTATATTGAGGCAAGAAAAGAAGAGGCAAAAATTAAACGGTATTACTTAAACTAGACATTACGTATTACAAAAACATAGTAGGCACCCAATTTAAAAACAATAAATTCAACCGTAAAAAACTAAAGTACCTAATTTTATTATAAAGTCATTAAACTCCAACCTTAACCACACTACAGGTCACAGTTATCGCAACCTCCGTTTGACTTTATGTTAATCATATCATTACGAGTAAAACAAACACACTCCAACTTGCTAATTACCACGTATTTTAGCCGTCGTTATTTAGAGTCAGTAATTAAAGTCGAGTTAACCGATGCTGTTAATAGGGGTTCTGTTTTCTAAGTCCGTGGAAAGCAGGCGAGTGTTATTTCGCCAATTATGTTAATATATCTAGGGTGGGGACGAGAAGTTGGCGGCACGTAAGGGAGGGTCCAAACGGCCCTAGGGGTACTTGAAGATGTAGATAGGTATATATTATGTATGTCTGGCGCTGGAAAGGTTAAAGCCATTCTAACCTTTTTCGTGGAAAGGTACGGGATCGCTGTATTATCTGTGGTTGGGTATTTTTTGAATTTGTTGAGACAGAAAATAAAAATATGTTGTGTATATTGATACAAGAGCTAAGGGTGCAATTATTGAAGACATACCAATGAAACATTGAGTTTTGAACTTTTGTCTTTTTTAAAAATTTCTGTTAAAATAATATTCACTGACAAGATATAGAAACAAAAAAAACCATCTTGCTTTAACAATATTTAGATTGGTATATAATTTTTATGCTCAAAACTTATTTATGACGTTAAATATTATGATTAATGTTTGGAAAACATGAAGGCCTTCATTTCAATATAAATGGCGGTAATAATATTTACCTATCTACATAATTTCAAATAATATCTACATGTTTAATGAGCTTAATTGCTAATAACATAAGTTCTATTTAGAAATAATTATACAAATATCCATGAAATTAGATAAATAGCGGAGTTAATTATAAATAAGTGGTATATAATTGTAGGTGCAACATCAATGAACATACCTATTTAAATTATGTATGTAAATAAATTCCTTACAATATGCCATGTGTTGCAAATTTACATAATGTTTCCTGTTAAAAAAAACTCCCCAAAAATAAGGAGAATTTGGCATCAGGTGTTCCCAACTAATCCTATGAACCGAATGAGGACATATTTGCTAGGAAGAGGGTTGGTTCACCCCTGGAATAAATTAGCTTTTTTAGCCAAGAGGACTCAGAGATTTTATCTTTTAAAATTACCCTCATATTTTATACGAAGGTAACTGCAGATGAAAATAAGAAAAAATATGTTTTATTTATTGTGCTTTATATATTTCCTTGATAAAAATCTAAATTTTAAATACCAAACAAAATTATTCATCCTATTTAATTTGGCATGTTAAATTACAACTAGCGTCAAACCGATATGTTGTTTTCGCATAAACTTGTCAAAAGTAGGAATAAAATTCAATTTAAAATCGCTTTTGCACACTGTTAAGCGCATTGACATTTACAAATTAAGTCTAGATAGACATCAATCAGCATAAAACCTAGATGCATACCGAATTAATAGCCTAATAACAATAAATAAATCAACCGTATTAATTTTTCCTTTTTTGGAAGCTCTTTTCGGCCAGCTGAATTAAAACCCACATTTGAATTCGTTCTTTAAAACCAAACTCTTTCGTGCTATCGATCCGGAGAGAGGACTAGGTTCGATTTTCAAACGTAGTTCGACCTTTTTGCCCGGTCTATGACCGTGGAGTTAGGCCGTCTAGCCGTCTGCATGAGCTGAAATACCGAGCGTTTCATCGAATCACAAATGACAAGGGACGTACCTACAACACAAGCGTGTAGGGTTAAAACGGGCTATTTATTTATGAATTGCCAATTCATTTGACGTAAGTAATGCGTTTTATATCTGTATTTTCTGAGATAAAAAGAGGGAACTTCCAGCATTTATAAAAACTACTACCGGCTCTATATAGCAAGCAATATTGAAATTTAAAGCTTGAGTTTCTAACATATAGTGCATAATACGAAAATAAATAAATCAATATCAACATCCTTAATTTAAGCCTATTCCTTGTTACATTGTATTTGATATTCCATACAAATCCAAACAGATAAACCCTATATCTTATTTAACCGGTATCTTCATATATCTGCCAAATGCAAATCCATTGGTTCTACGTGATTTCGATTCTGAATACAATTATCTCATTTACTTACCCACATTAAAAACATGTTATTTTTCATTAAATAAATCGTGTCAAGTGCTTTGATAAGAATTTAAAACGCACTTAGAGTACCAAACTTTGCTATTGTAATATGAACTTTATTCACTTGCGATAGGGTTACGTCAATAGTGTGAGAGTTTGCTGCATTTTTATTTTACGGTGTCTAGATATATGCGATGCGTCTAACAGCGTGTTGTAATATATTTAAAGTGCTCGGGAAAATCGTAAGAGCATCTTTGAAAGTAGTTTCAGGCAATAAAATTAAGGGAGAATTTACCAACAAGATACTAAGAAATAAAAATCCGTGTTTATCGACTTGATATAAAATAAAAACCGATACAGTCGTTAGATTGGGTCGTGGAGGCAGATTTTTATAAATTTCGGATGATTATTGCTGTCTTTAGATGTAAAATTAATTATTTACATCACTTTGATTTTATGTAGCATTGACGTTTAATTTATAATACGATTTTAATCAGTGGCATAAAATATAAATTGTTAACGAAAGTTTTCATTTCTCAAATACAATTCTAATTTTAATGTGGTATTGTTTCAGATGACACAAACGGATTACGGTGTGAGGTGAGATACATTTTTCCTATTTACCTATGGCGCTCATACCTACAACCTACCTACCTTACGTATATTTGTTTAATTAAACCGGTATCTAACCAATAGAAACCAGAAACTGGCAGCATTCCTATCTTGAATCTTTATTTACAAGCCTATCCATTACCCACACAAACATACTGTATAACTCTATGTATGTGTATGTATGTGGGCGTAAGTAAAGGCGCGTTCACACAAATCGCCTGTAATATAGCTCTCTTGGACAGGTGGCGGGCAATCGCTTAATTGAGCTCGCTCGGGTGGGTTCGGCATTTAATTGCACAGTTTACGAGTACTGCCGAATCTGAGCCTGATGGTACGGTATAGGGAAAATGTGGAGATGGAAAAGGAGAAATAAACTTGTGCTTTGGTAATGTGTGTCTTTGAATGTTTTGAAACTAAATGCTGTCTAAGATTTCAATTATGTATTTATTGTTTACAAGTATTAGTTTAGTAGTGCTTAAAGATAAAAATATTTTTATTGTTAATTAAGGGCAGTAATTACAATGTAAATTAGCAACGCGTTTAATTCTAATACTTTTTATTACACCTGTCTACGCCGTAGTCTCGTAGTCTTCGCAATCGTAAAACAAAATAGCATCTACAAAGATTTTCCGTTAAAAAGGTCACGTATCCTATCGATTACTAATAAAACGTCTTACAACATAACCCAAAGTTCCGTGTACTATACTTCCCCACATAGCGGCGTGAGTCGAAGGAATCGCCCAAACTGGAAATATAATTTTAAAGATGGCTGACTCTCTTCTCGCCCCCCCTCACCGCACCGCGTCCCCCGCACGGACGCAGCCTAAAATATTATGCACCCAAAATCCATTGTCTGTTGCCATGACAACGGACCGCTCGATACGAGAGACCCGCAGCTGTACAATGAAACCATCATTTATCTCGCTTACTCTTAAACTATTCTCATACCGAATCTGGATTTAGTGAAGAGGTGCTCTTCTCGCGCGGTCGTGGCTGGATGCCAGAATTTGTAGCGTTAGCAGAAAAAGGGAATTTATTTTATATTGTAGCCATCTAGTTAGAAAGCTTATCGAATGAGAATGGACCCTGATATTTCAGCCTGTGACAAAGATTTTTGCCGCATCAGTTATGCATGTATGTTATGTGCCTACTCATGAATTATTAATTTTATATATTTTCACTGTGGCTTAAGTAATAGACTAGATAAGGGATATGATAACTAGTAGGTAGTTGTAGGTATTTTTCTTACAAGACCATATTTGTATTGGCGATCTATTTTTTGAAAGATTTTCACTATTATATTACATGATACGATTCGTAGATAAATAACTTACCATATTGATTACAAAACATGTTTTAGATTTACACTTTTCACTAACATTTACACTCAGTTTCTTTATTAAAACACCGAAAAAGATTTCTTTAACTAGTTTAAAAATATATTTTCAAATTTATCAGTCCACAGCTTCCGTGCAAATGAACCAAAAAGGGACCTCATCTATTTCAATAAAAATTAGAAAGTTTATTTTCTGCTCCCTGATTGGTCCGTTGCGCAATTCCAACGGACACCTTTACAAGAACTTTCTCTTTTTTGTTACAGTTTCTATTCTTCCTGGTTCGAATTTAGAAACGCGGAAGGGTTTTAAAACTTTCACCCTCAAAGACAATAGCTACCTTGCTTTTTTAACCCATTTTTATTTTGTTTTTTCTGTATCAATATGTATCGACTATGGAATACAGATCTAATGGTAAACTTATAAAAATAAAATAAAATAAAATAAATATAACAAACTTCTATTCCAAACCTAATAAATGATTATTTTGTGTTCCTAATTAAAAGTTGGTACCTAAATCTTCCACTGCCGACCTTACCTACTCTAGAAAAATATTATTTCTTCCCATCTCGTTATCTTTGGATTAGTTCAAAAGATAATTTTGAAAATTTCTTATTTTCTTGGGCATTCCATTACTGAAATTATAATTTATCATTTTATGATGATGTCTGCTCCTAGCCCGCGTTTGCGGTCAATTTTGCTAGCACGAAGTTGCGTTACGTGGTTTTAGTTCACGGTTACACAACTAGATGGCGTTAAATTCAAGACAAGAAAGTGGTGGGAAATATCGGCAAAAGGACATTTTTTAAAGATTTTTTATTGTATTGTATATGTAAAAGACGTTGTTATTGTCAACCTTTGAAGTAAGCCAAAACCTTTTTTGTAAGTACCAAACTTTCTTTAAGCATTGAAAAATGTAATTTCCTTTCTATAATTGAAGTTTTATAAGTACCTGCTTACCAATTTTCTGCAATCTGCTATTAACTGAGAAAAACAATATTTGTTTTAAGACATACTACTATTACTAGTATAAACCGAACCTTAATTTAACTGTAGGTATTCTATTTTATAAGAGTTATGTTTAACTATTTTCATTAAAATTTATCTAACAAAATAGATTTGACACTGCAGACAGTTGTAAAAGTTTCAGAAAGAAATACATTTCGAACAATTAAATGCATATTAGAATTTTTTTTGAAAAAGATCTAATATGCTTCTCGTTAAGCCTTAATTTATCAGATGTAACTTACAAAGTTTATGAAAAACTTGAATCGAAGATATATACTAACATGGGTTTAACTATTACAAATTGTAAGGACTTCACTTCAAAACGTATTGACTGTGAAAATTTTGAAATGAATATTACCTATCTCCAAAGTATATTGTTTGGTTACCTTATATGGATGTAGTTTACCTACTTATTTTGTTAAGGTTTGACTTATTTTTGAATAACGACTTAAAAATAAAATTGTATTTTTCAGTAGGTATTTCACTCGAGAAGACCTAGAAGGGCCTCGAAGGGCATTTATCATAAAGACCTATTTTCCTAAGTATTTTTCGAAGCAAAATATTTTTCACTATTGTTGAAATAATAGGAAATCTAGATAGTCTTATTTTGTGTCTTCAAATTTTTAAACTATTTTCTTATACCTACTTCGAATGCTATTTTGGAATGGGACCTAATAAAAATAAAACTCCGACATTGTAAACCAAGCTTTATTGATTTCAATCAGCCACATTAATAACAATCCAACCAAACAATAAAACAATTAATTAACATTAGTAAATCATTTATACAAATGAAAACAAAGCATTTCATTGAGTGTTTAATTACAAACATTCAGTTAAGTGGCCATTAACATAACAATACCGACATACCTACCTACTTTGTTCGTAGTAGACAATTTTATTTATACAATGTAAACTTGGCTTTATGTCAGTATAAATGTAGAGTAGCATGTAACTAAACAATTTTATATACACAGAATTAAGAACAGTTTAAACATTTGAATTTAGAATAAGTACAGAAAAAAGAAGAACGTTTCAAAAACAAAAGTGAATCTTCGGTGTTCATCGCAGCCGGCGAAAAGTGTCATCTTCTGTTACGTATACTGAAGGTATACCGGAAAGAATGAGGCACTCAGGATACATTCAGTATACGTACAGAAGGCGACGCAAACTCTTCTAGAAGAATCCACGGAACAAGACAGCAACACTGCAAGAAAGAGAAGAATACAAGACTCTCCAAATGCAATGAACGCTAAAAACGTTACACCGCTTTGGAAATATCTTTAAGTTCACTCCTGACCCTCCGATCCTCCGGGACACCGTCTATAACATAAAACAACCGATTTACAACCCCTCCGGGCATTGAAATCCAAAGAGTTAACACTGATAGCCCCAAAGACGACCAACTCTTACATAAAACAAGGGAAACTTATCTACGCAAAAATATTTGCAAAGAAAATTGTTTTAAACGAGCTTTTGTCACAAAATTACCCATTGTACACCAATAACCAATCAGAGAGCGCAGTTTATGCAAAAAGACGCCATTGGCTTTGCAAAAATTATATTCGCAAATCGTGCGAATAGGTAGCGTTCTAAACTTTTTTACTTATTCCAGGCAAGGTGGTACCACCGGCAAGCTATTGTCCACTTGCTATTGTTGCACATAAAGGGATGAATTACAAAAGAGACGCAACTCGTAAATAATCGGGAGAATAGTGTTCTGGGTATTGCGAACGGGGGTCTAGAGATTTATGGCGCGTGGTGTGGCTGGCGTCGGTCACGTGACTTACCGAGCGGTCAGCTGTTGCTGTGACGTGTGGAGATCCGTCAGCCGTCAGTCGAGCGAGTGGTGGTCGAGGGGTCGGTGGTAGCAGACGTGTGGCCGGGCTCGGCGACTGCGGGCGTCTGGCGGTCTGAAGCGGCGGCGGCGTGAGCACCGCGCATCGATTACCGCCCATACAGGCGCGCGCCGATCCGCCAGCCGCCATTCCCGGATTTTGATTACACACACCACGCCGCGCTGTTTGCACCCCGTCTACGATACTCCGCTTACATCTGTGTACATACCCTCCGTTATTATTTTTAAGAGACTCATATCGCACTTTGTTGCTGGCCGAAAACGAAAACAAAAAAAATTACACTAGTCAGCTAGATTTAAAAAATAAAATGGAAATAAGTTAGCTACGTTTCAAAATTGGAACAAATTCTATTCCACGCCGTAGTAGATTGTTTCAAAAAGCAACACTTAGCATCTGGCCGGAAAAAACAAAATCAGCATTTGAAACTGGCCAGCAACATTTGCAAAAAAGGTTAAATAGAAAAAGAACAAATTTTAATAAGAGAACGTAGGGTTCCGCGTCTTAGTTGATTGTTCCTCTTTACATTTGCATGAAAAAGCAGTAACCCTTGCTCTTTGTAGGAAAATGAGAGGAAAATAATTTTGTTGATTGTTTCAAATAACATCTTAAAGGCACCTTTTTGCCTACACAAACAGTTTACGAAACTTGACTACTAAAGGCTTAACGTAGAATTAGAATGTTACAAAGTTGTACGTTAATTCATAGATGAAACTCAGTTTAAGTCTAATTAACAGCTAAATACGACGTAAATTTCATTTGAAAGTAGTATTTGAATTACAAAATCACGTTGAAGCCTATAAGATAAGCATTAGTGTATCGTATGCTAATCATTTAATATCTACTTTATAGTCTGAAAACTTAATACAGGTAATTTTAACTAGATTAAACTTTAAACTGCCGCTTATTTAATGCGAGTGTCAATCAAAAGGTTCTTATATAAAAACATAATTAGGTTTAATTTTATTAACGCCTATTACTAAATTTGATTAAAGCCTTAATTGATGGTAAATAGTTATTAACATTTTTTTTTTCATATGTACTGTATATCAGAATACTCCTTTTTTAATTATAATTATTATTGCAATTTAATATGTCATTATGATCTTCGGAGAGAATTGCATAACTTAATCAACATGCAATTTAAAATTAAGTTTATATACCACTTAACAATAAAATATGCGATTTTACTAACATTATCGTTAATTAGATCTGAGTTAGAGATAAGGGTTAAAATGAAATCTAGTTTTAAAATCAAGTTAATGTTGTATTTAATAAATCTCTTATTTTATTTTTATTGGATTTTCTTGGCAGTTGTATAAGACAATTCCATTGATAAGAAAAACCGACAAAGATCCTGTTTCTTGTTGATAATTTATAAGTAACATTAAGCTGTTTTAGCCTGATATTGTTATCAGTAAAGTGTGTGCTTTTTTAATCTTTGTTTTTTGTTATTTACTGAAAAATATTTAGCTTTAGACGGCTACCTAACGATGGACCTTTTTGACACTTTTTTGAATATTTTAATTTAAAATAGATTTCCAGGTTAGATAAGTTCAGCTTATTTATCCTGTTTGCGAGTCAGAAAATAAAATAAAATAAACCAGAAGATATCATGCTATATATTTAAACTTGAAATGTTTATGAAGAGTCATAGGCATATAATATACAAGTAGGTATATAGCTATGGCTAAAATGGTAGTTAATTTTAAATTATATGCTTTTGAAAAAAAAAACATAAAGTAAATTTGCAATTTTCAGGAAATTTTTGTACCTTCTTAGAAGTCTCTGTTAGGGTCATATTTATTTTGTTATGATATTTGGTAGCAGATATACACATATTTTATTTTTCTAGCATTTATGACACATTAATGCATTCAGGCTCATATATCAATAAATAAATAGAAATCAATTTTAGTTTCAGTCAAAAGGCATTACAATATTATAAAATATTTTCCCTCTTTTAATTAACTCTTCTTATTTTCAAATGAATAAATGGAATATTATTATTAAAATAGCTTTACTGCATAATTTTAGAGTTTCATATTAAAATGTTTTTCGTTTTATGGAATCTGAATAATAGACGTGTGAAACTAGGCATTTTAATATTCTTGATTTACAGCACATTCAGCATGTCCTATGGTCATTTGAGTTACTTTTGTTTCTCTGACTTAACACTTAATTATTTTGATTAAAAAAACTGATTTATCGTTTGTTCTTTTATTGTTCAATTTCCTATATTATTTTATTTAAAACCATTTATTTCAAAGTAAGTTCTTTGGTAGGTGTTAATAAATTAAAATTAACCAGTGTCAGTTTCAGATAAATATTAAAAAGCTGCTTTAAAAAATATAAACACAAAAGAAGCAGAAAGCATTATCTAATATAATATTTATTTATTTTACATACTGACATACTTAATAATATACTTTCCTAAAACATACCTTCTTAGGTTTACGCGATCATATGTAACCTACTTGAAATTAACTCATTTTAATAGACTATTACGCCATGACCACGTTGTCTGTAAAAATGCTAAAACGCCGGTAAATAAATCAACAAACGCGTTATAATCCTTTAAAATAATTTTAATACCTATCATGTTTACTAAAACCCGTACGGTTGCAACCAAACCTTTTCTCAATCATAGTCAAACCTCAAATGCGTTACCTCTTTGCATCAAAAGGCGGGGTTAGATGAAAAAAAATAGGGTGGCGTCACCACCGGGAAGAGCCCCTGCAAGTAGAAAAAATAGATTTATTGCTTGTCATGGGTCGTTATGTAGAGATAATGGATGTATGATGGTGTGCGTGCGATAACACTATTAAAATAAAGTGTTACGGGGCTCGTTGTACTTTTAGATTTTTAGCGTGTTGTTAGGCCTCTATTTTGTAGGATTTTTTATGAAAATTATAGATGTGTAAAGTTTTAATTTGATAATGAATGAGCTTCATAATAAACATATTAGTATTTTAACAGTATTAATAAATTTTTAAAGAACTTACGATGAACTTAAAAACTGTATTTAAAAACTAGTTTGACAATACACAGAAAATACGTGAACAGACGCCGAAAACCGCTACTGAATTAAAATAAAATCGTGCATTTTCTTTACGCTTCATAAAATATGCATGCAATAAGGATTTCCTTAGGAACCGGGCTCCATTCGTTATTCTTTGCATATCTACTGAGTTTCCTTCTCGAAAGGGATCTCTACTTTGTTACAAGATGTGCAAACGCAGAGTAAATTAACGCAATTTCATGATACCAATAATTCTGCCAACATTAATTTACAACGCACTTTTCTCAATGTAACTGATTTACTTTTATCATCTAGTGTGGCATATTTATTGAAATATTTATATTCTTGAATATTGATATAAATTAAAGCAGCAGTAATAAAGATAAACGATAATTAATATGAAGGTGTAAGTCATACTTCTTCGAAGAAATTTACCTAAATGATATAAGGCGCAGTATTATTATAACAGCTTATATAGGTACATCCCGCTGGTAAAACTTTGGTTATTTTGTAACATAATACATATATAATCTTATTACTATATTATGGTCGATTGTAAAACTTAGTTATGTATACCTATAGGTATGGAAAAACCATAATAATTAATTTGCCGTTTAGACAAAGCGGCTTTTCAGTATTACCTACGTTGATTATAATTTAGATAAGTAAGTAGTTACTAATTGACATAACTAGGGCTCTTTAGTTTATTGTTAAAAAATGCACTGAAAAGCGGTCTTATTGGAAACGTAGTAGGTAGGTTATATCCACATTGTTATCGCATATAAGGCTGACTGTTTAATACACTAACTTACTTTAAAATAAACTCAAAATGTGCTTTATTAACTTATAATCACTACGCATGTACGTACTTTACATAATAAAAATATAAACAAACACTTACCCAATTTTCTTCTGAGCACACACTGCTTTACGACTCCTAACGACTTCACGCGAAGAGGTTAATGAAACATAATTTACGATATCATTAAAGTGATAATATGATGTTATAATGCATTTAAATGTGCAGTTTTGTTGGATTTTAGGCCTAAACCGTGCACGCGACGCTGACTTTTCGCCGTCGGCCATCTTGCGGCGCTGCTGTCGCGTCCTGTCAAACTCGGCGCCTATTGGCTGAGTGACGTTACCCGCGCGCCATGATGGTCTGCCATTACTGACAATCTGCCAATCAAGGATAACGCTCTGCCACGCTATTTTAAACTTACTTAGTAACTAAATAGGGCTGTTTATAGTTGAGTATTTAAATTGGTAGTAAGATACAAAAGTCCATACCCATCAGCCCGCATTCTTTACTCCGTTATCGCCTTAGAAGCTTTTAAGATTCATCCTAATCGACCCAAAGGGAGTATTCAAAAACTAAAACTGACTTTGTTGGCGGTTTGATACTAGGAATTGTTAATTGTTTTCTAATTTCTGATCACTAAAGCAAAATCAAAAGGATAATTAGTCGTTAAATTATATACCTACTGAAATCAGTACCTACCAAAGAAAATTACGGCACATTTTGTAGGTACAGGTAAGAAAAAGGTGTTTCAATGCTTAAGGGCCCTTAGTAACTGAAAACGGCAGAATTAGCCGTTTTCTATTAGCTGTTACTTACAAAATATATGATATTTCGCACTGATATTTCAAATATATAATAAAGAACGTAAATGTGATGGGAGGACTGTTTTAAAAACACGATTGTAATAATTTTGCTCGATAGAAAAAAATCCTGAAGTCACCTCTAAAATTTCATATAAATGCACATTAAGACGGTGTTTTACAATAATAAGTCTTATAAAATCGCAAACTGATAGATTTTTATCTTTTCTATGTCGTGACTGTTTTAGATTTCTGAGAAATTGAACATTTTATTAACTTTTTGATGATAAATGTGTTTCGAGGCTGTTGATTCTATAGGAACCGCGTTCCCCGACCCCCCGCCTAAGGCGTGGAATCGTAGCGAAATCTGAATTTTCGCTGACCGCCTAACCCCCCTTAACGCGCGTGCGTAAAAACGAGAATTCATGATAATAATGGCACTTTTGAACTCTATCTCTCACACTCCCAAAAAGGGCCTTTTTGTTATTTATTACAATTAAAATTATTCCGATTCTCCATAATGAGACTATGTCATATTTTAACGTTAAGAAATTACGGACCACCTCTCTACAACTTCATCTGTCTTTGATGTGCCGACGTTTTTTGTTTCCTTTTTTTTGTTAATGAATTATGACGAATATAGAAAACCATCTGTCTATATGTTATGTTCCAATTATTTATGCGATTATTATACAGGTTAATCTTACATAGATTATTAAAAATCGCCAATTTATGGCCCAAATCGCTCGGTTTCTACCACTGTCTCGTAGGTAACTTTATAGGTATGTTTTTTTTGTTGTATGTTTTTGTGGTTCTCGAATTGAATGAGTTGTAGGTGGATTTAATTAAGGGAAAAAAATATGAATGATAGGATTTTTGATTAAAAGTATTGTTATTGCTAGTGAAAAAAACATCGATAAAAAACGTTTTAAACTGCTTTTGTGAAATCCTTCGTGATTTAGAATGACAGGTTTTCGTATTGCTAGACAGGTATATTTTTCATTTCTTGTTTGTAACTAGTAATTATATTCCCGTTCTAGCATATGCTGAATTTCCTTTGTATTAGTCGTGCGTCAGCCCTACATTTTTCTGCGATGGCCCGTCAGATGACAGTTGTCATTACGTCACAGACCATCTGCCTCGGATAAGATTAGATGTAGATTGTTGACATTGACAGACGTGAGTGGCCATGACCTTCACCTCACGTCACATGGCCCGGCCTTGCGGGTCAATGAACTTTGCAGGAAGGAATGTAGCTACATACGAATGTAGAGCAATGTGTCTGATATGAAACTATGCGACATTATCTCGCGTCTGCATCTCAAAGAGGACCATTTTTAGCTTTTCGAACGTACGTTTTTTAAAAATAGAATTTGGTTTCACATTTGACTTTTAATTTTGATTTTTATGGTTTTTGTTCTAAAAGTTACTCTGGTATTTAATACATACTTTTTCTAAGTTTCTTATTTTCTTAATAAGTTAGCTGAACTGTTAGTATTATAAATGAATTTGTTTCCGTCGGTCATAGGTAAAGTAATTAAGTTTGTAGGAAATCTAATGAGTAACAAAAGTTACCTATTAGACTTAATTTATATTCCTGACAGGTAATCTACCTAATTTCAAGACGTTAATTACATAGATTTAGTTATTATACGTAATAAAACATACAAGGTAATTAGTCATTTGTAATATTTCTCAGTATTCTCATAGGTTTAAAACAGTCGTAAAATAAAAAGTTTATCTCACAAGATGAAACATAATGTAGGGAAAAATAAAAATACTTTTGTATGAGCAAAGAGTATGTATGACTTTATGAGGTCGGGTGCGCCGTGGGCGCTGCGCATGATTCACGAAAATTACCTTTTATTCTCGGCTGCATATTACTTATTGACAAAGGTATTAGAACTGTTATTTATCGTTATAATAATTATGGTTCTTAATTTGACATTCAAAAATGAATCTATATGTAGCTTAAAACCGTCTTTAAAATATCTTATATAATCCTACTCTAAAAACACAATGAGATACATACGAAAGACGTTTCAAAGTCAAACACTCTATGAATAATGTAATCAGCGAACTACATTATATCACTATTACGTACATAACGAAATACGAAGTTTAAATAAAACATTTTTCGCCAAATACGCAGTCAGGCGATTTAGTACCAAATTGGTAACATTTTAAAGTACTTACTACCTACTCTAAATAGTATTACAACAATGATTCAAAATGGCGACTAAATGTCCAAGAAACTACTTGAATTTAATCAAACGATCGTATCTAAGACGATGGAAGTCATCATTCCATCATTCTTCGTTATTAAACTGAAATAACAACTGTAAATCATACATTTGATCGCATTACAAGCATGTTTTCATACAGTCCCGTCTATTTGACTACGTTACAAGTTAAATCAGCAATATCAGATATTTGTGTGCGCATTCAGCTTCAGTTTAATACGATATTATTTTAAAATACGTCGCAGTTTGGGAGTCAGCGCCGTCGTTTATTTTTGTGTTAGTCAATTTTAGAGTCGTTAAAATGGCGGTAAATTTGAAGGTGTTGTCAACAATGGTGGATTGTGGTGTGGTGTTGTAAAATTGTCTGTGTTTGTAGGTAGGTACGTCCGCAGTACACTCGGATGCCAAATTGCCGCAGCTGCCGACAAAATCACTATGCAAACTGAATACTGATTAAATTCACGTTATTGTTTTCGTTTTTTTTCACTTTCGTCCGGGACGCGTGGCCGTCGACCTATTGAATTTTTCATGGCGTTCTTTATTTGAATTCCTCCATAAACTACACGATTAGTCGGGTTGTATCTATGTATATGATCGAGTTATATCATCGGTAGAGATTCGTATTTGGGGGTACATTAGCATACATTTCGCATTCATTTTAACGATCCTTTATGAGACTTTGGATTGCTTTACACAATCCATAAAACTTAATGAGCGCTATATTCAGTTAAGACAATTTTAACGAATTAAATGAATAACTTAGATCTTTATAATACATTAAATATGCATTTAAATTGATTCAAACAAACCAGTATCACGTTACAATGTTTGGTTTAATTTAAGAGCTACTGAAATATAGTAAGCGTCGTAAAAAGTACAATTAATAGAAAAAATCAAGTCCTACGATTATTGTCGTATTGCTTTAGAAATATTCGATGGTTAGAAGCAGGTATCGATAAAGTAGGTTTGTCTCTATCTGGCGTGCACCCACTCGATGCAGATAGAGCGAAAGAACTGACAATAAACTGTCATTTTTATGATGCCCCGTACTTTGGCGTAAATAGTAAAGTGGTAAATTTTACGGCGGTTCAATAGTCGAACAGGTAGGAGATATTGCACATTTTTTATTAATCTCAATCGATATTATAAACATAAAGTACAACACTTTAATCAGGGAGATTAAAAGCATTTGTTTACTTTTTTAATGGAGATGTTTCATTCACCTTAGTATATAAATAAAATGAATATCAAATTGATATTTTGGGCTTAGAAATAAAGATTTGAAGGCAGGCACCTGGTTTGAGCCTTCTAAATGAATCTAACTCCTTATTAGGTGTACGTGGCAGCGGTCATAAATCACTGTAAAAAAAATGCAAGCTACAGATCCAAATTTACTGATACCTTGGAATGTAAGTTTAACGTAACCGACAATCTAAAACGTATGCATTCTCCACTGCTGCAAAGAACATTGAATCATAAACTTAGGTTACAAGATTCAGTTTTTAAAAGCAAATGCTTGCAGTTATGTCTTTTTTCCCGAGGATGAACAACTGATGTAGGACGTGCAAATAAACATGGTATTTTTATAGCCTCAAACCTTTATATAGTTGCGGTCGATTTCTCCTGTTTATCTCACCGGTATTTACTTTATTTCAAATAAAAGCCACGAACGCAAGAAAATAACTTCGCAATAAACGTAAGTGACGCTTTTCCACGATGACAAAGCAAGTTTTCAGGTTATTTTCGGAAACCGACTCACCTTAGGATCCCCTTCATGCTTCGTAATTTAATTAACAACAGGCAACATTGAGATAAAGCTATCATCGAAATAATTAAAAATACATTACGACAATGATAATGACTGGCCGACTCGCGCGCATTTGTTCCTGCGTGCGCAAAAACTCGCTGCGGTTATACGCATCGATCGTTTTAATTCAAATTGCTGTTTACGTTGTTTGTTTTCTTGAGGATTTTCGATTCGATGAGACATCGTAAAACACTGCCCCTTATATCATAAAATCTATCGACGTGTGTCAGAGGAAAATCGACTTTAATGTTTCGTGTTTATGGTTTAGCGGTTTCTGCTAAAGGGAGGTTGCATTGTTTTATGTCAAATAAAGGGTTGCTTACGCAAAGCTCTGACAAATGACTTGAGGACAATAAATTTTAATAGAGCAGATATTTACGGTCAATTTGTGATGACATTTACAACTTATGAACAAAAAACATTTATTTTTCGGGGCCTAGTTTCATGAATCGTAAATCTTACGCTATAAATTCTGATGCAGTCGTAAACTTTGGTTTAACTTGTATTCTCTATGTTAAGTTTACTTAGTAACCATGTAATCACGAATATGTTAATTTTAAGCATTTTCGAATAAATTAAACAATTAGGTCTATTTAGGTACGATTAATGAGTAATTTTGCATGTTATGGAACAGGTATTAAAGTTAAAGGAATATTTGCATGAAAGTTGCGATGTTAATTTTGGATTATACACACATAAAAGAAATGTATTTACGTTAACCTTGCGATTCAAAGAAATAACTTTTTGCATAAAACTATTGCAACTTAACATGCTAAGTTAGATGTTAAAGTCACGTTTGTATGCAATATCGTCAAAGATAAACAAGGAATGAATAGCAGATTTATGATATTTTATATGATTATTTATGAAGTAATATATGCACTTCATTTTATTCCGACACATCGTTCGTTTAAGTTTGCAGTATTTTTATACTAACTGTATTATAACAACTGGCTGGCTAGCTATCAACTTGTAACAAAACGCAATTAACCAAAACAGGCAACATAAAATGCACCTTTTACCCGACCCGATTAACAGTTAACCCCATCGATCCATCCTTTCATTAACCCTTAGAAAATAAAAACAAAACGCCAACGAAAATCATACGAGGGAGAGAAAAAATCCAATTATGCCTCGTCCCGGGCAAACAAAATTAAATAAATATACATGGGTCTACACAATTTTGCACAAGCCAATAGACAGTAGCTGACTATATCGATATTTTTATTGAGGAAAAGTTTTGTTGGAACTAATAAAAGGACCTAAGGGATTTTGTTGTATGTTTGAGTTTTGACAAGTTGTATCGCTTATGCGTAGTGTCATAACATGATTATTGGGTTAGGAAGGTAAGGCGGGATCAATCTTGGGGTAAGACTCGGTTGTAAGGAAGGTGACTCGGCAGTTTTTTCGCGTTCACTGAGTAAGCTTCGTAAGCGATATTGGAGCCTTTATTGACCAATTCTTTACTATTGGGACGACAAAAAAATTAACTTGTAATGCAGAATGGCCCGTTTGGGAAATAAAACAAATAAAAAATATATTATTTTGTAATAATATCTTATTATTAAAAATCTGAGAAGGATAGTGTAACAATTCAACATTAACTAAAGGAACTTCCAATTCTGTCGAGAGTGGAAAATTCAATAAAAATGTAAATTCCCGCTGAAGCAATTTACTCGAGAAGCCTTTTTTCAGGCTCCAAGTAAAACTCGACCTTCTTCTATTCTACATGTTCATAAAAAGGTATACAAGGGTCGGTTCAAGCACATCTGGTCGATGAGCATTTGTTTTTGTAATATGCCTTCAACAAGCACTTTGTGTAAGAGTTTTCGAGAGCTTTTATCTTATGAAACTACAAATTGTGAATCAGCAAGTAATTTGATGTCTGTTAATGTCATTGCAATGCTTAGTTACGGATTACAAATTTTTCCCGATTTTATTTAGCTTGCCCTATTTTTATTGGTTCAAATAAAAAATTCAATAAAAAAAACACTGTAGGTATAATATATGCTGCAGAAAGATAGTCTTATTAAGTAAAGTTAGACTCTACATTGACTTTTATAAGACAAATGAGACTTATCGTAACCTAACTTCAGTATGATTTATATCTACTTTAAACGGGGGTCTTCATGTATTTATCATATATATTCTCACACCATAAATGCTATATGAGCCTATCTCATTTGAACACCACTTTCGCCCCGCTTGTAGTTCCTGCGAACAATTCACAACTCATTGTAAAAGCAATCACGCTTGTGATCGACTAAATAAAGGATAAACATTCCCAAATCTACATGCACCGCTTAAAACTTTCTGCCTAGTTGGGGGAAGAAAAATGGAAGGGGGGGATTAAGGACGCTGCTTCCGCGCAACGAATACACAATTAGATCCTCTACCTGCTTCTAAACCCAACACCAATACACCTAGATCCCTGAATATATTAAGCGAACGTTGCAGAATACTGAAGCTTGGAGCTCAAAGCGTAATGGCTGGTTTAAACTCGGGGATTTTTAAAATGGAGACTTTTAGCTGAGAACGGAACAGAGGGGCCCTGAATCGATCCAAAACCGGGGGTGTTGCGAAATCTAAATAAGCTGCTTACTGCTGTGTATTTAAATTAAATTTTGGGAATATTTCTCATACATGAGAATGAATAAACTGAAGAATTTTCCAACAATAGTTAATGAGGTAGGTTTTGTACATAAAACTTATTTATAACTTAGCAAAAGTTACTTTTACTTCTATGCTTGCTATGAAACATAATATCTCACGTTTTTACGATTGTAGCACAAAAACATACTGCTACGCGCACTTACTAAGTAAGTTTAGTATATGTGGGGAAGAACAACAACGTTTCCAGCATAAAATAGGTTCGTACACTACATTGAACATTGCAACCCTATACAAGCCGGTAATATTCAAACAATATGCGTATTTCACTACAAAATTAACTGTAACAATGCTCCGACTCTCCCATAACTCTTAAAGCAAAGGCATAGAGCTTGAAATCATTTAAAAAGTTCTTCTCCGATCGCAAAGTGAACGTTTTATATTTATTTTGCTGTACCAACTGAGATAAAATTCGCAAACATAAAACAAAGACGCAAAAAGCAAGTAACATTTAATGTAACGTGTAGCGACTAACAAAAGCTTTAATGGTTAAATATTATTGTTTCCAAAATACATATTTTATGGTCGTAAATGCTTGTGTAGAGTAATTATCATAAACTAAAATAACAGTGAATTGATGCCTTAGTTTCGTAGTTAAAAAATTGTTACTAACTAAATGGTTACTTGAAGTAATTACATGTAGCGGTAAGTGACTACAAAATGCAATCGCCAAGCTTTCATTTATTTGTCCCATTCCATGTATAAATTAGTTAAGACTGGTATTGGCACCTCCCCTAGCAATAAGGAAGGCTTTGGATCTACAAGTGATTTAAAAAGATCGCCACTTAATTCTCTGCCATCAAAGGACCGAACTCACCCCAAAGAATCGCTGATAATAAAGCCCTTTATCAGACAACCTGATATATTTATTAACCATTATCTTACTCATTAACTTACTCTATACGATTCCATACAAAATCATTCAGATAAATCACAACATTAAGAAAATAAACAAATAAAAATACGATTGAAAAACTTCCCAACAGAAATTAAATACGTGAAATACGCTATGATAATTCAACAGATGATAAGATACCCGCGACAAGCCGACAGCAAATTAAAACACTAAAGTAATTACGTTGTAGAGATTCCCAGTTTAAAACTTAACTTTAGATGGGAAATCTACATAACTGGTACCGGGGCAGAATCGTAAATTTATGCTTATATATTATACATGGCTATAGGACCGAACAATCTGACTTTACACATAATTTACCCTACCATTCATGCGTGTGAAATCGCCTCACTAACACCTTCTGCCTTTGCCTAAAGATTCAACGAAAAAAAAAAAACAAAAAAAAAGTTCTCCACGCAGCATCAGCATCGATTAAGTTATTCGATTTTCGTCTTATACGAAGGCCGTAATAGCTTTTATGATTCGAATTAATGTCATAATTGTGGCTGTTACAGATAAAATAAATCGATGTAGCGTGCTTGTATGTAATACCGCCCGCAGTCAGTCAGTGAAGCCACTATAATTTGGTCTCTGAATTCAATGAATTTGGAATATTTTACTGAGTTATATACGACTGATAGGCAAGGGGGGTCTGGTTAAATTCATAAAAATGTACATTACCGACGCTGTGCCATTCAAATTATACTTTTTAATTTTACATAACAATTAGTAGAATGGCCTCTCAGCTACTACGACATCAAATACACCTACAATTTAAAACTACTATTTTTGTTATAACTAAACGTGGGATTCTAAAGTATTAGTTAAGAAAATATAAGAGCATTTTAGAATGAACTACTAATATTTCACAAAACCAATTAAGTCAGGCTAAAGTCTGCTGCTATTCTAATTCGGTTTCACGTCTGTCTAGTTATTCCGGTCTCTCAGCTTATCCAATGCACTTTGAGCTCTCTGTTCTTTATTGTGCTACTTTCCTAGCTATATTCCTAGGGTATCAGGAAGGTCTATATAAGCTGGTTTAGTATGTAAAGGTGGGTATACAACGGAGGCGATTTGTGAAATTGTGAGGAAACTGGAATAGTTCGCTTACTCGAGGGAGTGTCTGGACCGAACTAAACACCTCTTTGTGTGCATTGCCCTTTATACTTTGTTTATAAATATACACTGTATCGCAAATAGTGGTATTATTGACTAGAAAACTGAGAAAGGCTATGAGCTACTTAATTAGTTTCTTAATAGTAGAAAAGGAGGTGGTATTACATTAACATAGGTATAAAACCTATGGCATTCAAAAATCTTTCAACAATATCGATGAAATGTTTTAGAAACCTACTTTTTGCAAACATACTCATTTTATTTAATTCTATACCTAACACATTTCCAAATCATAACCTAACAAAGGAAATCCAATTTAAACTTAGGGCTTGAACTTTTAATATTTCAAGATATTGCGAAGAAAATCTTCAGAATGAAGGCATGGCGGGTAATAAGAGATTTCTTATTTAAGAAGGCGAAGTAGAATCCCTGTTAGGATGGAGGTACACTGGCTGCATTTTTTGTATACATTGTTGCAGAATTGATAGGGACTGGACTATTTTGAATAGGTTTAATAAAATGTAGGTTTACTTTATGAGAGAGCTGCCACAAACTGGCAGGTTAGTTTCCTTGTACTAAAACTACTTCTTCTCAAAAAACTTAATTTAAGTTGTATTGTTAGTTGAAATCAATTAGGTAACCAAATAATATTTTTACGTAATAACTGTTTTTACTAAATACATATATGGCTTTTATTACAATCTGACATAACATTGTACTCATAAGTAAGCATCTTAATATCTGCAGTTAGGTAAGTAAATTAAATACCTTAATGATTTTTATCTTTGCTTGTTTTTTTACGGGTTATTTAGTCTGTTTTTTATTTTCACTTAATATATCATAAATTTTTATAGGTTGGTGTGTATCCAGCCTTAGTCCAAGTTGTTCCTAGACATCAAAGATCACTCGTTTTCAAAACGATCTCCTTTTTATAACAAGTTTCTTACAATCCAGCTAACTCGTACAAAGGTATCTACAAAATTAAATTTCCGTTCCTTTCACGTGTTGATAAACAACCGGTTTTAAAATAAAAGGTACTGAATGTACTTCCAAGTACAGACCACAAAACTTGATTTTAAACTTGAACTTCTTTGTATGTAAACGCGTAGACGCCTTTCATGAGGATTTAGCGATCATGTTAATGTTGATGACAAATAACCCAACGACAATAGAAGTCATCATCTAAACACATTATCTAGGCATTCGGTGATTATGGGTGGCCATTATCAAAATTACGATATATATCCCTGTGGTTACGACGAACGCGCCACCTATAATCATTGTCCACGCTTTGCTCTCGACACATTAGCAGTATTTCATATTTCTATCGCTTGTTTCCCACCCCATGCGAAACTGGGTCTTATCCCAAGCTGTTGCGACTGAGAATCGCGTGGAATTGGGCTATATAGGGTGATTTTATTTAAAGGGAGGGTTGTAATGTCTGGTCACCGGATTCTGCTTGACCGGGGGATAATTCCGAGGCAGACAACGGGTACATTTGCATCACAATGGCTGTAGAATCACGTAGAGCTGGAGTTTCCTGTACACTCGTTATAGAGAAGTGCGTGTCTGGTTGTGTTGAATATTAATCGTCCCTATCTTGCACATAAAGGGAATGGAAGTTGGATATGAACAAATAGTACACATACCAACGTGTATTGAATTCCTTCGCTTATCAATTAATTTATAGGACGCACATAATTGGGAATGGAAATATTGGAGAGAGAAAATATAAATGGAGAGGATGAGGATTATCGATTTTATTTATGATCACCTTTTAACATTGGAGTGTAATTGGACTTTAAATATCTATATTGAATTATATAGATTAACAGAAAAAATACTTTAACTTAGTATCCTGAGTAAACTCGTAGATTATTCGATAAACATATAAAAACAAAATAAAACGAGAAGAAAATGTATAAAAACTTTTCCTGAACTTTGCACTCTCGGTAATGAGAATTTCAGCACAATGTCGATTATCTCGTAATAAGTATATAAAAAGGGTGCGAAATGAAAATGTGGATCGATTTTATTTGGTGAATACAAAGCTTGTCTCTATGTTATGTAGAGGGCAATTTTTTTTTACAAAAAAATGCTTTATTACTAAGTTTTATTAAGTATTGTGTATTTGCATTTTAGACTAACAATAAATTTATCTACTAATACATTGATAGAGTAACTAATGTTTTATGTACGAGGTACATTAACATAACTACCTACTATTCAAAAATATATAGTGCTTTGAAATCAGCATCTTCACAAGACCATACATATGAGGTACTTCCATTAAATACACACATAAGTACATTGACTCTCACAATTTCTCAGTCTCCAAAACGTCTCATACTCCCCCGGACTAATTCTGCTAAGCGTCATACATTAGCCAATTGGGTATGTCCAAGGAGCTTCCAATGTAAGGACGCATCTGGTACATTGCTGGCCTCTATCGCAGGTTGTATTGGAGCAATCAGCACTAATGGAGTGATGTATGAGGATACCTACAGAGATGCAGCTGATGGGAGGTTGGGGCAGTTCCGATTTGGGACTAAGGACTGTTTGTGATGGATTGGAAATGGATTAACGCTAGTAATGTTTGAGTGATTTCGATTAAGCATGTTAAAAATTCGAGATTTAAAAGTAGTGCAATGTACTGATTTAGAACTGATTTAAAATACGTGGAAAGAAAAGTTAATAACACAAACACTTTGTTTTTTTTGGTAGGTAGCTTCGAAAATTTTACTTCCATTTTATTCGTCATATTTAAAAATCCTTTTTTCTAGCTATATTTATAACTAAAAAATCCTATTTTTTAAACTTCAGCTTCGTAGACTCAGTGGTTGACGCTGAGCGATTAATTATGATAGAAGTGTGCAAAGTTGTTCATTATACACACAGATTATACACGAGGCTGAGAGTTGGAGCCCGAGCCGCAGGCGAGGCCGTAAGTCAGCCGAGTGTCTATTAACATTGTTGCACACGAGTACTATACGCACTTTTTCAACACACTTGCGAGGAAAAACAATTATTTTTGGCATACATAGTTTTCCTATACAGCAACAAAGGCAATTTAAACAAAATATATAAAGAATTCGGGAAGTGACAACTATATTTTGCACGCGCCAATCCGTTGCTATATTCTGCTCTTTCAAAACATATTTTTTTGATATAAAATACAATTATTCTGTACTGTTTATTTTCAATAATTTGATATTATTGATTTTATTGTTTTTTTTAAATGGACTCATTTATATATTCCAAACATATAAATGGATTTTCAGTGGCATAAAACCTCTTTGTTGTTACAAAAAAACTGTATTACCTTACAAATTAATAATGTTCTGATAACTAGCATATAAATTGCATTAAGGCACTACTATAACTTTGTAGGATTTATTATATTATGCACTAATGTGTAATTAATATTATTATGCAAGAGTGGCTTATAGCTCGGTTAATGGCCCTAAAAACGATGTGATAAAGCTCACTTTCTGAGCAAGTGTGTTGAAAAATTAATTTATTACATTGTTTGTTATTTATATGATTTACATTAGATTTTTCTACGTACCAACTAATTAAATTGGAAATAAAAATTTAACTTTCATAAATTTATTAAAAATTTAAGCGTACAGAATGGAAAAAACTAATTGTTTAAGTATATTTAATGTTAAGTTACATTCATTTCTAGCTACTCGTACAGATCCTATATTTGGGTGCTTACCAATAGCTTTTATTTTTCTTAGCTGACATATGTTTTTTTCTATTTTTTATATTGCGACATCCGAGCTTGTTACTCGTATTTTTATATGTTTTGTATATATATGAGTATTTTCTCTACTTCTTGGAAATTATGGCAGTGGTATGTGATAGGAAGAGCCCTTTATCATCGCGGATGCAATTGCACCGTCAGTGCAATGAGCGTGGGTTCGAGAAGGATCGACTGGTTCGACCTTTCGTATTGTTATTGTCATGTAGGCACAACTTTACTACAATTACTGCACGTTTGTATAACCACAAACATTCGCAAACAGATTTTCTTTACAAATTTAATGTCATATACCCGTTATATAACAAAAATCGTAACGTAAATTTTTAAAATATATTTTAGCATATTACTATTTTTTTTTACTTTTTAACAGTTGACCCAATAAATCAAGCTAGAGTCAAAAATGGAACACATGCGCACCAAAAATATAAGTATAACAAAAAATATCTATAACTGGCCAGCGACAAATATTTTTTAATAAACCTTTTTTCTACAATCTCCTTTTTTAACCACTTCAGACACTCAAACGTTTTAAAAATCGAAACAATAGCACAAGGAACAATAGACAATGGGAATATAGGATTCTATGGATGATTCAATACAAACATATTTTTACAATGCCCGTTTCAACCCTTTCTGAGATTGTTCAATTTTACTTCCTTATTGCGCATCGTAAATTAGGACACACAAAATACGTTTTTTTAACACAACATTTTTATTTTTAAAAAACGCTTTAGTCTGTCCAAAGTCTTCGAAGTGATTGTGAGTTTAAAAAATTCGTATTTTGTAGCTTAAATCAGGTAAGATTTAAATATTTTTTTGCTTACCGTCAAAATCTTCATATCAAAAAATATAACCTGCAACCCTTATATCCAACCCCAACATTACGAACCTAATCGTCCTTATAAACACCTTTGCTTCGAAACCCATTTCACTGTACAGTGGCGAACATTTACATCACTATATACTGTACTGTTTGTGCATACGTTAAGGTTTCATTATTGTTGATGGTTGTACTTAATGATAGACTGAGGGATTTCGTGAGCATATTTTAAAACCTGTCAGAGCAATATGGCGGCGTTAGCACCCCTCCCCCTACCCCGCGCCATTACAAACTTTGTTCCGAAACTCATTTTCAAGTTCTATACTATTTGGCTGTGTATTTGTATACTATGTTACAAAACTTTCACTAGCGTTTGAAAGGTTAACATTTTTCATAAAAAAAAGATATTAACACTAATATTGTACTGTTATAGAAATAAAATAACATTTTATTCGAGTCGAAGCCTTCAGTTTTGTTTTATGAGATTAAAACAGCTATAACTAATCGTTACTAGATTTTAATTGAGGTAGAGGCTAACTCAAATGGCTTTATTTACTAGTAGAGATGCAATTATATTGCAAAACCTGTATTTTATAACTTCGATTGGGTAATCACTACATAGTATAAAACAAAGTCGTTTTCTCTGTCTGTCCCTATATCTCTATGTATGCTTAAATCTTTAAAACTACGCAACGGATTTAGATGCGGTTTTTTTAATAAATAAAGTGATTCAAGAGGAAGGTTTATATGTATATAACATAATATAAGTAAAAGGATTTTACTCCGAATATAAGTATGGTAAAAAATAATATTAAAATTGAAAATCCATACATTGGCCAAGGTGTCCGAGTTTTTTGCTTCCGAAATGTCGTCGACCCGAATTTAACGCGTGCGAAGCCCCAGGCAAAAGCTAGTATTTAATAAAAAGACTTCTGTATAAATGGCGAAAAAGTTCTGTTGTAACGTATCACCCTTGGATTTATGTTAAAAAAGAAGTGACTATGGCTTTGTAATATGAACTGAAGAAGAAGCAAAAAGATTATTTTTTTCTAATCACATGTTTTTTTACATATGTGATTATTTATATACTACTACTACCAATATAAAAAAACTAAGTTTATCTCTTAAATATTCCTATATACCTAAATATTAGACCATTTTTTTTGTACTAATTGTTTTATAATACCTATCTCCATGAGAGTTACAATATAAAATAAGTTTAAAACTGAAATGTCTCTCACTTAAAAAAGTTAATACGGATGGTTTAAAGGACTACTTTTACCTTGGTCGATTTTTACTGCCTAAAGAACTATATAATTACTTACTGATTATAAAGGCGGCCTTTAATAAGCAATGTTTTAGCATAAACAATATGAACATAATATATCTATATTATAGAGAAGGCCTATAATAGTCCACTTCTTGTGGCTGTGAGAGGTAGGAACTTATCTACCCTTTATCTCTGTACCGAGACGTTTTAAAACTTTCCAAATTAAACTTTTGCTAAAACCCGATAAATAACCCGAAGCGCATTAGAAGCTGGAATTAATTCTAGAAGTTTCTTACATTACAGCAAAATCGAGGGTTGAATTCTAAAAGACTGGTAATTGTTAATTTGTGATTTGTACGCTTTTGCTTACGAAGTGGATAAAATGCTAGTCACGTGATGCGAGAATAAGTAGAAAAGTTTTCCAATTTTAAAAATAAAATCCTTCTGAAGCAAAGAGATGTTTGAATGACGATATAAATTTCTAATCGCAATAAGTTTAAAGTTTTACTGTCTTGAAAAAAGCAAGAGATAAATTACTTAATCTTAATATGACGTTAATAATACTTCAATGAGCTATTTGTTACGTAAAACCGGGTCAGATGCACATCACCATCATTAGCCATTTATTTTTATTATGAACTTTAATACACGCAATTAAGTTGAAAAATCCAATTAAATTAACACATTTCCTTGTCTTATTTTAATTTAAATGTATTTTGAATGCCAAGTAGCCGTATATCATGAGACTCAAAAATGCTGGCGTTAAAATTAGGTCCCATAAATTATTAATAATTAACTATTATTCATTTCATAGTTATGTTGATATTTAAGTAATGTAATAATTTTTATTATCAGTTGTAAGTATAGCAGAATAAAAGCGTCTACTTAATTTTGTTTTACCTTTTTGTATGTATAAGTAGTAAGTATCGGCCTTATTTTAGAGAAACAAAAAGTTATTGTAATTATAGCCAAAATTCCTTTTGTGCAGTTTAATCTAGTCATTAGCTTTCCAAAAAACATTTAAAAGTTGATTTTTTCATATTTTAATGACGAACAACAAATAAATTAAATCTCTTTGTAAAATAACCTGCCGTATACCTACTTTTAAAAGGGCTGAACTTGTTAAATAAGTAAAAATAAAGGTAGCTTACGGGAAAAGTTTAAAAGTAACTTTAGCGGTTTAACCTGTCAAAGGGCAAGTTAAATTAGTTTTCTACCCTCGGCAACACGGGAATGAGAAAGCAAAGTTTTCTGTTTATCCTAAAGTATTCTTTTTTTCATAGAAATTCTGCCTTCAATTCACGTACCTGCCTATTTACATTTTTGTTTCTACTGTAAATAAAATTATCGAAATAATGTTATATTAAATATCAATCTAGTTACGCAACAAGCATAACTAGTGTTCTATATTTGCAACAAATGATTGATCGTATCCATTTAAAATTATTTTTAGAAATATTGTACGGTTAGCAACATACTTTGCAATAAATACATAACTTTTGTCAGATAACGAGAGGGAAGAGCGCGCGAGTGAGACAAAACATGCTTATTCAAAATGGCTGTCCGAACTTGGACGGACAACTAGAGTTTCAAACACGATTATTTCATAGTTTGTATGGTTGTTAGTTAAAACAAGTAAAACAATTTTAATTATTTTATAAAACTATGAATATTATGTTTATTAGCAATACTTTCTACCATGCCTTTTTAGGTAGGTATTATTTGCAAGGCTTCTGTCAAACAATTTCGCATCCCTTTCTTTAATATTTGTCCTAACTTAATCCATTTTGATTGTACCAAGATTAAAATTGGTTTAGATAATTTTTTATTTAAAATATTTTAAGCAACATTGGAGTAGTAAACCTTTGAATATAAGAAGTCCTACCTACCTTCTTGATACTACCACTATTTGCTATATATGAGACGATTTGAGGAAATCAGAACTATTAAAATATTTTACAATAGGTGTTTCACACCTCAGTCTAATAACTTTATTGCAGTAATTGCTAAACTGTTTGTTTTTAGCTTGCTTTTCTAACCTATCCTATACCAGGTCAAAATCTATACCCACTTAAACGCTAAAATTAAACTTGGTTCAAATACAGTAAATAGAACAATAATAATTTGCTATAAATCTCTAGTGTAATAATTGCATAATCATTTTACAATTCATCGTGATTTATTGCAAGGCCCACCTAGATAGCAACATTGTAGCTTACACAAATAAAGTGGGCAAATGTTCAATAATAATCTAACAGGAACACTAAATACCATTTTATTACCCTTATTGACACTTTAAATGAAGTCATATGATTAGTGCAAGTGTTAAAAACAATTAAGTCATTTACAACAAAGGTGTTTACTTTTTTGTAGTAGCAACGGATCCTAAAAAAGATATATAACACACTAAACTTTATAAGTAGGTGGTATAAACTTTTTACGAGTCATTTTATGTCGAAGAGGAACTCTCCAAATGATTCCATTGATATCTAAGCGCCAACAAAAGTGTCGTTAAAAATATATTTTGTAAGCGTTGAATTGGTACAAATATAATTTAGAACGTTGAGGTTATTTATTTAATTGCTGTAGTGTAAACGGTCGTAAAGATTTGATTAGATTAAACCGCGGTATAGAAAGTGTCTATCAAAATAGATAATCTTTCCACTGAATTAATTTACGCACAATTTTGTACGTAGGTACCTACTCAGATTTTACGTACTAATAATATATTAAGTAACTATATACATATAACTAGCTTATCGCCCTGCGGTTTCACCCGCGGCTAATTGGCTTTTCCGCGGTAAAAGTATTTTATTTACTTTCCGGAATATTAAACTATCTCTGTTCCAAAATTAATTAAAATCTATTCAGTTATAACGTGAAAGCGGAACATACAGACAGACACACATTCATACATTTTCACATTTATAATATTAGTAAGGATATAAAAGTACTTTGTTCCTACTTAATAGTATACTTACGTACCAATATGTTTTGCCCTATGTAAATTTTAAATTTAACGATCACATCCACATATCCTTGATTGGTTAGCCATATTTTATTATCACTAAAACCTCACATAAAAGCAGCACTTTATACATTTTACAACTTTAACTTATGATATTTAATGATAGACTGCATACACTTTTGCTACTAAACACAAACTGAACGGTTTTTGCTTTTTACTATCAAATACCTGTGATCATTGACTTTTGTCCAACAATTACTTTTACTGAGTTTTTTTTGCTGACGGTACTTTCTGCACGCAAACTGTTCAAAGGAATTGCAATCCTATCCCATTTGTTTCAGCGTTAAAAATTTAATGTTTTTTTATAAACGGTTTGTTGTGAATGAATTTGATTCTTATTGTGTGGTGTTACGGTTAGTTTTCGCTTGGTTGTTTCTAAGTTTTAAGGGCAGTGACAGAAATATTTATTACACGTTAAAGGATTGGATATTATAGTGATGGTTTTATGGTTTTGGTGTTATTTGTGCAATTTTCTTGCATTGTGTCGGTGTTTGAGACCGCACAGCGTAATGCGTACACTTTGGAGTTCACATTTTAATAACTTTGAGACTTCGTTCAATAGAATTATACTCAGCTTATTGACACTCTAAAAGAATGTTTATCCATTCAGAGGAAAAATAGGATTTTTTTCAAATACTCTTTACAAAAGTTTTCATATTTAAAAGTTCATATAGGTAATTATGTGTATTTTAATGTTGTTAAAATAAATAGGAATACCAAACTTACACATTATAGTTTTTTCCCATTTTTAATAAATGCAAGTATCAAAAAATATAGATCCGTCTATAATCTGTGCCCGCTATGTTTTGACCAGCAATTAACGACGTGTCTCTAAACAATGCCTTTTGTTTAAATTTCAACCCTTTAAAACACAAAAAGTGTTCAGGTGAAATTAGGGATGAAGTATAATAAAAGGTAATGCTTGTTTTTTGTCCTTTCAAATTCTATTACTTAAAGAATTTATCAATGCATTTGTTTTTAAATCAATTTAGTTTTTTTTGTATCCAGGTAATTATATTTTTAAACGATTTGGTTAACGGTTCACGGTTGGCACTATCTTTCTAGCTGTCAAATATTTTGCCTCAGTTCTTAACTTTGTCTGATAATGTGAAAGGTTGTATTAAAATAAATATAACACTTCATACTTGTGAAAAATTTCTGAAGATGTGACACTTATAAAAAATTACTAACACTATTGTAGTCCAAAAATATTTAACCCCATCTGCCGTCCAAAACTAGAACTAAATGCACTTTTCGCTCACTGCAAATTCAGTAGCCCCATCTGTAAGGGTAGTTTGCAACAATGCGCCACCCTGTGTAAACAAGTAGCTACGTATACAGGGTGTACCCGCCCGGGCACATATTGAAAGGGGAGATGGCAAACGAGAGAGGGTATTACGTATCGCTAATATGATTCTGTTTTTTTTTAATTATTTTATAATTATGCGTGAAATAGTAATAATTATTTAAAAATTGAATGTGTCCAATTTGTATATATTTTAAAGAACAGTTTACTAAAAAACATAGATTTTCATTCAATTTGGAGGGCGCTTTAAAACTTTACAAGAACTTCGACATTTAGGCATTTACACAAGCTCTAACATTTTAAAATGTTGAAGAACAGACTTTAAATCATTAGTTAAGGGTGAAGAAAGCGGTAATTCCCGACTTGATTTTGGTTATGTGTATTTATTTGAATGCAATGACTGTAAAGATTTGGATAAATAAAAATGTTACCCAAAACGACCCCTTTAAAGTTAACTTCTCTAGCCCATATGACGTAGTTATATGGTCACTGCGGCTTTCAACATTTATAAGAAACTATCCTAGCGTATAAAGTATCTTAAGAATTAAATATATAATGGAATTTAGGATATTATTTTGTAACAGTATTTATTTTTATTTTATAGTAATTAATTGATATGAAATAGGGTCTTTTAAATTTGCAATTTTACGTTTTAGCCCATATAAATGTGTTTTTCAAATAAATACCTATGTCTTCATCTTTAGATCAGTAATTACAAAAGTAATACACCATTATAAATAACTTATTCATTAATACCAAGTTATAAATAAGTTTCTTTAAAACGTAGGTTAGTAGCTACCTAATATAAAAGCATTTATGATTTTATGAATTACCTAATATTGTGTTACTGAAACGTTTATATGCTTAAATAATTTATTTTGTTTGTATAAGATTACATCAAAATCTGCTGAAATTATACATCTTTACATTGTGACCGACTTTTATACACGCTACAAATTTGACAATAACAAAGAACACATATCTATACCTACATAAATGAGACGTCATGTAAAAATATATTAAAATATTCACGTAAACTCTTGATTTACAGCCTATAATAATAACGAAGGATGACTACATAATAAAGCTACCTACCGCAGCCATTTTGTTTTTTCCCCGCCATATATTTTTTCACACGATGTATTAGAATTTTTATCACGTAACTCCTGAAAGGGAAACTCCATCGGAATTCTATGTGCGTAGGTTATTTCCTTTGAAACACGGTATTGGTAGCTATTTATAGGCATTATGGTGCTAATATACTATATAATAAATGTTTATATACGATGTAAACAGAAGAAATTATATACTGTTATTATTGTTATAAGGAGTAATTTTAAGGATAAAAAAACTGAAAAATTTAATTAAAATCAAATATCAAGGAGTTTTACTACAAAATAGAAATGCTGGCACGTTACAAAAGTTAGCAAATTGTATATCCATATCACTAATAAGTTCATCAACCCTTCTATAGATGGCGTTAGGACAACAAGCTACAACAGTTTCAACTTTATACCAACGTAATAAAGTTCTTAATTGAATGAAGTTGCGTGAGCAAACGAAAATAGTTTCGCATGATATGGAGAGCCAAAATTAAAATCGTCTGTCAGCTCAGTGGATGCTGTGGTAGTTTGGATAGAATAATATAGATGTCGCTACCTCTAAAAAAATATTTTCAATAACTAGGTATATGATAAAACCTACCTATTATAAAGTTCACAATTTTTTTACTTACAACTAAGTAAATTATATTTTAAATTTGCACTTGTACAAAAAAAAATTAAAATCATAAATTGTTTAAAACGCTTCACCGCCCGAAATGGTAGTTTAGATCAATACAATAGAATAGAAAATCTATTTAAAGCTAGTTAAAAAACTGTATAAAAGACATCAACGCCATTATAAACTGCAAAAGGCATTTCGAAAACCGTAGCATAAAAATACTTTTTCCCATTTTCAACGTCAAATCTTTCGAGGCTCTATCGTCGTGTTTTTGATTTATCGCCGTACCTTACTTACCCACATTTTCTCGAACCGACCGCAAAAATATCTTAATTTCCCAAACGCGTTTTCCCTCATAAAGCTCTCCCCATAATCTGCTATAGAAAGTTGATCGACACCGAATTTCGTGGAGTAAACGTCTCGTAAATGTATTGTCAAATTCGAAGATTTTCCCAGAATTCCGGAGATTTTCTAAGGCTTTCGAGGGAAGCCCATAGCCCATGTTATAGGCTATATCAACCCGAGAAGGCGGTTGTATTAGCCATTTGACACTCACTACGCCGCTTACCTACGTCGCTACGACGCCTTCAATTCTACTGGCAAATTGAAATCGTCTATATTCAAATAATACAGCGGGTTACGATTATGTATAATGAGATGTTCTTAGCCTTATCATCGAGCATTGTTCTAAATATGTTAGTAATCATTTTCATATATTTTACAAGCTTTTATTTTACGTTTTTGTTAAAGAAAAAATTATATGAAAAATATAACAAAATATAGTATTTTTTTACACACTAACAAAGCAACAAAATTGTGCAATAAATCATAAATGAACCCTTTCATTAGAAATTCCTCTCTTTTGTTACAATTTGCGATGCATCGAGAGGGGAGAGTGAGGCGAGTTGACCGCGGGGGGAGGGGGGTTCGCTGGAAAAATTGCACATAAATATTGAAGCTGCCACTTACACTTGCGCCCGGCCTGCGTGACATGATAATGTGGATAAGCCAATAGTATTTTAATTTTAATTAATTTCCGGGTATAGCCACTATTAAGGTCCAAGTAATGTGTATAGGTAGTGAAGGTAATAAAAAAATGTTTTTACATCCACAGACAGGTATTTATATAAGCATAGTAAATCAATGTAGTTATCAATAAGTTGTGAGGCTGGAAATTAATTCACTACTCCATTATGAAAATGTAGGTATGTGTAATACACTTCACATTTATGGATTGATCCCAGATAGAGCAAATATTTATTTTATGATCTCTTAATACAGTTCAGCAAATTTGTAAGCCTTTTTCTGTAAATGTTCATAACTTCAGTTTTCAAAATTCTGATGGCACTAGCACTTTTTTTGTCACTGCGGGTTTTATTTTATACATATAAACCTTTCTCTTGAATCACTCTATCTATTAAAAAATCGCATCAAAATCTGTTGCGTAGTTTTTAAGATATAAGCATACATAGGGACAAAGATAGTGACTTTGTTTTATACTATGCAGTGAAGTGATAATATATCATTTTGTTTCCTCTGCCCAAGCAATAAATAATTATGTGTTTTAAATCTTTCAAAGCTAAAAGAATAATGCCAATCAGTAACTTCATTAAGTTAATTCAGATGCTTTACCAAAATTAAGAGATTAAAAGTATTTTTGTTTATAGTTTTTTTTTTTAATTTATGTACACCACTTATTGCTTATCTTTACTATGACCACCTTAGTCAAGACACGAGCCCTCGTTCTTTTTCTTGTAGCAAATTTTGTAACAATCTCACTTATTATGCCACACAAATTTCCGTGCCCCCGCTTCCAAGACTTGAAATTAAAATATACCATTCTCCCCTTCTGGCGAACGACCGGAATAGCTAAATAAATATAACAGAGGTACCTAAATAATATTATAGGGCTTCGAAATTTATGCTAGAAGGTGGTAAGTGGTAAAAAAACTCGTTTAAGAATCTTTGTTTTTATTTAATATAACAACTAATACCTACTTAATTTTTTTCTTCTAAACTGTGATTTAAGAAGAATTGAGCCGTAATCCGTTAGGCTGCTGGCTCATTGCAGGTTGGTAGGAGTTTTTTTTTCAAAATTAAAATGTTTTTTTTTTGTTTCAGGTGAAATAAATGCTTGACGTTGTTAAGGATGATACAACGGTAAGTTTACTTTTAACTAATAACGTAGGTAGATAAAGATGATCGATCTACCTACTTTTATTTAATTACAGCTGAAAACGATTATTTGATACTTATAAATATTAACATAAATCTAACAAAGCTAAGCTTCTCTTACAAACTAAGATAATGTTAAACAAACTAAACTAACAGCTTTATTTACCATATTTAAGATATTTAAGTGAAACGGCTCTCTTTTCCTGAATGTACCTATCTTTAGTTAGATTAGAACCTAAGTGGCTTCCCACTTTTTTCCGTCTAATATCCTAACTGCAATTTAATAGATATAAAGGTTTATAAACTTTTATTCTGTAAAACATTATTCCGTTAAGCAAGCTCACATATCACATCTAAATAAAAACCGAATACCATATAAAGTGTTTTACTTAGGTAACCTAGATAAGCAAAAAATCCAGACAAGCTCTTATATAAATAAATAGATACCTAAGGGCGTCGATTCTATAAACTGCTCGTAAAATCTCAAAGGCTATTGCTGTAAATTTCGTCGAAGAATTGACCAGTTTTACGATGGACACAGACTCCACCCACCTGAGATTTTGTGGCCCTTGAATATGGGGCCTCGACATCGATAGCCTGTAAACACACGCTGATTGCTGTCGGTACAGCTTTGAGGGTAGTTGGAGAAAAATTAGGACCGTTTAAAAGGTTAATGGGCTAGGGTAATTAGTTGTTAGTAATGATGGAATGTCATCAAAATCGTAGATTGAAATTGTAACGAAATGTGAAAAGGAATATCAAAATTTAATTAGGATGATTTGTTGGTATCATTAACACATTATTGAAATGCGTCTTTTAGATTGGTTATTTGCAGTTAGTTAATATCTGAGTTACGATGTGGTAGGTAAACCTTAAAATATTGTTTTTTAATTGTTGAAAATTGAATTAAATAAAACTTAATTTATTGATAGGTAAGTAGATACATATATTTACTTGCACCATGTTTATTTCTGCCTTGTTCCTAACTAATGTGTTAGGCATTCGATGCATTTTAGTGTTATTATTAGAAACCATTGATGGCAACATTGTAGTCTGTTTTATATCTTATTTGATTACACGTTAAGTGCTTGTATACCTCATGAGAAGATTTAGTTAATAAATCTCTGAAATTATTGGGCTGATAAACCTAAAACTTACACAGAGATATTTAGTATTTTCATAATTTAGTGTTTAAAGTTCTCAATTTATATCAATTCAAAAGATACATTTGAAAGTCAGAAGTTAACCTTAAAAGTAGAATAATTCCAAAGAAGGATAATTTTACGATGTTCTAATAAAAATGCCTTAAAGATAACGACAGATACATACATTTATCCATTTTAAAGTATTCCTAGAATTTACAAAGAACTACTTTGAATTATACTTACCTATAGAGCAAAGACATTGCTTGAAAGTTGAGCAAAATGTTGGTACACTCAGTGTCAATCTATAATCATTTTACGAATAAATTTGAAACCACAAGCTTCATTACTTTTTTTGTATTGGAATCTCTTTATCTCCCATTATGTCACCTACGTCTTATTAGATTTTTAACCCAAAACGATGTTTACAATCCCCTAAATAACCATTGCAAAAAGTACAAGAACTCTTGTACTTTTCACGGGGAAAATGGGCATGTTTGAAGTCCATTCTCTTATATAGGGTGCACTTAAAAGTAAGGTGACATTCCCATAGCTGTAAAGTTGAGAGAATAGCTGCTTGCGGGTAGACTAGGTGACGCCTTCCTGACCTAGGTCCCAATTAGGGTTCCTTGATGGAAAATACTTTTAGAATATTTATAAAAAAAAAACTAAGAAATAAAAAAGGAAAATGTAGAGAGTTCTAATAGCTTGCTGGAATGGGTACCTACGATAAATGTAAAAGGTTAACAATCTTAACTAGTATCGATGTATTAAAAGTTCAATAACTTATTAATTAATGCAAAAAACTATAAAATTAATTTTATTTCCAAAAGTTTAATAGTGGTTACATCATTCATGAATTTATTTGCAAAAAAAAGTTTTTGATGTGTGAAAACTCTACCACGATGTTTTATTTGAATTTAAAAGCATAATAATATGTTTAAGTGCCATTAATTAACAATATTGAGTGATAAAAAAGCTATAAACTACTAAAATAGTATTTTTATTGCTTTGATTTCGTAGGTAATTGTTTTAAACAAATCTCTGCTATTTAAATAAGTTCAGCCGTAAGTTAATGACTTTTATCATTATCATAGTTTATTTAGGTTGTATTCTACTCAATTTCATCGAAAAACACTTAGATTTTTGTTGATATTCCGATTTAATGAATAATATCAATAACAAGGCAGTAAAACTGCTTCTAATCATAAAAAAGATGACCGTATAAGTCCGTATCATGCATTCCATACGTTTACGACAAAAACATTACAATATCCAACATAAAAACTATACTTATGCAATGTTCTACTGCCACACACCCGTACTACCGACTTGATAAAGCTGAAAAGGCAACTTAAGCCTATAAAAACCATGCACTAAACTCGAGTATCAATCAGAAAGGTAATAAATAAATAAACTTTTCACTCAATAAACAGTTTTATTTATAAAGTCGTAAAGTTTGTTATTGCTCACGTGCTCTCTGCTGTTACGTCGGGTCGGCATGAATGAAACGTGCGAGAGAGAGAGCATGTTTGTGGGAGAGAGACAACAGACACCGGTCTGGCCACGTGGTCGGCGAAACGTAACGCTGAACCAGTTAATTTTTTAGGATGTGGGTTCCGCAACAATAAAATTTTGTTGGCTTTTTAGTAGCTGTAAAATTTGTTATCAATAAAACACTTTTGTCACGTTTATGGTACAATATTTTACAATTTAAGTTTATATCAACCACTTTGTGATAAGGTGGTTTTAATTGTTTAAGTGTTTATTTTCTCTTTAAAAAAATATAGTAGTATGAAACAACTTTTATTTTTATGTTCATTTATTAAAATTAGCGTTTTACTTTATAAGAATAGTGATATTTTTGACAAAAAAATATTCTGTATTGTGGAAATTATTAATGTTTTAAAAATATTTCATATTATTCAAAATTCTTTGTCTTCAGAAATATTATTAATATTACTAACTTAAAAAATCTAGTATTAGTGTGTAAATAAGTTCATATTTTTAATTACAATTAAATAATTTATTTACATAGTCACTGAAAATGAAAATTATTTGTTGGAATAAAATAAATGTTGCAATATCGTTTAAAGCCATTCACTTTGACAGCTAGAAGTGCCGGAATGGTTTGTGATTGGCGGTGAATGTTCTGCACCGAATTACTATTGGCGTAGAAACGGCGCGCGGGGGGAGAGGAGAGCCCGGCGCCATTACGAACAATGGCCGGCGTGTCGCTCGTTAGCGAATAGCTTTTATCTCTTTCTAATACAAGCTACGCAGGTAGGAATTAATGAGACAACAACCTTTTTGATGGGTCGCCCCGCAAAGGCGCGCCGTCTCGCTCGCACACGCGGGCCGCGTTTTTCTGTCTCGCACCGGCGGTAATGCTCGCCACGACGGGGAATTCGGAGTCGTAGAGCCTCATACGCGGGTCATAAACGATCCGCGGCCATAGTAGAGGTGCACGCGCTAGAATCGATCCGAATCGGCGATAAACGCAAGGCGATCGTCGCGCGCCGCGTCGCCGAGCGATGTCCAAGTTCATCATCGATAGCATGCTTCCGAAGTACCACCAGCAGTTCCACCACCAGAATCTGTTCGCGTCTGGAGCGTCGCCGATCGAGGCGTCGCTGTCGGCGTCGTTGTCGGGCGGGCTGGGAGCGGCCGCGCTCGGGGCCGGCTCGCCGGGCGCCGGGAGCCCGCAGCGGTCGTCGTCGTCATCATCAGCGTCGCCGGGGGCGCCGTCGAGGATGTACCCGTACGTGTCGCACCACCAGCAGTTCGGGGGGTCGGTGCCGTTCAGCGGCGCGGGGCTGGCGGAGGACAAGAGCTGCCGCTACCCGGGCGCGGTGTCCAGTGACCCGATGGTGAACTACGCGCTGGGGCAGCAGGGCGGCGCGGCGGTGTCGGCGGCGTCGGCCTCCATGGCGGCGGCGGCGCAGTTCTACCACCAGGCGGCGGCGTCGGCGGCCTCCGCGGCCTCGGCCTCCGTGGACGCCATGGGCGCCGGCTGCACCCAGCCCTCCGCCCAGCCGCTGCCCGACATCCCGCGCTACCCCTGGATGTCCATTACCGGTAAATTACTCTATGTTTACGTGCATGATTCCTATAGGAACCTACCGTCCTAATAGGCAATAGACCAACAAAGCGATGACCGAACCAATCGTAAAATAGCTGTAGACGTTGTTGTTGTGCTAAGTGACTTTTTATTGTTTTATTGCATCTATTATTGTAGACAGTTACGTTGCTTTTGTTATTCATGTCCTATAAGATTTTGATTAGATTGCGGTGAGTTTTGTAATGTGCTTGCATTTCTTTATTTATTTTTTATAGATATTAAGTAGTTAGCAAGTAGTTTTACATTTTGAAATTTTCCACACTAATTATACGCTATGGAAACTTTTTATCTTATTATTTTTTTGTTTATTTAACAAATTTTTAACTGCAAGAAATAACAATGACAGTTTTTAAAAAGAAGGCAATTTATATGTAAATGCCTACTTATTAATTGTCCATAACACAATTAGGTACTTTTCATTAATTATTTTAGTTATTGGGCCACATCAATAAAAACCTAATTTAACGACGTCATTATTTATTTAATTGGCAGTTATCTAATCGTAAATTTTAATCTGATTAAAATCTTTTGCAATATTTATATTTGGGCATATTAATAATTCACTGACAATAATAATACTTATATATTATTCCTTATCGCAATATAAAGTATATCGATATATGTGTCTGGGTGTAACTAGGTTCTCCTCTAGACCATTGTGTGGTAGGGGAGCGAGGGGCTTGTTGTAACAGTTTTCAGTAAAACTAGTATATCTTGAGATCTATTGATTCAATTTCTACTAAATAAAGATTGATGGATACTGTAACTCTTCATCTACCAAATCAAGTAAAAATTATATCATAACTATTGGTCATTATTTAACAATCAATTATTTTCTAAAAGAAGTGCCGTGTTACAACTTACCTCGTGCTTGGGGCAAGTTGTAACGTCTACGGGGGAAGTAGTAACGACAATAAAAAACGACATTAATACATCTAATCATTTATTCTTTATTTATTTTTAACAAAATTGACATCTTTCCAAAGTAAGTATTATGTAATTCTTATCAAAAATCAACTCAAATACACTTTTTTGTAATCAACACTTAAAAATTAAGTAATTAAGAGTTTTATTTAGTTAAACACTACTTATAATCATAATAGCACTTTTAAATCACAGTAAGTAATTAAATTATTTATTTCTAATACACTCTATCCAATCTTTTTTGTTTGTATCTGTGTAAGCTTCACCACATACCAGACAATGCATGGTGTAACATGTTACAACAAGCCCCGGGATTTTGTTACAACTAACCCCATGGTATGATTTTTAACATTTATCAAGATAACTTATTAAACAATTTAGCAATCATAAAAACTGTTACACAATATCAGAGATAGATAAATTTGAATGTAAATAAGATGTAGAAAATTTGAAAATAGGCAATATTAAAAACACAAACCAAAATTTTACGACAGTACAATTTTATATCACCTGGCAGAAATGAAGTGAATGGTCACATTTGCTCACTGCGCCAACCGGCGGAACACTGGCTATGGCAATATGATGTGGTGCGGTTTATGGGTTAAATCGAGTCAAAGATATACGTTAATAGTGTTGAAGATCCTGGTGAAAAGAGCCTGTTACTACTTACCCCTGTAACAACAAGCCCCTCGCTCCCCTACCTTTAACACAAGAGCTTACTGCACTTACCACATAATTGGTGTGTTTAGTCTGGAGATTTATTTATTATTACTATTAATAATTTAAATTTGCTAAACAATTAAAATATTTAATTTATATCATTGGAAAGTAACAACGTTACCGTCGGCAGTAAATTTAAATATCTCTATTACCTATATACTAGGCTCGTCTTAGCTTATCAAGTATATAATAACAGTCAATATATATTATGTATCAATACAAATAATCTTATAGCTATAGTTACCAAGTACCTACCTAACTACTGATAACTTTCTATAGTCAAACTATTTTTAATAGGTAGGTATATTAGTTATTAACTATGTAGATATAGGTGCAGCAGGTGAATATAAACAATAAGAGATGCTGCTTATATTTTTATTTAAAAAATATACCAATTTAGGTAGTTACTTAATGGAATCGAAAAGTTTATAATCCATAACTTTTTATTTTCTTAATTTAAAATATTTTTTTAAATATTATTCAGCTGAGGCGACCTTCGTGTAAGACTGTTACCTAGAATCAGTTAAACTCACACATTCTCATCTAGAAGGTCACCATTTTTTTTTAAATTCATTAGAGTTGTTTACATTAGTTTATTTAAAAAACGTAAAATATTCCTTTAGCAGTAATCCTTATGTTCTTACCAACTATATACCTAGGTATAAAATTAATATAAGAGACAATAAGAAAAGAAATATAGGTAGGTAGGTACTATAGGCATAAAGCTCGTGCCTATCTAATAAAGATTATTATTATTATTATAGGATGTTTTTTGATTTTGATGTAAAAATAATAATGATTATTAGTCATAAATCAGACAAAAAAAGTATTATATTAGTTTATTATGTATACCTACATACTCTTGTTATTTATATTACCTTAACTATATAGAGTAGTTACTCTTAGTATACCTATTATAAATATAACATTTATATAGGTTGGTAGGTACCTTACATAATGTGAGGTCCACTTAGCACTCAAATACCAGCCAATTACAAATTTGTGGCCTGTAAGTTTAGCATACAATAGCCCAATTATATTTTTATTGCATTTTTACGACCCAACGTTTTTACTATTAAATCTATTTACGAATGAAACCGTTAGAACTTTAAACTTCAAAAGTTAGCGGAAATTGAATTTAACTTTGGGCACGAATAGAATTTCTAAAGGTATAGATATTTTATTTATTATTTGAGAATTAGGTGTAATAGTGAAATGCATTTGAGAAATAACAGTATATTATTACCTAAATATACTTATATACTACATAATCTTAATAGGTACCTAACTAGTATATTTAGGTATAATGACTCCGTCAAAATAATAGGTATGACATTGGGATAATATTTCAATGTAAATATATTTCTATATATAGATCGCTATCTTAGGTCAATAAATTGTAAATAGCCAATCAAATATCATTCTTCTCCAAAGAAAATATAAATTAACTTTGGGCTTTGTAGCCAATTAAGTTTAATGGTGTGGTTTAAAAATATTTTTCGATTGGAAAAACGACTGTTTGCCTAATGAATGTCACATTGAACAGTTTCAAACAACACACCTGCTTTAATTTATTGATATTTATAACATACCACAAAGAGCAACTAAAATTAAAACAAAATAACAATGAAAAATAAATATGCATAGGTAATTTGGTTATTTATATTTTTAAAGTTGTTTTATTTTAGTTACTTATAATTACTATTAATTGCGCAACATTAAAAATGGTAGTTCTATACTATACCTACTTTTTAGTATATATATACATATCATTATGTATCATTAGATCAAATTAGCAGTTTCATTATAAATAAATAAAAAAATTAAAAGATATAAGTTGTAAATTTGTACCAAATAAATATTTGAAATGCCATCAATTTGATTTTTCGATAAATAAATGAACAGCCGATTTTTTATTCCTTAAATTTGAGTAGGTAATGAGTCAGATTTACCTACCTTCTAGTTCTTTTACAAATAATCTCAGAAACATTCATGATGATTCATACTTTTTTTAAAGCTAAAATTATTAGTGGACAGTTATCCTCAAAAGTGACCGCATAATCTTGTTACATTTTTTAATATTTATTTTTCCTTTTTATTTTCTTTAGCACATGTTTGACATACTATAAAGAAAATAAAATAAAAAACAGTTATGATTACACAAAAGCAAGTTACGCATGAACTATGTAATATTTTTGCTGGAATAGTTTCAAATGGGCTATAATCGTCTTGTTTGTATTTAGGAAACGACTATTTTTGTTATTTATCGCTACTTTCAATATATAAAAACGTCCGGAGCAATGGCTACAAGAATTTGTCTTGGGGAGATATAAATAGGTACACGCACAAAAATAAAATGGCGGAGTGTCTCACAGCGAGAACATTAATTTGTCGAAACACTGAATATTGAGAATCGAAACTACACTTCAAAATTATTTTACTTAATTACATTTCAAATTTTTTATTAGAGCTTAAAACAATTGGGAAAATACTTAAAAAACGAATCTATTTTTATAACCATCAGTTAACAGCTTCCCTTACCCTAAAAATTGTACAACAAAGGGGACATTTTTTCTAACCTCACGCAGCGGGGTTATTTTAAAAATGGAATGCATCACTGAACTAGCGGTCAAGTCACATGTGTGTTGGCGCGTAGAGAGAGCGCATGCGCCGAACAAGATGGCCGTCAATTTTAACCAATCAGAGGGCACCGTTCGCTGTCGAAACCCATATACTATTGATAGTCGTTTTATTCTATTGATTACTAATCGTATAGCATTTGAAAGTACTTAAAATTGATCAGGTACTTTCGTTAAATTTCAACATACCTATTTACATAATATTTAATAAATGTTTTAAAAATGTGAATAAGTAATGTAGAGCTTAATATTGTTCCGAGTTGTTTTAATTTAAATTATGCAAAACTGTACGTTAATAAAAGTAAGTTTAAATTTTCATTACAAAATAAATTTACTTACCTAGTCGTTATGCACCTACATTTGGTTTATTTAATTTTACGTTTGTGCACCTCAAATTTAACAAGCTAAAGAATATTGAGTACCAACACAAATTAGTTTAAAAAAGCAGCAAAGCAAATACTAAGTTATTGTGAACTATTTTTTTACTAGTGGCTGTCCGCGACTCCGTTCGCGTGGAAGTCGGTTTCCCGTGGGAATGAGAAGTTTTCCCGCGGTAAAAAATACCCTGTGTTATTCTGATGTATAACCTATATTACTGTAAAGTTTCATCAAAATCCGTCCAGTAGTTTTTACGTGAAAAATTAACAAACATACTCACAAGCTTTCATATTTAAGAAATTTCATATTCTTTTCTTATTTCATGTTTCTTATAACATTTGTAGGATGCAAACAAAATGCTATATATCGGTAAAATCAGATACAAAAAATAACCTACAGAAACTTATTTTACCCAACATTTATTGCAATATCTACAAGATAATTAATAACAATAACTTGATTATAAATCAGACTTCAAAATAGTTTTTTGGTGATACCTATTTATATTTTATAATAAAAACAAAAATCAGACTTTGTCCGTCTTTGCCAAAAAGGCATACCAACTAAATCAGTTTTTTATATAACTTTAAATCTAAACAAAATATTATGCAGTTCTTTTATATACAAAATCCGCATTGAATCATGACATTGTTTAATACAAAGTTGCAGAACACTACAAAATGAAATAGCGTTTTAATTGATAATAATATTTTAATGAATCGGAGACCATTATCTTTGCGGTAACAATAAATTTGATTTATTTGCTATTGTTTCTAGTTTATCTGTTGTTTTTATACGTGTGCGCTTTATATGTTTTTTATTGAATACTTTTCATACTGTATGTAGTGGGAAATAGTGTAAACAATTGATTGTGTATTAAGTTCGACACTAACCTAGAACTTCAATACGATTGATAATAGATTTTCCATTTCCAGATTGGATGAGCCCCTTCGACCGCGTCGTCTGCGGTGAGTTCAATGGTATTTATCGTTTCAATTTTTATTTTTTTTAGTTTTAAGTTTTATTTTTAAGAATGCCTGGCGTACGTTGTTTTCGGCCAGCACCTTCGTCAAAGAAGGTCGAACAACGCCAGCTGCTTTGGATTTCTAAGTTGGAGTTTTGAATTTGTGTGGCCATTTTTATTTGAATACGTATGGTTGACACTTTAATTTGTGCATTAGGTAGAGCTGTGTGGAGGTATTTTATTCGAGCTTTTAACTGAGGAATGCTGATGTGCATTTCGGTGAGTGTGACGTTAAATAAAATAGCCGAGGTGTATAGTATTAAGGAAATTTCAAATTCTTGTTCTATTAAAATTCACACATTTCCAAATTTAAGTACCTACCTTCATATTAAAAATAATTAATGAAAATAACGAATAATAGCGTAGATATATAGGTATAGTATGTCGCACTATTTTTTTTTTTAAAGTTCAGTATTTTCGGTGAAAGTTTTGTTAATCAAAAACAGTATTGTTTTACTAATTCTGTTAAAACTCACTAAGATATTAATTGAAAATAATAACTAACTTATCAGAAGGTAAATTAAATTTTTCAGTGTCACATCATCGATAATTATTAATTATTAAAAAGGTATTTTCTGTGTAATTAAAATCACAAAGCTCGATTAAGATGGCTCAATCTACCTTACATCGTTTAGTTGCAATTAATAATTATACATGGTTGTATAATCTGCTATTTCTTGCGCCTATTTTTATTTTCTCGTTTATCGAATACCGCTCATAAACGAATTTTGGTCATTAAAAGGTACCTTCTCAGATTAGTTATGGCACATTAATAAACAGTTAAATTTAGAAAATCGCATCCGACATAGAACTTTGTATCACCTGACAAAAAACATAAAAAAACTACGGTTACGTTCATTGTCTTTAGAAGGGTATTTAAAAAAAGGCAATGTTTGCAAAAAAGTAGCGAAAAGGGTTCAAGCTTTTTGTGATTTGCGAAAACTTTCACACAGGACAATGCGGTGTTTTGTTGGTTTAAAATGAATGGGTTTTATAAAAAATCCAGGTGAGCTACCTACTCGGTGGAATTTTAACGAAATAGTTGATTCCGTTTCTTTACAGATTTAGATATCAAGGTATAAGTAAAAAGCTAATTTAATACCTAATTATTTTCTTAAATACTGTTTGTCGTTTTAGGTTTAAACTAGTGACGTACAATATTATTTTTAAAATAAAATAAAAATGTTCCATAAGAGGAATTTAAAGCTCAGGTTTTAGATAAGAAAAATACTTAGAACAAATTTCGTGTTTAATAAATCAAAATAAATATAATTTTAATTTAGGCTCCTACAGGGCTTAAATAAACCCACGGAACCCTAAAGCCAATTAGGTCCAGCATCGGTCCAATTTGCACTTCGCACTGCAAAAAACCAACAAAGCCAACTAAAGAGTTCACGGCAATGGGCTTGTGCAATTTCTCTTTTTTTCACTCAAAATAGCAGCCCTTTATACTCGGAGAGTGTTTACAAATAACGCATTGAACGTCAAAGGGTTTAAATCAAAGTGTCGAAAGCTTTTAAAACAAGCTTAGAACCAGCACCATTGTTTTGCTGGCCGACTGGCAAATTGCTTTATTACCAACGTTTTAAGTCCCTTCCAAGAAAGCCGATATCGCTGAAATTGCAGCCAAAACAAGTTACGATCGAAATTGACGCGTAAACTTGTAGCGTCCTTTAGAACCCTAGCAATCAAATCGTAATCCATCGGCTTCAGTGACGCTTACGCTTAAAATAAAACGTCAACGCGAAGAAACAGTTAATAGTTACTAACAACACTAGCATAAGAAAAGCGTTTACAGCATATTGATGATAATAAAAAAAAAGATTTCGTTAACACGTATCAAGTTTATTAAACTGTTTTATAGCCTCGTAACAATTATGACCTAATCACTGTCAATCGTTACTCGAATTGTGCCGTTGTAAACTGATTGACGCCGGCATTGTAAAAAAAATGTCCGCGAGCAATAACTGTTGGGAATTGACCATAAACCGGTGACCTTGTGGCAATAAAAATTTAACGACTCGTAGGTGGTTTACTACAATATAAAGTTGTGATTCGAGTCCGACGTGACTGTCATAGAAACATCTGGCAGTGCTGACATCTGGATAAACGAAACGGAACTTTTAAAACATTTCAAAATAAAGGGTTAACACTTTATGACGTAATGAGTATTTTTTTTATTTTACGAACTTTTTACTTTGAATAAAAAGAGTGATTACTTTAACTAGTAGTTGTTAAGAAATTGTTAAAGTTAGGCCAAATTTTATTATTTTTACCCTGTACATATCAGTCGCAACTTCTATCTCTGATACTTCGTATAAAATATACAAGGCCAAATATTATTATACAAATATTTTTACGCTAGACAATAGACCTTGAACTACAAACAGAATAGTTACCTAGATTTTTTTTATACAACAGATCGTTCTTTAGATTTTCCTGCTATTAAGTAAGTGCGTTTTATCTATTAAAAAGTAAGAAAGAGATAATTTAATCTTTGGAATGGTAATAACAATTACTTGTTTCGTATATTTTATGCGTTTTTTATATAAAAACTGAATGCATGAATAAATGATATGATAAAAATTAAAATTCAATGCCTGTTGTTTATTTATACAGTTTGAATAATTTTCTATGTAAAGTACCTACCTAGACTTGGAAATTTTTGAAGAAACAATTAAAAAAAATTACGTCATTAAAGTACCTACTTCCATGAAGCAAAGTGTATATTAGTAGTTTCAAGTTATAACTACCTTCATAAAGAAGTTATTATAAGGTATAAATAAAGCGATATTGTTTCAAGTAAATTACAAACTCATGAAGAAACAATGTAATTTACTTCTCGATGACATCATCAATACAGCATGTCTGTAAATACTTGGTTATTGTAAAACAAAGGTCCTCATTTAATGTATTTATTATCCTAAATTGATATATCCTTATAAAATTAACCAAAAATAGCCCTACGCAAAATTAATGGAAAACATTTAGGATCCACTACCAAATTTTCAAAAAGTCTAATCAATCACGTATGTAAGTTTACAGACGTGTTAAGATAATATTGTTGCAAATCTGTCAAAATATATTTTCAGTTACCTATTTCTTTTGATATAATATTTAACACCCTGTACATTACTTTACCATATTAGTCAATAAGGTGACATCTCTATCAGACTCAATATATGCGTTTCTTGGGTCTACGTGAGCTAATCAGTAAACTGCGTTTTGCAATTTTAATAAGTATCCTTAAAACATAAAAGCCTTAGTTTTATCGTCTATCTATCGAGTTTAATATTTATTGTTTGAGAATATGCTAAACATGTCATGGCTTACTTTGTGCGTTGGCGCATAATATGTGAAAATAAATAAAGGTTGGTGTATAACTAAGTAGTTAATACAGGTTGTTTTAATATTTGAGTAAATAATAGTATTTTTTCAGGTAAATTGGATTTGTTAGAACCTCGTTCAATTCATGATACCTAAAATATTAAAATAGATAAACATAAATACCAATCATAATTATATTAAAATAATAAATTAATATAAACTAAGCATATACAGTTGACATTGTAAGATAGAATCAGCCATAACTTATTTTCTATCGGTAATATATAAAATTATTATTCGTCTGGAATACCCGGCGTCGAATGCATCAATAAATAACGAAGCTTGCATTTTTTATTCAAAGGTCCTACTTTATATTTTGCTCACAAAACGACGTATCTAATGACTTTATTCAATCGAAGTATTAAGATCCTTGGAAACCTGTTTACAATATGCTTTTGAATGACAAATCGAAAGTTGAAATAATCATATAAATATTTCAAATTGGTATGTACACTCACTGTGAATAATAAGAGGTTAATTGAAAATCTTAGAAAAGGCGTTCCAAGTAAGGTTCGATTTAATATTTTTGTCAGATCATGTCACTTCCCTTTCCATATTGTGTTTACTTTGCATATAGACTGTTGAAAGTAAATAACTCAGAAAAAAACAAATATTTTATGGTCACCTATATAGGTTGATAAACATGTGTGAACAAGCCTTTTTCGTAATAATGTTTGTGAATGAATCCATTCTGACTACACAGACATACCCACCACCTAACATAATACATATTTACTTTTAGCCAATGCGTATACTCACCATTCACTCCATGAATGAGTCAAATGAGCGACAATGAATGAACGAAAGCCGCAGGTCGTCGCCTCGGGAAGCAGCCAATTTCTTTATAACGAAAATCGTTTGCACAATCCAAACGCAATTCACTGTTATTTATATTCAATCGTCAACTACCGAATCAAAGGAAAATGCCCCTTATGTTTAAGTAAAAGTGGCGTGTGATATTGAGGAAAATTCCGTAAGCAGTTAAGAAATAAAAGCCTATTTCGTAGAAACCGGTTCAAAGATTACGCGTTCTGTTTTAATCTCATATTTCTCTGAAAACACAACATAGCTACAGACCGCTAAAGCAAAAAGAATGTCGCTTTGAGCTTATTTTGAAGGCAGAGCAGCGAACGTTCGAAAATTAACTTAAGCGTACTGTGTAGTATGTTAATTTCGATGTCTGCCATTCGAATTTATTATATTCGTCTGCGATGAGTCCAAATACTGCTACTAATGCTAATGCTACCATCTAGACGGCTCTATATTAGATTAGATACTAAATTACTGAACTTGGGAAATAATACGCGAAATTTATAACAGTAGGTTGTTAGTTTAGGATGTGGACCTTTGTTTACTATAACAGTAAATACGCGGCCAAAGTCAACATATTACATAAGTTTGGAGCCTGCTTCACGCGATAACAGGCCACATCTAAGGCGCGTCGAGTAAATACAAAGGAATCATACGAAACTGAACAATTTATATCTCTATTAACGTTCAGTATTGTTTATAACAAACTAACCGCGGCCTCGGACGAAACCAAACTTTAGATTAAAGGTAGAACTGGCAGCTCGCCAATATATCCTGATCCGGCACTTTTTCACACGACACATACACCGAGCTTTGTTTCAGAGGTCAAGCTTTAAATGGTTGTTTTGCAGGCGTTAGCATTTTCTACAGTTTGCACGGTTAGTCTCAATAAAAACAAATTGGCTGGTCGAAGTTTCGCACGTACGAGGAAACGGGGCGACAGGCTTAAAGGTGATTTACTGACATTTCATACTTGCGCCGGAGTGTTGACTGCCAACTGAATTATAACATTTGAACGCCCGTTTTATAGCTCGCTGACTCACATTAGGGCCGTTCCAAACTTCTGGAAACACTGGCATACTAATTAAAAAACACCAATTTCGTTTCTAATTAAATTCAAAAGTGACCTCAGTCGAGAAGGTGTATTTTACGTACATTAGTCGCACCTTCTTCGGTAAATAAACGAGGATTCATTTCCACAGAGCTGTGTTACTTGAGTCGTTGTTAGACCTCTCACATTAATCTCGGACAGATACAATCGGGGACCAACACGTAAATCGGAGATACTAATCTTGAAATACTACGGGTGGGGCTCGAATCCTACCTCGGCTTTGCGGAATAGGGTGACATTGATACGGGCGTATCGTAATCGAGCGACTCTTTTATAGTCATGCCCGCCTGGTACTTTGAAAACGAATTCTACGGTTCTTTAAACACGTAAGAACAATAAAATACTGTTTTAACATAACGCAATAAAGTTCTATAAGTAAGAACAAGATTTCTAAGCACTTTCACTAGCAGTCCGAGAATTCTAAAACAAGCAGAAGTAGGAAGTCATAAAGTGAATTAGAGGCGTGGATGTAAATCACGTGTAAAACCTAGGAACAACTTTAACTCTAAGATTTAAGATAACACAAGATATAATATTGCATTACAACTTTTGCCTACATGTATCTTGACTTTATCTTACTTTCGATATGCAGTAGCTTCAAGCCGTAATGTTTACATGTTATCTTAAAAAATTATATTTCACAGAACATATAAAGAAAAGACCTTAAAACGTCCAATTATAGCTATTCAACTTATTTAATTACATTAAATGAGGTATTAAATTGTAATTTTAATGTAGCGAGGATAGCTTAATTGTGCTTTAAAAGAATTTCAACGCGTTCGCCTTTCAAGTTGTGCCGAACTGCCTTTAATTAAATACATTACGTATTAAGCCTGATTTAATTATGTATCTACCCACATCTGATATCGGAAGAATTATTCGATTATTAATTCCGAAATATCTATTTAATCTTTTATCTATTCAATTCTTACAATTCGCTACGGTATTTAGTCTATCAAAAGTGAGTTAGATTCAAACAGTGATATTTTCCATTAAAACTGATAAATCTTTCCAACTGGTAATATTATTCGTAATGGAAATAAAGATAATGCCGCGAATGGCTCTATTTGTAATAAACATAATGAATATTGCATTCTATTATTGGATTTTAAATGAAAAATCATGAATTATGAATCATTAGTTGGCGCAGCCGTAATGCTTACTTCTTATAGTTGGCTCCTTTCTTTATCCGACGTGCGATACACCTTGCAACACTTGTAAGTTGCAGTTCTATATGAAGACAGTATGTAGTTATTATCTGGATTGCATACATATTACAGAAATGGTTCATTATTGCTGGAGCCACACACGATGTGTTGATTAGCATATGTAAAGTTCAGACTCCTTTGATGCCGACTAGGCAACAGAAACTTTTTTTTTCCAACAATTCTTTTGTTTACAAAAAAGTCTAAATCGAATTGTTGAGGGGCAATGCAGTCTTTCTGTCAAGTTGGGGAAAGGTCAACAACCTTGAGGAAATATTTACAGAGAAATTGTTTTATTCCATGACTTATTAGTAACAGTTTCAAGAAAATTGTATTCGGCAGAGCACTTGTATACACTGCATAGTTTCGTAATAGTCAGTCATGCGTAAACGCTGCTCAATATAACGAACGTGAGCTCCAATAGTTAAAAATAACCGACTACATCTGCAACTTTAAAGTATTCATTTTTATAATCGATGAAGTAAACATTATTACAAATAAAGGGTAACTCCCACATAAGATTGTAATTAAAATATCTGCTATCTTGTTTTAAATTACCGACGTAATTAGCATGTTTCTTAGTAAATACTATTTTCCATATTTGCGCAAGAGTTTAAAATTCAAGGATCTCGGTGCAGCCTTTGACACGGTAGATCAGAGGTGGTAAATCTAAATTTGTAATGCGGCGATAAAATCTTTGCGATTGATATAATTTTGTATTGCAATTTGAGCCCTTAGGATTCGAACAGTGTGTCGTAATGTATGTTGGGGGTATCTTGGGGTGTTACACAGGGTGCGCCTGACATTGAAGAAGTGCCAATAACACGAGTATAAATAGGGGTTCCGCAGGGGCGTAACGCCGCGACGAGATCAGAATATTTTGTAAGGTATTGAACCCCTAAAGTGGATTACAATGCAGGAGACATACCCTATCTACAAAGATCTCTCTAAATGTGATAAATTAGACCCCTGATATAAATTTACGATTCATTCGTGCTTAAATACAAACTCGCTTGTATATGAGATTACGTGTTTTTAAAATATTACTTCGTAACCTGATTTTAATAATAAGCGATTCATATATCACGAATAAGGATTCCGATCTCATAAATAACAACTGGTTAGACATGTCCAGTTCAAAGGTGACTTTTGACTTGGGTATTAGAACCAAAAAAGACATAAAGGCTATAAATTCTCCCCTAAAAATTGGACACCCTCGAAGTAGAAAATGACCAGAATAAATTGGAATTGTAGTGGCAGACGATAAAACATTCAGTTTATGGGGTGTCATATTTACATTTGGGAAGATATCGATGGGAATACAGACACTCGTAGTGTAGACGTTATGGCCGACACAATATGTTATCTTTACGAATATTTCTAACAGAAATCTCAGCAAGAATTTTACGTAGAAAGTTACTAAAAAAAGCAAAGATTAACTGCATTAGAGATTGTAACCAAAGCTTTATTCGATGCAATTTGCATTAGTTTCCATTACGTAAGTAACAATCTTACCTACAAATAACGGCTGGCTATTATCATTGGTACAGCCGTAACTCAGCCTGTAATCCAATCAAGGAAGCACTTCAATTAAACAAAGCGCTTTCACGTGGGGGTGCTAATCGAACTGCGATAAATTACCACCACCAACAAGTGAAAACACCGACAATACTCAACATGTCAAAAACAGAAAACCGCGTGTTATCTGCACGTATATTTATACCGAAACAGGCGTGAAAGACCCCTGGAATGGCGGCTCGAGATTAGTCGACACCATTCCGCAGCGTTACGGAAATAGGCGATGCTACCAAATAAAATGTTTAGGGTCATTTCGACCGACAACGACCTAGGGGTTAGCTACGAAGCTCTATTCCACAGGGCGTTCGAGGGTGAAGCTATCATAAATTTTCAGCCGCAAATTTGCAATCCTATCTTTTTTGCCTTAAAGGGGAGTCCGACATTAACATAACTGTACGCTTCGTAATTTAACCTGTAGCCCCTAGTAAATATAGTAGAACGGCCGCGTTTGGAAGGTAAGCTTTTGTGTTTTCTAGAAAGTTTTTCTCCAATGGCCGAATAATGGTGGAGTTTCCCTGCTACGGGATTTTCTTGGTATTGAATTTCAGTTCACAGAAATTCTATTTAATAGTCGAGAGTAAGGAGTGAATATAAATGGTGAAATTCTATGTAATAACCATTCTAAAATACTCTCTTGAAATTCCACTTTAATCTACATTAACTAGGGCTGTTAAGCCTAACAAGACTTAAATTAAGACGTATTAAAAAACTAAAGACACTTTAATTAGAGATTAACCTAAAGTAATGATAGTATGAAATGCCTCGTAAACGTGATGTTTACCTGGCTGGAAAATTATAGCCCTTCATAGTTTACAAGCACATACAGACTCTACCTTTGGACCCTAAAGGGCCATCATACCCTTAAAATAGGACCTTTGTAATTAAAACGCCCTAAACTAACACTTGAAACTATACGCTCTAAAGCATTTTACACCAAACTAACAGGATGTAGCGAATTCCATTGCAATTGTTTAAGGACTCAAAATTCACGACAATTTCATTTAATTGCCGTTATCTAAATTGACTCAATAAAAGAACGATCGATTCGCAAATATGCAATATCGAGTTTGACAATTGACATTCAATTGTTGCCCCCGATGTATATAATATTCTAGATATGCAACTGGTTATTAATCATTGTTCAATAACGTATTTAACATATCTTTATTTATCTGACAGAATGAGTGTACGCATATACCCGCATTAACTTTCAATTAAAAACAATTTATGCGTCAAATGCGCACAGCTTCGTGGCAGCTATAAATTTTGTACTTGAATTAATAAGAGCACAATACTGCGGTTAACGAGCTTCGTCTGTATGGGAGATTAAATTTGCATGTTGGCAGCGATGCCATGGCGGACTAATTTGTCTTTTAGGGGTGGCACTACCCTAAATTATGGTCACTCCCTATCAAGCCGGCAGTGGGCTATCTCCCTTAAGATTATTATGTATATAGATATGTAGGTACTCAAAAATCTTAAGCTCTGACGCAATCTAAATATGTAACACAAATTCAATTGATCATTACTGTCTGAAAGACAATTCAAGTATGTTCTACGCTGATACAATAACTCGTTAAGAAGGCACAAGAGTCTTGTAATCAATGTCAGAATAAGAACAAGGTTAAAACATGCCTTCTATATCAAATATAGCTTTATATAAGTATAATACTATCGCAATCAAAAATCCTGCAGCATTTTCCGAAACAGTTGCTTTCTCGGCCATCTTCATTCTACGGCTTCATAAACATTTTCCGAAATGAGCCACCAATTTTTCGCAAGAGTACTCATCTATACATCACTGTACATTAGGGGGTATTCTTAAAACATTTCGCAGCATTTCTACCCCAGAGGGGCGGATCTCAAATTATAAAATATCGCAACATGTTTCTCCCTTTGTTTTTTAAAAAGGTTTCGTACCTCTGCGAGGGCGTGCTTTGTAATAGAAGCGCATATTCAAATTGCACAGGGGAAAACTAATTTGTTTTAAATTACCTTACGATATTGCATTTACAGTAAAATATTGCGAAAATAACAGAGGGCGGGCGTTATTGCTAAATAAATACAAAAGTAATTTTGAACTAATTTTTCGGATTGTTCCAAACAAGATTAAGGAAATAATGTATCGATCTAACATGGTTAAAACATATAGAAGTGGTAATAATAAGTACTTAAAAACCGATCAGATCAGCAATAAAAAATAAACGTTAGATAAAATTAGTTAAGAAAATAAATAACATGCGTCATTGATGTGTCACAAACGGACGCAATAATCTTGTAGATACACCTACATCAGACAAAAATTAAACATTAAAAAACTAACGATATCGACATGATTTATAACACAACAAATAAAAATAAGTTTCTACAAATACACGGGTTTTAACTCAAAAAAGAATTCGAAACTCGACATCGCACAAAGTTGCACGATTATTTATAAGACAGCTGTGTGCTTTGTTAACTTTCGAACATAAATTAAAACGGCAATAAAAATACTATCTCTGCCTAAAAAGTCGCGGCACAAATCTCATTCGCTACAAAATAATCGAAACGAGACGAGTGAACGTTAATAAAGCCGTAATAATAAATATAGCCTGAAACCTTTCGGGGGTGGAATTAGAGCTAAGGGAAAGAAAATTGCAGAAGTCCCTAAGGAGCTACTGCCGATGCGACAGCTGCGGGGTCTAATGTCCCTTCTATTTTATCTACTGATCGAGAAATATCCTCACGTAAAGACAAAGATATGACAATATCATCGCTTAATACAGCACGAGCTTATACCCAACAGATGTGAACATTTGACGAACAGATATCGTATAAATAAACCATATTTGCTTTTACAACCCATATAATGTTATTAGTTATTTAACATGGTGTGAATTTACGAATAAGCTGATTCGTTTTTATTCTCGAAAAATATAAGATACTTACAGTTATTTCAATAGATATAACACCATTATTCAATGTCGCATCCGGTAAAACCCATTGATTTATAGTCAATAAAAACTATAATACCAAACATAAAACGAATTAAACAGTATCTGATTGCTATTCAACGATACTGTTGCGCAAGATTCGATGACAGTCACCAGTTTTATGGAGAATACGTCGTAAAAGTCTATTAATATGAATGGGCTCCAATTATTTTTACGATTCGCGTTTTGTTGCAAACGGCTCGAAAAACTTTACGATTGGGCTCCCTTGATTGTGTTTGTGCTGCGCCTTTATAATTCGAAGGCGCGAGGGCGTTTTTGAAAAGCGTTCTGAATTCAAATTTTGACAGATGTCGCACGAGCTGTCAACACCTGAGGTAAAGTAACTGGCAGAGTTGTTGTTAAGAATAATAGACAAGATAGACGAAGGATTAAGAAGAGATATCCCCGGGATGCGAATGCTGCATTAGTTGGCAGCATCAAAACAGTACACTTATTGCATGTCAATGACCCAAAGCACTTGGAACCGTGCCCAGCATTTTAGCTTTAACGCTGCAGTTTAGAAAACTTCAAATTAGGAATGAAATAGAACACAAAATATTAAATTTAAACAAATTGGAACTTGCTATTTGGCTGCATCTAGAATTTGAACTTTAAAGATCCCAAATACTTTAGCGCTGACGTTTTTATTTTTCGTTGATAAGTATGTATATTCTTGAGCGGTTGCTACGTTATAATGAATAATTTTCAAGAATTTTGTATTAAAGTAAGTTTTTTTTAATCCAGGAAACCCGAATACTGCTAAATAAATGAAAATTTATTTAAATTATTGCATTATTAGTCTAGGCACGTTGGCAAGTCTTTTGGAATCCAATCACGATACGAACATTTTTTTCCGCAAATTCATTTATGAGCAGGAACTTTATCTTTTACATGAAAAGTATTGATTTAACTTTCTGTTGAAGATCTACTCCGTTTGATGAATAAAATTCTAATAAAATTATAATCATAGAGGTGTAATCGTAATCAAAAAAATGGTTATACTTATCTTCATGAAATAAAAATTTAAGGAATTTGAGATAATATAAATAAACCCCTACTGATGTTCTTTGGTATCGATCGACTATTCAATATCTTCAGAGAGTAAAACTCTAATCTTAGCCGTATCATCTGATGTTAATATTTCATTTAATGTTTTCGAAACATAACGATGAAGCAATTACGACTTTAAACGGGTGCGCGAGCGCCGAATGATTTCATACATCCAATGTTTACTTTGTGCAATTACTTTATTTATCTCTCACGTTTTAAAATTCCCCCTTTCCTTATAAATCTCGGGCAGATTAAAAGGCACTTAACAGAAATAACAAACACGTTTAAATATGGATCAAAAGTATCGTTTGTGGTGTACCGCCTCCTTTAAGAAACTTTTTAAAAACGTATCTTTTCTTCTTTCATTTTCGATTTTGGAATGTGCGTGTGAATGAGTGTGTAGTAGATAGAGCCGGGCTGTCTAACAGATCATATGAGCCGCCTGAATGCGTCTTATTACATTTTTATCGACTGTATCAGTCATAAAATGCTAATGAACGAGCATTTCGGTCCAAACATCCGAGTCCAGGATTCAAATGACGGCATAAAACGTAACCTGAAGTGGACACTTCGTTGAAATGAAAACGTAATTGTGCTAGGTGCTTTCAAAACAAGGAGGTAATTCGACCGGTTGTAATGGCCGCCGAGATAGCGTTCTGTTTTTAAAAGCTCATTTATTGTGTGATACTGGCCTTCTTACTCTTGCCACTGTCCATTTATACACAAATTTAGAAAAATGCAACAACTACTTACCTTTTGAATACACCAAGTATGCACTGTTAGCTTTAGTTTTCAGGCGGTAAATCTAGGAAAAATCTTAGTAGCAACTGATGTGTGTAGAGCAAATATAATACTTTATATTTATAGTAATGAATATGTATAATTTAATTTTTCCCTGCAAACAGTGACCAAAACTGCTTTGTATCCGGATTTAAAATCTGTGAAATAATTTTCTTTCGAATTTCCATGACATCGCAAATAACAACTTCAAACACTCTACAACCAACTTTCACCTACTAAATACGCTTGATGCGTTTTATATGATACCTGCTACCTAATATTAGTCTTCGAACACATAATTTAAACCATTTATATATTGAATACTACTTCTGATCAACGTTTTATTGGGCCATAAGTTGACGAAAAACGACCAAAACGATTTTGAAGTGTCTCAACGTTTGGGTCTCGAGTAGATGTGTTTTTTTTTGTTCGTTCGGACGTTATCGGTGACTGATGGAGCCATTTTCGAAAATAAATCGACCCTTTCGGTACTTCTTCGAGAATGTACGACCACTTACATAAATATATTATCGAAGTAACGCTCGCTCAGGCATCGGTTCAAAAGGCGGGCCTTATCTCCGACTAACAAATATTCTTCTAATAGGAAATAAAGTATACACTTATAGGTGTAGTTTAGGGTTTTAAACATCCTGTTATATCACTAACACGTGAAGTTTCTTATGTAAACAATTAAAAAAGAGCCTCGTAAGCCGTTCGTTTCCGGTTTATTGGTACTTACACGAACTAATAAAAGATATATGAGTAGGCTTTAATAATAACTAGGTACTATTTGGAGTTCTCAGTATTTTCGGCCAGTGTGTATTGTTGCGAGAAAGACAAGTTAAAAAGAATAAAACTGCACAGTCAGACATTTTAATAAAGGAACACATTTTTGCTTTTTAATTAAAACATTGCAGGCAAAGATTTAATTCAGCCAGTGCTGTGGGCGGCAGACCGAGTGCACTTATTTTATTTGTGTCGCCAAACTCGCCAAACGTATAGCACTATTTCAGACATAGCTTAAAATGTTTGTTGGAATTGTGTTTTTACAAAAGAAAAGGTAACTTACCGCGTCGTGTTAGAGTTGAAAGTGGTTTATTTACTTCTACGGAATCGTTTTGCATCCTGAATAGACTGCGTCTGTTTCGGTTAAAACTGTAGGTAGTGGAACAACTTCTAAACTCAAAATAAGATATTATTTTTATTTAAATGTTTTTTATAATATAATTCACACATTTTTATGTTTGTATACCTGTTTTTGTGGCTACCGAGACGCTTTAATGTCATACAATGGGCCATTGCGATTAGAGATAAGTATGCATACCGACTATGAGTTAACCTAGAGTGTGCTTATGTCAAATGACATCGTTGTGTCACATTGACACTTTATGCCGAGAAATAATAAACGTGCATTTATTTATTCTTTATTATTTTATGGTTTTGTTCTAGGAATAAAAAACTAAATCGGTTTTAAGCTATTGCAGACTATAGTTAATGTAATTCAAAAGTTTGCATTGACAATCTTGCAAAAGTTATAAGTAACTGACTTATAATACTCGATATAATAATAATAATTTATAATATAATCTGCCACTGTCCCTACCATACGATTACATATATAATGAAAACATTGAAGATAATTAAATCGAACATAAATGTCATTTACGATATAATTTGACCTATTTATCATGGATGAAGTCATAAATTTTATCCTGCACAGAGACCATATTATAACACATAATCAGCATATAACTTTTAATATAAAAGGTCTTTAATAACACAATCAATGTTCTGTAATCTTTATATAAACTAAGAATATATAGTGTTCTTATATGTTTTTAATATAACTAAATTATCAACATTTAATCAATGTTATGATAATGCGTCATTGGTCAGATAAATAAGTTTTATTAACATTATTATACAGTTGTTATATTATATAGTTTAATGGTCAATTAACCATCAAAATTGAATAATAAGCGTTACGATAGTAGATAATAATAATATAAGAACCTTGATAACAATTTTATTTATTTAATTATATGAACTTAATTAAATCTTTGTTCTAATTCAACATTCTTCCAGTAGGCATTAAAGTAATAAAAAAAAATTAGAATAATTCTAACTTTTTTCGGTTTCCCTCGCAATAGAATGATTTTTCCCGTGGGAATAATACAATTTTCCCGCATTTAAAGTACTTTTCAATAAGTATTCCATATTGTATTCCATTATACTAAATTCAAATCAAATCAATTCTGTTACGCCGTTTTTTGCGTTATTGAGAAACCAAATTGCAAGCTTTGTCATTTCTATGTAACCAAGTTTTATTTAAAGAGTAACAATAAATACACACGCAAGATATAATAACCAGGAACACATGTATTTTTCCCAACACTAAGAAATATTAAATATGCCTGTCATATAAATATTCTAGTCTCCGGAATGTATAAATCGTGACGTCACCTAGGCGTGCGCAGTGTCATTCTGGATCAAAGATCTCTCCGCTCCAGCTCGCTTGTCACACTGCACTGAGTTTCATAATGCGTGCCTAGGGTTAACACATCTTATGTCTTGACAAACTTCTCTAAAAATATATAAAACGTGACATTATCAAAAGGTGAGCGAGCGCAGAAAATAACATGAAAGAAAGTAAAAAAACGTTTTTGTAATTACTTACTCATAAACATTTGTAGTAGGTACTTAATCAATTTATTGAATTCTTCATATTGGGTATGAACATAATTATATATTTAGCAATTCACACAAAATTATCCACAAGATAGGTATTACTTGTTAGAAACTGTAAAATTATTTGGTTACGAAGCCTGTTTAGTATAGTTCCTAAAACTTCACCATGCTAGATTCACATACATCTTTTTCTTCTTACATAGGATCAGTTAATTTTTCCAGTGGCAGCCCTATAACCAAGGCAATGTCCCCCCTACAGTAATGCAAACAACTGGCCACTTGATTTAAAAGGAGTTGCAAACGGCAAGAATACTCCTTTCATACAATATAATGAAATGAACACTGTTATAAACTGGTATATGTTTATATCAAATAGTAATATGTAACGGTAACTTTAGTGTTTCCTTGTTAATTAATTTATTTTAACGACAAATATAAACACACAAAAATATCATGTTTGAAAGAAAATTTCTATTAAAAAAGGAAAGGAAACGGTATAGATCCATTAAAAAACGGGTTTTGTTTTTCTATTTATTTTGATTCCTAATTTGATTCAGCCATTTTTGGCTCCAAAAATGGCCTATTAAACCACGGGAGGCGTTACATAAATAACATTAAAACTAGACTGTAATGATTCTATTACATGTTTAGATTTCTAATGTGTCTGTTTTATACCTCTACACATATTACAACCAGTTTAAAACACATTGTATATTTTTTAATTACATTTATTACTCTAATTATACTTTAAACTTTAAAATTTAGTTTTCGAATAATGCTAATATAAACATTAAAACGGTCTAAGGATTAGTTGCAAAATTTCGTGTAATTAATGATGGAGTGTTTAATTTTTAATTCTAATGAGGTGATAATACATTAAATATGTTTCAAATGGTAAAATAAGTAGTAATGTATGTATATTATTAGTAGTCAAAATATTATTTTGTGACGGTATTTTAAAAGACATTTGTAGACACTTTTTAATTTGATCTACTATATAAATTAAATTTTGCTTAATTTTAAGATTTAAATGATATTAAGGTTTAAAAATTTATTGAAAACATGATTTATTAAGTAACATCGAGAATTCTTAACCCTGGACAGGGCAGCGGTAGAAACTTTTAAAATTACGTAACCGGTTTCAAAGCGGCCATTTCCATACACAGATTAAATATATCAATAATAAATAAGGCTGAGTCTTGAGAGATTTATTATAAAAAAGAAAATAAAACTTCATGTCGTAAGTCCTTCGGGCGGTATCTTACGTTATCTTGGCCATGCATGTCCTAATTCAATACAAGCGAATTTGAACTCTAAATCCCTCACAATAACGTTCAACCGTTTATCTGAAGTGATTAAACAAATGCGTTGCCATTGCTCTTAAAGATATATTGAATCTGCAGCGGGGCGTCTTTTTAAGTGTTTTATTAAATATTCGAATACGGAAAATAAGTATTAACATTTAAAACCACTCGGTATTATCAGATTCAGAAGCCTTCCGATTAAAAAACAATGTGAGTGAACGTTATGTTTATAGCGTCCTGTTAGATCTAATCTTTACTATGGAAAATATTTGACTATTAAAAAGATAAGCGTTCGCAGGTACTCGTTGTTTCTGTCTCCCCATGACACAGAGTTGCATTCAATAATGGAAGCCAGCTGACACGGGAGGTGCCCGAACAGTCGTTACCATGGCAACCACTTCGAAGGGTGCCCAACCTGCTTCGCTAACACATTACTACAACAAACAAAAACGACACAACGCAGCCCCCTCTACAAACAGATTTGAACCCTAACCCCATTACAGTAGGATCCCTTTTACGCATCAACAAACACCTTTACGGTTTTCTACTTTCGGAGCGTTATCAGGATGCGTGTATTGTGTTTCGGGTTCCATCTTTGCTTTTTAAAATTAGGCTGGTCGATCTCATTCCTGCACATAGAGTTTTATCTATCCGTCCTTGTCTAACCGCATGGCTAAGCTGTTCTATCTGTCGTTGATTTATGATCGTTTAAACAGTTTTTTTTTAGTTTTTGTTGAAATAAGCGCAGCTCGTTAATGTTATTGTGGCCGTAAAAAGGCAGTTTTAATAATTTATTAGGCATATTAAAAGCCACATCTGATTTTTAAGTTGACCACATGATTTATCATGTTGCAATATTTCTCAAACAGTATTCCAGCTGATTCCAGCGGATAATTCTATAGGTATAACATTTTATGTGCCTATAGAGTTAAAATTAATTATTCGCAAATGTTCTCTACCTAAATTCAAAGTCTATGTAAAACAATTAGAATCAGTATTTGCAAATGTTTATGTTATAGCAAAATTAGAAACGACAATTCTTGAAACAATAACACTTTTGTTGCCGATTCATTCTACCGCAACATTGGCAACAAACGACGAAAAAATTACAAATAAAATTTTATTTCGCGGTCACTGCAACATTACTACAAATCTATTGTTGAACAATGTAGAAAACTCTTAACAAATTTATATCTTTCTATTTATACGTATTGAAAGAATCAAGATTAAAATTATATCTATGTTTTACACAACCTACACATTCCACAGCATGTTGTTGGCCCACTATCAATTTAACACATGACAGGAAAACCATTTATCTTACCTTATTTATTAACCAACTTGAAAACCTGTCTCAAACGCTTTTTAGAACACGCTTACCTGTCTATGTATTCGATTTTACGAGTGATACCGAATGAAATATTTTATATAATTAAAATAATGGAGCGTAAAAATCAATTTTGAGTTTCGAATCGTGACACTGGCTGGCAGCAATGACTGTTGCGTGCAAAGGGTTAACTTTCACAAATTCGGAGAAATAGAAAAAGTTACACCTCACAATGTATTTAGAAAGTTGCGCAACCCTTACGGTTTCTAGTGTTTTTTGTTACTATAGGAACTTTGTTGCGGCGATTCTATTGTTTGTTTTAGACAATGTTTTTTAACCCTTTCCCACTAAACAATGTCTGTAACCGATCCTTTCTCATTTCAAGTTTCGACGGAATCAATTCGAAGTTTACGTAAGCGGCTACGTTCTATCAACTACAATTTTTGCTCGAATATAATCTAAAACACGCGAAACAGTAGCAAGATAGTTCTAAAATTAACTTTACGAGAATCATAAAATATTAATGTGCCATTAAAATCTAAGGCGGTATAAAAGTGAAATTTAATGGGTTGTTCAAACCTTCGCTTGGCGAAACCGAACAAGAACTGCATCCGATGATATATGAACCAATAAAATACCATTAAATGGCATATTAAAAACAATGCCACATAAATTATATTCGCAATTACTGAATATTATAAGTTCGGTCGTAAATATTAGTCTCCGTGCTATTAACGACTGTGCACAGGTACCTACCGCCCTCGGCAAGGTTTAATAGAGTTTTGTTCTAATTATTTGCATTTACTTTCAGGTCCCAACGGCTGTCCCCGACGGCGAGGCCGCCAGACCTACACCAGGTTTCAGACGCTAGAACTAGAGAAGGAGTTCCACTTCAACCACTACCTGACGCGCCGGCGCAGGATAGAGATCGCGCACGCGCTCTGCCTCACCGAGCGGCAGATCAAGATCTGGTTCCAGAACCGGCGCATGAAGCTGAAGAAAGAGCTCCGCGCCGTCAAGGAGATCAACGAGCAAGCGCGCCGCGAGCGGGACGAGCAAGAACGCATGAAGCAGCAGCAGCAAGAGAAACAAGCGAAGATCGACAGCCAGCACCACGGGCACCACGTCACCCACCACCACGACCCCATGAAGATGCCCGTCGACAAAGGCTCCAACGACATCCTCAAAGTGAACAAAGTACCCACGTAAAGTGCGGGATTCACGCCCTGACTGATTCTGTAACATAGTGTGAATACATAAACGGTGTACGTCCAGGAGGAGCCGCGGGCGCGAGTAGTCCTTTTGTATCCACTAGTTTTATTTTGCTCTGATTTGTGCGATCGTGGTGAGGTAATGTGACTTTAGTTTGATGTTCCTTTAGTGCGGGGTGTCGATCGAGAACAGGCTGATGTGCTTTAAGCATTTATTTTGTTGCCATAAACCACAACATACATTGCAATAATATTTTACTAAAATTTACAAAAAGTGTTAGTTTTACTCTAAGTTTAGAGTAAGATCGAGTTTCGGTGTTGTTAGATAAGATTTAAAATCTGTGAATCTCATAGTATTTATTGCTACCACATTAATCCATTATGTTATATTTTTTATAAATAGATACTATATTATGTACATTTTGATGTATATTTTATTGAGTCCGCTTTGGACTAGTTATGTTTTGGTAGTAACTTTTCTTTATTAGTGATTAAAATTTTGTTGTCCTTTACTGGTTTTGAAAGATTTTATTTTTGGGATTAACATGTGATTTGTTTCAGTTGTATTTTCAAATTGTTGTATGATTTGGGAGTAATTCTGTTTTGCTATCAGTAATTTAGGCGTTGATATTAGTGCCCATACTTATAGAGTAAGTTTCAACTGTATATTTATATGACAAAATACGTATCGAAGTACAATTCATATAGTAACTTCTTCTATGTCGTCTGTCTGTTTGTCTACATGATAAACGATGAGTAAGAGGCGATATATTTATAATTATAATTAGAGTGGTAACATGTCCAGCTTTTGAATCGATCAACTGACTCGAACAAACATATATAAAGGCTACACATACCTACTAATATGTTCAAAATTATATACGTAACAATGATACACATATTAATTTACAATAATGTGACTAAAAGTAAATTTTACAAGTAATTATAAAAGTTGATTAGTTTAAGTGTAAAATATCTACTTAGTTTAATATAGGCTCGACTTTATATGAAGTATTGCTAAGAATATAACTTACTTACGGATACGTGGACGTATCTTAATTATAGGAATAGGCCACATTAATTAATATCATGAACAATCATGACCTAGTCTCTTCATATTTGATATTAAAATAGCCCGCCTAAGCCAAGAATAAAACGAAAATCTCGTTTCAATATTAATTAGATGCTTTTCTTACAGAAATAAAAAGTACATTCGGCACAAGTAAAATTCAATAATCAATTTGTGCCAAAGTTTTCGTACACAATAGCTTCTTCGGTACAAACACTGTCTAAATCCGAGTCCATGGAATTCCAGTCAATACGTAATCAGAACAAATATTAGGTAACAATTAGTATTAAAAGTCACCATTATACGTAAATAAATGTCAGGGTAGATATAAAAAAATGTTTAAAAATACTTAACTGTTGTAGAACGGGATTTCTGCTTAGTTTTTCATGAAGCGTCTTGTATTCTGTCCACTTTGGTATTAAACAATCTCAAATTACAAGTTCGTGGTAAAAAAATATTAAATGTCGTGATATCATTAGGAGAAAATAAGTAGTCAATAAAATAAGGCATAGGGCAGTATGATTCTCAAACTTTCCATCTTCCGATGAGATTCGCTTTAGAAAAAGTATTATAATTTAAAAAATGTAACGATCATAAGTACATAGACTCTCAAAATTTAGGTTTTTGATCAAATTGTACTTAACTAATTTTCGTGTAAGCTGGCTTTATTACTTTAAAATGCGTAGTTAATAAAATATGGTAGACATTTGTAATAAAAATTAGTATTGGATATAAAACGCTTAAAATTATTTAGTAGATGTCTACTGTAATACTTAGGAGATTATTGGATGCTTTTTTGACGTACACACGAGGTCAAAAGTGGAATTACAAACTGTGTGTATACGAATCGTTGTTTCCTGCATTTGGTATATAAGTAGCAGTTTGAGTTGTTCGGTTTTCAATTTTATTATGTCGTTGGGTCTGTGCAAATCTGAAATCGTCTGGAAACTTCAGCGGAGTTGGTCATTAAGTTTCGTTTTTAACAATAGGTGTAACTTGTAACATAGTTATAATATTGTACAATGTACGTCCATTGATTTATGTTATGTCTACATATTGTTTTTGTCTGACGGCAGTTAGGTATTACTCGTTTTGAACAATGTGACATTTACTGAATACATACAAATCTTTTCCATCCTTAATATTGTCTTGCCATATTACTATTATTTGTAGTCTGTAGGTTTAATTACCTATATGCATTAATATACCTATACTATTTATATACTTTAATTTTAAATCTAACGATAATCCCTTATTAGCGTTTTGAAACCCGTCATTATTGTCCTTGACATCTCAAATATTCGTTTAAAATAATTTTAGCTGTATGTACGTATAAACATCTATATTTTTTGAAATATAGTAATTGAAATTTGTCGTAACTATAAGAATTTGTAAATAATCGTGAAAGTTTTATGTGGCGCTATTATTTTCTGTTTATATTATTTTGTTTACGTTATATATTTATGTTGAGGTGTGAAGTAAGTATATAATTTGCATTTGACCACACTCATATGTTTTGGTTTAAAATTGATAAAAAAGCGTTCATTGAAATTATTTTTGTTAGACATTTTCAAGTGCAATATTTGGAAATCGCTGGTGGTCAGATGCGATTATGTACAACCGACGAAGGAAGTATATGTCTTCATGTTATATATTTGTGTGAATCTGTATACTTTCCTCTGTTGCTTACTGTACGGTACTCTGTGACTTTGTCGTGGTATATAAGCGAATAGTAGGGTGTTTATATAAGAAACCCGCATTCAATATTGTAATATTAATTTCGGAAATTCAAGAGAATAAAGAATTAATAAAACGAGTTATTTCTTTTATTTAAAATTTAACCTGCTGTAAGTGGGTAATAGGTATTAAAATAATAAAATGAAGGTATAAATTGTTTGGGTAACTAACACGTTACCCGATTTACTAGTTCCTATCCCAATTCCTAACCCGTTTTGAAGTAATATTCATTCTTTTTTATTATTAACGTTATTTATTATTGAACCAACGGACCTATGTGTCTAAATTTCGACAGTTTCATAAATATTACCAGCGCACATAAAACCCAAATTCAAACATTTAAAGGCGATGACGGGCTCTATTTGATCACCAAATCTATGAAAGATCTTTATTACTTTCTTTTAATATTATAAGAGTAATAATACAAAGAAAAACCTACACAATCACAACGCCTGATAACAATTCTGAGACATAACTTCCATGTTCACTTTTGCTTCCATTTATATAACTTCTTCTTGCTCCTGAAGCACTACTTACAACAAATCATAAAAAAACATATAAAATAATAACTGCTATTTCTTCATGACATCTCTACCAAATTCACCAGAGAACTCTATTAATAAACAGCACTGCGTTTAACAAATTTAGGCGTGACTATAACCTTACCTACTTTCGGGAATTTAATTCAAATCGGATTATTTTAATTAAAGACGAAATTAAATGTATAATAATAAAATTAATGAAATGGTTTTCAAATGACATCTAACTGCCTACAAAAACATCCTTCCTGTATAACTTCTGTTAACACAATGGTTTGGTTTCTACATTTGCATAGCGTTGCAAAACACCTTGTCTATCCTTACCACAAAAACAATATTAATTCCCACCGTAACTAAACATAAGGACTGTCGGCAACTCATTCTTATAACATTCAATGTCCCATAATTTACAAAATTAAAACTTAAAAAAACACCTTTAATTCTAAATGTCCCTAAATACCAATAACTTGTGTCGGCTCCCTACCAAAAACAAACCGTGAGTTATGTCTATAATGTATTCTGTCGTTCCGCCATTTTCCTTTCTCACTGTACACAGCGCCTGTCCAATAAATTTCAGATCTACAAAATTCACAAAAGGTGTGGCCCGTACCTTTGGAACCAAAATCGCGTAACGACATCACGCGTTTCGCTCGCAGTTACCTCGAAATGACATCAACGCGTTCACGGGATTATAGCCCTTTTGGGAGAGTTAAATCATTTTTTGCTGTCGACCTTTTGATAGTATGTCGCTTTTCAAAAAAAGACACCCCTATCTTGACAGTTAGTTTTATGGCGCCTAATATCTTGGAGATCTCAAAATTGTAATGGCAGTTAAAATTCACTAATGTTTTGTGTGAAAACAAACTGTATTACAAAACGATTAGGAGATTGAGTACTTATTCCAAATAATTTTAAAAGGGATGGTATGTATTTGTCATAGTTTGAAAAATGTTACAGCTTTACGATTTTATGGTATGATATGCTTTAATTGTTAAACTAAATCTTTTTTTTCGTTTAAAAAATCCATTAGAGTAGTTAAGAAAGTAAGTAATATTTTAAAATAAAAAAAATTAAGATTAAAATGCAAAAAAAGACGAAACACACATAAACCGCGTTATAAATTTATCATTGATTCCTTTTGTGAGTGCAAAATTTTGGTGGTTACTTAAAAATCGAAGCAAAGCTATATTTTTATTTTCACCATTTGTCAGCTTCTCTGCTGAAGAGCTAATAAATTGTTATAAGATTAATCTAGATCGTTGAATATATTGTCAATTTTCATTTAATTTCCCTATCAATAATAAAACCCATAGTTATTTAGTTATACAAATAAAGGTACTCGTCCAGTAGGTAGTCGCGTGGTCGATGTAGACTGAACCAATTTCATGGTCTGTCGCGCTGCACCAACCCGGGGGTATCACGTGTCGTGGGAATTATACATTATACAACTAATTATACATAACGAAAACTATATTCTTACATCTATTTTGTTTAATGTGTGAATTATTATGCGAAAAACTTTAAAATTACATCTCTAAGTAATAAAATGTTTAAAAAAAAGCTGTTACTAGTTTATTTGTCCTTCCGAAGTAGTTAACGCGATCATCGATAGTAAGGTACATTTAAAATTGAACACAGTAAAGAAATTTTATTTTTATTATATATTTTTGTTTAAAACTTTAGAAGCAAGATGTAATTTGGTTTATTGTATACCTAAATAAGATACCTACCTACTTGGTTCTATACCTATAAATACTTTTTTCTTTTTCATCTAAGAACTTAATAAATATTTTAATCCCTACTTATCGTTATTTATTATTTTGCAAATAAGGTTTAAATCGTAATTTTTCTTCGTAATTTTCTAAATTCCTTATAACCCTATAGATTTCTTACTGTATAATATTCAGTTAGAAATTTAAAACATCGACACGTAATACCCCCCATTTGAATCGCGTATACCTACTACTGACAACGATTGACTCACAAACTATCTGGTATCGGAACAAACACCATTCTACACTATATCCACTGTATATAGTGCGCTTTTATTATAGCTAACTGTTTTATCAACCTCGCGGATTCAATTGTTTAAAGTTATACTCAAAAATATTATATATTTTTTAAATATAAATAAACACCGACTCAAAGGTTGTTATGACTTAGTTAATGACAGATACACTAATTAAATATTGTAAAGTTTAATTTTAAATTAATAATAACGAGTTAAATAATTCAAATTGTATTTAGGTATAGGTACATAGTAAAAATTAGGCAAATCAACACGTTAAACACGTAACACTTTTTTTATTAACTTACCTAATGCAATTTTACAATATATTTTATTACAGGTGCTAGTTTTATTTTGTTTGTCTGTTTGATGTTTTGTTGGTACTTAGATTTTGCCAAGATTACCTATACTTATTTATATCTTAATACTGGTTTATCTAATAATATCTATCTAATTACTTACTATGAATACTTGCCTTAAGCATAGATATTAAATCTGCCAATATAAAAGAAGTGTAGGTAAAAATCAGTTCAGTAGTTACAGAGTTTACCTACCCATAACATCCAAACTCCAATATTACCTACTATATTCATGATAGAAGATCGAAGTTCCTCGATCATCATTACAATATAACGTTGAAGCTCAAGACTAGCTTCAAAATTGATTCGAATTCTACTCAATTTCAAATATCCCAAATGGTTCCTCAGAACCTCGAGTATTTCATCGAAATTCAAAAGCGAGTTCGAATATTTAAAAAAATGGAACGTCAAATAAAATTCTAGAGCCTCTATTCAGCCAGTATCCAGTAATTTCTGACCGGTAGCGTTTCGCAGGCGGTTTGCGACTGCGCGAAAACTTGTTAATGGCCACATTGATTTTGCAGATAGAAGCCAGGTCGGGGCTTGCAAGCTCTCCCTGCAATATCCGAACATACTACTAAACAGTATATTCTTGATACATTGACGTTTCGGAAGCGAAAGCTTATAGGAAAGGTAATAGATCAAGCGCAATGTAACGCGAATGTAGAGATGTGGGTTTTAAAGAAGCATCAATGCAATGATATAGTAGGAAGTACGTACTCGTTGAAAGCGATGTAATAATAAGTAGGAATCTACGTGCATTTTTTATTATGTATATAATTTTCCGAATTTCATTGTATACATTCTATAAAATAGGTACTAACTAATTATTTTCTGACATCGGTTTTGATATTAATTCGGCTTAAAATTTTCAAATGCTTTCGAAACTTCGCCCCCACAGTTGGTCTAAAAACAAAACCAAATCAAATTAAACCAAGTCGGATTCTTTGGCCAATAAATTAGTTGGTATTTAATTGGATGGCGTTACATAACAGATCGTTGGAATAAACCCGAGTACACAATATATAGGCGTTATTCGTACACTTAACTATCCGGCAAAAGTTATAGCGCCGATGCCTCGTTTGAACGCTTGGGCGAGTGTTTTATTAGAAATTTTGGTAGAGGCAAGTCTTACTAGTTTATTTTCTTATTTATTATACCTAGTACCTACTCTTATTAGCTTTGGATGAAGTTCAGCTTAAATTTTAATTTGCGAAAGTTCGAATCAGATTCTTTAAGAAGAAAATTTTCTTAAGTAGGTACCTATGACTCACAAATATAATAAATTTGCCGTGTGTCAGTATTCTTAGAACTGCCTTGAGGTTTCTCTCAAGGTTACTAAAGAAAAGTAGTCATTCTACTGCGAATGGTCCTACAAACTAATTTACATACCTATTATTATAATCGTGATAATTTACAATGGAAAAGTAAGCGATTATAACAACTTAACTAGCTTCAAGAAAGGATTTTAAATCCGTTTTTAGACATTAAAACCTATTAATTTTACTTTTACAGAAAAAAGAAAAGCTAAAGGAGGTCAAGAACTTAACTTACCCCTAAGTCATTACATAGTATAAATCCAAGTCGCTTATTCTTTCTGTTTGTATGTTTGTCCGCTAACTCCTTCTAAACCAGTTGAAGGATTTTAATGCGGTTTGCACAATCCTTTAGGTATTTTTAAAGTTTTTTTGAGTTGTCCAAAATTCAATGTTTCGGGAACTAGTCGCCCAAAATTACACCATTGCGAAGCGTGGGCGGGTCACTAGTATTCTGATAAGTCTAAGTTAACAAACTCACTGAATCTTATTAGTATAGGACAAATTGTAAAAAATGTAATATTTGACTCTTCTAATATAAGTATTTCGAGATTATTACTACGACAAAACTAAATAAGCTTCAATCCAGTAACTCGCCTAGTCCAAATGAACTACATCAGCCGATTTAAGCAAAAATAGCAAGAGCTCTACCAAAATTCATTTGGCACCTGATTTCAAAGACTTGCGTTGGTACTGGGAGGTCTTTTCTAATTGGTTGGTTTAGTTGTATATGTGTGCGTAGGGTGGGAAGATGTATACAGGTGGGTTTGTTAATGTCTGCGTTTGGTGCACCCAGTAATAGTTAAGTTAGATCTATAGATGCTGTTTTAAGTACATTTGCTCGTAAAACTTTGTCATTAAGGTGCATATTATTAATTTACCTACTCTGGAAAATGTTTAATAAAGAATAGGAGTAACTCAAATTTAAATAATGTTTTGAAGAATTTTGAAAAACGAAACCTAAAGAAAAATAGCGAAGATATAAAGTAGCAGCGCTCCGAAACAGTTTTCATTACGAACGCTTTTCCAGAACTTTCAGCTAATATTTCAAGTCCAACAAAGTACTTACGTAACTCCCAATTTTATTTGTTTCAATAAATTCCAAGATACTTTTCAAAACGATTGTACTGCGACAGAGGGTCCGTTCATCGAACGAATTTTACTCAACTTATCATAAAAGTCCTACATCAAAACGCTTCACATACCAAAACCAACTCTATTCCATTACAATTAGGTTGAATTTGTTTTGTGTGTTCAAGCGCTTAAGCTTTTAAGCGTCATTATGTGTTTACAAATCCCAGAACTAAAAGGTATTAAGTGGTTGAATTCGTGTAAGCGTATACGACGTTTAGCAATGCTGTGCACACAGCCTTATCTCGTCTGTAGCGAGGTGATTTACTATAATTAGAAAGATAGCAGTAGAGATGCCTTTGTTATAATTTTCCAGGCTTTCCCGCGCAAACTCATGAAAATGTGCGCCATTTTGTAATGTGCCGTGTTTTTTGATAAGGGTATTAAAATAACGAGCTTATTCGGACCGTTCTTAGCACTGTGTAATGGAGATAGGAAGGTTATTTTATAAACAAATATATACGCTGCCATATAAAGTACGAAATCCAAAAGTTACCTATAATATGCTTATTACATTTTTGAAGAACAAGACTTTTTTATTTTTTGAAAAATCCCTTTTGTCTACGTGGGTGAATAAATTTACTTTTGAAGGATAATTAAAATCCATTTTGTAGTTTATGAGTAGGAAGAACTTACAAACAAAACAACTAGAATAGCGACTTGGGATTATCCTACTAATATTATAAACTAGTGGCCGCCCGAGACTCCGTTCGCGTGGAAGACGGTTTCCCGTGGGAATGAGAAGTTTTCCCGAGGTAAAAAGTACCCTATGTATTATTCTGATGTATAACCTATAGGTATTACTGTCAAGTTTCATCCAAATCCATCCAGTATTTTTTACGTGAAAGAGTAACAAACATCTATACATCCATACATACTCACAAACTTTCACGTTTATAATATTAATGGGATTGTCATTGTAAAAATGTTATTCTAAGTCTGTAAAGACAAACACAATAATAAATCTGGTTTAATAATTTAAGCTATGCCTAGATGAGGTGTTGGTACTGATTTTTTCTTTACTTACCATTTTTTTTGTTATTTGTAACTAGATATATTTTAATACAATACTAATTTGATGTTTGTAAGCGTTATGAACTCTTCCAGGCGTGTAGGCGGGCATAAAACGCGAAGGTACAACACCAGGATAAACAAATTTGCACCCATTTTGTCGGCAAAGAGAACATTTTCAGACGCCATTACTGAAAATTCAGCATTATTATAATACTGCCTCCGCCTTTTTGAGCATTTCACAGAATTTCCAGAGGTTTTTTGCTGCTACTTATTTGGGTATTTTTTAAATATTTTTACACTAAAGTCTTTAAATTACTATTCGTAAGTAAAACAGTAAAGGAAATGTTTGTAGGTCACCTAAACTTTTTAATTGGCCATGAAAGTAGGTGTTAAAGTAACGTAAGTGCCAAGTCAATTTTTATAGGATTAAAGACTCATTTAAATTTTACTTGAAATAAAAAAACGAGTTTTTATTTTACCCTGGAATGCTCCTTAAAATGTAAACGGGTTGTGTCCAATTGTGCTTCCTACATTTTCTCAACGAGATTCATAATTCCTTTATTTAACACTTAAAAAACGTAAATAAATAAAGCTCCAATTGCATATTTTATTGTTGTCTTTTAAACACCAAATTTTTACATGGGTACCTACCATTGAATATTATTATTTTTTTCCAGAAAACGAATAAAACAGAGAGCTAGAATTTTAATGAACTTACTACTGGAATTCAATATTTTTTAATTATTTATTTATTTATAATTTATGCATTTACACAATGACAAGAAAAAGATACCTAATACACAATAAAAACAGACAAATCAATATGTAGAAGTTAGTGCCTAACATGTCAATATTTTGGTTGGTTTAGCGTTTTCTTAAAATAAAAAAAGTTTATTCGTTTAATAATATTTTAACTTAAATTTTAAATAACTACTTTGATCGTTAAAACCTGTTCAAAACTCTCACTTTAAATGTTTTTCTTTTACATTCCAAAAATCCCTGAGTCTTTGAAAAGTCTTGAAATAATCTCTGTTAAAGACTTCGTAGACTTGAAATACATTCAATTGCCCGGAAAATCAGTTAGATTTCACGAATGCGCCCTTTCCTGCCCTCTCTTTCACGCTTCACACTTTTTCTAAATGCTCTTTCCATGTAGGTACCTATTTACCTTACTATATGTAGGTATATTAAATTAATTCAATGATACAGAAAAAAGTAACAAGTATGTAATCAAGGTTAGTAAGCAACCAACCAAGCATTAAGAGAGGTTTTAACTTAACTTACATTTACTTTAACTTAAAGCACACTAACTTAACCAAGCAGGAAGAGAGTAGAAGAACCTAAATTATCAAGGTAGTAGTAAAATGTCTTATTCTAAAAGGTGCTTGGTCTAATGGCTCACAGTGAATAATAAATTATTTCAAAACTAACTACCTAGTTAGCTTTTAATTTTGAATATTGCAATCAATTTTAAAATGTCGTCCAATCAGTCCATATATTTTTGCCTACCATTTATTATTAATCCATTCGACTTTTAAGACCATTAGCGGCTTCATAAAAACCCACAACAAAGGACAACCACCAGTCACCTGGTAAAGCTTTATGTCCTCATAAACCATCACAAGCACCCATAAAAGCATTATTACCTATTAATTTCACACTGAATTAGCAAAACACACAATAAAACTTTAACATTTGCTTGATAGCTTCAATTTTGTTATAAGCGCCATCTATGAGTGGCGCGCGGAAACATGCAAAGAAAAGATTATATAGCTTTTGCCCCGAGTTTACGACATCGTAAAAGTATGTCGTAAAAGGGCACGCACACGCCCTCTCTTAATCGTTCAGGAACCGATATTGTGGTGAAGCCTCAGGATAGATTACTTTGGAAATAGGAATAACTCAGCTATTGGATGTTTTATGAACGTTGTCGATTGATTACTAAGAATTTTACGAGCGTTTTCATTGTAGATATTTACGTCGTGCCTTGTTCTATGGAAAACACGCACGCCGTTCTGCCGCGGATGATTTTGTCATAATCATACGCATGTAAATTAATTTGACCTATAAAATCAGAATTGCTATAAACACAAGGCAAATACATATAATCAATATTTACAACAATACTTTGTTTACCAGAAAATAAACGAAAACCGTAAAACTACATTTTTATTTCCAAATAATTTGTACCAATAATTTTCACCCAAATCAAATAACATTTACGACAACTAGTTAAATTAATAAAATAAAAACAGTTAACGCCTCAATACGGACCCTTTTAATCGTATTTTTTTATTGACTCGTGTCTTTTAAACACAGAAATTTATGGTCACTCAAACTGGTAAGGATTATTCAACACATCGTTACTATTTTATGACTGCAATGAAAACAACGACTTTTTTTTGGCCTTTCCTTGATAATTTATTGTATTAAAATAGATTTTGCATAATCGTTGACCGTATAAACTGTATTTCGACGGTAGTAACAGTGAAAATTCTAGATTCTTCAGTTTCTTTATTTTTCATTTATCTATGTGCCTGTTGGTACCTTTACAAAAGTGGGTTAGCAATTTTCTCAATTCACGAAAGAAACTTATCGATGTCGCGGTGACCTACCTACATAAAATGCATCAGTCCTAAATGAAATGATTATAGAATCGTTGCGATGTCTTTGAAATTATGTTGAAATAATTTGGATTTTTAGCTCTCTGAATTTTAGTAACTACCACAAACCCCTCGATAACGGTTTAATAAATTCAGACTTACCTAATTCTAAATTAAACTTCTAAAATTTCTATCATTTAGGTACGCAGCAATTGTATACGGGTTATCATTTTACTATTTTTACTCTGTCAAACTGTTTGCGCAGGCAAGTTTAAATAATTCCTTAGCGCATTTCACCCAATTTTGCAGTCATGTGGACTAAATTTAGTGAGACAATACTTGTCTTTAATCTACCTACTAAGTATCAGTAAGTGTATTTTTGATTATGTTAGATAGGATTTTCAGAATAGGTCTCAATATCTTTTTTCTGCTCAGAATAAGGTTTAGGCAATAAGTAGAAATTGTGGCTGCCCGAGGCTTAAAAATTGCTACATAAACATGAAGTTAAATGTAAATAAGTATTTAATTTACCTACTACTTACACACACAGTTTAGGTTACTCACGATGAACATTTACTTATCTAGAACATATCAAGTTACCTAGATTGGATACTTTAGTGAGGTAAGTATACATATAGGTACATCACAAAACACTTTTATTTGCTACTAGCTTTCCGCCCTACGGTTTCACCCGCAACAAAATGGCTTTTCCCGTGGGAATGAGGTTTTTTCCCGCAGTAAAATTATCGTATTATCTTCTTCCTTGGGTGTCGAACTATCTCTATTCCAAAATCAAGACAATCGGTTCAGCCGTTTTTACGTGAAGCGAACATACAGACAGACGGACAGACAGACATACACATTTACCCATTTATATTATAGTAAGGATAGACCTACAAAAAAGCCCTTCGCAGTAACTATATATATCTTAAGTGAAAGCCATGTTAGACTATACTGCACATAGGTGCAATGCTTGTGATTAGGGGGCTGCAGTGCTTTACAATATTATTACGTTGTTATAAAGGGTTTCCACGCGAACGAAGACTAGTTTCACCATAACTTCAAAACTAAACGTCCAATTTTAATCATTCAAAGACCAGATATTATCTACATAAACTGTACTTAGTAATGAAATAATTTATTGTGATAAGGATTAATAGCATGAGTAAAATTAACGCGTTTAAATGTAGTCCAAAAAAAATTCAAGATTTTTTAATAAAAAAATGGTTGTTGTGCCTCACTCGACATAGATAAGTATAGTGTGTCGCGGATATTTTTGTAGATATTTATAAGATGTACAATTAATTAGAACATTTTATGGTTATATCTTTTATAGTTAAGGCAGCGTACGTAAAATAAGTAACTTTTCTGGTTGATTTTTACACCTTGTGCCCGAAAAACCCAAATATCTTACGGAACCCTATTTTTTCCAAAATAAAATATAACCTATGTTACTCGTGGATAATGTAGCTTTCGAATAGTGAAAGAATTTTTAAAATCGGTCTAGTAGTTTTTGAGCCTATTCGACACAAACAAACAAAGTTTTCCTCTTTATAATATTAGTAGAGATAAATCGTATGTAAACCACTTTTTTTTTCTGTAGTTTTGATCAATTATCATTCTGCAGGGATTTTTTGAACCTAATATTTAAACACAGTGAAACGTAGGAAAATAATGGAATAAATAGTAGGTATTTACTAGTAAAAATCCTAATTTACTTGTTATTTCTTTAATAAATATATTAAATACGAATTCATAAAAATAATAATATTAGGTCACAGCCTTTATGCCTGCGTCCATCTATATGAGCACAGGTACCTTCTTATATTTATTATCTTTAATTTTATACCAAAGCAAAATTTAATTTACTTAACGTTATCTTAAACGCCGATTAGGTACCTACTTATAACAAAAAAACAGTAGGTATGTAGAGATGTTTCCAATATTAAAATTTATCGATTAATTACCGATATTTAAGGTTTTTTTATGGTTTGTTCGAGACATCAAAAATATCCACGCAACCATATTTCAAATGGTTAGTTGTCTACACTTGTATCTTCTTTCTTGTGCTTCTTTGCACATTTTGGCAGTTCATTGTAATTTTTCGGATACTTCAATTGCCAAACACACTTAACACACATATTCGAAATATAAAAAAATATTAAAAACAAAGGTAGTTCTAAATATAGGTAAGAACTTGTGATATTTAATCGATAACAAATAGGTATGATAACAGATAATTATCAAAAATTAATATATAATATAAAAGTTTACTTACTTATAAATAGAATTAACGTAACATTTGTATTTTTGAAGTAAGTTGAAAATCTAAATAAAATAATATAAATAAGCCAATTTACTGATTTACAATCATAACTATTTCTGATTTTCTTTTAACCGAAGCTAAAAACAAAAGTTTAAAAAGCAAGTGTGTATGGTATACCAACACAAACCATCTAGCGTGCCGACTGCGCATTTAACACGTTCGCTACGCAGTCTCGTTTATGCAGTTTCACGCGCATGCTCATAGATGGCAGTGCAACAGGTTGCTATAGCGAATTATGAACTTGCAAAGTGCACATATTGCGGTGTGCTGTTTTATGCAAAAATCGATAGATGGTGTTGATACGAAATGTTTTTTTGTAAAATTAAATAAAATGATATTTTTTTCAATTCTTAGTCAAATGTTAGCTTAAATTTTATAATTTATGGCTTGTAATAATAAAACAAAACACAATTTGTTTAATTATCATACAAAACGTAGGTACCTATATACTTGAGTATCTATTTAAAATAATACTTACATAGTAAAAGTGTTTATTTTAATATTGTAATAAGTACTGCTTTATAAGTACTTTTATTAACAAATTCATGGTTTTTTGAAAAAAGTGGATAAAGCGTTAATAAATAAATATGGCCAAAACTGTCCAAGAAAAAATAAACCTACAGTCTTACTAATGATATTATCAGATTGTAAGAAGGTACGTCTGTTTTTACTACTGAACAGTTTTGCATAAGACTTGGTTCATAGATACATAATATTCTGGAATAACACATGGGTTACTTTTTACTGCGGGTAAAAACTTCATTCCTACAAGAAAAGACACCTAGCTACGAGTGATACGGTATCACCACTGACACCACAGGGCAGAAAGCATATTTTGTACTTACAATTTAAGCTATAACTTTAATATATTGCTTCAGGAATCAAAGTTCCCAAAGGTAATGAAAGAAAAAACTAAACTTGGTTTATCTATCGTCAAATTTAACAGTACAGACTGTTCTTAGCTTTGTTGTTTTGTTAGTTTCTCATTTTGTTTAAACGTAAAAATGCCTGTAAGAAATATTTTATACTAAATTAAATTCAAAGCAGATTAGTGGGAAAATAAGTTTTTTAAACTTAATAAATAAATAAATAATAGCCTATAATGTGTCCCATAGTTGAGCACAGGCCTCCTTCTCGGATAGCGAAAGGGTTTATGTTAAAACAATAAATTTGTGATACATGAATAAAGCACTTTTACTGTATAGAAATCTATAAGTACCTACTTGTATTCGTCTACGTGTCGGTTAAAGTTTATTAGTTAATTATGTATTTAAAAAAACTACTAATGTTTAATTTAGTGCGTTTTAATTTTAAACCACTGGGTTTACAATAATGTGAAAGTTTTTTTTTACAGAAATTTGCATTTTATTTAGTTCATCGGTCATCCGAATTTTACAGACATTCAGATACTTCTAACAACAAACTTTGGGTTTTGGAAAAAATAAAAAATTAAAAAGACTTTATTAGAGAAAATTATCTTAATTTTCGATGCGTGGTGAAGAAAACGTTAGTGAATAGATTTGGATTACTCTACAATAATACAAATATAAACGGGTGACGCCTTTGTTTCATAATTATTTACCGAAATAGAGTTTTGATGCATCTTCAACTTACCACAATGTATCAATAAATTATCAACATTAAATTACTTTCTAGTTAAAATGTATTGTAACAACTACTTACTACTTTTCGTAAGCTATAAATAGCTAGGTTTCAAACCTAAATCCAGGCAGGTCAGTTTTAGCATATCTAAGATCCAGCTTTATGAGTCCCTTGCTAACTGCTCTAGATCTATTTCTAGGGTCAGAAGTAGACATATTATGTCACAAAAACGCCGACTTCACACTCGTGTGTGTGTGTGTATGTGTGTGTGTGTATATTTATATGAAGATAAAATCTCTGCTACCCCTTTATGGCATTATCTTGAATAACACGTTTATATTTAAATAAACAACGATACCATCTTTAGGTGTCCTTCTAGAGATTATATCTCGTGCGTTATTCGAAAAGTACTGTTTTGTTTTTATTTGTCATGACGTTTTGTCTGTGTTGGAAATTTTCCGATTTTTTTAGCTAAATGAGGCATTTCATTGCTGATTTAATTTATCACTGATTAAAGAGAGCGAAATAATGCAACTGTTAATATTTGCTTAGACAAAATAGAATGAAGTACCTAAAAATATTAACTTTAATAGAATTCTATATTTTCTGTTTATTTTAATTTTTATTAAGGAATATCTTAGGGTCTTCTACATGTAGACATACTATTTAAGAAGATGATTTTATCTTATAGTCAAACTCATAACAATACATTGGACAGATAAAATCAGTCGTGTAATTGATTAATCTTGACTTCAAACCGCTTTTCTGCATCAAGGATACAAATTCCGCTCACTTACTAAAACAAAGTCTACATTTTTATACAATCTGATATAATACCCATATATTGCAACAAACTACTTATTAAATTAAAACAAGTCCAATCGGCAGATTAGGTAATTCTTTCGAAATATAGGAAATGGACATTCAGCACTTTAATTTCTATTTCCTGACACATAAGCATGTAATTAAGCACCTAATCATGATTTATTAGTTCAATTGCTTCGAGGAGGTATCAGAACTTCACCATTAAGACTATCTCATAACTTTTGAATCGTATTCCAATAGGAAATCAGTAAATTCGTGCCATCATCGCCACATTATTGCTTCCCTTCCATTTAAACTTGAGAATTCCATTAAAAGTTTAACACAACGACTTAAGATACGATAAATACTTGTGGCCATTTTTTACCCGCATCGTGAACAAAGAAAAATCTTAATTCTGAGGCAGGCAGCTAAGGGCGCGGTCACACTGGATTGTGTCTTATTTGATAAAAGGAAGAGACGTGAAATAAAACCAACAGTTCATTTTCTGCTAAGCAAGGTTTAATAGGTAAAATAAAAATATATTGTACAAACAATTATACGTATTTCAATAAACTAAACTAGATTTACTTAGAAGATAAAAGCACTAGCAAATGTTATCAAATAAGTCATGTTTACATAAATAATAACCTAGTAAATTGTTGTTTATAATTATTTTAAATTGAGTTATTATCTTTAATTTAGTGCCAAACTAACTGAATTTATTATACGAGTTAAAAGATAACATTCCTTCATAGAAATATAAAATATATTTTTAATCGTTGAAAATACAAAAGCAAATTTAAACTTTATGTTAGGTATATGAAATAAAATATAACCCACCAGGCTTTATATAAATCAAGTATGTGTTGTACCATACACATTGATTAGGTACTTAGTTTTTAAATAACTTCAAACATTAATTAATTTTATTACGTCGTTTCGACGAATATGTTAATTTTAGCCACTTATTTATAGATGGCGTAACAGTAGTATTTGACACTTGTGCAACAATATTGAGTTATTATTGCATGCCAACATTAACTAAGTTTATAATTTTATACTAAAAACCCTGTATGTTAAGTTGACAACCAACTCTTTAAAGCTAAATTGTAATGATTGTTATTTTTTTGTGTGATGCTGGTTTGTTTTACAGTTATTGCAACTCATGATTATTATTTGATTATTAAATAAATGTTCCATGACACAATTAACATACAATTGTGTGTTGTAGTGTGCCTACTTATTTAGGTATTATGTTATTTTCATACTCAATAACTTAGTCGTATAATAATGAACCCGTTAACTATAATTTTATCATAGTGTTGACAAATTATGACATAATAATTTAACAAGAATATAGGACGATTATCTATTAATAAACACTTATTAATTTATATAATGTGTCTCAACCTTTACTTTACTAACGTGTACACAAACTGCAGGCAATTAAGAAGCCAGTGTCGATTTACGATCAATTAAAATCTATATCGCGCTCCGATTAATGTATGTTTATTGTAAGGAATACTTTATTTATCTATAAAATAATAAATTTTAAGCTTTTTGTACCGCGTTAGAGCTTAATGAGATATCTTAATTAGGCTGTAGATTTATTTACATGAGATTATAGATAGATTGCCTATTTACGAAAATGTACAAGATATTAGAAAAGAGTATTTTTTTTTATTACGTACAAAGACTTTCTTGAATATATTTAACTTTTTGGGGACAACTTAGACTCGATTTTACCTATGTAGATATTTCAATACTATGCTTAGTTTCTGGTTCTAAAGATAACGATAATCGTGTAACAAAATTTTATTTCTTAGTTTAATTTCGGTTTACACATTAACAAGTACCAACTTATATCATATCATGTACAAAGTTGTACAAGTACACAATAAAATACTATATAAAGGCATTAAAACCCACTTCCAATTAAAACGCACCCTCTACCCAATCCTTTTAACAAAACGCAAACAGTGCGCATACGTTCTAGAATTATTCCATCGCGCTATCTCAGTCGTATAGTCAATATAGCAAATTTTCAATTATCCTCGCCGATCGCAAATTCAGCTCAGAGTAAATTATTTTAACTGGTTTTATTATAAATATATCAGAAGGCTGTATGGGCGGGGTGGTGTGGGCCAATCAGGAGGCAGATTGGAGGCTGGGCGGTGCTTTCAGGGAGAGTAATGTTTTACCCGCGAAGCCTTCGCACTGGCAACACCGCTGCGGAAAGAAGGTTATATTAAAATTTTGATTTTGGAACTAAGAATGGGGTTTGAGGTTAGGTTTATAAGAAAGTAAGAAGCGTCATATTATTGAGAGGTTGAAATAATTTTAAGGGATCGTTTAAAAAACGATTGGAATGTATTTTTTACTTAGCTACGTTACAATCTAAATTTGTCTGTAGATAGAAATGATGCCAGACACAAGCACAAAAGTTATTTTAATATAATTTCTTTGTGGCCAACAAAACTACATACTTACTTATTTAGGAAAATTATAAATTAATAATTAAGTAATAAATTCTATTTTTTACTAAAAACCATAGGCCATATCACACCGAGTTTTTAAGTTTGTCTTAGGGCCGGTTTTTCAATAGGCAGATAAATTCTATCTGACAGAAAATCTGTATGTTTTTGTTGCACGTCGAACATAAATACTTGACATATGTATGAAGTGACAATGAAATCATACCTCTTATCAGTCAGTTAGATTGAAAAATCAGCCCTTAGTCACTTACCTATAGACAAATATAAAAATTCATAAAATAAAAATTATTGTCGAACAAACAAAAGCAGCCACTCCAGTAGCAACTACTCTAAAGGTGCAACTTAATACGTCGTTTTGGATTTACATAGTCATTTACAGCCACCAAATGACTCATAAAATTGCCGGAATATCCCACAACAGACGAATTTATGGCTCCATCATGTCATTTAGATCGTAAAAACATCCCGACGTATGTGGAATACTCGCGCAAGTCAAACAAAATATAAAAATCAATTTACGGCCATATTCAAACTTTTGTGTGGCGCGAAACACTTCATTACCAACATAAAAGTTGCCACATTCAACTTGCAACACCAGTGATATATGAGATAACTCAATTGTGATTGTAATAATAGTTTGTAATAGTAAATTTGAAGCATTTCGAGCCTTTGAACAATAAATTTGCGATTAGATGCAACAGGGACGCAGCAGATTTATAAAGGTCGCCATCTTGCTTTTATTTACCTGACTTGCATTGTGCAAGCGCGATTTAAAATCGACCACAATGCTATAGAAAAAATGACTTGGAAATGTGTGCGAATTTCACAAGGATGTAATTAATGTGACTGTTTTTTTTATGTAATGCCGACAAAGTGACAAACTTCGGAATGATTCGGAACCTTTGCAAATTGGGTTACGAAAATTAAATTGTTTTTAGGTAATGTATTTTTCGAGTTTCTTATAACTTATTTAATTTTAAGTTGTTTTTCAACAAGATTCTAAAGCGTTAATTTTATTCAAATTTCCAATGTAAACCTAACGTATTAACATACCTAATTTAAAAAATATCTAAAACATAAAAATATCACTGTAAGCTAACTGAGGTAGTACCTACAGAATATGTTCAAAGTCCACCGTAGGCAACCAACCCTTCAAATTTTAAACAGATAAAAGCCCCATACAGGTTTTCATCGTTTTGTTTACGACGCCATTTTATAATTTTTTCATGGCTTATTTATTGAGTTCTGAAGAAGCACGCACAGGCAGGTGGTCCCTTTAATCAAGATGTTACTAAAAAATAAAAAAGGTACAACCATTTTTCTTCTTTTTTTGAGTTACATCGGCATTTGTCATAAGTTATACGTGGTAGGACCGATCTCGCTTTGTTTCGTTATTTATATAATAAAAAGTTTCATATTATAATTTTCTTTGGGAGAGACTTATAGCATTATGAATATATTACCAATAAATAAGGAGCCATACATTTAAAACCAGTTGTTCACTATAAAATAGCCTTACGACGTATTAATAGCGCAGCTAAATACTAATTTAATGCTGTTATGAATTTAAGTTTAGATTAAGATGTGAGGGGTCGTTTAGGTGTTAGTGAGAATTTCGTGTTTCGAAATATTAATTTTTCTTCTTAGATAAGACTTAAACATAATGAAAAAAAATAATATTTGAATAGGTAAAAAAAACTACGCGTTGTGTACGGTTACATTAAAACTAACTTAAGAATCTACGCTACGAATCATATGAAATTTTACACTGAAAATTCCCAAAAATCGCTCATCAATATAATAAAGACAATTAAATGAGTACATTATTTTAAACATCTTCACCACTTTTGTCTCAAGCCTCGTCCAACACAATCGGACAACTAAATTACTATCCAAAAGATAAAACAAGAACTTTGTTTATTGCAATGTACTTTACCTTTAATAAAATAAGAAAACCTTGCGTTTTCCAAGGAGATTACGGCCGAGATATGTGCTTGATTTAGACATTTTGCTCCGACGATTTAAACGCCGGCCATTTTGTTTATGTCACTTTTAATGTGAGCTTAGCTTTGAGCATAATTCAGGTGGTGACAGAAATGTGCTGTGACGAGAATTCTAATAAGACGTTATTCCGGTTTTGCTGTTTAAATAACTATAATTATTGTAAAAGCAAAACTATGTTGTGTTTATCTATAATTTTATAAAATGCAGAATTTCTTTTCTCTTCTGTATCGTTTATTAGGGTAGGTAGGTAGGTACCTATACTTATTAAACTTTACTAATAATAAAAGATTTATACGCAAACTGCTTTTTTTTATAAAATACCTGTAAACGTACTTACTTTTTTATGCAGGTACGAGAATCGAGCAACCTAATTCTACTTCTAACCCATCGTTACTATCAATGGAGTCCACAAATCGTCCCATACACTACAATAGAAAACTAAGACCATCACAACTTAATATTTATTAACTCATATCCACTCCTACCCGCATAATTTCCCTCTAAAAAACTTGTAACTCCTCCTAAGGGCAAAGGGCCGAGGGCTAACAAAAAGATAAAAAAAGATTTGTAAGTGGTCCTCAGTATTGCCATCAAGTCGTTATAAGAACAGTAAGATATTTCAAATTGGGAGCAATGATGTAGAAAACGGAAGTTATGAATCGATTTTCGCTGTTGATTGACTCCAAGAAGGTTTTATGTTGACCAGTTGAGACGACAATAAACCTACTTTTGTGCAAAACTTTTTGAAATAGCCATTTTTTTAAGGTAATGTTCTTTTTTGTTTTTTTGCGTCTCATTGTTTTAATTTTAGCTAGGGTAAAGTATTTAATTAAGTTATCTTAATCGTAATAGGTATACTAAACCTAAACAATAGGCAAAAATATATGGAACAAATAACTGAGAAATAAAATATTACACTCAGGTATACAAATATCTCTATGACAATAATTAAATTAACTTTCACACTGTCCGTCTATTCCCATGGTACAACAATACATCAGAATTATATGCAAATAATATTCGAATAGGGTCATAAAATGGCTGGAGTATCTTTGTAGGGTAAATGTTATAATAATGTAAGGGTCAGCATTCAGATGAAATTATACAACCGTTTCTATTACCCTGTGGGGTACTGGACCACTGGACTACGGAATAATTTCATTAATCACGTCTTTATATTATATAACACTTAATTTAATTTAGGTACAGGGTAAGATAAGTGCGTTTGGCTCGGCTATATGTTTTACTATTATTATGTTTTTATTTTGAAATAAATTAACCAAACTATAAGAAGATAAAATTATGGTATCATTGAAATCCTAGATAAAAATAAAATTAACAAAATACTACAGTTCAAAAACAAACTTCTTAATACACTTTGTAACATATAGCCGCAAAATTTCAGTGAGCTCTAAGTACCAAATGATTCTTCTACGAATGATGTTACCTTATTTATATAGATATCCATTTAAGGTTCCGTCATTCATGTAGGTACCTAGTCTATTTGCCACTTGAGTAAACCGTGTCCACTCAGGCTCGCAGTTGCGGACACAGCCGTCGGTTAAACTGAGGATAAAGCCGTTTGTTTAACTACTACAACTACGTCATTTATACTGTGGATTGCTTCATACAATAGGTATACTTACAAGAGTTATTTTTTTCTTCTTTATTTTTTTGGTACAATGATTTTGTATTTAAAAATATAGATGTCGCTACTAGCTTCTTACTAAGCCTGTAGGCATAATTTGAATATGATGGATATTTATTTTGCTACGTTTGAAAAGAGAACTAAAATATTGTATGTATTTATTCAATATAAATAATACCGTAACAGTGCAATATGTATGCGAATGTTTCTTGCGTTGGTGAATTTATTCGAAATAGTTCCAACCCTAACCGTGGAAGGGTGTACATAGATTCAGAAACATTCCTTTTTTATGAATAATGTAAAACATTTGAAGGTAGTTCAGTCATTCAAAATATCTCCTTTTAAAATAAAAAATGGTTTTGTGACAAAATGATCTCTTTAGTAACATTATATTGAATAAAAATAATTATTTATAGTTAGTAAAACTTGTGAAATTACTAATTGTTATGTACTTACTAATTTTATTACTATTTACACGTTTAATAAGTTATTTAACTTTTTTTTCTAACCCTGTGTCACACCAAACTTTTTTCTTAAGTCGTAGAAGTTTATACCAATTTTTATAACCCCTCATCGCCTGCATGGTATAGAAATTGGTATCAAAAATCTGTAGCGGCTCTTGGTCGATCACTTCTTCCTGTTTGAAAGATATTTTTATACCGAAAACAATCTTAAAAAGATAAAAAGGAAGCATCGATAAAATTTTGAAAATTATTTAGGTAGCACCCAATTTCATAATTACGAACACTACAGTCATAACTGGCAATAAAACTCATAAAAATCTAAACTTTTTATCCATTTAATAAAGTTATTTGTAAATTAAGGCACGCATGTTTTTAAGTTATTGTATCGTGACACGCGAATGGGCATAAGTAAGGTTAATGACGTTATTTTGTGATAGCTTAAAAGCTAATTTAACCAGTTTTTTAATCTGGTTTATCAACTAAAAGCTCTTTAAGGTGGTCGTATTGGAACTATAAGTTTCACCGATATCGACTTAATTTTAGCAAAATTAAAATTATTTAATTTTATTCAGACCATAACAAAAAATCTCTTCTTGCTGGTAAACTTGTACACGATTTATTGGTTATTTGTTTGTAGATTATTATTACAACATCATAGCAATATCAAACACAATTCTATATTTATTTTACAATCAGGCTGTACCATTGTTCTGCTTTGTACACAGAATACAAGACAAGGCACCAGCAGATACCATAACGCGAAAATAACGATATTGCGAACCGAATACTGTTTCACCAATAAACGTACCGCATTCAAACAATTTAATACAACGTAAACAATACAAAATATTCTTGTTTGGTGTTCACTGTACACTGCCTGAGGCATATGTAGCGTACGCAAAATACATCGTCTGCGCTATTGTGTTGCTATCGTTACCATAAATCCGAGAGTGGGGGCGTACCTACAGGGTGTCCTATCATGAATATACGCTGACTAGAATAACACGAGCTACGCATTGCGAAAAATCACCTAACCCTTCGAGCGCGTGCGGGGTCAAATATGCCCGGCTGAGAAATAAAGGGTTGTTGATTGGACAGGGTCTCTGAGGGGCAGCGGGCCTGTTAATGGGTTTAATCGTCAGTGTAGTCCGTTTGTTGAATTTATGTTTCATTTTCGATCCCGTTATGCATGCTGGATTATGCGAACTACCCTCGAGTTCGGAATGCGTGGCTAATGGTGATGGAGATATGTAAAATAATGTTATTTCTGTCCCTGATAATGGACGTTACTGTCATTTCTATTGTTTATCGTAATGTACTGGACCCTACCTTCATTTCCTTTTAAAGTATAGATCTATTAACATAGATATTTATTGTTACCAATATAATTACTATGCTTTTACATAGTTTTTTTTTCAGGAACAATAGTTATGTTGAAGAACGAGAGACAAAATTATGTTTTTTTTACAAAACTTAGCTTTAGACAGTGTTTTTTTTTTATTAATTACCAAATTTGGTTGTCATACCTCAACTGAATGTTAAAGCACAAATACGCAAATTTGATCAAAACTTCCAACATTATCAGCCACCTAAAATGCATTCGTCAGGATTTAAGCCGGGGCTTAACCGACAACGCCAGGCGGGCCACTATCGCCTCTGCACACAGCTCCACCCGGATCGCGCCGGTTCAAGCCGCTTTTATCTGGTTATTACTGGATTAGACCCGGCTACGACCGGCTCGCTTACTATACTGCGATATTCAATTGTTTACTTTATACGACCACCGACCGGTTTGAATTTCCAATACGTCAAATTAACGATGCTGCATTATAAAATTATTTAAATGTTTAAGAGTTGTATTGTAGTTGGAGATTTCAAACAAGCAAAGAGCAATAAAAAAACGGCTTTAAACTTTTTAGCCCAGCGTGTCAATGATAAGTGACTTTCTTTCTTGTCTCAAACACCTACAATATACAGTAAGTACAGGCGTTGTTGTGATATTTTATCATTTTACCAGAATAAGCCCCCTACCGCGTAGACATGCTACGGCGTAGCACTAACATATAATCCTTTTTGCTACAATAGCAATTTCAAACTTCCTTAGGGGCTTTGGATAATCTTTCTTTATATCGAGCTTTGAATCGCAACAACGAGCTATCTCTCTCTCGCTTACGCTAGAATAAAACAATCTAAGTACGAGCGAGATAGACTTCGAAATGGCTCTTTCAAGGCAGAAGGGAACGGCGCATAATGTGTGTTTTAAATTTTGCCTCAAGTGCAATCATTCTACTTTTTCATTTAATTTCTAATGACGTTGTAAATCAGGGAGGGGCGAAAAGAAAAACTCCTGTGAATTTTGAATTCGGAGCGTTTGCAGAAATTTATTTGATGGCGCCATTTTATGTCTGTTTACAAAGTTTTAACAACAAGATATTTATATGTTTGTAAAAATATTATGACTTCTAAATACAGATAAAAAGCAGTGTTATCTAAGTAGGTATTAACTATTAAAAACTAAAAAAGGTTTTATGGTTTAAAATTAAAAGAATACACAAACTTAAACGTATATATTATGGTTAATTGTTCCTCATGTTATTTCAGTTTTATTTATATCAAAAGAATATTGCTAAGTTATTAGAATTCTTTTCAGTATTTTATCATGATCTGAGAGAACCTCTAATACAGATAGCCCTACAAAAATAATCTATATCAATTTCCTTATTAATTTCTCGAGTGGCAAAACCGTTATTATAGCTACTTTAATGGGCAATTTTCATAAACAAAGTGGGAGAATGCTTAAAAACGGGGCATAGGGGGGCATCCCCCCTCCTTCCGAGATAGAAAACAGCTCCAGTACTCGTATAATGGGTTTTTGGAATGGCGTCGTCTGTCTTGCCCCCTCTTTCCTTTTAACCCCTCGCGCGCCTTTTCGTCCCACCCCGGTGAGAACGGATGAATTCTTATACCCTCATCTTGAACGTCCGGTACAACGAAGATTGCTTTTCTGCGCCACCCTGTATAACAACAATAGCGTTTTCAATTTCGTTTGTGTTTTTTTTTTGGATGCGAGATAATTTTGCGAGAGGAATAATTTTTCGGGGTTTATGGAAAATCAGCGGGTTATCGCGAGAATTTGTGGCTTCATCTAGAATTTGGCGTTACGATGTTTTAAATTGCATTATGGATTACATTTACCACTAGCTTCCTATCTATACTAATATTATAAAGCTGAAGAGTTTGTTTGTTTGTTTGTTTGTTTGTTTGTTTGTTTGTTTGTTTGAACGCTCTAATCTCAGGAACTACTGGTTTGATTTTAAAAATTATTTTTGTGTTGAATAGACCATTTATCGAGGCAGGCTTTAGGCTATATAACATCACGTTGCAACTATAAAGAGCGAAGAAATAATGGAAAATGTGCCAAAAACGGTTCTAGATACCAAAAATATATGTATGAAAGAATTAAGGGAACTTTTTACCGCGGGAAAACTTCGCATTCCCACGGGAAACCGACTTCTACGCGAACGGAGTCGCGCGCGGCCCCTAGTATTACTATAGTAGATGAATGGTGTTATTAATTTACATATTTTAAAATAATATGAAAAGATCAAACCAGTTTTTCTGAATTTGTGTTAAGAAATTAATCCTTTTTTTATAATGCAATATAATGTAAAATCAAGTCGTATTAAACTCATAACTCTAAACCACAACTGCGCCTTACAAACAAAACATAAACATTCAAGACAGTAAAATTAATATAACAAGCCCTAAAAAACATAAAACACATGCTTGCTCCAATGTTTTAAACATTTATTGAAGGTATTATGGTAGATATTTCAAACGAAACGTGGCACGGCTCTTCAGGGGTTAAGATTACAAGGGAAAACTTTTTGGGATATTTTGAGTCATAGATTATTATAGTTGAAATAAATTATTACTAAACAAAGTATTCTCATACATAAATCAAAAAGAAAGCGTAGAAATAGGTGTAGTTAATTAATTTGTTTAAATTACCATACAATAAACACTTAGGGATTTTAAGGTAATTAATTTCATAATTAGTGCCTCTGAGAAAAAGCAATAAAATTATGAAATTCCTTCAAAATTAATTCTGGAATATTTTGCTCAAGTTCCGGCAGCGGTATGTAATAAAAGAAAATATTTGAATTACCGTTTTGGAGTGTCGGCCATTTTGAACACTCGGTACCAACTTGTTTATCTTTCCTTTGGAGATACTCTTCATTTCATATAACTGCTTAGATTGCTATGTAATCTCCAATTTACCTAGAACCATCTTGGCATACCAAAATCTCTTACATCAAAGCTCTTACTTAACTGGTTCCTAGCGAATGTTGTCATACAGCATCCAATATGTCTTGATCTGTTTAGAAGGTGGAAACAAAAGAGTGATAGGGGTCAAAATAGACTGGTTAAGTCAATGCTTTAACGGTTACGAAAATGTACAAGAATTTCTTGCCGACATTCCTGTTTTGCTGTTTCTAAGATGTTAGATTTAATTTTTTATTGCGGTCTGGGAGCATATTTTTAGACTATTTACTTAGTTGCAATAGGAAACCAAGATCTTCGCTGTATTCAGTATTAAAATATTTACTTACATATTTTTTGAATAAACCAAAGTATAAATTGCAAATAACACTGTCTTTTTTTAATAATTTCTTACAGTAATAATCAATTAATTCAAATAACATTTACCACTGCTACGTTTAGATTAGATTTCTTGCTTAGTAAATAGGTAATTCCACTATTACCTGTACAAACGATTAAAATCTTTGATGTGCCGAAACAGTTAATTCACAGTCAATCAATTAGGTATTTGTATATTTCCAGTATCGTTATTACACTATTCTTCAATAACAAATTATCTAATTTCATCAATAAATAAAACCTTAATATCGAAGACTACATAGTATGTATGTTTTGGCTCGAAGTCAAAGTATTTTTGGCTCCAGTTGACTTCATGAATGCATTTGCTTCTGTAATCTAAATTATTTTATGGTTATGACCTTTGTACGTACTTCCTTTTTGCATTCATTGCGAAAGGAATGCTGGCTGGTGAAAAATTTGAATGTGGAATTTTCTTTTCTTTTTAATTATTAACCTGCGCTAATGCCTACGCTTTGTCTTCTTTTAACAAAAACTCATGGAATCTAACACTTACTGTATAGGCTTAAATTAAGCACAATCGTATATTAAAAAACTTCATGTACTTTTTTGAATCTTGAAACGATTCCTATATAGTTAAATAAAACCAAGTTCCTCAAATGGGAATAGTAATATCAAGCATCCATTGGCAGTCTAATATAATTTTGGACTTCATTATTTACCCCTCTAGGTAGTCTTTATTTAAAACGCAAAAGCTAAAACAAGGTCATTTAAAATGACGTTATAATGGCGTAAAAGTATTGTCACAACAACACGTAAAGCTACACACGACCCACCCCCATCTTAAGTTTATCTTTTCGTGTTTACGAAGTAATTTAAGTCTGTAATAAATAAATTCAAGAAACAACAATAGATGGGAGATTCTGGTATATTGTTGCTCTTCTTTACTTGGATTTATACTTATCTCATGGCTATAAAGCGGCATTAATGCATATAAATATATGAAGACAAGGAAACTGTAGGGTGACCAAGAATTCTGTTTTTTTAATTACTTTTTTGCTCATCTTTGTTTTTATTTGTTAATTTACTAAGCAATATACAAATAATCAAAATATATGATTTTGATTTATATCGAAATATGACTCCTAACTTAAAAAAAGGTTAGTGAGAATAGTTAACCCTTTTAATTATCATATTATTGTATTTTAAAAAAATATTTTTTTGTTGCAGATACCGAAAAATGGATTGCTACACTTAATGGTAAGTCAAAATTTTCTTTTTTTAGCTCCAAAACTACTAGTATAACTTTGTATTTATTCCAATGGTAACGATGGTCACCCCAGCCCGCGTGGGTATCTTCCCCCTTTTGCCGATTCGTCGGAAAAGTTGGTTCCATTCCACCATTTCCTGTCTTCTACCCGACATCCCCCTGGGCCTCCGCTCAGGAAATACGGATCACATACACCCTCTGTGTGTTTTAGGCTCATCTTAACTCAAATTCCAAAAATAAATATCACTAGCTTTAAATAATAACCAAAAAAAGTATTTCAAAATTTTATATGGATGCTGGCAACATATTATACAGAGACTTTTTTATAGATAGAAGAAAGTTTTTTCAAAGTAAAGAATTCCCTTTTTAAAAGTTTATCTCGATTCAAACAAAGACGTGAAAAGCGAATCGAAAAAGTCTAAAACAAAAGACGGCGCCACTTTTACAAAGATATAAGTAGCGCGGACGGTTGTTAAAAAACTAAATATTTTCAATAAATTGTAAAAAAATATTAAACAGAATTAAAATAATTAGAATTCTCGTTTTTAATATTAAGAAGTAAACATTTTAAGTTGCCAGGAGGTTTTTTTATTAAAGGTAAATATCGGTTTTACCAACAGTCTGTGCCTCTACTTTCGTAAGTCACTAAGTTAAAAATAATTAATTATTGGAATCAATTCCATAGTCTTTTGATCTGCGTTCCTCAGTGCAGTCATCTTCAGCGATAGCAGCACAATATACCACTTCAAATGGCCCGGAACTTTCTTCTAATGGTTTATTTAAAAAAATCACAGTTTCCATTCCAAGTTTCCTTTGGTTCGGATGATATAAATCAGATTTATATCTTTTATTCGACCCCTGAGACTTTGGTTTTTGATCGGGATGGGATGTTTTCGCTCCGTCGCAGTAAGGCGTTATTTAAGGTTATTATAAGTGTGAAAGAGCATTGAAACTCTTTGTCTAGGAGCTCTTTTGTGTGATGTAGGCTTGTAGGTGTACGGCAGGAGTAGGGAATCGTATTATTTATCGAGAAGCTATTCAAATATTATATGATAAAAAATATACAGAGGTGTACATTCACGGTCTATAATAGAGTTTGGTTTATATTTCAAGGAAACAAACATAAAATAACTAACTGACACTCAGTCTAAAACTAAAAAACTTACTTCTTAAGCCAAAAACACAATTTAGTCATTTTTGTTAACTTGGCACTCATAGATTAGCAATCCAACTCTCGCACCAAAATTATAATCCCCACAGTCTATCTTGAGAAAGCATAATTACTTACAAAATAACTTAAAAACTGTTAGTTTCAGTTAAAAAATCACCCCACACCCAAACAAGAGGAGTTCCCTCTTCTGAACCTCTTTTGTTACACACAATCAAATTTACGAGCTATAAACCCAGTCTTTATAGTCTGTTGGTATATAAAACTGAGTTTTTACGATATTTTAATTAATTATCACATCGTTTATGGCACATCACTTTAGTTTGATGGCGCTACAAGTGATTGTTGTTTCTGATTTCATAAAAAGACGGGTAGTTCATAAAAATCGCGTAAATGTCAGATAGAATGTTACCAGATTCATATAATGAAGTTTATTTTACGATTATGTGTATGTGTGTCGTAATTATATGCAAATGTTTCGTTTTTCAGCTGATATGGATATATATTTCTTTTTTTTTAAAAGACGCGACAAAATAAATTCAAAAGGAATTTAAAAAATGATTCTTATTTTCCTTTCGAATTTTTTACTATTTTTAATGAGTTATTCTATAAACGGGCAATATTATAAGTTAGTTATTGGCCACAGATAAAATCAAACAACAAAGCAGACCGAAAATAGCTTCTCTTAAGTTTCTTAATTACTTTTGTGGGTAGAATTTTAAACATCTTCATCTTCGAAATTTAAAAGATTACCTTACTATGTTGTAAAAGTCGTTAGTCACAGCGTGATACCCTACTATTCTTATTTACCAACGATTCTAATAACATAATAAATAAGAATTCCCCTTAGTTCATTTTTGTTCAACAAACATTTCTACTCAACCTAAAATTACCTGTATTCTAAGAGAAATAAGACACAAAATACCTTAGCGGTCTATTTTAAGTGTAGTTTGAAGATAATTTTATACCTTGATACCAGTCAAGAAAATGACTGTTTATATGTAGGCGAAATGATTTAATTTTATGTGTGGGTAGTAAAATTATGAACGAATAGGTATTAGCTAATTTTTATTAGTCATCTAACAGAATTTGATATTTTGGCGAATACATAAATAGCAAGAATGGAATTTAGAATTTTGCATCTTAAATTAATGCAAAACACATTTAAACGTGTCGTCTTGAATAGAAAATTGATTAGCATCTTGTTTTTGCAATAAAATACAATAAGTATGCAATAAAATACTGTTATTCTTATAATGTAACTATTTAAACGCAAAATTACATGTTTACTAAAATAATTAACCCCTAAAGCGGTACAATATTCGCTAACCGGTCACAAATGCCCAACGCGCAATATTCTCATCAAAAATGTTGCGAAAGCCGTACACACCGACACAAGTGGCTATAAAAAGTATAAAACGAATGTAGCTGACTCAGTTGTGATAGAAGACGCCCAACGCGCATGTGCAGTACATTCCGGTACTTTTATTGATTTCAGTAGCACTAACGGCCAATAAAAGCGACGTGGCGGACCAAAGCTTCTACTCTATGCCCCTTATTAGCTACTCACAATTTTAACTCGATTTAACTGGATAACTTTTTAAACGGACGACGAAGTTTTAATCAGACATTTGTTTTAACTCAACTTTCAAAATACTTTTTTATATTTAGTGTTAAAAAGTATTAGAATATAGACAAAATGTGCCTAGATTTAATAACTACAGAAAAAATATTATATTTAAACCACAAACTAGCTCTTTAGTTACTCGTTCGAAATGCCGTCGGTCTATTATCGCCCGAATCACGTATTTTCGGATTAACTGCGTAGGGAGTCCCCAATCTTAATTGCTACGAAAACCATGGGTCATTTAGACTCATGAACCTGCAGTGTATTATTTTGTTTTACGCCCCGTTTATTGAGGGTTAAATAAATGTATGTGGTTAATGGTTAGGTTGCCTCTGTTGTTTTTGTACTAAGTACCTACTTCGCTAGTAAATTATGTTTTTTATTTGTTATTTGTCATTTTTTTCTTGTGTGATCTCAAGAAGGAAATGTCGTGGCTAAGTCGTGAGATTACGCCCCTTACTAATAATACTTTAGTGTAATAACCCGGGTCGTTATCTGCTGTTTCGTGTCTAATATCCGAAATGGCAACGGGTGTGAGAAAACGACGTTTATTAGATGAACATTTTCTTATTTTCTGCTTATTATAGCGTTATTCTTTGCAACCAACAAAGCTATGTGAGTTTGAAATAATTAAACTTGTTTACTTAATAAAAATACAGAATAATTATTTGAGAAAAATATCCGTCGGGTCAGCCTATTCTCAAATATCTAGTTATTGTAATAATTATTTTTATAATATCACGAGCTAGTAAAAAGTGATTTCAAGATAAAGAAAAAAAATTTTTTTTTTGTTTGTACACTTGAAACTAGGATATCAATTTAATTATTAGGAATGCATTTATTTTTAAAATATCATACCGTAAAAAATATCTCCAGATTAAAGCAGAAACTTGGTATCTACCTACTTATAAATTAAAAACAATGACTATGTGTTTTGATATAGCTTCTCTCAAAATTAATTGTTTTTAAAACATAATTTTGGGTATAAAAAAATCTTATACTTCGAACGATATACATTAATAAACAATTTGTAATTTTCTTTCAATGAAAAACAATTTAAAATGTTTAATATGTAATACACAGGTCATTTAAAACTAACAAAATTATTCCTAAAAACTGAATTCTTCTAAACCCAAAACGTTTAAAAACAAGCTGTACAAATTCATAAAAACACGTAGGTACAGTATGCCCAAGTTATAACAACCTCGAACTAAGTGCGGCGGTATGTAAAGCGATGATTTTGGAACATTTTGGTACATTTGCCCAGACCGTAACGATTCAGGGAATCGTCTTGATGGACGCTTCAAATGAGCTCTCACTACATAAAGAAATCCCCAAGGGTGGATATTGGTACAGTGGTTCCCAAACTTTGTAGGAGACGAGGAGAAATGAATTAACTGAACAAATCACAAACAACAAATCTTGACGGTCAAATAGTATGTCTAAAGACCGTTAGTTCTTTTAATTGAAATCGTTGTAATAATGTAACTAATAATGGCACAACCACTGTAATTACATTTATCTTAATTAAGATATTATAATAAATAACAAAAACATAAATACAGTTATAGGTGTCAATGATTTCATTTGTAATTACAATGACCATGGCATTATCATAAGATTTAGAGAAGTCTACAAAATTATTTTCAGTAAATTCCTAAAGTGGGTGAAAGTTTGAGTGACAGTTGCACTTGCAATACCTACTCAGTGAGTAAGACGTCGAGACAGGGATCAGTTGGACTAGGGGGGAACTTAGGCATTTCATTAGATTTAACACTGAAATGGTTTCTACGTTAATGTTCAAACTAAAAAAAATCGTTGCCTTATTTTATTAGTTAGCAATTTATTGTATTGATCTTAAGTACATAAAACAAATGAAAAAAACACTGATTTTGTTTAAGACATATTTAATTTCAGGTTTTATAATTTGAAGATATTAAATACCTTTTCTTTAGACCCTTATAGTTTATTTGTTAATACATATTTCATCATGTTGATGCGAAAAAAATGACACATTTTTGCTTTATCACCGCTACACATATCTACCTAATCTCTACATATAGTGCCATCTATATTTATACAAAACAATGTGCTATTTCCTCTCTACCTCATTCCTTTATCTATTTACAAACAAATACACAGCATTCCGCCACGATCACACAACTAACAACCAAAGAACTACATTTCTCTGTAGTTTATTTATTTTATCCACAGAACAGGAATACATCCTCCAGTTACAATAAATTCCAAGACAACTTTTCCTGGCTGTACTTTTGTGTTGTATTATGTTGCCGATTCGTAGACTTTGTTAGACCAAATTCATAAATAAAAATTAAAAAATATACCTATACATTTTGGTATTTATTATAAACATAGGAAAAACAATAAATAGAGGAAGCTTTGAAGGGAGAAGACAAGCATTATTATATATTTACAGACAGTATTTTGACCAGCATTGTATAAAAATTAAAAATTGCAGTAAAAAACTGGTAATTACATTACTTATTTTTTTAATAACATAATAGTATTTATCAAGGTCCTAAAAGAAGATTTCCTTGTTTTATAAAAATAATACTATTTCACCAGTTATCTCAGCAACACCGACCCGACCTCCCCTAGCAGAGAGCAAAACAACATTACAAATATTTTTTCATCCCCGAAATGAATAAATAAGGGAAGAGAAAACAGAAGGGGATGAAGTTTAGGTATTTACGAGTGTTTGATTTGCATGTTTTAATCCTTTAGTGCTAGTCTCAGATGGGAGAGCGAATATAAATTATTGGATTAATGCTAATTTTCAAATTGCCTTGAGGGTTTAATTTTCAAAGTGCTAAGGTGTTTGGCTACTGTTTTTCATTTAATTATAGGAAAATGCTGCCAAAAAATTGATTACAAATACAAAAAGCATATGAATAGTGTAAAACAATTTTAAATTTTTTGCATTAGATTACACCTCTATAAATGATAAATTGTTTGTAGAGCTATGATGAAATAATGATTTGAAAATACTTTTTGACTCATGCTTTATCTGAACTCTTGCCAATAACTCTAATTATTCCTACTTTAATACCCTTTTTTATTATTTTCTATACCAACTCGACACCAACATACAAATGCTAGCGATGTACCCGCTCCCCGAGATCTCGAAGTCCGGGATCCCGGCGATGAAACTAACGACCATTGGTATCAACACAAGAGCAATAAGATATGCTCCGAAAAACTACCGACGGCTCCCTAGAGCGTCGTAGGAGTAGGAACACGCCGTAAGTACGGGACGTAGCGTAGCGTAGAACATACATCTGTAAGGGAATTATTTAGATTAGTCGGAAGGGTTGGGTTTTTACTGGGAACTGTTTTATTTTTGTTTGTAAGAGGAAACGTCAAAGACGGCGTCAAAATGAAAAGGTACGGAAAATTAGGTATTTTAACTATTTTACGAATCAAAAATATAAAAACTTATTGGGAAATTAATTAGTTATATCTCTTAGTGTATAACAGTAAAGGTTTGTTGGTATTGGCTAGGAAAATAACAATGAACATAATACAAAATTGTCTACTTAATTACTTATGTTATAAACAAAAAAAAGCAGGCTAGCGGTGCTTTTTACATATAAACTTGTAGAGTAGGAATATCGGGATCCTTCAATATTTTTATTAAAATACTTTGGATTCATAATCGAACATTTTAACAATACTTTTACCTCTAATGTTGCATATTCTATCTTTATAAACTTTCGATTCTACCAACAAAGCATATTTTAATTATCTCCCACCCCGCTATAAACGACTGTCCAATCCGAATTCAATTGGCTAAACAAAAACAAACACGTCTATGTTCTAGAATCATCGCACGTACATTCGCCATACATTCCAATTGGGCGGGTAGTTCGCAATATGTATAATTGCCGGGCCAACATTGGGCCACATGTCACGGATATGGCCACGTATATCCCGGGATATAGTCACGTAAATCCCGGTAATTGGAGAGCAGTGCGGGATTCCACTTTCTTTATTGCGTATAAACTAGTCCGCACTGGTAGTGTTTTAATAGTGGGGTGCAAGTCAAGGGTTAAAATTGGATGAACAAAAATAGATGAAAACTTGACAAAGTTTTGAGTTGTTTTAAAAAAATATATTATTGAGTTTGTGTGTATCAAAACACATGTTTTTAAATTAATCCATTGGTTACAGTTTTTTTTTGATATTTATGTTATTATTATTGCTTTTAGAAAACAAAAGGTTTTTTACATTATACAACTAATAACGTAAAATGTCGGTGTTCGAGCTTTATGCCATAGATTGGATATGTTTATAATTTGTCAGACATACCTATTGTGGAGTATTATGAGTAACTCTATGGTAGAGATTTTTCTTAAAGATGAAAGTTAATGTCGCTTTCAATATGTTCATACGAATAATCAACTAGGTATATAAAAGGGATCTTCAATCACACAATGTAACAGAACACTGCCGGTTTATAGTTGTAGGGTAGGTACTAAATATTATTGTTATAATTTTTGCATTTATTGGAATATTATCATTCCTGAAAAAAGAAATAGTTCAGAAGGAAGAAAGTATTATGTTCAATCGTATTTAATTGGTACTTAAGAACTTTTTACTATTAATTAATGAATTGATCCTTTAGTATTTGCTCGAAAATTGTAACTGAAATTGGAGTTACATTTTATTAAAAGTTGAATTGTTTACACGGTATTTGGTAACACGGTACGTATAGGTACATTTTTATCAATATAATCATTAAATGCAGCATATTTCGCTCCCTAAAATATTCTTTAAACGTGCCTTTAGACTTTGTTAGTGCAACTTTCCCAAAAAATGTAACTAGCTTTTTCTTCTACCTTAGACCACTCCATTAAAAGAGGCTACACCGTCGATTTACCGATTCCGACAATTGTTCTCATTTATACTATTTATTGCAATACAACTCACGTTTTTCCAACAAAAATGTAGGTAAATTGTAGAAAAAGCAGCCATTAGTTTGGAAGTCACAGTTCGTGCGTGAATAAATTTTATTTGCCGACGGCTTTTACTTGATGTTTTAATAACTTTTCTTTTCAATCAGTGTTTCAAAAAATGGCTTGATATTTTCTAGTTTTTGATGAGTATACTAAACAAATAAATAAAACATTATTTTAGTAACTAATTAATCAAGTTATTTCATGACACACGTATTTTTGTACAGATTTAAGAAACACCTACCGATATACCTACTTTTTATTTTAAATGCGAACTAGGCATTATAATTAATTTAATCTTGATTTTCTTTATAAAACTTAGCCGTATAATCGTTAAAAAATCGAATGGCATCGTCCAAAGGAGGTGGTTCACGTATAGAGATGTCAAGGGCGGGGTCTAGTGATGAATTGGAAACAGCCGGGGGTGAGGGGGGCCTTCTAGGGGGTACAGTACCCCGCGGGGGGGCCCCGGCCGCGTGATTAATGGCCCCCGATACACAACGCCATCTTCATTATACCGACACACAACGATGTGTTACTAACCTATAATAAATTCTGCTGTGCTCGGAAATTTTTACTTCATTATTTCAGGCATTTTATCTGTTAAGATAAAGGCACAAACACTGATTACCTATTCGTTATTTTAAATCTGTTTTAGTTCAAGGCGGCCACGTTTGATATTTCAAATCTGGTCATTAATTATGATAATAGCTCTATTAAAGTACACACCTAATCTTAAAGTAGACTTTATACATAATTTAAACTGTGAAAGTAAATATACCGCGCTATTATAAACGAGATTACTCACATATATAAGATTTTAATATTTACGTTAATTTACTTCGGATATGAGATTTTAAACACTAATGTTACAATGAATTGTTTTATGGACACCGAATGTAGTTGTAGCTCATATAACTTAAACTTAATGTATTGTAAAAAAATTGGAATTAGGTATATTTAACAAAAGTAGGCCTAAACAAATTAAAACATTTTGGATGTTGCAACTCATTTGGCTTGAATTGTATTATGTCAAAATATATCGGTGGTACTATGTGATAAAATCACGCCCGAGTATTTACCAAAGCCCTGGCACATAGCGTAATCCGGGCTCAAGCAGGGGCTTAACTCTGCTATAATTTGCATTTATCCAGGACATTATCATCAACGCGCACGCATCCAACATTAGGTATCAACATTATAACAACAAGATTCCGTATTCCATTCGCACTCGCCGCTTAAAATAGAAACAATGGCGCCATTAAAAATCCGCTCTCGGATATTTTCCCGGGTTCCCGTAGCGGGCATAAATCGCTAGCTTTCCACCGAAGCTATTTCGAAAAGAGCGTTTTCTATTCCGAACTGTGCACCCGTTTTTCTTACGCGCATTATAAGGGGGCCGGGGCCCCTGAGGGTACGGGGGCCCCACCCGGGTGTGCCCCGAAAGAGGTTAAGTCGACGTATAGGCCGTTATGAAAGTTTATAAGTAGAATGGATGATAATTATACAGGTTTTATGGGAAAGCCGTGCTTTTTAAACGATATCACCTCCTTGAGCGTTTTCGTTGAGCGTCGAATGAATTGCAAATTCGAATGGTTTTACATAAAGGGTTGTGTAAATGTTGAGATTTAGCAATGAGTGACGACGAGTGTGCGAGCTAGATAACCTACTTAGCCCTTGTCGGGTTTCTTTTGAATAAATCATTTGGTATTTGAGTAAAGTTATAAATTTTGTTTAAATTGTAGCCTATAATAAAAAAGCAAGTTTAAAAAAAACAAAAGCTATAATCGTTTGTTTTTTTAACCTATATTTACAACATAAACATACAACAATAATTAAACGCGTAGTCTTCAGTCACCACAAACTGCACGCACCGCCGCAGCCGCGTAAATACTTTGAAAAAGTAATTTTCGCGTTCCGTTTCCTACCCTCGAGATTGCGAAAATAAGCATTAAAGCCTTCACAGGTGATGCACGGTTACTGTTATAACCTTATATAATTTTCTCCAAGCGTGCATTTCTCCCCGAACTCCCTAATCCCGCGAAGCCTCACAGAATTACACCTCCAAATATTTACGACTCCTTGAATAAATAAAATTATTTTAACTCCACTAAGCCTCAGGTTGTTGCGTTATTATATTAAGCCGTTTATCTTTTTAATGGCCAGCCAGATATATTACGGGTTGATACGATTTATAGTCTAAACGACTTGGAAAAAGAAAACAGGAATGCTGGCACTCAGATTCCACTTTAAGATTTAAATTTAGAAGTGTCTCGTGTTTTTTTTTGCTTTTTAATTGGATCTACTTACATGAGGAACCTGCTTTTTGGATTCCAAATACGATGCTGGCAGGAAAAACAAGTGCAGTTTTTAATATTATACAGAGTATGTTGCTGATACGCGATCTCGGTCGCAACTACGACTTTTCAAAGCAATTCCCGGCAGATATGACAAACATTAACTCAAAAAGGATTGGAAGGACGTGACGGGTTTTTGTAACAAGTGTACTTTAAAATAAAAAACAAAAGAATTGTCCTCAAAAAACTTTGCACAATACCGTTGCTTCAAATGCGCAATAGACAATGAGATAATAGGTTCCAAACCCTTTTATTGTCTTACAAAAAAACAACCCTTTTAAGTAAAAACAGTTTTTGTCCCCAAGCTCCGTTACTTGACCGATTCAAGGAAATTTTGAACAAAAGCTGTACATTGTTAATGAATTTAAGTATGTCGTAGCATAAAATTGTGCAATTTCTAATGGTTTAGTGACAGGTAGAATTCTTTCTCCGATATCTTTCACCTTTCTTTTATTGTCTTTTGTGCAGGGTAATAATGCATTAGGCAATAAATTACTATTAAAATTTATTGCCGTTTTGCTTTTTGCCAATATTTATACCGCAAAATTATGAAAAGAAAGCATTTCTAAACATTATAAAGAACAAACTATTTTTTAAAATACCTGTTATGACTCTTGCTTTGTTTCGCAATTCACAATAAAAAACGTCCTTTTCTTCGTCTATTTTTATGATTGATAATACAAATTTGTGTCTGGAACTCGCCCCTTACCCCGCTATTTGCTGTGATAATATCACTCTCGTAAAATGTGAGTGCATCGTCCTATTTAGACCCCAAGCAAGGTCGTGCTAGTATAATGTTTATGGTCTATAAAAGTACGAGACGTAACTGTGTCTCTATGTCAAGGACTCCGTCTGAGACAATAGTTAAAAACAAATGAATGACAAGGTTGAGAGAACCCTTTAACATCTGCTCGCAGTTTTTATAGGTTGTAAAAAGTTTCTTTTCTGATTCTTAGAGCAACAGATGCGTCTATATTGACTGTTTTGTGGGCTTTTTATCTCATGTTTAAGCCCTACTGATTTTTTCTGAAAATATGTAGGTATGTGTTTTTAAAATCGTATGGTAACATGCAAAGCACCCGTTTCATTCTTTTACAAAAGAAGAAATATTCAAACTGCCATTAAGCATCAAGACCTCTGAAGATCCAAATTAAATATTCCATAAAATCGCTTCACTTCTCAAACAAAAGCAATATCGTATACGCAAAGGCCTAATGACAGTTTGATATCGCACAAATGGCTCCGTCGTAAAAGAATCACATTTTGATTAAAAAATCACGCAAATCCACCCTTGGAGAACACAAAAGGAAACTTCCGAATGATTTAAAAGTTTTAATAACAGAATTCCACTGAAATGACATTATACTTTCAAATTAGGAGTGAAAATTTAATTTAAAAGTGAGTCAACAGAGGGCAGGATGGGATTCGCCGTCGTAAAAATGTACAAGCGTTCTTTCCGAGTTTCTTTTCAGTGGAGGAATTTATTTCGTTTAAATCTCTCTAAGGGAAATTACGCGGGTCCTTTATTTATAAAGATGGCTTCACACTCGTTAGAGGAATTTTAATCTGAGAAGTTTAGGGTATGAATGCGGGACTTAACAGGAGTTCGGAGTTATCTTTTATTAGAGTTTAGAGCTGCTAATTAAGAACGTTGGGAATTAAAATCGCTGTGTGGTTGGTACGCGGTTTGGTGTTTTTGGTTATGACACTTTTAAACAAAAGTTCGAAAAAAAAGATTTTTTACAAAGTTATTCGTTAATCACTTGTTTCGAAAAATATCCTTGCCAACGACGGCATTGGTTCACAATTCAGTGTAATACAAACGTCAGGTAATTTTATGTATTTTTACATAATTTAATACTAAACTTAAAATTATCTTTTAAAATAACACAGTACCACCGTGCTAACATTATAATGCACCTGGAATGCCGCGACATGAACAAGCTTTTAAACTTTTAATTTGAAATTACAGACCTGCATTAATAAGCTTAAACACACATTCAGCGGGAATAATGTAAACAAAATGCTGCGGGGCAACTGCGAAACTTGTTAATTTTCATAAAACCTAGTTAGTTTATAAGATGTATTTATATTTGAAATATGTAAAATATAATTTTCTCATATTTTAAAAAACTAAGTACTAAGGATAAGTGAAAAAAATAGTGGAAAAAATAATTATAAAGCGATTCTTTTTTATATAATTTACTAGAACATAACAACGTTATATACAATAACAGAACCGCTCGCAACAAAACCCAAGTATTTCTTTCTACTAACAAAAGTTTTATTTGTTTTAAAAAAAACTCACAATGATCTAACTCTTACTAACTCTACAAATATATTTTTTTTGCCAAAAAATACCCAAAACAATTTGTTTAACTTTGGATATATTTTCCCAGTTGAACTGTAACATAACCCTATGTGCTACTGTGGTATATTTTGTCGTTTGTTGCGTTAACAGCGGCCCAACTCGGTTTCAAAGCATTTTCGTGTATCGCTAATTTAAATACATTGCGACTAACCCTTTTGCGTTGGTGGTTAGGTTATGTAGATACCTATAATACACCATTATCATAGTATTAAATAATGATAATGATATCCAACTTAAAATATACTTAAGCAGTGAGTTGAAAATTCGATTGAATAAAATAACTTTCTCAATTACTTTAAGATTGCCGATTTTTATTTAATTCATCAGAAATATTCATGAATTTATTATACTCTACATGATTTTTAAAACTTATAAATACCTACATATTTAACCTGACAAATCTTACAAAATTTAATATGTTACAACTTTAACTTACTAATAATAAATTAACAAATTTTATATACCTTCTTATTTCAATTACATCGGTATTTTGATCGGTAGTTAAAATTACGGCGAAATATTTCTAAACAGTTTATGACTCCTTAACACCTTGTTCAAGAGTGACTTTACGATCCATTAACTAACAGTTTGACCATAAAATTGACGCAATCCAAACTGTAAAGATTAGTGTGAACTTAATGATCGGATTTTACGACTTTTTAAACGTTACAATTTCGGTTGCATTATAGAGAATTGCTAACGTAACTTGGTCTGCTCCAATGATGAACATTATTTGCGATTTTAAATATATTAATGTTATAAATAAGATACATTTATTTTTAAAATATAGAAAAAAGGAAGTAGGAATAAATTTCATTATGCAAAAATTGCATTACAAATACTATTTATTAGGTTAAAATGGAGTGTGGTTTATAAAGTTGATTGTGGATTATTAACAATAGGTATATCTGTAAAACTTAGTGCAGTATCTTTAAAAAACAGTTCCACAATTTAGTTTCTCTGAACATACAATATAAATAGCTTTGAATACTGAAAGTTAATTCATTATTTGGTATGCCTCCATTTTTATCCAGTTTAATAAAAAGTTTAATTTTAGGACTCAAGATAAAATATTGACTCTCTTAATTATGTTGTGCATGTACCGACAATTTAAAATTAAATATAAGATACTGATTTAAACATTTTAGCACAATTAAAATCTTGGAATGGTATTTTAAGTGGGTATAAATTAAATTAAATTGATGATTTAGATAACTATCGTGAAGCTTAATTATAAAAATATCATTAATTTGGGCATTTATAATGTTGGAAATGTTATAATCCGTGGTTATGAGGTGTTTTATCGTATTTTTTATTATTTAATAATATTAAAGTTATGAAATTGTATTTAGTGGGTACTTACACATTGGGTACACCTTTTTTATGAAGTGGCTTTAAAGTTACAAGATTTAATACCATGGAGTTAAAATAATATAGGTATCTAACAAAAATTAGGGCTTTATTTTACTTTACTTTTTGTGTTGGCTTATGTACTTAAATTGCATTCAAATTGTTTAATTAAGGTCCTCAGAAATCAAAGATTATCGATAGAATAAAATAAAAGATGAAGAATAATAAAAACAATAATTAAAAACTGCAACGGATCGTAAGTTAATGAAATTCTTATAAACATGTATTTGTATTCCACCACTACTACCATCCGATGGTTGTACCCTGTGCCCTAACGTATGGGAATGCCCCCATTTGGGCACCTTTTAACGTCCTAAATTGGGCCTTATCGGAGCTTATGGGGAGTTATCGCCCAGAATTGTCGACAGGATAACCCTATGGGGTTATTCTTATCGGGGAAACTACTTAATACAATAAGTAGGTAACTTAAGAGAGAGAAAATAAATCACTTTGATTTGCTGATGGCAATTTGTATTGGTCTACATATTAGGTGTATTTTCGCTTGTTTAATAATTAATTATTGAGTTTTTTATAAAGAGAGTCTGAAAAAAACGGCAATCTAATTTACAAACCTGTGAGATTAAATATACCACCTTAAAACGAAGCCAGTTGCTAACAAAATAAATGTGTAGTAGTGAATGTATTGTGGGTCGCTAGAGGGCCTCACAAACCTCAGTAAAGTAAGGAGGGACTGACGGAGGCAGGCTGAAACGAAGCCTCCGAGTTCAAGTAGTTCAGGGGCTGACCGCTAGATGGAATTAGTAGTAATCAAATTGATTCAATTGTCATATTATTAAAATTAAAATTGCTATTTTTTAATCTTAAACTTAACGTAGCTCAAACGATTTTAACGTGTCTTTGTTGTTATTCGTAATATTTGATTAAATTATATAAGTTATTCAGTAACATTTATTTATTATTTCTTATAAAGCTGTATTAATAGTAAAAAATAGCTCTTTTAATATAATTGTTAAAAATTGTTTTAAAATACTTGATAAATTTACCAATAAATATTGAATTATCTGTCTCCATCTAACATTTTTGTTCAACATATCAAAACAAGGAGTCATTATGAACGTTATGAAATATAATTACTTACAAGGGTGACATTATTCACACGGTATTACATGCAACATTATCACGATTATCATGTGGGTAAATATATCAACTTAAACAATTTCACAACTTTCTATAATTAGATAAAAAAGGCCCTCCCCTACTTCAATCAGGGACAATAAAAACCCATCAGGAACATAAATATTACTTGTGTAAAATCCACTTAACTCTGACCGCCCTTAAGACCCCTATACATTCGCTATTTCACATCACTGCTAAATTGGTACAGCCATAAATTAAACAGTTTAATTAAATCAACACTCTTCTTATTTAAACACTGGAACTACCAGCGGAGGAAGAACTTTTTGAACTTACTAATTAATGAAAACAAAAAGCGGCCGAGGGGTCATCGACAATGGTTGTGGTGACCATTATTTTGGGGTTATGTGGGATATTGTTACGTTTTCAAATCCAATTAAAATACATGTTTTCATAAAGTCACGCAACGAAAAGTTGAATAAGAACATTTGAAATTACTTGAAAAGCAATTTTACAGGGATACCTCATAGAATTTTGTTGTTTTTACAGGCGAATGACCTATAGTTTTCAAAACAGTAAACCTAGACTTTCACCAAACAAAGACTTTGTAAATTATTAAAATGAAGCAATAGCTTTCTTTCCACGTTTATTATTCAGTCTGAACCTTTCTACTAAATCAATGAAACCGTCGTTTATATTCACTTCGTTTTCATATTTTTACAATAATAGTGACATCCGAATTTAAATAAACACCGGCGCTTGCGTCGTTTCTCCCCTAAATAATTCTCTGCGTGAAACCGGTGGAGGAAATACACATTTCTTTAATGGTTGTTTTATTTTAATATCGCTTGATTGATTCGCTTTTGATGTGGAATTTAATTTGTGTAGGTGGCTATTTGAAATCGCTTTTATTATTCATTTTTCAGTTTTAAAGGTTTTGAAATTGTAAATTTTTCGGCATGGTAAAAATTTTATGACAATTTATATTCTTTGGTACTTTGCTTACGATAGTGATTTATATTTTTAAAATATACTTTATTTGATTAATGTTAGTATGTAAATAAATGTAAAATAAGAACATTTGACAAAGTTACACATTTGCATTATTTTATAGTTAAAAAGTACCTATTAGTTAATTTATTACTAACTATAAATATACTTTAACAACCATTCAAAATATGATGTCTGCTATATAGACGCTAACTTTAAAATTCGGCTCACTCAAAAATCTCCCTAAAAATGCAAAATCGTCACCCTCGATTCGAGTAAATAAAGTAACTGCAACAAAGGATCGTTCGGATGTCAGATAATGACAGTAGCCAGTGAGAGGGAACAAAATGGCGGACCCTACGAGTCCCAGATAATTCCGCGCCATTGCACACATTGTTGCGACCCTACTAGCGAGCTCGGGACCGCGGGGTGACAATACTATCCCGCGCTCGCGTAGACGATTATTTTGATAGTTTTAGTATTATAAATTGGCAGTTTTTGGTAGTTTTGAGTGTTTTACGGTGAGTCGGTGTATAAATAGTTGTTGAGGATTCGTTACGGCTCTATTTTAATGGTGTGATGATAAAATTATTGTTAGTTAGATCATGAACAGCGTTAGTAATAGTTCAATAATAGGATCATGTTTGAGTATATATCATTACAGGTGTTGAAATAGGTATACCTACTATTCTGTTCGCTTGTTATTCTGCTCTATTTTTTGTAGTAAGTTTTCAGAGAATTATTTTAAGTATTAAAGCTTTTTTGGGAATTCCTTTGTTTTTTTAAAATTATGAATACCCTTTCATCTCTATAACTATTAACTCATTGACAATTGAAGACAAAAATAACCTTCGGCAGTTGATTTTAAAGGTTAATTACCCAATATCATTAGCATATTGAAGAACATACTTAATTGATAACAAAGCACCATAATTTGTAAACAATAGCAGTCATCATTACACCTTCACACCTACGAGAATTAAAATTCATGAAACTATTACAATAAGGCGTGAACTAATTGAAATAAAGTAATTACAATTGCAACTCACAGCAACCAATTATTGGCGGGAATTTATCAGAGCTGCCAGATCAAATAATTAAAAATATAGCGCTTTCGCGCGTAAATCTTTTCATATTCAATTTGTTGTTCGAAATTAAAATGGCGGATCAGAATGGCGGGTTGCGATTGCGCATGTGTGAATTTATGTTCGATGTTTGAAAACTAGAACTGCGTTTGAATTATCAGAGTGACACAGATCTGTTGGAACGGCTGAGAAAATGCGGGAAATGATTTCAATTTTAAATTAAATTCTGGTTATTGGAACGAGTTCTCTATTTACTTTGAAATATGTTAGGTTCCTTGTTTGTCATAATAATCTGGCTCACCATAAGTATATCCTACTAATTATATAAACGTGAAAGTTTGTACCTAAGTATGTATGGATATATGGATGATTGTAACTCTTTCACATAATAAAAAATATTTGAAAAAGTAGGTATTCATTGCATCAAAAACCTTTCTTCTAGGACAGTGCATTAATATTTATGGACCTAAAACCTAAGATTTTACTAACTATCATTCATTACAAATAAAGGTACTAAGTCATAATTCCATCCAGTGACTCTAACGTCCCACTGATGTGTTTCACAGCGCAGTTCTTATTTACAGTGCGATGCATCCGACATTTTTCCTGCGCGAGAGTCGTTAATGCACGATGTGAGAATTGAAATATTAGCGGCGGATGGTAGATGGTACTGTTGGTGATGCGTTTAATGGGAGATAGGATTTTTACTTTAAATTGATTGGAAGGTCTTAAGTGGCTGGGTTCAAGACCACTGAAGAATAGTAAAAAAAAGTTTGCATTTCTAAAATATTATAATTTTTTGGCAAATATTATTGACTCTGTTTATTGATTAGATGAAAACGATTAAACTTCAAAAACAAATAAACATGATTAACGGATTATAAATATTATTTAAAAATTCTGTCAAAGTTTTATATTCCCGAAAGCAATTTGAACAATTGTTGATCTAATATTTTCTATGCCTAAATGTAGTTTATGGATTTTGTAAGAATCATATTTTATCACAACACAACTATATTTCTGTTACTAGCACGTCTACTGGCCTGCATGTAAACGCAGCACGGCAAGATATCTCCAAGTGTTATGTATTGGAGCCTTGGAGACTGAAGTATGAGTTTTTGATCAGACATGTACAGGGCTTTGAACTTGCTATATTAATTGATTTAACATTTACTGATATTTTAGTAAAATACTACAGATTTAAAATATACAAAATAGGTAATAACTTGACGAGGCAGTTAAAAATCTATTTTGTAACAGATATCAAAATCAAAACAGGTACACTGATTTACTTAAACTATTTCCACAGTTATATAAATAACTTTAAAAATGGTTAAGTTCCAAAAAAACTATGAATAACTCCTCAAACTTTAGGACAGCGCATAGTTCCGAAAAGTTAATAAAGCTGCCACAGCTAGTTTAAGCGTTGCGTTGCGGTAAAACTTGGGAACCAGGACGTCTGGCTATAAGCCGGCCAAGTTTGAAACTTCCCAAATTTAAACCATCTCTCATCCTCGGCACCAAACTTGGACACGAGACTTAAGATTTAATACGGTAATTATATTTTTTACTTAATACGTCCCAGTGTTTTTAACAAAAAAAATTTTGAATAAAATTGAAAGATGCCTATCTATAATAACTACTGTAAAGTTTAAGTAAAACCATGATTATAAGAAACAAAACTTCAATTTTAACTGGCAATTAAATTTCAATAAATAACCTATATTTCAAAACAAAACACGGGGCCGTATTTAGTAAACTAATCAGTAAAAATATTCATAGCACACAGCCGTCCGTCCGAAATCTACATTTATAAACCGACTAGAATGTTCCAAACAAATTTGCATTTACATGCCCCGGATAATTACACAAAGCTACAGGGAGAAGTTTAATTAAAGCGAACCAGTAACATAAGTTGGTTTAAGTAGGTATAGTTCTAGTATAAGTCTATTTAAGCACGTAATAAGAAAAGTTTAGAGTTAAGACGCTGGTCGCCGTTTGGCTAAAAGCGCCACATTTTGTCTGGTCAAACTTTGACTACACAGGGTGGCTTTAATAGGACCTTATTATAATATGCAATAGTTGATAACAACGTTTATCAAATATATTAAATAGTAGAATAGTTCTTACCTTGGGTTTCAGTAAACGTGTATAGATTTTTTGATAGAGCTAGTTAAAAGATCCCAAAGATACCATTATTACTAAGTAACAAAAAATATATACTTGGAACGATAGTACATCTTCAACAAAGTCACAAAACATAGGTACCTTATACATAAAACTACCTTAATTGGAGTAATTTGTATCTTTACTTAACACAGAGTCAATCCATTTACAACAATTGATTACACAGCCTCGTACCATCCAGTACATATACCAATACACTCAAGAAGGCTTTGCCCTGGTTCTGTATCTATCGAAGTAGTCTGAGCTGGGTCAAGATGGCTGCACGGATTACAAATTGATTTGCAACTACCTCCAACTGCAACCACGTATCATTATTGACTGCAACATTGTAAACTAAACCCAAGATGTTCCAGATAAACCTTAACTAATACTCTAAAGTTATACTACATTGTGAACAGCATTTGTTTTCTAAAATTGTTTACGAAAATTATCAATTTTATGCCAAATAAAGTAGCTTCGATTTTTGAGCAATCGCAATTCGAACGCCGATTTGAAATTTACGATCTACCGTCAGTTACATGTAATTAATGGTTTAATTGCCCACACTAACACAAGGCAATTAATTGATTTAATAGTACATTAGTTAAGCGTTATTAGTAATCAGTCATGGGATTTACAAGGCTCTATAAAATAGAGTTAGCAGCTTTTTTATACTTTGATTGAGTAGCGGTACATTTGATCCATGAAATTGGTAGTTTTGATTCAAATTATTTATTAAGACTAGTTCAAATCGATACTTCCTTGTTCAACCTTAAAATATATTTTACTTCCTTCTGTTTTTTGTAAATTTGTACTTCTGCCACTATGTAGATACCTATAAATTTTCTACTAAGAAATATTAAGAGCTACCCAACTCCTAGGTTAATTTAAGTTTAGCTCAAAAAAATTACAAAACCTACCGTCCAAACTCCAAAACGACCACCGTCCATTACCACGCCTTCATTTAATCCTAGATTTTATCCATTAGTGATCCACGCATAAACGGATGGCGTTCCGTATTTACGATATGGTCAGGCGCAGATTGAAAGTTACGAGGCGCGCTTAGCTGGCACTGGTCGCGGGATTATGTGGTGTTACGCTGCCACCACGACTTATGTGCAACCAACCTTATTGCTATGTACCTCGTTGGACGGACGCAACTAGACTAGACTGGCTGGAAACTGTTTGAAATTCGAACTGTCAATAAGAACAATTGCGTTCAGAATTAATTGATTGGAGACGAATTTGGAACGGTGTTGTTCGGAATTTGAACATATGAACTTTAAGTTTTAAAATATTGATGTAGAGCCTTTTTACTAAAAAACAATATACGCAATACCTACACATTTCGAAATTTTCAGATTATATAACAGGACCTTTTTTAATCTCATTATAATCAATAAAATATTCCCTTAATAAATAAACAATTTACTTTATAACAACAAATCTTTTTACCAATGTAAATTTCTCTGAAATTCATTAAAAAAGTTAAAGACCTCGAAATTTACTGAATACAAAATCCCACAAAGGAAGTTGGTATGTGCAAAAACATAAGTAGGCATAAGAACATACGGATCTCAATACTCAATTTATCTTAAAACCGAATCAAGACATGTGTGCACCAAGTAAATATAAATAAATTCCTTTGCAATTATAACGCACTTAGCCGAGTCAAGGCACAAGCTTCGGAGATTTTTACTGCATCGGCAATAAATTGCGTAGATTTTAATGTTTTTTTTCTTTCTTTCGTTAAGTTACCTTGTAAAATGGGTTATTTCGGTAACTATTTCTCAAAAAATATATCAGTTCCCTATCTATTGTAATTCGTTGTTTAACGTAACTTTTTCTGGTTTGAGAGTAAATATTAAATTTATTTTTAAGCTTTCGTCTTTTTAATTGCTTATTAGTTCCGTAAAATTTCCATCCCGCTACATTTTGCACCTTAACCCTTCATGCATCGCAAAAGACGTTGATGCCGTCAGCGTCTGCGCAATATGAATAAAGATCACTTCAAAGCAAACACTGGACACTAATGGTGGAATATACTCCGGGGATTATCTTCAAGTTTGCTGCGTTGATTGAAAACTCGATGGAGCAAGGAAACTGGCAGGATGCAACATTCCAAATTGGAATGGAACGGAGCGATTCGAAATTTCTTTTTTTTTATGCAATTAAAAATGGAATAAAGATCTGGCAGGATAGAAGATGTGGAAGGAGAATTAAATGTGTTATAAAATCTCATTTAGGTAACTGGTTAGTTATTTGAGACGGTACCTTTTGTATAAGTTGAATTAAACATGACACAAGTTCAAAGATAACTTAAAATAAAACTTATATAACAATAGAATTTAAGAAAAGGCATCATATAACGGTTTAAAAACAACATCGTTGCTTTACAAAATAAATCCCTTCTATGTATTCAGCCATTAAAATAAATAAAACACATAGACACCTCATTATTTTTCGCTCCTCTCCCATTTACATTTCCTACAATTTACAATTCCTTACACTCTACAATGGTAAATAAACCACGTCGATTCAAATCTCGCCTTACTATTCGTTGGTCTACGCGCGTGGGCATCAGGCAGTCTATCATAACTTTTACTAACAAACCTTTTGTGCCTGCAGAGTTACGACTTTAAAGCTCTAAACTATGTCCATTGCGGGTTTATTTATATCACACGAGTTACGAGCATGACTAATGCGAGTTATGTACTCGTTGCATTACGCTGTATTAAATCTATCTAGGGTTGGATTTAGTGGTTGGATGTCCTCGTCTGTTAGGCTGGACCGGGAGAAGTGTCCACTGGGCAGTCTAGTGTTGGTTTTGCATGGAAATTTATAAATATGTTGGGTAAATTATATGGGGTTGTGACTTGTAACCTTTTAATCCTTAAACATAATTAATAAATGACATATACATGTAATTATTTGTGTTTTTTTTAATTGGCACTGATGAGGTGTAAATTTTCCTCCTTCTAATGGTTAAATCAAGAATGATCTAATTTACACCGTCGTTGTTATTATTTGAGGAACTATAATATTTGAAATTAATTTAATCTATAAAAACTGTTATTAAAGTCATCCACAACAACCCTTTACTTTTAAGAATACGAAACAGTTGCAATAGGAATACACGTCACAAAATTACGGCAATCTTTTTGCCCGCTGTAGTCGGGTAAAAAGCCTTTCATGTCTACCCACTGTTAAAATCCCCCTTCAATTATACGCTTTTTACCTTTTACAAAAAACTGAAAACAAACCTTCAATTAATTAAACTAATAATTCACGCTCAATGAAACCTCAGTTGCGTTAAATTAACAACATGAGTTAAGATGGCCGACAAGTGCTTATTGCAACGTTAAATTGCAGTTAATACAGCGTTAATTATGTGTTAAACTCATGTTGCACTTTGCATATTTACTTAGAATACTATTCATCAAAGTTGATAATGAATGTTTAATCTTAGTATTAGACGGTTAAACATAAAGTAAATAATGAACAACTTAATTATACTTGGGTACATTCTAATTTATATTATACTTCAACAAGCTTAATTATAGTTTGTTGCAATACAATTTTACTACTAAAATTCTTATTAAATTTTCTATAAAAAAGTAAGACTCATAAATCTACTTAACTGAACTTTAAGTTAACCTTCGAAACTAACCTAAATAAAACAAAATTTAATTATTTTGCATCTTAACCCTTCCCGACCAACAATTTCACTTTTAAAAGTCAAAAGTTAACCTTTCGCGATGATTTATTCGTTGCAGATCCATCTGTTATTGAAATATATGCCAATAAATACTCCAAGGTGGGTTTCCCGTTAAGTTGTCGACAAAAACAAAGCATAAAGCCAAAGTAGCCGAAGTATGCATGCATGGAGATGGCTTGCCCCATGTGTTTATGGATGTATAGTCAACCTACACTAACCTTTATTTAAAAATATAACAATTATTTTTTCTTTTAAATTACGTTTATAATTTTCATGAAATAATATGCAAGTGTAAGTATCCAGGAACTTTTTTTATGCTGTACCTAAATGTTTAGTTTTATGCAACTTTTGCTTTCGGTTTTTGTTTCAAAGTTAAGCTCACCAGTTTTTTTTTATTTGACGTTGGTGAAAAATTTCAAAACTAATTCAAGCAACCTTCTAAAAGCGCTACTCTTTCTAAAATTCACGAATAACTTATTCTACGCTTCTCACTTACCAAACTTTCTTTAATTACCCCCCAGTTCGGCAACACCGCAGCTCCGTATACTTTCAGCTGCGCCGGAGTTGCCAAACAAGGCAACACTCGGCGTCCCATTGATTTGTCGACGCTCACAGACCGCGCATATCGGCAGCTGATTGCGGTGTTTATGGCACCGAAGTTATTTATACTTGGAGCTAAAAAATGTAGAGATGTCTTTAAATAGAAAGATATTTATAACAAACGGTTTTTGTCTAGGTTTGAAGGTAAGGTTGTGTAGATGTGAGCGACAAGTTAACGTAGAATTTAGGTAGTATTAATTAATTCAATAAAAATAATCAATTCTTTTTGATTAATTTTGGGTCGACATCATCAAAAAGAATTGACTTGAGTTTCAAACTCAAAAGAGGTTTTGCTTATCTTTAACATAAATAACTAAAACGTCAGTGTTATGACCACATTGACAGTAATAGTATGTTATAGCGTAAAACAACGGTGTGCCATATTACCCCAAAATTGAATTGATTGATTGACAACGGTGTATTTGATTAGATAGAATTTGTTTTTGGAAATGTTTCCCGCCTATCTATCAAAATAACTGTTTTATACAATTATTGTGTTCAAATAATAAATGTCATATTTCCATTTTAGTCTTATCTAATTATATTTTCATAGAAAATAATAATTGTAAGTACCAAGAAATGATTTCATATAAAAGTAATACCTAACTTTACAACACGAAAAATATAAAATACACAAAGTTAACTTAATTAAAAGCAACCACAATAAATTAAATATAATGTGAGCAAGAAAATATTTTCTTATTCACAAAATTGACCTTTCGATCCAAACATACATTAACAAAGTATTTGCAGTCAATTTCAAATTCTTTTAACGTGTTAACATTTTACTACTACAGAAAATATTTCTTACATGGTATTAGACATGCTGCTAAACTTTTTACGACCATTTTTATAAGTTCTTACATAAATAAGTAAAATATTATAAACTTGTAGATAACTCCATGGTGGGAAATGGTATATTTTCCAGCAAAAATGACTGCTTGATATTTTCCATTTCCGAAAAGAAAAGGAGGTATTTTTCAATGTGGAAATGTAAAAGTCCGGAATTTAAAGAGGTATAAAATGTGCGCTTGGCACCATTCTACCATAAAGCAGTGGCCGCGGCACGCCTGCTGCTATTTACGACTTAACAAAACTTCCCTTCAATTGTTTGTCGAGTAAAAACTTCTTGAAAACAATCCTTTGCCAACACTTCAAAATTTAAAAAAAAATACCAGCGAGTTACCTTGCGTTCAGTTTAAAAAAAAAGAAGATATTACGTCATCCACCATCATTCAAAATGTTATCTCGAACAGGTAAGAAGGTAGACAAAATTTTAAATATTAAAAAGACAACCATTTGCAGGCACCTTCATTCGCGGAACACAATATACGTGGCATCAACGCCTACCATACCTAAAAAAGACAACTTTTGGACCCATGATAAACTGGTTTTTGAACGGGAACAGGCAATCCGTCTTCTTACCCATCTCTTTCACACCCAACAAGAGTGACAAGGACCGAACACTCGCTCCCGAAACCGGCGTCGCAAGTTTTATTTATTTCTTAACTTAGAAATAAATCGCGTTCGATTTTTGAAAAGGCTTGGTAATTGCCCCGAGTCGCCGTTTGACTAATTTGCATCAATGAATCTTTAAAATGGCGACGGGAATTCGCAATAAATTAAGATTATTTCACTCAGCGACTGTATTTGTGTAGACTTTCATTTTGAAATCAAACAAATAGGTATTTAGTTTATCAGTCAACAACCTTAAATGTTTTTTTTTTCAATTTGAATAGATATGATCTTACAGACAATTATTACTATTTTGGGCGTATGGTATGGTTAACTATATTTAGATTTCAAATAAGTAGCTATATGATTACCATTATGCTGCATATTCACTAAGTAAATTAAATTAATTATGCATAAGAAAATTTAATAGAACTGACTTTTTACTTAAGATCTATAGAGACATATACACAATGTTTTTGCAAACTTTAGATTTTAAAGAATGTGTTAAAATATTTTTCCTCTATGATTTAGCTTAATGACAAAGTTTATTTTTTCAGTAAAAATTTGAATTACAAACATTTTACTCAAAGTTCTAACCTATTAAAGTTATTAAAAGTTATAAGGCGAGTTCATAATTAAAAAATTAACAAAGTATCTACCATTTACTGATAACTTGATAAGGTACCTTATAATAATTCTAAACAAAAAAGCAGAGATACAAACGATTGTTAGGCTCCACGTAAATTACTTATTGGATTCCAAAGTCGGTTTTAAATCATGGCAATACCAGACACAGAGCGCGTTATCAATTAGTACCAACATCCAAATAATAATGCAGCTAGCTGCATTCTTCTTGTACCTTACGCGTTTGGATTAAAGTTCAAAATTGTTTGTTGTTGCGTTGCGCGGTTCGTTTTGCAATGTTGGTCGAAGGATTGCTTGCTTGAGGCACGTAGCGCGTTATAAATAAAGGCAAAGACTTAGTGGTCGGTTCTGCCAAGCTAGCACCTTATCTTACAAGTTGCTAGAACAGGTAACCTAACACTGAAACTGCGTAGGCACTTGTTTCGGTACGATAAATGTACCTTTCAGCAGACAAATGACCGTTTGAAGGTTAATGAAACAGCAAATAAAGCAGTAAGCTTGTATTAAGAACCGACTTGCAGAACAAAATTGGCATCTGATAAATTTTCTTTTTCATAACGGACATTTCAATATTAGTTTAAGAAGATATATCAAATAAAAACCAGATACCTACTAAGTAAAGAAATATGTGGATTGTTCCATCTAAAGTGTACAGTCGTTATATTTGTTCTTTGCAGCATCAGAGTTAGATTTATCAAGCTTGCACTGAACAAAATATGGCTTGAGTCTGAAACCTTTGAGATTGCTTTATCAAGACATATAAAACATTGGTAAGAACTTTTTATTTATAGTTTAAAATATAAAAAATAGAATAAAAAATAATATTGTATATGGTTTACACCAACTGTTTTTTTTTTCATTAGTTTAAAGTAGCTTGCAGTGAAAGTTTTGTATTAACATCTTTTTTATAATTCACAGTAGGTAAGGCACTGAAAAATCTCAAAATGAAAACTGCACATCTTAGCAATATTTCCTTTGTATTTCTTCTAACACATTCGGCAACTCTTCCCAATCGCCCCCACGCCAAACCCGACTCTAAACTTCTTGCGTTTAGATACATTTTTGTGTGTCGTAAAATTTGGCAAGCTTTAGTGGCTGCTCTGATTTATTTTGGAGCAATGCAGTACTATGCAGTTAGTATTGATTTCCATTTGTAACGCCCCGTGGCCCCCCTCCCGCCCCGCTTTGCCCCCGCAGCTTGCAAATTCACCTCACGCACTGATCATATAATAGCTACCTATATTGTTAGTATACGTATATGTTATGGCAAAAAGCCAAGTGCCCATATCATGTGATTAAAAAAAAACAAAGTTGCGGTTCGAGATTTACACTCTGTGTCAAGAAAAGTGAAGATTGTTTTCAATCGGAATTTAATGAATAAAATTAGTTTATATTGCTGTTCAAGTTTCTATCTATGAATAAAGATAAAGTTGTAAGCTTTATGACAGTTAAATAATCCAAAAGTAAGCGAACCTTTGTCAGTTGACAAAAAGAAAATCACAGCTGAATGAAACCCATTTAAAGCACTATAAATTATCTTCACTAGGGTTATACTAAAATTTATAAAACAACTCGTAAATACAACGAAATTTTATTACTGATCAAATATTGAACATAATTTAATATGCGAATCGCGTGCGCAAAGGTCGTAATAAATCATTAAAAAAATAATGAGTCCCACTTTACCAAATACTGCCAGCTCTACTTATTAATAATGATAATTGATTATTTTTACGCAGTTTTTATTGTATAAAAAATATTCAGTAAAGAAAAAAGCAAAGATACGTTTTTGAATTAAGGGCACTTAAGGTTTGATACTTATCAACTCTATTACCTATTTAAAAGAAAAAAACCGTGTATTTTAGAAGAAACTTTACGTTTTATTTTCGTTTTATATTTTAAATCACAAAATTATCAAGGTTTATTCAAAGTATGAAAGCTTTAAGTCAGTAGTCTAACCTAGTTTCTGTATTGATCAATAAGGCTGTATATTTTGAATATGCATACAGCTTGCGTAGGGGATGTTGCTCATAGCTGTAGGTACTGTCTATAGAGACATACTGGGTGTTTCACAAACATTATAAATTCAACGTAGTTATTTGAATTTAAATTTTCAAAGTCCCTATTTTTCTGTCTTTACTTCATATATCATCTACAATTAATTATTATTATATTACTAAGAAGGCATATAGGGCTGTTGTTTCTTTAACTGCAAATTAAACAAGTAGGTACCTACCTAATCGTGAAATCTGAGAGTCAAATGGTTGATTTGAAAAATACCAACCAAAACAGTGATATAGGTATAAGCAGAATTGTTTATTCAACCTGGAATGAGTTTCTTTACAAAAAATCTTTTGACAAATTACATATTTTTATTTTTTTTCCTTAACCATAAGGGTCACAATACGAGACACCCAGTACCTATAGTTATGTAAAGCGGTCCAGATGATAAATGTCCGGACTGGCCTCGACCAACCGACATACTCCCCTCACGGGGTTAACGACCTTAAAATAGGACGCCGAAACTTTTTAATAAGCACCAGACAAAAACTAGACAAAAACTAATTAAGGAACAATTACTTATCATATCATTATGTGGAGACTGGTTTAAAGAATGTTTTTTGTCGTAATTGGAGCTGTACTTTATTATTTTAAGGTTTAAGAAAAAAGAAACCTACGTAATAAAGAGTTACGTAATCTTTGTAGAAATATTTACAACTAACCTTCAAAATGATCTGCTTGTGTTAACTTCAGTACCTATATACGTACAAATTGTTATCGTGAAAAATCTCGGCCATTAATTTTCCTTTTTCGTTGAATAAATCATATTTTCATGCAAACGAAATTGTGAAAACACTGAAAACATCCAAAATACGTTTGCAATGACATTAACCCACTTGCAATGCTCGGGTCGTATGATGGCATAAATCTTAAATTGCGCTTTATATTTAAAGCGCGTCCATATTGCATTAAATATACAGAACGAGTGGACTTTTAAGTTTTGTATTTGGTTTCGCTGCAATAACTCTGCGCCCGCGACCGTAGTTAAGATAAATCATGATAAAAAATAAATTTACGCTCACACCGAGACTGAAGAAGAAGATAACTTTAAATCCAATAAATTGGAGTCACCTTCATTTGTTTTCACTTACGCGTTATTTATCGGGAGTCGTCTCCGAAAATATCGGGGGAAATTCAAAAAGAGAAAGCGCTGTTCTTCCGGATTTTTCGGTTGAGTAGAATAAACACATAAGTCGCGTGAGACATCGATTCTTATCGAGTATTGGAGAGATTTATTCGATGGTTTCCGTAAGGGATTTATCGTGTTACACGGAACCCGTTCGTGAGTGCCCCAGGGCCTGTAAATAAAGCTTTACCAAAATTAATGGCTCAACCTTTCCTTAAATAGATGACTAAATACATCGGCTCACGGTATCTTCGAAGGTTCGCTTATTTATAGTCGAGGCCTTATGTAATCTGAGTTTGAGTGGTACAGCCCGGGTTCAGTTACCGGCGGGATATTTTTCACGAATGATTTAGTCGCTCGTCCCCGTTTGCGTTGAATTATTATTGGTGTCCCTTACAGAGAGTTTTAAAGATGTTCAATACCTATATTTTATGTTTTCTACTGATAATAGAATATATACTGAAAATAATACTTTCGTTAAGAACAAGGACCTGCTACCAAGAGTCTAGAAAAAACTGACCTACCTCCACCTACGTGATGCGACAATCAAATTACCAAGTTTATTGTTCGTTAACGTCAATGTCAAATTCGCTCGTCCACAGCTATGCGCATGAGTGGATGAGTCGAAATAAACCAACCTTGGGGAACAATTTACATCTGACAAATGTTTTAAGGTAACAAGAATAAACATTTCGACATTCCCCGAATAATGGACCGGAATAAATAATCGAATAAAAGTAATTAACACGAGAGTTACATTCATCTAGATTTTCAGGTTAGTCAGTCCGGCTGCTGCATTCTTTTGGAACGTAATTTTGGCAAATGTCACAATATTGGGGTAGTTTGTGTAAATTTTAAAAAAAGTATTGCAATTGTCTGAATAAAAACTCAACTTCCAACTGGCCAGTTACAAAATCAATCTGTTTATTGTATTTATATTTTCAAACCGCGATGTATTAGGTAAAACTGGTTTCCTATTTGGTTGTAATCTATGTGTTACATGTAAGGAACTAACATAGAAACTGTGATACAACATAGAAACGCTTTTACCCCTTGCCGTGATCCTACATGTAGTGTGTTAACCGCTTTGGGAAGAATAGAGCACGTTTATAAATTACTGCTTTAATAGGTAGGTACTGTTAACGAAAATGGGTGAGATGGTGTTGGATTTAAGTTCAGTAAGAAATGAGGCTGTATAGGTTAGCTTTGTATGTACAATCCTAAAAATATTATAAACGTGAAAGTTTGTAAGTATGGATGTATGTTTGTTACTCTTTCACGGAAAAACTACTGGACGGATTTGGATGATTTTACATCAGAATAACACGTAGGGTACTTTTTACCGCGGGAATACTTTTCATTCCCACGGGAAACCGACTTCCACGCCAACGGAGAAATAAAGAACTTGAAGATTACAATGGATTATAGAAAAATATGAGGTAAGGAAATTAAAGGGATCAATCTATACGACTATTCTTAATTAGGTAAGCATAGGAGCTTGCTGATTTGTTTAGATGCGCTAATTCGAAAAAAAACTGAATTGTATTAAATAATATTATGATTGTGTTGGATATTTTTATTAAGGAATTCAAAAGGCATAACATATAGGTATAACATTTCACTACGACTACTAAGAGACGAGCAGCAATGAAATGGTTGAAAAAAAAATGTGCAGCACTTTCTTAATGTTTAATTTTTTTTAAGTTTCCTTATATTTTTATCAATTATGATTTTTTAAATCCAATGTAATTGCATAGTAAATAATACTTAGAATTACACTTGAAACTCTATAAATCTTAAATTAAATAAAAGCATTCGCGTTTGTTATTTCTTAAACTGAATGTCTATATTAGGATAATTGATTTCAGATTTAATATAAATACCTAAGACTCTCACACAACAAACAAATATTTCCTTAGTAATATAATCAAATTATGACTAAAGATAAAAATATAATACTATGGCGACTAAGTGTTGCTATGTCCATAGTAGGCATCAGATATCAAAGTCACCTAGTTAAAAAAGATAAAAGTGAAATAATATGTTTATTTAATTTCATGGAAGATTTCGAATAATTAATAAACGTAACTCAATATAGGTAACTATCTTACAATGTAATTAAGGTGATAAAAATTCAATAACAATTTTAATGAGGCAACTCTATCTATTCATGATTAATTTGAAAGTAGGTACCTTCGTCATAACTGTCAATAAATTAAATTTAATGAGGTGTCTAGTTAGATTCTATCTCAAATTCATAAACCTAAAGCTTATGCTTATGTCAAATGTTACTTAATTAAACCCATTTGAAATTCAAAAAAATAATGGCTAAACGGAAATTAACTTATTATTTTCAAAAGGAAAAATTACAAACAATGTACCGTAAGCTCAAATAAACATCCTACCTATGTAAAGGAAGTTTTTAAAGCATTCATTCTTAAATTCGGTTTATCTTTGTTCCTAATTCTAGAGATATAAACTTATAAGAACATAGGTGTGTATGTACGTATGTTACACGCAAAAGTTGATATAATGACATATTCTGAATCACATGTAGTGTTTCCATAAAAAAATCCCTAATGCTTATGGGTCTTTTGGCTGTAACCGCAAAGCTACAAATAGTAAATTATAGCAGTTATTGCAAACAATTGTGTTCCCTCAGAAATAAAGCCACTTACTTATACCTACACATCGCTGCATTTAAATTACATGCTTCAATTTATCATATCAAATGCAATTGAACTTACAAACGACCTCAATTGATAATACACCCGGGAACAAAGGCATTGCTGTGATTCCAATATTCTTTTATCATCCGAGACATTAAAAAAATACATAAATCAAAAAGAAAAAGTCAGACGTGATCAAAAAACTGTTATATTTTTTCTAAAGTAGGTTAGACTCAGACGTCAAACATGCGATTAAAAAAATGAATAAATAAATCAATTTAAGCGCGAAACAAAGAAAACGTGAGAAAACGCAAATTGCGATTCGTTTCGGCAATCGTTAATCTCTCGTTAAAATCGAATCACCTCGATTAGAAATAATATTACCGATTCGAATACCCACATCGAGGTTTCACTCAATTCTGTAACCACAGACTAAAAAAATGATAACCTTACCTCAATCTTAAAATGCCAGTAACACCAGCTAAGTAACTTTGTTTTCTCTGCTCTACGTCCTCAGATTGTTTGACGAGCTTAAACAGCAGTTAAGTGATTTCAAAACACACGTATTTCGAATTAAGCGTGAAATTCAGTGTTAAACTTTGAAGACCGGCGGCAGTAAAACTGGGATCTCGGACTATTAAGTATAATCATCAATTTTGTATGGAGAAATTTGACCTCTTACCTACAAAGTGAGAAATCGCGATTTCTAGTGTAGGTGTGAAATTTGATAATACGGTAAATGTGTTTAACAAATGTTGAAATTTAATATGAAGTTGTCACCAAGATGGTTTGGTGGTTTGTTGTAAGTTATTGATACTTGTTAATAAGGTACTCTATATAAAGTTATGTATACCACTGTTTTTTGTTACTAACGGTAGTTATATTTTATTGAATAAGCATACCTCTATCCCTCCAAATTACGTCATTACTTTTTACAGCTTAATTACACTTGAAAGTGAAGCGAATTTGTTACAAATAAGTGTTGTACGCATAACTTTTAAATTGCTTACGTCAAGTGATAAGCAATTTATCATTATGATATGATGAGACTATAAAAAAACTTTGCCGGAAAACACTTCATATACGGCCCTGAAACTAAGTTATTTCCTATTAGTATTGTTGTTAAAACCGATCACACAAATCCTTGCACAGGTGCAAAGTTAAGTTAACTCAAGTCAAAACCCTTTTAAGCTATCGAATATATTGTATAAACACATTTTATATCTCTTTACTTACGGCATAGTTGGACTCTTTAGAATTTGTTAGCAAAGACATCCCATTTACGATAATGTTCGATTTTCTATTAAACTTGAAAGCGTTCCACATTCTTATCTAGTGTATTCTACGACATTTTTCCAAAGTTTCCCTGGTAGAGCTTTCGGTGTAAAGGTCTATTCACACATGGCGGGAGATAAGGTAGCTTTCACACCATTAAGCCGCGCGGCGGAGCCGGGGGCTTTTCCAGATTAGATTATACATTCGATTTATGACGTCATTAAAGCTTTGATAATTACTCGGGACAGGCTGCGTAGGCACAGGGGGGGTGCTGGGGAGTGGGGGGGTGGTTGTACTGTTTGATTGGATTCCTGGTACTGTGAGGGTTTAGGGATTAAAGTTATGGAGATTAGACCACACCGCTCGCGGCCGTTTTCGTTTAAACACGAAGTAGATTCGGGATAAGGGCCTTGAGGTGAAGGTGAGGATGAGTGGGTGAGTAACCCTATACTAGGGATACAAGGGTTGTAATATTAGACGAAACTTAGTTCCATCGCCTATCAGGTTTAGTTAGATATAGAACTACCAACTATTTGTTTATTTCAGGCTGTTAAAAAAAATAAAAAAAACATGTTTTTACATAAAAAAAAATACAAACAATAAGTAACAAACGATTCCAATTATATTGTCCCTGTATGAACTTAATCCTTATAAATAAAGGTTAAAGTTTTACTATCAGTAAATATTGTCAAGAGTCATTAATAAAACTAGCCACAAACAACGTAAAAAACCATTTATTTTTAAACGTTCATTTCTGAATTTGAGTTGCAAATGAATCTCTGATTGGTTTCAGATCGTGATTGCGTATGCACATGGAAACAAAAAACAGAAACCAATAATAAATAACGAGACGTTGCCCGATACATACCAATGTATACGAGACTTTATTTATAAACGTATTGAGTTTTTTTATACAGAATACTATACGTTATTCTCTCGCTGTTTCAATCAGAAACAAGATAAAGATGAAGTACAGTCTTCTTCGCATAAAATAAAGGATAAATCATGGAAATATTGCAACATTATTTATCATTATTCCACAATAATGCGAATAAATATGTATAATATAATATTTTTTTGGCAAAATCCTTTATTTAACCCTTAAGTTTTTACGTAAACATTCTCACAGGCCAGACACATCAAAAAGGTGCAAAACAAGACCTGAAATTCGGTTTCCATTTATACCTGCAGCTATTCCAGTTGGGTACAAGTCGTGGGGTCTGAATGACCCTCTATTATGTGTAATGAGGTGGAGCGACCCCTTACAGGACACGGGTTAAACTAGCCGAGAATGTCTAGTTCCGACAGGTAATTTATAGGCTAATGTTTTACATAATTTTAGAAAATTTAGCATAACATATTGGGAAAAGGAAGCAACTAAATTCATCTTGGCTTACCTTAAATCGTTTTTCGCGTGTTAGTTTTAAAAATATTATGTTTTTATATTTTTAAAACTTTATATTTTCTTTCGATAATGTAATATTATGTATGAACACAAAAATTAAATAACACTCTGAGAAAACTCATACGGTTAATGATTAATCTTCACTTCACAGATGAAAACTACCCATTTACACTAAACACTTTCCGAGAAAGAGGCCGCTATTAGAGGCAAAGAACCTTTTTAGTCTATTAAATAACGAGTATGAGAACAAAGCAGATGGCAATTCCCCTGTGTTCCATTAAAATTCAAAATTCAAACGCTATCATTGGCCAGCAGAGATTCATCGTTATGTATTGGCGGTATTTACATGAACTCACGCGCATTTGGCACTATGTTGTGATCCAGATAGGATGAACAAACCCGCTGTAATGATGTCTAGATGCACTGCCGTTAAGGACATTGCATTCGATGGCCCCGATTCTGAAAACACTGTCTAAACTAAACTAAAACTATCGCTGTCACTTACCATTCAATAGTATAAGACAGAGACAGGTAATTATTTTAGTCCTGTCAAACTAAAATGTACGTGCAATATGACACGGCGAAGGCAATTTTAGGCTAGTCCTCAGCGCATTTCGTTCAATTTTACAATGATGTGGACTAAATTTAGTGAAGCCAATGTACCTGTCTTTTTCTAAAACGAAGCATGAGAAAGTGACAGCGATATTTTTAATTTAGTTTTAGAGAGTGTTTCGAGAATCGGGGCCAATGGCCAATTTTATTTAAACTCCTGACCTAATACTGGATCAAAATTGCACAAATATTTAATAGAATATTATGCTTACTTGTAGCTTCTATTTATTAGTATATTTTTTTAAGCTTAAACTGATTGAAAGTAGATTAATTAAATTAAATAAATTATAAATCAATTGAGATAAGACAAGAAATAGTTTTGTAGGCTTTACTTCTAATTTTATACATTGCAAAAAATGGCAAAAAAATATCAGTCACGTTATTACAATCCATTTAATAAATGCATTTATTGTTTTTTTTTAAAGAACCAAACATGATTATGCTTTATTTTTTTAGCAATGACGTGGGTTGAATGTCATATAACATTCATATATTTTTCATTTCAACAAAGAAGTGAGTCCAGTGTCCTTAAAGCGAGTGCAACCAATACTAGCGATAGTGTCCGTTCAAAATAGGCGATAATTATGAATTACTGGCGCGATTGTCGCTCCATTTAGCTGCTTTGTGGTCCTGCGCAGCCAACAAGGAGTTGGGGGGAGGTAGACGCCGCAATAGTAGGGATGACGTCAATGTTCAGATCTTTTTACTAATATGAATGTGAAAATGGGTGTGAGTACTACACGATGAGATTAAAGTGGTCACGATTAGAATTGAAAATTGTTGGTATGGTAGGATATAGGGATGAGTTTTAAACATTAAATTATGATTAATTTTCATAGCTGCAAAGTACCAAATTTACACGGGAAACTAATTGAGCCGCCTTTTTAAATAAATTAATGACTTAAAAAAAATAAGTTAAAAGTTATAATGTAAGAAGTCTTATTATGAAGCAAGCTAAAATTTTCTAATTAAAGTTCAGCCCCAAAGATACATCCAAAGTAATTTCACTCCTTAACAATAAAGCTTTATAAACTGGAAAAAATATTAGCCGTTTCTAAAAACCTATGTTTTCTACAACAGATCATTATGGCTAGAGTCCTGATATGCAAATGCCACATAAAATCTAGTTTACAGATTTATTCTCTCGGAAAATATTACAAACTCATGGCTTTAAACCATTTTTATGCTGGTTTATTTTTCGCCTTAAAATATAGACAAATATTTTATGTAAAGTTGGAACTTACCTGTTCTTTTTGGCTAGATGAAAAAGTTTTACTTCATTAAAACTACTTTTATTATTAAATTTAATTTAAAATCACTGAACGGAACACAAACATCTCATATTTAACAACCAACTAGTACCACAATAAAAAGCCTACTAAACTGTCTCTCTAAAGTAATAAAAGTGTAAAAATCCCAAAACATCATAATACTTACAAAAAATATATAAATCACCTGTAACAAAATACTCAATAATTCGTTAATTGTGCAAAGAAAGTCTTTCTTTGTTATTCTTCAGGTGTGATTATTCGTCTATTCTTTGTTTTTTAAACCCATAATAGGCCGGAACACCTTTCTACGAGAGATTCAAAGCAGAACACTTTTTAGTGGTTTACGAGCGGTATAAAATTGTACTTACAAGGGAAAACATTGCGGGAATCTAAGGATTGTATTCGCGAAGCCGTAAATTTAAACTCGGAACGCTTTTTGAAACTTTGTTTTTTTTTGTCAGACCATTCTCTATTGCGCTAGCCAGTTAACCCATTAAAAACTTTTTTAAGATCGTACCTTTTTGTTTCCGTAAGGGTTGCTTATCGAAAAAAGTTTTTTTTTTTGTGTTTATTAAAAAGTTATTCTGCGAACGCGGCCGGATACAAAGAACCTAAAGCGTTTTGTTTCGTTTTTGTTTTGTTTTATCGAAGTTAAATATACGTTTTGGGCTATTGTGTCTGAACCAGTCTGTTATAGAGAATTTAGTCTGGAAAAAATCCTTCTAGAGTCCACTGGTTTTGTGTTATGTGGGTGTTTTAATATGTTTTAAATATAAATATTCTCCGTATGCGTTCAGTACAAAAGTGTCTTATCGTATGTAAGTTTTTTTTAAAGTGCATAGATTGGTTTAAAATTCCAAAGTCAGAGTTGAAGAACCTTTTACATGATATCAGTGGTGTCGTCAATAAGTCAGCGGTTCGTGTCTTCAGATAACACCCTTCTTGCCGCCTACATAAACTTTATACAACGTAAGTCACTCCCGCCTCTGTTGCGATAGCGATGGAAAAAAAAGAAAAAAAAAATGGGCACTGCTGGTAGTGTCAACGTAAAAAGAGCGGGAAACTAACTTGTGGGTACTAACTTCTCCGTTATAAATAGTAGAGCGTATGTAGATTAAAGCTATTTTACGTGTCCAAAATAAGTGAAGATCTACTTAGTATGCACTAATTAACAGTATCAAAATTCCTTTTAGGTAAGTTAGAGCTGGTGATTGTGGTTTTTAAAGGCATTTAATGGAATAATTATAGAAGAATAGAATAATTGTTAAACCCTAAATATTAAGGTAATTCTGCCGTAAAATTAAAATACTTTCGTATTTAAATACCTACTATGTTGTCGCTTACTCGGGTACTTATTCCCTGCAATAAAAAACACTTAAAGAAAACATTACTTCAATAAAGCTACTTAAAGTTCAATCCAAATACAGACATCCAATTCAAAGTTAAGTGCTTATTTAAGTAGAGAACACTTTGTTTTAATTGCATCGAGTCAAGTGTAAAGAGGACTTAATCCATTTTTCTTTTTTTTCCATGCCAGGCACAGGATTCGTTTCCAGAGAGCTTTTATCTCAGCGTGATGTATAATCTGTCACGTCGAAGTATGAACGTGACCAAAATACAAGGCGATTTATCTCCCAAAATTCCTACGGTCGAAATTTAAATTACATTTTAGTTATTTTTGATTTCTTGCAACACTCGCGCGCTTTATGTATTTATGGAGGTGGAGTTGATGTTTTTGTGTGAATTTTGATGAAAAATTATCAGAGAAAATAAAATTATGTGCTGAGGTTACGAACCTATGGCGATAAAATTTATTTTTTTATTGTATGGATGAAATATTCAAGTCTTTTTATATACTTAGGCGTTTATTTATAGGTTTTAATGACTTGTTTATTGAATAATATTAGGTATAGAAACTTGAAACGGATTAGATTTAAAACAGCACTTTTAAATGAAACTCATTTAGCAAAATCTACAACTTAATGCAATCGCACAATTAAATCTTAGACATTAATTAACAAAGTAAGTTTGAAAGACCCGTATTATCTTCTCAAAATTAGTTTTCAAAATCCGACTTACCACTGTAGAAATAAGGTCCAAACTGATTTGAACATTTTGACGTTAAGGTCGTTTTACACTGATGTTAGTGAGCGGATTTATAAGACATTGAACGATGTGTAGAGTATAGTTTTCGTTCTCGACATTTGCGCTTAACGTCTTACTTACAATGAGTTGCGAATTATGGCGTCTAGTAACTATCGAAAATGACTGTTTTACTAGATTTACTGCCACTTGGGTTTGCCCTGAGCATGTTGCAATCACTTCATAAGATGTCGTACAAGATAGGATGTATTGATATAGCTATCATTGTTATTTGAACTAGATTTAAACTAGATACCTTGGGATAAAGTCTGAGCTAACTCAAGCTAGAGAATTATTGTCTTTCCTAAGTATAATGCCACATAAATTAAGATAAGGTTTTGATTAAATAGTTAAACAATGCCATGAGGTAATAAGTAAGAGAAAAACTAATATTTTTATTAACAGATCTAGCTAGATTATTGTAGCTACATGTATGAGAACGACTTTGTAATTAAAACTTCCAGGTCTTTAGAGACGGGAGTAAAGTTTAATGGTTCTGTATTGCATTTTAAATGAAATTACAACCGCTTCAAGTAACTCTTAAGTTGACAACAAGAATTCCAAGTAGCAACTTCATTACGTAAACAACATGTGATACAAAAACCAGAAGTAAAACCTGATTTTACACAAATATCGCTAAAAATCAACAAATACGGCGGATATCAAGAAAATTGATCATAAAAACCAGCAATACACACAAAGTTAAGTGTCAAACGATTAACACTTAAATAATAAGGTACCGCACACTCGTAAAACAAAGATTAACATGCAGTAACGACTGTAAATAGGCTATAACTTTGATTTTTACGACTAAATAATCGTAAAGGAACCCTGGCTAACCGACCAAGTTGGGATGTCACGTTGATAAGTCGACGACCGGAGCAGACACTCCAGATTTGTGTCGGTCTCGATCCCGTCGGGTTACAAAATGGACGCAGCAGACGGGTGGGCATTTTGATGCACTTTTATTTTACGAGTAACTCGTAACATTTAAGCGTTGAATGTCTCAACTGAGTGCAGGTTTAGCAAAAAGGCACTTTTGCGGTAAAATAAATTAATTGTGTAGACGTTTATTGAATTAAAATGTTTTTAACTTATCGGGTTGGATTTGCGCTACATTTTTACAATCTTTTCATGCTAATTCAGTATGTATAAAATGATAAGAAAGGAATTAATTGTTTTAAACTATTGGTTAGTTATGCTATGCGTTCCTTACTATTTACTTTTTTGTTCCATTTTATTGAATTATGGTTTAGCTAAAATTTGCTTAAAAACGTGTCGATAAAGCACGAAATATAAATAAAAAAATATTTTACCCCGTAACGACACCGTCCGTTCGCTTTCGGGCCGTTTGCGGTTACCCTCAGCCCAAATTCCGAATAATTAAACAAGTGAAATTTTAATAGTCTACAGTATAAATTTAATAAGGATGGCCCATTAACGCAAATGGCAACAGTGTTCGGCGTTGGCCGAAAACCAAAATTACAGCTATGAGTTTTCAGGGTATCATTATGGCTACCAGTGTTGGCCTTTTCACTTTCTACTGGCTTGTAGAGAACGGGAAAATTTGTCAAAATATTTACCTATTTCTTAGTAAGCAATCAAAAATAGTTAAACATAGTTTAGGTATCTAAGTTTTTTGTATTGGGCTAAAACAAGAACTTACAAACAGAAAACTCGTTTCAAAACACCTCTAAAACATTTAAAATAAAACCCCAACCTGCGCTTCTTACAAACGCCGAATAACCGTCATGAATCGTCTAATAATAATGAAAGCGATGGTGGATGTCGTCTTCGCTATATGAAGCGGTAGTTTCGGCTACATAAACAGCCCGTATACAATCACCATCGTAATAAAACCCCAATTATGAACCTTATTTTATTGGTGGTACAGGTTATAATCGCGTGTTGCGGATGTCTTTATAAAATGGCGGCTTCCCCCTCCACGGCTGACGGCGGGAGATAGCGGGAGAGTCGCGCGGCCGGTTCACACGAATTCAAAATGGCTGACTTTTAAAAGTGACAGCTTGTGGGATGGACGTGTTATTTGTTGCTGATGTTATATTTATTCTATAAAAGGGACAGTGTTTGGTGTGATTGGATCAAGATGGCGTGTTAAATCTATAGTTAAAGGGTTAATAGTGATTATTTTTTTCAAGATTAGTTAAATCAGCTACCAAGGCTAAATAATATATAATTTTTAATAGAATTACTTTTAAGTATTTTTATTTTCAGTTCTCTTTGGTGATAAATTATTAAAAAAATTCAAACTTACATTTTCTAATCATTAAAGTATTTGTTTAAGTTGGTATTATAAAGAAAGTTTAATTTTATAAAACATTATTTAAATAAAGTAAGTCAGTAATCAAAAAGTACTTGTATAGGTATTAAGGTTTCAACCTGTAAACATCTAAATATCAGGAGTTATCTTAAACTTAAGTTTTTAAAAAAAATATCTTAGTTTTAAGTTAGTCAGATACTATAAGTATTGCATAACATTTTTTTGAAAAAATAGCAGGATTAATAAAAAATCTGTTTCTAAACCTTGTAGCTCTAATGTTCCCTATTTTCAATTTGAAATACACCAAAAATGCAACTTAGTTTTGGCAAACCATATAAAAAATATTTTTTTAAGAAGTAATATACCTACCTAAACCTCAAAGTAAATATAAGCTAAGACCGTAAAACATTCCTAAAGTTTTTCGGTAACCTACTTTAAGAATCGGTCTGTGTAAACCTGCCTTTGCTAGCCGGGGGGGCAACCCTGGATATTTTCATCAGAGAGAGAGCCAACGCGCTGTGTGTGCCTCCGAGGCGGCGACGACATCTTTTTATTTAGGTTAGGCAAAGATTTCCATCCTTAAGATATCTATGTTTGATTTTATAGCTCTAGAAACTGTTTAAGACCAAAATTAACTGATTGAATCACGACAAATAGCGCAGTCTACCCGTGACCACGGTATTTGTAAAAATGGTGAAACGTCGGTAAATAATATAAAAAAGTAATAAACACGTTATTCAAAATGAGTTTAATTTCGAAATTCACTGAGTTAGGTGCCAATGTTTTTAAATAAGCTAAAATATAAAGATTATCATAATAATGCAGTAAATTTTAAAGATTCAATAAGGCTTAATGCAAACGTAATGAATAAATGATAAATAATTTAATTCTAAGAACAAGGAAATAGAATTGATCTATAAATATCGAATTCAATACGATCCGGGGTGAGGATTTGCATACTAATTGTAAACCTCCATTCTACAGGGTGGTCCATAAGTTATTTTACTAAGACAATACATAACTTTAAATTTTCCTATTCAAACGCTATTATTTCACAAGATTTATAACAAGTAAAAGGATATTTCTTAGATTTGAGACTGTAATAAACATTAAAACAAACAAACAATGACACATTAATATTAAATTTAATGTTATCGTTATGAGAATTAAAAATGATGTTATTGATCCTTCCCGGACGACTGATTGAATTATAAAACTACTGACAAATATACCTACAGTTTTTATATTTATGAGTTGATAATTTCATTTCATCAATAAATAATGTATTTTTACTGAAACTGTAACTTCATACTGTATTTGTTAAAAAAACTAGAGTTAAGCTGGTAAAATAGGGTTAATTGACTGCAACCAACAACAAAATACCTACCTTAATCATATAGGTATTTCTAAAACCTGCGCACGCGTTTAAGTCTTTTACTCCAAAAGCCATCATTTCCCACTCCATTTGGTACTTCGTAGTTTCCCTTATCCAACTCTAATTATGAAACCAAATCACTTTCCATACAAAACATGGTAGATGCGCAAGAGTTGAATGCTAAGCCGCCTCGGCGCCGACGCACGTGCCGGCCACTCGACGAAAAGTTTATTTTAAACTATTCCTATGTTTAGGTGGGAAGGCGACGACGGATTTACAAGACGATACTTTTAAGATCTGTTAATATTGTTTTGACGTGGTCTTGAACACGGAATGCGAGGTAAAACTTGTGTTTCAAAATGTTTTTTGGTAGCTATCTGTAAGTATGAGTTCCTACGGTGAAAATTGTGAAAATATTAGAGTCTAGCTTTCCACCCTGGCTGTTTCACTCCCAGTATATTTACATTATATAATTCTTGGTTATGGTTTATTGATTCTTAGATTTTGAATCAATACATCCATTGATCCACATTTTAGTACCCTTTAGTAGTTTTAATATAAGTAGGTAAGATTTTTAAAAGCTATTTGCAGAGTTTCGCTTATATTTGGCTAAAGTAACTATTTACTTCAGAAGTTAAATAATATCTCACATGATGCCAAGTTTATAAAGTAACTTAGGAACTTATTAATCATTACCTACTTGAAATAAATTTCTACAGAGATTCCTTCTAATATTTTTAAGCAAAAAAAGAAGACAATTACCTACTTACCTTCCTATTGCAATGTTTTAATAACCATTGAAATAGGCATAAAAATATATTTTAAATATTTCTTATTTTTTAGCTTCTATTGTGATAAATAAATCTTAAACGAGATACATAATTTCCTTCTATTTTAGTCCTACAGCTTGGGAAAAAATATAATACAGCGTTAATTTAATTACTTAAATTTTAATAACAAATGAACCTAACTAATAGTTACTCTACACTTTACAAGTGCAGCCACTTTCTATTAATTTTATATAAACGTTTTACTTATCATAACTTGAAATATTAGCTATTATTAAATTTTACAGGTGTTAACCATTTAACTGTGTATTAAAATACCACTTATAAACGCCCTAGTCTTACTTTAATACTCACACCTTATTACACCTTTTGATCACCAAAAGCAGTTATTTCGTATAATTATTAGTTAAGTTTCGTTGAAAAATTGAAAATTCCTCCAATACCCGACCTTTTTATCTTGACCTTGGTAAGTGACTTGGGCCAAGGTGTCCACAGATCATGTTTGGTTGGTTATGAATTTAGTATGCGTAGGAAATTGCCCGTCGGACTAAACAGTACGTGATTTGGAATTTAAATGAACCAATCAATTTTTAACTTGGTTGCTTAACCGGCCCCGAATTGTTTCGCTTACCTGTTAGTTACGTCTGGTAAACAAATTACTCATGTTTATTGGTCGGTTATAATCGAATTCGGGCCAATTATGGTGGTTTCGAGGACTTGTTCGATTTTAGTAGAGCCTATTGTTATAAAGGCTCGTGTTAATCCGTTTTCAAATTAGGAATGCGCGTGCCGCTTTTGTTTTTATTGAGGTTTCTTAATTTTAAAACCAGTGATTTAGGTTATAAATTGTTTGTAGGTATCATATTTTTATATATAATCCTACATGTAATATAAATAGAAAACACTCAAATAGCTAGTTATCAAAATATATTTGCCTTCGGAATGAAAGTTAACCGCTTTTAAGTTGTTTGGAAAATTAATAAGTAAAACATTAAATTGTAAATTGAAATTGAAATTGAAATGCGTTTATTAAAAATAAATTAACACAGAACAAAATATTGGTCCGCTCTCGTTTTAGGTTTCCCTGTGTAACGAGATGCAGGCTCTTTATAAAAGTTGTAGCGTGCTCTTCTTAAAAAACAAAAAATAGAAATTATATAATAATTTTCTTAAGTCTAGGTAACATAAAATAAACATAAAAAGTATAACAACAGCATGAAGAAAGTTTAGTGTTTTTGGTGTGTTTCAGGTTATTATGTCGTTATGTCATTACAACCATAATTACAACCATTGTTTCACAAAACTCCTTACAAGGCAGAATTTCAGTGAACAAAAGTTACAAAAATAAATCAATAATAAAGAAAACACAAAATCAGTCTCACCTTTTTCTACATTATACGAGTGAAAGAGACAGAACTACCAGGCAATGACCGTGATAGGACGCTGAATTGTAATGGCGCATAATAAACACTGAAATGCATAGTTTCATACATTTAATGAGTAACAAACATCAAATTTACACTTTGTAAACACAGCACTTGAAATATTATATGATATTTTGGTTATTAAATGTAAGAAATCTCTAAAATAACGTTTTGAAATAGACACAAACACGAGGGTCGTTCGTCACTCGGAGGAATCGGTCGCCATGTCCCAAATCGAGAATCCAGGGCCGGACTCGGGTCAAAGCTTATTGCGCTAAGATAAAAACGTAGAGATATTTACAAAAAGTGTAACTTCTTAAAAAAATTATAGAGAAATACATCAAAATAAGTTGCTAATGATGATTATTACTATAGATTTTATTTTATTTCGATATTTTACCTACAAATAGAATCATTTGGTAAAACTGAAGTCTGTCAACAAAATATCATAATTCCCAATAATGGTATAACTAACAAATATAATATAAGTGGGAAGTTCAATGACAGATTAAATATATAAAATTTATGATGGAAACTACAGACCTAAACACTTGTATACTTAATTAAACGTTGCTACGGGCTTCGCGTTTTTGGCTTTCCATTTTACAGGAATAAATATTTCGGTGACATCAGTACTTAGTTTAAAGTTTATTGCGTGTGCGGCTATCTGTGTTACTTGTAAATATATATTTTTACTGTCATAGTAGATGCCTAGCTACTCGCAACACGCATGACTGGAGGTTGATAATGTAACGTACGAATATCGAAACTGTCTGAGTCCATTTATTACAAGCTACCTACTATTTTATAAAATAAAAAAAACATGTAAAATACAAAATTTTAGCTTTTCTATACACTAAAAACCAATTTTAAATAAGGTAGATATTTTCCGAATTATTTATATCGAATTTCACACATTCTTTATTTAAATAAATCTAACGTAACGCAAACACAATCAACATAAAAAATAAATATTTTTGAACCCGTCTTGCATGCTGATTACGTCTCTGTGTTAACTCCGCCCCATTACAAAGCAACAAAAGTTGGCGCTCTTCCTTCAAAACAAGTCGTTTGGAAGCCATTTTGACGATCGTGAACGAGCGAGACGGCAATACCCGCTCTACTATAACGATCTCGCGTGCGTGAATGAGACAATTATGCAAAGTTAGTTTAGTTTTAATGTTTCCACCGTACGTATAAATACGAGATGGGTTTGTATGTGTGTGTAGAGATAAAAGTGTGGGGGATTGGAAAACCAATTTTAGAACATTCCGAGACTATTTTTAGAGGTTTTGAGTATTTTTATTAAGTTATAATAGATAAGTAAATAGTTCACTTCAGTTGTTTGTTATTTTAACCGTTATATTTGATCACAGCATACCTACCTACTTATTCGAAATGTTTAAATAAATAGGTAAACATTTAATAACCGAATTATTTTTCTTAGGCCCAATTGCAGGGAACGTTTTAACCTCGGGTTAGCTAACTCAGATTTAAATGGCGCCACCATCGATTGTAATAAGAATAGGTAGTTACCATCGATGGTGGCGCCATTTAAACCTGAGTTAGCTAACCCGAAGCTAACCCGAGGTTAAAACGTTCCCTGCAATTGGGTCTTAGTGTTTAAATTATTAGGTAATAATGACAAACTTGATTTGTTTTTTTTTCGATTTGTTCCATTTGTATATTTATTATATACTTATAAATAGTAAGTTTTTTTTATATGTGTTCCTTTACGGGTTGTTAATATTTTACTATTTTTTTAGCAACCCTGAAAATATTTTTAAAGTCTATATTATTACTTTAAAATGAGCCCTGACCCTTCAGCATTAAAGTTTTAATGTTTTATTTACTACGTTCGAAACCATTGAAATCGCGGGTAAAAACTATAATTGTACCTACCTTAAAACCATTAACCCTATACGTGCCCTTTCCATATTAAATTTATACTTATTAATTTTAATAGAGATGATGTTTGTAAGTATTTTCTTTCTCTACATCGGAAGGACGTTGCTCTTTACCACGTCTTTTGCAACTCTCGTCGTAGTTCCGGCAAAATCTGACAGATGGCGCTGTTCCCAGTTTATCCGGTAGAGCGGCCATAAAAATAAATTTTATTGTTATGACGAAAATAAAACGCTTGTCGTCAATTTGAACATAATTTTACTATGTAATAAGATTTATTTTATGATTAACAAGTGGCTTGATGAATTTATTTGGGTGAATGATGAATAAGGCTATAAAATTCGCGTTTACGTCCGTTTTATCGTTCTACTGTAGGAATAATGTTTATCTTTCGTATGGAGATTGGTGTTATTGAATGATATAACAGGATAATAAAAGTGAATCACTGAGAAATAAGTCTGTTGGAATAGTTTATCTGCCGGCCTGTTTAATAGCCTTCTCATTAAATCACTATGGAGTGTTATCGTTCACTTTTTACTGTCAAATGATTGTTTTGACGCGACGTAAAATTTTAATAGCTATGTTAAAAGTAGGTTAATATAGGTTAAAATAACATTTAAATAATAGTTTTAATGTTTGATATAGTTTGTTTTGATTAACTTATCTTCCGTTTCAGAGGTGCTTTAACTTAGGGTCAAGGCTACCGGCTGCGTTATGTTTTCGGTAGATGGCGCTGAAAAGCAAACAACGAGATACTCCGAAAATATGTAGAGATGATTAAATTAGATAAGAAAAGATAGTATAATATGATAAAAGTATGAAAAAGCTCCTTGTATTTTTTTTCTTATTTAAAAGTACATAAATGAATCTACAAATAGCGGATTTTGTGATACCTACCTACATATATTTTTTATTTATTTAAGTTAACAACGTTGTTAAAAAATATAATTTGTTAAATGGCACTGTTTTTTTTTTGTTAATTAAATGTCTACTTTACTTTTGTTTTTCCTACAAATTACAAAATTTCGTAAACCTCCATTAGATGGAGCCACTCAGAATAAAGCTTTTTAGCTACGTTAAATAAACTTTGTATGTTTATTTAAATACCAATAAAATTGTAATCTTTAAAAGTAGGCACGTACTTACGATATTATTTCATGAGTAATAAAAAATGACTAACGTAATAAATCTCAAAAAAATCGACACTTAATTATCTATTTATTATTTAGGTTCGTAACCAGTAGTAATGGGATCAATATAATTCTAAACAGCTCATAAAACCGGTAGTTACAACATAATATCACCACACCGATCGTTATCAATCACACAAGTATCAATAAAGGGAAAATTGCAGCAATAATCGTGCGCAAACGCATGCACCAGACTTTTAGACGCTACCGACGATGAAGACATAAAATATCTACTCCTTTATCTATATTAATACTTTAAACAACCCAATAATGGTTCGATAAATGTCTACATAATAATAATACGGGCCGGTTGCTCGTAAAGAATCAAATTTATATAGAGGTTTAGCCCCTGAGGCTTATTCGAAATGTTCGTAAGTGGCGTTTAGCTTGGGTGTTCCTCGAGTGGAACTTCAAGTGACGTTTACGAGGTTAAAAGTGGTAGTAAAATCGTTTTTATGATCGCACGCGCCAACCTGCGCGCGCAGAATGACATCTGTGAATGCGAATGAGCGGGATTTCAGAGAGTGAGTGAATGGGAGATTTGGGAGTGAGGCAGGTTACACAAGTAAACACATTGTAAACACTGGTGCAGAAAGGAAGTAAGAGTAATTAATTGCAATAAACATCTTTTACTTCCCGTAAATAAAATACATACTCCAAATGTTATTTATTTCAGAAACTATTAACAAACAAAGATTTTGGTCTAAGGCTCGTTTGTTTATCTGTGAACAGGTATATATTTATCGTATAAGATTTTTTTATTTCTTTTCTAATAAGAATAATTTGCTAATCAGAAACTGACTAAACACGGCAACAACACTATCTTATATGTTCTCTTTATAATTTTCTTTCAGGAAAATAACATTATTTTTATTTAAGATTTACCTACATAACTTAGACAGCATAATTTACAAAGTTATATGATTCGTGTTAATATACGAATAACTTAATTTAATACAATTGATTGATTGAGTATATCTAAACACAGTACAACGTTTTTAAACATTTTTTTAAGTTTATTTATTAATAACAATATTTTTATATCACTCAACTTCAAAGGGTAAACAAAAGTATCATAAACCATAAAAAGAACAAAACTTTACATAAACAACTAAATTTTCCACCACGATGGTTTACAAATAATCCCACACCACATAATATACTTAAAAAAGGGATGTCATCCCTTTTATATAGTACCACCCTTTGTATGGAACTCTTTCTTCAATATTCGCAGGGGGTTAAATTTTAAGGGTTGGTGAAAAGAATTAAATTCAAAATGAAGACATCTTGGAGAGCTTGACGGATCAATTTAAGTTGAAAGCTTTTTAAAAGCTTGGTGATAACTTGTTTTGGTATTTTAACTTTATTAAGATGTAAGGAACAGATTTGGAAAAACGTTACTTAAAATTTATTTTATAAAAAGTTGAAGTTGTGCAGTAGAAATCATGTTACTTTTCCCAGTGAGGTGTCTAAAATTCATAAAGATATATAAATAGTAAGATTCCTTAAATGTTCATATTTTTATAAGTTGTGGGAGATAAAGTTATATTTTATTTCTAATCAAAACAAGGACTAATATATTACGAGGCAAAGCAAAAGTTTTTCTTATATACGTAGAGTTGATTCTCTAAATACTGTTTAAGCAATTTTTTTAATTCTTAAACTTTCATGAACTCTACACTTAGTTGCATTTCTATTAATTACATGAAGACAAGTATTTAGAGCAGGAATTAAATAAATACAGTTAACTAATCGATATCTATAAAAAGCTGGAACATACATGAAATTCTTTCTACCTTCATTTCACTTTAAAGATTGCTAGGTATGCAGCATTTAATTATTTATTTATTCCCTTTGAAAAGTGCCGCAGTACATAGGTTAGCGACTTCCTGTAGTGTTCAATTAGTTAATTAAATAATAATAAAACTTCAGTGTTAAAAACCAGTTAATTAGGAACATTAATAAATAATTCAACAACCAAAGCTTTTAGGCTGTGAACGTCCAAAAATACTTAGCCGTTTAATTGGGGAAAAAACGTCTAGTCTAGTAACCATTGGCATCTTTTTGCCTTAAAATTGGCTCATTAATAAAAAAAGAACAGCTACTGCAAATATTTTGTTTTAAAAGTTGTTTGCGATAAAAATGCGGGTGATTGTTGGTGTCGGTTCCACAAACTCATTCGTTCCTTGATGACTTCATTTCGACGCGGGAATGGAGTGCTTTGCTGCGTTCCGATTATTTCCTATTGTTTACCCTTCGACACTGCCACGCATCTTTCACTGCAACTCACTGCGCCAGACAGAGACAGCAACACTCCTCGCCGCTCCACCCCCGCTTCAGTTTTCCACAAATCCCGCGCCGTCCCTTTCGCCCTTACGCAACTCGGAAGCGTGGGAGAGCGACGGAGTTATAACTCGTAAAAACAGGTAGTAGAGGAAATAATAATCATCTTTACGACTTCTCACTCTATTCAGCACCTTGTTACGATACTGCGCGCTCATTGTACCCGACCGTCGAGTGGTTGTAAAATCTTTTCTTTAGTGGCCCGTTTCACTAATTGTACGTTTATGAGTTTACGACTTCTGTGGCTTCGCTTTACTACTGTAAAGTCATTATTTGCCGTTTGACGATGTTTTTTTGCTCGTCCACGCACGTGGGTCGGTTGAGTCCATAAAGCGGTGGCTTCTGAAAAAAGGAAAAACAATCTTTGAGTTTTACGATCTAATCGTAATGTAAATGAAATCGTCGAATTAATTTACCTGTATATCGTAGGAGTGGGCGACCACGTGGCGTTGTGGTAGTGATAAGGAAATGGGAAGTTCGCGTTGATAATATTTATAGTGATTAGTGAAAAGGGGACGGTCTTGGTCGGTAGGTAGCAGCGGGCGCGGGGCGGCACTCGGCGCGGCCGGCGCGCTCAGTAGACCGACAGAGTCGACCCGGAGCGGACGCCTCCACCACTCCGCGCGCGACCCGCACACTCGCGCCGAAACTTCGCACGACAACTCACCACATCCTGAAAAAAAAAACTAAAACTGAGGACGTACCCCACGCTCCGAGACCAACAGGCGCCACCGTTTAAAAACTCGTAAAATCCGCGGCACGCGCTCATAAAATAATCGTAAAAGTAAACACACGTTGACTGGCCTTTATCGCCGACGAAGCCCATTATGACGCTCGAGTGACGTTTTAGAGGCAATAAAATTAATAAAGTTTAATATTCGACTGTATTTGGAGTGACATTGGCCGAGGTCGCGTTATCGGGGCGCCCCGCGCGATGACATAAGGTGTCTTCTGAGTGACGTCGAGTGACTGTGAGCAAGATGAACTCTTATTTTGAGCAGGGTGGTTTCTACGGGGCGCACCAGGCGGCCGGTGGCGGGGACCAGTACCGTGGGTTCCCGTTGGGTCTGACGTATCCTCAAGCGCACGGTTTGCACCAGGCCCGGCCGCAGGATTCCCCGTACGACGCTTCAGTGGCGGCGGCGTGTAAGTTGTATGCTGGAGAGCAGCAGTACGGGAAGGCGGACTGCTCGAAGTCGGGCGAGCACCAGAACGGCTACGGCGGGAAGGAGTGGGGCGCCGGGCTGGGGGCTCTGGTGCGGCCCGCGGCCTGCACCCCGGAGGCGCGCTACAGCGAGTCGTCGAGCCCGGGCCGCGCGCTGCCGTGGGGCAACCAGTGCGCGCTGCCGGGCGCCGCCGCCGCCGCCCAGCCGGTGCAGCACCAGCCCACCAACCACACCTTCTACCCGTGGATGGCTATTGCAGGTCAGTACCACACTCGCACCCCAATCCCAATCAGACACAAACATAGGCTAAGATTGAAAAAAGAACTACAGCCTTACTTTTTAAAACATACAAAATCACAAACCTCTCAACAAATAGATCTAAGCATTAAAATTCAGAAAAACCAGCTTGAGCGTTACGACTCTACAAAACTACAGAACGTCTATTACAAGTTAATTTATTCAACGCGCTTCCAATAAATAAAACATTTTAATTTATTAAAACAAATGTAGCCGAATATAATTACTTTTATCTATGGAGCTATGAGGCCCGAAACAAATATTAAAAAGGCGCTAAAATGTCGCTGCTAATAGGAATCTTATCAGAAAGTCAGAATCGTTCTAACGTAATTCTTATTCAAAATACTTATGATTTCCTGCATCAGAAAAAATAATCCCAAAATATTCATAACTGCATTTTATGATTAAAATGACCAATTATTGCAATTTATTACTATTAGGTACTTATACCAATCATAATTAATAGTCTATCAAGAATTTCGGCAAATTGATTACGTAACAGTCGTAAAATAAATTATTCTATCAACACCAATTTAATGAGGTTATTGTAACAAATTTATTACTATCTAAACAAATCATTAAGTTTTATTATAACCTTCAATATAATTTATCTTTACATTCGATCATTAAAAAAACACAACCGCTAAGAATAAAAAAACAAAATTGATAAAAAATCAACCGAGTGTTAATTCAAGATCAGTTAAACAAGGAGTGTAAGTAACGTTTTAGAGCTCCTCTTTGTGGCGGGAATGCGAGATCTGTGCGCCCGCGCCGCCCCGGTCAATGACCCGATCTACTTCATCTATTATTTTTATTTTTCATGCCACTGGCCACTTTCGACAACCGGCAAACTCTAACTTCACGAGAAACCAATATCCAAAATCTTGTTGCAATCTTTTTGTATGAAAATGTCTTATTTGAATGTTATCGCTAATGCTCAGAGTTATCATTTGCTTATCATAATTGTGCAACCAATATTAGTAACAGGTTTTTACTACTTAAGATATTTTATTAACCACAAAATCACTTTTATTATACCTTAGTCATAAAACGGCCAATATTTCATCTCAATTTTCAACAAATTTCAAATATGTTAATGATTTGCACAAATTCTAACACCTTTTGCAAATAAAATTACCTAAAATAAATTTAACAGTTTCACGCTTTCTAGACATTTTTCAAAATTAGCCGACTTATTAGTATTTGCGAAAACCGAATTGTGAAATCTCTAATGCTTATTTGAAATATCGAATTCGGTTTGAAATTGTTCGTTATTCAAAAACCTGTGGCTAAATTCTTAATTAGTTCAACGCGTGTGGTCTCACTGCTCGTAAGTCATGGCAGTTGATAAAGTAACATTATAAAAAGGAGAAAAAGAAATAAAAAAGTATAAAATAAGTAGTTGATCGCTGGTTCATATTTCACTTTGGTGGTTCACGCAACGAACGCGAAAACAATACAAGGACGAGTCGAGCGCGGTTCTCGGGCTGCCATTATGGAACTATCGCTTCTCGATTAAAAAAAAAACAGATTTGAACATAAACCATCCTTCTTCGTTTGAAGTTGGATAAACATGTAATAAAAAGATATTAAGGAAAAATTTGGAAAATTTATTTTTATAATCGCGTTGAACTTTTATGTATTGAAGAAAATGACAATATCGATTTTTCCATACATTAAACATCAACGTCATCAAGTACTTTTTTTTGTAAAATTTGCTATCTTAAAAAAAATGTGCAATTATAGGTTTTTAATATTTCTATCAAAATATTAATAATGTTAGACTCTTAACATTTAGCATTAACTCGATTAGTTCTCGATTCGAACTCGTAGTAGGGACCTTACTAAATTAAGGAATTTTAAAACTATGAAGCCCAGATTGTTTTCTTATCTCTAGAGCTATTAACTTGAACTTATATTTAACATATTTATCTTTTTTCTAATATTGATATATTTTCTTATATTAAATATATGGAAAAGTATTTGACTTTATTTTATCGCTTTTATAAACATTATATCAGAAAAAAACAGTGTTCAATTTCATGTGATCGTGTATTTTATTAAATACTAAAACTTTAGTAATCGAATCATATTTCTAAGAAAAAAATCTGACCTAACTACAGACTACCCTATAATTTCTAAACGGGTTTCAAAAATTGGCGACTGAGTTTAGCCTCAGGACCTTAAACGTTTTAAATGCAGCTTTAATTCACGGGAAATCAGGTATTCACAACACACCTAATAACAACTAGTAGGTATATACAAAAACTTTTTTTAAAAATGTGAGTTTACATCACAGGCCATAAATAAATAAAAAAGTAAAAAATTCCGAACTACCAAATTTAAAGTATTGAAAACTATTAATTCTCAAAGATAATCTATCAATTTAATAATTTATTTCTATCGTAAATGAATGAATGCAAAAGAAGCAAGTTCCGTGAAGCCTTTTTGGAGCTAAGCCGTAGTGAATGTTGCTCTACTTGGTCTGACTTAGAATTTCTTTTCATATTTATTTTGGATATGAAAGTTAATGCAAATTGTAATTTATTTAGAATATTATACGAATTGACTTTTATTTTTACTTTTTCCAAATAGGTATCTATAAAAGTTTAAGTTGTAAAAATAACTCTTACAATAATTACCTAACTCAAACCAACGTACTCTAACCTCTAAAAAAACTATAGCGAAGCTTTAAATAAATACTTACTTTTACAGTTCTAAGTACGGTTCATTGTCACTAATTACTCAATATCCCATCATAAAAGGTTGCATAACAACACGAAAAATTTGCCTGTCGTCCTTCAACCGCATACAATTTAAACAAACAGCCGACAACACAAAAATATCATAATAGCCCCACAGTCGCAACTAATAATGGGGGAGATATTTTATGACTTACAAGTTTTGAATACGCACAAACCGTTTTTTAATCTTTTAGTGCTACGGTAACCGTCTACGCGACCGCACGTTGCCTTTGCAAGGATTAAAAAGTATAAAACGCAGGTTGCAATTAAAAAGATAACCGTTCCGAATTTAAAAAGATTGACAGCTCACGGCAATGGCGGGAGGAGTTAGTGTTCCCGCCTGAACGCCGCCGCGTGCGCCGACGGACGCCATCTTGGAAATGATCGATCATAGGTGTGCGCGCGCAGTGATCATGTATAGTGAACTTTGCGTTGATACCATTTATATTGTGCTGGGAAATTGTGTTATTATGAATGTTACCAGTGATTAGATATAAGTCTAGTGTTTTTTTAAACTTAAGTATGTGTAAACCTAAGTCATAATCATATTATATTACCTTTATATTGTAAAACCACTCAATAATGGGAAGTTAAACAAGTCTAAAACACTATTTTGTATACTCCCAACATGTTATTTGAAATTTCATTTTCACTTTAGCAGTTAATTTCGACCGCATACCAAAACCGTCTGAACACCTAACAACATAAACTATCGACCTCGGGCCAAACTGTAAAGTGTTGCCAGTTTAACTAGGGACCTAGGTTCTAGGTTCTAAACCTATAGGTATATTCTGTAGTTGATCGACATGACCTTAAGCACCTTATTATGCGTTGCATTGAAAATCATTGGTTGCTCCTCTGGGCTGGTCGAGACCACTCCAAATTGCTTTAGGTTTGTTATCCAGTTACAGTAAATAGTATTTTCTACAAAAATAATCATTTTTTTTCATAAAATCCTACATAAAAATATAATATCAGCGTTGTAAAGAAACGTTAGTAACAGATAATGTAGATATAAAATCAATGCAGCCGTCAATTTTTTTCACATGTCTGACAAGAAACGATTCCATTCTATGCAAATGTAAGGTTCTGCAATATTCAACAGTTTTATAAACACTAACCTATCACTTATTCACTTATCGTAAATGTTGAATTTATCAAGTGACCTATAATTGCGATAATAAATCATTAATCGTGATAAATGAGCCGCGAATTATTCATCTCTATGCAAAGATCTATGATTAATTGCTAAACACAAATTAATAGTCACTAGATGCGCTAGAAAAATATGATGAATTTAAATTCAACGTTTTTTAAACTGCATGTATTTATTCATGAGATATTATCGCCTCGCTTCGGTTGGATGGCGGGTTTAAAGTCAGTTTCGAGTTGCCTGTTTCATACTCTTAATTAATTGGTGTTTGATACGACGTAGGTAACATTCTTTTACTTGACAATAAAAAACTCTTTTTTTTTCAAACGCACATTTTTTTGGTAGGATTTTTTTTGTCGGAACTAGCGCTAGTAGTAGAAAAAAAGAATGTCGCTATCCTTGACATTTATGTTGAAATGCTTCTAATATTTTGGTAGTTTCAGTACCCACCTAAACCCGTTCTTACTAAACTATTAAATCGTTTAATTTCACATAAACACTGCACTCACACTTCACACACACATAAATAACTGAAACACACTACGCTGACTTACATTTGCTACGAAAATTTTCGGCGCCCGATTTTAGACTTTACGACCACGTGTCATAGTTCATATTTATCTGCAGTAGTTTGGTAACAAAAGTTGTACTTTTTAAGCTCACCAGCACCTTAATGCAAGGTGATAAAGTTGATTATTGTTTGTCAAAGTGTAAGCTCGTTTCTTTGATATAGAGGACGCCGTGCCGAAACTAGCATTTTACGAAATAATGAATCTTTTCTAACCAACTTGGATCATAAGCTAAAGATTAGAATTTTGTGTAAATATAGTTTTTAATGGAGTTTAAATTTAAATTAAAATAATGAGAGGTGTTTGTTGACACAAATAGAACAATAGTTTTCACGCAATCACGCGATCTTTAACATGCAAAAATTTTATAAATTTTACTAAATATCTTTTGTTTAGTTTTAAATTGATTGATAATCATCACTTGTATTCAAATGGATGGAACTTAGATCAATAAATCGATTTCTAAAATTTTAACGATTCAATCTGTCTCGGTTATCCACAATTTGACGCGGTTCTTCTTTTAACTATCAATATACTATAACGGTAGTAATTTACACAATTTTAATTACGAAATCAAATTGTTTTATTATCATTTTAACACTTTGTAACGACTTTGTATTTATTTCAACGTGATTTTATGTTTGATTATAACTTTCTTTTTGTATGTTAATAGTTTTTAATAAATATTATTTATTTATTGAAAAATAACTTTAAAAATGGGAATAAATTCGACTACAGTAGAAAGAGATGCGTAAACGCCGAAAACTGAGAGAGCGAATGATCTATGAGCCCTACCACATAGCTACCCTAATTATTATCTTGCATTTTATAAAAGGGTATCAGAGAAAAATATATCCTTCTCTTTCTGTATAAAACTCAATACTTTAGCGGCCAGTTAAACAAACATAATATAAAGAGAAACTAAAAACTAAGAAAACTGTTTGATGTTTGTTAAGCTTGCAATGTTTTTTTCCATGAACCATTCATAAATTTCTCTTCATTATAAATCTTACTTTTCATTTTATTATTACTAATTAGTTGTTAACACTATATTCAAACTATTATAAATTTTGCAACCTAATTAAATTGTACTTCCGAGTATCTCCTAAAACTTTATTTCTTTTTTATTAGTCTATTAAAACAATAGAAAGAGACAACTAGATGTGACCACTAGATTTTTATTCGTGTGAACAGCTAGAGTCAAACTTCGAGCGGGCATTGCGTGTTCGATAAAAAAAACAACATGTCTATTATAGAGTCCATTTTTTACCGAAGATGGTCAGAAACAGAATCGTAAATTATAATTTATAACGTAGAAAAGGATATCTAAATTAAGATATCAACCTTTCATATCTATGGCGGCGTCCTTTGTCATAAAAATGTAGAGCCCTTTAGTTAAGCTTAGAACATGACTTGTAACGGACGTTCTTAAACAAAAGTTAGTTAAAAGTATTTAAAATTTGTGGTAAAACAGTTGAAAATAAACATTCGTGCAACAATGAAATACCATAATCACGTAACCATCAATTTTCGCAATTAAAAGTGTTCACAAACATTTTTCGCTCTTCTTCGAGATGCGTTTAAAATGTCAACTCACGAGTGTTTCGATCGGCTGCGCGAGAGTGGAATCAACAATGAGAATTTCCTTCTGCATTGAATTTGCAACACTTATAACAATAATGCCGCATGTTGAACAACGGAAAACACAAACATGTACAGTGTGTTAAGTGTTGATTTTTATTTATGTGAATTTAATTATACCTGGATGATAATTTAGTTAGTTTATGTCTTATGAATAGTGAATAGAACAAGGTACTTTGTTCCGAGGTATGGGTTTTAACTATTTATTAAATATGTTTAACTTGGTTTAATAGGTGTGTTTAAAATTATTAAATTGTTGTTAGACTGTAACGCTATTTACTAGTCAAATTTCTTCTAACAATTTGACTTTTATTTTGTATTGTATTAGCTTATATCCAAAATAAGCGATACATTTTTAACAGCATAATCATTGTATATATCGGCTCATAAAAATATTATTTGAACTTTAACTTTATCAAACAAAACTATCATCTAAATTTCACAAAATAGTAGCCTTCTATTCTCCCCTATTCTATGAAGCATTTTCAGCCTCAAAATATGAGTCAGTGTAACTGTGTAAAGAAGTGAGTCTAAATGAATGCATACACACGGCCACCCAGCGTACGAAATGTGTCCCACAATTCACTAATATCCAAGCCCAGACTTTACTTTCTTCCTTAATGTATAAAACCTGCACATGCATAGTTTACAATTTTATTTACGAGCTCAATAATGCTTGAAACAGCTTTTTGTATGCCCTTTTCCTAGGTCACGTCATTGTTGTTAAACTGCCGATTGTATTTTAATCGTAATTAATAAAAAGGCTTTTTTAAACGTTCGTTCGTTATTCGTATAACACAGGTATTTTAATTACTACCTAGTTAGTTTCGCATGTACATTTAGGTCGACAGGGGTCGGCAACCTTCGACGCTTGCTCACAACTTGACCGCGCTGAAAACTTTTAGCCAAAAACTAGGCAAATTAGACCTAAAATAATATAACTTACAATGCGTAAATTAAAAGCCACTATTACAGAATCTTACGCAAATAAAACAACTAAATTCGGTTTTAATTAATCAATTTGCATAAATTTGAATTAATTATCAATTTCCTTCAACTACGAATAAGAAAGGATTTCGCCATTAACTTTGTTCTATTGCTTTCACAAAATTTATTATAAGGATTTCACAGATCCATGAATTTATTTGATCGGTTTTTACTAATTTAAAAATAATGTCGACCGATGATATATTATGTCAAATAAATTACTTATGTAAATCATTCTAATTATGGTTACGAAATTATGTAAACATAATTGATGGCTAGCCAAAAAGGAAGGCTTAATTTACAATCTCAATCTGTGACTTATCTTTGACATAAAACTATTAAGCTACATAGAGTCTAATACGTTGGCCAACGTTAAAAAATCGCCAATATCCTTCTACAAAAAAAGTCGTCGATATTTTAAATTGAAAACAATTGACAAACGGCATCAATTCAAAAGTTTTATCGTTGTATTTTCAATTTGCCATTTAAAGCTGCGTGCCCACCTCAGAATCGGTGGCGGTTAAATTAAGATAATGTTCACACCTGTTCGACTCTGTATAAACGTCAGATCGCAAGCCTAAAGCTGTAACCCGACGATTTTATGACGTACCCGTGCGATCCAGCGGCGCGTCTTTTAGCGTAGGGTAATAAGAAAAGCGAACATTTTTATTCGATATAAAGTAAACGATATCGATAACGTTACGCATATTGCGCTCGCGAGCAAAAAACAACTCGGCTGTAGTTATCTGTGGCGATTTGTTATTATCGTTAATCAAATTTAGATTAAAATGATCGTTTTAAGAGTCGTTGGTGAGTAAATTGTTTACAGCGTGCGTTATTTATGTGCCGAGCCCCGCGTTTATGAGACACACTTTAACAAAGAGCATTAGAAGTCCCTTTTTATTACGTTACAGTATATTTTATGATATCAGCTGTTGTCTGACGTCATTGCAGATGGTAATACGATGTTTTGGGCTATTTTTCTAACAAACAAATTAGCATTGGAATTCGTTTGTCGCCGTTGATTTTGTAACATGTAAATTTCGGAGGTTAACTCTATTATTTCATTTTAAGATCGTGTCACAAGTCAAAACATTTATTTAGATGATTGAGATACATTAAATATAGCCTTAAAAATTGTTAAACAAAGTTTCAAGCATAGTTCAGGAAGTCGTTTCAAACGATTTCAGGTGTAGTAATATTTTAGGTCACCCGTTCGTAGCCGTCTATCAGAATTAATTGTGTCAGTTGAATTCTCCCAGGTATTATTTTATGAGAGTTTCACACTAACGGCCCGAAGTTCTGAACACTACTTTACGAGCAATAAACCCGTTTTTTTGTAACTCAACGTGACTTAAGTAAAAAGATGATTTGAATACAAACTTACAGGTACGTTAATGGTCTGGTGAATAGTTAAAAACGGTAACTGTTTTATTATCGACGTTGTAGTCGTAAACTTACGTTATTTAGCTTTATTGTGTTAGTAAAAAAACTGAGTATTGAACAATTTTGGTTAGTGACATGTTTTAAAAAAAAACACTTACCTGATTTTAAAAGCTACAAACGTTGCAACATTTTAAAAGAAGCTCAGTATATTCCACCACACGTATTTTAATATGAAAAATGGGTCGTAATTTAAAATTTTCTCAACTAAAGCACATTATTTAGGTGTGGACATGTAAGAGTTTATGAAAAAATCGTCTGTACGGGACGACAGACTAACGACTGTAGCCCAATGCTACCGGAAAACATTAAGGCACTGTGTGAACTAAGACTGTGGTTAATTTTTCATAGATAAAAAGCTTTTATGATACTACTGACATTAGTTCACTGCTCTGTGACTCGATTAAAGTTTTTTTAATGTTAATAGTATTGCACAATAGAAGTTTAAGCTGTAAAAGTATTAGTAAAAATTAAGGCCAAAATAAAATGTTACCTGTTTAAAAAATGAAAATTTTCATTCACCACCTATTTGTTAGATATTTCAATTGTAATTTAATTATAGAAGCACCTTGTAAATATGCAATGATCATACTTCACAAATCCTTTGTAATCTACGAGGTAACAAATAAAATGCACTCAACAAGAGCTTGAGCATAAAAAACAATTATGAGCACATTACTGGTTTTAGACAGGGTTGCCAAAATATTTTATGTCGTTCGTAAATTAGAGTAAACTTTTTATGTTTTTCTAAAATATTTGCTGCGGCCAAAATTTCTAAAACATATTTTTAAATTAGTATAAATATAACTCAATTATGAAATTGAATTCAGTGTAGATAGAATTCAATTTGGTACCTAATAGAATTTACATAATAATCAGTATAAAGTAGTTTAATCTTGTCTGTTTGTATTCCTTGTATATGTCATTAACGGATGCCACTTAACGGATTTTAATGCAGTTTCTATCTTTTTGGTATCTTTTATTTATAAAAAAGGAATAAATAACACTTGTTTTAAGCTAACGCGCGTTGTACACATTGTTTTTATACTATCCGGGATTTCGCGCGGTAATTTCAAAGCAAAAAGGTAACGTACCTCTTTGCCCGACGTTTCGATAGGGTTACACCTATCGTGGTCGCGGGCGGACTGACGCATGGCGGCGGCTGGAGAGACTACTTAGCAATGACAGTTTGAGTCCTACCCTCACAATTTTTATTTTTTGTAAAAGTCACTATGAAAACACACGGCACACTATGCTGACCGTATCCGCAGACGATTCCGACGATAAATCTTGAGACCGGTTTTTAATACCATGAATGACCGGATTCCACGAAGATGACAGCTTATAACCATCCTCTCTATTGAACGTCTTGTTCTTTTTAATTTCTATGGCTTCCCGTACCATTCTAGGGTAGTATTGACGTTCGGTTGAGAGAATTCTCGGTTTGTGAAGCTCGATCCAGTGGTTCGGTCCTTCATTAAGTAAATGCTCGGCGATTGCAGATTTGTTCGTCTGTCGGTTTTTAACTGCTGCTATGTGTTCTTTTACTCTTTCGGCAATTGTTCGTTTTGTCTGGCCGATGTAAGAACTACCACAGCTGCAGTCAATTTTATATACACCTGGCGTCTGAAATGGAATGGTGTCCTTCGGAGAGCGCACCATGTTTGCTACCTTTGTGACCGGAACATATACCGTCTTGATGGAGAGTTTTCTTAGTGCGGTTCCAATTTTGTCCGTTACTCCCTTCACATATGGTAGAAATGCTGGTAACCTGTCCACTCCCACTTGCATTTTCCGTTTTTTATGTAGCCGTCTTGCGTGTTCCCTTATCCTGTAGCCGTTCCTACAAAGGTAGCAAACATGGTGCGCTCTCCGAAGGACACCATTCCATTTCAGACGCCAGGTGTATATAAAATTGACTGCAGCTGTGGTAGTTCTTACATCGGCCAGACAAAACGAACAATTGCCGAAAGAGTAAAAGAACACATAGCAGCAGTTAAAAACCGACAGACGAACAAATCTGCAATCGCCGAGCATTTACTTAATGAAGGACCGAACCACTGGATCGAGCTTCACAAACCGAGAATTCTCTCAACCGAACGTCAATACTACCCTAGAATGGTACGGGAAGCCATAGAAATTAAAAAGAACAAGACGTTCAATAGAGAGGATGGTTATAAGCTGTCATCTTCGTGGAATCCGGTCATTCATGGTATTAAAAACCGGTCTCAAGATTTATCGTCGGAATCGTCTGCGGATACGGTCAGCATAGTGTGCCGTGTGTTTTCATAGTGACTTTTACAAAAAATAAAAATTGTGAGGGTAGGACTCAAACTGTCATTGCTAAGTAGTCTCTCCAGCCGCCGCCATGCTTCAGTCCGCCCGCGACCACGATAGGTGTAACCCTATCGAAACGTCGGGCAAAGAGGTACGTTACCTTTTTGCTTTGAAATTACCGCGCGAAATCCCGGATAGTATAAAAAGGAATAAATAGGCCAAAATTCAATGTTTTTGAACAAGTCACCCAAAACTACACAATTGTTTACCGTAAGCAGGTCACTCGTTAAATATCACTTTGCTATGTAACTTACTCGTTTTCGCGAGCTCGCCAGCCCTGCTTGTCACTCGTGGGCAGATATTGAATCCGCGACACTCGCCGCACATCATAAATCCAGTCCGGAGCCCCTCCATTGTTTCTGTCCATGTCAAAGATCAGCAATTTGCCATTGTGGCGCGGAGGCCGGTTTCCCGGGGACTGCATTAGTTTAAAGCGCGGTGGAGTCGACGTAGTTATACTTTTTTGACAGCTCCATTTACATATTTTTCTACAAAAATAGTATAAAAAACAAGTTGGTATAACATAGATTATTAAGGATATCAGGTAATGATCAGCAGTATTCTAACTATATCAGTTTAGATTAATTTAAAACAAAAGATGTGTCTTGTCTTTATCCAAGTAAGTTAAATTTTGATAAGAAACAAGTTTCGTTGTTAATTAATGTATATTATTACAACGCAATAATTATTTTAGGTATCTAAGAGCACTAATTGAGACATATTACAAGTTTAAGTCCGTCTTCATATTTTTTCTAAGCTGTAGTTGTTCTTTCAACGGAGTCGTTATGCTTATTTTATTTTTTGTTACCTTCTAGTTAATCATTTACTTCTTTATTCGCGGCCGTGCGTCTGAGTTATTATTAGAGGTTTGCGGTTAAAATAATGATTTATATGTCTGTGTGTATAGACTTATTATTAAAAAGCTAATTATATGGTATGTCTATGTATATACGTGCAACGCTTACGAGCATTTGAAGAGAAAATATAATAAAAAAAACTTTTTACGAAAACTTAGGTCAGTAAGTACATTTTTTTTGGTATTTTTTTAGTTTTTAATAAATACAAATTAAGGTAAAGTACAAGCAAGTTGATATTCGTGATGGATTGCAACAGAAAAATGCCTTCGCTTGGCGTCTGCGGCATTATTTCATAACTTTGTCGAGGGCCTGCGCACGAGTTTGTAACGGCATTTAATTGATTGTTTGAAAAGAGGTTTCAAACATATACTTTAAGTTGATCACAGTTAAATAAATATAAGGTTAAATTAAGAAATATAATGATATTGTTACTTTTAAAATAGTTTCCTACCGTGTAAACAGGTAAGAACAATCTAAAATAAATTTAAATAAGCAGTAGCGCTTACGTCTAGTTTTAATCAATTATAACAAAATAGCTCAATTAATGTAATTAATCACGTTTTTGCCTACACAGAAGCGTCCATTACAATTTCAATTACATATACTTACGTCTCTATTTCATCTCAATTTACTATGATTATGAATGACATCACAAACGTAATGCTCTCAAAATGGCGGTTAAATTATCGACCAACCAAATTACAAGTTCAAGGACCCAATAAAAAGTAATACAATGAGTTACAACACAAAACATGATAGTACACAGTGTAATAACTCAACGCAGAATACTCTTAACCCACTGCCGTTTGTAAACAGATTCCGTATGAAAAATTTCTACACTAACGCTCGGGTCGTAATGGTTTTATGGCGGTCGCGTTTGTAGGATTTTGAACTTTATTGCGAAGAAGATAAAGGTGTTGATGACCCGTGGGTATTTAAGCATGTGCAGGTATCAGATAGTAAGATGTTTTATTGTAGGACAAGGAAAAACTTGTAAAGAATTGGCTGTATTTTTATGTCTACTAGAACATAAAATAGACACATAATTAACAGCTGTTGACAAATACTTTATACATTTTCTTCTTGATATGTATTTTCTCATACATCTTGTTGTTTCGCATAACACTGTTGTAATGTCAAAAATTTAATTTTCTCTACAACATCTTGAATTCATAATGATAATGTTTTACTTCAATGACGTTTACTACGTCAGAGCCATTGAATTTTAAACACATCTATAAAGTTTTTTTTAATTTACAACTTCCTGTATTAAACAAAGTGATAACTACAACTTAATATATTATTAAAAATTTTGTTAGAACTTATACTACGCATATGGATTAAGAAAATTGTATAATTTTTTATTAAGCAGTGTTCAGCCATTGTGATAAAATTATTTGGGAATTGTTGAATAACTCAAAATTATTTAAATATTCACACATAATGAACTTTGTTCTTTATTTTTAGTTTTTTTTGGGAAAACATTTAGCATCGTAATAAATTTGTTTTTTAACAGTTCCATTATTAAGTTTAATATCCTTGATTAATATTATGAAGTGAAATAGTTTATGTATGATTATAATATATACATTTTTGCAACAATTTTGTATTTTTAAATTATTGGATTTAATTGTAAAACTGTACACTTTCTATAAATATATTTTCAAAAGAACTTAAGGCAAGAAAAAAATAATTTAACTTTGTAAGATAAATAATAAGATATGTATCTAAATCAGGTGTTATGTTTCTCACAGTGTAACAAAGAGCATTTATATTATATATTTATATAAGCAACATATTATATAGTTAGTTTATACACCTCACCCTTGTCTATTGTTTATGTTGTGAAATCAACTAATTAACAGCGCATTTTATAGTCTCTTTAATAAAAAATTTTTTCACTTTGTTTCATTTAAAAAAAAATTTAAAAAAAGCAACTCTATCAGATCTACATTTAACATTTTATTTAATTTCAGTCAAAGAAGGGTTTTAAAAAATGAAAATCATGTAAATTAAAAAAAAATGAAATCAACTATGTATCAACAAAATATGTATAGACAAAAACTAGTATAATATGACTAAACGCTTAACGTAAGTAATATCTTCCCTAGCTCTTGCTAATTAATGAAGATGCAGTTATAATTTACTTATTTATTCAGTAAAAAAATATTTTGAACGAATTATTACACCTAAATTTTACACCCAATTAACAATCTGTTTTAGTATATTTTTCTAGGAAATTTTCCACCGTTGCTAAAACTGAATGCTTCTTACCGAATATTCGTAATGTTTATGTCTCTATACAACCATCGCGTGCTAAAGGTCTATATAGATCGCTTCATTACGTCACCAGTGCTGTACTACCCTCGATTTGGGAGAGTTATAGTATTTTATTAAAATAATTCAAGAGTTCTATGCTCTTTGTGTAAATAGGTCAGTCTAATATTGCTGTTTTTGCGCATATATTTTATATATACATATGATCTATCTAAATATAGACGGCGAAGTGCCAATAACTCCTATCTGTTGAATTCAAAATATGCATAGGAGATTTTACACAAATATCGGAATAAGGCCTTTCAATTCAAAACGTTAAAAGAGTAAATTTCTCAAAAAATGACAGATAGGTATTGGTACTTCGCAGTCGATATTCTAATAACTATAGATATCCCAGATATAACTATATACAGTAGCAGGCATATGATTTTGTACAAATTGATATAAGTAGTTATTGATTTTCGAAGTCCATACCAATCATATTAGCGAAATGCCATTTTTCACATAGCGTGTGGTATCGCCATATCTTCGCTCCTTCTGAAGGCGCAGCACAATTTTCTGAACTGCTTCTTACTATGATAAAGGGGTATTCTTGTGATTAATAGTTATAGTTATTCTTGAGTGGTTTTCATATTTTTATGGCTTAGCTGTGTCTGGACGGCGCGCCTGCTGTATCTGAAAATAAATTTTCACGTTTTAGGTGATAAAAATATACAAAACGGTATTGGCAACTATTGTGTTAAAAGTCGAAAGAAGTGATTGGCCAATCGATACCTAATTGTCGTGGTATTTCCCGTGGGCCAATATAGATTTGCCGGTCGACAAAAATAATTACAAGTTGCAATACAACCTGTAACTATACAGCGTGTTCCATTTAGCTTTGTGTTAACCCTTTACGTGTCTGTCGTTATATAAATTAATATTCGCGACAAGTCTTGACCGTACTACCTAATTATTAGTTTGAGTATTGATTATAAATACATAAATATAGTGAACACTGACTCTTTTGAATGTTTAAGTGCATGTTTCGGATATCGTCTGAGACTTATTTAGCTTAATCTTAGGGCTGCGTCTGCAAAGAAAAGAGCATTGATTTACTTTTAAACAAATTTCAAAAAGCTCTCACATTGCTCCAAAATATGCATGCAACGGCTAGTATGCATATCCATAATATGCAAGTTACATACGGATGCCGTAACAATGGCTAACGGAGTCACAGAACGCAGTATCGGCTTCTCCACCCGACCTTGCCTTTGTAATAAATTTAACTGTTGTGACACGCAAATCTCTACTAACTGCACATGATTTATTCTCATTTATCGTAGGGCTGATATTATTATAAAGTAAAATATTGTATGATTCTTGCAGAAGTTTTAATTAAATCTACTGTAAACAGATAAATAAAAACCAATGATATAACTAAAATTTTTCCTTAACACGAAAAGTGCTCTACTAAAAAATTTAACTATTTACTTACCTAAAAAAAATAAGCAACTAGAAGCCTTAAGTCATTGTCAAAACTTCTAAATCGTAAAAACCTTAAAAAATCTAAAGAAATGCTTTCAAAATTTTTATATTTTGCATGGCAACATTGGCAGCCCTGACCGTACTGTATACAAGGTGAGCAATTTCCCCGCGCCGCGTCTACCACAATTTTGGATCAGTCAATAGCTGCCAATACAACCAATACTTGTATGTATCTGCATTTCATAATAGAATCACTCTGAATATAGATTCACTATTTTGATAATCGAATTCGTGCTGAAAATTGAAAACAATATGAAATAACCAATTTAATTTAATAAAGGTTAGGTGTGATAATGTATTCAATGCGATCTTTAAGTGTATTCAATTTGTTTAATATTATTTACTGGAGGTTTATTTATATCGAGTAGGTACGTTCGTTCTTTTTTCAATTTTAAGTTGGTATGCGAGCAGCGTGATATACCTTGCGCGGGCGCCTCCATACATCGTCCGCAACCCTCGCAGCGACAGTCAGGGTTGCCAACCTACAAATAACCAGACTCAACAAGCTCCCATTTAATTTTAATTGAACCCTTCATAATTACAAACCGATCGTAAACGTACCAACATGGCCTTTCATTAAAACTGAGGCAGTTAAAAAACTGTGAGAAATATCTAATTGTTTGTATGAAGTTAAATTGATGAATTAACATAGTGTGGTGTAGGTAAATCTGTGGGTTTAACGGTCGTCGACAATTATGTGAACTTTGGGGAAAGAGAGAATTCGTAAATCATCAGCACTTGGGAGGTTAAGTTGTACAACATGTTCCAAATGGACATTATTTATATAATAACCCATTTTTATGGTAATATAAAAATTAAAATTTAAATATTAGATATAATGTTAGCAGTTACTTAAGTAGTGTGTTGTAAAAAGTTTAAAATCTTAATAGGTATATATTTGTTTAGTAATGTCTATTCATATTTAAATTCCCGACATATTCTTATTAAATTAAAGAATAAGTAGGTATAATATGCAAAAGAAAAAAGTAAAATATATATCAATATAAATTATCCGATGATGCATTTATAACGGAACACCTCTACTGATAGAATAAGTGATGGTGCTAAGAATGCCACATACATCTACAGCAACTAGCGCAAGGCAAGTAGTTTATTCACATTAAATCATACCGGTCGTAAATCTTGCAAACCTGCTCCACAGCTTATCAAAACAATGAACAGACACACTTCCATCTACACGGGGAAAAACGACAGTTTTACAACACATTGATAAACGACTTTTTAATCTACAACACTCGGAATAAGGATTAATTTCGAAGGAAGCGCGGAAACGTAATTCGTTTTCTGAATTCGCATTGATTATTTCAAAATTAAGCCTCAAGAGTATGATAAATTTTCATAAATCATAATTTGTTTGTATTTTGAACTTTAGCAGGTTGTGATTCGGTGCGTTTTTCGGTTTGAAGAATACGGTTTGTAGGGCGTTTTAATGTTAGGATTTGGTCATTTTATCTTTGGGCTTCATCTTTCTTGTGATTTTGCTACGCTACAATCATCGAAAAAAGGCAATGTCAGTTATTATCGAACCGGGGCAGACAAAATTTTCAGGGTTGTCAATTTTTGTACTTCTTTAATTCGTGCAATAACTATTTATTTCAATAAATATTTGGTACCATCATATCGTTTAATATTTATTAGTTATCGCAGAAATATTCGCAGCAAATACCAATATGTCATTTCTGAGATAAATGATATATGGATGTGTTGTTTTCACACAATTAATTTTCGATAAATTATGATGCAGAATGAGTAATAAGTACCCACATAAACGCCCCTTGTGGTGCATACATCGTTTCGATAATCAGACCTACCACGCTGTAGAGTTTTTGTTTGGCGGTTCTTGTAAAATTTGTATGAAATTACCTGTTATGTTTTATTATAAGACGGAAAATCAATATATTACTATAGAGGTTTTTGGAGCATTTTTTATGAGGTCAATACGTAAGAGAAATGAAGTTAAATTATGTTTTAATTTTGCAAAAGTAACGTATCATTTGTATAGTAGGTAATAAATTAATGGCGTTCAACTCAGTGCTAAGTGTATGCACGTTTTAGTTCCATAACACGAAAGATTGCTATCTGGCTAATTGTGTGAATTATTGCTGTCGGTCTGTCCGTTTATACGTAGGTATTTTCTGTATGGATACTAAAGATCTAGATTATAACACCTGTGTTATTTGATGGAACTTGGATAAGTTTTATGAAACTCGTAACTCTATATTCAAAAACAGCATAATGTTGTTATCACGAGTGTGTTAAAGTTGTTCAAAATAACGTGACACCTATCTTTTCAAAAATAAACATTACTTACAGAGAATAAAAATTACCATGAATATACATAGCATTTAAATGAACAAACAAATCCACAGTATCGATTACTATACCGATTTGTATTAGTGAAGTAATTTATTTAGTATGCTTATCACTCCTGACAAGGTATCCTTAGAAACTGGTTTTCCTGCATTTTTAAATTAATTGTGTACATCATGTCAAGGTGCTTGCTCATTCATCATAAACACAGGAGGTTAATAAGAAAATAAGTTCTGTTTATAAAATGTTACAAAGAAGTGCGTCTAGCCAATGAGGTACACGTTTTTCTAAATGGCGTAATTAAAAGCGATATGTTATTTATAACGGTTTTTGTGTAAGTTATATCAAGGGATGTTATGTTATTAGATACCTAAAATGTAATTTAGTTTTTAAGTTAATTTATTATTTTGTATAATTGTAAAAGTAGTGTTACTTTATTTTATTTATATTAAGAGCCTCACGAAATGCATAAAATGAATAAAGAATAATTATTTTCAAAAATACTCTTTTAATTTCAATGTCACTCACTAGTGACCTCTTATAACCGACTTCAAAAAAGGAGATGTATGTTTGTCTCACTAATTGGGCACAAGCTTTGTCAATATCCAGAAGGACTTATATAAAAATACCTTACGTACCTACTACCTTTAAGTAACCTTTAATAAAATCAAAGTACCTAACTATCTAGTTTCAAACGGCAATAATAAATAGGTACAAAAGGTAAAATTAACTGCATTAAGTTGCATCGTGCTTTAAGATCTTTAAGAGCGTATCATCAAATCGCGTAGATAACTCGACGTTTAACTAATCAGAGGGTGAAGAAAGCACGCTTCGTTTCATACATGAGTTATATATGAGAAAAACGCAATATATCCAATTATTACTTTACGCTTTAAGACCACCAACGCGCAAAACCCGCCTCAGGACCAACCAGTAATTCACTAGTTTTATGTGACCAAGAAATTCATAATACAAACCCACTTAACACACATTTTCAACCATTTTAATACTGTAGAGCTATTTAATATTTGTGCTGCTTCCGTTAAAGCAACAATTACGACGAAAATATTCAAATCAGCTGATCGCAATCGAACTGCCGTATTAAAATTTACCTAACTCTGTGCAAACGAGAGCGCTACACGTATAGCCGTCCTTTTCCCACGCTCTTCTTAAACACTAAAAAGCTCCATAGATGGCACTAAAATCGCTGGAATCGTTTGAAGCGCCCACTAGTATCGCCATCTAGCGTCGAATAACTGAACTTTTACGGCACCTTTATTGAAGAGGGCACTTCGGCAGCTCGTAAACGATTTTACGGGCTCTAACGAACTCTTGTGTTCTGTAGTATTACCCGACCAAGTACGGTTGGGGTTGTGATATTTGGATACTCCTGTTTAGTAGCATTGTATTCAATTGAGTCGGGTGCTCATGGGTTTTATGTGCGATCAGAGGTGTGATTGGACGGCGTACTTGAGTGTTTACTTGTCTTTATTGTTTGGGTTTGTTTATGCTATTGCTGTTTAACCAACTACAGTGTTTGTACACGTTATGATTATTATGTTGTTGACTTTAATGAAGGTTGGTAAGGATTTGATTACTTGTTTGACCACTGATCAATTTGTTCCAATAAGTAACTTAGTTTAGTATTGATTCCTATAGTGATCCAAATTCAAATTGGATCAAAACAAAATGGAAGTATCGACAAAGTTGGGATTAGGCCCGAAGCTTAATAACAGTTAAACATTGATTTTTATTTTGAATTTTCCCCAAAATGTATTATAGCCGTGAAAAAGGCAAATCGTAAATAAGATCCGATTCAAATTTGTAGAAGATGGTATCTGTATGATTTGTGAGCTCGCGCCAGTGTTGTAGTGATGTGCTAATTGCATCGTCACGGTTATCGATAGTATTACCATTATCGATAATAAAAGCTGTTTTGATTACAATAATTTTGTTATTAATTCATATTGTGTGTGAGCATCACATACGTTTTATTAACATTGGAAATTGCTTGTTTGTTTTTTAATATTTTCACTAGACTACTTAGCTACCGTAATACCAATTTTACCCATGTTTCTATACCAAGTATTTTCGATTAAATCTGAATTATAGTTAGGCACCCAGTAAGTGTCGATGCTTTTTTCTCAGTTTCATTTTATCACACTGTTATTAATAGCAAGTCATTGACTTCAGAAATTATGATTTAAACATATTTTAGTAATCTAATCAGACACAAGTGCCCAAATAATTTAATATTTTAATTAAGTTAAATAAATTACCTAACAAAGTTGGTCACACCAGGAAACTAACAATGCGTTTATCAGTTTTGATTGTATTAGTAGGCATCGATACCTAAAACAAAAAACGGTATATAATGATCAATTTATATTCGACGCTCGCCTACCCACTAGCGATAGCGCCATGATTTATATCTTTTATACTATTTCGGTTGTGGCGACAAAAGTTGTTCCTCGTTGTTTCATGTGGTCTATGGGACCATTATTTTGATACCTGCTCCACGCAATATTTTATATACGCTTTTCAAATAACGCTGACGAAGGTACCACCCCGAAGCCAACAAATCTTTGCTGTCACTTTTTCCAACAAACATGGTACCTTGAACAATGCGTTATCTGTCCTAATGTGATTTAACAGATAATTTACAAAATAAATTACTATTAAACTCGAATAGATTTATGTCGGAGGTAAATAGGCAGAGAACAGAATGAGGAACTACATTTATTTTCATTTACCTCCATTTATATCGTAGCTTCATGTGGAGATTACGTGGTTTAACAAAGGGAAGGTGATAAATTAGTTTGGCGCTGTCTTAGTAGGCTTTTGTTGGCATTTTTGATATGTGCCTTTAAAAGCTTTTTTCTGTATTTTTAGATGAGAGTTCATTGTATTCATTAAGAGTTGAGGGGGGTAGGTCGCGGCTCGCGGTCCCGCTCGATATCGACAGATAACGAAGGATTTATAGTCGACCGATGAGATGTAAGACAAGGACACGCCACGTTTTAATGGCAGAAGAATTAGTTCCGACAAATAAGAACAAGAGATAGAACAACGCGGACACAGCCTTGAAGTTAACACGTCGTTAAACGTTTCCGATACTCGTTTATAAAGCTTTAAATAAGAAAAAAAACTTGCTCAAGCAGTCTTATGTGTCCAAGTCGTTTTTTTTACAAAAACTGGTCCATCACACCAAAAAAAAGTATGGTTAAGTATCGAAGTACCTATTATGGCATAAATATCACACCTTATTGACTCAGATGATATGAATGTTGTGGGTGGTCTCATAAGCATTGTCTATTCTGGAATCGAACCTGTGATTTGCATCGAACACGGCATACATTATAATCAAAATCTTCTGTATACGTGCATTCATAAGAAACTGAACTGTTTTCTCTATAAAGACTGCTGTTTGAATTACAAAACTGTTTTACATTAGCATTAATTTTATTTTTATATGTTTTTGTACTTAAATTATGGACTTTTAATTAATCGATATCGATGATGGTGGTTTAACATCATTATTACATTATAAAGTAACAAAAACTCATTTTTTTACATAATATCGTATATAAAACTATAAGCTTACATAGTAGCGTTAATTTTTAAAATATAGTAGAAGAAACAGCATCATACCACAATATACGGCAAACATGCTGACCTGACCGACCGCCAGCCAAGTAATACGTCACGACTAGACAGCGCCCCCCTCCCCCACCCCTGTACGCGACCAGCTTAACGCCAGAGCGAGACGGAACTACCCCCGTTCCTTACCGAGCGAGAGAGAGGACAGGAACTTGTGAAACATGGCGTATAACGCCCCTTGATTTATGGGAGTATGCCAAAGTTCGAAGTTTATGTATGTGTGCGTGACGCTCACACGTGTAATGGCTGTGTTGAAATGAACCAATGAAGGTATGATCGAAATCCAAGTTTTAATTACTTTTAAATCAAATAAAGCCATGCACTGATTGCAGTATATACTTTGCTATGATGACATTATCTACTTAGCATTTTTATCTACATGCATACATTATAGTCTATCGATATAATCTAATAACGGTTACCTACAACATTTTCACGGGCACCAACAAAGTCTCATGACCTCCTAACTGACCGGTTTAGCAACAAATGTGGAGTCAAAATCTTTCAATGTCGCTTAGTTAGCACCTACTTGTATAAAAAGAGGTTTCATTTCAATTAATTCAGATTTATTACAAAATGCAGTTATCTATTTGGAAAGTGACTCAGCTAACTTTAAAGCTTTTAACCTAAAAACTCAGTGAGTTGACAGTTTTAGCTTCAAACTTTGCCAGTTGTAAAGCACAGTACCTATTGAAAAAAGTAAATTGTCTTATGCTATGAAATAGTTTGTAATCTAATTATATTCTAAAACAAATTTAAAACCAACTTTATTTTCAAATCAATTTAAACCGACTCTCCTTTTGTTTTTGCTCTCTTTTCTGCATAGGTATTTAAGACATTTCTTATACAGTGACTCAATCTAAAGCAAGTGATCCAAGTGGCATGGTTACAAAACAAGCCAGCTTAAATATAAGATTGTGGCGACAGTTGGCCCTCTGTCTGTAGTCGCAATTAGATGGAAACTCACATTGCACTGTGACTGTATGCGGCTGAATTATTTATATGTGGCCACAGAGTGCGTGTTCATTTCTCAAAATGTAATGGTAATTTTTTTTTTATATTAAAAAAACGGGAGTATAGCTCGTTAAAATATAATAGCTATTTGTATAAGTGCGGTTAAAGATTTAACTTAATATTAAAAAAAATTATTCGCATATTATTATGTTAGCTATTTTGAATAGAATACTTTGTAAATAAATAATTCAAATTGTAGAGTAATAAATAGAATAATATTTTGATAAAATAATTACCTACTGCAAAGCCGTTACTTATTATTTATACGTAACCGCATTTTGAATTAAGTAAATATTTTTTTAAATATTTTTAATAGGTAATTATTGTCTTAGACCAATAATAAATGAAGTCTTAAATACTCTGTGGCCACTAACAAGTCTCGTTCACCGTTGACATGTACAAAGTTTGCGATCTAGATTATATTCAAATAAGCTATTAACCGTTTTCTTCGACTTTTGTGAATGGAGTCGCGTGCGCCGTTAGAATATATTCACTTCAAATTTATTTAAATGTGATAATTAAGGGCTATTAGTTTTAAGTACATTAATTTAGAGGGCGTTGTAGTCTCTATTGTTCATTACTCAATGGTTCTGTGTAAATGGTATAATTGAATTACGTTTTGTAAATAATGACTTAATTTGAATATATTTTGTTGCAGGTATGTTTTATGGTCTATGGTAGAATACACACGTTCATTTACTAAATCGGTGAGTACCTACTAAATGTTAGCATAATATTACACTTAAATTCAAGTTACATGCAGGCTTAATTTTCTTTTAAATATTTATAATTTATACAAACAAATTTAAATACAAAAATGCATCAAGTTAAAAAACGGTCAAAAATAGCTGAACACTTTTTTGGTCAAAATAAATGAACCCCATCAAACTCCCTAAGTCCAAAGTTACCATTGCCTTCGAATTCCCCACCCGGTTATTATGAATACTTCGTTATTATATACGTAGGCATGTAAATAGGAAATAATATTATTAACACGATGTTCCTTCATTAGGGGTTATTAGACACCTCTAAGAACAATTTGTTACGCAAAATGTACCTACGAGTTGGTACGGCGTGGGCTGAACAATGTGAGCGTTAGGCACCTAGCGAGAAAGGCTGTGGTTACAGTGTAGGACGGTTTACAAAGCCATATCAAAGGTTTATAAAATTTTATCAGTTATATGAACAAAAGCAAAAAAAAACAGATGGATCTATTGAACGAAGTTACTCAAAATGTAAAGTTTTATGTTCATTCGATTGTATTTAGACACCAAAAGGTCTTTCTCAAAGTCCATACTGTCAAATCATGTATTAGACACTTGAACTTACTAACATAATTATTAGCTACAATAACAGCTTTGATAAACTTTGAATTAGGAACTTAGTTCCCGCTCCTAGCTTAACCCTTCGAAGCCCTTGCCTTCTCTCTAGGTGGTATTAACTCACGCTGGCATAATTTATTATGCAACCCGCCGGAATACAGAAGCCCTAACAAACGTCTTCGGTGGTAACATCTGCGAACCGTTTTAAATGGGCCGCGTTATGACAGGTGCATTCCGAATTAACTTACTCACGCAATTTCAAGTGATTTAGTTAATCATTTTTATGAATTGCCAAAAGTTAGATTTCTGAACTGTTTTGGTTGCTGAATATTGTGAATTTTCAGTCTGTCTAGTCAATAGGGTCAAAAAACTTATAGACGAACAAAATACAATTACAAAAAATAAAACCAAATTTTTATTTCGGTAATAATTTGGAGTAATTGCGTAAGATAGTGGTAGGTATATTTGGGCATGCCCATTGTTCATTGGATGACAAATAATAGCAGATAATACCACAGTATCGGGTGTCCACACAGAATTTAGCACTATGTTTCGAGCCAATATCCCCACTTGATAATAAACATGCGTCAAACTACATATAGATACGTACATTTAATATTGGGGCACCCTGTATAGGTATGTAGGTACAGCGATATGTTGATTTGCAGTCTGTTAATGTAATTTTGGTGTATTCAATAATTGCGTACCTACACCGTTTGGATGGATATCATTAGTTACAATTATTGTTACATACTATTGCACTTTAGAGAACAAGTAATCTTTTTTTTAGGTTGTTAGACATTAGCGCAACTTTGTATTAAGGCACCGTGATGCACTTTACCGTCAAATTCTTTTAAAATAAATAAGTTTCTGCGTTATTTTTACGCTCTTTCAGTAGATACATTGACGTTCGGAAATAACTCTTAAGTCTGTCAAAATAGAAGGTAAATTATAAATTAAACAAATGGGTTATCTCTAGGCGTGAATTCCTTATAGTAAATAAATACTGAATACCTAAATGTTCCACCCGGCACGGAGCGGCAGACTCGTGACTCGGCATCGATCTCGCGTCTAATACGTCATTATCGCGGATCAAATGAACCGGACCCAACGGGAATCAACCTCTTATGGATTACACTTTAATTTTGCCATATTTCCGTTAAAATGTATTTTTTTATGTTTAGGTAGGTACTTAAAAGCCGTTACTTATAAAAAAAGTTGTTTTATTATCGTTACGATAAAAAGCATTCTATGAGTATTCGGTGATAAATCACGGGTTTTTTAATAGATAAATAGGAACGAGCGCATATCATATTATTTGGGCGACCGCCCTCCAAAAGGGCCCTTTTGATAAAGCCCACACCCCTATGTTAATGTACTTCGACTACCGTCAGACGGTGACAAGCATTTTTTGGGACACTTACCTACGTTATTACACCCATAAAAAAGTATTTTAAATTATAATAGACTAGTTCATTTTAAAAATTACTCAACACTCGTCACTTGTTTTTTCTCTGCAGTGTTGGTTGTAAAGCACTAGCAAAACAAAAGCCTCTTTGTAACGTTGGCAGCCATGACGAACCCCACAAAAGCCACGGGCGGCACCAGAAGCGAAACGTAATAAAATACTCAAAAACTTGGAAAAAATATACCGCCATAAACAAAACAGTTCGGATGCAAAGTTAGATAAAGAACATCTCACACACCTGAGCTAGGAAATTGCTTTTTTCTAAGCGAGGCGCCTTTTACGCAACTTTCTACGTGAATAAAAGAAGTTTCGGCGAACAAACTTTCTCATTTTTTTACGCCGTCGTAAATCATATCCAAACATGAGCCATCAGCGTTGCGAAATGATAAAATATGAGCCGACAAAAATGTTGTGACGTTCAGAAATTCAAATTCCATTGTTGGTGAAATACAAACCGCCAAAACCGGCTTTATAAACGCAAATAACCAAATATTGAAACCATTCGGCATCTAAATTCACCTCAGCCCCTCGGAAATGGAAGATTACTGTAACTTATTAAGGCCCGCGTAAAACACCGCGAACCCTTATCACAACTAGTTAAAAACTAATTACGGGGGTGACACCACCTTTTCATAAATCACAGGGCTCCACCAAATTACTCCTACAAAAGTTATTTTTAAGAAAAAAGCCCTGGAGGCTGCGCTTCCTCGCCCCCCGCGCTCGTGGCCCTCCCCGCTCTTCCCAAGAGGAATTTATCACGATTTATATTCATGGCGTAACAACACGAACCCTGTTTAGATAGATCCCATTTAAATTGTAGCCTGCTAAACAAAATTTGTAGCTGGCAGTCTATAAAAAAACAAACAGGCAAGTCGTTGACCGAAATCCAAGTTCTTAACTTGAATATTCAAATTTACATCACACAGTGGTGTCTATTTGTCTTTAATCTAACATTGGACGACCTCTTGAAGTGTCAAATAAACCATTCGTAACCATGTGAACCTTTAGCCACATGGCGCATCCAAATGCTTTAGACATAGATAGTAACTCTCCAGTACGGAACCACAAATCAAGTGTGGTTTTCGAACGGAAATGTTTGGTGTCACAACTGCCGGCTGAACCCTAAAATAACTAAACCATTAGTTATTGCTGGGCCCAAGTTTAACACAGAAATAATTTGGGCTCATGAAATGTGTGATTTGTTTCGAGTTGTTGCAAAAGTTTTCACAAACTATGCTTTAATTAGGTATACCTAAGCACTGTTTGTTTTAGATTTTCATTGTTCAAAAAAACTGTCTCTATTAAAGTGCTATTTTGTACAGAGTTCATTTTCAGTCCCGTTTTCTCAACAGCTGGAAAATTAGTCGTTTGTCAGCCCTAAAAAAACTAAACACTCCATCGAGTGAGCTTAGTCGGGGGTAGTGCCTTTAGGGCCCAGTGGGGGTATACGCCCCCACCATAATAGATGAGGTTCTTACCGCTTAGGGCGTGCAATTATCATCGCAACACGACACTTGCTATAAGAACACATTAATTTGTGATTAGCTCAGCTTTAAGCCACTCTTTGTGAGGGTCCCGTTAGAAATATATTTAATATTTTACTTGCAATGTTAAATTTGTATATAAAAAAGAGTTGAACAAACATGATGGTACTATTTCTAGTCTTGAAGTTGGTTATGAGATAAAATAGTAAATCAAAATATGTCACAGTTTAAAAAGTCTTATTACATTTATTATAGTTCAACAATAAAATACGCAAACATAACAATACCGAGTCAACATCGTAATGTAGGAAGAAAAAACAGCATACCGTCTAATATCTAAAAACTGAATTCACCCTGTAATAAATTTCTTAAGCATCGTTTACTTAGAATGAGGCAAAAACGTTATTTTCCCCCATATTGTTTATTCAAGGTGGATTTGTCGAGTATTTATTTAGGTAGTTACACATGTGAGGGAGATGGAAATAAGTCGCGTAATCTTACAAATATGAATTGAATAGGGAATTAGAATGGGAGCAAAAAATTAAAAAGAAAAACGTAACGTTAAAAGAATTGTTCACGAAAAAGGTTATACATACTTGAATTTTTTGAGATATAATTACTGTTGCAGTAAACGGTAATCAAATATTTTACATAAAAAGTAGCTAAAGTAACAGTATAAATGTCAATTATCAAAATATACTAAAGAAAAGATAAGAAATCACAATCCAGAAATCCTTACGGCTAACAAAATAAACAGGACAATCCTAGAGGTAGATAAATATTTGCTAGCCAACAATTTTGCCCCATAGCTACCATTACATCAGCCAAGTGGTTTTACTAAGAAACCCACGAATTGGATTAATGCAGAGGGGATCCTAGCCAATTTGTCTGATTGCCGATGTCAATCTATTTACCTATATACTACTGCTGTGTTAGTTTTCAATAAATTCAGTTTTGGGCCCTATCTTGTTACACCCCCATCGATAAAATATTTGCGCATGATCAATTTAATAAAACGCTTCAATGAATTGTTTGGATGCCACGTATCTTTTTGTTAAAATGTTGGAAAAACAATGTTTTTTTTTTCAATTTTAGGCAGATGCGAACGGTAATAGAATTTAGTACAAAGGTGTTTTATTGTTAAAGTAAATATCTTCTTGTTAATAAAATTAGATTCATTTCCATCCCTTGTAGCTACACACCTTTTTCAGGTAAATTTCCCAAATCAGTAAGTACAGGAGGGGAAAAATCAAACAGTAAATATCGGGAAGCAATCTGAGGTGATTCTATTAGATTTAGTTAAACGGGACCTTTATTGGGTTTGGGGTTCCCGAAATTGCTCGATTTACACTTACCAGACGAAAAAGTAAATTATTAAGGAGGCAACTGCCCACTTTTCTAATTAGTCCAGTGTTGCCAATGTAAATAAAGACAGTAAAGTGAGTTTGCGTGCATCTTGAGATACCTTTAAACAAGCTCTAAGTAAAGAAGGCTGGAGCTCCACATGCTACACCTATCTGCATATCTACTTCGAAAACCAAGTTGGGAACAATTTTTAATTGGCTCGCGCTCCACAGCCACATATTTCATTTGATAAAATTCACTGACAATTTAAAAAGAAATTGAATCGCGTTAAAGGAATTTATAAGATTTACACAATGCTTTTGTATCTAGAGGATTGAGTAGGTTAAGTTGGATCAAGATAAGGCGTCACATTCGAGATATTTAAATCGATTTTCCCCAATTTTCCACGAGTGAGCTTGGGTTAAGGCCCTTACCCTATTTATCCTGTCGCCGCGGGACGATAGGACCGCCACTCTCTATTGTTTGGTAAATGAACTTGTAATCTTAAAGCCTATTGGCAAATTTGAAATTGGAACTTTATACTTTTTTTTATAAATTGCTCCAGCCAGTTACATTTTAGATTCATAGAGGTTTGAAATGTCGAATGTTTGTAAACTTTAAATCAAGGCATGTTCCGCAGTTGAAGATGTTCTCGTATATTGCTTTAGTTGTAAACTTTGTCTCGCAACCCTCGAGATTCTTTCATTAAGAAGTTCAGCTTATTTCAACCGGAACCTATTTGCTGGGTTGCTATTTAAAACATCCAGCCCCACTGTTTACATAGATCAGATACGCTAAACAAAAGGCTTTTGTAATTAAGAAAGATATTTTAAGTTGCCGGAGCAGCTTGACTTAATATACGCAAAATGAATTTACTGGATTAAAGGGTGTTTTGAAGTTTGCTATGTTGTTCTTGATTAGTTTAATTCTTTACACAGCAGCTTAATAACTTTATAAAATTAAGAAAATATCAAAAATGCTTTTCGGTTTTAAATCACAGTCACTAAATAAGTTTTAACAAAAATGTGACTTAGCTACAATAGCATTTTTATAAACCAAAAAGCTGTGATTTAGTAATTTACGACAACAACTTCAAAACTCCTGATAATTGGACTGTAAACAACACATGGCCGATCCCAATAGGCTGTTCCTGTATCTAAAACACGCAAGCCTATATTTTATGTCTCGTAACAATATAAATTTCCCAATCCTACCCTAATTTAGGAGTGCATTATTTTCGCTTACACAGACATCCGATACAATTAAAATCTTCTTTAATTAAGGGGCGACTATGTATCATTCGCACGTGGTGCAATGAGTTTTATCAACCAGGCCTTAAGTGACTATTGTTACATTTTCATCTTTATGATCCTAGAATCAAGGTTGTAAATTGTTTGTTTAGGAGTGTGTTTATGGCGTAGTGTTATTTTTCGTGTATCTCTTTCTATTTTATTGTAGTGTCTCAGTTATTTACTGGTACGTGAGGGATTCTTATAATAAATTGGTGCTGCGCAAACGTATTTGACGTTTACAAATACCTCGCAAAATTGGTTTCTCTCACAGCGACTGTACGAGGCCTGTTTACTTATTGCTTTCTAGAGACAGTGTTATAAGAGAGATATATATCATTTCGAAAGACAATCTTGCGGTTCCTTCTGTAACAGATGCGGTTAATTTTCTTTTTGGTATCTTCAACCCTAGTAGCCGGATTTATCAACTGAAAACCCTGAAAACGCACAGTATCTAGCTAGAAAGTTGAATCAATTTAAATCACGAACACAAACAACATAATTCCAGGTTTGTTAAAATACCTCCACTTTAAACAAGAGTTTACTCAGCTTACGTAACAAACTTGGTTCAAAGTTGAGAATAACCCAGCGCTAATAAATCTCCGTTGAAAGCGTGAAAAGAATCAATAGTGGGATTCGGTTGCGATTCGAATATCCGAGTTTCCACCGGGAGTTGTAATTCCAGTGACAAATATCAGGGCACAAATCATTTTGTGCTATCACTTTAGCGCACAAATCACTTTTGTGCTATCTCTAGCGACAGCAACGCCATCTGTGCCGCAGGGCTGACTCGCCATTGGATCTCCATCAAGCACTTGTGTGATCTATTTTTGGCATAAAAAACATCCCATATTTCCTTAGGGAAATGCTTTATAAGCTATTTTAGGGATAGTACGTGACTTAGGGAGTGTCCTGCGGTACGAAAGGGGCTTTGATTTACATGAACTTTCACAAGCCAATCGGCTGTTTTATTGACTTTTGTTTATGACAGTAAAAATCGGATTATGGGGTAAATTAAAATTTAAAATAGTATCGGACGTGCTCGTCCATTACGGAGATCGAAAATTTCGCGTAGCCATATAATTTTAAGCTCATAAAGCCTGAACAATAATTCATTGGGAGCATTTGCGGAAAATGCATTTTATTGTTAAAACGTGAATTTTATTTATCGTCGACAGCCGCAGTGGGGTTGTGGGGGGGTGGTGGGGGTTGATTTGCAGTACCAGCACATCGATGCCACCCTTTGGCACGGGTTGTTTATACTGAAGGTAATTTCCCCGGTTCATTATTGGGAAATGCAACATTTGTGTAATTCACATACTATCATTTGCAGTTCATTAAAAATAAACAATGACTCTACGGTGCCCCGCGTAGCTGTATTTTGTAAACATAGGTATCTTTATTTTGCCTCACCTTGTTAACTTTATCAGAATGAGCACAATTTTCTGTAATTTTAAAAAACCTCAAGGTAAATTATGATGATAACTTTTCCAGTAAATCCGATGACACGTACTTACAATTGGCAAAACAAATTGCACGCACTTAAAATGAATTTACTCATATGTTTAAGCCGTTCTCAAGCAATTTATAATCCATTGAGTGAACAGGATGTGAATATACAACTGTGTATGTTTGTCTTCTTTTCTGAACGGAAGTTGGATGGGAAGATCTTGATAGTGCTTCTCTAGCACGCGTTAAGGCGTTTCCATAATGATAGCATCGCAAGTTGCTACCAACGATGTCGGTTACGCCCATTATACCATTACATGACGATGATTGTGATTGCGATTTATGCACTTTTAAATGTACGATGTGTGAAAATTTTTAATCTGCGCAATCTTCGCGAAGATCCGCCCGCGATATCAACACAAAGCTGTATAGAACAGAAAGTTGTATTCGTTAAAGATAACTTAGGAAAAGTCCGAAAAACAAGAAAAAAGCCGTTCTCTTTTTAAAAGGCATTTAGCCAGCTCCCTAGATACCGTCTACCGCAGCCCGTGGTGTTTTTTCGCCGTTGAAAAGCCAATTTCGAATGAATCAGTGTTGCCGAGGCGACCATCTGTGCTAATTTACCTACCAGCGGACAGTCTAATGTGTATCGTTCGCTCGTAAATTGGAAAATCGAAATCGCTACCGAATATCGAATAGGGGCATTATTCGGATATAGCTAATACACATGAATGTGGATAAATGATTGTTCATTTGGGCTCCGATGTTTAATCTGTGAATATACAGTTTTGCTTCAGGCCACGATAGCAAATCATGAACGATTATAGGACGTGTTAGATTCGGTTGCAGCATTTATCGCCGAAGGATTATTGTGTTTGATTCTGATTACTATTTACGATTGCTTTTGTTTATTATCATTGTTTTAATTAAAACTAAAAGTTAATTTACTTGTTGTTTTGCCATAAAGCTGTGTTTGAGTTCTTATATGTTTTTTTTGTTTGTTTCAGGTTTAGGTAAATATTTTTCTAATAAAAATATCATACTAAAACTTAGAGCACATCTCAAACTTGCTCCATATTTCCTTGGTAAGCCTATTTCTTATGTAAATATCGAGCATAAGCCGAAACTTTGTTATTCCGACCACAAAAAACCTCCACGCACTTTGTCACTCGTCCAATTTATCAAGATCCCTTTTGATATGCAATAATGGTAGTCATGTATCAAATAAGCTATCTAACTTAAACGCAATTTGATTTACGTAAGGTTCAAGGTTTGCTACCCCTGGAGCCAGTGGTATCAAGGTTTGCCACCCCTGGATCGGTGGGAGTGAAGGGAGCCTTATCTTGGAAATGCAGGCACTCCGCGCGTCTTACCTTAAGATCTTTAATATTAAATATACCTAGAGCCCTCTTGAAATATAGTGCTAAGATTTATTGCCAGGACATAAATTGTATACACTGATGCTTCTATTATACACTGGCTTAGTAATTGCAAGTATAAAATCAATTAAATAACATTAATACTAATACTTAACTCTTAATTAATCCTTTCATTAAAGCACCTAAGTAAGCTTAATTAGTTTATTAGAAATTCTATAGGAGTTATCCAACTAATAAACTCAGAAAAATACTTTTAATATATTTTAACCCCTTTTTTCGCGTCCTCTTGCGTCACAGTCTAAGCACCTAACCTCTACCGCGCCTATCCATTCTATTAACAAATCCGTATTACCCGCCCGTATCTACATACAGTGCAGAATCATGTTAACCCTTCCACCGCGTGCTTACATGCAACCTGCACCGCGGGGAATGAAGACGTAAAATAATTTAATCGGACGCTGCAATGGTTAATGTCCTCGATGATAAAGGAATGCGCTGACTTGTTCAGATAAGTGCGTGGACGCAGGAAAATTTTCGCGGAGCTAAAAATGGTTTAAAGTAATGAGTTCTTGTGATGTTTTTTTTTTGGGTTGGAATGCTTGTCATGGACAACGATTAGATGCACTTTCACAGGATATTATTTATACAAATTAAATATTTTTATCTTGGTATTCTGAAATACAAAAAACACTAAACGCTAAGTCATTTCAGTTGTGTTAACGTATCAAGTCGTGGTCACATAAAACAATCCGTTTAAGCGATTAAATAAAAGTAACAGTAATTCAATTTTCAAATGTCTACATAACAAAACCAGTTACAAAGCGATAACAATAGAATGAACTGTCATTACTCTGTGTAGGGTCATCGTAAAGTAAGGCTCTGCGACGGCGCGTGGGCAGCTGATCTATGCACCGGCCGCCATGTTGTTTTGAGCTTAAATGACTCAATTGAACTGATTTATCAGTTGTCAATTACACCGGGGATTCGTGATTGGGCGTTGAAGGGTTAATTTTTGGTAATCGCTTAGTTAATTCGAGTTTAATTAACACTAAAATTTTAAAGAGTGCCATCTCTCTCAATTAAAACGTATGTAAGAATTTTATTGAAGAAAAGATCTGTTATTTAACTACTTATACCTTATAGAATAGACCTTATTGAAGACAGAATACAAACAAAATTAAAGGCACATCTACAATTTAAACGTTGACAGCTAATAATTGCATTCAAAGGCCATAACTCTCAGTCGACTCGTGTATTAACAAAATTGAAATTAACGACGCACTGAATTAAATGGTTATGCCGCGAATATTAGGACACTCTGTATATATAACACATCCCTAAAGATGACAAATAACTTGCGAAGTTAGGGGAAATCTTGGTTAATTTAACTAATGGAGTTATATTGTAATATAAACTAATAGAAGATGCATATTACTTAGTCTAAGTGTGAGTTACCTAATTTCAACATTTTGATGTAATTTTATTCTGAAAGTTTACAGTTTATTACGGAAAATGTCAGATAAAATGTTCTTTATTTACCTAGTTACAAAAAAAATAATCATGAGATACAGTTTTAAAAAATATTTATGTATACACTGAAGGAAGTAAAAAAATTATACATTTAATGTGATTGGAAGAAAATTGATCTATAATTGGCAATGCATTCCAATTTCTTCATTAGCTTGCCCATAAACCACACTGCGTAAGGTCAGCAGGGTAAATGGTTCACCTCATGTAAGATATAACGAAGTCAATACGATTGATCACTCCCGGGAGTGTCCTAATGAAGTTTTACTAGTTACTTGAATATAACGGAAAATGTTAGACTTGGGAACGTTAGCTCAAGTAATTAAAAAGATACCACAATCTTTTAATTTGACCAACGATATTTGTACAAGCTTTTTACATTAAATCAAGTTAATAATAAAATTAAGAAAGTAAAAGGTTACGCCGAACCCAAACGAAACAAAAAGACGACTAGCGCCATCTGGTCACTTAAAACGCAATCAGCACACAACAAGCAATCGAAACTTTATAAAACTATCATTACAACAGTAATATAAACAAAGGCATCGTATTGTAAAGATCGGTTGTTTCACCCGCGAAGGGGTGGCGGGGGTTGCCACCCTCTACAAAATTATGTACGACGAACTGGGACTAATATATCAAGGGGAGGACGTGCCAGACTAAGGAGACGGGGTATTATGGGGTGGGCCGGTGGAATACTTAAGAACCTCGGTGACACCCTATTAAAACACGTACACTGCATTTTTGGGGCAGACGTTTTAATTTCACTCCAAATGCGGTAAGGGGAAGCTATTTTTAAACACACGAGTGCAGATAAAACTTCAAAGAATTATCTCATCGGCACCGACACTTCGAAAAGCAATTCAGAGTGATTTAACGTTTTAATGCAGAGTGTTGCTCATGTGTGAAGTGTTAATTCGACTAATAACCGCGTCCTCGCACTTCACAGCGGCTTAAACGTTTTCAACTGTCCGGCACGACACGAAACGAGCCGTGAAACATACCGTACTCGGCACGCATCCGGAATCATAATTCCAAAATAACCTCCATCCTGCCCCAACCTCTGGCGCTACCCTACTCCGCCGCACATTTTTTGGATAAACTGGATTCCCCGTCCCACCGTTAATTCCCAAGATACACATAATTTGGAATTGGATCCATCTATCCTGTGTTACCCGAACGAAAATAAGTTAGCGCGCCCGCGCTGCCTCCCGATTTATCGTGGCCGAAACAAAAGACCCCGTATTGGATACAACGCTTATATTAGCTACCGCGTACCTATATTTCTCACACCAATTTTATAACAACATTTTTCCCGCCCTAAAACCTGTTATTCTCGATCAAAACCAAACAAGAAACGCCGAGTATTTGTACGATGACGATAAAAAAGTCGTAAAAAAAACGTAAGTGACACGTATTAGTTTTATGAATGAAAATCGCGGTTTAACGATAAGGTCAATGTTGAATCACCGTCAAGAGGTTTACGAGCGATCCTCGCATTTAACAGGTCATAAAAACTATCATAAACATGGGCTCGGCCATTCATAAAATACAACAAGTGAATATAGCAACTAAATGCAAATATGAAGTGAGGTTTGTCCGTTCGAGTGCGCGCCATTTTCAACCGTAATATTTACGCGGGGATTTTTGAATACGGGCTGTTCCAATTTCGTTGAAGTGTACAAAAGAGACTTACGTATGATGTAAAACAGACCTTCCTCGAAAATAAAGTGGGTGGATAAACCATTTTTTTATTCCGTCTTTGACACTTTAATCTAATTTGTTTCCTTACATCCCACCCCGGGGATAGGGGATGGAATTTTGTCTTTTATAATTATTGTCTTACCATATTTTTCTGGTCTGGTTTCTTTCTGAGGGGCGACGGTTTTGTCATTTTATCTCTTATTATAATGAAGTCAAAACAAAACATAAAATACACTTTAAATTAATTTTAGCCTGTTATCTTTAATAACCTTTTTGAACTTTTTTCAAGATGGCGGGGGCGTATCGGTGTCACGCTTTTTGGGTCTATAAATAACGATTGGATATATAGCGTATGAATTTGAATAAAAAGTGGATTTATAGTGTATTAAATTAATTACGTTTGTCAGCGGAATTGAAGTTCGTTCATAAATTATTCTCTATGGTTAGGAAGGCCAGCCTAGCGATTCTTTTTATGGCCAACTAAGAAAATTGGCTCATTAATCTTTTAGATAAATGTCCAACAGTATTTGGCCTTCTTATCAGTGGGTAGAAAGAGACAGAGTGTTTTTATCTATCGACTAAATTTTATCAGTATTCCACCCAATTTTTATAAGAAGCTATATATTTATTTAGAGATGTTTAAAAACCAAGTTAAAAGTAAATTCCTATAAAAGTATTTCAATCGAATAAAATAAGTTTATTTTAAAACATTTAAAAACATAATTTTTCTTAGTTACCTGTAAAACCCCGTCGGTAGATGCACTTTTTCAAAACCGTGCAGACCCAGAGAAAGAGTGCAGAATCAAAGAGAAATACTTAATAGAAAACGGCCAAGTAAAGTGCAAGTTGGTCGGCAAGCGAGCGACATAAATAGCTGGCAACGAGTTAACTCCAACGTTTGCGTCGCGAACTGAACAAACCAAAGGGAAAATATCTTTAAACGCAGATATTGTTAAGGCTTAAACTACTTTTTATAGTTATATCAACTTTTAAATACTATTACGGTTATTATCAACATTTTTTGTACTAAACATTTTTTTCTAAAATAAACTATTGATAAAAAAACTCTAATCCCATTAACCTAACTGAACTCAAACCTTAGCTCTCGTATTCAATCATATCACTAACGCCGTGGCTCGGAATTTATTTCTCTGTGGAAGTGCGGATGAGTGGCGAGCTAGTGTGGCTGTAAATCGTGTAGATGTCACTCCGTAGGGTTAAAAGCTCGATAACCGGCACACCTACCCGACAATAAGGCTCTTGTACACCGGACCGATAAATCGCGGAAAAACGCGCGGCGCGCTTCGATTTTTAGCGGTTGCGATAGAGGGAAATGCCGCTGCTCGAAAATAAATAACAAGTCGATGATGCTGTGTAAGGACCACAACAAACATTCTATCGTACTTGTTTTCTTCTCTATATAATAAAAAAGCCGAGTACGAGCCTCTTTAAAAGTAGTAACATATGATAACTTTTGTAATCTAGTTTAAAAAGTGAGATAGCGCGAAAAGCATAATTTATTTGCAACTGACCTGTTCAATTTTGTTAAAGCAGATTATTAGTTAATTACAAATCACAAAACATTTTCAAGCTCAATTTGTAAAGCCCAAATAAATAAGTAAATTTCACATTTCTTGTTACATATTTTATTTATTTATATTTATTTCAAATATATTTTTAAAGTACTTTACAATTAATACCTTTATTTATATGTGCGAAAAAACTTTTAGAAAATAATATCCACAATCAAGTGTACAGTGGTCTTAACCCATCGCACACCTACAGGGCAACAATAAGCAGTTGGTCCTGTTTTATTTCTGGACGCTACATCGCGGCCCGACCAAGATATCCGCGCAAGTATTTTATGCATAAAAATATCGATATATAATTGCTTCATTACGTCGCTGTGTTGGTGAGTAAAATATGTGGGAGTTCGCTACAGGGTGTTATAAAAAAACAGATGAAAATAAACTAAAAATGTTGTACAACGCTTTTGCTACAATAAACTTGAATCTTGAATTTTGATAGGCATTTAATGTTTTAATTTTCTCAAAATACTAACGATAAGTTCCTATCACGAATTTAAACATTAAAAAATTGTTTCATTTTCTCTTCAATTTACTTAATAAAATTATTAGATATATTCTTCAATAAATGCCTTAATAATAAATAATCAACACATCGGATCACAAACTTATCTAACTAAAATATTAGTCATATTAAATATCTATCTATAACAGTCATATCAAGCGTGTCAGTTATATAATTTATAGTGGCACACCCTGTACGGTTTGTTCTCGGAACAAGCCCGGTCTCGGATGTCTGTCTTGCCGTGTCGCTATCGTTGTATCGACTCTGCCAAGCTTGCTTTATGGTGCCAGCTCTACACTAATATATCATGGACATCGCGCCCCATGTTTCATTCCACACAACTTTTTAAATTTTCGAACGTACACGTAACTGTTTTTAATAGAATTTACCTTTGTTTTTTCCGGCCAGTACGTTTTAGGTTAAGTTTTTGTTGCCGCGCAAAGTTGCATTACTCCGTAAATAGGTTTTTAAATAAAGCAGATGTGCACGTTAGTAAAGCCTCAATTGGACGGCACGGCGCGCCCGCGTCGCTTGTCAGTTATAATTGGCTGAACTTGTCGACTGGTTTTTTTACTCTTTTCTCCCTTTACCATTAGTCTTCGTCTCTCGTGGGAGACGTAAATTGCGAGCTCGAGCCTCGTGGAAACAGCCATTGATGTGACGTATAATACACCAACATGGCTATGTTTTATTAAATTTTAAATTTAGAGCCGAGTGTCTAGCGGCCTTGCGTTCGATATTGCGTTTGAATTTAGAATGTGTTGAATATTTTTATCACGTATTTTGTTTGGGATTATTTTGAGCGCTTTTTTAACGGAATCGTTGAGTGCATAAGATGTTTTATGTTTGTCCAATCCAGTGTTGCTGATCATTGTACAATGTCGATTATTCGAGCAGTTTACGCGTGAATCTTTACATAATTCATACAAACGTTTAATGTATCGACAAACACGACATAAACTGTGTTTTATTTTGCAAAAGTGCCATTGTTTATCTTTGTGAAACGTCTTGTATTCTGTTTAAGCCATTTTTGGTAAGGCTTGACGGAATATCGATATAACTAATGTTGCTTTTGTATTTGTGTATTGATTTATATGAAATTAGTTTGATAACTTTTTTAGTAAAATTTTGCGACGGTATAGTCTAACATTTAGTTAAAATAACGAATCAGTTTTTGGTAAAAATAGGTACGTATTTTGTTTAAACACATTTTAAAAGTAACAGAGTGCTCTATTTTCAGTAAAAGAAAACTGCAGTGACTTCCTAATAAATTATACATGAAGCTATTTATGGGACCTCATTAACTTGGCTAAAGTTTCGGATTTCTTTTACTTACTTTCCTAGTTCATTGTTTTAGTTCTCGCTGCTTTTTTCGTGATTTACCTACTGCGTTTTTATACATAAAAAACGATTAGTTAGTTTATTTCCTTGAATCTTCTCAGTTTTAACTATCTTTGTTACTAGAAATCAACTATCCTTTAATATACCTATTTATAATTAACTTTGCTTATCGTTCAAATAAACAACAAACGCGACAATAATTCTAACTTGTCAACCGTTTGCACTATTTACTCGGTGATATAAATAACAGACAAAGAACAATTAATAAATTGAGCAATTCGCGTTGACAACATATTTGTATAATTATATCACCCTGTATATACATTATCGCGTTGCACGTTCGACCTCACTTCAACCTATGACTGATTTTGCCTGTAGATTACAACACCAGTCTACGAAGACCTCCCGCAGTATTCTATGACTACTAACTAAAGTTGAATGCACTATTTCGACAGGTCAAACTAAAATGGTCCCCGACGAGTTGTGACAAATAGTTTTGCACTCTCGGCAGTAATTAAGGCATCTTTGTTTTATTACACATTTTAATTGTAAAATTTTCGTGATTTAGCATGCGAGAATTTGTTGCAGTTCACATTTTGTGTTAAATTATATTTATGTTTTAATTTGTTAGTATGATATTATTACGATGTTATTTATTGAAAATTTCCATTAAGAAACTTGTAACATTTTTAAAATCTCATAATTACTTATTGTAACTTATTTTATTGTAACTTATTACATTACCGTAAAAGACCTGTACAGACCTTAACTTAGATTGTCTCTAGAAGTTAATCGCTAAATTAAGTAATTACATACAATTAACTTGATACCAGATCTGGGTTGATTCGCTGAACCAACTTAATTCAACTTAAGCTTTATGTACTAATTCAAGATCACTGGTTAAATTGCTTAACGATAGGTTAGTGTTGGTTTAAGGTTCTAAGTTAGCCAACCAATGGAAATATAAGACCGTTAATTTCGAAAACTAGGACAAATTGAAACAAGCAGCCAATTGTTTTGTATCACGTATGTAGCTGCTTTAAAACTATTGTTTATTATCATTTTTTGTTAAAACTTTATTTATATTTATAAAAATTTAAAGTTAATATTTTCCACACCGTACTCCTATAAATAGTCCATTTAAATTCCACAAAATCCCACTGAGGTATCTTCCGATCAGTCACGCTCCCTTCGATAAATTACCTTAGAAACCACCCCACCACATAAACAAGCGAGATCTTGTTAAAAACTTGAAGGAAAGAATTTTGGGATGTATTTCGCTTAAACTTACCTTAAGGAAGCTTTAAGCAACATTTTCTTTTACATAAATATTCAGATATGCGTTCACCTGGGCTAAACTTGACTAAATTTAGCGGGAGACGTCCGTTCTGTACCATTAAATTGATCTATTTGAAGGAGGATATAAAATAATGAGAACAACAAAATCACAGTATCCCCTTTTTAAGTTTTTTTTGAATCTGACATGTTTATTTTTTATTAAAGCTTAAATGAAAATCAAGGCAAAGGAAATACTTTTACCAGGCAAGTCTAAACTAAATTATTCGATTCCGCTTTCAAATAAACTGTTTTAAATCGAACTAAAACAAATGAGCATTCGAAACAAAAGCTTCACTTTATTAACGAGGAGATCAACCTAGTGGATCCATTTGGAAATAGCCCATTTAGCAAAGCAATTTATTGTTATAGAATAAATATGGGTACGTCTCTACGCCTAAATAGATTTGTGGCGTGGCGTGCTTTTGCATAAATAGGCTTAAGGGAGGATACCTTTATGTGGTTGTTTACGCAGGCCCTTAAAACTGAATAATTTGTTATTATCTGATAATAACGTTTTTGTTATTATAAGGCTTTTAGCTGAAAATTATAGGTGGTTGGTTTGGAAAAAAAAAGCACAGTTATCGTAGGTTTTAATTTTAATAAAGAATAACTGACTATGTGTATGTTAGTAAATTAACATCATCTTTAAATAAGATAAAAAAAAGTTATTTGACTAGGTATATACGTGGTCGTCTTCTTTAAAAAGCCATTAAACAAATCCTTGTAGCTACAATATTCTAAAACGCAGGTGTTAAAACCGAATTACTGGCAACAAATAAGGGTTAAGCCTTGGGATTCGGCATACGATAGCTTAAAACGAGCGAAAATGAGCGAAAACGAGCCAAACGAGCGAAACGAGCGAAGATTAGCCCCACCTCGGACTTGTGAAATTAGAGCATTATATCTCAGAAGCTTAGGACATAATTATGTTTTCGGTAACACTGAGTTAACGTTAATTGGACTGTTAATGAAGTTTTAGAATTTTAGATTACCTTACACGCGGCAGTTCCTAAGAAGTTATGAATTATTAGCACCGAGTTCATAGTTTAATTGTGTTGACTTACCTATTTCACAACATTAAATAAACATACCTACTTTAAATTTAGGTTACATTTGCCTCACTATTTCATAATTTTCTCTATTGAAACAAATAAAAAACTTGATATTTTTTGGTATACAACCTTTAACTGGCTCTAAATATAATTTGGTAATACATAATCGGCAACCGGTTTTTTAAAACTATTCCAATTGTCTGTCTTTGTCAGAGATAAAGGAAAAAACATTAAAAACTAGTCTTGCAACGGGTTTCAGAATTAAGTAACATAGTTTATCAACGACACCTTCACATTTAAGTGATTGCGACATTTTGTCAGTACACTACCTCTATGCTTTTTTTTAGGCCATTTACCTCTTTGAAAAGTTAAATTTACGAAAATATTTTAATTGGCCTTTATTTATAATATTAAGAATAACAAGACAAATTGTGATATTTATCAGCGAGGAAGTAATTAATAATGGTTTTTTTACTCTTAATTGGTGTCTGTATAAACTTGTATTTATACAAAATTAAGGCTACCATTATAACGGTTTTTAACAATTAATAGAATTTTAATGTAAATTATTGTTAGTTTTATGGTCACCAGTGGAAACCTTTTTTCCCAAGTTTTCCCAGCCAGTAGATCAATAAAACAAAGTACGGGAATACACAAAAGTGTTACTTCGGTGCCTACTTGCTTAAATTGTATTGTTCTAGAAATGTCATTTTTTATCTCGATAGTAAATTTATTGCGTTTTTTTATTTAATTAAGGTGCATAATGGCCTCTTATCAACGGTATAAATAATTTGCTATTGATAAAATAACATTAATTAAGCACAATGCAAAAGTTAAGTGGCGTGCCTTCGTTTACATTATTATATGAGTAAGCATGTGATTTTAATAGTTTTTTTACCATTTTCTAATTCAGTTTCAGTAAGAATGCATAATGCTTTCTAAAAGTACCAGGCTTCCATAAAATAATAACAGCTTTTACCAACTTTAATAACATCCGTGACATCAAACCGTAAACCAAGCGAAACATGGCTTGAATCATTCGCAACTATTTTACCTCACCATTGCTCGCTGATTTGCGGACGTATAAAACGACGTCCATTACTCAACAGCAATGGTATTAAAACAACTGTCAACAGTCGGCGATAGAAAGTTCAAAGGGGTTGCGTGGTATGGAGGTACAGGGTGTGCCTTTACAGGCTTACCTTTTCGTTAATTCTGTGTTGCCAGTTTGAATTTGCATTTTGCACGCGTGATAAGTGACTAGGATTATGCCGGATTCCGAGCAGCTTCTGTTTCCAAAACAAAAAGCGTTTTAATTTTTTCCTCGTAATTTGGGTCATCTTCAGGCCCTGTTAATCCTGGAGGGTCCGCTCATATTTGTCGGTGTATGTTAATGTAATTTACAGGTGCTATTTTTCTTTGTTACAAAACCGGTATTAAACAAGGTTATTAAGAAGCAAAATGCTATGTGGAAAGTGTTTGAAAATGTAATGTTGTCTTAGTTTTAAAACCGCATTGCAAGCTGAATAACGGTTTGTTCCGGAACCAGTAGAATTGATGGTATTTTTCTATGCTGTGATTAATGCAAGCCGCCACGCAGTCAGGGCTGACTTCCAAAATTTCAACAGTAAATCTTGCTGGTATTTCGTTTTCTTCTTTTGCTGAAACTTGGCAACTTACTTTATCTGAGCTAGCTTCGCGCTTAAGGTAAATAGCAACTGTGATTATGGAGATTTGCTTTGAAAATATGTTGATTTTAAAATAACTTTGGAGTGTTATACTTTTTGTTTTTATCCAATAAAGAATGCTTACTTTTATTTAAGTGTAACAAAACAAACCCACTTTTTTATATCTAATCATTCATAGTTTTTACTCAGTCTAAAATGTGAAATAGTCATCAAATCAAACTTATTTATACAGTAATCTCTACCTCTTGAATTTCATGATAAAAAATGCTAAAGAATTACTAATTTATTTTTAATGTCTTACTTATATTAATTATATCTTCTTCAATCGCTAAGGTAATTTCTAAGTAGGTACAAACTTCATTAAATTAAAAATATATTTTTCCAAAACGTTCCAAAAAAACCGTTGCCATTTCAAAAACGTTCTAGAACTTCACAGTCATACATCCCCGCCCTGTTTGGTATTCAAAGTCGTTGAGAGCGCAACTAAGACGACTAACTTCCACAATTCTGCAGCTGAACTTTTATTTCCATCTTCGACTTGTGAGCCACTGAAGACTCTCGCCCGTCGCGATGAATAAACCAGACGAGAAAAACTGTTTGACTCGCTTTACAATTCATATTAAGATAGCGCGAGGAACGATTCCAAAGTTTGCTCAAGTAGGATTTAATAAAGAGTTGCAATATCGTTTTTTGTTTTTTTTTTGTTGACATTCGATTTTATTAGTGGCCGGTTGCAATGGTTTGGGGTTTTTATTGATGAATACGCATGCGCTAACTTACCGTCGGACGGATAAAAGCGCAACTGATAATTAAAATAACCTTATTCTTTCTAATATTATATTTAATAATGTATGTGGGATTAAAGGTAGATAATAATATTCAAGTATTTTTTTAAGAAATACCTACGCATGGGTATAACAATAATAAAAATTTCATAGTAAGCGGTAGAGTCACAAATCCTGCATTTTTAAGATGCTATTAAACTTAAATGCCTCCTTACAGCCTTATAGTGGTACTAAAAAGTTAAGTTATTGCTTTGTTCAATAATTTTCCTAATGTTACTAAACAAAATAAGCCCTATTGTACATACTCTTTACCTACTTAAGTAGGATCAATTGAATGTTCCTATTAAGATCCAATTGGAGATGGTATTGGTCACATATTAAACAAATAAATTGACTTGTATATAAAGGTGTACTAAGTTAGTTATTAGAGATAAAAAATATCAGAAAAAAATACTTTCAGTAACCTGAATTGAGCTACAAACAAGCCGTCATGACGTAGCGTCCGCGTCGTTTCACAGAGCTTTGTTTACATGCCTATTTCCAACTAAATACTCACTTTTATGACTTAAAATATAACAAACACCTTAATAGACACAATTTCCACACTGATACACATAGAAAAACGTAGAAATAATTAGTAAAAACCACAAAAATACGAAGAAAACACAAAGACGCGTCTTCACATTGGTTAGAATAGATGGCAGGGCGATTGCGTCGATTCAATATGGCGATGAAATGCCGCGCGCTGATTGGCCCGCGCGCGAGCGGAGTGAAGTTCGCTCGGGCGAGTGAACGAGAAAGATTTATGTGTTGTTTTGGTGTTGACGAAAGACAGAGTATAGGTATGAGGGTCGGGTTTTAGTATGCCGACGGTGGCCGGACCGGTTTCGTCAGAGGCGTAGCAACTCGTATTTCATATACCTGCAGTTATATGCGAGACGCAGGTAGACTACTACCTATTTTTAATGATTAATTTATGGTACCACGCTGAGATGTTCGTTGGGTGAATTAAAAATTAAATTTTAATGCGACTTTTGTTCTTGTTTCAGGTAATGAATTACTACTGATGTTGGAGTTGATGATGAGGTGGATGTAAGCAAGCGTCTGGAGGCTTTTTATAAATTAATTAAATTTAAAGCAGACAGGCGGTAAAGTTAATAAAAAAAAATACCTAGAAATTTTGATTTAAAATGAACTAACGGAGTTAGATACTCCGTAAGTTCATTTCATTCCTGATTAGTCAGATATATTTACGAAAACTCGTGATGCTATATTTAGTAGCACTAGTAGCCTAAACGCTATGGTATGAGTCCGACAAAAGTTTCTTCATTTAATTTTTTAGGACTAAAATACCTACAAAGTATTAGTTAACAAAATATATGTTTGCATTCACGGGGGTCAAAAGACTAACTAACTATTGAAATAGGTACTTGGTAAGTAAACAAATACAGTAAAAAACCAACACATAAAAATCCTGATAGCTTCGAACTGTTGAACGAATCTAAATCGCGAAACACACATAAAATTTGTTTGAATGTCGTCGGTTCACTGCGATAAACCTCCAACTAACGGCTCGTGAGCCGGAAGCTTCAATATGGCATTAAAACGAAAAAAAAAACAAGAGGCTCAGACCCAATGGGCTAAGATAAATTTATTTTGTCGTGTAACTAGCAATAAATATGCTAATTCTATACTATAACGCCCGTATGTCGCCTAGCTACGCCATTGAAAGAGTGAAAAAGATATCACAAAATTGCACTGCGCACTGCTCTTTTCAGTCATACAGCCTTCGAGGAGCATCAAGCTAAAATTAACTCTGTACTTTCTCACGCAAGGTCGTTTCTTTTTTGATGGATTTGATGCAGTTACGACGTTGCGTTGTTAGGGTTCAGTTTTATCGACCTACGGCGACTACTAACCTAATAAATTTCGGTGTTTCGCTCAGTAGATCCGTTCTCTAAAACGAATGCATCGTCCCAGATATGAATGCATTTTGAATTGTGGCCTTTATCGATTTGCTCTCTCCACGTAGTTAACAATAAACACGATTTTTTAACATCAACTTGGTAAGCAACGACTTTTTATTCGCAAAATATTAAAACGACTCACAATGAAGCAGTTAATTAACTAAACACAATTAAAATATAAATCAAAGCAACAACTTAATCTGCAAAACGAGAACAATCAAAACCAATATTTAATTGATGGTCAAACCTTAATTAACTCGTAGTTGCCGGCGTTCCCAAAGCCTCTTGAGATAAAAGGGGCCATCTGCATTTTTGTATTCAAATTATTTTTTCAAACACGTTTTAAACGGCGTAACACATAAACATCTTTTATCACGCTCTTCCTTATGCACATTATCCAAGTTAGAGCAGCATAACCCTTTAGCAAGGAATTCTTCGGTCACAAAGGAGAGATAATAATATACGAACTTATAAGACCCGAAATAAAACGTTACAAAAAAGACACATCACAAAAGTTTGCCTAAGCTATCCTCGTTAGGAGATTTCTGGATAAAAGAATACGTTTTTCAGTATCAACACGATTGTCCTTACGATCGGATAGCTTGATTCGAAGTTTTTAAAGCGACTAAACAATTTTCTAAGTTCAAAAAGCGTAAGAGTCAAAAAAAGTGTTTTGTGCGAAGAGAAAGTTGCATAGTTCTTTTTAACTCAAAGGATATTGTTCGGGAGAGAGTCGAGATTGTAAAGGTTGTTTTTTACCAGGTAAAGAAAGGTCGGTTGTAGTTTTTTAGTGATGTCATAACGATGAAGTGGTACAGTTGTGTTATAAAGTCATTACGGTTGATTAGCTAGAAAGTGTGATGTGAATCGTGTTCCAACTATTGTTGTTGATTGGTATGTATTAACTTCTTCATTTTTATTTTCCTGGTATTAACTAGGTACAAAAAGATTTATTTCCTTGTCTAGAAAGATTGATTAGTGTCGTAACGTTTTTTAACTTAAATTATCTTTTCACCGCGTTGTCAGTACCGAGCCAAAATGTCAATGTTGACATTGACAGCTGTCAGGTCGTGAAGGCATTATTGTTGATGGCCAAACCTAAGTCCCGTGGCGAATTATTAATTTCTAGATTGAAACGCGCGTGTTCGTGCGGAATTTATGTTTGAAAATTAATCCAGCAGCCGTGTACCTATGCCGTGTACAATTTTCTGTTACAAATTAACTTTGTGTGTGTACTCTGTTGACATATTACCTACTGTGTTCGTTTATTCTGCGTCAACTCTTATTTCATTGAATTTTTTTTGCATCCCTTATTTATGTTTCAACAAAAAGCAATTAAAAACCGTTGATGTACAGACAAACAAACCATTTGAAACGGACGTGTGTGCCGGAGAAAAACGTCTTGCGTCTTGTTTTTGCAAAAATGCAGTTACCTCCTTTTGCAGACACGGGTTGTTCATACCATAGAGTTGATATAAAAATAGATACGGCATGTAGCGTACAGACAAACAAGGAGTATGTTGATTGTCTACGCACATAGATACAGGAGCGGAGAGACGCTTAATTAAACTACCAGCGAAGCAAGCATTTAATTTATATCTCTGCAGTAACTCCGCGGACGTAGCTTGTGTGGTACTAGTGTAGGGAATATAGCGTTTTATAATTTTATTAGAGCTAATAAATAACAATGTTTCGCGGTTTTTTGAAACGTTTTTGGCGGAAAAAATCTGATTGGTCGGATGTATGTTTTCTAACTACATATTTAGCTTTTCTAACTACATTATATAGGCAGTATAAGTACCTAATCCTTCTTATACGTATGTATATTAAAAGTTTTTCTTGCACACTGTCGTTTATATCCAAGAAGGTATAGGTAGGTAGTTATAACAATTCTTTTCAGAGATTTTTGTTTCACCTTAAAATTAACTATACAATTTTCCCGCCTTCTCTTTTGTCAAAAACCGTCTATTTTTACGTTGTTTCTCAATATAAAAAGTGCTTTACTCTATATACATTGTAGGAAGGTACATACAACAATAGTAATTGCAGGTTACAATATTCTATTTGCACTCGAACCAGTAATTATGTAGTTGTGTTTAATTGATTATATAAAAGGTGCCGAGTAAATGCTTTACGATTCATTTACCACATCCATAATTCATTTTGTTTTGTTTGCAAATGAAGTAAGTGATGAGAGATTACTTATTAATACGATAAAAATGGCATTTAAATTTACTTTCATCTAAATATAAATAAATATCAACAATAATATACCCACGTCTTTCTTATTTATGACTTTTTGCTCACGTATCTCAATGATCTTTGTAAAATATTTTGTTGTCTAATAAATTACTTTAATAAATATTAATAGTAAATTCTAGTTAATCTTCTATCCAAATAATAGTTCTAATTAAATTTGCACAATAAACGTAAGTTAAAATTCCCAGGAGAAATCAAGATGGCGGTGTATACTGCTAACCTTAGTCTTGTTGGTCAGCCAAGATGCTCAAAACAATAGTTTAACTGTTTTAATTAATTTATATGTTGTGAGTTTAAACTTAAGTTATGAGAAATACTAATAATACAACGTTACAATAGCTGAATGTACTTGTGGTTCGCCTTTTAACGCAGCATGGTGCAATTTTTGAAAATTTCATCATCACTAAGCCTTAAATATTGCCTTAATCAAATCTTTTTGTTTTTTTTTGTATCGTTAAACTTTCTCGAGAAGAACTTATTTAATGCCGTCAAACTTTATCTTTGTTATATTTAATACATTTCGCATAAGAGATACAAAATACAATATTACTTTCCAAGAAAATGTAAAAAAATACTGCTTAAGTGTAGGTACCTATCCATGCATCTATTTGTTAATGACAGTTCAAAATATATTAAGGCAACAAAAAGATGTTGAGGTTGTTAGGAAGTGCATTAAAATTTAAATAAAATAGTTTATTCACTTATAATGAACATTTCGTTTTTGTAAAGATTTTCACTAAAAAGTGATAGAAATAGACCGAACAGTAGTAGGTATAAGTGCTTTGCACAAACTCTACATGTAAAATAATTAAATCTTTTCAAATTTCGTTACAAATAATAAAACTAAAATTCACTAAACTATCAAGTTAATAGCTTACAATGCCATTAAATATTCCAAACCGCATTTGAAATAATATTCTAAAGCTATGACCAACGTGTATTACGCGAGCTTTTCCAATGTAACCACCTCTAAATACCCCACAGATCGAGTTCCATTTGGACCCTCTGTAAATTCCGGCTAGATCCACTGACTATTCGGTCCTTAGTTAATTAAGTCCAGAGCTGGAAACAATAGAATATGGGCAACGGGGACACGAATATTCAAATATGTATGCAAACGTTGAAAAAGTTATTTTTAATTGTTTAGTATTCATTATTAAGGTATGAAAACCTACAAATGTACCATATACAAAGCTTTGCCTTAACATCAAAGAATTATTTTTAAGTATTTTTGTAGGTATATAATTAGTGTTTTAAAAGGTACAAAGCGAATAAAAAAGATGATGTTTCATTCAGAATAAGGTTTAAAAAATAACTAAAGTAGAAATATGCAGACCAAAGTGATATAATTAACATGTTTTAAAATTTTCGACAGTTGATAAGTTAACCGGCAAAATACCTACGATACGAGTAATTTAGGTAATTTCAAGCGATATACGAAATGAACGTAAGATAAAATTAACAATAATTGCTGGATTTAAGTACATAATAACGTTGACATCATTATCAATTTTAATATATTTGCATTTTAAACGTTTAAACTTCTTACAAATCGTAATTATTTTTCATTCGTTTATTTCTGTAGGTACTATGAAAATTACAGAGTGGAAAAGTATATAAAACGAGACATTTTAAACTTGTTTATAATTCATGTCCTTTTCACTTTATGAATGTTATATTAAGTGTATGCTGAATAGTCAATGCGCGTATGCCTTTAGCAGATGTGTATGTAAAAAAAAACTTTAGCTGACAAGGGTGCTGATTAACACTTTAAAGGAAACTTGAACCGCAAACTAGGCAAAGGCACACCGTGCGAATTAAAATAACCGTTCAAAATTCAAAAACGCACCTTATTACATAAACAATACCGCATATTTTATGTAAAAACTTTTTTATGTCAAAGAAAATTGTTCACGTTTTTTTTCGGCGGCATCGAGTAATTGAAGGTTTAAAAGAATGTTTAAATTAGCATCGCGTTGCATACAAGGCACCGCAGTCGACGATTTTTTCTTGCGAAAGTCCAATTGCAGAGTGCTTGCATCGGAAAACAAAAACACATCCAGGCTTCTTTTTGACTCGAGGTCACAATGCGGTGACTGCAATTTGGTATTAAATCAGCCCGGCACTTAATATACAAAAACAGCGGAAACCCGTCAACTTACTTAAACCAACAGACAGGTGACAATCCTTTAAAGAATATGTAAAAAAACGCAAGACACAACCTGATCCGAGTATGTAAAAAATGTAGCTCTTTACTGTATATATATTTTCTTTCTCGTGATTCAGTACCGCGTTGAATATGTAAGAGTTAGACGGCTCCCTTCCGTACTTCTCATTTTACTAATAGATTTCTGTTTGATTAAATTTGTATACGTTTTATTCATACGAGACCACGACCACTTAAATCAGCCTAGACGGTTTGTATTCTAATGTAAACGAAAACACAAAAGATCTTGAACCACCGTACAAGAGTTAAGTCTAAATAATGAATCATGGTAAAATAATATAACATTAACAGGCTTTAGTTACATAATCCGTAGTAAAATACGATAAATCAAAACATCAAATATGAATTTATTAATATTGGCTTCGGAGTCTAGAAAGATTTATTTATTGTTAAGTCGTAAAGCTATTTGATTTGGTATTCATGTTTCAATAACTAGCAATATCTGTCGGTAGGTATTTTGCAGAACTCGGCGTACACTTTACAACGCTGGTTGCTTATGACTGTTAAGTGTTTCTTGTTGTTTGTGTGGATTAAATCGCTGTGGGGTGTATACTGGTCGAGATACCTATAATGGCTCTATCATATCGAAGTTCCTCACGCCTGCTTATTATTATAATTTAGACGATTGCCTAAAGCTTTAGCGTTGGAATGAAGTCATCTCGACGTTGGGAGTTCATCGGTTGTACAACAAAAATAAAAGGGTTACGTTCGGGTCTTAATTTATAATTAGAACGGTGAATATAATTGCTGTGTTGCTAATTTAAATAAGATTTTTATAAGATATTTTTGCATTTAATAAAGTCGTCTCATTTGAAAAACAAAATTGTTACAAAAATCCTAAAATAAAGCTTCTTAAACGAGTTCCCTGTTTTCTATGTTACATAGATGTGGAAACTAATAAATCAAGCTATATTTATTCAAGAACACATATATTTTATACACAAAGTACATATTCCGGCAACACGATAAGGCTTCGTCTACAAATCATAAGTATATTTTATATGCAAAAATGCAGCAAGACATCATGACGGCAAAGCTTTTTTACTTACAAAGATAAAATAAATGTAAGGATATTTTTAAAAACAATTTAAATAAAAATTCATAAATTTTCACGAGCTAGTGATTTTTTATTATTTAATTAAATGCACGTAATTCGGTAGAGACTTAACGAAACGCTAATTAAAACTTTTAAGGTTTTTTTTACAAAATTTTTGCGTTTGAATTATTACTTACCAAACTAAAGGTCTACTGACTAATGCATACTAAAGTTCTTTTAAGTTTTTTTATTTATGACGATATTTGTTCAGTTCATTAAACCGTGTAAGTAAGTTATACATAATACATCAAGAGCTAATTAACGACGGTAACATTACTCAACACGAAAAGAAACTAATCTTACGAATTGAAATATTTATGGCTGCTCGTACCCGTGCCTCATTGGTGCCATTAAAAGTTTTCAAGTCATAACGTTACATAGCACGCATGATGTTTAGACGCCTTTTATATGGCAGGCAGTTTGGCGCAGCCTTGGCATGGAGGTAAAGCATCGTTTTAAGAAATGCTGTTCATATTGGCTAATTACGCTACGCCGTAGCGGTTCGTAGACAGCCTTAAAAAAATACTAATTAGGCAATGAGAACCAACTTTGGTGCACAAAATTTTTAAACAAAAATAAATTAAAATTACTAATGTCCAAAACGAAACTGCTATCAACACACATAACAATATTTTATGTTTAAAAAAACGAAAGTACCTTATATTATATAAGCTTCTGCAATTCCTCGGTTTTCATTCATTTTACCTGCGATTAAATGTTATCTTAAAAATAATCTTATTCCTAAATACTTCCAAAGTCTACTGCGGCGTCTACCGCTATCTGTCCCGCGAACTTTCGCGAGATTCATTGCTCATTCAGTGCGCGTGGTAGAGTTCAAATTTTGTAGGCGGCTCAGAAAAAGTACCAATTCATCATCATAAGCCAGGGTTCTTGGGACGATATTGGGAAATAGGTCTTTTGGGGAAATTTCAGATTTATTGTATTACTTGAAGTTACGAGCATTTTATTTAAAATAAAATATAATAAAGGAACAAATGATTTACAGTGATGATTTAGTTTTCGCGTTAGTTTATTATGCAGAAATGTTTACATGAATATATCGTAAAAAATATATCGTCTTAACATTATGCATTTTTCCTCTTTGAATGAGTGTACTTAACTGTTTTGCGTATTTTAAAACGGGGCCCTATGAAAGTTTACCCCTGCCTAATAAAAGGGTAGGTACCTACATTAGTGAAACCTAACAATTTATTTTATGGCTACCAAAGTAATTCTTTTAAAAGGAATTGTCTGTTATCAGAAATCTATGAGGCTTTGTTATATATTAAATACCTATATCTATTTCATTTTTCACGAACTATTCGGAAATATTTTTCTTTACAATTGAAATTGCATAATCTTTGAACAATTAGGTAATTAAATAAATGCTTATTATTTTAATTTATGGTTTCAAACATGTTTAAAATTCTTTATTTCAGGAGCTTATCTCGCGTGAATATTTATAAATTTATTAACACCTCTTTATTAAAACAAAACTTTTAAAAATATTAAGATGTAGTTTAAAGAACACTCTGTAACTATAAACTTTATACTTATGTAGGTATTTGCTTGTGTTTTATACCTACATACATAAATCTTGCACGCCCGGTTTGCGCGCGCCTCATTAACTTGTATACAAATGAAATTAACCTTAATTTCTTAATGCATACGGTCAATAATTCCTTGCGGACGCATCTTCTGTCTCTTTCTATGCCCCTGCGCACCCGTTTGTCCAGGTTTGTAGACATTACCATCGGGAGCGTGGAAAATAGACATTTTAGGAGAGAAATGTATAAAGAAGTATAGTAAAGTATACAGATTTTACTAGATAAACCTTATTGTGTGTTAATATATCCAGAATGTAGTACATGAGATGCAAATGTGTGAGGAAGCAGACTCGGTTTAGTATTGCAAAATAGTGCAGCGTTGTAAATAAAGTAAAGGAGTTTTTGTTTTCGAAAAGGATCTGGCTGCTGACTATTTATTGTGGAGATGCTTGCATTTTGCATATAAATACTTTAGACAAATATAAAACGTATTATATGTACTTTGAAAAATGTTCTCAGAAAGATTTGGTAAAATATCGAAATCAAGATAAAAAAACTAAATGATTCAGTTGTTTGAAGTTCAATAAACCAGCGATTCTGACGAAGATTTATAAAGCACAATATAGCATACAGGTGTCGCGATTCCCGACGTCCCTTCACGTCCCTCGAAGGGCACTTAATAGGGAAGGGGCCCTTAAAGAGAAGGCTAGACACGCGCGATCTCCAGATAGCACTCCTAGCTCTACCCACTCCCAATTACAAGTTAAACAGCCTTTAAATGGGCACCAGTAATGATGTACCACATACCACTTTTATCCCACAATTGAAATCCAATTATTTCTGAAAGTAACTAATGCTATAGAAAACAACAGATGAAAAGAAACCCGTAAATCGAGACGGGTTCGCGCATTCGGAATATGAATTATCTCCGCTTATTGTTCTTAGGGACCCCGTCATGATTCAAACATGAAGCGCGAACTAGTTTTTACCGAGCGATGAATAAAAGCGATTTGGCAAAAATGCAGCTTTCCACCCAATGTTGAAAGCCAAGTTTTTTCAACGCTTGCAAGAGGTTAATCAACTTATCATTTACCCTTGTTTACAATTAAGTTTCGAAATTGGTTTTCGAGAAAGCCAGGGCTGGTACCCTCAGGTTGGTCAAGATAGCCCAAATTTGTTTGAGCGAATTTTTCGTGGTTGTTTTTATCACTCGTGGTTGGTTGTTGGTAATTGGTGGCCGGTTCTGAACGGCCATAATTGGCGCTGCTATCATTCTCAACTCTTGCGCATGTACATTCGAGGAAACTCTTAATTGCTCCACCTTTTGTGACGTAGAATAACACCGCCGAGTAATGACACACAATTATTGGCAGATCGTTCACTTTGATTAGCTGTTCGACGGCGCTATGACGATCCATTTTTGATAAGCCTTTAGGTGGTGTCTTTAAAGCGAATATTTCACCGTTTCATTGCTTGTAACAGAATTACAGAAATATCTCGGCCATATTTGATGTCCGCAGTCGTTTCTGACACAAGCCGTTGGCAGCGATACCATCTTTGTAAATTCTTTTCGGCGTTTTAGAATAAGTCCGCTCTAATAAGGTATTGTCAATTTGCTGATATCGGGTCACAAAGAAATTTGCAGCCGATTTCTTATTGGTTTACAATTAGACCGTTCTGAAGGTGACCGCACCATCCTGAGGCAGCAAAAAGCTCGAATTCATCGAATGCTAACAAAGGCAGCTCCACTGAAATTCTGCCGCGAAAAACCGACCAGATGATACTTATCAAGTGTTTGAAATGACGCAACTGGATTCCATCCTTTGGGACAAGTACTTTTTCCGCGCTGGGTATAAAACTGACGAATTTCTCAATATAAGAGAGATGTCGGGCGTGTCGTCACGTAGTGGTCGGGTGGGTATTTGGAGCGGGTGCAGTAAAAACTATTCAGGGGCCATTATTATGGCATTTTTGTCGTCTGACGGGGTTGGTAGTGACCGCGGCCATTTCTGCGGCGGCGGGGGGGGCTCTCGGGCCCTCCCCCCGCGGCCCGCGCCCCGCCGACTCCATCCATCTCCGATATGCACATAAAACGACCGAACCGGTAAAGGCGAGCCCACATTCCGTAGGTACCTCTTAAATTTATTTATCTCTTTATTAATGCGAAACCCTTTTATTTCGAGTATTAGATTATTAACAATTCAATCTTCGACTTGATCGCAGGCAGCTTTAAATAATCATAGCCGCCTTAATTGGTAGTTGTCGTTTAAATTGTATTAAAAAATTACTTCGGCTCGTAATTATGACATGTTGCTTAAGAAAAACGTTTTTATATGTCTGTCTATGGCCTGGCACGTCAATTGTCTCTCTGTTCTTTCATTCGCCGATGGATATATATACACTTTAGGTATTAATAATGCAATTATCCGTGGTAAACTATTCGTCTACCTGTATCTATATTTGGCCTGTGTTTATTATAATACAGATGATCATAAAATATTTATAAGGGTATAATTAAGAGAGGATGACAAAAAAGTTAAACTTTCACAGTTCATTAAAAGTTAGTTTGTGTCAGTAAGAAGTCAATTAAAATCACCTGGTGGTAGACTTTACAATGGGGGGCTATAAAACATAGCAGCTAACGACACGGAGATCAGTCGTCTAGTCTTAATGAAGTGACTTTAACCTATGAAGTTCGCAAAGTGATTGAAAGATTTATTTTAATGATTTAACTGACATTAATTAAGTTTAAATCAATAATTGAAGGAATAAAGATAGTTGATAGCGTTTGTTTATTTAATTCGTTTGCTGGTAAAATCGTATCTATAACACAGGCGTAAATCTACTTGAATATTCATATCATGATAAAATAAAACAGGATAAATAAGATTCTATAACAAAGGCCATAAGATTCAAAATTGATAAGAGGGTATTGATCTTTAAGTATGGTCGTATGTGTAGGCAATCTAGGATATCTAAATTGTGGGCGTCCAGGCATCCTGTTAGTCTAATTTGCAATAACGCCTTGTGTTAATTGATCCTTGCACAGTAGGGAACAATAATTAACAATAAATTGTTCCACACATTAATCTCTGCGTCAAGTTACGAGCTGCTGTGTGATTTAGATTTGCTTACAATCACTATAAACTTTAACTTTAGCCTTCTTCGTGTTATATAAAGTAAAATTTTGCATATAACAAAGATAACTCAGCCTCATTTGTAAATTCATCACGTTTTCTCTTACGGCGGTGAAATTATCTTAAATTCTTACTTGTTCGTTTTTAATTTTGATATGTGGTGAGTTATTCGGCGTACCTACATGCACCCATATACTTGAAGGAGAACGTGAGGCACGCACTAATTAACGAACAACCTGAAACTTTGCTGTACTTCAACCAAATTACTATGACCTCCGGCGAACCACACACCTTCCCCTGTTACACCCTCGACGTCATCTTCACAAAGGTACGGGGAAGCTCTAAATAAACCGGTGAACTCGTAATTGCATGTCTAACGTTCCTTACACGTAACATAGGCTTTTATTAGGTGGAAATTTTATATACGTTGTTGTACTTTGTCGATTCGAGTGTTTATTATGACCAACTCTTAAGGAAATACTCACTTAACCGACCAAACATAGAAATGTAGACAAATAATGCAGTTTTAAAGAAGCCGTTTATAGAAATCGCAGCCATAATTTTCACTTAATCAAACTTACGCGATAAAATTTACATCGATGAATAAAAATCGCGTTCGTTCGATTCGAATGGGACATTTAAAATCGAGCGTCCTCATGATATTTTTTATCGATTCAATCCGAATGATTTCTTAATCTGAATCGATGATTCACGGTCCGTGTATTTAGTTCAATGAGCCTTGCTACAGTCGATGTGTTGTTGTCATGATTTAATATAATCATAAACGTCTGTATTACTTGGAATATTGTTTGTGTTACATTGTTTAAGACATTTCATTGGACATTAGTTATACTGTGTGAACAGCAGACGAATGATTAATATAACAGTTATTGACACTTTTAAATGACTACAAACTAACACGCAATTATTCTTAATCTTCATTTGCATAATTGTTTTTAGAAACAACTTTATCTACAGTATGTTGATTTTTTTTTTGTTCCAATTATGAATAATCTAACGCGTTTTGCATTTGAACGTCGTACGGCTTTTGTTTTGCATGTTTTTTTTGTCAAGTTTGTTTCCGTGTCGTTTCGGAATGGAACACAGGCGACTTTGGTCTACAGATCTATATAAACAATGTTAGATCGCGTACATAGTTCTGTTGCATTGTTCGCTAACAAGCCAGGCTAACCGCGCCCCGGCACGACAACTATAGGTACTATTCCACTACAGTCGCAGAAATTAATAATTCACCACACAACTGACATACAATAATCAATCCTAACTTTAGGGGCCTAAAGTTGACATTTAAAAACAGCAGTTTTTCGTGAGAATTCGTTTCAAAGAATATGCAGTCTTCAAAGGAATTGCGGGTTTAATAAGCTTGGATGCGTCAAAAAATAATTTTGAACGATAAGCTTAGGAACGTGTTTGATTATGATTTGGTTTAAAATTAAACTTGAGTTTGTAAAAAAATTACCCCCTGCGTCGCGGTCTCTTAACTTTTTACCAGTAACAGTTTTATCTCAAACAACAGACAATATCTATATCGAATTTTAGAAAGCCAACCGTTGTGCAACTTTCTCCCTTTATCTTTGGCACAAAAGGTAAGAAAACTTTTGAATGTAATGTGCAGTTTTACAAACTTTTTTATGATTTACAATAATAATGTGCCGGTCAAGAAATAGTTTCTTTTACGACGGTCCAACTTTCTGTTTGCGTTTTTTAAATTGTCGAGAAATTACTTTATGGTTATTCTTTTTAAGTGTTTTGGGTCTTTTGTAGAGAGCTTATCTAAAGGGATGTTGTTTTGTTTACTGTCTGTGCAAATCTCATAGCAAAAATATGTCTTTGTTTGAGTGAAATATGTTTGGAAAGTTCCTTTTTAGAATTGCCGATAGCGTTGGAGAAATGTTTGTTCAATCTGTATGGAATTTATGTGCATTTCGATGTGTGTCTTTGTAGGTACAGCAAGCTTTTCATTAAGGGCTTCCACGTGCCAGTCTAGATACATATTATTACACTGTTAGGTATTAAATTGTCCCGGAACGACATTTACGAGCATATTGGCGCCACGCGGGGTGCAACATGTTAACCCTATCAGCTCCCCCCTCGTCCGAAGCTAATTCACTGTGACAAATTAACAACGGCTAAATTCAGGCCTTACGTAAACAAAGTCAATAGCACGGAAGCTTTACGACCACGGTCATGATTCTAGTAGCTAAAATGTTTCAGTACCTATTTTTTATCTAGAACCAAATATTGCAGTGCAGTACGCCCCCCATTGTGAGACTTCTTTTAACTGTCCTGTTATGCGATGAAGTATAGTTGGTAGTCCGCTATAAACCAGTCCTATTGAATTGAAGCTCTTGCGAATTTGTCCACATATTCCCATTCTTAGGTGCCGTCTACTGCTTTTGGACCTGAGCCATGACCTTTTAATGCGCTATATATGATAATTTATTGTAAAAATAATAAACAGTATACGTTTTCGACTTGACATTGAAGTTAAAATTAGACATTAAGTCATTGGTTAAATTTAAAATTATTCAGAAAATGAGGTAAACTTTAATAGGAAACCGATCGGTAAAATACTCCAGCACGAAAATGACGTAAAAAGGAAAACGTTCATAGAACGTCTTTCCAATTTTGTTCGACTAAATTGGTATTAAAGCGACCACTAAATTGGAATCGGGCTCTTATTGCATGGTCGTAAATACGAATACGGCTTGTCAAGTTGACAGTGACGTTAAAGGGATTCCTAATTCGAGACACGACGTTGGCGGGCAAGTTCTATCGGTTGGATCTCGTATGTCCTATAAACCGTTGACGTCGGTACCGGCAGGGTTAACAAATGTAGCTGATCTAGAGGTCCTACCTCTATTGTTCGAGAGTCACACACGCTCCCTCGTATCACGAAGGTGGGTTCATCGACCGGTACTGGTTTATTTACGGTACATAAGTACTGGGTATTGCCACTTCTGAAAATTTTGCAAGGAGCCTCGATGTTATCCTGATTACAGAGGCCAGTGCGCAGTTATTATTTCGGTACAGACGCCATTACGAACATGTTGTATTTCGGTGTTACAGTTGAATTCGTCTCTCCACGTTTCGGAACTAATGGTCAGTTTTCAAACATCGAATGCGAACGTTCGAATAATAAATTTGAAATTTTATAACCAGTGGACAGCGCGGGCGTAAACATATCAGTCAGCGGACCATTCTCCTGTTTAGACGTCTGACTGATATAAGCGCTGGTGAAACTAAAAAACCGCTTTGTTTCCATAACAAATATCTCTTGTTTGTCCGCTTTTCACAGCGGAGTCATACTCGTAAATTTTTGGGGAATGCTCAAATTGCAGTGGCTCGTGGCACTCTACTGAAAATGTTTACAAACAAATGTTTGGGCCATCTATCTGCTATACAGAGTTTTTATAGATAACTCAATTTCATCTGCCAATTTCGAGTTTTATTATTTTATCTGTAAAGTTCAATTTATTTAATGACTAAGATATTAATCAAACTGCATTGCACCAGATTAATCCCTCAAACTAGCAACGTCGGCAAAGCGCTGATAAACGGCAAAACTAATGCCGTCCGATGGCATTACGATGCAAACTTTTTCAGTAACTGCCGAGCGCGGCGAAATTCGAATAAAAAGAATCGTATAAATCCAACCGTTTTTCACCGTTCGATATTGGGCGATTCGATAATGACTTCGAATGTTTCTGAAAGTTTCTCTAGGCTTGGATGATAACACTAGTAAATAAACAAAGGCTCGGGATTCTCTTTATGATGATTTAGTGAGGCGACATCAGTTGGATGGATTTACAACCGCGCAAACGGATTATGTGGGCGAGGGCAAACGTGGCCCGCGCCATATTGCGATGTAGTACCAACCCAGCAACTTTTGATTTGCAATTTTATTACCAACATATAGAGATGAAACGAGAATTTCATATCAAAAAGCCGTGTAGTAAACACAAACCATGTAAGGTAACAAAAGTTATAGCTGTATCGGAAAGAAAATACGCGCGAAAGAAAATCATGCGATTTTTTATGAACTGTAAAAAGTCTTCCCCAAATAATCCCGACTACATATTAGTTAATAAACCTTCCGTTACAACCTTTGTTTCCCCTCTTTTTTCCGTGATAAATAAGACAAACAATATATCATTTCAGTCCACTTTCCCCACTAGAGCAAAACAAAAGGGGAGGCTGGGGTAATATGACGGATCATGCATTAAACATAGGAAATAAATGTTTTCTTATCACGTGCCTATTTTCTGTTTTGACATTAGTTCTGTTTTATCTTTATTGGTGCAGGAGGTTTGAGGGTATTTTATGATGTTTCATGTTTTATATTAAGAAGAAGAAATTGTGGTTTCAATTTTTAACGTGAGTCATTTAAGTGTGTGTTTCTATTTCTATTTATGTGGAAGTAAAAAGCCAACACTGTGAATAGCGTCGCCCTTGCAGCAAAGCATTCAGACTGCAAATCTGTATTGTTTATTTCAAATGCCTGTGAAATCTCCGCGCTTGCCGGCTCAGCGCTGCTTTAGTTAAAGCTCGGTTCACACTGATAGCTGGTTTCGATCTCTTATTTTTTTCATTCAGTTTTCGCAACTTGACATTCTATTGATTATTAAAGGTAAATTTGAGATTTTACTTTTAGTTTTGCATTCATAATGCTTATTTATTAATTTTGAAGTCATAGGTAGAAACTGGATACAGTATGTATAACTTAAAAGGTAATTTTTTGGAGTCAAATGTAAGTGACAGTATCAAGAAAATGCAAGTTCACTTTGAGCTTTTATTTATCTTAAGAGCAACAATTTACTCTGTTAGAACGAAATAACAAAAAAAGTATTAACTCATTATAGGTAGGTACGTCACAAATAAAAGTAGGAAAGTTAAATTCAATAATGCAGCCTTAACTTTACCCCAGCAAAGATTTAAGCCAGTCGTCAGACTGTAAGGCGCTGCGGTTTCTTTGCTTAAGTCTAAGTTAAGTTACGCGGAGTCACGCCCAACTTCGGTAACCAAAGCTACTGAATACCAACGCCATTTCAGGTGACTTTCAGCCATTGTATCTTTCCTCCATTTAAAATTTTCGTTAACTTAAACTCGTTCCGAGGATTTAACTTCGAGAAACCTAAATTCCGAGATTTAAGATCTGCTTAGAGTTGGGAGTAAGTTATTTATCTTGCGTCGTTTATTTTTTGGTATTTCATATTTTTGTTGGCGAAGTTTTTATTGTGATTAATGTGGATAACGTGTTCGAGACATCTTGTGTCATATTTGGTTGGGCGTAAAATCAAAAATTATCAAAAAAATATTACAATAGTTAATATTTTTTCTACTGTCAAAATAAATAAAACCACCTACGAATTTATGATCCCACGCGTGATTAATCTAACACATTCAAAATAATTAGAAAAAAAACAATATATCAAAGTTTAACTTTTTTAACACAAATTTTATTGTCCGATTCATCCGCAAAACAGGTAGATCCGAATGGCCATTTTTGTTCTTATCGATTATTTCCAAGACGAGGCGTAGTCTACTAATTCGAGCGCGGAGAAAGCCGGCGGCCATTATTCAAAGTTTGACAGCTACAAGCTCCGAGCAATATGGCGGCCGAGCCACCCAATGAGAGACGGCCCCGTGACGCGATGCATTATGGTTCCAACTTTAAAACATTAATCACATCTGATTTATATTCGAAGGAGTGACACATTTTATATTCTAAACTTAAAGAAAAAAAACGATATTTGTGAGTGAACAGCTGCATCTTGTTAGCGCGGTTTCAGCGGATCGCTTTTAGAATTATCTACTTGAATAGGCATGTTTGCTGTAACGATGTCGCGCCCTAAAATTTCAATCTCCAAAATACAGTTGTCATTTGATTGTTTGAATGCAACATCGGGTATTGTGCGAATTATGCGCTGACTGTACTCGTATTTCATTACTATGTAATTGATTTATGGCGCCATTTTGTGAAACAGCTGATGTATTCATCATTGTTAGTGACGTGTAGTGGTATCAAATCGATATTGGCTTGGAGTGCGTATATGGCATGAAATTGATTTTTAAATAAGTTATAAACGTGTCCCCTTTAGAGAGGAATTGTGTGAGGCTTCCGCGCGTCACATTCGTCAGGGTTTGTCGTAATCCTCAAGGGACGACCAATTTTTATTGCATTCAACCCTGATCTATGGTCCCATATTGAACCATTATCTTCAAAATCGAATTTCATACAATAAAATATACTTCAATGTCAAGTCGTTGATTTATTAAATTTGGACAAAAGTATATTTTAAAACATGAACTCTATAAACTACTTTAAAATTATTAGTCAAGCTCTTATCTATAATACAAATAATAGGACTCCGCCTCAACATAATCCTAAAGCCCACCCATTTGTATTGAAAATTAATTATCTATTTCATTACTACGCTCACAAGAATCAATTATTTCCTTTAATAACTTAATCCTGCCTAGATACTAATTACTCAAAGACGTGCTTTTCAATCGATTGTGAGTTGTTTTTCTGTTGGTACCTTTATGCTATATAGCTGATTTAAATTGACTCCGTTATGCCGTTTGTCCGGTAGCGTTAGCGCAAAAAGTTGTTTAGCTCTCAAGAGAGCTGGTGTTCCTGAGTTTCGTTTACTGACTTCAATTAAGGGCTTGCCAATTTAAGAGTGCGCGTGTATTCAGCCATCGTGCTCTTATGTATTATTCATATTGGGTTTTTGAGATAACAAGCAAGCGCTTAAGTCGATACACATCTAGTGGACTGATTGGTAGGATGTGTTGCTCCGGGCGGTTCCTTAGAAAGTCTATTAAAACTACATCTCCAACACGCCTCTGGTAATCGCAAAGATTCAGAAGATAGTCCATTACTGTTAGGGAGATCGCATCGGGAAATTCCTATCATCCAGCTAGGATATTAGAGCTTAATAACTATTAGAAGCTTATTGGAAGCTTTTTGTAGACACTTTCACGCTTTAAAACTAAGCACTTCGTTCTAAATTGATAATGTACTTAAAGTGGAGCGACATCTTAATTATCTCTTTCCTACGTTAATATACTCGTAAAGAGGCAAAATGTTTCAATTTTCGTGCTTTATATGTATTAGATTATACCAAATCGATTGCTGTCTGTACACCCCTTTAATTGCGTCTTGAATTGATACCGTAATTCAAGAAAGCTTTTATTTAAATAATAATTTAGCATGTAGGTATCGATGTGAAACGAACGTTGCGCAGAAGCCGCCTGTGTAGCTATAAGATCGTGTTTATGTATTTTATAATCGGTGTGGTTGATTCAGCGGACCACCCACGACGCCAGCGCAGCCTCTTACCTGTTACCTACCGGGTTAGGTATATTATACATACACACTACATATTATTCTGTGCATATGTTTATAGTATATTTTATACGCGAATCGGTGTAAACGGCGCACGCCAATCTTCTCACGACAAAATCTTACCCCGAATTTTTCGTGCCAATTTAGTAATTCGCATAATTTGACTTATTATCTTTCACCGCGGTTCGCCAATAATTGACGAGAAAATTCAAAAAGCGAAGTGGCAGCGCGGTTATTTAAACTTGTTCCGATCTCGGCCGGGAAATGAGATGATAATGATTTAAAAAAATAAAAAATAACCTCGTTTATGGTCGATGAGAGGTTAAGCGTGCAGTTTGTGGCGTTCGCCATGTTTGTACATTTTCTTTCGACACCATTACATAACGAACGATATGTAAAGGATGTGTTTGTACGGTGTACAACAAAACCATAGCTTCTATCTTATAGTATAAAGTTTCTATAGGTTGATACAACATTTGTTGTTCACTGTATCATATTAGATAGAGCCTGTCTGTGATAGTATTGGCAGCAAACATGAAACTTATTTCACATCAAACTACGAGAAATTTCCTTTATGTGCTTGCCAATGGAAACATGTGCATAATAACTTGTATGTCAGCAACTATGTAGAGTGTTTTCTCAAACAAGATATATAAAATTGCTAATCAAGAATTGCCATAATAATGGCAGGACACGCCTTATAATGCAAATTTAAAATTATATACGTACAGCGTGTTCCTACACGCATTTAGCATCGATCTCAAAGCATATACTTAAGAAAATTATATAATTTATACAAAAGCAAGTCCTAGACGCATTTATTGACCAGTATATCATGTTCTTAGTGGCACTGCCTACGTTATCTTAATTCGTCTCATTAGTGTCTGGGCACAAATATCGAATTTACATAATTTTATCGAAGAAAATTGTTGCGTGGGCATGTTATGTCGACGTGATCACTTTTAATGTGGGCCTTCCTTTGAAATATGCAAACACGACAATTGCCCCCCTTACCACGGGTGGACCTACCCACGTTTATCTAGACAACTCTAATGATCATCAATTATTTCCAACAGCATTCAAAATTCAAAAACACAGCTGGCCGGAAGAAACAAATGAATGAAAAACAGTTAAACTCTTTCATACTTTGTTTTTGCGATTGCACAATCCTTTCAAAACCGCATCTGTTTGAAAAAAAAAGTTAACACTTTACAATGCTATTGTCTTTCTTATGCAAGAGCTTCAAACGGTATAGGGTTGACCATTCAGCCTTCGTCTTTGTTTCTCCCAACAGGAAGTCCGTTCACAAAGTCATTTGCGTATCTTTTTTGCTTCCAATTATATAGAAAAAAAAACAAAACGCTTTCAAAATCCTTTGGAACAACAGTTGCGAATCACGTAAAAAAGTTTTTCGAATTAGGAACAATTAAAGCATTTGGAGAAAACAACAGTTGTTGGGAATGTCCCGACCGATTGCGGTATCATTGTAAGTTATAGCCCGTTCCAGACATAGATCTTTGTCTGAATTTCTTCGAGATTTAATATAACTTGGGTAATCCTTTGTAGGGTGTAAACGAAACGAGCTTTCAAATTGTTTGTTTCTTTAAAGAAAATCGACTACACAAAGGGGCAATGAATGAAAAAAGAATGACCTACGAATGTAAAAATAACCTTTGGATTATTATTCTCGAATATGACAGTTTTTCTTTATAACTTGAGAAGAAGGCCAGCAGAAGTTGTTTTAAGTTATTTTGTTCGGAACACGTGTCACCAAACGGGTTGGGCGACACTTGTGCAAGGCAACCGATTCATCTTAGTCGCGACGAAATACCGCAATATGAATCACTTAGTATTTTAAATTAAATAACAGTAAATAGTCACTCAAATGACTCCAGTTTTTTTTCTAACATCAAAAGTTGCCATTACAAAAACTGCTACCGAAAAACAGTCGAAGCTCGTTAAAATCCGGAACGACTGAAATTTCGAATTCGTCGTTTCGGAAACGGGGTGCCATCTTTAAACTATTAAAGGCCTGAGCGTATACAGTATGTTATTTTTTGCTTCAACCACAAAGTCCCGCCTTTCGCGTTAATGAAGTAATTTACGTCATTTTTATTGCTTTTATGGCGTACTCAGGATTTTGAGTAGAATTTACAAGGCGCAAATTGACACTGGAGTCGCAGCCGACCAAATTAGAGAGAAACATATGACTTTTGAAACATTGTTTTTTTTTCGCTTGTTTATTAAAACAAGTTTAGTATCTACGCTTTATTAGTAGAAAACTTTCCTTATTAGAGATTTATAAATGTCTGCGTTTTTACTTTTAGTATTGACAAGGTTGAGAAAAAACATAATAAATCTTCCGAAATAGGCACAACAGTGTTATATCAGCGACATTATCAAAAAGGAATTGCCATCGACTTCTAATTCTGAATATTTCTTTCGTAATGACTTCCAAAAGGGCGTTTTCTTATCAATATTGCTTTTATATACCTACCCACGTGTTTGTTAGAAATGGTATTTCAAATGTTTCGTTAACATTATTAAATTGGTATTAGACACGAAATAAGATTATGATGCGTTTTTTAAAACTAGTTCAATATTTAAAAGAATAATGAAAATGAATTAGCTTTACTTATTCTATAGGTACAAGCAATTTTTTTCAACAACAATGGATTCCAGCATATATGCCTTACAGAAATAAAACGTATTTCTATGTATACATAGAAATACGTTTTATTTCTGTAAGGCTCTCTCGGAAAATTAACGTCAGTCAATTAACCACCACTTCGGACCGAAGAGTTTTCGTTAATTATTAAAAAGGTTGCACTTAAGTCCCGAACTAATTAGAACAAAGTTATTGCGGGCTACGAGAGAATTGTTGTTTTTATGGTAAAAGGATATAATTGCAAATTCACCTTGTATTTAACAGGTAGTGGAAACTTTTTTTGTTAACTGTAAAACATTTTAAAATTCGAATTGCACGATTGAGACCAATTAATCTTAAAACTACTTCAATGTAATTAAGCCGTTAAATCAGTAAGCAACTGGCAACCCTTTTAAGATGTGAGAAACGTGAGATTCAAACATCGAACGACTTATTTTTAAATCAGTCTCGAGAGGAACGCGCTCGAAAGGAAGCTCTAATTTTGAATAACATTCTTTATTTGAAATATCTTAGCGCGTAGCACGTTGCAAAGTAGCTAATGAAATATTGATATAAATTATAATATTCTTTATTATTATCGCACATGCGATCGCTGACAGGTTTTCAAAGTTCGTTATACAACTCGTATGAATATACGAATATAAAACGTGTAATCCTTCATATCCATGTAGGTATAATATCTTATTTACAATCGCTCTTATAAATTCTTCGGCACCTACAAAATAAAGCAATGTGGCCAACCCAGCGTGAGCTCGAAAAATCTATATAAGTACGTTACGTTTAAGAGCACGCAATCCAACGGCATGCAAGGAAAGCTTTCGGTAGAGAATATAACGCCCTGCAGGTTTGCGTAGCATAGGGCTGCCAAATAACAAAAAATATATTGTAATACAATTAATAAACTGGTAATTAACACACGTAAATTTGACGGCCACCTGTGCTGTCACACAACGAAATTAAGTTGTGTTTTAAACTTCATTCCTTCTTCGTATTATGTTATTATCATAAAAATGGTTATCGTGCATGATTATCATGACTGGCAGCCCTGTTTTTTAAAGAATTTCTGCGGCAGAGTTTTCGTAAACTGTGGGTATTGCCCTTTTTCAGTTATCGAGGCCGCAAATCGGTTTCCTGGTATACGTACAATTCAAAAGGTTTTTAAAGTATGGAGGAGGGCCTTTTTGATTAACTACGTTTTATAGCACTTTTGACACGAATTACTTCGGGCTTTTGAAATATATGTTTAAGATATGAAAGCCCATTTACTGTTATTTGACATTTCTTTCTCTCTCAAATTCGAGTTCGAAAGAGATAGGGTGACATCCCATACAAAAATGATTATCTTCCTTTAACAATAAATCACTGTATAGGCTAGTAAATCAGTAGATTACATCTTGTTTGTCTTATAAGTAATAGCTTCATTTTGAGCATCGATAGGAGATTCAATTTCATCATTAATTAAAATAATCTCAAGCCTTCAACGCTTGCTTATGTTTCTTAATCAAGCCAGTATTACATTGCGGCGGCTCGCTAAGGGCAACTTCCAGTTCATATATCAACTTTGGCATCTCAACGAATGAACGAAATGAAGCTGTCGAGCCCTCCAATTGTATTGTCATTTGAAGTTAGCCGCCTAAGACAACCAATCCCATTCACCATTCAAATGACTGCAACTCCTGTATACACGCCGCGACAATTCCAAAAAACGAGCGCTAATTTTTTTCTTTTTTTGTTGCAGGAGCAAACGGCCTCAGACGGCGGGGACGGCAAACGTACACGAGATATCAAACGTTAGAATTAGAAAAAGAGTTCCACACAAACCACTACCTCACGCGAAGGAGACGCATCGAGATGGCGCATGCGCTCTGTCTGACGGAGCGGCAAATCAAAATATGGTTCCAGAATCGAAGGATGAAGTTAAAGAAAGAGATACAGGCTATCAAAGAGTTAAACGAGCAGGAGAAACAGGCCCAAGCGCAGAAGGCAGCGGCGGCGGCTGCAGCGGCCGCGGCCGCAGCCCAGGGACATCCTGAACATTAAAAAAAACAAAAAAAAACTAGTGATAACTCAAACCAACATCGCCGCCGAACAGTCCTTGTGTTCTTGTAAATCGTTTGTAATTATTTTTTTACGTTATTTAAGTGTTGTTCGGTTGTTGTGATTATTTTTAGTAAAATGTTTTCCTCTGAACTGAAACAATAAACTGTTAAATGCTAGACTAGAAACGGGTCGTATTATTTTTGTGTTTTGGAATTTGTTTTTGTTGATTTATTTTAAATATTTTTTATATGCGCTATCGTCGAAGATGTTCGCGCTCGGAAACCAGTGCAATTTGTAGAAAATCTCTTCCGTGTAATTATAGAGTAGGTGTATCGTAGTGTGCGTTTACTGTGTAGCTGTGTGCGTTGTGACCGTTCTAACAACTCAACGGCGAAAATAACTATAGAAACTTACCTAATTATTATGTTGTACAAATTTTATGCCTACCAAAGAGACCCGGTCTCGTACCTTAAAAGCTAAGTAAATTCGTAAGTTATAAATAAACAAATCAACTGCATTTTCTCAATCGGACTCCAGTGAAATAGTAAATTTCCGCGCCATTTTGTTCTCGCATAAGTATAGTGTAAACATGATCGTGTTCCTGCAAATAGTCGGTGAAGTTAAACAAATTGCCATAAATATAAGTAGTTAATTTAATATTTAGTTAGTGTCCGTGTAAATAGTTAGGGTTATGTCGAGCGGTGCGTCGGCGCACGGAATGGTGAGAAAAAGCTGGCGGGGAATGGAGGGCGTCGGAGGGGTGCGGTGCGGGGCGTCGCGGGGGGGACGGGGGGAGGCAGAGCGCGCGCAGTTGTGAGCCCAACAGGACTAGGTGAGTTTTTGTCAAAGTCACTGTCATTATTTATCGAGTGGAGATTGCCGCGAAAAACTGCCGCGTGCGTGGCAGCCATATTTGAAATCTTCCAACCGGCGCAACCGCCGGCCCTGCAATGTTTTAATTTACTAAGCTGCCTCGACACGTCTTTGATCTTCCCGCCACTCTCCACACTTTGTATCGGAAACATGAACGATGTTTATACCTTTATAGCGAATGTAACTGGCGAATACCGCATTCGACAAAACATCGTTCACGTTTTAACCAACTTTAGTACCTAATTCTTAGTAAGAAAGACTGCTCTACATAAACTGAGATTATCGATTCTTTAAAATAAATATCTTTCTTGAACCAAACTGGATGAATAGTTGCAAGATTTAGTTTATTATAGCTTCATCCACAATATCTGGGAGCGGGTAAAAGGAAAAATGATCTGTAATTTTCTTCTTGAAACTACCTACTGCGCTGTTTTGTAGAGTCAACAGAAAAAGTTAATTGTCTATCGCTCTTAAGACGGAAATGACTAGCGGTATAGCGATAATTACCCTTATACTAACAAAAAGTCCTTTTTTAGCATATAAACTTTACTCAATATCTGCTTCGTTGAATATTTCGATTCCCAACATATTAAAACCTTAACAAAGAGTTAAAAATTCGAAACATATAACACAAATATAGCTATTTTTCTGTCGGTACACCTCGGTCAACTTCGGCACAAAGCCGAACTTTGATAGTGGATAATTATTAGCGGCTACAAAAATTATTGGTCGTCCGATCACCCGAGCGAGTGGTTCAAAAACAACTCAATTTTGGTTGCCTACTGGTTTCGTGTTGCGTGATTCATTAGTGTCATTGGATAACGAACCAAGGGGTTCACGCACTAAGTATTATTATAAAACCGAACCTTTCATTTGTGTACATTTGAAACGGGAAATTTTAGTTCGTGACTTGCTGTCAGGCGTTTATCTAACTTAATATTATATAGGTAGGTTACATGATATTTAAAGTAGAATTTATTAAGTTTAATTATATGTATATAATAAACAGAAGCATATAACCGTAAAAACAACCTTTAAAAAGGTAAGACATATTTTTTTTACCACACCATTTTAATTGCAAAGTTTAAAAATTCTAATGAGTGGTAATTATTTACTTTAGTTGTCAACCACATGACAGTAACGCAGATAATGATAGAAATAAAGAAAACTAGCGTATGGCGACAGACGTCGTAATTATGTTAAGTTAATTAAAACATTGTGTTAACTACATAGTTAACAGTGTTTACTGTGACGCAAAAAGTAGGAAAATAAAACAAATAACGCATTTATGTTGTTTACTAGTTGAAACTGTCATTCGCGAAATCATTCCAAATTGATCACCTGAAATATGCAGGACAACCTGAATATAATACATAAAAACTGGTCGTAACCATCCAGCTATTGTACACAATGTAGCATCATTGATATTTATTGTGTAAAGGCAGTAGCATCTCTAATTGGATGCTTTAAAACGGTCAAACAATTTAAAAATAATCAACGACAGATGTAAATTGACCTGCTAGGTGATTCTAAAGGAAGTCTTTACCCCCGCCATATTTTTATGATATTCGCATATGTTTCTCTCGAGATAATTTTCATATAATCGCCCTTATTACGATATTATTCAGCAACATCCAACAATTTCAAGTTAATTAGACTTGGATTTGAATAATTCATGATCGATTTATGTATTGGAGTTTATATTTTTATTTAGGTATTAATTGGTATTCAGTATGGTATAAAAATTATATGTAACCTGTTTCCGAAGAGTAATATGGTCGACGGGCGGTGGGCGCGAAGTTTTTGTTACACCCTGTATATATTGATATGCATTTTGTTTTGTTGTCTGTACGTAAGTTGGCGTATATATCATTAGTTGTCGGTTGTACAAGGCAGCTGGACTTGCGATGGAGATCTACGTTCTTATAGCGGGCCACTGTTTAACACGCACCTACCAAGATGGTGATATTCAAATTTATATCACTTTAAGAATACACTTTATTAAATATTATTAAGGCACATTTTGCTTTAACAATTAGTAACAAAGTTGAAGAAAATCTCCTGGCTAAGCTTTTGAAATTGATTAAAAAGTTATTTGTTTTCCTTTTTTCTTTTGTTACTCAAAATAATGAGTAGCCTTTTTTAAATTTATAACGTGTTAAGTTTATCAATTATGAAGATAAAGACTACTCCATATAAAAGTTAAAGGTACATATAAAGTGCAATGTGAGTAGATAAAGTATGTATCTACTAATTCATTTAAATTCATTACTATAGTCTAGGAATAACAAGTTAGTTATCAGCAATTAGTAGGATGTTAAAATAAAAATTGTTTTAAACTATTCACGTCCTTACTTCTTGTAGTTATTTTTTAATTGTAGTAGATCCGTTATAGTTAATATGTTTATGAAAGAGGTAGATAATTAACTAAATAAAACAGAGGACAAATATTTTTGTAGAAATAGATATAGAGAATAGTCTATCTATATTATTGATATTCTTTCTTCATATTACGTAATAGTTTTCTGATTTACATACATGCAAAACAAAGCTTCTATGAACCTTCTAATCTTACGCTTCGACTTCTTATATTAGATCAAAACTTAATTCAACAAAACTGTCTAAAGTTCTACTTCACTACAATTATCAAACTCTCACTTCCTAACTCGACTAGCTGATCTTCTTTAATCGCAAAAGCCATTATTTCTCCCGGAACCTCGCCCTTAGCCCTTCGCCCATATAAGCGAACGGGTTCCGAACCTGAGACTTCGTGAGGCACGCAGATACCATCGCCACCGACCTGTCCTGCCTTCCTGGACACGACTTTGCAACAACAACCCGAGGAAGTCAAAGCCCTTAAAGGGTAACCTAAAGGAAGCCTTCATAGCTTATTTTCGGTGGCCAATTAAAACTGCGACATCGGCGACATGTTCCCTTCATAATTATTTTAATTCGAGCGCAATTAGCAGGCCCTTGTTAAACTCGAATGATAGTTTTGTATGTCAACATCAATATTAAATGCAAAACGGTGGTCGCGTGATGGTACGTAGCTGGCAATTATAAGTACCCTTTACGACCACCAGGGGGCATCGCGAAGACTGACCAATAAAACCGCATTATCTATCGGTTCCCGCTTCCAACTTTTATTAGTTTACAACCTCTGGAAACGTCATAAAACTGAGTCGTAATTGCAAATCGTTTGAGTATTATTACGTGCTATGTGTGCTTGTGGTATTTTAGAATTTATAATATAGTATGAGCATGTCGGTCACGTTGATAGTTATAGGGTGTCGGATGCAATAGGCGGGTCTACAACGTTATATAATCAAAGTTATATTTATGAGATATGGTTTTATTGCTTTATTATTGAGGAGCTACTGAGTTTGTGGTCGCTATAAGAACTGCTACAACTTTACTTGACACGCTTGTAAATAGCAAAGTAGAAAGGTAGATATACTTTGTTTTCACATCAGTTAAAGTTTTTTAAAGTAGAAAATGTTACGAAAATTTATCTTAGGGCAGCAATAAGCAATTTAAAGTTCAGAAATATGAATAACCTCCATTTATTTTAATGTTACGTATGAGAACATTATGTCTCACTTTTGACGAGTACCTAGAGTAATGGTTTTCAAGAAGTGGTACCAGCCTTTCTCATGAGTTACTTGGTAATTTCTCTGACCATGTATGGTATATTCAAAGGCCCATAATTTAAAAATCCCGCTGAAATTGTAATTTATTCGCTCTAGTGACATTTTGTGGGCGTGGCTGCGTTTATGTAAAATGGCAGTACAAGGTATGTGTGGAAATTTAAGTACTTACATTGACCGGTTAGGACGTCGTGCCTGACGGAATCTTACCTAATTGCATCCGCGGTAGGTACCTGTCTATACGTGTGTTACTTTGTAATATATATATTATTTTTTACTTACGTTGCAGTTAACTTTGCAGTTAACGTTGCAGTTATCACGTTTTTATTAATTTTATAAGACTGCCTCAATCTATAGTGTTTTCGTTTAGAGATTTACCCCTCTAAAGTGTAATAAATTGCGAATTAAACATGTAAAATCTAAACAATTGCAATTAGCTAAACTGCTCAGTCACCTCACGTCGCGAGGCAAAAGAAAATAAATTAGAAAACGAATAAATCCACCGAGGCACTTTAATTGAAATCACTGTGTTTACAAAAACACAGTAATCAACTCAGTTGCAGATTCCGTAAATCGCTTAAAATGATTTATGCCTTATATCTTCTGTAAGGTATTTATGTTTTTGTTCCTGAATACGAGGAGTAACGATTTCGAGATAAAATCTAAAATATTAACTATCTTGATCAGAATTATTGTTGAATAAAGCGAGTGGAAGTTTTATTTTATTTTTTGTTGATAAATTATTTAACGCTATAATGAACTAGAATTTAAATTGTAGTCTGTTTTTTTTTTGATCTAGTAAACTTAAAACTAGGTATAGCTTATAACAATAAAAGGCATAATTAAAAATCTGTGGCGCTGTATCTATCAGAGTTTGGTGTGTGTAGGTAGGTAGGTACTTTATTTTTTTATTATTTGTCTTCAGATATACCTACATAGGTATACCTACAAACATACTAATTGAAAGCCGTAAAGATATTTTTTGTAGAAGACTGAAGGTAAATAAATGTTTGTAGGTTATTCAGATAACTGACTTTTTATATCATGAAAATTTTCAGACATTACAAAAAAACTGTCTATTTTCATTACTACGAAAGTCTATTTTTTATTAGAACTCCGAAAATTCTGTTTGTCTTTTCATACTTACATAGCTATTTTCTTATCAAGCTATTAATATTGAATTGAAATTATCAACACATTCTGACAAAATCAATATTTATCTTTTGATAAAATACTAAGATACATAGACTCAGGCAAGTTTAGATAAGTCACTTCTAAGCTTTTTAACATAAAAATAACGCTCGTTTCTCTGTAAATAAAAGGTCAAAGGGTTGAACCCCGGATTTCCCTGAGTCCGGGGTCCAAAAGATCCCATCTGTCTTCTGGGTACAAGCTAATTTATCTCTATTTGTTTTTTCTTTATTGCTTCCGAGATTTCATGCTTTCGCCCCCGGAAAATGAGAATTTTGTAGTTGCTTTATGAGATGTCTTATGAGATTTATAACAGGCTGCTTAGATGAACTCGCAGGCTTAATGATATTTATTGCTTGACTGCATTACCTTCACCAAATGCTGCTTTAGACTATACCTACACGTACTTACACACCTCGCAAAAATGAAAATTATTCACTTAAAAGACTTTTGAAATTTTAAATTTATACGTATACTTATGTATTTATTTTAAAAAGTACATAATAATTTTACTGACATGTTATATTTTTGGTTTTTTATTATACAAAAATTGTCGTCTTGGTTCTAAGAACTCGAAATTTAGTCGAAAATATAATACAACATACTAGTAGCGCCATCTACATTTCACCGATCGTTTGAGATATGCCGTATACTGTACGCGTGCCGGCCATAAAGTTTCAGTGGTGTTTGATAGATGGCGTTGTTTCCATTTGACGTTAGCGCCACTGGTTCTCGTAGCGGATTTAGTTCGGTACTATTACTTTACCGTATAAAAGCTCGATTCAATAGCGGGCGGGTAAAGTTTATGACGCAATTTACAGTTCGTATATTGCAAGGCACTTCATATAACACGACAATACACTTCTGAATTCCCTTCCACATTTTGTTAGGGTTCTTTAAGCTCATGAGATTTGCGTTTTCTTTTTCGTTTTATTTATTTATAAACCTACGTGAATAAGAGCTTTTCTCTCTTCCTATTAGAAATTTTATCATGAGGAAATCCTTCAATAAAAATAATTTACTTCGTAAGTAGAAGTAAACTTGGAATACTTATTTAATTCTTTCTTTCGATTAGGTTAAAAGAAGGTACTTAGGCATTCTTATCAATACAAATTAAACTGCTTAAAATACTATTTTCTATTACGTAAAATATTAAAATTTTATTTTGTGAATCAATACTTACCTTTGAATCATGGCATGGTTAATTTTTAATTTTATTATTAACACACAAAGCAGTAATTCAACTAGTTAAGGCATAAAAAATTGTGAAACTTGATATGGTAGCACAAAATAAAGTAAAAACCCGGACCGCTTCATTGCTTAACCGCAGTGTACACTAGCGGCATCGACCGCGCTCGTAAAGCATCAACTTTACGACGTGACGACCCTAAATGCCCCATAAAATACTTCGGCGAATCACTCACAGATGGCGGGACTAGTGGTTAAGTCAACGCCATCTATTAGTTATTGCCTCAAATCATTCCTGTTTAACTTCATGAGAGCTTTTATTGGCACATAAAAGTTACGATCGTGGAATATGGAGAGGAGGGTGAATGGGCGTGTAAGACAAGAAAACGACTTTTATTGTTTGCAAATTGACTGTAAAATTATGAGTTTCCCACGTATTTATGTAATCATTGTTATTTTATTGAAAGAAACGGTTTAATTCTGAGGAAATAAGAGAATAACTTCTAACATCGCCAGAAACAGGTTTTGAATTTTGCAAATTGTAAATGTTCTTAAGTTCTTATTAGTACTTGTTATCTAGATAATTGGTCAAAGACAATATTAATGATACTCATCAAAAACATTTTTCAAGTTACTTACGCTTTTAATGAAATCGATATAAGATCATCTACTCGACGATAGATGGCGCTACAGAAATGTAGAGTCAATAGAGCTACAGAAAATATTCAAAAAACACTACACAAATAAATTGTATCGACATTTTCATTCACAAAATTATTTCGTCTTATAAACACTTAAAATCACATCACAAGTCATAAGGTTTACTGCCGTTAATTGTTTGTTTACGACATTTTTAGTATGATCGTGATCGTAAAAGTCAATTTTACGATCAGTTAACACCTCGGGTCGTGATTGTATAAATGAGCCCTAATTTTAATGTTCGCTTATCATTTTAAATGAGTTCAGTGTGTAGTCGTAAATAATATTTTACTATTCCGATTATGATTTTATTCATTTTTATTTGTTGTATTGATTGAGATGGTACATAAATTAGTCATTACGGATTTTATATGTTTTTTTATTTGATTGTTTTAATTTTAAAACTTAACCTTCTGTATAATACATTATTATTTTATAGCTTTTATTATCATTTTATGGACATTTTAAACGTGTGGTGAGGTAGGTTGTGGCTTTGTTTATTTTAATATTTATATGCCTTTCATTTTTATACTAATAATTCTATATTTAAAGTAACGCTAGCATAGAAAATCCAATACATCTTGACGCGACGTGTGCGAAAGAAAGACAAAAAACAAAAACGACAAGGAAACAACTACTCATGGAAAGAATCTAATTTATAGCTCGCACATTTGGTATGAACTGCCACCAAATAAAAAATAAACTCAAGCTTTATATTTCGACTTAATTATTTTTCCTCATTCTGCAATCATTTACAAGGTTATTTAAAACTAGTCATTCTAGTGTTGCTAGACTAAATTTTGAAAATATTATTTCCTTTAGCTTTTTAGTGCCAACTTTTAGATTACCTATAGACAATTGTTTCAATATGTCTCAGTAATATATTTATAAAAAACGAAGTATTAAATTATACCTCAGAGCATTAACACTGAGTCGATAGCTTTCACAATTTTGGAAGACATGTTTTTTTAAGACCGTACCTCCTATCGCTATGAGTAAGTTATGGCGACCGAAGGGTGAGTTACACCCTGCTTAAGTCACGTGGCTCGACAAGGACAAAAGCATACAGACACACACACGTAAGACAGAGACGGACAATGTTGGGGCGGCAAGTTATCTTCGTTCCATTCAACTCACACTCGCGTTCGAACGTCCGTATAGATCAATAACACTACTTTATCTCTTTTTGGCACATCCCCATGCTGTCTCAGACTTCCTAGAACGATACTCTGCTTTCTCCAAATAAAAAAAACAAAACTGTTCTTCTTCTGTTTCTCTACAAACTTCATTTTTTAAAAGAGGAACGGAAACGTTCTAAAAATTAAAAAGTCACAATACGCTTTTGTGTGATTCCATTTGCTTTTTCTTTTTTATGGTTTTTAATGTCGTGTAAGAGCGTTTTGTCCGTGTTTACAAAGGTACTGGCCATAAAATATTATTACTGGGTCATTAAGCGTTGTGCCACAGGTAGGTAGGTCCGGGTTACTGTCGGTAGTTCATTACAGTGTAGATACGGACGGTAGTACGTAAAGTAATTGTCGATTAATTCTGTTCCGTCTGTGAGAGTGACCACTTTTAGTTTTATTGCGTTTATACGTGATTAGTGTTGGCTGACACCTTTGTAACATGTTTGTTCGTAAGTTATTAGTATTTGAATTTGCTTATATTTTTTTATTTAGATCCTTTAATTATTAAATATTTTGATTTTTCGAACATGCTATATAAACTCGTTAAACGAACGGATATTTTTCAATTTTAAAGAAAACAGCCTGTAAGCGAGGTTCTGTCTTACTGTCATTCTGCTTTATTTTAACATACATTTTTTTTTATCTACAAATACTATTTGAAGCGCAAACTCAAATTCATTTTAAAACACCCTATGCCGCGGTAAAACTAGCAACTTGTAACATTTTCAAAAGTGCATGAAGATCCGTATTTTATACTTTAACGCATTATACTTATATCGAAACAGTATCAAACAAAAGTTTGGTCACGCTTAATGCTTTTACGAGTGCCGAGGGTGACATAAAGAAAATGAAAAACATTTTGTATTATTCTTGTTGCGCTGTTACCCGCGGAACTTCAGCGATCCTTGTGGAGGCGGGCGCAGACGGTGCGATTTTAAACCGCGCCGTAAATGAGCGTGGTTCACTCGTAGATGAGCCAGAGCAAGAAATTTAGCTTTGCTTAAAAACTTATTTATACATACAGTTGGTGTTAGTACCTTGATTAATTAAAATTGATAAATAACTTACTTAATCCATTTTCTCTTAATACACACACCATGAAGCATTTTTAAAGTCATTGTAAAAGCAGTGCCTGCTAATCAAAAACTTTTATTTTTATTTAATAAACGATGGTTAAAAATTATTACCTCATAGTATCTATTAACATAATTTTCCTTCAATAATATAATAATGTTGTAAAAATAAATGTATGTTATTACATTGATAGGATAATATTTTTTATTTAACCGTCCTCAATTTTGAAATCAACGTTACGTGTGCTTGTAGCTTTAAGATATCCCTTGTTGCCAAATGCTCTGTTAGACAAATATCTGTAGCAACTAGTTACGTGTTTGGACTTTATGTATAAGTTACTTTCTTTCAACTTATTTATGTCTTGACTTTTTATCAATTTGCTTTGTGAACATTTGAAACATAAATTATTTTGTTTTTCTCGAAAATACTCCCGGGAGATTTAAACGTACTGTTTATATTTTTAATAAAAATACAATACAAAATTAAAGACGTATTTTAAAAATAGACAAACGAAATTCTTAGCCTTGTAGTTTATATATAATTTCTAAACATACATGAGACGAAAGTGGTACTATAAAGTTGTCAACAGACGATGTTCACTGTTTGTTTTTGTTTGACAAATCGCGCCGTGAGCACGGCGCCTTAGCGGCATTCCGACAAAGAAAAATACATTTTCTAAATTAGAATGTCTGCATGACACTTTAATTTTTTCTAAAGAAAATTTGAGGAACAACAAAACTATCTACTATTTTCATTATTTGTATTTTTATTTTACTAAAAGACTAAAATAATATAACCTTCATTGCAGTGTATATAATATCTAAAATATTTAAATAATAAGATATCTAAATCTGATCTGATCCTATATTTTGATTATAAAACCTTGCTTACTAAAATTCTTATAAAAAAGTAGATTCTTCTCAGAAACTAAAAAATATTAAATAATTAATCTTTATTCTTCGGAGTCCAAGTTGTCACGTATGTTTTAAAACGAAATAAACTATAATTCATTTTTTATATAAATCTTGGTGACTATAACTCAGCGCGCGCCGCGACTTCGCCCGTAATACGTCGTGTGTGGTTCGTCTCTATTCCTTATAATGTCGTTTTAATACCAAAACTCTACACCCCAAAATATACTTTAACAGTATAAACAAAAGGGTTGTTTCAGCCTGAAGTGTAGTTCCATTTTGGTCGTTTCCCAAAAACTGTACAAAGCCTTAAGGCTAATGTGATCTATGATAAACTTGATTCGTCGCGACTCCCCGAGACATTGATGTATTACGGGGATTTTATTTTTCTTACGAAAACCGAGAAAAAAATAGAAAGTGTGAACGTATAACATTTCTAAATAATTATGATGAGATTATTCTTTTATTGTTATATAACGTGATTTGGGGTAATAAAGAACACATTTTAGGAACTATTCCGTGATCGGGATTGTTTTCTGCCTACCCTCGGATCGTAATCTTTTACCGTCCGACAAAAATAATAGCTAATGTTGCGTCCACACACAATGAAAGTAAACATTTGGAAAGATAACACACTTTTTGTAAGAAAATCATGAAGCATCAATAATATTTGCAAAGATTTATGGTTCAGAAACATTTAGATCGCGATTAACGATTTAATTCGTCATTTGTGCAAATGAAACGCTGGTTCACTTTAATTTTTATTATTAAACGTTTTGCAATTTCATAAAATAACCACACTTTTCTTACAACACCATTGGCAAAGTTACATTTCAATAATTAATTAATAATCTGTTCATAGAAAGGTTTGTAAAACAATTATAACTTGTCCTGAGTTCATTTTTAGACTGCGCTAGAATAACACAATAAAATAGTGAATTAAAATGCCAATTCCAACAGAGCAAGTAACTTTTATACACAACAACGAATGACAGATTATGCATACGAGGCACGAGTGTTGCCAACTCTATCTCATCTCGTTTCTTTGGCATCCCCGACGACGACCGGCGATTTATTGTTTTGCACAACTAAACTTTTCAAATTTAACTTTTTTTCGCTTCCAATACGTATTTGGCAGAGGCGTAAGGGGAACGGTACAGCCGTCAGAGATTTAATTGTTTTCAGGCTCCGGTTTTTTTTCTCTCTGGTGATTAATAAATTAGTCGTGGCATTTGATTGTTGGTGATAGTAAATCTCGAGTAACACGCCCAATTAATCAATGTTCGTAATGTTGAAACAAAAAGGGTATATCTACTAGAAATAGTTCGGAACATGTTGCATAGCGGTCTAATGGTGAGCACATAACATACTCGTAGTGTCACCGAAATAACCAGCAAAAGGAATAGCTTGGTGTAGGCACGTCGGTTGCATTAGGCGGACTAAAAATAAAATTAATTTCTTCGTGTTAAAGTTCACGAGAACGACAAATGGGGCAATATAGTTAAAACGGCACTTAAAAAAACTACCCTACAATTACTTGAAAGATTTGTAGTTGCCCGTAAGATTTAGTAATTGATTGAAAGCATTTTTGCCTAAGATTAGTGAAAAAAGTATTTATTTCACTTTTATCTTTCGCCCGCAGACAATATTTTGATAACATTTTTTTTAACAGTGTCATGTTTTGTGAAATTTACGTTCAGCTTAAACCGTCGAAAATTTTAGCTTTGCCCGTCCGAAATCCTGATAAATGTGACGGCGTAGGGGTCGCGCGAAAAAACCTTTTTATACTCTTATACCCTTTAATAATATTGCTTTTCTAAGTGAATTGATGTTAGTATTAAAATTTAAAAATAACAAAAAAAAATTAGGTATTTTTTGAAAACCTATTTAAAAAGTTAACCTATTGGCTTATCCTGTCATTTTATAATAGTAAGATGGCGACCAACATACGTAACTAAGGTACGATGATGTTGGGGGATGAAATAATGGCCACTCCACGCAGGTATGTGGGGTTGAGCTACGCCCGGTACAAAATGGAACCCCTGTTCGATTTTCGACAAGGGATGGCTTTTTTATTATTACTTAGTAACTTCTAACCGATATTATAATATCAATGTTGGATGCTTGAGTTTAAAATATTGTTTGGAATTTTTCTGTTTAAAAGTAATATTTGAACTTGAACTTACCTTTTTAAAAAACTATTGTAAGCAAAATGCTTATAATACGTAAAAATACAATTGGTGAAGAGAACCTTAACGTACCTACCTTAGATCATTTAGTTTAGCATTAAAAATATTGCACATACAAATTTTCGCTTTATCATGCTCCAAAACAAAAGAGTACATTTAAAATGTAAGTGGTTATTACCTACTCAAACATTAATCTAAAATCCGTTAACGAATGTAATAAAACCCAGACGGGGAACCGAATCTGAGACAATTTGCGATTCACCCCCGTAAGCCTACCTATGTGTCTTTCTTATTGCCGCCTAAATCTGGAATATACAAGAAAGATTAATCTCGTTGAAAGAAGAAAGGGGTGTGAATTCTCACCCCTTTTTTGAGGGTTTAAATTTTTTACATCTGATGCTCATTGTACTGAAATGACAATGTTCTTAAAAATCAAAACTAAAAGAATAACATAATTGTATAAATCATCAAAAGTTAACTAATTATTTGTTAATAAATTTCACTAGTAAAATGCTTTTGAAAATTAAAACTTCAAAATTTTTACGACTTTTTAACGTCGTGGGAATTACAATAATAACGGATAGATTTTAATTTATAATGTTAAAGAAACCTGCTCTAATTGTGTCAAGTAGATAATGGATTCTAAATTAACATATTACATTTAATTAGCGGCTTTTGTTTTAGATTCAATAAAACCAGATTAATCAGTTTGACATATTATATTATTTATACATACGAGTTATTGACTATTAGTGCTACTAGGCCGGTCTCTAATATCTACTGTAGTTAAATCCTCGGGAAATTATATTTACCCTTTTGACTATATCATGAATACTTTTTTAATAGGTGGTATACATTTAAATTATGAAACGAAATAACATTTTATATATAATAATATTATAAACGTGAAAGTTTGGGAGAATGGAGGATGTATGGATGTTTGTTACTCTTTCACGTAAAAACTACTGGACGGGTTTTGATGAAACTTTACAGTTATATAGGTTATACATCAGAATAATACTTAGTACTTTTTACCGCGGGAAAACTTTTCATTCCCACGGGAAACCGACTTCCGCGCGAACGGAGTCGCTGGCGGCCACTAGTTATTCTATAAAATTAAAAAAACATAGGATCTGAAAACATTCTAGACTGTCTATCATCGTGTACAATAAAAGTCAGTTACCTACGTCCAGAACTAATTACAACCATGAACCATAGAACGAACATCGGTCGATATTCATTACGCAACCCTTATCAAGATGGCGTCCGCTTTTTTCTCGGTTTTCCAAATAATTTATTTACGGGGTTGCCATCAATTTATCTTTGTGGAAGCTAATTTCGCGTCGGCCTGCTTCTGCGCGTAATCCAACAAATTGCACGTCCTTCGCGATTTATGGACACCAGTTGAAGGAGTTCTATTGTTCCGGTGTGACCTGAGGAGCTTGGACTTTTTTTTTCTTTTTCACATATGGTCAAAGGAGGATTTAAATGAGGTTTTATTACAGAAAAAAAAACTTAGTTGACAGTGTCAAAGTTTTTTTTCTAATTTCAATGTTACTTTTTTTTGCTTCTCTCAAAGTACATGACTGACATTTCCTTTTTCTTTCAAGTTTAGGGTCGTATAAAAAAGAGCCGAAATGAACCTAAAGGTCTTTCGGAGTAACACATAATCGTATCAATTATTCGGTTGGCGTCCTTTTTCTTTATTACAGACCAAGGGAACTATATTTTTTGCTCGCGTCTGACTTTGAAAAACTGCTCTCATGTTCGCTTTCCTTATTTAAGTCAGGTTTTCTTTGTTACTTACTAATGTACAATATATAGGACTCGCAACCTTAGTACAAACCTATAATAAAAAAGGTATACTTGGAACATCTGATTTTGATACTTTACCAATACTCAAACATTTATAACAATGAAACAAATATTGAATTATCTGGTATTAGTAATGAAATAGGAATTTAGATTGTTGATTTAATATTCTTTATGCTTTATTATGCATGTACGCGATGAGTATAAATGTTTTTCTTTCTGCTGAGTGAGAATCGCAAGCCAGTCGACTCGTGCGCCACCAACTTACTACATCAGCATCAGAATATAAACAGAGTTGTTTTTACCACCTTTAATATAAAAAATCCGTTTTTGATTTGTAAACTTTAAAACAAACATATTTAATTACGTTAATCTTAATGGTATTTAAATTTAAATATGTATGTAAATATCTACGAAAGTTTTTTTCTATTTAAGCATTCTTTATGTTTGGAAAAATCTGCAGATAACGTAAAATATTTTAGCTTAAAAATCGTTAACGCGGCTAATTAAGAAATTTGTTCTTTAATTTATGATTTACTTACACGCAACTCTATATAAGATCCGTTGACTTTGTAAATCAGCATATGCAAAGTGGTATAGCAATAAATCTAGCTGGTCTTGCCCGTTCTCGCATCATGTTACATCTTAATTTCGCAGTCGGCTCTGGCGTTGTAACAACTCTTCCAAGATACGACCTTTTATCAAAATAACTAGGAAATAACTGAAAAAATCTTTCCGTGAGCAAAAGCGATAAATAATGAAATGTAAAAGTTTGTTTTAAAATTTTAAAGTACCCATGGGGTATGTTGTGTTATTTGAATTTGTAAGTCCACCCTTGTTTTGAGTCGCACTTTTATTATCCCGAATTATAATTGCAAACGATTTAGAATAACGTGTCTCACAGTGAGAAACCTTTTTTAAAGAGCTCTGTATTATTTTTAATTTTTATTATGCTTGGCACATTTAATTAATTTGGTTTCCGTCTTTTGTTTCAGGTGGTCGTGACGTGTTTTGCGTTCGATGCTTTGGTAGGTTTAGGAATTAAGCGCGCTTTACACTATTATTTTAAAAGCATGTTCCTAGTGTCCGCTATTTCGAACTCATTGTACCCGAAACTGACGTCGCGATATCAAGATATCAAAGTTAACTGTCGAATAATTTTTATGTTAGCCCACACGAACGCTTAGGCAATCGACTGCCGGAGATTTATTGTCAAAATATCCCGTTAGATGTAACGCTTACCGAGCACACTCCGCATATCACTATTTCACAAATAAAAGAACCAGTCTCGATATCATCGTCGACTATAAATTATGAAGTTCGAACGAAAAATGCGTGGTTTTGTGTTCACTTATTTACGAGCCTCTCTTAGGTACGAATAAATTATGTTAATATTAAAAACGATATTCAATTCAATAATCTGGCGCATGAATATTAATGTTTCGTCATGATATTGCACAATTCATTTCATCGGTTCTCGATACCTGTTCGGCGGGTATTGATTTGATAATGGTATCGGTTGTGGATCGGAACAGTGGCCATTTTGCGCTAGGAATGGGTCGTGTTCCCGTGTTGTTCCCGCCGTGATATATTGCTCTGCATCTTAGTATATAAATCTTGGACGCCTGCTGAGGTACCCAGACACGGCCTCCGCAACTTCGGGCTTCAAATGGAATTGTGTTTTTATTTATCGTGCGAAATGTACAACACTATCACTCACTCGCACTTTAGCAGCCAAAACGAGATATTGAATTCATTTATTACTGAAGCGTTGTTGTTTATCTTTTAATATTTTCATTATTCTAGCTGACAAGTTTTTAAAGATTTCATTGAAGATTGATAAGTAGTTCTGTGGGCTTTTAATACTCAATAGTCTCATCCAATCAATTCATGACATCCTGTACTAAAAAATTAAGAATGTTTGGTAAACGATAATAAATTTAGACTTGTAAAATATTCTTGTAATTGTTAAATTTCTTATTTCATATGAAACATTTTGTAAATATAAAACACAAAAGTAAAAGTAGGCATAAATGTAACAAAGTCAAATTGAATCTGATGTACAACTTCTGTATACGTAAATACTTTTTGTGATACAAAGTAAAGGCTATTGCTAATGACTCAGGACAAATATAATAGTTATGTTAAACCTTTTTTTAATAAACAAAATTATCTTGTCCCTGTGTCATTCACCCTATATACGTAACTACAAAAGATATTCCAGTTTTTTTAGTCGATAGCTTAACTTATTCTTAGAAAAATAGTTTACATTATAGTCACATTTTAAAATGACACGAATCAAAACTAGTTGTGCCCAGTATACGAATAGTTGATAGAAATATAAAAATAAGTATATAATTTTTAATTTTAAGTAACTTATTATAAGGTAGTTGTAATATTTTCAGATTCCTACAAACTTATACGTAATTTCTTGTGTAATGTGTAAAGTAAGATTTGGTCGATGTTCTTTCGATAAATTTTTTTCAGCCTACAATGTGCCAAATTTTTTTAAGGTTTAGCACCATCAATATTTTGCGCTGTCCATCGGAGTTTTTTGGTAATTGTTGAAAGAACTATCGTCTAAGTTTACATTTTAAATTAAATTATAATTTGTATATTGTAAATACTGCTTATATTCTATACTTGTATTTAAATGCTTCATTACGCATATTGAATTTGGTAAATGTATTTAAAAAACAAAAAAACACTGGTTTAAGGAGTCACTGTTAATTTAAAAAAATGCTCACAAACTATATACGTAATTTTGATCCTTAAATTTAATTGTAATTAATATTATTTTAGTAATAAAAAGAATACATTAAACTCGAGGGATTCTAGTATATAGAAAATAATTTCAATGTGTTTTCTGTAATGTGTGAAAATTTGTGTAACAATTAATTATAATTATATATGAATACTTGAGAGCGATATAATTTTTTGTACAATACCTATCGGCTATAGTGCGAAATGGATCTGCATTAAATAAAATTCTGTTACTGTATTTTGTTTTGTTTTACTTCTTATATTCAACTATTTTTATTTACCTAGCTAGGAATACAATAATTAACACAAACAGATAATACAAGGGGTAATTTTTGAAAAAATCTTCTAACCATAGATTAAATTACTTTAACTTCATCTTAATATCTCCGAAATGTATTTTTAAACAACATTTCAAAAGAATACACAGTAGAAAAATAAATCTCGTATCCGATAGTGCAAGTAGGTATTTCAAAGTAGCCGTGCTGTCGTGCCAAACAGGAAGCGAGCATGCGAGGCCAAAAACTGGGAGTCGATCCGTTGCCGAGCAATTCTCAACCTTATTTATATAGCTGAAGAATATATGCTGATGTATGTTTTTCTTTGATTTGTTTATTTCGAAAATAGGCAAAGTAGCTGCGAAGTTGGAAACTGGTCCGGTTGCTTATTCGGTACCTAGCGACTAAAACTTGGTTGTTTTGTTAGTTCTTTTTTGAAGAATATACCTACATTATATTCGTTATAAAAAGTCCAATTAATAAATGAAAAATTAGGCCGCCATCAGCTTATGCTACAGTACTCGTTTAAAAACTATTTTAATACCGTTTACACGGTCATCACGTCAATTTAATAGCATTGGTTTATTAGAATACTAGCGACCCGTCCACGCTTCGCAATGGTTGTCACGATGCGTTGAACTTTGGCAATTTTTAAATTACATTTTCTGAAAGTTCTTTATTTACAAATTTAAATGAAAAAAAATACCTTCAAGATGTAACCAATGTGTAACCAAAAAAAAATATTTTAGTATCTTCGCCACCTCACCTATAGATGTCATACACAAGAGCTCGCGATCGCTTTTAACATTTTATGACCAAATTAGTCATCCTCCCGAGAACCATGCCTCATCTCAAGGATTTCCCCACGATTTATGACTGAAGACACAAGGTTTTTTTTATACAAAATAGGTAAATTTGTAGGGTACTCATAAATTCTGATGTATTTGCGGGATTACGGGGAGAATTATGACGGCAGTCCACCTGGTGAAGGCGTTATTTTTTAACGCATCGAATTTAATGTCACTTTAGGATAGATACGAATAGAAAAGTATTTAAATAACTAATTTTATATTTCGGCAAGGCATAGATTTTACCTTACAAGTTCTACAAAGTATTAAAATGGTTTTTATTATAAGCGCCTGAGTTTATTTTAATTAATTAGCTTAATCGAACCTTACATATATTTCAGTCGTGCCTTTGTATACCCACTTTAGCTATCAAATTTCATTAATAGATTATAGACAATGACTAACTCCATTTTATGTTCACGAACAATATTTCAGTAGTATCTGTATGGAGAACATAGTTTTGTCAAAAGCAGGATTCATACTTAAATGCACATTTGTATTACTAATCTCCAAATATTCAAATTTGTAAAAATCGATACCCTAAGAATTAATTCCTTTTAAAAATACTTTTAATAGGAAGTTACCAAATAACTCAAGTGAAAACCAACCTTGTAACAAACTCTGGTCAAAAGTCTTAGCTTTAATTACTGTTACTACATAATAGAGGCATCAAGGAACATTTCATAATTAATGTTCTAATTAGTAACGCGAGTGTGTAAGGTAAGTGGTAAGGTGGGTAAAGTGGGTAAGTCACTTGAGAATTTGAGGTAAGGGGGTGGATAAGTGGGGTAGGATATCCTCGACTTCGGATCTCAGTTTCGACTAGTCCACTAATTAGGCATTTTCATGTTACAAAAGGTTTATTAACGCTTTCCTCGGTTAAATTAAGGGGTAATTAACATTGTTGGCGTTTTTGTGGCCATATTGTATTATGAGTGACTGCATAGGCTTTTAATGAGCTGACTGACAGATTTTGTGTTTTATGGGTAGTTAAAATGCTTATGAGTAATAACATGTAGTAATTACACTCCTAAAATGTTGGAAACAGGTAAGTATTAGGCATGACAAGCCATCTAAGCCAAGTCTCTTAATTAAAATGTTAGTTAATGAGTTTTTCTAATTTAATCATATTCTTATTTTTATTATTTATCCAAACATTAGTTAAGTTTCTTTACTAGACCTTTAAAGTTAATGACTCTCTCAAAAGAAATTTCCAGCAAAAGAAAACCTTTCTTATATACCTTTGCTATACCTTTACAGACCTCAAATCAATATGCAGCTTTCTCTAATTATAATAACGTAAGCCCATACAACATAATCTCGCGGTTGTCATACAATTTGCTACGCCATAGCCGTATGCTATCTTGCGTCTGCGCTGGCAGGCCATATTTCGCGAACGTTCGACATATTGAGTTATCTTAATTAGCAAGACGGGAGAGTTGCCACCCAAGAGATACAAAATGTAGGTTCTGGGTGATAGGCTTTTACAACTTAGGGTGTATGTTTGTATTTGGTAATTGTCTTGTTGCTTTTTTCAATTTTGGGTTTAAAATAAACTAGTAAATTGATGCCACTGATGTTTCTCCTGCCTTTCTTCTATCTTCAGGTGTTTTTAACACATTTAAATTGTTTAGGAGTAGGATAGTGGCAGGTCCAAACGCGGTTAAGGTTTGCACATAATCTTCCTAACCTCTAGTAAACTGTTGATCTGATGTTGTAAAACTATTTTGCTTCTAAACTTATAAGGTCTTCAGTTGCTGTTATAGAATATCAGTACCTACTTGTTAAATTAAATATTTTCTTCCATAAGATAAGTATTTATTATCTTCCATAAGAAATTTAATAAAGATTTAATTAATATAACCAACTAGCTAAAAATTTTTAACTTAAGTAAGTAGGTTTAAAACCAAAAACAAGGAACTAAAACGCAAGGAGGTAAAACGCAAAAACATTATTGAAGGCTACAATCACACACAATTTGTACAGCAAACCTTCTCAACCCGACAAACAAATCAATTTCCTACATAAATCCTTCACCATCACCAGTAAATCATCATCTATCTCCACCCCCCCTCTCCCACGATCAAGACGCACCAATAACGTACCGGCTACAATTTCCTATGGCACTGCGCATCGAACATAAATCCCTTTGCCTACGAAGCTAGATATCGCAACTCCCGCGCACACGGAACATGCATGTTGGGGACGTTACCATAGAGGAAAAATTACAAAATTATAAATATAGTTTTTGGTTCAATGGCTTTTTGATTTTTCTAAGTACATAGGCTATAAAGTAAAAAAAAAAATGTTTAAAAACAAACACTTGTATTGTATTCCGCTTTTCTTAGCTTTTCAGTAAGTAGTTACATTCGTTCCTTCTCTTCTTCTTTCAATTACCACATAAAACTAAAAAATTTAGTTCCATCAGGTTCGGAAACCTTAGCTTACATTTATCTATAATGTTCATATGCTAAAAAACAAGCAAAACTGAGAATGCAAGCAACTGGCAGCCCCCCGCTCGCATCGTGCCTTCGATAAGATATGCCTTGCGCACGCGCTGCCCGCCGCGACCACTAATTAAGTCTTTAACTTCACAGGCTCTTAATCCTTTATTTGTACTTCGTTGCAAGTTTGACCTGAACTTGTAAGTAGGTAGACTTTTAACGTTAAATTACTAAGTAATTTTGTAGTAGGAAAATTAACTTGAGTTTGTATTTGAGATCTATTGAAAGGTAATATAAAAAGGCTTTTTTTGTCTGAATACACTATTCATGCTTTTAAGAATTACTCTAATTTTTTTACTTTAGCAAAAATAGATCGGCACTTTACAAAAAATTGCAAACGCAAGCGCACCTCTTGTCTCACTGATACACTTTGCTTCAAACTCCCTTTCAAATAAATAGACAATGGACTCAAAATCACTTGTTTATGTTTTACAATAAAACTACACCGCAAAGGTAAAGGCTAGGTAAAGGTAAAGGTATTACTAGTAGACAAAGGTGTCTCGCCAAATGTCATAAAAACATGATTTACGCAATCACTTTACCAAAGCAATAAATTACTAACTATTATACGTATGTTGCTTGACAAAAATATCTCGTCACAACTACCTTTAAATTTCAAAGAGAATACAACTCTATTAGGCTAGTGATAGAGTTCGAAGGTAAAAAATTGATTGTTAGAATAACTTTGTTAAAAAGTAAGCCTGATTATACACAGAATATTATTCTTCTTGTAACTACCACCCGCTAACTTTGAGGTGACGGTCGAGAAATTCCTCGTGTTTCCTTAAAAAAGATTCGACAAGTGTTATTTATTGCAAAAATCGGCTTTGAGGTACAAATAAAAAGACAAGTTCTTTAGCAATGATTCAGGATTGGTCAAAACATGGGGAGTTGATTTTAATACTGGATATGTGCATTAATCTAGTGTCGTGCAAGTTGTAGTCATTTACTTTCTGAAAAAGCATAAACAAACTGGTATTTTCCTGTGATAGGAAAATGAGAGTGACCAGCTCATTTGAACCGCCTGTAGGAAATATCCTTATAGAAAAGTTGCCTAAAATAAGCCTAATAGTCCAGGATTAACTTTGCCAAAATGCGACTATGTATTTTTAATAAAAAAGACACAAGTACAAAGGACAAAGAAGACAGTCAAAATAATATTACTTGTCTGAGCCCTTTGACGAAGCACGAAAATCCTAAAGATTAAGAGGCTACCGATGTCGTAGCTGTAGTCTTGGTTTCTTGGTTATTAAAATTTTAAAATGTAAAAACTATAACACTAAACACGTTTTAAATGTGAGTCATAGGAAGTTTTTAAGTGATATGTAACCTTTAGTTAGTTTAGAAGTTTTATCCAAATCAAATCAAACGCAGAAACGAGTTGACTTAATAAATCAATGCCTGTTTATTTTCTGCTAATGTCCTGTCGATCACCACTCTTGCGCCGCTGTGCTTAGAATTTTAAACCAGTTTTTTGTAAGTACTAACGGAATACGAAATAATTGATGTGTCATTTTATAAACGTAATGTAAATTCTTAAGACGATGATATTGAATTTGCTTACAAGTAGACTGTGTAGGAACACTGGAAGAAATAAATAGGTTGTCTTACATTTTTAGACAATTATTTTATGATAGGTAGTAGGTTAAACAGATGGCATAAAAAGATTTTGGTAATATAAATACGGGGTCTCCAAAAAACTAAGTAACTTTTTAACTTGAAATATCTATTTTTGATCGACGAAAAGTCTTACATAGGAAGTAAAAGTAATAGAATTAACAAGTTATGTGTTAACTTTAGTAAAAAAAAACAAACATAAAGCTAGAAATACCTAAGTCCGGTTGTTTTTTATCTGCATGTATTTAATATAGGGTTTTCCTGGTCATACTTTATTCCCACCCATGATCTAATAAATAACATAAGGAAAACACATTCTGTCAGTTTGTCACTCAGGTTGTATGCTAATGTGTTTTTTGACGAAATGCTACCAATTGAGATTCGCATCATGATGCAGTGTTTAGTATTTGCGTAACAACAATTTAGTTCAATAATGCATACAATGGAAGTCAAATTTTTGATTTAATCGATTTTACACCTTCAACGATGAGGTTTTATGTAAATAATCACAAAAAAGAAAACTTCAATCTTAGAAAAATGTTAGTGAGCAAATTTAAAATGGATTAAAAATAAAATTCAAAATTGATTAAAGTTATACTGACAGGGTATATTATACATAAGAGTATAATTTTTAAAAACTCTTTTGTACAGTATAGGTACCTACCTACGTAAGACTTAAAAAATTTACGGAAGAAGAAATAATTAGTTACCCAATAACAAATCGTTGCCACGTTTGCATCTACTAAACCTTTCCATTTTCTTTTACCCACTTTCTTTCACTTGGCAAACAGATGAAGTCATCAAGTGTCCTATCAAATCGATTACGTATTAGATCACCGATCGATTTATATCATTATATATTTTCCAACACTGCGGTAGGCTCCATTTTGAGCTATCGATATCGATACATCTTCGATCACGTATAGAGTTGAGACTAACTGTGACTATTAATAGGCCGATATAGGCGCCGTTGGTGACGCACGCTATAGGCGCAAATAGGCGCATATAGTCTAGTTCAGTACTTAATTCACGATGCACGATCGCGATAAAGTTTTGTTAAAATATGCTCTAAAGATGGGAAGTTATTTTATTGGTGAATTTAAACACGATTTTGTGATGGATATTGATAAGGATGGTCTGATTGAATTAGTAATTTTTAGTTCCTATAAAAATAACTTTATTGTCGTCAAACTATCGTTCGGAAAAGGAATTGACACTCTAAATATATATATATAAAACTTTCTATATTATTCAAAATACCTACGTTATAAAGTTATTTTGAAAAATATGAAATGATCATAGTAAAGTTAGCTCTATTAAATTTATTCTAAAAAGCCTCTATTTATCTAAACGATACCTCAAGTCCATGAGTTACCCAATCGCCCCCCTCTCTATCTCTCCCACACAACAATGCCAGTAATCCATACCTCGAAAGCCTTAATTAAATAAAATTGAAATGAAAACCGAAATGGATTTTACGTGCTTTTGTTAATGGTTCGCGAGTATTATTCCCAACCATCAATTATTTTGTATGCGTGTACGTTTGTTTGTTTGCATTGTGTACAATCATCATTCATGTACGTTTTAATAAGCTGCTTTTAAAACACGTTTGCAGGAATTATCAGAGTTATGTTAATTTTAGGTTATTTGAAACTAAATTTCGATTAAATGAAATTCTATTCGACGTGGTGATGAGTTAATTTTAATTAAGCTGTCAACGTTTTGTTCTAATTAAGGTTATTAATTCTGATAGTTGGGTAAAAGTGCGTGCTGTACTATTATCATAGATTTTGATTAAGATGAAAGTGATATTTTTTTAACCTTATTAAAAATGTAACATACTTATGGGCATAAATATGTCAAGGTAATAAGCTAAATCAATATTCTACATAGAAGGAACTTTTTTGTAATAATTGACTTTCCGCCCTGCGGTTTCACCCGCAGCTCAGTGTAAATAGTAAAAAGGCCTTATTATTCAGGTTGCAATTTATCTAGAATTTGAATGAAAGAATAACAAGCACATATAAATATAAATATACTCACAAACTTTGATAAACACGGATTGATAACTACCTATACTATTTTAATGATTTATGTAGGTACATACACAACGATTGATACCTACACCGACTCATTCAAAAATCACCAATCCAAATCACATTAACCCCACATTAGGGCAGTGCCACATGCATCAGGGAAATCAGGCGCTCCATCCATCAGACGCGGTCGGCCCAAATGTGTGCATTAATCTTAATGACAGTGGAAAAATACAAACAAAACCTAGTCGCACACGCACGCAGACTGGAAATAAGTAGACAAATGTGTGGAATTGTTAACGATGTCCGGACAAATTTAAATTCAAGTCAAACATTCACCCAGTTGGGACAGAGGTTTTTGGCGTTTTAACGTGAATTTTCACTCCTTGCTAGATAATTGTGTGTTTTGGTTATGTTTTGTTGTGGTTTGGTTTGTGTGATACTTTTAAATTTAATTTAATGGTTGTTGCTGCAAGTTGAATGTATGTCCTATAGCTTTCTTAATCAAACATCGTTTTCCAAAATAGCAAAGAATTCTATTTTTTAACAAAACGTTACACATAACTATTGAGGCAACATAAAATTCATACTAGCCGCTTTTAGTTTTCTACGTTACTAACAATCTCATATTTTTTGGCAAAAGTTATGAATTAGTTTGATTATAAAACAAGACGAAAATTATCAACTTGAAAATACACTATTTTTAGTGTTGTTTAAATTCATTCACCTCAAAAAAACACTTCACACAAACTCAAAAAAAAAGCAATTACAAGAACCACCGAACGCCTAATACTTATTAAGGGGGTAGTCACGTATTTTTTTGCGAAAACACAGCAATGCGGTACGTTAAAAATACGGATGAAAATAAACAGACGACTCGGATGTAAAATAAAATGGCGCGAGAGCTTGAATTTTGAATACAGAATGTAAATTAGTACTCACTAATTACCAGCGCAGACACGTCTAGGGCTATACGTCTTTTCAGATTATGCAAAACGTAATTCTTTACGGAGATTCGATCCGTGGTCATTTATTCGAATTTAGAGATTTAGCTTTCATCGGCGAATATTTTCGTGTTCTACAAATTGCATGTACGGTTGCTTTGGTTTACCTTTTTAAAACCTCTGGTAATATTCATTATTAGAAATCAAATTTTAGGAAAAATTTAATTGAGAAATTATGTGTTGTTTTGTTTAGACAAAAATGTTTTAATGTAACAACCCTCGTCAAGAGTTTCTGTTCTTCGTTAGAAACGCGTTGAAATGTTAAAATTTTGAGACATTTAAATTAAGCGATACTATCTTTCAAAAGTTACCATTGCAATCTATGTACCTGCCTTAACTGCAGAATAAAAGTAAGTACCTAAGTACTTATAAAAGATTGTGTTTTAAGGCACTGTACAAAATATTTTAACTTTAAAGGAACCAATATGTTTGAAGGTTATTAAATTACAGTATCTTTTTAAAAAAAAGTCTCTAAAGGCCAAAATTTTTTTGAAAGATTTCAAAACCACTAGACTTATTACAGCTAATTTTATTTTAAATGTTTAAGATCGTGATCTGTAAACGTCCTCATAACAAAGAATGGTCTCCCTCGTCCGCGGAAGTTTATAAAAACGTTAAAATCTTTTATTTTTCACGCTGGAAATTTGCATGTCCCGTTTCAGAGATGATATACTCCTGAATTATACCTTAGCAGCTTATTTATGAACATTCTACTTAATAAGGTGTAAAGTTAATTAGGCCTTTTTTGTTAAATTGTAGCAGGTGCGGTCTTCATTTTAAGTGTGTAGTTCGAGATAACGGTTTATGAGAGATGAAAATTAGGACTTTTATAAAACTTTTTTTAAATTTCTGAATTAATAATAAAATTATGTTTTTGGACGAATGTATGATGATGAAATGTGTATGCTCAGCATAGTTACCAAAGGCTTTGTTAGAAAATTCAATCTAATTAATTTTAAGCCAACTACTGAACAGTTAATATTATTTCAACTATGTACTCTTTATTAAAAACTACAAGCTTTCAACAACCCAACTTGCCCCAGAATCAAGCCACAGGCAACAGCTAGTTTTAATATAAAAATAATGAGCCTTTTGTTCCCGAACCGATCTAATTACATTTTGTTACCGAGACGAGGGGTGAGGGGCGCGGGGCCGCGAGGGGGGATGAAAACATAAATCACAGGGAACATCCGAAATTTATGATCCTGCAAATGTTTTTTATTCACCTGTGGCCCTCTGGAATAACTTCTAGTACTTAGGCGGTAAAATATTTTTTTGACAGCTATAGGAATGATTTGAAATAAAAATTGATCAGAAAAATGAAACCCCAAGAGGATTTTTGTCTATACATTTAAGTTTAAGTAACTTCAACTTTAAGGTAATTAACTTACAATCATAAAGCTAGCATTTAAGTAGCAAATTTAACAAGGCGTCACACAAATACGGATTATGGAGACCGGCAGTAAACCGTCAACTTTATCATTATTGCTTTTGCAACTCTTAAAAAAAACTTGTGCATAATTTACTATAGTTATGAAATAAAATACCTTTGTTTAAAGTGAGTCACTTTAAAATCGCTATAAATTCAAACCTTCAGTCTCAAGTCGGTGTAAAGGCTCAAACGGACACAGTAATAAATTATTATGAGGTAAGAATGTAAATAAAGCGGTGTCTTAGTAATTTGTGTTAAATGACGAGGTGACAGCCGCAATGAATACTAAACCGTACACCTTGAAACTACTGTTGGTTGGTTAATGTCGCATGTAACTTGTAAATTTAGGTATTAATGTGTCTTGGAACTAACTGGAGACATTTAAATTATGGAAAAATATGCTTGATGTAAGTCGGCCGCGTTTTTTAAAGGATCCGACGCACCACAATTTTTAAATCTTACTATGAACCAAATTTTCTATCAATTTTATACAACACAAAAGAAGAAACCCTTGTAGAATCACTGCATCGTCTATTACTTCTTATTTCTCAAGAAGACATGAAATTGAAATAAAATCTGGTATCAGAATTGAGTTCCTAAAACTGTGAAACTTATCTTCTGACGGGCAATCTCTATTACCTACTAACCATTGAATACTATGTGACAAATGTTCCACTGCCTGATTTCAACTTTCATAGTCTTTGATTTACCTGTCTCTCCGTACTTAGTAGATTTGATGTGTGAATAGTTAGAAGCTGAAAACGGAACTTTGCCTGACTTTTTGTTTATCAAAATAAAAAAAAATAGTTTCCGTAACTCTTCCTATATTACCTATAAAGTTGCATACATGTCGCAATGAATGCAGGGACCACATTTGGGTGAGTTCATGAAAAGAACGACCAAAAGCAAATATATTGGGGCAGCAACGGACTGAAATACGTCGCATGGTCAGCACTGGAACTATAGAAATGGATGGTATTACATGAAAACTTGGTATTCAATCTTTTTCGCCCTAGAATCATACGACAGATTTGGGGATGGAAAAAGGTTTTTTTTCTAAATAAGAAAACTAATAGAAAGAAAATGCTACAAATTCAATCGCTTTATTACTCTGTACTAGATTTTTTTATAAATTGAGACCAGTCTATATAACTTTGCGCGGTAAGATCATCTTAACAACTGGGCGCTTTTTAAACGCTTCCTTTACGAAATTGCTGTGCATATGCAACTTGAAGTTAAGTTAGCAAGAAAAAGGGGGCCAGAATTCAGAAAAGTCCTTAAAGCTAGGCACTATTTCAGCATAAAAAAAGCCGTTTAATAACATTTTAATGACTATATGTTTAAGTAAAGACTCATCTAACACAGCCATGATCTGTGTAGATCCACATAGCAGTGCAAATACCTTGAAGAGAAAAGAGATTTATGTTACCAAATACAGAACGTAAACATGTTTACGCTGTAGGTACCCGATTAAAAACTAAGCTGGATTATAAAAAGATATGTTTTCTCAACATTGATAGTACTTTTATTTGAAAGTATTCGTTAAAAGAAAGTCGACGTAGGTGGAACAATAGATACTACGTTTTGGTGATAAATCAACGTTGTTGTGTGGAATTATAATTGTGTGCACACAAGAAACTTGTTAAATGATAAAAGTCAATTATGGGTAAAATTATAATGGTTAACAATAAAGAAAAAGTTAATTTTCTTAATATATAATAATATTGGATTACTAAAAAGATAGTTTAAAAGCTTTGATGCAAATTCTTGAAGAAAATAATTTTACTTTAAAATACGAGCTTGCAGTAAAATCGACAAATTGCGAGTGTGCAATTGACAATCGTATTAAACAGTTGCCCGTATGCCAACGTGGAGTTGAGGTTCTTTTACACTTGTCTGAATTTTTAATGGAACAATAACTAATGAAATAAGTACATCTAAAAGACAAGGGTTTACCTCTGTGATTGAATAAAATTAACTGACGCATTTCTCTAACAAACTTATTTATTTACAAGTTTTTAATTTAGTCTTGAATACGAAGTTTCACAAGTTTCTCCCTCGGTTTATTATGTGGTGTCAATAACACAAGCACTTTCTTTAGTGAAATGGGTATATAATAATGTATTTCTTTTTTTTTAGGGTCAGAAATCAAATTTTTTGCCTCAAATTCGGATACCATAAATTGGTCAAAGACTGTTTTAGGTCATAGTTCTCACTTTTTAAGTAAATCTGTGAATAGAGTACCCAAAATGCCAATTAAACTTCCAACTGCAATAAATGTAGGTACTTTAATTTACTTAGTGACAAAATTAAAATGTCTTCGCAAGTTAAAAATAGTTAATTTACTGTAAATCCTTAATTTTGTATTTTTGTATTTTGTACTCTGTAATTTTGTATTTTGTGTAAGTATTAAGCTTTTATGAATTTTGTTTTAAGTGTAAACTCATTTTAACTAAATGTGGGAACGTGTAATTGGCCTTCTATTTTTAAACTTGAATTTTATTGTTATTTCCTAGCTGTATGTTCTCCTAAAATCCCTACTAATATCCCTACTTAATATTATAAATGCGAAAGTAACTCTGTCTGTCTGTCTGTTACGCTTTCACGCCTAAACCACTGAACCGATTTTGATGAAGTTTGGTATGAAGAAAGAGCTGAACTTGGGAAAGGACATAGGGTACTTTTTACCGCGGGAAAACATCTCATTCCCACGGGAAACCGACTTCCACGGGAACGAAGTCGCGGGCGGCCACTAGTTTTTAAATAAATAAATAAATAAGTCTACACTCTTCTTTACCGCTTCAAATTTGTCACAGAAGCAGGTTGCCAACAAAATACAAGTTTTCTTTGATAGAGTTCAAATAAATCGCGGTCGAAGCGGCCATGCAGGCGACGCCTTACACTCACCAACCCCTGGCTGGTAATAAATAGAATTTGGAAATATATAAACGCGTTCTGAATTTGAATTTGGAAAAATATTAATTTTAATTTTTAAATCCGAATGGAATAGAATGTGTTTTGTTTTGAATGATTTCTCATTTTCAATAGACGCGGTAGTGTTGTGTTGATTGCAATATGGTTGCAATGAGCTAGCGGTAAAAAGTTGTAAGAAAAATATACCGTTACGTTTATTTTAATGATGTAATTCATATAAGTTGCTATGAATACGGTAACTAAGAAAGAAAAATAAATTACATACCGGCTGAATTGAGAACCTTCTCCTTTTTTGGAAGTCGGTTAAAATTAGTACAAAATCAAAATCAAAATCAAAAAGTAAAGAAACTATACCAATCTAATTATTATTGCCTAAATGATTCTTGTCTCATTTAAGTACTTGGTACCCAATCCCATCATATAGCTTTCTTCATTAATAACTGTGTCCACCTACACAATAAATCACATATATTTATCTAAGCTCCACGAATCCCCTAAATACAATATTTATGTATTGTCAGACTATTTCATACTGTTTCGATGTCCGCTCTAACTCGAGCATATAAAACCAATTTACTTTGACCCGTCAAAAACAACTACCCTCCCTCTTTGAGGTCCGAAAACACAAAACAGAAGAAGGGCGTGGAAGCTCACATTAAACTGGTCTATGATACGTGGAGTGCCAAGTATGAATAATGCATTTTTGTTTTGGATTTTTATGAGAAAAGTTTTGATTATTTTCAGTTCGGAAAATAGGAACACGTTGTATATTGCAGGGCACGTGTAAGTTGCTGGAAGTTGGGCTTAGGGAGCACCCTTTGTAAGAAAGTTGATTATTATAAATAATATTGAAGAATAAAGATCACGATTTAATCAACAAAAAAATATAAGTACAGGGTGTTAATAGATGTTGATGATGAAAAAAACGTAAACAAAACGTTTGAGTCAACAAAACTTAAATAAAATAATTAAGACCAGGAACAGTATTTAATCATAGTATCACTTACATTAAATTATTACCCCTGAAAACACAACAAATTATAAACATATTAACTTACACGGCATTAGTCAAAGTACCCCTACCATTTGTCATTTTACATAAAAGGTTAAAAAACCATGCGTAAAAGGTAACTCACTTTGCAAACTAATAAATCTCGCAAAGGACAAATAAATGACTCAAGTACTCGTAAACAGGAGATAATAAAAACTGCAAAAATAAATAATAAATTCATTTCGCTACATTTATCACGACTATAGTTATTGTTTATCTCGAAAACTGTTTCGTAGCGTACCTTGTCTGGCCATAGATTAGTAATACAATGCAGAATAGAATAACCTTCAAGCTCTACACTTGTCTATTAAAAGTCTTTATCAAATTGTAATTTTAAATAATATATATAAACAATATCAGTGAAGTACACTTCTACTGGGTTTTTTCATTAACCTTTATATAATAACAATTATTTAAGCAGTGTTCTTACAATTAATAAAATTAAAGTTATATTTATTTTGATGTAAGCTTATTGACATTAAAAATCATTACAAAAATAATAAATCTGATAAAAAGTCGAAATTAAAATTATGCCTTTTATTCCTTGCCTGGTGAATTGCAATTAGAACGAAGAGCATTTTTACACTTACAAATATTTGGGGTCAATAACATAGTGTAAATCAAATGTTGAATTTCCTTTCAATCTGTTTATTTGTTCTTACACAGCCGGTAGTCCTGTTCAGAGTCGACGAAAATCAGATAAATATAAATTCTGTTTACACTCACACGCAAATCACAGTTTTTGATAAAAGCTACATGCGCTGTAGGTAGCGATATCATCGCATCCGATACGCTAGCTACGCGCTACGGAGTGAGTTGTCTATTATTTATTTGGTCTATGATCATTTTGGGATATGCCGTGATTTGTTAGAAAGTTTAGGAACGTTGTCTTATTTATTGTTGTCATATTATTCGTAACTAATCGCCTTGCACTTCAGAATTGCTGAACTGTATTAAAAAATCAGTAACTTCGTATTGACTGTGAGCAGCTACCGAATCTTCTTAATTAGTAAAATTGCGCGTCAGACACGCGACAGTAAACTGGATTAATCCGAGCCTGCACCTACCTCACTACTTCAGATTGAACGATTAAGCAAGTAATTAAGTATCGCCGCTCATTCTGTCGTGGCGACTCTCAAATTTGCATGTTAAACGAAGTTCCAACTCCGCTTTTTGTTTTGCAAACCGTATTGAGATGCTCGCGTGCACTGCCTCGGGGACACTTCCATTTCTTTTCGAACCTGCACTTTAGTTAGCCTTATTCTTTGTGTAATAAGAGTCAGTTTTGCGTGTTGGTCTGTAGTGCAAGTTGGTAATGTAATGATGGACTTTTTGATTGTGTTGTTGCTGTCGGTATAAAGGCGTAGAGATTGCTTGCTTTGATTACGTGTAAGCTGTCGATAGGGTATGTGCTTGATTTCGATATGTTTTGCGATGACAGCGGAAAATCTGAGTGTGAGATTTATTGATTCACTTAGGATTTATTGATGTAGTTTCGTATTTAAGAGTTTAGAAGTAAAAGTTTAGATTTTCAGAAGGTATTTCTAAGATCTATCATGATTTATATCTTTGTTTTATGAGAGAAAAATGGCTAACAGATAAAACAATAAGAAAATTCAAGTGAGTAGTGGCCATCTTAGTCTTATATTTTTTTTAACTACCCTACCGGGACCTAACATCGTTTAGGAAAATGAAACATTTTAGAAACTAGAATAATTGAATTAAATAAATAAGTGTTCCATTTCATGTATTTGATGCACTCAAATATTAACACAAAACGATTCGATAAACACTAAAACTATAATCTATGAGATTAACGAAAACACTTTACCCCGAAAACAAAGTAAAAACATTTCCCGACTTCAAGAAAAGGTCAAGAATTAAACAGTGAACGCTCACCTTTTCCGACCGACATTTTTGTTCAGTACAAAACATTACTCTTAAAGAGAAGGCAATATTTCACGTACTTACGTCGGTAAGCCATATTAAGGGACCCCAATTAGTCCAAATGAGATATATTATACCTAAATATATTTATATTTTTGCTCCGTGGGGTCGGTTCGATCCATTTCGCGTTTGCGGGCAGTGGTCAAGCATTAAAATATTAAGGGCCCTTAATCTACCATGATTGAATTTGCGTATTTTGGGGCCATGTGCAAAGGGTTAAAGCTTTGAGCTATGTGTCTTTCTACCCCTACTATAAAATAAATAATATACTGTGAATATAACTGTAGTAAAATTGCGGTGTTTAATCCGCTATATAAATCCTTAAACTTTACTGCTTACTCTGCTATCGCACATATTATTCTAGAAAATGTACACAATAAATGTCAATATTGAACGAATACCAACTTAAACCAATTAGAAAATATTAATTAATTTTAATAAAGCTTTAAAAGTGTTTAGTTTAAAGTTCTTTTGTCTTTTTATTAAGACTATAATTTAAGTTTAAGAAAACTTTTCACTAAAAAGCCCCAATAACTGGGTGTACTTGACAATTAATTTGTTTGTCTTAATGCGATCGATGCAGTCTTAATAGTATTTAATTGCTGTTTAATGTAAAACATCTGCGTGCGTCACAGATTCCTATTCTTGTTTTGCCTACAAGAGTTAAATGCGTTCCTTCCTGTATTTAACCTTTAATTACTCGCCGTATGTTTATTAACATTGTTGAAATACACATTTGTATTTTTGGTTGATTAATTAAGTTAATTTATTCTGTTCATGACAAGGTTCTATATTTAAACTTGATGGTGTTCCACATTTTTATTTACACCAACTAGCAATATAATGCAACAGTTTAAAAACGACATTTTAATGGTCTGCCGTTGTCTAAACTTAAACCTAGATTACTATGCTGAGCTGAAAAATCATATTTATTATCCTCTTCGAGTTTCGTCCGACTTCCAATCGAGTTTCAATAGTAAAACCGCGCCTTATTGTATAAATCCTCGGCGAGTATACACCGTGTGCAGAACCCCGATAGCAGAATATCTAAAGCCTGGGTGGAGAGAGAAAATTAGCATTTTAATAAATATACACCCTTTGAAAAGCAACGCCTATAAATCCAGCGGATCTTTATAATCAAATTCAAACACATTACTTTGTATGTGGAAATTTCGCTGAGGTGGTTTGTTGAGTGTGTTTACGTTCTCGTACGAAATATGGCTGAGTTCAAGATTTAAGGGAAGCTTATTAAACCTTACCTGCTGAAAATGTGTAAGAGTTGAATACAAAAGGTTTAAAAATAACTGAGAATACCTTAAGAGTATATACTAGTTAGAAGAAAAAAAATAGTATGCAACCAAATAATCATATAGGTATGTAGGTAGTAATATACTCGTTTATTATATAACCTTACAAATTAAAACTGATATTATATGTCGATAATAATTTTGATATTATCGTTTTAAATATTAAATTGAGTTAATTAAATAATAATAACTGCAAACAGCTTATTTTGCTGCTGAATACAAGACTAATCAAGAGTTAAACATTTTATTCATGGATCTAAAACTAAAAACACACTCTAGGTACTTTGCTGACGAACATCAAAGTTTGCTCCACCAAAATCATTGTCCTCTTTAAAATCAAGATAGGCTATCTTACTCATTACAAGATTTACTAGACCACCCCTACCATAGGTATACATAATACACTATTAATCTAAATACCTAAGTGGATCGCGGTCATCCTAATCTTGGATAAGTCTGCTGTTCATAAATCAGGGGTGACGCTGCCCCAGGCCTTTACTTTATCTACACTGCGGGCGACACCGCTACGTGATACTGGAAACTACTGCTGGAAGAGATAAGGTGAAGATTTTATACTTTTTTAATAATACTCGTGGTTTTATAAAAAAAATGGCGACTATCACATAATTAACGGGGTGAGAACTAAGTTACCAAAAGGTAGAGCAAATTTTTAAAATAAGTTTTTATTGAATTGGCTTGGCCTGTGAATAGGTATTAACCGGGAAGTTCTGCTTAACAGCCTAGGAAAAGAGCACAGGCCTCCTTCTCGGATAGCGAGAGGGTTTGAGCCGTAATCCACCACGCTGGCTCGGTGCGGGTTGGTGGATCACATGCCATATATTTTATTAAATAGTGGTAGATATAAACAGTTCAAACGGCATAAGAATATTCTAAAACCACACTCATCGTGGTCATCATCATTATCCTACTAATATTATACATGTGAAAGTTTGTGACGATGTATGGATGGATGGATGGATGGATGTTTGTTACTCTTTCACGTAAAAACTACTGGATGGATTTGGATGAAACTTTGCAGTAATATAGGTTATACATCAGAATAACACATAGGGTACTTTTTACCGCGGGAAAACATCTCATTCCCACGGGAAACCGACTTCCACGCGAACGGAGTCGCGGGCGGCCACTAGTCTGCTATAAAATTTCCACCACATTTCCACAAATACCATGGAAAAAGATTTCACTAAAAGAAAAAACCTAATCCAACCACATGATCATTATCAGCGTATACTCATACACATACTAACTGCGACCAACTTCCAACCTCAAATGAATATCTCTTGTCACTTCCATTCCAATACGCTCTACATCTTCGCTCCTGATAATTGCCATCGCCCGCTCCCGCTCCGCGCACCTCTGACCCTGCCTGAAACTTGCGCCCGATCATAATTTATTACACTCTACGTTTTGTTTCAGCAATTGATAGCAGTTTTAGAAATTAGATCGCAATTAATAATAGGTATTGAGTTAGTTAACTTGCGAGATCATTAGGGGTTTGAGATGATTATAACATCACTTTTATATTTTTAGAGGTCTATGATTTAAATTAGTTTTCATTAGGTTTAGGTTTACGCTTCAGGTGAAGAAAATCACAAGCATTTGGATTCCTAAAAAGCAACTCAAAATGTCAGTTTAAAATTAATATTTAGGTTTAAACTCTGAATGATAAACTTACTCTATTTTTTGCCCTAAAAAAAGCGGCTATTAAGACCGTACTAAATAATTCTCCGATATATATGACGGCTACCACCTTACGCGGATTCTTAAGGACAAGCTAAGGGCCTAAAATTAAATATTATACCAATAAAAAGGATAATAATAGCTTCCCGACATCCGACCTCCTCGATAATTCTACCGATAAAATATACCTTCAGACATTTTGAAGAAGAACTTCGGTATATATCATAATAACCTGGGGCAAGACAGGAACCAGCTTCCCTTAGATACAGCAATAAAGGGAATCCCTGAAAACTTAGCTGCGGTGATGCTGGGACGCAATAGGGCCGCAAATACAAATAAATTTATTTGTGAAACGCGGGATAAACACCACTATTCTATACACTACTATAAGCAGGTTAAGCCGCAACTGAAATACTTTTATTTCAATACAAGAAGCTACAAGGTACAAGAAGCTACAAGAACTAGTATTCGAACTATTAAGAACCTAAGAATTGTTTTCATTTATTGCTCAATTTTAGTGTAACTTTTTTTGACTTGGCATGTCATCTTTTGTAGCTGTGTTTAGATAATTATTCTGAGTTCTTTGTAAGTGATAAATTTACTGGAATAATATGTAACAATTAATAATCTAGTCTTTTAATCACCTTGTGTTTAAAACATAATTTATAACACAAGGACACACTTTAAACGAGACTTTCTTGAAATTAACTAGGTACTTACCTGACCGTGTTGGCTTGGCAAGCGACTGCCATCAAAGAGCCCCTCGCCCACCGCAAAACGTGCGCTAACTTATAAACGATTGGTACCTACTACGTATTCTGTCCCTTCAACTTATAAATATCAATTTATCCACGATGTCAAATACGGCTAAGGCGGGCCCATTTTCACATAACGAATCTTGCGCCGTCCATCTTAAACGGGCCTCACTTAATCTCAATTTTACATGAAATTTTTATGTAGCAGACAAGTTCGCAATTTTAAATAGCTTCTATACCGTGGAGGATACTTTTTGTGATATTCTTAAGTAGCCTATATTTCATACTTCGAATTACATAAATTATTTTTTTGATAGCTTTTAAAATGTAATCAGTAAGTAGATACATTAAAATGACTAAGAAATTCCTGATTAAACCAAACCAAATGTTTAATGTAAATCTGTAGGAAGAACCATTAAATATGTCTACAAACATTTCCCGCTAAAACATAAAATTCCAGCCAACATTACACCAATTGTGAACATTCAGTATTAACATTCATTAAATGCTTATGTCTTTGCTTTGAATTTACAGTCAACAGCAAAAATAGAGCGATATATTAACAGGATTTACAGTACAAATATATGTAAAGTTGGTAGGCTATATATTTAGTGGGCCCTGTGTAATATTTAAGGGTTGGTTGCACCAGGATAAGGGTGGGTAACGTGAAAGTATTTGGGTACGTGCTTGGGCATAATACCTCGCTAAGGGTTGCTAAGACACTTCGTAATTCCAGTATGAGGAATGCCTAATTTGAAATGTCGATGGAAGTCAGCGTCTGACATGATCTACCGTCTTCGTATAATCATTTTGGTTTATGAGGCGAACGTAAAAAAAATGATTTTGAATTTCGAACACAGAAAAACTTATTTTAATCAGACAAAGGAGTTTGGTAAACAAAACGCAAACATTTTTAGACAAAACTTAGTAAGGAACTCCTTTAAAAAGTTTTAATTTCATTGTTCGTCAGACAAAAGAAAAAAAAACATGTTCCATTCTAAATTTAAAATTGCCGCGCGCCCTTATTTCAGAGATTAGCGACACAGCGCTATATCTTAAATGTGGATCTGCTGTAAACAAATTCACGCGCGCCTGGAAACGATTTATTTGTTTATTTATCATTTTATAATTATTAAAATATAAGAGGCATATTTCTTTTAACGTTTTCAGCTGAGTTATATTAAAGAGCACTTTTATAATTTGTTTGTTTTGTGGAAATAGCAAAATAAATTAAATAATATTTAGTTCGAATAAAATCGCTTGTGTTACACATTGAACCATAAATTATGAGATTAATTTTTATTCGATAATTCTTTTTTTATTTTAATTAACAATTTCTTATAAAGAAGCATCCACTTAACAAATAAGCCTCGAGAGATCAAAAGAACGAGGCGAAGGAAAACCAAAAACAAAATGGCCGATTTTCCCGCGGTTTTTCTAACAAAGGAGGCTTGAAGCAATATGGCGTCCCATCTGCTGGCTCTTCCCAGATTCAATTAAATTTTTACTGAAGATTATCACGCAGTCGTAAAGCAAGAAAAGTGGCTGGGGGGTATTACGTAACTCGCACGTACTCTTCCCAATGTGATTTACGCGATTATATAAACGAGCGCGAACCTATAAAGACCAATTAAAAATACATGATTAATAATCAATTTGTTTAGTTTGGCTTGAAGTCGTAGTCGTAGATCAGAGTATGAAAAAGTCGTAGAGTCGTCTATAGTTGCGTATACTCTAAATACGTGATTTAATATACACGAGTTAAGTCTCTGGCCAATAAATCTATAGCAAACTAATTTACAACATAAATAACTATTAAAATTACAATAAAATCAATAACTAACTCAAAACATAAATCAGTAGTAAGTGCGAAGGTACAACGTAAACGTGAACCAATATTTAAAATTTAATCTTTTAGCCCGCGACACGTAATACCTCCCCGTGTTTACCTGCATTTTAGCTCGTAAATGAAAAATAAACATGCGTTGAGCGCTTTCCGTGACTTACGATGTTCGCTCGCGTATTAACATTGTTTGTTGGACTACACGAAAACATTATATAATTTTAAGCATATTTTATTTTGGAATTAATGTCAGTTGAGAATAATATGAAATTAAAATAATATGAGAGTACATAAGTGTGGCTTTAGGAAATTATGTGTAATGAGATAGTGTAAAGTGAAACAAAGATAATTGGTCTGATTATAATAAACATACGCTTTAACGTGTTAACGACGGAACTTTATAAAAATCCGAGGGACTATACCCGTCTTTCAAGAAGTTTAAAGTGAATAGGTAAGTAGCGCCTAAGTGACCCCTCGTTCTTTGCATATAAGTAATGTTTATTTTATTGTAGTTTTATTTTAAAAAATAACTTAGAATATTGTAAGTAATTAATTAAAATGTACCCTATTTTTTTCGTAGGTATATTTAATAAATTCTAATATAACCAACAATTCAAAATGTCAAAGTCTTAATGTAAAAATACTGAATATTCAATACAATGCTACCAATAATAAGTCACCTCAATCCAATTCCTTCCTGTTACAAAAACTTACCCGAAAATAACTCAGCGACCTGAACTTTTCCTAATTTATCATCCCATAGATATTCCTTACCAACTCAATATCAGCGTACACATTAATATGTTTATAAGCGCGCCCAAAACAAATTACCATAGAAAAGAGATTTAAAACTTTCCTACACTCATACCCATTATAAGTTTTCCTAAGAAAAACACTTTTCCGTGCATACGTCTTCCGTTTTTTCCGCGCGCACTTTTCTAAGAAACATAAATCTCCCACGTAAATAATTGAAGCTATATTTTATGGAAAGCATTCGCGGCTCTCCCCTGTCGCTGACTGTACCACCTGCCCCCTCTTATAACTTTTACAACTCAAGCTTTAATTTGATTGGCTAATTTATTTCCAATTTCCGAATAACACGCGCCTGATTGGCGGTTAAGGACGCTGGAAATACGGCCTAAGACAATTGGGTAACTTATTTCAATTTAAAACGGAATCGCTTTAGGCTTTGCTAGTTAGCTTGGTACCAGTTTGTATTAAAAGAAGGATGGATAGTAGTTTTTTGATAAATGGGTTTATGTCGTAACAATTTTACTAGGAAATATGAAACCTCATTATCTTTAATCTTTAAATTGCAGTTGCGTATAAAAGCAAAACACGACCAAAAAGTGGTGAACTCACAAAAATCATACAATACTTTAATTAAGAAACTTGAAATTGTAAGACTGAAGGTCATTTCAACCTGATTTTATATCGTTGCTCTTTGCACATTATATAGACCTAACATTTATAATGTTACAACAAAATCTGATAACGAAACTTCACCCGCGATATACTTCACTGTCATAAATAAACGAATACTTCTTCACTTCGAACCGGTGAATTTATCATTTCGAACGACGTTTTGCCCTTTTTACATCTTGGATCACACTTTTAAACGCCATTTATTTTTCGATTCGACGTTCCATAACGTTCTACGGAACTTGACGAAGGTATCGTTATGTGGTATCTGATTTTGATAATAAAACGCTCGGGTAAGTTCGGCATGATTCGATTTGCATGTTGGCTCGCTCGAGAATGATAAGTTTCGTGGGTGAACGAAAATATTGTAGGACTGCGATGTAGTTGGCAAAACTGTTTTGTGTAAACCTTTTTTAACAAAACATGTTTGAAAAAAAACTCGGAATAGTTATGCAAAAAACATGCACGAAGCGTGACTAATGAAGTGTGCTTAACATTCAAAATAGTTCTTTTGTTTTGCTGTTTTTGAAATTGTAACAAAAGCCGCCCTACATCTTTGTGTTACTAAAAAACGTTCTTTTATTAATTTCGACCTCCCAAAGATTTATATATCACACGTGTAATGAGTAAGGGTGATTTGTTTTGAATCCACCCAAATTTATGATATCAACCTTTAACAGGAGTTTTGTTCCTCATCCCATTGTTATGATCTTTTTCTATCTTTTATCTCCCAAGTTTTTTTATATACGATTTATTAATTGCTTGTCACTGCGTTATTTATCTGTCTATTTTGACGTCGGTTGTATATTACTATGGTGTTGGATTGAAAATCTATCATATTCAGCTTGTCGTAAATTTGGCGTGATGTAGTGTATGTCAGCGCAATAATTTCAGAACGCGCCACGCAGTACGCGCAATGAATGATGACGTCACATATTTAAAATGGCCGACGCATTATGCGCAGTGGCCTGTGAACATTATGAATAATAGGTGCGATAAGTTTTGTATGAAATTAAATTGTTTTGTCGATTCGTTTCTTTGTTGCAAGGGTTATATAAATCACGAAGCGTGCGCCGTATTTCGGAAAACAAATCAAAAACTGAACGTTTCTCTTACGCAACACTAACATTCAAAATGTATGTAAAGGTCTTGTATGCTTCCCCGTCTTATATAGGTTCTTTTTTCCCTCATAAACCATTGTTGGCTGCTTTATTCCTTGATTTATTTGAGACGTTGGAAAGACAAATAGTAGGATTGTGTTCCAAATTTTTAAAGCCACATTTCGTTTCGCGCGAACTCGCACCCCCGACGTACCTAATACTGTTATGGGATTATCAATGCTTGATACTTTACTATCACTGCAATGGACCATTAAAAACATTTTAATATGTTTATCAATTTACAAATACTTAGAGTGCTTAGTAACAATAAACAGAAACATAGTTTAAAAGTTTGTGTTAAATTTTGTCACATATAAATAACATAAGACAAGTCGTTTAAGCAAACATCATGTAAACTTTAGTTTGGCCATTTGGTTAATGAGCCTTTTAAAGTCCATTAAAAATAAATCAACGCATACGCTTAACTTTATCCTTAAAAAACATGTTTAATTTATTTTACCACTAGATACACTCAACAGCTTAAAAATATGCTAACCACATGTTTTCTATAATATATGGAACTGTCATATAGGAATAAATATCTACATGTCATTAACTTTTCAAATAAACCAAAATTTACTTAAGCTTCACATTTAAGTCCAATGCCTTTTAACTGTAAAACTTTTTGAATGTTAAAATATATTTATTTTGTACATACCTATTAAGTGGAGACAAGTCCAAAGCAGTTTTTTTCCTTGGAATGTACATAGGTAGATTTTTTTGGAATGTCCAGTATTCTAAATGTCCAGAGTCCTAAATTAAAACACATTAGAATAACAAAAAAACCACTGATAATGATTGCCCCTGATATTTACACTTCTAATTTAATTATTGTTTTTCTTTCTCTTCTCAACCGAAGTATCAAGACCATTTGTTCCATGTATACAGTTTCTCTAGATAGATACCCCTTATTAAAATGTGTTTTTCCAGCGTCTTTTCGCTGCTTAGCTGAAGCGCCACCTATCGGCCTGTAGGAGAGATTTAATGGTGAATTTCCTCATTTCTATCGGGACTTTGCCGTACAATTTATGTTCACTTTCAAGTATTTTTTACCATACGATTGTACCTACTTACGTGATTGTATTCAAATTTCAAGTAAGTTAAAGATTTTTGTAAAGCTAGTGACGTTTAAAGGCGTTTTGAAATAGTTTAACTTAACTAATAGTTCAACTTCTTTCGAGTATTAATAAGAGATGACTAAGTAAGATAGTATATTAAAGTCAAGTCATTTGTCAGGAAGTGTGATTCTAAATCAGTACCTACCTAATATTTCACAATTAAACTTAACTAGTTTGGATATATAAAAGAGTCGTGTTGCCTTCTCTTCATAAAGAACGTTGAAATTAATTTAGCAACAAACGAAATAATGCCAAGTTTGTATCCTTCATACAATTAACTAAAGCACAAATAGGTCTTACTCCCCTAGCATTCGCCAATTACCTTTAAATGCCCCAATCTTGACTATCCAATTGAAATCGTATGACTATCTCCACTTAATTTTTACCCCATAAAAGTCCCCGATATGGTATGGAAATTCGGAAGCCGTCGTCGGCAGAATTCGGCAATATTCGGCCGAACGTGAGGTAGATGCCGAATTGCCTATTTATTCTTTACTTCATATATTACTTTGTGTGTGTTGTCTGTGCAAAGCAATATTTATTGTTTGACCGTTATTGCGCCAATGACGTATTGGTGGAGTGGTATATTGGCTTTGTTTTTGTGTGCGTGTTGCCATAAATTGGGATTTACCAGCTTATTAAATTATGATAGACTCACGTGATCCTGTTGTACTATCGCGACATTGTGTTTCAACCGCGAAATTAACTCCTACATTTATTTTGCTGACATTACTTTGAAATAAACGTTCCTAATCTAGTCATCAATATCCCTCTTTGTATCCTTCTCAAATGACCTTCCATCACAATATAACTAACGTAATACCACTTAGTAATCATCAAACTAAAATAAAAATTGCAAACATCTATCCTTAAGCGAAAGAATAGGAATAAGTTGACATGGACTTCGTCCCTGAATTATGTGCCTTAAGATAAACGACGCTAGCAAAATGAAGTCCCACCCCCTCCCTGGGTTGAGGGGGTGCCTACCCCTTGTAGGGGGAGGGGGTTCAGACGAAGCTTGCGCACATAAATTTTGAAAAGAAAAATCCGCGACCGACTCAGAATACCCGGGAAATGTGTGATTTGATTTTTAATTGGATTGATTCGAATGTGTGGCGTAGGCGGGAGAGAGAAATGAGTTTATTAACTCGCCATTGTTATGGATCCCGGACTTTTTGATTCCATTTTCAAATCTACCATGCAGTGGTGCATTTAAAAAAGGTTGCAATTACATAGACGAACTTATTGGTACGAAAAAAAATTACATCATTCACGTTCTTTTTCCAAATCAAAAACATCGAATATTACCAACGCCGAATGTTATAAACGACTATCATTATCCCTATCGACGACGTCGTAGATTTTTTCTCTTGTTTTTCCTACATTAATATCTTCTATCTATCTTAGAATCTATTGCTGATCTGTATTATTGTCATCGAGATATTTATGGTATTCATTTATAAGTCTGTCCCCTCTTATTTTCCGTTTGGGGCCAATCGGATAGATGCGGGTATGTTGAAATTTTTCGCAAGCAGCTATACATCTTGTCGTGGTGCTATCTCTTGGTGAGCAGTCGACCACCCCAGTACTGGCCATAGAGCTAGCAACAAATAGAAGTGGCTGTGACAGTCTAGGTCTAGTCTAGAACGCTTTTTTCGAAACCTTTAGACAGACACAATTTTTTAAATTTCATTTTGGTTGCTGCGTATTTAAAAAATCATTGGTGTTCTGAAATTTTTTTACCGTTTGATGGCTAAATTATGGCCAAAATACACCCCGGAGTAATAATTGCCCGCCTTATGATTATACAACGCATGAATTTAAGTCAAGTTTTCCTAAAAATCAAAATCGGGACCACGTTAAATGTTTCATCAGAAGAGATAAGTATACGGGGCGTCAAAGAGAAGGCACTAATTTGGCATGGCTGATGTAAAATTAGGACATTAACTTACTGTTAAACGTAAGTATCTACTACCTGTAATTTCTTACTCAGGCCAATATAAATTTCAAGTTTTATTTCACATCTTAATTCCAAATGACTGCGTTTAACAATTCACCCTGTATACTTATCTCTTTTGCTGAGTATACTTAATTGTGATTTACTCTTATTTTGACTTTTCAAAGTGTAATAAACTCGTAATATCGTATGCAGGTATGTTATTTAATACTAAACGGTATTGATTATGTTTTTTTTTGCATTTATAGTGTTATGTTAAAGCATTGTACTTTCTAATATTTTCTATATCTTCATCCCCTCCGGTACCCCTCCCTTCTCAGCTAAAACCACTTGTGCCAATTTTCTTGGGGACTCCTTCCACTTTACTTGAGCTTCCACTTTCACCCGCCAAAATGACTTATCCATTCTAGACATTCAAATTATAATGGACTCTACATCGAGAGGCGTACGGGGTAGTTTAGCTTGGACAGTGGTAAAGACTCACGACATTTTGGTGTCGGATGAATGCGAGTATTTCGTGGTACATTTGCAGGCCTAAGAATTTCTTTTCCCACCATTTACTAATGTCTTGGTTGTAATGAGAAGGCTTAACTGGTAGCTCTCATTTTAATTTGATTTTTAACGCCTTTGACTGTAATTTATTTGAGAGGATCCGGGAAAAACATTTAAGAACATGCGCTGATTTTAGTGAGTAGAAAAACAAGAAATCTTTGTTAAAATCTAGTAACAAAACAAGCGGACTGTGGGCAGGTTATCTTTTTTAGTTATCTACAGCATTAAAATCAACCAGTTTTAATTTTAGTTTCCGCAAGGCAAGTTTGTCACAATCACATTACAAGGCTATTTTTTATAAGTACCGTCATAGGTATATAGAAGTAAAACAAGTTGTTTTGTTTGGCACTACAACATAAAAGTAGTGTTAAAATACACTAACTCTCTCAAGCTATAAAAATTACACTAATGCTAAAAAACCAGTAATTTTTTTTTGCTTATGCGTAACTGAATTAATTATTTGTAATAAAATTTAAAAACCATTCTAGCTTTAATGTTCAAATATATACTCCATGTATGACTTTACTAAAGTAATGTTATTTCAAAAAGAAGTATGTAAAAAGTTTCTTCTTCATCTAGATTTCAACCTCTTTCCTGTGTCAAAAAAAAAACAAAGAAAAAGTGCAATTTTCAAATTCCGAACACGGCGTCACTCGAGCAGGGTGTCACTGCACCAAGTATAAGGATTTTCTACACCAGTAAATTATTTCCAACCATCATAACTTTGGTCACGACCTTAGGCTGCGACCACACCGCGCGCAATAAATAACCAGCCTCAGGATCAGGTGTCACAACCTTCTTTATGTTTTTTCCCAGGCAATTTTACGAAATGATAAAAATCTTTACATATTTTGACGCTGTTTTACTGTTCCATTCTCAAATTACGCGGCAACATTATATAATACGGGGAACGTATGCAGGCTCTGAAAAGGAATGATAAAGTGATAAATTTGGGTCTAGTTAGGCATGTGGTTTGGTTGTTTATCATAGTCAGATTAAAGCACATAAAAAATTTAAAAACTTTTATTTACAATAGATAGATCCAACTTCAGTCGAACATCCAAGGGATAGCGGCATGGTGGAAATTGAATTGCTTGGTTTCATATATTTTTTTACTTCTGAATGTGACAAAAGTCTCATTTCTTAGCAACGTTGTTGTGATCCAGAATTCTTCTATTACATACAGGTATTTTTTACATTAGCCAACGTTTTCATATTCTTCCCATACATCTTATACAATTAATCAGCTTTCAAGTACCCGGTGTCTTACCTATACTTCGTTACCTAAGAAGAAAGTTTTAAAACAAAACAAACAGTTTTAAAAACTGTCACCTAACCCAGGTTTCCAGGCGTCACGGCGTCGCCGATTCTTGTAAATACGTCTGTAGATTTAGAGGAGCACCGTTTCACTGACTACCCGCACATACCCGCTACCGCACTGGGCAAAACGAGAATATATCGCTCGCTACGAGATTTAAGACTGTTTGGACCGAACAATAATGTCCAGCTTTTGTGGAAAAAGATAGATGGCATTGCATAGGTTAGGTAGAACGTACGTTTTTCTTTTGTGGCCAAATGAAACTTCATGGTATGCTCTATTATTAATAATATTTATGTTGGCGGCCTTTGTGTTATGAAGAAAAGATTTTGTGAGCAGACAAATAGGCTTTTATTTTGTCTGACGTGGAAGTAGTGCTTCTGTTGCTAAATGGATTGCAAAGGGATTTTCCTTTAAATAAATTTTCCTTGTAGTTACAATTCTAAGCCTAAGCAAACGAAGTAATTTGGTAGGTTTTCATTCTTGTTAAAATAAATTCAACTTTTTTTATTCAAACCAATACAAAGTTCTTAATTCAAAACCGATATCCCCATATCGGATTTCCGGCACCGATAAATCTGGTTCGTTTTTAATGTGATTGAGTGTTTCCAAATTACGTCGTCACTTCCTTAATATTTCAATCGAAAGGGGAATAAAATTAACCAACATAGAGTTCATATTTATTATGTGCCTGTAGAAATATACTATATGTTTTGTAAAATAGGTAGAGTGGTCGCAGTTTGGGTTGAATTTTTACAAATATTCTGGGAATATTTTTAAGGTAGTGTATTAGAATTAAATTTGTGGCCATTGCCCCACAACGGGGTATAATATGTACCTACTTGAATTATTATTTATTACTTTTATATGTGAAAATGGGTTATCATTTAATAGTTTCCTCTACTAAAATTTCTAATACTTATAGGTATCCTTTTGCAACAAGGACCAAGCACTTCTAACACTATTCAGGTACCAACATAATAGACCCTTCACATTCCATAGTGTTTAAATTGAGCCCTAGTAGGTGAGCGAGTGAAACTGAGCCAGCCAGCCGTGACTTGCACTGAAATTGACTATTATTCGTCACTTGAGTGTCGTGGGTAACTTGAGGCTTGTGAAATGAATTGCACCTCGTTTTATTAAGTAGGCTGATATAAAATTGTATATTTAGCTTTTTGGTCTGGAAAGTTTATTTGAATTTTTTCTGGTTTATGGAAGGAAACGTTGGAGATCTAAGATATTTATCTGTAAGTATTAAGTCTAAGTATTGAAAATCTTTTAAAAATGACCTTACCTTAATTAAATTAAAAAAATACACTCCTACATTTATTATTATTTAATATAAAAATGTCTAATTCTATTTCCTTAACGTACCAGTTTTTATTTCTCAATCAAAATATTTTTGTTTCCATCAAAAACTTTACCCATAAAAAACTTTCCTACATGTGTGATACAGTCATCATCGGTGTTTCCTCGAAGACGCCATTCTCTCGACTGCCGCGCCGCAAGCCGCGGCAACCCGCCCATAAACAACTCACTCACAACCGCACACCGCGATTTACGACCTCTCCCTCTAACACACCCATAACTCAGCCGAACAAAAGGGAAAGCTATAACGCTCATCGGTCCCAGCGGATAGTTTAATTTACACACACAGACGCAACAAAATGAGTTAGTATGCGATTCTTTTAGACGGTCCAGCCGAGAATTGCAGATGTTTTTTCAAATATCAAATGTTTTGAAATAAAATGTGTGGTTGTGGATACAAAGCGGAACGAGTTTGGTGATTTAGGACTAGGAAGTGTTTTTGAGAAGAAATCAATTAAAGAAAGCATCTGGGTTTTTTGGCTGAACTATGGAAGCCTTGTCCTCGGCGGCACCGCTACGTTCAAGTTCGATGTTGGCCACGAGTTTAATATTATTATCTCCCTCTAACACACAATTCCCAGATCGTAAATCTCGAAATGGCCGCATGTAGGTTACGCACGCCGTCCGCGCAGCTCGGAGGGGAGCGCATAAACTATAGTTTTCTCTGTTTTATTACGTGAATTAGTACGTGTTAAAGGAGAGGGGACTATGCTAGGAAATCAGCTGTTCGGGGCATGCTTTGAACATGCTGAGGAATGTAGCAAAGTAAAATGTGCTCGTGTGCCGTATTAGGTGTTGCTCTACTTGACAATATTTTTGAGTAAAATGCTTTATTTATTAAAAAAACGTCTATAGTAAAATAATATATATCAATATCTTATGATTATCATGCAGCCAAGCCACTCGATTAATATTTTGACGACCTCTGTGGTGCAGATACAAGACTGCTAAGCGGACGGTTCCGGGTTCGATCCCGGGGGTCAGGCCAATTTCGTCGAAATGGTTTATCAAAACTGCCTCGTGTCTAGGTGTAACTAGGTTTTTCCCCTAGTCCATTGTGTGGTAGGTAGGTACCTATAGAACAAGCCCTGCTTAGTTAAGGGCCACACGGTTGGTGTGTGAGTATGGAGATTTATTTATTATTATTATTTAAGTGCCTAAACCGAAAATAAGTTAACTTGAAATATTACTACGATTATTATTCTAGTAATTAAAGGACATTACTAACATACGTACCTACGTGGAACAGAATTTCATTTTTTTATAGTACCTTACAGTAGCTACATCTGTAGCATTGATTTATATATTTTTTTCCACAAAAAACAGCTTTGTCACCTCATATTGAGAGGTGATAGAAATATTCTGTTGCCCGGGGTAAGCCAGGCATTTGATAAACCTACGCACTACAGCAAGAGGCCAAAGATACTCATACAGTTGCATTGATTTTGACGTATAGTACCTTTTAAAAAACAATGAATGTCTTATTTTTGTGTCGAAACAATCAAATAACAGTAGGTAAGCGGGTAACATTTGTTAGTGACTCGTAGTAATAAATCAAAACTTTCTTATTTTTTACTTTCTTGTTAAAAAACGGGCACAAAATGTGGCAGTAGAAGTAGTCAGAATTGTTTATTCTGGTTATAAAAAAGGCATTTGTTTGAGCTTTACCATTTTTTGTTATAACCTTGACCCAGTTTTATTTATTTAATACTAAATAACTTTATTTCTTTGTTAGTTTTCTAATAGAGTTGTAAAATAATTGCGGATAAAGTTCTAAAAAATAAAATGTGGCAATAATTTAATAAAATAAAAAATAAACTTGCTCATATAAAATCCCTTGTAGTATTGAAAGGGATGCTTTTAATAATAATAAATTCTTTATTGCAGGCAAGAAACCCATATACAAAATATTATAATAAACATGAAATTGTACATGAAATTTTTATAATATTAATAAATTAAAATAGATTAAAATATCTATTTAAGTCATTTTGACGACTTGTTTTATACAATTTAGAAATCATAGAAAAGTCATATCTAAATTAATCTTATGATATACCTAAATAAGTTTTGAGTTTATCCTCTAGCCAAATATAATTATTTCTTAAAATAAAAAGATACAATAATGAATACTAGTTTTCTTAGTAAAGATTAGTTAGGGGTTAATTTTTTGTGATTAATTATAAAATATGGTATTAAAACGTTAAATTGTATTTCAACTTGATTTACAAAAATAAAATACATTCTAGTTTTTCAACAACATCACCCAATTTATCTTTCAGATGTGTTGTTAAACTTGTCAACATCATTTGTACATTTTGTTGTTTATTAAACGGCGTCACAGGACATTTAGGCCTCCCCCAGGCTACAATAAAGAAGAAAATCAAAGTTACTGAGTGTCTCTGTATCGTTTTGGAGTCTCTCTATTCTTTTCCATACCAAGCGATTTCTGGTTCATCTTCCCATACGGTAGGTTGGCGACTTCTGTTTCTTTTCCCATAAATAAAATACATTCTAGTTTTTCGACCACATCACCCAATCCATCTTTCAGATTTGTTGTTTAACTTGTCAACATCTATGGAATTCAAATACTAAATCGGTGTTTTTGAATCTGAAAAAACTTTGATACTTATTTATTTTTGTGTACTAACATAAATGAAATGTCTCAAAATTAGAGTAGGTAGGGCATTGGGACTGACCATCATTTTTATTTTTTGTTGTGGCTAAAAAGAGAAATGTAATATAAGATTATTTCATTAATAAATTAAATTGATATGGTTTTTGTGATTACACAGATATAAGATGGGAAACATTTAGGTAAAAAGAGTTTCTTGTGCATATTAATTGTATTTGCATGTTTTTTGATGTGAATTTCTTGGCAATTACCTACATTTAATTCACAAAATTAACATAGTTTATTTTTTTATACCTTAACCTGCAGCTTTCTAGATTGACTCAATGAGTCAATATTTCGAATTCTCCTAGTTTCATATCCAAATAGCTCTCTCTTTGATCTACCAGCTGAGGTAGTGGGTAAACATGACTTTCACCTTAGAACTGGCAAAATATAAAAATAAAATAAAAAATAGCGTTTATTTGTCTTTCCAAATATTTTTGTACATTTTGTGGTTTATTAATTAATTAAAAGGCGTCACAGGACGAAAGGCCTCCCGCAGGCTTCAGTTAGAATAAATTCAAAGTTACTCAGTGTCTTTGTAGGAGAACTGGCTCTAGTTTTTTTCCATTCTAAGCGATTTCTGGCGATTGTCTCCCAATTTGGCCCCACTGTCCCATTTTTGAGCTCATCTTCCCACCTGGTAGGTTGGCGACTTCTGTTTATTTTTCCATATCTAGGGTACCCGATGGTGATTCCTTAGCTGAATAATAACTGTCTACAATTTAGATAAAATACATTCAAATCTGAAAAAGTATAAAGGTATATTTTCCATGGCGTGAGTAATGTTATGATAAGCCACCGGGTGATTTCGTCAACCTTCTCCAATCTCTAACCATCATCAAACCATTTATTACTCTTATACTCTTCTCGTATTAACAAATAAAATGAAAAGTTCATTCTATAAATGGATAAGAAACAATTGAAAAAATATCAACACTGCATTTTCTAACTTCATAACTTGATTTTACACACAACATATCTAAAACCCTTTATTAAAGGGAATTAAACAATAAAAGTAACATTATAAATAACAAAAAAAATATAACTATCCGCTTCCTAAAGATCTCTCTACATCTCGGCAACTCACACACTTCTAACGTGAACAAATTGCCGAATCAGGATCGAGAGTGGGGAACAAGATGGCGGCGTTCACGGTGCGCTGTGATTGGTTGTTCTCCGCTCCAGCCATTCGTTTGGGTACTGGAGCTTCAACAATAGACTGACAGATCTTTTGTTAAACATCATTTATATTATTTTATGCAGTTGCAGTTCAGTTATTGGGTGCAGTAGGTGAAATATTTAGTTTTGACTGTGTATCAGTGTTTAAAAACACTGTTAATATCTTAAAATCATAAATAATATGGGAAGTTGTGTCAAAGTTATTTTCTATGTAATATATTTTTTATCTTATTCAGTAGATAGTCGTGGTAATATATAGTTACAAATTCCAGTTTCTGCAGATTTAAAACGTATTTTATGTTTAATAGTGTAACAAGAATGCATTATGTGCTTCCAAGCAAAAAAGAAAGTCCAGTAATGGCCGTCCTAACTTGGGTTTATAGAGAAGAAAAAGACAGGGATTTTGAATTCCTACCTAATTCTTTTAAAGCACTTTTATGTACCTACATCAAAGCATAACTATAGCTACGTATTATTTTTAAATCAAGTTTTAGTAGAATATGGTGGTATCACATTTTATGTCATATAATATATCGATACATCCGTAATTTTTGGATTATGGCATGGAACCAAACTTTTTTTAAGTCGTTTTTCTCTGCTATGCCTCAAGTTTTTTCGTGTTATGTTCTCGAAATACCTTTTATACAGATTCTACAAAAACATAATGCTAAAAAAAGGTAAACCATTTTTCAGTCATTCTTGTTTGTAAAAAAATTGCTATACCTACAGTCAGTGTTTTTTTTTCGACTTCACATCATCATTAAGTACTTGTCCGCGTTACAGTTGTCTCGCTCATGTAACACGAAATAGCGGCGGGCAGAGAGCGAAAGCAGTACCTAAATTTTCTTACTGAGCTTTTGAATATATAGTTTCTTTGAATTGCTAACAAAATAAATTTTATTTTTATTAAAATAATAAATTGGCATATAAAATAAATGTATACCTAAATCAACCTTTCGTTTTTTTATTATTTACCATCGAAAACCCAAGTAGAGCAACACAACCTGCAAAAATATTGGTATGACCGTCTGACTAGTGCATCAACGCCACGAAGAAACTTTACGAGTTGCGTCCCGAGCCGCGTTCTCAGCAACCGCCGCAATCCCAATTAATCGGCTCGATTACCGTTGTCTTCGTCAATGGTGGATGGATTAGTGCAGGGTGGTGTCGTACTCGGCCGCGGATCTGCGGGGTGCGGCGCGCCGGCGGGCGGGGGGGGGGGGGTCGGCTCCCTGATCGTAAACCATCGGTCGGCACATTCTACTGACTCGCGCCTTCGCAACCACGCGTTGCGTAACACCGCCATAAACAACGCGACACTTACCCACGTGTGCGAAGCCTTAATGCCGGTCCCCTAGTGTACGCACTCTGTGTAGTGAAGTTGCTATGGCGCGGCTCAACTCGCCGACGGCTTTTCGGCGCCCGGTTTGAGGTAAGTTATGCCCGAATACCCCGGACCCTGTAACTTGGAGTTAGTTCGGGCACACTGACATACATTTTGGTAGACGTGCAGAGCAGACTTAGAAATAGCCTAAACAGCTGTGCGCGTCGATTTAACTATCGGGCATTCAAACGACTCTACCATAAAGTGTATAGGAATCCAATTAGATAGGTTAATAGTTGAGGTCAACCGTCTGTAGTACCGTAAAGTTAATCTCAGATCGATTAATTAACTATCACAATTAAATTGCTTCGTTGTAAAACTTCGTTACGTAGATTATTAACCCTAACTCGAGTAGTAAAACTAACTGTGAGTTAGTTCTGTGGGTAATAAATTTAAACTGGTTAAGTTATAAGTTTCAGAGAAAAACTACCGAGTTTAATTTTAATGAGGTACTTAAATCATACATTTTAGTAAGAAAAGGTAATATATTACATTGTTTCTTATTTAATTATCTTAATATAACGATGTCATAAAATCACACTTCTGAATAGGTTGTTTATACAAGTAATGTCGGGGAAAATTCTTCCGAAATACTTCGTTGTATAACTATGATAGTACTTTATACCTTTATAATACACATTTTTACACCTTTCTGTGATTACTTAGAAAAGTTAGTTATAACTAAGGCAATTAATATTCACTTTGGTAAAAAGTAAAACGTTTTATGTCTCTACTTACTTACTTCATGTTAATAGGTTCGATAAATATTAATAAAAGTACCTAAACATTCAAGGCTATTTTTGTTTTGAGCATTTGAGACAAACACAAAAAATAAAGCAAGTTGATAATTTGTATTTATTTTTGTTCTTTATCTGTCAAATGATGTACTTTATACTTATCCTTCTTAAAATTCTTTTTTTAAGCTCAAAAATACCTATGAATTAGTTTATTATTTATAGGTAGTTAATTAATTCTTTATTTGTTTTAACTGCATAAAACCATATAAACCTTTCATTTCAACATGAAGCGAATAATTTATCATTTTATTTACTATAAAAATTTCCTTTTCTTTAATGTAAGAAAGTTAGCATATCATTTATTAATTATACTCAACTATGGAATAATACATTTCAAATAAAATGTAATTTATGTATATTTTGCAAAAAATCTGCAGCCATATTTTAATTTATGACCGTGGTAATTAGGTGCTAAAAGTGCTATTAAAATAACTTGCGCCTATTTTTATTAATAATTAAAAAATAATTAGTTCGCCTTCTTGCGCAAAAATATATATTTTTTTATTTTGTTCAGAAGTTTTTATTCTTTTCTGCAAATTTAAATTAATGCTTTAATATTTATATACAATTTTGATTATTTTTTTTTAACTTTATCTCCAGATATCATTATATATTTTGTAGGAAAAATCAATTTAAACTTTTCTAACCATAAATTGTTTTTCGTTATACCTACTATTGTTTTTAAAGATCTAACAGTATTGCATTTAACCAAAACAACGTTAAAAATAATAAACTTTTTTATTCATAAAACTTTGAATGCAAATATTCAAAAAACTTAATGCTACATAGCTAATATTATAATCGTAAATTTTGTATGAAAAGTAATAACTCTTAGTATATAATTTTTCTTAACTAGGGGAGCGAGGGGCTTGTTGTAACAGTTTTCAGTAAAACTAGTATATCTTGAGATCTATTGATTCAATTTCTACCAAATAAAGATTGATGCATACTGTAACTCTTCCTCTACCAAATCAAGTAAAAATAATATCATAACTATTGGTCATTATTTAACAATCAATTATTTTCTAAAAGAAGTGCGGTGTTACAACTTACCTCGTGCTTGGGGCAAGTTGTAACGTCTACCGGGGCAAGTAGTAACGACAATAAAAAACGACATTAATACCTCTAATCATTTATTCTTTATTTATTTTTAACAAAATTGACATCTTTCCAAAGTAACGAGTGGTAGAGTCTAGCTGTAGGCTCTGTCTGCAGCGATTGCTGGGCTGACTCGACCGGTGAAATACCACCGTCGCACAGGAAACCGACGTGAAGTAGGAACGATGTTCCTGCGTTTCGTTCGGTGAGTGCGGTATCCGGTGCCCAATTTTATTTATTTATTTATATATTTTCTTAAAGGTCAGCAACACACCCCCAACACCTACAGTGTTGAGGGTAGTCATGGGCGGCGGTGATCACTTACCATCAGGTGACCCGCATGCTCGTTTGCTACCTATATTACATAAAAAAAAAAAAAAAAAAAAAAAAAGTAAGTATTATGTAATTCTTATCAAAAATCAACTCAAATGCACTTTTTTGTAATCAACGCTTAAAAATTAAGTAATTAAGAGTTTTATTTAGTTAATCACTACTTATAATCATGATAGCACTTTTAAATCACAGTAAGTAATTAAATTATTTATTTCTAATACACTCTATCCAATCTTTTATGTTTGTATCTGTGTAAGCTTCACCACATACCAGACAATGCATGTTGTAACATGTTACAACAAGCCCCGGGATTTTGTTACAACTAACCCCATGGTATGATTTTTAACATTTATCAAGATAACTATTTAAACAATTTAGCAATCATAAAAACTGTTACACAATATCAGAGATAGATAAATTTGAATGTAAATAAGATGTAGAAAATTTGAAAATAGGCAATATTAAAAACACAAACCAAAATTTTACGACAGTACAATTTTATATCACCTGGCAGAAATGAAGGGAATGCTCACATTTGCTCACTGCGACAACCGGCGGAACACTGGCTATGGCAATATGATGTGATGTGGTTTATGGGTTAAATCGAGTCAAAGATATACGTTAATAGTGTTGAAGATCCTGGTGAAAAGAGCCTGTTACTACTTACCCCTGTAACAACAAGCCCCTCTCTCCCCTACATATTAGTCCACTAAACTCTAATTAAAACTATTCATGATATGAATTTTTAAAGCAAGCACCCGTAATATATTAGACTGTAATATCTTAGACTTCTTTATTATTCTTTTGTTACGAATGCTAAAGTAAATTTTCAAAAAACTTAGAAAAAAGTATTTAATGAATGCGATTGTTAAGAAAGATAAGAAAAATCATTGAAGCTTGCTAGAGACATAGGAAGCGTCGGTTATTCTACCACCACCCGTATATAAATTAAACATTACAAACATTTATACATTTTATTTAATATAATAAAAACTTGACCTTGCTGTATTCTTATCTCAATGTTATATTCCAACAGCGGTTTTGATCTGCAGCGCAGGAGTTTCAAACTCGGTTACATTTGAAATGCATCTCATGTCTGCGACCATATTTGTTTTATTTCACATCAGCATGCTTGTTAGATCTCAATCTCTATTCACTGATGCTGTCCCAGTATTATTTACCTTTAAGGTATTAAAAAGCACTTTTGTATGAGTCAGATTTGCTTGCCTTCGTGATTTGGGCCTTGATACTGACCTAAAATACAGTTCCTTGAACCTATACACGTAAGGATTTATTTAAACAAGGTGTGGCTTAGCATGAGATATTAGAAATTTAATATTTCCTACGATTAATCAGAGTCGATTTAGTTGCTAATAGTGAAGTCGAAATGAAATATAGCGTTGTAATTAAAACAAATGTTGAACAACCAATAAATGATGTAGTAGGTGTTAATGGTAATAACTGTCTGCTAGTGATTGGCAGATTTGATGTAATCACATAATAAAAAGCTATAATTATAATAATCACATTAAAGTCAGATTAACTGCTGATTGATGGGTGTAGTCTTCCTATTGACAAGAAGCACGCAAGTGATTTCCCGCTATTACAATGTAAATTCAAAATAACTGAACCTCAACGAACATTGAACAAAAACTGCAAAGATTTCACATTTCACCTGCCGCTTCTACACGTATTTCGACCTGAGGGTTCCGAATATTCTGCTATTATCCCCCAATGAAAAAGGATGTGACAAATTAAAGTATATTAGGATTCGTCGTTTTATAATCGAGTGTTGTATCTTCAATAAAAAGTCTTGAAGCTAAATTCATGTATGTGTCTACTGCAGCGAGCATGAAATTGTCTTCCACGCGAACATAAATTATCATCCTAATGGTTTAATGAGTGATTCCGATAATACTTTAGTTTTTGCGACTCGCGCGCAAGTGTCGGTAGTAGCAGCGGCGTGCGCTGGCGCAGTCGTTATTCCCATAAAAGTCAAGTGAGGAACGCATCTGCTTCCATCGAATTTGATTATGGTTCATGTTTATTTATTGCTTTATAAACGTTTTTCATTTGGTAAGCTAATACTTGCTGCAAAATGTTGCAATTTCATTTGTGTTGTATTTGTATCGACCTGTTTATCTTAATGCGTTTATTTTAATTTTGTTAAAAACAAACAATGAAATTGGTATCATAAATATTTAATTCGATTGATTACCCGATTATGAATTCATGTCACACGCAGTCGGTTGTGCGGTATAAAATATTTAATTTCTGCAAAAAATCATCGACGGATAACAGACATTACGGTGTAACAGGTGAACGGTTTACCTCCCGCACGGTTGTGGAAAAAAAACAAATAGTATCAGCGAGTAAAGAAATATATGCAAGAATCGATCGAACACACGATCATATCTCCTTGAAATACGTCGGGAAAAGACAAATTGCACTCACTTCAAATGTTTGAACGTCCCTGCACCGGAATAAGCAAATAGCCGATTGTTCGCGCAATCCCTTCCGAATCCAATCCTTAACTCCTATATAAGTCATAAAAGCGAAAGTGGCCTGGCACTAACGGCTATAAAGAACCATAAACTTGACCGTAAAGCACTGTGTTCCATTTAAATACACATAATTATCTTAGAAGCAATAAATATACCTTGCACGGAGTGTGTTGTCTATATTTTATATTAACTTTAACGTCATCATCAACTGCAGTTTGGATAAAATTGACATTTAAAATGCAAACTTAATGCATGAAGTTTCGAGTACTTATCGAATTAATCACATTTAAAAAGCAGCTTGTTTAAGTATTACTGTCAACACATTTATTCAGTTTGACTTAACGAGATAAGAAATTGATGTTAATTAACAATTTTGAGTGCTGTAATTCAATATAATTAAATTGTGCTTTTTCATGTAATCACTGTAATAATTAATTAAATTATTGTTATTAATTTATATAAAACATCGTAATAAAGCTAATTGAATTTGACAGATTAACGACTGTAAAGAAATAATAGGACGGTAAGCTTCAAGAATCCAGGTGGTGATTGTTGTTGCAGTCGAAGAGTACAGAGAAAGCAGTAGATAATTAAACAAATCTATAATTTAGAGATGTGTTGACCTCAACATAATGAATGTGTCGGTCGTAAACGACTAAGTCAAGAGACATTAATGTCAATAAAAAAGCAATAAAGCCTATTAGCCATCATAAACTTCATCGCATCTGTTCAATAGCTTGTTTCGCGTACAAATAATAGTTATGATAGGATTAAAATGTTACATTTATAGATTTTTAATCATATGATTGATGACTGCGATTAAATTATGTTCTATGACTGTTATTACGTTAATTGCGTCTATGATTTGTTTTGATTTGTGATATACTGTTATTGTTTTAATTTTATCCTTATTAAAAACTTCTCTAATTAATTCTTTCTATTTTACATAATCGTCACCCTAATATTTTCTATGCTGTTTTAACCAAATTACCTATATTTCATTATATGGTCCCGTTGCCTGCTCATGATTAGATATTTTATTTGTGAAGTCGTAAATTCACGTGTCAATGATAAGAAATTTCAGATAAAGAACACGGAAACGAACTTTTGTTGTGTAACTAAAATAAAACTATAAATTATCACAAGGTGTTTTACGCACCTCAAAATTCTTTGGCCACAAACATTGAAAACATTATTCTGGATCTATAGGGTCTATTGTATTTAAAATTACCATAATAATTGCATACCTGTGTCTATAAGCAGGTATGGTTGTAAAATTGTCTTCATCAGAATTCATTTTGTCGATTTGCGCAACATTATTGTCGCTTGCTATTGTTTATGGGCATGCGCAGAAGACCTTTCTTTTTTTCAAGTTAACGGTCTTTGGAACTGTTTTTCTATAACGGTCCAACAATGTTTTGGATTTGCATCTTTTCTCTAATTTGCAACACAATGCTCGGGATGGATTCTTTTATTTGCGCAAAAAAACAGGATTTTAGTATTGATGCAACTATTACTGTTAGAACACTTGTAGGAACATGTGTTGACTTTCTAAAGCTACTGTTGTACAACTTTTGTATTGTTTTCATTGTTTTAAATTTTAGCACAGTTGTGTTTTGCTTTACGACAGTCAAATAAATAGTTCGGTGTGTTTTTGTAATTTCTTTAGACAGAATACAGCTAGGCATCTATTCTGTTACCCGGCACATAATTTTGGAAGCTCTCTTTAACCCCATTTTAAAGTTGAGTCGATCGCGGCCTGCGCGTCGTCGATGTAAAGTAACGCTTGCTGGCTTGAAAATTGTAATATTTCAAAATTACTCAGGAGTAGCGTCGGTTTGAGTTATGTGGGAAGTTAGCGGGGGGGTGTACCTCACACCCTGGACTTGTTTTTGAACTTCTGTTACTAAGTTTGATCAAAATATACTCTTGTGACGCCCCTTGTTTCAGCTTATGCAGGCTTGATAAGTTCGCTAATTTATGTGTGTTTTGTCCAAATTTTTTGGTGCGTTTTGATTTATTGCTCGGCAGTTGGATTTAGAGAGTCAATTTGTTCGTTTTACGTTTGATTAATGGGGGATGGAACTTGAAATATTAATAGAAATAACTTTGAACGCGCCAAATGTGCCAATAAACCCATTAATTTTAGTTCAAAGCTTTCCGCGTTTCGTGAAAGTGCTTGCTCTTCCTATTCGCGTATTACGGCATATGATATAGGGCTACGTACTTGCATGTGTGCATAATGTGTATATAATTCATTCTGGAGGCCGCACGTGGTTGGGACCATGTGAGAAACCGGTCCTGGTCAAGCCTAGTAACCTCCAAACGACTCAGGGAATGCATCGGATGCCGTGGCTCGCTCTTAGTGCTTCTTTTGTTATATTATGTGGGAAAAAACGATTCGTGTGACAAAACCCGCGAGGTTTTGCTGCTAGTGAAACTGTTGTGTGAACGATTTTTAATTATCAGTTTTTTACTTCCTTGATAATATCTTTTAATTACTTGCTGTGATACTCACATTAGAGTCACGTATTACTTTTTTATATAATAAAGCAGTTGTATAAAATCCACGGCAATTAGTACAAAACCGAGTTAAAGCCAAATAACTGCAGGCGAAAATTGAAAACGCCAGCAAACTTCGAAGCCGCTTGTAACCGCACCTGTTAAACTTTGTACAGAAACCTGAAGTATTTCCAACTCTTAGAATACTCGGCTAAGAGTCCTCTTTAGCAAGATCTAAGCCGCAAAACCTTCGTATGTTTATGTGTTTAGTTTAATTCATTTGTGGCATCGGCGCCTAAACTACAGTCTACTTTGTTTGGTAGAATAGTTTTGAAGTCTAATTTTGCTTAAAATTTTGAAGTGAAACATTTTTTTAAAAGTAAATATACTAACGGCTACTAAAATAAAACTATGTCGCAATCGTTTGATAAATAGGTTAATAATTTGCAAATTTTATGCAATATTTTTCAAAAATAAACATAAATTTCTAAGCTCTATCACCCTTGAATAAAAGTCACAAATCAAATAGAATTTGTTTGTTGATTGCAACGTGTTTGTAAGGTCACTTCGGTTGTATAAATAACACAATATAAGTCCGGTCTTGCACAATGACAAAATGTAGGTTTAATTATTGCACTATAATAAACATTTATACTGTCATCCAAACAATTTCACTACAAATTTTATTCAGCTCCGTCTCTACAAGTATTCAAGACACAAATACTTGCCTACAAAGCATTAAACTAAAATCGTGCGAACATCCTTTTTTGAACAGATCTTATTTGTACAAAACAGAAGCAATTACAGTTAATTATTTACTTTAATTAAGCTTTAGAGTTATTTTATGAAGCATTTAAAGTAAAAAATTGCTTGCAAATAGTTGCCTATATGAAGCTTCCGTTCGATGTTCGTATGGGAGTTCCAATGTAGGGTCACTGTACTTAATATGAGACGCTGTAAAAAATATGGGAATTATAGTTTATACAAGCTTTGTCCAAGGACTAGTGTCTTCAGTAAAACGGTAGCTTCAACGGTTTTTTAAACGGTAGGCGTTGAAACCTAACTAAAAAGTTATTCTAAATTAGTTTTTCGGTGCCAGCCAGAAAAGTTAATAAATAAACAATATACAATACATTTGGAAATCTAACTATTTATAATTTGTATCCGGCTTACATTAAAGAATGCTATTGTCTTCATCTATTAGCTACCAAACATTTACGACCCTCGACAGCCATAGATTGTAAGGTTACACAAACCTGCATCGTCTATAATTGGTACCGACACCCTAAATAAAATTCAGTAACCGCTTTCTAGAATTTGAGCCATGCAACTCGGAGGTGCCGGAAAAACGCCGACAATTCCATAAAAATGCTTAAGCCGCTAAGAAACCTGCTAAGGAATGCAACATTCCACTTACATCGACATAAACCAAACACAAACTAATTCAAACCATAACACTAATGACATCGAGTTCGATTTGTATCGAACGGATATTGACACTTACGTCATTGTGATACTGCATCGTAATTAATACAAGTTTTTGTTTAGAACACCGCGCGGAGATCAAAAAATTGAGTCGGTTTCTGCCGTATTTTTAAATAGGTGCTAGTTTCGATTTAGTCAAAACCGATTGGTATCTTCTAGAACGCTCTATGACTGACCTTAGCCGCTCTGTACAGAAGTCACTTTAACAATTCTTCTTGAATTACGAAATTGGGTTTTAGTCTGTTATGACGATACGAAAACATGAAAAAACATCAGTTACAGCAATTTAACTCACTCGTTTGCGGAGCTTCTTATACTTAAGACTAGATAAAGCTTAACCACTGCTCAAAGTCTCCTCATATTGGATATACCAACTTCTTTCATCCAAACCTTATTGGCCTGCCACTGGCATTAATTCTTTTTTAATTTTTCGGTGCCAGAGTTTAAAAAAGTGTATTATTTCCATAAAATATTCCAAACAACCACCATATTAAAAGCCACTGAAGAACTGACAACTTACGTCCAAATAAAGAGAGACAGTAGAAGGTGCCAACGTTTTTAGTCACTTTTTAACGTAAAGTTTTGCAATTGAAATTAATTTGTATTACCATATAACCATAACTGAGTTTATTTGAATATGCCGGGTAATATAAACTAGTAAAAAAATTACAAATATGGGCTCTTAGATAATATTGAAATGCTTCTTAATGTATATTATAATTTCAATGACAATATTTGTGAACTAATTACTAAAAACAAGCTGAATAAGAAAGTAGCAGTGTATATTTTACAAAATAGAACTTATTTATTGACATTAAAACTCAATTTAAATCGTAAGTTGTTAAAAAAATATCTATCCATAAAATGTAGTCTGAAATATGGATAAATTGACCGAATTAAATGCCATAGTAAACTTAAGCATTGACTTGATTACCATATGAAATTATTGATTGCGATAGCCACTTAAATATGCTAATTAACGTACTCTAAAGACTGGGTATAGATAAATTTATAGCAGTACCAACATATTTTTATAATTACAAAAACCTTAAAGTGTTAGTTTGTAAACATAATTCTATGTTTTCTTATTTCAACACATACGACATACGCACAAGTGATAGTTTAAAATACTGGGCTAAATAACTATAATAATTTTCCGCCAATTCAATTACAACGGATAATGTCAATTGTAAAAGTCAACCATTTTTAAATAGATGAAAATAGAACTTTGAAAAACCTAAAGTGTTTGGTATAAAGAAGTTGAAAATATAGTCTGGTTTTAATATTTTAGGCGGTTGACTTTGCCCATAAGATACATTTGTAATAAGCAATTAAAAAGTTTATTCAACTTTAATTATAAGAAGATGATCACCAAGCTTACAAGCGTGGTTTGGTTCAGTAGTCCTTAGACGCGATGCAATCTCTACATCGATTCGATTGTTAAGTTAAGCAACGTCGGCCTCACTCACTCCGAGGATGGGTGACCGCTAGAAGATAGTACTGTATCTCAGACTAGTTTGTTCTTTGGAAGGCACTATTAGTGTCTGGTTCTGTTTATTTTTCTTATTTAAGTTAGGCTTTTTCCTCGTCTAGTTAAGACAGGTGCACATTGGTCTAGTTTTCTTCAAGTCATATAGGACGACTCTCAAATTCTCTTACCAGATCAATACAAATTAATAGGCCATATTCATCACACACAAAAACAAATGAGCTCGAGCTTACGTCATCAATCGAAGGTGTTGCACCTTCGAAAACAAAAGAGTGGTAGAAGTCTAGCTGTAGGCTCTGTCTGCAGCGATTGCTGGGCTGACTCGACCGGTGAAATACCACCGTCGCACAGAAACCCGACGTGAAGTAGGGACTATGTTCCTTCGTTTCGTTCGGTGAGTGCAATGTCCGGTGCCCAATTTCTCAAAGGCCAGCAACGCACCCTTAATGCATATGTAATTGTGGGTATATATGGTCGGCGGTGATCATTTACCATCACGTGACCGGCTTGCTCGTTTGCTAGCTTCTATCAAAAAAAAAAACAAAAGACAAATTTAGATTCCCAGCCAGGGTTCAAATGAAAGAAGAGGTTGAACAGTAGCTTATAAATTGGCCATTCTAATACGGATACCACTTGTACTTGCTATCTACAGATTCCTAGCACTAAACACTGTCTGTCTGTTTATCTATCTAGGTATCGCAGCTGACAATTACTGAGTCATTTATAATGGGAACGAGCCATAGGCCGACCTCGCTATTTCAGTGAGCAAGGAATTTGTTGCTTTTTGATTTGTACTGTACTTGAGGTCAACCTATACTCTTGCGAAAGAAACAAGAAGTTTGGCTTAGAAAGTTAAAGATTCATAGAAGTTTGGCTTAGAAAGAGTCATTGAGTAGAAATGAAGGGCTTGTAAATAAAATTGATATCTGATTTTAAACTTAAAAAAATATCATATTCCCGATAATACTTAAAAAAGCCCGTAATAGAATACCCAAAAAGGTTTAAAGTAAACATATTTGAAATCGAATAAAACTATTGAATCTTTCCTCAACTGTACCTTATTTAACGTCTCGGTTTAAGGTATCGGTGAAGGCTTTTGAAGGACGTAAACCGGATAAGTTCTATGGGAAGTTAACTAAAGTTTAAATTGATTTTGCGGTTAAAGTGATAATTTTAAACTGGTTTGTTACTTTTATATTATAATAAGGAAACACTAAATAACTATATATATTTTTTCATCTTTGACTATAAAACATAAAAAAATTCTTCCAATTATTATCCAAGGAAAACCACTTAATTAATCAATTATCAATAACTTACTCATAATAAGAGCCGTTCTAATATCGATTGCTATCACTATCGATTTGATATTTCGATCTCAAAGCTTGATAATCATGTCAACAGATATGATAGACGGTATTGCTCTAAATACAATAAATGTCAATGAAATAACTCTTGAATCACTTATTTAATTATAAAATATTGCTATTTAGCTATAAATATTGATAATTTTACAAGCATACAGAAAAAAAATGGAACATTGTAAATTTTGCTGCCCCTACTACCTGAAACATTTGATTGATGAAACTTTTTTTTAATAAAAAAATATCATTAAACCTGCATTTCAAGATACTTATTTTAAACTAATAAAATATTTCTAAACAAATAATAAAGTAACACAACCAACTTATTTATAAGATGCAGGCGGCTATTTTCAAAGGGACTACAATTAGGGCTTTCACTCAAGTCTAGAATAGCGGCAGAAACACCATTGATTGATAGCTAAAAGGCTGCGCTTGCGTCGAAATTAAAAAACAATGCCCTAGAACACGGTTGCGTTAACTTTGACTTACAATTAGGGACATAGCTACATTTATCGTGCTAAGGGTCAGATTTAATAAACGGTTAGTTGAATTTGTTAGAGTAGACGTATATTTAAGTTAAGATAATCAATGAACTGACTGCAATTAATTTAAATTCGTTTTTGTATCGATAAAATCATAAATCTTTTCTCAGCCAAATCTTGAATTCGATCATCAATGCAAATAAACGTGATTGTACCAACACTAAAATGTCATAACTTCATTAAACATACAATCAACAACACTATAATTACACACAAACTCATACGCAGTCAGAATGAAATAATTTTAATTTTTGGCACTTGCTTCGGAGTGGCAAAAATGTACTTCTCAACTCTCCTACCACAAAACCGCGCTTTACTTTTACTGTCGTGTTTCGGTCGCGTTTTTGTACTGAGAAAAGTGGTTGTCGTCGATGGTAGAGATTTGGAGAGGGTTGCATAGTGAAGGGGCGCGAGGGCGAGTAATGTTATGAGCAAGCCATTATTGTCTCGCTCCATACCGTAAAACATTACATAGTCGTCCCAAACTGGGTATATCTACGGAGTTGTAATACTGTTATATTTTTAAATCTTTAATATAAAATTTTGATAAAAATAACACGAAAATTGACAATAAAACTATGTGTGTTTTTGATAAGTAGAAAAAGATCTTAATTATTGTGTTAATGCATTTGTTTATGTATATCAAACAAATGAACGAACGTATATGTACTTTTCCGAATGTATTAGAATTAAAACCAAATATAAATCAATTCAATTGCATTAGCTCTCTTCCTGGATGTTATTATTAATTGTTTGACCCAATAAAATAATTATTAGGAAGTCACAACAAAGAGTGCAATAAATAATACAGAGGCTCACATATATTTTTCAAAATCTACTTATGTGCTGAGTGCATTTATTTCAGTAGGTACCCTTCAAGATCTTTGATTGGAGTTTATTTTCGAAGGTGGTTTTAACAACTCTGATTATATCTTAAGGATCGTTTAGGATCATCCAATGAGCGTTTTGCCGAACAGCAGAAATATGCTTTCATATTGTAGGAGTATAAAAGAGTTATCAATAAGTTTTACCACTTTGTAGACTCGGGTATGATCGCCGATAATTTCCATTCATTGTCTTTGATAGTTTATTCGTTTTTATTGTTCGACGTTTAAATTCACCGGTTTTATAGAGTTGTTTTATTGAAAACGTATTCTATCAGATTAGATGATGATTATTGTATTATGTATTTGATAATTATTGGATTTTGACAACATAATGTCGAGTAGAGTTATCAGAATTAAAATTTTATATATCTATGAATGCAGAAGCTAAGTTTGTTACTACAATTTACTTTACAGCCTTTATACATCTTTAACAGTATAACTAACAATATTAATGTCTGCTGTGACAGCGCCCGGACTACATTCACAATGCAACATTCGTCAACACTCGGACATTCAACCCTGATATATGTATGTATATATACACCACACACACCGAAAACAAATCTCCCTGTATACCGTAATTTATAGACAATATAGCTTAGAGTGACACAAATAAAAATACAGGGTGTTCCACACAAAATAACAGCAGATGTAAATATAGTTTGAAATGTAGAGCTTTCTTCGCTGGACTGTCGTAGCTTCCGCCATTTTGAATTTATGGCGTTTTATGAGATGAAGTATGTTCGTATTTGAAAGCTTGGGTAAATTATTAAGTTTGGTTATAATAGGTGTATTCAAATATGTATAGCTTTCGTAACTATTTCAATTTAATAATAAGAAAATAACTAATTAGAAGTTAGGTCTGTCTAATAGAAGTAATATATAACTAACAAAAGATATTTGTATCTATTTCTGTGATCTTCATCAACCAATCACGGCACGCCGAGTAATTATAGGTCCGTTCAAATTAGGAATGATGTTGCTCGCGGGTACTAATTGAAAATAGAAGAACTAATAGATTTATTCCTGGCATCCTAGACAGATGTTCTGTCGACACGTTTATTAACAAACTCACTGTATTTACGACGCAACCTTTCACCAACATACGTATTTTTGGTAAAATGATTTTAATCACACCTTGTTATGTGACAGGTGGAACAAATTGCATTAACACAAAAACAGCGTTAATGACAGTTGTAAGAAGAACATAATCTGTCATATCAAACAAATTAAATGCCTCTAAAATTCGAAAAGGCTCCCCCAATAATAATGCTTATGCGCTTCGCTCCGTTGCTTATCCTGATGTTCGCGTATATCTTCCATCTCTGTCTACCCTTATATTATCTATATTTCTATCTCTTTCATTTAGCCGACTGAAGCCGATAAGTCGGAATGCGCCGGCTGCCATTAGAGTTGAAGCTCATAGACAATTTAAATTGGAGAAATTGATTGTCGGATATTTGAAGAAACAGTTATTAACGGTTAAATAGATGTATGAGAGATATGACAAGCGTAAATGATAGTGATGTGCCTGCATTAAGTCTATTTAAAACAATAAAATTAGAATTAAATCAAATCGAGAGGTAGATACACTTATAAAACTTACAAGCGTATATGCAGGCGTAAAAACAAAATATATTGATAACGAATATTCGCAAAAATTTTGTTTTTGCACTGAATCCACTCGGAATCGAAAACTTTTTAAATTAATGTAACCGAATGTTGCTACCGAAACCTTATCAGATGAAACTTTAACAGATGGAATTATATATTTACAAATATGTTGGCTGTTACTTGAATTGAAGTAATGAGAATGCGCGTGTAAATTAAATCGATAAGATAAATTCGATTTAAAATTTAATTATTGAAATATTTACAATCTTACTAATTAAACTCAGATATTTTTGCGAATGACGCGTGATAATTTTATAAACATACTGTTTTCGTCTGCAGCTTCAAATATAATAATAGTATCAATAAAAAAAATATATAATAATTATTGTTGTACTAGTGGCCGCCCGCGACACTGTTCTCGTAAAAGTTGGTTTCCCGTAGGAATAAGTTTTCCCGCGGTAAAAAGTACCCTATGTGTAATGTGTATCACCTTTATCCACGAAAAATTGTTGGGAGAGTGATCATTCGGATTACAAATCCGTAGTAAAACATTTTCGGGTAAACAACTTTAGACGTGCCAATATGGACCCGTTATTCTGATGTATAACCTATATTATTGGAAAGTTTCATCAAAATCCGTCCAGTAGTTTTTACGTGAAAGAGTAACAAAAATCTATCCATACATACTCACAAACTTTCACGTATACCTATTAGTAGGATTATTATGTAATTTGTATAAACTATTTAATATTATAAACAATAACTGCAAAAAACAATATGGTTTATGGTCCTTTGATAGTGCGTTGTTTAGGGTCTACTAAAGACAAAAGCTTTTAAAGTAGAAGTAACATAGAATTCAATTAGAAACAGCTTAACAGCTTATTTTACTTCTTGATTTTCCTAGTGATAAAAAAGTGCAATCATTGAAATTAAATTAAAATCAGTTCCATTATTTCAGTGCGTATCAGCTACAAAAATAAACACAGTAATGTTCCAAATACAAAAAATAGTTCAAGTTGAACCAATACAACATTTAAACAAAACCCAGTAACTAATTTACCCCTGGCTCGACCCAACATGTTAATCCATCTAGAAATGTATATCAGATACAACCGTCCGTTGGAAGGCTATAAATCCTAGGAAAGCGAGCCAGGATTTCCCCTGAGCTTATTCTCACTCACCTAATCCAGAGAAGCCTTATTATGCTGCCCTTAATACGTGGCTCGGAAATTTTCTCCAAGGAGGCTCAAAGTTTCGGGGCTTTTTGCGAAATTTTTAAAAGTTTAGGCGTGCTTTGTTTTTCAAAAGGGGACCATTCTGACGGGAAAAAAGCAAAAAATTATTTATTAAGATTTTTATCCATTTTTTTTTCAATTATTATTTTTTATTCGAAGAATTACTAAAGCTTTGTTATTTGTAAGAAAATACATTTTGGAATTGATTTTCCCATGTCAAAGATTCCTAAATGTTGCATCCAAACCGAAATAACGTACTGTTTGGAAACCAGCCATCGAAAACAAAGAGGTAGAGCACTATATATATTACTGTCCTTTAAACGAATTGATTTAATGAGATCCTAAACTAATTGGATTTATACACTCCACTTGCATTTCGTTTGTACATTAAGAATAGCCTAGGCACTTCACAACTTAACTTACTAAGCTCAGAAGACAGCGAATAAATTAGGAATTATATACGGCGCGCTCCTTTCAAGATGAAAAGCAACACTTAGGAGACGGACAGCATCCGTCCTTTTAGTCGCATGATAAAGTTTTCATTTTCGCTTTTTGGCAAACTTACAAAATTCCTCGATCTTGTATTTATGTTTTTGAGACGAATGATTTCGGGGGTTCAGGAATTTATTATTTGATTTAGTTGAAGATTTATTGGTGTAATTTAATTATTTTTATTTGAATAGTTATCTATTTAATCTTTTGAAATATACACCACGTCGTCTGAATACCTATATGTTTTTCTAACCTTAAAGCGGCTACATAATTGTGATGGTATATCATTGGTCTTTGGTGTATCTATTAGTATATATTTATGCAAACGGTTGGTATAACCGCAGGCTCGCAGACAGCCTGCAATTTGTCCTATAGAGGCATGTTTAATATTAGAAGCAGTGATATACTACCTTCCCCTAATGAAGTGTCACCGGGCCGGCCCTGCTACCAGGACAAATACGGTACAGGCTGGTAGAAGAAAATGTAGCCAGTAATAAAAATTGAAAATTATTAAAAAGATAGAGAAAATATTAAAACAGTAATAAATATTGTTTTGTTTTGAAACGAGACAGTGAACTTACAAAAGTACCAAAAAATTTAGTTTATGACTGTGTTTTATTTAATTCAGTTTAAAAATTGAGTTTCAAATTGAATCGTTACGCCATTTTGGACTCGAACAGTCTAATTATAGACTCAAATAGATTCTTAGACCGAGACTAACTCTGATTAAAATGTATATTTAAAGACGCCGTATTAGAATAATTATACGTAATTTTAAAAGAATCAAGTACATTTTTCTTTATCTCACTGATCTATTCAATTAGTAAAGTCTTGTTTAAAATTGAAGGGGATCTTTTAAAAAACGCGTTAATGTAATCTAAATTACTTTTAGTCAATTTCTTCGTTTTATCTCGATTTGTATTCAATTTAACTGTATTTTTTACCTTCTAATGTTAAATATTTGAACCATGAAAATAATTTATGCTTTTCCAAGTCCGTAAGATAAATTTTGCGACTCCCCGAGATCTGCTACTAATGTGATTTTAATGTTTTAAATAAATATCTTAGTAGCATTTTATACGTATACAATACAGCACAAAATATATGCAATGGAAAATGAATGTTTTAAGGAATATTTAAGACTTAATTTTGAGTAGGTATATGTAACAATATGTTGTTATTTTTAAATTTTTATACAAAACTAGATTATAGCCATGAGATATCATATATAATTATAGTCGAACAATGTAACAATGGTTTGAATAAAAATATGCTCGGTTTATTAATTTTTTATATTATATTAAAAAAACCTAATTTGCAATGTCATCTGCTATCAGATAAATAATATTTACAACGGAGGGGGAGGATGTTAAGAAAAAAACATGATTTATTGTTTTTTATCTTTTTGTGACGTTATCGAGCCCCCACAGGGATGGTGTTCGAGACAGGGGGTGTGTCGAGTGCTTCAATTTGATAACCAAAATATAAAGAGGCACAAATATATTCACTGTTTATATAAAACTTCCTATAGTATAGTTATTGTGAAACAATAGTTTTCATAGAAAAGTCAATTCCTTAGTCTGTTTTATACTGAATTAAATGATTTTGTTATTTAGTAAGCACTGGTTAGTAACCAAAATTAAATAAAAAAGCAAAGAATGTAATTTTCTCTAATAGCATTATTTCACTTATTTATTTTGTACCTATTAAGGTTGTAAATTAAAAGGAAGGTTTAATTTTAAAATTTAATTCAACTTTATAAATTATAAATTGAAAAATCACATAAGACAGGTATATAAATTTTTATTACATACGTGTCTATGTACACAAATCCTATCTTAAACAAGTCAGTTAGTTATTTATATGGTTCAGATCAGTTGGCTCTAAAAGGTGTTCTTGTTCGACACCGCTCGGGACAGCTTGCCAATCCCACCACCGCACTAACAAGCCTTTAGACACCTTTTACCTTATACTGGTACGGGGAGATATCACTGTTTTTTAATTTACCAGACCAACAAATATTTTAAACACATTTAATATATAATATTACTAGCGACCTGCCCATGCTTCGCATTGATGTAATTTTGGCCGACTTGCTCACGAAACACTGAATTTTGGCTAATTTAAAGAAACTTTTTACGAATTTTCTATATTTACAAATTTAAATTAATAAATACCCTAAAATATGGAGAAACCGCATTTTAATCCGTTACGTACTTTAGGAGGAGTTATCGGCCAAACATACAAACAGACAGAATTAGCGACTTGGATTTATACTTTGTAATGATGACGATAACAATATTATAAGGTTTTTAATGGATCAATTTGGTAGAAATCTGTAGCAAATTTTATGAAGTATGACCTAGAATATCTACGACTATGGAAAAAAAATTTTTTGTCAAAGAATCCTTATTTAGACGTAATTTTTATGCCAACAATGAAGTTATTAAGAAGTAAAAATATCAGATACAATTTCACTAACTTTATTTCTATTACCTTCATAACTTTATTATTTATGTCCCATTCATTATTACATAGTTATTTATTATCCAGGAAATACACTTGAACGTACTGAAAACAAAACGTGAAATATTTGTGTATTTTATTATTTTTGTCGCCTCTAGTTGCGTAGAGCGTTATTTGCCAGTGAATCAACGCGCATCTAATATATTAGCTGCTGCGTTTTGGACGCGTGATGTTTATAACGTTTTTTCACTGTGTAACCGTTTGGAATAGTTTTTGTTTTTAGAAGGTTTTTGTTGTTTGTATGTTAATAGTTAATAGAAAATAAAAAATGTATGGAGTGTGTTCCTGTGTCGTGCTAAAACTTAACTGAGGGTACACCTAATATGAACACATAATTATGAACTTTGAGTGTAGTTTTAGGAAAAAACAAATATATTTGTAAGCTTTTTACTTAATGTATTCAGTACAATAGAGATAGGAATACAGATATTTTTCTACTTATTTACGGTATCAAACAATAATATTAACGCACCTGTTTTTGTCTGGCTCCAGATTAACACCTTGTGTAAGCTTTTTATTAACTGTTTAAGCGCTGTGTAAACCTCATGTCATAGACTATTTTTCAAACATCAAGTAATAATATCATGACAAAAGCTTACCAAGATTCCTACGAACACCTCATCAAGCGAACTTCACTAATGACGAGGCGAGTAACTTTTTGTCCCTTTCTGACAAATGAGGTAAACTTTCCCCAGTTTTCACAAGCTAAAGTGAAAAGTTACCCCACACCTTAGTACATGGTAAACGCATTAGCCAAAAAATGTATATACATATCTAATTAATTTAATATGTTAATTTATGCGGTCTTCGTTCTCTATCTTCATTATCATACAACTCTTCTTATAATTAGGGAACTTGAAATAAACCTAGAATTTCGACCAGACGTTTTTTTATATACATTTAATAGTTGCAATTCTTAATTTGAAATGGGTATTGAAACTAGATATTGATTTACGATAACAAATGATTAATGACAGTCATATAATTATTAATGGCCAATAACTTTGTTTTTATGTAAATATTTTATTAATTAACAACCGTCATGATAGAGTTATTATATTTGTTAATAAAATATTGATTTGCTTTAGATTTTCAACCTTGATAACATATCAATATTTTATTGGATATGTTCATTTTTATCCTGTTTGGATAAAAATAAATATACTGATTTTCTAAACATCATCACCAATATATAAAAAAACTCATTAAGATATAGGTATTAAAATACACATTGAAAGGATTGTATAATTTGGGGTGTAAATTAAAACAATGTCTAACATAACACATGGTGCCGACACATAGTTGTAGAAAGCTATAAGTTATCCCTTCTCATCCCAACTATTCCCAAGGCACGACGTATATCTGTGTACTAGACAAGGATGTGTGATACTGGAAGAGCAATTCAGTTTCATAGCTTGTATACTTTTATTTATGGTATATCCATTCAAAAATAATAAATATTTACTTACTTATTTTGAAAAATAATTAAGAGTCAAGTTTATATATTTAATTTTTATTTTAATAAATTATTTTTTCAGACAGAAAAGTCACATATGAAAAAACGTTAAAATAAGAGGAATAAGTATTTACTTATATTGAAAGTAACAAAAAATATGTAACGTTTTAGTACAAACTCATAGTTTTAATTTTATATTTTTAGATTTGATTTATCAATTTTTTTTTATTATTATACCAATATATTTGTACCGACCATCAATTATTTTAACCATTACCGCCAATCACAATATTCTAAAACCTGTCTCTTCCATTCATTATACATCTTTACCCGACCAAATATGAAAGTTGTTCGCGAACACCGCGCGTCGTTCTATATATCACGTTTTGATTCGGCTGAACCATAAACAATACAATATATCAATATAAAGCAGACGGTGGCGAAATTTAGCGAATATTTACGACGACGAGTGCGTATGGGGCATACACGCATTGAATTGGTTATATGATACATTTATTATATGTTTTATGTATTATTAAGAAGTTTATTTTATACAATTGATTTTGAAACATTTTTACAATCATATAAATGTAGTGTTCCCATTATCCTTAAAAACCTAACCTAACTTTGGTAAATATTGTAAATTTTGTAAAATGGAAAGCAATTCATAAATTTTAACCAGCCGTAGCTTTATCATGGCATTTTCAATTATCTTGATTTATATTCAAGTTTTTAAGTTGTAAATAAATAATAGATACAATACGAAGTGTTGAATGAGAGCAACCCAACATGCGGGTTCACGCAACACGAAATGTTTGAAACTTTGATTAATTCTAGCGCCGTGTTAGTGTGATGAGCTCAGTTGTGTATATGTGTAGTTATGTGTGAAATGAACTATACTTGTGAAGTTTCATTAGTACGAACACATTACTCGATGGAATAGAAAAGGGATTGCCGAAAATATTATTAACAATTTTTTTTATTACAGTTTTTGTGAGTTTACGTCTCACTTTTTATTGTAAATTTTAATATTACGTTTTTTTAAACTAAAAACACCCACATCGTGATGCTAACCGAGTTTAATCTTCGAAATTACATTAGCCGTAGGTGTGGCTATAATTAATTTTAATTAAAATCACCTTTCAGTTGGCAACACTAAATACGTATCGCAGTTCATAAATTTCCCTGACGCGTCGCATCGGCCGACCACTGGCAACCCTGACTGATAAAGACGCCAGTAAATGGTGCAGTTTTAAAACAAAGGCTTTGAAGCAACAAATCACGCGATAATCACCCTTAACGCCTTTGAAATAAGGACCAATCAGCTGATACATTGTTCGGGTTAAGATTTAGCAATTTCGACGTTGAGGACTTGAGATAGAGAGGAAGGAAGTGTTTTAATCGATAAGATTAATATGACTTTACTCAGTGTTAATTTTTTATATGCTTTTAAGATGTTTTGTTTTATCTTTTGTTGAGATTAAAATGGAGGTTTCTATTAATTCTCTTATTCTAAAGGCATTGTTCCACGTTGCGGGTTACTCGGATGCGTGGTGTCCAGTGCAACGCTACCTCTGCCTTTGTGAAAATGTAAATTTATCTAATATTGCAACACTGTAGTTTAGTTTCATAAATCATCACGTGGATATCCGTCGCACGATCATTTTGTGTATTTTGTGATTAGAATTGTTTTCGTTTGTGTTACAAAATGTATAACTTTCAAGGATAATATTATTCAATTTAACCTAGAATTTTTCATATATAAAAAAAATTAACCTTTCTTTGTTGAAACGGTGTCAAAATTATGATTTATGGCGCCTTAAGCTAAACCAATGCCTTTGTTACTCGCTCAGTAATCAAATGATAAATGACCTTCTTTATTTAATTTAAGAACTTCATAATTTCTTCGTTTTCATTATTATTATATAAAATAGATAAATAAACATATCGTCTGTAGGTTTTGTTAATAACTCTTTATTTTTTCGTGTGATGAATATGTACTTTGCAGCTCATATTTATCTAATAATCATATAAACCACTAATCACTACATGGTATAAAACTAATTCGTTTTCTGTCTTTGTGTCTGTATGCTTAGGTATTTAAAATTCATATGTGTGTGTTTATATATATGTGTAATAACAAAGAATAAGGAAAGGGGTTTTAATCCGAATTAATTGCGTGCAAAGCCGCGGGTAAAGCTAGTATAAAATAAAACTTAATTTTGTACCTGACCAAACTCAAAAGCTCACATTGCATTTAGATAACATAAGATTATGTAAATTAAATTACATTTAAATTTGCATAAAACAAGATATTTTTCCAACTGTCCTTCTTATGATAAAAGTTATTTATTGGGAGTGAATAATATTTTATTAAAACAAAACTCATAATTTAGTCACAAAATTCTTGTTACTTTCTCGGTTTTCACTTTCTAGACTATTTTATTACTATTCCCGAAATACTTTTTTAAGTTATTTTTCATTAATTTAATACATTGAACCTAAATTAAAATGAACAATATAAACATCAATATTATTATTCACAGTGGTACATATTTAAATAGGGTCCGGTTAAACTAAAATTGAATTCATCCCAAATTCGGGACCAATTCTACCCTTTGTGCCTCCTCGTATGTAAAATATGCTAATGATGGTACCAATAATTGAGGTATGGATATATTATATAACCCTAAAAATGTACTAGAAATTATCTAAGCAAGTAACGAGTTGTTGAAATGCCCATTCGTAAGTTGTGAAAATGCTTTTTGTATATTTTATTCATGATATAGAAAGTTGCCAATTAACCTATTAAGTAGCACTAAAACCAACTCAATACTTTAAAAATGATACACACGTCCATAACACAAATCTTCCTAACCCTTCCGCGCCATCTAACAGTTCTAAAACTATTTCAGAGCGTTATTTTTCGAAAACCGTTTTTAAAAATAACGTATCTCTGGCAGCCGTTCCGTTTATTTATTCCAAGCTTTAATATCTCATTCTGTCAACTAAATGCGTTTTGGGTTTAACTAAAATTGCATGATAATTTTGATTTTAGAATTCGCTTGCACAGTGTTGACAGATGCAAAAATATTGCACGAATTGTGCGAGTGCAGTCATGTGAGCGTGTGTGTGCAAAACACTGGCAAATTTATAGAGCGAACGTTATGTGATGCATTGGATCGGTATTTTATGTGGGTAAGTTTAAAATATTTAGTTTAGCACTGTGTATTTTAGCTTTGAGTGGCGTTTTGGCAGCGGAGTCGTGCCCTAATGCAGGTATTGCGAATTAATTGCTTCGTGTCGTTTAGATACGAATGTTTTGGAAATAAAATCGGTTTTTGTTTTTTTTTTCGTTTGACTTTGACAGCTGTTAATGTTTTTTATAAAGCTGTAATACATAAGAATAAAGTGTTAAAATGAAAAATAAAGAAAGTATTTCGTTTTAAACTCTAAAAAACACCATTATAAGTGTAGTTAAAGAGATGTTAACATATCCTTTCTTCAATAGACAAACGACAACACTATCTCCAGACTATCTCATTGGTTAATTCAAGAGAAAAATTCTCCGAAACGATTTTCTAATTTAGTGACATCATCTTTCTATCTGATATCAGGTTTGTGCATCTGAAGTCCTAGAATTGTTTGAGATCTAGGTTTTTAGTGCATTAAAATGTCGTTGAATTAATCGACAGATGAAAAGGCTTACGTCAGTGATAAGAAGTATGGAATGATCAAAATTAGTTCTTCCTTTTCTATTCTATTTCTACGAAGTTGCATCTTAGGACTACATCGTAGGTACCTACTTATTAGTATTAGTAGTATGATAACGTTTGTTTATCAAAAAGATTCCTTATCAGTCATTAGTTTAAATTAATTAATCAGTTTATTTTCTTATTAATTTAGGTATGCGGTTTAAAGAAATTTACTTTTCAATAAATTATTCATAGATTTCAATTGATTATTTTATTTTGCTTTTATATGCTAACGAAATATAACCACAAAATGATTGTTACACTGATCGTCACTTCACTGATTGTCAAACTTTTTGTTAACTAACAAACTAATTTGAATTTAAAATAGATTAAGCTCTTCTCTATCTATTGCTTTATTGTCCTTTACAACATAGCTTATTTAGGGTTAGTTTTACAATAGACGCAATTTGGATATCAAATTTCCATTCACCCTGTATCTTGGTGTTAACCCTTTAGCTGGTGGGTCATAAAATTCCCGGATCGTAGAAAAATACGGACATAATGCCATTTGCATAATATTTTCAGCATTGTTTTTCGTTTCAAATGTCACCGCAGATTGGGGTGTGAAGGCACCCTTTAATGGGGTGCGGAGTACATTAAAAATCGGTTCGCGCCTTACACTTTAAGGTTATGGTCTTATGGTATTTTTTATGTGGTTTTGTTTCGGATATTGAGTATGGTTTAGTCTTTTTATTTAGTCCTATATAGAAGTGTAGGATTGCTGTCAGCGTTTTCAAAGGCCTAGGTTTAGTTATTTATAACTTGCAATATTAATTTTAATACTATTTATTGGGTTATAAATAACACTTCTAAAAAAGCAGGCATTTTTTTAAAGTCACTTATTAACTTTTCTTACAATTATTATTATTATCAACAATAGTGTTTTCCACCAAACCTAAGTAAAGCTTTCAAAGAAAATAGCGAAGAGTGAGTCGTCTTGAAGTCTTCGCAAACGGATATAGTAGTCGTTCCGGCAATAACAGTTCCGGTAGCGACACTCAACTGACTTCCGGTGTCTGTGAGGGTGCTGACTTCCGGCTGATTGTTTATATGCAACTACCTTCGCCAATAGACGTCCTACTTGTAGGTACTTTTTAGGAAATTTGTATATGATAGTTCTCAAAGACCTAGTCAAATTATACACCAAACATTATTTAAAATGTACACGAATACTTCAAAATATTGTCACAGCGAATATGCAGTGGTAATGGGTTTTGAGTTTTTCGCGAACGATTTTAATGTTTTTTCAATAAGAATAAATTTATAAAATTATAAAAAAAATCTATATTAGTTAACTGGCTATAAGCTGGTGTATTCTTCCAGTATAATGTTAAGTATGGTTAGTGACACAAGCTTTCTTAAAGGCCATATCATAATCATTGACTTGAGAGTCAACTCTATCATATGATTATTTATATTATTTTTAATTACGTCTTATTTTTATCCATTGCTCTACTTGCATTTTTTTTAATTTCCCTTTTTTTAATATTACAACGGAAAATAAAAAATCTTAAAGAAGTGTTGGTCCCTACAAATCCTTATTTCCCGGCAGATAATTTCATGCCGTTCCCTCATCACGTTTTTGGCATCTGATGGCAATAATAAATTACGTCTCGAGGAATATGGAAATTGATGGCACCCTCTTGTAGAGAGGGTGTTTTTTAATTTTTTTGAGAAATTGGTAAAGTCTTCCTAGTGCTTTTAGCATAATAATGATCTTTTATTTACTGGTATAAAATTTTAAGGGTTTGGCGTTTCGTTATGTTTTATTACATACAGAAGGGTTTTATAAACCCGTGTTTGATTCATAGTCGTGCCAAAATGTTTTATGAATTTGTTGATTTTTGCTTTGCATGAGGACAGATATGTATATAGAAAGAAGGATGTGATAGATATGGTATTATGTAAGAAAAATACATAAGCACCCCTCTAGAAAACCAATAAGAACAATAATAAATAACTCTTATCATATTTCGAGTATGCTCCTGGTCGCGCCGCGAGATCCGAACCTATATATCACTAGGAATTTACGAGGTAAGATACGACAGGAAAATTGCAAGAATGGTGGAGCAATCTATCTTTGTTGGGTTGCTTGGGGAGGCTGGGGGCGCCAGGCCCCTCAGGGGGTCGAAGGGACCAGAAACTTCGAGAGGTTATTAGTCCAAGCATCTGTTGTTGAGTGGGGGCGTGATGAAACTGGCTACAAGCTTACAAATCTAATTGCTCAGTAGGCACCGTGTAGGTTACACTACTGACAAATTACCCCACCGAGGCGCGATACACCCATTTGTTACCCCACTTGCAGGTGGGATAAAATGATTTAAGATTTTCATATACAGTAGCCAGATAATCGACTAACGAAACACACGGCTTCTATTTCGTAGAACGTAGGCGTACATTTTTTGAAGCGTTTAGAGATAACGAAATACGAAAAACTTAGTTTTACCGTGTACCCTCATACAATCTTTTTATGCTTATCTTTCTGTGATTTATGACTCGTTCGGCGTCCAACAACGGGAAAGAAAGGAGGTATACAAAAGTAATTTATTTTTTAGGTTTGTTTTTCTTGTCTTTCCATCGTGCGTGCTGTACTGGCCGCGGGCGGACATGTTTTTGTATAGTTGGCATTTTTGACTTGTCACATTATGATTTATCAGTGACCCTGTACGTAGGCGGTGCTTAGCCGATCGGTATTTCGGACTCACATGCATAAATCAGCCTGTATAAACTGTATATTGTATGACGCGTCAACTGTTTGTTATTTGACTATTCCAGTTGTTTTTTTCTATTCAGCCAGCTATGTATATAAGATAGATTTTGAAACTGGTTCTTTGTTGGATGAAAAAGTTCACACGCTTCGGTCGTCGTACACATTTTGGTCTCTTAATTAAGCCTCTTTAGAGGCCGGACATGAAGTGGACAGAATTATTCATGACGTGGCCAAACAACTTATCACTCGACTAAATGATTTATATATTTTAACACATAAAGCCTTAAAACTTCAACTTTAATTAACTCGTATTCTTTTTTACAGGTACTGTCACCAATTTCTAATTAGAGAAAGCCAGAACAAGTAAGTTAATGTGTAAAACAGTACTATTGCGCGAAATAATAACAGTTTATAGCGCAATTATACAAAAACTGGGGTCAATAAAATAATGTGTTGTTTTTGAAGTTGGATAATTATATCAACCTATTTTTTTTTATTACTTAGATTCAAATGATTTTGATACTTTTTTTTCTACACCTGCTCCCCATCAATTTAAAGAAAAAACTTTATTTAGCCAATGAATTTACATACCTTACCGAATAAATAAAATAATAAATACAGCGTATATTAAATAACTTTTTTGGTAACCGCAAACACAGGCTGGAACAGGGCATGCATTATGAAGATTGCACATCCAACTAAGCCAACTACGGGACTTACGTTCTCTTGCCAAAAATCACACAATAAATAATACAAGAGTAAACTGCATGCATTATAACCAGGCCTTATCTTAGTGAATTTGAAGCCAAGAATTGCCAGTTTAAAAATGCATTAAAATTACCTGTCTTGTATGAAAAATAACCGTTCTTATTATTGGTTGCGAAATTGATGTGCGTCCGTGTGTTGTATTAAGTAATCTGTGTCTAAATTAATGTATGGTTTTCGGCCGCCATGATGGTTTTCGGCGGGCATTTGCAATTGGGTTTTAGTGTCAATTATATGGTTGTCAGAAGTCGGTAGCTGCTAAAAGAGTACCGAGGATACGGATTTTGGTAGGTGGTCAGTGGCTTTTGGATATCTTTATTGCTTTTTTTATTGTTATTTAATGAGACAGGCTTAAGATAAGTCAATTTTATTCATTACGATTGTCATATTTTTATAATATCTAATATTTTTTTGAAGTAAAATATTTAAAAAGAATTAAAGGTAATCATCGGAATAATTGTACCGAACAGAATAAGACTTCAAAAATATAAATAATAATCAAAACACCTTTGATATAACTGAATTGTTTCCTGCCAATTTCTCAACATACATAAGGAAGTCAACCACACTGCATACAGCTAAATAAATACACCATTTGCATTCTACAACAAGATATGCGCAAGAGTCACTACGTGACAGACCTACTTATGTTGAATAGTAAGAAAATTTTGTTGTATTCTACCGTTACGTACAATAGAATAGTGGGATGGTCAGCTGACCTCAGATCTTAGAAAAGTTGGCCAACAAAAGAATTATGTTTTTAACGTGGGCTGACATTTGCCTAAACATATGAAACCCATTTTATTATATCGATAATACATTTAATTTTATCACCCAACGATTGACCAGCGAAAGTTTTATCTCTATTTTGTTTTTTTATTTTGATTGGATTGTGACAAGACATTGGAAATATTAGCATTTTCTGGTAGTGAACGTTGTTATGACAATATAAAACAATAAATATAATTTAAATATCATTTCCTCGATCATTGAAAACAGGATATTTCTCTCAAAGTGTCTGAATGTCTTTTAACGTCGTTCCTTGGATACGGATGTCAATCACTTTTGTTTAATGCCAATATCCAGTTCTTTAGACTACTATGAGTTTATATCAATCGCATACAGCATTTATTATTTGATTTATGATGTATGAAAACTTATGATCAATTTTTACTCTTTTATTTTTAAACAAAAAATTTAAGAAATTAATTTATCGAAATTTAAATCCACAACAAAACAAAATTTGCTGCGCACCTTACCCATTAGCAAAACGACATAACAACCACAAAAGCACGTAAACCAATGCTAAATAAAGAACGCATAATTGTCTGGCGAGTCCTAATCGACGTCATTGCATCTAGAACCCGTGGTACTGCGGCTTCTCAAGCCGGCGGTGCTGCCAACATACCGCGATTGTTCCTCACTTGCAAGCGTTTAGGCTGACATCGGCCGCATACAGCAAATACCCAATGCAGAAACTTCTCGCATGCTGTCAAAAGAGCTAAAGACAACCGCTCATTCATGCGCCGTCTTTATTTCTGCAACCGCCGACTCACAATCAAAGACCGCGCGGACAACTGAAAACGACTCATGTCAAGTATCAAGACCATTCCGACTTGTTCGTTTTTTAATAGCTTCGAGTCTAGCTGACATAATTAAGATGCTTGCTACATCGACTGCCTTAGACAAGTGGCTGGTACAGCGATATGTATTTATCAACGAAATTCGATCGCGTTAAAATTAGCAAATTAAATTAGGAATTTATTTGAAAGAAAGAAAGAAGAAAGAAAGAAAAACTTTATTGTATGTAGGATTAAAAACTAATCTCTTATACATTGTCAAAAGCGTAAAATAAAAATAAAAAAAGATGTCACGGGACACCCCTACATTCATCAGCAATGGCCGTAGTAGACCGAGAGAAAAAGCTGGCGGAAAAAACTCTCGGCACTCTTTTCAAAATTATACAATAATAATTTATATTCATTAAAAATTTGTACAAACAGTGAACATACAAATTATTTTCTCGTACCTCCCCGCTCAACATCATTAAAGTTAATAAATATTAAAATGCTAGTAAACTAATTGAGGAAACTTCCCGCGCCACAATTCGGAACCAGAACAGACCGTTTCCCGAAGGCGGCACCTGATCACAAGTATGACGTGTGCTCCAGCCATCGTCCTACTCAACCATATTAGAGGGAGTTGGGCGACCCGTTGACACAACGCCACCGCCCCAGTAACTTTCGAGGCGAGCATGACTACTCTGGGCCAAACAAGGCACTAAGGAACCTCACAAAACAGCTAATTTATTGGAAACAATAAGTTAAAACAGAGAGAGGAGGAACGAGAAAACAGTACAGAAAAAAGTAAAATGAATAAATAAAAACAAAAATAAAAACAATAAAAGTACATACTTAAAGTTAAGTATCGTCAAGGTACATAAGGTAAAAAAAAATATGATGCACGTACAATTACGTCAACCAATATCTTTATACAAAGTATAAATAGTCTTATACATAATACCTACCTACAAGAAACCTGCAAGAGTTTTAATCCCAAGCTTTCTTATCATTTAAAAAGTCTTGGATGCTATAATAGCCTTTACTACACAGTTTGAGTTTTATATTTTTTTTAAAAACGTTAAAAGGCAGGGACAGTAGGGACTTAGGGATTGAATTATATATAATTATTGACATTCCTATAAAAGACTTTGTGCTTTTTGCCAACCTACATTTTGGAAAAACTAATTTATGATCGTTCCTAGTCATTGCGTCATTATTATCTATCAAACGTCTATCATTAAGAGTTTTAAAGCTATCAATATTCTTACGCACAAACATAATGTTCTCAAAAATATACTGTGAAGCAAGGGTCAAAATACTAATCTCCTTAAACAGATCCTTGAGAGATTCTCTTTTACTAAGTTTATAAATTCCGCGAATGGCCCGTTTTTGCAGCGTAAAGATAGTTTTAATGTCAGCAGCGTTTCCCCAGAGTAGGATTCCGTAGGACATTAGGCTATGAAAATAACTGAAATAAACTAACCTAGCAGTATGAATATCAGTCAGGGAACGAATTTTTTTAACCGCAAATGCCGCAGAACTAAGCCTACTCGCCAGTTGTGCTATATGGGGTCCCCACTGCAGTTTGGAGTCGACAGTTATTCCAAGAAAAACGGTATTTTCTACCAGGTCTAACTTGTTACCGTTTAATTTCAAATCTGTCTCTACTTGCTTTACATTTGGTGCCGAAAACTTTATACATTTCGTTTTTTTTTTCATTTAAAACTAGATTGTTCACATTGAACCATTTTACAACATTAGAGAGTGCATTGTTCACGTCGTCATAATTTGTTTCCTGTCTGTTAATTTTAAATATTAACGAAGTATCATCAGCAAACAATACTATCTCATGATTATTCTTTACCATGTATGGTAAATCGTTTATATAAATTAAAAACAGAAATGGGCCCAATATCGACCCCTGAGGAACCCCCATACCTACAACGGATCCCTGTGATCTTTCGCAATTTATTTCAACCTTCTGAGTTCTATCACTCAAATATGAGGTTAAAAGTTTTAGTTCGGTACCCCTTACACCGTAATGACTGAGTTTCCTGATCAACGTATCGTGTTCAACACAGTCAAACGCCTTAGACAAGTCACAGAATATACCCAGGGCATCCTGTGATCCCTCCCAAGCGCTAACCACAACCTCAAAAAGTTTCACACCAGCGTCCGTGGTTGATCGACCTTTTGTAAACCCAAATTGTTTATTATGAAGGAGGTTGTTCCTATTGAAATGTGCCAAAAGTTGGTTAAGAATAAGTTTTTCAAAGATTTTGCTACAAGTTGGTAGGATTGATATAGGCCTAAAATTTGTGGGGTCTGTGGAACTACCCGACTTAAATAAAGGAATAATCTTACTATGTTTCATTAAATCGGGGAACTCACCTGCATCTACACAATTGTTAAATATTTTTGTTAGAGCAGGAGCAATAAAATCTATAACTGAATTGATAATTTTTACAGATAAGCCCGATAGATCCATGGTATTTTTAACATCAATGGTTTTGAAAACTTTTATTACATCTAATACTTCAATCGGCTTAAAATGGAATATATCCTTGCACTCACTAACATGGCACTTTAGAAGCGCTTCAGCGACCACAGGCGATGAGCTAAGTGACTTCGTGGTCAAAATTGGAATTTCACTGAAATATCTTTCAAATGTTGACGCTATTTCTCCATCTTCTTTGACAGTTTTACCATCTATTAAAAGTTCGTACCCGTTACTGAAAGACTTAGATTTTCCCGTTTCACTATTTATAATTTTCCATGTGGTTTTTGTTTTGTTAGAACTAGCTTCGATTTTACTTTTGAGATAAAGTGACTTTGCTGTATTACATACTTTTTTAAACAATTTAGAGTAGTTTTTAACATACGATATAAAAGCAGCACTACGGTTATAAGATTTTTCTTTATAAAGATCATACAATTTCTTTCTACTTACATGTATACCTATGGTCGCCCAATCATTAAACGATTTATGATGTCTTGTATTTACTGTTTTAGTAGTAAAAATTGTTTTCTTTATACTTTCTATATGACTGCATAATTTGCTATACTCTTCATTAACGTTTTCGGATAAAGACTCTGAGGGTATATTATTACTCATTACATTCCTAAATCTCTCAAGACGCATTCGACTGACTGGAACGACCTTTAACTTTTTAGCAACCTGCTCATCCCTTTGGTATTTTATAGTTACTAATTGACCGCAGTGGTCGGATCTAAGTTTATTTATGATAGATGAACTGACTGGGATCACATTTGAAAAAATGTTGTCTAAACAGGTAGCCGTGGATCCCGTTATTCGCGTAGGTTCTAAAAATAAGTTACATAAATTAAAACATTTAAAAAGGTTAATTAAATTTCTACTCATAGATGAGTTCTCTAATAAATCAAGTTTCAGTCTAATAAATCAAGTTTGACAGTTTCAGTCTAGATTGAGAGTAAAGAAATCGACTGGGGATCAAATTACAATAAAAATTGGCTGCACACGTAATAAAATGTCTAAAATAACCAGTCTTCCTAGTCTGGCATGAAGAATTTAGATTTTAGATAACCTATAGATATAAAAAATGCCTTCACAAGTCGTTGAACTGTTAATGAATACTTGGAACTTGAGATTTTCAAACTGTTAAAAGAGAATAGTGTTCTGATGAACTATTAAAACAGGCATGTGTTCCTTACTTGAAATTTAGTAACAAAAATAGTTTTCCACTATTAAATAAGGTATTCGTACTTGAATGATTAATAATGATGTTTTATCCTACTAATATTATAAACGTGAAAGTTTGTCGGTATGGGTGTATGGATGTTTGTTACTCTTTCACGTAAAAACTCCTGGACGGATTTGGATGAAACTTTACAGTTGTATAGGTTATACATCAGAATAACACATAGAGTAATTTTTACCGCGGGAAAACTTCTCATTCCCACGGGAAACCGACTTCCACGCGAACGGAGTCGCGGGCGGCCACTAGTTATTCATAAAACCTTAAAATAAAACAAATTAAAATTTTATATAATCAAGAGTCGAAAGACATGTCATTTGTTTACTTGATGCCTTGTAATGCTGTTGATTTGTCTATCAGTATCGTCTTAAGCAGTAAAAGGTGTGGTTAGTTAGATAGTAGTTACTCTTCCATATTAGAATGCAATTGGGCTTTACATTAAACATTACGGCCACTTAAAAAAGCTTTTTTAACTTGATTTCATTTTAGTCGAATGTCAATAGAAATATCTAGTATACAGTATGTATAGTATACAGCAGTAAGCCGAGTTTAAATAAAATTGCTCGAAGGCAAATTCAGCTTGTGGTCTTATTAAAATAAATATTAAATTGATAATATTTCAGATATGACATTTTTAATAGCTTCTTGACGATTGTAAATCAACTTCTGTGGATTCCTCGAAACACGCCGGAAATTAAATAATTAGATTGTTAATTAAATAAATAAATAAATGTTTAATTTGAAAGCCGTTGTAGGAATCTCACTCTATTTGCATATTTGTTACATTCATAATAAGAATTAATACTTGTAGCTTAGAATATTTCTCAGTATTTCTTTCTATAGTATTATATTGATAATATTATATTGAGTTATGTACTTATTAAAAGTTTTAATCTTAATTTAACTAGCTTTGTTTTGACGACAACTCAGAAAAAGTCAGTGTCAAAATTCTTGTTGTAGAAGCTCTCACAGCATCTTAATAACAATAAATTTATACCTTACCATTAAAAGTCAATAAAGCATAATAATAATACTATCTTCCGGTAATAAATAACACATGGAGCAAATAATAAAATCATCAAATAGGCGTATCGATATTTTAAAATTGCGTTCGTGACTGTACTGCAAGCTTGCAGCGACGAGCGAGATAGCAATAAATCATGTCCCTGTCTTTCAGAACAATTTCATTTTAATTCAAAATAAAACGAACTTAATTGTAAAGCTATAAAATTGAACGTCTTTGTCACCTTTGAGCGGATTCGAAGGGGTAGCGTCAAGAATTGTCGTCTTAACAAAATTAAGACGCATTGCGATGTGATTGCTTTAAATTTGAAATTAAAGATTCTATTTGTACAAGCAAATAAATAAGTTTCAGTATTCACTAAATGTGTTTCAGAAATATTTTTGTTCCACAAAAAGTAATCTCTATAGAGTACTAGAGGCCGCCCACAACTCCGTTCGCGTAGAAGTCGGTTTCCCGTGGGAATGAGAAGTTTTCCCGCGGTAAAAAGTACCCTATGTCCTTTCCCAAGTTCAGTTCTTACTTCATACCAAATTTCATCAAAATCGGTTCAGTGGTTTAGGCGTAACAGACAGACAGACAGACAGACAGACAGACAGACAGACCGACAGACAGACAGAGTTACTTTCGCATTTATAATATTAGTAGGGATAAACCAATTCTGCCAATGATTCCCAATATTTTGAAAGAATAAATCACCCTTAATTCTTGTTTTTAAAAGTAAATAAAAAAATGTTTAATTGTTCGATGTAAGCGTAATGTCTTCATCAATAACTGATAATGTATGTATATCACGATTCATACAGGTCGGGATTGCGCCGGCGGCTGTCTTTACAATCAGTGCAGAAATTATAAAGCCATCTCCACACCACAGGGCTGCCCACAGTTTAAAAACAATGGCCTAACCTTTATTCGTACAGATATAACTCCACTAATATTCATAAACGCAACTTCTTCGAAATTCAAAACATTTTGACAGTTCTCAATACATTCGCTTGACGAATGAAGCCGTAAATCTGTCCGCACAGATTAAAAAATCTCATGCTCAACATTGAGTGATACCAATCATTAAACACCTGACTACATGTTTATGGGAAAATAAACCAGGCTTCGGAAACACTTTGGAGATTTGGTAGCTATTTTTAACGGTGCTTTTTATTAGTTTTAAAGCGGTCGTTAAGATTACACCCTCTTCATGGTCGGTAGCTTATTGGGTTTTTAAATTTGTAGTTGTTGATATTTAATGGATTTATTTGAAGAGCAACACTTAAATGTTTGACATCTTTGTTTGTTTCATTTAACTCTTTTTTTTATTAAGAACTGTGCTTTTTTTTATCGTCACATGTTTGAATATAACATAATTATGGTTTGTACTGTTTGTTTAATGAAAAAATACTTGTCGTACTTACATTACAAAACATACTGTGTATCTTTAAATTGAACTTTCAAAAGCGAAATTTCAGTCCAATCTATAAATTTATTTGCGCACGTCCAAGAATAACGCAAACCTGTTTACTGTAATATCTTCATCAAGAGGCGTGTTCCTTCGATTATATCGCAATTCATATTCATATAATATATTATTATAGCCCTTATATGTAGTTATGTAGCCGACAATCGAGTCAGGAGCAAGGATTTAGGACGCTTCAATACCAAGTAGGTAGGTAGGTAAGTTTCGCCTGTTCTTTTTTTAAAAGACAAACAATTTAATCATCTCAGAACATTTTTGAATTTAAAACTTTACCTTTTTAATTCCCAAATTCACAAGTTCCACATTTACAACCTTACTGGCCGTTTAGAAAAAAGGTCCAAAAGAATGCAAGGTTAAAAATATTTTCCTTCAAGATATTGAAGCAAAGCTATAAATATTCCGATATTTGTTTTGCTCGTCCATGTTTGCATGCACCAGAATGAAAAACATCCAACGTCGGCATTTTCAATGCGTAATCTTCTTCAGATACAAAGATAAAAAGGGCAAAGATATAATGTATTTTTTTCCCGATGCAGTTTGTCATTTAACACTTTAAAACGATGCTCTTGTCTGATAGCCCGCGTTTACGTCAATGCAATTAAATTACTTGTGTTGATTATTGTGTCACTTTAAATTAATTGTATGTTTTATATGTTTTACCTCGCTTATCCTAAACACTCGATACCCAGTAAATAACGATCGTAATAAGGTATAAATCGGGTAATAACAACCAGAAACAAATCGATTGTGACGCCCACAGACTCGCGCCGACCGTAATAAAATTATATTCCCATAAAAATCAATACAAACACAATAACATTCTATAAGCGAAGCCACGATTTGACTTGACGTCTTCATTAGGTGCGCACGACCTCCCGATTGCAAGTATCGATGCAATTTTTGAGTCGACTCTCGTTGTATCCCAACGAGTAATTTGTGTCCGTGCGCTCCACGATTTGTCGGGTGAATTCGCGATCGCTCGACAATTTTCGACGGCAATTTTCAAACCGAACGCAGCCGATTGGCGCGAGCGCAAGCTTTAGGTGAACACGGTAATTGAGGCTTGGGGCAGGTCGCAATTTAAAAATTACATCGATTGAGTGTTCATCTCTTATTTCATACATGACGGCAAAACTAAAAAGCCTTACAAATTGACTGCCGTCGTATGTAATTAACTTTAAAATATTCAACATATTCCGGAAAGTAACACATAAAATTTGTAATGACAACGTAATCAGAGACTGAGGTATGTAATGATATTGCAATGAACATCAGGGATCTGGAGTAAAAAATATCACCTTATCTTATAAAAAACGTGTAGCAAATTCGCTAATTGCAACTATTAAAATAATTTCCGGATGCGGTTGATCGCAATATACTTTTTACTTAGGTAATTTTGTATAAGACCGATGATTAAACTAATTATCTCTTTCATTCAAAAAAGGGACGCCGAAAGAATTTTCTATTAGCACCCAGTATTTTTGAAAGGCCCATAATTGTGCAACCCAAGTTCGGGCCCGTAGTACGTACAACAAAATGATTTATACTTCTCGCTAGTTAATTGTATTTTCCTCCAAAAAAAGGTATTATCTGCTGGCGGTCGACAGGTAACAAATCTTGCTTTTTTAAATATTATTACTCATCGTTTTCGATTTGGGAGCGATTTGAGCTGTACGAATGCTTTATGGCCACCTACTCGCCATGGCGTCCCGCGGTTCAAGCGCTCTGGTCCCCCTAGCTAACTTACCAGACGCAACACATTTGTCTATCTATCTCTGTCACGCGTAGGGTGTTAGACGACTGTCGTGTATGTCTATCTCGCGCCCTTCTAAAATAGACCGTGCTCAGGCGCAAAGTGTTGGTGTCAAACGTTGGTATAGAGATGGGTAACGATATTCCCCTATTTAATTTTTTTGTGCAGTCGAGTGCCAGAATTAGGGTTGTGGAGTCCACCACTGGATTAAAGAAGTACGTGGTTTTGATGTAACTCGTTTTTTTAATGTTTGATGACGTATATGCCTGCGTGATAGTTTCGGTCTATTCTGTAGAAGAATGGTCGCGGTTGTCAGTTGTAAATAAGCTATTGACTAGAGTATACGTATCGGACAAGTGCGGTCGGAGCTTTATTTTATGACTTCAACATTCAATTGGAATTAATGGATTTAATTAATTAAATATCGATTAATTAATTAACTGTGCAGCGATTAATAGAGTCTTGTGAATTAAAGTGATAATTGGGAGCTGTTTAGTGTTTGTGATTTGAGAATAGCCGAATTGGAGTGAACATAACTTTGAATTTCGGAGGATTGGATTTTAAACGTAAGTTTTATTTTACTTCTTTTAATTTTTTTTTCCTTTTAAGACTTTTATAAATTAACTCCCAAAGAGCCTTTATAACAAAAAATAGATAAAGAATTGAATCGAATTTGGGTTGCCTACTTTGTTAATAAACCAGGTTGTTTTTATTTTGAATCGCTAATTAGTAAATTATGTGAATTAGTAAAAAAAAAAGTGTAACTAACCAACAGATTACTTTTTTAAATTGCAGTGTAAATTAAAGTGGATTTTAATTTATCTTCATCACCAAAAACAAAATCCTCCTAAAGTTATATAGGTATAAACATTGAAGCTTTGGCATTAAAATTTAAATCTTTTTTATTATTTCTATGCGCTTATACTGCTATACATAGAGCCAATACAAAACGTAAGATGTTCAAAGGACAACTTTAAATATTAAAATAATGATAACTTATAAATGTACAGCTTCTTTACATCCAAATGTGTGTTATTAAAAAAAGTCCTGGATATGAAACACTTTTTAACTTACATACGGCATACATTTTCTTTGCACGAGGTATGAAAAAATTACGAGATTTTAACTCAAGCAAGATTTTTGTGTCTTTGTAAATTATGACGAAACATGTTACTTTTCTGTTGAATGTAAATATACAAAATGCCAACACCTCCAAGCCTGCAACTTGAATAAGTGCTCAAATATAAGCGAGCACTTTTATAATAATATAGGTATTTTCGTCACAAGCTTCCCGCATTGCTATGTCTTTCCGAGGAAATGAAATTCTTATCGCGTTTGTGAAGAAAGAAGCGTTGCGTCGTTTTATCCTTCGGGGACGCGGAGTAAATGGATTCTGGAGTTAGCAAGTGCCTTGTGTTTGTTTATAGCTATAAAGTTGATAGTAAATTGAAAAAACTTGGGAAATCAAGGTTTTTTTAAATACTTTAAAAATTTTGGTTAAGGTGTAAATAAACTTTTGTGTCGACATGTAGGTGAAAATATTATCTAAAAAGTCATTTTTCTGTAGGGTAAAAGATTTAATTTAAGAAATAATCCACTTACCGGACTGAGAAATAAAAAAAACAGTAAACTTATCTTCACTAAAGGCAAGGTGTAACCAGATAACTAATTCACGATCACGTTCCGAATTCAAAATTAGAGAATGTATGTCGATTTTCGACAATGATACATATTCTTTTTTCGATTGTGACATTAGAGGATTTACGAGCGGCCGAGTTGTCGACCGATTGCGTGGCAGTTTCTAAAAATGTGTCAAACCGTTTTTGTTTTTTTTTAAAAAAAGCTCTTTCATTTGGCTCCTTTCAGCCTCTTCGCTTTTTACTATTGTTCCATTTTTTAAATCTCTATAGAAATGTCGCAGTCACACTGATTTCGCGCCAACTTACAGGTGGACATTTAACAATCTTAACTTTGAGTAAAATTGTACAAAAGTTTAATTACTTTATTTCCGAGAGCAAAATAACAATTTATCATGACTATTTATCTTAAATAAAACTAAAAACATGCGAATATTCTTGTAGACAAAAAATTTTTTCAGCAAAATAATAATTCAGTCTATGATAAGAGTTCTTTTAAATCTAGAACCGGTTTTAATTTTAATTAATTAAGGCTACTTAAAATTCTCCGTTGAAAACACGTTTATCTAGATAATAAATTATTGTAGCTAGAGAAAAAATAATACAATAATACCTAATTATAATACTAGAAAGTCTTCCGGTGCGTCTACTTAGTCACTAGTTATCTATAAAATAACCGGTCGTTTTATCTTTAATGTGTTTTGCGAAAAAACTGAATTCATTAAAGCCTACTTAAATTAGGCACTTTTTTTGAAACTTTGCCTTACCATTAAAAAAAAACAAGTCTTATTGAGGGCGAAGCGCGTTTCAAAAACCGAACGCAGCAAAAGTTTCGGGCATTTTCCACCGATTTTTTCCATTATTCAAACGTATTCTAAAAAAGGTTTATTTACTACAGTGATTAGCCACTGACATCAAGGAAGGTGTGTAAAACAAGTTTACGAACTTCTGCGGTAATAAACTCAACAGATTTATCACCGATTAACCGAAAATACACATAATAAAATAGACATGCCGATATTAATGTCACCACAAATGGGAAAATTCTTTAGACACACAGATTTGATACGAGATGCCATATCTAAGTTTACCAACTCATTGGCAATTCAAATTACGTGTCGCGTGGGATGAAAAAAAATTAAGATTTAAACAGATTTTAATCAGTTAAACCACGTGGGTTGGGAAATATGCTTGTAAACTAAAGTTTTTCTAAAATTAAGTTTGCCTTCCGCGTCTCATTTATCATATTACTGAGAATATAACGAGGTACCAGGGAAAACTGGCTTTCCTTACAAAGTTACCGAGTTACTAAATCATAAGCTGGCAGTATATTTTAACTAATTAATAGGATTTCACGCGGTTGTAAGCGACACTACGTAAATTTAGTGGATACTACAAGTGTCTAATTGAATCAGACCCTTTTGATGTCGTTTATAAAATTGACATAAATTTGTTTGGTGTCAACTTGAAATTCAATCAGAGATCCAAGATTTGTATAAGTTTAATGTATTGGAGTGTAAGGCTGAGTGCACATTGATAGATGCAGATGGCGGCATGTTAACTGACAACTTTTAGATTAGGAACTCCCCCGTCCTGACAGACGCCCCCCCTGCGTCCCTACCCCCGCCCCTCCCAAATTGAGAGCTTCCACGCCGCGCTGCGCTCTAAATTAGTTACGGTTACCAAATTGCTTTTTAATTTCGAACCCATAGTTAAGTACATGCTTTCAAAATACACTCCACGCTTCAAAAGTTGAACGCTTGTTCTTAATTGCATGTAAAAAATAAATCAAGCGGGATATGAAGCTGTAAGGCATCGCGAATGTAATATATTTTTAAATGTATAATAAAACAAAAGAAAACATTATTGAACTTGTAACAAGAGGAAGATGTGGCTGAGAAATCTTTCATCTGAAGTCGGCAGTTATTCATTTTGTGTATGTTTTTTCTGTTTTTTTTTTGTTGCTCGGCCCCGGGCTCGTGGGCCCTGCCCTAGTGTAGCCCAACCCTAATTTTAATGGCTGACTTGTTACATCCGACCGAAAAAATATGGCGATAGATTCCCGCGTTTTTATACAATTTGGACTCTTCTAAACTTGTTCGTATTATTATAAGGTTAATAGTATAAGGTTGATAATCGTTTTAGTGCTTTAGAAATTAGAAGCAAATAATTGCAAAATTAAGTGCTAACAACTGTAGTTAAGCGTTAGTGCCTTGGTTTGATTAACATAATTTAAAGCAGTTATAAATCACTTATAATAACGTTTTTCAAATAAAACATTATTTACTTTAGTGCTAATAAATCATTTTTGTTGAATAAATGTTATGTTTAGTCATTAAAGTCTCACGTTTTTTAAGAGTTCAGTATAATTTTTAGATATACGTTATAAACCACTTTTTATACCTACGTTAATAATTTTACGCGTATTTATTTTAATGAACTATCTAAGTTTCTGGCTCCTGCAATACGCATGTTATAAAATGCGATTAATTTCGGTCATAAATTGATTACGCCAGTTGAAATTGAATTCCTGTGTTCGAAGAGTATTAATACAAACTATAAGTCAGTGCAGTGGCGAGCAACCCTTCAGTGCAAGCTGATGCATGAGTTACGAGGTGCGCGGCCCGGGTCCCGCAGACCCCATCGTGTCCGATAGACGCTTTTTGTTATATTCAACCCGTAATTGCTGAAAAGTTTTCACGCCGAAGCGGCGGTCACGCGTATTTTATTACTATGAAATTGAATAATTTACGAGCCATACCCGACAGCTGACCATTCGGCGCACACAGCCACTGAATTTTAATATTCAAATTATGTATTTTCCAACGTATTTGCCGCTGTGATTAGTATTGACCGGCGCAGTGACGTATTTAGGGTTTAATTGCGTCGGCCCTGAAGCTTTGTGCGAGATTTATGAATATCCAATCCGGGTTTCCTAATCCGTTGCTGGCCGGGTCAATATGACCCGGAAAAGGTTTTCCCGGTTATTTTCCGTGGAACTTTTAATCCGGCCGAATACCGACATACATCATAGAGGATTAAGAGGTTTAAATTGGAAGTTACCGACGTCCGAAATAAATTTAAATCGGTTGGCAGACGCTACTGTGATACCGTGCTTCGATGCTAAATGGTTAGCTATTAATCTATTAAATGCTTCTAATGATAAAAAGTTTGCCTTTGTTTTATGATTTGTACATAACCTTTATATCACAGGATTAACTGTTACGTATTTGAACTACACAATCTATTTTCAAAATATTTCGATCATATTTCTCTTCATTTAAAGTTGAATAATCCTTTTTTCAACTGGCCACATTGTACCCGGGTATCAATAAGGGTTTAATAAATCATTGGCAACACTCGGTATATCCCGGGGTTTAGACCCTTTGGACACTGACCACCTGAACCCCTGCCAAATGTATTTAATTAATTAAAAATATAAACGCGGCATTAGTAATGTATTTTTGGTCTTATAGAATTGAACATTTTAAATTAAAACAAAAAAGGTGGAAAAAATTGCAAATGCTATTATACTCACAAAATAGTTCCAATTAAAACTACATATAAATGAATATGCGAATAAATTTTAGATTAATGCGTTTTTAACAGTTAGGTACTAAAATTTGCTTTATTTCATCATTATTCATTATTGTGCCGCATCGTCGTTGTTCCACAAACAAATACTTATATTTTATTGTGAAAGAAACTAAATTGCAATATTTTTTGCAGCAACAAATAATTGTATTCAATAATGAATAAGATCTTAAATTATAACTTTAAAACCACAGAAGGTAAATATATTTCTCGTAGAAAACTCACATACCTAATAAAAAATCGAACTGTAAATGTAACCACTTCATAAATGCATCTTTATACCTCCTACATAACAACATATGCCAATATGACGTAAGTATAATAACGCGCATATGTAGGTATGCACATATTCGTGGACAACGCGAAATTGGCTTCGTAAATCATTAATCTTGCACGTCATTTCGGCCAGGCTATATTATTTATGTACTGCGCACGCTCACCCTTACACCGCCTCTTTAAAATGTCATTATCTACCTCTTGCGTACGCTGGGTATACCGTATATGAAGCCCACCATCCGAGGGGTTATAATCGAAAAAGTGTTCAGTAAATATACATACAACATTAATTATAAAATACTATAGGTGAATAAGTTGTAGTGATTATTAATGACAGTATTTTTGGAAACAAAGTAAAATAGACAACCAAAAGTATAGGTAAATAATTTATTAGTCGTTAAAATTAACAACTTTATCTAACACGGCTTCAAGCTACCACGGAAGTCACAAAAAAGTACTAGCTTGTTAGTTTTATCTTTACGATCAAATGAATTGCAAACCCAAGATTCAGTTGGTTTTTATATGAATTCTTATGATTCATTAAAATTCTTATTAATGAAGAATATTCCAAAACTATTCCGCGAACATTTGAACTTGTAAATTGTCAGGTTTATTTTTAATTCTTTGTGCTTATAATGAAGCAATAACATTTTTTTGGAAAACGTAGACAAAACGAGAAGTAACTGCATACCGAGTGATATTTAGTAGATAATAAATCAGCGGGATATATGAAGTTTTAACCAAAAAAGCAATTCACCCCCAATTTCTTACAGCAAAACCGTAGCTAATCAAGTGTAAACTACCTTTTTAACCCCTTTTACTAAGGGGCAGAATGACATAACTCAACCGAAGGGTCTACCAGGACCCGGGGCATAATACACTGTCGGCCTAACTGATTAATGTGTATGTAATTGTTCCTATGTAACCTTCGTCGTAGATATTAACCCTCCCCGGCTGATGTATTGTTCTGTATTTAGGAAGTGCATTACGAAATGAAACACAAGCATTTTTTCGTAAACGACGTTCTTTTCTAAATTTGAATTGAACTATCGATTGTCTTATGTTTTTGAATGTAATGAAAAAGTCTCTATAAAAAAGTATTTTTTTAGAAATAGAAACTCTTTGTTGTTTCAAATACTGGCAGATAACAAATTGTATTGTGTAATGAAAATTGACCTACAACACATGAGTAAAGAAACTGAACAGAGACAAAGCTTCTAAAGAGCTAGCAAAATTTATACCTATTTTGGTAGGGTTGGCACAATTGAATAAATTAAAAATATAAATGTACTTTTTTTTCAAATTTTTTATTAAAATAGGTTTTTTTTTACAAATTACATACTCTAAATATTTTTTTTTTATTACTTTTGGTTTTTAATAATTTGTTGTGTCTTTTAATCGAATGATAAATTCTAAATCTAATATAAAGTTTTTTCAAATAAACCAATGGGAAACACTCACATGGCATATGAAATGTACAATCTTGCAAACGTGCTAATATGTCATTACCAATATTAACATTTTTAATATGAAGATCAAAATATTCGCAAAATTTTTGCTCAAGCAATTCAACAAATTCAATAGTCTTTCTATTATTATTCATGCACACAGTACAATGTACAACCATATTTACAAAACTTTTTAAATACTAAAACAAAAGTATTACTACGTATTATGTGAGAAACTCGAAAACAAAAACAAAACAGGCACAACGTTCGAGCGTCGCGTCACGCCTGCACGCCCTGAGATTGACCACTGGCTGATCTAGTTTGTAGCGGTTTCGGCTCATACGTGACAAGCGGCCAGTGGTCACGCACACACACGCGTTGCACTTGTAGTGATGTACCTGTCACAGCGCATTCGTATGTAGCTTTGTCTCTGTTCAGTTTCTTTACTCATGTGCCTACAAGTTGGGATAGGATTTGTAGGTAAGGTTAGTTAAAATTGCTCATTATTAAACAGAATTACATACATTACTTTGTTCAACTAAGCGTGTCGAATAAATTGTTGAAGATAAGTTCAGCTACGTTGTTTTCTATCTTGGCACTTACCTAGTCAAGAATTTTCTTGTGTTCTATAAAAATTAAGTAAATTATTACCTGCCAATGTCGTAAAAAAACCAAACATTGAGTTCTAAGCGTACTTTGACCCTAGTTTTATCGTAATTACCGAAACGCAAACCGTAATTTTGTAACAACCTACTCGTTTCGAATTAGGCGAGTTACGTGGAGTCTAAAACTCATTGAACCTACGCTTGTCAGTTCCACTTCACTTCACTTGTTTCCAGCAGCGTCTTATTAGAAGTCCGAGATAAATAATTCAACAATGCAGAGAATCCGCGGAACAAACTGGGTGGCCGAGTAATTGCGCTAATTACGTCAATGCCTCTCAGTTATTAGCAATGAATTATTGATGTTCCATAACGTGTGATAAACGATCGGACCCTTGTTATATTATTATAGTGGTATTTGATAATGTCAGTGTAATTAGGTGCGAAGACGCGACGTTGCGGCTACTCATCGACAGATGGCGCTGACAGAAGTTAAAAATGTAGAGACAACTTTTATTACTCGTCGCCACCGTTAACAACGCGTTTATTGACATTCTATTCAATCCTACATTTATGGAGTTGTAAATAAACAAGCGTGTTGCGGCAATAAAAGTAGTGATACATCATTCGAACGCGATGGAGGCAAGAGATTATAATTTAGTTCCGAGCCCCTGCGATAGATGGCAGCCGCTGACATTGACGTGCGCCGATTATTGCCGCATTAGTTTTTATGACGCGTTTAACTCGATTTTAATAAATGTTCCGAGATTTTAATGGGCGGATCTCCGTGTAAGTGTTTACAAGTGGTGAATGAGCGGTAACATAAGCTCGTAAAGAGTAAATTATGACTCATTTAAGGACTTTAAAAGCGATTAAGGCATTTTGTTAAAGACTGCTGAGACGGCTACTGTTTTGAAAACACTTCGAAGTTATTTGTTTGAAACGCTTGTTTATGTTTTGTATACGTGTTCTTTTAAGTTAGTTACTAATAACGCCAGTTTGTTATTGATTACAATAATCCATTAGATAAAGAATAGGTATAGGTAATCCCAAATACATTACATTTACCTACTTTACATTTATATATAAGTAAGTATATCAAAACCACTTATAGATTTGTCTTCAAAAAACCAAATCGACCATCCATTACACCGAATTTCGTGTCATTTGCAACTTTTAATAGTAATAACAAGGGGTTCGTTCTACCCCTTAAAATTAAAAATGGCTGCGGGAGGACGGCTCTCGATTGGTGGTAATATTTCATCCCTCCGCCGCCAGGGGCGCTAGTGGGCGCGCCATTTATCAATGTCACCCCCTACCCTTAGAGAAATATACTCGAGAAGATGCAGGGTGTTTGTGGCACTACTTGTATTTATATTTTTTCGACGGAGTATTGGGCGTTTAATTCTGTTTGGTACGGTATTCTTCGGGGTGATATATTTCATTGTAGATAAAATGTTTGGAGAGAAAATTTCTTATAATGTTATACTGTCTTATAGATAGGTCATATTTCAAAGGCTAGGTACTTGCCTGAGTGAGGTGGAGACATATTCATTTTTATTAAGAAAAAAAAAGGTTTTTCATTTACATTTTAATTCCTATCTAATTTTAGTTATACCTTCTAACTAATACATCAACGCAGTAAATCAGTGGGACAACTCCAACCGTTGATTAGTTAGTGACAAAGTTTCTTGACATACTTTTATACGAAAATCTCCTAACCTTTATCATCTACAGAACAGAGTTCAAAATCCAACGAGCTAAAGTATATTTGGATAAAAACAACTTGTCTAGTTTGTTGCGTGACAAAAAATCTTTAGGGAGAAGCAACACGCACACAAACGAAATTATTTTAATAAACCAGGTTACGAAAATACTTCGAATATTCCTCTTGTGAAAATAAAATCAAACCGCCGCGCCGCCGCTGCGCCAACGAAAATAGCAGTGGAACTGGCCGAAAACAACAACAGAAAAAACAACAAAATACACCAACGAATTCTGAACAAAACTTGAAATAGAACAGTGCACTTTTTAATCAATTTAACGCTCGAACACAAAAAAGTGACCAAAAATAAATCACGCACTACAACTCTATCTCTAGAACAAAGCATTCGCAACGATTATTATCTTTTAAACAAACTTAATGCATTTAAAGCTACTAGCGACACGGTCTAAAGACATTTTGCTATTAAAACCATTTGAATTTTCACTTCAACCGACTCTTACTACCTACGAAATTAAGTTCAAAATCGCTTGCACAGCCTAAATGTGCAAAGCTTTCACGACCACGTTCTTCATGCGTTCGTAATGGATCTTAATTACAAGGCCATAAAGTTGAAATTAGGAGAAATTGTTGTTAAAAATTTGCAAAATTAATAGCTGGAGAGTCGTGATCAGGGATCGTGATTGTGACACCGCAATGCGTGCCCTTTATACATGGGTTCCGTAGCCGTGAAAAATCACTAGAACATATGCAGTTGCCTGCCAGTAGTACCAACATTCTAATCTAAGTAATGATTGCAAAAACAAACCTTTTATTCTTGAATTAGAGTTTATATTAATTAGACTTGACATAATAATGACTCATTCTCTTATTTGTAAGTCAATGATGTCACTATTAATTATGTCAATAAAGAAGATAATTATGATGGATTTCATTAACCTAATACATCTTATAATAATTTTCAATTTTCAAGTACTTAATAATAACATCATCTTACAAAAACAATGGTATAATTTATAAAAAAAGTTTTACACTACTTTTTAGCACTAAAAATCAAATTTCTACAGTTACATTATTGCTATTTCTTCTCGTAGCTAAAACTCCAACGCTAAGTCGAACAACACAAACTAATATGAATAAAATGAAGTTACAAATGCTAATACAATTGCTGTACTGCTGACCGTACCTAGAACAATAGAGCAAATAAGCGTTGGGTTCTATAATACACAAGCTTTTGCATACAGGCTATCTGTCTTATGCAAATACGCGGGCTATACCGCCGGCATCTTGGAGCAAAAATGAATTTTATACTGAATAAATTATGGCAGTTATTTAATTGTATTGATGATGTTCGTTTTTTTTTCTTTTTTTGTTTTGGGTGCATGTGTAGCTGGCTGGTTATACTTTTTTTTTAGTTAAACAAAGTTCGTAGTTTTTGTAGGTCGGATTTGTTGAGGCAAATTATGTGATGGTATAACTTAATGATAGCCAATTAAAACGCTATGCTGTGTGTTTGATTATTAGTCTTAGATAATTTATTATTTCTAAATTTCTAGATCATAAGCAAACTGTGTCAAGAAATAAACTGCACTTAAGTTAAAAATGCCTTCCAAATAAACTTAACACCTACTTGAAAATCAACTGTTAAAATAATATAAGCTAGATGTAAAACCGTTAAGATAAAAATAAGATAGATGAAAATGTAGGTAACTAACTTGCTTTTAAGCTACTGACTGGTATTCATTCCTTAAAATTGACAATAGGTTTAACTGTGTTAAGTGTTAACTTAAAAAATCGATTCATAAGGAAAACTATTTATTTTCCGTACAAACGGTTTAAAAAATATTCCCTAAATAACAATTTATCCATTTCTAAGACACTTCTGTTATATTTATTAGACAGCAAACAAATCAACTATCTAAGAAGATCTGCCTATCGCCATCACTTGTTTTGCTGCTATCGACTCAATCGACAACCATTTAAAATTCGTGCGCTGACGCCTTCGACCGGTAAGGCGCACAAGGGGTTATAAAATATTATAGCTCATTGAATTCGGTCTACGTGATAACCCCTGGATCAGTTGCTTGATGTGAATGATAATGAAGAGCAGCTAGTAGATAGTGACACCGATATGCTTCCCGGAAGTGAAGTGGCAATTTTGAATCGCCACCCGATTTGGACGCGAGAAGCGAAATTTCAAAGGATAATTGTTGGTAAATTAGTAGAGAACTAAAGTTTGACTTAAGCTATTGGTCGGTTGCTTATGATTTTGACTTCAATTGATGTACCCAATTCTGAAGAGTAAAATATTTTTTTAAGAAGGTACTGTTAGTTATCAAAGACCTAAATACGGCAAATGTATGCTAAACATGCTGTCTGAAAGCAAAACATAAAAAAACGGCTTGTAACCCTCCATTTGTAATAACTATCTTACCTATTATTCAACAAAATACATTATTATGATAAATACACGTCCAACAGTGATATTAATAAACAATTAAGTACGTGATCACGCATTATTACATTTAATAGCTTTTCATTTTTACCGCACATTATAAATCTTTTGTTACTGTGACAGAAATTTATGTTCACTGCATTTGGGTGATGTCCATGCATTACTATGTTTTAAAATTTGGGTCAATCTTTCTTTAATGTACCGATCTTATTTATTAATTTAAAATAAATTTGATTTTCTCATGAGTTGCATATGAAAAATTAAACATATCTATACGCAAATCCCACAGTTTTTCGAAGATATTGTTTATTTATATTTTATATGTAACTTCTAGTAGCCTCTTCAAGCCTTAATAATGCTTAAACACATTTTAGAATCAACACGGCTCACTTATTATAAAATAAAAAAGTCAAAATTTTCTATGTATACCTAATAAACTTTCCTCCTTCTTGTATTAAACAGTTAACAGGTGTCTCCAGTTTAAAAGAAAGATAAACAGATTTATTGCCAACATTACAATTAAATATATAAATTTTCAATTTAAAATATCAAGAAACAATTATTGATAAAAGCTTAAGGAAAAGAATTTGCATAATTTTTTCTAAGAATAGGTTTAAATTTAAATACATAATTATCGACAGCTACAATAACACATGATATCAGTATAGAATGACTAACTCAATTAGTAAGCAATTTTATTCAAAGCTATTTAAAGACAACGTTGCCCAAATCGTTCGGCTTGTATAAATTAATTGCATATCACTGAAAAATAAGTGTGATGTCCTTGTGATTTTAAATTCAATTCATGCATGAGACAGTCCTTAAATGTTTTGTGAGAAATACAAGGAAACTTGATTTATTAAAGCTTACTCAAAACTCTTCGAGAAACGAAAATTTTATAATATAAAATAGACAAATATTTACTTTAGTTTTTAAACGACAACGTTTAAACTTTTATAGCATTGGCATATTAAAATAAGTTTTTTATTTTAATTCCACAAACCCCGACATTATAATAAGACGAAAACAGTTTTTTTATTATTACTGATGTGACCTTTTTTGACATCAACAAGTTAACACATAGGTAATTAAGACACATCGCATTCCATGAAAATTATGCGAGCAATCTGTACTCATACCTACAAAAAAAGTTTTGGATTCTTAGTAGATTCAAAACCTTAGTTTCTCTGTACCCTTAGTAATTATGAGTAAGTAGTTAGTCTATTTAAAAAAAGTTTCATTCAGAGTTATTGAATTTATTAATTACCATTAAGCAAAATGTAATGTTCGCACTTTGTGTGGCACAAATCATTAACAGAGCCGGCGTCCGACCAAACCAACAAATGGTCTGGAAACTTCATACGAACGAATACTGTTGAGATGTCACTTATTGGAATTAAATTACATAATATATTTTTAAATAGTGTACAATCGTATTCGGGATTAAAAAGAAACTCCTTCAAACTTTTCTAAAAATCTCTACAATATCATCAGAAAATTAAATAATTGTTTAATTTTTATTCTGAATACTTTAGAATCCCAAAACACAGATCTAACACTACATACTTTCATATAGTTGACGAAGTTAATCTAATTTGCACGCCAGCCTGATAAACACGGTCCGCTCTAATTCCCCATCAAGCATATATCGCATTTGTCACTATATATCCACATACAAACGTATATACGGAATATACTGCATCATTCGTTTGCATAGCAATCTGTATGCGCAACTTGGTCTGATGTGCGATGGTAATTAATAATTTCGACACTTGGTGATTAACATTTAAATCAGTGTCGACTCGGTGCTGGCTAGTGCTGCACAAACGCTTCGTGGGCGATCGACCGTGGATAGACACACTAGATCTAGACTAAAGCCCCGTTTACATTAGTGCCTGAGAATAATACATCTTTAGCATAAGATTTGTAAATTACTGATAGTTCATTTCTTATGACGATGTGTAGTAAATGTGAGGTAGCTTAAAGTTAAAGCTTTAGAAAAAATGATCGATTTAAATCAGGTTTAGTAATTTAATTTACAACTTCGTTAGCTATATCATTATTAGACGCTTCGTTATCTACGCTATCGGTTTTAAGATCACAAATTAAACCTACTGCATCATATAAATAAGGCATGTCGTGTTTTTTGTTTTGGATACCAGCATTCTAGTTGGTAATTAGTATCAGTCAAAGAATATTACCGATACAAAAACGTTAAAGTTGCAATAACTGGTTGAAGAATTGTTAATTTATATTTGCAATTAGTACTTAGTGCGGGGACTGAGTTATGGACACGTAACAGATCAGAACAGGTCATTCATGATAAGATATCAGACAAATTAACACGACGCAGATAAGCAAAACTCACTTTAAAAATAAACAAACCGTATTTTATCGCTAAAAGACAAAAAAAAACGCATTGAATTACAAATGTGTGAGAAACTGTCGATTCTAATATATTTAATTACTTCCACATAAATAAAAATTGACACTCGTCACATAAAAATGAGTTATGTCAGAATAAATTTGCGTTGAAAATAAAATTACTGGTCATTCTTGTGAATATTCAGTGTTGTAGACAATAAATCGATAACTCGTTGTGCTCGACGGTCCATCAGCTATCTGACACATAACAGATGACTTTACCCCAATAACAATAAACGCTTTTTGCCCTGTATGTACTTACACGGACTTAGTTCCAATGGTTGAACAGGGAAAATTGTTTACTTACGGTTTGGATGTGTCCGGCTCGAAGGACCGTAGAAAAACATATTTTTTGCGATAGTTGCTTGCTCAACTTTCTTTTTGGTAGGAAAATTTGTTTTTTCCTAAGGATATTGGAAATGGTTCTTTAGTGTCGATAAATCAACATCACTCGTCGTGGGGTTGTCACATGTGGCCGGTCACGCCCCATGTGATCACACCTTTATAATTATACACAGTATTTACATGTCGATTTGTATCGACACCGTATCTGAGTGATATGTTGGTCTATTTTGATTCAACAAGGAAGATATCCAATGCAATTGAATGACAAACGATTTAAAATGTCATGTCAGTTTCGGTTTGGTAAGCTCGATCCGGCTCAAAAGACTTCATATAATAAACAATTTATAAATGACAACAGCTTTTACGTTTGATCTAGTTGTATTAAGAATAAATTCAAGTTTATATTTCGTCTACGTTATAGAAGATTAATCATCAATTCTTTTCATTCGTTTAGTTCTAGCAGCAATGATATCACGAAATATCTTAAAATGCTCACGTAACCTCGCAATTAAGTGTTCGCACTCGTCCACACCTCCATGCATTTGTTTTTAACGCGCCTTTTTGTCCTACCGTCAATTTGTCCCGCCATCATTGTTATTCGAAACGCGCGCGAGATTTGCACGTCGCATACATACGATTAAAAAATCATCGCGGTAGGTGACCAGAAATTTATACAGCTTTAATTGAATAGATACGGCATCACATACAGACTCTTAATTGTCTAATTTATATCGAAAACAAGGTAGAGCTGCCTACGAATATATTAACTATGGTATGCAGAAGGACTTTCTTTTGGTGCTTGAGTCGGCTGTGATGAATCGTAAGCAGTAGGGTATTATTTAGGTCTTGGCTATGCCCTGGAAACATAACTTAAATCCTTATTGGAGTAATAGAAAAAGTGTGAAACAAAGCCGCTTTTTATTTAAAAAATTACTTGGAAGTTACGCTAGCCACAAATATGGAACTGGCGCCAAAAGCAATTGCATTAGGTACTACATCTTCATTCTTAACTATCGACGTCAAAATTACAGATTTATTATTCCTTGACTGACTTATGACACACCAAAATCACGAACAGTACGTGGGTGGTCCTTTACAATACCTAAACACCGTCACCAGATCTGGTCTAGAATACTTATCGATCCATTTAGGTGTCCTTTTTTACGACCTAACACTTTCAAACAATATGATGCATCCAACCTTCTGAATGTCAAAAGAACCACACCCGTTTTTATTGACGTTCCTATGAATCATAAAAGGAAAAAATACAAATAAAAAGTGCGTAAAGCGTTTTGCATATAATCATAATTAGCAATCAAGTTGAAAATCTTCGTTAAGCATTTTGTTGCGAAGAGCGTTATCAGACGCCGCCGTCAATGCATAACAAATGACTGTGTTAAACTGACTGAATAATAAATGTAAACAGTTAATTAGTTTTATGACTGACACGGACAAGATCGAGATACCATTGACAAGGTAAACGTGACTACCGACTTTAATAACACGCACATAATTCCGAAGAAAGTCGAGCTTTGAAAAAACTTTAAGCTGAATTTCAAAGACAATTTGTCATGTAACAAAAGTAAAACAAACATGTTCGCAGTACTACAATAAAGACAAAAGATCGCAACACATAAATTGCCGCTGAAAAGTAACCAAAGTATTATACAGTTGCATAACAGTACTGTAACAGTAAATAAAATGAGGGGAAAAAGAAAGAAAACTGTGCACGAGACTATGCGCTTTTAAATACGGGCGATGTTGAGCGCGGGTAAGGCAAAGACATTTATGTTCACTAAACAAGTAGTAAAAGTCACTACTTGAGCGTTTTTATGGCAGTCATAAATGTCAGATTGTGCGCTCGGGTTTAAGCAGACTGCCCCGTACGGTACTGTACGGGCCCGGGACTTGGCGGCACTCCGTTCCCGTTACATCTTTACGTTTCAATTTGTCCGACTTTTAACTAATTAAATCATTTCATCTCTTTCCAGGTAAACTTTACTGGCTTTTATGACGACTACGCGTTGATATATGGTAAGATTAAATTAGTTTATTACGGTTTTTTATTTAGAATCGGACATTGATATTTAGTTCACAATGCTATAACAAGTGGGTGGCTGTAAAAGGCTTTTCGATGTGAGATGGACGTGAGAATAGTTCGAGTTAGGTTCGAGTTAGGTTGTATGCAAATGGTTGCATCATTAAACACCTCGTTTGGTATATCTTGGATTGACACTCGGTTTCTAGTGTTAACTTTGAAGCATGACTCGAGACCGGATGCGTTTGATTGGCGTCAGGTGTCTGAAAACTAGTTTAAACCAGATCCAGACAACTATTGTCTAACGTTTAAAAGTTGTATAATTCATGTTGTTATTGTCAATGTTGCTAATCGCATTCTAATTTGTGTCAACATACGAAGGTATTTAAGAAGCTTCACCTGCTTGATGTTTATCTATGGAATTGATCGCACATTACATGAATTATCAGCACGACAGCGTTTATTCATGATGTGATAATAAAATTCATTATTTATTTACTAGTAATTGAGACAGGTTAATAAATGGAAGTATTTGTTTATTTATTATATTTTACATTAGTTATGTTATTTTTCTTTAAATATCGTATGCTAAACTGAACTCTTCTAAAAATTAAAGTTATTTTTAAGTAATGTCCTTTTAAAACGATCTTTACTTTGGGTGCAAACTTAAGTATCGTTTTCTATTTAAAGATTAATTACCTTAAAAACTACAGAAGATTGTAATATCTACATTAGTTAACAACAAAATTCACCACTCTTTTTACAGTGAATCTCATAACATTTACAGTAAAACTCATAATTCTATCTAAACTAAACTATGTCCATTTAAATTAATAGGATAGCTGAATGAAGCTTGCCTAGGTGCATACAAACTCATTTCAATATAGGCAGGTATGCGCCGTTGATGTGTTTCATCTGCGGAGCAATAAATTTACATAGTAAGTACTTGTTAATAGTGGTTAGGGTCATCATGAAGGTTTATTAGAAGTTGGAATTGGAGAAAGATATATGGGTAAAGGTGTTGTTGAAGAATACAGTAGTTTTGATTTAAATATACCATCATTTAAGTGAACAAAAAAGATATAATAATTATTTAAAAATAGTAACTTTTAAATGTTGTCCATTGGAAACAAACAAATCAAGAAAGTTTTATTCTTTTAAAATTAAGATAACACGAATTTACCCAAATAGTCTATAAAAAAATAAAATTTTAAATTTCAAAAGTATCAAATAGTTTATTTAAGTTCACAAAGTTAAATTAAATAATGAGGGAAACAGTAGTAGTCTTGTATATTTTCAGTTCGGTAAATATTTTATGGGATTATCATAGTTACAAGTAAGCTCAACCCTGGTTCTATTATTCAGCTGCAGGCCTGGGAAAGACACGTGTATAGCTTACTTCTAGCTGGTATTGACATTAAGAGTATATTAATATACAACATAAATTATATGAACAAACAGATAATAGATAAGAAGCGAATTTTAAAGGAATTTTGTTTTTAAGTTAGTTTTTGTGCCGAGAAAAAGAGTTACACCTAGCGGACAAATCAAAACGAGTTAACGCGTTGAACTCTTTTCTTTTATCTCAACACATTTACAAGCTTTCAACATTAAACCAATTTTATTATAAAGCTTACTTAAGATGTCTTATAAATTAAACAACTTTTTATCAAAAACAGAAATAGATAGAGAAACAATTTAATTTATCTTTCACAGTGCTAATTAAAATTCCGCGTTCTACGCGTGAAATTAAACAATAAAGCTTGCCAACACCTAGACTAAAAATAGTCGAGCGTGTATAGTGTTTGAGTGCGGGGTTTGTAATGGCGGTGGCTGCGCAGAAGCATGCAGCGATGCAGCGCTGAGATAGCATTGTGCTGCAGTCTGCGTACGTCGATCGCGACACCGATATCAAGCGCTTGTCGCTTACATGTCGCCTCACCTCTGTATCTCGAGCACGGATCACACGCAAATTATAATCGATACGTATATTGTAATACCCTAGTGTAACATGCGCGCCATTGTTCAACTTCTTTGACGCAAATCTAAGCTTTTGTTCGCGGCATTTGTAGAACAAAAACCACGGGGCGAGTTGACTGCGGTTTTCAACGAGAGATATAAGCGAGATTTATATCCGTTTTTAATGAAACGTGGCGTATAAATCTTCGGGACTGAGTTAGAGTCGTTATTCAGTTTGAGTTTGGGTAATTTATCACATTCGAAGTGGTTAGTTTTCCGGTTTGGTGTTAATGAATAAGTTTCACTTTTAACCTAGTGGAACCTTCTACAACATTCATCAACCTTAAAAAACGAATCGTCTCAGATGACAAAGTTTATAGCTTTCCCAGCGTTTTTTGTCAATACCTATGATTGACAATGCGTTAAAAACTTAACTGAACCGGTACCGAGACGTGCTATTTAAAAGAATCGTTTACCATTCTCACAAAAGCCCCGCCTCTGCTTTTAATTCTCGCTGCGTTTGCGCACGGTTACAAAAACAAAAAAATATAAATTAGTAATTGTACTGTACAATGCTCGCAATGTCTACAGTATGAACCGAGATGTCCAATTTAAGTACTTGTCATTTCAACACGTATAAAACAGGTGATACAAGCAAGAAAATGTGTTTTTCTTGCTATAATTTAAACTGTATTCACGTAATATAAGGCTATTGTGCGCGCGCGCCTGAAATACTTAATTTCTGTGACCTTTTTGTGTTCGAGGTCGATTTTTATTCAAACTATTTATGATATTATGCTAAGTTTGGTTCTTGTTGCAATTTCAATGGTAAACAAACAAACAGTTTAATTTTTTACATAAACTTTAATTACTCTCTCTTCTTTTTTATTACCTTCTTTCAACCGTATATTGTTCTACATTTAGTCTTTAACACTGTATCTCTATATAAATCAATCTAGCTTTTATAAAAATATCTAAACTACAGTAGATATCCCCAAAAGCTCAAAACCGTTTATTTACCATCAAGATAATCACAAGCAAACAATAAAACCACTTAAAAAAAGACAAAACGTCTGTTACGTAAGTGTTTAGCGGCTTTCACTATAAATCGAGTCGATATAAGGTCATGGCCTATCTACCTCTATACAAAACGTTCAGTGCCCAATGTTCTATACCACAAACTGCTCATTCGTTTCCAATAAATTACCTTGTAATGGTGCGTTAATTTACATACTATACCTGGCCACATCACATTAAAACTCAACTTTAATCCCTTTTACTAAAGTCTAAAGTTCCCTAGCATTGAAAGTTCATTCAAAAGCTTTGGCAACGGTGCTGCCGCAGCGGAAGTTTTGGGAACTAGAAGCTTTCGTTGTAGTTTCATCACCATTACAGAGATGGCGCTAGCAGCGAGGGGTGAAACTGAAGTTGTTGCGAGGTTGGTTTTAGGGCGGTTCACACGGCGAGGGTTGGTTTCAACGTAACTAAAAGTTTCAAGCTTATTCCTTAGATGGCGTTACTGAAAGCTTACATACAGCTTTTGCAAGTTTTTCAATGGCAAATAGATGGGGTAGTTTGTGCAGTTATTTTAACTTTAGTGGCCAATTTCAACTTAAATGTCACTTTTGTAATGATAAATATTATGGACCTGTTTTATTAAGAGGTATTCTTATTTTATTTACGATTAAAAATGTAGGTATTGACTGATTTAATACGTCTTGTTACACATGATAATAGTATTTAATGCATTTAGTTTCGGCAACTAAAGGCGAACTTATAATTAAAGGATGAACACCAAATAAGTAAGCCTTATTAATTATCATATATTTTGTGTTAACTTTTCTATCGTTTTAACTCTACCTGTTAAAAGTCGCATAAAAGCGGTAACATTAAAAGTTTCTCAAATGCAACAAAAACAATAATCTTATTACCTTGTCACGCTTCCGAATAAGCTTACAAAGAAAGTGAAAGTGTCAAAAATCCGTGCAAATCTGAAATTGGCAAAACACACCTTTGTTGCTACTGTTCCTTAAAACCTTTTTGTTTGCATTTTAAGTTCCTTTTATCCAATTTGAGCAATATAACAATACGGGTTGTAAATTTTACCTTAAGTATTGTTAAGAATGTAAGTTATTGTAAACGGAGAGTTAATTGTTACACTTGCTCGTCGAATTGCGTAACTTGAATTGCGTTATTTATTAGTGTTCTATGAAACAAAAAATACAGAGGCTATAGTTTGATATTTTAGTCAGCTTGATCGTGTATTTTTTAGTGTTCATATTCAAGTATTAAGACGATATGAGTTTTAATAGTTTTAGGCAAGCTGTTAGTATATTTTTTGCCTCCATCCCATAAGCAAAAGCAATAAATTAACTAAAATTACGAATTGAGTTATAATATTTTTTTGTTGATTTGTTAATTTAACCAAAATAGGTGACCTTGCTTAAATCTACTTAATTTTGAATCGCTCAGAGTTCGACAAACGATTAGCAAATACCTTATTTCCAGCTTTTCTAAATCGGAGTTATAAATCATTTAATTAAACTAATTCATTAAATTAACATTTTATACAACCACCTCAGACGACAATACCAAACGCTATAGCCACACACCCCTTAGATTACCGAAACAAGCCAAGCGTTTGAATTTAGACGTTCCATGGTCTAAGCAAACATGTATGATATATGTACGAGCGATGACACTTCCGCGGTATAAATCCAGGCGGAGTCGGCCCGACATATCGGACGAGACATCACGAACATACTCGCCGAATATTCGGCAGGGGTAATGGACACGTGTGGCGGGGGCTTCCAGTTAGAAGGCTTTTAATTTGGTTTTCTGAAAATATTTACACTGTCTTTATATAATGTGAATAATTAAAAACCCTTTGACTATTTGGGTGTTGCGTTTTTGTCAGTTTTATACATACACAAATTTAATTGACAGTTCAATTTACTTCTAAAAAATCCTACGAAACAAATCTTTGAGATAATAATCCACTTTTGATTTTGTTGATTTGTAGTCTTTTTTAGACCACAGATCATTTGTAATCATTTTGTTCTCGCTCTCAACAATCAACTTATCCTGAATTTGGTACATTTAACTTGTTATTATTTTCTCTGTATGATATCACCACAAAGCTATATTCCCAAACTTCAGAATTTCCAATTCCAAAGCTCCCAAAAATTCAAAACCAAACGGCCTCTCACTAGTAACCCGCCGAGCCTCCCCGAAGTCCGTCCGAGCGCCGCCGAGCGCCCCCGAGCGCCCCCGAGCGCGCCCGAGCCCGCCCGAGCCCGCCCGGGTATAAATCCCGGCACATCCGGCTGGCCACCACGCCGGTAGTGGCGACGATTATTCACCAATATCGAGTTTTGGCTTCACTTACTCGCTTCTAATCTTCGGACGACCAACTGGATTTATGGACGTACAAATGTTATCCAGTTATGCGTGTTAATTTTTTTTTTGTTGGTTATGGATGATTTTAAATGGATAGTCACAATTTATTTTTGATTTTTGCAAAGTAGTAATAAACAAAGGAAATGAGATTGACTTTGCATTTACGTGATAAGTTAAGTAAATCTAATGTCACTTGAAAGCGAAACTGAATTAATTTTAAAGATGAAAAATTGGTTACAACCATTTCTTTATAATCTATTACACAAACTATTTACTACTTTCGAATTCTAATCCGCTTCAATGTTTTGCTAGTAAATTAAAACATGAACTGCAGTCTAAAATTCCTAACAACTATTGCCAATACTGTAGCCTTCATCTACAAAAAGAATTTAAACCAATTACGCTCTCAAAGAAAATTGACGTAACTGCCATTTCCCGCCACCAGCTAATACTGGCAACAAATAAATCACTAAGGCATTTTTGTTTTCAACGCACCGCTAACTCTTTTGTCATAGGGTGATGTAGTAGGTTCCTATGGAGTTATTTATATTGTATTTTCCTAAGGAAGAAAATTTCCTTTCTGTTTACTTCATGGGTCAGTGATCAGATTCGTTCGGCGGCTGTCGTCGTAGCTTATAAACTGGACGGAAGAGGAGAAGGTGGCAACTGAAACATTAAAATACAAAAATGTAAACTAAACCGTCATAAACGAATATTATGTCGGACAATTCTTATGGGTAATCTTAAAAGCAGATATATAAATAAAAACATGCATTATTTACAAATTTGTTAAGCAACTTTTTGCGCTTACTCACTTATGTGTCACCTACTTTTGTATGTCAATTTTGAAGCTTGCAAAGTATGGTTTGTAAAAAAATCTATGAAACTATTTTTACATTTCACATATCCGCAGTTTTTCATCCCCGGCCTCGACGCCACCCCGCTGGGCTTTCGAATTTCACAACCGTGTTCCAGGCAGCTCCCTAATACATACCACCGTGGATAGGTACAGAAGTAAAGCTGAAAATATTTAGTTGTTAGCAGATAAAATAAAAATTTGTAAAATACTAAAAGAAATTGCCTTTTGTTAATAGATTACGGAAATCGTGATGAGATTCACTTAATTTAACGTTCGTTTGTCCGTCTGCCTGTGAGTTAGAATCTTACTTTTCAGTAAAGCGTGGAAACATTTTTTTCCAGTCAAGTCAGATCTTTTAGAACTGTGCAAAAAGCCAATGACTAAGTTGTAAATTCCAAAGTTACTGCGATGTTAATAGTCTATAGGGCGAGTAGAAAGCAATCTCTAAATATATAAAAGAGTAGCAACAGTATCAAAATAAAAAAAATGTATGGAGTCCTCGATGGGGAAGTCAAACTCGATTTTTTTCTTTATACTGCCATAACAGTATTTCTCAGCTTAAAGCAAGCACAATAAAAAATACCTTAAAATATTGGCAAGTTTTTGACTTAAGTTTATCTTCTGTACTCTTATAATTTGAGTCAGTACTCCCTATTTGGGGAAATAATTGTTTATTTTCGACAGCCGTAGTTATGTCCAGCACACTCTAACAAAGATTATTTAGAGAGTCACCGCCCTGCTTTTGTGGCCTGTGACTATATTGTATTCATTGCTGTGTTATTGATTATTTATATATAGGTAATCATACAGACGAAGTTTGGTAGAATGCTGAGCAAATGAGTATGTTTTGTGATTAAAATAGCTGTAGATAAATGTAGGTACAAAATAGAATATCATAAGTACTTAAAAAAGTTTTAAATCTATTTGTGCCCATTTGGTATTAATAATTGGACTTGTATTGATAAAATAAAAAAAATATAAAAAAATATATTTAACAGTACATTTTAATAAATACTCAATAATTTAATCATATCGCAAGTAAAACAACTGCAACTACTTGAACATCGAATGATATAAATAAAGCATAGAGCGGAAACCGGGGCATAGACAACACACAATGGCAAATGTCGGGACCCATCGCGCGCATTGTACCGTATCGTCGGAGGCGTTACGAATCAATGGAGGGAATTATAGATATCTACTTATATAGACATGGGATTTGCTTATAATTCAACTTTTTTATGTACTTGAAGATGAACAGAAGTAATGAGAGTAATTAAGGAAATTGCGGGTTAAAAAAAGTTTATTGGATGTTTTGTTAACGATCAATCAGGTTTGATATGTGCAATTTGAATTTAAGTTGTTGCCGCGGTAATCTATTATGGTTTTCTTTTTTTTCAAGATATTAATTGCATTGTTATCTATGAGCACAAAACGCGGTAGCTTTGATATGTTTTAATTTTGGCGGTATTGTAAATAAAATAAGGTAAGATCGGGCGGGTCCATGCCACTTCTGTCACAGATTAGTTCTTCGACACAGCGTATCGGTTGAAGAGGTAAATGAAATGCTATCCGGAGGGGAAAAGTTAAATTACTGAAACTGAGGGTCTAAGAAATAAGTTTAACCTATGTTATATACTCATTTAAAATATATATAAAACTTTTCTTGAACCAATGGAAGGAGTTTTACGAAATGAGGTTTTATAATTAGGTATGTGATAAAAAAAAACAATATTCCTCGTTTATAGAGCTATATTCTTTGAATAGTATGAAAAAACCTTTTAGCTCGTTATCCAAATTTGTTATAAATTCATGATACTTTTGAGATGGTTGCGTTTATTCATATCCCCTAAGCGAGTTAACAGAAATAATGGCATAACATAAAACAATGCAAAAATAACCTTAACCTAATAATACTACGGCTCCATTTGCAACAAAGAAAAACGGGGTTACTCTATATAAGTGATCGATTTGAAATGTATAAGAAAGAAGCTTAATAAGACCCCTAGAGCTTTCCCGCTCTATTTCTAAATTGCACAGCATTGTTGAAAAAGGGCGGATCAAGCGCGCCATTTTTCATCCTGTCAAATTATGTTAATACACCTAAAAGCGGTAAAATAACCTCATCAGATAACCACGAGGAATAAAGTTATTATGTATAAAACTATAAAAAGTAACGAAAATAGTTTGACAAATGAGGAACATTAAACAATATTGTCGAGGATTAAGGTAGGGTCGTAGTAATGACCCCGTTTACCGTTATCTACGGTAAATCGCTACCAGCCCTTCCGAAAACGAGCCCGAATTTAAAATTCAAACATCATAATCTAACTTCTCAAGGATGCCTTAAAAAGTATAAAAACTACGACTTTACCCCCTGATTTTCAAACTTGGAACTCATTCTTTATGGCCATGCATTTACAGTTAAGAGTCGGTTGGGCTGTTTTAAATTTGGAACATCTGCCGTCGAAGCATGGAAGCGACTCTTGCGCATTCGAAATTTCAAAAAAAGAATACAGAGAGACTACGTAGTAACAGATGCGACATGTTGGATTCCTAAAGGCAGATGTTTATTAAACGCCCTCATAGATTAAACTTGAACGTGCTTTTGTTTTTGTTAAAGTCTCTTGAGTTTATGAACAATATGGTCTTAAATGATTCAACCCTTTTATAAATGATATGCGGGCAAGATAAACTTAATAATTGGCCGTTTTTTTGTAACGATGTGTATCATATCAAAATTGCTAATGATTAAGTACTAATTACGGCGGTTTTTGCTGCAATTATTAAAGAAAATTGAATGTCGTGTGAATAAAACGTGAATTATCGCATGTGCACATTTTATTAACGTCAGAATAAAAAAATGTTATTTCTTTTTCAAATTACGAAGAAAATTACTTTTCGGCCAGGAGCAAAGGGTTTCCAAAAAGTGCGGAGGTTATCTCCAATTTTGTTTTATTACAAAACGACGTACGCACGGTTTTAAAAGATTAGTTTTCCGTATCGAATGTGAAATTTCACGGTAAATTTTTATATTATTCGTGGAAGTTGGCAACTTTAATTTGGATCTGATTTTATCCAACTGCCCGGTAACATGCAATGTTTCGTAGTCAGATGTAGGCAAGACTTGGATTTAAAAAGTTGTTGGCGTGTTATAGCAATAAGTTTTGTGTTACGCTTTTATTCTTTAATCCATTTCATAAACTTTGAACTATAACGGTCAATTTCGGTTTTTAATTGTCTGTTTCACATTTTTGGAACACGTCCAAATGTTCTCTGATGAATATGTCAAGTTTTTTTTCATAGGCGTTGATTGGATTTTATTGATTATTTTTACGTTTAGTTTAGACAAAGTCGAATGTAACTTTTGGTCTCTGGTGTTTTGGGTGGGTATAGAGACTTCTTGCTCAATATAACAAGTATAGAGTGACGTCACAATCCCGCCATGGTAGAACTACTATACACAATAGCTGCCACAGGCGATTCCGGCCTCGCCCCTCCACCTCGGATATAATATTTATGAAGGGTACGTTTTTACACTATAATTACGTATCGATTCGTGGCCCGCGTGACGACGACGCCCAAAATTATTCATTCAACCTCTTCAATTTCGTAGGCAGATAATTAGAGTAGGCGCCACCTCTATTTCATTTTTATATCTATGAAAAATCTAAAACGAAACTCTTTTGACGTGTTCAAGGGGAGCGGGCTCCTAATTTAAAAATTAAATTTGAATTTAGAACGCGAAAAGAACACAGATCAATTCATACGGAAGATAAAAGCAAAATGAAAGCGAACACGTGATTGTTGAATCCCGTTGGCACCGTACCTGTTGCAGTCTTATTTACGACCCAAAACAAGCGCTTTATCTTTCCTCGTTCACATAATGCGACCATAAAACCCGATTCTACACGATTTTACAACCTCCTTGCATAATACTTTTTTGTTTATAAACAAAAGTTTTCAAGGTTGCTACCTTATTCATGTTCCAATTTCAATTTTAGTTGCAATTCCTCATCCGTCGCGAAAAGGTGTTTGTTGTTGTGTTGACAAAACGAGAATTTTGATTGTCGAACGAAAATGTTAAGTGATTTATTAAAATTCCGACCGCGTTATTATCTCCAATTCGATTTATTGCTATACACGAACTGGTGTTCGTAATATCGAAATGATGTCGTCATAAAAGTTGATTGCTTGTAAATAAATAATAATTGTGTAATATAACGCCTCCAGGCGTTAATCTGGAGCTTTAACGTTTACCTTCGTCTTGTGTATTAAGTGTAGGTATTTTATTTTTAATTAGACTTTATTTGAATTTGAAAGGTGTAATTTTCCATTAAGTAAGAAATAACGTGGAAGGAGTGATATCTTAATTGGCTAATCGGATTAAAAATTTACAAAATGGAACATCAAAAAGGTATGTCACTTCGAACTTAAGAACTTCCTCCAAAACTGATTCACGAAATTCCAATGCAAAAAAACTGAGTAAAAAAAAACGTGATGGCGGATCCCTTTCTATCGTGGGGAGTAGGGTCGAGGTCGGGAGAGGGGGAAAAACTAATAATAAGCGTGTGTGTGTCACCCCATCACTCGCTCACTGCATGTAGCCACACCAATGCCCGTCTCGAATACCGAACGTTCCAAATTCAATTTCGAAAATTGAAAAATTCTACTTTTGTTTTTCTTAATGAAAACCAGCTATTGTTTATCGTTCACATGATGGACTTTTTCATCAAAAATATGCTGCAACACCAAATGCAGAAGTAATACATAAAAAGTTTCTTAAACATTATTAACATAATAATTAACTGAGCGAAGTATTATCTTCTTATTTAAATATTTAATGCTGGCAATGCTTACTTAATAATTACGCGAACATGGTATGCAAATTCGTAAAGTGATTCTTGTGCATTGTTTTTCAATTTTAACAAGCTATTAATTTTACAGCTATATGCATAATAAAGAACCCGCACTGTTAATTTGATAAGATTTTAAAAACTCGGAACATTTTAATCTTTCAAATTGTCTGGAACGTCGGCCATTTTGGATTTGCGTGACGTTTCGCGCCCTCTTTGCAACGTGTGACATGTCATGATTTATGTTGCTTTGCTTACTCACAAAACGTTGAATTAGCTTTCGTCTCGGAATCGAAAATTTGAAACTTTATTTGAATGTATGAACGAATATTTTTAACCCTCTGCCGCTGAGGTTACGTCTGACAGACAACACAACATAAAATTTTGGTTCCTACGCCGCCATTTTTCCGAGAATCGTCCTGCACCGCTCGGTAGCTTACTGCGCTCGCGTCCCCTCCCCGCCAGTGCGGCGACGACAGCCGCGGCGTGCACTCGTGTCGACTTACAGCTGTGAGGTGTCCGTAATACGTAAGGTCAGTAATAAGTGATGTGTCATGTAGACGTATTGTCAGTAAAATAATTTTATCCCCATACTGTCTTATGGACGTCACCTCATTATTTTCATAGTGTCTTTTACACGACACGTCAGCAAAACATTTGAATGGTAAGTAATTCATTGTTTATTTTAAATTATAATGTATATGTGTCATTGTTTTTAGATGGATTGTAACCGCCAAAAACCAAATGACCGACCGTCTAGGAAAAGAAAGGTTACACACGAACTAATTCAACAGTTCTTGGAGGAAGACAACGAGTCCGAGTTCAGTGATGTCGACGATGAGGTTACCGATCGAAATTTTGTTATTGAGGAGGAAATGCACGAGGACAGTGAAGTATCTGGTGGGGAAGATCAAGAAAGGTTAGAGGAGCAGCCAACCAGTCCTGGAAGCCTGGATTCTAGAGAGGTTTCTTTGTCAAATTCGAGTAGTAGTACGTACGTAGGAAAAAATGGTTTTATTTGGGCGAAAACTGAATTTTCAAGGACCTCACGCACACCTGCACATAATATTGTATCTTTACCAAGGCAAACTTCCGAACGAGGGGTATTTCCTGGCTACGAGAACTTATGGCAAAAATTATTTGATTGTGAGATGATAGAAACATTAGTTTCCTGTACAAATAAAAAACTTGAAGTCTATCGAAGGAAATTCGCAAATTTTGCCAAGCATGAGTTGAAAGATACAACTTCTATAGAAATTAAATCACTACTTGGGTGTTTATATTACTCATCTGTATTTAAATGCAATGATGCTGATTCAAACTATTTGTTTGCAACAGATGGAACAGGCCATGAAATATTCAGATGTGTGATGTCTAAATATAGGTTTAACACTCTTTTGAATTGCTTGAGATTGGATAATATCAATGACCGACAGGAACGTTTGCAGTCAGATCCACTTGCTCCGGTTTCTGAATTTTTCAACAAATTCATATCGAATTGTCAAACTCATTTTACACCCGGTCCATATACCTGCATTGATGAAATGCTTCTAGCTTTCAAAGGTCGTTGCAAATTTGTTATTTATATGCCCAACAAACCTTCGAAGTATGGGATTAAAATAATGATTTTAAGTGATGCTCATCAATTTTACGTTTATAATGCCTACATTTATCATGGGAAGGGTTCTGATGGGCTGGGACTTACTGAAGCAGAAAAAAAGTTAGCTGTGCCTACGCAGTCTGTATTGCGGCTGGTAAAACCGATTGAAAATTCAAACAGAAACGTAACGGCGGATAATTGGTTCAGCTCTATACCTCTGGCAGAACTTTTACTGCAAAAAGGATTGACTTATTTAGGAACACTAAAAAAGAATAAACGCGAGATTCCATCTGAGTTCAAACCGAATAAAAATAGAGCCGTTGGAAGTTCTTTGTATGGTTTTACCAAAGATTTGACTATGGTTTCTTATGTCCCAAAAAGAGACAAGGCAGTGATTCTCCTTTCTTCTTGCCACCACCACGCCAGTACTGATGAAGAAACCAATAAACCTACCATGATTGTGGATTATAATCATAGTAAAGGGGGTGTGGACGAAATAGACAAAAAATGTGCCATTTACTCATGTAGTCGCAAAACACGACGTTGGCCACAAGCTATTTTTTATCGATTGCTGGATATAGCTGGCGTCAATGCATTTGTGCTTTATAGTGAGTATCCAGAATCGAAAATGAGAAGAGCTGATTTTCTTATGCACCTTGCAAGAGAATTAGTACTGCCTGCTCTAAAACAGCGAGTTTACAATGAAAAACTTCCTAGAGAATTGCGTATGACTCTCCGGCGAGTTTTAGGACAAGATTTGCCAGCACCTCTACCACCAAGCGACACTGGCACATCATCGACAAGAAAGTTATGTCGTATCTGTCCCAGTAAATTGAAACGCCAAACGAGATTTACTTGTTGCATTTGCGCAAAACCTATTTGTTTGCAATGCGCTGCTCAAGTTTGCGCTGATTGTAAGACTGAAGTTTGAGACTGCATTGTAACAAAAGTACTCTAAGGATTTAAGACTTAATTTTTTTATAAATAGTTTTAAGCCAGAAGAAGAGAAAAATATTTTTTTTTTGTTGTTTTTTTCATATTTTTTATGTTTTTTTATTTTATAACAATGGCTGTGCTAAAAGTTCCTAAGTCCCATAAGTGACGCAAATATACTAAATAATTCTTAAATTTGTGTTTTATTTCAATTTTTATTATGATTACTATTTAAACACATGTCAACAGTTATATGAATTCAAGTTTCATTGCAAAATATATAATACCTATAACATAAAGAGTACTTTAACTACACGTCTGTCAGACTACTCCTCAACATAATTGAAATAAAAATGGCACCTCAGTGGCAGAGGGTTAATACAGCTATTTTATCTACTCCTGTATAGCAACAAAGCAGAAACTAGCTTCTGTAGGTACCTACATGTCTGCCACGATTTTTAACTTTCGACACGAAATTCCTGACCTGTTCTTTTCCTATCATTACTTCGGTGTAACTAATCGATATTGAAATCTCGAGGTAATTATAACATGGTCTCTAGTGTAAGTCACGATTTTCGTCTATCTGTGCAAGACGACTTTTTATTTTTTAATGTTTGAACTTAGAACGCGGTTGAAAGATTCGGCGATAGCCTACTATCTGATGAGGTTCGAATACCTTAGGTAGGTTGAATTATTTATATCGAATTATGGAAGGTTTATGTCTGGAGTTATAGGTATGCATACACAATAAAGCTTTGTTTGTAAAAAAGTATATCTTGGTAGTAACTCTATAAAACAAAAGCTACTCTATGAACCCTTGATCCTGAATATTTGAATGCCTTTGTAAATTTCAATATAAAAATGCCTAAAACTTAGTTTTATGTAAATTTGACAAAAATATTTTATTTATTCCCGTAAAGATAGTAGTTACACCGATTTTCTTTACTAAAATGCTAATGCAGAGAACGGTGTAAAGATAAGAATGCATGAAAACACGCGCATCACGATCTTACCTTAGCTTCTGAGGTTATTAATAAAACAAACGCTTAACAAAAGTGATGTAAAAAACAAGTGCCTTAAATGTAATGTTAACTAAAAACACCAACTTACTCCATAGAAGCCGCCGCAACTCCAAAAACCGTTACCGAACCGCGCCGCTTCGAAGTTCAAAACTCGTTCCATATTCAAGAATTTCGCTCGAAATGACAAAAAGGACAATGGGAGCGCTAAATTAAATTCAAATATCGAAAGAGGAAGTCGACGCCCGCCCTCGCGTCTCTGAGAGATTTATTATATTTGTCCTGCGCTTATTTCATTATTGCCTGTCGCTTGTATTTGGAACGAGCCCTATCCGAGAATCCATATTCCACGGCCTTAAATATTATAACGTTTTATCTATACTGAAACCCCTTTTCATAATTTTAATCTCGTTTTATTTTGTTTACAGGTAAGCATTGATCGATTGAGAAAAATACTTATGCACATTCAGGTTTGTTGACAACATTTCTTACTACTTTCAATATTTTTTATTTTTAAATATATGTATAAGTATCTGATAATGTTTATAAGAAAAAAAATATAGTCTCTAAAATTGAGATTCCTTTTAAAACTTATTTCTAGAAGAAATGAGGTTAATGGATCGAACAGTTTCTAAGAGAGGAACAATAAGAGGGTTAAAGCTTTATGTAAATATAACAAAATCGCTTTCGAAACTGTTAAAGTGCATAAAAACTTTTTGATTTTCTCACAGCCATTACAATGTAGCCAAAGCCAAAGATTTAAATCAAACTTCCTTACTTATATTATAGTTCTGATCTTTTATATATTTTTTATGTTACTATTTTTTGTCAAAAAATTTCAAACACACTAACAAGTGTTAGTTTCTTGTAAAACACCTATTAACTCTACTAAGTTCAAATGTGTTGCATCGTATTTTTTTCCGTATACTGCAGTTTATGAATAGAAAGCAATGAATGAATATCTGTCCCGTTCACACTCGGGAATAACCTTATCAATCTAACACGAATCGAACAATAGCGTCCCATGTTTGATTTATACAGTCGCTTAGTAGAAACATTACGGATAATTATAGTCAGATCAACGGGTTTTAATCCTTTTGCAAACAAAACAAAAATAGTATTAATTATATCAAATTTAAAATGGCACTAAAAACTAAGTTAACACATATTTTTAAAGCATTTACGTAATGAAAAAAATATAAAGGTTAATTTAATCGTTTAAAAACTGTATAAGTCTTCATGAAAACTCATTACCATTTTAATTTTTAGCGTTAAAATTTCAAATGAAAAAAAATATCAAAACCGCTAACACTGTCTATAGGTTAGCAAAGCCGAACAGAAGTAGGAACTCAGCTCACGAGCTTTTCAAGGGTGGTGGCTGCTTTCGGCGGGAAAATAGCGGCTTGAAGCGGGGTGGGGGTGCGGGGGCCGCGGGGGGGGCGGAGGGTGATGGCTGGTATTGATTTAGTGCCGTCGTCGACGAGCTATGTACTTGTGTGGAGTAGGTGTAGGTACTTAGTTGATATTGTTCCTTGGAGCTGATGTGTTCGGGTCTTTTTGGCGATGGGGATGAGCCGATGTTTTTGGTGGTGGGTAAGAACAGTTATTTTTGAGCTACATAGCAAGTTAGTTAGCCATATGTTAAAGATTTTACTTTGAGTATAAAAACATCATAATGCAATTCCCAGTCGGGCAATGCTCGGAGACCCGCGTTCCTTTTTCCAGTATCTATAACTTCAAAAATCATAATGCAATTTTTTTATAGACTAATTAATCTGTTTACCAAATTATAAGCATATTTTAATTGCCAGCGTCATCTTAATTATTAGACGTCATTAATAAACTTATATATACTTACCAAGAGTTGAATCATGAAGCAGTCAAATTTAACTATCTATGTAGGTACTCCAGAACTTAAGTTCCGGTCGGGTTAAAGGGAATCTAACACACAAAGTTACAGTATTTAAACCGCTTTGTTACTGTGGAGTCTCAAGAGACTGCCTGGCGTCGAAGATTTAAATGGATATTTAACTTTTCTCTCGAAAAACCCAAGACCCCGTGTTTCTTTCCAGCTTTTTTCCAATAGGGGGAAGTTGCAGAACTCGCTTAAAGCTTTTAGCAAATGGCTTAAAACTGTATCTTTTAAAAGTTGCCTGTTTTCTTTTTTACTTCTGTTCCTTGTAGTTATATTTAATTACTTTGTTTTTTTTTTCAATTTATTTTAACTTTAACTAGGGCTTCTGGTGGGGTTTTGACTTCATTTTTATGTATTTGCAATTCAAAAGTCGCTTGGTAGGGACTTTGTTCTATCTTTTATTTATAACTTCGTGAAGACGCTAAAGAAGTTTTTCTTTACCAATGGTTCTATTTTTTTTAACGATTTTTTTTCAATTTTTTTTTCAAATGTAAAATTTCTATATATATTTTAAAAACTATTTAGATGAAATTATTAATAATCTTTTTTTATGTAATTACTAACTAACAAACTACAAAAAATCAGTAACTATTCACTGAATACCTAAATTTGAGATATACCTAAGTGTATATATTTTTAAATTATATCTCTAATAGTTCTATTTCCTAAAATATCTATTCGACAACCGATAGTTGCGTCCCGGCCGTTCTCCGTCCTAATTATATTCACTGATATTCCCAACTTCCACGTGAGCTCTTTATTTCGGCGTTTTTTCATAAAACTTTTGATTTACTCCAGTTGAATAGGATTTTGTTAATGGTGGGGAGTGTCGACAGGTTTATGCGGTTGAATTTATTTTCCTTACAGCTTTGTTGTGTTGACATTTTTATCTAGATCGTCATAAAAAGTGCAATCGGTTGTAATGGCTCGGAACAAGCGTCTTAACAAGTTGTTCTGAGTTCAAGGATTAAGATTGCGTGTGCCAACTACATTAGCAAGGTAAGCAGGTACATTATCAAATAGGTAAGTGCGTAATCATTGTGGATATCCTCATTCGCTGTTGAATTCTTATTTAACGCCTTATTCACATAATTTATATAGAATTTGACAATCTAAACCTATTTGAGGTAAAATAATTTTCTAAAGGGATTGTAACTAAAAAAGAATAGGTACATATAAAAAGAAGCATATTGTTGTAGCCCTATTTCGTAATTACCAAGGTGGTTGGTAAATATGCACTGGGTACTTTACCAACTGCATAATTATCGTATCAAAGCAATTGCTATGTCTAGAGTCACGCTAAGAAATGCATTTAGGCTATACCCCTACACGGAACAAGCAAAACCCAATCGAAAATAGTAGTACGTAATGCACTTATTGCTTTATTTTTCATATTTTTTAAGACATGACTATAACGACTTAATTGACAAAAACAATATTTGATTTTAGAAATTTCTCAAGCTGTTAGGCAAAATTTGGCTGTTTTGTATTTTCGGAAAGGAAATTAACGTAAGTACTTTAAATGGAAAAAAATAATTAGTTTTCAAAGCGCATCGCTTTAGAAAGAACCCGCCAGTATTCTTAGTTTTCGCCTCCTTGCACTTTCCGGGGTGAAAAAGAACAAAGATTTACGTCAGCCGTGTCTGGGCCTTTCTAGAACATCCTCGAATGGTTCTTGTGTATTTCGTAGGTAAAAATAGGGATGGGACTACATTTTTTTTTATTAGATCGATAACATTTTTATCTGTAACAGCATACAATGTGATACAATGTCGCTAGCAATTTAATAATCCAATTAAACCTCGGCGACTTGTTCTAAAATCGAATAAATCTTGAACTGAAGCTCATCTTACGGAAATAACATTCTCTCAGATAATAAATCACGGGCTATTTAAACAATCCTAAAGGAAAAATCAGAAATAAGTAACATGACACGTCGGCTACATGATTTCCGTTACGCTGAGGAATGTTAAGGTGGCATTCGTTTGAAAATGGAACAAACATTGAATTTATTCTAGAAAAATAAACTTAGGTTACAAGACTGTAGTCATTTCTAAAGCGTACTCTAAGCAAAATAATTACCGCTTCTTTTTAGTCACAAATTACGATACTTAAATGTCTCACACTTGCACGAGTAATTTTTCAACACTTAATTACTCATTAAACTAACCGTTAACTTTTACATGTAAAAAAATGCCTCTAGAAATCCAAAGTGTGGGAATAAAAAAAATACATTCAAAAAATTACCTTATCGTTCTTACTATCTAAACTAAATACGCAAAATTCTTAATTCCTCCAAACCACTTAACATACCTACTAACCGGTTATCAATGGGCCTAGGAGACCCTAGCTGACCCACTTTTTAAACTAATTTATTAAATATCCTAACCTAATATTAAACCCTTGACCTTGAAAACTACAGAAAACTAAACACTAGGTCGTAAAACTAACAGTAAGTTTAAATGTAAATTATATGCCTAATTAAATGCCAGCCTAGATTTTAACAAGCATTTAACACTTCATTTTAACATTTGGGCTAGATTTTTTGAAAGTCACCAACTAAACTTAACAGAGCGTGACTTTTTTAATTTTAATGAAAATCTAGTTTGTTTCGATCTCTCTTTGCACTGTCACTGAATTAAAACTACCGTCGACGTTATTAAGTATTAATTCGATATAAGTATAACCAATAAGTGCTTGCAACATCACAAAAATGCCAAGCCGAAAAAAGACTCAAAAAAAAAGCTATCGACATTTCATTTATCGATATATGACAACACTTACCTCAATGCCTACTCAGTGATCATTACGTTATTCTTAACTCGTGTTTTTAACTGTTCCAGTAATAAATCAAAAGTACGTGGACGTACTTAACCATATTAGTGAGGATCAAAACAATAGTGCGGTATTCGAACACAAGTATCAAATTTTTAACTTTGCCACGTGCGTATCGTAAAAAAAACGGACCAAATATGTACGTACCTACGCCGGATATAGTAACAGTGTTACATTTCCGCTCTCAGGAAATTAATGTGAACGAATTTCGTAAGCTAACTTTTTTTAAATAAGCAATGGAATTTCTAAAGTTAAAGTTATAGTTTTTAATTTAAGATAGAATTATAAACTGTGTTCTAAAGACAACAACAATATTGTTTATGTGTTCAAAACATTTTTTTCCTTTTTAATAGAAAAAAAATGTATTTAAAAGTTCACGATATTTTAAAACAGTAGTTAAAAACAATGCAAAACCTTTAAAGTAAAAAAAAAAAAAAACATACGGGCCGAATTGAGAACCTCCTCCTTTTTTGGAAGTCGGTTAAAAATGGTAATGAGGCTAATGATATTTTATTAAAAACCAATCAAATAACCCGCGTCGATATCTTATCGATAATCGAACGCGTTATCGATTCGTTATATCGATACGAAAATCGTTTGCGGCACCTAGTTAATCATGTCCGCTCGATTCACCTGCTTGCATACATATTCATTTACCCGATATCGGGTCAAAAACTATATCGTTTTTCGAATTGGACGACATTGGTTATTTAACTAAAATATGGATATAGATATTGTAAAGGAGTAAGTTGAGAAAATGTTACAAACATATTAGATAAAAATTATCGTGGAAGATATTTTAAGTTGCTAAATAAGGCAATATTTTATTTAAAAATATTTTACAATATATCCACGTAATTTGATACGACAAAACTGACTCACTATTTAAGAACGAAATGAAAGTTTACTTTTCCTTACCTGTACCCACATAACTTGAAAATAATTTATTAGCATTTAAAACCTTAAATAATGCAAATATTTCTTACTTTACACGAAAAAAGTAATAAAAAAGGCCTTCTGTAAAACTGTGAGATTTAAATAAACAAAGATTTAGTTTTTTAAACCAACTTTATCCTCATTTAAATAGATAAACATCAGTTTCTGCTATTTTCGTTGATAATCATCATAACGAGGTAGTTATATTTTTTATTTATATGGCAATGAAATTTTTACTTGACTTGCTGGCCAGTACCAACTTAGGTACTATGGAAAAAGAATTAAAAAATATAAAGTTTTGTCGTAACACTTGGCTAGATAATTTATTGTTACGTTCAAATAAATTGCTTCATTGTTATAATTACGTACGACTTTTTGTTAACAATTATTTTACATTGTTATTAATTTAAAAATAAGTATGTGTAACAGGAAAAACATGGTAATATTAATAGAACAAAAATATAATAAATACATTGGAAAATGTATATAAAATCAAAGTGTGTTACATCCACAGAGCTATAAGACTGAAAATGGTCCTGCAAGTTTTTGCTTCACTTAAAAATAAGCATTTAAGTAGGTATAGATAACATTGATCTTTCCATGTAAAGCTTAGTAAACATTTGATTACTTTAACCATTTAAAATGACGTAAAAAAAAACCATCGATGCACTTTTAGTATACTAGTACCTACCCACCTAGGAATCCGAGCCACTTTCATTTCGACAGCGCGCCAATCAATTTAAATTACGGAATCGAACATTCGTTGCGATTCGAATTGATTGCTTTTCATTGCTTTGATATGACGTGACGTCAATATCAGAATAAGGTCATAATTGAAATACATACTTGCATATATAAAAGTAACAAAAGAGTAAAAAATACATTCTAATGGAACAAAATCGATGCAGTATAAGCGATGCAAGATCTAATCGCACCCCTCAACATGAAGACATTATAACAAAGCTACTCCGATACGGAAGGAAAGATTCTAATTTGCAAAAAGCTTTCAAAACCCCATGTTATCACGCAACTCTATCGATTATCCAACCTCATTTTTATATTCACCTTTTTGTTCCTAACGGTACGTCTATTCAATACAAAAGACTATACACAGTACCTACCAACCTATTAGAATTGTTGGAGGGAAAAATGCAAAGACGAGACGAGACGAATTCAATTTAAAATCAGAATTCTACGTTCCAGTTCGGCTCGTCGATCGCAAATTGAAAAAGGAACAAATTTAAAAATAAAAATAGAGAAGCCGAAGCCTACAGTGCAAGTCGACGTTGAAATGAAAATAAAATGGCAACAATGTTTTTGTGGAAATAAATTAAAAAGTGTGTCGCGATTTTGCCAGTGCGCCAAACATGTGGTCTGTTGAGTCAATACTATAATACCCATCCCATCATACTTATACTTTTATAGTGGCTAACATCGTAAATAGGAGATTATTTATATTAATAAATACCTACCAATAAATAAGGAGCCAAACTCAGGGGAAAATTAAAATGAAAATCGTTTTTAAAATGTCAAAAAAATTAATACAATGGTTTAAAGTTTACAATGTACTAATTATTGTACAATTAATTATCGTCTTTATTGATGCCGATCGATTGAATTCAACAATTAAAGTTGATGAGTTAATTACTCACTAATAATTCATTAATAATGTTTACTTACAGTTTTCTTTTTGCAAACTATGTGAATACAGTTTTGTTTTTCTTCTTGATGTAATTTCTTTGTATCTTTTTGTCAAATATTTTTTCGTCCGCTAGCTACCTATATCGATAAATAGATATCGAAATCCTTACATCACTATTATATTACAGAGTCGTAAAACTCTGTAACATAAAATTAATCATGTAACGGTTGTTTAAACTATGCACACGTCCTAAATCAATCCAAAAAACCCTATAGCCGTGAAAGTGAAAACTGACAAAATTAATTTATTCAGGAAGACAATCATAAATCGCGTTACAAGCATTAAACTAAACGCATCCAAAATCGCTAGGTACTAATGGAGGGGGAAAGTTTTAGGTAAAATTATATTTTGTGGGTCGTCACGCTTTTCCGGGGGTGAGGCGGGGGGAGGGACGCGAAGAGGCGGAGGGGGCGATTAGAGGGGCCTTTTGTGAACTCACGGTAGGTGGTGGACCCGACCTAGACGAAATGTATAGACCAGGCTAGAACATTCTAGAACAATTTGGAACACTTATAAATGAGGTGCGAAGTCGTAAAGGTAAAAACTTTGGAATGTTAGTTGGAGTTAAAGATCTGAAGGTTTATGGGTTTGGCCGGTTACTTAGGTAGAGGTATTTTGGCGTATAAAGGCCTTAATAATAAAAAATCTGCATCTAAATAGATAAGAAAATAGGTACGAAGGCTTTTATATAAATTTTCATCATAGGCATCAAAGAAGTCAAATTTTTTTTTTTTCTAAATTAAGGTAACGTCTACGAATACGTCATTCGTAATCCGAACAGCACTTTAGTTGTGGGGGCAATCGGTCGGTATACGCATTATTTTACTTCTCGTGGGTAGTTTTATAAAACAAAAGTTTGTATTTCGAACATTATGTAGTTCAACGAACCGACTCTATCTTGATCTTGAGAGTCTTTACATAAGTGTTAATGGTGTTTTAGATTCTTTGGGCAGATGATTAATAGTGTTTTCGTGAATTGGCGAAAAGCCTATTTTAACTCGGGGCTAATATTTTTCAATTTGGTTAACTAGAAAATCTTATTTGTAACGATAAATCAGTATAAGGTTTTCGTAGTAAGTAATTAGAAATGATAAATAAATATATAAAGGCCTAGTTTGAAAACTTTTAGAAACAGCTACGTCTACTCTTGCAAAGAACCATTCACGCGTAAAGCCATCCGAAACCGCTGGAACTCCTTTTCAAAATCTCCAGTCAGAGATGTAAATCCGATTTCCGAACTTTCAGTACCTACGTTTGTCTACCTATTTAATAAACCTACCTACGACGGAAAACTTTGCTTTTCTTTCCAGCCTGCGCGCGCTTGTGTTCTGTTTTCAAATGAAGCCCGGCGCGTCAGTTGGTCCCGCGCGGCCGACGCGCCGCCAGTCGCAGGCAGACCGTCGACCGCGACGCAGCGATGCCGCGCGACAAACGCTCCGTAGACGCGCTGCAATCGCAACCGCTCTGAAATCGCGCGCCACCACACGCTAAACTGAATAAGTTCGACAAATCCTCCTCTTTCTTGGACCATTACATAGACAAACGTTCTCGTGTTTTTGTTTAGTACAAAATTTGTATATCTTAGATTAGAGGTTACATAGTTTTTTATTAAAGTACAAATGTAATATAGTAGCACACAGTAGAGTTTAGTACATACGAAATACAGGGTTTTTGTATGAATTCAATGTGATTGTAGTTTAAGTCGACGTCGTATTGAAAACTGCTTATTGATCTTACTGATCAGGAGGACGATTTAGGTGAGTTTTCAAACCATTAGAAACCTCTTAGATTAGCAATTAGGGTTCGGAAAGTAATGGTAATCGAACGAAACACAATATTAAATTGTACTTGGTACAATCCGATAAAACACCTTCTTCACCTAAATTAACAAGCATAACACCAGCGTTTCTTTGTTTAAGTACTTATTTACTAACGACGAGGAATCCGGAATCCTTAATCAAAACCGTCTCATATGATCTAAGAAGATGTACACACACATAAATCACTCTACATGGCAGAAGCGACTGCACCATGACAAAACTTCGCTGTACGCGCGAATTGTTTGCTCTGCGCTAATTCAAATTTAGAACTGATGCCTAAATAAAAAAGTAAATAAACCAGCCAGTTTCGTTCTCTTTGAATGTCACATGTGATTTAAAATTAGAACGAACCAACGCGCCAAATTACCATATCAGTGAAAAAAGCGGTGTGATAGCTACAAGCTTAATGATACTTTTTGCCGTTTCATTTAATTAATGTCTCCGTGATTTCGTAACTTTAATCGAATGATTAATATAACTAGTTTTTATCCACCTTTACTATAGGTATACTACGTTTTAATTATGCAGCGAACACTGATTTTGGGTAAACTTTGATAAAAGCAACTATTTTTTATCACTGAGTCTCAAACCAGAAAAAAAGTAAGAAAAGACATCAACGTGTTCACCACACAGACACCGCTATAAATCATTCTCATTATTTTAGCTTTTTAAGCTTAAAATAATGACAAAGTATTCAAAAATACTTTTAAAACAATACTGCTTCATAGAATAATAGCCCAAAAAAGCAGGAAGATTATAAATCATAAATTGGCCCGTCGCGTCGTCGTTGTGCAAGAAACTTTTGAAATTAGAATCTTTTTATCTAACGGTACTGGTCCCCAAAAAGTATAACAATGGGTTCCGTGAATGGACCGCTCTGGGCTTGCGCAAGAGTCTTTTTGTTCACGAATTTTCGTGGACAACTAAAAATTTGGTTTGACTTATTGTCTGAGGGTGGTCGGTGAAAGTTTGAATTTTTTTTAAGGATTACCTTTGTATTATTGCTATTCTTAACCAACTTTTATACTTTAATATAGTGTGCCAAACATCATTAAAATTTCAATGTCAAAATCACTGTCAACTAACTTATTACATGAATAAAATATACGTAAGTGTCCATAAAAATAAAACAAAATCCCTGACCCACATTCACGTCAACGTTGTGATTATTCTTATTTTTGTTTTCCAGTCTAGTTTCCTTCGTGGCCGTGTCTAAATTTCATCAAATTTACGACTTCCAAGCGTCGAAATACTTTCGAAATGGTCCGAGTTTCGCACGCACCTCAAAATTAATTATCTTGTATTTTTATTGCGATATGTGTACCTGGCCTTATATGCGTTAGTTTTAACGCCATGGATAGCGATGACAAGCTTTTTATAGTTTTTATCTAGATTCTACTATTTTTCCAATCCTTCCAATATCTTTGTAGAACAGTTATTCAATGAAACTACTACAGAAAAAAATATGTTATTAAATCCTATGGGAATTTTAAAAAACTCTATGTGGTTCCTTTAAATTGCACATTTATTTAGTTGAAAAAAAAAACCTTAATCTCAATAATCATTTTTATTATTTCTATCAGCAAATTGTTATTAAAAAAACCTTTAAAAACACTGTTGCTAGGTAGAAAAATAATTAAAACACAAGCAATATAAAAAAGAAAGCACACCGCAAACAGGCAGCAGTGCCATTTGTATGCGACTGTGAAATAAATCATTCTCCATACGAGTAATTAAAATAGTGTTGGACGCCAGAATCAGGCTTTTTGGGTGCTCATGTACCATGGAAAAATATACAGGATGAGCTACACGATAATAACATTTTTTACTACTTAAAAACGCTGGGTAGTTTGAAAAAACTTTCTATACGAACTATTTTATGTTAATCTTATTCTTTGGTGCTGAATTACTTGATTGTTAAATCGTTTCTAATTAATGTCATTTCTAATAAATCAATCATATGAACTTTACAAATTTACACGAAAATTTATAAATTTGTAAATTTTTTTGTATGAAAATATAGTCTTATTTTCAGCTTTTACTGCGACATGCTGTTGTGACGCCATTTTCAATGAGAGATGCAAAAACACAAAGTGATATTCGTTCGGATGGTGCAAATATGGAAAATGGCCGTCGGAATGCAAATTATTTTTCGTAGCTTGCACGTTTTGTTTCTCTTTTTTAGTAAAAAATGTTTTTGCATTTTTCAAAACTAAAGGATAAATAATATTTTGTCTCTACATCGGTTGTGACCTATCACGAATTATGGTAGCTTTTTAAAACTGAAGGTTATATTGATTCTATGTGTATACAAGTTTGTCTATTTCGATAATATGTATCACTAATAGTTTGTAGTTGGGAACTAAACGTCAGTGTAAGGAACTTATGTTATTCTTATTTAGCAAACTGCCACTAAAGAAAGCTATATATATATGACAAGTGCAACAAAAACTTTGTAATTTATAAAAAAAACACAATACACAATGTAACTAAACATTCATGGAATTCAAAGGAGTTATTGCAACCTTTACATTTTAATTACGCCTCTAAATCGACGCCTATAACATTTTATAGTCATCATAAACCATTTCTTACCGAACAACTTTAAATTAACCACTAACTAGCTACACCATAACAAAATACTGACAATAACTGACTTCAATTCTTCAACCGTGCGTAAATGATTAAAAAAACAATTAACACGTTATCAAAAAAAAAAACAATTAATGTCCCTTGACGTATATAGTATCAAGACTTGGCAGTCCGATTACAGTAGCTATATTACAATACAGGGTGTGCTAATAACTTTAATAACTGCTTACAGCATGGTTGCATGTGGCAAAGAAATTGGTACCATTCTAAAATGGTACCGGTCGTGTTTTCATTAAATGTCGGGAATGGTAGGGGAGCGAGGGGCTTGTTGTAACAGGGGTAAGTAGTAACAGGCTCTTTTCACCAGGATCTTAATCACTATTAGCGTATATCTTTGACTCAATGTAACCCATAAACCGTACCGCATCATATTGCCATAGCCAGTGTTCGACCGGTTAGCGCAGTGAGCGAAACTGTGCATGCGCTTCATTTCTGCCAGGTAATATAAAATTGTATTGTCGTAAAATTTCGGTTTACGTTTTTAATATCGCCTAATTTCAAATTTTCTATATCTTATTTCCATTTAAATTTATCTATCTCGAAAGATGTGTAACAGTTTTTATGATTGCTTAATTGTTTAAATAGTTATCTTGATAAATGTTAAAAATCATACCATGGGGTTAGTTGTAACAAAATTCCGGGGCTTGTTGTAACATATTACAACATACCAGACAGGTATGGGGTGAAGCTTACGCAGATACAAAGAAAGAAGACTGGATAGAGTGTATTAGAAATAAATAATTTAATTAAATACTGTGATTTAAAAGTGCCATTACGATTATAAGTAGTGTTTAACTAAATAAAACTGTTAATTACTTAATTTTTAAGATTTGATTACAAAAAAGTGTATTTGAGTTGATTTTTGATAAGAATTACATAATACTTACTTTAGAAAGATGTCAATTTTGTTAAAAATAAACAAAAATAAATGATTAGAGGTATTAATGTCGTTTTTTATTGTCGTTACTACTTGCCCCGGTAGACGTTACAACTTGCCCCAAACACGAGGTAAGTTGTAACACCGCACTTCTTCTAGAAAATAATTGATTGTTAAATAATGACCAATAGTTTTGATATTATTTTTACTTGATTTGGTAGAGGAAGAGTTACAGTATCCATCCATCTTTTTTTAGTAGAAATTGAATCAATAGATCTCAAGATATATTAGTTTTAATGAAAACTGTTATAACAAGCCCCTCGCTCCCCTACATGTTTTAATTTGTTTGCGTTTGATAAACGCTGTTAATTCTTCGTGTAGTTTGTTACTGTTAGCTTGAGTTGATCACGTTATGGTCTCTTTTATATATTTTTTTTTAATATATTAATGAGTTTTTTTTCTTTTTTGCTATTTATATAGTTTAATCCAGTTTTTCCCACGGGGTTAACACTTATTGGCACAAGTGTTAGCAAAGCTGTGACCGCTCGCCTTAACGGTCGTAAGCGTCGCTTTAAGTACGTCGTAAAACACGAGTTAATGGCTCAGCTGATTTTGGGGGATTCCCCGCACTTACAACAAGATCATGCACAAGGAATTAGGTTACTTTATCAGGTGATAAAAAATATTTTTTTTAAATGTGTCATTGAATAACGCTATTAAAAAAAAATAGAAAACTAAATGTTACTTACTAATTTGCTAATAAGGTCTTTAATTTTTTATACGCGTGGTACAAATTGTCTGTTATTAAAATAAAATGTGTAATAAAAATATTAAAAAAATAAAGTTTTACGCGCCCGCATGCAATTCTTCCGATTCATGAATGAATATATTCATTACATATTAAATTTATATGTAATAACCAAGACATTTATGAAGACATTCAAAAAAGATAATCCGCTACTCATTATTAATATTGTTTACATTAAAACGGGTATAAAATTTTATTGTAGCATTTAATTTGCGAAGATTTATGACTGTATTATTGTTGGCTATGAAACTATGTAGGCGCAACGTTTTTTACGATATCAATCTAATTAAAATTAGAATTCATTTGGAATGATACAAAGCGCTCGTTTTTTTTAGGGAATGTTTCACTGTTACTAAGTATGATGTTTAAAATAGATATTGTAACTTAAAATAAACATGCTTGAATCAATGTTTTAACAGAAATTCTAAATTGATTTTTTTGGAAATTACAAGTTTTTGTTCTTCATTATTGTAGGTCCATTGTTTTTAACCACTAACGGCCGAAACCAACATTCTACTTACCTTTGACGCCTTGTTATTTGTTTAACAATGGTAACCATTATCCATGTTTTTGCGTCTCAAAAAACTATGGTAGATAGCTGTTGATATGGAAATGACAGAAATACGTCACAAAAAGCAAAAAACAAACTGTTTCCAATTATCAAGGTTTTAACTAGTAGAATATTGGTTTCGGCCGTAAGTAGGTACTCGACACTATTTTTATTCTTAACCAAAAAGTTTTGTTATCTTTATCTCTATTTACTTATAAAAATTTAAACTGGCCAGTTACACGTTGTGTATTTTAAAAATAGAACCCTCGTTCAAATTGCAATAAAATCCGAGTTCTTTTCTCGAAATAAAGGCACGTGCGGTAAAGCAATGTAGTGCGAACGTTTTCGCCCAATCTCGCCTGCTTGCTATGCAGGACGACGACATTCGTCCCTGATTTTCGCCCGATTCGGCGCCACTGAGCTCAAAATGTATTAGTGGGTTTAGCGCCTACGAAATAAGAGCCCGTATCGAAATATCTGTGCCCTGAATTCACTATTAGTGCGTGCTTCTACCGATAGTAAAAGGCCAATGCTTTATTAGGCATTCGTTTATTTAGCTAGTCGCTAATGTATTGAGTGTAATGAATTATAAGCTCGTTTTTTAATTAAATTAGACGCCTGTTTCCTAGGGAAGGAAATATTAATTAGTAGATTTGTCAACTACTTATTTTTAATTATTTTTAGTTTTTTATCGTTGGCGGTTTAGACATTAAATCGAATTGCAGGTGACTTAAGTAACAATTTGTATTACAGAGGAAATTATACATCAATGCTATTAATTTTGCTAGAATATTAAATTTGAAAGGAAGTTTGCGTTCACCATTTATTTTATCGCAAAATTTATCAGCAACTTGAATGAATAACATATGAGACATATTTTAGTTTATACAGTATGTTTATTTAAGTATAAGCTTTAGGTACCACTTTAAACATTCTAGTTTGCTCCTGTTTCTGGAATATTCGTCATATTTGCGAAAGACGATAGCCACGCTATACCTATTCTTTAAACGCGCTACCATACTAAATCTATTTTCAACTTACAGTTAATATAGATAAGGTTCAATTTACACCTGGCCCTCGAAGTCAATGTTAGTATAAATAGCCGCAGTATACATTTGGTTCTCATTTCCTCCCCTCACCGCTTCCGATGTCGTCGCCCAGTAGGTGGCTACTCTGCTCACTTAACTTATACTATGACACTGTAGAAATTGCATTTCATATACTGTATTATTATAATACTTTTACAATGGTCCTTATTTTATTCAATTACAAAATTATTAAAAATATATAAAAAATATAATATATCGCTGTGGTAATTCAACGTCAGAAAATGTGTTGTTACTCGTCGATCCAATCGATCATATATTACTTTATTGTATTAATCTTACATTAGCCTTTATTTTAATACCTAACACCGTAAAACAACCCTCCATCTACATAAATTGCGAAATGAATGCAAACAGACATTTAAAAATAGCGTCAATTAATCGCGTTGTGCTCGCCCGAACTTCAATTACGTACACTGTTCGTTAGATAGATGCTGTTCCTGATAAAGAACTTTCACCTGTGCCTGGCGATGAAAAAAAAACGATCCGATGGCGCGAAGTTGCGGTTTGGATTAGTTCCGATTTTGAATTTGTTTGGTTTACGTTCTAATGTTGAAAATGGGTTTTTTATGACAATGTGTGTAAGTTTGTTACTCTTTCTTGCAAAAACTACATTACGGATTTGGATGAAACTTAATACCTATAACCTGACAGTAGCTACAGCAGACACTTTATACCGCATTCCTTTGAAACAACGTTCAATATTTAAAATGTCTATGTAAACATTGTAGGATTCTCACTTAAAATTTCGATTTAAGTATTTTGATCGGAACTTTCAGAAGTGCCTTAATAGGGCCTATGTTAAAAAAAGTACCTATGTAAAAATAAAACCAAACTCCATATAAATAATTGTCACAAAACAATACTCGCACATAAAATAGGTTCAATTTGTCTCCGCAACTTCAAGAAGCTTTCACAAGACAAAAAGCCTTAAGTGCCTATTTAAAGCTAAAATTGATACGAATGACGAAAACCGGTAGCAGTCGGTTATTCTGTCTTCGCTCGCCCTAATACGATGTTATCTCTACTTGGGCCAAGGGTGAGCGGTCGGTGCCTTTGCTCGAAACCAAGCTATTTACATCGAGGGACCCTCGCTGGCGTCTGGAACTTAGTCATTGGACGGTTTCGCGTTTTTTAAGAAAGCACGTGGTTAGGAGATTGTGTTTTGTTTTATTAGGTAGCTATGTTGTGTATGACGATTTGTAAATAATTGTATTTGAATTAATGTCACACAGCTTTTTACATCAGTTGAGGTACCCTAAGATAAAATCGTTCTGATATTTATATGTTTAGGACGTTTTCGCGTAAAAAATACGAAAGCTTACCTTAGGTTATTTCTCTTATTCATGATCATGTATACGCATTTTAAACCTATATCAACCACATTTTGTTTTGTTTCTGTCAATCTAAGGAGCTGCTTTCGTACCTAACTGATAGAGACAAAACATGTTTGAACTAATGATAGTTTGAAATGAGCATATGAATACGGTGGCTTGTCTTTAAGATTTATAAATAAGTTAATCTAAATTAACAAAACACTCTCAGGCATATATTTTATGCTTCTGTCCTTCTGTTATACTACGGCAGAATCAAGCGTTAATTAAAAAGGATTAACTAAACTATTAAGCTTCTTCTGCGAACTATGTAATATCCTAAGTGACCTACATTTCATAAGATTTATTATCACGTTATTATTATATGTAAACGTTTAAGAACATGCTGTATATATCTCTCGACAAACTTACTCTGTGGTCATAGAGGGCCTTTCATTAAGAACAGACGCCAAATAACCAATTAAGAAAATACAGTATAATGATGTGCTTTGATTTATTTTATATTTCATCATATCCTCATTGACAAATACTAAAGTTATTCATACTTTATCTCAAAAAATACTTACTCTTAACCTCTTTTCGGCCTTTTAAAAGTTTCGTCTCTATGTATAATAGTTATTGTGTGAAATTACCTTTGGTAATTATTAATCAGTAACCAATATAAATATTCTTTGTTTTTCTGTTCCAGGTGTGTATCACAGCTAAAATTGTCACAGAGCAGTAAACTAGGTCAGTATATTTACTCAATTCTAAACGAAATCACAAACAAACACCACAATCAAAATTCACGGACAGACAAAATTAACTTTCTAAATGAAACTTTCAAAAACATTGTATACACAGTTAATAAGAAGTTCTCTTGTGCAATTGTAACAAAATCTTTTTAAAATGCAACTTGAAAAAGCGTTGAACTTTTATACAATGGCACACAGGTAAAATGGTGATAGTGCTGTTTATAGAATAGAAAAGTCTTAGATGTGAGATGGAGATAGCTGAGTTACATAGTGAGTGAGCGAGATGGATGTATGCAGTTTGGTTGCGCTTTCGAGTTTGAGCTCAGCTGTCTGCCCTAAGCGTTGATGTTTGGAACACGGGACAGGCGGGGCTTAGCTACAAATCACTCAATGTCACATTTTGACATTTGAGATATTAGGTCTTTTTCTATAACGCCGCCACATCTTATTTTCTTTGTAGGTATCAATGTGTATAGATATTTTTGGTTACGTTTTTCCCATTATTTACTAAACTATTTACCGAACTTACATAGTTGTTTTACTTAAAGTTTTACTACTTAGGACACAAATAGAAATGATACAGTAAAATTCTAATGAAAAGCAATATAATCGTATTATATTATTAGGTATCACTTCGTAGAAGCCTTATTAAAAATTCACGCCGCATAGATCGTAAACTTTACTGCTCTAACCGCGTTAACATCATTATCATTGCCTGCATTAATTCCAAACAAAGTATCAAACCATTTGATAATAAATAATTCTAACCCAACTTAAAATGAGCTCCTAAACAGAAGCACGTGTTTGATTAAATAGGTCTTTTATTATGGTCATTTATGTCCGAATTGTAGAGTCATAAAAGTCCCGTATTCTGTTGCTTTTATGCCGTAACAAGCAATATAAAACATGCTGTACTGCACTAATCATATTTTTAGTGGCCTCATAATTTAAATGTAGAACAAAAGTCAGCTGAGACGAACAGTAAATTATGCAAATGAATTGGACTGACTGGTTTTTTAGTCTTTGGTAGTTTTTTGTTTAAAACCAGCATTGTGACCGTAGCCTTGTTCGAAATTTGAATTAAATTGAAATATTTTGTTGAGACTGGCAACTTATCGCTGTGTTTTTAAAATAAATTTTGTCTGTTTTTCAAATGCAGAATGTTATTATTATGTTTTGATATTCAAGTATAGATAGTTAAAACTTGGGTCCGTACATAAAGTGGTAGAGTAGAACTACGTTTTATAATGATATAGTACTTTTAAATTCTAGAATATTCTAATCTAATTCTAGATAGGAACTTAACCTATGAACATCTAACTAGATTCCGGGTAGTTTCACGTCTAGGAACGATGCTGAAGTTAGAGGTCGGTAGTCAAGCCCTAGGGACCCTGTTACACCGACAGAAACTATTTACCTACACCAAGATACCTATGTAAAGGTAAGAACAATTCGTAAATTGTAAACTGTTCTTTTGAGTTATGTTATTTGAAAGATAATTGTTTCGTTCTTAGAATTAATAATCTGTAACTAATTTTCTGAAGTTTTTACTACTCTCATCCCAACATATGGCAACTTACAAATACCACAAAAGCATTTCAAACTTGAACAATTATTTTGCCCAAATTACGCAAAACGTCCAAACAGTCTTTAGCCTTTGTCGCACATAATTAAAAAAAACAATAGCGTCAAACTAGGCTTTTGTTTGCATAATTAATTTCTTACCCGAAACCCCTCCAAATACCAAAATGATCCCATGTATGAACCGTTATACTCGTAAACTCAGCAGGCGCCGAATATTATACCACACAATCATTTTAAACCTTGTTTCTCATGAGATAAAGCTCAAATTGAAAATGCCGGAGACAGCATTTTGATCTACATCTTTTGTTCGCTAATTCTAAATTCAAAAATTCTCACATGCCTTACAGTCTCATGATGAGAAGTGAGCAACAATGGTTTTACGTTTGGTTTTATTTTTTAAATGACCGCAAAGCAAAAGGCAAAAGATCGCTTGAGCTTTGCGTGGATTCTCACATAGAAGGTGTTCTCCTTAAGCCTTAGGGTTGCCAGCGAAGGTTTTCTAATATCCTTGCCCCCTATTGAGATAAGACGGCTTGATGTATAGTCACCTTATTGAAAACCGATAGGTTTTAGCAGATTACGTAGTTTCCACATATTATGGGGCGTCGTCACGCTAGAAACCAATAGTTTCGTTCACAAAACTGGCCTTAATTATATTATTTTCACATTTACCCGAGATCGTAGATCTTAAGTCTGTAAGTAAGGAGTAGTCTGAATAAAAAATATAAATATTTAAAATAAAACAAACAACTTAGTTTCGCCAGTTTAATTTTATTGAGCATCAATTAAATCAACATTTTGATGGACTGATACGGGTGAAGCTTTTATGCAAAACAGGTTATAATTACAGGCCACACCGCCATTGTTACTGAAATAATGCAATTTGCATAATTTCAATTTATTTTTTATAACGGTTTTATCCGGTATCACTCAATTTGCGAAGATTGAACGGCAATTTATATCAATTGACCATTCTCTTGTAAAAATGAAGATAAAAAGTTCTAAGTTGCCAGTATCTTATAGCAAACCAAAATGTTTATAGTTACGCCAGTAACCTATATGTATAATTTAATATGACAGCACCTCGTACCGAGCTACTTATTATACGGCTTCTTTTCATTTTCATCCAAAATCTTAGTGTGTTGTTTGAAGAAAACAAGCGGATAATCGCCTGGTGTAAGGCGGGGCTCTAAGAAAAACAAAAGACGAGCGCTCTCTATATCGCAGACTGTGTAACGCTCCGAGACGTAGCGACAGAAGAAAAATATACAAGAAGGCAGAAATCAAAACTATGTCATTAGCAGTAGGTGTATGTAGTTTTAGTTGACCAAAATATCTATCAAAGTAATATTATCAGCAGCTTTAAGAATTTTGGATAAAATATCGTATTCAATTATCTACCCAGTATGACCATAAATCACGTGAGCACTCCAAAAAAATCTTAATCTCTAATACCCTACGCTCATACTTTATTTAACGAGGCACTATCTAATTTAATAAGAATTCCGCTGCCATCCGTACTCGCCCCTTGAAGAGACCGTAAGACGGAGCACAGAGAAAGTTTGAGTGACGTACCCCCACCACCTCCCTGCAGGATTTACGGCGCCATATTGGATCGGGACAAGATGACACAGGGCTGGATAATTTGGGCAACGGTATCATGTGACAGCCCTATGCGAGACGACACTTTAATTATCATATCGAGAGTTCACTTTCAAATTCAGTAGTTTTGAATTGGATGGATTTGGATTATTATCATATAACTTTTTAAACAAGAGTTTTTTTTCAGTTAAGTTTTGTTCGTGTTAAAGCGATGAAGCGTTGAGTAATAGCTAGAATGTCTATAACTTAACCCTTCAGGTAGAGACGTAATAAACAAAAGCAAATATGCCTGGGTGTGGGTAATAAATATCCAGCGACTGCACGCACTCTCGCGCACCGTCTGATGTCTTGACACGCATGCGCCGTTTGGCGTGCCAAAGCGCGTGCTTCTACGCAGAAATTGCACTCAATATAGGTAGGTGTCGTCATATATAGGCGCTAGTATGATTTATTGGAGCTATCAACGTTTCTGCAATGAAACGGCGCAAGATTCAAATGGGCTATGCAGGACTCCGACGATAGATACTTCCTATTTAAAAGAAACTATGTTTAATATGTTGAGTGTACTTAAACAGAGATGCTAAATATCAACAGCGGAAACAAAAAAAACAGTTTCATAGAAATATGTTTGAGCAATATGTAGAACTGAAAGATATATGTCACCAATATTCTCACTTCTGCTCTAACACTTGGGGGCGCGAACGATGCAAAAACAAAAATCTTGTCCTGATGACGATTTATGGGTTGTTTTTGCTAAATGAAAATAGTAGAGCTCGAAGCAGACTTTTTTGATTTTCTTAATGGAATCTTTCCGTTTAGGGATTTGTGCCGAGCTACACATTAAGGCGCTCGCTTTAATCACAAATAAGTCGGGCGTCAGCCTATTTCCGAATTTCTTTTACGAAAATGTTTTCTGTCCTAAGTTTGTTTTCTGGGTTAACGTTTAGCTGCAATTAAAATATCTGAATACTTAGTTTTTCGTAATACATTTAAGAATATTTTATGATAAAATGTTTTATGAAAGTATAGGGTTGGCTGAGTAGTAAAGTAAATAATTATACAATCTTTGTTTTCATTCCGCTGGTCGACTTCTAACAAACGCAAAACCTACATTGATACAAAACTTTTCTTTATAACAAAGCAGCCGAGCGGAAGCATTCCATGATTTATGACAAAGCAAATTTTTATTTCCATTTCTCTCCGTTCATTGTTTTTTTGTTATTATTTCTACCACAATTCCTCGCAGCTTTCAGTTTGAAAAAAGGAACGTCGCCGTGAAAAGTCGCTTTCGCTTGGTGCAAATGGAAAATGGACGAAAATAAACGAATAAAGCACTCACAATATGTGCGCGGAGAAGTTTTCGGGTTATGGCGGGTTTTCTGGACCCCGCCCCAGTTCAACGGTTAACTCACGTATATAACTTACATATTTTTATGATCTGTTAAATACTAAAGCTTAAACACAAGATAGGTAAAAAAAGAAAGTTGTAAAAAAACCTCTTTGCTTTTACCTAATCGTTAAGAACTAAGTTGAAATATGATTTATGATTGTATTAAAATCTGTATTATAACCAAAATGTGTTTATTAATCACTAATCCTCAGATTATTAATTTAAATGGAAAGCTAATATTTTATCAAGTCGCTTTTGATTCATTGTTTGCGTAATTATGCTAAAATCACATTTTTTATTCACGGAAGACAGTTTTATTATTATTTTAGTTTCATTAAAGAATTACGTAAAGCCGTTTGAATCATTTTTAATAAATTTATAGCGTCGACTGATTAAACGAACTTGATTATTTATGAGAAAGCTAGAAACTAGTATTTTTGGTGATGTAACTGTCTAATTAGCTTGTATTTTATATGACAGTTATTGGCCATTTAAATGTATCAAACACTGAAGTTGTTTTTGAATTCCGTTCTTGAATGCTGGCCGTTTTCTGTTTCGTTTGGAATTCGAAATTCAAATGTCACCTCTTTGGTATCACCTTTGCTATTATAAGCTGTATTGTGCCAGTATCCGTCAGCCGCGAATCCCGAGAGGTTGGCAGCAAAGCACCAAGGCGAGTACACGCTATTCTTTTTGTTCTGTTTCCCTGTCACGTTTTCCTTTTCGGATGTTGCTATCTCACTCTACGGGAACAGAAAATTATGGAGTAGCTAAATGAAATAAGTTTTAGACACAGTAAACAAAGTTTTGAAGGGTAAACAATCAATGACTTAACCTTAAACGGCCACTTAAAGCGTCTGTCACAAAGTCTAAATGTAAAAATTTGGGACTGGTTTGTAAGACACAAACAAAAATTTCAAACACACTATTTTATTCTATAGCAAAATCTAAGTCGCACATTTTTTAAGATTTCAAATGAAAACTGTTTTTTTCCATATAATTGGCTCTATGCCTTTTATATTTAAGCGTATGAGTTGTTTTATTTCGTTTTTCTTACTCAGTTATGTTGCGTCCCGCTGTTTCCTTACCGTGGACAGTTTTGGTTAGTTTTCTCTATTTTCTGCGCAATAAATTTTACTATTCTGTTACCATGACTCAATTTCGAAAAAAAACTGACTGAATTCAATATTCTTTAAACGACCTCATAATTTTATTATTATCAATATCATCTCAAAACGACCGTAAAACCGATAACCACAATAAAACCGTTTACGTATGCAGATATAATGGAGAATCAATTCCAAATTTAAATAAATCGCTTTTAAAATATTCTATTAACCGATATTTTGATCATATATAACAGATACGAGAATAATGTACCGTTATGTAATCGCATATCGATATAAATCATCGAATGACGAGGGTGATATTGTCATCGAATGATACAATTTTTCATTGATGAGTTTGGCACGCGTTAATTTCGATTTTGATTCGCCATTTTGAATGTGCCCATTGATATTGATTTCGAACGCCCTGATTTATAGTGCGAAAAAAATAATCGGTTTTTAAAAGATAAACGGTTTAATTGATGAATTGAACATGAATTATTGGCTTTTTAATATTGTTTTGATGTTTTATATTGTAAAGTAGAAAATGGTATTGTATGCCTACAACATGGTGTGAATCCGAGTTTAAACCATTTTTCAATTCTGGATGATACGTAAAAGAATCAATTTTATTGGTAAAACAAGCAGGCTCTGTGATTTATTTGAAACGAACGTGCCACGCCGATGCCATGTCACGAACAATGTTCGCGCCCCGCTCTAGAATGTTCTAGAAAATTCTAGGACATTCTTCCAAACGTTACATGTAGCTTTGGTTTAATGTATTTATATATAAATACATACCTACCTATTGTATTTCTATTTGCACACGTACCATACGGACTTCTACTATCTAACTATATTGAAGCTTTGTGTTTTTACTTGTTTTAACCGATTTGAAACCGTCATTCAGTCAAGAAGCTTCCTTCTCACATTAATTTAATAAAGAAATTATAAATTACACATAACTGCCCTCCAGAGCAGCGTGCAGCCATTAAATAAAACGACGTTTGTTTTTCACAGCAATAAACACTGTTTAATGGCTGTAATCGCATTAAAACGCAACAAATTATGTGCTCATAATTGAATAAAACTACACTAAAAATTTGAATTTCATGTCCATCAAACAAAAACGTAGGTAAACGCTGGTTCATAATTTTCAGATACCGCCATTTTGCATGTCAGTGCTGTCAATAGTTTGCAAATGACAGACCACCTGCTTACATTATTACCATCGAGTTTAACAACCGCCGTTTGACAGTAATCTATTCGTTATTCGATAGTTGGATAAAATAATGGACACAAAACTCAGTAGGTACTATGTAAAACGTATCATAATTTTTAACAGACAAGCATGCAGATTTGCTGATTTTCCTTAGATATTTATTTATCATCTAGGAGTTTAAAAAACATTTCATTTGACATATTTGTTTTTTTATAAACTTTTAAGTTTTTAATATACACTCATACACCGATCTTTACAAACTAACACAGAATAAAATATATTATTTAAAATTACACCCATCCCAAAAATATCTTCTGAACAATGTAGCAACGTTGCACAATTCTCTTATAGACCACCCTCCCATTACCGTAGAGTCACGGAACGACATGCCTGTGTCCACTAAATATTATCCGACAAACGTGACCTTAATCCGATCTTAATCTTGAGGATCGTGGAAACATGCGCTCGGCGCCATTTTGTAGTATTGCCAATAGGTGACGAAATTTGTGTAATTTATGAACGGTAGCGGGAAAAAGGTTTGAGTCAAACATAATCGTAGATAAAAAAATATTGAGATGCAATTGGATGTAGTATTGCTTAAAGAAGCCTTTTTACTTTATTTTTTTTCAAATAGTTTTTTAGGAGATGGCTGTTATAATGTTACTGTTTCAATGTGATTTACAGTATCTATTATCATTTTATTTTTAAATCCTTTTAATAAGACCAGTCCCTTCCTCATCCACAAATCTAAGATCAGTTCCAATTTCAACTTGCCGCGAAGTGTTCCTAAATCATGCGCCTGCGCCGAAAATAAACTACGATCCTCTCTCCCGCCGTAAATTTCCCGCTAATTTACTGCCCCACTATGTTATACATAAATAAATATACACTACGATACAATCTGTCACTATGCGTATAGTGCTGTCATAACAGATCTTTCAGTGAGACTTTAATAGCTCTTTTGAACAACTGCGCTTACGCAGCTATTGTCTTCAAAATTCGAATTACGTTCTACACGCGAAATGTTGCCAATCGATAAATCAATTAACGTTCGTATTCACAAAGTTGAGTTGGCAGAATTATAACGTGATTTTTTATTTTTAAATTTTCCTTTTTAGAATGAGTCGTGTAGGTATGTATAGGAAGAGTAATGATGGATCGTAACATTGTAAGATGACAAATTGTGGTGGTTGTAATCTGGTGCCAAGTAGATTGAGGGAGTGGACAGCCGCAAATCGTGCGCACTGCCAGGGATTGTGCGCCATTGTTACTTGGATTCCGGGTCGCTGTTACCATCTGTCTTCTTGACGCCTCTCATATACAATCATACCTTTTGATTTTAACATAATAATTTTAGACTGTTTTTAAAATTTATCACTATCCGACTAACACAATCTTTAAAAAAATATTTGTGCTGAGGCTTCGGCGTTTTGACATAATTTGAGTTCGATGTACCCAGGATGATGATGGATATAAGTCATATCCATAATACAAGGTTGTAACATTATTACAGGTTTCATATAATTGCGAGTATAGATTGATAGCGCCCAATCCACTTCTGTCATCTTGACTGATACTTTAAGTGCAGAGCTTCAGAGCTTTGCATGAGGTCTTTTACTTTTTTATTGTTAAAATTACCGTCACTATACATAACTTTATAAAAACTTACTGGCTGGAAATAGTTTTATTTTTGAACCAATTTAAAAAAAGAATTTCTAAATAGTTCCTCATTTCGTTACCGACAGAAAAAAAAGTGTGTTGGAATGGTACCGCTGCCAACAGGCGGGGCTGTGCCTGTGCCAACTATGGCGAGCTCGCTAATGTACCGAGTTTCGTTGCGTTCGCGCATATTTTTCAATGTATTGTGTTGTGTCTGCTTAATTTAATATGAAAATTTTGAATCTTTTTCGACAATTATTTATAAACAACCTTACTCTAGTAGTGCCTTCAAAATTTACAAACATATAATTTCGGTTCACTTTTAAAGGCAAGAACTCATAATGTGTTAGTAATTTTAAGCTTAACTTTATTAAGTAAAACAAATAGTTAAGTCTTTTTTAAAATATTTTAGATAACTATTTAGTATTCCAATTCATTGGTTGTATTCGATCTATGCGCACCCCACACAGACGACGCTTTGTAAAATGTCAATGAGTAAGAGTAAAAAGTACCTACTACTCGAACGACTGTTTCAAATGACTCGAATAGTCAATTTGACATTATGTTTGATAGAAGTGCTTTGTTAAATACCTCATTAAGTAACCAATAGGAAGCAAAAAATCATCATTGATTAAATTTATTCTACAGATATCATTTACCTTTATAATTAAAAACCTTTTTAAAATTAACAACAATTCCACAATAACTCTCTATATCTCCAAAATTAGTCTTCCCCCCGAAACAATTGCAATTAAAATCTCTAAGCCACGACCCGAGTAAACCGTTTCAAATCAGATTCAGAATCTGTTATTCGTATCCATACATACAAATACATAAAAACAGAGTGAGAAGGGCCCATCATGTATTATTTATTCGCCGCGGAGTCTGTAATAGAGTCGTGGGATGTGGCGTGTTTTTTGCCGACAGTACACGAGTATCTCAATACAGTGTTTTGAGACGTCTCGTTGTCTCCATGCGACATGACGTTGACAACTAGTTTTTTAACCGACTTCGAAAATTGAGGATATTTTACTAAGCATGTTTTAATTTATTTGAGTTTTTTATATTAATTGAATCAAAACGTTTTTAATTTACGTTTAAAGCAAATAAATAGCTATTGGAAAACCAAATAAACTGGAATATTTGGTTGCAATATTAGAATAGATTCGGTGAACTGTCGCTTGGGAACCAAGGTGACAAGGAGGTAATTCTGTGGGGGTTTCTAACCCCTCCCCTGGTGGAGTAGGGGGTTTCCGTACACTCCCTTTGACAGGAAATCATTGTCTAATATTAGCTTTATAATACGTGATCCGTCTTCAAAAATTCAACACGTATGTTTTGCTGTTTTGTCTAAGTATGACGATACAACTCTTACGTAAATACAACGATATATTCAGCGGACAGATAGATTATCGAATAAAATACGATGTTGACTCATTGAAAAAAAACTTTTACGCTTGTTTTTTATTTTGTTAAAATAGACATCAATAAATTATGATATGAGCTGGCAGGTCATCGGCCTATGAAAGCAAAATCTCGAAAAAAGTATCTCCATTGATTATCACAATATAAATCCAACTTTTTTTCTTAAAAATGTCGTGGGATGAATGAAATTTATCGGTTTTGATGTCTATTTAGACCTGGGTTTTCGTCGGCTCGAACATTCAAATACTGGAAATAGAATTTGAATAGTTTGCTTAGAATAGTCTCTGAATAGGATACATGGTGTTGAGAAATTCCGGTTAACTATGGCAGCTATATCTTGACAGATTTGTGTGGAACAAACCAATTTGAATTCCGAACGTCCGGAAACGTTTTTTTAATTCGAAGAAAATTGTTTGAATAATATTATTTTAAAATGTTTCATGATTCTATTTTTGAACTCTTTTTGCTTTTTTTTTGTTAGAAGAATACAAATGTTTAGTACCTATTAATATAGATATCAGTAAACATTCACTAAGTACTCAAAATTGAAATTCGAACACAGTGGAAAACAAACCGTTGTCGGCCGCAGAATATTTTCGCGAATGCGGCAATAATAATGAAACTCGCATATTGTGCGATTTTGCTTGTAGATAACAGAAATAATGGGGTTCAAAAATGAAATTAATTCCAGGTTGATGATTTCAAATTGAAAAGTCACATCGGCTCTCGCCATAATTCATGATCCTGAAACGTGTCCGGGCGCCTGTGTTGGACGCAAAGCGCCCGCCGCCTCTCAGGGCTGCCACACGCTACAAATATCGGAACATTTATACTGTTACTCTTTACAAATGTGTCAATTTACCTACTCTTTATAAAAGTATTTACTCTTTATTAAAGTATTTATACTTTACATTATTAAATTTATGTAATAGAATTTGTTAAGACGAATGTTTTTAAAAAGTATATGCTAAAGAAATTGAGTTACCTATAAATTTAAGGCGAACATTGTTTGTTATTTACATTTAATAATTCCTGAAAAAACATTAATCTTCTTAATAATAAATAAAATCAGTAGCTATTAGTACACATTTCAGCAAGTGCAATTATAAATCTAATTACAAGAAACTTACAAATATAAAAAATAAGTGGATTATATTATAATACATTTTATTTTGCGTATGTTTACTATATAATAGAATAAAAACCGGTCAATAATTTATACTTAATTATTGTAACGTAATTTAATAAACACAAAAACCTGGGTTTGAACTGCGGAAGGCCGTTTTTAGAATTGACAAAAAACTGATTATGATAAGCTCTTGTTTTTGTACGAAACACAAAATCTCAATTGTAAATATAGTGTAATAAATCATAATTTTGGCGTTTAATTACGTACTTATGTTAATAATTGTAAGCCGAACGCCCCTATTGTATTTTTTCATTACATATTCAACTATATCTAACTCGAACCATAAATCAAAGTAGGTTTTTTGCGTTTCAAAGGAACAATATTTGGTTAAAATTATATATGCGTATTCATAAAATTTCTTTATTGTTTTACAAAATTAAAAAAAGTCTAAAATATTTAAATTAAAGTGTTTAATAAAGCGTAAAGTACACATTTGATTAAAGCTGACTTATTATGTAAGCCAGAAATGAATGTACATAGATAGATATAACTCCAAAGCGACAAAAGCATATAGTGACAGCCCTGGTAAGTACATACAGGGTGAGCTCATTGTCACAGTCCTCTGTCGCGGGTCTCTTCCGCCTCACCACGCGTGATATCTCTATACCTATGTATATTGTGTACTATATTATAAATATATGTATCACTTTATGTAAATATATGTGCTTTTAATATCAAACATATATAAGAGTCTTCTAGGTGTTCTGAGTATATAGAAAATGGTCTTTATGCATCATTTATAAATCGAACATTATATTTGATATACAAAAAAATATATATTATGAACAGAAATTGTAACAAAATTAAGCACCCTGTACCTTTAATATATTAAGACATAGCGGGACACAAAAGCCGTGAAGGCATTGTTTTTTATTATTTAAAAGCTCCCGGTTTCATTTAACCATGTAATTAAAAAACCCAAAAATAATTTCACTGACGTTACTATATTAATTTTGGATGATACATTCAAGTTACATGTTAATATAAACTAATTATTGCACTAGATAATTAGAAAACACCCGTAAATTATACTTTGAATAGAGGCTTTTAAACAACAGTTATATATCTGTCCTTTTCTTACCCAAAAAACTGGAACAAGAGAGAAAGAGATCCCCTGATTATCAACAAAAAATAGGTCGTAATAATTTGGCTTGCACGAAAATTTGATAATAAATCATAATAGTTTCAGACAGGGCAGAGGTAAAAAAATAAACCAATTTGGAAAGTGAATTGTAAGGCACGGCCAGCACCGCTGTTTGGTCTGTTATTAGAGCAATTATGTTATTATGTTTGCCGTATCTAATCCGAAAAAAACTAAATTGGAGTTGGCCGCTGCTGCCGGCGAATGCCCGATAGGTTCAATCATTCGATTTGTGGGTCGCACGAAATTCGTTGCGGAAGCAATAAGAAACACGAAAATTCCAGCCGAAATAGTCACAAATTATCCCAATAATACATAGTTGCGTATACCAAATGAAATTCGATCAATCGATACCATATTTTCGAGACCCCATTTTGCTACGGTTCGTAGATTGACGCAAATTAAAAAGGGTGCTTGGCTATAGACCGTTTTAAAGTTCACATTTCACAAACATCCCCGCGTTGCCCTTTGATATCCCTCACTTAACTCATATTTCATTCAATATGACTGTAATTGAACAGATCATTCGGTTTTCATTCGACATGTTATCTTATCACTAGCCATCAGAGTCCACTTTGCTTTGCCGGTACGATTCCAGATAAGAAACTTCGCATGAACGATTGCCTCTTTTACAATTTGTATCTTTAGCATAGTTTGTTGGTAAAACAGGTTTTCCGTGCGTAAGTTATGGACCTCGAGTTTCGTGTTTTCATTTGACAAAAAGTAACACCCTTTGTATCAAAATATCAAATATGAATACCAAATAAGGGTTGGGACAAAAGAAATACTGACTTTTTTTAATTTATGCATATACGAGTACATGAAAATGTAATAATGGGTCCGTGTTTGGTAAATATAATAATGTAATATGTCTCCGAGGGCGTTTCGGTGTTGCTGAGTTTATTTTCTAAAATTTCACGGTGTATACATCATCCTGAGATCGTGGAAAATTGTTGATATCTTCATTATAATTCTGACATATTCTTTTGAGTGTGCTCCATAAATAACATGGACGTCAACTTTATCTGTATAACTACAATAACTGTTATTGTTGAGGTAATGAATATGACTTAATTAAAATCTCGAAAACCGTACGTTATAAAAATATTTAAGCAATTATATTATTTCTGTAATTTACTGCTCATTTATGTCATTAAACTCTAAACAAATTTATTTGCAATAATAAATTAAGTTGTGCATAAAAATAAATTACTTTAATCTAAAACTCGTCAGCAAATGCAGATAGCTGTTTACAGTTTACTTGCATTTTTATCTATTTTAATTAATTTATTGCTTGATAATGCAATGTGCTTATTTTCTTTTTTTCAATAACTTTCGGTTCAGTATCTTAATTACTTTGTTACCAATTTAACTTTTTATCAATTGCTCAATTAATATTGGACTAGATACAGTTATTATTTGCAAAAGTACCAGGGTTGTATAGATGCGCGAGAGTAAAATTCTAATCAAACGAATGATACGGCTAACTGAATTCCAAGGTTGAATTTTATGCGAGTTCCGAACTTGACCGTATTTACAAGACGCATTCAGTTCCGTTGACTTATTTATCAGTTGAGAACCAGTACTCATGACCCTATATTGCTATCTGAACTAATAAAGCAGGTCGTAGGTCATTGATAAAATAAAGGCAACGACTTTTTGAAAATATTTTTTCCTGGGTTCATATTGATAAGAATGTGATGAATGGATTCATTGTCATTGACTGACCCGTACATCTATCTTTTTTATTTATTTATTGAGTTAGGTATCTATAATTAAAAGTTTGCGAAAGCTGTTATTTGAAAAATGTTTATGCAAATCGATTTTCTTTTGTTACAGGTAAGAATTCCAGTCGACGAGGAATCTACGGAAATGAATTCGAAATTTAAATTGTGAAATGCCCTTCTGTGCTGCCAGTGTCCTGTTAAGCGATAACCTGTCTAATTTGGAAAACCGTAAAAGCCTTTTTCGTACTAACAGTCCAGGATATTTGGATTAACCAATGCGTGTTGGGTTCAACAGAAATATTTTAAGATAGAACAACTTAGTATACCTACCTATAGTAAGTGTATCTGCCTTTTCGTTAAAAACAAGATTTAAAAAAACAAAATTCCAGTACTTTCCTAATTAATTAGCGGCTACTGTATTTGAGGCTTATGTGAAAGTTTCAAAACCGTTAGAATTGAAATTTCAACTTAATAGAGACAATGAAAATTAAAAATTCAGAATCACATAACGTTTCAAAATTATGTTATTGTCCGCCTGAATTTCTGAGAAATGTGACTTGGTTAGCAAGAATATTAATAATATTTATATTATTAAACCTATAACAGCAAAATATAAAACGTAAATGAATGAAGAAGATTGGTAGAACAATTTTAAATTTTGAATTTCGAAATTCCAGCTACAATTCCGCGGTAAAAAAAAACAACGAAATCGAATCAATCAATCTTTGCGTTCTAAGCCGGCCATTTTCTAAAGCCGATCCCATCCGTGTTCCGTTTCGCAGTTAAGCATCATTTCGTTTGACCGAATGCATGTTCGCACTCCCACCCGCCTGTATGATTCATGTCTCTATGTACGCGTCTCGCCTCGCCGGAGACTGTCAGTGTGTTAGTGTCCATCGACACACCGCCACGCGTGTGTGCGTGCAAGCCCACTCATGCCGACTATGACGGCGCGTAGATTTGACAGCTAGCTCAATGCGGGCACACACGTATAAACAATCATTCTTCCTAAATTAAAAAAAAAACAGTGACAGTGACTCTAAGTTGGACCTGTGTTGTTATAGAACAAAGTGTATAATGAAAATCTAGTTATGATGGTTGTTAGATGCGCTCCGTTGGAAATCAAATCAAGGGGCTTCGGTATGAATAAAATATTATATACCAAGTGCTATGAACTAATTGGGATGATAACTCCTTATTCGACAACACGAAAACTCTACATTTGCTTATGAAATTAAAAGACGATGTTTAAAAAGAGGTGACCAATAAATTAAAACTTTTTATTGTTTTATGTGTTTATGAAACAGTGTTCGTGTGGGTGATTATTTTAACCTTTCGTTAATTGGAAAATATTGATTTGGAAATCGTATCATTGGTAAGTTATAGTTTTAAATGTTTCAACACACGTGACATAAAAAGTTATCTAAATATTATTAACTCGAAAATATGTTTACGTCGACAAGAAAAAACCTTCATTAGTTTCGAAAATTTCATCGTTACAAATGCACGCGTCACGAAGATTAATTCAGACATTTACACAAATGACCACATTATAACGTCGTTTTCATTTGATATGTTTTTTTTTGTTACCCAAGGAACAGGTAACCAAAAAGGTTAGTTTGTCATTAATCAAAATCATCAGTTACGGGCAATAGAGACGTAGGATTCGTGGCTTGATGAAGTGAGAGACCGCCCTAAGAAACGATTAATCATTATTAACTTGTAACTTTATTTAAAAAAATATTTGGAACTGATATAGAAATATGTATTTAAGGAACAAGCGTACCTAATGTGCTTGATTTTTTTAGTTGTTGTTCAACTTTTAAATTGCAACAGTGATTTTTTGGATTTATAGTAATTCCAAATATTAAAACGCAAACTTTTTTATACTTGCCAAATTAATACCACAAACTTCATTTATGAAAAAAAAAAGTCACACATTCCAAAAGTTTACTTCAGCATACATTTTTAATTTGGCAGCATTTTGGTGGGAAAACACCAATTTCTGGAAATATAACCGCAATGACACCGTATCGTGTCCTAAGTTTAAACGCTAAACAATGGGTCGGGTCGTTAGTGGAAAAAAAAATAAAAAACGACATAAAAAAAACTGAGTCCGTTGCATTTTTAATTCTTGTGGTATTGTTTATTTTTTATTGTGTAAACTATGGGAGTGGGAATTATCACATTTGAGTTTGAATGAGTCGAGGAAGTCAAAAAACGGGTATCTAACTTACTTACTTTGGTATGAGAGGCTTATTAGATATTGCTTTATTATCTGCACTTTTCTAAAATAGTTAAATCTATCTTTATTCGCTCCCTCCTTCTGAAGCGGCCAATTGATTGTACCTACTCAATTTTCTACTGCCACTTAAACGATTCAATAACATCAAATCTATTTACATCATTTATTTACTGAAACTGAAATTGAGTATAACCCATTTTGCCAAAAAATGCACCCATGCTAAGCAGGCACATCACTAGTACCTACACAGGAGTGATAAAATATAACAAAGTCACTTGGTAAACATACGTATTGGCAATTGGAAAGCCGCCAACCAATCGTCATACTACAATTGATTAGTCAAAACTTGAAATTAACAAATCAAAGTCGACTGATGCGAGATTCTTTTTTGTTTTGTTGATAATGCATTAAATATAGATGAGAGATATACAGCTAAGATTAACGTGTGGCTTTTTATGTAGGTATTTTATAAATTTATTGTAGATTTGTTGATTACTTCTTAGCAACACGTGGTTAAGATCGGTGATCGGTTTTGCTAAACGCCGCACGCAAACTTGAGATAAATCAGCTAAAGGTATCATTAAACCTTAATTAGTTTATTGGCCCTTATTGCGATGTAGAGTTTTTTACGCTTGTTAGTATTGTCTAAAGATAATTCTTAGAAAATCTAAACTTGCATTTTTCACTTTTTAATTTAGCTTGGGCTCTATTTTGCATTTTACAGCAACTTTGCTTTACTTTGCTTTGATGTTTATTGCCATTAAAGTAGCCATTAATTAATAACTAGACAAATAATTTAATGAATATATTCTGGTATATATTTTTAACGTTTAACATATGTTTTCGAGCAATTACTGCATACATTTGCAGTTCAAACGAAAATGTGCTTTATATAACATTAATTTCTGCTTTAATAAACACACTTTTATCCATCATGTACCTAGCTAATTCACGATTTCTAAGTTGACCAAAAACGTGGTGATCTTGCAAGGCCCCTTGCAGACCCAGTGTTACATTTTCTATTTTTAAAGCATTCGTAACGGTCCTTTCACCGCTATCTTTTGACCATCTGAACTGCTTTTTAACTGCGGTAATAAACAGACATGCAAGATAGTACGCAACGCGAGATTTCATAGATTCACCGTGACCACGCAGTCTTGCGACTTAAATTTGATTGTTGTTTTGACGAAATAATAATCTAAAGCAGGTTAGAATTCGTTTGTTTAAATATTAATAATGGTGTATTATTGTTAAATTAAAAGAAAAATACATAAAAATGCCCAGATCTTTACTGTGATAAAAATAAAATTAATAGAATACCTAGTGAAACAAGGGACCACTTATTAGTAAATCATAAAAAAGTGGCTCAAACCAATTGCACTTAAGCGTCTGTTATTATTTATATCGAAACAGAATAAGGCTGTTGTTTTTTCATCAATTTGGTATTCGGCCCTTTCTGAATCGCATTGGTAACCGGCAAGTTGTTTTTCTCGCATTCTTTGCTGTCATCGGGTTAAAAGCGTTTGCTTGTTATAATTTGGTTGTGCTATTTTTGTGACCAGTTTTTAAGCTATGACTAATTTAAATGGCTGACTAACCTTTAGGAGACCTCACGCGTCCGTAAATGGAATAAATAAAACTGCTACAGTTTTTTTGGCTATATCAAGACTAAGTCATCATGTGTTTATCCTTAGGTGGAACTATGCACGTTTTCAAAACTTCGAAGAAAATAATCTTATGTATTTACATATAACTTCATCATTCAGTAACGTATAGAAAGGATATCTACTTTATTAAAAAATAAATATTGGTTATATATCTAACAATTACTATGTCTATCATTGATTTGATTGATTGATTCTTAACATCTATAGGTCGAGCACAAAAATGTTGATGATTTTCAATAAAACCTATTTCCTATTGATGTTCACAAAAGATCATAAAACCTAAGACCACCGCTGCTCTAATTAATATTAACAAACCGTTCAAACTCATAGCTTTTTAACTTCTCTACCGCACACGAACCGTTTGATAAACTTCATTATACAAAATATCAACTCACATAAAACGTATTAATTTTATTCCATTAGTCCATATCCTACTGCGAGACTATTATATTTCTACTAAACACTAAAAAGAGTTACACCCACCGCGGCGATTCGTTAATTCTAAGTCATTAATTAATGTCATCGGGAACTAACTAAGAAACGGAGTCATTAAATTATTATAATGAACTTTTCGTAGTCATGTAGATGTCAAAATTACAAATGAATCCACCGGACGCAATACGTAATAATGAGTAATGAGATTTGGTGGATTTTGTCTTATGTAAATTGCTGGTACTAGTTTTAGTAAGCGAAATACACTTCCTGTTGTTTTTGGAAGTGTTGACGTCGTTTTGTAATAATTCCACGACGAAGCAATCATTCCAGAATGAATTTTGTTCTGTTGAAAGTAAATAATTAAGCTGCTTAATTTAAATTTGGTGATGTTGAATTTCACTGTGTTATTGCTTTTCTTTTTGCACATTTATGTACCGTTGTTTTTTTTTTCTAATTTGGTTAATGTCGAAATCACAAAACAAGATTAAATAAGACAAATCTTTATTATTATTTATCTTTATGAAATTAATTTAATGCTCACCACACAAATCGCTCTAATTTTTAAAACTAACTTAATTAGACTAATGGTTTTATATTTGAATACATAGCGATTTGAATAAAGATCATTAATTTGATTTATTCCGAATTCGAAATTCGGTCAAAAATCTGCGTTTAGTCGTTGATTTGACTCGATAAAAAAGTTGTATTTTTTCGATATGGCAATCAGCGCAAGATTAAGTTAAACGAAAGTGATTCGGTACGCGTTGATAAATTATCACTAAATAAAGATAATGGTGGTTGAATTGCGAGTTTGACAAGCGGATCTTTAAAATGAATGTATATTATAGGCTTGTAATACCGGCTCGTTTGTAAAAGGAATTTGTAAAATTATCGTCGGAACGATTTGAATATTAATCACGATCGGGCGGGCGGTATGTCCAGGATCCGATATCGTTATCGTTAGATTAAACGAAGGTTCTTTCAATAAGGTTTTATTGAGACCGCATATCGGTATTCGTTAACTTGTGGTTTTTTGAATCTGTAAATCCCAAATTGGAATACCTGTGTAAAAATTTCTACGAACGATTAAAATATAAAAGTCTGCAGATCGAATCTATTTTAACATTTGGATCTAATATTTTGGTCGCTAGTTAAAAATAATAGCTCGGCCTGCCCACGACCGCCGCGAGCGATTCTCGTCTGTAATTTACGATAAAAAACTATCGATAGCTTTTATCGATGTTTTAGGCACGTACCCAAAATGATCCATAGAATTAGTTTGCTACAGATAATTTATGGCCTAGATTTTTAACTTCGACTCTTGCGCATCCAAAACTTGATTTTGTAATATCCTAAGATGTATTGATAATTTAAAAATTGGCCATGCTATAAAATGAAGTGATGATTAATTTGCGGTTCTCGCTATTATAAAACATGAAGACTTTAACGACTGTAGTTAAGTTTAATGCTTGGTTATCAAACTCAAATAATGTTTAAGAAGGTGTATATTTATTGTTATTATTATTTATGTAACATAGCGAGTTTGCTATTCTGTCATTACTGAAATATATAAAAATAAGTGTTTCTAGGTATGATTTAAACCACATAGTTCCTGTATATTTAACAAAGCCTATATTCCTGCCTGTTTGTACGTATTTTTGGATATTCACTTTATTTAATAACTCGTCCAAAACCATGCGTTGTAAATTGTTAAATGGATTAATATTAATATTAAAAGAAGGTTTCCTAGAATTTAAAATAAAAACACCATTCAAAATTTGATTTTCCAAATTAGGTAAATATTGATTGGGCATAGTAGGTACAAAGTAAAATGCAAAAAAATGCTTTTAATTGTTGTTAAAACTAAATGACCTGTTTTAAAAATATCTCTTAATGGGTACTTACCTATTTAACATCTGTGATTTCATTACTAAATCGCTATGACAATATTAAGCAATGTTTAAGTGGAAAATTTCACAAAAGGCATGTTTTGCATTATAAAGAATCTTTACATTGACACAACTGTCTAAACACAGGCCTACAGTTAAAGTAAAGTGTGTGTATACGTGTCCTTAATTTGATGATTTTGAATAGAAACTTACTTATTAACTAGTTGCATTATTATTGCCTCTAATATTTACATTGGCTGTAGGTAATTATTAAATAGATCAGTTTGTGGTTGTCTACGAGATTTATAGGTTAGGTTATACAAACTAAGTGTGATAAATTAGGTATATTTTTAGTAAAAAGATTAACTTATGATAACCTTGGTAAGTTAAGATATTTACCAAAGCCCTTAAAATATGCCTAAAGTAACTGACCGCATGCAGTTTTTGTTTCATCAGTTCGAAATTCAAATTACGCTATCAGCCAGCAATAGGCGTAGCTAGTGATGTGCCACAAGGTGTTCCCGCGGTAACTATACTTTGTCACGCGATTCCTGCTCCGCCCAACCGCACGCACGTTTTTACGCGATTTTCTCAAAGATAAAATTGATTTTATTGATAGTTAATACAAGTGTTTTGCAATGTTTTTTATTAGTAAGATATCCGTTCTACTAAAGTAATTATACCTATCGTTCTAGTGTGTTTTAAGTTCATACATATTAAAATTGATTTTTGAATTCTTAAATTCTAAGTAGATAGCATTAAAAAAACAAAAACCATTTTACATTTGCATTTTTTTATTTACTTCATTTACTTAGGTATAAATACCGTTAAAGTTTCCACTCGTCTAAAATTGAAGTCTAACAAAATTCAAACACGAATAGTTTAAGTGCAGAACTAGCACTACTCATGACAAGCAGCGGCCATGATTGCACGGCACGGCCTATTATAAGAGCGTGACGTCAGAGCCCCGCCCCCCTCCCCGCTTCAATCAAAGGAACCCTCGTCATGCCCCCACCCCACGTTCCGCGTTACTGACTCCGCATTTTTTCTCTCATAATAATAACGTCCAAAAAATCGCACAAAAAATCTCGACAGACGCGACGCTCATCCCATCCCTACTCCAATGTTCTTTTTTTGGGATTGTGCGAATTTGAATTTCGAAGAATGGAATCTACGGATTTTGATGAAAAATATCCTAATGATAAGTTTTGAACAATAAAAATAAAATAACATTGGTTGATCAGCTTATTATAATTTAAGTAGTTTCCATCCTTTCCTATACAGAAAGAAATATAAAGGTAAATAAGTACCTACTTCAATCTCAATTAATTATCAAGGTTAGTACACTTACATATCCGGCAGGGAATAAAAACAATTATAATGTAATTAATTTCGATTACTTAATTGACTGAAAAACCTATTTAAAAAAAAATACAAAACGATTTTTTTTTCGCTAATTTTTGAACAAATAATATATAAGCCATCTGTTATCGAGTGGAGCTATTGATAAATTAAACTCTTGGCCACTCACCGACAGAGGTCACTTTTTCAAAGTTTTGAAATTAAAGTTTGACGTTAAGGTTTGTTAAGTTTTTAATAGATGGCGCTGTGGGCATAAACTTAACAAAAAGATAAGGCTGTTTTTTTTTAAATATTTTTTATATCCTTGTATTACTGAATCACTTTATCTAATTTTTCATCTCCTTTCTAATTTACTTAGACAAATATGTGTCGTATTGCTTATTCTTATTGGAAAAAGTTCATGTAAAGAAAAGGTTCCTTTTTATTTAGGTAACAGGTGTAATTCGGTTTTACTTTACAATTATAAAATTTTTAAACTAATATTTCAATCTCTCTTTAATCAATATGATATCTGGCAGGTGTTGGCAGGGGATCATTGAAATTAATAATTATCCTACGGCTTTAAAAAATACAACGATGTTTTAGTTAGATTATTTAAGCGGTATCCACTTTTGCATTCTAAATTACAGAATAGAAGTAGTAAATACACTCATAACACACGGCTGGAAAATAAAAAATCCTTCCGTGTACCTACAACTTGGTATTATTTTGTATTTTATTTAAGAAAACTATAATTATAAAATCTAAAATACAATCATAATTCACATTTTAGTTTACAGAAATGCCAAACCAGCAAACACTTGGGTTACTTACTAACTCTAATTAACCCTATTGGAAATTCCTAATTAGAACCTATGTTGTACACCGTACACTTAAAAGCTCGCTATAAAAACTGACTGTGCCGCATGCCGTGAGCTTTCAACTTTGTTGACTTATTAAAGCTACTATAAATACATAGATGGCGTTGAGTACACTCTTGTTTAAAATAGTTTTTATCAAGCTATGTAGATGGCGTTAACAAAAGTTTAGTTTGTATTTTTTTAATAAAACTTTATTAGGCATAATAATGCAGATAAAACTAATTGAAAGAAAATCGTAGCTGTGACCTTAGTAAATATAAAAATTTAATGCTTACTTAAAAAACTGTAAAAACCGTAAAGTTAATATTTTTGTAAATAATGAAGCCTAAACACGCTAATAAATTAGTTGGCTGGTATCTGCAATAAGTCACTGTTGGTTATTGTTCGCATGCATACATTGTTAGAATCTGCAATTACAAAGGTGTTGCCGTTTGAGTCTCGTCATAAATCAGGTCTGGGCGATATAACAATTAGCTGGCATGATCGCTATGTTAATTAAACTGCGATCATTTCACGCTAGCAGCGCTCGCAGCGGATGGTTATGGAACTAAGATTTTGGGAGGTGGTAACTTTTTTTCGAGTACCTACTTTCAGGAGACGAAGAGATTTATTTGAACATAGATTTTATTTAAAGAACTGAGGCTTTTTTTAAAATCCGTTTTTGCTTTGATTTTGCTAGTTTTGATTTAAAATTAATTTGTCATTGTAGAAACTCCAGTCTAGGGCCACCACTCAAAACCTCGGCAAATGTTTGCTGCCAATGCAATATCCTGATCGCAATTCAAAGCCTCCAGCCCCTACGGAATCCGGAATGTCAGCCATTTTGATTAACACTAACATAATTGATTGCTTTCACTTCAATTACCGTCTAACAGCTAGATACCTACAATTAAATCACTCCAAAGATGTTGCAAGTAAATATAATAGCCCTTAATTGAAGTAACTTTGTAGTGAAACTAATTTTTTCAATTAAAAGTTTGGAGTGAAATTGTAGGGCATACTGTTCTATGGCAGTACCTCCGTGTACTGTCTCAATTATTGTTCGATTTCATTTTTATGAGGCAATCAGCGGTTTGGCATGGAAAATTTATATTACTGTTTTTCCTAAACTGTTTCTTCTTGTATAATACTGGTATTAAATAAACCGATTTCATTCGCATTGGAATTAATTCCGTAAGATCTATCTATAATTCAGGCTGACATCGAATATTTATAATATACCTAATTAAGTTTTATGTGTTGAGAAAGAATCATTTTCAACAAGAAAACCTTTATCTGGTTTAAAAAAAAAAACAATTTGAATACTCACCTGCTCTTACTTATTCACCCCTACTTAAATCTATGAATACTAAAGCAAACCATTCTTTTAACCCCAAAACTGCCGACACAGAACACGACCCCCGAAATCACAGTCCCCTGAACCCATCAAAATTCCCGCTCGTCGCTGAAAAATGATTACCTGCTGAATTTCGCTGAAAATTGCTGAACTTGCCTGATTAAATTTAGAAGTTGCGGTGTGTAATTAGTTGGTACATTGCAATCCACTCAGCCCGCTCTGTGGGGAGTCATTTTTATGAAATTAGGCCTTCGTGTCACGTGGGGGGTTAACAGGCTTTGTTGACATTATGGTGGTACGAGTTACGTGGTTTTGACAAACCTTTTAGATGAGACACTGTAGGTGCTACTGCTAAAATTATAAGGTTTATGTGTATTATACTTAAGTTTGTATTCTTGACAAAAGTTTTATTACAAAGCATAAGTAGTTTCTGAATACTAATCATTATCGAGTATAAAAATATATCACACTTTTAGTGATAAGAACTTTGCCACAGCAACGCAAACTCGAAACAAAACCGAAAGGGACCAGTTTAACCACAAAATTGATTGCCACCTATCCCAATTAAAGCCAGAAACACCAAATATAATTAATTAAACAAACCAAGATGACAAAGTTAATGGATTAGTTAGTATGTACACATGTGAACTGAGATCACAAGAGAAGACTTCAAATTAATGACACCTCCTTGTGTTATAGATGTCTTTCTTGTGTTAACTTAGAAGACATGTGTTTACTTTTTATCAGTTCAATCATTGTCTATTTTAATCCCTTTTTAGGTTTCTCAATTATTGATTAATACATTCTAGATCAAGGGAACCTATCTTTAATATAAGACCACAAAAACAAAAGAAGATTCTGAGTCAAATCTCTCAATTTTAATTTAATAATCCTCAAACGGAAATAGTCATTCTCAATTGGTACATGAGATAAATCACGGCATCTTTCTCTCACAATAGTCTCTAATTGACAAACAGTCACTTCTGATAAATACTTCGAGGTGTATCCGGATTTTTCTATAAATACCCACCTTTGATCGCACTTTGATTAACTACAGCGAGATGTCTCGAGCCAAATGTTATTAATAATATTTTTAATTTTATTCACTTCTCTCTAGTGATCCTATTTCAGTATGATTTATTTCTACGTGAAAATGAAGACGTTTGTTTTATTTCAGGATTGTTAGTCGGTTTTACATCCCTCATTTTTTTTAATCTTTTCTAAATCAGCTTGGACTTATGTTTTTTTTAAATTAAACTAGTTTTTTTATGTTTCTAAGAATTACGAACGTGAAAGTAACTTCACACCATCCAAAGTATTTTAAAGGTCTTACCTGGAAACCCCGTTCCAACGACCAAAAGGGCATGAGAACACTGTCCGAGCAAATTAAAAACGAACTAAAATGACTCATAACTTAACCTGTTTTGAGAAATAAATCAAAGGTGTGTCTACTCGTTATCAAATTATCTGAAGGCAAGAGTTCAACTCCCGCTCCGGTCAGTTTATAGACTGTGTGGAGATGTTTATCTGTACCCAGTAGGTAATTGTGGGTTAGCTAGCTCGTTTATGTTGGGGTTTACGAGATAATTTCTAGACGTAGGAAGCATTATATTCATGCTTTGAGGCATTAAAAACATTCCGAATGACTTTAAAAGATACAGCAGAAAGGAATGTAAATGGAAATTGAAATTAAAAAACCGAGGGTAGGTCACCCCCCGATGGGGTGCAAACCGTAAATTCAAATGTCCAGCCCTCAACATGCAAATATCTGCGAGATTCCTTTCAATTCGACGCAAACGCATGCAAAATCCAATTGATTTAATTACATTTTACAATGAGTTGATCAAGCGTCGTGAATATTTTATAAGGATGTTTGACAACAGAAAATATCTGTTTAAACTTTAAATATAGAACACTTGAAGCCGCCATTGTTACTTTGTTGTTATGAAGTGCCCGCCATCATTAACTAGCGCTAATGAACCTTAAGCTTTTAGTTTTAAATAACCAGAGACATAAGGGGCGGCAACCATTACAGTTTTGTCATATAGATTTTTTACTCCAGAAGTTTAATAAAGCATGGCGAAAATTTCAAGATGTAACTTTTGAATGTCGTACTCTGTTCAAAATAAACAGTTAGTGTGCTACTGTTTACACGGAAATCAAGATCACTAACCTAAGAAACCCATTAAAACTTAAGTTACGTGCGAACAACTCTTTTCTTTAAATTATGTTGATATTTTAACTAAACATGGCCTCATTACCTGCTGAATTCTAGTAGCTGTCACGTAAAGTACCCAATAAATTGTCTAGTTTAGAACCTGTAAAGTGAGATCTCGCGATAACACACAGGTTTTGGTGGCAGTTGCGGTCTGAGATATAAATTAACGACTTTTCAAAGTTGTATGGAGAGTCGCGGCTGTCTATCATGCTCCATCAACTGCTGGGAGTATGACAACGGGTCAGCCACATGTTGACTTAAGACGTGACACAATGTTATCTCTCCGTCTCACGTTTGACGACCGGCTACCGCCAGATAGAAAAAGACGGAGTTCTGCGTTCTGTTAAGAATGCACGGTTTAGTTATCTCGGGCTTCGGGGCTCTAATCGTAGACAGGTTGTCGCTAATAGGCGTTTTACATACAACACGTGAACTTATGACGTCGTGTGTGTCCCATGCCTAAGGACATGTGTCAGTCTCCGATGGATGTCAGGCCGGTGATGCGCGATGACGACGCCGCGCCACTTCCCGAGCCAACACAAACACTCTGCCCGGGCTCCCCCGTCATTGAAAAGTAATTTATAGATCGACTAAGTGCAATAAACTTTTCTTTGCAGATTTGCTGAGGAATCGATGAGGAGACACCGTCCGTTGTCCACGCCGGAGCTAGTGATACTTGCTGAAGTGTTGTGAATGGATACGCTAGTGATAGTGTGGTGATATAGTACAGTGAGAGTGTCGGCCGATAGGCCGAGAACCTGCCACGGAAGGTACGGACGCGGGCCACGCGGGCTGCGCGCCTGCGATGAGCGCCAACAATTGCGACAGCATGACATATTTCTCTAACCCATACATGCCAGATATGAGGAACGGAGGTGGCCATGACCACCATCAAGCACAAGCGCACTACGGCGCCGTGCCGCAACAAGGGCACGAGATGGAAGGCTGCGACCAGCAGATCAGGCCCGCCCAGCACCACTACCCAGCACAACCCGCGCCCGGCATGCCCTACCCGCGGTTTCCGCCCTACGACAGATTGAGTTACTACCAGCAAATGGAACAAAACGGGTACCGACCGGACAGTCCATCACAGATGGGTCACATGGGTCCGAAGACGGACGGGTACGGTCCAAACGGGCACCAGGCGGCGCCGCCGGCGGTGTACACGTCGTGCAAGCTGCAGGCGGCGGCGGCGACGGCGGGCGGCGTGCCGGGCAGCCCGCCGCTGGAGCAGGCGCAGCAGATGCCGCACCACATGCACCCGCAGCAGCACATGGTGCAGCACGCGGTGCCGCCGCACCAGCAGCACCTCATGTACCCGGTGGACGACATGCAGCATCAGACGCAGATGCCCCCGATGCACCAGCAGTCCATGCACGCGCAGCAGCCCCCGCCGCAGCAGCCTCCCCCCAACACCAACGCCTCGTTGCCCAGCCCCCTATACCCTTGGATGAGAAGTCAATTCGGTAAGTCCCTAAAATAAAAACAACAAACTAAACTAATCTATTCATAAGACATTCTAACCCACCGTTTGATATTGTACAATATGCAGGTAGCTACATATTTGCAAAAGCACTTTCGCATTCATCGACGACAGACAATGCCAGAAACAAAAGCCGTCATCCCGTTGAAACTTTATTTATGGGTTCAACAGGAATTCCAAAGAGAGAATTTCACTTTTCATGCAATTTCAAAAGTACCTTCTGTTTTGGGTGTGAACAAAGCTTCCGGGCTACCGTCTCCTACTGTTAGCGGAATTGTTTGAGATTTGCAATTTATGCCGAAGACATCCTGATTTATGGCGCCTATTGTGATAGCTGAGATCATTCAAATATTGTAAATTTTGAGAGTAAAAGTTAAGATTCGACTACTAGGGCCCTTTTACAATGTTGTATCATCTATTAAACATTCATTTATAAAGTAATACTTAAATAAGGGCGTAACTAACTTTTTTTTTTGTTTTCTACGCCAAATACCTTTCAGATAGACAAATGTGGTCTTTATTGACTCCTCTTAAAGTTCACCTGTACCAGCAAAAACAAGTCAAGAACTTTCGACTCTCACAATTTATCATCAAAACTATTGTCTTACCTTTGATAAAGAGGATAATCTTTCGATACTTTGAGAATCGGCATGCTGTATATCTGCCAAATCCGAGCTAGAGTTGTCTAGAAGACTTGGCCCTAACTCCTAATTAAATAGAACTGGGAACAGAATTATATTTCATGTGACGTAGACAAATTGTCTGCCATTTCTTATTTCGTTGTTGTTTTCGATAAAGCTACTAGAAACAAGGGCAGGGAATTTGGTAGAGCGTTATGTTATGACTAATTTAGCTTTGATTGTAATATAATATTTCTTTTAAAAGGAAAATTATCACTTCCTTTATAGCTGTTAAGCTTTTGTAAAGCTCTACATATGACATTTAGTTAAACGTTTTTCTTTTCAATGAAAAAAGACCACAAATGCCGAAATTCGATAAATAAGTATATTTTTAACCTACTGAGCAAATAACAACAAAAAATAAAGGGCAGGTGGTTTGCGTATCGAGTGCTTAGCAATGCTTCGAGCTTCTTAGCTACTGAAATAATCTTGAGTTGGTAGTTTTCAAGGGGCATGTTATCAACATCATTAATAACCAACCATTTTGTAAAGTCACAAAAAATTCAACCAATGAGAAACTTGCATGTTTAAAAAAAAAGTACCTTAAAATAGATTCATTAATCATGTTTCCTCTAATCTTATATAAATTTAATTATTCCATGATTACTAAGAACAAAAGTAGGTGTGCATTGCCTTGCTGAACTTTGGAATAAAGAAACATCCTTCGCGAACCTTCTACTTATAGAACCTTCCAGAATATAATGTACCTACTTACAGGGTATAGATAACCTTCAGCCGCCAACTGCACCCCTAATCCGTTATCTTGAGGGATCATTTTTTACAAAACAAAACGCCTTTCTTCCTTGCAGACGTGACATATAGATCTACCTTCAGATGGTTTCAGACTATAGAGCAGGTTAGTCAGTAGGTAGGCGCGATAAGTAAGGAATCGAGGTGGAAATGGAAATATAATGGGATATCCCCCCCTCTCCCTTGGCTCCCGTTTCCCCCCCGTTTGCCACACAATGCTGGATAGACGACTCGTTACTTTTCATTGTTCAGCTATCAGCTCCAAGCTTTTGTGTATGGCCGATGATTGAAACGGAGAACTTGTTTCTGGCGGGAAATTTTCGTCGTCTGGTGTTAGGGAAACGCGGGTTCTGAGATATCTCAATTTTGGGATATGAATTAGCTTGTGTTTTTGTATTAGGCTTTCGGTTTTTTAATTTTTTTTTTTTGTTAATTTTTTCTCTATTTTTGAAACGTATTGTATTTACGTTTATTTTATTATTTGCTTCCGATTCGAAAGGGATTTTGTAATGCATTAAAATTAAATTACATTTTTCATGAAGTTTTTTGGAATTATAGTTAACTACGTAAATAAGTAAATCTTAACAATGTAGGTATAACCTTGTGATTTTTTTATTCTAGTATGTACCTAATCTAATGTGTTTTTTTTGTTACTTCCCCTTGTTTACAATGTGCTATTATTTGCATAAACTTCTTTCAACGAGGGGAGATAAAAATATCTTTCTTATTCTGTTAGGATCCGGTCGGTTCTAACATCTAGGGATTTGTCAAACTTTATTTATATTTTCCACTATTTTTAAATTGAATAAAAAACGCAGTAAGTTTTAGTTTAGCTTTGGTGTAATTTATCAAGTTGACTATCGTTAAAAGGGCGTAAGTGACGATTCGTTTCTTTTTTGATGCGCAAGCTTCGACTTGAACTGCTTCGAAGCTTACAAGATAGATGGCTCTGTTGAAAACATACTTTTAGGTTTATCTTCTTCGAGAGGTAAAGATTTTAGTAATTAATTGTTAGGTTAGGTTACAAGTTCACTTTAGGCTTATTCCAGTTAAAATACTATTGTAATATTTTACACAAACGACATAAGGTACCGAAAAAAACAAAAGTGATCTTCATCCGGTATATTATGTACCTTGGTAACCCCAAAAAAACTAACCTAAAAACGGAGACACAAAAAGTTGTAAGCTTATTAAAAAACCATTACCATCTTATAATTACATACTCCTACATAGAACCACACCACACCAATCCCATTAATACACGTCCAACAGTCTACCTACATATAAAAACGAAGCTTCATACAAGATGAACTCACGCACACTACGGTGTCGTCAATAATCATATCACTGTCTATTGTTGTTAGTGTGCGTTAAGACTGGGTTGCTAGCATATCACATTATTCGGTTATTATGGATTTATGACTTTTTTTTTTATTAGATAGGTACTGATATTCCAAATTATTGGAGGTATGGATTTATGTTCATGATATAACTTCTGCTTTTTATTTTTAAATTAGCCCTAAAAATGTTATTTGCTGCCTAAACAAAGTGAAGCTCATATATTTTCACTTAACTTAAAGTATTTAAAGAAAGAAGAGTATATTTATTATTTATATTTAGTTAATAAATATGGTTCATACAAAAATCATTTATCGAGATTACTTAAACTTAACAATACTATAATATCGTGAATAGCGCTATAGGTATATTTGCGATAATTTGCAAGTCTCCCATGTGAAGTAGGCTTTGAGTATGCGAAGAAGATTTGTAAACAGCTTTGCACTTTTGTCGAGATATCAGTACACATCACAGCGTTAAATTTTAAAGTTTATATATTAAATAACCAGATAGCCACACTTAAAAACAGTTTTCACTTTATAATTAACTTGAAAACCAGTCTTTGAAACTTACTTACTTAGGTAATTAAACATTTCAAAATCAGGTATTTTTACTTATTTTGCATATCTTCTTCAAACTTATTTGTAAACAAATATGTAGAAAATAAATGGATTTTTGATCATTCCTTGTTATAATGGATTTAGAATACCTACCTAAGCGCCCTCTCGTGGAATCCCAGTAGTTGAACCTAGCTTACACTTTACTGTTTTTCATTGCATGTCGCTAATGTGTTTAGGATAATACCTTTTTGTTTTACATACCTGCTCTACTTGATTTAATATATTGATATAAGTAAATACAAACATCTGTCAAGATTTTTTGTAATTATATTTGAAAGTTATGCATAATTTACCCAGCTTAAGAATTAAAGTCAACCCTGTTCTTAGCATACATACAAATTGATTCAAACTTATACGATATTCATCTTGAACACTGCAAATTATATTAGGTTGATATCTACCTTTGCCCGAAAGTTTCTCGACTTCGAAACTCCGGAATTTGTGTTCAATGAACTGGCAATATTATCAAAGTATCGCCATCCCTTTCGGAGTGTATAGTCTGTCTTTTTCTCACTCGTAGCGGGCTTCACCCTACATTAATTAAACGCCGGGATAGAACGCCAATCAAACTTTGACCGCCGCTAAACCGATGAAGCCGAACTTATTATGTAGTATTAAAATTCCATTACGAGTTTCAACCATTCGAAAATTAGATACCTTATCTCTTTAGACTATTAAAATAATAACAGCAATTCAATAAATGACTCAAACATAACATTAGCCGGCCGTAATACGCAAACTATCACTTACGACTTTTTATAGCTGCAATTACAACGCAAAGAAGCTAATTACTCGGCCGATACAATTTGATATTAAATTATATCATCGCATTTACTCATTAATAGTAAATTAAGGCGGCATGTATCATTAGTCGGGCACAAAAAGCGAGGTATCACACGATGCGTGCACATGTGCGAGGCGTATAAATCATAAATGTATCTTCATAGTCATACTTTGTATGGGGAGTAGCCACGTCGATAGCGTAGCGGAAAAAAGCCCCCCGCTTCCTGGCAGGGGATCACACATGACCGAGCTGTCTATCTGCCAGACCCGTGTCAAATATTCTCTAGAGCGGAGTCCGCCCCCCGGCCGGGGCGGGGGCGCCCCAGGGGGCTCGCGGTCCCGTGGCGAAGCTCATCTTGAGCCCTAATGCGTTCCGCGCACCGCATTATGCCAAGATGAATTTTTAGGCGCCTACCGAACGCTACTTGTATTTTTCCGCCATCCGCTCTGGTTGCCGAACCTTTGATTGAATTCGTTCTTTTTCATTAAGGTTTCGCAGTAACCTCTGAAAAATTACGCTCGCCTGCACCTTTCATAACTTTTTACTTCGTGATCCGAGGCAATTATTCATTTGGTATCGCCTTCTCGGATATTCATTCGTGCTTTTCTTGCTGCAATTTTGTTTGGTATGAGTATACTAATTAGAGTTTAAGTCAGCACCTGGTGATTATCCGTTTACTTTCTGCGTCTGTAATTTGTGGAAGGGCTAGGGTAGAGGGTGATGTAGGTGGCACATGTGTATGTTTTGTATGAATGGTTGGGTATAGGCAGAGTGGGTAGGATGTACTGAACAGCCTCGCTACCAGACAAAGCCTCCCCAACAAAGACATCACCGGCCGTGCCCGCGACGCGGAGTTATGACACCTATTGTACTCCACAATACCCAACAAACGAGTTTGTATAAGCTATTAGGTACGCGCATTAATATATATTTTTTGTTCACCCAAAATTTAGCATTCCATTACGAGGGAGAGAAATGAAACGCTCGCCGCATGAATTATATTAAAATATATTTGAATATTTCATTTGACACCTTTTTTGTTGGCGGAATTTGGTTCAATCCACTACGGGGTAGCTTTCGTAATTTTTGGCAAAGCGGTATTTTGGCGGGTATTTCGGAATGGGGAACACAAGCGAATCAACGTCAACACAACACTGACTGATGGCTGCATATTATGACCTAAATTCTTTTTGAAATCTGTCCAAGATTTATTATTCCCGTAATGAAAGCGAGGCTGAAATTGAAATTTCCTTTTAAGCAATGTTTACTGTTAAAATTATTATACATAAGTACATCACTGTTGTTATATACTGGTTCTTCATTTCACATGAAGGAGCCGACTATCATTAGGAGTGAGTGTTCTCAAAGTGTCCGCCCAAACCAACACAATGATTAATGAATTTCAGAACCACTCCACTTCTAAATCCGCCATGTTTTCTTCCTTGTAAATAGGCACTTCCATTACTTTACCCATACATTTTTGACATTAGTAAATATTTCTGTACCGTAACGACTTTTAAATTGTATAACAGTAATACATGTTTTGGGCTTTTTTGAACACGGCCATAATTCATACAGGAGGTATCCGTAATTATTAGTTTGCGTGTTTTGTGGGCTCCAGCTTTTCAACTTTCGACTTTGTTGGCCGCGCAGCCTAAAATAGTTTTTTTTTGTATTGAATCAGTTTTTCGTGTGTTTCACTTTGATTACGATAATGGTATTAGATTAAAGTTTAAATCGAAAACAACGTTTGACTGAAATTAAAAGTGGAAAAGTTTCCTAATTTCAGATTTTTTGTAGGAAAGTCTATCATTTTATATAAATTAGAGGCTCCAATTTATTCATTTGAGTAACTGTGTTAATTTTATAGAATTGTACAGGTCAGTAATCACTTGGTCAGTGGTCTGGTCTGTGTGCGTATCTACTTAAATATTGAACAAGCCAGTCGCTTCACTCCGAGATCGCATTTATACTGATTATCCTTCTTACATTGCTACCAAAGCATTACAGAACATAATGCCAGTAGGTTTATTAAAAAAAAACTTAATTCGAAACGCCAATTAACCGAAACGCTGCAACTCTCGTGATTAAGCATCTTTAATATCAAAATGACCCACGAACCCAAGCTGAGGTTACGCGTTAAAATTATAATAACTTAAGCGGCCCACAGCCTAAATACAAAATTCATCATGGGATGACAAGTGAAAAGAGCTTTTAATTTAATTCTTTGCGGTATCTGGAGATTCGAAAAAAAGTACAGCAACAGCTTGGAGCGATATCGACAATCCATAATTCATGTCCAACAATTTCAGCAACACCAAAAGGGACACAGTTTTTCTGTTTCCATCCAATTGAAAACTAACTGTATTCCAATTGGTGCAAAGTTCAAAATAAAACGTGTTTTTTGCGAGTTGGGATGTTTTGTTTTGCTGTTAGCACTCGGTGTATTGCTACATCGTACATGATATCAAACTGGTATTCAGATTATTGCAATTTCTCTTAAACGGTTACACGTCGTAAATAAAATTGCCGGTTTCCGACCATCACGAATGGAAGGTCGATCTCTGCAGGTAAAATAAGTTCAATTGATGTAAGTAAACGCAAAAACTGTTTACCTATTCAAGATAATTTCATTTGAAATTGCCGCGTTCATCCGTCAAAACTGGTCGGAGAAGATTACCGGAAATGCCGTTTAAGATGGAATATTGCAAATGTTTTTTGTGAGAGAGGTGCTCAGCTGTCGCCTGGAGTAATTTCTTACAGTGTTTACTCAAGAGGAAGCTGAGGCATCAGTAGTTGTCGATCCAGCCATTAATTTGGAGGGATTTGAAGACGGAGTGTGCGTCGACGTACACACTTCATTCTCTTTCAATACATGTACAAACAATCAGCGTGTAGGCGACGCTCGCGGTGTTATTGTGAAAGTAAGCCAAGTCCCCGATTTTGTGACTCCCCTTTGCGCACGAGATGATTTATCGTCGCCCCACGACACATGCAGCCGCGCCGCCGGTAGCCCGGCCTCGTAGACGCGCGATTGAGTAAGGAAACGCTCGTCTGCTGGTGACGAAATAGAAAAAGAATCGCTTTAGGAAACCGCGGTAATAGTTGGTAAACTTTGGCTTTGAAGAGCAGGCAACTGATAATTTTTTGCTGAGTCACGTTTAAACTCTAGTGTATTATGTAAATTCGTAAAACATGTCATTTTATTATAATGTTAGGAAGGTTGTGAAAATCGATAAACAGAAGGACAAACTATCATAAAATGCTAAGCATCTGCTCCCAGCTATCATTTCCAGTGTCGTCCTTAATGTTCTTATTACGTACGGTTTAAATCTGACGTTGGGATCATGTTTTATGCATCTGAGTGTGCGATGAAACCGCCGGAGTAATATATAAAACAAGGACCAGAGGGATTTCGCGAGGATACACTTAATATCGCCCGAATATGGCTTTGTTTTTGGCATTTTCTGACGTCCCCGTCAAACTAGATTGTAAGAAGTTTGTGTCTGATATTATAAACTAACACTTTTTATTTATTCCAAAACTTAATATATAAATTTAAATACTTTTTAGAGAAAAACAAGTTTATAGAAGGTACTGCAACGATAATACCCTTCATAAAAATTAACAATGTGTAGGATTGAGTCTTATGTAAGTCAAGTTTTTGGTTCGGGATATGTAAGGCGTTGTATAGAGTTGTTATCAATATCATGCGCAACAAGTGGTCGATAATTTTGATTCCGCTGCAGCGAGCGACCATCGAACCACTTGTACTTCACTAAGCACCAGTCTTTTACAACCTTGTAATACTCTTGACTTGATACATAGACTTGGGGATTGAAATATTTAGTACTCCGTTCGCGTGGAAGTCGGTTTCCCGTGGGAATGAGAAGTTTTCCCGCGGTAAAAAGTACCCTATGTGATATTCTGATGTATAATCTATATTACTGTAAAGTTTCATCCAAATCCGTCCCGTAGTTTTTAAGTGAAAGAGTAACAAACATCCATACATCCATACATACTCACAAACTTTCACATTTATAATATTAGTAGGATTTCTGTGCTATCTTTTAATGGGAGACTTGTAGACCTGTAGAAAATGTATATTGATATCATATTTGATAGTTTTTAAATTGATACAAAACAAGTTACGTCTAATAAATGGTATCGTAATTTAGGATAGTTATTGGATACTTAGGAGTTACTTTATTCCAGTTAATAACAAAATTGTAGCACTAGTTTAAAACAATCTCAATTCATTAGTGATACCATAATCAATCTAGCAAGATAGTAATAAAGTGCTTGCCTAACAAATTAATTCTTGTGATATTAATCAACTGGTCACTTCATATTTTAATAATCATGACTAATATGAGTACCAGTTAGTTCTCGGCTTGTCGTTTCAATGTAATCCCAAAGTTTTGGTATTACAATTTCTTCGAAGTTCGCGTGTTTGTCTTGTAAGGCAGGTTGTTTTGCATGTTTTCAGTTTCAGTCTGAAATAATTTGCGAAGTTCCATTCGGGAGGGAACTTTCTGGAATTTGCATCAAGTTCTCTTTTTTAATGACGTTGTTTTTAAAGTTTCGTGATTTTAGTTTAGTTGCCAAGAGAAAACGTAATAAGTAGGTAATGCCATTTTCAAAGATACGCTACCTATTTAAATTTATAGAATATATCTAATTGTATAAGTATATTATTATTATTTTATGCTATATCTCTTTTGGAAGCAATGCACAGGTTACTGTTATATATTCCATAAAGACTAGTTTGCCTCTAAAATTAGTAAAGCTTACATGATCACTCCGGGATCCTATCAGATTCAGTCTCAACCTTGGAGTTATTTACACAAAAATAAAGATAACGACGAATTAGGAATCATGTCTTTATTTTATCCAGTAATAAAGTTATTAATTTTGCAAAACGAAGTCTTGTACTTGTTTTGATCGTTACAAATGTTCTTCAACAAACTTTTGAGTTTTCACAACAAATCCCATCAAAGTGCTTCATCCCCAACACCGGCTAGAGTAATGTCTGACAAGCAAAAACAATTAACAAATTGATAAGCTCAGAACAATTTTCAATTAACTCTGGCGGGAGTATTCGCTGTTTACAAATAACCATCATTTATCAGAAATGCCTATGCAGTTTAACGCCGAGTATCGAGCACTTAAAACTGTGTTCTTCCTTCTCACTAGTGTATTTCTCCGTATTAATTAAACCTTTTTCAATTCCAGAAAGAAAACGCGGGCGGCAGACGTACACGAGATATCAGACTTTAGAGTTGGAGAAGGAGTTCCATTTCAACCGATACCTGACGAGGAGGAGACGAATCGAGATCGCGCACGCGCTCTGCCTCACCGAGAGACAGATCAAGATCTGGTTCCAGAACAGACGCATGAAGTGGAAGAAGGAGAACAAAACCAAAGGCGAGCCAGGATCAGGTGATGAGCCTGACAACATGAGTCCGCCCACATCGCCTCAATAAAGATATACTACCTACCACAATCCGCGGTCCCAACTCAAAAGGTCAACCAGGTTTCAGATACCACCGTCACGTTGGTTTCTATTGAGTTAAGCATTACAATATGTTCCATGTTCTGCTATCGCAACTCATCGCTAAATCTGAAACATCCGATCCAAAGACCGAAGTTAGTAAAGTTTAATTTGTATAAATTGTATGTTGGACTTTTCATGATAATACTACATAATAAACTAATACGTAACTTAGTGATTTCGTATAAAGAGTAATAAATAATAGTGTGATGAAGAGATTTCTACAGTTATTAAGTATTAATTAATTTATAGAACAATCTCAATACCAATAATTACCAAAAAGGCAGTGTATGGTTAGTGGCTGCATCATGTGATGAAGAAAATGAGTGGTTGCAGATTTCTCCCCGAGATATTAATTGTAATCGGTTACCATTACTGAGCTAGTTACGAGTGGTTTATGCACTATGCGATCTATATGAACTGGGCCTTTCTCTGCTATACGTTTTATTTGAGGGTTAGACAAAATGTCCAAATTGTTTCTTTTCTCAGTCAACAATCTTCAGAAATCACTCTTTGTGTAGTTGTCAGAGTACCTTTTACTCTTCTTTTATTAACATTGTTTTTTATGAGTTCATCTCGTGACTGATATTATATTAATTAAAACTTGTATACCTTTAAACGTGAAAACACACCATTCATTGGTGACTCGAAAATGTTTATAAAAGCATCAACCACTTGTAAAGTAGTAGTTAAATTTTAAACTAAATTGAATGAATTGCAAAACCATAAGGACCTCTTATATTTAACCATTGATAAGAAGGCAGTTAGTATCGATATTGTTATTATTTAATATATTTGATGTTTTATTTCTAATTAAGCTTATCAAAATATTCTGTACATAGACATTATGTATTATTTTTATAACGTACGAATTTTTGTTTTAGTGTGAATATTGATGGTATAATTTTATATAAAAAACAACGATATTTCGTTTATTAAGTTCAGGGTGATGAGTGATTTATTTTTCATGGATATGACATATATTTTGTAATTTTGGAATAGGCCAGTTATACACGTGCAATGTATACGATTTTTCGATGACGCATATACGTAATTAACAGTAAATAAATGACATAGTAAATCTATTATTATTGTGAAAATGTTACAAGAGTGAAAGCTTATTAATTTAGAAAAGTTATTATAGTTGTCGATTTTGATATAACTTCGAAATTTTACACGAAATGAGTGTTGTGCCATTGTGAAAGATGGTATAAATCAGACTTTTTAAGGACACAATAATAAAAATAACACGAGGAAAAGAAATCACTCTAATTGTAATTAAACTGATGTGAAGTTACCTTCGGAGTACGTAATTAATAATTATTAGTTTCATAATTGTAACAACTGAATGTAGTTTTGTCTTGTTATACCAAAGTAAAGTTTTTTCTTTATCAAAAGTAGAAAGACCATTTCAAGTTGGATCGATTTGACATTTGATTCATAACATCTCCTCAAAAGTCCTAAAATATACATAAAGTTGATAAATTTGAAACAAATGTCAAATTGATGAAATTACCGAAAAATTATTATCATCTGAAATCAATCCAGTGTAAAATTTTGTCTAGAATCTAAATATTTTGACTTGTCAAATCTTTAAATCGTCTCCCAATGATATGGGTAAAAGTTATTTTTATAAATTCTTTGACGAAAAACCGCTTATACGTAAAAATGGACGTACCTAATAATAATAATTACTCTTAATATGTTAGTTTTACTTAATTGTAAAATTAAAAGAAAAATCGTTAAGGCTCTGTTGAAACTTTTAAGTTACGACAATTAAAATTCGGCGAAGTAAAAATTGAGTTTAAATTGTTTCTTAAGCGATAAATCTTAAAAGGAAACTTGAAAAGTCTTACGAGAGCCTTTAAAAAACTGTAAAAAAACAAAATTGTCAGGATTCGAGTTATACGTTTTTCGTAAATAATGTAAACTATTTATTGTAAATTGATTATTTTCTCATAGACTAAGATAAACCAGATTTTTTATTAAGAATCCAGTGAGCCGGTTTCATTTCTCTTATTATTAATGTGCTGTGTTCGTTAAGTTAATGTAAATTGTAATAATTGTACATTGTCCACAATTTATGTATCTATTTATTTATTTTGTTTTGCTAATCTCTGAATGTGTTTAAATTGGTATAATTTTAAATTATTTTCTACTATCTGGCTAGGGTGCATTTTTGTTAAATATAATTTAAATTTTGCTCAAGTACCATTTTATATTTGCGTTGTAAATTTATTTTTAGCATTAAGTGGTGATCGTCTTGTGCAAGTTTAAATGCAAGATTTTTTAGAATATAAATTATTCTTGTTTTCCATTTTAATAAGACTCTCTTAAGAAATAGAAACGATTAGAAATTTATTTTAGAATCATTTTTGAATTACCCCCTTGCCAGATGGAAATACTTTAGACAGAATTAAGAATTGGCTTAAATTAAGATTTAATTAAAAGCGTTAAGTTGTAAATTTCAAAACTTATTTTTTTAAATCGGTGTCTAGAAAAACGTGGAAAGTTAGTTTGAACAGTTTATTTACATTATGTCCTATCGATTCAAAATTTATGAAATATTACTATAATTAGTAACTTAATAAGGTTAGGTGAGACGATATTGTCATAAATATATAAATACATGAAATTAATAAAGCATAATTATTGTAAGCTTATGATTTTTATTTAAAACAATTACTTTTACACGATATGCTTAAGGTATCAGTAATGTAAGTTTAAACGTAGATTTGTAACAACAATGTAAGGAATTTTTATTTATCCATCTTAACAGCATGCATGTAATATGTAAATGGTAGAGGATTTTCATGTGATGGTTTCGAGATAACGTTATAATAACATTTTCCCGACGTTATAAAACGTTTCCCTAACGACAAAATATTCGCGTGATACGACTCGCTCCTTCCGTGTCAGTCACGGCTGATTGAACACGCCCTCCCGCGTTCGAATCTTGAAATTACTTTTTTCTTTTTTGTTTTTTTCCTTTTCGGTTATTTATATGCCTAGGTGTGGCCAGTGCTAATGACTTTTTAATAATCCCCCACGACCAATGGCTAAGGGCGTACAATGATTATTTCTTACGTAAGCCCGACTAATGCGATTTTGACAAGTTGAGATTGTTGTAATTATGGTTTCGCAGGGATTTAAATAGCGGCTTATTTATCTGTTTGACGTTTCAGTAATGGGGTGCAGATACTTATGAAAGTTGCCCTTACTAATTTTGGTTATAATTTTTCTGATGAATGGTTTCCTGTAATTTTAATAAATTTATTTTTTGCCTGATAAATAGACGAACTTCAAAGCAGTTTCCGTTGGTCTAATAACAAATTGGTCAGTGTCATTCAAGAAGTGACTGCTGTGTGTTAAGTGTGATTTATTGACTCCAATATTATGCCATTGCACTTGACAATCCGGGTTCATGGTCAAGTCTGGTATTTTTATTACCATTTTATATTTGTGTACTGTAGAACTATTAAGGCAATTTTTCTGTATTTTTTAAATATATTTGAACATCGTGTTTTATCTTAAAAAGCTAAAGAAAAAACGTATTGAAACAACATAAAGATTAAGACATGAATCAAAGCGGCTTTTCAATTTTATTGGAGCCAATATACTAAAGAAATGGTTAAATCGACACCACGATATCGATATAAACACCTCATAAAATATCGCCGTTCTCTTTCCCGCTAGTACCTATCTCAATGGGTGCGAGCGTGTGAGCCAAGTTGCCTCGTGAATTCGTTGATACTCGAAATAGTTTATGATTTTCGGTTCGACGTAGACCTGCAAGGAGTTTTCAACTTTATGCTTTTGTGTTAGGGTTGATTTTGTGACTGGTTTCCTATCATTTTATGGATCCTTGAATTGCAATAACAATTTGTTTATGAATACTGTCGGCTAGGTTTGTATGAGAGGTTACAGAGTTATAAATGTCATGTTTACAGGTTTATTTAATATAGCGAGTGATTGATGAGGATTTAATAGTTTTTGGTTTTTATTTGGTTTTAATAGTTTGGAAGTTTAATGTATAGCAATTTGTTTAACGAGGTTTACTACTTTTGCAATAAAAAGTTACACCGACAAGTTTGTTAACCAAAATTAAGTTGGCGTCTAGTAAAATAGCTTGACGGAATTTATACCAATTAATATTTTGTTCATATGTATTATTAAATGAATTATTAATTTTATTAAAAAGACATTCTTATAATTATACACATATTGTTTAATAATTTCTTTCTGAAATTTCAACTACGTTTATCATCTTAAATATTTTTTTTTATTTCTCAAACTGTTGTATCCGCTCAGCTGTTGTAACTTGATCGCCACGAAAGGATCCAGCGTTCAAACGTCAATGTCAAAAATTGGCGCGAACCGGCCGCCATTTTGTTATGGGCGTTGTCAAGTGTGGCCCCGCCCACTTCCATCGCACGCACTCGGACGCAGCCCAACTCATTTGTTATATTGTACGGTCTACCATACTTGGTTTACCATACCAAATATATACAATCTAATGGGAAGATATTTTACAAAATTAGGTTTGAAATGAAAATGGGATAATTGTTAAATTTTTATAAGAAGTAGGTTTTCATTTTGCCTACTCATGCTTACAAACAATATCAAACTTAATTAGGGGCATTTTGTTAATTTGGTGTCTTTCAAATATTATCATCTCATGATTTTCTAATCTTAAGATAAAATGATTTGGTTATAGGTGAAAAGATATTAAATTTTTGAATTATTTCAATGATGTAAGTATACTTATTACAACTTTTTCACTGTGTTTTTATGTAGGTACCTATTTATTTCCTGACAGTTTGGAAAAAAAACATTGACAGTACTTTCATATTTCCACTATTGTTTTAATTAGATGTCATAATAACTTCACCATAGTTGCTTGTGATAACTATACTAAAAAAATTAAAGAACCATATTATATCTCAACTTACCATGTCCACCGTACGAAGGCGTTGCATTCAAAGATGACATCATTAAAACTATAACTGTCCTACTTTCTTTACAGGAAATCTATGTCATTCCGTCCTTGTCAATCATTTTTCAACAGTTCAACTTCTAATTGTGGTAAGGGTAGATTGTTACGTCATAGATTTTGCCACGCACTACGTTGCCCCACGAGTTTACTTGCTAAAGGCATGAGTTGATATTTTTCTTTGAGTCTGCATAGTCATATTAATGTAAAAATGATAACACCTTAATATTATTAATTCGAATAGGATCGTTACTTAAAAAAAAAATGTACTAAAAACTATACTACCATAGAAGGATCTAGTTCCACTTGAATAGTACCTACTTACCAAAAGTTAAGTTTCTGAACAGGAACTCAACATTAAAGTAGGTGTATAATGTATGATGTTGATAGAATAAGGTAATCCAGATGTTGATAGAAGAAACTCAAGTGCAGCTGTTGATATGAAAAAGTAAGTAGGTATTGGTAAGTATTAAAATACATAAAAACAAATTACCTGACTGTATATTTACCTATGTGTGTGTAATTTTCTTATATTGCAATAAGTACCTAATCATTTCTTAGCGGTATCAGATAAAAAAAATTGTTTGCACTACACATATCAATATCTATACAAGTGCCAGGAAAATAAAAATGAATAAGTTTTTTTTCAAAAATAATAAATATTTTTGGACTTATCAGTAGGAAGGTTTTTTCTTTTGAGAAAGTAGAAATCTTCATTATTTACATTTCAAATAACTTACAAAAAAAATTGATAAACAAAACACACGGATTTTATATGAATGAAACAATAATTCCAAACATTATTCCTATAAATATCAAAATAAATAAAAGACTGTAGAACATGTAAACTAACCACGTTTATACTTTTTCAAAAGTGAGAAGCATGAAAAGCATCATAACTACATATCAAGATGTAATTTTTAGCAATAAATAACTTGTCATTATATCTCGATTTGATATGAATAAAAAACAGAAAATATGCTTGATGTGTTGATGCCATGTTCCTATCATAAAGTATCACAATTAAAACGTCATCATATAAAGTTTAATGTGTCTCTGCTGATGTGTATATGATAGCTGTAATCATTTCACTGAGAAGAATATAAAGTATCTATAATAATGACCTTTACATTACTACAGGTAAATAAAATGTTTTAACATAGTTTTCTAGGGTATCCTTTAGTTAAGTTCAACATTTTTATACTTTTTACCGAAAATGTGATATTTATTTAAATCACTCCACATTAACCTACGTTATTCCTATTACCTAAACGGTCTTTTTTTATCTGCATTACCTACCATCTTACCATTCACAAAAGCACAGAGTTTGCTGCAGCTTGATCAGTAGGTTTTGCACTGTAATAAAATTAATTATAATTTATAATATACCTAAAAAAAAATATAATGTGATCCTTTTATACATATCTGAAGTAAAATAACAACTACAAGAAGATAAAAAAATATATTTTAATATCCGACGGCAACTCGTAGCAATTAAAGGCTACGCTGCTACGGCCTTCCTACGAAAATAACAAAACATACAGAGGTAAACCTTTAGTTTTTCTTTTAGTTTTTAAAACACTGTAAAACCACTGCGTAATAAATTATTTTATGCAATGGCTAAACATTTGGTTCTTAGATATGACTTAGGTGGTTGACTCTGGGATTAGAAATATAGACTTATAGATACCACAAGAAGAAACAATTATAGATTTAAAACTAAATAACCCAGTAACCTAGTATTAGCTGGATTTTAAGCAATATTCCTTCTAAATTATGATTACTTACAATACTTGACGACCTCTGTGGCGAAGCGGTAACTATACCGGACTGTAAAGAGGATGGTTCAGGGTTCGATCACTGGGTCGTGCCAAAATCGTAAAAAAATATTTTTGACTTTGACTCGTGTCTGGATTTAACAAGGTTCTCCTCTAATCTATTGTGTTGTAGGTACCTTCACTGCATTTAATTAAGGACCACATAATTTGTGTGTTTAGTCTGGAGATTTACCTAATATAAAAAGTATTTATTTACCTACCTACTGAATCAGTAAGATTACTTGTTTAAACAAAAACCTTAAAGAACTTCTACCTAACTCATAACAAAAACATTTATCAGCGTCCCAAATCATATCTACGACATTCAAATGATATTAGCATACTCACCTACTTACATAAACAAAGCGACTTGTCTCCATTCGCCATGCCCGACGAAGGCTGTTTCCCATCGTTGCAGAGCCTCAATAATTAAATCTCTTAGTCACGATGTACTGACATTATTTATATAAAATTCATTTTATACTTTTAAATATAAGTTTTTGAGTAAAAGTTGGTATTGCAAATAGGTTTTAGGTACGGAGGAGCACACCAAAAGATGTTGCAAAAAGTGGGTTCCAGGTGCCTATATTAAAACATAACTTTTTAAATGTATGGATTTGGTTTAAATGTAACTTAACTTTTTTATCTGAAATTTAACAGAAAAACCTAGTGGTTATTAATTTTATATTCACAAACCTACAAGTATAAGTATGCGCAAGAGTTGATTATTTCACAGTAGACCAGCAAATATCTATACATTTTGTTTGATAAATTAAATGAAAATTTTTAGTTGAAAGCTCGTATTATAATGTAAGCAACATCATTATAATCTTTAACTTCAAGCATATATTTTACCTAAGTGTAAATCTGTAATCTGTTAGTAAGACGTCGATTGCATCCCTGGTAGTACCACGCTGAGATCAGCAAGGGGTAACTAAATGAAAATATTGAGAAAACGAGAAAGGGGTTTACTAGTGACCAAGTGAAACCTATACCTATATCATTATGTAATGTGATAAAAATTAGTTTTTGTTATCAAATTTATCTGCCTATGACATTTAAATTAATTACACCTACGTCAGGCGTTGAGGTTTGGGTAAAAAATATATTATTTTATTGTTATTGTACTTATGTCTCCCATGGTTGATCTTCATGTTATTCATTGCGTGCAAAATTACAAATATCTTCTCTTTTTATATAAATCTTTTTGTATAAAGAGATAATGTTATTAATACATTTCATAGTAGGTATAAAAAAATGATTTTATCCGTTAAACGCGAACAAAATAATTCCACTCCATCACATATTTATTCATTCCTTTTGTTATTAATAACAACTCTAAGATATGTAAATGAAAAATAAACGAAGGGTGGTTCTGAACCACATAAAAAATCTTTATTTATAAACCTAATCTTACAATTCAATAACTTTACAACAATGATTAATCTTAACTATCAATTGTTACTCACACAAATGTTATCTAATGACGTATAGTGTCAATCACATTATTACAAAAATATAATACCAATTCTTATATACATTCATGAACTCTACCAACCAATATAATTTAAACTGTACCTTTCACTTATTTAATACAACAGTGTAAGCAAAGTTGAAATTGGAAGGATCTTGATATGTTGGTAAAAGTGACTGGTTAAGGCTAATATTACATTGTATTGACATATAATTGATTAATGTCACGGATTATTTATTTTAATATTGACAAAGAATTTGAAGAGTCAATATCTGGGAACGGAATAGTTTCATATTGTTTAAAAGATATTTTTTGTTATTAAAGAGCTTGAATCTTAAATTAGATGAATGCTTATTGTATTTAGCCTATAAATAATGTATTATATAGTCGTCTGTCACCCAAAATATAGGTACAATACGTAGTCAATTTATACAATATGGACTATAATTTTTAATTATATTTAATTATAAAATTTCAGATTTTAGAAATCGAAAAAACACCAATCCGATAAAATTGATTATTTTACATTAATTGTACATTTTCTAAATCAATCTATACCTACTTATTAAAATTACATACAAAATATTTAAACAAACATGTTTATTTTTCAGGTAGGTACACATTCTTCAAGGCACTCAATACTGAAATCTGAAAAAGAAAAAATAAACATATAAAAAACGTTAAACACTTTTTTCTTTATCTTTCCTAGAACCACAGTCAAATAGATAACTTAGAATGATAAATGACATATATTTGTGACATCCCATTCTATGCAAATGATCACTCTTGTACACAATAAGTCAAATGAGAATATATCGATAGATCTAAATTGGTAATGACACTATTGAATTGTTATCGGTATATAAAAGTGAAAGAATTTCATGTTTGACACACCTTTGAAAATGTTTCTAGCTTTATTTTCAACTCAATGTACCTACTTCATATTTTTTTTACAAAATTATAGTTAAATTAATTAATTTTCATAATAACAGTTAATAACTTTTAATAAACAGGTAATAAAATCTAGTTTAAGATCTACTTTAATTAAAGGCTGGTGAAATTGGACTAAAAGCGTTTAATTTAATAAAGTAGGTAACTTCTAATTAGTTTAGAGCTGTTTTTTAACAAAATATTATTTTTGATCTAAAAATAATTATAGTTGCCAACTTAAACCATGACAACTTCATTCATTCCAATGCTTAGCCTGAAATTAAATTATCTAGTTTATTATTAATGAGCTATATAATATAATTATTCCATTCAACGAATAATACAAAAAAACTGTACAGAGCGCACATATGTGTAATAAAATATTAGGTAGCTATTCTAATCTGAAAGTCGTGTTTGATTCATTTTTAAATAAAGTATCTTTTCACTTTATGCAAATATTTTGAAGACACACCTTCCTTGGGAAAAGTTATCTAAGTGACATCTTAATAAATGAAATGTATTTATATTTTGCAAATACCCCATTTCATCGTGTTAATATCAAAACCCAATTTTAATAAAGATCCTTCTAAACATCCCACAAAAGATGGTAATTCTAAATTCGACTGCCTACCTGTGGCCTTAAACGTTCCTAATTCAATATGCAACCGAAAAAAAGGCAGAAAACAAACATTTTAATCATATGACACACATTGTGAGAATCCAGGTAATTAAAGGTAACCAACATTTGAATTTCGAATCGTTTGAATAATATTATTTGTCAATGTCACGGATCGGCGTTTTTACTTAAGACTCGGACTGTCAAAGATTATCTGGTCGCATTAGTCATTCTGTTACATGAAAACCAATCTGACAGCTGTCTTAACCCTTTTTAACCAATAAGAATGTCGCACAGGTATGTACGTTTAGTTTTTTATATGGATGTAGATAGCTGTGGATATTATAAAGGCGTTTAAAAAAATTTTTAAAGGTTAGCATTAAAATTTTCCTTGTTCCTTGCTAAGCATGGTCGCTAAACAGCATTTTACTTACTATGCGTATTGACGCTTTAAAAAAGAGAAGCTAAGCTAATATAAAAAAATATTAAGTCTCTTGGTTTGGCCGTACAGTTGCCATATCATAAATCATAAAAACATGTTATCGTTAAAAAACTTGTTAATAGCAGCTAGAATAAAAGTTAATATTTTCATCATATATTTCCGAATCTTAGTTTATCAATAACACAGTAACTTCGTACAAAGCCACAATTTATCAAATCAACAATATTAATTTCCAATAATTTATATAATTTGTGTGCTGTCAATGAGACTCGCTAACATCTCAATCCCTTGTTATTGGGTACAACAACAATATTTCCTGAAACTCGATATTTATTTAAAATAAGGCGTTGATAAAGTAATTTTCTTTTAACCTTAAGCATGTCTTCATGGATCGGTCATTACTTAGCGCGGGAGAACACAGCGCTCTGAGCAATGGCTACAAATTAATCAAAATGCCATATTTTTATCTCATTCTTTTTATATCAACCTCTCGCTCACACTAGTCACGGATACCTCGTTTATCTTAGAACACGAGTTGCAAAGGTCCGCCTTTAAAAATGTTTCATACCCCTGACTGCTTTGGAATTAAAATTGAGTGCGTTTAAATGGTATTGGAAAGTTTTAAATATAAATGTTAGAAGTCTTAACCAAAAATAGATGAAATACACAATATGATTCACTTATTTTCTACTATTTCATACTTTTACTATTTTCTTTAAACATTTCTGCTTATCTTGTTCAGTAAATTTTTTATGTTTTTTTTTAATTTTAGACTTATTTAATGTCCATAAAATATTGTTGTTTTATATTTTATAAAAAATACCAAGACGCTTTTTTAAGTATGCGTTTTAATAGAAATAACTAAATGTAATTATGAATATACTTCCTTGTTTTATTTTCTTATATTTGCCGTTACAATAAATAAAACGAACCACTACAAGCATGTTTTGTGTTAGGAAACACTTTCTTTAAGACCATGTGGGAAGTGTCAGCAACAGAACAACAAGGAACTCTGGTCGCAATGGATACAGAACAGATTATTTTGTAGCTCATTTTCTGTTTTAACATTACTAAGTAAAAGAAATAATAAATATAATTAGTTAATACTATAAGACATGAAAAATGTTTTTGAAATTTAGAAAATATGTTTTTAATTTTATTTCAAATTTATTTATACAGCTTGAACCAAATGAGTTCTGCATATTAAATTATAAACAAGTTTTTTCACTAGAAACATAACTATCATGTTTAATTGCGTTAGTTATTTTATAAATAAAACCTCATACTTTTTCTTAATTTTCGTAAATATTTAAATACAATAACCAATTTTTTTTATAAATAAAAAAAAATATTTTTTTAATTAAATAACATCCTTACTACACAGACTTAAAGGCCCGGCTTTCCAGCCAGCACGGCAAGGGTTAAACAATCAATTATTTCAGTGGAAGCCGCCCGTTAGATGGAATGGCTGCACCATTAACATCTAATTCCGTGTCATTTGCCTGCGGTAGTACAGAGCGGCGACTGGTCACGGATTCATATGCTTGTACCTGACCACTGGATGAAGAGGTGTAGTGTCAAGTTATGGACGAATATAGTGATTTAAATGAACTTTATGAAAGAGAGGTAAAGATTAAGGGATAAGTTTTGTACTATTTTTAGTTATGCAATCGAGCTTCGCACGGAAAAAACTCTCACTTCCTGATAACATACTCGTAGCTTATAATACCTTATATATTAACAAAATTAACTTCTTTATATTATTAGTGATGATTATTATTCAGATATGACATTTAGAAGGGTTCAGAGATTTTAAATTATGTAACCGTTCACATAATGTTTATTAACTTAGTTTTTTTATATATTATTTTTACCTACTTATACTCGTATATTATACAGCAGTATATTACCGGTGTACGGCAGCAAGTGAATCGATTATTTGCGGGCAGGAACTAAACCTGGGAATGTATTCACATTAGTCGAACCATCTGACGTCATTTGCTTGTGGCCACTACTACGACGAGGCAGAAGAAGCTACTGACGGTTTACATACGGGTTGTATGTAAAATTGTGGCATTTTACGAAATGTAGGTGATAAAAAGATGTGCACTAACATAAAGTGATATTTCTTTCTTGGTTTGATAATTTGGGTTATATTTATTTTAATCTCTTCTCTATTAAATAAAGTATATTTTGTTATGTTAAGAATAGTCATTCATAAGTCATTTTCAAGTTAGTTGAAAAACGGTCATAATGTCTCAGAAATGGTTACCTATCTTAATCCCGAATTTTAATATTCCGAACTTCATAATCCAGAAAACGTTTGGTCATTTTTTCATAATTCCGTTTTTTAGAATTTCGAAGTTTTGTTTGCCATATAATCGCAACTCCGAATTTCATTTGCCCATTTATTCATTTGCACGACGTTATAAAATCCAGATGAATGAATTCCAGACACACGAAATCTAAATGCGCGAAATCTAGATGACTGATATACATATGCACAAAAGCCAGATTTTTAAAACACAATTTTTTGAAATACAGTTAATTGATATCCAGACAAACAATATCTAGTTTTTTAAAACCAAGATTTTTTTAATCCAAAGAAACGATAACTAGAACAACTAAATTCTTGTATTTTAAATGGCTCTCTACTTTTAGAAAAGAACTTCGGTTTTGACGCGAAACAAAAAAAATTATTGTGAGAATCTGGTATATCTATATCTGGATTATGAGAATATGGGAAACAAAAAAATATTTTTTGAAAATTTGCTTTTAGTTCATCTGGAAATTGATTCACCTGGGAAATAAAAAAAGGAATTTAAATAAAATGTCATTCACAAAATCTGTCTTTTAAAAGTTCTACCAAGCGTTTTCTGGGGTTTAAGATTCGGGTAACTGAAATTCGACTTTTTAACAGGTTACCCTCAGAAATGCTAACTGTAGACAAAAAACGATGTCTGATACTTTTATCAAAATTATTCACCGTATTCTGCAAGTTTGTCTAAGTGTAGAAAAACAAAAGCTTGTGTGTCCCACCCAGCATCGACCCGCCGGTCCCCTTCGATCAATCACATCCAATATTTGCTGTTTTTCATAATCTGTTTGCGCAAACTTCGGCCTTGGAGACACACACTCCGAGACAAAAATCCAGTCCCACGGAAATTATATTGATATTCAATACACAACAAATGGCTCCTGTCAGAAACTTGCTGTTCACTCCTACGGTCATCCCTTAGCTATCTATGCCTTTTGCTATTGGAAACGCAACATCTCCCATCCCTTTCTGTCTAGACTAAAAACGATACGAGGGAAGGAGATGTCGATACAAAGTTGGGCTTAGTTCGCCTTTGTCACAAGGCTAGAACTAATTTTTCATCATACGGCCCGCGACAGTTACTAATGCTCTCGGAACTGTCTCGTTCTTTAATAATACTTTTTATATTTAGGGTAGTTTGTGCCCCCGTGAAATGAAGATTTCCATCCAACAGGAAAAATCGGAAGAGGCTTTAAATGTAATTTGTTTGAGTGAAGTCTTAAGACACGCAATTAAAGAAAGGCCCAAATCGAAAGAGCTTATTTTGGAAAAAAGAATGGGGACAATAACAAACAAATTCCAAGCGCAAATTTATTTTCCTTTTTTGAAAATAAGTTTGTATTATTCTTTAAGTTTACCTAACATTAAAATGAGTTTTGCTTAAACTATATTGTCTATCTTAATTAGACTATTTAGAAATTCGCAACAAGAGCAAAATATATATCTACAAAAACATCTTGCCAAAACACGAGTCTGCGTGTGAGATTGTCGCCATCTGCAATCTGTAGGTATATAGTCCTCTTCCCAAACACCCTCGGAATTATAATTCGGAACCCCAACAGATCAGCTCGGCATGCTCAATCAATCACTGTACCAAATCTGTCATGTTCGGTTCATGAGAAAAATTGTCCGGATGCGTCACTCCGACCTTCCCCCTAAGCATTCTTTGTGTACTCTCGATTCGAAAGGGTAAGTTAATATTAAAAAATAATACACCAATATTGGTATATACAGATTTCGATACCGAAAGTGGTTTGGTGCATCATTTATAAATGAGTTTAGAAGAGGAAAAACTTTTTGGAGAAAACGATGCTTCAGGATCATTTGTCTGAGCATCGGAGGGTCAATGCGAGTTGGCGGTTCCCACGAAACCTTCTTAGATGAACCAACTTACCTCTGCCACCAGCGAAGTTTGTACACAGACGATTCTCGGCCCTATTTTCTAGGTCCTAAGATAAAAACTTAAGGCTTATACAAAGATTGAAGACCATCAAAGATTTGTAGGCTAGAGAGTTCCCGTTAATCGTCTAGAAAAAATATTTGCCGAATCAGCTCTCGCTTTTTTGTCGTTGATAAATGCGCACAGAATATGTATCTTGCGACTTGGGAATGGTTCGGATCCCTTTCTTTCACTGTAGAAATGTTTTTCTTGAGAAACCACGCATGTGGCTGAAGACAAAAGGGAAAAGTAATTTCGCTCTTTTGTGTCTGGGTAATCGAGTAATCACGAAATTAGAAATGAGGTATTCTTTCTTTAGTTTTGTGTTTCTGATCCTTCTAATATTCGGTGTCAAATCCTGAAGATCCATAGGGGATGGTATAAGTTGAGATATTGAAATTCAAATGGACGTCCATGATTTAGTATTCATTTGACGTGATGGAGGCTTTCGTACGGTTTAGGTTTCGCTCAGCGTCGCCCACTCGTACATCATAGCGGGCGTCGGGTGAGACCAACAAGATGCGGGTGCTCATAGAGTTTGTACCTATATGTGAGGTGAGCATTCAAATATTACACAATTATATGGAAATAATCTGGTTTCACGAAACATGGCTGGATTTTAGTAATTTAATAATTTAGGAGTATCGAAAAAAGGATTAATATTGTAATAATAAAAAAAAAATGGTTGGGTTTGAAAGTGAAAAGTCATGAAAATAAGACACGTTGGCTTTATCTTGTCTTTCGCAAAAAATCTACAGTTAACTCAGAGGTTCTAGAAGTGATAGTCTTATTTGTCATGGGAAACATGCAAACAAAATTTTTTTACAAGGCGAGTGTAAAATGTTTTTGGGAAGCATAAAATTCATTTATTGTCGAAATTAATTATTTTCTTCATAATCCCTACTTCCCTACTAATATTATAAATGCGAAAGTAACTCTGTCTGTCTGTCTGTTACGCTTTCACGCTTAAACCACTGAACCGATTGTAATGAAATTTGGTATGGAGAAAGAACTGAACTTAGGAAAGGACATAGGGTACTTTTTACCGCGGGAAAACTTCTCATTCCCACGGGAAACCGACTTCTACGCGAACGGAGTCGCGGGCGGCCACTAGTATAAAATAAAGTAACAATTCTATCTATAGTCTATCCGCTAACTCTTTCCAAATAATGAACTACTTTTCATTTGAAATAAAATATTTCAAGAAGATTGGATGGTACGAGTATAAAAAAACTTCCCAACGAAACCTAAAGATAAATATTAGAGGAGCTCTTATAAGTACATTATAAAAATTAAGTATTTTATTAAGAGAGCTCTATGTGTGCCCGTATCCTAAGCAAGTTGACGCAGCCGTAATCCCCAAAGATTCCCACTTGAAGCGAGCATCAAGACGCCTCGCCCGCCGCTACACATTCTAAATAATAAACAGATCTGACGATACCTACAACCTTTGTGGCTTATGTTATAGGTACCTACTACTAAACATATATATTTTGCTATTAAGATATTTCTGTAGAAAACAGGTATTGTTTTGAGACTATAAATACAAAGAAAATAATTAAATTATAATCAGTTAATAGGATTTCCTCTTCCTATTTTCATGGCATCAACAAAAATATTTACTCAACTTGTAGTCACTTTAAAGAGTCCATTATTAAAACACGACTTTGCTGAATGGTCGTATTTTTTACAAGTCACGAATCGCCTTCAGAAACGAATGGTCAGCGAAAGATAGTGAACTGCATTTCTTTGACCTTAGCAAACGAATTCTCTGTACCACTTGCAATCGTTTCAAAAACACTTCCAACTTTTTCTATCGCTGCAGAGTTCATCGCCGCGTTGGTATGGTTTTTGTTTTAAGTTCGAGAGCAAAGCCAGCAATGGTTGTGGTTGAATTGTGAAATGTCGACGGTAGTTTATGTTAGATAAGTAGTCTAGTGCATTGATGTATTCGCGCAGGGCCAGGGAGCCCTAGATTGATGAGCCTGCAGTCGTCAACGAATTGCAATCGTTATAAAACCTAATGTCATTTCGATTTTGTTACTGCAATGTTTGGAAGTTTTATTTGTTTTGTTTATCTAGTTCTAGATCAGTTTCCACGGTAATATTTAAACCAATTTGCTAAGATTTCAAAGTTCCAGCCGCGTGAATAATGTTACGCTTCTAATTTCACTCGATTAATTCTTAAGTTTGTCAACCAAGCCTAAACCCCAATAATTGTCAACAAGTTCGTAGTCTTCACGCCGTCTTCTAAGTGATTCCAGAGTATCCCAACTTTAGAGGAAGCTGGAAGACTCGAACATAAATCTGGCTCTCTCGCGTGGAAACTTTTTGAATTATTAGTTTTAATTTCCGCCTAAGATCCGTTCCGTCCCCGTATCTGTCACTACGGGTACACACACAAACTGTAGGTGAGACGTGGATGGCTGGAAATTGAGTGGAATATGGAAATATTGCTGTAGACTGTACACATCCAGGGTATATAGAGTTAACGGGTTGTATGTGTTAAGGCTGTGTTGATCATGATTAAATATATGTTATATATTAATGCTTATATATCCTATACGCTATATAAAGCATGTATTAATTTATAAATGAGTTTGCACCGTTCCTATTCTTAAAACAAACATTAATACTAATTACCTAGGTACTAAGAGATAATATTGAGATAAGTCCCTAGTACAATAATTAAATACATAACTTATTAACTTAAAATTCAAATCTCAGCAAAATCTTTAGCACTCCATTAAGATTGCTCCGTTTGTATGCCTCTTAATAACAGCCTACTCCGCGCGTTGCCACTGGGCGCTAAAACGCTATATTACAAGTTATATAATTATATAGTTGCATAATATAACATTATGTTATTATACAATCTGATATCAGATACAAGCAAATACTGCATCTGTTAATTTGAATTCTGAGATTGGAATCTTGCGAGTGGCGGTTGTGTTTTGTTTTTAAAGGGAGAAAGGGATCAAATGTTTATTAAATGTATTATAGAGACGGATAATAATGATTTTTATATAAGTAAGAATATTTATTTAGTAACCATTTTTGAAAATAGGTACTAACTTGTAAAATAATACTTGAAAATAACTATATCGCAGAAACATATGTAAGAACTTTTTAAGGGGAATTCTCCCAGCATATCAGAGATTGGAGTGAGGGAATGGAGAATAATGCAATTCTGCAGGTAAATACCCTATATAATTACTCTTTAAATTATGTATGTTGTATTTACTTTATAAATATGTGTACATATGACAAATCAAACTAATAAAACTAAATATACCTATTTGTATCTCAATTTAGGCAAAACATATGACATACAATGCACGGATGGATATCTACACAAAAATAGAACTAAATAAAGTGTAAAATGAAACGTACATTAACAATATTATATAACAGATAAGTTAAAAAATGATAAATCGGAAATAAAACCACAAGAATTTTCCAATTAACGATATGAAATACAAAAGCATTTCAATAAAAGCATTGGAAAAAGAAAAACACAAAACAACGGCAGAAACGCGAATAAAATCCAACAGCCGATATGTAGGATTAATAAATTTGTCTAGTGGAAATGCCACGTTTTCACCGTGCCTCCCTTTTTGCGTGTGTTTCCACATTTTTCAGGCCATAAATCATATTTTTTCACCGGAGCCGCTTTTTGCAGGGCCTTTTGGTTTGTTCGGCCACTCGGTTTTTTTTACTTTTTTCACATCCGGACAGGACTTTTACATGACCATTCTATTTTCATTTTTCACCCGGAATAATGAGGATTTGGATATTCCCACAACGGGCTAATGCTCTGAAGCAACACTGAACGTTAGTGTCGACAGCGCAGTCGTTTGTCACGATTAAAAAGTATCGATAAATAAATATTTACGCGGACATTGTTTATATATTCTTAAATGTAAAACAAGTTTGAAATTGATGGTGTTCGATTAAATACCGTTAAACTCTAACGCAGTAAGTGAACTAAAGCAAACATGATGATAAATGATCGCGCGCCATCCAGGGCGATGGCTGAGCACTTAAAATCTCTCATCGACTCTGTAAATTTTAATTTAGCCACCTCAACGAGAACAATTTAATTTAATTGCCAAATCATTAAGTTAAGTACAAAATATTAGCCGGCACTAGCGCGACTGTATTAATAATAAACGCGGCAGAACAAATAAAGAAATCCATGAGGTATCTATAGAAAAAATGGCGGGTACTCTCCATTAATATGTGTCCATAAATTAAAGCTTGGCTTAAAATTAAGACAACAAGGCTCTTTAATCTACAATAAATGGTCGTCTCTCAAATACCGGTTTTAAGATGGAGGCGAAAAAGAAAAAAAATAATCCTGTCCCGAGCGCGGGTCCAAAATATGATAGGCATCCATAATACAACATGGCTGCTAAGCTGTATATCAATCTCTTTCTCGCAGATAGATTTTATATATGGCTATCTCACTTTATTAACGTTGACCACATGTGGAGTGTTCCGCTAAGCCTAACCTTGATATCATACTCTACTGTACGGGGTGTACCTTCTTTAAAAATAACAAAAGCTTTAAGTTGATGTAAACTTTGGGCATTGACATGATCATTTTATTTTTAATATGTGTGTTTTATTTTTATATTTCAACCTCATATAACCACTTAAAGTTACCACTATCACTGCTGTAAATTATTTTTTACCCTATATCTATTACAACATTTGCAAAATTTTTAATACGACCTCTGAAAATTCACATTACTAAAAATTTTTACTTGATTATTAGTTTTTTTTCTTATAATGAGATAATAAAAACCCACCCTGTATACACCCCGCTGACCGGTTCCTCCCACAGCCACTCAGGACTCTGGCCACAACATTCCATTACTACTAACACCATCTTATAAATAAAATCGGTTATACCTGACCGTGCTATATATCTTATATATCAACTTATACGGCATATTGATGACATCTCTGTTGGCATGTAGATGTGGAGGTGAGATTGGTGTGAAATATATTGTTTTGGAATTGTATTGGTTCAGTGTGGAAGGCCCTAACAAGGCGGTTCCCAAAAACTCTGACACTAGATGAATATGTGCTGCAAAGTGCATACTCATCACACGAAGAAGAAGAAGTGTGGAAGGGGTAAAATTATATGATTACTTGAATTGGGGTGAGAGTAAATAAATATGATCATTAGAAGGTCTTTGAGTCCGTGGTCAAATAAACTTGAAAAATAGAGCGGCAATTGTTTTTTGTTCATAGCAAAAAATAGAAGTTGACATCATTTACAATGAGTTTTCCTACGGATAAGAACAAGTTCCGTTGAAAAATAATCAGACAAAATACTTAAAAAAATATTTGAAAATATATTTACTATTAAATTAACAGTTTTTATTATGAAAACCTTATGTGGTTCAAAGATTTAGTCCATATTGGTTCATAGCTGCTAACAGATGTTTATTTAATTATGTGCTTTATTATATTTGTTTAAATTTAAGCTTATTTTTATCAAAGTACATACCATTTAGTTTCGTATATATAACATGTTTTTTGCTATCTGTATCACCTTGCACTTATTACATTCTCATCGACACTTTATCATAGATTATTAAACATTGAGACACTTCAATATTAACCAAATTCACTTTCAAAAACAAATATGACCATCGTATGCAAATTTTAGCAGCAAACTGAACTTTTAAAATGAAATCGAAACCCGCTTTTTGTTGCAAAAATTATTCAAATGACACTATTAACCTGCAGGTGGCCAATTGTGACCAAGCCTCTTTGTTTACATCTTTTGTCAAATAAAATTGAATAGAGCACTTCGGTGGTTACTTTCACTTGCATTTTTGTGAATTTGCAACACCTTTGCTATAGATTTTTCATTCGGAGTGAAGTTTTGTTTTGTGTCTTGCGGCTTTTTGTTGAAAGTTGTAAATCAGTGAAAGGTTTGTTAAGAAAGTACCTGTTACAGTTTTGCGTGTTGGTGTCGGAAACCAAAGGGGTGTTGCGAATTAAAGAAAGTGGTTTGCAGGTACTTTTTATTGTGATTTGTAACAGCGGGGTCCTACGGTGCGTTGTATGACGCACTTAGTACTTTTAGTTTGTTTTTAGTTACTAAAAGAGCCCTTATTTAAAGCACTTAGCTATACTCGTATATAATTCAGTGCTTGGTTTTTGACCGTAAGTCCACAGCTTACTTTCTGACTACAACAGCCGTCTTTTCGGTTACGTCGAAGTTTAAAAACTTTGACGCATCACGTTTGACCCTATGTCAGGGGCAAAACGAACAAAGATCCTAATTCTATTGAAAGTCCATTATCTTAATAACTCTATGCACAATTTATCATTCGTTACTTCGACCGTCGCACCATCGTTGGTATATCATTAATCAGAATCTATAAATAACACACCGTCACAAGTATCAAATTATGTTTCTTTTTCCGCTTTGGAAACATCTGGTTTCATAATTAAACGTTTGATAAAAATATTTTACCGTTAAACTTTAAGCGTTACTTTTTAATAAAAATAAGTTAAAAGTATCTTACATAAAACCTCGTATAAAAAGCGATTAATAAAACGCCTCAACTAAGGTAGGCGAAACTAACTTTAGGCGAGGCTAACCTTACTCAAAAATCGTGTTTTAATTTAATCCGCCAACAATACAAATGGCGATGCAATTCGTTATTTTAACGATCGTTTAGATAAATCTAATGCGAAAACAATTTGCTGGTAGCGAAACTGCCGTTAAGACAGCACCTACGTAGACTAATGTTGCGTATTCCTTAAGACATTATAGTGAAGTACTAGACCATAAAACTGATAGGTATACGATATGTCTCAGCGGTGATCAATCTATTGGTGATTTGAATAGCACCGATTCGTATGATGCGAGTGTAAAACAAGCACCAGACAATCCCTTTGTAGTGGACCACGCCTTAACGCCTTTAGAGTTTAATAGCTTTAAGTGCTAATTTAGGATAACGGTATGCCCTAATGTGCTTTTTATTTGGTCAAATAATTAACAATCGCTATGTGACTAGCAAATGTTAAAAATAAAAACTCTTTAGCTAAATTAAATATATTAAGAAACTTATTTGGTAAATTTATTCAAATAAAACTAAAGTTAACATAAATATCATATTAAACTCCATAAAACAATAATTTACATTAACTTAAACTATTTTTAAACGTTTTCCTGACACAAATATTTCAACCAACAAGAAATATACCCCAAAATCACTTACCGGATGTGAGATTATTATCAATTTCAACACGTAAATATGTATAAAGTCATATGTGTAGAATAGCATAGAGGTATAATAATAGGGTATGCTGTTTGTTCGTTTAGAATGTAGATATGCGTGGTATGTACTATGGCACGCAAACGTATCGAGTTTGTCGGCGACTGCAGCTTAATATACATTCGTTGGTTTTGATGTTATAGACATCGTTTTATAATAGGAATATTTTGGAAATACTAGATAGTGTTTTTGTTAAGAAGAAAAGAAGAAAGTTATTAAAGTATAACATTAATTATTAATGTTGTTTTTTTAGATAACTAAGTATAGTGTGATAATTTTAAAATGAAATGTAGAATATTATTTGTAAATATTAACACCAATGGCAAGAAATTAATTAATATTAGATCTCTAAGTGAAAAATAACACAAAATAATTAAATCCAAGACGATGTCCGAACTAGATATTAATTCTAGTATAACCGTGGCATACCACACCCTTAGAATACCTACATCTAACACCAGTATTGGCTTGCATACCAGCCCCGTGTTGGTATGCCGAGTGTCGACAGTCATTTGTCACGATTGATCGAATCCACCATCCGTCTGACAGTCTTATTGTTTTTGTATATGTTTGTGGGAATTCAAACTAATTTTATGTAACGTAGGTTTATTTATATGTTTTTGAATTTTATATTTCTTTATGTAGAAATAAAAAATCAATGTAGTTTGGTAGATTGAGAACTCAGAAATTGTGGAAGAAATAGGAAAGATAGATGATATTTGGATTAGGTAGTAAAGGTTTAAATTAAAGCAATATACAAAATATTTGTGCAACTTTCTTAACTGTAGGGTGAAAGAATCAAAAAGTTTTCTTGGTCTTTTACATTTACATAATATCATTAACATTTAATACGTCCGATAAACGGTATACCAAATTTAAGTTAAAATTGCAATAATGACAATATAAATATGGTAGCCTTTAAAATGAAATTCATACTCTAAAGGCACCTACAAAATTTTTGTAGTCGATAACTCCAGCGCTGTTAAAGTGTTAAAATAACGCCCCGTAGATTATTCTGCGTGACTCGTTAATCGGAATTATTATACCTCAACGTCTTTATTACCGCATTCTACATCACTATAACGTTTGTCTCTTTCTTTCTCTATCAAAACGATAAGGACGCCAGATGTTTCCGTGCTCGCAAACTCGGAGTGAATTTGCAGTTTCATACTGGAAATTACGTTTAAATGCTATTAATTATTCATTGAAAAGAGTTGTGATCGAAGTTGATAAATGTTAAACGACTACTTAGACACGCGTTGAATATTCAATTACTCGATCGATATTTTAATTTCAAGTGGAATATCGTAGGCTTTAAGTTATATTTACGAACCTTTTACGGGTTAGGACATATTCAGTAACTAAGGCCCAATTAAATCAAAAAACGTTCCCTGCAATTGGGCCTAAGAGGTTTATATCATAAACTACAGATTAAATGGCAAGCTCAATCATAATTTTTGTATGTGTGTATTTATGGAAACTGTATGATGCTATAAAACACTAGTATTTTTTTTGCAACAGCCCTAAACTTTAAAAATAATAAAAAAACATGTTTGATTCGTATTTTTTTGGTAAATTCTGTAAATATGATAAACGTTTTAAGTAACAGAAACACCTAAACATAGATAGAAATCTTTTACAGACTTTATCAATAACAGAAATAAGCGGTGGTAAAGACCTACTTTCCTCACGATAATTCTTCACAATGTGGGTAGTTGGTAAAAACTCCCTTTGTTGCCGGTTGAGTGAGCTGATTTCTTAAATAATGTCGGCAGTGTAGGTAGGAGGGATCACAGCCAGCCACATAGCGGGGGCGGGAACCGAACCTGGACCGCGGCTTGCTCCTACGAACAATTTAAGGTTTGAGTTTTTAATTTAACTAGGTTTAATTTATTTACTTGATTTTTAATGGTAATCTATTTTTAATACCCTATCAAAATCTTACATGAAATGGATGCTTAAATGTAAGCGATTTGCTTTATTCCTCAGTGAGTATAAATATAATTCTTAACTGTTTGAACATTCAATTCGATGATTTTAAACTGCTTATGCCTTTACTACTATCACTAGATGGAAAAGTTTTTAGCAAATATAACATTAAAGTTACTAAAATTTAAAATACAGCGTATCATATCAGCTCATATAAGTCTAAATTCAAACTTATTCTTTTTTCGAATTCAAAAAACAAAAGAGGTCACAGCCGACCTCCTTGACGGTAACCTCTATGTTACTGGCAGGCATAGGCGAGCCGGCGCACAATCAGTCTTATTCCACGCGGACGCTCTTCGATTAGTCAACGCCTGATGCAGAGACAAGGGGGGCGGGGGGCACCTCCTCGGGGGGGATATCGATTGACACTAATCGATTGCGGGACAAAAGTATCGATAGTAATGTAGAAGAAATTTTAGCGGGAAGAAATAGGTGTTAGGAAAAAAGAAATATTGCAAATATTATAAGGCTGTAAGGATATTTCTAGAAGAAACCGTTATCTAAAGATAACAATTTAACTTTAAGAAACCCACCGCTATGTTTTATTATAACTATCTAGATTTTGGGGCGAAAATTACTCCGTGTAATTGGGAGCCTTTGTCATTGTACTTTTTATCTTTGAACTCTTACGATTGGCTATCTTTTGTATTTTTAAAATTTATCATCAAACCTAACTAACCATCTCAATATTGAAAATTACAAAAACACCTCCTTCAAGCTCTCGTGATAGACTCGTTATACAAAATTCGTTGTAATCATCGTAAGAGCTTGACCATAAAACTAAGCACGGGACCTAAATAAGCTAAATAACATTATTGGTCGTTCAAAACCATGTACCTAAATGGCCCACCAACAAATTACAAGTCTCAAGTCCTGGGGGTAATGAAAATAATATTCTATAATGTAAGGATAATACGTAATAACATAGGAAAATGTACTAGGCTTTAGATGCAGCCGAGGAAATCATAGAGGCACATAGTTCAATATATAGACGGAAAAGAAAATAGATAAACCAAGTAAAGTCAAGGTTGATACCGAAAAAATGTATTGACTAATTATATGACCTTTAAAATATAAAAATTAAGACACTTTTATTTTTTGGTATTAAATATGTCTTAATTCGCATGAATTTGTAATATTATATCATGTTTTCAAAGCACTTTAATTCGTGTCCATAATTTATTTAATAGATAATGAAGTCATTATTATCATCATCAAGTTAATCTCTGTCTACACATCCGCCTTTGCCGTTTCCTTCGAAACTAGTTCGTTTATCTATGATCAAAATACTATTTACACCTGTATCTAAATTCAAGACTACAACTATATACATTTAAAGACTTCTATCCGTTATCACACATTTTCTCACTGTGGAATTATAATGAAGAGTTCAAATTTAGGTGTAATGGTTGACCAATAAGATAAAAGCGAGAGGGCTACGGCGGCACCAATTTTAATTCAGTCAGCATCGCCTTTAAAGTCAGCGCTGTAGAGTTTGAAATGGTGTTTAGAGTCAATGGTGTTAGTTTGTAAGCCGGTAATGACGGACGCATGGACCTCTGCATACAAAACAGTCGGCTACCAGAATAAAGTTATCTCTTGACGATACATCCCCGAATTAATGGGCAACTCGTTACTTGGGTATTGAGATGTTTGGGAACACCGATGGTTTCATTTTAGAGTCACTGACCTGGATTAAAATATGTGCGAAATATTTGTGGATAATCTGACATCTCTATACGTCTATACGATGTAACTTTAAGCTTTGGAGTTGTTGTGCAAAGTTGATGTTGGGTCATTTGATATTTTTTACTTAATGTTTTAATATCATAAACTAAACATATATTTATAAAATGTATTTATTTAATTTTGGGTGGATAAAGTCAACAACAATATCGCTGTTATAAAAAAAGCCTTTACCTCTCACGTAAATTTTGCAAGAGTTCAATATTAAATATTAGCTACGGGTCCATAATAATACGACAATCATGACTGATTACATTAACTTCACTTCCCACCCACGTACCGTAACTTAACAAAACTGACATTCGAAATTTAAACACAAGTCCTCATAATATACCACATTTTGGAATAGTGAACCGTACAATCATCGCGATTGCTATCTTCTACCACAAACGCGCCCCATACCTGAACCCCAACACTATAATTTGTCAGTTTTCGCCGCCTAGCTGCCAGTAATTTTATAAAACAACCTCGCTTGAAGACTTCATTCAAAACTCCTCTTTTTGCTAACAGCAATCATGGACACGCTTACAAAAACAAAAGCGGAGCGCTCATTGCATATAGATCATCTTTTTCTTGACGTTTGAATCTATTTCTGGTGACCAAATGTTCATTGAAATGTAAAACTTGTCCGTGTAGCGCCAGTGAGACGAAAAAACCTAGGACGAGACAGAAATGTGCAAAGCAAAAGTTGGTATTTAAATGAGGCGTGCGTCATAAAATGTCAGAAAAGAGTGTTGTAAATCATAATGGGTTTGAACAAAAGGCTGTAGGCGACTGCACAGTAGTCGGCCGTTTGATGGGACTTCTGCAAAATCAGGTCAGCAGCCACATGTGACGCCATTGTCCACTTTGTGCAATTTTTCGGGATTACACAAAGTAGCTATTGTTTCCTAAAATGTGCATGCAAATTTTTTCACTTTCAATTTTTTTGGTCTTAAAATTTGGAACGGTTTCAATTTTTGTTTTTGATGTCATTTTCGTTACGAGTTTGAAGAGCACAAGCCGCATAGGCTTATATGGCAACTGTTTATATCCGACAACCTTTTAGCTAAGTGTTTTTTATAAATCAACAAACAACCAAAATCGATTTCGTGGGAAGTCGAACGTGTCACACAAAACAAATCACCGTGTCACCTTCATCCATTTACTTGCAAATTTCATGCAAAACCTGTGTAAAAAACCCCGAGATAAAAGTACAAAAGTGTTCTATTCTAGTCGTCAAATGAATAATTACCTTTCACGTTTCTCCTTTCAATCTGTACTGAGCGATCGATCAGCGTCTGGAGAACTCTTTCAGCCTCGTCACCCTTGCCGACATCAGGTAAGGTGCAATTAATCTGAAACATCCCAAATCAGTATTACATTAAAAAAGAAACACAAAAACCTCGCAGGCTGACGCTTTTTTCGCTGCCGCGTTTTCTTTTCCATTCAGATTTTTTTGACAGCACGAAAAATGACGCTCATTTATTTGACTCGTACACAATGTAGGTAGAACTGTTTGAGTATGAGTATTTGCTATAAATACGCATTTTTCTCTATATCACGTCGATGTAGGGTGAGCTTAGCCGAAGCTCCGGAGGGAGCCTCACGTGTTCCTTTTGTTCGGTTTCGAGATTTTAGGGGATTCGATGCTACACTCCCGAGGAATCCATCAAAATAATCGCATGATCACAATGATGGATAACAGTGTCAACAATACTGTACAAGATTAATTACAACTCGAACTTGATTGTGAATCTTAGAAAACGAAACACAATGGTTGTTTTCAAGAAGTTTTCGTCATTACACTGATTACTCAGCGGCTCTAATTTGAATTAAAACAAAAATTAGCCAAACTTCACAACAATGCCTCATGAGCATTTGTAATGAATATTACATTGTGATCTTTTAAAAGAATTACCATACGCGTTTAAAATCCGATTGTTTCATTATATTTTTCGTTCCCCGTATTCTTGTGCTGAGTGGCGTTTGCGAGACCGTGAGGCATAGGTATGTAAATTCTTTTTTCTAAGTTTTTAAGGTTGTCATCTCTTTTGTGCCTTATATGTCTGTAACGCGCTGGCTTTGTGTGATAAATCGTAGAACATAAATAGTGTTTTGTCTCTGTTCATTTGCTTATAATTAGGTAGCTGTATTTGCTCTGTTGAATTCCTAATGAGCATAAACCACGGCGTATAAGCCGAGACAATGATGCGGTGAATCAATTATACTTCCAGAATGTTCCGAGTGATTATGGCACGGGTGACAGTTTAGTGTACTGTAGGTTGAATTGACTAATGTCAAATTGACAAAAACTTTGCACTCCTAAGTTACGAGTATATGATACTTATTCCACATTAAAAGTTTCAAAAGCGTACTCATAATACACTTACAAATAATTATAAAAATAGGGACCTACAAATGTATCCCTTTTTTAGTAACCTAGATCAAATTAAGATAAACACGATAACAATAATGTTTTCGAAATTATTAAAACTAAGAACAATTTCATAAAATGAAAAATGTTTGGCGCTGATGATTAATTTAACGACTTGCAATAAAATGTAATTGCTGTCATGAAGTTTTTGTGTTCCTTCTGTTTTAATTAATTGCGTGACTTATGATTTAATTAAGAAAAATAACACTCTTTAACGACTTTTAACATTTATTATTATTTGTAACATATTATATTAAGTAATATGTTTATTTTGAATCGGTTAAAATCTTATTATTTTTAAAGCACAAAATGTAAATATTTTTTGCTGTGGACATTAGAAATAAATATTTAAAATTAATCACCTAAATTAAACCCCTGAAATAACTTAATCAATGGAATCCGTAAAATGTCTAAATCCCGCTAATATATCTCGTCCCCAGAAGAAACTCTCCATTGGTTGGCAACACCATCAGGTGACAGAGTGAGATATGACGTTTTGTAAAACAATGAGCGTTGGCAACCCTGTAGGGGTACTACAATAATGGAATGAAATATCTGCGGTAACAATTTATATTCTAACACTGAATCCAACTTGACAATTTATTAATCAAAACGATTACACCCCCAGACTTGGGCCTGTTATGAAAATATCGCCGAACAAAACAATCTACGGAATTATCAAAGGTTTAAACCTGCAAGTGACAAACAATAAAATAATAAATACGAGTGGGAAAAAGGGAGTTGTGGGTGGCGTTAAAACGCAGTTTTTTTTTTATTTTAATTACAGATAATTACTTTCTAAATTTTTTCACTCAGCTATAGACTGAAAAATAGAAACAAATAAGTTGGCGCGTAATTCGAATGTATTTTTTGTAGGTTTTAATTTTTAATTTACATTTTCATAAAGGTATCAATTAAAGCCAGCATTCGGTTTGTAGAGCGTCCCCAACACATGTCGGTCCCCACTTCCCTTAGCTTTTTCCATAACGACCTGTGAGCCCCTCCCTTCTTTAGAGAGAAAAGCATAATCCATCACTGTACGTCACCCCTATTTTGGCACATTCCCTCTCGCTCTGGCGCATTAAACACGAGTATATCTGTCCTTGTCACACCCGCTAGGGGTAGTTTCTCTCCGTCGCTGGTTGACGGGTGATCATTTTTCTTGTGGCGCGTTCAATCATCGAGTCAGTATTGCTTTCTCGTTCGGTCGAGGGATTTTTTGTTAGCTGTCTCGCTCGCACGGGCCCTTCCTGTCTTTCTGTGTGTCCCTTATTTTCTGTTAGCGATGCGTGCTGAGGCCAGCCTGCCGACCAAATATGGCGTCTTTTGTGTTTGATTTTGATGTTTTAATTTACTTTTTGTTTGTTAAGTAGTCCTTTTTTTAATTAAACACTTAATCATGATGATGTTATTAGTATATTTTATTACATTGTAACAATTTTCATGAGGTATTTTTGGAAAAATATTAAAATTTTCAAAATGAATAATTAAATTGGTAAACTAAATTCACAAAGACATAACATTAATCCGGGGTAACACGGGCATAATCTAACAGAACTACGTAGGTTCAGATTGGAAAATGTATGCAAATTTTGTGTACAGTATATGAAAACAAATCCGATTCATTAGGTTGTCCGATTCACTAACGATTATTAATTAACTAAATTTATGACATCCCTGAGTAGTCTGTGGGTGGGTATGATAGTTTAGTTGTTCAATTATAAAATTCAAATTCAAATATAATATAGCAACTCAATTAAACTTAACAAAATAATGAATTCGTCAATAAGTCATCCATTTCAAAAACAAGTAAAGAAAACAGCCGTATAAACATTTTATCCTTTCAAAATAATAAAACGATATATTTAGAAAAAGCATCTGCCTCTGTTCCATATACTGTAGTTCCACAAAACGGGTTGAGTCCACACGGGGCGAAACTCCACCCGGACCCGTAGATTGACTTGTCAGAATATCTGAATTTTAATACATATAAACACTGGCGGTTTATTTATTTATGAGCGTTCTGCAACTGGATTTAAGGGCCGGATTGATTAAATTTCATGTTAGATAAGCGAGAGTGAGATTACGTTTGGTTTTGATTTTAGATGTTGTTTTTAGTTTGCAGAGGTCTAACTGGTTAAACTATAACGAGGCAATTAAACTAACCTTACGGTAAGGTTTCAAGGATATTTATTATTTAAATAAAAACGTAATTATATAGTTGGTACAATCAACGATCAATTTTTATGTAATTTTTGAAAAATACGATATCTTTTAGAAAACAGTAAAATTTATTTAATTTATTTCTAAATTGATTTCAAAGTAGTTAAAATTTACAATATATCTAGACCTACATAGAAGCCGCCTTTGACCCTTCTTAGCTACAAATTAACCTTATTTACCTGATGCCTCATACTTAAACTACAGTTATCATTTTTAAATACTTTTCATAGCGGTTGAATCACGATATGAAACGAGTTACTTGGAACCAGTTTATAATTTCCTCAGGCGGTCACTTGATGAGGTTATAATAATGCTGTATCGTTTAATTTTATTACCTGTAAAAACGGTATAAGGTGTAGGTATTAATGATGGTTTGAAAGAGGAAGACATTTCTTAAAACATATTATAAAAAATTGGAATAAGGTTTTTTTTTAATTCACAACGGCAGGTCAATAAACTTTTATATTTTTCATACATTGTATTAAAAGCTAAAATGTTGAAGAGATTTTATAAAAGTAACCTAGGTACTTGGTAAATGAAATACATATAAAACTCTACATAGGTATATATAATTACGAACCTTTGCCACGCTAAAAGCAAAATTCCGCCTCCAAAGAATAAAACGATAATATAACTTTTTATTTATTTAAGATAGTGTTTCCCATTAACAAGTGAATAAAAAGCATGCCGCCGTTGACATAGACTTATCTAAGTAAACTCATATAAATATTCAATAGTAAATTAACATATACGCCATCTTCTTAGGGTTGTAGATTGCTATGTCGTTTTTATCTCATACGACATTTAACTCCGGTGATTCAATTTAGTCCATTTGCATAATGTCGCTTGTTTTCTAAAGTAGGTGAGTATGGTAATGTGGGATAGGGAAGTTTATGTACAAGAGATAGATCCGACCAGTTTATTATATAATAATATGAATCCAAAAATTATGATTACACCTAAAATAAATGTAGGCCATCTTACTAATCTTTCTAATATTATAAACGTGAAAGTTTGTGAGTGAGTATGTATGGATGTATGGAAGGATGTTTGGATGGATGTTTGTTACTCTTTCACGTTAAAACTACTGTACGGATTTAGATGGAACTTTACAGTGATATAGATTATACATCAGAATAACACATAGGGTACTTTTTACTGCGGAAAAACCTCTCATTTTTACGGGAAACCGACTTCCAGGCGTACGGAGTCGTGGACAACCACTAGTAAAAAATAAATAATAATATGGTCCCTCTGTTCAAGTCAAAAATACTTGTTTATAATGTTATAGTATTTTCAGTTTCGTAGACGTAAGGTATAAACATAGAACAAAAACTGGATGATCAAGTTACAACCTAATATGTAGGATTTTTTCCGCCCACACATCCTTCGTGCTGAACGACGTGATCATATAAAAAGGTTTCATCACACCATTGCGTTATAGGCGAATGGAGATATCTACAATTAATCGACCTCCAAACACTTACAAAGACATAAAATATCGCTCTCTCGTTGCTTACAATGGCTACATCTTCATCACTGGCCTATTGTTTTTTTTTAAAGGTACCACACGCAGGATTGTTTTCTGTGCAGCCAAAGTTAGGAAACGTGTACGACTGTCATTCCGTCCATTTGTCAGATACCACGCTATTCTGTGGGACCGCCGACGTGAAGATAAGGTAAAAGTTTATTTTATTAATCGAATAGATATATCGTTAATCAAGAAACGTGGTGATAATGAAATAAGAGTTTTATATGAAAGCAGAGACAAGTGTGAGTTAGAATATAAAATAATTTCGCTTTAGTTTTCACTGTGTAAGTGCACCCATACTAATTTAAATTTTGGGTATTGTTGCAGTATACGTTGGTAACACTGAATGATAATTTAAATTCATTCTCTCCGCCGCCCGCGCCATCATTTGGACAAATGTTACGTCATTTATCTAAGAGGTAAGTCTGCGGGGGGCGAGGAATACGTTTCACTTGCCCAAACCATTTTCACCTCTATACTACTACGAATAAAGTCTAAACTCAATCAACATCAATACTTCAGATTCCCAAAACTTCCGTTAGTACTCCATTATACCAAATTGAACCTTAACGCCTTTTTCGTAAGGGCTATAAATAATTGCGCGTGAAAATCCCATTTGGTAAGCTTCTGAAAATATTTTCTCGATGAAAAATGACACTTAGAAAGTTTGCTGCTCGGTCGATTTTTGATCGACAAACTTAGCTTCAATGCGTATTGAATTAAAAGTTGTTTTCGTAATTAATTTAGTCATTAACTCTTTGTATCTACTTGCAAATATAAAATATTTTAGGAGCCATGTGTGAATCAGATCAGGTTGGGTTAATATTTTTTTTTGAATTTTTTTTTGTTCTGATTAGTTTGTTTACTAGATAGATAGTATTTCTACTAGTTTTTTAATAAGGATATTATTTTAAGCCAAATTTATGAAAGACTGAACCATGCATGTCAATTTTACATAATATTTATTGCTATATAGTTCCTATATTATCAAATTTAGGTGGTTAATTTTATTTCTCTAGTAATAATTTTCTTAACCATAAAAACCATTTTTACAATTATTACAATTTTGTAACATTTGTAACGTTAAAACAAAGTTTAATCAGTAAAAATATTGGTAATGGTAAATGTTATATTAATGGCACCCATTTGTTGGAGTGAAATAAATTTGTCGAAATTAAAACGAAAAGCGTATGAATAATTATTGTTCGAGTAAATGTTTCGCTGTGGTAGGCGGAACGTTTTTACTATACATGAATACTTCGATTTTTGTGTGTTTGTCTATAAATATAAACAAAAGAGTTTTGTATTAAAAAACATATAACCAAAATATAAAAAGTAAAAAGCCTAAAGAAAAAAGTAAATTCGTAAATAAAATACATTTTAATATAAACTTACATAACTAAATATGTATCAAGTAGCCAGATTAAAGTAGGGTAAGTCAACATCCCATAGATATCTACTTAATCTTAATCCAATACTGACGAACAACATCCATCGTCTAAAAAAACAAAACAGGCTTTCTGATTATTTTTCTGTATCTAATTGTGCCCGCGGTATGCCCTAGAGATGGGGTAGTGTCGCGAAAACCAATTTCAAACAACTCAGTATGGATAAAGAAATGAATGGATCGGGTACGAAAACATTTTTTGTGCCAGTTTATTTTTGTTTACAATTTCTTGTCTATAACATTATTTTTGTAGCATTAATTTATTCATGTTTGATGTAAATTCTGTATTGAAAATATGTAATCAACTAGTAGTTCCAAAAAGAAAACATTCCATAGACCGTTCTCAACAAGTAAACAACAATTTGTGTCCTTTTTTGTCGCCCAAACTAATCTCTTTTGTTAATCTAACTAAAATTTCGGGTATTTACATAGAGATTTGTATCTGCCGAATGGGGAAAATGTTTCGAAAGGATATCCTCTACTCCGAGCATTCGGAGACGTGCGTCCCCCTCCAGGCCGCGACTGACACTGAGTGATCGGCTGATATTAGTCATAGTCGAGACCTCTCACCCCTCCCGCCCGCTTCCCCTCGACTCCCCCCGCATATACCTACACTGTTTATTTACTTTTCCTATTGATGTTTAATTACACGAATCGCATTCAAATTTTAAAACGCATTCGAAATTCGAAATAGACTTCAACGCGCGCTGCGGTCCGTAGCAATTTCGGATCAGATAAAAGTCGACCATTAAAGTTTAAACTTCCATTAATCACAATCATCTGTACGTCTTAATCAATTGTTAATTAATAACCATCATCGCTTGCTGTCAGGTAACCCTCCCCGTATCATACGACTAAGACTAATGATCCGAGATTTTCATTAAGAAATTCGCGTCTTCTTACGTGTTAATGGGTGTTTAGACTGATTACTTTATCAGATGTGTCAACTAGAGTGTTAAAGGCAGAACATGTCATTAGTTAGATCACTTGAGATTTTTACTTTACATAATAAATATTATATGTATTATCTTTTTTTTTCAAATACTTAGACGATTCAAAACGGCTTTGTGAAATCCATCGTGCAAAGAAAGAAAATAATTTCACAAATAAGTCCGTCTTTTGCCATCGATAAATGCCCGGACTTTACTTAAGAAGTACTAGGAGCTCACAAATCTCTAGAGGGTCAGCATCGACACTAATGAGGCTGCTTGACAAATGGTGCTCGACGCCGCCCTCAGCCATCAGTGGACCTTACAACTTAACCTTGTTTTTACACACGAAAATAATACCTATATAAATAAAAAAATAGATCCAAATACAAATAATTCCAGCCAAATTATAATACCATCAAGCAACATAAACTTATCACAACCACCAATCAGAAATGAGAACTCAAAATAAATCGATGGTACATCCAATCATTACTCTACGTCGGGATCGACTCAATTAAAATATCGTTAACTATTAACTTATGAGCCATAATAGACTTTACGATCTCTGCATTAAGGTGTAATTTCAACATCAGTGTACTATGGTCATTATAGTAAAACCTCGTGCAGTATAAAACCACGAAATCGGCATATCGGAATGAAAATAAAAGGCAGAATAAACAGGCGACCCAACCACATGGGACAAGAGCTTTTTAAATAAAGAACGCCTGTCATTAAAAAAATATCAACATGGGCACGCAAATAGCGGCAATCCACTAGCGGCTTGTTTTTTTATTTTCAGAATTTGCTTTGAAATATAGTATCGTATAGGATACGCGGTTCAACGTTTCGTTTTAAGAGTTTACAGAGAATAATTATTATCCCTGTGCTAAAAGCAATAATGATTACGTATTTAAAAAAAACTTCGCATTTTGTCAAAGAATTGTTATGTTAGTAGGTAATCAAGCAATTTAGATTTCTTTAATTAACCTCTTTACATATTCGTGTCCTTTGAAAACAAAAATTGTGCTCTTTTGACTTTTTGTTTAATATATGAGCTTATTTAATAATTTGTATACGATCTATTTATTTACCCTTTATAAATTACCACAACACCACGACGATTTCTATCTCGCTTTTTGAAATACAAACATTTTGCGCTGTCATTATTTTGTACCTTAGTGTTCAAGCGATAAATTACTTGTAATTTTGTACTCCAGTGATACCTGTGCAAAAAACTCGGGACATAGACGTCTTGGTGAAGGTAAATTACGGTCATCATCTTGCCATCACGGCGGGAGTTACCTAATGTACAGTCGAGGAGAGTAGGTACCTACTGCTGACGAAGCTTTTGCTTAAAAATAGCGAGTTTGATTTTGTTTCTGAAAAAAGTGTAGGTGAGTTATCAGAGTTCGTTCTTAAACTCATCCAACGCATGTAGAATAAAAGCCTTTAAGTTTATAAGCAGTAGACTTTAACGACTAATGTTGTCATTGAAATATGAGTTAAATCACAAAATGCTTTACTATAAACCTAGATTATTAAAAAAATTACCTACTGTCACTTACCCGTAGTACCTAATCCAGAAAAACTCATCATCACACTAAACACAGCGCCTTTACACAAATGCTTAAGTTTTCTTAATAATTATTGTACGTACTTTCTTACTATTCTCGATTAATATCGGAAATTATTAAGGCATTGATATTTTTGACACACATGAAAATAATCATCAGATTTACTTGATGCCAGGTTATATGCGGTAGATGCATGAGCATTATCGACTTCGGAGAATTTAGCTGATCATCTTTTGTGCCATCCTCTCCTTTGATCAGAACGCAGATTAACTGCTTAGCTGTATATGTGTAGAAGACGAAACTTTTCCAGCTTTTTGTAAGTGGATTTTCTTAACTCTTCAGTGTATTGGAAGGCACTTATAGCTTTTTAAATAAAGAACGCCGTAGTTTTAAGATTTCTTCCGTTAAAAACCTTTTTTTCAAGACCTGCAGAATTAATTCTTCAGTTTATATTAATCACACTTTTGTTTTTGATGGACCAGCAGTTGAAAATAAACAATAAAAGATATACATACATGACATGCCTTTACTTACATAAAAACCGTAGTGAAGCTTAACTAAACATAAAATACCATAAAACGGTAGGCGACATTGAATAATGGTTGGTCATGCGCAACCAATCGGAACGATGTAAAAGAATGGGAGCAATGATATAGAATTTTGTAAGGTAGCACGTAATCTAATGACTTGAATGGAAAGCTGTTTACATTATAAAAAAGTGAATTAGAAACCCAACGTTTATAGAAAACAAATGCTGGATTAAATAAGTGGCAGTAGATATCGATTACCTACTTTTCTTTCCAATTAAGTAAAATACAAATTACTTAAATAGTTTCTTTTTAATAACTTTTTAGTACCGATGCTATTTTTATGCCCACGTTATTGATGGGAACCAATTTCTCTACAATCTTCAAGATCACTCATAAACCGTCGTTTATTAATTTTAATGTGGATCTGCTACTTAATATCCTCGGGCCACATCCGATTTTAATTTTTACACGTCAAACGGTCATTTTTAAAAACGAATGTAAATTACCAAAACTGATTACGTCAGAAAAAAAGTGGGTTGCACCTCTTGATCATTAGGGGCGGCCAATGGCCAGTACCTAAAAGTCATTAAGAGGCAGCGTTTACTACCAACATGACGGTGAGTGAAGTCATGCGAAATACTGCCAACCTAGAGAAAATTGGTTTTTCATTAACATAATTTATGTAAAAAGAACCAATTTAGTGTTATTATTAGGACTTTCGATAATAGCCTTTACGCTCGGTTGCGAATTTTGTATTGAATTTACTTTTTGTGATTATAAATTGCTTAATAATGTGAAGGGTTATTGTTTTGTTGTTATTATGGGATATTGAAAATTAATTGTGCAGTCCACGAGTGCGGTTCATTGAAATTGAAGTTTGCATTTAATATAAGTTTGTTTTTTTGGTAAGCATTATTATTTAATCCATGTATATTTTTAATAGCATAGATAGCTTAAACAAAAATGCTAGTACTTATAACAAATATTTCTAATAAGTCGTATCCCTTGTAACAAAATGTACTTAATGAAGTACTTAAAGATATTTTTTGCCATCGAAACACTGAAATGTGACATGCAATTTTATAAATATCATCTTTTTACTGTCTGAATTAATTTATTTTTTATATCGGCAGATTGACGACGATCGTTCTAATTACGCGTGTCCATTACTATAATATCGTATAATCATAGGGCAATTTGTAATGGTCGTGTCGGCTCTCAATGAGGTGTGGAAACAGACCGTTTTGTGGTTTTATACTTTCAACAAGACTGAGAGGTGCAAGTCTATAAGAAATGAGAAAACTTAACAAAATTAAAAAATTGTAGGTAGAAACTAAGTTTATTAAACAGTGCGATCATAAGATCCGATGCAGTTTGGAAATCACTGCATGATAAGTAGTAGGTATATTTTATGTTACATTTGTAAAACTGCAATAGTTCTATGAAAGTGAGAAGGTACGCTTATCTTTCTTTATTTACACTCTTCACATGTTATTTATGTCAATCAAGAAATCAATTTTTCTTTTGTAACATGGCGCAGATCACTATTTCCACGACTAAACTTCTTCATACGATTTCACTGCGCTCCTACTTTCATCGTTACTCCTTTCAAGCCTTTACTATTATTTTTAAGTGGCGTATTCTGTCCATACTACTGTTAATATCTCTTCACATAGACCAAGCTTCATATTGCATTATTAGATGCCATCACGCCGAATTGATGACCAGTAGCAATATGCGGTTTAGAAACCGATACAATCATCATTATATTCATTTGTTTCCTGCTATTGAGCTGTTTTCGATTGAAACAGATGAATTTGGCTTTCAATAAAACGGTTATATAAAGTAAATGAGTTGAAAGTAACCTGTTAAGATTGAACTAATGTTTAAACCAGCTTACTATTTACGAATCCGTATTTACATATTTACAAGATATACTATTAAATAATACACTCATACAAATAACCCCATATCTCTTGGTGTAAAATTTTGTAGAGAAATACTTATACCCCATAAGTATACATTTTTTATTTAACTCAACATGTATTTTTCACCCCCGGAAGGGTAAAATTCCTAATTGCACCGCCATGTTGTCAGTGAAACGTCACTCGTCACATATAATAATTAGACTAAGCATTACCAAAGTTTGTTTTATAGGGTTTACAACACTGCAACAATTAAAAAATGTTTTTATTTTATTTTCGTGTGTTTATTAATAAACTAAACATATATACAAAGGAATTTCCATCAAAAATATATTAGAAAAAGACTTGTAGATTACAGTCGGGTGAAAGCACAGAAAGCAAATTCTTTAACTGACCGGAATCAAACCAGAACCTTTGCCCAATAGTCCTATATACCTTCATGCCCCTGCGCTACATTAGCATTTAGATTATTAATTAAAAAAACCTTTTAATAAAAAAGTGGCAGCCCTAATAACTGTTAAAGTGAACGCCTGTGTACTAACAAGTCGCCATCGCGGGCCCGTTAGCCAAATGTGGAGCAACCCGAAAAGCCACTTAGCTCGGCGCATGGAAAACTCGGAATATAACACTGGTGACATGCGGGAAGCTAGGGCTGGCAACAATAATCAAATCTGTGTATACAAGCATAAACAAAAATGCTTTAAATTTGGTGATAGAAACTAATTAGGTACATGAATCGTAATTAAGCTTTAGATGCCGCTTTATGATTATATATACGAACTTTTATAATGATTATTCCTAAAATACTAGTTAAGTCTACAGAAAAATATATCTATGAGCAAACTTCTTTTAATCGTCAGTTCCAGACTTTCACGGGTTTTTTGATGATGCACCTTCATGTTTGGTAGCATTAGTCAAAGATTTTTTCCGACTAATAATAAAAATTAATTATCTAGTGGTGTAATCCAGATGAGGCTAAACCATAAGATTATCTAGGGCTGTCACAAAAGGGTTGAATGGAAATTGAAAACTTTGGCAAAGGGTTGTTTACTCCATGTAGAGTACTTAAGCTGTGGATGCATATTCTATTTTCTAATTAGTGATAGGGGTGTGTATGGAAATAGGATGTGTTATCCAATCAAATCATTTTAGAAATTCAAATGTACCTAATCATTATCCAGTCTTTAGGTCTAATCAGATTCTATGACAGTATACAAAAATACATACCATAAAATTTATTCACGTTTACAATTGAGAGCAATATTTATGTGCCATATTTGAATTGTAATTTTCAATAGGGTACCAAAAAGGTACACGCAGATCTGCGAAGAAACAACTTCTTATCAAAGTAGGTAACTATACAATATAAGTATACATAAAACCACAAATACAACTCTGGGCTTTTCCCACCTTAGGTATCTTACTTTAGTTTTCACCCCATCGTCTAAGCTAACAAGCAAACTCCTGTAACAATCTACTTTACCTCACACACACCACGTTAGGAATTAAAACCTCGGGAGATCTGGCCGGTACACCACAAATCGCTTAGTACCTTCCCGGCCTAATAGCACAGCAATTAAAACTTCGAACGGAATCCCCGCTCGAGGATTGTTCCCGGCGAAGGCAGAGCATCTGCCGGTAATGTAGTTTTAGTAAACGATTAACATTTTGATGGTTTTGCTCAACCACTTTGGTGGAGGTAGTTGACAGTCTCTAAGGACGGTACGAGGTTTTCGGAGCTACGAAAATACTGCTTTGGAAAAGACCTAAGCGTCTCTCATATATACATACAGTATGATAGTAACACTGGTAAATTAATTAAGTTCGATATTTTCTTAGTGCTTACGAAGATTCTAGTTGGCAAGCCAAAGCGCCTAACCTTTTAGAATCCTTGCGAAATCTAATTAAGTGACACTTGCAATAAGTCTTCTTACATCTTATTGCAAATTCGTCTAAAGCTAAATCTTACTGGGATGCGCTAAAATGATTTACGCTCGCTCGAATGTCGACGTCTAATTTGATTTTAGAATAGCTTTCAAACATAAATCGAAAAATGAATTGGCCGAACGTTTTTTTTTCATATTCCATTCGTAATTTATTATGTGCCAGTAGCACACACTGAAAAAAGTTTTATGCGTGTTTGAGGTTGACGGTGCAGCGCGCGTTTTGTTCAATGGAAATTCCGTTTCATTTTGAATAGCATTCGATTTTCAAAGCTAGGATTACGTACCCGCATCTTCGGTTAACGAGCTGTCGTTACCACCGCAGATCTGCTACATTACAACGTATTAAAACTCTAAAACTTTGCTCTTTTGCCATTTGGTGGAGGAAACTTTTGAACATTGCAAACATTTAAATTCTAGTCTCGTAATTGTGATATCACTGGTAAAGTTTATGTTCAAGGTACGACAATAACGGCTTAAAAATTAAGGAAACATGATTTCCAAAATGATCATTGTATTATTTGATTGAACACATTGAACACATTATGAATTAATTTAGTATACCTTTAAATTTTAATAGTCTCATGCAGTCCTATTATTATTTTTTGGGGTTATCAACTAATTAAATTGAAACATATAATTGAAGACCCTTATTCTGAAAATAATCAGATAAGCAATTATTTTCGCAAGTGGCGCCATTTTCCGGGTTTTCTTTCGCAACCCCTCGGCACTAAGGGATGATCCTCGTTCAGTAACTCTCACATAGATGGCGCTACCAGTTCTGTTCTGAATTTGAAACAAATCAGTTCCAAAACGATTAACTAGATGGCGTTTTAAATTGTAGAGACGTAGAGCTATATAAATAATATTAGTCTCTTTAAGACTACTTACAAATTCAATAATAATAAAATAGTTAAATATGTTTATGGTGTATACCTAATTACTACCTAATAATGAAAAAAAATCCATATATTCATTTTTATTTTGTTTCGTTTCCTAAAGTGTTGAAAGTTTGCGTGAATTTCGACAGCAATTTTTATCTTTAATCCGTCTCTTATACGGTAGCTGTATTGATTTTTGATTTTGCCTAAAGTACCAATACTCTCAAAAACAAAGCGTCCAAGGCAAACCTCGAATACTTGTAACTTGTAGAATGTTTAATTTTTATCAAAGCGGCCTTAGAAGCGGGGGCTTGGTTCGGAAACACGGATTTCCAATTAAGGAAGGGCGTGATTGGCAGGCCGTTAGTCAATGTGGCACGCTAAATGTACGAACAGTCGGTGGATAGATCATTCATTACTAACTATGATTTCAAATTCAAATGAAAAACATTAGTTTACGCCACGTTCAAAGCTCGAGAAGGAATATTTTGTTTTTTTCCAGCCTTAAAAGTTTTATTCCCGGTATTCCTTTTTAATTAAAAACTTTTAAAACATATTTGAAATAGGAACTCGCCTGATACACAAAATTGTCATTCTTCTTTTTTGTCATAATTGATGCCAGCCAGTGCGTTCCGAATTCAAAAGTATGAAAAAGAAAACTAGCGAAAGTGTATCAGTAATTATTTGGCGATACAAAAGACTGTCGCCATATACAGGGTGATTGATTACAAGATCATTCGACGAAGCGAAGTGAAGATATCGGGAAGGGACGAAAAGAAACATTAAGTATGTTCCAGTGTTGGTTCTGATATCAATATTATAAGGAAGTGCTAGCAAAACCTTCACCCACCCTTTGAATGTTTCAGGACAGGTAAATACGTAGAGTCTTCTTGAAAAGTCCTGCTTTTAAGTATTCGAATTAAAATAGCAATAGGGATACGACTAGAATTTTTATATATTTTAGTTTATTTTGATCACTTCGGATCTTATATACCTACTACTACCTTATCCACGTTATAATTATTCGTATTTTTTATGCATTATGAAACTGACTACATTACATACATATGACATAAATTATACTTACATTATTTTGCATATCATTTCACTTTAGTAATTATCGACTCCACGCATTCCCTGTTGTATAATAGACTGAGGCATAGAAGGAAAAATGTAACGATTCAATCGAATGGTGATCCATCTTCTTCAAAAGTTCTGTGTTCACGTTAAATGCAGAAAATAGTTATATTTAAATGGCGTTTTCGTCAAAAGAGATATTAAACAGATATATGTCTTTACAAGAATTCAATCTTAGAGCTATATTTAATCTGCTTGCTATTTATAAATTGAGGACCGAATTTAAAGTATAAAGAGTAAATAGTTATTTTTGGTGATCAACTCTATATGAAATTAATACAATCTACAGTTGGTCGGTACGAATACTACCAATAATAACTTTTTATTAAATTTAAAAAGATAAACTTACGTGCCCCACGAAAAGATGTTTATAAATAAAATATGTTTAAATACATAGACAAAATGACACTATCAGTAACTCAAATAAAACTAAAATTAATTTAAAAATAAATAACTCAGGTTCAAAATTAATAGACCCGATAAATCCCCATCACCCAAAATAACCTAGTTTTACATAACCACCCTATTTCTGTTTCGAATTCTATCACGATCGCAAATCTGTATTAAAACCTTCATTTTCGTGTTTAATTTTATTTGTGGCAACATTTCTCGAATATCATTGTCACATAAATCAGCTGGTTATGTTTTTCTTGGAGCATGCTGTATAGTCTGTGTTTTGTTTAGAATCACGCACAGCCATGGCTGGTGTCTTGATGCTTGATTTATGAACTGAAAACTGTTTTTGCTTTATCAGTTTAGTTTTAGAACGTGGAAATTCTATTTTACATAGAAAAAAAAATGAGATTCATTTTTATTTAAAGCAACACATGTTAGGTACGGTAGACATTTATTTTATTTATTGTTTAATATATTTTACAGGTCAATTAGGATTAGAGTGATGTATAAAAACAGTTCGTATTTAATAATATTTGATAAAAACTGTTATAAGTTATAAGCTCTAAACGATTATGCTCAAAAACTTCCATGCACCTTAGCAAAACTTCTAATGTTACCAATTTTAATTGATATACAAATAATTTAAAAACTTTAATCCATCGGTGGACTTTTATGACGTTGTGATAGGAAGAGTAATTATTGTTATTCTAATGGATGTCGGGCGTTCTGAACATTCGCCATTGTGCGACTGTGCGATCGAAGCCCTGATTAATGATGCTGCAGGGGAGGGTTACAGCCAACGCACACTAAACTTACCTATATTATTTAACTAGCCTCTGCCCGCGGCTCCGCATGCATTAAAGTGGAGTAAACACCTTTCCGTATTCATCCCTACTAATATTATAAAAGCGAAAGTAACTCTGTCTGTCTGTTACGCTTTCACGCGTAAATCACTGAACCAATTTTGATGAAATTTGATATGAAGATAGAACTGAACTTGGGAAAGGACATAGGGTACTATTTATCGCCTAAAACCGACTTCCACGCAAACGGAGTCGCGAGCGGCCACTAGTGTTATTATACATATAGACCTTCCTCTTGAATCTCTCTATCTATTAAAAAAAAACTCATCAAAATCCGTTGCGTAGCTTTTAAGATTAAAGCATACATGGGGACTGAGAAAGCGACTTTGTTTTATACTATGTAGTATGTTATAAAATAAACTTTTGAGGAAAAAGATACGAAACTAGCAATTGAACGTCGCAAGACGGGCACCCTTTGTTTACGATCGTTTGAATTAACCTAAGTTGTGTGATCTATGTTACGCAATCACAATTACTAACTTAAAGCTAAAAGTAGGTACAGTAAGTAAATAAAACAATACACAATTCTTCAATAATATATTTATCAAAAAATAAAATATAAAGCTTAGTAATGATTGTGCGTCAACCCTTAATGATGGTATGGAATCATTACCCCGGGTACAGCTTCCCTACGAATGCACTGCGTGAACGCAGCCCGTGTGATGCTAAACTTAGGGACGGTCAGCTAACAGCTGATCACTGTTGGTTTTCTGAGCTTAAATTTGTTTTTTTTTATTCATAGGAGTATGTGTATACCTAATAAAATACTTCATTACGTATAACTTTAGAAATAGGTAAAGAAGAAAAATACATTTTAAATTTGACTATATTAGTTTTATTTCATATGCGATAACATTATATTAATAGTCATAGCTTCTTATTTCCATGTTTTAGTGTATAAAGCAAAATATATCCTAGTTATAAGCAAAGTCAGAAATTTGCCATTCTCAGAGTATGAAACATTAAAAAAATTGGAACGCGGAAGTTTTGATGCTTTAGAAAAATAATAATCTCATTTTGGACACAAAACAACAAGACAAACACAATAGGCTAAAAAGTATTTTATGAACAGAAGCCTAATTCAATAGTCGGCGTCGTATTGTTGGTGTCTATGAACCCTTGATTACCTTTGTGACTGAAATCTTCTGAGGAAGCCGAACTTTAAAAATAAATTCAAATTAAAAAATAGAACACGTTTTAGGACTGGCCGGCTATATATTGTAGTTTTTATATTAAGACCTCTTTGCTAGTAAAGAGTATCAGACCTTCCGGCCTTTCTTTAAAGTATTTCTGCGAAAATATAACTGGCCAGTAACAATAGGTAGAAGTTTCTGCAAAACTTTCCCATGCACCGTTCCTTTTACAAAAATCCAGTTGTTTCAAGTAAGTTTTAAATCTGCAAGGTTTTTACCGTTAGACTGCATAGTCTCTAGTTGATATAAAACCGTTAATAAACATACAGGGTGTAATAAGACTGCTTCCGAAAACGAAAACTGGGCATTGCTGGAGGGGTACTCGTTAGGTTTGAAGCAAAAAAAATATGATAACTTTTTTAAATCGAGTTTTCTGGTTATACTGTTAGTGAATTTAGTTACTATTTAGGCTCAAGAATACGTGGTTTCAGGCTTAAAAAATGGTATTTTTACACCCGTTATATTTAAGGTAGGTACTTGAAATACTAGTAATGACAATATTGAGTAATTAAGTTATTTATAATGATTGATATTTTTCATTGTATAGAGTATCACACCTATCTTTAACTTATCTGTCTTCTTCTCCGGAAGACATCACCAACCTATGCTTATATTTGATGTAAATTTCTATATACACATTACAGGTTATTTCTTTTTATAACTCTATTTGTAGTCACTTCCTAAACCAAAATTTTGCTTTTACTAGAATTCCTAGCAATTTTTGCAAAACACAGAAGCAGGTAGTACGCGACCCTCGGCAACTTAAAAGTCACAGTACACAGAAAGTGGTTTATTGTTTTACTGCACCAATAAAAACGAAATTTGTTTGTTTTACAATACACCGACACCCGTAAACTACTGACATGCCGACGACGAACTAAAACAGCAAAAGGATTGCAATTTTTGCGAATTCTACGAAAACTTTTTAAAATTTTATAACATTTTATTATCGGCCAGCATTTCTACTTTTTTTCTAACGTGCCGGTGTTCGTTGTTGTTGCACAAATAGGTGCGACAGATGTCGAAATTTTTTGGCATAAACCATAAATTAGAGAAAAAGATCCAAAGTAAATACGTCGAAAAGGCCCGCGGTAAAACCAAATACAATATTCTGAATAAGCTATCGATTGATTTCGTAAGATTAATGACGGTACATTGTCAGCGGCACAGTATGACGAGAATGGTTGCCGAATTTGCGCAAGCAAAACGTATTTTTATAACCTACCGTATAAGAGCGAACAAATTCTATTTTTGAATTATTTTTCATCTGACACGGCAATGAATGGAGTTCACAATTTAAACGCGTTCTACAATTTTAAACTTACTCTCTAGTGAAATACGACTGAAATTTCTACAGCTATAGGAAATTTACTAAAAGCTGTTTTGGTTTTACAAACTAAAGCAGGGGTACGATAGAAATTAATTCTGGAATTCAGTGTGAAATTGAAATAAAACTTTTTATCGACGATATCATTACTTAACAATCATTGTGGGTAATTTTTTAACCAAACATTTATTTGTTTGGTATTTAAAACCCATAATTTGTGTTTGAATTTACCAATCTTTACAAACAAAACTTGCACAAATATAAGTTTAAATTTAATAGTAAATTTAAAGATAATATTTGCATAGAGTACTTTTTTAGAAACCTACATAAACCATTGAATTTATTTAGTTTCACTCACACACTCAGACCGTGTTTTTTTAACTAAGTAAAAATGACTTAGTACATCTAACACCAAGTACCTTCAACGTCTTAAAAATACGCACTATTTGATTCAGAATATTTACAATTTTAACACCAAATTTCCCAAAGTATTATTATTACTTCTTGTGGGTGTGGTAGCTGTGAACAGATGTATGCCTACACTGCCCCACGTTACAATGCATCCATATGTCGCTATAAAGTAATAGCATAAACTCCGCTTATTGGCCGGCTTCAATGTTGCAACGTGGCATGACTTGCAATTATTGCAAAGTAAGTACTTACTGCGTGACAAATAATATGATCGATTAAATATTTAGCTAGTTACCAATATGTGTATGTAAAAATAAAACGTTTCAAAATAAATTTATAAAGTTAGACGATAGAAATCATAACTTTTCTTCGCCTTCGTGCAGATAGTACGTAAAAGGTTCTATGTTGGTATTTGAAGATTAAAACTTTGTAATGAAAGTTAATTTTTTAGGTTGATGTAAGTAAAAATATTCAAATGTCTTAAAAAAATATAGGTAATGTAAAATATATTGTCCGAATGACGTAAGCTAAAAAGTTGCAAATTGTCTGTACGTTGATCAAAAATTGGTCAGTAACAACTGTATTCCAAGAGGTTGTAAATTTTGTATTTTCTCTTACTAATCAATTAACATAATCAAACAGTCCATACAAATTAAAAAACCTAATTAATTATCTTCAGTCATCTACAATCTCGACCTTGCGCATAAGCAACAGTCCGTCCGTCGATCGACGCACGCGCAGCGCACCATTGTTATCTACCCCCGATTGATCTTGTAACATGACAATATGAGTTATGTACGGATTTTACGAAGGGAGCGTATACAGAGTGCTTTAAAAGTAAATTAAGAACAACGAGTTAGTTTTGATACCTATTAGTCTAAATTTGGTAGCATATTATAAAATGGTAGACAAAAAAGTAAAGATTTAAAACATGTTAAAGCCATCGACTTGTATCTTATTCTACGTTAAAAGAAAGCCTGAAAGTATTAGGTATCTATAATATCTTATTTTTTGAACCAAAAACCTACAATAAATAATATTAGATACTTGCAGCTTATAATATAAAATCGTACCAATATGGCTTTAAAAATAAGTAGTATAACTATAAAATATTGTTTATTTTCTGGATTTAGTAAGTAAGCAATTAATCTAGAAAAATAAAATCCGAACACGTTGTATAATCCGCAGTCAGAATGCAACACAGTGACACACATACTGGATACGCGGCTTTACACTAAACCAATAATAGAATTGAATCAATCCACGACACCCTCTCACGCACACACGCGCAATCCAATCAACAAAATCTCATTGTTACTCATACGCACACGAATACTCACAAATCACGTATTGGAAATATTGGCATTGTACACATATTTTGCAAACTATCCCCACAAATGCACACTATACACCTTTCTCGCTCTACCCGAAACAAAACACAGTAGTGAGAGCGAGAAAACAAACCTAACTTTACAACTCTGCAGAGGGACAATAGTGACGCTATTGTTGAAAGTACCCTAAACTTTTTTTAGGTCACATAAAAGTATTACATTTGTAAGGGTCGTGCCGGTTACTCTTACCTTTCATTCGTTTCGCAGTTAGCCAACTAGGAGGACCGTCTCCCACGCAGGGCAGTGTTTTATTTTAATAGTTAATGAGTGAATAGTTTGCGAAAATGACTTCAGTAACAACAGCCAGTGCTAGTGATATGTGGATTAACTATAGTGATATGAATAATCAAAGTGTTAAACAACCTAGAGATTTCCCTTATAGACAATATCCAGTGAACCCAAACTACTATAATAACGAGTATTATATGCAAAAAAGTGACAATCAACAAGTGTCTCAAGGACAAGAATACGCAAGGCCCAACCACGGCGAAACTTTGGTAAAAACAGAGCCCATAAATTGGCACAACTATTACAATAGTTATCAGAACGGCTATCAGAATGATTACATAGAGAAGTGGAGAGAAATGAACTATTACGGTCAACAACAATATGAAAACTATGGACAGCGACTTGGTGCACCAAGTCAGATACCGTCCGATATGAAAAGTGAAGAAGTAAGAGCAGTCAACTCTCCGGGACAAAGTAGTATCCCAGACTCAAGTTATGGATCACCACATAGTATCGCAAGTAATACAAGATCTCCTCACCATGAAGAAGAATCTCCGAACCTAAGATCCTTGCTAACTAAACCAAAGTCTAGTGGCAAAACTCCACAATATAACTTTGAAAAATGCCCATCAATGTTATACCAAGGCGCTGATTGGAAACATGTTGACGGCGTCAAAAACAAAGAAACCAATTTGCAGCAATTTCATGGTGACTTTGAGAGAAGGATCGAGGATCAGGCGTCAATCAAAAGCAAAGGGGCCGTCGCAGGGACTCCGATTACGCAAGAAAATGCAGCGTCACCGTTTGCGCCCGCGGCGGCCTGTCAAGATATGACAAGGGTGGATGCAGGCGGGGACAATACAGAATGCAACGAAAACAAAATGGCCGCTTCGACCAATGTTCAAGAGTTTTATCCATGGATGAAAGGTGTTGGCGGTAGGTATATTGTAATAAGGTTATAATTATCTCTTGAACTTTTGAAATATTTTACACCCATTGGGTCTTTTTTTAGAACAAATATTAATCCAAACGTTATTTTACAGCGGACGACAAGAAGGAAGGCTCAAAAAGAACGAGGCAAACTTATACCCGATTCCAAACTCTAGAGTTAGAAAAAGAATTCCACTTCAACAAGTACTTATCACGACGGCGGAGAATAGAAGTATCCCATGCGCTTGGTCTGACTGAGAGGCAGATAAAGATTTGGTTCCAAAACAGACGGATGAAAGCAAAGAAAGACGGCAAATTAAACACATCTCCAGAGCCATACGCAGCAGAAGATAATACTGGAGTGACTAAGTTAGGAAATGTTCCGGACTACATGGAAGCTGGGTACTCCTTGCCAACTCCTCCGAATGATTTTCCAAATTATCCTAATAATCCTGCTATGCATCAAATGATGGAAAACATACCAAGAAACTATATACCACCGTATGGAATGATGCCTAAGATGTGACAAGTGATAAAATGAATATGTTCGATTTTGCATGTATTTTCCATATCAAAACGCGAATTTAGATAATAATTGTAAATTAAGCTGTAAATATTAGATCTTCCGTAAGTTGTGAATTAGTTAAGAGCAAAATTCATAGTTCCTATTGTATTGTAAGAAAATAATTAATAATAAGTCAAATTGTTAGATTTAAGGATGATTATTTATCGATGATACTATTTTGTACTTCTCTAGTCAGTGAAAGGCGCTATAAATAAAGCAGAAGTATTTGATTCTGATTTAATTATTTTCTCGTTTCATTTTCTTATTTTGATTAAATGGAATAGGTTTAAATAATTTAATAATAATAAACCTCGAGTCTACGCCACCTACTGAGTCCTAAACTGAGCGAAACTTGTTATTATAGTCACCTCACAATAACGGACAAAAACTGAACCTTTATCAACGAGCTAATTTAGAAAAATAATTTTATTTCAATTTCTGCTAAACCATCCATTTTATATATCGCTGCAACACACAAGTCTCCAAATCATAAATAAAGAAAAAACTAAATTATTATTTAAAATTGTTAAGCTTTTTCATCATAACTGGTCATGAAAAAATAGCATAATATCAAGATAAAATATTTTTCATTTCTTTGATGAAAACGCTAGTTGTTTCAAATTTACACCCTATGCGAACAATCTCTCTTTAATTGTAAATCATGTTTCTCTTTCTATAGCTTGAAAGGGTTGTGATTTTAAATACTGTTGTCCGATTGTTTATTTCATTGCACCCTAGGGATCATTTTCAATGTGCAAATGTTGACTTCAAAACATGTTTTGACTACTTAACGGATTTTGTCATTGTGTTTAAACGAATTTGCAACGTAATCCTATAACGCAGGTAGCTCTCTCCCTGTTTTTTTGGCCGTGGTCATATTATCCGTTTGTACTTAGGCTAGAATTTTAGTGTTAACATTTATTTAATTTTGTAAAACAATAATAATCGAAAATTTTAGAATTTTAATCTCAGTTTACTTATAACAAAATATCATACCAAATTTTTGGTAACAGGTACCTATAAGGTTTTAAGTTTATGTCTTTTAAACAAATATTTATTTAATTCAAAGCTAACTTTACTCAGCAAAGACCCCAATTTTTGAAAAGATAGGCTCGTGCAGACAGAGTAAGACATATAGATGAACGCCAAAGAGCGAAAGAGAAAACAAACACTTCCCCTATATTGAGGGATGGTGTGAAGTACGCATGCGCGGCTGTCAACAGACCAAGATGGCTGCCTACAACCGTAACACGTATTTTGTTTATTTCGTGTCAAAATCAAATGTATTATTTTAACAACGGCATCATTATTTAATTCGTGCATGCTCAATTTTAAGTGATTAAATATTTTATCTCTCTTTATAATGGTACGTAAGTTATTTCTGTGATTATTTTTTATACTACTTACCTACCATTCACATGATGGGTGATTCTTATTTCGTTTTGTTATCATTTTTATTTGTTTTTATAATTAAATTTGTATATTTATTAAATATCATAAAAACAAGTCTACATATACGTTAGTAAGTACGTCAAGAATCAAATAATAATAGTGAATTCGATCAAATAACACGTTGGATGTCGGTTTCAATGGAGTGCTAATTAATCCAGCGTCTTAGACGAAAGACGTTCATTGAAATCGAATCAAAAGAAGCTCACTAATGGATATTTGAATACCAACCGAGATGTATTTATCTTTTGAAGTTATCGGTTCGGGAATTCTATAAAGGTATATCTAGGTATACATATCTAATCTTTAGCATCCTAATTAATTATCAATGAAATATACTCGTTCTAATTTTCGTTATTATATTGAGCTGTAAAGTAATCTAAGTATACAGTAATAATTTGGAAAAGTTGTTTTTAATTTGTAAATAAATAATATATAACTATTTAATTCAAGGCATAAATAGGCTAAGAAAACCAAATAAGATAGTAAAGAGTACACAAAGCTACTAACTTATCTTTATTGTCTTTAGTCTGCATATCGTTTAAACTACGGTAACATTACTTTTTACACTGTTTCACTCGATCTTTAGATCTACAAAGTGTTTAAACACAGAAACCTCAGTTAAGATAAGGCAACAAGTGATTCAACTACATCTTGATTGATCATTTAGCTTAACAAATGTACATCCATCAATAATAACTAACATTTGACCACTTATCTCCTCCTTACTATTAAGCTGTTGGTTATTTTCATCTTATCATTCAAAAATGATACCAAAATGTGCGCGTGCGTTCCGCGGCTCTTTGATCGTATTACAAAGTGAGATATTATCGTAATACATAAATTACAGTATAATTAAATATGATTATTAATTTATACGGTAGCTCGGCGTGGTTAATTAAAATAAACTGTTTGAACAGAGTGGCTTTGATTATAAATAGGTCGTTGATGTACATACTAACCGAAATAAATGGGAATCGAAACTTTGTGTGTTAAAGTTTTTTTTTATTAAAGGTTTAGTTACTTCTTTTTTATAAAAGTTGTGATTTAAGCCCATTGTTATTTTTTAATGAAGTGAGTTTTGTACGCCTTTCATTAGATTAGAATAATAATAAATTATTGTTAACAGTCAATGATGATTATAACTAGTTAAATTGCCTACCGAAAAATAGCATTCTTACTAGCCTGACATATCCTTGGAGTAACTACAATACATACGACATACCTATACATATAAACAACAGCAAGGTGTTACCCTGATCGATGACTGTGTTCCCAACGATCCAAACGTCACTGTCAACCGTCCACGTACAAAAACAGACACAACAAAGGAATCTGCTCAACGCATTGTCCATACTGATCTGTCATTTATCAAGTTCGCTTCAGTAGCAACATTCGGGGGCAGGCCTACGATCAAACTGCTGGACGAATAACGTGTGGATTTTATTAAACTTTTCTAATGGCTGGTCTTAATATGATCCTGCTATAGTTTAAACTTGGTTTGGAAGCTGCTTGTCTTGTTTCTGTGTAAGATTTTGACGATTTTTATATCAACAGCTCGCAACTATAGTTTATGAAGTAGAAACACGAATTAAGGTCATTGTAGTACATACCTAACTGATTAAACAAGGCGTCAATGGTTAGTACATTACTGAGATTGGTCTGAAGACATTTTGTTATTTACTCTAAAATGTATAAGTAAGAAAAATAGAAGTAATTATAATATGCAACTTATTCTACAACAATTTACTAGCTGCGTATAATCTTACATGAAATTTCACAAAAAACACTTCGTTTTTTCCAAAGATAATTTTCACGATCGAACCTTAGATAATAAGCTGCAGTAGCATCGGACTGTATAAAGAAATTATTAACATAAACGGCTGAATTAAGTGATTACCTATGTGTTTCTTAAAGGCGTCAAATTGCCTTATTTTAATAGCAATCATTATGAGGTGTTGCTGGAAATGATGTTGGCCGGTAATTGGCCATGTATATTCAATAATTGGCCATATATTGGCCCAGTAATTGCTCATGTCTTGGTATTAAAAATCGTCGGTTTGCGTAAAATCCATGTCCTGTTTTTGTTTCAGGTACGTGTAAGGTCAAATTTAATATCTCTATCGAAAGAGGGTAAAATTGTAAATTGTAAATTGCACGGTTCTTGATTTTTCGATAATGTGGATGGTAGAATTTAAAGGGTGAATTCTAATTTCAGTAAGAAACAAATGTTTGGAGGTAGCTCTAGAAGCTCTACAACTAAAGTTAACTGCAATTAGGCTTAATATGTGATCAAAATATTTATCAATTTTATAAGGCATCTTTTCTCTTATACCCAGCAATAATTGTCACATCTATTTGAGATCAAACCCATCATTCATCTAGCAGTAAGAGAACACGACAGAACCTAAAACGGTAAATGTCAGTTCTGTGTCCAATGTAATTTGATCCTTCGCGTCATTTTGATACGGATCCGGTTGATCCGGAGTTTGATTGAGGTCTGTGTTTTGATTTCAATTTGCTTTTGTTTATTAAATAAAAATAAAATTATTTGTGAGTTAAAGTTGATACCTAAACTGGAATATTATAATGTGCTAATGTAGGTAGGTTTTTATAGCTTTCTCTTTATTAACCAGAAATATAGGACTAGTAATGCGTAGGTTTTTTAAAACCTTCACAACTTTATCTAATTACACCCTTTTACACTCGAACGTGTTGTATAGCATTTGTCTTCTAACTTTATTAAAAGGTTTAGTGCCAAAATCTGACACTGTCTGGTGGTAAGTCTACGCCTTCTTTTTCAGTCTTAGGAAAGGCGATATGCATAACCCTACTGCGATAGGCCATTGCTCTCTTTTAATGCATAGTATGGTGTTCCGAAGCGACCAATTGCGATGGAAAATTAGTATCAGACCATAGTATTTTCACTTCAAACTCTTCAGTTTCTCAAACTAAAGCAACAGTTACTATTAGGTCTAGAAATTACAGCAGCAAGTAGGAACTGCCTACAAATGTACCCGACGTGACAGTTCAACCAACGCTGGTAATGTCAATGTCACTTATGTGTTTAACCCGGCGACTGGAGGAAATGATCGATGGTGGAACAACCGGCCCACTTGTGAATGAGACCAAGGGATAAGTTAGGAGCTGATATTACAGAAAAACGCAGATATGATTTCTTTTGAGCATTTAAATTGCTTGTCTACGTTATACATTTAATTTGTAATAAATATTTTTAATAAAGACTGGCCAAAATATTGTAAACAATAAAAAAACAATATACACTAACGGCCGAAACAAAAAAATATTCTACTATAGTTAAAACCTTGGTAAATGGAAACTGCTAGTTTTATTTTTTGTGACGTTTTTCTGTCATTTCCATTTCAACAGCTATCTACCATAGTTTATTGAGACTCCAAATCATGGATAATAGTTACCATTATGAGTGGTAGAGTCTAGCTGTAGGCTCTGTCTGCAGCGATTGCTGGGCTGACTCGACCGGTGAAATACCACCGTCGCACAGGAAACCGACGTGAAGTAGGAACGATGTTCCTGCGTTTCGTTCGGTGAGTGCGGTATCCGGTGCCCAATTTTATTTATTTATTTATATATTTTCTTAAAGGTCAGCAACACACCCCCAACACCTACAGTGTTGAGGGTAGTCATGGGCGGCGGTGATCACTTACCATCAGGTGACCCGCATGCTCGTTTGCTACCTATACTACATAAAAAAAAAAAAAAAAAAAAACCATAGTTACACAAATAACAAGGCGTCAAAGGTAAGTAGAATATTGGTTTCGGCCGTAAGTAAACTTATTAATTTAGAGACATGACGAAGGGATAGAAATTTATATTTGAAGGTCTATGAAACTTTGTTTAAAAAAACAAATAACGTTAAATATTGCAAATGCTTTAATAGAAAGTCTAAGGAGTTAAGTACCTTTTTAAATACATTTATTAAAATGCCATGTTCTAGTTTCTATTGTTAGTTGTAACAACTCTATGAATATCCCAACAATTTCCTCAAAGCCGACCCTTCGTACGAAATGCCAAATTGTTTTTGACCGACAGCTAAATGCAAGTTAACATTGTTTTTGGGGCAAATAACCTTGTTCTTTACATTTTTATAGTAACTTAAACATTTTACTTTAAAACCTACATTTAAATGATTATACCTAATTGATTTAAACAAAGTTGTTCAAGCTATAACCAATACTTGGTTTTATACTTTAACAAGACCTATAATTTAAACACTAAAGTTATATTTTTACTGGCAGTCCGGTTTGTGCTTAACCTAACTGTGCTAGTGTGCTAACATCCTGTATATTTCTACTGCTTTACAATTTCATTGCGGTATGACAAAACACTATCGGCTGGGTAACTGATATTGAACCAAACATCAAAGTTACTGAAGTCGATGATATTGTCTGAAGGCGTAATAAACGAAATATTTTTCGCCTCATTAAGAAAATATTATTATACAAAAAAGTATGAGTTAGGCTCAGGAATTTAGTATAGCCTGTTACAAATACAAATTAAAGTAAAAAATATGAATTTCCTTGTCGTTCCAACTTTATTGGTTACCTTTTTAATTTGCATAGTTTAGTGAGTATTCTTGGATCGGAAACAAAACAAACGTAACTCGAATGAACATTCTTATACCAAACTTTTACTTCGAGACTTCCACCTTTTTTAAAAAGAGGGTTAGGATTAAAAGTTTCTTAGGTTCGTACTAGACTATGCTATTTGATTAATCTGTTATTTCCTTCTTTTTCAGGTACCGACAGAAAACTGGTGTTACATATTTTTTTATAAGAAATAAACATATTTTTTTTACAATTATTTGTTTTATTTTTAATTATTTAATAAATATATTCCAAAATATCATTTAAATATCTAAAACTATTTCACGTTGAGCGATGTAATTCCGAATGGCTCCGCTGAACCTTATTTTCTTAAAGCCAGGTAGCTAGTACGGAAGGATGACTCAGCAAATATTTGCTATTTACAAAGTATACCGCCGCCGTATACCGGAGACCTGTCAAAATATTGTCAAATTGCTGTCAACAACATTCCCTTGGGAATTGTCTCCTGAGTTTATTTAGATCCTACTAGGTAATATAATAAACTTGAAAGTTTAAAAGTATGGATGTTTGTTACTCTTTCGTATTAAATACTCGTGGCCGCCCGCGATTCCGTTCGCGTGAAAGTCGGTTTCGGTGGGGATGAAAGTTTTTGTCGCGGTAAAAAGTACTCTGTGTGTAATATTAATGTACGAGTATAACCTATATTACTGTAAAGTTTCATCTAAATCTGTACGGTAGTATTTATGTGAAAGAGTAACAAACATCCATCCATACGGATAGTAGGATTATCCGGAAAGCTATCAAGTTTAGGATATTTTTAACTTGCGAGTATGCATGAGATGTTGATGCATTTTAGCTTTTGATATGACCGACCATATCTGCCATAGATTTTAACACAGTAAAATATATCTTGTACCTACAAAATGTGAAAAAGAAGACATTAATTAGGCAAAATAATAAAAAAAACTTGATATTCCTTTCACCTACTGTGCCTGCACTGTCCTAACCTTTACTTTGCTTGAGTACCAACCAAACTCCCTAAAAAAATAGCTCCTCAACCCTTAACCCTTAAAGTACACACGGTATTCCAATAACCACACGCTGTCACTCTACCCGGGCCGGGCCTCCGGTTCACAGCGTTTGACAGCGGCTGACGTTTTGACAAATGACGCCAAACGTCACTTAACTTGTCGACGCCATCGCCGGCGCGAGGTGAGGCGAAATTAGTGAAACAATAAGCTTGAGAATTCTACGAGTGAAATGTTTCGGAAGAGGCTGTGTTTTTCATTTTGCGTGGGGTTCTCAGAAGTTGAGACGGGGATGGAGTGTGGAAACATGGACCGTGAATGATTAAAAATAAAGTAAAAATTTAGGTAGGTACATCTATTTGTAATATAGTAAATTAATTATTAAATTTGTAAAAGTTAGCTAAAATTTGAAGAGTACCTACTTATAATTTAACTTCTTAGATTTAAGCAATTATTATTACTTGAAATTAAACTCACTTTAACGGGTTTTTACGCGTGTTATTAAATTATTTTTGATTTTCCGACGTTTCGGCATCTTTACAAATGCCGTGGTCACGGGTAGACTGAGATGTTTGACGTCTTCATAGATCTTCATAGAGTATAGTATAGGACTTATAACACAGGTCAGCCCCTGATCTGTGACTTATAATCACCAAGACTTGATCTTCCAACACTAAATGTATACCTACTCAACATCGTCATACTCTTCACCACGGAGGTCTTCAAACCTTTCTCACACATTTGTTATAAAAAAGTTTTAAAATGAAATTGTGAAACTCATAATACTGATAAATTCATAAGGAACGATAGTAGCGCCACTAGTGGTTAGCGAAATTCTACGAATGCAGTTATTCGTGGCAAAACCTAGATGGCGCTGACAAGGAACGAATAATTATTGAACTTGCATTACCTACGACAAAAATAAAAACACAATTATTATAATGAATGCGTTTGTGTTTTTTAACTCTGATAGTTTAAAAAATTATAAATTCGGATTAACGTAAGAAATGGTATAAGGTTATTTAAGAAAATAATATGATCTGAATTTCCTTAGGCTCTATCAAAGAAAGTGTGTTTGGTTTCAAAATTGGTTGGATGGGGTTAAATGTTTTTGTGAAGATTTAGTAGCAAGATATTTTAAAAAATATTAAATATACTAAGATACCCTTTAAATACCTCTTTAAAGAAGTCTAGTTGCAAATGACTCTACCTAGAGTTTAACTACCAATAAGATAAAAGCATTATATAGGCTCTAAATCATTTTCTTATGTGTTTATAAATAGTATCAGATAACCTGAAAACGTTACTAGCTTAATTCATGAAATGATGATTATTTTACCGTTGTTAGGTAATGTACGTATTTTACTTGAAATGAATTGAAAGTGTAGGTATTTAATGCGTTTGTATGTGAAACAGTATTTACTTCTGTTAGTAGGTACCTACTCTAATACTTAAATAATTGTTTTCAGCATTTTGTTATTAAAAAATATGATGTTAATCATCAGTTCTTTTTAACCGGGTAGATTAAGATGATAAGAAATAAAATAAAGTTGATTGTTACAGTTTTTTTATGTGTGTTAATTTAAAAACATTAAAGGTGATTAAGTCCTCTAAAAATCACCATGTTTCTGTTACCTGCTAAGTCATTGAAGGAATCATGATTTAAGATGTTGGTGTAACATATTTGATTTAAGCTTGTTTAATAGGTATATTTTTAGATAAGTTTCGTTTAGTTTGCTAATTCTATAGCAATCTTAAAGATTTTATCCAAGAATTTTAACGACAAACTCATTACAACAAAGCGCTTACAACTTGATTTTTCCTAAACTTTCCTTAAAAATTTTCGCATAAACTTACTTTTCTGTTTGCACCCTACATTTAAAAGTTATTCCGCCAATCACGGCTCGCCATTCAACGCATTAGGCCCCGCCCCCTGAGTTGCAGCACGCGTACTTTCGCTATTACCGTCCCTTTCATTTGTATGGAAATACGATAGAGCGACAGAGACAGCGATATTGGAAGGTATGGTAAGTAATGTAATTTCAATTGTAAATTCTTATGCATTTAGTAATGAGTGCCTATTTTAATGGGGAATCACGAAGTTGTGTTTTGTTTTGATGCATTAAGTTATCATGAATTTCGTGACCAATTTAACCTTTAATATTGTAAAGTAGGCAGCTGAACAAAGCTTAAGAGTTATTTAAATGTAAATTTATAGTAAGTAAAGTAGTTCAAGTAATACCTACGTATCAATATAGCGGTTTTAAAGAAATATTGTCGTATAGATATTTGCCCAGCGGTAGGTAATTGTAGGTAAGTATAAAAAAACAGGAAGTCACAAAAATCGAATTGGATCAGAAATTGAAAATAGCAAAAGCTTTTGCTTGTTAAACTTATTGGAAAATTAAGGTATTTTTTTATTTTTACTCCAATGTATATTTTTGTTCTTTTTTGTTGTTAAAAACTTAAAGCAATTTAAGCTATTAGCAGTTCCAGTTAGTTACCTATCAGCTATTATATTTGACATTGCACGACCAAACCATAAACTATATGTGATAAATCAATGTTTTTCTCACCACTCAACTTTGCGTAATCTTTTAAGAGAGTCATCGACCAAAAATCCTCAGAAATCCCACTAATGGCCTATTAACTAACAATTAAATCTCAATATCTTCATTTAAACAAACATTCTCATTCACCCTCTCTGTCATCCCCTATACAACAGAGAGAGACAGCAAACCCACCCTTCAGTCGTAAATTATTCTAGACATAGCAAGTTGTACGCAACACATGTTAGGCGGTTGCTTATTAAGTTACAATAAATATAAATGTCACATAGCAAAGGTGTAGGGCACTGTTACATATTCAAAGGGATAAAAAGTTTATTTATTCCCTTTAGTTACCTGTATTTACTCAACTGTAGGTTTGTAAGTAAAAGAAAATAGCGAATCAACATGTAAATATTTGTCTAGTGTCAGCATTACTAATCGCCTCTCAATACCAGTAGAATTCTTAAGTAATCAACAATAACAATTTATTAGGATCTTATACTCAAGACAAGACAAGAGTGATTTATAATTATGCAGATATACGTCTTAATGCGAGTGCTATAACTATTTTGTTTTACCTAGTAGGCTTAACCTTTCTTACTATGTACGTTTATGAGGAGACTACGAAGTATAAAATAGTAGAAGGGCAGTAAATATGCATCAAGACGAGAAGCGAAACCTGAAAGAAAGGTTAGTTTCCAATGGTTAGTACCATTAGATCTACCCTTAAATTCAATAAGGTACCTTAAATACAAATTGTTACCCCGGTATACAAAACAGAAAAACATCGGCAAAAATCGAAGGTCAATTGGGTTTTCCTTTAATAAAAATTACGGTTTTTCTGACTTATGCTAGTTGATGATCTACTTGTGTATAGTGCCATCGATGTAATAATCGATGTATACCTTTTATAATCTTAGTAAATAATTAAATCTGTTTGCATGAATGAATTTCCTAAGGGAACCTTAAGAGGTAAAAAACCAAGATCGAATTTATATCAAATCCTAAAAATCCAAGCCAAACACCTTATGTATTTGGAAAAGTTTTCTTAATCGCTGCTGTCAAAACGAGTATTAAGAAGTGTTAAGAGGTAAAAAACCAAGATCGAATTTATATCAAATCCTAAAAATCCAAGCCAAACACCTTATGTATTTGGAAAAGTTTTCTTAATCGCTGCTGTCAAAACGAGTATTAAGAAGTGTATTTTATATATTTCGTATTTTGGCAGATATTTGCACAGTAGACATACCTAGTATAAATGCGTAATGTAAAACACCTATAATAAGATCCATGTAGGTTCTAATGTCAATGGTAATTTGTTAGCATCATGTGTCTCGTTGAATCAATTCAATTACCAGAAAATAGTTAAATGAGACAAGAACGTTTCAAACGAATACAGTTCGAATTGGTGGCCACTTGTCTACAGGAACTTCTTCACAGCGCTAAAAATACGGTTTCTAAAACTCATGGTGATTGTAATGAAGAATTTCAAAAATATGTTGGGTTTTTTCTAAAGAAATATTATGTTTCCATTATGCAAGACTGTTTTCTTATTAAGTACATTTTTAAGAATAACCTTCAAGAAAGCTCTAAATTGATAAGTTTGAATAAGAACAAAATCAACGTTAATTTTTCAGGAACTTTCAAGAAGTATTTTAATTAATGTCTCATAATTGAAATCTAAAGCCTACTTCATTTAAATAAACTAAAATCAAACTTTTTGAAAACTAATAACTTTTTCTAATCAAACCATTGAGGTATGGAGTAAATTTTATAACTTTTCCTACATTTGCCCATATTTGCAGACATGGGTAATTCTTCTTCCGTCTTGCTATTAACTCTTGAGTTGTTTGTTATTAGATGGTTGCAGATTAACATAATGTACGTAATATTTGGCATTTACTTACCATGTGACACAATTAACCATAACGTAATTTGAAAAGAGTTATTTAGATACCTACTGCCTTGACTAAAGTTGAACGATATGACTGATCTGTCAAAGTAGTTTGGTAACGTTAAGCCCTGTTGTCATTTTTAAGTGTTTTTAAGATATTTGGTTACAAAAACAAATTCTCATCAAACGCATGTCTTCTTTATAGAAAATGTAGGTACCTTTATGCTATTTCATCGAGGCTCTGAACGTAAACATAACAATAGTTTTTGAAGTTGACTACTATTGACTTAAATAAATATTATACATGATAGGAAATAATTTAACTAAGTGTTTAGCCATCTATATTGATAGTTTAATATGCACGTTCTCAGGTTAGGATAGAAAACAGAAAGAACTCATTGTATCATTCTTAAAACTGCGAGAGTATTTTAATGCTCAATCTAGTCTAAACCAAATCGTATTGAGACATTTATTTATTCAAATAAAATGAGCATTAGATTTATAGTAAGTTAATTTGAGTAAATAAATTGTATCTGCCGTTGGTTCAAAAGAAAATGATACAAGCAATTTCAAAACATGTTCAATTAAATCCAAATTTTCTTACCATTGGAATTAAATCATTTATTAAACCTATTGTAAATTACCTATACAACCGTTTTAATTTGTTTGCATATTTTTCATTTACCGTTATACAAACATGGTTATTTACATCTTAAATTTACTAACCCACTTATTTTTATTAAATACAAACTTAAATAACATTTTTATCATCTCAACCTCCAATGTACATACAGGGTGTTGAAATACAAATCCCATAACCAGTGAACGGCATTAACAATAATATTTACGCAGATTTCCTGAAAACGTCAAAATAAAAATAAACTAGCTGCCACTCATCATCATTAATCTAAAGATGCAAATATACACGTCATAGTTACAATACTGTACATTACAAATAATAGTTTAGAAACGTAATTTTAGCTCGTAGAAAATACTTAGGTATCGATGTCTAGGTAAAAAAAGGTAAGAGTAGGTTTATTTCATTCAAGATAAAGTAAAAATGAGCATGAACAGGCAAACTGACGAAAATCAACGGAACGTTCTATGCAACTGCCAGATCTTTTAGGTTTCGTAGTTTTCCGTCAGTTTTAAAAAATATTATATATATTTTAGCAGCACTTTTACACACGTCTAAAATCCACCTTGCGTCATGTTTCAGCAAGAACACGTGAGAAGTGGAAAAACGTATCGCACTACGATTTGTAATTATAAGTGGAAGTTTGGATATTTATTACCTGTGCTACAGCACAAATAACCAATTTACCTCAGGAAAAAATATTGAACTGTAAATGAAACCGCACGGCGTAAAGCTAGGCTGGGTAACTACATACAAGGTTTCCCGCTGTTCGCTTATGCCCCGCGCGGTCGCCACAGGCGCCAGCGACAGCGGGCCGCAGCACGTGCAGCGCGGCCTCAGGTGCGCCCGCCCCGCGCCCCGCCCGCTCCGCCATTCTCGCCCCGACCGCTCACCTCGCAGTCACAACGCCACAGCACTCGACCCGAACGCAGGGAAAACACGAGTCGTCCCGCCGTTTTCCGACGCGCTACACACGAACTTTCAAACCGCATTCGAAAGTTCGGTTCTTTTTAATTTACTCATTTATTGTAACCGGCCAGTCGGTTTGGTTTTTTAATTGTGAAAGTGCAAGGATTATTTTTTGTGGGATGCGTGTGTTTATTCGACTTTTCTGGTGGTTGCTAAAGTTTTCGAGTTCACTCTAATTGTTGCTTAATTGGAGTTATATATTTTTTGGAAAGTAAGTATAATAGGTCTTTAGAATAGTTTTTATTGGCAATTAGAAGCACATTGATGTGATTATTTGTATAGAGGTGCGATGTCGTAAAATCAAAGCGTAGCGCAGTAAATCTTCTCGGACGTTGAGGATAATATGGGTTTAAACTGTCCACTTGACATGCTACATTAAATGATATTAAATCCATGAAGATTATTCAGTATTAATATGGGAAATTGTAGAAAATTTTAAAGATTAATTTCAACGGAAGTAGAGATTAGTCACGTTATAATTTATTAATTATTTATTTCAAATGGACAGTTCGATTGGATTCGATTCCTATTAAATATTTCTCAATAATTCTTTAGAAAAATTTCATTTATAAATGTTTATAAGTTGAAGGAATTAAAAATAAATAAGTTGTGTTGAAATCACTAAACTTTTTAAATCGAATTGGATAAGGACGGATTTCATTTACAAAACATGTTTCATCTTTCCAACCAACTTAATTAAGCTGACATAACAAAACATATAAAACCGTTGAACCATAATTGAAGCAGTCATCCTAAACGCGTTCAAAGGATGCCTTTGCCTGAAACACGAAATTAAAAATCAACGAATTAAAAAAGCTGAAAAAAAGTTTAAAATCCTACGGCCCATTTAATGTCGACCGGACGGAGATCAAAATTGTCGAGCGCTGAAATAACACATGCGCTTACAGCTACAACTTTCATGAGAAACAATGAATAAATTGAGTTTTTTTTCTTATTTTGCTATTAGCATGAAACTTAATTATACGTTTTATCTTTGTACAAAAATCCATGCAGAAATAGTTAAAATATCTTACAGATACCTACTTTAATATTAAAAATGAACGAAAACGGCATATTAAATGTTTCACGGCTATTATTATGAAAATGTAGACAGATATTTTAAAGTAGCTTTCCAAATGTTATAACACCTAAATCATTTAAAATATGACTTAGTGATTGATATTAAGGAAAAGTTTGATATATTTAGTCATATATGATATGATAATAATGATAAATACAATGTGATGTATGACTTAAGAGTGATGACTGTTTGCGTGTCTAGATTGATAAAATAGTTGATATGTTTTTATAATAATTAACAGTATAATGAAATTGACTAAGCATGCATAATGCATGATTACACGATTTTCTTAGAGTGATCCAAAGCAGCTAGACAATTAGCTATTAAAGATAATTGGTGTGAAAGATAAAATACGATTAAAACATTCTTTAAACTGTAAATATTTTTAGACCCAAAACATTACCGCGAATTAAACATATTAATTTGTTTTAAACATAGTTGCAATTTAAAGCACTCTTCTGCTGGCATCGTTTTGTAAATTTTATACAAACTAAAATTCTTTTAATATCTGACCCTTGAAATTGTTACAAGTTAACTTTTTAAGAATCATTAGGTTTGAACTTAGGAACATATAAAGTTTACATTTTATGCGTAAGTTCCTAAGAAAATACTTATATTCTAAATGTTATATAATCACCATAATCATATAAAACCATCAAATCGAAAATGCAAGCGCAGCAGTTTGCACTAAATCACAAAATTACGAAAAATCGCGACAAATCGCGTAATATCGCACATTCATCACTCCCGTCGCACAATTCTGAATAAATCCTTTTATACAATGACTGCTAATTTGCTCGTAAAGATGTATGCACACTGGTAGTACATAAATCGACAGTAGTCACTTTCGGCCTACCGCTTACAGTCATAAACTTCGGGGAGACACTTTTATGGCTTCGACCACGTGGCTACGGCTTTTTTCAGCACTTGACTTTGTGACATGTGTACCGAAACCCTAATATTAATTTATTGGTTTAGAATAGACCTCCAGCGATTGTTTTAATAGGTGTTTAGTATTGTAAAATGTAAAGGGATGTAATCGGAAAATTATTAGCGTGCGCTTTGGTTTTTCGCATAATTATGCTAACTGCGAAACTTATAAGTCTGTAATACGAAGAAACCTACAATATATCTGCTTGGTTCTTATTCAAATACCATTTGTCTTGAATCATCATAAAATCCATCATTTTAACAAGGTAGCAAACGCAGTTAATGTTAATATGTCTTATTTTATCGCAGGTCCATCAATCAAGCCGTACGTGGACTATTGTAACGGTTTCTGAAGCACTTAACATGTCCGACTAGAGAAGTGTCGTCCAAACGATGACAGCACTGTAATGTGGATTTGAGACGAGAAAGAAAAACATCTGTTACCGATGAACGACCTCAACTACAACCCAGGGATGAGCTCCTACCAGTTTGTGAACTCGCTAGCGTCCTGCTACGGGAACCAGGTTCCCGGGCGGACTGGGACTCCAGTCGAACAATCAGGACATCCAGGGCTACCGACGCCAGGCGCGGACTATTACAACCCTAATGCGGCGGCATCAGCCTATCCGAATACGTGCTATTCCCCGCCGCAAGTGGGACATCACTACCCTCAGCATCCCTATGCAACGCCCGCCGCCGGCGCACACATGCAGCCGCAAGCAATGATCGACTACACGCAGCTGCATCCTCAGCGACTGGGCGGATCAGCTAGCCATCTTCACCAACACTCGAACCCGAGCCCTGGGGCTATGTCACCTAACTTGATGTCGACTCCCTCCAGCCAAGCTACGGGAGCAAGCTGTAAATTTGCTGACTCTACTTCAACTACTGGAGTAGCTTCACCGCAAGATTTGTCAACGTCCTCCGGCCCGGGTAGAACCTCTCCCGGCTTCAGCGTCGGTGGTCAGAACTCCACAACTACAAGCACTAAGCTCGGTCTGACTACGCCCATCGCCTCGCCTGTCGAGCACAAAGCCAATATTAATCAGAATATATCCAGTCCGGCTTCGAGCACGTCGAGCAATGAAAGCAACGAGGCTAATAATTCTAGTTCAAATACTAAGAACTCTAAATCGTCATCAAACACTCCGGCTAATCCTCCGCAGATCTACCCTTGGATGAAGAGAGTGCATCTTGGTCAAAGTGAGTATTAATTTTAGTTCAACAACCTCAAATTCGTCAAAAAGCAAGACATAACAAATCATCCTTGTGTCTATAAAGCATTAACATGGCAATAATGTCAGAATCAATGTGAGCCGCTGATAGATGGTTCTCGTAATAGGTCGTAATGGTTTTGTTCTCGGGTCCTTCTTAGGGTTTTTTCTTTATAAAAGGAAAGTACTTCGTCATCGTGATTTGACGGGTGCTTGCTATGTGTTGATTGTGTGGGTTACGGGGTTAATCTGTTTTAAATGAGTCATTATTTTCTATTTTAAGCATAACCCTTTTATTTAAGCGTTTGTTTAAAAACTGGCAATAGTGTGTTGTTTGCGTTCTTTGCATTTTTTACGGAAATCAAGTAGGACACTTCCCGTATTTTAGGTGTGATATTTAATTTAACTTTGATACGGAAACTAACCAGCACCATAAAAATAGACAACCTTCCCTGTCCGTTGCTCTCTCAGCCACACATGTTAGTTGTAGATGTCCTCAGATAAAGACATGAACAGATGTGCGATGCATCGCATTCCGGGAAATAGTGCGGACTTTTTGTTTTATTGTACTATTTTGGAAGTGATTTGGTGACCTCATGAAGCGGATTTATACTATTTTTATTAGATTTATTAGAATGTGTTTAAATTATATTATGATAAAGTTTTGGGACAAACGCAAAATGTTGAGGGATGTGTCTCAAAAATAACTTATTCTAATTCAATTCAAAGAACCTTATCGGTAAACTATGTGTATACTAAACTTAGTAATTTATATTTACACCTTAACATTGTAATTTAAAACAAAAAGCGTGGTAAAAAATATGTGGCAGTAAGCTAAACTCTCATTAGGTAGAGCCTATGATTATAACTATTAATATCATTAATTTCTTAAATAACATCTTCTATATAATATTTTTTTAAAACAGGTGACATTTCAAGGTACACTTTTAAGTCGTTATTAGCATTTAGCCGTTCAGCTTAAATAACTTAGACAAAGTACTTGTGCAGGTACAGCTGTTTACCTCTACGTGCATGTACTATGCAAAATAGATTCCAAAGGACCTGAGGTCGCAACCTGTACATGTTTTAAAGCAATAACTCAAAGTTGAAGCCACGTAACTGCGTGTTAGCAACGACTTATAACTTTTCGATAGGGTATACTCGACACGTAATTTTGATAGCACTAGAGGTCTTATTTTACTTTCAAATGAAATTGCGAAGGTTGTCTCCAAACTGGTTGCATGTTTGTATGAATTTTTTGTTGAGAATGCAATGACATTTGGCATATTATTATTATTGAGAAAAAAACTTTTAAATCATCCAGTTACTATGCTATTTGCTGTTGCAAGATTTGGAAATCTCTAAGAAACAATTATAAAGGAAAATTAATACGGTAAAGAACCCACAAGTTCAAGTAAATCCATTATTGGTGCTGCGGGTTGCTTGCTCACTTAAATACAAGCTAATTGCGATAAAACTGGAAATGTTACAAGCTACATTACATAATACAGCCTGGGGTCATAGCTTACACGTTAGTAAGGCTTTAACAAAGTTTCTAGGAAACTTATTGCGTTTGAAGTAAAAGTTCAAAGCTGTGATAATTAGTACGCTAGCGATTTATATTTTTTTAGCTAGAAACATGTGAACTTCCAGCAAATATTCTTTTAATTCATTTGATATTTTTTATACTCATGCTGTTTTATGTCTTGTATGCTTAATATAAGTTTTATTCACAACCGAATCACTGTACCTAATGTCTGATAACAAATATTTTAAAATCCAAGAATTATAAAGTCTACCCATGACCACGGCATTTGTAAAAATGCCGAAACGTCGGATAAATACTAAATAATTTAATAAACAGGTAAAACCCGTTAAAATGAGTATAAAAGCTCGCCTCATTTATATTGTTAGTCTCAATTTTAAAGAAGCTTCAGAAACATTGCATTGCAAAGTTCCCGGTAAGGTAGTAAGTAACTCCAATATTTCTGTCCAGCAAAAACGTTTACTTATAACGTTCATTATAAGGATTTCGAATTACAACAGCCTATACTTGGACTAGAACCTGAACGAACAAGGAGTTCGCTTTACTCTACTTAAATGCTATAATCTTGTGACTTCTAAATTGCGGAGCATTATAACCAACATGGCGGCCACGGACAAAAGCGTTGTTTATTTTAAAATAACTTTTCGTCTTACGTAAAATTTTGATTTATTTTTTGTCATAATGTTGCAGAACGTAATCGCTTTCGTTTAAAATGTATTTTTTCGTATAATAAATTTCAAATTAGGCACATTCCTACCTGTAGCACACAGGTTACGCTAACAGCAGTTATAAGAAATTAAATTCTATTTAAGATTAGTGGCCAAGTCAGTGTTCACTCATAAATAAATCAGTGTTCGGAGTGGCGACCACGGTAAATTATGACTTGAATAATATTATGTTAAAGGTGCTCTAGTGTATACTCGTTTTATACGGCTCTTGGTTGGGAATAACGCGTTCAACAACTAATTGATTATTAAGTAGAACCCTTTCCTAGAACATAAGCTTTTTTGGCATGAGGAACTCGGTTGACTATTTCTTTGCTCAATGATCTATTAGTCCTTTTCCCAACTCCTTTCTACTGTCTATTATGTCAGGATATTCCGTATGATGTTTTATCACATTGGCTTTCATGTTACTTTGATACATTTTTTGCTCGCTAAGTAGAAGTAAACAGTCAGGTATGGTAGTAACTTTATTTACGACTGCCAACTACAGAATCCAGTTTTTATAGACACCAAACGTATTAAATCAATCTTTGTGAGGCGGTTCTTTACTATTTAATGGATTTTAATGAATGCCAATCATAATTACATTTCTTGTTGAGTGCCATTTGAAATATTGCTGTTTTTTATAAGGAAAAACTAATCAAATAAAAGCAAGGAATAAAACACCCATTAATAATTACAGAAGGAAATAAAAATATAAAGCAATTAATTATAGAATAGATAAAAACAAAGATAAGATCGCGACAGAGCTTAAGCAAAGAAATTCAAAGGACGCCCCGCCTGAATGCCAGAAGGTCTTACCTTAGTTAATATGCATATAGAGTTCGAAAAATAAATAAGCAAGACTTAAAGCCGTTGAACAAAATGACTAAGCAGAGTTTTGTAAAGGGATTAGTGGAAGTGCAACGCGATTGGTCGACGGCCACCGAATGGCGGCTGGGTCAATGATTTAGCAAATTTGCCCACAACTACATACACAACTAGTTTTGTGACAGAGTAAGAATACCCTTTTCTACAATATTAAGAAACTTTAGTTTCGAATTAGTGATAACCTTGACCAGACTAAACATATACCTAACAAAAAAGACATTAAAATTCAAGACAAAAGACAGATAATCATAATTGCACAAATCCTTGTAAACATGAACGTTTGAGTCATCTACAAAACAAAAGTACATCACAAAGTAGGCACTCCCAACCGGTTGCCCACCGATGACAATAAATCAAAAGTCATTCGTAATAAAATTTCAACAGACATTACAGAACAGATACTAAATAAAACTCGTGATTACGAAATATATCATTGCTATCAGATAATAAATTACCACTAAATAAAGTGCAAACTTAAAGTTCAGTACAAGCCAGGGTTTGGTAAGCCCTAGTCTCCAGGGAGGGAACTTCAATTATTGATAGTTACCCACAGTTGAGTAAAATATAGGGGAACGGGACGGATTTTTTACCTTTACTTTTTGATATAGACTTTACAAAAATACGTTGATAGATTTTGAGTCTATATCTAAGTACGCTGGAAAAGCTGCAACCAAATACTAAAAGGATTGACTGTGTTTTTTCTACCTAATTACTTCCATCTTGGTCATTTATCTGCATGAGTTTTAATTTAAAAACAATCATTTCTTTCAACCAATCATGAAGATCTATATCTCTCTCGGGCTAACAAAAAGCTGTTTTCTTTTACAACTTTTGCATATAGTATTGCATTGGCTGTTTTAATTTCGTTTCAATAACCCATGTCGCCGGGCAGACATTGATTAAAATCCTCATAAAGGAGCCGCACACAGGCTCAGCCCTTGTTCGTATTAGGAACCACACACACTTGCGTACATCTGGTTCTTCTGCGTAAGAGCAGATTGCAATTAGCATAGGAATCCTGGATCGTTACTCAACCAACCACATGCACGGTGAATTTGCATAAGTAGGTGTGTAAAATTTTCCAATATGGCATATGAATTAACTTTTTGGCCCTTAGCCGTTGCATGGAGATGATGCAAGTAGGTATACGATCTGACTTGTAAATTTTACATAGTAAAACTGCTTGAGCATCAGTTCAGTGTTTTTAGCAGTAGGCAAAAAACGAGAATTTTGTGCAAATCAAATAAATATCAAACCGTCGCATGAACCGGAAATATTGGGTCAATACCATTGTTATACAAGAATCATAAAGTGAACGACTTCATCTTGCATCGACGACAAAAAACTCCATAATACAGTTATTGCTGTCACACATGATATAAATGGTATCACTTCAATTGTTTTCGTGGTCATAAATAACACCTTTACAAAAGATTCGCGGTTTCCTTAAAAGCTAAACGGACTGATAAACATTTTTTTTGTAATCTCTGCCAGTCTTTCCTGAGGCGGTACAGAGCCAATAAATATTAATACAATCAAATGTTTTGACGTGAGCCTTTTTTAAGCTTTTATCTTGTGCCTTCGGTTTTTTTGTGAGCTTCGAATTCGTTTTCATTCGTGTTAATTTGGACAGGAAAGGTCTTTTAACAGATCGTAAAGTATGTAGACCGAGAGCGCGGAGAGTTGGCGCCAGGTGCCTTTTGCGACTTTATTAACTTCTTCTACATTACTTTCTTACGCTTTTTATAATCCATTGTCGATTTTAGACTCACCCTATTTTTTATTATTGATGTTTAAATTGTCTACCAAGACATTACTATTATTAAAAGCTCTTGAGCACCATAGCGTTTAGGTAGGTTTTTAACAAGGCGTGAGCTATTATTTTAAGCAGCATAGGGTAGAACCCAAATACACTAGGTTACAAGACACGAGTTATTTAAAAAAAAGTCTAACTTCATGTCTAAACCCTCGTTTTTAGACTATACAATAACCTACACCTACTTATACAAGCTTTTTATATGCCGTTCTAAAACAAGTACAATGACAAAGTTTTTTAAAAAATTATTAACTACTCTATGTCAATTAACATATAGCTTATAATATCAAAGTTAAAAAAAAACGTTCCTAAAGATCTCATCAAAGTGGATTTTACTATTTTAAATTATCATCTAGGTGATTAATTTGTTTTATTTCGCTACAAACATATATTTTATAAGTGTGAGTTTTATCATTTTTGATAAATTTAATTTCGTCTTAAATTGCTAATTGAAAATAATATGTGAATTTAAATAGGGTATTGGCTCCAGAAACTGGTTTCAACAGTTTTGTATTTGGTACAAGAGCTACCTACTTATTATCTATTTATTTTTTGCGTCAATTTCGAGCCAAAGGCGTATTTCAATCAAACGCTCGTAAACTATAATAATAATCTGCGGAACCCATAAATAATTGTGGTGTCCTGACCGGCCCTGTCCGGCATTTTAGAGATCCTCAATTTTAAATATTCAACATTTTATGGTCTGTTTTTGTAAACAGTAGCTTTGAAACAAGACGATAAATTGGACGTAAAATTTTATGAACCAAAAGCATAAAATCAGCTTTATCTTGATCTTAATTACAATTAAGTTAATTCACCTGCAATTAACTATAGATTTATTGCATTAGATATTGTCGCCTCAGTCACATAAAAACATTTAAGCTTCTCGACTCCATAAATCTTTTGAGATACATCATTCATTAGCTACAGTAGCGATACCATAAAACGTTGGGTCGACTCGTGCTTGGCCCTATATTGCTGCGTCGGCGCAGGTAATATAGTCATAAATTTCCATAACCGCCACTCGATGTTATCAAACATGATTTTAATTTGATTTTGGAACCACACGTGTTGAGGTCGTTTCGAAGAGTTACGATAGTAGGTAGGGAACTTAAATACCTGCTAATTTTATTCAAATTTGCCATTTCTGCTCATGTTTAAAAGATAAAAGAAGCTATAGGAATTACAGAGACGAAAAAACGTGAATAACTAAGACACGAAAATATGTATTAATACCCTATAACACACAAATTAAATCTTAAAATAAATGTGGGTTACAAACAGATAGATCTCAAAAGTAGAAAAAAAGTGTATCTCTAAACTGCCTTGAACCTAAGCAAGTGATATTAAATTCTAAATAAATGATTCACCGTCAATTGTGTAATAAATAAAAAACCTTAATCGGTTTCTAATGATTCAAAAGTCAAAATGTGTGATGCTTCAAACTATAAAAAATGATGTAGTAACAGCATTCAATAGCTGACCTGTATAAAGTAATAAAACTCTATCAAACTAAAAATAATAAAAACCGGTAAGTAAGCAGTTTCCTATACATTTATTCATTGCATTACAAATTGTGCTTTATTGTAAATCACAAGAAAAGAAAGACAAAAATTCATTTACACTAGGTGAACATGAAATATTGGCAAATCTAACAGTTATTTAAGCAAAGGACATTATTCGTGACCTGTTAAACTTACGTTAGAAGGTCAAAGTGATCGTTTTCTTACAAAAGTATGACTTATAACCTCTGTCCAGCATTATCTAGTATCAAAGCTTAATCCATTTATCAAACCTTTTGTTTACGATCCACGCGTATCATCGGCTATTAATTATATGCGTTCTTCACTTCGAACTTTGATGTTCTCGCTCTGTGACAGACCACAGATAAGAATTTTAATGTTGCTACAACTGACATTGTTCCTAAACTTAATTCACGAAATTACACTTTAAAATTGGAACAACAAGATCCAATATTGAGTAACAACCAAGATGAGACAGCACATAATCATTTAACACTTAAAGACAAACAGAATAAAGCTTAAAGTCGAATGATTAAGAAAAAGAATGCAAACATCACCAAAGCATTGTGGAGTCCAAAATTTGATGGATGTACTTATAATTGTTTCTGTATCGATTATGCCATTGATAAATATGACGACTATTGCTCATTTTATTAATGACATGGAAACGGAAGAGCTTTTTGGGTGATGCTCAACTGACAAAGCAATGTCACAATTAATTTTGAGAGCTGTCAAAACATCTGTCTGCGGGCGTATCGCATCTGCTTTTCTTTTTACTTAATTAAAGCTTTTAATGTTTTAAACTGATACGTTCTGCTTTTTGTATTTCTTTCAAACATATATTTTGACCATCTATGGCAGTTGTATAAAGTCTAGCTTTTGAGGTAAAATAAAAAGAAACAAATGGAATGTATTAAGTAAAAGCTGTAAAAGTGAGGAGAGTCTGAATATGAAAAAGTAAATAACACATTGTTAGATAAACTATCAAGTTTTGGTAAGCACTAAGTTCCATGAAAATGTAAAAAAACTAAGTAGATAATGTGAAACTAATATAAAATTTGACTTTCCTTTAATTAACCCTCCAATATAACTTCCAGATAAAACCACCCCCCCAATTTCCACCAAAATTAACGTCCCCGTATAAACCATCGCAGCAACGAACCGTAAAGGAATTTAAATAGTCCAAAGGCAAGTTAGTGCCACAACCACGAACAGCCGGAATGCCCTGTCGATATATAAAGAGTAACTTACTCTCTCACAACCATTCGAAATTAAGACCTACCGCCCAAGTGATAGAGCCGTGTTTTGAATGATAATGTCGCGAAGAATTTTCCAATATTGGCCTGTCTGGTGATGCGAACTTTCTGCGTTGTTATTGTTTTATTTATCTTTTCACTTAAAATGCCTTTTATCAAACCCCTTAGGGTTTAAGGTTGAAGACTAGTTCTGAAGTTATTATCGCTTGTAAGTTTATTTTCTCACACGGTAATGTTTTGTTCTTAAGTATTCCTAATCACACTGATTATCTGTTACGATTAATTACAAAAAAAACGGTTATGCGAAATACGGTTTTAAAACAACGTTGCTAATAAATAATTGTTATTTCTGCACTGTATCTATAAAAATAAGCGATAGTAGAAGCGTTACTCAATCTGTTTATATTCCTGATGTCATTTTTTGTACTCTCTTTGTAATTTTAATTTGTAATTTTTTGTAATTTATTTGACTCAAATTATCAATGATATTTCGAGAAATAATTTTAGAATCTGTTAAACTAAAATTTGGTTTGAAACCAAAAACTGTTAGTTGTTTAAATTGATCGTTTTAAAAGCTCCATTAAACTTCTACCTTCATATTTCAAGTAACATTTTCGAGCCATCAGTTCGTGAGTCAGTGCTTCTTCCAGGTCAGACTAACCGTATACCTCCTACTCAGTAGATGCTATCTGCTCCGACCTTTAGCGTCGAATTTCGCATTTAGCCAATAACAAAGTATCGTTGGAAGGTTTTCGGCTAAAGTTTTCTCCAGCCCAACTCCATTGTGACATGGGATCGACACGGCCGTCTCTTGCATTCTTGTAGCGAGGGCTTATTGATTGGAAATTTACTTGAAATGCCAACCTAGATTGTTACTTTAGTTACAGCAGTAAATAGGTTTAAAAATGTAATAATTATTATGTTGTGTGTCACGTTTACTGGCTTCTTGATTATAACTATCCACCTTGTGGTGGGTCTTTAAACTTGCACGTTATTATCAGAAGGTGGCAAAAAAGGTATTAATTATTTTTTTTAAACATGTTATTACTTACGCAGTCAATACTTTAATCTATGATATTTAGCTATTGCTTGAGTATATCTATTGGAACAATGGCATATAAAAGTAAGGCTTTTGGCATTCGACAATAGATTTTGTAACCAACCAAAGATATTCAGCTAAACATTAATTCTTAAACTAAACACCACTTCTACAACCACACGATCGAAGCCCACAAAATCAATACGATCGATTATCCTACAACGCGCATATCTCAAAACCGAGTTACTTATTCAAACTAAACATCATCTGTCAAAGTAAAATTGAACCTTAACAGCCCCAAACTCTATTGAGCTAGGGTGAACCATAGAAAACAAAACCGACAGTTATTAATGACTTATAGAAAAATATTATTGCGTCTGCGTTTCCCTGCTTTTAAAGCGAAATAAACAGTGTGCAATTAAAACGCCAATAGCAGATTGATCGATTGATTGATTTGATTGAAGGAAGCAAAGTTATCAATCGTATGACGCTGATATGTCAACACGGTTTTAGGTGTTGATTCTGAGGCGATGGCTTTATTTATTTTCAGTATCTTTAGAACAAAGACGAACAGATAGGAACTGAATTCATGAGCCATTAAATAGTTACGATTTTATCAATTGCATTGAAAATTTAAGTCTTCTACTTAGATCCAATATTATGTTAGTATTATTTTATAGCCATTTTACTTAAAATAAGTCTTGGGTAAGTTGTAATAGGATTCTAAAAATTTTGTAGGCATTTGTTTGTACCAACTACCGTCGCGTGTTTTATAAATGTTGGTTTGAATTTCGAATTTCTTAATTAGATACCTACAGGAAATGGTGGTATAGATATAACAAAATTTATAGTTCTTTATTTTGTCAGATTTAGTGGAAAAATATATAAAGTTGAACATTTCTTGTTTCTTTATCTTAAATGCCTCCTAATTATAATTATTTAAAAATAAAAAACACTGAAAGTAGAGCTGTTCTCAATATTTGTATTTAATGGGAAGGCTTGTAAGTAAATTAAACGTATGATTCGATGTTAAGTTTAATTATAAAGATAACAAACTCTTAACAACTACAAGATGCATAATTATAAGCATTGTAGTTGATAATAGCTCGTCGTTATGTACTGTCTTATCTAGATTTTAGATTTAAATACAAGTTATCAATCATTTGAAACAATTCTAACTATCTAGAGACACAGAGACAATCTTTATTTTTTAACTAGGGAAACTATTCTTTTCATAAAATAAACACAGAATTTAATAGCAATATAGGAAAAGGACTCAAATATAGGACATAGGGACCTTATTTTAACATATAATTTTACATAAGTACCCAACTTTCCTATAGATTGGGTTCCGCAATTAAAATGGCGTCGCTGCAATGTCACATTGTAATTGGTTAATTATTATCAGCTGAGGGGGCGTGGCCCAACGTACAGAACGTCGTATGTACCCCACTTACCTGTGGTACTTACGACCTTGTATTTATTACCTGTAAGGTACTGATACTGTGTAAAGATAAGGCCTAACTAGGCTCAGTACATATTGGTATTCATGATAAATCGTAGGCGTTTATAAACCCGATGTTTACTTTACCACTGCCTACCGATTTACTGTCAAAATCTACAGAAACAAAAACCTACAATTAACTAATAGTCACTAGGAAATTACGTATATTTTGACACTTGAGTTAGTGAAGTAACGCAGTGCTAACACATCATTAAGTTATGATTAATGTTTCCATGACTCAAGGGAGTAAATTGGTAGGTGTTGGCGCTAATGCTCATTCAATTTCTAATTACGCGTTTTTATTCATTTTTTACACAATGAATTTAATAAATTTAAACATCCTTGGGGTGAATGGACTGGGGGAAATGCGTGAAGGTGTTAATGGTATTCCTGCAACATTTGTTAGGAATGATAATGACTTTATGTCTGCTATGGCATATGAAATTTTGTTTTATGGTATAAACATAGCAAAGGTTCAGTTACTTTATAATAAAATTTAATTTTTTGTTCTGACTGTATTTCCTCTTATATGTAGGTAATTATTTCAGTAATTATTGAGTACCCACTTTAAAAAATAAGCAGACAGTATTTTGACAGTCCTCTTCGACGTACCTATGTGTTACACTTTTTGACTCGTGAAATGTTTTGAAACACAGTGAAAGGCTTATGTAGACTATATCCAACGGCTTGCCAAACAATATTATTTGTTAAATGGAAAAGATAATCATGAGGCATAACTAGATATATAACAATAAACATTGCCCTAAATATGATAGAAACTATAAGTGATCTCACTGAATCCTACTAATACTTATTATGGACAAGAAAGTTTGTAAGTGTGGATGTATGGATGGATTTGGATGAAACTTTGCAGTAATAAACATCAGAATAACAAATAGAATACTTTTTACCGCGGGAAAACTTCTCATTCCTACGGGAAACCGGCTTCCACGCGAACGGAGTCGCGGGCGGCCACTAGTTATTAAAAAAAAGTGCTTTCACCGTCAGTATTTTTCGTACACCTACCAAGCAACCTTCTATTCTCTTAAAACTAGATAACTTGAAACTTATATTCGGTTTTCTTTTTAAAGCAAGGAAATACTACAAGTCTAAATAACAACTACAAACATTGATGCTAGAATTAAACTTAATGACTCATATTTTTAAGTAAGTAGTTGAACGAAAACGTCGAAATTATTTACCTAATACCATATGGGAACAAGTCTTTAATTAACATAATTTGGTTTTTATTAACTGCTAATCATTTAGTAAAACATTTTAATAGCTTTGATTAATTGTAGTTAACAAAATATTATAAAAGAATTTATTAATTGTGTAATCACCTAGTAGGTTTACCCAATGTCCTCTTAATATTAGTTTCATGAAATAATTTTCACAAGAGTCAAAACAGTTTGTTTTGTTTCAATTTCTATCAAAACAAACTGAAACACAAGATGGCTCGGCTAATAATAAGCTCTTCATCAACCCACTCTTGATGTATTAAAACAATATGTAAACAAGATCTCCTCCCTGCTTTCGGCTCATCATTCGACTACGATATTAGTCGGTGTCACTTCAGAACACCAGGTTTATACCACGATGTCTATCGACTAGACCACCGCCATATAAATCTCTCACCACCACAATCTGTATGGAGATTTCTTTCACCGCACCTAGTGGCCTTTATCTAGCCTTACAAATTGATAACTTCTTTCTGTTGCATTAAATTATAATCCAGCTGTTGTACACTTCCTTCGAGAAGATTCATTGCCTAATTGTCTAGTTGGTATTATGATATCATGCTCTATTCTTGGCCCTTGTGTTTTGCATACACGCGAGTGACGATGTGTTTGAATAAGTGCCTTATTATGTATACGGTTAATGTTTGGTGTAGTTTCTGTTTGTAATAATACAGTTGTATTCGTAACGGCGTCTTTAGAATGCAATTGTGTACAGTCTGTTGTTCGTTTTGTTACAATTTCACCGCAAGTGGTACTTTTAAGACAACACGGCTTCAAGCTTTAATATCGTTACAAAGCACGCCTGCTAATAAATCACTGACTTGTGTGAAATTCGCCAAATGTTTGCAAAAACGGCATGAGTTCGCGTGCATCTTACTCGAAGGTCATTTTGCATTCAATATTCAGAGCAGACGATTTTTTTCGCTCGTCTGCATCATTGTGTGAAAGAAAGGCTTTCGTCCCAAAGTCCCTTGTAATTAATCTACTAATGTGTCTTTTTAAAGTTTCTATTCTTACTTTTACTTTCTTTGAAGAACGATAATGACAGTTTTAGAATTTGAAAAATTTGCATGGCAAGGACCTACCACGGGCAGGTAGTGTCTCATAATCGGTCGATTTGTCTTATTGTCTGAGTTGTCGTTTATTTGTGCGCAGTGACCGCGACCATGCTTGAGATAAAAGTAATAAATTACATGAAACGGAAGGTCTCTTGTATCGTTCACCACTAGAGGTGTGGTTTCAAACATTTTCGAAATACCTTTTAATGCAAAAAGCAAAGTAAAAACCTCTTTGAAGTCGTCCGCAGCTCGTTCTATAAATCTGAACTATCTTAATGTGGCAAGCGATTATCAACTATTACAAACAGTTCCAAGTTAAGTTATAAATAAAGGCCGAGCTCTACGAGACTCATTTGACCAGATTTATTATAAAATTAATATTCAATTAGCTTTCCGCACATGATGCCGAAGCTTTGGGCGTGCGTGTTATTAAATTTTATTTATGGCATCATTTACTGGGCGATATTTTTTAAATTATTACTTGTTTTCAGCGTCCACAGTAATAGTATGACCATCAATTATGATGAGCCCTCTGTGTTAATACGTACTTCCTATTCTATGTTTATCCGTTCTTTGGTTTCGTATTGCAACATCCAATTCCTATTTTACTTCAAGACCTACTTCTACATTCCTTTGTTAAACATTGAACAAAGTTTATTTTGTTTTAGTTTTTAATGTTCCATATTCATATATTTTTATATAATATTCGTTCGATACTGAACCAAATTTTTAGTAACCAAGTTACGCTTGCCCATATACTTTATTTATGATGTGTTCGAAGTCAAAATAATTGCTTACCTGTTGAATGTTTAATGACAGAGTTTTATTCTTTATTTTTTAACTTAAACGATTTTTATTTCATGCTAAGATTATTAAAATTCACGACAGCGGGAAATCAAATTATATACCTTATTCAAGGTAAAATTTAGTCTGTATAATTTTAAGTATAATACCCACAAGTAAGATTCAAATTATAATTTTACGAAAACACGTTTAACAATCTAACAATCTAAAACAATAAATCCAAGTCTTTATCTTTTACTTCCACATTCCAACCATTCGTTCCTGTGTGGGTTAAAATGGCCATTATTAACCCGTAATAATCAATTATTTAACACCAATCTTACGATAAAACAACGACTAACGATTAAACAACGTGAATAAGCATATACTAAATCACGAAATATACTCCGGGGAAAATTTCAAAACAGAAATGCAGATAAACAAAAATAAATAAATAGTTTCCAACACGAAAGAAACAACTGCCGACCGGCAAATAGAAATAGATCATCAGAAAAAGCTCCAATAAGAATTTATCAAAGAGCGCGGGCGCCGACCGATACGCACCACTGCGCATGCGCGAAAAGATTTATTACATCTTATGTAAATGTGTACAAGATATTAGTGTCCTTAATATTTCTATGTCGTGATTAGACATTCAAGTGGAGAAATCAACTGCGCGGTTTTAACTGGATGCCTTCCAATCGGCCATCTTCGGGGCCCTTTATTATCTTAAGCTTTAAACATAGCCGAACCGGTACAAGTAAATTGGATTTTGTACCTGATAACCGGAACGTTCATTTAGGACTTCAGAACGGGGCTTAGTGCTCTCCAATCAGAGACCCGGCTTTCGCAACTCGTGATAAATGTGCTCTCTTATTGGATAACACTAAAATAGGTCGTAAACAGTATTTGTTACTTCAGATAATTTACTTTTGAAGAATAAAGCAACAAAGAACATTCATGAATAATTAGAAATAATGTAAATTAGCATGAACCATTTAAATTGTCACCGCAGGATATGCTAGCGACACTGCATTTATTAAATAAATGTGCTGCTATATTTTAAAACTATCGCAAAAGTTCATGCTAGTGAGCCAACTAAGTTAAGAATGCTATTCGATCTGAAATTATAGACCTTAGTACGAGTTAATAAGATTGAAAGTCGCGAAATAGATGCTAAATGTGGTTGGTGTGAATTTTGATGATAGAAGCAGGAAAGGTGATTTTAAATTTTGCGTCACCTTGCGTCTATCTGTCACTATTCGTAGAGAAATGGACAGGCAATATATATTCCAGTCCGTTTGTAATACAGGTGAATAATGGTTGATACATGAAATCATATTCTGCATCGCTGACGACAAATGCTTGAAATACGGAATTAATTTTAGATATAAACACATTTTCGAATGGCATTTAAGAAATATTTTAGGCTAGGTAGGTTCAATGTAAAGTGATTTTTATATGATATAGGTACATACTTATTCACAGAAACGACGTCAAAAAACCTATAATATACTGTTATTCAACATGATTAAAATTTCAAATGCAGCCAACCATCTTCGCTAAAGCACTAGAATTTAAATCAAAAATTCTAGATCAAAATTTAAAACACTAGGATTTGGATAGGTAAAAATTGATACAAAATGCTTTGAATAATGTGTTTTTCCAAATGTGACTGGATGTACTATTGATGACCTGTTTGTGAATGCACCACAATCCAGGATGCTGGCAGATGTTAAACATTTGCTTCACTTGGAAAGATTTTATTATAATGCCTCAGCAGGTCAAAATTATCATAATTTTTCGATTATATAAGTTTACATTGTCTTGAATGTTGAAATATCTGGACGCTTGTATTGATTTATAGCGCACTTTAACTTAACTAACTTCTACTTTAATATTAATTTTTTAACCGACTTCCAAAAAAGGAGGAGGTTCTCATAATCTCTCACAATTCAGACGGTTTTTTCTTTTTATCATTACACTTGATAATATGATAAAAGTACTATACTTAAACAACTTTTGCAGACAATGATTATGTACCTATATGATTTTGAATTTACTAATTTATATATAGAATTAGCTTGAGATTAAAACTTGACATCTCTTTGTGATAAAGAGCGCCTAGACACAGACAACTTAAATTTAAAATTCGGGATTCTCATCCATAGGTAATGCGATGTCATTCGTTTAAATTCGACCATGCAATATGTCTAGACTGAGGTAGACGGAATAACAATGAACCGTGACCTAGAATTGTACCTACTGATTTTAAAGCTACTGAGCCATTTCCATGTGAAGAATAACTGGAGGAAATGAAATACGTGTTGCAAATAACCAACATACAGACTGATGGGCTGTTTGAAGAGAAAGATCTTATTGTAGTTGGTTATGGACACTAGATTTATCACCTATATTTTGTATGTATGTTTTATGCAAAAAGGAAAGTATCATATTGATAAGATTCAATTTTGATCTAAACTTAAAAAGTTAAATTTAAAGTCAGATAATTTAAACTAAATAGAAACATTTAATCAACAGGTCCATATCTGAGAATTCGCATTCCAATTCATATGCCCTCGTATTGCTTCGATTTGTTTCGTTTCTGTACAAGGATTATGTTAAAATAATGCTGTCAGTCAGTTGTTTGTGCATCAAGCTGTCACTAACATTTCAATCGTGCAGGGTTTTTACCGCGGCCTCACTTTTCTTCTTTTATTTGTACCCAAAATCGAATATTTATACTTTCTTAAACATCTCTATTGACACAGGTCTGACATTCGACAGAATAAGGGAAAGTATTAAGCTCGCGTGTTGTATTTATTACTTTTTTGTGGGAATTAACGTCTTCTGAAGTATACATTTCGAGAGTTGATATATCAGTCATATCTCTGGACGTAATGATCATTTATACATCAGCAATTTCTTAATCGTCTCATTAGAGGTGGTGTGCTTAAAGATATTAAACAAATGAGTAGTGTTTAATTTGGTAGACACACCCGAGACGGGCCTCGTATCGATCAAGAGGTTCTGGCTAGTGGCCAAGAGAAGCAAGTGGTGGGCCGCACCGCCGACACGCCGTGACAGGTGCGGCACGCAACCCATGACTCGCGCGCTGCCTGCCATGCGCCCGTCATGCCTGTCGCTGCTCCGATTTAAAGATCTGTCACTAAACTCTCAAACGTCAACGAATAAGCTTGCCAGCGAGATGCTGTGAGAAAATATTGTTGTCATATTCAAGAATTCTTAACTTGATTATTTAAAATCATATCAAAATAGATTGCAAATAGTAGGTATCCGAGATGTAGTATTATCATTGGCATGCTTTGAACTTCGGTTATGAATCAAAATAGTCACTTTAATAGTGTCAATGTGGTGAGAGGTGCGACATAAATTAGAAAAAATGGGACAGCACCACAATATAAATCAAAATTAATTGCGAACTAGCATTGGTTTACTGAATAGAAATCTTGTAGCGATTCAAGTATGTTGTCGCGGGTTGTACATCACAATCGAACATGCGTGGCAAAACACGAAGTCCATCGAGCCAACTATTTATTGGCTCTCAAACGGACTCAGTTCTAAATATTAACATGCCTTGCGTTTGTGACGAAAATAATTAATTACTACTTGCCAAACTTATGCAATGAATCCGAGCAGTTGAATATCTGGTAACAAATGTTGATTTCTGTTTTCTGCAATTCCAGGTACAGTCAATGCCAATGGAGAGACAAAACGTCAGCGGACATCCTACACGAGATATCAGACTCTAGAGCTTGAGAAGGAGTTCCATTTCAACCGATACCTGACGAGGAGGAGACGAATCGAGATCGCGCACGCGCTCTGCCTCACCGAGAGACAGATCAAGATCTGGTTCCAGAACAGACGCATGAAGTGGAAGAAGGAGCACAAGATGGCTTCAATGAACATTGTGCCATACCATATGAATCCGTATGGCCATCCCTACCAGTTCGACCTTCACCCGAGTCAGTTTGCCCACTTGTCCGCATAGGATCAGTGGAATTTTTCGAACAGCGGATAACTGATTTATTAAACTAAACAGTCGCTCATTTATTTAATGAAGTTGCATGTAACACTTGACGATCTTCGGAACGTAACGTGTTACAAGTAACTAGACTGGATCAGTTATTCGCTGTTTGAAAAATTTATCCTTGTGTAGAGCTATTTAATAAACTTTTGAATGACACTATAGTGACATTAGTGATACTGGTACAAGTGTTGGTGACAAAACAACGCGAAGTGAAAGCAGTGAAAGTGGGAGACCAAACTAAAACACTCTTAAGTATTTAATTAAATTAATTGAAATGAGATAATTAATTGATTGTAAATTTTAGGACACAGAATTCTTATTAATAAACTTAAAATGTGTGAAATTAAAAACAACTCAGGAGATATTCTGCCTAGTCATAAGATATGAGTGAAAAAACATTTGGAGTTATAAAATTACATTTTAATGTAAGGTTCTTGTAAAAATTAACTTATAACTGTACAACCGATTGTGTTTAAATTAAAGATTCAAATTGTAAAATACAAATTCGGAATAGTACAGGGAACGCAAATATTGATAAATGATCAATTTCTTTACTTCAAAATCAAGAAATACCTTAAAGTAAATTAATTAGATACTTATGATTAACTTAAAGACGGCTTGAAAAAGCGCTGTGAACCTACTTGTGGTGACGTAAGCTCATTATCAATAAATATAATATGTGAATAAATAGATGTAATTGTTCTTAATGTTGTACATAGAAGTTTGTAGTCTATCGTAGTAGTTACTATAAAAACTTTAATATATTACATTATACTTCCCGAAGAACTGTTTTATGTTCCTGCCTTTAGTTGTAAATAATTAATTAATTTTATATTTAAATAACAAAAGGTTATTGTATGTAGTTTTGCGTAGAAATAAAGATATTTCTTACTTCCACCCGCCAATTTTGGTACAATTAAGTAAAGTAATGACTTACTAAGTAATAAAAATATTGAATGTCGTATTTGTAATGTACTTAACATTAAAGCTAAGGGAATCACTTCTTTATATTTCTTGATTTGTTCACTTCATTTATTATCTGTTATTTATAATTATTTTCAATAATTGATCAAGTTCAACTGTGATATTTTGTTGAATTTAGTACTTGTCTCATTGCGTTTCGATTTTAACTTTTACACCAAAATCATCATTTTCTTTCATGTTTGATTTGTTGTTTTATTTATTGTTTGTAAATATCGTAAATTAACTATCTACTAGCAATATTCAAATGTACAATTCTAGTTCTTGTAACTTATCGTGTTTATAATTTTCGTTATGGAATTCTATTAGTGCAATAGGAAAACGTAATGTTCAGTTTCCTTTTCCATTCGAAATTTCGTCCTTGATTTGTAAAATATTTCCTCGTCTATTGCTTACGTTATTTCTTTTTAATTAAATATAAAATGTTTATCGTTCATTCCAATTTAAAAATGAAATCTCTAGGGAAGTATTCTACAGTTAAATTATTGTATTGTACGTATTAAGATGTATTAAATTTGAAAATTTTTGGTGAAGATAAAAAAATAAATCATGAAGATTAGACTTGGGTTTTATTGCCACTGTTTACTATCTAAGTTAGAAAGTGTACGAATTTTATTAATAACTTCTGTTATAGCAAGAGAACCAATAAGTAGATTTGCCTTATTTCAAGTCCTAGATAAAACTCCAAAATCGTGTAACCTTTGCATGTTAAAAACTAACTTCAGCACCTTTAAAAATTCGAAGAAATTTTAATAGTAAAATCATTCCCTTTTCCCAAGTTTATCCTCTAACTCGGAATTTGCGAAAAATACACCATCAATTGGTTCGCAAGCGCCAGCTAGACGCCCGGGCTCGTTCCTCTGATGGTTGTATTGAAACATGATAAATGATAACGGTACCAATGACGTGACAGGCGGACCTGCCGCGAGGGCACCACGTGCCTAACAAAGACTGTCGAAAAATGAACGGAACCTTAGTTTTGTAGGCTGACGTATCGAACGGACGATCAATCATCTGGTGGAGGCTGGTTTGAATATTGCTAGGGAAACTGGGAAGCCTGGAAATGAAAACAGAAGAGGCGATGCTTAGCCAAACTTACTAGATTTAAAATACATGGAGAGAGAACCTAAGTGTTCTAAAGAAAACACACAAAAAATGTTTCCACAACATAGATTGTTGTGGAAACCTTTTCATCCTACTCTTTAATCAGCAATCATTGAAAGTCCATGATTTTCAATAGAAATAATTCCATTTTGTCTAACCATTCAAACTACCTAAGCATCCCACCCGTCTATACACACTCTTTATCGCAAATACCCCGACATTGTCGCACAAAAGTCGCAGCGGGCAATGAAAAATGATTTGCAGCTCGGAACGCACCTTAATGCTGGGTATCGCGCGATCGCCCAGTGCTCCTCAAATCAGATGGACAGGCTCACATTAATAATAATTATAAGGCAGCGTCCATAAGGAGTGGTAAGGAAGCAAATCGATTGGAGCTTGATTGATGTTCAACTGTTGGGCAGATTGCAAGGGTTTAAGATCGTGAACTTAGTTGAATAACTGTGCAAATTGGTAAACAAACGTTTGGTTTTTATCCGTGATATTGTTCTTGGGATGTGGTTTTAACGCCATTGTAAGGTCAAATGCATCTAGGTAAGTTGCAATTCTTAAAAGAAAACAAATTTAAATTTTCTGTTATAGAATAACTATGAGCGGCATCTTGTAGCTCACTTGTGTTTAATTGTTTTCCATTTTGAAAAGAATATCAAAACTTTACTCCACGATTTTTTATTTATCTAAAATTTTCTAAATGCTTACTGTTATTTCCTTAGGTATATTTTATCAATACCAACGCTGGCATTATCAAATATCCTTCTTAATATTAGTCACTACTTTGCAGATTACTTTTAAAATAAAAGTTATTACCGTGGATGCCGCCCTAGTTATTGTAATGTAATACTCCGCAGATACACATCACCGTATGTGAACCTCGCTTTATATAAGGCAAACAATATGAATTTTTAAATATTCCATATTGGTAACACGTATCAGAATTTATAATACAACGGGGCATCTTTTTCCCAGGAAATATGTGAATCATTACGTAAAGAGTAATTTTTTATGTAGGTACTATTTATTATCATATTTTCTTAGGAAATTTATTGACGATCTTTTAATACTTATATTATATTATATAAACGTAAAAGAAATTTTTGATGACCTTTACACAAACATCAAAATTGATAATATTTTGTTTTCCTCCTTTATTTTTTTATCTGCTTCTACATAATGATCATTATGGCAAATAGTTATTTTACAAAGAACTTTTATATTAAAAAATACACCTTATTTACCTGCTTACAATTTCAACAAATCTAATAGAAGAAAAAAAATCCTTCATCTCTACAAACCTAAGAAACGCACGCTAACACCTTCTATAAACGACATCTTACTTATACTCTTAAAACTTAAATATACAAACTAAAAAAGGTACGCTAGGACTACGACAGAATACACTACGAAATACTTTCCAAAACGTTACGTAGCACTCCAACGTAAAGGCAACAGCGCGCCGAAATAGTTTCCCCTGTAAAGTGTAGATGGCAGCACTAACTGGTCAATTTAAAGTGTCGGCAAGACGCAGAAGAGCTCCTGAGAAAATATCGAAGAAAAACTGAAATATCGACGAAAAAGACATGGCAAGGCATTTGGTAAGTAAACTTACATCTAGTTCATCGAATTAGATAAAATAAATAGTATTTTTAATGACTTTGAAAAGTTGTGACTCAAAGGTGCAAGTGTCTTGTTAGAATCATCGATCGCGGTCTCCGTACGGCGAAGACAGTCTGAATTTATGTTATTATCGTTTTTTAAATATGTTTGCTTACAGAAGCAGTATAGTACATAAAAACACTAATACCTAATCATAATTTAATTAAAAACAAATAATGTAAAAATTTTAATTTCTTTGTAAAAATAAGTAATTTTGTTTTGTTCTACTCGACGATAGATGGCGCTGTTTGCACTGCATCTTAATGCGATACTAGCGCCACATGACGTCTGCGTTTATTTGGTAAAAGCTTTCGCTTGATTCAAAAGCTCAGCCACAGTCAAGAGCAGACGCTTCTGCCGTATTCTATAAAGATTAGTTTAGTTTTTTGTTAAATATTGTTATTCTCTACAATGAAGGAGTGTTTACGGTAAGTTTTATTTTTAATATTGTTTTAGATAAGTACGTAAATTAAAAAAATATTCTTGCATGAGTTGTTGGAAAGATAAAGAAAATACATAGCGCTGTAATTTAAATAGTTACATAGATCTTTAATATATTTAAAAATATGGAAATAGATATAACTATTCTATTAAGTTTGCGGTATTATTATGAAACGAAATACCTACTATGCAAACTCTTATTAAATTGTGTAATAAATTTACCTAAAAATTAGGCCTAGCTCTATATGTAACATATCCGTTTAGAAATTTAATGTGCAATTTTGAATCAAATGTTTAGGGTTTTTACAAAATACTGATTTTTAATATGCTACTAATATTATAAACGTGAGTTTGTTAGTATGTATGGATGTTTTATACTCTTTCACGTAAAAACTACTGGACGGATTTTGATGAAACTATGCAGTAATATAGTTTATACATCAGAATAACACATAGGGTACATTTTACCGCGGGAAAACTTCTCATTCCCACGGGAAACTGACGTCAACGCGAATGGAGCTATTGTGTTTAATGTTATTTACCATTTCATTGATTTCTTGGTTTTCGCCTGCGAACGGAGTCGCGGGCGGCTACTAGTACCTAATATTTCCTACTGTTTCGTAGGTAAATTACCTATTCCTACTGACATTGCCCAACTCCAAAAAAAAGCGAATTCATTATTGATTTAGTTCGTTGCGTACATAGTTACACCTTATTTATATCGACATTCCTTTAGCATTATAAATATATTATACCCGTGATTATTTGCTAAGCCCTTAACACCCTGCTTATCAGTAGGTAATCCATTAAGCGAAACCTTTAAGTAAGCTTTGAAAATTACCGTCTTCCCTACCAAAGCTCCACATTAGCTTTATAATCCAATTTATATACTAAATGCCGAGCAAATACCATGAGCCCTTCGAAAGTTCGTTCTCAGAAAGCGGGTCTTTACAAAATCTTATTAAACAATGTATTTTAGAGTCGATATAAGAAAAAATTAACGCGTTCGACGCAGGTAGCCCAGTATCAATAGTTTGTTTGGAGGTCGACGGAAAAAAAGAAAAAAGGGCAATAAAAATGGCTGCCACAAAGGTGCCTTTTGCGCATGCGTCAAGTTTGGGATTTGCGCAGATTGGCCGGCATTGTTGCTATGGGAGAGTGTGGGAAAAGAAACGGTATATTTTGAATAAAGTATATTCGAACTGAACGAAATTTAATTCCTAGAAACTCTTTTCAATTGTTTAGGAATATTGAATTGAATCAGTGACAAATCATTATTTTAATGTCTTTAATTAATCTAATACCTTACAAAGGTATTATATTCAATATATTAAAACACTTGTAATAGTAAAACCTATTTATACTTGGAAAAAACTACAATTAAACCAAACAGCAAACTGTTACATTCAAAACGGTTGCCCGTCAGTTGCGTTGCAAGGGGAGCATGTTTAAATTGAAATTCCTTTTTTAAATTCACCAATAGGGGGAGGGTAGCGTGCCGATTGGCCCTGCGCGGCCGAGCGAAATAATCCGTTTGATTGACGTGGGCTACAATTGCATTCGTGCTGACGTTTTTTTATTCAATATCATGATATGATACCTAAGGATAAGTATTCCACTGACGCGATAGCCTGAACTTACCATTAAAAAAAAAACAGAAAAAGTGAGGAAAAAAAATAAAAAGGTGTACATATGTATTACAATAGAGTTGCGTAGTATTATTTTAGATCGTGTATTGAGTCAGCGGTGACACCATATGGCGGTCGCGAAGGCACCGGACGGAGTTCGTCACGCCGGTAAAGGTGATTCCACACATATTATATTATAGGGATAAAACACTATTTTATTATTTTATAAAAAAACATAAAGACTAGTAAAATACACTTGGAAATTACGAGGTATTGCTAGGTAAAAAAGTGACAAAAAAAAAACCGATTGTTTTGTCTACCACCTTAACACCGTACCTACTCTACTATTTTACTCGTTACAGAAATGCTTATTGTTATAATTTTGTTAAGTGATGTCTCAATAAATAATTGATAATAATCATTCTACAAATAAATTGACAATGTGGAAGTAAACTTAGGTAGATATTTTAAATAGCTTTCTAAGTCCCTATTGAAAAACTATTGATTTTCAAGCCTAAATTAATAAAAATAACAAGAATATTACCCAGTAATTATTTTTTTAATTATTTGGCAATTATAAAAAAAACACTCTATAACATAGGGAATGCGTGTAAAGATTTATGCAGTCACGTATTTCACCGAACTCAATTGCCTTCTAAAATAGCTCAATCGGGTTGGGCTATTTAAAGAAACTATTATAAACACGTCTTTAGCTCCAACCAGTTTAGTAAATTACGTCACTCAGCGTACCTCTTATTAACGGTTTCACCGTCAATGAACAGACAAATAAATGTTTAAACAAAATATAAGCGTACTCTTATAGTATTACACAACATTGTCGTGCAAAAAGGTTTTGTTAGAAAACAATTCAAAGTCTCAATTTCAAATGTGTGTTCGATCACGAAATATCAATAAGGTTCGAAATTTGAAACATGGAATTTTGTTTTTTTTGGCGTTGGCACAGTTAGTGTATAACGCTAGTATCAAATGAGTTTATATTTGACTTATAAAGTAATGCTTCGAGACAAAGGGTATGTGTGGATTCGGGCTGTTACCAGTTCTCGAGCCTTATTTGGTTAGAATTGTTTTTCTTTGCGTTCCCACGATGCAAGTCGTGAGGTGTGCTGATGAGATAACGAATGCCCTTTTTAAACGTTAGCAAGTATTAAGGTAAAAGTGTTTAGATGTATAAAGGTACATACCTACTAATGCTTGAACTTTCTTACTCTTTTTAATAAAAACATTTTTTTTATTAATTACAGGTTGCCAAAAAGTCAGTCAATATTAATTGACTTCATTAGTAAACATGAAAATCAAATTATTTGTTACTAACCTGATAAATGCCGTTGTACTGCGTAGGTCGATAAATATCCAGATACTTCTTATTCCTTTACCAGCATCAATTTTATTTCCCAACTCCATTGTTGTTCACTCACTGCTCCGCTTCTGTCAGATACTTTCTTTCTTTTTCTTTTTTGCTACAAATTGGTCTATTTAATAACTTCTAACTGGCAACGGCCCTATCTCGAGGAGCCAGGCACAGTAGGGTGAGGTTGGTAGGTCGGGTGTGACGTAGCTTGTCGTCAGGCGCGCCGCGACCCGCGTGGCAGTATCCTTAGAGGTAAGCGAACCATTCGAATTCCGAACTATTAGAATTATTTCTTTTTTTTTGTTCCAGCCAGTTATAGCTAAATTTTATATACAACCTTTTATTTTGCTGAGTTTTTTTTAATAAGACCAGTTATTAATATTTTATTAAATTCTCTAAGGAAGAGTTTTTGCATTTCGAACACGTAGTGTTTTTATGTGGGTGTTACGTGCCGTCCACCCTAGATGTTGTAATAAATATTCAGAAGGCATGCACTTACATAGTTTTAATGGAAATAACCTTTATTTTTTATTGCGCTAAGTGTTAGAATAGAAGAAATTAATGGTTTGCGAAAAAGTTATCTTGTAAATTGGTTACTTAAATTAGTCGCTTTCACTTTTGCTGGTATACCAAAGGAAACATGGATATTAAAAAATAATTTTTATTGCTATAAAAGTAGTTAGTTTATTTTGTTGCCAGTTTTTACAACAACTTTTACTGGCCGTTTTAAAGGTATCATAACATTTGTGTTATTTTGTGATAACATTAATTGTAATTAAAAAAAATTGGAAGGTGCTACTGTCCCGGCTATTTCTACAGTTTCACTATGTTTCTGTTTAAACGACCGAAAAGGCAGACTTATTACTCACACCGAGACCTAAGATTAAACGCTATATGGTCGACAACGCTCTACATCTTAATGCAGGAGTTTAAAGGCGTTGGTAACCACGTACCTTAAAGTATAACTACCTACTCGGTTTGTCGCCTTATTACATAAAGAAAAATTATGTCAGTATCTTGCACGCTAAAACACACCTTTTAAAAACGATTGCTACGTTTATGTCCCATGTGCTATAATTAATTAGCGTATTCAGCCATTTTTCTTAATTCTATCTTTTTGATCTAAAAAATAAGTATTTTTAATACAATTAAACTTCATAAAAAAAGCATCTTATGTCCCAAATCTAAATTAAAGTCCAAATTAAATTCCATAGACAAATATTTGATATAATTTTAGAGTAACGTTTATAGCGTATTTGGAGTCTGCGCCATGTTCTTTGTCAATAATCGCGAGTCTACTGCGCATGTGCGAGACACAGGCTTACTGTTAATATGAATCTGATTTATTTTTATGAATGTTAATGTGTTACGAAAATGAGCCTTCGAAATGTTCCGTTGGGAGGGACCCTTATTTTGTAGGTATTCGTTTTTATTTTAGTTTGGATAAAAAATATAACGGAAATCAAATTTTAGGGGTTACTTTATATTTCTGATTCTTGTTATTTCTTGATTTACTTTAAGCAGGTATGTAATTTGAAAAACAATAATACAACTATAAACGTTAAGGGCCTATTAACTTGTTATTTGATATTTAAAAGTACATAATTATGTACAACTCATTATATAATTTATAAATATATATTAATTAACAGTTTAACATTTAAAATTATCCGTTGGAACTCAAGAAACGAACCGTTAAGCTTCGCGTGTCATAACGTTATTAAATTTAACGATATAACTTATAAGGTAGTTACTTTCTGAGTTATTTTCATTGTCATTTTGGCTCCGAAACTTTATTAGTGTACGTAAGTAAATAAACAGTTTTATTCCAGAATAAAACTTTCAGATGGCGTGTTGTTGCCTTTTTATCGTTAAGATTTTTTTTATTTATTGTTTTTTTTCCCTAAAGTTTGCTTTATCTGTGAGGAAACGGAAGTTGAAAAATTAGTTTGTTTTACCCACGAAGGTACACAAACTTTAAAGTTGAATGAATACTTTTCTATTTTTAATATTCGTGTTCGTAAGTCACAAAGTAAATAATTAATATGTATTTAAGTAGCAGATATAGGATATTAATTGGTAAACGGTCGTATAAACGTAAATTGATATGTTTATGATAGAACATACCTAAGTTAATACTTACATTATTCAACAAAATTTAAATAGATGCAAATAGCAAAAAAACTTACGTCAAAATTGTTAGCTTTTTAGATCTAAAGAGATCTACTTAGATAAATTCTATCGTTATTAATATGCGTTGATATACAGTCAAAAGAAACCATTTTATCAACACACATAGCTAACTATTGGCTATGTTAGTTATGTATATGTTAAAGAATGAAATAAAAAACTTTGTCTTCTTATTCATTTTATTCTAATACCCAATTCAATTTACCGTACACCATAAACTCTTTATCATTTACCATCATAAATCACTTTTTAAATTTTCCACATCCCAAAGCTTTTAAAATAGGCTGATTAACGTTAAACATTGATATAATATCGTTAACCCAAATAACGTGTAGCTAAGATAATCCCCCATATCTTCTTCTTTAAACAAAACCTTATCTAGAGCTACCTGTAATGACAAACAAATTGCCTTAATCTCAAGTGATATGATATTATAATGAGCAAGTAAACAGTGATAACAGCTTCCGTAGATTATATGAGTCTCGGGAAGAAATAATGGGGTAAAGATTTTAAAATATGTTTTTTTTTGAGAGAGCCAAGAATACTAAAAATCATAGATGAAAGATGTTGCAGATGATGCACTATAGTTTGGTTTCTTTTACATACGCACCCTATTGCAATTAATTTTATATTTAAATTTTAGTATTTTAAAACCATTGTAATTGCAAAGGAATGCTGAAGAATAATGTTAATAGTCGATAGTTACCAATTTTTTTAGTTTATTGTATAAAATGCATGCCATTTCGACCAACTTAAAGTTATTTGATTCATATTTTTCTAGATCTACACCTTTGTATTACAACAAGGTTTAATGGATGTCTTCATGTATCAGTTTGTTTTGATGTTTCCGGCAATATTTCAATATATGGATCCGATCGAATCGTAAAATGTTTTATTGCTTACGCAAGCAGTATGGTAACTAGGAGGGCACAGCAACATGTGTGGCTTTTTCCTTACAAAGGTGATTCGGAGGATATCCAACCTCTTCCGTGTTTTGTTTTATGAATTATTCCAACCTTTTTTATATTACGCCTTCTTGATGGCATTGCCATTTTATTACCAGCCAGTATTGCTTAGATGTACAAAAAGGTTATGCTATTCTAAAATGAAATTCCGTCATACACTACAAATTCTACCAACATCTTGTAACTATTTGAGAGACGGCCAACGAGCAATGTGGCAAAAATGTCGTTCAATTTATGCTTGAATTTTAGTCCCGTGTCTGGTCCCTTTTTGTTGGCATCTGCAATCCACTCGGCGGCCCGAAACTCCAGACAGCTCCACCCTAAACGCTTAGACGTGATTCCTATTCTTTCGCTCGCCGTCAGATTTAATATGTTTATCTCTGTCTAATAATTTCAACAAGCGGGAGTGGTTCGCCGTCCCGTTTTTGCAAAGGGGTTCGGATTGTTCTATCCTTTGTGAGTCGTGTTAATTCGTGTGTTTCCGCTTCCCACTCGGAATGCCGCCATGTTTGGCGGGATGTCAAGTCTACGCCAGTTTGGCGCATATCAGGATGGGCAAGGTCGTTGTTAATTGTAAAATCTTAGTAAAAATTTGCATTTATTTGCGATCTACTTCTTACAGATATTGATGTGTTTTTTATTGTTTTCAGATGCGAAGTGTTCAGATCAAGGATGTTCTTCTCAGCAGTGTCTGCAATCTCAGTATCGGTAAGTTTAAATTTGTCTTTTACTGACATTATTCAATTTAGTGCTATTGTTAGAATTCTATTCAATTTCTTAGTACACTTCAAAGATGAGAAAGTTACCTAAAATATCTACAAAATTACTGATCAGCTGAAAACATTAACTGTTCTTATTTCTACGAATCAATATTACCTTTCGTTTTTTTTATTTAATTAGGGCAGTATTAAAGTTACACAGCTGTTAAAAGCGATTAATCTTTTTAATGTACCAATTAAATATAATCAACTCACCTAAACAAGTAGCAATTGATTTATTTTTACTTTTTCTATAAGTACCTACCTTCTATTTCAACAACAAATTAACTACAAGAGCAATGATTGTTTTATAAAAGAAGAGTTTCATATGATTTTATAATACCATCATTTTATGTTTCTTAAATATTTATATTTCCATACCAAATAAATAGGTATTCATCTCGTTACCTATCTACTAGTTTTTTTAATCTATTACCGTCGAGTCAAGATTTAACCTTACTTCACCAAAGATTTTAAATGCTTTAAAAATATGTATAACATTGTAACATAGCTGTGAGATTTTGTGGCAATAAACAGATGCATTGTAAAAGAAGCGTTAGACAAATGGACAAGGAATTCTTAGACAAAAGCCGAGTGTTCGGCTTCGACAAAGCTTGAGCGATAATTGCCAGCTCACAATGAGCAAACATTCTGTATAATGCTTTTTTAAACAAAATTAAACAAAAATAATACATCCTTTAAATCTCGCGATAAAAGATTTTTTTTAAATGTTTAAAAAATTGCGAATCGGTAGTTTTACAAGCATACTTTAAATCAATATTAACTCAATTAGTACATCCCTAAAAGAATTTTCTACTGCATTCATAATTGCCATAATTTGCCTATTATCACATTTACAATTTCCTATGAATTTCATTTGAATGAATCTAGAATGTTTATCTTCCGTGGCTTGTATGCCGGTGTAAATGGGCTACAATTAGGCAAAGCAGACTAACAAAATGTGTAAATGGAGCAATTACCGATGGTGTATGTAGGCTACCTTACAATTAGTGGGCTGCTAATGGTTTTCATCACCGATAGTTTCAAGCGATGCGCTGTGAGAGACAGCATCAGAGTGAGCTCGCCTCTCGAACGGTTAACATCGTTTTCAAAATTCATAATTATTTTTTTGTTTTTGCATTTTTATTTTTTGTTTTTATTTGTTTATGGCCAGCAAGTGGATTGTTTTAAAAAGTTTTGTTTTATTTTATTTCAGTTTCAATTATTTTCGGTTCGGATGATGCTTATCATTGGATTATTTTGGTGAGTTACCTTTTTTATTTTTGTGTTTTTCTCACTTTTTTCCTGCTATTCATATATTTACATAAAATCATGCATGCATGATTTTCCTTTGAAAAACTGAAAGAGTATTTAAATGCGCTCCGATCTTCCGGCCCGATATGCAAAGCAAGGAAAACATTTCCGTTTTCTAACAAAACATACATTACACCGACATAGTGAATTTTCCATGAATTCCATTAGAAGTTTCTAAACTCCTAAATAAAATGTTATCTAGTTAGAACAACTAAACCAAACAAATAAGAAATCTTGTTAGTAGTCGTGATTAATTCTGTACAAAAGCTACTTCACAAGACAAAGAGTAATAGGTGGCACATTAGCTAGCTGCTACTAACACTAATGAAATACCTTCGCAAACTCAGTTTAGCAACTAGTGGGCTAAGCACAAAACATATTTGTTCAACAGCTGCTTAGGAACAAGGCGGCCACAGTAAAATGGCCTCTGTGTGTATGTGCTTTAGTTGGTGTAGTTGATATCGAGGGGAGGTCTATGGTAGTTGGTTGGGGTCTGGGCCATTCATTCGTCCCGGGTCGGGGGCGTGCTCGCGCGGTCGGCGCCTGCGCGTCCCGTGACCTATTTGCGATCGTAGCGCCCGACCCCGATCTTGGCGAATCAACGGCTCCCAGACTTGGTGACGCGCCGCCGCGTACCAAAACCTCGATATAGTCATTTGCATCAAAAATCGATTCCACTGTCACGATCATCGCATCGACACATATCGAGGTCGCGAGACGTCCAACGTTATTAATCCAATTTCCAGAATTAGACGTGGAGGTTTTTTTCTGTTTTATTACTCATAAATATGGTTGCTGTTTGTGTTTGGTGTTAACGCGTGAGTCACTGTGATGTAACATCTGCGAATGCCGCCTATTAACGTGTAGTGTCTTATGTGGAATATTGATTCGGCAAATTGCTACACTGTGTAGTGATAAAATGTTTCCACTCCAGTCAGTGTTCTTTCTTTAGCCTTGACGGGTGACACAGATTAGTCGCTAACAGTAGTGCAAATATAATGACCTCACCTGTCGACAATGTTTATTTTTTGGTGCTCGGTTATAATGTTCTGGTGAATTTACTATGATTGATTATGACAGTTCAGCTACTGTAGTAGGAGTTTACACGCTTAATAAGGGAACTCATTGTGTGGCAGGTTGTACCGAGTGATTTTAATTCCATCGATATAAATATGTCACGTGTTGTCATCACTAAATAACTAGAGTGATGGATCGGTGAAGTTTGTTTTACAAGTTGTTTTTTCTTTTATTTTCAGGTCATAGCTGGCATCGGTGTCTCGGGTGTTTCAACATTAGCTTCACCACTTCAAAGAGAAGTTTAATTCTTATTTTATTTTTATAAAGATTTATAAATATAAATTAAATCTGTCCATTTTCGGATAAAAATATTAAAAACTTTACTATTTTTATATCTATTCTTTATTAAATTCAATTAATTTTCAATATAATTTCTACCCAAAAGCAGCCTTACCATAAAAATTTAAGTTGCATGAGACATCCCACATATTTACAACGACAAACTACAATTTTCTTCTATTTTAATTTAAAAAAATTGTCCTTCTCATTCCAGGTAACCACCACAAGCTGAAATACATTGAACAGTCGTCGTACATGCTTCATGTATGAAACAAAATGATGTGTAAAGCATCATACTAGTGCCCTACATCTACCCTGTAGATCCGAATTTGTTTGAAGTGAGGCGACAAATTCGGTTCTAGAGAGGTTTGTGTGGTGCATGCACTGCAACGAACACACTGGACAGAAACAGAAAACATAGATATTATAAGATTGTATCCTTAGCTTAATCCGTTAAAATGTGATACACATAAAAAAAAAACTTGAAGACTCTATGAAGAGAAGAAACAGTTTGATCAATCGTGAATAGTTAAACCTTAGTTGACATTATTAAATGTGTATTTAATTAATGTTCACAAATGTAACCTCATAACGTTATTAGGATGATCACATTTGCTACATATTAGAAGTCAAAACGTATAAGCACAATAAGTGCAGAATAATAATTTCAATAAAACAATAACATGAAATGCAAACTGTCAAACAAACTATTAGACTACTATGTTAGTATAAATTACCTTTAACTAACATTTACAACTCTACTTTGTTATTTTTGTTAGTTCTTGCATTTAACAAACGTAACAGTAACAGTATTCCTACAAACTTATATGAAGTTAGGTATATATTCTTCAATGTAATACTTTATAATATTTTGTAGGTTCTACTATATTACTTTAAAATAAGACTGTTTGAAACTACCTCTAATTAATTTCAGTAAAGTCATAGCTTCTATGTTATAAAAGTTAAACTTTTTGTTAGTACTAATCATAATAATTATAACTCATGCTTCACGATTTAATCTTCTTTTATCGGGAGTTAATTTTGTTTCTACTTTAAAAGCAAATTAGTATTTACTAATTTACTTTACATTGTTGTAATCTATGTTTCAAATAATTTGTAACTAATTTATTTTGTAAAAATGCCTTTCAGTAATATGCAATAACCTATTTGATGATAAGTAACGAACAGAGGCGTTTACTACTTATTTGTACCGCCTCTGATTTGTTTTGGATAGGTTATGAATATTACTGAAAACTAAATAAATAAAGACTATGAAACTTGATCAATTTATTTATTGATTCTTTTTTGACAGCGGACCCCCTGATGGTTAAAATTATATCACCTAAACATATGAACTGTTTTCCATGAAGTTATTTGGTTAACGTTAGCTTGATCTAATTATATCTTATATAATTGGCAGTAACAAACTGACCGTTGTATATACCTTAGTTATATATAACTGTGTTACAGTAATATCGGCAAATTCTTAACCTAATAGTGGCTTACAAATATAACTTTGTGTGTGTAAAGTTTTAAAGTTACTTCCAATTTCTTGTTCTAAACAAACTTTCGCGTACATTACTAGTGAGAACTTTGATTTTAATATTAAATTCAGTCCACACTTTTGTATCACTACATAGTATAAAACAAAGTCGCTTTCTCTGTCTCTATGTATGCTTAAATCTTTAAAACTGCACAACATAGAGCACATAGAGTGATTGAAGAGGAAGGTTTGTATGTATGTAAACATAGTACTTATAGGGAATGAGGTTTTATTTCGAATTTAACGCATGTGAAGCCACAGACAAAAGCTAGTACTTTTATAAATGTAAATAATCGAAATTGTCTGCACCGTAAGTGACTATAAAGTTAATAAAACCTAACGGAGAAGCACTACTCAGTTTTTCTTTAAGCAAACTCTTGGGCTCTTTAGCTTATGTGATAGATAAAATAATACCCTAACTTAATTTCATTTAATCTATAAAAAGAAGCATTATAATTGTAAGAAATAACTCATTATGCTTCGGTGTTATTTCGATTTTTAGTTGTGCTACTCGACGATAGATGGCGTTGGCATAGTATCTACAAGCTTTTTGAGCTTTTCACTGCAATGATGCAAGGTGGTAAGCGTCTAGTAGATGGCGTTACGGTTATTGAATCTTAAACCACAAAGTACATTTTATATATGTTACGGCTAATACCCGAAGTGCGGCTACACCTAGTTTTAGCCGGTTAGAACATCAATAGGTTAGGTTAGTTAGGTTACTTTTTTGATACCACCCAGAAAAAGGAGTCCCGGGACTCCGTCGACTCATGATTGAAGCCAGTTTTTATATACATAGGATTAATTTTTTTTACAGTTTTCCATACAAAAAACACTTCTTACCGGCTAAAACTAGGTGTAGCCGCACTTCGGGTATTAGCCGTAACATATATTCTTAAACTACGTGAACAATAATGCAAGCACTTTTGACACAAAACGCTGTCAAAACGCGAATAACTAAGTAAATAATACGAAATTTACTGGGTAATATTTTTTTTACAAATGCATTGCCTTATTGGGGGACATTATCTTATATGTTGGACTTCTGCACTTCTGCATGCCACTAGGTGAGTGCAACTGTGTGGCACTGGTAATAAAGTAAGAGGATTATCTGCATCATGAATCTGTTAAATTTATGCACGTTAATTCGTTAAGGAACCTTAACACTTACACACTACCATCCAGATATGCCAAACATCATAAAATACTGATTTACTTAGTTAAAAATAATCTCCTTATACAGTTGATAAAAAACATTTCTTTAAGAAACATAATTTTCAATTCATCATAGTAAGAAAAATACTCTTAAAAAGTATACGTTATACATATCTATGATGGATAAAATAATTTTGAATTTAGATTTGAATTAAACTTTATTTTTTCTCACACTTCAGTTATAAAGCACCTAAATAATGATACCTCTAGGTAAGTTTGATTTTAGCAACCGTTCATCAACTTTCTTCTACAATTTCGCCAGCGATCAACCTCTGAAAGGCGTCGCTGATCGGGTCGGGCCAATTAGGTAAATAGCCCACCTGCTCATGTCGAACAACTCGGCTGTCTCCGCAGCCATCATTAATCTTAGGTATGGTAGGTACTGCGGTGTCGGCTAATGAATTATACTTTTAGGTAATATTGAGGGGCGAGCATAATGTATGCTGAAAAAGAAGTTGCTGCTAAACTTTACTAGAAATGAACTAATGCTAGAGTTTCCATGACTTTGTGAGAATATTTTTAAAAGAATAAAAAAAAAGGTAAAATTAAGTCATTGTGTTTATCATCGGTAAACGATCTTTTTTTTTTATTGAACTAAAATCGATAACCGGAAAGAAGTTCTCAACTAGTGGTACAAATATAGGTTTTGTTGTTAAAAAATAAATGAACACCATAAAATAGATTACAAACACATTGTAAAGGTAGTTACATACCAGTAGAGTTGCTATTTTATTCATACTTTTACGTTGCCTTATGTCACAAAAACTTCACACAATGATGATATTGAAATCCCGCCTATCAAGAATACCTAAACATTTTTACATTATAACGAATATATTTATAAGTACCCTTCTAAAAAAATAATTATTTTTATATTCAAGGACAAGAAACTCTGCCCAAGTCACATACTTACACACCTTTGTTTGAGCAAAATAATTAATCACATAACATAACTTCATAGTTACATTTCTGAGTTAAACGTAAGCACTGCTTGACGCAGGCCGAATGTCTTAAGCCTCTTAAACCCCTGCATCTGTGCCAAAACTAACGATGTAGGTTTTGAAAAAAATAAATCTATTCTCAAATATTCGATATGATTTGAATAGAATATCATATGTAGATATATAGTGAATATGGTTTACAAGAAGTGTGGTATAAGGCGTTCGAGGGTAAAATGTATGAAACGATACAACTACCTAAATTAAAAAAGTTTTATAAATATGGAGTTGATTGCCAACGTGTGCATAATGTTTTTTTTTCAACCATAAAAACACGTTTTTCACTTTATCACGTTAAATCTATGTGTCCTACATATCCCAATATTGTATAAAATTAAATTACAAAACAAAATGTTCGATTCCACCGTAGTATCCGATATAATATCGAGCGCTACCCTAATAGACCCTCTACAAAAATTGTACAACCGAGCACAGAAAGCAGGAAGGACCCTGTCAAGAATCACTATTATACCCCCGACACAAAATTAATGAACTACATATTCAAATACATTTAAAACTATTATTCATACCGTTTACCTTTTGAAAAGTTCCGAACATATTTTTTTTTCTTTTCGTTATTAATTAAAAATTGTATGCGATTTTAAAATGCCTTGAGTTAGGCGTAACGAATGTTAAGGGTAAATAAGTATTGTGGTTAACGACGTTTAATTGGACGCTTGTGTTAGTCGTGTATATAATTTAACGACGTGTTTAACGAATTTTAAATATCGTATTTAACAAGTTCACAGGAATTCAAAATTAGGAAACCATTTTTACATCATTTTTTTCTGGCTGTGTTCAATTAGGTTTCAGATATTGGATCAATGGAATATTATTAAGAGTATTGATGGATATTGTTTATTTTTTCCGTTTAGCTTTATAATACTTCGATAACTTTGTGTGACTTCCTTTCAACAGTAATGTATCTTTCTTGCTGAACTTTTTTTCTATACCTATAAAGAACCTATTACATATTAGATAGATTAATTAAGATCAAGTAATATATAGAAGCATTTCATATTGTTCTATATAACAAACTTATAAGAAATAGCATTTATATAATGCCTTACCATATTATTCCATAAACATCTACCCATACTTTTCCCAGTTTTCCGCCTACATTTTGTCTCTCCATTCCCAATATTTAAACACGACCATTTTACTAAGATCCATCAACTCCCTTTACTAAAGTCACTGTATTATGGAGTGAGCAGCTCTTTCTAAAATAGCTAGATCCGATTCGTCGAATGTTTTTCCTTGTTCTTTTTTTGATATTTTCGCTATTTGGTTCCCCTTTTTCCTTTTCGCTCCTGTTATTATTCTTTCAACGGTCTGTGAGAACTCCGTCTAAGGAAAATAAAGTAAATATGTATACTATTTATTTTAATGTATGAAATGTTACAAAAAAATACAGTTTCAAACTATGAATAAATTCTTTGCAACACGTAAATATATTCTACGCATGTCTTTAAATTTAACTAATTAATATTAAGATTTTACTTTAAGTTTTGCAAATTTTTATTTTAATTAATGTTAAATTTATATTGAATGCAATTAAAAAAAACTTAAATATTAATATGTCACCTTATATTGAAGTTAAAGGTGCAACGATAGTTTGAAACTAACTGTCTTCTTATGTAAAATAAATAATAAAAAACTTGTATTAAAACATAATACTTCTTCTTAATCGTACATATTGATAAACGTTTCTTTTATACGTCTCTCGTCACATTGGAACCTTCTTTTTGTAACTGAGTAAGTAAGAAGGTACGATAAAAGGGTTCGGGCCTATCAGATAATGAAATCTTTTTGTAAATGGAACCCAATTCTATACTAAATCAAGCATTTACGATTAGAATTTGCAAAATACGTGGTATTTAGTTTCGAGTTTATTTCTAGGCTATTATTATCTACTTATATAATAAGAAAATCAATTAAAGAAAAGAGCAAACAAAATAATGTTTTAATTATTGTAGTTTATTATTTAAAATGTAAGAAAGCGAAATCTTAAAAAAAATACCTTTAATGTGGTTTTGTGCAAATAATTTAATTCATCATTTGAATTTGAATTAGGAACTATATCTACTTGGAACAAGAATCTGCAGATCGTATACGATTTACCTATCTATAGATTTAAGTTAGGTTAGCTCAGTAAGGACTACAATAAATGATAGATATACACATATACCTAATTCTTTTGCCAAAATTTATTTAAACAGAGTATTATGCTGTGTCCTTCTACTACTTTGACATGGAAGCTGAATTCATACAATTGTATTTCAACAAAAATATTAAAAACTTTTTATATTGATAGGTATTTCTAATAATCTAAGAGCCCAGTGTAGAACAACAGGCTCTCAGTCTATGTACTAGACAGGCACAATGACGGCGGCGTATCGAAATCTCATTGCAATGTGGACAGCGAACTTTTAATCAAGTCCTGGGAAAACGATTTACTGGCAACATAGAGTATAGAAATAGAATGAGCAATAGAAGCTGCAAACTTTTAAAATAATGATCGTAAACTGTTGGAGCTTTTTGATAAAACTATGTTATAATGAGGTTAATGGTTTAATATTTACAAGTAATAATTATTCATTATATAAATATTCAAGATAAAGTTTTGTAAGTAAGACAACACACAATTCTCAATATGACCTAATCGTCGGGCCCGAGTTTATATCACTATCTTATTTTAAACAAGTCAATCAGCGTTAGTTTTTCTTTGACCCCGTTAAAAACCGCCAACTCGAAAACAAATTAGAATAGAGCTTACTTTGACTTAAATTTAGACCATAAAATAAAAATCCATCTATAGTTATAATATAATGTTATTCTTAGTATCCGTCAGCCCGCAGTCGCTCGGCGCCCGCCGCGCCCGCGCACCATTAATCATTAGTTTTCGCTGCATGCCCTGCACACACCACATTTCTCGATGGCAAAACATAGACGGTTCTACAACATACTTATTCTTAGGAATATCGGTTGTTGACTTGAAATAGCTTGTAGGTTTTTGTTAGGAATTGTGCATGGCGGAGCGGATTAGGAATTCATTATATAAATAAATAAGATAATCAAAAAATAGATAAATAGGAATGTATCTAGTAATCTTCCCAACTGTAGCAAATGTGAAGGGACGACTTTTTATAAATACTTTAGCTTAGGTTCCTCAACAAAACTAATCATATCATATTTTAAATATTTAAAGTAATAATTTACTGTACTTGGTAATTTCGATGTGTACCTACTTAAGTCAATTTTATTTTACCATCAGCTCTACTTTCGTATTAAAACATACTAATATGACATTCAATACGTGATTCGACGTTAAATTTGGATGTAAACCAAAGCGTGGTTATAGAAACCTACGTCACCTTTTGTTTAAGCGTTTGTTTCTAATATTTTTCGATTTTGCCGATAAACTTTAAAACCTTCAAAACTTTATTATTACTTTACCTTTTTTGTTTTACAGCCAGCTTCTGTTTAATATAAAATACAGTTAGCACAAAACGCAGTAGTTCATTGCTAACCAGTGGATGTTGCTGAATCATCATTCAAAGGGTGAGAACTTTGGGCAGTTGTTAACGGTTTTATTCAACTGAATTACTAAACGCCATATGGGACCCTATCGATGGTTGAGGGAATAATCTGTATTGATTTCGTGTAAAATATACAATTTACTCCCAATAACATCGTTGAAACATTTCTTATGAATGCAAAAATTTGTACAGAAAAGCGTCCTGATAAAATTTTAACAAAATGTATCTGTAGTGAATTTAAGGATGTTCATTGTTTATACGTTTTTAACTAAATTTATATGTATTTTAAAACTACTCAATGAAAAACTGATTGTGTTAGGAATAGAAAAACCTTGCACAAACCTCACAAAATTATGGGTTTTTATTTAGCAAACAAAAAGTGAGCTAAAACAAAACACTGTAGAATTTAATGTTCCTTTACTATTAAACCTAAATGATAATGTGCAGAAAGCTACACACTAAATATGTAAGAACCTAGACTTAGGCAATAAAATATTACCGTAATTATAATGCATTACATTCAAAAGAATTCGTAACCAAATAGTATTTTTCAGTACCTAATTATTAACCAGTGGTTCTCCAAGTTTTTCATCAGGGTCTAAATCGTGACTAATTCTTACATTGCAGTGACGTGACTAACTATAATCCCAACAGTAAGGCGCCGAAGAAAAATCAAAAGAGTATCAACGTAAAGTTATTTGCATAGAAGAAGACAACGGTAATTTGCGTACCAGTCTCTGGTAAAAAAAACTGCAACTGCACTATTGTACTATAAAATACGGTAGTTGATTTATTGCTAATACAATAACCCTTTCGTTTGACAAATTTTGCGAACTACCGTTTTGCAATGTTACAATTTTTGTCAGTACCAGTTATTTATGATGGTGGAATGGTAGGCGGTCGAATGGTGGCAACAAAAGGAAATGTTTTTGCAAAGTCATGCAGTTTTGTAGGTTAGTCCGGGTGTTTTCTTGTATCGATACTGTACTAATCAGAAGGACAGTGGTAGTCAAGTAGAGCGCCTTAAGAAAATATGTATTTTAATTTAATATAGAAAACTTGTTAGTAAGGTACAACATTTAACAATGCTGCTAGTAAGGTCGATTTTTTTAACCATTTTAGTAAAAGGCAATTAAAGTATTTTTATCTAAAAAATTTACCTACTATAATAAATTTAATATCTATTTATAGCTTACTTACCTACAAATTGCAAACACCATCAAAGAAAATTCAACGCCATTGATGTTGATTCATCTATTCTTATCGTACAAGCACCGACTAATACGTTATTCACCTATCACTCACCGCTAGCATCCGCGATACAACGCTCTATTTTACCTTCCACTATGAATATAATAAATATTATATTATATATTATTATATTCATCGAAACCTTGACAACCTTATTCACCGCAAGTTGACATTTCACCACCTTTCACCCAAGTCACTAAACTTCGCGCCATCCATTATCGGCGAAGTTACCAAACTTTTTTTTACCAATCAGCACTCAACAAAGGAAAAGTTTGAGAGGCGGTGGCATTTTCGACAATACTTTACTAATGATAGTCTTTACATTTGGATCGCCCACGCTTCTTTTGTCTCCTGAATAAGTACTTTGGTTGAGCCTAGAACTATTTTTCAAACAGCATGGAGCTGGGGAAACCAGGTCAAGAGTGTCATAACGGTTGCGAAAGCCAAGGGTTTATAAAGGATTTTGACTTTTGTCTTGAAGAAAAGATGTTAACGAACGAATGTTTTTGCGTGAAGAGTAAACCGTGAAAAAAATAAAATTCTTGATAGATTTTATTCAGAAAATTAAAATGTGTCATAAGCTATATTACCTACTCTAAAAATAGAAATCATAAAAACTAAAAAGTTAAATGTATCTTTTATTGTTATATGTTTAGTTCTCACGTATTTTTTACTATTTTTAACAGAATCACCCAAAGTAAATGATGATATTTAACGAAAATGGAAAATCTTTCGACCGTGTGTCTTCAACTCAATACTACGATTTCACGCCTCATAAATATCCTCACAGAAATAAAAATTCAAAAATTCGGAGGTGATTCTAATCGAAATGTTGCCGTATCGAATGATATTAATCGATTTGTTTTCGAAAACGATTTCATTAATTTCGATATCGGTGACAGACGGTAAAAAGATGTGGCTGTATGAAAAATGATGTAATATTTTGTGAAATCAATGCCTCAAGAACTTCTCCAATTTTTTTTTGTATTTTCGTATTTCACCAAAAAAAACAGTATTTTTTAAATTAAATATTTGTTGAACAAATAATACTTGTAATTCAGCTTCTTTTTCTAATTTTACAAGACAGGTATCTAAAATCTTTCTTTTCTTTAAAAAAATCGTTTTTTTTTCTTATTTCTCTAAACTTCATCGTCCATTTTGCCGTTTGCTTCCCCTCGCAAGTGTGTATTTGCCGAATCCCCGCGTCCCCGAGGTCCATTGTGCCCCGGTCTCCCCTATTCGGCGTTGATTGGTACTGTTGCACTGGATTACTAGAGGGATGCTTGATGACCACTCGTCCCAAGGGGTTGGGGGTTGTGTCGTGTGATTCCTGTATGTGATACTTGGTTCGGTGATAGCTTAATTTTAGAAGAAGAACTTATATGAAATAAATAAGTTGGTTATGATTAGTGGGTACTTACATTATTATGATTAGAGTAATGTTGAGACTCAGATAAAAAATATTTCATAAACTACTGTTAACTTATTGAAGTTGACGGTCTTAAAATTTCTACCAATAGTTATAAAAAACTGCTGTACCTACACAATACGAAGTTTTAAAGTTTAGGAACCTTTTTAAAAAGACAAATGCGAAATTGATTATTTACTATATGGATTTTCATATCATAGACATCTGAAAAACAGCAAACCTACCTGACTGGTTTAACCAACTAAAACTGGCGTAACTCTAAGCTAACTTTTCGTAATTAATAGGCATTATTCCAGCTTACACCATTAAGCCACATTTCACTACCCTTAGTTAAGAGTTCTTTTTACCCTCTCCTGAACTACCGTGATGTATTGTCCACTATCCAGTTACCTTGACCTGCCCTGATGGAAGCTTACTCAAAGGTTTCTATAAGGAATTAGGGGTCAGGATGTACTGGTTGGTAGTGACCATAGCTTTTGTTTTATTCAAAGGGTCCACCTGGGACGGAGGCTTTTAATTGTATTAACTGCGTTGATAAGGGCTGCTATTAACGGGGATGGGGTTGGGCAGTGGCGACATTTCATTAGGAGATTGATTTGGTATTGAAGCAACACTTTTTGTTTGCAGATAAGGGATTCAATTCACGTAGAAGCATACATCGAAGATCAATATTGTAAGAGTGGTAAAGGATGATACAAATACTTAGTAACGTAGAACGCTACAAGCAGGAAAAAAAAATAGTTTAAAAATGTATAATTTAAGCAATTATTTGTTAATGTATTTAATTTATATTAAATAGGTGTTGTTGCGCAATATTATGAATTCATACAGCTTTAGCAATTGCCCTCAGGGATAATTTAAAACGGGCTTACAGTTCAGTACATAAAGTAATTAAAACTCATGCATAAAATTAATCCACCTGTTTCAATTAATATGTTTGATATAAATTAAACTTTTGTACTTATCTAACATCCGCTTCATTGCGTTTAATTTTGCTACGAGACAAGTAAAAGGTCGCGCCTTTCAAAAAAATAAAATTGTTACATACATGTTCAATAACAACAACTATTTCAAAGGATAGGTACACAAGGTTTCATTTTATACATAATTTTACTAAAATAAGTCTTCCGTACACTGGTTTAAAATGTAAAAACCACTAACAAATTGAATTATTCCTTAATACAAATAAAAAAGAAACCATCATTTCTTAAATGAATCTTTTTCTACTTCTTGAATTAAAGGGAAACAAAAAAAATACAGAAAAGGTAATTAACTTCTAAAACACAGTTCAATATGATTAAATTTTAACAGTAAAGAAAGAAAATGTACAAAAGCAAAAGATAAACAATAAATAAAACCCGTTTAAAAGTGATCTTAGGAGATTTTTCAAAACTTTTCAATTGTTTTTAATTTATAACAATAACATGAACCTATCATGAAACAATCAAACAAAAACTTAATCAAAAAACTCGTCGATAATAAATCTTAATTTCAAAAATCAAGGCGATATAATTCAATTACTCGTATATCTCGTCGAAATTACGTACAGTACAAGTAGGTAAACCATACGTCAATCAAATTGTGCGCGTGAGTTGAATCATGAATTACTTTTTAACTACGTACTTACCAAATTATTATTGGACGGGTGAACTTGGGAAAACGAGGTTAAGTCAAGGTTAATAGTTAATAGATTAGTAAGTAGGCAGTTTTTGTATGAATTTCACTTTTACACTTTTTTAACTGAATTATACAACCATAGTTGTTCATCATCTAGGTACGGTCGTTTTATTGTTACGTGCTAGAATTTGACTTTTATAATACAACAATAGTGTATTATAAAAGTCAAAGTTAAAGTAAACTGTACTTGATTTTTTAATTGAAACAATAAAATAAATCTTTTCAGAGTTCAATCTGCAAACATTCTTCTTCTTAATAAGTAATTCCATTTTCATACCTTACCTTCAAATTTTGATTTCTAACCTTACCTAGATACCAAGACAAAATTATATACAGTTTTCTTATAACATTCTTGAAATACGTGCCCAGTACAGTCGGTCGCACGAATCTCGCCCCGCGGCCAGCCCAGCTTGTCTCGCAGCAGGCGACCGCCGGATCAATTGAAAAACAATCTCCCGCCATTTTCGCTCGCCGAACGTAATAAATCTATGTACAAAATTCTACGCGTTATTTATAGAACCGATTCGAATGTACGATCCGTTTGATTCCACTAGCCGACATGATAAAGTGGGCGCTCGGATATGATATAAGTTTGTTAAGTAAAAAGTTATAGATTTTTTTGAATATATTCAATATATGTATATATTTATATTATATTAATTTGTAAAAGCCTACTACTATTTTTTTTATTAACTTAAATTAAATTGTTTGATTTATCTAATGGAAGAGCTAAATAGTTTTATTGACGAATAAATTCTAGCAAGTCTTAAGCTCAAGCTTAGCAAGACACAAGGACATTTAAAAAGTAAAGCTTTTACGTTTCAATTCATCTTGATAGGTTAAAGCCTAAAATCCTTTTTTTTGTCCGTGAGTGTAAAGATCGCTTGCGGCTATTGTGGTATTCATTGCATTAATCACAGAAAGTGACAGCTATTACATTTTTGGTGCCCAACCTTTGGTTGCGTCCGCTCCGAAACAGACAGACGATATTTAATTCTACCCGCAACAATGCAACATTCATTTCCGTTGAAAACAAAAACTAAATTAATATTTCATAATACGAAATCGTTTCTGTTATTGAACGATTGAATGGAACGTACTTGTAGTACCTACTATCCTACTAATATTACAAACGTGAAAGTTTGTGAATATTTATGGATAGATTTATGAATGTTTGTTACTCTTTCACGTAAAAACTACTGGACGGATTTTGATGAAACTTTACATAAGAATAACACATAGGGTACTTTTTACCGCGGGCATACTTCTTATTGCTCCGGGAAACCGACTTCGAACTGAGTAATAGAAATCACTAAAGGAATATTATAGTTGAATCAGAAATTACAATTTTGATTTTCATGGATGGTAAAATGTGTAAGTTAGTTTTAAGGTAGGTAATACGTTCTTCTTACTATATTTTTTTATTATTTGAAATTCCGTTGCAGTTGAATTATGAATAAATTTTTCCTCGATTCATTAAAAACATGTTGAGAACACGAACTTTAAAAAGCTTTTAACCATTAATTTTCCTTGTTGAATGTTAAGATCCTATTTTCCATCATTAGAAAATATTGATGGAAAAAAATAAGCTTACAACACGGTTTATAAAGTATCTTTTAGAATTAAAAATAACTACTTTTATTTAAATTATTTTTTAGTACAGAATATCCGACTGACCTAATGTTTTTGTTATTAAACAAATCCAAATTTACCTATGGAAGAAATTCAAACACACCTTTATCTGACTCTGGCTAATATTGCGTACAACCATATTTCATACAAGAAATTTCAGTGGGCGACTAGCGACTAGGTTAAAACCGTCGCGCGCGCACGATTGGCTTCCCTCGCCGAGGTGTTGGCGCAACCGTCAATTACCATCGATTGTAACTGAGATCAAAGACGCCGATGCGCGTAAGCAACTTTAATGGTGGATCTAACACTGGCTAAATGTAGGGAATTTGGGAGTTATGTAGATTTGTACAAAAGAACATGACGAGGACAAGTAAAGAAAGTTTTTTGGGAATTAAATTTCTTTTCTAAAATAACTATAAAGTTTCAAACCTTACTAACTTTTATTTGGAGGTATAAATAATCATGCGATAGTATTTCAAATAATAAATACACAGACTAAGAATACCTTTTAATTACATAATGTAAGTTTGATCGCTTTACCTTTAGGATAAATAAAGTTGAGGTGAAAAGTGAGTAGTAAGTAAATGATAGAACACAAATGACTAATTGTTCTATAAGTTGGAAAAAGGCCTACAAATCTTCTTAACTTCATACCTTGAGACTTAATTCTTGATCAGCTTAACTAAGGAAAAACTGAACCGAAAGCTATGTAAGTACCTAGTAAGTACCTAGTAACAAATATGAAACTTGTCCACTCAACTACTTTCTAATTAAAATAATTATACAAAAAGTTAGTAATTGAATTCATAAAACCTTTAAGGATACCGACATTTACAATATTTATACCCTACGTACATTAATTTCCATGTTTCTATGAAGTAGGTCATCAATGACATCACCAATGATAAATATCCTACAATTTTCTATGAAACAAAGCCTGCGTGAGGCATCAAGCTGCTTTAGAACATTACTCGAATGCAGAATCGTGTTCAATCGGTTCAGTCGCACTCGATTGATTGATTGACTGTCAATACACTGAGAACGCAAGACAACTCATCCTCGATTTGAAACTCTGATCAATAAATGACGTAATCCAAGTTTTGATATAAAGTTATTGTTGGTTTTAGATTGTTTACTTCAGATATAAATTGTCGATGGAATCGAATTGGCAGTTTTCATTTTCACTTGTATTTCTTCCACAACTTTTGTGCCCACTGAGAGCTTAAGATCTATCAAACATTCGCTACATGGCTATAAGCTGATTTTAATTTCACGATTTTCATCAGCAAACTTTAAAACTAAAGCCCGTTTTCAAAAACGCTCCCTAAATTAATGGGAACCTAACGCATCTAAAATAACACCTAAAGGCTAATAATTAGCCCCAAAAATTTAAATGTTTTTGGTATACCTACGTAAAGTAACATTAATATCAGAGTATGAAAAAAAAACATATTAAAAATACTAGAAATAGTTATTTCATTGGCTTTTAAAATACTTTAAGTGTCCCCTAAATTTTTAGTAACAATTATTAGAAATATAACTTATAAACAATATTTTAAAAAGTTTAATCAGTAAGTAGAAAAATAATTTTTATAAGGCACCTCAAATAATCTGAAATCAGACTCATTTCCACTAAGCCCATACCAGATGTCCCTTAACCCTTCACCTCTTGGATGACCCACATGATAAAAAATGTCTCAAATTCAATGTTTACAAACATCCTAACCTAGGCTAATAGTGATGATGGACGAGCAGCCGCAAGCCGTGGTAATCAGCGGGTCAACGACCTCTGGTAATGATCGGCCGATGACGATGCATGCGAGCACGTGCCCAGTCCGATTAGGTTTTTTCGGCAGACATGCGTAAGTTGGTGGGTTAGGTGACATGCGTACGCTGGGTTAAGCTTAGCAAGATATAGGGGAAAGGGGAAGTGCTGCAATTCGCACATATTTAGAAATGGAGTTCAGCATTTCGTTTTAGAATATTGACGATTTTTTCTTAATAATTAATTAACTTTGACCTCATTACTGTTGTTAATTGATGTTCCCACTAATTTAATATGCAGTTATTTCGTCTGCTATTATAGGGTGATTGAAAATACTAAATAATAAGTAAAAGAAAAACTTGACTTTTGCGCTTTAAGTTTCATGAGTCATCGTGGTGGATAACGGCTCAATCCCTCTCGCTATCTGAGTAGGACGCCTGTACCCAACCAGTGGGACGTAGGTATATAATGTTATTATTATTATAAAATTGAATATAAGTCTTTGCAACCACTTAAATGTGACGTTAAATCTCCAGTGTATCTCTTTTAGGTTATTAAATTACAGCAAAACTGTATTTATTTATCTATAGAACCAAATTAGTGACACAGATGATACCCATTGGGTTGCTTCATTGAATTTGTGCACCAAACACTTTCTTTCTGAAAGTCATGCTATAAAGTATCAGTCTTCATTGAGCTGACGTCTCAATGCCTCGGGACAAACCAATTTAGTTGTTTTACGCGGCTCGAGTTTAATGGAAATGAGGGCGATTACTATCAGCTTACTAAACAGACTTGGTGTTTGGAGTTGCTAGATTACTTATAGGTACATGCTGTGCTAATTAATGCTTATCATGAAAAAGTTTCACATCTTGCAGAAATAATAATAGAAGGCTTGGTCGAAAACTGAAAGCAATCTGGAAACAGTCAAAATAATATATATGCTTGAGGAAACAACCAGGAGTATATGACTGATCCGATACAGCGCAACTGTTTCACTGGAATTTTGTTAAATTAATATGAAGCATATTTGAATAAATAAGATTCAAGTGCACGTGAACAATTCTTTTGATTTTATTTTAACAAATTATTTAAGTACTGAAACAAATCTATACTACTTAATATTATAAAGAGGAAAGATTTGATTTTTTATTTGTTTGTTTGTTTGTTTGAAATGAATAGGCTCCGAAACTACTGGATCGATTTAAAAAATTCTTTCACCATTCGAAAGCTACATTATCCACGAGTAACATAGGCATATAATATTTTATTTTGGAAAAATAGGGTTCCGTAAGATATTGCCACGGGAAAAACCATTTAGTTGCGGGTGAAAAAGCTAGTTAATCAATAAAATGGGGTGCGGAAAGCTAGTTAATCATGAAATGGTTACTGGAATTCTTGCTTACACAACTCTTAAATATTATGCCATTCAAGCCTAGACTTTCTGCTTCCTTACCTTCCATATCACAGTAAGTATAAAGAACATCGTGTCCCAAATAGAGCCAGCTTTATGCTATAGATAGTGTCGTGACATTCAAGAGCTCCATTTATTCTGTTATTGGTACAATTGGCGTGGCCCTCCACAACGGATGTCGGGTTTAAACCAATGCTGTGAGTCCGTAGGCTTTTTTTAAATAAATTTTTGTATTATGATCATATGATAGATATGTTGAAACGAATGCTGTTGCTCAGTCTGTTGACTTTTTAAGGGCGCCCGCTGACACAATATGGTTTCCTGATTAGGTTTCCTGATCCGGAATTCAGATTCAGAAAACAAAATTCATACAAAATGGTTATTTTTCCGTTCGGAAAAAGTAAGGACGTGTGCGTCGTGTTGAACATTTTGTATAAAAATTGAGCATTCAGGTTTCCGCATCTGAATTCCGGATCAGGAAAGAACCGTGTGTCTGCGGGCGCCCTTAAATCAATCAAAACATTCTATAATTTTGAATTATGATTCGTGAGGTATAATTTTTTTTTCACAGAGTGCGGCTTTCCCCAAGTGTTTATTTTATATACTTAAATTACCATCTTTTATTTTTATTTACAGTTACCTACTGGGTTTTAAAGTATTTTCCGTCCCATTTCGTTTTTGCTCAATTTTTGTATGTACTCGTAAGTTTTTGCGTTAGTACCTACCTATAGTAGGTACGTATGTTATGAGAGAATATTATTTAAATTTGACTTAGCTACAACAAGCAAGTAACAAACGGTTTATTTACTTACGTATAAGCTTATGATAATCGCATTTTCACAGAATTACATCGATATAATATTTTATCTAGGATGACGCGTATAAAACAGACACAATCGGATATCAAGCGGCGCGACTGACATGTAAATCGTGACCGGCCCGGGAACCGAACCCGCTACCTTATACTACCGGTGCCACTGTGGTGACTCAGCACTTTTAGCACACCTGCCGTAATTTATGACAATATGAGCGTACTAATTTAGACTCTATTACGAAGGCGTAAAGTCTATTGAATTTGGATGTAACTTTTAGTAGCGTTCATTGGTTTTTGATGATAAGATTAGATAACATTATCGTTCATTGTTGTTTTTAGCTTCGAATGAAAATATCAATAGTATAAGAATATAGCTTTGCTCAAACTTAAGCGACAGCTGCTTCTTCAACGGTCAAAATAAGGTTCTAATTTTTTCCCATATTTATAATACATAGACCTTCGTCAAATCTTTATCTAAGCCAAACCTTATAATCATATACCTTTGCCATGTAGGTTATTAAAAAAAAACATAATTCCTCGAGACCATTTCAAAAAAGTTCGACGCGTTCTTTTTTCAAATGTAACGTTTTGAAAGATTGACAGGTCGGGATCCTGTGGCGGGGATCATGTCAGGTAAAAAGTTTGATTAAAAATATTTCAGCAAGCAGCCGAGCCTTTGATGTTATCAAGACGAATTTACTTTTTACGCGAGTTTGTATACATAATGTTGTTTTTGTTCAAACACACATTTGGTAAATAGTTCGCTGCAATTTATACTACGTTGTTTTTTTTCCGCAATGTTAAAAAAATATTGACCATTAAACAAATGCTTGTAAAGAAACTATAAATAACATAAATTAAGTTACATCTCAAAACCCAGCCCTAAAATGAAAACATGTCCCTCCAAATCGAAATGGCAGACATTTTTCAAATCGAGCGAACCTTCACGGCTGAGAGCTTTACGAAAAAAATATTGAACTAAAACCAACCCCTAAAATTATTTTAGTGAAAAGAAAGGAACTTAATACAGTCCCCACCTTGCCACCCTTTTGGCGCACCCCTAGAGGGGACGGGGGTGCGTCTGTGTGTGTGTGAATACCCTCAGAACAACCAGCTGACATCTTGGCACGGAGCGAGGAAGTGCTAGCTGTTTTTATAAAAATAATCTCTTTTTAAGTTTTAAAATGCACAAGAGCTTTATGATTAGTTAGTAGTAGATAGCACTAAACTCATAAATTGTTCTTAGTCTTAGTACTGAGATGAAATACGTAGATCAAAGTTTTTCAAGATAAAGTCTATCCCTACTTCCCTACTTTTTCCCTACTTAATATTATAAATGCGAAAGTAACTCTGTCTGTCTGTCTGTCTGTCTGTCTGTCTGTTACGCTTTCACGCCTAAACCACCGAACCGATTTTGATGAAATTTGGTATGAAGTAAGAACTGAACTTGGGAAAGGACATAGGGTACTTTTTACCACGGTAAAACTTCTCATTCCCACAGGAAACCGACTTCCACGCGAACGGAGTCGCGGGCGCCCACTAGTTAAATATATCTGTAATAAAGGTACTGTCAAGCGTAGTTGGATTAAACGAGAAAGAATATTTAAATTACTGTTAGTAATATTACTTTAGAGCGAAAAAAACTGTGCAATAATTGCACTTGCTCTTCGTTACTTCCTTTTCTTATTTTATTAGCCATTTTAGTCATAATAATTTATTACAATTAAAAAAATAACACACAAAATCCCTTACAACCCATCTGCTCACACTTCCCACCCCCGTACCGAGCCGTACCGTTCACGACTGCCGCGTCAAGAAATCAACACACACACACACACAACTCACTCACACTACCACAAGAAGGCAGGTCCTCCATATATCGACTCGCATACAAGCTTGCCCGACTGACTGCTTCAAAGTAGGTATGTGTATCTATATATTAATATATAAGATAGCAATATGGGATTCGAAAGAGGGTGTTGTGTGCGATTATGAGTGGCTTAGTCGATGTTACTGGAGTTTACTTGAGGGGTTTCATTGTAAGATGTGATGCTAATACGTAAGTTTGAATTGAGGGATTGTTATTAATTTTCAGATTAAATTTGAACCACATGCGTATCCAAAAATAAATATTTGAATGTAATGATTGTAATAAAAAAACATTAGCCATTATAATTTGAAACATTTAGTTCGAAATCCCCGTCTTTAAATTTCAATTTGGAAGATATACGTAGTCGCATTGAATTTTTTCCCGTAAGGAATATTGCCTGCGTAGATACCTACCCACTTATTTTCCTCTATAGCTTAACCTTAGTTTCTCATTACAAACCCGATATAAATACGTACACAATATCTAAACAAATCTACTCTGAGTCCTCATACAACGGCACACGTTTGTAGTTCTCAGAGCGATCTTGAGAGCGGATTACAAGCTCGTAGGCTTGAGCCACCCTAGCCTGGGTGCTGTGTGGTACAAGTTATAAGAAGGAACGATGAAAGATTTAGAGCAGAATGAGAAATCTACTCTTAAGATGTTAAGGATCATAATGCTGCAGAAGTTATTTAAACAGACACTATCGGTTAGTAATATATGCATTTGGCTTCTTATTTGTAACGAACAGGAAAATATAATAAGGTTTTTTTATACTTACCATTATGAACATGTGAGCAATCGAGATTTGTAATGTAGGTACAGGATAATATTATATTATAATATATTGGTGGAATTTTGATTTGTCTTTTCAAAAATTCTAGCAAATACTAATCTACCTCACTAACCAAAATGAATGAGAATTAAGCCGATTCCACATCCGGAAACAAGAGGCTATTATAAGATAAGCTTCACAATTAATTCTCTATTTACAGTGCAAAAGTTAACCAAACTCACTGATCCAACTTTTCCATTGGTTTGAACCACACTCCATATTTGGCAATATTTGGCGAGGGTCTCCACCCCATAGTCGCTGCGTTTCAGCCGACGTATTGAAACCCGTCTTCGCGACAGCCCTGTTCTGGAAATTGCGCTGTCAAACTTTATGATGATATTGTAGATTGATTTCAGTCTCGTGGCAAAGAAAATATTAGAAGGAATTCGGAAAATTTGACTCACCTAAGCTATTTGTTGCTGCTAAGCTTAAACTGTGTAAATAAATATTTAGGCCAATTCCCTTACTTTACTATGAGAGCTATTATTTCAAGTTGCTAAAAAGTAACCTGTGTTTTATCTCAAGTTTGCAAAAATAAAAAATAAAATAAGAAAACTACGTCTACATTTTCAAATTTAAAATGAATGACAAAAAAATCTGCAAAACTACATTGTTTGTTACCCAATCATCCTATCCTGCACCGACAATCAGAATCCTCAGGGGAATCATCAAAAGACTTGCTAAATCAGGATACACCTCAAAGATGTTCCGCCGTCATCTCGCACTACCTGATGAAACAAGGATCGGCAAGTCACTGAACTCTCAGGAACACTTCCATTAAACCGTCCCTGGAGAATACTGAATGTAGAAAGAACCTTTTATTTTTAAAAGATACAATATACTGGTCTTTCCCCGCAACGTGATGGTGAGCTAAAGTTGCATCTTGATAAATCTTGTCTAGGTTTACTAACGATAGGATTTTTAGTGTGATCTCCAGAATGTGTCAAATACTCTTTAAGTGAAAATGATCCAAAATAGACAAATTTAAAAATGATTTCATTGTAAAAGAACTACATAACCAATGCAAAATAAATCCCAACTAAATATCTGTATGTATATTTCTTTACGATTTTGAAAAACGAAATTAGAAATTAGAAATATTTTATCTTTTAAACTAGTTTTTCTTTAATATATAATTCTACACCGAAAAATTTTACTCACATAAAACAAATTATGTCTTCATCCGCAATTTGTCAAATTCCTCAAATCTGCTACGTCATAAGCCAGAGCAATAGAAACAAAACAAGAATCATTGTAAATCATTTCAAGCTACCGAAGAGTCTGGCCGACAAAGGGTTCCCTAAGGACCCAAAATCCTGACTATTTTTCTACAATAAGCTCATCTGCTGACACGGTAGCCAATCTTGTTATTTGCATACAATTCTTCAAACAATACAACCTTTATCTTGTTTGCGGAATCTGCAAATAGCTTTTTCAATAAAGCGTTCGCACAGAAAGGGTTAGCCATTGTTTAGTTTAAACAAGCCTTTAAAACTCATGCTTCTCGTTCCGTTACTTCTTATCGTAAAGTGTTAAAAACTTTAGCATTAACTTTAAAGATATGATCCGATACAAAGTAAGTACATGCATTAAGTGTAAGAGCATGTTATTATCTTTTTGTATTGCCGCAAGTGCAATCACTTTCGACGTTGGTGATCCTCTAAAAACAAAACACAATCTTGGAAGTTGGCTCTGAATGATAAAACCGTGTTGTGCGTCAGATACGGCGAACAGAATAACCTATAGCCTGTCCATTGCGTGCCAGCCGCACAATAACTCGACGACATTGATTGATGACCGCGCATTGAACGAATACATTATGATTTTTGCTTTCATTTCGTTCGATACGAATGTCACTAGGCTATGATATCGATACAATGTTTGCAGACAATTTCTTACCAATAACTACTTCATCATTTTCTTAGATATTAGACACGGACGATGTAAAACGAAAACGAATTTGTGCTATTAATATTTTATTGGTTTTATATTCACAGGGGTCTATTACAAAACATCTCAATCATTTAATTAAAATTATTATTTTCATTTTGTACCCTAAGTCTAAGTCATTGTCTAAGTTATTTTTGGAACATAACCTTTAACTATTTAGATTCCAATTTACATTTTCAGGTTCCTACCTACTTTATCTCTTAGTATCTACAACATTAAAATAGGAAATAAGATCAGTAAGTTAACAAACAAAATCAGTATCAAATTAGCTAAGACATGATGGTAACATGAAAGAATATAAAATAAAAAATAGATTAAAGCTTCTAGAACAATGACTTTTATGGAAACACTCAACCTACCCTAAGTTACAGTAATAATCACACTTTTGACATTGTTAAGTTTCCAAAATACTATAAGAACATTCAATAATAACCTCATATCCCTAATTATTATAATTACACTTCCTAAAAATATTCATACATTAATTACAATTTTCATCACTTTATTTCACAAAATTATCGACACAAAGGAATGATTAGATTTATAGAGTCCGTAATGAAAATATATCTGTATTTTATAAAATATCTAAAGATTATAAGGCGGTGAGACCGTAGTCGGATTTTATGACTGTTTGGTTCGGGCTGATGCCTGTGCCGCAACCTACGTTCCCTGCAGGAGAACCATGGGCTGACAAACTAGCTACCATCGATGGGTCCAAACCTCCATGCATACTCATCAGGTGGAGATGATGCGGCGTCATAGCATGCCCAGGATTCATCTGCCCATGATGCGACATCGGACTAATCGCTGGATCATGTGAAAGATTCTGCTGTCCACCAAAATCATTCATAATATTATCCGTCACATTTTCTATACTATCTGGTCTACCATTATTATTTGCTTTTTTCTTATCATTGTTATTTGAATTTTTATTATTTCTATTCTTTGGTGCGGCTTTAGTATTGGTTGTTGTAACGCCTGCTGGATTAGTTTTTCTTCTGACATTCTTTGTGTTTGGTAGTTTATTGTCTTTTTTCCACTTCATCCGTCGGTTCTGGAACCATATTTTGATTTGTCGTTCTGACAAGACTAGAGTATGTGCTATTTCTATTCTTCTTCTTCTTGTTAGGTATCTGTTGTAGTGGAATTCCTTTTCTAACTCCAGTATTTGATGTCTCGTGTATGCTGTTCGTTGTCTTTTTGGCTCCATTCCAGGTTGAAAAGTTCCATTAGCTGTAACAAGATAAATGTGTTATTTCCTTTGGGTTCTTACTTTTGTTCAGCCTAATGTTTATCTGTATTACCAGATAGTAAAAGCTGGATAATATAATTGACTTTATCAGCTCTAAGACCATATTTCTTAGAGTTGCGGTACATTTACTGGTTTCATATTTCATACGCCGCATATCGAATGAGGTAGCTACCTACATCAGTTGCGTGCCGAGCTACGTATTGAATAATTTATGTGGCTTTACCACTAACAACCTCTCACAGGGCACCGGGTGTTAATTAATGTACTGCCAACTCCATTTCACAAAAACACAAGGCTATACAACCTTAGGCTTATATTACTACGGTAATGTCTACACTGAAGCTGCACTCGACTGTACTTTGTAATTACATGTGCAAGAGCATGAACTTCCTTTGTTTTGATTAATCGTGCTGTTGCTGAATTAGTTTAGATTAAAGTACATAACATTATTTTGTCAACTAGTTTGCTATGATACCTATGGCATAATGGAGATCAATAATAATAGTTCACAGCTTCAAACATAAAACCTAAAAAATTAAGATAAAAATGGTTCCCACACTAAGAATAATTAAAGATCCTTTATTTTGAAACACCTCCAAGATATAACGTGTTATAGGATTAAAAGTGATTATCCCACCATTTGTGCGAGGGAGATAGGAATATTCTTTAGTTAGTAGTAAGAGTGAGATAGCTTGAGGTTGCTTTGGAATTTCTTTGAGATTCCCGGGTTGGTGGTGGTTGGTATGTGCGGTCGGGCCGAGATTTCAGTGGTCGACGGACGAAACCCTGTGATCCGGGTCTGAGAGCCTTCGGGGCAAAGAATGTATTTACTTCGTTTTGTAATAAGTATTAGATCAAAGTTACACAGGACCATTTAGATATGCATATGGAGTTTAAATATGTACCTATAGTCTGCTCGCGAATACGGTATTTGAAATATAGCCGAAACGTCGAAAAATAAAATTTTCGTTTATAAACATGCATTTATACCTACATTCAGAAGAGTTTAATTCAATATTTTAATAATAATAATCAATTTTTCAGTTAAAAAATATGATAGGTAACACAGACAGTGTTATGTATTTAAGATAGAATTGCTAGACTTTACACTTCACATCGAAATAATATATTTTAATTTTAAATTCGAACATTATTAAGCTTCTAATTGACAAAGACGACAGACTTCTCTATAACCTTTGGTATAGGTACTTAGGTATGTGTATTTTTCCCATATTCGTTATTTTATGCATTGAATTATTTTCTATAAAAATTATGACCAATTTGCACTAATTTCACACTACTTCATCCGCAAATTTTCGTAAGAAGAGAGCTCACATACCTATATTTATATTATAATCATTTATTAAAAAAAAAATTTCATTAAAAAACGATTTTTTTTCTTTAATGCCTTGAGAAGTTATGTAACTTCTGTTAGAATTATTTGATTAAATCATCAGGTCGAATGGAAAAAAGTGAATACTTACTACAATTAATACGAACTAGCTTCTTTAACCGCATGCGCTGGCTGACAGAATCAATAAACATAAATATTATTTACTGTACATTTTTTGTTATTAGATAGAAAAGTCCTAAGTTATTTCTGTCTTAAATGCGAAAGTATGGATCAATCATGAAAAAACGGCTTGATATAATTAGATGGAATTTATTGCAAATTTTTTTGTGTGTTTCAAGATAATTTGAATTCAACTAAATTGTTACATTAATCTAAAGGAAAATTTAACAGTAATCAAATATTATATCATATATAATACCTAATAGCCTATTTATGTCCCAATATATGAGCACAGGCCTCCTTCTCGGATAGCGAGAGGGTTTAAATATTATATTTTAAAAATATTTTAAGCGCCACCAAAAGCTATCTAAAATACACGAATTTGCAAACAAAAGGAATTTTATAGGCATTCCATAAATAGGCTATAATGTATGAATAACAATTTACAAATAGTGCAGCAATAGAATATCTAAAGTTAAGGACTGCAAAGTCTTAGTATCGAATAGATATTTAGATGCTTTAAAAAAGAGTGTTAAAACAGTTTTTAATTTTCTTAAACACTTAGCTATTCAGCTACAGGCGAAAACCAAGAAATCAATGAAATGGAAAGTAACATTAAACACAATAGGTAAATAGAATTTGAAACAGGCAGATTTTATGCTGTTTATATCATTATCATTACATAGTATAAATCTAAGTCACCAATTGTGTCTGTTTGCATGTTTGACCGCTAACTCCTCCTAAACCACTAAACGGATTTTAATGCGGTTATTACCAACTTTTAGGGAATTTATTCATTTAAATTTGTAAATAAAGAGCATTTAGGATAAGTTTTTTTAAGTTAGCAAAAATGCAAGGGTTCGTAAGCAAGTCGGTAAAATTACACTATTGCGAAGCATGGGCGGGTCGCTCGTTCGTTATAATCCGATCCGTAATAATAATCAGAAAATATGGTTTAACGGTAAAACCATAATTTTCAATGATGTGCTAAGCAATTAGTATGAAGCCTATGTAAATAGCTTTTTTATGCTATTAAACTCTGTACCTTTTTATAAACTTTATTTTCGATGCATGCAATAAAAACGTAAAATTTTTAAACTGCACTTAGAGAATTATTCAAGTATTCCTGAGGAAATTTTTAATTGCTTTTCCAAGCATTCCTATGCTTAGAGCATTATTACGCTAAGATATCACTTCTGAAGTTCTTCTGAATATCACATCTGAAAAAGAAGTAGGTAACTTGGAGTTAGCAATCATTGATTTACGCTAGTATGTTGTAAGTATGTACCAAAGTTGTCTTTTGATATCACATTGACTAGGTTCAGAAAGAAAAACCACGCACTGCATCGCATAAACGTAATGCAAACTGAAATAAAGCATAATATTAGCTACTCAGATGTATACGTCTAGTAATTTTAGAGCGCACTGTGAGACCCCAGTGTAACGTGATGGAAGCCGCGTCCACACAAATGCTTGCAAAAAAATGTTTTAGGTTCATGAAGCATTACTGATATTGGAACTAAGTAAGTCTAAGATTTCTTATCAAACCGTTATTTTTAAAGAAACTAACATCACCACATGGTATAAAACAATGTCGCTTTCTCTATCCCTATGTCCCTATGTATGCTCAAATCTTTGAAACTCCGCAATAGATTTTATGTTAGAGTGATAGATAGAGTGATTTACGAGTAAGAGGAAGGTTTATGATGTATAATAAAACATATTTAGGGACAAGGGTTTTACTCCGAATTTAACGCGTGTGAAGATGCGGGCAAAAGTAGTTCAATATAAAAAATATTTTCGCCTGACGGTCGCAAAATAGTTTCACAACAAGAACTTTGAACATCGTCATTTTAATTTTTATTCTAATAATATCCTTAGTTAAGTATATTGTGTGCTCCAAAAATTTGATCTCATTCTCAGAACTATGATTTCTAAATAGGGGTGTTCTTTTAAAGCTTAATTTTTGAGATAACAAAATAAGTAAGTAAAACAGCTTATTCATCCACCATTAGGTAGTCAAAGCAACAACTCAAATTTTGTTGTATCGTTACAAATTACTAGTGTCCGCCCGCGACTCAATCCGCGTGGAAGTCGGTTTCCCGTGGGAATGAGATGTTTTCCCGCGGTAAACAGTACCCTATGTGTTATTCTGATGTAGAACCTTTATTACTGCAAAGTTTCATCCAAATATATTAGGTAGTTTTTAGGTGAAAAAGTAACAAACATCCATCCATACACACTCACAAACTTTCACGTTTATAATATTAGTATGATATAAGAAGAAAAACTGTCTCACGCACCAAGCACTTGTAAACCTTTACAAGCCAAGCTAAACAGCCATCGACACGAATATATATATACAATGTATCTATATCTATATAATAATAACAATTTACCAAGGCTTGGCAATCGTGAACATGCAGCATAACCCTTTTGAGCTTTTCATAAAAAATAACTTTTCCTTAGGTAAAATATTACACTGCTAACCTGCCTAGGTACTCATATCACACACAAGTAGGTATTAGAACTAGTATTAGGTAGGTACTCAGAGTTATTAATGACTAGGGGCCGCGCGCGACTCCGTTCGCGAAGAAGTCGTATGAGGTAGGTACTCAGAGTTATTAATGATTTAATTGCTTAAAGTAGTAGTATAACTACATAATTGATGCATGTTTATTTAATATTTATCATCATGTTATTCGATTAAGTATTACTCTATTAAAACATCATAATTTAAGTAAAGGAAAACCATTAATAAGACAAACTTTATCAAGTATTAAATCTGCGTCTCAATCATTAGTCAAGTAAACATTAAAAGTGAATGAAATACTATTTGTTTATTATAAGGATAAGTAAAATAATTAAACATCGGTGTACCTAACTTCTAGGAATCGATGAATTCATAAACCTGAACGTTATTAATTTCCTTAACTAATAACAAGGTATACCATTGAAATCCAATTGATCATCTGCAAACGAGTGGATCCAGCTACCGGTCGGGTGACATTACCCATCCACGCTTCGTTAGCTACTATCACATCATCAACAAGATGACAATCTGAATTAAATTACTGACTACCTGCAACAGTGTGGTCTCATAACCGACGCTTAATCTCAGTCCATCTCCTCGCTATCGAACCTGCTTGGTGGTCCCGACTCATTACTTTACATCTCGAATAAAGATGAATCTCGCTACTATTGTGTTCGAGTGAAAAATGTCAAACAAATGACAGGCGCCGATAAACGCACGCGCATCCATCTTCGGTGATAACGTTGGCGCGAAAGCCGCGGTCGCGATTTCGTGTGCCATCGATCAAAATATTGTACCATAGCAATTACAGGTCACGTAAAGATAATATATTTAAAAATATTAAATGTAAAAACACAAAACTGCAAGATCAATCCAAAGTGTTTATAATTTGATTACTGATTAAATTGATTATTTCAATAGGATTAATTAAAATGTGTCTATTGAAGTACTATTTTTTTATATTTCGTGAATACCAACATTTATATCTAATAATTTAAAATAAAAGTTCAAGTCATTCATACCTATGACCTTATTTTTAATTGAATTACTTTGAAATTTATAAATAAAAGCAACAACATCCCGTTTACGAAAAAACCCATAACCATTTTATTAGCTGCGTGCATACGCATCTAAATATCTAAACAGTCACAAAAACATATTTACAATGCCCTTTTCTTCCGCTCTTCAAAACTTATAAAAACCTCATTATGACCACAAACATGTAACCAAAACAGAACCTTTCAAGACAAATGTCATCACATTAATCGTATCATTGCCGCATTGTCAGTGCGTGCGGCAAAACGCCTTTTAAAATCCACTTCAATTCGCGTTCTTTCACTTGAAAGACTTACAAATTGCCAGCAATTTATAACGAATGTTTACGAATATTCACGAGTGTTTAGTCGAGTGCCTTTTGATGTGTTGTGACAGTTTACTAATGTGCTGTCATTAGAAAGGTCCTGTCGAATACTCAAGCGCATTTGGGACAAAGGACACCCAACACTCCATCTTAATGAGAGTCGTTAATTTTTATAGCTTTTAAATAGCGCATGCGGCTAAGAATTTGCCGTGAAGATTATTTAAACACCCTTTGTGTGACTTTTGATTTCGTATGAAAAATAGGTTTCAATCATATGAATGTCTGTCAATTTGTATGTGGTTTTACGACGAAGAATTGGATTTAATTCCGTAACAAAACGATATTCGATGATACATAATAAATTACTTTGAAGTTGGTGGTGATGTTATTAATGTCTTCAAGTTTAATGTAACTTACGTCCGTGATGTATATTTATATATTAAGGTATAATGTATAACCTTGACAAAGTAACAGTTGGAGGCAATATAGGAAATCATTGAGTCTTGCCGACGCAATTAAATTAAGACAGATCTAGCATCGGCTAAGCCTAGGTATAGATATCTTAGTAATTTTATATTCATATTTTTTTATATATTTTTTTCATTTTTAAAACCATATTGAGCAAGCAGAACAAAGTGTAAAAATTATGCGTCATATTTTAATTTGCCTATTTAATAACTTTAATTTTGTAACATTCTGCGAAATTTTGGGATGTGAAATGCATTGTGATCAATAGATATAATTTATCACAAATACTAACCTTCAGTTAGTATGTAAGGCTAAAAAATTATACCTATAGGCTAACGTAGACTTTATTCTATTGTTAAAGAATCAAGTTATTTTTGTACATCAAGATTGTTCTACTTTTCATTTTCATGTATCCTTTATATCCAAATAAAAATATATTCGATTTTAAATAAATTGTACAAAATACTTACAAGCACCAGCCACGTGAATTTTCTTCATCCACGGATAAATGACCCTGTCTGTATTATCCGAACATATCGAAGAATCATCGTCATCGACCGGTGGACTCTCCAGGAGTAGCCGCTCGTCATCCAGCTCCGATGCTGGGGACCCCTCGCGCCCCAACGCATGGAGTTTCCTCCCCGCGGGTGCTGCTTCTTCTATATGCTTCTCCAACCGGAGTCCCAGCTCGGCCAGGCCTGGAGTGACCTCGTTGTTGTGGGGGATGTAGCCGTGATCAGCGTCCGAAGGATGCGAAGGTTCTGGAGGCCGCGGAGGAGGAGCCACCGGCGGGTGCTGCGGCAACGGATGGTAGTACCCACCGTACCCGTACTGCCCGATCTGCACCGGGGCATACTGATGCTGGTAACCGTACTGTAGATGCTGGTGCTGGTAGTACTCTCCGGGGGGGATGTAGTCTTGCTGGCTGTACTCTTCAGAGGGCGGGAATTTGGGGTCAGGCTGTGGTTGGTAGCCACCGTTCATGAGGAAGGAGCTCATGATGGGCGTGGTCGACTCCGCGCATCACTTCTTGTTCCACACGCCTAATATGGCCGCCATTCACATGAAACACATAGTGCGGAATAACTTGTCCCTTTAGTCATTAATGTTAAACTTTGTTTTGGTCTTTGTGTTAGTTAAATATGATTATAAATAAAATAAAAGTCACAAATGTATGAAAACACTGTTCAACGCACAGTTTACAATTTCCCAGTTTGAAAATACCTTTCCAATGGTTGTCCAATATATCTTTACACAGATAGTTCCACTCTGCTTATTTGATTGTTTTTTTCAATACACTGTTCTTTAGTATGCCAAACTCTACAAATCTTCACAAAGTTCACAACAATCTCGCATCAATCACAGGCACATAACTTGCAAATTTAGTTCAAGTAATGAAAATTACAATGTTTTATTACAACAATATTATTGCAAAGTCACTTGATTTATCACTTTTTGATTATTAACAATGGAGCGGAGTGTGCGCTATGCTCAGACGACATTTTGAGACAATATACACTGCCCAACACGCCAGCGCACTCTGTTTAAGGACTCCTATACATGTTCATCAATTTTTACATACCACCTTCCATTTTTAAGGCGGAGCTGTTCTTACGCTTACTTACGAAGACCATCAACTCAATTCACAACTTTGTCATGTAAGCCATAGAGCTCAAATTCCAATCTGTTTGAACTTAAAAGCGCCATAATGCAACGGCCAGCCTCCTTCTTCCGCTTGCTGTGTTTATATCGAGAGAGACAGGGACAGACGCATAACGCGAGCTTTTGCTAACGCAATGAGAGCTATAGCTCTGTCCTCTTCAAACATGAACAAAATTGAACGTGCAAATAGAGACAGTAGATTTATCGCGGAGTCATGCTTTGATATCAAAAAGTTGTTTTAATAATAATGCAGAGTGAACATGGTTTCTGTTCCTAACGACACCACGTCGGCGACGCTTTAAATATTTAATATGCAATTTCCTTTATTTTTTATCATTATACTTTATTTTTTAATAGTCGTCAAGTGTATTGTAACAAGGTTGAATTAATAACAGGACAATTTAATTTTATAATTGATAAAATTATTGTTAATTACTGAAAAAAAATTACTGTTCAACTCACCGTCGTTGTTTAGGTAGTAATTATTAAGGGATAATCTATTTTTTAAAAAGCTTCTTTGGAAAAAAAACATTGGTTTTATGAACCATTTAGGTATAGGTAGGTAAGTACGTACCGACAATTCAAATAACCATATTTAGCATACGTACATGAAAATGGTACAAGAATTACAAAAACCGATTTTTCTTACCTTTGACTCTACATATTTTAACAGAAGTGGAATTGACGGAATTTTTTAACTTCATTACTAAGTAGAATAAATTATCAAAGGTATTTTCAACTCTGTGCAAGAAGGACCACAAGTAACATACGATTAGGTATACCTTACGTCTAAACAACCTGACTTACAAAAACAAATCAAAAACGCTCGATAATCAATAAACAAGCCACTTCACGTCAATCACTATTAAACCCGTGACATCTTCACTTAAGAACAACTAACTAAGCCACAAAAACAAGAACTACACCTAAATACATTTGACATCCAACACTCTGAACACTGGCTCCTATGGACTTACATACAAATCAGAGGTCAGCTAATACTGTGGTCAAAAATCCCAGTCATGGAAGACTGCGTATCATGTTCTACTACTGATAGAATATCCACAAGGGAGCCGACCAACAACAAATAAACAAAAATGTCTAGAGATTTTATTGAATTAGAGGATCACAATAGTAGGATCAGGGTCAGAAGAGAACCGCTGAGTCATGGCTCCCAATGTTCGTTAAAGGTGGCAGGCAATGCGCAGGACCAATAGTGTTTAGATGTATTCGAAAATAGGTTGACGAAAAAGGTACGAGTAGAATTATAAACGAGTATGTGATTGCAGTTTATGCAATGTTTTTTTGGGAATTTAAACCAGAAATAGAGAGACAGGAAAGTCACCTATTGTCTAGGAAATTTTAGTAAAACATAACATTACACATAAATAAACACTGTTATTTGCTGCCAACGTGATGAAAGATCAAAAGTCAAATTAAAAGGGTATTAATTTAAGATCCAAGCAGAAAAATATTTTGATATTCATTTACATTGTAAAATTGAAACTAGTTTCAAATAAAAGTAGTGTTATGTTACTAGTACCTAACTAGATTGTTGTTGTGAAGGTTTTTTGACAATGTTGTACATTTATTATGGGTAAAGTATAACATGGGCATTAGAAAGGAATATATGCAATAATTTGCTTTAAAATAAAGTAAAAAAAACCCTTATTTTTTTTCTTAGATCCTAATGCAAAATTTACGTTACGAATTAAATCTAAACCTTTAGTACCTACCTATAGGCTAACTATACCTAATCTCATTAGAGAATAGTTTCAAATACACTACCAAGACAGAGTAAGAAACGAAAACAAGAAACAAATAATATAATCAAAGTCAGCTAAATAGGTTTTTCTTCAGCCGATTCACCCAAAAGCAAAACATCTTAACCACATCAAACATCGCAAGCCAAATTACTCTTTATTCCAAGTGCCAAGGTCCCATAGTCGCTTGCAGCATAAGTTAGGATAACCAAAGTTTGATTAAAGGCCTGTCGTATTGTTCATTAAACTTGGATTAAGTTGGTGCTGGATAAACTGGAAGAGGAGGCAGTTAGCGCCACGTGAAAAAACAAAATAACAAGAAAGTTACACCAACTTCGAAAGAGACTGTTTTAGACAAGTATCTAATGACTTTTTGTTTGAGTCAAGTTGAATTTCCCTTTTAATTGACTAGCCGCTTAGCAACTCAACTGTTTCAATGTCTTTCGATGACCTAAATAATTAAGACGTTCAGCCCAACTTCAATAATAAAAGACGATTATTTTGAAGTATTTTACTAGTATGATACATGCGAAAGTTATAGGAATCTATGTCTGGTACAGATATGGAACTTGGTTTATGGTCTTTCACGCAAAAATTGCATAGAAACTAAATCGAATAAAGCTTGAAAGGATAGACTATTACCTAGAATACGAAATAGACTCTTTTTTCAAGTGAAAATACGAGTACCTAGCTAGAGAGTAAATTTACTTAGGAGCGGCTAAACTTGAGACGATAATTTCCACTGACTTTTAAGCGTGGTTATATTTTAAGAAAAAAAAACACAATTTTACCAACAAAATAATCAAAGCGAAACCTTATAACAAATCGAACCAGCCTCAATCACCGTCCTATATAATTAACCGTCGCAGATGAACTCTATACTTATTTCTAACCCCCCTCAGTCTGAATCCAATCTTCTATAATGTCTGGTTTTGCTCCGATCTTCGCCGGGTCGCTGCGACTACGCAGTTTTTTGCTCGCTCGCCCCTCCCACACCAAAAGCAGGGCTTTACAGATATTTATGGGATACATAATATGAATGGGAGTGGAGATTGTTATTTCTTTTAGAATTTGCTTTTAGATTGCATTCCTTTTATGAGAGAAATTGTTAGGCGATTTGAATGAGACAACATTTATAATCTTATCTTCGGAAAATCAACAATCCTAGTTGAAAGATTTGTTTATTTCTGGAAACATGTGTCTATCCACCAAAAGTCTAAACTTAGTTTCAGACAGCTCTTGGACCTATTTGCACGTCAAATTTGACATTTGACAGTATTTTGCCTCCTTTTCCTCAGTGGGATGGTGGAAAGCTACCAAAGCTGACTTAGCAAGAAGTGCGAGGGTTTTGTGATTAACAATGTGCTGGATATCTCCAAATGAGTTCCATATCATACTGTTTCGTAAGTACCTACTAACTGAGGAGTGACTTTCAAACTAACTTTCTGCTTAGCCGTCCCACAGACAGTCGCTGTTTAAGTACTGACTTACAATATTTTAGTTGCTTTATATATTATCGAAACACTGCGAAGAAATGAGCTTTCTAAGCAATTACTCATACCTATTTTATTTAAACGATTTTTGTGAGTTATTGCTAAAAACTCAGTAAACGGAGACAGTTCTCCTGGTTATAGCACCGTATTATTTGGTCACCGTAGATAACTACCTTGAAATTCTTTATAAACAAAATAACTTTATTAACTCTATATTAATTTCTCGGAACACAATTTTCTAATTACCGCTGGCCACCCAGCTACTGTAAGTTTCCTCTGAAATCGCTCCCAATGTCCGATGTTAGGGAGAAATATAAAAAAAATTGAGCCACAAGACGCCAACGTTGCACTGGTGTCACGATGTTCCTTGATTAATGAAACTCCTGCTCATTCGTGCGTTAATCGCCTTAAGTCTTAGACATCATACTCCTATACTCAACTCTGTAGACTCTACACATAGAGTTTAAATTAGATTGAGATGTAAAAAGATTTAAGGCGAGATTGAAAGAAAGGTCAGGAATACCAAACATTTCCCCCGACACTGTAACATTTGATGTTTTTGTGACGTGCAGATATAAATGGCGAAATATAGGTGTTACCGAAATCAATAAACACGAAAATCAAGCAGTAGACGATCAAAACAAAACCTTTTTTAATAGGTATAAGAATTATTTCGGATTTCTCCTATAGGCACGAAGAATCTAAATAAAAAATATACTTAAAATCGAGCCCTATCTTTTTAACTAGTTAAAAAAAAAATCCCCTATTTTACAAGAACCTATCTACATATTCTACCAAATACATGCTCTATACGACCCTTCCAATAAAAGCCCCTTCATGCATTTTAAATAACGCACACAAAAATGTCTGCAAGAGCTGATAGTCAAATAAAACATCCCTTATTTTCATCCCTTATTTTTCAACCCTCAGTGACTGTTTGCACTTCATTCCCGGGGTAATCCTAAGGGAGGAGGGTGCAAAACGTGCAGTTTTTATCTCCAATGAAAAGTAGACGAGTTTTAACCGCTTTTAGAAAAAGAAAAGCCTTATTTTGATACCACACTAAGAATTATTTTGAATTTTGTAATCTACAGTGGATCGGAATTACTTCATCCTGTTATAAGACGATGATGATCAAGATTATACGTTATATGGCTCAAACAGCCAAATGCTGAGCCAGCGTGCTGGAATACGACTCAATTGTAATAAAATTTCTTTTTTTTTTACATCATTTCATCATAAATATTTGAAAACCATACCTAACTCAGTAACAAGCCTTCAGTTATTCCTAGAGCATGATCTTCAGATCTTCAAAACATATTAAAATATCTCAGCCTACCTCGTTACCGTGCATCGAATCGATCAAAAATCTCGCACTCGCAATATAAAGATACAATTTCATGCATTACAATACGTCTTACTTTCTAAAACATCGCATGATCGATTGCCCGGAAAATCGTATCGATTCACCGTAAATATTGTGACGTTATCTAAAACATCGAATTACGAAACAATCGCTTTCCAAAAGTAATATAATTATTACAAGGGGGAGTTCGAAAAACTTAATTCAGAAGTTGGACATTTGATAGATGGGCCTCAGGGGCATTCCAAATACGAATTCGGTAGCCGTTGATCAAAATTTTGAAATAACTTTTTCTGGTTTGTCAAACGTTAGCGACATGCGTTTGCTCCAGGGAGTTGTCATTATTTGCCTATTGAATGCAAAAAAAACTCTTTTTGCTTGTTGGTTATAAAGATGTCTTGCTATTGATTAAAGTTTTTTCCCCAATCGGATGGTAGTCTTTTAACTTATCTTAAATTTTTACGCACCTCTTTACAACACACTTAGAACAATTATAAAAAAAAACTCTACAAAGTACCCTTTTTCACCCGAGTATACATATGTACTTGTTCATCCCCTACAATATGATGAGTATAACACATACAAAGCAAGGACCCCAACTCCTCGAATGCTCCAGTCGGCTGCACATCTCAGTCAATTTCGAAATTGCATCCCGGAGCCCGCGCTCGCAAAAAGATTCTAGGCCAGGAGTTCGCTGATACATTTCACGCACAAAGTTTATTTGAATAAAGATGTCACTTTATTGAAATCAAAACGTGCCTAAAACGAAATAATTAAATTTCTACATTTACAAAAAGTGTTTCTGTTTCTACACATGTGCATATGAATTCTTCTAGTCCCAAAAGTTATCTTCTTCTAATTTATTCAGGTTCTTTAGTGCCTTGGTTGGCCCAGAGTAGTCATGCTCGCCTCGAAAGTTACTGGGGCGGTGGCGTTGTGCATAACGGGTCGCCCAACTCCCTCTAATATGGTTGAGTAGGACGATGGCTGGAGGACACGTCATACCTGTGATCATTGCCTTCGGGAAACGGTCTACTCTGGTTCCGAATTGTGGCGCGGGAAGTTTCAATTAGTTTACTAGCACTTTAATATTTTTTAACTTTAATAATGTTGAAGTTATAATTTATACGAGGAAATAATTTATATGTTCACTGTATGTACACGTTTTAAATGAATATAAATCTAAATTATGATTGTATAATTTCGAAAAGAGTGCCGAGATTTTTTTCCGGCAGCTTTTTCTCTCGGTCTACTACGGCCATTGCTGATGTATGTAGGGGTGTCCCTTGACATCGTTTTTTTTTATTCTTTTGACAATGTATAAGAGATTAGTTTTTAATCCTACATACAATAAAGTAATTTCATTTCATTTCATTATCGCTATCATCCTATGGCCCCATGGTCTTTGCCTTAATAGTATTTTAGACTCGCTTCAGTTTGAGACTTTATGATTATTGTCGTGCAAAAAAATGTCTATTTATAGTTTTATTTTCCTCTTTATTACTCGGTCTAACTTTTTCCTCAACTAATGCAGTCGCGTAGATTTTTTTCGCTAACAGATTTTTTTTTAAATTTAATTTAAATATCTGTCAGCGAGCTCTCGTCCTACCAGTTTGCCCGCGCAAAAAGCTTCGTTCCGCGCCGGCGTACAGGATGACTAATGATGCCACGTCGCCGTGGATTCCGAAAAATACCTCGACACACTCTTAGACAATGACACCGATTGAAATACGTATAATTGAGCAGGCCGGCTTCAAAGCAACGCCGCGATTCGCTTTTTTGGAGCTAATTTTGGAATGGGAAATGGTTTTCAGGTCAAAGTAGAGTGGTCGAATGGTGCAGACTTACTGTTTTGTAAGATTTTGTATTCACATTAATAAAATATACCCTATGGTTGATAATATAGTAGCCGGGTAACTGAAATTTCAAATGATAGAATGCTGGCATTGCTGTAAATTTGATCGAATTTTAGCCGGTAATTTAACATCATATTAAATTGTGGGGGTGTCGCGTAGCTCGAATATCAATACCTTTGAAAGGTATCGGTGTTGGGACTCTTGAACGAAATAATACTAAACGCAGCAACATCATTCAGCCATTTCATTCAAAATTTTACGCGATTGCGACTCGAAAACCGATTTCGTTCAAGAGTCCCAACACCAATACATTTCAAAGGTATTGATATTCGAGTTAGAGGACACCCCCACCGATCTTGTTAACAGTTTTACCATATTGTTAAGAATATTCTATAATCAAGCAATTTTACAATATTCAGATACCTTGAACCTGATAGTAAAAAATATGAGGTGTCAGCAAATAACAACTCTCTGCAGAAAGTCAGCTCTGTTTCGTAGACAAAAATAGCTTCGAAAATTCAAATTAAAACTCCAAACTAATTCAGCTACAAAACCTTTAGCAACGCTTCCGTTTTCTTTCCTACCCCCAACAGCCAACTAGATTTCGATCGAACAAAACGAACAAAGAGAGCTACGTCTAAGCCGCTTTTGCGCCAGCCAAGAAAAATAGTAGGAAATCCATTAATATCTGTCGCCGGGACTGCTTGTTAAATGCATACAATACTCGGAGGTTTTAAAAAGACTTACAATAGGAGACTTGGCTAAATTAAAAGTTTTTCGATACAGCGACATTGCACGGCTGAAGGACGGGTAGTAATTATGCTTGGGTAGGGATAGCAGAATGTTGGCGTTAATATCTATAATGTTGGAGTGCAAACTAATAGAGTAGACAAAGAAATATCAATAATGTCAGGCCTTAAGATTTGCTTAATCAACTTAAATAGGAATTAAATCTTTCAAAATATTATTTTTAGAAATTTACCCCTAAATTTACTATTTTTGCACTTAAAGGCAATAGAGGTTTAAAGTATCAAATAATGAACTTATATGTAACCTTAAGTTTAATATTTTAAAACCTGTGCATAATCAAAAATATTTTTCTGACAATTCGCGACACAGCGTTTATTTTCTGACGTTACACACTATCTAACTTAAGTGACAAAGATTTTCAAAGGCACATTTGTATAGAAAAAACGTAATTAATGATATCAGTGGCAGCTTGCCATACAGTACTCGAAGCATTCTGGTTTCTTTTCAATTCAAACTAAACTTGCTGCTAGGATGTCCGGAATAGAAGAAAAAATGCTAATGATATGCCAAAGGTAATAGACAAAGAATTGTTTATGACAAAAAATTGAAACAGACTTGTTAAAACTATTCTTGACATCATTATCAATCGTACAAAAGACGTAACATGTTAAAATGTCAAGTTAAAAGTTATTGTTTTAGTTATTTTGTCACGCAAGTATTGTCTGCAGTTCAACTTATAAACTTCATATTTACTAGGTAGCGCAGTCATTTGTTTCTAAAATTTACCACTACATACACCTAAACCCAAAGTTCCAAACAGGTTTAGTAAAGTGGTAGCTGGATACCGATAATGTAACATTATAAAGATCCTTTTTTTAATAGAATTTATTGTTTTAAGTGACAGATCTATGGGATTAGATACGGAAATCGGTTTGATGTTGGAACAAATATAGCTATTTCCAATTAGAGGAACGAAAGTATAAGTTTTCTTTACACTTAAGTTTTAAGTCTCTAGCTAGCAATGGTAAGGTGCAGAATTGCAATAAAGCCTTAATTTTCAGTGAATTTAATAGATTGCTATTCCATCCCATTCTAATTCCACTTGAAACTTTTTTTTTTCTATAGCTGTTTATAAGCCTGTTGTGTTTATTTATTTACAATTGTTTTCAGCCATCACTGTCTCACAAGACTTCACATCGCGCTATAGACCTGTCAGCCTTAGATTCTATCTATCTGTAATTTGGAGTGTGGGTAGGTATTTCACTCGTGGATAGTTGCAGCCAGATATTTGAGATAAATCAATCAAGTGGCTCCTTACTGGTTCAAACTGGTTCTAGTAGCAATAATAAGGTGTAATATAAGAAAAGGAATAGAAAATGTTACATATACACGATGCTTGGTGCATGGAGATCGTGTACCTATGGTTTAAGAATAAACTCTTTTAAAGAAGGTTTAATTGTTCATATTCGTCAAAACAACAATTGCTAATTTAAAACAAATAAAACGTCAAAGTTGACAAATTACACTGAATTCTAAACCAAATGTAAATAACGAAAATAAACGAAAACGACTAATACTATAGACTAATGGAATACATTTCACAACAAAGCACACGCCTAAAATACTAATCCCCTGGCAACCCCAGCTATTAATATCGATCCACGAATTTTAATTACTCAAAGATGAAATCGTTTAAATTGATCAACAGTGGAACCTTCTGACCCATTTAAAAAGTTTTATTCGAAATTCAAACGAGGGCGGTGATAAATGGAGGTACATCAATCAGAAGAAAATTTTAAGTGTTGCAAATTTTCACGGGAGTAAGCGTGGTAGGAGCGATAAAATGATGGGAAAAATAAAGTTGTGATGTTTTGAAGGGCGTGATTGGTAACAAATAAAACTAGTTAATTTGATCTGGTTTCAGGTGTTTTTTGTGATAAAATAAATTAATCATTTCGCACTTAATTAATTAATTAAGTGCGAAATGATTTTAAAATATTACTGTTCTTGGCATATTTCCACACGCAAATATGTTGTTTATATTTAGTATAAGTCTGTAAACTTAATTGAAAACTTATTCGGGTAACATGGATCCAGTTTTATCTCGGTTTCTATACCCCGTTGAAGATATCTCACTGAACTCAAAGGCATTCAATTAAATAAATGGTAACATTAATAATCCGTTATCTTGGTTGACGATTGTCCATCGGCTACTGGGGACACTTACCACTGATACACAATCATAATTAGGTACCTACTATGAAGTTTGAAAGGACGGTCAGCAGTAAAAAAAGTAACTTTTCTTTTTTCCAACTAATGTGAACTTTATTTGGTCTTTCTGTTTGTACTGTTAACTTTTGAAGTTTTTTGCTTATATAAGTGTAAGTTTAAGTTTGACCAAAAGATCTTTTAAGTTTCAAAAAGCTCGTACTTTCGACTATACTTTATACACATAACTATTGATTACACAGTCTTACCTTATTAAATTCTAAAACTATGAAAGCTACAGTCCCGTAGTTACAGAACAGAAAATACTTACTTATTTAATCGTAGGCTATTAATCAACTTTCGATAAGAGCCGAATGGGCGGTCTATGTTGCGAGGTTATTTATTAAACCAAATGCTTTCAAAGACTACACTATCTAATATAACTTGAACCCCCTTGTCCCTGTTTGGAACTTGAATTAGGCATAAAATGGCGGGTCATGAAGTCTGGTGATTCAGGACTGTCGATAGTCGATATTAGTATTGTATTTCTTTAGATGTTGAAGACTAGAGAAGTACTTATGTACGTATTTTGGTGTAGGTTCATTTAATCTAGAGATGTACAAATATTCTTCAAATCTATATAACCAAGACAATAATGCCTAACTAATTAAAAAACTTTTTGATGCCTAACTTGTAGCTATTTTACTTTTAAAATAAAATCGAGTAAATTTTATTAGTACCTACATCTTTTTTACCTACGCAACATTTCATCAAGTCATTCTTGTTCTTTAGGTATTAAATGTACTTTATTCGTTAAGTTTCTTTAAAAGTAACGTCATCTAGCATATACCAACGGCGTAATTTACTTGTGAGCTTACCCAGCTAGCCTACTCGAGAAGTGCTAAAATGGTCGCATTGCACGTAACATAGCTTCGAAGTAAACTTCCAATGAATTGGTAGCGCCATCTGTTGTCGAGTAGTTACTGTTGTGTTTGACTGAACTAAAAATATAGGTTTTAGGACATGAGATAGTTCGTGTACATAGATAAAATGGGGCAGAAATTGATGTACGGTAGTATTATAGTATTTATCTTTAACTACTTCATTGATTATAATTAGTAGACTTAGTAGCTTTTCACTCGCCATTTAATAAGATATCCTGTGGATATTTAGAATTATCTTGAAGTACCTAAATCGGATTATCTACCCAACTTTTGATGAGGATTAAACTAAACATACAGAAACTTTTCAATTTTATAATAAAAAATAAGTAACCATTTTTAAAATCATTAATCATTAGAAAATACTTTAAACCACTTTGAATGCAGTTAGCAAAAGTATCTTGAGAAAACTTACACTTTTAATTGAAAATAATAAGTCAAGCCGCAGAGATTTTTTTGGCTACATGATGAAACTTCTAAATTTATATAATAAGCAACAGGAAAAAAGATTGCTACTTAAAATTATTCGTATTCCTTCATTTAATCCCACCTAATTTAGTAACTCAACATTTTTTTATTAATTCATCGCTTTGGTCCTATCAACAGTTACTAGTAGCTAGTGGATAAGAAATAAAGCAAGTAAATTTGTGCGTGGTTTACGTTGATGCTTACACTGCCAGAAATCTACTTGCTTCCGTTAAAAAAAAATAGGTGGCATTTTTTTTAACGTGTCTACTGAGTAACAAACTTAGAAGCTGATTTACTACTCTTTTGTGTAATTTATTGTTATTTAAGAAGTTCACTGCTCGAATGCATATTACGAGTATAAATTTTGATGCTAAGAAATAACCACCAGGCTGAGTAGTATTTAGAGTGTCTTACATAGAGAATTACTATTGGCTAAGATAGAATTTAGTTATTTATAAGGCAATGTGGATTTTTAGAGGCGAAATATGCTTTTTAAAAAGATGTCGGTTTAATTACCACCTCTTTTAATTTGATTTGCCTTTACTATGCCCTCATATCTGCATAAAGAAATCGTTGTGTATCGACAAACTTAAATAAAATAAAGTTTTTTAGAAGAAGCCTGGCTCTGGTACTTATAGCGCACCTATGTCTAATTGTATGTCATGGGGGTTTGCCTTAGCTACTGTTATTCAGGACAAGTGTGAAAAAAGTTAAGACAGTTAATATCTTCGAGCATTCTTCATTTCAAAGTTTAAGTAAGTATATTTCTGGTTTTTCTCTCATCGTCGAGGAATCGATGTTTATATAGGTTTGTATAATGTACAATTTGTATACACAAAGCATCGTGCTAAATGTTAAGTTGTCTAAACATGAGTTTATCTATTTGAAAGTTTCAAATAATTTATTTATTTTATACAGGGAACAAGTAAGCCTACGTTTACATGTGACCAAAGTTATTATATGCCTTTTGTTACGATTGCAATTTAAAATAAGTATACCTACATTTTAAGTTGAATGTCATGTCAAACTGAATACCAGGGAAAATAAAAACAAAAAAGTTCTTCTGTTATTCAGTCCATACAATGTTTTAAATAGACAAAATACACAAATTGTTAAAATATATGAATCAACACAATCAGCATTATGTTATTTTATTTTATTTGGAAAACAAACGGCTTAACTATTAAGATAACAACCATATAAAGATATTTAAGAGGAACATTAAGCGCATTTATAATGTTTTCGCTTATAGATTTTTCAATACAACTGAATTTAGAACTAGCCACAAAAGTCAACAATTTACAACGTTTCCTACTCTACAGATTAATAAATTTACCATGCAGTGCATCTTGCACTCAGAGCCATAAATTCGAAGTTAAACTTAAATGCTTCTATTTAATGTGCTATAAACAAAATGGGCACGAGGGTAGTTTTATGTGGAAATTATATTAAATGGTTGTTGTAACTTTCTATGTGAAAGCATCGAACTAAAGTTGTAAATATTTTGAATACATTTTTAATCGGAAGTTTTAGAACAATTTTATAGATATTCAGTGACCAATGAGTAAAGTTAAAAATTACACATTGTTTAGATTAATAGAGTAGGTATACTTTAGTTATAATGATTTGAAACTATTAATAATGTTTTCAATTAAATGTATATTGCAGTTGTTTGTCTTAACCCAGCCATTACACAATTTGGTAAATAGATATACACTATTAAGCACAATTGAATTAAACTTGCATTTTCTGCAATAATTTGTATTTTGCTGAAAAAAAAAGATCTTATTAGCAAAACAAAGACACATACATGACGTTAAATAATTTGACCTAAAGTTGTATTAATATACGAAAACAAATACAATTTAGACTATGACAGATGTAGATGATGATGTTATATGCTGTTAAAAAACGTATCATAAATTATTTTGGCTAAATACATAAAAAATTGATAAAAAAATAATAGGTATTAAAGCTTCTTGGTTCAAAAGTTGCGTTGTTCCTTCTTCTTAAAAATCTTCTTCTGCATTCTCTTGAATTTGAGCCTTCTTTCTTGAGTATTATGGTTTATTATTGGTTGATAGGTAGCGAGGTCTTCCAGCCGTGAGATACCTGTAGAGACGAGCTTCTGATGCGGAACGGATCTACAAAAGCCCGGATCTACAGGGTAGATCACGAATGTGCCATTTTATACTTTAGTTTGGTTGTATTAAGGTTTATTTTAAGTCTTCCAGGGTGTGGTTTATGGTATCTTTTTCCTTCAAGTTGTACATGTACACGCTCGCAATTTTAAAGAAGTAAAGTAGTATTAACTAAGTACAAACGCCAAAGAATGGTTCTATTACTCTACAATTAAATAAATTTGCAAGGATAACACAGCTAATTTAATTTCTTTGACTACGGTATTTATTATTGGTTGTGATATTCTCATTATGAAACTACTTTGACTTTCGTACAAAAACTTTATTTAAAGAGATGTACTAAGATGTAAATCTTTCAAGAAACTTATAACCAAACAAGTTAAAAAATGGCGAGCGTGGGCATGTACGGTGGGCGTTTCTTTAAAGTTCTCCTTGCGACCGTTTTGAGGGTATGGATCATGTTGAATTCGAACTATAAGCATTCTGAAAATAGCTTTCTGCAGTAAGATTTTTTTAAACTATTATTAAGAAGTTATGTAGAATGTTTAATCAATAAAAACATTGAGGTATTATACAAGATTAAAGCGAAACCTATTTTTTTTCAATCAAGAAAATGTAAATGAGAAATTGTAAAATTAAAGAAACGTACTATCAAAAATAAAAATCACAAAATTGTATGTAATAGGCCAATAGTAATCCATTATGTTGATATTTTTTTGTGATTTGCTTTCAATTATCTGTGTCCAAGTAAATCAAAGATTATTTTCCTATTATTTCTCTGACCATCAATTTTATAACTTCTCTACAATTTAACCTACATCTACCAATTAATACATTCCTATTCCACAAGACCATTCCCTTTTCCAGTTAACCTCTTGAGCGCCCAGTAGCTTCCGTCGTCGATGCAAACTTCTCACAGATGAGCCGGATGCTCTGAAACTTGAAAACATTTTTCATTACTTTTTTACGTGGGTTTCAGATTAAACTTCCTTCAGCTACGGTTGCGACGTGGTATAAATAGTTTACAAAAAGTTTGCACGTCGTAAATTTAACAGGTTTCAGCTTTATGGTTCTTTTAAGTTTGGGATTAGCATTCATGTTTTAAGGGAATAAATAAAAGGATTTTACGGTACCGAGTTTTCTTTTAAGTTTTTTTATTAGTCAATAAGAGATGGAATGTATTTCGATTGAAAATTGAAGCAGTTAGATTATAATCACTACCGTTCTTCTTTTTGTTAACGTTGATAATAAATATTCTTACTTTTTGGATTAATATGACCGGATTCTAGTTTGAAAGGCTGCGACAAGATGCGTGGTGTGAAAACTCATAACAACGTGAAAGAAAATCCGAAGATTTGTTCAGCGATAATTGAATCAAAACTATGATTGAAAACATTAAAGCTTTTTTCCTTGTAAGACCAACTAAGTGTAATTAGACATAAATGGTCCGACAAAAATCCAACTTCAAAGCCAAAATATACGTACCCAATAAAGTTGTACTTTAAACTACTTATTTATGTCTCATAAGATCGGAGAAAAATTTATCACCCAGCACAATCACAGTCACAGTTAAGCATTCTAAATTTTTTTATATTGTGTGCGTGCAAAAACGTGAAAACGTGAAATTCCTTGACTACGAAAATTAATAATAATGCGTTGTTTAAATCGTGTTGTCACAATACAAAAATGTATTACAGTTTTAATATATTCAACCAAAAACCTTATAAACCTTTAAATAAGTCACATAATTCTATGCTATACTAATATATAATTCTATACTTTAATTACATACCTAATTACTAACAGTCGCACAACATTCCCTAACCATAGAATATAATTAATGTGACAGAAGCGAACTGCGATTAATGCGTAAGCCACGTTATTGCCTAAGCTTCATCTATCATCCATACACGGGGTTAAGACGCGGAGCTGATTTACAAAGGCTTTATATATATATGTAGCATAAGGCATGTATTCAGTGAAGAAAAAATTATAAGAGCTTTTTAGGTACTTTATATTAGTAAAAAGATAAGGAGAAAATTGTGTTTTTCTTTTGATTTTAGTGGCGATGTACCCGAATATCTAAATGTGTGTAATAAAAGATGTGTTTTATTACTATTATAGTCATAGTTTCTCCCAAAGTAAAATAAGATGAACTATTAAAATTAAAATTTCGGGGGATGTGCTTCAAAAAATAATTGTTCAAAAATAACAACGTTTAATACAAAACAAACTTGAAATGAAAGTAAACTTTAGCCAAGATATGAAACAGCAAATACCACAGCGACGTTATAAAGCTCTTTTATCCCGAAACTTCTTCCGAAATCAACGCCGTTCCAAATTCAATTTGCGCCGCGAAAAACACGGAAAAAACAATCTCGACGTCTTTCCGCAAATCATGTTCTATTGTGAACGAATAATACAGTAGACGAAGTAACAAAAACATTCACTTAATTGCGTGGAGAAAGATTGCTGAGCGCTGGCAAGGGTATTGTTTCCCGTGGGGCCTTTGTGTGGGCACTGACTCATCTGTTTCGTAAAGTGACGGTTCTGCCAACTTATACTCTATGACGGGCCGCAAGGAAGAGACAAGTTTTGTGAAAAGATTTATAACAGTATTATAGGCAGCTTTAAAGTTTGGTTCGTTTTTTAATATTATTTTCAATAAGAATAGTTAACAATAAATCGATACTATAGTATTGCTTGATTTAAAAATATTTATATTGTACGCATGGCTAACGTGAAGAAATTATTAAAACATAAGAAATGCTGAGTTAATAATTAAATAAATGTTTTTGATGATACATTAATTATTTCCAAACAACTTGTTTCTTTTGTAAGGGTAATTCTAATGTCATCTAAACCTAGTACCGATACGATATTGTAATTTGCTAAAAAGACGCACCGAAAGAACTTAAAAGATGTAACTAAATACGCCAATATACATATCCGTGCGTATTAGCCCAACATACTTAGCAAGGGATTTCATCCCTCTCATCCCCTTTTGCTTCACCCCCTGCCACCCTGTATTGTCGTCCCTATCATTAATCTTGTACACCCAGCAAACAGCCTGAACAAGTAGAGCTGTGCCGACGTCGATAACACGCTATCGATAAAATTAGGGAAATCAGGGCAATTCCGCTAATTATCGGACGGATTGGGTCGGGGTTAAATTAGACTTCAGTAAGGGCTTTTATAAATTGTAAGAGGATAAAATGTTTCTGTTCTTTATTTTGTTTCCTTATTGTAAGTTATGCCTTTCAATAAATTAATGAGTAATTAGTGAGTTATCCAAAGGTTTTTAATCAATTTAAACAAGAAAAAGCGACATTATAACTGAACTGAAACAGGTAAATACATACCGATGACCCTTCCTTTATTATTTCATTTCCTGGGCGACCGCTGCTTCCTGGAACATGCAATATCAAATATTACCGCTCGTAATCCACCAGAAATGTACCATTTTCATTCAATTTTCAAATGAACTTTATTTTAAAACTGGAAAATAAGGAAGTACTACGAAATAAGGAAGTACTGCGAAATAAGGAACGTAGATTTGAGGAAAGCTGCATGGTTTCCATTTTGATATTAAAACTCTGAGAAAGCTGGAATGTGTTGCAGTGTTATTTTAAATGTTGAGGTGGGCAGAAAGAGTTATTTTGTTTGATATTACCTCTGAATGTCGTTTATTACTTGAAAAATGCCAGGCAGCTCAGTTTTTAATGTTAAAACGAAAATGAAAGAAATATTTTATTTTAGTGGTGGGAAAGAAAATGTTCTGCCAACTTTAAACCGAAAAAAACTAATAAATATTCATAAAACTGCTGACAAACTATACTATGTCTTTGTAAAATATTTTTGACAAATCGAGTAGCTCGATACATTGATAAATTGATACTCATTTTTCGTGCCAAGTTATGCCAAGAAATAAATGTTCAACGAAGCTTAAATAACATTATTTTTACTATATACTTTGATTCTTTAGTGAGTTTTGACCCGCTGCGTAAAGACCCGAATTAATGAAGAAAATAAAATTTTAAAAGTAATTCCTTTTAAAGGGTCAAAAGCGAGCTTTTTACTTTATAATTATTAATATTTATTACGCCTAACAATTTCTAGAATCAAGGTTAAATTGCATACCTACTACAAAAATTTTCGTACCAAAATAGTTTTACGAAAGATACCTACTCATTTTAATACAATAACTTTACCATAACGGGTTTAAAAAGACCACTTCCGAAGCCTGAAATCATGAGCCTCAATAGTAACTAAATTCACTAGCAGTATACCCAGAAAACTCAATTTAAAAAAGTTATTAAGGATTGAAAAGTCAATTTGCCGCTTAAAATCATCGCTCACACATCAACTGTCGGTTCAGCTGCGATTATTTACATTGCAAATTAAATTAGAACCCTATTTAATTTGAAATCATCGCAAAATATGATAGTATTACCTACTGCAAATTCGGAAAATTACGTAAAAAAAATTTTTTTTTTCATCATAAAAATATTTTTTTTTTGTTAAAAACGTAACCAGCAATGCCCAGTTTTTGTTTTCGTAAGCAGTTCTTTTACACCCAGTATAGTACAACTCGGTTTCTACCATAGTTTTCGAGTCAAAAGCCTACTAATGATTCACAGTGAATAGTCTAGACAAAAGAGATAATTTTACTTTTAAGTAGTTACTCGTAGGTAAACAGGAGAGTTCCATCAAAGTTTCGAATCAAACTTTAACTAGGAACCAAACTTTCCTAATCTCATTCCGAACTCAGTTTCATTTGCTATTTTTATTTATTTAACTAAACCTCTATCGGGGTGAGCTTGCACTAAATGTAATATTCAGAAGAGCACACACTTTACCCTACCAGGTACTTGAAATTCTTATTTTGTACCAAACTCCGTAGCTTCACATGTTTATAAAAGAGTTTCTAAATTCTAATATATTTTAAGGAATTTCAGAATAATTTGGAACTGGGTAAAGGATAAAAAAAAGTTTTGAGTTTATAAAATTTAAAAACATTTTTCAAAAAGAACCTAATTGACAGACAAAGGTTATAAAATTAGTAGTGAAAACTAGCAATCAGAAACGTAAACCAAATTTGACTTTTTTATTTTTTAGACAATCAATTTTTTGGCTGTACAATAGTTCAGTTTACAGCCAAAAATCAGTGTAGGTATTACGCATTTAGTTAATTTCTGTAAATGTAGGTCAGAGGTATCTACTATGTAAGCTAATAGGTTTTGTTATAAGACGGCAGCTTGACAGTTATAATCTACTTTGTAATGGACAGTAGTTTTAACCAGCGTTTAATCATTAACGGCCAAACTCAATATTGTACTAACCTTTGACGCCTTGTTATTTGTGTAACTATGGTAATCATTGTCCATGTTTTTGCGTCGCAATAAACTATGGTAGATAGCTGTTGATACGGAAACGACAGAAACACGTCACAAAAAAAGAAAACTAACAGTTTCCAATAACCAAGGTTTTAACTATAGTATTGAGATCGGCGGTAAATCGTTCTATATACGGTGTTTTATTTTTAATCACCTATTATTTAACCTAATTAAGGCTAATTTATAAGAATTTTTTTTTTTTTTATTGAATGTAATGTATGAAGTAACTATTTATATTTTTTCTTTACAACATATTTTCTATCATCTAATAAATACTGATTGGCTGTATTAGTCTGGAGATTTATTTATTTATTACTTATGAAGTTCTATAAATGTTCGATATACGTAAGTATATTATACAGTTCCTAGTTCTATATAATTACAAAACCGCCCTGCAAAACTCATATTAAAAAGCTCTTGGTATGTAACGAGTACTACCTCGCACGAAAAACCTATTAGCACTGTATTCTACCAACTGCAATACTTAGAACAAAGCTTAACAAGATCCATTATCAGCGAGAACCACAAATTCAACGTACATTTAACTTGATACCATTAGCAGGAACTTAACTCTTTAAATATTTCAGCTAACGAGCTAACTTCAGTTATACGTTGCTTTGAGATTTCCTATACATTTTCTTATTTTAAGTTTTTTATTGAAACGATAAAAAATGAAAAAGCCACGTATGTTGACAAAATTAAAATTAGGCAATCGACTTAAGAATAAGGCATTCAATAAAATATTTTCTTTTACTGTTTTTCCTATTAAGTACGTCTTCATTAACTGAACATTCTTGATTGAATTTGGAAATATGATTTCTTCTTACTTGATTAATCGATGAATACGTAAACGCGTAAACTTTGCCAAACATTAAAAAAAAAAACAAAAAAAAGTACCTATAATTTAGAGTTAACTACTATCCAATAACAACACACTAAAGATAACCAAATGATTAATCAACGCCACCGCTTGCCAAATTTCAATTGTCTACAAACTGTTATTATCAAGAGGTTCATTAACATCTAATGAATGGCTGTGCCCGCGCAGTGAACATAACTTCCATTAAGACCACATACGGTATAGACAAGCTCTTGGATCCACGCCAGTTGGAGGCTTGATTTATATTTCGGGGGCACATTTCTGCGCAATCGATAGAGCCATGCAAGCCCGTTTTTAGGGTTCCGTTCCTAAAAGGTAAAAAACGGAAGCGAGACCGACTTCGCTGTTTGTCTGTCTGTCTAACGCCAGACTGTTGAAATTTTCGCTGATGTATTTTGGTTGCCGCTAACAAAAACTAAAAATAAAATGAAATAAACATTTCGAAGGGGCTTTCATACATTTTTTGTAGTTTGTATTGATAATGGCACGGAACCCTGCTTGCGCCCGACTCGCACTTTGCCCGTTTTTGTTGACTTACGCTATGCCAAAAAATGTATGGAAATTCGGGTTTTTGCAGTTGGTGAGCGGGTTTTGTTTTTGGTGTCGGCTGAACTGGATTTAAGGATGGTGGTGTTCAGTTTTTTTTGCGACTGGCAGGTTTTAAAGTTTGAAACGAAACGAGAATTGAGTTGGCCGTAATCTATGTGTTTTAGCAGAAATCGTAACTTTTTCAGAATCGTAAACCCAAATGTTAAAAAAAAGTTATGTTTTTAGTTAAAATTTCTTTGTAGTAGCAAAGAGTAAAATATTTTAATGTTATTACCAATAAACCATTTTATACATTTCTGATTGTTATACTTTCCCAGTAGTAAATAGTATATGCAATTCTTTCTGCATCTGACTAACGAAAGTAATAAATAAATACCAGATGAAGAAAGTTCAGAAGTCATAATTTACTTATGTTTGCGAGTTCTAAAAACGTACAACATGAAATATGGAAGTTATTTTATTTCGCAATGGCCCCCGCAGGGACGAAAATAAAATCATTTAACGAAATAATATTTAAAACAGTAGCTTTCGTAAACTTAGTAATGTGACTTAAGGGAAATTATCGCTGTTGAAATGAACTTTCCTTGTATTCAGTTTTTTACGCTATTACCTTTATTTAATTTTGTAACGTCTCTTTTCTATTTCAAGGAAAAAATCCTGGTTTTAAGATTCAACCTAGTGTATAAAATCTCTACTCGAAATGAACAAAGCTTTAAAATACGTGATCCTCTTCTTCAACCGTCAAGAAACAAAAATCTGAACCGCCATTTTTGTTCAAACCATAAACGAAATTACTTTCCATTAGCAAGCGCTAATATTTCAACTTGCAAGTCAAAACAAACACCAGCTATTCATTACGTACAATCGTCCTCAGCTTAATTTAGTTTCAGACTGCAGTTAGTTATCTGCATAAAGGAACTAACACGGTTAAGCTGTATGCACATTTGCACAACGATAAACTTCCTCTATCCTCCATGCATGTACACATAGCCTAAAGTTAGCCCCTGAACACACTACACAGAAGTTAGACCGAGCATTCGCAGAGAAGCAAAAACCGTTACTTTAAAAGCTCGTGAAAATAAAATTGCTTTTTGTAACTACAGCAAAGTGTTGGATAAAATTTAACAGCGCTGTTTTAATATAAGTAAGTAGTTTTTTGTTTAAATTGTTTTAAAAGAATATTACGTAGAAAAACACTTGGGTTTAATCTTTGTTTATTTTTTATATTAGCGTGAGGGTACTTTCGACGGTTACCAAATTGTCTATGTTTTCTTTTAACACACAATAATGTTACAGTGTGGAATAGAGTTTAGCTTCTGGATACTGTGTTTGTTCAAATTACATTTGCATAGTTCAGTCAACTGGCCATAGCACTACAATTTATATGACAATTTGAATCATGATTGTTTCTGGTCGTGTGCTCTACGATTTATGACAAAGATATCGGTTATTTATTTACTCAAATACGTGTGGTTTTTTTCAGGTACAGATGAAAATATAAACTGAAGTTTCTCTTTTTATAAAAAAATACAAAGAAAAACCTCAAGAGATTTAACCATTAAAATCTCAACCGAAATAAAATATGAAAATGCCCTTCATTACCATAACGCAGAATCTTTTAAAACTCCCTCATTTCGCGAAGAAACTGAATATAATAAACGCATTTCGTATCTAAAGCAACCATTAGTAGTCGAGTTGTGAAGTCGTTACTCACACTTTACGCTAGAGCAAGCGATGTACTGCTGAAATTAATGTGAGAAAATGGCCATAACGCAAGTCAAATGGCCAAGTTTATTTAAAATAGTGCGCGGACGTCTCGGGCGCGGCAGTTCTAGGGTTAATGGAGGATACTCGACCTTTGTTTAGAAAACTTAAACTTTTGTACTTTTATTGTGTATATAAAAAATATATTACAATACATCAAAAATTCTTTAATGGTTTATGTTTTTTTTATATATTTTTTTACTTTTGCCACAATACCAAACTAACGCAAATACCAAAATCGTCATCAGTGAGTAAGCCGCTTTAATTGTGTTTGAATCAAACGGCAAGATGGCCGCCGAGCGTAACTCCCGCCGCGGGCGACATCTATAATTCCACACAGCATCTATAAATTAGCATACGTATTACACTTCCAGCGGGCTATGAATTCTGTGCACGAATGTACCCAGACTCCAACAGCGGGCTAGAAAATTGGAGCGCAAATAAAACGTCTAGATTAACTCAGTTCGGGCTAATGGTTGTTAATTTTGAGATTTGTTGAATGAATTGCTTTTAGAGAAAATTAAAATGGCAGATTTAGTTGTTCACTCTGAATAGCATTGTGTAAGTTTTTCTTATTAAGTACATTTTTCTTTGAGTAGAGCTATTTTTTAATTACTTATTAACATATTTTTAAGAATTTAATACTCTACAAAACTGGCAAATGTTGTTTTTTATATAGGTTTAATCTTCAGTCATAAACGAACCAGCTAGTAAGATAAAACGCGCCTGCAGCGAACTCTTATCCTTATAACCATAACCAAATTTGCAAAGCGAAATTACAATTCCAACCTTATTCCGAAATGAAAAAAGTCTAAAATTGTATCAACAGAAGTGCCACCTTTTCAGCCCGTTCATTAGTTATTCATCTTCATTCTGAATTATGAAGGTAATTTAATTCGACTTATATTTTACTTCTGTCGTAAAATTATATATTTTATTTTACTGGGTGTTAATTATGCAAAATTAATGTTATTTTATTGGGGCTGAAATCGTAAACGACACCGATGTCCGTGGGATTTTGTGCGTTATCTCCGGACGGAAAAGGTTATATCGCTTTATCTTGGTTGGGACTTAAGTCTAGTTAATTCCGCGCAATAATGTACTTAACAATACAGTCTCGACAAGGGAGTATTAACTTTGCCAAGAATTTCCTGAACAATGAAATCCCGTCTCATAGGAGAGCAAATGGCGTGTGTGGAAAATTGCTGCTGTGGGCGGAATTAAAAGCCTTATGTTTTATCTGAGAATTTTATGTAGACTGTGATGTACTGGATATATCTTTATGTATTATGTTTTAAATAGTTTTTTTTAAATAATATGTTTTTGGCTTTGTAGCAATTTTTTATTAAATTAAATTAACGGAAAAATTATATACCTAGGTACTTGTGCGAAATTAAAAAATAAGTGAAATTTTAATTTATTGTTAATCAAAATCAAACACAACTAAACCAACCAAATTTTAAAATTAAATATTATTTAAAGTTCGTTTGCAAATAGAATTAATATTTATTTCATAATTAAAACAAAAAAGTGCAACATATCAAAACGTAACATAATTCTTACCTAAATCGTCGACGCAGACCTCGCAATCAAAATCGCCAAATGTCATCTGAAATAACAAGAAAAATCCATCACAAAAATGTACAAACACGCAAAATGTCGGCAGCAATTCTAGTCAAAACAAAATAGACACAACAAGTCAACAGCACTTGTGCCTGTCAAGGGGTGGCGGACACCCATACTACCCTCCGCCAACCCTTATCAAATAATACCAAAAATCCCCTAATACACAGTCAAAATAAAAAAAAAACTCCAAAATTTAAAACGTACCTTTAAAGAAGATTTCTTTTAAATATGAAGTCTGAATTTTGATTTAAAAATGGTATGGAATTCAAAACAATATGACGCTCCGACAACTCGGTAGCGTCTAACTTTGTGGCGAGCCGCGCCCCTACACGCTACTTGCACCGAATCTCTACCCCTATTCCGGGCTTCGGGAGGCTGAGATCATCAAGCGCTTTAGAGCTTTACTACTTCCCCACACGTCAAACCAAACTCAACCTTAAAACGCCCCAACAAGGTCTATTCTAACTGGCTGTTTGTGGTGTTACGCCGTTCTGGAGTCTGCCCTCGCTGTTTCGGAATCCGGGGATGCTGCGCAAACTGGAGTACGAAATATGTACGAGACTGCTAGGCGCTGGCAGGAGGGGGGGGCGGGCTGCGGCGCGGGGGGCGAGGCGGCAGACAGAGGGGATATTTGAATAGACCTAGCTCTGTCGAGCGGGGGCGGGGGAAGCGCGGGGCGGGGTAGTACAGGACAGTTGTATCGGCTACACTACAAATCGGCAATGTACAATCACCAACAAAATTAAACGCGCCGTCCATCACCTTTTTTCGAGAAAGAAAACAAAGCTGGTAATTGAATTTGTCGTCGTTACGCCGGAGACGCCGCCTTTTGTTTGTTTTGTACTTGGAGCATTTAAATAAAGGAATGGAAGGCATGCGGTAATGCAAAGTCGGTCACGTAGATAAATAAAAATGAGAACAATATTCGACAAACTTTTCAGTCCCTATTGTATTGGAATATTGTGATAAATTTTTATAGCTTTTCGATATCTATATTTCGCGGCGTAATAGCCATAAGTTGTTCTATTGGAATCGCGCAGCTTTTGATTTTACTGCACTCACACATTTAAACATTTATAGTCCAAAAACAGTTAGTTTCCCGTCAATATTAGACTCAAACCTTTCTAATTTCCTCCAATATTTTCGTTCCAATCACGAAACCGGATAAATCATCACGCCTCGGTTAAAATAAAAAATCTGTAGCCATCAATACTTAGTTGCCTTTCCGAGGTCCACCTTTATTGCCTCTATAAATTGTATCTCATGCCCAGAAGGAGGTTGTATTCTGTCCTGAATTGAGGGTATGTAGGCTGTATGGGCTTACAGATAAGTAACACCTTACTGGTGTTCATATCATAAGGCTGGAGGCTTGCCAGGACCGTTGGGGTTCGGTTTTGAATAAATATCGTATGGACGCTATTCGTAGGTGCTACGGCGGTTATCGTAGACGCTACGGCGTAGAGCAATAGGCAGTTTTCTACGTGAATGAACGTCAAAAGTATATTATAATTTTCAGAATGTTAAGAAGAATTTAAATATTTTAAGAACAAATCTAACATAAAGCCACTTGCTCAGCTTACATCAGCCTGAATATTTTTAGTTGTTACTTAATTTTTCAATTCCAAAATCTAACTTCAGTTAATATAATCAAAATAATCTTGACAATGAAACTAGAATCCATTCCCTTACTAATATATTCTCCTACCAGCGTACAGCTATGAATGTAATTGTCTGGTTCAGGCTTATATTTAGCAAAGCCGCATTAATCGAGCGAGGCACACAACATCGCTCAATTTATTGCTTGGCACACAACGTAATCCGATACCAGCTACTGTGTTAGGTTACATTTGAACTACTTATGTAAGATGGGTTTAAATTAAACGGCTTAAATGAAACGTTTAAGAATTAATTGAATAAATGAATCTGTTAAAAAGTAAGAAATGACAGGAATAAATGAACTAGTTTAGTAGTTTTAGTTAAGTACAAGTCACATTCTTGGCATGTAATGAGGTTTGAGCCGTAAACCATTTGCTGAGTTAGTACGTTGGTAAATTTATACGTTAAACAAAAAGTTAAGCATATAGGTAAAATCATTATTTTTTCAACCTAAACTAACCTAACCGTGTGTGACATATAAAAAAATAATGTTCTGTAATACTAAACTATTACTATATCTCAGTGTAAAAAACCCCAGATATTTTTGACACTTCAAAAACATCTTTTTTCCCTAACAAAACCGAAACAGTTTTAACTCCGCAACACTCGCATCATTCACGTTTCTTTATTAACCATTTTAACGGGCGTAATGTCTTTTTGGTTGGCAACCCGAACCGTGTAACGTAAATAAGAATAAAAAAGTGCAACGCAGTTAGTTTTAGTATCAACACCGTTAATTGGGGCCGATGGCGCTCACTCGGCGCTCTTGGGAGGCTTCCAAATGGCTTCCGAATTCAAAACTGACATATTCTGGCACTGGCTGGTTACGTAAGGAGGTTCGCGTTTTGACAACCTCTTTGTTATTTAAAGGAATTCCAGATTTAAAAGGCTTTTGTTCAAAATGAGATAATGACATGAATGAGCAGTATTTAAATCGACAAGTTCGCATTTAAGAATATAAAAAATTGTAGACGTCTTTTGTATTAAAAGACTTTATTTAATGTAAAGTATGATTTACCAGAATATGAATTTAATTCACATGGTTGCTGAAATATGTATAACCTAGATCGTGGAATATTCTAGAATAAGCCAGCCTCGAAGCGAATAAGGTCAGCTGTGTCTAAAGTACTTACAGAATATCAAGGTAGTTTATGCTTTCATTTCAAACACATTTTCATATCAACTGATAATTTGTTAAACGCTATTTTAATACAGGCTCTATAATTTATGCATCAATGAATGAAGTAGTAATATAATATAATGAAGATTTTGACGAATTGAAAACCTTCTCCTCATTTGAGTCGGTGAAATTTGCTCTTTATAAAAGCAAGTGTAGTTTTATTTTTCAAACTGTCAAGGAATTATTTGCAAGACATTTTATAGTGTAATTTTCTTAAATTTCAAATATTCAATATACATAGGTACAACAAGTATTTATAACTTATAGGTAAACTATAAGTAGAAACGTAAAACATTTCAAACTCTTCGCAAAATACATCTAAAGATATCAAAAACGCATCACAGTGTAAAATGCACGAAAGCAAACGTTGATGGTTTACAATCCCTGGCGTTGGCACGGGAGCTAAGTGCACTTGTATAAATTCTACTCGAGCAGGTATTTCTCCTGGCAGACACTTCTGATACGAACACAGAATGTTGACGACTCAAGTCTTGTTAAGACATAGGGTAGAAGTTATCAGTGGTAACCGAAGAATGTTTAAAACTATAGCTAAAAAACTGGTTTGGTTAAATAAGTTAGGTTAAGTAACCTAAGCAATTAAGTCATTTTTTTAAATAAGTTATTATTTATAAAAGAGGGATATTAATAAAGCTATGTTTAAAATAGACCAGACGTTTTCCAAGCTTCAAATAATCAAAATAACCACTGACCTGTCTGTCGACTAGTTTAGTTCTGTATTTAATCCCCCGTTTGTAAGCCGCGACAGGGCCAGACTACGCTTCCTAATACCGTTCTACCTACAGAACTATGCAGGCATAATTCTACGTAATTCCAAAGTGAATCTCGCCAATAGTGCAGACAATGGAGCAAACAACTGTTCTACTTGGACATTAAATAAGTATATACAGAAGAAAAACTAACACAGGGAGTCTTGATGTAGACAAAGTTTATGAACTTGCTTTTTTGTGATAAGCCACATAAACTTCAAGAAAATATTATAACTAGTTAACTGACCAAGTCTGCATTTGTAAACGTATGTGCAAATTGTGCATGTACTTGAGATGAAAATAATTCAGGTGGCTCACTTTATACGAGCATTATGCTACAGCCAGACACACACTAAATTTCAGTTACTGATAAAAACGAGGAAAGTGGGCATTATAACGCTGATGCATTTATATTAGTTTTATAAAATTATGGATGCCAGGGCCTTAGTAACCGGCAACATTATATAACGCAGCACATGTAAATACAAGAAAACGTTTATAATTATCATAGTTTTCTTGTTTAACTTCTGTACTTCACCCCTGTAGTTACCTAACACTCTGATATCCCAACACCGGTGTAGAAGCACCTACTGCCAAGTTATGAAAGCACTAAGTGGACTCAAACTTAGCTAACTCTCAGTCTTTTGCTTATGAGGAAGTGAATATTACGTCATATTCACTCTCTGTTTAAGAAACTTTCTTTTTAATTAAAATCTTTTACTTACTTGAACTTAACCGCGTATAATATTATCGAAGAGACCTGAAAACAAAAGAAAGATTTCATTTAAATTTTACTAGTAATTGAAAGCAGACCAATTCGTTTTTAATTAACAAATTTTGTGAATGATATCCATGCAACGAGCGTGTTAATGAAGTATCAAACAAATCATTATTTGCATCAATAAGAGCAGTCACTCGACCAGCGCACGCGCAGTTAAATAAATCGACAATTTATGACGTCATTAAATTGATGCAGAAATAGTGCAGTAACATCGAGTACCGTCGACATAACAGCTGTTTGACTTTCAGTGATACAAATAAGACGAAACAATATGGCAGATTTTCCGTAAAGTTTGATTTACTCACAATTATAAAAAAAAAACTAAAAATATTCTTCGCACTGAAATAAAATAACTCAAAAGCTATTGTGATTATCATCATAATTTTACGTAAGAACTAAGTCACTATTTCTGTCTGTTTTTGTCTCCTAAATTTGTGCTTAAATGTGGTATTGTATCTCACCTCCCTTATATTTTTTTATCGAACAATATTGTAGGCACAACATTAAGAAAAATACTGTTTTAAGTTATCCTTACTACTTGTTTCGTGAACAAGTCGACTGAAATTACCTACACCAATGCGAATTGTGGATAAGTCTTTAATTATACGAGTAGTTTACGTATTTTTTTTATTTAGTTTTAAAAGGATGCCCTACTTGGTGGGTATTTAAAAAATATATACATAGTGTTTTTAAAATGTCATTTTAAAAGTCTCTTTTGTATTCCTATTGTTTGTTTCCTGAAATGTATGCAATCAGTACAGCGTAGATAAATCAGTGGTATAATAATTATAGTGACGCTCGGGGCAGCGGTCTGAGGTGAAGTCGAGGGGAAGCGGGGGTGTAGGGAACAATACAGAATACGTATTACTCATAACGAATGCAAATTAAAAAATAAATGTAAAAGATGTCTGCTATTATAAAAATGATTAACAAAATTTAGAGCTAGTATTAATTTGAATATTCAAGTTTTTAAAATTCAAACATGCCTGGCGTGATATACTCCGAGTAAATCCTCCAAAACTAAAAAACATATAAGCTAAACTATGCATTTTATTGAACTAGCGTGTTTTTATAAAACCGTGACAGTATTAGATACTAAAACCTGTCTGCGTAAAAGAAACTATTTTAAAAAACTCGAAAATGTTTTTAACCGTATAAAGTCTAGCGAAACAGTTTGCGCGGCCATAAAGCCGTTATTTGGCGGATTTTGTTATAAATCTGGCGAGTTTCGTTCCGCTAAATGTAAATCTGTAATTGATGTGTTGACACATGCCGCTAGTTGGAAAATGTAAACAATTTTGTTTACGGACAAATTGCAACGAATTGTTTTTAAATCGGAAATTCAAAGGCTTTTAATATGAATGAGTGGGTACAAGTTTTTAATAGTTACATGCTTTACCTCTGGCTTCAAGTTGAATAGTTGTGTAATATTAAAGTACTATTAAAATATAATACACGTACTATACAAGCTTGACACATGCAAAAAATGTGCTTAAATGTATTTTGTCTATGAAATTTTAATTCTGAAGATTGGTTAATGCTTTGAAAATTATTATTAAGTTTCAGTAATTATTTTGATAGGTTTATTTGCAAAATATGTGTATTTTTACGTTCATATGTTCTTCTTTAGTAACTTAACATTAAAATAACTACCTATTCCAAGTTCAAAATATAATACTAACATCAAGTATATTTTTTCAAAACAAACCCAAAATCTTACTACGTTGGGTTAACCAAACCCTCCAGTTACATATTACAAACCCTTATTAAGTGTAACTGTCTTTGGTACAACATTGAAAATTTAATAACCTTTCAAAACAAATACATAAGTAGACCGCACCCTTGTACGCCCTACCTACCCTTGTTGTACCCTTCTGTGCCCTACTGAATGCGACTTGAAGCATTTCCGCGAATCATCCTTCTTAGGTAAATATCTGGGCCCTTTACTTATCAGTACTATCATGCAAATAACGTTTTAAGAGTAAAGGGTTCTCTCTTTTTTCACTTAATTTCCTGAAAGTTTAATGACAATAAAATAAACAGATTTAACCCGCCATAGTTACGTTACTATTCTTTCATCTTTTTAAAAAGATTTTCTATCAACATCAAAAAATTATGGATTATTTATAAAAAACCTACATTCATCTATACCTTTACATTAATTTTCAAATACCAAGAAATACTATCTCGTAACTATTCTTCGTTGTATTCTCAAAATTCTCATTTTTACAATAACCTTTTACAAAATAAACACAGAACCCTATTGTCTGAATCTCATCGCCACACATTTTCCAATAACCCGTCGGCCGGCCACTGTCAACATCCTCAGATATTGGACACCGCACTTTTTATTATTCCAAAGTGTCCGATCCTCGACATTTTGCGTGACCCTTCGGAAGTTTTGCTACAATCGCCCCGAATCTCCCCTTATTCATATTGTCATAACATTTTCTGATGTTATTCCGATATCAGCCATTTTATGCATAGGCTCAGCAGTGATCAAAAGTTTGGATATTTGTTTTTTTTAAGGTTTAATACAAGGAATCTGAGATTGTATTTGCAAAAATCTTCCAACAGTATTTAACATCAGTAGCTGAAATTTCGCTAATATTTACGTTTTGAATTATTTTAAGCTATCCCTTCGTATACGAGATGAAATTATTCTGTTTTCAATTCCCATTTTTTAGAAGGAAGACGAATATAAACTTTAATTCAACAATATTAAAGTCCATAAAAGACTAGAGATGTGACAATGAAACGACGTATTTTATGTTTTCTTTGGCGATGAGATTTAAAAAGCTAAATAACAAACATTACTGTAACAAATAATTATAGTTATATAAATCTAAAATGTTATACTTTCAAATATTTGTAAATTTAATCGTAAAATTATAATTTCATTTAAAATTTTCATAATCAACGTAATCTCTTAAGCCAACATTATGCCAGACGCCAAAATTCACTAATCACCGAACAAACGATAATAAATTGAACCTTATGCAAATAGCAACACGACTCGTTGCAAAAATTATCGATTGCAACATTTTTGGCGTTTAGTACCATTAGTCACGGGCGATTCAAGGTCTTTTAATAAGAGAGGGATGGATATTGCGCAACCTTGTAGGAGTGAAAGAGAGAGCATTACCTTTTAGTCCATCATATTGATCTTTCATCCGCCATTTTGGTCGCAGGATTTTGTTGGGGCCGTCACCATAGGCTGCACTTTCGGGGTTAACTGAAACGAGATTAGTATATTTTTTTAATTTACCAGATTTGGACAAAATTCCTTTATTGGATTTTCTATGTAATAAGTATGTGTGTTGGATAATTTTTTAATTCAGATTGAATAAAGAATACATATTGATGAACCATAAAAAATTACAACGTCTAAGTATTTTTAGTCGTAAATTGTTATACAAATATCTAAGTTCTTTTTAAAGTATCTAGATCAGAAATCTGCTATCACCATAATACCTCCTGATTTCAAATTCAAAGTGAAGAGGGCAATCACTTGGTCGTAAAAGTTTTCTCATCATTACCAATTTAAATAGATCTCTGGGACGAGCAGCTTGGATGACTTTACGTGCCAAAATCATAATGAGCTTCCGTAAGTGGAGCTCTGGTAATAATGGTCGTCGCATTATAGAAAACTTGCCGGATAACCTTTCGTGTTTACATAATTATGAATTAGTTTTTTTTTTAGGACTTCGTTTTTTCGAAAAAGAATCATCGATTTTCTACACGTTTGTCCTTCGTAACGTTAAAATTCAAATTTAGTAAAAATAGATTCGTTTAGAAATAATTGACTGAAAAATTAGTCAAATTCTAGAACAACATTTTTAATTTCCATTTTTAATAAACCTCCGATTGCTTCAAACTTCTTAATCCTAATCAGTAAACATGTTTCATTATAAAAAGAAATACTAGCAAAAACAGTGGTAAACCATGTCTACATTTGAAACGTTAATACTATGTTATGATTTTAAAATCAACATGGGAAGATTTGGATTTTGGAAAAATTGTTTCGATTTGAACGAAATGTAGGTAATAGACCTCTTGGTCAAACATCAGCTAAAGTAATAAACAATCAACAAACTAGTACCTAAACATCTAAATGTTCTAAATAATTTAAATAAAGAGAAGTTAAAAGAAACCTGATAAGAATGCAGGTAGTGGGAACTTTTTATTTTTCTAGATTTTTAGATTTCAGACAGGTTTTTTAGACTACTTATCGTGCTATAAACACAATTTAGACGATAGTTAACCGCACATTTCCAGTTAAAACCAACATTTAGTTTTAACCCTGTAATAACCCGCGGTTCTCTCGCTCCAGACCAATAAAAGTCAATAATGCCCTGTCATTGGCCCTCGCTGGCTCCGGTTCAGAATTATAAGGTTACAGCCGAGGGTTAACACTCGCGTTAGTTACAGCTGCCCGTGAGATATGAAGGGTTAATGTAAAATAGTTTTAATGGCGGTGTGCCCAGGCGATTTTGTTTTGTTTATCTGCTTGAAGTTTACAACTAGGATTCGCGCTTTGCAAGAAGTTTATTGTACCTATAGGTTTACTTTACAGCGAGTTAGAACTTTTGAGGACACAACAAACAAATGACAGGAGTTTCCAAACTTCTTATCTTTACTACAGTTTTTATGCTGCTTTAAATCTTTAAAACCATTTTTTTTTATAATATCTCGTAACATATAAAATGGCTTTATCACTTTTTGTTGTGTGTTTAAGCTCAAATGATTAACTGAACCGATTTAAGTAATTGTTGTGACATAACACTTGTACTTTTATACCTGTCAACATGCTATTTTCACACAATTTTCTGTTGAACATAACTTTGTATTTCCCATTCAATGAATACACAACACTTATCTCAAGTGCATTTACCCAAATGCAAGTGCAAACATAACTTTGAAACTGTAGCGGGAAACTTTGCGAAACAAATCTTATAACTGCAACAACTTAGAGAACCGACTCGCAACATTTCAGTTGTTGAGCCACAAACGATGACAATAAATATGCCAGGAAGAATTAATTTAACTATCAACAGCAGAAGTCTAAGGAAACTGTTTGCAGTTTTAACTTTATTTATTTGAAGCGGGTAAAATTATGTAACAGCTTACGGCTTTGGAGCAGCGCAGCGGTGCTATACAGAAACTGATTTGTAATTTAGTGTTCGAGAAATACTAAATAGCTTTGCTTGCAGGATTGATAAATTTAATTCAATTGAATTTGTCAACTTGCATTGAGCCAGCCTGAAATCTAAAGAGGAGGTCTCACGGTTTGCAAAATCGCGCGCCGTACCTCACCGCACACAGATAACACTCACATGCTTCAAATAAAATGTAGCTACAAACACCAAACTTTTGGTTCTTTGTGTTTCCAATCGGGCACTGTGCGTGGGACTGCTTCTTAACTGTTCAATTCCGCCAACAGATAAGGACATGCACCCGACTACGAGAACATATATTATAGGTTTTACACCCGGGTAAACGTTAAAAGTAATTTTAGATTTCATGTTTGTTATTATTAATACACATTATATGTATACTGTGTACTAAATTCGTCTTTTACTTTGCTTTGTTTGTAAGCGATTAAGAAGCAGACGTCTAACAGCTTTTATGAAGGCCTACAATTTTTACTGTTATTATTTTAATTGGTAGCTATATACTTACTGGGCATTACTACGTAACCTTATAAAATAGGTGACATTGTTGAACACTTCAATCAGCAAACATGCAAGAGTTTGTATTGTCTTAGATATGGAAATCGTTTAGCAGTAAAGATTCTAATTGGAGATTAGGCATAAAGGATTATAACACAGTTCTGAATAAATTTATCTTATAAGTTCCATAACTTCCCGCAAAAATATTATCATACCAGTGAACATGGATAGAAACTTTCGATATGAGGTTTCATGCAAAGCCTTCGCTGACAGCAACGCGAACTGTTTCAAAATCAGGGCGACAGATGGCGTTATTTTTTTTAAACTCTTTCTATTCTACATATTTATACAAATAATTAGTAAAATCTTATATTTATAGTTTGATAAAGAAACTGGTTTTCTTTCTTTTTATCAACAGTAGTCCATAAAATAAACAAATCACATACCTCTAGAAACAGCGCCATCTAGGACATTGTCAGAGCTTCAAGAACAAGGCTGCAACGTTTTTTGAAAGAACCGATGTAACATTACATTGAAACCATGTAAATTCTGTAGGTGACACCTTCCTCACTTTCTTGTCTGCATGCATAATTATTATTTTTACCATTTTTTAAAACACTTTTATCACACTTTCTCTAAAACTTTTTATAACAATATATTGAAACACTTTCCGAACTTGCCGTCTTAAAGATTCAGACTCATGATCACATAAAATAAATCTTTATTGTTTCACAAGAATAAAGATTATGTTGATAATTTCACACCGAACGGCGTTCATGCATCACACGATGATCACAGACAGTAACCAAACTCCAAATGCCTGAACAACTTTTCTATGTTTGGCGGGAACTGATACCTATTGCATCTCTTTCTTGCACGTTGTATTTCATATATCTTGCTCTGTCACTCGACGATTAAAGTGAAACCATTACGTTGAGAACAAAAAAAGGTCCCCTTTGAACAAATCGTAATATATCATCGCTTTGACGTAAGCTTTGGGGTTTACGAGTCGCCTCGTCAGCTATTGTCCGAAACGAGCAGAATTTATGACACTAACGGTCCAATTCGCAAAAGTTTATAATATTCAAAAAGTAGCCGAACTATTGTCAACTAACTTCCGGCCGTTACTTGTAATATGAATTGCTGAGGATGAAAGAGGGTAGGTGCGAAAAGTTGGTGATGCCGAAAGAAAACTTTTAAGATAAACCACTTTACAAATAGTATTATATTTACTTTGTATTTGTATTATTTTTTTGCTTTTTTTTTAAACAATATTTTTTGTAATAAAATCTTTTGTTCTTTTAAAAGGTTTTAGTTAATCTTTTGTATTGCACCATAATCGGGTTACTCCGCTCTTAGCTTCCGGCAAGCTGAGTTTTACCAGCTTAACGAAAACATTGAGTCACTCACGGATTAGGGCCATCGATCAATAATACAATGGAGCCGACTGAACTAGATCCCTGAGAAACGTGTGCGCAGGTATTGTATACAAAATATTTAAAAGTCATAGAATATTGGTTGGTATTTTGCTTATTAAAAATTAACGACATTATTTTTGACAACAATTTACTGAAATTAAGTGTAATTGCCAAAATTCTTTCAAAAAGTAAAATTAAATAATTGATTATTTTAAAGAAATGTAATATAAAATATAAATATAATAAAATAACAACAAAATTTTATTTTTCTTATTAGAGCTGCATTTTTTCGGTTCCTTTATATTTTTACTAAAAATTTCAACATTAAAGGAAAGACTTATCTTATATTTCAATAACTTTTCTACCTTATTTATATTATATAATATTATTGTAAATTATCTATTATTCTACTAATACTTAGAAAAGGTGCCATTCATATCAGGCCAATCATAGTAACAATAGAATTTAATTTTTTCGCTAATATGTTTACGCTCAAGTTGTTAATTGATTTCTGGACAAAGGCTTTACCTAGACGATAAAATGAAATGCAAAACATGTTTATGTTTTTATTTATAACGTTTTATTCAAGGTTTGGTCACAGCCGCAGACAATTTTATTCTGCTGTGTTTTAACATGACCATCCTTTGACTATGCCGTCTGAGGTAACTTGATCCAAAAGAAGAAAAAAAATGTATTGAACACAAACATTTAAAAATACTTTTACGTGAAACAATTGAAGTCATAGATAGGTAAGTTAAATTAAGATATTAAACTTTTTTACGAGTTATTTATATTATTTTTTATTATCTATCGTTTCCATTAAAATGAGTTTAATTTCAAGTAATAATGATCGCGTAAATCTAAGAAATTACAAGTTGAAATATGTTATAAAAATGATACAGTGTGGTGATGTTTATACCTCCAAAGGTGAAATAATAATAATATTAACATGCTCAATCATCTAGCACTGTTTAAAATACTACCCTTTAGAAACATCAGTAGTGGAATCAATGGCCAACTCATCTTGCTTATTGGAATCATACGAGGTTCATATTTTTACAAGGCAAAATTAAATTGAAAACAAAAAAATACAGAAACATGTTATGCTTTAGGTAAAATACGTAAAACATTTTTGGGTAGCATACCTGCGCAAGAGTTGCTCAGGGATCTAGGTTGTGCCCATTGTGTTATTGATTTATGACCCTAATCCGTCTGAAGGACTAGACGCAATACAAAGGATTAACTTTTAAATAATTTTAAAAAGATTATAATACATTTTTTAATATTTTTTTCAAATGTGCGGAGACTTAATAATATAAATACTACCAAAGGTTTAGAAATTATCAGGATAAATCAATTAGTTGAAAGCATATTTATTTAAATACAAGTCTGTATTAGGAAGGAAGGGTTGCTTAAATTTTATAGAATAGAAATGCAACCAAATCTGAAACTTGAGTAAAAATTTAAAAGGTATACTGACAAAATAATATCTACGATCTTGCATAGTAGATTCGTTAGACATCCTTGGTCACGAATTGTGTTTTGTTATTAATAAATAGATTACTTGCAGGATGCATGCGCCGAGCCAATATTATTATTAAAAGTTATTCCCTTTGTTCTTAAAGGCATTTTTTCTATTGTTTGCTCCAAGTTACGCAAGTTGATACCTGAAGGCGGCATAGTCAAACGCTGCCGAAAAGCCGCTTCCCACACACACACTGTACTATCAATGGCGGCAAAGTCTTTGATGAGCCAAGTGACTATCACCGAACCGCAGAAAAGTAAAAGGTACCTACCTCCAGTTATCTTCACGGCAATATTAGTTCATACGTCAAAATCCTGGCTGAAAATATACGAGTAGGCTGTATATGACTCTTAAATCACAAGTGGATCTATAACCTTAACGTAATTTTTAAAACAAGAAATAATCCTAAAAGCTCTATTCATAGGTAGGTATAAGCAAATCAGATCAAAAGCTCAAATCCTAGTGCTGTTCATATGGAAAATCGGATATCGTTAAAAAACTGTAATCTTTTTTAGTTAATCCTAAACAGTGCATCTAATTCTGCTTTGTTATTAGATTTCGCCTTATCCTAATCGCAGATAAGAGCCATAAATCAATAACAATGGACACAAAATTAAACGCCTGTGCACCTAGTCTAAAATTTTGGGCGTAGGTATAATAATAATTTAACTTAAAAACAATCAAGTGTGTCATTAATGCTACTCATGAACAGAGGCGTAGAACATAAAATGTAAAGTAACATGAAGTGACCAACATTAGTGTTTGTTTTGTAGCAATGTTCTACGAACCATCTATGCTTAACCAAAATGAACCATGTATGATTCTGATTAGATACAAAATCATTTTGTTACAAGTTTCGTAAAGTACCTTCTCACACTACGTTATAAAAAGGATTTTATAAAGATACCTTTGATTAATCAGCACCAGCTACGAGCACTATTAATTTAGGGAGTGCGAGTTTGTAAACAATTTTTAGACCTAGATCTTATTTTATTCCCAAATGGCAAAGTGTTATTACAATAGTAGGTAGCTCTGAAAATCTTTGAGGGAGGTCCATGACCGTCTATGATGTAACAATTGCATATATATTATGACCCCCATCCTCGGCATACAGTTAGGTATATTTAGATGATATTATGACTATTACATTTGGGACACACTTAGGTATGTTCACCTATATCTCGGCGGTCAAGCCTAGTATATTTTCTAATATCAGAAATATATTTTCTTTAGTTTGTCCAACTGCAAGTTTACGCCTGATGGCGGCATAGTCAAAGAGTGCAGAGAAGCCGCAGCAGCCACTGCGGTCTTCTCTTTGATGATCCAATTGTGTGTCACCAAACCTTAGGAAAGAAATAGGTACAGGTTAATACGGAAACATGTTTTGACCAGTTACCATGTAACAACTTTTGGCGTAAACAAATTAGCGAAAAAAAATAATCCTATTGTTAAAATAATTGCACGGGTGGCACCTTATCTGTTACTTATTTCTATCCAAGAAAGGGTAATTTACAAAAGGGTTGAAGACGTTAATTAAGGTAGTATATAAGTTCATTCTTTTTTGGAATAGCTATCAGTTGTCTTTTTGCCGTGGTCGAGTTAAAAGTGCTCTCAAATATGTCTTTTTACCAACAAAACTTGCACCCTGAGTGGTCACAGTGTTATCAGTATACTGGGTATAGCCAATATACTGGATCATCTTCAGCTCAAATGGTAGATATATTTTAAAGCCTTTTATAATTATATATTTTTGTATGTGGAAGATTTTTATGTTTATTTGTTTCAGAACCAACCTCAACTGGCAACAGCCGTCGTACCTACTTTGTCTCCGGAAATTTTGGAGTTTGAAGAGTTATACAGCAGTCAGGTATAATTTTACTCTAACTTTTAAATTGTACTTAAATTCGTTTCTCATGTTTTTTTGTTTATATCTTATTTATTTTTTCAGTACAAACCTTCATATGGTGCCGACATAAGCAACATTAATCAGCAAATGCCGGCAGTTGGGTTTACAAATGTAGAAAACTCCTTTATGTATGGAGATATAGCCCAGTTTTACAATCAAAGACTATCAAAAGGACAACAGGCTAATACTCGTAAGTAATCAAACGTTTTCTAATTTCATTTACTATTTAAAATTTACGTGCATTTTTAACGTATATTTTCTTTTACAGATCTGCCACCCTTGAACGCGAACTCGAAGAAGATATCCAAACCAAAACGGAACAGGACAGTGTTCAAGATTGGACAAGTCGAGGCTTTGGAGCAATTCTACAAGTACAAACAATACGCAACACAGAAAGACCGGCAGCAACTCCAAAAAACCCTACAAATAAGTGACAAAACTATCAAAGTTTGGTTCCAGAACAGGCGTTTGAAAGACAGAAGAGAAAGCAAACAAATCTCTTCTGCAGATTCAAATTTGGAACACGGAAACGCATCCCCACAAAGTGATACTGACATTATACAAGAAATTGATCAGCTTACTGAAGAAATGCAGCGTAAACAAGAGAAAGACGATTTAGATGACTTTCTTCTTAGTGTGATATCAGCCCCAAGTGACAGCAACCAGGCGGTGAAGCAAGTTCCAGCAGAGAACGTCTTCTACGAACCGGTGTCGCCTGCTGAATCGTGTGAGGAGCAGAAACCATTGGTGTTTGAACCCAAGGAGTTGCTGAAAACCTTCCTCAATTTCCAAGACTGATTTTTTAAATGATAATTCTATATAAGTAGGTTAAGAAATTAGGTTTTACAAAATGAGGGTTGTAAATTAATATTTTTTTACTTATAAATTTCTATTTTTTAGTTTAAGAAAATAATATATTTTAACTTTTCCTTTTTAATTGTAGTATTTATAAATTGTTGTTATACAGATTTTAAAGGTAGGGGCTTTTATCAATAACTAATTTATTGTAATTATTGTTGTGTAGTTATAAAAATGTATTATATTTTGTGTTTGATATTAGTAATATTATAATAGATTAATGAGTAAATGTTTTTTTTTGTAATAAGTTCTCTTATTTATACTCTTTTTTTTCTATTTTAAGTATTGTTAATTTATTAGTTGTAAAAAATAAATTTATTTCACACTTATTTATAGTTTTTTTCCTCAAACAAGCAACACTAAAGTCTGTCGTTGGGTACCCTCATTTTCATTAATAATTTAACTTAATCTAATATTTTCTGTCTTGGAAGGTTAACTAAAATACGTTTCAATAATTCAATTTAAAAGTCTTAAAGTTAAAATCCAATAAAAACAGTTAATTAGCGTCTGTAAAAGGTTTAGTAATTTTATTGTTAGAGTCACAGTGCAAAACAATAACTGAAAATGTATGACAGAAACGTGACGCCGCTGATCAACACTAATGAGGTACTTTTTTAATCCTTTTAAACAATTATTGTAATTGCAATTACAAACAAGTTACTTTTTATTAATGTAGTAACTTCCATTTAAAATAGATGAAGACAAAAGTAAAGTTTTACAAAGAGATACTTCTATTTTGCTTCGTAAAAAGTAATTTGAGTATTATGATCAAGCTGTTTGCCCTTATTTTTACTGTATAAAATTACGGTTGTCCTTTTTATTTTAATAACAGATGCTACATTGGCAGAACAGGCCCTTCACAGTCCCTCAAACAGGCAAAACCCAGAGTAAAGGTTCTATTATTATTATTTAAACAAAAAGCACACTGCTGCATTAAATCTTAATTTCCTAAATAAAACATGAAATTGAATAATTTTAGTAATCTACGCCCTACATCTACTTCCATTTCATTTCATTTCATAATAAAAAGTTTTAGCTTGATAGTTTGGATCCTAAGAATAATATTTTTGCTATTAGGTACTGAAACGATTTTTTCTCCAGAAGAAGGCAACATTATCAGGAAATTACAATAAGTTTAATATTAGTTAACATATTTTGTTACAATATAATATTTATAATCAAGAAGACAATCAAATATCATAAATATTTGCAGATCCACTCCGCGGCATCAAGAAAAAAGTCAAAAGAATTCGCACAGCGTTCTCATTTGAACAAATGAAGGTTTTAGAAAACTCATTTAAGCGCTGCAGATACGCCAGCAACGTCGCTCGTAAGGAAATAGCTGCTTTATTGAAGTTATCAGAAAAGACTGTCAAAATCTGGTTTCAAAATCGTCGCATAAAAGAAAAGAGAGAAATGCAGGCTAATAATAGTGAGGAAATTCAGGGTATTGAGAGCAAGGAGTGCGATAGTACCCAAGATTCAACAATTCCGGAGTACAATGTAGAAAACAAACTTAAAACAGAAAACATTATTCGCAATCCCAATGAAAATCACATTCAGAAAAATTACCCCAATCATAACCATTTTATCACCAACCAAGCTATTCAAAATAATACGAATAGGCAGCACGCAAGAAATGGGCCTTCTGCTCAAGACTATTACGTCTTTAATAATTCAAATGGTTATAATTACTACGTGCCTACTGCCCATGAACATATTTTTTATGCATCTCAACAAGGATATCAAAATAACACCAACGGAGGGTACTTTTATGAAAATGTACCGTCACAGGAATGGTACAAGAATTTTGGGCAAAATTATGAAAATAATTATGGTCAATATTATAATAATTACCCTACTAATGCTTCAGGGTATGAAAGCGATTCTATTGATGTTATAAATTTATAAATTAATTTATTCCCATGGTTATTTTTTTATGAGAAAAGATAAAACATTTTTTTTTATTGACTGTTTTTAAAAAATATTGATAAGTTAAGATAATTTTGAAATAATTTTTATTAGATTTTATTACTTTTAAGATTTTCATTGTTAAGATGTGTTTCTTTACATATAATATTGTATTGGGTTTATGTTATACTGACAAGAAAACTACATTTTATCTATTGTTTAATATTAAAGAAATTGCTCGAAGTTAATTATTTCTAGAAATTTGATGTTATTAGGTTTATTGTATATATGTTTCTATATTGTTTTTCAGAGTATATTCTAGTTTATCAAATATGAGATAATCACGAATACGTGCTTTATGTATTAACATACATAATATACATACTGTATACCTATACAATACTTAGACTTAAGCTATTTAAAAAATAAAAAATATAGAATATATTTTTTTAGTACAATGACTATAAATATTTTTTTTTTAATGTTTAAGAAGTAAAAATATGAGCACTATTTTTAAGATCTTTCCGTAACTTTGATGTTATACTTTCTTCAAAAATAACATTATTATGTAAAACTATGAATGCATATTGCTGCTGCTTCAAAATCTTTCATATCATATTTTGCTTTTGTCTGTATTATCTATAGAATTGTGCCATTCTTTTAATCTGAATTGGCTAAAAATTTATTTTCAAACATTAATTTCAATTTCATTCTAGAATAAGATCTTTTATACTATTAATTTTATATAAATTTAGTAATAAATAAAATATTAGCATAGCTGCTGTTTTATTTTATTTATAAGCGCCTTATTCAGAAAGTTTCTTTGAAGTAAGATAACCATTATTTATTTATTAAGAATTTATCCCTCCGAGCTCTGACTTCAGAGCGCCATCTATTCAAAGGTTGTGAAAACCTCATAGTTTTTGAGGCTTTCAGTAGGGTATGGGGAAGCTTTTACCTTAGCTTCCAGCTGATAAAAAAAGTACCAACCATTTCATCAAGATTACCCAAAATAATAATTATTCTATACTCATAATAATTTTAAATAAGTACAAAAGTAACTCTGGAATTTGTTATATTTCCCATACCTTCGCTTTAAGAGTTATTTTAAAGGTCAAATGTACAGAGATAAAGCCAAAAGCTTTAGTCTAAAGGCATTTAACGTAAAATTTAAAAGGTGTTAAAGATGCCATTTTGAGGTAAAACTAAACTAAACTCGTGCTAATCTTAAGCTAACTATAATGTGGTCATAAACATTGTGGCACGTGACCAAATTATTATGAGTAAAACACTCACCACTTATTACTTCGCACGTTAATAATAATATACTACGAATTTTAACTTGATGACTTTATTTTCACTCTGGAACACCTGCCTAATTCACACGGTCTTATTTTATTCTTGGTTTGGATAATCGAATCAAATCCTTTGGCTTATATTCATGGATTTATAAATACAATAGGACTTGTACGGGTGTAGCCACTCTCGTTGCTCGATTTGATTAGAGAAGATAATAAAAAAAACCGAAAATATACTAGGGTGATTTTTAGGTACTATGATACGTTTTTATCACAGGATTTTATATGATAAATTAGAAATTAAAAAAATAGCTGTTTTATACTAATTGTTTATTTATATTAAGTAACTGGTATAAGATTAACGATGAGATTAAAATAAAACCACGGTAAAAGTAAACATTTTAAAAAACTTCTGGACTGGGCTTAAATATTAATCTTTTTTAATTTACCAGTTTTTTTTATTATATCTGTAGAATATGCTCACGATGTTGTCGCCATTTGATAAAATACTACCTTTACAATCTTTAAACAACATTTTGAACAGCTCAATTTAAAACAAAAGTGACTAAACATGAGTAACACAAGGAGTCAGTTTAAATAGTTGACCACAAGTATTTTATCGAGTTTGAGCCACTTACTATCTTTAGTAGTCTGTCCACTATCAGAGACCCGGTATGCCTCTTATCGCCACACACAGACAAAACCTCAACCAAATTATGCACACAGCCGCATAAGCTTAATGACTTATTAACGACAATCAGGTGAAGAAAAAACATTTTGTAAACAAGTCCCATTCAGTACGGTCGCCTGAGTGATTAGTGATCAAGTGATGGTACAGTGGTAGCAGTTACTTTCTGTTGTTACCTTCAATATGTCATCGACGTCCTCCTCGCCCCCGAGCCTAGAAACTGTTCAACATGACACAGAAGGCTCGAGAGATTCACTGTCATCGCAGTTTTCAAACCGAGATATACCTGGATATGATATCAATATACTGAGCATTCCAACAAGAACCGACAAGAACGTGCCCCGTTTTGGAGTAGATGCTGTCGTGACAGGAGGAGTGAACTATACCAGCGATGGCACATTCGCTGATTTCAGAACAGATGTCTTATCAGTGCCCCAGTCGTTCGTCCAAGACTACAATTCGAGGGACTCGACGGCTTTCAGTATTCAAGATATCCTCGGTTTGCAAAATCAGGCGTACAACGAAAACCAATTAGATTCTAACATGGAACCTAGGTATGACTACCAAATACCAAACTACGAAAACCTCAGCAACAGCCCAAACTACGGATCAAGCACTGACGATGCCAATCAAACGAGAAACCAAGACATTGTGTTCGGCAATATATCCCTTCAGAGAAATTTTCCTGAAACGCTGCGGATTTATCCTAGACCTACACCAGACTCGGAAAATGTAAAAACTTCAACTAGAAACTGTGATGAAATACAAGAATCTAGTTTTCCTGCGCAAGTAAGTTCATTTGCAAAAACAACCTTAACAACAATAGCATTAGTGTCATCATAGAAAATCACCAGACTTGTGTCACCGCAAAACAACCGGATACTTAATGACACTTTAATTTTGACGTCAATAGAAGCAATTAAGAAATAGGGCATACTTGCCATAATGCAGTGAGGCTAGTAACTTTACCAAAGTGTGACCTTTCGATTTAATAAAAATCTGTACCACTGAATAACACAATTCGTATTTTAAGGTATCATCTTGGAGCAAACTCACAGCAACAACACCTCAGCCAGAGAGATTAGAAAGCACGATGTCTAAAAATGGTTTGTACGCTTATCATATAAAATACAGTGTTTTTATTTTTTATTTTGAATACATACTAACAAATCTTTTACATTCCAGAAACGTCTTCATACCAGAAAGGATTTACAAAAAGAGCTCGAACAGCATACACAAGCTCTCAGCTGGTGGAGTTAGAGAATGAATTTCATCAAAACCGCTACCTATGTAGACCAAGACGTATTGAATTAGCTAATTATCTCCAGCTATCTGAACGGCAAATCAAGATATGGTTTCAAAACCGGCGAATGAAGTACAAGAAGGACAACAAACACAATAAGCCTTCATCATCTGTTGATGACAGTCCATCAACTAGTTCCAAGGAGATGTCTCCAAATCAAGATCACAAGATGAGCCACGGCCGAGGCTGCGGAGGACATGACCGTCACAAACGTCTATCTGACAACCACGTGACTCACCACAAGGTCTACCTCCCAAGTGAGACTGTATCCAGACCTCCTGAGTATTCTCCATTCAGTTCGGTCAAGTCAGTGATAAAGAGCCCACAGAGTTTGCCTGCCGTAGAGTTGCCGTCATATTCGAACTACCCTTATTACTCCTACGCAGCTGGCTCGAGCAGAGTCGCTTACTCACCGCTGCCTGATATTTATCGCTATTCAAACGATGAGTCAGTACCATCGAATCCTTCTTTATCTACGCTCACGGAGAGTTACATTCCGAATGGTGTCAACTTGAAACTGAATGAGGACCTGTCCCGATATACCGCTGGGCCTGCATATTACAATACTTTACCGACTGCAGTAGTAGTTCACCCTGGTGGTTCTGATGCCTTTGGGTTTAGTTCCTCGTTGTCTGTGCCAACGTATGAAGATCCTGGACTTGTGAGGTCGACGGTTCCTGGTCAAGACGCTTATTTTCCTTACATCCCCTCATCAGAAAGTGCACCTGCTACAAGCACAAGCAGTACAGCCAAGTCCTCTTCCTACATATCTTTATAGTACTACCTAATTTAAATTATCATTGTATATTTGTACCTACCTACTTAACTATATTAAAGAAGTATATTCAAAATGTGTTTTATTATTATATTTGTATAAATAACAACTTTCTTAAAATAAATAACGTTTAGTCGCGAGGTAGCTTGGTATTTTAGAAAATGTTAAAATTTCATTTTTGTTTTTTTAAAAAAGATATGTAATAAAGTTAATTATAATCGAATTCGACTTTAAATCTTTGGTAGAAATTAACATACCTAATATTTCACATAGTTATAAATATAAAATACAATGATATCATATGATAACAGTACCTACTTTCGTACAGGTGTAAGAATTATAGACGAACCTATAAATTACATTTTAAGGATTTTTTCAACGAATTCATGTAGGTACTTTCCCCAGTTCTACTTAAGTTCAGTTATTAAGTGTACCGTACAGTTGCAAACTGACTACGGTATCGAACATAAACATCCTTTAATGTTTTTTTTATTTTTCAAGAAAATTACAATATTAATTCCATTAAATATACCACAACGTATTAGATAAATAAAATAAAACATCGTGCTATAATTTATTTATTACTAAAAGGTTTATTTTACAACTTAAACAAAGTAAATATTAAAGCATACAATTGCCATAGGGTAAAAAACTAGACATTACAACAACATTAACAAAAAGTAACAAATATTCTAAATCACATTAAATAGGTAAAATTAATACTAGTATTTTGGATTAGGGAAAGGTATAGCGGTAAACATGAATTGTGGGTATGGATACACTATTTTTTGTGGTGGGAGTAACCCTATCATTCCAGCATTTCGACTACTGCAACAGTTACAAGAGCAGGCAGTCCTTTCTTGTCCAGGTCTCTGTACAGCACTCAACACTGGATGCGGGTTCGTCGACACCACAGGCACCACGTCAACGGGCCTCCATATCGCTGTACTCCCTACGTACCCGGGATAGAAGTAGCTATTAGAACAGCCACTAGGTTTTGGAATATTTGAATTGGTATTGATGTGGTAAGGAGATTGTCCAGCCTCGGTTTTTGGGAGTTTCGGACGCGTTAGAGATGACGTCACTAAATTTTGTGTCGTATTACTTTTTGAAGAGCTTCGGTGTACTTTTGAATATTGTGCTAACGGATTGACTTTAACGTGTCGTTCATTTTCTTCATTCGTCTTTTGTTGATTTTCACATTTGAAGGTTTCCTTGTTGATTGCGTCTAATGGTTTAATTTTTAAACTAATGTTTTCCTCAGTATTGGTTACATTAGATGTTACATCGGGGGTCATTATTGAAGGTAATGGAGTTCGATTAGTTGATGTCGGGCTATTACTTAATCGTCCATTATTAGGTCCATTAGGTGAATTCTTAAAGATGTTGAAATCATAGGTTTTATTTTCGTTTTTCTCTCTCATTCTTCTGTTCTGAAACCATATTTTCACAGATCTTTCAGTGATGTTGAGGATTTTAGAAACTTCTTTGCGATGTAAATTGTCAATGTAGGGGTGCTTCTTGTATTTTTCTTCTAAAAATTGGACTTGGTCTGTTGTAAAAGCGCTTCGAATCCTTTTTGGTTTTTTAACATCTTTTCTCGTCACCTGAAATTATACAAATAGATTTGAATAAACAAACTAAGTAAATAAGAAGGTAGGTACTTAAATAGTAGTAGTACTTTTACTTCGATTTCAAAAGTAAACTTAACAGTGTAACCCTTTTGAAAGTAGATTTTTTATATAAAATTACCACAAAACTAAATGAAGATTACAGAAAACTGAAAAAGAATAAAGAATTGTTTACCATGCACAACATACCCATACGATTACATCAAGATTTTTTTAAATTAATTATTATTATTATGTAACTTCCTTATTCCGCTTATTAATAAACAAATCAATTCAGAGTGGTAGCTTAATGCTAATTAATGGTGCTTAATGTAACAGCTTAATATTACGCAATTTGATTAACTTTTAGAAACCGAAAGAATACTGTAGATTATCAAAGGCTATAACTAAGATTAACAGATATTTGCTAAATCTGGGCTTTTTCATGATGGCTCACTTGTAAGTATTTTAATTAAATTTATCTATACTATAATAATATAATAATAATAATATTATAAATAGGAAAGATTAGATTTTTTGTTTGTTTGAATTTTTGAAATGAATAGGCTCCGAAACTACTGGACCGATTTAAAGAATCTTTAACCATTCGAAAGCTACATTATCCAAGAGTAACATCATCACTACATAGTATAAAACAAAGTCGCTTTTTCTGTCCCTATGTCCCTATGTCCCTTTGTATACTTAAATCTTTAAAACTACGCAGCGGATTTTGAAGCGGTTTTTTTTAATAGATAGAGTGATTCAAGAGGAAGGTTTATATGTATAATAACATAGTACAGGGAAAGCAGTTTGACTCCAAATTTAAGGCGTGCGAAGCCGCGCGGGTAAAAGCTAGTAGGGTATATTTTATCTTGGAAAAAATAGGGTTCCTTAAGATATTGCCACGGAAAAAACCATTTAGTTGCGGGTGAAACCGCAGGGCGAAAAGCTAGTTCTATATAAATAGGTACTTACAGTGATATGGTACGCGGCTTCACCACACCCGACACCTCTAGATGTCATTGCACTTGTAACTCCCTTATTGAACAGTACACTCGTCATATTTCACTATATTTATACCAAAGTATATTCAAAAGTATTTAGACCATAGGCAAGTTCATAAACCTAACTCTAAACCTCAACTAAGCGAATCCTAGTATATTTAAGAAATATATAAGTAAACAAATTAAACAGAACTGTATCTAATGTCACTTAATTAAATACAATTAAAGATCCATTAATACTAATGTGTTCCATATTTAGTCTTTTGATTACTAATTTCACTATTACTTAAAAAGTTATAATAATGGTTCAATCGTTTTTATCTTTTAAATTATTATCAGAATTATTAGTTTAACCAGTTGAAACAAGAACTGATTGGCTTAGAGCAAAAGAAATATAATGTTTGAATTAAAACTTTTACTGTAACACTAGCAGCTAGATACCCTAATATTATAAAAGTCAAATCTATGTACTATGTTTTTTAGTCTGTCTGTAGGCATATATCGCTTTCACGAAAAAGTACCTTGTTTGGTTTATTTTGGAATGCAGATACAGTGTAACCTGGTTAAGTGAGACATCAAGGGACCTGCAATGTCGTTTCACTTATAGAGGTATTCCACTTACCCAGTGTCTCAGATATACAGGTATAAATAAATATCTGTCTCATTTACAGAGGGTTCCATTAATAGAGGTGAGAATACAGGTTATTTCAGTTATACAGGTGCGTTCATTAAATAAAATAACGTGTTATGTATGTAAATCAGTTTTAATAAAAAAATAGTACTTAAATTTTATGTTTACTCTGAATTATTCTACAAAGAGTAGATTTTGGCACATTAAATTCGGCACAAACTTCTTCGCGTGTCTTCCCACTTTCATAAACGGATATTAACTTCAGTTTTTCACGTAATGGTAACGATTGTAGCTTTCGTTTTGGCATTTTTCAAATAAACATCTGTATGATAGTAAAGCGAAACTAAAACTGAAGGTAATTGAATCTTAAAATTTGTACTTACGTACTTGGAATTACGTGTGGAATTTGTGGGTAGAATAAGAATGAGTAAACAAACAATGTTATCTCAGTTACAGAGGTTTATCCATATAAAATTTACTCGCTGTCTCAGTTATAGAGGTAACTATGATGATAAATCGAAAGAACAAATCCCAGATATAGAGGCTTACCTCGTCCCACTAACAGAGGTAATTCAGTGCCAAAGTGTTGGGACCTCAGTATGAGTTCCAGTTATGGAGGTTTCTCACTTATCCAGGTCCCACTTAACCAAGTTTCACTGTAGTTACTTTTTCCCTATTGGCAAACCACTATACCTACCAGTTTTCAATTGTTTTAGGTTTCAGATAAAGAACTTTAAGCTTAATTTGCACATAAATTCGCGGGTTATAAGTAGGTCAAATATAATTCTAAAATTACAATAGAAAACCGATGCTCATAACGCCAAGGCGCTTATAACTTAGTTCAACTTTGCACACGCATAATATGCAGTGTAAATGAAACGTTTATAATTTTTATTAGTAAATTTAGATTATATAATCGTAATATACGGTGTGTAAAAGAACTGCTTCCGAAAACAAAAACTGGGTATAGCTGGAGGTTAAGGGTATTAGCTGGTTATGTTTTAAGCGTATTTACGTAATTTTCCAAAATTGCACTAATACCTACTATCAGATTATGCGATGATTTCAAATTAAAAAGGGTTTTAATTTAATTTGCACTGTAAATAATCGCACCTGAACCGACAGTTAATGTGTGAGCTTAATAACTTTTTTAAATTAGGTTTTCTGGGTATGCTGTTACTGAATTTAGTTACTGTGGAGGCTCTGGAATACATGGTTTCAGGCTTCGGAAGTTGTATTTTTACACCCGTTATATTTTTCTACATTTATACCATAGTAAAAAGGTCAAAGTGAGTTTGGATATAAGTGGTATTCTTTGGTTCTGCTAAACCGACTTAAAATGTATTTCACTAGTTGATAGCTACAGGTCATTGTCAGGAAGTGGCATAGCCTATTCAGGCAATTTATTTCACGTAACTGGCAGGTTAGTATGTTTGTACCTATTTATTTATAAACGAGTAAACTAATTAATGAAATAAGCAATTTAAAACAAACGGTTAAGCGGCCCTTTTCATACATTTTATTATTAAAATTCCCACTTACAAAAAGAAAAAAATGAAATCAAATGTCAATCAGATAAAACACTTGGCATACGTTCAATTCATGAAAAAATCACAGAATATGCAAAAACTAAGGTCGGAGAATAAATTATATCGAAACTAGTGGCCGCCCGCGACTCCGTTCGCGTGGAAGTCGGTTTCCCATGGGAATGAGAAGTTTTCCCGCGGTAAAAAGTACCCTATGTGTTATTCTGATGTATAACCTATATTACTGCAAAGTTTCATCGAAATCCATCTAATAGTTTTTATGTGAAAGAGTAACAAACATCCATCCATCCATACATCCTCACAAACTTTCACATTTATAATATTAGTAGGATAGTTCTTTAAAATGAGTTTCTTCTAGTGCTGTTAGATAAAATTTTCTGTTGATAATAATGAAATTAATTCATCTAAAGAGCTACACACTTAAGTTGCGATCTGGCCGAATATCATTTAGCAGGAAATAATGTTTGTGGTTTGTTTGGTCAGTACAAAACAGGTGATATTAATGTTAATTGTATTCATTGTATAACAAATATTTGTTGATAACATAAATTTTTACCCCTCACTCTCTCTTTAAATCTCCTCATATCACTAATTTAAATTTTTTAAATTTAATTAGTTTGAAATAAAAATATTTTAGTCAATAATTGTCACAGGATTTTGTGCAAATAGTAGTAAAACTTAATTTTGTTGTCATACCGATAACTTATATAACTTAAAAGTCGATCAAATTTTATCAAAACTAACTTAAAGGCATAAAAGTTTTTAATATATCTATGTAGTGTTAATGTAAATTTTAAGTCTAACGTATAATTTTAATAGAAACTTATTGTTCGCGTACCTAATTATCAAACATAATCCGTATTATAAATTAAAAATGTAATAGGATAAGTAAAAACGGATTAATATAACTAATTTATATTTTTAATTACTTCAAAATAAAAAATACTTAACTAAAAACGTAACAGTTACAATACAAATCCTATGTTAATGAGATCTTTTACTACAAAATAATATACCCAATATGATGTACCTATCCCTTAATATAAATTATATTAATTAGGTATATGTTCAAACTAACCACTTTTTTTACTATTTTTACATTAAAAAAAATTCATATAAAACATATTTATTTATTTTAAAAGTACATTTACTATTTATCATTTACTACATTTATCTTTATATTTACAAAGTTAAGAATATTTAAAATTAACAAACAGATAGAAATTTAAAAATACAATTATATTAAAAAATAATGTAAATCTCAAAGAACTATAAATTAAAAGTCTTCCTCCATATTAATACTTCGAATCCAAGACAAGTCCGAATTTGAATCACTGCTTCTTTGATTAGAAGTCGTCGAAGCAGATAATGGCTGTTGCTCTGCCTCCTGCTTGACAGCTTCCATCTCACTGTATGCCTGTTGAGGCACAAACTGGGGGTACTGGAGCTGGATCTGCCGACAGTGGATCTCAAACTGCTCCTCAGTGAGATGCTCTGGTACTGCAGGCCAGAGCGCAGGGCCCAGACGAGGCATCACATCTGGTGCAAGAGCAGACATCGCACTGGGCATATGCCCTAGGGAAGGCATCGCACTAGGTAACGGCACAGTCACAGGCATCGAAGCTACTGGGTAATGCATATAGACACTCTCACAACTGTATGCTTGAGGGTTGACAGCATACTGCTCGTGTATCAAAGGGACAGAAGGCTCGGCGGCTTCAGGAGACGAGTTCGTGGTGCTGATATCCTCAGTATCTTCCATATTTTCCATTTTGTCCTTCTTTTCTTTCATTCGCCGGTTCTGGAACCAGATCTTTATGGTTCTCTCATTGAGACGCAAAGTGCTGGAGAGCTCCATACGTCGACTGCGGTCCAGGTAGCGATTGCGGGCGTACTCCTGCTCGAGCTCCAACATTTGCTGGCTGGTGAAGGCAGTTCTGATGCGCTTTGGCTTTTTTCCTGTTCCGTTAGCTTTGTTGGTTAGCCAGTTTGGACGAGGAACGTATCTGTTTGGTGGCTGGTTCCAGACTCCGTTGATGGTATTAGTTCTTGGTTGGGCACTGGGCTGTTGTAGCGGGTTAACAGGGGCAAAGATACCTTGGCTTGGTAGTCTTGGTACACCATTATGAGGATAACTCTGAAAAACGACTGGAGAGTGGGTTTCAACTATTGGCTTGGGCTTGAAATCTATGAGGTCACTGAACCCATTAAGATTTTCGATGTCTCCGTTGTAATTGACTGACTCCTGTTTAAGGAATTCAACTGATTGTTGCGGTAAATCTGACCATTGCGTAGCCTGTAAATAAAAAAACGGTACATAAGTAATGTGTTTATAATCAATGCATTAGAACTGTGAACGGTCAATCAAATAATTTATCTAATATTTACTTAAATCATTCATACTTAAATTATCAATATTAACGTTAAGAAATTTAAACATTTCGTTTTATCACTTGAAAGTTCATAAAAATCCAATAAAGAAAAGATACAATTTGAGTTGTTTAAGTTATGGTAATTATTTTTTAAGATAAACTAAAGAATATAACTAAATCATGAATCATTGCTACCAAAAAAATATCTAATACTGTCTATCACTATGCTTTACCATGACTAAGTAAAAACAATAAAAAATATTCACCGTATAACTGTGTGCCGAATCGCTGCCATTGGGACTCCAAGTGCCCACTTCTTGACTGTACGGATACAAAGGTAACGTCGCCTGCGCAGTAGTAGATAAAGATTCCGGAACCGACATTTTATCACAAAAATCACCAAAAACAACACAACGCTCACTACGAAAGCTCAAGTGCAAATAATGCATTAAAATGCAAAGCACTTGGTTTTATACAAAAGCTTCTTTTGCCAAAATCTTTAATTAACCAAACGTGACATTGAAAGAAAGCGAACCCTTAATTAGGTGCAAGCAATTAAGGGCATTAATGTTGACATAGTTCTAATACGGTGACTTAGTTAATACTATTGATAACCCTTTTATGGAGTAAAGTGTGCTCAGATAAGAAGAATAAGTTAATTTGCAAAATTTATTTACACTTAGCCTGTTTGAATTGAATTTAGATGAATAGATATTTTTTATACCAACTGAACTTTAGCTATTACAATCTAAAGATTATTTTAAGCAATCTTTTGTGCCAGTTGAACTTTTTTTCTACATTATAGAAATAGAAATAGAAATAGAAATGCGTTTATTATAAAAAATTAACACAAAACAAAATATTAGTCCGCTCTCGTTTTAGGTTTCCCTGTGTAACGAGATGCAAATGTCGCAGAAGGAGGCTGCGGAGCGGGTGCGTGAGAACGATCCTCTCGCGCCCCCGCACCGCAGACGTCGAAGGGGCCGGACGAGGCGCGATCGCGCCCAAGTCCAGCCTGGTGGTGGCCAGTGGGCGGGGGACGTGGGAATCCACCTGCCCGCATTGCACGGTCCACCACCGTCGACGGGTGGGAACAATCGGGCGCTCCCGGTTGTTCCCACAGGCCCCCCTACACCGCGGGGGGGGTCAAAATGGGCCCGTCGTGCAGTAGACGGGCCCATCGCCGGTGAAGTCGTGGCGTAGGGCCGCTGGTCCGGGCCCCACGGCTTCACCACCAAGGCGAAGACGGAGCGCCGCGGTGTTTTAGTGGGTAGTCCCCTGGGCGACGTGTCAGTTGCCCAGGTGGGAGTCCCACACACGCCCCCCGCCACCCCGGTGGGGGGTACGGTGCGTAAATGCATTTCACCGCGAGAACAAAAAAAAAAAAAAAAAAAAAAAGATGCAGGCTCTTTATAAAGTTGTATCGTGCTCTTCTTAAAAAACAAAAAAGAAATTATATACTAATTTTCTTAAGTCTAGTTAACATAAAATAAACAAACATATTCTCATTTTAAACAATAAGTTACAAGTCATTTTTAATTTTCAAAAAGGATCTACTTTTAAGTGTTAGAAATTTTCACCATAAGTTCTTTGTGCTAACAAAGAAAATTACAGCTTTACTTATTTTTCTTTTAATTCTCACTTTCCTAGCTTTATTCTGTTTCATGGCTAAATATTTTCTAATCCTTTCCTGTCACTGAATAAAAAATAAATTAAAAGTTATAACCACGGACAACTACAACTATTCAACTGTTAAGTAGAATGTAAAAGTAGATTATTTTATACCCAAGTTATTTAATGATAGATCGTTTTCTGCTATCGTTAGTTAGACCGTTAGAAAATGGACCTTTCATTAATTCCTAATTTAATTTAAACGTTTAGCTTATGTCAGCAGATATTCTTTATTACTTTGTCAACACTTTGTGTCGAGTAAATAAAAATTTAAAAAATAATTATAAACATAACTAAAATATAATTACTTCAATCATTTTTATAACTCCATAAAATGATTACAGAGTCAGTTAAAAAATACAATGGAGTAGACATGAAAAATAATTTTATTTAAGATTTTCAATAAAACAATTATATTACTCGTATATACAACTACTTCCAAAAGCGCCATCTATCTACTTGCGGCGCTACTACGTGGCAGAGCTTTATTACACGGGTGCCTGCTACGAAACTGTGCGATCGCGTTGAAATCTTTTTATAAGAAGTACAACTATTTGTTTATTTTATCTTTTTTGAATGATTTATAATTCATAGGATTTAATTGGGTATAAATAAGCATTAAGCCTAGAAACTTGAGAATTATAACAGTTAATCACAGTTATTCACAAGTAGATATCAAATAACACAAAAGTGTGAGCATGTCGAGCCGAGCATGAAAATTATGTTGTAACAAAACAGAAGCCTTCACGCAGATGGCGCCTGCTACCATAAACTGAACCAAATCTAGGTGCAATTGTTTTTTTTTGTCAAGACAAAGTAGCTTCATTTGAAACTTAACAACACAAAATAAATACTCTTTTCAGCATTTTTTTTTCATAACCACATTTATGTTAAAAAACAGTTCATTCATAATTAACTTTATAAATTAAATAGAGCTTAATAACAAAAAGTGATATCTTAAATCATTTGAAGAAGTAATAATAAATATTTTTTATTTCCATCATCATTGGCCCAATGACCGCACAATTCATATCAATTAAAATCATAAGTGCTTACATAAAATATATTTATACCTAATTCTTTGTCTATATAAAAAATCTCAAAGAAATCATAGCGACAACACGTCACAGTAGCATTTGACGAATGTAGAATATTCGGGTAAAGTACTTTTACTATGGACTATGAGAGAGTTTGCTTATATTGAATAAACGTGAGTTGAATCAAGAAATAGGGCTGCCACTTTGCTCTAGAACCATTAAATAAAAAAAAAACTTTTTTTTTATTCCGTTTAAAAGTTATTTTTTGTGCGAGACAGTTTTTTTAATACTCTATACCTACAACTATCACATTATATTGTTTTTCATACCGCTGCAAAACAAACAACTCCATTAATTATAAACAACAAATACTCATATTCGTGGAAACACATTACATATATCACTAGATAGAGCTATTTGTAATCTATTGTTAGTAAGGGCGGGGCCAATTCTGCGAATCAACGGAGGGCTCGCTGACGAACTGTCAACGAACTGTCAAAAGGGATTATCCCTTTCACTCTGATAGCCATTGAAATCACACAATACACATGCATAGATCAAGTATCTTAATTTAACAGCATTATTGAAAAGATAAAAATATTAAACATTTTGTTTGTTTGCTAATTACTTTGTTTACGTACTTTTACTATTTAGTTGGGACTGTGTAAATAGATGTTGTTTTACTTTTCATTTGGTGTCATTAGGAATTTAAATAACCTACTCTGTTTTTATTGTGTTAAGTGTAAGAAAGTAATATAGTTGTTGTTTACTTTCAATCATTACTTTTAAATCATATCTAATGATGTTTAAATATTATTCGTTCATTTACAGCTATTTATGGACTGTACTTACCAGTAAATTTCGCCAGTAATAAAATGAAACGAGAACCTTCTCTTTTAATACTTCAATAGAATGAAATACTTAAATGAATATAAACTAAAATCTAACCATAACATCATTCAAATACTCTTTTTTTTTTAATTCTTTCTTTACGTTGTCGGGTAAAGCGTGGCAGCCCTATCTGGCAGCCGGCGGAGCAGATCATCAATCATCGAGAAGACAATCACAACCGGTGCCACATCTGCCAGCGGGCAGGCGCCTCCCGTGCGGCTGCATGCTACTTTGAAAAAGGAATTTGGAATACTGGCAGCTTTAAAAAGTAAAAATTGAAGGAGTTTAAGGTACTGGCTGGTTTTAAAAGTAAGACTGGAACAAGTAGATTTTAATAAAAAAAGTTTTGAGTAAAATTAACATCGAGCAGTTTAAAACACTGGCTAGATTAAAAAGCAAAGTTTAAAAATTGGTAGAGGCACTGGCTAGTTTGAATACAATAAAATACGTATCTAATTGAATCGTCTTCCTTTACCACGACTTCTTTTAAAAAAATATGCCTAGAACGACTTGATGGTCAATAAATAAGCGACTAAGTGTTTACGAAGAATGTTACTGAGACTGTAAGTTCCCCCAGTCAAACCGTGTAAACGGCTTTGGAGGACATATGTTAAAACTGTACACTTTTTGTATTTAATAAATAAATAAAATAAATAAATAAATAATATAAAACTATTTGATCTACAAAATATCACTAACTGGTAACGCCCCGTTCGTCGCGCCGAACCAAAGTCCTACAGCACCCTTAACTATATCCAGTAGAAATGCGACGATACGTATGTTTATACCAACGACAATTTACTAAAAATAATATGAGCTATCATACAAGTAGCTTTTGGTTTTCAATTACCTACAAACTATATCTTTAAGATTCGTTATCAATCATAGTATTTTCGCTCCTGGAGTCGTCACAAAGAACTATTTTGTTATTAATTCGAGTTCCCAGATATAACTAAGAAAATTATGATTAAGCTTTGAGTTCCTTAGTTATTTGCCTTTTATATATTTACTAAACCAACTTTACTGGCTGAGTCTCTAGCTTTTTTTCATCCCAGTAGCTCAGGCCATTAGTAAAACAAAATCTAATAAGACGCAACCCTCTCCCCATCTAGAATTTAATCTTAGCGGCATACACACCTTCTTATTTTGTCGTAAAATATCACTTTTCATACATCACTTGCGCGGAAATTCTAATATGGCGTCCGCGGCGTCTTAATAAATATTTTTTCTTTTTTTTCGTATAAAAATGACATTCTTGTGTCACATGTGACTTTGATGAGAATATATAAAAGTGGGCAAGTCCCTTCGAACCTTCAATAAAGATTCGACGTGTATTTGTTTCCTTATTTTATAGAAGGAAACCTTCCTGCGTTACTATAGTCGATAAAAGGAAATCTGTTTCAAACTTCGGGAAGGTAATTTGACTTCAAAAGCTTTATCCATGTAAAATTGCTAAAAATGTTCTCAAAATAAAAAGTAAGTTGTAGAAAATATACTTTAACTCTTTATTTTTTAAAATTGATATGTAAGATTAACACCTAGTTGTTAGTTCTTTTAATTAGATAAAAGAAAGGGGCACTAAACTTCCGCTCATCAGTCGTTTTTTTCCTGCTCCATACCTAATAAACAAATACAGAACCAACCAACCACGAAAACCATATAAAACCACGCATAAACTCATATCAAACACAGTTAATAGTGGGTGCCCACATAACTTATTCTCCCGCCGAAATGTGCCATCATCTTGTAGGGGGTCCCCGATTGCCTTTGACAAATGAGCATCATTATTTGACAGTTGCCATCCGAGCAAGTGACGTCATGTCGACATGCTGTTGTCTTTTGTTTTATTAAACCAACCCCACAGTATTAGCCTGGGGATGAATATTTACCTAGATATTGACTTATTTGTATAGTGGAATGGTATTTGATGACTGTTTTTATGAGTGATATAGCTATAGGTTTTGTAGTAGGTAATTTTTCAAAATTGTTGTTTTTTTTACTTTTTATGTGATGTTTAAATTAGTAGTCGTATGCGGGTATCTAAATATGTTAATAAGATATTTAGAAAAAAATACCTCGTGTTACAAATATTTTACAACACCATAAAATACTCTTGTCAACTTTTTTTTCTGCTTTAACAGCTTTTTAAATATATTTTTAGGTCAATTAATACCAAAAAAGAACATTTTTATCACAAAGGTATGTGTTACCTTTATTTCCTGCCAGACAAGTGTTCAGCCTAAATCTGTTGACAAAGACTCCTTGCTGGTGAAATCTCACCTTCCATAAATCATGCATTACCGAGGAACCCTGCACGACTCCTAAATGGTTTAAGGGGTTCATTTTAATGCTTGTAATAATAATATTCTATTACGCGGCTTGTATGGTATAGTTGAGGTTTTGTTAAAAACTCTTTTTTTGAGATGTTAGAAATTAAGGTTTTTTAGTTACATCAAAGCAAAAATGAGGATGGTAGTGACATTGGTGCCTGTTTGGTATACCAATTGTTACTTTAATGATCAAAACTCAATTATTTTTAAAGTAATACCTAGCAGTTTTTTTTACAAAATATTAATTTATGAAACCATTAAGGCTTTTAATAACTATATTTTAATTAGTCATATAAGTGCACAAGCTTTAATTTTAGTTAGAAGATGATGAGTTACATAGCTATTAGAAATGATAATTAGTATTTTAAATTACTTGGCGGAAATATCAATTAATTGCAAAAATTTTTGACTTAAAATAATTGCCTACTATTAAATGAGTCACTAGTAATTTAATTATAGGTCGATAATTAAGTTCATGTTATTAACTAATAGTCGACAATAATTATTGGAGCTTGGTTTGTAAGTATGGTTTAAGGACTTTTCTATGATTAATTAATTACTAATTAATATACATATGAATCATATACATACCACATTTTAACGTCAGAATTAACAAATTGAAGTTTTTTTAACGTAAGAGGACATGTTTGAAAGCTGTTTTAATAGATTTACAGATGTTCATGTAAAGTCACAATTTGTAATGTGCATAAGCACTATGTAGGAAACTTATTGCTAGAATACTGGCAGCTATTATTTTATAGTATTCAAATAGATTCTAAAGAAGAAACAATGAGATATTGACAGCTTCCTTCCAGACACGGTCATATTTTCGTGCTCGGACTGTGAGCACATAACATTAAACTCAATCTTATGCTTTAAATATAAAGCTGAAAACAGTTTCAATTCTTTTATTCTCTTGCACGTTTCCCCCAAACGTTAGTCAATTTTTATTACTAAGCAGGTTACAGTAGCCATATTCTTTAGGAAAGATTAGTTTATTTAATTTTAATGTTTTTGATACTTATTTAAAATTCAAAATCTTATTAGAACATAGTTATTCATATGAAATTATAAAATAAACGCCGTTATTCGCATTTGAAATTGAAGATAATTTTCCCCAAGTCTCTTACTTCGCTTGTAAATTTTAACGCAACACTTGATTCACAATAAGGCGATACCTAGCCTCCTACCAACCAATGAAATTTACTGCTTTATGATATATAACTAGGAGTTGATATTACTCACACCAAAATTAAAGGATGAAAGGTTTTTTTATTCACCCTATCCAACCTGGTATAGGTTGTTGGGCAAAGGTCTCAAAAAAAGCTTAAAACACAGAAAATATTTAAATTTAAAGTGTTGTATTATTAGATACCTATATAAATATTTTTGAACCCTACTTGGATTATTGGAACCAGAGCTAGAAACCAAATTAAAATACTTTCGGTTTATATTTTTTAGAAACTGACATTACTATTTACCAACTTACCTTTACAGAATTATCCAAACCTAACTACTATCAACTACCATGCTTATAGTTAATGCAAAATATTTAATGTGATTTTAATATTGATAAACAGATGTCAAAACACATTTCTGGGCACCGCAAAACTTTCGTCTCCCAAAAAGTTATATAGAATATAAAGTTAATGTAATATTTTCATCCTTCCAACTATGCATTTTAAGTAGGTAAAATATTTATGTTCTGAATAAAGCGCTACAATGCCATTTATATGCGATTATTAAAATGGACACTAGCCCAGTAGGTACTAAGTATCGTATTGCTGTAAAGTACTCATCTAAAGAAATTTCTTTTGCTTTACTCTGTTACTGTTATAATTATTTATAAACTACCAAATAAAAGAAAAAACTCATAGCCTTCATTATATTTAATGAATCTGCGTTGTAACAGCTCCATACAGTTCCACCGGTGATGATTAGTAGCGTTGTAGCCCGTCGCGGCGAGAGCTCGCTTGATAAATCGTCGAATACTGGCGATAGGCCAACCTAGCAGAATAATCAAATTTCACGACGCTTGGAGGACTTTACCTTACCGCGGTTTGGGGGATCCAATGAACTCGACACTGTTCTTACCAAATACAAAATTAAAGTTTTTTTTTCTTTTTTATGAACATGTGTTGTTGCTATGTACGTATGTCCTAGGTATTGAAAAAAAGATCTTGACTAGTTCTACTTATAGTTTGATGATTCACACAAAGTTAATAAATTGAAATATGCTTAGCTTGTAATTAATTGTCATTCTAAGTAGTCATCAAACACACAATTAAAACTGATTTAGTTTCAAAGTAAGTGGTATTAACAGTCGGTCAATAAAAGAGCAACCCTTAAAGCCGTGTATTTTATGGATTTTATTCCCCTAACAAGATGGCAGTCAAAGCAAGGGATCCGGCGGTTGCTTAAATTAAATTGTCCTTGATAAAGTCCTTTGGCACGCTCGCTTATTTCCTGCTAAAGTTTTAAGTACAAATTTCGGATTGCGCTGATAAAAGAGACAAAAATAAAACATGGAACCCGGAAGATTGCTTGTTAGATAACAATACAACTTGCGTTCAACGGTGAAGTTTTTATTCTGAGATTATTTTTATCACAAAAGTGAACTTGTAGACGAAAAATGGACGACATACAAGAATTACTTATTCCATACAGTCCTTTGTCCGGCCACACATCAAAAGCAACGACGTGTTTATTTTCCAAGTTGAACAATCTTTATAAACGCAGCCCATTGCCTATTCATGACGCGCCCCCCGGCCCCCTCGCGTCAAACTCCCCGCGTCTGTCAAACTCTTCAGCAACGTTTGACAGGGATCCTCCCTAGTTCGCGAGGGGGTGAACCACCTCGACCGCCTACGTTCGAAATGAAACTCTACAGCTTTAGAGTTAAGGTTGTTTTTAGTATGTAGTGGGAAGAGAGCGGGTGGCTGTCAGGCTCCGAGGTGCAGGCGCCATGTAGAATGATGGATTGCGTCATGGAAGGTCGAAGCATCACAGCATTCGTGTGTACACAAGCGTAAGGGATACGTTTTTCGCATGACGATATAATATCGGTGATATGCAAATTTTTGAGCACGCATCGTGTTGCAATGCTTTGTATCGCCAATCAATATTTGGATGGCTATATTTAGGGGGTAAGTATATTACCTACTATTTGGATTTTGGTGCTCTATTTACGTACATGTTAGATAAGTTAATAGAAATACAACTTTTTCAGATTGCAATTTAAAAGTCAATTACTATTAAATTACTTACTTTTTGCTTGTAATAGATAAGCCAATGCATTTAAGAGCAAAAGCGATTAGGTACATTATCCTATGCACTACGGTCTTATCGTTGCTATTATAATTTCCATCTATTGTTGATAAACATATTGATAACAGTTTTACACCTTATCTGGATCCTATTTAATTATTTATGGTAAGTAGATATCTACTTAACTAACTCATCCCTTCCAAAGTTCCACATTTCCACAACATCACACAATGACTAGTAGAAATTGCCTGAAAATACCACAAACTGCCACAAAATGTCTCGCCCTTGTTTGTAACGCAAAGTTTATGAAAATTAAATATCTCACTCTGAGAGGGAGCTTACAGAATTTACATTATTTAATTGATGTCTTACGAGAGGATTTAAGCAGAGTGTTGCCGTGATACAGAATATTTTGATTGATCGAGGTTTAGACAGGTTTTCTACACAATCTTGCGTTAAAACTTTAATTAAAAGTGGTATCGAACATGGCTTTAAAATACAAAGACTATATCCAGAAACTGCAAAAATAAGTACCATTTACCACAAAGGTTAAGTCAAAATAGTAAGGTCTGTAGAATGTAAAAAATCCAGGTCTCAAATTTCCAAGTTGAGAGTTCTTAATTTAAGTTCCTCGTGTTTTGACTTTTTAAAAAACGAAACGGCAACAGTTCGGCGTTCCAGAATTTTCCCTTGTTTATTTTTTCATGAATAAAACAGCAGATCTCTACTTCCGCCAGTTCTCCCTACCTTCGATTTATTCTTCGGATAAAAAACTTCAGCTAAAAATGTAAGTAAAGTTGCCTTTAATATTTTCCGTCTGTTAGCTATCTCACAGCTTGCCTTTTAAATTATGTTTTTGTTTTTCTCTACAATTTCATTTTGGAGATACGAAAAGGGTGCGCTGGAAATGTTGACGTGGTATTTTTGGAACCTATTTCTTTTTTGATATACCTAATCAATAAAATTCTACGAATATTATTACTACACGATGTCCAAAAGCTATAATTAATGTTAAATGCCCAATTAATACTATATATTGGTTACTAATTGTAGGTTACGCCTTATTCCTATTTCTTAATAATTTGATTGTTATCTATATAGTTTTTTATTTTAATTACCTTCATAAATAGATATTCACTTATAGTATGACAAAATTAGTAAAACATTAATTACTTTTATAATGACTAGTGAGGAGTGACATGAGAGGTCTCATTATAAATGTAATTAATATTGATTTATATATTTTTCCGTTACTAATTACATCTTTTATTTTAATTTTAAGGACAATAAAATGCCTTACTTATACATAAAAAGGATGATGTAACATGTTTTACTTATGAAATCCAACATTTTTTATGCTAATGTCAATCTTTTAACTGTAAAAATAACATCACAAGAACCTATAGATAAGTTTATATCTAAAGAGATACAATCGGTGATCTATCAAGTCGGCGACACAGCGACATCTATCGGCTGAAGAGGACAATTTGAATTTTAAATCCCCATCGAATGTAGCGAGTGAGTGCATGCGAAATCAAATTCAAAAAATATAAAACACCCTTTGATAGTTGAAATAAACTTGGGAAATCGAAAATAAAGTTTAAAGGTTTTTTTTTCTATAAAATAGGCATTGAGCAAATGCTTAAAATGTTACATACCATTCTACGATAAGTAGGTAAGTATCTAATTGAGGAAAAGCAGAAAGTGACACATTTACTTTTTAGAGAGGCGTCTACATAACTACCAAACCCTTATAAAAAGGAGAAGGTAACGAATAACCACGCAATTCCATTTTCAAACATCGTCCACACTTTTACCCACTCACTAAATTTAAAATAAGAATCGACAAAACATTTACGAACTCATTTTCTTTTTTTATAAAAAATATATAAATATTCATGGCCAGTTTTGCATGCGGGGATGGAATCAGTACGGGGTCGGGCCTGTGATTATTTTGCGATTTGCGCCAAAAACAGGGATCGCAGTCTGAGCCCCGCAGGCTCGTAAGCCGTACAATTAGTGCGCGGGCGAATAGACACGAATGAGGTATTTTGTCGTTGTAATGCTGTACCTACTAAGTATTTACTAAAAGCATATTCTTTCTTACTTATATTACTGAAGGGAAATAAATTCTTACCGCGGGAAAATACCTAATTCAATAACGGGAAAGGAAATTAAGCTTTACATAAAGCCACAGGACGAAAAACTAGTTTAGATAGAAGTAAGTACATATTAAAAGGATTGCTTTAAAAAATACGTTTTTTATAAAGTACAAGTGGCCGCCTGCGACTCCGTTCGCGTGGAAGTCGGTTTCCCGTGGGAATGAGAAGTTTTCCCGCGGTAAAAAGTAGCTACCCTATATTTTATTCTGATGTATTTCTGTATAGTTTCATCAAAATCCGTGCAGTAGTTTTTCAACAACAAACATCCATACATCCATACATACTCACAAACTTTCACGTTTATAATATTAGTAGGATTTAAAAACCTCTTACCCTAAAACCTCTGTAATTTTAAAGGTAAGATTATTAGCAACTTCAAATGGTATGAATTATAAATACAATAATTTTGAACTTGATCGAGTTTTAATCGCAATTCAAACCACAAAGGCAGAACGTATAAGAGGACCTTCTTATTGGAAAATATTTTTTAAATAAATGCTTTCGCATTTAACCAATTTGGATCATTTAACATTCTTAAACCAAAGCGCGTGTATTTTAGCTTTACAAAATTGTTTAATGATAATAAACAAATTAATTAATGTTATTAAATTTTCTGTACTTTTGAATTTGGAACTTCCAAAACATAAACAAACTCTATTTTACAGACTACCCTCAATAAAAAACCAAACAACAGACTGAATTAATAAAAAATCCCTCTCCGCCCATTACGTGAAACAAACGAAAGAAATTATAATCCTTTCTTTTAAAATGCAATGAACGGTTACCGTTCGCGGGGAAAAATGTCTGCCTTAACAATTAGAAATTCAAGTTAAATTAAAACAATGGGGAGAATGGGGTAAAAGAACACGCAACTCATTCGGCTAGGGGAGAATGGACCACATTGTTCTTTAGCTTTTTACGGAAATCAAAGGTAAAATTGATTCGCAAATCGAGCTTTCATGAGTTTTTATTTAGATAGAAAAACGTTTATATCTGCATAGAGCCAAGTTCTTCAATTTTTTTAATTGATTACATATTAATTCATAAGAATTACAGTTTAACTGCAAAATTTAAACTGCGATATCTAACGAGGTCGGATTAGTAAGAATTAAGAATTATAAACCAGATATACTTATACTAAACAGTTTTATACTTGGTAGTACATACTTTAACCTTTTAACCAATCTTCATAGATGGCGCTACTAGAGGCAACAAGTAACCTTATTAGACTAACTATGTGAACAAAAAATGTAAAATAACAATTCGAAAAACTTATAAGACTTTCCATTTAGATTGAAGTAGACTTAATATAACAATTTGTTTCTTTTATTTAAATTATTTAGCCACGCAAATCTTTTTAACCGATAGAAAGGTATTTTATAACTTCTATATCGTATCTCAAAATTTTATATTATAAGCTTTGAAGAAACCTTAAGATGAACGGATGCGAGGCAGGAAACAGGAAATGACGTCACCAACGGTATCTCCACTCCCGATTGGTCGTAAACTTGAAGACCTTCGAGATAACATTATCGTATCGAACTTGGGACCTTTTTAAAAACTTTATTTGAAATTCCAAAAAGGGAATCTGGATGATATAGTATTGTAGGAATTGTTGAGAATAAAACATAGGTATCTTCACTTTAAAATGTAATGGACGTTTACTTAACATAAAGTAAACAAGTATCACAAAGGAAATACTAACTGTAATCATTGTTTTTTTAAATAATAATTAAATGTACTTCTAAAATTAAATAAAAGCCTTTAAACTTAGATACATTAACTTTACCGATATCTTAATATTTCTTTCAAATCAGCTATTCCATTCGTTATTTCCATCGGAAAACTCCCTCATCATCACTAGATAATAACATCCAATGACAACGTATTATTTGCGGGTATCCTCAGTGAATCTCAGCAGGACTCGCCACAAAGAGCTTCTAGAACCTTCGGAACGCAAACACAATCGGATTTTTGGCGCGAAAACCGAATAATACCTCCACAATCGCTCGCGGGACCATTCCGAGATTTGAATCGCTTTGGATGTAAGCTCCGAGGTGTTATTCCGAGTTTTGCAAGTCATCGCTGGAATAGGGAGAATGAGACGTATACCGGAGAAAAGATCGATTATAGGGGATTTTGTTAACACTGTTTAATAATGTAAGGGGTTTTGTTATTGTCATATTTATTTAATTGAATTAATAGGTGGGTTATTTATCAATTTAGAACAAAAATTGTCTACGACTTGGCTTGTAGAAAAAGGATTTTTAAATTACGGTTTGTTACAAAGATGCTCCAATAAAAAAAGCATATTTTAAGAAGATTTAAGATAGAATTCGTTTAAATAAATATATGATGTTTCAAACATAAATGTGCGTAAGGATTTCAAAGGATAAGCAAATCCTTTGTGAGTCAAGTCTGCGTATTCAGAGCAATCCTTCATTCGTCTTCTGAAGGAAAACGTCAAAATAACTTTACATATAATAATATTTAGATATTATTATATTGCCAAACATAAAATAAATCTGGTTCGTTTCAGAAAAAATACCAAGGTTTCGACTTTGGTTAGGTTAGGTAGGTACCTATCTAGTTTTTATCTGCTAGAAAAAAACTAAATACACTTAGATCTGTACCCTGTACTGTTTTTGTTATACTTAGTAGGCACCTAATTTTTTACAAACAAACAAATATCTAATTTTGTTATACCTACGAGAACATACATATTTTTACTTTACATAGCTCAAACGCCTCATCTTAGCCCAAGCATCTTTTAGAAAACTCAAGCCACCCAAGAACTATAAACGATATTATTTACTAAAGGAAAATAACCGTAAACGTGTGTCTATGTTGTGTTATATGTATGTGTAATAGCAGTAGTAGGTATGCAAAGAGGAAAACTCACAGATATTGCATAGAAAGGCACCGTTAGCTCGATTCTATTATCCGAGCGGGCTGGAAGCAATCAAGTACTGGTAAGTGAAAAAGCTCTTTATTAACAATATAAAAAATAAATTATTTAAGGATTGGTATTATTAAAGTGTTCAGTTATTTTAAAATCAAATTCATAGTGTACTTATTGAAAGATAACATCAGCTGTATTAAAAAAATTGCAAAGATTAACATACCCATCCTCAACTTTAACTACTTATAGAAAACTCTGATATCATAGATATAAGCATATGTATTTAAATTTAACTTAATATTACATATATTTTTGTAAACATCTTTTAGATTGCCATCCAACTAATAAAATTAATTATTTTTAAAACATTTTATTTTAATCTTGATAATTTAGTACCTACTAACCTATTTACTGATATTGTATACCTGTAAATATCATACAATTATTCACTCCCTATTTTTAATTTATTCCAATAAGATATAAAAATCCCATAAGATTTATTTTCACCCCGTCTGTACATAGCCAGTGAGCAATACAGAGCGCGGCGTGGTCAAAGCGAGGCGTGACCTCTGCTCGTGAGAACCGACACAGCACGAGAGACGACCGCTAGACGGAGACAGACATACGTGCGAGAGAGAGAGAGAGAGGATGTACAACGTTTGATATAATTGTTTAGGTAACTAGCAATGGCTGCAGGTTGGGAAAGTCAGGCGAAGAAGGAAAGTATAAAACCGTTTTATTTTTTGTAGTTTTTGACTAAAAGCTTTCGACAAATTCGACAGACCTTAATCTATAACACCTACATACGTACTGTTTTAAAGTTTTTTTTCTAATAAAAATAAAAGTAAGTACTTACATTAATAATATGAAACATGCGTTACCAATATGATAACAGGTGAATTCCCGAAATTAGTTTCAGTGTGTGTCCGACAACGTCCAAGTGCCGGTTCATTAATCCAGTTAGTGTCGGCCGCCTAATGTGTTGCCTGACAGCTCACTTTTTAGAGTTCTTTACCTCAATGTAATATTTCGTTAATTTAACCAGACTTCATCAAAAACTATTAACGGTTTGAAATGTGCATACAAATCTTTTACCTTTCCATGTTCAAGCCTTTGAAGATTTAGATTTCAAAAATCAAATTGAATTATGACTACGAATCTGTTAGTTAGTTGCTATAATTCCTGCTTTTGCAATAAGAACAAAATTAAAAAAAAATCTTCATAAAACACAAACAGAATAAACATTCTACTACATGACTGACTTTCTGCAAAATTATATTCTAATTAAAATTAAAATTATTCTTAAAAATTAAAATTATTATACCATCCAACTAATATTATGAACGTGAAAGTTTGCGAGTATGTATGGATGAATGTTTGTTACTCTTTCACGTAAAAACTGCCGGACGGATTTTTATGAAACTTTACAGTAATATAGGTTATACATAAGAATAACACATAGGGTACTTTTTACTGCGGGATAACTACTCATCCCCATTGGAAACCGACTTCCACGCGAACGGAGTCGCGGGCAGCCACTAGTCAAAAATATTTCTTAGGAAGCTGAGTAGGTACCTAACGCCTCCATAAACTTTCTAAAACTTTTTTATAATTCGTCTGCGGAACTCTTTCTATTGTTCCGATTCAAGTTCAAATTTAATATTTGTCAACTGTAACTCTTTACTTCACAGTCAACGCAGTTGTCAATATTTTGTCACGAATTCCATTTATTCGGCGACTTTTATAAATGACGTCGATTAATTTGTTGCTATGGAAGGTTCTCGACCGTGGACGCTAGATTAGTGTATTAATGTGTGAAGATCAATTAAATTTTGACGGCTCTCTAATGTTATGGTTCATATTTTATTTTGACAAATAAACATGTCTGAGGGTCAAAAGTGTGATATTAACTGGTATAAACTCATTGTGTGTTAGAGTCTAAGATGATATGTAAAAAGAAATTAAAGATGTTAAAATGTACCTTTTGTCCCATATTTGTTTAAAACAAAAAAAATAAGAAAATAATAAAGTACCTTGAAAATCCTACTTATCTCTTTAATAGATTCCTAGTTTTATATTGATTGGTTAATAAATAAAATACCATAACAACTTTTCATATAAAATAATATTACATAGTTAACAAGCCAGACAGAAAAAGCATTAGGTTTCTTTTTTTATTATTTGCCATTGGGTTATGATGTATGTAATTTGCTAGTAAGAATTTTATATTTGGTCATCGTTAACCAAGTGTGATATAATCTAGGTTACTAGACTGATTTCGTGATAGGTTACCTAAAAATACAAAAACTAGAATTCAGTTCACATTTTCTGTAGCAATTCTATGACATTTCCAAAATAGCACGTAATTTTCTTTACCTTTGTATGCCTTTCTTTATCGGGCATCTTTCGTCTTTAGAGGTCAGAATCGCTTGAAGATTTGTTAGTCGATAGTAAGTTTTTGGTAGAAGATTCTATCGAATTATTTGGTTAGAACTAGCGAGTAGCATTTTAATTGTGATGGCAAACCCCGCCCACGAGACACGCAAGATCGCGTTTTAACCAAACTTTCACAACCCTACCGATAAAACGAACGAAAATTGTGTTGTTATATCCAAAATTAAACCATATTTTACCAAGGAGAAATAAAGGAATATTTTGGTTATATTTTATGGTGGTTAAACACCCACACACATTTCAATTCTATGAGTTTTTAGCTAGATTTGTAGATCAGTAAATTACAGAGTTAACCACCTACTGAATGCGTTCAAAAACCTTTATAAGACTGTTCCCTTCATCATGTACTTAAAATTTATGTTTATTATATAGAAGATTAAAAACATAAACATCGATAAATAATCCCGTTATCGACCTCTCTCCAACTAATGCCGTGATTGGTCCTCGACCAACCAATCGAATCTCCCAATACCCGATTGCTATCGATCCAAAAACCATCTCAAACCACCTGCTATAAATTTTATTTCATCACCAACAAAAAACATATATAATTTCCCCACGACCAATAGAAAAAGTTTATTAAAGTTGAGCAAGAAAAGAAAAAAAATCAAACGAAGCGCGCCGACCGTCTTGTGGGCGGACGAAATGTACCGAAGCGTAGTCCTAACCTGTTTTTGTTTTTAAATTATTCCTACGATATAAATCTTGATATAAAATCTCTCTTTCCTTTTGGTGTGAAGTTTGAAATTATAGGCTTTAGTGATACCGGTTTACAGTTAACTTAGAAGATTACTTGGTAACGTAACGAAGTTTTATTATGAACTTTGTTAAAGGTAGGATTAAATTTTAAAAATAGAAAAATAATTACTGGCAAAAAACAACAGTATAAATTTAAAAAATGAATAGGCTACGGTATACCTTTAATGGTTACTTACACATTAGACTCGTACGCATATTTTATGCTAGTTTTTGTAAAGACTTGCTGCGGGGTGTGCGTAATGCCCCAATTAGATCGATACCCGCCGTTGCAGGACCCGGGCTGCAACTAAAGACTGATGGCAGTAAATTATAGATAATTGACCGATTACTGCTGCCTGAAGGCCCGTTTCGAACCCATCTACAGTGTGTTACACAATGGTTGTAAATAATGTTGACTACCTATTTACTGAATCAAATATGTACTTACCTAGTGGGTACTTTTACCTTATTGATATTTTTTTTAGGTTTTGCCTCCTAACATTTAACATAGTATGACAATGAAACTAAGTAATACGTAGTAATAGTAAGTAGGTACTGCTGATATGATGTTGGCGAATGATAACGATCTTCTCACGATGCCGCAGCCTATAAAAAAAAATATTGTAAAGTATCCTGTCTCCACATTTAGTTGTCAAACGGTTCAACGTTTAAAATCGTTGTCAAAATACGGAACAAACCGACAGACGAATATTTTAATTCAAGGCAAAGTAACGTTTTTCAAGAGGCCGGCCTAAGTTCTTAAGTCAGTCGAATATGGACAAGCTAGGAAAATTATAAGATCCAAAATGCTATCAAACACAAATACCTTAGATATACCTACTAAAATCGTATCCATAACAAGCGATCATTAACCATTCTGACTGTACTTACCGAGAAATTACAAATGGCAGCGGTCGACGGTCATGTAATAGGTCAAATTGATCCTCCATCCTAGCTTATTACGTTGAGTGGATACCGAATAGGCCCGTTGACGGGTTAATAGACCATAATCATAGACCATGCAGCCATGTAAAATGGACGCTCAGGAATTGGAAGGAATAACCTTTCAGGGTTAATCGTCGCCTCAATATCTAAATGTTAATTTATTGTATGTTATTGACAATGAGTAAAACAAATGAATAATTAGCATAAGCAGCATTCGGAAATCGTTTATTTAATTGATGAATTGTAAATGCTGTTGAATTGATTATAAAGTAAAATTGAACTCGAAATGTTATAGTTTTGCTTACTGTACGGGAGCCTGGTAATGAAATTGTATGCTATGAATAAATATGTGGAGATTATATTTTTAAAAAAATATGTTTCAAAATACCTACTAGTAAGCAAATAGTAGATATTTTAAGGCTCCTTTTCCCGAATATTAAGCTGCAAGTACCCAAATGAAGGTTAATAAAGTCGTGTAGATAGCCTCTCAGAGCCCGTTCCCTAAAGGGTCATCCCTTTATTTCTGCAACAATCGCTAGGAAATTGATATTGATGCGAAAAAGGGCAAGTTTTCCATAAAAATAGGGTTTATTTGAATAAAGGATGACCGACCCAACGGAGACGTGTGATGGCCAAGACGGTTTATAAGATTTTACACAAGTTGATTCATGAGATAGAAGTGGACACGAAGGGATTCGAACCTGGGAAAGGGTAAGTTAATTTGGGGTGTGACGCTTCAAAAATTTGGAATCACATCTATCATCATTGACTGAAGTATTTTTACTGTGTATTTAATATAGTTGATGTGGATACTGTGCAGTAAGGTAGACAATCTTAAATGATATTTTACACATCCAAAATCAGCAAAGTAAACTTAGATGCCGAGTTTGTCTAGTACCGAACTAATTAGTCATCAAAACAGGTAGGTATAGTCAATATACATATATTTCATTTAGCTAATGATCGAGGCTTTATATGATATTCCAATTTCGTTTTAATAACCTGAACTACGGAACAGTCCTATGGGCTATAAGAAAAAAAAATACCGGATACAAGTCGATGACAATAGATCAGCTGGGGTCAAATTGTGGAAACAACGAAGTACAAAATACGCTATTTATTTATACCTATATAAGGAAAACTTTATCGACTAAAAACATTATACTCATAATGCTCGTTGATCGTTAATTGGATAGGTAGGTAAAAAACATAATAGCAGAATGTATAATCAAAATCATTATTAGTTAAATGCCTTCATTTTTATCTGTTGCATCACTACTCTTACTTTGTTCCCTCGACTCTCACAAGCATAACAGTCCTTCAGATCTAAGCCTCCGATACATGCCCTTTCCGGGTGGCCTACTATTTCAATCTAGTATTATTATTTTTTTCTTGGAAAACATGTTACAGTTTTTTATATCTATTTGGGTAATAAAAACTTATAACTATTAACCAATTACATGTTTTCACATACAAAATCATCGTAGATAGAACTAAAACTAAATACTTGCATTCTGAGTGCCTTAATCGCTCGCTAGCTGCAAAGGCCGTCAAGGAGCCAGCAGCTAACAAAATACATAATATATGTTACCGGCAATGTGTAAAATCTGGTATTCTATACAATGCCTAGGTAATGTATAGAATCCCTAAAACGTATCGGTAATGTATAAAACATCATTTATTTTATACTTTTCCAAGGTATTCTATACAATACCGAATGCGTGGCCGGTAATGAATGTAATGCAGGTAAGATTATAATGAAGAACGTTAGAGAGGAACTGTATTATGGTCTATATTGCACTCTTTATAAGTTTTTTTTCTTTCAATTACCGATTTGTGTTCATAACAATCACTGTTCATAAATTTTTCCCGTCCTTTTTTTCTTAATTAATTTTTGCCCTACCAACAGAACTCTAATAGTCAGTTGCCATCACTTTTTAAATCATAGTATCATTACTAAGAAATTTTTCGACTCCTTTTTTTTGCTTCATTTCTCCTACGTAGTTGGTAATTTTTAGTTAAAAAATATCAGGGTTGTGGTGCTTCGCCGACCGCAGCCGCGGCACGCTCGCTTCGCTCGCTCGGCTTGCACACTGTATGGTCACCATTACACCTCACACTCCTCCATGCTTCGCTCGTCGTCGTACCTTTTATTAATTGTTACTCGGGGTTACTAGAGGACAGGAGAAGCAATTGTCAAATCGTCAAATTTTTTTACACTTTCATTGGTGCATTATTTTAACTAAGCTCATAATAATTATAGAACATGAAAGGTTATTATTGATCTATATTTATCAATAATAGACCAAGGTCTATTTATTTTCCACATTGCCGATGGAACAGCAATTCAAAAATACTGAACTGACATTAATATTCATTTTATTTTATACATTGCCTGGACGCTCCAGGTATTCTATACATTACCTTGGTTTTGTATAGAATACCTGAGTTATACAGATTGCCGGTAACATAAAGGTACATATATTCATCAAAGGATTTCGGTGGTGCACATTTCGTGCAAAGATTTAAAAAAAAGTTATACCGCCAAATCTTTTCCGCTACACGTTCGGCATCTTCATCAACATTACATAGTATAAATCCAAGTCGCTAATTCTGTCTGTTTGTATGTTTGTCATTCAAATCGGTCAGTATGGGAAAGTCTGAAACTATAAGACGTGAGAAGATTTGTTCTTAGGAACCATGTCACCGATTTTAACAAAAAGAAGAACTGCATTCATACATTTAAAAAAAAACTGTACCCAGCTTGGGAATCGAACCCGGTCATGTTGAATTTGTATTGAAAAAAACGGTGGTCACTTCGAACATCTACTAAAATAAATTAAAATTATGTGAAAACAATGCATTTTATTCATTTAATACATCATGTTTAATAGAGACATTTACAGCTTAAGACATACACAATCGATATTTAAATAGAAAAAGTGTAAGTTATTTTTTTCAAAAAAACCGGGTTCGATTCCCTAGCTGAATACAGATTTTTTTTAATGTATGAATGCAGTTTTTCTCTTTATCAAAATTGGTGACATGGTTCCTAAGAACATATCTTCGTATGTCTTATAGTTTCAGACTTTCCCTTACTGACCTATTTGAATGAGCCACCCTGTATAGTTAGCCAAAATTCGATGTTTTGTGAACAAGTCGACCACTATTACAATATAATTATTTACAATACTTACTCTCCAAAACCGAATTCGAAAAAGCGAATTCCCCCTATCCCATATAACCAAGTCCAAAATTCCAGTTGTGCATCACTTAAAAGTGTAATACACAAACGTAAGATATATTTTTCTCAAACTTCATTTCCAAAAATAGTTCTTACAGTTGTACCGAATATAAACCATAAAAATTAAAAATGCAGTCTAGTTCAATTCTGTCTGCCAGACGTAGGTATAAAAAATCACCTTTGACCGTAAGGTGTTGTCAACCATTACCGTATAAAATACTAGTAGTTATAACATATATAATCTTTACCTTTATTAGTTATTTTTCCAAGAACAAATTTCTATATTTCATTTTAAAATAAAAGATAACAAAAACGGTGGTAGGTGATTTTTTTAGTTATACTCGCCGTGAGTATATGTAAGGCATAGATTTTACACTAGGTACGTGTAAATAAAAATGTTGCAGTTTTCTGACTTTTTTTAATTAATTGCAGTTACATTTTTATTTAAAAATGTAGCTGCTAGGTAAAGTTGTGTATCTAATCACTTCTTCTAAAACACTGTAAGTATTAAGTTCAGTCTGTCAATCTCAACTTTTCCTTTTATCTTTGATATTTTTTTTCCATTTATTTTATTTTACTTATTTATTTTTCATTGGTGCTAAACTCTAAAGATTTAAAGTCAACAATAAAAGTGTGTGTTTTGAAATACTTCGTGATGTGCTAAACCAGACAATGGTTTTTATTATATTACTACCAGGTTTAGCATCCTGCGAAAGAACTACTTCGAAATGCTAACAAGGGGTCGTAACATTTTTTCCCAAAAGCTATTTGGTGTCTTTTTTTATCTATTTAATTATTTTAAATAATATGTCTATCTCTAACGTGGTTCCTGTAGGGAGTGACCACTACTGACCCTACTGGCAGTATTTTTAAGCCGCCTTCTAGGCACCTGACTTGACTTGACGAGTAAAAAGTGGTTTCCAATGGAACAGTACCCGGGATCAACGACTAAACGTACCTTCTAAAGCACGGAGAAACTTGAAACTATTTTATTTCTTTCATTAATTTATACATGTAAAATCACCGAGTCACTGCCGCGAAATCAGCCTGAGCCAAGTGGCATATTAACTTTTTTGTGTGAATTGAGTGTATTGAATTTATTTATTTTGTTGAATATAATATAATCTGTTAAATTGCAAGCTAGACTATCATAATTTCATACATTTTTATTCCATGCACTCGCTTAAAAGTTCACATGCCTCTGCCTTGAGTCTGATCTCAGAACTGCAACTGATATTTATAATAATAAAACAGCAATCTACAGTCAGTTTCTTACCAATTGCAGCTCCAGCAGATCCAGACTCCATCCACCATGTGCACCTACAGGAACCGAGGACAGTTCATCGTTCAGATACCTGAAGAGAGACAAACCATCCTCCGCAACAGATATGTGGAGTTCCTCAAAGTCCTGAAGGAGACCAACGTTCCCCCCGTCAGGATCTATGATGACCTTACAAAGAAGCAGATCGAAGACCTCATGCTGATAAGGGAATTTAGTGCTGAACTACAGGAGAAAAAAGTAGAGGAAGTGTTAAAGGTATTTTTTTCAAACAGAGCATAAACTAGTTAAGGTTGTAAGTGTAAGTTTAACGTGTCTGTGTGTGGGGCTGTGTGTCTGTATGTGAAATTGTAAGTAAGAAATGAACCGATTGCGTTTTAATTTTTTTTTGTGATGAAGGGGGATTTCGATCAAGAGTGTTTTGTTTCATGATTCGTAAAAGTCGGTAATTTTTTAAATAATGTTTTATAAATTTTAATAACCTTTATTTTATGTTAGGTGTAAAACGTACATATTTCTTAGCTTACAAACAATCATCACCGATCGATTTTTAGGAGTTAATCTTAACCCTTGTTAGACCAAATGTTTTAGCATCTAAAAAATAACCTTTACCTATATTCAAAGTTAGAACCAGTTTTTAGTAAAGATAGTCTTTTAAACAATGAATTTTAATTACAGATGAACTTTACAAAACTAAGGGATCCTGAAGAAGCACTAACTAAAGAAAGCGGTGCAGATGAAGAACGCTAAATTCATTGTTAATGTAGAATAACTATATTTAAATAATCACTTTCGTAATCGCCATCAACATCTTTTGGGAAGATCTAATTCTTATTAATTATGACCCAATAAACATTTTTATGTATAATAAGTATTACCGATTTCACGAATGGTTCCCTGATTCAAACAACAAAAGATGAGTAACAGAACAGTCCAAAATAGAATTGTTCCTGGTTCAAGTTGTAGACAATAGGTCATCTGGGGGCAACCTTGGCTGAAGCAATAAAGAACGTAAATGCGCAATTTGTTAAGTATATGTGCAATTTTAAAGACTTGAAAACTTAAAGTAGCGTATATCATAACAGCCGATACGTATAACTAGTAGGAAACTCGTCTCCTTTTTCAGAGCATAATAAACTGACAGCTTAGAACACTTTCTTTCTTCTAAGTAACTTTTGAAGACTGTGTTTTTGTAATTAAGATGTTTCCTTTAAAATGTGGCGACAAAAACAACAAAAAAACAGTTAAGTTAAATTAAAATCAGGGCCTAATAATAATGTTATGATTCTTGGATTAAGAGCATGTCTTCGCACTCTCTGAATAGGTAGACGTGCCTACGACAAGCCTACTTTAGCTAAACAGAATGATAATTAACAGATTTTCACTTAGGTATACAGGGTGATTGGTAATGCGATACATTCCTTCTAAGGGGTTAAACTAGAGCTTATTTGCAGTCAATTAAGTCACATCATGCCATGTCCGAAAATTTATAATTTCTGAGTTATGCAACATTTAGGTTTTTTATAAAAAAATCCCATTTTCGAAGTTCAAATGAATCCTTTTAGTAAAAAATTCAAAATTAAGTTTAATGTTTTGTTGTAGCACTTTTGCAGTGTTTTCTTTGGTTGATGTCGCCGTCTTGCACAGGTACTCGTATAATGCAATTACATTAAGGTCTGCCGTTAAAAAAAATCAATTTTGTAAAAAGCCCAACCTTCAAGTGTGCGGCCTATGCTGCACACTAACCAGGCTACGCAAAGAACTATTCATAATCAATGATAATCATACCGACAAGTTCTGTTGCTGAAAGAACGAGATTCGTCGATAACGACTGAATCCGTTGCATAGCCAAATCTTTCGTTTGACGAAATTTGAAATTTGAAGATTTACGCGTAAAATACTTTAAAATGTGTAATAATCCGTTAAAACCACGTTTAAATCCAAAGATATGATTCAACTATTAAATTGTTTCAATGTTTTAAACATTACCTATATACCTACAATCGGCGAATTTCGGCAAATCTCCCCAACACTGACCTTGTCCAGTAGTTCAGCGGTGTAGGCAATGTAAGACACAAATATTTTACTTTTTTTATTTAACGTTATTTTCATAAGAACGCATAGTTGTACTAAAGAACCAAACAAAACTAAACTATTAATATATTCAATCAAATGGTAAAAATATACAAATTCGTTGCGCCTATACGTAAACAATCAACACAAGTTGAAAAACTTAAGTTTACCAATTCATTTTATGTAAATTTCATTAATTATACACACCTTTGACCGTAAGGGATTGACAACCGTTACCTTATACAAAGTAATAACGTAGGATTTTGTATGATCTTTGTCTCAATAACTCGGTGAGAGAGTACCAAACGGTTTTTAATTTTTAAAAATGTTTCAATAAGCTGTGTTTATTTTTAAGTGGTTTTACTCAAACTGAGAGCCCAGACATAGTTTTTTATGAAACAATGTGTTACTTAAAAATGTTGATCTACTCTGACTTACATTGACCCTTATTCACAATTTAACTGTGAGGTAAGGTTGTGATATTTTGTTACTCCTCCCTTCACACTGTAAGAGGTAAGTTCTGTTTTTAATTTTATAATTTTTTACTTTGACAATTTAATTTTTATTTTTACTATTGTTACAAAACTCTAGTTCAAAGTTGCAAAGTTTCAAAGTAAAAATAAAATAAAATAGGTGGTTCAAACATTTTTCGAAGTCACAGGATTTTATCCTGCAAAACAAATACTTGAATTGTTAAAATGGGATTAAAAAAGTTTTCTCCTAAAATCCTTTTAAGTGTAGGTACTATTAATCAATGTCAATACGTTCCTTTAGGTTTTTCTTGTGTTTTTTTAGTTTGTAATTCTACCAAAAATAAAATTAAAATATTGCCAACAATTACGCATCGACATAATTATTTTTTTCCTTATTTGTATCTCACCAAATCACTGCTAACTTTTCGGAGAATTTGTTACAAGAAGTAATTCTTACATCTAGATCCCAAATAAAATAAATTCAAACATCTATACCCCACATTTTCTCCGCCAGCTTTTTCTCTCGGTCTACTGCGGCCATTGCTGATGAATGTAGGGGTGTCCCGTGACATCTTTTTCTTAATTATTTTTTTTCCTTTGACAATGAGATTAGTTTTTTATCCTACGTACAATAAAGTTATTTCATTTCATTTCATTTCATTTCATTACAGGCAAATCCCCACCAATCCCACCACCACCACCTGCCACCATGTGCGCCGACCGGACCCGAGGCCAGTTCATCGCTCAAATCCCAGAAGAGCGATACAACGTCCTCTACAAGCGATACGCTGACTTCCTCAAAGTGCTGAAGGATGCCGACGTGCCTCCCGTCAGGATATTCGATGACCTGAGGAAGAAGCAGGTTGAGGAGTTGAACCTGATAAGGGAAGTCAGCGCTGAGCTACAGGAGAAGAAAGTTAAGGATGTGTTGAAGGTATTTTTAAAAAATGTTACAGTCTAAATATGAGTCAAGGTTTAATGTATTGAATGGACCTGTGTGGTGTATGTATGTAAAATTGAAAAAACGTAGATACTGATTTGGTATTAATTTTTATGGTGTTAATAGAGAGCTCGGTCGAGAGTGTTTTAGTTCTTCGAAAACTTTGGATTCTGTTGGTATTTTTTATAAAGATGATCCTTTTGGGGATATCGTACGATTAAGCTCTTTAAATTCACTGGTGTCAATATATTTAAGATTTTAGTTTTCAAAAAGAATATGTATCAATTCAAATCAGTTTATTCGAATGGCGTTTATTCGGTGTACCTACTTGGTTTTTTATTTTAATAAATAATTAGATAAATTTAAAATAATCGAAGCAACCCCTTTTTACTCGATGAATGAAGCAATCATTTGATATTTTGTTTAACTCTTTATAGCAAGTCCTTTGTATTTTAATTATTATTCATATTATATTTTAAATTTTATTTAATTACAGATGAACCTTGCAAAACAAATGGATCCTGAAGAACCACTAAATAAAGAAAGCGCCACAGATGAAGAACGTTAATTTTTATTTAGTACTACAAGTACTTATTGATTTAAATAACTAGTTTTTTTTATTTTTAATTAAATTATAATCAATACCAATAAAATTAAACTTCCTGATTGACTAATTAATTTTGTCACAATATTTTTTTATTAATATGTTTAAAATTGATTTTGATTGATGATGATTCTTACTTGCCTTAATTTTTTGTCATTCCGACTAACTTTTATATCCGAACTTGCATTGGAAGAAGATACATCATAAAAATACACAATTTAGTTAAATCTTTTGTTGTTTTATGGTAGCTTAATAACTAAAATAAAGATTAAAATTTGGTTTAAAACCTTAACAAAAATATAAAAAGGATGTGATAATGCTATGTTAATAACACCTATTGTTATCTAACAGTCGTTAGCATACTTATTGTTCTTATTCTGATTTTGAATTAAAAAAACGTCCGGTTTTGTTTTTTTTTGTGTTTTTATGAGTTTAATCATTATGTGTATATTTATGTATGTACTCCTTATGTTCTATATAATAGTTAATTATAATAAATAAAGTCAGTTATATTACAATTCTTTTTTTTTTTGGAATTTGAGTTGTAAGCTCAAACTCAAATAAATAAAATAAAAAATATTACAATTCTGTAAAATCACAAATTTTCCATAAAAAGAGGCAAAATGCAAGGTGGTCGCAACCCAAGTATAGGTTAGCAGTTTTGCATTGTCCCACCATTGTCCTGACAACATAGGTAAAAAATTGACGCAAAAAATGAGACTCAACAGTTGAACTCTAAGAGAGGTGCCACACGGGCGTTGCCGGTGCGTTGCCGCTCCGTGTCGTCCGCTTCACGTGCGTTCCGTTGCCGCACGCTGTTTTAACGCACGCGTGGCTTAGGTTGAAATTTATATGTAAAACAACGGAGCGTTGCGTGTCGGAGCGACAACGCAACGCAGCGGCAACACCCGTGTGGCAGCGCTCTTAATGAATGCAGATTACTTACTACACTTCCACTAAACTTGGAAAGCTTAGTACGTTTTCAGAATTTTTGGATTATTGTAAGTTTAATACTACTTAGTAATCATAGATCTGCACTTAATGAACTGTCAAGCAAAATGAACACCATGAAACTAAAATATTGACGTCAGCAGGAGATTTATCTAGAAATAATAGCCGTGACAATGAAGTGACCCCCACGGGAATCGAATCCCACACATGGCGGTAACGCTGACGAATTAGTTTTACCCCATTTCAGGGAAATTAGCTACATATGCTTGTTGATACTATAAGATGAAGTTTTTATAACTTTTATGAACAGAGTGTTTAAACTGAATAGTAATATCACTTTTGTTTTGTTCTGCATTCAAAATCTTTGTACTTTTTTGGGTAATATTTTAACAAAGAAAAAAAGCTAAAAAGTATAAATTAAAAGGGTGACTTTTGTCACCAAATAGGTACAATTAAAAAAGCAATTTCTTTCAGGTTCTAAAAGCAATCTCTTAATAACTCTACACTTATGCAAAACGGAACGAAGTATGCCCCATATCATTAACATTATACCAACTTCACTTCACACATATTGCAATAGAAAATAAACTTTATCTCAACTCAATAAGGTTGGGAGTCGGATGTCATTGAACTAAGTATAAGCAAAGAATTGACATGTACACCACAGTTCAATTAGGATAATGGGAAGGGCTCAAAGGGATTAATTTAATTAGTAAGAAAGTTTTGTTCCGTTTCGGAACAGCACCTTTGTTTGGGTTTGATTCTTGGGTTTTAAGGGTGAAGTAAGTAGTCGTATTTTCAATTAGACTGGTTCAGTTTTTATTTTTTACAAGTGGCGTGCCCTCATTTTCGGTGCAGAGAAGATAAAAGTGATTATCCCATAAAAAAATGACACATTCCCGCGGTAAAAAGTTTCGAACTTATTGTATCTTAAAATCCATTAAAATTGGTTTAGCTGTTTCGATGGGAAAGCGAACATACATGAAAACGTACACAATTTCTCATTTTTAATATTCGTAAGGATGTGGTCCTCACAGTGCAGAAGGCGGATATCGTGTGATGGCATAAGAAACAGTTAAACCAATCTTTCAACCAAAAAAAAAGTAAAAAAAAAAGTAAAAACTTTCCAAATATTTCTTGTCTCTTTATTTTAAATGTTAAGCATACCTACACTGTCCCGAACATTTCTAAATTCTAATTCGAAAGCACACAACACCTAATTAACAATATTTAAATCGCCGAGGACCGCGGGCGACACGTTACTTGCTGGGCTATAAAACGCAAGCGGCTCCCTACTTATTTATACCAATGTGAATTTAAAATTAACTGTGTAAAGCAGCCCTTGGACCCTCGAGCGGGACATAGGTGTTTAGGTTAGTTGCTATTGGGGCTACAATTTTCTTTATAAACGTATTTTTAAAATAATTTCATGGTTACATGTTAAATAATTCACTTTCTTTTAATTAATGTTGTAAGAAGTGAAGTTTTAGTAGTTTAGTAGAACTTTTGTTTAATAGAAAACAAAGGCTATTTTTGACGACGTTTAAATCCTACGCCATACAGCGTCGATTTTGTATCTTGCTTTGCCTTCATTTATAGAAAACTATACTATACGAAAAATTAGAAAAAAAACTTATGAAGTACTTACTTCTGAAGTAACAAAAATTTTCTTTCTTTGTTTTAAATCGGTTTCAAAAATAATAAAGCATTAAAAAATCATCAGCTCCAAGTAGAAGAGCCCAACATTTTATGGCCGTCCCATTTGCGTGGTGATCTTGCTACAAGTCGGGCCCACTTGTCGCACCTATATAAATATCTTGGCGTGGTCAGTCGGGCCCTATGACATATTATAGCATTAAGTACGCAACGTTTGTTGTTAAACACGGGTACAAATAATGAACACCTTTGTTTATGGGTTATCTCTTGTTAAGTTACAAAAAACAGTTTTTAAAGAAATAAATTTTCTCTATCATTGTATTAGTTTATTAAAAAAATGTGTGATATCTAAAAAATCTTTTTTGAAGATGCAATATTATCAAATTGATAGCGGGAAAAAGCAATACAATAACATTTTCTTGTCCCCATCCAAAAAATCTGTCTGAAATGACCCATTTTATTGAGTCGCGAGAGTTCTGCAGTTTGACGCGGGAGGGCACGCACCTATCAATCATTGGAGGCTTTTTTGAATTTAATAAAATAAAATTTGTATTTTGTCATCGATGCTCCCCCGCGCTTTATCACTGGGACGGACTTGGTTTAACTTAGCTATGAGTTTGCTTGCAAAGCCGTAGAAGACATTTATAGTATTTTTTGTTTATTAGTCTATTTTTTTATTATTATTGAAGCTAAACATATTAACACAAATAGGTTTTAGGTTATTATTTTTCTGTTAGTAAAAACTGTGTTTTATATATTTCAAATATTAAGCAATATTGAAAACTATTTAATATAAACATTAGTTAGAGAAAAACATTTGCAGTTTATCTCGCATAAATATGCACGCAAATGTTTTAAGTATTAGCAACCACTTGAGCCACTAAATTCTAAAAGCTCTGAACTTGCATTCAAATGCGCCCCTTTCCTGCAAGAGAAGTTACCGTGGCGGCAATGCACCGCATCTGTTGCCGCCCCCCGCGCCCCGCTCTCCCGCCCCCGCCGCCCGCCCCCTCGCGATGCTACAGAAACATCACCTGGGGAGGTAAAGGCACAATTACTTACAACTTCACTTTAAAAACATAGGTCACGGCATTCCTAATAGTTAGAGGGATCAAAAATATGTGTAGGAATTACCTAAGATAATATCCTACTAATCTTATAAACGTGAAAGTTTATGAGTATGTATGGATGTTTGTTACTCTTTCACGTAAAAACTACTAAAGGATTTGGATGAAACTTTGCAGTAATATTGGTTATACATCAGAATAAGACATAAGGTACTTTTTACCGCGGGAAAATATCTCATTCCTACGGGAAACCGACTTCCACGCGAACGGATTCGCGGGCGGCCACTAGTAGAGAAATAAGGTTGTATAACCAGTTATTTAAAGAAACTTAGAAAAGAGTAATCTTATGTAATTTTTAATCGTAAGAATTTACTTATTTAGTTTACTATAGCAACTAAACCTTGATTTTTATACTTTACGTAAAACCTTTTTATAACGAACTAAGAAAATACCGTCCTCCCTTTGTTCTATTCCGTAAAGGGGAAGTAGGTATTATGAATTTTTCCAAAAAATCGCTCTAAACAAAAAAGGGTTAACTCATGCGGTCTCATGACACAGATAACATATAATTTGGGTTCATGTTACCCGACATGTGTTTCTGAGGGTAAAGTGTCATTAATGTCACATGGTCGTCTACGGCCCGCTAAGTGTTAAAAGACAACAATAACATCTTGTTGATGAAATATAGGTACTTTATTTTGTATGCAGCGGTGGAAAATGGTCACGATTTCTTAGTTACTTCATGTCGAGGGACGTTTGGATGATTTATAGACTTGAACTTAGAAGATTAAAGTTTTACCTTTAAAAAAGTACAAACGTCAAAATAATAATAGTCAACTTACTTATAGTGACTTTTGCTTTTTCGCTTTATAGACAATACTTTTAAGGCCATACTAAAAATTTGGGACATGCACAACTCTTTCTTCTTTCGTTTACCTTATGGTGGGAACCCATAACTACTCAACTTAACATAACGTTATCCACATGCAAGCAATATTTGTATGTTGTTAGGAAATTTAAGTTATTTAGGGATAAAGCAAAGTTATCACAAATGCTTAAATCTATTCCAAAGTTAAGAAATCCTGAATATTATAATCCAGTGATTTGTTCAAATCATTGTTATTTTGAATTTGACTCAAAATGCAGCAATTAAAAGCAAGCACAGTATTTTATAAAAAAAACAATTTCGCATAAAAAAAAAAGAATCACGTAAATCGGTTCAGAAACCTCGATAAAATCGGTGAACATACATAAAAAAACAAGGCGGAATTGAGAACCTCCTCCTTTTGTGGAAGTCGGTTAAAAAAACATAGAATTTATTTTACACGTAGTATTTTTGAGTTAGGTACATTAATCGTTTATCAAGGTTAATTAGACATTTCTGAACTTTTTATCTTTCTATGTTGCTTATTGACCTTTTACTAACGTATTTTTTTTCCGGATAAGCTACCTATCCACAACTCTCTAGTTTCGTAAGTTATATTATTGTACTTGTTTGTATATGTTACGGCTAATACCCGAAGTGCGGCTACACCTAGTTTTAGCCGGTTAGAAGTGTTTTTAATATGGAAAATTGTAAAAAAAATATACCTACGTACCTATATAAAAACTGGCTTGAATCATGCGCGGGACTCCTTTTTCTGGGTGATATCAAAAAAGTAACCTCACTAACCTAACCTATTGATGTTCTAACCGGCTAAAACTAGGTGTAGCCGCACTTCGGATTTTGCCGTAACATATATACCTACAACGAAGAACCTCTAGGAATTTAATCCAAATACTTCCCAAGAAAATCCCAACCAAAATGAGCCGTTACTAAAATTCACAGTACATTTCATCATCCCAGGGACGAACCAACTAATTATTTGTACTTCCCGTAGATTTAGCACCACCTGTCAGAAACCTACCTGAGTGACGTCACCTCCGGTTACCAACTAAAATTAATTACCCCAATTGATTAATAATCCGAGATCTGAAACCCATTGGAGTGGGATTTGCAAGTTTTTATTTTGATTAAGGCTAGCGCCGGGTTAATTTGGGAAGTCGGTCTTTTCTTGAAATTAGGTCGCTTCCGATTCGGACAAAAAATAACAGGTGCTGTTGTTTCCTTACACATTTTAACGTTTTTCTTATTACGCTTACGTTTTTTCATAAGCTGCCTTAAAAAGATATTTACAAAATTTTCAAATACAACATTATTATTGTAAGCAACTCAAACTTTTCCTACAATTTTAATGGAAGAATTTAAGGATGTAAAATATCTCATCAGCGTTCGAAAATTGTTCCATGTCAAATTCAAATTATATCACGAGCCATGGTCCGAATTAATTCCATCAGCGCATCACACTTCAAGGTCCGCTCGCACCGCAGTTCACTGCACCATGCAACCACCTTTTTATTCCGACAACCCGCTTATTTAACATCATTAATCATTATTTCGGACCACGACGTACGGTTTACAATTTGAGAAAATAACCAGCCAGCAACCAATACCTTTTTTTAATGCCAGTTTGCATCGTACTTACGTGTATTATTTAAATATGGAAGCTAAATTATTAAATGATTTAAAGCAAAACGCAATTAGAGACAAAAAAGTTAAATCATATTAATACAAGAAAAAGTTCTCGTGTTTAGGTTAGTCAATCAAATTACTCAAGTTTTTTATTTGAATAAAAAGTTATCGTACCATCTAGATAGATATGAATTACATTATTAATCATACGTAGTACCTTTTTCACGAGGTTATATAAATAATTAATACGCACTAAGGAAAAAAGCAATATTAAAAATATCAATAGTGTTTGAAGCTCCTGGTGTACCTATTTAATGAATTTACTTATTTATTTTACTAAGAAAGCTTCAACTTTCATTTTTTCTTTGTTAGCATCTCTTTTATCAATTTTAGAAGTAGAAATTAGCATTTAAGATTTCAATTCGAACTTCAAAAGGAACCCTAATACGTTCACTCAGATGTCCGTCTATCTTTAGTAATGTCACATGTTTGGAAATAATTTGTGAGTTCTACAAAAATAAAAAAATAAAAATAATAAACCAATTTAGTAGGTAAAGTCCTTGATACAAAATGACTATTTATTTTAAATGATTTTAAATAATATAAGTATTTATTTAAGTTAGTTTTAGATTTCCTGTTTTAAGTTTATTACACTCGCTTGCACTTAATAATTATATGCTTTCTCATAAACAGTATTTGAATATGTGTAATTATAGTTCGCTATACAGGTGTTATACGTTAATTGTAGGTTTTTGCGCATTTTGTATACAACAACATTAATCATGCGCACACGATCTTCCACAGAGAAGTAAAGAAGTTTTAATTATTGACTTCAAAGTTGTAAGTTTATGTAGATTTATACAAGATTGCAACTTTTTAGATGTTTTGCGTTGTAATTACTTAAAAGATACTAGAGTGTACTGTTTTTTCGTTCGAGTTTGATAAATAATGAGTGTATGTTCATAAATTTTACTCTATTAATAAACTAAGTTATAAATGTTTAAGCAAAAAAGTAGGTACACTAAGACGGATGTACATACCTACTGAGATTTAAGAAAAAAGAACCTACATAATTTCTAGTCTGAGTAATTCGTATTCGTAATTCTTACCTTATGTAGGTACTTTCTCTGAAATTTGGAAACTATTATGATAAAGCGCCAGTCACTTAACATTTTTATTGATACCTTTAATTCCCAGGGACCTCTTTTCCAGGGATTAAGTACAACTATCGCAACTACTAATTAAAAGCCTTCTGAATAGTTTATAGCGAGCGACCTTTGCTTCTAGAATACGTAAACCTATTCAATTAATCTTATAAGACTTGCTTTGAATATTCAAGAATTCTTGTACGAAACAGATAGATACACAAATATAAGCAATGCATATTTAAATGTATAGTAAGATACATTTTACCCTGCTTTATTTTACCTACTAGTGGCCGCCCGCGACTCCGTTCGCGTGGAAGTCGGTTTCCCGTGGGAATGAGATGTTTTCCCGCAGTAAAAAGTACCCTATGTGTTATTCTGATGTATAATCTATGTTATTGCAAAGTTTCATCCAAATCCATCCAGTAGTTTTTACGTGAAAGAGTAACAAACATCCATCCATACATCCTCACAAACTTTCACATTTATAATACGAGAAAGAGTAACAAACATCCATACATCCATCCATACATCCATACTCACAAACTTTCACGTTTATAATATTAATTGGTAGGATGTCAGTTTCATATCCTGCACGAAAATGAAATGAGTTGTAGAAGTGAAGGCCAAAAATTAAAGACACAGTTTTACTTAAGATTTGTTCTTATAAAAATGATTTCCATAAAATATAAAGGAAAACTTTTTATTTTTTCTGTATATTTCCTAAAACTAGAGTGAAATAGAGTTTTATAACTTTTTGTGAATACATAAACAGAACCAATACCTATTTTAAAGAAATATTATGAGTGTCAGGTACAGTCAAAAGCATAAAAATATAATGTATCAGAGTCTACAATTAAATGTTAGTTGCAAAGTTTCAATTTTATTTTGGCATATACAGTTATCAAATTATTGTCACCAGTATAAGAATCATATATATCTGCGGGTTGAAAATGTCCAATTACATCGTATCTTTTAAAGTAGTCTGTATTATATAGGCTGCCTAACATTCTCTGGTATCTAAGCGCCCAGAATAGTCAAAAATATCTTCGGTTACATGGTACAAGCAATTTTAAGTCTTTCGCCATAAGGTTTATAATTAATGATTATTGCAAAGATTTATTATCACATGTCCATAAGCTAGTAGTGTAGCCATAACATGTGGAATCCTACAAAAATCGTGTAAAACTTGACTACAAAAATAAAACGTGACAGGAAAAGTGCCCTTAATCAAAAGAAAAACGTATATTATGTATTAATGTACTATTTTTGTAGTAGCCCTAAAAAAATTATTAAAATTTATTTACATGAAGAAAACGTTATAACGTATATTGCGTTAGTTATTTAATATAAATAAAACATGAATTATAAACCAAACTATGTAAAACCCTTTGATTAAATAAAAAAAAAAAATTGAACTTGGAAATAAAAATCTTGTGTATCGTCCTTCTGCATTGATGACATCTAGAAGTACAGCATTTTGACAGAAATCAACACCTCGCAGGGAATCCCATATTTGCATGACATGCGTACGCAATGATTCTGGAGTTCGGGATTCATGGTGATCATCGATGATGATAGAATTTTACAAATATTCTGCAGTACAATTTTATTAATTTGCAATACAATGACATGAATGTCAGAACTATTATTATCTATGTTTATAGATTCCAAAGTGGTTTTTCGATTAAGTTCTATCTACTATTTGAAAATAATTATTTCTTATCTGAAGATTTTCATTGCGTGGTTATGTCATATTGACATACAATAAAAAACATACTATATGACAATGTATGTCACTGGTCATGTTGATTACCTATACATAATAGAATAAAGAAATAGGTTTGTCGGTTCATGTAATCAATAATTAAATAATTTATTTTCTCGTCATATATTTCTAACCTTAACTAAACATTAATGGCACATACTTAGTAAAGAAAAAAACAGAAAATATAAAGAAAAGAAAATTTAAAATCACACAGAAACGAGAGAAGTGATCTTTTTTTTGTAGGTAATTATTATTTTACACTAGATTTTATAAGTTATTATTGGTGTTATTTATTCGCCTTTTTTAACTCAATCCCTTAGTCAATGAAATCAGTGAATTCGTTTAATGGTTACGAATACGTTTTTTTACTTAGGCACTACCGCTTGACACTACTAGTTGTGCCATGGGAGATTTTTACCTCCCATTACACTATCGGCATTTTCCAGTAGTGTAATTTCAGATAAAACCGCGGGCGGGGCTTTCTTTCAAAAAACTATTTGCTTACGACTTTAATTATAAAAGTTATTTCAGTTCTAAACAAAAGCCACGTCAATGACGTCATGCATAAAATGAAACAGATAAATAAAAATGATTACTGTGACTTAAGTCATAGAGTTTATTTTTCTTAAGCGCGAAGATATTTTTGAAAAATTAAATGCTTAGATACCAATGAATAGTGTTTATGCCAACATAATATTGAACATCTTGATGCGTTATATAAAATTGCAAATTATTGCGATGATATTTATGTCAACTTTGTTTGGTTACAATGATATGGTTATTATGACACTAACATAAAATTGAATTTTTCAACCAAAGATGTTTTTGACTATCTTGTCTTATAATATCTTTATGCTTTTGACTGTACCTATTCATCACATAATTTAAGAACTTAACTGTCATTTCTGTCACATGTAACTGTCACATCAATAAAACATCTTCGTAATTTTTTAATAGCTAGTTATTTATTTTAACAGCAGATAAAGCAGTCCTTGACTTTTAGATAAGAAAAATGTTTGGCATTCTTTTTATATCTCTGAAAGTAAGTTTTTACAAGCACACACATCGTTTGACTTCACAACAGAAGTATAACAGAAGCTACAATAAACTTATGACATCTTGTCTCCGAATATCAACAAAGCGGCGTAAGTAACGTTCGGCGAAGCCTACTCGTCTGTTGGCGTCTTCAAAAAGAACTCGTGGGGGTAATTAAGGCGGCCACCCACTGCAACGACCTCGAGGCCTTGACCGACACTCCTAATGAGTTCACTCGACTCTCAGACGGGCCAGACTCACAAATGTCACTTTTAGGAAACGTCACACTAACAGGTGACGCTGACAGTGACAAACAATTTCGAGACAGACAAATTTCGAGGTTAAAATATGGCGAAATTGTAAATCCTGCAGATAAAAAAGGATAGATCGTTGGCAAGGAAAATATAAGCTGAACGCTGAATAAAGTCAATAAGCCATGAAAATTGGACACCTCCAGATAACTACCGCCATTTTGTTGCATTGCATTTCTCATGCAATGTCCCGTTCACGAAACAAAAATCAACCAACAAAAGGAAAATACCGACAAGCCGGTTACTAAAGTTTTTTACTTTATTTCGTTGAGACCGGCACGAAACACCCCGGGCCAGATACAAAAGGAGCTATGTCGCTTCCAACGCTAAACTCAAAGCCTCTACACACGAAAGGCTTAAGTTTCTCAGAACAGGTTTTCTTTAAAGACATTTCGTTTTTCAATGTAAAAGCTCCAGCACGAGAGCCCCGCCTACACTTGATTTAAAATTAGAACTCTTGCGTGACAAACGCCGGTAACATCCAATTATGCATTAAAAAGTTAAACTTTACGCCATTTTGATAGGGTTGAATATCGCTTGGTTGTTTATAAACCGTAAGGTGGGTTGCTCCATGGATGCCATTGGCCCAATGGCGGTACGTGAAACAAATAAGAAATATGTGTGTGAGCGAGATGGCGCACACCGAAGCGAAAAACGCAGAGCCGATGCGGTTGTCCTATAGCCCACCTCTGGGAGAGTAGATGTGTATTGCCGATCGAAAAACTAATTCGTTTTGAAAAAACATTAAAAATGAAAGGATTACGGTAAAACAAATGAAAAACGTTAATAATTCTAACTTAAGTCGCAAAACAGAGACGACTCTACCTAGTACTGTATGAGACGGACAAGCGCAGAAGATACATTCTACAAAAGAGCGAATCGGTCTATAAACCGTAAGCGCCACAGTTCGCATACTGCAAATGCAGACGACTGACATACGTAATAGAATTCAAATTTGAGTGATGTGAGTTTAGAGTTTGTGTTGTTTTGTTGTTCCGTGTTGTGTAAAAGTGGGCATGGCAACGAATAGGTCTGACGATTCCTTTAGTACGTATTTGACAGTCGCCACGCCACACTGACATTCCTGCACTGATATCATTATACAAATTATATTGATAAACTATTTTGCCGACCCTACTTTTGTAAACAGTGTTTTTATGTAGACTTTGACTGTGTGAACTTGTGATAAAGAATAGTTAGTGAATTTAATACAATTTGTGATTGTGAAGTGAAGTGCTGGATTGAAAATGACTGTTCTAGAAGAAAGACATTGCTGACTGTACCTACCTAGTTTTCGTAAGTATACAGTTTTATATACGTCAATTAGTTTAAAGTAGGTTAATAGTTTACAGGATATATTAACTTTAATTAATATTACCCACTTTCCATACCTATTAGAAGAATTTAGTAGATACTTATGACAATGTTATAGGTAATAAATTCATATTTAGGTATATGGGAAGTATTACGATAAGCGCATCATAGACTCCAACCTATTTTATTAATGTGACTTGCAAAGAGGTATGTAGATTTTTATAGGTACTATTCCTGGGTAAGTAGGTCACCCAGTCCTTCGGATTTAAATATTTTAAGAAATATAGTTACAAAGCTTACATAAAAACAATTAAATTTAATGTAAAAATTATAAAATTAAAAAAATACATAAAATAATTCAAAATCATAAATTGCAACAACGTTACACACATAGGTATTTTCTCATTTTTAATCGCCGCTATAGATAGAATAAAGGAGTTTCTTATAGCTGATTAATGTATTTCAAAGCTAACATTTATTGCAGTTGTTAATAATTGTTTTACTTCTGGTATACAAAACATGTTATTTAAGCATACCTGTCTGCAATCTTTAGTATAGAAAAGCTGTTTAGCACATAGCATTGTAATAACGAGCTTTGCACAAGATTGTTTGAAAGTTTTGCTCAAAGTGCTTATTTTTTTAATAACTTTTATTTATCTGTCTTTCAGTATTTCCTGCTTTGCGTTTTATCAATAAAAAGCCGTTTTAAAATAGTTTCTGTCTTAACCATCTTTTAATTTTTATGCATAAACCAACCAATGACTAAATACGAATGACTACATAGTATAAAACAAAGTCGCTTTCTCTTTCCCTATGTCCCTATTGCTTAAATCTTTAAATCTATGCAACGGATTTTTGATGCGGTTTTTTTTAATAGATAGAATGATTCAAGAAGAAGTTTTAGATGTATAATTACATAGTACAGAGAAAGGAGTTTTACTCCGAATTTAACGTGCGAAGCCGCGCAGGTATGAGCTAGTATAACATAATTAGCTATTGCTTTTAAGAATTTTAGAACTAGCTCTTTAACTTAAATTCCAGTCAAGTAATTAATTATTTTATGATTTTTTTTTCGCATATAACTCATACTAACCTGCTTTGAAAATAAAATACTTAATAGAAATATTCTTTTACAATGTTAAGGCAATTATAACATTTAGCAACGATACATTTAAGCTATATTAAAGATATATGTTACATTCAACTAAAACAGAAGACATCAAAAAATTCTTACCAAACGTATTATCTAATTCTTATCTAGGTATCCTCCAATACCTACATTTATCTAAGTGCTGCTAGATTGAATGTCCGCATCTACCCGTCCCGCCCCCGCAGGCTGCGCTGGGCGGCTTTCCCCGACGGACACGCCCATCCAGCGCGTCATATAACTCGGAATATACAATATATAGAGTATACAACATATAGCTTGGAGTATACAACGTATAACCCGTCTGTGATACTTGTATCACGAATATACAGTATTGTGAGCCGCGGTAATATGTAAATATGAAGTTGTATAGCCGGTGACGGTGACAAAAGATTTTTGGATGGTAGGGCTTTAGAATAGGTTGCGTTGGTAAAACAGTTAAAGATAAAAAAAAATAAGGTAGATAACAAAATCCTGTAGAGTTACAAATCATGGAGATAAAGGAAAAATATTTAAAGCAATGCCGTCGGAAAGCCTTAACTTTATCTGTAATGAAACAAATGCAACCAACTGACAATGTAAACTTAAATTGCTATTTTTGGTTCTAATTTTATAAACAAAACAAGTTTTTATAAAATAATATATAGTCTCATAAATGAACAAGCAATACAATGTATAATATTTGGAATATAAGACATCAACGGGAACTCCGTCTACGGCGTAGTCGTTGCTACGACACATAGATATGAAATAATTGATTTTATTGATTTTATACCGTACAATTTACTAATTCTAGGTATTCATTGACCCTTGCAGTGCTTGAAACTAAATCTATTACAACCCACAAGATCTACTTTACTAAGTCTTAACCAAATTGCATTTGAATACAAACTTAGTATCTCGTTACTCTTTATTAAAACCAATATAATGTTAATGAAACATGAAATACTACACAAACAACTTTATAACCAACTAGCTTTCCGCCCTGCGGTTTCACCCGCAACTAAATGGCTTTTCCCGTGGGAATGAGGCTTTTTCCCGCAGTAAAATTATCGTATTTTCTTCTTCCCTGGGTGTCGAACTATCTCTATTCCAAAATCAAGACAACCGGTTTTGCCGTCTTTACGTGAAGCGAACATACAGACAGACGGACAGACAGACACACATTTTCCCATTTATATTATAGTATCTAAGGATAAACCTACAAAAAAAGCCCTTCGCAGTACCTATATATAGCTTAAGTGAAAGCCATGTTAGCCTATACTGCAGTAGCTACCTATCTGCCTGTGATAAGGGCGCTGCAGTGCTTTACAATATTATTACGTTGTTATAAAGGGTTTCCACGCGAACGAAGTCGCGGACGGCCTCTAGTTTCACCATAACTTCAAAACTAAACGTCCAATTTTAATCATTCAAAGACCAAATATTATCTACATAAACTTTACTTAGTGACGAAATAATTTATTTTGATAAGGATTAATAGCATGAGCATGAGAAAAAAAAATTCAAGATTTTTTAATAAAAAAATAGTTGTTGTGCCTCGACATAGATAAGTTTAGTGTGTCGCGGACTTTTTTGTAGATATTTATAAGATGTACAATTAATTAGGACATTTTATGGTTATATGTTTTATAGTTAAGGCAGCGTACACAAAGTAAGTAACTTTCTGATAGATTTTTTACACCTTGTGTCCGAAAAACCCCAATATCTTACGGAACCCTATTTTTTCCAAAATAAAATATAGCCTATGTTACTTGTGGATAATGTAGCTTTCGAATAGTAAAATAATTTTTTAAATCGGTCCAGTAGTTTTTGAGCCTATTCGACACAAACAAACAAAGTTTTAACTTACATTTGGTGACTTTTTTTCAACGGAACCGATATAAAACAACCATTTTACTACTTTATCATAGGCTCTTTTCACATAAGACAAACTTTCTTAGCATTCCCTCAAATTATCTTCAAATACTAATATTATAGTTGTAAAACATCTCACAGAGGGATGTATCATCCCTCACCCCTTCTTCAATCCATCATCAATGTCAATCCGAGACACGGCACTTCAGGAAATGTGTCTGATAACATTCGCGGTAATGGCGAAGTTTTCATATAAATCTAATTAACACAGAACAGGGTAATTAAATTATTGATGGTGTGATAAGTATGGGGTTGGTGAAAGAATGTACAAATTTGAAGGTATATTTGAAGATAGGAATATGGAAATATAGCCTAAATGTAACTAGGTTTTATTCAACGGAGAACCACCCTACGTAAATAAGACAAGAAAACTTGTTTTGCAAAATCTAAAAAGTGGTAAAACTTGCTGAGATAAAATTGGAAAATGTAAAAAACATATCATAAGATATTGGTTAGTTTAGGATCATGATCCCCCCCAAGGGATTGTGCCTTGCCGCGGCGGGGGGGCTTAGTACCTCGTAGCAAGCCAGCTACTGAGGGAAGCTAAGCGGTCCCAAAAGGCTGGAGAGCCGTTAAACACTCCTGAGGGTGGCATGTGCGCAGCACACTCAGTACCGGGCTGGGGCCGATGAAGACCTAGGTGTCTGAAAGGGCTCAGTTCTGGGCAGCGGTCGGCGGGGATCCTTCCTCTGGTGAACCGGCGGGCGTACTGCAAACTGACGAAGAAGGGTAGAGGTATCATGGCGTCTTGTAAAAAGAATTGTAAACTACCCCAGGGGAGTACGTCGGCTTCGGCCGGGAAATCTCCCACCCTGCCCTTGAGCAGGGTTCAATGTCCCACGTATTCTGGGGGGGACAGCACTACGTCATTGCTACCACAGCATGAAGATGGAAGAGGAAGGAAGAGTGAGAGCGAGAGCGAGAGAGGTGATAGGGGCGGAAAGCCTAAAACAAAAAAACCTGGACCTAAGTCCAAACAACACACGGAGATGACAGATGACCACGCATTGTCCGCGGTTTCAGTCAGGGACTCGGATTTGGAGTACCAGATGGACATGGCGGCATCGTTCGATGCACCGTTACCGGCGCTTGGACGAAGACTGGCGTCGACAAAACGAGCGGCTAAAACCGCCGAACTGGAGCACTCGAGTGGCAGCGAATCTTGTACGAGCTCGATTCAATCGGAGGCCCGAAACAAAAATGCGCCTAAGCGAGGCCGAGGGAGGCCACCTACTACTGGGCATTATACTGGGCGCGCTAAGGCCAAGGAGGCTCTTCTAGCCACCAGACGCGCGGAGTTCGGACTGGACTCTGAGGCTGAAGTGGTGGAGGCCACCAGGCAGCTTGCGGCAGTACCTGCGGACTGCTTACAAGCACAAGTGAAGGGCAGCGTCAAGCTGATCATGGATGTGCACGACAAGTCGAAAAACCTCAAAGGCGGCTTTAAAGGTGCCCTAAAAGCGGTAGCGTCGCAACTTGAAGTTACGCTGGCGGCGCTTATGCTAAGAACGGCGGATGAAGAGGTGAAGGTTCTGCGCGCTGAGAACGTAGACCTCCGAATCCAAATGGAGGCTCTTCGGCAGGAGGTGGTCCACCTAAGGGAGGAACAAGAGCGTGTCAGAACAGAGACAGCAACGGTGCGTGCTCGACCGCAATCACGAGGTGGAGAGGACAGGGAGGAAGAGAGGGCGGCACTCCTGCGAGAATTCGGGTTCATGGTGGATGCCAAGTTGGCGGGTCTCGACGACCGCCTGCTCCCCGCGCAGAGAGTGCGCCCTTCTCTTAGGGCGGATGCCAAAAAAGTCAGTGTGCCAAGTACAGCTTCGGTTGGAAAGAGCCAGCGGGCCCCACGGCCAACTGCCCCTGCACCTAATGTGGGCGAAAGTAGGGAGGAGAGGCGACCACAACCAACCGACTCGTGGACTGAGGTGGTTCGCCGGAAAAAGAAGTCAAAGAGGCAGAACATCCAGCCTCTTGCGGGCCCTTCTGGTCCTGATCAGCGGCCTGGGGGACGGCCTCCGACGAGTCATGTAGTTGCTACAAGACCGCACGGACAGGCCACGCCCAAGCAGGCAAAGCCGACTAGGGCCAAACTGCGCCCACCAAGATCGGCGGCGGTTGTTATTACCCTATCGCCGGAGGCCACAGAGCAAGGCCTTACCTTTGACAAGGTGCTCACGGAGGCACGAAAAGGGCTTGATCTGACTCGCCTACAAATTGAGGACGGTCTGAACTTTCGCACGGCGGCTACTGGAGCTCGCATACTCGAGATCCCAGGTGCGGAGAGCGACAGTAAAGCGGATTCCCTAGCTGAAAAGCTAAAGGAGCTCTTACCTGCGTCCGTAAGAGTGGCCCGGCCTATGAAATGCACTGATCTCAGTGTTTCGGGGCTGGACGACTCAGTGACGGCAGAGGACATTGCAAATGCAATCGCGGCGAGAGGAAACTGTTCGGCCCAGCAGATTAGGGTCGGCCCGATTCGTGTGGGCTTATTCGGAGCTGGCAGTGTCGTGGTACAGTGCCCTATTGTGGCGGCTTTGCCGCTTGCTGAAAGTGGTCGCCTCTTGGTTGGTTGGAGTGCGGCCAGGGTAAGGACACTGGACCCGCGGCCCCTGAAGTGCTACCGGTGCTTCGAAATCGGACACACCGGGGCCCGATGTCAGTCTGGTGTAGACCGCAGCCGGAATTGTTTCCGGTGTGGTGAGGAGGGCCACATGGCAGCGTCTTGCACTGGCGAACTAAGTTGTCCGATCTGCAAAGCAGCAGGGAGACCGGCCAACCATACGTCTGCAGGCCGTAAGTGCACACAACCAAGGAGGGGCAAGAAACAGGCTAGAAGGACCCTAGCTACTCGGAATCAGACCACGGAGCCGCCTGGGGAGGCGATGGTGACCGGTCAGTAATGGCTGCTCGGCGTCGCTTCCTTCAGACAAATCTGAACCACTGCCTTGGTGCCCAGGACTTGCTCCTGCAATCCATGCTGCAGTGGTCAGTCAGTATTGCGGTTGTTGCGGACCCGTACTACGTGTCTTCCCAGCCAAACTGGGTGGGGGACATTGGGGACACCGTATGTATTGTGGCGGCTACAGGTCCGGACTCTCTGCCTCTTAATGTTAGGGACCGGGAGCCTGGGTTGGTTTCGGCGGAATGGGGCGACACCTTGGTTGTAGGGGTGTACTTCTCCCCCAACAAACCGATTGACGAGTACCTGTCGTGGCTCGACAGAGTTGCGGCGGCTGTGCGGCGGGCGTCTTTGCGCAACATCATTGTGCTCGGCGATTTTAATGCCCATAGCATGATGTGGGGATCTCCGGCGACCGACGATCGCGGAGAAGCGGTGGAGACGTGGGCGGCATCTTGCGGCTTGATTCCTCTCAACCGCGGCTCCATCAACACGTACGTGCGACAGTGGGGTGGGTCCATAGTAGACTTAACGTTTGCTAACCCCGCACTCGCATCACGCGTGTTGAACTGGCGGGTTCTGGACGACGTGGAGACCTTATCGGACCACCGATATATCAGGTTCGAGGTCTCCACCTCTTTCAGTGACGGTATATCCCGTCGAAGGGTGGAGGATCGGGCTTCCTTCCCGAGATGGGCCCTGTCATGTCTCGATGGGGAGGTACTGGTTGAGGCCGCAATTGTTCAAGCCTGGACTATGCAGCCACTCGATTCAGTCGAGGTGGATGATGGGGCGCTACGGTTCCGGAGGGCACTGACACGTATTTGTGATGCGTCTATGCCACGGGCCAGGAAGGGAGCACCGAAAAGGGAGGTGTACTGGTGGACTTGCGAGATAGCCGAACTGAGGCAGGGCTGCATTGCGGCTCGTCGCGAGTACACCAGACACCGGAGGCGTCGCATTCGGAGCGAAGAGACCGAGGAACTGCTGCATAACACCTACCTTGAGGCCAAAAAACAGCTCAAACTGGCCATCAGCAGGTCTAAGGTCTCCAAACGATTGGAAATGCTCCAGGCACTGGATGGAGATCCGTGGGGGCGCCCATATCTCGCGGCGCGTAATAAACTGCGCGCGCGTGCGCCCCCGGTCACGGAAACTATGCAGCCTCAGCTGCTAGGGGACGTTTTGGCGGCATTGTTTCCGGACGGGCCGACTCATGTTCTTCCGACGATGGTGGAGGGCACAGTCGACGAAGACGGCGATGTTGGAGAGGTCCCTGCCATCAGGCAGTCCGAGGTGGCCATAGCGGTGCAGAAGCTTCGGGCTAAAAATACTGCCCCAGGGCCAGATGGAGTTACAGGACGGGTTCTGGCGACAGCGGTGGGCGAGTTGGAGGCCCACCTTACCGGGCTTCTGAACTCGTGCTTGTCGTCTTGCCAGTTCCCGTCCTGCTGGAAGGAAGGGAGACTTGTGCTCCTGAAGAAGGATGGGCGCCCGGCAGAGTCTCCTTCTGCCTACCGCCCGATTGTGCTATTGGATGACACGGGAAAGCTCTTTGAGCGCATTATAGCGTCCCGTGTCATCGAACACCTACGTGGGAGAGGTCCAGACTTGTCGGACTGCCAGTTTGGGTTCCGGGAGGGCCGGTCAACCATTGATGCTATATTGTGCGTCAAGGCCCTTTCGGAAGAAGCGATTGCGGAGGGTGGTGGGTTGATGGCAGTGTCTCTGGACATTGCAAATGCCTTCAACTCGCTACCATTCGGCTGCATTGAGGAGGCGCTCAGGTACCATCGGCTGCCTCTGTACCTGCGGCGATTGATTGGGGCATATCTGCGGGATAGGTGGGTCCTGTATACGGGGCGGGATGGTCGGGTACATCGAAAGCCAGTTCGGTGCGGGGTTCCGCAGGGGTCGGTCTTAGGACCACTCCTGTGGAATATAGGATTCGATTGGGTCCTGCGGGCGGATCTTCCTCCTAGCGTGGAGATCGTGTGTTATGCTGATGATACACTGATCACAGCCCCGGGAGAAGACTTTGAGGAGGCGTCTTCGCTTGCAACCTTCGGTGCTGAGGAGGTTATAGGACGCATAACGATGTTGGGCCTAAGGGTGGCCCTCAATAAAACCGAGGCACTGTACTTCCACGGTCCTCGGAGGGGGCCTCCTGCAGGTGCCAACATAGTGATTGGCGGGGAAACGGTTAAGGTGAAGTCCCAGATAAAATATCTCGGACTTCACCTTGACCCACGGTGGACCTTTAGGGAACACTTTTCCCGACTGGCTCCGAGGCTCATGAAAGCCGCAGGGGCTTTGAGTAGGCTCCTACCGAACATTGGAGGGCCTAGTAAGGCCTGTCGGCGTCTGTACGCAGGCGTCGTCAGGTCAATGGCGCTATATGGTGCACCCGTGTGGGTTGGGGCCTTGACTGGCCCGAATAAGGCCAAGCTGTGCCAGGCACAGCGGGTCATGGCCATCAGTGCAATCCGAGGTTACCGCACGGTGTCGCATGGGGCGGCGTGCGTTATCGCTGGTATGCCTCCCTGGGACCTGGACGCCGAGTTTCTGGCGGAGGCATACTACCGAAGGAAAGAGGGCGAGGACCAGATGAACGGACCTCGATGGAGGCGACGAGCACAGGCTCGGCTGCTTCGTAGGTGGGAGGAACGGCTGCAAGAGCCGTCTGCTGGTGGTTGGACCGTGGCGGCTGTCCGCCCGGTGCTCAAAGCCTGGGTGAACAGGCGGCATGGCTCGCTCACTTACAGGCTGGTGCAGATCCTGTCGGGGCATGGAAGCTTTGGCAGGTATCTGTGCCACACGGCCCGTAGAGAGCCTTTGGCGGTGTGCCATCACTGTGGCTGCAGTGAGGATACTGCTGATCACACGCTGGGGGCGTGCTCGGCGTGGGCAACGGAGCGAGCGGCTCTTGTCGCCGTTGTTGGAAGGGATCTCTCCTTGCCGGCCGTGGTTAAGGCCATGGTCGGTGACGAGAGATCGTGGGAGGAAATGGTGGCCTTTTGCGAGTCGGTGATGACCCAAAAGGAGGCCGCAGAACGGATGCGGGAGAACGACCCCCTCTCGGATCCGATTCGCCGGAGAAGGCTTGGGCGGCGACGACGGGCTTACGCAGCCACAATGGCTGCCGTCTAAGCGGTGACCCTTTGGGTGGTGGAAGCGGGGGCTCCTCCACCTGACTGCATGGGGTCACGACGGTAGTGGTCTTCCTAGTGTTCGGGTTGACCACGTGAACCACGGAGTGTAGGGTGGCAACTTTTGCCGCCCTACCCCCCTGGAGGTTCCGCTCAGGCGGATGCACCCGCGGCTCACGGAGGATTGCGCAGGCGTACCCGTGAGTCGCCTTTATGGGTGGCGTAGTGTGAACACCGCGGTGGTTTTAGTGGGTATACCCCTGGTCGGCAAGCCAGTCGCCCAGGAGCAGCGCCCTTTTCAGGGCGCCGGGAGTCCCACACACGCCCTTCACTCCCCCGGTGAAGGGTATGGTGCCTAAAGCATTTCCCCGCGTAACCAAAAAAAAAAAAAAAAAGTTTAGGATCATGACAGTGAAACAAAATTAACAAATATCGGTATTATGTGTGTCTTAAAAACAGATTATTTCAAGTAAAAATCTAATGTCAATAAAAAAATCACATTAAAATACTGAATACAAATTCCTCACCCTCACAAAGTCTCTGTGCCTCTTCCACCAGCACGCAGGAACACCTCGATCCCCCATAGGTGATCCATCAGGAATCAGTGTTCCCGGCGCGGTACACTCGTTTACGAGCGATATTATGACGAACTGCTTCCTCGGTACACACGCGAGACACTCTGTCAAAATACGCAACGATTTAAAGATGTTTTTTTAGAGAAATGGAAAATTTAAAGTAATCGTTTTACCAGATTTTCATCGATAAATATCGGGTCTTTTTATAAAGAAATTGTATATTATGAAGATAAATTCTTTAGTTCGCACACTTCGTATTAATAAAGAATACAAACTATTTAGTAATTGAAAATTAGTTTTTTTTATTTCAATTACGTGTTAAATACAACTAGACAGTATTGGAATGAAGTGGATGTTTATCACAATTACTGCTGTCTAAAAATCAAATGAAAGTATGTTCCTACAATAAAAAAAATTGCGGGGTCTAAGAAACATACACAATAGAAATCTACAGATATTTAAAAAGATTTTTCAATCAAATCATTAGTTACCTACATTATACTATAAAATAAATACTTAACCATAGGCACTGAAAAGCAACGGCTTTAAAACATTTTACAATACTTAGAATTCCTATTACTACGAATTCAACATCATTATTTTGCATTATAATACATTATTTATGTAATTTTAAACACAGATGTGTAGTTGATATTCATTGTCCGAGGTTTCCTACTTATTGTATGTGAGTAGGTATGTATGGTTGCGTGTGAGCAAATAAATAAACAACAATTGCTGATCCTATCAACATTGCATGTGGGGGGGGGTTTACAATGAAATACTTGCGGGGCGTGCGCAGTATTAAAGTTATGAATTACACTAGTGGCCGCCCGCGACTCCGTTCGCGTGGAAATCGGTTTCCCGTGGGAATGAGAAGTTTTCCGCGGTAAAAAGTACCCTTTGTGTTATTCTGATGTATGATTGTAAAGCTTCATCCAAATCCGTCCTGTATCTTTTGCGTGAAAGAGTAACAAACATCCATACATACTCACAAACATTCAAGTTTATAATATTAGTAGGATTATATTGAGTACTAAGAGATACATTTTTTTTTCTGTCATGCACTCTGCATTCACATGTCTGCTAAAGGAATATTGTAGTATGAAATACGCTACAAAAATATTTTACTTGGTACTTTGTGTTTATACAAGCAAAAATAATAATGAAAGAAAAAGAAAACGGCCTCAATTCGGAAAGAATATTAAAAAGAGTACAAGTAGCTTTTTAACAATTTTAGTAACTTTGAGTTTTAGTTAGTCTTGCTTATCGTTGAATAAATCTAAGTAATATTACCACTTAAAAATTCTAGAACACACCCAACAAAAATAAACGCTATAATTTTTCATATGGATCATGCATTTAAAATAATGTGTAGACAATTAGTATAATAGTGGTACTTATATTATACGTATATATACTGTATAAATAATTAGATATGATTGTATAATGTGAGCGCAGTAGAATATGTGTAATATCGGTCAATTTTGTATAATTGCGTCAACTTTTCATGGACGCGCGTTTCAATTGTTGGTAAATAGAGGTTTATGTGGTCAATCGGATATGTTATTGTGTTTGTTAATAATTATATAAATATTTAAAATATTCATGTCGTCAAGAGCAAATCAGTTATGCTTTTGTCAATCTAAAATTGAATCGGTTAGAATAGATTTAGGCTAATAACTTTGCAGTAAGTTGAATTGATTTAGAATTAAAGTTGAAATGATAACACAAACATACATTTTATTAAAATATTTTATAACTTAATTGACGTCTCTCAAGTTTCTGCTATGAAAATTAATATTATTCGTACTTTATTCTTCCCAAAACAAAAACCAAAAAACAATAAAGACTAGGTTGATAAATGCCTCAATGACATTGCAACAAATTAAAATGGTATTCAATTCCCCCATATGTATATAACCTATACATATATCTACGTATTCATATACAGTATGTATATATGGTGTTTAGTTAGTGGGCGGGCAGCCCGGACGCACGCTACTTGGTTCCCAGAAAAGGAAATCGTTACTGACGGCAAATTGGACGGTGGATGGTAACCACCGGGTGCTGACACGCCATCTTTGTGTTTCTGAATATATGTACTTTGTATAAAAATACCTATAGTTTTTGTGGAAAAATATATGTAGAAATACTAGTTTTCAGTTTGGCGATTTTACCTGCGGTTATGATTTTTCTCGTAGGGATGGTTCTTTTTCCCGCAACAAAATATTACCTTTTGTTTTATTCTAGATAATGTTCTATTAATAATTTTTATTCTAAACTCTGAAGTCGTTTTCTAGGTAGATAATTCAAGTATGAAAATACAAACATTCACATTAAAATTATGAGGATAAAAATTTAAATTAAATAATTAATATTAGCTTAAGCCCACAAATGAAAAAATAAATAAATATAGGTAAAAGTTACACCAACAAGCCTTATAACAATAATGAGGAGCAAAAAACATTTCTAGCAACACCATCCCTTCTAGAGGAAATTACCTTTCATAGCGATGCACATACGGAGGGGTAAAATTTTAATTCAAAACACACTGCTACCCGCACCCGCATTAAAATAGGTTTAACCGCCAGCCGTTCCATTTTCAAAAAGTAAAATAAAAAACAAAAGGGCATTCCCGCCATTTCACCCGCGCGCGCCGCAAATTCCCGCGGAAAAAATCGTATTTCGAACGCGGTTTGAATTTTAATTGAAATTTAGCAGACGCGGGCCGTACAGGCCACAAACTTTTAAATCCATACTTCTTCTTGAAAAGGGAAAAGAGTTTTAATCGTTTGCATGTGTACAACTCTTCAGGATGCCACGGGCATTTTCAAGTTGACATGACCGTAGTTAGGAAGGGTCTGCTTTAGCCACCAGTTGCAGGCTATAAAAAAATGACGTCACGTACGCCAAAACCCCGAATCAGATTGGAATGATTTAAATGTTGAACAAGCTTTCCTCAAATGATGACAATATTTCAAAAAGCATTTGAAAAATTAATTAATAAATGAAACAGTTAACTCGATCTTATTTGTACCACGATCACGTCTCTACACTTCATGTTCTCGTTTATTGCAATCAACAACATTTATGCTGTGTTCATGAGTTCATTACGACATTAGGCATTCAAATGTTCGTCACAAATGTTCGAAACACGACATAACTGACGTCTAACGTCCAAGAATTATTGCGACACAAGACAGGCTCGTAGCTGTATTTCATTTACTGACCCTCTATTCACCACAAATTTTATGATCATTAGTCAAAGGCATTTGCAGATCAGAAAAGTATAGTAGACACTTATTTTTTTTATTGTTTCAGATATCATGAACTCTGGATTGCGATCAAAAGCAAGGATCAGAAGTCAGGCGTAATTAAATACTCGAGTGATGACGCGGACAGTCACATGAATGAACGCGGCCTCTTCGCAAGCGCACCCTGTCAGCGATGCAAGAGATATGCAACACAGCAGTGCTACCACTGGACAGTAACCCGCTCGCTCGCAAGATAAAATGCGAAGAGTTCCCTCCGATCAGAGGCAAGCAATCCGGCAGAGTCGGCATGGGGGTGCGCGATGAGATGGAGGAGGACTTCGCGGTGAAGACGAGGAACACGCCGCCGATGGGGCCCGCGCCGGGGCAGGACCACCCGCGGATGGAGCACGGCAACGGGTTCTGGCTGGCCGCCGTCACCGCCGCCGGCGCGCCGCACCCCATGCTGGACACCTGCACCGAGACCGGCTTCATCAACAGCCAGCCCTCCATGGCCGAGTTCATGACCGCGCTGCCACAACTCGGCGGAGACCTCAGCCCCCAACACACCCCCCCCGGCTACGCACCGGACCTGCCCTCCCCGGGAGGAGGACTCAACGTCCCAGAGTACCCCTGGATGAAAGAGAAAAAAACTACTAGAAAAAACAGTCAACAAGGTCAGTACATCTCTTATATTAACCCAAATAGATGACCATGTAGTAGGAACAACAAAGCCTCCATGACAAAGACGAAGAACATTTCGTAAGTGCGCCTAACTGCCGCATGAATAACTACTTTGGAATTATTATTGTGCCTTTCAACACGGACAAATAGCTATTCAACCATTGTGTTCTGGTTCACGGTCCCAGAGTTTCTTTAATGAACATCAAATTATTTTCAAATTGAATGGTCTAGCGCCGAAAATTCATATCATCGCCGTCCGATTGAATTATTTCTGCAGCTTTCTTTAAATCTACTTTTTTAAATTATTCTCGAATAACAAGTATCGACACATCACTAAAAGTCCGTTTTACGTATCACTCTAAAATATTATCCCAACAACCAACTGGATACCAACGTAGCGTGAAACGGAACGAAATATTTCATGCCCGACATGCACTATAACCACAAATGATAAACAAGAACATTTTGGTAACTATTTTACATATATTTCGTCGACAATTCTTATACAATGATACCAAGCGGTTATTAGAACCGATCTCACCCACATTGTTTTATTGTACAACTTCATCCAAATTATCTTACTTAAGTTGTTCATAGTCCACTACGTTTGCAGACAATAGTTTGTCTACATTAAAATATTCCATAGAACAGTTTATTGTTACACCATCATTTTCTTTCCCATTGTGCCTAAACATTGTCATTTTTGATATCATGACACGTTTTTTCAACAAAGGATGTATCACATCTTTTTCGCACAATCAGTCGTCATGATACCGCTAACTAAAAGACCGAATGACCCCAAATTTGTCGCGGGACAAAGACCGAATGAGCGGAGAACAATGAACGAACGGATGATCCATCACAATCCGTCGAGCTGGATGTGGGAACGGGACCTTACCTGGTGATACATCATGCAGGGTTTCATTGCAACGGTATCTGCGTTTATGGGGTCAATCTAAATGTTTTTATCGCATTCAATAAAAAACACATCTACGTACCTACGCAAAAAAAATAGTATTTATAAAAGTTATTTTTAAATGTAGGTGGTTTAAAATCCTGCAGAAAATAACTTTTTATACTCTAACTATTAACTATTTATACTCTTTGTAGCAATTAAATATTAAATATTGTTAGTGAACAGAAGCGCCCCCTGCTGGGCGCAGCAGGAGTCCGCGCCAACAATCTTACCTCAACTAATGTGTTGACCACTTGAAAGTATGAAACACTGGTTTTTGAGATACATTTGTATAGGTATTATTAACGTATTGGGTACCTAAATTACGAAAACTCATTAAAGTAGATGGGACGGATATCAGCAAAGCTTCGTATTTTTAACCATTTAAATATTTAAAATAAGCAACAGAAAAAAGGTAAAATATAAGTCTTGCGAAAAACCAAAAGTCCGCAGGCAAGCGGGCTAGATGCCTACCTATATAAAAAATAAGACATAATTACTAACAGATCCTAAATATAACGTTACAGCGTTAACAAAACGTGTAAGAAAAGTTAGGAACTATTTTATAACATTGTCTTCCTTCAAAAATGGTTATCGTTACAAGAAATACACAGGCCAAATATCAGCAGCTACTTTTATGATAAAATTAAGCTAATATTTTTTATAGCTCATAACAATACACACATAAAACCTTACTTATTAAAACAGCTATCCAACAATTTGCTCTACCTTCCATCCTATATAACACAGACAAACATAAAACCCGTACTCCCCAAAAGCATCGTATTCGTTCGATCGATTCGACATCATCGCGTTACACTCGTCTACGCGCGCGGCCGTGAACGCGCGGTGATCTGTCACTGTCACTGTCAACGCTATCGAGCGATGCACCACGCAACAGGGTTGTCAATGTAGAGTAGCTGGGGCAGATGTTAAATAAATATCATGTTTTAAATACTGTAGAGGTTTTATATTGAATAATGAAATAAGTTCTTGAATAAAGACAGTTTATTTGTTCCTAATCTAATAATTGTACTAAATAAGGAGGTACTAAAAGTTTATGAATTTGGGTGATAGAATGAAACTAAAAAAAAAACAAATTAAAATAAAAACAAATTACGTTTTCATAACAGTATAAAACTATGGTATCAGGAAGTGTCTTAAGCAAATTTTATTTATGCATTAAAACATTCTATATTCGTTCATGCAAGTGAAGCCCAAGAAGATTAAAAACAAGTAACCCCGTAAAAAAAATGTTAAACCTAGTTAACATAGCAAAAATACATTTACCTCTTTAAAACAAAGATAATAGTTGGTAACCCTGCTACCATTTGAATCGTACGACGCTTTTGTGTTCGCTCTAAACTTAGATATTGGATTTGGCGAGTTTTGACTGATTCCACTGTGACACTCCCGCCTTTCTGAAGCTCGCCGGATATCCGGGTGGCTTCTTTTATGTTTTGGAAACGAAAGATATTTCTATAAATGGTGGCTCCGGTGTGACGAAATTGTTTCGTAACTCTCTTTATAACGTAGTTATGCGCTTATAGACTAAATATTTTTATCTTTGTTAGTTCCATTATTATTATTATATAATCATATTACTCATATAATTACTTGAGTTTCTTTAAAAGAATAGCCGAAAGATCAACAGCGCCGCATATATATCATTCGAAACGCTCTGGGACCTATTTGTCCTATTCGGAAGTCAGAAGGGACATGAAACAAATCGTCTATGAGCCACGCCTTCGGCCTATCTGAAGAAATCAGAATTAAAACGAACGCCCTGCCTCAATCGATCATTCTATATTCGATTGTAATCGATTTATCTTTACTCGATACGCTATTATTTTCGCGAGATTTCAATAAAGGTGAGTGACGTGCAGTAGCGATGTAATAACGGTGGGCAATGAATTGTTGTTTTAACAAGATGGGATTTTATATTTGGCGTGTATGCAAAATTAAACTTCAGTTATTTTATTCATAACTTTAATTATCTTATTAAGACCGTGAATAACCACCGGCTCTCGTCTAAGCCGCATAATAAATAACTTCAGTCTTCCTCAATAATTCAGTAATAATATGTAATAAAAAAATACAAAAACTTATTACAGAGCATTGCGCGTTAAATCAAACAAAATATTACGTTACAAAGTGTAACGTTAAACAAGTTATTAGGATACTTTAGATACAAGTACAACATGTGGAAAACACACAATAAACTAACAGCTTATGAACTATGGCTATTGTTTGTTGCATTATAAATTTACAAAAAAGAAGCCAAAAGTATAAAAATACTTCTAAACATGCGCCAAACAACCACAAAACTATTGACTATTCCCAAATTCTATACACGTCCCATTGTGTGTTTTTGCACAATTTCCACAAGCACTTGAATATGTTTACACTTTCGTTCTCCGCAAAAATAAGTCATAAATTGCGAACGCGTCAAGTGTGTCGGAATTAGACACACTCCAGGTAGTTGCACAGGTAGTCGAGTATAAAGGTGATTGACCACTGGAGACAGACGAACCTATAAATCTTACCAACACGGCTGCCTTTGATTTATTTGAAAAATGATCGTAAATTAGAGGTTACGAGAGTCCTGGGGATCGATCCGCGATTGTTTCTGTTTGTAATTTACCAAATTGCCGTGATTATAGCTTCGTAGAACGCCCGGGGTATGTAAGCTATGTGCTCGTAGGTATATTATGTGGTAATTATGTCGTCTATGTTTCAAACGTGATTCGATGAAATTATTTAATGTCGGGGTTTTGCGGTTCGCAAGTCATCACAATTTAAATAATCTTCATATCCTGTTTGTTTTTAGGTAAAAATGTTCGTAATAATCAGCTAATTGAGCTTGTCAACGTTAAACAAGTTGAAAAGAGAATCCTAACGCAATAAATAACCCAGTAGCGTTAAAATAACCCACAGCATTCATAACCTGTCAATAGTCGGGCGGGTATGATTTACACCCGGTAACACTTTCACCTTAGGCTGAATCATCCCTATAACATAAATCAGAGGACGACAACTCGGCCCTTTGTGGGTCTTTATCGTAATACGAGGTTAGCCCTGTTGACTCACGGTTAAGTTGAATTCGGTGGTCAATATTTGGTTAGTGGGTTTAAATATTTGAAAACGGTTAGGGGGTGGTTTGTGTAGTCAATGAAGGTGTTTAGAAAAAATTATATATGAGTAGGTTACTTCTGTGATTGCTCTGGATCGTCTCTAACAAGAATCTTAACAATAATAGACATTTAAAATATTTTCCCACGAGTTTTTTACTTACAAAGTTAAAAACTTCAACAATACTAATCATTAGTAAGACTTCGTCTTCCACGCGTGAAATCGTACACGAGCAGCCTTCAAACAGAACTCGAAGCCAGCATTAAGCCTGACCTCAGCCGGCGACTTGAAAGCCGAACCTAATTTTACATCAAACAAAAAAACACCTGTTGAATCTGCTCTATTCACTATGATGAATAGAGAAGCCTTCAGCTTACAAATAAACAAAACGCTAATCCGCTGACTAACCCGACATAAAGAGCCTACCAATCAATGAAATAATAAATCACTTTCACTAAAGGGAGCGAAGCCGGCGCCCACCTTTGTCCTATTCATTGTCAGCGGATTTTTACAGCAATTAGTGACAGTTACCTGCAGCGGTGAAGCCTAATTCTATTAGAAGACGTGGGAGGCCTCGGCAGCTAGACGGTATTGTCGGTCAGCGCTTTTGTCCGCTGCAACCGCTGCGCGCGAATGAACCGACCTAATGACTTTTTATTTTTAATCGGATACAATGCGAGCAAAGGAGGTCGAGGATAGCATTGAGTAACATAATTTAATGCAATAAATATAAATAAGTATATACGTTAGCATTAACGTATGGGCAACATTGTAAAACATTGTATGTGGTAGGTACATAACAGTAGATGTACTGACCTGTCTTATTATGAAGAAGTCAATCGAGTGTTTCCCTTTCCACTGGATATGCACGGCTATAGTTTTTTAACGATACAATCGCAAAAAAGTTTGTATTTTTTTATTTGTCTTTTTTAGAAAAATATTAATATGACATAGATTAACAGGAATTGAAGCGTTTAAATTTTATACAGGAATTAGACTTTCCTTCCCCCATAATATGCAGTAATATGTTCCATATCATAAGTTTTGTATTATTATTCTGAAACTATCTAAACACATAAAATTATTTTTTACTTTAATATTTCAACTACAGAGCAACATAACATAATCAAGAACAGAATCGCATTTATAACTCGAAGAACATATGAGCATCTAACTTCTCTAGCACCTCAACTAAATACTTGGACATCAAGATACATAGAAACTTCGATGATTAAGAACCGGACACACCAACTTGTGCCCGGAAACCGGACTACACGACACACCATTCCACTGATAAACCTTAAACAACCAAATATAACACTTGTATCTAACGTTTTACGACTCAACTTTGACTGTAAATTTTACGGCGCTAGATAGGGTTGCGCTTCGCAAGTTTTAGTGCATATTGTCGTTACTCGGTAGGGTTGTCAAAAGTGAGGTTTATGTGTGTAAGATGATGCTTGTTTAGGCAACGGGATATGATAAATCAGTTTTGTTACCGCGAAACAGCTCACTTGAGACGAGGGGAATAGATAAACGATGTACGTAAATACGCAAATTGTAAACGCTAAATTATTGCTGAGTGTTTATTGTTTGAGGGAGAGACCGTATGAGGTAATAGGCGAAAGCGTAAAAGTAAAGATTCAATTGTATGTGATCGATTGAATTACTTCTTATTCGTATACGTTGTAAACTTAGTTTAAAAGAATTTGTAGTTGAAGTTCCGCTACAGTAGAATAGGTATGTCATTAGGGTACTTTTTGTAATAAACTCGTAAAGATATAAATCATGTACCTGCCTCATACAAAAAAAAGAAAAATTACAATCAAAATTACAAACAGCCTGAGCAATACTGTTCACACGTAACATTTATAACCTCAAACCGCATATTAACTCAACACATATAAATCATAAGCATACGAAACCGCGAAATCCGTTTAATCATCTCAGGAGTTATTAATAACTGCTTTGAAATTAAACAATAAATTTGTTGTGGGGCTAATCGCAACAAGAGTCAACCTTTATAGAGACAAATGGTTGCGCAAGACACGCGAAAAGCGGCCTTTGCGCTTAGACGAATTAATCTTGGCGTAACGCTCGTAGTCACTCACTCGTAGCGGCGTAGCGTGACGTCACCGTTACGAATAATAGCCTAAGATGCAGTTGTCAATACTTTAGATTTTTTGTGAAAAAAATACCTGACAATAAATAATGAACATTATTTGACTTCATAAAAATGAGAACAAAATGGCTTTATTTATGCTAATGTACACAGTTACTTGTTTAGACACGAATGTCATTTATATGATGCGTGTCATTATTTTAATGCTCTTCGTGTTCCTATTTAATTCTTTATAGCCTCGATTTATCATTGTTTCTGTAAACATTGTACATAATAAAAACTTTTTAGTGCAGCAGCTTAGCACATAGTTTTAATACATTAATTGTTTTATCTTTTTATGGTGTATTTAGTAAGCAGTGTTATCTATGTAGCGATGGGTGAGTTTTCCCCTAGTTTTGTTCATGATAAATGTTTGGCGGGCGGCGGCGATGTGACAGAACTATTAGTGCATCTGTCATTAGTCTACGTCATGACAACATTTAGCCAATACTGTGAGGGACCGATGCATAAACATCTTTGTAGGCTGCGGAGGATGGAAGTTGTGTCCTTTTGGATGTCGATTGTGTTTTGTTTGTCAATTTGTTTTATTTGTTTATTGACTGACATTTTAGAAAAAATAAAAAAAAAGAAATGAGATTTTTGCTTACAAAAACATACGATATTTTAAGGAAGTTTACGTATTTAAGTGTAAACGCAGCTTTGAGGTCAGTATTTATACTAACATGCCCCTAGAGACACTGGAGGGTAAACAAAACGATTCTGTTACAAAGTGATGCTGAATACTAGTCGAGGGAGTCAATTTAGTTTAGTTGCAAATAAAAATACACATAGAAAAATTGTTTCGTATGAATTAACTACTAAAATATTAGGTGTTTCATTTTTTTAAACTACATAAATTATAAATTAGTTTATATTCCATAGTAAATATAAACGCTGCGGAATTTCTTCTTAAAGTAAATTATGTCAAGAAGAGGCAAGAGTAATATTTTTCCAATCATGTCTCTTTGTATGCTCTGACAGTAAAATAAATAATTTTTACTATCAAAACACTTAATAGAAAATTTATTACAGTTTTAAAAAAACTCAATTCGATTTCGGATTTTTATATAATGATAGACTACCTAAAAGGAATGGAAATATTATCGATTCGGATATTCAATAAAATACTTCAAAAAAACGTAATACGGGATCGTTTTTAGAAATAATATTTCATGTAATAACACTGAAAAATAAAACAACATTATTGTTCTATCTTTATTCAAATGATTGGCTTATTTTCGAACATAATTTTCTTTTTACTTGTGCATTGTAGTATTTGTAGTTTTACTTACTTCATTTCCACAAAAACGGTTATTGTTACTTTATTTAAATATATAGATGGATAACTATAAATTCCGCAGTAAGTTTCATATTATTAAGTCTATGGTCACGTCGTAGCTTCTAATCAAGGGGGTGTTAATTTTGCGAGCCCTTGCTAACGATCTCACTACTGAGGGGTATATTTTTTCCGTTTCATTTACAATAAAGACACTGTGACGCCTCGAACGTTTAATGACAGATTCGTATTTATAAAAGAGAGTCTGAACTGGAACCGCGATCAAAAAATGCTTTATATTAAAGGAAATTGCATGTTTTCTCATACTACACGTTTGTTACATTCAATTATTAAAAAAAAAAAATAGAAAAAGAAATCCGTCAATCGTCTGAGAACTCTAATAAATAGATAGATATATTTTATACCTTTTTGTTCGTTTTATCAATCAGCCAATCGTTGTCCATTTCTAGACAAATTGTCCAAAATCACTGCGCTACTATTGGCCAAGATAATAAATATTTATTTATTTCCATATACTTTATCATCATAATCCTAAGTTACCTTTTACAATTAGCAATTACATAGCTAATGACAGCGCGTGTGACATTATCGGTTAGCGTCGCCGCGTTAATTTGCAAACTGTCAGTTAACGATGATCCGGCTCTTGGACTATGATCCTTCGATAACAAGGATCTAGCAGGAAATTGACGCTTCCCTACCCTGCAAGTTGCTGAATAGATTCTATCTGAGGCTTAAGTTAGGTAATGAAAGGAAACTGGTGAAGAGTTTAAAATTGAGTGTGTCGAAAATATTGTAATTCTTAAATAAATTGTAGGTACAATGCAAGTACCATTCATCGATCTTCATTTACCAAAAAATTAATAATCTATAAAACTAAAAATAATGAAATTTTATAATATCACTTCATCCATTGTCATCCATAACAATAGTAACAAGATTATATAAAAATCTAAAGCAAGTAAATTTCACTAGTATAATTTGAAAAGTAAAAAAAAAGATCTCGCCAAAACTGCAACGAGTTGTTCCTGGCCGAAAATATATTCTTTATTTTTAAACTTAAAATCGGTTGCACGCGCCCCAAAATGATTGCTATCGACTAGCGACGGGGGCCTCCTTGGAACTAATTTGATTTTAGCATATTAAGGGGGTGTTACATCTAGATATAAGACATCTTATACCCACTTCCCACCCCGTGGTAATAACGCAAATGATGCAAGGTGTGCCTTTAATATCCATCATACGACGGTATATTTGGTTATCTATACTAACACGGAAGTGTAAAAATTGTCTTGGAAACACGAACGGTTGAGGGTAGCTCGAAGTTTTAGGGCAGTTACGAAATCACAATGAAATGACGCGGCTTGTTTAGAATATTTAGTAATATTTGGAAATCTTATGTTATTATTGTTAAGCTTATGGGGCTTATTAAACTCTGCCACCGTGATTGTGCTTGAAAATTCGTATTATCTTAATAAGTAAAATTAGTAGTAATATTATTATTTTAGCTAATAACTTTTTAAATTAAATTTAGGTATTAAATATAAAATAAGTAGGTAAAGTCCTTTTTTCCATTATAGTAAAAAAATATCTTTTCGCCTTCATTATTGCCGCTGATCCTTCAAGCGTATCGGTTATTTTATCTCGATGGAGTTACTTGCGCAACAAAAGATTATTCTAATGGCAACAAACTCATTTAACTTTACGCTCCTCTCAAAAATACCCGCCCAAAATCGGACGCTTCGATTTTATTCTCCTTTCTTTACGATACATTTGCTGCTTTATTTATCAAAATCCGAAGGATTTAAAGTCTTAAATCTTATCTAGAAGCTTGGGAGTTGCTTATTTAAAAAACTTCGTCTCTTTCATCACAAGTAAAGTACCTAATTCTTTAAATGACTCGAGATACGATTCGAACCGCAAATTCTAAGGTGGGTTTACAATCGGAATGGGAAGGTACGGAAACAGACGCGTCCACGAGGGTAGATAAACCAACGCGCAAATGTGGCACCCGACGACGACGAGCTTTCAATCGGATGTGGAGCAACATAAATAAGAGTCTCTGGAAGGTGTCTTATCTGTGAGGAGTTACTTGCGCTATTTGAATTGAATGTGTGAATGCTCAGGTAGTAAAAACGACGAAAAGAAGTGGCGAGTGAATAGTTGGATAACGAGTTCGGGAGAAGAAAATTGAACATTTTTGCGCTGTGTGAAGCTTTTGTTAACTCTGTGGGGAAAGATTTCGTATTTTAGCTTTATTCATTCAAAAAGTAACAAAAAAAAATTTTTCTATTTCTCAAACAAAAATCTATAGGAAATCGGTGTTTACCACGTCAATGAACCTACTACAATGAGATTATCTGTTTCATTAAAAGTATTGGTTTTCTCCTCCCTGGGTTGTTTATTGAACCGCGAAGCATTTGTAATCGTTTAATACCCTCAATTCTTTATCATTGAGCGATACTTCTTTAGCTCTGATTCACCCCCCGAGAAACGATGTATCACTCGAAAGCTAAATGGTATCTAATAAAATATTACAAACAACATTGATATAACCATAAAACTGTTTTTACAAATAAATAAATACAACGCCCGCGTTCGGTGCACTGATTACGAAGATTCCTGATCAAACTCCTTTAATTTATTGGAAAAGCATTTCACAGAAAAAGTCAAATGAAACGGTACAATGATAAAATAAGGGTCTCGTTTTCTTATCAGCTGACCATTTTGAGAATCGAACGCAACATTACGCAGTTGCCAGTCCGTCCTTACTGCCCCCACCGCGCTATAAAATACTTCCGCTCAACTTCAAAACTGCCATCGACTTAAAAAAAAACACATAAATACGTTCCATTTACAAAAATAAAAATATTCCCGCTCTTATCATGTTCGATTTTTAAATAACGGCGCGCCATTGGTAGATGAGTTGAAGACACGGTTTTGTCCTGCGTTCCCCTTTTTCTTTTCCTTGGAATTTCTTTTCGGCAATTTAGAGGCAAGCAGATAATAAAAGGTCTCTAACTGCTTCGATTTCACCCTAATGAAAACTTGGAAATACGTCTTCATTAAAATATTTAATAATTTTCTTAAAAGTAAGTCCATAAAGTCCTTTGCTTGGACTTTAAATGACTTTAGCCGAGTAAATCTATCTAGTATTTTAGTTTGGTTCGAAATCCCTGAATAATTTACTTATTATACCTAAATGTAATGTTTTTTTTTTAAATTAACACTTCCGGTTCAATAAAATAAAGTAAGCAGGCATCCCAGATTCCATATTCTAAAAGTGTGATCTGTTTGATAATCCCATTTAAACAGTACTTGACCCATTTCGAGTGCACCGGGAGCAAATCGAAAATCAATATGGCAACGACCTCCAGCCCTTCAAAAGGAGTGCTCCCGCGCTTTTTCCTTTCAAGTGTTTTTTTTTCCTTTATTGATTTAAGAATGATATATAAACTTGAACTCTTTACATACTAAGAAATCTTGGGATGTACTAAATCGAACAATGGCTGACAAATCGTAATCCTACAACTTTGCCAAACTCAAGGTGACACAGACTAGTGAATACAGTGTTTAAGATAGTTTTCATAGCTTCATTTAATTTTGAAACTGGAACCAATAAATCATTCCGTCAATCAATCATCAACGTCACAGACTTCGCATTGTCTTCGAATTTCGAATCTCCCAAGTTATCATCTATTTTGCGCGCTTTCTACTCTACCTACTATTTTTGTACTATTGTATTTATATCCACGTATAATTTGGACATCTCGGCCACAAATGTCCGTATAGTTTTTTTTCTGTCGTGTCGTCGGTTATTCCCCTCGGTCACGTGGTGGTCACTAATTGCTCAGCTGGGACGCCCCCTTCCACTGAATTCGGTAACATTTAAGTTTTCAAAACTGTTCTATTTTCAATCGTTAGAATACTCGAGCTTTGTGACGTAAATCAATAGCCATTTAAAAAATTAAAATAAATGTAGATAGGAGATTGATACCCTAAAAATAAGCCTGCATCGCATGCACATGAGAAAGTATTTAACCGTGCGTCGCTTTCTTTGTAAATTTATTTGCATATCTAATACAAGTAAAAGCAAAACTGAAATCAAATTACGAGAATAAAAACAATTCTGATGCAAATACAGAATTTATCTTTGCATTATCATCTTCTCAAGATTGTTCTCAAACTCGCATCAGACGGCGGGAAAATTAACGCGGGTGCCGCCATATTGGGATTGTTTAAACTTGGAATTATGTACACCACATGTCCTTTGGAAGTTCTCGTATTCGAATTCCTGTATGGAGTGGAGAAATACGGCTTTATAGGAGCAAAATCATACTTTCTCTTGTCGGGTGTTCGCGGGGGTGAAGCGGCGACTAATGACCGCGGGGGGCGAGGGATCTCTACCTATACATAAGTATAGCCATGCCACCTCACAACCACACTTTATATTACGTTTAGCAGGCTGCCTACCCATTCTCACACACACATACAATTCGTTTTTTGTTGTTTTAACCACAACTATTTTGGACTGAAAACGTATCTTTAAAAATGCTGCAAAAGAATTGCTTATCTGGAAGTAGGATAACGTCGTGTTGCCTTAATTAATTTTAGTGCTAGTACAAAACGTGAACAATGAGGACAGTAGTATCAAATTGAGTTGTTAGAATATTGAATTGTCTAACTAAGAGCAATTAAAAAAGGCCGTCCGATATTTCAGCAAGTCATCCGGTAGCGCGCATGTGTTGAAGGTCTAACAGGCAAAAGTCAGCATCAACAATTTGCTGACTCACCAACCCTGTGTCAAATCTCGATGGATACGTGGAACAAGTTTGCAACACATGTGTTCATTTTGGATTTGGAATCAGGTTTCGTTCGACGCCCTAGTTTGGTAACATTTACAACCAACATTTAAAAAGAATAGAAATTCTTAGTTTAAAACTTTTTCTTTTTTCAAAAGCTTCAAAGTACTGGCTAGAAATAAATGTGTGACAGCTATGAAATATCCGTTCGCACGAAGCCGCGACCGCACGATGATTATAGAGTACAACTCACGACTATATACTTACGTACAGTCGACATCATATCATCGTACTACTTATTGTATGTAGTATATTCATTTGAAAGATGAGTTTAATTTGCTGTTGTGTATACCGCCCCTTGATTGCACTGGAGGCTCGCCACAGAACAAATTATTATATGAGAGTTGTATTTATGCATCCCACATCTATGTTGCTTGCTGTTAACTTATGAAAGTTTGTGAACATATATGTTTTGAATATTTTTTTCTTTATTATTTCTTAAAAGTTACCTATATCAAACTTTTGAATAACTTATGAATACAAGCAAAATATTACAATCTGAGCGCAAGTGAAATCTATATTGAGTTTTCCGAATGATAAATCGAGTTCTCGGTTCTTGCCGTGTAGCACATCTCTGACTTTCAAATAACACACGCTGTATCAAAACTGTTATTGGAATAACGCATCATCCATCAGACCAAGACTTTAGGGGTGAATACGCGAGAGGGAGACAGACTAACACGCCTGCACCCAAGAGCGATAGAGAGAGTAGTTAAATTTTAAGAATTTGCATAATCTGGCGGGGTACTTTATCATTGAACCACGTGGCAGTGACTAGTGCACTTGGATTACGGCTGGATTAAATCGGCTGCTCGAACGTTCCACGCGTGGAAACGCGCGCAACCGTTATTTATGTACCAACACTGCAAGAAACGTTCTTAACTTAAAAAGGGGTTCGAAACACAAAACTTTTCGATACAGCCAAAAATAATACATTAAATAAAATCACAAAAAGATTGAATATCACCAACTCGTAACAAAGTACAATTTATAACGCAACTTTTGTACTAAAATGATAAATAGTCATCACGCCACGGTCAGCTAAAAAATCCTTGGTGAGTTCAAAAAAGGAAAAAGTCAGGGCGTCTTCCGCTCGCAGGCAAAGGAAAAAATCTTGCCGAGGGACCGAACCTTTCATTTATCATATTCCATATTCATTTATTCGTCAAGTTCTGGATTCATTTATTCGTCATGTCTTGATTTCGTCTCATTTATTATTAAAAATGAACTGTCTCGAGCAGTAGTACGTACGAACGGTTCGGCCGGAGGCCACTGTTTCAATCTTAGAATAATTTTACGCCAAATTACGTTAGTGAAAGACATTTTTTCGAGAAACAATAGGCCCTATTATCTTCGGTATATTATCGCTTTTGAATAAAAGAAATTATAGAGCATAGACATTTGCACAAGTACTTAATAACCTACAACTTTTGTACATTTTATTTGACTATGTAGCTATGACACGGTACCTACGCAAATATCCGTTTTTCGACTTGACTGAAAGTGGTCTATGCTATGATTCTGAACAAGCCGGAATAGTTGTAGTTAAATGAAAGTTTTTTTATTTTCTATCACTTCTCATTGTAACCGGACAGTGACTTATATTCCGGCATACTATGCAGGTTTTATTTTAAATTTCTTGACCTCTTTAGAGTGGGGTAACGGCACTAAAGGCTATATCAACGTAAGGGCTATCTATGGATCTGGGTCTCGCTGACCCCAGCAGTCCTCTCATGATAGATGGCGCTGGGCTATCACGGGTGCAGTAAGTCACAGGGTTAACTTACCTGTGAACTCACCAGCTTTTGAGGGTTTTATAAGGTTTAACTGATAAGAGTGATAAAAAAATCATTGAGTTCTGATTTATTTACTGGTAGTCGACTTCATAAAAAGTTATTCGTTTTTCTCAGTGTTAAATCAGGAAAGTCTTATTACGTAGAAAACTTGTTATTTTATTAGATAACATTTTTTTTATCCTCGCAATAAAAGTAAATATTCAAATTAAGTGTTACCTATATAGTATATATAACTAATAAATTAATCCTATACTACGAGTATGTACACACAGATACACCACTTAATTTCAGGAACCCTACAATATATCTATCGTATTACTCAGTGGTTTGTCGAACATACCGACAGCGAGGAAATTGATACCCTCACCTCGGCAGCTAAAGTTCTCAGCCATTGAACACAGAATCAATATAACTTGGAATCGCCACTTGTTACGAAATAGTTGCGATCTGTATAATTTTAATCAATAATAATATTTATTATTGGAGTTATTAGTTATAAATTAAATGTCGTTACGCATTTGTCAAAATGTTTTTTTATTTTTTCATATGAACAAAATGTTCAAGAAGGAATTTTGTCACAAAATGTAGTTAACATTTAACATTTTATATACTGATAAAATTCAAAATGCATTTTGAGTTTGCAATTTCTCGTCCAAGCTCGAAAGCTTATTAGCCCTTCAACCCTAGAAGGTACTTACTTTAGTACCTACAATTGATAGATGATGCGTTGGCCACACTATTAACACCAACTCACCAGGGGACCGGCTACTGGGGCTTACATTGTCTACTACCTAATTAATTACCTCGTCTGTGTACCAGAACTCATTTTATTGTACGTACGAGAGTGAGGCTTCTAGTTATTAACTGGTCTGTGGAAATTGTGTTTGAATAGCAACTATTTTGAAAAACGAACGCGCATTCAAATATCAGCTTGGAGATTCGAATACAAAAACAAAAGCATAAAGGTCCACTGAACATTATATATATTTTTTTTAAAGAATATTGTAATTTTGACATTATAAATATGTTTTGACGGGTATAAATGCGGCATTGACGGCACAATAAGCGTGGACTTTAATCATCAATTATATAATAGACCGTGGATGAAACACGTAACCTTGGCGGCCTTTAACATTTAAATTGAGAACACAAGGCCGCTACAATCTTAAAAGGACACAATCTTAAATTAACAATATTGTTAAGTTACAAGAACTCCATTAAAATCAATCTTTGTTTTATATGTAACTGCATAAATAGGTTTGTAATAATATAAGCTCATTATATTTATATTATTTTAGATTAGAATTTTGTTTTTAGTAATAGTGTGTCATTTTTTAACGTAGGTATTCTAAACATTTTATAATTAACTAGTGGCCGCCCGCGACTCCGTTCGCGTGGAAGTCGGTTTCCCGTGGGAATGAGATGTTTTCCCGCGGTAAAAAGTACCCTATGTGTTATTCTGATGTATAACCTATATTACTGCAAAGTTTCATCCAAATCCATCAGTAGTTTTTACGTGAAAGAGTAACAAACATCCATCCATCCATCCATACATCCTCACAAACTTTCACATTTATAATATATAGTAGGATTTTTCAAACTTGAGCTACGTAGCTCTACGTTCGTGTCAATAACCTCAAGCAATAATTTTACTCACATACATTTGTAGGTCGAAGTTGGAAATATATGATCCATTTGTAACCGATGTGCACAATAAAACTGTAGGCTTTGTGTCGGCTGTCGGCGGGTTCCGCAGGAATGAGAAACGAGCCTTATCTCTGTTGGATGTCTGTACTTGTCATTGTAGACGATTTGCGGAATCGAGAATATGGTTCCAGTTTGACACGAAATCTTAGGGAGCTAGGGTATGAAAAAAATAGCTAAAAGTACGCTATTAAATGTAAAACTTCATAGTGGACTTACTCAGTTATATAAAAGACAAAGTCTACAACGAATTTAAAAGTTTTGCGAGTAAGTAGCTGCTTTTGACTGCTTGTCAATGTCTTGGCAAATATGTTTTTTTTTATTATAAAAAAGCATAGTTAGTATGTTTTCTACTTTCCTAATGTCAAAAATTTCATTGCGCAAGCTGTACAGCTTATTTTAAAAAACATTAGCCACACCACTTCCTAAAATTAACCTTTAGACACATAAACACAAATGAACCACATCCATAATTAAGTACACCACGATTGTCATCGCCGTAAAAAAAAAACAAATTACGTAACATTGCGTTCTAAAAAACTATCATCGGAGTTTGAAACCGTCTGATGTTCCCGGGTCCCTCCGACCCGCCCCGGGCGCCGTGCGCAGACGCAGCGCGACAAGAACAAATGACCCCGAACGCATCATAATAAATAAAACAATTTGTTCTTAATTAGATTTCGTGAATTTAATTTTCATGGCAGTAATTGGTCGGTGGGCACAAAGCCGGTCTCTCTATATTTGATGGATGATCGAACGGCGCCCGCGCCGTGTATTATTTACCTTGCTTCGTTTCTAGAGTAATTAAAGGGCTCCAAGTTTACTTTCGTTATTGCTTATGGTGCTATTACTGAGGATAATATAGATTTCATATGTTAGGTTTCAAAACTTTTGTTTCGTAAGAACAAGCCGTACCAAATAAGGATATAGGCAACTATTAAATAGAATACCTGTCTTTTAAACTGAAGCCAACAGTTTTTAAAACAAAATAAAAATAACAAAATACAGACAAATTGGATAAGCTTTTTCTGCGAAGTCCTTGACTACATATAAGTCACATAAACTTTAAAAAATAAACGTCAAAAATCTTGAACGTCACGGACGCTTAACTTTCCTCCCCTGTTTTATATTCCCTCTTTTACAAACATCTGTCTCGTTCTCGTACTTTGTAAAACATCGTAGCATCTCACTCTGTTTAACTGATAAGTTACTTTTTTAAACTGGAGGAAAATCGAAGGCGCTTTTTGCGAGAAATTAAAAGCTGCGGTCGTAAAGAATATCATTTATTTTCTTTGAAGAGTTTTGATTTTAAGTTAAAAACTTTTTTTAACTGAAGATTAATCAAATTTATCTTTCCATTGTTTTGTTTTATTTAATACATTATTATACCAATTTTAAGCTTATTTCTGCGTAAATAATCATGAAGGCCAAAACGTAAAACTATATAGGTACCAGCCTTTAGATTTTGCTGAGAGTTTTTCTTTCTAGAATGTGTACAAAACAAAGAATTGTTAAACTAAAAGTGGAAGTTTTATTTGCAAATACAGAAATACTCGTAACAGTATTGGGGTGAATTGTGCAAGCTCATTTTGAGTACAGATAGCAAAATCATTGTAATGAGTTGAGCTTTTTCATGTGATCAATAATAAAAAGTGCCTACCTACCTTTTTGGAAATAGAAAACCTACGATTAATTAAACCATTTACGTATAAAAATATTTGTTATTTAGATCAAGAAGTAAAGAAGTCAGTTTTTTTGTAATATTAATAAACTCTTCGTATATCTTTACGACTTATCTTACTTACTTACGACTTATCGGCAGTCTGCCCGCGACCACGATCGATGTAACTCGGTCGAAACGTCGGGAAATACAGGTACATAGAATTAATGTATCTTAAACATAATGACCGCGTGTAAGACCCGAAATAATCAAAATATAATAGTTCAAAAGCGCGAAAGTTTAAAAATAACATCTTTACGACTTGTTTGTAAAATAAAGTGGCGAGAACTCGTAAAGGCTTTTAAGTAGCGACTTACCTTTTGCATCTAGTCCGACTATTATGAAACCAAAAAACTTTTCCTTTAAAAACAAACTCACTAACTAAATTATACATGTTTCTATACCATCTGCCACCGTACTTACTTCTTCGTAAAACTCTTTTCTGCAATTCGTACAAAATAATGCAAATGTAACGGTTTCGTCACCACAATGGCGGACGATGTTCTTTTGTCGCGACTGCAGCGCGCAAATTGCTCGGCGCGGCGGCGGTGCGGCGAACTAACGGGAAAACGCGGGAAATACACAACTTTCCGGGAAGTGGCACCTATATTTTGCACCATATTAGAAAGAACCCTGAAGTCTACGTATGCTCGTATTAGTCAGAGTTATGTCGCCCAGTTTGAACACAGGTGGAATTTGAATGAAACGTGTGCAAGTTTACCTTCTCAAATTGTAGTAGTGTGTTGTGTAGTATAGAATCTAATTGAACATAACAAATTTGATATAATTCACTTTTGAATCTTTTTGAAAATGAAAACTAAATTTAATTTCTTAAAACTACGTGCCTAAAAATAGCATATGCCTCATGCGAAATTTACCTATTTATTTATTACTTACATTTTATTAAAAGCATGTACATTCTATTAAATAGTTCCCATCCAGTAATAGCTTACCTAGAAAACCTTCTGCAAACTTAACAGCAATGGCGGTCTATAATTTTCTATAATTTAACCGACCACGGCGACAAAAAGCACATATGATATCCGATAGAGTTCTACGAAGAGTACGGTCCGATGGCACCATTATTTGTTGATTTCCATATGTTTATAGCTGTTGTTGGTATAGATAGGATACATTATTTATTTTGTACGTACGTACTTACGAAGGACGTACTTATTCCGTGGTAAATTAATATTTCCTGATTTAGTTTTTATCGTTGTTTTTGGTTCAAATTTAGCTATAAATAAGACTCATCAGTATAATTCGTAGTCAGCTACAGATATGCTTAAGGCCAAAGTGTTGTTTTTGACCTTAAATTACAGATTTCGTACAGAATAAACGCTCAATGTCAAACATTCATCTATTTCTTCCTTTTTAAAACAACAGATTACCCGTCTATCTTCTCTTTCCCTTTCCCATTCTAAACAGAACAACTTCATATATTCCTATCGCCAACTATTCGAAGCACGATAAGCAGTGTAGGTACCCACAAAATAGTTGGTCGCAATATACGCAAAAAGCGTTTTACAAAACGCTACGGCCGCGGGCCACGCGATGTGCTGATATTGATGCCCGTGACTTGCAGAACTTACCCTAGAGTACAGTCAGCAGTAACACAGGTTTATAGGCAAAATACTGTTGAAGGATTTGACAACTGATGAAGAGGCGGAAACACAGTGCGCGTTGATGTCTTTTTTATTAAATTACTTTATTTTTTGTGTAAAAGAATACGTCTTACAAGCGCGACTTATTAAATTATGAACCTTGCAAAGAAAAGCCTAGAAAAGAAAACAACAAAAATATAAACTTGGAGCTACGTACGTTGCCACACTAATACCTTACCATTATGGGATTTGAATTCCGAAAATTGCTTTAAGGAATGATAAAAAATGCCCGTTTAAAACCAACGCTGTTGAGGCACTTATCAACAAGCCCTGACGTGATTTAAAAAATCGCTTATATTTTTCTTGATGTACCTGAATGTACATCCCCCCCTTTCCTTTCTGACGTCACATTGTTTACCCGACAAACATTGTCCTTAGCTCGTAATCTTACTTAAGTGTGGGAACAGCCAAGCATCAAATATTAATCCATCAATCCGTAGCAGTGGAAACAATTTGACATTGTGCCACGGTTGAGCAGTTGTTGACGGTAATAAAAAAAATACTGTGAAAGTAACAAGAAAAATAACTGTGCATTTTTGTTAGAAAATAAAAGAAAGATAATGTTTTGTTATAGTGAATATAGGCGTTGGCGAAGTGTGTCAAAGTAATTATAGACATAGTTATTCAATATGAAATAACTAAGCACTTTTGAATAACTACTGAAAATAATATAATTAATATTAAAATCGAAAAAATATTAACAATAACAATAAACAAATAGATACGGAAAAAAATTATGCACTTTAACATTTACATAAACAAATAGAAATAGTAAACATTTATCCTGCCTCGGTCAGTTATTAAAGCTGTCACATAATTTTCACAGACACATACCTATCATATTTTAATAATGTAGCTTAAAAATGAGTTTATCAATAAGGGGGTTAAAAATACCGGCTGAATTTAAAACCACCTTCTTTTTTGGGAGTCGGTTAAAAATTGAAGAAGCATTTAATACAACAAAATATTCAGCACTCCGATTTCGAGCAGTTCCTTCGAATAAATCTAACCCAAACGCACTTAAAGGGACATTCACACGAAACTTTGTTGACCGCAAACTCCTTCCAACTCGGCCGTTCATAAACGCCACGCGGGCTGAATATTCAACGCCAAACTTTGACCAGTCCACTCTATAACAATCGCAATATGGCGTCAGATGCGTCAAATGCCTCGGACACTACACAACATTAATGATCAACACAAGTTTGTGATATGCTAACTTATTGTAAACGAGCTTTGATGGCAGATTTTGAGACTTAATAGTTGAAGTTAGGTCGTTGACTAAGACCGGCCGGTTGAGATGATGCTACGACGCAAGTTTTGAACCTTAAAATGTTTGGTTACCTACTTGTTTAGTAGCTAGTTTAACCGATATTTACACATTATTGGTTAGGTATTAAAAGTTACATACTTAGTAAAATTAATTTACTATTTATAGATACCTTAGTATGGCACTGATATGCCTTTAATACATTTTTACATTGATTTTTAATATCTAATTATTTAAACAACAACAAAGCTTCCTTGAAAACATTATCTAAGCAGTCTCTAAACACCACTAGACAAATAAATGAAATTTTAATACTTTAAATCATTTTCAAACACTTTGAAACAGAACCCGAAAAGTGTCTCTACAATAAAAAAAAACGCTGTACCGACGTTGTTGTCGCATGTTTGACAGGCGTAGCTGTCAACGGTGTCAGTCAGCGCGCGCGCCGTGTGCCGTCAGCCTTAGATCCGAGTTCGAAATAATGAAATAAAATAATACAAACTTGTCAAACGGTGTTGATAGCATTGATACGAGTGTCCGTGATAACACGTGTGGTGCAAATGCTTTCGAAACGATGCATGTGACAACTGTGTTATGACAGACGTACCTACGTCCTACCCATTTAAAAAATCAATTTGGTAATGATTGTTTTACAATCTTTTTATTTACTAAAAGCTAGAGTCAAGTTTAGTGTAAAAGTTTATATTCCGAAATATTTTGTCAATAAAAGAAGTTAAAAGTGTTAACCCAGTCCATAGTCCCACGTTAGTAGACTCAGAACCGTTACGCTCATCAATCATCCATCAGATGTCACAGACATATTGACAGCCCGCCACGGAAACTACGCGGATACTTCCACTGACGCTACTCTAAAATAACACACACCAAAATAAACACATGACGAAACACAAATACCAATAAAAAATATTACACGATACCATACATAATTCACAATCATTACCACATCATGCAAACAATTATCCCAACAATCTACCAAATTACGCATTTACGTAAAACCCGTAAAAAAGATCCTTTGTTACCCAGACTGGCCGCCGGCTAACAACTACAATAGTCAAAATGATAAGAATGTTAAAGAAAAATAAACCATTAAAATATCATCAGTCATCGAGCGACCCCCGCGGTGGGTAGGTCACGGCGAAGAAAAAACTCACAGACCGCCGAATTCAAATGAAGAATGATTCATTTTGAAAATGGAATGACAGATTGAATGAACGAAGAAACAGACACAAAAGAGTTGGCGGCTACTGGCCAGTATTATGCCACGTGCTCCCACGCATGTTGGTAAAGCAATAACCAAGAAGGTTCCATAGCTTATTTACGCTTTAAAAAAAAGTTCCTCATGCAAAAATCCGCAAGAATTATACGCAAACTCCTGTTGTCCACGAATCATTTTGTTAAACAAAGCGGAGAATTTTTTTATAATCGGAAGTATCTGCAAAACATTCGCCATAAATCAGTAAAAAAAACTTTAAATCCCCCAATGTCACATAAAGTATGTTTTGACATTCAAAAGTTGTGACCTTATCTCATAAAAATAGCAATTACTGAGTACCCTTGCCGTTGGATCACTAACACCGACAAGCACTAAAAGAAGGAATGGGCAATGAAATTAAAAATATGTCTTAAGGGCAATTAGCTTCAACTTTTACAGTAAGTGCCCTATCTGGAGGCTCCCTTCTGCTTTTCAATTGCGGGGAACCAAGAGTTTGAGACCGAGTGAATTTTATTAACTTACAAAGAGTTGTGGCACAAATTTTAAAGAGTTTAATTTCTTCAGATTATTATCGTTATTATAATCGCCTTTTAGGGAAGAAGGCAACATTGAGTTCCCGATGAACTAAACTTTTGCCGCCACAAAGCAGGAACGTAAGTAAAAAGCAGGGTAAGAAAACGCTTTTCAGTTGTTTTTTTACACAAAAAAGAGGAAAATGAGACCGTCTGAAACTGGGTAGAAATTCTTAAGCGTGCCACTTTTAACCGCATTGACGGAGTGTTTAACAATAAATTTCCATTTAAAAAGCCACTAGCTCGCGAGGGGAGGCTGGGGTGAGGCGGTCCTAGTTTCCGGAGCTTTTTTCCTTCATTTCCGCAAGCCGCGTGGCTGGGCCGCCCCACTACGCGAATTAAAACGTTTGTTTTTTTTAACTTTTATTGTTCGAAGCTAGACCATTAGTTACAAGATGGTAGGTAATGTAGAGTTATATAGGGTGAACAAATATTAGACTTTTATAAAAAGAAAACAATACGAGAGTATAAATTATAAAAACCGGCCAAGTGCGAGTCGGACTCGCGCACCGAGGGTTCCGTACAAACCTGCAAAAACTACTTAAAATTTTAAGCTTTTCGGAATTTTTCTGTTACCTGTGCTGTAAGCTATTGCTTCTTACCAAATTTCGAGATTATATGTCAACGGGAAGTGGTCTTTAGGTTTTAATTCCCGTGCGTGTAGTTGCGAGTTTCAAAATATGCGGTATCAATGGTTGTACTTTTGCGTTTTGCGTTTTTGCGTTGACTTAGTTTTTTTTTTTTTTTCACGGGTTAAAGGCAATTAGATCTAAGTATTTGATATGATTTTCAACTTGATAGCTCTACGCGTTCATGAGGAAAAAAGTAATAAGTTTATATTTATTAAAAAATATATATTTTGTAATGTAACTAAAAATTTAAGGTTTTCGGAATTTTTCCTTTATGTGTGCTATAAAACGTTGCTTCATGCCAAATTTCAAGATTCTAGGTCGACTGGAAGTACCCTTTAGGATTTGATTCCCTTGCGAGTACTTGCGAGTTTCAAAATATGCAGCTTAAATTGCTGTTTCTTTTGATTGCGTTGACATAGAAGTTTGATTTTGTTACAGCTTAAAGGTATTATAGACCTGAGTATTTGGTATGAATTTCAATTTAATACCTCTACGCGTTTATGAGGAAATGGGTAGTAAGGTTAAAATTATTAAAAAAAATATATTTTGTAATGTAACTAAAAATTTAAGGTTTTCGGAATTTTTCCTTTATGTGTGCTATAAAACGTTGCTTCATGCCAAATTTCAAGATTCTAGGTCGACTGGAAGTACCCTTTAGGTTTTGATTCCCTTGCGAGTACTTGCGAGTTTCAAAATATGCAGCTTAAATTGCTGTTTCTTTTGATTGCGTTGACATAGAAGTTTGATTTTGTTACAGCTTAAAGGTATTATAGACTTGAGTATTTGGTATGAATTTCAATTTAATACCTCTACGCGTTTATGAGGAAATGGGTAGTAAGGTTAAAATTATTAAAAAAAATATATTATGTGATGTAACTAAAAATTTATGGTTTTCGTAATTTTTCCTTTATCTATGCTATAAGACGTTGCTTCGTACCAAATTTCAAGATTCTGAGTTCACGGGAAGCACCCTGTAGGTTTTGATTCCCTTGCAAGTGTCGAAAATTTGCAGCATAAACGGCTGTATCTTTTGATTGCGTTGGCTTAGAAGTTTGATTTTTTCACAGCTTCAAGGGACAGTAGACCTGAGTAATTGATATAAATTTCAGCTTCATACCTCTACGCGTTCCTGAGAAAAAGGGTCTTGACAGACGGACGGACGGACAACAAAGTGATCCTATAAGGGTTCCGTTTTTTTTCCTTTTGAGGTACGGAACCCTAAAAATAACAAAAGTATATTATATTTAAAAGTGTTCATTCTCAGTTACATCAAATTAAAATAAACATCTTAGAAATCACAAGCTGATTCTAACTTTAAAGAAATACCTCGTACCTACCTCCAACAATTGTATCTTCAAAACTAGGTTAATGTAATGCTACAAATAGATAAATTTCCTCAATTTATCTATATTACCTATATGTTTTTGAATGATACTACTTTATACTGCTAACTTTACATCCCATTAAAACGATCTACAGACGAAGCACAGAGACAATCGGCTCGGTATAATAATTAAAAGAAGTGATAATGTCCCCGTCGTGAAAAACGACCGCTACCATCCTTATTATTCGATAAATAAAATTTATATCCGTGCGGTCTCGGTCTCCCCAACTTTTTGTGCTCCTTGTTTTTAAATAACATTGTTCGTTATTTGCTTCTAAGTTTAAGTAATTTTATGTTTCAGATAAAACGTTTCGTAATAAAAGCTATTTTTGTCTGTAGATACCTTTTTTTCTTGTGTTCTGAGTTGGTATAAAAATTACTATTTTGCATTTTGTGACCCACAAGCTCAGCTCATAGCCGGATTTGTAAACTCATTCAACATTAATCGGGTTCTTCTCTTAAAAGAAATTCACCTAACATAAAAAATCTACACTCACATTAAAGAGTCAACTGCTTTCAAAAGCCTTTTACGGGTCTTTAAGCATTGCAACCTAACCTACACGCAGAGCTATCACCTTAAAATTTAACTGCGCACTAAACACTCTCCCAGCGACAATCGCGATTATGAAAAGTGCACAGTTATTTATGGTCTAACCATTTATTTTTTGTCACCCCCTTTCAAGGGCAATTAAATACCACCAGTCTTAACGTTTTGCATATTTCGTGGGTCTTTATTATCGTCTCATGGTACGTAAAGGTCGTAAAATGTCACTAGATAAGTTTATTACGGCTTTTTAAATGAGATATCAAAACTGCAGTTTTCATGGTGCTAAGATACTTGGATACTTGAAGTGGCACAAATATTATGTCACCTAATTCCACAACGTTTGAAAAAAGATTCTCTATTTAATTTATTACGTATCCGCCCTCGTAAGTACCTACTACAACAATTTTAAATGGAATATCTAAAATACAGAATCAAAACTGTCACGAATCCCCTTTTGAAAGCTTCCAATACCATTCAGACCTAACTGATTTCTTATTAGAGACAAACTTTCTAATGCTGTATTAATGGATTCTCCCCCGGTGGGTTTTAACCCCCTCGGGAATCAAACCCGAACCGAATTCAACCCGTACCTACTTCTGTGACAACTTTTAATAACCTTGGCAAATGGATTTCGGGGTAGGTACCTATATATCAAGGTAGATATTGATATGGCTTTGAGTGATAGAAATCAATAAAGTTAATTCAAACCCGGAGGTATTATTTTTTAGTCAAATATACAATCTGTACACAAATAGGTATGGCTTAAACATAAATACATAAAACCGAGATAATGTTCCAATCCTTATAAGTACCAACGCTTCAATTTCAAACACACAAACTCAAAAGTCCCTCAACCCGTAACAAGCCTTCATCAAGTCTGATAAGGAGCTGATCCCGACTCACTTCCTGATACCACCCTCAAGAGGTAATCTTAACCCTCCGCGCGGCATCGGGGCGAAATTGAACCGTCTCAGATCCGTCCCGCGTAATCCACGCTTATAATTGATGTGACAATGTCAAATACGCCCCCGATACATCTAATCGGAAAAATACAAATCCGAGCCATGATCGATTGTCTTCTAAGCGGTCAAATACATTTGTACAAGTCAACTGTCTGTTTCATTTCGGGGAAAATCGAGTTACAATATAAAAAGTAAAATTCTTCGTTTGTGTGATAACCTCGTTCGTACATTACGGAATATAAAAATAAAAAAATCACTTTACCTCACTCCTTGAGCCTCCCAACGACATAGTTACCGACACAAAATTGCGGAAAAATTTACTCTTTTGCGTTTGAAATATTGAATTTTTACATTTATGCCTTTCACACCTCATAACGTAATATTTTCTCGGGGAAAACTCCCTCTTTTTCACCAAGTTTTCCGTTGCAGTGGCAACATTCAAAATAAATGTTTGGTGCTTTATCAAAACCGGAGTCAGTGTGTGCCACGTGCCGTGTTCCTGTTCCCGCTATGACGTGAAAGTTTTACATTAGCTGTAATCATAAACATCACGAGATCGCTATGAAAGAAAAACAAAGTCAAATTTTCCTTGTTTTTTAATTTCGAACATTTCAAGTTTGGAAAATAATCCTTTTCGGAGAACCCTTGCCGCCATATGGCTAGGATCCGGTACAAATAATGTGACCACAGCATTTAGTCGAGGGGTATCGAATGTTCTCTAATGGCATCCAACCGCCAACTGCCCACCACATTAATCCTTTACAGGCTCTTGATTAATTATTTAAACTTACCCTTGTGCTCCTTCGCAAATTGTTTACAACTACCGTTTGTGTAGTAATTTTTGTTGACTGGTTTATTGTGATGGCTATAAAGAGGCATTCATTATTAAAATGTTAAATTAAATCCTTTAACGAAAATATGATGAAAATGAATCATCTGTACGATAATGCATTCCTGAATGCGGTTATTACTTTTAATATTTATTACGAAAAAAAATATTATTAGGTAAATCACGTAACATCAAGTTTTCTTTAACCCAAATATAATATTTCGGTTAACTTTAAGTAAGTGTCAATAATTCAATAAAAGCAAGGGTACTTCTGATACTATCAAATTAAGTCCGGCAGTAGAAGAGAGTGTTGACTTGTGGGTCGTAAGTGACCCTAATCCGCCGTAAATCTTCCCGGGTACCTACGGACCCCGACACTTTGAGGGTTAAACAAGCCAAACGACGTGGCAATCATTTATTACCTCGTGTTTTACATTGTAACGAGAGATTTACAAGTACCGAGAGTATTTTTAGCAGAATTTCAATATAAGATGATCATAGCAAGCGAATGTGGAAATAATTTACACTAATAAACAAGGTAAACTCATGTCGTGAAAATCGAATAGCAATAATATTGTCTATACTATCTAATAAGGTCTATTACACGTAACAAATAGCTAAAAATAATCTTCCATCCTAAGTTGTTCATTGGCTCGGAATGGATCACATCGCGATAATGTTCGTATTATACACGAGGGTACATGGGGGTACATGGGGGCACGCGCATAATCTGTGGCGGTGTCACAAAAACTTACCACAAACTTGCAGATTTTATGCTAAGGCCATGGTATCGGGGCGGCAAGTTTTTTCACATATCCATAACTATACCTAGGTATGATACCTTTAAACTAGTAACCTTGTAACCATAGTTAAAAAGCGAAAAATATAATTAATGGTATTTTAAATAATTATTAGGTACTTACCAAAAATTAAGGCGTAACCATGAAGATGCCACATGAAAGGGAAATACTCAAATAATAACTATGATTACAATTCATTTTCTTATGACCAGTTGAACTCCTAAATATTATATAATAAATCTTCAGTTAATCCTTTGGTCAGCCAAAGGTTATCTAATTTCAGGTTCAGTAACTTTGTAACTTGTTAAACTTGCGTAATGACTAACTTAATTCTGTTTGGTAGACTATCCCTGCATTTCAAATCAATAATTGGATTTACGAACACAATTTCTTGTTTAAAAATTAACTTACTCACATTAAATATTTAAACCTATGTACACTGTAATTGATAGGTAGATATACCCTATCCATTTAAAACCTCCATATTTAAAAGCATAACTTTGTAACATAACTGCGGGCTTGCTCGTCGGCGCGGAACCAAGAGGGCAGCACCAAAGTTTGATTGACAGCTGACCCTGCCCAATAACGAAAGCGAACGCTGACGAGTTGCGTCAATCAACCAACCCCACAACATTATCAACGCAAACAAAAACACTCCTTCTACACATACAAATAAGGTTGAACAAAACCGCACACCTGACATTGCAAAAGCTCACGATACAGAGCTGTCACGCGAACCACATTCGCCCCATTATTTGCCGCCCTTTGTAATTTGAATTTCGAACTCCAATTCCTGTTTCGTGGTATAAAATAAAAATGGTTTCGTTCGACACAATGGCGTCAAAGGCGGTGCTCCGACATGCGATCAAGTTATTATAAGAAAGCGCACCTTATAACCCTGTTATTGAAAAGTTCCACGAATAACTTTTAAGTAGCAAGAAATTATTAATTCAGCATAAAAACTACCGACACGTAACTATAGCGTATTATAAAAAGGTTAAAAGAAAATAGAAAAGCTGCAGAAGTTCAAATCAATTACGGCATCGAACATCGGTCTAAACTTAGGTACCTAACTATCTACTTCGATTACCAACGATCAATCCAAAACGAAATCCAGATTAATTTCTTGATTAATTCAATTTCCTAATTTAGTTCAGTTTAATTGCATTTCAACATTTAAAAAAATGATAATAAATGATATTTTTTTTTATTTTAGAGAATGGACTTCCGCGGAGACTTCGCACCGCCTACACAAATACTCAGCTTCTGGAACTTGAGAAAGAATTCCACTTTAACAAATACCTGTGCCGGCCTCGAAGAATAGAGATTGCAGCTTCTTTAGACTTGACTGAGCGACAGGTAACGTGAAAAGAACTCAAATAGTTAGTTTAAAATCCCAAAAAAATAATCTTAGGTACCTGAATCTAAATACTTTGAAAAACGACTATAGCTTTGCAACACTTAAAAAGCAATTAATAATTTTAAAATGCTTTGTTACAGGTTAAAGTTTGGTTCCAAAACCGTCGCATGAAACACAAAAGACAAACACTCACTAAAAGTGAAGATGGAGATGACAAAGACTCCACAACATCGGAAGGAGGCAAAAGCTCTAAAACTGGTCTCGATAAATTTCTTGATGACGAAGGCCCTCTGTCTGGGAAAAAGAGCTGTCAAGGCTGCGAGCTGCCTCCAGGAGCACTTCTCTCTCCAGCCGAAGACTTACCAGAACTGTCCTCGCGGATAAAGAACAACAATACTCCAAGCGCAACAAACAATAACAGCTTCGCTAGTGACGGAGCATCCAGCGTGGCCTCGTCGTCTTCACTCGACAAACTTGCAGAAGATGACTCACGAGATGCAAATCCGACCGGGGTTCCAGTTCCGTCGGCCCCTAGAAATTTGGCGAAACGAATCAAACAAGAATCTCGAAAACGATCTCCGTCTCTAGACGCCGCGACGTGTAAGATATCTCCTTCATCATCGAAAGATGGCCTTGGCGTGCCTGGCTTGCCAGATGGAAGCAAATTTTCCTCAGTTAATCTAACTCCCTCGTCCACACCAGGAACCCCATCAAGCATGCATCCTAGCCCTCTCGGTCACTACCCTAGACCCTCACCCCCAACCGTGCCTCCTGGAGCACCGCATCCACAGACTGTACCGAACGCAATGCCACCTTACGTAATAAGGGGCAATGGCCCACCGGGTCAGTTCGTTCCACATCCTGACTTCCGTATGGATGCAAAACAATTCGCTTCAAAAGTAGCTCAATATCCACAAGGTAACAGAAACTACGAAAATTATGGCCCAGCTTTACCTGGAGCAGAGCAACATTATGCAAGAAGCCAGCAACATCCACGGCAGCAAGACGGTCCAACATCAGTGAGACCAGCCAATGGAGTAGCTACAAGACAACCTTACGGACAAGACATGTATCAAAACTACGGCTACCCTGGTTATGGGAAAGATGCCGCCGGTTATGGGCATCCTGGCTACGATCAGGCGCAGGGATACCCTGAACACATGGGATACCCGAACAACCATTATGGCTATCACTACCATGACGGACAACACGAACACCAGAATTACTACGGAACCGACGGACAAAAGAATCCCCATGGACCCGAATATGGGAAAAATGCTTACTATGACGCTACAGCGTACGCAGCCCAACAAGGTACCGTGGCGTATGGCTCTGGTTCAGGCCAGACTGCAGCCAGTGAGACCTTTGCAAACAGCGGTGAATGTGGGGAGTATGGTTCATTCCAGCAGTTTTACGAAGCAACGCACGCAGCAGCACCAGCAGGTGACAACTCTAACTCCTCTTCCGACTTCCATTTCTTGAGCAACCTTGCTAACGACTTCACGCCAGAATATTACACTATTTGAGATAAGGACTTCGCCGAGCAGGCGAGTGACCTATTCGTCTAACACTAGCCGGTGTTCATCTGCTTACATCTGTAAATTAATTTAGATATAGATGCGCAACACAAGCGAAGTGTTATCGCCAAAGGCGATCAATAAACATTCTGTATAAAGTTTGTAAGTTTAATCTTAATACTAATTTTATCAAAATGCATAATACTTATTAAACTATGTAAGTAAAAAATGTACATACTCTCAATTACGCAATGTTTTTGCTAAGTTACTTTAAAATAAAGGGATAGATAAACTTTAGGTGCTGATATCAAAGGAAATTTGACCTAACATGTTAATGGAACGAAAAATTAGGAACAATTACCCAAGTAAAAACCTTATTCTGGCTATGAACATTAACTTTAGATACTCACGTAAATTCTTTGGATAAGAAAGTTAAATTTACACGATGATACAATGACAAAATTATTATACTGTACTTACTATTTATTGTTTAATGCATTGTAATGTAAATATTTTTTTTCTACTTTATAATGTTCTCTAAAGTGTTCAAGTGACATTCTTATTGTTTTAGTTCACAGTGGTTCACAAACCAATAACTTTTTTAAACCTAGTAGTTATTTTTTAATACTCAAAATTTGAAATAGGTATCCATATTGTTTATATTCTAAGTTATTAATATGGCTGTATGTTGTATTAAACACAGCTACTTCAGATCAATATTATTTGATATTTGAAAAACTCTTTATTAATAGTTGTTGCCTTACTCAGTTAATTGTTTCACAACTAATAAATTATTATGTAGGTATATTGTTATAAGATAGTTTACAGTAAGTCATACATTGTAGATATCAGCGCATCATTTTGGCCTATTAAAAAATAAATCATTTGGTGTCATATGGTCTAAAAGCTTTATTTTAATCCCTTCAAAACTGAATAAAAGAATAGCTATGTTGTGACATTTTTTTTTAATTATCTAACAGTCAAGTTAGTGAGAAAATAATTATTAATACTCCAAATAAATATTAATTAACACAGGAATCTTATAATTGAAAAACACAAAAGGTATTTTTATGTTGACAATTAAAGCAAACATTTTAATTTTATCCATCAATCAATTTTGAGAACTGAGAAATTAGTTAATGAAAGCACAAATTTATTATAGCATCTGAATTTTGAATTGACCAGAGATTGACCACTCATGTGCCATTCTAAACCATAAGTTTAACAAAAATTTGCTGTTAATTCAAGAAGTTTTAAAAATCATTAATGCTAAGCATTTCTAAAGCAAATCTTTATAGTTCTGAAATTACATTTTGTCTATACATATATCAAATGTAATCTCTGCTAACAAGTTTGTACACTCATGAATGACTTCTTGCTTTATAAACTCAACAAGAACTCAAAACCAGATAAATAGCATTTAAGATAAAAAATCTTAGTACACAATGTTATAATATATTTTATGATGAGGCTGTTTGCTGCTGCTGTTGCTGTAACTTCATTTCCATCATCATCATAATAGCTTCCCGCACCTTGGATTTATCAACACCGAGGACCTGAATTTTCTCCATTTGTTCCGTCACAAATTGAACTTTTCTTTTGAAGTAGTCTTTAGCTCCTTCGATGTCCTTAAAATATCAAAAAAAAAGCAAATGAAAATTCGAGAACTGCTTCATAAAAAAAATATAAAAGCTTTGAGTTTTTTATTTTACCTTTTGCACATAGTATCCAGTCCCAATATCTATGATAACATTTTCAGCATCAGCTATCGTTCCAGGCACATACATAGACCCTGTAAGAGGAACTAATATTGTCTTTCCTTTGGTTTCTGGCTTCATTTTCTCTACACTCTCCCCTGATTCAACAAACTTGCTTTGTGCCATTTTCAAAGTTTGTAGAGAGTCTTGAAACACATTTAATTCCTGTAAAGTTTCAAATATTCAACATAAATTAAAGTTAATAATGCTCTACCCAACGTGTAGCAGCGCGAGCACAATAATAGAATATTACTTGATCCATTTGCTGTTTTAGTTGGGCCAACTGGTGCAAATTAAGTTTGGAGAGATCAATCTGCTGCATTCCTGGGGCAGGAGCAGTAGATACACTAGCCATTTTGTTAAGAATTGTTAATATTTAAGTCCAAAATACAGTATACAGTCGTATTCAACTTTAATATTATTCCGACAAAATATTCTAACCTCACTAAAACCTACAACCAAACCAAAAAATTATTCAAGCACAGACTATACACATTATACTACTGTACCGACCGACTTCACATACTATCGATATTTGTTTTAAGGTTTTGTTCGTTAACACATTATCGTACAGAATTTTCTGTAATTTATTGTACAAGATATTTTATAGATAGATACGTAAAATATATACAAGTGAAAATGTTAATGTTTTTCAATTCCATTCGATAATCCTACTAATATTATAAACGTGAAAGTTTGTGAGTATGTATGGATGTATGGATGGATGCTTGTTACTCTTTCACGTGAAAACTACTGGACGGATTTGGATGAAACTTTACAGTAATAAAGCTTATACATCAGAATAACACATTAGGGTACTTTTTACCGCGGGAAAACTTCTCATCCCCACGAGACCCCGACTTCCACGCAAGCGGAGTCGTTATAAATAAAAATATTTCGTAAAGAACACCACTGCCTACTAAGAAGTCTTAATAATAAAATAAGTACTTTGAATTATTTTGCATCACTATACACACACTCAAACATGGTAGGTATTTATTAGTAGCTTTTCAAAAGATTTTTTATAAATAAAAGAAGTAAACAATAGGAATGCTGTAAATACGCATTTAATTAATATATGGTAATTTGGGAATGTTCAAATTGTTCAATCAAAATGCTAGCTTGGCCATCGCTGAAAGCCATCGGTGAAACTTGAAAATAGCCCCGATTCAGAGACTCACTAACTTACAAACTGAAAAATGTGATCTAGTTAGTTTATTTTCAAACAAACGAAAAAGTTATGAATTTTGAAATTATATTTTGCAAATACTGGATCAATGTTATAGAAGAACTTCAACGTGGAGTATCATTTGTAAACATAGGAGAAGAAGTCGTACGACTGTATTTTCTAGTCATTGGTCTTACCCTGCGTTCCGCAAATAGATAAAAGTGATTTTAACACTCACAACACCGTTCCGTTGAAGCGAGAGCGCGTCCATTGTCGACGATGGGTGAGAACGATGACGTCTTTAACATTGCGCGCAGAGAACCAATACTTTGGAGCATAGTCGGCGTAAACGCTGTCAAAACTTAAATTTACGCAATAACTGTCAATATCGCGCTAAAAGTAATCGGAACGGTTGTAAGCGATTTGAGCGATCACAGTTCTGTAAGCGATTTACGGAACGCAAGGTTATATGATACGATTCAGATGAAGAACGGTGTTACATTTTTAAATGAGTTATAATAAAAATCGCTTATTTGTTCGAATCGGTATGCGGTCTTAGGTAACATTGACATTGACACATTATCCCGGAACACGAAATTTTATAAATACCTTCTTATGTTTGTTAGTTTAGCTTATGATATATTGTATTTTTGTTTAGTTTAAGCTGATGGTCGTGTGACCAATGCTTCAATAATAAAAAAAAAAAAAAAAAACACGAAATTTTCCAAATTAAGGGATGGGCAAAGAAAACAACATCGATTATTTGTAATTTTTAATCTAAGATTGCCTTAGATTTAAAAAAAAATTAGGGTATAACAGTTATTTACATTATTACTGAAACTTGTAATTTTCTACTTTAACTATCAAAGTTATTATAATATTATTAACATCGTTACAAATGTTAATGTTAGTTTCTTATTTGGATTTAAATTATAAAAATAGTGAAAGGCAATATTCCACTCTGCTTTTAACATAAGCTCGTGGACATTGCATTTTCCCAATTCTCTCCTATGGTTCACAGACTTGTTCTTTAATGAATTCTCAAAAATTCTGCATTCAAAATGTATCAGCAAGCAATGGAGCGCAGTCTCTTGTTTGTAAAATACCAAACGCCGAACTTAGGGTATAACATTTACTTACATTATAACTTATATCGATTACTTTAAAAACATGTTGAAAAATATAAATAAATAAATAAATATCAAATATCGATATACTTTGTGCACATCACTAAAATTTTTCATAAAGTTTCTTATTCGTGAAGGTAGAAAGAATGTAACTTGCTGATTATTTCATTTTAAAGCAAATTGTAATAAGTAAAACACATCTAGTATAGTGCAGTGTTCTTCGATTCACATACTTTTGTACTACAACAAGTGTTAAAAGCTATCTTAGAGTACATAACCTAAAAAATGGCCAACATTGACTCTGCGGAAGGTTTCGAAAAATTTATATCGTAAGTATAGGGTACCGTGAAAGGGTATTTATCCCAAATATCTTAACATAATGTTTGAAGAATAATTTTTACCGTTGCATACTCTTCTACACATAAATTTACCTTTTATAAATTATGTTATAAACCCCTCAGTTTCATATATATTTCGTTAGTTTCCTTTTTTACTTCATGGTGTTTAACGATTAATTTAAGAACAAGCGAAACTAACTATTGAGATAAGACATTTCAACTTATGTTTTTCTCTACCAAATTTGTAATAAGAACCTACTTATTTAGCTAAATCTATTATCTCAAAGGTCATATTTTATTTGTGTGACCTATCTTATTGTTGATGTGCAATAATGTATGCACTTACCATCAGCTTGTGTTATTAGGTAAAAGTTTATATTTTCATAAATGATAAGATCTTAAACTTCATAAAATTATACAAGTTAAATATATCTACTGCATAGATCAAAATTTTGCTAAAGTATTTAATATTCAAGATTTCTTATTATTCTTCTAGGAAAAAGTTAATATAACATTATTGTGAATTGTTTACAGATCTGCAAATTTAAATATTGTGCACTTTTCTGCAGCCTGGGCTGAACAATGTACCCAAGTTACAGATGTCCTGAAAGAGCTTGTCAAAATCCCTGAAATTGAAGCAACTGGTACTAAATATGGTGTTTGTGATGCGGAGGCTTTATCTGAAATCTCACTTAAATACAAAGTAAGTAAATATTTGTCCCACAATGGAGAATGTTACTAGGTATGCCAAATCGCTTGAAATTTTGTCTCAGTAAAGCCTGTATGCATACAAATACACTAGTTTTTGTTGTAATCAAAAATACCCAGTAGTTTTGATTTTATAGGCATTCAAAGTTTCGAAAAATATCGAGTCCCGCTAACAGTCACGTGACCGCTTGTGACGTCTTACCACAACGCGCCAGCGGTGGCGCATATAGCTGGCGCAGTATTTTATTTTATTTTTTTATTTATTTAACATTTAATGTAATTTTTTTTTGTGTTTTCGGTCGCGTATTAGTAAATATAAATATTATTCGTTATTATACGTTAATAGTAAATATTATTCTATTAATAAATTGGGTATAGGTTTCGAAAAAAGGTAATCGTGTAATCTATCTAAAATAGATGAATTAATGGCTGCGCAGTATTTATCAAGAAATAGTGATTTTGTTGCCGCCGAAATGTTTGATATGTTCTAAACTGTTTTATCAAAACAAAATAACCAATATAATAAAAATACTAATGGAAGAATGCAAGTCCAATAGTAGAAGTATGTACCTACCTACCTATCATTATTTTTTTTACGTTAAAGTCAACAAATCATGTATCATAGTTTTGTAGCTATAGGTAGGTACGTCCTTCTAATATTATAAATGTGAAAGTTTTTGAGTATGGATGTATGAATGTTTGTTACTCTTACACGTAAAAACTACTGCCCCCCAGGTCAAGTGGCAAGTGATATTTGCGATAGCGAGTGAATTTGTGAAAAAAAAGCGGGTAGGACTCGCGGCGTATACACGCAAATTCTGTGTGCTCGATAGTTTTTATAGTATTTATTACAATTAAGTTCTAAATAACAATTCAATGCACTAAATAAGTTGTGGAATTCACTTGCACTCATATTCACTTCAATCTCCTACTTCATTTTCAACTAATATTTACATTACACTGATCACCATGGACACGGGCAGTCTGGATTCTCTGAGCAAGTTCTTTGAGTCACGAATGTGTGACTATGAGAAAAAACTGCAGAAGGTTGCTGGAACAACTACAGCACATCAAGATGTTTCTTCATTAACGCAAGACTTCAATAATTTTAAAACACTTGTGTGGGAAATGTTTGCATGGATGAAGACTGAACTGGAGGCCATCTCTCTAAGTCTAGACAGGCATGAGACTGCAATGAGGCGTAAAGTTTTACTTTTCCATGGGATAGCTGAAAAGCAATATGAAAAGTTAAACGAAGAAGTCCATAAGATAATAAAGGAGCAGATGGGATTGACAGATTTATGCAAAACTACCTTGCAGGTTTGCCACCGGCTCGGTGCTTCAAAAGGTAAGACTCGACCTGTCCTGGTTAGTTTCTTTAATGTTCAGGATCGAAATCACGTGTGGGACATTAAGACCTCCTTAAAAGGAACAGGAGTCACAGTCTCGGAGTTTTTGACCAAGCCTAGACATCAAGTTTTTATCACTGCTCGCTCTCATTTTGGGGTTAAAAACTGTTGGTCGGCGGACGGCAGAGTGGTTGTAAACCTTCCGGATAAAACCCGAATTAAGTTGGAAACCATGGCTACGCTTCAGGATGTTCTGATAAAATTTCCTTCTCCTGCTGATAACACCCAGCCAGCGGCAGAGCCGGCCAGGACTGCAACCAACAACTCTCCGAGGAGAACAAGACGCCGGCATTAGGTTAAATAACATCCGCAAGTTTCTTTTGTTTACAATTTTTACATGTCTTTTCTTTAGTTCTTTATCTTATTGTCGGTATTTTGTTTTATTAATTTAATTTACAAGTTGAAGGTTGTTCACTTTGCTTTTTCTTTCGCCGTTTGGCGTTGACATTGCTTGATGTGTGACGCTGACGGCTGTCATAATTATTGTCAATTTTGTTTTTTTTTTCATAATGTTGCCATTTTCATTTTCCTTTTTGTGTTCTTTATGTTCTAGTTATTAAGTTCTTTTTTTTTTATGTAAGTTGATTCGATACCATTGTTGAGTGCGTGAGTTCTGAAACTTGTTTAGAATATTATTAAATTATTACGTGATAGTAAGTAGTATATTTCATTTTATTTTTAGTATTTTTAAGTAGTCTATTTTGATACTTAAATATTTATATTTATTTATTATTTAAATTATGGACGTAAATACCTTTGATGAAAGTTTTTTCTCTTGCTCGTCGTCTACCAGTTTTGCCAGTGCTGATTCTTTTCTTTCCTTGAATGACCAACTGGCGTCTGTCCTTTCACACTATCCTCGTAACTTTAACATTGCCCATATAAATGCCCAGAGTGTTCCTAGTCACTATCACGATCTTCTGGCATCTTTTAGCGATTTACCACTCGATGCTTTATTAGTATCCGAGTCTTTTTTAAAGCCTTCGCTGCCATCAACCCAGTTTCCACTTCCTGGTTATGTACTTGTACGAAATGACAGGACTGGAAAAGGCTGTGGCGGAGTGGCCATGTACATCCGCGCGGACATACCACATCAAATTATCAGTACCTCCCCTTCACATTATACTGGATCCGCGGAGTACCTGGCCGTCGAAATAACCCAAAACCACACTAAACTGCTGCTGGTAGTTTTTTACAGTCCAAATCGAAATGTGGACTATTTTGATTCACTTGAGACATTGTTAAATTCTCTTTGCCCCCTCTATAAACATGTTTGTATTATGGGTGACTTTAACACATGTTTACTTAAGAATGATCATCGTTCCCGTAAATTAGAATCTTTAATCTCCGCCATAAATCTTAATATTTTACCCCTTTCTCCTACCCACCATTCTCCCAAGAACATTCCGTCCCTTTTAGATCTTATGGTAGTCTCTTCAACCACAAATGTAGACTACCACGGACAATTCACTGCTCCTTTTTCCTATCACGACCTTATCCTCCTTTCTTACCGTATCCGTTCTCCTAAACGTAGACCAAAGACTGTTGTGGTACGTAGTTACAGCAATATCAATGAGGAGGTTCTTATTCATGATGCTGCTTTGATTGACTGGAGCCCAGTTTACAACTCCAACAACATGGATGACAAAGTAACCTATCTCACTGAGTCTGTCCTAAATTTATATGATCGACACGCACCTCTCAAACGAATTAGAGTGAAACACAACCCGGCTCCTTGGCTCTCGGAATCCATCAAAGATTTGATGGCTTCTAGAGACAAGTCAAAGCGTAGGTACAAGCGTTGTCCAACCGAACAAAATTTTAACACCTATAAAGATCTTCGAACACGCTGTACTCGTAGATGCCGTGATGCAAAGAGAAAGTACTTCCACGATTCTTTGAACAAACGCAGCTCTTCTGAGACCTGGCGTTTCCTTAGGTCTGTTGGCATTGGTAACAGTACGAACTCGAATGTCAATGACTTTGACTTAGAGTCACTAAATAAGCATTTTTCCGCACCCCCTGTCATTCTTGATCCAAATGTCAAAGTCCACACCTTAAGTGAAATTTCCAATATCCCTAAGTTCCATCACACCTTCAATTTCACAGCCACATCCGAGGAGAATGTTAGGAAAGCAGTTCTATCAATTGGCTCTGCAGCAGTTGGTCATGACGCTTTGTGCTCTAGGATGATAACTTTAATCCTACCTGTATTACTTCCGGTCCTCACTCATATAATCAACTTTTCACTTTCCTCATCAACATTTCCATCTTCTTGGAAGTATGCCCACATAATTCCAATTCCTAAAGTATCCAATCCAACAACTGTTGCTAATTTCCGTCCAATATCTATCCTGCCCTTCCTTTCTAAAGTTCTCGAGCACATTGTTCATGGCCAGTTATCTGTGTTCCTGATTTCCAACAATCTACTTAGCTCATATCAGTCTGGTTTTCGACCTGGCCACAGCACTGTTTCCACGCTCATTAACGTTACCGATGATATTCGCTGGGCTATGGAAGAAAAGCGCCTTACTTTATTAGTTTTGTTGGATTTCAGCAACGCATTTAACACTGTGGATTTCGATATTCTTCTCGGAATCCTAAGATCCTTGAATATGTCCCCCTCCGTCCTTGCATGGTTTGATTCCTATCTTCGTGGCCGTTCTCAGCGGGTTCGCAACAATGAGACTTCCTCTGGTTGGTGTGAACTCGTTTCTGGCGTGCCACAGGGCGGTGTGCTCTCTCCATTACTTTTCTCGATATTTATCAACTCTGTGACTAGTGCAATAACCGCCAAGTACCATTTGTATGCAGATGATCTGCAGATTTACGCCCACTTCCCGGCTTCTGACATCAATGCTGCGATTGCTTTTATAAATTATAACTTAAGCTGCATCCACAACTGGGCTAAATCTTTCGGTCTACTCCTTAATCCTAATAAGAGTCAAGCGATCATCATCGGAAGTAAATACTTTCGTGGTCGTCTTGATATCTCATTATTACCCTCTGTTTTCCTTGATTGTGTTCCCATTCCTTTCTCAGAAACTGTAAAGAACTTAGGTGTTACTTTTGACACATTTCTTAACTGGAATGCTAATGTCTGTGCAATAAGTAGTAAGGTTCACTTCTCCTTACATTCCCTTAAACTTCTCCAATCCTTCCTGCCATTTAAAACTAAGATTTCCCTTGCTCTGACACTTATCCAGCCTATCATTGATTATGCGGATTCTTGCTACTTAGATGCCACCGAGGAAGTCCTTAATAAGCTGGAGCGCTTGCAAAATCTGTTAATACGTTTTATTTTTGATCTAAGAAAATACGATCATGTTACTGAGTTTCGCAAAAAGCTCCAGTGGCTTCCGATCCGATTTCGTAGGAACACTCGTATCCTATGCCTCCTTTACAATATCCTTCATAATCCTTGTTCCCCTTCCTACCTGCGTCAGCGATTTTCTTTGGAACACGCTGAAGATACTGACTGCAGAGCGCATAAGAAGACCTTGTTATCCACACCATCCCACACCACTGACTTCTTTTCCTACTCCTTCACTGTCCACGCCGTTAGGCTGTGGAATTCCTTGCCCTCGGATATCCGTAGTTCCCTAACTATATCTGGTTTCAGAAGACGTGTAAGAGAATACTACTTGTCTCAATGCTAATATGTATGTAGGTATATGTAGGTATGTGTTTATATATATCTAGATAATATATTTATATATATTTTTATTCATGTATGTGTATGTTTATGTACATTTTATTTGTATTTATTTAAAGGTCGCACAGAACTTGCTTTTTTTACCACCACTCCTATCAGAGGACTACAGTAAGAGATTCCTCTAAGGGATATGTAGTACCTTTGTACAATGTTTTTTTTTTTTTTTCTTACTGATTTTTATTTTGTAAAATTTAACTGTGCATCTGTACATAAATTATTAATAAATAAATAAATAAATGATATGAACTAAACCTCTTTTATTTATTTGTATTTTTACTAACAAATTGTTTAATGGTATTGGTTATGTTCAAGTTAAAAGATTTGGTGATGTATGTATGTATCCTTTGGAACTGTAAAAAACAACTTTTTCGGCGAATTGATAGTTGTATTTTTACATTTAGGCACAACACATGATTTCCTAGTAGTTGGATTAGTCATTTTTAAAAGTATTTAGGTTTAATTTAGACGACAAGTGCGCGCGACCGCGAGCGTACTGAGTGAGCCAGACCGAGCGAGTTGTGGTGTGACGTCACACCGCCACCGGCAGCCCACGTCGTGCGGTAGCAACTTATTTTACTTATAAATCGGAAACTAATTGACGCATCGAAATAATTCTTTCACCAGTATTTTTTATTTTTGACAGAGAATACGAAGAGATAATAATCAAAATTTGTTAACATTCTCCATTATTAGGTAGGTACTTCACATTATTTTGTTGGTTATGTTATTGGTTGTTTCAGGTTGATTCAGTTCCCACAGTTATTATGTTCAAAAATGGAGCGCAAATTGATCGAGTTGATGGTGCTGATGCTGCATTGATTTCTTCTAAAGTCAAAGTTTTAAGTTTAGGAAAAGGAGCATCCTTAGAAATCTCTAAACCACCACTAGAAGAGAGATTGAAAGCCCTCATTACCAGACATAATGTAATGGTATTTATGAAAGGAAATAGAGACCAGCCTAGGTGTGGTTTCAGTAGAACATTAATTCAAATTTTGAATGAAACTGGGTAAGCTACCTAATATGTCACTGGTAATTAAGATAAGCTTTAACAACTAACCTATTTCATATCTCATTTTTATCAGTGTAACTTTATCCTCAATTTTTTTTTAATTTTTTATTTTACTAAGGCAGTTCTAATGCAAGTTTTATGTTTTGGATATTAAACCTGTAAACTAAAATTTGTATACAGCATCAATAAGTGTTCACAAACGGAAAACTTTTTTGTCAGTCGGACAGTCAATTTGAATTTCAAAAAGTAAATGGCTCTATTTAAATTTGTACTAGGTCTGCCAGCTATAGTACATTCAGGCCCTGCCTTATTTGAAAGTTGGTGAAAACCAAGTTGTACCAAACAAGTGTATCCTTCTATCTGGAATAAAGAATTGTAAGCATGTAAATGATTGATTAATTTTTTATATTCACCATTTTATTTCACAGAGTTCAATATGAAACCTTCGACATCCTGAATGATGAAGAGGTGCGCCAGGGCCTAAAAGAGTACTCAGATTGGCCAACTTACCCTCAATTGTACGTAAAAGGAGAACTTATTGGAGGACTTGACATAATAAAGGAGTTAAAGGCTAATGGGGAACTTAATTCTACATTGAATGCATAGATTATAAAATAGATTGTGCTTTTTTACTGTATGTATGGCTGATAAGATTTAATATTTATTTCGTAATTAAATTAATTGAATTCATTGTGTATTTTATTCACTGCCAGTTTTTTATCAGCTGAGAAGTTATTAGGTTTTATTTAACTACTGTCAAAACAAAACTTTAAAATGCGCATTTACGCCATAGTGGCCCCAATAACGTAGCACACGTAACTAGCCCTGACCTACACATTGTCCGGCCGTAGGTAAGTACCTTTTGTGGACTACATTAAACCAAAGAAAAAATAAGACAACTAAGTTAATATTTTAAGTAATTAAGTGAAGGTTATTTATACACAAAATACATAGAAACAATTAAAAATATGGCTTATACAAATTAAAATGTATAAAAATCGCTTTACTTGTGTGCTGAATTAGAAGATTGTCGGATAGCTTTAGTTGTTGGTTGATGCTTTTGTGGATGATAATAAACGGCCATTGTCTAGAAAAACTTTCAAATTTTCTGTAAAGTAATTTGGAGCAAGTAAACCTGAGTCAAAATTAACTCGCGAAGGCAGGTCCGAATCCGAAAAATAGTGAAATATATTTGAACATTCCATTTCTACTGATAAACAAAAAGTTTGCAGTTTATATTTTAAAGGAATTGGGATAGGTATTATCTAGCATTGCTCCTAGTTAAATATAGTTAAATCATCAATTGTTTAATTAATTACATGAAAGTTATGGTTTAATCGAACATGTCCCAGAGCAGAAAAAATATATTTAGGTCTAATTTAAGTTTTAAAATCACATTGAATGACGTTACATTTTTGATTTGATATTTTTTTTATTAATCTTTAATAAATAAAAATTAAAAGACAGTTTAATTTTCCTTTAGGTCGTTTTTGTTCACGTGGATAAACAAAGTTGAATAATCCGATTAGACGTATTTTATTTTTTGTAAGTCTTTTTTGAAAAAAGTATTCTATTCTATTCTATTCTGGGTATATATGGCTTCTACCCAAATTGATAATCCAGCCAATGTCAAGTTTCGGCAACAACACTGTGGTTACGCGAGAAAAACTGTTGGCCGGTTGGTGGCAAGCTATTAAGTTATATACTGGTCCGAAATTGCTGTCAGCGCGCTTTCTGCACTATTTGCGTGCACACGGTGGGTCCATTAATACGAACGTTTGCATACTCTGAGCAATCTGACGTCATTAGTGACGTCACCGTTCAGTGCTCACAGTGCAAACAAAAGATAGGTGGTGCACTGTGTGCAGCAATGTCAGATGAATGTCAGTTAATGTCAAGCTGACAACTGAATACTTTAATTTGTAAGATCTAAACTTTTGGACAAGTTTTATTGAACTTATATTGTTTAAAGTAAAGATATTTAGCAGATTCAACGGGAAAACCTCAACATGCAATCTTACTGACCCATATTAAACCACCTGTCATTTTGACAGAACGTTCAAGCATATGTTCGTACCAACAAGTGGACCAAATTGATTTCAGTGCTAACGTTTGTGAGTAATGATATCTTTTTTGGTCCACGAATGTGCACGCTTACCAACGTTTTCACGTATTCTATTAAAGGACCACGACATTAGTTGCCTAGTTCGGCGTCTTGAAGTATCTTGGGGTTGAGACCCGAGCACCAACTGTAAAGACGACACAATTTGTTAAATTTAACTACGGGATAGTGGGAAAGGATACCAAAACGAAACCCAAAATAACTGGAAGAAAAAAAAAAAAAAACATGAAAGGGTTAGAAACAGATATTGTTAGTTTGTAAAAATGTAGCTATAATTTTTAGGAAGGAAGGTTCACATAAAGACAATAGGTACATCGAACTAATATACTGGTCCGAAATTGCTGTCAGCGCGCTTTCTGCACTATTTGCGTGCACACGGTCGGTCCATTAATACAAACGTTTGCATACTCTGAGCAATCTGACGTGACGTCACCGTTAGTGACGTCACCGTTCAGTGCTCACAGTGCAAACAAAAGATAGGTAGTGCACTGTGTGCAGCAATGTCACATGAATGTCAGTCAATGCCAAACTGACAACTGAATATTTTAATTTGTAAAATCTGAACTTTCGGACAAGTTTTGTTGATCTTATATTGTTTAATGTAAAGATATTTAGCGGATTCATCGGGAAAACTTCAACATGCAATCTTACTGACCCATATTAAACCACCTGTCATTTTGACAGAACGTTCTAGCATATGTTCGTAGCAACAAGTGGACCAAATTGATTTCAGTGCTAACGTTTGTGAGTAATGATATCTTTTTTGGGCCACGCATTTGCACGCTTACCGACGTTTTCACGTATTCGATTAAAGGACCACGACATAAGGGGACGAGGGATGTCTAGGGGAACAAGGTCATGTAAGGATACATTTAAACGAGGACAGGAGAACAACAAATGATCCACCGTACCCTCCTCGAGGCCACACTCACAGAGAAAATGGTCTCGGACCCGGATTTTCGCTAGAAATGTAGGGGAGCAATTGTGCCCCAAGCGTAAGCGGATTATAGAAGAGGTGATTTTTTTATAGTAAAAGGATTGAAAAAAGTAGGTAGCAGTTGCCATAAAATTAAACGTCAATTTGACATTGACATTGTCGATTGTCAAATCGTATCGTATGTTTTCATATTTCCAATCCAATCTATTGCCAAGTTGGAAATATTTACTTTTGTTTCTAAAAACTTTATAGTTGAATTGTAGTTAGTAACCATACATTAGGCACAGGTTCAATCCCAAACACACAATGTTTAAAACCACAGCTTCTGGTTCTAGTAAGTTTTCAAGTGTCAGATCCGTACTTTTAAATCAATCAGGCAGAACGTGTTTAAAAGTTGATTTTATTCCAGAAATAATGGCTAGGACCGCTGGGGATGGTATGGAAAGTACTGAATCGGTATCTGAGCCGTCATTCAATTCCTCCATAAACCGGACTAGATCAGACAGCAAAGATTCTTTACTTCCTGGAAGGCTCATTCAAGTCTTTGCTTCCAATGTTATACCAGAAAAGAAAAAATCCTATATACGCTCTAAAAGCCCTAAGTTTGTTCCCTATGAGCCATATGTTGGAGCTGTGAAACCAATGGTGCCTACTTCTTTAAAAAAAGGTTCAAGAAAGTCTAAAAACAATATGGATATTAATACTCTAATTAATCAAATGTCACAAATGGATACTAAGTTAAGTGAGTTCAAGCCAAGACCCAAACTGACTAGTACCAGTAGTGATAAAAACACAAAAGTAGCTTCTGATGGCTCTTTCCCTGAGAAAGCAGAGATGCAAAAGAAAATTGATACATTAACTCAAGAAAATCAACTTCTAAATGAGCAATTGAAACAACAGGCTCAAGTATGATGTTTTATATGAAACTTGGTTGAAATTTTATGTTTTTTAAATAAAATATGAATTAACACCATATTAAATGTGATTTTTGCAGGTAAACAAAGAATTAAAAACAATGTTAGTAGCTTCAATGGGTGAAGATCTGGAAATACAGGTACAATCGCTGAATGAAGATAAAAAGTACTTATCCAATGCCTTGTTAAACTCTGCCCAGCATTTGTCAACACATCAGGTAAATAAAATAAAAAAAAAACCTACTATTGCATTTGATTAAGGTTGTTGTAAATTTGTAAATGTTTGTGATTAAATTTTTGAAAAACTCTAAATCAATTCAAAAACTAGTTGTTGAAACAAATTTGATTAGTCTAGTGATAAATACTCTAGGATGAATCATTGTTGTAAATTTATTGGCAGGCTTATACTCAAGTTATAACAAAAATTAAACAATGATCAGTATTTAGTAAGCACTGATGAAAAATTAATGTATCTAATATGTTCTTGCTACAAGTACTATTTTATACCTTTCACACACAGATTCTTATCAATGTTGGAATGTTCATTTGTTGTTTTGAAAGTTTATTATTTTTATAGGAACAAACAGAATGGTTAGCAGGACAGTGTGAAGTTTGGAGGAGCAAATTTTTGGCAAGCAGGTAATTTCTAATGCATCCTTATGCTTTGCCTACTCATAAATTTTGTATTAACATTATAAGTTAATTATTTATTTTCAGTCTAATGATAGAAGAATTAGCAAACTGCAAGAAAATACTCACAGATAAGACTGAAACACTCCAACAAGCAATAAAGCAACTATTTGATGAAAGGTGTAGAGTTCGAGACATGTCGCTTTGTACATACAAAAACCTATACAGCCTTCATGAGAAATGGCTGGAAGATATTTCTATAGCTGAATATACAAGTAATGGTAATGCCTACAACAGACCAATAGGAAATCTCAATTTCAATGCTTCCATTCCAAATACAGTGAATATACTTGACCTATCATTGGTGATAATGAAACTGTCAGAAAATATAAGCAGCTCAGTGAAAAAGCAAGATTTAAGCCACCTAAATGATTTAGAAACTGCAACAGATGGTGAGAAATTTGCAGAAAATGTAAGTTCTTCATCAATGTTTTAAATGTTGTTCTTTGATCATATTGTTTTGTAAGTTTCTTGAACTTCTGGTACTTATACTCTTCTTACTCTTTATATTTAAATCAAATTTATTTACAGGCAATAGCAATCCCCATAGATGTCAGAAGAGTACATGAAGGCCCTGTGAATGCTCTTGTGCAACATGCATACACCAGTAGTGGAAATACACCAAAACCAGTAGCGTCATGCATTCATTGCAATGGGAAAGTGCAGTTGTTATAGATAAGACTCAGTACTTACCTACTCTATGAAATAAAAAATATATGATACAAATTCCACTATTGTATTATGTTATCCTGTCAGTGGCTTGGGTATAAGCTCTGGCAGGAAAAGGCAATAAGTATACCATAAAGTTGGAATATAATAAAAATGTAGGTCTTAAGTAAAAACACAAAAGTTGATCTGCCCAGGTCTGCAGCTGTATAATTTGAAGGGAACTGAAATGTATTATTCAAAGGTTGTAACATAATTTAAGGGTTGACATGTAAAAAAATGTAAATAGCATTAAATCGCGCACAAAATCTTTTTCATTTTTTTTTTACAATTTGAGTTTGAAAAATGATAATAAAAGATTATTATAATTTAACAACTTGATATGTATAGACCGTTTGTTAAACAATAGATTAAAATAAAATTATAATTATTGTTAATAAAAATGAATTGTTAAATGTGTTGCTAAGTGCAAAGAGAATAGCTGAAACAATGGCTATTCTTTTATTTGAATGTGATTCAAGTCTGAAAGAGGTTCTTATGAAATAGAAAAAACTATAATACAAGAAAAATAGTAAAACTTTTTTTTCTCTTAATCTTATAAAACAAGGTTTTTGTTGTAAACTTAAAATACGGGATTATTAGTTAAAGATTTCAAACGTTAATAAACTTGCTTAGAGCAAACGTGAATAGTCTGTTATTTAATATACACCTAACCATGATTTTGTATATAATATACACCTAACATAATATTGAATAAAAATATACTTAAAAATGTAAAAATACTTTATTTTACTGCAATAAATCACTAATAACAAAATCACTGTGTTTTAATATCGCAATATCAAAACTATTTTAATCTAATCAATCCTTAGTGATAAAAGGGCTTTTGTGGGTAAGAAAGTTCACTATGTTTCCTCGTTGAATTTTCGACCTTATTAGTAGTGATATAAGGGTTTTCTCCGTTCCATCGATTGTTGGTATAGGTTCATCATTTCAGTTCCCGTGTAGTTGTATCGGAGGTATTCTCGAACCTCGATGTAGTTTGCTCCTCCGAACCAGTCGATTATCGCAATCTGGGCGATCTTCAACTTGGCGACAAACCAATTGTGGTCTGGAAAGTAAGAAAATCTAAGTAATTCGTGTTGCCAAACTATAAATAATTAAATTAAAAATACATTTTAAAAAGAGGAAAGGCAGTATAAAAACGCAATGGTCTTGTAGGGGTCTAACTCGCGCCGTAAGTTAGATAGAACCACATAGAACTTAGAATTACCATTTTAAGTAATCAAGAACCTGCACGAATCCTAAAGATTTTACATAACACATTGGGGTTGTTCCCTTTTGAATTGGGTTCTATACTTTTAAACCAAAACCTATTAAGTTATTACTTAGGTACTTAGTTACCTGGCGGGAATTTGGCCATAGAGGGATGCCTTTCAAACAGAGCTGCTTTCGCGAAGCTGTACTCCGTTGTATTTTCTCTTATCTGCATAAAACACCTATAATTAATTAAACAGGTCTTGATGCAAAAATAAAACGCTAATCATTGAAAAATAAATATTATTTTCCTTTTGGTGTTTTTAGTAGAATTATCGTGAAAGGTCAAAGATTATGCCCATTTATTTTAAAAACGTTAACTTGTTTATAACTAAATGATTCACAAGGTCATGGTGTCGAAACCAAGACATTCACCTCACAATAATATTATGTTTTACTTATCAAATATATTGTTTCATTAAATACCTATATTAAATTTTTTTAAGTTGGTACTAGAGAGGTAAATTAAAATTGTTTTTAAAGATTAAACTTCTAAAACAAGTTTTATGTTAGTCCATTAATGTCGTTTTTCGAAACACAGCTTCTTTAGAATTCAGGGAGAACTATAGATTCCAGTTAATATCCGAGAAATTCTGAAATACCTATCTCAAGTTAATGTATGCTAAGCTGTAGCCGAAAAGTTAGTATAATACTTATACATATAAAGTACTAACCTACGTTTTATTTAATAATATTAACCATTTGTAAGAAAGCCCCACCTTTTTAATCTTCCCTGACAGGATAAGCCTGGTGCATCGCGGATCCTCCGGGTCGTAACTCTGGTCTCTGCAAAACCTCGTCTGTTCTAATGTCACCAAGATTGTTGCTCTGCTGTTCACCTAGAAAGACAAAGTTTATTTAGGTATTATTTATTGTTATAATTAGAAGGTAAATTTAATTTTGTAGGTAAGAATTAAGGTTAATTTGCATTAAACTATGTGTGTACAAAAAAGGGTCTCATTACCAATTGTAAATTAAATAAAAAAAAATGAGAACAAAACTCAGTTAACGTTAACAAAAGAAAAGAGCAGTAAATTAAAAAGAGACTAAAAGTTAATAAAAGGGTTTGAAATTACCATCAAATCTTTTGAAGTGAAGTCTAGAGGCGACATGTAAAAGTACGGAACCCCGGTAGAGTTCGCCAGGGATCCGTCGACCAAAGACTTAATGTTAGTGAACGGGAACCCTTGTATAGTGGGAAGGGTCGAAATCGTCGCTACTGAGGCCCAATCTAGAAAATAATTAAGTAGGTATATTAAATAGTATGTCTGAAACAAAGTCGAGTAGGTAATATCGATAGACGACCACAAAGGCCGTTGAGCTATATCTAATTCAAGTTGATTCTTGCGTTTAGTCAAATTTCGATATCATCTTATTTTCAGACACTAGGAAAATACTGGCGAAGCTGTTTCATACATAAAACTATACTCGTTAAATAACCTTTTTAAAAAAAAATATTTTTATACATACGATAATTTAAAAATGGAAACCTGAATAAAATGTTTAAATTCAGACCACGGTTAAAATAAACACCTGTGAGTACCCAAGTAGTTCAAACAATTTGCTAAATGATGTGTCAGTTGTAGTTAGTCTGACCTCTATCCGTCTACTGTCAAAACAATATTCACAAAAGTATTTTTGTCTTTTATTAGGTAAGTAGGTAACAACTTGAAAAATTTACTAACGAACGTATATTTATAAACGTCCAAAGATGCTAGAGTAACTAGACGTTTTCTTTTAGCATGTTAGCTATGAATTTAGGGATCAAACTTCTAAAGCATTTTTTAATATTTAAGTAAGTCAATGTTTTGTAATAAAATTCACTTTTGTACTTTACGTTTTAACACATTTATAAGTTTTGCGTATACTTAAACATTTACCACCATATTTAAATCGTATTTTTAAACCGTCGTTTTTTTTTTCTTAATCAATCTTATGTTACACCTTTAGTAACTGACTGTCAGAGACAAATCTTATTTTAATTATTATTAGATACCTGCATTATGCATGACATATCTGGCCATAGGTACCAGCTTAGTGTGGTCCGGAGGCGGCGGGTTGGTGGATATTTCATTGGAGCGATCGCTGGCCCAGGTTCGATGCCTGACGTAGGCGCGGCGGTAACTACTCTCGCTAGAAAAGCTCACGAGACAGAGGCAAACTATAGCTAAGAGCAGCATTGCTGTAGGTTTCTGAAAAATAAAAACATACCTAAGGAAAAAAGCGGCTGCAATATTTATTTTTGAAAACTTTATGACAAGCAATAAACAGCAGTTCTGAATATTTTAAGACTAAGCAAACAATAACTACCCACTATTTTAATACTGAGTCAAAACTCCACAGGAAGTCAATAATTATTCACCAATTAACTCAACCAAAAATGCGCGATTTTTAATTAATATTCACAATGTAAATCAACTTGACCGTAAATCACACATTTATGCGTAAAACAGAAAATACTATTAATAAATATGCATGTAACGTCATATTTTAAATGTACATTAACAATTTAACTTATTAACAGCGCTGTATGAATTAACAACATTTAAAGTTAAATAATGATCCCAACACCTTTCATTATTATAACATTAACAAAGCACAAATTTAAACTTACCTTTTAAAATTAAGATAACACAAAACGCTGCTATTAAAACACGCGCTGTATACCAAAATGCGTTTTATTTTTATCACTTACGATTCAAAGTTGAACAATGTATAAGCACACGTCAAACTATTGGCAAACATCGATCAAGACTGGCACTGGAATTAACAATATCTGCTGCCAGTTTAATATGACTTGTATTTATTTTCAGAACACACGCGAAATCAAACAAACATAAGGTGGCGTTGTTACGGTAAAACGCGGGAAAGTTTGAATTTATTTAGGTCTAACCTAAGCAGACTTAGTTTTGTTAACTTTTACTGGTATTATACAAATACTATTTTTATAAAACATATTAATTATAGTAGACTAAATTGTCAAGCCGCTTTAACGGTTGCATAGATAAACAAACGTCTTGAGAGGTTTAGTTATTAGTACGTGCTCTATTTTTGATTATGTATCGATTTGATTATTTTATATACCTTATTATATATTGCAGGTACAATAAAGGTAAGTATTTAATTAAAAATAAGTTACCTAAAAAAATATGAAGGTAGGTAGGAATACAAATGGTATTCACTTAATATTTTCACCTACGTAAATAAAAACCTATGTTGTCTTACATATGATGAGTTGATAAAATTAACATACTACAGTTAATTTACTGTACTATATTTAATTAGCAATAGCAACTGAGTATATAAACTACTAACTAGCTTTTACCCGCGCGGCTTTGTACGCGTTAAATTTGGAGTAAAACTCCTTTCTCTGTAGGTACTATGTTATACATAATACCTATAAACCTTCCTCTTGAATCACTCTATCTATTAAAAAAACCGTAAAATCAAATTCCATTGCGTAGTTTTAAAGATTTAAGCATACACAGGGACAGATAAAGCAACTTTGTTTTATACTAAATATGTAGGTAGTGATATGTCAAATTCAATAATATGCAAATTCTCTCGGCCTGTTATCAACAAGACAGTATCTAATAAAAGAAAGTTACAGATTTAACACCCAGTGCATGAGTATGTACCAACTCTAAACAACAGTAAGACAAAGGACAAAAGCTTTTGTATCAATTTTTCTGATATTTATGAGGAATAGCCTGACATATCGAATATAGCTGTGACATTGTAATAAGACGCTTCTAACCTCACGTAGCTGATTACGGTATTATTCACCCATAACAAGCTTTCCTTATCTCGCTAGATAACACACGCGGTTTCGCTTGTTATCTCACAAAAAAGGTATTTTGGCTCCAATGTTACACAGAAAGAAATTGTATTTAAATTCAAAACGAAAAAATGTCTTGAGCAATATTTTTTTGCGTAAAAAATATTTCACTTCATGTAAGAAATATCTCTTCACACAAGGCGGCACTGAACCATCAAGGAAACACTTTTACATATTAAATAAAGAGCGCAATATTCATGGAAATAAGAATTTCGAGTTTTAAATAAGACCCAAGACAATTAAATCAAATTTGATAAGTTTCAGACATAGTTTTATGGTTCTTGAGAAAAAGATATTCAATTCAAAATTACTTCTCTAAAGGAAAGAGTTCACATACTGGATCCAAATTTATAAGTTCTTACATTAGTAAGAAAGAAAAAGAAGTCGTTTCAAAATAGTTACATTCTCAACTGAAATAATTTTTATTATTTATTTCTTCCTTTAAAAACGACGGCCTAGGTTTTCTTCTTACAAGAAACAAACTTTCTTAGAATAAATAATTTACTAATAAACTTTCTTGGTGATTATATAGTGTTGCCAGCGATACACTAAAATCCCTAAAATCTCTTTTTATTTATATTACTTTTTTATCCTAATAATATTATAAATGTGAAAGTTTGTGAGTATGTATGGATTGATGGATTAAGGGATGTACATACATATGTTTGATACTCTTTTACGAAAAATTTACTGGACCGATTTAGATGAAACTTTACAGTAATAAAGGTTATACATTAGAATAACATTATAGGTTACTTTTTCGCATTTATAATATTAGTAGGATAAATTTAAATCCATAGGAAACGAGATATTTGCAATAAATGTGCCCTTTAGGCCAAAAAATGCTATCCTTTAAATTGAACTTTAATACGGAATTATAGCATGCAATAGGATACTTTTAATGTTATATTTATTAATTAAAAATAAATCTTATTGTCTCCATACATTTTTAGCAAAATTTTAAAAGTCCCTGCCTCTCAATTTTGCTTACCTATATGCCTAATATAGGTAAGCATTTAAAAGAATAGTCCTTTTTTCTTCATATTTCGTTAACCAGTTCATTTAATTTCATCATTAAGATACGTTTTTTTTTATAACGACACTTTTTTATATTTTTTTATCAATATTTGTTTGATGGAAATATTTTATCAACTATTTAGCCCTAATTTGACCGTAAGATAATGGCAACATTATTTTATTTCGTTCGTTGACTTTGTTTGAAATTGTTTGTTCGTGCTTCTTCCTTTCGCGGTTCGTTTTTATTAAAAAGTATTATTTTATTAGATGACGAAAACTACTGAACGTCGTTATTTTTCGAATAATGGAATCAACAATAACTCTACTGGAGGGTATGAGTAATCAGTTGTTAAATAAGTACAATTTTTGTATTAACATTTGGTGCACACCACCCTTAGTAGAAGTTTAAGGTATGTACCTATTTTGTTTGTCATGCTTGTGGCTCATAATAACAAATTAATCTAAATCTGGCATTATATTGATTGTTAACTGTTAAATGTTATTTTTTTTCAGGAAACTAAAACCAGAAGATTACAATTTCCCTACATGAAATCTGATCCAACTTCAAAATCGTATACGGGCAAATACATTCCTGCAAAGGGTAAATTAGTAGATAAAGTGAGAAATCTAATAACATTTCTGAAGCGAAAAGAAGGACAGCAATCAGGGACTCAGATGTTATTAAAATCAATAATACAGAGGACTTTGGTATGTATATAAATTTTTTAATGTTTGAATTGGAACTTTCATATGAATGGCATTGCTTCCATTAATAATAATAATCTGAGAGGAATCCATACTTCATACTTATCCATGCTTTATATTATAAAAACTAAACTAACAATGTCTGTCTGTAAAGCTTTCACTTTGACATATTTTTAGTATTTAGACTTGATTTAAGATGGATACCAATCATGTTATAAGTGGAATTTTTACATTTTAGATGCAACAACTGAAGAAAATATTATACGGCTACAAAACAATAGCGAACGCTGGGAAGAGGTTATTGAAAAGAGGCGAAATACAATCCCTATTAGAAAAAATCAAGAACTAAAGACAATCCATGAATACCTCGAAAGATGGAGTATTTTAAAAAATGACAAAGGATATGTTTTGGTAATTCAAGAAATTAGAACTAACAAGAAGAAACATTATTATTCACAAACAATCAATAATAATTGTATCAAAAATTTAAGTATCTGGTTTCAATAAAGGAAATTCTTAAAATAAGTAAATCTTTTTATTTTCAAGAACCATGCAGTCTAGTACCGAGTAGCAATATATCTACATTTAAGTCTGTTTGTTTCTTGGTCTAAGAATTAACGAAATTAAAGCAAGCAGAAGGCAGTTGATGTCTAAGAAAGATAATGTTTTGAATAAATAAATTGTAAACATTCTTTCAAAAAAGTTACAACTCAAATCAAAGTGTCGAGTTCTTGAGATAAGATGAAATTATTTATTGGAGTAAAAAATTAGTCAATACGATTAAGCATTTAAATACTTGATATTTTAAAATATAAAATTGCTTGCTACAAATATCTTATTGTTTCCTGATATACAAAACAGGATATATCTTGCGCTAAATAAACTTATTTGGCAAAAGCAATAATTTCTTTCTGTGTAGGAGGTCAGTGGTAAAAAAATATTGACAACAACGTATTTAATAAATAAGTGTAGGTACATAATATATATAATATCATTGATATATCACTCCTATATTGTATTGTTATTGTCTTTGTTATTGTAACTTTATAGGTTTGATATTATGTAAATAAACTAAAGGTTACAGAAGCTATCTACAACAATAGATATTTATATAAATCTTCATTATTTCTTATAATCTCAAGATTTTATAAATATTGATATACTCATCAACCTCGTTTATCCACTTTATGATTGATGCTAAAGATGTAAACATTACACCATTCCATTGTCCCGAGATTTACTCAATAAAGCCATTATATAGGAATATTTTTTTAAGGTGCCTTACTAAAATATTCTTTACGTTTGACATTCAATTTGGTAAAGGAAGAAGACCAACCATCAGTTCCTAAAATGAGAGTTTTAAATATTAATAAAATATTTTTTTGTATAGTCATACAAACTACTAAAGTATCGTAATCTTCTTCTTCTTTTCGTGTGATGAATATGCACTTTTGCAGCACATATTCATGTCAGAGTTTCCGAAGGAACCGTCTTAAGACCTCTGACGTGGTTCCTGTAGTGGCCACCCTACTGTCGGTATTTTTCAAGCCACCTGTCTAGTAGGCACCTGACTTGGCTTAACGAGTACCAGGTGGAAAAGTACCCGGGACCAACGGCTTAACGTGCCTTCCGAAGCACGGAGAAACTCGGGATATAATGCCACTAGCGGTCACCCATCCTTGGACTGACCGCGGCCGGCGTTGCTTAACCTCAACTTTCAAGTAGATAGAAGAGATCGCAACGGGCCACCGAGCTCCTCCTGAGTATCGTAATTAAATGTTAATTAAATTGAAATTGAATCCACATCTAAAACTGAATGTAAACTCTAACATTAACTTATTTATACATCACTTTTCTTCGTTCTATTTCGGACTTAAAATAAAAACAACACAAAATATTTGTTTACCACTTTATTAAAATGTACGTACAGTCAGCAGCATAAATATATAATGTATCAGAGTCTACAATTAAATGTTAGTTGCAAAGTTTCAATTTTATTTTAGCATATACAGTTATCAAATTATTGTCACCAGTCTAAGAATCATATATATCTGTGGGTTGAAAATGTCCAATTACATCGTATCTTTTAAAGTAGTCTGTATTATATAGGCTGGCTAACATTCTCTGGTATCTAAGCGCCCAGAATAGTCAAAAATATCTTCGGTTACATGGTACAAGCAATTTTAAGTCTTTCGCCATAAGGTTTATAATTAATCATCATTGCAAAGATTGATCAACACATGTCCATAAGCTAGTAGTGTAGCCATAACATGTGGAATCCTACAAAAATCGTGTAAAACTTGACTACAAAAATAAAACGTGACAGGAAAAGTGCCCTTAATCAAAAGAAAAACGTATATTATGTATTAATGTACTATTTTTGTAGTAGCCCTAAAAAATGTATTAAATTTTATTAACATGAAGAAAACGTAATTACGTATATTGTGTTAGTTATTTAATAAAAATAAAACATGAATTATAAACCAAACTAAAACCCTTTACTTAATTAAAAAAAAATAGAACTTAGAATTAAAATCTTGTGTAGGTATCCTCCTTCTGCATCGATGACATCTAGAAGTACAGCATTGTGACAGAAATCAACACCTCGGAATCCCATATTTGCATGACATGCATACCTACGCAATGATTCCTAAGTTCAGGATTAATGGTGATCATCGATGATGATAGAATTTTACAAATATTCTAGAACTATATCTATACTAATATTATAAAGCTGAAGAGTTTGTTTGTTTGAACGCGCTAATCTCAGGAACTACTGGTTCGAATTTAAAAATTATTTTTATGTTGAATAGACCATTTATCGAGGCAGGCTTTAGGCTATATAACATCACGCTGCAACTATTAGGAGCGAAGAAATAATGGAAAATATGAAAAAAACGGGGAAAATTATTCATCCTTGAGGGCTTCCGTTGCGTGCGCTGCGAAAACGGTTCTAGATACCAAAACATATGTATGAAAAAATTAAGGGAACTTTTTACCGCGGGAAAACTTCGCATTCCCACGGGAAACCTACTTCTACGCGAACGGAGTCGCGAGCGGCCACTAGTTATCTATGTTTATAGATTCCAAAGTGGTTTTTCGATAAGTTCTATCTACTAGTTGAAAATAATTATTTCTAATCTGAAGATTTTCATTGCGTAGTTATGTCATATTGACATACAATAAAAAACATATTATATGACAATGTATGTCACTGGTCAAGTTAATTACCTATACATAAATAGAGAAAGAAATAGGTTTGTCGGTTCATTTTATCAATAACTAGTGGCTGCTCGCGACTCCGTTCGCGTAGAAGTCGGTTTCCCGTGGGAATGCTAAGTTTTCCCGCGGTAAAAAGTTCCCTTAATTCTTGTATACTTACATATATTTTTGGTATCTAGAACCATTTTCGCAGCGCACGCAAACGAAGCCCTCAAGGATGAATAATTTTCCCCGTTTTTTTCACATTTTCAATTATTTCTTCGCTCTTAATAGTTGCAGCGTGATGTTATATAGCCTAAAGCCTGCCTCGATAATTGGTCTATTCAACACAAAAAGAATTTTTAAATTCGGACCAGTAGTTCCTGAGATTAGAGCGTTCAAACAAACAAACAAACAAACAAACAAACAAACTCTTCAGCTTTATTATATAAGTATAGATTAAATAATTTTTTTTTTCTTTACATATTTCTAACCTTAACTAAACATTAATTATTTCATACATACAAACAGAAAATATAAAGAAAAGAAAATTTAAAATGACACAGAAACGAGAGAAGTGATCTTTTTTTTGTTGGTTATTATTATTTTACACCAGATTTTATAAGTTAGGTATTATTGGTGTTATTTATTCGCCTTCTTTGACTCAATCCCTTATTCAATGAGATCGGTGAATTCGTTTAATGTTAAGGTAGGTATACGTTTTTTTACGTAGGCACTACCGCTTGACACTACTAGTTAGTTGTGCCATGGGAGATTTTTACCTCCCATTATACTATCGGCATTTTCCAGTAGGTAGTGTAATTTCAGATAAAACCGCGGGCGGGGCTTTCTTTCAAAAAACTATTTTCTTACGACTTTAATTATAAAATAGAATTCAGATCTAAACTAAAGCCACGTCAATGACGTCATGCACAAAAAGAAACAGATAAATAAAAATGATTACTGTGACTTAAGTCATAGAGTTTATTTTTCTTAAGCGCGAAGATATTTATGAAAAATTAAATGCTTAGATACCAATGAATAGTGTCTATGCCAACATAATATTAAACATCTTGTTGCGTTATATAAAATTGCAAATTATTGCGATGATATTATGTCAACTTTGTTTGGTTACAATGATATGGTTATTATGACACTAACATAAAATTGAATTTTTCACCCAAAGATATTTTTGACTACCTTGTCTTATAATATTTTTATGCTTTTGACTGTACGCTTAAAATATAACTTACAATTATTAACTGCAGATTCGAGCACTAAAGCTGATATAAAACCACAAAACTTTTATCAATTGTTAATATCCTTGTTCTGACAATTGTTTCTTTAATTTGAATCCTCATTGATGATAACTAAGATTTGGTTTAATCCTATATCAGGTTAAGGTGCATAATATTAAACCTATAAAATGTTAACAGCCAATATTGTTTATGCTAATAAATATTTTTATTATTAAAAAAAAAACTGTCAAAATCAACGATGACAACTGTCAAATCAACGATATCAACGATCATTAACGGTTCTATGCTGGCTCGGCTTTGCGTGTCAAAAGTTCTGCATATTAACGTTGTTGGGTGCTCTTGGCGATTTGCTCCTTCAGCATCAGAATGCTGGCCCTTTGCTCCGGAGGCAGAAGGGCTATCTGCTCGTCTGATAGTTGGAGCACTTGCATGATCAACGCCGCCTATGAAATTCAACATTTTCGTTTTAAGTTAATATCGCTGAACTTTAGGCATTAACTAAATAACCTTTATATAATAATATAATAATATTTCACAGTTAGAAAAATAGTTAGTTAGTTGTTAATAAATATAAATTAGACTTAAAACCAATTTTGAAAAATAATGCAATGGATCGCGTACGATTGTTTAACTTCCCATTATTCGTACCTATTGTATAATGAAAACTCAAGTATTCTTATAGAAACTACTAAAACAACAATGGTTAAGTTTATAATAGTAATTAACGGTTCGTTTATATTATTGTGATGAAAACCATTTATATTTACAAATGCAAACACAATGAATAACAATATAGCTTACCTTTTCTTGATCCGATGCACCAGAAGGTATACCCTGGATATTCCTAGCCTGAGCCGCAGTCGGCATTCCGGGTGGTAATTGTTCTAGAATAAAATTAAAATTATTATAATAAAATTGCATTTTGGCTCAAGTTCACTATAATTATTTTATTCTTTCAAGGAAGTCCCCGATTTTTTATTTTGATTTGTTTGCCGTCGGAAACATTGAAAATTATTTTAATTTGAAGCCTAATCTTGTCTAAATTTCTAAATACTGTCTTAATCAGATGCAAACATTATTTGATAGAAATCATTTCTTACAAAAAAATGTATGGGCTTATAAACTTTGCCAACATGTGGGAAGATAAAAATAACTATGTTAAAATGAAACGACTTCAAAACTAAAAAGTTGTAAATAATTAAGATTTAATATAATTTAAATACTGCCTATTATTTATACGTGCTATTTACTAATAGATTTATAGATTTTTCCTACATTTTAACAGGCATTGGAACAACGTGTATCATTAATTTTATTACATTCACACGTCACAAGTTTGAAGTTAAGAAAAAATGTATAAATAAAATATTATAATAATTTTTTTTGGTACTTTGTGCGTCGAATCGTGCTCCACGGGACCGACCACACTTTATTAATATTACATTAACATACATTGTCATTTTTTTAAACCTACGACAGTTCCTTTGATCGATGTCAAAATATGTCAAGATTATGTCAAAATTACAATTTCGATATGATCTTATTCTTCTAACGGCTATTTATCCATAACTGGAATGTACATATATTAGAACCTACTTTTAAACTCGCAGCGGATATTAGCACGGTTTTTTTAATGTATTGTAACATTTATGGGATGTTTTTCTATACAAGTCATACTTTTTCACATAACATTCCGTCAAAGATTTCACCTGTATACTTGTAGCTTATGATAAACTATGCTAATTATTTGTGTATTTTTATATTTATAATAGGATACTTACGTTGTTGCATTTTGTTTTGGTTGCGCGGGTCGCCGGGACGGACTCGCGGGTCGGAATTGAACCCGGAACCAGACAGCCTGGGGTCGCGGGGGAAACTCCTAAAAAACATAAATTGTTTAGTTATATCTAAAAATATGTTAGATTTTATAAGATATACCATCACAGTTATTTTATACGGCATTTTTAACTGAAGAGTGATGACGGTAGGGTTGTTTTTTTCGTAAACAGCATGGGCTAGGTTACTGCATGTGTGTTAGTTAATAGCAGGGCCGAGCCGCCCATACGTGCGATGTGTGCGGCGCACACAGGCGCCTAAGCAAGAGGGGCGCCAGATTGATTTCTTTTAATGCAACATAGTTGAAAAAATTGTCTAAAAGGCGCTTCATAGGTTTCGCACACAGGCGCTTCATAGGTTTCGCACACAGGCGCTTCTTAGGGTCGGCGTGTCCCTGGTTAATAGAATAGTTTGATTGATATTTTGGCAATTTTAGCAATAGCTTCTAAACATATAATATACATTATTTCAAAATTCTTGTTCCATACAATTTTGGTTTTTAATTCAAATATTGTTTTCATATTGCGGGATGACTAAAAATCAAAGGAAACAAGGTAAAATCTAATGCTTAAGGTAGAATTCTGTCTTCAAAAATAGCACCTGTGAGAAGTTTTGTGCACTTGTGTGCAAAAAGGTCTTAAAAGCTTTTTTTTTGTAGTAGTAGGAGATTAATGAGTAATATGTAATGGCAGAACAAAAAAATGTAACAAGCAATAAACACAGTGACTTGCAGGATAGTCATGCCAGGGTTCACGAACAAAACTGATCAAAACAAATAAATGTTTTGACTTACAGTTCCATAATTCCAGCTGTTGTTGTTGTTGGTATACTTAGGGACAAGTTAATTATTAGTTAAATACAATATTTATGGTATCATACAACATTTACGTTAAAAATCCTGTTTACAAACACAAGTTTGTTTTTTAGCATAGAATGACAAACCAACATGTGTGAAAATATCTTTCCTTATTTTTATCTATATGATATCTTTGATATCTGATTTTTCACTACTTTTATAGTAAGAATATGTAAATTTTGAGTAGTCCCACTTACATATTCCATATGCTTGTCATCTTATAGTCATTTTCATGATTGAAGTAGTCACAATTTATTTTTTTACCGGTATTTTCTACAGTACCGTTAATTAGTAGTAATTACCGTAGATGCTACAACCAATATCATATCTGTACGCTGAATATCATCATTATCCCAAAGACCCCTCATTACACTCATTTACTATATAACTCACGGGTCATGCGGCGGTGGCACGGGGTGCGGCGGCAGACTCCGCATGTCCTGGTCCATGACAAAGACCCCTCATTGCACTCATTTACTATATAACTCACGGGTCATGCGGCGGTGGCACGGGGTGCGGCGGCAGACTCCGCATGTCCTGGTCCATGACAAAGACCCCTCATTGCACTCATTTACTATATAACTCACGGGTCATGCGGCGGTGGCACGGGGTGCGGCGGCAGACTCCGCATGTCCTGGTCCATGACAAAGACCCCTCATTGCACTCATTTACTATATAACTCACGGGTCATGCGGCGGTGGCACGGGGTGCGGCGGCAGACTCCGCATGTCCTGGTCCATGACAAAGACCCCTCATTGCACTCATTTACTATATAACTCACGGGTCATGCGGCGGTGGCACGGGGTGCGGCGGCAGACTCCGCATGTCCTGGTCCATGACAAAGACCCCTCATTGCACTCATTTACTATATAACTCACGGGTCATGCGGCGGTGGCACGGGGTGCGGCGGCAGACTCCGCATGTCCTGGTCCATGACAAAGACCCCTCATTGCACTCATTTACTATATAACTCACGGGTCATGCGGCGGTGGCACGGGGTGCGGCGGCAGACTCCGCATGTCCTGGTCCATGACAGAGACCCCTCATTACACTCATTTACTATATAACTCACGGGTCATGCGGCGGTGGCACGGGGTGCGGCGGCAGACTCCGCATGTCCTGGTCCATGACAGAGACCCCTCATTACACTCATTTACTATATAACTCACGGGTCATGCGGCGGTGGCACGGGGTGCGGCGGCAGACTCCGCATGTCCTGGTCCATGACAGAGACCCCTCATTACACTCATTTACTATATAACTCACGGGTCATGCGGCGGTGGCACGGGGTGCGGCGGCAGACTCCGCATGTCCTGGTCCATGACAGAGACCCCTCATTACACTCATTTACTATATAACTCACGGGTCATGCGGCGGTGGCACGGGGTGCGGCGGCAGACTCCGCATGTCCTGGTCCATGACAGAGACCCCTCATTACACTCATTTACTATATAACTCACGGGTCATGCGGCGGTGGCACGGGGTGCGGCGGCAGACTCCGCATGTCCTGGTCCATGACCTGCGGCGCGCGGGAACCACGGAGGTCCACGTCGCCCAGGGAGCCTCGCGCTGAATATACATTATGATGATGATGATGATAAAGATGCAGATGTAATTATCTTTATTATCATCACTACATAGTATCGCTATTAGTTTGTTTTTTCATTTTTGTAAGAATATTTAGGAAAAACTTTTTCATGTTTCGTGAACAAGTCGGCCAAAATTAGGCCATCGCGAAGCGTGGTCACTAGTGTACTAAAACTACTCGCAATGTTTTTTTTTATAATTACAATTAAAATAGCCTAATACATAAGGATGGATCTATGACTAGTTTTTAGACATTAGATAATAAAATAAAAATACTTTTTGTGAAGATTAGATTTGATGACCTCTGTGGAAGTCCCTGGGTTCATCAATTTAGATAAAAAATCTTCAATCTTCATGGTGAGATCTTGTCTCTGTCAGTTAAAAATCTGTCTCATAAGATTTACTTAGGCATGATTAAAATAGATGTTTATTTTCCATTTTATTTAAATAAACCTTGTTTTAGCTCACTGCAATTTAAAAGAAAAATACTTACGGACAAACTGCTGCTGAGGTTGGACAGGTGCATTCATCATAGGAGGACCTTGACAAAATAAATATAATATCTATATTAGTACTGATTAATATCAATTATGAAATGTAATTGTTTATTACTCAAAACAATGTTTACCTGGTGGATTGTTGGGCATGTATGAGTTGGAAGGCATAGGAGGCGGTGGCTTGTCTCCTGGCTGCATCACTGGAGGTACCGGGTTTGCAGGATGCAGCATTGTCTAGAAAAAGGGTAAAGTACATTTAAACAATCATTTTTTTAATGTGAAGGGTAAGAAGGCATAAAAACTTACAACAGCAGTAGCAGGATCCACAATTCTCATGATAACCTGAGCTTGAAGCAAGGCGTATGCCAACTGCGGGTTTTGTAGAAGCATATTTTTAGCCTCTGTTGGATTATTCTAGAACATAAAAACAACTTATTTATTATCATAATCCCAAATTTACCATAAATGAGATGTGGGTTTTATGGTAAGTTATGAGATATACCTGGATGCATAACTTCATTTGCTTCATAAGCTCAAACATTTGTTCAGGTGGCAGAGTAGCCACTGCTTTGCTGATTGCTTCGGGAGCCTTATCTGGGTCAACTGGGTCACCATACGGATTTTCAATCTATAATTTAAGAAGTATGTCTTATTCTTACAAGAGTTAACAAAGTCAAGAGTTTAAAAAGCAGTGTGTGCATCATTTTAATAGATAATGAGTACAAAATTGTAGTTGACATCTCTTTACAGGAAGATAATTTAGGAATTGGCTATGTGTGTCTGTTTGTATGTTTGACCACTAACTCTTCCAACCACATAACAGAATTTGATGCATGATGAGTGACAATTTAGATAATTTGACATTGAAGAATGAAAATTTTTGTAACAATTACTTCCTATAAGTACTTTCTCAAAACTTAATTATTAACTACAATCAGAAAAAGTATTTCAATACAAGTCAAGTCATCGAAAATCTATAATTTCATACCTGCGGCCCTTGCATCAACGCCTGCATCTCCATACGAGACTTCTCGGTACAAGCATTGTCCACACGGAGAGATCTCCCGCCTATTTCGTAGCCGTTCAGGTTACGCATGGCACTGAGTGCAGTCTCTTGATCTTTGTATTCACAGAAACCATAGCCTTTAGGTTTGCCGGTCTCCCGATCAAATACCAATTTGAATGAAAGAACAGGGCCAACTTCACTAAAAATATCCTTCAACTTCTCCTCTGTTGCCTCGTAGGGGATGTTACCAACTGAATTAACAAGTTAACGTGTTATAAACATCATAATAAGTAAGTTATTTTCAACAATCACAAGTGACCTACCAAAGACTGATCTCATGGATTTATCCATGATATTTTGTTCCTCCTTTTCTTTGTTTTTATCCATTTTGATAGCTTAATTTAAATGTTACTACTTAAGAAAACAAATATCAATTGATATTAATTCAAATCACGAAATAATTAAAAGCTAACCAACAAATTAGTTAGCAAGAAAACAACACGAAAACAAATTCAGCAGAACTTAGTGATGTAAGTGATGTACGTACGAGTATCGAGTCTAGTTATTTTACACGCTCGATGAACGCAACGAGTTCAACACGCAAACCGACGAGACGTTTTTCATTTGAGTATTTATTCAACTCAAAGACTACAGTAGATTGAAATGTATGTAAAATCTGTAGACTGCTTTGTAATTTTATCCTACGAAACGAACGGTACAATTACAATTAACAACCGAACCGAATGAATAAATCGGGTGGGGTTGTATCGGTGCTTACCTTAGAGTGCTTATAGTTATAGCCGTTGATTTGAACGTGAAACGTCGATATCAGCGAGTTGCTTTTAGTATTAAGGATTAATGAAAGATAGACTTCGTTCTAAATCTTTTAATAAAAGCGAGCAGACTTTCTATAATAACGACATTAATATATTTGTGAATGATTCATTAATTTTATAGATAAGTATTAAGAAATAGACCAATTCGTTATGGTTCGGTTTTCAATCGGTTTTCGGTTCGCTGTGTATGGTAATGATTTTAAAGACATTTTACGTCAAAAAACTGAATTTCGTTGATGAGAATTTTCTATAAGATACCATCCAAATATAATTACTTAAGACTATTTACTTAAGATGTCATTTAGTAATTTTCTGGAGTATAGTAGAAACCTACAATATTTTGAATAGGTACACAGAAAAAATGATGACCGGGACGAGCCCGGCCAGAGCCTCCCCTCCGGGCGCATATGCACGCTGGGCTCACGCCCAGCTGGAGCAGCCCCCCTCTCGTGGGCCGGTCTACCTCACGACCGGCTCCTGTGTGGGATTTCGCCATCCCGCAACCAGGGCCAAGCCACCCATACGTGCGATGTGTGCGGCGCACACAGGGGCCTAAGCAAGCGTGGCGCCGGATTGTTTTTTTTAATACAACATAGTTTAAAAAAAATCCAAACCGACTAAAAAAGGCGCTTCATAGGTTTCACACACAGGCGCTTCATAGGTTTTGCACACAGGTGCTTAGGGTCGGCGCGGCCCTGCCCGCAACAGTGAACCCTATTGCGGGATTTCTGATTTCGTTAAATTCCTTTTTATTAGAAAAGATATAGGTACATTACCTCGAAGTTGGTCCCATATAAATTAAAAAGAAAAATCTTACCCTAATAGTGGTAAAAATAGTTGTGATTTTTTGGTTGCTCATAAATCAAAAATATAATAGCTAATACATAATAGCAACAAGAATATATAACATTAAAAACGTTTTAACACATTAAATTAACATTAGGTGTACGCTATACAGGGTGTTTGGTGGGTGAGTAGCTAAATGAAAATGGTGGATAGGTGAGGCTATTAGCTATTTACTTCCACTTATTAAATTGCTTTTTGGTTCAAGTTTTAGAATTTATTCGATTTTTAGGTTTTTCCTAATTATAATTAATGAAAAATAAAAATAATTTCGAAAATCCCCGATTTTGACATTAAAAGTCCAATATCTTTTTGGAACCAAAAGAAAATTATTTTAATTTAAAGCCTAATACTGTTTTATTCAGATGAAATCATAAATTAATACAAATCATCTCATATAAAGTTACAGTGGGTTCATAAACTTCGCGGAACCAGTGGGAAAAAAACCGACCCCGTGGACACGATAGTGGTGACAGGCTCAAGTCTTCCCTATAAATCTACCGCTCCAACCGGCAGGTGCGGCATTCAACATCCGGTTTGCTCGACTATCAGATCCGACCCCCGTTGGGTTTCTTGCTGGGTCTTCTCAGAGAGAGGCCCCTAAGGGAAACGGTGTTGTGGAAATGATCGCGACGCCCTGAACTGAGGTCCGCATCCAACTAGGTGGCCTTAGTAGTCGCATAGTTTGGTGAAGTTATAAAGTTTTCATATGGGCCAACAACAATCTTCAGTCGGAAAATAAAATCATTTTTTTATAAATGAGGCTAGCAAACAAGAGAAGTTTTGCCTAGTGACAAAATAGATAACACAATATGCATAGCTTTATTAGAATGTGACAGAACTTTTTAACTACATACGTAGTTTAACGGGTTTGAACCTTCCTTACCAGGCGTCTTTGAGGACTAACTTACTATTTCTGTTGAGATTTCTAATTATTTATGTTACCTACATGTTGCATATCATTATAAAGTGTATTAAATGTAGAAGTTTTAAAAAGCAAATGAAATTTTCAGACTCTTATATTTATTTATTTTTCATAGCAAAGTTGACTAAACATTTTTTTCCCACTGGTTCCACTAAGTTTATGAACGCACTGCAACTTTATATGAGATGATTTGTATTAATTTATGATTGCATCTGAATAAAACAGTATTGGGCTTTAAATTTAAATTATTTTCGTTTCGTTCCGTTAGTAAATAAAAAAAATATTGGACTTTTAATGACAAAATCGGGAATTTTCTTAAGAAAATTTTAAAATCGAATAAATTCTTAAAATTTAACTAAAATGCAATTTAATAAGTGGAAGTAAATAGCTAATAGCCTCACCTATCCACCATTGTCATTTGGCTACTCACCCTCCAAACACCCTGTATATAATAAGTACATTAATTTGCTTGTCTGGCACCGACTTATAATAACTTTAGTATGGGTACTTTACTTACATAAGTTTAACTGTTAAATTTATATTTTATATAAGGTTAATTATTTTTTTCATTTCAATTATTTAGATTATACTTTGAAATAAATCAACCGTAATCGTTATATTCGGATCGTAACGTAATAAACACATCACTACTACGTTCCCTGCTCTCCTGCTGCCTTGTAGCGAAATGGCTGGCTAAAGTTTTCTTGTGATATTTGTATCAAATCTGTGTAGTTTGGTGTGTTTTGATAACATTGCTTACAGTTTTAATATGTGTTAACGTGTGAGAAAAGTTATTAATTCATTGCACTCGGTATTACTGCTATTACGACGTTGTCCTTTGTGAGATTATTGATTGTTTCACCTGTTTCATATTGGCTCCGTAAAGATGACAAAGACACAAAATGTGTTGTAGTTTGGGAAAACACACAAAATCTATTCCATCCTTACTGAACACGAGCTTGCAAGAAGAGTACGGAATGAATATTGACAATTCTAAGGATAATTCTGAACCCTTAGAAAATATCGGCACTGTTAGTCCGCGAGAAAAGTGCAGCATGAGAGAAAAGAAGCTATCAGCTGCCACCTTGGCCGAAGGAGCCCGGCCGAAGGTCGTTACAGTTAAACATCCGGAATCAAATAAGCCAAAGCCTACTGCTAAAAAGAATAAACCCATTCAAGCTGATTTAGATGTTGTTAAAGAATTTGTACGATGCCGTGATGAGGGAGTTACGCGGTTAGATCTTAGCAAGTCATCCATCACATCTCTACCACCCAATGTAAAAGATTTAACTCATTTAGTTGAATTCTATCTGTATGGCAATAAACTTGCTGCTCTTCCAGCTGAATTTGGGTGTTTGACTAATCTCCAAACATTGGCTCTCAATGAAAATTCACTCACAAGCTTACCAGATTCATTGGCGAATTTGAAAAACTTAAAAGTGTTAGATCTTAGACACAATAAATTAAATGATGTCCCTGATGTAGTTTATGAGTTGACTTCCTTGACAACTTTATTTCTGAGATTTAACAGAATCAAGATTGTTGGGGATGGCATTGCCAATCTTACAAACCTAACAATGCTTAGTTTGAGGGAAAACAAAATTAAAGAGTTATCATCAGGGATTGGTAAACTCGTAAACTTGGTCACTTGTGATGTCTCACACAATCATTTGGAGCACTTGCCTGAAGAGATTGGGTTCTGCATCAACCTATCTACCCTGGATTTACAGCACAATGATCTACTAGATATTCCTGAGACTATTGGTAACCTCCAAGCTCTAACACGTCTGGGACTAAGGTATAATAGGCTTACTGGTATACCAGTACAGTTGAGTAATTGCAAGAATATGGATGAGTTCAATGTTGAAGGAAATTCCATCTCCCAACTTCCAGAAGGACTCTTGGCTAGTTTGAGTAACCTAACAAGTATTACTCTGTCAAGGAATTCATTTTCCAGCTACCCTACAGGAGGACCAGCTCAATTTACTAACTCATACTCTATCAATTTAGAACACAACCAAATTGATAAGATACCTTATGGTATATTTTCTAGGGCCCAAAGCCTTACAAAACTCAATATGAAGGAAAATCTGCTTACATCACTTCCACTTGACATAGGCACCTGGAAAAACATGGTGGAGCTAAATTTGGGCACCAATCAATTGACTAAACTGCCTGATGATATTCAGTGCTTGCAAAACCTGGAGGTTCTAATTTTATCCAACAATCTACTCAAGAGAGTCCCCCCAAGCATTGGCAATTTGAGAAAACTTAGAGTACTAGACTTGGAGGAAAATAAACTTGAAGTTCTGCCTAATGAAATTGGATTTCTGCATGAGCTGCAAAAATTAATTGTCCAATCAAACCAATTGACAACTCTACCCCGCTCCATTGGTCACTTGACAAATCTAACATTCTTAGGTGTTGGAGAAAACAATCTGCAGTATATACCTGAAGAGATTGGAACACTTGAAAACTTAGAGTCATTATATCTAAATGATAACTTGAACTTGTGCAATCTGCCGTTTGAGCTGGCACTTTGCGTTAGCTTGCAAATCATGAGTATTGAGAATTGTCCACTGACAGCTATTCCACCAGAGGTGGTCTCTACTGGGCCTTCTCTTGTGATTCAATACTTGAAGTCCCAGGGCCCGTATAGATCTATGTGATATGAGGAAGAAGACTGGCAGGCTGCAGGCAGTGAAACATAAATGAAGTGGAAAAATTCTTGAATAATGTCTCTATTAATCAAGATTCATTCATACTTATCAATACTTTTGAAAGATGATAACATTATCTTAAATATTTACCAATCTTTGATAAAGAAATGTATTAGGATCTTTGAAAGATTTATTTCATATCTTCTTACTTTCAAATTGCATTATCATAATGTAGTGTTTTATATTTGCTGATAAAAATAACAGTTTACAGGAACCTATTGTTAAGTGAAACTGTAATTGCTGTATATATAGAGTAGATACTTCTGCACAAACTCTAAAATGGCGAACCTTCTAAAGGCAATCGTTGAAAGGCTGCAATGCAAAAAAAATGTTTAGATACAAGTTACTGTTAAAAATGTACTTTTATAAAGGAAAAAAGCCTCAAATTATACAAATACTATTCTACCAGAGCAAAGCTATGTTAATTAATTATATGACCTTTATTTTCAAAATATCTTAAACATTACATTTCTTATTCGGTTCTTATCCATTTACGAAACAGTAGTTTAATGTTCTACTTTATAGATTGATGTTAAAATATTTTAATAGTAAGTTGATATTAACAATGCTTTGACGATCTCATGTTTACAACAGTATTTAGATAATGAAAAGGCATTATTTAAAATGTCTGGAATTAATGTGCCACTCTGATACTTAAGGCTTTGAGGATTTGAGATCAAAATGGGTCAAACAGGGATGATTAAGATTTGAGATTTATGGTTTAAACTTTAAAGTATACTCTGCATTGTTGTATTTGAATTTATATAATAGATAGACTTGACAGCTTTATAAATCGATGTGTTTCCTATGTTGCATTTAAAATATTATGACTTTGTCTAAGGCATTATAGCATTTTGCTCATGTAGTTCAAGTGTTTAGGTATAGTATACCTACATTAAATATTTGTGTATAAAGGTCTTTCTTTAACATTTGTTTCTATCTAGGTGCTCTTCTTAAATAATTTATATGTTATAATAAGTTCATCACAAACTTCCCTCTATACAAACCATAATACCTATTGTTAAATTGTACTAGTATTCCATGGCTAGTATTACATTTAAAAGTTGTGTTTGCGTGATTTACTTATCGATGTTTGAAAGCATGACAAATTTAATGTAACCCAGTTCTAGTCATGCATTTTAAGATATCACGATAAATTTTACCTACCATTGTAATCTCACTTCCAGACATGTTATAAAGTGGGAACAATGACGTGGCACACAATTACAATAATTGAAAAGTCAACTAGCTCAAATGGACTCGTATTCGTTCTGAACACTAGTTAGGATATACCCCTACACAATCCCTATATATGTTAACTGTGTGTAATTTATATTAATTTAATGAATGCCATGTAATCGTGTTAAATAAATACAAATAATGTATTATATAGTTGTTTTATTTAGCAACCAATAAGCCAAAAGAATTAGCAATATATAATTTAATAAGTTACAAATGATAGAAATTTAGGTACAATCAGTTGACCTTAAATTAATGTCTAATATTTGAGTATGTATGTACAGAGATACATAAAATATAGTAAACAAAGCAGTCTATAAAATTTACAAATAATATCTTGCATTCAAATAAATGCTTGCATTTTCCTTATAACTAAGTTTTGTCACATATAAAAATATCTTGGGACCAATGAATTAAAAAACACACACGATTAAATCACATGCTTATGAAACTTAAGTCAAAAATAAATAGCGATACTTGATAAATTTGGCACCCCATTACATCAGCGACATTCTGAAACCATGTAATAGAAAGGTACCTTCGTTTCTGAATTTTTGATTGATGGATAAGTAAATAAATCAGAAACTACAAGTTACAAAAATGTACAAGGGCCCTGTAACCAGTTATTGGTATTTTATTTTGTGATGTCAAGAAGCAGGAGAAAAATGTCTGGCCTGGTCAATTTTACATAAAGCAACATAAAAGTTTCATATTTTTTTTCTCTCTTTGCTTTGTAAACTGCAAAAAATGGCTTAAACTTAAACATGAAGTTTTTAAGAGTTGTCCACATTTATAGATCTTCTAATTCGAATCATAATCACAATATAAATTCTAAATTGTAATGCAAATTCTACACATTAAGTGTTTCTTAATTAAATATATCGTTATTTTATTGGATGTTTTCAATGCTAATCAATACAGAACATCCTTAAAACTAAAAAAAATGGATTATAAAGGTACTGCATTTATAATTAATAACTAGATTGGAGTTTTATCAATTCTGCCCTGCATTTTAGACATTTACTGAGACAAAATGTCATTTAATGTATTGCATTTTTGCCAACCTAATTATTGTATTAAAAAATGTAGAGCAGAAAAAATAACGCCCTAATATTACTGTCAGTCCTTAGGGTTGTCACATATATGTCAATATGTTATATCAAAATGTTAATCATTTGAGGTTTCATAATGCATTTATAAAAAAATAATATTCTTTCCTGAACAGTAACAATCTGTTTACAACCATTCTATATTAGAAAGAGAATAACTTAAATCCTATTTAGAAATCTTTGGTATTATATTTGTTACAATACAATTTTGTTCATACAATAATACTTAGTTGTTTTAGATGTTTTCACATTATGGCACGTAAATATGGTACAAATTTGTAATTCGAAATCTGAGTTTCTGTCAATTTTTTTTCCATACTTATATTTTGACATTATTAATTTGTATTATAGTAAAGCACAATATGTGTAAATGCTTTGAGTAACAGATCATTTTATTTTTATGTATAGCACTGTTTTGAACTATTGATGTTGGAAAAATTAAATATAACTTATTTGCAATTCATGTACAGAATATTTTTGTAATATGGTGTAAAAACATATTGTTACTGTCGTATTGAGATTCCAGCACATTCGATTATTTGTTTGTCATGTTTTACATAATTAAGCACTTTCTTTGATGTCTTTTCTGTGGCTCTGGCCGTAATACCGCCCGAACAGCTTCGTCAAATACCTATAACCAAGGATATGGATTAATTAATTTAATTGAAACTATTACAAAGATACATTGCGAATGAGTAAGCGCTCTTCGCCTGGTTTATTATTTAATTAAATGTTTGAGCAGGAGTTGAAGAAAATCTTACTTCCTATATTTAAAAAAAAATGCAAACGCCTTTGAACTTTACAGATAGCACATTATGTCCTGTTACAGTGAAATTTTCGGGGCAGGTACCTACTTGGTCTTTATACTCAAAAATTCAAGATACCAAAGGACTTTACCGTGGTATTCTACAATTATATTCTTTTTTACAACATCCTTGTTGCTTCTTTTCGTTTGAGGATATCACATACAAACAGACGGAGATGGCGAATTAGTTTTATACTAATTCCTACTTATAGTTATTCTGTTTATTAAACACTAGCTTTTACCCGCGCGGCTTCGCAGACGTTAAATTCGGAGTAAAACTCCTTTCTCTGTACTATCTATACTAATTAATATTATAAAGCTGAAGAGTTTGTTTGTTTGTTTGTTTGAACGCGCTAATCTCAGGAACTACTGGTTCGAATTGAAAAAATATTTTTATCTTAAATAGACCTTTCATCGAGGAAGGCTTTAGGCTATATAACATCACGCTGCAACTATTAGGGAGGAAGAAATATTGAAAAATGTAAAAAAAACGGGGAAAACTATACATCCATCATCATATCCTTGACCGTTGCGTGCGCTGTGAAAACGGTTCAAGATATGTATGAAAGAATCATTTCTCTTGAAATGATCTAAAAAAAAGTATATGTCTATCTTTTAAGATTAACTCACTAGAACCGTTTTTATAGTAATCAAATTTGGTCGAAATGAATGCATTATTTGTTAAGAATTGAAATAATATTAATCTTTATTGAAATAAATGTGTTATTGATTAAGGGCCGATTTTTCAATAGATAGTTAAAACGCCAGATATCGAACAGCCAGATAGCTTTAACTGAGACGAATAATAAAGTTTCAATTTTTCAATGGTCAGATAACCCTCTGCTAGCTATCCTAATGATTTTTGTGCCTAGCTTCACATCAATTCAGCAAGAAAGAGACATTCTTATATATTTTACAGTTGTTAGAAAAGGACTGTAAACTTTCAACGCATTGACAGCGGGTGTCCCAATTGACAAAAAATTTAGGTATGACATCAAGACTTGCCGTCAACTATAATACATAGATTTACTGAAAACTAGATGGAGCCCACCGAAAAAAAATACAAGTAAAAATTACAAATACAATATATTTTAACATGTGTCTGTAAACTTTGTGAAAGTATTTCTATCTTATTATACTGATTGCTAAGAATATTTTTGATGCTTTTTTAAAAAATCGATTTGGTATTTCATATACTCAGAGATACTGTATGTTACTGTATGTCGTAATAACTACTTAGTATTAAAATATAATTCTCAAAAAATCTTCATTTTGATAAGCGTATCTTTAGCAGTGTGTTATTTGTGACACGCACACATCAAACGTATTACTCCATCTAGAAATGTATACATCTGTGGTGTCAACAATAGCTTATTGCACAGTTATTCAAAATTAATCCTCTTGTGATATATGTTTTTGTCCCGTTCTGATAACTATACATTATTGTATTCAAATAAAGTAAAATATCCATGGTTTTGCAAAAAGTAAGCAAAAACTAATAAATTATCCTATATTTACATACGAATTAAAACAGAAACGTCAAACAATCAGGCAGATAACTGCTAAACTGAGGCAAAAAGAGGCAGCTAAGTTTATCAGCCAGTTATCGAGTTGTACCTTTTGTTAGAGCTTACCCGCTAATTGAAAAATTCACAACATTGCTATCCATAGAATAAGTCCTATCTGAAGGCTTAACTGACTATTAAAAAATCGCCCCTAAGAGTATTTAATTGTAAACAAAATTCTCTTTGACATCACAAGTCATCACATCAAAGTTGGCGAAAAGTATAACTCGGGAAAGATCTCAACTTACCTTATAGTATAGGGAAAGGGGTTTTACTCCGAATTTAACGCGTGCGAAGCCGTGGGCAAAAGCTAGTGTTATTATACATGTAAATCTTCCTCTTGAATCACTGTATCTATTGAAAAACCCGCATCAAAATCCGTTGCGTAGTTTTAAAGATTTAAGCATACATAGTGTAGTGATTAACATACTCGTACCTGTTTTAGTCCACGTTGCGTTAAAGCCGAGCACTCCATGTATTTGACAGCTCTAATTTTGTTAGCAAGTTTCTGCCCCTGTTCTCGCTTCAATGGAGTCATGCCTTGTTCCGAGAGGAGACTCAAAGTCTCACGGTCGTCCCGCAAGTCAATTTTAGTACCTGACAAAATAAATACTGTTTGAAGAACTAACATAAAGAAATCATTTCAAAACACGAGTGAATAGGTACCTCCTGGCATTACATCCCCATCTACATCTGTTGTGATAGAAGACAAATGTCTGCACAGTTTAACACAGTAAATATAATGTTTTTTTTTTCGGAAAGTATACTTAACTTTCTACACTCACTATTTTTTTCGGTTTCTGTTGGTAACAAAAGCTGTCATATAAGATAGAAGGAGACAAGAAATATATAACTTCTTAGATTTACGCGATTATTATTACTTGAAATTAAACTCATTTTAACGGGTTTTACGCGTTTATTTTATTATTTTTGATTTTCCGACGTTTCGGCATTTTTGCAAATGCCGTGGTCACGGGTAGACTGAGATGTTTGACGTCTTCATAGAGTTAAGTAAAAAACGATTTTTCGAATTCACCGCCATCTGTTTCGTAATTTTCTCGCATAGTCGCTCGGGTTCACGCAGTAGACGCTGACAGTGTCTTTATTTTTCTGCTTATTGGTCTGCTGGTTGTTCTTTTTTATTTTGCTAAGTATTGGATCCCACGTTGGTGACAGCTTCTAACCATCTTCTCTATTGAAGTTAGGGTGTTTTTTAATTTCAATAGTTTCTCTTACCGAGATTCTCTTTTCTCTTACTTAGATGGTTGGAAGCTGTCACCAACGTGGGATCCAATACTTAGCAAAATAAAAAAGAACAACCAGCAGACCAATAAGCAGAAAAATAAAGACACTGTCAGCGTCTACTGCGTGAACCCGAGCGACTATGCGAGAAAATTACGAAACAGATGGCGGTGAATTCGAAAAATCGTTTTTTACTTAACTCTATGAAGACGTCAAACATCTCAGTCTACCCGTGACCACGGCATTTGCAAAAATGCCGAAACGTCGGAAAATCAAAAATAATAAAATAAACGCGTAAAACCCGTTAAAATGAGTTTAATTTCAAGACAAGAAATATTCTATTTCATGTAGACGGCATAGGTAGGCATGTTAAGTGCGATTATAAATAATGGGGTAAGAATAAACAACCAAGGGAAAGCACATGCGGGGCACATACCTAACTAAGTTTCAAACTTTCACAATCTCTTTTTTCAAATAGTGACAGATAAATTTTTCATGGCAAATTTTACCTTTCCCATTGATAACAATAATAATAATAATAAACTACGTAAGAAAGATAGGTGATACTTTTTATACCTACATACACTGGTTGGATATGTGCTAGTAAGCTATACTAGGTGAATGAGTTATGAATGCATTCAGCAGTTTTAAAGTGTATTGTGTGTGGTGTTCATTTTATGGAAAAGAAGCCAGAATTGTACATTTAAAAATATATTTTTTTTACAAAATAAAACCAACATCAAATATAAACTTTACACATTAGGTATAATATCACCTTATTTATTGCCAAACCATTAACCTGCACTGAGTCAGTGTGATGAATTATGGCTCAGTCATTTTTACTATTTTAGAGGAGGTCTGTGCTCAACTAGTAAGATTTATTTATATTGTTAACTTTTCAAACTAGTTTTATAAAATTATTTTTTTATTTATAAATATTAAAGCAAGAGTGGGGGTCGACTCACTCAATTAGAATTAAACTAGATATCTGGCAGACAAAATTAGGATAATAGATCCTAATTAGTTATTTTTTTGGGGATTGATGTCATTGCCATATTGAGGTAAGCAAACACAGCACTGTGATTATATGGTTGATTCTGAATTTTACACTATTATGAAAAAAATACATAATTATATTTGCTATAGAAGGTGAATTTTCAAGCAAGCAAAAAAAAACTTCTGTGACAATATTTAATTACACCCAAAGAATACTATGTGATTATTAATATAAATGCAGTAAGTAATTGAATACAATATCAATGCTCACTTACCAACTAATATAATAGGTGCATCAGGACAGTGATGTTTGATTTCAGGATACCATTTGGAAGTTACATTTTCATATGATGAAGGGCTAAAAGAACACAACAAAACAAACACTAAGCTTTAAAATAATAAACACATAAACATTTCCTATAAGGAAAATATTTATTTAAATCTTAGTCTAGATTCATTAGTTTATCATCACAATCCTATAATTACCTTGTAACACTGAAGCAAATAAGGAAGACATCTGTCTGTGGGTAGCTGAGAGGCCTAAGCCTATCATAGTCTTCTTGTCCCGCTGTGTCCCATAGACCAAGTGATACTGCTACTCCATCCACCACCATAGGGGCTGAGTAGTTGTCAAATCTAAAACAACACAAGCATTCCTTAAACTAATAGAATCTTATTTGTATTAAAACTGTGTGACATGCGAATGAACCAGTACAAAAGGTTATTATTTGTTTACGCAGGAATTTTAAAAACAATCGGTTGTTATAGTTGTAAATATAACTTACACTGTAGGAACATATTCTCCTGGAAAACTGTCTGTGGTGTATGATATCAACATACAGGTTTTACCAACCGTACCATCCCCAACAACCACGCACTTGATAGGTCTGCCTGAAGACATCTAAAACAAAAATTATTGATAAATAAAGTCCTACCAATGACTCATGCTAATCCACCAAAACCCACAACACCAACTGTTCCACTATACCTTTAGTATGGTGGTCTATGGAATTCTTGAGATCAGATTTTTGTATTGCAAAAGGTTGAGTGAATTTAACAGATTTTTAAGTATAGAAAATTATGCTAAATCGAAATTGTAAAAAGAAATGCACAGTCCTGTGATGTGTGTGTGTGACAAACAGACAAGAATGAATGAATGAATTCTAATCGAATGACATGGGATGTCAAGGGACAATGGGATTCTGCGTGTTCTCAGAATTATATGTGCCTAAAGATTTGGACATGCCACACAATGTTTTACCCATACAAACCAAACTGGGAATTTGCAACTGGGGGAGCCATTTTGATACACAGCTAGCTATGTCATGAAATGATTTATTTGTATTTGAAACTTTTATTTAACTATTTAAGGATGTAAAATTTAGCACATAAAACTTTTTATAATAAAAAAAATATTTTGGCATTTAATGGATAATGGAGAGTCCATTTTAGTTTCGCAGATTGTTAAAATTTACCCATTTATTTATTTTTACAAATGTCTTGTCCTCTTGTTTTTATAGTCATTGGTGTTGAGTGACAGATGTCACATTGACAATTGAATGGCTATGTATACCTCTATCGATCGAGTTACTGATCGACAGTAAATTACAAAAATAAATGTATATGTTATATATTTTCAGTTTATTTTTTTAACGCAATTATAACGTGAATTTGTTACATATTATATCAAGTAAAAGTATTGATCCTCACTCAAATTTTATTTAGACTGTGTAGACGCAACGGTTTCGTCAAATGCATTGATACCCAGAGCAAAAAAAGAGCGTTACTCGCGACGCCGCCATCTTGAAAGCGTAACGTATTGTTGTCATGTTTACGTTGTGTTCTGTGAAAGCTAATTTTCTGTTTTTTCGGGTTTTAGTGCGGTAAATCCTATTTTTTTGTAACGTATTATTTTTCTTAACCTTTTTTTATTTTGCAGTGTACTTAAAAATAGTCGAAAGCCTGGTGTTTAGCTTGTTTTTAAGGTGTAATCGAATAGGCGCCAAATTAGTTACATATTTTACCGTTTACTTGTAATTTGTTATTTAGCTAGTTTTTGCCCATGTTTTGGTAATGAAATCAAGTAATAATGTATCGGTTTTGATTTCAGAAGGCATTGATGTTACTGCTGGTCGGCTAGATTGATAAATAACAATGTTTTACGCACATTTTGTGCTGGCCAAAAAAGGCCCATTGGCCAAGATTTGGCTGGCAGCTCATTGGGATAAGAAACTGACGAAAGCCCATGTATTCGAAACTAATATCGAGAAGTCTGTGGATGGTATTTTGAAGCCCAAGGTAAAAATGGCTTTGAGAACATCTGGACATCTCTTACTGGGTGTAGTAAGGATATACTCAAGAAAAGCAAAGTACTTACTGCAAGACTGCAATGAAGCTTTCGTCAAAATTAAGGTATGTGATGATTAATGTCTTCTACATATAATACCATACTAACCAAAAATATTTAACGAATACAATTTTTAGATGGCCTTTAGGCCTGGTATGGTTGACTTGCCAGAGGAACATCGAGAGGCTGCAATGAATGCCATCACCCTTCCTGAAGTATTTCATGATTTCGATACAGCAATGCCTGAACTTAAGTAAGTTTCTTCAGAATTCAAGCTTTTATGTGAATTTAACAACTAGCTATACTAGAATCTCTATGTTTTTTTCTAAATTATAATATTTTATTGCAGTGAAGTAGATATTGAAGCTCAGTTTTCACTTAACCAGTCAAGGGCTGAGGAGATTACCATGAGAGAGGACTATGGTTCCTTAAACTTGGTAACTCATGATGATGGCTTTGGAGACATGGGTTTTGACACTGATAACCCAGATATTATGCGAGAAGCTATCAATGATGGGGGTCTGGAACAGGTTATTTATTCAAATGACATCAATTGTTCTTTATTAGTATACAAAAAGAGCCCACAGTAACTCACATTTCCCTTTTAGAGTAATTTGCTGTTTGCTGACGGGTCATCATTGGAACTGGGTAAAGACCCTGGAGTTCCGAGCACAAGTTCAGCAGGAGTGCCCACACTGGCTCCATCTCATGAACGTGAGATGGAGGCTGCACCTCATGCACCTATGGATGATGGGTTTGGTGGCACCATTGGAGATGTTGGCGATTTTGGACGTAAGTTTTTTTACCTATATGTTAATGTTAATAAATATATTTTTTTAAGTTTGTCTTTTGTTATCATGTAAAAGTGATTTGATGCAGAGAACTTGTACAATTATTTAAGCTACAAAGTTTTAAGAAAACTTGAAATTTTAAAACACCTTATAAATGTACTAAACAAAAAAACTTTTTTCTAATTAATGCACCTTTTAACTTTTAACTGTATAAACTATGTTTTTCCAGTTTAATTTTAGTTAAAATCTACCTTTACGGATTAATATTGGTTTACTCACATAAATTAACAATATTTTATTGTACAAAATTACCTATAAACATTGTTTATTTACTAACCAACGATCACTACACTAATTTATAAATAAGTTTATTTTTTTGTAATATGTCTGGAACTGCTGAACCAATTTCCAACCTTCTTATACCAGTTAAAAACTATGTTATTGGGGAATGACTTAGACATTTATATTAAATTTATTAATAAGACTATAAATTTTTTAACCACTCCAGAGTAACTGCTGAATTATCGTCTTAATATCTTATTAATATGGCAATTTTTTCTTCAGATGCTGGTGGTCTGTTTGAGGGTGATTTGTTTGGGGAGGTGTCCGCCTCTGGTGGTGGAGCCTCCACACACCTCCCTGGACCCTCGGAACAGACCCAGTCATTGCAGGTAATGAACCCAATTCTCAAGTAATTTCAAAAATAGTTTTCCGAGTATTTATCGTGTCAAATTCAAAGGTATAAATCGCGTATGAATTATTTTCTTAAAATCTTTGATTAGTATCAAGAAAGAGTCACACATTGCAAAATAATTAAACGATTACAATATGCTAACTTTGTCAGGCTAGTTTGCGTGAAAGTTTCGTCCGTGTTGCGAAAAACGCGGCGTGACAAGTCTATCCAGACATTAATAAGAGATTATTTTCTAAGCTATGGTATCCTTTCCTTGCAATTGTTTTTTTTAATGTTTCCAAAGTTCCCAGTATGATTAATTTCATCTTGATACCCAAGCCTATACATTGTATTAACATTTAACAATAAATTCTATCAACACAGGCGGAGATAGAAGCGGCGGGCGTGGGCGCGGCGGAGGCCGGCGAGACTAACGCCCCCGACTCAGACGATGATATGGGGGATCATTACGATGCTGGGAATTCACCGCAACACAGGTATGCAAGTTAAATTAGCTAATTAGTTAAATAATAAAATTAAAAAACTTTATGAATGAGATTGAGATTTGAGGTGGAATTCTAGACAGTTGAAAATCAAACTTACTGTTATAAAAGGTAATGTGGATGAAAGCTTTGATGATGTTGTGTACCTGTATCAGAAGATATGTTTCTTCTAAACATCTGTATACAAAATCTTTAACAAGTGATTATTTAGAATTTTTTGGAACTTATTGCTCTAAGAAATTTCTATTGTTTGTCACTATCTCCTATACTTATAGACAAAAGATATTCTTAAAGCACAAATACAATCATTGTGAAGATATAGATACTGGAAAAAAAAGCATTTTAAATGCGAAACTAAAAGTAAAATCTCTACAATCATTGTTTTAACATAATTTTCACTTTTTACTCAAGTACACCTTTTATACCTAGCCATTTTTTTAAGTAAAAAATATAACAAACACCCCCATCCATCATTACAACCCCTATTCTGTATGTAGTTGGGGCGGCTCCCCCCCGCACGAGGCGGCGGCGGCGGAGGCGGAACTAATGCCGCCCCCCGCCGCCCCCAGACCACCCTCCGTTAGACCTATGGTAAGAAACATTAAATATATAGCGCTAAAAATACCAATGTTATACCTTGTTACCTACCTATATCTGGCAAATAAAGATTTTTGATTATGATTATGATTAAAACATAATATATGTAATTAGAACTTTCCTACTTTAAACTATAAAAATCCAACTTTGATACTAGCCAATTTTAAAATCAAATAAGAAAAAAAGTTAAATACATAGGTAAAATTTCGACGGCAGTAATGGAATTTAACTTGTTTACCTGGTAACTTTAAGTTGAGGATATTGTATAGAACTCTTATTAAAAATATTATCTTTAAAACTGTTAAAACACATCCTTTGAAAGTACACTTCTTAACAAACCTCATCTCAACTAAGATTTATATATAAATATTGTCAAGTTACATTGAATTAATAACCAACAGGAGGTAGATCCAGTTCTAGAAGAGCCAGCAGTTCAATCAGAGCCGGTGGCAGACAGCACCACATTATTGCATAATGATGAGGAATCGTTCGCGTTGGCGCCTGTTGACGCTACTGTACTTAAAGGTAAGTTGTATGATGGTGATATAGGACTAAATAAAACTATAAACATTACAATCACTTAGATAGCAATAGTATAAGATAAGACATAGACGCGTTTCATTAATCATTTTAGTCCTGTCAAAATAAATTTTTCGTGCAATATGACACGGCGCAAGCAAGCCCCCATAGAGCATTTCATACAATTTTAATAATAAAAAAATACAGATAAATTTGTCTTACTAAATTTAGTCCACATCATTATGTACCTATAAGCAAGACGGACGAATATTTCATTTTCATTCAGAGCGTTTTCAAAATCGGAGCCAACATCGGGAGATATACTCGATAAACCATCTTCAATATCTATTTTATTCCAGGAATAACAAAGGCCAAGAGAAAACGCAAGCTAATCGTGGACGAAGTCAAGAACATATCAGGTGAAGAGATGAAGAACCAACTAAGTAATACATCAGATATTGTAACTACTCTGGACTTGGCGCCGCCTACTAGAAGACTGATGCATTGGAAGGAAACTGGTGGCGTTGAGAAACTGTTTACATTGCCGGCCAGACAGATACCCTCGAAAATACTGTTTAAGGTAAAATACTTATTTTTTATTGTTTTTTTTTACTTTTGTCTCAGTATGACTTGTCTAGTATCTAAACCCATTTAAAAACTACATAGTTAGCTATTTCTGTTAAATATTACATACTTCAGTAACAGGTCATCTAAAAGCGATTGTCATTTACAGTGGCCCTTTATTATTCCTCATGTATAAAAGTATAGAGAAACCTACCTTTCATTAACGAATAGGCATGATGACTGTGAATAAAATACACAAAAATTATGCTACCATCTAATGAAACGTAAATAAAATATTAAAAAATAACAAGGTATTATTATAATTAAAGCGAGATTAATTAATATTTTTAAAAAATAAATCTACAAAATACTACAGTCCGCCATGATATTCTGAACGCCAATCAGAGCGAATGACGTCACTATTGAGCATGGTTCCCAACTTAGGGGTTTTCCCCCCAAATTTAGGGGGTAAATTAGTGGGATGGGATTTTTTTTTATTTTGTTTTTATTCTAAAAATTAACAATTTAGTTTTTTCTTATTGCTTTTTTAAAAATAGTCAGAAAAATAATTTATTTTTACTAAAATAATCGGTTATAGATATTATACGACCGTGCAGATTCCTTCTAAATCTTGAAAAAAAGAAGTTGGTAGATCTACCTACTTTTCGAATTGAGTTTGGTCAGAAACTACCAACTTTTAGAGTCGTACGGAAGGATTTATAAAAATTCGAGTTGGTAACACTGCTCAAGAGTGACGTCAAAATTGACGCCATGACACTTTGGAGCGTTTTGGTGGGAATTTTAAACATAAAATTTTAAATTGATTTTTTTCATATAAATCATGCTTTTTTTTCCGAAATATGATATTTTTTACAATAAGTATATATTTCTGAATATGATACAACAGTTTTTCAAAATCTGTCATCATGCCTATTATTTTTTTCATAATTTTAAAATTTGACAGATTAGAAGGATGTTAAAACTTAAATTCTTACACTTCACTATATTTTTATATTTGATTTCTTCTTAATATATCAATTTTCTCATGAACCTACTACCTGTAACCTAACCTAACCAAACACCATAACTATCATCCAACAGAAATACCAGCGCAACATGGCCCTATGCAGCGAGCCCGAAGAGCCGGAGCCTGCTGTAGCCAAGTCTCCGGAGCCTGAAGTGGTGAGACGGACCAGGAAGCGAAGACACGATGATGTGAGATATATTTTATAGCTTACTTTTTTAGATACTTTGAGGCTTTATTTAGATGTAAAAGGTAAGCCGCAAATTAAAATAAAGCCTTTTGGGTAAGCTGAACAACAATTACAGTTCCAGAAAATTTACTAGTCATATTATGCATCTATTATCATAATATTCGAATTTAATGGGAAATTCTAAAATCACATTTATGTACCAAAGTATCAATCAAGAAAAAAACCCGATGTGAGACAGATACACTCAAGGGAATATCTTTATCATTCGTATGAAACAGTCTAAACTTTTAGAAATTAACTGACCTTATAACATGAATAAAAACCTGAATGGTATCGTTTTTTGTATGTGTTTTATAGAGCTTACAACATGAAGCTCAACTGGCGACTTCTGAGTTGGAACCGCCTACGCCCGTGCCACAGGATTATGAACCTTCTGTCGGTAAGTTAAAACTGATTTTCATATTTCTCGCACTGGTTATGGTGATCGCAAAATTCTATTGTAATAACATTTTATTCTCATATCTACAAAAAATAAAAAAATAAATCATCACGCAAAAGTAAAATGATTGAACTGTCTGCCGAAATGTGCCTACGCATGTCCATTGTAAATATACAAATCAAATTAAAAACATACGAGACTAGTATATTCTTCTGCATCAAGGGTTCTAAATTGCTTACTTTACACAACATGGAAGATCGAAAATGTTCATAGAAATTGTCTCACTTTGAAAACATTTGAAAAGTTTTTCTTTGAAAATAAACAGTAATTTAATCTTCCATGTTGTGGGTAAATATGACAGTCATGTTAAAACAGATTCTATTTTCTTCCACTCATTGCAACCGTAACCTCAATGCTGATTTTAATTGACCATGTTACAGAACCAAAGCACATAAGTGTTATTCATTAATTATAAAATGTAAAAAAATACATAGTGATGAAAGATTTTAATAAGCTAAACTAACTAAATTTTATGTTGTGTAAACAAACAAGATACACACACAAAACGTTAAATTCTGACTGGTGGATTAAATTAGTCCAAAATAAAGCCCCAATTGGTGGAATAAGCTTTTAAAACGGAAAGCATCATTGACCCCGATTCCGAAAACACTCTAAAACTAAATTTAAAATAACGCTGTCACTTTCTCATACTCTGTATTAGAAAAAGACAGGTACATTGGTTTCACTACATTTAGTCCACATCATTGTAAAATTAGACGAAATGCGCTGACGACGAGTCTAAGCTTGCTTGCGCTGTGTCGAAATGCACGCAAATTTTAGTTTGACAGGACTAAAATGCTTACCCATCTCTTTCTTATACTATTGCTGAGTAAGTGATAGCAATATTTTTAGTTTAATTTAGAGAGTCTTAATGTAGAATCGGCACCAGTGATGAAAGATTTGAATAAGCTAAACTAACACTCTCTAAAACTAAATTTAAAATATCGCTGTCACTTTCTCATACTCTGTATTAGAAAAAGACAGGTACATTGGTTTCACTAAATTTAGTCCACATCATTGTAAAATTGAACAAAATGCGTTGAGGATTAGACAAAAATTGCCTTCGCCGTGTCGTAATGCACGTACATTTTACTTTGACAGGAGTAAAATGATTACCTCTCTCTGTCTTATACTATTGATGAGTAAGTGACGGCGGTAGTTTTAGTTTAGTTTAGAGAGTGTTTTCAGAATCGGGGCCATCTTTTACGTTGACGGTCCTCGATCACTTTTTAACTAGATTCAATAACGCGGCATTCTCTTACATTATTTGCTTTAGTTCTGTAACATACGCTTCATAAACATAACATGTTCATAATTCTAAACATCATTTCACTAACATTGTGTGGTGGCTGGCACGGTAGAAGCAGATCGGACGGCCGAGCCGCTCACCCCACGACCTGATTTGGATATAGAACCGCCAACACCAGGTAAAATAACTTGTTTTTAAAGAAAGATTTGTTTATTTTTATTTTTTTGTAAATTTGTAAGAAGGCATGTAAAATAAATGTAACGCCATCTAGATGTGAAAAGCGTACATTTTACGCATGCAGAACTGCGGGCGAAACCTCGTTTCAGTCAGAAATTATAAGAGAATTGATATATTATAATAAAATCATTATAGACAGGCAACTAAACTAGACAAAACCTTTACGTGACTCGATTTTGAAAGTAATATTTTACAAGTCATTTAGAGTTATTCATTTTTGTTACTTAAAAGCCGCTGAAAAGCCGTACCAGAAGTAATTAAATTGCAACAATTAGCCTGTTTATAATAAACTAGTGGCTGCCCGCAACTCCGTTCGCGTGAAAGTCGGTTTCCCATGGGAATAAGAAGTTTTCCCGCAGTAAAAAGTACCCTATATGTTATTCTGCTTTATAACCTATATTACTGCAAAGTTTCATCCAAATCCATCCAGTAGTTTTTACGTGAAAGAGTAACAAACATCCATCCATCCATCCTCACAAACTTTCACGTTTATAATATTAAGTAGGATTAATTATTCTTAAATCTGAACATATATTTGCTATCAGTAGGCATGCTGGGGTCTCTGGGCGCGCCGCTGACTCCGGGCACATTGCTACAAGGAGGCCTCACTCCGGGACCGCTCACCAATTCTGCGCTAACGCCAGGTATGGATCCAATTAACTAACATATAATACAGATTGATTATTTAATCCTTATTGGGCAGATAAGAAATCTGCTGTAATATTACTATAACTAAATAAATTGACTTAATCCTTATTAAGCAGATAAGAAATCTGCTTTAATATTACTATAACTAAATAAATTGACAAATGTATAGAAGCAAATCACTTAAAAATGCTGCGCCAATGTTTATAATGTCAAGTGTCAGGATTAGTGTCATATGAAAAGGTTAAAAGCTTTTACGGAAAAGTTGAAAGTTTTCGTTTTAAATATGCATTTAAATAATGAGACATTAAAAATGAAATTGCCACAAATATGAATGTGTGTTAAGGTTAAGATTTCTTCCATCATTCAATCCTTTACATCTTAAAACTATATATTTCCATAGTTCTACACACTGCTTAAATAAGTTTTGACGAAATATCATAATATTCTGTTATTCTTATTCAATACTTTTTGATAACTTCGATTCATTAGTACAAATGCATACCCAGTGCTTACTTATGTAAAATTCTTTAGGTGGTCTTCAACACGGTGGTATGACACCGGCTGGTATCCACGGCGACCACTCCGACCTCGGCCTCGCCGGCGGAATGACGCCCGGAGGAATGACGCCCGGTGGACTGCAGCACGGGGGAATGACGCCGCTGGGACTGGACGGTGGAATGACGCCCGCGGGACTGCAGCACGGAGGAATGACGCCCGCGGGATTGCAACACGGGGGAATGACGCCGGGTAAGAATCGACGCGAGATGAAAAGATACTGTAGCATATGACATATAACAGAGTAGTCTAGTGATCGGTTTGTTTACACGAAAAGTAGGATATAAATTCGTGAATAGCTCGCTGCTTTTAAGCACGATACCAATTATAGGAATACTTTTACTAACTTAGGTACTTATATTTGTCATGACTCTTTCAGGTGGTCTAGATCACGGCGGTATGACCCCAGCAGGTCTAGCGCACGGCGGCATGACCCCCGCGGGGCTGGGGCACGGAGGAATGACCCCCGCGGGACTGGGTCACGGGGGCATGACCCCGGCCGGGCTAGGCCACGGGGGAATGACCCCGGCCGGGCTAGGCCACGGGGGAATGACCCCGGCTGGATTACAGCACGGTGGAATGACGCCTTCAGGTTTGTTTTTTATTCCTATTTAGAAGTTTCATTACGTCAATTATTTATAGGTTTTCACAAGTACGATAGTGCAAACCTTATGTCTAGTATGCTTCAATTATAATATTGATTGCTTATTTTGATGTTGATTGCTAAAAGATTTCTAATACCATAGTCTTAAGTAGGCATTTTTAATACATGCACTAACTGCTAGCCCTAAACTAACTTATTTTTCCTTGCAGGACTACAACACGGCGCGTTACTATCGCACCACAGCCTGGACCAGATGCCGATGATGCCACAGATGGGTGCCTCTGAACATACTTCGCTATTGACGCGGTCTGTCGCCAACACGCAGCCGCACGAAATGCCGTTGGATTCATTGCATGACCCGCATCATGATTTCCAGGTATGAACCGTCATGTTTTTTATAACGAGTGTAAAAAGACCACTTCCGAAGCCTGAAACCATGTATTCTGGAGTCTCAATAGTAACTAAATTCACTAACAGTATACCCAGAAAACCCAATTTAATAAAGTTATTATGGTTTGAAAAGTTGTATTCGCCGCTTGAAATCATCGCTCACGCATCAACTGTTGGTTCAAGTGCGATTATTTACATTGCAAATGAAATTAAACCCTATTTAATTTGAAATCATCGCAAATCTGATAGTATAAATACAATTTTGTACATTACGTAAAAAAAAAATGTTAATCATAAAATCATTTTTTTTTGCTCAAAACGTAACTAGTACCCTTGCAGCAATGCCCAGTTTTAAATTACACCTCGTATAAAATTTACTGAAATGGCTAATCAAAGGATTTTTGTAAGAAAAAAAGAAATAATTGAATGTGGTATTTGTTTTACAGAGTGGTATGCAAATGACAAATCTCGGTTATGACGATCAGCACGGACACCATAGTCCACAGCATGACTACGACTTACCACTTAGTGCAGAAAATGTAAGTAAACTTTGTTACCAAAAAAACATTTTCGTTCAAAAAAAAAAAAAAATAGTTATTCTGTAATATTATTAATGCGACATGTTTTTGTCTGCATTTTCCGCTTTCACGTTATAATGGCTGAACCGATTTTAATTAATATTGGAATCGAGATAGTTCGATATTCTGGGAAAAAAATAGAATATTTTTTACTGCGGGAATATGCTTCATTCCTACGGTTGAAACTGCAGTGTAGAAAGCTAGTTTACTATAAAGACTTCTCACTAAGTGATGTACCTATCAAGCTATAGATCGCTCAACTTGGGCTACCTATACCTTACTAGTGGCCGCCCGCGACTCCGTTCGCATGGAAGTCGGTATCCCGTGGGAATGAGAAGTTTTCCCGCGGTAAAAATTACCCTATGTGTTATTCTGTTGTATAACCTATATTACTGCAAAGTTTCATCCAAATCCGTCCAGCAGTTTTTACGTGAAAGAGTAACAAACATCCGTACATCCTCACATACTTACAAACTTTCACATTTATAATAATAGTAGGATTATAATATTAGTAGGATTTGAAACGCAAATCACATTTTTACACACCACTCTGTACAATCCAGCCCGAGGAAGGCGAGCGCGAGGCGGGCGAGACAGACGAGCAGTTCGAGGAGCGCGTGCTCAACAGACGGGCGGCGCAGCTGTTCGCCGTCATGAAGCCGAAACTAGAGACCGGGCTGGCGCTCGGGTTCCTGGAACTCGCGCCCCGGCATAACAATAGGAAACAGGTATGGGGGATTTACTAGAGGAAAGAGTTAAATGATAACAAAAACTAACCATTATTGCCTGTTACTTAAGAAAGTTTCATAATACTCTATTCTGTAAAAAAAGAGCAGATGCATGGGGTTCTCAGAGGCATATTTTTATTGTTTTTATGAAGGGAGAATCTTGAAATAGATAATAAATAAAGTATCTTTCAATGTCTTTACCTAAATAACAGGTTGGATAAAACTACACAAGGCTAAATCAAAACTTTTGTTTGAAGATGCTTGTCATTACAATGGGCGCTCATTTTCTGCAGTTTCTTGAGCTAATCTTAATTTTTTTTTGAATTTCAGGTGGCACAGAAATTCTACAGTTTACTTGTCCTCAAAAAATACCAAGTGTTAAAATTAGAACAGGACGAATCGTACGGACCCATCACTATAACAAAGGGTGTTCAATTTGAAACAGAAGCCATTTAGATGAAATGTTACAATATTGTTTTGTAAATTAAAATAGTTCATACAAAGAGGATATAAAATGGTTAGACATTTTAGCTATACGATAGGAAGGTTACAGTGGGATTAGTTTGAGCCAAAAATATTGAATAAGTGGACTCTTTGAATCGAGTTCGTGAAAACGTCAATAATTTTTAACTATGGACCAAATTCACTTACAATATTGATCTCATGCAAGATTTGAAATCACAAGATTTTTGTCAGAATTCCGTTTTGATGGACTCGACTCAATAGTGCGGTATAGAATATGGGAATCAAGAAAAGTAGAAAAATGCCTTAATTTGTGTTGCTCCTAGGTTAAGTTATATGTATTGTAAAAAGGTTAAAGATCTTTAGTTTTCATTTATAAAGAAAAGTATTCATACATTGTTTTTTGACTTTGAATCACCATAAATTATGTAAGCAAGTAATTTAATAGTGTTAAGTTGTAACTTTATACATGCAAAATTATTTATAGTTCCAAGTAAATAGACAACTTATGTTGTGCCTTGTATTTCTTTATATAACTACTTAGTGTTGTGTAAGATTATTCTAAGTTGCAATAGGATAATTACCAGATTATAACATTTTGTTACATAGATCAAAGTAATATAAGTCAAATTATGTACAAGTTTTACATAAAGCTTTACAATTAATGTGGAATTTTGAATGCTGTTATTATATAAGCTATGATTTCGTTTTTGTGTGTGTGAATGAGTTATTTCATACATTTATATTTAAAAGTTAATAAGTTTGTACAGCTCTATCAACTATTAGTATTATTGAAGATTTATTTCAAATCCTCAGTAGTACCGATTTTTCGAAAGAGCTACAAAATGAATACACACAGACTTTTTGTTTGTATGCATTTTGATTTTATTTCCCGACTGCGTCGAAAGAGGTTAATGTTTTTCTGACCTTTGTTAGCATTAAAAATGCCTCCCAGTTTCAGTTGCATCCATGTACCTAAATATGATCTAAGAAAGTATCTCCCATCCCTCAAGAAACCTGGAGGTAGTTGCTTAGGTAAACTTTGTCCACTCATTGCAATAAAATTGTTGATTAAAATATTGTGTTCATTATTTTGTATTTATAACTCACTTATCAATTTTAGCCTGTCAATTGTGCCTTGCAAAATGTTTAAGACTTTAGTATCTGGTTGGAAAAGTAGATTTGGGCAATATATGCTGTTGGTAGAAGCACAGACCTCCATCGCAGTTTGGATGATAGCCCCATAATCTAATCAACATTGATATATTACACCCCCTAAATAAGTATCTATAGTAGGGGAGCCCACGATGCTAAAATTGTGTCTACTTGACCTTCTACCGAAGGACCCATTGCGTTTCAAAATATTATAGAGTCACTCGTGGTCGTCCGCGACTCGGTTCGCGTGGAAGTCGGTTTCCCATGGGAATGAGAAATTTTCCCGCGGTAATAAGTAGGTACCCTATGTGTTATTCTGATGTATATCCTATATTACTGTAAAGTTTCATCCAAATCCGTCCAGTAGTTTTTACGTGAAAGAGTAACAAACATCCATACATACTCAAAAACTCACGTTTATAATATTGGTAGGATAAGTAAATATCGTTCCTGTAGTGTAAAACGTAACTTAACAAATATTAAATTATTAGATACTTTTAAATACCTATGTGGCCTCTTATCACAAAATTTTCAACTTCCTGTTCTATTGAAAAGCTTTCGTCCGACACTCCTAATTGTAAAACATAAAAATACGATTCAAAAGTGAGGAACATAATTAAGTTTGGAAATACTCGGCATTGACATATTTAGTCACTTTTACGTCCTCTAGGGGCGCTACCATTCGATACCTAGTTATTCGGGGATTAGGCTACTGTACTGTACCTCAGTAATAACCTTCGCTGTCTGTCTTCCGGCTATATGGTTAGACAGCTGAAATTCGCACAGATGCTTTATTTCCTTTATCGCTATGACAAATACCAAAACATAATAAAAAATTTAAGCGGACTCCCCAATACACAACCTACGTGATTAGCATTTTTTTATAATGGTACGGCCGGAATCCTTCGTGCGCGAGTCTAGCTCATTATTGTTCAATAGTTTGATCATAAAATGCGCCTGTTAAGCATTTATTAATAGCAAAGGTAGGTACATAGTACTTTGCATTACCTACTGCCGTACTTCTTTGTGTACCTTATGGTGTTTCAAGCTTGGCAATTTATAAAATACTAGTGGCCGCCCGCGACTCCGTTCGCGTGGAAGTCGGTTTCCCGTGGGAATGAGAAGTTTTCCCGCGGTAAAAAGTACCCTGTGTTATTCTGATGTATAACCTATATTACTGCAAAGTTTTATCTAAAAAATAAGTTAATTAATTTTAAAAAATAAGTTTTTACGTGAAAGTGTAACAAACATCCATACATCCTCACAAACTTTCAGATTTATAATATTAGTAGGATTGGTAAATGCCTACCAACGTTCATGCGGAAGCACGGTTGTTTCCTATTTTATTTTTACAGAAACATGCCGTGTCGGCACTTTCATGATGAAGGTACTGTTAAAAAAATTACCTAACTAGCAGAGACCTATGTTTAACTATAAACCTCCCTCTTGCATATTATGAATAAGAGTCCTACATAATTTAATAGGTTGATAAAATAATTAATTGATAAGGCTGTTTGAGGTTGGTTTGTATCATTTAATCGCCCTAAAAATACAATACAGGTGCCGACATTCTCGATATCGATACACGCAAAGTCGATGACAATACTAACACGCAACTTCACTTCACTGGCAAAACAATATCATCACCGGCTTTTACAAATATCTTATGAGACTATTGATAACATGATCAAAAATAAACAGTCTACAAACAGGAATCGAAATAACATTAGCTTTTGTGTACTGTTTACATACAATATTTATTTGCATTATTGTATACTACATAATTAAATAGATTGCATTCCTGATGACACACACTTTTACACTTGAGTTCTTTCATCACTGATGAGGTTTCAACTCTGATTCCAAGTTTTTGCTCGATGTTGTTACTGAAACCCCATTATATGAGATGGCAGTAGTAGTGTTCTTAACTTAAGTAGCTTAGAAAGCGAACAACAGCAGGAAAGCCATCATAAGACAGAAGAGACCCATAGCCTCAGACAGAGCGAAACCCAAAATGGCGTATGAGAACAGTTGCTGCTTGAGGGAAGGGTTCCTGGCGTAACCGATGATGAGGGATCCGAAGACTGTACCGATACCAGCCCCTGAAAAATAAAAAAAAGATAAGTCTCACGTAAATTAAATGCAAAAGTGAATGACAGATTTCTACAAAACAATACACATTAATAATTGGCAAAAAAATAAATAAGAAAGAACATCATGATTATTTTCGTGACTTCAGTATATACTTACACAAAATGAAATGTAACTTACCGGGTTAAGTACAAATAGATGAATAGTACTAAAGTGCAAACAACATCAAAAATGCAATCATCAAACAAAAAAGTCCCATTGCTTCAGATAGTGCAAAGCCAAGGATAGCATATGAAAATATTTGCTGTTTTAATGATGGGTTCCGTGCATAGCCTATGATTAAACAACCAAACACCACCCCAATACCAATTCCTGTAGGATTATGAAAGTTATTAGTAAATGAGTATAGGGAAAATTCACTTGCTTCAAGTACTTGTAAGTTTATCCCATTACATAATTGCAAATAAGTACACTGTGTTATGTAAGCTTGAAACAAGTGAACCAACAAACCAAAATTTAATCACATGAGCATGCTAAGGGTTAGTGTAAAAACAAAAAGGAAGGCAATTCATGCATACAGAGAATGAGTACATGCTTATAAAAAAACGAATCTTACCAGATCCTGCTACTCCTACTGTCGCTGCACCAGCACCAATGAATTTAGCTGCTGAATCAATATCCTTTGTAACAGATGTGGTTTGGAAGCTGCGGACTGCAGATAACTGTGCAGGTGCCATGGGCACCATTTGTGTCTGGCTGGGAACTGCAGCCAGTGGCCTTACAAGGGCTGTGTTGCAGAAAAGCTGGAAATAATAATAAATAGCAACTTTTAGATAAATCTAGTAAAACACAGGAATTTATGTTCATATGCAAGCTAAACTCATAGATAAGTTATCAGAAATAACCTATGAAGTCAGATTTTACTGTTATCTAATTCACAGTAGGTGATCAGCTGATTATGTAATTTCTTCAATTACCAAATAAATTTCAAGCAAGGATTCAAATTCTTAAATTCTCTTCTTCAAAGAATTCAGCCATAGAAGTTTTATGAGAAACAGGTTATAATAGTACCAAACAAAAACTTGAGCAGTTAAGACACCAATCATCAATATCGGATTTTTAAACTATCAATTCATAACTCATATAATTAATAACACTGTAAGATAGACGTTAAGTAGGCACTTTATACTTACAGCAGACCTAGCTGCAGGGGCGATCAATCTAGCGGCAGACAGCATTTTGGTTTCTAGGTGCAGACGACAACTGAAAAAGTTATAATTCACTGTTAATACGCGTACTATAAGGGCTTCAACGCTAGTTAGTAGTAGTAGTCGTATTGAATGCGACTATAATCTCTTGCACTAAGGGGATCTTCACTCAAAATACAGTTTGACCGACCGCAGACATAGGTTACGTAACTGGTAACGATCTATCTATGTAACGAAGGCGGTAACCTCATAAAATCACTTTACGGGAAACTAATGAATTAAAACAGTATCGACTCGATTAACCACTGCATACTCTAATGACTACATATTTACAGCAATTTGCCGAGCACCGACAGAAAATGGCCGATACACAGAACTATGGAAAATTCTATGTAATTTCACGTACTCACGAAAAAATATATCCACTGACACACACAACACCCTCAAATACGATGAAATCGTCACTTTTTATAAAAGGATGGCATAAATTATTAACACTTTTTCACGATTTATTCTTCATGTATTTTTCCGAAGATCCACTTACTTACCAAAGAACACCGAGAAGCAGGAGACCGGCCTTTGGAATGTTCAATTTCGGAGTGCCAAAGTGAAGCAGATTATGAATCCCGTGCAGTCATTGGTTGACGCAAACCACTTTCCGGTTGGTGCAGCCAACTCTAGCCAACTATTGATCAATGCGCAAAGTGAAGTTTCAAACACATTTTAATAATTTTATTTAGCCGACAGTTACTTTTTCTTAACTCTTAAAATAATAAAAATAATATTTTAAGAATCTCGCACTATCGAATAATTTAAATAATGCAAATACTGTAAAATAAAACAATCAGAAAAAAAAAGTAAAACGGATGTCAGTAGTTTTTATTTTGACTAGTGCAAATACCTCGGACGACATGGCCGTCTTCATGATAAACATCTGTAAATTTAATGGCTGTGGCATAACATTTCCAAGACTTCCGGACCTAATTGAACACATTGAGGACGTTCATATAGGTAATTATTAAAATTATAGCATAAATAAGCCGTTAGCATAAGATTCTGTGATTCAAATATACACCTATCCCACCTTCATCATACGTCTTATCAATGTCGAAATGTTGTCATTACTGTGTGCGTAATTAAAAATATTGCGGGAATTTTGTATTATTTAGGTATTACTTCTTTTGGTTGTGCTTTCTTTAGCACCCCTTAATTTTATTTAAAATAAGGATTTGCAGGAATATGTGTTAAAATACATGTAAACAAAATCAGCTGTTTTAAGTAAACATCTGATAAAAAAAATTATCCTAGGAAATATTTTATTTTGTTTTAGACTATGATCCTGCAGTAGTAGAACAGAAAGAAGCTTCACAACCGGCATGTATTCCTTTGAGTTATGTATTGAAATTTTTTACGGAAGCTTCAAGACGGGAATTCCAAAATATGCCTCCTTTACCTGACCCTCGTAAGCGGCTTATGAGCGCCCCTAAGACTCCGTCAGTAAGAAGCAGTACTCCAACGGGTAATTATTTAATTTATTTTAAAACAACTTGAAAAATAATTCAATTTACAATTTGACTTGTTTGGATTGAAACTTGAAATCTTTTACTGGGTAGAATAAAATAGCTAGAAAAATATATTCCAGGCAGCGAAATGGATGATGATGAGCTTATGAGTCCGTCTGAAGACAGCAATGACTCTTGGACCACAGTGGAAGAATACAGCTCTGAATATATACTCCGATATGGAATTAGGTCAGCATTTTACATTAAGAGTTAACATTAACAGTTTGTTTTTAAAAGTTTAGTTTGTGATCTTTTGAAGTGTTGAAAGAAGTAATGTAGGTGTTAGATTTTTATTTTGGTCATGGTACAAAGCAAAAATGACTGAATACAAATAAAAATAAATGTAGTACTTATCATATTTAAAGATAATATAATAAGACTTAGGAATATTTTTGCATCATATTAACTGTTTTAATTTTTATTTATTTATTATTTTGTTTAGACTAAATCCTAGTGCTGCATCTGGAGCATTGGGCCCGGCTGCCAAAGAGAAGCCATTTGCATGCCCTGTGCCTGGCTGTAAGAAGCGGTATAAAAATGTTAATGGCATAAAGTACCATTCTAAAAATGGCCACAAAAAGGATGGAAAGTAAGTAATATCTGCATTATTGCCTTAATTTTTTTTTATTGAAACTTATTTAGACAAAGTGCGATTCAGTGGTAGGTTTTTAAAATAGTTTTAAATTTTATTTGATCAGAAAATATGGAATGTTGGCAGCACTTGACCATAACAAAAAAGCGTATACTGCGCCGAAAAAACGTATGACGGCACAGGAATATTTTTGGAAGAAATGGGTACTATTGTCACATTATAGTAAAAATTTAGTCTTTACCATAATTCGGCTCATAAATATTGTTTTTGTTGAATAACTTGGTTTAAATGTGGTGATCGTGGGTAATAGGTGTTATTCACAGTTGTTGTTTTTTATTCATAGTACCTACTAGTTCGTATTTTTAAATTTATTATTTTAGTTTCATAGTTAGGTACCTACATCGTACAAGCCAGCTAGGATAATAGCAGTAATAAATAATACTTTTATTCCTAAGTATGTATAAAATTATAGTAAAGTAAACCCATTATAACATACTTAAAGGCAGTTTACACACTTGACTTAAAATTAACTTTTCAATTTCAGGGTAAAAAAGGCTTACAAATGCCACTGCGGCAAAAGCTATAAGTCAGCTCAGGGTCTCAAAAGCCATTCTATAACCCAGCACATAGTAAGTTCCCCAACAGCCCTTTCCCCACCAGAACCAGTTAAACCACAAGTGCCTAAGAACCCTGGTTTAGTAGTCACAGCCTCCCCGGCCAGTCGTCCCATAAATATCGACCAAATAGACACCAACAAACTAGTCCGGATTTACGATAGCATCAAAACTAAAGACCTGCCCTCATTCACAATACCAAAACATAACATTAACATAGTCAATAAACAATTCTCACACGGCTTGATAACACCGAATACGACGCCGGGGTCCAGTCCGATTGATAAAATGAAGTTCGATAGATCACCCAAGGTCACGGCCATTCAGAACTTACAACCTTTCACAGCTTATGCCAAGGAGATGTAGAATTGATGACTTTATTTACGCAAATATATTCAAGCAAGCTATGTAAACAGTTCCTATTATAGAATGATTATTTTAATTGGTTTAATTTAAAGCAAAACTGTATTATTGGGCCGTTAGATTATTATTAAGCTCTGTATCTTACTAGTCAATACGAAAGGGCGTTTTAAGAAAAAAGGTGTCTGGAATACTTGGCACGATAGTATTGAAAAAGCGTGGCATATGGAAACCATTGCTATACCTACCTATTATTGCATGCTTGACTTTTAGCTAAAAGTTATAGTAATGCACAAGAATGTATCTTTTAATTTATATGAAGAGGGTATTTATTTGTTTTTGTTGAAGATTTGGTTTTTTTATATTTTGTTATTTCCTCGTGTATAGTTTAGCTGTGATGCATATCTTCTTTGTTCTTACGTCTGTAAATGTATAAAAAATAAATTCTAATGTATAGTAAGTTAACTTATAAAAACATTATTGTTATGATTGAAAATTATTATATTTCCTTTTAGTTTATAAAGTTGATAGTTTGTCAATATTGGACGCTCATGCTTTTTTACTTTACAACGCATGTCAAAATGTGTTTTTTTTTCTTTGTGTGTCAAAATTTTTTGAGTGTCAAAACATTACTTCACTATTGTGCGTGAGGTTCTAATACTATATTTGGTGTGCCATGTCCTTTATTTTTATAACATTTAGTATAAACAACACAAACACTATTTCATCACCTAATTTAGTCTTAATTAATACCAAAAAGAAACAAAAAAAAAGCATTTTGCTGTTATATCATTTGAAGCTAGGTTATAAAATATACTCGTAAATGTGATAATAATATATAGAAAGAAAAAAATGGACAAAAAAATGCTTGTAAGCATACATGTATTTAATACCTGTAGTATGTAAGGCTGATTTTAAATATGATTTTGATTTTTGTCGTATGTTTAGAGATTGTTAGCTAGTTGTCGCCGGTGCCTTTCATTTGTTTATTAAAATATTGCAGTGATATCTTTTAGAATAGGTCATTTACTGCACTGTTGACCAATTTTCAGAAATTATTTTAATCTGTTCTTTTTTGGTAAAAACTAAAACATAATATTAACATGGATACCTAAGTTTCTAAACTTTAGTATAGTCCTTCAGAGTGGTGTTTTGTATGTATGTACACCGAAACTTTCTGAAAATTGGTTAATATGAATAATAAATAAACACATTTGATGATAGTAATCTCCTGTGAAAGTTATCTTATAAAGAAACTCATACATTCACTTCCAAAGTAACCTCATATTACATGTTAGATGGGTGTTTTAGTACCTTAAGGTAATATTGTTAGTGTGTAAATTATCACTAAGCTTGGCATGGATCATTTTAATGTTGAATTGAAACGAAAAGTTACTTCGAAAATTTATAACTATCATTAGTTTAAAAACTTTTGATTTTGTTTGAATATAATTACTTGTGTGATAAAAACAGAATTAGATGAAAGCCAAAGAGTTGGAAAATAAATGAATAGGTGGTAAGTTATTATTCTCAGAGACATTGATGCTTTGATTGGATACGTATGTGTATTAAAAAACGTATATATTGTTTTTCATTAACAACAGTCCTTCGAGCCGGATAACTATAAGAACTTTTCTTATTTATGTTATTATAGGAGACGAATAATTTGACTTATCTATGAAAAATACTTGTAATTTATCACCGTTGTAAAGTAACAAAAGCCTTATAAAAAGTCAATAAGCTAAATGTAAAGCTAAATTCGGTGATAAAATTACAGTAGTTTCAATTTATTTATGTTTTTGTCCGTCCTTTACAGAATCAATGTAGTACCTATATTAAGCGCTTATGAAATTACGATTTATCACAATTTATTGTTAGTGTTAATTCAGTTTATAAGCCAGCTTGTTATACCAAAAAAACTTAATATTTCTTTATCTGGGTTAATATAATCTTAAACTAAAAAAAAACAAAAAATATGAATAACTCAATATTTAAGCACCGAATTAAGATTCTTTCTTCAGTGTTTTTGGCATAGAAACTAAATTATTTAATTTAAGACTGACCGTAATACGGACGCGTAGTTAACATACTGTATGTAAATATGAAAGACATTGTAATGTGCTCATCTAATTTATTTACGTGTTTAGCTGGATTTGTGCTATTTTAACTTATGTGTAAATGTTGGAAAAAAATACGTTGTCTTTACGTGTTATCCCATACAAAAGCCAACTTATTTTCCTTTTTTCTTATGAAAAAATACCTAAATGATGAACTTGACTTAAAAGTTTGTTTGTATACGATTCATATCATAGGCACCTATTTATTTTATTAGCATGCATTAAAGTATTTCAGTAAAAACATTATTTTAGGCGAGTTATAGTTTCCCGAGGTCAGTCATTAAAATGTTGGAACGAGGCAAATATTAATTGGACATATATGTAAAACACTGTTATCGTAGTTTATTGAAACACAAAGCAGATTAATTCAATTGTTTTTGTATGGGATTTGTCAAATGTTTGGAAAAAACTTGCTATAGATAGTTTTGCGAATTCAAAAATGATTCTTAATGTTTATTTGGTTAAAACTATATTATTAGTAAATTATAAGATTTTCAGATAATTAAAGTGTACGACTTCTGTAATGATAGCAAAAAATAAAAAAGTAGGGGTTCGAACGATTCGATATCTATTTACTCAAATCGAGGTAATTCTACATAATTGTTTCAATGATAGAAGCACTAGGTAGGTAGAAATTTCTCAAACAGTTTTACCTAGATCTCTTTGTTTCGTAAAATTTATTTAAATTATCTTGTTAAATGTTTTAGTCAATTGAAAAAAAGACCAGTAGAATTGTTGAAACACGGGGTACCTATATTTAGAAGTTTAGTACTATGTACTAAAAACGGAGTTTAGTGATGTTAGGCGGTAGCAGAATAAAACTGTGTGTTTTTTCGTCTGTAGATATATTAATTTTCTTTTATTTTGTCTGCTGTACAGCTACGGTTGTGATAATTTTCCTATAAAATAATTAAAGCACTTTTATGTAAATGTTTGTGCTTCCTAAGATAATTCACAAGATGCCTGTAATACCATAAATACAAACAATATAATATTAATAAGATAGAAAACACTGATGCCTACTACTATTTTAAAACAGATCGCGTTGGCAACCAATTGAAAAAAAAAGTACATTCAAATATTTCTTATTTCGCAATAGATCAATTGCAATAGAGCTAAACAAAAATTTTACCAACTAATACGTTTCTGTCAAAATCACGGTCATCACACTAGTTTTGTAAATGATACAACACGATTTGTATTGAAATAGCAGCATCGACCCACATGTAAAGTGTAACCATTTAAATACAAGGAGACAAATATGTTGTTTAAAAATTTTGACGTTAAAATTAATTTCTGCATTATGAATAACCAAAAATTAAATATGTGCTGTTGAGTACCTACATATATTCTCAATTTATAACTTATCTGAATTGTTATTTTTTTATGTCGACTCAATAAAACGAAATAACTTGATACAAGCCTTTTATTTCTTACTTACTATTTGGGGTATGTTTGAATGAGTAAAGCATAATAAGGCTTTGGAGGACATATGTTAAAACTGTACACTTTTTGTATTTAATAAATAAATAAATAATAAATAAATAAAAAAATAAAAAAAATAAAAAAAAATAACCGAGCGATTAATTTACTTCAGCAATTATATAAATATTTTTTTGAAAGATCACAGATAAACATCAATAAACAATATTAATACTTAGGTACTACAATTTATAGAAAAGATTAATAATGTACCTACTCAGTTTTACATTTACATCGCCTTCATCTGTACCAATAATTAGCCGAAATCTGTATAAAATTAGGCGTGTTTCCTTTCTAACGATAGATTATTTACGACCTACACAAAATCCTTTAAAGAGTTACATGTTTTCCGTAATTGATTTGAATGCTGTTAAAACATCGGTTTGTTTATCTTTTAGGAATGTTTAAGCAAAACATGTGAAGTGAAATTGTCAAACCAAACCTAGTTTTTGATTATTTCATTAAGACAATGCGATTAGTAGTTGATATTCAGCATCATTTATGATTAAAGACAGATTTTCTTGCTTTCAAGCTTTAATACAAAAAGTTATTAATTTCTTCTTCTCAGTTGTTCCAATAAGTTAGATATTTTCTCGTGTTTGCTGGAATCGCGCGTCGGACATTTGTTCTTTACAAATATTAACGCGTCTCTATCTTTTTGTTCGAATGCTACCATCGCCGCTTCTTCGTAGAAACTGGAAAAAATATTGATGATATGAGATTAAAGCTTGTTGATTTTTTAAACATGAATTTCATCTCAAAACTAGACAGTGTAGCAAATGGAATACAATTAATTATTATCAATTTTAAATTTACGCAAAATGTTAATGATGACGTAGGGACTTTGTTGGTTAAGCTGTCATTTCATAGAAATACGTTTATTTTCAACCTAGTTAACAGTTTGTTATTAACATAGATACTTACCCAGCTTTCACATAATATTTAACTTTGATATCTTCTCTGCACCTCGGCAGATATTTCAGACATTCGTCCTTTTTATTATATTTGAGGCAGGCGTCCACAAACGGTTCATATCCGACGGGAGATTTCTTCGACTTTGAGAACGTTTCTAAATCATCCCAGCTCGAATTTTCAGACAGAGTGAGTATTCGCAACCACCAATATCTAAAAAATGTAGTTTAAACAAGTTACATTTTTATAATCTTAATTTACAATGCTCGGCTCGCAATCTTACTTTTCAATCCCTTACTTAATTATAGATTTTGACATAAAATGTGAGCAACTGTCAAAATTACAATGTATGCAATATTAACTTCCTATTACCTATTATTATTTAGTAGTTACAAAACTTTAAGCTACATTTTTTTAAACTAACGCTGGTTTTGTTAAAAATAATTTAAGTCAGCATTTTGTCAAAACATATCTTGCAATATCATTTCTCAAACACAATCTTACCGTTTATCCGGCATTTTGTATTCCCCTCTCAGTTTATCAGCCAGTTTGATTTCACCAAGGTTCAGTAATGTTTTCACAGTATCATGAAGTGATAGACCTACGAATCTTTTGTCGTACGTTTCTTGTAGACTTGACTGTTGCTTGCAAAGTTTACGGAGATCCTCGCATATTGATGCACCTGGAATAATAATGCTAACTTTTATGGAAATGTAACAATAAATAAAAGATTGTGCAGTGGCCGGGGTCTACTTATTTAATAGTCTAATTGAAAGATTGAGTATTTACCATACATATTTTATTGATATATTTTACTGACGACAAATTTGACGTGATCCTAAGGATCATAAGTTAAGACATCAAGTCAATCAATTGTTCGCTAATAATATAATAAAATCTTGTTATTTTACGTCCGTGTTCTATTATTTATCTGAAGGAAAAGTATTTTTTTCATTGGTTTTTGTGTTGTTAAAACTGTTGGCATATTTACTAACTTACCGAAATCATGCTTTCCCTTTTTGTAGCATTCCCTCGCAGCTATGAAACTTGCCTCCATCTCTCCTGGGTTGCTTTGTTCCTGTTTTTTGGAAATAAATGCTTACACATCAGCTCATTACATTAAAACAGGACCAAAACCTTATTTGAGTTGATATTATAAATGTGAAAATGTGTATGTCTGTCTGTTTTTCGGTATATACTCGAAAGTTCCGCATTCACGTCAAAACGGCAGAATCAATTCTAATGAATTTTGGAAGTATTTTAGTAATTTTAGAGTAGTTCAACAACTTGGAATGAATATAGGCTACTTTTTATCGCGGGAATAACCCTCATTCCCATTAGAAAATCACTTCTACCTAATCTACACCAAATTTGAGTCTACGCAGACGAAGTCGCCTTACATGCAACTATGTTAAAAAAAAACCGGCCAAGTGCGAGTCGGACTCGCGCACCGAGGGTTCCGTACAAACCTGCAAAAACTACTTAAAATTTTAAGCTTTTCGGAATTTTTCTGTTACCTGTGCTGTAAGCTATTGCTTCTTACCAAATTTCGAGATTATATGTCAACGGGAAGTGGTCTTTAGGTTTTAATTCCCGTGCGTGTAGTTGCGAGTTTCAAAATATGCGGTATCAATGGTTGTACTTTTGCGTTTTGCGTTTTTGCGTTGACTTAGTTTTTTTTTTTTTTTCACGGGTTAAAGGCAATTAGATCTAAGTATTTGATATGATTTTCAACTTGATAGCTCTACGCGTTCATGAGGAAAAAAGTAATAAGTTTATATTTATTAAAAAATATATATTTTGTAATGTAACTAAAAATTTAAGGTTTTCGGAATTTTTCCTTTATGTGTGCTATAAAACGTTGCTTCATGCCAAATTTCAAGATTCTAGGTCGACTGAAAGTACCCTTTAGGTTTTGATTCCCTTGCGAGTACTTGCGAGTTTCAAAATATGCAGCTTAAATTGCTGTTTCTTTTGATTGCGTTGACATAGAAGTTTGATTTTGTTACAGCTTAAAGGTATTATAGACCTGAGTATTTGGTATGAATTTCAATTTAATACCTCTACGCGTTTATGAGGAAATGGGTAGTAAGGTTAAAATTATTAAAAAAAATATATTATGTGATGTAACTAAAAATTTATGGTTTTCGTAATTTTTCCTTTATCTATGCTATAAGACGTTGCTTCGTACCAAATTTCAAGATTCTGAGTTCACGGGAAGCACCCTGTAGGTTTTGATTCCCTTGCAAGTGTCGAAAATTTGCGGCATAAACGGCTGTATCTTTTGATTGCGTTGGCTTAGAAGTTTGATTTTTTCACAGCTTCAAGGGACAGTAGACCTGAGTAATCGATATAAATTTCAGCTTCATACCTCCACGCGTTCCTGAGAAAAAGGGTCTTGACAGACGGACGGACGGACAACAAAGTGATCCTATAAGGGTTCCGTTTTTTTCCTTTTGAGGTACGGAACCCTAAAAAACAAAAAAAAAACAAAAACTATTGAATATTACGGTTTTATACAAACCTGTGCATCTTTCAAATGCGTGGCAGCCTCAGCGGCGAACATGTCGACTTGGTTCAACACTTTTCTTAACGCTTCCCGGTTGTGCGCGGCGCAGTGTTTGATGTAGAGATTGTGCGCCAGCGGGAAACTGCGGATCGTTAGCTGGAACATCATTAGATTGATATTCACTAGAATAAACAATAAACAAAAAACTAGAGGCGTTGAAAATACTATGATCCTTGAGAAATTAATTATAGTGAAAGAAATATCCTACTAATATTATAAACTTGAAAGTTTGTGAGTATGGATGTTTGTTACTCTTACACGTAAAAACTACTGGATGGATTTTGATGATACTTTACAGTAATGTAGGTTATATATCTGAATAACATATAGGGTACTTTTTACCGCGGGAAAAAACTTCTTATTCCCGTGGGAAACTCTCAGGATCTCGTGAGAAACCGCCTTCCACGCGAACGGAGTCGCGGGCGGCCACTAGTAAACAATAAACTAAAAACTCTTGTGTAGATGCTTAAATAGATTAACTGGGAACTGCAATGTGTGTCGTTACAGGCGTATACAAAAAATAAGCAGCAGAGCTTTTGCGGTTATGTGCCACCACTCTGTCTCTTTAATCTCATATCTTTTAATCAATCACTCTGCAAAGGATTAGGAAGACTTGTTTCCTGCAGTTTGCGTAATATAAACCTGGTCGATCTCGCGCTCTCGGGGTACAGTTTTTTATATAAAAAATAATTTAGACTCCTAGACAAAGGAATGGCGAAAAGATCCTTAACGTTTTTGAGACAAGTGAGGAACCACGTTAGTTTATTTATTATGAGCTGAAACTATTTTCGAATACCTACCTCAAACTCCTGCTTCCCCATTTTCTCCTTGAGATGATGCAGTACAATATATACGAGATCGGTATCTCCGCTCGCCGTAGCTTTGAGAAGCGCTGTCGACCCCTCGCCCAGTTTGAGAAGCAGAGGCACTTGCAGCTTACTGCGCGTCTCGTATTCCAGGATCTTAGGAAAATCATTAGGACATTATAAAAGAAGTAACTGTCTTCTCTTTATTTTTCAAATGATGAATATGCCCTTTACACTTACAGCACATATACATCTGGTATCAGAGTTTTTGGGAACCGCATTTTTATGAATACTGAAATGGGTTTTTGTAGTTCTAGTTAATAAAACTGAAAATAGTAATTTTTACACCTGTCAGATAAATGCTAATCGAAAGTGGTTTTCATTGTCACTTTATTCATGAATACATAAATTAAAAGTTTATAATTGACGCGCAACAACAGCAAACTCAAATAGAATTTATTTGAAAATTTAAAAGCAGTCCATTAGTTACATAATCAATCCTACTATGATATTATAAACGTGAAAGTAAAAGTATGTTGGTATGGATGGATGTGTGTTACTCTTTCACGTAAAAACTACAGGACGGATTTTGATGAAACTTTACAGTAATATAAGGTTATACATCAAAATAACACATAGAGCACTTTTTACCGCGGGAATATTTCAATCCCACGGGAAACCGACTTCCACGCGAACGAAGTCGCGGGCGGCCACTAGTATAATAATATGAAAAACATCTTACTTTAATAGCCAGTGCCTTCCGTCCCTTCTCGGCGGCCTTCATCGCTATAGTAGAGTAAGATATCCCGCTGACACTGCGCAGTTTTTCGCCGATTTCGCGCGCCGCGCTCTCGTTGTCTAAGTGAGGCTGGGTCACCTATATTGGATAAGAAACCTCAAAGCTTCAGAACAGCATTTTATTCCCTTTCGAAATAACTTGATAATGTTTTTAGGCTTCACTTATTTAAAGAAACAATAATTAAGGTAAAAATAATCTTCATTGGGAGAAAAGACAATCGATATGGCGGTATACGTTTGGCAGTAATTTTAAATTGAAGATAAATGTAGTTAACTAAAAAAGTAGTTCGTAACAAAATAAATTTGACACTAAAGTTGGTTCATAAAAATTTACATTTGATACTTGTTCGCTTTTGCATTTGCCAATAGATTTGTAGGTTTTTCGGTTGCCCTTTTGGTAGCACTGAGTTTGAAAATTCACCCGCTCTGTGCAGCACTTATCGTTTTTGGCTGCCGTTTATTTATTGCTTTTTATCGCTTTCTTCGTAGTTTTTAGTTAGTTAGTAGTAGCTAGCCAGTATATAAGTTTGTGCGTTAAAAATTGTGAAGTGGAGATCCTGGATGAGTCGGCAGATCTATCACCAAACCAGTCACATATTGTTGGAGCGATCAAGGTAAGTCTAGATAAGCCGACGTCAATCTGAAGATATTTGTACTTGGAGCGGTGCATACACATCTTCACCAACACTCAGGTGAGTCCAGCCATGGATGAAGGAGTAAAAGGATAGACAATAGCCATACAAAGTAGCGTATATGAAAAAAAGTAGTATAAATCTAGATGGCGCTATACATTTCAATTTATAAGGTTAGATGGCGCTAGCAATTTGTCATTAAAATAGGTCAATTTAGTTTTGTAGAAAAAATAAATCTAAATTAACTAGATGGCGCTAATACAATAAACATTTTCATACGAAATTCCAGTGATGCCATTAAAAAAAACAATCAGCTGCACAAAGTTGATAGGTGACGTTTAAAAATTAGATTTTGTCGAGTGCTTCTTTTTCTTTGTCGCCGCATCTCCGTCTATACGTATATGCTATAGTCCATTATAGAGTGTAAGGTCTACAAATTACACACACATTGACAATAAATGTATAATTTGTAACAACATTTTACTTTTGTCAACCTTAACATTTTTAAATATATTCGTTGAAATGCGAGTTAACTATGAAAACATGTTGAACATTGAGTGTAAAACGAAAATAACCAAATCCTACAATGATTGAATCATTTGTTTCATACTTTGTGGTTCGCCTATGTTGAGATTGATAAAGTTGATTTCTAAGTTTTATAATAAGTATGCAAGCTAATATAAGTATGCAGGACAGAATGCGTATTATCGAAATGCATATAATCATTATAATAGTATAAATCCAATTTTGTCTGTTGTAAGTATGTTTGTCCGCTAAGGAGATAGCGTGGTAAGTGGATAAACCACGTAATGAATTTTAATGCGGTTTTTGCCATCTTTTAGATATTTTTTTCATGTCTATCCTTACTAAATATAATATTTTAAATGTGAAAATGTGTATGTCTGTCTGTTGGTATGTTCGCTGGTTGAACCGATTGTCTTGATTTTGGAATAGAGATAGTTCGACACTCAGGGAAGAAAATAGGATAACTTTACTTCGGGAAATAGCCTCATTCCCACGGGAAAAGCTATTTACCTTACCGTGAAAACGCAGGGCGGAAAGCTATATATCATATACTAGTGACTCAATCTATATTAATATTATTAAGCCGAAGAGTTTGTTTGTTTGTTTGTTTGAACACGCTAATCTCAGGAACTACTGGATCGAATTTAAAAATTCTTTTTGTGTTGAATAGACCATTAATCGAGGCAGGCTTTAGGCAATATATAACAACACGCTGCAACTATTAGGAGCGAAGGAATAATGGAAAATGAGAAAAAAACGGGGAAAATTATTCATCCTTGAGGGCTTCCGTTGTGTGCGCTGCCAAAACGGTTCTAGAAACCAAAAATATATGTATGAAAGAATTAAGGGAACTTTTTACCGCGGGAAAACTGCGCATTCCCACGGGAAACCGACTTCTACGCGAACGGAGTCGCGCGCGGCCACTAGTACATGATATTACTCAAACTCCTTACGAGACTCGATTTACTGTAAGTATGAAATATTTGGAAACATCATTTTGTTATAAATGTCAAACATTACCTAAATATATTTGTAAACAAGTGCAAAATAAGCTTCTTCATTACATAGGTAGTATAAATCCAAGTCGCTAATTCTGTCTGTTTGTATATTTGTCCGCTATCTCCTTCTAAACCAGTTGACAGATTTTAATGCGGTTTTCGCCATTTTTTAGGTTTTTTTTCATTTAAATTTGTAAATAAAGAACATGCAGAAAAAGTTTTTTAAATTAGCCAAAATTCCGGGTTTCGGGAACAAGTCGTTATACCATTGCGAAGCGTGGACGGGTCGCTAGTATTTTTTATAAATAAACTCTCTTGGATTTTTGACTAACTGTTTTTTATCAAAGTATCCTACTTTTATTTAACCTTCTATATTTATTGACCATCATTTAGTTATTAATTCTTTCTTTACGACTTAAACAGCAAAATTAATAAAACTCATAATAAAAATACAATATGGTTAAGATTTTAACTGGGGTAACATGATCCTAGGACGAAATAATAACTCTGAGACCATTAGCTTGTTTAAGCGATCGTATAGATGAATAGAAGAAATAAAACAACAACCACAATATTTTATAGAATAGTGCTGGACCTTAAGTCTCTCAAATTAAGGTTGAGAATGGTGTCGGTTAGAGTGTAGGAGATCCGAAAAAAACATCTTCGTTTTTAAGAAAATGTTGCAACAACCACAAAAATTTATAAAAATATATTGAGCTTTAAAACTGTCGAGTTAAGGTTGATATTAAGAAAGAAGTAGTAAAATAGTAGTTTATTAACGTTAGTGTGTGTGAATATGACCACTGGATGCAATAATGTTTGTCAACTATGTGAACTATATTATGGACTCTTGCAGCTTACCGTACCTACTTTTGTGTAGAAATATTTTAGGGCTTAATCAAATATCAATTTTGTTATAGATAACGTTTCTTTTCATAAAAAAATGTACATTCACTGTATGTTTAACATACTATGTGTTAAATGGTCACATTTAGATTATCCTGGCTAAGTTTTCTGGGAATTGTAATAGACCACATTCAAAAAATAAGATGTCTGGTATTATTTTTAGCTTAGCCTTCCCCAATTTTAATCATTATACTTATTTTGATACACCTAGTAAGTATATAACCATTCATTCTATTATCATTGTCTACTAAAAATCGGTGGGTATTTAAAGTATACAAAAACCTATTACGCGTTTATAAATTTGTATCCGTTCAGAAAACGTATGGCTGGCCGGCCGGGCGGCCCAGTGTTCACAACCGTAGGTACTATTATTTTATGCCTAGAACGATATCAAATAAGTATTTAACGCAGATAGAACGAAGGTTTTTGACTAATTTGGGAGACTTTTTCATACTTACATTTTCGACCCTATTTTAGTGGATACGATAATATTTTGATAAATTTAGCGAAAATACATCATTAAACATTTTAAAGAAACGGAAACGGCCTCACTATAGGTTGGGAACACTGCGGGCGGTAGACATTTGCAAAAGTAGACTGAAATTTGTCAGTTTCACTTTAATCAAGTTCTGTTCATGCCAGTAAAAAAAATTGACTTAAATCATAAATCTTGTATTTATAATTTTTGGTTTAAATCGACATTTATTGGTCTTAAATAAACAATTTAATATTTTAATGTGTAAAGCAAAATAGTTTTACTACAACGCCATCTAGCGGGTGTATTATAACTAAAATTTGTTAAAATATACAAATTTGTGTTTTGAGACTAGTAATGTCATCTATCGAAAGTTTGAGAACTAAAAAAAAGTATACGCTATTTTGTATGGCTATTGTCTATCCTTTTACTTCTTCATCCATGGTCCAGCTAATCAAAGCAGAAACTTTATTTGACCACAGTGTGTATATTTTAACGTCACTCTATCGCTTAGTTATATTTGATTTAACCATACAGTCCACTACTGTACTACTTTGTAACTGTTAGTTAAAAAGTAAAAATCCAATTTTCTTATTGATTAATTTATTTCTGAAAAACACGTTTGTCGCACCATTAAATCTTTATTAAAACTACTTATTTGTAACATACCTTATAACAAGCCCAGTGTGAAAGCACCCTGGTCTGTCCGTCCTTCAGCTGCAAGTAAGAAGCGATGTGTCCCGCCAGACAGTGCAGCCGCCGCCAGATCAATCTGTCTAGCAACACGCGCTCACCTAGATTCTGTACTCTGAGGAATGCTTGGTTAGGGAGTTTATTGTAGTTTAACTAGTGGTGATAGTAACGATTCGTGTGTTAATATGAAGCATTTTATCTTGAAACGTAAATTTGAGTATTATCTACAGTTTTATTTAAATTTTAATTGCTTCAGTACACGATTGGTTTTGAAAGCCGTTGACTAATACGGATACAAGTAACGTTGATTTTGACAGGATATTTGTATTTTATGTCAAAATAAAATGATCACAATGTTAGATTAGGTTAAGACTACACGCATGGACTGTTAGGTTAGCAGTATATAGGCGTCATTTAAATAATTATAAATAAACTAAAAATCGTCAATTTAAAGGCAATTCGTCTAAAATCTAAGAATTTTACTCATTTTCAGTTTCAAATAAAACTCCTAAAAAAACCTAAAGAAACGACGACACAAAAAGGATACTGCAGAAACGTCAACGGAATCGCCACCCGCTGCCCCCTCACCGCGTTCAGCACCCGCAACCACCTGCATATCCTCACGTAATGCTCCGTCAACGCCACGTCCATCAGGAAACACTTCCCGAACTGCGCGGCTCGGATCAGCATCTTCTGCACTTGCGGGTCGAACTCGAAGCAGGCGGCGTCGATGCAGTCTCTAACAGCTGTGGCCAAGTCGGGCTTGACGAGGCGGATGTACTCGTCCGCTCGGTGGTTGCGTTTCTAAGAGTGGGTAGATGCAGGAAAGATTGGGGGGTTTTGAAAGGTTTTTTTTATGAATTTGATCAGAAGTTTTTTTTTTTATAATTGTATAAGGCAAACGAGCATGCGGGTCACCTGATAGTAAGTGATCACCGCCGCCCATGACTACCCGCAACACTGTGGGTGTCGGAGGTGTGTTGAGAAAATTGGGCACCGGATACCGCACTCACCGAACGAAACGCAGGAACATCGTCTATACTTCACGTCGGTTTTCTGTGCGACGGTGGTATTTCACCGGTCGAGTCAGCCCAGTAATCGCTGCAGATACAGCCTACAGCTAGACTCTACCACTCTCAAAAATTTAGAATACTAGGTATGTTTGAATGTTTATTTATCTATCTTAAACTTGTTATATACATATAAGTGAATGGTTTTAAAAAGTATAATATCACTAGTGGAAGTCGGTTTCCCGTGGGAATGAGAAGTTTTCCCGCGGTAAAAAGTACCCTATCTGATGTATAACCTAATATAACTGTAAAGTTTCATCCAAATCAGTCCAGTAGTTTTTACGTGAAAGAGTAACAAACATCCATCCATACATCTACATTCTCACAAACTTTCACGTTTATAATATTAGTAGGATTTTGACTTGCGTCACAAATCAGTGTCAAAACAAAAAAAAATATTTTTTGCTTGGTTCAAGGATATACCTTGTAATAACATTATTTTATATGCTCTATCTATTTAATAATTTAATATGAACATAAATCGTATTTATGTTGATTAGTAACAATGTATTTAAAACAAACCTGAAACTGCCTTGAAGCCTCTACTAGGTACGAACCGGGCGCCGTACTATTTATCTTGAATATCTTCTCCGCCACCAATGGTACTCTTTGAATCATTTCGTGCGAGTACTCAGATATTACTCTAATGCAGTCCATTTCCGTTATTATATGAAAAGGTCCATCGTAAAAGTAAAGCTCCGATTTACCATTAAAACCATACATTACTAACGAATCGTCCCAGTGAGCTACCACTGCTTTGGTACCGCACCTTGAAAATAAACTTTCTATTAACTACCATCATTAAAAGTATAAATCCAAGTCGCGAATTCTTTCTGTATGTATGTTTGTCCGCTATCTCCTCCTAAACCACGCAACGGATTTTAATGCGGTTTTCGCCATCTTTTAGGTAATTTATATTCATTTAAATTTGTAAACATAGAACATTCGTAAAAAGTTTCTTTTAATTAGCCAAATTTCAATGTTTCGTAATCAAGACGGCTAAAAATACACAATTGCGAAGCGTGGGCGGGTCGCTAGTAAAGTATAAAACAGATAAAAAAAATATTTGTACCCTTACCAAACCAATTCCTTAGGCTGCTTAATATATCCTGTGTCAATTTCGCAATACCTAGTGTTAAAGTCAGATGAGCCTATCCATAGAATGCCAGAGTCAGTAAACATGGCGATATGACGGCCATTCTGGGATGGAACCATTGCCAATACTTGAGTGTAGGGATTTTGGATGTCTGGTCTCTGGAAGAGAATTTTTAGAATATTGAGACTATTCCTGCTTTAGAGAGTGGACCATTTTTGTCTTATTTATTTCAATGATAGTGGAAAAAAAGACTATAAAGTAGATAATAAGAAAAACCAACAATAAGTACTCATCACTATTGCATCAGGACTCTAACTTTACCCTTACATTCTTAAATCCCTGTTTCAATCAATATAAAAAAGTTTTATTACATTAATATTAGGAAGTCATTTACCATCAACACAGGCCTAGATTCCCCCATCTGGCATTTGTATATCTCTTTGTCTCTACTGACCAGAAATGCTATTGTTGCCGATGACCTTTGTCCGGAACTAACAACACACCATGATATAATTGGCTCATTTGCTCCTACAATGCAAAAATAATTAGTAAGATGCAAATTATTTTAGGTAACAAAAAGTGTTATTTATAATTTAAAGATCCTTACTAGGCAAATCAGGTACAGATCTCACTTTAGGATCAGAAACATTGCTAACTAAGAACATGCGATTAGTTGTTGTGATAACAGCCAGACCAACACCATGTGGATTTGGAAACAACTGAGCTCGACACACCTGGAATAAATAATTTTGTATGTGTATTTCAGCCTAAGATTTGAAACAATGATAAGATTTATTCAATGAGAAATTTTGATTCATAGATAATTAAAGTAATGAATACAATGAAGAAAATTATTTTATAATTATTTAACAATAGATTTATGAATGGTACAAAGAGTTTTTAAATATTAACAAAAGACATTTAGAAATATAGGATGTAAAATACAGTCAGTTAATTAAGCAGTAACCTTGTCAATAAATAATAATTATATTTATTTAATCATTTTTCTAAATCAAATTAATACAAGTGGCTTATATGGTTAGTTTTTAGTGAAGTGTTATTTACCTTGGTATCTCTAACTTCATGTCCTAAGTTAAATGTTTTCTGGTAGGCCCCGAACATATCATAAATAAGGACATCACCACTCTCTTGTGTGCAGAGAAGTTGCTCCGCATCCGACCAGCCCATGTGGATTAGATGACCACTGTTCCACTGCAATTCACATATTGGTAAGATACTTTTTAGATATTTAGATTAATAAAAAATACCAAAATAAAGAAACATACCACAAATTTTGAAATGACTGTCCCAACGCAATTGTAAATAGTGATCACTGTTTTGACTGAGCTCATGACGCGTTTATTGTCCCGCATCATCGCTATGGGGCCTCCATACTGGGCTCCACTGACTATCATATTGCCCAACCCCTCATCCATAGCCCAGGACATAGAGTAAATATCGAATTTCCTAAAAGTAACAAATCATGATTTTTCAACAACTATTCGTTGTTTATATCCTTTTATAGAAAGTAACAATGGTATACCTGTAGTAGGCATCCAGTTGAAACCAATCGGCTGTTAGTAATGCTGACATTTTGAGTAATTTCACACTAATACAAAGAAATATGTATTATTTAGTTTAGTTGAATAATACTATTAGGAATGAAAACTGTTATCACGATAATCCGTCACGTTTTTAATTGGAACTATAATTAACGCATTATAATAATTTATTTAATAAGTTTAGAAGGCGTAAATAAACCGAAACAATTTTGTTTTGATTAGATAAATCTTTGACAACTGTCTGACTGAATGAATGTCACTGCTGTCAATTGAGTCATATAGATGCAAAGGCAGCATTATCAATTTTTTTCTTGATAGCAACTTTGAATGCAGTCTGTCAGCATAAAATCTGTTTAATCGATTGATTTATTTTGTTCGTAACAAAAGTAACAATATCTTGTATAAAATTACAGTTTACATTATAGTTTTGTAGCAAAAACAGCATTATCCACTTGAATAATGCCAAAGACAGCAACATCCGATTCCGGCCAATCAGGTGTCTGTATTTGGCCGCCATGACGCTTTAATTAGTATGGCGATTACTAGAGTCTGATTATGACCTCGAATCTGTGGTGGCAAATGCAGCAATATCCCAGATTTTTTACTGCAAAGGTAGCAATATCCACAAAGTTGGGTGCAGAAACAGAAATATCCAAACCAAACATCTAGTTTTTAGAATAAATATGATATTATTGTTAAATCTTCAAACATTTCTTGTATTAATCACATGATTCTCTAAACTTTTCTGTTAAAAATAGCATCGTATAAATTATATTACTGCTATAAAACAAAAAAAATGGTTTACTGCCATTTTGGTCAAACTGGATGTTGCTACCTTTGCGTCTATATGACTCAATTGTCAATGGTCAATGACAAATGTTGTGGTCCGTTAATAGAATATAGGGACAGCGTTGGTAAGCACGCAAAAATTCCGTTCGTAAAAGATTTAATTATCAACAAGCGTTAGCTCGGTAATCAATATGAACCAATGATAGTTGGTACGAACATGTACTAGAACGTTTTATCAACAGCAGGTTTGATATGGGTCAGTGAGGTTGCTCTTTTAAGTTCTTCCGATAAATCTGCTAATTATATTTACATCAAACAAAGTAAATAAAACAAAATTTTACAGATAGTTTAGATACTACAAATTAAATTATTTTGCTGACAGTTTCTGCATTGACTTTGATATTGCTGCTCACAGTACACTATCTATCTTTTGTTTGCATCGTTTGCATTAAACGATGTCGTCACTAATGAAAACGGATTGCTTAGAGACTCACGTCGTATTAAGGGACCGACCGATTGCACCCAAATTGCGCATATAGCGTGCTGAGCCGCTGATAGAAATTTCGGACCGTGATCCGGAAAAAGTAATGTAGGTTCCGGTACGGAATACTTGCGTTGCTCGAAGATTGTAGGCCATGAAGTGGTGAAAATCTGAACGTAATTATATAAGAAATTAATATAAGAAATAAAACATAGCGATCATGTAAATGAAAATGCTGCTTGATACTCTTATAAAAGTTTGAATTATTATTTTCCACCACAAAAATATTTAGTTTGTGTCTACGGGATATTATTGGACTTATTCCGACTACTGCCTTAAATCCACTTAGACCAAATAGCAGGGGTGTGTCTCGGTTAGTGTTTTTACTATGGGACAGTCCAGAGCAAGCTCATCGGTCAGCAGACTGTAATTATATCTACTTACATATTCAAATAACTCTGCTGTCATCTAAAATGCCTAAATAAACCATTTTATGCATGCTTTGATTAGCTTACAGGATTGTTACGATGAAGCGTAATACTAATTATAATGTACTTTAGTTGTAGTATCTGTTATCAGCATGTTTGATTTACCTAACTAACTACTTACGTCCTTTTTGTAAGGTGATATCGTCGAGAGTTCTTCGCTATGATTCTAGAGCTCGAGTTTAAGAAAACTTTAAAGTTTTATTACTAAAGTGAAGTTATTAATTTGTAGATTTCACTTTACGAGTAGTTATGTCCCTGCAAGTATGTAATAAGTTGTTTTACTTAAAGCAACTAGTTACTGCAATAATGTTTACAATGAAAGCAGATTTTCCAGAGTTGCATCGTATAAAAACAAGTTGAGATTTCTTAGAGAGATTTACACTTTTGGTAATTTTTGCCATAACATATCAGTAGTTTTTCAAGATTTTCCTGTTGTGGTTTGAAAGTTTTATTGCATGTTGGTTTAATGTTCGTAATTATAACTATACGTTGAGGTTATATCTAAGTATGGAACTTGTTTGATAGTAAAGAATACTAGAAAATTTCTGCATAATTAATTCTGCGGAAACGTAAGGTAAGTACAATAGGTAATTTTTACCGATTTTGTAAGATTTTTATTTTTATTGGATAATTGGCCTGACCACAAGTTATTGAAATACATTAGGTAGATATCAACGATTACATTCAGTAACAAATGGTTATAAACAAGCTTGCTTATGGCTTGCAAAATAAGACGCTATAGTTACCAAAACCTAATAAAGCTGATTAGGTCATGTTTGGCTCTCGCTACAAGAGTTTGTGGTAAGCCTCAAGATAAAGTTTTGTTTTTGCTGTGGTTGGCAAGGTACCTAGTATTCCTCCTTACCTAACCTATCTGTGAAAACATTCCTACATACTCAATCCAACACTAAAGCGCGAACCTGCTATAAAACGCGTATAAAACTCATTGCATTCAGCCTTTATGTGCTTGAACCTCATTACATCATTCGAAGAGGAAACAAAACACAATCGTATTTCGCATGGCTGCCTCCAAGGCACCATTTTCTCACGACCAGCGTCATATGAAGACTGCTAAGTATCTAAAGGAATTTGCATCAATAATGATTTAGCCGTAGCTAGAAAGACAGCATTGAAGTATGTTCTGCCAAGAGAAAGGTAGCAAGAAAGCGTGGCTTCATATCAATTAACTGGTGGTACGTGCAAAATGTTTGATTAAACGTACTCGTGTGTAGATTCTAAATCTTATAGTATGCCAGTAATGCAATTATATATAAAATAGGTAGAGATGGATAGATAATCTTAATGCTGGTCTCAGTATGTTATTACAGATTTTATAATTGCTAGCAGTACAGATTAATTAGAAGATGTACCTATAAGCCTGTTTCAGATGCATTTAAGCAAGCACACAATGAAATACAAATGAAAAAATAACAAATATGTTTTTGTGGTTTAATACTCAAGCAATAAAAATATGAATGTCGATTTATAACTTCATTAAAAAATTTACCGGTCACATGACCGGCAAAGTTGATTCGCTTGAAACCTATTTATACTGCCCTTCACATTAAATGCCTAGAATTAGTATAAAAATGTTTATACCTATATATGCATACATGTTAATTAGATTTAAACATAGGATTAATGCAATAACACAAAACATTAAGCTGGTAAATTTATTTTAAATATTATTTTTATCAAACCCACGGCTCCAAGCCTACTGGCTTCAATTATTGGTCTTTACATAAATTTTAACTAGGAAGGTACGCAATAGATATTTTGAAGAATTTGTAACTAATACTGCACATCAATAACGTTATTGTGTCATTTATTATCAATTGCTATTCATGGTTTGAACAAAATAAATAGCTTCCTTCTTCCTTATATTATAAAAATGGAGCAAAACAAGCTTATTCAAATACAGCTTAGTGTACCTCTATCAATCTTATAAAATACCTCTTTATCATATAAATACATGTTTTAGCTATTGAATGGTGTCAGAGCCATTTGCGCCACTGTATCAATCATTTTGACGTAACAAATAGTTGAAACTTAGAAGTTAACAGTGAAAGAAAGATTAATGTATTTACTTAGCATGTGGGTAGTAACGCAAAAGCTTTTTCGTACCCCTATTATTGCCTGTGGAGGCAGTTTAGGTTTAGGAGTTTTTTGACTTGTTATTGTTCGAATTTGCCTCAATAATAATAACCTACATTTTTAATATTCTTAAAGAATAATGCGATTTTAGGTTGTTAGGTATAAACATGATTAATTACATAATATGTAGGAAATGCCAAATCGTTATTTTTTTTGGCCGATGCGGTTTAACATTAAAATTTAAAAAATATGAACATCTTTTTGTCTTTGCATAGTATAAAACCTCGTTAGTTGAAACTTTATTTTTAATTATCTACTTAGTTATTTTGATTGCAAACCTTTAAATAATACATCTTAAAATATTGTCTGTTATTTATTAGTAAAGGCACTGTTGCTAAACAGTTAGGCTAATTGTGTTAATTAATCTTTTGGTTGTTAAAAATTAAGTGTTTTGTCATTATTGTTAACGCGTTGATGTCTTCTAACCACAAACTTTGCATTAGTTGTCAGTTGTTGTCAAACTTGACCACGTTCAAGGATATAAAAGTAACTTAATGGATTACAATACAATTAATTAAACTCATATTTGCATTGTGGTCTAATAGTAAAATTATAAGATAGCGGAAGTAAATTTTTAACGAAATAAAAACTATCATCTCCTTATTTCTTGACTGTGAAAGTACGAGTAAACATCTACTGGCTGGAATATGGTTAAAACTGGTTCCAGTTACTAGTTCCATTCAAGCGTTAAAAAGTCAACCTCTTTGAACCCTCACATAACTAGGGTAAAAGAATGCACTCTGCTCTACAAAATGTCAGTGTCTCGACTTCTTCGGTGTCTAAGCTTGCACAACCTACGTCAAGGTTAGAGTTGTTAGTAAGCTCTAGTTCGGTATGTTTGGCTAGCGATGTGGTAAGGTAAAGTTAACAGTGATAGCGCGGGCTCTCTCCCACTCCGGCGCAACGGTATCCGCGTCTCAGCTCGCGCCTCACTGCCTTCGAGAGGTCTCTGCCCTCCACCGAGCGTGCACGACGCTGCCTATGCGCACTACTAAATTAAAAATACAAAAATCCTAACTCAAATTCGATAAACAACTTGACGTGTAGGCAATCAACAATTACAAGAGTGCTGACGAACTCATCATCCCACCAAAGTTGTCGCGAACTCCGAATGTGATTTTCTGTGAAATGTCCCGAATTATGGAGATTCGTGTTTTCGTATCGACGAAGTGATTATTTAACGTGCTGAGCAAAGTGCCTGTGGGATTTTGTGAATTTCTGACGCTGTGTTTTTTGTAAGGAAACAAATTCAAAGGTGAGTGCTTAGTGTTTATATAGCGAGCTTTGAATTTTTAACAACTTACTTTTCATATTTAGGGAAATTCTAAGGTTCTGAGACTTTCGGGGAAGCAATCGTATTTTCTTTGGAATATATTTGTCAAAATTAACAAGTTCATTGCTAAAAGCGACTGAGTATTTCGGAAATTTACATAAATGAATTGATTATTATGTCCGAATTATGTCACTTCGTTACCTTTGTGTTTGTTAATATTTGTAGGTTATTATTTAGAATTATATCAGATTTTATGGAAATTAATAAATCCCTTTTTCGTCTGTAGTACCAGTAAAGCTATTATAAGCTTGGTTGTCTGCTGATGTAAGAATTGTAAATTAGGCTTCGACTTAATACACCGCCTTTTCCGCAAGGTTTTCAATATCCTTTTTAAAACTCGGATTCAAAGGTCGGGTACCTACTTTACTATAAACTTAGAAGCAGTAAAAATAAAGAGATCGAGATTTGTTTACTAAGATAACTTTGCCTTAAAAGCGAAATTTGTTTTTTCTTATTAAATTTAATAATGGTAAAATAAAGGGAACCTATCATCATGGGTGTTTTGCCGTGAACTATTTTGGTCAAATATCTTATATCAAATGTAATTATTAAAGCATTTTGTAACCTATCAATGAGTACGTTTTTACTATAGAGTTCTTAATGAAATGCATTTTGTCCATTTGTTTTTTTTGGCAAACTTTACCAAGGTTTTATTGTGAGAAGGTTAAAAAACAAAGAGTAGTAACAATGGATATAAGTGCGCCTGACATTCGGGATTTGAGTTGCACTATCACGTATGTTGTCAGATAAAATACCATGGCCAAAAAGTACGGTTAGAATAAAAATCAAAACAATCAATGTAGGTACGGTCTTAAAAAAATGCCACAAATATTTGATACTGAATTACTTTTTCATATTTTGTTCAGTTTTTTTTCATACCTTTTAATTGTTTTACCTATTGTTTCGTAGGGACCTAGTATCAGTCGTATTACTGTTTGTAGCAGTAATAAAATTTCTTACTTTTCTTTGAAAGTAAGGTACGGAAAACGAGATCAAAGCTGAAATATAATGTCGTTACAAATAAAATAAATTATACGAATTTGTCTTTCTGTAACTTAGGTGGGAACGTAGGTACCTTTTATGAGATCCGCTAATGGGTTAAAGTAAAGCTATGTAACTTTTTGTTTAGGAAAACGATTTCTAGGAGCGTCTATATGGTTTCCCGTTAGAATAGGTAGTAAGGCATTCTAGGTAAATGTGTTTGTAGGCAAGGCTGGTCGTAAGGATTTCTTTATTAGAACTAAAGAGATGGTTAACTTCCTGGATACACCATATCTTATCTTATAGAGGTTAACGCCTTTATTAATAAGTCGATTTTCCTTTGAACGCGAACTCTAGTGGTTCAGGCAAAGTATTGGTGGGAACCGTTTACGAACGAACCTTACTATTCATAAATCGTTAATCATTAGGTTATCCAAAACACAAAACATCTTACTGGCATTAGTAACTTACAAATGATTATTTATAAATAGAACACACGGCCTTCTCCTGACCAAAAAACAAATGAAATTGCTTGTTCTTTGTTTTTCAGTTGTAAAAAAGTACAATAGGCACGTAAGTTTTACGGTTGGTGTGTACCCACTTTGTGTAACTTGGTTGCATGTATCTAGTTGTGGGTAATCGTGAGAACTAACATACAATTTTTATGACACAGAGAAAGTAAATAATGCGAAACTTAGGGAGCCTACCTCAGGTAACATTTGCGGATAGATGACAATATTATAGAATTTAAATTAAAATTTTAGCTGTATTTGACTCAAATTTGAGTAACTTTACAGTTTATGTACATTTACGTTGTGTGATTTTTTTATTTAAGTATCAAGTTTTTTATTTAAAGACTTATGTTAATTTAATGATTGATACCTTAAAAAACGTGACACTATGGTTAATTTTTATTTATGTATTGAAAACAAAATCAAAATTTAATAAAATATAACTTCTTCTACATAAATGTTAGTAAAATAATGTTTTTTTTTCACACATAAAAAAACACATACCTACTTTATAATTTTTGCAAAATTTTATGGGAACTAATAATTCTTTCATATTTTATAAATAATAACACAGACGTATATTACAAAAACAACTCAAGGAATATGATAGTCTCTATATTTCCCCAGAGAGATATAACTTGTTTAGATAATATAAATAGAAAACCTATTACGTATATAATAAGATATATCACATCTTATTCCGGTATATGTCGCAAGCAACACATTCATAGTTTGAAATAAAATTAATAATTTTATTTCGTAATGGAAGTTAATTTTTTTGCTGTCCCCAAAGTACAGAATAGGCAGTATTATAACCTATCACGGAGACCAATATGCATATAAAAAAAAAATTGTTTAATTTTAAGTTTTGACAAAAGAACACTTCTTTGTAATGCATATTAAATAAAGTAAGCTACGTTCCCACGGTAGGGCCCGAAACCACACATCGCATCGCACCCAGATTGATGCTTTATTGGGATAAAAATTTTGCTGCTAAGAAACAAACTTTAACCAACAAAATCTGTTAATAAATTAAAATTGAAATAATATAAAAATAAAAACTATATAAAGTAAGTAATGGAGTTATCGTGTTTCACAGATATTCAAGTTACAATAATGGCCGTAAATAAATTGCTATCTACCTTTGCTTTTGCGGTATAAACTGCTATATTTTATTAATTACGTTATAAATTAATTTAAGGTTATATAAATATTATGTTACTCTTAACTTTCTATTCTTAAATTCCATTCATTCAAAACATAAAAAAAAACAATCACTGTCAAGTTCTAACTTTAAAAAAATAATTAATTCTAAACCAATTCTTTAAAAATTCATAACCTATTCTACGTGACGAAAAGTTTTATTAAAAGAACGTTTTGTTTCTCGTGTGCAACAAAGGTACGCATTTCCTGCAAGCTGTCAAACTCCGGAAGTCATAAGTCGTTTACGCACTTTAAACGAAATACGTACCTTTGTTCGTCGATTGTTTGTTTCCTACAGAATCATAATCAAATCATAATTCTAGTTGATGTTCTTTGATTGCTTTTTCCACTTCGCTATTTGCTCCGTGCGTAACAAATGCATTATACTTGACTTGATCAATACTTACGCAATTTGCGGATGTTAGGTTAGGTTATATGATCTGTTTTTCTTGTGATAGTTTCTATTGCAGAACTAATCAGCTGTTAATGCGTTTAAAGAACATTATGTAGCTACTTACGTACTATCTAGTTTGAATTAAATTATAGGTAAGCTTTAGATTGGTGCATAAAAATGTTAAGGTTGATTAAAGAAATTGAGTTTCTACAAAAATAGTCGTAACTTGATTTCATTCGCTGGTTTAATATTGCATGATATAACGTGAAAAATTTGTGATGGCATAACTGCAGACGAAATATCAAGATAGTTGCAATGCCTAATAAGCTGAGATGTTTAAAAATTATCCTAATAAGAAAAGAACCGATTAGAGAATTTTCTCACGAGATCCCATATCAAAGGACCAAATCCACCAGACATTTACATACATAATCTGTAAGGCCTTTGAGAAGAGCAATCATTACCATTTCACATCACGCTTTCTTTATATAAGTCTGAGACTACATAAAATCCAGACATTCCCTTAGAAACGTTGGCACATTAAGTTTACTATGGTTTGATTGCTATTGCCTTTATCATAAAAAAGGCTAAAATTTATGTTGCTTCCGCAAGAATTCAAAATTTTGCGTTTTTTTCTTATAAATACTTAAAGCACCTAATAGTTTCATTTTTAAAATTTTTAATTATTATTACTAATTGTTTCTACAATTAAAATTAAATATAAACATGAAAGGTAGTTACTGTACGCAAAACCTCGCAAGCTCCCTTCAACATAGTTATGTGGTCTCAGATTTCCCCATATCTTGGAACATTAATGCCTTTTTCATGCTCCGGGCGTAGAACGTACAAAAATTGAGGCAGTTTCCTCGTAGAATATAGATGCGTACTTTAGATTTCATTGACAATCGACTGAAAATTATCTGTTTTAAAACTGCCCTGTAGGATGTTAGATTCTGACACTCTGAATTGTAGGAATGTGCATATGCATGATATCTGTTCTGATAATTCTGTAAATGTTAATGGTTTTTTAACATCAACCTCTTGACATGGGATATCCATACCTATACAGAAGACGAAAATTAATTCACAAATAGAATGTTTCGAAGTAACTAGTGACCCGCTCACGCTTCGCAATGTTGTAATTTTGGTAGACTTGTTCCCGGAACATTGTATTTTAGCCAATTTTAAAACCTTTTTAGAGTACAGAACTCACAAACTTTATTTTAAAAAAAACCTCCAAGTGGAGTTCAAGGAGGTCAAAAACACGAACGGATACAAATAGCGTTTTTGCTTAATACCATGTAATAATGGTATGTGATCATGACAATGTATGCATATGGAAGGTGTTCGAAATGTTTCAAAATTTCGTAACATCAAGCTTGCCTATTCAAATAAGCACATTGCAATTTTGTTACAATGTAGGTCAGTAAGTCAAATAATAAAGCAGCAAGTGTCTTTATGCATAGAATGTGATTACAAGTATTTCTTAATAAAATAAATTGTATTTTTATGCAAAACATTGTGTCAAAACGTGTAACTGTTTATTATTTTAAATATATTTCACGGCGAATGCACTAACCTTCGGAAAGTTGCGATTCTTCCGCATTCAGTTGCTTTACAACGTGTCAGTATACCACAATACGAGTATGATTGACCAAAAATAAGTGTAAAATAATTTCCGTTTGTTTTTGTTTTTGTAATAATAAATTAATTGGAATAAAGTTAGCAACAATGAGTAAATAAAGTTTAATAATAGTTGGTAATTAAGTAATTAAAGTCAATTAAAGTATATGTTTTGATTTCATATTTAGATATACATATCCTAACATGTTTTATCAATTTATTTATTACCTACACACAGGAGGTAGATAAATTGAACATTTTTGCAATTTGCTCTTTTCGAATGGGGAGTGATCGGTCATTATTGGATTTTCCCGCGCAATTCCGGATTTGGCGGGAATGTACCGGCATTTTTCCTAATTTGGGCTTTGCTCGGAAAATATTTCAGCAGAGAAAGGGTTAACTGTCCCATTTTGGACGTGTATTACCGACTGAATTGACCAAAATGTGTTTTTCTAGGACACATTCGGTATTTATAAAGCTTTTCGTAAATTGGAGTCGTAAATGATCGTAGTTAAAAGCATATATGCGGGTAGCAATTAGACCGTTTTATGTACTGTGGTTTTCGTTTTTTATGTAAATGGTTACAGAATTTTAAAAAGGGTTATGTAGTTCACTAGCAGCACCGTATTTAAATACTCGAATGTTAAGGTATATATTGTCGATACGAACCTAACTTCATTAAGTCTGGGTCTAACCTAAATCCTACATGCATGTAAACAGCCAGCCCTCTTTCAATTTGTGTTTAAAAAACCGCGGCCCTAAAAGCTCGCTCAATCCAATTTCCTCGTGAAAACTTAATTCTCATTCTTATAATTTCGACTTTGTGTAAAATCACGGAGCATTACGACAAATGGCGAGTCGTCAATAAACGAGTGGGTTTTGGGAGGAAAGAAAATGTAAATTGAGATTGCCTTCGTAGCATTTCTTTTAGTCAATAGACGACCTTATATTCTATATCTTATACGTATTTTTTCTTCCTGAATCGTTTATGTTCAAGTTCAAAATCTTGTAAAATTATCTCAAAATTAAACTCATTTTTAAAGTTCCTGATAGAAACCTTCAATAAGTGATATTTTTTTTAAGAACGTAAATAAATTAATTGCCTATTTTCATTCATCTACATAATGTTTATTTTGATTATTTCTATGTTTAACCTAAAGCCTTTTCAACTTATTACTCGTATTTCTACTTCTAACAACAGATTAGGTTAATCGAGAGTTTATATTAGATTTTGTTAATTTAGATTGCCCTGTCCTAGTTTCGTTAATTGATAACAATTTAGGTATCAAAGCTTTATTAGTCAGATGATTTTAATTGTTACCTCGATCTTGTGTGTAACATTAAATATGAAAACACATAACATTTGAGAACAAGAGTTGAGAACCAATTCTTCTTTAAAAAATCTTATCTAAAGACTTTCAAAAGCTCTTTCATGTAAGAAAAAAGCCTTGATAATTTTAAGATCTAGTTAGAATATGTGCAATATTTAATGTTCACACATACAATAATATAAGTCACTTGTATTTTACGAAGTTCGTACCACGTTAACTCGCTAATTTAATTCACAATGCGTCAAGTGACTCAAGCAATATTTAGTTAGAGGGAAAGCCTTGCGTAACCTTCAACTAACAAAGATCCATTGTGTGGTCATTTACAAAGTAAACAGTGTAATTTTTCCTAGTTACATCGTCGAAGCGTCAGTTTCTTAGAATTTCTAATTCATGCAGAGTTTTTGCGTGTACTTTTAACTATCTTTCCGATATATGGAACGCAATGAACAGTTACGGACGGCTGCTTCGTGGTAAATATGGGTGCCAACCGATCACTAGGGATGCACTAAGCATTATAATTGTCGATATAATGTTTAGTTGATATAATCGTTGATGTTTTGCCAATTTCGTTTTAGACAATAATTTATATCTACTCATTACACATTAAATATTTAAAATCGAATTAAGTGACAGTAGAGTGTCAAAATATATCTTCATGTAGCAAATATGTTTTTCAATTACGTAATATTTAAGACAGGTGCTTAACTGATCAAGAATTTTATAGTTAACTTAGTCACAAAACAGGAAGAAACAAAACTATCGACTACTGCAGTCTGCAATCTTTACCAGTAGCGGTAAGCAGCATTCCTCGGCAGTAATAAGGTAGAAGCAGTAGCCGGCAAATGCCGAGTTCTTGTGGAGATCTGCACCAGTTAAAGATACCAGATATACGAGATTCTATCTTCAGGTGCAATGGGGTCTGGTGCCTGAGGAATGTCGGACATTCTTGTAGACATACGTTTCATGGTCGGTAGTTCAGCGATGAAGGAAAATATAAATTATAATATATTTAATGAGTAATGTTTTTTTACAGTTCTCTACCGCTAGGGAAAGACGTAACTACCTTACTGACGATAGAAACATTAGCGTATGAAACCCGTTTTTATTAGTATTTATAATTTATTGACTACCTATTATTCATATTTATTAAAACTATAATTACATTTCTACATAACAAAGAACATTCCAATGCTTGCCAGTATTAATTGGACAACTGACTTTAAAACCAGCTAAATACCTTTAAATACTTAATCATTTTCATAATCGCATTCCCATTACACTAATCTTCATCTTAAGCTAAGTGCTTAAATTCTCGAATCTTCTGAAAGACATCTTCCCCACAGCCACCTTCGTTTCGCTACAGTTTTTACCGCGTTCACTTGTAAAACGTGAATTATCCGCAAGTCGCCAGACCGTGATAGCTGTAGGCATTTCACTGGATTTCTGTCGAATTACCCGTAAAGATTAGGATATTTTATATCCCCAACTCACTGATGATTACAAATCGCTTATCAAGGAAATTCCTCGGAGTTTGGTTGGCGATATTGGAAAAGTTTAGCGGATTCCCGATATCTGTAAATGTCTGTTCAGATATCAGTCAGTGACTGGTAAAGTTGAACGCATTCTTAGTCGTCTGAGGCAACTATCGTTTGAAATCACTAGGAACATTCACCGTCTTGGAGTAATGAGAGCAAAGTTGACATTTTATCATTAAAAAATATCGCCATTTTGATATTTTTTTCATAGTTTTTAGGATTGTCGGTGTTATTTAGAGATTTATAAAAATACCTACTAAGGTTGTTGTTATGTAAATATGGTGGAAAAAAGGAAGAAAGACGATTATGCACAATGATGTTGACCGAGCAAACAGGGGTTTGGGCGGAGGCTTCAATCTTTATAGAGTAAACACCGGGCGTAGGCTCTACGGCTGAATTGAACCAACCTACCCATCGAACCCATTTGTATACTTAGCTTTACTTACAAGAGGTTTTCAGCATTCGATAGAAAAAGTTGTTTTTCTAACGAAGGCGATGAATAATTTATTAGCACCGCATTGAATTCATGGACTAAGTTTAAATATAAGAAGTTTCAACTACTTGTATAAATAGAGATCGTGCTAACTAATCAGACATCTTTACTTATCTGATGAAGATTTTATCTTTCAATATTTACCAATTTACCAACATAATAAAATCAAAATCGGGATTTCAATTGGAACAATGAAGAGCATTTTTCTGCCTCAAATTAAAAAGTTGCAAACATTGGTTGCCTGTGACAAAAACATTGTGTCGGATGTTGTATCGCAGTGATATGTAGGTCGTGTGGTAAGTCCCCATCTGTCAGATACACCGCGGCGCGACGTTCTTGCTGTCGACGGTGGAATTATTGGTGCGATCGAACAATGAAATGCAGCTAGTTTCAGGCAGTAGCTGGGATTCAGTCGCTTATGAATAAAGGATGCTTTTCAGTGATTTTGCTGCTGTTTGAGTTAAAAGATGATATGTTACAAAGGCTTTAAAGCTTGACTCAACATCAAAGTATTTATCAGTTACAAACATCTTTACTATTTTATGTTTTCCATAAAATCGATACTTAAACAACAAAAGTAACGATATGAAAAAGATTTAGCAATCCAATGCAAAGTCTTTTGAACACTCAATGTAACTTTGAAACCAAATAAATATTAAAATGAGATAAGACATCTTGTATGTAATGTATAAGTATCACATTGCAAATAGCTTTGCAGCAGTTGTATCTAAATGCGAGTTGGGATCTTGGGAGACTCGTGTCCTCATATTTTTCAGTTCAAGTTGATATCGCGATCCATCTATCACTGTCGATGTAAACTAATGTAGAACATTTTTATGAATCGTAGTTTCTTTGCGATAAAAAGATTAAAGTTAGTCTGTAATGTATTAATTAACAACTCTCGGAGCTCTACAAAGTACCTATCACAACAGCTTAATTTATAATTGAAAGGGTTAACTTTTTAGGATATAATAAAATTATTATATGTTATGGATTAGCACTAAAATAGTGTTATAGACAAGAGTTTCAAGCTAATCTATATTTGCATAAAAATACTTTTAAATACAGTACTATATTTCATAGGCTTTGCATACAAAAGTTTCGGCCACGATTTACCATTGTAGTAAATTCACACGGCCACATAACCGGCGGCATTCTTCCATCTGGTATCAGAATGACGCATACATAATCCGCTACATAACAGTTTTATTTAATGAAGGCTAACCGGATATTTCTGTATCAAAAAACCTTTTCAAAAAGGTATTGGAACCTGTTTTTGTGGATTCGATTATTCAGACCAAGTTCATTACGGTGAGACTTGACTTCGCTAAATCGATTACTTAAAAATCGATTCTGTTGGATTATTTAAACGTGTTTGAAAAATAGTCGACAAATAAACAAGCTTTGAGTACATTTGGCTTACAAGGGGATCTAAAACTCCTTATTTCTAGTGCTCGTTTGTTCAAATAAAACAGATGTCGATTTGAGGCCAGGAACACCGAATACTAAAAAGGTATACAAGGCAACCAAGCGACTATAAAAAGGCAGCAATTCGCTGAGGGTAGCTTTCCGGTCAGGGCTGTAAATCCGAGGGATTGCACTATAAATCCGAAAGAAAATATAGCAGACATTGTAATAAAGTTATGCTTCAGTATTGGTAAAGAAAACATAGATGAGATAACGATGGAAAAATCGCATTTCATTCGCCGCTTCTGGGGCTAATGAGTTTTTTATGGGATGAAATGGAACTAATGGTGAACAAACAGTTTTATTAATACTAATGCATCTTTTGTTAGATAATTACAAAAAAAACATAGTGTTTCTTTAAAAACTAACAAATGTTATTCCAAATGATATTACTATTGAGAAAGACTTAAAATAAGCTGAATATATAGAGATCTCAAATATTGCAGTCACTAACCGCAAACCACATTCCACTGAACCGACCTTCCACAAGCATAAAACGGCATATTTGCACATGAAAGCACATAACAGTGTCAATAGAGACCCATTTAACCAATGATATGACGTTAACGCCGTGTGAAATTCGACCAAATGGTTAAATTGGAGCATTACTTTTCTGTTATTCGTCGTATTTACTTCTTGCCCTCCCAAGTCCGTCAGAATAACATTAAGGTCGACACGGTCATGTCGGTACAGTTACGTTCTATGTTCTTATTTTTTTATAAGTACAATATCTAGGACAACAGACATAACAAGTGAATATCCCTCAGTAAAGGACCTTCACAGATGTGGTACAAGTGTTTTGACCTTTTGAATTAGGAACTCGAATGTCCAAGATATTGTGTTGCGAATAGTATTTTGCAACTCAAGTATACTAAGTTTATCGATAAATTAATTATTTTTACCTTCCGTTCAGTAAATTATTAAATATTGAAAATATTTTTTTTATGAAACTATATCGATAATTTCAAAATTCTTTACTCGCTTTCCCTGCATTCACGTCCAGGTTAATAATAATAGTCCTCTATTGAAATTTGTATGAAAAAACTATGGTTGGACTCAGAAATACTTTCGAGTCGATATTAACTCAATCACACTATTAAGTGTGACTAAACAGCAATTTTACATATATTCAAGTCAAATCATCTTTTGATGAATAATTATAACTAAGATAATATCAAATGTAAAAATGCAATTACTACAAAATCCCTAGTAGCAAGTCTAAAATAAACAATGTCTGTTTGTATTAAATTATCTTGGTATAAGCTACATTTGAATCTTGTGATTCTTTGAAGAATAGACATTAGTGTGGTATCTACACATTAATGTTAACATTAAACTTGATATATTTTTTTACAATTGCAATAATCCAAAAACCTAATTACCACAGTAAGGATATTCCTTACATTTTTACTATTTTCCGAACCACATTGCAAAAAAGCCTATTTAAATAAGGCTTTTTCAACAGTATAAAACTCAGTGTCGGTCGGTCTGTAGGCGTTTGAATATTAAAATGTGGGTCCAATGATAACGTTGTTCATTTAGTACATGGCGTTGATAAGGGTCCATGTACAGACAGCCCGCCGTACACTTCTCATACATATTCATGTTTTCGGTCTACGGTCTTGTTTCACTGAGATTTTTTCTCTCCTTATTATGTTGTATTCTTTCGAATGCAAATTCACGAGACGCAGTTCCTATTTCATTTAAGTGTTAATTAGGTTTTTCTGCAATCTGGTCTTCCCTATTGAATTGCAGTTTTGCTTTTTATATATTTCTGTAATGAAAATGATGCGAGAGTTTTAATATGCCGCAAGTTAATATTTGACGTCGACTCATGAATAATAAAAGACGCAACTTTTTGAAAAAGTAGCAGTTTAAGATGAATTATGAATAATGTAGAGCAATCATAACGATGGTAATAAAAACAAGACGAAGCCAGTTCAAGGTTGCTTTCAAACTTCGTTGGCCATGAATCTGAGTAGTGTAATGTATTTATTGAATTATGCACGATGAATAAAAAGTGCTATTACTGCGCGAGTATCAACGGCTATATACTGCCGTGGGCAGAGAAATCCGGCTTTTTAATACGAGTTACTGGCATTTAAAGAATAAATAGTTATATGAATATAACCATAGGTTTGTTGGCATGTTGCTATTAAACTAATCAGTGGCTGTAACCGACTCTCGAATAGCTTAACTATGATAATTATTTGCTTGTCCGATTAAAATTCTCAAAAGAAAGGCGCATGATTGACTAGTCTCTACTAATCATTGGCATTGTTTTTTTTACTTTCTTAAAAGTTTGTAAGTACTTTTGAAATGTAATCGCGGAAATATTTAGTAACGACATTTTATTTTACGAAACCGTTATTTCACATTCATAATGTAGGTTTTACAAACGTTTGCGATTACGGTACTGTCAACATTTGAAGGCGTTTCGTCGTCTGCGGTATTTGCATATTTTTATTGTTTTTTTCCGGGATATTTCTTCAATTTATTATGACATTGATGTATTACCTACGCGTTTTATTGCGATTTTTGTTTTTGTTATTACTAAGTATTTTTAAGGTGTAGTGAGAGATAACTATAGTAAAGGGTTATTATTTTATTATAAGTAAGTAATGAAGTTTCGATTTTATTCGTAAGGTGTAGAAAGATATGACTATAGTAGGGGTAAGCAGGGTCATGCGGTTATAACCGGTTCTCGGCAGACCTTGGCTCGTTCCCATTCGAAGAAAGTCATCTGAGAGAGGAATTTTGATGGCCTACTTGATGACACTGTGGGAGCAACCTGTATTGTTATAGTGGTGGCACCGTTATTAAACTTAATGAAAGAATATAAGGTTTTAAAGGTGTTATCGTACAAGTTAAAAGTGTATAGGCTTGAGATTAGATTATTGTAGTTTATGCTAGATTAATAAAACCTTTGCTTTCTGACTTTTTCAATTAATCTAGGTTTGGTTCTAAGTTAGTATTTAGTGATAATAGTACAAATAATCTCAATAATTGAGTTTCAAGATAAGTACTTAGGTATGAATCCCGTCTTTAGATAGGCTAATAAAATATTGGTATATTTGAAGACTAAATTAAAGTTAAATATTGAAGCTGTTTGCTTAAATTCATTGGTTTAATTAATTATTCTGAGTTACTAAAGGTGTTAAAAAATCATTTCATTTTATGTTAATGTTTACATATTTTAAAAGCCCTATTTTTTTATTAAAAAATAAAATAATTTGGCTCAATAAATTATATGCAATTTGCAAAAAAGCACATAAGTTTAAAACGTAGAGTATAAATGCCTCTTTAAAGTTCTTTACGTGAAATTGATTGTCACACCCTTCGCTTAAGGTTTCATTAATGCCCCAAGGGGTTACCGAGGTACCTTATCTTGAAAGCCTGTCTGTCCTTGTTGGGCAATAAGTCATTTACACACTTGGGCGTATACAGTTAGACAAACAGGGGTCCTATTCCGGTTAGGCTAGCAGTCTAGCGGTAATTGCTCTAACCGCATTCATCTCAGACAACCTGACGAGTGAAAAGGACAGGGTATAAGATTATATACAGTTGTCTCGCTCTCTAAGTTTAAGAGTAAACGTGTAAGGTTATAGAGGTCGATCCGACGAGAGTGTTTGCTCTAGTTTTAAGCCGATTGTTGGTCGATTTAGTTTTGTACTGACCTATTGTTAAGAATTCAGCTGATTGGTGGAAAGTAACAGCTGACTTAAAACGGTATTGTATCGCCAAGACACCGAAAGAGGGAAAGATAAAGATTTCAAAAGAAAAAAATGTAACATAAAAATATCATAATTTTTTCCCCGATTCATAAATTCGAAACCGACAATTTTCTTAAAAACGTGTCCGTTGAACGGTTAAATGAAATTATCAGTTCTATTTTTGTTTCAATGCCATCTTTTCATTATAAGTTTAATAATGAATTTGGAAGGAAAATTGTCTGTATCATTTGGCATTTCATAAAAGTTATCTTCCTACAAATATTACTTACCTACCTATAATTATATTTAAAAACTTTTTAAACATAATCTACAGTAGGAATATCAGTTAAAAATGCTAAAAACTGGGTTCATTACTTACTTCGTTTGACCTATGCACTGTCTGATATGAGTACCTATTTCTGAGTATTGACCTGCATCAGGAAAAGCTGCTTTTTTGCGAACTACCCTCGTTACTCGTTACATCGGAGTTTGTAGTGGCCTGCCGCATGAGAGTGGTTAATTAAAGTGATTGGGGGTTTTCTAAAGAGCTGGCCAAAAATAGTCTGTGACGAAATACTGTATAAGAAATTGACAGGTTGTGTTTATCTTTCCGAAGCTTTAAGTAAAAGGAGAGTACCTAATAATGTTTTGAATAGGGCGATTCATTGCATTTTGAAAGATTTACCTGTAAAAACTATTATTACAAGGTTACTGGATACCTAAAAGCTGTTGTAGATATTAAGGATATTATTTATTTAATAATGTCTAAAGTCTCATAGAGTTATTTATCTTAACTGTTCGATTCGATATCTATTAACAGGTTCTTTCAATAGGTATATAATGTAAAAAATAAGATTTTGCCTTGGAAGTTTGTGAAAGTGTCAAAATACAGTGTCTAGTATAAACAGGGCCCACAAAAATTCTAAAGTAATACTTATGTCAATTAATTAAGCTCCTTCTCAAGTGCGCTTAAAGAATTACATATAACAGACCTTAGACTGAGGTCTATGTCACAAATATATATTTCAATGCTTCAACTTCAATACCTATCCTATAAGTAGTATACGTAAATCTCATAATTCTCCAAAATTTTATTGATCGAGTATAATAAATATCGCCATAATGGTAGAATTTACAAATAAATAGCCCACGGAAGTGACTAAAATAAAATTACATTGAATGCCTGCGACTTGCTAGGGGGTATAACTCTTTATTATAATATTTTGTAAAATATGATCTCTATCATAATATACCTTCTTTACCCTCTATACAATAAAACATTTTTTATTAATTCTGAATTAATTTAATTGTAGGTGACTTTTCGGTTCGGATTTCTATTATTAACAACATGTATTAAGGCTTATTAAATATTATTTATTTTTGCAAGAGAGGGGATGCTATGTATTATTTTAATAGGCGTAAGTGTAAGCTTTTCTTAACAAATATAACTTAACCCGAGTTTGTTCAAATTGTTTATTTTCAAGCAGTTTTTAAAATGTCTGTCTGGTAACAATGTTTAGGTACATATTTTTATTTCACAAATAAACAAGTTACTTATAATGTAACAATACTTATTATTACATATAATAAAACCTTACATATAACTGGTGACCCTTAACCTTAGGACTTAAGAAACTTGTCGGAATGAACTTGTGAATCCTTTATCGAACTCACTTGTTATTCATAGCATTGACGACGCCTTGCTATTCTTGCTGGGTAGGTCGCAAACCAAAATAGAAAACCATGTTAACTTATTTTATGGTTGTAATATAAAAAGCAACTTATATAACTTAAATCGATTCTAGAGTTAGGTCATTTTTATATAAGTAATAAAATTAAGTAAAAATGTGTTTTTTGAGATAATATTCTATATGACCTTTCCTGTTAGGTAAGTACGTAGGTAAGTACTTGTATGTATGAAACAGATCCTTGTTTTGATTAGCTTTATCAAGCATAAAATTTCAAGTATCATTTCATAATACGCCATTAGACTCGTAAACAACAAAACATACTGTAACTTCTGAAAAAGGCGTCGATGTTAGCTTGTTATTCGTTCACAGTCCGATTGCGTCAATTGCTCTAAATTTGGGCTAACGAACGAACGTGAAGCCTGCCATTCTGTTTGTTTAAAATATGTTTTTTAACATTTTTAGAGTGTCCTGTTTATGTCATGATATTTTTTAACCGAGAAGGCAGCCGGCATACGAATAATTAAATTGTGTTCAGAAATACACACTAATTTCCACTACTTAAAGATACAATTCTCCAAAAATATTTCGGTGCATTATAAACCGGTGTTCCAAACAGGTTCTAGACATTATTTTTTGATTTTATAGCTTGATATATCAATTGGTTTTAAATAAACCCTCTGTTAACGGTAATGTACCTTTACCAGAAAAGTCGCAATATAAAGCTTTTAAGATAAAGCTAAGAAAAAGTGAAGTCTTTAACGTTACTGTGACCCGACAAAGTTAAGCTGGAATGCATGGCCGGAAATTCGTCCTAAGCTTGAAAGGATACTTAGCACTTAATTTCCTATGTTTTCAAAGATAACATCTTACATAGAGTCGGTTAAAGCATGGTTGAACTGAACCTCTATGTCTGTGTTCACAAATTTTCAGTTTCCCGCTCGAATGCTAATCCAAATGAGTTCAGGCTATATGTGTATAGGTAGGTATCCCAGCAGAAAATTGTATGTATACTTTGTTTAAGCACTCCCCCGGGTTTATCCTTTTCTACGAAGTCTTGGTCTGTAATAGGATTACCTTATTGATTAGTGGGTTTTTGTGCGGTAACGTAATTAAGATATTTTGACGTTCAAATTGCGGTCGGGTTCGGCGGTATTTTGTGGTTAAAGGTATTAAGGGTTAAAAGAGGGTTAAATCGATAGGTATTATAAATGTTAGCAGTTTTTGCAGCTTTCTTCAGTGGAGTAGATCAAAAGATGATATGAGTTAGGTATGACGTGATGTGGAGGCGTAAAGTCAAGTGTCAGAATAGTAATGGTGGATCTACTTGGAAGGCACATCCTATTTGTAGTTAAATCGGGGTGTTAGGGCGGAACGAAGGAGAATGAATCTATAGGGTTGTCAAATCTATAAAACAGTGATCAATAATACACTGTTTTTTTTAACTGGCAGGTATAATTTTGAAGCCTCAGCCAAGTCTGATTACAATATAAGAAGGGGTTTATCTTTTAGCACTATATATTTAATTATCCGTAAGCTTATGAGTTTTATTAGTCAGCTACTTGTTTTTTCTAGTTCACACCAGTATTTTATCTCAAGTGATTGTATCAGCCTTGATAGAATCACGTATTAAGTTGCAAATAGCGAGCATGTCTTTGACAATTGTAAACGACCCGAGCACAGATGAAAGTCTGTTGTGGACTCGATTGCAGCTCTATGTTTTATTTATTGGATGCGTTTCAGCGATCGTACATCGTATTTACATAACAATTCTCTCTGCAAAACCCGTTTATTGCTCCAACTAATGTAAACAACGGTTTATGGTAAAATGTTGGAACAGCGTTTAGTTCTGCTTTTAACGTTTTGTTTTGTTGAAATTTAAATGAAATTAAATTAAAATCGTTTATTTCAGACCAATGATCCATAGTTGTTTAGGTTACAAGAATGCTTGAAAAACTATGTTTAATAATTTGATTGTGTAGATAAATTATTTATAACTAGTGGCCGCCCGCGACTCCGTCTTATCTCGTTTTCCCAACGTTATATATGAAAAATAATTGTACCAAATTTCGTTAAAATTCGACGTGTAGTTTTTGTTTCTATGACGGTTATACAGACAGACAACAATTATACTGATTGCAATTTTGGCATCAGTATCGATTCCTTATCACCGCCCGATAGTTATTTTAGAAATATATTTCATGAACAGAATTGACCTCTCTACAGATTAATTATATGTATAGAAGATAATCTTTTTGTTTCAGATTAGCTGTATTAAAATAAAAAGGTAAGTTCAAGGTTATTACATTGTGGAGGTTGATCAAATTATGATGTAATACATTATAAGAGGCTCGCAGAATATATTTTAAGTATTATCAGGGCTTGTTTGCGATTGCGAGTTTACATAAAAATAAAATAACTAGAAACACGTAAAACCATGTTGTGCTTGTAAAGTAAAAAAAGTTTGCATTATTCAATACTATTTCTTAGTAGACCTTGCCTGCTGGGTAATGCTTTTAAAGGTCTTATAAGAAATCAATTAGTTTATATGTATTGAAATGGACCGATGCTAATGAAATTAAATCTTGATTTCATATGTAACATCTCGTATTGTACACATGAATACAATTGAAGTTCCGAGACTTTTGGTAGAAAGTAATTAATTATATTTTCTTTAACTAAAACATATATTAACGTTAGTTAATTATTTTAAAAATATTAAGTTATTTTATAATGGGTATAATGTTAATGTTATATCCTTTAAAGGACATCATTTACGGTGGCGACCTTTTCGAAACTTGTCCCAAGAGACACGGTCAATTCAAGGTTAATGTGGTTTAAAATGATAATGAAATGGTTAACCAAGTGGTAAATACTTACTTAAGCTATTATGATCCCAATATAAAGGAAATTATTGTCTTCCCACAAATAGATTCCTACTTAAAATTCAAATACAAATAGATGGCAAAGCTTGGTAAACGAGAACATCATCACACCAAGTATCAGTTCAACGTTTGTTTATACTAAGTACACATAGAATTGTCTCCGAATATATCGTATCGTATTCGATACAATATGATACGGTCGACAATGGACTCGATTCGTATTGTCATCGCCGGCTCTCCGCACAATCCCCAATGTATTGATATACTCTTCTTTATCTTTGTATTGCAGAACAATAGAAATGTGAAATTGTACACTTCGGGCGGTGTTTATTGCTACTGTTTGCAGGGTCACGAACATTTCCAGTAGTTCGGCGAGAATGCCAGTTGAATAGATGTGTTTGTTTTAATAGACAACACTAGGGTCATTCAACTTAAAGACAATATTAGATAAGGAGAATATATTTTGTCTACTATTATTTAAAGCACCTATTGTTAAACATTTAATATTCGTTAAAAATAACATTTTTTTATAATACTTAACAAATTCATAATGCAATATGGGCAATCGTTTTTTTGGCGCCCAGCAAGGGCTTTCAAAAAAAGATTTGTGTGTTAAACAAGTATTATTGTATCCTGCATGAACATCAATTTATCCGCGTCGAATGATGTAGTACATCACTCTAACTATCGTGGTGTAATTAATTCGATCAATGCTAACACAAACTGCATAATTAATTTCTAAAATTAACTGAATTATCTCATTATTATGTTACTAATCTCTGTTGCCGGGATATTAAACAGTGTGCGCCTAATAATTGATATTAAATTTAGTCTTACCGAACGTTGTTCCGTTTCATATCACGCCTAATTATGTGTGAAATATTTCACATTAATTTGACACAAATGTATAAATTCATAGTATAATTACAATCCTTTTTTTTTTAAAAATAAGCCCCTTGCTGGGCGCCAATTTTTTTTACTCTACCTTATAAACTGTTCTGCCTGTTTCATAAAATAGATGTAGACAGGAATACCGTGCACAGCCTTTATGTATCTGTGACGCGAATGTTGTCAGTGGGCTTTACTTGTTCAGTGTCAGCGATACCTGAGGCAATATGTCGCAGGCCGCGGGACCGGGAGACTGTTTGTAGTGTGGATATGCCACGGATGCCTGCTCTTTGATATACAGTAGCGAAACTGAGGCTGGAAAATGAATAAAGTGGACTCGTGTTGTGTTGGTGAATATCTTTGCGTAATGATAAAACATTAACGAAAATAAATAAATTATATTTTTTTTTTCAAAGAGCCTTTTTATAAGCATAATTTTCTTGATTAGGAGAATATGTACTTAATATTCATTTTATTAGGATTAAAACTTTAGGAATTTTAAACAAGAAAACTGCTTACAAGTAAAAGCTTCCCATTACAATTTATGTTGCTACCTTCTCCTATTTGACCTCGTAAACAAGGGTTTATAAAGTAATCCACCATAACTTGAAGGGTTTTTGTACCTCCTTGACAATACCCTGTGGGAGACAACGCTGTAAATTGAAAACTGAACGAGTCAGAAGCCGATACAGGGGAAATTGCACCGGGTGGTCGTTTCGATGTGGGCGGTGATAGAAAACTCTAGAAACTAGAAACAGATAGCAGTCACGTCACTTGGAAATGACGCGTCACGTTCTACAACTAAAAAACAATGGGAATTTGGAACACGTTTGAAAACAGATCGTAAAATATTATTCGTTGTCTACTGCCAGTGTTTTTACAAAGAGAAACAAAAAGTTTTTTTTATCAGAGATATTTTATAGAGCGGTATTGAGTCACTTTCTATTTGTTTTTTTTAAGAACCTATTGAAAACTGTACTATAGTTGTGCGAATGGTATTATAGTATTTTCATTTAATCTTATAAAACACAAAAATGTTTCTTACAAATTCAAATAAAATCTAAACACACAGCCATTACTCGGTTTTGGCTACAACCGCACGGTCATACAGAACAGGTGTCGTTGAAAGCTTACCAAAAATATGTTTGTAGAGAAAATAAAGCACTAAGCTAAAAGTTTTGCTACAAAATTGTCGGCAACAAAGGGGTACCCTGACAAAAGCCGGGTTGTAACCCCGTTTTAAAATATCCTTTGTAAAGTCACTGTCATATTGCCAGCCATAATATTATCTAGGATTTGCTGGTAATTTCTGGAGCGTGAATTCAACAATTATGAAAATATGAGTTCATAAATTATTTCATTGAAATTAATTACTTGCCTGTCGAGTTTTGGGTCAGAAGTATCGTACAAAGAACAAATTTGTTTTTGTTATTAAAATCTTTTGCAAAACACTTCTGAAAATAACGAGCAGGTTTATATTATAATATTCAGCGTATGTATTGCAACAGAAAACTTTTATATTCATGCTAGAATGGAGTCCCTCGAGTGTCGACCGGAGCTCTATAATATCATGTACCTTTGCCGCGGATTTAAGCTACGGAAAAAAGAAAAAAATACTGGCTGGCTGTTTGCCAGCTAAAAAATAAAAGTTGATCTTTAATTATTCCGTATTCAGTAAACATGGCAATTTTTCGACGCGAGTGAAACTTGATCAAAAGGAAAACGTGTAGAAATTGTCTGTGTTTGTTTAGAGTGTAAACAAATATTGTAGATTTTTCGTAAAGCTAGTGAAAACAAAGAGTTGAGTTGTGGATAAATGTTGTTTGCGATTGGAATTTGTAGAAATCTCGGGGTTAATGTAAATAAACAAGTCTTCCAAATAATAGGGAGAAAATGTATTGATGCGACATGAAGTAGGGATTCTATGTACAAAATAGGGAAACATGTTCGGTTATGGTCCGGAATCCAGCCCGGGCCGGAGCACCGGATATTGGCATGCGACGCGATACGACGCAGCACGACACGACACGATACCGATCTCAATCTGAAATGCGAGGTCAGTACAAATGTCGACTGACTGGCACGATTTTATTGAAAAATATTTCATGAACTGGATTCTCGGGGATATTTCGCGTCTGAATTGTCCAGAATTCCTTTTAAATTGAGCGTATTAATAATCGTTATTGAGGAATGCGTGTGGCAAAAAGAATTGGTTAATTGCATTCTTAAATATAGGTATTTAAAGATTTTCTTACGATACATCAAAAAATGTGTGAAAGCTTTATCTAATCTGGACTAGACATTCGATTGTTAAGTTTTTACCTTTATATAACGTTTTATTTGGTCCTAATCTACTAACAACAACATCTTGCAAACATTTGTATTTTGAGGCCTCGTGTAAATCGAATACAAACCAAATATACATTTTTTTCCTTGCAAGTGCGAAGTTACAATTAAAATAGGTCGTTCTGGTGCTGTTTTAATGATATTACGTGCGCGGGTAGGAGATCTTTATAAGGATTGTTTGTTTTCATTTTTTGTTTTTAGTTAAACCAGGCTTCTAAAATTATCATTTTTTATAATCTTTAAAAATCTGAACTTTATATTAATACCTTTAGATTTTAGCTGTATGTTGAAACAAGCCATTATTATGTATTTTTAAGTACATGTTTGTTTGTATTTGTTGTTTTTACCTATTAAACGTTTAAAATTAAAACAGTTTAAGAACAAAATCTTTTAAAAGTTAAATCCGATATTCCGCAGAGATGGTACAAAATATCTCATAAAACGATAAAACTAAAATGTCCGCTCTAGGTAAAATAATAGAGGTGAAGATAAACATAATAGTTATTGTCAAATGTAAAACTTAAGTTTTTATTTCAACAATGATCGGGGATAATCTAAATCTTACTTGCAAATAGATATTATAGTTAGCACCTTATTATTATGTACATAGCATTGAATTTAGCTAGCCGAATTCCAAACTTCAAACTCCACCTAACTTGATATGAAGCTCAAGCCTAAACTAATGAAGCGATCGCGCCGTCAATTCACTGCTAGACGTTTATTACCCGTTTATCCCGTGCTAATCTACCGCCTGTGATCTTCCTATAATAAACGCTATCGTCATCTATTAATGAGCCAGTTAATTCACAAATCCTCCAGAGAATTACGGCAGGTAACCCTGGGTTTAGATCAATCGGTAAACTGATCGCTCGATAGGTTAGTCCAGGCCCAAAGGACATAGTTACGGAATACGTCGAATAATCCTTTGCTTACTGACAATCTGGAAAGCAAAATAGAATATCAAACAAGCTTTGCGATTTGAAGAGCGATTTATGGGATACTTAGTTTAAAGGTCTCATCCGAAGCCAAAAAAAGCAAGTGTTAATTTGTTATGATTGTGAATTCACTGAATTATAGCTGAAGTTAAAATCTGCTTTAAGTTCGATGGTACGGAAAAAGTAAACAGTTTAAAAAAAGCATAATTTCAAACAATTAAATAAACTTATAGGTATAAAAAAAATCTCTAGAAAAAACCCTTTTTTAATACACTTTATTGACTTACTTTCTAAACATGAGGTGCGTCTAACCCTCTAAAGTTCCTACATTCCAATTTAAGTATTTCGAATTTAGTCAAACTGTAAATCCCCGTTCTGTAAAGCTAGTAAGAATGTTGAAACCAAGGATTTCAGGCTCGGCGCAATCAATTTACAAGCTGGGAATTGAAAGCGGGACATATATAGCCAGATATCGCACGCGATAGCAGAAAAGAGGGCCATATCGTAGGATAGGAAATCGCACCCCGGTAGACTCCTACAAATAGTGGGCATAAATCTTAGAAAAGTATTCGTATTGGGCACAGATTGCGTAAGGTGGGACTTTTTATATGTTGTTGCACTTGAATGTGTAGAAAGGTAGAAGGCTTTTTAATTAAACCAATACTTTACAGATAAGCCGCGGCAAGGCTTAGTTTTAATGTTCTACTATGTTCAATACCTACTTAGATTTTTTTCTTTGTTGTAAGCATATTTGTTGTGTACGTCCGCAACAAAATATGTTTATCACTCACTGGAATTGCGGATAATCATTATCAGAAAACAAGCATTGTTGGATGATCCATCAACGCTAATAAGCCAGCGTAGGGGATTACGGCTCAATCCCGTTTGCTAATTGAGAAAAAGGCCCGAGCCTTTATTCCAGGACGTGTTATATTAAAACCTGACTTGATTAATAAAAATGATTCACAACGTTTTTCAAGTTAAATTTTTACGCTCGCAATTCCAATAAGTTGTCAAAAGCAGTTTATTTCAATGTTCTCCAGCCTCTATATAAACTTCCGTCCACCTTTTTGCTTTCCAGTCGTAATTAATTTAATGGAAGTTAATTAACGAACAGTTTAAACTGTGTTTAATAAAAGAGTAGACGTTATAAGTTATCCTAATTTAGGGAAGTTAGCAAAAGTTTGAAGCATTAATTTGGGTTGCAGGCGGAACTAAGTCGAATGGCAATTTTGTGTTTAAACGCCAGGTAAGTTGCTTTTCTCACAAAGGTAAATGTTTTTAAGAACTTAGCCGTGAGCAAAGTTTGTAAATATCCTTTTTTGCAATTGTAAATATTATTTCATTTACACTGAAACGGAAAACACTAATTTATAGTTTAAAGCATGTTTTAAGTTATGCAAAAAGCAGAAAATTAAAAACTATGAGCTAGTTATTTCGTGAAATTATTTCAAAACTTTCAACTCGCTCTGGAAACGCAAAAACTGAAGCGCCCGCTTTTATGTTTCAAAGTTCGAACGGCGGCAGTTTGTATGTAAAGAAACAGTTTTCCGCCCAATAAAAAGCCTTCAAGAAAAATCTCGTATTTTCCTGTTGATACCACTCTAAAGATCTCTTAAAATGGGTCGTATTTTTTGTTTTAAAAGCGGACAACACAGGAGAACTGTCACATCGTGTGCCTCGAAATATGAAAATGAGTTTGGAAGTGCCATCACAAACTTTGATTATGTTCCACTTGATTTAGATTCATAGCTTTTCTGATGGTATTCGGATTGCTTACTTATGTTGTGACGGTAGTTCTGTATTTTTTACCGCTGCATGACGTGGAAGTAACGAGAATTTGACGAGCTTTTTTGGTGTGATGTGCTGTCACGTTTTAGAAATGACTTATAAATAGTAAATTGTAGAAGTACGATTGCTGTTCAAATCATCAAGCAATCGCTTAGCTGCTATTAAATGTTGATAAGTTAAGTCGATAATCAGATTGCTTCTGCAGATTTGATTCGATGTGAAATTGGAAAAGGATGAGGGGTGCAAGAGTCGGATTATCCAAAAGCTACCCGATAAGCGTTTTGATGTTTAATGAGCTGATATTGGCATCAATATCATTATGCTGTAGAAGTAATGTTTTGAGTGACCGCAGAATAAATCGCACGTTTGGTCCGGTGGCGGTCCACACAGTATGTCTCCATAAAGGTTTTATGGCCCGTGAAGTGTCCTTTCCCGAATTTCACAGCCCGGTAAAAACATACGATTTTTTACGACCCACTCTTACCGAAGAAAGCGGGTTTTCGCAACTTTTCGCTCAATACCACCATTGTTCTTTAGTTCTATCTTCAATTTTATTTTCAGTTTATTTCACAAAGGCCCGGTGTTTTTCCTGAAAACACGCCGGAAAGGCATGCTCGTAATAAAATATTACGTTCAGGCTTTAATGTACCAAAATCTCCATGTTAAACTCGTTTCGGAAACGAAAATGTAATTTATACTGCCAATGTTACGTCATTTCTTTGTAATTTTGTCTTATTTTCTTACTTTCATATGAGTTTGGTTTTTATTATTTAAGCATCAAATGAAAATTGTTTTATATTGTACGTATAAAACATTCTGGTATTTGTGGGTATGTGAATAAATTGATATTCATATAATGCCTTCCTTTGTCGTCAAGGTCGTGATGTTCAAAGGTCGTTGACCTGTCGTCTATTGGGGAAGGTTTTTATAAAGAATTATGTTTTATCCTAAGAAATAAGACTTATAAGTACAATTTCTATGCCCTACATTATTTTGGCGTGCAAAATAATTTAGTAGCTAATTGCCATTAGGCTATTTATGTAACCTACGTCAGTCATTATGAAAAACTAATTCTGAACCTAGAAAAGTAACTATTAGAATTACGAGTATTTAACCTAATTTGTTATAAAACCAACAACGTTACACTAAAAAAAATACTGAAAAAATTCAGGATTATCTTTTCCTGTAATTTAAGTCAGGAAACACGATAGCCTTAATATAATGTGACAGACGCACTTCGCGAAACCAATAGAAATTTCGTAGAACTTTTTCAAAATTCTTACATTCCTTAAAAGATATTCATCTCCCGAGTTTCAGGAAAAGTCTATAAGTACCTATTTTACCACAATTTCCTTACCATAATAGAGTACACCAACATGTGAACATGCGTTATACCTCATTATTTTCTTTAACAGTATTCCTTATTCTTTGTCTGGTGTTCCCAATTTCGCGAAATAATACGTTCAGCATTTGCTCAGTGAAATGTAATTGTGAAACCACTTCGTTTTAAATCAGTGTGTTTGCGTCGTCTATTATATCTTTGGGGCATCTTCAAGACCCCTTTCAATCCATTTAGTAATCTCTTTTCTTTCGCGATCCGATCAGAATCTGGAAATAAAAAAGGTTATGATTTTGGCTGTTGGGTAGTATTAATAGAATTTTCTAAAAATAATTTTACCTTAAAGAAAACTTACGTATTTAAAAACTTGTTTTGTCTTAGAAACTATTAATTTACCTAAGCGACATTTCATCTTCGGTTATTTTGAATAACATTCACAATGCACAGTAGTTATTTAAATTATTCTTGGTGTATTTCGTATTTAGGTGTATTAGCGGCCAGTTACATACTGGGTCTCAAGAGAGCTATTAAGATAGGTACGGTCTTACATTTTCTAGCCATCTGGGAAACAAGCTAGACAGTCGCACTACTACGCTAAATTTAAATAATTCTTAGAAAACGTTTAGAGAAATTGTGGTGTTTTCCACAGAAAAGGAATAAAAGTTTTTGTATTTCGTAATATCCAAATTCAAAGTCGTAGAATATTGTTCGTTTCCGGTTAGTTGTTAGACGGGATCCGGACTGAATGACAGGTTGAAAGGATATCCTTTTCAATTTAATAGTAGTGATTATTCCTTCTAATAAATCAAGTAGGTAATTACGTAGTATTGCAACGGAGTTTGAATAATTTATCATTGCAATTAAGTAACAATAATCGTGCCTGCTGTTAAATAGCAATATTCAAAATCAATATTTTTTTATTTTTTTTATATAATACCAAATAAGATTGGGTCAGACAGTCCACCAAATAACATGTTTACGCTTTATACATCTTCTAGAGGGTATCTACTCAAGTATGTACTTGAGTAACGGAATTTGATCCGATCTCGACTTATCTCCTCCTAAAATAAAGAGACTCTTGTAATTTTAACAGAATTGCAAACGTGCTTTATCTGTTCCTCCGCTAAGATGCTCAGATGTTCTTTATAAAATGAGATTTCATTTGTTTGCCTACAAAATAATGGATAATCGAAAGGCCCCAGATGGGTAAACACCCTCGGATTTTCATTAAAACGGAGTCTTTGGAGATTTCTGCGTTTATTACGTTGCTTTTTTACTACAACGTGGGTAAAAATTAAAGTAAATTAAAAAAATAAACTGTTAAAAAACCAAATGATATTCCTTCTAATCCATTTTTTTTAATATTTTCGTCTTTATATAATAAAATTTAATATTTAATAAACTTAACAGTAGCTTCACCAGATGAAAAGCTGTTTCCAAGCTCTTCAAACAATGTAGTTATCGTATGAACAAAACAATAACCTTCCAGAACATGCAGCCACCGTGTCTTCAGCAGCATTTCCTATCTACGGCAGCATCGCTAGGTTCCATCATAAAACTTTATGAGTGGCCTAGGAAACCGTTTTGGTTTTAAGTAAGCCAGTGTTTTGTCAAGGCGTAGAGGGTTCCGACAAATGTTTCTTAATTGACGTGGAAAAGACAGTTTTATGATTCATTGATTTAAAATCTTAACTTCATCAATTAAATATAATATGATCGTTCATAAAATATTTAGGACCCAATAAACACACAATAAAAATGTCCTAAAGCCAATTACCCTAGTTAATCTAATTATTTATGAATCCTTAAAATATTTTTTATTGTCGTCGTAATTTTTAACAGTTATAGCTTACTAGCCACAATAGTGGTACATCTAAGTTTAACGCGATGATTAATTGATATAATAATTTTATATTTTAAACGCCTTATTCTCCCGTGACCACGAATTTTGAAATGGTGTTAAATAAAGTATAAATTTATAAACGCGTAATGATCCGCTATAACGAAACTCATCTTCAAATTTAAAAAGAGAATAATAATTTTAAAGCGAATAAGCAAAAGATCCGCTAACCCCGAGGGTGTCTTACGATACTCTAGTAAGACGTACGACGGTCATTCTACATAGCGATAGCTCTACAGGGATCCACTCATACCCGAGCTCGGATAGTTCATTGAACTTTATATTGACGATGTGTTATATGGTTATAGTGTATCTCTAAGTTCCATTTTTGAATACGTTGTAAAATTTTAAAGTAGATTGTTAAAAATAGTTAATAGCGTACAATTTACATGTTCAGGTATAAAGCATAGTGTGTATTCACGGTGTGTGATTCAACGAAACGTATCCAGTTCTAGTATAGCTAAAAAGTAGCTAAAATGTACCTCAAACCAAGTGACCATTGTGCGTTACGATGTCGGTGGGTAATTTTGCACACCGTGCGACCAGAATATCTTGCTATTGTATAATCATACTACCTACCTACTTCAATTAGTCAATAACCATTTGTAGCAAAGGAAACGCGGTCATCTATTTAGTTTCTAAGTAATTTGTAATCTATATCGCGGCTAGGCAGCGTGACGAGTGACACATGATACCCGTCGGTGACACATTGATAGATTTGTTGGCGCCAAAGCATGGCGGTTGACGGATGTTTCCCGCGCATTCTAACGCAGACATGTTGGATCTGAGCGGGAAATGTGCTGCGTAATTGTGCTGTTGGGTTTTTGGAGGGCGATTGGGAGTTTGGGAGTTACAAAAAGGAGGGGAATTTACAGCAATTAAAGGTGACACTGTAAGTCAGTCAGAAAAATATACCTAACCTATATTGACTAGGTTGAAGGATTAGTGACGACAGTTATTCTGGGAGATGTCATAATGACTGACCTGTTTTTTGTTAAAAAAATGACATATTTTTTAAATAACTCCTTTCTTACGTATCAAGTTGATAATTTGCTGTGTTTTTTTCAGCTGTTTTTATTATCATACCATCTTTCTACAAATTTCTTATATAAACGTTATCCACCTACAATATCCTTTGAACCCGTCAAAATGACTGGCCATTACCCATAATTCCGGACATAGACACAACATGACACCTCGCAAAAGCCTTTTCTCGCACTGTCGGAATTCCGTAACTTTTCTCTATGTGAAAATATGTGTAACACACAAATGCTTTTCCGTTAAGTAGCCACTGTTAGACCCTTATCAATGCCTAAACGTGCCTGCAACATGACACCCGACTCTCCTATATTATTACTGTAACATGCCTTATACAAAATATTGTAGACAGATTTTCAAATGGCCGCGTGTAAAGTATGAATTTTCGCCGACATAGTTCGGGATCCCCGTATTCTGTGATATGAATATAGAAGAGGTATTGGGTGTAAACAAGTGTTGTAGTATCGATCTGATGTAGGATTCATGGTTTCCAGAGAATACGTAACATATTTATGATACGTAACAAATTGTTTTGATTTTTGTCTACTTGTCGTATGTCTATGAAATTTTGTACTGAGTACCGAAACTAGTTATGTCACTTTTTATTTTCAAGCTAAATGTATTTATGTACCGAAAATATTTTTTGATTTAATAGAGTTATTATAACAAACAATACTATCATATAACGGAGAAAATGTTTCGTTCTTTTATACACAAGTTGGTAGCAGCCAGCCCTTTAACAAGAAGAACTTTATAACAAGATTTGTTTAGCAGATTTAGTTCTAGTGCAATTTAAAACTTGAAATAAGTTAAAAAAATAAAACTTCGCAGCAGGAGCTGTAACTTTTTCAAGAAATGATGATTGTTGTTAGTTAATAAGTACTTGGAGTTGTATGTATTGAAAAAATCTTGGATTTTTGGTCCATTCACAAGAAACTAGATTCAATTGAATGAATAAAGAATTTTATAACAGATATTATATTTTACAACTGATGGTCATTAAAAAGATGTTAGTGCGAAGTTATATTTCACTGGTTAAGAATTTTCTTTGTAACTATTCTATGTACTAATGGGATTCATGTTAAAGTAACATTAAGAATAACAAAAAACTTTTTTAAAGTTCAGTATAATATTAAGTTATATACAAATATAATTATACATAAAAATTACTAAGTACTTATACAACGACAATGCGATTATCGTACAAGTTAGATAAAAAGTGTTTGCGTCTAAGTACAATAATACAAAAGTTTTATCTAGCTGTTAAATCTATTTCATTTTCAAGCCAGTCACAAAAAATAGAAGCGCAATGGTTATTTTTATTCCGAATAATCCTTTAATCTCACAAAGATCACAAGAAAATTTCAGATTCATAGATTTTGGATGAGATTTTAAGTTGGGGCAAGTTTTATTTGTTGATGGCTCAAAGTACCTAATTGGGTTATGAAGATTATGAATAAATTATAGAACCCACAAAGGGCTATTGTTGTAACGTCAGAAGAATTTACATAGTGACTGGGAATTTTAATTAAGAAAGCTCCGATTTAATAGTAAAAAGATCAGAGAGGAAAGTATGTGCAAATAATTATCCAGAATAGATGAAAGGCCGCTTTGAAATGTTAAGGCATGGCAAAATTTTGAAACTTTGTATTTCATACAGGCATTTCACGATTAGGAAAAACCTTAAGAGGTTATAAAAAACATATAACTCTTAAAGAACCTGCTTTAAAGAAGATATAATAATAATAAAAATAAAAAAAATAAAAATATAAAAGAAGTATAAGAAAATATTAACCTCATTTTTTTTTTATATTTACAAGCCGTATTTAGGAAACAGAAGTCAGTAGGTACCTACATTCGTACTAAAATATTTGTTGAGCAAAGACAAACCGAACTGAAAACAAAGGTGTCTCTAACTCAGCAATCACTAAAGTAATTAACTGTTGCCTATTTACGCAATGGTGGATGACGGTTTAACGGTTCTTCGATGCGTTAATTATAGAAAACAACAATGTATGTGAATAGTTTAGTTAGTAGGTACGACCAGTATCAGTGAAGTTTTATGTAACCGATAAATTGATCACTTTATTTTGCATTGTATTTGGAACTCGATTGAATGAAATGGATGAGCATTAAGGGAAAGAGATGTAACGCTTTTCTAAAGGCGGAAAAAAAATGATGAATCTCGTGAATATAAATTAGGTACGTAATGTATAACTGCAACTTCAAATATACTTGTTAAAGTAACTTACTTACACAGACTGTATTTATTGTTGTAGATTTTTTAATAAAAAAAGACTTGCTCATTAATTTATCTTTTGCCTTGTGACGTTTTTATTATTGTCAAATCGTTCTCATAACAAAATACACAGGTAAATACTTGCGTGCCGAATTCACCTAGATTTTTTCTTGACTTAAGTCACGAGTATATATACCTACTTCTTGGATACTTAGTTACTTTTACCGTGCTATACAATAAAACAATATATTGTATTGTTTAACTAATGTTGCAATAATTCTTTATTGGTTCAATTAGCTTAATTGTGCACACGATCGATACCGATTAAGTAAAAAGCAAACTAGTTAATAAAATGCAAGGTATTTGCTTTTTAATTTTTGACGGTAAAGCAATAATTGTGCAGGTTTCAAAGTATTTTTTTAAAGTGCATTTTTAAAAGAACTTGTTTAAGTTTTTTTTTAATCGAGATAGTTCGAAAGTTGGTGCTTTTACTAATTTAGTTGTAGTTTGTAATCTAGATTTATCAAATAAAAAAAAAGCCTGACATAAATGTTTAGAAACTTACATAATGTGTATTTTGAACCTCGAGAATATGTGTCAATCTTAACTTATCATAAATAACTAGAACTCAAAACAACCCAAGGTTCAAAAACCCAATTTCAAGCCAGTCTTACATGTCTCACTTCGAATATCAAAAAGAGCACTAAGCATTTACCTTTACTCCAACATGAAAAGGTGAAAAGGAAAAGATCATATGACTTAACAACTCAAACACGAGTTAAAAGTGCCGTGTTTGAGTTACGAAGTCGAGTTATCAATGTACAATGTACCCACTGTTCTATTTATCAAGCAATCAGCGAAGTTAGTTCGCGGTGCTGAAATTTCACACAAAGATACTGAAAGAGTGATGAACCTTGGCTCGAGTTTGTACCGAAATTGTGCTAACACTAGGACTTTAATAGGCGCAACACAAAACTATTGTTATTTTCGCAACATATTAGTATGCATAGTCGACTTTGTTCAATATAATAAAAGATTGTAGCTGTTTAGCTACGTCTTAAGATAAGGCAAAATCATTTTAAATACAAAACATAATATAGGTACTTTTAAACCAGAAAAAACACTTTTTTGATAATAAATTCAAGATATTAAAAAGGAACAACGTATTTTTAATAAAAAAGCTATTGTTTTTGTTTGTTCTTCTACTAACCTATTCTTGGAAGGCTTACTCCTAATTAAAATGTCTGCTGTTAAAGTCCAGTAAAGAGCTCATAGCATTTAACCCACTTTTGTTTATCTTGTTAATTTGCTTGAGCATCAAACCGTAGTATTAAACCTGCGAGGGTCCTATAGCTTGGCCTAGTTATCTCCGAATTTGGTCCGAAATACGAGCTTGGCTGCACCCCATATAAATAGAAGCACATTTCGTATAAAATTCGTGGAAAGAACTCGTTAGCGTTTCAGGTCCGAGTTTTAAAAAGTTCCGTTATTTATTATCATCTGCTGAAGAAATGCTCGTATTATTTTGAACTTTCAACCCCGAAATCCAATGGAATGAGAAAGTTGGTCTAATTAATATTTTACTGTAGGTATTTAAGGTGTTTTAAGCGCACGTTTTTAATTTTGAAATTAAGAATTTAAATTAGAATACAAGGGGCGAGCTAATTACTAAGGCAGTAAATGGTGTTCACTTAATAGGGTCTATGATTTGAGAGGTAATTCTTAAAACATCTCAAAAATACTTACCTTATTTTAAACATCATAAAAATGAAAACCTAACAAGCGTAAGATATTTACGAGCTATTACATCTACGTCTACACCTTTTATTATAATTTGGTGAGATTCCTAGACTAAGAAGCCTGAGGAGAGCACTTAAGACTTCTAAGGTTGGCTGTGTACGTGCACCTTATAATAAGTAGGGGTCTTGCAAGCCTTTCAATTCCAGGATTTCATACCTGATCGCTGCTTTCCTTGTAGATAATAATTAGCTCGCGGCAACCATACAAAGGCGTTTGAGATTAAGTGAACTACAGGAATTGCGTGTGCACTTCATGGGTTGAACCTTAAGGTAGCTTCTATGGAATATATAACGTAGGCTACATTGGACTTTTTAATAAACAATTTAAAGACGTCAAAACCTTTTGACCTTGGAAACCTTTAAAAAGGCACTTCAAAAAGGTTTTCGCGTGCTGAAACCTATAAACTATGAAATTGGAAATAACTTGTAGTTTATAGAGTCTTCAGATAGAAGTGCTTTACGACAGCTACATATTAGATTGAACGTTAAAACTCTCGAATAATCAAAAATCATGTTTTGGAGCCGTAAATTTTTTGTTACGACGTTATTTTTTACGACGATCCTCCTGCTGGTGCTTTCGGCAAATTTTATAGATGTTCCCGCTATTTTGGTCCTTTTTATATTAATGTCGCCTAAGAATTGTGTTGTAAAACAAAACATCGTTTTGCTGAATCTGCCTGACTTTATTGTGAGTGGCACAAAAATTAAATTACAACAAAATATGAAAAATGTGTCTTGTTTCAGTGACGGTTCGATATTTCATTGTATTAATTTAATAAATAAAGGCGGTGAGAGCCTTTGAGTAGAGGACAGTATTGTCTTTGACTGATCGTCCTGGGTACGAAACCCTATTTCGAATGACCCTTTGTTCCCAACTTGATTTCATTTCAATGAAAATTCCTATTAAATCGAGTGCGACTCCCAACAAACTCGCCGGGAATTCCATTAAAACCATAATGGTTGAAAATATCACAAAAATGAAGCGCTTTGGAAATGTCGGCTTAATTGGAAATACGTTTCGTAGAATAGTGATTTATTAAATAATGCATTTTCATTATGAGTTATTGGATATTTTATTGATACAAAGGATGCTCATTGAGCTAAAATGTTATTTTACGTGTAGTTAATTTTAAAGTAATTAAAATTCAAAATTAATAAATAACCAAATGTGTTCATATTATATACTTATATTATAACGCTGAGAGTTTTTCGTTTGTTTGTTTAAACTCGCTGTTATCGTATTAGAAAAAAAAGTTTGCGTTGCATAAATGGACTACTAAGCAATGCTACAGGCTTAATAAAGTAACGTTATAACAAAAAATGGAGAAACAAATATGTTGTAAAAACGGTTTATAGTTTTCACTCAAATTACCGTGGGTTTTTTTATGTAAAATATTTAGGTCAGTCTTTTAATATTGTATCCTAATAGCGGCAGATACTTTACTACTAGTCTCATCACAAATACAAAAAAAACTCAAAACGAATTTTAAGATTTAAACGAATTTCGTTAAAAAATTTATAGTAATATTGAAGGGAGTGTACATAATTTGCATCCCAGGTACGAACATAATAGAATCCGGAATGTGGATGCAACGACAAAGCAATTGCTCCCTACACAAAATAATAGAACCAAATGTCAACAATGGGGTTTCCATTTGTGTTGCATGTGGGAAGCAAAACTACATTTAAAACGGAATCTTGAAACCATACAAAGATTTAGGTTCTCCCCTAATCCATTATGTGGTATCCAAATCTTCATAAGGTGGGTGAACCATAGAAGGCCACACTAACGGGAAAACACTTTTTATTCATTTATTTACTGGAGAAATAAAGTAAACAAATTATGACGTAATACTTTGTTTTAATGTGCACCATAAAAATACTTCTTTTTTTACCTCACTTTAATCACTATTTATTAATCTCAAGTTTAATTAAGCTCTTCCCAATGGCCTTGCAAGGAACATGGCTCCAAACAAGGCCAATATTATGTATCAGTCGATAAACTTAAAAATAGAGTTATAACAATAAATATATCCGCTTTTACTAAAACAACGTAATAAGACATATCATTTAAGCAAAACATTAAATGCTCAATATATTTTTATCACCTTTAAAAAACTCAACGAACATTACTTGAACACCATCGTATAACTATGAATATATTGTAGAAAATTATTTAAAAACAGTAGAAGTGCGTATGATATTCGCAGCAAATAACTTGCCAACGCTTTTTATAATGTAATTTAAATCTTTTTTTTTTAACCAAATAGGCCTTCTTATGGGTCCGTTCCTTGTAAGGCCAAAAAGTTCCCAAGAAGGCTAAACTAACAATTATGACTATGATTAAAAATATTATCAATATAAAAACTTATTTTAAGTTTATTATTATACTTAACTAAAGAAGTAAGTATTCATAAGTTCATGGTTTGTAAATGTTCTTTGTTAGGCCTATGTACCCTAGCAAGGCCAACCGTCAAATTTTCTATTGGCCTTATAAGGAACCACCGGCTTTTCTAGGAACACTACCAATATTTTACTTAAATTGAGGCAAAACTATGTTTTTTTTCTTTAGTAACATAGATATATCCATATACGACAATTTACAGTACAAAAATATGTGATAATAATAGGTTATTGACTAAATACTTATGTTTTGCTGTGCGCTCAAATAAGGATTGTAACATCGAAAATCGAAGTCTACGAAGAGTGAGATCGCACCGCCGCAATAGCGGCGCAAACGACTCGCCGCCGCCGTGGGTGGCCTAGAGATTGAGGGATCTTAATGTGTAGTAGAAGGAATATGTCTTAAAATGTCAATAAATACGACTTTTTAATAGTTGGCCTTCAAAGGAGCGTGGCCTTCCATGGTACACCCACCTTAGTTACCAACTCTCGCTTATTTTAAGACCCACGCAATGGGTTTAATACTCTAGAGACTATATTTTAGAGGGTCCACAACATTTCGGACACAAAAAACTCGGACACTTTAGTCAAAGTATGGATTTTAAATTTTAATATTATTTTTTACCATACATTTGCCAAGGTGTCCGAGTTTTTTGTGTCCGAAATGTCGTCGACCCATTTTAGACTTTCCTTGTAAAATCGTCAACGACAAAATTCAAGATTCAAAAATTAACCTTCCACTTTTTGTCCCCAGCAACCATGTGGTACCTCCTCCTGCTCCCGCTAATCGCCGCCCAGCGCTGGGTGCCCTGCTCCGAGCTGAACGACGACCTGCGGTACCCGTGCCGCTGCCGCGTGAGGGTGGACCGCGCGCTGCAGCTCCGGATCCTGATGGACTGCGACCGCGTGGTGTTCCCCGGGGAGTTCCCGGCGCTGCCGTACGGGGCGCCGGTCGTGGCCTTCAGCCAGCGGTGGGCGGGGCAGCAGGCCCTGCCTTCACAGGTACTACTTTGATATTTTGCTGTAAGTTTATGGTGACGACGACTAGATTTGAGTTTTTGTCAAGTTGTATTAAAAAGGACGTAAGATTAGGCAGATTTATATTTTTATAAGCGGTCTTAATATTCTTCTTTACTAAGTTAAGGCTAGTCAGCTATGTATCATCAGAAAAGATGCGGAATTACGTTACTACAGTAACCGATTTAACAACGAGTTTATACATATTTACAGCTAGTTATATTTCATTCAGAGGTTGACCCTATTTTATGCTTAAATGGCTGGGTTACAGCGCAACGGGCACAATATTGAAGACTGTTTCTATTAGTTTATCGTTCTGTCCGTTGCAAAGTTATTTAGACCACGAAGCACCTGGATTTCTCGCAGAATAGATTAAAAATTCACAATATCGTTTCAACGTTATTAATAGACTTTGTTACCAAAACTCCGTTAATTAATTGTTATTAAAGCCTCCGAACCTTATACGAGTCATGAAGTATCTCTAAAAATAGGTTGGATATTTTAAACTCCATTTCACAAATATACCTAATACAATTTCTCTTAATCATAAAAATAAAATCTTCAACTCTACGTGCAAGTTGTTCATTAATTTATCGTTCACGTAATAATTGTGCTGGTTTAACACAAAAAGTATTATAAAGTATTTGGGGCAGTGCCATCGTATCGCGGACATGCCCCATTCGTTTTAATACACTCGCGATTATCAGAACATGAGTATGCGCACGCGACTTTTGAAATCTTTTTCCATTCAAGATGACGGATGTACTTTGTAAGCAGGTGAATTAGATTCATAAAGTTGGATTCCATGAGAGTATTTCTTTGAATTTTTGTCCGTAGCATAGTTTAGAAGGTTTGTTTTTAATATACCTACGTACCTTTTTATGAGATTTTTGATTTATATAGGTAGATTATAGATGTAAGTACAAGTGATTTACTGAAAGTAAAACATCTATCTTGTTTAAAAACATCCTGTTCGCCTCCGCCTACGTATTTTTTAAAATACCATTCGATTATAAATGTCATCTATTTCCAATTGGTCAGCAAAACAAACCAATATTGGAAGTCACTGTGGGCGAGCGCCCCATTATTTTTATATTACCTACAATATCTACGAGTAGAACACGTCTAATGGTGATACAATATTCACTTACGAGGAAAGAATATAGTTTATTAATATATGTTAGCCAAAACAATAATAAAATAATATAATAACATTCGACCAATTTTATTCTTGTCTTTATATACTGATTTAGTTCAACCCATTTCTTACAAGCGTTCAGGAAGAAAAATAATACTCCGAACGCAGGTAGCCATTGAAACGAGTTTTCCATTGAGTTTATATTTGGAACTTGTATTTCTGCCAGACTCAAAAGAGTTTTGGGATTTCATGTTGACCTTTGGGGTTTGGTTTATTCGGAATAGAGGTAAAAGCGATACGTACTAACTATATTTAACCCAGTTTTTTTCCAACGTGGATATTCGTTCAACATGGCTAGGTATATAATAAAATTGGAATAAATTATATTATTTCAGAAATGCAGTAATTACTATATTCCAACCTAAATATTATTTCTATTTTCACAGAATCAACGTTTGTTGAATGTATAATAACTCGATCATAAAATTATTAACGGTATTTTGTCAAATATGTTCGTATCGTGTTTTGTATTGCGCGAAATTGTCATATTATTAAAGCATTAATTTCTGTGAATTCAGTGAATTAATCATTGTAGTAATTAGCGAATAGCCGTTTGGAATTACTATGATTCAACTTGTGATAATACAACGAATATTATTGCTATTGTTAAAAAATAAGTAAAATAATGAGTCTTTAATTAGTTATTTTGGAAAGACAACAAAAAGGGATTTTTAAGTATTTTTGATACTGCATAACTCGAACAAAACACATTTTTACTCAATCCCGCAAAAAGATTCGCAACTCCGTCGCGTGTTCGATCTATCATAATTAACTCAAGAAGAATATAAAATTAAAAGATGGATGAACAACTAGACCCTTATTATGATGATTGATGACGTCATTAAATTCTGCGCTTCCATCGTGGGTGTAGCTCGTATCCTTTAATTTAGTTACCCACGGGTGAATTTGTAATAAATTGAAACGCACCTAATTTGGTGAATACGCTGCTTTAATTTCATTTAAATTACCGTCATACGGCTATTCATTTGTTATCGTGAAGTTATAGTATCTTCTCGTACTTGAATGTTTTTTTTATATAATACACGCTATGAATTGCCTTTGTCAGATTCTTAAAGTTTTCTTAAAGTGTGAATCTATGACTGTAGTGGTGTTAAATACCCATCTAATTTTTAACCGACTTCTGTAGAGCAGAATATAATAAAGTTAGTACTGTCTAATGACCAGACAACTCTATAAAAAGGTATTAAAGTTGTATAACTCGTAGCTTCCATTTTATCACGATCGTTCGTGACTTTTCCACTAAACTCAACAATTATTTCAAACTGTTTTTGCTATGTTGTGAGTACCTCTTTATTTTTAACAATAAAGAGATATGATTTGATTTAACTATTAAACAAAATTTAAGAATGTATGCACAAAAAGTGTTCTTTTTGGACTTCATTAAAACTGAATTTTAAACATTAGCAATCAGCCTTAATAAAAATACTGTAGGTACGCTGAAAATGATTGAGATTAAACACATAATTTTGTTGTTAAATTAAACAATTTAAGTTTTTGAAGCACTAAACTCACACTTAAGTTTGTAGCATTTCATATATTTTTATTGTTATTGCTGACGTAGGTGCAATACAAAATTGCTGAGGTACTGCAAGGATTTTATATAAATAAATAAAACAAACTTGACTACCATAAGTGTAGGCTAATTTCACGAGAAAGCTAACGAATACCTACCTTGTAAACTAAATAGGCTTTCCCGTTCACCCACTCTGTTCGTAAATTGACACAAGCTATTAAATTGTCTAAAAGCCTTGTAATTGTTTACTCCAATTTCTATGATGCATGACCCAGAATATTCCCCCGACAGATATACACTCCCGTTTCCCAAAAATTAATACCTATTTGTGCCGGTTTTAATATCTCTACACTGTGTTGCCGAACAAAATGCTACGGTTTCCCATGATTTATGTGTGTGGGGTGAATACCGAAAGTTGAATATAAAATGCTTTTCCACAGCCCAAGCGAGTTTATTTAGCTGAAGTTATTCAGATTAATATCGGTTTTGGTTTGCAAATGAAACCCTTTTACCAATTATTTAAGGAATATTTTTAACCTGATTTCTGATACATAAATCCAGTGCATGTTTTTTGATTTAGGTAAAAAAAATTGCATATTAAAAAAACGTCACCTACGCAATACCTGTGAACCTACCTCAGTGACAAAAATGACACGAAGATAATAAGAAGTAAAATCTCTCCTTTTAATTTCCAGATCTTCTCTACATTCGGTCTTCCATTGAAAGAGCTGGATTTCTCACACAACAGTCTCCGCCGCCTCCCCGACCGGCTGCTGGCCGGGGTCCGCGGCAACATCACCAAGCTGGTGCTCGCTGATAACCTGCTTGGAGACAACCTGAACCCAATATTCTCTACTGCCGAGATCCACAACCTCCCCGCGCTGGAGGAGCTGGACATGAGCGGCAACAGCATCAGGGGGATTGAAGAGGGACTGCTTATAGGATGTGATGTTTTAAAGGTAACTTAGATTAGCATCAGGTACCTTGTTGCGAAGGTACTTACATTTTGTTATTAAATTTTGCTGTCGTTATATTCCCAACAAAGTCTAGTGAATCGAAATTAAAAAAGGTTTTACGACAGTCATAACATTTTAAGATACTTCAATAACATCTTATAATAAGTTTACGAAGATTAATAGTCCGGATTTTCGCTACAGATTATTCTGTTTTAACGAAACTTTATAGATGTTTTTATGCCCGCTCAATCTTCTTGAATCCATAAGGACAATAAATTGACAGGTTATTGACAGTCTGAATTCACGAGGCTACCTTCGGAAACTTTCATAATCAAAAGTTAGAAACTTTGCGTAAAATTCGAATTCACAAATTAGATTGTTAACCTTTGGAACTTATTATGAAGTCGTTGCTAAGTCTTCATCAAAACAAACGAAGGAAGGTGTAGGTATTATTATATAGACGTAGTTTCCTATTATTTATAACGAGTATTTACATCTTCAAGAAGCGAGCAAAGATTGCCCTCTTTTTTAACTGAAGGCAACTTAAATAACTATGAAATATGTAAATTCAATTTCAGATATTGCGCTTGGATCGTAACATCATCAACTCGGTACCTTCAACCTCTCTTAATGGTCCCCAATCTTTAAAAGTGCTTTCTCTCAGAGAAAACAGAATAGGTAAGTTTATAATAGTCACAAATGGAACTGGAAAAGTTTCTTGCTAAAATTCCAGTGTTGTAAAAATATTTTATTTGCTAGAAATCTGGAAGCGTTGAAATTGCGAACCCACTTTGGAAAACTTTTGTAAAAGGTTTTTACAAAGCTTGCAGCGTAGTACGAACAAGGCTCAAGTAAACAGTTAGTCCTAAATAAACTGAACTAGACTCAGCACGGGTCGAAGTGCCCTTGATACTTATCATATAAACAGTAAACTTTCAACACTCGCCTGAAGCAAAGCATTCAAACTTAGTTATGTTTTTCGGATTTACATTTTTTTAGTAAACATATTGCCCTTGTTGTTTTTTCATTCCGGACTCAACATTTCTTACGTATTTTATTTTATTTCAGCTCTAATACGACAGGGATCATTTGTCTCCCAAAAGTCTTTGGAAGAAATCGATCTTCACGGTAACATGATCTCAACTATCGAGGGGGGCGCTTTCGTAGGCTTAGGGAGCCTTTTCAATCTCGATTTAGGACGAAACCGACTCTCTAAGTTTAACAGTGATGTGTTCCAAGGGGCGGAAAACTTGGAAAAGTTGGATTTATCTGAGAACTTCATAACTGATTTCCCGGTTGTCGCGCTCAAATCATTCGTCGCTTTGAAGTACCTGAATCTTTCCAGCAACATGATAACGGTGAGTCGAAACTTCCTAATTTGAAGGGTAAATGATCGATCGCGGAAAGAAAACACCAAACATTTTGAAAGGAAATTCAGATACAAGATTAACTTAATGTGGGTGTTCGATATTTTGGGATTAAGCGAAACGTAAATAGAATTTTCTTTACTCGGATGACATAATAAAAATAGGATTTGATTTGTATTTAAATTTCATTACTTTAAATTAAGCATATCGCAACATTTGGCTGCGATACAGTAGGTAGGTATCATTATACCCTCACACGCCGCTCGTTTGTTTGCTCTGCAATTTCATTTAAAATTAAAGCATCATTTTGCAGACATCATTAACTTTATTGCAGCAACCGCGTTAATTGTGTATAAAATTTTAACGAATTCCTTGTTTTTCAGAATATTGACAACAGCCATCTGAGTACGTTGGTGTCTCTTCAAGTTTTGGATTTGAGTCGCAATAATTTGGTGAAGTTGGCTCCGGGAACCTTTGTCGGTCTTTCAGATATCAAATATCTCGATATTGGTGTCAACTCTTTGAGAACAGTAAGTATTTTCTTAAGATATGCTTCAGTAAAAAAATTAGCGTCAATCTAAATCCGAATTTAATTTTAGGTTGAAGATGATGCATTTGACGGACTGACCAGTCTTCAGACGCTGTTGCTTCGTGACAACAACATTCTCCTGATCCCCGCCACGGCGCTGTCCCGCCTCCCCAACCTGGTGTCGGTGCACCTCGGGTTCAACCGCGTCACCGCACTCTCCACCGAAATCCTACGAGCAGTCTCCGACAGAATCACCTCCTTGGTACTCTCAAGAAATGTCATCAGAGAACTACCAGCTGCTGCCTTCAACCATTTCAAAACATTGAAACATTTGGACCTATCAGGAAATCTACTAAACTCTGTCTCTGCTGAAGTTTTCAACGGCCTCGAAACCACGTTGGAGTTCTTATCTATGGGACAGAACAGGATTCTAGGCTTCACAGGTCAACAGTTGAAATTTGTTAACCTTTGGTTTCTAGATATTTCGGATAATCAGATATCAGAAATCCCAGCGAACGCCTTTGAGTATCTACCTAGTTTGACTCATTTGAATATAAGCAGAAACTCCCACATAAGTGTCTTACCTCAAAATACTTTCATGAAAAATTACGCTTTGGTATCTTTAGATTTAAGTCATACGGGTTTGAAAGTTCTGGCGGTAAACATGTTTTCGAAAAATCCGAATATAGAAAAAATTTACTTATCACATAACTACTTACAAGAAATATCGGAAAATACTTTCAAAAACCTAAAAAATCTAACCCATTTAGATCTGTCTTATAACAATATCGTTAACATCAGAACCCCGGCGTTTGTCAACGTCATGTCAATCCAGTATTTATCATTAAAAGGCAACCAACTTAATGCGTTCAAAGGAGAATTCTTCAACACCGGTACTAGTTTGGAAGTGATTGACCTTTCGGAAAATCAACTCAGTTATTTGTTCCCGTCGTCTTTTAAAATCCATCCCCGGTTACGTGAGATCATTCTCACAGATAACAAGTTCAACTTCTTCCCGTCGGAACTTATAAGTACTTTGCAATATCTCGAGTTTATAGATTTGTCTGGTAACGCTTTGAAAAATGTCGATGAACTCGACTTTGCACGACTGCCAAAATTACGAACTATTTTGTTGGCAAGAAATGAACTAGAGACTGTTAGCGAAATGGCGTTCCATAACTCCTCCCAAATTCAGCATTTGGACTTTTCCAACAATAAAATTGATCGCTTGGGAGATAGACTTTTTGAAGGACTTATAAGGTTAGAGTTATTGAATTTAGGTGGAAACTTGCTAACTGAATTACCTGATAACATCTTTGATCGATCTCGCTTGCACATGTTAGAGAAAATTGTATTGAGCAACAACCTTTTTGAACAAGCACCTTTAAAAGCTTTACAAAAACAGTATTTCTTTGTTTCATCGGTCGACTTATCTCATAATGATATTGTTGATATACCTTCCGACGATAGTGTTATGGTTAACATAAAAAAATTGGACCTTTCTTACAATCCTTTGTCGCAAAAATCCTTAAATAGTATATTGACAGAGCCTAAAACAGTTCGTGAATTGAATTTAGCTGGTACCGGGATGACAACGGTTGGACAACTAGAAACACCTTTCTTGCGTAGTCTGAATTTATCATTTAATAATATCACAAAATTAACTGATAAAACTTTTACTAGAACAACATTACTTGAATCACTTGATCTCTCAGATAATCAAATAGTTGATGTCTCTGGAGCCCTAGCAATTTCATGGCCGAAGCTGAAAAACTTGTTACGACTTAATATTTCTAATAATCCAATTGCAATCATTGTGGAGAGCAATTTTGAAGGCTTGTCATCTCTAAGAGTTTTAGATATGAGAAACTTCGAACAATGTACTCGTATTGAGAAAAACGCTTTCAAGAACTTGCCAAATTTAGTCGAGATTCGTGCGTATAATTTCCCGAGACTTGGATACTTCGATGTTCAGGGAACATTGCAGTATTTATCAGCTTTAGAAAAATTAGACATCGAAATAAAAGATACAAACGTTGGGGCTGATCAACTTCATACTATTTTGCACCCACGCCTTGAAGAACTAGGACTTAGAGGATCTCGACTGAAGACAGTTTCATCAGGGGTATTAGCTGGGTTAAAATCTCCGCAAATAACAGTTCGGTTCCGCAATACTTCTGTAACAAGTTTACCACCAGCGATATTATTCCCTTTGCCAAGGTCTTCACAAATAACTATTGATGTTGCTGGAAGTCAACTGTCAACGCTCCAACCTCAGCTATTAGTTGCTCTTGACGATCGCCGTGCAGATTTATCAATGTTTGGATTAGATACAAATCCTATTAAGTGTGATTGCAACGCTAGAGCCTTGCGAAGGTGGTTGCCTAATGTAGGAGTAGAAGATGTTAGATGTAGCTCACCAGAACACTTGTCAGGCTTTTTACTCGTGGAAATCGGTGACGATGAACTGTCTTGTGACACTAGACGAAGAACAACTTTAACTTCTTCTTCGACAAGTCTTTCGACTACGCCAACTCCACGGTTGGTTCATCGGACGTCACTAGAACCTGATATAATTTGGTCAGTGGCACCTTCGCATGAGCGTCCGAAAGTAGCTGGTGAACCAAAGGGCGCTCCAGTTCTTGGAGTCGCTACTTCAACGAACGACGATAATTTGATCATTGGTATCGTTGGGGGTGTTGTAGCGTTTATAGCTATTCTTATCGTCGCAATTTGCATAGTTAGGTTAAGGATGACTGCTACGACTTATAGAAGTGACCCCATGTCTAATGGTCAGGCGGCGGCTGCGGCCCAGCTGTGGGGCGCTCCGTGGCCCGGGTACGCGGCTACTTTGCCCCCAGCATCATTATCTAATGCAACATTGCCACACAAAGTGCAGTCTGGACCCGGGTCAGTAAGGTACTTGGCGCCACCACCGCCTGGCTCTTACTTCATTAGCATGCCGCCTCATGACGACAAAATTTATAGATAATTCTAGAATAATAAGTATTGAGTGGTCTTGTGCTCCCTAGTGTAAATATATGTGATTGGGAGATTTGTATTACTTAAGTTTAGATATTTGCCTTCAATCTGTATAGTTTAACTTTGTAGATAGCAATAATTTATGCCAATGTGTAATTTCTTTATTAATTTTCTGTTAAAGATTTTTGTTATTATTAACTGGATTTGCTTTGGACTAGGTTAATATCATCTAGTCACCAGTGACACAATATTATAACGAATTGCATTATTATAATAATATCGGTATATAATGTATTTAATATCGCAGGAACTGTTATTAACTAGCTTAATTTGGCGTCAGGGCAATAAATCCTTATGTAAAATATTAAGTACACATTAACACGTTACTATTAAGTTAGAATATTGTAATTTATGCAGCAAAGAGAAATAAAATAAAAATTATTAAAATAAATTTGATTTATTTGCACTAAACAAACTGTTATAATACTTTTAGATGACTTTAAATTTAAACGCGCGGTTGCCGGAACAGTGTTTAAAATTGCATATTTTTATCACAGGAAACTGGCTTCATGCTGAATTTAAATACCTTTATAAATTCGCCGCTTTTATGTAAGGCACTTTGTTTATTATGAAGGAAATTTGCATAAAATCTCGACGCGTCACCTTTTTGGCATTTTATAAAGTGAATAGGTATTGTAACATTGTTACGTAAATTGGAACAAAACGTAAAGCTCTGGTAATCCCTTTATTATATTTTGACAGCGTTTTTATGGTAAAATGTCCATGTAAAAGGCATTTTGTACGAATTAAAAACAGGATAGGTTCATGTTTGTTTCATCTATTAGTTAAATTTACATATTGTACGGAAAAACGTTGTTGTTAACTTTATTTTTCAGAGTTTTAGTGCTGAATAAAACGGCTGCATTTTTATGCTGATATCGTGGAAAAATGCGGGATTTGTCTACATAAATTTAAAAGATATACGCGTGTTATATCATGGATTATACGATGTGATAAATTTATTATCCCATTTTTGAATTTAAACTATTCTATTTATCAAAAGGGTTATATCGCTTCAACAAAAAAATTGGTTGGTAAAAAACTATAAATTAAGCTTGGTAAAATGACTTTCTGTAGGTCAGCCAGGCTTAGAGAGCCAAAATTGTTGCGCCTCATTTAGGTATTTAGTTTTAACGGTCACTGCAATAGTTTTTGAACTTCTGAAAAAAATTGAACTTTTGTATAGATTAATTGATCGCGTTTTATTCTGTCTATCCTATATGGATGGTTTGAGTTATGGAATGGATCAAACAAAGCGTGTTCCTGAACAACAGAATTCAATTTCCCAATCTGACGTAGGTGTAGGTACTCTATTTTACTTCCATAGTCTTATGTTGGCCCGGATTCTGAGAACCCTCTCTAAACCAAATCAAAAATATTGCCATCCCTTTCCCATACTAAGTAAAAGATAAAGACAAAAGAAAGGTATATTGGTCACACTAAATTTAGTCCATATCGCAGTAAAATTTGACGAAATGCGCTAAGTAAGGGCTAGTCTTAACTTGCTTGGGCCGCCATAATGCAAGCAATTTTAGTTTGACAGAACTAAAATTACTGCCTGTCTTTGTCTTTTACTATTGCTGAGTAATATTTTTAGTCTCTAGAGAGTTTTAACTTAGAATAAGCACCATTATATTATATACCCTGTAACAAACTTAAAAAAACTCTACAATTCGTTTGCACTTCGACAGTTTATTGTTATATATTCCATCATTGCTATTGTTATGTTTCTAATTGTCAAATTTTTCCTCGTTTAGTTTATTTACATTACGAGTCATGTAAAGATAGACGTATTTCGGTAACCCAGGTACCGTGTGATCCGTGCCGGTGCCGGATCTAACGGTAAACAGTTATTCCAGTCATTTTGAACACAGACCACCTAAAAGCTAAAACGTGTTTTTGATAACGTAGCTCAACGTGTTAGGTTTAGAGTTAGTTTTGCTTCAGTGTTTAATAGTTTTGACGTATTGAATAAATATTAAAATAAATTGAAAGGTGGAATTGTTATATTTAGCCATTTTATTAAAAGAGAAGATAGAGTACCGAACATAAATGTAATTAAAGATGTGGGAAAATGATTATTATTGTGACGTATAATTAATGATACTATGACTAAATAAAATACAAAATTTTAAAACACAGTCAAAACAAACATATAACGGGTGTAAAAAGACCACTTCCGAAGCCTGAAACCATGTATTCTTGGGCCTCAATAGTAACTAAATTCATTAACAGTATACCCAGAAAACTCAATTTAAAAAGTTATTACGGATTGAAAAGTCATATTCGCCGGTTGAAATCATCGCTCACACATCAACTGTTGATTCAGGTGCTATTATTTACATTGACTAACGTTTGGGGAAAACGTGAAAGAAAATAAAAGATTTTAATCTTTTTCAAAGCTTTATATTCAAAGCATAAAAGTGATTTTAATGTTATGTGCCCACAGTCCGAGCACGAAAATATGACTGAGTCTGGAAGGATGCTGTCAATATCTCATTGTTTCTTCTTTAGAATCTATTTAAATAATATAAAACAATAGCTGCCAGTATTCCAGCCTACATAAGTTTCCTACATAGTGCTTATGCACATTACATCCCACCGCCTACGAAATACGCCTACGGGATCGGTACCCGGCGCCTCCACCAACTAACGTTTGGGGAAAACGTGAAAGAAAATAAAAGATTTTAATCTTTTTCAAAGCTTTATATTCAAAGCATAAAAGTGATTTTAATGTTATGTGCCCACAGTCCGAGCACGAAAATATGACTGAGTCTGGAAGGATGCTGTCAATATCTCATTGTTTCTTCTTTAGAATCTATTTAAATAATATAAAACAATAGCTGCCAGTATTCCAGCCTACATAAGTTTCCTACATAGTGCTTATGCACATTACACATTGCAAATTAAATTAAAATACTATTTAATTAGAAATCATCGCAAAATCTGATAGTATAAATGCAATTTTGTACTATTACGTAAAAAAATTATTTTGTAATCATATAAAATTTTTTTTTTTTGCTTAAAACTTAATAAGTACCCCTCCAGCAATACCCAGTTTTCGTTTTCGGAAGCAGTTCTTTTACACCCTGTATTGCATTTTAAGATAAGCCGCATCAAAAAGAAATTGCAAAATTGGATATGGCCGAATAGTCTTTACTTAGTAATAAAAAAAGAAGATCTTTTGATGTAAAGACTTTTTATTAGAAAAAAAGTACTCATCTTTGTTTGCAAGAAATGAAAAAAAAAATACATTTACGCCTTTAACTAGAAATTTTAGTAGTTCGGTGGCCTATTGCGATCTCGTCTATCAACTCGATAGTCGAGGCTAAGCGACGTCGGCCGCCGTCAGTCCAAGGACAAGTGTCATCATATCCCGAGTTTCTGCGTGCTTCGGAAGGCACGTTACGCCCTTGGTCCCGTGTGCTTTTCCACCTCGTACTCGTCTAGCCAAGTAAGGTGCCTAATAGGTAGGCGATTTGAAAAAAACTCTGACACTAGATGAATATGGGCTGTTATGTCACACGAAAGAAGAAGAACTAGAATTTAAGTATGAGCAACGTGGTTTCATGTGCAGAATGAAGAGTTGAGCTGAGGTGCTGTTGTTACGCTACTGTAGAGTTACTTTACGGGTTGTAAAAAACCGGAGTAAATATATTGACATTTATTTTTCCACTGCACGAAGACTGCCGACGACCGAATATCACAATCCGTTTCCGAAGGCATATTATAACATATCATTTTATTTTCTGGGCATGATACGTTAGAGTCTAACGTTCTCAATACGGTCATAGTATTAAACGTGAAAGAAGTCTTTCCATTTCCTTTTGCTTCTTGCTTTGCCTTAGTCGAGTAAACGAGATTGTCTAGCACTACTTAAGCTAGTAGTTAATAATATCTTAGAAAAACCAATACTTCGATAATACTTATCCATATATTTTTAAACAATTTAAAGCATAGCAAAATAAAGCTCTGTCACCTATAAATTTTAATTGAACCCTGAAATCAGAAGTGATTTATGGTAATGACGTTATCTGTAACAGTGAATCACCATTTTATCGAATTTCCACCGGTGAAACTAATGAAAACAGTTAATTAATGGCTAACACGTCATTTACATATTAAAGATTAACCACTAATCAACAGTGGGTACATATGGGCCATATTTTCATCATCATTACCCACTGAGCCGCGAATATTGCAAATTCAATTTTCATTATGGTAGATATTAATCACGAAATTGACATTGATAGCAGCTAACAGTCTGCTGTACCTAGAATTTAATACGTGGCGCTTATGTGTCATTTGCGTTCATTTGAGAGCTAAATGCACTAAATGGTTATTAATTAAACATTTCATTAATTTGATACATCTTAACGTTTAACATTTTAATTGTATTGGTATTCTAAAGTGACAACTCCGTATTCTCAATTCAACATGAAAAGCCCGAAACAAAATCAATCCCAATGAACCTAAAACCTAATCTCTCAACAAAGCATTAAGTAAACGACGAAAAAATTAAATTCCCCCTAAAATCATCAAAGTTGGCAGCAAACCCGTTCTGATTTGCAACTAAAGAGATTCGTTTCAAATTAAAGAAGTTAAAATTGGCTATGGCTGGAACAGGCAAAAGTTATACGCTACTACAAAAGAAAAGCGAGATCTTGTTAAACAAGAAGTTGGCGGAATCACTGAAAAAGTTAAAATTAAAACTTATTCTTGCTTATTACAGCTCTCGAAGGATACAGGAAGTATAACGTACACAATAATATAATGCTACAATGTACATGCTATACATACTTCCGCATAATTCCACTTAATGTAAAAGTTTTAATTGTGAAACTTTAAGTGTTTGATTTACTTACACACGTTACTTACCTACGTACACGAATAGAATATAATCTACATATAAAACAAAAGGATTTTTTTACTGCGGAAAAATATAATATATAAAAAAAAAAAACATTTAGTACCCATATGCCGATATATTTGTGAAAACAGTTTTTTAGTTTGAATTTTTTACGATACGTATACGTAATTCTATCGGCATTTACCTAACGTTAGAGTAGCAAACACCGACTGTAAATCTATTAGTAAATAGCACATACACTTAAATTATAAGCAGTATTTAATTAATAATAAATCCTTATTAATTTTAAACTTTTTAGATTGACGTCGGTTGTTTTTAACGTAGTTATTTTACTCGAAAGCATTGGCAAAAAAGTTACATGACTTAATACAGAAGAAAATTTTAAATTACCGTGTATTGTCATCCATAATAAGTGTGTATACAATCAGCTTAATCGGTAACCGAGCAGTTTATCTTTAACTTCACCCGCCCAAATATATTTTTTTTAAAAGTTACTCAATACGGTCGAAGATGGCCAATTAGTTCTTCGAAGCTGTCAAAAGAGTCGATCAGCCCATTCCCAATATTAGCGATGCAAGATTCGTGTGGCCACGTCTTGCCTATCACTTGCTCATGCTCCCAGGGATATCGGTGGTCACATCGACACACGCTGATACCAGAAAACGCAGGACTCTTGGAGAAACCAGCTATGACACGGTTTTCATGTCGCGACGTCGTCTTAGTGATCTTTCGCCATAAAAAAGAGCCGGCCAGTATCTGTAATTTAAATTAAATAACCTGTTAATGTGGCATTCATTTTAAGTAAGCGAGAGAAGGGATTTTTAAATGCACATAACTGTAACAAAATTTCATTGTTTAGATATACTAGCAGCACTCGAAAGAAGAAGAAAATTTAATTGATAGAGATATTATATAAATATAACAACAAACGAGGTGGCTGGATCATAATTTTAGTTTAATTCTAAAAAACATACGGATAGTTTAAGTATGAGCGAATATAAGAAGTGACAAAAACCAAATTTACCTCATACGGCTTGACACAAAGTCCCACTGAAGCATATGCCACTCGTAAACAAGCGTCACCATCCTTCACATATCCTGGCAGCAGACTACCATCATATACAAAAGCCCTTCCCACATAGAACCTTTCAGAATTATAGCTATACGCACCCAGAAATGCATTTTCAGGCCATATGTTCTCTGGGCCTATTACAACCCAACTCGAGGGGGGAATGGTTGTCGCATATACAGTCTTCAATTTGCGTAGGGTATGAAAAGGTAATCTTCTGGTTTGCATATAACCTACTGTAAAGGCTGCAGTAATTTGGGCAGTAGTTAAAGATTTGACTGTTGTAGTTGGCGGGCCAGGCATGCCGGGCGCGCCAGGCGGTCCTGGTACACCTGGTGGGCCAGGTTGGCCGGGTTGGCCAGGTTGGCCGGGTTGGCCAGGGAGGCCAGGTTGGCCAGGTTGGCCTGGATGGCCTGGTTGGCCTGGATGGCCTGGATGGCTTTGTGATGGATTTGCCTTAAAAAGACTCTTGATCAAATCTATAAACTTATTGCTGGCTTTCTGCAAATGTTACACGTGTTGATGTAGTTTTATTGTATTTATTTAAACAACATAAATTTTATCTAAAGTTACAGACAATATAGAAGATCAAGAAGTGCCAGTACAATGCAAGACAGAGAGGTTGGTAATGTAAGTATTGGTAATTTTTTTAAGTTTTAATTTTGGATAGTTGTAAAAAAAGACAAAAGAAAATATGTCTTTCAGCATTACAAGTGATCTAGTTCTGTTGGGACTTTCAGAACAAGAAATAATCGAAACCTGTTGGAACTAGTTACTATAGTAGACTATGAGTAAAAAGAAAGTAGAAGATTCATGAATTATACTTACGATTAAGGCCTCTTTCATAGTAATAGGAGCACCATGGTCGTGGTGTCTATGAGTATTTCTTCGAAATCTTGACAGGTTTAACTGTGCATAAAAATTGAAAATATGAAATAATGATCGCTACAAACCACGAACTAAATTTTATGGCACCCTCAAATTTGTCTTGGAGACTTATCATTTAAATGTTTTATACTTATAACAGTCTAATATCTGAGTGATGGTTGTATTTTTTTTGATTTTCGCAATAACGTACCGTTCTGTATTTAACACTGTTTACTGCTGAGTTTGAATAATAATCATGCAATTGGTATTCTTTTGTTTTCGCCATATTATAAATAGTTATTTTTAGTTGATGTTTGAGCAGCCATCGCCAATATACTATAGCTGGGGGTATCTTCTCTTCAATAGTTACAGATGTAGGGGCCTGTAGCAGAAAATATGGTTAGTAAAATGTATTTACATGAAACCGGAGAAATACACTATCAGATTATATTTGCCGTTTTATGAAAATAAATTTGCAACATCAACTGAAGGTGATGGAAAGTTTTTTGTTATTAATTTAACATTAATCATTGAGTTCAATGTCATTTTATTTTATTATAACTCTTATCTACCTAAATTAACCATATATTTATACTTTATTTTATATTGCTTTTTTGAAACCAACTAATTTAAGTTTTATCTTTTGTTGGTAGTTTTTAATCAATGGGTTAAAAACCTTTTTTTAGTATAAATTATAGATCACCTTTATTGTAATTTACCTTATCTTCAAAACAGGTTAGGTTTCCAACATTTGTAGATTTAACAATAAAATCACACCAAGATTGTATCCACAGTAGAATTAGAAAGAAATCTGTAAGTTTGTAAATAACAATTTGAATTTTATAGTGGTCAAGCAGAAGCAGGCATAAACTAACTTTAGGTATAGAGAAGTGATAGGTATATATTTTATTTACTTATTAATAACTAGTTTTTGCCCGTGGCTTCGCACGCGTTAAATTTGGAGTAAAACTCCTTTCTCTATACTATGTTATTATACATACAAATTTTCTTCTTGAATCACTTTAACTATTAAAAAAAACGTAGCGAAATCCGTTGCGTAGTTTCAAAGATTTAAGCATAAATAGGACAGAGAAAGTGACTTTATAATATACGACACAGTAACCAAGGCATAGTCTTGTTAGAAGTGTATCAAATAGAGTGTATATTTTTGCCTAACAAAATACATATTTCGCAATTCAATAGCTGTTTTTTGGTTCACCCTTAATCTATGAAATATGAGGTAACTTACTTGACATAATATTCATGTAAGTCCTTTCTAACTGACTTAAAAGGACCTACTCAATTTTGTTCGTAAATTTATTTTTATGTATGCACTAATGACGCCGAGGTTTCTAATCCGATCTACGTATTTATTTTTTATCGACTAAATATAAACAATATTTTTATGTTAAAACGCTAAGACGGCAAAATACCACACGTGCCGTATAAACTGTAGTACGAGCCTGAAATACATTTACTAATTTACTCGACTACAAATAAGAGAAATCAACAAGCCGTATTGTTTCGTCTGATGAAAATAAAGTAACCTTAACGCCATATGTTCGATTATTTTGTTTGTTATTTTTCGCCTTTGTAATTTATAGGTTTATTTGCAAATGAATCAATTTGTCACAGCCGTTACATATCGTGATTTCCTCTACTGATATTTTAACAAATCAAATCATAAATCAGATCTTTATTTATATTAAATTTAGGGGTAGTACGGGAGAAGTGAATAAGTGAAGCAAAGAGGTTCTAAGTTTGTAAAGTTGCAGGGGCGCAGGCGAGTGACCGGTCTGAGGACCTTTGTTGGTTCAGTGACGAAAATAGTTTTGAGTGTTTACGTTGTTATTTTGTTCAGGTTTGTTTTTTTATTCGTTTTTGCTGTTATCTTTTTGTGTTTTATTACGATTAATATTTGCTTGAGCTGGTTTTAAAATCTTTTTTGAATGAACTGGGTATAAAAAGATATTTTGTGAGGCCTAAAATCATGTAATTTTGAGCCTTAATAGTCACTATATCTACTCATAGAATACCCAGAAAACTCAATTTAAAATATTCATGATTAAAAAGTAATGTCCGCTGCATAAAGTTGACGCTCACGCATCAGCTGATGGTTCAGGCGCGAAGATTTACATTGCAAATTAAATTAAAACACTATCCATCTAAAGAATACCGAACTTGTATGGTTTAAATGCAATTCAATTCAATTGGGTTAAAAAATAATTGATTTAAACGTAGAGAACCCCTATAGCAATGCCCAGTTTTCGTTTTCAGAAGCAGTGTTTTTTTTTAACTTAATATTACTATCACAAGTTTAGGATATAGGCTCAGGATAAGGCTTAGATAAATAATCCCCTTTCATAGACAGCTGTAACACAAGAAAAAAAGGAAATATAGTTAGAAAAGAAAAACAAGCGAGAAAGCACTAGAAAAATGAGGCTGAGAAAATAGAGAATATACCAAGAACAAAAAAAGGGATATTGATCATGCAGCACGGCTTACGGGATCAGGCATTAGAGGGCTGGATTTAGTGCTTAGGGTGTCATCGCTGGGCCCATGAAACGTTATATGGTGTTTCTAGTGGCCGCCCGCGACTCCGTTCGCGTGGAAGTCGGTTTCCCGTGGGAATGAGAAGTTTTCCCGCGGTAAAAAGTACCCTATATGTTATTCTGATGTATAGCCTATATTATTGTAAAGTTTCATCAAAATCCGTCCAGTAGTTTTTACGTGAAAGAGTAATAAACATCCATACATCCATCCATACATACATACTCACAAACTTTCACGTTTATAATATAAGTAGGATTTTCTATGGTGGGCAAGGCAAGTTATACTGCGATGATTGCTAGGTTTAACGTGTCTATCCATTTTGCTGAAGGCGGTATCCGCTTTACGGGACTGAGTGCAAAGCGAATAAATGTTTTTTGTTTTATTGTGGTTTTATTTTAATTTAATATAGATGTTAAAATATATTGAGTCTATTATTAGAAGATAAATTAAATTTGTTCTTTTGTTGTTTATTCCTTAATTTTAATATACTTTTTAGCTGATACCTTTGACCAGATTTCCTCTTAGTTTATTCCTACATTGAAGTTAACAAAAAGTGCGTTTCGACTATTTTATTTGAATAAGCATTCGATCTAATTTATTGTTTTAATCATTTTTAATGCATTTGTTCTTTTATTACGTTATGTTAAGATGAGAATTAGATAAACCAACCCGATCCACCCGTTTATATTAAATCCTAGTTATTAATTATTCCTTTCGGCCATTTAAAAAGTAAAGATACGGCTATTCCAAATTCAATATTAATATACATTTTGGAAGCACAAAGAAAACCACGGAAAGTATAAAAATAGCACTTGAATCCCCACAGGCTTTACAAAAAATAAAGAGTCTTAAGTGTGCGGAAGGGGGATTAACAGTGAAGATTTTTCCGCTGAAAAATCGCCAGATTAGACGAAATTGCCGCTAGGAACCCAGGCTATATGACGTTCTACTTTAGCTACTGTTATAAAAACGATTTAAAACGTTGTGAACATGTTTCGTGTTTAATAATGTTAAATGTTAATCAAAACTATGGTCTTGCACTGAAGACTGAAACTATGTTTAAACTTGTACTTTTTAATTTTATCCTACTAATATTATAAGAAAATGTGAAAGTTTGTGAGTATCGGGAAACGGGAAAACTTCTCATTCCCACGGGAAACCAACTTCCACGCGAACGGAGTCGCGGGCGGCCAGTAGTGTAAAAATATATGAACAATATACGGAGCAAACGGCCAAGCCTCATATTTTGATGATTGTGTAGAGTTGTATAGCGTGAATAGTTAAAAGATTGACTCTACATCAGATCTAATCACTGTCACTTTATGTTTTTGTGTTGGCAACATTTTACATGAAAATGTTTTTGTTGGAATAAACCTTATCTCCTAATACATTGGTAGATTGAGTTTCACAAACATACATATGCCATTATACTCTGCAGCAAGTTGTATAATCCGTGCTAGTATTCAGACTCAGAAACCAATGACAATATACGATAAGACAATTGAATCGAGACCGAACATCGATAGCGCTAGTGTGGTTCCTCAGAATATCGATTAGGTTATGCCGACTAATTACCTTGTTACTGGTAGGTATTAGGGGTGGATGAATGCATTTGCAAGTAAACTGGTAGACATATTAGTTTGTCTGTGGCATAACAAGAATTGAAAATCGTTATTCGATTACTATTTTTTTTATTTTCGTGCTGAATCTTTTCAATTGAATTCATTGGTAGGTATAGTAAATTCTTCAGGTCTGCAGGTACACAACTTTAAAATTTTAACCTAACGTAATAAAACTGGATTAAAGTATTTTAAGCATCAAAGGTGAGCTAGCTCTAAAAACCTTAATATCGATATCAAACAGCCTTATTTATTAGTTAAATCAAAGCATCAATTTTAATAATAGCCAAAAAACGTTTATTGGGTATTAATGTCTTAAATTAAATAAAATAAAATACTCATCAGTGCCGGAGCAGTCCTGAAAATAAAACAATAATAATATTAACTTGTGGTGTAGACTATGTAAAAATGTTTACAATAATAAAATGTAACATTCGGTTGCAAAAGTAATTGCGCTGTGATTGTTCGGCTTCCATCGACCTGTTCCAATTAACCTGGACAACCGCATCGGCGATTCCGAAATGTGGTTAAACTATTTTTAGGTTAACTCTGATTCAAAACAAAATACGTTTGAAAATTGATCTACCATGTTGTTAGATAGAATTTGTACGTAACTAGGCCATAGGTACGGCTTTATATATTATATGTAGATATGGCATAACTATAAAACTCGCTCAAAGTATTAATGTATTTTAAAAATGTCGATGAGTGAGTGTATGAATTAATAAACATTACTTACTTCTTTAGAAAATTTCATAATAAAATTCTATTTTATTTTTCTAGATAAAGTCTAGACATTGGGGATCAACCTCCTGAATCCGTACCTTTTCTAATTATTACTAAAACATTTCAACTTAAAATAATTAGAATAATTAATAACAAACATATACAGCGTTATAAAGATAGCTGGAACTATTTAAAAATGCGGTTTGAATCCTGCCATCAGCTCGATAAATATATACTCAGTTATCTAAATAAATGTAATTGAATTGGTTCTGAAGACGCTGTAGGATAGTTGTATTTACATAACGAATTCAAAGAGGAACTTTCAAATTAATTTGAGGCGAAGTTCAATTTTCATTAGCTTGCTTGTAATTTCTTAGAAATCGGCGGATAGGATGTTACGCTACTTGTAGCTTAGGCCTTTTAGATTAATGGTACATGTCTTGGAAATTGGGTTTTCCTTCCTAAGATGTGAAACATAAATTGATTTATTTATTATTATGAACTCGGTTAAAATTTAGTTATTATACATGACTTGTGATATTCCTGGTATAGAGGCTGAGTCAATGGTAATACGAAGAATATAAGGAAAGTAAATAAGCACCACAGGTTATGGTTATTTGTAATTACCTAAGGTGTTTTTTTACTTTATTTTGAAACTGTTTCTTTATTGCTTAAATCAGTTAAGACAGAATGAAAAGTCTCAAGGAAAGTCCCGGAAACTACAAAAAGGATTCCCCCATTACCTTCCCTTTCTTAACTTTAAAACTTGAACTTTCCATTCAACCTGCAGAAGTGTCGCTAAAAGCGAACTGCTGTTTAAATAGATTAATTAACTGACCCTTCCAGGGTTTCTCATAAACAGTGTTACCAAACAAAATGAAAAAAATCCTAACTTGTTTAGCGCAAGAGTTGTAGAGTAATTGTGTCGAGGGTTGCCAAGATAAGCTCGTTGCTTTTTAATTTTCTTTCTGGAAATTACTTCAATTCCCCGTTGAATAAATGGGACTGTTGCACTACGTTTGTGAGTACTTTCGCTTTTTTTAATTTATTTTAGTAGGTACTTGTGAGATTTGAAAAGTTCTCGGTCCGCGTTCGAGAGTGGTTTGATTAGCTGGTGTAACTTCAAGACGAACATTTTAAATAGGTTCTTGTCGTATTTTATTTTCGTCGAGAGTAATTTCAGCTTTTCGACAGTTTGAAAAAAAAATACATTTAGTTTCGGTGATGTTAATATGATTAAAGATTTGATGGATACTGCCCAAAAGAAATGAATGCACTAAATGCATTTGTAAAAAATACCCATTAGGGTTTACTTCAATGTTCTTAAACAAAAAACCCCAAAGTCCTTAAATAGATAACAAAGCCGCATTTAAAACACCCCACACTGCTTAGATCAATATTAATCTAATAAAAATAATATTAAACAGCGAAAGTGTTCACTGAAGCGAGATATTTCATGCACGCACAGCTTGTTCAAATACATCGTATGTTACGAGTATGTGCGGATTGAGGCGTGTGCAGTCAATTTGCTCAAGACATACAACGCATTGATTGGGAATGTAGGAACCGAATCAGGGGTTACTGCCTTGTATAATTTGTATATAGACGGCAGTGGATATTAACCTTTAGAGGTTAAAGGCTAGGTAGCCTTAGAGCTAAGGGAAGTTATCATTAGAAACTGTTTGAGTAGTAGCCGTATTATTCGGTAGCTCGATTTATAACATTGGCCTGGAATCTTAAGACAAAGTAACAGTTTATATTTGCAAGGTCAAACCGGTGTTGAGACGGTTTTTTGATAGTAGATTGTCAGTTACAGAGGTGTAACGCGTCTATGTGGATGATAAAATATCTAAAAAACTTGGGAGAAATTTTCTTAACGAAATTATATGTAACTCGAGTATAGCGTGAAGGGTTTGTTAGTTCTTTTATAAAACAAAGAAATTGTTAAAACTGAACAATTTATTTCCTCTTCACATTTTATTCAAAATTATAACCTAATTGGCTTAGAATTTAACATACTACTCATATACGAGATAGATTGGTGTTGGTTCTTCTTTGTTTGCCATTGGTTGTTAATCCATCCGTTGGGAAGAGACTGTTCTTCAGGTTTCATCTTCCGTTGATCAGTTTGTTTAAATTTCCTCTTGTTGCAAGTCGAATCCTGCCATGCTGTTAGGTCTGGACCGTGGATGTGTTCACATGGTATTGGCGTATTGCTATGAAAAACAAAAATCTATAATTTAATAAAAGTTTTTGCAGTTGAAAAAGGACTACTTAATTCCAGAGAAATCTTATTTATTGACTTGGGAGTGATTCTTTACAACGCTAATTCAACGTAAATTAAAGATTGATTAAAAATCCAGGACAAAGATCCTCAATGAAATAAAGTTTATTCAGAAAAATCAACCTCATTGAAAACATACCCGGGACCAATACTTTGAAAGGCTAAAGGTTGAATAAAGCTGATCCCTTCGGCATTGTCACACAGAAAACGCGCCATGTTGGCTTTGCGCACTTCACGTAGCTGGGCTGAAAAAAGTATTTAATTACAAACCCGTACTTTTTAGAGACCTTTCAATCGCGTCGCACTGGCAGCCAGAAAAAAAAACTTTTGTGTTCCAATTTGGAATCAAATAAAAAAAAAGAATCATTCGTTTGAAAACTTACGTAAGGTCAAACTGTGAATGTTGTCGCCCCGCTCAAACCAGAATCTGTCGGTATACCTCAAAGCTTGGTATTGTTTAGCCATTATGCAAAGTAAAATAGATCCTACGTAGGTCCCACTTATGTGTGTCTCACTCATAATGCCTGGCAGAAGTTCAATATCATCTACGGTTTTGTAAAGTTTCTTTAGGGCTGTGATTTTCTGAAATAATAATATGATCGGTTGATCATTTTGTCTTATAAATAGGCATGTGCCACATATTGTTTCAGTTTGATGATTCTAGTGATTAATGGAAAAAATTGTTTTTGCGATAAAATGGTCCATTCCGTGAAATGTGAACTGGAGTTGCTCACTCAACACATTATTTTGGTGTCGATTTCAGTATTTATCCTACTGTTGCCATTCAGCGAAGACAAAAGTCTTGTCCTGCATTTAGCTTTATCATTCAGATTTTAATTTACCCATTCTCGATTCTCGTACACATAAATAGCATTACAATAATTATCATCCAAGAGTTACCTCAATACTCATGACATCGCGTAGGTCTTCGAACCTCCCAGCGCCCCTCAAACCACACAGTTTCCTGTACTTGTTATAACCTTCTACTTTCATCTCTCGACCTCGCTGGATGTCATCAGAAGACAAGTCATGGGCCTTCTCTATACTGCTGTAGTACCTCTCTGATAGCTGGGAAGAAAATTATCAGGATATTAGCAAGACCATTAAAATACATACAGATATTTTCTTCTAAGATTAACTTGTCCGTAAATTCATTAAATACCAACAACATAATACACAAAACAGCTTGTGTGCTACATTATCAAATTTAAAATTAACTTACAGTTAATATAATAAATATATTGTATTTTTATTAATGAAAATAAATTACATTCAATATTCATGTCATAAAGAACTCTGTGAATTAATTAATTTTGCATTCGTTTCAAGTATCACATGTTGAAACAATCAGTGAGTAGGTACTTAAAAATGATTATTACAAAAGCATTATTGAAAGTTCAGAATAATATTAAATTACATAAGCAAATAAACATATTCCCAAAACTGTCATTATTGTGAATGTAAATATTTCAGATAAATAATTAATTATTTGACTTTGTGTAGTTTAATTTTCAGCTTTATAGCATAACATAGTAAAGGTACCTCAGCATCTATGACGTCATCGATAGGGGCGGCATTTTGTATGAAAATTCCGCGGTTGATTTCCTCAAAGAGCTTGCCTTGTTCAAGCAGCTCCGTTTTAAACATAGTGTCACTTAGTGAAAGTTCCCCAGTTGAACGCAGATTTTTATCGTATTTTCTAGAAAGTTATGAAAAGATTCATGTTGATAAAAAAGATGGCCGAGTTCCAAGACTCTCTGACCGACCCATGCAGTTTTTTCTAACATTTAATTATTTTTTCTACAAATTTATGGTAAAAAGCGTTAATTAGCAGTATCATTGTACGATTCTTAATTAATTTGATATGAGATCATGTTTAAAAACCACCCTTGCAAAATATAAGCATACACACAATGAAATCTTACTTTATTTTGCCGTCTATCATTGTGCGAAAGTATCTCCTTGCCACCTCATACTCCGCATACACCAACGGCACAGCATCTTCATCATACGCCTTCACATAGTCTGCAGCCTCCGAGATGAGACCAAAATTTAACATGTTTTGCTCACCTTAAACCAAAATAAACTAACGGTAATACAAGATGAATTGAAAAACCTACACAAGTAATTACAGGTAAAAATACTATTGACATTATAAAAGTCTAAACAGAAACTCATCTCATTACCTTTCTACGTATTCTTAAACAAAACTCATCAGTTTTCATAGCGCTGACAGAACAGATTTTCTCGGAATATTCATAAAACTTCGCGAAACTTACCGAGCAGGGGCGGCAAAAGTTCATACATGAAAATATTTGAGGCTGCCGCTATGTTGATCTGTCGGGCGATTTTAAACAAACGGTCGTCCAACCAGCAGGGGTTCAACTCGCGGAGAATGTGGGCGATTCTATTGTGTTCCCGCATAAAAAATACAGAGAAAGATGCCATCCGTAAATCGGTATTGCCTATTGTAGGGTAACCTGAAAAAGTTACAAACATAAACAAGCTGATAAGTAAAATGCAACGACATTCGGAAATACCTACAATGACGTAACAAAGCTTTTTGTTCAACAAATATATTTTACGAAAACTTGAAAAAAAAAGACTTAATAAAACGTTATCATAAAAATGCTAAAGACTAAGTAACTTTAAAAAACTTTCTATTTGCGCCTTACCGAAATTATAGCAAAGTTTTCCATCTTGAAGAAGACAGCCACTCTCCGAGGCGTTAGTTGTAGGGAAAAGTCGGCCATTTCTTTCTTCCATTTTCAAAAGTCCGTACTCTTTTTGTCTCACTCTCTTGAGAGCTTTGTTATCAACTCCGTATATTGTTGACAAGTCGAGGAGAGGTGTTTGGAAGTTAATCTAAATTTTGAACAGAAGTTATGAAACTTTAAAAGGTGAATCGCTCCCAAAATAAGTCGCTACATGAAGCGGGCAAAAGTTTCTTTCGCGTCTGTATAAAAATCGAGTTAACCTTTAAAGTGTTCGTTGGTTTTCTTAAGTTGAGAGTGATAACGGTGTTTGAAACTATTCAAAGCTAGGCGTCTTGGAGTGTGCAAGTTATGCTAACCTGCTGCGGAGTATTCGGGTCGTGAATACATCCGGCATGTTGGAAAGTTTCGGCTGAGCTGAAGTTTAGACATCTGATATCAGTCACTTTGAGATACGGGTCCTCATCAGGAATTTGTAGAGGAGTACACCGAGGGTCTTTCTCGTTGTCTTTAGCGCAGCAATTCTTACGATTTTTAAGGAAGTCATCTGAAATGTTTGGGTTTATTAAAGATATCTTAAATAAACCTTTCGTAGAGGCAATGTAACAAACGGTGAAAATATTTCATAACTATTACGAACTCAATATTATCGCTGAAACTATAAATTTTACGTAGTTTCGATAGATAACTAAAAATACATCCAACAATATCCAACGATTATCGGCCTCGAAATTTTCAATTTCGCCTTATCTCCGTACCATAATTCTCCAGGATTTCTTATAAAAAAACTTACACGGTCCGTTCAGTGAGCTGAGATCTGCGTCAATAAATTGCAGATAATGCGACGCGGCTACCGTGAAGGTCGTCTTATCTGTCGCTTGGCCCGTAGGCTGGAGCGTGGTGCGGACCAGGCGCGGCGACGGTGGTACGGAGGCCGGCCCTGAGGATGGAAATAAATCAACTGCGGGTCACTGAGATAGAGTGTAGCTGAGTGCAGGTACAGCTGGGCAAGTTTATCGTGAGCGAGTTTTCTGCACAATTATTTAACTACGTATCGGAGAGTTGGTATGTAATTTTTAGGCATATTTATATGGGGCATTAAAAGCACGCTCCAAAGAATCATTTTTAAAAACGATGTATTTTGTTATGATTTCAAACCCAGTTTCTTTTGTGAAGAAATAATTAAGTTGTTTTCGTTGTCAATAACAAAACTCTTCGGTTTTCAGAGGATGGTCATTAGATAATAAAAAGTTGTTGAAGAAAGCAGTCCCCATTTTGATGTCAAGAGACGACTAGCATTAAGTACCTTTTTATCATATAACTAAGAGTCCTTAGTGACCTAATTATAGATTCTTTAAATAGAATTTTATTTTAATCTCATAAAAATACCTGTGTATTATGAGCTCATTTTTATTCACAAATTAAAACCAGTTTAAAATTTAAAATATAATTTAGGTTTACCTTTTTCAGTGTTATTATGGCCTGTGTGATTTCTAGTTTCAGGTTTGAGAAGCCTCAAGTAAGGTCCCTCAGCGCCTCCTGTCGATGGATACTTGTAATTATTGCAAGTACCATCCACGCGGCTGCCTTCGTGCGGTGAACAGATTTTTACGTCGACTGTACATTTACTGAAAAACAATTTCTGTATGTAACTGTTGAAATTTTCACCGGTTTTTATTAAAGAAAGTCAAACGCTTTCAGGGCTTCTTAAACTCAGACGTCTAGGCTCTTTAAATTAAGACTAAGTGATTGGCAATTCGTTTAAGTACGTTTTATTCATTTTAGGCAAATTGTGTTTTAATTAGGAGTTCAGTACAACAAAACGTTTCTACGAATTGTATTGTATCACGCAGACAATAACATTTATTACTTTTTGAGAAAGACGCTGTATAGAGTTTATAAGGTTTCATAAAATATAAATATCAAGTTACTTTAATACAATATATTTGATTCTATATGACTTAAACAAGAAATTTTACTTACTCTATAATTCCTAGGTTCCTAAGCTCCTTAGCTCGGGCAACGCCCACCTTCTTTCCGCTGTATTTTTCATAAACTTCTCCTTCCACATACAGAATAACACAAAAAAACAACAGCAACTTCATGTTGCCTACTCTGTACTAATTTGAGTACTAGTTTAGTGTTGTATGAAATCAGGATAGCACCGTTTGAGCAGGAAAACGGTCGGTTGAGAAATATAGGAAAACAAATGAGCGTCGGATACGTCAGTGATTAAGCAACGCCGGTTCGGATGCTAACGCGATACTGCAATTATGCGTTTAATGCGGAATTTCACTAGATTGAGTGTTTAGGTACACGATATCTGTACGAATAGCGGGCAGAGTTAAAAATTGAATGTTCGGAGTAATCAGCAGTAGGTACTACTGAAAAAGTTAAGTAAAAAAAAACTTTACGCAGTAGAAAGCGACGTTAGTAAGGTGTGACATAGGCAACTTTGTCTTAGGTTAATTTTATTTCGTAGCGAATAAAACCGCGGGATAAAAGATAAAGGCTAGTTGAAAATAAACGTGTTTAAGGCTTGTTTTTATTTCAATGGCAGTGTTATAAAGATAGAAGTAGTTAAGTTAATTGAAGAGAGTTGAAATCGACGAACCGTGTGAAACAGTGGAAACCGTAACTGGTTGTCAGGAGATTATGATTCATTTGTGTTACAGTTTATAACATCGATTACGAACCTTTTCAATGACATATCTTTTTTTTCTAGTGAAAAATACAATTTTGCAGACAACGACCTGCATATTTTAAAGAATATTACCTAAAGACATTTAAACAAAAAATTAAAGATGACTCAAAAAAACCTACCTATTTTTCTCAGAAAATTTATTCAAACGCCAATTTCGAGTTTTCGGCCAAAGATTGAGGTGTGTGTACATTAAGCTTGGAGAAAAAAGTTTAAATGAGTTTCTTTTAGTCCCCAAGAGCGTAATGAGGTACCTACGTCGGCGTAATGCAAACATCTCACGACGGAAGATTCGATGTTTAAAAAGATATTTTTTCGCGGAATCAAATGCGCAGGGTCAATTTTCTGTTATGCCTCTTTACGGTTCGTATTTGGTGGCAGGTGTTTATTGTAATTATTAAAAAGTTGCTTTGAGATTTATAAATATTGTTGCTGTATTGTTGTGTTTTTAGGGGTAATTTTTGTAGGTATCTAATTAGTGTAATGTAAACAGGGAATTTCAACAAACAAAAACTATTATAGGTTTTTTATTTTTCTTAAACTATGTGATAAACATTGGTTTTACTTTGGAAGGTTCTTTATACAGTCAGTCTTTGCCACCTTTTCTCTTGAAAGATCGAACCTTATTATTTTAAGATTTTGTTTCCGACCGTCAAAATTACTTTATTGTAGGGGTTTCCTATTAATGGGCTGTTTTGTGAGGTTCTTTAGTGTCTTATTTGGCGAGTAGAGTAGAGTAGTCATGCTCGTTGTGTACAACGGGTCGCCCAATTCTCTCTAATATGGTTGAGTAGGATGATGGCTGGATTACACGTCATACAGGTGCCGCCTTCGGGAAACGGTGTACTCTGGTTCCGAATTGTGGTGCGGGAAGTTTCCTTTATAAGTTCGTACTAACACTTTAATATGTTTTTTTAATTTTCATAGTGTAGTGCGGGCAGGTACGAGAAAATAATTTATATGTAATCGTTTTAAATTCTAAATTATGATTGTATAATTTCCGAAAAGAGTGCTGTGAGTTTTTTTCCGCCGGCTTTACTCTCGGTCAACGGTTAGGTAAAGTCGAAGTTTGTAACATTGACGTTCATTAAGTATAAGTTACATATCTATGATAAATAAAAATATTTTGATTTTGATTTTGATTTGAAAATCTCAATCCAGGCATCAGCCACCAACCACAATCTCCTAGCTATTCAAAACTGCTTTAACATAAAAAACCTTACTGAACAAATAGCTTGATCTAATTCATCTCAACATAAATTAATTAGTCTCAAAATAGTGTGCTCCGAAGTAAGTCTTCAAAGTTACCGTCGCTGTTAGGCAAAGCTTGTAATTATCTACGAAGACGGCTGGTATCGGGTCGGGGCACCGGGTAATAGAATTATCGTTCACCTGACGTGGTGCCACAAGTAAACTGCCGGCTCCACAACTAGAGCGGAAATATTGCAAATTGTACTAGCAACGAAAATTATGACACCGAGCCGACATGGCTTTGTATAGAAAAATAGGATATAGCTAACTAAAGGTAGGATATACGAGGGTGCGTTTTTAAGTTCGCGGAATGAGAGGGTTGGAGGGGGGTGATTAGGCTCATTAGCGCCGTAACGCGTTCAGTGACTCATAATTAGTATAAATACGAGGTTTCATTGTTATCAGACAATTAGTCTTTGAGCTATCGTCAACCAAGCAACATAATCGGGAGTGAAAAGTCACGCCGCCGCAAAAACAACAACGCGTAGAGTGTTCACGTGCATTTTTGGACCTCTGCAGTGACGACAAGGATGGTGTATTGAGTCGAATTGTTACTGGAGACGAAAATTGGGTTCATCATTATGAACCTGAGTCGAAAAAAGACTCCATGCAGTGGCATATAAAGGGCACAGCACCCCCCCAAGAAGTTTAAGGTGTCACAGTCAGCTGGGAAACTCATGGCAACGGTCTTTTGGGACTCAGAAGGAATATTGTTGATCGATTATAAAGATAAAGGTGTTTCTATAACCGGAGAATACTACGCTTCAATATTAGAGCGACTAAAAGAAGCCATTAAAGAGAAAAGACAGGGAAAATTGACGAAGGGTGTGCTGCTTTTGCACGACAATGCGCCCGGCCACAAGAGTCGCGTTGCGTTGGCTGCCCTGCATAAGGTGGGCTTCGATATTTTAAACCACCCACCCTACAGCCCAGACCTAGCCCCGAGTGATTATTACCTCTTCCCAAAAATGAAAAAAGAGCTTCGGGGTAAAAAATTTACCACCGATGATGAAGTTAAGGAGGCAGTTTCAGCGTATTTTGAAGACAAAGATAAAACATTTTTTTATGAGGGTATAAATAAATTAATTGAAAGGTCTGAAAAATGTATCCGACTTGCAGGTGAATATATTGAAAAGGAAAAATAATTTGTTTTTTCTATTTCCACCCCTTACCCTCCATTCCGCGAACATAAAAACGCTCCCTCGTACGGAATAGGAAAAATAGCAAACACGGATGGAGCTTGGAAATTACGTCATATTCCATATTTGAAAAATATGCAATTGTTTACTACGATCTCAAGATATATCATTGGAATTTTCTAAAATTGGTAACTCTGTATGATTAACGTTGGAATTAATTAAATAATTGGCTTTTACGATTCTAATCATTTACTTTGAGCAACCATCAACATCGTTCTGATCAAACCTTCCAAATGTTCTTCAAATTAATTCCATTAAACACACTTCCAATTTGCCGCCAAAATTAAGATATTTGTTTGACATTAACTGTGGCTGACATTCGGTTCAATTATTCTCAATCAAGCGGTACCAAGTTAAGTTACAGGTGGGAGACAGAAATTTGTTATAACATGTTGTTTTCTCTTTCTAACTTGAGTCATAAGAAAGAGATAACAAATATAAGTAGAAACTGAGACAGAAAAATTATGTTTAGAAAACAGAACAAAGGCTACAATTTTTTATGAAAATCTCAAATTCTTGGGAATTTTATGATTTTATTTCAAGCTTAAACATCTGTTCATATCTGTCTTAAATGATAAATTAACCTTTACCAACGCTTGGATGAATCTTCATTACTAAAATAACAAACAGACCCGTTTCACAGTAGTGATTATATCTAGGTTTCAATAGAAATTATTTATTTAATGAATAAATATTACTTCAGGTGCTGAAAAACCTTTTTCTTCAGTGCCAACATCAGTCTTAAATGTTATTTATTTATTTTCTTACATTACGTGATTCATATATTGAGAGTGTGAAAAGCTTTTCTTTGTCATTGACATTGCAAACCAAATACGATACGAAAGCTGTAAGAGTAAGTCAGCTTTGTATAAGTATATTTATAATTACGAATTATACTTTCTAACTTGAATAGCTTAGGTAAAAAGTTTTAGTTACAAAGGTCTTTTTGCTAAAAACAATAATAAACATTTGCAAGTACAATCACGAGAAAGTCAAGAAAATGTAACTTATTTAAAAGCTTTTTTTTATTTACATGTATGAAGGTTATTCATACCTACGTATGTTTCTCCGGGTGAAATCTTCTTCCCTTAGCGATTGAGCTGAAATTTGGTAACACGCTTGTTTCGGATGACATTGCATGGTTATACCTAAACATTATTAGGGCTTGCTTTTTAAAAAGTATTTTTCATAATAAATCTCCAGACTGACACACCAACTGTGTGGCCCTAAACTTAGCAAAGCTTGTACTATAGGAACCACACAATGGACTAAGGGAGAACCTAGTTACACCCAGACACGAACTAATATCGAAAAACCATTTTTACGAAATTGGCCCGACCGGGAATTGAACCCAGAACCTTCCGCTTAGTAGTCCGGTATATTGTCAAATACATTGTTATATCTGCAACAACTACTTTGATGATACATCTATTAGGAACATACATACTATTAATTACAATAACACGATTGAAACACGACTATTGTTGGTCAGTCAATCAGTCATTGTTTGTGCTGTATTGACTATTTCAGCCTTGTTTCAATATTAAAGCCATGTCAACAAGCTTTAAAAGATAATTAGTTGTGTTAAATACATAAATCAATTTTGTTTTATAATCTTGTCACGTTAGGTATAAGTATACTAACAAAAGCAACAAAAAGAATGTTCACGATGCTAGTGGCTTGTGATATAGAAAAATATCCCCATTTATTATTTATACTTATCTTATATATATTAATATTTTTTTTAGTATCATGCCAATTTTACTTACCATTTTTATTGAAATTGATGTTAGATCCACTTAACCTTAAAGAAGATTATATTGTTTTGTAAACTTTAATTAAACGTACAAGCAGTTTTTACTTGTTTCAAACGCGCTTTTTCCATTAACCTTTTTTTTAACTTTTACTCTGTATCTAAATGTCAAATCGTTTTTTGACTTTTGTAGAATTCAAATTAGTTTATAAGTAAGGCTGTTAGTTTAAATTTACCTTACACTTTTTATGCATCGCAAATTTACCATAATAAAACGCAATCAGTAAGCATCCCAATTCTTCTCACTCAGCAACTCTTTGAAGAGTTATCAAAAGTACATTAGTGTCGTCACAAGGTCGGTTTTATAAAAGCCTTTTCAGAACGGAAGGGTTGCACGAAGGGCTTCGCATTTAGCCCTGAGAACGCCTTATGGTTCCGGGCCCTTTGCTTATTACCTTACAGACATCTGTGGCCATCTCCAGAACCCAATTTTATGCGTTATAATATAAATTTTGATAGCCACCAGAGACTTACTAGTTTTTGGGTTTTATTTTCCACAAAATCTTAAAAAAATCAGTAAGAAAAAAAACTAAAATGCGTTCCTAGAATTCCAAAAATGTAGCAAATGTGTATGTTATACTTTTTTTAGGCGAAAAAAATTGTTTAAATATACTTCTCACTTTTCAAATGTGGATGCGTATTTTACCTTTAAATGAAATGGTTTTTTTTTTAAATAATTATACATTTCTCTAAGTTCTCCTTTGAATGTTTTCAAAACAAAAATGTAAAGGTACAATCAAATAAATAAAAATATTCTAAAAACCAGGCAGCAAAAGCCAATTTAAATCTGGTTTTAATTAGTTATGACTTATAACAAAGAATGAACGTTATTTGTAAAAAAAATGATTTGGAATAACTAAAAATGTAAGCATTTTTACTTAAGTCTTGTATTAACACTTCGTAGATTTGTTTACAGAAAATAAACTTTTCTTGCTCTAAATAACGTCCTATCCCACAATATTTATACACTTTTGTAATAAAGAGAACCTTTATTTAAAACGCACACTATTTTAACAATTCATGAACTTTATAACTTTTGCAAAGCTTAGTAAATAATTCATTTATGAATTTTAAATTCTGCAGAAAAACTTGTAATTAAATCAGAAACCAAAGCTTTATTCGCGGTATTTTTGTTGTTTATGGCAGCACTTATTCATATGAATATCCACAAAAACAAAAGGAGGTTTCGAAATAAGACCGACCTCTTTTTAACTTGGCTGGAAATAAAATAAAATTTACCGCGTTTTGAAGCCAGCGGGGAATCCCACGCTTTCGGGGATTTCCCTCGCGCTGCCTACTCAACGGGGCTTATGTACGCGAAAAATTTAATTTAAAAAATAACTCTGCAGGAATTTGTTATACTGGTCTCTGTGACGGTATTTAAAGTGGATAGTTGTTAGGTGTAAATGGTAAGTAGTTTCACCTGTTTGGTGTGGGAATAGGGAAATAGCTCATAATTTGAGAATGGTGGAGTAAAAAGGTGTTTTGTATTACTTTCGGCTAGTATTGTGCTGTGGTGTAAAAGCTTTCAACGGTCGTTTAATGTTGAATAGGCTGAATTTGTAATGTTCCATCAATATTTCAGAGTGACGAAGGTTGTACCTGAGTGGTGTTAGTGGCTTCGGGTCGCAACTGGAATCCGGTGGACGGTGATCTGACGAAATATGCTGTATTAATGCAGCAGGCCTTAAATAATTAAATCACGAGCATTTTTCCGTAGAAATATTTTTTTGATTTAATAATGATAGCTATACGTACTTATATATTAAGTACTTATTATCAATTGGTGTTTAGGTTATAAATCATAATAATATAATGTCTGAAAAGTTTTAATGTTCGTTACCAGAAAGAAATCTGCAAGAGCAAAGAGGTTGTTGGTTATACTTACTTACAATATACATTTTGAAGGTTCTAAAGACAGATGCTAAGTAGCAACCTAAAATAGGTGACTGCTAATTAGGAAAACTTGAGCTGACGATTCTTATAAAAGCATAAATTACACTATTCACTTCACAATGCAAGTTCTGCGAGTTTATTAACCTTTACACATGTGATGCAAAGTATATTATTGCGTTTGTTAACCGTTCCGTTCTCAAATGAAATTAATTTCGCCGCCAGAGCTAAGTGTGTTTGTGGAGACGTAGCACTGAAGGCTTCCTGCGACTCAAACGTTTATGCTAACAAGCAACGACTTAATGGATCTTATTTAGAGGTACTTTAGTTGAGTTGGGGTGGAGTAAAAAAGGAGTAAATAGTATATAGTAGTATAGAGAGTAATAGGCATTAGACAGCGCTAGGCAAAATGTTTCAAAATTTGTGAATTTGTTTTTACCTAAAATATGAAGTCATTTTTGTACAAAAAATCCATTTGTGTTGGTAGATATAAAAGAAAAGTACGATAATATTAATATTAAAAGTAGTCAGTATATTAATCAAATGCCGAGTATATTTTTGTGTTAGTTCGGAGCGCTACTTAGGAAAACTTTGTTAAAATTAGTACATAAGGGATATTTACAAATAAATCTCTAAATATTATAAGATTTATTCAACTAACGACAATATACAACATTAAGGTAAACCGCACGTAATTCCGTTCCACAACCTCCTCGCGCGAGTACTTAACTTCCTCACTTGACACATAACCCATAAAAAGGTGATATTGATGACTCCATAAATAAATATAGGCCGTTAATTCTGAACCCCAGGGGTCGAACAGCAGGATATTGTGTTCGTCACACTGACGCGGCCAATATTAGCGACGTCGACGAGCAATGTCGGAGAAAATCTGGAAAACCGGTAAAGTGCAAGTTAGACTCGCGTACGAAGGGTTCCGTACCGTTATCGATAGGCAAAAATGCAAAAAAACTTGTTTGTTGTATGGGAGTTAATATATTACATTTTATTCTTAGTATTTTTTTTTTATAAGCGAACCTAGCAAACGACTAAGTTGGTCACGTGATGGTAAGTGATTACCGCCGCCCATATGCACCTACCATTACATATGCATTGAGGATGCGTTGCTGGCCTTTAAGAAAATTAGGCACCGGATATCGCACTCACCGAACGAAACGCAGGAACGTCGTCCCTACTTCACGTCGGTTTTCTATGCGATGGTGGTTTTTCGCCGGTCGAGTCAGCCCAGTAATTGCTGCAGACAGAGCCTACAGCTAGACTCTACCAATCAAATTTTTTTGTTGTAATAGCAGCTAAAATACATCATCTGTAAACATTTCAACAGTCTAGCTATTACGGTTCAAGAGATACAGCCTGGTGACAGACAGACGGACGGACAGCGAAGCCTCAGTAATAATTTACCTTTTAAGTACGGATCCCTAAAACTGAAAAGCCACGTATAAGGTTAAGCAGGATGTGGTCGCATGAATGATGACTTTAGAAAAAAATCCAAGCAAAAGGTTTGAACAACTGTTTGCCGCTCTTTTTTAGTGTCGGAAGGAATTCATTCACTAAGATATGACACATTTTGCACAGTTTTAACACGCTATTAAAGAAATGCATATTTAAACGAAACTCTTTTTTTTCTGTCCTTCAATTGTTCGCCGGTTATTAACTATTTTATTCTTCTTTTGTTTAAACTATTTCGAAACATTAAATCCTTCACATTCAATGCATATCTCCCCTACATTCATAGAAATCAGAAGCTAGAAATGCCTCCGTGATAGTTGTACTTGCTTAGTAAAGAGCCTGAACTATGTTCGGCAGTGAAGTTTCAGCTGTTGGGGAACCCCCGGTCTAAGACATTTTAGCGTATCAAAGGAGGTCTCCAGAGACAATTGCGCAATGCAGCTAGTTTAGATATAACTCACTTTATTCAACACTTTAGTAGTAAAGTAAGATTCCATTTATGAAAGTTTTGTTTCAGGAAAATGCAGCACGGTCATTTTATTTTAAATTATTTATGTTGACCTTTTTAATTTTTGGTTCCAAAAATTTATAAAGCCGATAAGAGAAACATCAAATACAAACTTTACCGTACAGTTTTTTAATGATCTTCCACAAACTGAAATACACATTCTAACAAAGCTAAATACACAGACAAATACGAAAAACCCTTCCATTCGTAATTGCAGACAACCCTACTTACTCCCGCCGTACATTGTTTTTCCCATCGAAAGCGATACTCGCTTAACCCTAAATTCTCTGTATAACTAGCAGAGGGCAATAGTTTCCCGAAGCTACCCTCATTGGGCCCTCCCGCGGGAGCGTACCGCCTTCAACATAAACAAAATGATGTTATTGCCTATATCTTATCTGGCGGGAAAATATTGGGCATTGGTTGTAGGCTGGTTTCTCATTTTGTCAGTATTAGCTCGGCGGGTACAGTCGACCACGGCAACTTTGTCTATCATATTATAAATAGGTAAAATTTGTGGGTATGTTAGGGGATGTCTCCGGGCCGATTTTAAAACATCATTGACCAGTAGAAGTATGAATAGTGACATCGAAATGCTAGTATGTACATTTTTTTATATTTAGTAATCAGATTTTTTTCAAATTAATTATTTACAAAATTGCTTTAAAAGTAAAGCTGATTCAAAGCAGTTATATTTTAAGAGCACTTTGGCATTCAACAGAGTTTTTATTAAGCACTTGTAAACATTGTAACCTTCAATTATGATAAAATCTATAAAGTTTGAGTAAAAAACTACAATGTTATCAACAATTACTTTGAGCAAATGCCATGAAAACTATTTAATAACCACTTATAACTTAAGATGTTAAAACGGAATACATAACTACCTTATTAATATAGTAAATATTTAGCTATACAACACTTTAATTGAGAATCTGCTCGCAAAATAAAAAGTTATAATAAATATCTTTTGTCACTGGCATGCATAGAATAACTTGGAGTTCTCATATAGCGGTAAATATAAATAGCCCGTAATCGATTTAAACTTTAAACTCGCTGTATGTACAGTTCAAATTTGTCTGAGTACTTCTGGGAAGGCGAAATGCAAATCTCCTTCATATTGAAAACGAGGCACTGAAATGTCAAGTGTTTTTTCAATGTGATTACATCGATGCGCAGTTCAATAGATGAAGAAAAGGAAAATTGGAATAAGTTTAGCTGGTTTTCTGTTTTATTAGTAATTTAGTAATGTATAGGTATTGTTTTTTATGAATTTTAGTAACATCATTAAAAAATAAAAAAATATTAGTAGCCTACTGTCCATGGGATCAATTGTAAGATTACTTTTTGTTTTATAAAGGCGGTTACGTTTGTTTTAAAATACATTCTTTTAAAGCTCGCATCGTACTGTAATGTACAGTGTTACTATGGGATTTATCGTAGTTTAATTTTTATTAACCTTAAATCGAGGAAGGTAATATTTTTAAACTCCAATTGTATTTATTTAAAATTATATTTGTATAAATATCTGTTAACCCCGTGTCATCTTAAAACCCGAATTGTGATATAAACAAGTCTTCAAAATAAGCATACAGGGTACTACAGAAAATTCTATCTTGAATATTGACAAGTTATACCTAACGGAATAATTAATGAAGAATTCCCTTTTCGGCCACCGACAACTCCCGGCAGTAGGTAGCCGCCTTTTAAATGCACAAAGCATTTAAGCTCCTTACGAAATTCCCCGTTTGCTTGAGAACATCGATATTTCCATGCCGTCGCTTCAATTAGGAGGGAATAGCGAAGTTTTAATATTCTTTACAAGTTTATCATTTGGGTGGGGGCCTCGGGGAAGTAAAGTTTCCTTGTTCCTGTAAGGGTTATGCCGAGTGTGGAATTACAGAGTGACGTCACGGTGTCAGATGGCTCGCACAAGTGGTTAATGAGTTCCAAGCCCGCCGAGTGGGGTCCTGTGGGAAGAAAACAAACGAATGTTATAAGCAGAGCATGTTAGAAATGTAGGCACTGAAGCGTAGGTGTTTAAATTTTTTAGTTTGAAACTTTACGGAGTTCAGATTTCGTTGTATGAGGCCGCCTTATAGTTGTTAAAAAAGTATTTGTGCTTAAATTTGGAAAAAGTACACTAAGGCATCAAAGATTGTTGGGGACTTAAATCATTCATTGTTAAATTCAAAATCGTGCGGTCTGTAAAGAAATTAAGCGTTTTTTTACATTCTGAGCAAAAATATTAATTATTTTATATTCGAATATTATGAACTGTGCTATTATACACTTTAATTTGAAAGCTTCTAATAAGTCTTCGTGTGTAGAAGTGTTAATAAAGTAAAAACGACGCGTTGAAAGAAAATCGTAGAGTCCGTAACCCGTAGCAGTTACTACGAATGAGCGTAGCAGAGTGACAGTAAACAAAATGCGACAGACTGCTTTTTACTATTTAACTTTTGTACCTTTTATCGTAGAGCACGTTCTCTTAAATATTTATATATACGGACATATATTATAAGGATTTATGGAATAATGTTTACCAAATAATATATGATACCAATGATTGCCACAGTATTTCACGCCGTTGACGTCGAGAAGGAGCCAAAAATGTCCAATAACGACTAGGCAACCTTCCAAATTGGTCCAGCCCTTAGTTATTCCAAATTAAACCAAATAAAACTTTTTTACTGCTTGGCAATGATCCGAAGTGCAAAACAACACACGATGTCGGTTTTGGCTTAACGATAAAACAAAAAACATTAAGAACAATTAAAATTCTCATTTCGAAATTGTAGTGACTTATTTTACCCTTGAGTTTTGTCATTGAACTAAGAATGTCATTATGATAAACCTCATTTTACAAAAAAAAAATGTAACTGGCCAGCAACTTGGTTTATAGCCGCAGATAAGTTAAACGGCGTGACTTGCGCATTCCACACGAATTTTCGCGAGGTTTACTTCGTGAAGTTGACAACAGGGAATCAGTATCGTGGCTGACGTCGACGCGTGCGGACGTGTCGATAGCTCCCGCATAATTCAAATTTGGCGTGATCACACGCGACGGTTAAAATTATATAACTTGCCGTGTGCTGTTTATTTTGTGTATCGAGTTGAGAGCGATCATCGATAGAGATTAAGGTGAGTGCAGTGTTATTTGGGTAGTAATTAATTTTCAGTTCATCAAGATAAGGTAAATGGGGCAGTTTTATTTCGCGGCAATTTTACTAAAAGCTATCGGAGTAATCATTTATATTGTTTTATTGAGGGTGACGTGGAAAACAGAGTTTTGTTTTTATTTAAATTGGTATGTAAAGGTAAGTTAAAATATAAGGATGTTTTCTTTTAACCGTATTTTTAACAATAACTGACAACTTAGGTTTACCACTTATAATTTTTGTTGTTTAGATTTTAGACTGAACCATTTAAAAAACGAGATATAAATATTTTTAAAAAAATAACAGAGAGACAACAGGAAAAAATAAAAACCATCAATCCTCTTACGGCATTAGGTACAGGGAGTACAATATTTTATTATTATTTAACGTATGTGGACTTTAGATCGTATTCAAAACGTTTGTATCAAACTCTATTTTATCCATACTATAATAGGGTATTAAAATCATAACCATTTTAGCTCTGTCAAGTCGGACAATAACACATATTATGTGTTTTAACCTACTACGCTTCAAATGTTGTTAGATTATAAATCCATGAAAAACCTTACCCTTTTTTTACAAATAATATAATCTAAAATCCTGGCACACAAAAAAGAAAGAAAAAACCAGCTGACGTCTTACAAAGTTTTATACTGAGCTGCTTGCTGCTGCACTCTGTTAACGTGTGATCGCTTTTAATAAGATTTGGTGACGTCATTGCAAACTGAATTTAGAACTGTGATGCACCAACTTAGAATATAAGTTAGTTTTGCTCATCGATATCTTATATTGAATGACGAGCTTTCCGCCTTGCGGTTTCACTCGCAGCTAATTTTAGTTTCATGCAAACTTTCATCCCCTATTTTAGCCCTTTGGGGGTATATTTGATCAAAATCCTTTCTTAGCGGATGCCAACGTCATCACATATACCTGCATGCAAAATTTTAGCCCGATCCGTCCGGTGGTTTGGGCTGTGCGTTGATAGATCACTATGTCTGTCCGTCACCTTTGAGTTATACGTATATATTTAGATGCAATTTTTACTTCAAAACTAAGAGGTCATACGGTACTTAGCTCGTTTTAATTTTAGTTTATTATAGTAAAGTCGAAGTAGGAACAGGGCTACCATACCGACTGTGCCGAGTTTGATTGAGTATACCATTATTTCGTATTTTCTAAATTCGCACTACGCATTTGTCTTAAATTACTAATTAAACAAATAAATAACATCTTTCAAAGTGTCGGCACAAATTAATTGATACTAAAACATAACAAATTGATTAAAATTGTATGATATGGAGCATTGTATAAAAATTGAACTTATCCATTGGGTAAAAAGAAATAATAATTAAGGTAATCTTATCACATTAAGACACGCCTCCTATTATTGGGATAGGTTCAAGTTAAGAAACTCCTAATGAAATAAGACAACTTAGCACGAAGAACACTTTGGTCTTAGCCTAGTTCAGTGGCATAAATAATTTAATTAAAAACTTGGCCCAGACGTAGTATTTTCGCAACCCAGTTCGCCAACTCTTGTTTCGGAATTTCATGATTTGAGTAGGCGGTTGCCTAATTATTTGTAAGGGAAATTGTTGGCCCTGAAATGGAAACGTAATGTAATATTGTTGTATTATTTTAAGCTTACTTTCCTTACAACTTTATATTGAAATGAATACGAACATGTAGCAGAAAACCTAATTACTTTAAAGCTTTTCAGGCGAAGTGCGAAGTCCATTTAAACACTCGTTTTTGTTTGCTTTATTCAAATAACTTATGCAAATGAAACAAAGATAAATTTTCAAAGAGATATTAATGAAACAAATTTTAAACATGGAATGGATAGTGTACGATCTACGATGCGTACAGATAATATTTTATAGGCATTGACCTAGTGTTAGCAATGAGCCCACTGTTCAGGGACAGCCTAGTAAACTACATAATTCTGCTTACTTGTACAACCTACAAAAGGTCAAAATTATTGTCAAATGTAGATTAATTAATGTAGGTTGTACAAGTAAGCAGAATTATGTAGTTTACTAGGCTGTCCCTGAACAGTGGGCTCATTGCTAACACTAGGTCAATGCCTATAAAATATTATCTGTACGCATCGTAGATCGTACAGATAGCCATCTTAAATCATGTTTTGCTTCAAAATAATAAACGTTGTCGAGATACGCTGTAAAACAAACAATAATACCTTTGGTAACAACAACGGGGTTTAAACCCTGTAAGAGCGACGGGTTTAAACCTTCGGGCTAATAAATAATTCAGCATTCGTTCCGCTTCGTTTGGGGCATGCGTACGCGCGATAACTGAACACGTTGTATAAAGGTGGGGGTAGTCAATGTACGACTCCGGGGATGAAATGTATAATGGGGTTGGGTTGGGAGTAAGTAAATTAAAAAGGGATCAAAAGTTTATTCACTTGTTTTATCGTATATTTCTTACTGAAATTGTATACCTGTAAGCTTGCTTAATATTGTTTCTAATGAATTGTTAGAAAATGTGTAGCAAAATACTAAACGTCAAGAACTATTAAATAAAATTGCTCCAAAATTATTTAATAGCCTAATTAATAATCGAAACTCACTTTTGTTTCTTAAAGTAAAAGGTCTAATAATACAAGTCTATTTGTACGTTTGAAGCCTAATTGGTTATATTGTATTTTGATATTGAAGTATTGTGTCAAACAATCAATATTAACAATAAAAGCAATTAAAGTTACTGAGACAAAGCAATGTTGGAATGTTATTGTATTATGTGTAATTAAGAAAGAGAAATGAAAAAGTTACCTCAATATAAGAAGAAATAATGAGTCCACCGTATTTTCAATTTACTATTTATAGTGGCCGCCCGCGAATCCGTTCGCGTGGAAGTCGGGTTTCCGTGGGAATGAGAAGTTTTCTTGCGGTCAAAAGTACCCTATATGTTATTCTGATGTTATAACCTATAATACTGTAAAGTTTCATCAAAATCCGTCCAGCAGTTTTTGCGTGAAAGAGTAACAAACATCCATCCATCCATACATCCATCCATACATCCATCCGTACATCCATCCATACATACTCACAAACTTTCACGTTTATAATATTAGTAGCAAGAAAGTATCATAAAAAAGTCATGGAGCTAGAAAAACAAATATACAGATCGAAAAAGCCAATATAACATAAAATATTAATGTAATTTAGTAAAAAAGTTTTTACTATTAAAAGCTTTATTTTAAAAGCTTTCTTTTAAATGCAAAATTATTTTTAGTCAGACATGCAAGCCATAATATATGTACACGCTACAAACAAATCGTGAAAGCAACTTTCATGTGACTAGGCATGACTTCACCATAGCAGTTATTCAATTATATGTCGGGGAGTTCGTTATCACTGGGTTCAATTATGGCGGAAACTTCGAAATAAAACGTGGAACTTGATGTATGGGCGTGTATTAATTACAACGTTAAGCAACTTTACAATAATCTTGAAGATTCGTCAGGATGTAAATGGATATAGGAAGCGCGGTGAATTCGGCGTGTGGCCATCACTGATTTATTCACTACACGTCTGCCCTGCCCCACGGTCCCAACAATAAGAGGTCCGTTCAACAAACAATATAGATGGGCTAACTAGACACAACGGAAATTGACTGACACTCATTCAGTCGTTCACTCATAAAGCCTCGCACCGACTAACCCAAGTTAAGACGACTTGACGCAACCAATATCTCATTTAGTCGCTGACATTGACATTGACATTTCAAAACATAAACAAGGTAGATAAACGTAAACATAGGTAAAGTAGTTCTTCAACTGGCCAAGTCCATCGAATCTGTGTTCTCTCCGACACGGCCTTCCTGACGCTTCACACGTCCTCGTGTGATAGCAATCTGCAAAAGAAATAACACAGCAGTAGCTCGCTCGGTCAACCTGACCAAAATATAAGGGGTAAGAAGGTAACAAAAGTCATCGCAAATGATATCTGACTTTATCTTTACAGATTTAGTTAAAACGCAACAAATTAGTCAAGTCATACAAAGAAAGATCGGTTCGATTGCTATAAAATTGTCATTTAAGCGTCTGATGGGAGGTCATGACAACCGTAGCTGGTGTCTGATAGCGTACTTCAAGACAGCTTGAATAAACTTACACTTCGAGACAGCCCTGCTGGCGTCTGATGGTGTTTCCAACACAACATAAAACTTGTTCGGTACTGAATACGCGCGTTTGACTAATACGCCACAGTTACAACCCTTTTAAAAGATCCCACATAAAATTTCGCTCCAAAACTTTCATTAACTAACGAGCATTCAGCACTAGAATCGAAAGAAAGAAAGAAAGAATACGATTCACCTTTGTGTTCTAGACAATCCGTGGAAGATTCACAGCTCACACGTCAATCGGTACGAACGCTGGCTTGCCTCGGCCACCGCAATGCCGCCATCGCTCGTAAATCAGGATCATCACTTTCTGTTGCTGCACCGCTGGGTTAAGTCCTGATATCGACATTGCTCGTCCTCGCGGATCCAGCTTTGGTTTATTGTAATCGCCATTCGATGTATCCTCGAAACATATTAAAACACATGTGAATTACAGTTGTTAATAACACCAGTACCCATACCATTATTAAACATCAATCAACACCAAATGTAAAAACCAATAATTTCTATTGTGCGTAAATAACTTGGTTTAACTTTAAACTAACAATTAAGAAATGTAACACATGAAATAGTTTAAGAGAATGAATACTAATTAAAGAACAATTGTAAACCTAAATGTAGGTAGTTAGGTAGATAGGCGTAGATAGTAGCCAGATGCGTGTGCCCTCTTTTAATGACTTTCATTTAAATCGATAGTATCACCTTTGCCGCCAAAACATAATTGAATTAAAGAGCATACTTAGCCTCAAATATTACAAAATGTTTACATCACCCAATCATGTTGTGTATGGTAATGACGTAATGTAGGTAGCACCGCGTACTTCAATGATGCGTACTCAAATTTGATTCAAACCATCAAGCAATTCCACTATTCTGGCAGCTTTTCTGAAACAATTTTTATAACACAGCATCATATTGTTCGGCAATATTTTATTTTACGCAATTAAGAAAACTGAGACGGCAGAATAAGACTCGTCTAAAATAACTGCCAAAGAGGCACAACCACTCAGAGATTATTTATTTAGTCCCATAGTATGTAAAACAGAATAATAACAAAGCAAAACTAAAGTCACAACTTTCAGTCTTAATTAATAGTACCGTAGTACCATTCGAAACTCAGAGCATTAACTGACTACTTCATTTAGAATTAAAATTATTAAAAAAACAAATTAAACAACTAGGCTTCCTCCATATTCGTTGCCAATATCTCCATGAAACCTGACCTTCGCCAGAGTCAACCGCCAGTACGCACTCACGGACCACCCTCCAAGGTATACCGATCGAGCAGAACGACTTCTGGTATAGTCCCATCAATCATCATCAAACATCAAGCAAATTCCACCATACTAGCAGTTTTCCTGAAACAAATGATATCACACAGTATCACATAGTTCGGCAAACATTAATTCTAAGCAATTAGGAAAACTGGAAGCTAAATAACACTCGTCTAAAATAATTTTAAACACACTTAGCTCGTAATGAAAACAGAAACTCTCACCGGGTAGCGTAACGCAGGATCTCCATTGACAAACCTTTGTTGTAAAGGCCCACACGTTATCTTGTCCACACTATATCCTTAGAAGCTCCGGTTCTACTGGCGCTGATTCAACGCATAATGGATAGGCCCTCGGCAGTGGTAGCAGGTGATGGCATGGCTGTTCTTGTCATTGCAGTTTCTCGGTTGCGGCCTAGGATGTTCTATTTTCCTGTCCGTATCATCTCGCCTCCGTAATTACACACCGATGGCTTATGATGATTCTGTTGTTTCAAAAGCTGCTGCAATTTCTCGTTTCCGTCGTTGTTATTTGCAGCACATGGAATGTCATTCGTACAGGTGGAGCGAGGTTTCCTCACCCGTAGCACGGGGTACGTGATTATCGCATCGTCCGTGGCACGTGGTTATCACATAATTTGTAGCACATGGTATCCACATCATCCATCGTTGCTCTTCGCAGCATAATGCAATTACATCAGTAGCATGTGGTACCTGGTTATCGCATCATCCATAGCACGTGAAACGTGGTTCCCTCATCAGTAGCACGTGAGACGTAGTCTCCTCATCATCCACAATACGTGAAACATGGTTTTCTCTTCATCCATAGCACGTTAAAACTTGGTTTTCTCATCATCCGAAACACATGGCACGCAGTTTTATTATCATTCATAGCACGAGGTTTCCCCAAAAATGTTTTCACAAAGGTTTTCACATAGTTCGTAGCACATAGGACATCATCCGAAGCTCGTGGTAAGTGGTTTCACCATCCCACTTCTGATGTCGGGGAGTTCGTTATCACTGGGTTCGTTATTCGGCGTGTGGCCATCACTGATTTATTCACTACACGTCTGCCCTGCCCCACGGTCCCAACAATAAGAGGTCCGTTCAACAATATAGATGGGCTAACTAGACACAACGGAAATTGACTGACACTCATTCAGTCGTTCACTCATAAAGCCTCGCACCGACTACACCCAAGTTAAGACGACTTGACGCAACCAATATCTCATTTAGTCGCTGACATTGACATTGACATTTCAAAACATAAACAAGGTAGATAAACGTAAACATAGGTAAAGTAGTTCTTCAACTGGCCAAGTCCATCGAATCTGTGTTCTCTCCGACATATATATGATTTGTACACTCTTATATTCTCTGCAAAAGAGTTCCATTTGAAATAAAATCGATATTTATTTTTATAAGGTTACTAGATATTCGTTTTCGAATTGCTTTAAAAGCGGATTATTCTGGTTCCAACCGGTCGCCCTTAAGCACATTTGCGGGAACATCGCACCTTCGGATTTTCTCAATGGGTGTAGATTGTACATTGGTTTCTAAAGTTACAATAAAACGTTTAACTACCTATTGGAAACAAAACGGTGAAGTATAATTAGAGGAAGAACACATTTTTAACTAACTAAGGTTTTTACTATAGTTCCAAAAATAGAGGTTATTAAAAGTTCGGCGTCTGTCATAGCGTAACTTGTAATCTGACATAGGTACGGGTTTAGTTTAGAAGGTAACAAATGAGTTAAAAAACTAACCGACTTTATTTCTTAGGGTTCCGTACCCAAAGGGTAAAACGGGACCCTATAACTAAGCCTCCGCTGTCTGTCTGTCTGCCTGTCTGTCTGTCTCCAGGCTGTATCTCATAAACCGTGATAGCTAGAAAGCTGGATTTTTCACAAATGATGTATTTCCGTTGCCGCTATAACAACAAATACTTAAAATTAAAAAATATATTTTAAAGGGACCCATACAATAAAGTGTTTGTTTCGTTTTTTTTTGCTCAATATTAAAAACGGTAACAGGTAGACGCTTCAAATTTTCACCGAATATACTTGTATATTACCTTTCAAAGTTTAAGAGTGGTAGGGTCTAGCTGTAGGCTCTGTCTGCAGCGATTACTGGGCTGACTTGACCGGTGAAATACCACCGTCACACAGAAAACCGACGTGAAATAACAATAAAGTAATTATTAAATGGGGGCTCCCATACGACAAACGTAATTTTTAAGCAATTTTTACTCGATCTTAATAAACAGGTATAAAATGATAGTACGGAACCCTTCGTGCGCGAGTCCGACTCGCACTTGGCCGGTTTTCTAAGTTATAGGATAACGAATTATAAAATTATATTATATCAATGAACATAACAAGTGCTGTTAATTCTACTTTTGCTTCTTCAGAGTTAAACTTTACCTATTATACAGGGTTAATTTTAATTAGCGCATCACCTCTTGTAGGCAGCTTTTCTACATCGATCCCAACAACATTTAACAAATACGCAGCTGGCGCGGCGTGGCGGGCGCGCGAAGCCGCCTGCAATAGGTAATGCGCTAATTAAAAATAGCCCTGTATAGTGTCATATTATAAATAATTTGAATTTAATATAAAACACCTTAATAAAAAGACACTAAAAATACCCAGTAAAAGCGATCTAGAGTCTAGATCTAGATTCTAAACAGTCGGGTTAAAGTCCCTGCTCCATTCGGGCTTGTATCAATGCGCTGCATTTACATGTACGCTGAGATTCCATGGAAATGACGTATTTACATATTTTAATATTAACATCACGACCCGAGTACTTACGTCTTGTAGTTGTAGTGGGGTAAAAATTAGTGGAATTATGGTTGTATTTGAATTTTTTATAGTAAAAGATATAAATACATATTTTACAGTTTCGTCTCTATTTTGGTTACGGTCAGAACTACAATGCACAAGCCTAAGATTAGGGAAATTTCTTGGCAATTGTAACTGTGTTTATTCAGAACAATTTTTTATTAATTATGAACAAATTAAATATATTTATTTATGTTGTACAAGTGGCCGCCCGCGACTCCGTTCGCGTGGAAGTCGGTTTCCCGTGGGAATGAGAAGTTTCCCCGCGGTAAAAAGTACCCTGTATCTTATTCTGATGTATAAACTAAATTACTGCAAAGTTTCATCCAAATCCGTCCAGTAGTTTTTTCGTTAAAAGAGTAACAAACATCCGTATCGTGTATATCCATCCATACATAGTCACAAACTTTCACGTTTATAATATTAGTAGGAAGTTCTTGAATTGCTTACTTTACTATCCGTATATTGCCAGTCTCATCCAAATTTTCAGTTTAACGACTTATATAAATGGAGGTTACCTTTCTCAAGGCGTGTAGTGTTACATAATTTAATTAACTTTACTAAAGTTACTGTACAAAGGGCTTTAAATAAGATAATCCAACAAAATTATCGTACACACAGTATAACAGTAAAATGTAGACATTAAAATTTTCAAATATAATTTAGCAAATATTATTTTCTGAAATAGTGAACTCATTTTTATACGTAGGTACAAAAAATATCAGGAAGAATAATATGTAAATTTAAAGTAAATTAAGTCAGGCTTTAAATAAAGCGTCTTATTTAGAAGTTACTATGAATTTATTACAAGATTAAGCATAATTTTACTTAGATCTATTTCACTTCCGTATAATTGCCTAGTTCAGTATTTTTCTTATAACGACACTTGAGAGGTTACGGCCGTAAAATATAGTTTAATCGTTTATAACCCGTGGACTAAGCCAAGTGAACCACTTCAATAGTACAGCGATATAATTTCACTTTATATTTCCATAAATAATATAAAAGTTAATAACCGTAACAGTAACCCACAAGATGGATGGTCCAGGCCATGGCTTCGGATTCCTGGGCAGCTTTCGTGACCCATTACCATAAAAATATAAACAAGAGGTCAACACGAACACACCTAAATAACACCAATAAATTGACCAGGGTTATTTATTTGTTACTCCTTAGCCGATCGAAATATAGCTTGTAGGGCACAATTTGTTTAATGGTTTCTGAGAAGGAAACCTGCATGTGGGCAACGAAATACTGAACTATAAATAGAGGTAAGATAAAAGAACCGATTATTTTGGTAACCGATCAGTTTGTTAAAATCTTATATACAAATATCACTTTAGACGCATAGTTACATAACTTTGATAGGTAATTAACTAAGCTATTTACATAAACGTTAATTAAAAGCACACAGCAATCTTAAAACACACATTTTCTTGATTTGAGGCTATAACAAAGAAATTATTAAAATTAATACGATATCTTTAGTAACAAAGTAAGCGTATCACCCCGAAATCTACACCAAAACAAACTTTGACTTTTACAAATGACGAGCGCATAGAACCCAAGTTATTTCCTTGTGCCAACTTCTGTGATAGTGTTACCAAAGTTGGGTATAATTTCCTTCATAAATGCACTAAGTTTAGGTATGTTTGCGTATTGTTGGCAAGTGAGGGTCTGGCCGAGCCGCTTGGTAACTTGGCACTCCTACTGTTACAACCTTGCAGTTGGAACTGGGCAAATGTTATGACTGGGTACTAAAACTGGAAGCAAGTCCATTATGAGCAGAACAGGGGTTAATATGAAGAAATAACGCTTTGAGGTACGGTCGGTAATGGGTTGAAATTTTACTGTAAGTTCTATTTAACGGTTGTAAATTAATTAAAACTAGCATCTAATTTTAAAGTAAGGTTTATAATTCCTTATTTTTTATTACCCTTAAATATATTTCACAAAATAACTAGCCTATTTGATCACCTTTCCTCGTTTGGAAGAGTGTGTATTGTAATCAACTTACGTGTATACTTTAATCGGTAAAATTGATTAAAACTTAGTTCAGACTTCGCTATTTTGCCACTTAACTGATTAAACCAACTGTTATGTAATACTAACTATAAGGGTAGCTACCCTCTGAGCGAGGGTAAGGGGGGTATTACATGCTCGACAACTTAATAGTCGCGATTAGCGTCTTAGGCGCAACTAATGTGAAATCGCCTTAACTGAGCTCCGTTTTCGACATTAACTGCCAGTATTATGTATACTCTGGCTTAACTGTTTAGCAGAGGAAATATTGAAGTCAACATTTCAGACAGTAATATGAAGTTGCAAGCATTATCCTTTTCAATAGGCAGATTATGAAGTTGTAGGAGTTTTAAGAAAACGTAAGGATGTACTTAGTTGTTGCTTGGCGCGGATTTGAATGCGTTTCTGTTTTATGTTGGAAAATTTCCCGAGTTTCGAATTGGTTTTTTTTTCTACTAACCTACTTAAAATGTGAAGCATAATCAAAACATCATAAACTATATACAAAGATAAACTCACAAATAGAGACGAATTTAGAAAGTTGAGTTTAGAAAACACATTATCTACATACACATATCAACGCCAATTAAAACATACCAAAAGAGCATCAAATAACAATACAATCGAAAAATCTAAACGCCATTCGCCGAGGGTGAACCAAAGCGAGTAACAAAGTAAGTACATACACATAAAAACAAATAAAAGGCTTACATCCAATAAAATTGCCCTGCCTTAATCTGTGTGCCTGGCTAACATTGCCAGTATAAAAACTATGTAAAGCGTACCGGACCGCGTCTGAGGGATTACGTTCTCAAAATGAAACGGGCAGCAGTTTTAAATTTGGGTTTTAAATATATTCGAATTCTAGAATTCAATACACGTTCGTTTTTCAAATTAATAAAGAATGTTATGTGTTGCTGTTTTTTTATTTATTCGTTCAATGTATAGATTTAAAAGATTAATTTTCCTCATACTTTTGATGACGTAACAAAACGTCGATATTACATGTGTCAGTTTTAAAGGATTGATATCTATTATTATTTCGGTTTCGTTTTTTCCAGGGATGATAAAATCATATTTTTAATTACTTAACTTTCTGTATAAAGGTATTAAAACTAAATAAAAGTCGATAATTGACTTCTTTATCATTTAGATAAATTAATAGCGTTGCGTCCTAATAGCTTTACATTTAAACTTCTGACAGTAACAATATTTTTTTGTAGTTATGATTATGTTGACATGTGTCTCTATTTAGTCACGCACATAGCATTAGGAAAAAAACTTTTATAACTTGAAATAAGTTTTGTTAATCTGTTATTCATATATTTTCTTTTATTATCATCGTATTTACAGACGATGTCAGTAATTTAATAATTATAATTTTTTTTTTATCTTAGATCAGTATCAAAACACTTAAAAGTAAGCATAGTAATTATGATATAACTATGATATAAGTTATATACCGAACTGTTGAGCGGAAGGTCTTGGGTTCGATTTCCGGGTCGGGACAATTCAGGGATAAGTAGGTTCTCTCATCCATTGTGACCATCCTTAAATATATAAATATATTGAATTAATCCCCTCATTTGTGTGGTAGGGTTGACTGACATCATTGATCGCATGAATTGTGCACCATGCTCGTATTTTGCAGGTTGGCTTATAAATATATAGCGACTCTCTTTTATGATATTCAGTTATTTTTTTACATGGTTAGATCAAATGCATCCATCAATCCACACTGAGCCAGCGTGATGGATTACGGCTCAATCCCTCTCATATACTGCAAAAGAGGCCTAGTCTATCTATATTGATCTATATTTTAAACTAGTGGCCGCCCGCGACTCCGTTCGCGTTGAAGTCGGTTTCCCGTGGGAATGAGAAGTTTTCCCGCGGTAAAAAGTACCCTATGTCCTTTCCCAAGTTCAGTTCTTTTTCTATACCAAATTTCATCACAATCGGTTCAGTGGTTTAGGCGTGAAAGCGTAACAGACAGACAGACAGACAGACAGACAGACAGAGTTACTTTCGCATTTATAATATTAGTAGGGATAATAAAAGCGTACTTACTATTAAAAATCTGGACCATACTTGAAGTTCAACATGCCTAATCCTATGTTTTTGTCCAAAAAGTTTTGACTGAAAAGTTTGTTGACTCCTTGTTGTTATGCGTCCTTTACAGCTCAAGTGGTTTGAAATTCGAAGCACAAAACATATACTTCTAACACCTCAAACGTGCGGTCGAGCCCTCGACTCAAGTGCTCGGTCATTCCTTCTCACGAAACACACAAATGTAAACAACCACGGATACATAATTAATTCTGTCCTTTGACGATGAAAAATTTATCCGGTAAAGGTTTCTGAGAAAACAGGTTTGTTGTGGCAACGTTTTATTACTGGTCGAAAATAGAACCGTTTTTTTTCTTTTTTTATAAATAAACAGAAATCTTCTTCTTGCGGAGTACTTACACCTACGCAGAGCCATACAGGGAAAATGACAACGTTTTAAGTAGGTATAAAATTATGTAATCGTACACTCTTACATAGTACACTCGTATATAGTTTACCAAATATTTACAAAAAGGTTTATAGCGCTCCCCGTAAAGAGGTTACAGAATGAAGTTGCTATACAAATTATAACTATTAATCAAAACCATTCAAATAATTTTGCGTGATTAACAAACGTTAACTTTTATCATTATAAGTACTCCAATCCCTATACTAAACACATGTATTAGCAAAGTGGTGAATCAATTAACCCTTACCCTACGAATCGCGCCGTCAACTAAAACTAAGCTAATGGCGTCAGAAACCGAATGTCGCGCTTTATTCCCCCAACTTTGCGTCATTTCCGTAAAGTTGTCGGAAAAGTCGGCGTTATTCGGCCATCATGTCCTATTAAACTACCCGTCGGGTCGTCAGGGCTGCCAACTTCCCGGCCTTGCACTAAAACTATTGAACTTGAACCTTCTGGCCGATAAAACCGATCGTTTATTGTATTACAGCTTGAATGTATTGCCGAAGTTATGGGGACGCGGTAACGCAGGTAATGTAGGTCAGATGTGATAAATTGTTTGGGGGGTATTAATTTGTTTTGGAAACATTTGTATGTATGAATTGGTTAGAACATACAAAATAAGCTGTGAACTGAGTTCAATACGACCATTTGCATATCAACAGTAGTAATCTATTGTTTAATTTTAAAGAATAATTTGATGATGATGAATGATGTCGAAACAGCAATGTAACTGTTTTAGTCTTGTTTCAAGAAAAAAATAGATTTTATTTCTAACAACGTGTGTTTGATATAAAATAATTGGACACAATCACTATCCAAAAAAAGTAGTCCTTTTTTGTTAACCTACAATATAATATGTTCGGTAGTAAGTCACTACAATCAATATTATATTATTAATTAAATATTAATGTTATATTATTAATGTTATAATCAATGTTATATTATTAATTAAATTTATACTCTACAATAACACGTGTTGAGTGGAGTAAATTTAGCCCGAAACAATGTAATCCTGACCCTGACATCCTACCCTTGATAATCCTTTTACTGTTGGCATTTGAATCACCAGTTTTACAAATTGTTAGCTTCATCAATAATTCAAGTGGAACATTACTTCGAACTCTAAGCTGTAGCTCATCAATAAGTCAATTATACTATGGCTTTAATTAAAATTTGCAAAGGTCAGCTGATGACCCGTACTCCTGACAAATTATACCTATTTGTTCACCCCGAAGTTAGGCCATTAAGGGCACCTAAACATAGATTTCCGTCAATACAAATAATTACAATGTCAATTTGGTTAAACCGAGTTCGCAACTTTATTGAAACGTGCTAACGTAACTAATTCTGTTTTGTGTAGCGTTATTTATCTCGACGTTAGCTTATTATAAGTTAGTTGTGTTTTTGGTTGAAAGTTTTAGTAGTCAAACAAGGCAGCTTCTACAGTGAAAGTTTCAAAAGCAGCCATTTCAAGCTTTCTGATGTTCAGCCGAAGGCGTTGTCTTAGTCGATTCAATTAGGTACTATGAAATGTATTCAAATAAATGTTATAACTAGAATACTTTATTCACAGTACGTAAAATTATTAATGAAAAAAACCGGCCAAGTGCGAGTCGGATTCATTTTCTACCTGTTTATTAAGATCGAGTAAAAATTGCTTAAAAATTACGTTTGCTGTATGGGAAAATATAATATTTGCTTTATTGTTATTTAATCATTTATTTTGAAGGAAATATACAAGTAAATATTCTGTGAAAATTTGAAGCGTCTACGTTACCGTTTAAAACAGCGGTGGGCAACCCGCGGCCCGCGGGCCGCGTGCGGCCCGCCGACGTCTTCTATGCGGCCCACGAATGTATTAAAAAAATATACATATAAAATAAAATTTGACATAAATAAAAATAAATAAATAAATAGCCATGTCCCATAGTTGAGCACAGGCCTCCTTCTCGGATAGCGAGAGGGTTTGAGCCGTAATCCACCACGCTTTCACATGTTTATTAAATTTAAAACCATTGAATTTTTTGTTGATATATTATTATCACAAGTGTGGCCCGCCTTTGGTCGATTTTTTCACCATGCGGCCCTTGCCTGCTAAAAGGTTGCGCCCCTGCCTGGTTTAAAATATTGATAAAAAAGTACGAAAAAAACACGTTTGTTGTATGGGGACCCCCCTTACTATATTTTTTAAAAATTTTAGTATTTGTTATTATAGCGGCAACGGAAATACATCATTAGTGAAAATTTCAGCTTTCTAGCTATCACGGTTTATGAGATACAGCCTGGGGACAGACAGACAGACAGATAGCGAAGGCTTAGTTATAGGGTCCCGTTTTACCCTTTGGGTACGGAACCCTAATAATAAAACCAAGACGATCTATCAAGTCCCGTTTAAATTCAAAATAAAATACCGAACACTGATATTACATAGAAGATAGTTGCATCCGATTACATTGATGGTAGTAGCATTGAAACTCGAGTATAGAATGCGTTATTAAATTTTATGCTCCATTTCCTTTGAAAGCATTCAGGCAATATATTCGAGCGTCTAGCCGGCTATACATGTTTGCCCCACTACAAGACACCGTCTTCTGTCTTATCCGTGACTATTAAATATTCAAAATGGCGCCGCCTGCGCGTAATTCAGCATTTGCAACTGAAATGTACGGGCTGATTGCGCACAATCGAGTTACGTTTATTACGAAACAATACAGGACCTGCACTGTGCAAGATGCTGGGTGTTGCTCCGTGCAGTTTGTACTAGGGCTACTAGGAATATGCATGATTTCATTAAGAAAGGTCAGATTAGATATAAGGTACTCATGAAATTAAAGACTGTTGTCAATGTTTCTAACAAACTTAATCTTTGACTTCAGAAATGAAAAAATACAAATAGTGGAGAGATCTATATGATGTTTATTATTAAGCGCTATCTTCGCGATAAGCAACCAACTGACAATTATAACAGTAATTGTTGTATGAAATGAAATTTAGAATTAGGAAAAAAAATGGCTGGATTAGTTTCTTGTAATACCATTTTGTTTAATAATAGTATAACAATTACTTAAGTATATGAACAAAATCAATAATGATCTCTCAGGCATTTCCTCAAAGATTGACGGTTCCACCAACCCAACGCGGAATGCTTTGTGATAAATAATTTGACACATTTGCTAGTATAATTTGAGCCACACCGAGACGTCTTGCTAAGTTTCGCTGTAATCAAAAGTTCGGCTTTGTTACCGACTAACAGAGCAACAAGAGCTGAGTAAACTGGCAGTGCTGTGATACAAATGTAATTTACTTGTTCCAAATACGAGAAGCGACGCCGGTGATGAGATAAAGGCTTTAAGAAGTCCAGCATACAAAATAGTATGTTGTCGGAGTTTTTTTTCTTGTAGAAACTTCGGTTGGTTCCAAATGCAGTTACAAAAAAAATATACAATCTTCATTAAGTGTTTCGAATTAGGGAAAATTATAACACTCAATTATTTAGCATAAACGCCGCTAGAACTGATATATCGTTTATATGTATTGAACATTGTTAATAAATTGACTGTGCAATGCATTTTATTCTAAATACTCTTCTGCTTAACATATTTACTATTCCATGTCCAATTTTGCAGACCGATTTATTTAAATAAGTTCTTAAAATCAGCTGGTGCCTGGGTGTAGCTTGGTTATCCTCTAGTCCATAGTGAGATACCTATGAGCTTACGCTGTGTTTAGGGTCACATTATTCGTTTTTTAGTCTGGAGATTCATTATTATTATACAAATATTAAAAGTGTTCACCAGTTTCAAAAAATATTCATCGAGAAAACGTCTTTCATTTGGGTACCTACATACACTCAAAATGTAAAACCTGCACGTACTATATCAACAAAGTAACGATGTAGGCTCGTTTAGATAGAGCCTTGTACATACAGCCTTTAGACTGATTGACTATCTGACGCTCAGCCTTCAGCAAACGGGGTTATAGAACGAAGCCTTAACAATGTGGGTATACTCAGCTACATTAGTGATTGGCAGTTAAATAAATGTGTTCGAAAAAAAAACAGATAGTAAAATTGAGCAACATTAAAACCATCGTGTTTTTGTACAATAAGATGCCACAATATAGACTGCGTGATGTTGTGAAAAGTTGTGTTCCTTTATAATTTGGTAACAAAAGATACGGAGAAAAGCCTTTAAAAGTTTAGGTGTTGGTAAAACGTGGCCCGTCGCAATGCCGTAGTCATTTTCGTAACATAAAATTTCATGTCGATTTTGCAGATGTAATCTTACTGTACTCTTGAAAAACGAAATTTTCATATAATAATACTTGTCTTTTATAATAGCATTACAAATTATTAATACGAAAATTATTGACAGTTAAAATAAACTTATTATACTTACCCAAAAGAGAAGCGGATTAAAAACCAACCCATCAGAGAATTGGCGTTTAACATTTCCGAATATAAATTCTAAGACGCCGCCGCCCCACTAATTGCGTTTAGCGCTGACTGTACCGCAGGGAGCGTAACATGCAATCAATTACAACTGCTAGTGGGAACAATTGCTAGCGTGTACTGTGATGTACATAACCGTTTATAGATGAAGACGTAACTCGACTGCAAATAGAACCTGAACCGAAACGAATAAGATAAGAAGATTTAGCGAAATTGTAAAGACGATCTGTTGTTTAAAGCTAGGATGAAAACTGGGCTCTTATTTGTTTCCCGTTTGCTACAGAATGTGTATATAGAGTGTTTTATATTAATAGTAAATATATTGCAGGCTTACGAGCTTTTATATTTTCGAAGTATCTTAATTTGCAGCTCATATAAATAGATGTGTTTATTTTTGAATAGACACTAACCAAGAGATCAAATTACAACACACAAAGATTCCAGTTACCACTTCAATCCAACTCTGCATGTTTCTCAGATGTTCTTATAATGGTAATTATTAAGTTTCTGTACTTGCTACTTCTTCGTTTCTTGCCTTTATAAAGAACATGTCTAACTTATATGTTAAACATGTATCTTAAGTAGGCATCTCAGCTTGGAGAATTTCTCCGCAGTGCAGTATGTGTCAGTATTTTAAAGCCGTTTTCAAAAAGAAAACGAATATAATATATTCAACAACGAAAACTAATATCTTTTAGCTGAAGTCGATTTTAAATTAAGAATTTGCATGCATCCAGTTGCATCGTTGAATTAAACATTTTTCTTTTCATTATTCTTAAGAAACACGCGTTTTGTTATAAAAGTTAGAGGAAAAAAAAAGAATATTTAGTAAACATGGAACACAGCTAATTTAAAAGAGTGTTAAAAGTATAATCAGTTGAAAAACACTTTTTTTATTTAATTACCTACAGCTACTTGATCATATAGTTATAAGTATTATTTAAGTAATAAAGCTAAACATTTATTATTAGAATACTTACATTATTTGTTAGAAATCTTTCACTTCCATATCAAAACATTCTCTAACGTAATTAAAATATGTTAGTACAAAAATACAGAAAACTCTCTTAATATGTATCCCATAACACATTTTTTTAAATACTTACATAACCTTATAAAGTTGCTCACATTTAACCCTATCATGTCTCGCATAAAGAGTAGGTTATCAAAAAAAAACGACATGGGTACTTAACCTAGTTGGGTCGGTGGCCACTCGTCCGCCAAGACATCTTGCTAAGTGGCTTGCACAGGCACTGATAATACCAGCACTTGTATAGAAGAACCATTCCTTTTGCCTTTTCGCTTAAAGATCTTGGTTATTATAATGTTTTTTTTAAAGGTGTTGGCTGTTAAAAACTTTTTAATAATTGCAGTTAAAGTGTTAACATCTGTCTTGGTTTGATTTGTTTTTTTATAAAGGCTGCAACCAATTCTGCAAACCAACTTTACCAACTCCAATTTCATTTCCAAACCTCAGCAGGTACTCTTTTCCAATCCCATTCATTTAATATATCTCCACTTCTAATCTAAGTTTCAATCGCATCTACAATCAATTCTACAAACATCGATTACTTTGGACGGGTTTTTCCTATTTTTCATTGCTAGCTGGAAAGCTAGCAAAAACGCCTCTGGTCTGGAGAGCTCGGTCAATAGACTCGTCGTGATGGCTGACATTGATCGGTACTTCACTCCGCTGGCCAGTGCTGGATGCATAGCAGCAATCAAGCCTTTTAAAAATAAAAAAGTTTTTTTTTAATAGAAGAGGCGTAGCATTTTTTTTTAAGTTTTTATATATAATATTGAAAGTATATTTTTTTAATTTTATAGAATGCTAAATATAAAGGTCTTGTGGCTGTGTATTTTACAATTCAGACCATGAAAATTTACTAATAACAAACACGTAAGCTAGTGCATATGTGGAAAAATCTAATGACAGGACATAAATTTACCGTAGCCATAATTGTTGAACTATTTTTATTAAAGTTTTCAGAAGCGTGAAGCACTTTTTTAGTACAGTAACTGTTTTAGTATTATATTTTTCTTACTGCCTTCTACTAAAACTGATATAATATTAATTTCTCAATTTACTTGCTAAACAAATACTCAAAACGTAATCAAAATTGAACATGTAATATAATATTCCTACTTAGAAAATATTGCTTTTCCACTAGCTACGCGTTCCCAAAACATTAATTTTAATCAGTTAGAAACCGGCAAATTGAACATTTTGAATACATTGAACTGCTTTGCTTTACTGGTATTAATTACTAGTGTGTATAAATCCAGAAAACACACACACACCCAAACATACAAACTTACACACACACTCAAACTCAAGCACTTACACACATCTACAATTAAAGTTAAAATACATCTTTACTCTCACGAATACACATACTTACTTACGCACACATCCATATAAAAACTTTGTGTGCACACACGACTTATCTCTTTACTTACAAAAGTAAACTACTCGTATTTAGTTACGTAGGGTATCTGTTAGTTTACAAGTCGAAGTGTTTATTCAAGAACCCAAGGAAACGTAAAGGTAAAATATGTTACTTTAATGAAGTTTATATTTGTGCTCAACTGAAGCAGGTTTCATATTAAGTTCTTTATAAAATCGAGGAAGTGTATTTGCGTAGTAAATAGTTTAAGTTTCCTATCAGTAGAGAAAGTAATAACTGGTTTTTAAATTGGTATTGCTCGTTAAGAAATTTATAAAAAGGAATTAAACTTGTATATGCATATAAAAAAACATAAATTTGTTATGAACACTTAGTAAGAATAAGTTTTTAGCTATTATAAGTAAATATGATTAATTTTAATGCCCAAAATAAGCTTAAATTAAAATCAACTTTTTAAAACTTAATTTCCTTTGTTCCAGAACCGCAGGCCCACCGACGAGCCAGCGCCAAACATGTCATAGTGACAGTGACAGTGATTAGTGACAGTGACAGTATGACAGAATGAGCGACGGGGGGCGGTGGTTCGCGATGGCGTTGTTGGTGGCGCTGGCGGCGTCGGTCCGGAGTTGGGAGTGCGTGTGTAACCCGCGGGAGTGCGAGATCCTGGAGCCCAGTGGCTGTCCGGGGCAGGGTGTGGTGGTCTGGGACCCTTGCAGGTGAAGAAAAAAAACCTCGTGAAGAAGAAACGATTTTCGTTTCGTTCGGCCAGCAACGCACCCTCAATACATATGTAATTGTGGGTGTATATGGGCGGCGGTGATCACTTACCATCACGTGACCCGCTTGCTCGTTTGCGGGCTTCACTCAAAAAAAAAATGGGTCTCAAACCCAAGTATGAGTAGCTAGTACTCAAGTTTGCGTTCGAAATTAATAAGGGATTAATAATACGGTTCTTTATTATTTTATTTGCCAGGGCAACAAAGTTTCTAAATTGAATATTCTGATTTTGTAACTCAAACGAATAGTATAGGATCCTGCTATAAAATGAACTTTACCGAGCTGGTTGATGGATGAAAGGTATTTTCTATCAAATAAAATAAGTGTGTCAATAAATATATTGTGAATGGGTTGTCTAAAAAATTTCATCTACGTTAAAAGTTTATATAAATGAACAATAAGGGTTTTATAAAAAAAAATGTTATTGTATTCTTAAACCGAGTTTTTTTTTATAAATTATAAATAATAATAAATAATATCATAACAAAAACACTAATACGTATTATAATTTTGTCCAACGTTATGAATGATATATTGCACTTTTAAGATCGACATTAGTAATATACTTACTTAGTAGCTTTAAACTTTTTCTCTAAGCAAAACTTCAAAGAGCGCATTACATATTCAAAAGCATTTTTTGTTAGATTTATTTTATTCTGACAGATTAAGGCTAATTTACTCGATTTTCTTTTGAATAAAGCACATTTGTAACAGTCCCATGAGTAGTTATAAAAAAAATGAAAAGAGGTCGAAAGCAAACTTTATTTTGATATTTGATAGAGAAAAATGATAAATTGTAAGTAGATAAGAAAAGCAACCGGATATTTGCGGACCGTCTGTTCCATTTTTAAACATGCCATTCATAGTTTTACTTCTTTGACCTATTTTCAAATCAGGTTCTTATTTGTCTAGATCTATAATACTCGTAGTTGAGGCTCATGCTTGGGATCAGTTTGGGAGCTTTAATACAAGTTAATGACAAGCTTTAATGCGCCTCTCAGTTAATGTAGAGAAGTCTTAAGGTTTATTTATGGACTAAGCTACAATCCGCCGTACGTCCCCTTACATGTTAGTGAATTTACCTCACAATTGCTGTCAGTCTACTTCTAGGTTTCTATCAATTGCAATTTTGTCACGAATTCTGTCTGACACGCGAACTTCTAATGGCCCGAGTTAAGTAATATAACTTTCGCGTGGGAACCTACATAACTAACCAACGTTGATATCAACGGTTATATACTTTTCTTGTGTTTTCGAGAACGTTTTTTGTACACCACTTTAATGTCGTACTTTTTCATCGTTACAAAAACTTCCTCATGTCCTATATAAATGTACCTAACGTTTTAGAGGACTTATAGCCACAAAAAACGAAAAGATTTTCTCCGAACGCGTTATTTAGAAGATCTATCTTTTTAGTACTTTTAAAACCAAGTAGAATAAGTTGCTTATGGGATTTGGAAAGCCTTAATATAGTGATTGATGATCACAGACTGTTGGTCTGTTGGATAAATCTGATGCGATGCATCTTTATAGAAGGGAAGGCCCACGATGCTAAATCTGCATTTACTCTAGTGCCATAGATACCTATTAGGTTGCAAAACTTAGATGACAAAAAGAAAAAAATGTTAAATAACTTATACCATTTCATCGGCGGGGGAAACGGCTTTGGATTTTCAAAAATGTAAGAAAAACCTTTTGCATGGACATACTCGGGCGTGTCAGATATTGATATCATCCATGTTCTACGTATTTTTAAAACATGTATGTTTGTTAATCTGATGGTTTCCATGATGAGAGTGGTCGTACGTAAGGGTTGAAAATGAAAAGAAAAGCATTTAATCGAGCACTTCAGATTTTTAAGGGGATGTTTAGTGGACCTAAAATAACGCTCTTATATAATAATCAAACGATTTTTTAGAACATCTTCATTACAGTGTGCAAAAAATAATCGTCATTTTGAAATACTCCAATGCGTCAGATTAAGTATGATATGTATGGTAGATAGATATGTATGGTTCATCTTTATGCCCTAGACGTACTGTCTTTTAATGTGACGATTATCTGGAGGGATTTATCTTATCTGTAATTAAAATCGAACTGAAGTATTTGAAGTTATTGAATTAATCGGGCGGCCACTAGTATAAGGCCCATAGTTAGTGTATGTCAATCTGCCGCGCTTGAGTAAATCCAGAAATCATGTAAGAACTAGAAATACACTACACGATAGAAATTTGGGTTACAGATTCAGTAGAAGATTTCATTGCTACCTTACCGACGTGGTATAAAATTGCCAGTATTGTAGAGACATCTTTGTCCGAAGTGTCATTCTCGACATATAAATGTTTCGTATACCTATTGCTCTGTAACAAGACTTAAACTCTCTCTGATGGCCAATTCCAAAAATCCATTTATCCGTGACAGCTTGTTGCATTTGCTATGATAGATAGTTGCGAATAAATAAACTCCGACACAAAGCTATTCGCAATATATTGATACTTATACGTAGATCAAATGTTATATAAAAAATAAGCATTTAGCAATTATATAGCAGTTCTCATAAAGGTTTTGAAACAGGCTTTTGAAACAGGCCGTAACAATTAAATTGTTCTACGAGTATCTATATTTACTTCACATCTAGCTGGAAAGAATAAATTATTTGGAAACCGTAAGCTGCTAGTTAACTTGGTAAAGGTCGTTCAGGCCAATAAGATTTGCCCTCTTTCCCTCGTAATCTATTTGACTTACAACCTTCGATACATTTGCTTGAGTTGAGGTAACCTCATTACCAACAGACTCAACTCTAAAAGCCTTGATCTTTCGAACCAATTTCGTTACCATCCACGCCCAGTGCCCTCGCCAATATCGGAAAGCTCCTAGATGGAATCGTTTTTCTTTATACCTTAGATAAAATTAAATAATCCCATCTTAAGGAGTATATGAATATATCTTTATATGAATCGATATAATGAAGCGGGATTGGAAAATTCTTAAGTAGTCGAAGTGGGAGAAGTATTTTGTTAGAAGTAAGACTATTTCGATACGCAGTCTATGCGCCATTTTCAGTCTACTATAAATTTTACGAAATACTACACTGCAAAATGGTATATCAGAAAAAAAACTATAGCTGAGGCATCCCTCAAAGGTAAATGTGGTTCGTAAAATATTCAGCGAATAAATTACCTAGAATCCCTTAATTGGAACCTTGAACAAAGAATAAAGTGACTTTATGCAGGCTCTAACTTAATTTACGTACGTTAAATTGTCACAAAGCCGAGATATATCAAATTTAACTGCACCGCGGTTAATATAATATGTTAATGGGGACTTTCCTTACAGATGCTGCAAAGTGTGCGCGCGGACTGTCGGCGAGGACTGCGGCGGGTTCCACGGCACGTGTGAACCCGGCCTAACCTGCTACGAGGGATCATGTGCGCCCATCACGTGAACAAAACCTTATTTATAACTTAGGTTAACTTAAACCTATAAAACTGTATTATATGTGTATAGTAAAACTAAACATATCTATGGAGTACTAGAGGACCACCTATAAGGTACGGGATTGTCTAAAGACAATAAACACGAAGAGAGTTCTAAGTTTTTAACTGCTAAGTTAATGTTGTGGGTTATCTTTGAGTTGCCAGCTCTGAGTTGGGCACAAATTTCATTTTAATAACCCTGGCGGGAAGGCGGAACCACGATACCATCTTTTGCTTTATATCAAGTCGTTATATCGCCATTTAGAGAAATGTATTACCTACATGTTTCCAGCAAGATTATTATTCCAGTTTATTTCTGAGAAACCATTTATGTACCTTTTAGGACAGTTTTTCCTTAAGGTAACGTTGTAGATAAAAGGGTTATTTATTCGAATGTTTTTTTTTCATACTGTTTATGTTTTTGCCGAAAGTTAATATTTCTGAATCTTCCCTATTTTTTTCTTAACTACATTATTCCCCGCTGAATCACACTCTCTATCACCTTCATTTTGTGTGAACCATTTCTCTTTATTCGTATTCGTATTCCATTATTGTATATCGAAGTATTGTTGGAAAAATCCAAAAACTCCGGTCCCTTCCACGTCCTTTGTGTATGAGAAACTTTTCTTCGAAGAATATAGTAAATAAGGAATGTAAAATAGTTTCTTATCATAGGATAAGATTGTTTGTAAAATAATAAAGAATTTATTATATATTGTAACAAGAAAATGTATCTATCTATTCTGTGTGCTTCCAGGTTAAAGTAGGCTTAAGACTAAAATTGTCGAGAGTATTTTAAATTAGTTGTTTTGTTGTTGTACTCTTTTTCTTAGTTGTAATGTAAATATGTAGGTATTGTGATCTATTTAGCGTTTTATATAAAATATATAACAATGTGTATGTAGCGGATTACACAGAATTTCAAAAGTTTGGTTTCTTACTAAACTCACAAGGTGTCTAATTGTTAATGACATAACTAGATTTATTTCACATTAATTTTGTAAAACTTTGTTTATTTGATTATCTGATTGAATAATTTATTATCTAATCTCTATGTTGAATTGCGTTGAATATTATTAATCCTATCTACAAATAATTCCATTATCTAAGCTAACAATAAGTTCTCAACATCTATTGAATTGTATACTATTATACTATTGTATTGTAATCGATTCGGGCTACTTGTTAAACGTGCACGTATTAAAAATAAGTTTAAAATTATCTCTGCCTATTTTGTCTTGTCCCCGCTTCGTTAAATATTATAAAAGAGTATATTAACGATGGTTATCAATATAATTATGTTTCGAACATGGATTTTTGACAGGAAGGTACTCATAAATATTCAACGTGCTTTCTATAAGCTGGAATCTTATAAAATAGGTGAGAGAATTTCAAATAATACCTACCTACTTTGGTATTTCTGTGATCTGGCGTAAAAAGTTCAACATTCCGTTTTTCTGTTCCCGTGTTTTATATTCAATGGAAGTTTTGTTCTTAATGAAAATTGATATTAGGGAGAAAGAAGGACATTACAAATTAAAATATGTTTAGAAGTAAAGTACACTTTTATTGAAAGGGATATTTTAATGTTTTTTATTCTAAAAACGATAAAAATAGGCAAATTATCTTCTATTTATATTCGTCAGTTACCTTACAAACCAAACTACATGTACCTAACACTGTTGGTTAAGTTAACTAGATCAACATTCACAGGATGTTCAACTGATTTAGTTAATCAGCGGTGTTTGCTCATTAGTCGCAAGGTTATACAGGGTGAACCGAACTATTTTAATTGGGGTGAGTTAAATTAAACAAGCATAAAATAACAGTTATCCGCTGGATAATAAGGATGAAGAATTACTTGGCAAACTTATATTCTAGAGTAAGTAAACTTGGAAGTTAAATAAGTTTTTATAACATAAGGGAAATGAAGACGAGTAAGCATGATATAGTGTAGATAATTTTATGGTTTATGAGCTATTCAAATAATGATATAGATTCATGGATATATACTTAGACACAAAACAATGTTTGTTACACAAAAGCATGTATCTGCAGATAAAATGAATCAGAATTCGTAAAAATATCCTTAGGTTAAGAAATAATCATTAGAATCATAGAATCACCCATAAACAGTGTATTCCTTACACTGTACATTAACGATTAATGCATAGAGATTTTACTTTTAATTTTGCATTATAAATGCTAATTTATTAATTTTGAAGTTAAAAATACTGGAAAAAGGAACGCGGGTCTCCGAGCATTACGCGACTGGGACTCGAACCCAGGACCTTTGGATTGCCGGTCCAATGCTCTTCAAAATTAATAAATTAGCATTTATAATGCAAAATTAAAAGTAAAATCTCAATCATTAGCTTGTTTCATCTTAATTAGTAGTTAAATATCCTGTAAAGGTATTTCTACTGAAATGAAGAGGCGAAAACTCCTCTCATTTGATGGAATAACGTCAGCTATATGACGAAAGCACATAGATACTGGAAGAAATTTCGGTGGGTCAACGTAGCGGCGCGGTAGCTCAGTTGGAAGAGCATTGGACCGGCAATCCAAAGGTCCTGGGTTCGAGTCCCAGTCGCGTAATTCTCGGAGACCCGCGTTCCTTTTTCCAGTATTTATAACTTCAAGATTAATGCATAGTTTTGAAGGGAAATTATAAAGATGGTCTACCTTTTCAAGGTCTTAAGCTTTTCCGACAAAACCAATAATTAGCAAAGGTCATACAAAACCACCCCGAACGTAACCTCTTTCATGATACTTTTGTCTACAAACCTAAAAAAAATATTTTCGACCGCCGAAGAAAAAAAACTCCGAAACTAAATTAAGCCAACCAACTATATTTTGAACTAAGGCATTTTTTCCTTTATTAAGCCTCTTAACGATAAGGTCAAAGCGTTGAACAGAAAGAATTGTCAATTATATCAATCCTTTCCCAGATTTGGCAACATCCAAGGCCCCGGCAATTAGAACTCGTTGTTTTGATTTTGAATACAATTTTCCTCAATTATTTTGCAAAACAGCTGGTTTATAGTAACTCGTTATCCGTACTTCGTTGTGATTTGTTTTCTCGAAATTTTCCTCGCCAGTCTTTTGTTATTGTGTTTATATTGTAGGGGAAAGCCAGGTGGTATAGTAAAGTGATTGCTTATCCATTTGGCTGACTCTTTCTACAGTTTTTTAATAACATGTCTTTTTACCGTACTACTCTAAAAATAGGGGCCTAGTATTTTTTTTGTTTATTATTTTCTATTATTGTTCACGGCATCAACCATGTTTTCAGATAGGTACTATATTTCTCACGTTTCTTTCATATAATTAAAAGAGCGAACGTCCATTAAATTATATGAAAACTAAAGCTTTCGTTTCTAATCTTTCCTTCTTTAATTTAACAGCCAATTCTTAAGACCTCATGCAATCAAAGTATTTTATAATTACTTTACACCTTAGTTCAATTGGTGCGAACACTCAAAAACCTCTACACCCTTCAGAAAGACTTAATTCTAACGAGCGTAACCACAGAACGGGCCTCGATACCATCTCAGTAACGTTTACTGTACAAACACTGTCGCTTGTAGCGGTTATTTGGTAACAAGGTTGAAAGGTTGCTGCGGTTAGCAGGCTGGCCTGAAGTACGTAGGGCATTGAGGATACCTATGACGTCATGACAGGCCGTTTGTAATTTAGTTACGTTTGAAATATTGTTCTTTGATATGGTTTACGCAGGCATTTGTTTCTGCTTTGAAAGTAAACGTAGTTGGGAAGTAGTCAAGTGGCAACACAACAAAAAACGTCACAATTTCGAAAAATAAATTATATTAAACTTAAGTGTGTGAATTGGGTAAGTTAAGTACCTATTAGATATGATATAAAGTAGTCCCTGGATACTGTTGAGAAAGTGTTTTGTGAAACCGTGACGCTTCGTGACAAGCATTATGGAGTAAACATCTTTGAACACTTACTCTTTATTTACTTACATTAATATAAAAAGGATATAAAAAGGATTTGTATCTATCTAGTTACTTGTCAATTCGCTTCTGAAATCATAATGTGAATCACACGAAAAGGCTAAGTTGAACGTTTCGTTGGCTTTCAATTATACAAATTAAACAAATAATTTACAAGGTTACTAACTAATGTCTGATTGATGAAAATATTTACAATTGATCCGTCAAATTAAGTTCTAGTACGAAAGGTCAACCATTTTCAATTTAATCAACTAAAATTATCCAAAAATTACATTACCCAGTAATTTTTTATATTAATCAGAAACTACGCATTTCACTTTCCACAGGCTTTGTTCTTTCAAAACACTGAGGCAGATAATAAAGCCTTGGCATCTCGAGGTAGCTGAGATCGATTAATTGGTAGTCGATGTAAACGCAAGCACCCTTGGGTACCTTCGTTATCGCAGCCTATTGTGGAACACTTACCTTTTGTTGACACCAACGTGGAGACAGCTTCATTGTTACCACTGATTTATGGAGGTGCGCGCTACCTACTTAACATACGGACGGGGAATAAAAGTGTTTTTACAGGTTCGGTTTGTGATAGAAAAGAAGAGGTGGAGATGTGGTGGTTAAGTGTTAAGGAATAATAACAGCCTACATAATGTGCACTATTTGGGCATAGGCCTTCTTCTTGGATGGTGAGAGGGCCTGAGCCGGTTCCCGCCACGCTGGCTAAGTCAGTGAGTCCGTGGATTTAAATAATACAAAATCATCAATCTATACTTATAATAAATCTGTAGAAAGATCAATTCTGTACATGAAATATATTTCCAAAATAACTATCAGGGTGTGATGAGAGATCGATACTGATGCCAAAAATGAAATCAGTAAAATTTTTGTCTGTCTGTCTGGTTCCACCGTTATAGAAACAAAAACTACTGAACGGATTTTTACGAAACTGGGTATAATTATTCTTCATACTCCTGGGCTGGTTATAGTATACTTTTCATCACGCTACAATCAATAGGAGCAGAGTAGTGAAGGGAAATGTTGGGAAAACGGGAGAAGTTACTCTATTTTGTAAGACTCCGTCGCGTGTACAACCATAATGGTTAAAGACTTTGGCACAGAAATTATGTATGACGGAAATGTCCTTAAAATTCTAAGAAAAATATCCCACGACAGGCATATGTCTATATTTTATGGTTGACTCACAATAACACGTGTAACTCCCGATAGCAAGCAGTTCGAAGCTTTCTTATTATTCTTACGTTTCAAAGTTATGTTTTCAATTCGTATTTTTTATATCGTTGATTTCGTTAATTTCGTCCATTTCGTTCATTTCGTTCATCTCGATCATCTCGTTCATCTCGTTCATCTCGTTCATTTCGTTCATCTCGTTCATCTCGTTCATCTCGTTCATCTCGTTCATCTCGTTCATCTCGTTCATCTCGTTCATCTCGTTCATCTCGTTCATCTCGTTCATCTCGTTCATCTCGTTCATCTCGTTCATCTCGTTCATCTCGTTCATCTCGTTCATCTCGTTCATCTCGTTCATCTCGTTCATCTCGTTCATCTCGTTCATCTCGTTCATCTCGTTCATCTCGTTCATCTCGTTCATCTCGTTCATCTCGTTCATCTCGTTCATCTCGTTCATCTCGTTCATCTCGTTCATCTCGTTCATCTCGTTCATCTCGTTCATCTCGTTCATCTCGTTCATCTCGTTCATCTCGTTCATCTCGTTCATCTCGTTCATCTCGTTCATCTCGTTCATCTCGTTCATCTCGTTCATCTCGTTCATCTCGTTCATCTCGTTCATCTCGTTCATCTCGTTCATCTCGTTCATCTCGTTCATCTCGTTCATCTCGTTCATCTCGTTCATCTCGTTCATCTCGTTCATCTCGTTCATCTCGTTCATTTCGTTCATTTCGTTCATTTCGTTCAAAAAAAAGGTTTACATATAAATTAAGTACCAAAGCAACCAAAGTACGAGTATGACAATACCGCACTGAACAATACCTATCAAACTAACCTATTTTATTCATTCAAAACTAAACACATCAGCTACGTACTGATCGACATTCGTTCTTGGAAAAACTACCCATTACTTTGTCTACTATCGGACCGTCACATACAGCCATAATCAAAATGCTTCAAATCAAAAGAAATCAAACACTTATTAAATTGTCTATAAACCAATGATGTGCTGCTAATTCTCATATACAACATTCTGCATTCATCCTACTAATATTATAAACGTGAAACTTTTTATAGATGGATGTTTGTTACTCTTTCACGTAAAAATTACTGGGCGGATTTGAATGAAACTTTACAGTAATAAAGTTTATACATCAGAATAACACATACTTCAGAATAACACGGAAAACTTATCATTCCCGCGGGAAACCGACTTCCACGCGAACGGAGTCGCGGGCGGCCACTAGTATACAATAATAATAATCATGTTTTTGGGTACGTGAAGGGTCACGATATTTTCCCCTGTGTACTGGAAGTGTTTGCGGTACTATATTTTTTAGTACAAAATGTTATTGAATCATTCACGACAGCTTATAAAAGGATACAGAAACTTCAGTTGGAATACCTTGAGTTTCACTGCAATAGTTTTATTGCAATTAAACACAGCACAAAAGCATACAAGATAAAAATAAAGCATACAGTAAATAAATACATTAATAATTGAATTTACCAGTAATATAACAATTTTCTATTTTTATTGTTTAAGGTTTTTAGATCTACCTTAGTTTAAAAGATACCACTGGTATTTCTGTTTAGAGGACTAATAACTAATCTATTTTTACCACGCTTTTATTAGCTTGGGTTGTATCTATGTAATGGAATCTTTGAGCATAAATTTGACCGATTTCCAGAAGTTCGATTAATTTGAAACTTTGCACACGTATTAAGGACCGATGACAATGCAATAATTTAATAACAGTTTCCCAATATCCTTATTAGGACCGCCAGGATTAATAAATTCATCTTTAGATCCTTTGTAGGAGAGTAAGAGAGACAGAGCTAGCGCGCGATCTGCGCCTTTCATCACTAATTGAACTAAAAAGTAGAAAATAAAAATAATAGTTTAAAAAACTAAATAACCACGCTTTTATTGCTAATCGAACTAAAAAATAGAAAATAAAATTTCAAATCGGAGTAAAATGCGTGGGGTGCTCGATATAGTAAATATAAAATCATTCTATTAGCATAATACTTATGACAAGAGAGTAATGAAAAAAAAGTTAAATGCACCCCACGCATTTTACTCCGTTTTGAAATTTTATTTTCTATTTTTTAGTTCGATTAGCAATAAAAGCGTGGTTATTTAGTTTTTTAAACTATTATTTTTATTTGCAACCCGAAGCTGGAACAAAAGCTTAATTTTTACATCCAAAACTTTTCATTAAATAAAACCGCTTAAAAATACTTTTTAAACACAATCAAACCCGTTTAAACGGACTGAAACCTACTCTGCAAAAGCCGCCATTTTTCTTGTAATTAATGTAAAATAAAGCAAAGAACGATGTGAACAAAACGCTGTGAGCCCAGCCAACTGTTAAATTGATGCATCCCTCAGACTCTATATACAAACATTCTAACCTTCATGAATATGTATACGTAAACAGAAATGTACCTCTGAATTAGATTCAAATACAATGTTGGACGATTTTGTCGTTCCGAATTTCGTTTGGAGGCAAAATTTGGAATGAAAAGTTTTTGATACTATTTAATTGCAATCATATTTTGTATTTTGTGAGAATAGTTTAGGAAGTCGTTTCATATAAATTCTAAAACACATTGAGCGTATAGTTTTATGTCTAAGTAAGCTTGTGTATACCCAGCTTGCAAGTACCGTCTTAGCAACATGTGGTTTTGATGGGTAGTTTAGCTGACCCGTTACAAAGGGCCGAGCATTGTTATGAGTTATATTTAGAGTGTTTTGAAGTTATAGATACTGGAAAAAGGAACCCGGGTCTCCGAGAATAGCGCGACTAGGAATCGAACCCAGGACCTTTAGATAACCGGTCTAATGCTCTGACCACTGAGCTACCGCGTCGCTACGGTGACCCAACGAAATTTCCCCCTGTATCTATGTGCTTTCTGCCGGTATTCCATCAAATGAGAGGAGTTTCCGCCTCTTCATTTCAGTAGAAATACCTTAACAGGATATTTAACTACTAATTAAGATGAAACAAGCTAATTATTGAGATTGTACTTTAAGTTTTTACATTAGGTATCTATAACTACAAAATTAATAAATTTGCATTTTAAATGCAAAAACTAAAAGTAAAATATATTTAGAGTGTTTAATTACTATGGCTTTTTTACTCAATGTTCACCCTACCCTTTTAAACTTATATGTCAAGCTAACGTTCATGTTTAAAACCTCAGAAAAGCAAGTGGACAATTTAAAAAAACCTTAATTACATTTTAAAATAGCAGCCGTATAAGTATCATCGTTATGCTCGTTTTTCTGGTCGCACCCTTTTTCCGTTTAATAATTCGAGGGTAGGCAATTAGGGTTCATAAAGGCATTGTTCTTTACTTCATTAACTGAGCCGATGCCCTTTAATAATACCTACGGTTTATCCAACACACAAAAGGTGGGTACTGGTGACCCTTCGGTCATTAAAGCGCCCTAAGTCCAGTTATCTTATCCAGTTTAAACCGGTTTGTAAGATTTATGAAGCGTTTTATTGAAGATTAAGCAGTTCGCAGAAACGGATACCTTTTGTTACAGAAAAGTGATAGTTCGCTGAAATAATCGCTTTTAAGAGATCTTTAATTGCGTGGAAAGTCAAATAGATTGGGATTGAGTTACTTATTATAAATTTTATAAACGTTTTTTTATTTATTTATTAATGATTTATGTACATACAAATACAGGAAACTTAAAAACTAAAACAATAAAAAAAATATGCAAGTACAATGGGTACTGCTTATCCCTTAAAGGAATTTCTTCCAGCAGCCCTGAGAAAGGAGTGATGAAGAGGAGGAGAGTGCAACTTCTGTACATAAATACGAAGAAGGTAGAATATTTAAATATACTACATAGACACACTACATATAAAATATACATACAATAATATATATAAATATACAATATTCATAAATATATATATATATATACATACATATGTATGAACATAAGAATAAATGTATTAATTAACAAAATATACGCATAATATACTACATAAAATACATTGGACATCATATCTTCAACAAAGTAAATCTACATACTAATAAGATAAAATAAATGAATACAAACATATTATGTTAATGACAAATAGTATTCTCTTACTCGACGCTTGAAACTAGATATCGTTTTACAATCACGAATATCTGAAGGAAGTGAGTTCCACAGTCGAACAGCATGTACAGTGAAGGAGTACGAGAAGAAGTCAGTGGAGTGTATGGGTGTGGATAGGAGGGTTTTCTTGTGTTCTCTGCAGACAGCGTCTTCAGGATGTTCAAAGGAAAAGCGCTGCCGCAAATAGGATGGGGAATTAGGATTGTGAAGGACATTGTGAAGGAGGCATAGGATGCGAGTGTTCCTACGGTAGCGGATCGGGAGCCAGTTTAGCTCCTTGCGAAACTGGGTCACGTGGTCATATTTTTTTAAATCAAATATGAATCTGATGCACAAATTTTACAAACGCTCCAGTCTACAAAGCATATCTTCTGTAGCATCCAAGTAGCAAGCATCGGCATAATCGATGATAGGCTGTATCAGAGTCAAGGCTAGGATTACTTTTGTTTTAATGGGAAGGAAAGACTGGAGGGATTTAAGGGCATGAAATGAGAAATGTACCTTGCGGCTTATTTCACTGACTTGAGTGTTCCAGCTAAGACTTGAGTCAAGATGGACACCTAGATTTTTGACGGAGTCAGTAAGAGGAATTGGAGTTCCATCTAGTAGTATAAGAGGAAGAGTTGCATGGTCAAGACGGCTTTGGAAGTATTTACTACCTATTACAATTGCTTGACTTTTGTCAGGGTTCAATAGGAGACCAAATGACTTGGCCCAAGCAACAATGCGATTGAGATTCTCATTCATGAGGGAAATAGCGGAATGGATGTCAGAAGCAGGGAATTGAGTATAAATTTGGAGGTCATCGGCGTATAAATGGTAGTGAGAGGAAATAACTCGGGTCACAGAGTTGATGAAGATGGAAAAAAGCAAAGGAGAGAGCACTCCGCCCTGTGGCACGCCTGCAACAAGATCACACCAATCAGATAAATTCTCATCAATGCGAACCCGCTGAGAGCGGCCACGAAGATATGAATCAAACCAGGAAAGGGCGGGAAGTGAGACGTTCATAGATTTGAGAATGCCGAGAAGGACGTCAAAATCCACAGAATTAAAAGCATTGCTGAAGTCCAACAACACCAGCAAAGTTAATTGTTTTTCCTCCATAGCCCAGCGAATGTCGTCAGTGACGTTGATTAATGCAGAAACTGTACTGTGGCCAGGACGAAAACCAGACTGATACCGGCTAACAAGATCGTTGGAATACAGAAACGCGGAAAATTGGCCATGAACAATGTGCTCAAAAACTTTGGACAGGAATGGTAAGATGGATATTGGACGGTAACGTTAATGTTAGAAACTGAGATATTTTAATTCTCTTTAGCAAAAATCGAAACTCTGAAGTTGAATTAAGACGGCAAAGTCATATACAACTGTACGATGACTAGTTGTCTCAACGTGTTCTATTTATTTAAGTGCAGGTAATTTCAGAGAGGCTATTATTAAATTGCGAAATGAAACTTTATTTCGCCGTATTTAATTTCCTTTCATACTTGCAGTATAAACAGAAAAGAACGGGTAAAATATTTTATTAAAACAACATGGTTTGTTGGTAGGTCATTCAGTATTTGCTTTTAAATTTCTTCAGAAGTGGAAAAAGTTAATCAGTTAAAGCTCCCCATAGATATTTGAATTTACATATAATACCAGTTTTATAAAAGTGTTAGATAATTATAATAACAGAACATTATAATTATATTCCACAAGGTGTGCACAGGCCTTGTTGTCAGATAGCGTTACTAAGCCGTAATCCACCACCCTGACTCTGTCCGAGCTTGACGTAATTCGCTAAACAAGTATTTATTTACTTTTTTTTCCAATTTATTTTAGCTTGTTTTACGAAAATGAAGAATAGCTACACAATTAGATAATTAAAACAATTAACCACATCCAAAGTGCCCTAAAATCTAAAACATAATGATCGCGGTGCTTTGGGCGGAAGTCCACGGGTCCCTTAACGCAACAAGATTAGACCCTCATACAAAGTTTTAAATTAATCCCCAGCCCTTATACCTACATGTCCTGAAGGGATAAGTAGTGTGTAATACGTACTTTTAATGACATTCATTGTTTCGGTCCCTTGCTGATTATACCGGAGGTACGATCTCGCTATCATACAAAATTCAGTACTTTTGTGAGGTTTTAGACTTAAATTACCGTGAACGATATATTTTACGATATATTTTTAATTGATCATTGCCATCTGTATAAATGCTTTTAAATAAAGGAACCAAGATTTTAAAAAACTCATTTTTAAATGATTATGCAGAAATTTTACATTCTACGTTCTTTCTATGTTTCAACTAAGGTATTAAAACTTGTTAATAAAAAATTTATCGTAATTACTACATCAATTTATAAATATGCAGTGCCTGGCTAGACATATTAAAAAATAAGGTACCTAACCTTTTAAAACAATCTGTTATTATAAATTTTAGTAGTTAATCTCGTAGAATAGAAATGGAACACCCTGTACATCTCAATTAAGGGTTATTTAGTTATTTGGGTTTAAATACCCTTTACCAGAAACATTTTCAATTATTATACACTTTACATTATTTCGTGGGGAAATTACTCTTGTAAATAGTTAATTTAATCAGCCAAATTTTGTAATTAAACCCAATTGAATTAAATGCTTGATCTCTCAAAGGCATCAAAACGTAATTCAAGTCGATAAACAGTATTTTCTTTTAACAGCAAAGCGGTTTAATTAACAGAAGCTGGTTTAAATTAAAAAGAGAACTCTGATTAGCTAGCGACCATTTCTGCTAGCATTCATTAAAAATTCGAACATTGAAATTCGAAATTTGAAAAGATAGTACCGAAGTTGCTAGTTTGTCGCTGCAATTCTGGTGTTACCGAATCAAATTTCGAGATAGAAAAGAGCTTTATTTGCGTTCGTTATTAGGGTTTGTTTTTAGGAACGGTAAAATGGGAATCTAAAACGTGGAACTGAAACGATCCTTGTTGGTTAAATTGCTTCTTTGGCGAATCAATGAAGAAAATCCTCTTAGTTCTTAGTAATGCTAAATAACACAAACTTTAAAAAAAATATACTACGTCGATGTTTTCTCCCTAAAACGAAATTATTTCAAGGGATTTGATATATTAGGCAGTATAATTAGGCAGGCTTTTGTGTTTAACAAACAATAAAATTCGATATAAAAACAAAAAACCTCAAGTAAAATAATACATCAAAAGGTCAACTTTCATAATTAATTAATTTGTTCAAAGAACTAAATCAACGGAATAAATAATAAAAGAAGCTAACGTTTGTTTTTATTCTAGTTGCCATGGCTCTATTTACTAGATTACGTGGAACAAGCGAAGGCAATTTAGGCAATGGATACGCCTCAACTCCGATCTTTATCCACAAATGGATACAACTAACTTTGTACATAACAAGTGAACGTGTTCCATTATTAATCTCACACTAATACGGCATATTCCTTTTTTGTTACTCTAGGTGTAGATGGCCAGTAACAAAGTGCAAAGTTTCTTTTAAGTTCATAAGAGGTTTTGCTCCAGAAAAAACTTCTTTCCTGTATTTTTCTATGCAGATTGCGAACTTTGGAACTTTGAATTTGAAAATTATTGATTGTGTTGGCGACACTTTTAGTAAACATGTTTATTATTAAAGCTAGTCTGGAGATATGTTGGAGACATTAGAAATGTTTTATGAAATGTTTAAAGCTTAAAAAATATAGATATATTTTATGGATGTAAATAATTCAGAAAAATTTCGCGGATACCAATAAAAGGAGGGACACTAAGCTACATACTGTTACAATTATTCAGTTTAGCTTCAGTTCGTTCATAACTCTAAACTTCAGTTATCTACTACTTAAGTTACTACTTAATAAGTAACAGTGATGACCAGTCATCTTGTCTTTTTCAGGGCGCGAATGTTGTGTGATTTGTTGTTTTTCGGATTATATGTTAGTTTTGTGTCCTTGGGCTTAAGTAGAGGAAAGAAGCATTGTGTGGAGACTAAACTCCCTATGTAAAATATTATCCTAATCCTAATAATATCTGATATATTGCGTGAACGTTACTTTTACATTTTAGAGTACTTTTGTCATACTTTTGAATTATTTAGTAGGTAATAAAAGTAATCGAATCTTACAGTGACCTCCGAACTCGTATCGATTTCTCGAACCTACCTCAGAGAAACAGTATTTCATAGTTCCATCAAATATTTATAGAATTTATCAAAATATTTGATGGACTTGTCGACTTGCCAAGAAAATTTTGACGAAGGTTCTACGTGATACGCCCAAAGTAACATTTCAAACTATCTTTATACTTCAAGTTTGGCGAAAAATAATAATAGAGTTAGTGTCGCTCAGAATACAGGCCTGGAAAAGGATTTGTCCATTATTTTTGGTAAAAAATATGTTTGAAGATTTTTTGTGTCTAGACCATTTTTTTTTTAATCTTAAGTAAAAGAATCAACATCCTTATAACAGTTACTTTACTAGCCGTTATAAGGAAATTGTTTGCCCTCTATACCAGTAATCATTCTGCTTTACCTAATACACTGAAACACTTTTAACCAATAAAATGTTTCCGTAAGTAAGACTGAACAAAATACTACGGCGGCTTTTTCTTCAGCAAATGTATTTGTTACTTACACTGAATTATCAACATGATGAATCTATACTCGAAAGCATAATATTAAAACAAAAAGGGTGTCGAGAATTCGAAATAATATTGTATAATCGATTCGCAAAATTAGTTTAGTATCGTCACTATTAAGCTAGGGTTAACTAAAATAGCTACAAAGCCACATACACTTAATTATTTATATTTTTACTCAACAACAAACCTAAGATGTGAACAGTAACTTTTATCCTTCGCAAAAACGTTCTTACTATCCCCACCAACGCACTTCTTTACCAAACTACTTATTTTAAAACAATGAGCTTAGCTTTCCTTAACTTTTCTTTATCCTCTTGGCTTGCTAACATTTTCCTGTGATAAAAAAGATTATATTTATCCTGGCTGTAAGCTGCATAAATTAGAAGATTATTTTTGTAATCTGATTTATGAGTTCCGTAATAAAATATTTTAACGAGAGCTTTGACGCAAAACATTATTATTAGACGGCGATTTGATGTTTAAGAAAATATTTTTATTTGGTAAAATTATCTACAATACTTTGTTAAAATTACATAGTTTTAATAAACTTGGGTATTGATTTGCAAATGTAAAATATGTTTGTCATTATTAGTTAGGTACCTAATATTTTACAAAAAAATACTTACTCACCATGGAAATAAGGTTTAATAAGAAACCGAAAAAGCTAATCTAAAAATATGTCTACGTGACCGTGCTCTCGGCACGATACGGATACGGCACGGCACGGGACGGTACGGCACGGCGACGGCACGGCAGCGACGGGCGGTCGACGGTAAATCTGCTAGAGGAAGGAAGTTTATCGCGAAGGTGTGGGACGATTCCGAACACAACCACTCAATATTTTAAGTAACAATTTAATAGCATTATAATATAAAACTATTTAATAGCAATTTTATTTCTAACTAGTGGCCGCCCGCGACTCCCATGTAAAAGTAGGTAATATAGCTTAGATCTATTGTTATGATCGCTTTTAAAACGTACAGGTGAAAAACCCAAAGAAAAAGAATTGCAAATGAATTGAAACCATTTTGTTTCTATCACTTGTTTTTTTTCCTTCTAACAATCCTATCCTACTATCCTACTAATCCTACTAATATTATAAACGTGAAAGTTTGTGAGTATGTAGGGGAATTGTGCTCAAGATGACATAGTCAGATAAGATGACACACCATTCATATTGGTTTAAATATACGCGCTAATGGCGATCCTGTGACGTTTCAGAGAGTACCTGTAGATGTTGCTGGTATTAAAGTTTACTATGGCGGAAACTGAGCACAGGTTAGAGTGTAGTGGATGTATTCGTGATTTTGATTTGAAAAAAACTTTCTTTGCTCTTTTGTTTGGTGGTGAAAATATGCTTAAATTAAGAATTTTGTAGTTAAACTTATTTGTAATGTATAATAGGATTATTATGTAAATCAAATTTCGGTAAATGCATATTCTAATCTCAAAGTTTTTTTTGCTACAATTAAAATTATACTTGTATAGCCATTGGGTAAGATGACATACAAGACGTGGGTTTAAGATGGCATACTATGTTATCTTACTTTTTTTAATAAAAAATGTATAATGCTCAAATTTTTTTGGTTTTATTAAAGGATGCCCGGTAATTACAAAAGAACATTGAAAACATTTGCAAACTGTGCTCGTTAATGATTTATTGTATAAGACCACAAACTCTGCCATTTTACCCAGGAGTCTAAGATGACATATACTATGTCATTTTACCCAATAGCTATGTCGTCTTACACATGTCAGCCAAAGTTAGATTTATACATTTTTTTTAGTTTTATGTATCGTTGATTGTTCTTAAACTAAGTAACTTTGTTAATTATGATTCATTTAAGAATATACGCAAGTTCCTGATCTCACACGACTTTATTTATTTCAAATATTTGTCTCAAAAGAAAAAGTATGTCATCTTAAGCACAATTCCCCTATGGATGTATGGATGTTTGGTACTTTTTCACGTAAAAACTACTGGATGGATTTTGATGAAACTTTGCAGTAATATAGGTTATACATCAGAATGACACATAGGGTACTTTTTACCGCGGGAAAACTTCTCATTCCCACGGGAAACCGACTTCCACGCGAACGGAGTCGCGGGCGGCCACTATTCATAAAAAAAGTCGAGTAGTCATATCGGTTTGGAAAAGTCCCTTTCTATAAAGCGTGGTCATAACCGGCTCCCGCAATGAAAATCTTTTCCACAACATTACATACTGGACAGACCCATATTACAGTACCTACTTGCGAAGTTAATATTGTTCACACCATTTAATTGAACTTTCAACGCAATCGTACGTATTTATGATACCTTCATTGTTGTTTCTGTAACTCCAGTCAGAGCGAGTTAAGGTAACGGAAATATCTTTATTTGTTAAATTAGATCAAGTATCATTGAGATCTTGTAGTTTGTGGTAGATTGAATCTGTGTGTTATCTGTAATGTCTTTAAAAACAACAAAATATTGATATAGATTAAGAATAGAAAAATCCTTGAATTTCTAACTCGTAGCGTTTTTTATACCCTTCCGTTTAATACACAGCAGCGCCTACCGCTGATGGATTCCCACGTTAAAGATAACGGTCGCAAAACACTAATTAATCCCTCGGCTAAGCTTGAACAAGTTGCTGGGAGCTTATCTATATAATTTTAATGCCCAAGCCGTCTCAACGGACAGGCACAAAGTTGGAGACAAAGGCTGTTTTGTCTTGAAATTATGCCTCAAATTCATGCTCCCCGTAGGCTCTTTACGGGCTCTGTTCTTTTTATAAAACTTTAAAAAAGAAAACACGAGAACAAAATGGAAACTAGATAATTGGACGATAGTGTTTTGTTTTTTTAAACGCAGATCGGCTTTGTTTGTTTAAATTTCTGTCTAATATTTGTTAGCATATATTATTGGCGGAATAAAAAAGTGAATGAAATTGGAATATGTTAACATTCTAAAAAAATATATGAAAATTTATGAACGTTTTTATATTTTTCATTCGTTTTTCGGCGAAATGCACAGTCCGATTACACGGATTACACGTATAAATTGCTAAAAACATTAAACTATGAAATGAAATGATTTGACACTTAAAAACATGACTTCCAACCTTTCAAAAGAGAGTGCCTCGTCAAAGCTAGCTTATTCTACAATGCTCCAATAACATTGGCCATTCCCATTATGCCATTGTATCTGGCCCAGCACCGTTTTACATCTGTAAGGCTTCGGCAGCTCGAACAAACTACCCCCACATTGATATTGAAATGTATTTTCTCCCGCGTTTATTATTCATTCGAAGATTTCACCACCGCCGGCTTTTTTCATAGATTTTCCTTACTTGCGCTTTTCCTGTTCATTATTTTCCTTTTCCTTTCCAGTTGTAAGAGAATATTCGTGTAAAAATGTGCTTTATTTGACAATAGCGTTGTTGCGGTGGCTTTTAGCAAACAATGATCCGGGAAATTAGCGCCTTTCACTGGATGGGGAAGTTTAAAATTGCAAAAGCCCTTAATGGATTTAAAATGACGCCATTTAGAAGTTAATATAAAATGTTTTTATAAGTCGTCTGATTGCACGATAAAATTAAAAATATTTTTGGCACGTACGTCTCATAATGCCAAACGAGTTTTCTAGGGCTTTTTCTATTAAATTTCATTGATACAAAATCAATTTGAATTTGAATTTTAAAAATTTCTTAGTAAACATGTTTTTGTCGACCTACATAAATAAGTATGATTATTTTATTTATCCTCTTTTACATCTTTTTAAAACACAATGTTCCAGCTGATTTATCTTCGTTATCAATTTGATTAATTCGTTGCTAAATCTAACTTAACTAAATCATATTTTGAATAAAAAGGTCTGAATTATGAGAAAAATAAATGTTGTTTAACCGTTTGGATAAATGTAATTTCTTTTCTATCATAATAAATTGATTTCGTTACCTTGATTTTAGTCTGGTTATAAAAACAGGGAAGTGAAGAGATATGTATGCCTAAACATATACGAGAACATTTTTATAATTTACCTACCTATAGGAAAGTATGAAAGACTTTTCCAATTTTTTAACTCATTTATCGAATCGATCCACTACAACGATAAGTGTTGTAAAGTAATATTGTAAAAGGATTTTAATTCGATATCAAGATATTATCACACAAACTACGTTTAATTTCATTTTCGCCCCTACAGTCCGAGCATATGGCGGCCCGTTTTCAAAATATGCCAACGAAAATGACGTACAAAGTGACCCCGATTCCCGTGAAACAAAACAATTTCGTTTCGAATTCGACAAACGTTTTGGACAGATTAACGGTGTTGTTATATCTAAATGCATTCTACGGTGTGAATAGGTTGTTTCTGTTACCGATTTCGAAACCTGTAAAGTATTTTTTCCACACGTACACGTTTGTGGTAGTTATTTTTATAATACATAGTTTGATCTACAGCGGGGAAATAAGTTCGGCGTATCGCGTCATCAAAATTACAACGTGTATAGAAATTCTTTTCCTGATGGTTTCTACATTTGTGCGTCAGGAGGATTTAAAGGCTTTCTTTTCTGATCTGGCTAAGTTTGAAAACTTGTTAAAATTAACCGCCGATGATGTGGTTCTAATTACTCCAAAGTATCGGTTCTGCGTGTGGGTTTTCATCAGTTTCACATACAGCGTGTTCGAGTTTTGTTTCCTATCTCTCTATCTGTATAATAAGGTAGAGATCCCTCTCTTGTTCTACTACTTTGCTATGTTGGCTCACGACAGCGTGTGCGTGTTATTCTTCAGCATGCTCCGAATCACGTGGTTTCGTTTGAAAATTCTCAAAGCCCATGCGTTTAAGATTTTGAAGGCAAACAAAAATCATTTTAGAGGGATTCCTGATAAGGTTGAGAGCTTAGCAGATAGAACTGAGTTAGACATTAACTCGCTACATCTTGCTTATGATTCTCTTCATAAATGTTCCTCACTCCTAAACAGCAGCATGAGTTTTTCTGTAAGTATTTTATATCTAGATTTGGTCATAAAAATTATTCTAATGTGAGTTAATTGCAGATGGTGATAATGCTGTTTTCTTCGGGATTGATCACCACATTGTTACTGCAGACTATTTTCAAAACTTTAGAAGTCAGTGGTGCTGACGACCCTGTGAGTATTCATTAAAATAACTTAGTATTCGATGTAACAATGATTCGCATAAAATTAGGGTGGTTCCTATCTTAAAAAGTCGGAATATCGCAAAAAGCCTTACTTGAGAATTAACTAGGTTAAAACTTTCTGATTTTGTTTTTTAAAATAAAAATAAATCATTTTACATATTTAGCGTCATTAGGTGCGCTATTTTTCCTTCGTGTTACTGTAGCAAAAATAGCTCACCAAATGCCATTTTCTTTGCTTTATTTTTTTACATAGCATTGAATAATTTTCAATCATTTTTTTCATTCAACTTTTTTTTATAATTGCATTTTTTATTTATTCCTGTTTAGTATCTGAACATTCCAACCCATCAATTACTATCATATTTTCGCTCTTTAGTTTTTTGACATACCTTTAAAAACTTCAATAATCTCTACATCAGTTGTTCTTGCAGGCAGTAGGCCTCTAATGTCTTCAACAAAGTCTGTTTATCTTTCCGAAGGCGGTTGGTACCCTTTTAACTGTTCAATGTTATCTGTATGAGTTATTATAGGCGGTAGATAGGTTTAGGTTTAAAGAATTTATTCTCAGAAAGATTACACGAATCTCGTATTGAGAACAGAGCTTCTTAATAGTAATTGATAGAGGTCACCAGGCATTTGACAGTTTTAAGTGGGTATTTAGTACTTAATCCTCTTTTTTTCTACTATTACGTAATAATACTAATAATACCATAGAAAACGCTTATGTAATATCACAAGTGCCCTCCATGGTATCACTTTTTCTAGAATATAATCAGACAACTGTGACTTAAAACTGTTAAATGATGTTACACCTTTAAGTCTTCAACAAACTTCAATAAAGTCTATGTTCTTCCAGGTGGTAGGCAGCTTGGTGATCTACGCGTCGATCCGCTGTCTGAAGTACACGGTGATGGTGGTGATCCCGTGCTTCTACAGCAGCTTCACCAACGCGCAGGTGAAGATGATCCGCGGCATGATACACGACGCCATCATTAACATGGACCTAGGTACGTGGTGATGATAGTCATTCAATTCAAATATCGTCGTTGCAAATTTAAAATCTTCTATGTGAATTATAAAATTATTCACGTAGGAGTTTTATTAAACAATGAAAATAAGAATCTGCTACTTTAATATCTGAAAATCTCAACTTCAAAAAACTGACAACTAAAAAAATGACAATTAGGAGATTTGAAATTTGCAACGACGATACTATTTTTATTTATATAACTTGACATTAGGAAATGTTTCGCTGAAAATCTTATCCCGCTTATCAATAAACGCAGATTAAGGGTATATTACTAAACCATGTTTTGTCGCCGTTAATCCTAGGTAGCAACTTTAGTAACTGACAGAGGCAAAACATGTTTTTTTTTAAATATAATGTTGGGAGCAAACGAGCATGCGGGTCACCTGATGGTAAGTGATCACCGCCGCCTATGACTACCCACAACACTGTGGGTGTTGGGGGTGTGTATAAGTAATGGTAATGGTATAAATAATGCTAGTTTAATAATTGTTAATTAATAAGGCGTTATGAGTATACATGCCAAGAAATATTTGGTGGAAATATATTTATTTCAAAACCAAAGACCACTACGCAACTTACTTATTACAATAATAAAGAATCAATGCTCATGTCGGCAAGGTCATCTCTATACAGACAGACAGACAGAACTTACAATTAGCCACAATCGTGTTAGTTGTTATCAAATGTCTTGAAATGACAATAACAATAATTGTTATTATAACGTAGAACATAGGGATTCAATGTGTTGGCTAAAGAGATGTGTAATACTCAAAATTTGACTACATTGAATGTGACCAGTTGTTAAGCCCCTAATGTTACTTTACTTTCTTTACTTACTTTTTATTAATTTTTTTTCAAACACACTTATTTTAGACCACAGTGCTACAAAAATAACAAATACCTATATTATAAATAGCCCTTACCTCCCATAATTGTTTGATCACAGGTAAAATGAATCGGCGTAAGACAAAGGCATTTTTCCAGTTGACTGAGCACAATGAGTTTACATACGCCCTGTGGGGGGTTATCAGACTCAACATGTCATTACCTCTGAGTTATGCGAGTCTGTGTGCAACATACCTAGTGATTATCATACAGTTCTCTAAATTTATAGATTAATTCATTTGACGCATAATATTAAGCTTTGGTATGTTCAATGTTAAATAGCATGTTTAATTAAAATTTGTAAATATACAGCTGTTTTTGATATATAAATGTGTAATGTAGAATTTAATTTAAATCATATGCGCTTGTAGTAACGAGTAGGTAGTTCTATAAATATTTGCCGCACACAAATTAAATGTTAACTAAGCAAACGAATTAATAGTTTAATTTGTTAATTAACATGATTGTAAATTTCAAACGACAGTTTTTCATTAAGTGTAAATTAATTCTAAAATTACAACTTAACCGAGAAATAGGATCTGGAATTAAATAAAAATTACTTTTAACCAAATTCAAAACTTTTCTTTGTTCCCATCGCAAAGCATTCCAATCTCACGTAAACAAACTCTACACTTTAGATATTTACTTTATTTTGTCAAAATTAAGCATACAAATTGACACTACACTCAACTAATTCGTGCTTTATGAAGGTTCGGTACATCGCAAATTGCACGGATTACGCTCAGTCAGTTGATAAGCACTAGAGTTGCAGCTCAACGCTGTAATTGAAAAGTATTTGTGTTTTAAATCAAGTATTAACATGCGAAGCAGCTACAATTTACAGAACGGAGGTCTCGGGGTTAATATGAAATTGTATTGTTTAAAAGTCTCAAAATATATTCCTTTATAAAAGCGATTGATTAGCTAAATAATTTGTTGTTAGTTTTCTGGTACATAAATTCGGTTGTAATCAATCCGTGGAAGCCAGTGTATTATATGATAAAGTAAGTGATTTTAAATTTAAACAAAAATGAAAAGAAAAACACCTTTAATGTACCTTTAAAAGTATTTGAAAAAATTAAAACTAGGGTTGTTACATACCAACTTGTAGTTTGATGAAACGAACACAACTATAGTATCTTCTAGATTATAAAAAAAATATATTTTTTTAAGACATAAAAGCAAGACTTTATCTATTTATGTGATTATTTATTTTATTTATTTAACATTTTATGTATTTACACACAATAACATAGGATGTAGAAAGCACTTAAAAAAAAACTACAAGGGTAATTCTTATTCCTAAAGAAATCTCTTCCAGTAGACCCATAATTGAAGAGGGGGTATAGATGCAATTTTGTGTGTAGGTACAATAAAAACATATATAATAAAATACATTATTTGTACTTTCTTATGATGAAATAAGCGTGACAACGCCTAATTTTATTGTCAGTCGTCCATCTAAAGTGAAATTTGCCGACGATGCCGCACCTAACGACACTAGGGACGTGGTTCTTTTATCTCCTTTTGTAGGAAAAACCTTGGCTTCTGAAGAAATAATCTACAGTCATTTTTCTTCAAAACAATGTCAGTTATGCTACGCAGGTCAAAGTTTTTAATCCATTACTTACAAACATAGAACATTAGCCTTAAAGGGAACTGTCTTATGAAATTCTAGGTAATTTTGAAAGAAGAGCATTTAAATTGCTCATAGAAAATCAATCATCAGAAATCTACTCGATGTTTGCAGAAGCTGCAAACATTTTTTGATGGACTTGTACAGCTACCGATGTCACCAACCTTTTTCCCGCTCATTGCCGGTGTGATAAACATTTTCCGATGAAAGTTCCTCATTTGTCTCTGGGCTTTGTTCACGGGAATTATGTGGGCTATTATCATTAGTCCCAGATGACGAACAAACTTCTTATCTTATACAAAACCCGCTTTGTGGTATAATGACTCGCGGGATTGTTAAGAATGGCTGGTAAATAATTTGAATTTGATAGCTGCTTTTTTGGGAATTCTTTTAAGTGCTTTATCTCACATTAATATTTTCGACTTTTTTATATACCTAGGTATTTAAGTATAAATAAAATAAAGATCATTTAATTCCTTAATCGGGGTAAGCCTTAGCCGCTAAGGAAATATTTTTTATGCTTAATCCTACTAAATGTGAGTATTTATGTATTTTTAAAATAGTGACTTCGTTTAATTCAGAAAAAAATATTATTGTAATATACCTACAGTTATTACTGGTTTTATCCTAAAACCGCTTGTTTTGTTTAAGTAGAAATTGATGATTTATAAAAATATATTAATAAATGACTGTCTAATAATAAACCAGTCTACTCTTAATTTTTGCCGCAATAACATAATTATGAGCAGACTTAAAACTATTAAAATGTAAATAAACCCAGCCGCCGCCGCACTCCACGCATCAATGCAAATTCCCGCCAAACAAGAAACTTACTCTGCTCCATGCATGACTTCTAATTGACAATGCTCCATCCATATGCATACAACGAAGGCTGGTTCCATTTCATTACCACAGAAATTACCCATATTACCGCGCCCGTAGTAATGAAACTCGCCCCGACTCGATTATATTTCGCAATCGAGTGATTTTCGTTCGACAACTAAACGCGTAATGAATGATTTTCGTTTGCGAACTAAACGCCAAACGATCACCTACGCTCGATAATTGGCAATTAGTTCGTTGCCCAGTTCGATTTCCGAATGCCGTCTTTGTTGAAGGTTCTTGCAAAGGGTAGGTAAGTAAATTATAGTGCTCAACCTGCGATTGGAAATATTAATTAAGTTGTGAAGCGCACTGGTTTGTCGATACCATGCGCTGCTTGCAGAAATTAATAATGAAGAATACACTTTATTGAAGTCTCGGTCTTTTATAAGAAATAAATCAATTAGCGAGGAAAAATAACATGGAATTGACTTTATGTTATTGATGAAGTGAAAACAAATCCGAATAACAAATTCAATCCAGACTCTCCGTTACGTAACGTGGAGTCAAAACAATTAATTACTGTCAAAATATCAAATTGTTAAAGATAATTTATTGAATTGTTGTTTGTGCTGTTATTATTGTTATATTTACGTAATCATAAGAATTATTTTCCTTCGAATACGTACAACTTATTTACAATATATTTTACACTACAAAGTAATATCCGCAAAGACAACAACAAAGGCTTTGAATATATCATTTTTATATTTAAATACAATGTTTTCATCGTACTGTAAGTTTCAATTCTACGTAGAAATTCTCCAAAATTTACCTATAGAACGAACAATTCGTGCAAGTCTTTTCCATTTACGACGAATGCCCGATGAAAGGAGTCCCATATAACAATATAGTTACCTTAGTTCCATATGAAATATGGCGGACGGAAATGTGCTAAAACTCGCAATTCGAAATCTTTTCATTCTTCAATTTTATTATTAAGATTTCCCACTTTATTCACTTTCAGGATTGCAGAGCAATACTTGGTTTGTATGTTTGATCTAAAATGTAAATTGTTTTATTAAAATTGTTTCGTTGAAATATACACCTAGTCAAAAGCGATGGCTTATGATTACATATTTTATTTAGAAAGGATCAGCATAATACGGTAGCTGTACTTAAATAGGATGTTCCTCTAAGATTGGCTGCTTTAAACGTTTTTATTTATGTTATTTAATACATCGAAGACTTGCTGACACAGAAAATATTTATAGCATTACTTTAAATGGACCCATTTATGAGCTAATGAACAAGAAGTACCTTAATTATATTTGGTTTCAATAGTTTGTCTTTGATCCTCTGCTATAATAAAAGTAAAAATATACAACCTATTGGGAAAATATCAGCAATGTCTTTTTCTATGTCATTGATAGAATGCCAACTTTATTCATTTGCCAAAGAAATACAAAACCAATGCTCCATACAGTTGTGCCATAAATCTTGTATAAGTCCTCTCTGGTTCGCAGCAGAACATGACAATTTATGAACGAAATTTATTGCAGTTTTCAATAACTTTCCGATTATTAGTATAACAGTATCGGGAAAATGATACTTGAGAAAACAAAATAAAACCACGGGACTAGAAACAATGAATAATAGCAGCTTTGTGTTTCATCATAGCTTTAGTACGGTATTTTATGCAACATAAAAACTAGTTTAAGAATGTGAAAAAACCGGCCAAGTGCGAGTCAGATTCGCGCACGAAGGGAATACTATCATATTATACCTGTTTATTAGGATCGAGTAAAAATTGCTTAAAAAAATACGTTTTATTGTAAAAAAATACCTTAATATATATTTTTTAAATTTTTTGTATTTGTTGTTATAGCGGCAACGGAAATAAATCGTTTGTGAAAATTTCAGTTTTCTCCCTATCATGGTTTATGAGATACAGCCTGGAGACAAACAGACAGACAGACAGCGGAGTCTTAGTAATAGGCTCCCGTTTTACCTTTTGGGTACAGAACCCTAAAAAGTACCTCTATTTTGCAAGTTGATGAAAGCCGATACAGACAAACTTTCGCATTTAAATTATCAGTAAGGTACAAGAATTTTTTGTAGAAGTCATATCACACCGAACTGATTTATTCCAGTTCCAGCGGTTGCCGGGGAAATATGAATACGGGGCAGGGGAGTAAGTGACATGTCCCGAAAGTGGGACATTTGCAATGTAATGTAATATGCAGGGAGGCGCTGTTGGGACGTTAAATCTGAGCAGATGTCGCTGATCGGACCCGCTGCGGGCTGTCCGTGCAAACTTAGCGCGCGGTGACACTGCGCAGTACAAAAATATATATTTTTAGTTTTTTTTTTAAATATAAATAAATAAATAATAATAATAATATAAACTGATTGACATCGATATTACGGTAACCTTATTTGTTATGAGGTTAAGACATTAGTAGCTTACATATCTACACATATTACATACCAAAACACAAGCGCTTACCTACTGCACTTACTTCAGAGCAACATTATTGGTATTCCGGTGATTTTTAATATTATGAAATCTATATATAATACAGAAACAAAAGAAACATACCTATATAAACTGTTTCTTATGTTATGTTTATTTTTATAAAACTAACGATATCTGAAATAAATCTCGTCAATATTTCAACAGTAAAACACCAAGTCATATATTTTTATGTGCCTTCAGCTTTCAATTAATAAAGCTACTTGATATAAATTGATATCTATCTCTTACCAAGTTAATGAAAAGGCACTTCGCCCATTTAATTAGGACTATTACGAACGTCCATTCATAAATATGCGTGGGTTCTGTAGGAGTCCACTCATTCAAGAAGCCAACTTATATCGCAATATTTTATTTTATACCGGTATATAAATAACTAACTGTTTATTTAGTATATAAATCACAGAAAATAGTTTTGTTTTTTATCTAGATTTGAAATAATTTAACTCTCATTTTATATTCTCTCTGGACAGTTTTATAAAGGAGTATAAAAATATAAAAACTGGTGTGTACGTGCCTTTACCCACTAAACACTACGGATAGGACGTGCCTAGAGTATATGTGAGACTTTTATTTAAATTGCTTGGGAACTATGAATTCGATTGAGCCTGTAAATTATATGGACATAGCCTAGCTGGCAACGTGAAACCTGATGCTCGACTTCAGCTTGTTCGATATCATGTAATTTTACTTAAGGCAGGATAGATAGATTGGATATATTGATTTTTAGGATTCCATGGAGCAGAAATTGCAAAGTGAATGAGTTCCTAAAAATGGGACGAAAATTAAATAATTGAAAATTGATTAAAAATGTTGTATTTAATATACAAATTCCTTTCTTTTTCTTTCTCCCAATTTTAAAACGTTTTATTTAATAAAATTAAATACTAGAGTTATCTGTAGGTATAAAAGTTTAGATACTTACACACACTTGGCTTAAATACTGTTTATAATACTATACCTTTAAATACCTTACTACCTTAGTAAAGGTCGCAGTAATTCACTATTTTTGAATCATAATACTTAAATGCATGCAGCTTATACTCGTATATAGCTTTATCTTCAAGCAACCGATTATTCGTATAATTAGCACTCAGTGACCTACAAACTTGTAACAGTCTCCGTCAAAGTAACAGTTTGCATATAAAATCAATAAGTTTGCAATTTGCAGCTGTTTGATAGTCAATAATAGCAAATATAAGCGCTAGTTTCATGTGCAACTCTAGCTAATTACATTTTACGGTTATTATCTACAAATGAAGGCATTAAATGTTAATATAAGTTATAATATAACGCCTGATATTGTGTAAATGTTAAACTAATATAACAGCTCATATTAATAAATATTTTGTTCACAACTAATTAATTGAGGGTTGATATAATGATAAAATGAATAATTAATAACCAACAGAATGTTTTACTTTAACAGCCATTGGATATTTAAATACTATGTTTTAGATTTTAAAAGACGACTTCCAAATATTCTTTTTCATTAAATTAGAAAGAGTTTTCTTTAATCTGTAAGAAAACTGAAAAAAAGCCTTTTATCTTTAGCTAACTAAATATCGTCTGGACTTCGTTCATAGATTATTCCCTGTGATCATTTTACTTTTAAAATAAAATGAACTCTATCAAACAAATTAGACTATTTCATTTTCATTAGAATTAAAAAAAAAATTGTTGAAATATAAATTGTATCATCAAATACTGAATTAGAAAATACTTTACATCCAGTTTAGTTACCCAAGTATGAGTTTCAACGTAAAAAACTCAGTCAATGAGTACGGTTAATACTTAAGATAAATAATACTCAGATTTTTTACAACACAAAATTCTCAAATTTTACTGATTAACAACACAACTCCTGTGACGTCATTAAGAAAATTTACAATTTACATACGTTTCCTAATAGTACGTCATTCGGAATGCATTGCAAAAAAGCCGCTGGCCTTTTAAAAATGTTAACGCGTGATTAAATACTCATTACCACTTTTATATCACTGACGTTGATTACGTTTGTTTGGTGGAATTATTTTTATTTATTATACGTGTGTCCATTGTAGGTATGCAGCCTAGTAACCTAAGGTACTATTGAAAGGGCATCTTTTTATAGTCAAATCTACTGCATACATTTTGGGTCACGTAAGACGACGTTACGTCTAACTGTTCCTGTATTAATATAATTATAAGGAACAAATTAACTCTGACATTTAACTTACACTGACCGTACAACATAATCTCAGGAGAACTGTTAAACCATTAAACATTCAAGAAACGAGTCAAACTGTTGTTATGGAACACCCCGAGGGCGAATGAAAAACGGTTAAAACCCCCGACCGCTACTTGGTACGGAGGATCGCTTTTGAGCAGATTACCCGAGTATTTATAGCTCAGCTGTTAATTGCATCTTTGACGTTCCTAAGGGTTACATTCGGAAATCTGCGAATGTTTTATACCTGATTGCGTTGGAGGCAAAAGACAATGGGCAAATTGGGCCCACCCTCCAATAGCAATAAGATATATGTCGTTGAATAGGTCTTTTCATAAGGAACAACTATTGCTATGACAGCTTTGTTGTAACAACTGTGCGATTTGAGTTATGAGACAAAATAAAAATATAAAAAATACTACTTATTAAGTTTATTTATGTTAAATATACTGGGTGTAAAAGAACTGCTTCCGAAAACAAAAACTGGGCATTGCTGGAGGGGTATCGGTTACGTTATGAGCAAAAAAAAATTTTTTTATCATTACAAAAAATTTTTTTTTTTACCTGATTTTCTAAAATTACATTAATACTATCAGATTTTGCGATGATTTCAAATTAAATAGGGTTTTAATTTGATTTGCAATGTAAATAATCGCACCTGAACCGACAGTTGATGTGTGACCGATGATTTCAAGCGGCGAATATGATTTTTCAATCCTTAATAACTTTTTTTAATTGAGTTTTCTGGGTATGCTGTTAGTGAATTAAGTTACTATTGAGGCTCAAGAATTAATGGTTTCAGGCTTCGGAAGTGGTTTTTTTACACCCGGTATATGTATACCTATGTGCTTTTAAATACACCTTGATCAGCTACGGAAAATCTATATCGCGGAACATATCAGCAACACGATTTGTCAGATAATCTCCCAAAAGCGCGACCAGAAATTGCTGCATACATAAAACAACATGCATTATATTTAAAGAGTATTTTGACGCAAAAACTAGCTATATTTTTATGGGATCTAAACTATATTCTCAAGCAATGTTGTATGTATGTATCGTTATTAGTATGTTGTTCTCATATAAATAGGTTTATTTATTTTTCATTTAACGTATACAAAATAATACTGTAATAGATGATTCTGTAATAATTGGTTGACAAATTCGCAAAAAAAATGATTTAATAAATCAAAAACTTCTATTTCTAACCTAAAAAGAATATTTTTTTTTATATCAAATAACTCCAACCACACAGCGAATTCTGGCATGCGCCTTTCTGATAATGGTTGCTTGTAAACAGACCTTTAATTTAATATATAACACGTGTTTATTGGAAGTGGGCCCACGGTTCATATATTTTTGCCCATTATCCTTTGTTGAAAAAGGAAGAGGTCTTTTTACATTTAATGTTTTTGAGCCGAAATTTTATATTATTTAATTTATGTTGAGTGGCAAATACATGTTTACTCTTGGATTGTTAAATAAATACGACGTTTGCGTAGAAGTAATTTTGTGGTACGATTTTATTGTGTAAATATAATATTGCTTCATAGTTGTTTGCATATTATGCTACATTGTAGTCATATGAATGCGACAGTCAGATGTTTATTTAGAGTTTCTTCTTCTTTCGTGTGATGAATATTTATTTTCTAGCACATATTCATCAAGCATCAAAGTTTTTGGGAACCACCTTTTTAAGGACTCTGAAGTTGTTGATATTTACGTAAACCAAACAGTATCCAACGTTAGATTTTGCATAATGACAAACGAGTATCAAAAACATACTTGACGAGGTACAAAAACAAAATTATAACATAACCGACTAACAAAATTTTATATCGGTATATATACTTTTGCTTACATTAGTTTATAATATTTATTCTTAAATAAGAATAATATTTTCACATTTTAACACATAACACAAATTTCAATGAAGTAATTAAAACTTTATACTAAACATCTGTAATGTTGCCTCAAATTCAAAGTTAGGCTTTGAATAGAAGAGTACTTTAATTTTTTGTAAGAAATCGTAACAAATAGTATTGTAAATAATTACACTGTGCAGTTTACACTTCAATTTACTTAAGCATTTGCTTCAATCACTGCCTTCGAACCATCCAGGCAATGATCCTATAAACACAGGGTGTTCTGTATCATTCAATAATTATGTTAACGTGTAGGTATCTTTGATACGTAACTAACAGAGAGTCTAATTATTTTAGTCACAAAACAATTAAATTTTGTCTTTCTAATTTCTATTTTGATAATGTTTTAGTTTTGATTTTTTAAATAATGATATTACAGCAGCAAAACACAAACTAATAATATATTATGAACGAAATTTTAAACTTGGAAAAAAAGACAAGGTTTTTTTTATTATTATAACTACTGCGAGAAGCATGTCTTTATATCGTAACTAGGAAACGCTTCCTTCAAACATTCATTTTCATTTCCTTCCCTCTTTATTTCTGCGTAGCAGCAGTTGCTATCATAACGTCATGTTATAACAAAGAATCGCGTTAAAAGTTCTTCAGTAAAGTTACAATCGTTTGAAATTGTAACTCTCTGCACAATGTAACACGTTGTACAAGCCGGGGCCAGTCCCAAGAAGCTATAAAACAAAATTAATTCTACCACAGATGCTTTCATCTTCGTCCAGGATAAAAAGTCACCCTGTTAATCTTATACTGAAGCAATCTTGTTAAAAGGGGATAGAAGTGAGTGTTTGTTATGATTAGGAACTCCCATTACCTTTGATTTCTGATAAAAATCTCAGTCAGCTGTGATTAAGAGTGTGTGGTATCTCATTTATTCAATTTGTCTTTCTATTGCTTTATTTATTTCTTTCTTTTAGTAAAAATGTTAGGTTATTACGACCATTGACAGTCGTACTCAACTTTAACTACAGAACTTAAGTAATATCCGTCATTAGCTTATTAAAATTTTACCGTTTCCTCATTTAACTAATTCATAATTGTCATTTTACGCCTGCTCGTTATCCTATGCCTTATACGATATAATATTAAGCCCTTCCAAGTCTACTGCTCCAACTCTCCGAAGATGTACAAAATTAAGTAGAACCCACTTCCTTATTTTCTTTTTATTTATCCCTCTTATCCCCTCCACCGTACGCCCGCCCAATTTAACAAATTGAATCAAAACAGACGCTGTGAAATAAAATTTTCGAATACAGATTCCTAATAAGGTCAATGTATAGAAAGATTTGTAGGAAATCTCCGATACTGCGACTTGGGGCAATCCTTTTATACTTATTTCGGATTGTCGTTTGCAACGAACCGCGCTTATACCCAAACTCAATGCTTATTCTAGAAATCGATGTCCTAGTTATTTTGTGAGTTATTTTAAGAATAAACAGAGATATTTTTAAAAAACATTTTTTGACATGCACAGACTCGTTGTGTTACTATGTATTAAATTTAAATATATTTAATTTTGCATAAGTGCAAGCTTAATCTTAGTCTAACATAACACTGTCATAATAAAGGTAATTGTATTATTCCAAGTAGACGCCCTTTTCGTTGTAAACAAACCACATGGTTATTATGTTTATAAATAGGACCCCTTGAGGCAGAGAATACATTTATATGGAACTGGTTTTATTCTTGCTTTTGTTGTTTTGTGGAAATAAACACTTGTGTGTAGGTTTCATTTTGGTATCTCCGAGAGTTTAGCGAAATACGGTTTATTCTATTGTCTGGTTTGTTAGATATTATATGAATCAAACAATAAAAATAACTAATTTATTGAGTATTCTCAAAATTCAATTTCCTTCCAATTAATAAATAGTGTTATGAAAAACAAAGTAGTCATATTTTTAAGCCGATTTTAAAGAAAATATATCTTATTGTCAAGAATACTCCAGTTTTCTAGAATTGTGGTATAACAGCGTAAGGCGAATCTTTAAGGTTATCCACACAGCAATAGCCGATGGTCAACCTATATTCAACAGCACAATGTGTATACAGAATGTTTCGCAACATTGAAAACTTCTTAAATATTTATGAAAGTTTTAAAGTGGTCCAAAATTACTTGCCACGGTATCCTTTTCTTAATAATTTCAATCTTGTAGTCTTTTTTTATTGATATATAAATGGTTCTGAAGAAACCGTTGATATCGAAAAATATCAGTGAGATTGTGAAATTCATTGCGATTTTTTGTATCGTAAAAGGTGACATTATTATCGATTCAAAGGTTTTCATTGAAAATAAATATTTTTGAGTATACCACTAACAATCAGACAAAGAGGTTGTAGTGTGACAAACTAATATCTATATACCTACATGTTATTTGTGTCTTGAACAGAGGTCGGGCAGCAAATTAATAAAACAAAGGAACATGTAAAATTTTCTTTGTGTATGTTTGTTTGTCTGCTTGTATTTTTATATCTAAACCCTTTCATATCTAAACTTTTGTTTTTTTATGAATTCGGAATGATAGTTCAGGACCCTGAAAGGACTCAGGCTACTAACAACATAGCAAATAAGTATATTTTCCATGGTAAAATTAGTTCAGCATGGTCGATACCAAATAAGAGTCTACGCAGACAAAGTTGAGGGTACCAACTAGTCCTACTAATATTATAAACGTGAAAGTTTATGAGTATGTATGGATGTGTGGATGGATGTTTGTTACTCTTTCACGTAAAAAATACTGGATGGATTTGGATGAAACTTTACAGTAGGTATTATAGGTTATGTATCAAAATAACACATGAGGTACTTTTTAACGCGGGAAAACTTGTCATTCCCACGGGAAACGGACTTCCACGCGAACGGAGTCGCGGGCGGCCACTAGTACAAAATAAAATAAAATAGGCCTATGTCACTTATAACATTTCTCCCTACTGGTGAATGATTTTTTAAAATAGGTCCAGCCGATCCTTTTACAGAACTATATTTTTCTTCCCTCATAAAAATAACTCCTTAAATGCAAGCCCAGCTGTATCTCCCATAGAACCGAGTCTCTTTACCTCAAACCCTTAAGTTATACTCGTGAGATGCTGTGAAATCGACTGCACTTCAAGATATCGAGAAATACGGTTTGAGCGTTGCAAAATGAGTGAGGATAAGTGCAAACGTGAGGTAGGATGTGGCTAAGTGAATTGTAAACTTGGATTCCTGCTTCCAGCTTAACTTTACACTTGAACGAGGTAAGTTTTGACAGCCCGTAGATTGCTGGAAGTGCGGATTCAGGGGAATTTATATAAGATTGATTCGAGATAAAACGGCGTTCTTTGTGAGGTATGCGTGTTTTATGCTGTAGTTCTTTGAAATTGAAGGTAAAGTTTGTAGGAGAATCTGCGGCTCTTTTCGTTCTTGGTATTTGTAAATGACTTATTCTAGCAAGTTCTATTGAGCGCCGCTTGTCCTTATTTAATCTATTCTACAGTTATTTTTTTAACTTCTTATATCCAACTGCTAAGTTACTTCTGCAAAGGTCACTTAATTTATTTCTTGCTTAACACAGTTGGTTTAACTGGAAACGATCTTAGAACACTGTTTATAGTCTCAACACCAAAACAGTTGTATTCGACCATTACTCGGATTAAGTCGGCAATTAAGAGATTGGAATCTTACCATAGTTAAGACGTTCCTAGCTTTGCACGACCTGACATTAAGAAGGGAATGTGTTTAGCTGATAATACCCTTATTTGTCTTATTTACTGAAGGTTGCAGGAATGATTTCCATTAAACCGTAAAGCCTTTAGTGGATCATCTATCAAGTCAATCCACAAACTTAGCGTGATGGATTAGAGGTATTGTAGTCTAGAGATCTTAGACCCATAAAATAATTATACATGCATAAATATAAGTGTTTGATTATTAATCTGTTGTTGTTTTAATTATCACATAGATATGTATTGATTTGTAATTTTTCCTATTCCTGAAAAGTACAAATTTTAATTAAAACACATATCTATTATTTATACCGTATTTTAACTGTTAAATAAAATATTAGATTTAAAATTAGTTTCAAATTCTATTTAGTAAAGGGCGTATTATCAGCTCAGTTAGATGGCGAATTTGTCAACGATGTTGGTAGTTCTGCCATTGGTGATTAAGATATGCTAATTGAACTATTGTGTATTCAAAGTGAAGTGAAGCAAAGCCTGTATATGTCAGATACTTGGACCACCAGCATTCAATTGTATAGTTAATGCCATTGTTCTTGCATTATTATCATATCTGTTTTTCGTGTTAAATCAAATCATTTTGATAATCTAATGCATACCACAATGTTCAGCATTTAACGCGAAAACAGTGGTGTTTGTTAAATTATTACCTACATGTTTTTCTAACCAACTAGAAACAAATAAGGTCATGTTTTACAGTCAGCTATTTTCATAAATTAAAACGAATGAATTGATTTGTAATCATAATAAACAATAATTGCCACAGGGAATAATATATAGTCAACCTCGCTGACTCGGTGCGGGTTGATAATATTTGTCACATGATATGAAAATATCAAATTACTAATACTCCGGAATAGAGCCACCAGGCTATCTGCGTGATATTGATTTGATTCACTTTGATTAACTGTTAATTACATGATAAGTAATTTATTCTTTAAATCATGAAAAAAACTATGCATTATCCCATCATCATTAAACTTTGCTATTGAAAAACTACTTAATTTTGTTATTGACGCCGCACTTACTCTACAAATTCCGAGAAAGGCCTAAATTACACCCTGTGTAGTTAAAATATTGGTTTAGGATCGCCCGAAGCAATTTAGATTAATTATTGAGTTAATCAATAATAGTGTTGAGTTTGTTTACCTTGTTTTGGTTATAAATTAACTATTGTGCGGGCTTGAAGCTTCCCCGTTTGTATTTGAGAAATCGAGGGTAGTTTAGTGGAAATAAACGAAGTTTGAGATGTATTTTGTAAACTTATAAAACGCGTAGCTTACATTATTTCAGGTGGGCGCTATATAATAACATGGGTCGTATTTTTTTTAGTATATATTTAGTTCACAAACTTTTTGGTTCATCTTTGACCGTCTTATATTATTTTGTTGATATAAGACGTTCTGAGTCCTTAGAGCGAAATAATTACAGTATCGGATTAATTGGTACAAATCTGAGCTCCGTGTTATTGATTGTAATCAGTTATTCTAAAGGAATTATGGATAAATTTGTTTATCCGGAGGTTTTGACTTAGAAATTCGATCTTAGAAATTTGACGATTTATTCTATATATACTATGATTACCTTCATTATATTAATATTATGTTTAGACCAGAATATCTGAGCATTTTCAAGTATTAAAACAAAAATTAAATAATGACCCCGCTTTTAACTATAGGGTTTGAATGTAGCCCTAATTTTACAGTTTAAGTAAGCTAACAACGTAAGTACAAATCTATAAATAAATAAACACTTTTTTAGCTAAGAAAAGTACATTTTATTCGGAATTCGAACTAGTGGCAACTGTTTAAATGCAAATAAACAGAATTGGAAAAGCAAGCTCTGTAAACATTGTTTCTGGAAATAGGCAATAAGTAAAAACAATTAGAAGTCGAACCGTTTTTGTAAAAATAACTTCTGGAAATTTTCTTTCACAGTCATAATATCCATGGCTAATAGGTAGTTATTACGGTTATTAATTTCGATATTTGCATTGTGTCTTATGAACATGCTAGTAACCCACCCACGCTTAGCAATTTTGCAATTTTGCTCAAATTGTTTTTAAACGAACGTACGTACGAACGTTTTTAACTTACAAACCTATTAACAAACCTCACAGATGGTTAAATCCATATAAAAATCTGTTTCGTGTTAAATGAGAAGTAACTAAATATACTAACAGACCCGAACAGTGACTTAGCTTTCTACTTTGTAATAATAATGATTGTACAAAAGGCCTTGAAGCTTCAATCTTCTTAATAACAGAACCTTGAATAGACCAAATAACCGCAAGCATATAGTTCTATACAAACAAGAATACTACCCAGAATCTGTTAGTCACCCTCTCTTCAACCTCACACAAGTCTATCAATTTAGTTTAACCACAGAACTGATTAGTAACCAATTAGTTGAACTAACGTCGTCTTTGTCTGCTAATGTGATTAATACTTGATTTGAGTACGAGGATAAATGTTTATCGGGAATTAATTAGACGTCGGATAATAGATTATGATGAATGTAAGACGAAGTTCTAGATAGTAATGACGATCTTTAACCTTTAGGTGTAATTGTTAATATATTATGTTCGATTATTTATTTATTACTAGGCCCGCGTTTTTTTTTCTAATTGTGTTAACTATATTTTAAAACTTTCCAAAAAAATTACATATTATGTACCGAAGACATACTAAAGTAGGAATTAGCGGAAATACATACAAAGAGACACGTATTGTGTTTTTGATGTCTACTATAATGTATAAACAAATAATTAATTCTACAAATAATTCATTAAGGAGCATACAACAGTTAGAAAACAACTTTTTTATACTTAAAACTTTTTAAAAATTACAGCTCGAGATTTTCCTCCGTAACTACGCACAAGTTTGCCTCTACATCATTTTAGTTATTTGACTTTTCCAACATGCTCTGAACACGGGTTATATCGGTTAAGTTAACAACTTGAAGTTAGCCCGACCGCAGCTTGAGCACTGAAGTTAGCTGGACATTGTCATGCTGAGTGAACTTGGAACGACAGATGTCATTCAGTTCGAGCGAACTTCATTGTTATCTTCGTTTACAATGTAAAGGGATATTTGAGATCGTAAAGCGAGGAATAAAAAAGTTTAGATAGCCTCCTTTATGGTTAATAGGTTTGATTTTATGATCGGTGTTTTAGCGGAGTTTAACTTAGTTGCTTGGTGGTTAAGAAAACCGTTTCTTATGAATACAATTTTATTTAATAAAGTATAATTGACATAACATGCTATTTCTTTAATATTTGAATCAAATTAAATAAATACTTTTGACTTTGTGGTACTTCGATTTTTATTATTTTTAAAGCTTAGAATTAAAAATATCTTATTGACTTTTAAAGATCTTAATTTACTTATTATAAGGTTCTTGCTAATTTTACCATTTTTATTTTACAATTACTTATTCTATTTATAGTTAGCTGCTAGTTTTGTTTAATTACTGTTCATTAGATCTGTCTGTTACTGTCACTTTGATATCATAAACGTGAACTAATATTATAAACGTGAAAGTTTGTGAGTATGTATGTATGTTTGTTACTCTTTCACGAAAAACTTCTGGACGGATTTTGATGAAACTTAACCGTAATATAGGTTATACATCAGAATAACATATAGAAGTACAAAGTATTGTACTGCGGGAAAACTTTTCATTCCCACGGGAAACCGACTTCCACGCGAACGGAGTCACGGGCGGCCACTAGTAGTTCATATATGTCGTAGAACGTCGATCGCAGATGCAGAATAGATGACTCGTCTACGCTCGGGTGTAATCGGCGTGCGGTGCTGTGTGGGTAGTTCGAGATAATTGAGCTTGAGACGCCGGTGGTGACGCACGCGCATGCCGGGAACTCCGCGTTCTAATCTCAGTGTTACTTTAACCATTTTAATTGTAATTGTTGTAAATCTATCCTATTTTATTTATTTATTTATTTACAAATTTATGTGTCTACACAAAAAACACATAAAAGGAGAAAGTTAATCCCTACTTCCCTACTAATATTATAAATGCGAAAGTAACTCTGTCTGTCTGTCTGTCTGTCTGTCTGTTACGCTTTCACGCCTAAACCACTGAACCGATTTTGATGAAATTTGGTATGAATAAAGAACTGAATTTGGGAAAGGACATAGGGTACTTTTTACCGCGGGAAAATCTCTCATTCCCTCGGGAAACCGACTTCCACGCGAACGGAGTCGCGGGCGGCCACTAATACAAAATAAAACGTAAATACAGAGGTTCCTATTATACGAAGTGTACGAAATATCGTGGTTCACTTGTTGACTACGCCCACAAGATATCGACAAGGATACTAACCAGGAACCTAACCTTCCCCCGTCATATATGAATTATAAGGACCGATGGCAATTAGCGTACCAAGATAACATTAGCCCAAATTTACTTTACCGTTTAGGCTACTATATAATATAACAATCTCATTTACTATCCAACTAACCTACGTCACAAAGCCGTTACAAACAGACGCAGTAATAATCCTACGTCAATTTGTTCATTCTGCTATTATACTATTGTTATTCGGAGGCTAAAAAAACAGAATTTCAGCAGAAAGCCTCGCACTAAGGCTATTTATCCCCTTAATCCGTTATATCGTGAACTATGGTCTTACTTTGTGGAAGCTTTGGAGTCCGCAGAAGGGTTAATAATAGGATTACAGTTTGTTTCCACTGACAGACCTGAATTCTGAAAAGAAATATAAAGGCGGTGGTCGGGTTTTCCTTTTCAATGCGCCTTGTAGATAAGCAATTTGTGAAGAGCTTAAAGCGAGGTTCTTATGAATTCTTAGCTGTGAAAAATAACATCAAGTTAGTATTGGTATAAGCTGATTCTATAAATAGTATGTTGTGCAAACGTTAGGTTAAACAAAACTTACTTAAGAAACAAGATCTATTCTATGGTTAGACAAAACGTAAAATCTTGACATTATTACTGAAAATTATTACAAAAAATAGTCATTACAAATACAATGTGTATAAGAATTTCACTGTTTGTTTTTTTTTTAATGACGAAATATTTTGCTACATCGCCTTTGCTACGGAAGATTACTACAAAAGTGCTACGAGCTACGAACAACTACGAAATATGATGTAAAATGTCTACGAAAAGAAGCAGATGCAATAAGGAGAACTAAAGAGACACTTGTAAGATGAAAACGCTAATCGTGGGCACCAAGTTGGCAGCTTCTCAAATAGTGAAATTACGTGTTAACTGCAGAGGAAATTAGGTTCTAGATAGGACAGCCTGTTGGTAATGTAACGACTAAATGTTGTTAAAATTTAACATGCCTAAAAAGAAGGATTCAAACGTTTTGAGAAAATCTAGAAAGTTATTTTTCGCTTTGTTAGCTTAGTCTTGGCAAGGATAATTCCGTGTCCCTAAATATATTTATTAATGCAGTTTTTTCTATAGTTTTTTCATTTTTTCGTCTACATAATCTTCGAACTAGGCAATGGCTTTTAGACACTTTTGAAAAAAATAAAACGAGGAACCAAAGCATGCAGTTTACTATACATAGCCTCACAAAGTCAAGTTGCAACTTCACGGAGACGCAACTTATAACGGCGTCTAACAAGGTGGGAGCGAAGTGATTAAAGTTAAGTACGAACTCAAAACTCGTTATTAATACTCTCACAAATTAAGTTCAGTAAGTTCCTAACGTCTCTCTATGGGTTAGGACGTGTTTCATATGAATTATACTCGCACCACGCGGGCGTAAGTTTGATGTATCTCTCAGGGTTAAGCAAAATTGGGGAACAATGGGAAGGATTTAAGCTCGGGATTAGCAAATTAAAATTTTGTTTGTACAGAAAACGCGAGATGAATATTTTCCCCTGTGATGGCTCGAGGGAAATTCGGGTGAAGTTATCGGTAACGTAACGTTTCAGTTAATTAATTTACGGGATAAAGATTTTTGATTAAAAACGTTTGGAAAGAAATTATTAGAAAGCAATTGAGAAGTTTATGAACTTGTTTTAGGAAACTACACCTAAAGCAATCGTTATTTTCTTTATTTAGGTACAAGAAAAAGTAAAAAACTGCTGGTTTTAATCATTCAGTTATTTTATGTTTAGGAGTGAATGAAAGTAAATTCCATTTTGCAAATTATCAATATATTTTCAAAAATAAAGTAGTATAATAAAAATTATCACAGTAAATTAACCAGATTATTACGCTAATAACTACCAATTCCACATAAGATAGCATCAAAGCAATATTATAATTTGTCAAAATACGTCATTTACAATAAAACACACCCCAGAGCCTGTAAATTACAATAGTTCATGGCTTTATGGCCATAAAGATAGCTTGGATATACAAAGTTGATAAACAAAATTGTCCCCCAGTTAAATTGATGTATAGACCTACCCACCAATGTAATTTTGTAACTTCATAAACAAGTGCCAACCAAAAATGAGTCTTATTGCGTTGTGATAAGGTGCAGGAAATTATGGTTAAATGAAGACAGTTTACGGCCTATAAAACCTAGCCTAAAGCCTCATTTACACGATAACATTTTCTTGCCTGTAGCGTACAATTATGTAGAAGCAATACTTGAATTGCAGCGTATAAACAACATGCCATATTCTTTCTCTACTAGGCAAGTTTTGCATTCAAAAATGTTCTCCGTTTAAACTATACATACAATATTTTCTTGTTCAATACTTGCCATTTTATCCGAAGATGTCCAAAACTTGAATGAAAATATTTGTCTGAGCAAATACGGTCAATTCTTGAAGCAACGTGCCAGTAAATGGAACAGGAACGTACAAGTCGATGTTTAGACAAGACAATTCTTGAAAGCGATAATCTCCTTACCATTATTGTATCAATGTAAACAAAACACGCTGGCAATTATTTCTTTTCAAGATTGCATTCAATAATGGCGTTCAACTTTATAAATAATATCCACGTGTAAACAGTTGCTTACAATTATTGAAATGCAAATATTGCGCTTCCACTATTGTATTCAATTATTGCTATTGAACGTGCAAGAAAATGGTATCGTGTAAATGAGGCTAGGCGCGGACGTCACCCAATTTTTGTGTCATTTCTCATGCATTTAGTTTTGTTACGGTGTCGTAAACATTTGTTTACTTTATCGATAGTTATAGGCTCGACCTTTTGAGATAAATCTCTAGATTGAGAACAATTTGGTCATTATGTTATTTAATACAGTTTATTTTATTAGGTAATACCTACGCGTTAAGTGATCTGATAACTTTGCCAATGATCGATGTTTAATATCGTAATAACTCGGTATAATATGTAAAGCAGGATACCATCGTTAAAATTGAAAATAAAATAAGATAATAAAATTTCATCTTCAAAAATAGTGTTTTACCAAAAACATATTTCCATTCTATTTTAAAGTGTAAGTAAACTATGCTGGTCAAGTTAAACACAGATTTAGATTTCATTGCTCTATGCAACGCTGCCTGCCACGGCTCTTTGATACAACTTGCCTTTTGTTGCCGACGACTAACTGTCTCTCCTAATTAAAGCTAGTAGGATAATCTTGTTGAAGAATATTGCTCAAGCTTATCCGGTGAAAAAATAAGACAATGAGGTTATTGTCACAAAAATGCTACTCATACCAGCAAGAAACGTTGCACACCTAGAGCTAAAAAAAAACAAATCATTTTTATGAAAAACATCATTCGAAGATTAACCAATAATAAACATTTCAAATCGGAGCGAAAGTTGTTCGTTTTTTTAATTTTCCCGCCAGTAAATCAGTCCGGAAACTGTTCGACAAACTGTCAGCGCCGGCGACAGTTCGAAATTCGAAATATTCCGCCATTGTTAGCATTTTACAGAAAGCCGTTCGAATAATGACGCGTCAAATACTTGGGTCGTAACTGTTTTTGTTGACTTTTTAGTTACTTTTTTGAATATTTTAATCAGACATTAACTAGTTGTAGCTAGAGCGTTATTAATAAGCGTAATCTAACATAAGTAACTAATAAAAGCTGCGGAGCGTTTCTGTAACAGTCGAGGTATATAAACTGCTATCAAAAAACGTAAATATATAAAAATAATAGCAGCGGAGTGATTCTGTATCTTTTGAGTGACATAAACTACTGTCAATAACGGCAAAATTCCATTTTTTGTATGAAAAAATGTACATTTTGACGTTTATTGTCATAGCAGTCCATGACAATTCGAGTTACAGAATCACCCCGCTTTTAATGTAAGTCGACAGTTACAGAATCGCTCTGCAGCAGCAAATTAATAGCTTTACACTCTCTGTTTGCAGTTCTTTACAGTAAGTTCTCAAAGCATTAAAATCTGTTAACTTTAAACGTAGCTCTTGTTCCTGGCAGCACCAAGGTTTCTTTACATCGGGAAGGTAAATTCTCTACTATTTGTGCACTTAAAATAACTTAAATGTTCTTATTTATGTATTTTTTAGTAACGCATCTAGTTGTGATATTCGATTGTCGATAGAATACGGTTACACTGCAGAAAATAAGAATATGTCGAGATATTTTTTTACAAACAACCAGTAAGTAAATAATTATATAGACTCTCCATTGTACTAATACATCATTATTAACAGATGAGATTTAAATTCATAAAAGTCGTAAAAGTCGGTTTCCCGTGGGAATGAGTAGTTTTCCCGCGGTAAAAAGTACCCTATGTGTTATTCTGATGTTTAACCTATATTACAGTAAAGTTTCATCAAAATCCCTCCATTAGTTTTTACGTGAAAGAGTAACAAACATCCATCCATACATACTCACAAACTTTCACGTCTATAATATTTGTAGAATTATCGAATTAGAAGTGTCACCTCTCCATGGCACAACACTAGGAGCAACTAGTTCTATAAAACAACAGCTCTAGTGAAATGAAGTGGCTATTACTTGCTTCGTCGTTGTTTTCAGTTATTAACTGAGTTATTTCTGCAAGGTTTGTTTTCATTGCAACATTTAGTTGGTTTATAGGTTTTAATGCATTGGCTTTGATTCTGTTGTTTACTTGAAAACCTTGTTTTAATCGAAAGCCACTAATGAATAAACCTGTATGTAATATCAATAAATCGCGCTCCGTTTGTATAGCTAAAACTCGACAACTGCTTTAGCTTCAACCTGTTTAAATGTATAATATTTTATTGGGGTCGCTAAAAAATATAATTATTGGTTTAAAAACCAGCGAAGCACGAGTCGGACTCACGCACGAAAGGTTCCGTACCATCATCTATAAAAGAAAATCACGGGTAATACTCAATTAAAATTGAGCAAAAACTTAACGAAAAAACACGTTTCTTGCATGGTTTTTTTTCTCCTTATAATTTTCATTTCTTTATTTTTTGTATAATTGTTATTGCGGGAACGGAAATACATAATTTGTGAAAATTTTAGCTTTCCAGCTTTTACGGTTTATGAGATACAGCCAGGTAGCAGACAGACAGATAGCGGAGGTATAGTAATAGGGTCCCGCGTTTCCCTTTTAGGTATGGAACTCTAAAAATGGGAAGGCTTAAAATAAACTCATTCAACTTTATTATAACACCACTCCACGAGTGAGCGTCAAAAAATACAACAATATTTTCTACTAGTCCCATTAATTTATTCGTTTTACTAACGTAGTCACGATTATACAAGTATAAACGTGTGTTCTGCAAAAATATATAATTATTAATAGCTAATAAATCTTGTTTTTTCTTTTGGCATGTTAAGTAAGTTATATCTATATATCATCGAATTCTTTTACATTGAAAACGGGGTCGGCCTTGTCTGCTTCGTCGTTATATTAAATCAATCTGATATAAGAAATCAGTTAATTAATTCATTCAGTAACCCAATATATATGTTATTTACTTAAAGTAAGATGTGTGAACAAAAATACCTACTTATTTTTATCGACGCTGTCGTGCCGAGCGCGCTATTTTTCGTTGTCGTTGTAGGAAATACGGCTAATTTAATAATGTTCTCAAAATATCAAAATCTGATGTCAGGAATATACGACATCTCTTGTGTAACTTCCGTGTTATATCATACACACTCTTTATAACGTCATCGCGAAATCCATTATTGTGGCTTACTTTGCATTTCATAGAGAAAAAAATCACGCAATTAAAATACACGCTATAAAGGTATTTTTATCATACGAAAAAAAGATGAAAAGAAGCCAGTTAAAATATTTTGCACAATATTGGCTAATAATTTTCCGGGAAAATAGTACTCGTTCTTAAAGTGAAATATAATAAAACTCGATTAGAAATAGTACAAAGTTCGCCGGGTCATCTCGTATTAACTAATTGTTTAAATAAGGTCGTGTCTAACTTCAAGGTCAATTCAAAGTTGAAAGAGTCATCACAATCACAATTCTGTTTCATAACTCATATAATTATAAACTTCTCATTTATAATTATAAAACTGAGCAAAAGAAAACAGGCTTCGAAATGAGTTTCATTAAATAAAAAAAAAGGTAAAATCCCTACTTCCCTACTAATATCATAAATGCGAAAGTAACTCTGTCTGTCTGTCGGTCTGTCTGTCTGTCTGTCTGTTACGCTTTCACGCCTAAACCACTGAACCGATTTTGATGAAATTTGGTATGAAGTAAGAACTGAACTTGGGAGAGGACATAGGGTACTTTTTACCACGGGAAAACTTCTCATTCCCACGGGAAACCGACTTCCACGCGAACGGAGTCGCGGGCGGCCACTAGTCAAAAATAAATATAACGTAAAATTGGATTGACAAGATAATTTCACCAAATATTATCAAGACCTGCCACTTGTTCCAGAAGATATAAAATGCTGAAATACAGAGAATGGACTTCGTTATGTAAATTGGCTCGTCACTACCGGAATCTGGCAGATTGAAAATATCCTGAAAAATCAGAATAATATCCAGCCGGAAAAAGTTAAGAAAAGTTCCCTCGAAAAATTGCTCAATTATGTTTCGAATGTTTTTTTTAACTCCGCGTTTTGTCTTTTTTTGTTTGAAAAGGGAGTTTTCTTGTAGATCAAATAACGTTGGCAAATGAATAAAATGCGTTATTGTAAGAGGAAAGGATAAGACAGGTTAGGAGATATAAGTATCTATATTTTCTTGTGCATATTTCTTTTTACTTTAATTTTTCAAAGTTTAGTATTTTTTAAATATTGTTGTCTTGTTTGGGGCATAGACAGAGATTTTAGAATTTAGAATTAGGATAGTTTTGATTAAGGTTTCTTAAAGCAACCTGCCAATTTTAGTAACCGGCTGCGTATTTGCTAGAATCATTTATGAGCCGTAACTAAAATTTTTGTCGGCTGTGTCTTTTGGGGTATCAGACCCGTTAGCCGTCAAATATCATCAAACACCTTGATTCCAATTCCAATTATTGCATATTCATTTAAACTATATTACTTGACATCGTACTGAGAACAAGACAGAAGAGATAATCAAATTGACCGTCTAACGGGTCATAAATTTGTGTAATTCTTTTTAACTTGAGGTACAGAGCCCTAAAAAGTTGTTATCGATTTGTCTTCGACGTTGTTATATACTCGTAATAAGATGTGCAATTGTTTTGCAGTAAAGTTAACGTTGAATGATTGTGTTTTGTCATATCCTGATTAAATTTACTTTATTTTGGCAGAAATTGGCACCCTGAAATAACGATTTACTCGGCATCCGGGTTTAATTTTCCTTGTAAACATAAAAGGGTAAATGAAAAGCCCAGTTCATACCAAAACTTTCTGCTCGATAAACATTCATTTAATTTTCACTTTCATTTCAGATATTTTGAATATTGGGACTATCTCGTTTTAATGGTAAAATGTACGTGTAATTTGCCGTGTGCTTCTATGAAGCTGCAAATACACAGCTTAGGGAAAACAGCGGTGTTTTGCTTCGAAATAACGAAGGCGAGGTAAGGCGATTAGAACTAAGTTATTTGTTAATAGTATCACAGTTTAAGCTATTTATTTACTAGAATATTCTAAAGCTAACAACCCTAACAACTAGCTAACGACTATGTTATCCTAGTTAAAGTTGTTACGTACAAAGGCGTAATTGAAAAGATTGCTAAAAACCAACCGTCGATTTGTAGCGAGTTCTTTGTAGGTCAAAAACACAGGTATCTGACAACTTGTAATAAACTCTTCAGAATCCTTTAGACTCGTCAAAAACCTCCTTCAAAAAGGTTCACTTTATCATTTAAAAAGTTAATTACTTCGCATCCCGACTGACACAGCGGTGGTCGCAGTACTGTAATTGAAAATAGCTCGCTTTCATCGTTTGAGAGCATTCGAATTGCGTTTTTATGACCTAATTTTTCACATTTCCCTACCCCTCATTTTCGCCGGCATCCTCCTTCGATTTAATATTCCTCTTTATGGTGGAGAATGATTTATTAATGTGGAAGAATGGCGTCTCCGTAACTCCACGCCGCCAACTTATAGCTTGTAATAATGGAACACGTGCGCCAAGATTGAATGATTGAAGGAATATTACCAGGAGCCTTTGACCGGTTACTAAGTGTTTTTTTAGTTGTAAGATCTTTTAAAGTGATGAAATGTTATGGAAGTTAATTGTATTTGTTTTGAATACCTCATTAAAAGCATTAGTTACAATACCATTATAAGTGGACACGGGGTAAGTATTGTAGATAGTTTTGGCAAGACTTTAAATGTATCTAATTTATTACGTAACAAATAACTAAGTAGGGGAGCGAGGGGCTTGTTGTTACAGGGGTAAGTAGTAACAGGCTCTTTTCACCAGGATCTTCAACACTACTAACGTATATCTTTGACTCGATTTAACACATAAACCGCACCACATCATATTGCCATAGCCAGTGTTCCGCCGGTTGGCGCAGTGAGCAAATGTGAGCATTCCCTTCATTTCTGCCAGGTGATATAAAATTGTACTGTCGTAAAATTTTGGTTTGTGTTTTTAAAATTGCCTATTTTCAAATTTTCTACATATTATTTACATTCAAATTTATCTATCTCTGATAATGTGTAACAGTTTTTATGATTGCTAAATTGTTTAAATAGTTATCTTGATAAATGTTATAAATCATACCATGGGGTTAGTTGTAACAAAATCCCGGGGCTTGTTGTAACATGTTACACCATGCATTGTCTGGTATATGGTGAAGCTTACACAGATACAAACAAAAAAGATTGGATAGAGTGTATTAGAAATAAATAATTTAATTACTTACTGTGATTTAAAAGTGCTATTATGATTATAAGTAGTGTTTTACTAAATAAAACTCTTAATTACTTAATTTTTAAGTGTTGATTACAAAAAAGTGTATTTGAGTTGATTTTTGATAAGAATTACATAATACTTACTTTGGAAAGATGTCAATTTTGTTAAAAATAAATAAAGAATAAATGATTAGAGGTATTAATGTCGTATTTTATTGTAGTTACTACTTGCCCCGGTAGACGTTACAACTTGCCCCAAGCACGAGGTAAGTTGTAACACCGCACTTCTTTTAGAAAATAATTGATTGTTAAATAATGACCAATAGTTATGATATTATTTTTACTTGATTTGGTAGAGGAAGAGTTACAGTATCCATCAATCTTTATTTAGTAGAAATTGAATCAATAGATCTCAAGATATACTAGTTTTACTGAAAACTGTTACAACAAGCCCCTCGCTCCCCTAATGCTTAAAGCAACGTCGTAAAATATTCAAGGTACATAACATATTTAAGTTAAGAAACTTGACCTTTGTCTTGCGGACCTTTTAGGAAAATTAGGTCCTTCTAAAGCCAGAAACTCTAAGAAGTAGGCAAAAGATAATTCAAAATAACGAAGGTATGTTCTACGTTGCAAAATACAGAGTTGGATAAAAGCTCAGGCAGGTGAATAAGTAAAATTTTGAGGTCAGCAGAAATCCTGAGATGTATTCATGGGTCCAAGAAATGCATAATTAATTAAATAATGTAGGAACACCCTCTTAAGTGCCATGTAAGAGATCTGGGTCAAAGGATTCGGAGGTTCTTTATTAATTCAGACGTTAATACTGCACTCGCTTTTTTCTAAAAGTTTAAATGGAAAAAGAATTCAATTTGGGAGTTTCATGTCTCCTACGCATGTAATTTTTTCCTGTTATAAATTTTTTTGAAGCGTACTTAGAAGTATTGTACTAAGAAGATTTAAGGCATTTTATGTTTGGAGGAGAATAGTAAAGGTTTTAATATACTCACAATAGTCACAAAGTGAATCAGTAACCATAAAAAGAATAACAAGTGAATGTCCGTATTTTTTTTTAGAATTTTATTGTTCTCTTAGCTATTTACGCTAAGAGAAATCATAAATTGAATAGTTAATAATTGAACAACACATCTTTCATTTTCTGGTTTCAACTTTAATATTTTATATTAAGCCAAAGAATTTTTTTGCTTAGCATGGTTTTTTACGTTTATACTTTATGAAAACAGTACCAAACTAATCAAAGAGCTTATGTTTACGTATCTTAAGAAAGTGTTTATAATCAACCTTAGACTTTAGCTCTCGTAAACCGTATGATGGCTTTTAGCCGCGGCACTTAAAAGAAACCCTCACAAGTGATAAAACTCCTTTCCGGCAGTAAAATCCTCGGATCAGGTGGAAATCCAGCCAGTTATAGGTATCCAACCTACTTAGCACGTCCTAAAGTTGGACTTAAATTGAATAGAGAATAGGTTCTTGAGATGTGAGTCCGGAAACTCTGGTTAAACTCAACTTGAGGTCGTAAGTTTTCGTACGAACTCGTTAATGCTCGTGCTTGGTACTAAAGTGTCAATGGCTTTCACCTCCAATAGCTGATGATATAGGATCAAAGTTGGAGGTAGTGTCCTCAATATGCAAGTTAGAAGCTGGATTTAGTAAAGTCACCATACTGTCATTGGGGATCAAAGAAGGCTTTTGGTATCGTTCATGAAGATAGATATTGTAAAGGTCATCCTTTAAACTGTTCTATTACAGTTAAGGTGAACATGATATAATTAATAAAAAAAAAATGTTTTAATCCAGAAACGATCATCACAACCAAGATTTATCTAATATGACATTTACTAAACTAAATACTGTCAAGAAAATAATTTATTTATCTTTATATCTTTCGAATACTACAACTAGTTCTATCCGATTAGCAAACAACTTACCATTTACAAGTTAGTTCTGAATTCGCAAGTTGCAATCAGACGTTAGTTAAGAATTACGCTAGTGACTATGTACATAAATGGTTTTCAATTAACACGTCACAAATCAAATGTTCTGAGGCCACACTATTCAACATAACACAAAACTACTTAGTTCTACTTAAAAAGGCTTTCATATATCGAAAAAATCTCCAAAAAATAACTGAAAAAAAAACTTCTACTAAACTAAAACACCTCTAATATTCGTATTCCCTTAGCTAGCTTATCTAATATTTCCCCGGCCCTCGTAAATAAACAGTGGCGCATCAATAATACTCCAGACTAAACAGTATCAGGGCTGGAGACATAAAACCCAGGTGTACGGAACACCCGAAGCTGCGACGACTCGAATGCGTAGATATAGCGATAGACCGACACACAGGGTGCAGCGTAGCGTTTGTTTTAATTCACTAATTTACACCTTTTAGTAATTGTATTTTAAAAAGAAACTGGTATTAAATACAGTATGAAGTAGTTTTTTTAAAGCAAAAGAAAGTAAAATCTAGTGTTATTAAGGTTATTATTATAAGTAAATATTGTAGTTTAAGTGTTTAGAACAACTTGCTTGAAAATAATTATTGAAAGAATGGTAGCCTATAATATAATATATTAATGTAAACTGTTTTAAATACGACCATTAGAATGTTATCATTCGAACATTATACTCATATCACCTAATTAATAAACATAGATAAAACAAGTGTTAGTTTTATCACGTTCTGTCTCTGTTATCAAAGATGGCACAAATCATTAAAAGAGACAAAACATGACTTTTAATCCAGGCTTAAATTGCGTTTATTTATTACATAAAACGGGGGATGCAGTTCATAAAGTCAGTTTAAACAATGCTGATTATAAGCGTCGTAGGTAAGACTTAGTTAATTCGTCAAGTCTTAAATTAATAGTGTTCCCTGTTGGTAAGGTTTATATGAACGACTTAAAAACCGTATTAGTAAAGAGATCCTTTGTATTTATGACAAAACCAAAACATTAAATTTAATTATATGCCTTAAGTGTGCTTAAATGAAAGGCCTTTAGTATCTTGTTTATAACTAATGAAAAATATATAAATAAAAATAAACTAACAACAAGCTACAATATTCAAGTTTACAGTTGGCATTAATTAAGCCACGTTATAATATCGGCTTACAAGCTTAGAAAAAGCCAATTAAAACCGTATTAGCTTTCAATTTAATCTACACAATTACTAGACTAATTGCTCCAATTAAGTATCATTCTCAAAGCTAAGGCTTCGAAACTTAATCCGCTAGAGTCTGTGTGTCTATTTTACAATAAATCCCACACTGCTTTCAAACTGTGGTACTATGTACTTGTAATGGAGCACAGTGCATCTGTCGCCAGATTAATAGCGTGCGCGTGCCCATCCCGGGACCGGCACACTTAAAACTACCCTCATATACCGGTATTGAGATGTTTTAATAGATTGGACGGACGAAAATATTAACAAACCGAAAAGGTTCTCACAGATAGGCTGGTACGGGTAAGCTGTTACGGAAAATTTTAATATTTCCAACGCTCAATTTTATGTAGAAACGACTAAATGCTTTTCCAGACTTTTCCGATAGAGGCTGGAAAGTAGAATCGAAAAGTTTTATACTGCAAATGATATTAAGTATTTATTAACGTACAGCCTAGGCTAAACTGCAGTTTGCCTAATTTTAATTGGTATTGTATTTTTTAGAATAAACAAAACAGAAATAATGCAACAAAGACAAAACACATTCTTTCTAGACGCTATTAAGTTTAAACGGCATTTCGCAGTCACAATATAGTGCGCATAAATCTCCCTAGCCAGCCCAACTCTCACAAAAATCCGATACTTGCTTCAACAAGCTAAGTGCTATGCTGCAGGGAGCCGTAACTAGTCTGAGATTCAAGTAGCTATTATTATATCGCCGCGGGCCGACACGGCGCCATCTGTCAGTGCTTTATCTCGGTAATTGCGGTCCTAAACTTTGGCAGCTCCTCTTTATGGCTACAAGTCCCGAGTTCATTCTGTTTTAAAGAAACTTTCAATCCCGAGACGATAGTTTTCTGAGAGCGCGCTTACACAACGCGGCTTCTTAACGATTCTCAACGACTATGTAAAGCCGTGCTGAACCAGCGGGGAAAAGTTACAATCGTCTAGTCTAAAACCTTTATATGACCGACTCAATAAATTCCCGTAAAAGTTATATCCCCACGAAGTTTCTATTTAATTGATTCCCCGGGCTAATGGCGCTTTCATGTTTGACAAAAACCGATTGTACGATTGTTACTTTAATCTTATATTTCTATTCTTGAGGAATCCTCGGGGTCTTCATTAGTCATTCTTTAGAAGAAGATAAAATGATTTATTAACTGAGGGGACTTTTTTCAGAGTCCGTAACTCGATTGATGTGCGTTCTATGCAAATGACAAGAGGTTTTATCGAAGACGATGCTCGAGTGTACGGAGAGAAAATATGGCCTGTAAAGTGATTTAGGAGAGTTTATAATGAATTATTTCGATACCTATTCTAAAAGGTAAAGAAAGGACTCTGAATACAAATGGGGAAATCGGCAGTTGTAAAGTGTTTATAAATTGGCATTATGTTTTTAAAACCTTCTTTTTTATAAGATAAAGTTTTGTTTCATAAACAGTTATACCTATATAAGTAGTTTGTGCATCTCAAATCAAGTATTGTTTTACTTTCTGGGCAGTCTTATTACTTGTAAACAATTTTTGTAATAATAACATTTTTATTATTTTATTTATTATCTATAATTTATTTCAGTTTGTCAATGTTGGACTTGACACTTTTATATTAACAACTAAAAATACAACACCTATATCCGAAAACTTTGCACCAAAGTAACTTTACTTAAAAAGGGTCAACAGGAGTAAGTACAGTCAGCAGCATAAATATATAATGTATCAGAGTCGACAATTAAATGTTAGTTGCAAAGTTTCAATTTTATTTTAGCATATACAGTTATCAAATTATTGTCACCAGTCTAAGAATCATATATATCTGTGGGTTGAAAATGTCCAATTACATCGTATCTTTTAAAGTAGTCTGTATTATATAGGCTGGCTAACATTCTCTGGTATCTAAGCGCCCAGAATAGTCAAAAATATCTTCGGTTACATGGTACAAGCAATTTTAAGTCTTTCGCCATAAGGTTTATAATTAATCATCATTGCAAAGATTGATCAACACATGTCCATAAGCTAGTAGTGTAGCCATAACATGTGGAATCTTACAAAAATCGTGTAAAACTTGACTACAAAAATAAAACGTGACAGGAAAAGTGCCCTTAATCAAAAGAAAAACGTATATTATGTATTAATGTACTATTTTTGTAGTAGCCCTAAAAAATGTATTAAATTTTATTTACATGAAGAAAACGTAATTACGTATATTGTGTTAGTTATTTAATAAAAATAAAACATGAATTATAAACCAAACTAAAACCCTTTACTTAATTAAAAAAAAATAGAACTTAGAATTAAAATCTTGTGTAGGTATCCTCCTTCTGCATCGATGACATCTAGAAGTACAGCATTGTGACAGAAATCAACACCTCGCAGGGAATCCCATATTTGCATGACATGCGTACCTACGCAATGATTCCTAAGTTCAGGATTAATGGTGATCATCGATGATGATAGAATTTTACAAATATTCTAGAACTATATCTATACTAATATTATAAAGCTGAAGAGTTTGTTTGTTTGAACGCGCTAATCTCAGGAACTACTGGTTCGAATTTATAAATTATTTTTATGTTGAATAGACCATTTATCGAGGCAGGCTTTAGGCTATATAACATCACGCTGCAACTATTAAGAGCGAAGAAATAATGGAAAATGTGGAAAAAACGGGGAAAATTATTCATCCTTGAGGGCTTCCGTTGCGTGCGCTGCGAAAACGGTTCTAGATACCAAAACATATGTATGAAAAAATTAAGGGAACTTTTTACCGCGGGAAAACTTCGCATTCCCACGGGAAACCTACTTCTACGCGAACGGAGTCGCGAGCGGCCACTAGTTATCTATGTTTATAGATTCCAAAGTGGTTTTTCGATAAGTTCTATCTACTAGTTGAAAATAATTATTTCTAATCTGAAGATTTTCATTGCGTAGTTATGTCATATTGACATACAATAAAAAACATATTATATGACAATGTATGTCACTGGTCAAGTTAATTACCTATACATAAATAGAGAAAGAAATAGGTTTGTCGGTTCATTTTATCAATAATTAAATAATTTATTTTTTTCTTTACATATTTCTTAACTAAACATTAATTATTTCATACATACAAACAGAAAATATAAAGAAAAGAAAATTTAAAATGACACAGAAACGAGAGAAGTGATCTTTTTTTTGTTGGTTATTATTATTTTACACTAGATTTTATAAGTTAGGTATTATTGGTGTTATTTATTCGCCTTCTTTGACTCAATCCCTTATTCAATGAGATCGGTGAATTCGTTTAATGTTAATGTAGGTATACGTTTTTTTACGTAGGCACTACCGCTTGACACTACTAGTTAGTTGTGCCATGGGAGATTTTTACCTCCCATTATACTATCGGCATTTTCCAGTAGGTAGTGTAATTTCAGATAAAACCGCGGGCGGGGCTTTCTTTCAAAAAACTATTTTCTTACGACTTTAATTATAAAATAGAATTCAGATCTAAACTAAAGCCACGTCAATGACGTCATGCACAAAAAGAAACAGATAAATAAAAATGATTACTGTGACTTAAGTCATAGAGTTTATTTTTCTTAAGCGCGAAGATATTTATGAAAAATTAAATGCTTAGATACCAATGAATAGTGTCTATGCCAACATAATATTAAACATCTTGTTGCGTTATATAAAATTGCAAATTATTGCGATGATATTATGTCAACTTTGTTTGGTTACGATGATATGGTTATTATGACACTAACATAAAATTGAATTTTTCACCCAAAGATATTTTTGACTACCTTGTCTTATAATATTTTTATGCTTTTGACTGTACAGTCAGCAGCATAAATATATAATGTATCAGAGTCGACAATTAAATGTTAGTTGCAAAGTTTCAATTTTATTTTAGCATATACAGTTATCAAATTATTGTCACCAGTCTAAGAATCATATATATCTGTGGGTTGAAAATGTCCAATTACATCGTATCTTTTAAAGTAGTCTGTATTATATAGGCTGGCTAACATTCTCTGGTATCTAAGCGCCCAGAATAGTCAAAAATATCTTCGGTTACATGGTACAAGCAATTTTAAGTCTTTCGCCATAAGGTTTATAATTAATCATCATTGCAAAGATTGATCAACACATGTCCATAAGCTAGTAGTGTAGCCATAACATGTGGAATCTTACAAAAATCGTGTAAAACTTGACTACAAAAATAAAACGTGACAGGAAAAGTGCCCTTAATCAAAAGAAAAACGTATATTATGTATTAATGTACTATTTTTGTAGTAGCCCTAAAAAATGTATTAAATTTTATTTACATGAAGAAAACGTAATTACGTATATTGTGTTAGTTATTTAATAAAAATAAAACATGAATTATAAACCAAACTAAAACCCTTTACTTAATTTAAAAAAATAGAACTTAGAATTAAAATCTTGTGTAGGTATCCTCCTTCTGCATCGATGACATCTAGAAGTACAGCATTGTGACAGAAATCAACACCTCGCAGGGAATCCCATATTTGCATGACATGCGTACCTACGCAATAATTCCTAAGTTCAGGATTAATGGTGATCATCGATGATGATAGAATTTTACAAATATTCTAGAACTATATCTATACTAATATTATAAAGCTGAAGAGTTTGTTTGTTTGAACGCGCTAATCTCAGGAACTACTGGTTCGAATTTATAAATTATTTTTATGTTGAATAGACCATTTATCGAGGCAGGCTTTAGGCTATATAACATCACGCTGCAACTATTAAGAGCGAAGAAATAATGGAAAATGTGGAAAAAACGGGGAAAATTATTCATCCTTGAGGGCTTCCGTTGCGTGCGCTGCGAAAACGGTTCTAGATACCAAAACATATGTATGAAAAAATTAAGGGAACTTTTTACCGCGGGAAAACTTCGCATTCCCACGGGAAACCTACTTCTACGCGAACGGAGTCGCGAGCGGCCACTAGTTATCTATGTTTATAGATTCCAAAGTGGTTTTTCGATAAGTTCTATCTACTAGTTGAAAATAATTATTTCTAATCTGAAGATTTTCATTGCGTAGTTATGTCATATTGACATACAATAAAAAACATATTATATGACAATGTATGTCACTGGTCAAGTTAATTACCTATACATAAATAGAGAAAGAAATAGGTTTGTCGGTTCATTTTATCAATAATTAAATAATTTATTTTTTTCTTTACATATTTCTTAACTAAACATTAATTATTTCATACATACAAACAGAAAATATAAAGAAAAGAAAATTTAAAATGACACAGAAACGAGAGAAGTGATCTTTTTTTTGTTGGTTATTATTATTTTACACTAGATTTTATAAGTTAGGTATTATTGGTGTTATTTATTCGCCTTCTTTGACTCAATCCCTTATTCAATGAGATCGGTGAATTCGTTTAATGTTAATGTAGGTATACGTTTTTTTACGTAGGCACTACCGCTTGACACTACTAGTTAGTTGTGCCATGGGAGATTTTTACCTCCCATTATACTATCGGCATTTTCCAGTAGGTAGTGTAATTTCAGATAAAACCGCGGGCGGGGCTTTCTTTCAAAAAACTATTTTCTTACGACTTTAATTATAAAATAGAATTCAGATCTAAACTAAAGCCACGTCAATGACGTCATGCACAAAAAGAAACAGATAAATAAAAATGATTACTGTGACTTAAGTCATAGAGTTTATTTTTCTTAAGCGCGAAGATATTTATGAAAAATTAAATGCTTAGATACCAATGAATAGTGTCTATGCCAACATAATATTAAACATCTTGTTGCGTTATATAAAATTGCAAATTATTGCGATGATATTATGTCAACTTTGTTTGGTTACGATGATATGGTTATTATGACACTAACATAAAATTGAATTTTTCACCCAAAGATATTTTTGACTACCTTGTCTTATAATATTTTTATGCTTTTGACTGTACGTAGTCGTTTCACTACACATGAACATTTACTTAGGTCGAGAGACAGTCCGCGACTAATGAAAAGATAACAACTGCTCTAACAACTCACTACCCACCCTCCTGAAACACAACTTTAACCAAACCCTGTCCTTATTTTTCCATTTCAAAACACAAATGGGTTTCTCATTTAAGTCCGTGTCTGTTATTTTGTAACCTAATCTTTATTACATTTTGTATACGTAATGAAGTTGGGGCAATGTGAGACGGTGTGTTTACTTACCATTTAGCGGTAAGGAGGTATTTACGGAAAGTATGGAAACATTTTAATTTGAAGGTTGGGTTGACAATTACGTTCTTATCATTAAAATGTGCCTAATGACAAAAGTTATGATGATAATACAAATGTCGAAGTATTCAGAGTGGAGATAAATTTATGTGATGTCTGTTCATTCATTATAGTATCAAAATATAGGTTTATAGATAACTTTACGAGAGCTTAAAAATAAATAAATAAATATAGTATTTAATAGTTCTTCACACCAACTGTATTTTCCTAACCTTATAATGACAAGAACACTTTGTTACAACTAAATACGAGCCAATTCTAAAATCAATAGAGACAACATTTCCAACCGACAATTACAAAAACAATATGCGTAATCGATTCTCTCCACCAAAGTTTAAAATTGGAAACAGATTCCCGGCCACAATCACTATTGACAATATTTGCATACCCGCCGCCACACCATGTAAATATTCCTTGTCTGTGGTAGCTCCCAGCTTAATCTCTTGATCGAATGCAACCTGACTGAACTGATAACAGCGACTGCTGCGGGCTTAAAAATAAATAACATTTCATAAAATTTTATGCATGGCCAGGAACACGAACTCTCCATTACAAAGGTTTTTTACTGATATATTCATTTAAACACATTATTCATTCAACGAATCAGAGATCCATCCATTAATAGAGCACACCTCCAGTTCAACGTACTTACCTAATTATTCTCTTGGATAAATGTTGGCAACCCCGCAGACGGTTATAAATCGTACCCACGGGTCCAATTGAAAGTGTTGCCATTTTATTTTATCCTCAACGTGTTTATTTTATTCCATGTAAAACGTTAAACGTTAATCGGGAACACTCTGTTTTGTTATCTAAACGCTTTTATGCTCATTGTGTGGTTGAATCGCCTGTTAAGGGATTAAAGTCTATAGATATGTGTTGGGTTAAGCTTTTTTGTAATGGTTATGATGTTTATTTGCTGGAGAATATAAAACCAACGATGTTCCTAAAGTAATGTAAATTAGCAAAAGCAGATTGTAGTTCAGTCAGAAAGTTTAATTAGTCTAATCTAACTTATTTACTACCTAACTAAACTACCTAACTAAAAGTGTAATCATAAAAATTATAAAAAAAAATGTTAAGTGAAATAAACCTTACTGGGATGACTAATTTAAATCTTAGCTAAGTTATTTTCATCTCATACGTAAAATCTCCATACATTAAGGAAGCACCATGTCGCGATTCTGTACGAAGCAGAGATAGGACCTAAAGGGTAATTTGATTATGCAAATGTACTGCGGAACAAGGATTTAAATCTATAAATATACCACACTTTGCGAACACATTGGCCGAATGAAAAATATTATAAACAGCAATAGGAAGTTGCGACTAACTCCTTGAAATAAGTTCGGTTAGTCTTTTGAACATAGGCAAAGCGATTAAAAGTAATTAAAGAAAATATATCTGGAAAACTGAGGAAGTTTCATGTAGATTTTCTGTTTACTTGTAGCTCATTTAAATATAAACAAAAATTAATACGAGCTTTCAAGTTGTATTTGTGAAAAGTAATTAAATACAGAACAAATCCGTTTTTAACTTTGTTTGTGTAATTTAATAGGAGTTGGCAGATAAACACAAACGCGTAGGCATACTGACTTTGTTTTAAGATCAAAATTAGACATTATTTATAAAATAAAAACATAATCTGATATCTTCACCTGTATTCCAAAGATCAATACCGATCCAGTATATATTATACAAATTACAATATTATCGAAACACGAGGACAAAGCTTTAATTAATGATGACATTAACATGCTAATAAAATTCATATTGTGTCTGGTAGATTGCACAGAATTGCAGTGGAAACCCGATAATGAAGCGCGGTCGGGCAGGTGAATATGTTTACATGATAATCTGCGATCAGTTCACTGCAGATTTTTAATAGAATTGGGCTTTAATCAAGAACTTTAAATTATGTAGTAAAAGCTATATTTTTAGGTAAGGTATTTTTGAAATTTATGGTATTGTCTGTTTACCTTGGATAAGTCTCTGAACAACCACTGCACTACCGAGGCCATCAAACACTCTTTTAGTTCTTAAAAAAAACTTATTACTTTTATTGCTAAATATTCTTGATTAGAATAAGTTGTAATTTAATTGTAATAAAAAGAAGGAACCTGGTTAGAAAAAGGCATGAAGGTAAGAACATTGTATTAAGCGTTTCAATTTTAATCGCCTTATTCCTAAGGACTTTGTAATTTGAATAATAAAATAGGTTTATTCTAAGGCCCAATTGCAGAGAACGTTTTAACCTCGGGTTAGCTTCGGGTGAGCTAAGTCAGGTTTAAATGGCTCCACCATCGATTGTAACTACTTTTTATTCGATTGTATCGACAATGGCGCCATTTAAATCTGAGTTAGCTAACCCGAGGTTAAAACGTTTTTCTGCAAGTGGGCCTAACTCAATTTTATATGACAACTGTCACGTCAACAAGTCGTATTTATCGCCAAAAAAAGGGTATGTCTGAGCATAAAACACTACACCTACCTTTTATCTAGAAAAATACATAATTTGATTAGAGGATAAATCCTTAAATTATAAACGTTCAACATAACATTTTACTGTCACCCAAAACTGTGGCCAACTGAATAAAGCAAATATATTCAAAGCCTGCGACGAGAATATCATCTTTGCTCCCGCACGTAACATAGTTTCACGGTTCGCTATTTATTTTATTAGTCGCTACGCTTCAATCCTGTTACAAGGAAGCATTTCCACTTATGTCGAAAAATTGCAATATGTTACGCTCGCTACGCTCTCTCCGCTCCTTACGATGAGTATATCTGAAGGCTTAGACGGAATGTAATAACACAGATGGCTACGTTTCACCATAATGTAATAATTTGGAATCTCGAAATGCCAACGCAAGCTATTTTCTGGGCATTGTAGACAACGGAACGGTGCCACGAATGAAAATACCGGTTTTTTATTGTGTGTTGTCAGGTATACAAAGTGAATAACATTAAACGTCATGTGTTATGTTTGAAATGTGCGGTATTTGATGCAAACAAAAGTGGGATTGAGATGAAAAATCTACAGAAAAAAATAAGACGGAAACGAGGTATTTTATTAATAAACAATTCGTTGTAGCTATTTTCTATGATTATAAAAAAGCGTTCGATACTATAGAATCGGAAACACTACTAAACGCTATGGACGAGTGCGGTGTGGGACAGCCATTGAATCACTGGTTTGGTGACTACCTCACGGCGCGATCTTTTCGTGTGAAGGTGAGTGATACGTTCAGTGAGATGAAGGATGTCAGGTACGGAGTGCCGCAGGGCTCTGGCTGTGGGCCGATCTGCTATTTAGTACACGTGAATAGCTTATGCAACGTGCTTAAGTACAGTTCGGCTCATATGTTTGCGGACGATCTGTGCACATTGCGCGCCGGAACCGACCTTGCAGAGACGTGTCGCTTAGTCCAACATGACATAGATGCAGTCGTTAAATGCTCGCACGATAACGGAATCACACTAAACTCTAATAAAACTAAACTTTTAATAATTCAATCTCCTTATTTGCGTATTTCTGACCGCTCACCTGATTTGTACACTCATAGTTACTCATGTCTTCATAGCAAAAAAGCAAACTGCCAATGTAAACCAATTGAAAGAGTAGATTGTGTAACTTACCTCGGTGTTAAAGTTGACGCAGATTTCTCATGGTCCCACCATGTAGAGTATATATGTAATAAGTTAAAAATACTCCTAGGAAAATTCTATCACTTAAGTTTTAAAGTTCCTACTACTACATTAAAATGCCTGTATTTCTCTTTGATAGATTCAGTGTTGGGTTACGCTCTTGATAGCTATGGTCTCACATTTAAATCATATATTAATAAGCTTGAAGCACTTCAAATTAGATTTTTAAAATTATTAGTAAATAAAAAAACTAAAGCTAATTGTAAAGGTGACTATAATAAATTATTTAAAATTTGTAAAATTCTTCCAGTTAGTCTTAAACACAAGTATCTGTTGGCAATTAATAACCATGGCTCTCGGGAGCGTGACCTAACGCTGCTTAAACATAACCATTGTACAAGGTCGAGGACCTTGGGTAAGTTTGAGGTGCCTAGGGTTAATAACTATTTCGGTGATAGAACTTTAAAAAAACGTATCCCCTACTTCCTCAATAGCTTGCCTGAGGAATTTCGACATGAAAGTGTAAAAAGTAATTTTAAAAGAAAACTTAAGAAACACTTATTAGCTACCTTAGACAGTAATAGTGTGTAAATAACTAGTTTATAAATAAACTTTTTATATGAGACTCACAGATCCCACAGACAAACTGTGTAAACAGTTTTGTGGGACTTTAGCTAAGTACCTACTGTATTTAAATGTTTAATAAATAATAAATAAATAAATATTGATCATCTCAATAATTCCCGAAATCAATTACAATTATTGTTTTAAAATCACGCCGTAAATATGTAAAATTTGCTGCAAAATGAATGAGTAGAGAACTTCGTTACATCCCAATATAAATAACCCAATTTTAAAACGATCAATATGATTGGTCTGGGAATCAAAAGCTGTTTAAGCTGAAATACCTTTATACGTTAGTAAGTAAGTGACCACTTACTACTGTGCTAATTTCGGTCGCTTGCCATTTATGAAATAGTTAGTAAGTACTCATTAAAATTGAGTGTTGGTTTCGCATCTCTTGCTTATACTTTCCTAATTCGGAAAACCAGTTTTCAAAATCGTTTAGACTTTGTCAAGGTTATTCGGAGAACAAGAAAGAAACAAGTAATTATTTTAAAGTCAGGCTGTAAATGATATGCCGTTATACCTACCTACATCAAGCAACTATAAAATTTAAACTGTTGGTTACAAACATGCAGCAATTAATTTTGTTATAAGATAATTTAATTCAGCATTGCATTTGCAAACTAATTAAGTGGATGACTATCTTTGTAGACGAAATTCATATACGTTAGAGTTTTGGATAAATATTATCTTTTTATTAGACTTACGCTATACATATTTTTAGTGTGGTTAATTATTCATCAAATCAGTTACCAAACCATTATTTTAAATTCAAAACAAACCATCCAATTAATGACTACATTTTATTGGTATTTTACAAACAAAAATACTGAATTGTTTAAAATATTTTTCAGACAGTTTTATTAAAGTGCATTAACACAAGTATTTGCTTTATGTGTTGAAAAACTACAATGTTCGAAAGTAAATAACATAGAAATTCGACCGTTTTTTAAAAACTCATAAATCTATGATATAAATGATACAAAAAAGTATTAAATCTGATGGTTATGAAGGCTACCTTTGTCGTTGAAGTATCGCAAAAAAATATCCTCAATGTTGACATATTGCATTTTGTATACAGGCTTGTATATTAACTTGAATTTTTAAAATTGAATATCTAAACTTTATTTTACGATAGTTATATTAAAACTCTAGAAAACATCTTTACTCCACATTTTAGTTCAAACCTTATTAGATTAAAAACTTTCCTTTTCAAAATATTATTTAAATACTAAATCGAAACTAAAAAACCGAATTTGTAAAACCCATCCCAAGCTTTACAAAATCCCCACCAGAAATCACACTCATCAACACCATCACACCGAAATCCAAATCGCTTACGAATTTCATTTGACGCGATCCATCGAAATTGTTTCTCTCAACTCTCAGCACAGCTCGTTGATAAACTCCACATATTACCGGGGTTTATTTTGGTCCTGCCTTTCAATAGTGATGGTACCGTGGATGGTACCAGTCGATAATGTTGTCGGAATGCATAGAATAGGCCATTTTGCGAGGCATTCTGCCCGCCCGCTGTGATCCGCAAGAATGTGCTAATAAAGTTGAGCCGTGGAGATTGAACCAATATTGAACGGCGTACTTGAATAACGGTTTGTAATGAAGGTTGGGAGGCAGCGATGATGATTTACTCAAAATAACGTACCTAGCTAAACGTGCGTGCGTAATCTTATTTAAAAACTTCGAAATAGATTAGTTATTGTAAATACTATAAAAAAATAAAGTCAAATACTTTATGAAATAAATAAGCGTGTTTACTAAATTTCAGCTCAATCAATGATAGGAAAGCTAATCAAATTTAACTTGCAAGATTCCACCCATGCATACATTGCTAGGGTAAAAAATCCGTGCAATGTTTATTAGTAGCTTACTTCATATAATAAAGAAAAAAAATATGTAACAAATCAACTTATAACCCACTTACTGTTCTAGAAAAATATAGAAAAACCATTCACATCAAAAATACATAAGCCAATCAGTAAAGTGAATTTGATTTTCCTGCGTAGTACCTATACGTAGAAATAACCAATATTTGTATTAGTAGAACAGGCAAACTAAATTAGTTAATCAATTTATGTTACCTTCTATCTATAATTTGTTTTACACTTACTCATTTATCTGATTGCGTCACAACGAATTTTAGGAGTTTTGTGCCAAATAATGTAGGTAAAGTATTTCTACCTTGGCAGCAAAAGTCGTCCCATGGGGGGAATGCCGTTACTGCCACTGCCACTCGGGTAGCTGAGTGCAGTTGATTTTACAAAATGCAGGAAAATGCTGTTGAATTTCCTCTGATTTCTACAGGTACGACTTAAATAGGAATAGGTAGGTATATACGAACAAATTTTTTATTTTTATTTTTAAATTTATTTAAACCATTGATGCAGGAAGAAAATGTTATTGTGTTTCCAAACACTCATTGACTGCAAAATGTTTAACGTTAAATTATTGAAGATATCATTAGCACATAGTAAAGTCAATGAGAGTCAGGAGCTTAAAATATTTTATTTTTTCCAAAGAGCCGTATCAGTATTTAAACTCAGAATCTTGTTTGTAACGAGGTGATCTTTAGTTCCTTCACGAGAGAATAGCTACGTGACTATTGTTTTGGCATGATTCTACGATGCCATTTTGAAAATCCGCCACCCCCTAACGATTTTTATTTTGATTTTTCCTGTAACGCACGTTTTATCCTGCCCCTGATTTTATTGGCAGTTATAATACATTTTATTGCTGAAATTAAGACGCGAATGTTGTCTAAAGCACCTAAAGTTATGGCACTACGCTTTTATAACTTGGATTGCGGAATAAAACGTCTTAGTAATTTGGTCAGGAGATAATTGAAGGATTTTATGGATTATGGTACGGTTGGCAATATATTTAAAATACAGAGCGATTTAAAGCCTTACTTTGTAGGCTTCATAGTCCAAATATAAAGTTTGTTTTTAATTTAAATTTATTTTTTAAGTTTTAGTAACATATACATATACATACATATGTGCTAACTTCTAACAAACTCCATGGATTTAGATAGAACAGCTTCGTAAGGTAATGTTTGTCAATTAGGTTCTTAGAAAATTAACATTAATTATATTGCCTCTAGCACCCAATCTTATTTTACATGCTAACTAATGAGAAATTTAGTAAAATATATTTAGTAAAATCTTAATTTAGTAATAACGTAGCTTTGACGTTGATTGAAGCATGATAATTAATTTATTTATGAAGATTTTGTATATTTTTTGTTGTAACTCAATCTTCATTTCCTTTGTCAAATGTTATTTCATAAGATTACTAGTTAACGCTACCTAAATAAATTAAGGAGAAATTTTGAATTTTAATGAACAGTATTTTTTTGTGTATTTATTCTTTGTTTAAAATGAAAGTATATTTTTATTTTTTTATATTTTTTTATATATATATATATATAAATTGAATCTTAATACAAACACGATAGGTATCAAGATATTTTTAATGTAATCGTTCATATGAAATATCTTTAGGTCCCATAAAAAATGCAAATCAAGTTCATGTACCTACATTTGAAACTACCCTCATCTCCAAAGAGTTTAATCTCATAATCACTACACAAATGGCCGTAGCTCTTAACATTAATTTTAAACAGCTCTTAAACAAGCAGCACTTTAAGCTAGACCGTCTAGTAGTTAACAATACCCTCATAATAATAATTTACTTTAATTACTTCACGAATGCAAACTGCACTTAACTTAGCTTAAGACAAGCTTCTGTATGTGGATTCAGTAACTACTTACTACTTAGTTGTAACTCATTACAGATTCTAACTTCTGTTAATATTTATAGCAAAACTACACAAATTATTAGTTAAGTCGCTTAAAAAAAAATAATGACCATAAAAATAACCGTTCACAAATATTTCGCTCTACATTCAATTTCATCGAACATTCGAGACTGTGCTATATAACTTTGCTCACACGCATTTTTGGGAGGCTTCAAAAAATAATTTCCTCTATTACCTCACGTGGCTGCACGCCCCAACATCTATTTGATCTCTCCCTCAGGGCATTTTGTATTAGGCTATTCCATAGTGACATGGGTCTATCGGCAGACTATTTTGTATTCGAATACCGGCTATAGGTTTTTCCACTTTGCTCCTTTGATGGGTCAATTTCGGTTTTATATTGGATTTAAAATTTGTCTCGAATGTATCAAAGAGTTTCATACAGATACGTAAATTTGGAAAAGAGGAAACCGTAATAGGAGTATGTAGATATTGCTTTTTCTTTATTTTAAGACAATAGCTTTTAGAAAAAAAATGTTCAAATCATTTTTGAAATGGTCATAAGTAGTTTTTTGTTACATACAAACTTTTAGGTTGGTCAGCTTGCTATATTTAAAGTTTACGTATATTTTAAGAGTTTCGGCTTGAAATTGATGACAGTAAAGACTTATTATCCAGCTACAGAAGTGGAATAATTACATGTAATAGAAGAACTTATCCGCGATGTCGGTCCTCAACTGCTAGGCACTGGTCTTTTCGAATAAGAAAGATTGTAAAAGTGTTGCCAAGCTTTAGCACGCAAAATAAAACACTATCGTCCTTTAACTAATTTCCTAGACATGTTTTACGATGACGATGAGATTCATTATACTTGATAATTTCGGTACCTAACATTAGGTACTGTTAGTATGTACTTACTTAAATTTTATGTATGGAAAAACAAGACAATATTTTTAAAAAAGACTTAAATTAAAGATGACGTCATCCAATAATGTATCATAAGAATACAACACTAAGCAATCACCGCTTCCTATCTATATCTGCTATTAGTTACAGACTTTAGTATTTCATTCATATGAGTAATTAATGAAACAGTAGCAAGTAGAAGATGACAATTCGTTTATGTCACAGTCATTACGTGTCCTCTTAGCTGCCGGAAGTATATGCCACCACACAGATTAGGTATAGCTATTCTACAACCATTTTTAGAAGATTGTTGGTACCAACATGAAAACAAAGTTATTTTAAAACGGTTTGATAGCTAGTTATAATGAAACCTTTGCTGAAGGTTTTGTAACAATTATATTAATTGGTTTGTTCGGGATGGATGTGGAAAATCTCCAAAAAAATAGGCAAAGCGACAATATATTTTTAGTAATTTTTCCTTATGGAGATCTTTTCAAAGAGATTTATGGCGTTGCAAATTTTTAATTGTATAAGAACGCAACATTTTACGATATTTTTAGCAAAGCGCTAACAGCCATCATTATAAATTAAAGATTTTAGTCCGCACTTTATTTGCCCACTTACCGAGCTTGTACTTTATTATTCATAAATTATTTCCAACTCGCCCAATGGTTCATTACTCATTTAGCAGCCTTAATATTATATCTTTTTAATTGCACGTTCTAAATTTAAAGATCCATAAAATGGCCGCTGGGAACTATGTACCGCGGTTTTTGTGTTGCCAACCGAAATAAAAGTAATCCGTGGAGTTAATTTATTGTGGGTAAAGTTTATTTGTCAGTTTACGAGAGCAGTTAAACTAGGGCTGCAATAAAACCTAAAGTTTCAGTTACAGTTAGGTCGTGACTGCCGCTGATTAAAATGCAAATTCTGAATATTATTAGACCACTCGGCTTTTAGGTCGAATATTTTAGGTCCATTCCTTTACATGTATATGACCTATATATACCTAGTCATGATTATTGTTAGGAATGCGCTTTATGGCTGCCGGGTTTTTATAATTGTATAGTTTGATTTATTCATTTAATAAAATTAAATAATAAGTTTATACTTATAATTTGTACGAAATTATCATATCCGTTCTAAGTAATAATATAAAAGCAAAATTATAAATAGTTTATAAATAAGTAGTTCCATTAGTTTAGTGTAGGTACCTCGTTTCTTAGATTGCGGTGATAAGTGTGTGTATGTGTGTGAAAAGTCATTTAAATTATGTTCATTAATTGAAGTTACTACGCTATCACGATTTTAAAATCATTATCATCATTTCCCTTACATTTCCCTTACATTTCCCATTCAAGTGCACGATCGGGTGATGTCCGATATAATTTGTAACTTGACTGAAATAAAAAAATTGACAAACACAAAACTTTTAACTGTAGCCTATCCCGACACTAAAACTTTACAATTATACCTCTCCAGAACTAAGTTACATCAGGAAGATAAACTTAGTAAGTACATCCATCCATATAACCTTACAAAGTAAGGTAAAACCCAGAGAGCGTTTACCACCTGATTCAAGCTTAAATGATTCACTTTTAAAAACTTAATACGTGCAACTTTTAAGTATTAAAATCTATTCAATACGAAAACTAAAGAGCCTTTTACTATTCTGTTGAAATCAAATGGAGTTTTAGTTCGGGATGTTTAACTTTAAAGTAAGCACTCGTTGGAATAAAGTTTACAGCATTGTATAAGTACCTACTGAATGCATAAGAGAATAAGATCGTCTGCCAATGCGACTGAATGTTATGAGCACTAAAGTCTAGAAAATTCTTGTTCTTTAAATTCTTTACGTCAAGTTTTTTACCTACTTGCTAGAACTATCTTTTAATGACCTATGTGGCGCAGCGGTATGTATGGTTGATGGGTCGGAGTTCTTTGGTAAAAAATGTTTTTCAAAATTGTCTCATGTCTGGTGACTAGGTTTTGCGGTAGGTACTTGTATTAAATGTTACTGCACTAACTAAGGGTTACATAGTTGTTGTGAAAGACTAGAGATTTAATAATTTATTAACAGACTCGAACAATACCTTATTTGTCACATACAAAAAACTAACTTTAACAAATCCATGGAATAACTCTGAACTTCCAAAGATTTTTAATAAAAAAGAACAAAAAATAACAGCGGGTAATAAAGCTACATCTCTGAATATTTACCAAATTACAATAAAAAAATATACCTCGAGATATTCTCTTTCGAAACACCGAACTACCTCCAGGCTATATTATTTCGCTCCAGTTCATTATTTATATCAAAAACTCTGTGGGCTCTAATTCGATTTTTCCGGTAAGTAGCTTTTGTTGACTTTATGGTTTCCACACGGGTTTTTATCTCCATAGGGATGACCGTAACAGAAGGTGGGTTTCTTAGAAAATTGAAGAAATATACATAAGTAACGAATGGATTATTCTAATCGTTTGAAAAACGGTCTGAGGCGTGTAATCGGTCGTTAACTGTGAAATACCCTTCTTTTGCTTGATTTAAAAAATGACCTTTTAGTAAGATGTTGCCGGGCAATGACCTTTCAAGACAATGCTTGGTTTTATTATGCCCATTAAGATAGGTCTGAGAATGTCGTTAAACATGTCATGTGCTGTGTAGAACGCATTAAGTGTGGTAGCAGCAGCTGTGCAATATAAGATGCAAATACCTTTTTTACATATCAAATAAGAGTAGACGAGTGACAACATAGTTGTGAATGACATATACTCGATATATTCCCCTATTTATTCGTTATCATCATAGTTAGTTATTACTATCATTGAAATTAATTATTCAGTATCATAATTATGACAAAATGCCTATCACAAAACAAATGAAAAACTTTGGGAATTTTTACACGAATTTTATTCTACTTTTTAACATTGTCACCAACAGCAAATAAGGATTTTGTTACTCAAACCCAGTACATAAAGTTTCATATTGAATAAGTAAATACTAGTCGAATAAATTCAACAATTTTAATATAGGTAATAATAGATATTTAATATCTTATGTAATTCTAGAATACTTCTCCTGGATTTTCTCCTCTAAGTTATGCGGTGGAATTGTCGTTTAAAAATTCGTCTCTGCAATAAAAAAATCTTTTATCAGATCAAATGTTTTGATGTTATAGAAGAAATGCATACTTATATATATTTTATATTTGACAAAATCTGTGGTCAGTGGTGTATACTTATAATAAAAATAAACTATCTCTGTTACTAAATTAAGGTACAAATCATGATTGACAAGTCGTTTTTGCATTTAACCTATATTTTCTTGATTCGTAATCACTAACTTAAGCGACACTAATGAAAACCTTGATCTATGAAAAATGCAATGTATATCTAGTAAATTCTTATTAAACTTACAAGAAAGGATCATGTTTCCCCAACATCATAAGAGACAGGGCTGTTTTCGAGCTGCGCTTCCCCATTCGTTCTGCATCCGACGATTCCTTACTTAGCATGTGATCTGCCAAACAAATAAACACCTTATTAATATGGTTTTACAGTTGATTTTAATATTTATTAAAGGGAGGAGGTTTCTGAACTGCTAACCTACACTTTAGTAGACTCACCTTGCTGTCACCTCGGTTTATTAAATGTCTTTGGAGCAGACTTTAATAATGATATGAGTTGATTCTTGTAACTGAATAATTAGTTAATAAATACTAAAATATGTGAAGGCTTTATAGTAAAGTTTAAAATAATTAGATACTGTTTGCGGTTTTTTTTTTACTATTCGATGAGAAATATACTAAATACAATATGTTTTATAACTTAAAGCTCAAAAAACATTTGGACCAAATTCACATATTTTTTCGCATATACTGTTTTTAATATTTCTCTTGACTATCAGCAAACAGCCTTCATTTCATTCGATTTTGTTTAACCTTGTCCGTAAGTCGATGAAAATACACGAATATAAATTTGATAGGATCAGCTTCATGCTATACCGAATATTTCGGTAGTCGTCCGGAAAATCGGCCTTTACCAGCATCGATTATTTTGAAAATCATCTCAAAATTGTGTTTTTTAAATTCAAGTCTCGCTGATAGCCAGACAAGATGAAATGTTGTTTTTTAATTAAAATACGACACAAAGTGATGTCACGGTAGACGTTACGAACGGTGATGGCTGATCATAACTTTTGATGGCGTCAGCGGTTTTTTAAAAGGATTTTTAATTAGGGTTGTCAAGTGTCATAAATTATTATACGGCTGCTAGTGATATTATTATGCGACGGCTTGTGTGGTTATAAAGTTTTCATTTTAAAGCGAATACTTGAAATTTAAAATAAAATTGAATTCTAAATAAAATAATATAATATATGAAAGTTAAAACAACAACATAAAAATCGGGTGTATAAAGGAAGAATAAAGTTTTTACTTTTAAAAGCATTGCCGGTTCTCTTCCGATACTCCTGCTGCAGCAGCGGCAGCAGGCCGGGGTAGTACTGGATCGGGGTTCTGTAGAAATCTAAGTGAATAGAAAAATAAGAATATTTATTTATCTTCTGCGGTTTGCATATAGGTAAAAAAGATTGTTTTTCAGTTTTTATCTAGGGTAAAATTTTTGTACACAGTTTTTACAAATAATGCTTTGCCAAAAAAATTGTGTAAACGTATTTTTTTTATTCCTTAAATACTAGTTAAAATTATTCTAAAGGCTAAACTTATTTTACCTTCAATTCAATTTCTACGAACGAAATCTTGTTACTGCCACTGACTAAAACATTATTCTTATCCGATGTTTTCAAAATAGGACACGACATTACCAAAACACAAAACTATTAAATAAACAACTTTCTGTTAGCAACTGTACACTCTACAATATTTATTTAACGTTGTATTAAACGCATAAAGAAGAATGGAAGAACAAATAAATTCTGTGCATTGTATATACGCAATAGTCTTTTTTTACGTACCTCCTGCAACAATTTAAGTTTTTTTCTGTTCTAAATACAGGTAATGAAGTTATTTTTAGTGTTGTTAGTTGTACTTACATAACATTCGTTCCGGCCCTTCTGAAATAACTTCGTCGCTGCGAGCACGTAAGTAATCTGAAATAAATAATAATGTAAACACGTAGGCACTTCATATCTGCTATCGGTGACTTGCGACAGAGAGTAGATAATATCTTTAATTATTCCTGTATTGTTACACTTTATGCTTTTAACTAGCGGGAAGCAAAATTTTCTCTAAATTTACAAATTAAAGTATTAAAACCTCTTTTAGGTCATTCTAGTAATTATTGGTGGGGACCTATTAATGTGTTATAGCCAAAGTCTTGATAACATTAACTAAAAAGTTAATAAACTATTTTCAATGCTACGTTTTAATGCTACGCCGTAGCATATCATGGTTGTAAAAAGGTTTTAAACTTGGCAATAAGAAATGTTTTCTAAATCATAACTTATATTCATTTTTTTTATCAAGAAATAACAGCTTCATAATAATAAGTTATGTTTATATACATCAAAGGAATATCAAAATGAGAAGAAAGATTGTATTGCCAGACTATACATTAATAATTTTAGTTATAATTTTGAATTCGAAGAATATATTTTGAAGCATAATTACAAACTGTTGCAAGAATCACTTTGTTTATCACTCACTAACATTGGGAGACAAAAAACTCTTTATTAATATAATATAATATTTATTTCTTGTCGTTGATATACTTTTTTCAAGAATAAGGAGCAATGGACTTTATAAGTAACATGAGATAGTCTGTTATAGACGTTTCAATTACAAGACAGATTTGGTCTAAGATGAAGGACAAGACATCTTGTTAAAGTTTTCTTGGATACACAATTATGAAAGGAGTTGCGTCATCACAGTTTATTGTTAAGAAAAACGAAATGTTTATTTGAAAACCTTTGATTACAATTTGATTCTTAGTTATTAGGTACGCTTTTAAGACTATTTTAGAACAAAAAGTATTAAAAGTAACTAAAATATGTTGATAAAACATTAAATGAAATAAAAACCAGCCAAGCAAGAGTCGGACTCACGTACGAAGGGTTCCGCACCATTTTATTAATTGAAATTACCATTGAATTAGCGTCTGTTGTATGGGGCTTTTTAATATTTATTGTTTTTTATTTTGGTATTTTAGGTTTAAACACAAAAACAAAATACAATAAATAATACCTTTGAGTTCGAAACCCTCAAGTGAAACTAAAATAAACGTACAAAAATGCAAAAACATAACAAAAGCATGCTCAAGACAATAACTACGTAGGTATTAGTAGTCAAATATTTGTATTGCATTAAATTTACAACCTGTTATAACCTTACCTTTATAATAATTAACATCTTTGACATCGGACGCGACCGCCGTGCCTGCAATGGCCGCCACAGCTAGAATTGACACCAGCATATCTCTCATTTTGCTTGAAACTTCACTGTTATATTGTTGCTTGTAGAAGCTAGCTCATGCTGGGAGCAACGAGTGGAATGCAAGAACCTGCGATGGCCTTTTTATATAGTTCTTCCTTTTTGTAGAGTGGGTGTAGGGTGGATATAAGGGGATAAGAGAAGGCGATTAAATAGATATGTGTAAGGTTTAATATTTATTTGTATTTAAGAGTCAACAATTTTCGCATACAATAAATAGTGAAGCATTTGACAAGAGCAAATTTATATACGCTGATCTTAAGTCGCTTTCGACCTGAAACTAATATGGTCCTAGCAACCGATAGAATCAACTTTCACTATCTATTACAATCAATAAAAAAATACCTGCACACTACAAGACAGATTTGTAAGATGTCGTTTCCACCGGTCTACGAACATTTGCAATTTTCATTTGTGTTTTCTCTCATTTTTTTTACTTTTTCACGGCTTAGCTTTGAATTTATCCCATAAGTCTATCCCTTGAACCATCGCAACAAAATGAAGTGAAGATATTGTTTTGTAAAACCTCAGTAAATGTGTCATCTGCGTGGTATTTTTACCTGAAACTGTAAACGACAGCTCCGCGGGTGTCTCTATAGTTATCTTATGCAAGCTAGACAAAGAAACTGTACGTAGAAAAACATTTTTACTGCCAAGATTATACGAATAACTTCAGTCTAAAGGTTAGAGGTAAGGTTTTTGTGAAACAAATGCAACTGAAATTTAAGTCACGACTAAATTCTTATTTGAATCTAGACATTAAAAGAAATAAAAAGTAACAGCAATTGTGGATATGTCTGGTGCAAGTCTAGGTATACATATAAACCTCTAATGACCTATTTCAGCATTAAAGGATTTTAAATCAAATTTGTATTTTTAAATTTTCAAATGTGGTATTTTTTTATATTATTATTTTTCTTCTGAAAACTGTGAAATGTTGTTCTTAATCTTATCAAAAGCCAGAACTCTTCTTATTAATATATTTCCATGTTTTTATTCTGCAAAGACCCAATCCAATGTAAATATGCAACCCAACACCTTTCTTTCCTCCGTCACTTCGCTGCGAAATTCAAAACTGAAATTTTAGATCCAGTCGTCACTTGAGTCGCGAGGCTTTCAGTAAATGAGCAACGGCTCTTTATGTCGAATGTACATACAGCGGACAAAGGGGCCCTTCCAGCATTCACAGGTCTTATGCAGCGACCAGCGTAAGCTGAGACCTGCGAACGTAAGGCTGGGGACAGAGGGCATAACCAATGGAAAGTACCACACAGGGCACCAAAATATAGTGAATCTAAAAAAAGTTATGACACGACTGTTGCAGCCAATGAAGAATTCAAGGCTGTTTGAAAACAAATGCAAACGATTTTTTTCAAACTTGATCGGCTTTCTAGATTAGTGGCTTTTTAATTACAAGATTCGATTTTATTTATATTGCAAAAGAAAGATACATAGCGATGCTTCTTCGAAAGCCGTTAAGTATCAGGTCTCTCTACATGACGTTATGCTCATCAAAACTAGCAGCTGTAAATATTTCTCGTCGACTCAAACCCCTGACAATTTTTTTAAAAAACAAAAACATACCGATATCCTCTCCATTGGTTGTCTTCCCATGATGTTGGTCTACTAGTTACAGCGGTGGCAAATAGCCAAATGCCTCATAGATGGGTTTGCGGCGGGCTTTGGTAATGGGTTCAGGCAGCAAGCCTAATGTTGCTTCGGGCGAGCATCATAGAAACAAGACGGCTGAATTATGGATTAAGGTTGGGTGAAAGTTCAATCAATTTGTGGTGTGGGTAAAATGTTATGTGAATAAAAACTGGAAGTTTATTTCGTTTGTTTAAATATAATGCTTTAAGTTATCTGTTACTGGAGTACAACAGTGAAGTTTAATTGAAGTTTAAAAAAATGTGGAGAGAGAGTAGTTATACATACACAAATAAAAAAGTTAAAAGTTGTTTTACGGCAACTAACTACGAATCACATATAACGTTTCACTCAAAGATGGTTTAAATAACTACATATGTTATCGATACTAACCAAATTTTTTCAACGTAAATAAAATAAATAAATGTAAAACGTACCTTACACCATTTACTTAGCGCCAAACCCAGCGGCGCGGTGGCTCCCTCTACGTTGGTAATCCTTATACGAAACTCTGCCGCGAAGGCGATGCATTTCCACCACCCGCGTCATAATTATCAACACAATTAACACAATTTTTGCTGAAAATATCTCGTATTTTAATGTCGAATCTCTTTGGCGTTTATTCTTTTACGCTTTTATACAGAAGTGAAATAAAATTATGTATATTGGCATGAATAATTGATATATTAATAGGTATAATGAATTCCACATGCGATTGAGAATGAAAAGTTTTGTTTGTAAATTTAATGCTGTGGTTGTTATTTCCAAGTAACATTATTAAACAATCGATTTTATTTATATTGCAACAGTTCTTTGGTTCTAGTTTAAAGTTTTATATTGCACTTAAATTATTATTAATGTGGTACCTTGTATGGATTTTTCTAACTGAATTTTGCAATAACAGCTCACACATGAAACAAAATTACACATATAATTTTGTTTTTACATTATGAAATTTTAGAAGGCATATGCATATAATATTTGTCTTGAATTGTCTAGAATAACAAAAGAGGTGCTTCTATGCAAGAATGAACCTTATTCCTACGGGAAAAGACATTAAGCCTACAAAACTGTAGGCCGGAAAGCTAGGAATATTTATATTCCGGCAAATTTAACGGAAGCATGGGGTTCAAATAACCGTTTAAATCAATTTCAAAGAAAATTAAACGCGTGAGTCGCCTCGAAAGTTTCTCCACCCCGCGTTGGGGTTAAACCCTGCAATTTAACCGGGTGTTCTTAATTTATTGTTCTTTATTAATAATAGCGGTTTAATATATAATTAAGGACTAAAAGTTGGAGTCATAAAACTTTCTTATATTTCGTTGCGTCGACTTCAGTTGGCTAATTTAGGTGTTTGGGTAAATTGAACTATGTACTTTGTCGGCGCCCTTATTAAGCTCCCTTGTTGGCGAGGGCGGGTCATTTTTGTAAGCTGCTCACGTATTAAGTATTAATTTTGGGTTTATTGAATAGTACGTGACCACAGGTCGGCACATACCGATTGGATCCTAAAAATGGTTGCTCATAACCGGATTGGTTCTATCCCTACGTCGTTTGTCCTTATTGGCATAGATTAGACAATGATAGATATAACACTTTTAAATTCTTACTCATAAGGGGCATAAAGTGGGTAGCATTGAAATATAGAGTGAAAGCTGCCGGGCTTAAAACAAAATTGATGAACCTTGATTTACTAAATGAAACTTTTATTATAACCGTTTCAGTTTTAACACAATAATTATAACCGTTTCAGTTTTCATTGGTTCTCAAAATATACAAGAAATTAACAAATAAAACCAAAATAACAATGAAAGTGGAACTTAGCGCTTAACCAATGCAATTTTTTATTATAAATTATACATATTTAAGCCTTTAGCATTTAAGCGATGCATCTAGTGTTCCTTCTGTTTAGTGTGAAGTCTACCAATATACTTGGTGTAGATGTATTTCTTTACCTGAATTTGAAAGATACCTAGTGTTGTATAGACGAATACTGCCGACCCCTGAGATAAGTTATCTATCTTTACTAAACCTGTTCTCGATTTTTCTGATATAGGTCAACTCTTAATGTGTAATATATTTATGGGTATTTTTCCTACCTTTTCCTTAAGCAAGATATAGTCAAAGGTATTCTGATTATTGAAGTATTTGCCTCTTTATGCATAGTTGGGTCAAGATATTTTGGTTATTTATTATTAGACGAGCTTTCCGCCCTGCGGTTTCACTCGCAGCTAATTTTAGTTTCATACAAACTTTCATTCCATTGATTTATAATTGATCAAAATTCTTTCTAAGCGAATGCCTATGTCATAACATCTGCCTGCATGCCAAATTTCAGTCCGATAAGTCCAGTGGTTTGGGCTGTGCGTTGGTAGATCGCTATGTCAGTCAGTCACCTTTGAGTTACCTATATAATCCTATATATATTTAGATACATAAAATATTTGAGGAAACTATAGCAAAGGTATTTTAGGTTACATACAAAATTGTGTATAGCCTTGTTGTTGTTGTTCAGTTTCTTGATAAAATCAATCTTTTGTATCAATCCAGTTTTTAAAACGCAAGTTTAGTAATACCTATAAGATCCGAACACATAAGACGCTTTGATCAGGCATCTAACTAAAAGAGCTGTCGAAAAAATTCACATAATTTACAATTATAACATTCACATAATTATAGCAATAAAACACAATGGTTAAAGAAAGTTCTACAGGGAGTTAAATTTCACGAGTACCAATTTTTATTTGTCTTTTACAAAACAACTAAACAACTCTTTTGTCAAAAGTAATAATAACCAATGCCGACGGCTACTACACCAAAGTCAAATTATTTTTCCAATCGATGAAAAGCCCAATAATATTTATTCGAATTCTTTTAATTTCTTTCTCAAAGACGTTATTAAAGACAAAGTTCAGAGAAATAAGGATGAGAAAAGAAAAGTGGTCTCCAATTATTGGAAATATTTATAAAAAATACAATTGTCTAGAGCCTCTCCGTAATTGTCTTCTTTAATATTAAAATTGACGGTAGAAGTAAAGATATTATGAAATTGCTTGGGAAATAGGAACTACTGAATATTGTGTAAGTAATATCGATTGTGCTCCATTAAGAAATAGCTATGTGCCTTCAATCTTATCCGCAAAGTTACATTTTTTTCTTAATCTATATTTTGATTCAGTTGTTTGATTAAATAAAAAATATAATAAAAACTTTTATTTCCGTAAAACATAGTTACATTACAATAGAACAAAATTTTTAAAAACTATAAAACAAAATAAGTAACATTGTTTTTTTTTAAACAATTGAAAGATATACAGCGACTCTACACTAATTACAAATTTATAGTTAATTATGGCGGTCGGAACATCTTAAAATAAAAGTAATAATGTTAACACTTAATATAATTGAGTAACACAAGGCACTTTTATTTAAATTAAATTAAAAACTTTTGAAAAAAGTTAACTAGTAACTTAAAGAACAAAAAATTTTTTTTTTTTTTATAAAATATGTATAGGTAAATATACCTAAATAATAAAACATAATAATAATATAAATGAAATAAAACAGTATTTAACTTCCTAAATGCTATTAAATTAAATAAAGTTCTATGGAAGTGCATGTCAGTTACAGTGAGTAAAGTGAGTGTGTGTGTGTGAGTATGTATGTGTGTAATGTGTGTGTGTGTGTGTGTGTATGTGAATGTATGTGTAAGTGTATCTATGTTTGCAACATTCATAAATAAGAGTATTTGTTTCAAGAACAACTTGCAAAAAAAATCAAAAACTAATATTTGGTCCATAGCCTTCCCTGAACGCTCAACAAATCTCATTCATTTCTAAGAGTCCACACGACATTGTATTGTTTTCATAGAGTGGCTCACAGTGAGCAGATGATCCTCCGGCTTGAGTGGCTCACGTACGATGTATCAATTTGTGCGACGTGCCTGAGGTGGTAATTCTGAGCCGCAAATTACGCAGCTATTCTTATGGTAAAGCGCGTTTCTTAGTTAGAGACCATTTGTCTTAGCATTAGACATTAATAAGCCCTCGTAATTTCGGATGTCGTGGAAATGCGATATTCATCTGATTAAAGCTCTGTAATATGATATGAACAGCAAAGTTATGTAGTTCCAAGACAGTACCTGTTACAAGAAAATTTCCAAGTTTTAAAAACATTATTTCAGAAACACAGTAAAGCTAGACAAGATGCTAAGACATAATACATTTTTGCTATGTTAAAAGTAAAAAGAACAGAACAAAATTAAAGAAATTATCAAACGTAGCCCGCTACTACAGACTCAAAATATAATTTAAACAAATAACCACCTTAAAATCTCAATATTTATCCCTCAATTATGTCTCTGAGAGCTGAAGTATTATTTTAATGCGAATATTTGGTTAAACGAGCTGGCAATTAATATAACCGAGTAACAGTGTTCACATTAATTTAACTTAACAATACTTGGCGTTTTCGTAGCTAAATTGTAGGAGGTTCTAAAGTCACGGCAAATAGTAGCAAGAAGTGATTAATTGCATGTATTTACTTGTAGCAAATATGTTTTGTACTAAAACTAGTCAACCGTGTTAGCTTTGCATGCTTTTGACACTGATCATTCACAATATTGTATGAGGTGTTATTAGTAATCTATAATTATTTAATACGAAATAGTAAACCTTTTAAAACTATTTTACAGTTAATAAGTTAACTATAAAAATAAACAGATGTGGATATCGACTTTATTATATACTAGCTTTCCGCCCTGCGGTTTCACCCGCAGCCAAATGGCTTTTCCCGTGGAAATGAGGTACTTTCCTGCGATTACAAGTACCCAATGCGGTATTCCAGGTCTTTTTATACTAGTATATAAAAAGTTTCATTCAAATCCATTCAGCAGTTTTTGTTTTGCGTGAAAGAGAAACAATACACATATTGACGACCTCTGTGGTGTAGCGGTATATATACCGGACTGCTAAGCGGATGGTTCCGGGTTCGATCCCCGGGTCGGGCCAATTTCGTAAAAATGGTTTTTTGATATTGGTTCGTTTCTGGATGTAACTAGGTTCTCCCCTAGTCCATTGTGTGGTATCTATAGTACAAGCTTTGCTTAGTTTAGGGCCACACAGTTGGTGTGTCAGTCTGGAGATTTATTATTTATTTAGGTATACTCACAAACTTTCACATCTATAATATGTACCTATTAGTTAGAAGTAAGACTATTAAAAGAAAGAAATGGAGGCCTTATTCTAGTCTCGAGGTGGTCCTATGCATATCGTAACTAGGTTTATGTGAAACAGGGTGAGACAAGGGGCACGTTTTAAAATAAGTGTCAAGGTATCTAAGTGCCAGGAATTAGGGCAGCCTCATAAATTACAAGGGACGCGCGTATGAGTAAGCGATGAAAAATGACACTGTCTCAGCAAATTCTTTGTTAATATTATACACAAGACAATAAAATACATGAGGAATTTATATGGTCGACTTTCGGTTATTTTAGGCAACAATTAAATTAACAAATTTAGAAAAGTGTTCTGAATTATGTTTTTATGCCTATGGTCTCAATGGTAGAAACACCGCAAGAAGTTAGCGATGCTGAGACATTAGATAAATTCTTAATAGTTTGGAAAAACTAAAAGTAAATTCAATTTTATAGAATATTATTTTCCTTACCTTCATACTAAAATGTCGATGTTGATTAAATATTTAAAAAGTAGCTATAATTTATTGGACTCCAAAAAAAAAATGTACAAGTTTTTTTACACATAGGTAAATATTTTTTTTTATAACAATAAAAAAACAGTAGGTATGTTTCTCTATTCGTAGTACCGTAGATGCTACAATAACAATGGATAAAATCATTACATGGCTAATTTACTTAATGAGAATATATTTTTAGCTGAAAATAGGATAGCTATTCACATTTTGGAGTTAGAACTCTCGATTTACTTAATTAAACTAGTAGAGGTAATTATAAATACCGAGCCATTCACAATTCGCAATAGTTGCACCGAGCTAAGCTATTTTATGTTAAAACCGAGTTGCATGCAACTCGCCTACCACATTACCCTGGTTGGTTTTAGAAACTTATTCTACAGGATTGAGGAAAATTCCAGAAATTAAACACTCGAGAATATATCCAATGCTATTCAGAAGCAATCTATCTCAGGAATCTTGAACTTAAATTAGCTATCAAAGTGCAAAAGTTTTTATGCTCGTATTTTGGAACGAAACCTAAGTCTGAAACTAGTATTCAGTCGATTTTAACAGTCAAAACTAAGTAAAATCTAGTATTACGTATCCTTATACTTCATTTAATGAGGTTATCTCCGATTAAACCGAAAGTCTGATAAAGAAAGACAAATATACAATGATTTAATCTGAGTGTCGTTCTGTAATACGACCATTAGCGTCCTCAGAGGTTTAATGCTGAACAGCCACTGTACAGTACAAATGAAGTGTTGGTGCGTCGCTATTCGTCTCACGTACAGCCTCTTTAAGAGGTCGCCTTGCTTCAGAGCTCGCAGTAATTGTATGCACAAATGTGCAACGATGGAAAAGTGAATTTTCTAGCTACGTGTACGTGCCTCTTGCCTGTATAAGGATTTGAAGAACTGAGGAAGCTGTAAAAGATATATTATGTTACACTTCCTTTGAAGTAGTTAGGGTTATTTTTATTTGAGATGTGCTTAAAGTTGCTACAGCGATATATGTATTTCTTTGAAACCTTTAAAAATTGGATTTATAGTCGTATTTTGAAAAAACATACTTTGTTTTGTCTTGACTTATATATTTTCTATTGATTATAAAATCTGATTATCATTTTAATCCTACCATAAGAGAGGTATTGATTGATATTGAATATTATAACAAATTTTCACTCATACTTATCCAAATATATAGAAAACTAGGTGTTTGCTATACTGTACTGATATAAATAAGTCGTTTTAAAGTACTTAAAGGTAAATTTCACAATTTTTTTAACCTTTTTTCCAAAATATTAAACTTCAACATAAGTAATATGTAAGTATGTACAACACGAGGCATAAACAAACTAACTAATATGTTTCAGTCTGTTTCAAAGTTATTTGTCCAGCTATCCCATCAAGCTAAACGGTCACCCGTGAAACTAGCTCCGACCCGCGTGTATTTCTTGACACATTCGTAATGAAAGCCGTGAGCCAGACACCGTGAAATACACTTAACGAATTGCACTCACATTAGACGCACTCACTGGATATGGAGTATTTACTTAGTTGGAGTAAGTTTTGCGGCGATGGTAAAAATTGAGACAGATAGGTAAAAGAAGGTAGGTAGATTGGGTACCAAAAACCTTTTAATGTAAATGAAAAAAAAAATGCATTTATAAAGTTGAATTTGAAAGCAAAACACCTAAACCTGTTTTTCTGGTTTTCAGGTCTTAAATATCGACTAATACTTTATTGGTTTAAAAATCTGACATCACCGTCACAGCGATTAAAGCAATTTCGACTTTATAATCCACTAGTGGCCGGCCGCATCTCCGTTCGCGTGGGAGTCGGTTTCCCGTGGGAATGAGATGTTTTGCTGCGGTAAAAAATAGGGTACTGTGTGTTTTCCTGATGAATATCCAATATTACTGCAAAGTTTCATCTAAATCCGTCCAGTAGTTTTACGTGTAAGAGTAACAAACATCCATCCATACATACATACATACTCACAAACTTTTACGTTTATAATTTTAGTAGGATACTTAGGATGTTTCTACTTTTTTTTTTGTTTAATGGTGGGAAACTTAGGCGAGCCATTTATCTCAATGGTCGAAATAACACAAACCTCGCTACCACACAAAATTGCAGTGCACGGGGCGAGAAATGTCTGACACTAACCTTTCGCAGTCATACGAAGCACGTAAAAACTCCAGGTAATATAAATGGAAATTCTGTAAAAGAAATGCTAGAACAGCATTTTTGTACTAGCGGTTACTTTGTTTGTCGGCGCGCACAAAGAAAAACCAGTTTAAGCCGGTTAGATTACTGTCTTTGTGGAGTAAATAAGCCGCGCGTGACTGGATGGACTTCAATTAGCATGAAGTGAAATATGCAAGACGATGCAAAAGCAAGTAAGGCAAGTAAGTGAATGTATAGGCACGACTTATTTATTTCCTGATTATATCAGTAATTTGGCATGAGTTCATTATATAAATATAAGTAATATAAAAAAAAATAACGCTTATTAATCATTATTATATAACGTAGTAAATTATTTCAAAATTATTAATACTCGTATGTAGCTTTTATGAAAATGAAAATAAATAATGAGGCTTATCATGTTTGGTTAGGTAATGTTTCATTAAATCAACCTGATCATTTCGATAATTAACACGGGGAAAATTATACCAACAACAATTTACTTTAAAGGTTAAAGGTAAACGAATATTAAAACCTTGGCAACTAAGTTATATTGGTTAGATACTTGGGTGAATACAGAAAGAAAATTTTCGCGGTAACGCATAAACATGAATCGATTTTTCTCTAACGTAACTATCGCTGGCTTACTTTTGTAATAAACTATATAAACCTGGTAATTAGTGGTCAAGGACGGATCCAGGGGGGACCCCCCCCTGTGCTGGGTCCAGTACCTACATAGACCACATTATAAGACCAATTGAAATGGTTAAACATAATGTTTTGTGACACACCACTACTCTGTGACCCACCCTGGGACCAAAACTGGATCCACCCTTGTTAGTGGTAACAGAAAGTTTTTTAAATTGCTACACCTATGAGGCAAAGAGGTATTTTAGTTTTTATTTCCAAGAAAGAGCCTTACGATATCGTCACAGATAATTTACACGTAGGATACGTTAACCGTGTAGAACCTTTATACTTACCTCACTATACTCATGAAACTCGAACTAAGCCATCAGAATTTACTATCCCTAAAGCACTTAAGTAATTGATGACAATGATTGAAAGGCTAGTGTTTGTTCGATGGCCGAAATAACGCCATTGAGTCCGTTTTGCGCCGATTTCACCACATCCATCAATCCAGCTACTTTATTGATACCTACTGCTGTGATAGTTTGTCAGGTAAACGTAGAGCGAAATAAAGTCTTTTGGGTTTTTTTTTTTTCAGAGTTTTTAATACATCGAAGCACGACATTTAACATCAATTGGTGGGGAGGGGTTTAGTCTTTTGGGTTATAATATAGGGCTTTGTTTACATTGGGCAAACAGTGGGCCTACAGTTTTAAACAAATTCTTATTTAATCACTAGTGGCCGCCCGCGACTCTGTTCGCATGGAGATCAGTTTTCTCGCGCCAAAAAGTACCCTAATGTGTTATTCTGATGTAAAACCTATATTACTGTAAAGTTTCATCCTAATCCATCCAGTAGTTTTTACGTGAAAGAGTAACAAACATCCATACATCCATACTTACAAACTTTCACGTTTAGGTATACTAGGTAATAGTAGGAAGTTTCCCCGTGCACGCTTTTCTCCTCGTTGCACATATCAACTCATCTCTTTTTATTTATTCGATACATGAATTTTTCTTAGGGCTGATTTTTCAATAGTCAGTTAAGCCTTCAGATAGGACTTATTCTATGGATAGCAAGATTGTGAATTTTTCAATTAGCGGATAAGCTCTAACAGAAGGTTAAACTCGATAACTGACTGAGGGCCGGTTTTTCAATAGTCAGATAAATTCTATCTGACAGTAAATCAGTATGTTTTTGTTGCACGTCGAACATAAATTCTTGACATATGTATGAAGTGACAATGAAAACATACCTCTTATCAGTCAGTTAGCATTTATCTGACTATTGAAAAATCAGCCCTGAAAAACTTAGCTGCCTCTTTTTGCCTCAGTTAAGCAGAGTTATCTAACAGATTATTTGGCGTTTCTGTCATCATGCGTATGTAAATATAGGATAATTTATTTGTGTTTTGCTTATTTTTTGTAAAACCATGGATATTTAACTTTATTTGAAGACAATAATGTATAGTTATCAAAACGGGACAAAAATATATATCACAAGGGGTTTAATTTTTAATATCTGTGCAGTAAGCTATTGTTGACATCACAGATGTATATATCTCTAGATGGAGTAATACGTTTGACGTGTGCGTGTCACAAATAACACTGCTAAAGATACGCTATATCAAAATGAGGATTTTTTGAGAATTATATTAAAATACCAAGTAGTTATTAAGACATACAGTAACATAAAGTATCTCTGAGTATATGAAATACCAAATCGATTTTTTAAAAAAGCATCAAAAATATTCTTAGCAATCAATATAATAAGGTAGAAATACTTTCTCAAAGTTTACAGACACAAAACATGTCATTATATATTGTATTTGTAACTTTTATTTGTATTTTTTTTCGGTGGGCTCCATCTAGTTTTCGGTATATCTATGTATTATCGTTGACGGCAAGTCTTAATGTCATACCTAAATTTTTTGTCAATTGGGACACCCGCTGTCAATGCGTTGAAAGTTTACAGTCCTTTTCTAACAACTGTAAAATATATAAGAATGTCTCTTTCTTGCACAAATATCATTAGGATAGCTAGCAGAGGGTTATCTGACCATTGAAAAATTGAAACTTTGTTATTCGTCTCAGTTAAAGCTATCTGGCTGTTCGATATCTGGCGTTTTAACTATCTATTGAAAAATCGGCCCTTAAACAATTGAATAATCTCACATGATTTTATGTTCGACAATTTCCATACAAACTTTCATTTAATTACATACTTTAACCCCTATTTCGAAAAAAAAAGTGGTTTTTACAACACCATATTTCTATATTTTTTACCTAGAATGGATACTGATCTATTTCATAAAGGGATCAGTTGCGTGATATCATACAACTCCCATGGTTTCGTCTGAATTTAGCATTTCTGATAACAAATCCCGGTCCAAACAATTTGAATTTACTTTGGCCCTGAACAACCATTCTGTCCATAATTATATTTTTATTTTAAAATATTTAAAAAAATAAAATAAAAAAACTAACTGTTAAAACATGTAATGAAAAAAATAACAAATGACAGTGACATATTGCAGGTACCACGCAATGCGTTCAAACCATTTGACATCGAATTAGTGTGTGGTGTCCATCAATGCTAAGGGTGTGCAAAATACAGATTACTTTTATTTACAACACTATTTCTTTGTAATAAGGTTAACGTTTTTACAAACAAGTGATTAAAAAACGTAGATCCATCATTAATCATAATAGAACTTATGAAAATTAACTACTTAAGTAAGAGAGGTACCTTAGTGAAGTGTCGAACTAATAATCAACAATTAAGAATTGGAAAATTGGTGTGAAATTTTAGTTACCCATAGAATATTCCTTATACTTTTCTATTTGAATAAAAACGTCGGTTTACTGAAATTAATTCATCGTTATTTATTGCTTGAAGTAGCTCCGAAACCAGTACTAATGGAATAGGTCTATAGGTAACCTAAAGCAAGTTTGAACCTACTTTATTTATTGGTATTGCATCGGCACATAAAAAGTCTATTCACTATGTACCTCAATGCGAAAAATATGTTTGAACGTTAAAAATAAACGTTTCCCAAAAAACCTCCGCTTCAAATCCTTTATTTATATTTACATGGATTTTATTCGAAATTGCTCGCAGATAAGCTTGTGTAGGTTTAAAATATGTATATGTGGATTTACTCAAATATGTATATGTGGATTTACTCGCACGTCGTTCTGTATACGCTGTTTTAGTCCATTTTATTTTTTTGTTGGAGGTATTTGCATTTTTATTATCCGGTCGAGACCGGTGTTTTCCCGTTACGGATGTAATGTGTTCAGAAAATTTGCTGATAGTGGTAATTCGGTAGTATGTAAGCTACTAAATGACCATTAGCCTGGTTGTATGAATTTTGTTAGGGTATTAAGGAAGAGGAGTCGGTAACGGTAATTTTCATGCATATATGTAGGTAGGTAACGGTTAGGAGTAGTTTTCTTTTTGGATAATTGCATAAATTAAACTATTCAATTTGAATTGGCACCCGATTAATTTTAACTAGTTTAAGTCATCACGGCGAACACGTATCCAACATCATTCTTAGTAGTAACTAACTATTGCTAAAAGTCTAAAGTATACTGCTAAGGTTCTTTCAAAGTCATTGTAAGTGTTGAAATAACAGTCATGTTTTTATATACCGCTATTCGTTTTGCTAACAGTTTAAAACCATCTTAAAACTTCCTAACATATCACAAAAGGTTTAACGAAAGCTGAAAATCCACATAAAAACGCATAAAACTACGGTTCATATTCTGAGATTAGTCCCTTCAGTAGGGAATCAGAGTGAATCTCATATGCATGTGGATGGCATTTGCCTTTCAACAAGCTCATATAGGTAACTACTTACTTGCAGATAGCATTTTTCGGTGCCCCGACATAATAATTTCCTTCTTCATTGCTGTTTTCAGTTTCAGAAAACTGAATCGTTCTAGAGATTGCAATATCTGTACACTTCATTGGCACTATATCCTTTGATGTCTCATATAAAATATCTTCACTTGCTTAGGTAGCACACGACTTCTTTGTAATAAAATCAATTTACTTCATTGAGGGTGGTTGGGGTAGAAAAGGCTTAAGGCGGTTTGAAGTTCTTACAAGAAATTTGTATGAACCTGTTTATTTATAAACAAATATACACGTATTGTTTAAGTAACTAAATTTAAAGATATGTGTGTGAAAATATAACGTTAGTTTTAGAAATTAGATTACGATGGTAGCAATATATACGTAGGTACAATGATGATCTTGGGATAAAGTAAAATAAGAATAAATGTCACAAATGTGACGTAAGTGGAGACATCAAAATTTTAGATAAGTTAATAACGAATATATTCATATTTTCCTTGAAGAACTTGAGAAGTGGAAAGCAGATCAGAAATCAGTTATCCAATATCATGTTAGATTCAGAAGTAATCCAGTGAGCTTATTTATCCTTATCGTCCTAGGTCCTTGGTAAATGATTACATATTCTATATATAGCGCTTATAAAGTGCTTATAAACTATGTTTTAATGAATTAATAGTTATTTAATATACATATTTGACTTTAATTAGTAAGCGTGTACGTACTTATAATATATTGTACGTAATTTAAATGATTGTGGAGGCTGTGTGGTGATCATGCAATTTGCTAATTTGTATCATGTTAATTGATGAATCTAATTTCCTAGATTTGCAATTTGCACATTACAGTATTTCAATTAGGTGTACCAAATTGGACGTGTATCAGATGTGTTACATTATTGACCGTAGAGTATGGATGAAAGCTCTAGATATTTTTGTTAGCGGTTTTACTAATCACATTTTTATATAGAACAAGCTTTCATTTTGAAAAAAAATAAAAGTAATAAAAATATTTTAATAACCTGCCAAAAAAGTATTGACATTGCGCTATTTTGTCCTAACTGTCTTACCTAATCGTTTTTCACCTAAACATTCTCTTTTTTTGACTCTTAACACTTACTTTTAGCTGATTATCTAAATACATTGGAGGGTGGCTACAACGGTAGGTTCCCGATTAACGAACCCGCAACCCTGTCTCTAACCACCGCATTACCTGGACATGTTAACTAATGGACTAATTAGGTACCCTTTATGGTTTTTGTTAAGCACTAAATGCAAACCTGTGATAAAGAGACTAACGATATATTTCTTAAACGCATTTTATACCAGCATTAGGTAACACAAATAATGTGTCTGTCTGTATCGCAAATGTTCCGATTTCTTCGAAATAAAATAAACTAATTCTTAACTATTTCTTATTTTGCAAATGGTTCATATGACGGTGTTTTATATTTGTTCTGATTCAAGAACATGCTTTCTCAAGTAAATTTTGCATACAGATTGCATAAACTTTGTTACTCAGATAAAAAAAAAATTCGTCAAGAAAAATAAACGTTTAAAAATATACCATTTAGATAAACATAATATAAAAGCGTCAGGCGGAAGTAAATGCCGCCGCTTCCTATAATGGATTTTCTCTGTAGTCGCACTTAAAAGTTTTTCCAACGCCACTTCTAGTTCACTTTTACAAATATGGCGGCGGCTAATCCAAATTTTGTGTCAGAGTGGGTAGTTTACTTACAAGCCTGACAAATAATAAAGAAGATACAACAATACTATGGGAAGGTAATGTACTTTTTAACCAAAGAAGGGCAGCATTAAATACTTATAAAACAAATATATGCTTAAACTTCTTACCGTCGGTTACTGAAATAGTATACATTTGAAGCTGATTAACATTTAAGTACTAGGTAGGTAGGTATACTTAAGTAATCCACCGTTCAATTATTTGATAAATTCTTAAGCAAAACTTAACTTTAAATTCTCAAATCAGAAGCCGGCTTCTAGTCACTTATGAAAGTACTATAACTGTATTGCTTCTCGTTACTTAGTTTACTATAACTACCTACATAATAAATAACAAAATATTTTTCCACTACAGCCTTGCCTAGTAAACTTTAAGATTCTCATATCGCTTCTTCATTAAGCCTGCGAAGAGACCGCACAGCCATTCGCACGTTTTCACTGTCAAGTAAACTTTAAAAATATGACTTTAATATAAGTTTGGGTCTGAGTTCTCGAAGCTAGTTCTCGCATGGTTAATTCAGGTCCCAAGCGCGAAATAGTCAAAGTTGGCAACTAGCTTCTTAGTTTTGTTAAATAGAAAAACTATTTTACAAAACATTCGCTGTAAGGGCGACTTAAATAGTTGAAGGTTTTGTTTGTCGTGATAAGGGTTGTGGTAAAAAGTAATAAGATGGTGGTTTATGAAGTAAAAAGTAATCAAAAGGGAGTTATACTAAAATAAAATAAAAATCATTATCTTAATTACAATTACAATCAAGTATCTTAATTACATTCGATGAAAGTCAAAATATCGATCATCAGCTTATCATCAGTAGGCCGAGGGAAAAAAGGTGGCGGAATAAACTCGGCAACTAACATACTTAGACATCATATCAAGGATTATGCAGGATGGTATCCAAAGCTGATCGATATTTTTGTATATTTATAGGAAAATGGTCAATGCACAAAATGGTAGCAAAGGAACCCAGCTTTACACTATACAAACTTAAAGGTTTCGAAAATCACAGGTATGATATTATGTATACCTATATAACTTAAAATATGAAAAGTCCTTACTATTGCTTGTCAGAGAAAAAATGCAATCCACTTATAAATCCCAGTACATCCTAGAAACACCAGTCCAACAAAAGCCTCTAATTACAAGGTACAGGTGGAAATCTCTCGAACTGAGCGGAGTTATTGCCTTCGAAGCAGTCGTTTAAATAATCTGGAGCAGCAGTAAAGCGTACACGATCTGAACAATCTATGCTGTGGCGGGGTGCAACATTTAGTACTGGCTGGTTCATGAATCTAAATGAATTTATGAATAGCATCCGTTTAGAATGTGAATTTAGATAAATAAGATCGTTGGGAGTTACGTTGTTGTTAGAACAATAAATGCGTCTAGATAAGTAGAGGTTTTTATTGGAATAAATTAGTTGTTTTGGATGTTCGTGTTTGTTTTCTGACTATCTGCGTTATTAAGAATACAACTAGGAACTAGGAGAGCATTAATTTCTCTACAGGTTTATTTCAAACAGATTCATTTGACGCTTTAGATCTGAAAAAAAATATCCCGTAACAATGAGTAACATAATATAAGGTTTAAGCTAAAGTGTAACCTTTTTTGGCCAAATCTCTTTAACTAGCCTTTAAATTAGAGTATTAATTTTACGAAAAAAAACATATTGATATTCCAGGAATCACCACGAATTTAATCCAATCTGACTGTTGCAATTATTCATCCTCATAGCTTAACCAAGCCAGACATTAAATCATTCTTCCTTGCTTTCATTAGAGCCCTCTACCATCGCTGTGGGTACAGTGAGTACATACCTAGTTGCAGCTATTACAGCGAAAGTAAACATCCTCTGGCTAATGGCCGCCTGACCGCGAACAAACTTTCTAGTGTTATATGTACGTGACCTTACTAGAATTTTCTAGATGTCTGGGGTAAAAGGGTGGTTAAACGAATGGGGCAGAAGATATATGGTGGAGCGGTTTTTGTGGGTTTTACGCGTTCTAATGTTTTTGTATTATGTTACTGCACAAGCTAAAGGTCTCAGTTAGGTTCATATCCAAATCTCTTAGATAAGTACATATAAGAAACTGTTCGTCTCTGAAAGCGAACTTTAGTATTTTAATTTTTTTTTTAAAGCTATTAATTAATACAGACCTAATAAATACTATGAAAAGTATTATAGTTTTACTCGATCTTAATGAAAACAATCAATAAGTAGGCACTTATTATTAAAAGAAAACTGCTTTTTAAAGTCAATCAATAAGAATTGATTTTCATTTGTTTCTCCTAGAGAATTCGTCAGCTGCAACCAAGATTGTACCGCTAAACTATATTTTTCTCGTACCTATTGTGCTCTAACCTGCTGAGCAATGTTTACCCAATCTATCGACACACTAGTCGCTTGCTAACCCTACAGCGAGTATGTCTATGAATTAATTTGGTGCAAAGTGATTACATCGAGTGATCTTGCTCCTCCAATATTGGTCAAGCTACAGCGAAATTCAAACTAAGCTGAAATCTACACACAACCTCAAGTATTATCTACGTTCAAAGTCAAAGGTTTTCCTCTTTCATTAAAGTTATATGGTACTTTTCTATTTAGAGACTTTATTTACAGCTTCAAGCGTTTTTAAATGGATTTTTCTCTGCTAAGCTTGGGTACTGGTGCGTATTGATCAGGCAGTCTAGACAGGAAATGGTTCAGAACTGAGACCCCACTACGGCGCCTCAAAGGATTGCACTTGGGCGAGTCTGATAAATTACATTTGCGAGGAAAAGCTTCTTCAAACGGGTCCAACTTAATGATATTTTATTTATAAAATTAAGTAGTAATGTTAGGGTTAGAATCGTTTGCGGAGCCTTCTCTGGCGGGCGAGAATCTGAGAGGCGGTGTTGGAGTTCGGAGCGCAGCAGTTGTCGCAGCATTTGCTTCTAAAGTTTCTATCCCTGAAAAATAATATAGTAAATTTGAGTCTTATAACATCACAAAAACCCGCATTTTTAAGTTTCCGTAGGAAAATAAAGACTGGACCCTATTATTAAGAATATCGTGCTGCATGTCATAAATCTCCAGACTGACACACCAATTAGGTATGTGGCCGTAAAATAAGTTGCACTAAGCACTTGTGTTATAGGTACCACATAATGAACCGTCATTAGCTTTAAAGTTGACATTTTCACAGAAGTATTCCGTCTGCCACTATAACAACACAACGAATACCACTCACTCAATCACCTCAGCGATAAAGACTGATCTTCCTCTAATCCTTCCTACCTAAAGTCCACAGTACATTCTAGAATGCTCACGGTAAGTTGGCAGCGATCCAAGTGCAGTAGCAGCTGACCCTGAGAGCGCTGCCGATGTGGTCCTGCTCGCACTCCGCGTCGCCGAGGGTCAACGCCGACAGCTAATCTTCCCTCCTCTAATCCTTCCTATCTAAAGTCCACAGTACATTCTAGAATGCTCACGGTAGGTTAGCAGCGATCCAAGTGCAGTAGCAGCTGACTCTGAGAGCGATGCCGATGTGGTCCTGCTCGCACTCCGCGTCGCCGAGGGTCAACGCCAGCAGGCGGCCGTTCTTGAGCACCGGGGCGCCGGAATCGTCCTGGGGGAAATCGAGCTTATGACTTTAAAGATATGGTATGAGTTCGATATGTAAGTTAAGTACCTAATTTAAGGGAATGTGGTTGCTTTTGATTTTGTACAAAACGTAATATATTTTAATTAAATTATTTTTAGTGACTCAGGGTTTGGAGATATTCGTTTCGAGTCAAAAGCCACTAAAAAAGACATTGCATTTATAAAAAAATAATATTTATGAATATACAAGTCGTAAAGAAAATATAGATAATTCAAGTCGTATATATTAAGAAATTAAACCTTGGATATATTTGGGTAAATTTCAGCTCAGAATTATGGTCTGACTAAAAGGTTTTTGCACAGCTCAAGTTTAAACCTTTAATACGATGCCTTTTTTATCAGCCCGGGCCGCACCCACAAAGTAGGGCACAGACTTCCTTGTCTAATAAAAAAGGCAACTCAAAACTCTTTTCTTGTAAGGTTATCGGAAAAAATTAATGAGCGAAAGGCGGAACTAAACATCTATAATACGAAATTTTAACGATCTTTAGACTTTTATTTACTTTTATGTGGAGTCCCGTGTAGATGGAGGGTGAAACGAGTCGGATTACTTTATACGGCGTTTTAATATCAAAGTTCTATGTCAGTAACGATATATCAAAGTGTATTTACTATGAAGTCCAGGGAAGCAACAAGATTTCATTGATATCCTTGGATACTTATACTTTTAACTCATGAATACCTAATATTTTTCATTTAAATCAGCATGTTGCTTTAGGCTTGGTTACTCACTTGATTGATATTACTTAGTGCATTATGTTTTCCGATTCGAACGATTAATTTTTGACAAAGCTAGTGATGCAGCGTTTTTTTTTTCTTTTATAAAAAGTAAATAATACGTTACATACTTATACTACTGATAAAGTAAAGCCGGCGGCGAAAAAACTCGTGGCACCCTTTTAAGATATAAAATCTAATAAATACTATAATAACAAAACATAACTTACTTCTTTCAAAAGCATTAGAATAAAAAAGAAGTCCCAAAAGAAAAAAAAACCTCAAAAAAAAAATTCAGTAACTTACACTTGTAACATAATGTTCATCACTAGTGAAACACAACACTTCCTTTTCATTTTCTAAAACAGAAAAACAAATTAGTTTTTGTTTATAAATCGAATTAATAAAAATTAAAAAAAAACTCCAACCTATGTGAAACTCTGGTGACATAACTCTATCGATGAATCTTTTGCAAGCTTGAGTGTTGACAAATCCAAAGTTCTCTATTGTTAGCCGGTTTTGCTGTAAAAACATATTTTATTTTTCCTTTAATAATAATGCATTTCACATTAGAATTATTGTTACATACCAAACTGCCGATTCTTCTTCTCCATTGTCTTCTAGAAGTCTTCTCTCTTTTGTTATGGTGTCTAGTCAAATGTTTCACGCCAGCTATCTTTAAAATTTGGTAAGATAATTATAAATAAATATAGAAACACCCAAACATAGTATTCAGCGCGGAAAGATATCACCCTTATTCAAAATCGCAATGTTAATTCTCAATCATTCTAATTATGAATCATTTTAGTTTTACAGAGAAACTTCCTAAAAATCAATATCGTTCCTATTTATTTTTAATGTAGGTATACTTTTTTCATCAAAAATTAAAAAAACTAGCCGATGTAAAAAAAGATTCCAGTTGTTTCTAAATTTAAGAATAGGCATGATGACTGTGAATAAAATACACAAAAATTATGCTACCATCTAATGAAACGTAAATAAAATATTAAAAAATAACAAGGTATTATTTAATATTTTTAAAAAATAAATCTACAAAATACTACAGTCCGCCATGATATTCTGAACGCCAATCAGAGCGAATGACGTCACTATTGAGCATGGTTCCCAACTTAGGGGTTTTCCCCCCAAATTTAGGGGGTAAATTAGTGGGATGGGATTTTTTTTTATTTTGTTTTTATTCTAAAAATTAACAATTTAGTTTTTTCTTATTGCTTTTTTAAAAATAGTCAGAAAAATAATTTATTTTTACTAAAATAATCGGTTATAGATATTATACGACCGTGCAGATTCCTTCTAAATCTTGAAAAAAAGAAGTTGGTAGATCTACCTACTTTTCGAATTGAGTTTGGTCAGAAACTACCAACTTTTAGAGTCGTACGGAAGGATTTATAAAAATTCGAGTTGGTAACACTGCTCAAGAGTGACGTCAAAATTGACGCCATGACACTTTGGAGCGTTTTGGTGGGAATTTTAAACATAAAAATTTAAATTGATTTTTTTCATATAAATCATGCTTTTTTTTCCGAAATATGATATTTTTTACAATAAGTATATATTTCTGAATATGATACAACAGTTTTTCAAAATCTGTCATCATGCCTATTATCCGCATCAAATTACGACGATGACGATGTACTACCGAACTCTCTGAATATCGATAAATAAGCTTTCAATTGCCTATTTCCAAAGTGTTGAAAATTAAGGTATTTTTTTCTAAATCTCCCATTGATTTTTACGATTCAATATAAAATTACGCAGCGTCATCGATACTTACCATCAACGCTTCAGCCGAAGCACTACGCACTTCACCTTTCTCGGCAATCTGAAATCGTAAAACTTAATGATTCGACAGATTTTCCTTATGTCCTTTTTGATTATATTCATCCTTAAGAACTTACCTCTTCTTGTTCACATTGGCCCCAACTTAGAACTGTAATGTTTGAGTCTATGATGTTCAGCATATTGTCACCAATGAGGGGTATGATGGTTCCAGGTTTCTCTGACGTCATACCAGCGTAGGTGAATACCAGGGAGATGTCGGCAGTCCATCCCCCACTGAATGAGGGATGAATGAGTATACGTTCCATGGGCAGGTATTGCTCGTAGCCTGTGTCGAACATCTTTTTATCACCAATGACGACGAAGGATATTGTCAGTTCTGGTTCCACGTCTCCGTCTTTGCCTAAAGTGCTGTATAAAAACGTTAGATAGGTTACTAAAATTTTATTAAATTCAAGTAGAAGAACAACTTACAAGCAATGTGCGACACTGAGCACCACTAGATCGTGGATGATGGCTCCTGAGCATGTTCTCTTGGAGCTGTCTGAAAACACGATGCTAAAAAGGTTTTTTATTTAGATATATAAACATCAAATTACTATGGTATATCAAATGTTTTGCTAGAAATCAAAAGTGCATACTCTAGCAGGGCTACAGTGGAATGTATGTCTGCATTGGCTACACCTGTTTCTTCTTTGTCCCACGGCTCAGTGGTTAGCTCGGCTCCGTCAGGGTCGAAAGGAGCGGCGCCATTTGCTGCGAAAAATTACTTGATTGCACCAATTTTTATTGTACAATATCTTTCAAATATAGCTTCAGATCAATAGATATGAAAAAGTGGAAGGTCTTTGTCCAGCAGTGGAATGATAACTGCTATAATAATATAATGATTTTCAACATTTCAATTGAAAAAAGGAACCAAAAAGCATGTAACCTTCGTCCTAGAATAGTCATATCTTAAAGAAACGTTATATAATTTATTTTGTACTTACGATCACCGTTCCCTGCTAAAATGACAAAATAGATTATTGATCTGTATTAGAGCCAAATATTTTAGCACTTACTTAATAGTCATTTTTTACCTGCAGGTAGTTCATCTGAAAACAAATAGTAAAAAAACATTTCATTTTACTCGTAATCAATTGCAGTTCGTTTGTTTAGTAGTTCAATTTTCAAATAATGAAGTAAATGCATTTTAAAAAATGTACCTTGTCTTAAGCCAAAATAGGACCTCTGTTGCTGACCACAGCTTTTACCAACGATAAAACATACAGCAAATACGCAAAAGTAATAATTCATTTCTAGATTGTAACATTTCAAATATGACGGTTGACCGACGGCCAAATGATTGGGGAACGTAAATATTTTTAATTAAACCGATAACTAGGTTATGCATTTCATGTGTAAAACTGTATCGAATCAAAGTACATTTCGGCTCTTGTTATGAATTTTCAATGGAAACCAATTTTATTTCTGCCAGAACACAATAGGTATTCAAGTTAACCGCCATGCATTTTTGAAATATAATTTTCGGGCTGTATTTTAATTATGAAATTCCGAAAACACAAAAGACAACATCCTATCAGATTTATTTATAGTTTTAGGTATTCCATTGTTCGTTGCACTAAAACGGTTTGGATTTGTAAAGAGAACAACATTTCAGCAGATTGAAATTCAATTTGATTTCGCGGAAAACTTGGAAATCGGGGGGCTATTCTTCGGTGATCTTTTTAAACCCATTTAAAGAAGCTGCCTTCGTTCCAAGTTAAACAGGCCTTTTTATTGGCTTTCTTTGTTGCCGCGCTCCGTCTTCCAGTAATTAAAACTTTCAAGAAAGAGCGGGAGGGGACTATTTTTGTTCTATCTTTGTCTCGTTTACTCTGTAAGGATTAGAGGAGTGTTGACTTAGGGTTCAATTTCAATAGGGGTTTGAGAGTCCCGGGTCCACTGGAGTCGTTGTCAAGCAAGGGATCGGTTGGCATTACTGGGTACTTCAGCACGTATGGGCTCGAATGTCAAGATGTCAGAATGTATTTAACGACCTCCTTTGAGACGCAATCCAGCTATTTGCAGAGGTTACGTAGATCACTATAGGCATGTAAGCAATTCAATTGATATCTACCAGATAGAGGTCAACTAAAGGTAGTTAATACGAGTATATAGGCACAGATGTTCTAATAATGTTTTGTTTTAATAAATAATACGATAAGGATAGGTTAGTAAGTAAAGTTTTATTTTTAGTGGAAATACATTTTCTTCTAAAAAAGCTTTTCTTTAATTTTTTTTTGGTTTTCCGTCTATAATTATAGAATGGTCTTTATCACTCAAGTTCGTCTAAGTTGTATAACATAGTCTGAGATGAGGAGTGCATCTCTGCAACCAAGTTGATAGCTCCTTGGGGTGCACTCGCGATGTTCGCTTCACTGTTAACAGGAGTAAAGAGGCTGCGACTAAATAGCTATTAATAATAGCTTTGTGTATTCGAGCAAGTGCAAGGCAAGTGCTCATAAATGTTTGAAAGTAAGATTGGGGCTGCCACAAAAAATAATATTTCTACCCCTATACTATGCTTTGCTTCTGTAAATTACATAACATTAACAGACATATTTTAGGTAATGTAGATTTCAATTGCGATTATGAATATTTCTCAATTAAGTATTTTATTTTAATACGTTCCTGTTTTTCATCGCATTTTTTCCAACAGGTTTTTAACAGAAACGAAAAATACCATTCGATTTTTGCATATGAAAATGTCATCATATACCAAAATATCAAACAATGTTAAAGCATAGATTTCTAATTTAACATATTATTTGCTGCCCTGATATCGGCGATGATGTTATCAGTTTCAGTGTTTATGTAATGTAGAGCATGGCATTGCATATTTCGTATGTTTAATTAACACATTTTTGGCTACACAAAACTTCAGCTATTTCAATTGTTTGTTTGTTGCTGATACTAAACTGAAATATTTTCTGTATATTTTTGAAGTCGTTTTTTAAGTTCTCATTCAACGATTAAATAATGTAGGTATAAAATGTTAACGAGGTACAAAGTATACCGAAAGATATGCTTTTATGTTTCTATAGCACCTAATATAAGAAGAATCATATAAGTATAAATTGTATGTATCCCTGTTCTTTGCTGTTATACAATGCCATGGAAAATATAAAGTTAATAACGCGTTAAAATCCGTAACAGTAAGTCAAATTATGTACATAGCTTCGAACGAAAACATCTTACGGAAATTAATTACAAAAACTTCTACAAAATATATAGGTACAATACAGGGTGGCGCAATAGAACGTGCATATTGCGTCATCATTTTTCGCGGGGTCAACGGTGCGCGGGCGGGGGGAGCCTAGCGTGGTTAGATAGTGGCACTCGTGGAGTTTTAGTAGCCATGAGTCACTTCGACGGGAAGCGTCGCGCTTTTTGTGTTCGCACGTTTTACGAGAACGGTCGTTCATACATCTCTACAAGGCGACTGTATTGTTCTGAATATGGATTAACACACATTAATGAAGCTCTGAGTGCAAATTTAATTAAAATATGGATAAAGCGTTTTGAAGAGACCGGTTCCACGTTTAAACCACCAGCAAAAGGTCGTCCAAGAACGTCTAGGACCAGTGACAATATTGAGAGGGTGAAGGAGTCAGTACGAAAAAATCCGCAAGTGTCTACTCGGAAGCGATAGTTAACACAGGAATTAAAAGATTCCGACTTCGGAGCAAGGTTGGCATTTACTGAAGAAATGCTTAGTCGATTTTCCACTTTTGACAACATCCTTTTTTCTGACGAGGCTAATTTCCATTTAAATGGGTTCGTAAACCGACAAAATTGTCGTTATTGGACGGACGAGAATCCAAAAATGAAACATCAAAAACCACTGCATAGTCCGAAAGTAACGGTATGGGCAGCAATCTCAAGCAAAGGAATAAAACGAGGACGAAACATCACCGTTAACACCGACCGCTATGTTGCGATGTTAGAGGGATATTTGACTCCAGAACTTGCGAGATCAAGAATAGCGAATACGAGGACTTGGTTCCAACAAGACGGAGCGACCTGTCACACATCAAATGACTCTATGGCGGTTGTGAGAGAGATGTTCCCTGCAAGACTAATTTCCAAAAGAGGTGATATCCCTTGGCCCCCACGTAGCCCTGACTTGACGCCTCCAGACTTTTTTTTATGGGGATATCTCAAACATAAAGTCTACATGAACAATCCGAGGAACATCAGTCAGCTAAAGGAAAATATCCGTGGCGAAATGGCAGCAATCACCCCAGTTTTATTGACAAAAGTTTTCACAAATCTGCGTTCGCGTTTAGAGGAGTGCCGTCTTCGAGAGGGCCGTCATTTAGATGATGTTATTTTTAAAAAATAAACTACATTTAATTACCTAATCATCCTGTCTTTTATTTCAACTATACCTTTTGTATTTATTTTTTTAGCCTATACTTAATAAATGCACGTTCTATTGCGCCACCCTGTATTAGGTACAAAGCGGAAGAGTGTGTTTGAAAGCGCTAGTCTAGTTTATTTTCAACAAGCTCTATCACAAACAGACCTTCACAAAAGATACAGCAAACGTCCAAACCAAGAAAATATAAAATATTCATACATTTTAATGAAAAAACTGGCATGTGAGGAAGCTTACATTGTAATGGCGGCCAGGCGACAGTTACTTTGTCGTCCATGTCAGTTTTTATGCCCCGTTAGCGATGTAATGCAACCTCTTTGTTAGCTTTTACCCTGCACACAAGAAACATGTTTAATTTTAACTTTGTGTGTCGTTTGAAACAAGAATGAAGGATACTGTGTATAGAGAGAAAAAGTTTTTACAATGTGTGCCTGTGTAAAGGGTTCATATCTCTATAGGTTGAAAACCTTTGGAGGATCACTTATTCGTCTGTCTGTCTTTATGACAAGATCATTTTTCTCACAAAAGCTTAAAGTTATTAAACAATATGTTTATACAAAATTCTGGGATTCCTAATACTCTTTAATTATAATACCAAAAACCGACTTCTAAGTCAACCCTATAAAGCATACAAATTATACAATATGTTCATGAAATTTGCTTAGTTTCAGTCTACATTTATTCAGTTCAATGTAAATAACGTCCGTGCGAGTTAACTCAATTCCTCTTAATTTATTTTCGTCTTCCGCTATATCCCAAAGTTCTATTTAAATAACTACATTACATTTTAATGAAGCAATAACTTTAATAATATTTCACTGTCCACGGCCTCATCTTTAATTAATGTCGTATAAAAAATTCGGCGCTCCAAAAACGAGCTGAAAGAAATACAGTCAACTATTAATTTACAGAAATAAGCACATAATTTACAACTCTGGGGACAAGCTGAGTTGAATTTATTGTACGCAGCGCGATTCAGGAATTTTAAACAGGCGCTATGCAAGGCGAAGTTTCGTGGTTATAGCTCCTGGTCCAACAGTTTACGAAGCTCATGCGAGAAGTCTGTGTGAGCTACTGGTAGTATTTAATAAAATTTACCAGTATGAACCATTATATTTAAAGAGTTAACCATAATAAACCGTTAAATAGTGTCAAATAACTGGGTACTCCTTTTTTCAGTATCAATGTGTTCAGGCTTAAAGGATCTAAGTATACTCCCATATATATAGGCAGTATACTTGCTAAGACAACATGTCTATCTTTTTTAGAGCCAACTTATTTCTAAAGATTTTTTTATTAAATCTGATCAATCCAAAAAAAACAATAGTTGAACATCACGTCAAATACTACCTACGTACACTTGAGCTTCAAAGGACCTACCACAAAACCTTATTTCAGTCTTGACCTGACTTACTACACGCCCAAGAGCCATATTGCTGTATAAACCCGTTCCTAAGGTGCAACTCTGTAATCCGCACAAGTAACAATCCGACTATAAACATAGTTGCGGAACCTTGCCAAATATTGTAACAAGAAAATTTACACACTCACCAAACTCAAGAATAACCTTTAAACAAGGACAGAGATAGAGAATTACATACATCTGTCTCTTCTCTTACGGAACATGGGTGAAAAGGTCAAAAGTGAGTGTTCAATGGGTACCATACGAATACAGGGTTGAACCGTGCTTAAAGGAAAATTATACTTGCTTGTTTACTGTTAAGTACTAGCGTATAGGTAGGTCGGTGTGAATTTGGTAACCTGAGAGCTCTCATTAGACAGGAATTTGGACGATTTCAACAAATGGACTCGGTTGTAAAATTATGTGTAGGCGGAACAGACAGAATTCACCGCAACGTGTAAATAAGTTTCGTATGTAAATTAATGTTTCGCCGAAATACAGGGCCCTGGAAAAGTTACTTAAATTGTAAATACTCCAGAGTTAAATATTACTTTAACATTGGAGTACCTATTGATTATAAATTTAAGATCTCTGTAAAATAATACTCTCTTAAAAGGTCATTTGAAAGCAGTATAAAATAATCTCATCTTTTACCCAAAATAAAATCATATTATCTATGTATGAGGTTGCCTAGTAAATTGTAGACACTTGAAATGCTTATTCTCGAATAAGACCATTACGCATACAGGCTTAGATATATTTATTCAATAATTCGATGCCAAAAAATATATGCTTAATTTTCCACAATCCAGACGTTACCTAATCTCAAAGCAAAATAACGAATAGTCTCGTAAAAAATGAAATTATAAAATATTTTATCCCAAATTCATTGCTTGAGATCTCCCGAACCCCTCAAGCTCAAGACAGGGTCCAAATTGAACAAATAAATCTCATCTGAAGATGATGTGACTCATCATTCTTATACTTGGATACATTTCGTGGAACGAGCGGCTTTCAACTCGATATATTGAACCAATCAATGTTTATAGGCCTCAATTTAACGCTTAGAGCTCAGGAATTTTGCTTTGGCCCCCTTTTATGTGATATTTTTTGATTTTTTGTTCTGTGGTATACCCACGGATACCCACAATTCCAGTAGGTAAATTGTAAATTGTATACGTGGAAAAGTACATATGTAAGTAAGTATACAATGTAAGTGCAAAAGTATTATGTAATTTAATTATGTTCAAGGTTGAAAAAGGCTACGAAAAATAAAGCTGTTTTCAAAAGATTCATCTCTAAAGATGCCTCTGCCTTTGTACTTCCAATCCTACCCCATAGTTACCTACATCCAAAAAGCAAGCTTTAGGGCAGGTGACCCGGTTGTGGCCATCGACCCCTTTGTGGCCATTTGGGGTTTCAAATAATTATAACTAAGGCAAAAACAAATTTATTAATCTATGGTTTATATTATTTAGAATATTGAATATTGGTAGCACTGATACCGTTGATTGCTCTGATGTGCTAAGCTTCACTTCGATGCAACAAGCCATTCTTATCAGTTGAGCGCGAAATTGTTAAAATCTTAGTAAAAAGGCTAAGGCGAGCGCGTGACTAATAAATTTTTATTTTTTAAATCTTTGATTATTTTTTGGATTTTTATGTAAATACTGCTTGAAGAATATATTGTCTAAGTAGAACTAACGTTATTTTGTCGCCATATGTTTGTGAAGCGAGGTTATGAGCAGGTGGCCACTAATGGAGTCAAATTCATGTATTTCGCCATCTTTGGCCACGTGGCTGGCCAAAAGTGGTGTACATAGACACCCCACTTCTGGCCATTTATATTTTATCGAGGTTTTTTTACTTGGCTTTACGTACCAACGCAAGTGTTTCGATACGTATTTTTTATTTTCAAAGTTACAATAAAATGCCTCAACCAAAATCAAATAGTGACAAAAAAGAAGCCGTGAAAAAAAATATATTCCAGTACCTAATAATAATAATAATAACTTTTTTTGAACGCAATTAAGAATGGGATGCCCGTTTCCACTGTTAAAAGAGATTTTAATGTACCTCGAACGACTTTGCGACATAAAATTTCTGAAAAAGCATCTAAAACTCTTGACCCCAGGCAGTTCTTGGAGTGCGCGTGGGATACCTCTTCGTGCAGCCGTCCTCTTTCCTGCTCTCTTGTTCCACAGGGAAGGAAAGGGGTTCGGCCCGGTGCACCCTGGGCGTCCCACAACCGTGTTCCTTTTAGGGTTCATTGTTGCGGGATGGCGAAATCCCACACCGGGGCTGGTCATGAAGCAGTCCGGCCCACGAGAGGGGGACTGTTGTAGCTGGGCGTAAGCCCAGCGTGTTGAAACGCCCGGAGGGGCGTGTGGCGTGTCGGAGACTCCAGCCGGTGAGGTCCCGGGTCGGCGGCGACGGCCAAAGACCCTGGGGTGGTTCCCAGGCTGCCGACACAGGGCTAGATCGGTGGCTAACCATGGGAACGAGAGTGGGTAGGCGCGCCGCGGTTTGTCCCGGCGCGCCTCCAAGCTTGAGGGGGCTGCCTCGGTGGCCAGCCGTCGGCGGGTTCGCGGCGAGGGCCTTAACAGGACTATTCCCGTGTCCCCGCCACTATACGACGGCCTGAAGGACAACTCCAGGTTTTTAGTCGGTGCGAGTCCGACATAACCCGTCTCCTTTCCCTGGAGGGGCGGGTATGAGTAGGCATTTTCCTGATCAACTAAAAATAATAACTGATCAAATAAAAAAAAGGCAGTTCTTGGAAATAAAATAGAGAATGAACTTGTCGTTTGGATCAAAGACTGCGCTCGTGCTGGGTTTTCTATATAAAGTATCTGTAAAAAAAAAATTAGTAAAGGGCCAAATTACCACACTTTTTTTAAATAATAGACCTTCAGGATCGTGGTTTGACGGATTTACGGCAAGATATCCTGATTTGAGGCAAAAAATGTGCAATTTAATTAATTAATTTTGATTACTTTGAATTCATTTGATTTTATTTTTTGATGGCCAGAACTGGCACACGACCATGGCCAGAAATGGCGTGAATCTGGCCAAAAATGGCACAAACTGCCTTTATTTTTTTATTTTTATAAAATTATTTTTCTATTGGATGTTCTTTAAAAAAAGGGTTTTCTTAGGCAAGGTTAATATATGTTTAACGACTTTTTGCAAGAAATATGTTCGTAGTAACAAAAAGTATAAATTAAGAAAGCCTCAAAGTTGAGAAAATCCTTAAAATGGCCAAAACCGGGTCACCTGCCCTATATTAACTACGCACATAACACACTTTACCCACAATTCCGCACGCAGGCCTCACTGGATGAAACCACTCAACTTTCCACCTCCGTCATCAAGACGAACAAAACTGCAAGATCCACTAGAACGGTCAGCGTTTGAGTAATTGTCCCTAATGAACATCTAATGAGATCCAGTCCCTATCCCTTCTCGATTCACTGCCTTTACAAGGGATAGGCCCTGCAATAAATTACTGAAAGCCGCAACAGTTTTTCCCCGTTCAATCGGTTTTTCTTCAGATCTATTGCCATGTTGATGACCGAAGTTCTATCTCAATGTTTTAGAATTTTGGTGGAATGAAACTTTGTTGTTCGAACTCTCTAAATTGCCTTTGTTGGGAGTTAAAATAAAGAATGTTCACCCTCACTCAACCCTACATGGACCGAACTCGTATCGAGGGAAAGTATTCGACAAATCTGGAACACGTCTTAAACCTTTTTCGAGGGCAAATTTTTGCGGAGCTTCCCAAATGAAAATTAATTAATAAAGGGCTTAAAATCAGCCAACATTCTATGAACCATTTGTTTGCGTATCCTCGTTGTAACGAATCATCAACGCTGTTGGTCGAAGGGAACTTAAACACAACAACGAAATTAAACGAGTTGAAATAAATTACTGCTCGTAAATCAATATTCAATCAATGGGTAACAATGTTGTAATTTGATATCCATTAAAACGGCGGTTAAATGAATCGAAAAGTAATTATCGGGACATTCGAGTAAACATTGGGTTTTGATACTGCTAGCGAGGCAGTTTGCTGGAGATAAGCTAAACGGGCGACGTAACAATAAAAGTGTAATGGTACTAAAGGCAGGGTCGTGCTCACTAATCCGATAAAGGTGCGACAAATACGAGGCGATCTGCATGTGAAACCGCTTCCAGTTTAAAACTACCAGACTAAAAGCAAATATTACGCTTGCAAGGTAGAAATTCCGGGATAATACACATAGGCACATTTATACTAAACTCTTTAACTCTGAATTATCGTTAGATTTTTGTGTGCCCTTTTCAAATGTCCAAAAGTAAATGACATGTGACGGTAACGAACCTATATTTTATAATTTAAAATAATATCGCAGATTAAAACTCAAAAGCTTTTTGCCTTTAAATTTAAAATACGATTTAAATATTATTTACATTAACATCACGAGCTCCTGTCTTCTTGGAATACATCTGAGTGACCGCATTAAACCGCTTTTGTCCGGTTCGTTATCAGAGCTACTCGTGCGTATCACCGTACTAATGGAATCGGAAATGTGAGAGAGTGAACTGCAACTTGCATCCGTGCTTACGACAACAAACAAAAGTGGCCACACTCCTATAGCAAATCGAATCGCAACTTCGGAACGAATGTTTTTCTTTCATTCGGTCTTTCGGAGCGTGTTAAATTTGAATTACGTTGCGGGTTAAATAACACAGTATTTTGGGTGTTTCGTCGTTTGACCCCGGTCCTGAAAGCACCGCGGTGTCAAACGCACAACGACGATTTTTGAATGGGTCGATTGGCCCCGCGGGGTCAATCGGTGAACAACTTTTCTGGACTTCGTCGTTTGACACCGCTGTTTTATTAACCAATAATTATGTACCGTTAAATACAAAAGTTCATCATTTGTGTAAGCGGGAGGTAGGGCTAAGCCCATCTCGCTCACACCATATTTCTTATACTATATTATTACAAGTAATGCGCCCAAAATATGCAATTTTGCCACCGTACCAAAAAAAAGCAGGTAAAAGCAAACCACCCGAATCGCCAATCCCGAGCCACGAAAATTAGTCGTTAGTAAATCTTGTCACAGTACTAGAAATGCGTGCTCCTGATTGGCAGATGTCATTGAAGCGCTTGCTCTGCGGAACTTGGGTTATATCTCAAGGTCAGTACGGCGTTGTTTCTTAGAAAGTGAAGTTGTTTGTGTTTGTGTTGTGGGGTGCCTTCCGTTAATTCGTTTTATTTTGGTAAGTAAATACTTTTGTTTGTAATATTTTTGTAACAATATGCATTTTAAGAGTAGTATACGTAATTACATTATAAAACGTGAATTGTGAATATAACCACTAACCATTTGATAACTCCGAATGCTTTGTTTTTCTATGTTTAATTAAAAATGTTTTTATTACTTACACAATATGTAACTACGACTAATTAGATTTATATTAATTAGAGAATATTTAAATAAAATTTAGCGGTGCTATTACAATTTAACAGTTATTTTAAAGTACAATTGCAGTGTTATAATGAGAATGGTTTGAATTTGAAAGTGGCAAATGTTTTACACAACTTTTTTTTAGTTACATATTAGTAACATTGTATGAGTGTAGCTAAATATTCTTATACTTCTTTTAGTTATGTAATTAAAATATTATTTGAGTGTAGACAACTATTCTTATAGTATGTAGCCAGAAGTGCTAAACAAAAGAATAAAACTATATTTTTTTTCTACGTGAATTTATCTTTGTACGTTGTATAACCTGGAAACATGTGAGCAACTAATAATCATCCACAAAATTAACTCTTATATAACCTTTGTATACAGGGTTGTTTCTAATTAGCGCATCAGCTCTTGTAGGCAACTTTTCAACATAAATTCCAACAGCATTTCACCAACGAATAATTAAAATTAATATTTAAAAAAAATAAGTTTTTCGATACAAATTTATTAGGTGCATCTAAACGGTACAATACTCTACGCGCACGCAACCGGCGTATTCCTGCACATTACGCTGATCTGCTTAGTACCTTTAATAACAATAATTTACATGCCATTCTTGTGTCGGAATCCTGGTTACAGCAGTGTTTGCCTTCTACATCTTATGCAATACCAGGGTTCCACATGATAAGAAATGACCGTCAAGGTCGAGTTGGTGGTGGTGTTGCTGTTTACCTCAGGGCAAATATACCATATTCCATAGTCCGATTGTCGGATGCAAGCTCTCTGGTGGAATACCTATTTATAGAGGTTACTATCTCCCACTCTAAAATCTTGTTAGGAATCATGTACAGCCCATCAGCAACAATAAACTATTTTCCTGTACTCGAGTCACTTTTAGAGGATTTAATGCCGACGTACCAACATGTTGTTCTGATGGGAGATTTTAACACTTGCCTTCTCAAAGATGATAGTCGCAGTAAACGACTCAAGTCCATTACCGAATCCTGCAATATCCACATACTTCCTTCGAATCCTACCCATTTCTACCCCAATTCCAACCCATCTCTCCTTGATCTTTGTATGGTGTCGTCTCCCCAATATGTTTCCTTATTTGGACAGCACAGCGCTGAAGCGTTTTCGTATCACGATCTCCTCTACATGTCCTATAAACTCCGCTGTCCAAAACCTAAACCTCGTATCCTACTGCAACGTAGCTTTGGTAGAATGGACCCATCACAGCTTGCTCATGACGCTGCCCAAATCGATTGGAGTATGGTTGAGAAGCAGTCATCCGTCAATGATCAGGTCCGGATTTTTAACAATCTCCTTACTCGTTTGTTCGATATACATGCACCTATCAAACCAATTAAAGTCAAACATCTTCCTGCTCCTTGGCTTACATCTGAATTAAAATCACTGATGTCTACAAGAAACCGTGCCAAATCTTTATTCAAAAGGAATCCCAATGACAATAATCGTGAAGTGTATCGACTGCTACGTAATCGCTGCAATACAGCTTGTAGAGACGCACAACGACGCCATATCCACAACTCTATTGATAGTCCAGATCCCAAAAAGGTCTGGAAATTTCTAAAATCACTAGGTATTGGTAAGCAGCGCAACAATTCTTTGTCACCAAACTTAAATATTGACGCACTTAATCAACATTTTGCAAGTTCTCCTTTATGTACAGATCCTGTAAAGACTGCTACAATAGCAAATATTTCTTCACTTCCATTACCTAGTTTTCCTCAATTCCATTTTCAACAGTTTGCTGATTGTGATATTAAGAGAAATATCTTAAGTATAACGTCTAATGCCGTAGGTTGTGACAACGTTAGTCGGAAAATGATCCTTCCCATAATTGATATCCTCACCCCTGTCATAACCAAAATCCTGAACTTTTCTATTACAACCCACACTTTCCCTGACATCTGGAAAGATGCAGAGATTATTCCTCTACCAAAAATCAACAATCCTACTTCCTTTGCAGAGTATAGACCGATATCCATTTTACCCTTTTTATCCAAAGTCCTAGAACGGTTGGTGCATCAGCAGTTAAATAGCTTCTTGGTGTCCAATAACCTACATAATCCTTTTCAATCTGGCTTTCGTCCTGGGCATAGTACAACTACGGCATTAGTTAACATTACTGACGATATACGAGCAGCCATGGAGAATCGACAGCTTACTGTTTTGACTTTACTGGACTTCAGTAACGCTTTCAATACTGTTGATTTCGACATACTGCTTGCGGTCTTACGTTCTCTTAATATATCTCCAACAGCTATAGACTGGTTTCACAGTTACTTGCGTGGACGCCGACAGCGTATATCTATTGACGATAAACAATCCTCGTGGTGTGGATTGAACTGCGGTGTTCCGCAAGGTGGCGTGTTGTCCCCACTCCTTTTCACAATTTTTATAAATTCCATAGCATCTCACATATCTTCTCTCTACCATCTGTATGCTGATGACCTACAAATTTACACACACGCGTCATTGGAAAACCTTAACTCAGCGGTTGCAAAAACGAATGCTGATTTAAGTTTAATAAATGATTGGACTAAACAGTTTGGTGTCATGGTAAATGCTTTGAAGACTCAGGTCATTATTTTAGGGAGTAGGCAAATGCTAGCAAAAGTGAATCTACAGCAATTACCTGATGTTTACTTTGACGGAGTCAAGATTCCATATAGCTCTGCCGTTAAAAATCTTGGCATTATCATGGACAGCTCACTAACATGGAATTTACAGGTCGAGCAGATGAGCAGGAGGATTTTTTCTGCAGCCGGTAGTTTAAGACGTCTCAGGAATGTGTTACCCATTGCTACCAAAGTTACTCTTGCTCAATCCATACTCCTTCCCATCCTTGATTACGCCGACATATCATTTGTTGATCTGAGCGAGGAACAACTAAGTAAGCTGGAGCGGCTCCAAAATATGTGTATCCGCTTTATTTTCGGATTGCGCAAATTCGATCACATTACGGAATACCGTAACAGACTTGGTTGGCTTCCTATTCGGCTTCGCAGGAATACTCATATCCTATCCTTCCTCTACCGTGTGCTGTATGATTCACATACTCCGAAATATCTCAAAGAACGGTTTACCTACTGGCATGAGAGACACAATCTTGGCCTGCGCAGTACATCTTCTCTGTTATTAGCAACTCCAATGAACCACTCTAACTTTTTTAATAGTTCATTTACTGTGCAAGCCATTAAACTGTGGAACTCTCTTCCTGTTGCAATCCGTCAGTGTAAAACACTGCATCTTTTCAAAAAGTCTGTAAACGAATTCTTAAAATCTAATCCTGATACACGTTGAGTTATCATTCTTTCATATTTAATGTATCTATTTATATGTATGTTATGTAAGTATATTATTATAGTAATAATATTGTATGTAATTTATATATGTGCATGTATGTATATCCATATATATTTATTATATGTATGTATTAATTATTATAAGGGTTGACTATAGTTTTTACATGTTTAAGTTTATTTAAGCTATCTATATAAATTGCACCTATCCGATTAATTCTTTGCCTTCTATTTTTAATTAAAGGTTTGCCTGGCAGAGATTGCTCAGAGCAATAAGGCCACCTTTTGCTTTCTTGTACTGACTCCTGTAAAATTATTTTTTTTCTGTGCAATAAAGAGTTTTTATTTATTTATTTATTTATTTTATTCTTTTTAGATATTATTAGTATGATTATACCTAAATTAGTTCATTAATATAAGACATGATATTCGATTTAAAATAACAAGCCAAATCAATCTGTGATATAATTGTAAATCTTTTTTGAAAGTAGTCTATACTCTGTGATTGTAAAGAAATGTTTATAAATGTTACTATTATTTTTATCATATAGCTTTGATTAAAAAGGTTTATTCTAGTTAGATATTATTAATACGATTATAACTTAGTTCAATATTATTATATAGACGTGAAATTCGATTTAAATTAACAAACCAAATCAAACTGTGCGTATATACCTTTAATCATTCTGCAATTTGTAATTCATTGTATGATCTCGTTTTTGTACTCATCAAAATAAATATTTTTATTAACATTCTGTTTGTTTCATTATTATTAAATTGACGAATAAAAATTTCATTTACCAGTTGGTAAGGAGCTATTGTATTACATAAATGTGACATCATAAATATCACTCGCGCTTTGCAATCCCGCTACCACTTTTAATAATCTATTCACTAAATGATGGCTTTTACCTTACCTTCCTACTTAATCTACAACTTACTTGTGTACTCAACTGTACAAAAATCAAAAATAAGATTTTTGGTAGTGGTGCCAACTGACGAAGTCGAAAAATGTTATTCCCGTTTGACACCGTTGTTATTATTAACTAGCACCGCGGGGCCAATCGACCCATTCAAAAATCGTCGTTGTGCGTTTGACACCGCGGTGCTTTCAGGACCGGGGTCAAACGACGAAACACCCGTATTTTTGTATAGTGTTTTTAAAACGAAACTCGCAAGAAAAGTTTTGTAATTTTCTACGAAAACAGACGGAGGCGTAATCTGTTTTTATTTTTGTTTATCTTAGCAACAAAAGCCCCAAGTTCGGAATCCCCGTTTACATTTTGATAGTAAACAAAACAACCTACGTGAGGGAAGTTTGTTTGGAAACATAGATTATTGGTTCGATTCTGTAAAGTACACTCGAGTAATAAGAATTTTGTTTGGTAAAGAAATTATTGTGTATTAGGTTTTATAGGTCCATAAAAATTATCTACGTATCTAAAATTTTAAATAGGTAGTAAAAAATATTAAAAAGTTTTACATAGGTAGAGGCCCATAGTAGTTATTTTCAAGAGTTTTTGCCTTTCATGATAGATACTTGCGTTATGGACGTGATTAAGTTACCTACAAAAAAAATAAAAATAAAGCACATTCATATAATTTCTTAAATGGCCATCCATTACCCTAATCCTTTTACCCTAAACCTTTTAACCAAAAAATAATGCTAATAAATCTACACATTCTCTATGCCATTTACTGAACGTTGAACTAATTCCGAGGTTACTAGAAAAAAGCGTCCAATATTCACCACTATTACAAAGATATAAAACAACCCGCTGACTGTACGTTCTGATCTCGTAACAAGCCGTATGCAGGTATTGGTTAAAACTCCAACTAATATAAATGTAAATTCTGTGGAACAAAGCGCTGGCGACGGATGGATCAAGTATCAACTTCTCTTGTTATTAGAAGCCTAGCGAAGTCCTGCCTAATAACACACCACCACCTCGTTTGCAACCTTATTACGACGGAGTAAAGTCGATTTTCCAGCAGATGAAAAAAGCTTAGTTTGTAAAGAGAGCTGATCATGAGATAGGTACGATTAGATTTGTAGAATTTATGAGATCCCTCAATATTGGAGGCTTAAAACTGTTGATTTTCAGGAAATTTGCAAGTATGAAAAAAGCTTTTAAAAAAAATACTATTATGGAATGGGTCTTCGATTTACTTACATAGGTACCTATTAGAAATTTTTTTGATGTCAAAGAGTTTTTTCGTTTTTTCGAAGTCCATTTCTTTCGTAAAGTTAAGTATTGTCACGATATCTTTTTAGTGTTTCCAAATTTTAAATGCAGTGTGGGTGTTAACCTAAAAGCAAATAACAGCTTTGTTGAAGGCCCTGTTCTAATAAAACATTAAAGCCTATTTGAGTGATTTCCAGGAAGGCTGAGCTGCGAGGAGGCGTCGAACGAACAGTGATAAATCTCTGAACCATCTATTTACATGCTAGACGCAGCACGGGCCGGTGTCGCCGATTTATGTGGAGAATTTACAGATTTTATAGCCGAATTTGTTCCGATTTCATATTTAAGGATATGAAAATAAACAGTTAAGTTTACTTGCAATAGCTTATTTAAAATCAACAGATAATTATGGTCCGAAATAATAACCTTCAACTTAGCATAAAAAACAGGTTCAAAATGCCCCTAAAATTATCTGGTTTGTTTAAATAAAAACCCCTTAATCGCACGTAAATCCTAATTATAGACTAGAAATTCATATTAAATTAGTGTAGGTTTAAAGAGCTTGAAAAATTAAAAGCCATACAATGTGTAAGACAGGTTACCCTAAAATAAAACCTTAAAATGTATACTTACTCGTATTTTCAATATTTTCCTGGTTATTACAGTTAAGGCTCGGGCACACTGTCTCTGTCTTGGACACGTGAATGACAAGGACGCCTCGCCATCACTTTTTGTAATGGCCTGAATACACTTAGCGGAATATTGGTGGGCGCTGTCTTTTCAACGCAAATGAGGGTTGAACATTGCTATATTTTCATTTTTATAAAAATAGACGTAGAATGAATAGCCTTTGGAAATAAAACTTTTACATTTTTGAGACGGCCTACAAATTAACAGCTACTTACTATTTTACATGTAAATACCGTCTACTTAATGGGTGATATCAATATTACTACTATAGTCAAAAAAACGGTTTCGCAAACTAATTGTTTTGTTTTCTGTGAAGTTTTATCTATCTGTTTCGTCATTTTTAATAAGAAGGTAATAATAGTTGAGTGAGACGCAAAAACACAGTTTAAGGTTACCATATCCACATATTTAACAAGACATCAATAGTTAGTAAAAAAATGGATATTAAAAAAGGCAAACCAAAAACCTATCTTTTAAACTTTATGTATGTAGGTAAAATTCAATATTCATTGGACAAGGTATGTTTACATGTTACTCGTATAAGTAAGTAAGTAGGTACTTAACTTGTTCGAATATCCATTTGGTTTGAAATTAGCGAATTAAGAGCCCAATAATATTGAAAATTAAATGAGGAATAATATGTGATGAATCTCAGAAATTGGAAGCAAAATAAAAAACGTTAAGTATTTGAATCAGTTTTTTTTATAATATAGGTAGCAGACGAGCATGCGGGTCACCTGACGGCAAGTGATCACCGCCGCCCATGACTACCCGCAACACTGTGGGTGTTGGGGATGTGTTGCTGAGCCTTTGACAAAATTGGGCACCGGATACCGCACTCACCGAACGAAACGCAGGAACATCGTCCCTACTTCACGTCGGTTTTCTGTGCGACGGTGGTATTTCACCGGTCGAGTCGAGTCAGCCCAGTAATCGCTGCAGACAGAGCCTACAGCTAGACTCTACCACTCTAAAAACTCCGGCTTCCGCCTTAGATGAAAATATGAGCAAGAAAGAGAATTTGAATCAGCTAACGTTCGTTTTTATACTATCTCAAATCGATTTCATACAACCCCAAGTTACAAAATATCGATTATACCAACAAGTATAAATATTAAAATTAAAACCAAATACAATAAACAAATACCTCATTATAAGTTACATATTATTTGTAATATTAATACCTACAACGATTATTTAAATATTATTTTATCGATTAGTCATCAACAACTTAATAATTCTAATTAGATTAAATTTATAAAAAAAGATGTAGTTAAAACATTATGAAAATAATAAATGAATATGTAATGATAATTATGAACAATTTAATTAGAAAAATAATCAGAATATTGAGGAGCATTATTGATCGGTCGCTAACAAATACCTTTTAAAAAAAAATTGATATATCTCCTTAACTTTGATATTCTAGAAAATGAGTGCGTTAACATTATTAATATAAGTAGGTACCTATACCTATAATATAGTAGTATTAATATAATAAGTATCCTTCAATATTTTTTTACTAGTTACACCCAAAATAGAGAATAAAAATTCAGACGTATAACCTCCGTGACTCACTATCCGTACTTTTTAAATATTATAGGTAAATGTGAAAATGTGTAGGTATGTCTGTCTGTACGTTCCACTTTCACGTCAAAACCGGTTTAAATAAATTTTGGAATAGACGTAGATCAACAGCCTAGGATGTAAATAGGCTACTTTTTACCGCACGAATAAGTCACATTCCCACGAGAAAACTTCTATCGCAGACGGGGTTGAAGGTTCCTAATAGTCGTCATATAACTATATTAGATACCTTATGGCCACCGTCAGTCGTTTATCTAATGTTGGATTAAGTGGCTCTTTAGTACCTAATGGTTTTGGACAGAAATCCTTTCTAAGAAGGAGCCTAATCAATCAATCAATGCCTATTTTTGCAAACGTCCCATTTAACTGATTAATCACCACACACATTGTTAGTGGAGGTATCCTATTAACAAACAACCTGGAGTAAACTGTTTATGCCTTTTGATTTTTTTTTTTTGTCAGAAGCGATTGTCCTAGCATGTAAGAGAGTTAACTGCGAACGTCCGACTTTTATTTTAAGTTTCGAACTGTGTGCGGTGTGCTCCGATGTTTTCCACAGTTTAAGACGTAGGTCATAATTATGGGATATTATTATAATAAGACGATTTTGACTATTTTTCTTTAAACACCAAATTTAAGGTACTTCGTAAATTGCGCATCGTACCTTGTTTAAAACTCCAAATGCACAATTTAGCTTCAAATATCACAAAACGGCGCGGCACAAAGCAAATAACTAGGTATTAAACTCGTTTTACGCCGCGGCAAAGTTTATGCAGTTTCTAATTTCAGTTTTAAAATTTAACACGAGGTAACATTGCAGGATAATATTTAAAATATTATAATGAATTTTGTTTTACCTTCTTCAAGGTTACCTTCAAAGTAAAGATTTTGCAAATAACTAACACCTTTGTTTCTTTCCTCGATACATCAACATTAACAGTGCCTTCAGTGATAGCTTTGTATATTTTACAGGAACATAGCTTTTGCAAAAACTATTTATATACCTACCATTTAAAGAAACGTTAACTTAGCTTCATAGAATCAATCGGCGTATTTCTGTCTACTGTTAGACGAAAGCCAAGGAGGCTCCTGATGAATGCAGTTGGTGCTCCTTGAAGGAGCACCAACTGCATTCATCAACTGCCCTTCACCTTCTTTAGGTCGTCGGCTCATCGTGCTGCAGGGCGTCCTCCACTATGTATAGTATCTCACAGTAGGTAAAATAAGTAAAACTGTTATATATTTAAGAAAATATATAATGAAAGAAGGAAGTTATTCAAATATTCAGTCAGCAAGATTGAACAAAACTGATCTTTCCAATCAATACCCTGTTCATTCGAGTCCTGTGTCGGAATAGCTCTTCACAAGACTGGGTATATATTTAAGAAACCCGTGTCCCATTCCGAAAGAAAAGATTACGTCGTAGGTTCAGACATCGGCCTTTTTTAAGTGGATATTTTGCAGAAAGTTGACCCTAGGGAATATCGCTAAAATCTTCGTCGGGGTGTTTTCAATGAAATTCAATTTGATAAGACAGAAAACTGTTCCTTTGTCGGGTATTTGCGAAACGTTTTTCTTATCTCGCAAGTTTGGCACTTTTTCCGGATATCTGAAAAGTTCCGGCGAAAGTCGATTGGGGCGGTTATTACTCAATTTCATTTAATGTCGAGAATGTGGATGTTGGAAAAAGAAAAGACGTTCTGTTAGCGCTTGCAGCTTTGTGACGTCAGCGCTTTTACCGGTTTCCAAAGAAAGCTATTCAGAGTTAATGTTCACTAGATTTTTTCAGAGATAGGTGTAGGTATGTTGATACAAGAAGTTGTAGTACTTATATTCATTAAATTAAAGGTAGGTATATCTTCCAGTAATAATAAACCTTTACCTATCCTCGAAAACAACATAACAGAAACTATTAATAACAATGTCACGGTTGTGTTATTACTAATTAGTTTATAAGAATTTGCTTTTCATGATAACGTAGGTAGGGATATAGCAAACTACATGTCACTACTGCATTACTTATTAATATAAACGTCAACGCTACATGGATTAATGTTCACTTTGACCTTTTTTGTAGTGGAACTGTATTTACTTCATGCCATATTGTGTAAAAGGCATCCAATATTGAACACGGGAATCTATGAAATTGATGGAAAGGCAGCAAAAGCGTTGCGGATCCGGTTAGTTCCGCTTTTTCGGCGAAAATTCCATACCTCTTTGAAACGAAAAAAACGAACGCTTTATTAATCTACTACCTACGTTGTAATCTACTACCTACGTTGTGATAAGCTTGTAGAAACGAAATTGGGTGGCGCACTGCTTTCTAAACAGCTTTTAACGCAGCATCGTCAGCATTTTCCGTTAATTATGTTAAGACGAGGCAAATATCAAGCAGACTATTATTAGGGCGTCTTGTTCGTTTTTAATGACGTCATCCAAGTGTGCGGAGCCCGTAATCGCGTGTCGAGCGGAGTGACAAATGACGCGCGGCGTGACAGGCGGAACGGCGCGACGTTCTGACGTCATGTGACATATCCCCGGCGTTACCGCGCGATGAGAATCCAATACGACGCGTAATCGAATCGACGACAAGTGAGCGATGGCTTATTTATTGCTTTGCCTGTCGCATTCAAAGCGTTTTGGGACGGAAAACAAAAGCTGACGCAAGAAGACTGACAAACCTTAGTTGGTAGATACCTACTTCTCAAGTTTACCTATTCATTGATGATAGTATATACTGTTAGCGGTAAAACAAAAGTAATCGGTAACTGGACATCCCTAGCATTCGATGGACATCACTGGTTGGCGTCACTGCCGTTTGGACGCGGATTTTGTATTGAATCTAATGGCGGCTACCTGTTGTATTTTCTATTAATTCATGTTAATTTAAAGAGATGTTTAATCTAGAGCCCAATAAATATTTCTTGTTAACAATACTTACAAGATTAATTAAAAAAAGGAACACTGCAGGTCCTACCGAGAATGTAATTGTTTTTTTTTAATTGGTGACTCATTGAAAATACATTCAGCTTTGCGCCGTTAATTTTCACAGGGTTTCTTGAATTTACAAAATTTACAGCATAAGACTAGTTTCATTTACTTACCTAAATTAGCTAGCACCCTTGAAAGATGATAAATAAATTCAATTTTTTCTCTCACACCTATTTTGTAGGTTTTGTGAACAACTGCCTACCTATAATTCTACAGTAATGGACATAATCAAAAAGAGAGTAGGTACCAACGTTTTTCCATATATTAAATAGGTCGGTACCTACCTTAAATAATTTACTTAGGTATAACTAAGCTACATGTTTACCAATAACTACGTTTTACCATTTAATTGCCTTACCAATCTACACTAATAGCTAGTAATCAAGTAAACCGAAATGACAGAGTAGTATATAGGCAACGAAGCAATTAATGACGCAAATAATTAGGCCGGCTTAAATGCACAAATTAGCTCGCGGTCACTGACCTTAAGTTAAGAGTAATGACCCGTAAGGATACAGATAAGCTAAAGCCTGATTATGACGTAAGAAGTTCTGAAGTTTGCTTTATGAAAGTTCATACCTGCCTTTGTAGTTAGAAAAGGTACGTTGGCGTTCAGGCTAATTAGATTCACTGATAACAATTTTCACTATTTGTACGTACATTTAGATAGGTACTGTGTTCAGTTTAAAGGGCGAGATAGGCATAGGAATTACAAGCACTACGACACATAAGTACCTAAGTAAAGGCGTTAGACCTTAACTTATAAAAACATGAACATTTGACACTTGTATTCAAAATTATTTTTTTATTTATTATTTAAAATCACTGTAGCTCTAAAAATAATAAGGAGGTGATGGTATAGAATATCCTACTGATATTTTAAACGTGAAAGTTTGGAAGAATGGATGTATGTATAAATGCTTGTTACTCTTTCACGTGTTCTTTTACAGCAATATAGCTTATACATCAGAATAACACATAGGCTACAATTAATAAAGGTATTGTGTGAATTGTCTTAAATATCAGGGACGTTAGGAAAAATATTAGGTAAAATTCTATCATCGCATCGGGTCGATGACTTTTCGGACACAAAAAACTCGGACACCTTGGTAAAATATTATATTAAAATTGAAAAACCATAGTTCGGCCAAGGTATCCGAGTTTTTTGTGTCCGAAAAGTCATCGCCCCATCGCATCGGCGAGGTCCCTATTCTAGCGCTTATCTTATACATATTTGTATAGTCGTACAAATTGTTACGTTTTGTGATAAAAGGGTTTCCACGCGGACAAAGTCACGGGCGGCCAATAGTAATTAATAATAAATGCATATAAAAAAAATACCTATTATTATGAGGATCGAAGTCTCAAACAAAAACTATTTTGAGGGGGAATTAAAAATATGTAGATAGGTACAATAGTGTGTGTGAGTACTTACCTACTTCTTAACATAACATAGGTACCTACTTAACTATTTTACCTGTTGCCGTTTTACTATGTTAAACGAAAAATTCTTTTCCCATCTATCACGACATTCATTGACATTTCTTTGAAAATACTTTACTAAGAGCTAAAAACATGCCAAAGCTAGCACAGTGTTACCAACTTTGTAGTCCAGTAACTCAGAATCACAGTATATTTATCCATTTCGTGACCACGCTAACTGAAAGTAACGCGCACTATATGTCCCTTGTATTACAAGTTACGAAGCATACGTGTCGATCTGCTAACGAGGATTCAAGACAAAAACTATTCTAAACCTTAATAAAAAGGAATAGGAATGAAATTTATTCAACTCGTATTACCATGGAAGAAAAAGTTAAACAAATTAGGGAACGGTAAATAAAATTACCGCATTGTTTCAACTATGTATATTGATGTATAAAATATAAGTGAATACTATAAATATCTTATTACTACATTAATCAAAATTATTAGACACTATTATATAAAAAATCAATGTCAATATAAAAATGAGATTTATTTATTGATTTTTATTAATTATAGCAAAAGTCTATTAACTTAATATATGCCTTTAAAATACTTTATAATACTCAATTGTGGATCAGGCCAAAAAGAGCCTTAATAAATATAAAATAAGAGTTAATAAATTAAATTAATTAACATTAGAAGCGGCAGTATTTATAATGTGCTAAGGCAGTGACTTAAACAAGTAAGTCATATATTTAAATTACAAATTATGCGTCTTATATTTAATTATTATGTATTGCAGTAATTTATAAAACTTTATCATAGGAACACGGACAAGTGTAAGTATGTAGATCAGAGATCGAAAATGAATAAATAAAAATGTTTATGCCCGTTTTCGCCAATGTGTACTGAATTTAACTTGTTATAAAAAAAATATCACTATGAATAGTTTTATCATAGCTTTTTAAAATATTTTAAGTGGTCGCTAAATTTAGGGAACGTTAGTTAAAACGGGTATAAAACTTTATTTTTTAATGACATAATATTTCGTTGAATAGTTAAAGCCATGTTATTATAAAAATACTTCAAGCACTTACACGAAAATCGGTTTAGAATGTTGCTTTTTCGGTTATTAGTTAGGAGACATTACAACAAAAAACATATTTGTGACTTATCTAGACCAAAATGCATTTTGTCTTTCATTAAAACATAGTTGTTTACGATTACACGATTGTTATATTATTGAAATGGAACGAAATAATAGAAAAAAAACTATGTCAATGTTTAGAACAGTCAAGAAGTAAAACTAGGTATATTAAATAAACTAAAAGATTACAGATTACGAAGAGATAAAAAGGTATATAAGAATGTCTAATGGCCTTAGAGGCTATATTATTCAACAGCTTATAATTACATGAAAGATCTAAAATCTATCATCTAACTAAAGGAATAAAGTTAAAGCTGCTTCAATTATGCACCTACAAATAAACGTAAAACTAATGCAAATACAAAATGAATACAAAAGTCAATATTTTATAGTAAACTTGATTCTTATTTCTAACTACAAACTAATAATATTGAACCATTATTCTCCTACGGTATTTTTCACCGCCCTACACAGAACACGAGTAAAGTACTATTTTGGACATTAACACAACAACATAGAGTTGGGCTTTGTATGAGTATTATGACTTACACATAACATTATGACAATTTCTTTTAAAATGTAACAACGGATAAGCTATAATAAATACTATCATTTCATCTCACAGCTCCCAATAAGGCTTTAGTTTTTGGCCAAATTATTGAACACATCACTTTTTCAAGTACACACAACTTTGAATCTTATTTCCTTGACATAAAAGCAAACTTAGTTCGGCATGAAACTTAACGTTTAAGTGTTGTAAATGTAACGTTTCCGACTAGCAATTTTATAGCGGATACTATTGTATGATTAATTTGATCCAAAGCTGTGTGTACTTAGAACACATCGTCAACAATTTTATTTATCTTATTTATTAAAGAGTGGAGAAATATAACGCCAAAGAGATTCGAAGGATGGTGTTAGAGCCGAAGGGTAGATTTTTTTAAGGGAGATTATATCGTGAGATTATAGGAACAAACGTACGTACATTTATAAATACGTTTGATTGAATAGATAGATACAAAAGTAGCGTTGTAATCGCTGGACGGATTTGACAACAAATTATTTATCTTCCACATTTCTAAATGCACTGATTTAACGAGAAGTAGTAAAATGTTTTGACAACAGTTTCCAAGTTACTCCAGTGGTATTTTATTCATACACCAAAACATTTTGCAACTTTTCGATGGGTTACAATAACGGTTAAACAACCATCTTACCATTTGCAAAAACATATCTAAACGGAATCCATTAATACTGAACATGGAATGCTATACGGTACTCAAACTTACTTAACCGCGTTGTAACTGCTGTCACTGGCATAAGTCAGGCACCTGTCAGTGTCAACTGTCAATGTCACTTGTCAATGTCATCTGCCAAAGTCACCTGCCAAAGGCACCTGTCAATGTCAGCGGGGTGGTTGCTAGTGTTGGTATTGTTGTGGATGTACAGTGTTGCTTGTGCGGGCGGCGCGCGGGACGTGATGACGTCACACGGCCGTAGGAGAGGCGGATTGTCAGTGCCACTTCGCCTTCTGGGCGAAGATGTCCGCGCGCAGGTTCTGCGCGAAGCAGATGCCGAGGATCTGTATGTGTACAGGAACCGTTTTAGTTTTTCAATCTATATTGATTAATTTAAGCGTTTTTAGCTGCCTTTGTATTGGTTTCAAACTAAGATAGTTTTTGGGAAAATAGGATAAAATATAAAGACCTTTACTAGGTCTTCATGACACTATTAAAACGCAGTCAATCAAAACTTGGTAAACAGAGTGATGGTCCATTGCTCTGGATATTTGATAGAACAGTTTATAAAATTTTAAGATCTGTCTAACGCTTATTTAGACTATCTATCTACATTCTATTGCTACATATTGAAACAAAAAAATATATAAAAACACATGCTATATCCTAAGAAAATAAATGGTGCATCTACAAAACTTACTTGTGCGAAAGCGGTACACACAGCCGATGTGGCAACAATCAACAGATTATGGTCGAACCATTCTTCTGCCGCCTCTAGGCACCCCTTGTCATAAATTATCTTACCTACGTCATAACTCTAGAACAAATAGAGAAAAAAAGGTGAGGGGTAGGACAAAATACGTGGAAGCTTAGCTGAAATGGTGAGAAAAAATAATAATGGAGAGACACCTGTTTAAAACATGTAATAGGGCTGTGCATACACAGTCCATGTCAGAGGAAAAAAACAGGCAACTCTCTTAGAAGCAGCAACTAAACACAAAGACAATAATTTTACGCAGGGGCTAAATTACAACGGGACAAAATGGACCAGAAAGTGATTGGACTTGATGTACTTAGCGGGTAAAATTTGGCATCACACGTTCTCTATATGCAGTCTCTAAACGATTTGTATAATAGAAACTCCAGGTTTATCAATAACTGCATAAGTCAATATCGCTGCACAAAATCACAACGTCTGTTAAAACTCCGACAGCCGAAACGTCCGAGCTTGTTGGCCCATCGCGACTCAATAACGCTAAGTTACTACATAGCATATTGACCTATCAGCGCCGACCGTCAGCGTGATAGTTAAACCATTCCATAGTCCATATTGTCCCATGTACTATCCCAGCCCCAACATATCTACTGCATAGTTATACATATAAGTATAATGTATAAGTTTACAGTATATATATAGTAGTGTTATAAGTATGACCTGCGCCAGCACGGGCGCGAGCGTGGCGGCGGCGGCGGGCAGCAGGCGCGCGCGCAGCCACTCGTCCGCGGCCGCCGCGCAGCCCGACCAGTGGATCACCGGCGCGGCGGAGCGCTGGCGGCCGGGGGGTTGACACGGGGTTAGGACGCAATGTTAACACGCGGGGTTAAGAGGCGGGGTAAAGACGAGCGCTGGCGATCACGGGCAACCATGGGATTAAGACGCGGGGTTAAGACCCGGGGTAAAGATGTGGGGTTGAGACGCAGGGTTAAGACGTGGAATTTAAACGCAGTGTTAACACGCGGGGTTAACATGCAGGGTTGCGGTGTTATGACGCGGGGTTAAGTTACGGGGTTGATATGCGGGGTTAAGACGCGGTGTTATGACGCGGGGTTAAGTTACGGGGTTGAGATGCGGGGTTAAGACGTGGTGTCATGACGCGGGGTTAAGGCGCGGTATTATAACGAGGGGTTAAGATGCGGGGGTAAGATGCGAGGCTAAGACGCGGGGTTAAGTTACGGGGTTGAGACACGGCGTTAAGATGCAGGGTTGTGATTAGGGTTTAAAGTGCGGGGTTGAGACGAGGGGTTAACACGCGAAAAATTTATACGACCGTTAAAGGAGGTCGAGACGAATGTTATCTTACATCGAAACTAGCTGCTGGGCCACGCATTAGGTATTATATGCCCGTTTAAATTCGAATGTCCATATAAAGCCAACGCGATAAGCCAATGTGTAGAGGGCGATAATTACTGATTGGCGCGAACCAAACCGACAGCAAACCAAATTGTATCGATTTTTCGTTCACTCATTTCGTGCAAACAATGTTAACACATCGGACCGACCAACGATGGTCAGCCTAATAAGTGGAAGGTTCTGGGTTCGATTTCCTGTGCTCATTTTATAAAAATAATGTATAATTAAAACAGTATTGTTTTCATTCGTTACTTTTTTATTTGTAATTATCCTGTAGTAAAAAGCGTCATACTCGACTATACAACATAAGTTACCAATGCTGCGGAAACGAATCTTTCTACGTCCATCTTTCTAGAAGCGCTAATCCAGAATAATTGGTACAGTACAAACGGTTGGCCAAACCGTTGGGCCAATGTGTACAGCCGGCACAAGGTTGCGACAAATCACATCTTTTATCGAAACTAGTTGTATCACGCAGTTTCGCCCGTTTTGTTGCCGATTTGGCAACATTTTTCATTGCTGGGTCCAAGTGATAAGAATTCCAGAGATCGTTTTTGAAAGCTCGTGAAATATTTTATATTTTCTTCTTATACCTACATACGCATGTATACCTAATATTTGCAAATGTATAAGTAATTCTTATTGTACAAAAAATACAGTAATTGAATAAAAACAGACTTTTTACCGGTGAAAGGTATTTGAAAAATGAATTCGTAGTTCCAAAGATTTCCAATAGAACAATTTGAGTATCAAACTTTACCTCTTTATAATATTACCTCGACAATCATCAAACGCTTAGTTTCTATAAATGTTGCAATTTGATTATGCTAATTTATAGCACTAACTCAAAATAAGTGAAAGATTATGTTAATTGAACTGTTAACATTTTATATAGGTACCCTAAAAGAATATAATGTAGAAGGTATTGGGATACTAAAAGGTAAATAAATATTTTTCTTTGAATCCACTGTCTTAATAAAAAAAATGCAAGCAATTAACCTCTCTTTTGAAAACTGAGTAAGTCCAAAAAGGTATCTTTATGTTTACCACAAACATTTCATCTATTATATATCATATATCATCTTTACTGAACACCTAAGGCATTTCCTACCTCCCAATCATCCCAATCATAGACAAATAATAAACTAACCTTATATCATTAATGGATACATGAAATTAATCTAAAGTTGACAAATTATGGTTAGTAAGTTACCACTTGAATTTTCAACCAAACAAACGCTAGCTTACACTAAAGCTAAAACAACCAATACTCACATAAGTGGGCTTCCTGACGTCATACCCGCACTGTTTATTCCGGATGACGTCCCTCGGCTTGTTGCGGCAGCAGCTGAAGGGCACGCCGCACGCCTCGCGCGAGCCCACGGCGCCGCTCGAGCAGTTGAAGTACGCGTTGCGGTCCCAGTCGCGCGGCCCTTCTACACCGCAGCATTGCAACTGGGGTGGTACGGTATAAATAGTATAGAAATAAAAAAAAACAGCTCTTCGTTATTATTGTCATTATCATTATCATCATTATTTTTATTATCATTAGATAGTGTAAATGAAAGTTGATAATTGTGCCTGTTTGTATGTTGGTACGCCACCACAAACCACTTAATAATTTTTTTGCAGTTTTTTTTCTTTTAGGTTTTTTACTCAAATTTGTAAATAGAATATTTTGGTTTTAAGTTTGCCAAATATTGTTTCGGGAACCAGGCGGCCAACATAATAAGTGTATAAATTTCAGCTCAATCGGTAGCCGGGAAAAGGATCAAATTTCATTTGCAAGATTCCACCCAAACCTCCATATACAGGGTTATTTGTAATTAGCGCATCACCTCTTGCAGGCGGCTTCCTTACATCAATCCCAATAACATTTGTTCTACGACTATTTGCAAAACTTGATAATTATAACACAAAAACAAAAAAACAAAAACAAATTTGCGCGCTCTGTTATTTATAACTCTGTATTTTTTAAAAAGTTCCTAAACTTGTCGCCCACACCCCGTCGCCCGCGCGCCTGCCACGCCAGTTGCGTGCGCGTAGAGTATTGTACCGTTCAGAGGCATCTAATAAATTTGTATGGAAAACTTTTTTTTAATTATTAATTTTTATTATTCGTTGGTTAAATGTTGTTGGGATTGATGTAGAAAAGCTGCCTACAAGAGGTGATGCGCTAATTAGAAATAACCATGTATACAGGCTGTAAAAAGACTGCTTCCGAAAACGAAATCTGGGAATTGCTGGAAAGGGTACTTTTGCGTTACAAAAGCAAAAAAATAATATGGTTTCTTTTTTATTTTAATTTTTATCTTATTGTGCCAAATTGCATGTAATTATTCAAATTTCCGCATTGTTTCAAATTTAATCGTGTTTTAGTTTTATTTGCTATGTAAACCATCGCTCCTGAACCATTAACAGATGTGTGAGCGATGACCTCAAGCAGCGAATATCACTTTTCAATCCTTAATAACTTTAATTAAATTGAGTTTTCTGGGTATACTGTAGTGAATTTAGTTACTATTTAGGTTCAAGAATACGTGGTTGCAGGCTTCGGAAGTGGTATTTTTACACCCGTTATATTGCAGTAAGCTCTTGTGTTATAGACACAAACTATAAACTAGGTGAGAACCTTGTAACACCCAGAAACGAACCAAATTCAAAAATACATATTAATTAACTTGATTTAAGAATCAAATCTGGGAACTTCCGCTTAACAGCCAAGTATACATGGATACTGTTATGCAGAAAGGTGTTAAGTGCTTTTTTGACATTTTTCGCTAGACGCGATTAAAGATTTTTGACATCAGCTAGTTTTTCAAAACGTGTAGCTGCGAAACTAATAAATGTTATTTTATAAAAATTTGTTAACACCTATACAAAAGTATTGTTTATATGACAACATAAACATTTTTGAATAGAAATTCTAATTTTGATGAATAATCGTGAAAATATAATTTAACACCTTTTTGTTTAATGCTCTATGTTTCGAAATATGTTTCTTAAAAGCATTAACTCACTTTGAATCGCTTTTGCAAATTACTTTACGAAGATTAAAAGATAGAGAAAAAACATAAATTTCATTAATTTTACTTTTAAATTACGTTTTGCGTTAAAAAGCCCCGTATATAGAAAGATTAAAAGTTATTTAGGAAAAAAATAACCAGACTTGAACTTCCAAACAATTTTAAATGGATAGGTAATATTTTTTACTTTCGTGTTCACTTGCTTTTTTGTACTATTATTGTGTATAAACTTATAGCAATTAAAAATAATTTAAGAAAATCTTAATACTACGCTAATTTCGCGGTGGGGCCCAAAATTGAATTTTACAGTAAGTTTGGTTTTGACTATGTTGGAAATAAGGAAATCTTAAGTAACTAATAATTTTCTTGTCTTGAATTCTTGAATAATCTTATTATGTCAAAACTCCGGTTAAGTGCAAGTCGGACTCGTACACGAAGGGTTCCGTACCTTTATCGATTAAAAACGGTAAAAATAACGTTTTTGTAGATATGGGTAAGCATTATTGTTTAATTATTATGTGGTATACCAGTTATTTTAAAAACGAGTTATTTATTTATTAAAAGTGAATATTTAAGACGTCTACCAGTTGTCTTTACTAATTCGAGAACAATATAGCAAAAAAACTGTGTTGTATGGGCGCACTTCTTATTAACTATTTTATGGGCCCTTAGTAACTGAAAAAGGCAGAATTGGCCGTCTTCTATTAGCTGTTACTTACAAAATATATGATGTTTCGCACTGATATTTCAAATAGGTATATCATAAAGAACGTTAATGTGATGGGAGGACTGTTTAAAAACACGATTGGAATAATTTTGCTCGATAGAAAAAAATCCTGAAGTCACCTCTAAAATTTCATATAAATGCACATTAAGACGGTGATTTACAATAATAAGTCTTATAAAATCAAAAAACTGATAGATTTTTACCTTTTCTTTTTCGTGACTGTTTTATATTTCTGAGAAATTAAACATTTTATTAACTTTTTGATAATAAATGTTTTTGGCGCTTACGCCACTTAATTTCGAGGCCGTTGATTCTATAGGAACCGCGTTCCCCGACCCCCCCCCGCCTCAGGCGTCGAATCGTAGCGAAATCTGAAAGTTCGCTGACCGCCTAATATTCATCTGTGCAAATTTCACAGCTATCACGGTTCATGAGATACAGCTTGGTTACAGATAGATAGACAGACGGATGGACGTACGGACGGACGAACCCCAAGAATCAACCTCAATCCAAACTCTCGAAACCACAAGTCGCACACAGCAATGTTTTCTGTTTTGTTTGGGGCCACCTATTGTCCAATATTCTGCCGGCTCCCGACAACGGTGGCCACATCAGCGGTTGGAAGACGGGCAGTTGTCTTTTATGTTGCCATAACGAGCGTGTCTTCGGCGTCACAGATCACGATTAAGCCCCTGAGGAGTGCGCCTCGAGGAACCCAATCATACCTGACGTTCCGTAAGAGTAGCTCGAAACTGAGCCCTGTGGAAAGCAGCAGGTCATGGGTACCACATTTCTTTTCCATGTCGCCGATGATGTGTTAGGCGCCTGCCATTCAGGTATGCCCCAATCATTCACCCGAGTTGGGAAAGACGTTTTGGAACCGTAAAGCACTCTTTAAACTGTTCCAGAACTGAGGTTTATGTCTCTTTGAGAGGAGGTGCCCAAAGGCGGTGGTTTACTCTACCTTTATTTGTTACCTCAGAGCTTACGACTGGGAGAAGGCCCTTTCGATGATTTTTTTTTATTCGAAAGATGGTGCTTTCCGTGTGGTTCCATGTCATTTGAAACTTTATTTTTCATCTTAGTTAAAGCTATCGGACAATTCAATATTTGCCATTTTATTTGTTTATTAAAAAACCGGCTCTAAGACGGGTAAAAAATACCAAAACGTCTATAATATTACCCTACTATTACAACGTACGTATTTGGTAACACTGCCAAGTGTGCTTCTCGGTGGCGCAGGAAGCAATTAAACAAAAGATGTCAATTTACTTTTAATTACCTAAATCCAATCTTTCTTTTTTGATTCCGTACCCAAAGGGTAAAAACTGGACCCTATTACTAAGCCTCCTGATGAACCGTGATAGCTAGAAAGTTCTTCACACATGTTTTATTTTATGTTGCCGCTATAATAACAAACACTAACAATTAAATAAAGTTCAAATATTTAATAGGAATCCTATACGCCAAGCGTGTTTATTTGGCAATTTTTTCTTGATCTTATTAACGACAACTGATATTCACAAAATATTCAGTTTTATATTTACTGTAAAAATGAATTATTTCATTTCAATAACATTCATATTAAATCAAAACATTTTATTTTTTAACCGTTTTTATAGATAAAAATAGTACGGAACCCTTCGTGCACGTGTCCGACTCGCACTTGGCAATTTTTTTAAAGAGTTTATTGCAAAAATGAGTTTAAGTTATTAACATTTTCTAAAAGGTTTTGCACTTGAATCTTACTATTTATCAGGTTTCCAACGTATCCTTAATATGCAGAACTGAACTTTTTGACATAACACTGTTGTGCAAAATTCAAAAGGTAGAGTAATGAAATTTGCAAAACCTATTTTTTGTAAATAACAAAAAATATATAATATTTGGAGAGTTCATTTTTTGCGTACAATTAGATTATATGTTTACAAAAACAGTGGTATACTTAACTCAATATCCGATTTTTGGCACTTAACACCTTTCTGCTTAACAGGGTCTACATGATTTAAGATTTTAGCCTGAAATAGTTTTATCTGTGAAACTAATTTAGCATTTGCTAGTGACCTACAAAATATTCTGTGTATTGTATGAGTGCTTGTCTCAATAGTGTAAAGATTTATAATTCAAAACCATGAGTTTCTTGGTCAAGCAGTTAAGAAATATAACACCTTGAATAGATATTATATCTGTGTTACTTAAATATTTTGATTAAAATGATGCTCCATACCCAATCTTCTTGTATCCAGTCGATAAGGTTTTGCTGATCGGGATCCTCTCTATAATGAGTTATAAATGTCTGGAAACCGCTGGTTGCTTGTTGTTTTATCTAAAATTAAACACAAAAAAATTTAGTATTTCTATTTAAAGTCAAAAAGTATATGGTAGTGCAGAAACTTTAAAATGTTTAAAAAGGACTAATAAACATTTACAAAATTCTTTTTTTATTGAGTCAGAAAATAAATTAATCTCTGTTTTATTTATTGCTAATTTGTTTTATTTATACACCACTCTATGATAAAGTTTTAACAGGCATCAAGATAATTAATTTGACATGGTTTAAAATTAAATATGATGAAAACAATTTTTAAGCAATGTATTGCTTTAATTGGGGCTAGACTTAGATAATTCCTTACCCAGTCCTTAAAAACGAAGAACAGGATACCAGTAGCCATCTCAGCCAAGAGAAGCAATGCCAGGAATATTGCATACTGAAAGAAAATATCATAGTTTTTACTAAATTACAGTTATATAATTTCATACCTATATTATTACCATAACTATATAAAATAACCATAAAATTGAACTTGTATTAGTAATAATATGTTCAGACTCAAAAGATGTAGAAATATTATAATACTGGTGGCCGCCCGCGACTCCGTTCGCGTGGCAGTCGGTTTCCCGTGAGAATGAGAAGTTTTCCCGCGGTAAAAAGTACCCTATGTGTTATTCTGATGTATAATCTATATTACTGTAAAGTTTCATCAAAATCCTTCCAGTAGTTTTTACGTGAAAGAGTAACAAACATCCATACATACACACAAACTATCACATTTATAATATTAGTAGGATTTTAACTTACATTTATTATACTCGCGGTAGTTAGTAGTTGATGTAGAATACAAAGTGTTTTGCCAATAAGAAAATAATATTCTCATCTTTATTTTAAAATACATATAAATCGGTTTAGCCGTTTTGACATTAAAGCGAAACAAGCAGTTTGACAACACACATTTTCACATTTATAATATTATATGAATTAAATATGTTGATGAGTAAGGTGGTAAGAAGTTAAAATACTTACACAAGCTAGCAGGCAGGTGTTTTCTCTCAAAGCACCAACGCAGCCAGTGAAGCCAATTATAAATGTTATTGTTCCTGAAATTAAAATAAAATACATTAATGTTAGCCATTGTAAGCAATCTAATACAAATAATATGAAGCTCTTAATTTTAATGTGCAATCAAATCTGGATATGATTCAAAAAGGCCTTGAAAGCCCAAACAATTATATTTAAAACAGTTTATGAACATGTCAACTCCAGTTCAAGGTTAACATTTAAAACAATATCCAAAATAGACACTGGAACCCATTGTGAGTTAATTAGGTGCATTTATTATTCAATGACGGTCATTAACTTTTAAATAACACAAGTTTGTAAAATATTAAAAACTATAAAGCTAATAAAGGAAATTACAGGTTTTGTTTTTTGGAAATGGGTTTCTGTCTCTTATTTAATAGTAATGTACTGAAAATATAATTAGGTATAACAATATTTCTAAAAAAAAAATTACTTATTGAGGTAACTGGCATGTAAATACCCAAATGCAAATCATGTGTAAATGCAAATCATAAAGTGGACATAAGACAACTTTATTTTATTATGTGTCCTCTCCAATGTGTTAGTTTCAAGAAAAAAAATCTATCAAATAACATTTAATGTCTCTTTATTTACTTCAACAATAACATTTAACTATTCATAAATGATAAAATTGAAAGCTTACATTTATTATATTATCATTTGCAAGAGCAAAAGTTTTGAGCTTAGTTTTAATCCAAAAATAACTTAAAAAGTTGTTTTAGGTCCCTTGACAATAAATGGTTATCCTTTTTATTATTCTGTTGTAAATGTTATTAACTTACCAACACAAATGAGTATAAATGCAGGGTCTAGTGCTATGTTTGTGAGTCGTGAGAGATTGTTAAAGGTGTCCTTTTCTGTCCACGCCCAGACTCCCACAGCGAGTATTACCAGACCTAGGAACTGAACAGACCATTTAAATTTATTTATAGGTAATTTTCCACATAAACTAAGTTTATAAAACTGGTTTGTGATGGACTTGGTTTTACCTAGTTTTTTTAATAAAATATGTATTTTCCATAACAGTAATGGACAGGAAAACGATGTGGGTTACCTACTACTAGTAAGAAGTTTGATATTTATTTGTAACAAACAATCATTTTTAGTATGTTTCAAATTATAATAAGATTAGGTATTATTTCATAACTATAATTTTTGATAGACAGGAAATTTATATGCATAAAATACATTAGTAATTTTACTACTTATTAAGAAAAGGATTTTTTATTTTTTTATAACTTTGTTTACATTCCAGCACAGCACAAGATCATACAGTATTAGTGTGCCTACTTTCACTAAACCAAACCTGTTTTAGAGCTAGACTTCAACTGATACAAGATAAATGTACTCTCCAATACTTAAAGCTAAGTATGTAGTTTGTGCTTATAAGCTAAGCATAGGCTTATACCAAAAGAACAGTTATGATGATGCATCATACAGTGACCTCAATAAGAGATTTGCTTTCAAGAACAAAAGAGTTGTAATATGTTCTGACAAGGTATGTTCTAACAGTTTCTTGGTCAAAATAAGGTGTTTATTTGACTGGTTCCGTTTCGCTGATTTCTTTGTGAGATTTATACGACCTTGATTACTTCATTTGTTCGCAAAGAAAATCTTACCTACACTTTAATTTTTAAAAGACACGAGATAAATATAAAAGAAAAAATAATAACGACAGTGTACTCACCCAAAATAAAACGTTTACACCAAAAATAACATATTTTAGACAACAGCTGACTTCGCTGGTGTCGCGTCGATATTTTCTTATCCCCGGCATCGTAACTGGCCTTGTAACTTTAACTTAACATTCCTCACGAGTTATACTTATAAATCTAAATAAATGAACATCACATTTTTAATAAATTAAGCAAAAACATTATTTTTTGTGCAACCTGCCTGCTGCCAGCTTGCTTGTACAAAATTGATTGAATGAATTTGAACGTAAAGAATGAATGGTTGATTCGGTTGGTAGAATGAACGATTAAACTTGACACGACAAAGAGATATCGATACCCAAGAGCAAATTTTGATACAAAGTTACCGTTATTTTTTATAATTATAGGTTAAGGTGCCACATTAATAAAATACCAATATTTGTAAAAACGGGTTCTGTTATTAAGACTCCGCTGTCCATCCGTCACAGACTATCTCATGAACCTTTACAAAAAGGCCGCTAATACAAATGTTGTTAATTTTACCGCAATAAACTTTTGATTTGAGTATAATCCAAGGAATCAAAAATAAGTACCTACTTATCATTTATTTTCATATTGCTGGCTAGTTTAGTAGAAGCCTTTTATTTTCGAGAGAAAAGGATGGCAATTGGTGTAATACTATGGGTCCGATCAAATTTTGTATGATATAAGGATATAGATTTAAGCTTGTGGGAGAGTAAATAAAGAAATTTTATTATTGTTATTATATTATCATATAAGCGTGATATGAGGGCTTTAATATATTATTGATGTTCTTTAATATACTGTTAAAAGTGGAAAAAAGCTGCTTTAATGAGTAGGTAAGTTAATAAGAAATGTGACTCAAAAGTGGCTTCCGACCCTATGTCTAAGTACTTAGTAAGAATATAGGTACTAAGTCTGTCATGACATGCTAAGGGCGGCCGCAGACACACGGTTTCCTGATTAGGTTTCCTGATCCGGAATTCAGATTCGGAAACAAAATACATTCAAAATTGGTATTTTTCCGTTCGGAAATAGTAAGGACGTGTTCGTCGTGTTGAACATTTTGTATGAAAATTGAGCATTCAGGTTTCCAAATCTGCATTCCGGATCAGGAAAAAACCGTGTGTCTGCGGCCGCCCTTATTTTCATACGAAATCGGTATTTTTCCGTTCGGAAATAGTAAGGACGTGTGCGTCGTGTTGAACCTTTTGTATGAAAATTGAGCATTCAGGTTTCCGAATCTGAATTCCGGTTCAGGAAACCATATCAGGAAACCGAATGTATGCGGCCGCCCTTATTCGGAAATTCGCATTGCAAATGCTACTAAGATGCCTTTGCTACAAAAAGTCATCGTAGGCAAGTGATGCCATTTCACGAGTTCTTAATTAAAATATGTAAGTAAGTAAGTAGTTAGCTTTCTTTTAAAAGAGGTCACTTTTTCTGCGCTCAGCATATTTTTTTTCTAACCGACCGCAAGGACTACACACTTGAAGATTTAGCTTTTAACAAAATTGATTTATTCAACGGTGGACCTTAATTTTACGCATTAACCCAGTGTAAGACGACGACACCAACCAAAGAAAACACTGCAAAAGTGCGCGGTAACCACAAGATAGAGGCGTTCTAGGAGAGAGGTTACTTCTTTTGTTAGTAGAGTTGTCAATCAAATACTAGTTTTAGTATGACCTCCTTCATCCATGGTATGACACATGTACCTTTTTGAATAGCTAATGAATTGGGGAAGTTGTTTTTGTAATTTTTACGCAACATTTTTTGGAATTTTTTTTTAGAAAATCGCTTTTTATTTTCTAAATACTTTTTGACTTTTTTAGAAAGTTCTTCTTGGTTTATTGACTTTTTCTAAATTAAAGACTATTTTTTTAAGCAAAATTTAATCTAAAACACCCTGTATTATATCAATAATATGATATCAATGACAGAAAGATTTAGGGTTCATCTTGGCTCTCAGTTTTTAGGTAGGTAAACTAAATGAATTTGTTGGTAGGTTCATTCATAACTTACTTCTTCCTCATGCTTGCCTCCTAGTTTTGTTTGTCTTCTTCAAGTAATTTAATTCTATAATGCTTAAATAACATTATAAAAAGGTAAAAATTTAAAATCCTACTAATATTATAAATGTGAAAGTTTGTGACGATTTATGGATGGATGGATGGATGGATGTTTGTTACTCTTTCACGTAAAAACTACTGGATGGATTTGGATGAAACTTTGCAGTAATATAGGTTATACATCAGAATAACACATAGGGTACTTTTTACCGCGGGAAAACATCTCATTCCCACGGGAAACCGACTTCCACGCGAACGGAGTCGCGGGCGGCCACTAGTTCTTTATAAAGATAAGGTTGGTCATTGGGTAGCTACCCTAACCAGCAAAAACAAACACAACCCATATTTCTTTCCCTTTATTCAGAATCCAAAATATGGTAATCGACCACCGAGTCTTCATCCATGTTTCGTCTAAACTTGTACTCGTGTCGCACGCGACCGTGTTCCTTGTAGTGCCGCACTGTCTTCACCGGGCGCCGTTCTCTGTGTCGCCTGTGTTTCATTTGTCGCTGCAACATGCGGTGCGACCGGTGCCATGGTTCCTCCTTCTCCATTTCTTCGTAGGGCCGTCGCTGGCGCTGCCGCCGCGTCAGGTGCTGCCCCCTCTGGTCAAGAAACGATGTAACTGTTACAATTTATGTCGTGGTTCTTTTGGCTTTATTCCGAACTAGCCCGCCCACGCTTCGCAATGGTGTAATTTGGCGCGACTTGTTCCCGTTAAGTTGAATTTTAGCTAACTTAAAATAAGTTTATCAGAATTTACTTTATTTACAAATTTAAATGAGTAAATATCCTAAAAGATGGCGAAACCCGCATCAAAATCCATTACGTAGTTTAGGAGAAGATAGCGGCTAAACATACAAACAGACACAATAAGCGACTTGGATTTATACTATGTAATGAAGCTATAGCATGTTGTAAGGCTTTCATGTAACTAGGAGCCTACTATAAGGAAATTTAGAAACTACAAATACAAAAAATAATAACAAATATCAAACTTGTGGTAATAGGAGCTTTAATTAACATTTGAGAAAATTGAAATTTGTGATCTTACAAAGCTCGAAATAATGAAAAATAATAATAATTGTTAAGATCATATTCGCTTCGGGTCAAAAGCTATACTAAAGAATTTTCCTACATAGGTAAAATATACTTGAAACTTAGTAAGACTATCATATTATGTAAGGTTACAAATTAAAAACTTAATTATAATAAATCAGAGTCATTTCATGCCTTATTATTTTGTCACATAAGATAGTCTACTGTCGCGGTATCTTTCTACTTCGAGAACAGTTGGTACCTACCTAATTGTATTTTATTAGAAAATCTAGAAATACCCAAGATTATTATTTTTTATTTTGTGCGTCACTAACTAGGTACATGAAACAATATTATAATGAAAGTGAAAACCGTAACAAAATCCGTTGCAAGGTTCAAAAGAATATTGCAATTAAATTTATATAAGCTCCACCTACCTACATACTTGAAGAACATGGATACAGATGCGGAAACTTATTTTATACCCACTTTATAGTATTAGAGAAAATAGAGTTGTAGATAATAATATAATCAAAATTCATATTTTAGTCCCTATTTGCATCTTACTAATCTTATCACTACATAGTATAAAACAAAGTCGTTTTCCGCCATCTCTATGTCTGTACCTATGCTTAGGTCTTTAAAATGACGCAACAGATTTTAATGTTTTTTTAATAGATAGAGTGAGTTTATTTGTATAATAAAATAGTATAAGAAAAGGGGTTTGACTCTAAATTTAACTCCAATATTTTTTGTTTCTGTTACTCTACCAGACAAAATCTTCTAAACGGAATTTGGATTAAACTTTATACCTATTTAGACTAATACCTGAAATAACTCATTTTTTACCATTCCAGCGGGAAAAGAAAAAAAATTAAACCGCTGAAACTGCAAGCTAGTTAATTTTCAGCTATTCTTAAGTCAGCCACAAACCTATACTACCTTCTGATTTTAATTTTATTATAACTCTACTTAACTACTTAGTTAAGGTCTACTGGTAGGAACGGTCAACCAAGATATTGATTCTCAATCTCTAAGGTGAAATGTCAAGTAGAATAGCCAATATTATAAGTAGGTAGGTAAGTGTGTAAATTTTTTAGGGTTTAGTGTTATCTAGTCGAAATTAACAATATGAAGATCAAACAAAAGAATAATTCATAATGCACTTGATGATTTATATTTTTATTAATAGGAATATTTTCAAATAAATATATTTAGTTAGAGGCGTGTTGTTTTGAAATTTAATTTATTGTTTCCTTCATTTTTTTCATGGAAGACCTGTAACTTACTATTGATTTGTAGGTATTAAGAAATGAAGAGTGAAGCTAATTTGATACAGAAAATATATCTTGTAACCGATATTAGGATAGGATAGTTAATAAATTAAGATTATCTGCCTTTCAGAGCCAATGTTGCACTCACTTAAATTTAAATAACCGTATCTTTAAACTAAATTTTTTGTCATTAACCAAACGAACAAGCAACATCACCCCTGCCAGGTTCACTGTTAAAAGAAAAAATAAAACTATTAAAAAGATAATTATCTATATTCAATCACATCTGACCCCGTTTGCCGTGTGCCTCGTGATCCAGTCCGTGTATTGGCTCACTTTCGTGTACACTCCTGAAACAAGGAAACATCCTCTGCTAATTATAGTTCTAAATCTATATAAACCAAATTAAGGATAAATAAATATGGCAGGCCAAGAAAACGATGACGTGACAACTTGACCGAATCCTTAGCAGATTGGCCGACAACAGCTAAAAACCAAACTCAGTGGAAATCCTCGGGCACCCCTCTGCAGAGCAGTGGGACATAGGTAGATAAAACTAGTAGGTTTTGAATTCGGTTATTAGATAATTCATTAAAGTTTAACTCAAATTATTTCTATCCTTTACTTTTATTTAATATTTCGTGTGTTGCGCAAGTAATCGTAAAATCGTAAAACATAGCTAATTAAAGTAATTTGTGGCTTTGGCGAGTGTCGAATCGGAGGCATTATTAATAGTAGAGAAATTAGTAATAATCTCAGTAAAGATATATTAGTTCTAGAATCAAGGTACCTAACTATATTCTTATTTCACAATTTTGAAATAAATTATCAAATTCCATATAATACAAGCGCGCTTTGCAAATTAGGTATATGATACTCAAATTAATAGAAACGTTGAATTCTAACTATCACAAACACAATAATAAGAAAAAATAGTAGTTTAAACCGCTTCAGAGTAAAGTATTAAATCTATAAATTAAAATTTGCAACTAACCTGGGTACCTAGGATCAGCACATCCGATACCCCATGATACCACACCTATAAAATAATGAACGTTTAAAAAAAATTGAAATACATGCATACCAATTAGGTCTGAGCAAATAATGACTAACCTGCTTGAACATATTTTCCGTCGGTTTCAAATACTAACAGAGGACCTCCGCTGTCACCCTACAAATAACAAATGAATATTTAACACAAGCCCTAATTATTTTTTGTCTCTAGTAGAAAACATAGAGCGCCATCATAACACAATTTACATATAAAGACTATGCATTTACATATGAATTGAATCGGGTCAGGATCGCACCTGTGCTCTTGATCTTGTTTATCTCTCAATCACAATAGTTTAAATTATTTACATTGCTAACGGTTTGCTAATAGACCGATTGTCGATGCAAGTCACCTGACATCCATCCTTTCCCTTCGAGAAAGCGCACATCATGGTTGGTTTTAGATGAGGAGCTAATTTGGATTGCATGCACTCGTCATCGGTTAGTATCTTGAGGCTGGCTTTAAGCAGGACCCTGGACGACTGCTTGTCGACGCCTATTCGACCCCAACCGACGATGGTGGCGACCCGTTCCGCAAAATCTTGACCTGTCGCAAACAGAAATTTTAATCAATTTCGAACAGCTAAGATTTCATAGCCTGAAAAGTATAAGTAAGTATTTTACTTTTAATTTTGCATTATAAATGCTTCAAAATTGAGCATCTGCCAACATTACTGTTGCAGTAAACCCTGTTAAAGCGCCATTACCAATATGTACACTTACCAGGTGTCGGCAAACATACAGGAATAATAGTATCCGAGAACCTCACTGGTCTGTTTATAGTAGCGATTGCAATATCGTTTTCATCTCTAACAGCTGACGAAGTGAAATGTTCGTGAATGATGACGTCTGAAATATTTCTTTTCTCTACATCCTTCAAATCGTTCATGTTGTCAAGGCCAATAAGTACATCCATTATTCGGAAGTCGTCCCTGCAATTCGGAGCATCAAATTTTAGAATTGGTAAAACCTATGTTTTATTCCAAGTTTTTTTTATTTTATTTTTTATTTTTTACCATTTAAAGCAATGTCCAGCGCTAAGTAAATGTCTATCAGTAATTAAGGCGGCTCCACAATGCATCCTGTCATATTTAAGAATGGCAACAGTCCATGGAAACGAGTGAGGTTCGGCTCGCCGTCCTCCAACTATTCGCATTGAAACTATCGCATCTGAAGGTCTGCCGCATTCTAAATTAATATTTCATGTTATGTTATTCATAGTATATAATTATTGTGTCTTTTATAACATTATTAACCTCATCTTCAGTTGCATACCAGCCAACAGAACGAGGCGACTGAATTCTCGATAAAATAAGAAATACAAGTAAACTATTTCATATAATCAAGTACGACACAGTTATTAACAATATTGTATGCTTGGCATGGCATTTTATCAATAAGCATGAAAAACGAAAACGATCAATAATATTTCCGATATGGATAATAAATATTACACTTACGACATTCGTATGCTGAAACCAACTGAGCCTAAAACAAAGTTCAAAATTGGCTTTTAGGATTGTATCTCATTAGTTAAATGTCGATTTTATTAGCCGTACCTGTAGTACATAGCCTATACAGTATGCAACACTGAGTAAATAAAACATAGTCAGATCACAGCCACTGAAACACTAACACTGCCCTGTAGGTCTCTGGTAAGACGTTTATTTACTACACACCGGTGACGGCGAAGCACAATTATTCACGCGATAATATTCTTGTAAATACATATCAAAGTATTATTACTATGGACCTTTCTTCTTATTAACTTCTAAATGTTTGTTACTTCCCTGTTAAGTAGTCTTTGCATTATTCCGTATCCTGCGGCTTGTCATATACGGACTACGTAGTTGTATTATGTACCTACCTACCTACTGATTGCAAAATCTAACTTTCTGATAACGTTTTATTACCCTGTTTAGAATTTTGCAGTATACTTGCCTATTTACGAGATGCACTAAGGTTGAAATCAAATTGCTCGCCAGTATTTGTTTATTTCTCTAGACATGATATTTGTAAGGGTTGGTAACTGTTTAAATTACAATGAAACATTTAATTGTGAAGCTCTTTACTCATTCGGTTAATATTATTTACACAAATGTTGAACTATTTTGAAATTATCTAAATTATGTTTTATTAATTAGTACAGTAATTTCCATTTTCAGTCATCTCTTTGATCCAACTTGAATATTTATTTACTATGGTATAGACACCTGAAAAAGGTAAAAAAATGTATTTAAGTCCTTTGGTTTCTTCTATAAATCACTTATAAGCAAAATTTATCTAACCTGGATAATCGGGCATTGCACAGTCTATACCCCATGATACAATACCTATAAATAAACATTATTATAATTCGTATCATTACTCTATAGCCATATGTAAGGTATCTTTTTAGTTTTAAAATATCTTACCGACGACATACCACTTTCTATGATCAGTGTCTGGATGTGTTGAAAATAAAGGTCCTCCGCTGTCGCCCTTGAAATATTGATATTCTTAACATTTATTTGAATATAATATTAAAACTAAATTTAGAACTCGTGCAGTAAAGTGTATTTTATCAACATAACTGACACTTCTAGAAATACAGTGAGCATTGACACTTCACTGTAGTACTTTGTGATTTTTTGCCATGTTTACTAGGCCACTCTAGAAATCTCATGTGAGAATCCTATGTCCAGCAGTCTTGTGGCTTAAGCAAAGATGTCGATGATATTGCTATTATCGATGTCGATGATATAGTTATTACTCTCGCTATATCAATTTCTTATCATTGAAAGAACTCTACACTGTCGCACACACATGGACACTATTCGCGTCCGCTAAGTTACAAATACTAAAAATGTTGATTTTTTTTGTAGCCAATTAATTCTGCTTATTACCTGACATGCATCTTTTCCTAGACTGTAAGCACACATCATCGTATCTTCGACCAAATTGTTTTTGTATATTTCGGATTTCTTGCAATGGTTGAAATCTACCATTTTAACTTTAGTTTCAAGTAAATATCTTGATGAAGTTGTGGCGCCTTGTCTTGTTTTGCCCCAGCCGGCAACCGTTAATAACTGGTCGGTAAAATCCATATCTTCTAGAAGGAATTGTTTTTGATTGTTTTAATTAACTTATTTATAAACATCAATCTTTTTGTTTGTTAAGTTGTAAGCTTTGAAAGTGACTTTGTTTGTTTCAGTTGTAGTAATTGAAGTAACCTGTTGTTTTATATATTTTTTAAAAACCTACTTATTTAGGTGATGTGATACCTAAAGATTGAGTACTGTACCTTCTGGTGGAAGACAAATAGGTCTGATTGTGTCCGAAAACTTTAGTTTAGTAGCTAGCGTTAGGATTGCTATGTCGTTGATATCCCTTACAGCGTTGGATGTAAACGTTGGATGTTTGGACGCATCTACTATCGAGACTGCAGTATGATCTCCACTAAGCCGGTCATGCATACCCACAAACACAGTAAGATCTCGAAAGTGTACCCTGAAAAAGACACCGTCAAAGTAGTCGTTCTCTTGTCTTTTTTGGATTGAGAATATTGTTTACCCGAATGTGATGCAGTGGCCAGCAGTAAGGATGTGTTGGTCGGTGATGATGGCTCCCCCGCAATGAAGCTTGGTGCCCAGCATGAGAGCCACTAGCCATGGAAACTCGTGTGGCTGTACTGTCGTGCCACCAACAATCCGCCGGTTCTTGCCAGCAATACCACATTCTAGAATATCATTACATACAAGTAGTAAGCATCTAATGAGATGGATATATCTTAATTTGCAGATTCAGATGAACCAACTTACCACAATCCTTTCCAGCATAGCTTGTGTTCTCAAATAAAAAAACCTGTATTAGGTACTTTATCCACGAAACTGCTTATAAACTACAAATTAAAATACAAGTATACTTACAATTACTACCACTATACAAAATAAAATGTAAACGTGTTTCATTTTATGCCAAAAATCATAAAAATACATATAAAATCGAACCTCATAAGCATCGCTACATTCGATTAAATGAGAATATTTTTAATTAAAAATTAGTTATTCCAATAGGCTACTGGAAATTTAAAATTTGATATAAAACTTTTATAGTTCTTGATGCAGAGGATTAGGTACATTGAATACCAACGCTATCGTTTTATTTTAAACAACAATGTAAGGTACTAATGTAGCTAAGCAGATGATAAATTAGCTGACAGTTGTAGCTGATTTGTAAAGCCTACGTTGATATTTTGAACTAGTGGTGAAAGGAGCGATATAACTAATTTATTTCGACTCAATCTAAAGGAAACAATAACACAGATTCCACATAAGTAATACTTTGTGTTAATTAAACCGACTTCTTTTTAATAGCATTTTACGGCATTAAAAATCAACATTACCTTTTAAATAACTAAGTCAGCCACAATCAACACGTTTCTAAATAATTCTATTTATTTATGTTCTAGCACTATGCCCCCAGCGTCGCCTGTGTTAACTTTAAATTCCGTTTGGTAATCTACTTACCTCTAATGTAGGTAGGTACTCTACCAACGTTGCTTCCCCGCCCGTACCTACTAAGAGCTGTGTACGTATCCGACGTAATTATTTTAAATATTATTGGGGCTTGTTAATAATAGATAGGTATCTTTTTTCCCATTTATACTGCTTTTTTATATTATGATTAGTGGCCGCCCGCGACTCTGTTCGCGTAAAAGTCGGTTTCCTGTGGGAATGAGAAGTTTTCCCGCGGTAAAAAGTACTCTTCGTGAAAGAATAACAAACATCCATCCATACATCCATACATAGGTACTCACAAAATTTCACATTTATAATATTAGTAGGATATAACATCACAACCTTTTAATTCCTGTGTTTGTCTGTCTTACTATCAGACTCTGCACGTTTTCTATGTGTCAGAAGGCTTGGTAACATGTTTATACTCGTATGATGAAGTATAAAATAAAAGTTTTATTAACTTTTATTGACCAAAATTTACTAAGATATCATTTGTCAATGTTGTGCGTATTTGAAAATTGAAGAAAAAATTAAAGTAAATCTCCAAATAATCATAATGGAATAATAAAAATGGGATTTCTCCAGAAATAGTTTGAAAAACTATAATCTACAAATTTTGAAAAAAAAAGAATCGATATTATTGGGGCAAATAATATATGACCTTATATCTTTTTTATTTTCGATACCTATAAATACAGAGTTTTTTAACGTGTGTAGATTAAGTAGATTTAACAATAGACATACAAGTTCAAGTTTGAAATTGTTACTCAAGTTAATTCAAAACAATCGATAACAAACTAATATAAGAATATGTAAAACAACCAACACGGCATACAGTGACAACTCATCACTTGATCAAATCGTTTTAATATCATTAACATTACATTAAATTAATAAAATATTCCATAATGACAGCAAGTGAAGTTTATGATCAAAAGGACGTCAATGAAAACCAGAAAGAATATGAAAAACTTAAAGAGTTAACGAAAGAGAGTGGTTTGATAAATGCGAAATTAATAGGAACAGATTATGATTATAAGCATCAAATTGTGTGGAAAAATGCTATCGGGTTCCTTATACTACATCTAATGGCTCTGTATGGATTCTATATTGGTTTAACTGGAGGGATCAGCTGGAAATCTGCCGTTTGGAGTAACTATTTATGAAATTCATATGAAATTTTATTGAACTTTGATGTCATTAAAAATACTTTTCACAGGCTATTTGGTGCTGGTGTTAGCACAAGAAGGAGTGACTATTGGAGCGCATCGGTTATTCACACACAAAGGTTTCAAGGCTTCACCTTTATTAAGAGCGATTTTGATCCTCTTCCAAACTGCCTCTGGACAGGTAATTTATTTTCTCTCTCTCTCTCTCTCATCTTCTATTTTTAAATTCTAAACTTTTGCCAAAATATCCAATATTTTTCAGAATTCGATGTTCATCTGGTGTCGAGACCATCGCCTCCACCATCGTTACTCTGACACTGATGCAGACCCTCACAACGCCAAGAGAGGCTTCTTCTTCTCCCACATAGGCTGGTTGATGCACAAAAAGCACCCCTATGTCATCGAGTTAGGGAGAAAAATTGATATGAGCGACTTGGAGGCTGATTGGATGGTTCAGTTTCAAAAGAAGTTCGTAGCTATAGCTTTTTCTTTTAAAATATGTTTTTCCTACTTCAAAGTCTTTATTGGTTCATATTATTTCAGATATTATTACTTGCTCTACGTAATTTTCTCCGTACTGATTCCTGTGGCCGTACCTGTATTCTACTTTGGAGAGACTTGGTGGAATTCCTTCTTTTTCTGTTATGCCTTCCGGTTTACATTATTACTGAATGGAACGTGGCTTGTCAATAGTGCAGCCCATATCTACGGGACCAGACCTTACGACAAGTAAGTTAATTGCATGATATAACGTAGCATTTTTATTCTGGACAAATATGATTTCAAAGTTGATGTTACCGAGCTACAGACCTTTTATTTTGAGCGTTAAAAATAACACACTATTTGTATTTCTTCAAATATTTTTTTCAGAAATCTACAGCCCGTAGAGTCATGGTTTGTGTCATTTATATCATTTGGCGAAGGATGGCACAACTACCACCACGCCTTCCCCTGGGACTACCAAGCAGCCGAACTAGGCATGCACTTCAACCAGTCCGCAGCCGTCATCAGATTCTTCGAGAGAATAGGCATGGCATGGGACCTGAAGACAGCATCATCAGAAATGGTAAATCGTAACGAATCATGGAACTAATCAATTTATTATAATACTTCTTGCATTAGCTTCGGCACGATTAGTACTCGTTTTAAATGAGTTTTTTTTATAGCATTTGTTTATTTAATTATTTATGTTCTACAGGTTAAGAACCGGATTTTGAAGACAGGTGATGGAACGCATTATGAGTTAGGTGATGAGGATCTAAAGAAGTGCGTCACTGCCATTGGTCCTTTACATCCTTTGAATCCCTCATATACCTCCAAGTACGACGATCCTGATGCTATTTTAAAACCTGAAGGCTTACCACTATACCACGAGAAAGACGTTTTTGAAATAAATGTATTAAAAAGAAAAGTGGCCAGTGGATAATATAAGAAGCAAAATGTACCTTGTGAACAAATACGAGTTATGTTGAGTTAGTATAATATTAAATGTTCTCATTAGTTAAGTACCTTATTTTAAAAGAAAATCGGAGATGTTTATGAAATAAATTATGAATTAATAATTTAAAATATTTTATTAATTTAGTTCTATTTTAACCAAACTGTAACTTATAAGATGATGACTAATACTTGTCTAGAACTAGTTGATAATCAAATAATCAAATAATGAAAGATGACATTATTAATGAATGATTATTGTGAACAGTAGCAGCCATGCCTAGCATTGTGTCGTATCCAGTAGAGATACTTGGTGACGCGAGTGTAGACTCCAGGGTAGCCTACACGACCGCAACCTATACCCCAAGACACCACTCCTGAAACACAAAAAAAATGTTATATGGTAATAATAATAAATGGGGATGGTTTTTGGTGCATTCTTGATGACACATATAAACATTTAAGATCCTTTAATAAGACATTCAATGAATACATAGCTGAAAAATGACAGAAACTCACCTAAAAGTTCGTAACGCTTATCAGGCCTTTCTGAAGTTAACGGACCACCACTGTCACCCTGCAAATAAGAGTTGCATTGGTATACTTTTATTCAAGAGATTCATATTTTTTACTTTAACGTTGCTATGGTTTAAACTTGGTCTTAACTCAAATTGGTGTCCTATTCATTACAATTTCATTACCTGGCAGGTATCCTTCCCTCCTTTATCAGGGAATCCTGCGCACATCATTCCATCAGAGATCATTGCGGCTTCGTACTTGGTGTTCCTGCACTCTTCGTTGCTCAGGATCGGAACCTCTACCTCCAGGAGCTTGCAGGAGTGGTTCTTGGTCTGCTCCGACATGGAGCCCCAACCGGTGGCTATGGCCTTCACGCCCACGTAGTCATTGCCTGAAAATATTAAATAAGATATTATTATGTTTGCCAATCCTAGTTCCAAAGCAATAAACTAAAATACCAAAGCAATAAACTCGTAAATAAGGCTTAGACTTTAGCTGCCTTATTACGAGTAATAAACGCGGATTAGTTAAACCAGTGTGAGTTGTAACATTTTTTGTCTTAGTCAGTTACGAAAGTTGTCACATAGAATATACAGGGACAAAACACAGTTTACTAATACGGCCTTAAACTGCGTTTATTACTAAGGGGTTAGTGGTCTCTTCACCGATTGCAAATTGAGGACTACATTAACTTGACTACTTAATTTCTCATAATACAAACCATCATCAGTAGGCAGACAAACAGGTTTCACAGAGTTGGTGATGTTGACCCTCTCGTTCAGCTTCAGAACCGCGATGTCGTGTCTGAAGTCGCTGTAGGAGAAGTTGTGGGCCTTGTACTCCACCACGAAGCGGGTCTCGGGGCGGCGGGTGTCGTTGCAGCGGTTGTGCTCCCCCAGGGTCACGCGGATCATGAACCACATTAGACTGGAAACCAACCGACGTGATGTAAGCAAGCAAAGCTTAAGAAAATTTGAAAAAAAAAATCTTTTATTTTAGTGAAGAATATAGGAATGAAGTTTTCTACAATAAAAACGATGGTTGTATTTTGATCCTTATCGTTCAATAGTAAATTACGATTTGTTTTTGTCAAATCTTTTGTAGAAGACAGATACATATTTTATCCAATGTAGGCTTAAAATCAAAGTTACAGAAACCAACAATAGAATAAGTGGTTACTCCGTGCAAAAACCACTTTTTTTCTGTCTGACGATTGCTGTTGGCCCCTTGACGGCCTTTACAGCTTCACCGGGCTTGGGGATTCCAAAATAACAAATAATATCTATGGGATAGCTCGGCAAATACTACACGACCCACAAGAACGCAGCTAGCAGTGAGTACAGTCTTATCATTGATCAACAGGACCCACAAAACGAGTCGTTTACCCTTTGACACAGTGAGCAGCAGTGAGCACAGTCCGGTCATTGATCAGCATGCCGCCGCAGTTTGTCCAAGAAACGCAGCTAGCAGTGAGTTCGGTCTTATCATTGATCGACAGGACTCACAAAACGAGTTGTTTACCCTTTGACACAGTGAGCAGCAGTGAGCACAGTCCGGTCATTGATCAGCATGCCGCCGCAGTAGAACTTGTTGAAGTATGACAGTCGCACCACCCACGGGAACTCGTTCACCGCGGTCTCCACGCCGCCGATGATGCGGGAGGCCTCGTTGCGTTCACCACACCCTGAGGGTTAAACGGGCAAGTGGTATAGCTGTGGATTAACCTGGTTAAACATATTTAAAAGTTTAAAACACCTAATTGAAAAAAGCTGTGAATGTCAAAGCGATTTTTGCTTTTAAGGTATAATACCCTAATATACTTACTAATCATAATTTTATCAAAGTAATAGTTATAAGAGAAAAGATATAAGAGAAATTTGAATTTATTTATTAATTGCGATGTAATTTAACAATCACATGACTTCATGTAAAGTTCCAAAAATTCTCTTCATTCAAAGATTTAATGTAAAGTTGCCTAACTAAAAACAGAAAAAACGGGGTGACTGAAATAAAGTAAAACATCGTTGGTTCGTAATAAATTTATAATTAAATAATAAATAATTGTATAAACTTACGGCAATTGCATCTTTTCCCATAATCTTCGTCTTCCGGTTCTATCGACGCTTTTGCCTGAAAACATACGACAATATTGTTCACTGCATGTTTCTGCTTAAATTATATTACAGGCGTTTAAAACATGTTACGATAAAAAGTTATTTGTAAAGTTGGTTGTTTTGAAATGAAAATGAAAATGAATTTTTTTTATTGGGTTACAATAATACATTCGCTATTTTGGGTTGGAGTCGCCTAGTAAGTTTTAAACAATGCTTGTAACAGACGACCCCGCTCTTTCAATTAAAACTGCCAGGTAATGTTTTATTTAAGGTAAGTGTTTATTTTGCACAATAAAAGAAAACGCTGTTTTTTTGTAACCCTTTAAAATTATTCCCCTATTCGGCAATAATGAATAACTGAATACTTAGTCATTAGAAATAAAGATAAAACGAAACCCTTTGGAAGAATGCGAATACAAATGTATAGAGATTTTTATACATACACAAGTTTTATTTTTTAAAGAGAGCATCAGGTGTTGACAATTTTATAATTATTTTATTCTTCAACTTCAATTTCAACGTGTTTATAAGTACTACCACGCATAAAACCTACTTATGACACTTCTTAAAAACATTGTTTGTACCTACCAATTTGTGAACCAATAAATTCTTCATTATTACTATTATTTAACTGTATATTTGAGTCATCACTTACCCCATTAAACACAAAACACAGAACAACCACGTATATGCAACGCTTCCACATTGTAGCTTCGTCCTATTGCCTCTCCTAGCGAGAGAGCCTGCGGGACTGCATCACAGGGCATTGACTCGGCCCTTAGGGTCTTAGGGAACTCTATTCTACTATTACATGCGGCTTAGCTAAGTTTATGCAACGTACTTCACAATATAATAAGGTTAGCTGTTCATTCAAATTACTTAACTGATTTCATCTAAATTTTAATCATGCCTCAGGTTGAAATGGTGTTTCCTATAATTCATCAGATAAATATGTGTATGTACAAAGCCATATTGCTCACACAATAAAATGAAAAGCCACCGAAAGTATGCGTAATAGAGTTATGTTTAAATGTATATGGTATACCTAGTTTTAGCCGGTTAGAACATAAATAGGTTAGGTTAGTTAGGTAACTTCTTTGATACCACCCAGATAAAGGAGTCCCGCGTAGCGGGACTCCGTCGACTCATGATTGAAGTCAGTTTTTATATACATAGGTATATATTTTTTTTACAGTTTTCCATATAAAACCACTTCTAACCGGCTAAAACTAGGTGTAGCCGCACTTCGGGTATTAGCCGTAACATATATACTAATATCATCTTTAGTCAAAATCTCAACGAAGAATAAATCGAAGACATTTGGTTTTAAAAAAAAAATGAACTTAATACGTTTCTACTTGTTAAATATTGTAAGTAGAATAGTGGCCCCTAACGTATGAACTAGACTGTGTGCCGGTTTGCTAACATAAATATACATACAAATATACTGTTCAATTTGTTGTACCGTTGCCTCCATTACCATTGATCCTTTGAGGTTCTGCCCGGTAATAGAAATAAATGCAAGTTTTGAGGGAATAAAACGCAAAAAAATACTTTTACTTTAATTATTTTTAAGTACAAAATTATCACGTAAATCTACATAAAAGTACGTATGACAAAACATTGCTTTTTATTAAAAAGTACAAATTTTACAAGTCACATCTAATTGAGTAACGATCTCTTAACTTATATTCCCTTTTTTTGTAATGTTATTGACAGACAGCTGATATTTTAATAATGTTTGCAGTAGCAGGCATCCTCCGTGTTGTCTCGAATCCAGTCCAAATATTCAGTAACTCTCGTATAAACTCCGGGGTAGCCTTTCCTTGCGCATCCGTAGCCCCAAGATACGATTCCTAAAACAAAGGTACTTTAGAAGTTAGCGATAAATTAGCTTTTAAACCGGAGCTTAACTTATTATTAATTTTCATTGCAATAAAACATTTTAAGTGTGAATTGGTAAGAAGTTCAGCGAAACATATTCGTTTTGTGTCTTGAGTACATAGTATTATATGTGGCATACCTATGATTATACATTGAAAAAAATATGTCTTACTAACCTGTTAATTCGTAGATGTGACTTTCAGTTTTTGTAATCAGTGGACCACCGCTATCACCCTGTAAAAGAATAATAAAGTAGTTGAAGATACCAAGTTTATTTCTCTATTGGTGTCTTTTTAGAAATAGTTAGTAAACCTATGTTATAACTGTAATTGCAAGCTAGTTGCTAGGACAAACGATTCTCTGTAAGTTTAAGAGTCTGTCGAAATATTTAATTAAAAGCCTACGCTTCGGAATGGTATATTTTCGCCGGCATAACGAAACATTGAATTTTGGCTAATTCGAAAACACTATGGTCCATATTTATAAAGATAAGGGAAAAAATATAATATTAATCAGCGTACCCTACAGGAACCACGTCAGAGGCCCTAAAAAACGTTTCCCAAAAACTCTGACACTTGATGAATATGTGCTGCAAAGGCATATTCATCACACTATGAAGAAGAAGCGTACCGTGCAAGCGTCCTTATGCGCTGTCAGCGGGAACCCGGCGCACATCATGACATCCTTGATCTTGCTGGCGTTGTAGCTGGTCATCCGGCACTCCTGGTTGCTGAGGATGGGCAGCTCGGCCTGCAGCACCGTGCACGACCAGTTGCCGGTCTCGGCGGTGGCGCCCCAGCCGGCCACTGTGGCCACCACCCCGTTGTACGTCTTACCTGGGTTAGTTAGTAGTTAAATTAGAGATAGTCATAAAAATAAATAAATAAATCTCCAGACTGACACACCAACTGTATGGCCCTAAACTAAGCAAAGCTTGTACTATAGGTACCACACAATGGACTAGGGGAGTTACACCCAGACACGAGCCAATATTGACAAACCATTTTTACGAAATTGGCCCGACCGGGAATTGAACCCGGAACCTTCCGCTTAGCAGTCCGGTATATATACCGCTGCACCACAGAGGTCGTCAAAGGTATTTTTATCTAAAATAGAACATTTTGAATAACAATTAAAGTGGCTTGTCAATGTGGAATTTTTATATTTTGCTATTGACTCGATTCTGGATTTATCGACAATTTTAGGAAGCATATTATAGGAAGCGTTTGTCATTTCTTGCCGTATTTGGCAAACAATAGGTAAAGCATATTTTATGATTCTAGGTAACTTAAACTTTTAAAATTAAAATTAATTTAAAAAACGTATGTTACATTGAAGTTGAGGTAACTTAGCACTATCTTGCTTGTCCGTTTCCCAGAGCGCAAAATATAGTATGCAAAAATAATACGCAATTTGATCACGAATGAATATAAGTACAAGTTTATCTCCGAAAACTCCGCGTTGGCCACAACAACATCATAAAAATGTTTGGGTCTTAATATTTAGATAACGTAACGTGTAAATTGCTTCGCATGTTCACAACATCATAAAATCTTAACCCAAAGATACGATGACGTGTGAAATTGCATTTCTTATTAAATTCAACATAAAATAAACAAAAAATCACGGAATTCGTGTGCGCGTTGAAGTCTTTTGCACCAAATATACAAAGGTCAAAGAAAAAGGTCAATGACCTGAGGACCTCTGGTTAGCTGTCGTTAATTAATTAAAGTTAATGTTCTTATATTTACATAATCAAGATATTAACTTCGTTATTTTGAGATAAACATATGAGTTTATTAATCACTAGTGGCCGCCCGCGACTCCGTTCGCGTTGAAGTCGGTTTCCCGTGGGAATGAGAAGTTTTCCCGCGGTAAAAAGTACCCTATGTCCTTTCCCAAGTTCAGTTCTTTCTCCATACCAAATTTCATCACAATCGGTTCAGTGGTTTAGGCGTGAAAGCGTAACAGACAGACAGACAGACAGACAGACAGACAGACAGACCGACAGACAGACAGAGTTACTTTCGCATTTATAATATTAGTAGGGATTGTTAGCGCAATAACACTTGTTCACGCTCTATCTCAGATAAGATTTAGCTACACATGGTGCATTTACGTCGTTTAACGAGTATTAAGGCAAAATACGTAATTTATGTTATCTCTCGGCAGTTATACAATTTAAATAAGAAATATTGAATTTTGTTTTACATCTTCTGTTAAAATTTCAAATGTCTAGCTATCCCTCTTCATGAGATACAACCTGGTGACAGACAGACGGACAGCCGATTCTTATTAATAGGGTCCCGTATTTCCGCAATCCCAAAACCAGCCAACCAGTACAAACCTGTTTGCGTCGGCAGACACACCGGCCGGATCACGTGCGAGTACTTCAACGGCTCGTTCAGCCTCAGCAGAGTGACGTCATTGCTCAGTTCCGACAGCGTGAAGTTGTGTATGTACGCGCGCACGATGTAGCGGGTCTCGGGCCGCGTGGTGAAGTCGCAGCGGTCGTGCTCGCCGAAGGTGACGCGGAACATGAACCACATGAAACTGAAATATTGAAGTCATAAGCAAGAATATGGAAATCATAGTAACTGATAGATCAAACGTCTTGAAAAACCAGAAGTTTCTAGTTACCGATATTGAGATCAGTAATAAGAGTACACGTAGTAATACAGCTATACTATTTCTCCATATATAGCATGCATGGTGGTATTAATTAATAAAACCTTTTCACAAATTAATGACTTGTCTGCACATAATGCTTTGATTGCCACTTTGGTTTTTACATCTACAGCCAAAAACACAACTCCAAAAATGATTAAAAAGCTCTATAGACTAGAGTCTAATAACTTATCCTTACCCTTTAACACAATGAGCCGCACTAATGACATATCGGTCGTTGATGAGCGAAGCGCCGCAGCCAAAGGACTTCTGGTAGATGAGCCGCGCGAGCCACGGGTAGGCGTTGTCGCTCGCCTTTAAGCCACCAACTACACGCGCCTGCTCATTCCTTTCTCCACAACCTGGACCAAATAATCATAACATAAAAAAAATCCAAGTCGCTAATTCTGTCTGTTTGTATGTTTGTCCGCCAATTCTTCCTAGACAAGCTGACGGATTTTAATGCAATTTTCACCATCTTTTTGGTAACTTTTCAACTTAAATTTGTAAAAAAGAAAATTCGGAAAAAGTTTTTTAAGTTAGCCAAAATTGAATGTTTTGTGAACAATACAGCTAAAATTACACCATTGTGAAGCGTGGGCGGATCATTAACTAGTATAATATAATAATAATAGCAGCCTATACATATATCGTTCTACTCGGAACTCAGGACCTCGAAATCCACCTCGCTGGCTTATCAGAGTGAGCATGATTACACGATGTAGGTATATAATTTTTACTTTGAAAAAACAAAATTAAAGGTATATCCTAGAGGGGTTCGAACTCGGAAAATTTGGTTTAGTAGCCGGTCGGTTTAATACTAGGTCACACACCTTTATTTCCCAATTCAGCGCTACTTTGTCCCTACTCGACAAATTCTTAAAACTTAGAATACCTGAAAATGATTAATAGCCACTTGACTTGTTTAGTCACCAAAATTGAACAATAAACACAAGAGGTCAGCAAAATCTGTATTTTCTACGAAAACATGATGTCATCTGAATGATTTCCTAACGATGTAAAAGAAAATATCGACTTTTAAATTTCATAACACTGGTAGCAAAAATTTACAGAGTTACAGAATAGCTTCGCAGTTTATCGTAAATATTAAATATCTTGAGTTATTTAAAACAGAATCTTTCTACCATTAGTAAAACACTAACAAAACATAAACTGGTTTAGATATTATGTGAAATTAATATTATAATGGAACGAAAGATGGATACCTATATTATTTTATTATTGTATTTTAATAAAAAACTACTTTTAACCGTCTTTTGAGCTTCCATAATTTCAACATGTTTAGAAAATTTTAATTAAACTTACCACAATTTTCACAAACAGGCCTCTGCTGGTATCCATAATACCTCGATCTAGGAACGTAAACGTCGTCACTTTCCGTAGTTAATCCATCCTGGTTGTAATAAAATAATTACTCTTATATCATCAAAAAACAATTAATTTGTTATCCAAATTTCTTACCACATTTATCGTAAAACTAATAGACACGCAAGAAAACAAGCACAGAAAGTACAACCACTTCATAATTTATTTTTTGGAATTGTATTTATTATTTTTATCTCTTCGGTTGAAGAGTTCATGTGTTTTTGGTTTAAAGCTTTTGATACACTAACTCATGTCTTCGAATCTTGTAAGTACTTTGGGAACTTTGGGGCGCTAATACGACGCTTCAATTTTACCGACACGAATTTCGGAGCGTGTTCTCTCGCGTTATCTTGGTATCGTTATTTTTGGGGAAAACATCTGATGCTTATCTTTAAATGGCTTATTTAGTTGGGACTTTTATGGGCTTATTTGCTTTTATTTTAGTTATGCGTAATTTATTTTTCTTTTGTAATGAGATTTAAGAATAATTTGAGTTCCTTAAGAAGACAATTACTTGATATTGTTTGTATTGCTGTGTTAAAAATTTAAATTTATTACGTAATTTATTATATTTCTTACGTGTTCAACAAACTTAAAGCTTCTATTAACATAACTACATTTTAGCGCTCAGAGGCTGTATTTAACCGTACGTATATTTGCCAATGACCCCGCGGATCATTAACCCCATCAATATTGAATTGAACTGTCCTTGAATACTCAACTCTCTACCACTTGAAATAAAGTCAATATTAGCGTAGACGATTAGGATGTCACTGCATTAATTGTGTTTTAACTTTAAATGCAATGTCTTAATGATTTATTTCCTACGGTTTAGAGGCAGTCCTAAATTATATAGGCAAATAAATCTTAAGTTAATTTATTGAGGAAAGGACCATTCCTTCCTATACTTCCCCAAGTAATGCAGTTTTAATGCACTACTTTAAGGGGTAGGATTAATGTTTTCTAGTAACTAAAACTGCATGACTATTTATGCCGTTAGTTTGCTCTCAAAAATTAACAAGTTTATTGTTTCGAATAAATGCGTAAAACAAGGTTAGACTAATTCGACATTTCCTTTCCTACTAAAATTATTTTGTATTCCTTTTTTAGCTTTTAATGTTTTTTAAGAGCAACTATTAGTAAGTTTAATTAAGTTTAATACTCTAAATTTTACTAAACAATTACATTTACCTACATAAAAGATGATGTATCAGTAAAAATCTTCTGTTTAGGTATAATTTATTTTTCTTATAAACGTTTTGCTTTAATAAAACTAAATGCTAATCCAACAATTATTTAAAGTTAGTTAGATTTTTTTTTATTGGAAACAAATGCACTCTATACAATAAACAACTTATTTAAATAAGTGCAAAGTTCAAGTGTTTTCCCCTGCACTTTGCAGTTTAGGTTTGCAGGTTAGTTTACTAATAAAACTTATAACTGGTAAAATAAGTTAAGTTGCCTTCGCTCTCCGATAGGTATGCCTGCCCCCAAATCATGAAGCATAGGAACTTTTTTGTAAGCGAGTGCCTCAAAACAATCGTTTATATTTCATAGAGTTATACAAATCATAAAATACTTCTATTAAAATTATGAAAAAAAAGATTTTTTTTCATTGATTAAGGATTTAGAAAAAAGCTTTATGTTTTAAATCATTTATTTATTTTAGATAAATGCATTACGAATCGTACAAAATAGGTACCTATCTAATTTAAATCTAAAGTTAATTCTAAATATTGTCTAATTTAGAAAGATGAATAATTTTAGATGAGTTTTTAAATATACAAGTTATAAAATATCAATAAAATACATAACCAAGGTTCACGGAGGACTTAAGCAATTATTTTCACATTATAATAAATAATGAATTATAAAACGAGTGTCGGTAAAAATTAACTTAAGTATACTTATCACGGCCGTATCAGGTATTTTTAAATATTTGTAGATTCAAAAGACTTTCAAGTAAAGAGACTATTTTTTATTAAGTTTAGCAAAATAAATACTACTATTTGTCCAATCCTATGGCATTATACCGTAAATATTATTTGCCAAAAAAAATCCAAAGCTAGCACTGTTTTTATGGGACCAAAATACCCATTTGAGTATTGGTAACAAAATATCATGGTTTTTTTAACCTGAAACTAGTACTAAACTAAACTAAAATAAGTACACAAAAATAAGTTCCTAAAAATCTTAGTATTTTCAATCATTTTTTTTTATTATAGGATTAGAGGAAATGCTGTTCAAGACTAGGTTTTTGTTCTTCGTGAAGTAATTAATCAAACCCATGTTTATAGGTATCTCCTATTTTTTGTCAAAAATTCTTTCCCGTTCTTTTTCCACCCAATACACCATCTATCACTCTCCCACATAACAGCTAGTCTATCTTCAGTGTTGTTGGTAGTTGTAGTCCTGGCTACTATCTGGTCTACCCCCATGTTGCTTCCCCGCTCTTTTTCCACCCAATACACTATCTATCACTCTCCCACATACTATCTAGTCTATCTTCAGGTTGATGGTGGTTGTAGTCCTGGCTACAGTCTGGTGTCCCCACGTGGGTGCTAGTCGCAGTAGCAGCCGTCGGCGGTGTTGTCGCGGATCCAGTCGAGGTAGTTGGTGACGCGCGTGTACACGCCGGGGTAGCCGGGCCGCGCGCAGCCGTTGCCCCACGATACCACTCCTAGGGAAGATTAAACAGTTGTAACTTTAATTGAACGGAATTGGTATTAGATTTTAGTTTTTGCATTTAAAAAGCTAATTTTATTAATTTTGAAGTTATAGATACCGGAAAAGAAACGCGGGTCACCGAGCATTGCGCGACTGGAAATGGCGATTCCCAGGAATTGTTTTTTTAGTAGATTGGGAAAACCGTATACCAAATCTATTTTATGGTTGACTTTCTTTGGAATGCAAATAGACTAACGAAAGCTTGTTTTCTAACATTATTGGTGACCCGCTCATGCTTAGCAATGGTGTAATTTTTGCAGACTTGTTCAAGAAGTATTTATTTTATTGGTAATTTAAGAATAATTTTTCTGAATGTTCTTTATTTAAAAATTTTGCAATTTTATCCTAGCCCAAACCCAAGTTATAAAAATTATGCATTACCTATTAACTCATATCGCTTGTCTGGTCTCTGCGTTATCAAAGGACCACCGCTGTCACCCTGAAAAAGGAAAACAAATGTAATTAAAAAAAAACTGCGAATATATGTAATTAGTGTAACAAAATCTTCATAAAGATTAATTGTTTAGCCTTAGTAGAATTACAATCTCTCTAATTTAACTGTAAGTAACAAGTAACTCAAAATAACGTTTCTCAGCTTTTAATAAAAAACATGGGAGATTAAGTATTGTAAACATCCATATCCTATTACACCTCTAAGATCTAAACTAAACTATCCAAACACAACCTCCAAAAAACCCTTCACCAACCTGACAAGAGTCCTTCTTCCCCGTCTCCGGGTACCCGGCGCACAGCATGTTGTCGCTGATCATGTAAACTAAACTATCCAAACACTTCCAAATAAAACCCTTCACCGACCTGACAAGAGTCCTTCTTCCCCGTCTCCGGGTACCCGGCGCAGAACATGTTGTCGCTGATCATGTAAACTAAACTATCCAAACACTTCCAAATAAACTCCTTCACCCACCTGACACGAGTCTTTCTTCCCGGTCTCCGGGTACCCGGCGCACAGCATGTTGTCGCTGATCATGTAAACTAAACTATCCAAACAGAACCTCCAAATAAACTCCTTCACCAACCTGACAAGAGTCCTTCTTCCCCGTGTCCGGGTACCCGGCGCACAGCATGTTGTCGCTGATCATGTAAACTAAACTATCCAAACACTTCCAAATAAACTCCTTCACCCACCTGACACGAGTCTTTCTTCCCGGTCTCCGGGTACCCGGCGCACAGCATGTTGTCGCTGATCATGTAAACTAAACTATCCAAACACAACCTCCAAATAAACTCCTTCACCAACCTGACAAGAGTCCTTCTTCCCCGTCTCCGGGTACCCGGCGCACAGCATGTTGTCGCTGATCATGTAAACTAAACTATCCAAACACAACCTCCAAATAAACTCCTTCACCAACCTGACAAGAGTCCTTCTTCCCCGTCTCCGGGTACCCGGCGCAGAACATGTTGTCGCTGATCATGTAAACTAAACTATCCAAACACTTCCAAATAAACTCCTTCACCAACCTGACAAGAGTCCTTCTTCCCCGTCTCCGGGTACCCGGCGCAGAACATGTTGTCGCTGATCATGTAAACTAAACTATCCAAACACAACCTCCAAATAAACTCCTTCACCAACCTGACAAGAGTCCTTCTTCCCCGTCTCCGGGTACCCGGCGCAGAACATGTTGTCGCTGATCATGTAAACTAAACTATCCAAACACTTCCAAATAAACTCCTTCACCGACCTGACAAGAGTCCTTCTTCCCCGTCTCCGGGTACCCGGCGCACAGCATGTTGTCGCTGATCATGTTAACTAAACTATCCAAACACAACCTCCAAATAAACTCCTTCACCAACCTGACAAGAGTCCTTCTTCCCGGTCTCCGGGTACCCGGCGCAGAACATGTTGTCGCTGATCATGTAAACTAAACTATCCAAACACTTCCAAACACAACCTTCACCAACCTGACAAGAGTCCTTCTTCCCGGTCTCCGGGTACCCGGCGCAGAACATGTTGTCGCTGATCATGCAAACTAAACTATCCAAACACTTCCAAATAAAACCCTTCACCGACCTGACAAGAGTCCTTCTTCCCGGTCTCCGGGTACCCGGCGCACAGCATGTTGTCGCTGATCATGTAAACTAAACTATCCAAACACTTCCAAATAAACTCCTTCACCCACCTGACACGAGTCTTTCTTCCCGGTCTCCGGGTACCCGGCGCACAGCATGTTGTCGCTGATCATGTAAACTAAACTATCCAAACAGAACCTCCAAATAAACTCCTTCACCAACCTGACAAGAGTCCTTCTTCCCCGTCTCCGGGTACCCGGCGCACAGCATGTTGTCGCTGATCATGTAAACTAAACTATCCAAACACTTCCAAATAAACTCCTTCACCCACCTGACACGAGTCTTTCTTCCCGGTCTCCGGGTACCCGGCGCACAGCATGTTGTCGCTGATCATGTAAACTAAACTATCCAAACACAACCTCCAAATAAACTCCTTCACCAACCTGACAAGAGTCCTTCTTCCCCGTGTCCGGGTACCCGGCGCACAGCATGTTGTCGCTGATCATGTAAACTAAACTATCCAAACACTTCCAAATAAACTCCTTCACCCACCTGACACGAGTCTTTCTTCTCGGTCTCCGGGTACCCGGCGCACAGCATGTTGTCGCTGATCATGTAAACTAAACTATCCAAACACAACCTCCAAATAAACTCCTTCACCAACCTGACAAGAGTCCTTCTTCCCCGTCTCCGGGTACCCGGCGCACAGCATGTTGTCGCTGATCATGTAAACTAAACTATCCAAATAAACTCCTTCACCAACCTGACAAGAGTCCTTCTTCCCCGTCTCCGGGTACCCGGCGCAGAACATGTTGTCGCTGATCATGTAAACTAAACTATCCAAACACTTCCAAATAAACTCCTTCACCAACCTGACAAGAGTCCTTCTTCCCCGTCTCCGGGTACCCGGCGCAGAACATGTTGTCGCTGATCATGTAAACTAAACTATCCAAACACAACCTCCAAATAAACTCCTTCACCAACCTGACAAGAGTCCTTCTTCCCCGTCTCCGGGTACCCGGCGCAGAACATGTTGTCGCTGATCATGTAAACTAAACTATCCAAACACTTCCAAATAAACTCCTTCACCGACCTGACAAGAGTCCTTCTTCCCCGTCTCCGGGTACCCGGCGCACAGCATGTTGTCGCTGATCATGTTAACTAAACTATCCAAACACAACCTCCAAATAAACTCCTTCACCAACCTGACAAGAGTCCTTCTTCCCGGTCTCCGGGTACCCGGCGCAGAACATGTTGTCGCTGATCATGTAAACTAAACTATCCAAACACTTCCAAACACAACCTTCACCAACCTGACAAGAGTCCTTCTTCCCGGTCTCCGGGTACCCGGCGCAGAACATGTTGTCGCTGATCATGCAAACTAAACTATCCAAACACTTCCAAATAAAACCCTTCACCGACCTGACAAGAGTCCTTCTTCCCGGTCTCCGGGTACCCGGCGCACAGCATGTTGTCGCTGATCATGTAAACTAAACTATCCAAACACTTCCAAATAAACTCCTTCACCCACCTGACACGAGTCTTTCTTCCCGGTCTCCGGGTACCCGGCGCACAGCATGTTGTCGCTGATCATGTAAACTAAACTATCCAAACAGAACCTCCAAATAAACTCCTTCACCAACCTGACAAGAGTCCTTCTTCCCCGTCTCCGGGTACCCGGCGCACAGCATGTTGTCGCTGATCATGTAAACTAAACTATCCAAACACTTCCAAATAAACTCCTTCACCCACCTGACACGAGTCTTTCTTCCCGGTCTCCGGGTACCCGGCGCACAGCATGTTGTCGCTGATCATGTAAACTAAACTATCCAAACAGAACCTCCAAATAAACTCCTTCACCAACCTGACAAGAGTCCTTCTTCCCCGTGTCCGGGTACCCGGCGCACAGCATGTTGTCGCTGATCATGTAAACTAAACTATCCAAACACTTCCAAATAAACTCCTTCACCCACCTGACACGAGTCTTTCTTCCCGGTCTCCGGGTACCCGGCGCACAGCATGTTGTCGCTGATCATGTAAACTAAACTATCCAAACACTTCCAAATAAACTCCTTCACCAACCTGACAAGAGTCCTTCTTCCCCGTCTCCGGGTACCCGGCGCACAGCATGTTGTCGCTGATCATGTAAACTAAACTATCCAAACACAACCTCCAAATAAACTCCTTCACCAACCTGACAAGAGTCCTTCTTCCCCGTCTCCGGGTACCCGGCGCAGAACATGTTGTCGCTGATCATGTAAACTAAACTATCCAAACACTTCCAAATAAACTCCTTCACCAACCTGACAAGAGTCCTTCTTCCCCGTCTCCGGGTACCCGGCGCAGAACATGTTGTCGCTGATCATGTAAACTAAACTATCCAAACACAACCTCCAAATAAACTCCTTCACCAACCTGACAAGAGTCCTTCTTCCCCGTCTCCGGGTACCCGGCGCAGAACATGTTGTCGCTGATCATGTAAACTAAACTATCCAAACACTTCCAAATAAACTCCTTCACCGACCTGACAAGAGTCCTTCTTCCCCGTCTCCGGGTACCCGGCGCAGAACATGTTGTCGCTGATCATGTAAACTAAACTATCCAAACACTTCCAAATAAACTCCTTCACCAACCTGACAAGAGTCCTTCTTCCCCGTCTCCGGGTACCCGGCGCAGAACATGTTGTCGCTGATCATGTAAACTAAACTATCCAAACACAACCTCCAAATAAACTCCTTCACCAACCTGACAAGAGTCCTTCTTCCCCGTCTCCGGGTACCCGGCGCAGAACATGTTGTCGCTGATCATGTAAACTAAACTATCCAAACACTTCCAAATAAAACCCTTCACCGACCTGACAAGAGTCCTTCTTCCCGGTCTCCGGGTACCCGGCGCAGAACATGTTGTCGCTGATCATGTAAACTAAACTATCCAAACACTTCCAAACACAACCTTCACCAACCTGACAAGAGTCCTTCTTCCCGGTCTCCGGGTACCCGGCGCAGAACATGTTGTCGCTGATCATGCAAACTAAACTATCCAAACACTTCCAAATAAAACCCTTCACCGACCTGACAAGAGTCCTTCTTCCCGGTCCCCGGGTACCCGGCGCACAGCATGTTGTCGCTGATCATGTAAACTAAACTATCCAAACACTTCCAAATAAACTCCTTCACCCACCTGACACGAGTCTTTCTTCCCGGTCTCCGGGTACCCGGCGCACAGCATGTTGTCGCTGATCATGTAAACTAAACTATCCAAACAGAACCTCCAAATAAACTCCTTCACCAACCTGACAAGAGTCCTTCTTCCCCGTCTCCGGGTACCCGGCGCACAGCATGTTGTCGCTGATCATGTAAACTAAACTATCCAAACACTTCCAAATAAACTCCTTCACCCACCTGACACGAGTCTTTCTTCCCGGTCTCCGGGTACCCGGCGCACAGCATGTTGTCGCTGATCATGGCGGCGGTGTACTTGGTGCGGCGACACGCCTCGTTGCTGATGACGGGCACCTCCACCTCCTGCAGCGTGCAGGAGACCTTGCCCTCCTCGGTGAGCGTGCCCCAGCCGGCCGCGACGGCCTTCACGCCGACGAAGAGGTTATCTGGTGAGGGGTAACGAAAATTTTTGCGAGGAAAATTAGAAGCTTAAGTTCAGGGGGAAAAAAGGAGTAGACGTAATTGATACATGAATATCAGAATCCTTACACTTACCTGTTGAATAAGTCAGACAACAGTCATTCTTTTCAGAAGAGTTTCTTTTTATCCTACTAATATTATAAACGTGAAACTTTGTGAGTTTGGATGTATGGATGTTTGTTACTCTTTCACGTAAAAACTACTGGACGGATTTGGATAAAACTTTACAGTAATATAGGTTATACATCAGAATAACACATAGGTTACTTTTTACCGCTGGAAAACATCTCATTCCCACGGGAAACTGACTTCCACGCGAACGGAGTCGCGGGCAGCCACTAGTATGTTAATAAAAAAATAGCGGAAAGAAGATAAGCCTACATATTGGCACGGTATCAAACAATATTGCAAAATTTAATTTTAACTTACGTCTATGTTATCAAAAGAACGTTTATGTTACAAACTAACCTTTTAAACTTGGCAAGCAAATAGGCCTGATAGTAACTGAAATTGGCACTTTTTCATTTAGCCTTAGAAGAGCGATATCATTGTCGAAGTTGGTGAGACTGAACTTGTTGGCGACAGCCCTCAGAACAAAGCGGGTCTCCGGTCGAGTGGTGGAGTTGCAGCGGTTGTGCTCGCCGAATGTCACCTTTATCATGAACCACATAAAACTGAAAATGAAATATTTGATGTTAGAGCGGACATCAAGTTAATTGGATTGGGAATTAAAAGGATTTTTTTCTAGGCACTTTAAAAGTGGCTAATGATTTGGGGAATTTTATTAGAAAACAAATACATTAAAATATTTTTACGAGATCTAAATCATGGGCACCACGCAATTATCATGAATAAAATGGACCAGTGGGGTGATTCTGTAACTTTCGAGTGACATCAACTACTATCAAAAAACGTCAAAATTTCAATATTTGTATGGAAAAATGAACATTTTAACGTTCATTCTCATAGCAGTCCATGACAATTTGAGTTACAAAATCACCCCGCAGATCAATAAATTAAACTGAAGGCCTTTTGATTTAACTGTGTTCGGACTGCAACTAGCGCCCTATACCTAGTGAGTCTTTTTTCTCTTTCGTTCCTTGGTGACACTGTAGATGACTGTAAGTTACTTAGAACATTCTTTAAATTCTACTATTAATGATTCTGTTATGTTTAAAAAGACAAGAAGAATTATTATTATTATTAACTTTATTTGAAGAAACCAGTTACTTGCTATGATGAAATACGTCACTAACTAACCAGTTCAAATAAAGATAACGGATATACTAGTCTCTCTAATTCATTATCAAAACGAACTCGAATTTTATTGCTTTGATGATTTTGTGGTCAATGATTGCGTCTTTTGTAATAAAACTATAATAGATCGTTACAATGGAGTCGATCGTGTCGCCGGCGAAAGTGAAACACCATTTTCGACAGCCCACAGACGTGAATACTATTAATGACAGTTCATTTACGCTTTCACTGCTTAACTGTCCAAGTGTGCAACAGGCTTTTTTTTGTTCTTTTTTTGAAATTTCGCATCCTCGTCATTACATCTTCGAACTGGCCAATTTTAACTTTCGTAAGTTGCCAGTACTTACGTTAATAAGAATTTAAAAAATAAAAGAACCGGGTTGGCGCCGAAAATTGTATTTTTTACAGGATAATGAACTTGTGTTTGGACCTCGCTTAGACCGGTTTGAAGGTGAATGTACTTGATCTCTGATTGAAATTCGCGAATTCTTGGAGTATTTTTGGAAGCCTTTGGCAATTGATAGGTTATCGGACCGCCATTACCGTGATTTATGTTGTTCAAATGTTTTAAATATCTCCGAATGCGTTTTGATTAACCGCACACGATTAAAAGTGTTTTCCTTGTTATTTATTAGTCATTAGCCTATAAAGATGTCAATAGCTTTATGATAGGATGATTAATAGTAAATTACGATAACGCCTAATTGGTAGGAGGATAAGACACTAACCTCTAACTTTTTTGTCTGTTTACTAATGCAAATATTCACGAGTTCATCTTGGCACCTAATGTTTTCTAAGAGAAAACAGATGCCAAAGTGTCGAAGGTGTAAAGTGGGTAAACAATGGTTCAGAGTAAATGCAAGCTGATGAATGCAAACACGCGTAGCTTGACTCCTGAGTGTACATAAATAAAAATATTTGCATACCTTCCGCATAATATACAGTCACGTTAACATAAAAATAGATAAATAATCTTTTGTGAAACGCATGTGTGGATTCTTGTCTTCCTATCGGTTACTACCAATAACTTTAAATAATGCGGTTTACAATTTTAATAGCAAATATGATACAGCTTTTGTAACAACTTATTTGATAATCAACCTTCGGCCAATAAATTACATTACCTACTTAACTTAAAAAATAAAATTTTTAGAAGACTACACGACAAAACTTTATTATTATTTCTTAGTTTGGTTTCAGTTTAATTTGCACGCGCGACTTGGCGCAGAGATCCCACAGTTCAAACCATCTTTGAGCTTACTCGCCTTAATACATAGATCTTTTGATAAAATATACTAACCCTTTAACACAATGAGCGGCCGTCAGCACATATCTGTCGTTGATGAGCATGCCGCCGCAGTAGAACTTCTTGAAGTACGTCAGTCGCGCCACCCAGGGGAACTCGTTGACGCCCGCCTCGGCGCCGCCCACTATGCGGGATGCCTCGTTCCTTACACCGCACTCTGGAAGTACAAGAAATTTGGACTTTTACATCAAAGGAAATATGTGGCGTATGTTTTATATAAAACTATTGGCCTATGTTATTTTATCGTTAGACTGTCTTACTGTTTTTTTCCACGTGAGTAGATGAATTAGGTAAATTAAGTTTTTTATAAAACTTGTGTGGAAACGTGGTGTTTTATAGAGAGATAAAGTCTAGAAGAAAACCAGGTACATCCAGAAATGAGTCAGTTTTGAAAACACAATTGTTGAAACTAGCCTGACCCAAGACTTTTCCTCTTCCGCTTAACAGTAGGTACCGCCCGCTAGGCTTCGAAATCATTATTGATGAACCAAATTTCATTTAGTTGTTTAGCTTTGAAAGGCGATAACCACGCCAATATGGACAAACTCTATTACTAGTATAACAGTTATATCTGCGTAATTATGCCTACAGTAGCCTACGGGCATTGAAAACCATCTCCATGAAAGAATTTAAAACAAAACACCTTCTCCTAATCTGAATTACATGATTTATAACACGACTTGCATCGATTTATAAAAAGGCATTTTATCATACTTAGTTGTAACATGGTTGTAACGATAAGAAAGTGTTTCTGAAGACTTCGAAACAACTTTCTGGCAATGCGATTTTTTCATTGTTTAATTAAAATGAAAGTATGTAGGTACCTACTTAAGTTTTGTAAGCATTACGCAGTCATTTGCAGTTAAAGAAAGTTAATGTATTTTGAACTTACAAAAGCCTTTAAAGTAAAAAATATTAACGTTCTTTAAAAAAGTTAAATGTTAGATCTCATTAATGGTGAAATAATAAAATATTTATTGTTCTGAAGTTAAACGAGCCATGATGTAGGTAATAAATATACCTACCTACGGTTAACACATATCTTAATATTTAATTTGGGTATCTTCAGTTAGGTGTTAACCACGTAAATGACTTTACGCTTGTTTAGGTCGGTAGGTACCATAAATATTAATATTTTTATAACTTAATTTAAACATTAGGTACCAAGCGTAAGCCACTGACGCACCTTATTATGTTTACTGTGAGTGTAAGTGCAAATAATTGTTTCTTTCACCTTATTTCATAATTTATTTGTCCGTTGGTTTGTCTATAAGTCACGACTTTTATAAATACCCGTATGCCATCTTAGTCAACCAAGTAAAGACAAATCTTTCAGGTTTTGTTCTAATTGATTTCAAAAAAGAAAGGCCTAATACAATACCATTTAGGGTGTGGGTGTCTGACTGGTAATAAAAATAACTTTAATTTGATTATATTGTTGAGAAGACTAAGGTGAAGTTAGCGTTTAAAATGGATCGATGTTTTTCTTACGGAGTCTCCCAGATTGAACTCTATTTACAAATCTATATAAGTATTTCGGTCCACACGAAACAACTTTTTTATAAAAAATAAACTCGCTATGAATTAGTTCTTCGTTAAATAAGCTAAAACCATATAAACTTTAAACACCTAGTAGTTATTGTGATAATAATAGGAAATGGTATAGATTAATTAATGTGATGATAATCATACTTACTCTGACTGCAAGTGCAAGTAGTTCGCTGGTTGGACTCCATGAGCGGTGGCCGGTTGCCCCAAACGCCGCCGAAGAAGTTCTTTGTAAAGAACCCTCGGCCATCGCGGATGTCATTACTTTGCACCTCTTTAACAGCCTACGACAAGAAATATAAATCACCACTATGAACTGATACTTTGATCTAAAGCTAGATATGTAGAGTGAAAAGTTTGGGTTTCTTAGAAACACGTAAGAAAAAATTATAACGCTGATGTAAAAAGCAAATTTAAGATGAGCGTTAACTAAACATATCATTAAAACATCCAACACTAATTTAACTAAAAACAAAACTAACAAACCTCCTTCGAATAAGTGAAAGGCAACACCACAAACACTAAGAAAAATATTAGACACTTCATCGTTTAGTTTCTGGCCACTGATTTAAAAATAAATAAAAAGAACACTAAAAATTCAAATGCGGAATATTATAATTTGGCGCTCAGCGGGCGCATCACGTTACGTTCATGAACTTGTTACCGCAGTCGCCGATGGCACCTTGTTTTCACGACAGCGTTCGGCCGAATGTATTATGAATACCTATGATCACCCCACTAGAATGCCACACCACTTTCCGAGAACAAACGAACACAAATCTACGTGTAGGTATCTCCAAAACAAACGTATTCAGAGGAAACTAAATCAAGACTAGTCCACCTGTTCGGTGGGTAAAGCCTTATAAAATAATCTGCAACGCAAATACCCGTGGAAGTTTTGTAAAGTTTTGTTTGTTTTTTGATACACATGATGTGTTTTAAAAGGACTGGGGACAGTAAACAAATGATATCGTCGAAATGACTCAAAATAACTTTGCTGTTCACTAAACCCAAGTAGGTAGAGGCAGGTACGGACCTTGCATTGTACCAAAGCGAGCTTTCCAGTCAACTTTGTCCTTTAGCTTAATGCTGAATCAGTATCTTGTATTAGGATTTATTTATTCATTTCAAATCTCTCAGACTGTAAATATTTTTAAAAATTAATAGAAATTTTAAAATAGAAATAAAAATATTAACTGTAGATAACTTACCTTAAACTGGTATTTAATTAGATTGTAGGTTTTACGTTTTTTCATTCATGTATGTAGCCTAATTTTCTCACTTTGTCGCATTTCAATATTGCATTTTTAAATATTTTACGTAATTTGAACCGTTACATAACGGTTTGGCGCCATGAGTCTATCCTTTTGGCACGGCGTTGGTATCAGTTGGCGGGAAAGTGGCTTCACTTTCCAACGCGGTCACAGTGCACTTCATTTGCATTCACCACTATTTCCCATACCAAGCTATACACTAGTTTATTATAGGGCTCTTTTTAATCGCTTGTTCGTTTTCTGTTTGTAAATAACCTTAACTTTTCTGTCCAAATCTATAAATTGGTTTGGTAGCTGTCGGTTTTTTTTAAGCTACACAAGCCAAAGGTTAATCAAATTAGAGTATTATAAAAATTAATTGTTTCCTATTCATTATGATTACAACATCATTACATCGTTTAAAAAAGTCACTTTCGTCGTTATTCGTGTCTGTTTTTACTTAAATCTGCTAACCTCTCTTAATTTTCATTTCAGTTGACTGACATTACATAACTTTGATACTATTTCCAACATTAGGTATTTAAATATTCTATTCGAGAAAGATTACTCGTATAATTCGATGATTTGTGATGAAATAGGTAATTGAATTGCGCTTATCGGGATAACTTATAAAAAAATATTATTTTATACGGTTCTTTTTTTTAAATGAAATAAAAGACAAAAGGTAGGTAAGTACGAACAAAATAAATTTATATTTTTAATAAGTTAATATTATTATAACGTGTATTAAAATTAATTAAGCACCTTTCGTTAGTTTAAAACTAAGACAAAGTTATCTCGAATAATAACAACAATAACAAAAAATAGAAAAACGTACACTTATAACTATGGGGAGTATTTAAATAACTAACAATAATTCAGTTATCTTGATATTATTTACAAAACAAATTATACAAACCATAGAAAATGATCACAGTTACAGCCTAGAGCATTTTACTTAATATTTATATCTACTGCCTAAGTATTTAATAACAAAAATATAAAAACACTGACTGACCAAATAACATGTTACTTATATCAAAATTGCAGAGTTAGTATGTTTTTAAAACTTTTAACAAAGCTACTCAAAGCATTTTTATTTTTCAATTTAAATTCCTTAAACAATGTGATTATATTTATTTAGCTTTTAATTACTGCAGGTTTCCCTTTATGCTTAACATTTTAAAATATTAATTAAACTGAAGATGCTGAGGTTCAAATGAAGCAAAAAGATTAATCCTATACGACAGCTTTTGTTATTGACCATGACAAAACATTTTGTAACTAACTAATTGAATTTCGTATAATGTTTAGTACCTAATAAGGTCGTTAGGCTTAAAATTAACTTATATTTAAGTACTATGTAGTTATGAACTACCTTCTACATTTTCATGAACACTCATAGGTAGCTCACGTTATTATCTCTATTGGTAATCTGCACCACCGGCCTAGGCTTTATTTAATAAAGTTTATTATAATAATAAAACAAAAATAAATTAGAATGAAAACGTATAAAACTTTAAAAAAGCAAGATTAGAAAATATTAAAGCAATAAATTAATTTTATTAAAGCTGTGCAAAAAATCCTATTATCTAAAAGTTTGTGCAGTGTTAGCAATCGAAAGAATATAAGACATCAACACACAATTTCTATTATTTTACGATAACTTTTAATTAATTAATTTTAATCTATATCTTTTTCTTTCTTATCTTTTGTTGCTTATGTTATCATTTTTTTCCAAAAATTTTGGTAAATCTTTAACTTACTAAAACTTACTATATTATTCGCTTTTTGCCAAAAACTGTAGTAAAATCTAAATCCAATTAAATTAAGGCATACTACTTAACTTAAAACGGTTCTGTTACAGCGCCAAAAAAGATTTTTTCTCCGCAAGCTTCCAGTGTCAATTCTGCCTATTATTTTTTTCTTCAGACATCGCCAGTGACAATTCTTTTTTTTTTTTTTCTCCATCCACTCCCAGTGACAATTCTGCCTATTTTTTTTTCTCTATGCACCTCCAGTGACAGTTGTGCGTCATTGTTCGCACAGGCAGGTGTCGCGCAGGTTGGCGCGCAGCCACGGCAGGTACCGCGTGATGCGCGTGTACACGCCCGGGTAGCCGGGCCGCCCGCAGCCCACGCCCCACGATACTATACCTGGAAATAACATAAGAATAAATACATTTGATTAAATAAATAAAAATAATAAATAAATCTCCAGACTGACACACCAACTGTGTGGCCCTATTGATTTAAATTTGCAGTCATAAATAAGGATAAATAGCGGGCCTGTCCCGAAAATAAAAACACCCATCGTAAAACTATTCAAACTGCGCTTCGTTACTATAGTTGTACTTATTTATTATTTACAGTTTTAAGTGAAGTTAGCGTCTTAGAGGGATCGCAATCTATGCCCTTAAGCTTAGTTTTCTTAAATAACACCGTAAACTAGCAAGGTAAATGGAAATCCTTCGTTTCCATTAGATTCCAAACCGATAGCTTTAAAAAAAAAAGGAAATCAAAAAATGAAAATCGTCTCTTATGATTGGGAGCTACAATGCAGCATTTGTATGCCGAGATCAGTTACACCATCAGTTGCAGATTGGTTGATTTAAATATGATAAACTCATTCAATTTTTAAATACATAATATGTTGGCCTTAGAAAAAATTGTGCCTACTCTAGCGTAGGTACTTCCGCCTGACAATTGTAAATGTTTCATCATAGTATTATAAAATATGTTTACTTCTACTAAAAAATAAAGTAAAGTTTATATTCCATTTGAAAAGCAGATGAGCAGATAATACGAATATATCGTAGAAATTTAGCACATGTATTTTGTACATATATTTTTAAAATTAGCTTGAAGCTAGTCTTCAGTGCCGTAGTATCTACACAACCTACTTTTTGTCAGCTTCCTTAGGTTTACTTAGGTTCTATGTGTAACCTTCCATCTTGATAATTAATATGCATTTTTCTCCAATAGAAATTTGGTTTTGTTTGAGAAACATCTTTAACTTTAAATTTAATCTTTCCACTCCATATACATGTCACTTACCGACTATCTGATACTTGTCTCCTTGCTGCACCAGCAGTGGCCCCCCGCTGTCACCCTGACACGAGTCCGTCGACGCTCGACCCGCACATAACTGACAAAATAACATCATTATCATCATCATCATCATCATTACATAGTATGAATCCAAGACGCTAATTCTTTCTGTTTGTATGTTTGGCTTCTTACTCCTCCTAAAGTACGTAACGGATTTAAATGCGGTTTTCTCCTTATTTTAGGGTATTTATTCATTTAAATTTGTAAATAAAAAACGTTTAGAAATCGTTTCTTTAATTTAGCAAAAATGCAAGGGTTCGCGAGCAGGTCGGCAAAATTACACCATTGCGAAGCGTGGGCTGGTCGCTCGTATAGTATAAATCCAAGTCGTTAATTGTGTCTGTTTGTATGTTTATCCGTTAACTCCTACTAAACCATTTAACGGATTTTGATGCGGTTTTCACCATCTTTTTGGAAATTATTTCATTTAAATTTGGAAATAAAGAAATTTTGAAAAAGTTATTCTAAGTTAGCTAAAATACAATGTTTCGGGAACAAGTCGGCCATATCACACAGACTGTTATATACTATTAGGCTGAGCCAACAAGTTTAACATAACAGAGCCCCTTAGAAGTGTAAGTAGCAAATACATTCAAAACCAATTTCAACCAACAGATTTTATGGCAAACTCGTTTGTATGATCGTTTGTGCAAAAAACAGTAGATACATCTACGTTATTATCATTTTATTTTTAGTTTTTATTTTCACTTTGAAATTGGGATTTACTGTTTTTATTATTTATTTAACATTTATGTTTTTTATTTATACATAGATAATATAGAAACAATACAAAACAGAAAAGGACTCATAATGAATAATACACATATAATATTCATTATGATTATTTATTCCCATTTCTACTGTAAAACTAAACTTTTTCCACTGCAATTTAACCTAGCAACAGTTTATAGTTATATAAATAGTTTTTAACAGTTTCTTCCCATACAAAATCCTATTTCTCTCGTATCACATTAATCCTGTTTTTTATAATATAGGTTGCAAACGAGCATGCGGGTCACCTGATGGTAAGTGATCACCGCCGCCCATGACTACCCGCAACACTGTGGGTGTTGGGGTAAAATTAGGCACCGGATACCGCACTCACCGAACGAAACGCAGGAACATCGTCCCTACTTCACGTCGGTTATCTGTGCGACGGTGGTATTTCACCGGTCGAGTCAGCCCACTAATCGCTGCAGACAGAGCCTACAGCTAGACTCTACGACTACAATTATACATCCTATCTCTTCTTGATTCTCTCTCCCTCCCTACCATGTTGTTGGTGATCCTGGACGCGCGGTACTTCATGGCGCGGCACTGCGTGAGCGACAGGATGGGCACGCGCACCTCCTGCACGATGGCCGGCAGCTGCCCCCCCTCCGACGTGCGCCCCCACCCCACCACCACGCCGTCCTTGCCCGCGGGGTCGACGCCTGGAATTGATGGAAATAATTTAAGAAGTAGCAGCATCTGAGATCTTGAAGAGGTTAAGTTTAAGAGTTGTTGGCAAATTAACCATACGTTAAAATTAATCGAGACAATGATAAACGCTTCACATTATTGCATTGTGGATACTATTGTTGTGGGTTTAAATGCGAAGGAAATCGTATCAATGGCTATATATTTATTGACCTAATAGTTAATGAAACAAAGACACATTATATTTACAGTAGACGAACTTTCAACGCGTTTATGACTTTTATACGTTTGCTACTCGACTTTTATCCCTCGTAGACCACCACCGCTTCGCTTTGAGAATCACAATTACCTATCGTCGCTGCGCTTGCGAATCCGCGTAAAAGCAACTTGTAAAGACCGCGTTTTTGCTATTTGATGATTTTACAGGAGGAAGAAAAAACTAAAGCCAATAGGCGTTTAGAGTCGTCTGGCACGATATTTTAATTTTGCGCGTTTTTCAGTGCCGCGGTATTTACAAACTGCTCTTACACAGGTTCGCACGCGCGGCGACGCTATAGCTTTTTCACGAAATTGTCAGTTACAAGTACTTACTAGGCTGTGGAAGGCAGACCGGCTTGATAATCTTGGAGAAGTTGACCGGCTTCCTGAGCTTCAGCAGCGCTATGTCGTTGTTATATGAGTCTGCGTCGAAGGACCGGTGCCTGATGATGGAGGTGACCGCGCGCATGATGGCGGCGCTCTCCGTGGTCACCGTCTGGTCGTGGTCACCGAGGATCACGCGGATCTTGGAACGTTTCAACCTGGGAATGTGGGAGGTTAACATATGGACTGAAGGGCCACATAATTGTTGTGTTTAGTCTGGAGATTTATTATTATTATAGCTTTTAAAAGATTAATGAATTTATCATTTTAGTATGAATTTATCATTTTAGTACAGTAAATAAGAGTTTAGTGTCATAGTTTGAGAATTTTTTTGTTTTATAGTAAGGGACTTGGTACTGTGAACGTCAAGTAAGAAAAAGAAGAGAGGATTTGATAACAGAATGTCATAGTATGAAAAAAAACTTACTTCATTATACATATATGCAAATCATAACTCTTAAAATCGATTATTTGAAAGACTAGAGTTGGGCAATTAAGTTTAAGTTTTATAAAATAGTTCGATTTAAGAAGCATTAAGTAAGGGTTGCAATTACATTATAATTAAATTTAAAGACAGATAATTAGTCGATGATGGAGGAAAAGTATTGTTTTCCTCATAGATTTATTATTGGTCTTCGCTGTGCAAAAAATTGTGAAATTATAAAATAGCTGCAATGAATATATTTATATATTGTTTTTGGTTACATTATGATTATGAATGTTTAACTCCTGGTTATGTATTGAATAAAGTTGTAACATTGCAAACACGCGATAAGAAATACATATTTATTGATTTACTGCTCCTATTTAATTGCAACGGTCTTCAAACATTCTGAGCGATATAAACGTAATCACCGAACAATGAATCGAACAGGCGTAAATTATATAATATGCCAAGATTTATTTGATCATAAATTTTATTTCAGCTTCCGTTTATTTAAAAAAGTAGAGTAATTATCCTACTAATAAAATAAACGTGAAAGTTTGTGAGTATGGATGGATGTATGTATGTATAGATGTTTTTAATAAAACTTCACAATATATATTATTGTACATATGGTTATACACATTGGGTACTTTTTTCTGCGGGAAAACTTCTCATTTCCACGGGAAACCGACTTCCACGCAGACGGAGTCGCGGGCGGCCACTAGTTATCAATAATAGTGCGTGTGATGAATTAGCTATAAAATCTGCAAGAACTACTTTAAAACAAGTTTTTCATTTATCAAGCCTCAGTAATTCCAAGCTTCTTAATAACGAGCTCTATGATGCATCTAATTACCTATTTATCTTGTTAGAATATCGCTACTGTAGTTTAACTAGAAGTAATAAAATAGTAAATACTTTACGTTTCGAGTACCTACAGATATAAAGTTTACATGTTAATTCGAATGCCATTTTACTACCAACAACTAATCAAAAAACAAATGCCCATCATTGCTTATTTAACTTATCATCTAGACACGCGGCAGCCTGTCTAACCAATTTGGTACAGGCTAACAGCGCGCCATTTGAAGCAACTTTTGTCCCCCTCATAACTTTAAAACTATTACACGTAAGAGTGTAAAATTTGGCCAATATATTAAGATCGGCGAGATAAATATATGCTCCAAATTTAATTTCCCTACTTCAAAAATTTATTGAGATAATAACATCTATATAAACTTACTTCCTCACGCAATGCGCGGCGGTGAGCACATACTCCTTGGTGAGCAGCGAGGCTCCGCAGTGGAACTGGCCATCGTACACCAGCCGCGCCATCCAGGGGTACCGGTTGGCGGCCGCCGGCAGTCCGCCCACGATGCGGTTCTCCTGGTTGGACGCACCGCACTCTAAGAAAGTGGGGGCAATGAACTTGGGCGCTGACAATGAAGGAGTTAGTAAAGGTGACAGCTTTTCGAGATATTTGCTGAGTTAATTTGCAAGAATATATGAGGAATTTTAACAATCCGGATTTAAGGTTTTATTTTAAGGATCAGTAAGGAACACTTCAAAAATACATCATAGAATTTTAAATAGGTACCTACAGATTTTTATCTATTAAAGTATATTTTTGTAGTATAGCTTGCAGAGTTTACACTGTTAGGAACGGAAGTTTAAACAAACAGGAAAAACAGGAAAATGAACAAGATTTATTTGAAGTGCAATATTTTCAATTAAACACCTAGGCAAGTAATGACTATCGTTAGTAATAACTTGAGCTGGCTTTATAATAAATGTAAGTTAAGGTTTTGAAATAGTTTAGCATAAAGGAAAAGTTATCGAGCTAAAGTGATGGTTTCCCATTGACTTAACTTTCACTATCACTGTTACAATAGCAATTACACTTGCCTTTTTTATCAAGAAATGAGTTCTACCATTCAAATGTCAACGTCGATGTCATTGCTCTGCTATTGTCATATAATTGTCATGTGATTGCTGTCAATAATCATTGATTTGTCATGGTTTTTCTTTCGAGATAATAACTGGCAAACGAGGATCATAGAATCCGGGACATTATTCTATTTTTTATTATAATCTAATGTGCAATTATATATTAGTAGGAACAGAAGTTTCTATAAATGTAGGTATAGTTGTTTTATGACTAAAAGAGCTACAGGTTACGTATTTGTTATCTACCAATTAACAAATATTTCATTACATAAAATATCATTAGGCAATATAATACATAAAGTAAGTAATACACATATTAGGTAAGCTACTTTTATTCTAGCACTAAAATATACTGTTAACAATAAATTATATGGACGTTATTCAAGTGGGACTAAATACCTACAATATAAAACAAAATACACATTAAACACATATAAAGTATCACATTAATATGGGATTTACAGGGTTGTAGTGCATACAGTCTGTGCATGCGACTTACCCAACTTTCGAGGAAGGGGATTCGCTCTCCCACATTCTAAAAACGTGAATTAAAATGATTAGGTGCAATTTACTTCAACTAGCTAATTTATTTCAAAACTTAAAAATAAAATGACTAATTTTGTATAAAACATTGATAGTCCTTGGCACTGAAAGGTCGTAAGTTTCTCTCGTATATTTCGGGTTGAGGTCATCTGAAATTCAGTGCTTTTGTGCATCTCTTGCATAAGAAAAGATTTTTCAGGACAAGGCTAGTTACAAGAAGTGTCTTTACAAAGCAGTCTCAAACTAAAGTTTACCACACAAAAAAAAATCAACAGATCAATTAATTCTTTGCAAAAAAATTGTTATCAAAACTTTTGTGATTTTCTGTACAGAAGTATGATAAAGGAGAAGTATCTCACCACAGGAGCACTTGGTGCCGGAGTCATCTTCCTCGTCATCTTCTACGCTCTGCTCCTCGAGGGCTGGTACCTCCAGACCGAAGAACGAGTCGAACAAGAACCGCTGCGACCTGTTCCCTGATGACACCTGGAATCACAATTGTGCACCATGTTTGTAAATAGATCATACTGTAGATATGGATAAAAATCTTTTTTTTTTTAAGTTACCTATGTGTGACCGTCCCGGACTTCGTAACTGTACAAAATATTTACTACATAACAACAAAACATAGGGCAGGTGACCCGGTTGTGGCCACCGACCCCTTTGTGGCCATTCGGGGTTTCAAATAATTATAACTAAGGCAAAAACAAATTTATCAATCTATGGTTTATATTATTTAGAATATTGAATATTGGTAGCACTGATACCGTTGATAGCTCTGATGTGTCAAACTTGACTTCGATGCAACAAGCCATTCTTATTAGGTGAGCGCGAAATTGTTAAGATCTTAGTAAAAAGGCTAAGGCGAGCGGGTGACTAATAGATTTTTATTTTTTAAGTCTTTGACTATTTTATGGATTTTTATGTTAATACTACTTGAAGAATATACTGTCTAAGTAGAACTAAAGTTATTTTGTCGCCATATGTTTATGAAGCGAGGTTTTGAGCAGGTGGCCACTAATGGAGTCAAAATCATGTATTTCTCCATCTTTGGCCACGTGGCTGGCCAAAAGTGGTGTACATAGATACCCCACTTCTGGCCATTTATATTTTATCGAGGTTTTTTTACTTGGCTTTACGTACCAACGTAAGTGTTTCGATACGTATTTTTTATTTTCAGAGTTACAATAAAATGCCTCAACCAAAATTAAATAGTGACAAAAAAGAAGCCGTGAAAAAAAAAATCCAGTAGGTACTTACACATAAAATAACTTTAGCGTTGAACGCAATTAAGAATGGGATGCCCGTTTCCACTGTTAATAGAGATTTTAATGTACCTCGAACGACTTTGCGACATAAAATTTTTGGAAAAGCATCTAAAACTCTTGAACATGTAGGACCCCAGGCAGTTCTTGGAGTGCGCGTGGGATACCTCTTCGTGCGGCCGTCCTCTTTCCTGCTCTCTGGAATACTTGTGTTCCACAGGGAAGGAATGGGGTTCGGCCCGGTGCACCCTGTGCGTCTCACAACCGTGTTCCTATTAGGGTTCATTGTTGCGGGATGGCGAAATCCCACACCGGGGCTGGTCGTGAAGCAGTCCGGCCCACGAGAGGGGGACTGCTGCAGCTGGGCGTAAGCCCAGCGTGTTGATGAGCCCGGAGGGGCGTGTGGCGTGTCGGTGACTCCAGCCGGTGAGGTCCCGGGTCGGCGGCGACGGCAAAAGACCCTGGGGTGGTTCCCAGGCTGCCGACACAGGGCTAGATCGGTGGCTAACCAAGGGAACGTGAGGGGGCAGGCGCGCCGCGATTTGTCCCCTCCAAGCTTGAGGGGGCTGCCTCGGTGGCCTGCCGTCGGCGGGTTCGCAGCGAGGGCCTTAACAGGACTATTCTCGTGACCCCGCCACTATACGACGGCCAGAAGGACAACTCCAGGTTTTTAGTCGGTGCGAGTCCGACTAACCCGTCTCCTTTCCCTGGAGGGGCGGGTATGCGTAGGCATTTTCCTGATCAACAAAAAAAAAGAAAAAAAGGCAGTTCTTGGAAATGAAATAGAGAATGAACTTGTCGTATGGATCAAAGACTGCGCTCGTGCTGGGTTTTCTAATAATAAAGTATCTGTCAAAAAAATTGTAGTAAAGGGCCAAATTACCACTCTTTTTTAAAATAATAGACCTTCAGGATCGTGATTTGACGGATTTACGGCAAGATATCCTGATTTGAGGCAAAAAATGTGCAATTTAATTAATTAATTTTGATTACTTTGAATTCATCTGATTTTATTTTTTGATGGCCAGAACTGGCACACGACCATGGCCAGAAATGGCGTCAATCTGGCCAAAAATGGCACATACTGCCTTTATTTTTTTATTTTTAAAGTATTATTTTTCTATTGAATGTTCTTTAAAAAAAGGGTTTTCTTAGGCAAGGTTAATATATGTTTAACGACTTTTTGCAAGAAATATGTTCGTAATAACAAAAACCATAAATTAAGAAAGCCTCAAAGTCGGGAAAATCCTTAAAGTGGCCAAAACCGGGTCACCTGCCCTACATACGTATGCCTTAACAAAAATAATAAAGTGACAACAATGTGAACACCTACGGAACACGTGTAGATATAAAGAAGGAGTTGGCTCTAGTAAGAGCGAGAGCGAAAACCAATAATAAATCTATGGAGTTCGCGTTTCAAACAAACAGATACACTTGACGAATGTGCTTTATACTTTTAGAGATTACATAAAATATAAATTTCTACTATATTTATGATATTAGACCGATAAACTTAATAAAGATTTAATATAAAATCATAGAAGATGCTTTCGAAATTAATCTTATTTTATCATATATAAAATTCTCGTGTCACAATATTAGTTAACTTACTCCTCCGAAACTGTTTTTCCGATTTTTACCTAATTTTATATGCATATTCAGTGGGTCGGCGAATCGGACAACATCTATTTTTCATACCCCTAAGTGATAGGGGTTGTCCACCCTTAATTTTTCTTAATATGGCTAAACAACGTTCGCGGGGTCAGCTCGTAATCAATAAATTCTTTAAAATGTGCTTGCATCAATTAAGGCTTATATGTACCTATCTATATGAAGAAAGATCCTGTTCACAGATAAAAAACATGTTTGTATTAAAAGTCGAAACTTATTCCGAATCGGTTACTTTAGTTCGCAACCATTTTATAAAAAGCATCAATTTGCGCATTGCATAATACAAAAAAGAGCTTTACGGATTAATGTACGTATTTATCTTCAAAAGGTTTCATTATTCGCAATGCTGGCTGCTTATCTGAACATTTACCCTTTAAGAAGGCATTAAATTACATTATGTAACAAAATGGAATGGTTCGTAATGTCAATGCTGCTTTCACAATGTTTCATGGTTCCGTACACTTATTATCTTTTTAAGATTATCTGACTTTTGTTTTTATTTGTGCGAATGTTACACGCTTTCTCGACTTAACGCCGCGAAAGGAAGAAAGCATTTTTTTGCTTGATCGATTTAGATTTAGGTAACTGTTTTACGACGATTTTTCTTTATTTATCAACAAACGTTGAATTATCATAATATTTTTGGAATGTACTTGCTTAGTTTTCTAGTCTAGGTCATGAAGTATTAGGTAGCTACAACATTGTAATGCTAATTATTGTTTACTTACTACTTAATTTCATTTTGGTATTGGTGACTTTGAAGATTTTATCACCAAAGTTATAAAAATGCTCCACTTCGTTTTACACTTTGCTCACAACATAATTAATTCCACCGATTTATAACCCAAACGCCGATTACATTTCCAAATAACAGCATTCTATTATGATTTAAAACTAACTATTTAACGTACTCCTACTATATTTAGCATCACAACACAACACACAGGTGATCCCTGACCTGACACACTTCCTGGCCACACATTACATAACGCCTAAAAGTTGATAGCCTACTTGCACGAATCTGTCCGATCTTCAATTGTCATTATGCAACCACTTTCCCTCTGTGACCACGATACGTAAGATATGACGAAACGGCCAATAGTGCGAATGTGTGACGTAATCAATTATTGAGGCGAAGGTTGGGCACGTGGTGTTTTCATTAATTCTTAAGTAGGACGGCTAGTGATGGGATGCCGAGTATATGCAATAGGCTTTCGTTTGAAGATGTTTAATTAATTAATTGAGTAGTTGTAGATAGTCTCTTTTTTGAAAACTAGACACTAAGGCCCAATTGCAGGGAACGTTTAAACCTCGGGTTAGCTTAGGGTTAGCTAAGTCAGGTTTAAATGGCGCCACCATCGATTGTAACTACTTCTTATTACAATCGATGGTGGCGCCATTTTAATCTGAGTTAGCTAACCCGAGGTTAAAACGTTCCCTGCAATTGGGCCTAAGTATATTAAAGAAAACACTTCGTAAATTGATAACCTAATACAGCTATTTCAATAATAACAGAAAAGAAAATGGAGCAATTAACTAGTTACATGCTAGTTACCTTGTGGCATTGTTTTAAGTTCAATGTTTTTAAGTCACGGACAAATTAGACAATAACACAATTGTTGGTGATGATTCATTAGTTTTAACCTTTACTTATTAACTTCAAAGGCATGAAAAACTATTAAAAAAGAAATTAATACTATCTTAACTTGGTACTTACTAAATATGTCATTAAAGATGTCGATAGAAACAGATTCAAAAAACTAAGCCTAATAATGTATATTTCTTCAACCCAAAATAGACAAGCTGTAATTACAGCGAAACGTTTTTGCATGCAACTATACCTACCGACTGTAAATCTACATGTGAAATGGGTTTTTACTGTTACAACCAAACGGAACAGGAAAAGGATATGCCAATGTTTATGTAAACACGAAATCATTACCATACAATATTTGACTTACGACTTAAAACTAATATGTTGTTCTTAATGGGTATAAAATTCCGATTATGCAATAATTCTGCAGTCACATTATTATCTTGGTTTATATTATGTTCGGCATTATGTAATTTTACCTACATAAGAACGTAACAGCGAAAGTAGATCGTTTCCGCTTTTTATCTATACCTACTTAATCACGCATTACTCGCCAAATCAATAGAATGGAAAGAATGAGTAACTACTTGATGACGATGTAAGTAATAATTACACTATTATGATTTATTATAAGGTAGATATAGGTATCTATGTACTAAAATGTCGAAGACATTATTTTGTACCTACCATATTTTTTATACTAAGTATCTATGTAGGTTTATTGATCGTGTATGTTAAATGGGTTCCAATTTATCGGCAAAACAAATATGTTTTTCGCCTCGACTATCGCATTTAAGATTGAACATAAATTTTACAATTTGCTTATATTACACAAATTGCCTGGCCAATTTCCTACCTATCTACATTAGCCTGTCCAACGGCCCAACACCGCAAACTCCTGCGCCGATAGGAAAGTAAAAGTGCACGCCGCGAGTCATTGCACTGCTTTACTCACGACGCAGTTAACTATAGATCATTATAGTGTCATCAGCAGTTAATGCACGTGACGTAAAGACAGAAGAATTCAAAACTACCTGCACCTAGTAAGTTTAAGTAATTTAAGGAAAGATTTTTGTTTTAATAGAAAACAGGAAAAAACTTATAAGTCGTGAGCTAGTATTCCTCCAATCTTGTTTTTTTTAATTATAGGTAGTAACTTCTTTATAATTAAGCAATTAATTTTGTTTTGGTTAGTTTTCTGACACTGGGATTTTTTTTCGTAGTAAATATGTTTGACTTTATTGTAAATTTTTTATCATTGGGAATCCTGTCGCAAATGAACTACGTCCCAATAAGTTGCCAAAAAAAGAGAAAATATACCAACAAACCTACCGTACCCACCTATCTACTTCATCAAGACCCTGATGATTTAAATGCGTGAAAATAAAAGCTCAAAGCTCGTTTTATCCTTGCAGGTATATACTTGAGAGAGGTCGTCGCCATGCTGTGGATGATGAAGCTGATGCCTTCCTGAAACGTACCCATTTCAGTCTCGACGATACTTACATGGTTATCAAGGGTAGCCACATCGGGAGAGCTAATTTCCTTGCAGTTGGCAACCAAAACGATCGGCACGAGTATTGTTACCACTGACCCCCATTGGCACATTGTCGGGGTCCTACTTTAATATGAAATAAGAGATAAGACACAGTTCACTTGCGCGGCATCCCGCGCGCAATCACTAGCGGTTTCGGCGGGTGTTTGAGAGCATTTCGCGGTGCGCAGGCGGCGGTCGGCCGCGCCAGCCGAGTGTGCGAGGTCTTCGGCTACCACCGGCTGTGGGACTTTCACTCCGTGCCAAAAGACGGAGCCACCCCACCAACACGCACCACCACCAGTCGGGTCACATAGAAACATGCCAATAATATGTTACTATCTAGGTATATGGTGGGTCTATTTGTATTGTTATGTATTGTCCATTATTATTTTATATTTCGGTACCTATAGATAGGTTATCAAAGAAGATACCTATAGTAAGCGTTTACAAAGATACAATGGCTTACCTACTGAGGAAAATCTTAGAGACACCTAGCCATACGTAGATAGACACCAGTCAATCAATGTAAGTACAAAACCTCTATTCGAATTTTGAAAATAGTAGGTAGGCTTATAATTAAATTTCCGATCTGAAGGTAGTTTTTACCAATAGGTACTTACAAAATTTATTCCTACTTTGTAGCTGATCATTAGGAATTCGAATTAAAATCTGAAGGAAAATCTGCCTTCACGAGGAAGTGTTTTAGCAACAAACTATCTAAAAAGTACCCTCCATTTATCAGGTACCAAATAAAATTATACTTCTCTCCATAATTGATGCTGTTAGTAAGCGGAATAGGAAACGCAGAGACTAGCTATTTTCCCGCGCTATGATCTTAGAATGAAAGTGAAATTTCCTCTCAAGGCACTTCCGCATCACGTCCGCTTCATACAACGTGCTTTAGATCGTTAGACTATTATTAAAAAAATAGTTTTCCTTGAATTGCGGATTTTATTGTTAATCGGGCAGATTCGATTTTAAAGTGACATACTTACCAAAGAATATTTAAATAAAAAAAGAAAATATCCTACGAAACTTTGAGTCGAGTCACCAGTTATAAACTTTGAAGTTTTAAGACGGTCTTTATCGAGTGATATGGTATTAATATGCAACTTAGCTCCAACGAAATTTAATATGTACCAACTAAACGTTAGATGGATAACTGTTTTTATTTAAATGTTTTTTTATTTAAATGTTATAGCTTCTTGCGAAAATGCGGATGCATTTTCACAGTTATTAAAAACGACATGAAACAAATATTTCTCAACGTTTTTTTATTGACCAATTTTTATTTAAGGTAACGGAACCTGTTACGACGCTGGACCAATTCAACGACATTTCTTAAAAAATAAATAGCTTGGTAAATTATTTTATTGAAATAGCAACTGTAATCAGTCATGCCAGTATTCAAAGTGCTATGGAATCAAATTTCAGGGCTATCCGTAATTTAGTTTTCGATAAAAGCCCTTTTTCCAGAAGTAGGTATTTTCATTTCAAAATTTTAGAATTTCTTACGAGGATCGCGCCGCAAATAGGTACATTCATAAGCTTTTTAAATGACATGAGCAACTGTGTTGTTATTTATTGTAATTATGGGTGGAACCATTGATAACAAAAGTTTAATAAAACACTGCAACATAAAACCCCAATGGAATTTTACACTTTTTTTTTTCATATATGCTTGGACCCAATTATGAAGTTAGGTACGTCCAATCAGTGTATTTTTGAAAAAAAATATTTTTCTTCTTGTACTTGAATGCTAATAAACTATTTCAAATTGTTAATTTTAGTTATTAAACGAGCAGCAAATGAAGCGTCTGCCCAATTGTCAATATTTTGTGTATATTTGTTTTGTGTGTTTTAGGCGTCCGATATCAGACTGCCATAATTGGAGTTTGACAGAAGGTATATATAATTAAGATTATTTCGTTGTAACTAGTAATAATCTTATTTTAAGAACCGAAAACTTATTCTTAAAGACACCACTTATCAACGTGCAAATCCCCAGAAACGTGTAAAGTAAAACGTATAAATTATAGAGCAAAAACGAAAAAACAATCCTTATAACTTCCATATCTGGGTATTCTACCTTACTTATTATTATTATATGAAGCTAGACAGTTTGATAGTTTGAATTTTACGCCCTTCTTTTTGAATATCAGGCACACTAAAGATGCATTTCATTGATAAAAATAGACGGCGCCTACCAAATTCCTAGTTCCCTTTTTATAAGTAGGACCTTAGTATTACGTAGGTATTTCTTTTTATTATAAGTATTAATCGGACAGTTAAATATCTAGTTATCGTGCGGTCAAGTTGAAATGCATTCATATAGAAAACTCCTATCGTTATCCAGCAGCAAGTAGACGCGGAGGCAACTTTGCAAATACCTATTTTATCGAGATTTCTAATAGGAGCATTTATAGCTTGAACATCATAACGAGGTTTTTCCTAAATGAGAATATTTCCAAAACTGATAACTCACTGTTTTTCATTGCTTTGCTCACTTAATTTAGGAATCATTAGGAATTTTATTATTAAAGTTTATCCAAGTTAAATCCTACTTGATTTAGTTGCATGTTTAGATATTTGAAAAAAACTTTATCCTACTTGCAGTACCTACTGCTAATATTTTAGTAGAGGACAGGATCCCTCCGGAACGTTACGTCCTATTACCGGAATGTCCAGTCGGTTCATTAAGTCTACTTCCCTTAACGTCCTGTCTCCGTAAGTCCACTTCCCTGAATGTCCAGTGCCTCGAAAGCCTATTTCCCTGAATGTCTACTTCCTACAATGTCTACTTCCTCGAATGTCTACTTCCCTGAATGTCTACTTCCTACAATGTCTACTTCCTCGATACCTCGCTCCCTTAATACCTGATGATGTTATTTTCTCCAAATACAAGGGATAATCGATTGATTATAATAAAAAATAAAATGTTAGAAAAACATCATTTTTTATTAGATGTGTAATAAAAATAAACTAATTTAAGACATACCTACATTAATAATAGCTTATTTATTAACTACACTACAAATCCATTGGAAGGATGAAAAAAATAATTCTTATGATTAGGGGCGGCCATACCTTAAGTGCCTTCGTGCACTGAACCACCAAATTTTAAGGAAACGAAATTAACACAATATGTATTTTAAATAATATCTTTAAAGACTAATGTAATAATAAATTCTTAATTCAGAAATTTGTGACTGCATGTACTTATTTGTCATTTAAGGAAGCAATAAATTATTGAGTATTGAGTATTGAGATTGCAAAAGATTTAATTTTTGATAAAAAATACAAAAGCTTTTTTCATGTTACTAAAAAAAAATAATTAAATGACGTTCCTCGTTCGAAAATACTGAATTAAAAATTACCTAAAGTACCTAAGTATAAAATCAACATGTTTTTAATTTTTGTTTGCATTTTAATCGTAAATAAATAATCTTTTTCAAAAAGCAGTTTCAATCATTAAATGTCAAGTTTAGATAAAAAAGAGGTAGCATAATTTATTTTAATTTATTCACCTACATGTGCGATTAGCGGATTGCATTGCAGAACATGGAACGCATACAGAAATAAATTAGCAATTACCATTAGAACACTTCAATTGGGATTGTATGTAAAATGTAGCGTCGGTAGCTCAGTTGGTTTGAGCGCGAGCCCACTCCCCAAGAGTCTGGGTTCGCGCCCACTCTCAAGCTATGTACCAATGAGTTTTTTCTAACTTAAGTACATTATCCGATTTTTCCTACGGTGAAGGAAAATATGATGAGGAAACCTGCACTTGGTTGGGCCTTTCCCTGTGGGGTTGTGTAGGTCAGATGGCAGTCGCTATTTTAGGGATATGACATACAGGGAAATGGACGTTCAGAGAAATGGACGTTCAGAGAAAAGGATGTTTAGGGAAAAGACATGCAGGGAAATGGACGTTCAGGGAAAAGGACGTTTAGGAAAAAGGACGTTTAGGAAAATGGACATTCAGGGAAGTAGACTTAATGAACCGACTGGACATTCCGGTAATAGGACGTAACGTTCCGGAGGGGACAGGATTGATATAAGGTATGTTATTTCATCATTTTGAACGGTTTGATTGGTTACGTTACTTTTATACTTCTATTTATATAGGTACTCGACTTGTATTTAAGTACATTAAAAAAACTCTTCGTATTTAAGTACATTAAAAAGTAGCTAGGCACTTTTTAGCTTGACGCTACTCGAAGTAGGTATTTAATTATATGTATAGGTACGTGAATTCGAAGTTTATCTTCTAACGCCTCGCCGTAGCCCAATATCGAATCCTTGATCCAAAAGTTGGGACGATCTGAGATCGCACACGATCTGCGGATCGATCTCCAACCTGCGTCCCTCCAGTGATGCAAAACAGATCGTCGGTCGATCTCTTCATTGTAAATAAACTGTTATTTTACCAATATTTAAAACGTGATGCCTAAGTTTTAGCTATTTATTTGACTGTAAATATTTTAATATACGTAAATAACATACATCGTATGTAATTAGCACTGAAAAAATTCTGATTTGTTTTTTGTACCGATCTTTGCTGTTTTTTGCAATAATTGCAATGTACTTATACAAATATTTTAATATAGCCAAAACTTCAATTTTAAAACACCCATGAGCTGGGAAACCACATCCAGTAAAGGCACTTCTTGTAACTTTAGATAAAAAAAGAAATAGATCCGTGTACGTTACTATGGTGACTGTTTTTGTTTTACGTAGACTGACTTTAGTCACTCAAAGAAAAGATAGAGCTGCCCAATTCCGGAGATCGCAAAATGAATTCAAATGGTGTTCAATGGATGTATCAAAACCTATAGATCGGTTATTGGGATGGCGCTTGGCACCTTTTGATACAAATATGCCAGAAAAAGATCGCTTGCCTTCCATGGATCGTTCGCGTCTTTGGATTGGTTTCGCAATCGGTAGATCGTTTATTGAAACAGTTTTAAGATAATTTGATCCGATTGTAAATCTTAGATGTCTAAAAATGGATCGAGAACGTATATTGGGATTGGGCGTTACTCTTTATTCTAACCAAAGTTCAGACTAAGCACGGCACATGGGTTACAGATAAATATTGAACGTTTTAAGTTTTATAAGTTATGATAGGTCTATCGCGGTTTTTAAATCCACGTGAAAACTCATTTGGGCTGGGCTTTCTTTGAGAGGGTTGCTTTTTGGGTATAAGTTAAGTTGTGTGCTCCCACTTTTAGGTAATAAGGCTTAGAATTTTGATAAATAAAACAAAACATTTGTAAGTATATCGTTTATTTAAAAAATAATGGTTTATATACAAAGCGAAACAATTTAAATCACTTACCTGCGCCAGGGATTCAGAAGTGTGATCACACCCCCAGCTCAAGATGTTCATCATGCAAATAAAAACAAATGATTAGTGGATAAGGTAAGCGGAAGTTAGTAGGTAAGGTAACTCAAGCGAACACGTAACAGTTACAAACAGCGATCGAATGCGCAGTTCCTAAATTGGGCTTTGGCCTAATTTGGGGTTAAAATTCAAATGTGGGATACCTATTAGCAGATTTGTTCTGATGTGTATCTACATTTGGGTATTTGTACCTTATTAAGAAGAATGAGAAATACCTTTTGCTTTATCAGTTTATTTAGATTTTGAAATTGTAACTAAAAATTTAATGACATTGAATGATTGGAAAGCAAATAATTGGCCGCCTTCTGTTCCAATCAATAATATAACATTTATTTTAATATAGGTAGGTACCGTAAACGTAATATTCAAATTGATCTATCCAAAACCACTTTCTGAAATGCATATTCACGATTTAAGACACGAATTCCAATAATAGAATAAAAATGAAAAATGAAGGCAGGAAATGCCTATTACTACGAGAACTAAAAGAAATACATGTAGGTATCGCCTATGGATGAACTGAGTAATTACCTACCGTTGTGTTCGCAGATCGATCTTCTAGTGTTATCACCTATTTTTTATACCTAAATTAGGAAGAACCAAAAACCGCACAAAATTAACAAACAGCATGTAAGATTTTGTTTCTATTGCTGTCATAAACATAAATAAATTAATAAGACAATTATTCTAAAAGGAAATCACGCAATAAGCTTCAAAATTTTAGGTACGATAGTATTTATTATAGAAGTACTACATGATTTTAAAAGACAATATGTAAAAGTCAGCGAGATGTTTTTAAGCCGACTAATTGAATAGATATTTAAAGCTATGTACATAATCTAATAAAAAACCCTACATGGTTTTGTATAAAATTTATTTTACATTACATTTAACCTATGAGTCATTATACCTAAATTCCATAGAACTATAACTTAATACTGAGTCAGGAAAATAAAATTGATTTTATGTTATGTCAACTGAAGAATTTGGTTAGCCTACAAAATGATTTCGAGAACTATTACAAAGTTAACCTAGATTGTACTTAGTGTTAATGAAAAGTTTAAGGTTTACATTATCTAATCCTTACATAGTACGTCACGACAGAAATGTACCTAAGTACTACAATAAATAGAAGACCTTACAATTCAGTACATTATTTCTAACCATATTTATCTAAAATGAAGAGAGAAAATTCTCTAGTTTTCCTGACGCTGTCTCCTATGTGGTCTCGAGTGTAGACCATGTGGTGTGTGTATTTAGAGCTCCGGAGCGTACTGCCTACACTAGCATTGATAACGCTTTACTAGTGTCTAGCACGAAACCTAGAGATTGAGAAAAAAAACATCAGAAACATTGTAAACACTAACATTCTATCAAAATAAGGCTACCTTCATAGCATTAATTAATAACTAACTGCATCTTGAGTCACTATCATTCCTCCTAAATTGTTCCTAAATTAATGCTATGTAGTGCGCAAACCTAGGAATAACCAATACCTAAGATATAAGAAGTGTGGAATCTGAAATAGTGTGGATGGATCAGGAATGGTTGCGATGATGCATGCTAGGACAGTTGAACAAAACAAAGATGTAATTGATTTGTTTTTATCAATTCATTGATGAGAGGCAATGAGAAAAAGAGGGTAGTCATACATACATGGTCTAGAAACGGTTGTTTCGTCCACCGCCGCCGCCTCCTTGTCCGCCGCCGCCTCCATAGCTTCCGCCGCCATAACCACCGCCACCACCGCCGCTGCCGCCGCCACCTCCTCCTTGGTTCATGTTGTATGGCTGAACTCTATTATTGCTAAACTGTTGGTTACGGGTTGGCCCCCCACTGTAACCTTGTTGTTGGTAGCTGCCAAAGTCTCCAGCATTGCCCCAGCCACCCCCCCTCTGGTTTCCACCCCCACCGTAACCACCGCCCCCTTGGTTGCCCCAGCCGCCACCTTGGTTATTATCCCAAGGTCCGGAGTTGTTCCAGCCTCCTTGATTGTTACCATAGCCACCTGAAACATGAACCATGTTCTATTAATCTCCCAGACACAGAAAAACTCTGTATATTTTAGGAGAAAAATTACTTACCACCAGCATTACCCCAGTTGTCGTTTCTGCCACCCCCTTGTCTGCCACCTCCTCTTTGATCACCACCACCATCCTTAGGCAGAGCTTTCTTTACATCTAATTGTTTGCCTCCAATTTTGTGGGGTCCATTTACTAAAAACAAGAAAACAATTATTACAACTGCTGATTTAATAAAGTGGTTTTATAACAAATTCATTAAAAGTTAATTGTAATGTTCATTGATCTGCGTACCCAATCAACAACAAATTTTGTAGTTAGGTATAGCTTAAATCAATAGTTTACTTTCCACAACCAGAGAAGCCAGTTTGGACACTACAAGTTCCATTCTGGGGCAATGTTGTGGGATAAGAAATAAAAAAATAATAATACTTACAGCATACTTTGTCAACTGGATCATAGTCATCAAATTCCACGAAGCCAAACCCTCTTTTCTTGCCAGTGGCTTTATCTGTGACAATGCTAACATTTTGTACACTTCCATAGTTGGAAAAATATTCTCTGAGCTGCTCTTCATCATGCTCATCTTTAATTCCACCAATGAACAATTTCTTAACAGTGGCTCCAGCTTCAGGGTTTTTGATGTCTTGTCTGGCAACTGCTCGTTTGGTTTCAACAACACTGTAGAGAATTAAAATGTCCAAATTAATGTCAATGGTGATAGAAGAGAAAGTATAAGAACAGTTATATTTGACCCCATAAAGCTAACCTCAAAGTGGTTCAAAAAAGCAGGTTGTTGACCCCACTGAAAATGTCTCATTCATGAATTAGATGACACATTCACCAAGCAGAATCAGTTAATTTTTGCAGTTTAAAACGATATGAAGGCAATAATTCACTTCCATATAGCTGGACTGCAGTATATTGAGGTTAGCTTGGAAAGGCTAATTTTACGGCTAAAAATCTTACCGTCCATCAATACAATGTGGCCGGTTGCTTTGCGCATCATCTACCATATGCGCTTTGGAGTATGTGATAAAACCAAAGCCGCGTGAACGCTTGGTTTTAGGGTCTTTCATGACAACAACATCCACTATTTCCCCCCATTTTTCAAAATGTGACTTCAGGGATTCATCTGTTGTTCTGTAGTTCAATCCCCCAATGAAGATCTTGCGGTGCACCTCCGGCTCATCCTGAAAGAAGGACGCCGATATCAACAAGATGGCCGACGTGGGCGATGGCGTGGCGTGGTCTTTTCCGCGTAAAGACCACGCGCGGCACAAAAAGGAAAAACTAAGCTAACAAGCAATTAATGTGAAATAGATCTACGGTATATATTAATAGTGGTAAAATGAATAAATAAATAGAAAGGCAAATAACTAAGACTAGGTACTTACAAAACCATCATCGCCGTTTTGTGGCCTCATGGTTTTTGATTATAACCAAGTAACCGTAAGGTTAGAATGCTAGTAATTTATTCTAGCAGCACAATAAATAAGTAAAATAACACTTTTTGACTAATGACGCACTTCTGGCAACGTTTTTAATTAAACTGCGCACTAAAAGTCGTCCCGTCCACTTTGATTGAACGCCACGCCAAAAAGGAAGAAGACGGCGGAAAAAGACAAAGAATGGAAAGTAGTAGTGACGTGCCAAGTAGCGGCCGGTGGTAGTAAAATAGTGTCAATAATCGATTACAAATTTTATGAATATTCTAAACGATTTAAAAACATTATTTTATCAGAAAAACTATAAAGTTATCTAGGTTAATAAATAAAATAATAAAGTTATCAATGTTTAGATTATAATAATAATGTTTTAACTTTTTTCTTTATCATATACTTATAACAATATTATGGGGGTTTATGTGTTAAGATAAACAGATGTTTCTATTGTATTATTAATTTATTATTAAAACTAAGAAAAAGCAATAGCTACACAAAAAGTAAAGTAATAAGTACACATAAATGTAATATATTTTATTTACAATTTTTTTTTCCAACATGAGAGGCATATAATCAGGCTGTCTACAAAATGTTGAACTTGCAAAATACTTAAATTTTTGGGTTTATTTTGAAATTGTTAAATTGAAAACTTAAGTTAGGGTAGAAAAAGACGACATGCCTTACATATATATCTCGTCCTTATTGAAACAATATTATTTTTTATTTATTCTTCGCACTCATCTGAATAGGCATGATGACACAGGTTTTATCACTGGCCAGTGAGGACTGCTACTGCAAAAAATGTTTAAACAATATTAATTTATATTACATTAAAGTACTAAAAGATTTAATTTAAATTATACATTTAAATTACTCATTTTTGTTTTTTTTTGTTTAGTATACTAACTTCAAAGTACCTATTCCCTTTACGAAGGAAAATAAATTATTTTAGAACTTTTACTTCGGAAGCCCCTTTAGGTATTCGTGTCATCTGTCAAACAATATGACGTTGTTGTGTTTTCAACTTTTTCAGTCTTGATTTTCGAATTCCTTTTCAGAATCAGAAACGCAACGTCGCTGCCGCCACCTTCTCTTTATTTAATCTAAAACTAAAAACAAAATGAAACCCAATGGAGGAGGTGATTTCGTAAGTGCCAATCTATTCGTCCATGATTATTAACTTATTTTCGCCCTCTGGGTAACTAATGTTAGATTATTACACGTAGGAGGAACCGGAACATCTACGTAAACTATTTATCGGCGGCTTAGACTACAGAACTAACGATGTTTCGCTGAAAGAATTCTATTCACAATGGGGTGAAATTGTCGATGTTGTAGTCATGAAAGACCCTCAAACAAAGAGATCAAGGGGGTTTGGCTTTATAACTTATTCCAAAGCATCAATGGTTGATGACGCCCAAAGCAACAGACCCCATAAAATTGATGGACGGTAAGTAAGAGAAATTCTAATTTACGGCAAAAGCTATTATATGTGTAGGTTAAAATACAAAATGTATATTTCTAGAGTTGTGGAACCCAAGAGGGCCGTACCCCGAGAGGAAATTAATCGCCCAGATGCAAGTGCCACGGTCTGTAAGTTATTTGTTGGAGCCTTGAAACAGGAAGTTGAAGAAGAGGATATCAAAGAGTATTTTGGGGTTTATGGCAATATTGTCTCCGTTAGTTTAGTGGTAGACAAGGAGACCGGCAAGAAGAGAGGCTTTGGTTTTGTTGAGTTTGATGACTATGATCCTGTTGACAAAATTTGCTGTGAGTATAAGAAAATCAAGTTCACAATTTTTTATCAATATTGTTTAATAAAAAATATCTTCTAGTGCAATCTAACCACAAAATCAATGGTAAGAGAGTTGACGTTAAGAAGGCTTTATCCAAGTCTGACATGGGTAGCGGTGGTGGTGCCCCCAGTGGCGGCGGTCGCGGGCGCGGGGGCGGCCGCGGCGGGCAGGGCGGCGGCGGCGGCGCCTGGGGCAGACAATCACAGGATTGGGGTAATGGAGGTAATAAGCCAGTGTTTTTCAATTGGGAAAAATTCTATAAAGGATGTCACTGGATTTGTGACCTACTTTTCTCTTGATAAATATACTTTTCTCCAAGTTTTAGCTCCAAACAAATATTTTTAGTGTAATGTAAAGCCTCATTTACACGATACCATTTTCTTGCCTGTAGCGTACAATTATGTCGAAGCAATACTTGAATTGCAGCGTATAAACAACATGCCATATTCTTTCTCTACTAGGCAAGTTTTGCATTCAAGAATGTTCTCAGTTTAAACTGTACATACAATATTTTCTTGTGCAATACTTGTATTCAATAGGTTTGTCACTTGACTTTGATAGTCATTTTATCCGAAGACGTCCAAAACTTGAATGAAAATATTCGTCTGAGCAAATACGGTCAATTCTTGAAGCAACGTGCCAGTAAATGGAACAGGAACGTACAAGTCGATGTTTAGACAAGACAATTCTTGAAAGCGATAATCTCCTTACCATTATGGTATCAATGTAAACAAAACACGCTGGCAATTATTTCTTTTCAAGATTTGCATTCAATAATGGCGTTCAACTTTATAAATAATATCAACGTGTAAACAGTTGCTTACAATTATTGATTGCAAATATTGCGCTTCCACTATTGTATTCAATTATTGCTATTGAACGTGCAAGAAAATGGTATCGTGTAAATGAGCTCTTAGTCTGGTCTGGTCTTATATGAATGGGAATAGTAAATAGCACACAAATTTAAGGTGGTTGAATGCAACACCAACAAATTTTACATTCAGAAAAATCAACAAATAATTTATTGTTTATCATTCAAGGTTATAACCAAGGTTGGGGTAACCAAAACCCATGGGATAATAACAACCAGAATTGGGGTAACCAAGGCTATGGATCACAAGGAGGCTGGGGCCAGGGTGGCGATTTCAGTGCTGGTTACCAACAGGGCTATGGAGGTGGACCTATGAGACCTAACTACAATACATCTAGACCTCAACCATACAATACTGGTCAGTGTACTCTTAGCAACAGTTCGTAACTATAGGAATATCTGATGAATATTTTTTTATATTTATAGGACAATGCCTATGAAAATACAGGTATGATCCATATAGCTTTTCAGGACATAGGATTAGAGTCTTGTCAATTTTGAAATAGACCTTTTGTTAGTTATTTGATTTTACAGGGTAATATATTATTCAGGTTTTATTCATATTTTCTTATCATAGGTGGTGGAGCTCCAGGTTACAATACTGCGCCCGGCAACATGGCAAACACATCCAATACAGCTCCGGCTTTCACTACGATGGCTGGACCTAATTCCGGGTCTGGTGGAAACAATGGAGGAAACATGAGGAGATTCTGAGCGGCAAACCTCTTGTGAGTATTCCATTATAGTTCATTTGTTTGAAAGTGCCCTGTCTATTACCTTTATTCAATTCAATATTTAAGTTATGTAAGTCATGAAAACATGTTTTTATGGCAAAGATTTTAATTAATTTGGATAAGTGGTAATTATAAAAGTAATAGACAAATCTGAAATCATTTCCGGTGTGTATAATTACAGGTTTTAACGACTGTAATAATTACGGTTTTAATTTTCTAATGCGTAGGTCTCAAGTTGAGCGTAGTTGAAGCTAGGCAGGCAGAAATAGTATAGATGGAAGGTAGGCCTCGCATCAACTATCAGATTTTATGAGGGACAAGCCGGCTAGCAAGCAACTATAGGATATTTTTTCTTTCTACAACATTGAACACTGCAATAAGGTATTGTAGGTACCTACTTTTCGTATTTTTAGCACAGAAATCACAGTTTTTACATTAACTTTGCACTTTGCTAGTCACTCCGGTTTTGTGGAGTGTATGTTTAATAATAACAGGTTTCATTTGAAAGTTGTAAAAACTGTGTCTTTGTTGGTTAGCTATAAGAGAGGTATTTATTTTAAATGCTAGAAACACCTTATTTACTAATTGTCGTAATATTAACATTCCAACATGAATCATCAATGTTGTACCTTATCAATCTTGAAGAATTTTAAATTTTGGCTATTGACTGATTGAGAAAAATGTTAAAATTAAGTTTTTTTGCTGTAATTTCTGTAAGAATTTAAACGTAACTGGGCTAGTTTAAGCCATTTGCTACATTTTAGGTGTTCCGGCCATTTCTGAGCCACCTAAAATGCAATTAATGGAAAATAATTTGTAAATTATACTTTCAAAACACCTTATTTAATATGTAAAAGTGTCACAAATATCTGCAAATATTTAACTGTGTAGAGTTTTCTATTTTCAGAATTAAAATAATGTTTTCAATAATTCAGGCATGTTTGTGTCAGTTGGGTGTTAAGTTCTTAATGTATTCTTTACAATAAAAAGTTATTTTAAATAAATCATAAATTCAAATTGTTGGCAAAAAACAGGCTTTTAAAGTTAAGTGTTAAAATGAGTATGCTACATAGTCTTATTAGTTTTTAATGCATAACCTCTATTTTTTGAATTGTGCAGAATTTCAGCGTTATTATTTTTTTGTGTTATATGTCTAGGTATTAATCTTTACAATTTAAGATCAAACTAGCTTACATTTTGTTTTACGTTTGGCAACATTGCCGTAGTTACCAAAAAGAAGATAAAAGAAATATCTCAAACTACCTATCACCATGGATGAAGTAGTGAAAGGATAGACAATAGCCATACAAAATAGCGTATACTTTTTTTTAGTTCCCAAACTTTCGATAGATGACATTACTAGTCTCAAAACACAAATTTGCATATTTTAACCAATTTTAGTTATAATACACCCGCTAGATGGCGTTGTAGTAAAACTATTTTTGCTTTACACATTAAAATATTAAATCAATTGTTTATTTGAGACCAATAAATGTCGATTTAAACCAAAAAGTATAAATACAAAATTTATGATTTAAGTCGATTTTTTTTACTGGCATGAACAGAACTTGATAAAAGTGAAACTGACAAATTTCAGTCTACTTTTGCAAATGTCTACCGCCCGCAGTGTTCCCAACCTATAGTGAGGCCGTTTCCGTACAACATCTGTAAAATGTTTAATGATGTATTTTCGCTAAATTTATCAATCGTATCGTACCTATTTACTATAATGGGGTCGAAAATGTAAGTATGAAATAGTCTCCCAAATTAGTTAAAAATCTTCATTCTATCTGCGTTTAATACTTATTTGATATCGTTCTAGGCATAAAAATAATAGTACCTACGGTTGTGAACACTGGGCCGCCCGGCCGGCCAGCCATACGTTTTCTGAACGGATACAAATTTATAAACGCGTAATAGGTTTTTGTATACCTACCTACTTGAAATACCCATAGATTTTTAGTAGACAATGATAATAGAATGAATGGTTATATACTTACTAGGTGTATCAAAATAAGTAAAATTATTAAAATTGGGGAAGGCTAAGCTAAAAACAATACTAGACATCTTATTTTTTGAGGGTGGTCTATCTATTACAATTCCCAGAAAACTTAGCCAGGATAATCAATAAATGATAAATGTGACCATTTAACACATAGTATGCTAAACATATAATGTACATTTTTTTATTAATAGAAAGAAACGTTATCTATAACAAAATTGATATTTGATTAAGCCCTAAAATATTTCTACACAAAAGTAGGTACGGTAAGCTGCAAGAGTCCATAATATAGTCCACATATTTGACAAACATTATTGCATCCAGTGGTCATATTCACAGTTTCACACACACTAACGTTAATAAACTACTATTTTACTACTTCTTAATATCAACCTTAACGCGACAGTTTTAAAGCTCAATATATTTTTATAAATGTTTGTGGTTGTTACAACATTTTCTTAAAAACCAAGAGGTTTTTTTCGGATCTCCTACACTCTAACCGACACCATTCTCAACCTTAATTTGAGAGACTTAAGGTTCAGCACTATTCTATAAAATATTGTGGTTGTTGTTTTATTTCTTCTATTCATCTCGCTAAAACAATCTAATGGTCTCAGAGTTATTATTTCGTCCTAGAATCATGTTACTCTAGTTAAAATCTTAACCATATTGTATTTTTATTATGAGTTTCATTCATTTTGCTTTTTAAGTCGTAAAGAAAGAATTAATAACTAAATGAATTAATAACCAAGAAAGTTTATTTATATAAAATACTAGCGATCCGTCCACGCTTCGCAATGGTGTAACGACTTGTTCCCGAAACCCGGAATTTTGGCTAATTTAAAAATCTTTTTCTGCATGTTCTTTATTTACAAATTTAAATGAAAAAAAAACCTCAAAAATGGCGAAAACCGCATTAAAATCTGTCAACTGGTTTAGAAGGAGATAGCGGACAAATATACAAACAGACAGAATTAGCGACTTGGATTTATACTATGTAATGAAGAAGCTTATTTTACACTTGTTTACAAATATATTTAGGTAATGTTTGACATTTATAACAAAATGTTTTTTCCAAATATTTCATACTTACAGTAAATCGAGTCTCGTAAGGAGTTTGAGTAATATCATGTATTGAGTCACTAGTATATGATATATAGCTTTCCGCCCTGCGGTTTCACGGTAAGCTAAATAGCTTTTCCCGTGGGAATGAGGCTATTTCCCGAAGTAAAGTTATCCTATTTTCTTCCCTGAGTGTCGAACTATCTCTATTCCAAAATCAAGACAATCGGTTCAGCCGTTTTTACGTGAAGCAAACATACCAACAGACAGACATACACATTTTCACATTTAAAATATTATATTTAGTAAGGATATAATAGACATGAAAAAAATACCTAAAAGATGGCAAAAACCGCATTAAAATCCATTTCGTGGTTTATCCACTTACCATACGCTATCTCCTTAGCGGACAAACATACTTGCAACAGACAAAATTGGATTGGATTATACTATTGTAATGATTATATGCATTTCGATAATACGCATTCTGTCCTGCATACTTATATCAGCTTGCATACTTATTATAAAACTTAGAAATCAACTTTATCAATCTCAACATAGGCGAACCACAAAGTATGTAACAAATGATTCAATCATTGAAGGATTTGGTTATTTTCGTTTTACACTCAATGTTCAACATGTTTTCATAGTTAACTCGCATTTCAACTAATGTTTTTAAAAATGTTAAGGTTGACAAAAGTAAAAAGTTGTTACAAATTATACATTTATTGTCAATGTGTGTAATTTGTAGACCTTACACTCTAATGGACTATAGCATATACGTATAGATGTAGATGCGGCGATAAAGATTAAAAAGCACTCGACAAAAGCTAATTTATAAACGTCACCTATCAACTTTGTGCAGCTGATTGTTTTTTTTAATGGCATCACTGGAATTTCGTATGAAAATGTTTATTGTATTAGCGCCATCTAGTTAATTTAGATTTATTTTTTCTACAAAACTAAATTGACCTATTTTAATGACAAATTGCTAGCGCCATCTAACCTTATAAATTGAAATGTATAGCGCCATCTAGATTTATACTACTTTTTTTGATATACGCTACTTTATATGGCTATTGTCTATCCTTTTACTCCTTCATCCATGCTATCACTAACAGCAGTGTTGCCAAATGTGTTGAATTATCGTAAGCTTGTTTGTTTATTCAATGTAAGTGTGTGCAAATATCAAATGACATATTTTTCATGGACGGCACGAGGACGAATCTTCGATATCGGATTGGTCTTGGTAAGTTCAATTTATTCAAATAAAACTGTGAAATTATAGCCTTGTTTTTTTATTTATAAATACGCATATTGTCTTATTCAGAAGCTTTGGGTGACAGACTTTCTTCATATTAAAGCTACAAATACATAGGTAGGTAATATATTATCCTAAGTTATAAGAAGAAATTATAGTTAAGTTGTTTTAAAATATTTTATAGTATCAACTAGTGGCCGCCCGCGACTCCGTTCGCGTGGAAGTCGGTTTCCCGTGGGAATGAGAAGTTTTCCCGCGGTAAAAAGTACCCTAATAATGTCCTTTCCCAAGTTCAGTTCTTTCTTCATACCAAATTTCATCAAAATCGGTTCAGTGGTGTTGGCGTGAAAGCGTAACAGACAGACAGACAGAGTTACTTTCGCATTTATAATATTAGTAGGGATAAATTAATTTCTTGACTGACCATTAAACTTGGCACCCATTTAGATCTCACTGCTTAAACATCATGTTGGACTAGGCTCTCATTTTACATTTGTTTTTGACGGGATATCACTCCTTTTTGTACAGAAATTATTAGTAAGTAACTTAGGTATGTACTTATCCTACTAATATTATAAATGTGAAAGTTTGTGAGGATGTATGGATGGATGGATGGATGGATGTATGGATGTTTGTTACTCTTTCACGTAAAAACTACTGGACGGATTTTGATGAAACTTTACAGTAATATAGCTTATACATCAGATTAACATATAGGGTACTTTTTACCGCGGGAAAACTTTTCATTCCCACGGGAAACCGACTTCTACGCGAACGGAGTCGCGGGCGGCCACTAGTTTAAAATAAATTTGACACCCAAACGGGTTTTGTTAATCTCCTTATTTTTTCGTTTGAGTGTGCGGCTGTGGCTCGCTCGGGCACGTTCGAGTCCAAGTATTAGTGGTCAAATATACTTATATATATTTTATTATTATTTATATTAAATATCAATATTATTAATCAAAATAATATTTACGTGACAAATTCGAATAAAAAAAACCATTTAACAAAATTGGTCCGACCTGGGGACCGAACTCGTGACCATCCGCTTTACAGTCTGGTACATATACCGCCGCGCCACTGAGGTCGTCATAGTAGTAATCTATCAAGTCAAGTACCTAAATGTTTCTAACAATTTTTCAAAAATTTTTAAAGAAAATATAAAAAATTGCTACTCTCGGATTTTTCCCATGGAATGTATCCAATTAGGCCTACCTATCAGTATGCCAAATTTAAACGTTCTATGTAATCTGGAAGTGGAATATAATTTTTAATACAGTTGCTCAAAAAGTGGCGTATTGCAGGGACGTATAGCGTTCGGGATGTGGGCTATTACACACGCGTGCTTTTTTTTTACCTTTCCCGCACTCGTGCGTTCTCTTTCCCAACTGTCAAAATAATGACTATTAAAAAGAAAAATTAACCAACCATGAAGTTTTTACTAAAAAAAAACAAAGAAGTTTTTATGATTCATGTTAGGTAATACTTACGTAGCGTAGGTATATTTCTAAAAAAAGCTACTAGTTTGTTTTGATATCAGATTTAATGATTTGATTGAATTAGCGTGGTTGGTTTCATTTCATCTTATCTCATTAAATTTCATTTTCATTTCATATCAATAAAAAAATTCTACTGAAGACTTGGCTGTATGGGCATTGTAACATTTGCCTACCAAATGGGTGAAGAAAAAATGGCGCCATTTTCAAAATGAGTTATTTCGACATTTACGATCCTAATTTTATATTTTATTAAATTGCTTTATTTTTTCGCAACTGTATAAAAAATAGTCGTTCAATACACGTGCGGAACCGTCATTGCAACTCGTCCCGCCTGTCAACCCTCGCCTTCGGCTGTGCCTCGGCTCGGGTAGACATTTGTTGGAACTCGTTGTAATGACAGCCTTTCCACACTTGTATTGAAATATACTATTTGATATTAGGTCAGTCAGTATGAATTATTGCGATTTTTGGATGTTATTATTTCAACAGTTTTAAGTAAGGAATTGAAATTTGGAGGATATATTTATCTCACCGATCTTAATACATTGACCAAATTTAACATCTTTATGTGCAGTACACTGATTTCAAAAAAATCTACAACATTTTTTATTTATAAATTATTAAATATTTTTATATGGTATGACTTGAAATTTCACTAATTTTGTTAGAAACTAATTTTATCAGTGGTAGCATTTATATTAAACTGTAAAAATCAAAATTTCTGCGAAGCAGCCCGATGTCTCTGCGAACCGGGGACGTATTATTGATATTTTTAAACGATTTTTTTGGTAAATAATATTTATTTGGAATAACATTGCATGCTAAAGAGATACGTGGGTGCCTACTATAGTTATTTTATGATAAAGTTACATAATAATGACTTTATTGGCGCGCAAGATTTTGTGTACTCCGTAAATACCATTGCCAAATAAGCAGTAAATTACACTTAACAAACTTCGGTATTCACGAAGTACATTGCCAAGCTCTATACATAAGCTTTTATTTATTTTGTGGTTGTATAACACCACATAAGGGGTGTTTTTATTTAAATGTTCGATTTATCTACAGTGCTTAATGTTAAGACGCTCGCACAAGATTTTAGCTTTGGTTCCGGCAGACAGGGGTAGGGGTAGTCGACTACCCTCAGTTGGGACATGCTGATCTCCCTATCCAGGACGCCATTCAAAAGCCGAAATTATATTGTTTTCTTCAATTTTTCATAAAATTAGCCCTGCGGTTTCATCCAAATGACTTTTCCCGTGGAAATGAGGCTTATTTCTGCGGGAAAAAGTATCCTAATTTCTTTTAGGGTGTCGACCTACCTTTATTCCTAATTCATCAAAATCGGTACAGCCGTTTTTACTTAAAAGCGAAACACACATACAGACAGAAAGACATACACATTCTCACATTTATAAGTAATATTATTAAGGATAATTGAATTATTTTTAATAAATAATGATAAAAATAAATAAATGAATTTTGTCGTATTCATGGCAACGTACTCCTCCAAGTACATGATAGTTTACTCAGTAACTGGCAACGTCATTCGTGAAGTACATTCATTTTCGCGAAAACTGAAAATGTAGGATTTTTTTTTGTATTTTTTTTAATGCATTTTAGGTTATAACCAATCGAGAAAGTTCAAAAAGAAAGTTAAATTTGGACTTAACTCATCTTGCCAATTTAAGGGTTAAAGAATCAAGGTCCCTGCCCGACAACTCTACTGTAGGAATTTGAAGAGACGTGCAACTCTTCTTTTCTCATTTTCATTCATTAATAAATTTTGTAGTTACCCCAGCAAAGAGATTTCGAGATACTTTCAAGCTTACACCTAATTAGAACTTATTTTTGTATAAATTTGTGTGTAGGACTCAAATGCGCTGTAGCAGCTTCATTAACGAATAAAAAATCAAAAAAAGTTTTAAAATTCTAAAAATACTTTATCTCATTATCTCATAGCCGTTGAACGCCATGACATTAACGTAGTAGGTTAATAAAGGAATAACACTTTAATGCGCGTGTAGTTTTAAAAGTATTGATCGTACGATTCAGAAGTTACACGGCTAAAAGAAAATACAAAGTAACAATTACAAATTTAATTAATGACTAAATTAAGTACATGATATTGTAATTTTAAGTTAAACATAATAAGTTTTTATCATTCGCCAATTTATGCCAGTTGTGATAACTAATATTTTTTATGAGACACGAAAACAAAATGGGTAGGTACGTAAGTACCTTTACATACCAATTATGTATTAGAAATTAAGCTATTTACAATTTATGTGTAATTTCCTATAATTTAGCTGCTCGAGTGTGAGTAAACGATTTATTATAAATGCTTTCGTGTGGTTTCATCATCTTGTATCAATCTACTCAATGCAAGCTGAATAACCTACCTACATGAAATCTGGGTGGATTGTACCTATCTAAGATCGCCAAGGGAAAGAAGGCATCTACCGAAATTTCCCAAAACCACGCACTGTATTGCAAACGTCCCCTTTTTAGGTAGGCCGCTACCTACTTATTTATTGCAACGAATCTCGGGGTGTCACGCCACTTTGCGAAACTACCTAATTCTACCGTGTTGATATGTTTCTAACTAAAGTGGACGCATTCCTATAACTCTACCATAACTTTCAACTCACACTCTAGCCGAAGCTGACTATAGTTTATTAAATAAAAAACTTGACTAGTTAAATTAAAGCTATTTAGAGTTAGTTATTGTCCATGCTTGGTGGGTGCTGCGGGGGCAGGCATGGCGGACACGGGCAGGCGGGGGGGCAGTACGGCGCTGCCAACATTGACGGAAACAGACCGGACGCCGCTGCCAAATGCCTGCAAAATAACGGAACATGGAAAAATGTTTAAAATAACTTTTGAATTTGTTAGATGAATTGTGTGCGCGAATTTAATTTATAAAATAACTATATTTTATTCGTAATAATATTTATTGAGCGTTTATTTATTTTTCAGACGTAATAATCCGTTTTTTTTCTCTTAATTATCTAATCAAACTTATTTAGGTTAACGAAATGTAACTAATTGGAGATCTACATTTTATAAGTTGGTTAACAAATAATCGGTATCGTTTTTACTGATGCTACAATTATTTACAAAGGAAAAAAATGGCTCATCACAAAAATATCCCACTATTTATTGTTAAAAACTTCTCTTCTTACCTGTATTGTTGGTCAAGCTGTGCCTTTTCTATCCTTTTGTCTTTGGCTCTTCGGTTCTGAAACCATATTTTTACTTGTGTCTCACTTAGCGATAATGCTGACGCTAACTCGCACCTGAAAATCATATTTTCAGTAGGTAATCTAATAATGTCTGTAATAAAAGACGAAATGTACGGAAGTTTGTATTTTTTTTTAATTGTGTAAGGCATAAAAAGGTGCCACGAAGCTGATATTAAGTACCTAAATCATAAAACCGGAATGCAAATGGCTGCGCTATATACCTACCAACTTTCAAATATATTCTTTGTAGCGGATTTTTGTCAAGCAGAAACATACTGAAACAGCAGAAATCTACCTTCACTGTTCAGAAATATCTCTGAAACCAAGTCTAACTGACACCCAACAAGTACACTAACCAATTTACAAAGAATAAGACTCAATTATTAATATAGCTGTAATTATTATGTGTCAGGTTAATACATTTTTAGTAATTACCTCCTAGTCCGGGCGACGTACTCCCCGCGAGCGTACTCTAGTTCCAGCCGCAGGGTCTGGTGTGCTGAGAAGGTGGTTCGCTGACGGCGAGGTCGGCTTTCTTTCCGCCTTCTTCGGGCCACTGACAAATAAAATTAACTTTAATTTGTTTATACGACACACATTGTTATTTAGTTGTAACCTTTTAACAGTTAGAGACCAGTGCTAGATGCCAGGGGTAGGTTTTTGCGAAATTTAATCAAGTTTAGGTTACAGGACACTGTAGAAACTTTCATATGATCAGACAACGACACGCTTTATAGATGAGTCATTAAGGGGGGTTAGGCGGTCAGCGAAAATTCAGATTTCGCTACGATTCTACGCCTTAGGCGGGGGGGTCGGGGAACGCGGTTGCTATAGAATTAACGGCCTCGGAATTAAGTGGCGTAAGCGCCAAACACATAAATTATCAAAATGTTAATAAAATGTTCTATTTCTCCGAAATCTAAAACAGTCACGAAATAGAAAAGGTAAAAGTCTATCAGTTTGCGATTTTATAAGACTTATTATTGTAAAACACCGTCTTAATGTGCACTTATATGAAAATTTTGGGGGTGACTTCAGGGATTTTTTTCTATCGAGCAAAATTATTCCAATCGTGATTCAGTCCTCCCATCACATTTACGTTCTTTATTATAAGTATATTTGAAATATCAGTGCGAATCGTCGTAGGTATATTTTGTAAGTAACAGGTAATAGAAAACGGCTAATTCTGCCGTTTTCAGTTACTAAGGGCCCTTAAAACAAGTTTCCTAAAAAAATATAAAACTTAAAAAAAATAGGTACTCCCTTAACAACTACATATTCTCAACTCTTACAAGCAAAAGGGACCGTGAGAAAATCTACGAAATCGCAAAAGATCGGCACTCTAAGGATGCATCTCAGTTCCTGCGGGAAGTAGCCGAGCCACAGATTGTAACGACCCATGAGAGCGGCCGCTTGAGGTCAGATTTCGCGCCATGCTGTCACGGAAGTACCCGGCTAGAGCGGGAAACCCCGCAGGCCCGTCAAAGGTGAATCACGATAATTTTAATCGCTCATAAGTTTGACATTCGATACGGTGGCCGTTGCACTGCGTGTAATACCGGCCGGGGATTGCTCGGGTTAACTTGCTTTGTAATTTCAATCCCAAATTAACGTTGATTAAGCGGTAACGTTTTTTTTTCAACTTTTACTATGTACTTATTAAAAGTATTTTATTCGGTATATCTATTTTTAGACGTTAGACGTGATTCGGGACTACAATATTTACAATCACGGTAAAATTCCCTAAAAATTAAAATAGCAAAGTAATCGCTCATCCTTCAACTTGGACAGTTCTGCTGTAAGTAATAAGTTAGTAGTTATATTACCACACTACCAAGACATTTATAAGTACCAAAAGCAAATAAATAAAAACCACAATGCCATATTTTTAGCAATATATTTACAAGACAATATAGAAGTTTTGTCAAATATTTTATTTTGTCAGTTATCAAAGAAACATAATAATGAAACTTAAAAAAAATCACAACGCCACGGAAGCTCTTCAAAATCATAAACTTATTATGCTGTGACATATGGCTGAGTATCCGTTACAATGATGTCCGGTCAATTTATTGTACCTTGCAACACCGTATTATGTTTACTCAGCGATGTGATAGGCCAGTGGCAGCCTTATTTTTAAGTTAAAGGCCGTTCATTAATTGAAATATAAGTATGTTTAAAACATTAATGAGGTAAAAGTTGATCCACTTTATTTTAACAAACATCTAACGAACTGTATATAAGTAGGTACCTTTATTTATTGTTTCAGTCAGTTGCGTTTTATCGTATGTTATTAAAACTAACAGAAAAAAGTTGGGTTTTATATCATATCGTATTAACCCACTATCATAACTGAAGGCAGAGCAAGCAATGTAGTATTTTTTTTACCGAAAATGCTTGATTAAAATTACTAAAGTAATAGATACCTACATGCGAAGCAACTATAATTACAATCTTTACATCCCAATAATAGAACCGTTTATTGTTTGAGATAATGAACTACTACGGACCTTTACATCAATCGCATGATCACAGTCGTTAGTACAAGATGCGTGTGAGTTGTTTAGCAGTAACAGTTGGTTATCCATTAGTTAACTGGAATTGAATGCTCAGTTTGTAGAAATACAATCATGTGGTTTGAGATGAAAGCACTTTTGTTTAGTTCCCTAATGATAGATGGTAGGGTAGTTAGAAGAGTTTTATTGTTAGATTAATGTGGTGCAGTTAATGAGGACATCAAGATTGAAAACAAAGTATTATTGTGTTATTTTTACTGATTGCACTAGGTATTACATAAACACCTTATACAACAAATCTTTGATCGTAAATTTTATGACTCATAAATACTCTTACGATGAAAAACCGCTTATCCTAGAGGTGGTTAATTAATTTGTTAAATTTGATTAAAATACCTCTGACGTCGTAGCAAGTTATTTAGAGTCCAATCAATAAAAAAACTCCCCATAAGTTTGGACAGATTTGTCCGGCTATTTAACCACAAAAGGGGTGATTCACTCGTCTATGAGAGTCGTCAGCTGTTTTCTTTTAACCCCCGTCCCCATGACGTTGACAATGCGTTTAGTTCGCGAATGATGCTAGTTGTCACGATGGATTGTCATTCGGGCAATCAAGTCTAAATGAGTGGATTAGTATATCGTGATATTGTAGTGGGATGAGCTGATAAATAGAAGCACGTGTGTGATCGCAGAGTGCGATAGGTGCATGCTTAATTGTTGGGGATTAAATAAACGAGGATAGAAAGTGATTGTAGTGTTAGTACAGGCTAATGATTAGTAATTAGAGGTAGAGCTATGCGTTCGAAGTTCGAAAGTTGAATTAGAATAATCCTAATTAATTAGGAGGTAAACACTTATGGGTAAGTGTTTTTGTATTTAATTTTATACGAGTACGTAGAGTGTAGATTTGTAGAAGATACTGAATATTGGTATTAAAATCACTAAGATATACCTAGAATATAACAAATTAACTAACTTTCAGTTAGTTCCTACTTGCATATAGGTATGGTACTACAAACATAATTGTTTGATATTAAAAAGGATGAACAGTTGGTACACCGTACACAGGTGCAAAACAGACAAAAATTTATTGAGATATTCCACTATTTATTTTACGATTGCAAAGATTAAAATTGAGATTAATCAAAAACCTCAACAATGCCCCAATCGCAGCGGGGGTTACTACCCTAAACACTTGTATTATTGTAAACCTCTAATTAGGGAGGATGTCGACCGTTCCATCCAAATTATAAAACACGCCTCACTTGATTTGAGTACAGCGAACAAATACCCATGAACTTCATCTAGTATTACTTGGTAGCTTTTGATATCAATCTTGTGTTGTACTGGTTTCGTTTCGTCTTTTTGTTTTGAATTGTATCCCTGGATATTGATATTGCGAAGCTTAAGGCTTGACTGGACACTTTAACAGAAGGCAATTGGAACGCAAATGAAACGATATTGTACCAGTTGGTACTTATGTACCACTTACATTTATCTAACTTAAGCGAAGCTTGGTTTTTCGATTAAAGATTAAAATTACAAAAAAAAGTTAGGTGGAAGTACCTACCTACCCCGCTGAAACCTACTAATATTAACTGTTTAAAAATTATAAATGTTCTCTTCTTATATGTAAGTAACTTTTTGGAAATAAAGACAAGACGCAAAGTTAGAAATTAAGTTAGATCCTTACCATCTTTCACATACTTACATAAGTCCAAATTATATAGGTACCCATTTAAAACAAACGTCATGCTACTAATTCATTCATAATCAATTTCATGAAGCGTTATTCCGTAATAGTTATTAGAGGCGAACAATGGATGGATTTTGTAGCAGAATATCAGAACATTGCCAGCAATTTTCACATGCGAACGAGTTTGAATAGGTCCCGAGTCGTCGACATTGGCGGGCATCGAGTCGTGGTGTCATAATCGCATCATGGCCGCTGCTGAGCTGTCACTCCTCCCGCCATCGACGGCGAATTTCCCGCGCAAACCACTGAGTTTTTCAGCGAGGCGACAAACCATTGTGATTGTATTTTCATGGCTGAGAATCAGCGTTCATTGTAGGTAGATATCATTTTCAATTTAATAAGCTTATACTGGGTTTGTGTTGGCATATCTATTAGGTATCAACAGATATTTAAGTATTTATTAAATGTATCGGTTCTATATTACCTATCTGCCATCTATCTACGTTATAATTTTTTCATAGCTATACCTACTTAGGGACTATCAAAAAGCAGTTGGTGAAACGTTATTTCGAACATAAATAGAGATTTAGGGTTAAATGTATTACTTATTTCTTTTATTTCGATAGTAATGGAGAATGTTACTAGGTATGCCAAAGCGCTTGAAATTTTGTCTCAGTAAAGCCTGTATGCATACAAATACACTAGTTTTTGTTGTAATCAAAAATACCCAGTAGTTTTGATTTTATAGGCATTCAAAGTTTCGAAAAATATCGAGTCCCGCTAACAGTCACGTGACCGCTTGTGACGTATTACAACAACGCGCCAACGGTGGCGCATATAGCTGGCGCAGTATTTTATTTAATTTTTTTATTTATTTAACATTTAATGTAATATTTTTTTGTGTTTTCGGTCGCGTATTAGTAAATATAAATATTATTCGTTATTATACGTTAATAGTTAATATTATTCTATTAATAAATTGGATATAGGATTCGGAAAAAGGTAATGGGTGATTATCAAAAACAGAGTTTTCGTCCTGTCCGAGGCCTAAAATCCATGAAATTTTGTCTTCTTATCATTGATATTTTTTTTGTAGAAAGTTTTAATACATAGACACTTAGTGCCATACAGTATTTAAGCAAAATTTATATAACTGGATTTAAAAAATTTTTTTAAAGGTAAATTTTCTAAGCTCTTTGGCGCGTCCTTTACTCCCTTATTTTTTTCTGTGAGTTGTAGTATTCTAAAAATTATTAAAATAAGAATTTGATTTTGATATCTTTTATTTGTAATACATCTGATGGTATTGTGAATTAATTTTAATACGTAAATTACATAAACTTTCGATGTAATGAACGAAATGGTTTTGTCCGAGCAAAAAACCCTAATTTCTTTGGCGCGACAAAACCGTTGATTTATCACTATTAAAACACTTCGCTACTAATTCGAGTGAACACCCTCGGAACTAGCTGGTCATCCGTCAATAAATCGCAGGAAGCAGACGTGCGTTGTGCGTGACGCCGATAAATTAAAAATTTTTTTCGTCTAGATTGTGGAGTTTCGGCAGGTAAGTGCCTAATTTCTTCGATATACATTTTCATGTTACAATATTTACAGATTGCTTAAATATTTTTTATATCTATAGTCTAGCTCAAATGGCATGCACCTGGCAAAAAAAAGTCATTTTACCGCCAAAGGATTTTTAGAAAAAAATCGAAAACATGTGTTTTCTAATTTCATTGTTCCTAATTTCTATGTATTTCTTTGGCATCCCGCGCCAAAGAAATTAGATTTTGTACACAGAAATTATAACAAGAAGGAAAAAGAAAAAGTTTTCAGTAAAGAAAAGCTACTAACTACTACTAACTGTGATTATTCATGTTTCAAGAGAAAATAAATGAAATTTAAATGGAAACAAAACTTAGTTTTATTTGTTTTATTCTTGTTTTTTCAGGTGTGGTTTAAAAAATATACCTGTTTTTATTATTATTATTAAAGCTAGAAGTGTTACTTGTTTAATATAATATCTGAAAATATGTTTTGCATTCTAATTATATATTTTTAGGAGAAAAACCTAATTTCTTTGGGCATCCAAATTTTAAAATGCTAAAACATCAAAATTACTGGATAAATTTTAGGGCCAAAAAGATTAATTTGTAGCTTTAGACAACATCTACAATGTATGTTATTTATTATGGAATAATTATGAAAAAAAAAATGTGCCAAAGAAATTATGCATTTTAGGCCATTTTCTGATAATCACCCTAATCGTGTAATCTATCTAAAATAGATAAAGTAATGACTGCGCATTATTTATCAAGAAATAGTGATTTTGTTGACGCCGAAATGTTTGATATGTTCCAAACTGTTTTATCAAAACAAAATAACCAATATAATAAAAATACTAATGGAAGAATGCAAGTCCAATAGTAGAAGTAGGTACCTACCTTCCTATCATTATTTTTTTTACGTTATAGACAACAAATCATGTATCATAGTTTTGTAGCTTAGGTAGGTACGTCCTTCTAATATTATAAATTTGAAAGTTTGTGAGTATGGATGTATGAATGTTTGTTACTCTTTCACGTAAAAACTACTCCCCCCACGTCAAGTGGCAAGTGATATTTGCGATAGCGGGTGAATAGAAAAAATATGTATGAAACTGTCATGGTATTTTTTACCGCGGGAAAACTTCTAATTCCCACGGAAACCGACTTCTACGCGAACGGAGTCGCGGGCGGCCACTAGTATGTATACAAAGATACCGCTCTTCTAAGTAAATTTTAATAAATACATGCATAGATTTAGTACTAACTAGCTTTAGTTAGCAGCTTCGCCCGCGTTTCCCTCGGGAACTGTACATTTTCCCAGGATTAAAAGAAGCCTATGGATTATTTCAGTCTTCGTCCAGATCCGTTCAGTACTTTTTGTGTGAAAGATAACAAACACAAACACAATCTTCCGCGTTTATTATATTACTAGGAAGTAGGATACCTACACGATCTAGATGTAGTTGAACGTTACAGATGCACTTTACCTTTACTATTTTATTTAAGTAATTTAATTTATTTGTTATTGCAAATGTAGATGATATGAACTAAACTTTTTTTATTTATTTGTATTTTTACTAACAAATTGTTTAATGGTATTGGTTATGTTCAAGTTAAAAGATTTGGTGATGTATGTATGTATCCTTTGGAACTGTAAAAAACAACTTTTCCGGCGAATTGATAGTTGTATTTTTACATTTAGGCACAACACATGATTTCCTAGCAGTTGGATTAGACATTTTTAAAAGTATTTAGGTTTAATTTAAACGACAAGTGCGCGCGACCGCGAGCGTACTGAGTGAGCCAGACCGAGCGAGTTGTGGTGTGACGTCACACCGCCACCGGCAGCCCGCGTCGTGCGGTAGCAACTTATTTTACTTATAAATCGGAAACTAATTGACGCATCGAAATAATTCTTTCACCAGTATTTTTTATTTTTGACAGAGAATATGAAGAGATAATAATCAAAATTTGTTAACATTCTCCATTCCCACATCAAAGTTAATCTGTGATCAGTTTTTCTTTTAACTCTCCACTGATGTTATTTCTACAATAAATATAAAAACATCTATCAATTCTCTGCAGAATATTTACAAAGGAGAGTCCAGTTTTCTAAGAGACGGATTAGGTGGGTACCTACATTACTGTGGGTTGGTTTTTGCAAAACAGGGCTTATCTGTCGTTCCATTTTATTATATTTGAATATTTTTCTAGTGATATTTTATTTTTACGACTAAGCAGATAAGAGCGGTAAAGGACCTGATAATATCTTTCATCTTGGCGTAAAAAGGGTTTTTATAAGAAACTGTCTCTATGGTAATAGAAATACATTTAAACAAGATTTTCGATTAAAACTCTAAAAAAATATTTTTTAAAGCAAAGGTTTTGCTTACGTTTAAACCTTAAGCTAATGAATAAACTAAAAAACGCTTATACCCAAAAAATATAGGTAACTTATAATTTTTACCTCTTATAATTTTATTAAGCACAAGATGACAAGAGGAAAAAAAATTACTCATATTCTGCAGACGGCACAGGCGGTCACTTTATTACTAAAACTACGCTGTCCATTCGTCCGTCTGTCTGTATGTATGTCACCGGGCTATAATAGCAAGACCGTTGTAATTTTCACAGATGATGTATTTCTGTGGTCGCTATACCTAACAAATACTAAAGACAACATTTTTTACTCCGGGATCAGGGTCGAGCCGCCCATACGTGCGAAGTGTACGCAAGAGAGGCGCCGGATGAAATGTCAGCGCATACTATTTTTTTTTTAATACAACATAGTTTAAAAATTAATTATTTTTTTACCGACTAAAAAACGCGCTTCATAGGTTTGCAGACAGGCGCTGCTTAGCGCTGCCCTAAATAAACATGTAGATAAGTATTGCGTTCCTATATTTTCTCTATCTTATCTAATAACGAATACCTACTGGAAAACACTAGAAATCATTACATTAAAAATATTTATATTTAAGGGGGCCCCCTACAAAAATGATATTTTTTACTGATAAATGGCGAGCGAGCCTGATTCGCACTTGGCTGGTTTTTTATAAATGAAATCTATTTTAAAAACATAACCTTCATCTTGATTTTTTTTCTTTTCTTTGAAAATTTTGTTTTAGTAATAGGTATATTTCTTCTTGTAAAGACTGCTACAATAGCAAACATTTCTTCTCTTCCATTACCTAGTTTTCCCCAATTCCATTTTCAACAGTTTGCTGATTGTCTTTACGTCTAATGCCGTAGGTTGTGACAACGTTAGTCGGAAAATGATCCTTCCTATAATTGATATCCTCACTCCTGTCATAACCAAAATCCTGAACTTTTCTATAACTTTTCTCTTACACTTTCCCTGACATCTGGAAAGATGCAGAGATTATTCTACTTCCCTTACAGAGTATAGACCAATTTTATCTTACCATTTCTATCCAAAGTCCTGGAACGGTTGGTGCACCAGCAGTTAAACAACTTCTTAGTGTCCAATAATCTCCATAGTCCTTTTCAATCTGGCTTTCGTCTTGGGCATAGCACAACTACGGCATTAGTTAACATTACCGACGACATACGAGCAGCTATGGAGGATCGACAGCTACTCTTTTGACTTTACTGGATTTCAGTAACGCTTTCAATACTGTTGATTTCGACATTCTGCTTGCTGTCTTACGTTCTCTTAATATATCTCCAACAGCAACAGACTGGTTTCATAGTTACTTGCGTGGACGCCGACAGCGTATATCTATTGACGATAAACAATCTTCGTGGTGTGGATTGAACTGCGGTGTTCCGCAAGGTGGCGTGTTGTCCCCACTCCTTTTCACAATTTTTATAAATTCTATAACATCTCACCTATCTTCTCTCCACCATTTGTATGCTGATGACTTACAAATTTACACACACGCGTCATTGGAAAACCTTAACTCAGCAGTTGCAAAAACGAATACCGATTTAAGTTTAATAAATGATTGGAGTAAACAATTTGGTGTCATGGTAAATGCTTTGAAGACACAGGTAATTATCTTGGGGAGTAGGCAAATGCTAGCAAAAATAAATCTACAGCGGCTACCTGATGTTTACTTTGACGGAGTTAAGATTCCATATAGTGCAGCTGTTAAAAATCACTATCATGGATAGCACACATACTTGGAATTCTCAGGTCGAGCAAATGAGCAGGAGGATTTTTGCTACTGCTGGTTGTTTGAGACGTCTTAGGAATGTGTTACCCATTGCTACCAAAGTTACTCTTGCTCAATCCATACTCCTTCCCATCCTCGATTACGCTGACATATCATTTGTTGATCTGAGCGAGGAACAACTAAGTAAGCTGGAGCGGCTTCAAAATATGTGTATCCGCTTTATTTTCGGATTGCGCAAATTTGATCACATCACGGAATACCGTAACAGACTTGGTTGGCTTCCCATTCGGCTTCGCAGGAATACTCATATCCTATCCTTCCTCTACCGTGTGCTGAATGATTCACATACTCCGAAATATCTTAAAAAACGGTTTACCTACTGGCACGAGAGACACAATCTTAGCTTGCGCAGTACCTCTTCTCTGGTGTTAGCAACTCCAGTGAACCACTCTAACTTTTTCAATGATTCCTTTACTGTGCAAGCTATAAAACTGTGGAACACTCTCCCCGTTGAAATTCGGCAATGTAGAACATTGCACCTATTCAAACAATCTGTATACGATTTTTTTAAATCTAAGTACTTAGGTATATTTCTGATACACGTTGAGTTATCATTCTTTCATATTTAAATTATATATTTAATGTATTTGTTTATATGTATGTGAGTAAGTATATAAAATTATTGTATTATATTGTATGTAATTTATGTATGTATATTTATTAGTATTAGTCTTCTATTTTTCTATTGTTATTTTACATGTTTAAGTTTATTTAAGCTTTCTATTTTAATTGCACCTATCCGTTTAATTCTTTGCCTTCTATTGTTATTTAAAAGGTTTGTCTGGTAGAAATTGCTCAGAGCAATAAGGCCACCTTTTGCTTTTTTTTCTGACTCCTGTAAAATACTGTTTTATTGTGGAATAAAGAGTTTTATTATTATTATTATTATTATATGCTTTCGTATAAAATCTTTTACTTTTAGGCCATAGCTTCTCTGTTTAATTTGGACTATACCTATATGTTTTAAAAGATTGCAAAGTGCTTAAAAGCAATATTTTCGGTTACGGACCTGTTACCATCACATCCGGTGGAGACATTAAGAATTTAATTATAAGTATTAAAACGGAACTTTATTACTGAGAATTTAAATAATATGTTGTTATTTAAAAAAATATACAAATTCTTGCAGATTGGACCGAAAATACCTCAATAACATCATGTCATGACATATACCATGTTGAATTTTGTATTGAAAAAAACGGTGATCACTTCAAACATCTACTAAAATAATTTATAACTATGTAAAATCAAAGCATTTTATTCATTTAAGACATAGAGCCATTTACAGCTTAAGACCTACACAATCGATATATAATTAGAAAAAGTGTAAGTTTATTTTTTTCAACACAACTGGGTTCGATTCCCTAGCTGGGAACAGTTTTTTTTCAAATGTATGAATGCAGTTTTTCTCTTTATCAAAATTGATGACATGGTTCCTAAGAAGAAATCTTCGTATGTCTTATAGTTTTAGACTATCCCATACTGACCGGTTTGAATGAGCCACCCTGTATATCTATACTAATATTATAAAGAGGAAAACTTTGTTTGGATGTGTCGAATAGGCTCAAAAACTACTGCACCGATTTAAAAAAATCTTTCACCATTCGAAAGCTAAATTATCCACGAGTAACATAGGCTTTATTTTATTTTGGAAAAAAAAGGGTGCCGTAAGATATTTGGGTTTTTCGGACACAAGGTGTAAAAAATCAACCAGAAAAGTTACTTTTGGAATAGAGGTAGTCCAGGGAAGAAGAAAATACGATAATTTTATTGCGGGAAACAGCCTCATTCCCACGGGAAAAACTATTTAGTCGCGGGTGAAACTGCAGGGCGGAAAGCTAGTCTTCTATACTTATAAAATAACAAGTCCTGACCAATTGATTCATCATCGCCTTGCGAAAACTATTAAAGTTAGGGTTATGGAATTTGTAATATTATCGAGGTACGGAACTTTACACTTCCCAAGGTTACACTTCCTTAGTGGGTAGTGTAACCTTCGGAAGTGGAAAGTTCCGTACCTAAAAGGTAAAAACGGGACCCTTTACTAAGCTTTCGCTGTTTTCCGTCTGTCTGTCACCAGGCTGTATCTCATAAGCCGTAATAGCTGAAAAGCTGTAATTTTTACAAATTATATAGGTATTTCCGTTGCTACTTTAACAATAAATACCAAAAATAAAAAATTAAGGGGGTTAACGTACAAAAAACGTAATTTTTGCCGTTTTTTTTATCACTACTTAGGTACATAGTATAATATAGAGTCGCTTTCTCTGTCCCTATGTCCCTGGTATGCTTAAATCTTCAAAAGTACAAAACGGATTTTGATGCGGTTTTTTTAAATAGATAGAGTGATTCAAGAGGAAGGTTTACACGTATAATAATAATAGCACAGGTTAGGTTTTACTCCGAATTAAACGCGTGTGAAGCCGCGCGGGGAAAAGCTAGTGCCTACCTAGATCCTAATATTCGGAGTCCAACTCGCACTTGGTAAATGGCTTTTAAGATACGTAATCACTTAAAGTGATTCAAATTATTTAAGTCAAATTTTATCATATTCTAATTTTAAAGACCTCGCGTAACCTAAATTGTGGAAAATAACGAAAATTCAAACAGACAGATAGCGGCATTCATAAACATAATATTTTTGAAAAAATAAACGAATTAAGTAAGTCGGTATATTAAAAAAAGTACGTAACAAATATGTGTTTACCTTTAGGTGCTTCCTATTTATTTATACTCGTTTTAAATGTCGTGGTTTTCTTTGGCGCCTTTCATGCATTTTATACTGTGCCTACCTAGGTACTTTCCCCTTTTTCAGGTAAAATGAATTTTACGAATACTAAGTAGGTACATATATTTTTAGTAATAAAAAATATATACCTAGTTTGTATTTAATAAACAGAAACACATTATTTATAACCTGTTTATATAGCCCATTCTAAGAGTGTTCGAATTTAGTTTTTTTTGTTGAAAAGTTAATGACCTGAATTTTATAAAATATATTAAAATATACAATTTAATAAAAAACTTAAATATAAAATTTGGCTGCTACTTTACTTTCCACTTTCCTAGACCCATTAATCAAAAAATACGAACTGAAAATTGTGTTCAATGTTCCAACTACCTACGTAGGGTTGCCAAAACTCTACCTAATGTCCTCTCAAATGGATAAAACTACCAGAAGGACAGAAAAATACCAAAGGAGAGAGATACAGTGGTACAAAAAGGAGAATAGACGTTTTTTTATTTAACTTTAAGTCCAATATTAGGAACTAGCTTTCCGCCCTGCAGTTTCACCCGCAACAAAATGGTTTTTCCCGTGAGAATGAGGCTTTTTCCCGCAGCAAAATTATCATATTTCCTTCTTCCCTAGGTGTCGAACTATCTCTATTCCAAAATCCAGACAATCGGTTAAGCCGTTTTTACGTGAAGCGAACATACAGACAGACGGACAGACAGACTTACACATTTTCAATTAAATAAATTCGGAGGAGTAAGCGAACAAACATGCAAACAGACAGAACTGGCGACTTGGATTAATACTATATAATGATAGTAGGGATAGACCTACAAAAAAAGCCCTTCGCAGTACTTATATATATCTTAAGTGAAAGCCATGTTAGCCTATACTGCAGCAGCTACCTATATGCCTGTAATAGGGGCGCTGCAGTGCTTTACAATATTATTACGTTGTTATAAAGGGTTTCCACGCGAACGAAGGCAGCCTCTAGTTTCACCATAACTTTAAACCCAAACGTCCAATTTTAATCATTCAAAGACTAAATATTATCTACATAAACTGTACTTAGTGATGAAATAATTAATTTTGATAAGGATTAATAGCATGAGTAAAATGAACGCGTTTAAATGTAGTCCAAAAAAAATTCAAGATTTTTAAATAAAATAAAGGTTGTTGTTTGTTGTGCCTCACTCGACATAGATAGGTAAGTATTGTGTGTCGCGGACTTTTTTGTAGATTTGTATAAGATGTACAATTAATTAGAGCATTTTATGGTTAATCTTTTATAGTTAAGTTAAGTTAAGTGGCAGCGTACGCCAAATAAGTAACTTTTCTGGTTGATTTTTACACCTCGTGTCCGAAAAACCCAAATATCTTACGGAACCCTATTTTTTCCAAAATGAAATAAAGCCTATGTTACTCGTGGATAATGTAGCTTTCGAATAGTGAAAAGAATTTTTAAAATCGGTCCAGTAGTTTTTGAGCCTATTCGACACAACCAAACAAAGTTGTTCTCTTTATAATATTAGTATAGAGTATAGATAATGGAAACTATAGCCTGTTAAATGATCTAGGTCGACTTAACCTGTAAGTGTAGATATAGGTACTATTACGTTTTCATATAATTGTCTTATTAATTCTATATTTTTTATATGACTAAGTACCTATACATATACAGGGTCTGTCGTAATGAATGGATAACCCGTTACCTACAGTTGATCCGGATGTGAGGCTATAAGAAAATGGTGTTTTCTTGCCAGGGTTGTCAACCATAAGAAAATGGCGTAGACTTTTAAACTTTTTTATAAATTTCGCTATTTTTTTCATTTATTCCGCTGCCATTTCTTCAAATTTTGATGTATTTGTATAATTCTTTTAGTATTATACTGCTGAAGACGTGTATTATGTAATTTAAATACAATTTTAGGTGTTATTCACGTTGAACATTATCAAAATACTCATTTTAAGAAAAATATTTCCATTTTTTTTTCTTTATGTCAACTTTTGATCATCTCCTGTGGAAAAAAAAAGTATGACGTTATAGCTGCCCATGATCTCAATAAATTGTCTAGTATGTGTAGATTCTAAAAAGGTATAACGATGTGTACTTTACAAGCAACATTAAGTTACAGGAGCGAGAACACTAATCAAGGTCGGAATTTTTATTTTTCATGTTATGTTATAAATGGTTGTAAAACTTCGTCATAATGATTTTATTCTATCAAGATACTTTGCACAAACACTATCGGGCCACTAATAGGATATTCAGAAGAAAACCCGGTTGTTTTTGGGAAAAAAATAACATTACTTCACGATAATAATGTAATGAAAATGTACAAATGAAAATTGTTGTGCTCTAATAGTTACATGCGACAAACATGTTGCGACAAGTTTATTCGAAATTGAAACGGATTTTAAAAATCGAACAAAGACCGCATTACAAAGAAAAGTGGAAAAAATTAGAAGGAAATCGTCCTTCCATAAATGCATTGTGCACTTTAATGAACACACGGTAATCAGGATGTCGCACATTTGGATATCTTACACGATAAACACTAGAAGCTCTATTTTTGCTGCCATTACATACACCGTAAATGTAATGCATGTTCGCGTATTCGGCCGGCGTATACTGTTGCGGCATGATACACAAACTACACAAAAACTTTTCCAAAACAACAAGTTCAATCGATAGCACAACACAATGTCCGTAAATGTGAGCAAAGTCATCAGTATCACCACGTTATCAAGTCCAAATCACAAGGAAAATCATAGTCAAATATTAGAAAGCAGTAACAAATTGACGAAAATAGTGGCCCCGATTCTCAAAACACTCTCTAAAACTAAATTAAAAATATCGCTGTCACTTTCTCATGCTTCGTATTAGAACAAGACAGGTACATTGGTCTCACTAAATTTAGTCCACATCATTGTGAAATTGAACGAAATGCGCTGAGGACTAGCCTAAAATTGCCTTCGCCGTGTCATATTGCACGTACATTTTAGTTTGACAGGACTAAAATGATTACCTGTCTCTGTCTTATTGATGTGTAAGTGACAGCGATAGTTTTAGTTTAGTTTAGAGAGTGTTTTCAGAATCGGGGCCAATGTGAACAAAAGGACATGCGATGGTCAAAATCACACTGATGTGATGAGTACCCTTTTCTTTGTAATGCGGTCTTGTTCGATTTTTAAAATCCTTTTTTAATTTCGAATAAACTTGTCGCAACATGTTTGTCGCATGTAACTATTAGAGCACAACAATTTTCATTTGTACATTTTCATTACATTATTATCGTGAAGTAATGTTATTTTTTTTCCAAAAACAACCGGGTTTTCTTCTGAATATCCTATTAGTGGCCCGATAGTGTTTGTGCAAAGTATCTTGATAGAATAAAATCATTATGACGAAGTTTTACAACCATTTATAACATAACATGAAAAATAAAAATTCCGACCTTGATTAGTGTTCTCGCTCCTGTAACTTAATGTTGCTTGTAAAGTACACATCGTTATACCTTTTTAGAATCTACACATACTAGACAATTTATTGAGATCATGGGCAGCTATAACGTCATACTTTTTTTTTCCACAGGAGATGATCAAAAGTTGACATAAAGAAAAAAAATTGGAAATATTTTTCTTAAAATGAGTATTTTGATAATGTTCAACGTGAATAACACCTAAAATTGTATTTAAATTACATAATACACGTCTTCAGCAGTATAATACTAAAAGAATTATACAAATACATCAAAATTTGAAGAAATGGCAGCGGAATAAATGAAAAAAATAGCGAAATTTATAAAAAAGTTTAAAAGTCTACGCCATTTTCTTATGGTTGACAACCCTGGCAAGAAAACACCATTTTCTTATAGCCTGACATCCGGATCAACTGTAGGTAACGGGTTATCCATTCATTACGACAGACCCTGTATATCACAACTTCTTAGATTTATGCGATCATTATTACTTGAAATTTAACTCACTGGTAGACTATCTACCCGTGACCACGGCATTTGTAAAAATGTCTAAACGTCGGAAAATAAAATTATAAACAATTAAAAACCCGTTAAAATGAGTTTAATTTCAAGTATATACCTACCTATCAACCTAACTTTTCTTAACTTTAGTAAGCTATCTTTACGCCCGCATTCGTAAACTCGCAACCATAGAACAACTAATCATTTGATAAACATGTCATTTAGCTAACATATTATTTTAAAAGTAACCATTTCAAAAACTACTCAATTTCCAAATGTTTTACTTCACAAATTGTTAAAATGTTAAAGTAACGTTCCAAAAATATTTATTTGACAAGTACTTATCTATCTATTACGTTAATAAAATGTTTTATTTTGTAAAATGACAGGAGATTAAGTACCTAACTGTTACTTGATAAATCTTCGGCACATTTTCGAATCACATTTGAAATTGCAGTTCGACCATTATTGCATTAAGGGATGAGATAAAATTCAATGATTCCGTAACAAATTTCTGTTTATTATCAATAATTTGATTATAATCAATGTTTTTTCTAATATGAACACATTTATTAATTCCAATAGATTTTCAGTGGCACAAAACCTCTTTGTTGTTTAAAAAAAACTGTATAAACCGATCAAATTGAAAATGCTCTGTTTACTAGCATATAATTTGCAGTAAGGCACTACCTTAACTTTGTAGGGATCGTTATATTATGCACTAGTGTGTAATATTATAATACACGAGTGTTTAATAGGTCGGTTTACTGCCCTAAAAACGATTTAATACGGCTCACTTTCTGAGCAAGTGTGTTGAAAAATTGATTACAAAATAATTGTAGGTGGCTGCTTGGCGCGTGAAAAAAAAATAGGTACTATTTTCACACGATATTTGAGCTACCTATAGTTGTTTTGTTAATTAACATAGTTATAAAAAGATTAGTTAGCAAAACAATGTTTTGTTGTAATGAAGGTTTATCATTTGATGGTGGTCTAAAAAGTTATTTAAAAAATAAAATGTTTGTCAAATAAAAATAAAATATCACATAAAAATTTATATAACGCTGTATGTAAAATGATTGTTTTGTCATACGTTTTTTGTCTAATGATAGGTCAGGGACCATTTGAGTAAGTCGTTTAACGGGTTTCTGTAAGGGTATTTTGAAGAAATTATTGTAAAACCCTCTTGAATATAGTTACCCTGCCGAACGACTTAAAAATAACATAGGATACCGTAAAAAGTATGTAGTATCGTAGCCTTAACAGTCTAAGCAATATGTGCTTTTTGACGAACTTTTTTTCAGTATGCACGGAAAATTATAAATGATCAATGAATTCATTTGGTTCATGATTGGACTAGATTATTAAAAAACAAACTTCTACTGGAAAATTATACATTTGCAAATATCTCAAAATTCAATAAGGCTTACCTATAATAATTTGAATGCAATAAAAAAGAAGAAATTTGCAACAGTTTTCGGAACTCTTACATTTATATTTCAACCAGAGAAGTGGAACACAGCTGGAAGTCGGTTATTAATTACCCTTGCTTAAAATATACCTATATTTCTTATTTTAAATAAGTGACGAGTTTAATAAATTGGTACTTACTTACATTTGTTTGTAAACTTCTCATCGTGAGTTTAATATGAAATACAATAAAAAACAATATGTATCTAAAAAGTAGGTAGATGTTAAGGTTTCAAGTGAAAAAAAACTATCTTTAATTTAAAATACCAAACCACAAACTCAAATGTTGACCCTAAGTTTAAACTCATTGGAAATTCATAAGGTAAAAAAAACTGGTAAGTAGGTACCTACTTACCTAATAAAAAAATTAAGAATCAGAATCTAAAACATCTGCAATTTTTTTTTGCACCCGAAGGACTACCTACTCACAGTACCTACTTAATACTCATAGTACTGTGAGGTCCCGAGCTAAACCCCACATTACCTACTTTAAGTAAGTAAGTTTCGTAAACAAAATTAAAAAATATATAAATAGGAGTACTATTTTTAGATATTAATCATAGGAAGTATATGCATGCACTTTTCACTTACAAAAAGCAGCAAGTCCTGCTCCAAACGCCAGCTGTTGTTGCGGCAACAGCATCGGCCGGCTGTACATCGGCAGCGGCTGCGCCGGAGCCCACATCGGCGCCCGAGCACCGCTCTCATCCCTCCCAGTCTCCTCCACCTCTATATCAGACGAACTCTCACTTTCAACCTCATCCTCTAAAACCTCTTTGGTCTCCGAACTCTTTGGCTCCTCGAGATGGCCGTAAATACGCGCGAAAAACTTCCGCGGTGATGACGGACGCGGCAGCCGCGGTGTCTCGGATTCTACGCCTTCATTTGTTTTTTTATTCATTTTGCATTTGGAACATTTTAATATTTGAAAGTTTCCCGCACAATTAAGTGTTGTAGCTCCGGTAGGCTTGTATTGTTAGCGCGAATGACACGTGGATAAGTGACGGGCGTCAGGTGCAGGCACCATCCCTTGCTCAGACTCCGCCCCTTCCCGTCTCATCCCCCTACAAGTAACGGGGTATAACGGGAATCCTCCAATAGGAACAGTGATAGCACAAATACTGTAGCGAGAGGCGGGCAATCGGATAAAGTATGAAAAGTTAGTTGATTGTTGTACAGTAAATGTTTTTGGCTTAAATAGTGTACCTACCAAGGTGTTTTTTTTTTTTTTTTTTTTTTTTTTTTTTATTTAATATAGGTAGCAAACGATGATAAAATTTCCTACAAATAAAATTAATCACCATTTATAATTTAAATAGTGCTGTTCAATTAATTTATACTTTTTTGTCAATATTGATTGTATGATAATATGAATCATCTTAAGTAATCTTTAGAATCTTAATCTTTAGACTACCCAAAGCTGGATTAAGGTATCGCATGTAGTCAAACTAATGGCAGTGTTCTTAACCGTAATCCATGGTTTTAATGAAGTTTTCCTGATTTTTAAAATGATTATTTTGGTATTTCTAGGTTTTTGACGTTATTGTTTTACCTATAAACGTATTTTTATATTTGTGAAAATACATAACTTATGATTATACCTACACAATACTTAATATAAATTGTAGGTAGGTACTCCCTACAGTAAGTTGAACGGATAGTTTCATTCGTTAAAACTTTAATACGTTGTAAGTATTATTATTGTATTTATTAGATATTAATGAAAATTATAAGACCAAAGTAGTTACCTACTAATTGAAGCTTCTGTTTTTTTTGGTAAAAAAAAGTATAATGATGATGTGTGTCTGGAAAATAAATAAATACCGAGAAATGGGCTTTGCTACTATTGAACCTTGCCCTACCTACTTTTTGTAAAAAAAGTTTAACGTCATCTATTTGACAAACATTACCCACAAGCATGTGCTATAACACAATGTTGTTCTAAAATATTTTTCATAACTTTTACGTGCTTTTTCCCAGTTTGTGCACAATGCAGACAAGTGCACCTGTGATAACAGTGTTCCTTATTTTATCGTGTTTAACCTTCAACTATACATTTCCCCTACATAGAGATCCTAGCGTGGACGATAACCTTTACTTAAACGGTGAGTCTCTCCTGATGAACTTTACCACAAGAAGCTTCTTGGCTTACTTGGCAACTTTCTTTCTTAATAATGAATATCTTGCAAGCGGGCGTATTCAGACCATGTTTGTTCAATAAATAGGCAACATTTTAAAAAATGCTAAGCCCTCACTCTGGTTTACCTATAAAGTACCTACCTACCTACATGTCTAATAAACTATTTTTTGCCAAAGGAACCCAAAGCCATATCGGCAATGTCGTCGATAGGACCAAGAAAATGGCGGTAAATGTGTTCAAGAGATTCAAAACCAACACTCCCGAAGAACTTAAAGAATTAAACGGGAATATAAAAGAAAAAATAAGTGTAGCCTCCCACAAAACGAACGAAAAGTTACCTATGAATGACTTCAGACAATTTGAACAACTAGTTATTATGAAGAAGTATCCTTACTTAGATCTGAAAGAGTTTGAAGCCAGATATACTCTATCACCTGAACACGCAAGGCATAACCAGAAACTTTACTCCGGTTCTAACTTTGGAAGCGATCCAGGCATTTGTGAAGGTCATGTTGCAGAAGCCGATGTTCCTAGTGTAGAAGTCAGCAACAGAGGACTATCAGGCTTTGCTATACCCAAAATGGGAGAGAAGAAATACGGTCCAGAGCTAGTCGATAATCGATCTGTTCAAATGAACCTAGCTCGACCAAAACCAAATAACACCATCAACACAGTGCTGCGGAGCCTAAAGAGCGATGTCTCGGAATATTTGCAAGACAAGGGATTTACTACCAAAATTGATTAGTGATAATTTTGTTAACAGCAAGATGTAAGGAACGAACTATTAACGTTCATACCTAGTGTTTAGTGACCATTATCTAATGTTATCTAATAATATTGAAAGTTGAATTGAGTTCAGTTTTTAATTACTTTGGTAAGTCGGTATACCTATACTTAGGTATTTAAAAACCTTTTGTTTGTAGTGGACACAAATAATTCTGAAACGTCGACCTATAGGACCTACGATTCCTAGGTATACGATTTTTGCGGCCGTGTGATAAGTTTAGGTAATGGACTAATGCCCGATCCCAATACCGAATTTCCGATTCGAGAGTAGAGGCAATGATATCGCACGCACATGATCTTTCGATTGATCTCCTCTCCGAACAACGAACTGCAAACTCTGTCAGCTTTGAGTAATTAGCCATAGAGATGACAAGAGCTAACTCAGAAGAACATATTTTTCAGGCACTTTTAATGGGGGGTGAAGAACGTAAGTAGTGTGCTAAATTAATTAAAGTTTTAAAATTGTAATAGACTCGGAGATATGAAGGAAATTACTAAACTCCAGAGCACATTTTTATAGCACCTTCAGGGAGGGACGAGATTTCCGGGAATAGTAAATTACAATTATAAATACACAACAACTAAAATGTTTTTATATCGAATAAAATATCGTTTTTATAAACTATTCATTTTACTAGGATATATTTATCAACATTGTTCAACTTCAAAAATCTACACCTCCCACTGAATTACGAACGCAACCCTGCATTGACATTGACGTGTTACGCTATCAACGTCAACACGCCGTCCCGTCCCTTCACTTTTGTTGGCTATTTATTTATCAAAAAATAAAAACACAAAGTATATTTTGTTTTTATTTGTTTTGTAATCGCTGCCAAGGTCAGTTAATTTTGCCAAAATAAATTTTAATAATTTTCAAGTGCTCGGTTAATAAAATCACCTTTGCAACATCTCTAATAATTTAGTCTCAAGTGCGAGTTGATTGACTGGTCTGGCTCTTTAATCAAATTGATAACCTATCGCTTTTGTAATGGAACTGCAATGCAAAGTTCAGAATTACGATTGGGGAAAGTTGGGACAAGATAGTGTGGTGGCTAAGCTTTTGTCAAGTGCAGATTCAAATGTAGAGATTGAACAAGAGAAGCCCTATGCTGAGCTCTGGATGGGAACGCACCCTAATGGACCATCAATGATTATAGAAAGAGGTATTCTTCTATCGGAATATCTTAAGGATAATGTGGATGCCATAGGTCCAGTGGTCAGAAAACATTTTGGAGTTACAGTGCCATTTTTATTAAAAGTTCTATCTATTAGGAAAGCTTTGTCTATTCAAGCACATCCTAACAAGGTAATTTATTAATAATTCTGTTATTATTTTGGTATTCTCAATTGCCTTTGTGTAATTGATTCTTTTTTTTATTTTAGGAACATGCAGAAGAGTTGCACAAGCTTTTTCCTGAGATGTACAAAGACCCAAACCACAAACCAGAGCTAGCTATTGCTGTGACACGGTTTGAAGCTCTATGTGGATTTAGACCATTGAATGACATAAAAAACTTTTTAAACCGTAAGAATATTGCTTTTTCTTACATCTTCTCTCATTTCAGATTTTTATTTCATATTGTTTTTGTCTCATTTGCAGAGTTACCAGAACTGACAAAAATTCTACCTCAAGCAGAAGTGAAAAGTTTACTAGATGGTAATGATTCATCACTTATAAAACCTGTGTTCCATTCCTTGATGAACACTGACAAGGGTGCTATTTCAGGAGCACTACAATCCTTAATTAATAGATTGGAATTGGAAGGTAAGAAAAACTTTAACAAATATTATAAAAACATCATTATCCATCACCACTGTAACTAAAATTGAAAGCCATGGGAAAAACATTGCACATAATAATTACTGATAAACTGAATTAATATTGCAATAGTATCCTTAAAACATGGTATATAATCTATATTTCTAATACTTTTCAGATAAGTCAGTAAAGTCTTCCCTTCTTTACCCTTTGATCAAATGTCTTCATTCTGACTTTCCTGGTGATGTTGGTTGTTTTGCTCCATATCTGTTGAACTATTTGGAGCTCAGGCCTGGACAAGCTATTTTCTTGAATGCAAATCTACCACACGCTTATTTGAGTGGTGGTAAGTAATTAATTATAAATAAGTTTACTTTACATCTCTCTATCAAAATTGAGATTAAGTTTAGGTTTTTGTACAGTATTTTATTGACAAATGTTTTCTTTATGTGTTAGATTGTATAGAATGCATGGCATGCTCGGACAATGTTGTGAGAGCAGGGCTCACACCAAAACATATTGATGTTCCTACTCTCGTAGAAATGTTAGATTATAAATGCTACACAAAAGAGGAGTTACTTTTTAACCCAGAACTTGAGGATGAAAACAGTTGCATCTGGAGACCACCAGTGCCTGACTTTGCAGTAGTTAAAATAAAGGTAAACATCATTTACATAATAAGAGAGCTAGTCAACTAACAGAAGTTCATTTGTAAAAAGCTATTTTTATTTTGACTGTTTGGTATTTAGGAGAAAAAGATTTTATCAGTGGTGTTGGCATTGGCAGTTTTACTTTTAATAATTTCTGGAACATAATGTATTTTTAAGAAAATTGTGATTTAGCAACTTAATACATTAATCTATGAAAACAGTATGTACTCCCTACAAATATTTCTTTATATAGTACTATATTAGTAAGTAGAATTTTACACAGCAAGAGGTAGAGCTATTAACTTTTCATAATTTAATTGTGTGCCTCCACTCACTATCCGAGAAGGACTTCGCCCACCCACTGGGATGTATATAGACTCTTATTATTGATTAGCTGTTTCTTTAAGTAATTATCCCATTCTAGGTTGAAAGCGGTGACTTCTACAATACCACAATCCGTGCTAGTCCAAGCATACTCTTTGTCCTCTCCGGTAAAGGTGATCTCTGTGATACGGAGCCTATAAAAGCTCGCCCCGGAACTGTAGTGTTCCTGAAGGCAAGCCGACAATTGACTATTACTCCGGAAGAGGGGAATCATTTAGAAGTGTACCAAGCTATATGCAATGTACAGTAGTAAATATTGAAGTTGATATGCAAGAGTCTTTAATATTGTGGACGGAGATAAGAGCTATCATGAAATATGTAGTCATAAATGAACATGAATATGTCATAAAATAGATAGGTAAAATCATTTTTAAGTGTGTAATTTTTTATATTTTTTATGTAAGAGTAAGCCATACTTTTTATTCCATCAACATGTAACAGAATTACAGTAGTATTGATAATAATAGCAATAAATGTCAAAACAAGTTGTATATTTTGATAAATAAATTACTTTAGTCTAATTCAATTAATCAATATATCAAATTATGTTTTTATTATGAGCTACACAATTTTATGTGGCTCTTGTATTTTATCTAAAATGTTAACTCAAAATAATTTTCATTTACTTTTTTTTAGATTTAACTATAAGTCCTGATGACACATTTTTAAACAATATCTTTTATCATGTGATATTTAGGATAAATATATTTTGAATTGTAATCTATAGTTGATTATTTCAAATTAGGTTTACAAGTTCCTAAAGTGCCTTGCCATATACATTATGTATAGCAAAACAAATATATGAAGAAGGTTGATACCTACATAAATAAAAATATATTACGTAAAATGCTTGTTTTATTATTTCGCGTGGGATTAAATGAAATATAGAGAGTGTCGATTACGTATTCCGACAACAACTAAATTATTCGCAATCACGTAATAATCGAATCAAAACAAACAATTTAGTCAAATTGATTTGCAATTCGCTTCATTTGTTTAAATTATTGCGCGGCGGTTATATAACGCGGCGACCAAGCGAAATCAATTTTTTTCCGTGGTTTATATTAATAGTAGGTAACTTTAAGAGGGGAATGTATCCACCAGAAATTTAAACAAGGGTGAGTATTAGAGAATCTTTATTTGCTATTGCAGTGGAACAATCGGCTAACGCCGGAGCCCAATATCGAATCTTCGTAATTTCTCATTCCCCTATTACACACAAAGTAGGTACCTACGTATAGTTTGGCTTTTCTAGCTAAATTAAAACTTATTTCTCGAGAACTTTTTTGATAGATTTTTGCCCTTCACTGACATTGGTACCTGTAAAACATCGCTTCGTTTCGGTTCAGTAGAACCCTTTGAGTATTTAGCCAAATTAGTTATAAACTCAAAGAGTAGAAGCACAATCCCAGAAAGCGTTAGTAACCTAGCCCTTAACTTAACCTTATGATTTCGAAAGAATAATTTCGTTACTAACTTATTCTACAGTAGGTACCTTAATAATTCGCTAGGGATAAAAGTCATGAATACCAATCTATAAGAGGTTTGGAAATGAAATTGCAATCTGTCAAAATCGAGTAAGTAGGTAGGTACTTAGTGATTGGACCACAGTTTGCAATTTTCCGCACAATCGAAATTGACGTCTTGCTGTCAATTTTACGGTATTTTAGGTAGTTACTCAACTAACTGCAGCTATAATAACTAAATGAGCGAGCGCCGGCGAAAATGATATTGGTAACGATACCTATCGATATAGTAAAGTACACAAAGGTTAAAGTGTTTTACCAATTAGGCTCTTATTATCGAAGATTGGTTCACAATTTCTCATTACGAAAAATAATGTAGGTATGATATATTCGGTAAATAGAATGGAAGATAAACAGAAATTAAAGCCTAATCGAAGAAGTTTAGATTTTTATTAGGAAGGTAGGATAGTTTTGATTCCCGTTAATTATAACTTTGATATCGATTACAAAAAAACGTGACTCGATAGATAAACTACTGTTTTGGTAGTAACTTAAGAATATTGTGTGCCATCAGTTATCCAAGACTCCATACCGATCTCCTCATTTTCAAGCACATTTTCATCTAGTGTCAGAGATCTGGAAAGGCCTTTAACGTGATTCCTATAGGAAAATGGCAACCTTACCATCACCAAGCCTAGAACTGACCAACACCAACCTTTTAAAATATAGGTAGGTTTCTAGGTGTCATAGCACTCACAGTTAGAAATGTGCCTAAAGAGGACTTGATTTATCTTTTCCTATATATAAAACGTTATCATTCCATATTTAGATCGTGTTGGAAAGATATTAAATTGTAAAATAACAAGCTATATTCTCAATCATGCAATTAACTAAATTACTCTAAGATATATGGTTGTCGTAGAAGACCAACTTAATTTATTTACAACGTTATTATGTAAGTAATCGTTGATCGTTTTATGATCTAAATCAGAGCATTCGTGGAGATCGTTAGTTATATATTTCTCAATTATACCATTGCCAATTATTTCCTATACCTAGTAACATTACACATTTATGAAAATGCTATTTAAAGTCGATCATAGAATAAAGATCACGTTGGTAACAAAATTTAATAAGTACATAATTTTTAATTAAACAGAAATATTTTCAAGAATAAATATTTCGGTTTAGTAACCTTGTGTATTGCAGCATCTTAATATACCTGTTTTAATTAGTTTACTTTTCGTTAAATACTTGACTACGAAATTTGCTCAAACTACCCATATCAAAGTTCTTAATGTAATTAAAAAACAAAACCAAGAACAGTAAGTTGTAATTTTATGATTTCGCTATTTATGTAGAGCAAATCGGCAGTTTGAGATTCCACATGCAAGTTGCCACTCTACACTCATGTTTGGTTTAATTTGAGTAGGTAACTATGGACTTAATGCTATCATAACGATTGAAGCTATAGTAGTTATCTTATTTTGCCTTAACTAAGTAAAGACTTTAAGCTATTATACTTAAAAATACATGTCAGTTAGATTTAACTTTGAGTACGAAATAAGTAGAGACCATATAGTTTCTTGCAACACCCTAAAAGTACCAACTCAGCAAGTCCCATATATAATTACTTCACTATATTTTAAGCTCTGAAATATATTTTTTAAATCAAGAGTAAGTATTTGAATATATTGCCCTCCATATTTTCTTTAAGATCTAAGTTATTGATTTAAAAAAATTATGACAATATAAATTATTATAATGTAATGATCAAATTTTGAATACATTTCGACTTTGTAAACACTCATGACCATTCAAATTCGTACTTCCGAACTGGCATATTATTTTTCTTCACGAATATTGACTGCAGTGCAACATAAGTTATTACTATATGCTTACGACCAACCCAACTTTACCCTACCTATTTCTTAACGTTGTCGAAATAAATTACATTGTAACAACTAGAGCTTTTTGCCTTCAGGTAGCAAGAAATTATAGACCTATAAATAAGACCTAGACAGGTGAGATACCTCTGTATATTCTGTATAATTTAAACGTTTTCGTTTCGAACATACTTATTTGCTTATGTACTAGATATATGGTAAAACAATAATCCAAATGTGAACTAAGATATGTTAACAAGGAGTAAACGTATGTTGACTATATATCTATTACAATATCTTAAAATTATGTTGATAAAGTAAGAATGTACCTATGGAGTAGGTACTTAACTATTTACGTACAATATAAATAGTAAATTTATGATAAATCCGCATTTTTCATAAAAATCCGCATTGTAATTGGTTTCTACCTAATAATGCAAACTAAAAGGAAAAACATAACATCCGTCTTACTTATATATTTCTACCTACTAACTGCATAGTTTTGAAGATAGGTAACTATCGGTTAGTTTTCGTATAAAAATCAGCCAACCATTATACATTTGGGTCTGCTTCGTTGCCTTAGACCTTGCTCTACAATTTCCAAAATCACGTGAGTATCTACGTATTTACGAGCCTATAAACGTATTATTTAGTTACTTAAAATAACAAACTAATGCATAAGGAACGTACTTCATCAATCAACGTCTTACATTGCTGGGGGCATACAATTCTACACACGTTTTCAGCGAGGGTATCGTGGCTGCAATCTACTACGATTTCGCAATTATTGTACAGTTGGCCTGTGTGGTTGTTCAGTAATAATTTAGTAATCTATATTCACTTTAAGTAGAACGGCTTTATGTTAGAGCCTTAAATAGATCAGAAAAATTAAAAGGTATTATTGTTATTGAGCATTTTGGTTTAATTTAAACAATAAGAAACTAAGGTTATCTGATAGATAAACAAGAAATTTAAAGAAATCAGTTCACGACGGTGTACCAAATATGATTAGGTAAAGGATAGTTATTAATATTGCTAAAAAGATTAAATAAAAAACTTTTAGAAGCAAAAATTTTGACGATTTTAAGGAGTCTCATACATATAAATTACATAATATAGCTTTTTAATTTATTGGTTTAAGCTTTAGTACTAACTATTTCTAAAACTTTGATGACGCAAATTCATCTGAAGCAGTATTTAATTGAAACAGTGTAAATCAATGTTACTCTTGGTTATTAATTTTCAAGGCCAAGCAAATTATCGTAAAATAATATAAACTGCATCCTGTTTAATCTTTAAGCAATTTAATATTTAAACTACTATTATAATAAATTATAGGTAGGTAAGTATCGCAACTTGATCAATATAATGTTACGTTTTCAATGTTGCTATTAGTTAAAAGCTTAGCTTTGCTTTAATTCTCAATAAGTAAGACGTAGAGTAACTCGAGCCATTTTCATTTTCAGCCTGATTTAGGAGTATCAACAAAGTTCCGGATTTTGACAAAAGACGCCTGCACATTAATATCTAGTATCTATGTTACGGCTAATACCCGAAGTGCGGCTACACCTAGTTTTAGCCGGTTAGAACATCAATAGGTTAGGTTAGTTAGGTTACTTTTTTGATACCACCCAGAAAAAGGAGTCCCGCGTAACGGGACTCCGTCGACCCATGATTTAAGCCAGTTTTTATATACATAGGTATATATATTTTTTTACAGTTTTCCATATAAAAAACACTTCTAACCGGCTAAAACTAGGTGTAGCCGCAATTCGGGTATTAGACGTAACATCTACACGATTAGTTTTTACCTACTAAAATGTAGCTATCAACAAATAACATGCTAGTTTGTCGCTTTGTTCGTAGCTCACTTCTCGGAAAAATGTGGTTGCATTTATACTTATGTTTTTTTCTATATATAGCTATTTCAGTACCTTTTAACATCCATATACCAACTTAAAACATATAAACTTATATATTTCAGACAGGACATTAAGTTATCCTTTCACTTTCAACAGCTACTGTCCAACACCCACGCTAGCCTACTATTATACCCACCGAGTACCTACTGCAAGCTATTGAGAAATTACATCTTTTTGAAGCCGACCCCCAATGTCATCGTGATATTTAATCATATCGAATAACTCAGTCAAGGCTGGCTATTGAATTGAGATCGACAAATGAAATAGATGAGGCGGCAATCAGCTCGAGTGAGTCAATGAGTTATCGAGACCAGCATCGACCCTGGACATGATCAGGCGCAAGATACTCGGACACATATTTGACAGGTCAAATTGTAAGCTGACACTGATCTTATCGCAAAAGACTGAATGAATGTGGCTTGAAGCACGTTTAAGAGTCAACGTGGAGTAGGTAAGTGTCAAATCTGGTTCAGGCTGTTGATTGGCCCCTTGATGTCCTTTACAGCGCTGGAAAACGAGCTTTTAAGCAAGCGAGCAGCGAGAACTTTTTAAAGAAAAAAAAGATTACATAGTTAGAAAAATTGAGTTTACTTATATCAGTTTAAAAATGTACAACGCGTCATTGTTAAAGTCTTCGGTGCTTTAGAAGTAGGCAAATCGTTTTAATCGATCTTATCTACGAAGTTTAGAAAACCACTTCATCTTAGAAGTGTCGATAACAAGTTTACAAGCCGCAGGCGACGTTACCTAAACATATTAACCACAAATCTATTAGGTCACTCAAAAAACATATTATTTTTTATTACCCAAATTGCATCAAATCTAAATACAAGCATATCCAATTAAATCGTTTGAATCTACATACAGATAGAATGACGCAAACTAGTTTATAGTTTTACTAATTTATCACGTATGCTTCTAACACGGCAATAAATAAATAAACTTTTATGTCCTTAAATCTGGTCACTTACTTGTATTTTGCAAGTTCAAAATACCAGTCGTATATGACCCGACAATTAATAGATATATTTCACTCATCTTAACTTTGTTACAGAGGTCCTATTTTCATAAATAAAGGATGCAATGTCACATAAATTCTAAAGTAATCCATTAACGGCAAAAATAAAGGTTAACTTAAATAATTGTTTTGAGTCTAGGTCGAGTGCAAAATTAATGAACTAACTTTTCAATTAGAACAAATAACTTTTATTGTACAATGTCTGTTATGACAGCTGTGATTAATTACAATTACAAATAAATAGTTGCTTTAAGTATCTGAAATAATTAATAATAATAAAAAGATTTTTAGCTAGATAAGTTGACCGATCTATAGAGCTAGTTATTAATGGAATATGTTCTCACTACCAACTAACCTAATTTTAAGTGAAAAGCCGAAACATTAACTGTATTAATTGCATTTAGATATATGGTGGTTGATGTATAAAATGTTGTAGAATGTAGACATGCTTGGAAGGTATGACTGTCTTCACAATTGATTTCAAATATTAATATTTCGGTTTACTTTACCTACTTCTATTCGGATATCAAACATTACGAATATTATACATATAGAAAGCTAAAAGCACAGGCTAAAAGTAACTTACTAACGACCAAACTCAATTATCTACTATACTTTGACGCCTTGTTATTTATGTATCAAGATAGCTGTTGATATGCAAATGACAGAAACACGTCTCAATTACAAAACAAGCAGTATGCAGTTACCAATAGTAGGAATATTGAGATCGGCCATAACACTACACAACCAATTTACTGTACGTATAAATCTATACACATCCAAACTAAAACCTCGAATTCACGAACTCATATGTGTTTTTTCCTTAACTGTAATTTAGTGCCACAATCCCTCACATTCCACGTAGATCTGAGTATCTGATCTATCACGCCGAAGATCGTTTATTACCACATGTCGCAGTACAATATCCGCTAGTAATTATATCGTGACCGGGGGCACTTGCGCAAGAGCATTCGTGTGGGACAGCGGTGCTCAAACGATTTCATTTATCCTTACATTGTGTGAGGCATTTATAAAGGCATAAATTGATTAACACACTTATCACTTAACACGACAGTTTAGATTAGATTGCTATTATAACATTGTGGAAAGAGCGAGAAACGTTTTTTTCCCCTTTTTTTAGTTTATCTGAAGCAAAATATGGTGTAGCTAGGTCAAAAGCAGCGTGCACCATATCAAGCTTAAAGATAGTGACATCATTAACAGATCATTGAATTCAAAATAAGCTTTAACGTAACATTCGATAAAAGTTTGAGTTTCTTTGGCCATTAGGCCCTCACAGCTACCAACAAAACCGCGACCACACCCGCGCGTTGTGTCATACATGCTATACACTTGTCTCCTACGATATACAACATTGTTACACTAAAACCAAGGTAAGAAACTGTTAGCTGTTTATATTTATTGTTTGGTTAACCACTTTACAGAGAATTTTCAGTTGGTCTCACACAAGGTAACTTGAGTGCTGAGATCCGTAATGGCTACCTAGTTTTAGTACGTGGTCACCTACTTAGCCAAAAGAGAAATTCAAGTTCCCTATGGTCGGAGGTTGAGCTTCTGTCCGTCCGAAAATAGTTGGAATATATCACGATGCTCCAACGCCGAAGTTCATTAAGATTGTAAACTTAACGTTGCTAAAGTACCTTCGTTACCACTTAAATATCTGGACGAGTAAATATTAATCAGTCCATATTTTTAACAGTCTTTAACACCTGAAAAGCGAGTATTCCAAGTTTTTTTTTTAATATGCTTTGACATCGAGCTGCCTTATCCTGCACTTAGCTTATTACCACACAGATCCTGAACTGGCAAAACAAAACAAGCCTGTAGTTTCTATTAAATTGAGTTCAAGGTTTCTATGTAAGATTTATGTTACTCGTATGTCACCAACTCTACCCTACTTACATATTATATTCCTACTAAATATGCAAACTGTTATCCCCTCGGTGTTCGTGAACTTTGTCTCACACTGTAACCCTAAATTTTTTGCATCCCCGCCATTTTCAAAATGGACTTGGCAGAACGAGATGTAATGCCTTTGCCTCGGACGCTGCGCGTTCTTAAAAAGTTGAGGGTAGTGGACATTTTTTCTTCTTTTGCGGCGGGCGACGCTGCTTGTGCCTTGAATTTGTATTTTTTCTGAGTTATGATGGATAAATGGCAAGGTGACTCTTCGATTATTTCCTGAATTGCGCATGAGTGTGCCGGCGTGCTTTTCTGACCAAAGTTATTTTATTTTTCATAACTATTTGCCCTAACTCGTGAGTATGGCGCGGACGCCAACCGATTTTGCTGTTTTGCCAGCTATGCCGATGCCAGGGCATATTTTTTTTGCTCCTTAACAGTTTTTTTTCCCGGGAGGAGTTTTCCGAGGAAACGGAATTTTTTTTGAAGGGAGCAGCTCTGAGGGAATTTATTGGAGGGAGTTTTTTTTGCTTTGACAACACTTACCGAGGTATATTATTTTATTTGGCAAGGACTTCGCCATAAGAGGATTACCTTCGAGACGTGCCGGTACCGCGGACGCGGTTCCTATGTCATTTTCCACTAGTTTATTTTACCAAAATAGTTTTTAAGAATTTTTCCACTAGTTAGTACCTATATTGTAACAACTCGTTATTACGCATTTTCCACTAGTTTATTTTACCAATTAGTTATTACGAGTTTTTCCACTAGTATATTTTCCAACCAGTTATTACGAATTTTTCCACTGGTATATTTTTCCAAAATAGTTTTTAAGAATTTTTCCACTAGTACCTATATTGTAACAACTCGTTATTACGCACTTTCCACTGGTTTATTTTACCAATTAGTTATTACGAGTTTTTCCGCTAGTATGTTTTCCAACTAGTTGTGACGAGTTTTTCCACTAGTATATTGTACCCACTCGTTATTACGAAATTTTCCACCCGTTTATATTCTAACTGGTTTACGAATTTTTTCCATTAGTACCTATTTTGTACCTACTAGTTATTACGCATTTTTTTTCCTGGTATATTTTCCAACTAGTTATTGCGGATTTTTTTTTCACGAGTTTATTTTTACCCACTAGTGATTTCTAACTTTCTATTACTGCACTGAGTACCGACCAGAAGTCGCCACGGCCCCGTTTTTACTTATTGTTGTAACCTTAAATAATATTAGACCAGATTTATTTTCGCTTTTAAATTTTGAATAAAGGAATAAACGTTCTTGATTGGTTTTATTTATGGTTTCCCCCAATCTTTAGGGAGGACAGGTTACATTTTGGCGCCCAACGTGGGGCAATTATAATTTTTCATGGCGATTTTTGGCTCTTTCTGGTAGTCATTAGCTTGCCGGGGGTTTGGTCTGTGCTCAGTGTTAGTGTTTTCATGTGCCGTAGACCATAAGTTTACCTTTAAGTTTTTTTTGTTACCTTTTATGTGTTTATCTTAAAACCCATATTTTGTAAGCTTTGCGGCGACTGGTCGATACTTTTCTTATTTTTACGTCCTAACCAATTCTTACAATGGAGGAAAGGCCAATTAACTTTAACTTGCTTCACAAGGATGAGTTGTCCTACGAGATTGTTATTCGTGGAGAGAAACCTGCTTCGACAGTGGAGGCAATGCGTTCTCAAATCCGTGCATTAAATAGAGAATTTCCTACGGATGACATTTCCCAATTCGAAGGTGATGTTGCTACGGAACTTAGCACGATATCTCTTAAATTAGGCGAATTAAATGATCTTGTGTCCACTAAACCACTACAATTAAAATCTTTGAATAGAATCCATTCCCTCGGAAACCATTTATACCATCGTTTAGGTCGCGTTACTCCTGTTAGTGAGGACGATCTTTCTTTTAAGACGTCTCTAGGTGAAGGTCTTGGAAGCGTTTGCGCCAGGGTCGACAAATTGTTACATTTATTTAAGACTAGCCAGGAATCGAACGACATACCCGATTTGGATGCGATTGAACCAGGGCCTGTGGGAAGGTTCCCTTATAATGTTAGTGTGACTTGTGCGGCCAATAGTAGTTCTGTTGGTTCTTTGAAACATCGTTTTAACGGAAGGACTTGTGTTGTTGCATTTTTGGAGAAGCTGGAGGAGTTATGCCGTGCTCGAGGGATCTCTGAGCAGAAGTTATTTATTTCTGCTTCAGATTTGTTTTCAGATGAGGCCACTTCGTGGTACTCGGGTATTTCAGCTGATGTTAATTCTTGGCAGGAACTTAAGAACTTGCTTTTAGAGGACTTTTTACCACCGGATTATGACCGTAGGCTGAAGCGAGAGATAGAGGAGAGGACGCAGGCTGCTAACGAAAGCATCATTCTTTATTTAAGCGTTATGCAGAATTATTTCCGGCGTCTGCGGAGACCTTTGAGTGATCCCGATAAGTTGGAGATAGTTAAATATAACGTTCGTCCTTTCTACTTGGAACAACTGGATCTAGATGAAATTAGTACATGGTCTGAGCTGAGGAAGCGGTGTGTCCAACTGGAACGCAGGCGATCAGTTGCCGAGAAGTTTGTAGAACCTCCTAGGGTCACAGATAAGTTGCTTGCTCCTGACTTGGCTAGTAAAGTTTCCCAGCGCCCTCGCAAAGAATGTCTTCATGTGGCTGCAGCATTTAAGAAGTTTTGTCCCCGTTGTAGAGTAGAAGGTCATTCCTTAACTGAATGCGTGGCTCCTCCGGGTCTCGTTTGTTTTGGATGTGGCGAAAAAGGGAAAACCACGAGGACTTGTCCTAAGTGTTCTTCTAAGCCTTCCGTATCGCCGCCTCGTCCAAAAAACGAATAAAAGGGGGCTGTCATTCAAACTTCGATGCTGATGATTGGAGAAGTTGGTGTGACAAGGTTAAACATTTCTTTCAATCTTCTCGAGCATCATCATCAGTTGCGACAGTCCTCAGCCAAGATTTGCAACGTGACGTTCGACCCTATTTAAAGGTCAAAATTTATGGTTTACTTTGTACTGGACTCCTAGATTCGGGTTCCGAAATATCTATTATAGGTGGGGATTCCATCAGATATTTTTCGGCTATAGCCACCTTACAGTCATCCTGTGATTTAGATTGTATAGTAACCGCCAATGGGTCTTCTTCCACCGTTGCGGGTTATATGTATTTGCCGGTGACTGTTAAGGATACGACACGTGTCATTAAATTTTATTACATTCCAAGCGTTCCAGACAAATTGATTTTTGGTATCGACTTGTGGAAAGCTTTTAATATCGCTCCCGATGTACTGGCCTTGCTTACGAAGGAAAGTCTTATTTCTTTCTGTAAGACCGCTGAATTAAGGACGTCGGTCATTCATGCTTTACATCCTTTTGAGTCTTTATTGGATCATGAGAAAGAAGAGGCTAACCAGGTTTATCAGCTTTTTGAAGATATATCGTCTGAGAAAAAGGGTTTAGGGAGAACTTCCCTTATTACTCATCGGATTGATACCGGTGACGCGGAACCGATAAAACAGCGTTATTACATGATGTCACCTGAGAGGCTGTCGGAGTTAAATCGTCAGTTAGATGAGATGTTGGCCATGGATGTCGTGGAGAGGAGTAACAGCCCGTGGAATAACCCTGTCACGATGGTACCGAAGGCGGATGGCGAACTACGATTTTGTTTGGATAGCCGTAAGTTAAATGAGGTCTCTAAACACGACGCCTACCCTTTACCGTACATCAATTACATTCTTGATAACCTTCGTGACGCCCGTTTTTTGTCCTCGGTTGATCTGAAAGCTTCTTTTTGGCAAATTCCACTTGACGATTCGTCCAAGGAGAAGACCGCTTTCACGGTCCCTAATCGCGGTTTATACCAGTTTAAGGTCATGTGCTTTGGATTGACGTCGGCCCCTGCTACCCAACAGAGACTTATGGATAGGCTATTCGGTCCCGAATTCCATGGGAAGCTATTCATTTATCTGGATGATATAATCATAATTAGTAAAACTTTCCAAGAACATATTTGTTTGCTTCGACAAGTTCATGAACGGTTACGCTCGGCGAATCTGACTATTAATCTTAAAAAATGCTGTTTCTTTCGGAAGCAATTAAATTATTTAGGTTTTGTCGTAGACGAAAAAGGTTTACGAACCGATCCCGGGAAGGTTCGTGCTGTCTTGGATTTTCCGACACCCCGTACACGTAAGGAAGTCAAAAGGTTTCTTGGAACGGCTTCATATTATCGCCGGTTTGTAAGGAATTTTAGTAATGTTGCAGGGCCACTTAACGCTTTGACTTCTACACGAAAAAATGCGCCTCCTTTTCGTTGGTCTACGGAGGCCGATGAAGCTTTTATTCGGCTGAAAGAAGCTTTGACCACGGCCCCTGTTTTAGCATGTCCGGATTTTCACAGGCCTTTTAGTGTTCATACTGATGCATCTGAGTATGGTGTAGGAGGTATGTTGACACAAAACCTTGATGGGGAAGAACATCCGATTGCGTATTATAGCAAGTCGTTAAATCATCAGGAACGTAATTATTCGGCCACAGAGCGCGAAGCACTGGCAGTTGTTTGTGCGGTGGAACATTTTAGACCGTATTTGGAAGGTAGCAAGCCCTTTACTATTGTGACCGACCATGCGAGTTTAAAATGGTTCCTTAACCTTAAAAACCCTACAGGACGTTTGGAACGGTGGGGATGTCGATTGTCACCATTTAACTTCGTCGTTCAACATCGCCGTGGTAAGGAAAATGTCGTTCCGGATGCGCTTTCTCGGTCTGTTGCCATTTGCACCATTGACCTTCTTACAACTAATGATGCTTGGTATTTAAACATTTTTGAGCGTTGTAAACGCCGTCCTCAGACTTGCCCTAATTTTCAAATTGTTAACGGCCAGCTTTACCGTTTCACTAAAATTAATTGTTTGAGTAGTGATTTTGAGTGGAAGGAGGTTGTTCCTGAAGAAAAAAGACTAGACGTTCTCCGGCAAAATCACGATTCTCCTTTGGCGGCTCATTTAGGAATTGAGAAAACTTATAAACGAATCAAGCTTCGTTATTATTGGCCTGGTTTATATAAAGATGTAACGGAATATGTGTCACGTTGTGATGTTTGTAAAGCATATAAACATTCCAATAAAACTACGCCTGGGTTATTGGGTAGTCCAAAAGTTTGTTCACGTCCATTCCAGTGTATCAGCATGGATTTAGTTGGTCCGCTGCCCATGTCTCGTCAACAAAATAACTACCTGCTCGTTGTAGTGTGTTGTTTTACAAAATATTGTCTCTTTTTCCCTTTAAGGCGCGCAACTGGTAGGGTTATAGCACAACGTCTTGAAGATCATGTCTTCTTAGTTCATGGTATTCCCCAAACTATTATTTCCGATAACGGGTCGCAATTTGTTAGCCGCGAGCTCCAGAGTTTATTTGAGCGGTATCATATTCCTCAAATTCATTTTGGACCACTTTATTGTCCACAATATAATACAGTGGAACGGTACAATCGTACCGTGATGACCGCAGTTTCTGCTTTAGTCGGAGCTGACCATCGCAACTGGGATGTGCAAATTCATCGGATCCAATTTGCAATGAACACTTCGGTAAACGATACTACGTCGTTTTCTCCGTTTTTCCTTGTTCACGGTCGCGAGGCTATCGCGGACGGCCAGATTTATTCTGAGACTAGTGGTCTCGATACTTTGTCGTTTTCTTCCCGCCCTGATTATGCAGCTAATCTTGGTTACCTCAAGGACGTCTTCCAAAAAGTTAAGGAGGAACTTAAAAAAGCGCATGATAAGAACCTTAAATATTATAACCAACGTCGTAGGGACGCAGAGTTTAAGGAGGGCGATTTTGTTTGGAAAAAGACTTACAAACAAAGCTCAGCCCCTAAACATTTTTCAGCTAAACTTGCACCGAAGTATGAGCGGTGTAAGGTATTGCGGAAATTATCACCTTTAGTTTACGAGTTGGAAGACGAAGACGGGAAGTACCTCGGCAAGTGGCACATAAAGGACTTCAAATGTCTAGATCACTGATTCTTGAGTGCTTTCGCCCGGACAGAGGAGATTTTTTTTCGAGTGTAACAATGGTCCTGGCTGGTGGATTTCACATGGTTTGTTATACAGTTTCGGTTGGTTTGAGTTTGGCTTGTGACGACTGAAGGTCTTATTTAGGGCTTTCACCCGCTTTCGCGCTTTCCGTCCTGACTGGTGACCGGATTATATTATAGATTTTCCTATTTAAAACCAGATGCATAGAGATTCCATTTTATTCTGCTTGCATTTTTTTTTTACGTTTTCTTTCTTATTTGGTGTTGCGCCTAGCTGACAGCATTTGTTGACTACCTTCTTAAGTGGTCGATAATGTTTTCTGTTTTCAGCTCTTCGAAATTTTCCTCCGTCGATGATGTTCCAGTTTAGGAAGCGCACAGAAAAGACAACAGATATTTTTTCGTTGGGATAGTGGCTTCCGACGAATTCCCTGTGTGGTGGCCGGGCAAGAATAGCTCCACCGTGTGCCAGCAACGTGTCGTACAAGGCGACTAATAGCTTGGACTCAGCTACTATAAGCAGTTCCATCCGATGTGTGTAGGTTGTAGTTTTACGTGACTACGGGCTTTTCCGTTCATTCGGAAGTTTTTTTTCTGGCCTGGGAGTAGTTTTTTTCCCTTCGTCCTGAAGTTCACGTTTTGGTAGGTCGTATTTTTTCCCTTCGATAAGAAGTTAAAATTTTTGTTATATCGTATTTTTCCCTTCGTCAGGAAGTTAATTTAGCTATATTAGTGTGACTGTCGAATTTCAGTTACACTTAGGTTGGTTCTAGGTCGACGTTCATGGCTTTCTAGAGTCCATTTAATTAGTTATTTACAGTAATAATATTGTTGTTTTTGTGAATTTAGATAGTAATTCTCAGTAGTGATAATTTAGGTTGGGATTTTAAAGAAAATCTTTTTAATTCCGTTGGTGATGGGTTTCCACTTAGAAATTGGAGTTTATGCTGGAGGGCCAGCGGAAATTTTGCCGTTACCGAGCAAAACTTCTCGTGGCAAAGGGGGTGCTGTAACCCTAAATTTTTTGCATCCCCGCCATTTTCAAAATGGACTTGGCAGAACGAGATGTAATGCCTTTGCCTCGGACGCTGCGCGTTCTTAAAAAGTTGAGGGTAGTGGACATTTTTTCTTCTTTTGCGGCGGGCGACGCTGCTTGTGCCTTGAATTTGTATTTTTTCTGAGTTATGATGGATAAATGGCAAGGTGACTCTTCGATTATTTCCTGAATTGCGCATGAGTGTGCCGGCGTGCTTTTCTGACCAAAGTTATTTTATTTTTCATAACTATTTGCCCTAACTCGTGAGTATGGCGCGGACGCCAACCGATTTTGCTGTTTTGCCAGCTATGCCGATGCCAGGGCATATTTTTTTTGCTCCTTAACAGTTTTTTTTCCCGGGAGGAGTTTTCCGAGGAAACGGAATTTTTTTTGAAGGGAGCAGCTCTGAGGGAATTTATTGGAGGGAGTTTTTTTTGCTTTGACAACACTTACCGAGGTATATTATTTTATTTGGCAAGGACTTCGCCATAAGAGGATTACCTTCGAGACGTGCCGGTACCGCGGACGCGGTTCCTATGTCATTTTCCACTAGTTTATTTTACCAAAATAGTTTTTAAGAATTTTTCCACTAGTTAGTACCTATATTGTAACAACTCGTTATTACGCATTTTCCACTAGTTTATTTTACCAATTAGTTATTACGAGTTTTTCCACTAGTATATTTTCCAACCAGTTATTACGAATTTTTCCACTGGTATATTTTTCCAAAATAGTTTTTAAGAATTTTTCCACTAGTACCTATATTGTAACAACTCGTTATTACGCACTTTCCACTGGTTTATTTTACCAATTAGTTATTACGAGTTTTTCCGCTAGTATGTTTTCCAACTAGTTGTGACGAGTTTTTCCACTAGTATATTGTACCCACTCGTTATTACGAAATTTTCCACCCGTTTATATTCTAACTGGTTTACGAATTTTTTCCATTAGTACCTATTTTGTACCTACTAGTTATTACGCATTTTTTTTCCTGGTATATTTTCCAACTAGTTATTGCGGATTTTTTTTTCACGAGTTTATTTTTACCCACTAGTGATTTCTAACTTTCTATTACTGCACTGAGTACCGACCAGAAGTCGCCACGGCCCCGTTTTTACTTATTGTTGTAACCTTAAATAATATTAGACCAGATTTATTTTCGCTTTTAAATTTTGAATAAAGGAATAAACGTTCTTGATTGGTTTTATTTATGGTTTCCCCCAATCTTTAGGGAGGACAGGTTACAACACCATTTAGAAGTACCCTCATTTGACGTGGATTTTATCACTTAACTTAAATGTCTCTGTGCGATTGAATCGATGCCGAAACGATTTCGTAAACAACTTGAAAATTATGAAACGAAACTACTTATTGTTGATACTTGATATTAATGTCTTTTAGCATTTAACGACATTAAATTATCGGTGCTGAATTCGTGGGTTATTAAATAAACTTGAGGTTAATGAGGCAGCGACTGAAAGGGGTTTACGGCTTGTTAATATCTGATTATGTATTAAGTACGTTAATTTTTCAATTTCAGCGGTACATTTAAAGCTGATGTGTTCTATTTCGGGGATAGAGTGGTGTTACAAAAACGAAGTAGCACAAGGCCGATGATGAATAAGTTGATGATATCTCTCTAGTTCACTCATTTTATAATCTACCTATAGATCATTGCGCACGCAACGCATTACGTAAGCAGCGCAAGCGCAAGATGAGTTGTTATAAAAAATAAGCTTGTAATTTGTATCGCGAGCTTTTATCACTTGTCTTATTTTAAACTATAATTTAAAACAGAGAATGATTCCCTTTAAAACAATGCAAATACACGAAATAATAAGTCGTTAAAATGTAAACGAGTTCAAACAATGAAAAAAATGTTTAAAACGTTAAATTTAATTTATGTGCTAAAAAATAAGAATACTTAATAGCTTTAGGGTTGCGCACCCAAACGAAACCATTTTAAGATTACTTCGTTGTCTTTTTTTTTTTTTTTGTTTGTCCAGGAAAATGCCTACGCATACCCGTCCCCTCCAGGGAAAGGAGACGGGTTATGTCGGGCTTGCACCGACTAAAAACCTGGAGTTGTCCTTCTGGCCGTCGTATAATGGCGGGGCCGCGGGAATTACCTGTTGAGGCCCTCGCCGCGAACCCACCGACGGCTGGCCACCGAGGCAGCCCCCTCAAGTTTGGAGGCGCGCTGGAACAACTGCGGCGCGCCTACCCCCTCTTGTTCCCTTAATTAGCTGCCGACCTAGCCCTGTGTCGGCAGCCTGGGAACCACCCCAGGGTCTTCGGCCCTCTGCCGACCTGGGTCCGCACCGGCTGGAGTCGCCGACGCGCCACTGCGGGGACAGTGGCGCGCCGCCGAATCCGCCCTGGGCCAAGGAGAGGGGTTTCCCCACCACCCCTTCCTCAGCCCACCTCCAATCCAAATCGCGGGGATCGGATGCCGCGGCCGCCACGCCGCGCCACCCGACCCCCCACGATTACCCCCCTGGGCGCTCAACAGAACGTGACCAAAGGCCTCGCTGGAGCCTCCCCTCCTGGGGTGCAGCTGACCGGGCCGAGCCCGGCCAGAGCCTCCCCTCCGGGCGCATCAGCACGCTGGGCTCCCGCCCAGATGGAGCAGCCCCCCTCTCGTGGGCCGGTCTACCTCACGACCGGCCCCATGTGGGACCGCTTAGCTTCCCCCAGTAGCTGGCTTGCTACGGGGTACTAAGCCCCCCCGCCGCGGCAAGGCGCGATCCCTTGGGGGGGATTACTTCGTTGTCTGTCCGTTGATCATTACAAGTAACATGGCCAACTTAAGTTATATTGAGTAGGCAATTAGCATAGGACAGATCAAATCATATATGGAGATTTTAATTGCATAGGCAGGAAGAGGCTCTGATATAATAATAATATCAGCTTATAAACGACCCACTTTACAATAAAATAAAACAAAATAACTGCACCACTACTATGAATTTGACACAAACACTCATAATATGTGATTATTGATATTTATATTCTTTGACAATATAACCTCAATAATTTTCAAACTAATAAATTAAATAAATTATGGTAATATTTCGACCACTAGTAGTCACTAGTTCGTATAATTATCCTCAGTATATGTCATATTTTCTACGAATTTCTTGTTATAATTTACAGGCATAACTTAAAATCTTTATTGATGTAATGATTTTGAAATGTGATGCTAAAAGTGTTTGGCTCTCAATACAAGAATTTTAAAAAGTAAAAAAATCCAAATGTTCAAAATTCGTTTATAACGAATAAGGTTCAGACGATTTCTGCGACCACTAATGAATGATATTCGAAAACTGCATACTTATTTGCTAATAAATTTTATATATACCTGCAGGCGAAAATGAGTTAAAATATCTCTATGCGTATTGGCTAAATTTAATTAGACCTAAATTATTTAACTGTTTATATGTCTACATAGTGAAAACTTACTTAAATCCGCACCCAACTCTAAGGGCGGTTTTAGACTAGAGTTTTATACGCGCGTCTAAGCACGTTTTAGGAAGCACATGTAGGCGCGTTTTTTGGCACACTACGTATTTCTTTGATTGTTGACGCGCTTCTAAGCTCTTATATACGCGCGTATGCTGAAACGACCGTATACGCGCAGAAAAATACGCTAATCTTAAACCGCCCTAAGGTAAAGTCACGATACTGTTTGCTCAATTGTTTCAAACTAATCGCATACTCCGCAAATTTTAATTGTATATTAAAATAATCTGTAGGACTGAAAAAACATGTGACATAACCCTTTTGTGATTGTTATTAAGCAACATCATAAAAAAGTATTTTTATTATAATATTTAAAACTAACCTACATTCATTTTTGCAACACGTGTCTTATTATTATTTCTTATCACAAAATCGCGCGTGCATTATGTAAATTGGAGCGATTACAAATTCAAATCGTTCGAATTAGGCCACCCTTATGCGCATAGGCATAATTCTATGAAATAATACTCGTTGCTTTTGCTAAGATTGGATATTTCAATCACCTGATAAGTTGCATGAAATCATAAGTGCCTATGTACTAAATTATGGGTACACGTAATTGCATTTAATAAGTTTACCGCGTTGAAATACCTTCAAATTTTCATAAACAATATTCAGATATAAGTATTTCGTTTTAGATAGTATCATTTTGATAATCCCCTAACAAATATAAAAGCATACACAGCACAGGCTATTATAATATGTGTTTTGGATATCATGTATAATATTTTACTTCACATTTCTTGGCAAAATATGACACGTATTCACGCATATGTTTAAGTATTTATTGCTATGTCAATTTTGCATAGGTATCTTTAGGTCAACCTCAAGTTAAATCAAGTATGCATATTTTAAATGCAGGTAATTAATTAATGCTCATATCAATTAAGTTCGAGCTTGATACTGCGTTTGATATGCTTCCAAATTATACATCTCGTACGCATATTAACAAATGGTCAGTGCTATTATTTTTATAATAGGGCTTCTATAACGGTATTAAAAAACAATATTGATAACTGTATAATTACCTACATCATTCTGATGAAGTGCAACAAAGAACATTCAGGTAGATTTTATAAGTACATATGTTATTGTAGACTTTATTCAACTTTAAAAAAAATCTCATAAACAATCAAGTAACTAATAAAAACCTCATAAAAACAGTAGCAACATTCATTTCAATGAAATCCGAACTGCAAACAATTGCTTTTCACAATATCGCTTACAAACCGCTAAAGCGCCAAAGTATTTAATTTCGCAATACTAAACCAGTTAAATAAAGGTCCTATATCTGTAACAGTCCTAGTCGTTGGCAGGTTTTATTAAATTATAAAACCTAATTGTGCCAGTCACATGTTGACATGTGTTTGAGGACAATAAATAATCTAATTTGGTGCAATGAATGTTGTTCAGTTACTAGAATCAAGGCTTAGGTACTCCAGATATGTTTAACAAGACAAGCTCTTACATGCTTAGGTTATAGGTGAGGTAATTAAAATAGGGTTTAGTTATTTTATTTTACTTCAGATTAGATATTATCAGAAATAAATATTTTATTCGACATGCTAGTTAAATTAATCTTAAGCGACGTGACAGTGTTCGTAACTATCAGAGACAAATAATATTGTAGATTTAAAGTGCGTTTATGAATTAAAAGGAAAATTGTAAAGATTATTCAATATAAAAGCAATATTAAGTATATATTATACGCAAAAAAACGACTACAAGCGTTGCAACACAGAAATGTGGGCTTGATTGAAATGTAACTTTTTATGCATTAAATTAGCGAATGTAACTAAACTATGTCACTGAATAAACTAAGTACCTCAGTGACAAAATTATTACCTGCTGAGTTTAACTTGATTGGAACTGTACGTTAAATGGCACCTAGCCCTTATGATATGGCTCATATTAATTGCACTAATTCTGTTGACATTATTGCCATGTAACATACGCTAAATGTAGTTTAAATTACTTAGATAATGGACAGTTAAAGTGCATAGATTAAAATGGAAATTGACTCGGTTACTTATTACTTCATGTAATAAAATTAACTTGAAGACTTCTACTTATAAAACACTGACTTATATTAATAACATACAACATCAAGTTTTAAAAATATATATGATTTATTTCTAAACTTATTCAAAGCCTAGTTGACTCCATACATAGACATAATTGACGAATGTTCACTCATATTCTAAATTGGATTTTCAACGCTATTTATACCATACATGGATACCTTAGTAGACTTAAATATATAACTTCATATAGCTATTATTCATATAAATTAAGAGACTTTTCCATAAATAGGAACTAATCAGATCGAAGTCAGAGTTTTGAAATGTTTAGCAATTCGTTAATTGTTTGTCGATGGTCAGTTTTTTAACCACTTCATTAGAGACATCGGAATTAGACCACATCGGTTGAATTGTTGGGAAAACGTTTAGAAATGTAAGTTTAGATACCTAAATATAACTTATGGAGAGTGAAGACATTTACTATTAACTTTGGGCATAAGTTTGAAATACCTCGTGCAACAAGGTACTTTTTTTCTAACAAGTGTATTTTTAATTCAAAACAATGTCAACATAACTGCTGTTATCTTCCTGTAGTAAACAAGCGCTTAGAGATATTTTAAGTATCTCTACGTATATGACATTTTAATTTAGCTTTTTTATAACTCCAAAGTATGGGTAAAGCTGCTAACAATTTTAAAGCAAATCTTTACACAGTTTAACATCCTGTACCCTACATACCTCAAATTCCAATTTATAATTTCACTTAAAGATTCAAGTTGCCGATCGATCGGAAACTGGAGCAGTGTTGGTACACGGTATCGTTTACCGCGGATATCGATTATTTTGCAATCGATAAACCGACGGTTGCTGTTGAGAGTCCCATCACGTTGCATTCCGAACAAGCCTTTTTATTCGAATCATTATTTTTAGAGCGCGAACACAATCGCGAAATGGGAGGTCATCGGAAACCTGCAATCAAAATCTGCAAATAATGTGTTTCCGAATATAAAATTATAAAACGAAGGAAATTGTAGGTGTATTAATGAAGACAGAGATGAAGTATTTAAAAAATGTATTGAATGACATATTCCTAAACGTCGAAACACATTAGTTAAGATGTGCCTTCATAGATTTACGTATAACTTGGTTTACTAATATTATACTCATTTCAATGGATTATTTCCTACTATACTTTATGTAGACGTTAAACGCCACAGTCTCCCCGTGATCATAATATTTAAAAAAAGACCGAACTTTATAAACAAAATTAAAATTAATAAACGCGTCATTATCCGTTAAACTTATTTCAATTTCACAAAGGTTACGGTTTGGATATAAAGAATTTCATGGTCTACGACTCTCATTTACCATGTTATTAGTTAAAACTATTTCAAATATCCATTGCATTAATTTAGATGATAAATATGAGACATTAATGTTGCAAACACGCGGGTCATGCGTTAACGAAACGTAGCTTTTAATTAAAGGTTTTACGAAGTAATTTATTTTAACCAACTGCGAAATTCAAATTTTGAATTACGTACGGGTTTATTTTTAAGATCGAAAATAAGGAAAAAATACAAAAACGCAACTTAGGTTTACTAACAATGCTAATTTAGTTTTATATTTTTTATTAAGAAATAAGGTATTTTTTATGAATGATAAGTACTCATACCTAAACATGGGTTTAAACAAGTACGTAATATTAAAGCAAAGATAATTATCGCTGGTCGCTATTGTTCATTACAGAGCCATTAGTGACAATTAATATCTAAGGTCGTATTCACTACAAAACAAGTAGGTACCCAAGTATCTCGTTATTTATTAAAGGGTATAAAACAATACACTGATTATGTGAATTAATGAATAACCTTTACTAATTCAATTACAGGTAGGAACCGTGTTAGCTAGCACAACGTGAGGTTGCATTACGCACGAGAGTTTTTTCCGCCAGCTTTTTCTCTCGGTCTACAACGGCGATTTTATGCTTTTGACAATGTATAAGAGATTAGTTTTTAATCCTACATAGAATAAAGTAATTTCATTTCATTTAATTTCGGACAGTAGGAGGTTTTATAGCAAGGCACTTGTAACGACACACACAGGATGACCTTTTTAATTCATGATCTTTATTATGATAAACAGTTTTTTTTCCTCAAAACTAAAATGTAGTGCAACTTCTTCAGCGATAGACTCTTGTTAGAGTAGACATGTCATCGTTTCAGGGTTTGTTGTAAGCTTAAGGATCTGCTCTTCTTTCTTAGTCCTCGCCTTATCGTTGCCCTTAAAACACGCTTTTAACTAAACTTTACAGTTTATTGAAAGCTTATCATACCAAATACACTTTCCATCAGGTGAAATGGAAGACAAAAGCCTACTCCATTATAACTAAAAAAAACTTAGAAAAAGACAGGCATCCCTATTTTTCTCACTAAAATTAGGCCAACTTAGTTAGAATAATTTTAAAGTATCAACAGCGGTCATAATTAGTAGGTATGTTGGCCTGCAGATTTTATATCAGCTGACCATTTCGAACATACCATTTCGACTCAGAATCTGCACCAATATAACTTTTAAATTTCTTATTACTCATTTCATCAATAAAAAGGTATTCCATAAACAACATTCCTCGAGAATAAAATCTTTCATTAGCTCTTTAAACATTGCATCATAACGTATCGTGGTATTAAATTAAATTAGGGCTTGTTAAACATATCGAACGGAACTCCTGGGCAGGATGTTATCAAGGTGAACTTTAACATGTTGAAACATTGATTTATATATATTAGTTACATGTATTTATTGCAATATCGTGTCATAGATGTAGAATGATACTAAAAGCTTCCTTTTGTCAAAAGTGACCTCGTTTCGGAGTTTGGAAGTTTGCTTCCTGGATTCTTCTATTGTTGTGTATTTGTAGGTACTCATTGATGCTGTGATCAATTTTAGTTTATCTTACAAATATATAAATTAAGCGAATGTAATCGCGATTTAAAGAACTTGTTGAGTAAATTGTACAAATAACGTATTTGAAGCTACAAAAAAAACATTTTTTTTATGAATTAAAATATGTAAACGTGACGAAGCTAATTGTTGTGTGGCATGCTGGAAATTAAAAATATAACAAATATTGTATCCAATAATATCATATTGTATTATACAAAAACCTTATCCATAAACACAATTGTTATTATTACTCTTTCAATCCATTACATATAAGCATTAAACCAAGCAGTAAACGAAGCACTTATACCCATAACAACGTAATGACATGCCCCTAATATCGACTTTACCCTTTACGACTCAGAATTAATACATTACTCTTCCATAACTGCATTGGGTCATTATTGCAATTTGTTGGCCAAATTACCATCGAATGTGCTACTAATTGGTTGCCGATTCGCAATAACGAAGGTCAGTAGGTAATATTTGCGTGCTTTAAGTATAAAAGTTATGTCGTTACAAGAGCAGAAGTCAAAATGTAATGACCACACGATAACCCTTAAAAATTTGCTCTATTAATGCTAAATACTCAGGCAGTATTTAGACCGAAAGTATACCTAACAACTTTTCAAGCCACGTGCTAAAAATACCAGACAAGAATGAGGCGGGAAATCTTAATTACCTTCAAGTTATTTCGATTAGTTAGTAATGAGCGCATTTTTGTACGGGGTAATCTACTTTTGAAACATAAAACTTGAATCTGTATTCGATAGAATTGATAAATTCTGATTAACAAAAAAATGCGAAGTAAATAAAAGCGACGCTTTAGAATGCTCTTAATGAGAGACTGTTTTTTTTTTTGAGAAAAGCTAACGAGCAATCCGATCACGTAATGGTAAATGATTACCGCCACCCATATACACCCAAAATTACATATGCATTGAGGGTGCGTTGCTGGCATATGAGAAATTAGGCACCGGATATCGCACTCACCGAACGAAACGAAGAAACATCGTCCCTACTAGGGATGTTAAGGATATCCATATCCGTAACCGAAACTACCGGATATCCGAAATAAAAAAATATCCGAAATAAATGATTCGGATAATTTCGGATAGTGGCGGAATCTAAATGAAACACGTTACGACAAGTGGTTTTTGGCTGCGTTCCGTAAACCACTTACAGAACTGTAACCAAAGTGTTGGTTCTCTCTCCGAGCTCAATGTAGCGGTGTTTATGACGTCATCGTTCTCACCCATCGTCCTCCTCTATATAAATAAAACCATTTTATTATCTATTTTTTAGTATTACTTTTGAAATTCCCAGAATCTAATATCCGTAACCGAAACTATCTGAAACTACCGGATAATCCGAAATAATTTCATATCCGTATCCGAAACTGAAACCGACATAAAAAAAATTCAATATCCGAAACCGAAACCGAAATTCCATATCCGTAACATCCCTAGTCCCTACTTCACGTCGGTTTTCTGTGCGACGGTGGTATTTCACCGGTCGAGTCAGCCCAGTAATCGCTGCCGACAGAGCCTACAGCTAGACTCTACCACACTAGTAACTGTACTTAAACAAATAAACTAAACACTAAATTACTCACTTTATAGATATAATTATGTTTCCGTCACATTGCAAACGTATTTCGAAAACCGTGTTGACAAGAATAAGGAAGAAGTAGATTGTACGCCTACGGCTTTTCACATTATGATAATATCAAATCTAATAACTTCAGTTAATTTAATGTTACAGGTTAAAAGCTAGTTACGTAACCCACTGAGATATCTCTTCTTCGTAATATCTTTAGGCTTTAATATGTACTATCACATTCACCCACATTTTATAAACGTTTTTGCTCTCTACACCTAGTGTGAAATTTTATTATAGTGTTTAATAGCGATAATTCTTATATGCCAACATATAATTACGGTGAACGATGGTTTGCTATAGACTAGCTGTTGTTTCACTTAACAATATTTTAACGAAAACGAACTTAAATTTACACGCAAAAATAATCTACTGTTATTATCTTTTGAGATAGTGTTTTTTCTAAGATAACTTATTTTTCATTTTATTTTGAGTTTTAACCATGAACCACATTTACCCGCGTTTAGTTGTCAACACCACATATTTTTGTGGGAACTAAAATATTGTCCCGGGGCGTAGTTGCAACACATCCGATATAAAACAAATAGGCGTTTAGTTACCGACCTCGGTCTACATACAGCTCTCTTTATAAGCTCGTGTGTAAGCTATTCAAATAAACATAGACTTTCAAGGAAGGCTGCGTTTCGGCTATAAAATGGGTGTTATGATAGGATAATTAGTTTGGAGGTCTAAACGAGGCAAGATGATGTATGTGCAGAATAAACGCCTATTCTATGGTATTGTAGTAAAGTATGTACGTATTTTTATATAGCTTTATGCAATGCAATGGATATAAATAAATGAGAATTTTATGGAACATACATAACATTGTTCTATTAAAAGATGAGAATATTTTTTTGTATATTCTACATACTAGTCAAAAAAAACTTAAAATAATACCTTCTTTCCCAAAGGAACTATCAAACTGCAAAGTAGGAGACTTTGAAATTTAGTATTCAAGTTAAGCTTGCGCGATAAGATGATTTCAAAATTAACGAATTGATAAAGTGGTCATTCAGCAGGAATTGATAGATAGTCGATGACCTCTGTGGCGCAGCGATAACTATACCGGACTGTAAAGCGGATGGTTCCAGGATCGATTTCCGGGTCGGGCCAATATCGTAAAAAATGTTTTTCGACATTGGCTCGTGTCTGGTTATAACACAAGAGCTAACCGCACTTACTTAAGGGCCATATAATTGGTGTGTTTAGTCTGGGGATTTATTTAGATATAGATACTTGAAATACAAAGCAATATACATATAGTGCTAGTCGTGGTCGCTTTCATTGCTTTACCAAATTAAAAAATGTGTTTAAGGTCACATTTCGATAATCATTCAACTGTGTTTAAAGTTTCAAGAGAATTAGTTCGTTTCTAAACATCAAATTGTTGCCATATACACCTACCTTATATTTAGATGATCATAATAAGTACATGGACATTAAATGTGCTAGTAATTTGCATAGGCATAATAGTTACACAAGAGAAGCTTATAATTTGTGGCTTAGTATTTAGCAAGACTGCCCATAGTAGTTTAAAATCATCGTTTAGTTACCGAAGTCCAAATACTTGCAACACTTCATGTATACATAATTGCTGCTACAATGTTTGTTAATAAAACGCATCTCACAGTTTCATAATGCGAATGATGTGATCTCATTTTTTATAATTCACTACGAAGGTCGTTATTCAATGTTGGAGATTACAATCAATTATTCAGATCAAAGCATCTTACAATCACAGCTGTAACAAAAGGACTTTTGTTGCTAAATCGATTGATGGTACATTCTCTTTTGTCTGTGAGGCTGTGAGTTATTGGATGAAGGACGAAGATTGGACCCGGAACAAAAAGATGAAAAAAAAATGTTCTAAGCATGATTCTTAATTTTAGGAGGATAGGAGACATAAGTATCTGAGTGGTAAAGTTTATGCGTGTCTGTTACATAGACCTACTGTTTGATACCCATTTATGTTCAGAATATGTATATGAGGTAAGTTTAAACTAACCCATAGGCGTTGCTCACTCATTTTTGTTCTTGCACCACATTAGACAATATTTAAAATAATGGAATATTCTTCGCAATTTTAAGCTTCATAACTTTTTTTATAAAAATGCATATTAAGTAATAAACCCAACATCGATTAACGTTTTAATAGATGTCAAAGGTCAGCTTACAATTTTTTCTATAATTGAAAATGGTAAATTCGTCAGATTTTGTCATCTCCATAAATCTTAGGACGTGATTATAATTAATAGCCGTCAATCTAGAAACACATCAACATGGGCATACGTTGTATAACTCACGTTTAATGCGTTTTTAATTGTTTACAAGAGGTGTCACATAAAAAAAATATTTCCGCGATAAAATTTAAATCTCTTAAGTCTTCGGAACTGCTTTTATGGTGTCAATAAATTAGTATCGAGCGAACCTCAGACGAGGAAAGTGAATTGGTGACGTCATTCGAAATTTAAGCTACCTATCATTTAATAAAACAGGTAACATAGATTTGAATAACAAAAGCGAATCGGAGTAGATAGAGACGTTTGTATTTGTGTCGCGTCGTAATCCCGATTCGATGTGTTTAACCTCTGACATGCAGCGGCGGGTTGCGCAAGCGCCGGCACTCGCCGCGACTCTAGTTACAGTTGATCTCGGAGTGATCGCACGCGCCTCTCACGTAACTCTCTGTAACAAGTTACAAACAAGTCGGAATAGAAAGGATGTCATGTGATGAGCTCGTGAAAGGCTGATTTCTTAGACATATTTTTTTAACTTTATATTTATAGTGAAAGCTCGATAGATTTTATATCGAATTACCAATTTCTTGTGTTATCATTTACATGTTACACCTTAGAATGCCGTCGGAATGTATAATTGTTTTAAAGCAAAACTTTCCTTTGTTGTTTGTTTTAGTTTTTGTTTATTATGTTGTGTATTTTAATAGTTTATAATAATACCATATCTACTTTTACAGGTTATGTAATGGTTACTAGCATGGAGTAAACAAGATAATTAGCTGCTTTCAATATGTAATTAAAACAGTGTATTACGTGATGCATCTTAAAATTAATAACTATGTACTTACAGCACATACAGGGTTAGTGATATATCAAACTTATATGTTCTTAATCTATTTTCAATATTTGTATAAACATATCAAGTTTAAACAAGCTCCAAGCTAAAATTATAAGGAAAATTAGCTGTAAGTTGTTTATGACACTTAGTGACAGGCAAGAAGTCGACCGGGAAATAAGTAGTTGTCTTTCTCAATTTGACACTAAAAACTGCAATCGATCATTTATCGCAACTGTGCCTTGTTTTAGTCTACAACAAGACAGTTGCATCCTAAATTGCGAGATTTGATAATTGCAAGAATCACGATTAAACGATTACGTAAACGCAAGTCCGATGTGATTGGTAATGATATCGGTCAACTTCACACCTTGATTGCTATAATCGTCTTAGAAATTGTACTAAGATCGATTAAACGCCGAAATTGAAACTAGTTTTGCGATTTTCTTATAACTTATGTGGGCTAATTACAGAGTGAAAATATTAATTGCTTTTGACGTATGCAAAATGCGTTTAGTTGAAACTTAGATTAAATTACGACATGAGGAGAAAAATGTTTCTGAGCTATTGTTTTATTTCAAAGCTGATTTTCAAATGCAAAGTAAACATTTAGCCGCAGAAGCTTTCGATTCTTAAGATTCGGGTAGATAATAGCGTAATTTATGAAACAATGAGTGAATTACGTCGTAGTTTTCATTTTGAAGGTAATTCACCGAATTTAAGAAATGACTTGCACTAGTTTGTCGCTTGATTTATTTGTCTGAGTGCTGCAATTATATATAATTATAGGCAACCTAGTTTTTTTATGGATGGAGATATTGTCTTCTTTTTGTATGTTTTAGTAATAACATTACAGTTATTACTCTTTATATGTTGTGCTTCTTAGTCGAGGGTTAAGACTTAAGGATCGATTCCTGAGAGAAATAAATATAGAAAAAATGAAAATTGGTTTCACTTTAAGTGTTACTTTCAATTAATTATAAAGTTTACTCATTACCCAAGCTTTAAGGCGTTAACAATTAGTGCAGATTATTGCAGATTTCTTATAACTGCGTATCTGTTTACATTTGCACATCATAACTGAAACATTGATTCGTAATACCTCCTTCTAGCAATTCATTAACTTTAACTTTCTGTACCAATCCAAATCCCTCACCTACTCCTAACCACAGCTAACAACAAAACAATAAACATTTGAACCCCTGATTCCTAAACTTCACCTACGTCACACGTCACGTGACCGCCTCCTTCGCCCACTGCCCCACATCGCCACCACCGCCCAACACACCGTCTGAAGGCGACCGTCTCTTACCACCACCACCTCGGCCACCACCACCACCACCACCACCACGCCGGCACCACTCGCCGCCGCACCAGTACCACGGCCGACCCGCGCTGGGTCACACGCGTCTGAACTAAAACATACCGAAATAATGACATTTTAACAAGTGACGATCTGTGATTCTATACTGTGTGTGCTTTGTGTTAACTCAAGATGATATTTTTAAGGTGAGATTTTTCTTCTAATAATAATTATGGTTAGTTATAATCATTAGGGAAAAATCTGTAATATACCTAACAATATAATTTCCCAAATAATTGAGCATATAATAATTTAAATTTTAATATTATTATTATTAAAAATTATTACTATTTATAAAGCATTTACCATGGAAACGTATTAATTGCAATAAAAGTGGTTACGCGATCTCGTTGAAGTCTATTGTACCACCGCTCGTAGACACTTGCTACGAAAAGCTCCTATCTTACTACGTAGCATTATCATAATTGCTCTATCTATTCATCTAATTACAAAGTAATAAAGTAAAATAATTATCATACTTTGTATGCAACACTACAATAAGTGGAGACGTTAACAAAATATGAACAATATTTTATAAAAACAACTTTCATTCTATTTTAGACTTAGTTAAGCATGTATTAACATAACTTTGCAGTTTTAGATTTCTATGCGGTTTTTTGTACAATATCTCACAGAATCGTGTAATAAATACTAGTTAAGTGTGTTAGTGATTTACATAATTAATTGAGAGATGCTAACATCACTCGGTTAAGGTCACTACCGACTCTGGAAATATTTACTGTGTTTTCCTTTTGCTATCCTTATTCATATATGATAAAATCTCAATGGACTTTCGTATAATATATTATTATTATTATTATTTATAATCCTGCAACTTACTATATTGATGACTGGCATATTGAGCAATTCATTTGTTAAATTGAAGTTTACTAGCAGAAAAGAAAAAAAGACTTTTTTATTCAAATAATTCCAACCATTTTATTTAAATAATTTATGCTCAAATCAAACTCAAATTACATTCATAACGTATAATAAACTGCAATAATACATCTTACTTTACGAACAAATCCAGTATACGAACAATTACTCGAGCTATATAGTTTTTTTTATTTAATAAACAACCAATTAAATTCATTAACACTTTACCCGCTCACCTCAGCTATAAAGTTGTATATAATATTTAATAGCCTGTTACTTTCAATAAAAAATAACACCTGACCTACATACAACGAGAAATCTTCAATATATTGGTCAAATTTTACCGACAACTTATCTTGTACTAAACATAAAAATTACATCATTTAAATTTGGTAATTTTTATTTGTCAATAATCAAGACGAGTATAAATTGAAACATTATGTAATGTGGGTAGTTCAGATATTGAATGTAGGTAAAGGTTGTTGAAATATGTAATTTATTTGGCATTAATCTGCGAAATATTTATTTATCTATACAAGGTTATAAGCAAAGTCGGTATTCGTGTCTGTTTGTATGTTTAACCGGTAACTCCTCACGTTCAAATTTCAAAGCAGTTTAAAGAAAAAAAGTATTTTAAGTAACCTTAAATTGAATGGTTAGTAGTAGAACTACACGCACAGGAGTGCGAAGAGTGGGCGGGTCCCTGGTACAGCAGTTAAAACTCAATTTTATTTGTCCTACATTTACCTTTTTCCTTTCTTACTTATAACAATTCAGATAGCATTTGCAATATCTGATCATTGCAAAAACGTCTTGTTTTACTTTAAAAACTTAGGCCTATATTCATAATTATACCTAGTCGTAGAAAACACGCACACATATTTACATATGGAGTAACCTTTTTGGTACTTAATTATACATTTCAAGTGCAGAAATAAAATAAGTAAACTTTCAAGTAAAATGAGCCGAGTCCTTGTGTTTTATTGAGCAAAATTTACGATCTCTTTTTGATTTCAATGCAATAAAGCGAAAGTGTAACGAGGGAGTAAAATATGTATTTTTAACAAGATAGCCAAGTTATGTAGCTTTAATATTTTTCTGCGATGGTTTTAAAATTGTACAGTGTGTAATACGGTCGGTTCATTTATTCTTGTAAGCTTGTAAAACTAGGAAATATTTTTATGATTTGACGGACAAAATCGTGGTCTTAACACGCGATTAAAGTTTAACTCAACGAATTGTTTATTTAAAATCACTTTTGTAGGTTGTGTAAGGTTCATCTAACCGGTACGCAAATAACACATCGAGTAGTCAAACATTTAAATATAGAATGCGTACGCGCGAAGCAATCAAAGCTCATAAAGTACTGTTAGAATTGCGTATCTATACATACTTCTACAATAAACATTGAAATGGATTTTCAATAGTAAATTTTGGACACAATTTTCTTTGTACAATATTTTTATAGACATTAATACTGTTCTTTTTTGTTACATCAAACTAACTTTAAAACTAACAAATAATTTTTAATAATTACTAACACAATTAAGTTGATGTGAAAGGCAACAACATAGACTAAATAAGTCTCTATATTTAAATATGACAGAAGTGACGTCATATTTGACATTGACGTTTAAATCTAGACTAAATAATAAAAAGATCTAGTCTTGTCTCTATTGATCCCTAGTGTTCTTGATTGCACTTTGTATAATAAAACGTCTTAGATTATTATTGGTACAAATCAATAATTATAACTTTAAACGAGAGGTTTTTAATTATCTGGATGTCCTTCCTTATTTTACTACTACAATATTTATATAGACTGCCATTCACTATTAAATCCAACGTTTACAATCTAAGAGCAACAAATAGTTCGCAAATTGTTTTATAACCTCAAATTAATGTACACTTGACCTTTAGCTTAGTTAGCAGCTGCAGTTTAAGTGTTTACTACAAAATTTAAACTTCAAAATAAAAAGGTTGTATGTTTTCTGTCATAAGATTATTTCATATTTTTCTTATTTTAAATGCCCAATTTAATATTAGATCAAAACAACTTCATGTGCAATTTACAATCAAATGATTAAATAAAGTTAGTATGTAGTGCTTCTTTATGCAGTTTTTTTTTTAAATCTTTTTTTTTAGCTATTTCTGCATAAACACCATGTCACAATTTCTAAAACAATTTCCAATGAAGTATCTCGTATGCGTGAACCGTATCTATTTATTGAGATTTTATTCAAATTACGTTCAAAATAAAGTGAGTTGTAAACATTATGAAATTGTTAACAAATTGTAAACATCACAAGAACGCTAGCAATTAGAAGAATGTAGATTACACCAAGGACGAGGTGGTGTTACAACATTGTTGAAACACATGGAGATGTTGACCACACGGCCATGTAGTGGTATACCAATTGATTGATTTATGATGTGTAAAGAGAGAAATATATCAAAGAATATGTAAATTCGAGAAAAAAAAGTATTATGAAATCTACACGAGTTTAAAACCAGGAAAATATCTACATCTTAAAATGTTTTTATCGTGACTTTCCGCGGATGCGTCAACCTTAGTAATTGCATCCTATTAGGTAATTAAATACGGTCATCCTCTACCTGCATCTAGCAACGTAACAAGGAAAATTCCTCTAAACCTCAGTTCAAAGATCCGTACTGATTTAAACTCCGAAGCACCATGATGCAACGCAAGCGCATCGTTAGATAAGTGCGGCGACGAATTACATAACTTAATCGTTATTCTTAACGTGGACAATGCGCTGATTCGAGAAAAACTCTCACGCAATTTTATATTCAGCGTCCATTTATATTCTCAAGTAGATAAGTGAGCCAAAAAATAACCTGAGATTCAACCTTAATATTACGTTTGTGATAAAAAAACTTTGATTTTAATTTCTTAGAATGACTTTTTATTTCTTGCTTTATTAAAGCTAAAGATTAAATCAATTAGTTTTTAAACGACTTTTAATCAAAGTTTACACACGAGGCACTATGTGCACTGTATAAATTATGCAGAGGCGTCTAATTCGTATAATTGTCAATACTATTTACGATTAAATACGCCAACACACATGGTAACTTATTTAAAACATCGATTTCCCCATCTCCATTAAACCATTTACGATAAATGAGCAAACTGTTTAAATTCTTTACCAGTTTTATAGTATTTGCCAGTTCTTTTCTAGATTTAAATATAAGAGTACCTTTCTACTATGCAAAGTGTATCGTAATCTAAGCAACATGTTTTTACATCACTGTTTACAATCTGTGTAGCACCTTTGGCTAAATTGCTAAAGGTATACGATGTAATGCGGATCATCAATTAACTTATGTAATTGATACTGGAATAGTAAAAGCTTTGCGAAGAGTAACGTAATATTGAGATGATGTATAATGCAATAGTAAAGTAAGCTTTAGAGGTGTAAAAAAACTGGCTACTTCTTGTTTATATATTTGTATTTATATACTTTTTATATCATTAAAAAAATATAGTATATAATTAAATTATTTTGTTGCATTCTCATTTACTATAGATCACAATGGTTAAAATAACTAAGCCTCCATTTTGTTACTAATAAAAAAATCACGTCTTTATTTCATTGCAATACAGTTCAGCAAAATTTTGTTTAAACAATGTTAAGTTCCTAACTAACAAAAACGCTGACCTCTATCAAATTCAAATGAAACATTATGAATAATGTAACTATCTGTTTTGGCAAAAATGTGTAGTTATTGTTACTTGGCAAACTATTCTTTTTTATTCTAAACTTTTCACTATTAGTCTATACTAACGTTAAGTATATATCAGTATGTGAATTTCCCCAGACTTTATACATTTCACACGTGCAAAAATTATCTCATATTATAAGCAAACATCGTTAACTCCATCTTGTACCAACAGGAAGTAAAGTAACATGCTATAACACACTCGGAGTCGTAAATTCGAGCACACACCGGCAATGTCCGAAGTGTCATGTGAGTGGAAGTGCCCGAGAGCACAACTTTCCATTTCTGAAACACTCGTACCAGACGAGTTTGTACTGGACCTTTACTGTCTAATTCACTGGCACTTTTACTATCACAAAAATAACGGGTTCCGACCTATCGTGTGATGTTATGAACATTGGTTGAAGCAGCTATTATTTTTAATGGCTTTACTTTGGAGATATGAGTCAATGAAACAATAGGCAGAGTTTGTTTTTCTTTTAGTTATATAGAGAAGATAGTAAGATGGTAAGATTTAGGATTTACTTACAATGTCGTAACAAACAATTAGCTTTACTTAAATTAGGTTATCTTTATGAAGAAGGTATAAGAAGTCTTGACACGAGTTAATAAAGTTAACAATTTATAAACCTACCATTGTATTAAGATATCATGTAACATAATAAATAAATAAAAAACAGATTGAATAGAATTTGATTAAAACCATGAAAACCAGTGAGTGAGAAAGATGATACGATTTTCGTGAGTGATGTTATCTGCGCTGGAGTGTGAAGATTGATCGTAAAGCTGATGGTTTTATAGTCTACTATTACTCCGACAAGATAACATGATTCAGCATGTCTTTACTTAAACAACAAACTCGTGTTTTCTTCGAAATAATTCACGCTTTGCAGAGATAGGCACATAAGCGTATACATTTTAAAAACAATACTAGAACTCTTTTCAAGAAAGTGTACCATCCTTTAATATTACCTAATATTCTAACTGTTGAAATTAAGCTAGTCATTCCGTACGAGGTCACAAAATCACAACCTTAATGCCTAGTTGAATTAAGTAAGCGGCAATTAACACAAACGAAACTCTATTTAACTACTCTATTTATAATTTTAAAAAAATACATTGACAAACCCGGAAAAATACTTTCAATTTTAGCCAAAAATTTACCTAGGTCATCCGGATGAATCAAGTTCGCCATCGCTAACTGATCAGATAACTTTTCAATACTATACAAACATGATTGTCAAGTCTAGATACATAAAGCTTTAAAACGAAGGTGAAATCAATAAAATAAAAATAAATACTAGTACCTAACTTAATGACCTACATATCTCGGCAACCTTTAAAGTCAAAGTGCCGGATTTTTGGAATTGCAATTAAAAGTCCTTTGCTTGTGCTGTTTTTGTTCAAGTTACATAATTCAAAGGTAAGACAAGAATGCGGTTAGTAACCAAATAGATAAACTTAATTCGTTCATGTCGTACGTAAATGATCACATTTTGTAGTAACTCGGTATAGTGCGAGAGTCAGGAGCCGTTAGATTTATTTATTCTAGATTAGTTTTAAATTACTTTACCAGCAAATCGATCTTTAGCTAGCGTCAATGTATGGCTCTGCTTGATAGTATTTTATTTATATTTGACCAAGCAAAGCTATTTATTTGAATGTTTCTACAAAATAATGGAAAAAACAATGCAAAATTTTTATTTATTACAATGATATTAAAATACGATGGTGGAGTCTTGGACTATAAAAACAACAATAATTTTTAATATGTTATTGTGATAACAAGCATCGCAATAATTATTTGCATAACCTACAGCGTTATCAGAGAACATCTAATGAATACTAATTTAATTTAAATCTAGACTTGACTAAGTTAATGAAATTACTTGGTTAATGGCATTGATGAAATCCGGTACGTTTGCCGTGTGAACCATACATCCTACTAATACAACAATCCGGTTATATAATTACCTAACTTATTAAAAATAGATTTTATAATTTAGAATATAATAAGAACAAAGAAGTTAGGTAATAGCGCGATCTTCCTTAGCTTTGTTCTTAATCTAAACGAGCTACGGGGGATGTACACGTACCTAAAGAAAATGTTGTTATATGTGTACGGTATTTAAAAACAACTTTGTTTGTGCTCAGTACTGCAATCTCGTTTTTACGAAAACAGAATTCATTTGATTAGGATGACAATGAGAGGAATATTTTTATTCCGGTTTCAAATTTTCAAAACTCCAGTGTTGTAAATTTTTTCTGTAATTACTTTTGATTTGTGTAAGTTACAGTTACAAGCCTTACCATTTTATTTTATAACAATTTTAAACGACCATGTTTTCCTCTATTTTTTACTACTTGTATCATAGCATAGTATTGTATATCTAAGTAGATAAAGATAGTAATGACAAACATAGTAGGCAGGCCTTTGCTCAACAATGGGATGATACCTGCGGGCTACTAATACGCATCTTAAAATTTTAATTTTTTTAATTACCAAAAAAATTATAACTTTTTGGCAATCTAACCAATGTCTGTTGTCCCCACAGATTGCTAGCAGCCTCGCTGGCGGTGGCGTGCGCGTGCGCAGGCGGCGCGGGGGGCGCGGTGGCGGCGGACGACGACTGCGCCCTCTACCTGTCCGGCCCGGGACGCACCTCAGCCTATGACTACAGCCTTAACCTGCTCAAAGGAAACTTGTAAGTATATAAATAATAAGTGAGCTATATAAAAAAGTCTTCTTCCTAAGGGTCCGTAAATCTGAGGAAGCACGTTGTTTCATTACGTAGGTATAACAGGAACAAAATAATACCAAGCATGAATCTTAAAAAGCGCATCCGTTTGCTGAAAAGGCTTTTTGGAGCGTGCTTTTAAAATGGTTGTCTTTATATTCAGTACACTAATTTAAAGTAATTAAAAAGCAGTTACGTTTCTTACTGCGATTTTTCAGTTGCTAAATATTTACGTACGAAAGTTGTCGTATCATATAAAATCGATTAATTGTAAAAATAACATACCTTTCTAATGAAGTTGGAAGTTTATATTCCAATCTTCCATTTATAACAACTCCGAGTTGAATCCCTATAATTAGTAACGCACAGAAGATTATCTAAATCCGTTAGAAAGTAAAGCACATCAAGTTACATAAACGTATTGTTGATACCACAACAAACCTACACAGATCTATAAAATCACTTGGTACAAATAGAAAATTACGCAACAATGACAAAGATTAGTATAAACGAATTGAACTTATCTTTCGACACATTATTCAAATTTGGAATAAAAACAATCTTTGTTTTCAAACACGAAAAGGTTCAGTAGAAAGTTTTGATAACTTCGTTTTAATCTCTGTTTAAACTAAAGGATGTCAAAAGTTTAACAAGTGTATTCCATAGGTAAGTATTTAAAAAAATATGTACATATTATCTATATAAGATAAACGTTTTAAATTGATTGGAAGTTCAATATTTTTTCTAATTCTTGGTTGTCGCGCGTATAAGCTCAGGACGAACTGACTCACGATATAAAAGGTAAATAAATTACATTAAAGATAAATGTCGTAAATCGCAACAACGTTAATTAAACTGACATTTGCAATGGATTCAATTAAATTACTTAAAGGAAACGTTTTAACGACAAATTTTACGGTTCTTAAGAAATTCTTGAGTTACTCAAACTGGCGGTCTTTAGAATGAAACATTTACCTTATTCAATATTGCTTCTTTAGAGTTAAAAGACGACGTGAAAATGTTGCTTAGTATTTAAGTATAAAACCTTGACCGTAAGTGTTAAGCAATAAAAGCTTTTATTTTGATGATTTTCCATAGTTTGCCGGGTCATAACCCCGTGAACGTAACATTTTCCAGTCAGTTGACCGTTGCCGCAACACAAGACAGACGATGTGAAACATTGAACAATCAAATTAATTTTAAAGCAGCATTTTCACTAATCACGATTGTTTTGCAAATAATTTGGTAAACGGTTTCCTGGAGTGATGAAATTGAGGAGTTTTCTTAAACTGCTCTTTGTTAGTAGGTATTCAAGCTTTTAATTATAAATACAAAAGCCTTTTTATTGATATGTGATGAAGAAATTATGAGTTTATGTGTGCAGTTTTAGGTTAAGCTTTAATGACTCAGGTTTCGCCGTTTGTTAATAGCTATCTTCTTTTGAAGGTATGAAATACAACCACTATACCTAAATCTAAAATCGTGCAAAGAAACTATAAGTTTCAATTTATATTATGTGTTAACCCCCAATGCGCGATGCCGACTTGCTTTTCAACGGCTTTCAAACGTTTCTACTATTTAGTCCCCTTCGCTTAGTCACTACATATTAATATTTAATCAACCTTGACTCCATCTTTTCTTTTCCAAATTCCTTATCTATCGCCGCCTCCTATCTTCGTAGATAGTCTTCTCTCCGCCGCTCGTTACGTCACCGGCGCCCGCGCACCAAACTTGACACACATTTGCACCATTTCGCGGGTCTTTCTTTATGCTAATCAACTAAGATGACTCGCTTACAAATTTTCGATCACGGAAATAAGTTTCGATTATGGTTACAGAGGTGGATTAATCGATTGTTACCCAAATCGATTATTTTATGCAATTCGGTTAAGCTTCGATTATAATGATTTTGGTATTGTGTTATTTCGTTTTGGAAGTGGGATATGTTGATTAAAATGTAAATTTTGAAATTGAAAGTAAATTGGAGTCAGTAATTTTCTTTCACAACCAAACACATTGTAGTCCACGTGATACGATAACATCTGCGCAAGAGTGTTGTTACTTAAGCCCTTTTACAATTATGATGTTTACGTTCTGGTGAACGTAACTTTAGAGTAAAGCTCGATTAGCATTCGATTTCCATATAACAGTTTTACTTTCATATTTTATGATTTATAAATATTTTATTTTTGATTTATAGTCGGAATGTTTTGTTATTTTTGTATCTGGCAGGTTTTCTTACCCACAGTTGTTGTAGTGGGCTAACCTACTTGCAGCTAAGTCCGTGTATGACTCCGTAAGTCTAATTTATGTGCATTCAATTTAGATAGGCATTGATTGCTCTAATTTAAAAGTCAAGAACAGGCATCAATCATTGCGAAAACGAAGGTCCACAGAAGTTGTTATTTTTCAAGTGGTACTTTTTGTTTCTAGAAAAAAAGCTCATTATACTACTTGGTAAATGTATAAATGTCCTTACTTTAATTTCGCCAGTTCAACATATGATCACGCAAGGTGACCCAGTAACCAACCTACTATCAACAAGGACTTTACACATACTTATCACATCGTGATTCAAAAATCTTCATGAATTTACCTTGCCATAGGCTACCACAATATGTGTTATTAAAGCCTTGACCTACCTTAATAGACAATAAATTATCTGGTTCAAATACTATCAAAGTGTATTACAAAGTCACGTAGTTTTTGTGTTAAGATGTAATAGGTTGCTCTTCACGCCTCAATGTTAAGCAAATACTTGTATGAGCGCACTTATGATTTAAACAATGAAGTTTATAACGTACTCTTTGAAGCCACGAGCGAGACTATTTCAAGAGTGTTACGTGAACGATCTTCAATGGATCATGACCTTAGGCCTTAATTCTAAACGACAATAGCTTATTTTATATCTATACTTCTATACTAATATTATAAAGAGGAAAACTTTGTTTGGTTGTGTCGAATAGGCTCAAAAACTACTGGACCCATTTTAAAAATTCTTTCCATTCGAAAGCTACATTATCCACGAGTAACATAGGCTATATTTTATTTTGGAAAAAATAGAGTTCCGTACCTAAGATTGCGATGTTAGTTGCGGATGAAACCGCAGGGCGGAAAGCTAGTGAATGATAGTTAAAATAAAAAACTTTAATCATAATAAATAATTCAATCATTTATACACAGTTGGCCGCAGGTCTTTTTGAATAAAAGTGAAAATCTTTTATCTTAAAATCGACGGCACTTTTATTATTTCCCGTTGTTATTACTAAATAAACGTATAATTAATATCAATTTTCCATTGTTTTACGTATTAAAACAACATCAACATAAAGTAGTTTTTACGCTTTCATACATGTTATACCTACAGTGGTATAAAAATAGAAACACAATTAATTATTGTTCCCACTCACTCAGATTTACAGTAATGGTACACCAACATACTCTATTATAGATGGCTTGAGCCGACGCATTTTCAGTTGCTCAACACCGCCGGTTACTTTCAAAATCCTTTCGATAACATCGCAGGCAACTTTCTAAACAGTCGGCGATCCTCGTTTTTTGTCCTTCAAAATAACTTTACTAAATTCCGAAACATGAATTATTTTCACAATGAATTGTTACGGTAAAACATCGGTATAATAAATTCACTTTGCGAAATTATAGCAATTGAAGATCTTAGTACTATCTAGCACTTATAAATCAGTTTAACCCACATTTTACTATAAAAATTAAACTCGAAATTGATGTACCGCTAGTCGTATGTGGGTTGGTTATTTGATCGTTATATGACGTAGCGATCGGTAAAGTGCAAGTCGTGACTTCGCGTGAATTTTAACAATTAGTGCGTCCGAATAAATAAATATTCGCCATAAAACTCATGAGAAAATACTAAATTTAGACTTGGAATTTATCCTTGTGTGAAGTATGTGAGATTTAACTTATTAGGTGCTATCGAAATAAAAAATCGAATAAATTTCTGAGATGAATCAGTATTAACAGTGCTAACGTATTAATTAGTGGTATCTTATCTATTATCGCGTATAATAATTCATATAGATCATTTGTTATACCATTTAACTCGACTATGAAACCTTAACACGGCCTTTTATGGTTTAGTTCAACTAAATAACTGCAAAGAGTATTGTTGATGTGTTTTTGTTCAATGTTAAGAATTTATTGCTATTTTATTTCGAAATAGAGTCTAAGAATTTGCTTTCAATAGAAATTAACAATTTTATCCCTACGTTACTGTTACAGAATTTTAAAGCAAAATATATACATTTTTATCAAAATTTCAACAGCTTAATTTTAACGATCGTTAAAAACTCGATATTAATATTTATCTTCCTTTATCCGACCGTCTAGACGTGAGAAATACACGCTCGTTCCGGTTTCTGTGAGAATAGGATGTTCGTAACACTCCTTATAGGTATATTTACGTAAATTGAAAAACTCTCATATAACTAAACCTTTTTAATAAACAAATGAAGTATGATGTTTCAAAACAATCGGTAATAAAGATTTTATCTTGTAAAAGATCATGTAGGAAAACGTACTGCATGGGGCTCACTAATCAGGCAAGACTTTCCAAGTAGCTCCTCCTATCTTTTATATTAAAGTCGGTAAACGAAATGTGTGTTAGATGAAATGATCAAAACCAAAACTTTCCTGTTGCTGACACATTCAGTAAATTATAGGTTTTTAATGTAAGGTCTCAAAGAATGCCGACAAAAACAAAGGAATCTAGGTTCCATCAACTACTATCAAAATATATTTAATACTACCATTTAAAAGAAATAAAAGTTATTTATAACTCGCCTCTCCACCGAACATCAGGTATTGTTCCGGCATGTAATCAATGCAAAACGATACCATCCGAATTTCTATGACCATAATAAATGAATAACTTAGAAACTAATGTTGGTTTTATTGAAAGTGTATGCAAAACCTACTCAGTTTTGCAACGTAATTTAAATATTAATTTTACTTGTTATACCATAAAGCCATCCATCGAAGTTCATCGACATTTTCATTAAATATTCATGCTGATTAGTAATCGTTGATTGTTTTATAATTCTTTATGGAAATCAGATAGATTACAGTTAGTCAATCTCTGAAACTTAATTACGTAACAAAATCCAATACAATGCCTAACTAACTTTTATAAACTTTGTTATCTCTACAAGATATACCTAAGCTAAATTTTTTATCATTAAAAATGCGTAATTAACCATTCCTATGAAATAAATAGCAGTTAGTATGTACAAAATATGTTTTTAAGATACGTGTCGGTGTACGAAAACAAAGTGGAATTAGAATTCAATAACTAATAGGAATCTAGGCTAGTTGGTGGCCAATTACTGAATACCAGCCCGATACACCACGTATAAATTAGCCCACTAGAAGGCACGTGCCTATAAAACCTCCATAAATGAATAAAAAATGCAAATTCGGCAACAAATTAACGTTTAACGTAATTTTATTCATAATGGCTCTAACTGGTGACAACGTTGTTAAGATATGGTAAAGAAAATTAAAAAAGATGTTAACAGCTTGTCTGTTTTCAACGGAGTTTGACTCCCGACTGAGTCTGTTTATTTTTACCTTATTTTATAAGTTTCCCGCATTGATGTACGGTCAGCAGAAACCGAAGAAACAGACTACATTCTATTTCCTAAAAATTTATCCTTTAGTTTTTTTTATAAATTTTTTTTATAAAACAATATACCCAAATTTTCATTTCAGAGTTAAGTTTAGTTTTGTTTAAATGTGTAGTTTGAAAATTGTTGTTTATTTGTTTCAGTGGATATGAAGGACAGCATCATTGCATCACATACGAGGCGGTCAACCAGGCTTATCTAGAAGCCAGGAACAGAATCTGTAAGTAAAAAATGTATGGTTTAATATACCGTTTCGTGACTAAGAATGATTCTTGAATACTTGCATTATATGTATATAAAACGAAACTGGTTATGAACATTCCAGTTACCAAAAAAACTCTGTTATCTGTTTCTTTTTTTTTTCTAGTGGTATCCCAGCCAAAGGGCGACTGGAAGCCAGAAGACTACGCCAGCGTGGGCGAGCTCATTCTGGACATCTCCATCAACCTCGCTAGACGGTGAGTTACATCACTACACCATACAACTTTACACAAGCCATACATCCACAGCTGTCACAATAGGCAATAACCAACAAATCGATAAATAAAAAAAGAAATACTTTTTTATGGCAACACTGTTGTGTAATCAACAAGTATCGGAGAAAATCGTTGCCTAATCTAAGCTAGACTTTCGACTGAGTCAGAAACTAGATTTGATAATACGAGTCCATTCAATTAAGATAAGTACACAGTTTGGCAACCCACATTTGCATGACATTTAGAATTGCACAGTATAACCTACGCAGGCTGACCTTGTCTAAATGCTCCCTAATATAGGCCGCTTGGATTTAATGAAGTTACTTTGTCAACAAACAAGTTTACGACGAATTCGTATTTAAGTACCTACGTATTTTAGTACTCTACATTGTAGAGTCTTCAATAGTAACAATACGGTCATTCCCTAAGAAATAAATTTCTTACGATCCAAACTTTTACCAACTGAAGATTTATTTAAATATTTTAAATTAATTAATAATTTCATACACTTTAAATTTATAGATAACCACATAAATCAATAAACAAACTATTTAAGTTTTTTTTTCGATTGAAACTGACCATTCTTAACTGAATGATTCGTAAAGGTGAACTATTCCGAGTGATTCTCACAAGGCTACCGTACAAAGGCTTCAATTGATAAATAAATCTCTAACTCAGCAACTAAGATCACGATTACCATCATCACGACACGGAACAAAACAAAACAATTATTAATTGTATTTGAAATAATGATTTATCTTAACACACGTCAAATTAAAAGCAGAGTAATTAAATCAGGAGTAATTGTAATTAACTTTGTTAATGATCGTTGGCTTTTACTAATTGATGTTGTGTTCCGGTGGTAGGTTTGTGAGAAATAGACAAAGAATTTGTAAAAGTTAGATTTGGAGATATTTTTGGCTACGAACGTGTTGATTATAAAATTGCAGGCGGATAGAAAGCCTTTTTATATAAATAGAAGCTAGCGAAACAGTTATTACTCATAATTGTGTAAATTACTTTTATAATTTCTACTTCGTGCTAAGAGGTTAAAAACACACATACTAATCAGTTTGAACGTCTAAAAACAATGACATTACCTACTTACACACTTAACTGAGGACAAAACGGTAGTTCTTGTACATACAGCATAAATCAATAAGCATATGAGCATTAGCAGGTAGGTAAGATGTTTACTCAAAGTCTAGTGACGGGGATTTGAATGTGTGCACAAAGCTCCAAAGATTGTTTAAAGACAGGTTACTTTACTGTTCAGTTACCTAGTTTAAGGTTCAATATGCAGATTTTATATTAGGAAGGTATACCATTGCAACTCTTACGCAATATAGCTAGATAGGTGATATATAGGTAATATTACAAGATACAGAAAGGAAAAGTGTTAATGTCTGCTAAAGATTTATTGCTGGTATGCCAAAATGCTTTACAACTTAATGTGAGAATTAAAAAAAGAATTGATAAAAATCAGATTTACAGATATTTTTGGAACGTGTTTATTATAAAACTGATCTACTATATCTATTATAGAACTAGATCTTGTCCATAATACATGTTTTAAAATAAAAAGTCCTTATTTGCCAATATGTAAACACATAGGTAAACCAAATGGTTGTAACATTTTCACTATAAGTCATTACAATTCGCTACTGCATTCATCATTGACTTACAAATCTGTCATGTTATTCAGAATCATAAATGCTAATCACATACGTTCTGAGGTAAACGACGCTAAAATGTAGCTGCGACATCCATCAAGATCAGATACAATCGTAGGTGACACTAATGACATTATTAAATGATGGTGTTTTAACAAAATATATAAATACGTAATAAAGATGTTAGGAGTGTATGGTTTTAATTTCAAAACAGATTGCAGAACTGTTGCCTATTTGTTTAGAAACGGTTGAAAATAAATCATTTAAACAAATATTGACTTGATAAAATAAGGTCATACTTTTTGACTATTTCACATATTAACGAAACAAATTAACTCAAGTTCAAAATATTTACATAAACCACGAAACCATAGAACCTCTTCAATAAAAAGGTCACTCTACGGTGCTTCAAATTATTACGCCATAAAAACTACAGAGCGTTCACGAAATTTAGTAAATTGTTCGTTACATAACGCCTAGTTTAGCTTTTGTTTGTATATGAAGATTTTATAACAATAAAAACAAAAATGCGACATCTACGTAGTTTTTCCTACTTATATAATGCATTATCTTTATTATTTAATTTCAAAACGACGCGGCTATACCTATAGAGTAAAACGAGATTAATTAAAACCAACAGCAGGATATTAATCTTAAACGAAAGCCTTAAGTACTGAATGTATGTTATATTCAAGTGGAAAAAAAACAACTTCTCAAGTGTTACAGTTCTCGTCTGCCTTTCCTTTCTTTGCCATTCATTTCATTTCCTGTCACTCAATGTTCAAAACGCGAACTCATACATTATATAATAATTACAATCTCAATTATAGTGCCATAATTTAATACGATTGAGAAAATTTACTATTTGTCATCAAATAAAAGTGATAAAAATGCCTACACACGTGTTTTCTATGAGGTCTTTAATTGGCGATAAAACTTAAATTGGAGAATTATTGACTATAAATTGATAAGATCGATTCAAGCCCAATGAGTTAGTGGGCACGCGCTTGAGGAATACTATCTTGTTTTATTTACAAGCGTTTTGGTTTTTAAACTGGTAATAAAGTAGGAATTCTATTGAAAGTAACGTAGTAGGTTAGCGCGTTGAAGTCTTTCATATAGATTTAAAAAAAAACGTCACATAGTATAAAACAAATTCGCTTTCTCTGTCGCTATGTATATTAAATCTTTAAAACTACGCAACAGGTTTGATGCAGTTTTTTTAATACATAGAATGATTCAAGAGGAAGGTTTACTTCACATGTATTATAACATAGTACCTACAGGGAAAGGAGTTTTACTCCGAATTTAACGCGTGCAAAGCCGTGCGGATAAAAGCTAGTCAAAAATATAAGAGTCGTTTACAATACAACTAAAATAAATGTGCGTGTATCTATTAAAATATATTTATGACTTAATATGCCTTTATCAGGCTTATACCATGTTAAACTGCCACATCCGCTATATAACCAAATACGGAACACAAAAGGCTCATACCAACGTTACGAAAGCCTAAACACACATAAACCTAACATATTTTATGTCTACTTAAAAATAAAGAATGTTTCACGTCCAAATGTATATGTAAATCAGGATACATTTCGCTTTTACTTATGCAATATTCTACAAAGAACTTTGTAGATTTAAATTCTTAAAAGAAATCTCTAACTTTTATTTAAGTTGAACTTTTGTTTTTGACCAAAATCTTAATGTGTCGTTTTGTTTTTATTTGGTACGAAATGATTTAAACAGTTGTTGTAACAAGTTTCTAAAAGCTTAACTTTCATTGTCATGCAAATGAGGTTTGACCAAATAACTAAACGCTGCTCCTTTTTGCATTTCAATATGATGTATCATAAAAAACACATTTTATTTAAAAATATCTCTTTTTGGAATGGCTCTCCTTTTTCCACATAAATACAGTTAAATTGAATTCCAATGCAATTTCGAATTCGACGTATGTAATAACTATGTAAGCAATGTCTTATATTTAATTTAACTCAATGAAATGAGCAAACAAACCCATGCAGGAACCTTGAACCACATTCCTGCGTTGTCTTTGACCTCGATAAATCCACTGACACTTCACACGTCAGGTGCAATGAAATGTGCGCGTGCGACGATATGCGCAGAGATGCCGTGACAAATGACGTTAACTTGGATTTTAAGATGATTCTGAGCAATATCGTTACTGCTACTGAGCCAATATAATGTTAACAACATAAAGTTATTTATAACATAAAAATAGTAATATAAGTTTCAAAACGATCGTATTCACAACACTTTTATGTGATATTTACTATGATTAATGTCTTTAATTAGTATTATTATGCATGAGTTACGTGAGTATTTCGAAATCAAAAAAAATACTGCCTGTACCTATTATTAAGAAGCTTAAATTAGTAAAAAAGCTTTAATTGTCTCTAAACTTCATTAAGTTTCACACAAACTTCCGCGTGTTTTGTTATAAAAATCATTTTTTAATAACACGCGAAAGTTACGTTATTTTCTGTTTACTCAAAAATAAAACCGTATTGTTGCTTACATTTGCAAGTAAGAAAACAATGCGATATAAAATATATTTAAATGATACAAATACGAGTTCTTACATAAAAGCCCAGAGGCAGTCATACTCGTATAAGTTTCTCTTGACTTCAAAATCTCATATGTAGTTTAGTGAAAGATTTAAATTTGATTTGGAAGTTTCATTAATAAAAATAGATTATTTATTGTTTCTGCATTAACCTTAATTAACTAGGACAATTAGGTAATACAACCGTAAAAGATATTTATGATCGTATAAACCTTGGCATATCTTATTTATTATAATCAAACTTATTTAATTGAATGAGTGCTTTTGGTAAGTTGATTTTAAATTAACGTTATTAATGGTGTAACATTCAAATGTCTTGCTTTTCTTGACCTTAATATGATTTGTTTTAATTAAAGACAGGTAGAACTTAATAATACGTAGGTAAATAGTAGATTCAAATTTAGACTGAATAAACAAATTAACTAAATAAACAATTTAAACAATTAGTAGTATATAGGTGTGTGTAACCTTTGCTAATGTTAGAGTGTTGCATATCCAAATTACCCAACGTAAGATTGTTAAGAAAAAGCTCTAAGCTAGGTGTGTAGGTTGATGTCTAACCTAACCTCCAGACCAGTCTTATTACAATATAGCTCCTAACCGTACCCTGTACCTACTATCACACTGACTTTATGAAATAGTGAAGAGGAAAGATACTTTAAAAGGACAATTCAATATCTCTGACCTTTCTTCCATTTTAAAGTAAGATCATACTCAATTTTCTATTTGGCTGTACAGATAACCAAAAACCCATATAAAAATAAACCGTTTAAACCCCAAACCAAAGTTTGCAAACTTGATAAACTTATACTTACATATCAAAGCTACACGATCTTAGTCACCTTTAAGCGGCCTAACAATCAATACACACCAATTTTATGTCGTGGTCAATTGTCAAACACAAGGCCTGCCCCGGACATTTTTGCGACCTACTTGTAAAAGTGACTGGACCAGTTTCATTTCACCGAATGACCAACAATCTGGTCTTGTTGTATGTTGTAATAGATCTGCAACACATTATGTTGGTAGCTACCTACTGTACAGTTAACAGGAGCAAAATAAGTGCATAAAGTTGGTTAACCAATTTGCATATATTTTACGTGGTTATTAATAATAAAATGCAACACATGTATGTAGCACCTGTGCAATTTTGCAGTACCTATTTTGTAATGCGCACCTATCATACAAACACAAACAGTTCCTAAAACAAAAGATGCTCAACATTAGTTACATTATCATTTCCTTGTTACAGCTATGCTCTCACGTACGAGGAGATTGAAAAGGGGCTTCCCCTAATCGACACCTCCAAGACCCTGATCCGCGAAGTGTGTCCGCCAGTGTTCTCCCACGTGGAGTGTCGCGCGGGGAAGTACCGGAGGCTTGATGGGCTCTGCAACAACCTGGAGCATCCGACATGGGGCGCTACCATGGCGCCTTTCCAGAGGTAAGCTACCAAATGGGAATGTTTTCGAGAACCTGTATAGATAGTTCATGAGCATCATGTTTTACACTCATAACGATTATTCGATAGCCCAGCAATATAAACAAGCCAAGTTTTTAAAGCTGTTATGAACTTACTTCCTATAGAGGTACATAGACGATCGATTCACCATCTCGTATACGAAAACTACTAACCCTTAATTTCAAGGAACAGCTTCTTTTACTATCTATTATATTTTCCTCCATTTTCTCACCACCAGGCTGATTGGCCCCCTATTCGCCGACGGTATCAACGCGCCCCGTATCTCCCACACCGGCCGGGACCTGCCCCTCTCCCGAGTGGTCTCCCGCACCATGCACCCTGACGACGGCTTCCACGACCACGCCGGGACGGTCATGGTGATCGCCTGGGGGCAGTTCATGGATCACGATTATACACTCACTGGAACGCCTTTGGGTGAGTTACTATACAGGTTTTGACTAGGTGCTTTCATGGTTAACTAAGGTCGTATGAATAAGCCATTAAGATAAAGATAACAGAGAGTTTAATTCCCGTTAATTAATTGAAAAAAAACACGATTACAGATATTTATTCGAGAATATTTACAGACTATAAAATACGTTTCATTGATTTTGTTATTAAAACTCAGGGAAATCTTTGAGACTAAAAAGGACGAAACCTACCAGGTTACTATTATTACTCCACAAACTAAATCAAACCTTCCTATAATCAGACCCCATCAACCGCAACGACCCCGAGGAGTGCTGCAAGCGCCCCCCGCACCTCAAGCACCCGTACTGCAACGAGATCCGCATCCCGGACGACGACTACTTCTACCGGCTCTTCGGCGTCAAGTGCATCGACTTCGTGCGGGGCTTCCCCTCGCCAAGACCTGGCTGCAGACTGGGTAAGTTAATGACGATATAAGCAAAACAAACATATACAGGGTATAATGTTTCATTGGGACAGATAACTTTGAAGGAGTATAAAAAATGAAAGGTAACTGAACTGCTTGACTGTTTATTTATACGATACCTCAATTAGAAATCACACACAGTTGTATTAGATTTCATTTAAAGGTTTAAGTTATTACACTAAAGAAATACCTAACTTAAGGAGAGCTTTCGAAGGATATCCAAAATTCTTGTTAGTAAACTTATCGATTTCACGGATGTTATTTTAATCATTCATTTTATACTCAATTATAACTTTAACCCACTCTGAAATCATTAAATAGCTTTAATAATAATATTTATATGGTTGTTCGTAACCAAATCTGACCGGGTAGTGAGCAAAGGTCGAATAACATCTTCTATTATAGAATCCAATGCGTTGAAAGGTGAAAGTGCGATTCGTTGCGCAACATAGTCTAGCTAGACCAAAATGTTACTTTATATGGAGTCTTGAGACCAAACTATGGTTGATTGTAGACTAAGATAAAGCCTGAGTTTTACATTGTGAAACGTTTATTCAACATATGAAACCATATAGGAACTCAAACTGCATTGTATTCCATATTAAGACTATAAAAATTGACCCTTCCACTATCCATTTTTAAATTATCTTGTACAATAAATTCAATTTACTTAAGTTTAATATTGAACACAATGAAAACCTATTTATGTATATTGATTCAAATTTACTTACTCACTGATTATAAGTTCCGATATTCGTTGCTTAATAGATAACACATGCTTAACTAATGTCATTTTCCTTCGATATATCATTATTATATATTTAATGAGTCACTCGATTAACGATAAGTTTGACATTTAATTAATCAATTAATTAACACACGTTATGTGACAAAAGTAGTTGTCATTAAAAGTGAAGGTTTTCTTGCGAAACAGTCATATGAACGTACTTACCTACTTACCTATTAATTAATCACTTAACAGAATTTATATCATTAACTAGTTATGTTACTATTTAAAATTAAATTCATGTTTCAAAATTCACTGCCTTTTCAGCAGAAGAAAAATGTAGTGCATGTCCTTGCTTGATAAAACACAAAAACAAAAGGTTTTTTTATTTTAAAGATAAAAACGTTCTGAAAAAACTTTAAATTTAAAATATGTGCTTTTCGCAGGTTCAAGAAATCCCTTCAACACTTTAACAGGAGTCATTGATGGAAACACGGTTTACGGTGTCACTGATAAATTCGCCAGGTAAAATTGCAATCATTTTTAATATGTACCACACAGAAGGCATTAGATTCTTAATAATTATAAATTTTGTGTTATTTAATATAGCTTTTCATAGAAAAAGGCCTTACTAAACGGAAGCCTGTACTGCAAAATATACATTTAGATGCTTCAATTATAATTTAAAACAGTAGAAAGTTTGTGGTTTATAAACAAAAACTTAACTAAAGACAGCTAAAAAAGAAACATTTATGATTGAACCATTTTGCAAATATTCATTGTTAATTTTTGTCGGCAGGAAGCTACGTACCGGCTACGGGGGTCTTCTCCGCATGAACCCCGTGTTCAAGGAGTACGGGCTCCGGGACCTTCTGCCCCTGAAGCTGGACATCCCTGATGAAGGGTGCACCAGACCCAACAAGAACATGTACTGCTTTGAAGCTGGTCAGTATGATCCTTTTAATTTTGGAGTTAATTCTTTAGCCTATATAGACGACCTCTGTGGTATATTTACCGGACTGCTAAGCGGAAGGTTCAATTCCCGGTCGGGCCAATTTCGTAAAAATGGTTTTTCGATATTGCCTCGTGTCTGGGTGTAACTAGGTTCTCCCCTAGTCCATTGTGTGGTACCTATAGTACAAGCTTTGCTTAGTTTAGGGCTGTGGCCCTCTGGCCAGTTGGTGTGTCAGTCTGGAGATTTATTTATTTATTATGTCAAACTTAGTTCAATGTTTTGTCACTACCCGTACACACACATTCAAGACGAAATTAAACCTTATGTCGTATATAAATACAGGTGAGATCCGCGTGAACGAGCAGCTGGTGCTTGCGGTGATGCACACGCTGATGGCGCGCGAGCACAACCGCGTGGCCGAGGGCCTCGCCGGGGTCAACCCTCATTGGGACGATGAAACTCTTTACCAGGTATACAAACGTATTAATTATTAACTAGGACTTACCTATGGGTTTAAGCAGAGTAGAAATAGAACGACTTATATATACAGCAACCTCAGAATACCTATAGGTACATTTTCTCCACATTGCATCTTTTGAAAGTTTACTTTATCGGTTGTGTATAAATAAAATATTTAGAAAACTTGTTTCCTTTGAACAACGAATTAACAATTTTTTTTACCTTCAACTATTAATAAAGTGCGGTTAATTTGTTAAGATTTTACAAATACAATTTTATTGTACTTATATCTTGATTATGATTATTTCAGGAAGCGCGAAGGATCAACATCGCTGAGATCCAGCACATCACATACAACGAGTTCCTCCCCATCCTGCTCGGCAAAGATGTCATGGAGAAGTTCGGATTGGTGCTTGAGAAAGAAGTAAGTCTTGTTAAATGGTCAAGAGTTGTGTTAATTATATATTTATTTTATTACTGCAGTAACATATTTTTCATTGACTGTAATTCGGCATTATCTATAGCTTCATTGCAATTGCTACTGAAAAATCTTAGGTGTAAAATTTAATTTAACCCAACTTGAGCTCTGAAGCCGTCAGTGTGATTGTTAGCCAATCTGCAGATAAAAAAACAGATTGTATGATTAAATGGTGTACATCAGCGCTAGTTTAGCAATACTATTTTGTCCCCGTAATTACTAACTCTCAAATTGTGTATGGTCCAGGGTTACTGGGACGGGTACGACACCAACGTGAACCCGGACGTGATCGACTCGTTCGCCGCCGCCGCCTACAGGTTCGGACACTCGCTGCTGCCCACTGCTGTTGAGAGATGGTCCAAAGCACACAAGTTTATAGGTACGATATTACTGTTTTTGTAATGATGGCATAGAAAATTCGATCAAATAAGAATAGGACGGCAATATTTTTATGTCCGGTTCGAAGGACCAACCTTTTGCTGAATATGAATTAGCAAGATTTTATTATTTTTGTTAGTGGAAACTAAAATTGGCACTTTTTACAAATACGTAGGCATAATAAGCAAATGCCAAAAAATACAGTAGTAAAATATGTGCATTTAAGGCATCGTCATAGTCATTGATTTAAACAAAGTTTATGTTATTTTCAGCATCCAAGAGATTATCAGACCTCATCCGTAGACCGTACGACTTATACCGTGCCGGCGTCCTAGACGAGTATGTTATGGGTCTCATGAACCAAGTAGCTCAAGCTATGGACGACTCCATTACTCAGGAAGTAACCAACCACCTTTTCAAGAAGGTCGGAGCAAGATTTGGAATGGATCTGGTATCCTTCAACATGCAGCGAGGCAGAGAATTCGGTCTACCCGGTTACATGGAGTTCAGGAAGTTCTGTGGTCTTCCTGGAGCCGACACTTTCCAAGACCTGTTTGGGTCTATGCCCAATGAGACCGTCAGGAAATACGAGAGCATATTCGAACACCCTGTCGACGTAGACTTGTGGTCAGGTGGAGTGTCAGAGAGGCCGCTGCCAGGCTCCATGTTAGGACCCACCTTCGCTTGTATTATTGCTACACAGTTCTCTTACTCGAGACGTGGAGACAGATTTTGGTAAGTTTCTTATACGAGTAGATAAACTTAAAATATAAATTTAATAACATTGTCTACTAAGCGAGGTACTGAAACACAAATCTGACACATACATCCCACAACGTTACCAATCTAAATTCTGCTCTCATATTTATATCAATCATCTTTTTCCATATCTTAAAGTGACTTCTTTCGTCGTGGTTCTAACTTGTCATACCCCTCAGGTTCGAGCTGCCGAACCAGCCGTCGTCGTTCACGCCGGAGCAGCTGAACGAGATCCGCAAGTCGCGGCTCGCGCGCGTCATCTGCGACAACACCGACATCATCGACACCGTGCAGCTCTACCCCATGGTGCTGCCCGACCATGAACTGTAAGTACAAACATTATAGGGACTTCGCAAGGATACTCTAGCGATAACGCTATAATTGGTTCAGAGTGGTAGTTCACGTAATGTAATTACTGAATCACAAATGAAATGACATAAAGTCATTGAGAATTCGCCTTAGTTGGTAAGTAGAATTGGGGGCCGATCAGGGACAAAATCGCAACATTAAATCACAAGAAGTTACTTACTTAAGAAGGTTAAAGTTCTTTCTAACAGGACACTCCAAAACCTACTGAAGAATCTAAATCACGTTTCTTATCTTCCAGAAACCCCCGAGTTCCATGCCGAAGTGGCATCATGCCTAGCATGGACTTCAGTAAATGGGCGGAACCCGCGCCCTTCCACGGCGGCGCCTCCAAGGACTTCGTGAGTAGCTTCTCCTTCGACAACCCTTACCACGGCAAAAAGTAGACTTAGATCAACACCTATCGGCACTTGAGATTCACTTGTGTTTAGGACACGATCAGTTGAGCAACGCTTTATCACATGAAATTTAAGAAGCATTGCGCTTTCTACACAGTTGCAATAAAAATATATTCTAAATGCAACACAACTTTTCGAATGTCTACACCATGATAAAGCGTCACATAAATAGCAAAATCCACATCAATTGTAAAAATATCATCATCACAATATTTTTAATTTCATACCAACAAATCTGTCTCCTAAACATGAGTGGAACGAGTAGCTATTAGTATTTATTTAGTCAGTAGTTAGTCATTGTACATAATTAGTAGTATTGGATGTACATCATTACATCATTGTCTTATTTATCATATTCCATGTTTCGTTTGTAACTTTCAGCGAAAGTCATTTTATGATATTTGTTGTTTTGGAAACTGAATGACTCATATTTCTCCTGTAGTTATAGGTAGAGTTTTTCATTATAATAAACTACTTTAACACCGTATTGTTCTATTTTATGGAAAACGCTACTTCTTTCTACCTTCTTTATTATTTTTATTTGTTTTGTAGATTACTAATATATTTTGTAGACATTGTTAAATTATCAGTAATCACCTAGTCTTACCACGCATGTCTTAATCACAAACATTGTATTTTAGTCAACAAAGTCAATCGATGTTAATTAAACCTCGTAAAACTCATAATAATTTTAAAAAGCTATGGAACTTAGAAAAATTACTTAAAGAAATAAGCAAATCAATTTAAAACACCTATTACTTGATGAATTTTAAATATCTCTTCAATATATTTGATTGCCTAAATGAGTTAACTTACATAATTACGTATACTGTAAAGTAATTAAGTTATTAAATAGAACGATTGCTTTGCCATATTCTTTGTAATGAAACTTAACGTTTATAATTACATTTGCATTGTATCTACAACTTGAAAAGTTGTAATAAGTATATGAGAGTCAAGTACCTACCTACCTTTATAAAATTTTATCGCTTATTCTCCGCACTTGTATTTTAGTAATTTTGAACACTAGTTATGAGTATTCTACGCTTTACTTACTTATTTATTATGTTATACTATCGAAAGTGTAGTTTGTTGCATGAAACACTTTTTGTACGATTTTGTAAATAGAATTTACTTATAATAAAAATAAGTTGATAACTTTTGTTTTATTTAAACCAACTGTTTCATTATTTACATTAAGGTAAAGTATTCTTGTGTCATCAAAAGCCATTCCATTTGACGCCAAATATTACTGATTACAGATAACAATTGCAATTGCCACAAACAACGAAACAACGACAACCGAGTATAATGTAACAACACCTTCCCCTCAAGTGGTGACTTCGATAGAGCCTTCTACCTACAAAAATGAAACAATAAATATTGGTATGGAAATCGATTGTAAAGGTAATTGTTCTACGAAGAGTTCAAAACCTACAAAAGACAACAATAAAGCTAAGCAAAATCCAGATAAGTACGAAATTTCTACCAAACCCAGTGGACATTACCGGAATAGTCTCAGAAAAAGACGATCACTACAAAGAAAGGTGAAAAATACTAAGAGCCCCTTAATTGTTAATTATGAGACAGTACATCCAGCTCATGACTTTCAGACACAACAAATTCCAGCAAAACTTGTTGTTTCAAACTTAGCCAACTTTAATATTGAAACTGTGCATGACAATGAACATAACATTATCAATACAACTCCTCTTAACCCACAAACGACCAGTCAAAGTGAAGAAACTAAAGAATATAGTAGAAGTAATTCCGAAGACAATTCAAGTAATAATACAAGGAATGAAGATGAACAAAATTCAAGTAGTGGGGAAAATTCGGAAAGTCGACAATATCAAAGTAAAGAAAGAGACTCTAGTGGTGAACGCAGTAACAAAGAATATGATAACAGCAAGGAAAGCTATCAAAACAAACCAAAAAGCAATGAAGCAAGCGAGGAAAATGAAAGTAAAGAAAATCAAAGTTCTGAAAGTGGTGGCACTCCCCTTGGTAAATACGATGAAGTGAAAACAAAAAAATATGATATAGGCCGCGACAATAGCGCCGAAACGAAAGACAAAGAGGATTATGTGGCTGAAAGATCAATATTTTTGAATAAAAAACCACACAGTTCGGAAAAAAGTGACCCTGTAAATGAAAATGTAGAATCTAAGCAATATAGTGATGAGAGTCCAGAAAATGAAAAAAGTGATCGAAATAACGGAAAACTTTCGGCTGAATCCAATGAAAGCGAAATAATTTCAGATAACAAACAACCGATTCAAGAGGTAGAACTGGGTGATTTCAGCTATGAAAGGATTCATGTAAATCCCAAAGGGAAGGTAGAACCAGTAAATGATGCGATCGAAGTTGACCCAACAAAGTTAAATCACGTTCTAACTACAACCCCGCCAGATGAACTTTTTAACGATAAATACTCTTCAAGAGAAAGGTCTGATATAACGAATATTGAGGATAAATCTTATGAACAAAAACCCATATTATTAAATGACGATAAAATAAAACCCGTAGTTGAAATTAATTCTGAGGTTGAAAGCAATGAATCTCCAGAAGAAAATGTCAGTGACAATCAAAATTATAATGATAAAATCGTTTCTGAACCTGAAAATGACAATTTAAAACAACAATTTGAAAGGATACCTCTCAACTACAAACATGATGATGATAAGGAACAAAAACCTACCAAACATACTTCAAAGAACAAACATTATAAATCCAACGAAGATAAAGGAGATGAAGTAGATGCTGACAAAAATATTAGCTATGATGAACATTTGAATACTAAATTCCATGATTTAACTATTAAACTACCGGAAATAAAGTTACCAGATGATATTATATCTTACGCATATGAACCACCTTCTGAATATAAAAAACCTTCGAATAGGCCGAAGTCAAAATTTTATCACTATGAAGATGAAGAAAGTTCTGAAGTTCCTAATGAAGCCGATCGTAGAACCAATAAACAGGAAAAGAACAGTCATGAGGAGGAAGATAGAAATAGTGAAGAGGTTAGTCATGCACATCATCCTGTATACCACAGGCATAATAAAAATGAAAAATATCAAAAGAAGCCGAATCGAAAAGAAAGCGAAGAGGAAGATGCCGATGAAGATCTTTACGAGAAATTTGTTCGAGAAAGATTTGGAAAAAAAGACACCTTTGAAAAGCGTTCAGAAAAACTTCTCAACACTCAATACCCGTTTCCGGAAAACACGGAATTATTCCAAAATCTTCAGAATGTCGTGCAAAGAACAGCAAAATTACAAACAGAAGCACAAAAAAGTAAAGATCCAAAAGGAGGCTATATGTGGACTCTTGAATACGGAAAAAAATTGAATAAATAGGTTGAACTACAAATCATTGTGTAATATTTGTATGTAGATGACTGTGATAAATAATTATTAAGTTTTTTGTAATTTTATGATACTTGTAACAACTCATTGTAAAACTCAATTTAGTTGAACTAAAACTATACGTACCTATTTACTTTTAGTTAAAAATTGCTTCATAATGACGTCGCACTGGTCAAAAGATGAAACATGAGTTAAGGTTTTGTTTTGGAAGGTAAGGCGTCTTATAAAACACAAAAAATATCTCCCTGCTATTTGAATAAAGTTCTATAAAGTTCCTACACAATCCGGTAACACGTCAAAAACTTACCTAAATGTTTATACGAGTACACACACAGCTACCAAATAGGCATAGAGCATTCAACTATCACTCTGGAGCATGTAAAAATATCGCGATAGGCATTCGAAAAGAGACGTTAAGTTCATAATTGGGTTTATTTAAAATATCTATCTAAAAAATCCTAAAGAAACGTTGCCAGGCGTAGAACTAAGGTCCTCACTAGTATACTACTAGGACTTGTTATACATATACTTACCTACCTATTTTAATGAGGATTATATAAAAAAACATTTAATTAATGTTTAAAATATGGAGTAGGTAAGTAGTATTTCTTATGAGGGAGAGAGTAATAGGTCAGGCAACGAAAAACGATACAAAAATACGAACGATAATTGCGCAGACGATAAAGAGTGCCGGTAAGGTCATTCCATCAAGTTCGTTCGTATTTCGGTTGGTCGTATACTATACGATAGTGAAGTCGGAGTAAGCCTCCTGATGCATCTGTGTGTATAAATGTTATGATTGAAAACAGTTAATTTAGGAATGTGACTTGCGTTCTTCCGTTGCAAAAAGGTCAACTTAATTTATTTAAAGAAGCCACATCTTGACTTTCCTATAATTATTCTTTTTTGCTATAAAAAATACATAAAACTGGGGAATATTCCGTCATCACATTGGCCACACATAACCTATAATTTTATGTCAAAGTAAACTGTCAAGTCAAATCGAAACCGATTCTATTGCTAAAAATCCTGCAGTTTTCCAAAACTTAGTATTATCTAAGAAATTTAAATAAATACTGCATTTTCTTATTATCTACTGCAATATTTAATCAACAATGGCCGAAGAAATACAGAGGAAAATGCAAAAAGAACTCGAGTCATTCAACGGTGTGCAAAAAGAATACCAGAAGGCTGTGGCTACGAAACAGCAGCTAGATAGTCAATTGAATGAAAATAAAGCAGTAAAGGAAGAATTAATTCTCTTGAAAAAAGATGCGGAGGTCTACAAACTTATAGGGCCGGTTTTAGTCAAACAAGATTTAGAAGAAGCCAGACAAAATGTCTCGAAACGAATGGACTACATCACCAGAGAAATAAAACGAACAGATGATCACATCTCCGCCTTAGAAAATAAACAAGAAGCTCTACAGGAAAATTTGAATAAGTTGAAAAATGATTTAGGTAAACTGAAGATAAAAGCCTAGAGCTAATATAAATTCTTATATGCTAATAATAACTAAGCCTTTTTGTAATATATTATTAAAGTATTAAAGCTATCACTTTTATAAACCTGAGTTTAAATTCTTGTAATAAGAACAAGTATTACAATACCTAAAAAGATCTTGGTGTGCAAGACATAATCTGGCAAATATTATTTAGGATTAGAATTGATTTACTATCATTATATCCCCGGAACTCATAAAGTAAGTTAGGGATTACCCATTCCTGACGACCTCTGTGGTGCAGCGGTATATGTATATACCGGACTGCTAAGCAGATGGTTCCGGGTTCGATCCCCAGGTCGAGCCAATTTCATAAAAATGGTTTTTCAATATTGGCTCGTGTCTGGGTGTAACTAGGTTCTCCCCTAGTCCATTATGTGGTACCTACAACACAAGTGCTTACTGCAACTTACTTTAGGGCCACATAATTGGTGTGTCAGTCAGTAGATTTATTTATTTATTTCATTTCCATTATTGAAACCTATTATGCATTTTATGAAGGAATAACACCTCTTTTTAGTTGATTTTAACTGTTTTTAAAATACTACACCCAGTTTTAAAATTAGGAACACATAAGGGAAGCTGAATTTATCAAGTCTTCATTAATTTTACTAGTTTTTTTTACTGTTCTAGCTTATATTTAATATTGTTACTGTTAATATTCAACATCTGTGTATTCAACCATCATCCTTCCCTATAAGTCCATTTGTTGGCTACACTACATCAAAGATCATTCAATCCACAATACACACTTCAATTTTACTTGGATACAATAAAACCACCTTCCACATAATTTTGATCACTTTTACTATAAAATTATGTATAGGTATAGAAAATTAATGGCACTTATGTATGGAATGAATCATTGTAAATATCACTTTGCCAATAACATTAAATATCACTCAATAATTAAATTACACTTAATGACTATAAATATAATTCTAATATAAAACTATTTTATCAAAAATCGAAATGCCCAATTTCAATAAGTAGAGAGACTAAAAAGTCTTGCAGTCTTTTATAGTAACTTTTGGACCTTTGAATTAGAATATACTTAAATCCTATGATTAAATTTAAATACTTTCATTTGCATTAACAATTGAATATGAAAATGTTCATAAATATATGTGTATCAAAAATATGAAAGGATTTGGAAAAAATCTCTGCAATGATTACTTAATTCGACTTTGAACACATGCAACACTGCAGAAGGGCATTTCTTGCTTCACGACAAATCGCCCCGATAGCAAACTTTTTCCACACATTCTTCCAGAGCATATAAAACACTCTGCATGCCAATGAATATTGTTCCAAGAGACGCCCTGTTGTTCCGGACCTATCACACCGGTACAAGCGCGGCATTTCTCCGCATAATACTGATCGTAACAAGACAAACAAATGGGAAGACCAGTCTTATCATCAGGAACATATTTCTTCCCGCCAAGTGGGGCATCGCAGTGATAACAGCAGAAATGCTGGACATGGAACGCTCTACCTTCCGCCGCGGTATAGGGACGAGTAAATATTAGCTCATCGCAACCGGCGCATCGAGGTATTTCTAGAACATTCGCCAAGTCTCTGGCGCAGTAAATTTCGCCTTTGTAGTAGAAATAAACGAGATCAGCCAGCAGTTCTCCGCATTTGCAACAAGTAAAGCACTGAGGGTGCCAAATAGCCTCTTGTCCGGCTCTTTCAGCCTTTACTGCAACTTCGCCAGCAAACATCGGCTCCTTACAACGCTGGCAAGGCACGCCTTCGTTGTATAGCTTGCGATTGAATTCCATTTCTTCGGGGTTCAGGGAAATTTCAGCCAATTGACTCGCTAACGGATCTTCGTAGTTCATCATTTGCGGGTCTAAAGATTCCCCGTAACCGAGAGTCTGCTGGACATATGTGCCATCAGGAGGTTGAGCGTATTCATATTCGGTTGGATTATTTACGTCGTTGTTATCAAGTGTAGGTGAAGTGGCCCCAGGATATGTGTTGTAGTTCGGTAACGGTGGCGGTGGAAGATCTTCTTCTGATACACTTCGAATGTAGTCCCGTAAGGGAGCGGTCTGTTGGGGCTCGACACGATTGATTGGTTTCATAGTTGTGGAGTACTGGGGACTGATCTTAGTTGAGCAAAGAGTTCCACTATGTTCTGGTGTTGTCGGCTCATGTTTCCAACTCCAAATCTCACCATTGGGAGCGAAAATCGTACCTTTCTGAATTCTACTGTCTAATAGCTTAGCTGTGCCCATAACATTGTTATTGCTGGCGGACCAGAGATCGGGCATGACTTGAGCGCCTAATGACTTGCAGGCAAACTCGTTCATCTCTTCTCTGAACTGTGGGTTCTTCTTGTATTCCTCTCGGAAAAGGTTTATCGGCTGAAGATAGACGTCGTTTGTCGGCGGCATGTTCAAATCGTTCAGCTGTTTGAAGAGTTTGTCGTAAACCGGTCCGTGTTCTACGGCGCTCTTGATTCTGTCCGACTCTATACGCATGATATGGAGTTTGTCTTTGACTATTCTGCTGAGAATTGGACTGGACTTATAATCTGGGAGGTTTGCGGCGCTGCTGACTATGTTTCCTTGAGAATCTAGCACCAGTTTCTTGTCGGACGCATTTTTCGGGACGACGTTGTAACGAACCCCTCTAGAAAGGTTGGATATCTTCAGGGGTAATGCGTAGGATTTAGTTGAGGAGTGAGTCTTGCTGTTTTCAACGGAGCAAACTTCTCCATTTTGCAGAGGCCCCACTCTGACTACGTTACCCATGCCAACCACATTTTCTTTGATGCGTGTTATGTATTCCTGTGGGGTAAACACTTATTAGTTTCTATACTTGATACTATTACATCAAAATTATCAAACGTCTTTCTATCCAAGGAGGAAGCCTGTGCTCAATTAATGAGACTTTTTATATAGGCTGTTATTATAGTCATTACATCACTAGCTGTACTGGCTTTTTAAAACAAAATATTATATAATAGATGGCAAATTTTGACAGCTGTGGCGGAATAAGAAAAGAAAATTGTTGCTTTTACTATTTTCGTCTTATTTATAAGTACGGTTTTCTTCTCTCAATAAGAACCTTTATCAGACTATTAAACCCAACAAAACAGAACTCATCCAAATCGGTTCAGCTGTTCTCCAGTATCGCTTAGAAACACATTCAGTGTATAACCACCATAGACTTCTTCTTATGTTTGACATACAAAAAAGTAACCACCCAAGTTATCGAGTTTTGCCCTTATATATGTTACGGCTAATACCCGAAGTGCGGCTACACCTAGTTTTAGCCGGTTAGAAGTGTTTTTATATGGAAAACCGTAAAAAAAAAAATAATCCTATGTATATAAAAACTGGCTTCAATCATAAGTCGACGGAGTCCCACTACGCGGGACTCCTTTTTCTGGGTGGTATCAAAAAAGTAACCTAACTAACCTAACCTAATTGATGTTCTAACCGGCTAAAACTAGGTGTAGCCGCACTTCGGGTATTAGCCGTAACATATACACATCATCATCATTATCAGCATTACATAGTATAAATAAATCCAAGTCTTAGCGACTTCTGTTTGTTTGTATGTTTGTCCGCTAACTCCTCCTAAAGTACGTAATGGATCTTAATTTAATTTTCGCCATCTTTTAGGGAATTTATTCATTAAAATTTATAAAAACAAAGAATCCAAATTATCGCAAATTGACACCATTGCGAAGCGTGGGCGGGTCGCTAGTCCTACTAATATTATAAACGAGAAAGTTTGTGAGTATGGATTAATGGATGGACGTAGGTATGTATGTATGGATGTTTGTTACTCTTTCACGTAAAAACTACTGGATGGATTTTGATGAAACTTTACAGTATTATAGATTATACCTCAGAATAACATATAGGGTACTTTTTACCGCGGGAAAATTCTCATTCCCTCGGGAAACCGACTCCCACGCGAACGGAGTCGCGGACGGCCACTAGTTCCCTAGAAATAATAGAGAATACTATTGCATGTTACTAAAATGTATAAATAGTGGTATACTGACGGTGTGCTCGGTCCGCTCCTGGTCGCTGACGTCACTGGCGGCGGGCGCCACGTCGTGCGGCGGCAGCTGCGTGCGGAGCTGCGTGCGCCGGCGCCGCGCCGCCGCCGACCCCGACACCGGCGCCAGCGCGCCCAGGCACGACATGTACTCCGACACCTACATCATTATACATGACGTCACGGGGTTAACCTACCTACGCTACGATTGACGATGTTAGACTGTAGCGCCCCCAGGAACGACATATACTCCGACACCTGCGCCGTTGTATAGGTACGTGACGTCACGGGGTTAACCTACCTACGCTACGATTGACGATGTCAGACTGTAGCGTGCTCAGGCACGACATGTACTCCGACACCTGCGCCGTTGTATACGTGACGTCACGGGGTTAACCTACCTACGCTACGATTGACGATGTTAGACTGTAGCGTGCTCAGGCACGACATGTACTCCGACACCTGCGCCGTTGTATACGTGACGTCACGGGGTTAACCTACCTACGCTACGATTGACGATGTTAGACTGTAGCGTGCTCAGGCACGACATGTACTCCGACACCTGCGCCGTTGTATACGTGACGTCACGGGGTTAGCCTACCTACGCTACGATTGACGATGTCAGACTGTAGCGTGCTCAGGCACGACATGTACTCCGACACCTGCGCCGTTGTATACGTGACGTCACGGGGTTAGCCTACCTACGCTACGATTGACGATGTCAGACTGTAGCGTGCTCAGGCACGACATGTACTCCGACACCTGCGCCGTTGTATACGTGACGTCACGGGGTTAGCCTACCTACGCTACGATTGACGATGTCAGACTGTAGCGTGCTCAGGCACGACATGTACTCCGACACCTGCGCCGTTTATACATGACGTCACGGGGTCAACCTACCTACACCACGCTAAGAGGGTACGATTGATGAACTTATACTGTAGGGTACTCAGGCACGACATGTACTCCGACACCTGCCCCGGAACACACAATCTTACTATATTTGAACTAACACTAAATTACCATATTGAGATCGTAAATAACGTGATCCGAAAAAGATACGGGATGAAAGAAAATTTTGTGACAAGTATTAAAAAGTGTATGGTTAAATGTGTTGAATTTCTCAATCATCAAAGACAAATACAAATACAATCATGGAATACAAGGATCGTTCTTATCTATCAGTATTAATAATAATTAACTTTTATGCTAAATGTTCATACCAATTCAGTGGAAGCATTTGGAGGCACCCAGTCTACTTTTACAGGTGTGTCAGTCAGGCCCCTGATTTTTATTAGCGGTACTGAAATCAAAAATAAAAAAACAATCACTGCTATTCTCATAGTTCATATTTTGTCTTAAACCTTTAAATTTATTTAAAGATTGCTGTTGATAATAAATTAATGTAATAATTAAAATCATAAATACATGAAGCTTTCTTCGGCTTTGCCGTGCCCAATAACTCAAACTGCGCCCATCCGGTGAGATCGTCATCCTGAACATCGTGGACATCCTTGCTGCAGTGGCATGCCCGGCACACCTTCCTCCAGAAGTGAAGGTCTAACCCTGGACAGCTGGTCCCTGCAAAACATACAAATAAATTGATAACTATTAGTAATTGAGCATAGACCTTCTTGGATAAAGGGATTACAATACTATCCAGCTCAGATAAAGTATTGAAGTTCTAAGCATTTTTCAAAAGCAAGAACCTGTAACCCCTTTCAAAATAAACTAGACAAATTGTTTAAAATACATTAAATAGTATTTTATTCATGTTAAGCCATAATTACATTAATCATTTACTCTCTTCTGGTTAAATGTTTAAAAATACAGCCCATTGTATCAAGCAGAAACTATAACTGTAAGTATAAATAATTTAATATAGCATATGGCATGATAACATACATTTACAATAAAGTTATAAATTATCTTATTTTTAAATTATTGATTGCAAATTGTCTTCTGATAACATGATAACTCTTTATACATGTATTTATTGAAAGTCAAGTGGTTGTATAGAAATCAAATTTAAATAAATTATTTCCTTAAGGATGTATTCTAATGTTTTACTACTAATGTTGTACCTACACATCAATTGTGTTTTATTTTCTTTCCTGCTTATAAAATTACTCATAGTTAATTATATCATACACAATTATAAGTAAGACTAAGTATATAAGGCAAAGTCAGCATTGATATCCGTATGTATTTTTTGTTTTTTAAGGTTTGTTTTTTTATTCACTTTACTATTTATTTTATCTTCATATACTTTCCTACTAACTCTATAAATATAACTCTGTTCTTTTAGCCCAAATTCATATATTTTTTTTATTGATGACTAACCACAAGAATTACATGGAGCACCCGCCCCACTGTCATGACCAAGTCTTGCTTTGCTTAGTTTTTCACGTTGCCTCTCAAGCTTTGAAAGCCAAGCTGGGGCCTCTGGTGTCTCCACACATGATTCACTCATCTGGATGAAAAAACAAATGTTGACAAAAATACTTTAGATTCACAGTATAAATTTGGAAAGAATATCATAAACTTTATAAATGACTACTGGATCAAATAGAGTGGCAAATATTAACAAAAGATGTAATATTATTTCGAAAACCAAAAATACTGAAGAAAAACACCTATCTTATCAAAAATTTGTTCCTAAAGATAACAAAACAATGAACTAAACCATGGATGTCAGTAACTTCGAGTTAACCCCTGTTCAAATATTTTCTAAGATCTAATAAACAATCATAGCAGTTACCTTCGGTGTTAAAACATTCAGTAACTAAATAAAACAAACTTATAAATCCAACTGCACTGCACTGCTCTGTCTATTCATTCACTTGCACCAGGCAGCTCAATCTTAGTACAAAACTGATGGAAATGACACTGTATAATAGGCGAAAATTAGGATTTACTTATTTCCTTGTACTGCTTTGCTTTCATGTAAGTTTTAATTTGGTAGGATTATAATGGATAGCTGGTACTAATTACAGAAACCAGGGGCGCTGCAATCATTTGAGTGTTACTGCTTAATATAAATTGTATGTAAAAAGCCTGACACAAATTTTCAAAATGTAATAGTTTTATGCAATTATTAGAACACATTACTGCTATAACCAAATATATGATATATTTTTTAAATTTCGCACTTATTAGTACGGATATCATGAGAAATACACTTTTTGTAATGGATTTTTTTTTAATTTAGAGGCTAGTGATTTCGAAAGTTGGTAACACTAAATATGGTACCTTGTGTTAGCCACAGCTGCATGTTTAGTTTTCGCACATCAACTGTGATGACAAGGATTTGTTTCAAAATAAAGCGTACAAATATTGTCAAAATTGATATAAAAGGAAAAAAATAAAATGTATAAAATCTATATCTACAAATGTATGATTTCAAGTCTATTTGTAAACATTGTAGTAGTTGCTATCTGAATCTATACATATGTATATTGTTTAAAAGTTGCTAAATCGCGTGTACCATGGCGCTAGTTACGACGTTGCCACTATAGGGGCCGAGATTGGTCTTTATTACAGTATATAAAAGTTACTTTATGACTTGCACCAACCAAAATCCACAACATTTATTTATATTACATATCACGGTTCGTAATGCGCTATCACTGCGCTATTTGCGCGCAAACAATTAGTTCATAAATCTCACGTGTGCACGTGACTATGCAGTCTGACGTCACCGTTCAATACTAATAGGCAAGCAGAAAAGAGGTAGAGTAGAGTGCAATGTCAAAGTCAATTGATAATTTTATTTGTTACATCGAAACTGTCGAGTTTTGGTGCTTTTCTATTGTTAACCGACTTCCAAAAACGGAGGAGGTTCTCAATTTGGCCGGTATGTTTTTTTTATGTTAAGATCTCTACTTATATACCATACAAACGAAAAACTCTTATTTATTAATTATAGAAAAACCCAAATATCTTACGGAACCCTATTTTTTCCAAAAGAAAATGTAGCCTATGTTACTCGTGGATAATATAGCTTTCAAATGGTAAAAGAATTTTTAAAATCGATCCAGTAGTTTTTAGCCTATTCGACACAACCAAACAAAGTTTTCCTCTTTATAATATTAAGTAAAGATAGTTTGGGGCGTCGCAATGATAATTCGGCTTAGATTTGATAGGCGTATTGATTGCAGAACACAAAACAGATAATTATAACTTAGGAACCGACAATAAGGGATATTCATGTTTTTTTTTCTTGTCTTAAATTAATAGTTTACACCTTCATAACGAAGAAAATAATATAAAAACGCTTCAAAACCCTCTAGTTATTTTTAAAAACAAAATTTAAAACATTGAAAAAATTAGAGCATTTGAAACGCCGCCATTTTGCGCGCGCTTTGCGTGACGTCACACGACACGTCCAGTGGAACTTTGCTATGAACTTTTCAGTTACTTCATACATATTTACAGTTTTAATAACTTTAAAACCATGGAAGAAGCCAAAATATATAATTATCTTATAAGTAATGCATAGTACCGGAGTGCAAAAATACTACTTGAAAAACAACCGAGAAAGTATTTTTTCATATTTCAAGTGATGCAAAAATACGAAAACGGTGGTGTAAGGTGATGAGAAGGGATAATATATCTCCTTAATCTTGTTCATATTGTTGTGAAGATCATTTTAACGTAAGTATACTTTATTTATATACAGCTTATTGTGAATTAGTAAAAAATAAGTTTTGCATTAGCTATTGAACATTAGAAAATTCGGTTTAAAATTAACCTACCCTATAAGAAAAGGTCAGTAGCTATAACTTTCTATAAAAACTTTATTCCTGTTGTGGTTTTACGATTTTTTATGGTTGTTGAATATTCCAGGTTAAGGACGATACAGAAAATTATATTGAATACAATTTAATGAAAGAACAAGGAGAAAAATGTACCTACTCTGCGGTTGAAGAAAGGAGTTTTGCCTCATATATTTTTGTGTCAATATCAAAATGTTTTGGTGTATAATAAGTAAACTGCTGTGTGCATTTATGAATAAAAATCTATATTATGGTCTTAAATACATTATGAAACATAATAATTAGCTTTCACTCCTCTGATCCTTGCGCTCGTAAAATCAGGTTTTGATGCAAAATTTAAATATGCTGTCATCATAAATCATCGGTTCTCGATAGATTGTCCTATTGTGCTATGACAGAACCAGCTTCAGTCATCGTTAAAGATTCACTACCAATCTAAACTAAACTTCATTACAATCAGCACAACAATATACATTAAAATTATTTATTTATTTCACAAAAACTTGTAAAACAGTATGGGATCGACGCTGATTAATGCAATGTCGTGTCAGATGACGTCATATTACGTTCGACCAATGGTGGCGCGTTTTGGAAGTTTGAATTTCGCTCCATTATTTTGCACTTTTTGAATATTGTTTTAGGGGTTTAAATAGTAAATAAATTTAAAAAAAACTTTTCATTATAATTTAAGGATAATAAGTATTCGAGAAAAAATTATTTTAGACCATTTAAAATTTTATGCATATTCCCTATTAGGGGATATTCATGTTTTTTTTTCTTGCCTTAAATTAATAGTTTACAACATTATAACATAGAAAAAAATATAAAAAATCTTCAAAATACTCTAGATATTTTTAAAAACGAAATTTAAAACATTGAAAAAATTAGAGCAGTTGAAACGCCGCCATTTTGCGCGCGCTTTGCGTGACGTCACACGACACGTCCAGTGGGACTTTACTATGAACTTTTCAGTTATTTCATACATATTTACAGTTTTAATAGCTTTAAACCCATGGAAGAAGCCAAAAAATTTTCTTATAAGTATTGCATAGTACCGGAGTGCACAAATACTATTCGAAAAACACCCAAAAAAGTGTATTTTTCGTATTTCAAGTGATGCGAAAATACGAAGACGGTCGTGTAAGGTGATGAGAAGGGATAATATATCTCCTAAATCTTGTTCATATTGTTGTGAAGATCATTTTAACGAAAGTATACTTTATTTATATACAGCTTAATGTGAATTAGTAAAAAGTAAATTTTGCATTAGCTATTGAACATTAGAAAATTCGGTATAAAATTAACCTACCCTATAAGAAAAGATCAGTAGCTATAACTTTCTATTAAAACTTTATTCCTGTTGTGGTTTTACGAATTTTTTATGGTTGTTGATTTATTCCAGGTAAAGGAAGATACAGAAAATTATATTGAATACAATTTAATAAAAGAGCAAGGAGAAAAATGTACGTACTCTACGGTTGAGGAAAGGAGTTTTGCCTCATATATTTTTGTGTCAATATGTAAATGTTTTGGTGTATTTTAAGTAAACTGCTGTGTGCATTTATGAATAAAAATCTATAATATGGTCTTAAATATACTATGAAACATCCTCTGATCTCTGCGCTCCTATAATCGGGTTTCGATGCTGTCTGCGCGCCTACGTCTTTTCTATAGCAATACGTCTCAACTACATATTTGGTCTAGTTTTTGTTTCTTTTCTTTGTATAACTTCACTTGCCAACCAACCGTTGAACACGCAACATCAAATTGTAAACCACATCGAATATCAAAGAAGAATCTGGGGTTGTCATTTGCTTCACCACCACAACCCACATCGCGCCTTGGAGACGCGACAGATGCAAAATTATATGCTATCATAAATGCACCTGTTCTCGGTAGATTGTCCTAATGTGCTATGACAGAACCAGCTTCAGTCATCGTCAAAGATTCACTACCAATCTAAACTAAACTTCATTACAATCAGCACAAGAATATAGATTAAATTTATTTATTTTATTCACAAAAACTTGTAAAACAGTATAAGTTTCGACGCTGATGAATGCAATGTCGTGTCAGATGACGTCACATTACGTTCGACCAATGGTGGCGCGTTTTGGAAGTTTGAATTTCGCTCCCTTATTTTGCACTTTTTAAATATTATTTTAGGCGTTTAAATAATAAATAAATTAAAAAAAAACTTTTGCATTATAATATAACGATAATAAGTATTCAAGAAAAAAATATTTTAAACCATTTAAAATTTTATGCATATCCCCTATTAGTCAGATAGTGCTGCAGGCGAATTTAACACGTTACGTATTTTTATTATTTTATTCTAAAATTTGAAATAATATTGAAATTTGCTGTAATACACAAATAAAAATCTTAAGTAACGTTTTGTTTATTAAAATAGAAAACACCGGAATACCCCACAAGAAATTGCGATAGAGTGAAAATTTACCAATTTATTAAGGTTCGGGCTTCTGACATGATTTTAGAGACATTTCACAGCAAACAAACTTTTATTATAATTTTTAACTACTTATTTTTAACTGTTTATTATCATTATTAACTACGATTGTATGATTGTGATTTCTTTTGCTTCAGTGTTTAGCCACTGCATTTCAATATAGTATTAATAACATGACAATGATTTATATTTCAGTGTCTTCCTTTTTTTTATATAAAATATAAAATATCTTTCGCAATCGATTTGATAAATGTATCGATATGTAATACAAATTCCGATGAAGCGAACAGCTCAGCACAGAGTATCTGTCAAAGTCAAAGTTAGACGACAAATCGAGCGAGTGCGACTCGCCATCGCCATATTGCAGTCTTCTTTTCCGGTATACCTGTGGAGTGCGTGAGACGTACGTCTTCTCAAAATTATTTATATCTTAAAAAATCTTTATAATTTATCTTCTAATTTAAACAAAGTTTATATAGAGTTGTTTAGTATGGTGTTTCCTCTATTCTAAGTTGTGTATTTAATGTGTAGTATTGTTTTCAGTGCAAGCATCATGTATTTTAAAATGGGTCTAGATTCGCTCTTGTGGCCAGACCGATGATGTGACTTCTGATCAATCATAATTGATTTTGTTGCTAGGTCTGCCACAGGCTCTTCAAGATGGGTGCGTACAGATATATTCAGGAACTGTACAGAAAGAAATTGAGCGATGTTATGCGCTTTTTGTTGCGCGTTCGGGTATGGCAATACCGTCAATTAACCCGTATGCACCGTGCACCAAGGCCTACCAGGCCCGACAAGGCTAGGAGACTAGGATTCCGTGCCAAGCAAGGTAGTTATTTGTAATATACATCTCCTGTTACAACTTCCTAGTAAACTCCTTCGTAACAACTAACAAACATTTTTTTTTAGGTTATGTTATCTTCAGAATCCGCGTGCGCCGTGGTGGCCGCAAGCGCCCAGTGCCCAAGGGTGCCACTTACGGTAAACCCAAAAGCCACGGCGTCAATCAACTCAAGCCTACACGTAACCTTCAGTCTATTGCTGAGGTAAGAAATGTGTATTATTTTGTATAACATTTATACAATTTATTATAATTACAAATGCACATTTAATCTCTTACATTTTTAACTTATCTTTGGTATGTTTCTAGGAACGTGTTGGACGCCGTTGCGGTGGTCTCAGAGTCCTCAACTCATATTGGGTTGCACAAGATTCATCCTACAAATACTTCGAAGTCATCCTTGTTGACACTTCCCATAAGGTAAGGCTAAATTATTATTGTAACTCTAAGTATATAAAATTATTAAATGATGAACAACTTTGTCATGCACCAATCTGAAAGGTTTTGCTGAATACTCACCTACCAGTATTTCTGATTAATTTTTCAGCTAAAGCTTTTATACTATGCTAAAATGCAGAGGCTAATATGGACATTGTTTATTAGGCTATCCGCCGGGATCCCAAGATCAACTGGATAGTGAATGCTGTGCACAAGCACCGTGAAATGCGTGGTTTGACATCTGCTGGCCGCAGCTCTCGTGGTCTTGGCAAGGGCCATCGCTTCTCTCAGACCAAGGGAGGCTCACGCCGCGCCACCTGGATCCGCCGCAACACCCTTCAACTTCGTCGCAAGCGATAAGCTTGTCTACAATTCAGTTATTGACTTTCTATTTGGTATATTTTACATGCCAAATAGAAAGTCAGTGGCTCCCAATAAATTTTACTCTAAACAACTGCCTATTATTTTGCGCCAATGGTATAGGAATATGTTTGGCACCATTGGTAAGTAATAACAATTTATATCTAACATTTAACTTTTCCAATTTGTACATTTGATATTTCTTTGTAGATTCCCATGGGATGAACTTCGTGCAGTTGGAAGATTGAATATGACAATGGATTTGGAAATTGTAAGTTATATTTTTTTTTACTAACATGTTAGAATCAGATTAATTTTCAAAGCTAGTACTTTAAATGATGATATAATGCATAATGATGCGCAACCATGATTACCACGCATTTAAAACTTCCTTGGATGGCTGATCTTAATTTGAATTAATTCTATAATGGGTTACAAAAAAAAATGGAAATAATTTGTGTATTTCTTATTTACAGACTTTACTCCTGTTGCTGACTGCTGTTTATTGCAGGTAATTATTGTATTTACAATTTGGTTCATTTTGTAACAATTTTCCAAATGTATTTTTTTATTTGCACTGTAATAAGTAAGTGTAAAAATTTAATTTGGATAGATCAATTCTTGCCTAGGTGAGGTTGTTGATACTACTTTCATACAACCGCAATCAGACAAGAAACAATTCAAAACTTGGTTAAAAAAATATACCTATTTATCTGCATGTCTCTAATTTTATTTATTTGTTAACAGGTGGAATTGGACATTCAGATTTGTTGGAAAAACTTCAGTGAAAATATGTGAAAATAATTTTATAATAAAATTACATATAATGAACTTCCATCTTTTAATTTATCAATACATAACCTTACACAGGATGATATTAATCCTCATATTTGATATCTGAATGAAATGAATTTAAAATTGCTACCTAAATTTAGTAAGTATTAGAGGATTAAAAGCAAGTCGTCATGAACGCAAAGTCGTGACGCTTGATCAACTTGTCATAAAAGCGACTAGTAATTTTTGTGAGAGTCAGAATGGCGGGTGTACCGTAACAGATTTGAACGAGTCATATGTCAAACTTTAGTACCTGGGATGTACTATTTGGTACCTATCAAAGAAATTGGCATACCTCTTTAAGAGCAGAGATATAACCAAAAGCGAGTACACCCGCCACATTGACTGTCAGAATGGCGGGTGTATCTCCAGTTCTCGGTTATAGACATGTTGGTGACTTATTTTAAGTATACCAAATTTTAGTACCTTTGGTGTACCTTACATAAAAGAGCACCACATCTCAAAATATAGCTTGATTCCAAAGGAATCCAAGATCTTGGTTTTAGATACATTGTAGCGACATAGATGGCGCTTATCGTCGTAAACATTCTTCCCGGCGGTCCGCATTTACACATATGATGCCTAAATACAAGGCCTCAAGTCAGAAATTTTAAGTAAGGGTACCTTTTTATTGTCTATAATGAAGTGCTTCCCGATCTATACTAATATTATAAAGCTGAAGAGTTTGTTTGTTTGTTTGTTTGAACGCGCTAATCTCAGGAACTACTGGTTCGAATTTAAAAATTATTTTTGTGTTGAATAGACCATTAATCGAAGGCTATATAACAACACGCTGCAACTATTAGGAGCGAAGAAATAATGGAAAATGTGAAAAAAACGGGGAAAATTATTCATCCTTGAGTTGCGTGCGCTGCCAAAACGGTTCTAGAATATATGTATGAAAGAATTAAGGGAACTTTTTACCGCGGGGAAACTGCGCATTCCTACGGGAAACCGACTTCTACGCGAACGGAGTCGCGAGCGGCCACTAGTGAAATATAAGCGAATATCATTAAAATTTGGATTTTTAATAGTTTTGCGGCAAGAAAGAAAATCCCAAAAAAAAGACGTGTGGAACTCGGAGACTGCCGCGGTAAAGCTATTGCAAGCATTTTTTTTAACAACTAATGTACCTAATAATTATTTATTTATTCAGTATTTTTTCCTTTGTTTTTTTTTCTTTGATATTGATTCAACTTTTTGAGCGTGGTGACAGATAAGAAAACATTTTTTTTTTATTAAATAACTGAGAAGTTGATATTGTTTAAAATATTTTTATAAGTCTTTAAAAGTTCTCTTGGATGGCAAAACAAAAAAGTATCACCGCTGTGCCGGTCGGAGTGGGGGGTGTTAGGTTATTTTCGTTACGGAATTTCTGGATTCGGTCTCCACGCTCAAGGCCCGCGATAGAAGCTATGCAATAGCTTAAAAAGTCAAAATTTCGATCATTTCACTTGGGGAAAGGCGTAGTAGGTGGGTTGTGTCCAGAGAAAGAGACTTAATCCTTTCCCGCAATCCGCGTGTCTCTATCTCTCTCCGTTGAGGAGTCATCCCCTGCGGAGCGAACCGGGGTGATCTGGTGGAAACTGGGTCCCGAGGTGGAAGGGGACCTCCAAGGAGCTACCGGAACCGAAGTCAGATCTGGTCTCCGACTCACCGTTTTGGAGATATGAGGGGTTCTTTATCGAAGAGTTGTCCCTGGTGTTGGTCCTGGGTTGGTGCGGGGTTTTTTAAAGGGAGTCAAAAATGGTGTCAGAATTTACCTCCGACGCTCCGTTTAGGAGTTATCCCCTGTGAAGCCAGGAGGGGTGCTCTGGTGGTAGCTGAGTCCCGAGGTGGAAGGGGAGTGGTGAGGAGTTGCCAGAACCGAAGACGAAGCTGGTCTCCGACACACCCGTCCGAAGATATCGCAGGATCTCTGGCGAGGAGTTGTCCCTGGTCGAGATGGTATATGGTGCTATGGGGGGGTCAGAACTGAAGTCAGAATTCACCTCCGACGCTCCGTTGAGGAGTTATCCCCTGAGAAGCCAGTAGTAACTAGCTCTGGTAGTAACTCCTGTAGGCCTACCATCAACTTTTAGTTTGCGATTCAATTCCGATGCTATCCAGTTTAGGTTCCTAAACTGAATAGCTAAGATTCGTACCATGAAGTGTTTAATGGTGAGTGGCGTTTGAATCGCACACGGAGGAACGAATGAACGAGATTTGTCTGTGGTCCGCAATGTGAGAAAGAAATGACGCTCTACAGTCGTTGCTTAATTCTTTCTCTTTCACTCGATGTAAATAAATTGCGTTTCGAAACCTAGTAATACCGGTTGGTAAAGGTTTTTATTTATGGAAAAAATTACAAAATACATTTTAAAATTGCACTAGTTAGCATCAAATTATACCACATTAAACTATTTTTAGCACTAATTAAATGATAGTATTTTTTTTAATAGTCTGTTTAGTGTTGTCGTAAAAATAAGTAACATACGTTTTTGAACGCACATTCACTCATATTTGATTTGACAGGTATTATTCCTGGCTTGCCAACTTAGGGCTTTTAGCCCCAATAGTTTTTTTAGGGCCGTAAATATTTTCATAAAAGCTCTGCTAATCACAATTTTTTACCCTTTATTTATATATACTTTTAAAACCCACTAAATATTGAACTGAAATACGTATATTCTCACTATTTTAAAAAAGTTATTTACAAAACTATTCACTTCACGCAACGAAAGAAGCAACTTTTTTTGAATCGCTTAGTTTGACATTTAAGCTATTCAGTTTAGGTTTAAATGTCACGTCATGGTACGCATTTGCTTGCAAAAGAATGAACTATTTCAGCTGAATCGCTTACAAACTAGCGACTCAGTTTTGGTTTGTTTAAGTAACGTCGTGGTACGAATAAGCGAAGCAGTTCAGTTTAGGTCCTAAACTGAATCGCAATAAGAGTTCATGGTAGGCCTGCTGATGGTAGCCTGAGATGGTGGGGGGAGTTATAAGGGGTCCAGTAACTTACTCAACTCCAAAAGGAGGTCTATGTAAATTTTCGTTTTTGCCCCACTTTTTTTCCAATTTGGCCCCAAAAGAGGGACGAAAAACTGCTTTTAAGACGAAAACTCAATATAATGGGGCGAATTTGAGGCACCCAAACACCGTGCCGAAGTCTGCCGAACTAAACCGACGATACACGACTTTGCTGCACCGCTGTGCCGGTTGGAGTGGGGGGTGTTAGGTTTTTTCGTTACGGAATTTTTACATTCGGTCCTCGCGCTCAGAGCAATAGCTTAATAAAAAAAGAAAGAAAGAAATCCCAATCTAAATTAAGTACTTCCAGAAAAAGGTCGTCCCAAACTCATGAATGAGGTGTTGAGGTATGTACCTACATATTTACTGACATATTTAATTGGTAGGCACTTACGCCATGCATAAAAAATAGGCGCCATGCAATTACGAGCAAACTACGTAAGTATGTATCAGGTATATACTATAGACCTAGCACATGTAACAAGATTTTAACTTTTCATAATGTAACTACATGACATTTTAATATTACAATATCAATCCGTGCGTGTTCTATTGAGGTTCTGTTGTGTTTACAAAGTCCCGCGTATCTATGACGTGTATGCGTCTATACCTATAAATCTCAAAGAGAAAGTTTCATATTTTTTTCATAAGTATGTAGGTAAGTTCTTAACATAGTACCTACCTACGTACCTCGCATTGGTAGATTATGATTCAAAGTTAAGAAAATGTTTGTGGTATGTGATTTATATGTAAGGTAACTAGGTATACCTAACTGTTATCAAGAAGGTAAGTAGAATAATCATTGTTGTCGATGCGATTCCTAGGTAGGTTTCAGTGATAGCTACGCATTCAGTAGCTGTAATTGTAGGAGTCTAGTAATGCGATATTTACCTACCCATCTATAATTACCTAACCGTTATCAAGAAGGTAGGTAGAAATGTTGTCTATGCGATTTCTAGGTATCGGCGGTGGCTACGCATTGAGTAGGTGTACATGTAGTAGTCTAGTTATGCGATATTTACCTACCTAGAAGTTGTGTTTACTAAAGTATTTCGTTCCATCCGGGTGTCCCTTGACACCTCTCAACTTTTTTCGCCATTTTGGCGAAAAATTATGATTTTGCGATTTTTGCGAAATCAATAACCTGGCGAAAATAAATTGGACAAGCGATTTTTTGGTGTTTATGTCTAATGTCTATATTCGAGGTTGACATCACCTATTCCAAGTATTTAAGTTAAATGAAGTCGTTCTTACAGTTGAAATAAAAGTTTATTTATGCCGAAAAACAAAATTTTGCCGCAAAACTACTAAAAAATCCAAATTTTAATGATATTCGCTTATATTTCATCGACAAGCACTTCATTATAGAGAATAAAAAGGTCCTCTTACTTAAAATATCAGATTTGAGGCCCTGTACTTAGGTGTCATATGTGTAAATGCGGACCGCCGGGAAGAATGTTTACGACGATAAGCGCCATCTATGTCGCTACAATGTATCTAAAACCAAGATCTTGGATTCCTTTGGAATCAAGCTATATTTTGAGATGTGGTGCTCTTTTATGTAAGGTACACCAAAGGTACTAAAATTTGGTATACTTAAAATAAGTCACCAACATGTCTATAACCGAGAACTGGAGATACACCCGCCATTCTGACAGTCAATGTGGCGGGTGTACTCGCTTTTGGTTATATCTCTGCTCTTAAAGAGGTACGCCAATTTCTTTGATAGGTACCAAATAGTACATCCCAGGTACTAAAGTTTGACATATGACTCGTTCAAATCTGTTACGGTACACCCGCCATTCTGACTCTCATTAATTTTTCGCTACTCGTCACTTTCGCAATATCATTTTAAAAAAGCTCTTAATTGTTACTTTTTTTATTTGTCGCACCAACATGGCAAATTTTTATAAACATTCGATTAGAGAGATTTCAATGATATAAATTAGGGATGTTACGGATATGGAATTTCGGATCCGGATACGGATATAGATTTTTTTATATCGGTTTCGGATACGAATATGAAATTATTTCGGATTATCCGGTAGTTTCCGTTACAGATATTAGATTCTAGGAATTTCAAAAGTAACATACAAAGCAAATAGATAATAAAATAGTTTTATTTATATAGAGGAGGACGCTGGGTGAGAACGATGACGTTATAAACACCGCTACATTGCGCTCAGAGAGAGAACCAACACTTTGGTCACAGTTTACGGAACGCAGCCATAACTAACTTGTCGTAAAGTCTCTTTTAGATTCCGCCGCTATCCGAAATTATCCGAAACATTTATTTCGGTTACGAATACGGATATTTTTGTATTTCGGTTATCCGGTAGTTTCGGTTACGGATATGAATATCCTTAACATCCCTGATATAAATGTAGGTACCTACCCTGATGAAAATTAAAGCTTGAAATAATTATGAGAGTCGGAATGGCGGGTGTACCTACCTTTACAGATTTGGACGAGTCATATATCAAACAAATTTTAATGTACTATTATGTACCCATCATAAAAATAAGTGTAGGTACCTCCTTCAGAGCAAAGATATAACCGAATGCGAGTACACCCGCCACATTGACTGTCAATATAGCAGGTGTATCTTCAGATTTCGGTTATAGACATGTTGGTGACTTATTTTAACTATACCAAATAACTGTACCTTTGATGTACCTAACATAAAAAACATCTCGAAATATTGCTTGATTCAAAAGAAATACAAGATTGTGGTTTTAGAGACTTTGTGGCGACATAGATGGCGCTTATCGTCGCCAACATTCTTTCCAGGCGGTACGCATACACATATGACGCCTAAATACAGGACTGAGGACAGCATAGATCGCACTGTTGAAGTATTTACGCGGTACTTGTCTCTTCTTTTACCGCCAAAACTTATTGTTGTAAACTTGTTTATTGTATGGGATCCCCACTTAACTACTTATTTTATGCTGTTTTTAATGTTTGTCTGTATAGCGGCAACAGAAATACATCATCTGTGAAAATTTCTACTGTTAAGCTAGCACGGTTCATGAGATACAGCCTTGGTAGCCTGGTGACAGACAGACGGACAGTAGAGTATAAGTTTTAAAAATATATACTTTTAAAATCAGGAAACGCCTAGTAACTAGCTAACTACTTCAAGCAAAATGTTACCAGCTTACCACCACCACAAATGAAATAATTGTATGCGACATTTATTAAATTATAAAATATAAACTGAAAGTATGTGGCTTATATGTGACCATTGTCTGTTAATTAGAGCATGTTTTATGTAAAAACATTATGAGATATTGTATCACATTTTGTGCATATTTTCCCAATAAGTTTAGTTTTGTTTTTATTGACTTTAAGTGTCGTCACGACACGATTTGAGGCTGCCCTACGGAGCATATATTTTCAATTTTAGATTTATTATTTTATTATTTTTCAAGATGATTTTTATTTTCCTATACAAACAATGGTCATATAGCTAGCTGCCACAATTGGAAATAGTTATCAAACAATGGTCATATATTAGCCACCTCAAAAAAAATGGTCACTAACCTCCCTCCTTTTTTTGGGACATTAGTATATCTTATTTAGAATACAATTAACCATAATTAACAGAACAACCAGCCATATCACCCCTAATAGCTCGTATCCGATTAAGGGTTAAAATCACACACGTCTTTTACTAAAAGTTGAAAAAAGAACACTCAATGCTGATGCACATAAGTTTAAATATCTCCTGAACCTCCATATCCACATCAGGGTACCTTCTTCCATGATTAAATTATTCGATAATCCACAAAGATTAAAACTTGTGAACGTTGGCCGTCAAACCAAATCTTGGCCCCGATTCTGAAAACACTTAACCAAATTAAAAGTATCGCCGTGTATATCTTCGCAATAGTTTAAGATGGAGACAAGACAAGTAAGTAATCATTTGTGTCCTGTTAAATTAAATTTAGTTAATTTGCGTGCATTATGACTCGACGTAGCGTATTCAATTTTAGACTTGTTTTTGACAGCGTATTTCGTTCATTTTTACAATCAAGTGGTCTAAATTTAATGCGACCAATATAGGTACCATGGGATATCTTAAATTAGTGTTTTTCGAGTCGGGGCCATTCATTTTTAGTTCACACATCAATAGTTTTTGGCGCCGCTGCCCCCTACAGTTTTCCACCAATTTGGGACCTATTCAAATGCTGTTCTATTTCAATGTAGGTGTTACGAAAAGCTAGTGTAAAGACAGTTAATTATTTTGTGATAAAAGTGTATTTTGATTTATATATAGTGCTTATAAAATAGTGTTCAATTTGTAATTTGTTGTAATTTAAATGTAATGTGGGTACTTTGATAGTTGCAAATGTTAAGTTAGCAAGTAAGTTTTGATGTGCTAATAAATAAAGTAATTTTTGGTAGTATCATTTCATACACCTGTAGGGGCTGCAAATAGGTAGGAAATTGTATTGTTTAGGTATAGAATACCTAAGTAAATAAGTTATTTTGCACATAGGAAATGTATCTATGATGTATGTACTACCCACGGTTAGTTAACATTTAGGAATTTAAGTAGAAATGTTAAATAATTGAAGGTAGGCCGTGAGGAAGGTGCGGGGTGAGGATATTGTTGTACCCTACAAATTGTTAATATTTGCCATGTTCCTACAGCTAGGAGGCGGAGCTTAAAAATATTAAAAGTAGGACTACCCCGCTAAAGCCGCCTTAAGCCGTGGGTAGGTACCCGCAAAATAATAACATTTGCAGCCGATGTATGATTGGTCGGAATTGTAATAAAGTGCTCTGCGAAGCACTCTAATAGAGAATAGTAAATTTGCCTATGTATATGGGGCTGGCTGGCCTAGTGTGTGTTCGCTCCGGACCGGCCCCACCCTAAGGAAATGGAGAAGAAATAAACAAGAATACAGTCCACTGCAAGAGTTTTATTGCCAGCTACAGAAGAAAGTTTTGGTCCATCGGCGCCGGATATGAAACAGCAAGAATCAACGTGTGGGGCACTGGAGCGAAACACCAGCAGCCGAATGAACTAGTGTCGGCATATTTTCGGTCGGCAGCGGTGGCCGAATGAATTAATTTCGGCCTACCCTCGGTTGGCGGCGGTAGTCACGGATGCCAAGCGGTCAAGGGTCAGCGCAAAAGAAGAGGGGCAGCCCAGGTTACAATTGAAGAGGCGCGGCCCAGGGTCATCGCACAAGAAGAGGGGCAGGCACGGAAGCCAAGCGGTCAAGGGTCAACGCACAAAAGAGGCGGAGTCCCTGATTGACATCGCACAGAAGAGGCGGAGTCTCTGGTTGACATCGCACAGAAGAGGCGGAGCTAAGGAACGCGTTTAACGCGGCTCGCAACAGGCTACCTAACGGTGCCAAACGGTCTGTTGCGAGTGAACGCCACTCAGGCTGTTTTCAGTGGTAGGGCTGTTCACGGCAAGGCTAGCAAGTGCCGAAGCAATGATGCCCCGAAGCCCACCCGCCACGAGGAAGAAGACCATGAAGCAACGCATCTTTGAAGACCCCCCCCGCGTCCCCGTCCGACGCGCTTTCTACTGCACTCGGGTCTGCTGTGCTCGAGTCCATCGCCCCCGCATCTACCGCCCCCGCATCCACCGCGCCAGAATGTACCGCGCCGGCGCGAACTGCGCCCGAACGTTCTATGCCCGAACGTTCAACAAAGAAGAAACCAGATGAGATGCCCGCCCCTGAACATGAAGTTGAGGCCCAGAGGGACGGTCATCAGTCGCGAGCTGCTTCCGTGTGCTCCAGGAGGTCGAGCGTCTCGACGACGCTGCGAATACGGAAGGCTGAAGCTGAAGCGGCTTTACGACTGGCTGAAATTAAGAGAAAGCAATTGGATTTAGAAGCTGAGATGATTAGAAGCAAGTTGGCAGTCGAGATTGCTACGATACAAGAAGAGACTTGTGATGAAGACGAGCCGGTCCAGGTCGAGGAAACGGCAGAGCGTGTGCGTGTATGGCTCCACCAGGGCAACGTACGGGGGGAGCAGCCGCACAAAACTGACCAGGTGCGTGACGTCACGGCATTGGAGACGAATCACCGCGTCGCATATGGACATGCGACAGAGGAACAAGTGGCGGCGATTCGACCTGCGTCACCCACACGGCGAGCGACGACGGATGGCGACATCGATCGACTAGCAAAAGCGATCGATAATCTGAGGCGAAGTGGACCTCCCCCGCGTCAAAGCCAGGACCTGCCGACATTCAGCGGAGCAACAGCGGAGTGGCTGCCATTTAAGAAAGCGATGACAGAGTCAACGAGACTCTACAGGTTCACGCCCGAGGAGAATATGGCCAGACTGAGAATGTGTCTACGAGGTGAAGCACGCCAGGCGGTGTCGGCGCTGCTGGGAATAGCAGCCGACCCAGATGTTGTTATGAGGAGGCTAGAGGCGTGTTTCGGCCGGCCAGCGATGATAGTCTACCAAGCTATGGAAGACATCAAGCGTCTACCGAAGACAAGTGCGGAGCCGAGTGATTTGAATAGCTTCTCCATCAAGCTGCAGAATGCAGTGACTGTTTTGGAATGCGTGGACGACAGAGGATATCTGCAGAACCCCCTGCTAGTCCAGCAAGTTGTAGAGAAGCTAACGCCGCACATCAAGTCACGGTGGTGTGATTACGCGAAGCAATATGGCAACGTTCGTGAACCAGAGATAATAACGCTGTCGAAGTTCCTCGAACAGGAAGCGGATGCAGCTGTGCGGCACCTACACGCCCCGCCAGTGCGTGTGATAGCCAGTGAACGACCGCACACAGGGACGAAGCCCATCCGCCGCAGCGTATACGCCGTACAGAAGGAGAGCGGAAGCAACGTGAAGAGAAAATGCTTCTGCTGCGGCGCCGCCCATAAAACCACAGAATGCAAGAAGCTTGTGGCAATGACAGTGCCTGAACGATGGCAATGGGCGAAGGAAATAAGAATGTGTTTTCAGTGCTTGAATAGCAAACACAGGCGTTTTCAATGCAAGGCCAGGCGGTGTGGAATCGGCGAGTGTCGACGGCCACATCACACCTTGCTTCATGGACCGGTGGAAAACGCAAGTGCTCCTGTAAAAGAAGAGAAGGCGACAGAAACAATCGCGTCTACACGAGCAAGCAAGAAAGAAATGCGCGTACTACTCAAGGTGTGCCCTGTGACGGTGCGAGGGCCGACAGGGAAAGAGATAGAGACGTACGCACTATTGGATGAAGGCTCTACGATAACTCTCATCGATGAGCAGTTCGCAAACGAGATTGGAGCAGGAGGACCCAGGCGACCGTTGAACATTGTCGGCGCTACAACCAGCCAGGTGCAGCAAGCAAGCCGAGCTGTAACGGTTACTATTGAAGGCAAGAGGTCGCAGCCTTACACAATAAAGGCGCGCACGGTGAACGACCTCACACTGGGCAGACAATCTCTTGAGGAAAGGGCGCTACAGCACTCACACTTGCGCGATCAAGCTCCGGAGGAGGTGTGCTACACCAATGCGAAGCCACGACTGCTTATCGGTGCCGACAACTGGCCACTGATAGTGACGAGAAGGTTGCTGACGGGAAGAGAGCGTGAACCGGCCGCGTCGCTCACTCGGCTGGGATGGATAATACACGGATCTACGCCGTCAAGAATGATCACGGAACGCAACCGCGTGCTGCACACACGAACGTCACAAGACTGGCAAGGCAGAAGCGAGGACTTAGAGAGTCTAATGAGAGCACACTTCGACATTGATGCACTGGGAGTTTCGATGAAGAAGAAAACTAGAGCTACTGATGAGCGCGCCGTAGCCATCTTCAATGCGACAGCGAAACGCGTCAACGGGCAGTTTGAAGTGGGACTGCCATGGGAAAGCGACGACATAGCCATGCCTCCGAGCTACGACATGGCTTTGCAACGCCTACGCGGAATTGAACGCAGAATGGATAAACAGATCGAGTTCAAACAGAGTTATACAAGAGAGATGGAGAAACTGTTTGAAAAAGGATATGCGGTAGAGAGCATGGACGACCACACAGAAAGCAAGCTGCTGTGGTACTTACCGCACTTTGCTGTCACCAATCCAAACAAGCCTGGAAAAGTGCGATTGGTGTTTGATGCGGCAGCAAGAGCGAACGGCGTATGTTTAAATGATGCGCTGCTCGATGGCCCTGATCTGTTACAATCACTACAAGGCGTTCTATTCAGATTCAGAAGATATCAGATAGCTGTCATGGCCGACATACGAGAAATGTTTCTGCGAGTGAAGATAAGAGAAGAAGATCGCTTGGCGCAGCATTTCCTATGGAGAGGAGATAACCGAAGTGACCCGCCACGGAAGTATATGATGACGTCAATGATATTCGGCGCACGCAGCTCTCCCTTTCTAGCACACAGCGTGAGAAATAGAAACGCCGACGACAACAGAGAGACGCACCCATTGGCGTTTGTGGCGATCACGAAGAATCATTACATGGACGACTGGGTCGACAGCTTTGAGGAAGAAGAGACAGCGACGTTATGCGTAAGGGAAGTGCAAGAAGTGCACGCTAGAGCCGGTTTTAAGCTAGCAGGATGGAGCTCAAACCACCCACGCATATTGATGGGAATCTCCGAGAAGAATCAATCACAGTTGCCGCGTGAATTAGCAGCGAACGCTCATCCGTACGAGAAGGCGCTGGGAATCGTGTGGGACCCGCACGCCGACACGATTGGTTTCAACACAGAAATGAACAGAGTAGCGCCAGAGGTAAAGAACGGAGCTCGCGCACCTACCAAGAGAGAAGCCTTGAGCGTAGTGATGTCTCTATTTGACCCGCTGGGTCTGCTGTGCCCGTACACGATAACAGCGAAGATAATACTATAAGAGCTGTGGCGCAAGAAGACCGGCTGGGATGAGCCTCTACAGCCGGAAGAGGCAGGGGCTTTTCACGATTGGCAACGAGATATTAAGTACATAGAGCGTCTACGGTTGCCGCGATGCTACGACAACAGAAAGAACATCGAGCGACAGCTGCATGTGTTCTGCGACGCGAGTGAACAAGCCTACGCCGCTGTGGCGTATTGGCGGTTTGAAGATAAAGAGAACGTCAACGTCTCCATAGCCGCCGCGAAGAGTAGAGTGGCACCACTTAGAGCGCAGAGTATCCCGCGAATGGAGCTACAAGCGTGTCTAGTCGGAGCCCGGCTAGCGAAAGAAATAATAGACACGCACGAGTGGAGCGCGAAAGTGATAATATGGAGTGACTCGAAGACAGCGCTACATTGGATAAGACACGACGCTAACAAATACACGCCGTATGTAGCGCACCGCCTGGCCGAGATCGCAGAGCTCACGCAACCTGAACAATGGAGATGGGTGCCGACAGCAGATAATGTCGCCGACGACGCAACACGGGCTGGCAACACGCGAATATGCAGCGATGACCGTTGGTTTAAGGGGCCGTCATTCCTGTACACAGACGAAGCGGAATGGCCGATAGAAGAAAAAGCCACGAATGTCGTCATAGAAGAACGCGCCCGTAACTACGTCACCGACTACAGCCCCGTCGTCGATGTGGGACGCTTCTCATCGTACGAGAAACTAGTACGCGCTACTGCGTATGCTCTCGTATTTGTTGCAAGATGCAGAAAGCGTCAGACAAAGCTGGAGCTATGTCATATAGCTGACGCCGAACGTCTCCTGATGATTGAAGCTCAACGACAGAGCTTTCAGAAAGAGATAGAACGATTGAGAAAGGGACAGAGCATCGATCGTTCAAGTCGCCTCTTCAAGCTGGACCCGATATACGACAAGGACGGGCTGATTAAGCTGAATGGAAGAATAAATGCAGCTACAGTACCGTCAGAGATGAAGTGCCCGCCTATATTGGACGGCCGGCACCGCCTAGCGTACCTGATGATAAAACATGAACACGAGAAAAGCAATCATGCTGGAAGAGAGCAGCTAGTCAACAACTTAAGGCAGCGAACGTGGATATTGCGCCTGCGAACAACAGTGAGAAAGGTGCTATGCGAATGCGTGACGTGCAAGATAAGAAGAGCGAAGCCTACTGTGCCAGTGAAAGGGGACCTACCGAGAGCGCGTCTCACCACACATACGAGACCGTTCGCGCATTGTGGCGTGGACTGCTTTGGACCTATGTGGGTGGCGATTGGAAGACGCAGAGAAAAGCGATGGGGGATGCTGTTCACGTGCCTCGTGACACGAGCTGTCCACATCGAGCTCGTCGCAAGTCTCAGCACAGACTCAGCTATAATGGCGCTGAGGAGAATGGCCGCCAGAAGAGGCGTTCCGCAGCTAATTATGTCAGACAACGGCACTAACTTCCACGGAGCGGACGTCGAACTTCGCAAAGCTTATCAAGAGTGGCAGCCGGCGCTTCAAGACTACGCCCACGCGAAGCGCATGCGCTGGGAGTACATAGACCCCGGCGCGCCGAACCAGGGAGGCGCGTGGGAGAGAATGGTGAAGACAGTGAAGCACGCACTCGCCGTGACGTTAAAAGACAGAGCGCCGAAAGAAGAGGTTCTCACTACCGTGATGACAGAGATCGAGCACACGGTCAACTCGCGGCCGTTGACACACGTCCCGGTTGACCCCAATGAACCTGAAGCACTAACGCCCAATCACTTCCTATTGGGCACATCAACTGGGCTCCCGTACGTGGGCGAGAGTAATGTCGCAGACAAGCGGACGTGGCGGGCAGCACAGGCGCTGGCGAACATGTTCTGGCAGCGGTGGGTGAACGAGTACCTACCGACGCTGACAGCACGAGGAGACCACCGCGGGCAGGCGAGCAACCCCAAGCCCGGCGATGTTGTCATCATCGCCGACGGGCTGCTACCGAGGAACGTCTGGCCTCGAGGAGTCGTCGAGAGGGTGTACACGGGACCTGACGGCGTGGTGCGCAGCGCAGACGTCCGTACGAGAGGAGGCATCTTCAGGAGACCGGCGAGGAGGCTTGTCGTCCTGCCGATCACCTAGGGCTGCGAGTTTCTTCGCCGGGGGGAGGATGTTACGGACGAGAAGCCAGTGTAAAGACAGTTAATTATTTTGTGATAAAAGTGTATTTTGATTTATATATAGTGCTTATAAAATAGTGTTCAATTTGTAATTTGTTGTAATATAAATGTAATGTGGGTACTTTGATAGTTGCAAATGTTAAGTTAGCAAGTAAGTTTTGATGTGCTAATAAATAAAGTAATTTTTGGTAGTATCATTTCATACACCTGTAGGGGCTGCAAATAGGTAGGAAATTGTATTGTTTAGGTATAGAATACCTAAGTAAATAAGTTATTTTGCACATAGGAAATGTATCTATGATGTATGTACTACCCACGGTTAGTTAACATTTAGGAATTTAAGTAGAAATGTTAAATAATTGAAGGTAGGCCGTGAGGAAGGTGCGCGGTGAGGATATTGTTGTACCCTACAAATTGTTAATATTTGCCATGTTCCTACAGCTAGGAGGCGGAGCTTAAAAATATTAAAAGTAGGACTACCCCGCTAAAGCCGCCTTAAGCCGTGGGTAGGTACCCGCAAAATAATAACATTTGCAGCCGATGTATGATTGGTCGGAATTGTAATAAAGTGCTCTGCGAAGCACTCTAATAGAGAATAGTAAATTTGCCTATGTATATGGGGCTGGCTGGCCTAGTGTGTGTTCGCTCCGGACCGGCCCCACCCTAAGGAAATGGAGAAGAAATAAACAAGAATACAGTCCACTGCAAGAGTTTTATTGCCAGCTACAGTAGGTATGTCTGACATCGACGACCGAAAGTATTGGGTTCGATTCACGAGTCGATTTTCTTACAATGGAAAACAATATTTATTATAAACATTTTAAACCGAAATTGGCTTCTTCAACTAATCCATTATGTGGTGCCTATAAAATAAGGGACTGCTATATGTTGGCCCAATGTGTATGTACGGCTGCCATTATTCATAGAAGATAGGTGGAAAGGAAGGTAACACAGAGGCTCCAAGATAAGCAATAATCACGTAAATATTAGAAGTTACTTAAAATAAAAAGTTTTCAGTAGGCCCATTATCAATTCAACATTCCATAAGCAAGAAAAGAACAAGATACATTAAATGAAACAGCAATAACATGTTAAATGATTTATTTTCATGATGTGTCTATTTATTTAAGACTATTTAGTTTTTAAACATTGATCTTGTTCCTGCTTAAAATTAGATTTTTTACTGATGACACATTAAGTTATTAAATACAAAAATATTTACAATGAGATTTATAATGTGCTTATTACTTTTTGCAAGATTTACAAACTTTCCCACCATGAAACCAAAATTTTATATGATTGAGGACGGTATTTTTTTAAAGGTTCTAAATAAATAATAAATAAATCTTGAAAACATTATTGAATTTGTTGTTTTTTAATGTAATGTACTGTTTTTATGATCCACAATTTACTGTTTTAAGAAACCAAACGATTTATTGAATTTACAACACTTAATAGTAGATAATTTTAATTAATCAGTTAAAATAACTAGTCTGCCTAAATTATAAGTACCTCCATTACTTTATGAAGTCATATTTAAAAACAATTAATTACAAGAGACCCTAAGTCTTCTACAAAGAAATACATTATTTGACATAAATATAATTAGGCGTTTTAATAATTAAAAAACAATAACAAAGTAACAATTTTGCAGCCAATAATATAAACACCCTCCTGTACAATATTTTTTGGATTTTTAGGTGATAGAACATGATATTGTGCCATATGTAAATTATTTTTTTATAAACTAATTAGTCGACAAATGACAGCGGAAACTTGAAGTTCCTAGCACAATACCGTGATGTTGCCCTGCTTTAAATACATTTTTTTAACAAATAAAAGCCGGCAAAAGCCTTGATACAAGTTCTGGAGTAGGGACATTTAAAAAACAACTGCAAATACAAGAACTTTAGTACAATATAAAGAGTGATGAGTGCCTTTTGTATATTTATTTAATTGCTTTTATTTTTGAAAGCTTCTTCTTATGTTTGCACAAAACGATTTTGCTGCTTAATTCATAGCAATCATTAAGTTACATGAAAGCTTCAACCCAGAACAGTGTATTTCCCAGTTGTCAATCCTCTACACATGAACCTTCCTTTAAGGGACGTCTCAGAACGTAGTTCATTTACACTAAAGTACCTTGTTATTTCACACATAGCAGGTAACGTTAGTTGGCGGGAACCGGCCTTTCCTGTCGCCTGTCAAAGTGGAATGTATCCGATAGGTACAAACCGAATATAGCCACGCTGTAAAACACCGTCAGACCAAATAGGGCGACGCTGGCGCTCGCAGTGAACATATTAGAGTATTCGCACCTGCAAGTAATAGACAAAACTGAAAGGGACCATAGTCTCGGTGTTGGCAGCACAACACTAGTGAAGGAGAAGAGAAATAGTAAAGGAGTGATCGGTCAATTGAAACAAAACACAACACTCAACAGCCTGTCTACGGTAACAGGGTGCCATAAAAGGGGCTGTTCATGTATCTTAGAATAACTGTCGCAGTCGCTTTAATATTCTTTTCAAAAAAGATTCAAAACTAAAAAAAAAAGCAACAATTTACTACATCCAAATTTTCATACTATTTTTTTATACCTAACCTAAACTATAAATAAATAACTGCTATTCATCCAGCCCTATTCTACATAAACACAAACGCTAGGTCTGTAGGTATATCCACATACACCTAAACCCACGCAACCGATTTTGATTTGATTTTATTTTAACCATCTTTTTATTACTTTCTAGTGAAAATTGTAAATTTTATTCTTATTAAACTTGATTTAAATTTTTATTAAATTCGGTTTGTTATTTCAAAACTTATTTCACAACTTTTATTCAATGATTTTAGTCACCATACAATTGACTTGGGAAGAACCAAGTTATACCTAGACATCTAGACACAAGCCAATTTAAAAATTCCATTAAGAGGGCCTCCGAGGCCGTCAAATACGTCTTCGACATTTACTCAAGATACAAGGCCATTGTTCATATGTATGTTAAATAAAACAAGTTAAGAACCAACTATTAAAATTTTGAATTAGTATATGTATTGTATTAATGTTTATTTTTTTGCCAATGACCAAACAGCACCTTAGGTTAGATAGGAAATTAGTAAGGCACTCAGAACAATATCTAAAGCAAGGAATAAATGGGTTGTTCAAATTAGTATAGAAATTGCAAAATTAATAAGTCCAAAAGTTTCCTTCCGTCCATAGACATTCCATTTTAATAAAATTTACATTTTGAATTTCTATTATAAAGTATATTCACCCTCAATTGATGAGGATTACTAGACACCAAAATTTCTATGCGGCTGCATGTTTTAAAATTTGTATTACAATAATATTGCCATTGGGCTTACAATACTATTTTAAATCCAAAATAATCTTAATTTCTTTTTTTACTTGTTTTAGCACATAAAAAAACAAGAGTCAGTCCGCTATTGAATTTTCACTACGTTCCTAATTTTAAACCAACTATGGCGTAATGTGCTTATTCATTCAAAGAAGAGAGAAAAAAAAACATTGTTTTGTTAGTCATTACCTGAAGAACCACACGACGGTAAGCGCCACGGACACGAGCGTCATCAGAATGTTCTCGAGGTCCCACGTGCGTTCTACAATGGGCGCGTTCTCCGCGGTGACTTCGCGTGTGGGGGCGCTCGATGGCGACTCCTGTTCTTGGTTGCGTTGCTGGAAAACATAAAAAAATGTGGTGAAAACGTGTTGAAATTTGATGAAACACGCGGCTCGTCTGTAATAAAAAAAATGTAATTAACAATTTAGATGTCTACGTATAAAATTTAATTCAAATGAGATAGCATTTCACCCTGTGGCTTCACCATGTTTAATTACAGGTCTATCCATATACCAAGATTCACTCAACTAGATTCAGTAGTTTTTGCTTGAAATTGTTACAAACAACATCTATTAAAAAACTTTCTAATTTATTATTATGTGGCTTCAACCCCATAAATAAGAAGAAAAACTATTATCAACCTAAAAAATAAGCATAATAATATTAATTTTATAATAAAACTAGCGCCCACGCTTCGCAATTTTGGCCGACTTGTTCCCAAAACATTGAATTTGCCTTGAGGGTGGCGAAAACCCTATTAAAATCCATTCAGTGGTTTAGGAGGAGTTAGCGGAAATTCATACAAACAGACAGAATTAGCGACTTGTAATAATACTATGTAACTAGCGGCCCGCCCACGTTTCGCAATGGTGTAATTTTGGCCGACTTGTTTACAAAACATTGAATTTTGGCTAACTTTAAAAAACTTTTTTAAAATGTTCTTTACTTACGAGTTTAAATGAATAAATTCCCTAAGAGGGCGAAAACCAAATTTAAATCCGTTATGTACTATAGGAGGAGTTAGCGGACAAACATACAAACAGACAGAATTAGCGACTTGGATTTATACTATGTAATGATAATGATGTTGTACAGAATTAACTTCTCTACAGATGTATTATAAGTACTAGTGGCCGCCCGCGACTCCGTTCGCGTGGAAGTCGGTTTCCCGTGGGAATGAGAACTTTTCCCGCGGTAAAGAGTACTCTATGTGTTATTCTGATGTATAACCTACATTACTGTAAAGTTTCATCCAAATCCGTCCAGTAGTTTTTACGTGAAAGAGTAACAAACATCCATACATCCTCACATACTTCACGTTTATGATATTAGTAGGATAGATAGTAAACGGCACCAACATTGGCGTGACTATGCACAATAGCGTGCACCACGCAGCGGTGGTGCAGGCCGCAGTCTCGCAGCGTGGCCGCCTCCTGTTCTAATACGCGGCCGTTGAAGATGAGCCGCACGCGCCGGAGCAGGGACAGCTCGCACGAGAAGTGCCGCCTGGGGACACGCGGGTGTTCAATGTTTTAGGTTGAGTGGATGAAAATTATATGTATAACTCAATAAAAAAAACAGAATTTAAATGGGTAAGGCCTACTTGCAGGAAACGTTTTAAACCTCTTTTAACCGTTTTAACCTCGGGTTAGCAAACTCAGATTTTAATGGCGCCACCGTCGATTGTAATGAGAAGTAGTTACAATCGATGGTGGCGCCAAAATTAAAACGTTTTTCTGCAAGTGGGCCTTAGTATACTGAACTAATGGAGCATAAGCCTCTTTCTTGGATATCGAGAGGGCTTGGGGCGTAATCTATAAGGCTAGCTCAGTACAAGTTGGATGAATAAAATCATCTAATCATATAAGTAGTGTCACGATGTTTACTTTCACCTTAAGAGCGGTGCCACACGGGCGTTACCACTGCGTAGCGCTGTCGCTGCGGGGACTGAGCGATAACGCTCCGTTGTTTTACATATAAATTTTAAGGTAAGTCACACGTGCGTTAAAGCAGCGTGCGACAACGAAACGCACGTGACGCGGACAAGAAGCGTGACAGACGAGGTGGGGAGGGGTAATGACGGAGCGACAGGCAGTTTTAGAAAATCATAGACGTGATGTTGCGTAGCGACATCGCAGCGCTCGTGTGGCACTCTGTCCGTTGAAATCACTGCGTTGCGACGACGCATCGCTCCCGTAACGCTCATGTGGCACCTCTCTAAGTGTGTGAGTATGTACATTCTTCGAATAAGATCAAACATTGTTTATGCATCGTAACATATTCTAATAATAATAATAAAACTGGCCCGACCCGGGGATCGAACCCGGAACCATCCGCTTAGCAGTCCGGTATATATACTGTTGCACCACAGAGGTCGTCATAATCTATTATAACATAAAAAATATATGTTATCATAAGCACCAAACTGATAAGAACAGTTATTTAATTGAAAACAAATCCAAAGATAAAATACGGATGTGAACCAGAATATTTATTTATATATTATCCCTAGTAATTTAAAACTATTTTCTTTCAGTTGTATTCGGAAAGTGTAACAAAATTTTCTGTTCTCACAAACTAACCTAAACTATTGATAAGTTATAAGGTTCAATTTAATAACTTACCATTTAAAATCCTTCAGTAGCTCATCCAAGTTACCCTCAACCTCCTTACATGTATCATTTAGGTATTTTAGCTTAATTAGTATTTTCTTTCCGTGCCCGTCCCCAACTTGACTAGAGGCCTCCATTGCATTCTCACTATTCAAATTATCACTAAGTACTTCTGTATCTGTTATTGTATTCTGTGGTTTGTTATCTTCTGGTTTTGGAGTTGTTGATTCTGTCGACTCACTTTGGGAGTCTGAAAATGTCAAAAAAAAAACTATCAAATTAAGTCTCTTACCGCTTAGTTTGGTTCTTAATTCTTTGATGAAAGGAATTGTTGTGTAAATGGTAGAAAATAATCATTCAGTACCTAGTAAGTTTTCAAACAAAGACAAGAAACTGTCAACAAAGTTCACAATTGTTTTATCTACAACCTACAACAGCATGTTTCATAAGATTTGTTGATTTCATAAAAAATTAACCTCAAGATTGCAATTAAATCTGTTTAACTATATTATTAACATACTCATTTTCTGTATAAGAAATCTATTTGCTTTATAACTAATATAATAAAAACTAACTATATGGCAGGTATGCAGTAAAATTATTACCAGTGTTTCCAGAGAATATATCACAGTCCCTGTTGATGTCAGCCTCCATTGCGTTCACGATGCTATCCATCTCTCTCATTTGCTCGGTGCTCGCTGGCTCGTTATCTTGCATCTCACTCTCTCCTGAAACCGTCTCGGCCGACTCGGAAGCGTTCGGCGCTAACAATGAACAATCTCAAAATGTATATGTACTGCTATATAGCGTTTAGGTAAGACTAGTTAAATACGCAATTGATACACAATAATTTAAAATCAACGAAGATTTGGAACAAATTTGTTTAAATATCATTACATAGTATAAATCGAAGTCGCTAATTCTGTCTGTTTGTATGTTTGGCTTTTAACTCCTCCTAAACCAGTTGAGGGTTTTTAATGCGGTTTTCACCATCCTTTAGGTAATTTTTTCATTTAAATTTGTAAATAAAGAACATTCAGAAAAAGTTTTTTTAAGTTAACTAAAATTCAACGTTTCGGGAACACGTCGCCCAAAATTACACCATTGCGAAGCGTGGGCGGGTCGCTAGTTATAAATAATTATGACCAAGAATATGATCAGACTAGCTGTTGCCTGCGGCCTCGACTCGGTAACGAAAAACTTTTCTTGAAGTAGGTTAAAAAGTAGCCTCAGTTACTCCTTTCTACGTTAGTTATCTGCCCAGTGATAGTACTGTTAAAATCGGTAAAGCGGTATATTAATATTTAAACACACTCAATTATTTTTTAAATTTAATTGTAAGTTAAATGCCAATATGATCAACACGGAATTTAACAATGTTTTTAACATTAGACTGACCGCACCTAAACATGCTATTATTGTAAGGAAATGTTTTATGTAACTTGCTAATATATTTGGACTGACAATCAACTTGACCGTATTTAAAATAATTTATTTAAATAGAGCTCAATAATGAAGGTCTTAACAACCTTCAAACTAATATATGCAAACTTTTTAAAAATAAAAATAATAAATTCCATTTACTGATTAAAACAGATGTCAATATTTGGTTTGATTTCAACATAAATACCTATCAAACCACATGGTAACTGCTCACATAATACAGTTTATGTATGTATTGTTTCTGTACATACATACCTATATTCATACTAGGGATGTTAAGGATATCCATATCCGTAACCGAAACTACCGGATATCCGAAATAAGAAAATATCCGTATCCGTAACCGAAACCGAAATAAATGTTTCGGATAATTTCGGATATTGGCGGAAATCTAAAAATCTAAATGAAACACGTTACGACAAGTTTTTTTGGCTGCGTTCCGTAAACCGCTTAAAGAACTGTGACCAAAGTGTTGGTTCTCTCTCTGAGCTCAATGTAGCGGTGTTTATGACATCATCGTTCTCACCCATCGTCCTCCTCTATATAAATAAAACCATTTTATTATCTATATTTTGTGTATTACTTTTGAAATTCCTAGAATCTAATATCCGTAACCGAAACTCTCCGAAACTACCGGATAATCCCAAATAATTTCATATCCGTATCCAAAACCGAAACCGATATAAAAAAAAATCAATATCCGTATCCTAAACCGAAACCGAAATTCCATATACGACACATCCCTAATTCATACTCTATTTTGTATTTTACTCAAGATATTTAATAGTTCGACAAACAAATAACCCAATAAATATAGACTTATGTAAGTTTCATTGCTGTAAGTTACTTAAATGTTTTATTGTTTCTTACCATCCATTCTCCTATAGAAGTGCAGACGATGGTTGTCCAGCATTGCCATGTCCGCATCAATAATGCTGTCCATCTCTTGAAGTGGAATCACTCTTGACTGTTGAGGTGTTTCAGTGTTTTCACTGGATGTGCTTGCATCTGCAATAATCATTACTGTCTGTATTAAATTTGTTTTGGTGCCTGATATTTCTGAAAGGGTTTTAATAAGATGATAATTAGATAATTAAATAAAGATGGTAAAAGTTGCGCAAGAATATTATTATATCAACAGATTATCTTCAAATTAAAAAATTTGGAAACTATACTTGCAAAAAAGAATAAAAGAAAGAGACATCATTTTAATTATAAACTAAAAAAAAAAGTAATTCGCCAAGGCAACGGCATAAAAAGTTGATGAGTTGCAATTTTTAATAAAAAAATAAATCTAATACCAAGATGATGATGCCATTTGAATACATATAAAATAATGAGTTAACAGAGTGAAAATCCTGTAATATGTATTAATCTGTCATATTATAAGTAGCCAAGACACCTTTATTGCTGTAAAGTAAAAAATCTTCAATACAGAAAAACAATAGCATTATTTGTATATTTTTTGTGCCAAAAGATTATGACCTTGCAAATTTAACAAGGAAGGATGTGTTTTTTGTTAGTTAGGAGAAAAAATTATCTTTAACTTAACTAGAAAAGAATAAATAAAGGTATGTTAATTACCTATAGAGTCTGACACCTGCACATCACTGTTGGTCTGAGTGCCCGCCCCAGTCACAGTTCCTGTAACAAATAAATGACAATCTACATAAATCCTGCTAGCTGGGCTTTGGCTGTCTACACAGTTGGCAAGCAATTAAGCTAATAAGTACAGTTGGTTAGATCTAAATAATGTAATATCACATATGAACATCATTTGAATAGGACTAAATAAGTTGTTTGTACCCATCTCAATTACACACAGGTATTATCAAAATGGTAACGCACCTTTTGAAAACACTTTGCATGTACTTCTACTTTTCTTTAGAATGTTTGACAACAAATGATAGAGCTTACTGTGATTTGTGGTTCGTATTCTAAGGGTGACAGGATAGTGGTGCCTGGAGCGAACCAGTACAGTGCGGTAGCGTTCGGGGCGCGCGTTGGTAGACCACCACGCCAGCACAGACACCGCTACTATCACCAACGCTCCCGCAAACTGGACTACCTCATCGCCCACTCCCGCAATCAGTGACATTTCGCACTGAAACCAATCACGCACTCCAGAAAATGCAAATAAACCTCACTCAGTATATCAATCATTTCCACAACACTTCAAAGAGACCCTCATATTCAAGGTCGATAAATGCTCGGAAACAAACAATATATCCTTGTTTCTACTCACTAGTAAGCCCCAGCTAACTGAAGAGCAAATTGGAAAAGTTTAAAACCTCGAATATAGGCTTAAACGTAAATTTTACGTGTTCGACGCACTGGTTTATTGGAAGAACCACAAACGATTTCTATTCTATTCGCAACAAATATTGCACTTCTTTACTATTCGTTTTTGTTGAAAATCCATCGAAGATTTTACCCAAAATTACGGAAGTTATTTCATACTACAGCACCGATGTATACATTTAAAGACATTGGCGTATTGACATATTAAAAATTGACAGTATTTGACAGTGACAAAGGCATATATTTTTTTTAATAATTTTGGGCTTTTTAATTTCTTTTATTATGTTAAAAAAATAAAATACAGAAAGTTTAAGATCCAATTAATTAATAACTGTAACTATTTAAAAAACAAATTATATGAAATTCAGTCTTAATCATAGTTAACTTACCATCACAAAAAATAATTTTCCGATCTTGCTCATTTGCCAATAATGTAAAGAAAAGGTAAAATTGCGTCATCCAAGTAATCGATTAAATTAATATCATTTAATAACCTTTAATGTCAGTATGTATTGAATTCCCTGAAATTGTTAGATTTATAATATTAAAGTTGCGCAAGAATAATTAAAGGGAACTTTTTTGATCTTTTACCTTCTTTTTTTTCATTCTCGCCTTGCGTGCGTATCCGTCATACTCCGTTTAACGCTAATTTTTAAACTTATATCAGGTTCAAAATCCATAAAAATATAAACAGATTTTGGATCGCGATGATTAAAATATAATATTAATAAATAATAAAAACAATTTACGTTGCATGAATGTTTTTTATGGATCTACCGTTATTTAGTTTCGAATCAGATAAGTGACTTTTCCTAAAACGTAAAACGGAACGTCACATTATTGCGTCATTCAAATCAGATGTTCCTTCGCAAATCCGCAGACCATTGCAAAGACCATTCAAGAAAAGATTTCATTCACCGTTTTTTGGCAAATAGTTTGTGTATTAAAAACCTGCTTTCGTGTTGTTTATTAACTTTTGCATTAGTAAAGCGTTTAGAAATTACAAACGTTATTTACTCAATTTTCTTTGTGGTCTTAATTACCGAGACCCTTTAACTAATAAATTTCGGTGTTAAGGAAAGTAAAGGAACTTCTGTCAATTGAAAGTGTTGGGTGTGTTAAAAGTGCTTAACATGAGCTATCTATACTCTGACAAATCTAAAATTAACGTTAACGTTTGTTGCACAAATAACATTCAGCAGCTTATAAGAGTTCAGCATCATCATTGTATGCGAAGAGACAAGAATAAGTTTAAGACAACAACACTAAGAAGAAACATCAAGATGTAAGTACCTTAAAAGTTATTAATTTTCTTAATGTATTCTAAAATCGCGATGTCGTGTAGTTAAAAATTCAAATTTCGCGCTTCAGGAAGTAACACACTTACTAATAAAACTTGTATAGGTAGGTAGGAACAAAATAGATACATTTTGTAGTGAAGAAGTAAATAAATTAAATCATTTTATGTAAAGAAATGAAAGCACGTGGTTACAATATGCGCCAGATGTTCGATTTAATTAAACAGATAAAACCAAATTCATGTCAATTTTGCAGATTAGCGCGGGGGAGGTTTCGTTTGACTCCCCCTCCCCTTTCCTTATTTCTGGGCCTGGGTTCATATTGCCGCCCATCGTATGGTGAAATTGGATGTGAAATTGCGTTATTATTAGTAACTTATCTAATTCGTTCAAATAATCTCCAAACAATCAAAATAAATACTTACACACACACAAGCCAGCATATGTTTCCTTAATAAAAACGGCTTTCAAAAAGTCACCTACCTTACCTATAGGTTAGACCAATGGGCTTAGAAGTTTTTAAGTATTTTTTCGAGTGAATGACTCAGCCATTTTTTACATCTAGGTACTACGTAAACATCGTACCATGTTTTTTTACCGTGAGTCATCGTGTCAAAGTCCAATGCAAGCCAATAGTGACGTCATTCTGAAAAGTAATTGTGGTCACTCTGAGATTGGTTACAATAATGTAATGATGTGTAGTGAATGCATAGTAAAGGCTACTTATTAAGACTGAAAGTTTTTTTATTTCAATTTAGAATAAAGCTTTTCACACAGGGAATTAAGTTACAGTTTGTTATTTTTAAGGTGATGTAGTGATGAATCTAAGTAGGTAGGCATCAAACAAGCTACAAAATCTTTTGCTTGATAATAAAAAAACTGAGCACTGGTTTTTCTGAAGTTCGCGCACTGACCGCGTGGGCGTTGACCGCATACCTACCGCATTTATGGAGGGTTTATGATCATTGTAGGTTTTTTTTTTTTTTTTTTTTTTTTTTATTTAACTTTATTAGCTTTTAAACAATAAACTTATGAACTAATACAGAGTCCCACAAAACTGCACAGGCAGTTTGTCTGCGGGATCAGTTTTTCTTACAATTTTCTATTTCTTATATTTATAGTTGGCTTATATAAAATTTCTTTAACTTATTTTTAAATATTCTAAAATTTCTTTCACTTCTAATGTCCTCCGGTAAAGTGTTGTACAGATATGGGAGACGTTTTTTAAGGGTTCTGTCTCCAAAGTAATTAGTTGTTCTTGGTACAACATATTTACCTGAGGTCACCGCCCTTGTTGTATGCGTGGATTCGTCTGATACTAAAATGCTGTTACTTATATTGCTATGATTCCTTGTAGCTATAAGAAATTTGTGTTTTAAGCTAACGGGAAGAATCTTCAAGATTTTATATAATTTTGTGTTATCATTTTTGACTTCGCGATTAGTTTTTTCGTCTACCATTAATTTAAGAAATCTTATCTGTAAGTTTTCAATCTTGTCAATGTATGTTTTAAATGTAAGTCCATACGAATCCAGCGCATAATCAAATATAGATTCTACGAAACTGTAATACAGCAATTTTAATGTTCCTTTCGGCACTTTGAAGCTCAGATGGCGAAATTTTCGCAATATGATTCTTAGTTTATTACAAATTAAGTTTACATGTTCCTCCCATGAAAAATGTTCATCTACTTTTAAACCCAAATATGTAACGCATTTGATCCTCTCAATCGGTTTGCAGTCACAATCGACCTGTCCATTATGAAAACAACTAAAAGTATGGCTATATATTTTATGATGCACTTCTGTAATTGGTATGTACGGAGAATGTATTATTAATAATTTAGTTTTAGCTGCATTTAATGAAATGCCATTATCGTGACACCATTTTACCACCGCGTCAACGTCTTCTTGCACAATACGATATGTTTCAGCGAGGTCGGTGCCTGCACAAAGAATGCACAAATCATCCGCGAACATGTGTGCCGAGCTATGTCGCAGTACTCCGCACAAGTTGTTGACATGCATCAAGAAACATGCAGGCCCGCAACATGAGCCCTGCGGCACGCCACATTGCACCTTCCGTACATCGCTAAATACTTCACCTACCTTAACTTTATACGAGCGTGATGATAAGTAATCCCTAAACCATTCATTCAACGGCTCTCTCACCCCAGCTTCTGCAATGGCGTTAAGTAAAGTTGACGTTTCAAGAGTGTCGAACGCTTTTTGGAAGTCGAAAAATATGGTGACTATAAACTTCTTATTTTCAAGGTGGCCATTTATCTCATCCGTAAAATTTGCCAGCAAACTGTGGGTACCATTGCCTTTTTGAAACCCATGTTGATATTTATTAATAATATTATTTTTAACAAAATACTCACCTATCTGATTCACTACGCCTTTTTCTATTATTTTATCGACACTTGGTAGTATTGTTATAGGTCTGTAATTTGAGTAGTCTTTGTGGCTGCCTTTTTTATAAATTGGTCTGACTATTCCTTCTTTTAAGGTTTCAGGAACCTTCTTAAATTTAATAGACAAATCGATTAGCCTTGTGATTATAGGAGAGATTTTGCTGCTTATAAATTTAATATCACACATACGGATGAGATCATTACCAGGTGATTTCTTGGTATCCATATTATTTATTATTTTTGTGACACTCTCATTATTTAAACATTGCCATCTCATGTTTCTGTCGACTTTTTTTATGTAATCATTCCTATTCAGAAATTTTACACTACAATCATGTTTAATTTTTTGAACTTCTTCGTCGAATGTGGTTGCAAATCGATTAGGTATATTTTTTTCATCGCCTGGGTTATTCATATGACGCAATATTACCTCATCTAAGCTCTGTTTATTTTTCCCCATTAACATATTAATTCTATCCCATATTTTCTTGATATTTCTATTGCAGTTAACTATACACTGTCTATCATATGCATTCCTACAATTTGTTAACAATTTACCACACTTATTTCTATACTTCGTATATTCTAATCTTTTCACCATATTTTTCGGGTCATTGCTCCATACATTAAATAGTCTATCTCTCTCTGATATCATTTTCTTTAAGTTATTGGTAACCCAACATTTATTATCTCTATTACTACTTTTAATCGTTTTCATTTTAAAACAGTCACTGTATATGCTATCAAAAGTTTGCTTTAATTTATTATATAATTCTATAGGACAATTAATGGTTAACATGCTACTAAAGTCCATCTTTAAAAGTTTTTCTCTCACTAATCGATTATCAAGAACACGACGACGTACAGGAGTTGTTATTGGTTCACGACGAGTATGGGTAGCTAAAGAGTTCCTTTTCACTGATGCCGAAATGAAGAAATGATCCGATATCTTGTGGTGTATAACAGCGGAGTTAATGTATGCTAATGGAGCTCTAATGAATATATGATCAAGACATGATGTAACTACACTGCCATTTACTATTTCTTTTCGTGTTACTTTATTTATACATTTAACCAATCCAAATTCTGCTAGTAAATTTTCATATTCTAAAACTTGGTTGTTAGTATGATTTAAAAGATTTATATTTATATCACCACATAAAAATATTGGATGTCCTTTTTGTATTGTCTCTAAAATACTACGAAGTTCCGTTATAAACTGTGATACTTTATCTTTTTTATTTATTCTTGGTGGTCTATATACTGACAATAAATATATCGGATAATTTTTTCCTTCAATCACAATAGGTACGCATTCCGCAGAAAGCATACCAGCAGTTTGGGGTGTATCCCATACTTTAGCTAATAGATTATCTCGCGTATACACTAGAACTCCTCCACCTTTACGGCCTGTTCGAGTATAGCTATTAACCTCATAACCCGGTATTTTATATAAGTCAACTAAGGAAAAGTCTATGTTTGGTTCAGTTATTACAATTACATCGAGATATTTGAGTTCATTTTTAATAGTTACATAAAATTCGTTCCAGTTTTTGTTCATAGACCTTATATTAACATGTAGTATACAAAAATCATGTTGATTTTTAGATAGTGAAGACCAATCAGTTAAACATTCTACTTCTGCTGCATTTATTGTATCATCACTGATACAATTTAAATTGTTTAAGGCTGCGAATTGATGGAGTAGATATAACCATTTCAAGTAGAGCATTATAATTAAGTTATTTTGTATTTTTAATTAAGTCACCTACGTCAATTTCTGATCTTACCCAAAAGGATTTACATTCATCATTCTTCTTAACTAATACTTTTCCGTTGGCAATCCAAATATATTTATAAATACCTCGTAATTGGTTTTTAGTGGTCCAGAGTAAGACTCGGGTTGCCTTCGTTAGGTCTTCATTAATGTAAATTTTACTCTTGTTGGAGCCGTTTGTGATCTTGTCACTGGTCACATCGATTAATTTACGGCGTTGGGCTAACCACTCGTCACGGGCATCAGTACCAGAGCTTTTAAAACTCACAATAATGGATCCTGGTTTCTCTCCTTCTTTTTTTGGTCGATTTCTTCTTACCCATTCAATGTTTTCGCAGTTTGCTCCTATTTTAGTCCCGATTTTTGTAACTACGGACATTACATTTTCATTGGGTATATTCTCAACACCCACTATTTCAATGTTGTGTTTGCGGTTACTTTGTTCAAATGCATGTATTCTTTGTTCAATTGCATTATTACATTTCTCCAAGTAGATGAATTTTTTATTTACGTTTTCCAGTGTTTTTTCAAGTTTACAAATTTTTTCTTTTGATTTTTCATTTTCAGCTAACAAAGTATCATATTTATCTGATAGCAGACTCATAGCTATTTGTATTCCATCAAGTTGTTTTTTAACTCCTGGTATATCGCTAACCTTTTTTTGGATATCCTTTAAAATCCGTTCGAAACCATGGCTTTCAACTTCCCGTTCTTCGACTTCGGAATCATCATCCTCTTCACAATTGTTGCAGTAAATTCGTGTCCTTCCAGCTTTCATATCAGCAGCTAGACCTTTAACACAACTCTTGTGAAAAGTTCCTTGACACTGACCTTGACACATAAAATGTGCTCCCTTCTTGGACAGTACTTTTCTACACTTTTGGCATTCCATTGTATAAAGTAGGTGTTTATTTTATTTTGCGTCCTCTAATTTGGTCACACTAATCATTGGCAATACTGCTTCCAAGTGTCAGTTGTCAGACATCAGTGACATGTCTTTGACAATGATTGATTCGTATTGTCAACTGATTTGACAATATGGTTGATCAGCGAACAAATTATCAAATAAATGTAGGGTAGTTCACTTAGTGCAATAAAATTATTGCAATTTTGCCACATCAAAAAATAGGTTTATTTGTTCACCATACATGTAGATAACAGTTTATGTTGAAAACAGATAAAAGTCACTTTGATTGCACTAATTTTTTTTGATCCACACTATGATTTTACAGACAAAACGAATTAATGCAAGGAACGCACAATGAGCTTCGCAAGGGCGATTGACAGATTGAGGTATGTCGGTAAGACTCTCAACTCAACAATATTTTAAATACACACCTTCTATAGGTATAATAAGTATGCTATTCACATAGGTACGTAGGTATATCTTAAACATTTGAAATAAAAAACACAAATCCAATCGTCTTGTATCGAACCAATCGAAATAAACAATACAACATTGAGCTATGACAAAGAAGACATTCATAACTACGATGTTCTGTTCAAGTGGTAGTAGGTACTGGCCGCACTTTACTTAATTTTTTGATGCCCTCGTGTATATTACGATATTGCACAAGTAATTCAAGATACAGCGTGTTAAGTAGGTAATAACTTTCCATAGATAAGTAATGGATAAGCACCATCGTCTCTATACGTAGTTAGTAGGGATTTACCACATCAACATTACACCGTTTTTACATAGACTTTCCTTCGTGTTGCACTTAATTAGTAGATATCTACCTATTAGTTTTCTTGTTGAGGCATTTACATAATATACCTACACTGAGAAAATTTTCCACTGCCCACTCCACAGCTCTATCATTGATCATGTTGCCTGCATGTTGTCACCAAATTGACAAACCATATACCTAAAATTTTAATGAATAAAACCACCACCAAAAAAATAATTGTGACAGTTGGTGTTATAAAAAATAATAATATGAATGTTAATACTTAAAAGGACTCTACTGAAGTTACGTTCCTCCAACAGGAATATTTTATTTGATGAAATTGTCATCCTAAAATAGAACCAAAACAAAACCAAATCATTTTCAAGAGTAAGCCTCCAGGACCTAATCTTTGCTCCTCGTCTAAAATAGAAACAAGGTTTCCAAAAGCAAATACTAAACGTCTTATAATATTTTACTTTAAATAAGCTCAATCATTATTGGTCTAGACTAGACTAGATCCACACAGCTGGCTCAGTATTCGAACTGGAGGGGGCGCGGTCGCGGTTATACATAGTTTCACTTAAAAACTTAGTTCCGCATTCATGCGTCTCCGAACTTGTTTGTTTAAACATTAAATTATTGTAACTAGTGTACCATGATCATTTCTCTAATTAGTTGTAGGAGGTAGATATCTTGACATTCTTGCCTAACGAATTATACCTACAAAATCAACACGTGACAACGTACACCTGTAGCACTAGTGATGCAACAACTACTTATTCGCATTCGAGAAGATTCTGGCTGGAATATCGAATTCGTAAGCTAATTAACGTACAAAAAGAAATTGACAAATGTTAGGTAAATAAAACAAATTACCTTCTTTGTTAATAGAGGGTTTATTTCTTAATTTTGTTTAATTGATAAGAACATAAGTAAATAAAAAAATACCTATTCAATAAATTTTAAATCAAAAGCCAATTATTTTCCATCTATATATGTTGCAATAATTAATTATCGAGACAGAACAATACTAAAGCCATTTATAAATTAAAATTATCAATAAATAAATTGCTAAAAATAACAGAAATTATTTTAAATGTTATTTCAAAAAATTGTACATGAATATTGTTGTACATTGAATTCTAAGCATGCAAATACTTCTAAATAAGTACCACAATAATTATACCTCAGTAATATTAAGTAATGAAATTATACTGCACACATATCGTTTTATTAAATTTTGTAATATGTATATGTATGAAATACTATACTTGTACCTTTTTACATCCCTAGTAGTACCTAATTAAGTATTCACAACCGGTTTGATTAATAATGTGAATTAAAAAACGATTGCCACAATCTTACGAGATTTTTTCAACCTGCCTACGTCTATTTTTTCAGGGCAAACCACATAGAACATGTAAGACCTCGATTGGTAGGGAACTTGGGCTCGACAAAATGAAGTTTTCAAGGGGACCCAGTTTTAAATTTAATTATGTTTTTTTAAGTAGATTGGTTAAAAACAAACAATATTTTACTATACATTCAATGATTCGTTCTGATCTTAATCAACCGCATTTAACGTCAAAAATGAATTATGCTGTATCAAAATACCTACTTGTTTGTCAATGGCCTTGTTTTAATCCCCTCAATAAATTCTTTAAAATTGTCTATCAACGATGACATTATTTTTTTAAGTACCTACCTACTTTATCGTGTCCTATGCAAAGATATACATATATGGTAAGTATAGATATAAAATCTTTTTCAATGTGACTGTTCTGAATAAAATCAGATACTTTATTGTTTCGATACAACGTACATACTCAATGGATACGATAGAATCTAACTGTTCCTTGATTAAGGCGCTCTTCCAATGGCCCTTCCTCACCTATGGCAATAATGTCGATCCGAATATTCATATTATTTGATCAGTATTTAAATCAAGCCATGTCCACGCAGACATAACGTAAACACATGTAGGCTACGCATTAACCTTAAAAAAGGCGTCCTTGGTAAAGGTCGTTGACAAAAGTTAGATAAATCATCCACGGCTACCTGCGCAAGGCGGGCTCGTCTTGTGATGAGTTGCGTGAGAGCCATGGCGGAATACGTCACGTGTTATTTTAAACCAGTTTTCAGAACCTACTATAGTTATTATATAAGTGGGTACTCAGAGATATTTACCTAAATCTAAAGAGCGTTTATCTCAATGAAAATCTAAGTATCAAAATCAATCAATGGCGATTCTTAGAACAGGTTTATGTGTGCCAGCCAACCCTCCTCTAAATAATATTATTCTGTGAGCCGGACACGACGAATATCTTCTACTCGTAACAAAGCGTTTTTTTAAAAAAGATTGTTATTTTATAATTACAGATAAATAGGAAGTATGTATCTAGATGTATACATAGTTTACAAATTTGTATTTTCACATTATATTTTCTCTATAGGTACCTACGAATTAAAGTAATGCCACTATGATTGACGTATGTCATCATGGTTCATCATCGCCGATCATGAAATAAAGTAGGTAGATTATAGAAATGCCTACAGAGATGGTCATTTTCCCTATTGTAGTAGAGTTTAGTTTAGAGTGACCAAGTTCAATGCCGGTCAAAAGGAACTGACTCATTTGTGGTTATTGTTCAGTTGTTGTGTTGATGGATACCTAGAGTAATCTGTAGTTAGAGATATGGACTATAAATCATGTCAGGGTAACGATTTGAAAAAAAAACAATAGTATCTTACTTTACCCCTGGTTAACATAGTTTTAAGACTTTTTATCGGGGGATAGAAACCTCATTCCCACCATAGCAAGTACGTATATTGCAGATTGCGACTTTTATTTTTTTGTTGGTTTATGTCTACAGTATTTTTCCATAATGATTTCATTGATAACCTTGATAATTTCTTAAGAAGATATTTTACTATTAAAACGATCACATAGTCACAATAAAACCTAACTTCACAACCAACTGTAGAAAATGGCCTTAATAAGACACTATAGAATGGTAAAACGGTAAGACTTAAAACGACTAAAAGCAGGGTAAATTTACTGTACTCTGAGCAGCCCATACTGGACTATTCTTGAACTCTTGAGATTTTTAGAAAAGTCCTTCCCTATCTTATACTCTGAGTTAAGAGTGGCACGGAATACATATAATATGCCTTGTTTATATTGAAACTAATTCCATGAGTAATCAGGTTCAGTATTGTTTTGAATTTCGACCCATCTATGAATAAATATTTAAGCTCGTGCCCAAGTAAACGTTCAAGTGAAAGTTTGTGCAGAATGCTAAGTGGGATTTCCGACATATTTTTCCTGTTACCTCATTCTCATGAACATTGCCATTGCAACAAAAATATATTTTTTGTACCGATGTGGCATATGTACCGTTATCGAGGTAAATGCCAAAATTATATTATTAACTTTTCATAACCACTTCATTTAAGATTTACGTCGACCTGAAACACGCATGTGACTTTATTTATTATACAATTAATGGCAGTCTAGTAAAAGAAAGCATGATTACTAATGTAATAACAGAAAATGACCTTTATGAAGGCAACAAAAATCAATGAGCTAAATTAGTATCAAAGCTACGTCGCGTGCATACATCGACATTTTCCGAGAATATGGCAATCGTTTTATTTTTAACAAAAGCAATCTTATTGCAAGAGTCGTTAGAACACTAGTTTGACCATCCTCGTTTGTGGTTGATTACTTAAACAACTAGGCAATCTATGTATCTACTTATCATAATACAGGCTATTCGAAATAAACCCATTCCACGTCCACGGTCTTGTGACACTCTGAATAACTCTCCTACTATTGGTCGTGAGCATTGACGTCATCCGTCGCAGCGAATAGCAAGACAGAGAATTTATTTTTAGAACTCCGTGAACCGCTTGGAGGGGATAGAGCAAAACTCTATGTGCGGCGCGCGGCGAAATTCTTGCACAATATTTTTGGATTTTGCTCGCAGTGCCCGTGCTGCAATCTTTGTTATTTTATTAAAGTTTTCCAAGACCAAATTGCGAAACGTTCCAACGTTCACGTGCTGTACAACTACTTTAAAAATTGGAGAAGCTTTGGTTGTTATAGGAAAGTGACAACTTTTCTAATCGACAGCTGGCGTTACATTATTTGTTCGTAGCGAGGTAAGTGTCTATTATTTTTTGTATTTTAGAACAGTACAGCACTGATAATGTTTTGTAATTGCTTTTGTAGCATTGTAATTTTGCCTTCATTATGTGAATAATACCTACCCTAGACTAAAGATAATTAACATAGTGCGCGTGTTGTTTTATTCCACGCTGACTTTCAAATCTACGTATAACTTTCGGATTCTATTTAACCAACCCTTATTTTAGTAGGTATTTACTTTATTCGCATAACTAGTCTTGCTATTCGCATATTTCGACTAGTCGTAACCTGTCTGTGACGACACGCGTCCCTGAGGCGCCGCCACACACCTCCATCCGAGGCGTATAAAACGGCCAATGTGCACTTTCTCGAATGTGCTATGGAACCCGTTCAATTGTGACTTGTAGCCAGTTTATTCTTTCTTGGTTTTATTATATTTTGGTCATTTTGAAAGGGTTGGGATATACTTTTTGTATTATTTGTAAGTCTTGTGAGAGAAAGGCGGATACAGTAAATTAATCGAATGATTGAATAATTTTGAGCCAGTACATTGTAGCACAGTTATACTTACTACAAAGAACATCCTTTGAATGTTATAGCGATATTACTTTTCTTATAACTAATAAGGAGTTTTCTTGTTTGTTTTCCTTAAACAAATGCTACCTACGTACCTTCCTGTTACGAAACTGTAACGTTTCTATTTCTAAGTTCACCAGCTATAAAAACATCATGCGTAGTTAGGAATTCTTGGAAAAGTTTCAATATTAAATGTAGGTCTTTGTTATCGTAGATTACATTAGCAATATTTAAAAACAGGGAACATTTATACAGAACATTAAAATTGATAACCATGTAATGAACTTTTATCGGTCTACAGTAAATTTCTTATCTATAGAATAACATTCTCTAGCGAAACATTTTAATTAAACATTTCATACAAGTAGGCATTTGAAGTTAAATTGAAAATACCTAAACGACCAAGTATTACCGGTATCTACAGTATTATCTAGAATTGATTGTAGTTTGCGTGGGATGGCCATGACTTGACGCAGGTAAACCAGTATAGGTGCCTAGTAAGGCAGGTAACGTGCCTAAGTACTTACCTTTTAAAACATAATGATGAACAGTTTGTTGTGAGTAGAGTACACTCGGGTAAAGAATACTCGATGCCGACTTAACTTAAGAACCAGATAAAAAAGCTCAGCTAAATCCCAACACTCTTATACTTACAGTAATCTTAAACCTGTTTTTTTTAAATGCGTTTAAATATTGTACCAACTTTGAACATTAATTTTCATAATACAATAACAGGACACGAAGGTGGGGGTTTATTGAGAATGTGAAAGCAACGAATATTCTAGAAATATGATTAAGGCCAAAATGTTACACAACACCAATTCCTGCGCATTATCTTATTAAGTTTTAATAATATAAGTATGTAGGCAGACTGCATACAAAAACAACTAAATTGCTGGTAGGTAAATCAGGTTTCATACATCAAGGATATTCTTTTATATAGAACTTTTAATAGCCTTAAAAACTTCGAAAGGCGAAGGTTTACTACATCAATTTTGAACGAAAAATCAAGAATGCATATTTGTGCTAAGAACTATTACAACACATTTTTTAAGTAATTAAGTGCACTTAGTGTTAAGTGGATCGATGTAACTCGTCATTAGATACCTACTAATCTATGTATCTATTAACGGCTATTAGTCATCACACTGTAGGTAAATGATATGTTTATCTTTACAGTCTACAGATAATCTGCAACATGTTTCCATTATCTTTGCAATTGAGTTTATCAGATAGACATTAAACGACATATCCGTACAAAACTGTGCGAAAATGTAATAAACAATGGTTTTTCTTTGTTGCAGGCCTACTGTTGCGAAGTTTTCCTGTTTGGGCGCCTAAGGCTTAAGATTTCAGTTAGAGCTCGCGAAGAGTTCAATAAGGTTAGTAATGCCGCTCATGTGGCACCAATTTCCGTAACCCTTGTCAGTTCGCAGGCCCTGCAACCTGGAGGAACGGGATCCCAGAACCTTTTGAAGCCTTAAATCACAAACTTTAACAAATATAAAGTCACACACTAAAGTGTTGTCCGGAAACCCTTTCCCAAATATTTTTATGCAATAATAATAATAACTTTGATGCAATATGCATATTAACATCTTAACTCGTATAAAGTATTTCTGAATGCTAATTTACGTGTAGGTGATATCATTTTTGAGATTTAATATCTACATCGCTCTAGGCAATATGTGCACGCTATTATTACACCACTTACCGCTAATTATGACTATCAATGTCCTATTGGTATTTATCAATGCCTAAATTTTTTACTTGCAATCATCTAATTTGTTTCCTAAAACGATGTTGGCAATCAAATATTAGTTAATAGATTAAATTTTCCATTACAAAATACTAGTATGAATAGCCCTGCTCTGAGGTCGATTAACATTTCCGTACTTGTTTTACTAATTTTCCTAGCCATTGTTATTAAAACATCTTCTGTGTACGTCATTGTCATACCACGTTTATCTTTTAAAGAGTATTTTCTCAGTTTTATTATTATATATTCCTCTCATCGTCATGACCTTTCAATGACATATTACAAGCAGGTGGTCTTGTCTTCATTAAAAGTTATAAATATGCAGCTGAAAAGATATTTGAAACAGTAGTTTACTATTTCTTATATTTATTTATTTCTGCAATCATTGATTATAATGACCATATGGTACCTAAAATTATTGTATCTGAATTTATATATCATTTTGAAGAGCTTCGTCATAATTTGCCATTGTTCTTGTATTTTAGGCTAAAAAACACAATTAAACGTATTCCTTCATACTATCACACTAAAATAGTAGTCCCTTTCCCTACCCTTAACACGCTTTATATGATTGTGCGCATTATGTTACGTCGTATCATTTCTTTTTGTAGTACTATTCAAAATGGTTGCTCAAAAGATCATCTGTCAGAGTCGGGGAGACGATACTGGAAAGATCAAAGATACAGATCAGTACACCGACCATACAAACCAGAGACGTGGTTTTTTCTCAAGGGAGTCTCAAAACTCCGTCACTATCGAAGGCAAACGTAAATACATTAAAACAAAAAAAGAATCAGGGGTACGTTCCAAACGGGTCCAACGGAGTAATGGCCGGCGGGATAATGGAAAAGCCACCGCCGTCGCCATCGCCAACAACCAGCTTTTCAGAGGTAAGGGTGTCGCTGTCACCACGCCGTGACTAAACACCTTTTCTTATTTTGAAATACCTTAGTTCTTTTGTTTTGGCAACGTCTTTCACCAGAACCATACTAATATTTGCTATCTGTATACAGGAATATTTGAAGTTGGAACCTGCGGAAGCGAGTACAATGTTTCACGAGACGGACTGCGAGTTCTTCCAAGATCTGGTGCAGTGGTGCTCAGGTCCCGCCAAGGAAGAACAAGCACAGACCACTGGTAAGAAAAAGTTTTAATTAGAATAGGTACTTGATATCCGTTTTATTCATTTATTAATTAAACAACGTTTATTAATTCGCTTATTTCTCCACAGACTTACACAAAACGACTGAAGCAAGGGCATTAAACACAGACACAAAACACACCCCAATCTCACCGCAAGGTTGGGAAATATTCGACGCGAACTCACCGCTCACACCGGCAGTCTTATATCCCACCACACCAAATGACTCTCTATCGCCAACGATCGAGGGCTTCATGTTCGATACCGATTTCGTTAATCCCACCGATGAAAGGAAATTGCCGTTCCCAGAACAGAATCTAGATATAAACAGCCTGCCAGTCGTGTTTGAGGAGTTCGCGTCGGAGAAGCCGGACTCGGAGGCGTGGCTCGCGCCGCAGCCGTCCGAGTGGGCCACATACTACACAAACGAACAAGCCAGTTCGCAAAACACTATGCCCTTTATCGATCAAGAAGACTCGTTGGACATGAAGTTGGTGTCGGTGATCCCGCGGCAGGTGGAGAGCAACGACGTGGTGGTGTCGGAGTTCGTGCTGAACCCCGCGCCGCCGCTGGCGCTGGACGTGGCCGCGCGCGCGCCGCCGCAGCCCATCTCCACGCCCGACGTGCTGAGCTACGTCGAGCAGCTCGAGCAACGACTGCCGCTCGCAACACAGGTTACTATCTGCAACACTAGATCTAGAGACCTTGATATTGATGATACTGGTTCTAACAATGGTTTCACATTATTCCAGACACCAACTTCAGAATGGACAGACATGGGATTCATTGATGCAGACATCTGCACGAATGCTTCAGTAGCGGAGTACGAGCCTATCACACCCAAGAGCGAGTCTCCGCCGCCCTCGGACACGGAGACGAAGAGGACCGCCAGCAAGCGCAAGCGACTCGACAGCGAAGACTCCGACGACTCCTACACGCCCCTCACAGAGTACCAGCCGCGCAAGTACAAGAGAAGAAAGCCGCGGCTTCCCATCAAGGACATGATCCTGGCGTTGGAGGGCTCTCAACAACTGCCTAAAGCGCGACGAGGACGCCCTCCCAAGAGGCGAGAGAGCACGGTGTCTTCGACTTGTAGCGTCGACGATAACGTCTCCACGGCATCCACACATGAAGTGCGGTATCGAGAGCTTCGGGACAAAAACAACGAGGCTTCAAAGCGCTCCAGAATGAACAGAAAGCTGAAGGAGCTCCAGATGGAACAACAGGCCCTGGAGTTGGAGGAGCGGAATCAGAAGCTGAGAGTCAGAGCCGACGTCCTGGAGGATATGACGAAGCGGCTCAAGGACGCGCTGATGACCGCCATCCTGCATAAATGAACCTCAGTCTGTAGAAGCAGCTTTGCGTTCTCTTTTGGATTTGGTGCATAGCACGTCGCCATTCATATTTGTTTACAAAATGGCGGTTTCGTTTGCTTTTTGTTGATGTCGTATCTTATGATTTGACGAAAACTTTTGTTTAAACTATTTTGTAAGGGTTTTCTTATTATATGATTATTAAGCATTTCATTGTTAGACGTTAGCTGTTTTCAATGTGATGAAGCCTTAGAATGCGTGTAGAGTATGTTTTAAAAGATAAAATTACCTACGTAAGTTACAAAACATAGATATAGGTATGACGTTTCGGTGTTACCCGAAGGTACACTGAGATAACTAGTTTCTACGACTAAAGTGTTATTGACTATTCTACCAATTACATAAACTAACGCATAATGTATTTTAAATAAAAAATATTTTAGCCTTTTGGTTATGCATGAAAAAAAATCCTTTTAATAAATTGTCATTATATTTTAAAGTTAAAGCAATTGAAATAAATAATGTTATGAAAATAGAAATATTTGACATGTTTTATTGCAACTTGGTTGTGATCTTTCACGCCCATTCCCAATATACGACCTCAATCCATTTTAGGCATTTAAGTTTGGCAATAGGATCCAAATTCTCTCAAAACTTTCAATAAACGATCTCCAGATTGGGGAACCAATCCAAAGAACCGATCTATAGATTTTGACACATCCATTGAACACCATTTGAATACATTTTTGGCAAAAAAAAAAACGAACCCCGGAATAGGCATGATGACTGTGAATAAAATACACAAAAATTATGCTACCATCTAATGAAACGTAAATAAAATATTAAAAAACAATAAGTTATTATTATAATTAATGCGAGATTAATTAATATTTTTTAAAAATATATCAACAAAATACGTCAGTCCGCCATGATATTAGAGTGTAAACAAGTGACCCTAACCTATGTTTTCTTTCTGATCTCGTGTGTTTTTTGGATTTTATTTACGATCTACCTGTTTTCAGAGTTCAGTTTTATTTCTCGAGCGTTTAGGTTTAAAAACGTAACTCATGGAACTTGGAATTTGGAAGAACGTTTGTGTTTGCACTGTGTTTACTCTAACGTGACATCACAATCGACGCCACGGCACTTAGGAGCTTTTTGGTGGGAATTCTTAAACATAAAATTTTAAATTTATTTTTTTCATATAAATCATGCTTTTTTTCCCGAAATATTCTTTACAATAAGTATATATTTCTGAATTTGATAGAACAATTTTTCAAAATCTGTCATCATGCCTATTGGGCAGTTCGACCTTTTGTTTGAGTGACTTTTTATGTCAGTCCATGTAAAACAAAAACAGTCACCATAGCAACGTACATGGATCTAAACTTTTAAAATTTAAATTTACAAGAAGTGCCTTTACTGGATGTGCCTTCCCAGCAAATGTGTATTTCAAAATTAAAGTTTTCGCTAAATCAAAATGTTTGTAAAAACACAATGCAATTAAGTATTGCAATAAAACAGCAAAGATCCGGAAAAAAAATATATCCGGCAATTTTTCCGAGCTAATTACATAAGATGTATGTTTTTTACGTATATTAAACTATTTTCAGACAAGTTTTTAGTTAAAACTTAGGCATTTTATTTACAATGAAGAGATCGATCGACGATCTTCTTGCATCACTGACATCTATTGCATATCATTGTAATTGGGAAGCGTTGGAGACCGATCCGCTGATCGTGTGCGATCTCAGATCGTCCCAACTCTCGGATTAAGGATTTGATATTGGGCTCCGGCGTTAATAAACAAAATTAACCCTATCCAGATTATTATATCTACTACAAGCAGAAGTTAAGTTAAAGTTAAGTTAAGTTAAAGTTAAGCTAATTTAAAAAATGAATTAAGTAGGTACCTAAATGCAAATAAAAAAATGCATATGGACGTTTTAATACAAAAAATAAAAAACTGTTTTTTGTTAAAGCAGGTAATGCTGCAAAGATTATTCCTGTATAATAATGTTTATATAGAATTTTGTTTTTTAAAAAGACAATTGTTAAGTTAATTGGCGATAAATGCGAAACACAACATAAACCAACCAACATGAAATAAAGGTTACGTAACTCCAGTAGATATTTTCTTTTCATACCTAGAATTCTCCTTGTAGGTAAGTATTTTAAAAGACTACGTTCATTTTTACAATTGAAATCAATGTAGATACATGACAAATTTTTATCTATCCCAAAGTAACTTGCCTGCTGGCTATACTATAGCGCACACAAGACACTTTTATCAAATCGTGTTTTATTCTTTATGAATAAACAAAAAAGATAAACTAATTACACAATGCTGTCAAAGGTCAAAAGCGGCTCCATGGGAGATAACTATAATGTAAATAATAATATAACAGTAAATAAATAATAATTCTACCATGTTCATTCTAATTTGATATAAAAATACTTATAGCTGTTGGACTGCTGACGTGGCTTGTGTGATGTCTATACTCTGTGTCTATAGGGTCAAGTGGGGAACAGGTAACAAGGGGCACAGTATAACAACAAGATTATCTCAGTCTCTTTCTAATTTATCAGTTGTGTCTCTTTACGTGTTTGTCAACCTCATGTGCTGCCTGCCATCTTAAACAGCTGTCATCGAACGTCAAATTGCTGAGTGAACTAAAAAATCTCGAATTTATTGTTTTACCTAAAAAAAATGTGAAGAATTTGGCTTCACTCCAGGGGCACACTATAACAAATTTGTGATCTCTGAAAACTAAAAAAATTAGAAGTTTCGAAGTATAATTTTAATAATATTTCTTGCCTAATCTGAAGGTTACAGACTTCTGATTTTATAGTAAATAGTAAGAAAACGTTATAGTAAGCAGTTGATTTTCTAAAAATAAAAAAATCTTTTTTGTTACACTGTCCCCCACTTGACCCTACCTATGGCGGATTTACTTTCTAAAGTCAATACATGATTATATTTTACGAACTCCATTTATGTTCGTATTAGAGATAGTCGCTCTAAGAACTTTTTAACAGAAATTTGGTTTAATCGGATATTTCCTCATTAAATGAGGAATTAGCATAGATAATATTTACTTTCTTTTATTGTACCTAATTAACGGCCTAAGTACCTATAATAGATACTAATTTTCGACTTAGCTTTCGTTTCAATATTCGACGTGGCTGTATTCGATTTATAAGCTAAGTAGTTATTACACGCAGATATTCTCTTTTCTCACACAAACGTACGAAATAATAAGATCTGATTTATTTCTTCGCTTACGGCATATCATGTGCATCTGCATTAAGGGTTCTTTTTTTAACCGTTTGTAAAAGACGTAAGATTTTAAAGAAATTTAGTAAAAAATAGTAAAAACTCATAGCACTTAGTCTAAAATTGGTAAAAGTTAAATTAAATCGATTACAACCCAAAAACTAGAACACTCAGTTCAGAACTTCAGACGTTTGAACCAAATGGCAAGGTCTCAATCTCAAAAAGTACAAACTCTGTGCATAGTTCTTATTTTACGATTTAGTAAAAAATTTGTAAAAATGTTTTAAGAAATTAACAATTTCCTAGGTTGTGATCTTACAGATTAAAAAATATGATACATTTATTTTATAGTTTGGCTCTTGAAACAATTCGTAAAACCGAAATGATGGCTCAAAAGTTGTTCGTTGAAAAATAAACGAAAGTTCAATTTCTTCAAAATGTTTGAACTGAGTGTTCCATTTAAACGGCTTTACAGATTAAACTAAACTTTTTACATTGAAGCAAATGAGGAAAAATGTTTTTACTATTTTTTTACTACAATAGAGATTTGAGTGGCTGTAGGCTGTCTGCAGCGATTACTGGGCTGACTCGACCGGTGATATACCAACGTCGCAGAGAAAACCGACGTGAAGTAGGGACGATGTTCCTGCGTTTCGTTCGGTGAGTGCGGTATCCGGTGCCCAATTTTCTCAAAGGCTCAGCAACGCACCCCCAACATCCACAGTGTTGCGGGTAGTCATGGGCGGCGGTGATCACTTACCATCAGGTGACCCGGTTGCTAGCTTCTCAAAAAAAAAAACCTTATGTACTCTGGTCCGGAACAGATCCCGCGGCATACTAGTACCTTGGTACAGATCTATCCCATGGCATATAATAAACTAGTGGCCGCCCGCGACTCCGTTCGCGTGGAAGTCGGTTTCCCGTGGGAATGAGAAGTTTGTCCGCGGTAAAAAGTACCTTATGAACGGAGTCGCGGGCGGCCACTAGTTAAAAATAATACCTTAACTTTCTCATACGAGGGTCAAACTGAAAGTTCTTAGAAAATCAAAAACTAAGCATTCTAGCAAGTTATTAGTTTTATAATAACTTTTCAAAATAGCGTCCATTTACATCAATACATCGCTGCATTCGATGGAACCATTGAGAAAAGCACCTTGCCCACTCGGCCTTAGGGGTCTCTTCGACGGCGTTTTGAAACGCTCTTCTTTTATTTTCGGGAATAAATAAAAATCGCAGGGTGCGAGGTCGGGGCTATACGGCGGGTGACCCAGTAATTCCACGTCTGAGGTCGCCAAATAGTCGATCGTTTGCCTGGCGGTGTGCGACGAGGCATTGTCGTGATGAAGGAGGATCCTGCTGCGAGGTCGTTTCTCTCGAACTTTTTCCAAGACAAGTGGCAAACAGTTGTTAGTGTACCACTCAGCATTAACCGTTTTCTGATCCTCTAAGACAACTGTCGCGTAATGACCTGTCTTTCCGAAGAACGAGGCCACCATCTTTTTTCCAACACTTCGACCTCTCTTCACTTTAGTTGGCAACTCTTCGAAAGGAAACACCCACTGAGCAGACTGTCTTTTGGTTTCCGGATCATAACAGTAAATCCAGCTTTCGTCACCCGTTAGTATGTCGAACACAGCATTTGAGTCAACTCCGTTAAATTTTTGGATCATTTCTCGGCACCAATCAACACGGCGGAGTTTTTGAGCCTCGGTCAAATTATGGGATATCCAGCGGGCACAAAGCTTCCTGACCGCTAAATGTTCATGGAGGATTTTGTGCACTTGACTCATACCTATGCCTAGACTTGTCCGAATCTGCTGATAGGTCACTCTTTTGTCAGTCTCTATCATACGCCGCACAACACTGATATTATCTTCAGTCGTCGCTGTAGAAGGCCGTCCCTCACGCAAATCATCGGTGAGATTAGTTCGACCACGTTTGAATTCATTAAACCAGTTGTAAACTGTGGCACGAGATGGGGCTTCATCGTGAAAAGCCAATCGAAGTCTATCATAACTTTCTTGTTGACTTATATGACATCGAAAGTCATAAAAAATCATTGCACGAAAATTTTCTCGGCTTAAATTCATTCTGACGTGCACAGACAATTTTCAATTTGCCGCCATATCGTAAAACAAATGACAAATGAATGAAATGTATACTCACTATTATTGGTAAAGAGTTCTATTTTCAAAATTTTAACTTATTTTTTTAATATAATGCTTTTAAGTTGCCAGTTCTAAAAACTTTCAGTTTGGTCCTCGTACTAAGTAAAAGGTATTTAATTTAGCCCACATCACAGTTAAATTGGACGAAATTAGCTGAAGGCTATTTTAATCTTGTGTGCGCCGTGTATAAGAGCCCGTGAACCACAGACCTTTGTTATTTTTATAAAAGCTGAAAATTTGAATGAACGATGGCCCATTATGAATAATAATTTGTCTCATGCCATTATGAATAATAATTTGTCTCATAGTGGCTTTTGCAGATAATCGGTATTAGGTTCTGTAAGACTCACGTAAGACTGTACTGTTTTGTTTGTAAAGTTCCCTTCGTTATTGTAGTTGAACTTACGCAATACTATAAAAGCTGATATACAGGGTGTCCAGGAAACAATGGATAAGCCTCTGAAGGGCTTATAGTAGAACTAAAGGCAAGCCTAAAAAATAATTGATAAAATGTATTATATTACTATAATTTTACTATTAGATCATCAGTCGCAATAGAAATAATGGGATATAATTAAAAAAAACCGGCAGTAAAAAGGTTTCACTAAGGTTCAGAATCAGAAACAAATAAGACAAAGATTTATTGTGGTTGTAAAAAGAGTAATTTATTTATAATAATTCACATTTAGAACAAAATGTACCAAACAATTTATTTGGTGATATTACAAACAATAATGATATTTCGGGATGTTAACTTATATTACTTGTGACAAAGATAAACTTTTTCATTTCAAATCTTTTGGTACATACTCTTTAATTTTTTTCTCATGAGTTCAGTAGGATTTCTCTATTTATGTTGATAGGCACAGTGGCGTATGACTACGGCACATCCTTAAATTATAGTAAATACATACTTGATTTTTAACGAAATTTCGAGTGTAAAGATAAATAATACAATTAACATTCTTAAGCTAAAAGGACTAATATTTAACATATTCTAAAACAAGTTCCTCTATTGCAACTAATGCACAGAAATTCGGTAAATAATAATAATAATGGTATTACGAAAAGAATCAGTGGGCAGCACCAAGCACTCCAGCCCTGGTTTATAGTCTTGTTTATTTGATTGCTATCTATCTATACTATTACATGTATGTAAACAGGCAGTATCCACATCTAAATAATCAATTATCGCCTTGCAACCGTTTGCTGCGTTTAGGCTCGACAAATAAGGCAATGTCAATGAGTCTTTCCTTTGCATGGTAAATCGTGCAAAAATACCACAACATAAAAAAACAGCTGGTACTAATAAATGAAAAAATGCACAAAATCATATATCAATATCTTAAACTAGTATACCAACCCCGAGTGCCAGTGACTCCCTCGCGAGTCAAAGCTACTATTACAAATTAAAACCCATACAAAATTTACAGCGATTGGTAATATCATGGTTGTGGGGCCCGGCCTTTGCCGCCGTTGTCTTGCCAAGTTTCACGTCTTACAATACAGTTTAATTGTTAGTCACATTGATATTTGTGACAGCGGCGGCAAAGGCCGGGCCTTGCACCGGGGCAGTGTGTCCATATAGCGACCTAGCACGCACGTATATCCACACCGCGCTAAAATTAATGTTCCTTGTTTATTCGTAAGTAGCACAACATAGACTGTCCGCGCTCTCGACGCACTACACTTGCGAATTTACACTTTACACTCAGTCAGCGGAAGTGGCACTATGTAAACGCCGGTTATTCTGAGGCAGCGTCGTCCGCGTCTTCCAGGAAGCTGAACTTATTCGGTGCAACGAAGCTCTACAATAAAATAAAAAATAATTAATTTGCGATGAATAAAATCACTCATAAGTTTGTGGCTAACTAATCGTTTGTGGTTTTCTACAGCTATGATATAAAATTATCGTTATTCGATATTTGTAGGTGTGAAGCGACCAAAACACACATAGATTGGTGTGATATGGTGTCTGTTAACCTTCTTGTTAATATAGCACATCAAAATAAGTTTTGTTCAGTTTAAAGAAACTATTCTTTAAAGCTGAATGAATGTGCATACTTTATTTACTACTTTGTTAATTAATACAAAGTCATTGATATAACCTCTACTTCTCGACACTATCAGTATCCCAGGTCGTTGAACTACAACCTCTTCCCAGTGTCCCAGGTCATTGACCTACAACCTCCAACCCATCATTGTCAGCTACTATCCCAGTGGGGGTGTCCTCTATAAATACTAAACGCAGCAACATCATTCTGCAATTTCATTCAAAATTTTACGCGATTGCGACTCGAAAACCGATTTCGATAAAGAGTCCCAACACCGATACCTTTCAAAGGTCATGGTGAACTACAACTTCCATCCGCCACTCTACCCATCACTGTACAAGTCATTGACCTACACCCCCATCACTCTATCATTGTCTCCACCACGTACCGGTTTGTCGATCTCCTTCAGCCGGGGCAACTCGTCGTCGCGGCGGCCGTTGGTCTCGTCCGCCGGCTCGCGCGACAAGTCCCGCGGCAGATCGCCGGAGCGAGCGCGCGCGTCGCGGCCGTCGCGGGAACCTGTGGGAAATGGGCACGGTGTAGTAAACAATTGGATAGCAACTGTAGGGAACAATTGGGGAGGAATTACAGTGAACAATTTGGTTGAAAGTGTTTTAAACCAATTACTAGAACAGTAGTAATTGGGGTTGAATAGTTAATGTTACAGGATCACTGTTTTCTTTCTTTGCACTTATGCAGCACATATTCATCTAGTGTCAGGGTTTTTTTGGGAACCGCCTTGTAAGGGCCTTTGACGTGGTTCCTGTAGGGTAGTGGCCACCCTACTCTCAGTATTTTTCAAGCTGCCTGACTTGACAAGACAAGGTGGAAAAGTGCCCGGGACTAACGGCTTCCGAAGCACGGAGAAACTCGGGATATAATGCTACTAGCGGTCACCCATCCTTGGACTGACCGCGGCCGGCGTTGCTTAACCTCGACTATCGAGTAGATAGAAGAGATCGCAACGGGCTACCAAGCTCTTGGTAATGTTTGTGTATTGAGCGATCAAACAAATCTATATTAGTATAAAATAGTGTCTGTTAAAACGAAGAAATAAAACAGTAGTAATTGGGATAAAATAGTAACATTACAGGAACAAAGATACCATATTCTTGTTAAGATTTTTGTAGGTATGAAGCGACCAAAACGCACATAGATTAGTGTGAAATGGTGTCTGTTAACCTTCTTATTATTATAGCACATCAAAATAAAAATTTGTTCAGTCTGAGAAAAAATATTTATTCCCAACTGAATGAATGCGCATAGTTTCTTTAAATTTGACATATCTTTCTCTTTCCCTTTTATTTATCTTGTGGCAAAAAATTTCAACCAATAAGGTAATAACAGCCTATTTTTGATAGCTAGTCTAAGCCATACTCCGATCGATGGATACACCTGCTTCACCAGTAATATCCTACTAATATTATAAACGTGAAAGTTTTTATGTATGGATGATTGTTACTCTTTCACGTAAAAACTACTGGACGGATTTTAATGAAACTTTACAGCAATATATGTTATACATCAAAATAACATATAGGTAACTTTTTACCGCGAGAAAACTTCTCATTCCCACGGGAAACCAACTTCCACGCGAACGGAGTCGCGGGCGGCCACTAGTCTAGTTATCATAGTGATGTCGCGGGTGGCCACTAGTCTAGTTATGATAGTGTTACCTGCGTGGGAGTGCTGCCGGCGCTCGTCGTCCCGCGAGTGGCCGCGCGTGGGCCGGCTGTAGCTGCGGGACTCGCGCCCGCCATCGTCTGTAACAGAGGAGCATTATTTACACGTTTCTGGTGAACTTAATTGTTGTATGGGACTATAAAAGCACCTATAATGTTAATTCTCGATGGGAGACACAAATTACGTCATAAGTTACATACGACTTCCTTAAACTTTATAAAACTGTCTAGAACTATTGTAATGTAAATTGTCTGTTTGTAATCTAACGAAAGATTTTTTTTATTTAAAACTTAATGCATAGGCAGGAAAGCGCAACACATCTTTGGAATAGCTCTGCTATATGACGGCTTAATAGTACTATTTTATATAAAAAAAAAATCATTTTAATAAACAGTAACGACATTTACTTACCACGTCTGATGTCAGTGCGTCGGTCTTCAGAGCGGTCAGTCTGGAAACCAAATCAACAATAAACATTTGACAACTCATAATTTTAAAGTTGTACATATTATAGACATATCATTTTCAAATGGTGTATATTAAAATGGGTAAGATTTATGATAAAATGATTCGCAGATAAGTAATAAATTTCCATATAAAGCATATTTACCTTTCGGCCCCAACGTTCTTTCTCGTCAAGTGCTTTTCGGGCTTCTTCTTCTTGTTTCTTTAATCTCTCTTCGATTTCTCTTTCCCTATAAAAAAATTTATTCGTGAAACAAAGCACATATTTTTGTCAGCAAAAAGTGATTCAAGTTTTAAGTTTTGTAGGTGTTAAGCGACCAAAACGCACATAAAATAGTGTGAAATGGTGTCTGTTAACCTATATTTTGATATAGCACATCAAAATTATAATTTTGAACAGTCTGAAAAAAAGTAATTCTTTCCAACTGAATGAATGTGCATAGGATTTATTTTGCCTAATATTTATTATCTAATTTAATTTGCAAAGACACTGGACCTTACTAAGGAATTGATAGTAAATCTTAAAAATAATTAGTGTTTGAAAGGAATCATCATTGGTGTTTATCTTACAATACACCCGGTTGCAGGTTCAGAGGATAAAATCAAACTATAAATCGAAGTTAAGCTAATTGATTTCCCACTAAATTTAATCTGAGATTTAGACCACCACAACCACTATTACTGATTATATTGATCTACTTACTTAGCAGCAGTGTCCACAGGCTTGGCAGCCCCGAACACTTTCTCGGCAGGCACAGGTTTCGGTGCCTTCTCCTTCTCCTTGTCGGCTGATTCGAGCGCGGCCCCATCTGCCGGCTTGGTGGGGACCTCCACGTCGCGTGGGACCGTGCGCGGGAGCAGGTTCAACTTGGGACGCTCGCGGGGCTTTTGTTCTGTTTAATAAAGAGAATTAGGATAATAGAGACTATACTTTTAAGTAAAGGAAAGTTAAAATAATAGTGACTTCCCTCTGTTCACTTTTTTCTTTTGTTCATACATACGGTAAATCAAGGTAAATAAACTTTTGACCCATGGAACTCTTATAACAATGGAAACTTTTAAATCATTTAAAATTATGTTTATAGTATAAGATACAATTTAGCACCTTAAAGTTACATCGTGATTTCGTGATCTTTGTTAATTTGTCTCTGTTTATTTACCTTATGATGACAAACCCATTTTAGATAAAATGACAATGAATACAGTAAATAACACATAAATAAACATACGGTATGTTACATACCTTCTCTAGGTGGGTCTCTATCGCGTGTGATTTCTCTATCTCTGGTGATTTCTCTGTCGCGTGTTATCTCGCGATCGCCGAACCCTCGCGATCCGAAACCACCTCTGTCCCTTCTGCAAATACATTCCTTTGTTAATTTCATGTAAGGTACTAATTATTATTATTATTTTATTTATTATTATTATTATTATTATTATTATTATATTAATTTTAGTTCAAACTCACGAAATACAGATGAATATCAGAATTATACTTATTATTATTTAGGTTTTCAGTTTACCTACTAAAAAGGTCATGTTTCTTTGACAAACAGGGTCATTGGGATAAAGTTTTCGTGTAGTCATACTAAAAAAGTTAATTTCGCTTCCATCGTTATTTGTTTGTTGACTGAAGGCAATACAACGACAATATTTGAGCTACTTAAATTACTCTAAGTATTAAGTTACCCTAATATCAGTGACTAATGAGTCTATTAGTTAACAAGATATTTACTAAACACTTTCTACTTACTTCAATAATTAGCCACTTCAACTAAATCAACGATCTAATGTACTTTACTAGATCGTTGATTTAGTTGAAAAAGATAAGTATACACAAAACCTACATTAAATATGAATCGATATAACATATCTAATCCAACTTTACCCCTATACTATACAGTCTTTGCTGTCTGTACACCCTAAATGACAAAATACCACATAATTAAGTCTCCAACATTGAAATACAACATACGGATGTGATTCTCGATCCGAGTGTCGGTAACTGTCTCGAGAAAACCCGCGGTCTTCCCGACTATACCCCCGCCCTCTGCAATTATTACCCAACCATACCTTAGAGATTAACTATCGGAAAATTGGTTGGTATACAGGGTCTGTCGTAATGAATGGATAACCCGTTACCTACAGTTGATCCGGATGTGAGGCTATAAGAAAATGGTGTTTTCTTGCCAGGGTTGTCAACCATAAGAAAATGGCGTAGACTTTTAAACTTTTTTATAAATTTCGCTATTTTTTTCATTTATTCCGCTGCCATTTCTTCAAATTTTGATGTATTTGTATAATTCTTTTAGTATTATACTGCTGAAGACGTGTATTATGTAATTTAAATACAATTTTAGGTGTTATTCACGTTGAACATTATCAAAATACTCATTTAAGGAAAATATTTCCAATTTTTTTTCTTTATGTCAACTTTTGATCATCTCCTGTGGAAAAAAAAAGTATGACGTTATAGCTGCCCATGATCTCAATAAATTGTCTAGTATGTGTAGATTCTAAAAAGGTATAACGATGTGTACTTTACAAGCAACATTAAGTTACAGGAGCGAGAACACTAATCAAGGTCGGAATTTTTATTTTTCATGTTATGTTATAAATGGTTGTAAAACTTCGTCATAATGATTTTATTCTATCAAGATACTTTGCACAAACACTATCGGGCCACTAATAGGATATTCAGAAGAAAATCCGGTTGTTTTTGGGAAAAAAATAACATTACTTCACGATAATAATGTAATGAAAATGTACAAATGAAAATTGTTGTGCTCTAATAGTTACATGCGACAAGTTTATTCGAAATTAAAACGGATTTTAAAAATCGAACAAGACCGCATTACAAAGAAAAGGGTACTCATCACATCAGTGTGATTTTGACCATCGCATGTCCTTTTGTTCACATTGGCCCCGATTCTGAAAACACTCTCTAAACTAAACTAAAACTATCGCTGTCACTTACACATCAATAAGACAGAGACAGGTAATCATTTTAGTCCTGTCAAACTAAAATGTACGTGCAATATGACACGGCGAAGGCAATTTTAGGCTAGTCCTCAGCGCATTTCGTTCAATTTCACAATGATGTGGACTAAATTTAGTGAGACCAATGTACCTGTCTTGTTCTAATACGAAGCATGAGAAAGTGACAGCGATATTTTTAATTTAGTTTTAGAGAGTGTTTTGAGAATCGGGGCCACTATTTTCGTCAATTTGTTACTGCTTTCTAATATTTGACTATGATTTTCCTTGTGATTTGGACTTGATAACGTGGTGATACTGATGACTTTGCTCACATTTACGGACATTGTGTTGTGCTATCGATTGAACTTGTTGTTTGGAAAAGTTTTTGTGTAGTTTGTGTATCATGCCGCAACAGTATACGCCGGCCGAATACGCGAACATGCATTACATTTACGGTGTATGTAATGGCAGCACCAATAGAGCTTCTAGTGTTTATCGTGTAAGATATCCAAATGTGCGACATCCTGATTACCGTGTGTTCATTAAAGTGCACAATGCATTTATGGAAGGACGATTTCCTTCTAATTTTTTCCACTTTTCTTTGTAATGCGGTCTTTGTTTGATTTTTTAAATCCGTTTCAATTTCGAATAAACTTGTCGCATGTAACTATTAGAGCACAACAATTTTCATTTGTACATTTTCATTACATTATTATCGTGAAGTAATGTTATTTTTTTCCCAAAAACCGGGTTTTCTTCGGAATATCCTATTAGTGGCCCGATAGTGTTTGTGCAAAGTATCTTGATAGAATAAAATCATTATGACGAAGTTTTACAACCATTTGTAACATAACATGAAAAATAAAAATTCCGACCTTGATTAGTGTTCTCGCTCCTGTAACTTAATGTTGCTTGTAAAGTACACATCGTTATACCTTTTTAGAATCTACACATACTAGACAATTTATTGAGATCATGGGCAGCTATAACGTCATACTTTTTTTTTCCACAGGAGATGATCAAAAGTTGACATAAAGAAAAAAAATTGGAAATATTTTTCTTAAAATGAGTATTTTGATAATGTTAAACGTGAACAACACCTAAAATTGTATTTAAATTACATAAAACACGTCTTCAGCAGTATAGTACTAAAAGAATTATACAAATACATCAAAGTTTGAAGAAATGGCAGCGGAATAAATGAAAAAAATAGCGAAATTTATAAAAAAGTTTAAAAGTCTACGCCATTTTCTTATGGTTGACAACCCTGGCAAGAAGACACCATTTTCTTATAGCCTCACATTCGGATCAACTGTAGGTAACGGGTTATCCATTCATTACGACAGACCCTGTATAATAAAGGCTACGATTTTACAATTAAAACAAGCAGACAAAGCCAAGGTTGTCCGGTTCGTTTGGCATTTGTAACAGGTTATGTAGACGTCATTTAGTTATTATATTTAAATAACTCGTATTTGCATCTTAAACACTATCAAATTAATAATATACCTATCAATAACATCTTGAATTACAAACTTTTCATATGAATTGTTGCCGGAATCATTTAGTGCCACATATTTTCGAGTCTAATACAGTTATCAACTGTCCGTTATGGTAGCTATTTCTTTGTATATGCAATACCACTATGTAGTTGTATCCAGTCCGTTCCTAACTCGTTTTTTTTCACCAAATTTAAGTTATCATTGTAGCTTTTAACCATATCTCATCTATGCACGCCATATAGTCTTACTCTAGATGTGAAACATCTATGCAGAAAAGACCAATAGTCAACTTATATAGGTAAGACAAGTTAATAATAATAAATCATCTCCAGACCTTGGTGTGTTACCAACCGTGTGGCCCTAAACTAAGCAAAGCTTGTACTATAGGTACCACACAGTGGACTAGGGGAGAACCTAGTTACACCCAGATGATAGTATGACAATGCCCTCACCGGTCGTCTCCATAGCGGTCCCTGCCGTAGGAGTCCCTGCCTCCGTACGGGGTCCGCGCGGGCTCCGGCGCCGGCCGGTCGCCGTCCCGCCAGCCGCCGGGCCGGTTGTCTGCGCTCGCTGGGAACAATATACACTGTGTGTTACTGTCGTGTTGTTATAGTGATCAACAGTTGGAAATAGAATGGGGAGATACGAGAATATGAGTTGATTATACTTTTTAGGTTTTAGAGGAAACTATGTTGCTGAACGCTGATGTTGTGAGAGAGAGAAAATTGTATTGGCTGAACATTGCTTGTTTGCTTTTATAATCTGGAAATTCATTGAAAATAAAAATGTAAAGGGTCGTAGGTATCGTAATTTTCGGATTAATACTTAACAACATTCTCGTTAAGCAGTGTACGGCTGGATAAGGAAAATAAAGCCGTTATTTCGGCCGGAAATGTTAGAAAGACTAGGCTCTTGACGAAACTTAATTCGGAGCTGAGTGCTGATACATAAACACTCAAGCTTAACTGTTACTTAAATACGAACTAAATAAAAACCAAAATAACTTAAGTCTTAACTAATGTGGCGCGTCGTTAGATAGTAATTGTACCCGGTATCGCACAAGAGACGTCACTCAGTAATAACTATCTTCTGTTTTAGAGCAAGCCAAAGACTAGTCTGAATTGAGTTACGACCGAAGCCGCGTCACAGATTGTACTAAAACTGCCGGCCGTAGGGGGCTTCCAAGGGTTAAAGGAAACCGCATCTCGTCATAAGAGTCCTAGATATAGTTTCCATACCCGAATTTCTGGTGCCCCTACCAACATTGTAAATATCGCCTCCGTCTAGAAGGTAATCAGTGGACACGCACAAGCCTGACTCAGACCTTCCCGGGGCGTATAGAGTAACCAAGACTAATCTATGTGGAGTGTCCGGTGTTTCTTTGCAGAAATTTGGCAGACAAGGTCAATGACCTCACTGGATGTTAATAAAAAAACTCACAAACATAAACAAGCTATTGTACTCTGTGTGTGCGCCCCATGTGTGACATTAAAGCTTGCTCTAAACCTGACACGTTATTAAAATCATCATTGTGACTCAGCTTATTCATTATTGGATATAAAACCTATCAAATCACGTACAAACATATGAGATGAGATATGACACGTCGTTATTGTTATTATGATAACACAATGCCTTATGGTTCGATTGAAAAGTGATACCATTTGTTTAATTTTCTATACTATGCTTCAGTTTAGTTTCTATAGATTATGTTTGTTTGTTTAACGAATTGCAAATTGTCTTTAAGAAACAGAAGTGTTGAGCAACGCAACAAATTTATCTCTGTCTATGTACTCTGGGTAAATCACAAACAATAATTTTATCAATCATGATTTTTGAAGATGCCATGTCATACATGTCTCCTTAGTAACACCCCATATCCACTACAATAGAAATCCTGAGGTATACTTACACTCGCGCTCGCGTTCACGGTAGCGGTCCCGGTCGCGGTCGCGGTCACGGTCGCGGTCGCTGTTTCTCGCGGGTTCGGGCGCGGCCCGCGGTCCTGAACGCCAGTCGCCCATCGTACGCTCTGGATCGTATTCCCTGGAACAATCATTCATGGAATCACATGAAATAATCGGTGACTAAGAACAGACAAGAGGGAACCGTAAATAATTTTAATAATAATAAGAACCTAGTTACAGACTAGACACAAAACATGCTATTTCATCGTCTTGGGTATCAAACTCAGGACAAGTTAAGTCTGGTTTACATAATTCATTACATAGTGTATATAGTCGCTAATGGAGAATGTTACTAGGTATGCTAAATCGCTTGAAATTTTGTCTCAGTAAAGCCTGTATGCATACAAATACACTAGTTTTTGTTGTAATCAAAAATACCCAATAGTTTTGATTTTATAGGCATTCAAAGTTTCGAAAAATATCGAGTCCCGCTAACAGTCACGTGACACTCTTACCACAACGCGCCAGCGGTGGCGCATATAGCTGGCGCAGTATTTTATTTTATTTTTTTATTTATTTAACATTTAATGTACAATTTTTTGTGTTTTCGGTCGCGTATTAGTAAATATAAATATTATTCGTTATTATACGTTAATAGTAAATATTATTCTATTAATAAATTGGGTATAGGTTTCGAAAAAAGGTAATCGTGTAATCTATCTAAAATAGATGAATTAATGGCTGCGCATTATTTATCAAGAAATAGTGATTTTATTGCCGCCGAAATGTTTTATATGTTCTAAACTGTTTTATCAAAACAAAATAACCAATATAATAAAAATACTAATGGAAGAATGCAAGTCCAATAGTAGAAGTATGTACCTACCTACCTATCATTATTTTTTTTATGTTAAAGACAACAAATCATGTATCATAGTTTTGTAGCTATAGGTAGGTACGTCCTTCTTATATTATAAATGTGAAAGTTTGTGAGTATAGATGTATGAATGTTTGTTACTCTTACACGTAAAAACTACTGCCCCCCAAGTCAAGTGGCAAGTGATATTTGCGATAGCGACGGATTTGGATGAAACTTTGCAGTAGGTTACACATCAGAATGACACATAGGGTACTTTTTACCGCGGGAAAACTTCTCATTCCCACGGAAACCGACTTCTACGCGAACGGAGTCGCGGGCGGCCACTAGTATGTATACAAAGATACCGCTCTTCTAAGTAAATTTAAATAAATACATGCATTGATTTAGTAGGTACTAACTAGCTTTAGTTAGCAGCTTCGCCCGCGTTTCCCTCGGGAACTGTACATTTTCCCAGGATTAAAAGAAGCCTATGGATTATTTCAGTCTTCGTCCAGATCCGTTCAGTACTTTTTGTGTGAAAGATAACAAACACAAACACAATCTTCCGCGTTTATTATATTACTAGGAAGTAGGATACCTAAACGATCTAGATGTAGTTGAATGTTACAGATGCACTTTACCTTTACTATTTTATTTAAGTAACTAATTTAATTTATTTTTTATTGCAAATGAAGATGATATGAACTAAACCTTTTTTATTTATTTGTATTTTTACTAACAAATTGTTTAATGGTATTGGTTATGTTCAAGTTAAAAGATTTGGTTATGTATATGTATATGTATCCTTTGGAACTGTAAAAAACAACTTTTCCGGCGAATTGATAGTTGTATTTTTACATTTAGGCACAACACATGATTTCCTAGCAGTTGAATTAGACATTTTTAAAAGTATTTAGGTTTAATTTAGACGACAAGTGCGCGCGACCGCGAGCGTACTGAGTGAGCCAGACCGAGTCAGTTGTGGTGTGACGTCACACCGCCGCCGGCAGCCCGCGTCGTGCGGTAGCAACTTATTTTACTTATAAATCGAAAACTAATTGACGCATCGAAATAATTCTTTCACCAGTATTTTTTATTTTTGACAGAGAATATGAAGAGATAATAATCAAAATTTGTTAACATTCTCCATTCTGTCTGTTTGTATGTTTCTCCACTATCTCCTAAACTACGTAACGATTTTTTGCGGGTTTCGCCATCTTTTTGGGTATTTTTTTTCATTTAAATTTGTAAATAAAGAACATTCGGAAATCGAAATTCAATGTTACGTGAACATGACGGCCAAAATTCACCATTGTAAAGCGTGGGCGGGTCGCTAGTTAATATTATAAAATTTGATAAATTTATATAAATTTTTAATATTTTCAAAAGCTTTCAACTGTAGCTAAGAACACTTTTCATTGAGTTAGGTACCTCTGTGATACAAATACTAAACCAATCAAGACCAAAACAAACATAATGAATCTTAAGGAAAAATGCAATACAACTATGTATTTATTAAAATCATAGTGTATCACTTACATATCTCTGTCACTCCTGCCACTGCGTCCCATTCTCCGATCCTCCTGAGTAGCTACCTCAATACGCATCCGTCTGCCGCTAACACTCTGCAAAACATTATCAATATTTAGAAACCCATTCAATCAGTAGACAAAAATACCAATATAAAGGCATTATAACTTAAAATATTAAATAAATATATCGCCCTTTGAATAATTGCATATTATGAAGCAATATAATATTTAAGTTAGAAACCAACTTACCGGGTCAGCCATGTTCAGGGCGTCAATAAGACTTTCCCTGTCTTCAAAATCAACAAATCCATAACCTTTCAGGCGATCACCTTCACGAGGCAATCTCAGGTTGGCCACCTACAAAACATAATATTTTATAAATGTAATTTTAAATTGATATTATTCAGATATAACTGAACTCCTAGTATTTTCGATTCGATTGATTATAAAAATGCCTGAGTTTATTTACTGACAATGATAACTTGCAAATAACAACAAAATACCTTAAGTTCGGAGAACAACTTAGCAATAGCGCTTTCTTCCACATCGTACGGCAGGTTAGAGATCCGAGCAATGAACGGTGGCCTCTTGGGTATTGACTCATCGTCGAACGCGAGGCCCCCTCGCGCCGCGCGGGATGCTGATGGAAGCACCACCGGCGCCCGCGGACGCGTCTGGTAACCACCGTATGCGTTTTCCGGGGCCACATCCATAGAACAAAGACATAACATTTATTAACATGCAACATGATGCATGAGTCAGTGACTGTTTGGTTATTTTCTGTTGTTGGATAAACAATAATAAGGTTTGAGAATAACATAAATGTTTACAGTGACATAGCTTATTTTTAAGTGTGATTAAGTTTATAATAAAAAAACAACTGGTTGTAATGACTTAAAGGGAAAAATTAAGTGCTTAATATCCATGATTTTACATATTCATTTCTAAATTTGAAAATCCTCAGATAAGTAAGGGAGCAGGCCAATGAAAGACTAGTCTGAATTGAGTTATGACCGAGGTCATCTCGTAAATTGTGCTAAAACAGCTGGTCATGGGAGTTTCCAACAATGTTAGCATATACACCTCAGCCAGGCCCCACAGGCTTAGCGTCCCCGGCTCTACACCACACTGGAGTTTCTGGTTCCCCCACCTTCCTTGTAAAGGAAGCATCCGGCTAGAATGTTCAATAAACACAAGGACCTTTCCTCAGACCTTCCCGGGGCGACGGGAGCGACAAGCGCTCAGTGGGTGCGCCCCAAATACGAGATTAACATTGGCTAGCCATTACCCTCATTGCATCATCATAGGATCGTGATATTTTTTAAAATAACAACAACAACAATAGCTGAACTTACCTTCTTCTTCTACAGAATCTGCCCAATTGTTAATCGTAGGTATAGTTGTAGGTTTGGCGATAATGTCTGTGATATTGGCTTTGATCCATTTTTGCTTTTTTACTTTCTTGCCTGAAAACACAAAGAAGTGAAATTATTGCGCATTTTATTTAAATAGAACTGAAAACAGGATAATGATGACGCATGTAAGTGAATGTACAGTAATTTTCGAAAGCGGTTATCCGAGGACATGGTGATAAATTGGTGCACAGATGTTCGTTGGCTACACCGCATCAAGGTTATTACAGCGACACTTTATCTAAATATATAGATTTTGAACAGTACATGGGCTGATTACAGTAGCTATTATCATGGGAAAAAGTGAGAAATGTAGCCACGCGGTAAAACTAAACGTCCGCAAAGGAGGCACGATGACACGTTTGCATTATTAGGTAACACACATTAAGCCCTTTTAGGCTCACCCGCATTAAGGAACCTTAATTAACTACCTAATTTTGATGAAAAATATTACAATTCAACTGTATGTAGGGTATAAAATGAAATATTCACGTGTAAAAATTGCTGAAACTAACCTGTAGCGGCCATATTACAAGGCTGGGGTTGGTGTTGCCACTGACATAAACGTAGATGTCGGCAAGATTCTCAAAAATCTGAATTGTATTGCCATATGTAAATTAGGAAATTATAAAATATATATTTTTTTGTAAAATATGTAGATTAACATTAAAAAAAAAATTCAATTATTTGTTTAATATGTTTGTTTTATTTTTTAATAAAACCATTCTAACTGAAGATATAAGTATTGGTCATTACTACATTGACATTAAATACCATAGATTGAAAGTTATTACTCGTACATTAAAAAAGCTCATTACCGTTTTAATAAATCGTTATACGAGATATTTAGAAAAATACTTGGGAAGTATTGATGTTCATACGTATTGTTAATACTAGCCAATATAGGGCTAATACTTTTGGCTAATACCTACTGACAAAAGTGATTTCTGGACTCGAAGTAATTATTTTGATGTTTACGCATACTTAGGTACTTATTTATGTACTTACAGTCAAGTAGACACACGCACACAGGAACAATCCCACAGGGTACCTACCTACATGACTTTTTCCAAGTAGTCCATGGAAATTATAAGATGTAAGTAACTATTGTAACATGAGTTTTTGATACTGCACTATGTAGGTAAAGACCAAGTTAATTATGGGTAAAACTATTAATATTCAATTAAATAAAATACTCACAAAACTGCATAACTAAGTTCTTACTTATGTTACGTATTATTTTGGAATAGTTAGTGGCGTTAATCCTAAAATGCATTAAAAGTAGTTGTAATAAGTGTAATTAAAAGTATTAAAAGTAGTTGTATAGATACCTACACTTTGTTTGATTTGATAACATAAAAGCTAATCTGCAGTAACCGGATAATGGTAAACGTACATATCAATTTATGGTGGCTCGAATCGCGCCTGTGAATCCGTTGTATGGAGCTTTTTCAAAGGCAGGGTGGGTGAGTGGGCCAGGCCAGACGCGCGCTTGCTTGCTTCGATGTAGGTAGGTATATGCAATGCAGGCAGTCGACTTCGGGCTGTGCCAGTAAGCCAGCCACTCGCACCGCGCGCCTACAACGAACGCACGTACCGAAGCGCCCGCGCTCCATACGACCAAACTTTTTTACTCGCAACGTTTTTATTTTAGACAACGGTCAACCGAAACCCGAGTGCCAACAATAAAAACTAAGCAATCGCTCCTTTCGCGAAGGTGTTCCTTTGTTGCGTTTATTGTACGAATGGATTTTGTTGCTGGGTGACGTAAAAACAACCGGTGCCAGTGATAACGGCAAGTTATGTGTATTGTGTTGTGTTTTGTTGTGATGTGTGTGGGTTAGGAGCAGAGTAGGATGGGGTTTACTTCTAGCGGGACGGGGCGGGCGGCGCACGAGGCGCTGCTGGCGCGCCACGACGCCGAGCTGAGGCTCATGGAGACAATGAAGAGGAGTCTTCAGGCCAAGATGAAGAGTGACCGCGAATACGCCCTCGCCCTGTCGGCAGCCGCGGCCCAGGGACAGAAGATGGACAAATGCGAAGATCTTAACGGTACACGAGCATCGTCAAACATTCGATATCCCTTATATCAATTAACATATGGATAGGTCTATAATTTAAAAGCATTTAAGCGTAACAACAACAAAAGCCATTCTCGATCTCAAATCTGTTCAGTCACGAAACGGGTTTTTGGACGTGTTGCATTTTATGAGATTTAAAGTCTATTTTTACGAAAAAAGTTGAGTTTGTTAATGTTGGCGGGTAGCTTACCAGTTACTTACGTAAAATAAGATAGTTATGGGGCAGTTTATCTAATTCCAATTAGAAGTACCTACCTGTCTATGTTGGTACATAAACATATATTTAACCTATATTACATTTATTGCATGTCACTATCACTAAGCGCCTTTTCCATTCTAAGTAAATATTAGCCAATAACAATTCCTCCAGGGTCGGTGATCGCATCAGCATGGCGCACCATGACTGAGGAGTGGGAGAACACCAGCAAGCTGATCAAAGCCAACGCCGAAGCCCTGGAGTCTCGAGCTCTAGACCGCCTTACGTCATTGATGAACGAGCGAAGAAAGTCCAGGAAAGTCTACCAGGAAGACCATGGAAAGATATCATCTCAGTTTACACAGGTTAGTTTACTTAATAAGGCAAGACTTTTTTTACCTTTTTTGGTACGCAAAGATATTAACAAAAAATATAAGATTCTGTGTTTGTTGTGCCGATTTGAAAGGGTTAAAGTCTAAAGGCAAGAGCCGTTAGGTAGACCGGTTTTCCAGCCTCCTTGTTTCGCTCACTTCCTATCGTTTATCTACTCCTAGTGGTAGTACTGTACATAATTAGGTCTGTCTAAGCGAAAGGTATCACCGATAAAACTGTGCCGAGGCCAAGACTTACTAACAAACATAACACCTAAAATAGGATTCAATAAATCCAGCAAACTTTACACATAACTCACCAACAGGAAGAGCATTTAGATAAGTCGTTAGCAGACGTAATAAAATACGAAAAAAACATAAAACCAAAGATAAAAATACACAAAAGAATAGGCTGTCTTAATTAAGATGTCTCAACATTCATACTTCGTAGTTCCAACTACTAAATATGTTATTCTTGGTCAATTTTACGTAGCAAATAAATTACGTACCTACATCAAAATAAACTTCAGATTATTTAATTTAGATAACGTTACAAAATGTTTCGCATATTTTTATCAACCAAACGAATTACTTCTTGTATAATCAGACAAGGTCTGTTTAAGAAAAATCATCCCAAGATGCCATTACGGTTGATAGCCTCATTGAAATTGGGATCATTGCCAGTTTTTCCCGTGATGTAAATAATACAAGTGAATATCACCTGTGTTTTGTTTTCATCGGCATTCATAACTGTTGTTGGATTGCTTTTTGAGCCATCTACGTAAGGAATGTTTCCTCCTCAATAGCTATGTTGAACGTATGTGACGGGAAACATATTAGTATGCAAGGGAACCCACCTAACTAATGAATGAGTGACACCAGAGACTGCAGTAACGCAACGACCTCCCGGTATGCGCGTTATCCCTTCGGAATCATAATAGCTGGCTGAGGTCATCATACTGGATTTTTAAAATATTTTTATTGTCTATTTAACAATCTCTAAACACCGGATGTAGGCTAATGTTCGTATTACGATTGATGTTATCAACTTTTGCTAGAAAAGGATCGTCAAGTTCGATCAGTAAACAAAGACCGTAAAGAGACTACGGATAAGTAGAAACGGTCATCGCTCGTGTTGCCTCTCTTTCTGTCTCGGAGTTACCGTAACGAGTGTAAGAAAGAAGGACAATGTAATTTAATGTTTTAGAGTCAGCCACGTAGAAAGAGCCTCTGGGATTAGTTCTAGGCACCTGTCTCGATCGTTGGCCCTACTTCAGGCACGTGCTGTTATTGCTACATTGATACTTTATTTTTTTTCTCGACTATATATCATGTTTTAATTTTTCATCTTTATTTGATAACTCTACCAAAGGAAATGGGACTATTAAAACCACATTTTTGTGATAAAACAATGACGCTCTAAAGTACTAAGAACAAAGCTGGACTTATTGTATTGAGAGCAGCCGATTTATTTGTAAATTGGGTTTTTCCGTGATGAATCAAAATAAATAAGCATGAAATTAAACTCATTTTAACGGGTTTTACGCGTTTATTTTATTATTTTTGATTTTCCGACGTTTCGGCATTTTTGCAAATGCCGTGGTCACGGGTAGACTGACCCGTGACCACGGCATTTGCAAAAATGCCGAAACGTCGGAAAATCAAAAATAATAAAATAAACGCGTAAAACCCGTTAAAATGAGTTTAATTTCAAGTAATAATAATCGCGTAAATCTAAGAAGTTATATAAATAAATAAGCAATTGCGTTGAAAACCAGTTAGTCTGTAAGCAGTGCATTTGTCAATCGTAGTGAGATTGGCTGTCGTTTATGTTTTTGTGGCAGCTTAGTCCGGACGTGACCTAGTTACTACGTCGTCTAACAACTGATCGAAAACCGCGTCTGTCTCCGAGCATTCGATGGAAACTAGGACAAAGTCTTGACAAAGTATAGATGCTTCTTGCGCTGGCGTGTTAACTGTTTAAATCAAATCAGGTTCATTAACAGAGAAGCTGATATTGCCATGTGGAAAACATAATTCTTATTTTACGCAACCAACAAAATATTTCATTACCCAAATTTTAGTTAAATTAGTAAGGATTTAATATAATGATGACGAAGGGGTAGACAAGCAGTCGCTTGCGCAAGATAGTATCAGTCACCACTAGCCTCCACTCAACACACCGGTCAGAAAGTGAAATCCGCCGACGATCAGTGAAAGTCCCATGACTGTTATCTAATTTCGATACTCAACAGGTTCATGGCATACTTAATAAACATGCAGACAGTTACGATATAAACCATATTAGTTAAGTTGCTTATAAGAAAATGACATGATGTCAGCAGCGTTAATATTTTGTATGAGTGCGCGGGTGATTCATGTTTGAAAACATTGCTGACAGAGGCGGTAGGTAAAACGTGATAGAAATTGTGCTACTTTCTACATAGACGGGTTGACAAAACTCGATCAGCTCACTCGAAGGACTGCGTTTGCGCAACACGTGTCGCAAACTGTTATTTCATATGCCTAAGTTTTTGATTGATCATTTTTATTACAAGTTATTAAGGTTTAATTATACACAACACGGTTGTCATAATCTACCCATTGGTTTACGATTTAGTTTAATATTAAAAAAAAATCAATACTTATTGAATTAATTTACTACTGCGAGAAAGAGTTTACCATTGTCGAGGTTAATTTGTGTAATCTTCAGAATTTGAAACGTTCACAATGTCTTTGGTCGGCAAATCCTTTTACCGACAACATCTATGTTGTCTGTCGGTAAATACCAAGGCCGAGGCCTTCGATAACGTATGAAACAACTGTTAAAAATAGAGTTTATTTATTTTAACAACATTATTCAAATTGCTGTGGTGAAAGACTGTTGTTACACGATAAGTTTACACAGTTATACGACTCAGTCTTAGGATTTGTTTATCACTTATCACATCACTATAATTAGGTTGTTATCTTAGGTATCGTGTCTTCTTATCAATGTACAATTGACACCGATTATTCTCACTGTGTTCACTGTCCTGTCACCGTCACTCAAGTCCTTGTCTATCTTCACGGAACTGTCAGCGCCTATCATTTCAATAAACCCCAGGTTTTCCGTCACATGCAACCAATTATTATTACCAAGCATTCGAATATCGCCTGTATTACTTTCGATTTTCACTACATTGTTGTTACCGAGTATTTTTAGTCGGTATTCGTTGCTCGCGATCGAAATGTTAGAGTTGTTGCCGATGAGACGGTATTTCTTCATTTCGTGGCTGCTTGCAGCTTAGTCGCCTAAGAAATAAGTGGGGCGTCAAGTATTATACGTATCTGGGTACTTCCCCTGGCTGAGGTTTCAGAAAACGTTGGTACTTTCCATGTCTAAGGTCAATAATAAATTTGCCAATTTTTATAAGTACCTACTTGTGATATTTATCGCCATATTTTTTACATTTGAATTTAGGTTTTATATTAGGTGAGTGATAGTGATTAACGTTTTTTTGCCATTAAAATGCACAAATTTCGGCTAATCTAAAATATACTTTTAGTTTAATTTATGTCAAATCAAATATTTGTTTATGTATTGTCATATTATCTCTAAGACTGTAGTTATTAAAGACAGTGCGTGAATTAAGTATTTATGTTGACCTTTATAATAAGGTTCTATCACTTCTACTACATTACTTTTGATATAAAAGACTTCAACGAGTTAATTAAACGCACTTTATTTTAAAACGTAAATACCAATCTGCGTAATCCGTAAAGATATAATATGTTGATGGTTTTAAATTGCTTATCAACTGCGGTACATAAATAATAACCGCTATATTTTCTCCTCTATCTGCAAAGGTTTCAGTGATGGTCGACGTCCGGCCGACCCGCCTTCAATTATCGTGCTCCTTTGTTCCTGTCGCCGCCATTTAATTTGATCGAGTCGCGGCGTGGCGCTGCGCAGGATTCGGTTTCGCGGCCGCTCGTTACACCACTCAGGACTTGTTATTTGTACTTTAGCCCGCTGGGTAACTTTATACCCACCTCTCTCATCTTGCTTGAAATTACCTCCGAGCGGCGGTCTTGAAACAGAAAACGCAAAATGAACTTTATTATGGGAGGCACGATGGCGCGGATCCTCAACTGTCTTCAATTTTACCGCTCGCAAGTTCTTTATGTTTTATTTTTTAGGTTATGAATATAAAATATAGCGGTGTGGACATTAGTAAGCTGCCTGCTCTTTGATGTAGTGTTTAGTAACATTACGACTTTTATTTACGTCATTAGGCTGCCAAATTAAATCTTCACAGTCCTCGTTAATTCAGTTTTATGTTTCTGGGTTTGTTTCGTTCAACTGTTTTTCCTGGTCGTATATTTAAGAACTTCTCATCGTAACCTGCAATAACAAATATTACCTGCGTACAACTGATTCCTTGGAATCAGCGAGCGTTATTTAGATTGGTCGTCAATCATCTCAGCTATAAATAACGCGATTCAGAACCTTGTGCAATTATTGATCACACGGATTCATTAGCCAGAGTCATAATAACACCATCCTGGCGTCTTGGCTCCGTTAATAATATTTTATCAGTCTGCAGCACGCATCAATAACATTATATTAATTTGCGTTTGCGTTACAGAAATAGATGAGTCTCGTGCGCGTACACACATGCTTCGTTTGTTGCCTCTCCGTTTGTGTTGTCTTTTTATTAATGTAGACAAATGCCGAGGCTATTTTCAAGCGATGATCGCGCAAAGTTACTCGTTAATATTTATTATTTGCGTTAAATTATGCAACTGTATAATTTTGGCAGTAATTTTAGATTATTCCGGACACTGTAGGTAGTAGAGTAGGCCGTTAATAATGTGCATAAAATGAATAAAAGATTTTCATCTGACTCGGATAGTGCCATCATTTTATTGGTCGATAACCTAGATTGGTTGTTATCTTAGGGCCGATTTTTCAATAGATAGTTAAAACGCCAGATATCGAACAGACAGATAGCTTTAACTGAGGCGAATAATAAAGTTTCAATTTTTCAATGGTCAGATAACCCTCTGCTAGCTATCCTAATGATATTTGTGCAAGAAAGAGACATTCTTATATATTTTACAGTTGTTAGAAAAGGACTGTAAACTTTCAACGCATTGACAGCGGGTGTCCCAATTGACAAAAAATTAGTTATTACATCAAGACTTGCCGTCAACGATAATACATAGATATACCGAAAACTAGATGGAGCCCACCGAAAAAAAATACAAATAAAAGTTACAAATACAATATATTTTAACATGTGTCTGTAAACTTTGAGAAAGTATTTCTATCTTATTATATTGATTGCTAAGAATATTTTTGATGCTTTTTTAAAAAATCGATTTGGTATTTCATATACTCAGAGATACTTTATGTTACTGTATGTCTTAATAACTACTTAGTATTTTAATATAATTCTCAAAAAATCCTCATTTTGATATAGCGTATCTTTAGCAGTGTGTTATTTGTGACACGCACACATCAAACGTATTACTCCATCTAGAAATGTATACATCTGTGATGTCAACAATAGCTTATTGCACAGATATTCAAAATTAAACCTCTTGTGATATATATTTTTGTCTCGTTTTGATAACTATACATTATTGTCTTCAAATAAAGTAAAATATCCATGGTTTTACAAAAAATAAGCAAAACACAAATAAATTATCCTATATTTACATACGCATGATGACAGAAACGTCAAATAATCTGTTAGATAACTGCTTAACTGAGGCAAAAAGAGGCAGCTAAGTTTATCCGCCAGTTATCGAGTTTAACCTTCTGTTAGAGCTTATCCGTTAATTGAAAAATTCACAATCTTGCTATCCATAGAATAAGTCCTATCTGAAGGCTTAACTGACTATTGAAAAATCGGCCCTTAATAAGATATCCTTGAGGCTATTATAATCTTATTAGGACCCCATTGCCACCATGTGATCTTCAATTAGGCCAAACTTTGACCGTTACGTCAATAACATCAGCTTGTATTACGTCATTACCGACCGGTTGTTACAGATAGTTATAATTTGAATTAATAACTTGTTTATAAACACATTGGCCTTATAGCTGGTATATATTGTTGGTATGATTGCATCAATATTTCGGTTAAGGGTAGTGTTTGTCGACCAACACTTGGTATTTGTCTGGCTGTTCGCCGAGATAGCAAGTTCTGAGAATTTGATGTCGCACCTCTTTAAATAGTTCGTTGCACCGGTCGCGCGTATGTATCTGCTTCACGCAAGCTTAGATAACCACGGACATAATAAACATAAAAACGGATGTCGTTATTAGTTTATAAAAAAGCTATAAAAAAATTGCAAATAAATGGACATAATCAATGAATCGCTAGAGCGCGAAGAGCAGTGATGCTTCCTGCTCCATTAGGTTTGTAGGGGAAATAAAGCAGTTAGAATTGAATTCGTACAAGGCAACAATATGCGAAAGCTAAAACGCAAATCGATCTACTTTCTTGACAAACATTTCAATCGTCAAGATATCAATTAGCAAGTAGGTAACGGTTTATGTAATAGTCGATAGAGAGAAGCAAACAGACATTCGGAGCAATATTGTGACACCTCTTTTCGGCTCCAATGAATCGAAACCGCTAAATGGTTCGAATCGAGCTTTCAAGTGAGACAATCACAACTTTCTATTGGAGATTAGTTGGTTGTTACATCATCTGTATTATAAGGCGTGTGTGCTCGATATAACGATTTACTTGTGCTTTCATTAAAAAGTATTGTTATTTCCTATACTTGTTCCTATACGATTACTTACTATACCTACAGCTACTGATTTTTGTTTATGTAATAATCGAGTCATAATTACCTTTTAAAAGGTTGCATTGAGGGTTGATCTTTTGTGACAATCTAAAGTTATTCTCGCGAACGTTGCCTCAGTGAACAAAGTTGTGAACTTTTCGTAACTCAATGTTGACATTATGTGATAATAACATAATGAGCCATTTTAAAAGATCTAACTAATTGTGTAATAGTGTCATGGGAATAAGAATATATCCGCCATTCTTGTACTCTATATTAAACTATCGAAATCGTTTCATACAAAATCCCTCTATTGTAGGTTAACAGACTCAGATTCCAGATCTAAAACCGTGGCGTTGCAGCGGTTAAATATATTCATTGACCCAAATCATTTGCAAAAAGCTGGCGTGTTTAAATTTATCTGGTTTAATCCAGTTATGAGCAGTGGCCCGATTAATGAACGAAAGACGAGCAAACAGCCTGCGCCCGCGCCTGATACCAGACGAATTCCATTGTAATGTCAAGTGAGAGGTCAATTATCAATTTCCTTTGATAGGGCCATTGCCTGGCTCATAAACGATTTAATTATTACAAGCGTTGTTTCTAACGCTTCAAAACGAACTGTTTCAATTGATTTGATAAAGATAACCTAATTATTTAGTCAAAAGGTACTTACTATGATTTATTTTGAATAACCGTGTTCTTGTGTATTAAGGTTGTACAGTTTTTTTTACCTTTTTCTAAGAAAAGTGTTAGTATTTTTCTTTCCCATCAGAACTTGTATATAAACACGTGTTAGAGAAAGTTTTTCCTGTAAATGGATGTTTATTGTCCGGTGATTACCTTGTGTCATGGCTATTAAAAACTTCTTTTATGGATATTTAATGGTAATTTTGTAATCCTACATACAGTTGTAGAAAGTTCGGTGTTGTCATTCATAGTCACCTTAAGGTGGTCGGTACTCTTTTTACTTTTTTAAGTACTTGAAGTCAATGAGCAATTGAGTCATAATTGTCAAGATAACAAAGGACAATTGATCTGTAGAGTAAGCATTTTACGAAATACATTTCTCGTTTAGAATTAGGTACTTAGTTCTCACACGGGTTAAGAAGTTTTTTTATTCCCCATTGTTAAAAATAGGCTTATGACAATTAATTTAAGCACTTGATCAGTTACCTTATTTACGGCAAAATATTAAAACAATATTATGTCTTCCTACGGTCAAGAAAATATACGATAGATTCCTTAATATAAAAAAAAACTTAAATGACATCACGAGTTTAACTGAACAACGAAATATATTAATGAAAATACGACGCAGAGCGTTTTGTTAAAGAATGATATAGGGAAATAATCAATGGTTCCGCATCTAGTAACTTATTCTTAACTCGGAATTATAAAATAAATACTGCCAAATAAGCAGTTTAAACCGTATTAGTAAAACCATGTTGATTAATAGAGACATTTGTTTGTGGTTTCTAAATGGGACAAATCATGAAATCAAGGTAATAACCCTCAATAAATCATTTATACCCGAATTTTTTTAAACTTAGGATTTCATGTGTAAGCTTTCATCACTAGCAGCTAACATATTTAAACTAATACAGGATAAAGTTGTGTCTATAATTTAGTCCCGTCTTCTACCCATCCAAAACGGAATACATAATAGAGCAATTTATTAAACAGATCAAAACCGATCCCTAGAATTTATGAAACTTCCAAATTCAAAAGCGGAGGCGGCGGCTTGCTGCGCGCTAAAGACATTGCGCCTCACTTTATATGAGTGTTCAAAAAAGAAAACACCACTTCGGTTGGATGTTGTTTTCTTCTATTTGCCCCTGACCTCGGCGTATTGACAATGGCTGCCAGAATGAAATATGGTGCGCCGGTAAAGAAAAAGAGATTAGTTGGTCGATAGTATTTTTAGTCGTGGATGTCTATTGTAAACTGTCCCAGCGGCGCTGTTTGCCGTTTAAAAGGTGTGTTATTGTTAATTGTTGATGGTGAATTAAAATGTAGATTTTATGGAAATTAGAAGCTTGATTTGGGTTGTGTTTTTGTAAGCGTTCTTTGTTATTTTTTAAGATATAAAAAGTAATACATAATTTAACACTTGTTTAAAATGTTGTTTAACTTGAAATTGGTGACACTTTAGTTTTTAGATAAAACACAAGGTTTCAAAAAAACATATCCTAATGATTTTACTCTCAACTCTATTTATTTACCTAAAATTAAAACTTACAAATCAATCCCTAATTAGTCACTACTACAACAACTCAATTTTACAAGTTACTACCAAAGTCATGTAGTCACGCTTACAAAGCCCGAAGCCCTCCCCTCCACGCTGGTAATCCTGACACAATAACTGCGCCGGCGCTCGTTTCTGACCCTTCCTGGAACCGGTCTCTGCGCCGAATTTCGCCCCGACGTCGACCACCCAACCTCGCCCGCGCCACCGCCGCCGATACTTATCGCACCTGTATTTATGAACTAGAAACACTTACACACATTCGAATTAGACTACAGGACATGCCATAGGTGCCAGATTTACAAATGTTCTAATAAATTCTGCGGTAGGACGATTAGGCCACACGCGTTTGGACACGGTCAGCAATAAAGATTAGGGACAGAAGAGCCGAATAGATACCTTGTTTTAGACGGTGTCTTGCCACCCAGATGGTGGCTTTATCGGATATTTTGTTAACACCACCTACTTATATTGAGGTATTCAGTGTTTCGTTATATCTTTTCATTGCTAAATGTGACCTTTCTTGTCCAGTCGCCTGTGAGATCACTTTAGACGTAATTTTGACTATGTAAATTTTATTGAGCAAGTAATTTGTATAATGAATATCATAAAGCTAAATCTGAAACGAAGGTCTATCGATTTTGCCTTGTTGTTTGTGGCTGGGGACTGCCGACATGACGCATCACCTAAAATAATGTATTGGCATGGTGGTTGTGCTATAGCTATTTACAGACATTAATGGATTAGGTCAAAACTTTGCCAAAAACTGCACATGTCCAATTCAATAAGGAACTGTCTTGCATTAATAAATCATTTAGCATGAGGGTTCCTTTGATACATCAGAGATCATTAGAGAATTAATGTTTCAAAATGAATTTACACTCCTAATACTCAATTCTTCTTATTATTCTAAATACAGTTAATTTAATGTTGAGAACTTCATCCCTTAATGCCTGTTCATTGAGTAGAGTGTGCGAGCGAGGTGCGCACGAGTGGACTCGCCTGCAGCGATCACGATCGTTCACGACTGCGTCTGTGTGGGTGGCTGCACGTGTAGTGGTATCCTTTGAACGATCACCGGCGCCCGCGCACCACCGTCGACGTGTTTCGTTAGCTTCAACAGTTGTTATTGTGTATTTATTGTTGTTATTCTTACCTCGGATTTTGCTACGGATGAAGCGATATTCTCGATTAAGTTTATCTGTTGTATTATAGTTAAGTAACTTGAGATCGAATCGTCGAGTTTTATAAAGGTTTTTAATGAGAAGAGTACGGAATTATTGTTTGGCTGACTTGCATTATTTGTTATTAGGATTTAAGGTCACTTGGGCTTAGTCAGCAAGTTGTTGCATTTCAAAGAGTGGGACCGTTAGGTACAGCTCTATCGCCTGGACTACTGACGTGTAGAGAAAGTCACCACTTTCTGAATACTGATCGTTAAAAGTAAAAGCTGCAAGTTGGATCAAGCAAAACTACTTTTTCATTTTGCTTTGAACATAGAATTCATAGCGGAATTCGGAAAGATTCTGTTACTTTTGTGATTCTAGATTATCATACAAATCTTTATTTAGAGGACAGATAGTCAATTTTGTTATTTGTTCTGTGGGCAAGTGCAAGCAAGGTAAATAACCCGACCTAGTTCGATATCATCGGTGACAGTGATGCTATTATTTTACGATCTTCTACCGCCGGAGTTGACTGTTTCGTCATCAGTTGATATAACACAACCAGTTTAGAAAAGTCTGCACTACTTTAGGTACTTCTTTGATTGTTGTCTTAGGTAGGGAGTTCAGGATTGGTTGGTTTGACGATAGCAGTGTTGTTGGTTTGCTTAGCTGTGCAAATACAGTCGGTTTAGTAGCTGACACACGTGCCAGTATCAAGAACTTTCTTACTTACTATTATTTAGTGTTAAAACTTGCGGTATTGATGCCTGTTTTTCCTACCACATAGGTAGAACGAAGGACTAAGCCTTTGTTTTTAATTTACACGTGCAATAGTAATAAAATTGTTTGCTCCAACTAAATAAGTTTAAGGCATACCTGCAGGGCCTCTAAGGGCGTTAACACCATGATAACTGGCAAACGTGATGGCATGTTGTGTCAATGTTCTTAACTCCCGTAAACATAAATACAGTGACTGCCTACGACGCATTTGCCTTTAATTGAATTTTGTAGCTTTGTAATCGGATGGTTTAGTAAGGGTCCATATTCCAGAAATTGCCATCTAAGTTAGTATAAATCTGAATAAGGCGTGGTGTATCTAATTGGCTCAGGCAAACCCGTGAGAAACCGCCGCGAGCACCCGAGTACCCAGCACAACAACTCTCGCGCTGCTATTAATTCTTTAAACAAAAGACTAACAGACCTAAGTTTGCTGTACACTGTACTTGGTGCTTAAATGGGGTATAAGTTCAAGGAACAATCGATGTAGGTACTTAGCAACTTAAAGTAACGGTGTCCTTTCTTGCATTTACTGGCTTTTTTACTTTACTTACAAATAATCTTTAAAACTAACTAACTAATCTGTAATATGTTTAATATATTACAAAGTACATCTTTAATTTGGTAATTGGCTATATTTCAGTTTACCAACCACCATAATTACTATAAAATCTGTAGAGAACATTAAGTATCTTTTGTTTGGCACGTGTTCAGCTCAGGTGTGGTCAACAGTTTTGTAGAGAAAGCAGCCAGTGTAATCACAATCAAACAATCTTGCTTTACCAATCTAGTTCTTATCTCTTAAGACATTAGGGTCAGTTTCAATGTATTTGCAACTTGGTCACAGAGTTAACAACACCTTAGCTGCAGCTGTTTGCTCATTTACAGATTTATTACCATTATCTGTGACCAGAATAGTTATAATGTGAAACTTGTAGCGGATAATACCCCATTAGAATCGCTGATAGGGTTGTAGTTTTTTTATCTTTTCCGGAAAGTGAATCATAAAGGAGCTTGCAACAGGTTCTTTAAGCATCTATAGTTGTTGCACTGGCATGACATCATCCGAGTTAATCAATATTTTTTACCCCGAGCAAGTTTTCAGCGAGCTTGAAGTAATCACGTGTGCGGAATGTTAAGTGTGGCACGTCACTGCCCCCGGGGCAGGTCCGCGGGCGTGTCCCTCACTCCAGTACGTGCCCGCAAACCCTGCAGCACCAGGGTCGTATACCTCTCACTTTCCTGTACCAGGATGAACTAAACACACCTAGAGACTGAACTGTTCGATAAAAACCAAGCTTTTAATATATTAGGTGTCTAATACGTTATAATGGTGTCAATTTCCTCTCAACCCAACCAGATATACTATAATCTAATGCGTCAGTAGGCGCGTTTAAATGTTAAGTAGGTGCTCTCATTCACACGACTTATTAAACGAAAATAAATGGTTCTGGTTGATGGTAACCGGTCGGGACAGCCCTACCGATGGCTGCAAGCTCCCGGTGACTCATAGACGATCTCGAATTATAATGTTACTTGTAAGACGTGTTTGTATCAGTTAATAACCACTCTTTTTCCTCCTACCAAAACAGTAAGATAACCGTTAATTTTGGCAACAAATAAGATCGCTACAGAAAATTTACAATTCCATGGTTCGCAAACAACAAAAGTAACGTTGGAAATTCGATCTACATACATAAGATATGTTACAACATAAACTAACAGGCGATAAGGAACATGTAAACCTGGCTTATCGCTCAGTGCATGAAACACTAGTGCAGTTGTATATGCGGCAGAGTGTGCCAAGATAAACAAACACGGAACATTTAGTAAACATGCTACTAATTGATTTGGGCGCTCGAGAGGATCTAAGGAACTACTCAGGAAGCTGTTTGCGTTCCAGAAGTAAATCTAAGAGTAATGACCACGCCGTGGTTGCAAATTAGTTGTTAAAACTAGGTCGTACGCTTCTAGTACTCAGAGAGATTTAGATGTAAACAAAACTGAGTTTTGAACTACGGCTACGAAATTAGGTGTTCCAGTTTAATATGATTGATGTAAAAATTTACGATTGAATATTTGTGATGATTTTTTTATTGTATTTTTGTTTTAACTCGATGACTAATTATTCTAACAATTTGTTTTCAAACAGCGTTCTCGGTAATATTACAGTATTGAGGAATGGAACCGTAAATTGGATAGTCATTGTGTTTTTAAATAATGGCAAAAATATCTATAGAGACAATGGGGAAATGTCGCGCTATGAGTAAATACATACATTAGGTTCTCCGTATTGTTTTAATTTTGCTTGTAAACCTTATGAGTTGGTCAATAGCATTCGTCAGTAATTATGCCTACGATAAAGAAGTAATAAAAATGTAAACTTCTTGTGGCTAACTCGTTTTGTGTTGGTTTGAGTGTTAGATAAAAGTAACTTTGGTTGTAGCCGATTTGGCACGGCTGGATATTTTATTCCATGGTCAGTTTAATTTATTGATGGAGCCACACACAATGGAATGGTGAATATGTACAGTCAGGGAATAAAGCTGTTTCAATATTTTAAACGTTGCTACATCGATTCGATCTACAATAGGATTAAGTACCTTATTTTTTTTCGAGTTATTATATAGGTGAGTCAATTTTCTAGTGTTTATCCATGCACTTTTAAATTTGATATAAATTCCACTAAATAATAACAAATCAACAATCCATCCGTTTACACACGTATCAACTAATGGGTGTAAAGTTGTGTCATCGTTGTTGTTTTACTTAATATGGTATTATATTTTTAATAGACTTGTGTAAATTTTGAAAGAAAGAAAAAGAAAAATATTAATATTTCATCGATTTTTATTTATTGCTTGTGATATTGAAAAATGAGTTCAGTGCGGCATACCGATCATTTGATCGAGTGTACCTCTTTGCATACGTGTGAGTGAGTTTTACGAGCAAACTGTAAATGCTGTTTACTGATTTTATTCGTATAGTGGCGTGGAGGGGCTATAACTCGGAGCGTTCTCACGGCGGCGCGGGCGCAGCGGCGGCTCAACTTTATGTACCCGCTTGGGACCGTTCCGAGAACTCGATGCAATAAGTCGTTACTCGTACTGGAGGGGTTAAATTAATTTTTAATTGTTACACGTTTAGTTAGTACGCATTCAAATTATGCCAATTAACGCGTAATGAGAAAGGTAGTGTGTTTTGGTAAATTGGTCAGGGGGAAAGTACGTTGACAACTTTTAAGATATAAGACACTTTATTATTTTTCTTCTGTTTTGTTGATTAATTCATAAGCTTGCATGTTTAATAAGCGGTTATAAATAAAAACAGAAGCGACCTACATAATATGTGACCACTTAACCAGAGTGTTTATCCTTCCTCGATTTTAATTAGACATAAATGTCGCATATCTGCTGTTCAAGAACATTTGATTGAATTCAAAAGTAGCACATTTTAAGTGATCTGTAAGGCTATCACTTATATGAGGGCGATATTGTCGTAAGTACCGTTAACTGTGCATAACATCTTTGTTTCAAGAACACAATACAAAAATAATCTTAACTTTAACTAAATCACTTTTTGTATTGTATTTAAAAGCTGGTTTTCCTGATGACTATCACCAAGATCGAATATCATAGTCTTTAAAATTTACCCCTATAATAAAAAAAAAATACTTTAAGCCTACATATACTTTAGTATATCTTGTCTCCAGCGGCGGCCTTAGGGGGTGGCGAACGGGGCAATCGCCCGGGGCCTCGCTCTTGCAGGGGCCTCGCGCAACAACCCAAGCAAATTTTTTAAAAAGTAGATTTTTAAGTATACAGGGTGACTTCTAATGTCACGTATTCCTGTAAAGGGGTGATACATTAGGTCAAAAGCAACCTATATTGACCAATAATGTCGTATGCAAAAGTTAACCGTTTTTGAGTTATTTCAATTTTATTTTTTTAACTTTTTATTCCGATTTCAGACGGTTAAAATATAATTAAAGAAAAACTACATGCTGTATTTAGAGTTTTTTGTTATCGTCGCATAGCGGAAATTTCATTAGTTCATAATAAGTAATAAAATTTAATGAAAAGCTACAAACGTTTTAAAATTACGTGTTCAAAAATATCATTTTCATTTTGTCCTTTCCATGTCCCATTGGCGTCGATTGGCGTGATCCCATTGGCGCGATTACAAGGATAATCACTGATTCGACTATGTCTCGACTTTCATTAATGGAAACACGTGATTTCTTAAGAAATATTCATACACTTCTCTATTGAGGTCAATTAAATACCCATCAATGATGCCCATCCTATGACTGAAAACCGTCTCTGAGATCCCTACGGTCTTTTTTTCGGGGGTTTAAAGCTTCTTTATCGGCCCAGTAATGAGCATTATGGTAGTAAGTGATCCCGTCCTTATCAAACTACGATTCATCGGTCCACAGAATTGCATGCGAGTAATAAAATTTTGAGAATAGTAACGATTTGTTAAAACAGGTAATAATAATTCCTCAAAAATCCAGCCTCTGTGGGTTTCATTGTTTTATCTCAACATGTACTTCAGCTACTTGTAAGTTTTATACCTCAAATGAAAGCTTGTTAGATAGAGATATTATTTACATAATTTTCACATTTTATTACTTGGAGTTTTTTACAGAAAACTGCATTTCTTATCGAATAAGTTTGTAAAAAAAATTGAAAATGATATTTTTTAACGCGTAATTTTAAAACGTTTGTATCTTTTTAACATTTTATTACTTATTATGAACTATTGGAATGTCCGCTATGCGACGATAACTCTAAATCCAGCATGTAGTTTTTTAACCGACTTCCATCCAAAAAGGAGGAGGTTCTCAATTCGGCCGGTATATATATTTTTTTAATGTATGTGTGATTACGTCGAGGTTTCTGAACCGATTTACGTAATTCTTTTTTTGTTTGATGCGGAATAGTTTCGATTTGGTCCCACAAAAATTTGACTCAGGTAGGTCTAGTAGTTTTTATTTTATGAGCATTTTTTATTTACTTTTACCTATCCCGATGTCTGAAATCAAATATCGCAGGTAAATTTGATCCACTTCCCGGTTACCGATTGAGCTGTAATTTTGTATACGTATGTAAATTGGATGACGGTGAAAAATATTGCTGGAGACATGGAGCTGGTCTGATGATGGAATCGGAAGGTGGCCATAGGAACACAGTAATAAAATGACAGAAAATAAAGTTTGGGCTCGATTGATTTGTCTTGACGAATACTTTGGAGCTTGGTGGTAACTAGGATCCTCCAGGGCCGATGATGAAGCCAGAAGGTGGCCATAGAAACTCAATAATTAAATGACACAACTCTATCGAGTTTGGGCTAGTTTGATTCGTCTTGACAAGCACATTGATGCCGGAAGTAGTAACTAGGAGCCTCCAGGATCCGATGAAGGAGCCAAAATACACTAAAAAGTATTTATTTAAATTTTAACCATCTGTAATCGAGATTAAAAAATAAAAAAATGAAATAACTCAAAAACGGTTAACTTTTGCATACGACATTATTGGTCAATATAGGTTGCTTTTGACCTAATCTATCACCCCTTAACATGAATACGTTACATTAGAAGTCACCCTGTATTTTTTTATAACATAGGGCCTCGAAAAGACATGCCGCCCGGAGCCTCGCAATGGGTAAGGCCGCCGCTGCTTGTCTCTGTTAAACTTATGAGACAACCTTCTTAACTGACAAAGTCGAAACGTATTTTAGTTCAGGTTAAAATGTAAAGATGTTCTTATAACTATTAACATTACCAGCAAGTGGACTAACTGCTTAAAATGTCGATATACATATATACATTACATAGTAATCATAAACAATATATAGGTACCTAAGCAATACTAATATTAACTAAGTGTAAAAGAAATGACTATGTAGAGTCATTCGACGTGGCGAACAATGAAATAAAATGCTTGTTTTTATTGGTTTTACTTCTTATAATTATATTTTTTACACAAATGAATACAGTACGGTAGAGATTAGGTTGTTATATATTTTGTATAAAAATATAGCTTCTGCACGACTTGTTCATTAAAATTCAATACTTAAATGTTCGACGTATAAATTAATGCCAACCATAACGACACGTATATAATATATAGATATTTTAATAGAAAACCCAAGATTAAGCAAATTAACAATTTTTGTAACATGCTTCCTAATGCTTTTTATATTTTACTATTTTAAAAAAAATCGGAAAATTTGGTAAGGTATGTGTTGGTTAGTTTGTCACGCAAAAACTCCGAAACGAATTTGGTTAATCTCGGGGTTCCTCATTCCCCCAGGAAAAGCTATTTTAGCTACAGGTGGAACCGCAGGGAGGAAAGCTAATAGGAAAAGTCAGATAATTTAAGGAGTAAGTATATTAGTAAGATTGGAAATGGTCACAATACGAATAAAAAATCTGAGTCATTACTCATAATACATATAGGTTCTTACTATATTGTAGGCCTTTTAGAAGAATATAGTTTTGATCGCTTGCATTTTTGTGCATGAATGTATTTATTGACCTACTTAAAAAGACTTAATTTAAAATTTTCAACCAAAAACTAAACACATCCAGAATTTAAAATATACCAGAATTTGTAAAATGACAAACAACAAAAGTTTAAAATTTGTTACAATCTAAACAATCAAGTAACATTTGTTTTCAATCTATTAGACGCACCGACTGGCGTTTGTTTTCTTAGGTGTTAGAGCTCATTTACACGATACCATTTTCTTGCACGTTCAATAGCAATAATTGAATACAATAGTGGAAGCGCAATATTTGCAATCAATAATTGTAAGCAACTGTTTACACGTTGATATTATTTATAAAGTTGAACGCCATTATTGAATGCAAATCTTGAAAAGAAATAATTGCCAGCGTGTTTTGTTTACATTGATACCATAATGGTAAGGAGATTATCGCTTTCAAGAATTGTCTTGTCTAAACATCGACTTGTACGTTCCTGTTCCATTTACTGGCACGTTGCTTCAAGAATTGACCGTATTTGCTCAGACGAATATTTTCATTCAAGCCTCATTTAGAGCTCATTTACACGATACCATTTTCTTGCACGTTCAATAGCAATAATTGAATACAATAGTGGAAGCGCAATATTTGCAATCAATAATTGTAAGCAACTGTTTACACGTTGATATTATTTATAAAGTTGAACGCCATTATTGAATGCAAATCTTGAAAAGAAATAGTTGCCAGCGTGTTTTGTTTACATTGATACCATAATGGTAAGGAGATTATCGCTTTCAAGAATTGTCTTGTCTAAACATCGACTTGTACGTTCCTGTTCCATTTACTGGCACGTTGCTTCAAGAATTGACCGTATTTGCTCAGACGAATATTTTCATTCAAGTTTTGGACGTCTTCGGATAAAATGACTATCAAAGTCAAGTGACAAACCTATTGAATACAAGTATTGCACAAGAAAATATTGTATGTACAGTTTAAACTGAGAACATTCTTGAATGCAAAACTTGCCTAGTAGAGAAAGAATATGGCATGTTGTTTATACGCTGCAATTCAAGTATTGCTTCGACATAATTGTACGCTACAGGCAAGAAAATGGTATCGTGTAAATGAGGCTTTACACGATACCATTTTCTTGCACGTTCAATAGCAATAATTGAATACAATAGTGGAAGCGCAATATTTGCATTTCAATAATTGTAAGCAACTGTTTACACGTGGATATTATTTATAAAGTTGAACGCCATTATTGAATGCAAATCTTGAAAAGAAATAATTGCCAGCGTGTTTTGTTTACATTGATACCATAATGGTAAGGAGATTATCGCTTTCAAGAATTGTCTTGTCTAAACATCGACTTGTACGTTCCTGTTCCATTTACTGGCACGTTGCTTCAAGAATTGACCGTATTTGCTCAGACGAATATTTTCATTCAAGTTTTGGACGTCTTCGGATAAAATGACTATCAAAGTCAAGTGACAAACCTATTGAATACAAGTATTGCACAAGAAAATATTGTATGTACAGTTTAAACCGAGAACATTCTTGAAAGCAAAACTTGCCTAGTAGAGAAAGAATATGGCATGTTGTTTATACGCTGCAATTCAAGTATTGCTTCTACATAATTGTACGCTACAGGCAAGAAAATGGTATCGTGTAAATGAGGCTTCAAGTTTTGGACGTCTTCGGATAAGAGCTCATTTACACGATACCATTTTCTTGCACGTTCAATAGCAATAATTGAATACAATAGTGGAAGCGCAATATTTGCAATCAATAATTGTAAGCAACTGTTTACACGTTGATATTATTTATAAAGTTGAACGCCATTATTGAATGCAAATCTTGAAAAGAAATAATTGCCAGCGTGTTTTGTTTACATTGATACCATAATGGTAAGGAGATTATCGCTTTCAAGAATTGTCTTGTCTAAACATCGACTTGTACGTTCCTGTTCCATTTACTGGCACGTTGCTTCAAGAATTGACCGTATTTGCTCAGACGAATATTTTCATTCAAGTTTTGGACGTCTTCGGATAAAATGACTATCAAAGTCAAGTGACAAACCTATTGAATACAAGTATTGCACAAGAAAATATTGTATGTACAGTTTAAACTGAGAACATTCTTGAATGCAAAACTTGCCTAGTAGAGAAAGAATATGGCATGTTGTTTATACGCTGCAATTCAAGTATTGCTTCGACATAATTGTACGCTACAGGCAATAAAATGGTATCGTGTAAATGAGGCTTTAAATGACTATCAAAGTCAAGTGACAAACCTATTGAATACAAGTATTGCACAAGAAAATATTGTATGTACAGTTTAAACTGAGAACATTCTTGAATGCAAAACTTGCCTAGTAGAGAAAGAATATGGCATGTTGTTTATACGCTGCAATTCAAGTATTGCTTCGACATAATTGTACGCTACAGGCAAGAAAATGGTATCGTGTAAATGAGGCTTAATTCGTAAGTACTAAATACCTAACCGTCATCAGCAATGCAGGTAGCTTTCTCTGCAGGCTTGGAATATCTGCTACATAGGTTCCTAGGCATTAAACCACTTTCGGTTTCTCTAAATATGTGGCCGACAGTTAATAGGCCCAATACTTAGATTTCACTTTCACGTGACGATATAGTTTTTACGTAACTTCGTTTTAATTTACGTTTATTATGTCGGCAATTGGAGTGGAAAGAATTCACAATAAATTTTAAGATGCTCCGTATCCTTTCTTTTTAGTAAAATGTTATGCATAATATTAATTTAATATAAAGCAAAGCAAAAAAGTATTTTCCAACCAGGTTACTGTTATTACGTTTGGTTTGAATAATTGGTGAGACGGTTGACAGTATGGAGGGTCATCTTAATGACGCTTGCGCCGCTTGTATCGTCAGTCACTGAACTGTGTGGTTAACCACTGCCTGACTCACTACTACTTACTCCTCTTGTTTGATACACGGTTAGGATAGAACCCACTTTTGTTTCAATGACCACGTTAGCAAATACTAATGGATAATTTACCATCTGTTGTCTTTAAAACTTGCCTGATATGTTGCACCTTTAAGCAACTTACATCGAAAACAAAAATAATTATTCTCATTGTTTTTTTCTATTTAATTACCAAAATATGTATTGACACCAACAAAATAAACACAGCTGGTGATCTGTTTACGTCGGTATGTATTCGTGTTGCCATCGACGTCAAATGGTTGAAAACTATTCCAACTTTCAAAATAAGCAATTTTTCAGGCCTGTCACAGTGTCGCGTGCTAATTAAATGTACGTCAAACGTCTGCTTCGGAATTATAAATGGGATTTTAGGTATTAATTTAAATTGAAAACAATTTTAGGCATTTTTCGTAGGTAATGACGTGTTGCGGTTAGTCGTTGTGTCTTTTTGTGGGTAATTTGAGGGACATTCACTTGACTACTTAGCTGTATTATTTTATAAATAAATCTGTATAGTATGAGTATAATTTTAAGGAAGAGACAAAATCATGGGAAGCAGGAGTTACATTGGACAAAATGCACCTTAAACTAAATTATCCAATAGTCATTTTACACAAGTATACCGGGTGTCCAGGAAACAATAGATAAGCTCTGAAGGGCTTATAGTAGAACTAAAGGCAAGCCTAAAAAATAATTGATAAAAAGTATACCCTTACACTGCTAGAAATATGGCGCTTTAAAAAAAAACTTCATATTATTTTGACTGTGTTCATATTTTTACTCGTAACGAGGTCAAATCACTTAATAACATCATTATTTCTGTGCTAAAATAATTAATATTAACCGCATCAATGAATAACTATCAAATAAAATAGCTAACTAAAGTATTTTTCTCAAAAAATAATGTTAAACTTTTGATTTGTGTAAAATTTCTGAAGAAATATTTTTGATGCGCAACTTTGAAAATATTAAACTAATGGTATTAGTGTGTAAAATGGGATAATTATTTAGTTCTAGCAAAATTATAAAAATACAATAAAACTAAAGAAATATGATTTTCAACTTTTCATTACAATAACGACATATTACATCTTTTTAACAACGTTATTAAATCAAGAATATTTTGAAATCATTGGCCACTGTTGCTTTGATATTATTTTTTTACACTAGAGCTGTTCAAAGTTTCACATCAAAAATATTTCTTTAGAAATTTTACACAAATCAAAAGTTTAACATTATTTTTTGAGAAAAATACTTTAGTTAGCTATTTTATTTGATAGTTATACATTGATGCGGTCAATATTAATTATTTTAGCACAGAAATAATGATGGTATTGAGTGATTTGACCACGTTACGAGTAAAAATATGAACACAGTCAAAAAAATATGAAGTTTTTTTTTTAAGCGCCATATTTCTAGCAGTGTAAGGGTTATACTTTTTATCAATTATTTTTTAGGCTTGCCTTTAGTTCTACTATTAGCCCTTCAGAGCTTATCCATTGTTTCCTGGACACCCGGTATATTAATTATAACATTTAGATATAAGCATTAATTCCTCTCTTTCTATTTAAGAGATACTAATTATTAAGAAACTATCATCTAACTACCTACTTATTTCAAGAACATATTGAAACTAAATTAAATATGTAAGTATATTTTTTATTTAAGCAATCAATACCGAAATACATTACTTAAAATTGCGGTTACCAGAATTCCAATTACATGAAAAACGAACATAACTCTTGCAAATTCTTAAATAATTAATGCTCGCAGTGGTCTCAAGTGTTAATGTATTATTAAGTGTCTTAGTTAGTCACTTATCGTTAAGGTAAGTTGTGCGTGTCGACTCTAAGTTATGTCGATCATTTCCGGTCCTACAAAATAAGTCCAACTTGCAACATGTATTTTGTTTTGTATAAACTTAACTCACGTACCTACCTACCAGTTGTTTATAATGTCACAGCCTTGAATATGAAGTGTGCTCATCTAATTGTTATTAAGATAAAAAAATGTGGGTGTATAATGATCATAGTATGATAATTTTGACGTCTTACTCGAGCAAACAGGAGGTATATGATATTGCTATTTTATTATTATTATTATTATTATTTATTTTTAGTTAGATAGATGTGTCATTTCGTTTTTTTTTTTATTAAAATATCTACGATTATTATTATTTTTCTACGAGAAACCAAGAACTAATGCCGTGCGTTGATGTCTTTTATAAGAAAAAGTTAAAGAGGTAATAAGTAATCACTTATGAATTAAATGATTCTATTGTGCCATTTCGATTTTTTAACTATTTACATAATGTTTTTAACTAATTACATCTTCTATTGTAATAAACCAACAAAATTACATTATAACCGTTCGTTTAAATGTATAATTAGCAGCCGTTAAGAGTGCTAAAAAACTTGTCACTACAATTTTTATCGTAAGAATCTCATGTACCCGTTAATGGTGCCTTGTTAAATACATTTTTATTTAATTATCGGCTTTTGTTGCTTACTTCGTGAGAAACTTTCGTAGATTGTTGTACCATCGATCATGTGTGTTATTTATTTCTAATAATGTTCTACAACCTAGTAAATAAATAATGACGGAAAATTTTAGCTTGATTGTATCGAATACGTACTAACAAAGCCAGTATTTTAATAATTATCCTGCAAAAAACTCAATGTTATATTTCTAATAAACAACCTAGACTAGGTAAAAATATGTATTAAATCTATATATTGTCTACAGACAGCAAAACAAACTTTTTTTTGGTGTAAAGTGCGACACACTAGCAGCTAGTGAATTAATCAGTATAACGCATAAAAACCCTATCTAATGTGATGCCGGAGTATTGTCATCTTTAGATAATTATAGTTTGGCCTCGGTGCTTGTAATTACTTCATCATTAATTTTTGCCATTGAATGCGACAAACTTCATACATAGTTAGCGGTAGAAATAGGTAGGACAGTGGTATGTACTGAACAAGTTGGGATTTGCATAAAATCCTATCAATAGTAAAAATACATTGCTTGCTAAGAAAGATATTGAGGTAAATTATAATCTTTTCTTTTTTCGTATCGGTTCGAATGCCACAATTTTTTCGTGCTAGTATTTTTAACCAGAGGTTTTTATCAAATAACGATCATGTCTCATGAGTAACAAGAAATGTCGAGGTTTTTTATTCTTGAACATTTATTCGATTCTTAAATACGTAGTTGAAACTTAGTCTCATATAGTGCAGGAAGTGATCCTAGTTGTTGAGATCAACTTTCACAACACCACTCAAGGCAAGAGCCACTACATTATAGGTAATGCTACTTTTTTGAACAGTCGGATAAATAAAAGGAAATCAGAATCTAGAAGTCTAGATTATTAGATTTACGTGGTATTGGTGGACATGAGGAAGGTTTTGGAATTTAAAAAAAAACGACTGGCTTTCCTTATTATGAACAAGTAGTGAATAAAATAACCAAAATAAAAATCCATTAAGAGTTACCCAAATGAATAAGCAGGAAAAAATATTATAAAAATAAAATGTGTATCGGTATTGAGTATTTTTATTTTATTTAGAACTTGTGACGACTTCATTAGGAATGATTTAATTTAAAAAATATATCTCAATGATTATGCAAAATTGAACCAAAATAGGTGATGTTGTTTGAAGTTAGCATACAAACCACATACAAACAGAAACAGATAGCTATGTTTATTTTTACTTTTTAACCATTGCCCAAACTCTTTCGATGTCTGCCTGTCATTTAACCTTTATGTTTCTTTGTTACAGTTATCCGAAGAGGTACAACGCAAGCAGGCTGAGTACCAGAAGTGTTTGGAGTCGTACAAACAAATGAGAACCAAGTTCGAGGAGAATTACCTTAAATGTAAGTGTAAGTGACTCCTCATGTTTACATAGATTAGCAGGAGAGCTTCCTACATTTGTTGATACACTACGTAGAAATGTTAAGATGACTGTGTATGACTGACTGAGGAAAATGGGATTTACCCTGTGTAGCGATTAGTAAAGCTTTTAGTTATTGGGTTTTTACTTTTTAGAGGAAATTATATACTTATTTTTTTTATGTGGTAAACTCTTTTTCTAATTACATGACATAAAGAAGGTGTCTAGTTAGAAGTGTATGTAGAAGTGTATAATTTGAACATCAATGCATTGGATTATTTAATTATATCAACAACGTACATTTTCATCATCTTACAATGTTGCATGGTTGCACAATATGTTTAACTGACGTGTTCTCTACAATTTTCAAGTCGCCAACTATTTGTTTACTGTCGTTAGGTAATTTGATAAGCATTGGACATAAATATAATGCTGTTTTAAAATTTGCTTAAATATATTCGTAGAATAAAATAATTCCTTATAACTATACTGATTCTTATAGGTACTACTTAAGAGTGGAAAAAAACCTTAAGGAAATACAAATTAACCTGATTCTTATTTAAATATAGAGCAGGAAAAAATCTATAACTCCGTGTTGCATTTACTGTCATCTCGCCTTATAGTTTAGGATCCCGCTATAGAACGACCTTCACCGAGCTGGTTAATGGATGAAAGATATTTTTTATCAAACAAACTATTATATGAATTACATTCTCCACAGGTCCAACAAGCCGAGGTGGTCGTAAGTTGGACGAGACCCGGGACAAGTACGGCAAGGCGTGTCGGAGGCTGCACCGAGCGCACAACGAGTACGTTCTGCTGCTAGCCGAGGCTACGGAGTGCGAACGCGCATTGCGGACCGCGGCGCTGCCAGCGCTGCTCGACCAGCAGCGGCGGCAGGGGGAAGCTGCCGTGTCGTCCTGGTGAGTGACAGAGACGGGTGTAGCTGGGGAAAGAGTAGAGGAGAGAGGATAGGCGACTAGACGTGCCTATAGTAGATTATTGCTGGTGAATGGCTGAGATTGAACAGAAAAAAAACAGGCAGCAGGCTATAATAGAATATTATGCAGGCCATGATAGAACATTATGCAGACCTTTTGTATTTGCCCACGAGTACCTAAAATAGGTGAAGCATGAGCGCCCTCAAGGCGAAATTAATTAAATTAAGGTCTATTATTATCAAGTCTTTAATAATATGTTTGCTTGTGAATTGGACCCACATTAGCCTGTAAGTCCAGGTTAAAATCTTAACAAGATGCGTTTAATGTATTTAAAACTTATATTCAGAATAGATTCATATAATAATGCAACGAAATAAATATAAACAAACACTTATTATTAATTTTGAAGTTATAGACACTGGAAAAAGAACGCGGGTCTCCGAGCATTACGCGACTGGGAATCGAACCCAGGACCTTTAGATAACCGGTCTAATGCTCTGACCATTAATAACTTTAAAATTAATAACTTAGCATTCTAAATGCAAAACTAAAAGTAAAATCTCAACACTTTTTATGTTTTACATATACTAGAAACAACAAATAGACAATATGGTTATTCAAGAGTCATTTATTTTATCTCATTTAACTATAAGTAACTACTAAACATACAAACGTACGTTGTAAACATAAGAAACGATTAGTATAGTATTATATTTTATATTATACAGCATGCTTATTTATAAAGGATATACACTATCAAAACGTCGATTCTCACGTAATTATTTTTAGCATCAATGAACGGTCATTACTGAGAAATGAAATAGCGGGTTCAAGGTGAAAAAAATAATGATAACAAGATCCGCTTCCAAGATCCCCTTCACAAACGTATAGTCCTTTCATTTTAATTGATTCAGATCGAGGGAAAGTCAGATAATTATTGAAAAGACAAGTAAACATATAATTTATTTTAACGACCTGGGAACAGGCACTAAAGCCAATAAAGTAAATCTTTTGAAAGTCTCCTCTCTTTATGTTTATATCTTCTTTTTCTTTGCACAAGTTTTATCCGTAATTCAATACCTATATTAATTTGCAGGAAGGGTATCCTATCGGAAGTAGTCCAAAGGTCCGACTTCGGGACAGACAAGTTTAGAGAAATCCAAAGCAAAGTCGAGTCAACTGTACAGAACCTCAAACCCCAAGAAGAATACAAAGAATTCTTAGATAAATACAAGTAAGATCTTTTACAAAAACATAGAAGCTACAAAAAGTATTTGCTAAAGAACACACAGTTATTTATCCATAAATATGTTTCAGGTCACCACCCTCAACTCCTATAGTATTTACGTTTGATGAAAGCCTAGTCGAGGATACGAGTGGTAAACTACAACCAAATATGCTGACCGTGGACAACCTAACTGTTGAATGGCTGAAGGAAAAGCTCACAGAGCTGGAGTCCTCGCTGCAAGAGAACAGAGAGAAGCAGACGCAGCTGCAGGGACCAGAGATAATTGGCAACGGCGTGTGTAAAAACAACAACACGGGGTTAACGAATGGAGTTAATGGTATCGATAGGTATGTATTCAAGAAGGATTGCTTACTCAACCTAACGCTATTAAAAAGGTATGAACCCCATTATACGACGGCCATAAGGACAACTCCAGGTTTTTAGTCGGTGCGACTCCGACATAAACATCTCCTTTCCCTGGAGGGGCGGGTATGCGTAGGCATTTTCCTGCATTAACAACTGAAGTACAAAAACTGTTGTATGGTTTACAGACATTCACCGCCACCGATACCAGTGACTACCTCGGAGCCTATAAAGCTGCTAGAGCTGCGTGTGTCGGAGAGGAAGTGCGCCAAGCAGGCGGAGATGATCCGCTCGGCGCTGGCGGAGCTGGGCTGCGAGGAGGCGCCCAGCGGCTGCCCCGACCTGTCCGCCGAGACCGTGGGCGTCGACAGCCTCGACGGCAGCTCGCCCGACCACCAGGTACTTATGAATTTTGCACATAATAGGAAGTTTTGTAACATTGGTAAAGAATTGGCAGGTTAATTGATGTCAGTAAAAGTATTATTTGTCTAATAATATGATAGTAAAATACAACGGTCATTAGGAACGCTCATCGCTCAGCTCGAAAGCGTCTATGGACGCGTTGCGGCTTCATCTCCACTCGATAATCCCCCCGAAGCCCTTGTTCCGGATATTCACGCGCCCCTTCCGCCGCAAGTCGGTCCCGTCGAGCCCCGCGCTGCCGCCGAAGACATTCCGCAGCAGCAGCGAAGGCAGAGACTCGGTAAAGGTCGTGTGGACGCTCCGCAGGAAGCGGATCCTAGTCCTCAAGCGACGCTTACGCAAACGTGTTGATGTTTATGTGCATTGCAGTGTTCACAGCCAAAGCGTTTTCCAAAGACGTTGTGTTGATAGTTGTAACAGTGTGGTGAGTCCCGCTAACCACAGATTTTGCTCCTCAATTTCACCGGCGCATGGACGAATTGCATGATTACGCGTTGTTACATCGTTACTGGAGTGGCATGTCTAATTTTAGCTGCACCTCACACGTCATCGTCGAGCACACGAACTTCGCGTTTGTGTAACTTCACAAATATAAAATTTAAAATAGCTCAGATACGTTCCGAAACTTCAGTTTCAAAATCAAGGTGAGAGCGCGATGCGACGTTCCAGAAATGTTTCCATGTTTACGCGGAGTGTTCGCTGGGAGTTTTGCGTCAAGACTGTGCTGCATCCTGTCGTAACTAATCCGTCCTTTCATAAAAAAAGATAATAAATCCTACGGGAATGTAAGCAATGGATCCGTTTTCGTTGTATATCACACATTCTGAGTTGCCGCCACCTATAGTAGTGCCACGGAGGAAGAAACGATTGAAGCAGCTTCAGCTCGAGTTGGAACAAGAAGCTGTATGTTAATGTGAAATACAAAACAGAATAACAGTTTGCCTTTAAATTAACAAATGTTTTGTACTTGCATGGAGTGTTCGATGTGATAATAACACAGTAAATTACAGAAATAAACTCTGATTAAGCTCTACCCACGTGCACTATAAGGATATGATGTACGAATGTGTTGCTGATTACCAAAACCAGCTTTTCACTTATAATATTCACGTTTTATATTTGTTCATCATTGGGTCCAGTTTGTAATCCGTCTCTTACATTCCAGGTAGCAGTGAGCGAGACAGAACGTACGCTAGTGGAGCAGGAGTGGTTCCACGGAGTGTTGCCCCGTGAGGAGGTGGTGAGGCTGCTGCGGGCTGATGGAGACTACCTCGTGAGAGAAACCACCAGGAATCATGCGAGACAACTCGTGCTATCAGTATGTTGGGGCCAACACAAGCATTTCATTGTCCAGACTACGCCTGAGGTAAAGATTAAGGATTTCTTTTGTCTCTCAATACAGAACCAATCAGTCAGTAAAAATCGTCGGTCAATCCTAAAAACAAAATCTACAGTAACTATTTTGTCGAACTAGAATTGTTTAACAAAAACATACATTTTCTTCTACTATTGTCTTGCTTATCTTCTTCTAAGCTAATTTAGACAAATTTAGAGTTACTGTTTCTATAACGGGTGTAAAAAGACCACTTCCGAAGCCTGAAACCATGTATTCTTGAGCCTCAATGGTAACTAAATTCACTAATAGTATACCCAGAAAACTCAATTTAAAAAAGTTATTAAGGGTTGTAAAGTGATATTCGCCGGTTGAGATCATCGTTTACACATGAACTGTTAGTTCAGGTGCGCTTTTTCACATTGTAAATGAAATAAAAACACTATTTAATTTGAAATCATCGCAAAATCTGATAGTATTTATGAAATTTTGACAAATTACAAAAAAAAAAAAATTCTAATGATAAAATAATTTTTTTTTGCTCAAAACCTAACCAGTATCCCTTCAGCAATGCCCAGTTTTTGTTTTCGGAAGCAGTTCTTTTACACCCTGTAAACTTAGCAATTCCACCTCTAGGGCCACTACCGCTTCGAGGGCGCGGCGTTCCCGTCGGTGGCGGAGCTGGTGGCGTGGCAGCGCACCAGCGGCGTGGCGGTGACCGCGCGCTCGGGGGCGCTGCTGCGGAGAGCCATCCCGCGCGAGACCTGGGAGCTCAACAACGACCACGTGCTGCTGCAGGATAAGATCGGACGGGTTAGTCACCAAGCTACAACCACAAAACATTAAACTTAATTTTGAATTTTTCTTTGAAAGGATTAATTTGAATTTCGAAAATGGGGGTTTTCATAGAAAAACATAAATGTTGCATAACTCAGAAATTATCAATTTTCGGACTTGTTATGATATGATTAATTGACTGCAAATTAGCTCTACTTTAACCCCTTAGAAGGAATGTATCGCATTACCAATCACCCTGTATATGAACTATAATGAAAGTTCTGATTGTTAAACCTGATAGGGCCTGACACAAGTAGCAAGGATCAGAAGCAGTCTTTTGAAATTGCAGCTTTGAATCATATAGATAGACTAACTAGTAAGACAACAAGATATTAATTTCTATCAATAAGCGGTTAAAATTTATCCCAGAGCTTTTGAAACGTTTTTATTTTATTGAGTTAAGCTAACAAGCAAGTACGTCACATGATTGTAAGTGATCACTGCCGCCGTATACATCCACAATCTTTGAGAAACTGGGAATTCCAATAAAATACTCTCTAAAACCAGTGTAATATCTAAAGGCTTTGCAAATCTCATATTTATTTTGTAAATAGGGTAACTTCGGTGACGTATACAAAGCGCGTCTCAAGACTACGGGCCAGGAGGTGGCGGTGAAGACTTGCAGAGTGGCGTTGCCTGAAGAACAGAAGCGAACCTTCCTGCAAGAGGGAAGGATTCTGAAGCAGTACCAACATCCTAACATTGTGAGGCTGATCGGTATCGCGGTGCAGAAGCAGCCGATCATGATTGTTATGGAGCTGGTGTCAGGTATGTGTATGCGATGAATATTTTTCTAATTATCTCTTAATTTCTGGGAAGAAAGAAGTAAAAGCTTAGGTAGAGTCTCTGCTGGATTGGCATTTGGTTACCCAGTCCTTTTCAATTGCATAAAATAATAGCTTAATTTCCTGATACATTACAGGGAAGTCAATACTGATACTTTTATTCAATTTATATTATGTTTTTTGTGCGGCTTTGTTCACAACCTTCTATTGAAACCCTGTCCGTAGTAGGCAGTTTGCTGATTTGCACAAAATTCTCAATTCTCTTAAAGGCAATGTATCCTCTTAAATACTTGCAGCTATCTATAAACTCTTGCCAGTGTGGCCCCTACTATAAAACCTCTACGAACTAACCCTGGACGACCTCTGTGGCGCAGCGGTAACTATACCGGACTGTAAAGCGGAAGGTCCCGGTTTCGATCCCCGGGTCGGACCAATTTCGTCAAAATGGTTTTTCGACATTGGCTCGTGTCTGGGTGTAACTAGGTTCTCCCCTAGTCCATTGTGTGGTACCTGTAACACAAGCGCTTATGCACTTACCATGGGGCCACATAATTGGAGTGTTAGTCTGGAGATGTATTTATAATTTATAACCCCGCCCGCAGGAGGCTCCCTGCTGACGTTCCTCCGCTCCCGCGCGTCTTCCCTCCCCGCGCGCTCGCTGCTCGCCATGTGCCGCGACGCCGCCGCCGGCATGCGCTACCTGGAGTCCAAGAACTGCATCCACCGCGACCTGGCCGCCAGGAACTGCCTCGTGGGCGACGACCACATCGTCAAGATCTCCGACTTCGGCATGTCGCGCGAGGAGGAGGAGTACATCGTGTCCGGCGGCATGAAGCAGATCCCGATCAAGTGGACCGCGCCCGAGGCGCTCAACTTTGGTATGAACTTCTTTTATTAGTATTATAAAAAAATTGTCATGAAATTTTAGTTGTTGTACCAATTTTTTACCTTTATAATACTAGATGACCCAGAAATCTGGTTATGCCATATTTAAAAAAAAATGTTAGGTGTGGAAAATCCTTATTACTTAGGGGTTTGAAAAATAAAAGATAGCCAATTCTCAGTTCTAATGAAAAAGAAAAATTGGTTAAAAACGGTATAGCCTTTTCGGAGGAGTACGGTAATTACATGTGATACAAGAGATTTATAAATAAGATGGATACCTACTATAAATATAAATTGATAGCTGTGAGAAGAAACCAAACTTCCTTTTACGGTTATTTTCGCCACTACTTCATACGAATACTACCAACAACACCTCACTCATTATGGTATTGAATGTGCAGGTAAATACACGTCCCTGTGCGACGTGTGGTCCTACGGCGTGCTGACGTGGGAGATCTTCTCGAAGGGAGACACGCCCTACGCGGGGATGAGCAACTCGCGCGCACGGGAGAAGATCGACGCAGGTTAGATATGACACTCGTTTATGCATAGGACTTTAAAGTGAATATTATTTTGTTAACTGTGGGTGACAACAACTAGAAATAAATATACATTGTGTTGGTATCTACAGAATATTTAAATTAAAGCCATAATGAATTTGTCAATAAAAATAGTGAGTTTTCAGTATTCGAAAGATGGCTTTTGCTTTTGATTTCAATCTATATTTTTTAATGAAAGTTATTGAACATAACACAATCAAATGAGTCAAATACTTACTAAATAGTGCAACATTTCTCTAGGTTACCGAATGCCGGCTCCAGATGGCTGCCCCGAAGACGTGTACGCGTTAATGTTACGTTGTTGGGAGTACGAGCCCGAGAAGAGGCCCCACTTCCACCAGATATACACCATCATCGATTCCATATACAACCGGTAACCGACCTTAATAACTAGGTTATACAGTTCATAATCGTATGAAAAAGTTCTGCCTACGGTGAACAGTTAAAAATGAACATTATGACCTTAAGCTTAGAGCTGAGTTTGTAATGGTTTGGTACAGAAGCAGCATAATTTTCAATCATTTGGCAGTACGCTTATGATAAATATATTTAGTAAAATCGTACGATGTCTTCACTGTAAATAAAGTGTTGATCTCTTTGGAAATGTTATTCAAAATTTAGTCATTTTTTTGTAATAAACTAGGCATCGAATTACTGTAAATAAGTTTAAGAAAGTGTCCATTAAGTTTTGTATTGTAACTTCAAGTATTTTAACTATGTATTGGATTTAAGTACAATGTATTTTAGTTTAAGATTTTAGATATATTGTGATATTTTTGTGTTATGGTACTATGCATGCATTTCTTGTTTCAATATAATAAAACGAATATAAGTTAACTTACACATGATATTTTATGTAATAATTTTAAATGTCTGTTTTGAAGAAAGAATGCAAAGTATGTGATCGTTTGTGCTTCCATATAAAATAACTTACGTATTTTCATATAAGTATCAATGTTTATTATATCTTGCCTATTTTATAAAGATGTCGTATTTTGGATGGAAATATGTTATGAAAGATTGTAACGCAAAGTGAGATATTTTAGTTGTTGACTTAGATAAATAAATAATAGATTAGTATACAAATATGGACTGTAAATTTTTTCATATTAATAAAGTGCCAGATAATTCAAATAAAGATGTAACCGTTTTATTATTTAAAAGTAACTCAATGCTCCGGAAAAATCCAAAGTTAAAAAAAACCTTTCTACAACGTAGATAAACCGTAAATGATTAATGTAAAAATTCTTTTATTTAAATAATTGTTTTTTATTATAAAACATATTTACACCTTATAAATATCTACAAATACAACTTGATCAGTTCGTCACTAACCGCCGAGGGCGTTAGTGTGCCCAAATCTGTGAACAACAGAGTTATATACGCCGGTGGGGTATAATCTACTAATGGATGCTGTTCACTAAGGTTCTTCCCCGACTTGATGACTGAAGATAGGTATTTGAACTCGCTGGGGACATCCTGCTGGTTCAGGGGATAGATTCTGGAGAACTTGAAGCTTTCGGTGAGAACGTATACCGGCTTCTTTAGTTCGAGAGCGGCCATCGCTATGCCGTATGTGCCGATCTGTAACAAAGTCAACATTTTAGCATTGCCAACATAAAAATATTTCTTCCATCGAATCTGGACTATTTTTTCATTACGGGGTTGGCTTTATGGCCAATGATTTGATGCCTTTTGTAAAGCCATTAAACGGCTGTAATACCAGCCAGTCGTGCACTTCAGTAACAAAACTTTTATGGGAAACAAATACTTACTCAAGTTCAAGTTCGAAAGACAAAGTAGTTTATAAATAACTAGCTTTTACCCGCGCGGCTTCGCACGCCTTAAATTTGGAGTAAAACTGATTTCCCTGTACTATGTTATTATACATATAAACCTTCCTCTTGAATCACTCTATCTATAAAAAAAAACCGCTTCAAAATCCGCTGCATAGTTTTAAAGATTTAAGCATACAAAGGGACATAGGGACATAGGGACAGAAAAAGCGACTTTGTTTTATACTATGTAGTGATATAACTCATTTTTCCTTTTGAGGGCATTAGCTGATTAGACATAAGTACCTATTAATAGTTGATGAAATACCACAGTATGAAAATACCACATTCCTATCGTTTTCATTTTCGATAACAACTGAACCGCAACTGTATGTTTGCAACTATGAATATCGCAAATTTCACCTAAACCTGTTTAGTTTCTGTTTGTGAAGATTAGAACATCCTCAATGTCATTTGTACATACAGCCATCCTCAAAAATGTTTGTATTTCTATAATAAAAAACACATACATATCCTGGCATTTAGTGATTAAAACCAGAACTTAGAGCTGACATCTGGAAATACTAAATCAAAAATTTAAAAGAGTTCACGATTCTTTTGAGAAATGTTAAAATATGAATGGCAATAACAGTAAACTAAAATTATATCTGTCAGGAAATAGAGGTCTTTTCCTCAGTCCGTCTTTACCTTACATAACAACACCTACCTTGTTAATGATCCCGCCGCTCTCCGTGACGCCCTCAGCGCCGAACATCACTATATCCACCTGCTCCATGATGGCTGCGGCGCTCGCGTCCAGGATCAGAGTGGCTTCCACGCCGCCGCGTAGTAACTCAGAGTGCATCTTAACACTGCGATGTGACAATGAAATTGTTAGTGAGATCCTATTAATATAAAAAACGTGGAAGTTTGTGAGTATGGATGTAAGGATGTTTGTTACTCTTCCACGTAAAAACTACTGGACAGATTTGGATGAAACTTTACAGTAATATAGGTTATACATCAGAATAACACATAGGGTACTTTTTACCGCGGGAAAACTTCTCATTCCCACGGGAAAACGACTTCCACGCGCACGGAATCGCGGGCGGCCACTAGTGGAGATATAAATGAAGAAAACTTCTCAAATTTGAAAATTAAATGGGATTGGAAACAACTAAAGAATATTGCTGACTGTTATAGTAAAGAAAGTATATTGGTTAAGATTTTTTAAAATTTAAAAATAGCTAAAATCCATGGTCTTTGCCCCAATCATCCCAAATTTCATGCATAAGAAATATATGTAGACCACTAGGCAAGTATATAATTATTGTTTATAATGCTAAATACAGCGGACCCCCGGTAATCCGGCCCCTGTCTAATCCGGCACCCCCTATAATCCGACACGATTGAGCATGTAAAATGAAGTTTGATTTGAAGTTCAGAGTATGTTTTAAATATATAAAATGTACATATGTATTAGAAGAATAATTAATTAAAGGATAAATCGGTTTTTGGAACATCACTAGTGCCAATGGACAACCCTAGTTGGCGTCGCTTCACAGAGGAATTCTAAGATGGCGTCTTATATGTGTCGTTACGTAGCGTGTGTTTAAAAATCCAAATTAAATTTGTTTCAGTATGTAGAATCTTATTAATTGATTTGTAATTTTTCGGATTACAAGGTACTATTTTGTACAAAAATGTCTGGACTACAGGGGGTCTTCGGCAGTACCCTATAATCCGACAAATTCGATAGTCCGACACTGCCTTGCAAAGCGTTTGTTGAATTACCGGGGGTCCGCTGTAATGTTACTTACCCACTATTATCAGGGGACGACATTGTGACATACACTTTAAATCTCTTATTTGCTTTAGCTGCTTCCAACATAGCTTGTAGAATTACTCTGGATCTTGAATGAGTTAATATTTTCTATAAAAGATATCAAAACAATTAATTAACCATACACTAAATAGTATAAACTAGTAAGTAGTTTAAAGTAAACTTACACATCCGTCTCTAATAAATGGCAGTGCTTGTGTGGCAACTTTCCCTCGGGCTTCTAGCAATGTGTTCAAAAATGTGTTGCCTCTTTGTAACATAATTTGTTCGCATTCTTCAAAAGACTTCAACAAAAATATTATCATTAGTAGGATTCAAGTTGTAAGTATTGTAAAAGTATATTTTCAGTGTAAAATGTTCATGTTTTGTTTCTTACCTTAACATCTAGTTTAGCAAAGGTAATGAATCTCTTAAAGAGTTCACATCCCGATGAGATAGCTGCCACTGGCTGATCACAATTTCTCATTGCATCCACAGCCAGCTGCAGATTTAGATCCAGTTCCTGCACTGTGCCCACTAAAATTTTCATTTGAATTAAATTAAATACTGATTACTCATTAAAACTCTGTCTAAAAACCTTAAAATAAGACCCTTACCTTTATAATTTTCTATGACCGTAAGTAGTGTTTTGATAGCCGCTACACCAGCTGAAACATCTTCCTCCTCTCTGAGGATTTTCAAGAAGATTTCTTGAACTTCTAAAAAGATAATTATGAAATATTTATTATCACTATAAACTGGTTTTATACAAAAATGTATTGCGAAACAAAACATTGCAGTACCTTCTTTCTTCATCTTCTGATCGCTTTTTCAAACGTTTTATTAAAAAAATAGAGTTCAATCACTAAATTGTAAAATAATAGATAAAATCTATTGATTCTTTTGTTGTACTTAATTTATGTTTTTCAAATTCACTTTTCTAACCTATAACCAAAATAGTAAACTTGCAAAGTTGGCAGCTATCAATTTTAAGTCAACGTCAAACTGTTTTTTTTTTTTCAATTTCTTCTTAAGCTATAGAATAGAATAGAAATTCTTTATTGCACTACTTGAAAGAGAAAACAAGTCATACAGAAAAGAAAAGAAGCACAAATGGCGGTTTTATCGCTTGGAGCGATTAAACCTATGCTATGTAAATTTTAGCTATGTATATTTTAGCTATGATATTGAAATTAATTTTATTCATATTGCGTTGCGTCGTCTCACACCGGCGGAATTCTGAATCTGAAAATTGGTCAGTTCAGGTAGAATTTGTGAGTACCTAACGGTGAGTGCCCACGGTGTGCTAAAATAGTCACACAATATCAAAGTTTTCATTGGTTATTGGTTATAGTTTCGCACATCATGGAATAGGAATATCTAAACTACGTTTCTCACGAAATGAGTAGCCCTAGACCTAAATTAACGCGCTTGCGAATATTATAGGAATTACATAATGAAAGAACTAGGAGAAAACCAAGTTACACCCAGACATGGTCCGATCTCGAGAAGACATTTAACTTTGCCCAGTCGAGAATCGAACTCGGGACCTATCGCTTTACCAATCCGGTATATTTTTATACCACTCTGCCACAGTACTAAATATACTAAAGTCCTGTCTAAAGTAACCGCTTACTTATCTTATATTTTAACTGTAAAAATCTAATGTCACAACTAAATCACTCAGCAGGTACCCCCATTACTACTACCTAGGTACTCTTCATAATAAATGAAGTGCTCAATAAATTGTATACTTACCACATATTTAATTATCTATTAGTACCTAAAAATGTGGCGTCTTCAGCTCTGTATTCCATGTTCCTTGTCTAGGAATTTCAGAACGCTAAATAATTTTAAGCCCATCACTGCGATATAAAATGTATCAATTCAAAAGAAAATCAATTGTTACAATCCGTCGATGAACTAGCAAAGGACAAGGTTTAAGTTATATTTGCGAGGGAAAGTCACGGCCATTGACGACCATCGCTCCACCTGTAGTGGCTAGGGCATTAGCAATCTTACGTGTTGTTGGATAAGACGTGCGCTGCTATACACGTTAACAACACGATATTTACAAAGTGGCGTGTATGGACGGAAGTGCCCGACACTTGAAAACATCATCGTATAGTTTAACAGCAACAGTGTACCAGTCATGGGCAATTCGGCGTCTGTCAAACTGGAGAAGAGGAAGTGGCAGTAAGTTATTATTTTTAAGTTAAAGGTGCATTGTAGGTAAAGGTTTTTTTTGGCGGGTATTTGATTGTAGCAATACAAACAAAGTTTATCTTAGTTAAGTACGGTCGTTAAAATAGATGAATGCATAAGACATAAGGCAAGCTTACTGAATAGTTAGGTATGTTATGTAGCAATGATAAGTTACAGAATTGAATTTCGAATCACCATTTAAATATTTATATTTTCTGTCTAGGCAATGTAACTGAGTTGCATACACAGTTACATAATTTATTCTCATTGTACCTACGACATTAGAAAATCTTGTTTGTTTACATAGTGCGTTTATAAATAAAATCATTGATAGATATTGGTACCTACTTAGGTAACTTTTAACCATTAACATTGCACGGTTTAATATCGAAGTAAGAAAATAATTACGAAATGAAAATATGATGCAATGTAAACATACCTCTAATTCATAGCTGATTAGCTTCATTTTTATATGGGTAGGGTAAACCAACAGGGCGGTGCCCCATAAATTTAGTCTATCTATAGTGGAAAATTTACGATTTACGTTTATTTACAATGTGCAATAAACAAATTACGTACCAAAAGCTAATCTTTTCCTTGAAAATTGTAAGATAGGTACCGCATTGCTTCAAAACAATAGATATTTCAAACGACATATTCATACAAAAACAGTAAATCGCGTACAGCCACTGATGATCATAACACCTTAATGGAAGACATCAACAAGTCTCAAATTGCATCATAATCGGTACAGTCGCTTCATCGTACGACGTGACAGACAGTTCTGCAACCTGCAACACTATGAATACGCGGATAAGAATGACCACTTACTTAGACGTTTATTAATATTTAACTAGCTCGTTTTCCTATTCACAATAACTATTTATTTATTTGTTGTCAACTCCAATGAATAATTAAGACAGAAGCTAGAAAGAAAACCTACCTCTAGTTGTATAGAATGGGGCCAATTCCTTATTGATTGATTGACACTGACAATTTCCCTTTCCAAATTCGACATCATTTTTTTTATTATCGTTAGCAGCTGACTGGTAGATAATATCCACGAGCATTTAAGTAGGCCTTTGTATAATTGTCGTTAATTAAAAATAATAATAATAGAAAATGCACTTAGTAATTGAAACACATTCCATTTTAGTGGACATCGTACCTGTCTTCAATTACCCTAGTATTAAGAATTACGCGTGTTCTTAATGTGTGTGATTATTATGAAAGTAAAAGTAGTCTGTTGTATAAATGCTATTTGGGTAAAGAACACAGTTTCTCGGTGAATATTGTTTCGTTGAAATTTAATAAGACTTAATACTGACGTGATACGATCTAAATGTTTCAACACACGAGGAGCTGTATATTTTTTTGTTTTTAAACATAATTTGAATCAGTAGGTATATGTAGGTATTACTATATACACGATTTTTAACAAGGTACCAGTCATATGAATTATTTTTAGCATATTAAAAACCATAGCTTTCAGCTTCTTAACAATAAAATTACTTTATAATGTTGTGGCATTTTGTAGCTTTACATATTAGTGTACCTAATTATCGAGAACAATTGTAGGTAAATAATTGGGTCCCAAGGTCTCCGGCTGTCCACTAAATACTGCATTTTTTCCCCGAAAGATAAATTACCTGTAGTTCTATCTAATTAGTTACAAACTACCTTGTGTTTTTTATTCTCTGTACAGTCATCTGTGTTTCTTATGACCTCGTAACACTAATTCCAACTAAGTTATCAAAAAAACATCTAGATTTCGACGATTAGATTCTTTTTTAGAGATAAATATTACAAGTGTATCGAATGTTATTCAATAAAAGTATCATGCTAATCGCTTATTGAAAGTCTTTTCATGTTTTATTGTATCTATAAAGTTTGTGTTGATACAGAAAAGTAATATACCTAATGTGTTGTTGATAAGCGAATCAGTTAGCTATATGAATCATATTTTTATTTCGTAAATGGATTTGTTAAAAACATGTGAGTAATAATAGTACCTTCGTACTTAAGAACTTGATGCAGGAAATAATTCCAGTAACTTTAATGAACATGTATGCTCTAAAAATACTCCATTAATACAGTATGAGAGGTTGTTCCTCGGTGTGTGAGGTCACATCATGACTTGTGCAGCCTTCGCTCGCTGGATATTGTGCAAAGATATATTACTTACTGCCAAATTGCTCTTGTTTTAAGGACAATTTAGTACATGGATATCGTTATATTCAATATTATTTACAAATGAACCATTTTATTTAGAGGTTTAGGTTCCTGTGCTACGCTTGCTACTACGCATGTGCTCCCATTTTGCTACAACCTGCTACGACATCTATGGTTTCCGGGAATGCTTAGCATAGAGAATCAAATCCGTTTTTCAATTGAAATAGCTTCACATATCATGAGCGATTCATGTCAATTAGTTTCTGTGATTGAATCGCTTTCAGTTGAGAGAGTTGCGTCCACGCACCAGATTCACGAGCTAGTTTCTTACTGCTCGAAACACTAATTTTGCGAATCTCGTATGTTACGTGACGCATTTACTTTGTAGTTTGTAGTATGATTCGCAAAAAAAGTGATCAGACGAGTTATTTCTGAAATTCGCAATGGTAATAACAATGCGTTAATTATGCTTACACATGGCGTTTTTGGGTGGTAGTAATGAGTTAGAGCTGATCTTATATCTATGGTAACAATAAAAGATCATTTTTTTTCTTTGGCTATTTATGATGACCTTCTCATTCATTATGTACCTATTCATCGTCTTAAACATTAAATCTTAGGTCTTCAATAGATCACATTTTAAGTGTCAATAATACCTACAGTCAGTTAACGGCTTTAATCATAATCTTTTTATACTTACGTTATTAAAATTCAGTTATTAATAAACGTGTAAAAAAACAAGAAATATAAATAGGGGCTTAAAGTTATCACAAAGTTGTTAATTAATTGATTCAATTTAATAGTAATTTTACACAACAATGTTAAATACGTAACTACGTTTAAAAAAACTAATTGCTTACTAGAAAAAAATAACAAACATATACTAACTATTGTGAACAGTATGCGTTCTGCTAGGTTTTGTAACTGTTATATTTTCTCAAGGTAACTTTACTTTATCTTTAGTCCCTGGTTGACTTATAACTACTTATAAGTGTAGTGTAGAGTTTATGCTATGCTTCGCTGGTACATCCTTTTAAAAATTGATGGTGTTTTCCTATAGTGCAATGTGTAACAAGTCGGCATTCATATACCTATAGATTGTATCTCTGTGAGTATTGTACACAAAACAATTCTGCAACGAGCATTATCTCTTCAAAATATACATTTTGAACAATTAAGAAATTATAAATAACAGCGAAAGAAGATAACGCATTACTGAAACGCTTATATTTTTACCTATCCTGTTACTCATCTTAATTACTTTCCTTCTTTTAATTTTTACTTAGTTCTGTTACTTAACCGGATTTAATCGTGTAAAGCTTGTTGCTTACATTGATCTCTGAGATAATAGTAATTAGAAACACGTAGATAAGACGGTAGATCATGACACTTGCATGAATCTAGCTTGTGAAGTGCAGACCAAGGGCGAGTGGGTGCATTCTCTGTGGATACCTACCGGGTAGGTATACCGTTAAGGTGAGATAAGGGATGTACTCGGAGTATCAAATCATCTTTCTAATCCTAATAGTGTGGGTACGAGAAGATGCTTTCTATGCTGTTTGTATATTTATGTATCGGCTTATAAACCAGAAATTGTTTTGTGTTGTTTTATATAAAACACATTATGAAGGTTTCATAACATTAAAAAAATTGTCCAACAATAAAGTGGTCAATTAATCAAGTGTATGTTGTTTTCGCATGTACAATTCTAGATTAAATTTATTCCATGTTCCAAGTTTTACCTGTATCTGTTGAGCCGTTTTGGCGTGTTCACCTGCAGTTAAATAGCGTGTCCCACGTTTTTGTATACCAAATTGTATCCAAATCTGTTTAACAATAATATTTTTAGGGAGTAAAATAGTCACGGTTAAATCATGGCAAAGTTAGTAGATATTAAAACGAAAGTTTATTCCATATTGAACCTACATGTGTGGACGTAGCTTTGTTTTAAATGAACAAAAAGAGATATTTATTTTTAATTCTATAGACAAGAATTAAACATGCTTTTTTTAGTAAAATTCATTTAGAGAATGATGAACTTCTATAGGAGGTCAGCATTATCGCGATATCACACTGCGCGCACGCAAGTGTGCGCAACGCCTTTTATTGCTAATCTACTGACATTCTTTATTATTTATCATATTGTAGAGTTAAGTTATAAAATAAATAAAAAATAATACGGTATATTTCTAAATACTTAAGTCTTGTAAATAAAATAAATATACTGCCAATTATTAAATTACTTAAAGTAAACCGGCAGAAATCACTTTACTGTTTTATGATAGTGGTGTGACCAAAAGTCGTCGGAATTTTATTCAATAATAAACGATAAATCGAGTATTTATCTTTAACACACTTCGTCCCATCCTTCAGTCGTCATTGAAACACAACCGAGACCTCAGCCTCCACAAAAGATGGCTCTCAGTTAATTTAGTAATTTAATAATAAATAATTCACTATAATAATTGATGTTAATATTTTTATATAAAATTGACGTTCATATTTTTTTGAAAAATAATCGTCTCGCTTAATTTTTTATAATCTGTGATATTTTGATCTCTTTTTTTTGGAAATGGAATACTTAACGCGTAAAGTGAAGTCCAACGGTCAGTTTGACAGAAGTCAAATAAATGGCGCGTTGGGGGCCAACATCCGAGGGTGAGTTTTAGGATTTCGGGAGAATTTCCACATTGTTGTTCAAAAATAAACACTTGTTGATTGTGTTATCAGTTTCTTAAATTAGTGACAATGATTTGTAGTGCAGTGCTTAGTGCATTTAAACACGGAAATTTCCTATCGGTTTACAAAAAAAAGAAGAACAACAACTCTAGGGTTAGAGTTTCATGTTATTTTCCTTTTTGCAGAGACGAAGTTTAAAACAAAATGTCCTTCTCTAACACCCTTTGTACCCAAAACTAAAAGGTTAATAAAATACCATTTTCTTGTCATGAAAGAAGGAATCTTTGCCTTATAGATTAGTTGGTTGTCATTTTTTAGTATGAATAATGTAAGTGTAGTTTCAATTAAATTTTAATTTACCTACTCGTAGTAACCATCGATCGATTTGTGTCGTGTATGGTAGTGTATCTAAATTTGACTTTGAACTATGTAGGGTATAGAGTGTAGAACTAGGCCATGTTAATGTTAGGTCATCCCCTATCACCGCAGGCTGCGTGTCGCTATCATTTTCCCACCGTATTGCGGGTCAGTGTCCCAGCGCCATCTGTTATCTGCGCGCGGCGACCGCAACGCGGTGAGTTTCCGCGATAGCGCTGAAAACTTTCCTATTTCCCAGGAGCGAAGGCGCGGTGAGTCCGGCGCCCCCCGCGCGCGCGGACAAAAGTGGCGCGCCCGGCGCCGGCTGCCGTCAGTTGCACGGAGCGTCCGTCGTGAAGTACACGCAAGACATGGAGCGCGATCGACTGGGACTGTGGGGCATCGGCGACGGCACGCCCAAGGGCCGGCTGTCGGGGCTCGACCACCTGAAGCAGCCCAGCCTCAACAAGGTACGTGGTCGACGCCGCGCCGGAAGTATTAGCGGATTGTGTCACTCGCATGCCGCGCTCAACGAGCATTCTACGCCGCCGCCGGTCAGCTGATGATTAGCTGGGAAGCGCTTTGTTTGTTTTGAAATTTATAGGCCACAGTTTCATTGACTATGCACTCTATTTAATGTTTTAACGTGAATTTGAAAAGTATTTACACAGTTACAATGATTATGGCAATGAAGGAAATTAGAAGAATCTTATAACTTGTTTATTCAATTTATATCGACTTCCGCACTTCAAACTATCAACCATCCAAAGCACATCGATGTTCTAAAGTATCGACTTTAGTCGTACTCTTTACTAAGTTTGCTGTTGCTCTAGTTGCTCGTTCTTGTGCTAAATTAGTCTTATGCTAAAACTAGCACAAACATTACTTCTATAATTAGTTACAAAACATGAAAAAACTCTCCACGATATTACTTAACTTTACAACATCCAACATATAAGTTAATACTTATTTCATAAGGGACCGTTAATTAAATGATTTGTCGGTAAATTAACATCAGGTACAAAGGTGAGCATAATGTACCTAACAGTGTCCACCGATAATGAAGAATTCTAATCAATATCAAACACAGAATATCATTAACTCTTTTGATGCAATAATTTTATGTCTTCGGTAAAAGATCATCAAGTCATCAAGCAGCTAAAACAATGAAAATAGCGTATTTTTATTTGCTTACCAATGCTCATAAAACGACGCGTGATCTAGATAAGCTTAATGTTTAGTCAATAGGTAACACACGAGCTACACTAAGTTATAAAGATTCACTCTTTATTTATGTAGAGCTGTTTCGTAACAGAATTCATGAAATCTTGTATTACGTCGCTTGATTATTCATGAGCGAGCAGTGACTATACGTCTGATTCATGTTATTCCGATGTGTAAGTACTTGGAGTCAAAGGGTGGTGTAGGGGCTGAAATTAACCCCCTGGTTCCGCACCCCTGCCATAATGCCCAAGCAAACATATTATATCAACTACCTCTATAAATGTTTTTCGTAATATTACACATTTTCACTCACGTTCTATTTGATGTTTTTTAAATAAAAACACTAAAAAAACTTGATGTACTAGGTGTGTACTAGTCACGATTACACCATAATATCGCAGAGTACACAGTTTTGCTTGATTATTATTAAAAACTGTCAATTCATGCTCGACTCATATTTTCCTGGTCATAGTATCGGGTTTATTCATATATTTTTTACTATATATATACGTGGCTCAGTGTTTTAAATGATAAAAAAAACGAAACAGTTATATGCTCAAATTTAGTATCTATTATCACCAAAAATTATGGTAGTGTTTATCACAGGTTCTGCAAAAACAGGTACAGTGACGTTTGTTGGGTGTGTCTCTGTGTCATTAATCATACGTAATGAGTAGTTTCAAGTAGCTGATGCTATGTCTCCCGCGTTGCTAAATGTTACTTTCATTGCTCGCAACCTGTCCTTGTTCTAAGTATTGATTAACAATAACTTACCTATTGGTAAAACACGCTTTCGATTTAAATGACAGCTTGCTAGAGTAATATGTATGTTGGTATACAAATTGTTACATATAAAGCCATATCGTGCTTCATTTATTAATTTACATTTAAATTATGTAATAGAACATTATCAAGACCTATAGGTACATGTTGTATAGAAAAAGTTTTATATAAAAAAATCGTTGTAGTTTTGTAGGTCAAGTTTCGCCATTATAGCGGGTAATTGCGAGTGGTTGCCCGGTGATAAACAAGTACTTAGAATAATTACATTGTCAGGTGTTTACAAGTAGTACAGGGGCGAAAGCTTAGATATACACGCACTTGAATCTTAAATCGATCAGGTGACATTTTTTTTCTTAAGTCATATTGCCTTAGGCATTACTTAATTGGTTTTATATCAAGCCAGCAACCAAGTTGAAGGTAGTTTGCAATATCCGGAACTTGGAGCTTCCGGTAATTAAAAATCGGAACCGTACCACATGAGTAAAGAAACTGAACAGAGACAAAGCTTCTAAAGAGCTAGCAAAATTTATACCTATTTTGGTAGGGTTGGCACAATTGAATAAATTAAAAAATATAAATGTACTTTTTTTTCAAATTTTTTATTAAAATAGGTTTTTTTTTTACAAATTACATACTCTAAATATTTTTTTTTATTACTTTTGGTTTTTAATAATTTGTTGTGTCTTTTAATCGAATGATAAATTCTAAATCTAATATAAAGTTTTTTCAAATAAACCAATGGGAAACACTCACATGGCATATGAAATGTACAATCTTGCAAACGTGCTAATATTTCATTACCAATATTAACATTTTTAATATGAAGATCAAAATATTCGCGAAATTTTTGCTCAAGCAATTCAACAAATTCAATAAAATTGTCAGGAGGTATTATCAAAAAACCTGATTTCACACTACCTTCATTAAAGTCCTTATAATGGCAAAAAAAAGAATCTTTTCCTATATTTTTAAATACTTTTTAAAAACTAAAACAAAAGTATTACTACGTATTATGTGAGAAACTCGAAAACAAAAACAAAACATGCACAACGTTCGAGCGTCGCGTCACGCCTGCACGCCCTGAGATTGACCACTGGCTGATCTAGTTTGAAGCGGTTTCGGCTCATACGTGACAAGCGGCCAGTGGTCACGCACACACACGCGTTGCACTTGTAGTGATGTACCTGTCACAGCGCATTCGTATGTAGCTTTGTCTCTGTTCAGTTTCTTTACTCATGTGACCGTACCTCATGACGCATTGATTACGAAAATGTTGAGTGAACCAGGTGAAATAATAATAAACAGAATACTGAAAGTTAGTTTCTAATTGTAAACGTAACTGTACGCGATACTTTCAAAAAAGATGCTGCATGCAAAAACTACGTAACTTTCAAAATTCAATAACTTACGATGAACAAAAGAAATGTATTTGTAAAGAGAAGGCAATATTTTCCTTGTGCTCTGAATCGCATATATTGGAAAAATGTAATCAGTCACGTCACACAAACAGCAGATTTGTCCGACCCTTCTTGATTTTGCCGAATTACGGAGCTTTGTTTGGTTCGAAATGGTTTTGGAAATGTCTGAAAGTATTTTTATCAAATAATAAATGCATTATCATAAATAAAAAATCTTGCATAAAAGTTGTCTCCTATTTTATACCTACTAAGTTTTACAATGCTATGTTTGTTCTTATTACCTGCGATATGGTTAATTCAAATAAAAACTTAAGTAGCACATATTTTTATTAAAATGTTTGTTTCAACCACCCACCGCACGTGGTTTACCTCAATTCAGAAATTCATTATAACAACAGCAATGTTCACTGATAACTTTATCAAACCAATGTTTTGTTTCGTATCATAATTATATTTATAGAAATAAGGAATTCTTCACACAGAAATATTCGTTTATTTTTTTCATACTTAAGTAACTCTTTGTTATACCTACTTATTTTCCTTATCATCATTGTTTTTTATACCAAAAAAAACCTTTTATTATTGTATAATTTAGAGCTTCCATTATTTAATTTTATTTCTACAAATTGAGTACCTTTGTACACCTTTGAACGTAGTTCGAGAGTCTTGAAAGCATCTTGACGTTTGTTTGAATAAATGTGTCGTTAAAAGAAGGTAACAGAAGCGTTTACTACTTGAAGGTAATAGGTTTTCGCAGAGCCAACACTCAGTGCTAAGAGCCTTATTCCCGCGACCTGGAAACCTATAAGGCTCACATGCAAACATTTACCTGTAGGATTAGCAACCATGGCAACCAGTGGGGGCTCCAACTGTTTCACTATTTATTGTCTAGGTGTTAGTTCGATAGGATATCTGTTAGCAGACAAAGGCTTGCGATGTCCGCCAATTCGGGTGTAACCTTTGTTCGGAACTCAGGTGTTTCTGTGCGATAAGGTCGGATAAAGTTAACTTCCGGGCTTAAAAGTTATTTGTACTATAAAAATCGGTCGTGCAACCTTTGATAGCAATATTGTGTGCTAATGACAATTTGTAGAGTCACCTTGTTGGCAGTATGTAGGTCTTGAGAAGTGGTTACTAGAATCGAGGTCGGTATTGTAATCTGGAAGTTTCCTAACTTGTTATCATGTCCTGGTAGAAATTATCATGTTTTGGTAATTGATATATATTGTTTACATCCTTACCAAGGGCAATTAAAACTTAAGGAATATTTGGTGATTTTAATGCCAACGTTCGAGATAGCAATTTTGGTCATGTTGCATTGTTATGTTTATGAATGTAAGTACCCTCTGCATTATTTGGGGATTTAAAATAAGTGACCTTAAACCTAACCTTTTAAAGGTCTTCAGTGTTGTCAAATGTGTCGTGATATATCGGTCAATTTGCGACCTCGAATAGACGTTTGTGGGTCGTTACACCTGTGTGTATGAGAGTTTGCCGCGGGCTTGTCACGGCAAGCCTCCAAAACTCTCGATTGATTGTGTCGACACTGCTCTAAGGCATTTACGTCTAATGTAAAGTCAAGAAGATTTTTTTTTCTAGAATTGGTTTACCTTTTATCTCCAAAAACGTCGGCTTACATTCTTCGCCCTTCATTTCTTTGCATAGATCAAAGGTTTTGGATCAAGATTAAATTTCAATGAATTTGAGTAACCCAACTCGTCAAAAAACGTATACTATTTTCACCAAACGTCACCAAATTCTTAAGTTGCTTGTTTAAAGTTTATCACTTTGGCTAATAGTTGCTCCCGACGTGTATAGAACCGTAATTAGCTTAACTACTTACCGAACAGAGTTTTGCTTGTCATGGCTTAATTAGATTAAGTGATAGAGATCTCAACATTTTGCTCTTTCAATTTAAGTATATCAATAAAGTATGCAACTTGTAATGAGTAAGCAATATGATTGATATTTGCCGTTTAATTAGAGGATCAAAAGCTGAGTAGTTCTGTTGTGTTATAGTTTATGATAGTTGTCCCTATTTCTCACTCCGAGACGTAAAATAAATAAATGTGTTCTTAGTGTATCGATCCAGGTCATTGTGTTGTGTGTGGCTTTAGTCCCGTTGAATTTATAATATCAGTGTCCAGCCGCGACACTGCACCGGTGACCGCACTCCCTTACTGCAGTGGCCAGTTACCCTTACTCGCCGTAGTGCGAAGATTTATGTAACAATCTGGAAGAGTTATGGCCGAAATCGGAACGCGGCATTAGCGTTAAGTGTGTATTCGATTTGAGAACTAATGTGTTTAGTGTTAAAGCCTGTAATGGTGTGGAGTTGATGCGATAAGGAGAATGGCAAGAGATTGGTGGCAGTTGACCCCGCGCCGGGAGATGACTGGTGTGCCCGAGAGCCTGGCTGCGATTGACTCGATGGTAACCAGCTAGTTATACTACATAGAGCTAGATACATACGTTATCTTTATCTATGCTTTTTAAACTCATTACGATAGTGGTAAATACTTAAGTACTCGTAAACGTTTTATATCGCTTTGAAGTTCAAACACATTGTCATTGATATTTCAGTTTAAGTAGGTACTGTGGTTGCAAATAATACCCACTTTCCTGTATGTTTTTGAACATTAATCATCGTTTATGTCATTGGGGAAAAGGAAATTGCTATCAAAGTTATCACTTATCACTTTCCTGAACGAGTAAATTTCCTTGTGCTGTGCACTTACAAATTAAGTAGATTGATTAACGATTGTTATAGATATTTTAAGACTATTTTTTGTAGGTATCGGAAAAATAGCAAAACATTGTTAACTGAAAAGCGCGTTTCTGGGAGTATTTACATAGTTCCGATACAAACTTTATTTAAAGAGTTCGGGATTTGTTTGTCTAAAAAGTAATTGTAGACATAGTTTATTTTAAAAAAGGTTTATTTTAGTTTACTATTGTTAAAGTACCTACAGTAAATTTTCTCCAAAAACTAAATAAGTTTTTTTTGCTTTTTTGATTTCTTGCTATAACGTAGAAACGCTAAAACAGTATATTTTTCTTCACATAGTATTAAATACCTTCACCTTCCGCATCTGTTTGTATGTTTGTTCGCTTACTCAGCCAAAACCACACAGCAGATTTGATACAGTTTTCAACATTTTTTTAATACTATTCTCGAAAATAACTACGTTAAAAACAACCGACTTCAAAACTAAAAAGTTAAAAATAATTAAGATTTAATATAATTTAAATACTGCCTATTATTTAAACGTGCTATTTACTAATAGGTTTGAAGTCGGTGCCAAAAAACATTATAATATTATAATCACTTAATTTAATACGAGCAAATTAATGCAATGAAATTCCTACTTCAAAGATATTTAACAGGTAATTGAGAACCTCCTCCTTTTTTGGAAGTCGGTTAAAAAGGTTCTTAATCTCTATTCATACGAAACAAATGACTTTATAAGTAACGTAATACATGTTTTGTACTCCTTTAAAATTCACCCATGTCAAGCCTGATCGGATCACTACTTACTAGTGTGTATTGTAATGTTCTATTCCTGATGTAACGATGCATGTCATAGATAAGTGGAGAGCTAGGTTCAGTGAGAAGGTCGTTGGCGGTCACCTTGGCTAGGTCACGACGCAGACGAGGGTCCGACTGGTGATTACCTCCCTTACACCTGATACCATCTCTAGAAATAATGCTTTCTAATAAAGATATACCGTTTTCATTTTTACTATGGTACCTTTGTGCCTATTTTTTGGCCGATTATCATGGAGTTTTTTTTAAGTTGTTTTTGTTGTTGTTGTTGTTGTCTTGCTATAAGTTTTTTGACCATTCCGAAATGAACAGTCCAAAAAAGAACTGATGTATAGGCAACGCAGTTTAAATAAGTTAGATTATAAAAAAGTAAAATATATCAATTTATATTTTATATGTTGAAGTGCCACTTAGCGCGAGTGTAATCAATTCCGGCTGAGGAAAATGCGTCACCTACGTACTTCCAGTTCTAATGCGAGGCAGCAGCCTTTTGTGAATAAGACGTCACACAGCCTTTTGTATCCTCTATAATGTTACAAACTTTTTTCTTTTTTGAGCGATAAAATCGTTAGAAATTCGCTTGAAATAATTCTATTTCAATTTAAATACAACTTAACAACGTCATGAATTCTGGATTGTTTGATTCAATGAAAACTCAATAAACTGGGACTCGAGAGGAAGTTTCATTGGTAATAAAGTGTTCAGGATGCCGTGTAATTTGTCTACCTGCGAACGTTAAAGCGCCCTGCTCGAGTTAACTGCCTTTAAAACAATAGCTATGGAGATGAGATTTTCGTGAAAACCCCTATTAATCTTACTCGTATTCCTTGAGTTCTAATTTAAATGAACACATTCTGCGGTTTAACTTAACAACTCTGCTCAACCATATTTTATCGCTTGATATAAGTAGCAACGAAATCGAAAATAATCTGAAACAATTTGAATAGACACCAATCCCATATTAATTAAGAAACTTTCAATGAATATAATTTAGCAAGAATCTTTCAGAAAATTAAGATTTGCATAATTATTCTCTGACGCAAAACACAAAACTCAGTTTCACCTTAATTAAAATCTCTCAACAGTTTTTCTCCACCTGTTTCTCAAACTCCCGTATATGTCCAGGGCTTGGCGTTCTCGATCAAGGAGCGCCAGATGCTGGGCATCCACGGGCTGCTGCCGCCCGCGGTGAAGACGCAGCGGGAGCAGCTGGACCACTGCAAGATGATGGTGGACCGCTACGAGGATCCGCTCAACAAGTACATGTACCTCATCGGACTGCTGGTCAGTTGGGCTCTGTGTTGAAGCAGGGGTTTATTGACATTTATTGCGATTGATATAGAGAGAGTTAGGTATACCTAAATATTATGCTGAACTTCTAAAAGTGACGCATCATTCTTGATTTGAATCATGATTTTAGGTATAAGTATTAGCAGACTTATTATCCTACTAATATTGGATGGATTTATGGATGTATGGATGTTTGTTACTCTTTCACGTAAAGACTACTGGATGGATTTTGATGAAACTTTGCAGTAATATAGGTTATACACCAGAATAACACATAGGGTACTTTTTACCGCGGGAAAACATCTCATACCCACGGGACACCGACTTCCAAGCGAACGGAGTCGCGGGCGGCCACTAGTATAAAATATTGTAAATATCTCCTTGTTGTCATGGTAATCCATATTGAAACTTATATTTCCTTAATAACTATAATAGCTACATCCTTCTGTCAGGACCGCAACGAGCACCTCTTCTACAGCCTCATGGGCGAGTACGTGCAGGACCTGATGCCCCTGGTCTACACCCCCGTAGTGGGGCTGGCGTGCCAGAAGTACGGCCTCATCTACCGCCGCCCCCGGGGCATGTTCATCACCATCAACGACAAGGGGCATGTGTACGACGTGCTTAGCAACTGGTCAGTTTTGATTTGTGTATTTAAGTAAGGTTTGGGTGTGAAGCTTGCAATTGGCTAGCTATTAGGTATGGCCTGAGGTTGAAAAGCGGTAGTTTGATAATTATGGGAAATAATAGTGTGGTTTATGAGTTCAGAACAAGTTTTTTTCTTGTGTTGCGTATTGTAGTAAAATATCTTTTTTTAATCTGTCTCAGATTATATTTTGAAAATGTTGCTGGGCGGTGAAAGGCCTCAACTGCTATTATTATTGTTATTTTATGCAAAACAATGTCTTAATAATCAAGAACAACTCCCACTTTATCATAATAAAGAGTTTATTACGTTATGAGTAATCAATTCATAAAACAGCTAATGAACACGATCTGGCCTACATTGACATTATCATAAACTAAACATTAACTCACATATGATCACATAGGTAGACGTTAGGTACCAACTTAGGTAAACTAATTTAATCGGCATAGCCTTAAAAGGACCAAGAGTAATTTGAATGATAAATTATTGGCATTATCCGCGCAAGGTTACATTGTAATTAAGTCTAAACGCAATTATTATGAAAGGTACCCGTCAGATTTTGTAATAACTTACCAAAAAGTAATAAGGAACTTCGATGTATGACTTCTGTTATAATTTAAAACATCTAATTTCCGGCGACACATCCGTTCACAGGCCCTTCGAATTAGATCATACATGCAGTAGTTAACATGATAAATTACAAAAACCATAATTAATTTATCAATTTAAGTACCTATAGCAAAATAATTACAATCATAAAACTTTTAAAGGTCAATCTCGGTAATTAATAAATTTATGACCAAGCATTGCATCAATCACATTTTATTATATTTCATTAAATAATTAGACGTTTTCATTCATATCATAAACAATTTTAACTGACTTTAGCCATTTTTTGGATTTTTAAATGTTACGAATGCAGTATACCTAGGTAAAATTAATAAGAGTTCATGTCTCAAAGTGTGTGCGTTGTAATATTATAATTATTTTCTTTCAAAAGCTAATTAATGAGATAAGGTTATCTTAACAAGTTTATCTTTGGATCGATATATCCAACCATGTTATTGATGAAAACTCTAAAATAATAAAGTACTAACCAACTAAATCATTAAGAAAAGTAGACGATAAACGCTTAACACTCTTAACATTTGTTATGGGTTTTTTTTAACATCTATATGTGTTTTTCTTATTTAGGCCACTGATCTCAATCTTCTTATCTTATTTGCATCTACCTCAATCGATAGTATTCCAATTGACAAAATAACTTATAAAATCCAGAAATCCCAATACACCGCTAAAAATATAAAAAAATATTAGTTACCTAAGGGCCGGTTTTTCAATAGTCAGATAAATTTTATCTGACAGAAAATCAGTATGTTTTCGTTGCACGTCGAACATAAATACTTGACATATGTATGAAGTGACAATGAAAACATACCTCTTATCAGTCAGTTAGCATTTATCTGACTATTCACTATTCAGCCCTAACTAGTGTTGCGCCACTAGGCCGGAGACGGACGTGCGCGCGATCGTGGTGACGGACGGCGAGCGCATCCTGGGCCTGGGCGACCTGGGCGCGCACGGGATGGGCATCCCCGTGGGCAAGCTGGCGCTGTACACCGCGCTGGCCGGCGTCAAGCCGCACCAGACGCTGCCCATCACTATTGGTAAGACGGGCGGGAGGTATGGGCTTTTGATGGCAGCAGTCGAGGAACTTTGTAGCTTGATAGTCTCATCCGTATGAACTGTTGTAGTTTCGACGCTAATTTCTACGCTTTTAACTACACAACCCAAGGCGAAACCTTAATATTTTCGATTCTGAATGTTCGTTGTAAACATTAATGCTGGCTTACCAAATTCACGGAATATCAAAAATGTCAAAAGTCTCAGGCACAGGATCAAGCCCAGTCTCGCCAGTCTGTTCAATCTACTCTGCCCATAGTCCACACTTCGTGCAAGCCTATTTCCTTACTACCCTACACTTTCCTCTATACCTTCTCTTATTCCAGACGTGGGCACCAACAACCAGGAGCTGCTGGACGACCCGCTGTACGTGGGGCTGCGCCAGCGCCGCGTGACCGGCGCCGACTACGACGAGCTCGTCGAGGAGTTCATGCAGGCGGTCGTGAGGAGGTTCGGACAGAACTGCCTCATTCAGTTCGAGGACTTCGGGAACGCCAACGCGTTCAGGCTGCTCGAGAAGTACAGGGGCAGGTCGGTAGCAGGGGTTGTTGATTGTTTAGGTGATTTTATGAAGAGATAGAGGGACTATTGAGAGTTGTAATTAGATTATAAAGATGATGAAATACTTCATTCATTCTTGTATCGACTTTTTCCCATGTGAATAGACTCATCTCTTCAAAGAGATTCTTCTTCACGGCTCCCGAGTAGGCTACATTCTTTAGCATTTTTCTTCGTCATCAGCCAAAAATTATCTCCAGTAATTCCGTTATCGCCGTCGCTCAAGACGGACCTACATCCTCACCCTCACACTAGTATAAACCACGTGGCATTATCGTCAAAGAATGCTTGTTGTGTAGATACTGCACGTTCAACGACGACATCCAGGGCACGGCGGCGGTGGCGGTGGCGGGGCTGCTGGCGTCGCTGCGGCTCACCGGCAAGAAGCTCGCCGACAACACGCTCGTGTTCCTGGGCGCCGGGGAGGTGCGTATATACAGGGTTATTGGTAATTAGCGCATCACCTCTTGCAGGTGGCTTCCTTACATCAATCCCAATAACATTTGTTCTACGACTTTTTGCAATACTTAATAATTAACACAAAAACAATTTTGCGCGCTCTGTTATTTGTTACTCTGTGTTTTGTAAGAGACTACACCCCCCCCATCGCCCTCGCGCCTGCCACGCTCGTTGCGTGCGCGTAGACTATTTGACCGTTCAGAGGCATCTAATAAATTTGTATGGAAAAACTTATTTTTTTTTAATATTAATTTTATTCAGTCGTTGGTTAAATGTTGTTGGGATCGATGTAAAAAAGCTGCCTACAAGAGGTGATGCGCTAATTAAAAATAACCCTGTATAGTGCAGGAGGTGTAGGCTGAGCTTTAGATTAGTGCCAGTGTATACAGTGTAGGTGAGACGTCAGACCTCGAGCGTACAAGCGTTCGTTGCTTGGTGCAAACTGATTTATTCCGCTTTTTGGCTACCCCCGCGTGACGCATCATAGTGGACGTTCAGCGACCATCTTATAGCAAACTCGTCATCAGTATCTGTATTCGTATGTAATGAACACAACTAGGCGACTTTAAATACTGACAGCAGGCCACTATCCAACAAGAACCATGTCAGAGGCCCAAAAAAACGGTTCCCAAGAAACTGTGTTACTTGATGAATATGTGCTGCAAAGTGCAAATTCCTCACACGAAAGAAGAAGAAGAACTGTCAGTAGTCCTGGCACAACCCCATTCTATCTCAACCCTGCATATCCCTGGTGTAGTGTATAGTACATATTGGTGTATAGTAGTATAGTATGTATTGGTATATAGTAGTATAGTATGTATTGGTTGGTGCAGGCGGCGCTGGGCATCGCGGCGCTGTGCGTGATGGCGATGGTGCAGGAGGGCGCCAGCGACGCCGACGCCCGCCAGCGGATCTGGATGGTGGACTCCAAGGTAGACAATACTGTTTACTTCAATTAATGATAAGTCAGCTTATTTCGATTGCATAATCTTGACACAGCAATTTCATTGATTAAAAGTCAGCTTATTTCGGTTGCATAATTTTGACACAGCAATGACATTGATTCGCTTCTTTCTGATGCCTTCTTTTTTTCAACGGATTGGGTAAAAACGTGTAAAAGAGGAAATTGAGGTGATTTTCTTGATATTTATATATTTTTTTCTTTTATTTTAACTGTTATTATGAAGAGGTCTGTTTTTTTACCTACGAGAACCCTGTTTATAATTACGGTCTTTCAAGACCGTTTAAAAATGTGTGCATCTGGATTGAGGGCCCATTTTTTTAATTATTGCGAAACGAAATAACACTTACAGGGGAATTAGTTAAAATTTCGTAAAACTTAAAGCAAACATTCTTAAATTTCTTAAACATGAAACAAAACCGTTATGATCAAATAACTTGGGCCCTCAATCCTGAGGCCTGCATAAAGTGGCATAGCCTTAATCTCAGAAAGTACTAAACCCAGGATAATAATGTTTATTGGAGAATTTGGTTAAGATTTTCTTAAGTAAATTAAGAAATTCCTAAATCTTTAGAATGCAATAATACAGATTTTTGGCAAATTACCCTGGGCCCTCAATTTATTAATATTTGCCCTGAGGAATCAGCAAAACAAACTTATCTAAAGAAAAAAATTAACGTGATTAATAATTATATTAAAGCTCATTATTTAGATAAATTAGTTAAAAAGAAAAAACGACATAAAAGTGAATTGTTAAAAAGTAAATAAAATCCGAATTGTCCTAAAACTTCTGAACTGAGGGCCCAACGTTTTCGACAGTATTGACTAGGTTAAGCGTTCTACGCTATCGCACATTAGGCTAATAATTTTAACTATTTTTTAATTAAAATGCAACAAATAGACCTTTCTTCTAAATGCCATACTTTAAGAGAAAATTGGTTAACAATTTTTTCTAGGAGAAAATGATGTAGGGTGACCATACTGTTCGACTTATGTTGTATAAGCAAGTTTTCGAAGTGCTCTTGAAGTGTTTTGTAAAGCGCAGATGGAAAATTATATAATTATTTACGATTAGCTGTGCTGTGCCCAACCTACGTAACGTGAAAAAAATAAAATAAAAAATGTATCGCTAATCAATAAAATGTTAGACGTAATGAAATTAACACAAGTAATATAAAATAAAACAAACAAATAGACCAGTAGTATGTAATATAATGAGTATATCAGATCATTGTACTTATGGACTATATATCTGTACCATCAGAGAAACATACAACTATAGATTAAAAATACAATTTACTTGCAAATTCAATGCCCTGATGAGCATAAAACAATAATAAAAAAAAGCTATTGTCCCGCCAAAATCTTTATTCTTCAAAATTAGACTCAGCTAAAACATATGAAAGAGTGTGTACATAAATAGGTTGTTCTCTACTATTGTAAAATCTAAGCATTAAATCGTCATAACAGATCATGTGGCCGTTCACAAAACCATGCCCCTTGTAATGACCAAGACCAACCGCGGGGACAAATTCAGTAACACCTAATAATTTAAAACATTTTCCTTTTACATTGATTGTTTCGGGTATGTCTTTTAAATTAACTTTATCTGTTCCGTTCAAATCAAATGAGATAAAATTAGAGAGTTCGTAATTTGAATTTGCTTGATTTTTACATGACACACAGGTGTTATTTTCATCCGCAATACAAATTGCATCTTCTAGGCTGGAAATTCCAAAAATTTTTATCATATCGATATTCGTCGGCAAAAGAATCACTTTACGGGAGATCACATTTGACTTACATAAGTAGTTTAAACACAGTTTTGAGAAAACTGCGCTGAACATAGAATTTGATAATACGTTTTCAAATATAAAGGTAGAATTACAAGCGCAATCAATATTTACAACGTTGCTCTCTTGTATTTTATTAAAATGTTCAAGTGCTATATGAGACCTCATTTCATGAAGGTCGTGATGTGATGATCGGCTGTCAGATAAATTTTGTATGTATTTTGCAATTAAAACATTTTTGAGCAAATCAATACTCTTTTTGATGCTTTGGTTTGTTTTGTATCCTAAAGACAAAAGGAAAAACACAGAATCTAGGGCACACGTGTTCATCAATTTAATTTGATTTTCATCTTTACAGATAGAATTACATAAGTTACCATTTATCAGAAACTTGACAACATTTTTTTCTACTCCTGAGTTGGCTACTTCAACATTCTGTCCTCTCCAATTCTCGCTAAAAGAAGGTTCGTCAGAAAAAATCGACTCTTTAGGAAACCTTTGATGACTTTTATATTTAGGAAGTTTTGCTGTTTTGGCTTGTAAACGATTTTTACTTTTTCTCTTTCTGGAAATTTTCGGTATCGTTATTCTTTTGTTAGTTACGTCTTGACCTTAATCGCTTAAAGCGATTTTTATTTCTCCATCTAAATTTTCCAAATGAATTTTTATAAATTGGTCAATTCTGTGTCTTGAAATTTTTGTTTTAAATATGAGTTTCTTTAAAGTTTTAAAGTAACTTTCTACCGCCGTTGAAGATGGAGCTTTATTTTGTGAATTGAAAAAGGGACACAATAAATTTGACCACAACGGCAGCTTATACAATAACCTTTTTAATGTAGATAAAAAGGGGGGATAATAATATGAGTTTGCATTATTCTCTATCATGTTTTTTTTATTAGAATCAACTAAGTGGTCAAACCAAGTTATTAATTCAATGCTTTCGGTTATATCCAATTCATCATCTTCCACATTTTTATTTTCGAAAATATCTTTTATATCATCTGCTGCTGCTGTAGTATTAGTCCCATCATCAATCACATCGGTAAATGAATCAAGGTGTGTTTTAGCTTCAGTAGTTTTGGCTTTTGCAGATATATCACTATCGTTGTATTGCCCTAAACATACTTTCACAATGTCTTCAATTATCTGTTTTGCAACATCGTACTCTTCGCATTTCTTAATCATCAATATGCAGCGTATATAAAAATATTTTATACGATTTTCTAACCCATCTTTGAAACACGACAATGTATGCAGTCTTTTTATGAAGTGGCTATTGTCAAGCCTAATGAAAGTAGCAGGTAAAGTTGCCGTTTTTCCCTCCAACACAGCAAATACATGGTGAATATAGTCTTTTGTACTATTATGCGATGTAAAAGCCAGAGTGATAGCGGATAGCAAAGCCGAGGAATCGTCAGTGATTGTCTCGTGGGGCACGTTAGCTACACTATTTGCCCATTCTTTTAACCAACTTGAAATTGACGTTGCTTTGTGAGAATCTGTTACCATTTGAAGGACAGGAACAGATTTTAATTTTTGATTATCAGTAATGAGTCCAGCGTACAAAAATAGTGTTTTAGTCAGTCGGGTGCCATCAGGTAGATATATTGTTTCGCAAAAAGAGCCTGTTGCGTCAACTGTAAGGGTGACTTTGTCGAATTTCTTATAATACAAATTATAGTATTCAACTTCTTTATTCGTCCAATAATAGATATGAAAATGGGGATGAAAATGAATATCACGGATAGTGTCTACGTAATCTGAAGTTTTGGCCATAATCATTAGCGATGTTAACGGATTAGCATCAAACAATTCTTCAATTTTGGCCTCTGATTTGATTTGTCGTAAAGCGGAAATGGTCGGCAAAACAGGTGGGTCAATGTTCTCATGGTCTTCAGTAATAAGCTTTGAAGCCATTTCATGGCGAACCCAAATTGCTGGTTTGAATTTTAATTTTTTAGCAATTTGTTTTCTTGTGTACGGTGTTAGTTTTGATTTAGTTATAGCTTTATGTTTGATCGATTTTTGTATGTTCTGTATGCTACACAGTAATGTCTGTATTTTTTCAGTGTTTTTTAAAGTTGATATTTCAATCTGGGCAGAGCATTGACGACAATGACCTTTTAATTTAATATAATCCTTCTGAATTTTACTTTTTTTCAAAATCCACGTACATCGCAATTTAGAATTTTGCCATATTTTTTGTTTAATCATGTCAGACCATTTATACTTTGGTAAAGTTTGACATTTTCGAAATGAATTGTCTTTTCTTTTCTTACACGCCGTTATAGGTGTAATTTTTTTAAAATCATGTATATCTATATCAATCGAAAATATTTTACTCTGACCACTTGATTTAGTTTTGGCATCTTTAGAAACAGTAATAGTTGGGGTCGAATTTAGTGAGCTGCGACTCGCACTCAGTGATATATCCTCTGATACAATAATAGTACCATCGTCTGCCGACATGTCGTCTATCGTTTGATCTTCTATTTGTATGACGTCATCACGATCATAAGCTACAGAATTTTTGCAATATTTTTTAAACGACATGAACAATGCTATTGGTGTCATTTTGGCACCTAGTTCTTCGGCCATAACGGTAAAGATGGGGTCATTATATTTAACATTAGGTTTATGTAAATTTTGAGCATATTTTTTGAATAATTTACTTTGTGTTTTCTTATCTACTTGCGGTTTTCTACCTTTCTTAGCCATAGTTTCTCTTTCTGTAAAGTAGTAAAAATATAAAAAATATTGATACTCAACATGTTCCTAAAATATTGCACGCAATAAAATTAACACCCTGTATATACAAAACAAAAAGAAAATACATATTATGATGCTAAACTAATTCATAAATTAAAATTAAAATGTATTAATTAATACAGGTAAGTAAGGCAGGCTGTAGGTATTCGATTATAAAAAGACCGTTTTTTAATTGCAGCTAGCTATATTAGATTTATAACAAAATAATAAAGATCCCAAATATTAATTAAAACTCTAATTTCTCTAAAACTCAGTAACAAGCCATAATTCCTGATGATGAATCAGAAACAACATACATAATTTAAATAGGTACAAGATATGTTATTCTTTAACTAATATAGACAATATCAAAGTGGTGTAGGTACTTACATCAATATCACAAAACGGAAACACTGATAATAATAATATTAGCTGCACTTTTTAATTATTGCACACAAAACGTAATCGCTTCCGACGGTTCAAGCAACAACTATTTGCTGAAATAGCATCTATGAGGGTACATGGTGATTACAGAGTCTCAAAAAAGTAAAAAAATCATATCTACCCTACATCATTTTCTCCTAGAAAAAATTGTTAACCAATTTTCTTTTAAAGTATGGCATTTAGAAGAAAGGTCTATTTGTTGCATTTTAATTAAAAAATAGTTAAAATTATTAGCCTAATGTGCGATAGCGTAGAACGCTTAACCTAGTCAATACTGTCGAAAACGTTGGGCCCTCAGTTCAGAAGTTTTAGGACAATTCGGATTTTATTTACTTTTTAACAATTCATTTTTGTGTCGTTTTTTCTTTTTAACTAATTTATCTAAATAATGAGCTTTAATATAATTATTAATCATGTTAATTTTTTTCTTTAGATAAGTTTGTTTTGCTGATTCCTCAGGGCAAATATTAATAAATTGAGGGCCCAGGGTAATTTGCCAAAAATCTGTATTATTGCATTCTAAAGATTTAGGAATTTCTTAATTTACTTAAGAAAATCTTAACTAAATTCTCCAATAAACATTATTATCCTGGGTTTAGTACTTTCTGAGATTTAGGCTATGCCACTTTATGCAGGCCTCAGGATTGAGGGCCCAAGTTATTTGATCATAACGGTTTTGTTTCATGTTTAAGAAATTTAAGAATGTTTGCTTTAAGTTTTACGAAATTTCAACTAATTCCCCTGTAAGTGTTATTTCGTTTCGCAATAATTAAAAAAAATGGGCCCTCAATCCAGATGCACATGTTTAAAACTACCAGATAAAGAGTTCTAAATGCGAAGTCCCATTACTGTATTTATTTCTTCCCAATTAAAAAATAAATGCGTACAAGTGTCTAAACTTGCCTACTACTTAATGATCGAAACAAAGATAGATATAAACTACATACAAACTGTATGCTTACTATTTCAGTTCTCTAACTAAGGGCCGGTTTTTCAATAGTCAGATAAATTCTATTTGACAGAAAATCAGTATGTTTTTGTTGCACGTCGAACATTAATACTTGACATATGTATGAAGTGACAATGAAAACATACCTCTTATCAGTCAGTTAGCATTCATCTGACTATTGAAAAACCGGCCCTAAGTGGTATAATATCCCGCAGGGTCTGATCGTGAAGGACCGTCCGTCCGGCGGCGTGTCCTCGCACAAGGCCAAGTTTGCGCGCGCGCACGCGCCCGTGGACTCGCTGGAGGCCGTCATCGACGCCGCCAAGCCCAATGTACTTATTGGTACGTTTACTGGAATACTTTATTAAATAATCGTTATTAGGATTTGTTATTATAAATATGAGGACCTGTTATTTATAACAGAAACCCGAAAATTTTATGGAATATGTTGAACAAAAAAGGCCGTGGGTTAAAATGTGAAACGTCTATATCATGCGAATCGCCTACAGTGTTAAAGATTTAAAAAAATCATAGTGATTTCACTTAAAGTTTAAAAAGAAACGACTGAAAATATACGCTAATAATCACACTAAACTAATGTTTCTACTATGAATTGTTTGTAGTTATCAAAATCAGACAATACAGTCTAATCCATTACGATTCGGTTTTCTGACATACATACTACCTGTGTATGGTAATGGTAACGATTTTGAAGACGTTCCACCTCAATAACATCTCACAAATGGTCACAACTGTTTACCCCCTCCACACAGGCGCGTCGGCGACCCGCGGCGCGTTCTCGCCCGCGATCCTGCAGAAGATGGCGAAACTGAACGACAAGCCGGTGGTGTTCGCGCTGTCCAACCCCACCACCAAGGCCGAGTGCACCGCCGAGGAGGCCTACGCCAACACCGAGGTAAGGGACTATAGGATTTATGTGAAGAAAATGCAGAGAAATTAAAAAGACGAGAATAAATATTGTGGATGCAAGTGGGTACCTGCGACTTCGTCTGCGAAAAGAGCTTTTCCCGTGGGAATGAGACCTATTTGAGTTTTGTTTCTTTCACATTCTCTTTTTGTAAATAAATGACAATCATTAATATGGCCAATTGGCAAGTATTGCATATTTTAACACATTTTGCTTTTATTATTGCCTAAATATTTATTTATTTATTGACTATTCTTCTACTTTATTATTAATATTTTATGCTTTGTGTTCAACACTTAATACTTAGATATATTTAAAACCAAACCTTACAAAAAAGTGAACTGAAACTCAAATCAAAATACTTAAAAGTATCATTAACATGTTATTGGCATTGACACACATTTCTCCGTACTCTATATTTACCCGGCTATGGTTGCCCGTGACGTGTGCTACGACGCTACGAGCTACAATGTATCATGCTACGACGAGCCCTAATTAACATGTATTTTAGGCATTATTGCAACCTTGTACTCTGTAACTTAATACCGCTGACTTCAATTGAAACACTTACAACTTTGTTAAAAATGTTTGTTATTTTAAAACTCTCGCGCTTTTTATTTATAACTTTTTGATGACTTCGGGTCTTATACGCGGTTATTTTGTGTTTAGATACATTAATTATATGTACCTGTATTTTCCAACGTATCGACCGAGTTCGCGGGCAGACTGGAGTGTTGATAATTTCTCCCGTTTCTAGATGTCCTTGTGATTACTTGAGATTACTTGAGTGACTTAACAGTCGGATTAAACTTTTGCGCACTCAGTATACCGAAAACCTACGCACACTGATACATACCTACACGGGTCCTCGCATCACCATCCTAGGTGTTTAACATCAGAAGCCACATTACTCATAAAGCGAGCCAATGACCTTTGCGACCCCGAACATCTTGAAAAAGAACTCAAATACGTACGGCGAGTTCTTGAGAAAAATGGTTACAAGACACCGAGTAAGGATACAAGTCGGAGAAATAAAGAAAAATCACCTGAGGTGAGTCGTCTAACGGCTTTCTTACCGTACATTAAAGGAGTGACGGATAAAATTAGAACAGTATTAAAACATTACTCCATTAAGACTGTATACATACCGTCCTCAAAAGTCGCAAATCTTCTACGAACACCAAAGGACACCACTTTATACCAGACGCTGGCTATCTACAAGATTGACTGCAGTTGTGGGAGCTCATACATCGGACAAATGAAACGCACAATAGCAGAACGTGTTATAAGGAGCACATAGCAGCAGTCAAAAATCGTCATAGCGGGCATCGCAGATCATCTGCTGAATTCTGGACCCAATCACTGGATTGAGTTGGCCACCCCAAAGATCCTCTCCACCGATCGGCATTACTATCTAAGAGTAGTTCGTCAAGCCATCGAGATCAAAAAGCACAAAAATAATTTTAACCGTGAAGATGGATACAAGTTGTCTTCAAAAAATGTCGTCAGACCGACCCGTGGATACTGTGAGTGTTGTGTGTCGTATGCAAATAACGGACCGCTCGCCATCCGTAGGTAGTTTGTAAAAACTATTAACAAACGCAGCAACAAATTATCAACACTCCAGTCTGCCCGCGACCACGATCGATGTGACTCGGTCGAAACGTCGGGAAATACAGGTACTTACATATAATTAATGTATCTAAATACAAAATGACCGCGTATAAGACCCGAAGTCATCAAAAAGTTAAAAATGTTTATGTTTAGAGAATTTACTCACTAGATTCAATTTGTTCCATATGAAAAATGTTTAATGTAATACAGTTGTTTCATACTGACAAGTTTTAATGAGTTACAAAATGTATGGACGTATTAATAAGACGTTAACGTTTCACATGAAACGCTCAGAAGTAATTACGAAAGGAAACAAGCAAATTGTCTTCAATGCCTTATTATTCACATTTACAATGTAATTATTAAATCCTTCAGTAACAACAAACTTAACAAAAATCAGTCGTAACTAACAAAACGACAAGAACCAAACCGTCCGCTTAGAAATATATGAAAAACAAATCTGCACGAACAAGCGATTAAACCAATAGAATGAGTAAAATGAATGATTGAATGTGAACGATTTAAAAAGAGAGTGACAGCCAACCATAAGACTCACTCCAAGCATGTTTACCAATGTGATATCAAAGTCAGGTGTAGATTAAAATAAGCGTGAGTGTTACAGTCGGCCATCCTTCTCAAAACGAGTCCCTTCGTTTTACATAATAGTAGATCATAGTTATTACATGTACTTATTAATAACCCATTACATTACTTAACCATAATTTACGAACTAACTTAAACAAATTAGGTTTAGTATTAACATTCAGAAGTCAATTGTTAACAACCAAATAAAGTATACATTTTAATTTTCAAGAGTTCAATAATATAAATTATTCTAATAAAACAATTATTTCAATACACTAATTATTTCAGATTTAAGTAACAGTTACAGTTTGTAAACAATAATGAAGTCACTGTTAATTCAATTTACAAAGAAGGCATTTTAATCACTAGGAATAATTATATTAAGGTGTGCTTCTCATTAGGGCGGCAAAATCATATGCCAAATCATGCCTTACACATTATTATATAATATTTAAACATAAAAATCATTTCAATACTACATAATAGTAGATCACAATTATTATCTATACTCAATAACACATTACATTACTTAACCATAATTTACGAACTAACTTAAACAAATTAGGTTTAGTATTAACATTAGAAGGCAATTTTTAACAACCAAATTAAGTAGACATTTTAATTTTCATGAGTTCAATACTAAAAATTATTCTAATAATACAATAATTTCAAAACACCAATATTTTCAGATTTAAGTAACAGTTATAATTTATAAACAATAATGGAGCCATTATTAATTTAATTCACAAAGAAGTAATTTTAATCACTAGAAATAATAATATTAAGATGTGCTTCTCATTGGGGCGACAAAATCATGTGCCAAATCATGCCCCACACATTTTTATATAATATGTAAAAAGAAAAAAAACATTTCAATACTACATAAAAGTAGATCACAATTATTATCTGTACTTAATAACACATTACATTACTTAACCATAATTTACGAACTAACTTAAACAAATTAGGTTTAGTATTAACATTAGAAGGCAATTGTTAACAACTAAATAAAGTAGGCATTTTAATTTTCATGATTTCAATAATATAAATTATTCTAATAAAACAATAATTTCAAAACACCAATTATTTCAGATTTAAGTAACAGTTACAGTTTGTAAACAAGAAGCCATTGTTAGTTTAATTCACAAAGAAGTAATTTCAATCACTAGAAATAATTATATTAAAAAGAAAAATTGTTTCAATACTATGTGCTTCTCATTGGGGCGGCAAGATCATATCGCACCCCTAGACTATAGAGACCTGATCAAATAAAAACATAATTTTGACTTTATTTCAAATAACGACCTAAAAGGACTGTAACTATAGACTTTCATTAAAACATGGACTGATTTTTTTTTTAAATAGGTCACCACAATCCCAAAGGCGCGACATGCCAGGTCACACCCCACACATATTACTGATACCAATTTTGGCCATCTCAAATGGCACCCATTTTGGTCATCTCAAATGACACCCAGTTTGGCCATCTCAAATGGCACCCATTTTGGTCATCTCAAATGACACCCAGTTTGGCCATCTCAAATGGCACCCATTTTGGTCATCTCAAATGACACCCAGTTTGGCCATCTCAAATGGCACCCAGTTTTAGTCATCTCAAATGACATCCAGTTTGGCCATCTCAAATGGCACCCATTTGGTCATCTCAAATGACACCCAGTTTGGTCATCTCAAATGACACCCAGTTTGGCCATCTCAAATGGCACCCATTTGGTCATCTCAAATGACACCCAGTTTGGTCATCTCAAATGACACCCAGTTTGGCCATCTCAAATGGCACCCATTTTGGTCATCTCAAATGACACCCAGTTTGGCCATCTCAAATGGCACCCAGTTTTAGTCATCTCAAATGACATCCAGTTTGGTCATCTCAAATCCAAGTCGTCAATTGTGTCCGTTTGCATGTCCGTCCGCCAACTCCTCCCAAACCATTTGACGAATTCTAAGACTTCACCATCCCTCGGGGAGCCCCTTTCACCTTTGTGTTCAAGACAACCCGTGGGAGGGTTCACGACGCATACATCTACCCGCAGCTCAGTGCGCGTGCAGTTTGCCCCAGCCTCAGCGACGCCGCCACCGCTCACATCTGGCCGCGACATGTCCCGGCACACCACATTTGTAGCAATCAGAGTCGTCGCTGCCTGCTGCTGCACCGCTGAGTTAAGTCCTGATGTCGACATAGCTCGTCCTCGCGGCTCCAGCGTTTGTTTATTGTAATCGCCATTCGATGTATCCTCGGAACATATTAAAACACATGTGAATTACAGCTGTAATTAAAACCAGTACCCATACCATTATTAAACATCAATCAACACTAAATGTAAAAACCAATAATTTCTATTGTGCGTAAATAACTTGGTTTAAATTTTAACTAACAATTAAGAAATGTAACACATGAAATAGTTTAAGAGAATAAATACTAATTAAAGAACAACTGCAAACACAAAGTAGGTAGGTATAGGTAGATAGACGTAGATAGGAGCCAGGTGCACGCTAATTCTATGTCAGTTGGCGACTTTTGTAACCCAGTCGGTTGCATAACTCCTCCCGCCAAAACACAATTTAATTTAAGAACATACTCTGCCTTAAATTATTACAAAACATTGTACATCACCCAGTCAAGTTGTGTCCGGTTATAACGTAATAATGTAGGTACTGCCGCGTACTTCAACGTTTCTATTTTGTTTTTACCAGATTCAAACCATCCAGCAATTTCACTATTGTAGCAGCTTTTCTGAAACAAATTTTATCACACAGCATCATATTGTTTGGAAAACTTTTAATTTACGCAATTAAGAAAACTGAGACGGCAGAATAAGACTCGTCTAAAATAACTGCCAAAGAGGCACAACCTCTCAGAGATTATTTATTTAGACCCATAGTATGTAAAACTGAATAATGACAAAACGAAACTAAAGCCGAAAGTTGTGGCTCTTAATTCATAATACCGACGTACCATTCGAAACTCAGAGCATTAACTGAATACTTCATTTGGAAATAAAATTATTTAAAAAAACTACGTCTACCAACGTCTGCAACACAACTTCTGGTATAGTCCCATCATCATGAAAAATCACGCACGCCCGATTCGCAATACATTTTAAAGTTAACTAGTCTTTTAAACAATACCGTCATTTAAACTCTGATTCTATTAAATTGTAATTGCCGCCAATATTTTTTTTAAATTACCCTCCATAACTCAAAACGAGAATCGTAAAATAAATTTAAAACACTGACCTTGGTTCGTATACTCACCTGTACAAAATCACTCAACTTAGTTTTCAAAAATAGTTGACGGTTATTTTTCTTCGAAGCGGTATGAGTTCATTTTCTTTGTTTGCATGCCTCTTTACGGATTAATATTCGATGCATTCCACCAAACTTACGATTCACAATTTATAATTCTCTCATAAAACCACATCTAACATACTTAATCGAAATATGGGGATCTGCTGACATTCATTTTATATGCATATTATAAATTTGAAACGTTATAAACTCTCTCTTTGCTGATGATTATTACTGTCTTGGGTTATTCCTCCTCGATTCCATTGTCTTTGTTCATGACGGGGTGGGGTCATAAGCTGCCTCATTGGAGTCACTTAAGATCTCGTGCTCATTTTCTGAAACTCATATTCAATTAAAAGACGCACTTGGTATATATATATATAATTTATATCTTTAATTTTTACATCAGTTAACTAAACGAGTAGGACAAGTAAATACTCTTCTTCACAAATAAATTTATAATCGGTTTAAATCTTTAAAATCCGTTATTAAAGTGAGCTAAGTTGATTTTCAATGCATTTCGATTCAATCTAGCAGAAATTATAAGAGAATATTTTCATTGAATCAAAAAAAAACTAATTTTTATAGACAAAAAAAAAACATTCTCTAAACAAATACTCAACATGAGACAAATGATTTTAAACCCACAACAAATGCTTACAAAGCTAGTGTGAAAAATAACAAATACCCTTCGCTTGCGTTTATTTTATACATGTGGTTGTAAAAAAAAAAAAAAAAACATTCGCCATTTGAATCCAATAGAATCTTAGAAATCGTATGTCAACACTGTTCAACAAATACTAAAACGGGAACCATTTAGCAATATCACTTATAATTCAAGATTATTTTTGAAGTACAAAACGTAAAAATAATCAATTTACATAACCTTTTTTTCAATCCTGGGCGTGAAGTGCAACACAATGACTTTTGTTTTGTGCTTATCCCACTTCTGAGCTGAAACGCTCAGAAGTAATTACGAAAGGAAACAAGCAAATTGTCTTCAATGCCTTATTATTCACATTTACAATGTAATTATTAAATCCTTCAGTAACAACAAACTTAACAAAAATCAGTCGTAACTAACAAAACGACAAGAACCAAACCGTCCGCTTAGAAATATATGAAAAACAAATCTGCACGAACAAGCGATTAAACCAATAGAATGAGTAAAATGAATGATTGAATGTGAACGATTTAAAAAGAGAGTGACAGCCAACCATAAGACTCACTCCAAGCATGTTTACCAATGTGATATCAAAGTCAGGTGTAGATTAAAATAAGCGTGAGTGTTACACACACCTCTTTAATTGCCGCTAGGATCGATCTCCCAATCTCTTTTACTAATATAATAACGGTCATGCTTCAGACTATATCTATATGTTACGGCTAATACACGAAGTGCGGCTACACCTAGTTTTAGCCGGTTGGAAACATCAATAGGTTAGGTTAGTTAGGTTACTTCTTTGATACCACCCACATTGCGTCCGGGACAGGGCAGCAACTCGTACATATTCCCACATTCCTACATCTCACACACCGCTCCACCAGGACCGCGCGATCTTCGCCTCGGGCTCCCCATTCCCCGACTATTCCTACATTGCGTCTATATCTCACACACTCCCCCAGGACCGCGCGATCTTCGCGTCCGGTTCCCCATTCCCGGACTACCGCACGAAGGACGGGCGCGTGCTGCGGCCGGGGCAGGGCAACAACTCGTACATCTTCCCCGGCCTCGCGCTCGGCATCCTGTGCGCGGGGCTCGTGGACGTGTCCGAGGACTTCCTGCTGCTCTCCGCGCAGGTAGGCTTGGCTCACACCAACGCAATAAAGACTATAGCCTAACTGGGTCGACGACATTTCGGACACAAAAAACTCGGACACCTTAGCCAATGTATGGTAAAAAAATAATATTAAAATTGAAAATCCATACATTGGCCAAGGTGTCCGAGTTTTTTGTGTCCGAAATGTCGTCGACCCAACTAACTAATGTGTTTGTAGGTGTATTTGGACGGTGGTGATCACTTACCATCGTGTTACACGGTTGCTAGTAGCACCATTCTCACATTAAATAAAAGAAGATTAAACAAGATTTTACGTGTCTTTTTTTAAAACTACTAAATACTAGTTTCAGACTTGTTTCATTTCAAAATATGACTGTAACTAAGTTACCTTACATTCCTACAATGCTATATATTATTATCAGGCGCTAGCGGAGCTGGTGTCTGACGAGGACCTGGCCAGCGGCAGCCTGTACCCGCCGCTGCAGAAGATCAAGGACTGCTCCGTGGCCGTCGCCAAGAAGGTGGTCAAACACGCCTTCGACACCAGTAAGTTTATTTACTGAGGTTCCGTGTTTAGATTTTGTTTTACAGCCTGTATTTCTTGTTTATGTAAAGGGATCTAGTAGTTATTTTAACATCTTGGCTGGTATATCTGCTCCAAAATGCGAATCGTAGGTACGTTTCGAATATACAAATGCTATCTACACCCCTTTTTAGAGCTTGATGTTAATATACAGTTGGAGAAACTAACAGTTAAAAGTATTAAAAACCTATTAAGTATAGATTCATCTTAAATTTTACGAGCTTTTTACTAAGTATCATTGATTTAAGAATAGGTCTTGGCGGCCAACGATAACTATCATTTTACGTACCTACTTTCGGTAGTTACCTACAAGTCTCATTATTAACGATTACTACCCTGACATATACGATGTTTTCATTCCCTTTTCCTTCCAGACAAAGCGTCCGTAAAGCCGGAACCGCTAGACGTGGAGCAGTTCGTCCGCTCGCAGATGTACGAGCCGCACTACCCCGACCCGCTGCCAGCCACTTATAGCTGGCCCTCCGCCGAGCCCCGGGCTGATATGATTTAAACAAACAACAGATAGAAAACACTGGTGCCGATTCTAGGTAAACACTCTAAAGTAAACCATAAATATTGCTATTAATTACTCAGGAGTATAAGACAGAGACAGGAAGTAATTTTAGTCGTGAACCTCAAATTTTACGTGTATTATGTCCAATATCTTAGAGAGACCAATACCTTTTTTTTGCATTATTTATAGTTGAGTGTTCTTAGAATCGGGGCCACACTATATTAGCTATACACGCGTTACTTTAAAAGAAATATATAAAAACACGGTAATGCCTTGTCTAAGGTAAGGCACGTGGGTCCAAAATTACTGACGCTAATGTTAGAGAGTTACTCTTCATAACATACTGTCTGAAAAGTAAGATAGTTTACTATCCTATTATTGTTGTTGGAAGCTGATGTGGTGAAAGAAAGATTCAAAAATGACAGCTTTAAAATTAATTTCCTAAAGCAGAATAGCTGTTTGATGTTTTAAGACTAATTTGGGAGGGCATGATTGAAGAATTTGGTATGAAAACTTGCCTTATATTGTTCGAAAAGTAATATCGAATTATAAAATAAAACGTTTTCTGTTTTTTGCTTACGATTGTTGTCAAATAAATGTTAACCTGTTGTTTGTCTTCATCTTGTAATCTGTGCTATAATCGTGTTTGTACTTATATTAACTGTATACCTTTTTGCTCTTTTATATATTCAGTTGCAAACGAGAAGAAAATATTACGGCTACAAAATGAAAATTGCTTTTCTTCTCGGTTGAAACGGATGTATACTTACGAGCTTTATAATTCTTATCGACGCTTTTCTTAAGGGTTTAACAGAGTAAATACTTCAATATACTAACACCCAATGTTTATATTTGAAAATTAAAGGAAATGCGTGTTTGTTTGTATTTTATAAAGAAAATGTTTTTGTGCATTTTCATGTCTGTAATGCAACATGGGTGTATTTAAATATTGTTGTTGCTGTAGACTACTTACATGTATATTTATGAAATTTTTATACTTTGTAGCAAAACTTTTAGTTGCTGTGTGAACAAATTATTTAGTCCTATCATTCCAAAATGATTGTTTTTGTGTGATAAACTCATAAGTTATTATTTTTACCTATTCAAATGTATGAAATTATTTTGAGTTTGACTGCTTCAAAGAAGCTATATTTATTGTGATGTTCAAATATTAATAAAGTTATTGGTAAGAAGTCATTTGTTTTATTAACCGACTCCTTGCCACCATCATTTTTCGAGCCTTTCCTCCGTGGCCCCATACAAAATTCAATGACGCGCTAGTCGCGTCACGGGCCCTCCTAAATGATGACGCACCTAACGCGTCGTGGGCCACTGGTGATGTTATTACGCTATTTTAGGCAATTTCAACTAAAATAATACAAAGTGAGACCTGTTATTGTTTGTTATGTTTCATTTATTAGTTTAGTGTATTTAAAAGTGTCAATCTACATGTTTTATATGAGATGGAAGGTATGTTATAGATTTCCACCATTGGTTGTCAACCTGTGGGAAGTATTTTATCGAAAATCAAAAAACCTTCCGTTTTTACTTCTAAACTATTCATTGGTGACCAAAACATAGTGATTATTTTTATACATTTGCTAAGTTCGAATCCTGGCTTTGAAAATAACACTTTTCAATAATTAGTAGGATAAACAGTTACCTGTAGGTAGGCATGGTTGACCTATGGTTGACAACCACTGGCAATTTAATTTTCCAAAAAAAGTAGTGGCCCTTGATACTGGTGTTCCTAATGAGTTAATTTTTATATAAAATAAGATATTTTATGGATTAAATCAAATAAAAATTTGAATTGCAACTATTTTCTAATGACGCATCTCGCGCGTCATGGGCCTCCCTGAAGGTTTCTTCATGACGCGCTAGGCGCGTCACGGGACAGGAGTCGTTTAAGTTAACTCGTGACCTTTGCAACAGTGTAATTTTAGCTTACATGAGAAAACTATAACTGTTTAAAATTTTAACGAAAATACCTAAAATATCTCGGTATCTTTTGTCATTTTCATATGAACAGTTATCTACACTAATAGGGTGGTCTAACCTTGTACATCTGCATTGAGTGTTCTTTTTTCGATGCATGACTCGTGTCCCTACCGCGGTTGTCCTACCATTCCTGTTAGTCCTACTACCCGTCAAAAACCACGACTCGTGTCCCTACCGCGCGGTTGGTCTACCAGGCATGGTCTAAAAGTATGTCTCGTAGCCCTACCGTGTCACTTTTTTAATACGTAAAGTTTAGTAAAAATTTAATTGAACATGTTAAATTTTCATCTGTTCAAAACTAGTAGGAGTCAAAAGAACTTAGATTTTTTTGTGGAAGTTAATATTTTAACATTAAAATAATTGTATAATTTCCTAAAAGAGTGCTGGGAGTTTTTTTCCGCCGGCTTTTTTCTCTCGGTCTACGGTTAGGTGAAGTCGAAGTTTGTAACATTGACGTTCATTAAGTATATGTTACATATCTATTATGAATAAAATAATTTTGATTTTGATTTTTAAATGAGTATGGGCTGATTTTTCAATAGATAAATGCTAACTGACTGATAAGAAGTATGTTTTCATTGTCACTTCATACATATGTCAAGTATTTATGTTCGATGTGCAACAAAAACATACTGATTTTCCTTCAGATAGAATTTATCTGACTATTGAAAAACCGGCCACTCAAGAAGTAAATACGGTGAGTCTACCAGTCATAGGTTTATTTTATTTATTTGCATGTCTAATAGCCCAACCGAGCGGTGGGACCACGAGTCGTAGAAATTGCAACGCTAGACCTACTGGTAGGTCAAAAAGTAGGGTCACGAGACATACACCTTTTTTCAACTTTTAGTAAAAGACGTGAGTTTTTTAAGAAATCTAGTAAAAAATAGTAAAAACTCATAAGCACTAACTCAAAAATTTGTAAAAGTTAAAATAAAACAATTACAACCCAAAAACTAGAACACTCAGTTCAGACGTTTGAACCAAATGGCAAAGTCTAAATCTCAAAAAGTACTAACTTTATGCTGATAGTTTTTATATTACGATTTAGTAAAAAATTTGTAAAAACTTATGAACAATAATTATCTTCAAACTTCATAAATTATTTTTAATTTAATACAGTGGACAATAACAAAAAGTTGTCTCTTATTGTCTAAAAAGTAACAATGTAGAGAAAGGAAACCTATAGCAGAAATAAAATCACAAACTAACAAGACCAGACAGTCTTTATTTCGGATAATAATTAAATTATAAATACAAATTGAGAAGTACCGATTCACAACAAAATATTACCTAGATTACAGTTCGACAAATTAATTATCACTTATCACTTCATCGCTGTATGTACAAGTGTCCCGCGCGGGATGTGCGGGATCGCGGATCGCGGTGTGCGGATCGCGGATCGCGGCTACCGGCTGAGCGAGTGCGAGCGATCGCGCGACAAAGACGACTCGCCGTTACAGCGCACGCGGTCATTGCCTGCAAAAAGATTATACATTTAGTTATATTGATCAAGTAACTAAAGAAAAAAAAAGATAATACAGCAACCGTAGTTTTATATCAAAAGTCGATAAAACAAAGGTGAAAATTACAAATATACAAATGAAGAGTATTTTGTATGTAATGAAAATTACAAGTTAAAACTGATGATTGTGATAAGATGATTTACTTAAATTTAATCATTCAACATAGTATAATAGTGTTTAATAAATGGACGTTAAAGATTTCGCGAAAATGGTTTTATGTGAGTATGATTTGAATCACAAATTTATTTTATCATACACCACTCAGTCGACTACAACAAGCTAGTAAATTATGTTATTGTTTTTCATTCCTTTAATAACTGAAATAAGCGAATCAAAGGACACGAACAAAACGATCACAAAAGCGCAATTTAACACACAACATAAAATCTGCGAGTATCATCTCGCTATGTTTAAATTTTAATTTAAGAAAGCTTTATTTATAATGCCAATACAGATAATAAGGCCCTGACCTAAGAAACGATGGCCTTGTAAACTGGTTTCCTATAACAAAAAATATTAAAATCACACACACTGTTGTGTCTAGATGACTACAATTTATTATTTTGTTTGTAAATATATAAATTTTAAAACTATGACTCGGTGTATCGTTTTTTTTTTATTGCACTTTTAAGATTATCAGTTACACTGATCGACCCAACTCAATACGAATTTGAATTACGGCCGAAACCAATATTCTACTAACCTTTGACGCCTTGTTATTTGTGTAACTAACTATGTTAACTATTGTCCATGTTTTTGCGTCGCTATAAACTATGGTAGATAGCTGTTGATATGAAAATGACAGAAACACGTAACTTAAAACAAAACTAGCAGTTTCCCAAGGTTTTAACTATAGTAGAATATTGGATTTAAGGAAATATACTAAATACCACATTATTTGTTTGACTAAAGCCTATGGCAGCTAGATCATAGTTATAATATAAATAATCACTATTCTACACCATAGGTATACATGTTCACGATTTCAACGAAGATCTGGCAGCCATAACCTTTCCTATTTATTTTGTGAGCGAAGGCACTTCGTGTTTTTTATCTTTTTTCGCACATAGTTGGTACATTGGTTGGTTATACAGCACATATGGCTATCTGGCCTCTGCTTCTATCCTCTTTCCTGCTATAGCCCGTCCGGTGGACAGCTGTAGTCACCTAGTGGATCCTACTAGGCTACTGGCTGGCGGTACCTAGTCTCTGGTGGTGCTGTACCTAGTCTCTGGTGGGCTCGTACTGTATATACCTAGTCTCTGGTGGGCTCGTACTGTATATACCTAGTCTCTGGTGGGCTCGTACTGTATATACCTAGTCTCTGGTGGGCTCGTACTGTATATACCTAGTCTCTGGTGGGCTCGTACTGTATATACCTAGTCTCTGGTGGGCTCGTACTGTATATACCTAGTCTCTGGTGGGCTCGTACTGTATATACCTAGTCTCTGGTGGGCTCGTACTGTATATACCTAGTCTCTGGTGGGCTCGTACTGTATATACCTAGTCTCTGGTGGGCTCGTACTGTATATACCTAGTCTCTGGTGGGCTCGTACTGTATATACCTAGTCTCTGGTGGGCTCGTACTGTATATACCTAGTCTCTGGTGGGCTCGTACTGTATATACCTAGTCTCTGGTGGGCTCGTACTGTATATACCTAGTCTCTGGTGGGCTCGTACTGTATATACCTAGTCTCTGGTGGGCTCGTACTGTATATACCTAGTCTCTGGTGGGCTCGTACTGTATATACCTAGTCTCTGGTGGGCTCGTACTGTATATACCTAGTCTCTGGTGGGCTCGTACTGTATATACCTAGTCTCTGGTGGGCTCGTACTGTATATACCTAGTCTCTGGTGGGCTCGTACTGTATATACCTAGTCTCTGGTGGGCTCGTACTGTATATACCTAGTCTCTGGTGGGCTCGTACTGTATATACCTAGTCTCTGGTGGGCTCGTACTGTATATACCTAGTCTCTGGTGGGCTCGTACTGTATATACCTAGTCTCTGGTGGGCTCGTACTGTATATACCTAGTCTCTGGTGGGCTCGTACTGTATATACCTAGTCTCTGGTGGGCTCGTACTGTATATACCTAGTCTCTGGTGGGCTCGTACTGTATATACCTAGTCTCTGGTGGGCTCGTACTGTATATACCTAGTCTCTGGTGGGCTCGTACTGTATATACCTAGTCTCTGGTGGGCTCGTACTGTATATACCTAGTCTCTGGTGGGCTCGTACTGTATATACCTAGTCTCTGGTGGGCTCGTACTGTATATACCTAGTCTCTGGTGGGCTCGTACTGTATATACCTAGTCTCTGGTGGGCTCGTACTGTATATACCTAGTCTCTGGTGGGCTCGTACTGTATATACCTAGTCTCTGGTGGGCTCGTACTGTATATACCTAGTCTCTGGTGGGCTCGTACTGTATATACCTAGTCTCTGGTGGGCTCGTACTGTATATACCTAGTCTCTGGTGGGCTCGTACTGTATATACCTAGTCTCTGGTGGGCTCGTACTGTATATACCTAGTCTCTGGTGGGCTCGTACTGTATATACCTAGTCTCTGGTGGGCTCGTACTGTATATACCTAGTCTCTGGTGGGCTCGTACTGTATATACCTAGTCTCTGGTGGGCTCGTACTGTATATACCTAGTCTCTGGTGGGCTCGTACTGTATATACCTAGTCTCTGGTGGGCTCGTACTGTATATACCTAGTCTCTGGTGGGCTCGTACTGTATATACCTAGTCTCTGGTGGGCTCGTACTGTATATACCTAGTCTCTGGTGGGCTCGTACTGTATATACCTAGTCTCTGGTGGGCTCGTACTGTATATACCTAGTCTCTGGTGGGCTCGTACTGTATATACCTAGTCTCTGGTGGGCTCGTACTGTATATACCTAGTCTCTGGTGGGCTCGTACTGTATATACCTAGTCTCTGGTGGGCTCGTACTGTATATACCTAGTCTCTGGTGGGCTCGTACTGTATATACCTAGTCTCTGGTGGGCTCGTACTGTATATACCTAGTCTCTGGTGGGCTCGTACTGTATATACCTAGTCTCTGGTGGGCTCGTACTGTATATACCTAGTCTCTGGTGGGCTCGTACTGTATATACCTAGTCTCTGGTGGGCTCGTACTGTATATACCTAGTCTCTGGTGGGCTCGTACTGTATATACCTAGTCTCTGGTGGGCTCGTACTGTATATACCTAGTCTCTGGTGGGCTCGTACTGTATATACCTAGTCTCTGGTGGGCTCGTACTGTATATACCTAGTCTCTGGTGGGCTCGTACTGTATATACCTAGTCTCTGGTGGGCTCGTACTGTATATACCTAGTCTCTGGTGGGCTCGTACTGTATATACCTAGTCTCTGGTGGGCTCGTACTGTATATACCTAGTCTCTGGTGGGCTCGTACTGTATATACCTAGTCTCTGGTGGGCTCGTACTGTATATACCTAGTCTCTGGTGGGCTCGTACTGTATATACCTAGTCTCTGGTGGGCGGGCAGCGCGGCGTAGAAGGGGTGCCGCAGCGCGTCCTGTAGCGTGATGCGCGCGGCGGGCTCGTACTCCAGCATGCGCGCGATCAGGTCGAACAGCTGGCGCTGCTCCTCGCCGCCCGACGACATGTAGCGCTGCGGAAACACGTTACAATGATAGTAGTGGTTGAACGTGAGAATAGTTGGTGGCCATCTGGAGGCAGTTCATATGGGGCACAGGGAATGTTTGGAAATATAGAGATTAAAACTGGCAGAAATAGGTGCAAAGGATAGTCAAAAATCAACACTTAATAAGAACAGCCTACTATCAACAAATAGTCATAAAAATGATTATAAGGTACAAGTCATTTTAATACTAGTAGTTAAAAAATGATTATAGATATCATTTTTTTATAAAAAATGAATATTGTACACCACAAATCATGTATAAAAAAATGTAGCAATGACAATTTGGCTCAATTTTATTATAGAAACCTTATTTTTTTATAAAAAAATTTGTATGGCAAGTATCTTCAAAGAAATTATAAATCCTACTAATATTATAAATGTGAAAGTTTGTGAGGATGTATGGATGGATGGATGTTTGTTACTCTTTAACGTAAAAACTACTCGATGGATTTGGATGAAACTTTGCAGTAATATAGGTTATACATCAGAATAACATGTAGGATAACTAGTTTAAGTGTTTTCATTGTAAATAAATATTTCACTTCTGGTGTTCAATTACTATAGGTAGGTAGTTCGTAAGTTAGAATAAGTTTCTTTCTTTGTAATTAGGTTAATTTAACAATAAACATATAACATAGGAAATGAGATATAAAAGTAAGGTGCTCTCTTTACGGTATTGCTCAAAGGAGGACCGTAAAGAGAGCTCTCTTTACGGTATTGCTCCGAAGAGGAGAGTAAATTAAGGGTGCTTTCTTTAAGGTAATTCACTTCACGAGTCATTACATCCCGTCTCATTTCCTAAGAAACTGTCGTATACGTAATCAAGATTCCAGCTTCTTATTCCAACCCATCCACACAACCCGACAAACACATAGGATACTTTTTACCGCGGGAAAGCATCTCATTCCCACGGGAAACCGACTTCCACGCGAACGGAGTCGCGGGCGGCTACTAGTTAAATCTAATAAAATACCAAAATACAATGAAACTTACCAGTAATGGTTTACAATTTTCTCTAACGTATCTACCAGCTGATGATTTTTCATCCCAGTCTAATTTGCCGTGGTAGAAATATTTCGTTCTTGTTTTGCGAGCCATTCTGAAAATAATAAAATATTCTTAGAATTACAGTCTACAGACCACATATAGTAAAATTAGTAGTAAGCATTACTACTTCATAGCCATTAGGCTTACAATACATCACTTATCGAACTTTTTAAGACTAAAGATATCTTAGAACTATAATCTTTATTGTATCCAAGCAGCATTGAGGCCTGGTTTCATTTTTGGTGCTTCTTGATCGATGTTTTCCCTAGTTTAGTGAGTAGTGGTTTCCAACAGCCGTAACAAACCTTATTCAGCTCCGATTTCAGCATCTTAATTGTTTCCCTGTTAATGTACCTGTAGGGCAGCGGGCCCAGGATGCGGGTCATCATGGCTCGGTGTCGCGGTTGTCGTGGTCTGGAACAGTATATATGTACCTGTAGGGCAGCGGGCCCAGGATGCGGGTCATCATGGCTCGGTGTCGCGGTTGTCGTGGTCTGGAACAGTATATATGTACCTGTAGGGCAGCGGGCCCAGGATGCGGGTCATCATGGCTCGGTGTCGCGGTTGTCGTGGGTCTGGAACAGTATATATGTACCTGTAGGGCAGCGGGCCCAGGATGCGGGTCATCATGGCTCGGTGTCGCGGTTGTCGTGGTCTGGAACAGTATATATGTACCTGTAGGGCAGCGGGCCCAGGATGCGGGTCATCATGGCTCGGTGTCGCGGTTGTCGTGGTCTGGAACAGTATATATGTACCTGTAGGGCAGCGGGCCCAGGATGCGGGTCATCATGGCTCGGTGTCGCGGTTGTCGTGGTCTGGAACAGTATATATGTACCTGTAGGGCAGCGGGCCCAGGATGCGCGTCATCATGGCGAGGTGCTCGCGGTTGTCGTGGGTCTGGAACAGTATATATGTACCTGTAGGGCAGCGGGCCCAGGATGCGGGTCATCATGGCTCGGTGTCGCGGTTGTCGTGGGTCTGGAACAGTATATATGTACCTGTAGGGCAGCGGGCCCAGGATGCGGGTCATCATGGCTCGGTGTCGCGGTTGTCGTGGTCTGGAACAGTATATATGTACCTGTAGGGCAGCGGGCCCAGGATGCGGGTCATCATGGCTCGGTGTCGCGGTTGTCGTGGTCTGGAACAGTATATATGTACCTGTAGGGCAGCGGGCCCAGGATGCGGGTCATCATGGCTCGGTGTCGCGGTTGTCGTGGTCTGGAACAGTATATATGTACCTGTAGGGCAGCGGGCCCAGGATGCGCGTCATCATGGCGAGGTGCTCGCGGTTGTCGTGGGTCTGGAACAGCGTCATGCCGGCGTGCAGTTCGAACAGGATGCAGCCCACCGACCACACGTCGCACGGCTGCGACCAGCCCAGCTCTGGAAGCAGATGTATACTGTTACAACTGGACGGGACACTGCCCGCACTGCCCTCCACCGTCGTGCAGCAGACGGGCGTCGCCGGTGGAGTGGTGGCGTTAGGGCCGACGGCCGGTCCCACGACTCCACCACAAAGGCGAGAGCGCCGCGGGGTAGTAGTGGGTAGTCCCCTAGGTGCCATGGTGGGAGTCTTATACACGCCCCCCAACAAAAAAAGGTACTATAGTCCATTCGCGTTAAGGAAATAGTGAGTCATCGTTGTCCGCCGGCCTGGCCATGCCCCCCAGCCAATTAAAATGCTAGAAATTAAAAAGTCGAGTTTACAGTGACCAGTTGAAGTCTGACCTTCGAAGAAAACGGTTGTGTATTTTACGTGACTAATGGACCAATAAATTTTGAAAATGAATACTTCACCAATTCCAAAGAATAAAAGTGGATCAATAATACATAGTGGAGAAAGACGCATAATTTACAATGTTTATAAGTACTTTAAATTGTGTGATTTAAATACAACTGTGGAGAGCATAGTCATAGAAACAGAAAATGCATGCGGCGTGTCCGAAAATACTGTTTATAAAACTATTTTTTTTCTTTTGTACTTTTACTCCACTGTGAATACACCCTTATCCCGTAGTTGTCACTATTTTCTTAACGCGAACGAACTATAGGTACTTTAAGAACTAGTACCATGTGAAATAAGACTAAAGTTTTGTAGGTATTGCTTCATAAAAACGCACTAGTCCCTATGCTACGCACCGAGGATGACCTCCGGCGCGCGGTAGTGGCGCGTGGACACGATGGTGGAGTGGTGCTCGTGGTCGAACGTGGCCGAGCCGAAGTCGATCAGCCGCACGTCGCTGCGGCGCACGCGGCGCATCTCGCACTTCTGCATACAACACAACACACTCTTAGAGCCGGTTTTTCAATAGTCCGATAAATTCTACCTGACAGAAAATCAGTATGTTTTTGTTGCACGTCGAACATAAATACTTGACATATGTATGAAGTGACAATGAAAACATACCTCTTATCAATCAGTTAGCAATTATCTGATTATTGAAAAATCAGCCCTTAGTTGACAATATATCGAGCTTGCGATACTACGGAGGTTGAAGAGAGAAGCGACCACGAAGCGGCTTCGTGCCGCTACAATGAATTAACTTGATACGAAAGCAATGATGTTGCCGTATTGGATACATAAATGGTCAATGTGAAAAAAAAAACTAATTTTGTAAAAAGTTACAAGATTATGTCGATAGTTAGTATGCGATAGTTATTCGTGTTTAGGTTTCTGGTTATAAGAAATCAAAGAAAAATGGTACAACAGTGTATAGATAAATCAACTTTTTACGTAAAGTAAAAGTCAAAACATGTGTCCTGTTGGTCTTATGTTGAATTGTTATTTTAGCTCACAATGATACCATTTTTTTTAAGTAGACTTAATTTCGTACACCTTCTAAAGCTAAGTGCGTCTTCCGTACTATAATCGGATTAATGTTACTCTTTTGCGTCACATTACTAATATGCGAGATAAACAAAGTCGGAGAAAACTCACAATGCTTAACTCAGATCAATGTTCAAAAGCAAGGTATAAAACAAAAAGTGTTGCAATAATACTACAATAACCTCTTGAAACAAATCTCTTTATCTATTGAAAGTTCATCACTGTCATTGTAAACCATGTCACAATATAAAATATAAATGTAATTGTGATAAAAGAAAACAACATGAACATAATAAAACATGTTTACATGCAGGCAGTACGGTTTGTTCCAATAACGCGATAAGTGCACAATAAACCAAACAATATCACTATAATAGATAACTGCAATAATACACCATTAAGAACCGAATATCCCATATTTTCCGTATTATGTTTACAGAAACACGAAAGAAAGCAAACTCATCATCGTTTTTAAACATTTAACTGCCTACCTGATAATAAAATGCCAGAACTAATCCGCCTGTTGTTTCGTAAACATCAGACTCTACCCCACACAATTTCGACATCAAGTAATAAAAGCTTCGACTAACCTTCTTAGAGCTATTATATGTGCTGACGACTTCGTAGTCGCTGTCCACGAATAATATGTTCTCAGGTTTGAGGTCTGTGTGGGTCAATTTATTCTCGTGAAGGAACAATACACTGTAGATCAATTGGTACGAGATGTGGCGGACTTGTTCTAACGGGTAGGGTTGGTAATTGTTGTCCTTCTGTAAAAACAAAACAACAAAAACATTAGTATTATAACAGATTGAGACACTGCTCTGTTTAGCTATTTTTTAAATGTTAGGTGTGACTGAACTGACATTTTAGAGTCAAGGAAAATAAAATTAAGATAAACTTTGCATATCATTTAAATATTGCGAGGAAAAATCTTTTGATTAAGATATTCACAAATTACAAAATGAGTCAAGGAAAAAATAATACAAATACAAAAAACTTTCTAAGCCAGTGCGTCATTGAAATTTCAAAGAAAAGGCATGCTAATTAATTGGAACCAGCTTGATCATAAGGAAATCGAAACAAAATAACTAAAGGTCGTTCCTAATCAAAATGCGATGATTTCATCAAGGATTTCTAACTAAATGAATGTAACACGAAATTTTCACTCACCAGGAAGTCAAATACACTTTGTCCTAACATTTCAAACGCGATACACATGTGTCCGTGGTACTCGAACCAGTCTAACATTTTTACACACAAGCTGCAACAAAAAACGTACAATTAGTGTTTATGTTTAGCAATTTATTATTCGCTGATTGAAATAGTATCAAGGGCAGTGAAAATTTATATGATAGCGATTGTTATTGGTAGTCGGTGGGTATTTTTGTATTTCGGTTGACAGCGTGTTGGCTGGCGGGCTGCCAGGCCGATACTCCGCAAGGTCACCTCGTACTTCCACAGGTTTACTTCACCTCTCAGTTTCACGCTCTCATCCAAATACCTTACTATTATAATGCAAAGAAACTTTGTTGTAGCAATGCTGTAGTGAAACATCTGTCAACGTCAAGCTTGACAGCTACGAGATACATCAATGACATTGCGTAAATAAACAATTGTACGTGTTGAGGGATAACTTACTGTTTACAGTCTGGGTCTACATCAGCTAACTTTTCTAATACATTTATTTCTAGTTTCGCAGCCTCTCTGTACTTCTCAACATTCTTGATAATCTTCAAAGCCATTCTGTGTTCCCTGTAATTATACAATAAGACATATTAATCACAACATTGTACCGCTTTAAAGCCCACTTTACCTAAATACAAATTGCTTTTCTAGCTTCTAGAACAAGATAAATACAGCCACGTGTTGCTGTCAATTATTGAAAACAATTTGTTTAATTTATTGTCCGTTTTTAAATCTTTATTGCTCAGAATTAAGAACAGTAAAGTTATTTAAGTTGTGTTTATAATTTATTAATGGTTCGGGGCAAACAAAATGTGTTGGCAGGAAATAGACTCCTGTGGACATTTGTGTTGGAATACAAGATAGCTAAAAATAAAATTAGCCCTAATGGTGTCTGCCAATTTTAGTACGTAAATTGAAATGAGTAGGTACTTACATTTCTAAGTCTTTCACCTCCACCACTTTGCCGAAGGTGCCTTCACCCAGCGTGTCGATGATTTTGTCTGTAAGCAAACAATAAACACACTATTACTCAACTGATCGACCAAGAGAACGAATGATCTTCTCAATGGTATCCTAAGAAAATGAATATAATGAAAAAGTAAGTTCATGAAAATTGAATTCTCATATTTCATATTCATCACAAATATGATTATTTTGTTTTACATGTTAAAAAAAAACATTTGAAATCAAAAATAATTTAAAAATAAAACTGAATATTGAATTTTACTTTACATCTTCTTTAACCGCAACACTAAACTGGAAAGTTTTCTGAATGAAACATTGTTTTGATTTATATGTCACTGGGTATTTGTGAAATGTGTTTTGATCGTAACGTTGGTGTGTGTATGAGTGTAGTGGGTGTATGTGTGTGTGTGTGTGTGTAGTGTGCGGGTGTGTGAGTTACAGGGGTAATGAGTTGTTGTTGGACACGAACATCTTGCTCCCATGACATATCCGGGCCAGTACACGAGGTGTCCATCCTTGTCGTCCTTGACGGAGGAGCGGGCCCGCGAGGTCTGCGGCGCGCGGCAAGCGGCGAGGCGGGGCCGGGGTCGCGGCGGCAGCGGGGCCGAGTCATGCACCGGAGACACCGCGCGATCGCCACACGACCCGAGTAGTGTTGTACCCAACAATCAGACAATGGAACGGTTGCCCGTCAGAACAAGCGACATTGGAAGTGTGCGGTACATGACAAGCGGACGGGTGGGCGCTGTGCCGCCCCGGCGGAGCGGGCGCGGGGTGGGGCACACCCCAACGCTCGACATCACTTTAATTTAGGTACCACAAACCTCCGCTAATCAACTAAACAACAGTGTCCACCCGAGCCGACATTGACTTTGCATCACAGATATTTTACTAACACTTGGAAGCGATGTCACAACGCTTTGTTTTCGCTTTCTCTTCATAAACAAGTGAACACAAAATAGACACATCATGTTAGATTTGAAAATATCCATTATTAGGGTCAGCACATGCACTATCATAGCTGACTTTGATTTTAACACTAATTATCAGTACAATGAACTGTTGTTAGCGGCGACAACATACTTGTGGCGTCTTCTATTTTAAGAACTACCTACTATTTAACTTTTATTTTCAATGATTGGAAAAATAAAACAGAAATGAGGGTATGTACAAGACAAGGCAACAAATACATGCATCTTTGTAAAAGGCAGTTCCTACTGATATTTTATAGATAAATCTCATCTAGCCCCGGTTTTTACGTTTTAATTTCTTTAGACTTAATAGTTTTACTGCAGGAAAATTAAGAAGGAGTTTGTTCTATGTAATGTAGTAAGTAAGGACGGACCGGATGTTAGAGCGGCACACGGGCGAGGCGGTTAGCGAGGAGCTTACGGGCGGCGTGATCGCGCGGCGCAGCGGCGGGCGCGGGCGCAGCGGGCGCGGGCGGGCGCGCAGCTCGGGCGGCAGCGCCACCACGTCGCCCACACCCAGCGGCTCCGCGGCCTTCTTGTCTGACCCGCCGTTCGTCACGTTTTCACCTATCCGACCGTACACCTCGTCTAAATGCGCGTACTTCATTATCAAACTCTGTATCTCCTTGCGCCGAGTCTCGCGCTCGCTGAGTATCGGATCGCCGACCGGCGTCTTGTCTTCGTCCTCGTCGCTCGACGGAAAATAGATTTGTTTTTGACCGCCCGAGTCTGTCTTTGTAGCGTTGGCTTTGGAAATACTCTCGGCATTGGGTAGTTGTGCCGGTGACACCAGATCTCTTACACCTGGTTGAATATTGATGTCTACGGGCCTCAAAGACAATTTACCGCTTTTTCTGTCATTCGTTTCACTCTTTTCCACTCGCAGAGACCTTCTTCGATGTCTCCTGTATATGCTATCCCGGTCTTTTCCCAAGTAAGAACGGTCTTTAGCGGTTGCCTCCAGTCCATTACTGAAATCACTTTTATCGATAAGTTTATAACTTGATGATAATCGACGATCAGATGTACTTTTGAATGGAGTTTTATCTCGGGTCTTTTCACGGGAGTATTGTGTACGTTTGAAGGAGTTTTCCCCAAAGACAGCGGTAGTCAGACTGCGCATAAGTCCAAATTTCGGTACAGTAGCTTCAGGTTCTAATGTTTTGTCACGATCCTCATTTTCCTTTCTCGCTCGTTCTTTTTTCTGGCTCGCTATTCGATCGAGTACAGACGAATACTTATCTTCTAACCTGCTCCGAGTACTTCCAAGGAAAATAGTATTTTCAATATTGTTATTGGCTTCTTTGAGCGGGTATCGTTTGGTAAGCGGAGACGATTTATCTTTCATGTTAGCTCGACGGAATGAATCACTACGGTTCAGCATGCTAGCGCCGGAGGTAGATCGGGGCGGTGACGAATCAAAGCGAGATTTAGGTGCTCCCAGGTACGAGTACGCCTTATCTTCATTTAGCTTTCTGGAAGACGCACTCAGCCCGGAGGTAAGTGACGCGTACGGTGATATATGTCTATTATTTTCATATCTTCTGACGCTTGCCAAGGTGGAGTTCTTGCTTGCTAAGGGTTTATCGTCGTATCGTGTTCGCGCAGCAGTTAGTTTAGAGTCGGCCAGCGGGTCCGACTTTTCGGAGGGGCCCCGGCGCGTCAGACGGTTCATGATGCTGGAGTATCCGTCTGATAACAGCTGTGTCATGCTGGTCGTCGACGCACGAGTGTATCGATGACGTCGGGGACTTGTCGTACCGTTTCCGCTCGCGCTGATAGTAGCCATATTACACTTTGATAAACGAACCGCATTTAACTTGGATATGTCACATAAAAATCCACCATGATAATTCTAAATATCACAAAAGCACAAATCCTTTGCTGGAATGTTCGGCAGGATCGATTGCCGGTCTTTACAGTTGTTCTATCACATAAGAGTGTTCCGAAGAAGCTCGTAAGAATTTTAGAAAGATCAGTAGCGCAAGCGGACGCGGCCGACGGTGCCAAGTAATGATCGCGAACTAAAAATATCGGCAACCCGTGGGAGCGCCCTCCCGTGCACGGACGAGGGACCGCCGCGCGCGCAATTTCGTCGCATTACGTACAATCTTTCATCTGGATTATTCACCATTATGTCCTGCCAAATTAATATTTTGCTCTTCACGTTGTCTACAATTAACAAGTGTCAAATTCGTATGCTAACATTGCAGTAGTTATTTCGGTTTCGACTATTTATATGTATTTACGGGGCATAGATTTAATTTGCGGAAGCAAAAGAAAAAACAGGTAATTTAGGATGACATATTTGCAAAGATGTTAGTTCGGTCATCGAGCTCATGCGCCAAGACTGTTCTGTCAATAAGCGGCAGGTATCGGGGTTAGTGGAGCACGTATGGGCTAAGAACAATGCGGTGGCCACGTTCCCGCAGATACTGTTTAGGCATTTAGATACATTTACTGATACTGAACATAATAAGTCAAATAGAGAAAGTACCTACATTATCTTATTACAATAATAGTCGTTAGAATCACGCATCGGTTTACATGTCAACACGCACGGAGACATAGCTTATCGTAAGGTTAAAAGTTATCGCTCGTGATATTGTTCGGACAAACGTGATAATACACAGATAATCAAAGATCGTTGTGTTAGATAACAATAACGCAACGCCGGATGTGGGCTGATGGTTCAAGATGCAGGAGGACACAGCTAAGTACTTCACGCATCGTGTTACGAGCAATGGATTGTGGTTACTAAATACTCAATGCATTACTTTATTGTTTCATGAAACCTTTTGGCAGCTGCTTTTTCGTATAAGTGTGAGTCATTGCTGTGTTGATGTACGTTTTATTAGTTGTCAAATAAAATTAGTTTAAATCTTAAAGCTAAAACTGCATTGTGAAATATCCGTCTCTGTATGCAGTGTATTTTCTGCTTTCACCTATCGAGAATATTCCAGCTATGTTTGATTTCATCGAAATGCACCTTTAACATGCAATTTTCTATTTAAATGTTTTACGTATGGAACAGTTAACAAGTGTGATGTATAGAAAGATATCAAATGTCAACAGTTCATAAAACATACCTCGTAAAATATAAAGTCGTCTAGCGAGACCGGATAGTTAAATTTAAGCATATCGCGAAGGGATATCAGCACATTGCAGGTTTTCATTTTGTTCAAGGCTATTCGTAAGGTCATCAACACTATGAGCGTGGATGCAATTAATTCACTAAAGAAGCACAGGTATCGCGTCACTATCATTATGGCTAGACTAGTCAAGTTATACGCATCAAGAAACCGCACCGAGCCGCGACTTACAAGACAGCTGTTTGCAACGCTCTCTGGGGGTGCAGGTAAAAAATAACCCTACTGCTATTGGTCCGCATATCCCCACTATGGCAAGTTATGAAAGCTTCAAGTTCAACTTAGGAATAATAACACCGTCCGGTCGAGTATAAACCGATGCGAGATACATTTTAAATGCATTATTTCTAATCCATTAATAAAGAAACTGACCTTTCCAACGAGACGATCACAGGCACCGTCAATGTCGAATAGAATTTCCGCAACGACGGAAAGTAGTTTCGTTATATCGTGCCATTTGTACCCGTTTTCTTTTAAGAATTTTTTGTATAGATCGTAGACGTATGTCATTTTGAACGGCACTCGAAACCGATGGAGTTTAATTTGTAAGTCTGTCATGGTTGTGAGATGCACTGCACTGTTTGTTTATTGAGTGTAAGTATTGGGTCGTAGGGCCCGTGTGGTAGGGCGCGGGCGGCCGGCGGCGCGCTGCCACGCTACTGTACCGTGCCGGCACGCGACGCCGAGCTCCGCACTACTCACTCTACGGTCACTACACTTGACACTGCCACCGACAGATAAATTCACTGACGATACAAAAGATATGAAAAAAACACAGATATGATGCCCCACTCATGTCTCACTCTCGACTGAGAGCAAAGCTAATGTTACACTTCAATTAGAGACAATGGAGCAAATATACTTTAATGAAGCGTTTCGGTTTAAACGGGATTTACCCGATATGGAAGGGAACCGGTACAAACAAAATGATTAATTTTGTTTTAGGTATACGAAATTATAACAAAGCCATATGGGTGATGTTGATCGGTCAAATATGTTATCCGAGTTTTCGTTAAGGCCAGGGTTAATAGAATTTCTTCAAGCGTTACGTGTTGAGAAAATATATTATATTGCTAATAAACTCTTACACGAAACTATTTAAAGGCTGCAATAATGATAAGCACCACCATAAGGTAACTCGATATAAAATAGTGAAAGAAAATGAAGATTACAAAATAAGGAACTTAACATCGCTCATTATTTATTCAATTTACGTAAACTGTTGAAATATAAATAACTTGTTTCTGACATTGTATTTGTACTTATACATGTGTACATACATACAGGATAGACAGTGACATAGATAAGTAACATAGTTTAGATATGGTCGAGGTCGGCTGGAAAGAATTGACCAATACCGCCAAATAATTACACGTTGATGCAAACAGCGGCGCGTCATTTATCAACGATATCTCCCATCAGTGAATAATCGCCGGCGATACCAACCCCCGACTTTGAACTTGACCTCCGAGCAACCATGAAATATTTACATTATGAGGAAACGATAATAAGTCGCACACCCTTTTAAAGCATGGATATGTTAGGTACCGTGCCTAAAAGGAAAACCAGAACAAGGTCACTTTTTACAATCGCAAATCAAATAAAACTCAACATTCAGCCAACCGCCTACTTCCTATTTACTGCAAACTTCTAGTGCTAGAATAGCCGTAAAAATTCTAGCGTTTTAAATACACTCAAACAGTTAAGTGATTTTGTAACGGTAGGATAGATTTCATGACATCATGATTTTACTATTTGAATAGTTTTAAATTAAAACCGCTGGTATTTTACCCGTTTCATATAACATGGAATTCCTATGATGAATAATATTCAAAGTAAAATGTTTGGAAACATTGTAGCGGACAATACAAGCGAGAATCCGCGTGGAGCCGGTTGCAACGGGTTACAATTTAACAATTCGTAGTACTATTCAGAACAATTGACGATACGCTTCTTAATAAGTCCCGATGAGAAGAATGTGTCACCGACTTTTGAATTTTTATATGACGACACCTCATTGTTTTATATTATTTTAAATCTTTAAATGCATAGAAGTTTCGACGTATGAAAAGAATTGGGTCTGAATGTAATATGCAATGTCGTAATGAACAATAAAGTTCCGAGAGAAATACTTTCTTCCATTGAGTGTGCGATGGGAAATTATTACAATGATGCAGGCATGTAGTTTTCGCCTAGGTGAAGGTGATCGTCTCGCTGCTATTTTTGTGCGCATGCGTCGCCTATGTTTGTAACGGACATAGCAAAGACACGTGGCGCCATCTAGTGATCGCTATTACAGTTCAAATATCAGCTGCAATCGTTTTACTGGGCGCATTAAAATGTATAATATTAAACGGACTAGTCAGTTTCAGTATTAGAAGGTAATGCCAACGTAACAAAACTGAACAATGAGCAGGAAAATTGTAGGGTTACAGTTATCTAACGCTACGTTTTATAGTTATTTATACTTCAGGAAAATAATTAGTAAATTGATTAATAAAAATAGAAGATGCAATGTCAGTTACATTATTCATCAACTGAACTAACATAGACTGTGATTTCAGCTATGTGATTTTTGTAAAAAAAACCAAAATCAGAAATATCCTTGACCTAATAATGTTTGTTACTGAAATAGATGCGCATTGCTCTCAATACAGTACGAGTCGAGTGAGAGTACTGCGCAGTTACTCAAATACAATTTTGCATCTAGGTTCAATATTTGAATGCCTAATGATTAAGCAATAGTAGAAAGATTGGCTGACCTCAGGTTCTTGCGACTGACTATCCGGTTTGAGTTGCGCGGAATTAGTTGGGGTGTGACTAGCTTCGAACGAGCACGAAGGCAGGGGTTCTGTCTGAAGATTTGCTTGAGGAAGAGTCTTCGGCTGCTGTGCATCATTTTGTACATTTTCTTTACGTTGTACACTGTGAACACGTATCTCGGGAGCCGGATGTTGTATGTTCGGTACCAGCATGTGGCTGTTTGCCACGTGATGCTTGGGGGTCAACCAAGCAGGTGGAACGGCAGGTGGTCTTGGATGCTGAACAGGTTTTGGTTCGGTACTTGCGACTGTACGCATTACATCTGCCGACTTAGATTTGCAATTAAACTGACTCTTGATGATAGAATTGCTTTTGAATTCAGCAACTGGAGTTTTTTGAATTGGAGCTTCACTAGGTACAGAGGGTGTGGGCTGACTAGGTTGAGGTAGTGTGGGTGAAACGTTACTTTGTTGTACATTCACCGGAACTGGAATGGACGGCAACTGGTCAAAAGGTAGATTTATAACAGTTTTATTTGATTCTACGTTATATAGTTTACTTCTATTATCAGTACTTGCTTTAGATGCAACAGCATCATGACTAGAGGTATCAGACGAGGTTTCTCTGCTTTGAGTGCAGTCTGTAGTATCACAAGACAGATCGTCAAAACTATTTATTATATCTAACGCTGACGCTTCGTGGTAATCCGTAGAGCAAGGCGAAGTATCATCACTGGTATTATCAGTATTATCGGGAATTTGAAAACTTTTGCTATCAGGAATAAACGCTAAACTAGACGTTATGTCGTCTGCATTTAGTGATTCATCACTTTGTTCCGGTGAAGCTCGTATTGATGCAACCACACTATTACTTTCTTCATTGACTACATCGTTTTCAGATTCGGTTTGCACTTTTGTTTCTGGTAATTGCGTTTGTTTCAGTTGATTTTCGGAAACGCTTAGGTTTCTGGGTTCCGTCTGTGGGCAGTCATTGTTTTCGATGTTTTTATCGATATGTGCACCTTGAGGTGGTAAACTCATATATTGAGGCAAAACGTATTCCATGTCAGCTAGTGGCATATAGTGAATGCCATCTTGCGGGGGATAGTAACCGAACATAGCGGACTCATTGCCATAGCCATACCAAGGATCAGTAGCTGGTATTAGTGGTATCCCATCATAATACATTTCCGGATTCAGTTCACTATTCATTAGCAATTCGGGTTTGATTTCCCATTGCGGCACGAAAGAATCCTCAAAAGCCATGTAGTTTTCTGGTAATTCCATTAAAGGTGGATTTAACTGCGTAGGATCAACAACATATGAACCTTCGTAGAATGGATTATTCATGACGTATTGCGGCGGCAGTGGTTGATTAGGATCACATTCAACCGTCACCTCAGCTTCTAGACACACCTCATACCTCGATAAATCAGGTTCAGATCTACTTCGGTCAAAAGATAGAATGTCACTTTCTGCCGCCGTTCCATAAATATCAGAAAGGTCAAGACTACGAGTTCTTCGCATAAATTCTGGATAAGGAAGTTGATACATCGCACCATCACTATTTTGAAGCATTGCATACTCAGTTGCATCGTCGTAATTTTCATCACAATTTGGTAACCCGACATTATTTATTTCTTGTAAATTAGCTTGGGGACTAGCGGAAGAAATGTTTGTGTTGTTCCATACGTCATGATCGCCGGAAAGCGTTTGGTTGGTAATATTTTCCAAGGGCACATTTGTGGGTAGAATTAGTACTGGAGGCAAAGCTGGCGGGGGCCCACAGAACAGGAGGTTGTTAGGCGGAGGACGCGGCGGTTGGGTAGCCATGAGGGCGCGCACCAGCCGCCCGTGGCCGGGCGCGGCGCTACAGTAACACGGTCCCGCGGGACGAACGCGGCGGCCGCCCGACTGAAAAGCGCGACTGACTGAAGGCGTCCAGAGTGACGAAGGCGCACACAAATAGAACGGGTCGTAACAACGAAGTTTTCGCTGTCTCTCGCGCACATCTTCATGGACGAGGGCGCTCGCGCACGCGCACAAGCTAGCCAAACTCGTCCCGCGTGTTATACCAAACCGACATTGACGTGTATCGCTTTATTCTGGTTCCGCTCTTTGCGCACTATGAACTTGTGTGCAAATAAACTGGCTCATGGGAGGACACTTGTTGTTGTAATGTCGAGCGTTGGGAGTTGAAAAACATACAATCCTTTCAGGCATCTCTGTATATTATAATAGATCGAAACTGTGGAACTGACCTGATCGAGGGGTGATCGTGGTGATGACTCGTCGCGGTGGTGACGCCGCCGTCTGTGTGACGTCGGGGACCGCCGGTGATGAGATCGTTTGGAGCGTTCATTTCTCCGCCTCCACGAATGCTCCGAGCTGTGAAATCGCCGATCAATATTCTATAGGGTTAGCGGTCCGGGATATGTATAAACATGCAATCGATGATGCAAGGTGAGATTCCGAGTGTGTGCTAAGCGATCGAGTACTAACGTAATAGATCTTTCCTTGAAATAAGTTACGATAACATGAGGGTCGACCAGTTGATCTAAATTGTGTGCGGGCGGCAGGCAGCAAGCGCGTACCAGCGCCCGCAATGCAGCCCAAACTCTGTGCCCCGTACCTACACACTTTTATATCGCGTGTACAAAATTAAAAACTACGTGTTCTATCTCATCCACTGTTAGTTTATTGGTACATAGTTATGGCTTAGTGTTCATTTCCAATATGTTTTCCCCTGAAAAACCTTATCAGGAATATGGTTGTGGAATTGGCGATGTTACGCGAGCGCGATAAGATACGCAAATAACGTCACTGGGAGAGCCGCGCGTACAATATTATGTCACCGCGCGCAGCCGCCGTCGCTGACAGCGGTCGCGCGAGCACTGAAATTGCAAACAACACTAACCAAATGTAACTAATGATAAATCACTCTTTCATAAAATTCATGGCCGTAAAGGAGGAAAATGAACACTAACTTTTTAAATGCACAAAACGGTCACGTTATTTGAAATAGACCTCGACTTACTCATAAGATATACTGAAACGCCATTGACTTAAGAATACAGAACTTTCAATTATATCCATGCCAACAATGAAATTAGGTTATTAAAATTGAATTACTCGCAACGTGCACAAGACATAACCCGACAATGGGGAACTACAATCGACTACCACGCTAGAAATATAACCACGCGTAAGAAACAACAGCGCCTAATAGAATTATCTTTTCCATAATTGGTTTAACAGGTTACGCTAAAAATATATTTTTGTAGCAAAGAAAAGAAACTATTTCTTTAATTCAAGTATGATGAATGTTGTAGATAAAACTACTGGACATTGTATGAGCTGTTACATCCGTTGAGTTAAGTCTCGTTTAAGTGAATACTAATGAGTAAACACGTGCTACCCTTACAGATGTATCGTTGACTCGGCATGTTGACATGCAAATCTACATTAAATAACTAAACTGCATGGTACTGCAACGCGTGTTCCCAATAACCAACAATTACGTGCCAATGACTAAGATTTTGATATCTTGATCGGACTCATAACATAAATCTGACATGAAACTGGATCTTATAGGCTTTTAAAATGAAAAGTGGGCTTATTATAATGTCAACAACTGAGTATTGAACACAAAGAACTGCGGTAAAGTGTGAATATAACGAGACAGCAGCGGCCGGATGGAGAAAATGTCAGGGGGAATGGAATTATCAACAACCCGCTAACGTGCTAACGTGTCCTGCTGCTACAACTTACATTTCGAGAAGGTAATAACCGCTAGTGTAATAAAAGTTTCACAAGTGACAAACCGGAAGGCAACTGAGAAATATCAAATTAAAAAGAAATATTGAGAGAAATATACTCGTTATAATTAGCAAAACTGTAATCTTTTTAAGTACACGGGAAATATATAAAATTATGAGCAACAGTAAAAACAGCAATCTTATAAAAACTATTATTAATTAGAGCGAAGTTTCAACTAAATTTAGGAAGTCTCTCATACCGGTGTCAAAATAGCGCGGGTATAGATTTGAGGTATATTTTTGAATTAGATCGATTTCGTGTGAGCCAATTGTGAGCATATTAGCAGGTATTATGTATACCAGTAAGACATCAGTTAATATATCGGCGAAGCCTTTACTGGTGAGTTGAATAAAGCAACGCACGTCATGATCGCGCACCGGGAATATCAAGTAAGCGTTCACTTTCGATGTTCGTCTATCGACAATATTATTGATGTCAAAATAAAGTTAGCGAATCTTATGAAAACCGGCCCCGCAGCCATCTAACTGGTATTTTTTTTTATAAATTGTGAAACGCGCCATCGTAAAGAACTTGAGAGAGAGCCTTTTCTAATGTTGTGTAACTTGCTTTCGTTAATATTCGCCAAGTATACTAGTGTCGTTCACATCTATGTGCCATCCACCATGAACGAGTGCAACACAGAATTAACAAAATAAATGAAAATGCCTCTAATGTATCGGTGGAGGTGAAAGTAAATACGCAATCGGTACCTACGGCCTGATGTCGCAACGAGGACCCACTTTTCATTTCCTGCCCGGTGATAATTGCTAATGTCAACTTATATTTTGTTGAAAAACAAAGAAATCTGCCTGTTCCACGCCCCAGCAGGCATCTGTATCATCAAGTAATTATCACCGACTCACGCCATTAAGGAAATCGTGCAAATACGCCAGACTGTATCGCAGATGAAAGAAAACATTAATTCTCAATGCGGTCAACGTTCAAGCGAATACGGTATTTGTGTAACGGTTCTTTATTTAGGAAAGCCGAACACGCGTTGCGAGTTGAATCATCTCTGTGTGTTTACTGTTTTGCAACGTACTTCCCGCCACAAAGGTTATTACGTATTTTTATTTTAAATACACTAACTTGATTTCCATAAACAGAAACTTTTATCGTGAGAAAACTTCAAGCCAAGGCTTGGAGCTTTTTGTGAGCAACAAACAGTATTATTATGTAAAAAAAAGATTGAAAAAAGAACCGAAATAAAATCAGCAAAGGTCACGGCGCGGCGGGCGGTGGGCTATAGAATAAGCCGAAGTGACACGTCAAAGTATGGGCCACAGCGGTCACAATTGACTGGTCGCCACTCTTACGAAATCGAAAGTCCAGTACACTGAACGTGACACCGACTGCCTGCGGTCAAGGAATTAACTCGCCACTGGTGCATTATAATTTGGTATCGACTCACTACATCAACAATAGACCGGTATCGATTACGACTACAAAAACTTGAAAAATAATTATACGCTTCATCAGGCGTTTGGAATATCTCCTATAGCGATGGTAACGTCTATGTTCCCATGGTTATTTTTATTTTTTTCGGTGCGCTGGATAGTGCAGGAATGGAAGCGGTTACAAGGCCGCCGGATGAGCGATTACAGTGAACCGTGTCAATGCAGCCGCAGCCAGACCCTCCTCCACGGGCGGGTCAATGACAATCACAACCGATTTCGATTTATACTTCTCTAACCTCAGAGCACGCTTTATACCGACGTTTACCACAAAAAGATATCTGCAATCAACATGCTTAAAAAGTATAATGTCAAAAGCTCATAAACTTTGAAAACAAGGCAGAAAAATGAATTTTAATAGCCGTAAACGTTAAGTTCTTGATATTATTCGGCCATGTCCAATCAGAACTCCCAAACTATAAAGCCAAAAAGAGAAAACCCGTTTACTGCATATTAATTAGAATACATGGGAAGTAAGTCATACGTTGTCAAACCGAGAAAAAAAGAGATATTAACGGAAGGATGTACGTATCCCGGGTTTTGGAACCGGTTAATTAGTGTAGTGTGGTAATAAGTTTGGTTAGGTAGAGCGGCGCTGGCTCGATCAAAGTGAAAGTTGATAAACCGCTACTGCGCGCTGTTTATTTTTTAAAAGTCTGTCAATTGTATTTGCTAAGTTGGAACGGTTCCATTATAAGTGTCATAAATTTGATCGGTGGCACGTTACCAGATTGCATGTCGGGCAACAAAAGATCACTCGGATGTTTACAGCCAAACAAAACATCTGAGCCGCTATACATTTCCAATTGCGTCATGACGCCTACAAACTCGACAAATCCTTAGCAAGCACGAACCAGGACGAGACCTTGAAACATTCACCGCGAACGCACTCGAGACGAATCTCTTAACTTACAGCTGTGCGCCCACTAAATGTTGCAGAACTCATTATTCGCCTTTAAGGCAAATCTATTTTGTATCTGCAAAATAACTTTACATAAATGGTAAGACATGTAATTGAGAATACTTGTTTTTCTGAGACGTGTCCAATCAATCTACTGACATCATGAAACGTCTATCGAATTCAATGTTGTCTGTCGTTCGTGATGTTAATATATCGTTTGATTTGAGCAATATTGACAAATGCTGAGGGCGGCTATTGAGCAAGTTTGCAAGCAGCAGGATCAAACAGAATGCAACAGAACCTAGTGAGTCATGGCATGGTGGCTCGTGAAAGGTTTGCACAATCCGTGTCGCGAGTCTCACACCAACTGTTTATAATAAACTTGCCGCCGTATTTAAACAACAGATATTACCAGTGAAAATTTATCGTAACAATGGTAACTTTATTTGTTATTGGATTCTATCGACCCCTCGATTTGGATAAAGCAAAACAATGGCTGACGTATAAAACGCTAGATATATGCACGGGCTAGAAAGGCTGTTGTTTAAAGACAAAACAATGAAGACAAACCTGCCTCCTTTATACGAATGGTAAGCTGCGTGACCAGAAGCGGAGTCGATGCACTCCTGTGGACGGTAGCAGCTTTTTTTCCTATTTATACATTCAAACTAGCTCCGTCTGTTACACGTATGTTTAGACACATATACAATTGGATGCACTCGACGCTAAAAAGCACACACACTCGAAAAAGGAAAGGAATGTTTTGGTATCGGCGGGCGATAGAAGGAGGTTAGTAGAGTAAACAAAGGGCACCGGCGTCGGGTAGTACATACGAAACGCTCCACTCGTGTTCGCGCATAGTCTTCTGGAAGGCGGCGGACTTGGGGCACCAGGAGTCCACGCCGATGTACAGGTGGGACAGCTCGGCCGCCTTCACCTCGAGGCGGTCCGCCAGGCTGTCCGTCTGCACCGCGGGCCGCTGCTGCTGCTCCTTCATGCTTCGCTGTTCCACATTCCTCGCCCCGTTCAGCTTCTCACCGTTGCAAGACGTTACGCTTTTCGGACTATCTATGTTGAACAATTTGCTCTTAACGGTGTCCGCTTTACCGTAACTTTTATATTGTAATGATTCTGTTCCGTTCGCCGTTCGCGAATACTTCAAGGAATCATATGTGTTGCCATTCTGGCTGCTTATCAAGCTATCAACGCTGTTCAAATTTAAATCTCTCTCGACGTATTTACTTGAAGGTTCGTACCCGTTTCGTTTTCGATAACGATCCTCAAGGTTCTGTTTTAGGAAGCTGTTTTCGAAACTAGTTTTACATTTAGGAACATTGTTTAGGAAGTCGTTGCAGCTTATATCTTTGTGTAGTCCTTTATCACAGCCTTTTTTTAGCGTCTCTTTAATGTCGATGCCATTTCCATTGAGGCGAGAAGGACCGTATGTATTAATTTTCTTCTCTGAACCGTCGGTGTCGTGGCTAGGAAGCGAGTTGAACTGGGCAGTTGCGAGGGAGGCTCGGGGTTGATCGGAGGGCGCGCTCCAGGTCTCGTGCTTCTGCCGCTCCGAACTCTTGGAAGACCAGGCCTTGGCCAGCGCAGCCTTCAACGCTTCTCGCCGCTCGTGGACACTCACTCTCGGATACTCATGTATAGGCACTATAGCTGGCGCATACAGAGTCGACCGTGGCGTGGCTCGTGTAATACGGAAACTTCTAAACTCCCTGTTGAACTCCGAATTCAGAGAATAAGCTGGTATTCTCGAAGTCACCATTATGAGATCAAAATTTCCACTACGTTTCGTAAAAGCAAATTCTCTATCAATATTTTAACACTGAGCGCACCGAGCACATCATCGACTCCACCTAAAACGAGAAACGCATGTCTTTAGAATTAAACTCATCGAATTGCATAACTGGTGAGGTTAGCGCGACATATTTGGATGCAAGTGCATGTGGTGTATAAGGCGAGTGCGACCTTCGAGTGCGGCGCGGTTGTCGCGATGGTCAACGAACTGGCGCGATACCCTGTATGCATAAGGTCTCTACCCCTACCGCCGACATCCTGTGCAAAACTAGATAACCCACCCAATCTACTAATGCGCCCTTTGAACAATTGTCAATATGCGATATCAACAAATAAATAAGCCATTTGTCTATTTATTATTAAATGTGATAAACTGTCAGTCAGCGGTTCGCTTGCTTTATAATTATTTGTGCCGTATAAGAGCAACAAGTGTCGCCTTGTGACTTATCCCTAATAAGGTGAATGGTATTACGGCCATATGGTCTGCCTGCGCCGGATACATCCCCGCTAACTTTTTCCACCACATGCACTGCACGATTTATCGTTCACTTTACAGAAAACATAGCTTTCTAACTTGTTCAATTAAAATACACAACGCACTCACATCACAACAATTTAATTAAATTATTCGCAAGTATTCTGTAATTTATTCAATTAAAGTCATAAACGTATTAACGCGACAACGTTTCCACGGAGCAGTTGTTTACATACGAATTACAATATCGTTACAATTGTATGTAACATCAGTGCATTGTGCATAAGACGTCGAACGTAAACAAGGAGTCGAGGAGTTTAATTCGAGAGACACCGGTGGATCACTGCACTAGATACGGACCGACAGACGCACGGGCGCGGCGGCTGCTGCTCGTCAAGTGATGCGTCGCGGACGAGCGTGGCGGGTACTGAGTGAAATGATGTGTAAGTCTCTCGCCGGGGCGGAAGCGGTGCGTGTCGGGCGCGGGGGGCGGCGCGCGAGGCTGCGTGCGGCGTGCGTGCAGCGCGGCGACTGAGCGCGGACCACTCCGGAGCACTGACCGCGCCGCCCGCGCCGCTCCACCGATACCGGCCCGATGCATTCCCACTCGCCAAAATCGCTCTAGCCATTGTTCCATTCCTTTAGCGGCGCATTTTTAAGATTTTCCGCAAAGATTTGCCGAACTCACCGCCCTCCTTCATCGCACTTAACTTTATTTTAAGAGCAACCTTTGGTGGTTGACCGACGAAAAGGTTGATTTTTGTGAAATCAATATTTGTTAATAATTTCGAAAACTAACTTGAACGGTCATTGTCGGTTGTTTTATTTGCCTACTGTGGTATTTGTATTGTTGTTAAAAAATAAAATTAAATACAAAGGTAGCCCTGATGTATGTACACACTCTGAATCTCACCTTATAGCAACATCTTAAAGTGTAGTAGATAATAAAGTATCTTTACCTGCAACAAAAGAATTACTAGTTAGTTTTATAATCTAGGAAAAACCGTATTATATTACTATATAACATAATAAGCATCTTTGTAGATAACACTGCCTATGAATACCTGATGAATCAACAAAAAAAACGTCAGAAGGAAATTCATAAAATAGAGCGTCATTAAAAATCGGACAGGTTTTATTACAAATCCCATACAGGTATATTAATGTTGGTATAATCGCTACTCCGCCTTAATTCGACTGATTGCTGGTCATTATAAAGTAGAAACATTCGAGTTAGTGGTACATCAACAACAGTCAACATAAGATAAAAAATACAAATGTTTAACCAGAAAATGAAGGCTGATAGATGAGTTTCCCACGTGTGTGAAAGTGGACTCAAAAGATATCGTAAAAAAATTAATAGCATTAACAAAACCTGGACAGCATAAATCAATACAACCTACGTAGATTTACCGAGAAACGACACCTTTTCTATGTAACATATTTTAAGTTATAAGATAAACCATGTTAAGAAAGTCTTGTTTATGTTGCGCCTGTTAGAGCCACTTTGGCAAAAATTATGATGTGTAACTTAAAGGTTGAGTACCCATAGAAATTAATTCCAGTTGAGTGAATTTTAACCAGTTATAAATATGACCAGCTGAAAATAAAAAGGACGGCATCTTTGGACATAGAAGAGCAATTATAGGTCATATAATATTATCCTTATACGTTTAATTGTGTGAGTATGTACTAAAATTTATCTTTTAGGAATATACGTGAGGAAAAACCCCAGATATGACGCAAATTTTCAGGTTATAAATTATTAAAAGAGCGGTTACTTGGCTATAATTATAAATATCTGCTTTCATAGGACAAGGGTAACAATGCATGCTCGCAACAGGTGACCTATATTTTATCACAAGAATAGACGACATCTAACACAAACACTCACTTATCGAGATTATAGAGCTTGAAATATGTAATTCAACTAAACAGCGCTCTATTTAACTGTTCTATGATGCGTTCAATAGCTTGCTAATGTTACGTTGGAGGCTGTAAACACAACATCTATTCTTGCTGCTTGTTAGTCTAACTAAGTGAAGCCGGTTCTTCAGATGTTGCCAATTATTGTAAATAATGCTAATGTCTCGACAAGAACCCTACTGCACCGTTAACTCCACCTGCCCACACACCCTTTATAACCTCAATATCATCCGTTAACAGAATATCATCACACACTAACACACAGAGTAATGTCAGTAAGTGGTTTTGGTGAGTGATTGTAGGCGACCGAGTCAGACTATTCAATTGGTACGCTAATGATGGCAAAAAATAATGGCGGAGGCGATGTGTAACACAAACCAACGGCGAGGTCCAATGACCCAAATGGTTCATTACTACTGGGTCACTTACACTAACGAAACTAAAATCGGTCACGTTTGCGCTCCGTTGCCTCACTTCTTTTGTGCGGAAACTAACTGAAGGCAGTACGGTAAAAAAAATAGGCAGTCACTGCCTGAAACCTTGGATAAGTAGATTTCTCTACACCATAGTCCAAATTTAGAATACAAAGTTGATTTAAAAATAGTTTTTCTGACTCCTCAACTAACTTAACAAAAAGCACTTGCTTTATGAGCGAGGCCTTTATCTGTCCATATCAGTGGCAGGTATTGACCACATTAAATTAATCCTGTCCCATATATGGGCCCTAAATAGAACTAATCCGGCAGGCGTGACTCTAGCAATCTGAGCTATTCATAAAAATACTTTCCGTATTTGGACTTCCTGGACACGAAGATTCTTCTATTAATATTATTAAAATTAAACTTAGACAAAATGAAAAAGTTACAAGTACGATCTTCACCTGTATGGGAAGTTCACATGAACTCTGCAAATGCACACGCAAATAGTTTAAGTCACCCGAAATTAATCGAGTTTATTCACACATTAGTCAGTAATTTCAAAACATAACGCAATAACAAGAGTTAAACATAACGGTGCCCATTAATCATTTCAGGTCAAAAATCAGTCATGTAGACACATGTACCACATAAATGAACTTTACTTGTTACTGATTAGTCATCCGATTTTCGATAACCGATATTTCTTCCTTCCCACAGTAACTGATTAACAATCTCTGTAAGTGCTTCATTATTGAATCGATAAAGATTTCCTCGAATTAGTAACTTGGAAACTTTTTTACGTAAATCGACGGAACGTATTAAACGTGTCATTTATAATTACGTTTAGTTTATCACCGGTAAGCAGGACAGGAGAAATCAGTCCGTCGACCTGCATTAAAAATACCTTTCTCACAAAGAAGCAGTGCTGGGCTTCTCGGAAGCTCAACAAAGATCCTGTACGTGTTAGTGACTCACGCCCTGCGACCTAACGCATCCAGACAACGAACAAAAAAACACCATCCCGACCGCATACGGAATGTAGGTTCATAAAAACAACTATGCCTAACGAGATTCGTTCATTTTACAAAACATAATATCTCGAGTCGAGGCAACGCGTTGATGTCTTTTCTTCGTAAATTTTAGCGATAGCTGCTTTTGCATGAAAGCTCAGGCTTTTTGCGACGAAATATATGTCCAGTCACTTTTGTGTGTGAGTAATAAACATTGTCGAGCGTGGATCCCGCGGGTATCTGGGGCAGAGCTGTCAATATCGGCGGCGTGGTACAGTTCGATTCTCGGAACTACCCGCGCGCGTGGGCGGCGACGCACTTACCCACCACTCATCTCGCACACCAAGGATGGCCTTCATACACCATTTTTTTTACTCCCATAATTTCGTATTCGAGGTCACTTGTGATTTGTGTTGTGATTAGAAAATACGATTTCATTGTGCTGTACTGTTATGAAAAAAGGCAGCGTGGGTAGTAGACGCTACAAAATAACTATAGCGTTTTAATTTACGTGTTCTATTTTGCATAATAACGGTTGTTTTATTAATTAACAACAATACAGCCTTCTTCAGACTGGACGAAGCGTATAGCTACATCTGAAAGTATATTAAGCTTTCAAAAACTGATCGTAAAGCGGCGAATGGTCTTAAATTACTCGGCTCGAAATAAATTACCGAGTCGCATTAATTTTGTTTGATACTTTCACTTATTTGGCAAAGATAAATAAAGAGCATCGCAAAACTGTAAATAAATACCAAGTTGCGTCAACAAACAAACAACTCTGCTTTATACGACAGGAAGCCCACGCTGTCAACAACGAGCGTATGACAATATCAACTCGAGTGTATTCACCACACCGTCTGATATACAACATTCAATGCAAACTTTTCAAAGTTCCACTTGTTAAGGCAAAAATGATTTAAACAAGCAAGAGATCATAAAACATAAAGGAACCAACAGCGGTGGATAAGCGCTTCCGTGGTTGAATTACTACAAGGTATTTGCAATGTTTTAGTGCGACGCCTTTATCGATTTCCGAATAATACGTGGGCGGTCGATGCATTGCCGGGCCATAAACGACAAGCTTGTTTACCTACGGCTCTTCCCTTTAGCTCATATCGTCGATCCTCAAGGTTTGCGTCATTATATATGATGCCTCAAGAGTAAATGGAACTTAATCAGGCGTGTGCGTACGCGCCGCGTCCTTGGTGAAATGATTCAAACGATTTTTGAACTTCCGTAATCGTGACCCGGGAATCATGTTGCCTGCGCAAACATCACGATAATGCATCGCAGCGATATTTTATTTTTATTTCCTACAAAAATGGAAATAATAGATTGGATTTGCATATTCATGATCGGCTCCGCGAGGTTTGTCTTTATTTAGTAGTTAAAATCGACGAATAAACTAATAGAGTTATTTGTAAGTGTGTGCATCTACAATGTTGAATTATCAATAAAGCGTTGTATTACGATACCCATATGTGGATGACGTGATGCGCAGCTAATGTGTTCTTTCTGCGCTCGCGTCGTCATATCGCATGGTCAATGTCGACTCACACCGACTGACAAAGCTACCTTTGCTACATAAACATATGGCAGCATTATCTACCGGCCGCCGACGATTAATGATTATTTGATGGAATTTTGCCAGCACGCCCAAAGGCGGTGCTGTGACCTGACACACAACTACAACAATGCGAATCTCACACACTAAATAACACTCAGCACAAAATATTGGTCTACTGTTATCTAGTAACCTTAATACTGTAGAATTTCCAGGACGCAATAAAATACAATAGTTAAGATATATTTTTATCGATACCAAAAAGAGAAGTCGTATCATAAAAACGCAAAGGATTCCACGAAAACGAGAGTTTAATTAAATTAATTTGTATTTAATGAGATAGTAAGAGAAGTAGCTTTCACTGTAGGCGTGGGTCGGGGAGCAACCTACTAAATAAACTGTTCCAGATTATCATAAAAATCCTCTTCAAATATATTGATACTAAAACATTATTATGTTTATTTCCAATTTAAAAAAAGAGTGTTGACATGGTAATAATGAAAGTAAAAATTCACAGATCATGATTCTGAAAGAGAAAGGCCTTCTGAGGTTATAATTTGAAATTTTTACTAATGAAATTTCATGAGTGCATATAATTTCTACATCATTATGTAAAAGTAGTGATAACTTCTGGTAACAAGTTACCTAATTATTAGTTTAATTACAATTAGCCTTAGAACAGACTGTTTCTCTACAAGCGTTTGCGCGTTTCTTGCAATGTTGGCAGTTCCTGCAATTGTTTTTGAGATGAAAACGAACCATGAGTTAGTGGTGAGCGTCAGTTTGCGATTATTGTTCTTGCAAAGGCTCACTTTCTACGTAACGCCGATCGTCACCAACAATGAGGCGTAATAACACTACCATCGTGTTTTCCCTTTTGTACAGTCAAAGTTACACACGTGTTTTGATAGCGCCGATCAAGTTTTTCACCTCGTTTCATATTGTGTTGTATGGATTATTGATCGTGACGTAAATAAGTGAAAAGCTGGGAGCTTCACGGCATGGCTGGCCGAGCATTCACTCAACTCGCTAATGGAGATAAAGGTCGAGGGGTGTCCACTGAGCGGGAAAAGTAAAAATAATCTTTGCACCTAAATTAATTAAAGAGCAGACTGAGGTTAGCACAAAGAAGCCTACACTCGCTTTCGTCTCCCAAAAATGGGTATAGCAATAACGATGAGTAATGAATAGAGAGCTGGTTTAATTCGCGCGTAGTTGTGGTGTGCGCCTACGCAGCTCGGTACGGCGCGCATCCACTCGGAACAATGCCTCGACACCGGTTTACTTTCTCGATCCGCTCATGATTCATTGCATTTGTCTAGATATCCGAATTAGATTAATTATTGTACTGGTTCACTTTGCTCCTAAGAGACAAACTCTAACTCAATTTACTTTCATTTACATAGCCGCCGAAATTGGGACAGCGATTAGGCGACATCAAGTAGATAATGCCATGACTCATTTGAATACGTATGTATTTACCTACTCTACGAAGAAATATTATTATAGTAAGATCAATCTACTCGATAAAATGCAAAGTCTATGAATATGTAGTTTGTTTTACATTAAAACAAAGAACATTCGCCATGTAAGTAAATAATAATCGACAGTAAAACAAAAATTTACAGCTTCCGCGATACGGCCTTCACTCTCGGTGTGAACTTACAAAATAACCGAGTCTTTAGTCTTAATTCTTGTCGGAATGATGATTGACAGACCTTTGTTCGTTGTTCAAACAAACAGCGTCAGTTAAATTGTACTTAAGGTTTAGTGCTTTATAACAAATTAAATCGACTGGCTTTACAATGCCTTTGGTAAGTTAGTTAATGTGCTTTTTAAGTTATGTGACAGCTGGGTATCATCGTAAACTAGGTAGTGAAGCGCGTGTGTGCGTGTTTTTATGATTGGATGTCCGTTATCAGTGGGTCTGAGGTCCAGTGGGTAGTCTGGAATGTGCATACAGCGGGTAGTGGTGTGTGCATGCGCACGGTACGCACACAGCGGCGGCGCGCGGCGCGTGACCCCCGACCCACGCGCGCCGGGTTCGACAACCGCGCACCAACCAGCCTTTACAAACTCCAGCGCACTCCCTGCCCTGTTTACACTTCCCACTTGTTTGACAACTGACGCGATAACTTCTCCTCGGTATGATTTATCCCTCGTACTTTTACCAATTAATAATCCTGTCATCATTACTTCGGTACGACATTCATCAAAACGAGTTCCGTTAGCGCAAATAATTAATTGGAGCGAATTAAGTAGCACAATAAGTCAATAAATCAAACGTCATTTGTTTTTTGCGAATAGAAAAGTCTCGATGTCTCTTTACGACAGGTTGTTCGACTGTAGAATCGGGAAAAAAGTGCCTTTTCCCATAATGATGAGGAACGCAACGCACCTGTTCGCAATTACACTACACATGAGCGGCGGACGTTAAAAACAAGCCGCCGGCTACACCCGTCGTCCGCAGTGAAACTAGACGTGCTTTACTACCTGATTAAAATTTCACTTGGGACACGTCGAGATTACGTTCGAATGTTAGAATCTCGTATTTGAACGGTGCGGCGTAGGTACAGTTGGTTGCAACACGCTCGGTTCGCGAGGGCCGCGCGAGTCAACGTCCCGGCGAGCCGGTTTGCTAATCGATCCCTCCCGGCCTGCGCCCTGTCCGCACCTAAGCCCGACATAACGGCTCCTTGCAACCAGATGGGCTCATTCCGACCACCACCACTACCCATATAAGAAAGCTTGCCCGACGGGACCGACGCTAATTCGGCATGGCTGGCTATCGACTTCTGTTAAGAAAACTTCTCTGAATACTAGAGTAGGTACTTTCTAAAACTTGCATTCGGTTACGTAATGGCTAATTAGTCGTTCGCGGTGCGATCACACCGAGTCATGAATATTTAGAGGGGGCGGCGATGAACGTAGCTAATGTTTTTGAAACTGGGTGTCATATGTCAAGTAGGAACTACAAACAGACACTAACAGTGATATTCCACTATTGTTGTATGTGTCTATCTTACTCACATTACTGTTATTAACGCCTAAATTAGACTAAATAAATAAAAAAAAAGATTATTGTGAAGATTTGCGCAAATTAAAAGTATAAACTTATAACTCTTTGACATTTAAAATACCGACACACGTAATGTAGGCCACCATAGTGATCGATTCAAGCCCGCCTACACAGTTTTGTTTTGTCATTAGCTCTTATCTGTAATTAAAATATCTTGCATGCCCTTTTTAACATCCAGCAAATAGACTTCACACGGCGTTGTATTACTGCCTACATCTATACATATAATAAAGCTGAAGAGGAGTGAAAGTCTGTACATAAAAGATATTCGAAATAAAATTTATTGGGGATACTTAAAATTGATAACAGAACACGATCAATAGTTTTTAGAATTTTTGTCTGTTTATCTGTTTGTCTGTTTATCTGTTTATTTGGCTGAGCATCACGCGAAAACGGCTGGACGGATTTTGATGAAACTTTTACTATTATGTAGAGAAAATTATGGACCAGGTTATAGGGTAAAAAAACAACCCCTAAAAGGGGGGGGGGGGGGTTGGCAAAAACTTGAAATACGATTGCACGTGAATTACATAGGGGTGCGTGGTAGTATGATGTGCAAACTACACTGAAACCGAGATTTGAAAAAGTACCAACATAATTATAATATTAATCTATCTAATATCTTATCTAATCTTATAATAATATAAATTCTATAATTTTCTAAGATAAATAATGATAATACACACAAACATTTTTTGTTAAATAAATACTTTTTGTAAGGATGACTTGACAGTGACTGTTTCTGACGTCTGGTTTTATAAACTCTCATCTCAAAAATATATTTACAACAATTAAACGCATGTTTTATTAAAAGTAATACTTCACCAATTCGAAAGAATAAAAGTGGATCAATAATCCATAGCGGAGAGAGACGCATAATTTACAATGTTTATAAGAACTTTAAATTGTGTGATTTAAATGCAACTGTGGAGAGTATAGTCATAAAAACAGCAAGTGCATGCGGTGTGTCCAAAAATACTGTTTATAAAATTATTAAAGAACAAAGGGATACTAAAACATTAAAATCACCCGAGAAAAAAAGAGCTCGACTATCCACAGTAGATAAATTAGATGATCTAGACAAATGTGCAATTAGAAGAAAAGTTCACTCAATATATTTAAATAACGACTACGCCGCACTTGACAGCTCTGTGGTAAGTACCTATTGTATTTTAGTGTGTAAGGTGCCACAATTACTTGAATACTTATTTTCTTCTTCTAAGTTGGCGAAACGAAGTTCGCGGGCACCAGCTAGTTATAAATAAGTAAAGGTACATAGGTTTTATCAAAGAATTTATATCAATAAAAAATATATTTTAATAGGTAAAGTGTGGATTTTGTGTACGTTATTATAAACCGATGTCATTAAAGCTAAACATTTACAAGTCTACAACGCACAAAGATAAGGATTATAGAAAGGGTATAAGGACCCGAGACAAATGTTCAAAAATTATTCTCAGTGCACTTCCTTATTAAATATTTTTATGATGGTAATAATAAGTAGTAAGCAAAGCCTGTCTTAGACAGTAAAATCGCTCTAAGTCTACAAAATGCACAATACATAAAACTCTCAACCCGGTCGTTAACTTCTGTGCTCCGTGTGCCCATTACTGGACAATAGACGCGGCCACAGAGACTGCACTACATAAATAATCCTTTTATAAACACTCAACGAGACCAATTCCCTTACAAGCACGCTGCAAATTGACTGTCTTGAAAATACGACCACTTGATTGCAGTTAATGGCGATAACAATGTGTGGTACCCGATGTGCTATACAAAAATGCACCGAACGCCAAGCTTATTTGATTAAGTTGCTTCAAAGCTTAAAAGCGAAAACTACCTATAATATAACGCAATTTGACATTTCAATTTAAGCAAGATTTTCATAGATGATTGTGATCTGAGTCATAATGTAAGGGAAAAAGAGGTAAGTCCTCAAATCATTTAAAGTTTTTCGAATTTTACAGTGATTCACTAAACACATACACATACCGTAGAATTTAAAACCTGTAACTGTAAAGGTGACTAACTTCTACGTTACTAAGAACAAAACTGCCTATTTAATGTATGCAACATGGGCAGAGCAATAAATATGGCTGCAGGAAGTGTCAGCCTGCTCTGGTGCACGCTAACGAATGGCCAATAAGCGCCGTCCCATAGATCGCACATTCGATAAACAATAATTTCCATTACTCACTATACATACACACTTGCAAACAAATTTATCATGTCTCTTTCAAAACACAACGAGACTTTAAACAAAAACGTGGCTACTTTTCCCCAGGAACAAGTAGAGGCAAGCGTTTTAATTTCATTGTATACCTACGTTAATATCTCAGTCACGACCGGCAAGTGGAACGAGATAGAAAATTGTACCGAGCAGCGACACTGGACATAAATCGCGGCGCGCGCCGACTACAGATGGAAAGCTTTCTTGTACAAATGGACCGCCATCTCAACTGCATCATACCGACTGAAATATGAACTAGAAACTATCGGCGACCTCCATCTATTGCTGTATTGTTTTGCCACAAACCTTTGCACTTATCAGTGACTTATCATAAACTTTAACTGGGAAGGAATTCCAAATAAGAACCGAAACTATTTCCAATCCGTTTAGACCCGCAGACGGACATCCTTCATGAAAATATTCTCCGATACCGGCGGAAAAGGAAAATTAGTAAATAAATCCGCTTCACTAATGGCTGTAATAGTAAATTCAGATTTATAATAGAACCCGATAATAGATCGCGTGTACAGCAGTCTTTAGCGTGCCATACTTGAGAACGAATAGTGAAATCAAAAAATTTGCAATATTTACTTTTTCAATGTATGCTAAGAGTGTTACAGATGTGACATACAAATATTCTTAATATGGAATCCTAATGTAGGAATTTAAGAGAAACACGACGCCTTAATTGCTATCACATGAAATATGATATCAAGACTGTTGCAAGATCGCAGTGCGACGAGTGTTTTAATCTTTTTAAACAAAGTTAAATCACGTTATAAATCAACGCCATTTGAAGCAGTAAAGCTCGAACCGCAGACTGGATTCGCAAAGCTCTGCGTAGGTAGGTGCACCTACTGCACTTCTAGTTTTACTGTGTCAAGAACAACGCCTCTCGCCCCCACCCCGCCATTCTGCCCGACCACTGCGCCTATATGTCACACATTCAACCATATACAACTGTCGTATTGTTATAAAAATCATAACACACATGCCATCGCGGTATAATCGGGATTGACAAGAATTAACAAACGACGACACTTAGCGCAGACAGATAACGTCACCTACGCGTTTAATTAATTTTGCTTTGTTGCTTAAAACATTGAACAATAATCGTATGAAAGAATAATGGTGTTAGCAATAGCATTAGGTAGATAGTAGGTATGCTAAGTCGCAGAGTGCGCAGGCGGCGATGTGATTGCTCAACGCGTCTGGTTCGCTAGACATTGTTACCAGCTGCATTGGCAACTGGCGATACCGAGAAACCGGCTCTCCGGGACTAGCGAAACACCAATCATTGCAATTCACCGCCAAATATTATCGAGTTTCAACAATATTACACCAAATTCAACAGTACGCAACGCGACCATGGTTTAACAAACAACTCGGTCTTCACGCCAACTTAACGCTATAAAGATAGGCATTTTAAACTTTTGCAAACCTATTTTCAGAACGTTGGAATGCAAAATTAGCGATGACGTGAATAAAGCCCTAACTAAAATACTAAAGAATATGCTCTCAGATGATAACATAAAGATTACCGTTTTAGTGATTGACCTTTCTTGTATCCTTGGCTTAAATTATTACGAAAGCGGCCAAAACCCAAGTTTTGCACGCATTGACAAAACACGTTTGGAGCAACAATTTAAAGTTAAGCTTTAAAAAGACAACAAGATTGTTATGCCTATAGCTTCTTATACCCTTGAGTGGCGTTCTGTAATAGTTAACGTATTGTTTTTGCGACAAGTTCACACAATGGCAGACAACATGCAATCATATTGTTGTCTGTCCTTGCCCTCAACATAGTTTACGGGATAAGCTTATATTTTTACTAAAGGTACCAAGATTTTCCCAACAATTGATCAATCTAACATTTGTTCGACTTCTACACAATCGAATCGGATTCTAGAAGATACTAGCTACTCCCTGCGATGGGACATCTGTAAAGCAGTGGTTCTAAATTCCAAATAAAAACTCTCAGAACGACAATCAATATTGAAATTATTTTCCAAGATAACTAAAGAAAACCTTAAATTGACAAGTATCTTCTCACATAGTAAATTTAATTTAGCCACCCGTAATTACTAGACCTCCAAAATTATGATTTAAAGAGAAATTTAACAAGAGCAATGTGTAGGTAACAGTTTTTAATTGCACTCGATAGATTGTTTTGATAATTATATTTATGGCATTTAAAATAATATTAAACTAGCGCAAAAACTTATGCTTTCCATAACTTACACTTTTTTTTACTCAGGTATCGTTTCTAGGCAAGCTATCGTCCCGATACAATAAATGGGTGTAAAAAACTAATTTAAAAACTTGAAAGGAAAAAGGTTCTTGTAAACGCTGCCTTATCAGTAAGACTTGAGCAGCTCTGCCGAGCCACTGATGAAATCATTTTTTTGTCGCCGATAACATGTTAACAAGCAAAAAGGTAATCATTCTGTCTTTGCGATGAACAAGTTAATTCAGTGAGATTCTTTCAAATTCCACACCAACAAAAAAGCAAAGTCCAATAATTTAATTGATTGCACTCCAATCCAGAAAAGGCTCCTGAATTGGACGGCCCGATTGTCCATTTCCGTGTCCGCAAAGTTTTATATGGCAGCCCTCGCTAATTGCAGGACGTTTAACAAAATTAAACGCTTGTACGTGTCGCTCAATATTGATGGCGCAGCAGATGTAAATAAAGCAATTAATTATTAAACATCCCCAATTATATTTATCTTGAGCACCATTCATACGAGTAAAATCTGTTTTGGTTATCGGACGTATCTCGGACATGTCAATATGTCGGCGCGAGTAGGTGCCGGTGTAACGTACGGGAATATTTGGCGAGGTCGCTGGACACGAGGCTATCTCTCGAGGAAGTCATTTGGCTCGTCTCGGGTTATAATGATTGTGAGGAAGGGCCTGTATCGGAGCGGGAGGAAGGTCGCTGGGCCCAACCTGCGACCCCAGCAGTACCGTATACTAACCCACACCTTCGCGAACCGTTATTTGCAACTGATACCAAACGGGTTGCCTACCCGAGTGAAATGCTCGGGCGCAATTTAATGTTGGAGGTACGATGAATTAAATTAAAAAAAATATATTTATGAATCATCAAATTCTCTTGCTTTCACACGCGAGTGAAATTCACTACATTCGTTTACGTTGCTGAAAGATTTTGTAAATAAATAGACTGTGAAAGAGAAACTGTTTTATCAAAAAGCGATGATCGTATTAAGTTTATTTAATTAACAAGATTACTGTTTTAAAGAGCGAACTTGAAATATTAACTTATAATTTTATAGTTTTTCCTCAATTACTTCAGTTGTGTATAACAAAGAAAAAATATTAAAATTATAGTGGTCACCTTGAGAAATGAATCCTATTGAGTTCAATTGATAAATTCAAGCCATTGCTAACCAAACTTGCAAAATACTGAAAGTTCAAGGTCTTAACCTCATATGCAGTTACGCTGGGAATCACACATGTCAAACATAAACTTTAATTACTTAAACAAATTCGCCTGTTTGTATAAATATGAATGTTAACCAATCCGCTTAAATTACAAGGTAAATTTTACAGACACTATAATTACTTTTACAAAACATTCAATCACTAGCGCCCTCTATTTGCACACGTTGGAACTAACTGAGTTTCTGAGTTGCAAGTTCACAAGCTTATAACCATTGCCAGCAGATGTCACTACTTTAACATCTGCATTATAAAAAATCAAGTTCTATTTTCTTATCACATAATGCGTTCTTGCTTGCAATTTCCTTCTATGTTTGTTTCTCTTTAACAATTATAAATGCATTAAGGCTGTTTTTGTATTGTATGTAAATATGTCTTACCTGTCTCGTTCCCTGCTCCTGCTCCGTTTCCTGTAGGATCCCTCCCGCGTCTCATCGTCGATGCGGCGCCGCTTGGCTTCGTACGAGCGTGAGCGGGACCGCGAGTGCGACGAGTAGTGCTTCCTGCGGGTGCGTGGCATCTGCGGACACAACCACACAATGTCAATGCTGATGTCACCACTGCCGAGTCCCACCCAAAGTTAGCAAGCTCCACTATGTAGGAATATGAAAGTGTAAACACCCAATAATGAAGATTTTCCTGAATCACATATTATTGATTTTTGATAAGGTGTTGATCATATATCATGAACATGACATTTTTGAAACCAGTGTTATCAGGAGTAAAACATAGTCCTACATGCAAATTATAAATTATTCACAGTAAGCGGTGAAACTAGGTGGGGACTGTTTAGGTGTGTGTGTACCATGAAGCATGGCAATGCTGTCAGCTGCTGTAGCTTGTGATAACCAAGACACTAATGATTGGACATTAGCAACTTGCAGGCATTTAACGGAGAACTATATTAACTTTTTACTTAAATTGTTGTGTCTAATCTTAGTGTTTATACAGTAAAGCAAGTTTTACATAGCAACTTAGGTATTTATAACCCTGAATGTTATGAATATCAATTTAAATCATATGGAAATTAGTAATATTACAACTGTATTTACAAAGGTTTCTAAAATTAACTATTGACGATGTTAAGAGTAAGAGTTTGGACTTAGTTAGATAGATCAAGGATGTTTGACAGTTTAAGATATAGTTTGGTTACTGAAGAAATTAAACAAATAATGAACTATATTAATTAGTAAGTATATCAGCCAATGCACACCTCATGCTCAAATAAGACAACAAACCATCAAAAACATTAAGACAAAAATTAATTTACGACAAAATAATCCAAACACTTTTCAATGTTTTTGATAGCAAGTTGAGCCCTGTAGGACAGTACATCAGTACTCCCACTTACCATACAAGAATACTGGTATCCAAGCAGTTAAAGCTGAAAAACAATATTCAAATAAGACCACTGACCACCTCTGGTCCAAAATTCATAAACTGATCAGAGTATTGTATGTAAACTTTTACAACTTTAACATTTCACAAGATAAAAGTACACCATCACACACATGCAACTATTGCAAAATAAATTATTATAATTACAAACACTATGTGAGTCTCTACTGATGTGTTGTGTATACAGAGGAACTACAATGTTTATACCTGCAGTGAAAAGGAACTTAAAGAATGGAAGTACTTCTACTGATAAGTACTCTCTAAAGAACAGCTGTAGAAGGTCAATGAAAAAGTACAAAAAACAAAGCTTCAAAAAACTCAGTAAATAAACTTGTCTAAACAATCGAGTAAAACTACATCAAACTGACAAAGAAGCTGTTTCTAGAGACTTTTGAAGTGTTTGTCTTTGATGCGAATCGAACATGTCAAACGAGTTATTTACATGCTGTCGCCATATTGCTTTATTGAAAGGTCTAAGACGCTCGTTCGTGTTCAGTAAAATATTGCAAAACTTACCCTTAAATCACGTAAATATTTCAATTTACACCACAGTAACTGCGTAAAATTAGCTAGGCAATTCCAAGTTCGCGATGCTGAACCCTGAAGAATACTTCTTCGCAATAAAGGCCCAAACATCGATCCGAATCCAACCAAAGGGGACAGCAGCGCAGTATTTTTGTAGTTATGTTGGTGGAAATATGGCGGCATCAAATTTTTTTTTTTTTTTTTTTATATTTTATTTTACGGGCCTGGCACATGACCTTTTAGCCACTTACATACTACTACATTATAACTTTTTAACAAATAAAATTATTTAAATTACAACTTAATACTAATAGAAAACAGAAATTTAAATAAAGGCTTATAAAATAAAGTTTTGGATAAGAGATAATGGAGTAATGTCACAGTATTGTCACTTTCACATTCACCGATGTCAATGTCAATTTCTTCGAAAAGTGTCTGTCTTTGTATAACGTATTTTCGGCATTTCAGCACGATGTGGATAAGGTCTTCCTCTTCTTGGCACTCGTCACAAAGTCCGGTGTTGCTTAGTTGTAATCTGTTCAGGTGCGACTTGGCCTGGCTGTGGCCAAACCTCATCCTGTTGATGTTCGTGATAAATGTTCTGGGTCCTGAAATCTTATGGTACCAGGGTTGGGCGGGCGGTACCTTTTGGATCTGGTAGTACCATCTTCCCTTATCAGTGGATACTTTCATCCAGTACTCTTGAAAAACTTTCTTGTGGTATTCCCTCATTGGAGCATGTAGATCAGTGAATGGTATGTGCCAGGAGTCACTGTGGTCTTCATCTGGTACACCTCTTGCTGCCTTATCTGCTTCTTCATTGCCAGTTATACCGGAGTGAGAAGGTACCCACATAAATTTTACAAATTTACTGTTTAGAGACATATCATATAATAATTGTTTAATTTTGTAAATCAAGTAATTAGTACTAAATTTTAACATCTTATTTTCCAAAGCAGTGAGAGCACTAAGTGAATCAGTAAGGATTAAAAAATTGTTACAATTGACATGAGAGATATAGATAAGAGAGCTATATATGGCATAACATTCAGCACTGAATATGCTGCACTTGGAGTCTATTTTAATACATTTTTTATATTTTCTTTGGGGATCATAATATGCTGATGTGACAGTGCTTGCGGTTTTCGAGCCATCAGTGTAAATTCTATATCCAGTATTGTCAGTAATATTCAGAAGGTCTATTTGATTTGTAATATTTGAATTAAGTATTTTTACATCATTCATTAGAGCATTAAAATCTGTATTATATAAGGGCCAATGATTTTCTCTAAACATATTTTTGCCTAAAATAAAGTGAATATGTAGACTAATTCTCAAAAGTTCAGGGAGTTTTTTTGAAATTATGTTTGTGTTGTCTATATATGGACCTAACTGAATGTTGTGTGATGGAATTGTTGGAAGTATTCTATTCATTACATGGCTGTTGTTGGAAGCAATTGCTTTTAAACAAAATCTTTCTGCTATTCTTAGTCTTATTAAAGTTAGTGGGGGTATACATGCTTCTGCCTCCATAACATGTATAGGGGTAGAACACATTGCACCAGTTATGATTCTGAGTGCTTTGTTTTGAATAATATCTAATTTTCTCAATAAGTTGTAATTGCAATTAAAATAAGCTAAGGCACTGTAATCAAAGTGGCTACGAACTAGACTTTTATAAAGCATTGATAAAGTTTTGGGATCTGATCCCCAGTGTACACCTGTCAAAGATCTAACTATGTTGAGCCCTCGGCAGGCACATTTAATTATCTGTTCTATATGATTCTGAAAAAGCAATTTACTGTCAAGGTGAACCCCTAAAAACTTTTTGTTATCAGTCCAATTCAAAATATTATTGTGAAGTTTTACATTAAATAAGCTATTAGAATATGTTTTAGAGAAAATCATTGCTTCACTTTTTTCCGAACTAAGAGTTAATTTCAATTTATCTTTATAGTAATAATGTACTTGTTCTAAAGCTCTATTTAAATTATTTACTGCAATATTGACATCCTTATGACTACTGTATATTACAAGATCATCTGCATATTGGAGATATTTTACATTAGTATGCTCAGAAATAAATCTATTTAGATGACATGTGTATAAATTGTATAGAAGAGGTGATATAGTGGCACCTTGCATAGTGCCTTTATATACACTTCTAGGACCATATAAAATATTGTTATGTTTTACATACATGGTTCTGTTATATAAAAAATTAAAAATCCATTTACAGACTTTACCTGGTATACCTATGTCAATTAAGACACTAACAAGAATAGACGGATCAACATTATCAAATGCCCCCTGAACATCAAGAAAGGCACAAACAGTGGAAGAAAAAGAATAAAATGACTGTCTAATGTCTGATATTAATGCTACAAAACTTTCTGCACAACTTTTGCCTTTACGAAAACCATATTGTTCATTTGGTAAGATATTATTGCTTTCTACATACCAATCTAATCTAACTTTTAACATGTATTCAAATACTTTTCCTATGCAAGATGACAGCGATATAGGTCTGTAAGAATTAAATTCATTTTCTGGTTTGTCTGGTTTCAGGATGGGTATAATCAATTGGGTTTTCCAAGAAACTGGAATAAGTCCCTTAGACCATAGTATATTGTAAATATTAAGTAATGTTTTTTGTGCATTTTCATGTAAATAATTTAAAAGTTTATATGGAATGTCATCTAATCCTGGGGTTGTATTTTTCCTAGATTTGACGGCTGACTGATACTCTTCCCATGTAAAGGGATTACTTATAAAAGCACTTGTTGAATTACTCTCTTGTATAAAATAAGTGTCTAATAATTTAATATCTATATATTTTTCAGGTGGATTAATTGGAGCATACTTATCAAAGAAAGATGGAATCCATTCATTATTTTTTGGTTGTACATTAGAGGATGTTCTTTTAAATCTGCGGATATAGTTCCATACTACTGCAACAGGTGTGTATCTATTAAATGACTCACAGAGATTTCTCCAACCATTCTTTTTCTTTTCTTTTAAAAGTATTTTTTTAATAGCATCAGTTTTTTTATAATTAATGTAATTATCTATAGTAGGATGATGTCTATAATAATTAAGTGCTCTTTTACTGTTTCTTACTGCTTCTGAGCATTCATTATCCCACCAGGGAACAGGTTTTTTCATATTTGTTGAAGAAGTTGTTTTAAGTTTTGGAATAGATTTTTCTTTAATTGTATTTAGCATATCACAGAATTCATTATATGACAGTAATGGATCACTATAGTTTATGGAGAATGATTTGAATGCTTTTTCTGTTTCAGATGTAAAAAGTTCCCAGTTTGCTTTATTGTAAAGAAATCTTTCTGATGCTTGACTTACCTCAAAAGTTTCTGGCGACAGCTGAATAGAAGTTAAAGTGGGATAATGATAACTGCCCATTGGATCGTCATGAACACTCCAGTGACACAGTGGGGCAATGTTGGGACTAACACAAGTAATATCTATAGAAGACTGGCTATTTCGTGCACTACCTACAGTGGTTGGAGCTCCTGAGTTCAAGATACATAGATCACATTCATCTAACAAATCATATACATCTGTACCTCTTGGTTTAGTTGAGATACACCCAAATGCAACATGATGTGCATTTAAATCTCCAGATATTAAAATAGGTTTAGGTAAACTATTAATAATTTGTTTAAGCTGTCTTGATTTAAATCGCCCTGGTCTAGGTGGGCTGTAAGAACAGATAATAGATATATTACCTGTGTCAGTTTTAAGAACTATAGCTGCAGATTGTAGATCATCATAATAAGGCATATTTACACTATTGTATTTGAAATGATTTTTAATAAGTATACCAACTCCCCCATGACCATTAGGGCCATTTTGGAAAATAAAATTATAGCCAGATATTTTGAAATGTATATTATTTTTGAGATGAGTTTCATTCAATAGGCATATATCAATGTCATGTTCTTGTAGAAAAGTATTCAAAAGTGGCTTTTTACTATTAAGGCTTTCTATATTAAATTGACAAATTTTTAAAAAATTATCCATTTTTCAAATTATCAACCAAAACTTCTTTTATGACTGATGTAGTCATTTTTTTATTACTGTTACCTAAGTTTACTAATGTTGCCACAAGAGATTTTAAGATGTTGTCATTCTTCAATATACCTTCTATAATCTGTTCAGTTGTTATTTCTTTTGGTTTAATAATTTTTTTAGGTAGAGACGGAAAGTCTGAGTCATAGTGAGCCAAACTGTAGGTATGGTCAGTATTTTTGATAACGTTGGCATATGTAACTTTATTTTTTTTGTCTAATATTCTTTTTTGTTTCACTGGACAGTCACGTGATATAGCCAGATGTTGGCCACCGCAGTTAGCACAATGTAATGCCTGATCATTGGGGCATTCTGAATAATGATGATCCTTAGCACAGATTGAGCATTTTTGTAGGGACTTACAGATTTTAGCATGGTGATTAAATTTAAAGCACTTAAAGCATTGTAATAATGGAGGATTATATTCGTAGACTTTATAGGTAAAAATATCTAAGGATACAGACTCTGGCAAAGTATTAGATAGAAAAGTTACTGAAACAGTTTGAAATGGTTTAATTTTACCATCAACTTTCTTGGTGAACCTTCTCACCCCGATAATCTCTGAAGAAGATATTAATTTTTTGAAGAGATCTTCATTACTTATTTTAGTGGGTACATACCTCAGCACACCGATCTTTTCGATGCTCCTTGCTGGGATGAAAGCTTTAAGACTGTGTCGCTTCTGGAATTCTTCATTTAATAAATAGTTATTGGCATTACTTGCCTGGGTAAAAGTTATACCAATTTTATTTGCAGAAATTCGTTTAATTCCTGTCACTCCTTTAACTTCTTCTTTGAAAAGACCCGCTAGAGTCAGTGGATTTCTATTTCCTATGTTTCCCTCATTGGTGCTTTCAGTAAACACTACGTATTCTTGAGAGCAGGATTTTTCCGGAAAGAGACGTCTGTAACCGGGCTTGGTGTAAGGAATGTACAGCGAATCCTCAAGAACATGGTCGGCGGACGGAGTAGTAGGCCTCCGCGGCCGCTTTCTGCCGGGTTTCCCAGGGGACGAGCCCCCTGGGTCCTCCATATCAATTTTTTATAAAAAGACTTTTATTTATTAATTATGTGTCAATGAAAATATCTAAAAGTTAATAATAACTAATTTTTCAAATTTTTCAAAAAATTACGCAACTTTTCAAAAAGCCCGCCCAAGCTTTTTTTCGGCGGCATCAAAATGGAGACGGTGTTACCAATTTTATGAAACTTTCTCTTATTTACCTACTTGATTTTAATACCAATTGATAAAAACTGTTATTAAACTACGTCAATATAGAACTATACTCGTCTCTAAAAAGCAAGTACTAAGCAGACCAATAATAAAGTTTTTCTAATAAATAGTTTTCATTTAAATTTTCATGATGGCGGCAACTTATGGCTAATAGAAATACAACGACATTGACAACTATCACCACCAACATAATAAAAAAAATGTTCATAGATTGTCTGTTTTAAAACAAATGTGTGCTGTTATTGGCCACTATTTGTATCTTAGCTTTTAGGATTAAACATTTTCACCGAATTAAAAAGAAACCATTTATTATGTTCAACTTTATGTTCACTGAAAGCTTTCAGTTTTAAATCGATTGTAATCATTTTTTTACCTTCATTTTGGTAGGACCAAAATTCTAATCTCAAAAATACATCACAGCAAACTCTTTAATCATACTGAAAAACCTCTATGATGAACTAACACATTTGTTTGTTAACTGTGTCTTACTCTGTCTGTTACAGAAACTGTCTCATAAGACTGACAGAGACAAAATACATTTATGATGTAAAGGGGTTCATGTGAATAAATCTTGGGTAAATCTATAATGGGCAAATTTTATAATTCGTCATTTTATAAACTTCCCAGTCGCCGAAGATGGTTAACTTTAGTTTAAATTTTAGGATCACCATCTTCTCATATACTTATAAAATACTCGTGTCACAATGTTCGTTCCCGTACTCCTGCGAAATGGCTTGACCGATTCTCATGAAATTTTGTAAGCATATTGAGTAGGTCTGAGAAACATTTTAAATATGGCAAAACAACGTTTGCGGGGTTTGCTAGTAAGTAATTAATAAACTCATATTTGATAAATATAAAATGTTGATATTGATAACCATAGGTTGGCGAGGGCGCAGTAACGTGCATGTTTAAGTCATTATTTGGCTCTTATGAATGTAATAACAACATAAACATTTTACGCTCATCGCTTCGCTCCTCACTGACCTATGATCTGTGGATAAGGCCGTGCACACAATTTCCATTTATTCACAATGAGTTTATTTTAATGTGGTAATCCTACAATTTAAAACTCGATTCGCCAATTTTCTAATATTATAAACGTGAAAGTTTGTGAGTATGTATACCGGGTGCAATCGTTAAGTGTGCACAGGCGATTATTCCGTAACTATTACAAATATCAAAAAACTTTAAACTGATATCGAAATTACTTTTCCTAATAAGTAAAATAACTAGAGATGCGCCGAGTAACACTTTTGCCGAGTAGGTACCGAGTACCGAGTATTACTCGGTTCAATTTTTTTTTTACCGAGTACTCGGCCAAGTAACTCGGTTCTATCAAATTCCCAATTTCACGCGCGTAAACAAGTACAAACGAACATAAGTATATTTAGAAGAAAATTTGTTGGCAAATGGTGGACAGGGCACCAAACAAGGCATCATAATTTACATTTATTAAATTTTAAATATCGATTATTTTTATTACTGTTCCTTTAATTTTGTCTCACTAGTACTCCTGCATTAGCATAATTTTGATTCCATTACTAGAGGATGTCAAAGATTTCCTCATTCAGTACGTTTTGATTAACACTGTTGTTTCAATTATATCTACCTAAATATATTGCTTTCTTTTAACAAAGTTTATTACTTTTTTGGTACTCGGTACTCGGCATTCGTATACCGAGTTACTCGGCCGAGTACCGAGTACCAAAAGACCCACCGAGTACGCGGAGTACCGAGTATAAACCGAGTACTCGGCCCATCTCTAAAAATAACACTAATAACTTTTTAAAAATAAAACGATAAATATCCAAAACTTTACATTAAACACTCTGATACATTTAGTATGAGATAGTAGAGATTTTAGTTTCCTTATTTAAGTTAGAATAGTATCAACTCATTTTACCCTTATCATTTTATTATTATGTGTGATATGATATTGATGAATTTCAAGTAGATACACGTGTGGATTAATAATCTTACCACTTCAAATTAATTATAAACCTTGTTTCAATATCGTATTGATTTGAACTGGCTGAAAAGCAACATCATTACATAGTATAAATCCAAGTCGCTGTTTGTGTCTCTTTGTATGTTTGTCCGCTAACTCCTCTTAAACCACACATCGGATTTTAATGCAGTTTTCGCCATCTTTTACGGATTTTTTCATTTAAATTTGTGAATAAAGAACAACCGAAAAAGGATTTTTAAGTTAGCCAAGTCGGCCAAAATGATACCATTGCGAAGCGTGGGCGGGTCGCTAGTACAAAATAAAAACAAAAAAAAGATACACTTTGGTGTTCGTTCTAAATTCAAATTCTTTATCGCGGATTCTCGTTCCCAACAATTTATAATTTTTAATTAATTTATTTATTAAATTAAATTATTACTTAATTTAATTTATTTAAGTTATCACCGGATCTCACGCCTTGTGATTTCTTCCTATGGGGATTTGTCAAAGACCACGTGTACGCTGAGCGAGTAGGTACATAGCCTAGAAGAGTTACAGAATCGTGCAGTTGCTTTAATTACTCCGCAAATTTTAAAGAAAGTTCATTTAGAAACTATAAAATATAAATAGAGCTCGTCATTGTATTGCACAACAAGGACGTCACTTCGAACATTTGCTTTGAATGAAAAATTTTGTAGGTACATACCTACTAAGAAATAAAATATATGGGAGAGTTTAATGTAAAGTTTTTGGATATTTCTCGTTTTATTTTTAAAAAGTTTTTAATGTTGTTTACTCAATAGGCAAAGTACTTTCGATATCAGTTTTTTTATATCTGTAATACTATTACAGTAATAGTTACGGAATAATCGCCTGTGCACACTTAACGATTACACCCTGTATATGTATACATATTTGTATGGATGTTTGTTACTCTTTCACGTAAAAACTACTGGAAGGATTTTGATGAAACTTTACAGTCAAAATCAAAATCAAAATTATTTTATTTATCATAGATTAAAACATATACCTACTTAATGAACGTCAATGTTACAAACTTCGACTTTACCTAACCGTAGACCGAGAGAAAAAAGCTGGCGGAAAAAACTCCCAGCACTCTTTTAGGAAATTATACAATCAGTAATATAGGTTATACCTACATCAAAAAAACACATAGGGAACTTTTTGCCCCGGGAAAACTTTTAAAATCTGGATTGTTATGCAGAAAGTCCGAGTACGATTCCCGGGTCGGTTATAATTAGTTATATAATTATAATTAGGTATTATCTTTACCTACATTATGGTATTAAGTATCATGTTAAATACAGTGTAGGTATAATGAAGAAACAAAAAACTTAATTCACCTTAGGTACTATTTTAATTAAAATACTTAAACTGCAGGAATAGTTGTGTTCAAAATAAACCGAATAATTTATTTTCGTTGAAAAATTGGTAACTAGTTCATACATTTGAGTTAAATAATACCTATATTGGCCTTTCCAGACTTCAAAACTGTATGAACGTTAAAAATCATCTTTATGTCTTGACAACTAAGTATAAGCTTATCGAATTATGGTTAAGATTTGGTTCATGAATATGTAATATCATTAATAGCATTTTCTCAGTAACATGTAAACAGCCAGGACTAATTAACATATTGAAACTAATCAATTTATATGTATTTATGAAATGAGCATATATTATTGAACAGTTCACATGATACCATATTTTTGCTTAATGAGTTGTACTTGAGAATTTATTGAGCTGTTTAATGCTAAAATTATTTCGAACTGTTGACAGGGCCAAGATATTAATGATACCTATATTTAACGTAAGATTTCGTTGTAACCCGCATTTAGAAGCTAGGGGCTCATATTTTAACTCCTACATATCATATACCTAAGTACCACATAAAAAAGCCATTTTGTCGCAATTTTAACCAATAATTGAAACTATCGTTTATTTTACATATAAATGAATTATGTTTTACTTATCTGCTTATAAACAAAACACGAGCAAAAGTGATTTTAAGACCATTTGCATTCTTTTTCTGACAGGACAACATTTTTTAGGCTAGTTTAACCCACTTCATTTCAGTGACAAAAAGTCCTTTCAATGAGGTTTACTAAGTATTTTTAACTAGCTTTTTAGCAGTTTCATACAAACTTTCATCCCCTTTTTTATCTATAAACTATGTTTTATTGAACCTTAATTATGTCTGTATGTTATATTAATATTTATTACAACTTTTAATTTAAGATAAATCCATGTTTTAAAGAGTTTTCGGAAACAATATTTTTATTAAAAACAATTACCTAAGGGCCTCTAATTTTTCCTTGGCCCAGACCTCCTGATCTGGTCCTGTATTTATCTTTATACATTGTTTGATCTGTTATCTAGTACTACTCACAGATAGATTAAAAATAATATATATTTTAAGCTAAGTATTTGTTTTTTTTTAACAAAACATTATATTTCAGAAAACCTTACATATCTTACCAGGCATAATAATTATCTTGGTGCGTTTTTGTTTTTTAAGACAAACTTAAATTAAATAAAAAAGAACAAAAATTAGTTCTTTGTGAATTTTGAATTCCGTTGTTTCAAAGTAGTTAGGTTTGAGTAAAATATAACTTGGTTCTGATTTCTCTACATTAATCTTCCATTGCTTCTTCAAACATTTTTGCTATTTTCGGTTTCTTTTCTAAATAATAGTCCATCTTTATACCTATGTAGGTTGCTAGTTCGACTAATACTTAGAGTGGAATGGCACATTTTATTTTACACTAGATTTCCTACAAAATAAATAGGTACAGTACATTTTTTTTTGGGCACCTACTTACGTTCTTGAAGCCCATATTTGATTTTTTTATGGATAGAGAAAACCTATGAAAACCTTCACGGATAAACTTTAACTTTAACGGATAAATACATACTTGCCTACTTATTACTATTTGAATTTTCAACCCATTCTTATTCTTTGCTTATGAAACAGACATGGGACTCCTTACTTTTTAATTTTTATAATATCTAAACAGTTGTTTGAATAGATACATAACTGAAGATGGAGAATTTATAAAACAAACTCTATATGCAACACGTATTTCCTAAGGTATAATTATAACATCAAAAGTCATGCTTGTTCTTCTATTATAAGAACAAAATAACCTTATCAATTGAGCAGACAGACCCGCATCAATCCCGGGCCCGCCAGGCACAGAAACAAGACATTGGTAATTGAGTGTGTTATCGGGAATGTATTTCCCGGTCGCCAGATTGCCAATATCCGTCCTGCAAACGATTTCCTTTATCAGGTCTGCAGGTTCAGGAAGTTGACAACCTGTAAGAAATAGGTCATTTATAGTTTTGAGATTTTTTGCAATTTGTATATTTTTTGCATTTTTTCCTGCTGCCAAGTTCATAGTAAATTCATAACCTTGTCTCTGGAGTTTATGAGGGAAATAACCTGAAAATCCTACTAACTAATATTATAAAGGTGAAAGTTTGTATGTATTTATGTTTGTTACTCTTTCACGTAAAAACTACTGGACGGATTTGGATGAAACTTTACAGTAATATAGGTTATACATCAGAATAACACAGAGGGTACTTTTTACCGCGGGAAAACTTCTCATTCCCACGGGAAACCGACTTCCACGCGAACGGAGTCGCTGGCGGCCACTAGTGTAAAATAATTGTAGAACATAAAAACTAATTCTACAATGTAGATTCATGTTTAGAAATCTAAATGAAAAATCCATGTTTTTATTAAACAATTTTAAGAGACTTATGTTTTTCGTTACATTGTAAAGGTTTATGATTCTAATATCCTCTCTAACGTAGTAGTTAGCTACCTTGTGATAAAATAGTCACTTAGTAGGGTTTGTTGTAAGACGTATATTTTCCGAGTTACTAAATAATCGAATGCTAACTTCCTCATAGAATGTGTACAATGCGTGCGTGCTGTAGGAAGCCAATGGGACACGGAAAGTGTGTCACGAAGGCGTTGTTACCGCGGCGTCGCGGCGTCTGGGCAGCGCGCGGCACCGACGCGCCGAGCGGGAAGCAGTGAAAGTGCACCAGCGGGGTCTGGCGGGAATCAGCTGATCTTGGTGGCGCAGTGCGCAGGCGGGCGCGGGGCGGGGGGGCGCGGCCGGGCCGGCGCCGCCGCGGCAGTCCCCGCCGCCGCCCGCGCGCGCCGCCCGCGCGCCATGCCCGCCGCCGCCGACACTCGCGCCGACCCACGCCGCGCCCGACCCCCGACCCGGCTATGAGGGACGCGCTCGTCTTACACTCCAACTTACTCGACATGTCAATTCAGGAGCTCAACGGGAACGGGCCCCGGAAGAGGAAAAAGTCCATCTGTGATAATGAGCGAGATGAGCCGGGCGCGGAGGAGAGGGGCGGCGAGGGCTCCGTGCGGCTGCTGCACTGGCGGGACATGCCCGAGCACCTGCAGTTCAACCCCTACGTGCTGACCGGCTACCGCCCGCTGCAGTCCTGGGCCGGCTGTGTGCGCAGCCTCTTCTACTTCCACAACGAGACCATCAACATTTTTACACATGGTAATCCTTAAACTTATCTGACACGTTTATCTTTTTCCGATCTAATCTTATACACCTAGTCGCAGTAACGAAATTGCTCTCCGCACTGCATAGTATAAAAGGGATCGCGATATATTAAGCATTAAGGAAGGAGAGCGGATGTGATAAATTGCAGTACCTACGCGAATCGAAGTCGGAATGGTTGCTATGCTACGCGCGGAATTCTCAGCTCCGCCGTAGCTCATAGCGACTACGATGCCATAGCTCTATTGAAATTTATTACACAATTTTATCACCTTCCTCATTTTATTATTATACGAGAAATATATTTTAAACATTTTCTTTGTGTAACAAACGCGTCTAGTAAGTAGAAACCTACCTTTCAACTAATGATTTTGTGATTATCGTTAAGAAAACAACCATTAATCACTGATGACAGCGATAACGTATTACACTCACTGCGGAAAGCATTTTTTTGATTATTTTGCCAAGTTTATAGGTCTTAATAAATGTTTCTTATCGAAATAAAGTAACTTACTGTTAAAACTAATATTTTATTAATTACAAAAAAATAAAATAGCAAAATCGTTCTTAAACCAGTCAATAGGTGGAGAAGTAGAACGAATGCGGTGTAATCCATCAGTAAGTAGTTGGTAAGTGGCACACAGCCCACAATAGCCGGTGATCACCGCCGGCCGCCATTGTACTCGGGGACCCGAATTCGATTCCCACCACTGTTTTACGACTCACCAAACTACCTAACTTACTAGTTTTTGGCACAAACCAAACATCTAGATACATTTTATGATAATCACCTCTTATGTCAGTATTGTTTGAAACAGCAAACAAACTGAGCTGGAATATATTGTTATTCTAATTTTATGGATGACACGTACTGTTATAGTTTCATGATATATTTTCACGCCTGATACCTTTTCTCTTCTATAAAACAACAAAAAATGTAGGTATACGCGAATTACAGGCGAAAACTAGTTATATTATAACTAAGAACAATATCTATTGAATAAGTCCCCGCATGGGTCGCAGTAGCTGGGCACATGTAATCAGTGGGGATTTGCTAAACAACGAGAGACCCAGAAAGTAACCGCCGCCTTATCAAATAAATGGGGGATCACAGCGGCGCACTGGAACTACGTGTAGTTTAGCGCACGGGAGTATACACAATGAATAAATAAATTGGTACTAAGACTTTTTGGCACGTGTTTTTCAACGAGGTTAAAATCCGGGTTTATGAGATGGGATGAAAGTAGTTTTAAATGTTTAATTGGGATTATTAACTCGCCTTGCGGAGGCTCTGAAATTTCAAGGTCTCGACTCATTCTCGACTTGACTACATTCTCAGCTCGACTACCAACGACGAATTATATAATTATTTCTAAAGTGTTAGTTTGATTTACTCTAGATATTTAGTAGTTTGTTGACATCTCAGTAAGTCTCTCTGGTATCTGAGTGTAGTGGATTGTAGGTCAGGAGCGCGAGTCGCGTCCGCTGCGAAGTGAGGGGACAACCACACGCTTTCTATTAAAGTGCATCTTTGTCTTTGTGTTGTATCGCTTTGCAAAACTTTAAGATTTCATTAATAGTTGCTAATGATGAGAGTGAAAGCTGAAATAATTAAAACGGGTAAAAAATGTGCATCGTATGAGTATTCCAAACATTCCCATGAACCTTTACTTGGGTTGAACCCTTCGTGGTTTGAACCAACTGATAGACTTAATAGTCTTCCTCTAGGTTTCTATTAAACTTATGTAATTTATTTTTAAGTGGCCGCAGGCATCCTGGAGGCTTTGAACTTCACCAAGTCTTAATTAAGAAGGATGAGGTTGCCTTTGCTAGTTTGCACTTAAGAACTTTTATTTACTTAATGTCTACTTAAGTCTTATCTCCAACTTCGTCTTCCAAATGGTTTGAAGCTCACATTTAAATTTAAGTTGTTCTAGCGATAGTTGGCCTGTATCTTAAAAGATATAAACAGTATTTTTTAATCTCTGGGGACAGAGAGGTTAGAAGTTAGAATATTGTTGTTGGAAGCAAATTTACTTATAAACTATGGTCATTCGGTTGCGCGTTAAAACTTCAAGGGACTTTACCAGGGGCAAGAGAGAGAAAATTAGGATAGTATAAAATAGGAAGTTGGTTACGACTTAACTCTAACTTCGTAAATTTTAATCGTAAGTGTGAGTTTAATTTATGTCAGAGTCTTAAATGGAAGTTTGCAATGGTTTTTCTCTTTCTTCCATGAACAGTACATGTGGAGCAGTTTGTAGAGCTGCAGAGCCTCTTCCTCATGTTTAAGCACATTGTTCTTATATTACATAACCATTACAAGATTGGACAGGTGATGCACCCTTCGCTGGCACCATGCCAAATGTTACACAATGCATACCTACCTGCATTCAAAGCCTTCACAAAACTCCACAACATACCACCTGATTGAAGAAGGCACATAAAAACGAAACCAAATACTTCGAATTCCCGACTCGTAGACGGCGACCTGACAACCTGATCTAGTTCTGGAAACGTGTATAACCTTAGACAGAACATTTAACCTAAAACAACACAGATAAACATTACGACACAAGTGAGGCCTTATAAAGTAATCATATCTTAGTGTAACTTCAACAAAAGCAACTTCAGATAGCATCAGCATTAGGGCTAAATCTATGTTACCGATTTGTAAGCCACAAGCCGTAAGCTGTGAGCTCGTAAAGTTGTCGCTGCGGCGGTCAGTCCGTTCTGCTGCATAATGCACGAGCGGTCAGCAGCAACTGCTGGGCACTATATCTACACATAGCAAGTAGAATTTTCAACTTTTGCAGGAATACTGTAAAAAGTCTTAATGGTGGGAGCGTGCTTTGGAATACAAATAAATGGAAAACCAGATTATGTAATTTATGTGTTTTCTTGACTCGTATGCATACAGGAAATTCCTTGCGTTTTGAGAGCACAGATTAAAAAAAGATAAGGACTGTATATGATAATAGTTAGGCGACCAAGTAATAGTTGACCAACCTTTTATCAAAACTATTAACAACCATATAAAAATAATATTAGTTATGAAAACACGTGCCTATTACCTATACTAAGTTTATCTAACCGTTGAAAGTAATCGCAAGAAAACTTATTTCTTTGCATAGGCATAGTCTTGAAAACACACATCACCCTCGCCCCTAAAGAACCTTGAAATTCACAAACAAAACTGACAAAAACGAATTGGAACAAATAAGTCCGTTTCTTTTGATGTAAAAATATACGAAGCTTTCTTATGAATAGAAAATACTTATTTGAATAACGTCGGATGTGGGTTTTCGCACTGTTTTTTTTGTAAGACAAACCAAACCTCTCCTCACGATCAATACCTAAGCTAAGAGCCATCTCTTGCCAAATCGTGTTAAGTAAGAGTTCATTGTAGTCGCAACAGGATGATCCTATATTTCGTTCATACGAAATCCAATTACGCAAAGTTTTGAAAAAAAAGGAATATCCAGATTTGAAAGAAATATTTTTTTTTCACCAAGACATCCATCTGCAGTTTTCTCTCTTAACCATCACTATTTTGCAACGGGCAAACGGGTTTAGTCCCGATTCTTTAATGTTACAGCCGATTATATAACATAAGTTTATGTATATGTGCATGAATAAAATCTCTTCATGCGTCATTAAATTAAAAGCACACTCCCAGCGAAGTGTGGAATTGCACTTTGCCTAAGTTTATATTTATGAATAGACATTAGAACTCTACCTACATCACTTGGCCTTTCCGCAGCAGTTTAACTTAGTTTTTGCTTCAGAAAAGAATATATATATTAAAGTAATATAACAAAACTTTATCAAGATACGAATAGGAATTTAAATTACTGTAGTTATTATATTTATTTCAACCCAAGTAAAGCTTAAAAGTAAAGCTTAGAATTTTAATTGTTACTGCATTTCCGACCATTATTGTTTACGGCTTGTTCCCTGCCAAATTATGTTTAAATAAACAATGTCTGGACGATAAAGGTTTATGATAAGTTGAGCTAGTTGTCGGGTGGTGTAATTAAGGACAATGGCACACGATAGGTGTGAAGTGTCACAAGTGTGGCGGCCAGGAATGTCCGTCGCGCGACATGTGGCCGCGACACGCAACCGCGTCACCGGCCGCAGTTAGTCAGCGGCTATGTGTACCTTCTAAGTTATTCAATATATGCATAAACGTGGGCAAGCCTGTTTAGTAAAAAACGGCTCTTTGTTAATTTGTATTTAGAAAAGTTAAGTGTATTTAGAAATGTTGTCAATTGTAATTTGTTGACCTTAATCCCTTATTTTTTATTGGTTATATAACTATTCGGAAGATACGTTGTTTATCAATTAACTAATAAGTTAATGGCGACATCGTAAAAATATTTACATATAAAGAAATAACCCTGGTGCTACTTGGCTTAGTACTTTCTTAATTCGAATAGCCTTAAATTTTATATTAATAACACATTTCATAATATCGTACCTATTTCTTGCAATTGGATAAACCTAAAAATGAAGGTAACCGATTGAAATCTCGAATTTCCGTAACTCAAATCCGGTTGGTAGAACTTTTAAAAGCCAGATGTAATTAATTACAACTTTTAAAAATTCCTCTTTTATTTTTCCAGATGAATCAATTTCCAGAACCACTAAAACCAAATTTTTAAATAGTATTTTTATGTTTCCCATATTCTCATAATCCAGATATAGTTAAGTATACCAGATTCTCGGAATACTTTTTTTGTCTCCCATCGTACCATTTTCCAAATAATCTAGTTATTACCAAATTTTCATAATATTTTTATTTTGTTCCCATGCAATCATATTCCTAATAAAATATTGCCAGATTTTCATATTTTATTTGATTCCTATTACTTCCCATACAATCGTGTTCCAGCTAAACTATTGCAACGGGAGCCGCTCTTTTCGCATAACGACAATTGTCCTAACATCGTTTTTCATACATCAAATTTCATAATCATCAAAAAGCAAAACACTCATGTCGCATGATTTTTCCTTCGCATAACTTTAAGTGGCATATCAGTCTATAGGCATATTATTATTAAGCATAATGAAGAATTCCCTAATTTCATAGCATAATTTAATTTGTCATAACTATAGGAAATAGTATATTTCAATACAAGTGTGGAAAGGCTGTCATTACAACGAGTCCCGACAAATGTCTACCCGAGCCGAGGCACAGCCGAAGGCGAGGGTTGACAGGCGGGACGAGTTGCAATGACGGTTCCGCACGTGTACTGAACGACTATTTTTAATACAGTTGCGAAAAAATAAAGCAATTTAATAAAATATAAAATTAGGATCGTAAATGTCGAAATAACTCATTTTGAAAATGGCGCCATTTTTTCTTCACCCATTTGGTAGGCAAAGGTTACTATGCCCATACAGCCAAGTCTTCAGTAGATTTTTTTTATTGATATGAAATGAAAATGAAATTTAATGAGATAAAATTAAATGAAACCAACCACACTAATTCAATCAAATCATTAAATCTGATATCGAAACAAACTAGTAGCTTTTTTTAGAAATATACCTACGCTACGTAAGTATTAACATGAATCATAAAAACTTATTTGTTTTTTTTAAGTAAAAACGTCATGGTTTTTCTTTTTAATAGACATTATTTTGACAGTTGGGAAAGAAAACGCACGAGTGCGGGAAAGGTAAAAAAAAGCACGCGTGTGTAATAGCCCACATCCCGAACGCTATACCTCCCTGCAATACACCACTTTTTGAGCAACTGTATTAAAAACCTAATTTTATACTAAATTTCTTTTTTAACTAACGACTACCAACAACTTTGTTTTTTTTGCCTTAAGTTAAGACATAAATTTACAGCCATTTATTCAGAGTCATCATAAAATACAAGGATTTAGTTTTTCTGGATATCGTTTATTTGAATTAAAAAATCTGGATATTGTTTGTCTGGATTTTAAATAACTATATTCCAAAAATTTGTGATTTCAAAATCTGAGTTGCTTGCACATGGATTACGACCATCTGGATTTTGGGCATTTAGATTTCGTGTATCTTGAACTCATTCGTCTGGATTCTAAAACGTCGTACCTACAAATGAATAAATGAAATTCGGAGTTGCGATTATATGGCAAACAGAACTTCGTAATTTTAAAATTCGGAATTATGAAAAAATGACCAAACGTTTTCGGGATTCTGACATTCTGAATATTAAAATTCGGAATTAAGATAGGTAACCAACAATGATTAATGGACGATCATAATGACAAAATTATTAATTAAATTTCAGTTGCAATGTTCACTCGCAAGCATATTTTTAATTAAAAATAAATCAAAGTAGTGGTAACCATTTCTCGTTATTAAAAGTATCAACTTCCTTATCATAATATAAGCATTTATATATTATAAGGCTCCACATAGATCGTTTCCAAACACTTATAAGTTATATTATTTACATATGCAATAATAAATATTGATACTGAAGTAAGTAAAAAATAGCATCATCTCAATCGAACAATTCTGCAAATGACCAATTAGTGACGTACCTACATGTGGGATGCTGTTAGAAATGTCTGTGCCAATTTGAACTAGAAATATTGCAATAACGTCCAGTGACTTTGTCTAAAAGTTACAGACTTCAGACAAAGTTGATCACACCATTATGTTCGTGTGGTGCCTAACAAAGCTCAAACTTGTGCATTCTGCGGGCACACACAGGAGCTTAGAGAAATCTACTTACGATGAAATATGACAGATCCAGACATGGACAGACCTAGGAATGAAATATTCGCTGTATAATGTAATTCGACATACCTACGCTGCCAGACGTACCTATCTGAATTTAAATTTGAAATATTTGTGATTGATGTTATGTGATTTTACATTCAGATTTTATCGTGTTTTTTTTTTCATGTTTATAGAATAATGTGGTTTATATTAAAAAAAAAAGTATATTTTGAAATTAAACACTTTGACAAAAAGTACCTGTCTAAGAAAAGCCACAAAAAACTCCTCATTTATTTCAATCTCGACAAAAAACGGAATATTGAGATAGTTCATCTCAAATAAGAGTTTCAGACGTTTTACAGATATTACAGTTATTTTTGGATATTTCGATTGGACTCAGACGTCTGACAATAAGTATTATATATCTGTCTTAATAAGAAATTAGGAATGGAGATAACATAAAACGACAAGGTATAATAATATGTTCTGAAGCTTTATTTAGTAAAGTCAAACGCCTTGTTTTTATAGCTTTAGATTAGCAAAATTTTCATAAATAATTCTATAGATATTATTGAATTCCCTGTGGGGACCTACGGTAGGTACACCTACAACAACCAGACAGGGATGACGACCTCGCTATACTTTAAATAGAAAATGATAAGTATGTGTCGCAGGCGATTTTTAGATATGCCTTCAATATTTGTATTTGTGTTTGCCTGCGACATTGGATAAACCATTTATTTTCGTCCACTGTTTGCACATTAGCAAATATTCATGACTGTCATGTAATGTTAGCACAGTGTCTGTGATGCAATTATATCGATCCTGCCCCTCCGTCCTGCACTGTGGTACGTACAGAGGCACTCAGAAGCCGTACCTAGCGCCAGCCATTGTAACATTTAAACTAATTTGTATGAGAAAATTTTCTCATTGTGATATGAAATTGTACTGGAAAAGGACCTGCAAAGTAAATGTTGAACCTAGTATTTAACAGTTTTTATTGCTTGCGTAAATGTATTCGTTTTCACACTAATAAGTTGTAAAAAGTTCCCTTTACTTATTTATGTTTCTATAAAAACTGCATTTTCTCAAACGACCTTGAAGGAATTGTATGCGAAAGACGCCTTGCAATGGACAATTATGCACCATTTTAATGTATTTAATTTAATCGTTGTCATTAATAAGTGGAATTTACAATGTTAAATAATGATACACCTAATGCAAACCCATAGTGCTACTTTCCCACAACTATGTGTACTTATGACTCAAAGATTACAAATATCCTTAGTAACACAACGTTGGTTTCTAAATATATTTTTTAGTTAAGTAAAGGAGGTTGAATACTACTCATTTTTAAGTATTTAATACAACATGTATCGTTTAGTATTCATGGGAGGTTATTCCATTATTATTTAGTAACATTTCCTGAGATAGGACAGCAACTAAGTAACCGGATTAATATACCCTCAGCTCGGTTGCGATTTGAGCTACATTCAGCACTGCATCAGTCAATTTACACCCTTGTAGACTCCGGCATGTAGATCATTAGTTTACTTGGTAACTTGATTCATCTAGGTATTTAGAAGGCCCATGTCTGGAGAGATATTGCAAAGTTGCTTTTGATGAAACAATGAAGTAACTTTACACTGAAACCCAGGTAGCCGGAAACTTCGAAGCAACAGTGAATTAGGTTCGATAAAGGTAGAGAGGTACGAACGTTTAATGATGTATTAAAAGCTTCGGATTTAGGATTTCCTATTCGGTTTTAACGATAAACAAAAGACATTCCCACTTGAGCTGTTTTGTAACTAAAAAAAACATAATAGCTAACAAGCGCCGAACTACAAGTATACAGGGTGATTGGTAATGCGATACATTCCTTCTAAGAAGTTAAAGTAGAGCTTATTTGCAGTCAATTAAGGCATAATATGCTATGTCCAAAAATTTATAATTTCTGAGATATGCAACATTTAAGTTTTTTTATAAAAAACCCCATTTTCGAAGTTCAAATGAATCCTTTTAGTGAAAAATTCAAAATTGAGTTTAATGTTTTGTTGTTTTATGGTAGCTTGATAACTAAAATGATATTTCAGATTCAAATTTGCTAAAAATAATCGTCCTTATTTTAGAAAAAGTCAGAAACCAAGAACAACTTTTTAAAAAAAGTTAAGTCTTATGGCAATAAAAAGCGATTTTCTAAAAAAAAGTCCAAATAATGTTGCGTACAAATTACATAAAAAACTTCCCCACTTTATTAGCTATTCAAAAAGGTACATTTGTCATACTAAAACTAAGTATTTGATTGACAACTCTACTAATAAAAGAAGTTACCTCTCTCTTAGAACGCCTCTACTTTGTGATTACAGCGCACTTTTGCAGTGTTTTCTTTGGTTGATGTCGCCGTTTTGCACAGGGATAATGCAATAACATTAAAGTCTGCTGTTAAATAAATAAATTTTGTAAAAAGCCAAAGCTTCAAGTGTGCAGCCTTTGCAGTCAAACAGAAAAAAATTGTTAAGCGCGAAAAAAGTGACCTCTATTAAAATAAAACTAACTGCATATTTTCATTAAGAACTCTTGAAATGGTATCATTTGAGATCCTTGCCTTCGAAGACTTTTTGTAGCGATGCTGTCGCGCGTTAAGTAAACGCATGTTAGTCGAATTAGCAACGCGCTACATTATCGCACTGTATCGATGTAAAGACAATACTAATGCATCGCGACTGAATCGTGGCTATGAAGGCACACAGTCAGCGACTGCTAGTCTACGATATCGATGCAAACTCACGACAGCTTACACAAAAAGTTGCTGTGGGCGAGGGCTTTTTGTAATGAAGAATACTCAGATATTCTTCTTATTTACGTATTGTGTAACGGCAACGCTGTTACAGCGAAAAAAGTACTTGTTGCGTTTCCGTAATCGACGTGTGTCGAACGTTAGAGTGTTTTTTGGGACGTATCGACGTCTCAGAAAAATAAAACTTGTATCCGCCCGAACAAGTGAATCTCGAATTTCGCGAAGTAGAAGAAGAAATGATAGATGTTTTTCGCAGAAATCTAGCAACCACCACAAGAGTTGGCGACATCGACCAAAGAAAAAACAACAAGTGATGTGTATTTATTAATGAAAAAAATGTAGTTAGCTTTCATTCTTTTAATAGAAGTAACTTTTTCCGCACTCAGCATACTCTTTTTTTCTAATTAACCACAAAAGCTACACACTTGAAGGTTTGGCTTTTCAAAAAAAATATTTAAATAACGGCAGATCTTAAATATTATTGCATTATCCCTGTGCAAGACGTCGACATCAACCAAAGAAAACACTGCAAAAGTGCGCGGTAACCACAATGTAGAGGCGTTCTAAGAGAGAGGTAACTTCTTTTATTAGTAGAGTTGTCAATCAAATACTTAGTTTTAGTATGACAAATGTACCTTTTTGAATAGCTAATGAAGTGGGAAAGTTTTTTATGTAATTTGTACGCAACATTATTTGGACTTTTTTTTAGAAAATCGCTTTTTATTGTCATAAGACTTAACTTTTTAAAAAAAGTTGTTCTTGTGTTTCTGACTTTTTCTAAAATAAGGACGATTATTTTTAGCAAATTTGAATCTGAAATATCATTTTAGTTATCAAGCTACCATAAAACAACAAAACATTAAACTCAATTTTGAATTTTTCATTAAAAGGATTCATTTGAACTTCGAAAATGGGGTTTTTTATAAAAAATCTTAAATGTTGCATATCTCAGAAATTATCAATTTTCGGACATAGCATATTATGCCTTAATTGACTGTAAATAAGCTCGACTTTAACCTCTTAGAAGGAATGTATCGCATTACCAGTCACCCTGTATATGGTGCGAAACAGCACTATTGGTCTTTAACAGCTGCACAATTAATTATTTAAAAAAACTTATTACTAACTTATAAAGTAGTTACTAGCTTTCCGCCCTGTGGTTTCACCCGCAACAAAATGTTTTACCCGTGGCAATATCGGAACCCTATTTTTTCCAAAATAAAATATAGCCTATGTTACTCGTGGATAATGTAGCTTTCAAATGGTGAAAGGATTTTTTAAATCGGTCCAGTAGTTTCGGAGCCTATTCATTTCAAACAAACAAACAAAAACTCTACTCTTTCCTCTTTATAATATGAGTATAGGCTAAAACAGAGAGTGAACCATGCTACCTGTTCCCAGGAGTGTCGCTGGTGTTCATCCTGCTGGTGCTGCCGGGGCTGCTGCCGTGGGGCGGCGGCTGGTGGTTCCTGTCGCTGTGCCACCTGCTGGGCGCGCTGGCGCCCTGGTGCGGCTCCTTCCTCTACCACCTGTTCATGAACCACACCAGCGGCCAGCAGCTGTACCATAGGCTGCTGCAGCTGGATATGCTGGGGATATGGGTCAGCCAGAGTATAGGTGAGGAACTTTGACGTACTTAGTCTACTGTCTATGGTACAACAAAGCGCCAAGTGTCTGTTTATGACCCTTTTAACATTTGTGTTTTTTATTCTCATGCATAAGAAGTATCATTAAACTCAGAGATTTATTATCACTTTCGTACATTTACACTGCGTTAACGCTAAACACGTCAAATTTTGAGAAGCATTTGTAGCATATCCTTAGGCAATAATTATCAACATTAAAAAAACTTGGGATTACGTTGTGTTTGCGTTTAGGACACATTCCAACCTTTGACATTTACGTTAATTTAGCCTTGTGTCATCCTTACAGTAATCTTTGTTAACATACCTACTTTAGCATGAACCGACATTGTAAAAGATGAACGCGTTTCATTAGCAATTCTATCAGAGTAACGTCGCGGGGTCGGTCTCGCCGCAGCGCACTAAACGCCACCGACAGCGCTGTGTCGCGTCGAGGGACGATCCGGCCACCTGCCCTGACCTTTCTAACCTGATTATAAGGGTTTCCAACTAAAATATTTATAATATGCGTAAACACTTTGCAAAATGTCGGTTGTAATAATATCCGAGTACCGAATACACCCCTACATTAACGCGGCGTTATTGTATCACTGGGAATTCTCTTGTTTTCTCGACATGTGCTCGTGTCAACAAAACACAAGATTTATGTCACGGAGATACATAAACAACTCGCAGCCGGCGGCTAATGTAAAATTAATCTTGTCGTGATATTGTTCTTGTTGTATTTGTCTAAGTTGCTTTGCCAATCAATATGCTAAGTGCTTGAACATGTTTCGCTTTATTTGCGCATGAAATTGTGTTTCCTGTTTTAAAATCAATATTGGAGTATGTATGGAAATCAAAATTACCAATGATGTATTGTGAGGTGGACATATCGTTTTAATAAAGTTTCCGATGTGGCTCGGTGTTCGTGAGTGCCTCAACCTTTCGGCGAGGTTTGCTTGCCGCCCCCGTCGCGCCCTACTGAACTTCTACCGCCATTTTCCTACCAACAGGGTCAAGTGCACCTGTAATACTCGTGCTCACTTTGCTTCAAAGCTAAAATGTCTACATTATAAAAAACTTTAGTTCTTGTGATCATATGTGAAGTTTTTAATATAATAAACGATTAAAATGTCAACAGTCAATATTTCAAAAAGTCGTACTGACTTTCTAACGTAAATATTTAGGATCATAAATTCATATTAGCATTGGCAGTCTGACGTAGAAGTTAGGTAGGGTACGTTTTAAATTAAAACTGACATAGGTTTTCCGAAGGGATACGTGTAGTAAACAAAACGCTCAGCTTAGTTAGAAACTCAGACCTAAAATGAGTTAGGTTGTTAGAACTATAGAAAAGTAGTGGCCGCCCGCGACCCCGTTCGCGTGGAAGTCGGTTTCCCGCTGGAATGATAAGTTTTCCCGCGGTAAAAAGTATCTTTTATGGTATTCTGACTTATATTACTGTAAAGTTTCATCAAAATCCGGACAGTAGTTTTTACGTGAAAGAGTAACAAACATCCATACATCCATACATACTCACAAACGTTCACGTTTATAATATTAGTAGGATGTGATTTTGGCTGCGTCATGGAGTTTTATTAGAATTGGTAGCCAGCGCGACACTCCCAGGAATCGATCAGGGCACCACCTCATCGGTGACTTAACCTTCAAGACTGCCGACGGATGACACGCCGTTTACCAACGAACAGTGTGATGGATTATAAACATCCATCTTGTTGTTATAGAGTACAAAGACATACTTGTTAATGAAATAAGTAAGCCGAAACCTCTTGTACCAATAAATTTTGATGGAATATTGTAAAAAAAATACAAATTATCAAAATGTTCTTGTTTGCAGATAACTATATAGAGTTTTAAGTATTCAATTGTAAGATGTCATTACTTTTATTTATAGAACGTTGTAAAAATACGATGATTATATTCAACTCGACTTAAAAGGGGAAGTAAAAGGGCAATTCCGATTGACCAGTGTGTCTGAGGGCCCTCGATGGTGGAGCCGCGGCGCCGGCGGGGCCTCAAGGGGGCTTCTACACCCTGAGGGTGCTCCGGCCACTTCACGCCGAGGGGGCCCAATTAATCATTACTCATCAATACTATCATTATTTTACTACTTTGGTTATTATTGGTAGAGACAATTAAAACGATGCTGTGAAAGTTGAGTCCATTATTTTAAAAGTTAAAGTAGTTTATTCATTGTGTGACCTAATTTTTAGTCACTAGACTTCACACATTCAAAGAAGTATTTTTAATGATGATGATACAGGCGGGTTATTAGTTTAATCAGATAAATTCATCTTTTAACGAAATCAAGCCTAAACTGCAAGTTTATCGTATCGTGTCTTAGTTTGAACATATTTTCAGGCTAATGTTTACTTAGGCTATTTCCTTACATGCAAAACAAACTGCTTCAATTATTTAAAAAAAAACATTTCAAATGGAATCTCACCTCTAGGTCTTATTCCTGCCTTGGCTCTAGTATTGACTTGACAGGTTGGCGTGTCACAAACTGCAATGAGTCATGGGGTTTTCTATTTGTTTTGTACAGACTGGAAACGCTCAATCATTTCACTTGAATACTTTACAATGTGTTGTAAAACTGATGACCTGATGAAGATTCATTAATATGAATTTATATCTTCGTGAAATAATCCCAGAATCAGACCTTTGATAGTACATATATCGATGATTTTAAAATTATTTCGCTTAGAACACTGAGTACCTACATATTTTATGCGAAGCAGAGAAAGTTACTAACAAGTACGTAACTGTAGAAGACGCGAAAACTCTATTGAGAAAATCTCCTGAAGGAAAACCCCCGTTCCGTAATCTTTATTAGGTTTATCGGTACAAAAATATTCACAAACAGACTTGCGTGGGTACTGCATAATAAAGCAGCGGGCATGAAGCCGTCTGTCATAATCCTGCCAGCGAGGGGGTCGCGCGAGTACTCCCGCGCCGCATCGCGACCTCGCGTTTCCTCATTTACGGCTCACTGAACATCTAACACTGATCAGATTTATTTAATAACCTCTTTTTTAATAACGTTGTTTAAAGCCTGGCAGGAGAATGATAACATTTAAGTTGCAAGTACCTAACTGTTTTTTACTTTTTCCTTCGTATCGTAGTAAATTTGGATGTACAGCATTTATATATTTTAATGAACGATTACGAAGTAAAATAATCGTTCATTAAAATATATAAATCTGTTTTTATCTGTTTTTATCCGGCTTTTGTTTGTCGATCTACCGATTGCTCAAAGCCGAAGTTAAATATGTTATTGTAGGTGTAAATATTTGCCTGTAGGTTATTCGATTGATTATTTGTACGGAACAACGCACGTTGCAATATATCTTCAACATTCTTTTCACTACTTACTTAACTTCTCATTTAACATTTTAAACATGTGCACGCAAAGCAAAACGTTTCAAACGTGTACAGCTCGTTATGTATAATGAATTCATCACGTTCTGCACTTCTATTCCGAGTTTTAATGATAGGCTGTATGGAAAACATCAAAGTAAATGTATGGGCGTGCGACGTCCCTGCTGTCATGTTCTGCTAGTGACAACGTACCTACCTGCCATAGATAAAGAATAGGTCTTCGCTGACTAGATGGAGCACTACCTATAATAGTGCTAAATAACTGCGACCGCTTGTGTTCGTAAAAAAATAGAGATGGGCCGAGTACTTGGTTGATACTCGGTACTCGGCGTACTCGGCGGGTTTTTTGATACTCGTACTCGGCCGAATAACTCGGTTGTTGAATGCCGAGTATACCTTGTTTGCGAAAAGCAATATATTTAGGTAGATATAATTGAAACAACAGTGTTAATAAAAAGTACTAATTTAGGAAATCTTTGACAATCTCAATTAATAAAATCAAAATGATGCTTATGAGTAGTTAGTGAGACAAAATTAAGAGAACTATAATAAGAATAATCAATATTTAAAATTTAATAAAGGTAAATTATGATGCCTTGTTTGGTTTGTTGGTCCACCACTCGAAAGTACTCTTGTTTTTGGCTAACAAATTTTCGCGTTCGTTTGTACTTGTTTACGCGCGCGAAATGGGAATTTGAAAGAACCGAGATACTCGGCCGAGTACTAGGTTGAAAAAAAATTGAACAGAGTAAAACTCGGTACTCGTTGCTCGGCAAAAGTGTTACTCGGCGTATCTCTAGAAAAAATACATATAACTACTTTATGATACGTTCCCCTGACTAGACTACCATGATCAGTGAGCGTATTTCTTCAATGTGATTTTATCGGAAAAATAATATGTCTCCAAAGTGTAAATCTCATCTTATTTGTCTCAGGTAGTATGCCGATATCTGCAAATTACATTTTTATGCCACATTTCTGAAGTAGGTACGGCTGCTCTATCCAGTTAGAGCGCTCAAATACCTACCTGTTCTTAATCTATTACCAACCTACCTAGTAGTACCTGCACGGTAGTCGAGATAACAGTCTGAAACTAAATGAATGTCAACGACTGCGACGTAGTAATTGATCAATTGGACTATGTCATTCAAACGCTAAGATAGAGACAAATGCACAAGGCCAATTTTAAAACAATACTTAGTCGGTTTCTATAATGTAGGTTAACCATTTTAATTCTTTAAATTTAAAACTGTTAATATTCAAACCGCAAACCTCAGTTTATAAAGTTGTAAAAGATGAATAATTTTGGTAAAACTAAGTACAGCAACTTATAGATTTTACACTTTTTACAAAAAAATCTTGTATATAGTTTATTAAGTAGGTAAGGTATATCATTCCGCTCCTTCGCTTTTGTGTAAATGATTTGGCAACCTTTCCTAGTTGGATTTAAAACCGGCCCTTTACTTTTGTTACTTTATCGTATGTGAGGCTAAAATCCAGATCCGAGTTGTATAATAATGTATAAGTTTTATAACCTACAATAGAAAATTGATACAACAATTTTACGAGATACTGAATAACTGATTTATGTAAAGACCGTTATGTAAAATGCCACCAAGTTAACGCTTATTCTACATGCTCTCAAGTTTAATCCATACGCGACCATGCTGCGGAAAATCGCACAAAGACTCCCCTCTTTGCCTTAAATCTTTGAGGACGTCTCTTGAAAGAAAGACAAATCAAAGGAAAATCAAAGACTCCTCTGAGATTTTATGAGTTTCAATGAATTTCTTCGCACAAAGAAATGCGACTGCGAGTGGTGTTGTGATACACTTAGCATTCAAGAGTTGCACCGTGCAAACGAGCAGCATTGAATTTAGGTCATTTTCCCGCCTTCCCGGCTATTTGCGACCGGCGCGGGGCGAGGCGGGGCGGCCAGGGGCGGGGGGGGCGGCAGACGACCTCGTGCAAACTCACCCCACACGGTATACACCCAATCTTGAAAGTAAACGAAACTAATATCGGACTCCACGACTGCATTATTTCCTGCCGCTAAATAGGCATCAAGTACTCAGACTAATCACGGATAATCGCACTGAATAAAACGTTACAAGTAAATTATCCGTGCATTTGAAAAACAAATCATTTTCCGTCATTATCATAATTTTACTGTCTCATCGATTACCTTCATTCTCTGTAGGTGCTCATTTAAAAATAAGTATAGTGTGCAGTCAAATGTCACCGTTGAAATTATAGACAAAGCTTTTAACTAAACAGAATCGATTTAGTCCGATCGGCGGGCACTATGATCGACGGCTGTTTCGTGTTTCGTGATATGTCAGTCTTTTTTTGCCTCTTTCCGGATAAACTTCAATTTGTTGTCCATGAGAAATGGGTCGACTGGGCCTTTGTGTATTAATGGCTGTTTTTGTTAGTGAAACTTTCTAGGCAAATATTAAATAACAAGTTGGCATATCGCCTAAAACACTTTGTTTCTTATAAAAGCTCTTTTTTAGTAAACCGTAGTATTAGGTAGCGTAGCACAATGTAGCACTGAGCCGAGCTACGAAGTTTCCGTCTTGCTAGTTGCATATGCAATGGTAACAAACGGGTAAACTTCTTCACTCCATATAACGTAATTGCACTGCACAATAACTCTTCCATTAAACTCGTAAACTGTGTAAACTTCGGAACAATCCGTAATAGGTAGATATAACGATATATTCCAACAAGAAATACACATTTTCCTACTAATGCATCGCTTATCTATGTATTGTTAACATAATCGTTTCAGAGTTGTTACGAGCGTTCCATCTATCTGAGTCCATAGTCAGCTTAGCTATAACCATTAAGTAAGCCATTACGAGTTAATCTTCTACTTTACCGTTCAAGCGTAGAACGCTCGTAGTTAGCGTAAAACCGCCTTAAACGTAAAATCAGAAGATATAAAATTTATGACAGAGAAAAATGAATTATTTCGGAGTTGATGTAAAACATTACGATACAATAATTCGTTGGTAGGTCGTAGTCATTAAAATCGAATTTATCACGTTGGGATCTCTGATTTACTTTCCAGTCATGACTGTATGTACATACCTAACGATCCTTGATGGAAGGAGTTATTCCATTCTGCGTGTCGCCAATGGTCATTCCTTTAAATATATCAACTTTTCTTCACACAATTAACATTATAAAAATGCCTGAGTGCTCGGTGGCTTTAACCTTGATTATTTGGTGTTTTCACTGCCTGTTTACTGAGGAACGAGTTAGTAACCTGTGCGCGGTCGATATTCAATTCACGAGCCTTACATCGACACCCTTTCTGAACTTATTGTACGTACTAATTGCTCTGGAAAGGGCAATGGCAAACAAATAATGGATCTAGGACATGAAGGAATAATTGATTTATTTTTCATGATCTAGGACTACTAAACTTAAATATAAACTATATATAATCTTTTTGTTTTAGTTTATAAGTGTTTTTGTGGTTTGCCAGTACCTACTTTCCCTAAATTTTACCGCAGTGACTTAGTAAAACTTAGGAATGTCCATAATTTTAATAAATTTGTAAATATTTGATTGATGGAAACATTTTTGTTTTTGTAAACATTAAGCTTCAAATATAGTGATTTTATCGGTATAATAACAGCAATTGTATTAAATTGGTTGGTCACATTCCAGCGTATGTATCATACGGCCGTTGTTTGTGTTGGATATATCGTACCGACATCATTGATATTATGTAGATGACGCAAAGCTTCGCAACATAGAAGGTTGTAAAAACCCTAATAAAGAACTTTGTAAATATTATTAACATTATTTCCACCAATTTATTTCTGTTGATTAAAAAACGCAAACACTTAAAAGCCTCTTTTACAAATATAAGTTTGTACTAGTTGTAACTGTTATATTTAATAGCAGGCTGTTAAGTGGAAGACTCCGGGTTTGATTTGCTAAAATTTAGGGATATTTATAATATTGTTTTCCTTTAGATGTTCATTTTAACTTCGTATTTCTGCCCCAACTTTACATAACTTTATTAATTGAAAGCAACAAAATAATGGAGCTTACTTGTAACTTCGGAATTAAGCTAAGTTTTGAAGTTATAGATACTGGAAAAAGGAACGCGGGTCTCCGAGCAATGCGCGACTGGGAATTGAACCCAGGCCTTTTAGATTGCCGGTCTATTGCTCTGACCACTGAGCTACCCCGTCGCTAAGGTGACCCAACAAAATTAGACCGGCAATCTAAAAGTCCTGGGTTTGATTCCTAGTCTCGCAATGCTCGGTGACCCACGTTCCTTTTTCCAGTATCTATAACTTCAAAATTAATAAATTAGCATTTTAAATGCAAAACTAAAAAGTAAAATCTTAAGATAAATTTAATAAGGTTCATTAGTAAAAAACACTTACAAATTAACAGGCAACAAAGATACAGTCAACTGAAAATGTCCTGATTTGCTTCGAATAAAGCAAGTTTCCGGCCTGCCTGTTGTTTTTTCATTATTTGGCGACAGCACTGCCGTGCCTCCAGATATTTTTCCGGTTTTCCGCCTTACGCTTCGCTCGGCTGTATTTGTCCTACACAAATTCCAACTACTATTCCAATTTTTACATAAGCTTCGGTGTTGTATGTGTGGTTCCAAATTAGTCAATTTTCGCCACAAGATTATAGTTCGTAGGCCTCTTATAGAGTATTATTTAATTAAATAATTAGTAAGTATATGATTGATGTAATGTGTTGTGGTCAGGCGCCATCCCGATGGTGACGGCGACGGTGTACTGTGCGCCCGCGCCGCTGCGTCACGCCGCGCTCGCCGTCTACTGCCTCGGTAGCATGCTCGGACTGTATAAGGTAACACTTCTAATAATCAAGACAGAATGCTATACTATACCTACATGTATAATGAATATGAAAAGTGATATTTTGCATGTATAACTAATGGAATGTACGGAATTTAAAGAAAAATTGTGAAAAATAAATGTCAAATTGAATGCTTTCAAAAACTTATATCTGAAAAGCTTCGAGTCGCTTGCCAAACTGTTATGTAAACGCTTTGCCAATAGATGCCAACTTTCACTACTTTTGAACTAAGTTATTTATGAATTGGCAAAATAGGATTCAAAAATGTTTTGGTAATTTGGATTCATGTTGGTTTTTGTGAACAATGTTTTTGGTGAACTTGTTAAATGACTTGTCATATAGTAGGAACAAACTGAAGTTTTGTTATCTGTATTGGATAAATTGTAAATTTTAAGTTTGCTTTGATGTTACAATGGGACAGACATGTTTCACTAGTGTAGTTACAAATAAGTAGGCGAACTCCTCTCTATCTTGCCTCCTGGTTCTGCTAAAAACTAATTCATAAAATCGCTAAGATGTCATTAACCTTCATCATCTTTAGTGCCCCGTTCGATCCGTAATAAGTAAATAGTGGTAGATATAGACTGTTAGTAACACAGTCGAGCTTAGCTCGAAACCCTAGCACATAAATAAAAATAAATGTCGCAACGGTTGTATATTGAGGTGTTCATTGATAGGCGAATCCAAATATAATGAACATTTATTTAGCCAACCTTCCTGTTTTAAAGTAATTGTTAGACAAGGGCATAACGGTTTTTTATTTCACACAGCATAAATATTGAAATGTTGTGTTGCAGGCGATGCGCGCGTGGTCGCCGTGGGAGCGGCGGCTGTGCTTCGCGGCGCCGTTCTGCATGCGCGTGCTGCTGGCCGGCGCGCGCGCAGCCCGGCTCGGCGGCGGCGACCCGCACGCCATACTGCATGTCTTCTTACAGGCTAGTTACAATACCTACCACTACTACTACTAGTTACACTTTGGTCAGGATTTAATAGTCACTGTTGTTTTCGAATCGGAGTAGAGGATCGGTTTAAGGCTAAATTAACCTTGTTTTCGAAAATTTGAATTGATTATTCAATTCATTTTTGGGTTATTAATGCGCGATCACCAACCGTGTTATGAATATTTATTACCTAATGCAACTCTCAAACAGTCGACATCCAAATCTTGTATGTAGCTACATATTTTCTGTGAGGTGTTTGCTTTTATATTTATAGAGATGCACTGAATATATCATTTTCGTACTATCTAAATTAAGTTATAAAAAGGCAGTTAAATTTTTTACAATTGTACTAGCACTGTAAATAAATAGACGTCATTATTAAACCTGAAATAGACTTGCTATTGTAAGTACCTACAACGATTACCAACTACGTTTCAAGTCGCAAACATGATTTAAAATTCAAACTAAATTGCACGCTACTTACATGTCGCCAATATCTAGGTATCTATGTAACTAGCTATATTTGTATTCATTTTGTTTGTTAGCCTGTACAACGACATAGAATATGTTGTAATAAAGGTAAATACGTATTGATTTAGATTTTGGTGTGCTACATTTTAGACATAAAATCTCAATCTGGCTGACTTCCAAAGATTGACTTTATTCTCAGTTGGATTTATGGTATCTGCACCGAGAAGGCACCCATTTCATTATCCGTAACCTCTTCTACAAGATAAGAAGCTTTCGTAGGATAAAATATACATCATGACTACTATAACTAAGATCATGAAAATTGTGCGCACCACCAGCTCTTTACCGTCGAGTCACAGTTAGAATAAATAATTGAATACAACATAATATGGTTATGGGTATAACCTTTCAAGGTCTTCGTTGTCACATCAGAAACACGTATAAAGAATCACACAATGCACTCATACAAAAAAATATATAACTCTATCCCCTTTGACCAAGGGTTTGAAAAGTACTCGCGTTGAATTCTATTGGAAATACTACGCCTACGCTACAATGAACTACGACAAACAGCGTAGCAACACACAATGCGGGCTTCGACGGATACCTGAGTTCCAGTTCCATTATTTAGTATGTATTTATGTATACAATCTAATAATTTGATTGCACGAAGATGTGTGACAAAAAAAAAACCTAGGGGCCATAAATGAATGAATAATTTGGAAGAATAAATAAACAATAATTATATTACCTAGGAAACTCTTGCAGAGTTTTTTGTCTTAATTAGTTTGATAATCGACGAATAAACTTTTACCCATTACGCATTATAAACAGTAACTTTGTAATGTCATAAATTAATGGCGGGTGCAAATAGAGCGGGAAATTCTGGCGGGAAGCCAGCGCGCCGTCTGCCCCCGCCCCGCGCGCCCGCGCCCCCCGTGCGTTATAAATCTGAACCCCTTTCCTACTACATGCCGGAGTCTTTGTTTAATCACTTTCGATCCGGGGAACCCCAGCGTGGAGCTGTGACCAACGAAAATTATAACAATACTCAATAATGGCGCGAATTTAGTTGGTAAGAAAGGTAGGTGGAAACTACAGGTAATTAGTAAGGCTTAAGACGTACACACACACAAACTCATTTTCCTAGTTTAGTAAATATAATATAATGTAGGTAAAACCTTCACCTAAATATACAAGGAAAACGTAGGTAATAAGCAAGATGTTACCCTGGATATTTACTTAATAAACAGTGCCAGAGCTGAAATAAAACAGTGAGAAAAAAATGTTAAGTTGTTTGGGTACACAGGCTTGAGGCACGCTTTAACATTATGTTTTTCGAGATGTAAAGTTTCATAAACTTTGCATATGTAGGCTTTATTATGATTAAAGTTCGTATTTACGGGTTTTTGTAGTTGCGTGTAAAATTGAACAGTTTGAAGTAAAATTATTTTTATGAATTTTTTGGCGTTTATTCATAAAAAAAAATTTTCGACGTTTCATTTGATTTTATACATGATATGTAATGTAATTCGTAATGTAATTCTTTATTCAGGCACACAAATTCGATGAAATTTACAGACCCAGGGTAATGAAATATAATAAAAATAAAATAAAATAAAATTAAAATTAACTTACTAACTATCTTTTGACATTAAACATGCAAGTACTATATTAGTATCTATGTATTCTATAAAATTATAGAAAGAAGTAATGCAGTTATTTTTTATTACAATCCTTCTGCACTGAGAGCCAGTGCTTGAAGATTGGATTGTTAGTCACATCGTCTGCTAGGGTTCTTAGCAGTGCGTTATTAGTAGATCTCAGGCGGGCCCAGCACGATGCTATGCGCGCGCGAATCACAGCAAAGAAGTCGGGCACTCTCGCCTCCGCAAACATGCTTGATGCACTGCAGAACCTGGGCAGGCGCATGAGGATCCTGTATGCATTATTATACTGTATTCTCATGGCCGACCAGGCTCGGCGGGTGTAGTTTACCCACAGTTGGCAGGTGTACATACCTTGGCAGAATGCTTTGAAAAGTGTTATCTTCACCTCAGTACTGCATCTGGCAAATCGTCTTGCAAGCATGTTTGATCGCACAGAGAGCGCCCTACGTTCACGCTCTAAATCACCGTCGTCCTTTAGATCACCAGTCAAAATGTGGCCGAGATACTTAAAACTCTGCACAACTTTGATGGGTGATCCCTTTAAATACACGGGTGGTACCCTCTCCGGACCCCTCCCACACCTAAATATAAGTAGTTCGGTCTTAGTAACATTGTACTTCAGTCCATGTGCATTGGCATAATGCTCACAGACTGAAAGTAATCTCCGCAATCCGTTGATGGAAGGGCTGAGCAGCACCATGTCATCAGCATAGCTCAGATTGTTGAAACAAGTCCTCCCTATGTGACAGCCGACACCCGTGCCCCTCAGCTCACCCATCAGATCATTTACATAAAGGTTGAAAAGGTCCGGAGAAGTCAACCCTCCCTGGCGTACTCCGCACTCTAGCCTATAATCACTAGAAGTCGTGTCACCCCAACGAACACTATTCGTTTGATTGCCGTACCAAAATCTCAACAGACGTACAATACTTTCTGGCACATCAGTTCTGTGCAACTTTTCCCATAAAAGATCATAATTGACTAGATCGAACGCTTTCGATAAATCTAAAAAACATGCATAGATGGATGTGTCACGTTTTAGATAGTAGTTGACCGTACCTTTTAGGGCTAATATTGCTGCATCCGTCGAAAGATCAGGACGAAAACCAAACTGCGCATCATCAATGCTGAACCCGCCAGTCAACTTGGGTTGTATAAGTCGTTCAAAGATTTTTGCCACTATTGATGCTATTGAAATTGGTCTATAGTTCCCTGAACTACTAAGGTCACCTGTTTTGTTCTTAACAATGGGAACGACAATGGTACGCATTAACTGATCCGGTAAGAAGGAGTATTTTATACAAGAGTTAAACAAACTACACAATTTGGAAAGTACAATTTCTCCTGCAAAGACTACATGTTCTAAGTTAAGGCCATCGTGACCAGGTGATTTACCAAATTTCATTGATTGCACAGCTTTCTCTACATCTTTTATAGTAAACTCTACGTTGTCACAATGATTACTTCTGCTTGGTATAGTCGAATCAACATACGATGAAGGCACAGCTTGAGGAGACACTTTAAAGTTACTAGCGAATAAATTTGCTATGTCTTTAGGTTTTTTGGCTCCATCAATACAGACGGGAAAATTTTGTTTATAATTTAGTTTTTTAGTCGCACACCAAAATTTTGAAAAGTTCTTATTTTGTCTGAAAGTAGCCAAGATGTTCATTTTTATTTGTTCTTCATGGTTTTGACACCACTTCAGTTTGTTTTTAAAGTTTCTCCGACTACTACACATATCATCGTAAATTGGACCAGACGTAGGTTTTCCTGCTACTAACCAACATTTCAATTTGCATCGGGCAATTTGATGTAAGTTTTGGACATGTATATTCCAACCAACCACTTTTCTTTTTCTTGTACATTGATTTTTATGTATTCTTGCACTGACAATTGCTGCGTCTTGCAAAATTTTTATAAGTTTATTATAATATGTATTAATACATTTTTTATGGTTATTTTTAAAATTAAAATCATCAGAATTATTATTTAAAATATCACAGTTACAATTAAAACCTAAACTATTAAAATTTTCAACACAATAATTGTAAAATATTAGTTTCTGACTAGTATTTCTATCACCTCAGTATATTCTACTATCACAATTGCTCTTTTCATTATTGAACGTTTGCTCACAAGTGAAACTTCGCGATTCGTTTCTACACACTATTCGTAACGGGAAGTGGTCTGACCAGGCGACATCATACAAGATGTCAACGTTCAGTACTGTATCCCATGCTGCACTTGTAGTAACGCAATGATCTAGCCATCGACGACTTCCATGTGCTTCATTTAGGTGAGTGAAACTATTTGAGTCAACACTAAGTAAATTAATGTCAGCACATTCCCATAGCTGCTCCCGACAGAATGAATTAAGTTCCTGTCCAAACCGTGCATCAGGATGAGCATTAAAGTCTCCTAAAATATAAGCTTTTTGAGTATCACATTCATCTATAATGGCACCTATGGTAGACATGCAATCTGTAAACTCCGGTAGATTTTCAATTTTATCAACAGGCATATATACACTGAAAACAACAATTGGATCTAAATCTGCATCCTGACTTATTCTTATGGCAATAATTCTATCATTACAGCAGTCAATTAAGGAGACGTTAGGAAAAACAGACTTGCGCCACATAATTGCTACACCACCATAAGGCCTACCTCTTAATACACCTACAGAAGTATCTACAGATGACTTGGCACTACAACAAAAGTTGTCATCGATTTCATTTAAGAAGTTTAATTCATGCGGTAAAAGCCACGTCTCCTGTAAAGCTATCACGTCAACTTTTTTACATAACTCCTTTATATAAGGCACGGATCTTTTTATATTCTTACAATTAAATGTTATAAATACTAATCTATTTTTATTATGTGCACTATTCATATTAATTAAGATTATTGTTGCTGTTGAAACGTTCACGGTAAACGCGATACCTTATGCCTTCCGGCCAGAAATCTGTATTTAAAAATACATTTAATTTACATTTTAATATTGTCACCTTAAATGAGCTAAAGTCCATTTCTTTCTTTTGTTTTAATAATTCAACACCAATACAAGTCTGTCCCCTGTCTTCTATATATGCCGTCACGTTTTCCGCAGTTGTTCCCTTGCTAAGTCTTGATACATAAATCGTTGCTTTTTGTTCAACAACTTGTATTCGACTCGAAATGGGAGCCGTTCCGCAAAGGTTATTACGTTTCGTTCGTTTCTTTCGCACAACGGTAACGAACGAGTCTTGAGAAGTAGGAGTAGATACGTTAAAGTGAGTAGGGGCAGGATGCGCGCGCGCACGCGGCTCCTCACTCTGAGTCTGAGTTAGTATGTTGCGATAGCTCGGCCGGTACGGACGTACCGTCCGCGCGGCTAGCGGTGGCGCTAGCCTCGTTTAGTCTCGTCCCTCTTCGGTGTATGCGTCGTATCGTGACTTTGTTCACTCACAGAAGGTAGTTTGTCAATTTGTGACGACTTGTGCATGATATTCTGGCAGAATTCTGATAATTCGGTGGTAATATTAGTTTTAAGTTGTGATATTTCGTTTTTTGAAACACAGTCATTGCGTAAATTGCTTATTTCATTTTTCATAAATGCTAAATCTTTTAACATTCTTGTCACATCAATATGATCGAAGCTTACCGGGGGCAATCTGTTTAAATCCTTAGCAACAAAACATGGCTGGAATGCTGGGTCTGTTTCTTTAAAAAGTTTAATTACATCTTTCACGTTCTTTTTGCTTTTGTCTTCACCTTTTCGCGATATGCATCTGCTTTCGGATATCGAATTAAATAAGAGCAATTTGCCTGATTCGATTTCCACGTCACTAAAATTGCTGGTACAGATTTGTATAACACTTAGCTCATCCAACGTATCCAACTTATTTTGAACGAATGTAAGGAATTCGTTAATAATAACCGGATTATCCGTCATTTTTTAAGTTTAATATTCACAACATAACAATGGTTTACACAAGCGTCCGTTTCGTACAGCGTTCGTTCACTCATGATATGTTTGACATTAGAAGATACAGAAGCCGTTGCAAAACAACCGACTTTCAATACTCTGCTAGAAATCTAATTTGCTAGTTTGAGATCGGTAAACTCATTGTGAACTTTTGCGGCTTCACGAACCTCCACCCGCCGAGACCTGTATATTGAAAGTGAGGGTATTTCGCAATCGCATCCATTTTCATTTGCTTTGCGAGGACTTTTGATTTCATTTGCGTGTTCTCAAACATGATCGCAATAAAAGACACGACTCGTTGCTACGTTTCAGAGGTTTATTATAGACAAATATCAATGTAAACAGTTTACGTTTTTATACAATTTAATATGCCTTAGTAACAAGTTACATGCTTGTTTATTTACAAGGATAAGTTCTGAAACCTTTAGGGGCAGATCGTTTTTGCAATTTATTGAGGGTGACTTGCTAAAGCACCCTTTTGTAAAACCATGCAGTGGTATTGATTATTATACTTTTGTTACTAATTTGGTCGATTTTTAATAAGTTAAAGTAAAAGAAGTTTGTATAGTGACATACCGAAAGTTCCGGAATTTAGTTTCTCATTAGGTGTCCCACAAGGTATTTCCTATATTAAAATTATGTTTTTACCTGCCTAGCTATATTTTTTTACGCAATATCAGCTTAGAAAACATCATTAGCAAATCCACATCACAAAATGCTTATCTATCATGACAACCCTTCAACGCGCACTGAAGCATCACGGTGGATTACGGCTCATTCCCTATGCCAAGCTATTTTATGATTGAAGTTAGCTCGACTACCGCGTTGGTTTACCTCCAAGGAGACAAACAATGCTCCGACCTCGGAATCAAATTGGAACAACTTGAAATATTTCTATGCATACCAAATGAAATCCATTACATTACTGTTTGTTACCCAAATATTTGGATAAGTATTACTTGGTTATTCACAGTTTTTGTATATTATATTTTTTATTTAATTTTTATATATCAGGCAAATAGTAAGCATGCACAATATCTACGATCACACTATATTATCAATTGAGTTAATTATTTCTTTTTGCACAGAAAAAGTTTATACGGCAACATATCTACTTAATATAAAAATAATAGGTACTTTACGTACCCGTAACGACTTATACGTACCTATTAATGTTCTTTAGTATTACTTACGTATATTCTCTGATGCGGCGGCGTACAATCTTTGAACTAATTTTAAAGTTAAGAAGGTTCAACGTCACTACTTGAGTTTATATTAACTTTTCGTTGAACATACATAGAACACTTTGAATGAATTTAAATAATCTTGCTACCACCCTTCGCCGCTATCTAAAGCTGTATAAGAGATACTTCTGCAGCTTGAAGGTCGGATTACCCGATTGTAAAATTAACCAAATCAAGTCAGTTTAGTTTTGGATTTTTCCACGACTTTGAGGTCGCAATTTACCTTTAGTACCCACAATTATTATTGTTAGCCCTTTATTTCCGTCGTCTGTATAAGGCCTAAAATGATGAAATGTTCTTAGTGATGAACCCCTAGGATTTAAGCTCATTATATCTTCTATGTTAATATTACCAAATTATGTTTTTTGTTAGTTTATTTCTGTAGTTTATCCAACAAGTAAATAAATAAAAGCGAGTTCATCTCATTCCACCAGGACGCGGTGTCGCTGGGCGGCGGCGTGATCGGCGCCATGCACATCCCGGAGAAGTGGTTCCCGGGCGCCGTGGACCGCTGCCTCAACTCGCACAACATCATGCACGTGCTGGTCGTGCTCGCCGTCTACTCCATGCACCAGGTACAACACATTCACCCGTACTGATGACTCGTGTCCCTACCGCGGTAGTCCCACCATTCCTGTTAGTCCTACCACCCGCCAAAAACCATGACTCGTGTCCCTACCACGCGGTAGGTCAACCAGGCATGGTCTAAAAGCATGACTCGTAGTCCTACCGTGTTTTTTTTTATACGTATTAACAAAGTTTAGTAAGAATTCAATTGAACATTACTAACAGTCGGGTGCAGGTTTAGAAAATTTGGCCCGCAGAGAAGTGTAGTCACTTCCCGACAGGAGTCACATAGAAAGGTCGATCACATAGTCAAAATACGAGTATATCAGACAGCCATTTGTCTCGATTGCAGTTGTGGTCTCATAATAGCAATCAGCAAAGAAAATTGAACAGTGGTTTGTGGAGTGCTGGTGGAATGTTAAGGCGGTCTTAGGATGCATGATTGAAGGCACAAAGTACCTACAGTTTGGTTTTTGCAAGCTAAAATAGACTTCTTTTCAAGCGCTATTCTGTGTTCGGTGCGGTGCTGTGCGCGGATCTTCTTCCCACTTCTTTAGGTTGAGTTCAGGCTAGGATATACGATGCACCAAGTACTTACAGATAAATAGGTAGTAGCTAAGGTAAATCTAAGTGCAAATATTGAGTATTTGTTGTTGCAACTTGCAGGTGACGACGCGCGACCTGGCGTGGATGTCGCGCGTGGAGTGCCGCGCGCCGCTGCGGCAGCTATGACGCCCGACGCCACCCGCCCCACCCCCGCCCCGCCAGCACCCGCCCCCGCCGCCGCCAGCACCCGCCCCGTCATCGCACCCGCGACCATCCTCCACGTATACATCGCAACATGCACTCTACAGACATAAGTTACGATATTAAGACGCGTTATCAAGCGAAGCATGTGATATCAGTGTGTTAAATTAATTATTATAGGTGCGCTTGTTTACGTCTTCGCAACACTTCAGTTGATAGCTAGGAATAATGAAATTCAAAATACTTTTGTAGTTTTTAAGAGTTGAATAGCTTTAGAGTTATCTTGTGATTAGTGAAGTTAGTTTTTTCGTAAAGAGGCTTTAGAACTAATACGGATGATTCTTTGATAGTCATATTTAGGTGTTAGGTACGATCAGTATTCAGTAAAAGTAAATTGTGTGATGAAGTCCCAGTGCCTGGTTTACACTGCTCTCGCTGGTGTGACTACCATGAGTTACACCAGTTGACAATACAATCGGCCTACAACCCTACACTGTAAATAGAATGATAATGAAGTCATTAAGTCGTTTTGGTGCCGTAGATAGCATCCACTTGCTCTCTTTAGATAAAAATAATAAATAGTCCATACCTAATCCAAGTTTTAGCCGCAATAATGAGTTTTATAGTAGAGTATTTCGTAAGTTGATAGATAGTTTACAATTTTAATAACTTTTAGAAGAATTAGGTAAGGACTTTAATAAATTTAGCAGCGGAACGTAAATCATAAGTTGAGTCAAATCTTTAAAAGACTTATTCCGAAAATGCATTTTAATTCGATTGCTGAAGAGGGGAAGGTTGTCAATTTAGCACTTAACTCTGAAGTGGTGTAGGTAAGTAAGTGTGTTTCAAGAATTGGTATTTCTCTGAACAAAATGAAGGTAGAGTCGTGGTTCCTTTCATATCGATCAAGATTGATATGGTTAGTAGTTGCTAGTTAGTTTCCTTTTTTTCTAGTTATAAATCAATTAAATAAAGTAATTTAGGAATCAATGCATGAAATGCTTGCACGACACGCCATTTTTATTTCTATCTCCCTAACTTGTAGTAGTAAAAGAATTTCAATCGATCTCTTGCTTACTGATATCTCTTCTTGGCTGGCACGCAGCACCGTCTTCACCGTACGGGCACATGTGGTCTCTCGTAGGCATCTTTAATAACAAAAGTTTTACTTTTGTCAATTTTTTATACACAATTTGTTACATATGCTTGGGATACATTTATCTTTGATATTTTTAGAGCTTTATCACAAATTTAAAAGTTTTTAAACTTGTTGACTTGACATCTTTTTCACCGAAAGACCCATTCTGAATAGAGTTATTTTAATTAAGCTATGAAAGGGCCATTCTAGTGTGCCCTTGGCCCCAGCACAGTTTAAGACGGCGCTGCTGGCATGGTATACATAATTCGAACATCTTGTTATAATATATATTACTATACTGCGTGTAACATTTTCTTCAGAAGTAAATCCGTGCATGTAGTGCTTCCCTTAACATAAGACGACAGTCTCGGGAAACTGTTACATGCAGGTTTCTATATAAACAACTATTCTACTAACATTGGAACATTCCTACTTATTACTCTGTATAAAATATAATATTGTACTTTAAAACATAACGTAGGTTTTTAACCGTTTAATGGTAACTACAACGACCAATGATTGGTACCGATACTTATATATTTTTATATAGGTAGTGTCAATATTCTACGCTAATACACGCATACTTTATAAGCTCTACGCAAATAAAAACTAAGTATTTTTAATTCCACACAGTTATATAGTAGAGTTAAATTAAATCTCAATAATTCATTAATTAGCTAGTAACAATAGTTACGTAGGTAGTTAGACATTGATTATACAGTACAAGCAATAAATAGTGTAAAATTAAGAAATTTGACAAAAGTCATTCGCCGACAATATACCAACTTGCTCTTAAAGTGTAGTGTGAACCTGTGTGGGAATGTGATTGTTTTTATAAATCGTCTATAGAATACCATCCCTGAAAACTTTTGTCAAAGTTCTAGTCTGTTGTAATTTTGTGTTGATACATTTTATGAAATGTTTGACTAAATTATATTGTAGTTGATTTCTAATTCACGATTGTCGCACCTGTTCGTGTTCTATTGCTATTCTATCTACTATTTTTATTGACTGAGTTTATAGTATGAAATTAAATTGTATTGATTTGATATCTATCTATTTTATAACATATTTTCTACCGTCTGTTGTGATGTTTGTATTGTTCAAATTCGCTAACTTCGTCTAAGCCACGGCCATATTAATTTATTTTTCGAAAAGAAAACTGCACTATATTAAAAAAAAGGCAAATTTAAATGTTTTGTGATCATGTAACCAGTAAATACTTCTTAATAATAACTTGTACGAGCGCAATTTTTGGCGAATCACAAAACATTAAAATTTAATAAGTTTGTATCTTGATTAAAGTAAAAAGGTATGCCTTAGAAGAAGTTTGCTGGTACACATACAAACAGACACAGATGGCCTAATACTATATAGATATTAAACTGCAACCTGCCATACATACACTAAAATTACTTAGGTATATACTAATGCTTTTTGATGACTTCGGGTCTTACACGTGGTCATTTTGTATTAAGATACATTAATTCTATGTACCTGCATTTCCCGACGTTTCGACCGAGTTACATCGATCGTGGTCGCGGGCAAACTCGCTGACTGACAAAATGACCGCGTGTAAGACTCGAAGTCATCAAAAAGTAATAAATAAAAAGCGCAAGAGTTTAAAAAAAACATATATACTAATGCGTCCTCCTGTCTCATTATTTTATCAATTTCATTGAAAGTCACAACAACTAGGCAGACGTAGGTATGTATGCTGCTGACCCACATGTTGAGACTTTAAATAAAAGATAAAACAATTAACCAGAACACGTCTTTGTTAAAATCAACATTAGTTAGACTACCGACAGCTACGTTTGGAATAACAAACTAAAAAACTGTAATGATTGAAATAGTTGTAAACATATTTCTCAGTAATACGATTCGATCGGATTTCACAGGTCGAAACTAAGTTGAGTAAAACTAAGCTGTTTTCAATACACAAAACAAGTCTAAGAAAATAGGAATTTTAAGGAAAGTGGCTAAAAGGGATCGCCGTTTTTGAATATCAATAAATTAAATCGTCCTTTCAGAGTCCTTACACAATCCATAGGCAAAGATTAAATAAGTAGTTTAGGTACGAAAAGTGCCATTTATGGATAAATAATTATAAAATCTTTCGATACAGACGTTGGTTTAACACAGGTGTGTTCTGTGATATTCGTTTTATATTCATATTATTTTCCGTATATAAACTTCTAAGATTCTTGGTCAGTATGTCAGTTATCAATGTTTTTGAACAAAGAACTGATAAAATAACAGCTTTGAGGCCATGCAGTCAGGGGTCAGTGTCAGATATACCTATCTACACATAAAATATCTACAATTGTTTCCTGCTCAGCAATGTAAAACCTATATTTGCTTTTAATTTCTATTCCTATAAGGAGTTTATCAAAGTTAAAGAGACCAGATTATATGTAGGTTAACTAACCTAACCTATACACAAACAATACCTACACATCTCAGCAAGTAAGTGTTGTGAATTACAAATTAAAAAAAAATACTTATGGGATTTTCTTTTTTCCAAAATCAAAGATTTGATACAGGTTTTTTATTTGAATAGGCTTATTTGAAGGCACTTCTTTAGTTATAAACGATAAAAACTCAGTGAATTTATGTAAAAAAATATTTAATTTGCATTTTTATATTATTGTCAAATTGTGCAAAAGTACAACTAAAAAGTTACTAACGTCGCCCGTTTGTACTATATAAAAATATCCGCTTAATCTTAAATTATAAAGCATTTTCGTTATTTCCTATCACATATGTAAAAAATGGGTTATTTTAATTCAATAAATTCATGGTTATATAAAATTTCTTACGCTGCATATAACCTGGTCTAAAGTTATTATCAAAAATATCAATGCACTGTTGAGTGATATAAAAAGCAATATTTTTATTTATTACCTTACACCTAATGATAATTTGTCATATGCAATTAATTGTAAAGCAATGGTTTCCAAAATGTTAAAATATCTGGATACAAAATTAATTGTAGTCGTTATTGAATATTAAAGTTTATTTCATCTCACTCTATGTGTTTTATTCAAATGCCTACTATTAAAGAAGTTAGTGGGTGCTCAACACCAACAATATAAAAATATGTATAAAAAATAACAACAGAACAAAATACTTGTACCTTTGTATCTACTAGTGGCCGCCCGAGACTCCGTACGCGTGGAAGTCGGTTTTCCGTGGGAATGAGAAGTTTTCCCGCTGTAAAAAGTAGGTACCCTATGTGTTATTCTGATGTAAGTATAACTTATATTACTGTAAAGTTTCATCCCAATCCGTCCAGTAGTTTTTACGTGAAAGAGTAACAAACATCCATAGATCCATACCTACATGCTCACAAACTTTCACGTTTATAATATTAGTAGGGTGTACAGCAACTAGGGATTGCAATTGCTGGATCCAGAATCCAACAATCCAGCTGGATCCAGCGCTTTTTTTGACATGGATCCAGGCCACCGTGCTACATACAGTGTGAATCCGCAAACGTAACAAATTCAAAAAAAGTTAAGTACTTTATGTCATCAAAAGCCGGTTTTTGAAGTAAAAACCTAACCAAAATTTATATGGTTACCACGAATTGATTATTTTATTAATTGGTCGTAAAAAGCTTAAATAATAAATTAACAAATAGAAATATAAAAATCATGTATTTATTTTGATTCCTTATTTTGATGGAACCGCGCTGGATCCAGCTGGATTCAAGCTAATCTTGCAAAAATCCAGCCGGTTTGAAAATGCTGCTGGATTGCAATCCCTAACAGCAACCAATTATTTATACATATAGATTACTTGGTAATAGAAACAGAAAACAAACACTACTTATTTCCAAACATTCTACTATCATTAAATGCACAAATAGATAAGGATTGTATTATCTGTAACTGAGTACCTACCTACAATTAAAGGTAAAATCGGTGTCGACGTGTATTTAACCAATAACTGTTTATCTATAATGGCTAGTGAACGCCGTGAATACTCATATAAATAAGTGTTTATAAATATATAACAGTAAATAATGTACTATTATTACGCTCGTTATTTGGCTTGGTATTACGGTGAAACCTGCTTCTGGTTCCTAGTAAAAATAGCACTCTTAATGTAAGTACCCACTCAGATTTTACATTTTTATTTCAGAACTGTAAGTTCTGGATAATTCGAATCTTTCTAAGGATTTCTTTCCAAGAAAGAGGTCCGACCACGCTAAAGCTAAACTACGGACACAGATAGTAGGATTATTAGACATTGCCACTATGGAAACTTATATTAAAAATAGCGTTTTTACAAACTCGTCAATATGTGTAAATATTCATTCCTGCTGAATATGGCACCGCAGGAATTAGTATTTATTTTCTCCCATATATATCCTATTTATTTTAAAAGCACAGGTAGGTACTTTAAAGATTAAAAAAAACAGATTTTTTAATACTATTTGGCAAAATGTTGAATTGAAGTTGAAGTTGAACTTATATTTTACACCGGTCTTAAGAAAAATTGACAAACAAAAGAGGTACAGCAATATGCAGCGTGGTAAAAAGCCTTTTCTTGAAGAGAAACTACTTGACATTGTAGGTTGGCAGGTCGATATGTTTTATTTTACCCTAAGATACAGTATACACCGTGATTTATTAGGGGCCAAATGTTTGAGTTTGACTTGTACATTCCACAGGGTGATTGGTGGGTGAGTAGCCAAATGAAAATGGTGGATCGGTGAGGCTCTTACATATTTACTTTCTTATTAAATACATCAGCAATGGCCGTAGTAGACCGAGAGAAAAAGCTGGCAGAAAAAACTCTCGGCACTCTTTTCTAAATTATACAATCATAATTTAGATTAATTTTTTTTTCATTAAAGTCCAATATTTTTTTTATTTAAAGCCTAATACTTTCTTATTCAGATGCAATAATAAATATATTATCATAAAAAGTAGGGATGGGCCGAGTAATCGGTTCATACTCGGTACTCGGCGTAATCGGCAGGTTTGTTGATACTCGTACTCGGCCGAGTAACTCGGTTTGAAATGCCGAGTATACCTTGTATAATAGATGTTTATTGCTTCTGACGATATGAAGCTGAATGATTGGCAACTATGGTCATTAAAAAAATAGTGGTTAGGACTACAAATGTTAGGAAGAACTCGGTACTCGTTACTCGGCAAGAGTGTTACTCGGCGCATCTCTAATAAAAAGTAACAGTTCATAAACTTCGTTGAACCAGTGGAAAAAAAGTTATGTCAACTTTGCTGTAAGTATAAAAAAATACGAGTTTGGAAAATTCATTTGCTTTTAAAAACTTCTTCAGTTAATACACTTTATAATGATTTATACCCACTGTAACTTTTTATGAGATGATTTGTTTAAGTTTATTTTTGCTTCTGAATAGAACTGTAATAGGCGGCTTTAAATGAATTTATTTTCGATTGGTTCCGACAGTAAAATAAAAAAAAAGTACTTTGAATGAAAAATCTGGGATATTCTTAGGGAAACCTTAAAAATACTGTAAATTCTAAAACTTGAACTAAAATTCAATTTAATAAGTAGAAGTAAATAGCTTATAGCCTCACCGATCCACTATATTCATTTGGCTACTCACACACCAAACACGCTGTGTATGGATTATGTAAAGAAGAGACATTCCGCTTTTTTTCCTTATTCAGAATATTTAAAAAAAAACAAAATTTATGTGATTATCTTGATTTAAATAAAAATATGTTTTATTGTTTTCGAGTGACAATCATGGGTTTCCCTACAGCGCTCATTCATTCAATTCTAAGAACCGCAGTTTAAAGCTCTGTCTTAAAGATTTGGGGTTTCCTTAATCTTTGTTTATAATAAAATATACTTACATCATTATATTTGATACCTAACTTACTTTTTAAAGTCTACTTAAGCACATCAAAGATAAAATACTTTGTGATATTAATATAAAGTTTCTTTGTAGCTAAATCTAGTAAGTTTTGCAATAAAATATCAACGCATAATTTTCTAGCTACTTCCAAACTATTTATTTATTATTTCAAAAGTATTAAGCTTATTTTTACTTTTTTTCGCACAACTCTTTGTTGGTTGATATACGTACCTTTGTATTTTTGTGTTGCGAGGTAAACAGGGTCATTAATTGGCTCGCTCTGCTCGCGGCGGAAAACCCCCTTTAATACATACGCATAAAGTGTAAGCGCGATTTAAATACTATATACTTACGTATGTCGTCTGTCAAGTTTAAAAGGCGCATAATTTATGTATTACCGATTGAGTATTGAACCGAGTACTGGTACTACCTACTACCTACCAATACAGTTTTTTTTTGTAAGTTCGTATATGCAAAAAACGGTAGTAAAAACTACAATTTTGCTTACTAATTACCTGTCAGGAAAACCCGTAATACGTATTTAGTGTGACGTAGCTCTGTCGCGTGCGCCTCGGTCCAACGGCTCAGTTCCATTGTGGAGGCGCGCGCGACAAGCTGCGCCCGCACAGATCGATCTGACGATGTCCGCGCGTGTGCGTGTGCGCAGCGCGCTGCTGGCGGCCTCGCTGCTGCTGCTGCTGGCCGCGGCCGCCGCGCTGCCCGCCACCGACCACCTGGGCGGAGACAACCTGGTGCAGAGTGAGTTTACATCTTCTTTGTGGGCTCTAAGCACCTAAAAACAGACGGTTTTAATTAGTGAGCTTAAAAAACTCGAAACAACAAAAAATGTGGGTAAATACATCTTCATTTTCAATTGGATACGAGTGTAAGACAAAAAAACATCCCGTAAGTGCATGCATAACCTTCAAAACTAGATAATAATAAAAACAAAACTGCTTTTGATACTTAAGCTTTAAAAAAGAAATAAATGTACCTAAATATCAAAAGCATTATTGTAAATAAGTATCTTTGTTTACAACTTGTGAGAAACATCAAGTCCTTGGAATAAGTAATGAATGACTCTTCTTGATTTAATTTGTACTTCTTTTCCTCGTAGGCATCAATAACAAATAAGTTAACAAAATAACATATCAACGCAATATCGCGTGCCTCGGAGTTATTTTATCTTGTAGGTAACCCTGGGTAATAAATAGCAAATTTACAACATAGTTAAATAGTATATCCTACACTTTTAATGTAGAAATGTCAAAAAAATAAATCAGGTGGTTTAGGTGCCAAGTTACTAATCAATATAGGTATTCACAGTTTCTTTTCTAATTTTAAAACTTCCAAAAAGTGTTTTTTGTAAAGCAACTTAATCTTAAAAACGATAAATTGTTTTTTACAAATACAAATAAAAACCTGTTATTTAGGTACTAAGTGTTAATCTTTCTATTGAGGTATTTAATGATCAGAAAGTAACCTTAACACTTATTAAATCTTAAATAACAATTTTTAATACCTATAACCAAAAGAAGATCGTGGAAAGCAAGTTTATCTATAACATCGGCTAAATTTTGACAATTTTATTAACAATTACGATGCAAAATTTTTAATAATTGACCAATTTTAGAATCCTGTTTTCAAAGTTGTTATAACCTAGACAAACTTGATGGAATACTTTTAAAATGTAGTAACGAATGGGATTTAAGTTGTTTTGCATACCATTTATTTCAATTTTTTAAACAAAAAAAGTAAGCAGCTATTAACATCAAAAGTGGAAATACCTACTAACCTGTCTAGAACTTGAAACAGTAATATACCTATCTAATAAGGAATAAGACATAAAGTAGTTAATTTAAGTAAAGTCAAGCAGGCCGAGACCCATTGATAACAGATGATTAAAGTATAGATACTTAAACAGAAGTATTTAGGAAAAAACGTTGGTATTAACGTGAAACGTTCAGGGAGTCGCTTTAGTGTTCAATTGAAAGAAAACCACTTAATTTTTTTTATAAACTATTTGTCTATTTACTCTAAATAATGACACTAAATGATTTTTTTTTACGATGAATCGTTTAGAAGTTATTAAGGTCAGACTATATAGACCAACTAGTGGCCGCTCGCGACTCCGTTCGCGTAGAAGTCGGTTTCCCGTGGGAATGCCAAGTTTTCCCGCGGTAAAAAGTTCCCTCAATTCTTTCATACATATATTTTTGGTTTCTAGAACCGTTTTCGCAGCGCACGGAAGCCCTCAAGGATGAATAATTTTCCCCGTTTTTTTCCCATTTTCCATTATTTCTGCGCTCCTAATAGTTGCAGCGTGATGTTATATAGCCTAAAGCCTGCCTCCATAAATGGTCTATCCAACACAAAAATAATTTTTAAATTCGAACCAGTAGTTCCTGAGATTAGCGTGTTCAAACAAACAAACAAACAAACAAACAAACTCTTCAGCTTTATAATATTAGTATAGATTCGTTACGATCGGTTTTCTGACATACTATTCTATGTAACGATTTTAAAGTCGTTTCACGTCAATAATATGCCTGACGAGTTAATTCGGCAATCGCAGTCACCTTTCATTTGCACGTTAAGGTTCTGCGGACAAGGTGTTACCCCCCGGAGAGACGAGCAAGGAGGCGGAGGCGGCGGCTGCGCCCGCGCCGCTGCCCGTGAACCTGCGCTTCCCGCACGCCGTGCTGTTCGGGCGCAACTGCGGCGGCACCATCATCGCGCCCACCTGGGTCATCACCGCGGGACACTGGTTAGTAAGGCTTTTGACAATTTTACAACAGCATAGTTTGCGCCATTTGCGAGGATAAGTATAGCTTTAGTACCACCGTTATTTGGGGTGATATTTTTTGTATACTATATAGTATTCTTCAATAATTTGGTAAGATTTATGTTTTGCTTAGGTACTTGTGATTTTTTAGTAAAATAAGTTTCTATAAAAACAGGTTTGGGTAAAATTACGTTACTTTGTTAGCCAGATTACATATGTAGGTAGATACCAGTATCTTAAAGAAAACAAAAAAATCTCGTAACTAATTTTTAATCACAGTTTCCTTACCATTTATTTAAGTTTTTTCTTCGCGAATCGAATAAATCTGAGACTTACGTACCTACTACACAAAGAACGTATCTTTGATGGTAGTTGTGTCAATTATACACAGAAATTAAATGTAATCAGCTGGGTTTTCAAGGTAAAAAATGGTTCCTATGACCTTCATAAGATTGAGTTTTGCTCAGTTGTTCTTGAACATCTGCCGAACAACTTTTTTTATTAACATTTACCCATTTACCTTGATACAAAAAGTATGTATGTACTTAAATACTATAAATGTATCTCCACATAACCTACGTACTATTTTACATTCAAATAATAAACTTAACGTCATTGCTTGTTATTGACTCTCGATAACCCTGAACAAAATAGTGATTGATAACTCTTGTTATGACTTATGGTAAACTAGTAAATGAAATGGAGAAGCAAATAAAAAACTTGTCAAATGCACGTTTTAGTCATAAGCCTTCACCGTGGGATGCGCATAAGTGAGCACCCTTATTTGTATTTAAGGAAAATTATAATAATATGTAGCGAAATTGCAAATCTCTCTTTAGCAGATTTATATTAAGTTTTTTATTAGGGTAACTTTCTGTTTTATTTAACAATAAACTACAGAGACGATGATCTTAAGGATGTTAACCTTGAGCATTTAAATGCAAATTAATAAGTAAAAAACTCACAAAATCCCTAATTAGTTAAAACTGGCGAAGTTAAGTTTTTCACCAGACTAAAGGAACGAAAATATATTACATATACCTATTTATTTCAAATAGTTAGGTAATAGGTACTACCTACTTAGTAAATAGGTATACGTTCACAGCTGGTGGTCTCTTTGTGCACTTTGTAGGTAATTTAAGTAGGACCACCCACCGTGACCCAAAATAGTTATCAATTGGTCATTGACTAAATTCATTTCCTGTTCTTGTGACAAGCAGGTAGATAAACTTTTGTTAATGTAACATAATTCTTGTTAAAAGTAACCAATTTTATTCAAAGACATATTATACGGCATATTCGTGATTATGTTTGTATTAATATATATTAATAAGTATACTTAACAGTTGGTTTGAAAGGTGGGACAAGCTATGAAACTGTTGAACACAATGCCAACGAGATGCGGATAGCATACTGAAAACTAAACTACGCCTGAACTTTAAAAGAAATAAGAGAGCACCAACAAAAAAGTTAATCTTGTGAACTAATCAATTTAATCATTTAAACCAGGCAAGGGCGCAACCTTTTAGCAAGCAAGGGCCGCATGGTGGAAAAATCGACCAAAGGCGGGCCACACTTGTGATAATAATATATCAAAAAAAAATCAATGGTTTTAAATTTAATAAACATGTGAAATTTTATTTTATATGTATATTTTTTAATACATTCGCGGGCCGCAAAGAAGACGTCGGCGGGCCGCATGCGGCCCGCGGGCCGCGTGTTGCCCACCGTTGTAAACGCTCTGAAAACGATGAAAATTCGGAAAATAAAAATATCTAAACGGTATTCTATTTTATGTAGGTATTAATCGCGTAAACCCCAGAAGTTACATTTGCATACCTAATTATACAATGAACGTGACTTACAGTTCTACAAGCTTCAATTACATTTCCGCATAGGTTTATTAGCTGTCATTAACACGAAGATATGAATCATGAGCCAAGCCATAATTATTGGTTGCAGCACAATCTTCACCGCCGGGCGCTCGGTGCTGGCGGGCACCAACAACACGCGCAACGGCTCAGGGCTCACGCACCGCGTCAAGCGGCTCATCATACACCCGCGCTTCTCCGTGGGACCTTACTGGCTCAACGCCGACCAATTCGGGATCAAACAGGTATGTACTACGGTCCGATTGCGTCAGGGTCGATACGATCGCCGATCAATGCACAAATTTTTTGAAATTACAGAAACGACTAAACTACTAAGTACCTAATACTATTTTAATGTTTAGTAATGCTTTCTTTGTTCCAAATGCTTAAAATTTTATTAGTTTAGGTTATCTTTAGAAAAATATCCTTTTATATCTCGGAGCTTATATCAACAATGCTTACTTATCTATCTCTTTTTTAAAACTTCCCTATCAGATTGGTGCTCGATGGGACTTCCTCCTGGCGGAGCTAGAGGACCCGTTGCCGCTGGATGGCAAGACCATGGCGGCGGTGCCACTCGATGACAGCACCGTCACCAACGTGGGGCTGGAGGCTGGCTACGCCGGGTACGGAGCCAAAGTTCACGGGGTAATGGCCTTATCAATAATGACCTCTGGTTATGTTTAGCAAATCGGTATTTGTGAACATGTTAGGTATGTTGCGATGGGGACTTATATTTTATTTATAGAGTTGATTCTAACATTCGTACCAATTTTATTTAATTAGTGTAATCTTAACCCTTTATTGCACTACCACAATAGACGTATTTGTAAGTGGTAGAGTTTAGCTGTAGGCTCTGTCTGCAGCAATTACTGGGCGTTCGGTGAGTGCGATATCCGGTGCCCAATTTCTCAAAGGCCAGCACCGCACCCTCAATGCATATGTAATTGTGGGTGTATATGGGCGGCGGTGATCACTAACCATCACGTGACACGCTTGCTCGTTCGCTAGCTTCTCTCAAAAAAAACTGTCTTGAGCGTTTCACTTTACCAACACCGTAGCAAAACCTCATTGAATTATCTTTCTTTTCACAAAATAGCAGCAGTTTAGTGTTCGACTGATGAAAAATTATTTAAGTACCTACTTCCTTATTTCACCAACAGGAAACGATGAGGCATGTCATGCACGGCATGGATCTTGGTCTGATATCTGACGATGAATGCCAGAAGAAGCTTCCAGAGTTTGATCCCCAGGACATGGTGTGCACCAGAGGTCTGCCGCCCAGATACGACTCCGCTTGTAATGTGAGTATGACTGACTTTAAGAACAAACTCCTTTGATAGGTAAAGAGTCTTGACTTTGCCTGGCAATTATATTATAACTGGTATTAAATTGTATGCTAAACATTTATACTGGCTAGTGTGAGTCAAAGTTATCATAAATTAAATCTATTGCTGGGTGGTGCTGACACGTAAACAAAAGTAACTTCCTAACCTTCATGAAAAACACGCAATTACCACCTACAACAGTTAATTTGTTAAAATTTAATTTTATATTGAATCCCTATGTCATTCCATATTTTTGAATAATTTTGCCAGTTGACGGAACATTTTAATACCACAACAGGGTGACAGCGGCAGTGGTCTCGTGGGTGGCGGCAAGCTGCTGGGCGTCGCGTCGTGGGTCGAAAACGATGCGCACGAGTGTCGCAACGGAGCCATTGTGGTGTTCTCTAGGATCGCCGCGGTCAGGGACTGGATACGACAAGTTACCAAGATTTAGAACTGACGACAGTAGCTTTACTTTAGAATACATAAAGCCACAGTGAGAATTATGTTTATTCTCATAAATTGCGATAAATTAATTGTAAGCCGAGTTTGATGCGTAAAGAATGGGAGACGTACAAAGGTATGCGTACTTACTTAAAACATCGTGATTTTCCAACCCAATGTTAAATTGTAAATAAAATTTTATTGTAACAAAGCATATTTTTCATTGACATTTATTTACATACCCAGATCCTGAATGGCTGATATAACCTACGTACAACTCTGATACAGTATGGAGTTATTAAAATTATTAGGTACATTAATCATGATTTACTTGGTGAATAAAAATGGGTTGCTGCCTTCGATTCCCGGGTTAAGTACCTACTTTCTTTTTTCTTGAAAATTTATTCTAAAAATAAAACTATACTAAGTATACAGATAAAATAAAACATAAAATAACAATGTTAATAATAGAAATAAATTTAATATTTTCAATTTCTTTCACACACATAAAAATGAGGTCCAGTCGTCTTCGACCGACGTGCCACCCCGTGCACCCTTGATCGATCCAGGGGCAAAAGAGCCCATGACGCTAACAATTTTTAGAAAAAAACAGCTTGATATAAAACAGTATAAATAAAAACTATCGGAAATAGTTTAGTAAATAGATAATGGTCAAAATCGAACTACCATGTGTAAAGATACGTGATCGTAGGTAACATTTATTTTTTATTAAAAATATAAAAAAAACAAATCTCGCCATGATACCTCCTTAGTTGTTTTTTGGAGTGGTAGAGTCTAGCTGTAGGCTCTGTCTGCAGCGATTACTGGGCTGACTCGACCGGTGAAATACCACCATCGCACAGAAAACCGACGTGAAGTAGGGACGATGTTCCTGCGTTTCCTTCGGTGAGTGCGGTATCAATTTTGTCAAACGCTCAGCAACACACCCCCAACACCCACAGTGTTGCGGGTAGTCATGGGCGGCGGTGATCACTTACCATCAGATGACCCGCATGCTTTGCCATATTATATATTTAAAAAAAATGTGTTTAAAATTATGGAAATAAACGTAAAAAACCAAACGGAAACAGAAACCAACACGTATTTAGATTTAAGTACTAGCAAAGAGTGAGATATCCTAAGTTTACCTGTGTTGGCAGGCATTTAGTAAAAAAACGAATACAAAAATTTTATAATAAGAAATAATTTTAAATTTTAGGGTTAGCCAAAATGCAGAATTAACCGGTTTGAACAAATCAAAGAACGCGACACGCTAGAGGCATGACTTCACACCAACTCTATCTGTATACACTCACACTAATGCAAAGCTCAGCTTTTCCTTCTGCACTATACTGAATTCAGTGTCACTATCCTCACAGAGTTAGTACTTTTTCAGATTTAGACCTTGCCATTTAGTTCAAACATCTGAACGGAGTGTTCTAGATTTTGGGTTGTTATGATTAAACTTAAGTTTTAGAAATTGTTGACTTAGTGCTATGAGTTTTTATTATATTTTACTAAATTTCTTAAAAATCTCACGAATTTTACTAAAATTTTAAAAAAAGAACACTCAATGCAGATGAACATGATCTTTTACAGTAGTATGAGACCATCGCTCATACGCGAAGTACGTATGTTGTGGACTGTGGCACAGTCGTACTGCACAAAACTAACACAAGATTACGCTAATTTGTCGGAAGAGACATCAGACGACACGAGATTTTAAAATTAACGAATTCGTGTTTTGTTTAAAAACAAGACCCTGAGAGCCAAACTTGACCCGGGCTTGCGCCCACTTCAGAGGATCCTATGATGTGGGCGATGTGAATGACAGTCCATACAAGCAGTCAGGCAATATAATATGGTCCCTTGACTCGAGTTATTTTCGGAGTCACGAGCCGCCTTTTTAGGGTTCTGAACCTTCGAGTACGTAAAAGTAAAAAACAGAACCCTATTACTGAAACTTCGCTGCCCGTCCGTCTGTCTGTCACCAGACTATATATCATGAATCGTGATAGCTACTTTTGAAATTTTCACAAATGATGTACCTATGTTGGTTACCACTATAACAACAAATATTTTTAAAAATATACCGGGTGTCCAGGAAACAATGGATAAACTCTAAAGGGGTAATAGTAGAACTAAAGGCAAGCCTAAAAAATAATTGATAAAAAGTATAACCCTTACGTAATGTGCATAAGCACTATGTAGGAAACTTATTGCTAGAATACTGGCAGCTATTATTTTATAGTATTCAAATAGATTCTAAAGAAGAAACAATGAGATATTGACAGCTTCCTTTCAGACTCGGTCATATTTTCGTGCTCGGACTGTGAGCACATAACTTTAAACTCAATCTTTATGCTTTAAATATAAAGCTGAAAACAGTATCAATTCTTTTATTCTCTTGCACGTTTCCCCCAAACGTTAGTCACTGCTAGAAATATGGCGCTTCATATCCAAATTTGGATCACTTTCAACTGTTAAGTTGATTTCTTTGAAGATCCTTTATTCGAAGATGTAGGGCCTGCATCAGGATGGGGACAGACAATTTGAACAGTTGCTCTCAATTACTCCAATGTGTTTGCAATTAATATCAGTTTAAAATCATATTTCTTTAGTTTTATTGTATTTTTTTAATTTTGCTAGAACTAAATAATCATCCCATTTTACACACTAATACCATTAGTTCAATATTTTTTCATTACAATAACGACATATTACATCTTTTTAAAAACGTTATTAAACCAGGAATATTTTGAAATCATTGGCCACTGTTGCTTTCATATTATTTTTTTACACCAGAGCTGTTCAAAGTTCCACATGAAAAATATTTCTTTAGAAATTTTACACAAAGCAAAAGTTTAACATTATTTTTTGAGAAAAATACTTTAGTTAGCTTTTTTATTTGGTAGTTATTCACTGATGCGGTTAATATTAATTATTTTAGCACAGAAATAATGATGGTATTAAGTGATTTGACCTCGTTACGAGTAAAAATATAAACACAGTCAAAAAAATATAAGGTTTTTTTTTAAAGCGCCATATTTCTAGCAGTGTAAGGGTTATACTTTTTATCAATTATTTTTTAGGCTTGCCTTTAATAAAATAATAAAAAATAAAATACTCTTTATTGCACAACTAAAAACAAAATTACAAAAAAACAAATTATAGTCGGATAAGGCAAAAGGTGGCCTTATTACTTAAAGTAATTTCTACCAGGCAAACCTTTTTAAGGACAACGTGAAAGAAAATGGATAGGTGCAAAAATTATTTTTAATAAAAATACTTATGGATACAATTATATATTTATATACCTATATACACAAACAACTACATTCATACATATAATTATTAACAAAAAATAGACTTAAATACATACAAAGAAAACAAATAAGGATAAGTAAGGGGTTAACTCGATGATTTAAAATATTCATAAATAGATTTTCTGAAGGAGTTAAGTGTTTTAGACTGTCGAAGATCCTTAGGGATTGTGTTCCACAGCTTAACAGCCTTTACAGTAAAGGAGTTACTGTAAAATGTTGAGTGGTTTGTTGGCGTTGCTAAAACAAGAGAAGAGGAACTGCGAAGGCCGAGATTGTGGCTCTCGTGCCAGTATGTAAATCGTTCTTTTAGATACTTCGGAGTTTGCGAATCATTCAGCACACGGTAGAGGAGACAGAGGATGTGAGTATTCCTGCGAAGTCTGATTGGGAGCCACCCGAACTTTCTGCGAAATTCGGAGATGTGGTCGAACTTGCGCAATCCGAATATAAAACGGATGCACATATTTTGGAGCCGCTCGAGCTTATTAAGTTGGTCTTCATTAATATCGATAAATGCCAGATCCGCGTAATCGAGGATAGGAAGGAGTAATGATTGAGCAAGCGTAATTTTGGTAGAAGTAGGCAGAAAGTTGCGAAGCCTCCTCAAACTACCAGATGCAGCAAACATTTTTTTGCTCATCTTTTCAATTTGATTTTTCCAAGATAATGTGCTATCCAATAAAATTCCCAAGTTTTTAACACAGGTGCTATATGGGATCCTAACTCCATCAAAACGAATATCAGGCAAAGTCTGCCAATTAATCTTATCGAGCATTTGCCTGCTACCTATGATAATAACTTGTGTCTTATTTGGATTCACCATAACTCCAAAACGTTTACTCCAGTCATTAATGGTGTCTAGATCGTTATTAGTTTGTTTAATGGCTAATTCAAGGTTCTCAGGTGATGTGTGTGTGTAAATTTGTAAATCGTCTGCATACAGATGGTAGAGAGAAGAAACGTGGGAAGTAATGGAGTTTATAAAAACGCTAAAGAGGAGTGGAGACAACACGCCACCTTGCGGTACGCCGCAGTGCAATCCGCACCACGAGGATTGACTATCTTCGATAGATATACGCTGTCGACGGCCACGCAAGTAACTTTGAAACCAGTCAGTTGCCGTTGGAGATATGTTAAGAGATCGTAGTACAGCACACAATATGTCAAAATCGACAGTATTAAAGGCGTTACTAAAGTCTAGTAAAGTAAGAATTGTGAGCTGTCGTTTCTCCATAGCTTCACGGATATCATCCGTGATTTTGACCAATGCCGAGACTGTGCTATGTCCTGGCCGAAATCCTGATTGAAAGGGATTAATGAGATTATTGGAAACAAGGAAGTTGTTGATGTACCAATCGTTCCAAAACTTTGGAAAGAAAAGGTAGGATGGAAATGGGTCTATACTCTGTAAAGGAAGTGGGATTGTTTGTTTTGGGTAAAGGGATTATCTCGGCATCTTTCCAGATATCCGGGAATGTGTTGGAAGCTATTGAGAAATTAAGGATTTTGGAAACATAGGGAGTAAGGATATCAATTAAGGGAAGAATCATTTTTCGACTGACATTGTCACAGCCTACGGCATTTGATGTAATATCTAAAATATTTCTCTTAACATCACAATCGGCAAACTGTTCAAAATGAAATTGGGGAAAATTTGGTAATGGTAGCGAAGAAAGTTTACGAATAGTAGCTGTCTTTAGGAGCTCAGAACAATGAGTTGTTGTAGCAAAGTGTTGATTCAAAGCATTGATATCTATTTGTAACTGTGCGACGTTATTTTGTTGCTTACCAATACCTAAAGATTTAAGTAATTTCCAAACCTTTTTGGGGTTTGGGTTATCTAAAGAAGTGTGGATATGGCGTCGTTGTGCATCTCTACAAGCTGTATTGCAGCGGTTACGTAATAGTCTATATGATTCACGATTTTCGTCTGTAGGATTCTTTTTAAAAAGAGATTTAGCGCCTTTTGCCTTTAGTTCTACTATTAGCCCTTCAGAGTTTATCCATTGTTTCCTGGACACCCGGTATACAGGGTGTCCCAAAACTCGACGTCAACCCGAAACCGGGTGACAAGGCAAGTCATGCTGGTTATCAGAAAAATGTTTAAAAAAATCTAAGTCACGTGTTCTCAAAATTATTGGCATTTTAAAAAAACACGCAAAATTTCACACCCTGTGACAGTGTTTTTGCTGCTGTTGCCACAAATGTTCACTTTTGGAAACTTTTTTTTTTGATATGTAACCCTGAATAATGCTTCTCTAAACTGTTATCAACATTTCAAATCTAGCTCCTCGAGATTGCATAAAAATAGGACTTATTTCCAAGAAAAAAATTAAAAATTAAAAATGGCCTAGTTTTAACTGTCTGCATTGAAAAAAAATTGTATTACGCGAGTTTGGCAAGTTGTGTCAAAAGTTGGCGCATTTAGTAAGGATCCCAAAATGGTATGACACGTGGTAAATTGTAGTTGCTATCATGAACAAAAAAAAAATTCGTAAAAATCCAGTGTTCAACAATTTTTTCTTACCTGGTTAAAAAATATTCTAATGGGCCCAAGGTTTTCCAAAGAGTCGTAAATTGTAAGTAGTGACAAAGGAGTCTTTCTAGGAAGTGTAAGCGAGATAGTATTTGTGCTAAAGTGATTGAGTGAGACGGAGAGAGTCACCTTCTCAAGTGCGAGCGAGACAGGTATGGACGCTAAAGTGACTGAGATGGAGAGAGTCATTTTACCAAGTGCGAGAGAGACAGAGAGTGACGCCAGGTATTCGCTATTGTAGATACACATTACAAACCAGTCAGTACGTTACGTTCCTTCGTTTACTGCGCTTGTTTTCGTATTCGTTTGTGTTGATTTCGTACTGTTTACTTTTGGCTATGTTTATGGACTTGTGATTGCTTGCGATTTAGATTCGGACTGTTTGTTTTCTCTTAACGACGACCTTTGCTTTCCTCTGGACTATTGTGTGAGTGTGTGACAAGTGCCGAGATGTCTTCGTATACCACTCGCGAATACGCTAATATGCACCTTATTTATGGTGAGTGCAGGTGTAATGCCAGTGCTGCTGCCAGACTTTACCGCGAAAGGTACCCAAACGCTGCTCGTTACCCCGATTATCGGGTGTTTACGAATGTGCATCGGTTGCTCTTCTCAGAAGGCCGCCTCCCAAATCAAACGCATGGTGGAGGCAGACCCACCAACCCTATGGAAGAAGAAGTTCTACAGGCTGTCGAAGAAGACCCAAGTACTTCAGTAAGAGCTATTGAAACGAACACCGGAGTGCCCAAAAGTTCAGCCCACCGTATTTTAAAAAGAAATGACCTACACCCATACCACGTACAGCGAGTACAGACATTATTACCCGGTGACTACCAAAATAGGGTGAATTTTTGCCGGACGATATTGGAGAGGTACAGAGATGACCCACTTTTTCTAACAAAAATTTTATGGTCGGACGAATCAACTTTTAAAAAGGACGGCTACGTGAACATGCACAACCTGCATGAATGGCGTGTTGAAAACCCTCATTTAACGAGACAGGATCGGTCCCAGTACCGATTCAAAGTTAACATGTGGACCGGAATTTTGAATGGCAAAAAAAATTGGTCCTTTTGAGTTGCCTGATGCATTAACTGGCGAGGTTTACTTAGACTTTCTTCAAAACCATCTTCCAAATTTATTAGAAGACGTGCCGCTAAGCATTTACAGAGAAATGTGGTTCCAACAAGATGGGTGCCCAGCGCACTTTGCTCGCCCCGTAAGAGAGTACCTCGATGAAGAGCTTCCTGGGAGATGGATCGGGCGGGCTGGACCAATCTCGTGGCCGGCCCGTTCACCGGACTTGAATCCTTTAGACTTTTTTTACTGGGGAGCTGTTAAAGAAAAAGTTTACGAGAAGCCCATTGGGAGTGAACATGAATTACGGCAGAGAATAGCTGAAGCAGCTCAATTTGTAAATAATGGAAGATACGCTAGAAAGATAGCTCGATCTTTTTTAAAAAGATGTCGCGCTTGTATTGCCGCCGAAGGAAGGCATTTCGAACACTTATTATAACATTTTAAGAATTATTGTAAATTTTATTAATAAACATTGGTATTAAAATTTTGTTTTATTTAAAATTGAAACCTTTAACAATAAATGCTTATTCCAATGCACACACTAAAAAAAATAAATTAAAAGTGAACAATCTGTTCATTCAATAAAGATAGACGAGTACATCAGTACAATGTACAATTCAGTTAAATTTAATCAGTGTGTAAATTGGAAGCGGCTCCAATGTAACCAACGATAAGCTTTGCAATTTTAACCAAGTAAGAAAAAAAGTTAAAAATGTCTTTTCATGGAAATATTTTTTTTTGTTCATGATAGCAGCTACAATTTGCCAAGTGTCATATACCATTTTGGAATCCTTACTAAATGCGCCAACTTTTGTCACAACTTGCCAAACTCGCGTAGTACAATTCTTTTTCAATGCAGACAGTTAAAACTAGGCCATTTTTAATTTTTAATTTTTTTCTTAGAAATAAGTCCTATTTTTATGCAATCTCGAGGAGCTAGATTTGAAATGTTGATAACAGTTTAGAGAAGCATTATTCAGGGTTACATATCAAAAAAAAAAGTTTCCAAAAGTGAACATTTGTGGCAACAGCAGCAAAAACACTGTCACAGGGTGTGAAATTTTGCGTGTTTTTTTAAAATGCCAATAATTTTGAGAACACGTGACTTAGATTTTTTTAAACATTTTTCTGATAACCAGCATGACTTGCCTTGTCACCCGGTTTCGGGTTGACGTCGAGTTTTGGGACACCCTGTATATTTAAGGGGAGCTCCTAAAACCTGATGTTCTGCAGTTTTTTATTTATATTATTGATAATTCGTGTGCGAGTCCGACTCAGGTTTTTTTTAACATTCTGTCTTTGTATCGCTCTAGGAGCTACTTTCTCACGCACACCATGTAGCTCTCACCATCTTTCCGTTGTTGGTGATGGTGTTTTGCCTCGTAGGAATACGACATGGTTAGTAAAGATTTTTTAAACAATATCAGTATCGCTTCCACCTGCACAATGAAAGATTAAAACCATGCTCAACCCCAGCCCCGGATCTTCGATTTTTTTTAGGCGGGGCAAAAACTGAAATATGCCGCCCCCAATCACTTATATTTATTTTTACCTTTATCATCTTTATAATTTCAGTCATCAGTGTCCATTAACAAATAGGCCTTCCGGAAATAATGCATCATTTGCTGTACTTTCCGTGATATCTTTATTTATTTACAGATTAAGAATTTACTATAATTTTCATGAAAAGTCCAATATTTTTTTATATTTACAGTCGGAACCAAACAAAAATAGTTCTAATTTAAAGCCGAATACTGTCTTATTCAGATGCAATCATAAATTTTAACAAATCATCTCACAAAAAGTTACAGTGGGTTCATAAACTTAGTTGAACCAGTGGATAATTTTTAATGTCAACTTTGTTATGAAAAAAATTAAGAAAATTAGGAGTTTGAAAATTTCATTTGCTTTTAAAATCTTCTTTAGTTAATACATTTTATAACGATATGCTACATGTAACATAAACTATTAGAAATCTCAACAAAAATAGTAACGTAAATGCTCCTATTACCGCCCCTTTAAGCTGTCTTAGGAATAACTTTGAGTAAATAGATAGATACTGATAGGTTAGTTAAGGTGTTTTTATTTAATATCAATCTTTGTAAAGTTGTTGGATTCGGTACTTCAATTTAGTATTTTATTACACAGTAATTATTAAATAATTGTTTAATCCGAAAGAGCAATTGATTCTATTACCGACCTAAAGATGTGGTTTGATTCTATTACCGTTTTTTCTGATTCTATTACCGACCCATAAAAATTGCCCCATCATCTAAACGAAAAAATAAAAAAAATGCAGTTAAAAGTATATTAAGACATTATTACAGTTTTAAAATCAACATCTTAATATTACAATCCTACTAATATTATAAAAGTAAAAGATTGTGAGTATGTATGGATGTGTGGATGTATATGAGTATGTGAGGATGTTACTTTTTCACGTAAAAACTACAGGACGGGATGAAACTTTACAGTAATATAGGTTATACATTAGAATAACACATAGGGTACTTTTTACCGCAGGAAAACTTTTCATCCCCACGGGAAACCGACTTCCACGCGAACGGAGTCGCGGGCGGCCACTAGTCGTACATAATATATACTTCCTTGCTGCCCTTTCGGACTAAAACCTGTTTTTCTTTGAACATAAAAGAATCCCGTCTCATCGCAATTAAAATCGGCTTGTAGGCTAATTCAATTCGCCTTGAAATGGTAGGATGCCTAGACATAACCTTAAGATACCATCCCTTGAACACCATCATTGAAAGGATAAGAGCGCTCTAAGTTTTCCCCCAATGTTGCAATTGTTTCTAACAGTTGGTCTTTTGTTACAGGAAAACCTGACTTTCCGACATAGAAAATCCAGTCCTTTTTTCGTCGTCCTTCGTTGAACAATATTGTTTTCCACAATGTTCATTTGTATATTTATTATTTGTCTTGTCACGGTAGTTTTTCTCGGTATGCCATTGGTCTTCAAGCTTCGTATATCCTGCTTCCTTCATTTACAGCTAGCAGCGCAGCTTCTATTTGAGCAGATGTATAGTGCTTGCGCCTAAGCGGTTACATGTTTCTATAAAAATGGTTCTTGTTATTTCTTTTCAGCTGTGAGTCGGTAATAGAATCAAATATAAAAATTACAAACTTCTAATAACGCCACGGATCGTTAATAGAGTCAAGTTATGAAATTTGGATCCTATTACCGCCCTTCATTAAGATATGATTTTATGCCAAAAAAACCAACAAAAATGTTTAAATTCATTGATATTTCGAAAACGAATATATGTATTATAGTTTTTATGTCATAGCAAGCAGATAAATCAACTTTAAGTTTGTTATTTACCTTAAGTAATATTTCGGTGTGCTTACGAGGCTGGAGACGCGTCACTATGGAAAGTGCGTCGGTGTCGAGCGGCACTCATTTAATGTCAAATTATTGCTAACATTGGTTATTTAGACAAGACCAATTTACTCTGTTTGTTGACCACTAAAACTACCAACAAAATTTTTAAGTTATTTTTTTTATGGAATCTATATTAAGTCTAATATGAGTGATTGAAAAAATAGGTCGGTAATAGAGTACAAATTTTAGTAGGTCGTTAATAGGAGCATTTACGTTAATTTAGTCCTCAAAGACGACTGATAATTAGGTAAAAACTTCTGTCTCATTCTAACAATGGTAGCGTGGTTTTTACGCATGCAAGCAAATCTCATTTCACCAGCTGCAAGTCATGTAGAACCGGTTCACGGAGACTGAATCTTTTACTCCGTCCACTCCAACCAGAACAGAATATCCGCTATTTGCGACCTTCGCAAGAGGCGACCGATAAATGATCCCCTGAACTCGAACGTCGAAAGATTACTGTCGGGAACAATCTGCTTCCTTCAGCCCGCGCCCGCTATTGACCCCGTAAACACGATTGTGGTAACAGCCTTACGTTTTCCATATAGATACACCGCTCAAACCGGCAGGTGCAGCATTCAACAATTGGTTTCATCGCCTATCAGATCCGACCCCGTCGAATTTCTTGCTGGGTCTTCTTAGAGAGACGCCCCTAAGCGAAACAGTGTATTGAGCATGATCGCGACGCCCTGAGCTGAGGACCGTACCCAACTAGGTGGCCGAAGTAGGTAGTCGCATAGTTCGGTGAAGCTGTAAAGTTTCCATATGGGCCAACAGCAATCGTGAGCCAGAAAAAAAAAACATTTTTTTTATACATAAAATAGCAAATAAGATAAATGTTGCCTGGTGACAAAATGGATATCACAATAGGCATAGCCTTTTTGGAATGAGACAAAACACTTTACCTACATAGGTAGTTGAACGGGTTCGTACCTTCCTTACCAGGCGTCTTTGAGGTCTAACTTATAATTTTTGTTGAGATTTCTAATTATTAATGTAACATGTAGCATATCGATATAAAGTGTTTTAACTGTAAAAGTTTTAAAAGCAAATGAAATTTTCAGTTTTTTATTTTTTTCATAGCAAAGTTGTCATATAGTATAAATCAATACAAGTGTGGAAAGGCTGTCATTACAACGAGTTCCGACAAATGTCTACCCGAGCCGAGGCACAGCCGAAGGCGAGGGTTGACAGGCGGGACGAGTTGCAATGACGGTCCCGCACGTGTACTGAACGACTATTTTTAATACAGTTGCGAAAAAATAAAGTAATTTAATAAAATATAAAATTAGGATCGTAAATGTCGAAATAACTCATTTTGAAAATGGCGCCATTTTTTATTCACCCATTTGGTAGGCAAAGGTTACTATGCCCATACAGCCAAGTCTTCAGTAGAATTTTTTTATTGATATGAAATGAAAATGAAATTTAATGAGATAAAATGAAATGAAACCAACCACACTAATTCAATCAAATCATTAAATCTGATATCGAAACAAAGGTAAGTATTAACATGAATCATAAAAACCTCAATGTTTTTTTAAAGTAAAAACTTCATGGTTGGTTAATTTTTCTTTTTAATAGACATTATTTTAACAGTTGGGAAAGAGAACGCACGAGTGCGGGAAAGGTAAAAAAAAAGCACGCGTGTGTAATAGCCCACATCCCGAACGCTATACGTCCCTGCAATACGCCACTTTTTGAACAACTGTATTAAAATAGTATATTTCAATACAAGTGTGGAAAGGCTGTCATTACAACGAGTCCCGACAAATGTCTACCCGAGCCGAGGCACAGCCGAAGGCGAGGGTTGACAGGCGGGACGAGTTGCAATGACGGTTCCGCACGTGTACTGAACGACTATTTTTAATACAGTTGCGAAAAAATAAAGCAATTTAATAAAATATAAAATTAGGATCGTAAATGTCGAAATAACTCATTTTGAAAATGGCGCCATTTTTTCTTCACCCATTTGGTAGGCAAAGGTTACTATGCCCATACAGCCAAGTCTTCAGTAGTTTTTTTTTATTAGTATGAAATGAAAATGAAATTTAATGAGATACAATGAAATGAAACCAACCACACTACTTCAATCAAATCATTAAATCTGATATCGAAACAAACTAGTAGCTTTTTTTAGAAATTTACCTACGCCACGTAAGTATTAACATCAAACATAAAAAATTATTTGTTTTTTTTTAGTAAAAACTTCATGGTTGGTTCATTTTTCTTTTTAATTGACATTATTTTGACAGTTGGGAAAGAGAACGCACGAGTGCGGGAAAGGTAAAAAAAAAAATTATCCACTGGTTCAACGAAGTTTATGAACCCACTGTAACTTTTTATTATATGATATACAGGGTGTTTGGAGGTTGAGTAGCCAAAAGAAAATGGTGGATAGGTGAGGCTATTAGCTATTTATTTCCACTTATTAAATTGCATTTTGGTTCAAGTTTTAGAATTTATTCGATTTTTAAGATTTTCTTAAGAAAATCCCCGATTTTGTCGGGCGGGGGTTGGGCAACTTCGCATTTCTAGAGGGATGCTTTGCCCCTGGCAGTAACACCACTCCTGGTGTTGCTGTCGGCGAGGCCTTAGAGGTAGCACAGGTTGCGTTGATCTCTAAGGTAAGACTGGGGAGTTATCCTTCCAGTGGTTGCCGCCTGTTACGTACCTGCATCCGTCACGGTAAAACGGACCGATGCGAGTGCAAACTGAAACGCCCAGTCGCCATTCCCTCCCACCTTTTCCCATTCCTATTTCCTCCCCAACTTCCTAAGAGTGGGATATCAGTGGCTGTATTCCAATACCCGACTCACGCACATGAGCTTGAGGGTCGGGTAACAGGCCACCCGCGTGTTTGTGCCGTGCGTGGAGACCCGTACGTGGGGATGAAGGAATCCTGGAGTGCTGAGCCTTGGCGGGGCCGGGCAGTAGTTGTCCCGTCTGGCAACACGCCTCTTTGGTCCGGATTTCACATCAAACGGGAGGTCGTGGACTAACCACCCATGATCAATCGGCTGTGGCAACCCGTCAGAGGGCTGCCTGGTGAGGAAGGAGTGTACGACGGGGGACAGTCGGCGATGCGCGGGGTTCGGGGTTAGCGGCGGTCGGTTCCTCTGCCGGTCGTTACCGCAGCCGTGGACTTCTTCGCACCGTGCGGACTCGTCTTTCTGTGTGCTCTCGTTCCTATATCTTCGGGGGTAGGTCTTGGCGATCCTGTGCTGAGCACGGACGTCCCCTACTGCGGGCTCCAAGGAGGGTGAGGCGCCACTGGAGATGAAAACTAGTTTTACCTCAACTATGGCCAACAAGAGGAACAAACAAACCCACCAGGCTGCGTCCTCGGACGCGCCTACCAACACGCCATGTGCGCCTGTCATAGACGCGCTGGCTACCAACGCGCCGCACGCGTCTACCTCAGGCGTAGCGGCGCCCAACACGCTGGACTTGCGCGACGTGCAGGCCGCGGTGCCCGCCATCGACGTCCCGACTTCGGAGGCGTGGTCGATCGCCGCCGGCACAAAAAAGAAGAAGAAGAAGAAGCAGCGCAAACCAGCACCGAGCCGGGCCAGACGCGACGCCGCGCGGGCCGAGGCTCGCAGTAACGCCGCTCTGTCTGGGCAGCCGCCGAATGCTGAAGGGCCCCCGGCCCAGCGCCCCGGCGCTAAGCTACCGGCGGCCGCGGCGCCCGCAGGGGCGTCCGGCGGGGGGGGCGGCGGCGCGCCGGCGCGGCGCACCGAGTCCGCTCGGAACGCTGCGCCGGCCGCCGCGCTACCCCCCGCGCAGGCAGCGGCGGTGTCTGCGGGCACTACTCGGTCTAAACGACGGAGCGCGCGGTCCAAAAACACGGCACGCAGGAAGAGGGAGCCGACTGCGGCTACACCGGCTGCCTCAACTCCCTCTTCCTCCAAGCCGGTCAAACGGCACAAGCCGGACGACACAGTGACGCCGAAAGGCGACACTAAACGACTCAGGAAGGGTTCCGCTGCGGGGCCGAGTTACTCGGAGGTCGTTAAGACAAACGAGTTCTACGTGGCAGTCGCGACGGAGCCCTTCCGAGAGATCACCAGCGGCGTCGCGGACACCATCGTCAAGATGCTGGAAGCCCGCTTAGAACAGCACTTAGCTGATGCTGAAAAGCGTGGTGCTCCCGGCATCTTCGTCCCCGAGTTTGTGGGGCGGATGCACCACTCGGCGGGGGTGATCAGACTGGTTGTGCAGGATGACCGCTCCCTCGAGTGGACGCGCGGCGTGGTGTCCACGATGCCATCACCGGTCCCTGGTACTCGGCTTGCACTGATACGCCAAGCTGATATCCCTAAACGGGTGAAGTGCGGTTTGTTCGTGCCGGGCGAGACCAAGGACAATATACACAGCGTGCAACGAGCCCTTCGCTACCAAAACGCTAGTCTCAGCGTTGGCGACTGGCTCTTGTACAATTGTACTCCGCAGGGGGGCGGGATCTTTCTGAGTCTAGGTGTACCAGACTCACTGGTCCCGGCCATCATGGCGAAAAACAGGAGACTCTCTTTTAGGTTCGGGAACCTGTACATCCGTTTCCTGGGCGAAGAGAGGCCCCTAAACGACCAGACTCCGCAGTCTGAGAGTGCACCTGAAGCCTCCGCGCTGGCGCTGGGTACGGCGGTCGTCTCACAGGAATCGCATCCTGGGATGGCGGCAGTTGTGCCTGGTGCTGGCGCGATGGTGGACGATGTCCCGCCGACTTGTCCGCCGGGCGACGCTGTTAAGCCACGCCTGGTAGACACTGCTCGGCCAGAGGCGAGCCTGCTGGAAAATGCGGCAACGCTATTTCCGGCAGGAGTCGTGGGGGGGCGAGGCGTGTGCGAACCGAACCCGGCCCTCGGGCTGACTTCGGGAAGCGCTGCCGCGCCTCTGCAGGCTCCTCCTGCGTCGGTGATGGACTGGCAGGCACCCGAGTTATTTCGGAGTCCGGTCAGGTCCGGAGCCTTCGTGGAGGAGTTCCCGTGGGCGGCGTCGTCGCGGCCGCACGCCCCCGCCTGCGCGTGGGACGTGCCCCGCGGCGACCTGCCCCCGCGGGCGACCGACGCTCCGGGGACGTCGACGTGCGCGCTGCTCCCGGGCGGCGCCGACGTCGCGCACGAGGACGCTGGCCCCTCGTCGCTGTCGGACATCCAGTGCAGCTCCGACGCGGAGTCTTTCGACACCGCGGGGCTGCTCTCGCCCAACTAGTGTCGTGCAGACCAACCTCCAGCACAAGCGACTCGCGGCGGCTACCCTGCGCCGCTGGCTGGAGGTACACACCGAGACCATCGCCCTCATCCAGGAGCCGTGGATTAGGGGCGGCAAAATCTGTGGTCTCACCAACATCGGGGGAAGAATCCTGCTCGACACAACTGTAAGTAACCCTCGTACTTGTATTTATGTGCCGAGAAATCTATCAGCCACTCTAGTAAATGAATTCTGTACCAGAGATCTGACGGTAGTTAGGCTTAGGAATGAACAGAATAATTTGGGTGAGGTCATGCTAGCGTCAGTCTATTTACCAGGCGACGCCGGGGTGCCCACGCCTGAGCTAGATAATTTGGTTAATTTCTGCGAAAAGGAAAAATCGGAGCTCATACTGTCAGTTGACTCCAACGCGCACCACCATCTGTGGGGCTGCGTTGAGGCCAATAGCAGAGGTGAGCATCTCGTTGATTTCCTATTCACTACCAACCTTAAAGTTATCAACCTAGGCTCTGAACCGACTTTTGTAACTTCAAGAGCCCAGACAATCATTGACATTACTTTGGCAACAGAAAGCGCATCAGAACACATTCTCAACTGGAGAGTGTCTGATGAAGCTTCTTGCTCAGATCACAGGTGGATTCAATATGACCTCTCGTGGGAGGTACCAAAGCCCCTTCCGAGGCGGAATCCGCGACGGACCGACCGCGCTATCTATAGAGCACAGGTGGCGCGGGAGGTTGGGGTCTTTGTTCTCCCACAACAACACACTTGTACTGAGGACATTGAATCACATCTAAACAAACTCACAAATGCACTGAAGAAGTGCTACGAAACATCTTGTCCACTCTATACTGCTCCAGCCACGGTGAGAAACCATTGGTGGGGCCCAGAGCTGGACAAACTACGTCGCAAGGTAAGGCAATGCTTCAACCATGCAAAAAACACTAGAAGCAATCGAGACTGGGATGCCTACAAAGCAGCTCAATCTCAATACAAGAACCGCATTCGCGAACGTAAATGCGAATCTTGGCAACGCTTCTGTACCAACATTAAAAGCAACGCTCAGGCAACAAGAATAAAAAACATTCTTGCAAAGGACTCTGAACGCACTCCAGGTTCCTTAAAACGCCCTGACAACACCTTCACGAAAACAGATACGGAGATGTGCGAACTTCTACTCCGAACCCACTTCCCAGACTGCCAGGTTGTAGATCAACCTCTGGTAGCTAACGAGGTGGGCTCGGTTTCCGTACCTGAACCATCAGACTGGCAAACTGCTCAAAGCATAATCTCTCTAGATAAAGTTATTTGGGCAATCAACAGCTTCCTCCCCTTTAAATCAGCAGGTCTTGATGGTGTATTCCCAGGCCTTCTGCAGTGGGGCGCTGCCTCTATTGCGCCACACCTGGTAAAAATCTACCAAAGTTGTGTCGCACACAGGTACGTACCACAACCATGGAGTGAAGTACAGGTAGTCTTTATACCTAAACCGGGGAAGAGTGATTACACGCAGGCGAAATCCTTTCGACCAATTAGTCTCACGTCATTCCTACTTAAGGTTATGGAAAGACTTTGTGACCGATATCTGAGGGACACCGCCATCAAATGCACACCACTTCACCCCCAACAACATGCATATAGTAAAGGCAAATCAACTGAAACCGCTTTACATGAGGTTGTATCGCGGATTGAAAACACGCTTTCCTTTAAGCAATCAACCTTAGGAGCCTTTCTAGATATAGAAGGTGCCTTTGACAAAACTACATTCACCAGCATCTCGAATGCTCTGCGTCGACATGGCGTCGAGCAAGCTCTCATCGAGTGGATCGACAAAATGCTCAGATGCAGGGTCGTGCAAGCCACGGTAAATTCGAGTACGAGAGCTCTAGTAGCGAGGGGCTGTCCACAAGGTGGAGTGCTCTCACCTCTCCTCTGGAACATCGTGGTAAATGAACTCATCACGGAACTCAACAATGCAGGTTTCCGTACTATAGGCTACGCCGACGATCTAGTGATACTCATTGAAGGACCCTTTGAGCAAACACTGTGCGACCTCATGCGGGCTGCTATAAAAATCGTCGAAACGTGGTGTATACGAATCGAACTAAGCGTAAATCCTAATAAGATGGTCCTCGTTTTGTTCACTAACAAACGTCAAATCGCAAACCTTAAAACACCTAAGCTGTTTGGCGTTTCCCTACCTCTAGCGTCGGAAGTCAAGTACCTGGGTATAACACTTGACTCTAAACTTTTATGGTCCAAACATCTAGAGAACAAACTAAAAACAGCGTGTATTGCATTCTGGCAATGCAAACAGCTACTGGGTAAGACCTGGGGACTTTCACCAAGAATTACCCTGTGGCTCTACACTGCAGTTATTAGACCCACCGTTACTTATGGTGCTCTTGTTTGGTGGCCCAGAACCGAACTAAGCACCGTAAGAACTAAACTGCAACAGTTTCAACGCAGAGCTTGCTCAGCGGTTACCGGTTGCACAAAAACAACTCCGACAGCAGCCCTAGAGACCCTGCTCTGTCTGCCTCCGCTCGACCTGTTCATAAAACAGGAAGCTGCGGCGGCGGCATTCAGGCTACGGTCCCTGGGCCTTTGGGGCTCCTACCAAGGACCCCATACGCGAATAATCGATGAGGTGTGCACCAGTCACCCAATACTCGACGCGCCATGCGATCGGATACCAACGTGGTTCGCTTTTGATAAACGATATCATATCCAACTCCAAGAGGAAGCTACTGACCATTCAGGTATCGATGAGATAAGAATATATACCGATGGCTCAAAAACTAGTTCTGGGTCAGGAGCAGGAGTGTTCTCACCAGAACTAAACATCCATATATCAACGTCCTTAGGGCCCTATAGCTCCATCTTTCAATGTGAATGCTTTGCTATCACTCTTGCTGCGGGGGAGGTACTTTCTCGCGACATTACGAACAGCAATGTTCGAATAGTCTCGGATAGCGCCTCTGTTTTGCAGTCGCTTGAAGGTGAAGCTGTTAGCTCAGGACTCATAAGCGACTGTCGTTTAGCCTTGGAGAGTGTTGCGGAAACAAACAGGGTCACTCTTCAATGGATTAAAGGGCATAGTGGTTCACACGGTAATGACGCTGCAGATGAACTGGCTAAAAGAGGAGCGGAAGCAATACCGGTTGGCCCTGTACCAACGTTACCGATACCTTATAGCCTTTTCCGCGCTCATCTGCGGGAACAAACCGTAACTCAACAAATCAATCGATGGATACAGACCGACGGCTGTAGGCAATCGAAGGAAGTACTGCCACTTCCCGACCCGCGTTTCACGCGTCGTATGCTCAGCCTGAGTAGATATGACCTGCGCATTCTTGTAGGTACTATCACCGGTCATACTTCCCTCAATAAACACCTATTTAATGTAGGTACCACCGACAGTCCTCTATGCAGAGCTTGCATGGAGGCTGAAGAAACAGCCCCCCATGTCATCCTGGAATGTATGGGAGTGGCTACACAACGGGCACAAATCCTCGACAAACCGAGGTCACTCCGCGAAGCCTGCGAACGTCCCAGGAGACTTCTGCGCTTCTGGACGGAGTTAGGCTGGCTAAACTCCTAGCCGGCAAACCACGCACAAAGGACCAAACTTGAGTCCAAGTGCGGAAACAAGAGCCCACTAACCTAACCTAACCTAACCCCGATTTTGTCATTAAAAGTCCAATATAATTTTTATTTATTGTCGGAACCAAACGAAAATAGTTTCAATTTAAAGCCTAATACTGTTTTATTCAGATGAAATCATAAATTAATACAAATCATCTCAAATAAAGTTACAGTGGGTTCATAAACTTCGCGGAACCAGTGGGAAAAAAATGTTCAGTCAACTTTGCTATGAAAAAAAATAAAAAAATATGCGAGTTTCAAGATTTCATTTGCTTTTAAAAACTTCTACATTTAATACACATTATAAGGATATGCCACATGTAACATAAATAATTAGAAATCTCAACAGAAATAGTAAGTTAATCCTCAAAGACGCCTGGTAAGGAAGGTACAAACCCGTTAAACTACGTATGTAGTTAAAAACTTTTGTCTCATTCTTACAAAACTATGCCTATTGTGTTATCTCATTCGACTCCCTCTTCACTTTTCTTGCCTCGAATAGAAGAGGATTCTACTATTTCACATGTTTAACTCCGCTCAGTGCAGATTCTCGGTGACCTACACTTTTCTACAGTCGGAGTAAAATGTTGCTTGAAAAAAGTCATGACCAACGGTAGCGTGGCCTTTGCGCATGCAAGAAAATCTCATTTTACAAGTTGCTGTTTTTTTTTAATTTGCTGGTGAAAGATGTCACTTGAAAATAAGCTATTATCTATCTGACTTTCGTCTGTCTAGTCATAGCCAACGGTAGCGTGGTCTTTTCGCATGCAAGCAAATATCATTTCACCAGCTGCAAGTCATGTAGAACCGGTTCACGGAGACTGAATCTAGGAGTTTCTTTTACTCCGCCCCTCACCACCCCAACCATCTGCTCTTTGCGACCCTCGCAAGAGGCGACCAATCACAATCGTCAAACGAACGTCAAACGTCAAAAGATTACCGTAAGAAACAATCTGCTTCCTCAGGCCCGCGCCCGCTGCCGCGCCGGCCCGGTGGACACGATAGTGGTAACAGCTTTAAATCTTCCCTATAAATACACCGCTCCAACCAGCAGGTGCGGCATTCAACATCCGGTTTCCTCGACTATCAGATCCGATCCCTGTGAGTTTATTGCTGGGTCTTCTCAGAGAGAGGCCCCTAAGGGAAACAGTGTAGTGGAAATGATCGAGACACCCTGAACTGAGGTCTGCATCCAACTAGGTGGCCTTAGTGGTCGCATAGTTCGGTGAAGCTATAAAGTTTTCATATGGGCCAACAAGAATCTTCAGTCAGAAAATAAAAACATTTTTTTATACATGAGGTCGCAAACAAGATAAGTGTTGCCTAGTGACAAAATAGATAACCCAATAGGCATAGCTTTGTTAGAATGAGACCGAAGTTTTTAACTACATACGTAGTTTAACGGGTTTGTACCTTCCTTACCAGGCGTCTTTGAGGATTAACTTACTATTTCTGTTGAGATTTCTAATTATTTATGTTACATGTGGCATATCCTTATAATGTGTATTAAATGTAGAAGTTTTTAAAAGCAAATGAAATCTTGAAACTCGCATATTTTTTTATTTTTTTTCATAGCAAAGTTGACTGAACATTTTTTTCCCACTGGTTCCGCGAAGTTTATGAACCCACTGTAACTTTATTTGAGATGATTTGTATTAATTTATGATTTCATCTGAATAAAACAGTATTAGGCTTTAAATTAAAACTATTTTCGTTTGGTTCCGACAGTAAATAAAAATTATATTGGACTTTTAATGACAAAATCGGGGATTTTCTTAAGAAAATCTTAAAAATCGAATAAATTCTAAAACTTGATCCAAAATGAAATTTAATAAGTGGAAGTAAATAGCTAATAACCTTACCTATCCACCATTTTCATTTGGCTACTCAATCTCCAAACACCCTGTATATAAATTTATGATTGCATCTGAATAAGACATTATAAGGCTTTAAAATTAAAATAAAATCGCTTGATTCCGACAGTAGGTAAATATTTTTTTTTACTTTTAATAAAAAAACCGGGGTTTTTATAGGAAAATCTTAAAAATACTGTAAATTCTAAAACTTGAACCAAAATGCAATTTAATAAGTGGAAGTAAATAACTAATAGCCTCACCTATAGACCATTTTCATTTGGCTATTCACCCACCAAACACCTGTGTAGTTTATACACAGCCACAACACAGCACACGATACGATTTAAAATTAAAAATAATTTAAGTAGTTAAAATAAAAATCAAATAGGTGTATTGCAATTATTCTGAATTAAAATTAAAATTATATTTTTCGAGCTTTTTGTTCAGCAAATAAATCTAAAGGTAATCCTTGTCAAAATTTTCGTTTCTGCGCGCGAACGGGTGCGCATTTTGAAATACGCCTAGATAGGCTCCTCGCGAATACTATGTCAAAATGTTCCTTATTCTGTCCCTTAGTATCGCTTTAGTTTATGTGGCCACAGAAAAATAAGAGTGAAAGTTCTGTAATTTTTTAGTTGTACTTAGTTCATTTATTTATTCAGTGGTTAAAGTTAAGTAGGTATTATGAATTGTTTTTATTTGTAAATATGAATTTAGCCGCCCCCTGAACTTGCCGCCCGGGGCATGGGCCCCGGCTTGCCCCCCCCTAGATCCGGCCCTGCTCAACCCTCGTAGATTGAAACAACACAATTTTATGTAATCGCTTTGTATTAGAAAAGAAAGTACTTACGAGAAATGATGTGATACTTACCTTTTATTCAACGATTCTTATCTTCCACTGAGGACAACTAACCCTTAAGAGTTGTGATTTAAATACGACCTTTTTAATGGTAGAAGAATACAAGTGGCGACATTGATTATCTATTTTAATCATTTTCAAGAATTGTTTAAGAAATGGCATCCGATTCACATTGGCTTCCATAACAGCCCAACCTAGTTTTGCGGCGTTGTGTTTTACAATATTGAAGATAAGAGTATCGGAAATTTTCAGACAAACAATATTTTTAGCGATTTAGTTAGAGCAATATGTTTGATTTTAAAATTCAAGGCATTGAAGTTCAAATTAAAAATGTTTCATTTTTTGTCAAAAAAGTTACTTAAGTTTTTTTTTTAATAATGAAAACATGTTTCATTTTTTCAAACCGGAAGGAAACATATCTAATGTATTTCCATACAGATATTTACGCATCTGACTCAAACTAAATGGTAGTTTCTAAGGATATTCTTTACATTACATCTAAGGACAAATAACACAAATAAAAACAATATACTTTCTTGAAAATTTAATGACTTTAATAGAAGAATAACTAAATTAAAACAGATAGAAGAAAAATCATTCATTATTAACATCTTTCAATTGATTATGATCAAGCAAAAAGACCAAAATTAATCAATGACCTAACAAAATATACAACAAAAGTCATTAAATAATTAAGTCCAACTAATCAGTTAGTGCTGGTGGACATCGATCAAAGCAATACAATGGATATTACTGTTCAACTTCACCACTAAAATGAAAGAGTTATACATAATACAACTTACAATTTTGAATAATATTGTGATTAAAAGAAAAGGCTAAATAATTCTCTTCTACTTATATAATGTGTAATATAAAGTGTCGACTACTTATAATAGGTATGTATAATGCTTACTTAAAATTTCCACACAGAGGTTGGCGGTCGCAGTGGTCGCCATCTCGCTAAACACTAGTCACTTACGCCGAACGTTACACCAAATGAAAGCGACAACTTCCCAAACCGACATTACCGTACTAACAATAGTCGAGTCTATGTACAGTACCTACCGCGGTAGCACGAGCCGCCCGGGCCGGGCTCGCCCACATACCTACCCGTGCTAAGCTTTTTTTGGGAGTTTTAGATTTTTACAATATATAGGATTTGTTTCTATAATTAACGTTTATATCTAATATTTACAATGGAGGTGAATGGACAATATTAAAAGTTCTACTTATCATCTCAAATTAATCCTGCAAGACCTACCCGAAACGAACATTATCTACAAACTTTTAATTAAAATTTAAAAGTAAAATTTCGCCACAACAAATCAAACGGGGCGCTGATCGAGTCTGCGTTGTCTCAGTCGGTGTCTCAGCTGATCGCGGTCGTCGGTGGTCGACTGGCGCCGCCACAGTCAAAAGCCTACGTAAATAAGAAACCCAGACTCGGTCGATGATTTATTGATAAAGTAGAGGTCGTGAGTGGGGGCGGTTCATATCTTGTGTATCTTCTGTGAGACGACGACGGGGTTGTTGCGGCGGATCTCCTGCGCGCCCAGCTCGCGGTAGTCGAACGAGCACTCGTGCTTGTCGCTGTACCGGTGCACGCCGCAGAACAGCCCGCCGCAGCGGCACTCGAACCCTGCGACAACAACAACAACTATGACGTCACGCGATGACACACCATGACGTCACGCGCACGAGCTACCACTGACCGTGCGAGGCGAGTCGTGCCCGGCGCCCGGGCAGACCATTCATAGTATGATTGGGCAATTGCTGCATATTTCGCCCCGTTTCTAAGGAGAAACACTCTTCGGATGTAGCGAGAATCTTTCACAACGACTTCATTTTATGCCAACTTATTTAAAGGCAAGTGTTTTTTACATTACACCTTAACCTTAGAGGCAGTTAAATTCTTTCAATATAAAGGTATGGGTTTTTTATAAATGAATCTCATTTATGGGTCCCTCCGAAACTATTTCTACTTGAAATCACGCTTTTGTAAGCCCTGCTCTTCTTGAAATTTACTGAATATGCTATACAAGCAAGTAACATGAGAAAGACCAACCTGTTAGGCCGACCTTCTTGCGGCAGACGGCGCAGCGGTTCTTTTTCTTCTTGTCCTTGCTGGGGTCCTTGTCGTCGGCGTCCGTGTCCGACGCGCCCGTGCTCGCGCCGCTCGTGCCCGCGCCGCTCTCTTCTTCTAGTTTCTGGAATATCACAATAAGGATATGTTATACACACGGTCGTAACCCTTGTTCCATTGGAAGTTGTATGATTTATAGGCCAGATATCTGCCTACAACTTGCAACCTAGTAACGCGTCTATCACAATTTAAACTTGGCTCCACGATTGTACATGAGTCTGGAGAAAATCGAAATAACATTCTCGCTAGACAAACCCTACAAAAACTATCATGTTTACCCTTTTGAGGCCATTCTTGCTGCTACCAGGTATCGCGAAGCTATCACTTTTGTCGTGTAGACCAGGAGACGTCTTGACAGCTGGTTGCTCGGTGGTTAACCCGAAAACTTCGTTTTTGCCTTCCTGGAAGTCTACGTTTTTTGTAGCGTTGGCTTCGTAAATAGGTACTTCTTTGTTGGCAAGTAGTTTGAGCTCCTGTGCTTTACGTTTATCATCTATATTAGGATCTAAAGTAGGCAGAGGGGCATTTTCGAAACTCTTAGATCGCGACACTCCGCTCTGGTCACTTGAATTTTGACTAGAATTGCTTGATTTGCTATTTCGCCTTAATGCCTTCTTCAATATCCTCTTCCCCTTCGATTCTTTCTTGCTAGGGTCATTTTCCATAATTGTAAATTATTTTATTTTTTTGATGAAGCATTTTGACTGTAAAGGCAACAACGCTGTAGATCTGTTAACGTTACTAATAAATTTAAACCTATTTCCACATGTTTTATACCTACCAGATTAGGATTGAATAGTAGTCTTCATCTCAAGTCAATGTTTTTCGACTTGAGACCAAAACGCCATGTTTAAATAGAAACTAAATTAACCATTTTGAATTCCTATTTGTAAATATATTTTAATTCCTTTTGCTTGATTACTTATTTGTATAACTTTATAAATAAATTACTTGTATTTGTATCGTATATTCTGTACAAAGCGACTTTTGGATTGTTGTGTCAATGTGACAGAATGTGTTTTTTAAAGTCAGTTGACAATTTCTAATCACATAAATTTTAAATAAGAGACCAAAAAGGTTTTTTTTCTTCCACTATATTAAAGTTCAGTTTCAAAAACGAGATTCAAGTTGATGTCTAAATCTTTGAATTATGCTTATTAATTCAATCTACATCGTCATGCTGTCTACTAGCATCTGAGGAACTATTTCTACTATCTACTTAGGCCTATCGTCCACTCGTTGGCTCATGATTCGAGTATGATACGGGGATCACGAATAAAGTCTCCGCGGCTAGAATCGAAAATCGAAACGTTATCGTCAACGTGTTTGATGCTATTCAAAGCTTAATTTACTCCAAGGTATCACGTATCTATCGTGGTATTAACCCAAAAGCAAGCCGTGGAACGTATCTCTGCACCCAGCATTTCATAATGAAGCAACCAAAAAAACCGTGAGCATAAATAAGTCGTCTTATTCTCCATCCAGCCGATTAATGCCTCTCGCAGTTTACTAGAAAAGGCTACTTCACCACACTGTCAGGAAATTTTAACCGCCCAAAGGAAACGTGAAAGTAAATGAATAAAATAGTTGGGTATAGTTACATCTGTGTGGAGTAAGGTGGAGGGCTGCAGGGAGGGCAGGGCGGGCACGGTGGGCGCGGCGGCGGCGAGCGGCGTGGGCGCCGGCGCGGGCGCGAACCCCGCCGACACCGCCGACACGGCCGACACCGCCGACGGCGTCGTCGACGGCGGCTGCTGCTTCTTCTTTAGAGCCTCCTGCAAACAGACAACATTCAAATTAGAGATTTCAAGTACATTATATGCCGATACTGGAAGTAATGACAAAGAGGATAATATTAATGAATGTTAATTTTCTTTAGAATAAGCTTTCCTTCCTGCGGACTCACCAGCGGCTTAGTGTCTTTTCCCGTAGGAATGAGCTAATATCTAATCAATCCATATATCAATTGTTATCCAGACATATTAGGCATATTTTCCGTGATTGAGTAACTTAACATGCAAACTTTCAAACTTTCACATCTGTTAAGTTTCGCTCACACAGATTCGTGCAAATTGTGTTACGAATTTTGCGTCGTACATTAAATAATTTACAAAAATCCGAGCAAGTCTTTAAAAAAAACGACTACAACATACATCAGCACGAGTATTATAGGAATTTTACTATGGTTAGGCCACCTGTTATAAGCTATTCATTTCAGGGGCATTAAGTTATTATTTATGGTAAATTTATTTATTTTTCTTAAGACTATTCCTACTCAATTTGTTATACCAGCTGTTATAGCTTCCACTAACTAAACACTCATAAAAATTTAAGCTAACTCAGTTTAATTGCAATTAATAAGCCCAATTGGTAAGTCTAGTGGTAAGAAATTTAGAAACTCAATGCTGTCAACACTTAGGTACTCAAAGCGGTTATTAAAAGGTTTATTGTTAAGAAGACAACAGTTTATTAAGATTGATATTTCGGCCTATGTACAGTGGCTCAAGGTCTACGCAAGATCTTCTTGCTTGTCGCAGAATACCTATCAGTTCACCTCAGTGCAGTTACACTATCAATAACGTATCAACGAGCTATATATGTTTTAACAAAATAAAGGCTTATTAGTTGTCGTCAAAAAATTGCATAATTTCATGCAAACGACACAATTCTATAAAAATGTTGCATAGAGAGTTAATAAAGAATAAAGCATTTTATGCTAATACAAAGAACTAGGTCTAGTATTGAGTAATCATTTTATTTCAATACTTGCGTTTAATTGGGACAAACTTACCGAAATAACCTTTTAGTAATTTTCCAGCTTAATTACAAGCAAAGGACATAAAAATAAGCAATATAAAAAACGCATCACTTCTCCTCTATTTCTTCAGCGTAATATTAATCAAAGAAATTAGAATTATGTTTCTAATAAAAATAAAATTAAAACCCTAACTCATTTCAACCACACAACGGATTAAATACGGTAACATAAGAATGTAGACATTTTTATTGGAATAATTTCAGTATAATCTTTCTTACTGTAAAGCATTGAAAAAAAAAACGCGAAATATGTTGTTCTGCGTTGATGCTACTGATTGCACAACGAAAACGTAAAATTGCGATCCCGCAACCAGGGAGGCAACTCTGTAACTTTCAACGTTCCAAGTGATGACGTGCGTGTACAACGTCAGTTAGTTTTTGCATTACTATTTGTACGAACATTGCTAAACTTCACCAATATTGCTCTATGACAATATAGAACCAGTGGCTTTATTTGGTGTGTTACAGAATCGGGACTCTGGTCGTAGACGTGAAGCAACGTCAGGCGCGGTCATTCCTTGTCTAGGTTACCATTAACTTATGTAAAATGCTTCGCCGTTCGATTGAAGGAACGTTAAGACAATGATCCCGGAGACCCCAAGTAGTTTAACTAATTCAAAATGCTTGCGGCTTCAAAAATCCTTGACAGTATGTCATAATTTCGAACCACTTGCCAGATGTATAAAAAAGACCGTTAGGAAAGACACTTTATTCGAAGGGTTATGATTTAATTTAACCGGGAATTGGCACATCGATACCAAAACCTGTTTTGGCACTTCCTTCCTCACTAACAGAGTACTTGATACAACTTTAAAATCTCTACAGGTTTTTAAAATAATTCATACCTGATAAGGTCTACGTTCATAAAAAACGTGTATGCAAAAATGATCGACAGTCAGGCATTCTCTTGGCGCAATACGTAAGTAAGCCTACGTAGTTACGTATCTACTGACTCGTCACTCATTGGCTGTGACGACATTCAACAGTCGGGTAAAGCGGTCAAGTGCGGGTAAGTACCTACTGGTGAGCAGGGCATCTAATTTCAAATCTAATAACAAGGATATGAACCTGTATTTTGTCTAATAAAAGTCGTGTCTTTGTATTCCTGTTTTATCTAATCCAAATCTGAACCGATTTTTAAACTTTTTTCATCAATATTAAGGTAAAAGCACTAATGCCGGACATTGAACTAAAAGAAGACATTTAAAAAAAAAAACTTTTCTACTAAGAAAACAATTCGTTTTAACAACATTGCCACTGATGTTAAAGGCACCTTGGTCCATGTTTTATACGTGCTCAAAATCTTGTGGGCGTCTATTTGCAAATTTAAAAGTGGCGTTAGTTAACAAGAAACGATGCAGGCAGGTTGGCGTGTTGTACGTAATTCTAAGCGGTTTTCTTAAGGTAACTGATTTTTAACAGGTATGTTTTTTTCTTATATTTATGATTATTGGTTAGTGTTAGTTTCTATATGAAAAATATATGTAGTTCTTGATTATTTAAGACCATTTCCTTGTTATTTTGGCTTGTTTTTGTATACATTTCAAGTGGTGTTCACTATTGGTACCAGAAATGAATCAAAACCTAATAGATGACACGTATGTCTTCTATTAGGGTTACATCGAACTGAATTTGTAAGCATATTTTAATGCAAATTGAGCCTTATATTGTAGTAATAAATGTCCTGGCTGAGTTTCACTTGTTTTACACTATTTTAACTAAAAGAAGACAGTGTCAACTATTGGGGTCCGCTCGATGTCAACTATTAGGGTTTAGCAAATGTTCATTCAAACATATACATTTATTGCAGATAAAGTGTTAAGCACAATGCCGCCAGTAAAAGGTCAGATGTTTCGATACTCCGAAGCCGATATGAAAGCAGCCATAGAAGAATGCAGGCGGGGCGTTTCGACAGCTACTGCGGCGAAGAAATTTGGAGTTCACGAGTATGAAAACAAGGATAGAAAAACAATGAAATGGAAGAAAAGAAGAGATTGGAAGAAAGAAGAAAGAAAAAAGGAAAAATGAAGAAGAAAACTTAAGGCTGCTCAGAAATTAGCTAAGAAAAGTGAAAAGGTTGTGAAAAATAAATCTAATAAGACTGATAACTGTAGTGACTCTACTGAAGATGAATGGATAGTCTGGAGGTAGCTTAGATGATCTAACTGACGAGCATGAGATTGACAATGATGAAGAAAATTTGTATACAGGTGAAGAAGATAAGGAAGTTAAGATCACACCTGGTGATTATGTAATTATTAACTTTCCTGGAAAAAAAGAAGTTTCACAAGTTTCTTTGCGTTGTCCGAAAAATATCAGGCAAAGAGATTGAAGTTATGGCAATGAGAAGCTAAAAAACCAAAACTATTTTTAAAGATAATTAAGTATAATAATTATTATTTTATGTGATTTGATTATTCTGACAAATATTTAATTTTTGTTACACAATTAATAGTTTTAAAGAAGTCTTTAATTTAATAGTTTTTTTTATTTGTTTTAATAAAACTTATAATTTAAAGTGATTTTATAGTCGTGTCTACTATTAATGCTAATAGATGTCTACTTTTGGTGGATTTCATTTTCGATGTTGTCATCTTTTAGTGTTTACGACAAACCTCAGAAATTTGTATTTTTTTGTTAAAGGACAACAGTTTAAAAATATTTTATTTGAAAATATTAATTTCGAAATGTGGCTTCAGCACTAAAAATAATTAGAACTGTATTTTTTTGATAAATATGTTTAATATTTGAGAATGAAGTTTGATTTGTCCTTAAAGTGTCTAGCATTAGTGCTTTTACCTTATGTTAATAAAAGGCGCTATGCCTGTACTTTTAAAGTAAGCCAAATTTACAACTGCATGGGTACTAAGTATTTAAAATACTTGTTTACCGAATATTGTCGACGCCCGAACCGCGACCAGTCCTATTCATTCTAATCGCCATATGTTAGGTACTTACTTAGTACAACAAAAAAACCATCAAAATTCATCACACTACTTGTTTTTTTATATAAATCATAAATTCTTGATGAAAAAGCCTTTAACCTAGAGAGACGTATGTTTTATAAAAAAATAAGTTTTTTAATAAATGAAGATAACTTATTTACTTAAAGTTCCCTTCCTTTAAATCGGAAGTTATAAAAATCCGGTTTCGTGTCTATGGCGGGCGTAGTTATTTCCTCATTGCAATGTTCATTAAAACCGGTTCACTACGTATGCAACTCATATAATTATAAATAACTTACCTTAAAGCAAACTGAACAAAGTCCATCTGTGGACGGGTTGCCGTAAAAGCCACACCCCGAGCGGCATAGCGCCTCCATTGGATTTGATTCCCGCTCCATTGTTCAATTTATTATAACACTTTCTACACAGTTTATCACTGCACTCGACAACACGATTGCACTTTAGTATATTGCACTCGATTCTCACACTCGTAGGTCCACGAAGATCACAATATCATGTGCACTAAATGTTATATGTAATTTAGGCGTCAGTACTAATCCCCGATGTGCGTCCGCAGTTAGCGGTCCTCCTCGTCAACAAGCTGCTAGTCTTGTCAGGATTGCTCGGCGATCTGGAACCAACAAAAAACAATATATTATAGGGACATTTTGGTGAAAAACCAAGCGATGACTAGTTAGTAATTACCCATAAGATGAGGTGATAAGCTTATAGACAATAACAGGAAAAAAATGGCCACAGTATAATTTAATGTTTGTTGACAAGACTCAATCAGGGTAGGGTTACCTACAAGAATGCATAACGTACAGCTAAGCTTTGCGTAACGAAAGAGAGAGAGCAGCCAGTAAAAGTGGAACGCGCCTACTAAAGCATCACAACGCGACGCCACTGCCGCGGTCATCTCAAGGCCATATTTCTTACGTATGAGCGAGTGAAGACTCCATCGCAAATTACTTATTTGGAAACCAGGATGAACCCTATCTGATGAACTGCTGCCTATCATTATTAACGTTAAAGTTGACTTTTTTGAACTTCAGTCAAAACCTGTTCGAAAGTATTTGGAAATTAGTCCAATACGGAGAAGACAAGCAACATTTTTGTTTAAGAACACTTTTAAACAGTGCGTGTCGTGCGCTATCTTATAATTTAGTGTCTCATTGGGGAATCCAGAGTGTGATGAAATGAGTGAAGCGGGACGGGGTCGTTAGTCCGGGCGTCATTGCGCGGGCACGCGGCGGGAGTCATCGACCGGCTGGATCGCTGGCCGCCGCCGCGCACGCAGCCAGCCATCATCGCCGAACCCTAACTTTAACTAGCCATATCAACTCGACGCGCTGCACTACAGTTCGCCACACACACGCCAACGTGACCAATCTACTGCAAACAAAACGCCACGTACCCAACCAACCTTCTAATTCTTTGAATTGATAAAGAATCATTTTCGAAACTTTGTAGAACGTGATAACGGCGGAATCGACAAAAATATTGTTCCCAGACGTGATGTAGGTACCTAAATGTACTAGATATTTTACATTTCGTTGCAGAAGCCTTCTTTAGTGAGACTAAGCAAATTTTTAGAGATCCTTTGTACAGAAACTCAATGATTCTGAGCTTATCTTAACCTTAACTACTTCGTTAGGTATTTGACTCAAAAATAAATATGTAGGCGGTAACTGCGTAAATAACGTTATAAATAAACAAAATGAAGATTCATTGTTTTTAAACGATTAACATTACTCTAGAAACTTCTGTTCTATGACTAGCTTATCGGTGACTAATTAAAATGTACTTAATCGTGTGATGTTTTTTTACCACTTATACCTAATACACAAGCGGTTTTCACTTTCACGCAATGCAATGCAAATGCTGCGCCAAGACGGCACGAGTTTTTTTTTAATTGCTACGAAATGTAATGAACATATTTCAGTATTAAATAATCCGTGGGTTTCTTCATGATATGCATAAAGCTGTCGATGCTAGTGTGCGCGGTGGCCCGCTGACCCACTTGCGTCGCTCGCTACGCAATTCGAGCGCGACCCGCTTATTGGAGCCACACGCCTACACACACACACACATGCTAATCACTAAACAAACGTCCAATCTGAAGCATGTGTCTACCAGGTGCCAGATTCAACCCCCACTAGCTTCTACAGTAAAAATAGCTAAACAAATTCGTGACGCTTGACGCTGTCATTAGACCTTATTTTTTGCAGATTCCAACACATACTTTATTTATTCCCTCTTCTAACCAACATACCTACTTAGGTAGTTCAAGTAACAAAGATAAAACAACATAAATTTTAAAACTGTTGCCAATAAGAGAAACTCAGATCTAAGTTTACTTCAAATATAGCTGCCAAGGCCAATTTGTATAGTTACTGCAATAATGGCGTAAGCCACAAACGCTTGAAGTTGACTAACTAAAGTTTTACTAGGCAGGTAGGTACGTATCAATTTACTTCGTAACCCTCTTCTAAACTATCCAGTTTATTCCGTACGTAATTAAACTTAAATTTGACCTTCTATTTTGGTGTTGGCATGAAATTTAGTTTTTTTGCGAGTCAAAACTATTCCTTAACCTTATTTAGTACGTGCTGTACATGTAGTAAATACAAACACTAAACATTTAAACAAACAGAGAATCTGGATTATTGATAAAAGTTGAACAATCACCAAACAACACAAGTGTGCGTGAGATCCATTTCAGGTCTGACAGGTTGATCGGAAAACGGTAACAGTAACTGTAAACTGTACGAAAATTATAAAAGTCTTAGGTGATTTTGATTTTACCACTGTCTCCTAATGTATGTAAGTTTTATTCAATATATTGATATACATTATTAAATGGTCAATAGATAAACGAATCCATAGGTAGGGAAATAATTAACTAGGTACGTATTAAGTAGGAACATTATACAGTAAAAGGTATTAATTGCCAGTTAAGGTACGTACTTGCCATATCTACTACATTATTTTGAAAATAGGCGGAAATGATAAGGACTTTTCCAAACATAGAGCTGCCAGGGTCTCATTCGTTTCAATCTTCCGCATTAATTTGCTTGGGTTGCGATTGCGACACTGGGAACTAAGTAAAGTCTTAGTTGATCATGTGTGTTAAAATTATAAACTTTAATATAATGAACTATTGTGACTTGCACTACTTTCATACAATTTCCTTATACAAGGACAATAGCATCAAAGTTTGAAGCATTGGAAAGGAACAACGTGATGCGTCACAAGCAAACAAACGCTCGCACAATGACGCAGCGCACATATAAAATGGCCGCCGCGCTGCGTCAGCTGATCGCACACGCACACCAGCTGTCACTGACTGAACACTCCGTCTCTTTCCCACATTCACTTTACTTTATGTCACGTTGAAATCACAATGAACGCAATGTCATTGTTTATTTAATAAAATACAACAAAGACCATTTTAGATTACGATATTTCTTTATACCTGCGAATGAAAAATCACTTGACCATAATATCACAACACAAACGGCATAATCCACCAATACGTCGACAACTATTTTGATATCGGGAACTGCTAACAAAACAAAATCTTCAGACAAGGTATACGTCGTATGCATTCGACATGGAGTCTATTAACCTTGCTAACATATCAGGACCAAATTGCAGTGATAGGGACGTTGACCTTCCCATACCAAGGTCAGTCAACAAGCGGCCTTCCAACAGCCTCGTGAAGAGACTTACGCCCTTTTTCATCTGGTCATTTCCTGCTATGAATGCACAACACTAAACATATCCACAATCACGGAATCATTAAATTACCTTCAATCTTGTTAGAACTCTCATGGTCGCAATTCAAATATTTTTAATGCGCGCACATTTGTCAACTTTCGACTTGAACGTATCACAGTTTTAAGGCACAGAACTATCGCAGAGATAAATTTAGACTAAACAGATCGACTAAGAGCTTGATAACAAAGGCGCACGAGGCGTAGTGCGAACGCGGGCAGGTCGGGTGGAGCGACTCGCGCGGCGCTCCGGCGGCGACTGCGGGCGCGGGCTGGGGCGCCAGGCGGCCATCACGCCCGATCACTGGGCCTCGCGCCGCACTTGATAATGCTAAATGAGCGTTCACACCACCGCACCGCACCCGCCGCCGCACGCCCGCGCTCTCCAACAACATCACAATCTACACTTCTACGCAAATAAGCACTTATTCTTCATCTCTCACACAAAAGTCACAAACCAATAAGAATTATTGGTATCACCAATTAAAATAGGTTACACCTATAATTTTAAACTAACAAACCTACATTATTCCTGTCAAAATAGATATTCATCTAAATATCACTATAAATAAAGGGAGGTAGGTAGGTTACGAAATTAAAACTGAAGAAAATATTTGTAATAACAATAACTGCAATAAAATCCACTTACAATGCATGCTGAAGACATTTGCGTGTTATGTTGTGTTATAACACCTTGACCCATGTGCAAGCATTTTAAATCTCGCGTCTGTCCACCAAAACAACTAGTTTGCGAAAACCTAAATAAACAAGACGCACGTTGTGTTGGGAAAGAAAGTACGATGTCCGTGGGAGGCGACGATCGCAGACAAAGCGGTCTCGGCGAGCGGCGCGGCGGCACCGCCGAATTATTCCTGGGCAGGGCAGCGACCCCGCGGCGGCGACGACCGCAACGCACCCCGGGACTACCCACGATGCACGCGACTGTGCCCTCGCACACTTCACCCCTACGTACAACACTTGCAACCTCGCTAAACGCACCTCACAAATCAGCATACAAAGACTCGAGCCAATAAGGTCAAAACAACAATTACACGTGTCGGTCGACACTGTAAAATCGGCAAATACGAGCACGACGTAGAACATAGATATCTCTATTGGACCACGTGATATTTGAACATTGGCCAAGTTAGTAATCAAATCTATTTGGCATGAATAAACTAAAGTTAAATTGAAGACAAGTATGTTCTAATGCAAGGCAATGTTAAGGTGTGAATTTTATATGCAAATAAAAAGTTAAGGTGGTACAGTGAGTGATAGATGAATTTAGGTAAAAGCAATGAATATGTTGCATTCAAAACTTGTGTGTTCTATGAGTATGTTATAAAAATACAGACTAATAGGTATAACATAATAACAACCATGAATTTTTTAACAGGAAAAATCATCTGTGAAATACTAACATAATTATAAAAAAAACTATCAACAAAAAACATCTAATAATGCTAACATAGAAATTAGGCATTGAAATAAATTTGTAGCAGCTACACAGATAATTTTACACTTACTTGATTTTGAAAAAGTGAATTCCGTACCAAACAAATATCTTTCCAAGTGCGTAAACCTATTAGTTCACAAGCGGGCGACACCACGTCTGTGCAGTTGAGGTCAGCATCCACCGGCATCACAATGAATAGTTACAACACCTGCAACAAACAAACCAACTGTCACACACCTAACTTTATCTACACCTACTGCCCTCTTATTACTTCCTGAATCCCTTTGTTTTCTATTAAGGTCAAGATAGGATGACTAATGCAACTCAAAACCGGAAACAAAAGCATTGACAAAAACAAAACATTTGGCTAATTTTATACTCTTTGTGAGATTCCTTAATTTTAAACCAACAATTTCTTTAGACTCATTGTGTTAAAGAATATTTTTATTGCAAATTAATATTGTTTTTTTCTTGGTTCTCCACTTTTTGATAACAAAGATAATTACTTATCAATATCAAGAATTCTACATTTGATAAGACTAGGTCTGGGTCCAAACAAGCAAACTTATTGTAATATAAAAAAAACACATTTTGTAATAAGGAAAATAAGAAAACTCACATAACATTGACTATTTCTGACCCTTCTAGGCCTTTCTGCCTGAAAATTAGCCTGCAAAAAACAAGAAAGCAATCTCTAAATAGTCAAGTCTCATTTTATGTAATTAAAATGAAACAAGTTATTTACAACACATTCTTAGAAACTAAAACACTGCTAGAGAAGAAAAGAAACTGGGAAATCTTAACAGGAAGTTAATCTATGTACAAAGAAAAACATGTAAAACATTCACTCTCGTAACAAAACTTACTGCTAATAGAAATATCGAACTAAACCTTATATTAACTCAGTAACGAACGTCATTTAACGTCATTATAAATATGCACTTTACAAATTAGTAAAATCGAACTCCTTCCTGCCATTGAGGTGGTGTCAAGAATGTATGCGTAATGAATTGATTGAGACACGGGCTAGATTAGGGTATAGCTTTTAAACATGAATATTTGGAGCTTATGATAAAAGATCCTGGAATATGGGAAATATTTTGTGGCTAATAACAAGTGGATTTTCAAACAATAACAAAGGGAAATAGTGTAATCAAGAATTCAATAATTGGCATACACGAAGAAAATGGCGTCAGTCACGGAACAAGGTACAATTTCGTCATTATGAAAGCTCAAGAATAAACCCTTAAGTCAAACACTGAAACCAATTTACATGCAACCATAAGATTTTAGTTGATATATTTACTTACTTTGAATATGAATTCCAAAGAAAATCATCCAAAAACTGAAAAGACTGATGACAAGGCACTCCACTCACCGTTTGCAAAACCCTGAACTAATGATCACGTGACTATAAAAGTTGCCAGATTAAAAAAATACATTAATTATTTTTTACATAAAAATTGATATTTTGTACTAGATTATTTTATTTAAAAAAATGCTTTATTCTTTATAAGTTTTATTAAATGAATAGTTGAAATATTATAATAACTTAATAATTCCACCGAACTACAATGGAGAATGTTACTAGGTATGCCAAATCGCTTGAAATTTTGTCTCAGTAAAGCCTGTATGCATACAAATACACTAGTTTTTGTTGTAATCAAAAATACCCAGTAGTTTTGATTTAATAGGCATTCAAAGTTTCGAAAAATATCGAGTCCCACTAACAGTCACGTGACCGCTTGTGACGTATTACAACAACGCGCCAGCGGTGGCGCATATAGCTGGCGCAGTATTTTATTTTATTTTTTTATTTATTTAACATTTAATGTATTATTTTTTTGTGTTTTCGGTCGCGTATTAGTAAATATAAATATTATTCGTTATTATACGTTAATAGTTAATATTATTCTATTAATAAATTGGATATAGGATTCGAAAAAAGGTAATCGTGTAATCTATCTAAAATAGATAAATTAATGACTGCGCATTATTTATCAAGAAATAGTGATTTTGTTGCCGCCGAAATGTTTGATATGTTCCAAACTGTTTTATCAAAACAAAATAACAAATATAATAAAAATACTAATGGAAGAATGCAAGTCCAATAGTAGAAGTAGGTACCTACCTACCTATGATTATTTTTACGTTAAAGACAACAAGTCATGTATCATAGTTATGTAGCTATAGGTAGGTACGTCCTTTTAATATTATAAATGTGAAAGTTTGTGAGTATGGATGTATGAATGTTTGTTACTCTTACACGTAAAAACTACTACCCCCAAGTCAAGTGGCAAGTGATATTTGCGATAGCTGTCAAATTGCAAGCTTGTCAAAAATGACAGTTTCATACAAATTTATTCTATTCACTTGCTATCGCAAATATCACTTGCCACTTGACTTGGGGGGCTGGACGGATTTGGATGAAACTTTGCAGTACACATCAGAATAACACATAGGGTACTTTTTACCGCGGGAAAACTTCTCATTCCCACGGAAACCGACTACTACGCGAACGGAGTCGCGGGCGGCCACTAGTATGTATACAAAGATACCGCTCTTCTAAGTAAATTTAAATAAATACATTCATTGATTTAGTAATAACTAGCTTTAGTTAGCAGCTTCGCCCGCGTTTCCCTCGGGAAATGTATATTTTCCCAGGATTAAAAGAAGCCTATGGATTGTTTCAGTCTTCATCCAGATCCGTTCAGTACTTTTTGTGTGAAAGATAACAAACACAAACACAATCTTCCGCGTTTATTATATTACTAGGAAGTAAAATACCTATACGATCTAGATGTAGTTGAACGTTACAGATGCACTTTACCTTTACTATTTTATTTAAGTACCTAATTTAATTTATTTTTTATTGCAAATGTAGATGATATGCACTAAACCTTTTTTATTTATTTGTATTTTTACTAACAAATTGTTTAATGGTATTGGTTATGTTCAAGTTAAAAGATTTGGTGATGTATGTATGTATCCTTTGGAACTGTAAAAAACAACTTTTCCGGCGAATTGATAGTTGTATTTTTACATTTAGGCACAACACATGATTTCCTAGTAGTTGGATTAGACATTTTTAAAAGTATTTAGGTTTAATTTAGACGACAAGTGCGCGCGACCGCGAGCGTACTGAGTGAGCCAGACCGAGCCAGTTGTGGTGTGACGTCACACCGCCACCGGCAGCCCGCGTCGTGCGGTAGCAACTTATTTTACTTATAAATCGGAAACTAATTGACGCATCGAAATAATTCTTTCACCAGTATTTTTTATTTTTGACAGAGAATATGAAGAGATAATAATCAAAATTTGTTAACATTCTCCATTAAATTGATTTAAGTCTTTGCCAGTTTTGTTTAGAAACGTTAGAAACCGATGGGTGTTGCCAACTCAGATTTTGAAAAAGGCGTAGGCCAGAATACAAAATTACGTAGAGCAGTTTGTAAATACCGCGGAACTGCAAATCGCGAAAAATTTAAATATCGTGCCAGACGACTCTAAACGCCTATTAGCTTAAGTTTTTCTTCCTCCTGAAAAAACATAAAAATAGCAAATACGCAGACTTTACAAGTTGCTTTTACACGGATTCGCACGCGCAGCGATGATATTGAAAAATACGTAGATCTACGTATTTTCTGTTTGAAATGAAGACAGTAGGGTATGTAGTGAATAAAACGACAATTCGTTAGACCGTAGAAGTTGCAGACAGACAGCAAATAGATAAAACTGCTCAGAAAGATATCTCCGCGAAAAAAATTAATAATTAATAAATAAATATTTCTGTTGCCGGTTAGTTTTCAACATATCGACATAGCATTAGGTATAAATATATTTATTAATATGTTTTATGTGTTCCTACGAAGGTTCACGGTTTATTTTTAAGCCACTTCTGGTGAAATGTAAGCCGCAAACGCGTTTCAGTAGAAAGTCAGTTTCTTATATTAGTTTTCATCAAATTGATCACAGAAAAAAATTAACGCCTTTTAATTATATTTGAACGTTTATTAACTTTTATTCCCGAAAGTAACGGAAAAATGTCCATTCAGTCTAACGACACAATATGTAATTGTGCAATTCAATATTTTGGATAGAAAATACGTAGATTCAGGGACTCAAGTTAGTAGGTTTGCGTGAAAGGCTTAAAATACCCACAAATGTCCGAAATAAGTATATAGGTACACTCACATCCTATAGTCAACATCTTTCATGTTAATAGGAATTAAAAGTTGAATTTCTTCATACGTAAAGTGTAAAAATGAAATGCGATTATTTGTAAAAAAAACTTTCATCATATCATTCAGGGATCATTAATAACATATTTTCCTACTTTAAACGCGTTTTGTTCGGTACAAGTATGAGCACACATAATAATGCCATAAGTTATCCAAGCCTATGACTGGAGGTCGTCTTGCAACAGGTTCTTGTCTTGCGTAGGGTAGGTACGCATGTGATTAACCACACAAAGACCATCACAAGCATGTGAGTAGAACTCTTTAATTAAGGTAATCCCTTTCTTCTTCTTCTATCGCGTTAAGTAGCACTCGATGTTTTAAGTTAGTCATACTGGCCCAGTGCTTTTTCACATCAAGCGAATTCTCGATGCCCCGGATGAGATCTATAATTATTCAGTGTGAGGGTATCATTGGACAAATGCGCAAGTGTGACATGGACTGGGATGGTGCGCCATTCAGGTTGACCATTACCGATCGCGGCCAGAGAAGAGTTTTTCGGCCGGAGAAGCAAAACCTGTAGATAGAGTAAGCGACGTATCCACAACCTTATTTTCAGTTCTGAGGGTTATGTATTGATGGCTTCCGTTTGATTCAAAAAAACTTTAACGGCTTCTAAGTCGGGATTTTGCTGGGTGGTAACCGAACAGAGGATGGCACTTTTCTTTTTTTCAACAGCACAGTGAACGTCTCGCTGAGCACTGGGTGGAGCTACGTCTAGGGATATAATCTTGTTTAATGGTGTTGATTTAAAGCACCCCATGTCGTTTTACCGAACCGTCGGAGCAGATTGTTTCTAGAACCAACTTTGTATTTGACACTGTGACAGTGGTTTTTAAATGTAAGCCATGTAATCTATCCAATATTACTCCCAGATAACAGAGATTTAAGGACTGTACCCGAGTGCCTCGCCACCAAAGATCAATAGCGCTGTTGGACTGGCAGTTGCGGAGATGGAATACACACGACCGTGTTTTGGATGGATTTTGTCTGAGTGCATTATTATCATAATTAGCTTTGCCCGCGACTCCGTTCACGTAGAAGACCGTTTCTCGTGGGAATGGGAAGCTTTCCCGCGGTAAAAAGTACCCTATGTGTTATTCTGATGTATAACCTATATTGCTGTACAGTTACATCCAAATCCGTCCAGTATATTTTACGCGAATGAGTTACAAACATCCATTCATACATCCATACATACTCACAAACTCACGTGATATGCGTCAAGTTGTTCTGGAGCACTTTTAAGGTTTTCTGCAGTTGCCACAAATGTGGTTAGGGAGGATAGGGATATGTTCAAAGGCCACGTCGTTTGTCTGATAGAGCACTTTAATAAATAATTTTTTTCTGTAGACGGTGTCGTATGCCCATAGTACACGATTTGCCAAGTCTGAAGCCAGCCTGCACGCTGGGATAAGTGTTGGTTTAAATCATTTGTGTCCGTTGATTTAGAATAAGACGCTCGAAAAGTTTGTAAGTATGGCAAAGTAAGGAAATGGGTCGATAGCTTTTGGGAACTTTAAGACATTTCTCTGGTTTGAGAAGTGCCAGAAATTTAGCTTTTTTCTTGAGCTTGGTCACTAACTAACTCATTAAATATTTTTAAAACACTAAATATTTTTGTTGGCAAAATGTATGGCAAACTTCAATTTGTTTTAACAGCAAAAGTATCTGTCCCACAGTTTTGGTGCCATAGTACTTAACATATTGATAAAGAAGATATTCCTAATAGTTTAGATTAGAAAAAAAGAATTTTGTTGGCCGGCGCTTTTGAATGAAGGCCCAAAACAAGATAGGCAAAGTATGCAAGTTACTGTAATCTATTTCATTAACAAAGGGTGACCATGCTGAGAGTATTTGTCTAATGTCTAAAATTATATTAAAAAAATATGTACAAATTTCAAGAATGTTTTCTTAAAAACTTAAATAATATGAAATGTATAATGGTTAGTTTTGTATTTTTTATGCATTTTAACATTGCTGCGTAGGATACGGTAATCTTGATTAATTAATCGTAAATTTTGTAATATTTATGTGTACTTTTATTTTTTCAATAAACTAAACTTAAAATTGTGAACACCAAAATACTCAAACTCTTGACTTTTTGAGTAATTTGTTTTCTCTGAGTGGTGAACACTCAAAATAACCTCAAAATAGTCCGTCAGTCAGTGCCAGGCAGACAAAACTTACAAAGCTATTTATTTTTTATATTTAGTAGCGTTTAATATCAACATGCCGACTATTAATGTGAAAAGAGATGAACTGTTTGCAGCTCTCGGCCAAACTTACAGTTCGTATCCAATATAAAAAAACTCTTATCAGTTCCCATTTCTTATTATCAGAACGTATTTATTTAAATAACACTGTATTTTAATCTTCATAAATTATTTTCAGCTGATGACGAGTTTCAAGATTTATGTTTTGAGTTTGGCTTGGAATTAGACGAAGTGGTAAGAAAATAATAAACGGTGTTGTTAGTATGTAGGTATTTGAAATTGTACTTTTAGAGAAAAAAAATATCCTTTTCATGTTTTCAAAGTCTAGTTTTATTCTTAATTTTTTTACAAAATTTCAGACTACTGAAAAACAGATGCTAATAAAAGAACAGGGTGATCAAGCTGCAGCGGATGTTTCAGAGGAAATACTTTACCGTATTGATATTCCTGCTAATCGTTATGATCTCCTATGTCTAGAAGGCCTTGTCAGCGGATTATTAGTTTTCCAAGGAAAGTATGTAGTTCTGTTAAATATTTGCATCATTGCTTTTATTATAAAGATCAAGAGTTTGTTTGTTGTATTATTTAAAAGACAACACACTATAACTAATAACAGATCAGCAATGAAATATGTTCCAAAAATAGGATTATTTTAAGATCTTTCCTTGCTAGTAAAGTTACCATAAAATCAAAATAGCTTATCAACATTTTTTTCCTTATTAAAAGATTGAAACAGCATGCACAGCAAAATTTTTTAATATAAAATATTGGTGTTCTTATTTGCAGGAAATCACCCCCTGAATATAAAATTAAAAAATATGAGGATTGTTACTCACTGCATTTAACACCAGAAACTGCTCAAATACGACCATATGCTGTAGCAGCTGTGATTAAAGGTATAACTTTTACAAAAGAGATATATGACCGCTTTATTGACTTACAGGTTAGTATTAGTTAATAATAATATGTAGACACATATTTCTGTACCACATTTTTTTAAACATTATACTTCTTATAATCCTCAGGATAAACTTCATCAAAACCTATGCAGAAAAAGAACTTTAACAGCAATAGGAACACATGACTTGGACACCATACAGGGACCATTTGTGTATGATGCCTTGCCTCCAGATCAAATTAAATTCAAAGCTCTAAATCAGGATAAAGAAATGACAGCTGTTGAACTTATGGAATTGTATTCCGTGAGTATAATTCAATTAGTTATCCTCGTTGATTTCAAATGTATTTAAACCTTTTATGAATCAGTTTTTGTGAATAACTTAAACACACTGATAGGGCATATCTTCCTTCATAAGCAAAAAAGATTCATTAAGACTCACATGTCATGTATAATATTTTAACAATATGGTTTCCTCATAAGATTATTCCTTAAAATTGGAAATTACTAAAATAGTATTAAAAATAATAATACCTTACTTAAATAAGAAACTGAATTAGTTTTATTTTAAGATATAATGCTTTATCTTGTTAACTTAGGGTGGTTACTGATGACTATATGTATTTATTTTTTTTGCAGAGTCACACACAACTGAAACAATATCTAGGTATAATTAGAGACAGCCCAGTGTATCCAGTCATTAAAGACAAGAATGGAGTAGTTTTGTCAATGCCTCCAATAATTAATGGAGACCACTCAAAAATTACACTCAACACCAAAAATGTTTTTATAGAGTGCACAGCTACTGATTTAACCAAGGTCAATTACTTACTATATGTAGATTTACACTATTTTTCCTTTAAAAGAGTTTTCTATCAGACCTGTAGTTACATCTCATGCATGACTATTGAAACATTATAAGATTCTACTTTTGATGTATGTTTATTGAAATTACAGGCTATAATAGTTCTGGACACAATTGTATGCATGTTCTCTCAATATGCGAGCACTCCATTTGAAGTTCAACAATGCAAGGTCTACTCTCCTGATGGTACATACGAACTGTACCCTAAGCTAGAATACAGGGAAGAAGTTATAAGTGTAGAGAAAGCTAACAATTATATTGGAATTGAGTAAGTGCACTTTGATCATTTCTAAGTAGTCTTCATAATTCTCATCCATGTCTGTTTTATGTACATTTGCTACATCAGGCTACGAATACGTAACTTTTTTGATTACAATAGGCCATATTTTCAGGAAAGTCCTACCGAAATTTAAATAACTCGTCCTCAAAAATTGCACCTGTATATCTCGGGTCACTAGTTCTGGAATTTCACCATCATTTTTTTTTTCGAGATTTATAGTTGGTATTACTTTTGTAGATATTATAGAATATTGATTTAATTATCATCATTACATAGTATAAATCTAAGTCGCTAATTCTGTCTGTTTGTATGTTTGGCTTCTAACTCCTCCTAAAGTACGTAACGGATTTAAATGCGGTTTTCTCCATATTTTAGGGTAGGTATATTCATATTTAAATTTGTAAATCAAGAACGTTTAGAAATAGTTTTTTTAAAAAATGCAAGGGTTCGCGAGCAAGTCGGCAATTCGTTCGGCAAAAAATTACACCATTGCGAAGCGTGGGCGGGTCGCTCGTTTATAATAAAGCCAAATATGTAGGTGCTATGATCAAGTTCTTAAAATTGCACCGATACGAAAGCCCGCGCGGGTCACAAGATCAGTATCTGCAGTACTAGCTTTCCGCCCTGCTGCAAGCAGCAGCTGAATGGTTTTATTTGTGAGGAAAGTTCACTTTCCCTGGTTATAAAATACTTACGTAACATACGAGTTCAGTAGGGATAATGGTGATAGAATTTCTCAAATCAGTCCAGTACTTTCTTAGCCTATTTAAATCAAACGAACAAACTCTTTATAATATTAGTAGAGGTAAAACATAGCATTAATTGGTGTATGTGTCAGTTTGCCGGGCGAGCGTCTGGCGGAGCTGCTGTCGCGCATGTGCGTGGTGAGTGTTGCGACGGGCGCGGGGGCGGGGGCGGTGCGCGCGCGCGTGCCCCCCGCGCGCCACGACGTGCTGCACGCCGCCGACCTGTACGAGGACATCGCCATCGCGTACGGGTGTGTATAGTGACCAGCCCTTCTACCACGTAACTAGCGTCGATTTGAACTCGACGTCGAAATCAGTTTTCGAAACCGACATCATTGGTTTCATAATTTCGTACCGCGCAATTTAAGGGGCGTGGCTAAAGCAACCGTCGAAAACAGACCGAATGAATAAATGACCGTCGAATAGAGACCCGCCAGTGGTTAACAATTTAGCCTATGAAAACAGATTTCGACGTCGAGTTCAAATCGACGCTAGTTACGCGGTAGCCCCCAGGTGGAGGATAACTTACTGTAGGTCGCAAAACAGCACAGGGGGTGACGACGAAAGTTGTAGGTTGTGAGATGCGGGCTGCCCATTAGTCAACAACGCACATAATTGGCGCTAGTTAAAGGGCCTTTCACCAGTGGTCGGTGATTAGCTGATTGTAGAAGCGTGCTGCGACTGCGTGCGTTCATGAAGCAAGATGGTCAATAAATGATTTTCATTGTCAACTAATGGATGATACGTAAATACATGAGACTGGGGCATTTTAACAATATGAAACGAAATTACAGTCGCTAGTCGTATTATATAGTTAGCTTTCATAAACCTTTTTCTCATAATGTCTGCTCTTATTACCTCGCTCTCCCAAAACCTTCGTTAGTCCCTGTTGCAATGTATGTGTTTCCATCAGCTACAACAACATCCCGCGGCGGCGCTGCCCGGTGGCCGCGCAGGGCTCGCAGCAGCCGCTCAACAAGCTGTCGGAGCAGCTGCGGGCCGAGTGCGCGCGCGCAGGGTACACCGAGGCGCTCACCTTCACACTGGTTAGTATTGTGACCATGTTTATTGTTTATTTATTTTATGGAAGATCAACAGCTACAAACACATAGCAACAAATAGCAGTTAAAAGCAAAATATTTAATTAGATGGTTAACAAATAAAGGGTACAAGATGGATATTAAAGGAAAATACAACTAAAAGTAAAATACAATTAAAACTAGGATGTAACAATGCGACTATAAGATATTACAAGGACTCGAAAAACTTATTTGTGTTTGGTTCTAAGTTTGTCACAACCAGTGTCAAAAAGGTCCAGGTCTAACTCACAAAGCGATCTATTGAAGGCATTGCAAGCTCGATACATGAGTGCATTTTGTCTGTAGTTAGTGGACACGGTAGGCAAGTGGATGGGTAACTGGATATGGATATTACAGCGATATGTTTTACTAGGTACATTAAGAGCAATTGAAGAAAACAAAGTGTCTTAACTTGCGAGAAATCACGCCGACTGCGCATGACAAAACCCAGAGTTTTGAATTGAAGGCTTTAGCACTTATTGTTTCTATATCAAGTATGTGAGTATCAAACAAGAGTTTCGAATCATGTATCACTCCCAAATCTTTGACTGAAAGAACTCTGGGTAGTTCAACATCATGCATGAAATACTGGTAGTGAAATTCATAAGTTAAACTTATGTTTTATATGGTTAAGCTATCAAGTTTTATTAGGTTCTGAAACTCTAAACTCTTAAACTTATGAACATAAATGATGAATGATACATTAAAACTGTTTATTTAGGTTACCTATCTTAATCCCGAATTTTAATATTCAAACTAGCTTTTGCCCACGGTTTCGCACGAGTTAAATTCAGAGTAAAACCCTTTCCCTATAGGTAAATAAATAAAATAAAATAAAAATAAAAATTTACTTATGCCCCTTATAAGTTATGCGGAGGAAAAATTATGTGACATGAGTTTTTTGCTTTTTGATGATGACAATTGTTGTATGACAAACAATTTTAGGACAATCAACGTTATGCGAAAAGAGCGGCTCCTTTTGCAATAGTTTAGCTGGAACACGATTTTATGGGAACCAAATAAAAACATTATGAAAATAGGTAGGTAATAGTTTATTTGGAAAATGGTACGATGGGAAACAAAAACAGTATTCTGAGAATCGGGTATAACTAATTTCTGGATTATGAGAATATGGGAAACAAAAAAATACTTTTTGAAAATTTGGTTTAAGTGCACCTGGAAATTGATTCATCTAGGAAATAAGACGGACCGTTTGTATTGCCTGCCTGCCTTATTTAACATTTAAATATACAATTAAATGTTTCTGCCTGTGAAAACTGTAAACTATGATGTTTGTTCAAAACATAGTTGCAGATTCAAGGAACTTCACAATTAACTGTTATCAGACATCATAAAATAAAAGGCCTTTTACAAATCCATAGCAATGTTGCAGCTCTGCTACTTATCACTTTTCATAAGGAATCTTATAATGTTTAAAATGATTAAATCTTACAAGTATAGGTAATTGATAACAACAGTAGTATCATTATGTACTCAACGCTGCTAGAATTAAAGAGCGGCTGTCCTAAATTGAATCCATTTAGTTAGATAGCAGTAGATACACCTGTTATACTAACTTATACGTGATAGGAGGGAGGTATTTTAATCCATTTCATCACCTAAAACTGCAAACTTGTAGAACCTAGTCAGAAAATATCGTTTATATTTATTGCCCGACCCAGGAGTTATCGCTTAACAGTCCACTATTCATATCAATTCAAATCAAGGGTCGTCAAATGGAGATTTGTGGTTGCACATAGGCAGCAAGGGCTGGCGTTGACTGATCATATTTTTATAACTTTATCTCAAAGAGTTAGAGAGAGCAAGTGCGTCTTAGATCCGATGCAATCATATCGTCGTTGCATGTCATGGCACATCGCATTAACTAAATGGCCGTTGAACGGGCTGGGCAGCCAGTCAGAGCCTAAATCATGAAAATATTTTTTCTTCCAATATTGTGTTACAGATTCTAGCAAAAAAGAAACAAATGTTGTTGCCATTTTTATTAAGTATCTTTTTATAAATAAAGTAAATCTTAAACTAATATTCCTGTTAACACATCTAGACTTCCCTGATTCACATCAATACAATTGCATGTTGTGATATAGGCGGTTTTTCAATCGTGACTATTCCCTCAGGGCCCTCGACGGCTTTTACTGTTCTGTTTTTGATATTTTTTGAAATTGTATAGGTATATTCTGAGTTGTGTAAAAATTCAGTAGTGCAAATAAGATCCGTTGAACTTTTGCAGCATCATTATTTTGTAAAGGCATACTACAAGATGTAATAACTGATTAGGTAGTGCAAGTTTCAAATATGCAGTGAACAGAAGTGAAGCACGCTTGTAGTGCGGCAGATTAATATTGGAGGTGGTATTGGTAATTCATTGTTAGGAGTAGCACTGCGAGCCAAAAACCTTCGAGCACTCGTCCAACAAGTATAACATGCATAATACAACACACTACCACGCTGAAACATAAATATAAATAACTAATCTTCAACCAAAAACTATGTTAAATATGGGTCAATAGTTATTAATTCAACTTACTAGGTGATTATGCTATGATAAAATAACTGGTAATATTGGATCATCATTGTTAAGAGTTTAGTGCCGAGGTCTTGTTACAAACCATTGAGCGGCGACTCAATCTTTCATTTTCAGCTGCTTCTGTAATTAATAATCTATATCATGCTTGACATATATTTCCATACAAAGGAAGCAGGAACAATAACAGACGACTGATTGCTATACTGCAGTTGATGCAAAGCATTTTTAAGGAAAAGTCAAAAAAAATAACGTGCAAAATAAAGCTTGTGATTGAAATCGTATTTATCGTCCGTGAGAGTAAGCAGATAATAGCTGTAATTATCACAAATCACAGAAAAATCGCACAATAATAACATCGAAAGCAAACGCAACGAGGAGACTTCAATGACAGACAGATGCCAGTTTTGGTGACACGAAGGGCTTGAAAAAGGATTATATTTCAACAAAACGATTAGATTATGAACATCGTTTGTCTTGTTATCGATTTGATACGTTTTATAGGCAAAATATGTGATATACTTAGAATATATTTCTAGAACACCCTAAAAACTGCAGATAAACTCACGGCAGATTATAAACATGCTGAAAAATATCTCCAGTTGGGTAAAAGCTGCTGGAGAAAATTAAAAAAAAAAACGTAAGCCAATGCAAATACCAGTCGCTGTTTTAGATAGTCCCAGAACAAGTTCAAATGAATGAAGAGCATTACTGCGTTGGCTTGATCACTTTGCTCTTTAACGTGCGAGTCAACGACTGTACAAAAACCTTTGTATCTCCTTGAAGATAATTCTTAGCTAAACGAAATATATTATATTTGCCCATAATATTAAAATTAGGTAACTTTAAAATTGGAAATCGATTTCACTATTGATATCGGTTTGTTCATAGATACCCATCACTAAGGCAACGGAAATAAATAATGACGCATAAAATCAACACAATAATTAATTATAAACCTTTATTAACTCAAAATATTCCTGAAGTTCCTTGAAGTTCAAAATATTTTTTTAATTCATTATTTTAATTATAGATTTTTGTGCACAAACGGTTTAACAGGGCAATGCTGGGCACTTTTGGCCCAGATTTTTTAAGTTGTCATTCATTACATCTGTCTTTTAAAAGTTCTATATTAGTTCGATATTACAATAGGTTACCGTTTTTTTGGCCTCTTTCAGTTGAAAATTAAAAGTGATTATTTTTATGACACATTCAACTTGAGTTATGAAGGCCTTTGCTTTATTTATTGTGATTATTTTGACCATCGATCGAAATATGTTATGATCCCAAATTAGTGTATACAGGAATTTGGTTGATTTTCTATTTTCCAATTATTTGAGCTGACAGTTTAAATACATTTAGTCATATCTTTTCTTAATGAAAAAAATCAATTTACTGACTTATCCGCAAAAACGTCAAAACGGATTTGGATGAAACTTGGTATAGATAGATAGACCTGGAATAACTCATAAAGTACTTCTTATTCCGGAAAAATGCTGATGGAAATTGTTTCTTTCATCGTCAGTGTTCCCGCGAGGACATCTCCAGCAAGCTGGGCGCGCCGCTGCCCGCCGCGGTGCTGATCTCCAACCCGAAGACGGCGGAGTTCCAGGTGGCGCGCACGCTGCTGCTGCCCGGCCTGCTGAAGACGCTCGCCGCCAACCGCCGCCTGCCGCTGCCCGTGAAGCTGTTCGAGATCAGCGACGTGCTGCTGCGGGACGACGCTGCTGGTATACATGTGATGTGGAGTTGTTGTAGTGTTCCTGCTGAAGACGCTCGCCGCCAACCGCCGCCTGCCGCTGCCCGTGAAGCTGTTCGAGATCAGCGACGTGCTGCTGCGGGACGACGCTGCTGGTATACATGTGATGTGGAGTTGTTGTAGTGTTCCTGCTGAAGACGCTCGCCGCCAACCGCCGCCTGCCGCTGCCCGTGAAGCTGTTCGAGATCAGCGACGTGCTGCTGCGGGACGACGCTGCTGGTATACATGTGATGTGGAGTTGTTGTAGTGTTCCTGCTGAAGACGCTCGCCGCCAACCGCCGCCTGCCGCTGCCCGTGAAGCTGTTCGAGATCAGCGACGTGCTGCTGCGGGACGACGCTGCTGGTATACATGTGATGTGGAGTTGTTGTAGTGTTCCTGCTGAAGACGCTCGCCGCCAACCGCCGCCTGCCGCTGCCCGTGAAGCTGTTCGAGATCAGCGACGTGCTGCTGCGGGACGACGCTGCTGGTATACATGTGATGTGGAGTTGTTGTAGTGCTCCTGCTGAAGACGCTCGCCGCCAACCGCCGCCTGCCGCTGCCCGTGAAGCTGTTCGAGATCAGCGACGTGCTGCTGCGGGACGACGCTGCTGGTATACATGTGATGTGGAGTTGTTGTAGTGTTCCTGCTGTAGGCTTTAGAAGCTTTCAATTCAAACGGCTTCAATCTATGTTTTTCCTTACCGCACAGCCTTACTGTTATTAAGCGGTGCTGTACAGTAAATAAGTGTGGTAAAAATGTGTTATAAAGTTGTGCTGTACAGTAAAGACTTGCTTTAAACTAATGTTGTGCAGTAAAACTGTGTTATACTGTACAGTAACGCATTGTTACGTTGATGTCGGCAGAGTGCGGCGCGCGCAACGTGCGGCGGCTGTGCGCGGCGGCGAGCGGGCGCGCGGCCGGGTTCCAGCTGCTGCACGGCCTGCTGGACCGCCTGGCCGCGCAGCTGCAGACCAGTGCCACGCTGCGGCCCACAGACGGTATGGTCGATACAATGTACGCCAGATTCTGAAAACAATCTCTAAAACTAAATTAAAAATATCACTATCACTTTCCTATGCTTTTTATTTAAAAAAGACAGCTAGATTGGTCATACTAAATTTAGTCCACATCATTGTAAAATTGAAAGAAATGCGCTGAGGACTAGCGTAAAATTGCCTTCGTAGTGTCATAATGCACGTACATTTTAGTTGACAGGACTAAAATGATTACCTGTCTCTGTCTTATACTATTGATGAGTAAGTGACGGCGATAGTTTTAGTTTAGTTTAGAGAGTGTTTTCAGAATCGGAGCCATTGTGCGCCAGATTCTTGCCGCACTAGCGCATGGAATGCAGCCTACTCTTGTTTATCCTGTCTAGTAATATTATGAGGTGAAAGTTTGTATGTTTGGATATTGGAATGTTTCTCACTTAATCACGTAGGATCGCCTGGTAGTATTTGGATAACATTTTGCGAAAAGATCTATTTTAACCCATAAATACGCGCTTAATTAAAAAAGTTTATAGTGTAGGTACCTAATTATTTTTTTACATCTACAATAAGCAAATTTTGATCTGAACTGGTGACGCAACGTATATTTAAAACTAGATGATAATGATATTTAGGAAAATCGGGCCCAGACCTCTACCTAAAAATTCACTATCAATGCAAATGTGTATTTTTATGTCTACTACTTATTGTTGTATGCTAACATTTCCCTGTCCCCTAGACCCCGCCTACTTCCCGGGGCGCTGCGCGGAGGTCATCGTGGCGGGGGCGGTGCTGGGTAAGATAGGGGTGCTGCACCCCGACGTGCTCGCGGCCTTCGACCTCACCAACCCCTGCTCCGCCCTCGAGATCGACATCGAGCCCTTCCTGTAAACACTGGGAAATTAGATAATAAAATTGTATATTGTATGGCAACTTGTTTTTGTAACACCTTTTCGTTCGGATGTTTGTATGAAGGTTGTAATTAGTGTCCGACCGAAGCTTCGGTTTCGACTTCGGCTAAACCTTTGGCTTCGGCCCCAATCTGCCGACTAGACTATTGCGAAGAAAATTCCCAGGAGTTCTACTGGTAAGACTACTTACTGGGAACTGGGGAATCTATGTAGGTAATTTATTTAGATAACGCCGCTGGTACCCCTAGTAAAAGTAACTAATCTAGCGATTATGAGTATGAGTGAGTACTTATAGTTTTTTAACTTTTGACCATTCATGGACACATCAGTACGGTGTGCTGTTTTCGTTTTGAGTTAACAGTAGCGGAACGAAGGATCGCATATATCGTTACCATTTTTGTATAGATAGCTTGACATGTTTAACTTATATTTGATTTGTTAAATATTCGTAGTTAAGGCACAACAACTTCTAAATAAGGTTTTCTCAGACAAGTAAACAAGGGGAACCTATACAATAAAATATTTAAATTTCAGGTAGTCGACTTAAATTTTACGGATCTTTGAATGCCAGTTTCATTGAACTTACTACTATTATAATTTATAAAAGGAACTTATATAAATCTTATTTACATAAATACCTTCCTGTAAATTAGGTAGGTACCTACGTGAGTAGAGGTGAAAAACGGTTTTGTTACTAAACTGATAATAAGTATATTTATTATTTTATATTTTTTGCTTCTGAAATTACTTACACCAAAAAACATAATCTATCTTTTATTATGATAGACTAGTGGCCGCCCGCGACTCCGTTCGCGTGGAAGTCGGATTCCCGTGGGAATGAGATGTTTTTCCGCGGTAAAAAGTACCCTATGTGTTATTCTGATGTATAACCTATATTATTGCAAAGTTTCATCCAAATCCATCCAGTAGTTTTTACGTGAAAGAGTAACAAACATCCATCCATACATCCTCACAAACTTTCACATTTTATAATATTAGTAGGATGTCCGGTGAAATAATTGAGCATGTAAAACGATTAATTATCTTTCTCTTTCAACGTTAAGATATGCACACGCATTTTTCTTTTTTTCGCAAACAATGCATTTTTTTTTTTTTTTTTAACGAATATCACCACAGAACAGAAAAAACGACTACTACTTCTCTGTTCCGTGAATATCACCTTCTGAAATTACGCATTTTTGGAGTATGATGAGATGAAACCTTGAAGCTCTTTGTCCAACAAAAGATAAAACTTTTTTATATAATAATAGTCAGTTTAACACTCTTATATCTTTATTTATAAGGCACTATAAGTAGGCATTTAATTGACAATGTTTTCATAATTTAAAATAAAATACAACACATACACAAAATGTAAAGACAAACAGATCTACCATGTAGAATAAAAATAATTCTATAATACTTTCTTGCAGCACAATACTTGACATTTATTTACTTTACAATTCGATTTTAAGAGATATGTTAGTAGAAATAACATTCACCATAAAACACAACCTAATTTCTAAAATTAAAAGTAGGTACATGTACAAGATCCTTGATGTAAGTAATAATTTAAATATAAATAGTAATTTCGTCAATAATTTACAATACTCTGCATTTCCTGATGTATGTTGGACGGACATCTACACTATGCATGACAACCTTTTTTACCACAATTAGTCAAGCAACACTTGTATTTTAAACATTTTTTCTAATTCCGCTCTATTGAAGCCTGGTGCTCCAATAAACGGGCACAAATAGAATGATAACTCTTTGAGGTTGGGGGCGGTTAGTTTTATGACTTTAGCTACTTGCATTGTAACATGAAGACATCTAGATAGACTTAGGTAGGTCAAATGCTGAAAAATATTATTATTGGAAAAGTAAGCTAGTAATGCACTGGTAGAAAAATAACCATGTCTGAGTTTGAGTGAAGTTAGATGCCTAAGCTTATACAAGTGCATTAAACTTGAATCAAACAGAGTCTTGCAGGTCATGATGTGAAGCACTTGTAATACTTTGCAATTAGATATGTACCTAACTATGTCATCATTCAGGGTGTCTCCGTAAATGTGTAATGCAATAAGGGTGTTCTGTTTATTCCTGAGTAGTGACTCTAAGAAGTCTGCTGGTATGTTCTTCATCTTCTCCATGTTAATACTAACCAGTCGTGCACATTGTAACATACTGTAAAGACTACTTTGTGTTAAAGCAAAATTAGACAATATTAATGTCTCTAGATATCTTAACTTTTCAAATGGTAAATGATAAACAAAATTTCCATTTGCATTTTCTGGATTTTGGGCTATCAAAGAATTACGAAAACTCAAAAACTTTAAGTTAGGCCAGTGGCCCAGATCATCAAATATACAACTATCTACTTGAGATATACTTATTTCTAAATGAGTCAAATTAGGACAATAGCTTATCAAGGAAGACCTAACTTGAGAATACAATTTAAAATACTGTAATTTTACATTTTTTAAATACTTAGCTACAAAAGGCACAATGTTTTGACTAATTCTAACATAATTTTTCATACATACTATAAGGCGAGTATTTTCCCAAACAAATGGAGTTAAGCACAGATGATGCCATCTCATACTAACATCAGCCACTGCTAACAGTGATTCGAAGTCAATCATAGAAAAAATGTAAATCAACAATTCATTGGGCAGGTCATTTATCGTGAGGGTGCTGCTACTTGGTTGAAAAGCAGTCATTTCGAGCTGCACCATGCCTGTATTATCATTGGAACCGCTTTAGATCTGTCAAAAAATTTAATATTATTAATGGGTATTATACATGTAGGTCATTACTACGCAATACATATTATATTATACAGATAAATAATTCACAGTAAAAAAACAGAAAAAAAATACAAATAAAAAAACTCTCACATAACTTTACTTATAACTGTAACAATTAAAAGTTTACAATATGGTGGGTAATTGCTTAAAATTTTTACCTGAAATCCAATTCAATTTTAATTTGAGAACACTTTAACGCCAGCCTTGTAAAACTCATAATTTTATGCAGACTTTACTTTAACTTTTTCCGCTCTATCATGGCATCAAAACAATATGTAGTATGTGGTTTGTTTTCATTGATATTGTTTATACTTATAGTCTGTAAAATTGATAAATAAAATCTCATTTTTAATCCAATATCTCTTCCATTTTCCTTGAGTTATTTTTATTGATATGACATTTGATTTGACATTAATAAATGACGTTGACATTAACCAAAAAGCAGTTAACTGACATTTTATTTTGAAGACTTGCAATCCTCACCATAACTTTACTACTTTTGATCGATGGTTAAAAAAGCTCCTTCAAAAATATAGCCGTTAGCCTGTGCCCAACTTTGATTTGGGCACTGTAATGAGTCTGTTGTAAGTGATATGACTAATATTAAGTTCAATAATAAGTCATAATAACATAGATAAAACTATAAAACTTGATTTGGCTTTGTTTTGATTTAAGAATCGACCTAATACGAGTTTTAATACTTAATAGTTTCAAACTAAAGTTTTGTTTTCAAATACGACTTTCCCTGTCGCTAAGTTGAATGAATGTGCTCCCATTGAGTATTGATTAGCTTAATAAAAATTGGTGGGTACTCAAAGTGATGTCACAAAACAAAATGAATGGTTCTTTTATACGATTTTCATTAACTGAGCAAACGAACTATTGCGCGCTCTGAACTTCTTGCTGAGCACTACCTATGTAAAAGGATACGGAGCTAAGTCTTTTTCGCCGCTCGTTCTCATAATTAAACCATAATTTAGTTTTATAAAACGCACTAGTGGCCCCCCGCGACTTCGTTCGCGTGGAAGTGAATTTCCCGTGGGAATGAGAAGTTTTCCAGCGGTAAAAAATTACCCTTTGTCCTTTCCCAAGTTCAGTTCTATCTTCATACCAAACTTCATCAAAATCGGTTCAGTGGTTTAGGCGTGAAAAAGCGTAACAGACAGACAGAGTTACTTTCGCATTCATAATATTAATAGTAGGGATAAGACTACTTGTACCTTGCTAGACAGATGTACTGCGAATTGCGATGTGACAGGATTCGGAACGTATGGCTGCACTGCCCAAAAGTCTGACTACGATTTTATCTCAAATGTTAAGATAATATTAGATAATTTGTCTGTGGACAAGATGGGGTGGATAAGTAAGTACTATAATTTGTATGCCGTCGTTAACTAGGTCTGGTAGCAGAGGTAGGTAAAAAATAGTGGCTGCATATATGAATCTATAACACAATGACGATTTTTAAACTTACTTATATCATGGATGAAGGCGTGGATGAAGGAGTAATTAGTAAGTACTCCTTCATTCATCCATACTTACAAAATCCATCCAAATTTCTGGATTAAATATAAGGTTAGTAGAATTAACTAGGTAAGTATTGAAAAAGTAACTACGTTTTTTTTGAAATATACCTGATCCTTTTTCCAGTACCTATCTATAACTTTAAAAATTAAATTAGCATTTTAAATGCAAAAACTAAAAGTAAAAATCTTAACTACGTTTTTGCTGATTAATTTAAATTACGCATTTAACGTTGGGCTATTAACACTACATATGGAGAAGAAACCTGCTAACTATCACTAGGTACTATGTCCCATTCAAAAGTGCTAATCTATTAAAATACTTATGAATGAAAAGTTAAGCCTTTGCACTTCACTGTACCAATTACTTGAATTATTTTATTAGTGCAATATCATAACATAAACGAGGGCATATTTATTGAGTTAATGATACTTTATTAATTCGAAAATAGTTTCCCCTTAATACACCGGGGGAAGATATGTGGGTGCAGGAGTTGAAATAGGAGTTTGTGTTACAGGGAAGTTCGTTTCTTGAACGGTTACTACAGGAGATAGGTAGTTTTGTTTCGGTACTGGAGGGGAAGGTGGTTGGTATATTTTTGGAGCTGGATACGGCGCTGGAGTTGTAGGATATGATGCCACAGTCGGTTGGGGATTAGGAGGTAAGTAGCTTGTATTTATTGTAGGTGTTGGTGCTCTGGTACTAGGTTGAGTGAACGTCGGTGATGGTGGTTGGTATAATTTTGGAGCCGGATACGGCGCTGGAGTTGTAGGATATGATGCCACAGTCGGTTGGGGATTAGGAAGTAAGTAGCTTGTATTTATTGTAGGTGTTGGTGCTCTGGTACTAGGTTGAGTGAACGTTGGTGATGGTGGTTGGTATAATTTTGGAGCTGGTGACGGCGCTGGAGTTGTAGGATATGATGCCACAGTCGGTTGGGGATTAGGAGGTAAGTAGCTTGTATTTATTGTAGGTGTTGGTGCTCTGGTACTAGGTTGAGTGAACGTTGGTGATGGTGGTTGGTATAATTTTGGAGCTGGTGACGGCGCTGGAGTTGTAGGATATGATGCCACAGTCGGTTGGGGATTAGGAGGTAAGTAACTTGTATTTATTGTAGGTGTTGGTGCTCTGGTACTAGGTTGAGTGAACGTCGGTGATGGTGGTTGGTATATTTTTGGAGCTGGATACGGCGCTGGAGTTGTAGGATATGATGCCACAGTCGGTTGGGGATTAGGAGGTAAGTAACTTGTATTTATTGTAGGTGTTGGTGCTCTGGTACTAGGTTGAGTGAACGTCGGTGATGGTGGTTGGTATATTTTTGGAGCTGGATACGGCGCTGGAGTTGTAGGATATGATGCCACAGTCGGTTGGGGATTAGGAGGTAAGTAACTTGTATTTATAGTAGGTATTGGTGCTCTGGTACTAGGTAGGGTGAACGTCGGTGATGGCGGTCTTTGGGAATATGTAGGTAATTCTGCAGTTATTGGAGGCAAATACGTAGGAGCATTCGTTGAAGGAGTTGCTGCAGGTAAGGTCGGTTGCGGTAAGTTGTAATTATATCCCAAAGAAGGGCCTTGTGTATTGACTATGCCGATGCTTCTACTACCACCGCCTAGTGTTTGGCTAGTTTGATATCCAGACGTCGAGGTCGAAATTTGAGAAAAGCTGGCAGTTGTGGCGCCTTGAGTTCCATAATTGTAGCCACTAGTAGGTGTTGATACAGTACTAACAGTTCCTACTGTAGTACTTGGCGTGCCAAAGCCGATATTGACTGATTCGCCGCCACCAGCAGGTACAGGATAGGCGTAATACATCATCTGGACTTGCGTTTGCCCACTGTACGTAGGCTCCGAATAGGTAACTGTAGGAGCGACTGTCGCGATAGTTCCTTGAGGTCTTGGTGGTAGATTAAATGATACACTTGGTTTATCGTAAAAATATCCAGCCTCCCGCAATACACGGGATTTCGGTAAATGTTCTAAAGACAGAGATATTCCTAAAGAAAATGAACACAGCCACAAAAACACTGTTATGAATTTCAATTCACTCATTATTTTTAGTTTTGTAAACGATGTACAGAAGGTTTGACACAAGTTGTTTTTGTAAGTAATGAGTAACCATAACTATACCGTGAAGTTAAGGTAGGTAAGTTATAAAGGCTGGTACGGTAGGTACCTACCCACTTATTTAAACCTCACAATTTTGAGGAAGCTGTTATGAAATTTTGCCACTGTTAACACTGCAGTGCCTGCAGCCTAGTTTAAAGATGATAGAATTGAAAATTCTAAACTAAAACAACTTTTTATGTTTCAAATAAACATTTGAGGATACCAATTTTTTAAGTAAGGTTTACTTGTTTTTTTGCACTATGATGCCATATATTAGGAGGATTTGGAATATTAATCGTAACAATTATTATATTTTTAATTTACATAGGTGCTCCTACTACATGCTAAAATAGAAGGTAATAATCATTGATATATGTAATAATGTATAAGGAAAAATAAATAAAGTAGGCTTGTTTTATAAGCCGTCGAGTGAAGGGTTAAATCAAGAAGATACCGAAGCAGTAATCAGTCTGCGGTTGACACTAAATTACTTTGTTGAAAATTAAAGTTTAGCTAGAAAGATGGTAGGTAGCCTGTATAGATCCGAATAAAAATATACTACCACGTCGTTGTGTCAAGGATAATGATGTAATAAATAAAATAGTAGAAGGAGAGCAGATACACCTACAGTAAATAGGTACGAAAAATATGTAGAAAGGTAGATCTTTATTTGGTTAAGTATAAATATTTAAATATATCAGTTGGTTCTTTGAGTCCATTTATCCAGAGACACATCTCTTCATGAATCCTAAACAGGAATTGCTACAGCAGTCTGAGTGGTTCATGCACTAGAATTAGAGAAAGGCAGTGTTAATAATTAAGTTATGAAGACTTCACACACAACGACTTGTGAAATAGCTGTATCTAGAATTGGCCTACGAGTGTGACAGAGGAAGGTATATCTTCCTTGCTTAACCCAAGACGCATTATCACGAGGGTAAAAGTTCGCTCAACCCATTATAAACCTTTTTTGAAGTTATAGACACTGGAAAAAGAACGCGGGTCTCCAAGCATTACGTGACAGGAAATCGAACCCAGGACCTTTAGATAATAAATGCTCGGAGACTCGCGTTCTTTTCACAGTGTCTATAACGTTCAAATTAATAAATTAGCATTCTAAATGCAAAACTATAAAAAAAAATCTCAACCATTATAAACCATTTAAAAACTAAAAAATAAAATCGATGGTATTTAAACTGACCGTTTCGAGGAGGACGTTATTGCAACAAAGGCAGTTCCCGGTTCGTCTATTTACCTATCACTGGAGATGCTACGCTTGGAAAACATCTTTTAATAAAGATAATTTTTTTTAAAGATATATTATGCGGCAAAAGAAGACAAACCTATGCAGTAAATTGGATTTTGAAGAAAAAACCGAACGAAGTACTTACAAACTCTGCAACGTTAGCACACTTTTTCTCGCTGGTTTTTGTAATTGCTTCAGTGCTGGCTGCTAATTCCTCTGGTGGTGATGGTGCTTCATTTGCTGCGATTTCACCAAGTTGGCGTCCTAAATTGATTGCATTACTGGTCGCTCCCATAAAATAAACTAGACTAATTAACAGCAACACGAAAAAGAAACGCATATTGATAATTGATTAATAAATCTTCGCTCACGCAACTGTTGTTTAGAAGGTAATAGAATAGTTATGTATGAGCAATACTGTTGATATCAGCTTGTATTTGTAGCTGTTAATATTGTGTGCCGAGGTTTCGACATTAACACTCGCGGATAAGTAATAACCCGCATAGTTTGCTGACAAACAATCGATAACGTCGATAATCATTCACTTGACCCAAATGATACAATTAGATGACTCAAACAAGATTGATTGATAGGTACCTATCAATAATACTATTTATGATGCTAAGATTACAATTATACTTAGTTAGTATAAATAGTGCGAAAATAAATTCCAACTGCTCATAGTTTTGTTCATTAATAGCCTGCCTGTAATGTAAAATACTAATAAACACTAGTTATTTTAAAAACTTTTATTAAATTGTTAGCCTTAATTTTTAATATGATGAAAATTTTTAGAGTAATTAAAAAAATCTTTAATTATATCGTAGCAGGGTGTAACTTGTCCAACAAAGTGTTTTTTATTATAGGGAAGTACAATAAATAATACGGTTCAACAAAGCTATTTCATCTGGATAGTCATTTTAATATCACCCTGTGGGAGTAATAGATCATAGATGTTTCATGCGGGCTTGGAATAAAAAAGACATATTTTATACAATGTTGACTCTTTAATCAATTTATTGAAGTAACTACCTATTTTAAACCAGACATCATATTTTATAGGCCTATATTAAAAGGCAGCAGATTAACTTTGTCTCTCTTAGCTCCTTGCGCGGGTTTTCGTTTACCGTTGGTATCAGGTTGGTTTCCCAACGGCAGGTTTTCTAAGAGAGGTAATTTCACTGGCAACTTGGGATTTATCAAATTCGACAACAAGTTTTTGCACAAACTTCCCGCTAGTCTATCTCCCATGTTGCCCCACAGAGACATTTGACAGAATCTGAAAAAAAAACAACCTTTGGTTTGTATTCTAAATACCTGCCTAATTTACTAGGTATTGAGTGTACAGTAAAATTTCCCGTAATTACCAATTTTAATAAAAAGTGACGCTATCAACTTAACTTACTATTTACTAAATAGACCAATAAAACAAACCTGAAATTTTTTCCTGTACCTACGCCGTTACCATCGATCTTAATAAAGTTTTCAGGGTCCTGTAGTAAATTTTCTAATCCAAACATTTTAGTCTTATTTTTGGGATTTTCGCCGATGGAATGTGCAAAATCAGCAATAAGACTGACGAAGGAATTTCGCAACTTTTCATCGTCTGCAGAAACCTCTTCTTCAAATGGTTTTCCTTCTATGTCTAACGGTTCAAATATATATGCTAGTTCATCGCCGTGGGATGGTCCTTTATTTTTACCAGATGTATCTTGTTCGTTGCTACGTTCTAAAACAAATTGTTAAGCATAGTTTAGACTATTTTTAATAAAAAACTCCTAAGTAACAATTAAGAGATCTTTACATTAGTGATAGTAGTTATTTACTTACAAATTTATGTATCTACACAAAATTTAACATATAAAAGGACAAAGTGATTACAGAATAATACGTAAATACAGAGGTAATAGATAACCGTAACAAAAGTAAACCTGTAAGTTCGAAGCCGGGTAAGAAATGTGATCCTTTGCTAAGATTTCCCACGTGTTCAAAACTGTAAAGATATGCTGGCCCCCCGGACCTCCACTTTTGCACGCTCATGTAAGCTGGGAAATTGAAGAGTGCGTCACCTGTATACAAAAAATAGAACGGAAAAAAAAATAAGATGCAATATTATTAACGCCTACTAATGTAAAAGTGTGTGGTAGCCTAGTGGCAACAGGAACGGTCTACTATACCGAAGGTTCCGGGTTCGATCCCCACTAGGGTGTACCACTAATTTGGTCTTTTCAAATCATGTACATGTTTATCACGCACTAACGGTGAAGGCAAAACATCGTGAGGAAACCCACATGATTGGATGATAATCCATCATGTGATCCACCAACCCGCACCGAGCCAGCGTGGTGGATTACAGCTCAAACCCTCTCACTATCCGAGAAGGAGGCCTGTGCTCAACTATGGGACATATACATATAGGCTATTTATGTGTTTATGACGACCTCTGTGGTGCAGCGGTATATATACCGGACTGCTAAGCGGATGGTTCCGGGTTCGATCCCCGGGTCGGGCCAATTTCGTCAAAAATGTGTTTTTCGATATTGGCTCGTGTCTGGGTGTAACTAGGTTCTCCCCTAGTCCATTATGTGGTACCTATAACACAAGTGCTTACTGCAACTTACTTTAGGGCCATAATTGGTGTGTTAGTCTGGAGATTTATTATTATTATTATTTGTTAGTTTCTCTTTGATTCTCTCAATTTAAGAGGATAAGTTTTTGTAAGATAGACATGCGAGCCTTAGCCAAGCTTGTCTGAGTCTCCTACATGTGGGTGTACGTAAGAGATGATGTTGATGAAGTTGCAAGAAACTTGCGTGTGATACGGCAGGTGTTGAGTATGGTCGCCTTCTGCAGAAGTTCCAGAGTAAATTTGGGCATATTTAGTACATTAAGATTAGTAAGTAACGTTTTCGGTACTACGCCAGTTGTTGATATAATCACAGGTACTATATGAACTCTATCTACACGCCACTGAGTTCTTAGTTCGATGGATAGATCAGTGTACTTCGACATCTTTTCGGTGTGAGTACTGAGGAGATTATGTGTGTTACAGACAGCGATATCAATAATGTAAGCAGTTTTGTTTATTTTATCTAGAACTGTAATGTCGGGTCTATTGAAATGAATTGTTTTATCTGTAATGATGGTCCTATCCCAGTATATTCTGTAAAGGTTGTTTTCTAAAATTGTAGAAGGTTGATATTTATAGTATGAAACTTTTTGTGGAATTAATTTAAATTGAAAGGCAAGATTTTGGTGAACTATTGCAGCGACTTGATCGTGCCTATGTTTATAGTCTGTTTGGACGATGGACTTGCATGCCCCGGTAATGTGCTGTATCGTCTCGGAGCTGCTATGACATCGTCTACATAAGTCAGTTGGTAGATTAGGTCTGCGTATGATGTATTTTTGATAGTTTCGCGTGTCTATCACCTGGTCTTGAATGGCAACCATAAAAGCCTCTGTCTCAGGGAAGAGTTCACCTCGCCGTAGCCATGCGTTCGACGCGTCCTTGTCGACATGTGGTTGGCATAAATCGGCTCGGTGTCTTCCGTGCAGAGACTTTTGTGCCCATGTGTCAATTTTAGTTTGGATACTGGTGATGCTTTCATTATTTTGCGTGTTTCTATTAAGTAAGTTTAGTGGTGTGAGTTTTGTGTCTATATTAACTATATAACGGTGGAGTTCAGATTGTTCAGCTTTGGTGTGGAAATATTTTCTCAGTGACGTAATTTGATTGTTGTGCAAATTTTTAATATCTATGAGTCCTACTCCTCCCTCCTTACGAGGTAGTGTAAGACGCTGCGTACACGATCGTGGGTGATGTTTGCGATGTTTAGTTAAATGTGTATTTACGATACGCTGTAGTTTGATGAGATCGGTTTGCGACCATTTGATTATTCCAAAAGAATAAGTTAGTATTGGTACCGCAAATGTGTTTATTGCCTTAATAATGTTTCGAGAATTCAGATGTGTTTTTAGGATGGTATTCAGTCGACGTTTAAATTTTTTAATAAGATCTGTCTTAGTTTCTTTTTGTTGAATTTGGCGCGTTTGATGAAATCCTAAATATTTGTATGTACTGTGCTCATCAATTGCTTCTATAACTTCACCTGAAACTAATGTATAAGTGTCATGTTGGAGTTTACCTCGGTTAAAAGAGTTAATTTTGCATTTATCAACCCCAAACTGCATATGGATATCTAGAGAAAATGTTTCTGTTGTATTAGCTAGGTCAATAAGTTCAGTTTTATTGTTAGAGTAAATCTTAATATCGTCCATATACATTAAGTGTGATAAGGTGTGGTATGTGTTATTAACTTTAAGTTGAACGCCGAGTTCAGTTGTGTTTAGTAATTCTGATAAAGGGTTAAGCGCAAGGCAAAACCAGAGTGGGCTAAGTGAGTCGCCTTGGAAAATACCGCGTTGGATGCTTATTGGTTCTGTCGTTATTAGTAAATCGTTGTGTTTTAAATGTAATTTAGTTTGCCAGAATTTCATTGCTGATTGTAAAAAGTTTATCAACAACGGGTTTATTTTGTAGTGTTTTAAAACGAAAATAAGCCAGCTATGAGGAACAGAGTCAAAAGCTTTTTTGTAATCTACGTACATAGTGTGGATATTACTTTTCTTAGTCAGTGCTTGTTTCATTACTATGTTGTCTATGGTTAATTGCTCTTTACACCCTTGGCTATTCTTTCGACAGCCTTTTTGTTGCTCGGTTAATATATTAAATTTTTCAAGATGCTTATTATTATTTATTTATTTATAATGTAAAAGATAGCGATACATATAAAAGAGGAAGATTTGGAACTAATCAAAAAGCCATTTAAATTATTACGAAGTAACAGTAGGGTAATATCAGTAATGTTTAAAATAATTGTTTTTAATTTATTTGACAAAAATGAAAGAGATGAATGTAAATTAAATATGAAGTTACCTAATTAGATTTACATTACAACTCTTGAATACCGGTTTTATTTCCTACTGCACGGTAACATTTTTTCCCTTGTAATTTAAAGCGGTGAGCGAGGGTTAATATTATGTACGAAAGGTACAATCATTATGTTCGAAGTGCAGCTGTTGGTTCATTATTATTAGTTACACTTCTTTGTATACAGGGTGTCCTGCGGCGATACCACATAAACGGGGTGCAAGTAGGTAGATGATCAATAAAATAAGACTTAGTTTACCATTTTTTTTTGTTATAGGTACGAGTATATTACTTATTAAGGAATTAAAAATGCGTGGGATGCCACCTTTCTAGGGTTTTTTTTTGAATTATGAAAAAACAAAATATTTAATTTCACTTATTGCCGGTTAACACACTTTAACTCGTCGAAAGAATAACTTTAAAAATCAAAACAAGCTTTATTTTAAAAAACTAGGTTCTTTTGAAGTTAAACTTCCCAATTTTAATATTTAATAATAATATTTCTTTATTACGTGGCATCACCGTGAGACACCCTGTATATAAGTATCTGAGTGTGGATTCGTAAACAATTATATTTACCTGTTGCTTCGACTACTTGAGAAAGACCATCAGTAACCCGTAGAGAGTTGTCAAAAAGGCCCTGATAGTAGTCGTCCAAGGATATCGGCAGTAAATTTTTAGACAAATCCTTTGGTAACAAACCACCGACACCGTGCAACACATCTTGTAGACCTCCAACCAACTCTTCCTTGATGAAATTATTGATCTCTTGTAGTTTGGAACTCAAGAATTTAGAGTATTTGCCTGCAATATTATTTTTTATTTAATACATTACTAACATTGAAAATTGGTTTGATAAGGTTTAAATTGTAAGAAAAACTTTGGTAGTACCAAAAACGGCGTTAGAGGTTTCAGCGGATGTGACTCCAGTAAGCAGCGGATATAAACTCCTTTTTTTAGAAAGAGAGTCAGTTGGTGATTCAGAGACTAATAACGGCAAACCGCGGAGATCTTCTTGCCCTTCCACTCTTGTGCCTGCCCCTGAAATACATAAGTACTTGTGTGTTGAAATTCAAATTTAAGAGAGTGATTTCATAGATGTAGGTCATAATACCTGATCGGCCTGATATTTCATCCAAAAACGCTTTAGTGTTCACAAGGGTTGAATGCAGTTTATTGTCCGCCTGAAAATATTACGATTAATTATTTTTTCGTAAATTAGGTAAGAAATCATTCAAGAAGAATCCCTACTTCCCTACTAATATTATAAATGCGAAAGTAACTCTGTCTGTCTGTCTGTCTGTTACGCTTTCACGCCTAAACCACTGAACCGATTGAGATGAAATTTGGTATGAAGAAAGAACTGAACTTAGGAAAGGACATAGGGTACTTTTTACCGCGGGAAAACTTCTCATTCCCACGGGAAACCGACTTTCACGCGAACGGAGTCGCGGGCGGCCACTAGTTTTATATAAAGCAGGTACCAGAACAATCCTTGCTGCCGATTGCTGTCTCAGGCAGTTAAGTAGAGCCTCCGCCGGCCGCTGGGGGCAGCCCGTGTGCCGCGCCAGCTCCCGGGAGTGGTTCTCAGAGTTGTTCCTCACAGCGGCCGGGGACAGCGGAGCCCCCGACAGACCGATCACCCCCACAGCTCCGTTGTTCTCTCGCGATAGAGCCATCAGCGAAGATGCACTGCCTCCTGAACCCTGACCCATCACTACTACTCTTTTGGGATCGCCACCGAAAAACTCTATGTAATCGTTTATCTGTAAATTTTACCATTATTAGGCCAGTATTATAAATTAAGCTGTTCTGTTAAAAAGGTGACCTACCCATGTCATCGCAGCTCGCAAGTCGAATAACCCGAGGTTTCCGGATGCATCTCTTTGTCCTGTACTCAGAAATCCAAGAGAACCTAGACGATACTGAGCTGTCACCAGTATTGTGTCTTTTTGTGTCAAATGTTTCCCCTTAAATAATGGAAGATCGTCAATAAAAGTAACTAACTATATTTTGTAGTTAGGTACCTACGTCTCAATTTATGGAGGGAATGGGGGAACTGAGCTACTATATCATTCTGTCAAAACTTACTCCGTAATACGCTGTAGAACCTCTGCGGTAATTTCCTCCATGAATGAAAAATACCACCGGGCTTCCTTAAAATAAATAAATTAGATACTTACTTAAAGGTAGAATGGATAAAGCAACATTAATCATAAGGGTAAGTAAGACCTAACAATAAGATTACCTTTTTCATCACCCGGCATTTTAGGAGCATAGACATTGAGACATAGGCAATCTTCATCACCGATGACTCGGTCAGGGGCGTTGGGGGCCGGCTGCGGGCACGGCGCACAGTGCTTGACGGCTGTCACGTCGCCAGACAACGGCCTCTGTGTTGCTCGACGGAATCTCCGGGCCCCGACCGGCGGTTCCGCGTATCTGAAATAATAATGTCTTATTTGAAGAGTTGGTAGAAATTGTTTAATTTCTACCAGGTGTACCTACTGTCATAGGCGGGCACACGCCGGAGGTGTCATGGTTGAAAGGCTACGGCTGTTCTCATGGCATCTCCACCCAGGCGTTAGAAGGCGCGCGGATGGTTTTTTAGTGGGTATGCCGACTTTAGGTGACTCCCACATAACCCTTGGCCTCCCCCGAAGCCAAGGGTACCTATAAAAGGTTTTTACATCCAAAAAAAAAAAAAGGTGTACCTACTTGTTTAAATGAAACAAAATCCTTATTATTATGAATATGTTACGAAAATTGGTGAAGTGTTATCACATTTGATACCACCCATTGGCATCCGCTAAATGTATAGGAACCTACCATTATCATCTATTCGTGTCGCTCTATACACATGACCCTGAATAAGCCTACCACATAAATTAAGAAATCATCTTACATTATCGATAGGTACGGCGACTTCTTTTCATACCTGATTCCCATGAAGCTATAATATCCAAGTCGTTCATCTTTATACCCCTGGAGCCGAGCGCTGTATCCGTGCCTATGAACAAATACAACAGCAGCATCAGGCTCTGGCGGTGCAGCGGGGGCGCCTCCCACCACGCCTTCAGCCGACCGCCACCAGCCCGCCAGTACCACCACCCACAACACTAGCACAACCATCACTAAACTAATCTGCTCTTATCCCCTAACTTAACGGATGTGCTTACCTCCTACGCATTTAAGATACTAAGTCTCCGTAAATGTTGGCTTCAATGCTGGTGATGATATTAATTAGGTAGTCTTCCTACAGCTTGGTATATTTTAGAATTTTTTTACTTATACAGATTCGTAACAACAGAATGCTGTTAAAAGGTTTTTTTTATTGTATAGCATAGATTTATTATTTATCTTCCAATAATAAATCTATGTTGTATAGCATTTTGCCAGCGCAGTCTATTGAGTATACAGACTAATTATAATGATGTTGATCCTATTGACGGATGGTTTAGAAAATATGAAGCTCCGTGGTGTATTGTGAGTAGAGACCAATAGGTCGACGGTTTTAGGATTTTGGGAAACCATAAAACAACTTGAAATTCTAGCATGGTCACTCACTCGTTTATCATTTTAAATGCGTTTATATGGTTTCAATCATCGAGGACATATGTTAACAGTAGCAGTAATAATAACAGTTAACTTTTAATGTTATAAATACTGGAAAAAGGAACGCGGGTATGCTCGGAGACCCGCGTTCCTTTTTCCAGTATTTATAACATTAAAATCAATAAATTAGCATTTTTAAATGCAAAACTAAAATTAAAATCTCAACAGTTAACTTAATAAACTTTAACTAAGCGTAATCCCTTCTATCCCTTCTATGGGATTACATTTTATTTATAAAGTAGGTGTAAACGTTGGTGTAGCCCTTTAACCGCGATTATTATTTTTATGTATTTAGGTACTAGCGACCCGCACACGCTTCGCAATGGTGTAAATTTAGCCGACTTGCTCACGAAACATTGAATTTTGGATAACTTATTTTCTGAGTATTCTTTAGTTACAAATTTAAATGAAAAAACTAACTAAAAGATGACGAAACCCGCATCAAATTTGTACGTAGTTTTGGAGGAGATAGCGGACAAACATACAAATATAGGTTTATATACTAATTTATACTAATATACTAATATTATAAATGTGAAAGTTTGTGAGGATGTATGGATGGATGGATGTTTGTTACTCTTTCACGTAAAAACTACTCGAAGGATTTGGATGAAACTTTGCAGTAATATAGGTTATACATCAGAATAACACATAGGATACTTTTTACCGCGGGAAAACATCTCATTCCCACGGGAAACCGACTTCCACGCGAACGGAGTCGCGGGCGGCCACTAGTAGATTTATAAGTATTGGTCTTCGCTCTCGCTCTTACTAGATAGCCTACTCGTAAAATGCGGCATAAAATAGCACGCCGAATTCGACATACTCGAACGAGTGTTATTCATTGCGTACCAGAGGCGTAGTTACCATCGTATCAATTTTTTGGCCCCCGGGTTACTGGGGTCCCAAACGGGTGTAAGCAAAAAACCTGTAAAATGTTATGCCAATATGTTAAATATTTCTTCATTCATTCCTTTTTTTATTAACAAAAATAACTCCGTGACTCCATACAGCTATGTTCCCAAATAGATAATTTTTATGTTAAATAAAATTGCAAAAAAAATTCAAGATGATGTCTAGATATATGTATAGGTTTCTTGTACTTATACTTTTAAGCAGTTTTATCAAAACGAAATGTTGTAACATTTGGATAAATATTTATTTATTTTAGGGCCCCTAAAATATTTTGTAACAGTGTTATTAGTGCTACACCCATGTTACCTATTATGTGACATAATATCCTACTAATATTATAAAATGTGAAAGTTTGTGAGGATGTATGGATGGATGGATGGATGTTTGTTACTCTTTCACTTAAAAACTACTGGATGGATTTGGATGAAACTTTGCAGTTATATAGGTTATACATCAGAATAACACATAGGGTACTTTTTACCGCGGGAAAACTTCTCATTCCCACGGGAAACCGACTTCCACGCGAACAGAGTCGCGGGCGGCCACTAGTCTGACATAAAAAAACAATAACTATACAGGGCGTCCCAAGACTACGGTACATCAAGGGAAAGTACCTTGAATATCGTAGATAGGATATTTTGCTGAAAGACTTTATTTTATTTTTTAAACTTATTAATCCAGCATAAAAAAAAATCTAAATCTTGCAGATGTCGTTTAAAGATTTTGACTCATCAGTTTTTTTGCAAAAAAAAACATTTACTAATGGTAAAAAATAACATTAGTGCAGCTCTCTGTCTGTCGATTGCTGTTGGCCCCTTGATGTCGGTTAAAAAGTAGCCTTAGTTACTCCTTATTACATCAGCTATCTGCCAGTGAAAGTCCCGTCAGAATCGGTCCAGCCGTTTCAAAGATTGGCTGGAACTATGGCTGGAACAGACAGACAGCCAGACAAAAGTTGTAAAAAAAATACATTTTGATATATGCATTTAGACTTTCGACAAATCAACCAATCGATGTATTGAGCTTTCGATTTTAATAACTATTCGAGATCTTGAACGTTTTACCATTTAAAAATTAGATATTTTGAACGTTCAAGCATTTGTAAATTCGACATTTTGAACGTTCGATGTGTTGACTTTTCGGTTAATAGTGTTCGACCATTTGATATTCGATCAATTGACATTCGATTTAGCGGAGGTAACCCATATACAAATGTTAGGTTGACTACTATGCTATGTGCATCATTGACGTTTTGAACAATACATCAATACATAGTAAATTTTCACATTCTTTCTCTGCTTCAGTCATTCCACTAACTCGATGATTTTTATAAAAAAAAAAATTTTACACTCTCCACATAAAATGTGCAAAATTTTATAAATGGTAGCCCCAAGCAATTTTAACATGTTAAGCAAAATTGAACTTTAAGTAGAAGTCTTATGGTTTATTTTAGTCTAGTCTTTAGATGTTTTACTAAACTCGACGGTTCATATCGTACAGAATATACGAACATACTAGCATTTACCATTGATTTGCTTAACTATTTCTACTTATCGTTTAGGAGGCTACTTTTAAGGGTTACCTCCGCCAAATCGAATGTCAATTGATCGAATATCAAATGGTCGAAAAGCATGTGTAAAAATTAAAATAATAAGAAAAATAGAAAACAAATAATTAACTATTTTATCTTCAGGGATGACAGAACGCGTTTCCAACCCCCATACTATCGAAGTATCAAATTTCCGAACTAATGAGCATTCGCTGTAGGATTTTTCGCACATTTGTTACTTACATCGCACCAATAAAGCATCGATTAATAAAACATCACACAACCAAATTATCAATGCACCGATCGATATTCAATCGATCAAAAGTATTCGGTATAATCAAAAGCGAAACAAACAAAAATAAATAACCTTACTTAGCCATGCACACGAATCCTTAGGACAGCGGTGGGCAACCCGCGGCCCGCGGGCCGCATGCGGCCCGCCGACGTCTTCTTTGCGGCCCGCGAATGTATTAAAAAAATATGCATACTTATAAAATAAAATTTGACATATAAATAAAAATAAATAAATAAATAGCCATGTCCCATAGTTGAGCACAGGCCTCCTTCTCGGATAGCGAGAGGGTTTGAGCCGTAATCCACCACGCTTTCACATGTTTATTAAATTTAAAACCATTGAATTTTTTGTTGATATGTTATTATCACAAGTGTGGCCCGCCTTTGGTCGATTTTTTCACCATGCGGCCCTTGCCTGCTAAAAGGTTGCGCCCCTGCCTGCCTTAGGATAACAAATAAAAATTAAGCAAGACGAACATTCAACCTCTTCTTTCTGCAACTCAACGCAAATCAGTCAATATGATTTATTTTATAGTCTGTCGATCCGTTCATACATTTCGAGATGTATCTTTTGAAACGTTCTTCAACAACATGACAAAAACAGGTTTTCATAAAATCTTCTATTTACTTTATTTAATGCTAAAACTATATGGAAAATTAAGTTTATTTTTTATTTATTAAAATGTATGTGTCTTATTTCAACAAGCGCATTAATAACATTCATATTTTAGTTTAAACCAAAAACAGTTTTTGTGGAATCTGCTGGCAACACCGTTTTCTTGTGACGACACGCAAACGATGGTTTTGCGTCATCAAAACGTAGTCAGAAATCAAACGGAGTGGACGTGAAAGTGGACATGCTAAGCATTGTCTAGTATTAGAAGCAGTTATATTTTACAAATGTTTCTAATATTGAAATCGAAAAGTACAAAATAGAAATAGGATAGGTAATGTATAATTGTGCTCCTATTTGGATTTTAATTTTTATGAGGTGGGTGTTTCGTTATATTTTAACTAACGTTTATTTGTTACAGGTCCCTCTGAAATTCCGCCGCCATGGCGTCGGACGAACAATTTTCATTATGTTGGAACAATTTCCACGCGAATATGTCGGCAGGCTTCCACGGCCTGCTGTCGCGTGGTGATTTAGTGGATGTGACCTTAGCTGCCGAGGGCAGATTATTACAAGCTCACAAATTAGTTTTATCAGTATGTTCCCCTTATTTTCAAGAAATGTTCAAAATGAACCCTACTCAGCATCCAATAGGTACAGTATATTTTGCTATTGTTTTTCTTTTGTATTTCTTTAGCAACTAATTGTATTTTGACGTGAACATTTTCTGTTTCAGTATTTTTAAAAGATGTTAGTCATTCTGCGTTAAGAGACTTGTTACAATTTATGTATCAAGGTGAAGTTAATGTTAAGCAAGAAGAATTAGCGTCATTTATTAGTACCGCGGAACAACTTCAAGTGAAAGGTTTAACCGGAAATCAAAATGAAGAAAGTTCCACGCCATCAAAACCAAAGCCGACCTCGAGGCCAGGCCCGAGATCGTCACAGCAAAGGCAATCTGTTATGACTAAGTTAGAGACTGATTTAGATTCTAAGCCCTCCTCAACTCCAATAGCAATTAAGCGACCAAATAGGCCATCAATAGCATCCAATAATTCATCGTCGTCACAAAGTGGACCAGCGAAACGGAAATGTGTTGACCCGTTAGAAGCTGGACCTTCCGGAACGTCGAAAGATGAATTTGTAACTATCCCTGATGAGGATGAAAACAACGCCGTGGCACCCAAAATGGAACCCGAGTTTGTGAATGAAAGTATGTGGGATGAAGACGAAGAAGGCGCAAATAATGACGACACTAACTTCGGCGAAGATGACTCAAATATGGACATGACTGGTGAGTTTTAATAATTTGCAAAACATCTCATTTTTTATAAACTTGTTCTTAACGTCTTTATTTCTTAGGCTTTGATGGCTCTACGACTGGCGATGGAAACATATCTGGTGGCGGCGAGGGAGGCGCTGTTGGCGATGCACAAGGTAGGTTTTTGAACCAATACAATGACCGTTGGAAGCGCTAAGCTCTCAGCGGTTCTAAAATGAAATTTGTAAGTTAGTAGTAAGTAAATTAAGTAGTTTAGATTTACGTATTAGTTATATTTAATTGTACTATTTCGCATCGGTTGGTAAAGTCTGGTATGGTAAACGGTAACTAGGTAAAGGTATTCTTCATGGTAAACGGTAATTAAAAGTGAAAGTACTCATGGTAAACGGTATCTAAAGGAGGTAAAAGACTTCATGGTAAATGGTATTAAAAGGAGGTAACAGGTAATTAGCGTACTGGGTAAATTATCAATATAGGTAATTTCGGTAGATTCCGAAAGGTATGCTCCATAGGTAAGAAGCAGCTGGTATGAATGATTCAACAAGGAAAAGGTAAGTATCGGTAAGTGGTTATAAAGATTGAAAAAGGCTAAAGTAATTGGCTAACGAAATGTTAAATTTGGTAATAGTAGAGGTATTGGTTATATGAATATTGGGTTACGGTAAAGTAAATCCTGGCGAGCCAGTATGGTAGGGTGAGAGTTTGACGAGTCGTCAAAATACCTGATGGCATAGTGTTCTTTTTCAACTTTAACGAAAACTTGAGAAATTTAGTAAAAATTGCAAGTTTGTAAAAGTTCTATTATAACCCAAAAACGTCTGAACCAATTGGCAGTAAATCCTGTTACCTTAGGCACTACTAGTTCACAAGTAGTAACTAGTAGGGAAATTTCCGCATTCCCGTCCAAAACTAGATTCCCAGTGACTACACTGTTGCTAGTAGATTCACAGGGATTCCCCCATGACACGAGTCAGATCTATCTTAATCCCATCCGGCTCATGGAGGCTTTATGTCGAAATACCTCATTTTCCTAATACCTATCCAAAAGTCAAAATGACTTAGTACCCAAAATCCCTGAAATCTAAATCCCCTAATGAACTTACGCCATAAAAAGAAAATGACAATCGATGTAGGTACAGTTGTATATAATTTATTAGAAATTAAAAACTTTACTTATGTAGCCTCTTAAACCTCGTAAAGCACACGGTTTTCCTTTTTGATAATTGTTAATAAGTTCTTTTACCCTTTCCATTATAAAATTATATATTTAAATTAGAGCTCTGCCTCATTAAGACGCCATGGCGACGTCGCTAGCGGCGAAGGCCTGGCTACTTCTGGCATCCGAAGGTCGCCAAGTCGAGTGGCCATGGCGTCTAGACAGTCAGTTCGGTTACGTCGTCAGGAATGGATGTAGAAGAAATTGCACTTCTTTGTTATCTACGTCGTAGAAAAATATAAAAAAAAGAAACTATGGGTTCATCCTTTTAGGTATATCAGATCGAAGCCGAAGTGGTATTTTTTTTTAAACTGTATGGAGATTTACGAAAATATCCTGCAAAATTTTTCAATTACACGAGAATGTCAATAGCATCTTTTGACGAATTATTGAACTTATGTAGAATTGATTTAACTAAACAAGATACGATATTTACAAGCTACAGACGTGGCTTCTTGATACTCTGGCGGCTGAGTGAGCGAGGTGCAGCTTACCGTGTACATTATAGTGGCAAAGTCGCCAAGCCGCCAGAGTATCCAGAAGCCACGTAGAGAACTGTAGCTCATGGCCACGCTTACAATTTGGCAACGTCGCCAAACAGTCGCCAAGTGAGTTAGGTACCATACATTTCAATATTAACTGCTTGGATACGTAGCCGGCGACGTCGCCATGGCGTCCTAATGAGGCAGAACTCTTTAACATATCTATGCCTTAAAATGATTACAGGACTGACATTAGTTTATGTCAGTCCTGTAAACTAATGTCAAGTATACTTCATAATAATATTTTCATAGGTACCATTATTTACACAAAATTTGATTGGTAAATAAATGTTTCAAAAGTTTTCTTTTTGACTGTACCAAACCTCAAAGGCATTTTGTAAATCAGCTATTATTGGATGTGTACAAATCGAATTTCAGGCATTTTGGGTCCTAAGTCATTTTGACTTTTAGATATTAGGAAAATTAGATATTTCGACATAAAGCCTCCATGAGCCGGACGGTCTTCATATAGATATAATATGGATATATAAATTTCGTGTCATGTTTGTCCGCGATGGACTTCTATACAACTTAAACGATTTACTTAAATCACATTTGCACACCGTATGCAGTTTGATCCAACTTTAAAGATAGGATGGCGTACAGTCAAAAGCATAAATATATAATGTATCAGAGTCTACAATTAAATGTTAGTTGCAAAGTTTCAATTTTATTTTGGCATATACAGTTATCAAATTATTGTCACCAGTATAAGAATCATATATATCTGCGGGTTGAAAATGTCCAATTACATCGTATCTTTTAAAGTAGTCTGTATTATATAGGCTGCCTAACATTCTCTGGTATCTAAGCGCCCAGAATAGTCAAAAATATCTTCGGTTACATGGTACAAGCAATTCTAAGTCTTTCGCCATAAGGTTTATAATTAATGATTATTGCAAAGATTTATTATCACATGTCCATAAGCTAGTAGTGTAGCCATAACATGTGGAATCCTACAAAAATCGTGTAAAACTTGACTACAAAAATAAAACGTGACAGGAAAAGTGCCCTTAATCAAAAAAAAAACGTACTTATTTTTGTAGTAGCCCTAAAAAATTTATTAAAATTTATTTACATGAAGAAAACGTTATTACGTATATTGCGTTAGTTATTTAATAAAAATAAAACATGAATTATAAACCAAACTAAAACCCTTTGATTAAATAAAAAAAAAATTGAACTTGGAATTAAAATCTTGTGTATCGTCCTTCTGCATTGATGACATCTAGAAATACAGCATTTTGACAGAAATCAACACCTCGCAGGGAATCCCATATTTGCATGACATGCGTACGCAATGATTCTGGAGTTCGGGATTCATGGTGATCATCGATGATGATAGAATTTTACAAATATTCTGCAGTACAATTTTATTAATTTGCAATACAATGACATGAATGTCAGAACTATTATTATCTATGTTTATAGATTCCAAAGTGGTTTTTCGATTAAGTTCTATCTACTATTTGAAAATAATTATTTCTTATCTGAAGATTTTCATTGCGTGGTTATGTCATATTGACATACAATAAAAAACATACTATATGACAATGTATGTCACTGGTCATGTTGATTACCTAATAGATTGGTCATGTTGATTACATAATAGAATAAAGAAATAGGTTTGTCGGTTCATTTAATCAATAATTAAATAAATTTTTTTCTCGTCATATATTTCTAACCTTAACTAAACATTAATGGCACATACTTAGTAAAGAAAAAAACAGAAAATATAAAGAAAAGAAAATTTAAAATCACACAGAAACGAGAGAAGTGATATTTTTTTTGTAGGTAATTATTATTTTACACTAGATTTTATAAGTTATTATTGGTGTTATTTATTCGCCTTTTTTAACTCAATCCCTTAGTCAATGAGATCAGTGAATTCGTTTAATGGTTACGAATACGTTTTTTTATTTAGGCACTACCGCTTGACACTACTAGTTGTGCCATGGGAGATTTTTACCTCCCATTACACTATCGGCATTTTCCAGTAGTGTAATTTCAGATAAAACCGCGGGCGGGGCTTTCTTTCAAAAAACTATTTTCTTACGACTTTAATTATAAAAGATTAATTCAGTTCTAAACAAAAGCCACGTCAATGACGTCATGCATAAAATGAAACAGATAAATAAAGATGATTACTGTGACTTAAGTCATAGAGTTTATTTTTCTTAAGCGCGAAGATATTTTTGAAAAATTAAATGCTTAGATACCAATGAATAGTGTTTATGCCAACATAATATTGAACATCTTGATGCGTTATATAAAATTGCAAATTATTGCGATGATATTTATGTCAACTTTGTTTGGTTACAATGATATGGTTATTATGACACTAACATAAAATTGAATTTTTCACCCAAAGATATTTTTGACTATCTTGTCTTATAATATCTTTATGCTTTTGACTGTACCTATATCCCAATTTAGTCTTAATTTAATTGCAAAAAATAATATATTTTACAAAAACCTGAGGCAGCTTTTACTAAGTAAATGGACCAAGAAAATGAATTGTTCTTTAGACACCGTAAAGGTAGCAAGGTAGTTCTGAATCGTGATTTACAACGCCATTTCCTACAGGAGATAAAAAATTACATCCATATGGCGATGTACAGTTTATAAGAAATATCACTAATGAATTAGTAGCTTGCTTTTACCATTGGTCAAGAGCAGTATGGAAAAAAGCTTAAACTCTAAGGTACTTTCTAAACGTATTATTGGACTCGCAGCAGTCCTGCCATTGCTAAAAAACCATTTTCGATGCCTGAAACTATGTATTCTTGAGCCTGAATAGTAACTAAATTCATTACCAGTATATACAGAAAACTCTCAAAACAAAATATACCTACAATTAAAAAGTTATATTCGCCAGATGAGGTAGCTTGCGCATCAGCTGATGGCCCAGAATTAATGGTTAACATTGCAAATAAAAATCCTAAAATTTGATATTTCAAAAGCATTTGATACAATTAGGTAAAAAAGTAAAATTGTATCTTAATGTAATGAGCACTCCTCCAGCAGATCAAAACGGAAAGTAAAGATATGGGCATGCCAAAGTTTGTAGGTACATTTCTTAAAACGATACAATTTGAAAATGAATTTATACAATATTTTACATAGAGTAGTATTTACATGTGAATTTGATTTTTGTTGTAAGAAGAGATTATTAACTTATTTTACTTTGCTACATCTAATTAGTATCAGTCAGTAGTGCCATTGGTAATGAGTTAATCCACGAGTTTTATGCGTTCAATCAGCTAATAAGAACAGTAGTGCCACGGGAATGCAAAATTTCCCTTGACTCAACTAGTAGTGCCAATTGGTAGTGCTTAAGGAAACAAAGGAACAAATGTACCTATCATGAACTATTATGTACCCATCATAAAAAAGTGTACTTCCTTCAGGGCAAAGATATAACCGCATGCGAGTACACCAGCCACATTGACTTTCAATATGGCGGGTGTATCTTCAGTTTTAGGTTAAAGACATGTTGGTGACTTATTACACAAATAAATAAATGTACCTATGATGTACCTAATATAAAAAAACTACATCTCGAAATATTGCTTGATTCAAAAGATATTACAAGATTGTTGTTTTAAAGAGTTTGTGGCGACATAGATGGCGCTTATCGTTGCCAACATTATTTTCCTTTTTCTAGGTATATGTATTCCTACTTAGCCGCGTAAACACAGAAACAAAACAGTACGTTTTTTTTCCTGACTGTTAAGTGCTACTGCTGCTGTTAAGCTACTTGACGGCTTTCACAGCTTCACCGAGCTTGGGCATTACGATCTAGGACCGGCCCTGTATTTAGGTGTCATTTATATGCGTACCGCCGGGAATGGATGTTGACGACGATAAGCGCCATCTATGGCGCCACAAAGTTTAAAATACACTGTTAAGGTACACCCGCCATTCTGATCTCACAAAAATATGTGGATCTGCATTGAGTTTTTTTCAACTTTTGGAATTGAGATTTAAAAAAATATATGTTACAACTCGCATGTGAATCTGCATTGTGTTCTTTTTCAACTTTTAGTAAAGGACGTGAAATTTTTCAAAATTTTTGTAAAAAATAGTAAAAACTCAGAGCACTGAGGCAAATATTTGTTTAAGTTAAGTTAAATCGTTCAGAGAAAGTTGAAAAAAAGAACACTCAATGCAGATGCACATCCGATTTGCTAGGATGTGACCTATGAGCGTTGCCACACGAGCGTTCAATAAGCGCTCGAAATATTTTCTTATCTTGAAGTTATAGATAGGTACTGGAAAAAGGAACGCGGATCTCCGGGCATTGCGCGACTGGGAACCCACGCTCCTTTTTCCAGTGTCTATAACTTCAAAATTAATAAATTGGCATTTTAAATGCAAAACTAAAAGTAAAAAGCTCTACTTACTTATCTAATTATTTAGTTAGTTTAATTTTAAATTGTATCAAAGTTTCATCCGTATCCAATACCTAATTAAAAGTTATTACTAAAATCTAATTCGTGCCGACCACAGCGCGCAGCGGATTTATTTGACGGCCGGTTACCTGAGTTTCCAGAAGTAGGGGCTACATAATCTAATTTCAATACTTAGATAAACATGTTATTTTTATTCCAGCGAAATTTCAGACTTGCTGCTATACAAACAAACATAAAGAACAGCATAAAATAAGTAGGTATACAAGGGGGGCTCCTATTCAACAAACAACTATACGTGTATACAAAATAAATGTTTTATATCTTTTGAACCAAGCAATATTTCGAGATGTAGTTTCTTTTTAATATTAGGTAAAATTTAGGTGCATTTATTTGGTATAGTTAAAATAAGTCGCCAAAATGTATAAAACTGAAAAATTAAGATACATAACATAAGCCATATTGACGTCAATGTGGCGGGGTGTACCTACTTACCTACTTGCATGCGGTTATAACTTTGCTCTGAAAGAGGTACCTACATTTTTTTAAGATAGTTACAAAATAGTATATAATATAAGGTAAGTACTTAATTTTTTTCATATACGACAGTCCCAATCTGTTCAGATACAATCTGCTCATAAAAAAAATATTAGTGTTCTACATTCTAGCGGTTACATGACGGGTTATTCCACAAATCCCCATTAGAAAATTGCTATCAATGGGTTATTTTTGCGGCCGACTGTAACTTCTGTTTTAATGTGTGTTTTATAATGAGGTGGCAGAACCTCAACAAGTGGTAAGTACTTAGGTAATAAACGCACTAAAAAAAATTGTTACACATTGTTACACACAAATGTAAGTAGGTACTGATTATTAATATAGTAGGTAAGAATATCTATTTAACTTATGCAAGTGTAATACACTATGCTATGCTTGAATCTGTAAAATAATATAATGCAAATTCGTCATCCTTCCTTATATGTTTGTATGGACACTCGCTAACTAACGTCATACTACGTAGATTTTATATCTTTCGTTACTCGCACTAATAGAAATTATATATACTATTATATCTAATAGACATGTTTCCTGTAAGACAGTAATTCAATTAAGGTACTCTTAATCATTTTAATTTCTACCGCCACACTAAGTATACATCTAAATTACTTATTTCTAAAGTGTCCAAAAACTGATGTAAGTTTTTTTAGCTGCGGCTGTTATCTGCAAAGAACGGAACGATGTTTGTCTGTCTTCTTGTCCTACAAACAAGCAAAACGCCGTGAGTCTATGGTCGCGGTTGTGTCAATTGGTGATTGTTTACCAATTTTGTGAAATAAAAAGTTTCAGTTCGCGTGCAAAAAACATTTTCCCGATTAATTAAATTCTTTGTTTAATGTGTGGTATTAGTTATTGTGTGATAGTGTCTCTCTCACAATATAAATGTGATGAAAGTGAATTGAAGAAAATGTTAGTAAATAGTGGCTGTGTACCTAAATTGTAACAAATAGTTGAAATTTATGCTTAATTGTAAGCATAAATCACCTTTAATGGATTTGTTCCTACATGAGCCCACCGTACTCTTCCATGCTTCAATCGTGAGTAACTATATTTAGTACTGAAATTGTTTTGCTTACTATTATACAAAAACGCAATATAATATGTATTAAATTTACATGATATCCTGGTATTTTGCAGATATTATGATATACCTTAAAGTTTGTTCAAAATCACATTTGCATCTGTTTATTTTTAAGTTCGCTTGTAAACATAACCTCTAAAGTGTGAATAACAAAATTTCGCAAATTAAACTTTATTTTTCTAACTACAGATATCAAAAACATTCGTGTTACTACGTTAATTTAGCAAAGCATTTTTTACTGGCTATTAACTGTAAGATATAGCCTACACTGATAGAATTTTTTGTTACTTGACTATGTAATGATAAGTGGTAAAATTATCCCAAAACATCAATACAGCATAATTTACCTTAAGGAAAATGTTTTCAGTTTTAGAAACTGTATACTCATAATTATATATATTTTGGTTTTCTTATGATTAAATTTGAAAATTAATAATTGGTACTCATTTTCATTAAGCATGTTATGTTTTACATCCAGCCAAAAAGTGGCATATCAAAGTTGGTATGCGTCTAAATTTCTTTGAATCTCTTTCTTAGATTTTATTGGTTGTCAAAATTCAGTAAAAGGAGTTATATATAATAATATACTTGTAATGAATTATTAATTTTCAAATTTAATTACGGTAATACACATTCTGTTTTATCATCTAGGTTAAATTCATTTAGTTTTAGGGATTTAAGAATAACTTACTGAAAACTATTCTTTATTACTATAAGAAGAGAATCATAGTTATATTCCTGTTGCACTACCTATCATACTGTGTTGAAGTAGTTAGAAATCTCCCAAATGTTACTATTTTTATAATAGTCTTTCGAAAGAAACAGTAGGAAAACTTGCTTTCCGATTTAATTCATAACTAAGTGGTTGAGCAAGACACAGATTCCAAATAATAATTGTTGTCGTATACCAACTAACATTTTGCCAATGGGTAGCATGCAACAATTTGAAATACTGGGACTCTTGATATATTAATTAAGATAATATAACATTGTGATTCTTGAACAGTTACTTTTAATATAAAAGTAATATGAGCAACATTTTATTATATAACAATATACATATGCATGACTTTAGAAAACCACAAAAAATGGTGAAAAATACTTAACCAAACATTTTATTTGGTTCCTAAATAAATGTCTTAAATGTTTACTCAAATCAAAACAGTATCCAATTGTATTTTTTTTGTAAACATTAATATATTTTAAGTTGATCCTATATTTTATTGAATTAGGCAATTGTTATACAAGATTTAAATATTTTTTTTTCTCTATAGTGCAGGATATTTTCAACAAAAAGTGATAGATCAGGAACTTAGTCCAATGTATGTATGCCATCTGACACTTTTAGGTTGTGTGTAAAAGAAACAAAAAATATATAAGTTGTAAAATTCTATAAATCCAATTTAAATAAAAGACCTTGTATTAGAAATTTGTCAAGTGTTTGGTTGGTTTTAACCGATTTGAATTTATCGGTGGGTTTTTTTTAATTAATGAGAAACTAGCAAATGAGCAAGCGGGTCACATGATGGTAAGTGATCACCGCCTACTCGCATGACTACTCGCAACACTATGGGTGTTGGGGGTGCATTGCTGAGCCTTAGAGAAAATTGGGCACCGGATATTGCACTTACCGAACGCAACATCGTCCCTACTTCACTATGGTTTTCTGTGCGACGGTGGTATTTCACCGGTCGAGTCAGCCCAGTAATCGCTGCAGACAGAGCCTACAGCTAGACTCTACCACTCCAAAAATGGGTTGGTTCTTAACCGATTTTAAACATTAACCCACCATTTAAAAGCTACATTGTTGTCAATTCCGAAAGTCTCCAAGCTAAATTGCTATCCTTTTATAGCAATCATGTTAGTCAACCTTAAATTTTGCGTATACAGTGAAACTTGGTTAAGTGGGACCTGGATAAGTGAGAAACCTCCATAACTGGAACTCATACTGAGGTCCCAACACTTTGGCACTGAATTACCTCTGTTAGTGGGATGTATTATAATACGGCGCAAGCAAATTTCGACTAAATGTTACAATTATTTGGAATTAATTTAGTGACACCAACATAACTTTATGAATTCTACGTATGTGAAAGTTTAGCAATATCTTAATCTGGCTTAGGAAATGTTTTCAAAATGTGTTGTCGTATTGGCTCAGTTAAAGTTTTTTAAATTAGTGATTTCAGCCTGAAAAACTTATAAAAATTGTGAAACTGCTGGCGTGTTTCTGACTAGATAGTTAGAAATTAAAGTAAATACTACGTATTAAACATATTTTAATACGATCTTATAAAAAATGCGACATACAACCTCTTTTATAAACTTTGTAAAATAAGGCATTTTTCTTCTGAAAAACTTGTCTCTAAGACGCAACTTAGAGATATGGTAGACTTTATAAAATACCTATCTAAAGTTCCAAGCTGCAGGTAAAAAGCTCGCTGATAAATAATAAGTTAAATGTAGAGCAGGATTAGCAAGCTCTAAATCTATATTCAGTAGTTTGAAGTTATCACGACGGTTACGATAAGGAATTATTGTTACGTCAGCAATCTCGTCATATTTTTTTGATTTTAAGGGAAACTGAGTTTGTCTTTCTTTCTAGCGAAGGTTATGGCAAAGATTAAAAAGGTATGTGCCGAAATTGGCGAGCACAAAACAACATTTTAGCTATTAAAACCAGGATTTACAGGTAATGCCTTGAAAGTCTCTTGTTTGACTCCTGGGCCAATATTAGCATAAAAATACAAACTACATTGGTTACAAAGTCACAATAAAACCACTGTTTCTATTTATTGAGACCTGTTTTATTTACTTTAATTGTAAGACATCCCTTATTTGTAAAACTTAATCAACCAAAACTTCAGCTAAAATGTGTAGTTTTTAAGTGAAAAGAAATGGACTAAAATCAATCGATGCTAGTGAATTGACGAAGACTATTTTTCGTTTACTTTAAAATGCTGCGCTGTGATTCTAGCTGCATGTAGCAGTTGTTAGTTTTAAGGGTACCAACAAACAATAAAACATCTTACGTCCTTATTTAAATCTGTTTACATAGCTAACTCGTGCTATTTTTAGTTTTAGGGCAGATAAGTAGCAAGTCGAAAGCCGACCTGCACTTTATTCAGACGAAAAGTGGTCACCTGCAGTTGATCTACGAGCCGTACATCTTCGTGACGGACAGCGTGCGCAGCGGGCGCACGTTCTGGCGCTGCATGGAGTACGGCAAGCGGTGCCGCGCGCGCATCACCTCCAAGAACAACGAGCTGCGCATCACCAACCCCGTGCACAACCACGCCACCACGCACAGCAAGAAGATCAGCCGGAAGTACGAGCAGGGCGAGGTCGTCACCTGCCCCACCGTATGAGTAGCGCTGTCAACTCTATGACGTTATTAGTTTATACTAATTTTACCCAGCTTATTCTGGTAATTTGTAATAAAAACAACATTTTGAAATTCATCGAGCAAAGATTAATGAAATAATTAAGTAGTAGGTATCGTTAATTTCAAATGATTAACAGAACTCTGCTGTATGTCTTTTGAGCACTTGTGGACAAAAAAATAATGTGTGCATAATGATAGTAGGACTGAATGTATGTTTTTTCTTAGTTGTAAGCCTGTATGTAGTTTGATTTGATTTTTTAGAATACGTTTTCTTACATTTAAGGCCACTGTGATCGAGTGAGTTTACGACTAATTATGTATTGTAGGGATTCGATTAAACATTATGATATCTGATTTACTTGTTTTTCTTATCTTTGTTTTATATAAAATGATAGTCCAGCCAGAATGAGTAGAATAGCAGGCGTATAAAGAATCTGTTGGTCAGTTGGGGTGGAGTCGGGCGCGTGTCGGTACGGCGTGACGCAGCGCGGCGCGGCGGCGCTGCTGGCGGACGGCGGCGCGTTCGTGGCGCGCAAGCGGCGCGGCGCGCGCGTGTACTGGACGTGCCGGCGCCGGCGCCGCGGCTGCCCGGCGCGCGCGCTCACGCTGCACGGCCGCCTGCTGGCGCGCACGCACGCGCACAACCACCCGCCCGACCTGCCGCAAGACAACTACCACACCAGAATTGAGAGCCTGATAGAAGCGCTGCCCACTTGACTGCCATAATAAACAATTAACACATTGAGACATTTATTTTAAATAAAAAAATATAATTTTATATGCCGCCCAATAATTAATTGATAGGTGCTTGTAAAATGCTTATATTTTAATCACTCACGAAACAGAAACGGATGTTAATAAACGATGTATTTCAGTGCAATTCGTAATATCGAACCGTGGGCGGCGCCACATGCGGCTGCACGGGTTCTCGTTCTACGCGGAGAAGGTGTTCCCCGAGAAGAGCAAGGTGCGCTGGCGGTGCACGCGGCGCACGTGTCGTGCGTACGCGCACACGCTGCACGACCGCATCTTCGCGCTCAGCAACGTGCACTCGCACGCGCCGCCCGCCCCCGCCGCCCCCCCCGCCGCCGCCGTCGCCACTCGCAGCTTCACCAACGCGGCGCTCGCCATGCAAGCCAAGGCGATACTCGATGACTAACTTGTACACGCTACTCTTCTTCAGTTTGCTGCTCCTGCTATCGTATTCTCTACGGTTAATTTGCTCTTGTTACTCGCATTATATAAACAAAGTAACTAGGAGCTTGTTCGAGCTCCTGAGACAAACAAGAACTGTGTTCGTTGTTTGGCCCTACTTAGATAATATGGTAGATCATTTAAATCATAGAATAAGTATTAGATGCAAAACATTGATATTAAGTAGATCTCACTTCCAAGTTACATAACAAAATATGTTGCATTTATTTTTTAGTAATTTATTATGTTTAATCCTGAAATATTACGTGTAACCCAACAAGTGGGTTAATATACAATATAATAATACATTTAAGATGCCGCAATAGCTAAGGTAACTGGTACACATTGAGGTTTGGCGGAGATAATAATTCTGCAAGACTATAGCGTTGTTTGTTGTGTGTTCTAGGTGTGATGCACAAATGTATTTCACTGCCTACTGCTTAGTAAAATGTTTGTAAGTATAGTAACTGAAACTAGTCAAATTTTAGGCAATTATTTAAATTATTAATTAATTTATCAATGTAAAATGTAATGGAAGATATTATATATGTAGGTATTTAACAATTGACGATATATTTTTTTAGAATCATAACTTTAAGTACAGATAAGTATCACATCATATTCGGCCATAAATGATTCCTGATGTTCTAGTCATTATATAAATATGGATATGAAAATAATGTTGTTGAATTTCAAGTTTACAAATCGCAGATTAACCCTCGTGCATGTTTAGCTTCGCCTAGACCAAATACATCAGGTGTGGTGTTGTTTTAGTGAAATCGGTGAAGCTGTCCGTGGGCCCGGGCGGGCGGCCGCGGCTGTGGGTTCGCGGGCGCAGCTTCTACGCGGCGCACACGATGCGCTCGGGCGTGGTGCGCTGGCGCTGCACCATGGGCGGCTGCGGCTGCAAGGCCTACACGCAGGCGGGCGCGCTGCACAAGCTGGTGGGCGAGCACAACCACGCGGGCCGGCCCTCGCGCCGCAAGCCGCCCCCCGCGCCCGCCCCCGCCCCCGCCGCCGCGCCCCCCGCGCCGCTGCTGCCGCGCCTGCCCTCGCTCGACTTCGACAAGTTCGACCCCAGCGCCTGGATGGTCCGCTATTGAAACCTGGAAATGCGAAATAAAAAAAACAATACCATCAATTCTAGTCGTTCCTGAGATGAAATCTTACTTCCTACATGTCTGAATTTCGGATTTTTTTCTAGTCAATATATGGTTAGCAATTAAAATTAAGAAAAGTTTTAATTTTGTTACTTGTGATATGAAAGCTCATTAATGATCTCAAGTTGTTTATTTGTTAGTGATAGGTGCCAAATATTGTGATTGTGTTTAATGTACAAGTACAAGTATTCGCGTAAGTAGGTAAGGGTTTTCTAGTGACTTTGTATAATTATAATTATATATGTGTGTGATTCCAATGCTCCAAATTTGTAGAAAATACTTTCTAGTGTAAAAATATTGTATATCGTTCTACTTCGTAGAGTTGTTGTTAAGTACTTGCGAAATTATGTAATGCTATTATTTGTTACCTATATACTTTGTTGCTACTCCTTTAAAATTCTGATTTGGATTTATTTGTTCTTCCACGAACATGAAAAAAAAGGAATCTTTCTTATTTCAAATCCGTCTTCCAATATGTTTTTATTCAATGTATGAAAAAGATTTAAATGCGTTTTTGAAAATCATATGAAAATATATATCGTAATGAACACTTGCTCATCTATTGTTTGTTAATGTGCCAAATTTTAACGGATATTCCGATTTCTGCCAAAATTGTTATGAACTGTGTAGATCCTTTGTAATGCGAATAGGTACACAAAAATCTCCAGAAAAAACTGTCAATGTAGTAATGTGTATGTGCCGAATAAAGATTTTTTCTTCTGGGTGCCTTTTATTTACACCCTAATTTGAATAAAGAAGTACAGAAAAATGTTTTAGTTTTATTTACTATATCTTTTTAAAACGAAACTGTCATCAAATAGTAAGTAAAGTGTAAATCGAGTAAGTATAATTAAGTAAGAGTATTTCGAAATAAAATTACGTAATTTAGTATTAAGGGCAATTTATATTTTTCGTGCCGCTAACGTAACGTTGTGTTGCGCAGCTCGCTTCATCCGCGCGGGCAAGGGGCGGCTGCTGCTGCACCGCGGCTACACGTTCCGGCTGAAGAACAACCTGGCGCACGGCCGCAAGCAGTGGTACTGCTCCTCGCGGCTCACGTCGCGCTGCCTGGCCGACGTCAACACCGAGGGGCCCGAGGGCCACGAGCGCATCGTGCGCTCGCGGTACGCGCACAACCACGCGCCGCCCAACGTGCGGCGGTTCGCGGACGGGCGCTACGTGGTGCGCACGCCGCACCAGGCCGGGCACCGCGCGCCCGCCGCCTTCGACCCGCACCACCAGCTGCTGCAGCTGCAGCACGCGCTGGCGCTGTACGCCGCGTCCGCGCACGCCACGGCGTCGGCCAGCGCGGGCGCCGCCCCCCCCGCCGCCGCCGAGCACTCGCCGCCCCCCCTGCCGCCGCCCGCCGCCGCGCAGGCCAAGCCGCTGCTCGTCGACACGCCCTGCACCGAGGAGGACTAGCCGCGACGCACCACCACACCGAAACGATATCTACCTCAAACGAACGGACGGGACCGCGAGCCGGTCCCCTCCTGCTGATACGATTAAGCCATTATCTATTTCGAAACGAATTTACCCAGTAATTGAAACGATTATTCGATATTTATCTGTAGGTATGCCTATTGGCGGAAGAATTTAGAATAATTTATTTAGCATAATTAGAATTTGTAATTAGATTAAGGGGATAAGGTGTCGTTAGCATTGATGGCATTTGTTGGGTTAAATAATAATGGAAACTGAATGTTTGTAAAACCTCTGTTAAGGCAAGATTTGATGTTGTGGTTGTACTGAATGTTATGTACGCGACGAGGATGAGAACATAGCTGACAAGTTAACATGCTGGACGTCGCGTCGCTGCTGTACAATATGCTCACGCGGTCCCACTGATTGACTCGTTGCACCAACCAACATGTAGGCATCGCGGAATGTCAACATCAACTTCAGACAAGTTTCAAAGCACCAAGGTTTCGATGGAAAGTTGACGTATTCCATGATACATGTTTAATCGGAGCAATCGGGGGACCGTAAAATATCCGTATTGGTGTGGGTTTTTGTAGGAAAACAGTTAATTGTAAGAAATTTCTGCGTATGTTGTCATCACGTTTGAGTAAGCAAGCTAGATAGTTGGTAGTAATCCGGACAAGTTAGCGTTATCATTTGACTAGCTCAATAGTTTCGAGCGGTACCATCTTAGGAGGGAATGTAGCGCTGGGCGGATATTAGACGCATGATATCACAATAGAACCACAATATATGGAAGTTAGTGCCGCACATCCCAACATTATCCGATTCATTCGAAACACTTCTATTTGCGTTCTTCGTAATTTCGGAGAACAGGTATAGTTCTACGGCGTCGCGGCCGGCAGTGAAGTGTGAGGATGGTGTTGGGGCGAGCGGCCGAGGTGGCGTGGCCTCGAGGGACGCCAGCAGTCGTGCTGCGAGCGTGGACAGGCCGGCGGCAGCCGGCAAACGCGGTGGAGACTGGACGGAAACTCGCTTCGTCACTTAGCAATAAAATGATGATCCCACGACTGTACTTAGAGTTATTTATTTATTTTGAGAGATTTTACCTTTTACGCGTTTAATGATGTTGCTAATTATATACATTTAGTCGTCCGCCTGTTACGAATGTGACGCGGTTCACATTGAGCGTTGCAAATCACATCGGTACACGCGCTCGTACCAAGCGCCGGCACCCCGCTGTGCGCTTTTCATTAGAATTGTTTTATAAGTACTTAAGCTCAATCAACTACCTCTTCACTTTTTATACGGGTTTTACAAATTAGTTAAATTATACATTTTATACGTGAATTAATACTCAAAAGCTTTACTCGAGTAAGGTGTCGTAGGGTAAGCTTGGTAGCGTGTAAGTTAGGCTAGTGCGCGCGCGCCGGGCGGCTCGCCGCGCAGGGTCCGGCGCAGCGCTTCTTCATCTACCTCGTATGGAAACTCAACTACCTCTTTATACTTAGGTTTAATGTGTATTGAACGTTCTCTGTTGAACATTTTTACAGTAGAGGCCCCCGTTGCCTAAAGAATATTTTATTGATTGTTTTAATTAATGCTTTGTTGAAAGACGAATTAAATGTAAGACTATGGTACTATTTTAATGCCTAGATTTGATTTAAGTACAAATTTTTACTGAAGCATAATATTTTATTGTTATTATTTTTAAAGTATCTGTTTTTGGGGATTTAATTATGTAATAAGATATGTAATGACTGGCAGAATTGTAGAGACTTGATGAAGGAGTAGGTCGTTACACAGTCTAAGAGTACCCGTCGAGTGAGGAACATCAGGTATGAGCGTATTCACGTGGAGACTTCCTGACTATGACGATAACTATATACTTGTTCAATACTAACTACAGTTTTTTAATGTCTCTACAATACTGACGTCTAAAAAATGCTTAATTATTAGATTTTATGATAAGATATAGATTAATGATGAATTAATTGGACCTTAAGTCCTAACTTTTATTAAGTGCATGTCCTGATCATATAATAATCGTTGTTTCGTTGCACAACGTCAGGTCACAAGGAATTCGCGGAACCCCTAGAGAAACGGACGGTTTACATCGATCCAGTCTACTGATACCGTCACACTCACTTGATTTGATCCTACTGATCACTACAATCTTGTGATGATTAACTAATTACAAAAATTGAATCGTGTCGGTGTATTGGATCAATGTAAATGAGCTCCAACATGGCTAGTTAGGTAGTTTTGAATGCGTGTTCAACCTTTGCGCGATGACAATATATGTCAATTAAATAAGGTATACACTTTTGGGATAAATCTGAGAATGTAATGTAAATAGATACATACTGGTTTTAAAATTGCAACGTTTCTTCTTCTGCGCACTATGTTATAGATCGATTTTTGGTGGACTATAATTAAAATGTAAGTAACTGTATTTGCTCACGTTGTTAATTATGTCGAATCTCGTATGTATGAATGAATGTACGTATATTTTCTGTGTTGTGTACTTAGGCCTAAGATTTAGTGTGGGACTGTAGAGTGAATGCGAGCCGCTCCAGCGATCGCACAGCCCGAGTCCCACCTTCGACTTTGATGTAACCATCTACCTCATTTACTGTTAACTACTCGTAATTGATATGTCTTAAAGTAATTTTATTATAATCTACTTATTGTAATTGTAAGATTTCGGTTACTTTACGGGGTATGTTTTGTGAAATCATATTAAATTGTACTTATAACATATCGCGGGTTTCATTTCTGCTCCGCTAATTGTATCACACGATGTAACAGTTTTTGGTCCGCAGCTGTCTGACCGTGTCTTTTTTTGCAGGCACCATAATGTTCCTGAAGTCTCGGCGGCGCGGCAAGATCATAATGATGGTTAACACGTTCCCGTTCTGCGAGGAGTCCAAGCTGCGGGACAAGGTGATCTGGCGCTGCACGTCCAAGAAGACCAACTGCAAGGCGCGCATCCACATGATGGGCGCCAGCGTGGTGGCGGTGAAGGGCATGCACAACCACCCGCCCCGCGGCGCGCCCCCCGAAGCTCGGAAGGACCGCGCTGCCGCCACCTCCGTCCCTATCTTGCCGCCTCCCCCCCCGATCCTGCCGCCTCCGACCACACTGCCTACCATCACACACAAATAACTACTAAAACTGCCAAAAAAGTGCTGCGGACGATTAGCGTGCTGCGCCGCGTGTAGATGCAATGCAATGTGGCTGATATTTTGTTTAGAATAGATAATCACGCGCCGTCGGTTTTCCCTTGTCCTTTTTTGATCCTTATATAGTATTACTATTTATTTCGATAAAACCTTTGCAGCTAGAGTAGTAATAATGATTTTTTTCAAATCCTCGCTTGATATTCGGACATGTTTTATGACAAAGCTTTGTCAGCTGAAGTAGTTTTAAATAGAAAAATAAATAAATCCCTTAGATGATATTTAAAGTATTAGGTTTTGTAATTCCAGTATAGGTATTAATGTGATAAGAATTGCGTTCATTCCATATGAAATAGTTTCTTTGGCTCAACTTTAAAAAGGTTGTTAGTTCAAATGTTCTATATTTAGGTCGTTAAAACATGCAAAATTTGCAGATATGTATTTTGATATTATGAAGTAAAATCTTCCTGTTATAAAATGTATTGTGATAAGAAATACAAGATCATAATTATACTGTACTTATACTTAACTTTATACAATTTGTAATACATTATTATATACTAGTATTTTAGGACTATGAAGTGCCTTACCCGATCAATGATTGTCAATTATAGTTTGTTATAACAAACAAGTACTGAACATTCCTTGCTATTAAGTTAACATAGCTCAGCTTTAGATACTAAGTAGGTATTAGATATGTTTACATCTATGAAAAAACACTTTATAACTGTACTAAAAATAAAAACGAATATTTTAGTTTGATTTAATTTCCATATCTCCTCCTTTCCTCTCGTGTAAACGGTGTAATAAGAAGTTTGGCGACGGTGTACATTGAGTGGTGTTTTCAGAGGCGTTCTTCCTGCCGTCGCGCCAGGGCAAGTCGGTGCTGATCTTCAAGAGCAACAAGTTCTGGGTGAACAACCAGTACCGCGGCAAGCTGAACTGGGCGTGCCGCGACAAGGACCTGTCGGGCTGCATCTGCCGCGTGCAGACCACGCTGGAGGGCCGCTTCGTGCGCGTGAAGGGCTTCCACAACCACCCGCCCAACTTCACGCCAGACAACTTCTCGCTGTCCGCGCCCTCCAACCCCAAGAAGGACTGGCAGCAGAAACTCAAGGCAGAAGTACTCTAAATAATGTAATGAAATCAACCAGTTGGCTGTGGTACAGAAATCATTCCTGAATACTCGATTTGATCAATTTACTAAATTTTATGTAACCATACAACCATTGGAATCGTGAAGACTGAAAACAATCTTAATTTTATCGTGTTTCTTTTAATGATGTCATTGTTTTTACTTTACTTTTTTGTTTAGCATTAGTTTAATTTTATTTTAGTATGTAGTTCTATATTTTTTGTAGGTAGGTACTCCCACCTCTCCGTGACGTCTGTGATTAGGGTCATAAACAAACATGACGTGGTGATAGTTAAGTTTATTTTTAATTAGGGCGATAAGACTACATTTCAAGTGTTGGATGTAAACTATATTAATTTCAATACATTTTATTTTGATATTTGTAGTTTATTTTCGTTACAACCTCCTTCTAATTGTATTGTAGATGTTTGCTTAAAGACGTCGTCTCAAAATGTAGTTAGGCCTGTAAAATGTCATGCTTATTCTTTGAAGCCTCTGTAGAAATCTGAAAAACAACTTTATAGAGTATGTTAGCATACTACTTCTATGATTTAACTGGAAGTAGTAGATTATGTTTGGTTGTAGTGTACTGGTCGGTGTCGCGGCTGGGCAACCCGGTGCTGGTGGTGGGGGGGCAGCGGTTCCGGCGCGCGGGGGGGCGCGGGCGGCGCGCGGGCCGCGGGGGGCACGACACGTGGCTCTGCATCAAGTCGGACACGGGCTGCCGCTGCTACGTGGTGACGCGCCGCGACCGCATCGTGGCCATGGGGTACTCCCACCAGCACCACGTGCGCAAGCGCCTGCGACCTGGCTCCAGCCGCGGGGGAGCTGGCGGTCGAGGGAGAGGCAGGCCTGGCGGTAAACGACGAAAAATGGCCGCGACCACCGTGGTCGATCCTTTTGCAAACGCCGCCGATGGACTCCTCTTAGACCTAAATAATTGTATGACATAGTCACGTTTTTTTTGTATTTAGGGTAAAACACTCAACTGATGTGATTTCATTGAGATAATTTTTAAAATTGTGTTCCTTAAAACATTTGATGTTAGAAAACGTTTCATTTTCCGACCAAATATAATAAGAGAGTGGATTGAGAATTGTGTGGTATATAAATAAATATTTTTTTACTTAGGTTTTAAATTGTGCAATAATATTAAAAATATTAAGTACCTACCTAAGTAGGTTAATGAGGCGTATCCGAAATTTAAAATTTTGATAAAAACAAGTTGTTAACAATAAATTTATCTTTGATTTCCTAGTCTTATTTTAAGTTTCTTTTAAAAATAAAAGTTTATATTCCATAAAGAGTGTTTTGAATATGAACAGTCCTTTACGTAAGTGACTGCGGACATAGAATTGTTCTTACAGTGCGGTATCAGTTGCAGGGTCGACAGGCGCCGCCCCGCCGGAGTCTGCGCCGACGCTGGGGCTGCCGTTCCCGTTCCCGTGCTTCCCGGGGCAGTTCCGCTACTGCCTGAGCAAGCGCGGCAAGCCGGCCATCGAGGTGGGCGCGCACCGGTTCTGCTTCAACGGGCGCGCGGCCAGCGGCAAGGTGTGGTGGCGCTGCTCGCGCAACCCGCGCTGCCGCGCCGCCGTGCACACGTTCGGCCTGCGCGTCGTGCAGATGAACAGCGCGCACACGTGCGGCGTGCGCGCCACGCCCATGAAGCCCATGTTCTAACTACGCCCGCTGTCGTCTTCATAGCGAGATACCGCTCTTGGTGTAGGCATACTACGCTTTTTTCGAAAGCTTGTACTTTGTATGAAACTAACACTTTCATTTCTCGTTGTTGAGTGCAGGTACCACCATATTTCTATGCTCACATCAATGGCGTTATCGTAACTTAATTTATTCACCACCGGCTTTCGATAAGTTGTGAGATGTTGGCACAGTGCGTGATCTCAGTGTTTCAGAATGATCCAGGTCGGTAAGAATTGCCCCGTGCCTTTGTCGGTGGTGACTTCCCTTGTTTCGACTATCATTTCACGTAATTTTCGGTCTTCACGAGCCGATCTCATAGAGCTTTGAGAAGATATTCCTCGAACTATTGTTCGCAGATATACAGTCAAATAAATATTCGTATTTTTTAAATATATTAGATATTAGTCATTATACCTCTATAATTTTTACAAATATTATATCAAGCAAATGATGCGCTGTGTAAAAGTATACGATTATTATAATAATTAGTGATGTAGGTCGACCGCCAGCTACTGCAATGTTGTGCGTCATGTAGAGTCACCTGGTGGTGGTGGTTGTGACTGCTTGGTGGCTGGGCCGTGTTCTGTGATGTGCTCTCGGTTCTGCGAGGAAGCTGTTGTAACTATGCTTGCTGAACCAGCAGCAATGACAGACCACGGCCCCGTCTGACGTCTCGGTTCTGATCTTCCCTCGCTGCGGTCCTAGGTGTAGTTCATTGTACAAAGTGATAGTTTTCTTATGATACCCTAAGTATTTTTATATTACCAATATTATTTTGACATTATTTTTTTATAATTATATTAGTGTGTATAGTTGTTAACGCGGTGGAGTTTCGGTTGAGATGTGCAGGTTCTGTTGGCGACAAGTCTGTGTAAAGTAACGAGTCCAGTCAAATGATGTATACGAATTAGATTGTAAACAACTCGATTAGTTGGAAATTGTGCATTTATTCTCTAAATACTCATGTATACGTTTTAGATTTAAGCATTGTTTTAGTGAGATCTTTTACAAGTTCTATATTTACATTTTTGTTTGTAAGTTTTTTTAAGATTATATTTTTTTATACTTACGTACTTAAATTACCCATGTGATATATTAATGCATTTGAATGTTACGTTGGCTTCGGCTGCAGTTACTCAAAGAATTTACAATTTAATGTTAACCGACGCATAATTACCATATTTTATTTGCTTACCACTAAGTTTAGTGATGTTGAATACGATTTCTTTTTATATGTTAACCCTTTACAAGTATTATTCATGAAGTATTATTTTTGTCTGATAGTGCAGAGAGTATTATTTATATTTTATAGTGAGAAGTATTATGGAGCATAAAGGTAGTGTAAGCGGCAGATATCGCTCGAAGGATGTAAACGCTGTGTAGTGAGTACTGGTAGTGGAAATAATTACTTGTGAATAGGTACAAAGAACGATTATATTGTGCAGATGTCTAATATGCCTTTCATTACACCCAAAGTTTCACAACTCTTACAGAACGCTGAATAAGGATTTCAACAATGAGGTTTACAACGATGAAAGTCGAAGAAAAAGCTACGGGTGACCCACTAGAATTTAAAACTTAGGTAATCGGTGTAAGACCATCTAGATTTTCCTGTTTTGCTAGAAATAACGCATGTGTGTTAGTTGGCGGCGTGGGTGGCGGGCTAGTGACGGGTGTGTTGTTGTAGGCTGGTTCTACATCCGCTCGGCGCGCGGCGGGCTGCACCTGGTGGCGGGCGGGCACATCTTCTACGAGGACGGCGGCAGCCACCCGCGCCGCGTGACCTGGCGCTGCGCCCGCTCCTACCAGAAGGCGGAGCGCTGCCAGGTGGCGCTGTGCCTGCGCGACGGCCGCCTCGTGTACTTCCGCGGCGCGCACAACCACCCGCCCACCTACAGCGCGGCCAAGCACGAGTCGCGCCGCTTCCACGTCGACCCCCTGGGCAAGTACAAGATCGTGGCGGGCGGGGCGCCCGCGCCGGCGCCGTCGCTGCCGCCCCCGCTGCTGCTGTAGGCCTGGCGCGACCTCCTCGTGCGGGGGCTGATGCACCACAAGCATTGACCGCATCTGGAGCGTCGCACGTCGCTACTCTACAGTCACCGCTGGTATCTATGTAGCACACATTGCGGAAAACACATAAACATTAATATTTACTCCCTTTTGATGTAACTGCGTTACTATTCTATTAGAATCCACGTAATACGAGTACTGAACGCCGTTCATTTGACATAATTAGTCAACTTCCGATTCTTTGTACTAGATAACCAGTCACATGTATCTACATTATTTGTGAAATAATGGTTAATATCAATTATAATCGATAGTAAGTCAAAGTATAGGGGTCTTGACCAATTAACATGATCTCCCATGATCCCGAATAATTATATGTTTAGGTATAGGCTTATGACGCATGGTAGTAAGTAGGTATATAATGCGAATTTAATAAATATAGAAGACAAAAACAGAGCCAAATGTCAAAATGACGCTTTAGATATAGCCTTCGATTGCCTTACAGGCTGTATACCAATGTAAGTAAAGAACCAGAATGTTCGTTGTCTAAGAATTGTGAATGTGCAATATTCTCTTACCAAAATTTAGAATTTATGTATACAAAGTATATAGCTTTAATATATTACCTAGCGTAGCGGTCTTGTTGAAGCTTTTTTATATAAAATTCTATTTATTAACCGCGTTTAGTGGCGGTTCGACTGATAGACGAATACTCCAATATTATATTGATTTGTAGACGTAGTATTAACGTGTAACAGCTTATGAATATCAAATAACTATTTAATATATTGGACTAGTTTTGTAACTATATAGGGTGACATGTTTAGAGAGAAAATATTCCATTGATGTAGGTGTGCCATGATTTCTTATAGAATCTGGATAACTCATTATTTACAATGCGAGTAACGGTAGTATTAGTGTTGTAGACACTTCGGTAGATATATCTATTGGATAATTTATTAATTTAATTCATTAATCAATAGTAATTTTCTGATCTCATTATTGTAGCTTTATTTCTTTACAAATCTTATATACCTAATATAACTACTCATGTAAAGTAGATTGTTTTGTATTGTTGATTTATACTTTTAGTACCTACTTATTTAAATTATTATGTACATTTGATTTATGAAATACATGGTTATTGACAGCTTCAAATTGTGTTACTTACAAACTATCAACAGGTGAGTAATTAACTAACATACGCCCTGCTCTCATTTGTATTCTTATAAAAAGTCGTTTTAAAAAAGCAATAACACCTGTTACCTTGTAGGGCTTCTTATTTATGTGACGATTATTATTTCCTTTCTATATTCTCATAAATTTTAAGAATGATCTATTTTTGCGCTCCTTCTCGCTGAACCTTTACTTTTAAGCTAGTTTTGTCTGTATTTCCTTTGCAATAATTGAGTGTCGTGGTATAGTAAGTGTTGCTTGTGGTGCAGCACGGGGGGCGCGGGGCGCGCGGGTGCGGCTGCGCGGGCGCTGGTTCTCGCTGGACGCGCGCTACCGCGGCCGCCGGCGCTGGCGCTGCGCGCGCGGCTGCCCCGCCCGGCTCCACACCGCGGGGAGGCTGCTCGTGTTCTCCGACCTCAGGCACACCTGTCACAACACCAATCACACCATCTGAAATCAACAACAGTTTTAGTAGTTTTTATTGTATTTTTTAAGTTGTAAATGTGATATTTTTTAAGTATTTTGGTAATTCCCACCAGTTTGAAAAGTTGTAACTAGTTCCTAGTTTTTTAAGTGATTTTAAATATAGCATCCCTTTTAAATAAATCGTTTTTTACTTAATATTTTAGACCCTTATGCTTGATACATCATTAAAATTATGATTTTTACAGCAGTGTTTATTAATACCGAGCATGGATATCCAAAGTTGCTTTACGGTGGGTTTGTCTTTCGGCCTCACAATGCCTACCGAAGTAAGCCTCGGGTACTCTGGTACTGTCAGATGCGACGCAGTAAAAACTGTGGGGCTCATATCACTACCTTCCAGAATGAAATCATTGGAATCAACGATTGCCATCAACACTAAATAGTACATTTCAATACATAACGAGAAACTAGAAGAAACGACAAATTACTCAAGTGCTGATAAGGATCTGTCTACAAGATTTGGTCAAAATATAGCTTTACAGCTCTGTAGAGTTAAATATGGGTATGTGTACAAAGTAGTTGTATGTCTTGGCATCTGTTTTGTTTGGAATAAAGATTACTGAATAGTTCGTGGTCATTTACACGTTGTATGTTTGCCTAGTAGCGTTGCATAGTAGTAGTGGTAGCGTCGCCGAGACGCCGCTGTCTCATGCAGTCCTGTCTGCCGCAGAGCCGGCGGTGTACGTGCCCTCGCGCACGGGCAAGTCGCTGCTGCTGCACGACGGCTACACCTACTACCTGAAGAACCTGCAGGCGTTCGGCCGCAAGCAGTGGTACTGCTCGTCGCGCGACATGGCGGGCTGCCGCGCCGACGTCATCACGGCGCCCGCGCAAGCCGGCGCCGGCGATATTCTGTTCCTGGTGCGCGGGAGACACATACACGCGCCGCCCAACTATTACTTCACGCCCGATGGCAAGTATGTGAGGAAGAAAGATATCTATCATAGATACAGGTAGCCGGGGACGTAGGTAAATTGGAGCTACTTGGTTTTGCTGGTTTTTGTAAGTTTTTTAAAATGTTAGACTATTTTAGACGTTGCGTGCAATCATATTTTTTTAAGTGTAATTTATTTTTTCATTCGTATTTGCGTATAATTTTTAATAACTTTTTTATAGATCATCACAAATATAGTATTAATTATTTCTAATTATCACACCCGAATTATTTTAAATTATGATTTTTTTACATATTTTTGTTACAAACAAAACATTTCTTTTATATTGCTTTTATTGCTTTAAAATCACAAAAAGATTTATTTATATAGACAGATGTAGCTCCAAACTAAATGCTTAATACATAACCTTAGATGCTAAATATTCCTCCATTTGTAGGGATGCGTCTACTACCTGCAGTTAATTTTGCGAAATGTATAAAAAATTTACGTTATTGTTTTAAAGTTAATAATGCTTAGTTAGAATTTTATAAAATGAAATTATAACACTAAATGTGATCTTATGTTGATCTTGAAGTAAAGAGACTTATATTTTCTATATTCCTTTTTCATTTCAAACTGTCATTATTAGTTATAACCGATATTATTTTGGCCCTTCACGTTACGCCAATAATAAACGGTAAACATAAACAGAGCAGTAGGTCGTCGTCAAGGCGCCCCCCGCCCCCTCTTCAGTAACTACGCTGTAGTATTTGAGTTAGCGATTCTTAGAACCAGCTAAAATATTGCTTGTATTCGAAAGCGACATGAATTGCGCAGTTGTGACGGATCAATACCTACGCCTTACAAAGTTATGAAAGAAGAAACTTTGGCAGGGCTCGGTGGGGCGTGCCTATCTCCCGCTCCAGCCTAGTTTCGCCCTACATGCCCTAATTTCAGCCACGCAGCTCCGTTTTTACGTTAGGCATGCGTGAAACGGAACGTAGTGGCGCGGGTTTCTGAATGGCGCGCGAAAATAACTCGAATTGGGCGGGAATTCTGAACTGAGCTATATTTAGAATACGAATCTACGACGACGCCTACACACTACGGCGGCGTGCGTTGGGAGGTTGTTTTTATTGATATTGTATTATAGAGAACGTAGCAGAAGAAATTATAAGTACTTCCTGTTATGAAATGTTGCTAAGAGAGGTAGACAAACATGTTTTGATACATATTTCTGTAAGTTTCCAACGAATTATCTGTGTATGGTGGTTTCTGAGTTACACGTGGTTTCTTATACACTTTATTGTTTGTTTAGATTTAAATTTGAGGTTTAGTCTTATGAAATACTTATTTGTGTTTCAATATATAAAAAAAAATCGTATTTAGTGTTTGGAGTATAAACTTCAACTGCTGATCTTAGGTCTTTCCCATGGATTTATTTAGTGACCTATAGGTTACCTAGTAACTATGTTTTATAATTTTGCGTCGTTGCCAACTTATTAAGAACATAAAAACACTCCACTGTATCAACAACAAAATATTATCTACGCCTCTATAATTCAAAATGGGTATTCAAGTGTTTAGATATTACAGTCAAAATTCTACGCATCTTTGAATTGCAGTGCGAATATAGGCTTTAATGTGTGTTTGGTAAAGTTGATGTTTGAATGGTTGGTGCGAGAGGCTGAGCGGTGGTAGGTGGCGGGTAGTCATCCCACGGCTGGGACATGCGCCTAGTGATGGTGTAGGCTTGAACTTACCAATCGATAAAGCCCCAGAATCTCCTAGGAGACCCTCTCCCTCATACAAAACACCCAAAATATAACTTAACGCGCCATCATAGGGTCCCTTTTACATCTACAATGTGATAGACCTGTTTTTTATGTTTCATTTCGTAGGGCACCGGAGATGGAAGCTTTCGTTCGAGATGTGCTTATAGAAATTGTAATTTTTATTGATGTTTTTTTGGTCGTAAGCTCGTAGCGGTGCGTATTGAATAGGAGTCTTAATGTTGGGTTATTTTTTGGTTGATTTTGTTTCAAGTGTAGTAGTTGGGATCAGTAATATCTGTTGATGTAATTGAGCTATATTGGCGTCCTTTTCGTTGTAGTGGTGAGAGAGTGGGAGGTGCGTCGGTACCGCGTGGTGAGCCTGGTGGTGCAGCGGCGAGTGCAGGTGCGATGCACTCACGCGCAGTCCTGTGACGTCACCGACAACCGATGCCGATGTCTCTGTCTCTTGCACTCTACTCATTACCAACAGTATTATACTCGCACTGCATTTTAAATATCCTTAGTTTTACTACGTAGGGTCATTAGTAGATGAATTTTCGCAAAATATTGTAAGAATAACTTAAATCAGTAGCTGATATAACTTTCGAGCATTTTTAAATAAATTTATTATGTGAAGAAGGTATAAAGTACCTAATAGGATCGTAACGTCCGTCCAGATCAAATCAATTTCGTTGCTAAGAAAATATTTATATATTGATCAATACTGCATTACAGCTTGTGATAATATTGTAAGTAAAACAACAAATTTAATTTATGCTTATTACTGTAAATACAAAAATAAACTATTAACAAACTCCTAGTTCAAGGTGATTTTTTCCAACTTAAGGCGTAGTTGCTTACTAACCCTTATTATGTTGCTTTGTGGGTTCAATTGCTAATATTACATGTCTATATAGTAGTAGGTGATGGTAGATTTGCTACACAGATTGCCCCCGGTACGTGGCCTCGTCCCGGGGTAGCCGACTGCTGCTCTACATGGGGAACACCTACTTCATCAACTCCAAGAAGAAGTTCAAGTCCCGTCTGCTGTGGTACTGCTCGTCGAGGAAGTCGCGCAACTGCCACGCTTCCATCATGACCATGGACGACAGGATCCTAGGACTGCCGCCGGTGCACACTCATCCACCTAAAATATCCTCAAGCGGGATGCTGACAAAACCCGAAAGAATTGAATACTTGTTAAGTCCGGAAACATTATTACTTAGTACCTAATGACGTGTTAAATTCCACAGATACAGGGATATCTAAAAGTTTACATTTCAAGTATAAGTATAATCGGTTAGTGCCAATCATCATTTATTGTTTTTATCGGCGATGTTTCTCGCAGTTGGCTGAGATATTTTAATTAATTCCTTAACTGTTATTTAGCTAGTAAGAATTAGATTTAAAAGCTAGGAATCGTGCCAAATTCTGCGTTGTAGCAGTATTTAGATTATAGTTTGTTCTAGTCATGATTAATTAGTACTTTTTATGAATTAAGATGCCTATTGCATTATGATTTGTGTTTGAAGTAATTTATCCGTTTGTTACTGTTTTATAGTTTTTATAAAAAAATTGTCAAATGGAATTGTTGCCAAAATTACCCACATAACTGCCAAAAGACCGTTAATTGCCAGAAAACCTAAAATATATAGAAATCTAAAATGTTTAACATGTTTCATTTAAAATCTGTCAACGAATAGCTTATTCCCGGGTCTCTACCTGGACGTTCCCAGAATAGAGAAAAAAACTTTACATCTAGACATCCTGCCTTTAAATGCTCTTACAATTTAAAACCTTTTTTTTTGTCTGCGCGTCTATTTCAATGTTCTAGCTAGGGTCTCTAGCAGGTAAGCGGTCGCATTCGAACGAATACTATATTTTGGGGTGCGTTCCGTTCGGATAGACAGCTAAAAGTGGTTTTTTGTCTGGCTAGCTCGCCCTACAGTATTATTATCCCTAAGGAATGTAGATAAAGGCAGGGAGCGAGCCCGGATGAGTACCAGGTGTGTACCTAGCTACCTACTCTACTATTCATGGGAACAAAATGGCTGCCTAGCGCAGTGTAATTATACGTTTTAGAGATCATTCGATGTTAACTAATTTGGTTGTTTGTACTTTGGCTACGGGGTTACGAAGTTATGTATAGTGTTGTATGCTAATGAATTAGAGATCTTATTAAATCTTGCATATTGTTGTAATTTCAAGACTTAGGTTATATTTTTGTTAATAAATTATACACTGTAATGTAAGCTACTTCTTGTATCTAATACTGATTGAAGTCAACCTTGTTAATTATTAAACAGGTGTTCTGTGCCTCAGTACCTTCGTGAACCAGGCCGCAGCCTCGAGTTAGCTTTCTCGGTTATAAATAAATTCCGTATATTAACGTATTGGGCAGGTGAACCATCGGACCTACTGTATGTACCTATATTGAGAACCGTTACGGTGAACGCACTATTTAGGTTCGGCAGTTTAGTAGGTGCTGCAGCCTACGAAGTCAATGACATAAAATTAGATGCCTCGTTCTTCTAACTAGGTACCTACTTCTCGCTTTAGTATAGTTGATGTAACAAAATTTGGGTTTAAATTTAAAATATTTCCACTTGTTTCTTTGCCGTTAAGCCACGAAGTTAGATTTCTTCATCGTAGGTAAATAAGTAAATTATAGAGTAGATGCGTTGGTTCCACTGTGATGGGCCTAAGATATTCTTACGTAGGACAACACTTGTGGGTGTTATCGTGTCTAGGAAACATTATCAAAAATATTTAATTGTTGTATGACGTCAATAGATAAATATCTATCTGGGCACCTATCTACTATATTTTTTTATAATAAACCTATCAAACTCAAATTGTGCCTACATTGCTATCTATAATAGGTCAAGTTTATGTGTACCGTGAACAAGAATCCACATTCATTACCAAATAAAAACCGCTTATTACATACTTATATAAGATCATATGATAAGGAAGGGAAAATGCTGACCACTTATATCTAAATTTAATATATCAACTTCATATGAATGATATAAATAAAATAAAAATATTCTGTAGGCTTACAATTTCACCCTCTGTAACTTAATTATCTATGGATTATATTCAGGATACCGCTAACCAAATGGATAGATCTAGCACGTGTTACTAATCCAAACCTGCCTAGCTAGAGTCAATGAATCCAGCAAGTACTCATCAAGAACTGGGCTTTCCCACCTCTCGCTTTTATAAAACTAAGTTATTACTTAAGACCCAAAACTTCTTGAGTTAAGAACTCGTCCGGTCAAATCGGATTACCTAAATTGTAGGCCTGAGTACCAAATTATTATCGGTTGTTGGTACTTAGGAATGCTATCTCGAGGAAGGGCCATCCAATCTGTTATATTGACCACGTGGCTTTTTGATGACGTCACTTTCAACTAGGTATTTTGCGCTGAAAAGATTTAGAATTAGGAACGACTAGTTCACTGCCAAGTGTAACAAACGTTATCGTAATAGATAATTAGGTACTATGATTGATTAGCAATGAATTTACTGTAAGTACACGTTATACTGACACGCCCAAATATATAAAAAAAACCATACCTACCGGTTGTTTAATTAAGCCAAAGGTATTAAATTTGGTTTTAATTATTATTATATCTACTTAAGGGCAAGAAAAACGAAGCCAGTTTACGTGATTTTTTAAATACCTACTTATTTATAGTTGCTCTTTGCCACATTAAATTATGTAAATTTCTAATATCACTGAGTTACTAACTGTAAAGAATAAAAATTTAGTTTAAGAAGCATTATTACGCTTGACATCAAAGCAATTCGATGAAGCCCAATACTACAATAAGTATTAATTTGTTAACTACATCCTATGGTCGTAAATAGATAGGTGAGGTACCTACAGACGTAGATAACACGAATGAAGCATGCTTGAATCAACCGCTTCGGTTATTAATAGCAGTTGATAACGCTAGTTCGGAATTGTATTCCTTATTTATGGGTCGGTGACATTTCGGACCAAAAAAACTCGGACACCTTCGCAAATGTATGGAAAAAAATAATATTAAAATTGAAAATCCATACATTGGCGAAGGTGTCCGAGTTTTTTTGGTCCGAAATGTCACCGACCCTTATTTATACGCAACTACGATTTAGAGGAGAATAACACGTAGGGTTTTAAATGACCCTATGACGTCATCCTTTATTTCTGTTACGAACGAATATAGATTAGGTTTCTAATAGAGTTTCATTTCGCACATCATAACGGTTGCAGCAATTCACTTTTGTAATCTAGAAGGTAGTAAGAAAGTTAACCTAGGGGACTTGTGCAGTATCATCAACTTCACTTTAGGAACATTTTATAAACGCGGACTGAGCTGGAATGTAGGTACCGCGATCTGCCGGCAATGTTGGAACTAAGGTTATTGCGTTGTAACGGTGACGTACCATCTAGTTGGCGACTGATAAAAGTGCTCATAGATGGCGCTACGAGTCTCAAACGACTCATTTGGTGTGGGAGTTATTTCCGCTATAACAGAAGGAAACAGCCTGGTCTTAACATATTTTGTTTGTAGACATCGAGCTAAAGCAAAACTTTTGTATAATATTCCTTCTTATTAATCGACTACTTGCAATGAGTTGTGGATTTTGCATCACATGTAAGGTACCTACCCAACAGACCAATCTGTGGTTGATGAGGATACATACAATCCATCTCGCATTTCGATAACGTTCTTCGTAAGAACTGTGGTGGCTGGGACGTAAATAGGTGGTGGGACATAAAAATAAATAACCTTATAACAATATAATTTCATAATAATTTTGAGCGTTAAATCAAGATCGTTCAAAATTTGATAGGATTTTAACAAATTTTGTTATTATTTCTTATTCACTTATAATTTACATTAATGTGTATTTATAGAATATTATAATTTAACTCTACTACAAACGTCTGTAAATAAACCGATAGGTGGCGCTACTAGTACCTTACCTTAAATAATTGAGTAAAATTCTGAGTTGGTGTTTCTTTTCAGTTTATTATTTTATAAAGTTTTATTATCAACATTTGTTACAGATATTATTCACCTGGCTACAACCTGCAGGACAAGACTATTTTCGTTTCATGATATGGAAATTGCTCTTCATCACTTTTCTGGAGACTGATGCTATGCGAAGAAGTCAATCTAAAACTGTTCATTTTAATAAGAACTTTCAAGATACTGCCATATTTTATTAGATTTTATATTGTATTTGTGATTTGCCATATTGTATTTGTGATCTAGTCTTGATTTAGGAAAGTAGAGTGTAGCTAATATTAATCGTTGAGTAAGGTGCCTCTACCTTTGTAAGTGCAGCCTTTTAATGGACAATACAATCAATGTAGATAGATGATTTTTGATCAATAAATATTTTGGTTTTGAAATTGTATGTTCCTTTTATTTATAATTTTAACTCAAGACTCAGATATCTATTGTAGGGTAGATATCATGTAGGGTTTCTTTCCGGTTAAAATTGGCTGATTACCTGGGAACGTCATACGTAATAAAGTGTGATGACCATTCGTCGAATCTGGAAGTCCCATAACTATCTACGTTTAACGAAATTCATAATAAACCCTTATATAACAGATACTTATAGCCTTTAAAGTTATAAATATCCGTTACCCCGTGAACCTACTAAATTTTGATCCTGGTACGTATATTATTGCAAAATAGTATTCCTGGCGTATTAAGGGTTAACATATTTTATTTAATATTTATTCGATTTAATAATTTTAGATTAAGTGATCAAAGCTTGTACCATCTGCTAACAATCGTCTTTCTCACAATGTATATTTTCTTCCAGACGTCCAATTCATCCCGACGGAGCGCGGCAAGTACATCCTGGTGCTCGAGGGGTACACGTACTCGCAGGTGGGGGGCCGCTTCTTCTACTGCTCGTCGAAGCACACGGGCTGCAAGGCGCGCGTGCGCGTGGCGGCGGGGCGGCTGCTGGCGGCGGGCGCGCAGCACAACCACGCGCCGCCGCGGCACGCGCGCTGCGGCAACGGCGCCTTCGTGCAGCTGCGCCCGCGCACCGACCACCCCGACCTACCCGCCTTTACTTCACCGACAGCAGCTTTATTACCGTCGCTCGTCTCCTCGCCCCAGGCCACAGCCATGGCGCTACAGGCACTCAACTTCGCACGAATCATCCCTAAGATGGACCTCTGGAATCAACTTGGACAGTCAGACAGAAATCCGGAGCAAAAGAAGGAGTAGCAATGCAATTTTGGTTTGTTGAAAGCATATCACGATTTATTCTTAAGACACTATTGTGACTATAAGTTAGGTAGGTACTTACTATTATTTTAATTAGGAGGTAGAAGTAGTTCTTGGAAGGTTATTGTGGGTGACGACAACTTAGCTATGCGACATAAGAAGAGATAATGCTTCAGATATTTAAATAAGTATAATTTTCGTCGCAATTTTTGTCAGTCACCTTCAACGAATAAATAGGTTATGAAATTTAGCGTCTGCTTGCTGATCTCGATACTTTACCGTCGACCCGTAGCTGCCAAATGTACCTCATCTGAAGTTTGTAATGCATAATTCATTAAAGTGTATGCATTACAATCTTCAAAAGTGAATAAAACTGTCATGCAAGATAAGGCCAATTGTAAGAATATAACTTTAAAGTCTATTTCTGAAATGTGTAAATAAATAATACAAAAATATAGAATTTGATGAAGGTAGCTACGGGTTGAAATTGTTTAAAATTCTAAATTTTAAGCCAAGTTGTTTGTATTAAGCATCACAGTGATATCTCAAACGATACGTAATTCGGTGATATTTTATATTATGAGCCTTATATTTATTAAGTAGTATTTAAAGTTGATATTTTATCTTTATTAATTATTTTGTTATAAGTTGAATACGTAAACTATTATAAATCAATAAACTTTTATTATATTACTGCCTCTTTCACTCCATTCAATATAACTATATATTTTTCTTGTATTCTTATTTTTTTTCTGTTAAGTTTATAATCCTTTCCGGATGCTATTCAGAAGTCAAGAATTTAAATAGTTTTCAAGTGTTTTCAAAAATCTTGCGGGAAATCATGTTTAATTCTAAGTATCCAACTCTATACAGGGCGTCCCAAGACAACGGTACTTACCTTAAATATCGTAGATAGGATATTTTGCTGAAAGAAGACTTTATTTTATTTTTTAACTTAGTAATTCTGCATTTAAATAATTTCTAAAAATTACTTGTTTCGTCTGGGAATCGAACCCACTTAAATATGAAAAAAAAAACACCCCTATGTTTATGATGTCAATCGAAATAATAGACAAAAAGTAATAATTCTTCTTAAGTAACATAGTATCTTAAAGAAAGGAACAACGTGAAGTTAATCATTTTAATCAAATTAAAAACATACGTGAAACTGCCGAAGTAAATTAAGTTTTTTTGTGAATTAATTAAGTAAATGCTAAAAATGAGATCCCTCTTGTCTTACGCAAATCTCCAAACTTTTAATAAGTCCGCTGCCTGTAGATTTTCTTATCATATTATGGTGAATACTCGATATGATATGGCTTAATGTATGGAATGACAATATCACAATTTTTCGAACGTCGTCGTCTACAATAAATAATTTTCCTGAAATTTGTAAAAATCCTTTGTTCCTTTTTTTTATATAAAATAGGTAGCAAACGAGCATGCGGGTCACCTGATGGTAAGTGATCACTGCCGCCCATGACTATGCACTGTGTTGCTGACCTTTGTGAAAATTGGGCACCGGGTACCGCACTCACCGAACGAAACGCAGGAACATCGTCCCTACTTCACGTCGGTTTTCTGTGCGACGGTGGTTTTTCACCGGTCGAGTCAGCCCAGTAATCGCTGCAGACAGAGCCTACAGCTAGACTCTACCACTGCTAAAAATGTATTTTAAGATACTATGTTACGTAAGAAGAAATATTACTTTTTGTCTATTCATTCGATTGGCATCATAAAAATAGGGGTGATTTTTTTTTTCATATTTAAGTGGGTTCGATTCCCAGATGAAGCCAGTAATTTTTAGAAATTCTTTTAATGCAGAATTACTAAGTTTAAGAAATAAAATAAAGTACTTTCCCTTGATGTACCGTAATCTTGGTACGCTCTGTATATAAACAAATTTAATAATCATAAATTTTTTTTTTTTCAAAAATTTTTTTTTTTTAATTTGTCAAGAAAGGTTTATTTTTCGTATTCCATTGTACCCTTAAGAACTAATAAATATACATGAAAGTCATCACAATGATGATTAAATTGAATTTAAGTTTGCAATGAAACATATTTAAAAACTTATAACGAAAATGCGATTCTTTTTTAAGGATTGCATTTACTTTTGCTGTGTCATATCTTTAGCTCAGCGTAAAACATTTGTATAAACTTACGTTTAACGACAATGAAACATATTAAATACCTAATAGAGCGACTGGATAAGAACTCCAATCGAGAGGTTTAATCATTTCCCTAAATAGGTGGCGATCAATAATAAAATAAATAAATTTCTAGACTAGCACACCAAATGTGTGGCCCTAAACTAAGCAGAGCTCGTACAATAGGTACCACACAATGGACTAGGGGAGAGCCTAGTTACACCCAGACACGATCCAATATCGAAAAACCATTTTTACGAAATTGGCCCGACCCGGGTATCGAACCCGGAACCATCCGCTTAGCAGTCCGGTATATACCGGGTGGCTCATTCAAAGCGGTCAGTATGGGAAAGTCTGAAACTATAAGACATACGAAGATTTGTTCTTAGGAACCATGACACCGATTTTTCTAAAAAGAAAAACTGCATTCATACATTTGAAAAAAAAAATGTACCCATCTAGGGACTCGAACCCAGTCGTGTTGAACTTTGTATTGGAAAAATGGTGGTCACTTCGAACATCTACTAAAATAAATTATTTTTTTGTGAAAACAATGCATTTTATTCATTTAAGTTAAGACATCATGTTTCATAGAGCCATTTACAGCTTAAGACCTACACAATCGATATTTAAATAGAAAAGTGCAAGTTTATAAAAAAAAATATTTTATTAAAAACAACCGGGTTCGATTCCCTAGCTGGGTACAGCTTTTTTTTCAAATGTATGAATGCAGTTTTTCTTTTTATCAAAATCGGTGACATGGTTCCTAAGAACAAATCTTCGTATGTCTTATAGTTTCAGACTTTCCCATACTGACCGCTTTGAATGAGCCACCCTGTATACCGCGGCACCACAGCGGTCGTCATCAAAGAATATGATCACCACAGCACATACGAGAAGTTGATCGGGTGTGCGTTATTTTCTTTATCTTTATTGGGATTAAGATAAATGTGAGAGAGAAGTGGCTTGGTTTGTACCAAAGGATGCAATAGGTCGTTTTTTTTGTCGCAAAGACTAGAGCACCTGCTACCATTTGTCAAATAAATGCTAAATAAAGAAAAAGCAGCTTCTTTTGCGGAAATATTATTAAGGTAGAGCTAGCTCTATATTAATACCTGGTACAGTAGGTATCTGGACCGTTTTTTAAACAACATGTCCATTTATTTTCCTGAAATACATATTAATCAGATCACCTTTTTCAATTCTAGGCATTTAGGATTCATAATAATTCGAAAATTTCTTTAAAATATTTACTAAACTATCGTGTCTGGGTGTAACTAGGTTCTCCCCTAGTCCATTATGTGGTACCTATAACACAAGTGCTTACTGCAACTTACTTTAGGACCACATAATTGGTGTGTTAGTCTGGAGATTTATAAAAATTTACACCCATCAACGTATCTCGTTCAAGGTATATACGTAAGGCTAGAGCGGACCAGCCGGGGCGGTGTGATCCTGTGCATCGGGCAGCACCGCTTCAAGCGGCAGATGGAGCTGGGCGCGCGGCGGCGCTGGGTGTGCAGCAAGGTGCACCACGGCTGCACCAGCAGTGTGCTCACCTACAAGGATCAGGTCTTGAAGTATAAGGAACAGCATAATCATTGACTTATTCAATGTACCTATATATTGTTAGCGGTAAAACAAAAGTAATCGGTAACTGGACATCCCTAGCATACGATGGACATCACTGGTTGGCGTCACTGCCGTTGGGCGCGGATTTGGAATGAATCTAATGGCGGCTACATGTTGTATTTTCTACTAATTCATATTAATTAAAGAGATGTTTAATCTAAAGCCCAATAAATATTGTTACTTTATAATATTATGTAGAGCAAAGTTTGGTTGTTGATTGAATTTATAGTTTTATATTTGAATAAATTCGCCTAGATGTGATGTGCTGTCAAAAATGTGTTTTTTTTTTACGTTTGAGTGTTTAAATACATTACATCGCTATTTGGTTGTCCTTTATATTCACGGATAGTACCTAGTACTCGTTTTCAAATATGTTTTCTAACATGAATAAAATGGATTATATTGCCTTCTTTATCCTCATCCTAATTTATACCTTTACAAACTTTCTTTATTTTTATTTAACACTTCAAGTTCGTCAAATAGCTCGTGTAGATCTATTGTTGGCACCTAAGCTGTACGCTTCACTGTAAACTCTTAATATTTGAGATGACCAGTCACAATATTATTGGTTCATCAGTCGCCGTCTGCAAAATCTATAAAATCTCTTTTACCATTTTTACAAATGCGATAAAGAATCCGACGAGGCATATCATAGTTGGTAACAACAGGTGCCACAAGCACCAGTTGCGCTGGCGCTGCGTTAACATGATCAAGGGCTGTCCTTGATTAATAATACTAATACTAAAACAATAATAACGATTAATATGAATTTGTTTGACTATAAATTTATTGTTATATTATTAACACATCAAAAAATTGATGTTGTTCCAGGTATAAGGCTAGAGAAGACCAAGAACGGAGGAGTCCACCTGTGCATCGGGCAGCACCGCTTCAAGAGGAATACAGAGAAGGGCCCTCGGCGGCGCTGGGTGTGCAACCAGATCCACAAGGGCTGCACCAGCGTGGTATTCACCTACTTTGACGAAGTCATCAAGTATAGGGAACAGCATAATCATTGATTTATTTAATGTATTTACGGGGAGCTTGGGTTGGTGTGAAGTGTCTTTATTGAAATTTTGGTTCTATGTTTAAATAAACTCGCTAAGATAAGTAATAAGTAATATTTTAAGGTAAATTGATTTTTTTAAAGTGTCTTTTTCTATTTTATATTTTCAACAGTCCTTTATTCTTTTCACGGATAGTAATTAGTCTGACGGAAAATATTTGTTTTAATACATGGATGTGTAGATTGTATCGCCTCTTTTTCAGCCCCATCCTAACTTGTCTCTTTATTTTTTATTTTTATACCGTTTAATACATAATGCAAGCATGATCGAAAACTTATGTTATATTACCAAATTACCTTTAGATTTCGTGTTGGCGCCAAAGCCGATCTCTTCACTCTAAATCCTTATTGTGGAGATGTCTTTTCTTTTTTTGTTTTCATCAACCGCCGTCTACAATATCTAGTAGATCTCTTTTACCATTAAAAACCGCCTTTCAGCATTTAAATCAACAAATAAAGAATCCAATAAGTGTCATTTATTCTATTCACGAATAGTAACTTGTCTGATAGAAAGTACTTACTTGTTTTAAAATTTAATTACTTACCTTAGGAAGTCTTTTATAGGAATTGTCTCGTTTGAGAGCTCGGTGGCCCATTGCGATCACGTCTATCAAATCGATAGTCGAGGTAAAGAAACGTAGGTCGCGGTCAGTCCAAGGGCGGGTGACCGCTAGTGGCATTATATCCCGGGTTTCTCCGTGCTTCGGAAGGCACGTTAAGCCGTTGGTCCCGGAAACTATTCCACCTCGTACTCGTCAAGACCAGTCAGGTGCCTATTAGGTAGGCGGCTTGAAGAATGCAGACAGTAGGGTGGCCACTACCCTACAGGAATCACGTCAGCGGACCTAAAAAAAAGGCGGTTCCCAAAAACTCTGACACAAGATGAATATGTGCTGCAAATTCATCTTGTGTCAGAGTTTTTGGGAACCGCCTTTTTTATATTCATCACACGAAAAAATAAAAAGCCGCTTTTTCATCATCCTAAATTATCTTTATACAAACTGAATGAATTAAGCAAGTATAATCGAAAATTTATGAAAATTCTCCCAATAGCCCGTTTAATCCTGTTCGCACCTAAACCGTTCATTTCACTGTAAAACCTTTAATATTCGAAATGACTAGTCTCTACATTATTAGACCTCTCTAACCTTTGGAAACCGTCTTTCAGCGTTTTACACAACGAATGCGATAAAGAATCCAAAGAGGTATCTCATGTTTGGTAACAACAGGTTCCGCAAGCACCAGGTGGAGGGCGACAAGGTGCGCTGGCGCTGCGTCAACAAGATCAAGGGCTGTCCCGTGTTCGTCATCACCAGGAATGATTTCATCGTCAAGGTTGCCCACCAACACAACCATAGGAACCCTTTTTAAAGATCCCCTCAATATGTTATAAGTAAGGCGCGTAACAGAATCGATAAATGTTTACTTCTCATGTTTACTTTCTCGTCATCACCAAGAATGATTGCATCGTCAAGGTTGCCCACCAACACAACCATAGGAACCCTTTTTAAAGATCACCTCTATGTGTTATAAGTAAGGAGTGTTACAGAATCGATAAATGTTTACTTCTGTAGAAGTTATGCATCTAGTCAATTAAAGTAGCTTTTGGACTGTTTAATTAAATCAAATGAACGATGTATATGATACTGTTTTTTATATTTTTATTCGTGTGCAGTAATCGCATTGAAGAACATGTTGTTGGATTTTCTAATAAAAGTTATGTCGATTATTTTATTTGACACTTTCCTCTAACCTTTTAGTTAAATGACGATATTAAAGTCACTTTCTCTCCTCTTTATTTAATTGGATATTTTTATTCTTTCAGACCTCCAGTTTCTGTTCATAAAAAATCGACATGGAAAGCTCGGGATCCAGATAGGAAAGTACAGATTCAATAAATATTCTGGGTCCCATGGGCCCAAGAAGCGGTGGATTTGCTGCCAATACTATAAGTACTGCAGGGCACAGGTCATTACTGTTGACCAAACTATTGTTCGTATGAACAATAAGCATAACCACGATTGAATTTTTCTTGACTACTGTATGAATACTCAATATCATCATAAGTTTCGGTTTAAATACTGTTCTATGTGTATTGTGGGTAGGTTGCGTAGCCAAATTAGTATGCATTCAGCCAGCGTGTTTGCTTGACGTACCCCCTTCATTCCACGATCTAACAAATACATTGGTGTTTTATGCAAAATTAGTTTTATTTGTCAATAATATCGTATTGTTAACTTAAGTAACGTTTAGCCTTTTAGAATTAGAACAGCTTACAGTAGTTCTAGTAGCTGCTAGAATCCATCTGCCTCAAAACTCCCTAATCGATCGCCTGTATTACAGTGCAGTTCGTGGTGAACAAGCTGGGCCGTCGCGTGGCCCTGGTGGGCGGGTACACGTTTTACAGCGACCTGCGAACGCCGGTCACCACGCAGGCGTGGCGGTGCACCCGCGGCCACCCCTGCCGCGCGCGCTTCGTGGCCGACGACCAAGGCAACTTCCTCAGGGTCACCACGCTGGTACACAACCACCGACGGCCGGACATGACGGTGCATAATGGAACCATTTATAAGCACAGGAAGAAAATGCAGCTGAAGATATCCAAGATCCTGCAGTGCGATATTGAAGTGTTTAAAGAAGAGAAAGCCGAAAGCGATGAATCGTTTCATGAAACCGTATAATTTTAATGTTTTTTATTATTTAACGTTGAAATCTGAAATAGTTTTAGATTTTGTTTGTTTTTCTAGTTAGGTACTTATCATTTTGGGTAACGAGACGATATATTTTTTGAAGTATTTTTGAGATAATATTTTTTAAGTTGCCATTTAAATTAAGTATAAAAAGAAGTATTAGATTAGATTAATGTTACGTTTTTATTTTATGAAAACCTTGTTCTATTTGTGAATGTGTAATAAATCTTTTAAAACTTTTTTTTTATATCAATAAACAAGTTACTATTAAAGAAATTCTGATTAAATATTGCATGCCTATAAATAAAAACAGGTTTCTTTTAAAGTCCACTAAAACCCTTATAACCAACCTGCATTGGACGAAAATAGGTATTCGGGAGCTTTTCCTTTCATTTTCATATAAAGTTTTTGGTGCAACCGGTTATTAACATAAACAATATACAGATCTATTTCCATTCCAGTACAATTCGTGCAGTCTAAGAAAAAAGGCTATACTCTGCTGAAGGTCGATGACCGTACTTTCTGCTGCAGGGCCAGAAAAGGAAGCAAGAAACGATGGTACTGCTCCACCCACAAGTCTAAGGGGTGCAAAGCTTTCGTCATCACATATGAAGACCAGATTATATCGTGTAACAACGACCATACGCATTGACTTTGAAAAGTTTTCAGCTTCTACTAAAGATTTATAATATAGTAAAACATAATATAATAATTAGTTTTATTTCGAAAACAATTGTTACATTACATATATTTTAATTGAGACATTCTTTTAGGATGGAAATACCCATATCAGGAGAACCTCTCTATCATATTATCTATATTATCTTACCTTGCTTATATTAAAATTTTAAAGTTACTTTAGTTCATACCTAGAGTAACTTACAAGCCTATTCAAATTAAGGATAATCGTTGAGATTATTTTTATATTTAATGAATCAGAACATAAAGCATGCGGAGCTGCGGGCAAAGAACTAGTTTAGTATTTTTTAATGTCAATTTTTTTTGTTTGCTTCTCAACATTCATGTTAATTTACACTAGTAGGTACAGTAGCTTAATTAAAAGGAGGTTATATAAATTTGTTAAAAAAAAAAAACGTAAAATAAATGCTGAAAAGGAAATGTTTTTCTTATGTTGACAATTTTTTTCCATTTCACCTATGAAATTGGTGGATTATTCTATTTCATCATCATATTGCAACTTAATGACTTGCAATATATATTTCTAGCGCCACAATTCATTCAGTCAAAGAAAGGGCGACATTTGGTAAAATTAGACCAATATACGTTTTATTGCGCCAAGATCAACGGCAGGAAGAAACGGTGGAGGTGTTCGACACATTCGCCTAGGGGATGTAGAGCCTCTTTTATAACACTTGAAGACGAGATTGTTAAACTCAATAACGTACATAACCATTAAGTTGCGTGAAAATTGCTAGTCCAAAGACGCTAAGTACAAACTGTGAGTGTAAAATGAAATAATTTTTGACAAAAAAATTGTGTCTTTCATTTTTTCAATTTAATATCACGCTAAGTGCAAGCTGACATGCTAAGAGCAGACTGAATATGAACATGAATTATTTATATTTTAGCGCTACAGTTTATTCAATCGAAAAGAGGAAACACTCTGATAAAACTAGGACATTACACTTTTAGCTGCAAAAAAAGGGACAACAACAAGAAACGTTGGAGGTGTTCAACTCACAACTCTAAAGGATGCAACGCATTTCTTGTGACATATGAAGATGTGATTTTTAAATGCCACAACGTACATAACCATTAATTTACTTAATTAAAGCCCATACCAGTAAATCGTAGAAGCATAAGGAAAATAAATTTAAGATGCGTATTTTTTGTGTCTTTGTGTATATTATGTGTAACAACCTCTATTATTGGACTTTTTACAATATATCAGTAATTGATCGTAATAAATATTAAATTTTTTATTCAAGCACCGCAGTTCGTTCAGTCGCAGAAAGGCAGAACTCTGTTAAAACTTGGCCACTACACTTTCTACTGCGTCAACGACAGAAACAACAAGAAACGATGGAGATGTTCTACCCACACGTCGCGCGGTTGCAATGCGTTTGTTGCGACATATAAAGATGAGATATTTAAAGCCCACAACGAACATACACATTGACTTGCCCAGTAATAGCGAGGCCTAAGTCGCAATTTGTAAACTCATTTATTATAAGTAAAAATAATAAACTAGTTTTTAAAGGAATGTTGTGATTTTGTCTTAACGATGATTCTTTTGGTAAGTCACAAAGGTCTTTTTTTGGAAAAAACAACATTCTCATAGATGGACTTATTAATTCACAGTGTACAAATATGTAACGTAAACCAATAAAATCTAAAACAAAATATTATTTATACGAAAATACTTTTAACTCACGGGTTTTTTTTAATTTTAGTACCGCAGTATGTCGTATCGAAAAGAGGAAAAACTCTGCTTAAACTTGACCATTATACTTTTTACTGCGAATACGACAAAAACAACAAGAAACGTTGGAGGTGTTCAACACACAACTCTAAAGGATGCACCGCATTACTTGTGACATATGAAGATGAGATTTTTAAATGCCACAACGTACATAACCATTGACTTTGTTGATTAATTAATTTTATAATAATTGATTGGCAATTAGTTAAACCATTTTGTAAAAATTTTAATACAATATAGTTCTATTCACAGAAATGGTGTCTTATTGTCGATATTATTGCTTTTGACGGAGACCAAACATAACTTACAAAATAAGCTCTAAATTGTAACTTTTTTTTTATTTATTTTAGCGCCACAGTTCGTTCTGTCGAGGAAAGGGAAACCACTGCTAAAGCTAGATGATTACACCTACTACTGCGATAATAACAAAGGCAACAAGATACGCTGGAGGTGCTCAACACACATACATAAAGGGTGTAGAGCCTTTGTCGTGACGTATGATAATGAGATTGTACATTCAGAGAAGATACATAACCATTAAAATAAAAAAGGAATAAAAAAATTTTGTTGTCTTTATTTTATTTTATTTTATTTATCTGTGGTGGCTGCACGTTAAAAAAATGCTCAAGTCACAAAATCTGATATTGAATAAATTTTTGACGTATTGCTGAGAAGGGCTTCATCAGTGGTTTCATACAGAATTTTCATGGCTATTCGTATTAAGTACCCTTTTTTATTTCATTTTATTATTTTACAACCAAAATTGGTAAAACACCTAAACTGTACAGGACATCTAAACTTTTGAAATGTTGATTCTAAATCATATTACATAAAACAATAATCTTTACAAACAGACAAACATAGCCAATATTTTAGTATTCTGACGTGACATCTACTTATAATAAGAACAAACATAGCAACACATCTAATACGTTTAAAGTGAAGTAAGCTCATAACCGTGAGTTTCCTGCGCTCCCTGCAGTGAGTATGTGTGGAGTTGATCGTGTAACTGTTCAAATAATCCAACGTAGGTATTTTCTTCCAATGAAATCTGTGGTTTGACACCTTGGGACAGAGGTGTTTTTTTTTATCATATCTTTTACTTCTTTTCATTCTCTAAAAACCTTCCTCCGATGTCATTAAAGCACCCATATGCGTAAAGCCATTTTCGAGTTTTGAGTTTAGCAACACATTGAGCGATTAAATTCAAAAACACAATAAAATAATTAACATAAGGAACCTATTGTTTGTCTTTTCTAGAACCACTATACCCTGTTTTTGCCACATCTCAGCGTGGTAAGCCACAGATACACATCGGAGAGTACAAGTTCTGTGTTGATGCTGTCAGAGGGATGAAGACCAGGTGGCAATGCACCATAAGAAGATGCAAAGCAAGCGTCCTGACGTTCAATGGAGAATTCGTTCGAGTTAATAATTATTATAATCACTGAGGTTTTCATAGATGATTGTAAATAGACTAATTGAACCTTACGAACCTTTCACAGAGTTATCTCATGAGTTACGAGGATGTTGGAAAATAAAACGAAAAACGAGTAAGAATCCATTTAAATGAGTTTTATTTTACATAGCTTTCCGCCCTGCGGTTTCACCCGCAACTAAATGGCTTTTCCCGTGGGAATGAGGCTTTTTCCCGCAGTAAAATTATCGTATTTTCTTCTTCCCTGGGTATCGAACTATCTCTATTCCAAAATCAAGACCATCGGGTCAGCCGTTTTTACGTGAAGTGAACATACAGACAGACACACATTTTCACATTTATATTATAGTAAGGATAGACCTACAAAAAAGCCCTTCGCAGTACCTATATACCTAAATATATCTTAAGTGAAAGCCATGTTAGCCTATACTGCAGTAGCTATTTATATGCCTGTGAAAAGGGTGCTGCAGTGCTTTACAATATTATTACGTTGTTATAAAGAATTTCCGCGAACGAAGTTGCGGACGGCCTCTAGATAATAATAAATAAATAATAATAAATGAAATAATTGATTTTGATAAGGCAATTTTTAAAATTTAATAGCATGAGTAAAATAAACGCGTTTAAATGTAGTCCAAAAAAAATTCAGGTTTTTTAAATAAAAAAAATGGTTGTTGTGCCTCACTCGACATAGATAAGTATAGTGTGTAGCGGACTTTTTTGTAGATATTTATAAGATGTACAATAAATTAGAACATTTTATGGTTATATCTTTTATAGTTAAGGCAGCGTGCGCAAAATAAGTAACTTTTTTGGTTAATTTTTTACACCTTGTGTCCGAAAAACCCAAATATCTTACGGAACCCTATTTTTTCCAAAATTAAATATAGCCTATGTTACTCGTGGATAATGTAGCTTTCGAATAGTGAAATAATTTTTAAAATCGGTCCAGTAGTTTTTGAACCTATTCGACACAACCACACAAACAAAGTTTTCCTCTTTATAATATTACTAGGTATAGATAATGATCGGAATTCATGCTTATTTCTATTACATTAAATATAATTTCATGACTTTCCTTGCCACGATATGATTTTTTGTCAAAATCGATCTACTTGTACAACTCAACTAGAACCATACCATTCATGCCCTTTTGTACCTGTATAAGTGAACGAAGTAAATAAAATGAAAGAATAAACAATTACGGCCAAAATATTTTTTTTTATAGAAGAATACATATTAAGACTTAGTTTTTCGCCCGCAGTTAAACATGATCATTGCTTAAGATCTTAAACATTTTTTTTTTGGTTAATTCATAAAATGTCTTACGATGCCTACGGTTTAAACTAATTCTTAAGTTATTCCTCAAAGTTGTATCTAAATCCAACCAGCCGTTTTTGCGTGATTGAGTAACAAACATCGAGACATACAAACTTTCCATATTACCTACATACCTACTAATATTATAAACGTGAAAGTTTGTAAGAATGGATGTATGGATGGATGTTTGTTACTCTTTTAGGTAAAAACTTCTGGACGAATTTGGATGAAACTTTACAGTAATATAGGCTATAATCAGGATAACCACATAGGGTACTTTTTATCGCGGGAAAACTTCTCATTACCATGGGAAACCGACTTCCACGCGAACAGAGTCGCGGGCGGCCACTAGTTTATAATATATGGTTTAACTTGATATGATAAGTCAAGTACCTAACATGGGTACGAAGCAGATATTATACAGTCTAGCTAATTGTTCTTTCATTATAGATTCTCCTACACTTGTATATACTAAATCGTCGCGAGGAAAACCTCAGATTTCTTATGGAAAGTACAAATACTTTATTGATTACACATTGGGCAGCAAGACAAGATGGCGCTGCACTCTACGCGGCTGCACGGCTACCATGTTTACCATAGACAACCAATGCGTTAGAGTAAATAACAAACATTGTCATTAATACCGGTATTAGGTGTTACTAGCGAAATTCATAGACTAGTGAGTGGATATTGCTCTGTGTCTATTTTCATTTCAAATAAAAAGTGTGATTGTAATTAAATATTCTATTCGAAGACGTCACAATATGTCCTATGTAGCTGAAATTAATACGTACTTATTCCGAATAAACTTTAATGATAGAATACAAAACGAATGTGTAGTTTTTCTTCAAATTCAACGATTGAATTCGATCTGCTCATTGTTTAGATAAACACATGGCTCCAGGTCAAAATCCACTACAGAATAACAATATGAAAACAGTCTTTGAGACTTACTTGACCGAGTCAGAATTTGTCCTCGAGTTTCTTCCTCCGTGTGTCTTCTATTAGGCACCAACTTACTTTATCTTAAAATCTTAACCATTTTCTCTGGAACTGCAAACAGTACTAACATTAAACATATAAAAATAAAAGTTACAACATAGACCTAAAACGTAGCTCACGTGTAAAAAGTTAGCGGACAGTGCGCATAACGACATAACATTTTTATTTATTTATTTGTTTTTTCCTTTAACCGAGAATTATATCTGCAATAACTAAACCTCTGCCAAATTCTACATTAAGAAAGGCGAAGGGCATTTAATAAATACCCTTAATAAAACGTTACCTAGTACTACAAAATTTTGGCTAGAGTTCTCCAAACTCTCCCTTTTTTTTATTACGTTTGACGTTTTTACTATTAACTTTGACACTGTTTTATTTTAGCAGCGGAGTTTATTTTGTCCAAGCGGGGCAAAACTATGGTAAAGCTAGGCCAGTACTCCTTCTGCCTAGACAAGAACTACGGCCAGAAGAAACGGTGGAGGTGTTCTTCTATGAGACTATGCAAAGCTTCCATTACCACATATGAAAATGCAATTGTCAAAACCAACAATACACATAACCATTGATATGCATATGAACGATGATAAACAATTCAAATCTAGACAAAAAGACCTGCAAACTTCTAAATAACATTAGTAGGATTTAAATAAATTTATCATACTAATATATTCAGTTATAAGTATATACTGTTTACAGCGTATTATTTAGCATATAATCACTTTTCGCTCGCTGACTTTTTAGAGTATATAAATAAGCCAACAAGATGAGTTAAGTAGAAAGAGAAGTTGTAGACGCTACGATTTCTTAATGAAAGCATAGAAAATATTTTTACAAAAATCTTTATATGGCCTTCAAATATCTTAATAAGTTTAAGATGGAGCAGGTACATAATACTTATACTTTTCTTTCAAGCGGCCCAGTTTATTCAGTCTCAGAGGGGGAAAACGTTGATAAAACAAGGCCAGTACACCTTCTACGTAGACAAGAACTACGGCAAGAGGAAACGGTGGAGGTGTTCCACTATCAGAGGATGCAAAGCTTCTATTATGACGTATGAAGATGAAATAGTTAGATGCAACAACATACATAACCATTAATTTGTATATACAGGGTGATTGGAAATACGATAGATACATTTCTGGGGTTAAAATAGAGCTTATTTGCAGTCTTTTTAATTTTGCTAGAACTAAATAATTAGGTATCCCAATTTACACACTAATACCATTAGTTCAATATTTTTTCATTACAATAACGACATATTACATATTTTTAAAAACGTTATTAAACCAGGAATAATTTGAAATCCTTGGCCACTGTTGCTTTCATATTATTTTTTTACACCAGAGCTGTTCAAAGTTCCACATCAAAAATATTTCTTTAGAAATTTTACACAAATCAAAAGTTTAACATTATTTTTTGAGGAAAATACTTTAGTTAGCTATTTTATTTGGTAGTTATTCACTGATGCGGTTAATATTTATTATTTTAGCACAGAAATAATGATGGTATTAAGTGATTTGACCTCGTTACGAGTAAAAATATGAACACAGTCAAAAAAATATGAAGTTTTTTTTGAAAGCACCATATTTCTAGCAGTGTAAGGGTTATACTTTTTATCAATTAATTTTTAGGCTTGCCTTTAGTTCTACTATTAGTCCTTCAGAGGTTATTCATTGTTTCCTGGACACCCGGTATAAATAAGCCAACAAGATAAGTTTTGTTGAAAGAGAAGTTGTAGATACTAGGTACGACTTCTTAATGAAAACATAGAAAATATTTTTTTACAAAAATAGTTTTTATTCCCCTTGAATTCAAATAATTAATTTAAGATGAAGAAGATACATAATACTTATACTTTTCTTTCAAGCGGCCCAGTTTATTCAGTCTCAGAGGGGGAAAACGTTGATAAAACAAGGCCAGTACACGTTCTACGTAGACAAGAACTACGGCAAGAGGAAACGGTGGAGGTGTTCCACTATCAGAGGATGTAAAGCTTCTATTATGACGTATGAAGATGAAATAGTTAGATGCAACAACATACATAACCATTAATTTGTATATACAGGGTGATTGGAAATATGATAGATACATTTCTGGGGTTAAAAAAGAGCTTATTTGCAGTCTTTTTAATTTTGCTAGAACTAAATAATTATCCCAATTTACACACTAATACCATTAGTTCAATATTTTTTCATTACAATAACGACATATTACATATTTTTAAAAACGTTATTAAACCAGGAATAATTTGAAATCATTGGCCACTGTTGCTTTCATATTATTTTTTTACACCAGAGCTGTTCAAAGTTCCACATCAAAAATATTTCTTTAGAAATTTTACACAAATCAAAAGTTTAACATTATTTTTTGAGGAAAATACTTTAGTTAGCTATTTTATTTGGTAGTTATTCACTGATGCGGTTAATATTTATTATTTTAGCACAGAAATAATGATGGTATTAAGTGATTTGACCTCGTTACGAGTAAAAATATGAACACAGTCAAAAAAATATGAAGTTTTTTTTGAAAGCACCATATTTCTAGCAGTGTAAGGGTTATACTTTTTATCAATTAATTTTTAGGCTTGCCTTTAGTTCTACTATTAGTCCTTCAGAGGTTATTCATTGTTTCCTGGACACCCGGTATAAATAAGCCAACAAGATAAGTTTTGTTGAAAGAGAAGTTGTAGATACTACGACTTCTTAATGAAAACATAGAAAATATTTTTTTACAAAAATAGTTTTTATGGCCCTTGAATCCAAATAATTAATTTAAGATGAAGAAGATACATAATACTTATACTTTTCTTTCAAGCGGCCCAGTTTATTTAGTCTCAGAGAGGGAAAACTTTGATAAAACTAGGCCAGTACAGGTTCAACGTAGACAAGAACTACGGTGACAAGAAACGGTGGAGGTGTTCCACGTATAGAGGATGCAAGGCTTCTATTTTGACTTATGAAGATGAAATAGTTAGATGCAACAATATACATAACCATTAATTTATATATACAGGGTGATTGGAAATACGATAGATAAATTTCTGGGGTTAAAAAAGAGCTTATTTGCAGTCAATTAAGTCATATCACACTATGTCAAAAACTTGTTCATTTTTTACTTTTGCTATATTTCAGTTTTTTTGTAAAAAAAAAAACCTTTTTAAGTTAAAATGTTTCAGGGAAATTAACAGAATTTAGTTTATTTTCTTCTTATTTTATTGTACCTTAATAACGATAATGATATGTTAGATAAAGCTTAAAAACTAAGTAGATATTGCACGCACCCCTCAAAAACTAAATATATGAAATAATTTAATGTTTTACAAATAAGAAGTATTAAATAATTTATATGTAGTTCCTTATTTATTTTATTTCTAGCAATCGAGTTCGTTCTGACTAAGAGGGGGCGACCAAAGATAAAACTAGACAAGTACACATTTCATTTTTTTAGAAGCAACAACCAGAAGACACGGTGGAGGTGTGCCACTAGAGCATGCAGGGCGTTCATTGTGACGTATGACAATGAAATTATTAATTCCAGTAGTATTCATAACCATTGAAAATTATATGTTTATAGGCTTACTTAGCAAGTAGTAAATAACAATATTTGCGTTGTATAATTTTTATTTTATTTGTCGGCGTATACCGGGTGTAAAAGAACTGCTTCCGAAAACAAAAACTGGGCGTTGCTGAAGAGGTACTGTTTACGTTTTGAGCAAAAAAAAATGTTTATGATTAAAAAAAAAAATTTTTTTACTTTATTTTCCAAAATTGCATTAATTCTATCAGATTTTGCGATGATTTCAAATTAAATAGGGTTTTAATTTAATTTGCAATGTAAATAATCGCACCTGAACCAACAGTTGATGAATGAGCGATGATTTCAAGCGGCGAATATGACTTTTCAATCCTTAATAACTTTTTTAAATTAAGTTTTCTGGGTAGGGGAGCGAGGGGCTTGTTGTTACAGGGGTAAGTAGTAACAGGCTCTTTTCACCAGGATCTTCAACACTATTAACGTATATCTTTGACTCGATTTAACCCATAAACCACACCACATCATATTGCCATAGCCAGTGTTCCGCCGGTTGTCGCAGTGAGCAAATGTGAGCATTCCCTTCATTTCTGCCAGGTGATATAAAATTGTACTGTCGTAAAATTTTGGTTTGTGTTTTTAATATTGCCTATTTTCAAATTTTCTACATCTTATTTACATTCAAATTTATCTATCTCTGATATTGTGTAACAGTTTTTATGATTGCTAAATTGTTTAAATAGTTATCTTGATAAATGTTAAAAATCATACCATGGGGTTAGTTGTAACAAAATCCCGGGGCTTGTTGTAACATGCATTGTCTGGTATGTGGTGAAGCTTACACAGATACAAACATAAAAGATTGGATAGAGTGTATTAGAAATAAATAATTTAATTTCTTACTGTGATTTAAAAGTGCTATTATGATTATAAGTAGTGTTTAACTAAATAAAACTCTTAATTACTAAATTTTTAAGTGTTGATTACAAAAAAGTGTATTTGAGTTGATTTTTGATAAGAATTACATAATACTTACTTTGGAAAGATGTCAAATTTGTTAAAAATAAATAAAGAATAAATGATTAGAGGTATTAATGTCGTTTTTTATTGTCGTTACAACTTGCCCCGGTAGACGTTACAACTTGCCCCAAGCACGAGGTAAGTTGTAACACCGCACTTCTTTTAGAAAATAATTGATTGTTAAATAATGACCAATAGTTATGCTATTATTTTTACTTGATTTGGTAGAGGAAGAGTTACAGTATCCATCAATATTTATTTAGTAGAAATTGAATCAATAGATCTCAAGATATACTAGTTTTACTGAAAACTGTTACAACAAGCCCCTCGCTCCCCTATACTGTTAGTGAGTTTAGACACTATTGAGGCTCAAGAATACATGGTTTCAGGCTTCGGAAGTGGTCTTTTTACACCCGTTATATTTGGGATCGGTTGTAACTTGATGTTACTAAATGTTTGCTCATTTCATTTATAGATAATAATAATAAATGATTTATCTAAGAACGAGGTATTAATCATATTTTCAGGTCTTTCGTACGATAAATTGTAAAATATTTTATGGGTAGTAATTAAATAGACTTCTTTTTAATAGCCTTACCACCATGCTGGGTTGTATTAACAGTGCCTTACATAGAGAATTCATAGTGGCTAACATAGAATTATTTTGAAGGGTGTTGATTGTGGCTGACTTAGTTATATAAAAGGCAATGTGTATTTTTAGAGATTGAAAATGCTAATAAAAAGAAGTCGGTTTAATTACCACCTTTATTTTATTAGGAGCAATTTTTTGCCCGTTGTTTATTATATAAAATTGGAAGTTTCATCGACTTGACTTACGCCTAGTCCCATCTAAGATTGACAATCGGATCCAAATTTTCTTTAAACTGTTTCAATAAACTATCTACAGATTGTGAAACCAAGAAGCGAACGATCCATGGGAGGCAAGCAATCTTGTTTCTGGCATATTTGTATGACAGGGTCGATGTCTTTTCGGACAAAAAAACTCGGACAAAGGTGCCAACCGCCATCCCAATAACCGATCTATAGATATTGACACATCCTTTGAACACCATTTGAATCCATTTTTGCGATCCCCAGAATTGGGCAGTTCAATCTTTTCTTTGTATGACTTTTTATGTCAGTCCATGTAAAATAAAAACAGTCACTATAGCAACGGATCTAAAACTTTTTAAACTTACAAGAAGTGCCTTTACTGGATGTGCCTTCTCAGCAGATGAATATTTTTTTCCGAGCTAATTACTTAAGATGTACCCATGTCATTTACGTATATTACTATTTTCAGATAAAATAATAGCTAAAACTTAGGCATAACGTTTTAAATGTTGGTAAAACTAACATTTTATTTACAATGAAGAGCTCGATTGCGATATCATTGTTATTGGGACGCAGGTTGGAGACCAATCCGCAGATCGTGTGCGATTTCAGATCGTCCCAACTCTCAGATCAAGGATTCGATATTGGGCTCCGGGTTGATATTGGGTTATTATTTCCCATATTTTATTTGTGAACCATTTTTTTTTATAGAGGCCCAGTTCATTCAGTCTAAGAAGGGGAAAACGATGTTAAGAATAGGCCATTACCACTTCTGCTTGGACAAAGATAACGGCGTGAAAAAACGTTGGAGGTGTTCCACGTATAGAGGATGCAAGGCTTCCATTATGACATTCGAATATGAAATAGTTAGATGCAACAACATACATAACCATTGAAAGTGTCTGAATTGAGAATTTGTAGTCATACTAAGTTATAATTAAAATATACGTCTCTAGGTACATAACCGCCGGTTTCTGAATTGAGAAATTGAAGTAGTCAATCATAAAAAAACACATACACATCCAAAACTATTTTTATATTAATTAGCCACTCAATTGCTGTACCTACCCTTACAAGGTTGTACACCTTTCCTTGCCCATTGTGTAAAGAAATTATGATGTATATTGTGCAATAAATAAATGAATATTATCGTCATATTCTTCAAACACCGTATTTAAGAGTTACCCAACATAAATAAAATATTCAGTAATAAATGAGGAGTCAAAATATTCTACAATTCTGAAAGTTCGGCCGCCTCTTTGAGGATGCGATTTTAAGAAACCAATCACATTGCTGCATAGTTTTAGTTTTGTTTATTATGAACTAGCGACTTGAACATGCTTTGCAATGGGGTCCATTTCCCTGATTTTTTGCCTTGTTTGTTCACGAAACATTGAATTTAGACTAACTTAAAAAAAATGGGACTGTGCTTTTCTTACGAAACTATCCGAAAAATAAAACCTCAAAGATGGTTAAAACCGCTTTAAAATCCCTTACAGTTTTCTAAAATTGTTAAAAGAATATACAGTGTTTCATTTATATGTTTTTTTTTCTAGACGTGGAGTTTGTAATGTCCCAGAGGGGAAGACCTTTGATGAAGCTAGGGCGGTATACGTTCTCCATGTACAGAAGCCAAGATAATATGAAGCGATGGAGGTGCACCATGAGGAAAGGATGCAGAGTCACTATTATCACATATGGAAATGAAATTGTTAAAACCAACAACACACATAACCATTGAATGTGTGGCGGCTCAGCCACTTTAGAGTTCCCACTGAACGCACCTTTAATGAGGCGTTATTATTATGTATACAACACCAACTCTATGTTAGATGTTTAGTCTGTGGTACTTCTCTTGGTTAGATATTCTGTGTAACGTGTTTCTTAGAATAACATTTTTCAACAGTAAAGTTGTAAAACTAAATAATCCGTGTTTTATATCTTAAAATGAACATTCAACGCAACTCCCAAAAATGTTTGATTCTGTTATTTGATTCCAATTCACAATTAAGAAATTGTTTAGAAATGACTTCACTTGCTCTTGCACTTCTTCTTTTCGTGTCAGTTTTCTGTGACGCTGCCATTGACAAGAAAATAAGAGTTCCGCAATAACGATGAGGGAAAACATCGTGAAGCATAGAACATGGTTCATGGTCCATCCGAGCTCAATGCCTCTTGCTATCTGAGAATGAGGCCTATTAAGAAGAATAGATGTTGTTCTTTATTAGACTAATCTGCCCTTAAACACATTATTCACCAAACAAACTCTTAGTCCCACAGTATGTAACGTCTATAAAGGGAAGAACTCTGCTTCAAATTGCTAATTACAAATACTACTGCAGAAGCGAGAAAGGAAGCAAGAAAATCTGGAAATGTTCAACTCACAATTCTAAAGGATGTAACGCCTCTGTCACTACATTTGACGATGCGATATTTAAAAGCAATCTAGTACACAACCATTGACTTATATAATAAATACTTCCTGTGTGGTTCTACGGTAAAAAAAGTCCTTACGCAATATTTTGTTGAAAATAAATGTTTTGCATATTTTGCAGTTACATATTATAGGCATTATTAGAGGGTAATTATTTTCTTTTTCATAAATAAAAAATGTTTATTATACACCTTTTTATATTTGATGCGTAGCTTAGAAGTTAAAAGTCGCAATTGGGTGACAATTCTTTATACATTTTAGATGAGATTAATAATTATGTGACGGTCTGTTAGTTATTTGTTCTTTGTAGTAAAATACTTATTATTTTTATTTTTACTTTTGTTTTCCCAATTGCCAAAAAGAAGATAATATTCAGCTAGTTGGGCGATGGTCACTATATTTTATAATTGGTATATTTAGTCGTATATTGGATTGCTTCTGGAAACGCTGTCTCTGTGATTTTTTTGTATCTAAAACTTTTTTCACAAAAGCATAATTGCAAGCCTACATGAGCAAGACAAGTTGTATAGGTAGGTACCAAACAAAGGAGAGATCCAGACATGGACCAATTTATAAATACCAATTAGCCAGACCTACGAACCCTATTCATGACAAGGCTAAACAGGCTAAATATTCTAGCATATCTTGTTCTAGCATATTTCGTGACATCAAAGAGAGGACGTCAACTTATCAAGTTGGGCGACTATTCGTACTACTGTAAAACCAAGAACGGGCTCGATGAACGCTGGTGTTGCTCCACACACAACTCAAAAGGATGTCGAGCTGTGCATTGAACAAAGAGCATAATCACAATGTGATATAGATAGAGGCTGAAAAGTTGTGTCTAGCCAAAAGGGATATTTTTATTTAAAACAATCAAGTGTGACTTTTTTAATAAACTTATTTTACTCTATTATTACACCTATGTTTATTAATGTTATACTTATGTCCGAAGTCTCGTCATTTTTTCAAATGCAGGCACTGTAGTGTTTGACGTCTTCAACTTTACCCGTAGTTAATTTTTTTATTTGTACCTATATTTTGTTGCATACAAATAAAAATATATTGTTTTTGTAAATAGGATTTAGATATTGGTATAAATTCTTGGTTTACAATTACATTCACAACAAACTACTGTTCTTAAATACGACCTTAGCCATATTCTTCATAGTTTCAGCTCCATCATACTACCTTACTCGTACATTGCAAAAGGTAAAATAGTATACCTAACATCTCGAAAGAGTCGTCGGTTATTGAAATTCGGAGAGCACAAGTTTTATTGCAGCAAAAGATCTGATTACCGAACATCCTGACGTTCCACAAACGCTTGTAGAGGATGAGAGGCTCACAATCAAAAACATTCATAATCACTAACCAGGAAGCCAGTAGGTCAAATACTCTACCAAGCGGAGTTTGATGGATGTTGTTGTATATTACTTTACATAATACAAACAATTCGTTTAATTTAGAGGCTTTAAAATATCTTTGTGATTATCTGCTTATCTATTTCTATAAGTGAAAGGTATCTCACAATCCATTTTGGTGATAGCTGACTCTCCACATCTATTTTTTCTACAGACATGATCAAGCATCACTGATCATCATCACACTTACTATTCACACTCATTTTACCATCTAACATTCCGTAATACAACTCATACCTTGTCTTCCAGTTGCCCCAGAAGGCCCAGTGTTCAGCCTGTCCATCCGTGGCAACCTGGTGGTGCAGATCGGCCAGTGGCGCTACCACAAGCACAAGACGTGGGTGGTGGGGTCCCAGGAGCGCGTGCGCTGGGTCTGCGAGAAGAAGAAGAACAACGGCTGCCCAGCCAGCATCACCACGGAGAACAACGTCATCATCAAAACTTCGGGCAAACACAATCATTAAGCGAAAGTAAAAAAGGTGATTTGCTTAATCTTCCTGCAGTGTATCGTTAAATTGTTTACAGTCTAGAATTTTAATAATTTAGGAAGGAGGAGGCAAAAAGCAATTTTCTTATATTTTTAAGCTAACTATGAATTTTATTACTTATTGTAAGCATGTGTGTTCCTTAATTACTTTTAAGAGTAGGGTAGGCGAAGCATTTCTATGTTTAATAATTCAGCATTTTCTTTTAGTTTATGAATCCCTCTCGGCTGCTAATTCAAGAGTTACTTCCTACTTAATCTTTATTAAGACTTTGTCAAATATTAAGCTGACTAGCATTTTAAGCCAATTTTTTTGTTAACTTGACATTCCTTTAGTTTATAGTACTTGAAATGATTGTTATTTTCGAATTAAAATAGTTTTGTTTGAATAATAACGACGATTTTTTATTTATCAAAGTTTTTTTACACTTTCGATTGTAATGAATGAGATTTACATTTATAAAGAAAGCATTTTCTTTAATCTTGAAAGTTTCCGTGATCCTAAATTGGTAACTATTGTTCAAAGTATATCCAGAGAAGTGATACGAAGACGATTTCCAAACAAACATCAAAGGGTAACTATGCTTTCCCAGTCCATGCGTTGCTGGAGAAGGGCCTGGGCCCTAAGAGCTGGTGTATGCTCAAGAAACCTCTTTGTGATGCATTGACAAACGGAATACGCAAAGACGCCTTCATTGCCCTTTGCATTTATTGATCTTTGCATACCTACTTTAGGAAAGCCTTGTAATTCCTTGAACATATTTCTATAGGAAATTTAATAACTTTAATCTTAAATTCTAAACTAACCATTATCCTAAGTTAATTTAGTTTCCTAAATCTATTAGTTTTTAGGTAATTTTCTACTACAATAGCTTTACTTTTTCCCACAGCGGTGAAACTAAGCATGTCGAAAGGCAAGCCAGTGATACACGTGGGTCAATACACGTTTGAGGGTAGTCGCATAAAGGACAACAGATGGCGCTGGGTGTGCGTGGAGAAAGGCTGCCTCGCGGTGTTGGAAACAAACGATGACGCTATTGTGTCTACTGAAAATGAACATGCACACTGAAGACTTAAGCATTGTGCCGTCATTATACTGTAATTGAAATAAATACGTTTTTTTTTAAATAGGTTTTATATTTTGAAGTGTAATCGATTATGAATTTAACTACCTACTAAAAGAGTGTTTAAATATGAATATTGTTACTGTGTTAAGCAAAGAAATACTTGTTGTTTCGAATAGCCATTTGCTGGAGTTACTTTAAGAGCCATATTATCTCATAAGTGCTATAAGGGTGTTTGCATCCTTGCAGAAGTTGTACCTTCTCGCTTTTAGGTAGTTGAAAGAAAATAAATCGTATCAGTAGCTTACTTAAACTAATTATATTTCATTGTAATAGAATAAGTATTTATAACCAATGTAGAACACAAACGGGAACTTAACCAAAATGGAATACGCGAATAAGTTGTATGAATAATAAAAAGTGTAAGGCAAGATTTTAATAGTGTAAGTAATATGTATCTTGAAATATGTTCGGTTAATATTGTTACTTACAAAAATGACCTTTTTATAATAAACCACAAACTTTTTTTATATTTTTTATGCTAAGATAATACTTAATATTAATGACTACCTCTATAAAACTAACAGGGAAAGTTACCGGTGCTTCTATCTTTAGAAAAAGTTATATTAAATAGATTTACTAATACCTAGTTTTAATATTTTGGAAAGTAAATAAATATATATTGAGAAGTTTTAACTCTTATTCTTCCTCTATTGTTTCGTAGAGACCAAAGTTGCTATCCGTGTTTATACGTATAGAACTGTGAGTAAAGTATATTAAGGAAAGCTTTTTAAGTTCTCCAAAATTCAATGTTCTACGAACAAGTCGGCCAAAATTACACCAGTGCAAAGCTTGGGCGGATCACTAGTAATGTTATTCAGGTAATTATGTATCCTTGTTCAAGATTGCTTAAGATATTAGCTATATAATGCAGTAAAAATAGCTAAAATACTTTTTAAGCTGCTTTACAGCTTATCTCATACACATATTCATCTTATTAATTTTTAAATACAGTGACACGAGTCACGGCCTTTAGGCGATAAAATTAATCGATATCATATCCGCCACAGTGACATGGGTGCTGGACCGTCGCGGGCGCCGCGTCATGATGATCAATGACTACAGCTTCTGCCGCCAGAGCGTCCGCCCGAAGACCACCCGCTGGGTCTGCTCCCACGGCCGTCGGTGCCGGGCCAGCGTGGTCTACGACAACATGAGCACCTTCAGGAGAGCCCATCTGACACACAACCACCCGCCAAGGCGGGTCAAAATAGAAAACGGACTGCTGGAACGATTGTCGAGAAAAATTAAGAGTGAAAATGACACTTTAGAGTTTTCTAAAGAAAACTAAAGTTAGGTGTTCTTATGAAATTGAAAGTCAAGCTTTATTGTGAAGCAAGTTTGGGCAATTGAATGACTCTAATAAACACTAACGTTAGGTGTTATAATAAATTTGGACTGTGTGAAATTTGATTGTGATTGAAGTTTGTCTTTAAACATGTGTCTATTTTTGTACTGATATAATTTATTTATTAAGTATTATTGACTATTGTGATACTCGTACCTATTTTACTGTATAGATACTATCGTTGGTACAATTTGATTACCTACCTGTACCATGGATGAAGGAGTAATTACTTAGTAATTTGTAGTTTACTGCTTCATTCACGCCTGTACCTAATGTCGCTACTACTTTGTAGTGACATATCATTTTAGACTGCAAAATGCGAACGTTTAATCTCTGTATTTTAAACTTGACAAAATAGAGCATCACAAAATAACAACCAAAAATAAAATTTCACACATATTGACACAATATATGTTTTATTTGCGTACCAACATAAATTTTCGGGTAAGTTATCAAAGGGCTTTGTGAAATTATAACAGCCTTAAAAAAGTAGACAATGTTGCTGTTTATCAGTTTTAACTATTAGGATGAATTACTAAAAACAATCAAAAACGAATCGATTCAAACTATTAAATCAAACAAAGTACACCTTACTCGATGACATGCTTTACTGATACTAAAAATGCATGTGTTGCTAACCAATATGCATGGCTGAATTACTCTTTGTTAGCACAGTAGTGTATGTTCTTATTATCGCCATTTTTTCCTTTAAATCCCACTCCTATTAAAGTTTATATTGACTTACCCTTTTTTATTTTGTTTCTTTCCGTTTGCTTGCCCTACAACTTCAATACTTTTCAGCCCCAGTTTATGTAAAGTCTCGTTCTAAGAGGCCCATGATCGTGGTAGGCGACCAGAAGTTTTGGTCTGGGGGAAAACTCAAGAACGGCCTGCGGCGGTGGGTGTGTAGCAAGGTTTACTTGCACAAGTGTAAAGCGATGCTGTTTACCAATTATAACCACGTTATAGTCAAGACGAAACATGAACACTCGCACTCAAAACTTTTTAAAAGGATTAAAAAGGAGAAGTCCTTTTAAAACTCATTGATACAATGTTATTAATGATAATTACAATGCAGAGTTATATTTTATTATATTTTGCATAAATTCTAAAAAGCTTGTCATTTTTTTGTTTTAAATAATTTTATTTTAGAAAGTGTAAAAGTATTTTTATGTTATGTAGTATTAAAACTAAAGTTTATTGTTTATTGAAGTGCCTAAAATGTTGTTATTTAGATAAAAAAATGCAAGTACAAATATAAAACTGTTTTCTTAAATTTACTTATAAAGTTTCATTTTCGTCACGTTTTGATAGGTAACAGCTCTGTGTTACAGCCACAAGTAGCTCAGTAGTGAGACAATATCGGCTTATTCCGTTTATCCACCCTGAAACAGCCACCCTAAGGTGGATACTCGAAAATGCGTGTTCGTCTATCCACCCTGAATGGGGTGGATAATAGGAATAGGGGGAAGTCCCCTAGTGGCGGAGACCTAAGGTTTTTATAAATAATATAAAAAAATATTTCAAGGATTGTTTATTTATTTATGCCTTACATTAGATAATAAAGTTAGAAATCAAATTAAATATAACAAATATTAAGTCGCTCAAATATTATGAAGCTTCTCATTTTGTATTTTTTAGTAACTCAAAATAATGTTTGTGAGTTGCTGTTCTGTTGATTTCCCGTCACTCGCAGTCAGTCGCTCACTTAGTAATACTATAACCCAATTTAATTATTTTTGAAACTTAAAACTCTATTTACAGTCACTCGTTTAAATACTACCCTTTGTTAAATCCAATGGCGCGCATCATGCTTGCTTATTTCGGTTCTCTCAGCGAAATGTCAGAATGCCTTTTCATGAAGTCATAGTAAAAATGCTTACCAGCCCTGCCTTTTTCTTTATTAAATCGATGAGGGATGTTCATTGATTCAGCTAAATCGTAGGCGAACTTCAGAAACTCATTTTTCATGAGCGGCATACGTCTGTTTAATAAATCTTTAACGTGGTCGACCAAGACTTGTTCATACTCTTGTGAGAAGGTGCAAGTGAACCTACCTAACTTTGGTTCCATAGTTACTTCTTTTCCTCGATTTAGCGCCTTTAGTTTGTCATGTACAGTGCTTTTGGGAATATTGTATCGCATTGCTGCTTGTCTTACACTCAGTTCTTTAGATAAAACCTTATCAATGGCACTTTGTAAGCTCTTTGGCTCCCACGATCCTTTCTTCTTCTTCTCCTCCATTTTAATTTTCCTTTTTCTTCTATATTCTGAAATAAAATTATAAAGTTAGAATAAATAACGCAAATTCTGACAAGAAAAATCAATATGTTTACCGTCCGGTGCTAGGGACCGCCGCTGCAAACGTGGCGTTGAGCGTGGCTGGCGAGCCGCGGCGCGTGATCCTGTTGTTGTGTACCCCTCGCGCCCCTTTCACTTGTATTTTGAATCGAATAGGTTTATACTTGCTTTAATAGCACTAGTGTCCGGCGTTAGGTGCCGTCCGGATTTACGGGACTTCCCCTGTGCATCATAATTTTCCTTCCGATTTCCCCCTCTCTGACTGTACGTCAGAGAGCGAAGCCACACTCCCTCGTTTAATTCAATGAGAAAGGCGACATTTAACATACAATTTTTGCAAACAACTGTGCAAATGATAAGACTTACTTTTTTCCATTAATTGAAACATACATTTTAAACTGTCAATTGCAATAAATTATTTGGTGTGACCTTAACAAATGAGAACCCTAAATGACAAGCATTCCCTTCAACGCTCTTTATTACTTTGCAACTCCAGTTTATGTTTTGTCTCGTCTGAAGAAGCCTATGATCATATTCGGCTATCGTAAATATTGGTGGCCTGCATCGGTGGGCGTGCAGCAAAATATTCTCACAGAAATGTAAAGCCTTGCTGTATACTAATTCTGATCATGTTATAGTCAAAATGAATCATGAGCACTCTCACGCAGACATTACTTAAGATATATAACATAGTGCGTTTAAAAAAAAATAAGTTAAGACTAATTTTTAACTGCAACTCTTCTGCACTAGACAGCAACAGTGCAGAAGTCCTTTTTCTTATAAAGTTTTTTTTTCATTTTTTTCTTGTTAAATTTAGAGAGTAGTAGATATAAAATGTTTGTTACTTCACTACTTAAGATTAAAAATGCTTTCTTTGAATAAAGTAAAATTAGTTGTAATTTGTTCTATTATACAGTACCAAAGATTTGTTGTGAACTGAAGTTCATAAAAAGAGTATCCGTTTTAGATTAACCCACAAAGCAACCTTTAATATTTATTGTTATATCGACATTTGATTGCTCTATAAGAATTAAATCTTTATCGTTAAATGATATTGACATTTTATAATTTATAACTTCTAGCACCGTTTTAAAAGGTCCTAGTCAAAGTTTCACAGCCGGTTAGCAGTTTTTGGTTCTTTTTATTTGACCAAATGTAAAGAAACAGGTTGAGAATTAACTTCGTTGATTTGATTAACATGTGACTGATCAAAGATTTAGTGGTTACGGTAGTGTAACAATAGTTATTATGATAACGGTCCCAATGATAAGTAGAAAACTCATACTTCATACAACGCTTGAAAAACATCAAATTTGTTTTTCAGAACTCATATAAACAAAAATGAATCGACTTAAAAAGGTCTTCAAAAAGATGAGAAAACATTTAAGAAAATTCTCATATAACAATTTGATTGCAAAAATATTATTGTTTGACCTCATTTCACGAATAATATCGTCTTATTTTTTTTATTGTCTATTGAGTTTAGATATGAAACGATAAGACTTTTAGAATTAAAGGCTGCCTTAATCTATACTAATATTATAAAGCTGAAGAGTTTGTTTGTTTGTTTGTTTGTTTGAACGCTCTAATCTCAGGAACTACTGGTTTGATTTTAAAAATTATTTTTGTGTTGAATAGACCATTTATCGAGGCAGGCTTAAGGCTATATAACATCACGTTGCAACTATAAAGAGCGAAGAAATAATGGAAAATGTGAAAAAAACGGGGAAAATTATTCATCCTTGAGAGCTTCCGTTGCGTGCGCTGCCAAAAACGGTTCTAGATACCAAAAATATATGTATGAAAGAATTAAGGGAACTTTTTACCGCGGGAAAACTTCGCATTCCCACGGGAAACCGACTTCTTCGCGAACGGAGTCGCGCGCGGCCCCTAGTAAATGATAATCCGGTGAAACTAAGCGCATGTAACATCGGTACGATTTATTCGCAATTTTTTTATCAATTAAAATTAAATTAGCAAGTACAAGAATAAGAAACGATAGAATAAAGCACCGCCACTTTTAATTTTCCAGTATCTTGGATGACTCAAATGCGTGGTAACAAGGTCCTGCGCAAGGCGCTGATCGACGGCTACCAGTTCACCATCGAGCGCGAGCGGCGCGGGAGTCTCTACTGGCGCTGCTGCTCCTACTGCCTCGGCTGCCGGGCCCGCTTCATCACCAGCCACGACCGCATCATCAAACAGAACCTACAGCATAACCACCAACGGAAACCAGGCTATAATTCAACGATGGGAACAATTTAAACAATGTGTGACAGTGGAATGTGTAAGTGTATTAAAGATGTGTGAAAGATCTTGTGTGAAAGATCAATAAGATTGATATTTAATAGATATATAATAAAAGATTTAAAGAATTATTTTATGGAATATTAATTTAAAAAAAACTGACTTTCATTGACAATCTTCCTAGAATTACCGAATTTGTTGGTTTCAGTTTTCGATTTATTTGCTGGGCATGTATTGGTGGAGCTGGCGGGGTCTCCTGGCAGGCGCGCTGTGAGGAAGCGTTGCACAGGGTGTTACAAACAGATGAAGTTGTCGGGGACCCCTACAGCACAGGCGAGGAAGATGGCCAAGAAAGTGCGACACCAGTGCAAGCAGTGTAACAAGGGATACTGTTTGGACTGCTTTAAAATTGAACACGAATAATACAACATTTCAAAATCACATGGTTTAGTGTTATTTACGGAAGTCGATCAACATTAATTGATTTGTAACTACTAGGAACTGCATTTCATTTGCAAATGATTTTAATGGCATCACTTAATTTGCAGTCCCGGAATTCCTGCCTACCTCCAGTGGAAATTACAGGCTCCTGTACAACGGGTATACATACTGGTGCATTAGAAATAATGCGTTCTCGCAAAGATGCAAGTGGTATTGCTCCAAAAAGAAAAGGATGTCCTGTAAAGCAGTAGTGTTCACGAGCGGCACCAACGTTCTGTTAACACAGGGAGACCACTGTCATTAGCGTTTGTTCTCTGATAAGAAATTATTTTCAAAATCTATTAAGTATGAATTTAGTAAGGATCTTGAAGATTTTGTGTTAGATAGTCTATCCAATTGAAAGTGTAGTGTCGTGTCGGTCGCTAAAAACTATAGAAAACTGATAACGGAGTCCTGATATGTCGTCTATTTTAGTTAAACTCTACAAATTCTATAAATAGCAAACCTGTAAAATGTGTGAACATGATTTCATCAAATCTAAATTAAATAAAATCCAATAAATTTATTTTGTATATGTCGTCGTAAGTGGTTATTTAGCAATAATTAATGTAAACAGTTATTATCTTAGTAATTGCAAACATTGTATGTCCTTTTTTGATTAGTCGATTGCCATATTTAAAAACAATAAAAAAAAAGTATAGTGAACGGCGAGTGGCGGCGCTAGTGTTGCATCTCGTGGACAGGTTGGAGACGTTTTGTAGTCTATGTGCATTTTTGAATTTGATTCTGTGACATATTCGGTATTCACTTTTTTTCCAACCTCGAATCTGTCAAGTTCACTTAATTAAATTATCATGTTTGCGTAAAAGCTGATTTACACAGGGTCAGTAACTGACTACAAATTCGAGGCAAGTCAGTGCTGACCCGAAAAAAACCCTGTGTAAACTGATTTGATGTCAGTACAGTGGCTTGAAGTCAGCGCTGACTTCGGACACGAATATTTTAAAGTCAGTTGGCGCCCCCCGCCACCCGCGCACTCTTGCGGCAGCCAAATAAACCCCGTGTAAACAGACAAGTCAGTGCGTGGTTAGTCACTGCCGCTGCGTTGTAGAGTGACCACGTTTTTTTCGCTGGCGATAAAAATGACGCGTAAGCCTAGCGAAGACGAAACCTTAAAATTGGTGCAATTTTATGGCTTCAGCAACAAAGCAGAACCACCAGTTTCTATCGTCAATCCATTTTCTAACCCATTGTCGTTTATTTTTAGTTATCTCATTTTTCTACCATTTCTGTTAACTCATTCAACAGCAAAATTGATAAATTTTTCAACAAATAATTAAATCGTCGTTTCAGTTGTTTTCGCGAATTCATTTTTCCCACTGACTTCACAGACGTGTGCTCACCGTGAGAAACGCATCACTACTACTTACTTCATGTAAACAGTTAAAGTCAGTCGCGGCGCCGACATTGGCGCTGCGACTGACTTGTCTACTGACCCTGTGTAAATCAGCCATTATACTTTGAAGTCAAATTGTGAATACAAATAAAAAGGATTATATGACCACTTTTGCAAGAAAAGCCGTTATTTTACTACATGCGGGTGGATAACCGAACCATAATGAGTTCTGAAAAAGAAGAAACTGTCGCTGCGCCCACAGTTTATTTTTGTTCAAGAAATCCTAAACCAAATCTAGAGATCTTAAAAGGTAAAAACTTTTTTTTTTACCAGTACGACAATTTAATTTAATGGGGAGGTATCACTTCTGACTTAAGTCAAATACTGATGATTTAAATAATGTAAACATTTGTTTATTTACTGGTAGGAAAATTCCTCCAAATCAATACTGGCGGGTTGAGTGGACTGTATTTTAATTAGTTAAATATTATAAGACACGGAATGTGGCAATCTGGCTGAAATAAAAAGAAATTGGAACAATCTGGGACTTACTTGAAAAGTTCAGGCACCACGTGTATGAAGATTATAAAAGTTCGTTTCTACCATAAATCAGCACAAATCCAATGTCCATGGGTTAGATATCACTGCAGTGTTCACATTCACACGGTTTTTGATAGTAATTGACGTAATTAACACCAAATATAATTAAAAAGGGCGCACACAGAGTTACTCGGCAGACATATTTTTTGCAACAACAAAATGCGTCTCCAGTGCATTAGAAACGCATAGGTGTGCGAGCGAGATGCCCAGATTGAGGTTTGGGAATAAAGAAGAGGGAAAGAATGATGGGTTTTAAGATTGCCACATTAACAATAAAAAATAGCCAAAAAATAACCACCATGCCCCCCGCCTTAAAGGTACCCCTTTAAAAGAGCATAATAAATATGTCGGAGACGGTCATGATAGTTGTCACTCAACGAAGCGCAGCGGGTAGCTTCAGATAGATGGCGCGAGTATTGATGATGGTAGCGCACAGAGGGCGCCTCTACACGGAAGTTGCCAGCTACGACAGAGTCTAGGAAGAAAGGAGTGTGTCTTGGTGGGGGCAGTTTACCACGGACCTTCCTGAAAACAACTGCCTCACGACTAGGAACTGTCATTCGTTTCGTTCTGTGTGTGACATGTTTGCTTTGTTACTGAAAAAATTGAAGAACCTTTATTAAAATACTTCTATGAGTACTTTGGTGTTCATATTTGCTTGATTACCCATGAAAACGCCCATACGATGTCTGAAGATAGGTCAAAACATGCTGCCGCTCCGTTATCAGAAGCGGGATGCAATCGAGCAAATGAAGAAAAGGAAATTGACCGTTGCTGGGATGATCTGTGTTAGTTCAAAATGAAGAAAAAGATAAAGAAATTGACCGTTGCTATGCATTGTTTGAAAAACAAAATGAAAACATGCGCACGCAGATGTACCGAAAACAAATGCATGGAGCTACCTGATTGCAACCCTGGAAAGAAGGACATGGACGCCAGATCACTTTGCAACAGTAAATTTGTGTTATGGGAAAATATTTTGTGCGATATTCAACTAGTCGTGGCGATTATTACAGTATGGAAGCAATTATAAAACGACAGATTTTATACCGAGGAATGTCGAAGATCGAAATTAAAGTTCTGATCACAAGCAGATTTAATTTATACCAAAGGATTAAATAGGCGACTTGCTAGCATCTCTGTAACCTGCATAGCCTTAAAAATCCGCATAGCGACAGATCCTGTGACAAAGAAACGTCAGTTGAAAAAAATTGCAAGTCTATTTACGATTTTACTTTCCATTTTAAAAGGAAGGAAGGCTCTATAAAGAACAAAATAGCAGTAAAACTGTATCTGCACATGTGTCTCTATTTGAACAAAAACTACTGCGATTGGCTTACAAGTTACATTTTAAAGGGAGGAATAAGGGCAAGAGCAAGAACTACCTATTCACATCTCAAATGCAATATACCTAGGAAAGCATACAAATCCTACAATCCAACAAAACAAACAAAAAAAAAATTATGTTACGAGTGCCATGTTTTGGGTATGACACAAGATGTATTGTGCGTAGAGTCAGCGCAACCAAGAGAATATCAGTGGCGTCAGTTGAGTCAATAGTGTGCGCCAATTGAGATACTGCGTCACGAGACCCGGTGAGAATTTTTGTTTTCATTATGAGCTAAATTTGCCGAACTATGTGATGCTGTGTGATATAATTTGTTTCAGAAAAACAGCTAAACCCGATGCGACTGTCGTTTACATAAAACGGCGTTGGAGCCGCGATGATGAGCTGCACCGACATGATGACCAAACCCAGCGATGCAGCAGCAGACAGCGAGGGCGCTGCATTGCTACATGTGAGGCAAGCCGCGCGCACTGAGTTGCGGGTCGGCTTATGCATCGATGACCCTGTCGCGGGTTGTCTTGCGCACAAGGTGAACCGTATTGTTTCTCTTACGATTTTGGTGCTGAATGCTCGTTGGTTTAGTATAGTTAAGACGCTTAATTTGTTGATAATAAACGATTTGACAAGGTTGCTGCTATAAACTCATACCTATTGATCAAAGACGCGTATTCAGCACAGAACTAGTAAATGTCATGTAACGTTCGATACCCAACCTCTTGAGATTTTACCTCATTGTTTACTCAATAACTATTTTAATGGCGACTTTACGATAGATCTGTCAAACTTATTGAGATTGCTGGTTGGTCATGTACCAGATGAAATGAAAATGCGTTGGCGAAGTTTAATTGTTTTGTGTAAACACGAGTGAGAGCTCTATCTGGCTGGTCGGGGTCTGTTGAGACCGAGTCGTGTGTTGTCTGAGGACGAACACGGGTGATCCATGTGGTGGATGCGCGTATGTGAGAGCAATGGTGATGTTGCTAGTCGGCCGGGGCCGTAGAGATAGAGAGGTGTTCACTCGTGTCGTGGCGTGTTTCAATGATTTGTTTTTTGTGATAAGGCGATGGCCTTCATCCGTGGTACATGATCTCTAGTGATTGGAGTTTAGGCGGCAATAGATACACGTTACGAGCTTTAAATTCTAGGCGTACGTACAAGTATTCCCATGATAGGTTGAGAAAGATGCCTGAGGGCCAAGTACCGTTGGAAATTGATGAGTTGGATATTGAGGAGGGTGAGGAATCTTAGTTCGGTTGGTCGGACCGTACCGGAGCCATTTCGTAGCCGTAGTCCGTTGGAAGTCGGTATCTGCTGTGCAGGGCGTGGATACGCGGTACGCGGGTGGCTCTGGCGGAGGTCGGGTCTTGTAGAGACCATAGAGTCAGGGGACTCGGCATTGTAGATGCATAGCAATAAACTGGAGGTTTATTATGGTTGGCTAAAAAAGTAAAGCCATAGGCCACGAATAAGATACCAACCTATTTGTTAATTTTGATTTGGTTTTGAGATTTTGGTTTTGAATTATGATGTTAAATGGTACTTGGTTCATCTTGCATTTCAATAATAAGCTTACTGATAAGTTTGGACATAAGTTAACTTTAGTGTCAATTGTGTTTGATCTAAAAGGTATTTTTTTGTAATGGTTGAAAATGAAATGAAAAGAAAATAAAATTGTTTTTATATCTCAAGGTTTATTAAAGCCATACATTTTGGATCAATCACATTGGTCAGAATGACCGAACTACATTTACTGTGCTGGATGTTTTGTTGTTTTAGAATAAACACACGAGGACGTGTGTTCAGCAGGATGGCCGTGTCGGAGACGGTCATGATAGTTGTCACTCAACGAAGCGCAGCGGGTAGCTTCAGATAGATGGCGCGAGTATTGATGATGGTAGCGCACAGAGGGCGCCTCTACACGGAAGTTGCCAGCTACGACAGAGTCTAGGAAGAAAGGAGTGTGTCTTGGTGGGGGCAGTTTACCACGGACCTTCCTGAAAACAACTGCCTCACGACTAGGAACTGTCATTCGTTTCGTTCTGTGTGTGACATGTTTGCTTTGTTACTGAAAAATTGAAGAACCTTTATTAAAATACTTCTGTGAGTACTTTGGTGTTCATATTTGCTCGATTACCCATGAAAACGCCCATACGATGTCTGAAGATAGGTCAAAACATGCTGCCGCTCCGTTAAATATATACACATATAACCTAATTAATATATATGTATATAGGAAAAGAACACACAGCTAAAATAAATGCTGTGCGCTTAAACAAAGCTAACACTAAAACTTAACTAGCTAGTAGCTACCTCACCTACTGCGCGGGCAGAGGAGAGAGTTTGACGACAGGTCGTCTGTACGTGCTACTCGAAGTACGGACCTCTACCACTCGAGTAACACCGTCTTTACCGGGAAAGAGTTTGGTTATAACACCTAAAGGCCAATGTAGTGGCGGTGAGTTCTCCATATTTACTAAAACAATTGTACCTACAGTGAGCGTACTAGAAGAAGTATTCCATTTTTCGCGCGTTTGTAAATTATGAAGATACTCTACTTTAAAGCGCTTCCAAAACGATTGAACGAGTGAGTCCATTAACGAAAAACGCGTCAATAAACTCGCCGAGTCTGTATTAACATTGGGTGCTGGCAAAAATTGCAGCGGTACAGTATGTAAGAAATGTGCCGGTGTCAGTGCAGAGGGCTCTGACGGGTCACTACTTAGGACACTTAGAGGGCGACTGTTGAGTACGGCTTCAATTTGAGTAAGTACTGTTAACATCTCCTCAAAGGTCAAAATTTGTTTACCTATGACGCGAAATAAAAGCGATTTAACACTTTTTATGTTAGATTCCCATATGCCGCCGAAATGACTTGCCGTGGGAGGATTCATATGCCACGTTATACGGTTATTTGCAAGTTCGCTTGAAAAACATTGGAAATATTCGTCGGTACATAAAAACGAATAAAGTTCGTTTAAATATGCCTTTGACGCAATAAAATTCGTACCATTGTCGCTATATAAAAACTTGCAAGGACCTCGTCTTGATAAAAATCTTTTAAACGCGTCAAGAAACGTCGCGGAACTTAAATCTGAAGCTAATTCCAAATGAATAGCTTTGGTAACTAAACAGATAAATATACATAGATAAGACTTTTGGCTACGAACGCCGCGCTTTCTAGTTAAAGTTATATATAAAGGGCCCGCATAATCGACACCTGTGTGTGTAAATGCCTTAATAGACTGATCGACTCGACACTGAGGTAAATCGGCCATGGCGGGAAATATCTGCTTGGGTTTAAGACGAAAACATTTAATACATTCGCGTATTCGTTTTTTAATAGAACGCAAACCAGATAAAATCCAAAATCGTTGTCTTATAATTGAAAGTAACAATTGCGGTCCTGCGTGACAATTTACGCGGTGATAATGATCAATTATAAGATCTATAATATGACCTTTCTTAGGTAACAATATGGGGTGTTTCTGTGAGAACTCTAAAGACGCATTTTCTAGCCTACCACCAACACGTACGATGTTATCTGCCAAAAAGGGGGATAATTTACGCAGTGTAGGGGAGCATTGATTTCCCTTTTCAAGAATTTTAATATCATTAAAGAAATGTTTTGTTTGGAGTGCTCTCACTATAGCAAGCTCAGCTACTTCTAAACTATTAGCGGAAATGACATTATCGCGAGGTAAAAATTTAATAAATCTTAAGAAATAAACCGTAGCTCTCAACAACTTCATCCAGGAGGAAAACCTCTCAGATAACTGAAGTAACGGATGAACATCGTTATGGCAAGTAACTACGTGAGAAACTGTTTTTGACTCTGGTAGACTTTTGGACGACGGAACAAATTTTTCTATAGACCATTGACTTACGGGTAAAGATGCCCATGGTGGACCTGAAAACCAAAGCTGATTATCGACTATTTGGGACGGTCGAAGTCCACGGGAAATGAAATCAGCGGGATTTTCTTTTCCTGCAATGTGAAACAAATTCTCAGTCGAAACAAGTGTTTGAAACTGTGAAATTCGATTGGCAACATAAGTATTAAACCTATGTGGGGAAGAAGTCACCCAACATAAAGCGACAACCGAATCAGAGAATATAAAAACATTGTCTACGCAGTGTCGGTCACTGATGGAGTCATAAACGGTACGGACTAGTTTAGCTAATAAAACTAGTGCGTTGAGCTCGAGGCGAGCTAAAGTAACAACCTTCGATGGGGATGAAACCCGAGACTTGGAGCAAACCAAAGACACTAATGGTTTGTTGTCTCCATTTTGAACATGCAAATAGATAACACAACCATAAGCCTTTTCACTTGCATCGGCAAATGCTAGCAAGGAAACCTTCGAGTCTTTAACTATTCCCATATGTCGGGGAAATCTAAGTTGCGAAATTAAGGGCAACTCGGAAATATATGACTGCCACATACTTGAAATGTGGGCAGGTGACGGTTCATCCCATGAATTTTTTAAAAGCCAAAGTTCTTTAATTAGTAACTTAGCAAAAAGTATGATTGGTCCGACAAGACCAAGAACGTCATACAGTCTAGCGGTAACAGATAAGATAGCACGCTTAGTGCATATAGGTTGTGGTTGGGAAATTAAAAAATAAAACTCATCCGTTGATGGAAGCCATCGAAGTCCCAATATTTTAAAAACATTGTCGTCGTCAAAAGATATTGATTCTGACTGCCTGTGAGAGGCTGGTATGTGACTTAACAATTCTGGCGATTGCTAGTCCATTTGACCAGGTCGAAACCTCCGGACTTAAACAGTTGTATCAGCTGAGTAGCTGTCACTACGGCTTCATGCAAAGATGAAGCGGAGGAAGCCAGGTCATCCATATACACATCTCTCTCCAGGGTAGCGGCGGCGAGAGGGAACTTCTCTCTCTCACGAGCTGCCAGCTCGCGGAGAGTGCGGAGCGCCAAGAATGGCGACGAGCGGAGCCCAAATGTAACCCGTGTGAACTCATAGGTATCTAGGGTATCACTAGGGGAAAAACGGTATAAAATCCGTTGAAATTTGCGGTGTTCGGGATGAACAAAGATGCATAAATACATTTGCCTTACATCGGCAAAAAAGGCGATTTGAAAATAGCGAACATTTAATAAAATATGAAAAATCTCAGTTTGTAGGTTGCACCCTGAGTGCAAAATGTCATTTAAGGAAACGTTTGAGTCTGTGGCGGCGCTGCCGTCGAGAACGATGCGCAGGCGCGTAGTTGACTTGTCGTTACGTATCACCGGGTGATGCGGGAGGTAGAAACCTGAAGAAATGCACTCGTCACCTTGCGGTACTTTTAAAAGAATGCCTTGCGAGATGTAATCCTGAATAACATCGTCATACATTTTACGAAGTTCTGGAGATTTTACAAACTTTTTCTCTAAAAACATAAAACGACGTTTAGCAGACACGAAAGAATCACCTAAATTATCGGAACTTTCCTTGAAAGGAAGCGATACAACAAAAGTCCCATCGTCATTGCGAGTAGTGGTGGAAGTGTAAATCTTTTCACATTCCGACTCCTCGGGGCTCAAAAACTTCTTCTCAGGTAACTCTTCTACTGCCCAAAACTTCTGCAAAGTCTGATCCAGCGGGTCACAAGTAAAAGTGCAAAAAGCGCGGGAAATTAAATTCGATGAAAAAGCGACAGGTGCGTCACCCATGATCACGTAGCCTAAGGTAGTATGCAGTGCGGAGGGAACATTATTACTACCTAGAACCTTGTCTGAAAGTAAAATGTTACAAAATAAATTCACGCCTAACAATAAGTCAATAGGACCGGGATTTGAAAACTCGTCGTCAGCTAGCGGTAAGTTTTTTATCAATTGAGATAACGCCGACTTGTTTACATGTGCGTCGGGCAGCTGTGACGTAATCCTTTCTACTACTAACGGTCGAATGTTGTACACCTGACTATTGTCAAAACGAGAAGTGAATCGCACAGGTGTGACACCGTGGATTGTTTGCGGAGAACCTCCTATACCTTGCACCTCCTTGAAGCGGTGTTCCTTAGAAATTGACAAGGATAAGCGTTGGCAACATTGTAAAGAAATATAATCACTTTGAGAGCCGGGATCAATCAAACATCTCAAAAAGTGTTCGTGGTTGTGTTTGTCAACAACTCTTATCTTAGCGGTACCTAACAAAGTGATAGTAGCGGGGCCGTGTCGATCGCGGTGATCGCGCGACACAGAACAAAAGGATGCATGGTTAGCATTCGTTAGCGGGGTTGAGAATGCAACACTCGGAGCGACGGAGCGGTCCGCGTGCGCGCTAGCGGGGGACTCAACTTGTGAATCACAAATATCATTGGCGGACGCTGGCGCTAAAGTAGGGTCAGCAGAAAAAGTATCAAAATTAGCGGTTGTAGAAATATTACATTGTTGTTTATTTAAAATATTGAAATGCAAAAATGAGTGATGTCTAAGAGAACAAAAATTACAATTACGATTCGAAGTGCATACCGAAGTTTTGTGTTTAACACTTAAACAATTATGGCAAAAAGGATGTCCTTTCATAAAACTATACCTTTGCTGAGGTGTCATTTTCATAAACGAAGTACATTGAAACAAGTGTTCGTGAAAAGCACGCTTACATAAAACACAATTGGAATTACTGTTGGAATTACTATCGGTGTTCACAAATGTTTTTGTTGACCGTACGTTAGAAGAACTTCGATTACGGTTTTTAAAGGGAACTAATTCGGAACAGTTGACATTACGTGACAACACCTTTGTTTGTTCTCTCAAAAACTCAAGAAGATTTTTATACTTGGGTATTTTATCCTTCCGATAAGTAATTTCAAACAGCTTGACCGTATCGCGATCTAAACGCTGAAGCGCGAGATGTAAAAACACAAAATCTAGCAAATCGTCAAGTTTCAACTGCTTTAAAGCTTGAACTGAAGAATTAAAATTATTAATAAAAGAATCTAGTCCGGTAGCACTGTTCAAAGTTAATGGTTTAAAATCTAATAGTTTGTTGAGGTACGCGCAGGCAAGAGAGCGAGGGTCATCGAACTTCTGTACTAGGGCATTCCAAATAAGAACATAATTTTCAGCGGTAGGTGGCAACCCAGCACAGATAGCTGACGCCGTGTCCGTCAGTTTACCTACTAAATAAAATACCTTCTCACTATCAGTTAGCGAAGCGTTCTCATGAACCATACTTTTGAATTGAGCATAAAATAATGGCCAATTCTTGACATCACCATTAAAAGAAATAAGATCAATTGGGGGAAGCCTATGATTCGATTTAACGAAAGAGGAAGCATTATGCGAGGATTGCGGGGTCGGTTGTAAGCGCGACTGTACTCCCTTAACAAAGCAATACATATCTTCGAAGGCAAACCAAGAACTATAATTAACTTTATAAGTAGGTTCTAGTGTTAACGATAAAGAATTATAGTCATCTAATATCTGTTCAAACTTAGAGCGTATTTCATCAACGTTCCTAACTTGATTAAGAAACACTTCGCGATTTGTATCTTCCGACTTAGATAAGTCGTACAACTGCTGCATACGCTGGAAATATAAATCACGTTTAGACTTCAAAATAGTTAATTCTGGTTGCTCGATACACTCCACAAACTGCTCCTCCGCCTTAGACTTCGGCATATTTTAAATAAGTATTTGCGGGAAAAAATATAAAAATAGCGGTAAATATAAAATTTTGAAATTGCGGGTGGAAATGTGAAAACGTTCAAAAAACAAACTTGCGGAATCCTAAAAACAAATACTTCGCGGGAAATAAACTACTTCGCGGTTAGGATATAAAAAACTTAAACTTTCGTTCGCGGTAGTACCTACCTACAAACAAACAACGTTCGAGGTAGAAAAATAATTACCCAAAATCAAAAACTTCGTTCGCGGGGGAAAAAAACTTCGTTCGTGGGTAAACCTGGTAAAATTACCAACTTCACTTCGCGGCAAGAATAAATGTAAACTCCTCCTTACGTTCGCGGGTTTAAAGAAAAAATATAAACAATCAAAAGTCAAAAGACTTTACGATCGAAAAGACAACTAGCGGTTAAATATAAAATATAAACTCCTTCTTACGTTCGCGGGTTCAAAAAATATGTAAAAACAATCGATAGCTAAAACTATACGATCAAAAATAGCGGTAGAATAAAATAAAAATGGTTGGTTGCAAAAAATACGTGGCCGTTGTAACTTGTGAGTACCTAACTCGACTAATACCGAGCGCACCCGAACTATCACGAAAGTTGAGCGCGATGTCGATTACGGTTGGCAGCACTGCGTGCGTGCCACACGTTATGTTACGAATCAAAAACCTACCTACAACGATTAATAAAATAAGTACCCTACTTGAAGCTTCGCGATGAAATGGAATACTCGAACTAATGTTATAAATTTTAAAAATATCTTATTAGAACCTTGTTTCTAGCTAATAATAGAATAACTCACGCTGCCGTAGTATCTTGCGGGTTAGAAAAAATGAGAAGTAGTTGCTTAAAAACAAACTAATTCCCGATATACGGTTTTGTTGAACATTCAATAGCATAGAATTTACTGGAACTTGATATACTTATTAGCGGAAATCTAAAGTACATAAAATTACTTAGATATAAGATAAATACATAAGATATCTATGTAAATGGGCACCTTTAAAACGTTTGTGGCGTTATATTAAACTTTTAGTGAAAAACTACGCAATTTAGTATGAATAAAACTTTAATATGAACTAAAAAAAAGGGACTAATCCGGTTCGATTAGGACCAAAAAAAAGAGATGGTAGGAAAATTCCTCCAAATCAATACTGGCGGGTTGAGTGGACTGTATTTTAATTAGTTAAATATTATAAGACACGGAATGTGGCAATCTGGCTGAAATAAAAAGAAATTGGAACAATCTGGGACTTACTTGAAAAGTTCAGGCACCACGTGTATGAAGATTATAAAAGTTCGTTTCTACCATAAATCAGCACAAATCCAATGTCCATGGGTTAGATATCACTGCAGTGTTCACATTCACACGGTTTTTGATAGTAATTGACGTAATTAACACCAAATATAATTAAAAAGGGCGCACACAGAGTTACTCGGCAGACATATTTTTTGCAACAACAAAATGCGTCTCCAGTGCATTAGAAACGCATAGGTGTGCGAGCGAGATGCCCAGATTGAGGTTTGGGAATAAAGGAGAGGGAAAGAATGATGGGTTTTAAGATTGCCACATTAACAATAAAAAATAGCCAAAAAATAACCACCATTTACCTTAGATGATAACACCACGCATCTACTACTAGATGGCTACAAGTACTCGCGACACAGACTCAAGAGTATGCGCAAGAACAGAAAGCGGTGGCGGTGCATCAAACACAACAAGAATTGCAAGGCCAGCTTCTTGACCGAAGGCAAATATATTACCAAACGAATAGAGAGCAGTCATAATCATTAAATTATTAATGAGATCTCAGTTTAATAGGTTAGAAACTTTGAATGTAAAGTGCAACCATCGAAAATAAACCAAATTTATGTGAGCCTGTAAGTTTAAGTAGCAAATACACGAATGTTATTTGTGAGCATCATGTTTCAATTGTAGGTTAAGCATGACAAGATAGAGTCCTTATTCAAGCCAAACATTGAAATATCAGAATTCCTACTGCAAAAGTTAGCCAGCGTTGAAAAAACTTCTCATTACGCGAATGGAGTCGCGGGCGGCCACTAATTTCATCATAATTTTAAAATCATGGTGAAATTATCCAATAAATATTAAACTCAAACCAGGATCAGCTCCGACTAAAAACATTAATAATAAAATATTTCCGTCTAGGGAGCTACATAACCAAGACACAAAAAGGCAACCCCGTTCTCGTATTGGACGGTTACCGCTACAACATAAAGAGACAGGCTGGAGACCGCATCTGCTGGACTTGCAACCAGCGCCGGCCCTCGTGCAGCGCCGTGGTGATCACCGTCGACGGCGAGGTTGTTGCCGTCAAGAATCAACATCACCACGCTGCTACTTACAAATCAAAGCATCGCTATACACCAAGCTGTTGACGTCGGGGAAGGATGTCGTGATGATAGGAGAACATTGTCATTAAGATGTACTTCAATATAGCAGTTTTTATTTTTAAACACCAGTTCAGCATGTAGTTCCGCTGTGACCGTATTATTTTTAAGTTTGTGTTGAAAAACTTTTCATAAGTCTGTCAGAAAATCTTTATTTAGAAACTCCAGCACATTAGGAGGATCATTAAATGATTACTAGTACAACTTCTACTTTATTACAAACACTCAGCCTCCACGACTCTTAAGCCGGGTCCAGACATGATAATTTGCCCGATCCTATCACCGTATCCGTATCTGCGTATTGTATCAAGCCCCGTATCAAGTTGGGGCACCTCCGATTAGCTCCGTATCCGTATCTTCACAATAGTCATAGACTTTTGATGATCGGACAAAAACCGACACGACATGGGACGGGCCGTATCATAACGGCGTATCGAGATCGCGTATCATGATACGCGTATCATTACCCGTCCACATATGCGATCATGATACGCGTCGACGATGCGGATACGGTGATCGGATCGGGCAAATGATACATGTCTGGACCCGGCTTTAGTTACTAGTACAACTTCTTTATTACCTGTATTAGCCACGTTTCTCTTCCAGTGATGACCAGCACAGCGGAAGGCGCCCCCGCCATGCTGCTCGGCAGCTACCTGTTTGTGCGCCATCGCAACAGCAGGGGTCCTCGAGGGTACTGGGAGTGCAGCATGAAGACCAGCGCCAACTGCCGGTGCACCATCGTCACGCAGGATGACGTCATCATTTTTATTAAGGGCGAACATAAACATTAGGGTGATGGGTTATTAGTTTTATGGATGGGACCAATTTCTATTTTTATTTGTTTGAGAGATAAGTGGAAAATTTATAGTTAATTGTTAACTGTCATAATACTCATGTTTGTGCTATTTTGTTATATGTATATTAAAACTACTGAATATTTCCTGGATAATAATTGTGGCATTAAAATAGATTTACATTTTTATGGAATATATAATTTTATTTAACATTACTGTTTATTAGTTAGTTTCCTTCTCGTTTAGTCACACCTATCCATCGATCCTGTGTCCAAACTTGAATTACTTAATTATATTCCATTCTAATTGATTCATTTTATTTACGAAATGAATGAGTTTTTTTTTCTAAACAACGGAACTCATAATAGTCAGTTGCTTCTTTTTAATTCACATTAGAATTTGCCTAATAGCGAATTGGACTAATCGCGAATTTGTTACTTTTTCGCCATTGGACCAATCGCGCCTGAACGGTCTAGTGTAGTTCATTATATTTATAATGAAGTCAGCCTGGATGTTGGAAATCGAACTCTACACGATACAATATCATATCTTAAATAAATTGTTTATATTTTTTTGCAGAATAAAGACACGAAGTACCTATAAGTTTTTATGCAAACCGTACAATAAATATTAATCCGACTAAGAAATAAATAATGGCACCATGTTAAACATTCTTGCTATTAATTAAATTAAATAAATATTTATTATGTTTTGTTTCAGGTATTTCCAAAACATTGCAGACATAAAGGTACAGTGTTTCAACTTAAGGATCATTGCATTTTACTGCTCGCGAACCTGCGGGCGTAGGCCTTATTTTTTTGTGTTTTGTATGAAAGTAGTTACTGTCATTTTTAAATATTTTAGTTCGTGTAACCCCTGGTCTAAAAATGTTCACTTCTATTTTTCTTTTGGAGCCTGATCCTTTAATACTACAGTCCTGGTATTAATCGTTGTTGTAGGTTGGGTTTTTTGTACATGATTGTACAAAATTGAATTTATACTATCGGATATCGTGATGATTTCGGATTAAATAGTGTTTAAATTTATTTTGATGTAAATCATCGCACCTTAACCATCAGTTGATGTGTGAGCGACGATTTCAAGCCGCGAATATGACTTTTCAATCCTTAATAACTTTTTCAAATTGAGTTTATTGTTAGTGAATTTAGTTACTATTGAAGCTCAAGAATACATGGTTCCAGGCTTCGGAAGTGCTCTTTTTACACCCGTCATATTAGTATTGGTAAAAAATTTAAACTTAGAATTAACATAAGTTATGGCATAAGACCAGTATGATCAAAATGCTAGTGTATTTTAATTAACTCATTTTTTTATAATATATCATTTAAAGGTTTATATTAAACGCGAAACGGTCTGCTCTGGTTCCGAATTGTGGCGCGGGAAATTTCCTCAATTAGTTACTAGCATTTTAATATTTTTTAACTTTAATAATATTGAGCGAGGAGGTACGAGAAAATAATTTATATGTTCACTGTATGTACACATTTTAAATGAATATAATTTATGATTGTATAATTTTGAAAAGAGTGCCGAGAGTTTTTTCCGCCAGCTTTTTCTCTCGGTCTACTACGGCCATTGCTGATGAATGTAGGGGTGTCCCGTGACATCTTTTTTTATTTTTATTTTACGATTTTGACAATTTATAAGAGATTAGTTTTTAATCCTACATACAATAAAGTATTTTCATTCATTCATTCATTAAAAACTCGAGTCATTAATAACATTTTATCATGGTTTGTCTTGTACTAAAATTAGTTTTATCAAAGAATTTATTTAGAGTGCTACGCCGTAGTCGTGGCGTAGTGCGTAGCAACATACAGTATCAACTTATAAATTAAGTAAGTTTTACTCAAAGTAAATATTTTGTTACAAATGTAAAAAAATAATGAATTGCATTGTGCACAATGTATGATATTTTTTAATCAGATAATTATGTTTCCTGTTACATAAGTGGAGTCATTTGACCATACATATTTCTTGTCCTGGTTTTCTATTTTTGCGTCACCATTTCATTGAATAAGTTATTGATGAGAATGAATTACATATTTGTAAAATAAGTTAAGCAAGCTTAATATGATTAACTAGTTTATTATAATGTTATTGTTATATGTCAATTAAAAATATTTTTGGCGAATTAAATGATGTTACAATAAAATAAAATTATACAGAGTTAACTATTCACGTGGCAAGCATTAAATATTTGAAAAGGACTGATATATTAGGACTTGTATATCAGAAATCACTAGTTTCCGGTTTTCTTGCGGTTTAAGGTTGTATTTTTTTATTTCATGATTTATTTAAATTAATCTTACTCAGGTCCTGGATATGTAATGTTTAATTGTACCTAGTAGGTATGTAGTGGCTGTGATAAATAATAATAAAAATAAGTGTTACACGATAATTTATAATTTGTTGTAATAAAATGTGTATTACTTAGTTATGTTGATTTATTTAAAGCCCTTTAATATGTTATTATAACAGAGCAGTATGGAAGTTTTAAACTTGTAGTTATTTTTGTGTTGGAATTCAAAGTATATTATAACAAGATGTCTTTTTTTATTTCACTTTGTTGTTTTTGTTATTTCAAATGTTGAACAAGGTTGATTGTTCAACATTTGAATAAAAAAGAGAATTACAACCATACTGACGATCTCACGCTGTCTCCTTGCTGTGTTAAAAATTATTAAAGGCTGGCTTCTTTTAACTATGTATATATGATACATAAGTAATTTGGCTAATAATGGGACTAAAAAAATAATGCGGTAAAGAAATGTTTAAAATTTTTATAATGAACTTACACTTATAATTACAATTACATTTTAACAATTATTCAAATTTTTTAATCAAATCCATGTCGTAGAAACTTAAGTGCCTAAACTAAATTAATATTTATATTTTTTGCAATAATGTTCAATAAGTAGAAAAATATAATTTTAAGGTCTTAAAGAAGAAAAAGGAAGAGTAAGTATCAAGTTGTGATTGCCTAGTTGCACATAGTGTATATTTTTAGTAGTTTGAGTTTTTGGAGACTGCATGCGACATCAGAGAAATACAAAAGAAATTAGAAAAATAAGAAACTTCGGAAATTGCCGTGGATTCAAATTTGACCTAACTCTACTGTAGTTGCAAAATTTAATACCTACATTACAGTGCTAATAAAAAGTGCATTTTGTTTAAACTAGCAGCATTCTGTAAGTATTTTACAAAAAGAAGAAAAAGTAAGAAATAAGAAAAATATGATAAATTGAACTGTTTTGAGAATTCTTTCATAATAAGAGAAGGGCAATAAAACGCGGTGAATATGATACCAGACCCAAGTCTCAGTTGGATCCTTTGAGGAACCAATGTTTTACTTTGAGATTGTTCTCTTAAGTGGAAACTGAAGTACAAAAAATAAATTATGATTACCCAAAGTGGATTCACCAGAGCGACGAGTCCATTGTCGACAATACCAACAGAATCTAACAGTGAATCTTATTTGCTATACCAGAAATGAACTACGCCTAATCTATATTCTCTAAATCGTCTATAATGCTAAACCTTTTCTTGTAGTAGTTAGTTTTCGGATGGTTGTGCTGTTTGCTATTGAAGTGATATGTCCCGTCTTTGTATTGGACCAGTGCTGCGGGGCACCCCTTCATGGTGCGTGAGGAGCACCTCCAGCGGTTGGGCTTGTGGCGGGAGAAGGTGTAGCCATCCACCATCTTCAGGTCGCCGCCACGCTTGCTGGGAATCGTGATCACGTGGAGACCTGCCGACAAACGAGGGTATTGTAGGTTATGGAAGAATTGAAGAACGGAGACTGTAGGTCTGAAAATAACCGAAATATTTTGACAAAAATTTTGTAGACCGTCAATGTTAGCTGGGTTTAGTTAGTTAAATACTTAAATACGTGTAAGTACCTATTTATTATTATAAAGGCTTCAACAGGTTGCTCTGGAAATGAATGAGGAGGTCTAAATCCTGCAGTAGGGGAAACTTATGGCTGATGATAATGACACTGTTAAAGAAAACTAAAAATCTTGTGAAGGATTTATGTTTTATAAAATGTAAGTTCACAACCGAAGAAACATAAAATTTGCTGACATTATATTTTCTACATGGCAAAACGTTGATGACTAATGTATATCCTACGACACTCAGCTACATTAAATTTTAACAAAACTAAGAAACTAAGATCTAACTAATCTACTTCTATGTAATACGCAAAACCCCAAAAAAACAGTTTTTATTATGTAATGTACAGTGTTTATATCTTAATATACTGATCTCTCGTCTTTACATATTTAGGTGGCTCATGGTTATGCTCTGATCTGACGAAGGTTACTCTTCCACCTTTATATTTAACAATCGCAGTACAATTCTTGCTGATTCTGGCTGAGCACCGCCAACTATCGGTGGTGCTGCAGAGTTTTGAGAAAGTGTACCCTTTCACCATGAGGAGGCAGCCGGCGCCATTCCTGGTGGGTAGGAGTATTGCCTGGGGGCCTTCTGAAATAATATCTAGAGAATAAAAACCATGGAATAGTAGAGCTTTCGTACATAACTCAAAGACGACTGTTATTTAATTGATGATAAGTTAGGTATAATATAAATAAGGTATCCTTTTATATCTAAAAGAACTCTGAGGTCACCATGAATTTACGTTGTATGAGCTTACTCTGACTATTAACTTTACTCTGACTATTTATCGTAAAAAATATACCGAAATTGCCCTTCTAAATTCAAATAAAACCACCTTCCATCTATAACACATTTAATAATACCCACCAATTCTAAAATACTTGCCATTCCGACACACATAGTGCGGGCGCGCGTGAGTGTGTGGCAGCCCCTTCATCTGAGTGATCCTACCACCATCCATGATGAACTTGCAGCGACATTGCTTGGAAACCCTGGCCGAACAACGCCACAACTTGCTGGCCGGGTGTGGCTGGTTGTACGTATAGCCATCGAGCATTAGCAGCTTACCACCTGTTTTAGTTGGGATTTCGAGTACATTGGCGGCTGGAAATATATAAAATGGAATTTATAATGTACATGATACATACATTTATATGCGTTCTTTGAACACGAGGTCATAAAATATCACCATGTGAGTAAAAAAACTCGTAAGACTCTTTATAATTTTGGTTTATTTAGGTATTCTTTGGCATTCACATTTTTAAAATTTTTGACTTTTATTTTTTACATTGTTTATATAAATAAGAGAAATAAATAAATACCGCTAAGTTAAACAACCCATCTACACCTTAACATAAACTCCCTTAGTATAAACATAGGTAGGTGGGGGGTGGTTATGGGGTCCATTTAACATTTGGACTAATCCATTAGCTGTCATCCTAAATTTACATACACATCTCTTAGTGCTTCTTGATGAGCAATGCCAAATCGTATTAGTAGAAAATGGCTTGTTGAAGGTAAACCCGTTTACCATCAGGAGTTTGCCCCCAGACCTCGTCGGAATCTCCACTACGTTGTAAGCTGAAATAAAAAAAATATGTAAAAAAAAACGTTAAATTATGAAATAAATGTATTAAGATCAATACTTACACAGTTTTAATAAAGAGTATAAGACTAAGTTTTTTGAAATGAGGAAATAAAACAATGAGGAAAGTTTAATATTTTATTTAAAAGTTTCCAAATTTTTGTTTGATTCATAGTTTATTACAGATATACACGTTAAATGATGATTTTTCAGTCACATATTAATATTAAACAAATAATAGTTATTCAATTTTATTTAATAAAACAAATGCACATGTTTAATTTAAACAAAATATAGTAGTAAACCATAAATCTTGTAAAAAAGTGTGTTGCGCGTACCTAAGAAAACTAAGGCAACAAAACCAACTCGATTTATTATCAATAAAATTTATAAGATTTTCCAGATTATAAAACAGAAAATACGACTATAACTTAACATAAACACCATTAGCACACACATATTTAGGTCGTTGATGGTTGTGTTCAGATCCTATATGATTCACTGAGCCGTCAGCCATAAGCCGAAACTTGCTTGGACATCGCTTAGCATGTCTCGACGAGCAGTACCAGATGCCACTGCCTTGGTTGGGCTTAGAAAATGTATAGCCGTCTACCATTAGCAGCTTCCCACCGCTCCTTGTAGGTATTTCTATTATTTTTCCATCTGAGAAGATTAATGAAGGAGTTAATAAAAAGGCTAAACTGTTTAATGCTCAATAAAACTTGTGTACGTAATTTTGATAAACACGAATAATTAAATATGTTGCTAAGCGTAAAACTTGAGTATGACTAGACCAATTCGGCTGATTTGTTCTAATATTTTTTAATAGTAAGGTTGTACCTATAGATTTTTCCTGATCAAAACCACGATGAAACTCAGTCAATGACAGCCATTTGGCATTCTTCTAAACCACAATAGAGCCCCTCGCGAACAAATGCAGAAGCACTCTCACTAAGTAACCAAAAAAAACGTTTAAAAAGGTTCGAAAGGCTGCTTAAACTTTAATATATACACCATCTCTACATATATAATTAGGTCTGGCGTGGTTGTGCCCGGTTCTCCTCCACTTCAGGGTGTTATCATGAAGCAAGGTGAAGGCGGCTGTACATTTCTTCCGAATCCGTGACGAGCAGTACCACTGGGATTGAGTTTGACAGAAGGTGTACCCATCAATCATCAACAGCTTTCTCCCATTGTTGGTCGGTATTTCTACATACGCTGAAAATATATTATTGTCAATATTATGACGACTCCCACAGCGTAACAATAATATAGGTAATAATGTATTTAAATTGTAAATGTGTAATATGTATTTAGTAATGCAGCAAACAGCAATGCTACTGTTGGTATCGTGTTGACATTTTGAGTGTATGATTACTTTGGATGTTTTTTCTACGTCGAATAAATTTTTATGACAGACAACCTGGTTAGTAAATCAACATGCTAAGAGAGATATAGAGATATGATACCTTCTTTTTGAAGCTTGAACTACATATATTTTTTGCAAAACAAGTTGAATCTGTAAATCGTAAAGATCTTTAGCAGAATGTGTAGTTCTGGCTGAATTAAGTAACTAAGATGGTTTACATCAGTTAGACAAGTTCTTAATATTGATGTAGTTTATTATACGATGACAAAGAAGAGTCGCTCGGAAAGGTCGGCCAAACATTTATTACAACAGCACAAAAAGTTTTGAAAAGGGTTCTAAAGGAAAAACAACAAACTAATATATAATAAATAAATCAATACTATTTATTAAAGTTTAATGTACAGCCCATTTTTATACATATATTTAGGTCTAGCGTGTCTATGCCCCATTCTCCTCCACTTCAAGGTGTTGTCATTGCTCAAAGTAAAGGCTGCTGTGCACTTGCCCTGGGTCCTTCGAGAGGAGCAGTACCACTGACCCTTAGTCCTAGAGAATGTGTACCCATCGACCATGAGCAAGGTGCGCCCAGTGCTAGTCAGGATTGGTACATACGCTGGAAATATAGCATTGGCAAGATTATGACGAATGCGAAGCGTAACTAATAAGGCATATTGGGTTTAAAAGTGCAAGGCATCGGGTTGAATCTATAATTGACTTAAGATTACAAAATCAACTTTAATATGGATGGGGTTCAATGATCGCATTGAATTGCTTTGATTTTGGATGAATAATATCTTAATAATTTTATTTTTAAATTGCATAAAAAATTATAATAATTAACGATACTTACACTTTGTATGGCTAAGTCGTAAGAGAAATAAGAAGTTCAGAACATTATAAAAAATACTTAATTATAATATTTTTAATTTATTGAAAATTCGTTTCATTCATTCACATTTATATTGTAAAATGACCACTTGTACAAGTAACCTGCTTAGTTATTATACATTAGAAACAAAAGAACAAAACACCTATACGATTTTATTACAGTACCTACCTAGGTACCTATGTACTATGCTTACAAATTACAGATTAAAGCGTAAAAGGAATCGAGATTTTACTTTTAGTTTTGCATTTAAAATGCTAATTTATTAATTTTGAATATTTGTAGTTATAGATACTGGCAATGCTCGGAGACCCGTGTTCCTTTTTCCAGTATCTATAACTTCAAAGCGTAAAAGAAATCACTTCATCATTATTTACTTTTTAACTTTTATGTAAGTTTTATATTTTGGTGGTGGGTGGTTGTGTTCTCTGGATTTGAATTTTAAAATGCCGTTATGCTTGACGTGCAAAGCTGCATTACACTTGTGATAACGACGAGACGAGCAATACCAGTGATTGGCCATTTTGGAATATGAAAAGCCGTCTATCAACAGAAGGTGACCACCGGACTTGGTCGGAATCTCTATTATGTTTAGATCTGTGAAAATAAGGTGTACTAGATACATGGTCCTATGTAAATATGAAATATACAATCAAATTACTAAATTATTATAACAAACAAACAGATGAAAATATGTGATTTTATTGTATGAAATATTTAGCTTAAAAAAATTAAGAAAATCTGCATTTATTTAAATTTTAATGTAAACTCCGTTCTTGCATACATATTTAGGAGGTGGGTGGTTGTGTTCCCGAGATCTGCAAATTAAAGTGCCGTTCTTATCTACGTAGAATGATGCCATACAACCATGTACGCGACGAGACGAGCAATACCGATTTCTTGACCTTTTAGAATATGTATAGCCATCTATCATCAAAATATGTCCACCGGCCTTAGTTGGAATTTCTATTACGTTAAAATCTGTAAAAAAATTGAATTTGAAAAAAAACGATACAGGATGGGTTAAGCTGAAAAAAGGTAGGTGATAGGCTATGCTAAGTCGTAGGTAACAACAATCTCATTAATATAAAAAAACATTTAGTACTTAATCATTATTTATTTAAATTTTAATGTAAACTCCGTTTTTGCATACATATTTGGGCGGTGGGTGGTTGTGTTCCCGAGATCTGCATAATAAAGTGCCGTTCTTATCTACGTAGAATGATGCCATACAACTATGTAGGCGACGAGACGAGCAATACCGATTTCTTGACATTTTAGAATATGTATAGCCATCTATCATCAAAATATGTCCACCGGCCTTAGTTGGAATTTCTATTACGTTAAAATCTGTAAAAAAATTGAATTTGAAAAAAAACGATACAGGATGGGTTAAGCTGAAAAAAGGTAGGTGATAGGCTATGCTAAGTCGTAGGTAACAACAATCTCATTAATATAAAAAAACATTTAGTACTTAATCATTATTTATTTAAATTTTAATGTAAACTCCGTTTTTGCATACATATTTGGGCGGTGGGTGGTTGTGTTCCCGAGATCTGCATAATAAAGTGCCGTTCTTATCTACGTAGAATGATGCCATACAACTATGTAGGCGACGAGACGAGCAATACCGATTTCTTGACCTTTTAGAATATGTATAGCCATCTATCATCAAAATATGTCCACCGGCCTTAGTTGGAATTTCTATTACGTTGAAATCTGTAAAAAATATGTAGCGAAACTTTAAACCGAAAAAAAACGATACAGTATGTGTTTAGCTGAAAATAGGTAGGTAATAAATAGTAGGCTAAGCCGTAGGTAACAAAAATCTCATTTATATTAAAAATATATAAAAAAACATTGTAATTAGTACTTAATAAGTTTATTTAAATTTTAATATAAACTCCATTCTTGCATACATATTTTGGCGGTGGGTGGTTGTGTTCCCGTGATTTGCAAATTAAAGTGCCGTTCTTATCCACGGTGAAAGCGGCTTTACAGCCATGTTGGCGACGAGACGAGCAATATCTGCTGCTGTACATTTTAGAAAATGTATAGCCGTCTATCATAAGGAGATGGCCGCCGGTCTTAGTTGGGATTTCTATTACGTCAAAATCTGTAAAAAATATGATACCTGAAGTCAGAAATGGGTGATAGGATGTCGTAATACGAGTAGGTATAGCTGAATACTAAATGTAATGTCTATGTCTAATAAATATAAAGAAAGGTTACGTGTTTGAAAAAAATATTGGCTTGGTAATTAAGTATTTTTTATTTAAATTTTAATTTAGACTCCATTCTGGCATATATATTTTGGAGGAGGGTGATTGTGTTGCCTTGACTTACAAATAAGGGTGTTGCTTATTAAAGATTTCGTATTAAAAAAAAATGAGCATCTTACTTAAGGATTTATTATAAATTGTACATTCAAATTTTAATGTATACTCCATTTTTACATAAATATTTCGGAGGTGGGTGATTGTGTTCCCTTGATTTAAATATAAAAGTGTTTTTTTTATTCACGTAAAAAGTAGCTGTACAACCATGTAGACGGCGAGAGGAGCAGTACCAATAGTTCGTCTTCTGAGAATATGTATAGCCATCTATCATCAGAATATGACCACCAGACTTAGTCGGAATTTTAATAATCTTTGGATCTGAAAAAAAATGATAATTTATATTAAATATTGTACCATTTACTGCTTCTTTATCAAAATCAAAATACTTTTATTCATCATAGATATGTAACACATACTTATTGAACGTCAATGTTACAAACTCTGACTTTACCTAACCGTAGACCGAGAGATGAAAGCCGGCAGAAAAGAAGCCCCAGCACTCTTTTCGGATATTATACAATAATAATTTAGAATTTAAAACATTCAGTGAACATATAAATTATTTTCTCGTACCTGCCTGCTCAACACTATAAAAGTTAAAAAAATATTAAAGTGCCAGTACAAACTAATGAAGGAAACTTCCCGCACCACAATTCGGAACCAGAGCAGACCGTTTCCCGAAGGCGGCACCTGATAACAGGTATGACGTGTGATCCAGCCATCATCCTACATCCATTTGTGAAAACATAAAATAAAATATTAAATAAAATTGTCTTTATTGCCATCAAAGTAAAGTATGCGAGGTACAATAAATATTTTAAGCAATGCAAAATTCACTATAAAGTCAAACAAAAAAAAACAATTAAAAGAAATAATAAAAAACCTAAAATAAAAACCAAACAGTACCTATGTAAAGTTTAAGTTTAACATTAAGGCCCAATTGCAGGGAACGTTTTAACCTCGGGTTAGCTTCGGGTTAGCTAACTCAGATTTAAATGGCGCCACCATCAATTGTAATGACAAGTAGTTAAAACGGTTAAAACGTTTCCTGCAAGTGGGCCTTACTTAATGGAAAAAGGTAAGGTCGAAGCTTAGAGTTGTTGCAGACTCGACAGAGCTGTGTGTATGTATGTATGTATGTAAATGTGTGTCCGTGTGTGTGTTAGATGGAGGTATTATATCCCAAAATAATGTAGTGAATATTCTAATTAACAGAAAGCAAGATTTGAAATGAAATAGAAGTAGCCACATGAATTAAAAATAGAGAACCTGAAGTTGACGGCTACTTACTAGTTGGATATTAGGTCAAACATTAGTAACAATAAAATTGTGCATTAAATTTGAGAACGAGCAAAGCTTTACACAAATAATGAACACTTTTACTTACACTTTTTACAATTACTTCAGTAATAAATATCCTTAACACAACTTAAGTAAACCTAAGAGGTATGGTAAAGCACCCGCTTTACTTTCAGTTAAGATTTTAGTCACAATTTTATACAACTTTTAAGAAAAACCAGAGGACGGTAACCCAAAATGGTAACACAATTCAAAAGAGTAGTGGCAGTGAAAGTGAAAATAGTCAAGTAAATCAAACGGTAGAAACTTGGAAGTGTAAAATAAGTTAAAGAAGATGCAGACAGAAGAGACAAGCCACAATTGAAATTATAACATAATAAAAAGAATGGACAACAAACTTTATTTTTTATTACCTGACAGACTATCCAGTTCTCTGCTAAGATAGCACTTTAAAAGCTAACCTACTTACCATAGATTTGTAATAGTGACACAGTTTATAGAGATTGCATCGTCAGCAGTGGATTGCTGGCTTAAGGCACATACTTTAGACACATAACACTAATGAAACATATATGAATTTAACTTTACAGTAATGATCAAAACATATATTATTGAAGCCAAATAAAAATGTTGAACTACCACATAAATGAATTTATATGAAGGGGTCTAAAAGGATGTTGATAATAAACACTAAACTATCTCTCTCTTTTTTCACTTTTAAAAGCTTACTACACTTAGAAAAACTATAAACTTCGACTTTTAAATGCTGAATTTTTTTCTGTTTATTTACTTTTTCAACGCGCATCAAACATACAACTAATCTGTCAACTTTGACTTGTCAGTGTCAATCCTACTGATTCGATTGACCAATTTTAATTTCAATAGCAAATAAAACCTTTTGGACTATATAAATATTACAATCTTTGTCTAAAGTGTTACAGACTAGATTAAATATTTGTAATTTCTGTAAATTTTTATCTTACTCTATTTTTAAGATATTAACCGTTTAATTTTAAAGAAAGGAACTTAATGTGACAAGGGTACTAAAAATGACTTATGTATTCAATCAGTTGAGTGAATGTCAGTTCTGCGGTAAACAAACACTGGGAAAGTTATTTTGCTAAAATGAAACAATATTTTATTTAATATTTCAATAACAGTGGACATTTTCTGCCTGATCAGATTAAGTGTTGTTGTATTAGTGTTTTTGGGACCGATTGTTGCTGTGTTTTATAGGTTATATTATGTGTTTATGTTTTGTGTTGTGGTGCCATTCAATACTTTCCTGGATTGAATTAAAAAGTCTTCTACTCAAGGTAAGTTTAGTTTAAAGTACATAGATTATATTATCTGCAATTTGGTAAAGGTTACCCACTAAAAATGTCTTCTATTAATATTTTGCTATGCATACATATGTACTTACAATAAACGGTTTTATTGAGTACTTGAATCTTCTAACTCAGTTATAATTGATGCTTCTAATTGTATTATTATAAACAATATTATTTATTATTATAAAAATAAGTTTTGATTGATAATTTTACAAAGAGCAAATTTTTGCCATCACGGAATAACACTTATATTCTACTAAAAAGTTGTTAATGGAGTAAGTGGTGAGTGTTTTGCTAAATTTTAATTTTATTCGCATGATTTGTTTACTGGTGTTATTTGTAGTAGGTAAGTATTAAAATTGAAACATTTTAAATATTATTATATCTTAAAAATTGTTTAAAGTAAGTTTAAGTACATTATAAATTGACCTTCTCAATTACTTAAAACTGCTAGAAAAATGATACTCATTGCAATTTGTTAATTGTGATTAAGCTGCTTAAGTTAGCGGATCTAAGTACATACATGTTTTGTTGTTTATAAGTAACTAGGAGCCGCGCGCGACTCCGTTCGCGTAGAAGTCGGTTTCCCGTGGGAATGCGAAGTTTTCCCGCGGTAAAAAGTTCCCTTAATTCTTTCATACATATATTTTTGGTATCTAGAACCGTTTTTGGCAGCGCACGCAACGGAAGCTCTCAAGGATGAATAATTTTCCCCGTTTTTTTCACATTTTCCATTATTTCTTCGCCCTTTATAGTTGCAACGTGATGTTATATAGCCTAAAGCCTGCCTCGATAAATGGTCTATTCAACACAAAAAGAATTTTTAAAATCAAACCAGTAGTTCCTGAGATTAGAGCGTTCAAACAAACAAACAAACAAACAAACAAACAAACAAACAAACAAACAAACTCTTCAGCTTTATAATATTAGTATAGATATTTATTGTATACAATAATTAAGGTTTCAATACATTCTGGCATACAAACATGTGGCATCGTGGAAGTATTTTTAACTAATTGGGAGATAGAAAAATCACAGTCTCTGTTATAATATATTTTTTTATAATGTTTTTTTTGGTGTTGTGATGTGTGTTAAATGCTTTAATAAACAAAATTAATCCAAATACATAGGTAGGTTCCTGCTACATTATAATAAGTTGGCTTCATGAAGAATTGGTAAAAACTATTGTTAGTAATACACATTTAGTTAAATGCCCAATTAGCTGACAACTTTTTTTTTTCTTATCAGATATAGCACTACAATATTTAAGCCAGGAACTGATGCCTGTATTAAATTTGAGAGGGAAGGAGACTATAGTATTGCAAGGATATACCTATTGTAGGAACAACCAATCGAACATGACTATCAATTGGGTGTGTACAAATAGGAAGACTTGCCGTGCAAAACTGACCACAAATCAGGCAAAAACTAGCCTTTTACGAGCTAACCTCATCCATGATCACCAAGCACCACAGCTTAGTATCAAAAATGGTATCGTGAAAAAAATGCCTCTCAAAAATATGTGGGCACCATATAACCCATAGTCTTAGTTAAAATTAGGTGAAATACATTGACCTTTAATTAATTTTACATGTACATATTATAGTTATTTAGTGTCTATTTTGTTTTAATAAACTAATATTCTCTAGTTTGTTTTTATTTTTCTGATTAAACTGTTCAATACTTAAACAAAAGTTTTCTCCTTTTAATGTTTTTGCAAAAATTAATATAAAGCAAATAATAGGCACTTGGTAATCTTAGTATCTTTTACAGTAACAACGATAAGAAATACACGAGGAAATGAGATATCTCTCTTGAAAGGGTACAGTTTTTGCAAGCAGCGGATTGGTCCTCAAGGTGTTCGCTGGGTCTGTACCAGTAACCGCAAGTGTAAAGCAGCATTCATCTCTGATCTCTTAAAGACAACTATATATCGTAGTAACTTAGAGCATTGTCATGAACCTCCGAAATACATTATAAAAAATGGAATTTATATTAAAGTGTAAGGTACAGTTTGTTTTTTTATGTTTTATTGTCCATCGAAGGAGCAACTTTTTCTACGAAAGTGTATGAAGTTTTTCACTGTTGGCACTTTTTCGTTTTGTTGAATAAAATGCAAAATTAATAATATTAATTGCAGTTAATACTGTGTTAACGGATCTCTCATAGTTAAAAGGTAATTGTTTCTAAACTAAACGTGAAAGGTAAGGGCCTACGCAGACCGGGACGTCATGGCAAGGGATTTTGCCGTGAGTCAGCGCACACCGGCTGCTTAGATACCGCGGCATACCAGCATTTTACCACGGCATGCCACGGCGTGCCGCGGCATTCCAGCACTTTGCCACGGCATGCCCCGGCATGCCCCGGGGTGCCGCGGCATGACAAAGCACGCCTCAGCGACTCCTGCTGCCTGCAGTCTTCAGTTGCGTTTGATTGAGTGTTGGTGTGCCTCAGTTTTACAATGGTAGATTGGGATTTAGTGTTGATATCGATTATTGCAGATGAAGAAGAAAGTGCACAGGCTAATAATAGGAATAGAAGAAGATTTTGGGTTGATAATTTATGGAAAGAAAGGGAATCAAAGGGTGAATTCAATAATTTATTTAATGACTTAAAATACGACGTGCAAAAATTTTATGACTATCATAGAATGGATTATGAGAAATTTCAAGCACTGTTGAATATATGTCGACCATATATCGAAAAACAGAGGACCAATTTTCGCAACCCCATTGAAGCCGATCAAAGATTATCCTTGTGTTTGAGGTGGGCAGTTAAATGATTGTATAAGTTTAATATTTTCTTCTTTTATTTAATTAAAAAAACATTTTTTTTTGCCAAATACAATCATGAATTGTAGACACATAATAACGATTTTTATGTTTTTGCACTGATAAATCTTCTCACTGATAATTCCTGGATCTTTATTTCTTTTTACTTAATTTAGAGTACCTACTAGTTTAGATTAGTTTCGTATTCAGAAACTGCAGTTTTGTAGCCAGACCCTGAAGCAGCTTCATAGCCAGGGCCCGAGGCGGTTTCATAACCAGACCGTGAAGCAGGTTCATAGCCAGAACCTGAGGTGGTTCCAAAGCCAGACCCCGAAGCTGCTTCATAACCAGAGCCTGAGGCAGTTCCAAAGCCAGACCCCGAAGCTGCTTCATAACCGGAGCCTGAGGCGGTTCCAAAGTCAGACCCCGAAGCTGCTTCATAGCCAGATCTTGAGGTGGTTTCATAGCCAGATCTTGAGGTGGTTTCATAGCCAGATCCTGATACAGCTTCATAGCCCAAGCCTGCCGCGGTTCCACAGCCAGATCTTGAAGTAAAAGCGGTACGGCATGGTCGTTGATGTTGCAAATTGGTAGAGACATCTTCAGATGTTGGAGCTGGAGTTCCCTCTATGTAGTTTAATTCGGCGTCAGTTACCATATTAAATATTTGTCTCTTTATTCGGACCTGCTCTCTTTTTGGTAGCTTTTTTACTGTGGCAGCCATTGTTTGAAAGAACGAATCAATGGCGTCCACCTCCTTTTTCGATTCAATATATTTATTTAGTATTTCAGCAGTTGTTGTAGGTTCTGGTATTATTGAGGAATGGTGTGAATCATTGGTCATTCGCGAAACTGAACGTTCATCGCTATCAACGACAGCGGATTCTGCAAAAGAAGTCTGCGTATCCTCTGAAGAGGAGTCCAAATTCGAGGTTTGTTTTCTGTGCTGAATGAATTTTTTCAAAAACTCCAGCTCTTTTTCAAACTTGATAGGGCGTCGCTTTGTGTACGGGTCACCACTCTTTGTTTTTCTGTTATTCAGAGCTTTCCTAAAATTATTACGTATATTACTCCATATTTTCTGACATTCTTCACCTAAAACAAAACATAAGCAGGTAAAATGGTATAGAATCAGAATAAGTAGGTAATGGGAAAAGGCCTTAGATAGTGACTAGGTGACTAGGTTAGCACCAGCTATGTTTATGGGATTATATTGAGCTAATTTTTTTTCTAAGTAAAAATTACCACTGGCTTTACGGTGAAGGAAAATATCGTGAGGAATTCATAATTATATATAAATAAATATATCGTATTATTTAATTGACTTTGTTTAACTGTACCCTGTCTTTCACTCTGCCTCACTTACCCCTCTTTATATTATCTTTCAGATTTTTGATCACGGGAAGTAGCTTCAAGTCTCTAGGTTACAGCTATCGTATGGGGTTTAGTACAGTGCGCTCTATAGTACATGAAACTTGCCAAGTCATTTGGAATGTCCTAAGGCCTAGTGTTATGCCAAAACCAACAAGGGAAAAATGGACGCGAATCGCGATGGAATTTGATGAAAAATGGAATTTCCCGAACTGCATCGGTGCAATAGATGGTAAACATTTTAGGATAAGGGCACCTCGCAATAGTGGAAGTCTCTACATGAACTATAAAAAGTTTTTTAGTATCGTGCTACTAGCGGTTGTGGATGCAAATTATAAATTTGTGATTGCAGATGTAGGATCATATGGACGAAATAGTGATGGAGGTATAATGCAAAACTCAATATTTGGAAAAAAATTGACTTCTAATGCCCTCGATATTCCCCCAAAAAAACGTTTACCGAGGACAGATCTTGAGTTGCCCTATGTTTTTATAGCAGACGAGGCTTTTCCGTTAACCACAAACATTATGAGACCATTTAGTAGCGACCGATTGACAGATGAAGCAATGAAAATATACAATTATCGTTTGAGTAGAGCCAGGCGTATCGTCGAAAATGCATTTGGTATACTTCAAGAACGTTTCGAATTATGTCAAAAAGGAATTCAGGTTCAACCAAAATATATTGATAATATCATTTTAGCATGTACTTGCTTACACAATTTCATCATAGGTGGTACAAGCACAGAAAGTCAAAGTATAGCAAGTGTAAGCATTAATTTAGAAAACGATAATAATATGAACAATGCATTAGATGGTACGACAGTACGGGAGATGTTTAAAGATTACTTTAACTCTGATGAGGGCTCGATTCCATGGCAAAACGATATTGTAAATAGACATTAATACCGTGTGAAGTATTAAAATATAATTACAGTGTAAACTCTTTATAACGTTATCCTTTATAACGATAAACTCCCTATAAAGTAGAAGTGTACACAACTTGGTTGGTTTGTGTTAAAACCCATACATTGATACACTCTTTATAACGATACAGCCATTCTCTATTACGAAGAAATGTGTTCATATTTTAACAGTAAATACATATTTATTTTCGGTATTATTGTTTATGTTATCTTATCAGGTAACAAAAGACTTTGAAGCTCCGAAACATCTGAGGTCGTAAACGGTCGGTCTTGCTTTTGTTATTCTTAATCGCCTTGAACACGTGCAACATGACGCTTTGTTTTCTTGGGAGTGATGGTCTTCAACCAAGCATACACAGTACCTATCGTATTATCAGTCGTAAACCAACATTGAAACTGTTAACATGGCCAGTAAAAGAAAAGCGATTTGTGTTGACGAAAAAGTTTGTGTGATACGTGCGATTGAAAAAGGAGAAAAGAAAAGTGACGTTGGAAGACGTTTTAAACTAAGTCAATCTACTGTTGCCACCATTTGGAAAAACAAAGAAACAATTCTGCAGGCGGCGCTGGAAGGAAACTCGTCTAAAAAATTAAGAAAGCCAAAATTCGAAGAATTGGATCAGGCCATGCTGTCGTGGTTTCACAAGCAGCGCCAGAATAATGTACCCATTTCGGGGCCAATTGTAAAAGCCAAAGCTGAAAAGTTTGCCGACCAACTTGGTATAATTGACTTTAAAGCATCTGAAGGTTGGCTCGGAAAATTTAAACACCGTCACCAAATTACGTACGGTAAAATGAATGGAGAGGCGCGGGATGTCAATACGAATGTGACTGACAATTGGATCAGTACAGTGTGGCCTACATTCGAGAAGAAGTACTCACCAAAGGACATTTTTAATGCTGATGAAACTGGCCTTTTTTTCAAGTTAACTCCCGACAAAACATTAAAATTCAAAGGGGAAAAGTGTATTGGAGGAAAACTGTCTAAAGAGCGTATTACTGTTCTAGTAGCTGCCAATATGAATGGAACAGAAAAAAGAAAGCTCTTAGTTGTAGGCAAATCAAAAAACCCTCGGTGTTTCAAGAACATAAAACAGTTGCCAGTCACGTATAAAGCAAACAAGTCAGCTTGGATGACATCGCAGTTTTTTGAGGAGGAAGTGAGAAAATGGGATGCTGAATTAAAAACACGGAAAATCTTGCTTCTAGTAGACAATTGCCCGGCTCACCCAATGATATCTAATCTTCGAAACATAGAGTTAGCATTTTTCCCTGCTAATACTACCAGTATTTTGCAACCAATGGATCAAAGTGTGATTAAAAGTCTAAAGGGTCACTACAGACGGAAAATGTTGATGGAACTGATCGAAACTGACGGCAAGGTCTCGATTAACATGCTACAAGCAGTGAACTTTATATCAAAAGCCTGGAAAGAGGTAACTGCAGCCACTATCCAACATTCTTTTCGTCATGCTGGGTTATGTAGTAGCCAGACAGTAGAAATGGATCAATTTGATAGTGAAGACAATCTACCGCTGAGTGAATGGATAAGCCAGTTCAACATACCAGACAATTTTAACAAAGATCTACAATCGTACGAAAATATAGATGAGGATGTAGCCACAACCGATTCACTTACAGATGAACAAATTGTTGATTTAGTTTCAAAAAGTAAGGAAAACCCCCATAATGATGATGAAGAAGATGATCAAGTGGACGAAGCCGAATCACCACCAACAATTCAACAAGCGCTAGATGCTGCTAAGTTGATAGAAACATTTTTGTTGTTTAATCAAGATGATTCCACCACATATCTAGATATGAATAGGATACATAAGATAATACAAAACAAGTACTGGCATAGCAAAAAACGTCAGACAAAGTTAACGGACTACATGTGTAAATAACAATATATGTACATGCATATTTTATCTAAGACTTATTAAACATTATTGTAAATTTAGTTGTTTTATTTGTTCACTCTATATAACGATAACTCTCTATAACGATGAAAAATGCTTAGTCCCTTGAGTTTCGTTATAGAGAGTTTACACTGTATATTGCAAAAATATTTACCTGTTTTATTCATTTCTGTCCCAATTATTCTCCACGCATTGTTCTTCATTTGAGTGTTCATATAATGTTTTGATGACATATTATATAAATAATCATAGGCTTGAACTAATGTTATTAATTTTTCCTCCATGTTGGAATAAAAAACGTAAAAAACTGGTCTCCGAAAAAAACACGTAGGTACACAGTCGTCAAAGACGCGGGCGCAAATGGATGGTCAATGGTGTGCATTCCCCGCTTCTCTACCCCCACCGCCGCACCCCGCAGTATATTACTACGAGCGCTGGAGTCCGTGTCATGCCGTTGCCTACCGCAGTATGCCGCGGCATCCCGCCACGGGAGCCTGTGACGAGCGCCGGAGTCCGTGTCATGCCGTTGCCTACCGCAGTATGCCGCGGCATCCCGCCACGGGAGCCTGTGGCGTGTCTTTTCGATTAAATCCCTTTCAATGCCACGGCATCATTTTAAAGCATAGCAATTTATGTCGTATTTCTGTAACAGTACGGTTGAATGTCCATTAGTAAAAATTAAAATCCCTTGCCATTCCGTCCAGGTCTGCGTAGGCCTTAAACCTTAATGAAGATTTATTTAAGAGGAACATTACCGGATAAGGTACAAACAATAAGTTCCCCATAGTTTATAAGATATGAAGAGTTAGAAGGAGTCCACTTTTGGTCACTGCAATATAGGTAAATAACAGCCAGTACGAGCAACACTCTTTTAATTCGTAACTAAATTTAATACTTACAAGAAAAATGCCCAATCGGAACTGAAGGATAATTAAAAGGTCAAGCTGAATATATGGGTTGTAATTAATTAATGGAAACAAGGATGGCATTTTATATTTATCAATTAAGTCCATCCAGTAAGTCTCTGTTTGTAAATGGTTACAAAAATAGCTTTTGCTATAAAGTTATTTGAATTTTCTTTACAGTAAAATCTTTCAAGTTGAAGACGATAATCAACTCACGTGGCAAAGAATTATCTCTATTAAAAGGATACAGTTTCTGCAAGCAGAGGTCTGGCACGGTGGGTATCCGCTGGGTGTGTACCAGCAGTCCTCGATGTAAGGCAGCATTTGTGGCAGATCTTCTGAGCAAAACCATTATACGCAGTAACTTACAACATTGTCATCCACCGCCCAGATTTGTTATAAGAAACGGCGTTTACCAGAAGTTATTTTATTAAGGTGTATTTTTCGGTGCGAAATTAACTAAAAATAAATTAATAAGAAGAAAGAACGAGTTTTCAAGTTTAATAATAAATTCTGTGAACGTAGTTACTCGATTGTCCACGCGGTATATAGCGTATATAAAAGTCGCAGGCTAGGGATAGGGCCTGCTATTTTAAGATTCGCTTTTCTTTTCAAAGTATCTGATGATTACAGTCAAGATTATGGGTAATAATTAGGGTCAAAATTTGTTATTTTTAATGGTTGTATATATATTAAAAAATCTGTTCCTCTAAACTAGCAATGTTGTACACGTTTCAATAAATAAATGCAATTTTATAAATTTATGAAACGTATTTTTTTACCTGCATGCTTGTTTTGGTAAGGTTTTCAAAGTAGTTGCAATTCTTGCATAAGAGAAGCAGTTTCAGCGTCACTCCATATAATGTTTGGTTAAAGAATAAGGACCGTAAAGAGTATGAAGGGCCTGGTAAGGTTTTACCATTGGTTTCTAGTTTATTTCTGTATATCCTGGAAGTGGCAAACCCACTATACATATTAATAGAGATAGCAGAGTATAAGATTAGATAAAAACTATAGGAGCCTACCAGTTTCAAGCCAATGTTATGTTTATTATACTACTAGCTGGTGCCCGCGAACTTCGTTTCGCCAACTTAGAAGAAGAAAATAAGTCTATTCAAGTAATTGTGGCACCTTACACACTAAAATACAATAGGTACTTACCACAGAAATGTCAAGTGCGGCGTAGTCGTTATTTAAATATATTGAGTGAACTTTTCTTCTAATTGCACATTTGTCTAGATCATCAAATTTATCTACTGTGGATAGTCGAGCTCTTTTTTTCTCGGGTGATTTTAATGTTTTAGTATCCCTTTGTTCTTTAATAATTTTATAAACAGTAGGTATTTTTGGACACACCGCATGCACTTGCTGTTTTTATGACTATACTCTCCACAGTAGCATTTAAATCACATAATTTAAAGTTCTTATAAACATTGTAAATTATGCGTCTCTCTCCGCTATGGACTTTTATCCACTTTTATTCTTTCGAATTGGTGAAGTATTACTTTTAATAAAACATGCGTTTAAGGGCCGATTTTTCAATAGTCAGTTAAGCTTTCAGATAGGACTTATTCTATGGATAGCAAGATTGTGAATTTTTCAATTAGCGGATAAGCTCTAACAGAAGGTTAAACTCGATAACTGACTGAAAAACTTAGCTGCCTCTTTTTGCCTCAGTTAAGCAGTTATCTAACAGATTATTTGACGTTTCTGTCATCATGCGTATGTAAATACCTATAGGATAATTTATTTGTGTTTTGCTTATTTTTTGTAAAACCATGGTTATTTTACTTTATTTGAAGACAATAATGTATAGTTATCAAACGGGACAAAAATATATATCACAAGAGGTTTAATTTTGAATATCTGTGCAATAAGCTTTTGTTGACATCACAGATGTATACATTTCTGGATGGAGTATTACGTTTGATGTGTGCGTGTCACAAATAACTCATTGCTAAAGAAAGATACGGGTGATTATCAGAAAATGGCCTAAAATGCATAATTTCTTTGGCCCATTTTTTTTTTCATAATTATTCCATAATAAATAACATACATTGTAGATGTAGTCTAAAGCTACAAATTAATCTTTTTGGCCCTAAAATTTATCTAGTAATTTTGATGTTTTAGCATTTTAAAATTTGGATGCCCAAAGAAATTAGGTTTTTCTCCTAAAAATATATAATTAGAATGCAAAACATATTTTCAGATATTATATTAAACAAGTAACACTTCTAGCTTTAATAATAATAATAAAAACAGGTATATTTTTTCAAACCACACCTGAAAAAACAAGAATAAAACAAATAAAACTAAGTTTTGTTTCCATTTAAATTTCATTTATTTTCTCTTGAAACATGAATAATCACAGTTACGAGGGTCATTTGAAAAGTTCCTAGCCTAACGTACTTAATGAAACCACATGATTTTGATTATATTTTTATTTTTCAACATACTCTCCCCCGAACTCAATACACTTTTTCCATCGACCCGGTAAGGCTTCGATACCCATTTTAAAAAAATCTTCGTCTAACTCCTCAAAATAAGCGTCTACGGCGGCTATGACCTCTTCATTTGTAAAAAAATGTTTACCACCTAAAAATTTTTTCAGCTTTGGGAACAGGTAGAAGTCTGACGGTGCTAAATCCGGTGAATATGGGGGATGAGGTAACAATTCAAAGCCACACCGATGGATTTCTGCCATGGATTGCACAGAAGTGTGAACGCGTGCATTGTCCTGATGAAACAAGACCTTCTTCCTCAATAAACCTGGACGTTTTTCTTTGATTTTTTCTCTCAAAAGCCGCAGCAGGTTGCAGTAGTAATCAGAATTTATTGTTTCACCCTTTTTTAAATAATTTACCAGAATTATACCCTTTGCATCCCAAAAAACTGATGCCATGACTTTGCCAGCCGATAAAACCACTTTTGCCTTCTTTGGGGTGGGTGATCCTGCCCTTTTCCATTGTTTCGACTGTTCTTTTGTCTCAGGTGTATTGTGGTGAACCCAGGTTTCATCCATGGTTATAAATCTTTCAATAAATTCCTGTGGATCAGCTTCATATAACTCTAAACAGTCGCGGGAAGTTGTGAGTCGGTTGCGTTTTTGTTCCACTGAAAGCAGCCGCGGTACCCACCGCGCAGACACCTTAGAGAATCCAAGTTCAGAAGTAATTATATGATGTGTTCGCTCAGAAGAGATGCCTACAGTCTTAGCTATTTCCTCGACTGTCAATCTTCGGTCAGATAAAATTAAATCACAGATTTTTTCTTTGTTTTCATCAGTGGAAGCCGTCGAGGGCCGGCCACTACGGGGCTCATCTTGAATGGACTCACGACCACGTTTAAACTCTGCCACCCAATTTTTAACAGTCGCATACGAAGGAGCGGACTCACCTAAAGTGGCAGACATGTCTTCATGTATAGCTTTTGGAGTTAAACCTTTCAAATACAAGTATTTTATCACTGCACGATGTTCAATTTTATCCATTTTCAAAAATTGCTCTGACTTGACTTACGGTATCACGTGTAAACGAACAATTAATTATTGCAAATAAACTAAACTGTGCATACTTGTTGCTAAATAATGTAGCTATAAAATGAGGGTAGTTATAAAATATACCGACGAGTCTAACAATGTTAGGCTAAGAACTTTTCAAATGACCCTCGTAGTATATTTATTATAAAAATTATATAGTCCTTTTCGCAGCTTTTCTTTGCTGATAACTTTTTCTTTTTCCTTCTTGTTATAATTTCTGTGTACAAAATCTAATTTCTTTGGCGCGGGATGCCAAAGAAATACATAGAAATTAGGAACAATGAAATTAGAAATCACATGTTTTCGATTTTTTTCTAAAAATCCTTTGGCGGTAAAATGACTTTTTTTTGCCAGGTGCATGCCATTTGAGCTAGACTATAGATATAAAAAATATTTAAGCAATCTGTAAATATTGTAGCATGAAAATGTATATCGAAGAAATTAGGCACTTACCTGCCGAAACTCCACAATCTAGACGAAAAATAATTTTAATTTATCGGCGTCACGTACAACGCACGTCTGCTTCCTGCGATTTATTGACGGATGACCAGCTAGTTCCGAGGGTGTTCACTCGAATTAGTAGCGAAGTGTTTTAATAGTGATAAATCAACGGTTTTGTCACGCCAAAGAAATTAGGGTTTTTTGCTCGGACAAAACCATTTCGTTCATTACATCGAAAGTTTATGTAATTTACGTATTAAAATTAATTCACAATACCATCAAATGTATTACAAATAAAAGATATCAAAATCACATTCTTATTTTAATAATTTAGAATACTACAACTCACAGAAAAAAATAAGGGAGTAAAGGACGCGCCAAAGAGCTTAGAAAATTTACCTTTAAAAAAATATTTTAAATCCAGTTATATAAATTTTGCTTAAATACTGTATGGCACTAAGTGTCTATGTATTAAAACTTTCTACAAAAAAAATATCAATGATAGGAAGACAAAATTTCATGGATTTTAGGCCTCGGACAAGACGAAAACTCTGTTTTTGATAATCACCCATACGCTTATCAAATTATAGATTTTTGGGAATTATAGGTATTAAAATACTAAGTAATTATTATGGAATACAGTAAGGCTAAGTATCTGTGAATATATGAAATACTTACCAAATCGTTTTTTTTTAAAAGCATCAAAAGAAATACTTTCTCAAAGTTTACAGACACATGTTAGTATTTGTAATTTTAACTTGTATTTTATTCGGTGGGCTCCATCTAGTTTTCATTATATCTATGTATTATCGTTGACGTTGATGTCATACCTAAATTTTTTGTCAATTGGGACACCCGCTGTCAATGCGTTTACAGTCCTTTTCTAACAACTGTAAAATATATAAGAATGTCTCTTTCTTGCACAAAAATCATTAGGAAAGCTAGCAGAGGGTTATTTGACCATTGAAAAATTGAAACTTTATTATTCGTCTCAGTTAAAGCTATCTGGCTGTTCAATATCTGGCGTTTTAACTATCTATTGAAAAATCGGCCCTAATTGTTGTAAATATATTTTTGAGATGAGAGTTTATAAAACCAGACGTCAGAAACAGTCACTGTCAAGTCATCCTTACAAAAAGTATTTATTTAACAAAATACACAATGTTTGTGTGTATTATCATTATTTATCTTAGAAAATTATAGAATTTATATTATTATTAGATTAGATAAGATATTAGATAGATTAATATTATAATTATGTTGGTACTTTTTCAAATCTCGGTTTCAGTGTAGTTAGCACATCATACTACCACGCACCCCTATGAAATTCACGTGCAAACGTATTTCAAGTTTTTGCCAACCCCCCCCCCCCCCTTTTAGGGGTTGTTTTTTTACCCTATAACCTGGTCCATAATTTTCTCTACATAATAGTAAAAGTTTCATCACAATCCGTCCAGCCGTTTTCGCGTGATGCTCAGCCAAATAAACAGATAAACAGACAAACAGATAAACAGACAAAAATTCTAAAAACTATTGGAACGTGTTCTGTTCTCAATTTTAAGTATCCCCAATAATTTTTTTTTCGAATATCTTTTATGTACAGACTTTCCATCCTCTTCAGCTTTATTATATGTATAGATATGTAGTATAATAAACATAACATTGGCACACAATAGTAATGAGTATACGGGGCAAGAAGATAGCTGTTAACCAGGGGTATACCTTTAACTATCAGAAGACTACCTCAGGTGGTGATCGCTGGGTGTGTACCAGTAGGCCAGTTTGTGCAGCCTCGATAATGACCAATCCCAAAACTAACGTAATATTGCGATCAAATAGGCAACATTTACATAAACCCCCTCATTATATTATAAGAAATGGTGTTTTAATAAAGGTGTAATTAAAAAGGAGTTTTTATTTTGGAGGACAGACACTTTCACACCAAGGATTCAGCTTGACGTTAGTAAATTGGACAGCCTATTTATACAGGATTTACATATTATTTTTCAGTTTTTGTATGCAAAGTTAGTAGGTTGTATCAAGTGTTCGAACTACTCATATTAAACAGGTATTAATTAGACAAGAACTTATTCACCTGCAACAAGAAGTTCAATAACTTACCCACTAGTTTAAAGGAATTGAACAACAGTTTGTTCGATACTAAGATTGTTTTTTTCTTTCAGTAATAAAAATGGTAAAGAGTAGTCGTGGCAAAGACGTGGCTACTGTCGATGGATATACGTTTTGTAAAAACAAAGGTAGTTCGTCGTTCGGAACGCGATGGATCTGCACCAGCAATCATCTATGTAAAGCTTGGTTTTTCTCAGATCTAACTAATACTAAAATCAAACGATCATCAGGTCTGGAACATACGCACAAACCCCCGAAATATGTTGTTAAGGATGGAATTCTCGTGAAAGGCAAATTAAAATAAGTTTATGTTGTATGTTGCACTTTTAAATCAAATATCGGTTAGTTTTTATATAAGGTACACTTTGTTAAGTAATCTCTGCTTTATCTATAATAATTTTTAATTTTTTATATCATAATAAATATCAAAAATATCTTGAATTTTTTATTTTCCCCAATATTATCGATTCAATGTCAGTATGTGCTGTACTGGCTAAGCTTTTTAACCTCCTTCTAGCCTACATAAACTAAATTAAGTATAATGTACTTAAAATCTGCCATAGGTATTAATATTTTATTAATTTTATAAAATTTTCGTATTGGTACTAAGGTAAAATAAAATACGACCTTACTTTCAGTTGAGCTAGTAGTCAATGGGCGCGGGAAGGAGCTGGGCATTTTCGAAGGCTATACTTTTCTAAAAGACGGTTCGTCCCGCAGGAATATTTCATGGGCCTGTACGACCCACCCGCGTTGCAAGGTTAGATTCGCTACGGACCGTAGTAAAGTGGTGATCACCCGCCCGCCAATGTTAGAACATAACCACTTGCCACCAAGATATGTGATTAAGGGCGGAATTTATGTTAAAATATAATTGTGAATATGTTACGTATTTAACAGATACAAATTGTGAAAATGTTATGTATAAAAAATGTTTAAGTTAATTTTACAAGGGAATGTATGTTGAAAGTTAAGTAAATAAATTAAAAATAATTCTATGTCCTAAGTATGTAGGTAGTTTTAACAAATTAAATTATTGCAAACTTCGCAAAAAAGTTTTTTTTAAGCTTTTGATTCTATCTTCAAATACGTATTTTGTAACAACTATAATAATTAAACCAAGAACTTAACATTATACAGGGATTGTTTTCCTTTCCCGTTTAGCTTTGATAATTTTGTATAAAGTTAACCGTAATTTCTTGTATTGTCCTTCTGTAGACGTCCCTTACAAATCGCAGCTGATGCGAGGTTAACAGTAAAAGTTAGTAGAAAGTAAGAACCAGCTGTAGGTACTGAACAGTCTTAAAAATCTGTATTCTTCTTCGTACCTACAATTGAAGCTATGAACAAATTTACTTTCTTGCAGTGAAACTTGTAACCAACATCCGTGGCAAGGAATTAGCAATAGTTGAAGGATATACCTTCTGTAAAGACGGTTCTTCAAAACAGAGTATATACTGGGTCTGTACAAGTCACCCTGTCTGCAGGGTCAGGTTTGGTACAGATCATAGCAAGAGCCTTATTTTACGCCCGCCAACTGCACATCATAATCATAGACCACCGCAGTATAAGTTCATAAATGGCCTTTATATTAAATTGTGATGTTATCCTGTTGTTATTACGTTTATGACAGACTGGCTTATAAAAAAAAATATTTTCGTTATGAGAATGTGTAGGGTCAGAAAGAGTTTATGTTCTGATATTATATAATTTTGAAGATAAATAAGAGTTTCTATTCCTCATCCTTTTTGAAGTCGTTACAAGTGTATTTATTATTTTTAACTAACAAAATAAGATGTATGTAACATAGATCCGCAGTTACATAACATTGACTCTTTTTGCAGTGGAATTAGTTAAAAACACTCGCAACATAGAGCTGGCGATTGTCGAAGGATACCCATTTTGCAAAAAAAGTTGTTCACTCAAAGGGATTTATTGGGTTTGTACTAAGACCCCATCGTGTAAGTCTACGTTAATAACGGATCATAGTAAATATAAGATTGTACGTGCATTGAGCTCTGAACATAACCATTGTACCCCAAAGTTCATAATTCGTAATGGAATGTACATAAAAATATAACTAATTACAGAAATAAAAAAGTTACCTACGATAATTGGATAATTTTGTTTTAGTAAAGAGTGATTAAAAATCACTTCCTCTCTATTTTCTTTCTATGTGGCCTGAATTTTAGAGACATCTACACCTGGTTTTTACTTTGACAATTATTGTGTATCGACCCGAAATCTTATTTATTCTACTACATTTAGTCAAAAATAAACTGTTTTTACATTTCGATCAACAACTGTGCAGCATGAAATCTTTTAAATTGGGACCAACGACATAGACTTTCAGCTTTTATACTACGACGAAGGTTTGGCAGACACTAATTTCTACTATGGATATATATTTTTTTATTTTTCAGTAAAATTTGTAATTAACCACCGTGGGAAAGAGTTGGCGCTTTTTGATGGATTTACATTTTGTGCCAACGGAAACTCGAATTTGGGTATTTATTGGAGGTGTACCACTAGACCACGCTGTAAGGCCTCCATTACTACGGATGTAAATAAGACTAAAGTTCTACGTACTTTAAAATGTCAACACAACCACAAACCTCAGGGGTTTATTATTAAAAATGGAATTTTGATTAAAATTTAGGTACTTCTTTAATATCTTGGTTTTGTTTTTATTCTACTTGTTGAGTATTTATATGGTGTAAAAAGTAATGTCTGTCTCAGAGCTATCCCAATTGATATCGAACTTTAAACAATGATAGCTTATTTATTACACCCGACTATTTCTACCCTTCCCCGCGCCAAATGTAAATGAATAAAATCAATTTTAATGTAAAAAAACGACTATTTTGTATAACATTAAAATTTACACCAATGTTATTTTAAGTATTAATAGTAACCTCACATGAAAAGTATCTAAATAAAATCTTATCTGAATTTTTTTTTTTTAATACTTATATTTACATTTTAAACCCCAACCCCACACAAAGATGTTTGATCTTGAATATCTTTAGAGGCAGGCATGAGATTTTATGAGACTTTTGGGAGGACTAACAGAACCACAAAATAAAAGTTTTCACAGGGTTACAGCTTATTACCTAGCTGAGATACTGAGGAAATTGACAATAATAATATTTTTCAGTGAAACTTGTGATCAATGAGCGTGGGAAGGAGCTGGCAATCTTTGATGGATTTCCTTTCTTTAAAAATAATAAATCACATAGAAATATATACTGGAATTGTACCAGGACACCTTCATGTAAGGTTTCTTTTACTACAGATCAGGGCAAAAAATTTGTTATACGTAAACCAGTTTTTGAACACAATCACTATCCGCCGAATTTTATAGTTAAAAATGGAATGTATATTAAGATATAGTTTAAAAGTTAAACAGGTACAAGTTTGTTTAAACTTTAAAATTAAGATATATTTAAGATAGAGATGTGTAGGAAATTTGCTGTGAGAATTCACATTTTTGTCGCGGTTTCCTTAAAAAATAGAAAACACACGTTAAGAGCTATTTAATTCTATAAGAAACTCTGCAACAACTGCAAATAAATTACACTCGACAATTTTACTTGTCCCAGCAACGAGAGTGGCAGCAAAATGAGCTGATGTGTTCCCCATTTATTATACAGATGTTAAGCTTACCTAAGTGTTTTCAATTCAAAAGTACTCAAATAAAATCCTAATTAAATTTCTCTTCTTTTAATACGGGATGTAAAAAGACTCCTTCCGAAAAGAAAGACTGGGCATGGCTGAAGGATTACTAGTTACTTTTAAAGCAAGTAAGTAGTACAAAATTCCATTTATACTATAAGATTTTGCGATGATTTCAAGTAAATAGTTTGAATTTAATTTGAAATGTAAATAATCGCACCTAAACCAACAGTTGATGTATGAGCGATGATTTCAAGCGGCGAATATGACTTTTCAACCCTTAAACCTTTTTTAAATTGGGTTTTCTGGGTATACTGTTAGTGAATTTAGTTACTATTGTGACTCAAGAGTACATGGTTTTAGTGTTCGGAAGTGGTTCTTTTAACACCCATTAATTGGAAACACATTTTGAGGCATTGATGACCAATTACCATCGGGTGCCCCACGCCCGCTCCTTTGCTCCCTCGGGATGATATAAAAACAATAAGCACCTATATGTATTGCAAGCGTTTTTTTTGCAGCGGAAAGTCATTTCCATTTTTCTTCCTTTAGGGCATCTCGCACCTTCCTACTAGGAAGCTACTTGATTTATTTTTTCCACCCTTATTAAATATTTGAACAAGACTAGTAATAATATTAAAGATATAATTATATTTTGTGAGTAAAATATTATTTTGACTTTTAAATTACTGTTTTACATTCTGGCAGTAGAATAAACCTGTACAATCCTAATTTATTATTGTTTAATTATATTATTTCCTTTTCAGTGAAAATCGTAATTACCGATCGTGGAAAAGAGTTGGCACTCATCAATGGTTTCACGTACTACAAATCCAACGTAACAAAAAGAACCATTTATTGGGTATGTACCCGGACGCCCAACTGTAAGGTTTCGGTTACCACAGATCTGAGCAAAAGCAATATCATGCGCATGTCACCATTAGGACATACTCACTGTCCGCCAACCTTCATTGTCAGAAATGGAACTTATATCAAGGTGTAATTAATTATATGACGGGTAGGCTATGATTCTTAATTTACGATAAGAATATAACGGCTCTTTGCATACATTCTATATAGCCTTTTTATTTAAAAATGAAATAAACCCTGTGTGAGAAATCTTAGTCTCACCAGCCTTTTCTGAAAAAATTGCCCTAGATTTAAACATACCTTACTCAAGCTACTATAAAAAGCTCTAAACATGTGTAAAATATCTCCTTGCAGTAACATCAGTAGTCAGTTCCCGTGGCAAGGAGAAGGTAATCTTCCAAGGGTTTACCTTCAGCAGGACCTCATCATCGAAGACCAGTGTTTTCTGGCTCTGTACCACGAGACCGCGATGCAACGTTACAATGACCACTGATATTAGTAAGAGCTATGTTAAAAGGGCACCAAAATGCCAACATAATCATAGACCACCAAACTATGTGATAAGGGACGGAGTTTTTATCAAATTGTAATTAAAAGCTATTTATTTAAGAGGTTTAAAACCTAAACATTTTTACGTAAGCGCGGCGAAAAGAGTTTTCAATAATGAATGAAAAATGAGTCAATACGAGTATTAAAGAGCTCTTTCATGAACTCATTTTATTAATCCTAATATTACATAACATTAATTTAGGTAACAAAATGCGATTTATAATTTAATAATTGAGTGTGTTTATCTTGTTAAATATTTAATTAGTTTAATATTAAAAAGTTGTCGAGCAGCGTTTTTTTTCTTTCAATTGGAAATCCAATTAAATGATTTAATTTCTACGAAGATTGAATTGAAAAAGTTTATTGAAATTCCGTACATAAACAGGAAACAATTATCATGGTAATTATTCCATAAATGGTGTTGCGTCTACTTACCTAAATTTTTTTGTTAAGACTCTTTTCTTACAATTACTATACGTATAATATGAACTGTTTTTCTTTTGCAGTGAATTTAGTAATTAGTCTTCGCGGATATAAATTAGCAATTTTTCAAGGATATTCATTTTGCACTAATGGCTCATCTCAGACAAGTATATTCTGGCGTTGTACTAACAGACCCTGGTGCAAGGCTTCTATTACTACTGATCGCAAAGCCTTTGTTATGCGAAGATCTTTTTTACACTCTCATAGTAAACCAAACTTTATTGTGAGAAACGGCATTTATATCAAAATATAAGGCATTTATATAATAATATCTTAATGAAATTTGCTATGGTAATTAAAGAAACAAAAAAGAAAATCATACTTCTGAAGTTTCTGAAGTTTTAATCCGATTCCGAATAAATTGCTTGGTAAAGGTCCCTAGTTTTAAAGTGAATTGTTGTTATTTTTATTTTCTTCCTTACTACTTGCAAAATACAATTAGGCAAATACGAGTGTTTGAGAATATTTCGGTACTTTGCTGGGTTCGTATTTTTGGCATTTTGTTTAACTTCACTTCCATTTTCAAGTGGTGTGTGATTAACAATCAAGGGGCTTCTAGTGTCTGTGCGTGTCTGTCCTTAGTTTGTTACTTATTCTAGCGTGAAACTCCTTGAACAGCCAGACTATAAGTCAAACTGACCGCTATTAAACATATTTTTCAGTGAGACTAGTGCTGAATTCGCGCGGTAAGGAATTAATGATCGTCGAAGACTACACATTTTGTGTGAAGACTTTTAACTTGTCAACTATATACTGGGTGTGTACTCGCTCCCCGGGGTGTCGAGCCTCTATACACACAGACCGAAGTAAAACTTGCATTCTAAAGACGCGCCATGAACACAACCACAATCCTTCAAAGCATGTGGTAAAAAATGGAGTTTACATAAAACTATCGAAGTAAACTTTGTTTCTTATCAAAGAAAAGTTTGTATATGATTTTATGTGAAGTTTAAGATTCACACATTAACACACACATTACCCACCAAAATATCATATAAAAACGGAGTATATATTAAAATTTAAAGTAGCTATAGGTAACTAGTTGTTTCTTGATTTTAACACTTTCTTTTTCTTTATTTTCTTACTTAGGTACTTCAAATCTTATTAGTTCCTTTGACCGTTTCAATACACTCCTATATTTGGAATCATTGTTTTTTTTTATTTTACCCTTAGTTTTTTGTACAATGTTTTTGTATGGAAAAATAAATAAACTATCATTATAATACGACGAAACTCTTAAAAACTGCGTTGTCTTAAAAACTGCTTAGTTATTAGGTATTATTATTATTTATGTTTTATTATATTTAACTTTAACATTTGTTTGTTCTTCCAGTAAGGCTAGTTGTAAACGCCCGAGGCAAGGAGTTGGCCATAGTAAACGGCTTCACTTACTACCAACAGAGTTTTACTTCGCTTCAAATCCGCTGGGTTTGTACCAGCCAACCGCGATGTAAATCTATATTTTACACCAACCACAGCAAGGATACGATAGTTCGAATCAAATCAGATCATGCTCATGAACCATGGTGTTTATATAAAACTATAGTATAGTCCTCGAGGCTTAAGCTGAGCTTTGCATTAGTGTGTACAAAGAAAGTGTTGATGTGGCCTCAAGCGTGACGTACCCTTTGCCTGGTTTAAACCGGTTTATATCGCACTAGTGGCCGCCCGCGTCTCCGTTCGCGAGGAAGTCGGTTTCCCGTGGGAATGAGATGTTTTCCCGCGGTAAAAAGTACCCTATGTGTTATTCTGATGTATAACCTATATTACTGCAAAGTTTCATCCAAATCCATCCAGTAGTTTTTACGTGAAAGAGTAACAAACATCCATCCATCCATCCATCCATCCATACATCGTCACAAACTTTCACATTTATAATATTAGTAGTATAGTAGTATAAGTAGGATTTTAGCTACCACCGCTAAACTGCTCTTCAGCTCTTGTACCTATAGCAGCGTAAAGTGTAAAAATTGTTGTGTTCAATCTTTTACTGAAATGGCTATCACAAGTAGGTTAACTAAAAATATTTATCTTTGCTAGTACCTATACTTAAGTACAGCTTTGATGTTTTTGTATTCGCCTTTCATTTAGCGCCTTATTTAAAGTTGAACTTTTATCTATTTGATCTCTTATTACTGCGTAGTAATCTTAATTCGAATACATAATATTTTTTTTATTTGTCTTACACAGGGTTATTTGTAATTAGCGATACGAGTCAATACTCTTTCATGAACTCATTTTATTAATCCTAATATAATAATAGGATTAATAGAATGAATATAATATTATAACAATAATTTAGGTAACAAAATGCGATATGTAATTTAATTATTGAGTGTGTTTTTCTTGTTAAATATTTAATTAGTTTAAGATCAAAAAGTTGTCGAGCAGCGTTTTTTCTCTTTCTATTGCAAATCCAATTAAACAATTTAGTTTCTACGGAGACTGAATTGAATTTTTTTTATTGAAATACTATAAACAGGAAACAATTATCATGGTAATTATTCTATAAATGGTGTTGGGTCTACTTACCTATATTCTTTTGTTAAGACTGTTTTTTTTTCACAATTACTATACGTATAATAATATAACTTGTTTTTCTTTTGCAGTGAAAATAGTAACAAATCTTCGCGGGTATAAATTAGCAATTTTTCATGGATATTCATTTCGCACTAATGGCTCATCTCAGACAAGTTTATTCTGGCGTTGTACTAGCCGGTGCAAGGCTACTATTACTACTGATCGCAAAGCCTTTGTTATACGAACATCTTTTTTTCACTGTCATAGTAAACCAAACTTTATTGTGAGAAACGGCATTTATATCAAAATATAACATTTATTAAATTTGCTATGATAATTAAAGAAACAAAAAACAGAAAATCAAACTTGTGTTTCTGAAGAATTCTGAAGTTTCTGAGGTTTTATCCGATTCCAAATAATTTGCTTGGTAAAGGTCCCTAGGTTGTTGTTTTTATTTTCTTCCTTGCTTTTTGTTCGTATTTTTGGCATTTTGTTAAACTTCACTCCCATTTTCAAGTTGTGAGTGATTAACTGTGCGTGTCTGTCCTAAGTTTGTTACTTATTCTAACGAGAAACGCCTTAAACAGCCAGACTATAAATCAAACTGACCGTAATAAAACATATTTTTCAGTGAGACTAGTGCTGAATTCGCGCGGTAAGGAATTAGCGATTAATTGTAATTGTGTATTGAAACATAGTAAGATTATTCCTTTATTTAAGTCGGGTAGTTCCACAGACCCCACAAATTTTAGGCCTATATCAATCCTACCAACTTGTAGCAAAATCTTTGAACAACTTATTCTTAACCAACTTTTGGCACATTTCAATAGGAACAACCTCCTTCATAATAAACAATTTGGGTTTACAAAAGGTCGATCAACCACGGACGCTGGTGTGAAACTATTTGAGGTTGTGGTCAGCGCTTGGGAGGGCTCACAGGATGCCCTGGGTATATTTTGTGACTTGTTTGAGGCGTTTGACTGTGTTGAACACTATACGCTGATCAGGAAACTCAGTCATTATGGTGTAAGGGGTACCGAACTAAAACTTTTAACTTCATATTTGAGTGATAGAACTAAGAAAGTTAAAATAAATTGCGAAAGATCACAGGGATCCGTTGTAGGTATGGGGGTTCCCCAGGGGTCGATATTGGGCCTATTTCCGTTTTTAATTTATATAAACGATTTACCACACATGGTAAAGAATAATCATGAGATAGTATTGTTTGCTGATGATACTTCGTTAATATTTAAAATTAACAGACAGGAAAGAAATTATGACGACGTGAACAATGCACTCTCTAATGTTGTAAAATGGTTCAATGTGAACATCTAGTATTAAATGAAAAAAAAAACGAAATTTATAAAGTTTTCGGCACCAAATGAAAAGCAAGTAGAGACCGATTTGAAATTAAACGGTAACAAGTTAGACCTGGTAGACAATACCGTTTTTCTTGGAATAACTGTCGACTCCAAACTGCAGTGGGGACCCCATATAGCACAACTGGCGAGTAGGCTTAGTTCTGCGGCATTTGCGGTAAAAAAAATTCGTTCCCTGACTGACATTCATACTGCTAGGTTATTTTCATAGCCTAATGTCCTACGGAATCCTGCTCTGGGAAAATGCTGCTGACATTATAACTATCTTTACGCTGCAAAAAGGGGCAATACGCGGAATTTATAATCTTAGTAAAAGAGAATCTCTCAAGGATCTGTTTAAGGAGATTAGTATTTTGACTTTGCTTCAAAGTATATTTTTGAGAACATTATGTTTGTGTGTAAGAATATTGATAGCTTTGAAACTCTTAACGATAGACGTTTGATAAATAATAATGACGCAATGTCTAGGAACGATCATAAATTCGTTTTTCCAAAATGTAGGTTGGCAAAAAGCACAAAGTCTTTTATAGGAATGTCAATAATTATATATAATTCAATTCCTAAGTCTCTACTGTCCCTGCCTTTTAACGTTTTTAAAAAAACTATTAAACTCAAACTGTGCAGTAAAGGCTATTATAGCATCCAAGACTTTTTAAATGATAAGAAAGCTTGGGATTAAAACTCTTGCAGGTTTCTTGTAGGTAGGTATTATGTATAACACTATTTATACTTTGTATAAAGTACTATGTACCTGTCTTTCGTATTTTTTGTCTTATGTACCTTGACGATACTTAACTTTTAGTATGTACTTTTATTGTTTTTATCTATGTTTTTAATTATTCATTTTACTTTTTTCTGTACTGTTTTCTCGTTCCTCCTCTCTCTGTTTTAACTTATTGTTTCCAATTAATTAGCTGTTTTGTGAGGTTCTTTAGTGCCTTGTTTGGCCCAGAGTAGTCATGCTCGCCTTGAGAGTTACTGGGGCGGTGGCGTTGTGTCAATGGGTCGCCCAACTCCCACTAATATGGTTGAGTAGAATGATGGCTGGAGCACACGTCATACTTGTGATCAGGTGCCGCCTTCGGGAAACGGTCTGCTCTGGTTCCGAATTGCGGCGCGGGAAGTTTCCTCAATTAGTTCATTAGCATTTTAATTTTTTTTAACTTTAATAATGTTAAGCGTACGGGAGGTACGAGAAAATAATTTACATGTTCACTGTATGTCTACATTTTAAATTAATATAAATTATGATTGTATAATTTTGAAAAGTGTGCCGAGAGTTTTTTCCGCCAGCTTTTTCTCTCGGTCTACTACGGCCATTGCTGATGAATGTAGGGGTGTCCCGTGATATCTTTTTTTATTTTTTATTTTACGCTTTTGACAATGTATAAGAGATTAGTTTTTAATCCTACATACAATAAAGTAATTTCATTTCATTTCATTTCGATTGTCGAAGACTACACATTTTGTGTGAAGACTTTTAATTTGTCAACTACTGGGTGTGTACCCGCTCTCCGGGGTGCCGAGCCACGATACACACAGACCGAAGTAAAACTAGCATTCTAAAGTCATCGCGTCATGAACACAACCACAGTCCTACGATGCATGTGGTCAAAAATGGAGTTTACATAAAACTATGGAAGTAAACTTTGTTTCTTATCAAAGAAAAGTTTGTATATGATTTTATGTGAAGTTTAAGATTCGTTTACTTGCTCAAGAGCCACTCAAGGCATTACAAACACAAAACTATGACTTGTTTTAATATTATTAATTAAATATAAAAGAGTTTTATTACAAAATGTCTGTTTAGCTGTCAAATTCGTTTTCATTTTACTCAGTTTTTTTTCGTAAATACATAAGAAAAGGACAACAATACTTTGTAGATAGGCACGGCATTGAATGCAACCTTTATTTTTAATACAATGTTCTTAAATTATAACAATTAATAATTTTGGCACTTCAAAACAATATAGGCCAAACTGATAAAACTTAAATAATATTTCGAGGCTAAACTCCTCCTTGGGTTTCTACGAAAGTTCATTAGTATTGTTTTGCAGTCCGCCTACTAGTTAACAGCCGCGGCCGCGAGTTGGCTATCGTCCACGGCTTTACCTTCAGCATCAACTGTGCTTCCGTCAACAACATCCACTGGGCCTGCACCAGACATCCACGGTGCAAGGCCAGGTTCACCACAGACCGCAGCAAGTCTATAATACTACGATCGTCAACTATGGAACATGTTCATCAACCGCCCAACTTTGTCGTTAGAAATGGATTGTATATTAAGATATAAAACGTTGGTATCTGTGTGTGAACAAACCAAATGTTAAATGCCGATGTCTGTGTTTTATTTTTGGATATCTTATAAGCTCGGGCGTAGGAGGTTAGTTCAGGATCTACAAGGACCACTAATTAAAATTGTTAAACACGGTGTATTGTGATTGACCACTACTATGTGACTTTTCTGGAGCCAAAGCTGAATCTGCCCTTGCTTAGAGGTATATATAACTTATAATCAATTTTAGAGCTCGGTGGCCCATTGCGATCTCGTCTATCAAATCGATAGTCGAGGTAAAGCAACGTAGGACGCGGTCAGTCGGCGGAAAAACTTTGACACTTTACCTACTCAACTATGAATGTGTGCTGCAAAGTGCATATTCATCACACGCAAGAAGATCAATTTTAGAATTTCTTATACCTGCAGTATGACAATAGATTGGCATTTTTTAACCGTCACAATTAGTTTAACGGGCTTCGTAGCATAAATGATGTAACGACCTAAATATGGAACCTAAAATAGTTCTGTAGGTGTAAAAATTTCTCCGAGCAAACATTTTGTCTATAGTTGTCGAAATGGCATCGTTATTTTTTTTGGCTGGGTCCCATCTTACAGAATTTTATTTGTTAATATTTTATAACTTTTTATAATAGTGGTATTAATTATTTTGCAGTGCACCTTGTGACCAATCAGCGCGGCTGTGAGATAGCCCTTTTTGATGGGTATCCGTATTTTAAAAAAGGCACATCGAGCAAGCGCGTTTTCTGGGAGTGTACCAGAAACCGCGTCTGCAAAGCTAAGTTTAATACCAACCTTGGGAAGACGGACATTATGAATTCGTCTGCTATGTCATTTGAACACACACATTACCCACCAAAATATCATATAAAAAACGGAGTATTTATTAAAATTTAAAGAAGTTATCGGTAACTAGTTGTTTCTTAATTTTAACACTTACATTTTCTTTATTTTCTTACTTACTTCAAATCTTATTAGTTCCTTTGATCGTTTCAATACACTCCCATATTTGGAATCATTGTGTTTTTTTTTGTTTTAGCCTTAGTTTTTTTGTACTATGTTTTGTATGGAAAAATAAATAAACTATCATTATAATACGACGAAACTCTTAAAAACTGTGTTTACTTAAAAACTGCTTAGTTATTAGGTATTATTTTTAACTTTAACATTTGTTTGTTCTTTCAGTAAGGCTAGTTGTAAACGCCCGAGGCAAGGAGTTGGCCATAGTAAACGGCTTCACTTACTACCAACAGAGTTTTACTTCGCTTCAAATCCGCTGGGTTTGTACCAGCCAACCGCGATGTAAATCTATATTTTACACCAACCACAGCAAGGATACGATAGTTCGAATCAAATCAGATCATGCTCATGAACCACCTGTGTATGTTATCAGAAATGGTGTTTATATAAAACTATAGTATAGTCCGCGAGGCTTAAGCTGAGCTTTGCATTAGTGTGTACAAAAAAAGTCTGGTTGCCTGGTTTAAACCTGTTAATATCGCATATTAGCTACCGCTAAACGTATCCTTTCTGCCACCATCTGCTCTTCAACTCTTGTACCTATAGCAGCGTAAAGTGTAAAAATATTTTACTGAAATGGCCATCACAAGTATGTTAACTAAAAATATTTATCTTTGCTAGTACCTATACTTAAGTACAGCTTTGATGTTTTTGTATTCGCTTTCTCATTTAGCGCCTTATTTAAAGTTGAACTGTTATCTATTTCATCTTTTATCACTGCGTAGTAATCTTAATTCAAATTCATAATCTTTATTTTTTATTTGTCTTATATTTAAATTGATTAAACTCTTTGCCCAACTTTTCTTTTGGTAAACCCTCACACTTATGCAAAGCTGAGCTTAGACCTTTTGAGCTATAAGTATATCTTTGTCAAGTAAGTTTTTGTTTGCAAATATAATATTTTGTATTACCCAAGTTTGTGTACTAGAAACATTTTCTAATTTTCAACTTAAGTATTAAGAGTTAAAGGTTGTTGAAAGGAAAAATGATGCTTAATTATTTTTTCAATTAAAAGGGTAAAAAAGTTTTTTTTTAATTGCCGAAGTTTGTATATGCATTTTTTTATTTTATCACACACATAATAAATAAATAAATCTCCAGACTAACACACCAATTATGTGGCCCTAAAGTAAGTTGCATTAAGCACTTGTGTTAAAGGTACCACACAATGGACTAGGGGAGAACCTAGTTACACCCAGACACGAGCCAATATCGAAAAACCATTTTACGAAATTGGCCCGACCCGGGGATCGAACCCGGAACCATCCGCTTAGCAGTCCGCTGTATATACCGCTGCACCACAGAGGTCGTCGTTACATATGTATAAAGTTTAAGAAAGTATGTATGTAAGTTGTAAATTATGTATTATAGATATCTATTTTAAACTGTTTTTGACTTCCAAAGCATTCTTTGTTGCAAATGTTTTATTTTTCAGTACATTTTGTATTAAGTAACCGAGGCAAGGAGTTAGCGTTTCTTCAGGGGTATAAATTCCCGATCGCAAGTAACATCACAGGCAACTCTTTGGTCTTATACTGGTATCCCAAAATATAAATCTACCTTTTTTCACGGATTTAGATAAAACTTTTATTTTAAAACATCGTATTAATCATATCATGAACAGCCCAATTTTTTTTATAAGACATGGCATTTTTTACGACCATTAAAAATTAAAAAAAACAACGACAATGTAATATTAGTTAATAGGTTAATAAAGTTCAAAGACCTTTTACAAGGACCTTTTTTATTCGGTTAATCATTAACGACTATCTAATTATTTTTATGGTCGTCTTCGCTTTTCCTACTTACGCTTAAGGTTTCGGCACCAACTTGAAAACACTGTGTATTATATTAACGTCATAGATATTTTGTATTTTCCAGCTATACACGTGAAGAATACCCGAGGCAAAGAGATGATCATTGTCGAAGGCTATACCTTCTGGAAACACACCACGAACGTCAAGTCCATACGCTGGGTTTGTTCGCAGTTCGCTCGCTGTAAAGCTAAACTAACCTCCGATTCTAATGTAAATAAATTTGTACGAGCTAATCTTGAGCATAATCATCGCCCACCTAAATTTGTTGTTAGGAATGGGATTTTAATTAAAACATAATTATTTGGATTATTTCTGATTTGATTGATAATAATATAATAATTTGTCATCGAAAGCATATTGTTAAACATACGAGTATAACAAAATTGTCTTATTGAAAAACTCTGGACGTATTTTGGATATCCATAATTTTTTTTTTTCATTGACATTCAAAAGAACATATTGGAGTATGATATTATTTAATTCAAATTTTTTTGATCAATTATTTTACATTTGCAAAACACACAGCTATCTTAATGTACCTAAGTTCCATTCCAATGTAAAAAAATATAATAAGCGAGGGAAGGGTAGATATTGTCGATAGGTGTACATTGTCGATAGGTGTACATTCACTTGTGTTAAGCTAACGCGCGTTGAACACATTGTTTTTACTCTATCCCGGCGGATGATAGGTATAACCCTGTCAAAACGTCGGGCAAAGAGGTACGTTACCTTTTTGCATAAGAATTACCGCGTGAAATCCCGGATAGTGTAAAAACAATGTATAACATCGCGCGTTAGCTTAAAACGCAAGACCATAGTTTGGAAATGCACCTTCAATAGAAGCTGTAGTGCTAACTGTCATACGGATCACAGCAGGTCGACGATAGTGAAGTATCAGCTGGACCACAATCATGATACGCGGCACAGTTCATGGCAGAAAACGGAACGTTAGTTAAACATTTATTTAAAAAATCTAGTGATATGTTGTTGTTTTCTTTTTTAAAGTTGTAGTTGAAGTAAGTATGTTGTTCTGTAAATTTTTACGAATTTAATGATAAAAATATAAATTTAATTTAATTTAATGTTAATGTTTCACCTAAGATAATAAGGTAACTTTATTAGTGATTTTATTATTAAGTTAAAAGATAAACAAAACTTGAAATTAAACTCACGGGTAGACCACGGCATTTGCAAAAATGCCGAAACGTCGGAAAATCAAAAATAATAAAATAAACGCGTAAAACCCGTTAAAATGAGTTTAATTTCAAGTAATAATAATCGCGTAAATCTAAGAAGTTATAATAAACAAAACTATATGTAAATAAACATTAATTTAAATGGACACTTTATACTTGACTTTTATTAGTTTACAAATGGATGTCGTTACATTAAATTCAATATATTCGGTTCCCTAAGCTAAAACTAGAAAAATAACAAAACTACTTACGCCCGAGCTAAATATCGAATCTTCGATCCAAGATCTGGGATCGCACACGATCTTCGGATTGAAATCCTACCTGCGACCCAATAACAACGATATGCAATCGCTGTCAGTGATGCAAAACATATCATCGATCGATATCTTCACTTTGAATTAAATGTTTGTTTTATCAATATTTAAAATGTTATGCCTAAGTTTTAACTATTCATTTGTGGGTGATTATCACGAAATGGCCTAAAATGCATAATTTCTTTGGCACATTTTTTTTTCATAATTATTTCATAAAAAATAACATACATTGTAGATGTTGTCTACAGCTACAAATAAATCTTTTTGGCCCTAAAATTTATCCAGTAATTTTGATGTTTTAGCATTTTAAAATTTGGATGCCCAAAGAAATTAGGTTTTTCTCCTAAAAATATATAATTAGAATGCAAAACATATTTTCAGATATTATATTAAACAAGTAACACTTCTAGCTTTAATAATAATAATAAAAACAGGTATATTTTTTCAAACCACACCTGAAAAAACAAGAATAAAACAAATAAAACTAAGTTTTGTTTCCATTTAAATTTCATTTATTTTCTCTTGAAACATGAATAATCACAGTTAGTATATTTATTATAAAAAATATATAGTCCTTTTCGCAGCTTTTCTTTACTGATAACTTTTTCTTTTTCCTTCTTGTTATAATTTCTGTGTACAAAATCTAATTTCTTTGGCGCGTGATGCCAAAGAAATACATAGAAATTAAGGACAATGAAATTAGAAAACACATGTTTTCGTATTTTTTCTAAAAATCCTTTAATGGTTAAATGACTTCTTTTTGCCACGTGCATGCCAATTGAGCTAGACTATAGATATAAAAAATATTTTAAGCAATCTGTAAAAGTAATAGCAAGAAAATATACACCTGACGAAACTCCACAATCTAGACGAAAAATATTTTTATTTTATCGGCGTCACGCACAACGCACGTCTGCTTCCTGTGATTTATTGACGGATGACCAGCTAGTTCCGAGGGTGTTCACTCGAGTTAGTAGGGAAGTGTTTTAATAGTGATAATTCAACGGTTTTGTCGCGCTAAGAAATTTGGGTTTTTTGCGCGGACAAAACCATTTCGTTCATTACATCGTAAGTTTATGTAATTTACGTATTAAAATTAATTCACAATACCATCAGACGTATTAAAAGTAAAATATATTAAAATCACATTCTTATTTTATTAATTTAGAATACTAAAACTCACAGAAAAAAATAAGGGAGTAAAGGACGCGCCAAAGAGCTTAGAAAATTAAAGTTTAAAAAAATATTTTAAATATAATTTATAAAAATTTTGCTTAATACTGTATTGCACTAAGTGTCTATACATTAATACTTTCTTAAAAAAAAATTTCAATGACAGGAAGCCAAAATTTCATGGTAAACTCCCTCGGCCTAAGGCCTCGGACAAGACAAAAACTCTGTGTTTGATAATCACCCTTGTCAGATTTAAAAAAAAAACGTAAGTAACATGCATATTTTGTAATTAGCTCGAAAAATTTACCGAATATTTCCGAGTTAATTGCATGATTTGTATGTTATCCTTAGATCGGTTATTGGGGCGTGCATACCGACATTTTCATACAAATATGCCAGAAACAACGATCGCTTCCCATGGATCGATCGCATCTTTCAATTGGTTTCACAATCTATGGATAGTTTATTGAAACAGTTTTGAGAAAATTTGGATCGGGTTGTCGATTTTAAATTAGTAAAAATGGATTGAGATCATATATTAGGACTGGGCGATAGTACCTAATAGCCTTTGCCAAGTGGGAATGTGTCAGAAATATGAACTGGTGCACCTTTTAATATACCTACTTAACCCTTTTTTACAGTAAACGTATACATGACGTCCCGTGGTTCAGAAGTACTTGAAATCAAAGGATATACGTTTAATCGAAAAACACTTAGGAATACCATTCTATGGGTTTGTACTCAAAACCGTGTTTGCAAAGCTAGCTGTGTGACTGATATAGACAAGAAAACTATTATCAAAGAAAATTTAAAACATTGCCATCCTCCACCAAAGTTCATTATTAGAAACGGAATTTTAATTAAAATTTAGTTTTAGGGTTCATTATTAGCCATAGCCAACTCAATCTCACGTTGAGCAAAATTTGTGTTTTTTTTTAAGAATACTTAATTAAAATATATTGATATACACGCTGTTTGATTTAATGCCCTAGGTTAGTTAATAAACACTTAGTTTTTAAATCGATATAAGCGTGTGTGTCTCAGTATAATAAGACTATAGAAAAGCCAAAATTATAGTTATATAGGAACAATTATGTTTAACAACAAAATTATTAACATTCTTACTATTTTCAGTTAAGCCATACAAGACCTACGGTGGCGCGGAGGGGATAATAGTCCGAGAGTACACTTTCAAGCGTCGTAAGGACAACTTGAGTAACATACTGTGGGTGTGTACCCAGGGCCGCTCCTGCTCGGCTAGCTGCAACACAGATCTCAAGAAGACAAAGGTGATAAAAAAATATTTAAAACACAACCACCAACCGCCATCTTATATCTTCAAGAAGGGGATGTTGATTAAACTTCGACAGTAGAATGTCTGCCTTCAGATTCAACTGGCGTTCAATGTCTATTATTATATGTATACAGGAAAATGTATGTGAGTGAGGTAATCCGGCGTATCGAAGAAGAAATTGTCGTTAAGTTCATATTTCATTGTTTAATTATTTTTTACTTACTACTGTTTATACGGAAAATCGTCAAAAGTAATTATTAAAGGCACTCATGTACGCCAAAGTTTAGCCTAGCTTAGAATATAACCAATGATAATTATCCCAAATATTCATGTATGGGTGTATACTTAATGGTAATATTTATTATAAGTATTAAGTTGTGTTGAAGTTATAGATACTGGAAAAAGGAACGCGGGTCTCCGAGCATTGCGCGACTGGGAATCGAACTCAGGACCTTAGATAACCGGTGTAATGCTCAGACCACTGAGCTACCGCGCCGCTACGGTTTTACGCTATCCAACGAAATTTCTCTCAGTATCTATGTGCTTACGTCATATAGCTGACGTTATTCCAGTATCTATAACTTCAAAATTAATAAAATTAGCATTTTAAATGCAAAAACTAAAAGTAAAATCTCTATGTAGTAGTGTATTGAGGAAATTCAATTATCTCATATAAATTAGGACATGGCCCAAGGTACCAGAATCAAGTCAAAACTACCAGGTATAGCAGATGGCAGTAGACATAGCCAGTATTTGAAATCAGACTTTAGAGAAACAGCAAATCATCAAAATATGATCTAATTGAATTTGCTGCGGTAACCGTAGGAAATTTATTGGTATTTAGAGTTGTAATGAATATATGCAACATTTCTTAGCCATTTATACACTTGGCTTAGCATTTATTAATCGGTGTGTATACGTACTATTTTGTGTCTCATATTAGTGATACTCAATATTATAATAAGTACCTAAGAGCTGTATTCAAACTCTGTCATGTAATCGATATGTTGTAGCTACTGTGTTTAATCTATACGGAATGAAGCTGTAACATTGATCTCAAAATAAAAAAACGCTATCTATGGATTACCTTTTTTATTTAACCTTAAACAACCACTGCTCACCCCATTGTTTTATACTTAGTTGAGTATATTATTTTCCTACTTTTAAGGGGTCCTACATACAAACTTTCACCTTTATAATATTTGTAGGATTTATCTAGCCTACACTAACGGGTTAATAGTAAGTGGAATATTTCTACATTCAATGTTATTTTTATCAACATATCTAAATTCAATGCATTTCATCACTTGCATTCTTTCTTTCAGTCACGGTGATTAGAAACGACCGTGGTACAGAAGTAGACTATAGGAAAGTTCAATTTATAGCTTTTTAGGAACAATTGTGTTTAAGATACACAACAAAATACTAACTTTCTTACTATTTTCAGTTAAGCCGTACAAGACCTACGGTGGCGCGGAGGGGATAATAGTACGAGGGTACACTTTCAAGCGTCGTAAGGACAACTTGAGTAACATACTGTGGGGGTGTACCCAGGGCCGCTCCTGCTCGGCTAGCTGCAACACAGATCTCAAGAAGGCAAAGGTGTTAAAAAAATATTTAAAACACAACCACCAACCGCCATCTTATATCTTCAAGAAGGGGATGTTGATTAAACTTCGACAGTAGAATGTCTGCCTTCAGATTCAAGTGGCGTTCTGTATATTTATTATCATTATTACATAGTATAAATCCCGCTAACTCCTCCTAAACCAGTTGAGGGATTTTAATGCGGTTTTCACCATGCTTTAGGTATTTTTTTCATTTGAATTTGTAAATAAAGAACAATTTGAAAAAGTTTTTTAAGTTAGCCAAAAATCAATGTTTCGTCAGCAAGTCGGCCAAAATTACACCATTGCGAAGCGTGGGCGGGTCGCTAGTATACTTATATACAGGTAAATGTATGGGAGTGAGGTAAACCGACGTATCGAAGTATAAATTGTTGTTAAGTTCATATTTCAATGTATTAATTATTTACTACTGTTTATACGGAAAATCGTCATAAGCAATTATAGAAGACACATTAAGAAATGTCATTAGCTGCCATAAAAGACACTTATGTATGTCATACATATGACATACACATTTTCAAATACCACATCGTAATCAGTAGAAAGGCTTTCATATACGCCAAAGTTTAGCTTAGGTCCGCGGACAATAATATAAGTGAATATAATCCATGATAATTATCCCAAAGATACAGGTATGGGTATATTCTTAATGGTAATATCTATTATTAGTATGTAGAAGTGTATTGAGGAAATTAAATTTTCTCAAATAATTTAGGATACCTATTGGCCCAAGGTCCAAAAAACTAGTCAAAATGACTATAGCACTGAACTGGTAGACATAGCCAGAATTTTGAAATTAGACTTTAGAGAAACAGCTAATCATTAAAATATGATCTAATTGAATTTGCTGCGGTAACCATATGGTATTTATAGGTATTTAGAGTTATAATGTTACATTTCTTTGCCATTTATACACTTGGCCTAGCATTTATTAATCGGTGTGTTTACGTACTATTTTGTGTCTCTTAGTAGTGATTCTCAATACTATAATAAGTAAGAGCTGTATTCTAACTTTGTCATGTAATCGATATATTGTTGCTAGTGTGTTTAACCTATACGAAATGACGCTGTAACATTGATCTCAAAATAAAAAATGTCTATCTATGGATTAACTTTTTTTATTTAACCTGAAACAACCACTGCTATCACTCCATTATTTAATACTTAGTTGAGTATATTATTTTAATGCAATACACTCTTTAAAAGGAGTCCTTCATACAAACTTTCCCCTTTATAATAATTGTAGGATTTATCTATCCTACACAAACAGGTAAATAGTAGGTAAGTGAAATATTCTCCAAGCAATGTTATTTTTATCGACATATATAAATTCAATGCATTCCATCACTAGCGTTCTTTCTTTTAGTCACGGTGATTAGAAACGACCGTGGTACAGAAGTATACTATAGGAAAGTTCAATTTATAGCTTTTTACGAACAATTGTGTTTAAGATACACAACAAAAACAAGACCTACGGTGGCGCGGAGGGGATAATATTACGAGGGTACACTTTCAAGCGTCGTAAGGACAACTTGAGTAACATACTGTGGGGGTGTACCCAGGGCCGCTCCTGCTCGGCTAGCTGCAACACAGATCTCAAGAAGGCGAAGGTGATCAAAAAATATTTAAAACACAACCACCATCCGCCATCTTATATCTTCAAGAAGGGGATGTTGATTAAACTTCGACAGTAGAATGTCTGCCTTCAGATTCAATTGGCGTTCTATGTCTCTCATTAATATAAGTTTGCAGGAAAATGTATGGGAGTTAGATAATCCGGCGTACCTATCGAAGTCGAAATTGTCGCTGAGTTCATATTTCAATTTATTAATGATTTATTATTTACTACTGATTATTCGGAAAATCGTCCTTAGCAATTATTGAAGGCACATTCAAAATAAATATAATATATAAAGGCATGTACGCCAAAGTTTAGCTTAGTTCCGCGGACAACAGTATAAGTGAATATAATCAATGATAATTATCCCAAATATACATGTATGGGTATATTCTTAATGGTAATATTAATGATTAGTATGTAGTAATGTATTGAGGAAATTCAATTATCTCATATAAATTAGGATATTGGCCCAAGGTCCAAAAATCTAGTCAAAATTACGTTAGCAGATGGCAGTAGACATAGCCTGAATTTTGAAATCAGACTTTAGAGAAACAGCTGATCATTAAAATATGATCTTATTGAATTTGCTGCGGTAACCATAGGCAATTTATTGGTATTATTAGAGTTGTAATGAATATATGTAACATTTCCTAGCCATTTATACACTTGGCTTAGCATTAATTAATGTGTGTATACGTACTATTTTGTGTCTCATATTAGTGATACTCAATATTATAATAAGTACCTAAGAGCTGTATTCAAACTCTGTCATGTAATCGATATGTTGCAGCTACTGTGTTTAATCTATACGGAATGAAGCTGTAACATTGATCTCAAAATAAAAAACGCTATCTATGGATTAACTTTTTTTATTTAACCTGAAACAACCACTGCTGTCACGCCATTATTTTCTACTACGATGAGTATATTATTTTAATGTAACTATAACCTAAGGGGGTCCTACATATAAAGTTTCACCTTTATAATAATTGTACGATTTATCAGTCCTACACAAACAGGTAAATAGTAAGTGAAATATTCTCCAAGCAATGTTATTTTTATCGACATATATAAATTCAATGCATTCCATCACTAGCGTTCTTTCTTTCAGTCACGGTGATTAGAAACGACCGTGGTACAGAAGTAGACTATAGGAAAGTTCAATTTATAGCTTTTTAGGAACAATTGTGTTTAAGATACACAACAAAATACTAACTTTCTTACTATTTTCAGTTAAGCCGTACAAGACCTACGGTGGCGCGGAAGGGATAATAGTACGAGGGTACACTTTCAAGCGTCGTAAGGACAACTTGAGTAACATACTGTGGGGGTGTACCCAGGGCCGCTCCTGCTCGGCTAGCTGCAACACAGATCTCAAGAAGGCGAAGGTGATCAAAAAATATTTAAAACACAACCACCAACCGCCATCTTATATCTTCAAGAAGGGGATGTTGATTAAACTTCGACAGTAGAATGTCTGCCTTCAGATTCAACTGGCGTTCAATGTCTATTATTATATGTATACAGGAAAATGTATGTGAGTGAGGTAATCCGGCGTATCGAAGAAGAAATTGTCGTTAAGTTCATATTTCATTGTTTAATTATTTTTTACTTACTACTGTTTATACGGAAAATCGTCAAAAGTAATTATTAAAGGCACTCATGTACGCCAAAGTTTAGCTTAGGTCCGCGGACAAAAGTAAGTATAAGTGAATATAACCAATGATAATAATATCCCAAATATACATGTTTGGGTGTATACTTAATGGTAATATTTATTATAAGTATGTAGTTGTGTTGAAGTTATAGATACTGGAAAAAGGAACGCGGGTCTCCGAGCATTGCGCGACTGGGAATCGAACTCAGACCTTAGATAACCGGTGTAATGCTCTGACCACTGAGCTACCGCGCCGCTACGGTTTTACGCTATCCAACGAAATTTCTCCCAGTATCTATGTGCTTACGTCATATAGCTGACGTTATTCCAGTATCTATAACTTCAAAATTAATAAAATTAGCATTTTAAATGCAAAAACTAAAAGTAAAATCTCAATGTAGTAGTGTATTGGCGAAATTCAATTGTCTCATATAAATTAGGACATGGCCCAAGGTCCCAGAATCAAGTCAAAACTACCAGGTATAGCAGATGGCAGTAGACATAGCCAGTATTTGAAATTAGACTTTAGAGAAACAGCTGATCATTAAATTATGATCTCATTGAATTTGCTGCGGTAACCATAGGCAATTTATTGGTATTATTAGAGTTGTAATGAATATATGTAACATTTCCTAGCCATTTATAGACTTGGCTTAGCATTTATTAATCGGTGTGTATGCGTACTATTTTGTGTCTCATATTAGTGATACTCAATATTATAATAAGTACCTAAGAGCTGTATTCAAACTCTGTCATGTAATCGATATGTTGTAGCTACTGTGTTTAATCTATACGGAATGAAGCTGTAACATTGATCTCAAAATAAAAAAACGCTATCTATGGATTACCTTTTTTATTTAACCTGAAACAACCACCGCTCACCCCATTGTTTTATACTTAGTTGAGTATATTATTTTCCTACTTTTAAGGGGTCCTACATATAAAGTTTCACCTTTATGATATTTGTAGGATTTATCTAGCCTACACTAACAGGTTAATAGTAAGTGAAATATTCCGACATCAATGTTTTTTTCCCAAAGCTATCGTAAATTCATGAATTTCATTACTAACATTCTTTCTTTCAGTTACGGTGATAAGAAACGACCGTGGTACAGAAGTGGCTTTGATACAAGGGTATACATTTAACCAACAGAAGCAGGGAGAGACCACACTGCGATGGTTATGTACACGTCACAAGTACTGCCGAGCGTCCTTCGTCACAGATTTAACTAAGACCTTCATAGTGCGAGCGAAATTGAACCATACGCACCCGCCGCCAAAGTTCATTATTCGAGGCGGGATCTTGTGTAAGATATAAGATAAAATCGGTGAGCTTTTGTGAAAAATATTAATAAATGCTCGAGGTAATCTTGGCCGGGAACGAAAATCTAAGTGATGTTTGATATTAAGCAGATGACTTGCTAATGTACCTTATTTTAAACATTACTAGGAAAGTATATGTACAATTGTAAAAACATCGCTAATGGTTTTAGAACCATTTCCATTAGTGGAAGGTTTCTAAGCGACTGGGACTCAAGTTTTCTACTATGTTAGAATGTAAAAAAAACATTTTCGTAAATATGACTCACAAATAAATTATTTAAATAAAAACTATATTTTTTTTATACACTGATTACCACATGTTCCCAAACTACAAACTCCTAGCCTCTTGTTACTCTCCTAACCTATCCATTTCTTTGCAGTGAAGCTCATAACTAACTCTCGAGGCAAGGAGCTGGCCCTTGTAAAAGGGCATACCTTCTACAAATGCCGTATTACGTCACAGGACGTGAAGTGGCTGTGCACCAGCTACCCTCGCTGCAAAACCTCCATCACCACAGATCTGGCGAAGACCATTATGGTAGAGAAGGCGTCTGATCATAATCATGCGCCGCCTAACTTTATCGTGAAAAAAGGCATTTATCATAAGGTTTAATAGAGATTTAGGTTTGGTTGGATTTAGTGTGTTAGAGTGCGCTTTTGTGTTGTGATCATTTATTGTAATAGTTAGTGTGTAACAGTATAAATAGTATCTTTCTAGCGTATTAAACATTTTAAAGATTTCGATCTTTGGTACGAGTGGGTATCTATTTTTAATAAATAGGTTTGCTTCAAAAACCAATTCTTGGTAATGCTTAGCTTAACATAAAAAATATAGATAAGATAGTTCGTATTGTTTAGTACATCTTAATTATACTAATAATACATTTACGCCTACTAATTAAATATTAATTAGCTACTTACTGCCCAGAAATATGAAAATCCTACTTCATTTTTTATTGTAGTAACCGGTCAATCTAAAACTTCAAACGTGTGCTTAACTTATTATTGTTTTCAACCATATATCAATAGATAAAAACAATTTTATAAATATTATTTCACTTTTAAAACATATCGTAATTGAGAATAAACTAGTAACATAACGGATTTTCTTAAACGCATTTTGCATCTCGTTGAACTCTAAATGAAAACGTTGAAAAGACATCAACGGGGTGCGCCCTGTGTTGGTTTAAAAAATGTACTTAAACTGAATGGCGGGTTATTTGGGCCAAGCCTAGTCATATCCTACTTACTAACCGATTTAAATAAAGGTTTTGAGAATATAAAGTTTTTTTTATAATTCAACGCAGCTATTTTACTACTTAAGTCTGGATAATTGTCAAAATTTGTAAACAGCTATATCATAACACATCACTTCTAGAAGATTGAGATATTCATTATGTGAATAGGAAACATGAAAGGCCACAACATCACCTCTTGTTTATCGTCAGTTTAAGGTAAGAAACAAGTTTTACAAGATCCTAAGTAGGCACGAAAGTTATCGAATGACCTTTTTAATTTCAATTGTCTATATTTCTAAATGTGTACACCTTATTTCAGTTACAATGTTACCCATCATAGTGAACACCAAGAGAGGCCAGCAGATGTTGGTCGGGGACTACAAATTTGGGATCAATTACCACCGAGGCACCAGAATAAGGTGGTCCTGTAGCCATTACTATATATCTAAGTGTAAAGCCTGTATAATAACTGTGTCAGGTAATATAATGAAATATAAAGACGAACACAACCATTAGGCTAATTATGAGGAAATGAATGACCAAGATTTTTAATTGTACTTAATTTATATTTTTTATTGTTTTATTAATAAAAGTCTAAAAAAATATTTAGGAATAAGCTGCAAATGTTATATGTTTAGATTATAAGCAACTATTTAGAATGGTAATAAATCTATAATCTTTTTATGAACTTGTTGTCTAACCTGTGTTTTAATGATACGTTTATCCAACTCACTATTATAACCAGAAAGAAAGCTCCTATATTAATAACTCATTGTTTTTTTTTAACTTTCAGAGTTCGAGTTAGTATTTACGGAATCCAAAAAGGGCAAGTCCCAATTAATACTGGACGGGTATCGGTTCAGCGTGCACAAGAAGAATGGCCGGCGCGTGCGCTGGCGGTGCACCAACCACAGGTCGCGGTGCAAGGCGACCATCGTCACCATCAATGGAGACATCGTCGCTATGATCAAGAATCATACGCACTGATCGATCACGTTGACATGTTCCTTGCTGAAAACTGCTAATTTAAAGAGTTCTAGAAAATTCTTAAGTTCCTTGCTGAAAACTGCTAAAGGTGTTCTAGAAAACTCTTATGATCTATGATTAACTTTGTGTTATGTTTGTTGTCAGACAACAGAAGAGGTAATATTAGAAGTTTTTTTAATTTGATTTTGGAACATAAATAACAATGTAAATAACAATGTATGAGAAATGTATTTTTATTTTTAGATTATTAACTAGCCAATAAAAATAATTTCTTTTAAAATAATAGGGAAAGGTATGCTTTATTTCAGACTTATTATAATGTAAAAACGTGAAAGGTAACTTTCATTTTGTAACTTTTTATGACGAATAAATGAAAAAAATAAAGGTTGTTCTCCTGTAAAACTTTTACGAAAACTTAAAAATAGTTTCTAATAACTAAGACTTGACATTGTTATTAAATATTTTTTACATTTGTAAGTTATAAATATTTTGTATTAAATAAAAAAATATTTTATTAACCTCTGGTTCACTTTCTTCCAGTAAGTATATGAAATATAGGTACTGTAAGTGCGGTTGGTTTTAAAGCCAAGACGCCTTTTAGAACTTTTAAAGAATTTACTTACTGACCTACCTTATTTTATCTGGCGTTTAGTCATAATAAAAAAATTAACGACGCCGCAGCGATTTATCAGGATTGCGATGTCTTCGAATGTTCTCACGTGAATCAGTCATTCATACAGAGTTGCGTCACGTGACTTTTGCCACAAGTTTATAGAAAACAGAGGCAAGAACCTACCTAAAGGCTTAGTTTAAATTCGACGTATCGTTGTCGTAGACCTTTTCTTCTTTTTAATACCTAATACTCGCTACGAGTGTTCCGAGTTCCGAATGCCATAGGCAACTCTACTCTATTTCTCAATTTGTTTTTGCGAAAACTTTTATTGAAAATAGTATTTACGGATGTCGATAGCTTAAAAATCCAAACTTATACTCTACTAGCGACCCGCCCTTCTCACTGGTGTAATTTTGCGCGACTTGTCCCGGGCACGTTGAATTTAAGCTTACTCAGAATATTCCTAAAAAATGGTGAAAACCGCATCAAAATCCGTTGTGTGGTTTAGGAGGAGATAGCGGACAAGCATACAAACAGGCAGAATTAGTGACTTGGACTTATACTATGTAATGATGATAGACAACGGTTTGAGAGTGTTTCGTTATTTTAACTTTGAACAGCGACGTTTAGCGATGACATCTATCGTCAAAACAATGATACCTAACAGTACTTTCTAGCGTTATTAACCCTCGATCACTCGCGCGATTTTCAGCCTCGAGAGCACTCGCGGGGTGTTGTGACCAACACCCCACATATTCAAAGTATATTTCTAAACGTATTATATTACTTAATGGAAATATACCAGCATTTTATAACTTTCGTGACCACCCCACGCAAACTTTGAAAGATCCTTACACTGCAAGTGGTTGCGTCACACTGCCCCGTTTAAAGGTTATTTGAAGGTACTCAGAAGCGCAAATTCGTAACTAAAGAAATTAATATTCATTTTTACGTTCAAAAATGCGTGGGGTGCTGTCACCACCCCGAATCGAATTAATTCTATCGAAATTTAAACATGCAAACGTTTCATGTATTATTTAATTTTACTTGAAGTACTTTTTATTAGATAGTTTTGGTAGGTAGGAAAGTAAGGGAAACACGCCTTTAAATAATATTTTCATTTTTTTTCTTTTTTCCGGAATGGTGCACTATGGGTGCATACAGGAACTGAACTCATGATGCGTTGTTTTGCACCTCGACATTTTGTAGAGAAGACTTGATAAATACCTTACAATTAAGACCATATTACTGGGTATTATTCATGTTTGCTTGCTTACAAATACATAGTTTTATAGAATACAGAGATATTTCATTTATTTATCAATAGCTAATATACGACTTAACCGAAAATATAATAAATTTATTTACTTATATTTTTTTCTAGGACATGTACTTACCAATGGAAGGCTTCATCGACTCGTGAAAATGGAGAAGAGAAAAAACTGTGTCCGTTGCTATGCGAATCTGAGACTTACGCTACCACGAAAGAAAGCTGATAACAAAATAAAAAAAGTGAAAACTAAATGCGATATATGTGACAAAACATATTGCTTCAAATGTTTTAGGGAACAACATCTGTTTTTTAAACAAATTCTTATTTAGTAAACTTACCAAGACAATTTTCTCTAATAATTGCCACCATGAAAGATGGTACCTGAGTTGAAGGCGGTACCATACCTTTCAGGTATCATGTTTCGTGGTGAAAATAGGTAATTTTGAGAGATAAACGAGCAGTGGAGCAATTCATGTAAGTAACTTCAAAGATTTCTTAACGCTTATATGTCACTTTATTCATAAAATGACTCAATCATTTATAAGGACATTTAATCGCCGAAAAAACCGTTAAAGTTGATTAGCAGTTAGGTGGCTGTTATTGATGTAGGTACATAAGTATACTATAAGGTGACTTTTCATTTAGATGCAATATTAGGATAAGTAATGTAATATTTAGAAAACAATATTTTAATTTAAAAAATATCTTCTTGTAAAAACGAATTTACCTAATAATTTCATTATCTGTGATTCCCAAATGTAAAATCTTTAGCTATCTTAAGATAAATAAAATATGTCTATGTGATTGAAAACAATTTTATTTTATTTTATACAGATGTTCGACATGTAATTGTTCAAATTAAAATTTTACAAATAGTACATTTTTATAGGTTTTCAGACAGTGCGGCAATTCACGTGAAAACTTCAAATAATTCTCGCTGATTAAATGTAATTTTATTCATACAATGATACAAACATGAATAAAAATATATTAAATGAACTGTAAGTACTGCCCAGTACCTACTTAAGTGCTAAATCTAAATTCTAAATGTCTTTCAAATTTCTGTTGCAGTGATATTAGAAGATGATTCACATAACTTTTTTACTAATATCTGTTCAAAGTATGGACTCAACATTGTTTTTTTTGGCTATTTAAAAACGTACTACTTAAGTGCTAAATCTAAAATCTAAATATCTTTCAAATTTCTGTTGCAGTGATATTAGAAGATGAGTCACATAACTTTTTTACTAATATCTGTTCAAAGTATGGACTCAACATTGTTTTTTTTTTTTTGCTATTTAAAAACGAACACACATTTTCATTTTCTTGTATTTTAATAACATTAAACATTAGAGGAATATAACATGAAATAAAAAAGATATCAACACTTTGTTTATTAAAATTATAAGTTGTTTAGTCGACCATAGAGCATTTAGCGATATAAAAAAGTATTTTATTGTTTCTGAATACAATTTTTATTTATATTTATTTATTTATTTTATTGCAATCCGTAATGTACATGTGGTCTTAATAATAATATAGCAGATCATCATGGACCCTGTCGGGCACAGCAAATATATATTAATAAAACACAAAATTCTTATAATGTTTATTGTCATCTTATATACCTACGTGCTTGTTTACATTAATGGCCTTATATTTGATGTTCATAAACACTAAACCGATATTATTTAAAATTGTTACAAACACGCAAATTAAAATATCATAATGATTATGCGCAATTTTTTATAAAAAAGTTTCTACTGTATTCAAAAGATGACACATGTATCCTAAATTTATTTAACAAAAAAATTTGCAAACATTAAAAAAAAACATGTTGCCTACATTATTGTTTACTTAGATTTCTAATACTTACAACCTCATATAAATACCATCTTTTATAATATACGGAAACGCCCCATGGTCGTGGTCCAATGGTGGTTTCAAAACTGTAGTTTTCTGAAGATCAGTAATCAGGGACGCTTTGCACCGAGCCTTGGTACACACCCAGCGGATGGATCTTAGTGCCTTGCTCTGTTTACAAAAACTGTGGCCTTGATACAACACCATTTCATTACCGCGCATCGTTTGGAGAGGTATCACTGCAGAATTAAATATTAAAGGTTAGAACACGATTGTAAGTAACTATTAGTAACACTTATTAGAGGGGATGAACTTTTTTCTGCCCTTGTGGGCGAAGGTGGGGTCTTATGCTTACATATGCATCAGAATAGGCTCAAAATTAAAGTTTCAATAACGGGGGTAGTTTACATTTTTAATTTAAAAAAACGGTCTCCCGTTCTTTGAAAATAGACTCATTTTGTACGAACTGTCAATTTATATTAAATTTTCCCACGTTTTGTTAGTAAATGTTAAAAAAATTCTTGTAGGCATTAAAATAACACATGTTTGTTCCGATAACATTTATTTTACCAATCACAAAATAACACTACAGCTTTCGCTTTTTACAAAGTAAATGCGTAACTAAAAAGAAAAAAGGGAAAAAAAGTTTGTTTTTTATTCTAAATCATTTGTCAAAAAATTCATCATAGTGATTTTTTATCCGTAAATATAAACCTTTGGGGGTCATTTTGTTGCCTTTATCTTTACATATTTTTTGATACACCCAATGGGTTACCGGCGGTAAACACCGGTTTTTGAATAACGGTTTATACAATTCCACAATTGGTTTAAGTTCATGTAATTCAAACACGGGTTGTTTCCCTCTTCTTTTCTGTTTCTTTTTCGTAATATATATAGTATACTCCCTTTTATTTAGAAATTCTGAAACCAAAGAAAAGGGGTTTTAGAAATAATACAATTTGTGTCGTCAAATTGACTAAATTTCAAAAACGTAAGCTTAATTTTAAATCTAGGAAGAGCCATCAGGATAAGTAAATCCTATAGTGAATACATCCAAAGCTGCGTATAGCTAGTTGGTACGCTCTAAAACTAAAAAAACAGATAAGGAATAAGATCTGAACTCTGTCTTCAGGTCAGTTAAACTCAGTAGTTATTAGTTACTTATTTATTTCGACTTATTTATTTCCATTCCGATACTTTCCAAACTAAGTGTAACATTCTTTTGTTGTTCTTTATTGATTTACATAAGCCCTTAATTTGTCAGGCAAAAATAAAACGAATTTTTATATTTTTCTTTAATAAACATAGGTCTACTATATCATAGAAAAATATAAAAAAATCTCTTTACTATATTTTAAGAAAAAAACCATGTACGTCACGACATACAACGCCAACTTTACAATGAAATACACTCTAATAGTATGCTGGAGCGTACATTGCCGAATTAGGTTAATTAATTAAGAAAAAATTAAAGCAAGTCATTTCAGCAAAAAAATTAAACAAATTTTAAAACAACACAAAATAAAACATATAAAACCTTTCCCCTAAAGCCTAATTATAGAAAACATGTTTACTCTTTTGTATGATATTCTAAATGACAATTTCTATTATTTTTGCCAGCTACAAAACATAACCGAAGATTGCACTTGATACAGATTACTGTAGTAAATTTTGAGCAAAGGCGGCATCTCCCTTGAGTGGTGAAGTTCAGAAAGTGACCTGTGCTGTCAAATCTTACTCCATCAATAGGCTTAGCTTGCGTTGGCCTCTTTATTTTCTTCATGTCCCCAATTTGTTGTGATCGACCTCTTTTCCTGAGACGTTCTGAAACTTCATACCGAAAAGCCTTGAGTGGAATGGTTTTCTTTATAGTATTTATTTTGCAATCTTTCCTGTAAAGAAGCGTTGTTCATACAAATGTCGATTTGTACAAAAATAGCCAAATACCATTTACGACTTTTGTATGGTGTTCTGTATAGGGCAATGAGCATGTCCGCTAGGTCACCACCCATATGCTTATTGTACTGTTTTACAATATATGGACAGTCAACATTTCTCTTCTGTTTGGCATCTTTGCAGTACCTCTTTATTTTACCTACAGGTTCGGGTGGAGAACAAACAACTGCTAAACACTAGAAGTGTTACATAATGTTCACGCTTTATATTTCACTTAAAACTCTATTTTTAATTTAGTAGTTCGCAATTCTATCGTTTATTTTATACACAATCTAAATTCCTATGCATTAAGTTCATCTTTTTTAAAACTTCCAACATTTTTGAGAGGTAGATGTCATATTATTAAGAAAATCTTGATAATTAATATTAATACAACATTTTAATATTAAAGTTTAGTAAACGTGCCATTATACTCATAAATTTTTGGCGGTTCATGAGCGTGCATCAAGTTGACATGATAGAGGGTTTTTCTATCCGAAGTTATAGAGAAATACGCTCGACAAATGCCTTGAGTGCATCTCCAACGACTTGATCTGTTCTGTATCTTGTTACAATAAAAAGTGTAACCGTTGACGATGGCTGTTTCCTTCCCTTTTTTGTTGATCAGGAATCTCACTGAAACAGAAAGGATTGTGTGAGTAAAGCAATGAATGACAGTCGAGTAATCAGGGTTTGGGTTGCTGAAACAAAAGTGACTGCTTTATACTTTTTTATTTCTTATGGAGTTATTATGCTATCTTCCAGTCTTTTGCTATTCGTAAGGTGTGAATCCATTAATAAATAACTCACATTTCGTTGTTTTCAGCAACGAAATGTTATGCCCCGTACATCTAGATTTAATATTTTAATATTTTTGTACACTATTTCTATTTTTTATAATAGATGGTGTCCAGCCCGTGTTTGGTGTATCTCGGAACGGTTTCCCGGTCATTCACCTCGGGAGCTTCAGGTTCAATAAGTCGCATAAAGTTTCTAAAAACGCAGAAAGATGGGCATGCACGAAAAAAAATCGCGGCTGCAAAGCTCATGTGAAGACGTACAAGAATACAATAATAAGAATAGATAATGTACATAATCATTTATAGTAATAATAATGTAAGGTGATTCAACATATATCTAATATATATATATATTTTATTCCTTTTTTCTTAAAAACTCCCTTTTTAATTTTTGTAAATTTATAATTTTAATTTTTCTTTTTATTTTCATATTTCTTTATTTATTTCATGTTTATGGCAGTAATAACTTATATGCCTGTTGTTTGCAGCCGTCTTCGGAACCACAAGATTCGGTAAACCCGTTCTTCTAATTGGAGGGCATCGCTTCAACTTCTCAAGGGAAAACATCAACACGAGAAAGAGCTATTGGACTTGTGTTAAACGAATAGGAAAAGGGTGTAGGGCCGCCATCACAGTTTTAGAAAACGAGATAGTCAAAATTTTACATGATCATAACCATCTAGCTGGTAAGAAGATGATATCGGCCATTGAACATAAAATTTACTAGTTTGATGACAAATCAAGTTTATGTCTGGCATGTTTTTGAGTTTTAGGATGTTTTTCTAAAGGAACTGAGTTTCAATAAAGATTAAGGTACTTACTTATTAATTCATAAAAAACATCAGACTCTTGGAAAATCACTTTTGTTTCATGGTATAGTAATTTTATTCTTGTTTTCATTATTTATGTCCATTCATGGTGATTCTTGTAAATTTGGTGAGTAGGCTATGTGGCACAGGGACTATATATAAAATACTTTATATATTTTAATAAAATTATTGGGAAATATATTTTATCATTTTCTTTAAATCCTTCGGATGGTTTTATTTTGTCTAAATTTCAGATTGAAGCGGTTTCATCGCAAACTTTCCAATGTACCTATATAAAAAAGATCTCTTAATAAAGGCTACTGAAACTAACACAGAAAAAAACTTTTTTGTAGACTTTTACTTCGTAAGAAGTCGCGGGAAGCAACAAGCGTTGGTTGTTGGCGGTCATCGCTTCAATATGACCAAAAGCTATGCATCTACGAGAAAGACATACTGGACTTGCGTCAAGAGGAGCCTGCGCTGCCCGGCTTCCATAATCATGTTCGAAAACGTTATTACTCGAATTAACGATCAACATAATCATCATTAAGTAAGAAACAATAAAAGATTTTTAAAAGTTTACATGTTTTTTGGTCTAAGGGCTGATAGTCAGATAAATGCTAACTGACTGAAAACAGGTATGTTTTCATTGTCACTTCATACATATGTCAAGTATTTATGTTCGACGTGCAACAAAAACATACTGATTTTCTGTCAGATAGAATTTAACTGACTATTGAAAAACCGGCCCTAAGTCGAAAAGTTAATTTATCTGACAAATAAAACCTGTGTTTAGTTGATGTAAGTCTATAGATATGAAATCACGAATGAAAACACGAGAATAATGAATCCTAAATGTATTAGCAGGTAGATCTTCAATTCCTTCTTCAAGCTATTCTGGACATTCGCTGCAAGAGATTCCACGAAAAACCAACAATAAACTGGTACGAAAGAGATGTACTGGGTGTTATACCAAACTGAAAAACAAAGGACTGTTGGCTACAAATGCGAAGCAAGTGCACACTGAATGCAGAAGTTGTCAAAAGGCATTCTGTTTAGAATGTTATAATGAGAAACATGGTTCTCTTCACACGACTGCCATAGAAGGGAGGGCAACGGTCTAATAAGTTACAGTTTTGCTACAGGTTGGAATTTTTTGGATTTTATTATCATGGTATTCGAAAATCGAACTTATTCAAATCTAAGATGGTTAATCATAAAATTCGAAAAAGAATAAATATTTATTTAAGTTAGAATACATTGAAATGCAAAAATGGTGATAACAATGTTTTTTTTTTCTTTCCTTAAATTAACTTACTTGGTGCAAAAATGAAGATAACCTAGATAATATGTATACCTTTAGTACTTATTTTTTAACTGCAGTGCCAGGCATCAATCCATAGGATCTATGGACCGTGATATCTTGTTCATGTAATGTATTTTCGAGTAACTGTTCCTATAAAAAGTTTCGTAAGGATACAAACTAGGTACTCTCGCTAAACAAAATTTATTCATACTTATATACTTACTGTTTTTAAAAACTTACAATTTATCATAGTTATCTATATTTAAAACCTTAAATAAAAGCTGAACAATTACATATCCATTAACTGCTTTACTTTACTTTCTTGAGTAGGTAATCTTTATATCAAATTGGCAGATTTTGATAACTTTGAACTAAAACATTTTTTTTCAGCTCAATTCGGCATAAGCAAATTAGGAAACCCAGTTCTAATCATAGGAAATAACCGCTTCAGAAAAATGAGTGAAAACACAAAAACTAAAAGAAGTTACTGGTCATGTGTAAGGCGGACTCGCAAGGGCTGCGCCGCTTCCGCCTCGGTATTCGAAAACGAAATTATTCGAATCAAGGACATACACAATCACTAAACACTTTTTGGGAACATGAATAATTTTTTGTTTTATTTTATTATTTTGTACACAAAAGTAAAAAGAAAGTTTGGACTTGGAAAAAACTTCGTCAGAACATATCTAGGTACCATAAACCGATATGCAGCATTTTAATTAAGTGATCAAACCTTTGAACAGTTTCCAAATAAAGTTTAAATAAATCAATTTTTTTTCAGTGCATTTTGTCTTCAACGCCAAAAACAAGCCCATAGTGATTTGCAACGGCTACCCGTTTTACAAAAAACACATTAGAGCCAAAACAACTGGATGGCACTGTACCAGTCACCACATATGCAAAGCAAGGATTATAACAACTAATAATGATATGGAAGTAAAACTAACTGATATTAACCATATGCATCCTCCACCTAGATTTGTTGTCAAGGATGGAAAGTATATTAAAATTTAATACACTTTCTGTTAGATGTCAAACTAAAGTTATCGGTAACTGGACATCCCTAGCGTTCGACGGGCATCACTAGTCGGCGTCATTGCCGATTGGCGCGGATTGTAATGAAGCTAATGACAGTTAAATATTGTATTAATGAATATTGTATGTTAACATTGCTTAAATGTATTGTTTTACTCTTATATGTAAAATTTTATTTATATTACTACGTAACTGGAAAGACGACTTTACTATCTTGTGAATTAAAAATTAGAAGTCGTCCTGTGCTTCACAGTCATAAGAGATGGTTGATTTAACCAATCATAAATTAATCCCAAAAAAGCCATTATGAAGGCTTACCTACAATGATTTTCGGTGCAGTTAATGGTATGTAAATGTCAATCAAATTAGGTGCACGAATAACTGCTTTGAGAAGTTATTCTTAAATATAAAAAGTAGGTACCTACGTTACTTATTTAACTTAGATATTATTTCCACTGGGTACTTAAATATATTATGGTTTCGAAAAAAATACATTTTTTCATATTTTTAATAATAAGTTTCTTCTTCTTCTTCATCGTGTGATGAATATGCTCTTTGCAGCACATATTCATCGAGTGTCAGAGTTTTTGGGAACCGCCTTTTTAGGGCCTCTGACGTGGTTCCCTTAGGGTAGTGGCCACCCTACTGTCAGTATTTTTCAAGCCACCTACCTACTAGGCACCTGACTTGGCTTGTCGAGTAGGTACGAGGTGGAAAAGTACCCGGGACCAACGGCTTAACGTGCCTTCCGAAGCACGGAGAAACTCGGCATATAATGCCTCTAGCGGTCACCCATCCTTGGACTGACCGCGGCCGGCGTTGCTTAACCTCTACTATCGATTTGATAGTCGAGATCGCAATGGGCCAACGAGCTCTCTATATAAGGTATAATAAGGTAGGCTTACGGAATAATATTTACAGCCCATGTACAAATTTTTTTTCAGTTTGTTTCCTGGACAACGTAAAAAACAAACCAATGATACTTTGCGAGAGGTACCCATTTTATAAACATTCTACAAGTAAAAAAACAATTTTGTGGCGCTGTACCAACAATAAAATTTGCCAATCAAGAATAATAACGGATAAGAACAAAACTGTTCTAAAAGCCACATTAACGCATGTACATTCAGCTCCAAATTACGTTATTAAAAATGGAATATATCAAAAATATTGATTATTGAATAATAAAATAAATTCCTTGTTATTTTTTGTCAATAAAGTGAACTATTTCTTACCGTTTTTATTTGTTTTTTATTATTATTAACTGTCAAATACTACTGTCTATCTATAATTTAATTCGTATGTACCTACACTTATAAACTGCTTAATAAACTGTAGGTACCTACTCTAGGGGGGAAAGTCTGGTACGTAGTTAACATATAACAAACAACATACCCCCAAAAAAAAGGTAACGTAAAGGCTTTTAATACGTTTAAATTATAATAAATACATAATATTTTAATTTTCAGTGACATTCGTGGTAAATCATAAAAACAAACCACTAGCGTTGCACAATGGCTACACGTTTTATAAAGAGCGGGAGGGGAAAAAGACAACTATTTGGCGATGCACCAACACTTATATGTGCAAAGCTAAAATTTACACCGACCTGAGACAAAAAGTGACAAGAATGGGAATAATGGACCACGGGCACCTAGCTCCACGGTACATCATAAGAAATGGAAAGTATTTGAAAATATAGTTAAACGATATGTTATTTATGAGTTAATTAAAAGTGTTATTAATAAAACACGCTGTGGCCTCCTTGCTCACTTATGGTTATTTATTACACTTATCACACATACCTAAGGCGATTATACCTATCTATCTACATTAAAAACTTTGATGAGAAAAACATATTTAAATATCCCGAAATCCAATAAAATATGTTAGCCAGCAAAAAATAAATTTTGCCTTTAATACCTATATTTCGGCTAGAGATGCGCCGAGTAACACTTTTGCCGAGTAACTCTGCTCAATTTTTGATCAACTGAGTACTCCGAGTAACTCGGTTCTATCAAATTCCCATTTCGCGCGCGTGAGCAAGTACAAAGAAGTTCGCGCCAGTCGAATGGCACGCGTTGATACAGCCCTCACTCCGCCTTTCAACTACCAGTCGCCTGAGATTGACAAAGATTTCCGAAATTAGTAATTAATACTTTTTGATTAACACTTGTTATTTAAATTATATCTACTTAAATATATTGAATTTCTTAAACAAAGCATAGTTAGCATTTTAAACCGAGTTATTCGGCCGGGTACGAGTACCAAAAAACCCGCCGAGTACGCCGAGTATCAACCGAGTACTCGGCCCATCTCTAATTTCGGCCTATTTACTAACATTTTTCTTCTACATTTCAGTTACATACGCTGTTAACAACAAGGGGAGACCATTAGCGATATGTGGCGGCTACTGTTTCTATAAACTCGAAGAGAGAAGGCAATCCCACGCCTGGCGTTGTACTAGCACCCACTTGGCTTGTAAAGCGAGATTACAGACTAGAAAGGACAACTCGGGAGTATTCGGAGCGAATCTGAATCATACGCATCCTCCACCGAGACATATTATTAAAAATGGAATCTTTATTAAGTTGTAAGGAATAAGTGTTACTTTTGTAGTGTGGTGTGTATCTGGATTGTTGCGGGTTGGGTTTCTATTCGGGCCAATTCAGTTACCTAAATGATTCTTTTTTTATGGACTCGCGTTTGTGTTAGGTTAGTAGATTTTCTTTTTGTCCATTGTGTGAAAGGTACTTTTAATAAAAAGCTTGCGCCAGTTTAGGACCATACATGAGTGTTGAAGTCTGTAAGTTTATATGTATCAATTTAATAATTATAACATCAATGAATATCCAATGCTGTTATATAAAAAATATGAATACCTGTTAAAAAAAATTAAGCCAAGCACTATGGTAAATTCATCATTTTTTATTATGGGCTTATAGTAGATAGCATTTTTGTGTTTAAAGTTAGCATTAATATAGATTAATGGAAGATGCGTTATGTTTTCAAAATTAATGTGAACCAAATATGTTTCAGTGACATTTGGCAAGAACCACAGAAACAAACCTCTCGCGGTATGCAATGGCTTTACTTTTTATAAAGAATATGTTAAAAAAAACTTCTATACTTCCTGGCGCTGTACTAATAACAGAACCTGCAAAGCAAGGTTTCTAACAAACAATAATCAAACTGTTGTGAAAGTTGCTAACTTGGATCACACGCACACAGCACCGCACTTTGTTATAAAGAATGGAATAATTCTCAAAGTTTAACAAGCTTTAGCGAGTTTCGACATAAATACCTATAGGTATTTTCAACATAATGGTTTGTCATCGTTGTTTGCTGCAGTTAAATATTGTTTTTGTATTCAATAATTAAGTCTGATAAAAATAAGCATTTTAGAAATAAAACGTTAAAAAAACAAATGGATAAATTAGTGGACATTTTACTATGTGCGTTTGTTTGTTTTGTATATCACGTGTATAAAGCTACTAATTATTTTTGGATTGATTTTTTTTGTTTCAGTAACATTCTTGTGCAACGTCAGAAACAAACCACTGGTACGTTGCGACGTATTCTCTTTTTATAAACATTCTTCAAGTAAAAACACTATATTGTGGCGTTGCACCAATGATAAAATTTGCAAATCAAAAATAGTTACACACACGAGTAAACAGGTTAAAAGAATGGAAGTTAATCACACACATAGAGCTCCAGGTTACAATTAAAAATGGAACGAACGTGAACATGTGCAGATTTTATTTTAGACGGTCTTACTGTTTTGTTCAATAGTGTTTAAAAACGCTCTTGTAATATTTACTAACATTAGTAGGATTGTACGTCGGTCCGTAGTAACGTAATATTACTTACGTACGTTTGATAGGATTTAGCAATATAAAAGTTTGTAGAAAAATTATCGTTTTAAAAAAAAAATTAAAGAAAAAACGCTAAGTATATATTTTTTTAAAGTTGAGAAAGTCTAACTTTTTTTTGTTAAATTCTATCATAACACTAAAGGTTAAACTGTGGCGGTGTACGACGGTTATAGATTTCTCAAAGACGGGACCACGAAACATAATATTAACTGGACTTGTACAATCCACAACATTTGCAAGGCCCGTATCACTACGAACAAATTAACGTCCGAATTGGTAGCTGTAAGATCAAATCATTCGCATCAAAGGCCTTCATTTGTTATAAAAAAGCTTTTAAAAAATGGAATTTATGTAAAAAAAAAGAGTAACGTATGTAGGTAAACCGTATTTTGAGTGTTAATTGCGAAATAACACAGTAACATAGGTAAATCTTATTTCAAAAAGCGATGTGTAATAAACAGTTTGTATTATTTATTTGAAACGTGTTTTTTTTCTTGTTTTCATAAAATAGGAGTACAATACATGTAGTAGGATTGCATACATTTAATTATTTCTATTTCTTTATTTTGTAGTGAAATTCTATCAAAACACCAGAGGCAAAACTGTGGCAGTGTACGACGGGTATAGTTTTGCTAAAGACGGGACCACGAAACATACAATTCATTGGGCTTGTACAAATAAGAACATTTGTAGGGCACGCATAAGTACGAATAAATTAACATCAGATTTTATTTCCATGAAATCGAATCATACGCATCAAAGGCCTAGATTTATTATAAAAAATGGAATTTATGTAAAAATTTAACAGTAACGTAGGCAGGTAATGAGAGCTTGTACAAACAAGAATATTTGCAAGACCCGTATCATTACTGATAAATAAACATACTAACTCATGTCTACAAGATCGAATCATACACATCGGCCTGCATTTAAAAAAAAAATAGTATTTATGTAAAAAAAATAAAGATTGTACGAAGGTCCGTAGTTATGTAATATAGTTGTAGTAACGTACGTTAGATGAGTGTATAATTTAGAAATATAAAAGACTGTAAAAATGACAGCTATTTGAAAAAGGTTTTGATTTAAAAAAATAACATCATTAAAGAAAACAAGAATAATAAAATTATAGAAAACTGAGGAAAGTTAGTTCAAAATCTAACTATTGTTTTTTTACTTATTTTGTGAAATTAAAAAAAAAAAAAATTTAAGTTAAAACTGTGGCGGTGGACGACGGTTACAGTTTCATTCAACACGGGACTGCACTAACTACAACATTTGCAATGCCCGTATCACAACGAACAAATTAACATCCGAATTGGCTGTTGTAAGATCGAATCATACGCATTAAGGCCTTCATTTGTAACAAAAATTAGATTTTATATAAAAAAATAACTAAAACGACATGAATTCCATTTGTGTTGGTCACTATAATAAACAGTTTGTAATATTTATTTGTTACGTGGTTTTTCTAATTTGTTTTATGTTTTAATAATGCGAAGTTCTTAAGTATTTGTTACTATATTAAACAGCATATTACAAATTTATTTGTAACGTGTTTTATTTCATTTAGGTATTTTAATTTATATATTGTAAAATATGGATAACGGCTCAAACCCTTCTGCTATCCGAGAATGAGGCCTGTGCGTAACTAGTTGGTATAAAAAGATTTTTTTTTGTTTTTTTTGTGAAACAAAATAAAAACAGTTAATTTGAGTGTGAAACATAACTACCTTTTTTTCTGTATTTTGTAGTGAAATTCTACCAAAACACCAGAGGCAAAACTGTGGCAGTGTACGATGGGTATAGTTTCTTGCAACACGGGACCACGAAACATACTTTGTACTGGGCTTGTACAAACAACAACATCTGCAAGGCCCGTATCACAACGAACAAATCAACATCCGAATTGGTTTATGTAAAACCGACTCATACGCATCAAAGGCCTTCCTTTGTTATAAAAAATGGAATTTATGTAAAAATATAAAAGATTGTTCGTAGGTCCGTAGTTATGTAATATAGTTGTAGTAATGTACGTTAGAAGAGTGTATAATGTAGAAATAAAAAATAACTAGTGGCCGCCCGCGACTCCGTTCACGTGGAAGTCGATTTCCCGTGGGAATGAGATGTTTTCCCGCGGTAAAAAGTATCCTATGTGTTATTCTGATGTATAACCTATATTACTGCAAAGTTTCATCCAAATTCATCCAGTAGTTTTTACGTAAAAGAGTAACAAACATCCATCCATCCATCCATACATCCTCACAAACTTTCACATTTATAATATTAGTAGGATGTAGAAATGGCAGCTTTTTGAAAAAGGTTTTTATTTAAAAAAATAACATCAATAAACAAAACAAGAATAATAACATTTAAGAAAACTGAGGAAAGTTCGTTCAAAATCTAACTATTGTTTTTTTACGTTTTTTGTAAAATTATAAAAACAATTAGTTAAAAGTTAAACTGTGGCGGGGTTACAGTTTCATTCAACGCGGGACTGCAAAGCATTCTTTATACCGGGACTGCACTAACAACAACATTTGCAAGGCCCGTATCACTACGAACAAATTGACATCAGAATTGGTTGCTGTAAGATTGAATCATACGCATTAAGACCTTCATTTGTAATAAAAATTCGATTTTATATAAAAAAATAACTTTAACGTAATGCGAATTCTATTCGTGTTGGTCACTATGATAAACAGTTTGTAATATTTATTTGTAACGTAGTTTTCTAATTTGTTTTCATTAAGTCAGAGGACAGTAATGCGAAGTTCTTAAGTATTTGTTACTATATTAAACACATTTATTTGTTAAGTGTTTTATTCCATATATTTTAATTTATATACAGGGTTATTTGTAATTAGCGCATCACCTCTTGCAGGCGGCTTCCTTACACCAATCTCAATATTATTTGTCCTACGACTTTTGCAAAACTTGATAATTAATACAAAAACAAAAAAACTAAAACAAATTTGCGCGCTCTGTTATTTATAACTCTGTATTTTGTAAGAAGTTCTTAAACCGTCGCCCACCCCCCGTCGCCCGCGCGCCTTGCGTGTTGCGTGCGCGTAGAGTATTGTACCGTTCAGATGCATCTAATAAATTTGTATGGAAAATCTTTTTTTTTTGAATAATAATTTTAATTATTCGTTGGTTAAATGTTGTTGAGATTAATGTAGAAAAGCTGCCTACAAGAGGTGATGCGCTAATTAGAAATAACCCTGTATATAGTAAAAAATGGGTAACGGCTCAAACCCCTCTGCTATCCGAGACTGAGGCCTGTGCTTAACGAAATGATTATATGTTTGTATCTATAACAACTCTGTAGAATTTTGCACAGTGCAGAAGAGATTGACAATCCACACAGCAGTCCACAGCGATTTGAAGTGGGGGCGATATCTTCCCAATTGCAACCCGTAGGCAATTCACGAGGGGACGACTATGAATACACGAAAATTGTATTTTATTAACAATTAAAACCTCAACCAAGCTAGTTTTTTTTTCTTTTATTAACACAACGACCATACCTCCTGACCATATGACCAGGACGTGCGAAAATAATAACCTACTTTACTGCTAGTTGGTGCCTATTTCTTCCGTACAGCCTAAGAGACATTGCTGTATGTTAACTAACTCAGTCGCTAACAATACTTAGATTTAATTATACGCAACATACAACATCACTTTCTTCTATTATTAACAATAATACCTCTTGTTTTAGTGACCTTCGTGGTCAGCAAGAAAGGGACTCCAATGACGATTTGCGACGGCTACTCCTTCTACCAAGACAAGCCTAATAGAAACGCAATTGGTTGGCGCTGCACAAGCACTGGAGAATGCAAAGCCAAGATAAAGATGAACCACGAAAAGACGCAAATCGTATGGAAAGATCTTGCGCACACGCACGAACGACCCCAGTTCATAATTTCTAATGGAGTTTATATGAGACTATTAAAGAAAAAATCGTAGATGTTTTCTTAATCTATTAGTGGTGTCGCAGAAATTCAGTAATGGTAAGACTGTTTCGAGAATTTTATGGGGAATATGCCCACCTGCGAAATAACTTACATACCAACATGTGATGGAAGATAGTTGATCTTTTAAATAATCAACAAGAACGAGTTGTTCTTAAAAACATTACTTGCTGGTTTTTAGAAGTTGAAGTTCTTAATCGGTTATCGGAGTTTGGCATCCATCGCGGTTTTAAGAACTTTAAGTAATTTGATAGGTGTTTAGCAGTTCAAACGTAATGTTTTAATATTTTAAAGTTAAAGATACTGGAAAAAGGAACGCGGGTCTCCAAGCATTGCGCGACTGGGAACCCATGCTCCTTTTTCCAGTGTCTATAACTTCAAAATCAATAAATTAGCATTCTAAATGCAAAAATTAAAAGTAAAATCTCAATGTTTTAATATATTCAATGTATAACCATAGGTTTAGGTCAGTTTACTATTATATGTACTTTGAATAAAAATACTTTCATATGCTTATTGGAATTTACATAGTAACTTAAATACGTAGTAACATAGATACATACTAGCTATATAAAACTTGATTAAAAACATACTTTATCACTTCGATGTTAGTTTAAGTATTGTCTCAAATAATGGTATTTTGAAGATAGATAAACAAAATGTATTGAAGATACCTAAATGGTAAAATGAATAAAAAATGAGTGTCTAGTATTATAATATGATACGTAATTAGGTACATAAGTACATATGCTTAGGTCCTTTGTATGCGTTGATCTCAATTTTTACCTACTATTTTTGCTGCATAAAAATAAATTTATTTAAATAAGTAAGATAGTCCTATAGACTTCGGATTTATTAGTTATTAGAACCCTTCTTGTATGGTAGATAAGTATTATTGTAATCGGCTATGGTATATACCTTATCAATAAAGTAATTCATGTGTATGCTTTTTTTAATAACTTTATACCGTAAAGTTGAAAATCCTAAAGTTACAAATCTATATAAATAATAGCTGAACCCGCAAATGTTGTTTTGCCAAATTAAAAAAAAAAATGGAGGTGGTCCATCCTTATCACTTAGGGGTATGAAAAATAGATCTTGGCCGATTCTCAGACCTACTCAATATGCTCACAAAATTTCAGGAGAATCGGTCTAGTCGTTTCGGAGGAGTACGGTAACGAACATGACACGGGAATTTTATACATAAGATATGTATGCTAAAAACAACTGTTTCTTTTTCAGTATACTACGCCACAGACACCAGAGGCAAGGCGATAGCAGTTCTGCGTGGTTTCCCTTTCTACAAAGTGTCTGAAACCAAAAAAAGTTTCACGTGGCGCTGCACTAAGCACGGCTCTTGCAAAGCAAAAATATCAACCAACAAGCTCAACGGACAACTTTTCTGGGCCCTGCTAAACCATAACCATCGACGACCGAAGTTAGTTTCAGTTAGTTTCAGGTAAAGTTTTGTAGAAAGTAACCAGTCAATTTATGTTTTAATTGTAAGCATGTTGTAGTTCATAGGTTAATTTGCTTTCGGAATGTTTTTTTTTACATTTATGTGTACCTAGTTTAATAATTTTAGATTTACAATATTGTGTGCATGTTTTTAAATAAAGACAAAATTAAACCCTTGTTTTTTAAATCTAGGCATAGTTAGTCAACTGTGTTTTATTTTTTTAACATGTCTTATAAGTACAAATGTAATTTTGAATGTTAAATTGCGGTAATTATCTGTTTAAGTTAGTTCGTTCAATGTTTTTTTGCATGAGAAGCCCGAACTTTAAAATATTTCATGTTACTGACTTTTTTTAATTTACTATAATTAAATTAACTATTCCTTGAATTTCATGTGTAGCAGGCTACTGAGTAGTTTTTTAGAGCACCGCGAAAGAAAATCGAATGCTTTTGGTAAGATATGATAATGTGGGTCATTTTCCCAGCTTTGGAAAATGAGGCAGATGCAGGCATTTATAAAAAAGAGTATGAAAGTGAATGTCATGAAAACCAAAATATTGGTAATGGTGAGGGATTCAAAAGTGACAGAATGTAATATAATGATAGGAAAGGGCAACGAAACGGGATAATATTGGCGGGAATATACAAAAGGTGTCAGTATTCACAAAGGACATGGGATCAGCGACGAATCTGTGAGTAAAACTGTTCACTTTCCTTATACTCTCTAACCTCTATAACCCTTTGTTTAAAACATATTAATACGTGTTGTTCTATTACGGAATTTTAGTACCTACTGAACCGATTTCAAAAATCAAACTTCTGGTACTGATTTCACGATTCTATTGAATTTTCTATTTTGATTTTGTGCGTTTTTTTTATAATTATCTCGTATTGCCTGTAATTTAACTCACGCAACTTTTGTTTAGCACTCGCCAAGCAGCTTACATCATTTTTTTTTTTTAGTTAACATACAATTATTTTGTAACAAATTACTGTTATTATCAATAATTTAATAATAATTAATGCTCTTTTTCTATTATGGACACATTTGTTTATAATAAATATATAAATGGATTTTCGGTGGCACAAAACCTCTTTTTTTTGTTACACTAACTGTATTATCCGATCAAATTGAACATGCTCTGTTAACTAGCATATAATTTGCAGTACGGCACTACCTTAACATACACTCTATTACGCACTAGTGTGTTATAGCCCGGTTTATGGCCCTAAAATCGATGTAATAAGGCTCACTTTCCGAGCAAGTATGTTGAAAAGTTTATTTAAACATGGAACAACAAAACATACCATTGACTGGGCTTGCACTCTCTTGGGCAAACCACAGCTATTGCAAGGCTTTTTTCACGAATACACTAACATCTAAATTAGTTGCTATAAAGCCAAAGCACACGCATCCAAGGCTTAGATTAATGTTCAAAAATGAAATTATACAGAAAAAACATAACATACAATTATTTGATACGTTATAACATAAGTGAAATTATGAAAATAAAAATTATGTAATATTAATTTGTAACGTGTTTATTTAATTATATTAAAGTAAAATTGAGTGCAAAAATCTAACAACTTCTTTCTTTTTGTAGTGAAATACTATCAAAACACCAGAGGCAAAACTGTGGCAGTGTACGATGGGTATAGTTTTGTTAAACACGGGACTACAAAACATACTTTATACTGGGCTTGTACAAACAAGAACATTTGCAAGACCCGTATCACTACTGATAAATTAACACACAAACTAATTTCTACAAGATCGAATCATACGCATCGAAGGCCTTCATTTATTATAAAAAATGGAATTTATGTAAAAATATAAAAGATTGTACGTTGGTCCGTAGTTACGTAATATGATTACTTACGTACGTTACGTACGATAGGATTAAGTAAAATAAAAGTGTGTAAAAAAATGATTATTTTTGAAACATTTTTTAATAAAAAAAAAACGCTATATGAAAGTAAGGAAAGTTGAGTTCAAAGTCAATCATAACACTAAACTAAAGGTAAAACTGTGGCGGTGTACGACGGTTATAGTTTTGTCAGAGACGGGACCACGAAACATAATATCAACTGGGCTTGTACAAACCGCAACATTTGCAAGGCCCGTATCACAACAAACAAATTAACATCCGTATTGGTTGCTGTAAGATCGAATCATTCGCATCAAAGGCCTTTATTTGTAATAAAAAAAGGAATTTATGTCAAAATTTAACAACGTAATGCGAATTTCTTAAGTATTCGTTACTATATTTAATACTATTTTACCAATTTATTTGTAACGTGTTTTATTTCATTTATTTGAATTTATTTATAGTAAAATATGGATAACGGCTCAAACAAACCCTCCTGCTATCCGAGAAAGAGGCCTGTGCTTAACTAGTGGGTACATATAGGTTGTTTTTTTTATTTTTGTAGTAAAATAAAATAAAAACAGTCAAATTTGGTGCGAAAATCTAACAAACTTTTTTCTTTACTTTGTAGTGAAATTCTACCAAAACACCAGAGGCAAAACTGTGGCAGTGTACGATGGATATAGTTTTGCTAAAGACGGGACCACGAAACATAATATTAACTGGGCTTGTACAAACCACAACATTTGCAAGGCCCGTATCACTACGAACATATTAACATCAGAATTGGTTTCTCTAAGATCGAATCATTCGCATCAAAGGCCTTCATTTTTTATAAAAAAAGGAATTTATGTCAAAATTTAACAACTTAATGGTAATTCCTTAAGTACCTATTTGTAACGTGTTTTATTTCATTTATTTTAATTTATATATATAGTAAAATATGGATAATGGATCAAACCCTCTTGCTATACGAAAAAGAGGCCTGTGCTTAACTAGTGGGTATATAAATATTGATTTTTTATTTTTATAGTGGAAAAAAAAAACAGTTAAATTGAGTGAGTAAATATAACTACCTTTTTTCTTTATTTTGTAGTAAGCATTAGATATGCGATGTAATCGTACCACTAGGCTTGTACAAACAACAACATTTGAAAGGCCCGTATCACAAAGAACAAATAAACATCCGAATTGGTTTCTGTAAGATCGAATCATATGCATCAAAGACCTTCATTTGTTATGAAAAATGGAATTTGTGTAAACATTTAACTGTTACGTAGGTAATTCGTATTTCATAAGTGTAAGTTACAAAAATATACCTAAAGTTCTCAAAAATCTGTAAAATTTAGTAAATTAATCTAACTACTTTTTTCTTTATTTTGTAGTAAAATTCTACCAGAACACCAGAGGCAAAACTGTGGCAGTGTACGATGGGTATAGTTTCTTGCAACACGGGACCACGAAACATAATTTGTACTGGGAATGCACTAACCACAACGTTTGCAAGGCCCGTATCACTACGAACAAATTAACATCAGAATTGGTTGCTGTAAGACTGAATCATTCGCATCCAAGGCCTTCATTTGTTTTAAAAAAAGGAATTTATGTCAAAGTTTAACAACGTAATGCGAATTTCTTAAGTATTGGTTACTATATTAAAACAGTATATTACAAATTAATTTGTTACGTGTTTCATTTCATTAATTTTAATTTATTTATAGTAAAATATGGATAACGGTTCAAACCCTTCTGCTATCCAAAAAAGATGCCTGTGCTTAACTTGTAACTTAACCGACTCCTGTCCCGTGACGCGCCTAGCGCGTCATGAAGAAACCTTCAGGGAGGCCCATGACGCGAGAGATGCGTCATTAGCAAATAGTTGCAATTCAAATTTTTATTTGATTTAATCAATAAAATATCTTATTTTATATAAAAATTAACTCATTAGGAACACCAATATCAAGGGCCACTATTTTTTTTTGGAAAATTAAATTGCCAGTGGCTGTCAACCATAGGGTGCCTACCTAAAGGTAACTGTTTATCCTACTAATGATTGAAAAGTGTTATTATTAAAGCCAGGATTCGAACTTAGCAAATCTATAAAAATAATTACTATGTTTTGGTCACCAATGAATAGTTTAGATGTAAAAACGGAAGAATTTTGATTTGCGATAAAATACTTCCCACAGGTTGACAACCAATGGTGGAAATCTATAACTTACCTTCTATCTCGTATAAAACACGTAGATCGACACTTTTAAATACACTAAACTAATAAATGAAACATAACAAACAATAACAGGTCTCACTTTGTATTCTTTTAGTTGAAAAAGCCTAAAATAGCGTAATAACATCACCAGTGGCCCATGACGCGTTAGTCGCGTCATCATTTAGGAGGGCCCGTGACGCGACTAGCGCGTCATTGAATTTTGTATGGGGCCACGGGCGAAAGGCTCGAAAAATGATGGTGGCAAGGAGTCGGTTAATTTTTGTAGTGAAATAAAATAAAAACAGTCAAATTGGGTGCGAAAATCTAACTACCTTTTTTCTTTATTTTATAGTGAAATTCTACCAAAACACCAGAGGCAAAACTGTGGCAGTGTACGATGGATATAGTTTTGTTAAAAACGGGGCCACGAAACATACTTTTAATTGGCCTTGTACAAACAACAAAATTTGCAGGGCGCGTATTACAACGAACAAATTAACATCTGAATTGGTTGCTGTAAAATCGACTCATTCGCATCAAAGGCCTTCATTTGTTATAAAAAATGGAATTTATATAAAAATTTAACAGTAACGTATGTAAATAAAAAGTATTTTTAGTGTATGTTGCTAAATAAAACAGTAACCTAGGTAAAACTTATTTCAAAAAACTTTTTTCATTAAAAGAGTACAATACATTTAGTTAGATTGTATAAATTACTTCTATTGACCACGAAACAAACAATTTATTGGGCTTGTACAAATAATAACATTTGTAGGGCACGTATAAGTACGAATAAATTAACATCAGATTTAATTTCCATGAAATCGAATCATATGCATCAAAGGCCTACATTTATTATAAAAAATGGAATTTATGTAAAAATTTAACAGTGACGTAGCAGGTAAAGAAGCTAGTTCAAACAAGAACATTTATAAGACCCGTATCACTATTCTGATAAATTAACATACCAACTTATTTCACAAGATCAAATCACACACATCGAAGGCCTTCATTTACTATAAAAATGGAATTTATGTAAGGAATTCAAAGATTGTACGTAGGTCCGTAGTTATGTTATATAGTTGTAGTAACGTACGTTAGATGAGTGTATAATTTAGAAATATAATAGATTGTAAAAATGATAGCTTTTTGAAATAGGGTTTTCATTTAAAAAAAAACAACCTAAAGAAAATTGAGGAAAGGTAGTTCAAAATCTATTTTCTTTTTTCTTTTTTCTTTTTTAGTAAAATTTTACCAGAATACTAAACGTAAAATGGTGGCGGTGTACGACGGTTACAGTTTCATTCAACACGGGACCTCAAAACTTACTTTGTACTGGGACTGCACTAACAACAACGATTGCAAGGCCCGTTTTACTACGAACAAATTAACCACAGAAGTGGTTGCTGTTAAATCGAATCATACGCATCAAAAGCCTTCATTTGTTATAAAAAATGGAATTTATGTAAAACATTAACAGTAACGTATCTAGGTAATAAGTATTTTGAGTGTTATTTGCTAAATAAAACGGTAATGTGGGTAAAACTTATTTCAAAAAGCGATATGTTTCTTTAACCTGTTTTCATTAAATAAGAGTACAATACATTTAGTAAGATTGCATAAATTTAATCACTTCTATTTCTTTATTTTGTAGTGAAATTCTACCAAAACACCAGAGGCAAGACTGTGGCAGTGTACGATGGGTATAGTTTTGTCAAAGACGGGACCACGCAACATTCTTTGTACTGGGCTTGTACAAACAACAACATTTGCAAGGCCCGTATCACAACGAACAAATTAACATCCGAATTGGTTGCTGTAAAATCGACTCATTCGCACCAAAGGCCTTCATTTGTTATAAAAAATGGAATTTATATAAAAATTTAGTAGTAACGTATTTAGGTAATAAGTATTTGAGTATTAAGTAGCTGCTAAATAAAACAGTAACGTAGGTAAAACTTATTTAAAACAGCGATGTGTTTGTTACTGTAATAAACAGTTTGTAATATTTATTTGAAACGTGTTTTTTTGTAACTTGTTTTCATAAAATTAGAGTACAATACATTTAGTAAGATTGCATAAATTTAATTACTTCTATTTCTTTATATTGTAGTGAAATACTACCAAAACACCAGAGGCAAAACTGTGGCAGTGTACGATGGGTATAGTTTTGTTAAACACGGGACTACAAAACATACTTTATACTGGGCTTGTACAAACAAGAACATTTGCAAGACCCGTATCACTACTGATAAATTAACACACAAACTAATTTCTACAAGATCGAATCATACGCATCGAAGGCCTTCATTTATTATAAAAAATGGAATTTATGTAAAAATATAAAAGTCTAGTGGCCGCCCGCGACTCCGTTCCCGTGGGAATGAGTTTTTTTCCCGCGGTAAAAAGTACCCTATGTGTTATGCTGATGTATAACCTATATTTCTGTAAAGTTTCATCCAAACCCATCCAGTAGGTTTTACGTGAAAGAGTAACAAACATCCATCCATACATACATTCATCCATACAACCATTCATCCGTCCATACTCTTTATAATATTGGTAGGATTGTACGTCGGTCCGTTGTAACGTAATATGATTACTTACTACGTTAGATAGGATTTCGCAATATAAAAGTTGTCACAAAAAATATCGTTTTTAACAAAAAAAAATCAGGAAAAACGCATTTTTTTTTAAGTTGAGTTCAAAGTCTAACTATTTTTTTTTGTTAAATTCTATCATAACACTAAAGGTTAAACTGTGGCGGTGTACGACGGTTATAGTTTTCTCAAAGACGGGACCACGAAACATAATATTAACTGGACTTGTACAATCCACAACATTTGCAAGGCCCGTATCACTACGAACAAATTAACATCCGAATTGGTGGCTGTAAGATCAAATCATTCGCATCAAATGCCTTCATTTGTTATAAAAAAGCTTTTAAAAAATGGAATTTATGTAAAAACATATAGAGTAACGTATGTAGGTAAAACGTATTTTGAGTGTTAGTTGCTAAATAACACAGTAACATAGGTAAATCTTATTTCAAAAAGCGATGTGTTTGTTACTGTAATAAACAGTTTGTAATATTTATTTGAAACGTGTTTTTTTTCTTGTTTTCATTAAATAAGAGAACAATACATTTAGTAGGATTGCATACATTTTATTATTTCTATTTCTTTATTTTGTAGTGAAATTCTATCAAAACACCAGAGGCAAAACTGTGGCAGTGTACGACGGGTACAGTTTTTCTAAAGACGGGACCACGAAACATACAATTCATTGGGCTTGTACAAATAAGAACATTCGTAGGGCACGCATAAGTACTATTAAATTAACATCAGATTTTATTTCCATGAAATCGAATCATACGCATCAAAGGCCTAGATTTATTATAAAAAATGGAATTTATGTAAAAATTTAACAGTAACGTAGGCAGGTAATGAGAGCTTGTACAAACAAGAATATTTGCAAGACCCGTAGGTATCATTACTGATAAATAAACATACAAACTCATGTCTACAAGATCGAATCATAAACATTAAAAAAAATGGAATTTATGTAAAAAAATAAAGATTGTACGTAAGTCCGTAGTTATGTACCTACCTAATAAAGTTTTAGTAACGTACGTTAGATGAGTGTTTAATTTAGAAATATAAAAGACTGTAAAATGACAGCTATTTGAAAAAGGTTTTTATTTAAAAAAAAATAATTAATTAAATTAGTACGATGGGTATAGTTTCTTGCAACACGGGACCACGAAACATACTTTGTACTGGGCTTGTACGAACAACAACATTTGCAAGGCCCGTATCACAACGAACAAATCAACATCCGAATTGGTTTATGTAAAACCGACTCATACGCATCAAAGGCCTTCCTTTGTTATAAAAAATGGAATTTATGTAAACATATAAAAGATTGTACGTAGGTACGTAGTTATGTTATATAGTTGTAGTAATGTACGTTAGACGAGTGTATAATTAAGAAATATAAAATAATGTAGAAATGACAGCTTTTTGAAAAAGGTTTTTATTTAAAAAAATAACATCATTAAACAAAACAAAAATAATAAAATTAAAGAAAACTGAGGAGAGTTAGTTAAAAATCTAACTATTGTTTGTTTACTTTTTTTGTAAAATTAAAAAAAACAATTAGTTAAAGTTAAAACTGTGGCGGTGGACGACGGTTACAGTTTCATTCAACACTGCACTAACAACATTTGCAAGGTCCGTATCACAACAAACAAATTAACATCCGAATTGGTTGCTGTAAGATCGAATCATACGCATATAAGGCCTTCATCTACGAGACACATATAAAAGAAAGTGGTGTTAGTTACACTATTTATAACTCAATAACGGATGAACCGATTTGACTGAAAATTGGTGTAGAGGTAGCTTAGGACCAGGAGACGGGCAAAGGATACTGAAGAAATTAGTCTCTTTCCCATGGGAAAATGTTTTTTTCGCAGACGAAGTCGCGGGTAGACACTAGTTTGTAATAAAAAATAGATTTTAAATAAAAAAATTACTAACGTAATGCGAATTCCATTATTGTTTGTTCCATTGTTGTTTTTCTTATTTGTTTTCATTAAATTAGAGGACAATAAAATTAGTAGTAGGTAGGTATTGCTAAAATTTAATTTGGTACTTTATTTTTTTTTGTATTGAGATTCTAACAAAACACCAGAGGCATAACTCTGGCGGTGTTCGATGGGTATAGTTTTGTTATAGACGGGACCACGAAACTTACAAGTTACTGGGCTTGCACAAACAATAAAATATGTAAGGCTCGTTTAGGTAAGAATAAATTAACACCAAACATACAAACAGACAGAATTAGCGACTTGGATTTATATCTACTATGTAATGAAAACATAACTATAAGTTGTTAAATTAAAAGTTTGTAATATTTATTTGTAGCTTGTGTATTTTATGTAATTTTAAAAACTTGTTCACATTCAATCTAAAATTTGTAAATAGGGCATTAAAAATAATTGAAGTTATTGAATTACACAAAATCTATCTTTTGTTCACATTATGATTTATAGTTTTTACTATAATATTATTGAATTTCCACCCTTTCCCAGTTGCATACTGCGTGAACACCAATGGCAAGGAAATAGCAATTTGCAACGGATACAGTTTTAATTTACGAAAACAAAGCAGAAGTACCGTGGCGTGGGAATGCACTAATAGAAAGAATTGCAGGGCTCGACTCACAACGGACACCTACACAAATAGTGTAAAGATCGCTAACTTATACCACACACATCTACCACCTAGGTTTGTTGTAAGAGATGGATTGTTTATCAAAATTTAAGTATATTGTTATTAAAAATATCCAGAGTTCTTTTTATTTCTAGATATAATTAATATATTTAAAACAATATGATGATTGTTACTTTTGTTGTAGCTCCTTGTTATTTTTTACAGACAAGGTAATAAATTATGTAATTTTATTTTATTACTTACATGGTTTAAATGTGACCGTCTAAATACTACAGGCAAACAAGAACTAAGTTTACCTACATTTAAATTTGAATACCCTACACATTGAAATCCATACCAAGTAATATATTAAAACTATTCTTAAATTTTCCGCAGTTTCGATCGTCATCAACGATAGAGGAAAGCGGATCGCACTCTATGACAACTACAGTTTCAACGTACACACAACGAACAAATCAACTATAAGATGGGCTTGCACCAAGAATAATATCTGTAAAGTGCAAATGACAACGCATAAAGATACATTGAAACTAATTTCAATCAAGAAATGTCATACACATCCACCGCCACAATTTGTTTTAAAAAATGGGCTATATGTCAGAGTTTAACTGTGTTTGTTCATATGATTTTGATAGTTAACGTATTAGTTTAATTTTGTAAATAAAAATAAAAGTGACCCGGCCACGCTTCGCAATAGGTAATTTTTGCTGACTTGTTCCCGAAACATTGTTTTTAGCTAACATTTTCTAAATGTTCTGTATTGACAAATTTAAATGAAAAATATGCTAAAGTTGGCGAAAACCGCTTTAAAACCCGTTTAGTGGTTTAGGAGGAGTTACCGGACAACATACAAACAGACACAATTAGCGACTTCGATTTAAACTACATATGTAATGCTGTAAAGATAGGTCACTTTTTATAGTCAGATTTAAATATCTGATGTTTATTTAAGGTAAAGGATACCTTTGCTGTGGTATAATTCAAATAGACAACTAAAATAGGTAAATATTATTTATAGTAGATTCTTACTTAAAAAAAAACAATTGGTTTAGGTATTTAGGTTTTTCTAAATTATTTGCTTAAGGATGAAAAGTTTGAATAAATAAATGTAATATAAAGTTACTTAATAAATAACTAAATAAAAATAATATTTTATGTTTAATTTTACTGATTCAGTTTCAGTATCTTCTTATTTTAATAGTAGGTAGGTACCTAAGTACCTATATGAAGCCGAAACGAGAAAAAAGAAGTTAAACAATCTACTTAGGTACTTACAATAGGTATAAGTCAGGTAAGTATTAATCATAACAGAATTACCTATAGTAGGGGAGCCCACGATGCTAAGTCTGCATTTACTCAAGCGTCTTAGATACCTATTGGGTTGCAAAACTTAGATGACAAAAAGAAAAAAATGTTATATAACATTTATACCATGTTCGGGGTGGTCAAAGTATGCGCTGATTCGAAGGACCTTTAGGTATTTAATTCAAGGAATTTACAATGATTTCAATGAGCGGCTGTATTACGAACTCTTGCCTGTCAAAGATAATATATAAAGTTGCACAAACCTCAAGCTTCCACCACCAGCCTCCGTAAGTGGAGCACAAAGGTTTTAGGTTATTGTCCAAGGGCGTCTGTTGGCACAAACACTGCTGCAGCACAATATTACAAACGTTGTAATACTCCAACACTTCACTGAACGTCAGTAAATGCGTGATAGGACGGCACTACAAGAGCTCATGCACAAACGACCAACGTGTTCAAAGTCTTTTACTCTACGCGTCACAACACTCGACTTCAGCCGAGGGTAGTTACCAAAGATTTGTGCAGAGTAGAAATACTACCCTCAACAAGCAAGAATCCAACATACCATTTCAAAAATTAAAAAAAAAACCTTTTGCATGGACATACTCGGGCGTGTCAGATATTGATATCATTCATGTCCTTTTTATTTTTAAACATGTACGTTTTTTAATCCGATGGTTTCTATGATGGAAGTAGTCGAAAGTAAGGGTTGAAAATGAAAAAAAAAAACATTTAATCTAAAAATGTAAAAAAATATCGTCATTTTAAAATACTCTAGCGCCTCAGATTAAGTTATGTTTGGTTCATCTTTATGCCCTAGACGTACTGTCTTAATCTGACGATTATCTGGAGGGATTTACCTAATCTGTCAATAAAATCGAACTGAATTATTTGAAGTTATTGAATTTATCGGACGGCCACATATATAAGGCTCATATTTGGTGTAAGTGCTTAACCGGGTACAAGGTATCCCTCAGTATGTTAATCTGCCGCGCTTGAGTAAATGCAGAAATTCCCTCTTGGGCTCCCCTACTACTACATAAACGTTGAAAAGATTATAATGTAAAAAATGTTTGCTTTTCCAGTAATATTCATCCAAAACATCAAAGGGAAGAGGCTTGCGATATGCAACGGATATACTTTCCTCACGGATACTAAAAATAGACATACCCTAGGGTGGTCTTGTACCAACAATAGGCTTTGTAAAGCGAGACTCACTACATGCAAGCAAACATCTCAACTATTGTCATGTAATCTGTACCATACCCATCCACCGCCTAATTATGTTATTAAAAACGGAATCTATATTAAAATATAGTAGTTTATAGTTTAAAAACATTAAATTTGGTTTACATTAATTTCTTTCCAGTCTTTTTTATAAGTCTTACTTATATTTTACGAAAGTGCCTTAGCTACGTCAATGTGATTTAAAAAGTTGCCCTATAATATTTAAAAGAAGGTAAATTGGTTAATAAGTTTATAATAAAATATTTAAAAACGTAACAGGACTTTATTTCTAACCTTTGCAAATGAATAATTATTTATGCCATTTTACATACGAACATTGACTTAATAAATTTTTTCATTGATTTCTTTTAATGTAACCAATTTTCTATTTGATTTATGAAACAATAATTGTAGTTTGTATTTAGTTCTAAGGTTAAAATTATAAAATTGTTAGTGATATTCATATGTTTTGTTCAAATTAAATAGCTTTAACGGCAAAAAGCTATAATATAATTATATTAACAGCATCATTTGCATATTGATCATTTAATAGCTGTTACTTTATTTTCAGTGCAGTTTGTCTTTAACCTCAGAGGCAGCAGACTTGCTCTTTTCAACGGCTACACTTTTCATGTCGATGCTAAGAACAAAAATACATTGGGTTGGGCCTGCAGTTCATTCCTTTGTAAAGCTCGTATAACCACAAGGAAAGATACATCAGAAATAACGTCAAGTAATTTAAATCACTCGCATCCACCACCTAGGTATGTACTGAAAAACGGAGTATACTTTAAATGTTGAGGGTAGTTTAAGAAAACACATTGACCCAAGTTACGTGAACTGAAATGTTACTGTGTCAATAAATGGTGTAGGTGAAAACGTTGTTTTATTTCTTTCTGTAACAATAAATCGAATCGCTACGATAGGAATCGCTATAAATAAGGTAAATACGCTCTGGGTGTTTCCTAATAGCTTTGTTCTGTAAACATTTATTTACTAAACAAGCTGTGCCTTGTCAGCCTTCCTCAATAAATTGACTGTTAAACACAAAAATCATGTTTTTATTTTAACCAGTAGTTTCTGAGATTAACACGTAAAACTCATCACTCTTATTATTTTAATAGATTTTTGTAAAAAAATATTTTAGTAAACATTGATATTATGATTTGTTATGTAGTTACCAATAAGTAGGTAAGTAGGTAGAAATGTGCAAAATATGTACATTATTTAAAAAAGAAGTTGGTAAGTACCTACCTTCTTACTCAATTTCTTTTAAAACTGTGGCACAACATCCTTATTTCCAGTCACCTACGCACATAATGAAAAGGTTTTACCTTACAATAAAACCGCCATTGTGCTCCGAACCTTGTCCAGGGCTGGTGAGAAGCTATTGCTGAATTTTGTGGTTAAAACACGTTTTTGATGCTGGCAATACCCTAATTTAGCTTACTTCTAGCGGTATTTTACCTTTACTTACCCATAACATCCACCAGGGGGCGCATCGGAAGGCACGTAGCTGCCCTGACTGCGCATTTCTCGTCATTGCCTCACCAGGTAGCCATGCTTGCCCTGGACAAGGTTCGGAGCACAATGGCGGTTTTATTGTAAGGTAAAACCTTTTCATTGTGCATTCCTCACCTTGTCCAGGGCTGGTGAGAGGTGTTTGATATCACCTGGTGTATGGTCAAATAGAATTGACAAGATATTTTACAAAGAAACATTTTTATTCAGTGAAAAATCGCCTAATTAATAATTGACAGTCTTGACAATAATTAAATTAATTAAATCTATAAATTTGAATCAATATAATTTGTTATTATGCACTATTACAGGTATACCTACGCTGTAACAAAAGAAAAACCCTTTATACAACATTAAAATAACTAGAAAGATTTTTATTGTTAATGTTTGTAGTCTTAATTTCTCTTTTATAATGTTTTAGAAAAGTAGAGGCCCGCTTCCAATTGCTTTTCTGAAGTATATCATCAATAGGCATATTAAAGTTCCAATTCAATGATGCCACCGCTGATCGCGTGCTGCCAGGAGAAGCTTCAATGCCTGCAGCTTTAAGTACTGTACGAACCCATCCTCCAATAATAGTTCTTGTAGCAGCCTTTGGGGTTCCTTGGGTACTAATAAATAAATTATTTAAAATACCTCTTCGTTGTTTTGATAATTCTATAACCTTGTACACCCAGAATACTGGGCATAACATTTTATTTTCGTGAGGCTTAAGCCTCCACCCAGATTGCTGGTGTGAAGCCGAATCTGTTTTTGAGCCGAACATAGGCCATAAAATTATTTCTTGTTCCTCAACTTGGAAGTATTCGGGTGAAATGTTAAGTAGAGTTAGATCTTGAACTCTCCTACCTGATGCTAGTAATAGTATTGTTGTACAGCGTCGACTTGCTTCAAAAATAGTTATATTTTCTGGGTTGTTTGTTGTTAACCAGTCACAAACTTCTTGAGGATCCCAAACAGATATTTTTCTATTCTTTGGTCTGGCCAATGCAATAGATTTTAAAACTTGTTTTACAAAAATATCCTCACTCAACCTTCTTCCAAGGTGAGGTTCACAGATGGTTGAAATTACGGACTTATGAAGTGCTATGGTTGAAAACGCTAAGCCATTGTCAATATGGAGATTGGCTAAGAATCTAGCCACATCTTTAGCTTCAGGTTTGGTGCAAGAAACGCCGTGTTCCTCGCACCATTTAACCCAGCGGTTCCAAGCTGGTTTGTATGATAAAAGTGTTGACTTACGCCAGCCGCTCATTAACAGAGACGTCTCCTCTTGTGACCAGTTATTAAGGATGGTGTCCCACTTCCAATCAGCCATGCCTCCAGTATAAGTTGTTCTACTCGTGGCAGGCATCTGTTCGTTGTCACGTCCACTAGATTTTCTTGTAGGTTTGGTACCTGAATTGGCGCGCTGAGTGCTCTGTTCTCGAGATCTGGCCTCCAAAATGATTTCGTCCATTGAGGAACAATCATTATGTACTGACCGCTGCACTGCAGGAGATGTGTCAGTATTCTTGGAATGAGCGATGGTGGGGGGAATATCCATCCCAGCTTGAACTGCCACCGCCTGCTGAAGGCGTTGTGGAATTGAGCATTCCTGTCGAATGGATCTAAAGTCACATAATTCTGGACTACATGTGCTTGCTGTGAGGCAAAAAGGTCTATCTGGGGCTGACCCAGGACCTGAAAAATGTCTTCCGTCGCTCTGGGGAGGAGATGCCACTCTGGTATCTCCTTTCCTCGGGATAAGCAGTCCGCTATCCCATTGAAACGGCCCGGCAAGTGCTGATAAGTGGGCGTGATGTGTAATTCTTTCATTAAAGACAGTACCTGTCGGGTCTGCTTCATCAGAATTTTGGACTTTGCCCCTCCCTCGTTCTTGAGATAGGCCAAGGCAGTCGTATTGTCTGATTGTATCAAGAGGCTCGACCCTTGAATGTTGCCTGCGCAAGATTCTACAGCAAGCTGTATCGCTACCAGTTCCTTTTGGTTGCTGTGCCACTTTTTCTGGTTTTGTGTCCACTGACCTGAAAGGTATTTGTCGTTCAGTAACGCTCCCCAACCGTAATCGGAAGCGTCGGTTACCAGAAAATGAGACGGTGGACGTAGATGAATTTGTGAAAACGAGGTTATTGCTTTCAGCCACCATTCCAAGTCCAGAATAACTTCTTCGGGCAACAGATATTTCTGTCTCGGCCTTCCTTTGCGTAATAAGCTTAGATGAGACTGAAAATTTCGGCAGTGTAATCTTCCCTGAGGAATCAAATAATGGGCGAAGTTTAAACGACCCAATATTGATCTTGCTTCTTTTAGGGAACATGTATTTCTTACGAGTAGCTGCTGAAGCTCTCCTTTTAGTTTTTGCACCTTTTTGTGGGGTAGATATTTCATATTCCTTGATGTGTCCCAGCATATCCCCAGGAATTCGATGTTTTGAGTGGGTATCAAAACCGATTTGTCGTAATTCAAAACCCATCCTAGGGATTCTAGGAACTGAGTTATTTGCAAGGTTTGCTGCTGAAGCACCTTTTTGCTTTGATTTGCTATCAAAAAGTCGTCTAGATAGACAACTGTTCTGACACCGACTTGTCGTAATTTTTCTGCAAGAAAATTTGTTATCATAGCGAAGCTTCTCGGTGCGCAGGCTATGCCGAAGGGTAGGCAAGTCATCTGAAATAGCTTTTGTCTGAAAATTAACCTCAGAAAACATCTGTGAGCTGGGCTGACGTTCACATGGAAGTATGCCTGTGACATGTCTATTTTTGTGAGCCAATCTTTTGGTTGTAAAAAATTTGGGATTTTGAAATGAGATATCAGGTAAAACTTTTTGAGCGCTATGTAATCGTTCAACTGTTTTAAATTGAATATTGGTCGGTAAGACTTGTCGGGTTTTTGAATTAAAAACATCTGAGAAATAAAGCTGGGGCTCACCTTTACTGGCTCCAAAATCTGGGTTTCTAACATTTTGTTTATTTCCAAGGCCATCTGTTTTGAGTCTGGAGTGATAAACATTTGGAAGTCGGGGACTACTAGTGGCGGTTTGTGCACAAAAGGGATACGAAAATTTGATATAATTTTTATTATTGATTTGGGGGTATCCATAGCTTTCCATCTCTGTATGAAGTATTTCAGATTGCCTGCCCGGAAAACTGGTTTCGAGTCAATCGTATCTACGTCGTTTGGAATCATGACGACGCGTAGAAGATCGTTTAGGTTGGGGTTCTGATTTAAATGGACGTTTCCTGGGATTCGCTTTTTGAGTTCCCGTATAGGAAGGTTCATTTGATCGAAAGGGTTGTACAAATTTTCCCAATTGTTTATAATTATTTCCTTTCGAAGTTGAAGGTAAGTTATAATTATAATTATTGTACTTCTTATTAGGCGGTTTAGCAAAAACTTTTGACGGGCCACCCTCTCGTTCTAATAACTTATCAAAAAGTTCAGGCTCGAATAAATAATCAGATGAAGGAGGGATTTTCTTGAATTTATCTGCGACATAATTATTACTAATTCCTTTTAAAACTTCTGCCCGGCGATTACCGATTATCGATGCACGTTTTCCACAAAGTATTTGCATTATATCGTTAGATATCTGATTATATTGTTTATTTTCACAAAACAACTCATTAACTTTTAAAACAAAATCGTCATACGAAACTTCTTTTAAATTTTTAACCCACTGTAATAAGTTAGCAATATTATCTTGTAAAATATCTCTTTGCATTAGCACTGCATTTGAAACAACTGCTAAGGTCCTTTCACAAGATGGCAGAAATTTATTTTTATCATACGGTACTAAATCCTCATTACTTTCTAGTTCAACGAAACCAGGTCTGGATAAATAACTTTTTTGAGTTTCCACGAAATTAATATTAAACCACTCTGGCGAACCGAAACGTTGCAAAGATTGAATAATATGAAACCGATCTTGACCAGTTTTACCGACACCGTTATCTTTGAGGGTAGTTTGTAATGATTTGAAGCAAAAATTTGTGTCCAAACCTGACGACTTTGTGACAAACTCGGCTTCTGTAGCCGGGTCCTGTTCCAGCACCACGTAAGTAGTCTGACCTTGAGGTATTTCAACGGTTTCAGAATTTAAAACATTTTGTTCGTTGAGATGTGAAACATTTTGTGACACGTGGGGTATTTCCGGAACAGAATTATTATGTTGCATAAAATTACACATAAATTCAGTTAAGGTTTGAACCTGGTTACACAGCTGTTCAAATTTAGATGATTCAATGGACTCACGGTTTTGTGTGTTGTTTCTCCAATAAGATCGTTCCGAATCATCGGAACTACTTGACGATGACGATGATCGGCTAAGATTCCTGTGACTTCGCTTCCTCCTCGCTTCGCCAGCATCCTCAGTATTCATACCGGATTTTTTATATTAAGTAACTTAAATTAACTGCAAAAGGAAAATAAAAATTTAAATATAACGGACCGGTAATGTTACTGAAACGTGTTCTCACCACGACGTTCAACAACGCAATGACGAGAAATGCGCAGTCAGGGCAGCTACGTGCCTTCCGATGCGCCCCCTGGTGGATGTTATGGGTAAGTAAAGGTAAAATACCGCTAGAAGTAAGCTAAATTAGGGTATTGCCAGCATCAAAAACGTGTTTTAACCACAAAATTCAGCAATAGCTTCTCACCAGCCCTGGACAAGGTGAGGAATGCACAATGCCCGTGGTAAGCAAATAGCAATCGTGAACGGCTACAGTTTCGGAATCGACACTGTCAATAAGTTCACATATGGCTGGGCTTGCTCCAATCATAATTATTGTAAAGCAAGAATAACCACAAACAAGTTGACATCGACACTTGGATCCTCAAATCTGAACCATTCGCATCCGCCACCGAAGTACGAAATCAGGGACGGGAAATATGTGAAATTGAAGTAATTACTAGTGTTACTCGCTCAATATGATATTTGCATAGACTTAATTACAGAGTTAAACAAATCGTTTCTATTGGTTGTACTTAGCTTTATGGCAACAACTAAAGCAAAACGTGGTTTGAGCCGCTTTCGTCTTAAAATAAGTACTTAAAATAGTTTAATTTATTGTATGTTGTTAAAAATAATTTGTCCTTTAATTGGCATTATAGTAATATACATAGACGTGGAAAATTAATAAAATGTAAACTACACCAAAGAACCTAGCTAATAATTTAATCTAATGCTCATGATAGATGGGCAGTAGTGGATATTAAAAATATAAATAAAATGAAAATTATGACTACATTTCATTTTAAAACATAATCTATAAGGTGAATCTAGTTTTTCATTCTATTACTTCTTACGGTCTATTATTTATTTACTGATCGATGCTACAATAGTATATTATGATACCTACAAGTGTGCAAAGTTGTTCATTATACACGAGGCTGAGGGTTGCAGCCCGAGCCCCAGGCCAGGGCGTAAATCAGCCAAGTGTATAATGAACATGTTGCTCACGAGTAACATACGCACTTTTTCAACACACTAGCGAGAAAATACAATTATTTTTGCATAACAAGTTACCTTCACAGCAACAAAACAAATGCAATGTAAACAAAATATAAAGAATACGGGAAATTATACTATAGTTTTTTGCACGCGCCAACCAGCCGCCATACAACCTATTTCAAAATATATTTTTTGTGATAAAATACAATTATTTTGTAACAAATTACCGTTTACTATCAAAGATAATAATGAATGTTTTTTTTTTCTAATATGGACACATTTATGAATTCTAAATATGTTAATGGTTTTCAGTGGCATAAAACCTCTTAAAAAAAACTGTATTATCCGATCAAATTGAAAATGCTCTGTTTACTAGCATAGAATTTGCAGTAAGGCACTACCTCAACTTTGTAGGGATCGTTATATTATGCACTAGTGTGTAATATTATTACACACAAGTGTGTTAGTTATAGGTCGGTTTATGGCCCTCAAAACGGTGTTTTAAGGCTCACTCTCTGAGCAAGTGTGTTGAAAAAATATATTTCCTTTTACTGAAAATTCATCATAATCATCGTCAGCCCCTTATTAAATTATTATCATTTTATATACAAAATCAACTTCATCTACAGATGTGTATGATACTGATAATAATTTGACTTTATATTAAAGTATAATAAGATTGTTTTTTTTTTAGTTTCAATAGTCTTAAACAGCAGAGGTAAGAGAATCGCGATCTGCGAAGGCTACAGTTTCAACATTGTCCACGATAACAAATCTACGATAGGATGGTCTTGTACAAATAGCAACGTTTGCAAGGCTCGAATGACCACTTGCAAGAAGTCATCCATAGTGGTGGCAGCTAATTTGAATCATTCACATCCACCACCGGTATACATAATAAGAAATGGCATTTATATTAAAATATCTAGGTAGAAGACACTAAGCTGTGAATAATAAAATAAAGGAATTAAGTAAACCGTTGTTATTATTTTGAGTATAAAAGTATAATACTAGTGGCCGCCCGCGCCTCCGTTCGCGTGAGAATTAGAAGTTTTTTCGCGGTAAAAAGTACCCTATATGTTATTCTGATGATAACCTATATTACTGTAAAGTTCCATCAAAATCCATCCAGTAGATTTTACGTGAAAGAGTAACAAACATCCATACACACAAACTTTCACGTTTAAAATATTAGTAGGATTTAAAAAAAAAGTCTACAAATGAGAATAAATCAGCTGGGGCCTGTCCCGTTAGAAAAACACCGATCACAACCACTTTCAAACGCTAACTTCATTTTAAACTTTCCAAAGTACTTTAGTAACGACTTGAAGTTAGGGTTTAAAAGGGATCGGTACTACTTTACTTACTTACTTGAATTTAGAGAGTTATAGTCAATAAAGATTTTTACCACTTTTATGAAACTTGTCGTAAGTATATCTGTTTCAGTATTAATAGTGTTAAATCGCCGATCTATACTAAGTTATCTTAACCGAGGACACTGTAAATGATTTAAGAGAGCTAAAGTAAAGATATGTTAATATAAAACGTTAAATAAATTATTGGTTAAATCGTTATTTCGGTATGAAAATAAATACATAGAAAGATTACCATTTTTATTTATTATTATTATAAGTAGGCTTTAGTAGGGTACATTTCAATATTTTAACGGATTTTGGTTTCATAACGCTAAAATGCGATTTAGTCACTTAATTTTCCTTTCGTTTTTTTAACACCTTCAAGTACCTAGGTAGGACTTTGGAAATTGGGTAAACTTTATTTTTTGTAATTTGCGATATAAATATAAGATATAGCATACTGACATACACAATACATGCTACATTTTAATTCAATGGTTATGCTCGGATCTTATTGAAACAATTTCGTTGTCGTAAGTAAACACGATCACATTACATCCAGTAATTTTCTTCTTAGAGCAGATCCATCTTGTTTTTAGTCCTTTAGTATAGAATTTGTAGTATGTATTGCTACCAATTACTATGTTACGACCGCCTTGTCTATTATCTACTATCTTAGCTGATTTATCGTCTGAAATGAATTGAAAAAGTACCCTTTATGTTATTTTAATATTAATTATCCTATATTACTGTAAAGTTTCATCCAATTTTTTTTTTCAATGCCTGCTTCTTGAATTAACAATCTACAATATTGCTATGTAAATGTTTGTAAAATTTAATATTTTTAACTTTTTAACATTACTTTTGGGCACCTTTATGTATTATGATGTACATAAAAAATAAAAAAGAGGCAAATATTTTTATAAAATTGAAACACTTTGATACCTAGCATAGGTTTATTGAAAGTCTACATATGATTATGTTCATTTCTAGATGCAACAATATCACCATCAATAGTAAATACAATAGCATGACATCCATAAGCTCTTCTTGAGCATGTCCACCTTGTTTTAGCTCCCTTAATATAGAACTTGTAGTATGAACGGTTGCCAATAACAAGTGTCTTTCCACCATTCTTGTTTTCTACCAGTCTTGGTATCTGATCTATAAAATCCAATTAAATAGAAGTTAGATTTGTTTTAATATGTTTAAAATTTAAAGTCTTTCTTAAAGTGAAGTAGCAAATATATAAGCAGTTTTAAACTTACACAAACTCTCATCACTCTTCGATTGAGGTGAACTAGGTAGTTTTTTTTTGTTCTTAACAATAACTAATGTTTAGATATTGAAAATATATTTCTGTAGGTATTTTTGTTTTTTTTTGTTTTAATTTTAAAAATTAAATCATTGTCATTCCAATATTTTATGAAATTAATAAAAAGTGTAGATACTTAATTAAACCAATTTGTTGCTTTTTATTAGGGTTCTATTCCCAAAGGGTAAAACGGGACCCTATTACTGAGCCTGCCCCTGTCTGTCTGTCTCCAGGCTGTATCTCATAAACTGTGATTACTAGAAAGCTGAAATTTCCACAAATGATGTATTTTGTTGCTGTTATAACAACAAATACTAAAAATTAAAAAATATATATTATCCCCATACAAGAAACATGTTATTTTTTTTGCTGAATATTAAAAACGGTAGCAGGTTAGACGCTTCAAATTTTCACAGAATATTTACTTGTATATTACCTTTCAAAATAAATAACTAAATAACAATAAAGTTAATAACAAAGGGGCTCCCATACAACAAACGTAATTTTTAAGCAATTTTTACTCGATCTTCATAACAAGTAGAAAATGATAGTACGCGGGCCCTTCGTGCGTGAATCCGACTCGCACTTGGCCGGTTTTTTTGGAACCAAAGACCACTTTTGCAAAGTAGGGAAGATTTAGACTTGAGAAACAAGATTTATTCGACATAATAAAAGATTTTAATAATAAGTAGATTTTTATTATGTTATGTATACCTTTTACTAGACCAGCAATAACTAATGAATTACACATTATACAAGCAACAAAAGTGATTGTTTTCTATAAACAAGCTGATGGCACTATATCCATACAAAAAACTGTACCTTACCATACTCCATCAGCGGGTTATAGATAAATTCTTACTTGTTTTTACCTACATGAATAAATATAAATTCACTTTGTCACCATAACACCACATGTAGTTTTTAAAGGTGCGATTGGTATATTTTACAAATATAAAAACTGTATTTAAATGCTGAAAGTAAATACTTGGGAAATTTAAATAACTCGGCTTGTTTATTTTGCTCGGCACTTTGCTTCTGTCACAAGTCACAACACAACAGAACTGACTGAGAACTTCAACTGTCATTGTCCAACTCCTTTCCTGATTGTCAATCAGTTTGTTTTTTTTGTTCTATGATGACAATCCGGTTTACACAAATATGTTTTCTGTCGTTTTAAGAAACTCATTAGTTGCTTCTTTCAGCATTTTTTTTTAAAAGGAAATATCGTTGAGGAGTATGTCGATTTTTCGTATTCTTTACATCGCCTACATCTATTGCCAACTAATTCACGAATAAATTCAGCCACAGATTTTACAACTAATCATAAAAGACAATGGGCAAATTGGGCCCACCCTGCAATAGCAATAAGATATATGTCGTTGAATAGGTCTCTTCAATAGGAACAACTATCGCTATGACAGCTTTGTTGTAACAACTGTGCGTTTTGAGTTATGAGACAAAATAAAAATTTAAAAAATACGACTTATTAAGTTTATTTATGTTAAATATATATGTATACCTATGTGCTTTTAAATGCACCTTGATCAGCTACGGAAACTCTATATCGCGGAACATATCAGCAACACGATTTGTCAGATAATCTCCCAAGAGCGCGACCAGAAATTGCTGCATACATAAAACAACATGCATTATATTTAAAGAGTGTTTTGACGCTAAAACTAGCTATATTTTTATGGGATCTAAACTATATTCCCAAGCATTGTTGTATGTATGTATCTTTAAGTTAGTTAAATGAACAGTTGTTTATATCTGTAATTATATCTACTTTATTTTACCTATTTAAAAGATCTTATAAATCACATGAAAACATCATAATAACAGAACATTACTACTACAGTACGAGAATTGAACAGGTTGGGATTATCTGCAAGTGCCTAATGCAATTATTAGTACTTTGTTCTCATATAATAAATAGCCTATATATGTCCCATAGTTGAGCACAGGCCTCCTTCTCGGATAGCGAAAGGGTTTGAGCCATAATCCACCACGCTGGCTCGGTGCGGGTTGGTGGATCACATGATGGATTATCATCCAATCATGTGGGTTTCCTCACGATGTTTTTCCCTCACCGTTAGTGCGTAATAAACATGTACATAATTTGAAAAAGACCAAATTAGTGGTACACCCTAGTGGGGATCGAACCCGGAACCGTTGGTATAGTAGACCGAACCTGTTGCCACTAGGCTAGCCAAGCACTTATACTTACTTGTTCTCATATAAATAGGTTTTTTTTTTTAAAAAAATAATACTGTAATAGATGATTCTGTAATAATTGGTTGACAAATTCGCAAAAAAAAAATGGTTTTCTAAATCAAAAACTTCTATTTCTAAGCTAAAAAGAATACATTTTTTTATATCAAATAACTCCAACCACACAGCGAATTCTGGCATGCGCCTTTTTGATAATGGTTGCTTGTAAACAGACCTTTAATTTTATATATAACACGTGTTTATTGGAAGTGGGCCCACCGTTCATACATTTTTGCCCATTATCCTTTACGGCGAAGAGCTTTACACTAAGTATATGCATTGCCAAAAACATTTCTAAAACTTAGTCATATTTAAAAAATAGTTGGGTATTAATTTCATTTTTAGCTGTTTTCATAGTTTGAATTTAGTTTGTTTGTTTATAAACATCATCAGTCAGACCGTGATTGAATTTAATGTCAATGTCAGAATTGACTTAAGGATTACGTTATTATTGCTAGGTAATAAATCTTAAAAAATACATAATACGAACTATATATACCTATATATATATATTTTAGTTAAAAGTAAAAAAACGGCTTTTATAAATAATTAAAATATTGATTTCGATCAGTAGAATCTTAATTATCATAAAGCAAGCGGTAATGTGTAAAATATCCGTCAAAATATGAACTTTTTGAATGGTCATTATGGAAAACTAAATATTTTTTTATAAAAAAGGGGGGGCTTTAAAAATTTTTGGTAAACGGAATTAGGGTGTCTATGAAGTCATTAACCATGACACCAAAAATTGTTCTGCTTGGTAGCATAGAGCCCAAGCTTTGACCATGTCTTTTGTTATATTATCGAACTGATTCTACACTTAGCCTTAGCTAGTGGATAAGAACTAATAGAGTAAGTAAATTTAGGAAAGTGAGGAGCGTAGCAATGAGCGTGTTAGGTTGACGTTGAAACTGCATGCGCGAGCCGAGCGAGCATAACGAGCGTGGTGCGGCACAGCACCCGGCGAAGCGCCATAAATATACTTGCTGCTGATGTTAAAAAGTTTTAAAATAATTGCCTTTTTTTTTAAACAAAAGTCGGTACTATTTTGTGTCATTTATTATTAGAGATGCGCCGAGTAACACTTTTGCCGAGTACTCGGTTAATTTTTTTTTTACCGAGTACTCGGCCGAGTAACTCGGTTCTATCAAATTCCCAATTTCGCGCGCGTAAACAAGTACAAACGAACACAAGTATATTTAGAAGAAAATTTGTTGGCAAATGGTGGACAGGACACCAAATCAGGCATCATAATTTACATTAATTAAATTTTAAATGTTGATTATTTTTATTACTGTTCCTTTAATATTGTCTCACTAGTACTCCTGCATTAGCATAATTTTGATTCTATTGCTTGAGGATGTCAAAGATTTCCTCAATCAGTACGTTTTGATTAACACTGTTGTTTCAATTACATCTACCTAAATATATTGCTTTCTTTAAACAAAATATATTACTTTTTTGGTACTCGGTACTCGGCATTCGTATACCGAGTTACTCGGCCGAGTACCGAGTACCAAAAAACCCGCCGAGTACGCCGAGTACCGAGTATAAACCGAGTACTCGGCCCATCTCTATTTATTATGATTTAAGAAGTTTGAATGCATATTATTAAATCAAGCTAAGAAATAACCACTAGGCTGAGTTGTATTTAGAGTGCCATAAATATTGAATAACTAGTGGCTAAGATAGAATTATTTTGAAGGAAGGATGTTGATTGGTCATTTCAGAAGCGATAAATGCTATAAAAAAGCCGGTTTAATTACCACTCATAATTAATTTACTAGATAACACCCTAGAATTTCACTCAATTTAAAATCTTTTTTCCTTATTAAGTCAAGATATTTATTTGAGTCAGGCTTTTGCCATTTTGACAACTTTTTTGTGCCATATTTTGTAACGCAATTTGTCGGAAACTAGTATTAATAAAAATTGAAAAAAAGGCAATCCTTTTTTTTCAGATATTGATTTACATGTATTATTATTGTTGATATTATTATTTTTTTTTTTCTTGTGCCGTGTTTTTTATGATTGACATTGACAATGAGCGATTGACAGTCACCTCCAATTGTCAAACCTTACTGTTTATTAGTAAACAAACATCAAACTTAAATTTCCTTTTTAATAAAATAAAACTAACACTTATTATATCTGAATTAATAGTTCTATGATATATGATACATTTTTTTTAAAAGAGGTTGCTAATTCGTTTAAATAACTTACGTTTTGCTGTGTGTGTGTTGACGACTTGGTCTACTTTTTGAGAAAACTTTCAAAGTAAGAAAGTAAAGAAGTGATTTAAATAGTGTTGTGTCGTATGTTACCTTGGTGAGATAGGACGTAAGGGTAAGTCTCCTCCTTTTCTGTAAGGGTAAGTGAGCGATGGTTATATCCACTAGGCTGTAAGTAAAATAAATATAGTTTTTAATCTTATACATACTACCAAGGCTCATAAGATTTTTTTTACATACAAATAATTTTTTTTTCCTACTCAAAGAAAAAGTGGTCTGCTACCTATTATACTTCTTTGTAGCCATTCCTCACTTAAATTATGTTAATAAATAAATATTTATAGGTATTATTGTTGAAATAAAATTGTTAATATAAACTTATACATACTTGTTTCTTTTTGATTTAGAAGCCAATTTTATAAATCCAAATAAATTTAAAGAGATATATTTGTTTTCTGTTGTTGTAACATATGTACAGTACCTACATAGATAAGCGAATGTCTAAAAATAATTTATAATGTTTTGGTACCTGAGGTCCGGTGACAATCTTATTTTAGTAACAAATTGAACAAACTGTTAAAAATAGGATTACCAAGGCCAGCTGCCTTCAAAAGACTCAAGGCCCAAACTATTACTTCATATAGACTTTGAACCAAGAAACTAAGAATTAAGCAAGGTTAATAGAAACATAAAAAACGGAACCCTCTGTAAGCAGATTTGTCCTTCCAAAGGTAAGTATATGTTACCAATGATTTAATTGAGTAAGTTGTCATTTAGTAGGTTTGAGCACTTATTTGCAATTTCACACAGTAGTTTGCAAAAAGATTATTCTCAATGCTGTGATGGATGGATGCTGCAGCCCTCTCCTGAAATAAACAAGAAAAAAAAAACTCCAGACTGACACACCCTAAAGTTGGCCTAAAGTAAGTTACAGTAAGCACTTGTGATATAGGCACCCCATAAAGGACTACGGGAGTACCTAGTTACACCCAGACACGAGCCAATATCGAAAAACCATTTTTACGAAACTGGCCCGACCCGGGGATCGAACCCGGAACCATCCGCTTAGCAGTCCAGTATGTATACCGCTGGACCACAAAGGTCGTCAAAAAGAAAAGTAACAACTATTGTTAAGTAAAATTAGATATAAAACTTAATTCTTACCTTTTTAGTAGTTTTTATTTATTCGTTTTTACACTAATCATACGACAATCAGCACCGGCCACTAATGCCCGTTTTCACTACTGGGAACATAAAATTTTGTCGACACTTAAAATATTTTGAAAACGGGCGGTTTGGAGTGGTAGAGTCTAGCTGTAGGCTCTGTCTGCAGCGATTACTGGGCTGACTCGACCGGTGAAACACCACCGTCGCACGGAAAACCGACGTGAAGCAGGGACGATGTTCCTGCGTTTCGTTCGGTAAGTGCGATATCCGGTGCCCAATTTTCTTAAAAGCTCAGCAACACACCCCCAACACCCACAGTGTTGCGGGTAGTCATGGGCGGCGGTGATCACTTACCATCAGGTGACCCGCTTGCTCGTTTGCTAGCTTCTCATATAAAAAAAAAAAAAAGAAGAATTATACTTATATCTCAGAAAAAGTCTTTCATGGACGGTTTTGAAGCCGCGCGTGACTCCGTTCGCGTGGAAGTCGGTTTCACGTGGGAATGAGATAGTTTATAATATTAGCTTTTTTAATTAGGGATGACTGAGAGTGTTAAAAACGTAAGAGTAGACAAATATAATCAGAAAGCTTCGAACTGCTAAGCTATCGGGAGTTACACGTGTTATTGTGAGTCAACCATGAAAGATAGACATTATAAGCTGTCGTGGGTTATTTTTTATATAATTTAATGGAGAACCTTTCCGTCATACATGAATTCTGTGTACCTTTAACCATAAAGGTTGCACACGCGACGGAAGCTTAAAAAATAGAGTAACTTCTCCCGTTTTCCCAACATTTCCCTTCACTGCTCTGCGTCTTTTGATTGTAGCGTGATGAAAAGTAGGTATACCATAAAGAGCTTAGGAGTATGAAAAATAATTGTTCCAAGTTTCGTTTAAATCCCTCGACTAGTTTAGTTTCTATAACGTTTATACAGACAGACAGACAAAAATTTTGCTGTTTGCATTTTTGGCATCAGTTTCGATCCCTAATCACCCCCTAATAGTTATTTTGGAAATATATTTCATGTACAGAATTGACCTTTCTACAGATTTAGGTATTATAAGTATTGAAGATATAATGGCTTACTAACCAAATTTTGCGGCCCTAACTTTAAATAGTTTACCTACATCGGCGATGATGAATCAGTCAGTCAGTCAGAACTTGTTAAATTATAAAAGTATAGATTAACTACAATCGTAATATTTTCTTTTTTAACAGTTAAAATTTATAAAAGCTCACGTGGAAAGGAGGTGGCAGTTGTCGATGGATTTACTTTTAGTTTCAAGCATCTAAACAAACACAACTGCAGCTGGATTTGTACTTCATCACATATTTGCAAGGCTCGAGTCACTACAGATTTGAACAAAACAGTGGTTCTGTATAGCCAATGGACACATAACCACGAACCTCCTAATTTTGTTGTTAGGAACGGTTTTATTATTAAGATTTAGGCTTAATAATTTTGTGTGTTATTGTTATTGTAGGTATTTTTTATTAATATTTACGATACACAAATGAGTGTTTATAATCTAACAATATTGTAATTATTATGGTTATATTAAAAATAGAAATGTATGTTATTTTAAAATTGTCTGCTTGGCTTTCCAATAGTTCGTGCTCCTATTAAACGTGTGCTTTTTGTGTCCAAGTAATATTTAGGTACTAATAAACTAGTAGATATTTTTTTGTTTTTCGTCTTATTATATACCTACACCCTAAACTTTTAATATTATGTTGTATTTTATTTTACGTTCGGTATGCAATTTTGAATCTAGTTCGTATAATAATAAACACTACTGGGACTATATCTCGTCTCTACTTGTGCTGAATTGTTACAGTCATCGGAAGTCATGCCACTTAAAACTGGCTAGCAAAAATCTGTCTTAGAATGGGTGCAAAACCATGCATCGGAAGCGTTAACTAAAACTAGTTTAGTACCTGTTCTAGACAAAATAATTAAATGATTATAAAACCAACCGTTTCGCAGAAAATCGCGAAAAACTCATATTTTTGACCTTCGACCTTGAATAAAAAAGTCCATACAGGGAAAAGATGGGGAACTTTCAAATTTTATTTTTTATCATATTTTTAACAATCTTACCGATTTTCATTTGGTCTAATTTGACCGGATTAGAATTTGACTTTCATCGAATGTTAGGTCTGTTTTAAGTTAGAGCAATATTTATTAACTTTTTTTTCAGTCTGCTAGTCTTTTTGATATTTTTTAGTAAAACCCAAAAAGTCTATTTGCTCTTAAAATTTGGGGCTACTCAATATCTAAGATAACTTTTCTGTATTGTGCATCTCTTGTAGTATTCATTCAAGAGCTGAAGAATAGAATAGGCGGGTAAAGATTTTAAAACTGCAAAACTCTTGATATCAGCTTAATCTAACCAATTACAAAAAACCCAACAATGCTGATTCTTTGCGACCTCTACTGTGTCCGGGCTATTTGCTTTAATTGCCGCAGGTTTACTTTTTATTATTACTATAATTTACAAATAATAAACTATTTGTGTGTAACACCATTGTTTTATTTATATCCCACTTGAAATAAATAATTCAACCTGAAAATTACTATTGAAGATACAGAGGTGATAGCGTAAGGAAAACACATAATACATGAAAAGCTTTAAAACGGTACAAGTACCTTCATTTACTTTTATTTGTATAGCTACGTACTTTAATAAAAAAATAATTAAATTTTATTTATTATGAAAGAGTCCTAAAATATAAATACCTAAAATGTATTTTATTACGCACACGTAACTCCTAGTACATATTAAAGAAGTCAAACATTGTTATCACTAGCAATACCTTGTACATGTTTAACAAACATGCAAATATATGCAGTATTCTTCAATTTCCAGTCAAAATCGTAACCAACTCCCGTGGCAAAGAAGTGGCTGTCTATGGTGGTTTCACATTTAGCCGCACGAACTTTATGAACAAAGCAAGGTGTAACTGGGTGTGTACATCGCTACATATTTGCAGGGCTCGCATGACTACAGATTTGGCAAAAACCTGTATACTCCATGGCAATCTTAATCATACACACCCTCCTCCGAAGTATTTTATTAAGAACGGGCTCTTAATCAAGATCGGTGGAAATAATTAGCTTATAAAAGTAGGTAGTGTCAGTTAGCTATCATCTATCCCTTACTGTGGCATTTTTTTATTTTTGTCGTATATTCAGGATTATCTGGTACTCCTTGTTCTTGTACTCTAATGTGTTAACATAAGGTGGGTGAACCATAGAAGGCCACTCTAACGGGAAAACACTTTTTATTCATTTATTTACTGGTGAAATAAAGTAAACAAATTATGAGGTAATACTTTGTTTTAATGTGCACCATAAAAATACTTCTTTTTTTACCTCACTTTAATCACTATTTATTAATCTCAAGTTTAATTAAGCTCTTCCCAATGGCCTTGCAAGGAACATGGCTCCAAACAAGGCCAATATTATGTATCAGTCGATAAACTTAAAAAAAGAGTTTTAACAATAAATATATCCGCTGTTACTAAAACAACATAATAAGACATATCATTTAAGCAAAAAAGTAAATGCTTAATATATTTATATCACCTTTAAAAAACTCAACGAACATTACTTGAACACCATCGTATAACTATGAATATATTGAAGAAAATTATTTAAAAACAGTAGTAGTGCGTATGATATTCGCAGCAAATAACTTGCCAACGCTTTTTATAATGTAATTTAAATCTTTTTATTTTAACCAAATTGGCCTTCTTAGGGGTCCGTTCCTTGTAAGGCGAAAAAGTTCCCAAGAAGGCTAAACTAACAATTAGGGGAATTGTGCTCAAGATGACATAGTCAGATAAGATGACACACCATTCATATTGGTTTAAATATACGCGCTAATGGCGATCCTGTGACGTTTCAGAGAGTACCTGTAGATGTTGCTGGTATTAAAGTTTACTATGGCGGAAACTGAGCACAGGTTAGAGTGTAGTGGATGTTTTCGTGATTTTGATTTGAAAAAAACTTTCTTTGCTCTTTTGTTTGGTGGTGAAAATATGCTTAAATTAAGAATTTTGTAGTTAAACCTATTTGTAATGTATAATAGGATTATTATGTAAATCAAATTTCGGTAAATGCATATTCTAATCTCAAAGTTTTTTTTGCTACAATTAAAATTATACTTGTATAGCCATTGGGTAAGATGACATACAAGACGTGGGTTTAAGATGGCATACTATGTTATCTTACTTTTATAAATAAAAAATGTATAATGCTCAAAATTTTTTGGTTTTATTAAAGGATGCCCGGTAATTACAAAAGAACATTGAAAACATTTGCAAACTGTGCTCGTTAATGATTTATTGTATAAGACCACAAACTCTGCCATTTTACCCAGGAGTCTAAGATGACATATACTATGTCATTTTACCCAATAGCTATGTCGTCTTACACATGTCAGCCAAAGTTAGATTTATTCATTTTTTTTAGTTTTATGTATCGTTGATTGTTCTTAAAGTAAGTAACTTTGTTAATTATGATTCATTTAAGAATATACGCAAGTTCCTGATCTCACACGACTTTATTTATTTCAAATATTTGTCTCAAAAGAAAAAGTATGTCATCTTAAGCACAATTCCCCTATGACTATGATTAAAAATATTATCAATATAAAAACTTATTTTAAGTTTATTATTATACTTAACTAAAAAAGTAAGTGTTCATAAGTTCATGGTTTGTAAATGTTCTTTGTTAGGCCTATGTACCCTAGCAAGGCCAAGCGTCAAATATTCTATTGGCCTTATAAGGAACCACCGGCTTTTCTAGGAACACTACCAATATTTTACTTAAATTGAGGCAAAACTATGTTTTTTTTCTTTAGTAACATATATATATATATATCCATATTCGACAATTTACAGTACAAAATTATGTGATAATAATAGGTTATTGACTAAAAACTTATGTTTTGCTGTGCGCTCAAATAACAATTGGAACATCGAAAACCGAAGTCTACGAATCGTGAGATCGCACCGCCACAATAGCGGCGCAAACGACTCGCCACCGCCGTATGTGGACTTGAGATTGAGAGATCTTAATGTGTAGTAGAAGGAATTTGTCTTAAAATGACAATAAATACGACTTTTTAATAGTTGGCCTTCAAAGGAGCGTGGCCTTCCATGGTACACCCACCTTACAAGTGAAACTAAATAAAAGCTTTCAAAAATCGACTCGATCCTAACTATTTGGAACTGTGTAGTTTTTTTATTTTAATAAGTATTTGAATTCTTATATGTACCTATAATGTGGTCAATAGTTCATTAATAAAGAATTTACATTAAATTACTCGCATTAGTTCTTAGAAATTAAGCAAAACCGCCTGTTTATCGGATCTGGGACAAATGTATGTAACCTAAAGGTCAATAAGCTTTGCACTACATACCATACAATTATAAATCAAATATTATATTATATGTATGTTGTAATCATCATACACAACAGATTTTTTAAATTAAAATTTGACTTATTTAAATATTCACAGAGCCTACATTCGGTCTATCTCAACGAGGTAACCTAGTGGTTCAAATCGGCGCGTGGCGTTTCAACAAGCATTTTAGCTGGGGCGATAAAATACGATGGACTTGTATCAAAAAGAAGAGTGGATGCAATGCTGCCATTACCACCGAAAACAATGTCATCATCAAAACTCTTGGAAGTCATAATCATTGATGTTTTTTTTATACATGTGTTATTTTATAAGTTTTAGGTATTGTATTTTATCTTAAAATTACATACTTTTAGCAAGATTTGTGAATTTTGGGTTTCTTTTATATTTTTTCGATTTTAGTTAGGCATTTGACCCTAAGTCCCATGTCATATATCGTTCAAACGGCTTTTGTTTCAGAGTTGAAGCCGACGTTCGCGCTGTCGCAGCGCGGCAACCCGGTGATCATGATCGGCTCGTACCGGTTCAACCGCGTGCACTCGCACGGCGCGCGCACGCGCTGGGTGTGCGTCAAGGCGAAGGCGGGCTGCCGCGCGTCGCTGACCACCTCGCACGACGCCATCGTGCGCGTCTGGGGCTTCCACGATCCCACAGCGCATAAGAGCGCTAATCGCTTTTTTGCGAGATAAACGTTAAATTTAGGTTGTTAAATTTTGGTGGTGACTTCAAAATTTTTTGAGGTATCACAACAACTAACTAGAATTAACTAGAAAGAATAAACTTGGCAACGAGAGCATTATGATTAGTATAAGACGTATAGCTAAAGGGTGGAAGGTGCTTACAATAGTTTTAAAAAGTCGTCTCCCGCGGTTGTTGTTTGGTATGTAGGTGTCCACTAAACCTGTACTACCACCAAATGAGTTTGTTTTCTTCCAGGTTTTTAAACGATTCACAAGTAAAAATGTTATCGAATATTGAACGGGTCACTTTTGAAATATTAAGGGTTATGGGATCCCTTATTTAATGAAGTATATCAATCGTAGCTACTTTATACAAGAGTTAAATTTTAGGTACGAAATTTGTATGAATGTAGTATTCACACTAATTTACTGTTATTTTCGATCTCTACTTTGTTTTAGGCATCATATTTTATTTATGTTTAAATGAAATAAACTCATTTTTGTCACAAGTGTGGTTTGATTGTCTACGGATAAAATATTTGTTACAAATTTGCATTACCTACTTGTTTACCATTACCTATTTAATACCTATTGACCAGTTATCTTTAAAAATAAAACAATATTTATGAATCATTTAATTACTTATTTTTAAGATTCTTTCACTTTTCAGAATGCGAAGCAAAATACATAACAAACTGTAAAGGGACTAGGTCATTAATGTATAGAGGTCAAAAATATCATAAATACCATCGATGTAAAGGATCCAGAATACGGTGGACTTGCTGCAAACAACATACGGGATGCAAGTCTCAGATCATTACAATTGATGACATCATCATAGCACATAAGAACTCCCACAATCATGAATGTTTGTAGCATTTGTTTTCGGTTTGTACTATCCCACATTACCATGAAAGTTTTATTTTTTTATTAGAGTTGTTATATTTTAGTTTCCTGCTTGATTATATGTGGCATCAAAACTTCTCTAGAATTTTATTTTTGAATTTCGTTTGTTTAAAAGAGTGACTCGAGCTTTTCTTAGGTTTACAGAGATACAAATGTGTCGGAGTTACTTGTAATTTTTGTTTAAGTAAGTTTTTTATAGTATAAATTATAAATTTAGGTTGTTAAATTTTGGTGGTGACTTCAACATTTTTGAGGTATCACAACAACTAACGAGAATTAACTTGGCAACGAGAGCATCAAGTATAAGAAGTATAGCTAAAGGGTGGAAGGTGCTTTTAATCTACAATAGTTTTAAAAAGTCGTCTCCCGCGGTTGTAGTTTGGTATGTAGGTGTCCACTAAACCTATACTACCACCAGATGAGTTTGCTTTCTTCCAGGTTTTTAAAAGAATCACAAGTAAAAATGTTATCGAATATTGAACGGGTCACTTTTTAAATATTAAGGGTTATGGGATACCTTATTTAATGAAGTATATCAATGGTAGCTACTATAGGTAAGTATTAAATCTATTTTTAAGAGTTAAATTTTAGGTACGAAATTTGTATAAATTTAGTATTCACACTAATTTACTGTTATTTTCGATCTCTACTTTGTTTTAGGCATCATATTTTATTTATGTTTAAATGAACTAATAAACTCTTTTCAGTCACAAGTGTGGTTTGATTGCCTAAAGATACGATATTTGTTACAAATAAATAAAACAACATTTATGAATCATATATTTCCTTATTTTTAAGATTCTTTCACTTTTCAGAATGCGAAGCAAAATTCATTACAAACTGTAAAGGGAATAGGTCATTAATGTATAGAGGACAAAAATATTATAAATACCATCAATGTAAAGGATCCAGAATACGGTGGACTTGCTGCAAACAACAAACGGGATGCAAGTCTCAGATCATTACAATTGATGACATCATCATAGCACATAAGAACTCCCACAATCATGAATGTTTGTAGCATTTGTTTTCGGTTTGCACTGTTCCATTACATGAAAGTTTTATTATTTTATTAGAGTTTAGGTATACATTTTAGTTACCTGCTTGATTATATATGGTATCAAAACTTCTAGAATTTTATTTATGAATTTTGTTTAAAAGAGTGACTCGAGCTTTTCTTAGGTTTACAGAGATACAAATGTGTCGGAGTTACTTGTAATTTTTGTTTAAGTAAGTTTTTTATAGTATAAATTATAAATTTAGGTTGTTAAATTTTGGTGGTGACTTCAACATTTTTGAGGTATCACAACAACTAACGAGAATTAACTTGGCAACGAGAGCATCATGATTAGTATAAGAAGTATAGCTAAAGAGTGGAAGGTGCTTTTAATCTACAATAGTTTTAAAAAGTCGTCTCCCGCGGTTGTAGTTTGGTATGTAGGTGTCCACTAAACCTATACTACCACCAGATGAGTTTGCTTTCTTCCAGGTTTTTAAAAGAATCACAAGTAAAAATGTTATCGAATATTGAACGGGTCACTTTTTAAATATTAAGGGTTATGGGATACCTTATTTAATGAAGTATATCAATGGTAGCTACTATAGGTAAGTATTAAATCTATTTTTAAGAGTTAAATTTTAGGTACGAAATTTGTATGAATGTAGTATTCACACTAATTTACTGTTATCTTCGATCTCTTATTTGTTTTAGGCATCATATTTTATTTATGTTTAAATGAAATAAACTCTTTTTAGTCACAAGTGTGGTTTGATTGTCTACGGATAAAATATTTGTTACAAATTTGCATTACCTACTTGTTTACCATTACCTATTTAATACCTATTGACCAGTTATCTTTAAAAATAAAACAATATTTATGAATCATTTAATTACTTATTTTTAAGATTCTTTCACTTTCCAGAATGCGAAGCAAAATACATAACAAACTGTAAAGGGACTAGGTCATTAATGTATAGAGGTCAAAAATATCATAAATACCATCGATGTAAAGGATCCAGAATACGGTGGACTTGCTGCAAACAGCATACGGGATGCAAGTCTCAGATCATTACAATTGATGACATCATCATAGCACATAAGAACTCCCACAATCATGAATGTTTGTAGCATTTGTTTTCGGTTTGTACTATCCCACATTACCATGAAAGTTTTATTTTTTTATTAGAGTTGTTATATTTTAGTTTCCTGCTTGATTATATGTGGCATCAAAACTTCTCTAGAATTTTATTTTTGAATTGTGATTGCTTAAAAGATTGACTCGATCTTTTCTTAGCTCAAGGTTTACAGAGATACAAACGTGTCGGAGTTACTTGTAACATTTGTTTAAGTAAGTTTGTGATAGTTTTATATAGTTGGCAAAAATTAATTCGTACATCGAGGGTTATTAGTTTGCCTGCAGTTTGTACGCCTTAAGACGAAAAAATTTTTTGGACATGTGAAAGATACATTTTTAAGGTTCCGTACCCACAGGGTAAAAAGGGACCCTATTACTAAGCCTCCGCTGTCTGTCCCCAGGCTGTATCTCATAAACTTTGATAGCTAGAAAGCTGAAATTTTCACAAATGATGTACCTATTTCCGTTGCCGCTATAACAACAAATACTAAGAATTAAAAAAAAATATATTACTAGAATTTTATTTTTATTCGATCTTTAGATTAAAAGTGATATCAATTTTGGCGGGAACTTTATATCTAGGTAGTAACTATAACTTAATATGCACATATTTATAAGTTAAGTTTACTTTACTTTCAGAAGCGGTACCACCTCACAAGTGCAAGAAAAGACAGGCGTGGAGGAGAGAGGCAATGTCCGCTGCTATTACTGCTGTTCGAGAAAAAAATTGGGGGTTCTTAAAGGCATCTAAATACTTTAACGTACCCAGGTCTACACTTTTTCGACTAGCCAAAGATACGGACTCTCCGATTGAATCGGTAACAAATAAAACCCTTGGTCGAAAGCCAATTTTGAGTACACACATCGAAAACCTGCTAGTTGAGTACATATTAACTATGGAAAATAAATTTTATGGGCTCACCAAAATGGATTTACGGCGATTGACGTATCAGTTGACTATGAAAATGAATATAAAAAATCCTTTTAGGCGCTCCTATGCCGGAAAATATTGGCTCAAAGGATTTTTGAATCGTCATCCACAAATTTTGTCCCTAAGACGGCCATCGCCTCTCTATAATGGTTTCACTAAAGAAATGATGGATGAATTCTATGACAACCTTGAAACTATCCAGATACATGGGGCTTTCCCCGCTGCACGTATCTTTAACGTTAGTGAGAGTTGTTTCAAAGGGAAAAAAGGAATCAATCCAATCACTACATCAAAAAGGGAGTTCTTTCTAACAGCTGTGTTTTGTATGAGCCCTGCAGGAATATTTGTACCTCCAATGATCATATTTCCGCGAAAAACTATGTCTGAAACTTTAATGAGAGGAGCACCAAGAGGCTCAATAGGAAAAGCACATCCATCGGGACAGATTCCTTTATTCCCAATGGTTTCAACATTTCATTGAATTTGTTAAACCAACTGAAACAAAACCGGTGCTTTTAATTTTGGATGGCCGTAGAAGTTATACCAAGAATATAGAATTTATAGATCTAGCAAAACAGAATTATGTGTCGATATTGTCACTGCCACCTAATTGTAGGCATAAAGTCCAACCACTGGATTTAACTTTTATAGAACCATTAAAAACCTACTACAATGAAGCAGTTCAGGAATTTCTAAACGAAAACAATAGACCCTTAACTCTGCAAGATGTTGTTAAATTATTTGGAAAAGCCTATACCAAGAGCAAAAGTGAAGAAATAGCTGCAAATGGATTCAAAATTGGTGGCATATATCCATTTAATCGAAATGTATTTACTGAAGCTGACTACAAAGCTGCTGCTACACATTTTAAAAATCCAATCACTCTTAGTTCACCCACTAATGCTCGTCTACTTCATGGTAATGATTATAATACTGTACCAGAGCTGTCAAGTGAATGCGACGAGTTCAATCCGAATATCAGAGTACTAAGAAACAAGGAAATCAAAAGCATTATGTCTCGTAGTGAATCATCAGATTCAAGCTCTGTCTTCACTAAAATAGTATTGACTTTTTCAGCGTTAAGGATAGTTAACATAATGTTGCATACGTAAAAAAAAACTTTGGAAAGACAGAATGCTATGTTTAAAGTGCGAGGTGTGAGAAGTTCACGCTTACAAGTGCTGGGTATCGGATGTCTGTATTTGTAAATATTGCAAGAATAACGTAAATATTTTTTTTGCATCTTAGTTCTTTTTTACCTCAAAATTACTAAATGAAAAAACGTTGTTATTGTTATTTTGAATCCCAAGTTATAGTCATAGTGAATATAAAGTGTTTTCTTATTATAATTGTTTAATCTTTTTTTTTGATTTACTAGCAAATAAATATTAAGATTTACTAGCAAAGAGTGAGATCCATAGTTTACTTGTGTTGGCAGCCATTTTAGTTAAAAATCGAATACAATTTTTTTTTATTAACAAAGACTTGACGCTGCTATCAACAAGGGGTAAAACGCGGATAGTGCGCGGTGAGGATGCGTCACGCGGCGGTAGCGAAAAAGGAAAAAGCGGAATAAACCGGTTCAAAGCAAAGAACGCGTCGCGTTTGAGGCCTGACGTCAAACCAACTCTCTCTGTATATGCCTACACTAATGCAAAGCTCAGCTAATACCTTTTGCACTATACCAGCTTTAAAACTAAATAACTTCTTTATATTATAAAACCTAAGACGTGTATTTCTTATGTAGTTCGTACACGGTATAGTACCTACACCTTATTATTTCTGCTATGTCACCACCTCTAAAACATTACAGAATGCCAAGTTACATTTGTAAAAAATCGGCAAGGCTCTCTGTCGCTACAATACGGAGGGCATCAATACCACAAATATGCTAGATGCAAGGGATCCAGGAAGCGATGGCTGTGCCGTAAAGTGAAGTCTGGCTGTCCGTCCCAGTTAATAACCATCGATGACGTCATTGTCGTACATAAGAACAAACACAATCATGATTAACTAATCATCATAAGTGTTGAAAGCTTTTGGAACATTGACTAGATTAATGCAATTACTTAATAATTACTCATTCTTGTTTTTGTTTAAAAAATAATGTAAGTAATGACTTCTGAGTTTTTCTGTTTAAGTGATTCTTGCAGTGGTATTTACAATTTCAGTTGATATGAACAATGCGAGTCTATGATGATGTACGAAACAAGTTCTGTCCGTTCCTATAATTGGTAATTTAGCGAAATCAATACGTTTAGTGTGTTTATTTTTGATGGCTAATTAGTAAATTTAACGATTGAAATTGTATTTGCTTGTAACATAGAGTGCTTCATTATGCTGATACTCTGTTTATTTCCTTGGAGGAATTAAATAACTTACAATTCTAACTGGTGTTTCGCAGGATGGCCAGCACAGTTTGTTACAAACCGTCTCGGGTCTCGATCATTGGAATTTCAGGGGAAAAGGTATTACAAATATGCGAAATCAAAAGAACCAAGGGTTAGATGGATTTGTGTCAAAGACAAGGGTGGATGCCGTTCACAGTTGATAACTGATAATGATGTCATCATTTTGCAAAGAAGCGCGCACAATCACGAATAAATATTATTAAAGAGAATAGAATATTATTTTGATTATTAGTTTTTGTTTTAATTAATAACAGCTTTTGTTATTGTTGTAGCACGATGACATTTTCATATTAATAAAAGACATGAAGTGTTGATTTCATAAAATAAATCACTACCTAAATTCTTACGAAAAAAAACAAAAATATTACTTTACTGACAACTAGTTGACCTACATATTCTTGAAGTGTTTGTTTTTAATTTTGAACGGTTCGTTCACAATACGTTGATTTTTAGCATAAAATAAGGTTTTCTGAATGTTCTTTATCTACAAACGTGAAAAAAATTACCTTTAATCTGGCGAAAACCGCATTACAATCTGTTAAGTGGTTTAAGAGGAGTCAGCCGACAAACATACAAACATAATTAGCGACTTAGATTTATACTATGTAATGATGATTAAATTTTTTTTTGCAGGTTCACCCAAAAAATATAATGTTCCTCTTGAAGACATGATATATATTAGCCCTAAGCTTAATCGTTCATATAGATCTGGTGTATGGCAACATTTTCTACGCTCCATAGATAGAGAAACCTCTAAATGTAAACATTGTGATAGAATTTTAAAAACTCGTGCGGGAACTACTACTTGTTTACGTAATCATTTGGAACTCGTACATAATATAAAAAACATACCTGAGACAAACAAAAGATAGTGAATCTGGAATTAGTGTAATCGAAAATAGTAAAGACATTTGTTCCGTTACCGTAATTATTCGTATTTTCAAATCATATTTTATTCAAATTCAAATCCGAGAGGTTCTATGCTCATGTGACAGTGACAGGTCGCAGTTGACTTTTCAACTGTCATACGTGACGTATGAATGACACACTCGGTGCCTAGCTGTCGTCGCGCGCGCAGCAAAAACTACCGACACCGGCACACGCGAACTTTTATACTCGGCCGTAGTGGATTACCTACCAAATCCCTTCGGATCTCTTCATCGGCGCGTGTGATCAAATTGGATTGCTTCTTATAACCACAAACGGAGGCTCGAGAACCCAGCTCAAGGTGGAGATCAACGGCAGCTGCAGTGGCAGTTCGAGGTACGTGCACGTATGATTACCTGTCCACTGTCATCTGAGACTAGAACCTAACGTCCCTAACGTTAATCGTCGAGGTCTCCGAGACCTCTCCCAGTGTAGTAGAAGGCCACCCCTATTTCGGCTTGGTGCGACTGCTACATCTTTATGGTGCCGAAACCCGGGATTTCCACCTAAATCCATCGAATACTTGTGGTATTTCTGGTTAACCGTAGGGTATAGCTTAGGATATTCTATTATCTATTCGTCGGTTCTAAGTTATATTCATTTAAACTCATCATCGCCAGAATAGCATTAAGTAATTCTCGAACTTATCACCATCGTACTAAGAAGTAATATCGTATCATCGGGAATAGGTTAAAATATTTCGTATTTTTGTCGTAGGATCTCAAAATTAGGCAATCACATCGTTAATCATCGGTGCTTAATTTTACTTATTCGGCTTACGGTAATTTGCGTATTTTACCTATTCATCTAAAACGTTTTTTTTCTAGAACTTTTATTTTATTTTATCTGAGGGTAGAATATAATAATTCTCGTGCATACGCGCTGGCTCGCTGAGCGCGCGCTGCAAATCTTTCGAACTTCATTATTCTAAAATTTTGTTGCTTTGTACGGTGTACAACAAACTAAACTCGGCAACTTGTATGTACTCTCATACAAATTGAACTCATTCGGTGTTGTAGACTGTATAAATTCAACGGGTGTACACTGACCAACGCTAGTGAAACAACATTTTATACGGAGCACGTACTGTGGTAGTGATCATCATTCGTTGTTTACTGTATCGTACATCTTTAACAATAGTGTGCGTATGGTTATGTAGGGAGCGCTTACGTATCGGTTGCGCGTGTTGTACAGTATACGAGACGCGACAACATTCCACAACAATAGTGAGCGCGCTCGCTTATCTATACGATCGAACGGGTCTGACTTCAACTCGCTGTAGACCATACATTCATAAAGACGTAACTAAAAATATTGTAATTATTTTTAATTCGTTTTATTCTTTACAAAACTAATCATGTCGCTTTTAAGTAGGCATTCTAGTAGAAAACAAAGTGTTGTTAAAAAAGCTAAATCTAAATCTATGGATGTTGAGTACACACAACAAGATTTAGGCGTTTTACGTAGAAAACGAACTATCGCTTATAAACGGTTGGTTAAGGCTTTGGAAATAGGTGTTTTAGCTTCAAGTGACATTTCTCAACGCGACCTATTTTTCTCTTATCACCAAGAAATAAAGCAAATCGCTGCTAATTTCGAACATGCTCATTTTAATATTTTAGACATTTTAAATGAAACCGAAGACGAAGAAAACGATATTCAAGAACAGTTTGATGAAATGTATTTTAAAATGTTATCGTTATATCGACAGTTAACTAATACCGAATCAAGTAATTTATCTAATCGTTGTTCATCATCAAATATACGGTTACCGAAAATTTCACTTCCGACCTTTTCCGGTAACATCAAACAATGGCCTGAATATTTCGATACTTTTAACGCATTGATACACAATTCGCCTACTCTTTCGGATACGGAGAAGTTTCACTACTTGATATCTTCCCTGAGCGGTGATGCATTGTCCGCGGTGAAGACGTTCCCGATGACGCACGAGCACTACCACGACGCGTACCAGGCGCTCACTGCGCGATACAAAAGTAAACGCGACTTAGCTTTTACGTGTTGGAGGGATGTTTTAAACGTTGATTTTAATTGCAAAAACCCTAGTGAGTTTCGTAAATCGTTAGATATGCTCGACGAAAACTTGTGCATTTTAAAAACTATTAATTTACCGATTGACAAGTGGGACTTTGTGTTAGTGTATCATATTTTATCGAAACTGGACGCCGGTTTACGCCGTAACTTTGAAGAGAAATATTCAGAAATCGAAATACCTACTTACGAACACTTGAAAGGTTTTTTGCAATCTAAATGCGAGGCCTTATTACGGGATACACATTTTTTAGAATCGAATAAACCGAATAAGCCTCCACTCAAGGTCACTCCCGCGCCGCATCAATTCAAACGTCCCGTAGTGACGCATTCGCTCGTCGCGGCAACGGCGGAGAAACCAAACGCTGTCGGTGCAAATTTCCTCAAGTGTACTTTCTGTGGTAATTCACATTACATTTCGTCATGTTCGGAATTTATTAAAAAATCAATTGATGAGCGTATGTCTATCGTTAATGAGAGAAAATGGTGTTTCAACTGTCTGAAACCGTCGCATCAACTAAAGAACTGCAAATCGATATTTTCGTGTCGGGTGTGCAAGCACAAACACCACACTCTGCTGCACCGCGACAAGCACCGCGAGTCGTCGTCGTCGCTGGTGTCGCAGGCCGCGGCCAACACCACCGTGCTGCTCGCGACTGCACTTGTACACGTTCAAGATTCTTCTGGGAATATGCAGTCTTTTCGCGCTTTATTCGACACAGGCAGTCAAAGCAATTTTATTACTGAGTCAGCACTTAGACGTTTAGGTTTAAAGTGTTCTAAGACTGCTGCGAACGTAAGCGGACTTGGTGATGCAGTTGCTTCAATCATCGGTGACGTTACTTGTAGCATCGGTTCATCAAATCGAGTGCTTTTCAATTTAGACATGCACGTTTTAGCGAAAATATGCTGTGATCAACCAATCGTAAAACTAAACACATCGGGCTGGTCACATATCGAATCGTTACCATTAGCAGATCCAGGTTTTGATATTCCTGCTCCAATCGATATACTGCTGGCTGCTGATGTTTTCGCTGAAGTAACAATCAACCTACCGCGTTTAATTCTATATTCGGTTGGTTACTTCTAGGAAAAACTCGATTAGCTTCTAATGCTTTGTTAACTTCTACATTCGAAATCGAAGATTCGTTGAATTCGTTGGTTCAACGTTTCTGGGAACTAGATTCCTTACCGAAGGCATCTTCTCTGACGCCAGACGAGTCATTATGTGAACACAAATTCTTATCGGCACATACTCGTGACGAATCTGGTCGTTACATCGTAGCCTTACCGTTCAAGAACGAGTCAGAACCCACCTTCAATGGTTCTCGTGACGTAGCATTACGGGGATTCCATGCAATCGAACGACGACTGTCACGTGATCCAGAGTTGTATCGTCAATATTCAGAATTTATGGCTGATTACATCGAAACAGGTCACATGTCATTGGTTGCTGCTGATAACATGGGCAACGGAAAATACTACATTCCACATCATTGCGTCTTGCGCCCAGACTCTGCAACTACTCGTCTTCGCGTCGTCTTTGACGCCTCTGCCAAAGATCTGCATTCTAATTCACTGAATGACTCTCAGCTAATCGGTCCAAAACTACAAACAAATATTGTGGATATTCTTTTGCGTTTCCGAGAGCATTCTATTGTTTTCATGGCAGATGTTCGTCAGATGTACAGACAGATTCTCATCGTACCACAGCATCGTGACTTTCAACGTGTTTTCTGGAGAGCTTCACCTAGTGAAGCGCTTCAAGAATACCGTTTAAACACGGTCACGTATGGCGTAGCCTCCTCACCGTTCCTTGCTTGCCGCACCTTGCGACAACTAGGAACAGATGAAGGCGAGGCGTATCCCATCGCACAACGAATCGTTATGTCGGATATCTACATCGACGATGTAGTCAGTGGGTGCGACACCATTGAAAACGCTCAACAAGCTAAATCGCAGCTCATTTCTTTGTTTAGTTTGGGTCATTTCAAATTAAGAAAGTGGGTTAGTAATCATCCGCAACTTTTATCGGATCTTCCAAGTGAAGATTGTCTCACGGGTTCTGTCTCCCTTGATTCTGCTGAACCATCAACACTGAAAGTTCTGGGTCTTAAATGGGACCCATATTCTGATACGTTCCTTTTTGAAGTCAAACCTTCTACTCGGCCATGCACAAAACGTTCTATTCTGAGCGAACTAGCTAGAATATTCGACCCGCTGGGGTTCTTGTCTCCAATCACAATTCAAGCGAAATGCTTAATCCAAAAACTCTGGATTACCGGTGTGAGTTGGGATGAGAGTCCACCTGACGAGGTTATCAGTGCATGGAACAAATATCGTAATCAATTATCGTTTTTATCGCAACTCAGAATTCCTCGTAACTTAACTAGTTTAAGTTTTAAATCGTATCAAATTCACGGCTTTTGTGACAGTTCTGAATTGGCTTATGGTGCAGTTATCTATTTACGCGTTACCGATACAGACGGAACTGTAAAGGTATTCCTCGTCTGCTCCAAGGCACGTGTCGTACCATTAAAGCGTACTTCACTGCCTCGACTCGAACTGTGTGCTGCAGTTCTTCTTTCTGATTTATATAAATTCGTTCGTGACACATATCTTTCTCGTATTCCAATCGAAACCGTTTATTTGTGGTCCGACTCCACAATCGTGCTTTCCTGGCTTCAATCAAATTCATCACGTTGGACAACATTCGTTGCCAACCGCGTAAGTCATATCCAGGAAATAACACCTATCGAATGTTGGCATCATGTCTGTTCGGGAGATAATCCTGCTGACATCTGTTCACGGGGACAGTTTCCACAAGAAATTGTCAACAATTCCCTATGGTGGGCGGGACCCCGATGGCTTTCACAACCCGTTGAATCCTGGCCCATAACATCGGACGATACAACACAAGATGACGCAGAAGTTGTTGAATCAGAAGAACGTAAAATAGTAGCACTAGTTTCTGTACCTATCGATAACAATTGCATGAGTTCACTTTTTGACAATCTTATCTCTCGTTATTCATCACTTCGCAAGATTGTTAATATTTTAGCTTATGTCAATCGTTTTATTCACAATTCACGAATTTCGTCTCAAGCCAATCGTAATCGTAATCATTTTCTGAGCAACGTTGAACGTCATAAGGCGTTAATGCAAATTGTTATGTTTGTTCAAAATCGTACCTTTTCGGAGGAAATATCTAAAATAAAAGCGAAACAAACATTATCGAAACCCTTTCGAAAACTAAACCCATTTATCGATTCACAAGGAGTGCTCAGGGTGGGCGGCAGGATTTCTCGGTCCGGTCTAGGATATACTCAAAAACATCCTGCCCTTCTACCGTCTGATCATCCACTGACATCACTTATTATCGACCACATTCATCAGAATTATTGTCATACGGGTATTAACACCACACATTTTCTACTTTTACAACAATTTTGGATAATTTCAGCAAAACGTACTATTCGAAATCGTTTATCCAAATGTGTAAAATGTTACCGAACAAATCCGAAGCCTCTACAGCCATTTATGAGCGATCTTCCAGCCTATCGTGTCAACCAAGTTAAACCGTTTTCCGTGGTAGGAGTAGACTTTGGCGGTCCTTTTCGTATTAAGTTAGGTTCACATCGCGGAGCTAAGATGGACAAAGCGTATCTCTGTCTCTTCGTATGTCTAGCGACAAAAGCGGTACATCTCAAAGTTGTTTCTACTTTGTCTACCGAAGGTTTTATCGCAGCGTTGCGTCGTTTTGTCGGACGTCGTGGACGTTGTAGCGTGATTCATGCGGATTGTGGGACAAATTTCGTGGGTGCCCGGAATCAACTGGCAAACCTGATACATCAAGCTTCTCGTGCTGAACAGATCGACTTTAAATTCAATCCACCGTCAGCTCCTCATTTCGGAGGCGTATGGGAGATTCAAATTAAATCAGCAAAATCTCATTTATACCGCGTAGTAGGTGACCAAGTTCTGACGTTCGAAGAACTCACAACGCTCTTCGTACAAATCGAATCGGTGTTAAATTCACGACCGTTATGCCCTGTAAGTTCTGATCCAAACGACTTATCGGTCCTGACTCCAGGACATTTCTTAACTTTAGAACCTTTAACGTCTGTTCCCGATGAGGATCTTACAAACGTCAATATTTCTCGGCTTCATCGTTGGCAGTTGTTACAATTGTTTCAACAACATTTTTGGTCCAGATGGAAACACGAATACTTAAACTCTTTAACACAACGCGCCAAATGGACCAAAGATTCCAAACCGTTATCTATAGGTTCGATGGTGATAATTCGAGATGATAATCGTGCTCCTTTGCACTGGGCACTTGGCAGAGTTCAAGCACTTCATTCTGGTGCAGATGGAGTAGCTCGGGTAGCTGTAGTTAAAACAGTTAAAAATCAAATCATTCAAAGACCGTTGGTTAAGTTATGTCCTCTACCAATCGAGGACTAGCTTAAATCGTTTCTATATACTATTTAGTTTAGCATACCGTAGGTTAACTTATCGTTAAGTATCGTAGTTTATCTTTAGTTTTCAATTCATTATTCTCTCTATTGTTAACCGGAAAATACCATACGTATTTTGGTGGGCGGTATGTTCCGTTACCGTAATTATTCGTATTTTCAAATCATATTTTATTCAAATTCAAATCCGAGAGGTTCTATGCTCATGTGACAGTGACAGGTCGCAGTTGACTTTTCAACTGTCATACGTGACGTATGAATGACACACTCGGTGCCTAGCTGTCGTCGCGCGCGCAGCAAAAACTACCGACACCGGCACACGCGAACTTTTATACTCGGCCGTAGTGGATTACCTACCAAATCCCTTCGGATCTCTTCATCGGCGCGTGTGATCAAATTGGATTGCTTCTTATAACCACAAACGGAGGCTCGAGAACCCAGCTCAAGGTGGAGATCAACGGCAGCTGCAGTGGCAGTTCGAGGTACGTGCACGTATGATTACCTGTCCACTGTCATCTGAGACTAGAACCTAACGTCCCTAACGTTAATCGTCGAGGTCTCCGAGACCTCTCCCAGTGTAGTAGAAGGCCACCCCTATTTCGGCTTGGTGCGACTGCTACAACATTAATATATTTTGTTGCGTCTTTTACTATATTCCAAAACTTTGTTTTTGTAAAAACAATTAAACATTAGATATTGAATTCGATAACGTGTTGTTCTGCGCTCAGTTGGTCTGTTTATCAATTTTAACTACCTAAAGAATTTTTTTTTTCACCACATAGATCGGTGCATAAAAAAACTTTTTAGCTTGTATCTAAATATTAAACTTTAGGTAGGTACTGTGAGGTTGTTGACCAACCACTTTGGACGCGTTCGGCGTTTGAATAGAAAAATAGAAATAAGAAATTATGTCATGTGTAAAATACACAAATTTGTTTAGTCTTGTGTCGTGGCAAGAGCCAAGCGGTCTCATGTATATGTAATTCTTTTAATTCAGCAATAAACAAGTGATCTTCTCTTAAAAGCTCTTTAATTTCCTTTTAGGAAGGTCCTGAGCTACTCCCGACAGTACCTACATTGAGCGTAGAACACACGTCCGACCCACTGAAATGTACCTATATCTAATTCAACCTTATCAAAAACTCTTTTCAGATTACGTATACGTGGATACCAAACGCCAATCCAAAGCTTTGCAGCATGGCAGGTTCAGGTACAATAGACACTCCAGAGACGTAGGGCCAAGGGTTCGCTGGATGTGCATCAAAAACCCTAAAGGATGCCACGCACATGTCATTATAATAAACGAAATTGTTGTCAAACATTATGACGTGCATAATCATGATTAGTTGAACCCCAGAGGAAGAGCTGAAGCTTAGAGGGAATATCAAAATGTAGAAAAAAGGTAGAAGATAATTGGGAACTTTATTTTTTGGAAACTGTTCACTTTTTGTGTCAAGTCGGTGAAGTGAAGTTTTTTTTTGAAATATCGATCTTTTTGTCTATACTACACAAAAAAACGTTTAATGATGTAAACTTTTGAGCACGGTTAATGGTTTAAGAAAAAAAAGAGTTTAAATATGTGTTAGTTATACTTACTATAACACTCTGTCTTTGCTTTCGTTATTCCTCTGATAGTTGGACGAAACCGAAGTTCAGCTATTATGTAAGTAGGTACCTAAATTTCTTAGAGCATGGAATATTATAATATGTGGAATAAATTTTACGATTTTGTGGGAAAATAAAATGGTTGTAGGATCCACGGTCAATGTCAATTGTGATTAAAGTTTTAATAAATAAAATAATATTTTGATAGCGAGTTAAAAGAAACATATTGCTTTCGTCTTTCGTCGAGCCGCGGCATTTTTGCAGACTCGCAAGCAATCGGTCCATAATCGAGCCGTATTTACGAAACTATGTTTTTCTTATAAAAAAATGTGTGGTATCTTTCATAAAAGCTATTGAAGCAGCAGTATATAAGCAGTCGATGTGACAGTCTGGAGATTCGTTTACTTACATTTTATTATTAAAAAATAATAGAAGCAAACATTTATACGCTGAATGCTATATTTTTTTTTCTTTAAATATAATAATTCTGCAGATATCAAATACGTGTCGACGAATCGTAGGGGATCGAAGGCTTTGGTCATCGGGAGGCACAGGTTCAACAAGCACGCTAGTAAAGAGGGCATCAAGATTAGATGGAAGTGTGTCAAGGCTCCTAAGGGGTGCCAGGCCTACGCGGTCACAGTCCACGACGAAATCATCAAATACATGGATTTACACAATCATAACTAGTCACAAGATAAACCAATTTTGGTGTCTTAAATTAAAACGTAGGTAAACGTAAATTAAAATTAATACGAGTTTCTCGTTTTGTTTTGCTTCATTCATTGTTAAGACTACCGAAATCACTCCTTTGTCTGTACTGCTGTGTAAGATAATTTATAACGTTTCAGTTAGGTATGGTCCTTTATAAATGACGTAAAGTCAATATCGTCCCATTTAGTTTTTTATGTCAGAAACGTGTTAGTCTTTAGGATTTAACCATAGCCTGTTTCAATTACAGGCAATGGTGATGCGTTGAGACTTCTATTTAAAATTGTCATTGCATTATCTATTTTAGTATCCCGTAACGCTGACCTACCCGTATTGTTTCAGAACCTATGTTCGTATCAACATTCAAAGGGACGCAGGCCTTGAAGATTGGCAGTCATAGGTTCAACAAGTACTCCGGATGTAAGGGCCCGCGGGTCAGGTGGACTTGCGTCAAGGCACCTAAAGGGTGCCACGCTAATGTCATTACCCTTGATGACAGTGTTATTAGTTATAAGAATATACATAACCATGAGTAGGACTTATTAGCAGGAGATCTTGATTCTCAATGTTTTGTGTTTGGTTATTACTTAATTTTTGTAGCACATGTCTTCTATGGATATACTTAGTTATTATATTTAACTTAATACGATTTCGATGTTGACATGACTGGTAGTGTATTGTTGAGTGGAACGTACTTAACGTGAAGCTTTTAAAAAAAAAACTTAAACCTACTTGTAGTAATAAACTGTTCAAAACTGAAATTTTTGCCTTTTTATTTTTAATGCCACTGACCGAGGAAAAACTCTTATTAAATTTGTTTAGTTTTTTTATAGTTTTCTACATTATTATAAATGGCCATTGTTATTTCAGTTCCTGTATTCCAAACGACCCGTCAAGGTACGCAGGCTTTGCAAATTGGAGTTTATCGATACAACCGATATCATAAATGTAAAGGGGCGAGAGTGAGATGGGTCTGCACTAGGTCGAAAAAGGGATGCAAAGCTATCGTCATCTCTGTCAATGACGCGATTGTGATGTACAAGTATGAACATAACCATTAATGCCATTGAATATATTTAATTAATGTATTTCAATGTTTTTTTTGATTGTCAAAATTAAGGCACTGAGTGAAGTAAAAGTTGTATCTAGAACGTGAAATCGATGTTTTTAGTATTTAAAAGACGTAATAGAATTTTTATTCATATTGGAAAATATTTATCAACATAAAAGTGTGACAATTTCAAGAGCTTTCGTGTGAGACGTAAAAAAAAAATCATTATAATTAAGTTAGTACCTAAGTATTTTAAATAAATGTGGTCACGTTACCGTATCAATTTTAATAATACATTATAAAATTAAATCAATTGTTATCCGTTAAACCTTCTATCTTCTTTTATCTGTGGTTTTAGTCTGTAGGTCTATTTCAGTTTGTTCTCTCGTTTCTCTCAGGATTAATGCCATCTGCATTTAGGACATAATATAACTTCTGATACTATTTTATTCTCATTCAATGTAATGCTAAATAAATCAAAATAAATATTTTAATGAACACTTAGTATTATTCGTAAATATTGTATAGATCAACAGAACTTGTTATAAAAAATCTACCGATGACATTACATACGAGGAGTAGATCTGAAATCATCATTGCAACTGCTATATTAATTGTGTCACAAGAGCATGACGAAAAAAAGAAAAGGCTTACCTATTTTCAGGTTTTTTTCCAGGAACCAGCTATAGGTAGTTGGACTTGTGCGACGGTAAAAAATGTATTAGACTTAAATCTGAAGAATCTCTTACTGCAATCTCAGCTGCATGAATTAACTTTAATAACAGTATTTTCCTATAATAGTACTAACAGTAAGTTATTTCTATCCTCCAACCAACTACCCTTCTATTATCAGTGTGCAATTTCAGAAATCGAATACGGGACATCTCGCTACGGAAAGCCGTTGATCATCCTGGGACCATACCGCTTCAATAGAGCCAGCATCAGCAAATGGCCAAAATCCTACTGGCGCTGCAGCAGACAACGCAGTCGAGGATGCAGGGCAACCATCATAACGGTATACGATCAGGTGTTGCGGTTCGATAATAATCACAATCATGAACCACATTAGGGTTCAATTTAGCTTGGATAAAATTTTCCCTTTAGCATTAGTCAGATTAGGTAGGTTTAGTCAGACACTGCCGTGTTAAGAATGTGTTATTATTTAGTTTGTGACGAGAATATTAAAATTACTTAACTTTAAGGTATATGTACAAAGTTTTGTCTGGGTCAACTTTATGTCTAATGAAGAATAAGAAATGACAGCAAATTTACTATACACACATATAGCAAGCAATTTAGGTTAGACTTTTTTAAGTACTTACCTCATAAATTAGGAACTATTGTCCAAGATAAACGCCATCATAAAAAACGATCTCATAGATATAAATAATCAAATCAAATAGTAAATAATACTGAACGTTTTGTATTTTAAATCTAGACATTAATAATTTTGATATGAGTGTCTATAAAGGAAATACAATATTTAGTCAAACTAATTATATTTGTTTTATTTTAAAAATAAGAAAGGTCGGTTAAAATTTTTAAATCGGTCGCCTGATTTAGGGGTCGTGGGGGGTTGGGGGGGTTGGGGGGAGGGGTCTGACCCCCCCCTGACCATTTTCAGCCGCCGGAAAAAAAAGGGTGCCCCAAAAAAAAATTTTTTTTAAACCCAGTAGCACTCAATGTGCACCTTTAGTAGCCAATTTATATGTATAAAAATAGTGTTTTAGTTTTGTGTAAACCATCGCTCCTGAACCATAAGCTGATGTGTGAGCAATGATCTCAAGCGGCGAATATCACTTTTCAATCCTTAATAACTTTTTTAAATTGAGTTTTTCTGGGTATACTGTTAGTGAATTTAGTTATCTACTATCGAGGATCAAGAATACGTGGGTTCAAGCTCCGGAAATGGTCTTTTTACACCTGTTATAACTAGGAAGCAGATTTCTAAACTCATGAAAAATAACAGACAAATGGCTAATAGTTTCGCTTTCCTTCGTCCCAATGCTCCCAATTTATTATCTTCTAGTTTTACCAAAGTAATTAACCATAACTTTTTAATAGTTGCATTTCTTTAAAGACCTTCAAGAACAGCCTCTTTCAAGGGAACATTTGACTCAACCCTTCAGTTCAGCTCAGTCTATGTTTGAAATTAAGACACTAGAACTTTCTTTTGATGCGTCTACTACGATTGATACCAGTGATAAGGGACACAAAAAAGGAAAGAAATACTCTATCACGATTAATAGTTCCACAAATCATTTTACTAACTGTTGTATTTATTAAGTTCCAATTAATTAAAATAAAAATAAGTGAACAACCATTAGAATGCTGTGTCATAGACTATATTTATTAGTTCCTTAAACTAGGGATGGGGAACGTCAATTAGAGATGTGCACAAATCTTACAACATCTTCCCCTTTTTATAGATTATAAAAGTATTACAAAGAAGTTATTGATAACAAAAATAAATTCAAAACTTAATATAATTCTAACAAAAATTTACTTAAGACCTAAATTATTAATCTAGCAATCGTTTAGGAATTTTCACTTCTCTCCCTGATCGTGTTACTACATTTCTAACTTTATCATAATCTTCTGTTGTCTCCATTTCTTCTTCATTATTTGGCTCTAAGATTTCTGTAGGCTCATGATGTTCAACTTCTTTTATTTTTCTATCTCTTATGTGAATCTCATTCCTTCTATATATTCCACCTTGCTCTCCTTCAACAACATACGATCTGGGAGTAATTGGATCTGTCTTACTCCTTACCCTCCCTGGCTCCCAGTTTAATTTTGGCATTTTCTTAAACCACACTTCCTGACCTTCCTGAAATTCAGCTCTTACCTCTGCACTTTTATCATACTGCTCTTTAGTGTTTTTCTTAAGATTTTCTTTGTTCACATAATCTTTCTTATAAGTTAACTTAGGTACTAGCGTTTTAATATGTGCAAGGAATATTAGTTCTTAGATTTCTGCCCATTAAAATAGAAGCCGGGGAGTTCACAGTTCCTCTAGGTAAAGCTCTATAATTAAGTAAAGCTAAATATGGATCTTCTCCAGAATCTAAACATTTTTTAAAAATTGATTTTACTATTTTTACTGCGCTCTCAGCCTGTCCATTGGACTGGGGATAGTGAGGACTTGACATAATGTGAACAAAATTCCACTCTTCAGCAAATATTCTAAATAAATTGGAATCATAATAAAGTGCTCCATCGGTGTACAACACTGATGGTATTCCATGACGTGCAAATACAGATTTAATTTTATCAATGATAGTTAACGATCTTAAGTCAGACAACGTTACAACTTCTATGTAATTTGATAAGCCATCTACAACAACTAAGTAGTATTTATTATTTAATTCAAATACATCAGAGCTTACTTCCATCCAAGGCAATATAGGTGTATTTTTATATTTAAGTACTGTCTTTACTTTATTACTATGAAACTTCTGACAAGTATTACAAGTGTCAACATACAATTTTATATCCTGATTAATTCCGACCCAAAATACAGTAATTTCAGCCCGATCAACCATTCGCGATATGCCTGGGTGACCAGTATGTAATTTAGCTAACATATATTGCTTTAAGCTTTTAGGAATTAATACCCTTTCACCTTTGAAAATTAATCCTTTGACCACTGACAATTCATCTTTAATATTATGGTAAGGTTTGATTTTGTCATCTAGATCTTTATATTGTGGCCATGTTGTAGATATATAAGTTTTAATAATGCCTAAAATATGATCTTTATCAAAATGTTCTTTTATCAATTTCCAGTTTTTCTCATCCATTGGTAAGTGTTTAAATAGTAATGAAATTTGCAAATCTACCTCATCAAATAGTACATCTTCATCGCAACCTTGTTTTGTAAAATCTCTCGACAAGGTATCTGCCAAATATAGGTACTTTCCAGGAGTGTGTATCAAGTGCAGCCTATAGGGTTGCAGCTGTAGCATCATTCTTTGCAATCTCGCGGGTATTTTAGCCAGAGGTTTTTTAAACACCCCCAACAATGGCTTATGATCTGTTTGAACACTAATTTGATCCCTTCCAAACAAATACGGTTTATATTTATCAACTCCAAAACAAACAGATAGTAATTCTTTTTCAATCTGGGAATATCTTTGTTGTGAATCAGTCAGTGCTTTAGAGGCATATGCCAGTGGTTGACCATCCTGCAGCAACACTGCCCCCAAGCCCACTGAACTGGCATCTACCTGTAAAGTAACCTCTTTTCTTGGATTATAAAATGACAATACCGGAGCATTTATGATACAACCTTTTAAATTTTTTAATGCCTTTTCATGATGATCTTCCCACATGAAATCAACATCATTCTTCAACAATTCCCTCAAGGGAGCAGACAATTCGGAATATTTCTTTATAAATTTTGATAAATAATTAAAAACACCTAACAGTCTTTGTAAAGACTTTTTATCAATTGGTGACTTCAACATTTCAACAGCCTTAACCTTTTCTTTATCGATACTAATACCATTCTGACTAAAAGAGTGTCCCAAAAAATTTATTGTTTTAGCATCATATACAAACTTCTTTGGGTTGAATTTTATACCAGTTTTCTTAGCTATGTCTAATACTTGAAGTAGTATATTTTTTAACTGTTCTCTTGTTTCAGCCCATAAAAACACATCATCCTGGAAAGTTTCTACATTTGGCACTGATCTAAAAGTTTCACTTATAATTTTGTGAAATATTTCAGGGGCTACATTAATGCCAAATGGCAGTCTTTTAAAACAATATCTACCCCATTTAGTTTGAAATGTACATAGCTTAGAACTATTTTTATTTAAGGGTATCATCCAAAAGCCTGAAGCACAGTCCAATTTGCAAAAGTGTTTGGCACCCGACAGTTTAGCAGCAATGTCTTCTATAAATGGCAAAGGATAGTGAGCCCGTTTTGTAACTTGGTTCAAATCTCGGGGGTCCAAACAGATTCGCAATGATCCATCTTTTTTCTGAACAACTACCATTTGGCTTACCCACTCTGTCGGTTCCTCCACATGCTCGATTATTCCCTTTTTTACCATATTGTCTAATTCATGCTTAACTTTTAGTTCTAGAGAGTAAGGAAGGCGACGAGCAGGCAAAACCACTGGTATAGCATTATCTTTCAATTCAATGTTTACCTCTTTTGATATACAACCCACTTCACCATCAAACAAGTCTTTATATTTATCTGGAATGATTGCTAACACATGTTCATATAATGAATTTACTCTTTTAATCAAACCTAGTATTTCAGCGCTTTTCAGTCCCAATATATTACTGCATCCTGGTTGATCTACAATCAAAAATTCTATGTCAAATTTCTTTTGGTTAAACATTATATTTATTATACATTTCCCGACAACCTGCAACTTAGTATTAGTAAAAGAAGTAACAGTCACATTAACTGGTAATAAATTTTTACAATCTAAGCCAAGATCAAGAAATTGCTTAAGACTCATAATATTACACTGAGCTCCGGAATCTACCTTTAATTCTATTTTATTGCCATTAAAAAAAATTGTAGTTAAATACCATTCTGATTTAAGGTCCACTCCTACTACATCTATTCTAAAATCCTCATCACTTTCGCCAAGTTCTGTTGTATTTTCTTGAAGTAAGTGAACAGCCCGAGCCTTCTTGTTCCTGCATTTGCTAGAAAAATGATTTAATTTCCCACATGCAACACATTGTTTCCCATACGCCGGGCATTTACCATAATCATGTTTGTAGCCACAATATCCACAGTTTCCAACTGTTTTCTTTTTGAGACCTTTCAAGCTATCCACTACAATTACTTCATCCTTAACTTTCATCGACTCTAATCTTCGAGAGACTGCTATGTGTGTTCTACAAATTTCTAATGCTGTTTCTATATCAACTTTTGGTGTTTTTAACAATTGTTGTTGAAGGTTTTGATCTTTGATGCCGCAGATGAATAAATCTTTAATTAGGCTTTCTCTTAGGTTTCCCAATTCACACGTTTTCGACAAAGTTTTTAAAACTGTCATGAAAGCCTCGTAAGTCTCTCCGTCCTCTTGTTTTTTTGTTAATAGTAAAAATCTTTCATAAGTTAGGTTGGTAGTTGGGACAAAGTGTTGCTCAAACTTTTTCATTACCGTTTCTAGGTTATGTTTTTCGGTGTCACTCAACTCCCATGCATCATAAATTTCTCTGGACGCTTGTCCCGAATGATATAAAAGTAGGGCTACCTTTTTCTTTTCCGATGCTTTATCAAAATATGCTTCCACAAATGTATCAAATTCCCGTGCGAACATCTTCCAATTCAGCGCCATGTCACCTTCGGTCTTTAGAGGATTCAATCCTCCGCCCCAAGTTCCATTATTAGACATCATTATATATATTATTTCCAATCGCCGTTATCTATTTTAGCACCGCTGTCACCATGTTGTATTTATTAAGTTCCAATTAATTAAAATAAAAATAAGTGAACAACCATTAGAATGCTGTGTCATAGACTATATTTATTAGTTCTTAAAACTAGGGATGGGGAACGTCAATTAGAGATGTGCACAAATCTTACAACACTAACTATAACCTCTTACTTATATTCTAGTGCCTCGTTTTGTGACATCCCGCCGGGACCAACTCGCGCTTATATTCGGAAAGCACAGATACAACTGCTGCACAGGCACAGGCAGTGGTCCCAAGAAACGCTGGCGATGTGTCAAAGTCAATAGACGGTGCAAGGCGACATTATATACGTATGATAACAATATTATTGAATTTAAACACGATCATAATCATGATTAGTTAAAAAACGAGGGCTTTGAAAGTATCTAGTCTGTAGAACGAGGATAAAATACTAGGTTTATACTAGGTACTTACCTTAAATTACTTGTGTTATCATTTAACATTTATTCACCAAGTACTTCAGATGAATACTTTATTAATTTTACAATAAATATTGTAAAATACGAATTGGACTTTTTACTAAGTTGCTAATGTCGGATATAATGGCGTTTAGGAAATTGGTATTGTAGTAGTTAGTAAATACTCTAAACCCCAATTATCCACAACGTTCTCAAAAATATTGCACCTCCGATTAACAATGTCTTTGGATGCCAATAACCTTTCATCAGGTGACTCCAGTGTCAGTTTGCCGACTGAGGTATATAAAAAAATGTATATGTATAGCTATGACTTTGCATCAAAGTTCTAGTGGAAGTGTGTGAAATTGTCAAAAATAAGTTTTTTAACAGTCATAACCAAGTTTGTTGATAACCAAATAAAACTTGCTTACCATTTACCATAGGCATATCGCTAAACAGACGTTTTTACCAATTTTTAAATACTATGTCTCTTACTTACGTAACTCTATACAATTTCAGTTGTATTCTCGAAAACCAAGTTCGGCAATCCATTATTGAAAATAGGAAAGCACAAGTACCACCAGGCAGGTAGCAATAATCTGACCAGGGGCAAAAAGAGATGGCGCTGCTGCAAAAACTCCAGAGGGTGTCCAGCTGTCGTTCTAACCTACGACGATAACTCTGTGAGGTTTAAGACGGACCATAATCATGACTAAACTAAGGGAAAGCTGTTGCTTTACCATTGACTACATAATGAAATGAAATGAAATTACTTTATTGTATGTAGGATTAAAAACGAATCTCTTATACACTGTCAAAAGACTAAAATCAAAAATAAAAAAAAGATGTCACGGGACACCCCTACATTCATCAGCAATGGCCGTAGTAGACCGAGAGAAAAAGCTGGCGGAAAAAACTCTCGGCACTCTTTTCGAAATTATACAATTCCGATTCTAACAATCAGTTATTTATCGGTTTCGTTAATTTCACTATTGGACAAAAAACTTTTAATACTTGTAGTATTTCAATACAAAATTCTAAATAAAATTCACTTTTGGATCAAGCTGCAGCGTTTTATTAACTTGGCCTCGGAAAGTTATTAACTTATTGAGAAGTTCAATGTCACACAACAGGTGAGTAATGTGTACGTGGTCATATGTTTGGGAAGGTGAGTTAAAACCCTTACTAAAGAAGGACTTGATACCTGTACGATTTCCTTTGTCTCGGCGTCGTAAGTCGCTAACGAGTTATATTAGACTATAATAATAATTTATGAAAAAATAGTAGTTTGGAATTATTTAAGACTAAACAGTTATTTTGTCTTTTTAGGACCAATATTTTCGACATGCTCAACGGGGAAGCCTATTTTATTGCTCGGACCATACAAATTCTACTGCGATAATAATAACAAAGTAAAACAACGATGGCGCTGTAGTAGAATCAACAAGGGGTGTCGAGCGGTGGTCTTCACATTCTGTAACTCGATTATACAAAAAAGAAATGAACACAACCACTGAAAAGCCGGTTTATTCTAAAGATAAAAAGTGTTGCTTTTGAGTCGCTTAAGAATATTAAAAATCGAGTCATAAGCCATGAAAACACAGTTAAATATAATTCAGAAGATCACAGTAACTATCAAGGAATTTATGGTCGCAACAACACAGCATCTTGACTAGCAATTTAAGAAAAATAATATTTTAAACATCGGTAAATAAAAATTGAAAGGGATTTTAGTATTTTAGTTTATCCTTGTACACTAGTGGTCTAGTAGACATCTCTGTAAGCGGTAAAACCATGTTTTACTTTTTCTTCAATAAAGATAAAATTACAAACAAAATACAGTCCTACGTTTCATTATCTGCACCGAGTACATAAGGATAATTATAAATAATTAACATTAAAAAAACCTCCAGACTAACGTACCAATTATGTGGCCCTTAAGTACGTGCAGTACCGAAGCACTTGTGTTATAGGTTCCACATAATGGACCAGGGGGAACCTACTTTCACCCAGACAAAAGCCAATATCGAAAAACCATTTTACAAAATTGGTCCGACCCGGGGTTAGCCCGGAACTATCTGCTTATTACAGATATCGTCAAAATTGTTTGAGGACTCATCACGTATTTTGTTTGCCATTGTCTTCCAGTGCCAATATTTGCGTCCTGTTCAACGGGGAAACCTCTTTTATTGCTCGGGCCACACAAATACTACTGCGGTAAAAATACCAACGTGAGGAGACGGTGGCGGTGTGGCAGGAACAACAGGGGTTGTCGAGCAGTTGTATTCACGTACGATAACTCGATTATAGAAACAAGAAATGAACATAACCATTAGGTGTGATGTACGTTTGATATAATTGCAGAATAAGAATTGAAATAGAACTTTCCTCGTATTTTTGTCAAAAGAAATTCAGCGCTCTGTTGCTTGAAGTTTATTAAATAAGTTGTTAAAAGGTGTTTGAATTAATAAAATAATACACTAGTTACCATTATTATGATTAAAAGGGCTATGATTTTATACCAGATTTTTATTTTACTTGAATTATTGCACCTATACTTTTGTTTTTTTTTCCTTTTACGCTTGTTGTTTAGTACGCATCCTTTTGTTTCACACTTTGCCCAATATAGAATAAAAAAATACTTTCTTTTTCAGGACCTGTATTTGAGAAGACGCGGTCTGGAAACCTTGTTTTGGTATTTGGTAATTACAGATATAATTTGATGAACACTAATAAACACCAAGCAAAGATCTGCGGCAAATCTTTCTGGTATTGTGTCAAAAGGAATAACGGCTGCCGCGCGAGTGTCAGCACTTATGAGGGAGAAGTAATTTCCACCAAAAATGAGCATAACCATTTTTAACATGACCTCAGACTTCAGTGGAAAATTACTGATGTTCGATAATTATAGGATAAGATGGATAAAATGTCATAAAAAGAGGATCTATAATACCTAGGTACATGTTAGAAGTAAGCTAAATTTTGGGTATCTTGAATAAAGCTCTCCGTATATTGATAAAGTAATTTACAATTCTTATTATGGTACGGGGTATTTTTTATTTATTCGATTAAGGGCAGATTTTTCAATTGTCAGATAAATTCTATTCCACTGGCAAGTGGTTAGTTCTTGCTGCACGTTGAATATTAATGTTTGACGTTTGTATAAAGTGACAATGCAAACATACCTACTACTTCTCTATCTGTCAAATATTATTAATCTGACAATTGAAAAATCTGCCCTTAGATAATGTTAAGATAACGTATCGTGCTAATACAAGTAGGGGAAGGGGTGGCATAACGGGGACGCGAGGCACAACGGGGCCCCCTACGCATACGAGTAACTACACTCACTAGCGTTCATTTGTTTTCGCTAATAGGCGGCCAATTTGAACAAGTCTTCAGTCCGTAAGTGTCCAGCATGAGGGCTGCACGCGTTAAATTTTTTAAACAAAAATTTTTTTTGACGTCTTTTGATCTAATTTGTGTGATTACAAAAATACATGTAAAAAGTCATTGTTATATTGCTTTCATTTTTTGTTGTGTTTATCTAGCGATATTTATAATGATAATGTTTTGATCAAAATCACTCCGACTATTGTTCCACATGGGGGCATAATTGGGACAATGTTGTGGGGCACGATTTTTATGCATATTCCATCATACTCAAAATAAAAACGAGTTAGAAGAACGACAACAACTGAAACGGACGAAGAAGTGTACAAATCCAAATGACGAGTGGTTGACAAAAAACTGGGAGCAAAAGACTAAGAAACCTCGCTCTGACGTTGAAAATTTAGGCAACGACGCATTATGCATGTACTGCGCGGACTTGAATAACACTTATTTGAAGTCTTCGGAAGGTTGGGTGGCCTGTCAACCATGTGGACATTGGGCACACACAGCCAGTGCAGGTGTTGATGACGAAAATATTGAAGAAATCCACATCTACTCATTCTGTCAGACAAAATAATCGTGTACCCCGTACTGCCCCTAATCGGGTACCCCATACTGCCCCTACCCTGGGGCACGATGGGGTTTTCTACAGGGTTTCGTAATTTAAAAATTAAAAACATTAGTTGATTCGTTATTTTGACAAATTCTATGCCAAATGATAATCCCTACTAATATTATAAATGCGAAAGTAACTCTGTCTGTCTGTCTGTCTGTCTGTCTGTCTGTCTGTCTGTCTGTCTGTCTGTTACGCTTTCACGCCTAAACCACTGAACCGATTTTGATGAAATTTGGTAAGAAGAAAGAACTGAACTTGGGAAAGGACATAGGGTACTTTTTACCGCGGGAAAACTTCTCATTCCCACGGGAAACCGACTTCCACGCGAACGGAGTCGCGGGCGGCCACTAGTTTAATATATTATTATAATGAGGTTGAAATTATACTCTAAAGAACAAGACTGGCATACAACAAATGAGAAAAACAAGCTGTTTTAGACTGTGTGTGTTGAGTAGATAGACAAAAGCCATTTCACAATTACATTTCTAGGGAAATAGATAGCAATAGCCTGCACTATATGTTACTTTTAATATAATGCATCCATTATCGTACTAATATTCCAAATGTGATGTGTTAAGATGTTAAGTTGTTTGTAAATGTCGATTTTGAATAGTAAACTGCAGTAGTACAATACTGTACGTAGTTACAACACTGATGAACTTCATCGGTAGCGCAGCATCTATCTCAAATACGCCGCATGCGTTAATCTTGCTATAGTTAATGGAATATTCTCGAAGGACATTCTTGGCCAGTTTGACTGAAAACCATTGATATATTACTCTCTAGATGGAGTGTTGCATCCAAAACGTCACTCCAAAAGCGGCGCAAATTTTTATGAATGTGTGCGTGACGCGCGTATAACACTATTCAAAATTGTGCATGTGTACGTCAAAGGGATACCAAGTTATAAAATTAAAATTCAGAAGTTACCTATGCAAATTTTATTTATCAAGAATAAAAAAATATTAAATTAAAAATAAATTTTCTAGTAATTAATACACTAACATACAGAGACAAGCGTCAAAAATGCGATAGTTTAATAAAACTGTTTAAGTGCAGTACTTACGTGGCCTTAACACTTTGCCACGTCCTACTAATATTATTTCATACTAATATTACAAATGTGGAAATTTATGTTTGGATATTTATTTATTAGTTTCGTTAAAAATACTGTTAAACTACGCATAATGAAGAAGATGTCAAAATTCCGCTTTAAAAAAAATATATAATTATAATTATTTTACGTGCTTAAAAAAACCGCAAAATTTATTTTTTTCCTACAAAAGAAGTTGGCAACACCAGAACATTTCAAAACATTTTTTCTATTCGAAAACTAATGTAATGTTTTCTAGTATTTTACTACAAAATCATTATTAAATGCTTAAACTAACCGAAATAACGATAAGCCAGGGATATTGGTAATGTTTCTTGAACTATTACGGCAACCTTTGAACGCGCATTTAGGCATTGTTGTCTTTTTTCCTAGAGAACCTCTCTGCTTGACGGACCAAATGACACTAACGTAGGATGTACGTATAAATTGGATTTGGTAGCTTATTTTTTGCGCCGCTTTTGAGTGTCGGACTTGGTATCTAGAGAGTAATATATCAATGCTGAAAACATTGAAGCGAATTATTGAATTCTATGTGGTAATGTTGCCAAATGTTTAAATATACCTACTCAAAACATATTGTAGGTAATGAATCGTCAAAGCAACCTTGTGCGTGCATAGTGCATTTATGGAGTCTAGTCCGTTTGGTTTCTAATTTTAAAATATTTGAACTAGATTTAGTGACAGTAATAAAAACAAATACGCATAGGTATATAAATTTCAATAGTAGCTGGTCAAAGTCTCCGCTGCATAGCTTTGTTTAGGAAGGAAGCAGCATTAGTGCTTACTTTAAATAATTATTTATTTAAATAACTAGACTCATAGTCACCTGAATCATGTCCCTTCAGAGTTGTAACAGTCACTGGAGCTTCTCGAACTGTTTGATGTAGTTTATTGCACATAAAGCACAGATACACTTCGAGGAACAAACCTTTTCCAAGCCAAAAAATAATTATTATCGCATGGCTTAGCAATGGTACAGCATCATCCAGTGTTTTCTGAGAATTAATATTTTTATTGACACCAGAAATTGGTAGCATAATCAAACTTTAGATATATTTATAATAACCTGCTTATACTTGATCCACTGAATGAAGACTTCGATGTACGTAAGGGTATCAAGAAAATAAAGCACGAAGTACAGTAGAATCTGAAAAACAGCGCCAGTTATATTAAATCAACAAAAGTGGAAATAAAAAAAAAATTTCAATGGCACACACAGTCACTTTAAAACATTTTTGATACATATTTACAGCATCCATCAAGCCTTGAAACAAAATAAACATGGTTTTTCCTGGCAGCTCCTTGCTTTTGTCAAAAGAACCTTTGCTCTTAACCATTAGGTTCCATCTCTCCATTGTGATCGTCAAAGAGTACATCAACACTATAGCGTATATAATATCTATGTCTTCAATATACAATATTATTATGAATATAACTCTTGAATACGTCCAATCAGGGTCAAAATACAATTTAGCTGATATTGAGCAAACAAATATTAAACTATACGTAAAGCATGTACCCCAAGATAGTAATTTAATGTGATACATGTCATTTTTGGTGTTTATTAAATAATGTAGTTCATGCATTTGTTGCACAAATCGTAAATGCGAATCACTCAGGAGCAAGTTAATCAGAACTTTGGTAATGGAATCCAAAACGTACAAAGTATAAGTAAACAAATACACAAATTGAACAAACACAGAAAACCGAACTATGAAGGATAGGTAAATGTGATAAAATAATAAACATTTGGTCAAACTGGTGATCGAAAACGTTAATGAAAAATACAATTTTGAATTAGCTTTTAGTTCACCATTGGTAATTTGGAATTTTTGTCGAAAAAAAGTTTTTGACTTAGGTACATGGGCAAAAACATATTTATATACTCTTTATTAATAGTAACTGTCATTTTAAACAAATTGGTATTTGATAAACGTTATATCAGCAATTTTAAACTATACTTTCTAAAATAAAACTATAACATTGATGGATTTTAATTTATTAAAACACTTTAATCTACACACATTTTAGTTAATTAACACCTTAATGTAAAAGTGTTTTTACAAGCTATGCACTCAATTTTAATGACTAGGTAGGTCATGAATTTAAAAATAATGTTTCGACTACCTATAACTTACTTGTATGAATAAAAATATGAAAAATAACGAATTTGTCTTTTTTAGAATTGCATAGGAAAATTCGTAGTGTCTTAGTATTCCTCATTTTCCTCTTCCAAATTCGAAAAAAATATTTTTTTTAAATAGAGTGGAAAATGATCAAAAAAATTAACAGCTTTACTGGTTTTAGTTCCTGTGTTTGAAATGACTTATACTGGGAATCCTGTGCTTACAATCGGCCGCCACAGATACAATAAAAATACAGGCAATGGAGACCGCGCAAGATGGGCCTGCGTGAAACGAAACAAGCAGTGCCGAGCTGTAGTGTTTACTTACGGAAATGAAATCATTACAGAGAAGTTTGGACACAATCATTAACTTCTTCGATTTACGAAAACATTGTCTTTATTGTTTCGTTACTATGACCTAGTATCAAGTTGCTAATCGTGTCTGTTTTTACGATTCTCCTCTTAATACTTTAAAACCACTTAACGGATTTCATCGTCCTCATTTTGCATAATAAGTATTAAGTTATGCCTGAAATTCTGACCCAGACGCTATGTTAAAAGCCGAGATATTAATGTAAGAAAATTATTAAAATAATAAAATATAGTAGGTAAAATTGATTTTAGCTTAAGATTATTAAATATAGGTTAATGTATGTGTATTTTTATATCATAATACATATAAGTATATACCTATTTTTGTATAGTATCTAGTACAATCAATTTAGTAAATTAACATCTTAATGTAAAAGTATTATGTTATGTATAAGCAATGCATTGCAATTTTAATGACTAGATTGGTGGTGCATAAAAAAAATCTACCAATACGTTTTTGAAATATAAAAATATGTAAAATAACGAATTTGACTTTCATTTTGGGTTAGCAACCGTGACGTAGTCACACTAGTAACGATTTTCCTACCCTATAGTATAGAAAAATCCGTAGTGTCTTATCCGTATTCCTCATTTTCCTCTTCCAAATTAGAACCGGTTCAACTCTTTCTAATGTGAGTAGAAATAGATTAAAATTAATAATGGCTTTATTGGTTTTAGTTCCTGTGTTCGGACTGACTTATAATGGGAATCCTGTGTTAACGATTGGCCGCTACAGATACAACAAGAAAACTGAAGGCAATGGCGACCGCACTAGATGGGCCTGCGTCAAACGTAACAAACAGTGCCGGGCTCTGATCTTTACTTATGGATATGAAGTCATTTCGGAGAAGTTTGAGCATAATCATTGACTTCAAAGATTTCTGCGAACATTTTTATTATCAAATTGCTGACATTGTTATGAATAACATTTTTTTAAGGGATTTTTACGTGTACACATATTTTTTCCAAATATTGTGGTTACAGTTTTACCACATGAGTAAAGAAACTGAACAGAGACAAAGCTTCTAAAGAGCTAGCAAAATTTATACCTATTTTGGTAGGGTTGGCACAATTGAATAAATTAAAAATATAAATGTACTTTTTTTTCAAATTTTTTATTAAAATAGGTTTTTTTTTACAAATTACATACTCTAAATATTTTTTTTTTATTACTTTTGGTTTTTAATAATTTGTTGTGTCTTTTAATCGAATGATAAATTCTAAATCTAATATAAAGTTTTTTCAAATAAACCAATGGGAAACACTCACATGGCATATGAAATGTACAATCTTGCAAACGTGCTAATATGTCATTACCAATATTAACATTTTTAATATGAAGATCAAAATATTCGCGAAATTTTTGCTCAAGCAATTTAACAAATTCAATAAAATTGTCAGGAGGTATTATCAAAAAACTTATTATTCATGCAGACAGTACAATGTACAACCATATTTACAAAACTTTTTAAATACTAAAACAAAAGTATTACTACGTATTATGTGAGAAACTCGAAAACAAAAACAAAACACGCACAACGTTCGAGCGTCGCGTCACGCCTGCACGCCCTGAGATTGACCACTGGCTGATCTAGTTTGAAGCGGTTTCGGCTAATACGTGACAAGCGGCCAGTGGTCACGCACACACACGCGTTGCACTTGTAGTGATGTACCTGTCACAGCGCATTCGTATGTAGCTTTGTCTCTGTTCAGTTTCTTTACTCATGTGGTTTTACCATACGTGTCAGACTTCTTCAAAGAGTAGGTACGTAGAGTATGAAACTATTCTTTCATCAACACGTCATATTTTTCTAGAATTTCTGGTACAATGTCAAGGACCTACTACTCACGGTATTTTTTTTTTTTAAATAAACTTAACGTGTTATAGTTTGTCAAAAATGAGCTTCGTTCTTCATATTTTTTTAGAAATATTTTAGATTTTTCAAACAGGACTATTCCTTAGTCATTTCTCTACCCAGTTAAGTTAGATGATGAAAAAGTAATTATCGGTAAACTTATATTCTATCAAAAAAAGTTTTGACTACAATAAATATATTTGTTTGCAATTTAGTTTTTATAACATTGGATCAGACACGTAACAATATTGTTCTATTTTTTTCTAAAAATAACGTAGGTAAACTGATCTCGAAAAAATGATACTTAATAAAAAAATAGTAAATGTCAGCGTAATTGCTTTGTCTTGAGATGATTGAATACCTAAATGTGTGTGTATTTTTCACATTATAATTTATGCAGGCACCTTCTTAAATGTTATTTAATAAAGAGTTAGTATAGTTGTGTAGAAAATAATATAAGTTGTTTAAGTGTTTAATTTTTACATAAAGTTTATATGTTTACTTCTTCATATAAATAAAAAAATCGTAAAATTACTTTTTGGTTTTTATTAAGAAAACCAACAGTTTTGTTTTCCCCTCAATTGCTTTGTAAGTCTTGCTTAAATTAAATGAATGTAGACTAAAATAAATAAGACTGCAACAAACTGGATATAAACATTAACGGGGATATAATAATACCCTCAGAAAACCTTTTAGATTAGCAGCACATGCTGAAAACTCTAGGCAGTGCAAAGTAAAGAACGTACCCTAAATATGAACCCTAATACGAATACCTCAAAAAAAAAATTGTAAGTAATTGTAAGGCTTAATAATTAAAAATAATAAACTCGGGGTCGGTAGGTATAATTTATTAATCATAAATTGACTGCAACTTATAGGTTCATTTGCTCTACAAGAAAAACAATCTTACTCTAATGTTTTTTGATACAAACGAAAACCTAAAGTAAACAAACTATTCATTCAAATTATTATAATTTTAGGGTTGCTTTCGTTCCTACATAGTTAGCAAAACGTTTGCGAATAAGCGAAGTTTCACATGATAACAAACAAACAACCATATCAGGCACAAATTTTAAAACTTTAAAAATATTCCATTCTTTATCATAAACTTTGGTGGGGGTGACTATGAGTTTGTCCAATACGAATAATTTTCTTGAACTGGTCAGTGGTGATTCGACTCTTACAGATGTGGTGCCTGGTACAGCGCCATGATGTATTATAGGTTGATCTTACGTTAACGCAGAAGCTTTATCCTTTACAGATGGCTATTTCCGTGCCGCGAGGTGTTCGAGCCCATGATACTGGAAAATAAGAAAAATTTAAGCAGGTTTTATATCAACACTAGTGGCCGCCCGGGATTCTGTTCGCGTGGAAGTCGTTTCCCCGTGGGAATGAGAAGTTTTCCCGCGGTAAAAAGTATGTTATTCTGGTGTATAAACTATATTACTGTAAAGTTTCATCAAAATCCATCCAATAGTTTTTACGTGAGAGAGTAACAAACATCCATCCATACATCCTCACAAACTTTGACATTTATAATATTAGTAGGATCATCACTACATAGTAAAACCAAGTCGCTTTCTCTGTCCCTATGTGTGCTTAAATCTTTAAAACTACGCTACGGATTTTGATGCGGTTTTGTAATAGGTTGAGTGACTGAAGGATAAGGTTTATATGTATAATAACATTGTATAGGGAAAGGGATTTTACTCCGAATTCAACGCGTGCAAAGCCGCGGGCGAAAGCTAGTAATTAGATCAGACTGTAAAACATTAATGTTATAACTATTGTTTTTAGGAAGGTATTAGCAGATAGATATTTCATATCTGTGTCGATTTAAATCAAAGTTACTAAAACGAATCCTACTAATATTATAAATGTGAAAGTTTGTGAGTATGTATGGATGTATGGATGTTTGTTACTATTAATAACTACATCATACGTATAGTTTGGTCAATAAAAACAACTTCAAAATAACTATTATATCATTTAACTTCGATTAAATATAATTATGTAGGTATATTATACCAATTATTTTATACAAAGATATGTAACTACGTAAATCTACGTAAGTAATAATCCACATTCTATTTAGTTCTAAGAATATGTAAAAATTTCAAAAGTCTAATTGTCTTAGTCATTGGTTTTAAAAAACAAGTCAAGAGTAAGCTTTCAGATTCCAGACCTTGAAACCATGCAGACAACATATACACCAAACATATACAAACAAAGTAAAACAAACACACACTACATTCCTAAATAGTTTACGAAAAGACTTAAAATACCCACGTAAATCTTATTTCATGCTGATCACAACTATATTTTAATATAAACTCCATTTCTGACGACAAATTTAGCCGGCGGATGACAATGAGGTGCGCTCAACGCGATAATGTTTTTGTACTTGTCCGATTTGACCTTTTTCCTACAAATGTGGTTGCTGGTACAAATCCAATTTATGATGTTAGTCGACTTCGTGTTAAAGCAGTAGCTATATCCATTGACTATGACTAGATCCTTCCCTCGAGCAGAACGAACCCATTGCACTGAAAAATAATAAACACGACGTAAGTATTAGGAAGAAAAATAACTGATTTCAAGACGGATAGACGTTTAGACGATGAAGTCGTCGCGCCTGGTTCGTGAATCCGGGCAAGTCCAAGTGTGTTGGAGAAATAAAATCTGTTGTTATGTAGTACGAAATAGTTTATTTATAAAACAATTGTTACAAAACGTATTCTTAAGTCTAGAACATCCTCAATCAATCAATCAATTTTGGGTTATTTCGGCTTCTATCTACCCAGTCGGGTAATCTGGCCAATGTCAAGTTTCAGGAACAACACTGAGTTACTTAAAATGGAAATGTGGCCGCTTTCAATAACATCCTCTAATTATTACTTTCTTAATTAATGACAGGTGACATGGAATAGATATTCACTTATTTCAGAGCAATGCGTTCTGAAATAAGTGAATATCTATACCGTGCGTCTACGACGCCACAGACGCATCTTTTTTCGTTTTATGCATAAGTACTTTACACAAGTCCGTATTTCAATAGGAACAGCGATTTTGATACACTAGTTTCAAGTCTATGAAACTTATTAGAAATAAATAAACTGGTTTGTAATTTAAGTTCAAAGACGTCACTTTCAGAAAAATGTGATACAAAAACAGGCAGCACAATTTTTTTTAATTTTTTGTCGTTTTTATATTAGTAACGGTAAACTTTATCTTAAACCTTTACAAATATTCCATTTCTTATGATGTATTTCGGCGGAGGGTGTTTGTGTTTGATATTCATTATTTTCTTGACATTTTTATCTCTATCTGTGAAAAACCTTGCGTTACAAATGTGATGACTGGTGCAATACCAACTGAGAGTGGTATTGCTTGTGCCTTTTACGCCGTAGCTGTATCCGTTCAGCAAAGCAATTTGTGTGCCTCTAGTGGATTTGACCCATTGCACTGAAAAGAGATATGTAATACATGTTTTATATTATTAGAACTATTTCGGTCAATTTTGGGGAGATATGCAATTAAATATAATATATTACTTATAAAACTTTTTTACAAAAGTTTTGTGACATAGTAGGTTCTTTTGATGCAGAATAGTGTCTTCAAAAAATGAGCGAGATAATCGCAGCGATATTATTGTCTTTCTATATAGTTTTAACGAGCGTGTCTCCATACGGCGATGCTACTGCGATGCTACGTCGAGTTGCTATGAGCGAGCGAACGTCGTAGTATCGTCGCGCTCATACCCTTGCCTATCCTCCAAGTCAAGTGGCAGTAGAAACTTGCGATAGCGATTGAATAAAATTGTATGAAACTGTCATTTTTGACAAGCATGCAATTTGAATATAATTAAAGTACCTACTTAAATTCAATATAATTCATAATAAGTTAACCTACTTAAATTCTGTTTTTTTTTTTAATTTAATTCGGAAAGATTTTGATCCAGAATATTTGCGTGCTACTGATACTAAAATGCTTGTAAATAATATTTATTTCACAAAAATATACCTATCTTTTCATATAACACGACTATAAAACGTAAAAATTATTTAGGGTAAGATTGTATGATAAGAGATAAAAAAAAAATTGAAATAGCAAATTTATTTAACCATGTTCTACGGTTCGTAGTTTTATGAAAAAATATAATACTATGAATATATCTAAGACTATCAGTCAAAGGCCCGACCCAGTTAAAAATTTTAACGACACCCCAGCGATTGACACACGATTCGTTAATTATATCGCTACGATGTCGTTAAAGCGTTGGTCTGGTCGCGGTTCGGAAGTCGTAAATTTTTGGTAAACAAGTAAGTTGGACGACGCTCGAACTGCGACCAGACCAAAGCGTGGTCTTAAGCAGAATCGGGAGACTCTTTTATTACAATTTTATGAAGGTTCCATTTTTGACAATAAATTTCGGTCTCTTGTGATTATGACTGTTTATAACACTTTGCACAGTCCCGGATGGGTCTGTTGTGATTTTGCTATTGCAAATATGGTTGCTTGTACACACCCATCGCGTAGTTGTCCTAGCAAAAGATTTAAAACAGTAGGTGTACCCATCAAAAACAGTCACGTCTTTTCCTTTTGGAGTTCGCAGGAACATTGCTGAAAAGAAGAGGAAACGAATGTAAGTATAGGTATTATTTTTGGCATTTTATTCTTTGTAGCTCGTGATAAACCAATATTGAGAGCTCGTATCCATATTAGTTACAAAGAAGGAAGAAATCCACATGATCTGCTCCTAGGAGTGCTTTAGTTATATAAAATCATCCAACGATAAATTCCTTTAATACGTTTTTACCTTAGAATACATGCATCTAGGATGATTAGAGGACTCTCTTTTTGAGCATAGTACTCGACAAACCATATACATATGACTTCATAATATGAATTATATTAAAGGAATATTATATTTACATCCTACTAATATTATAAATGTGAAAGTTTGTGAGGATGTATGGATGGATGGATGGATGTTTGTTACTCTTTCACGTAAAAACTGCTTGATGGATTTGGATGAAACTTTGCAGTAATATAGGTTATACATCAGAATAACACATAGGATACTTTTTACTGCGGGAAAACATCTCATTCCCACGGGAAACCGACTTCCACGCGAACGGAGTCGCGGGCGGCCACTAGTTAATGATATTTGTTTAAGGCCTAAAATTATCCGCCCAGTTATCCAAAACTCTTACTGCAAGTTGCACAAAAAAAATTAATATGACGATAAATTCGATTGATAATCATATACTGCGTAAGAAAAACGTTATTAAGAAAAAGCGAAGTGCCCACATACATTGTTTTATTAAAAAGTCTCAGTACCTTACCAGAAGTAAGGTAAAAGCCACGGATTCGGAAAAAATCATTTAATGGTAAGACGATTTCGTGATGACTCCTTGTTTGACTACAAATTTCGGTGCTTGGTGATTGTGGGTGTTTCCAAAACAGCGAATATTTCCCCACGGGTCTGTTGTCATCTTACTATTGCAGGTATTGTGGCTGGAACACACCAATCTTGTTATTTTACTGGTTCGTGATTTGAAGCAGTATCTGTACCCATTCAAAACAGCTACTGGTTTACCTCTTGGAGTTTGAAGGAATATTACTGGAATGTACAAAATAAGTTTAAACTTGTTAGAAGTTTTTTCGGTGTGTTTTTAGCAAGGTTTTAAAATTCTCACAGCATGAAAAATTTTCAAGAGAATACTAAAATTCCGTATTCGTGTAGGACTATTTACAGCTATTTCAAGTTAATGTCTATCCATATATTACTTTATGAATCTACATAAAAACATTAAAGGTCACAGATATTATTTGAAAAATTTTAGGTAGGGAAGATATAGGCAAAATTTCGAACTACATACTGTAAATTGTAAATTAATTTCGAATAGACATAAATGTAAAGTATTAACAAAACTTTATTTTAATATCATTTAATCTCATACAGATGCCAATAAGACTAATTCTGTTCTTTGAACCAACTAGAATAGACAAGAGTAGCGCAACTTGCATAGATAATATTTATTCTAATATAACACCCGTTAGTGCATCTATTATAAATAAATTAAGCTCGGATCACTGTGGCCAATTAGTTACTTTTAGATATCAGAGAGAAAAACAGATTAATAGGAAATTAATAGTTGTTCCCGTCACTGAGAAACGTTTAGAGACTTTTAGATCAAGCGTCGCTAGTAAGATGCCTAATGTTTTCAACTCTAAAAATGTTAATAAACAATATGAGAATTTGAGTACTTTTATAAATAAAAATCATAAGAAAATATTTATACCTAAAATAATTAATTTAAAACTATGTAAATCGTTTTGTGACTGGGCAACTACTGGTATATACATCAGTAGAAGAAAGTTGTACGATCTCTATGATCAAAAATCATATAACAAAAATGATAGTTTTTGCCAGTTCGTTAGAAATTACTCTAAAATATTTAAAAAAGTATGCACTGCAGCTAAGTCTATGTATCTGAGTAACAAAATAAAAAATAGCTCTAATAAATCAAAAATGACTTGGAACGTTATAAATTCTGAAACCAGGAAAAATAATAACAAACGCGAAAATCAAATTAAGCTCGTCATCGATAACACTGTCATAACTTCCGACGAAAATTTAGCGACAGTTTTTGAAAAGTACTTTGCTGATATTCCAGTTTCGACTACCAAATCACTTAACGCATCGCCCGTATTAGCTGCGTCGTTACTTAGAAATAATGTTAGTGAATGTAAAGAAAGTTTTAGTTTTCAACCAATAGATACCGGGGATATTTTAAAAACATTTAAGACAATAGATATTAAAAAAACTACGGATCTATGGGGTATATCAGTAAAAATTATCAATTCCATTATAGATATAATAGCTCCTTTACCTTGCAAAAATATTTAATAACAGTATTATTAGTGGTGAGTTTCCAGACTTGATGAAGCACAGTAAAGTCATTCCTTTGTTTAAATCGGGTAGTACTACAGACCCCTCTAATTTTAGGCCAATTTCTATTTTACCTACATGTAGTAAAATTTACGAAAGTCATTTTAAGCCAACTTTTAGCTCATTTTAATAAAAATAATTTGCTTCATAATAAACAATTTGGATTTACAAAAGGTCGTTCAAACACTGATGCAGGTGTTGATCTTATTGTTAATATTGTTAGTGCGTGGGAAAAGTCGCAAGACACTTTAGGTATATTTTGTGATTTGTCTAAGGCATTTGATTGCGTTCAGCACGATTGATAAGAAAACTCAATCATTACGGTATCAACGGTACTAATCTTAAACTTATGATTTCGTATTTGAATGATAGGACTCAAAAGGTTGACGTGAACGGTAAAAGGTCGTCAGGGTCGGTTGTGAGTATTGGAGTTCCTCAGGGATCGATTTTGGGCCCATTTCTATTTTTGGTTTATATTAATGATCTACCCTTTATGGTAGGAAACAATCATGATATAGTGTTATTTGCTGATGATACATTATTAATTTTTAAAATTAATAGACATAAAATCAATTATGACGACGTAAATATTGCTCTCTCTAATATTGTATACTGGTTTAATGTTAACAATCTAGCCTTTAACGATAAGAAAACTAAATGTATTAAATTTTCTGCACCCAATGTTAAACAAGTCGATTCAAATTTGAAACTCAATGGCAATAGATTAAACTTAGTAGACACTACTGTTTTTCTTGGAATAACTGTAGACTGTAAATTGCAGTGGGGAGCCCACATCTCACAACTAGCGAGTAGGCTTAGTTCAGCAGCGTTTGCGGTCAAGAAGATTCGCTCACTAACTGATGTTAATACAGCCAGGATTGTATATTTCAGTTATTTTCATAGCATAATGTCTTACGGCATCTTGCTATGGGGAAACGCTGCAGACATTGAAACGATCTTCGCACTTCAGAAAAGGGCTATTCGCGGCATTTATAAACTTGGAAATAGGGAATCTCTTAGGGAAATATTTAAAGATAAAATATAAAATATATTGTATACTCATAAAAATATTGACAAATTTACAACGCGAAAAGCAAATCGTGTCGGAAATTGTTCTGTAAGAACTAGGCAAGAGAATAAATTAGCGGTCCCTAAACATAGATTGGCCAAGAGCAGTAAATCGTTTATTGGTATGTCGATACATATTTATAATAAAATCCCGGAGTCAGTTCAATCCTTACCTTTTAATAAATTTAAATTACATGTTAAGCATACACTATGTAAAAAGGCTTATTATAAAATTAAAGATTATTTAGATGATAAAAAAGCGTGGGATTGATTTCTGGAAAGGCTATTTCTTTAGATTGTATCTTATTGTAACTATTTGTGTCTTATTCTAACTATTAACTACTTTGTAAGCATCTAGACTAGTAGTAAGTTTCTCTACTCTAGGTACAAAAATAAAAATTATTAAACAAAAAAGAGCGTTGAAAGATACCAATTATTACATCAGGGAAGACTATCCAAAATATATTCTGGAAAAGAGAAAGGAACTCCATGCGCAACTTCAATTGGAAAGAGAAAAGGGTAATATAGCCAAAATTGTATACGACAAACTGGTAATAACAAAAAACAACCCAAAACGAAAATTGCCTACCTCCCCAGATACAGTCTCTGCAACAAATTCAGTGAAGAATTCACAGGTTAATAAGAAAAACAAAACATTTCAAATAGAAGAACCGGTCAAGAGGTCTAGTAGTTTTTCAGAAGGAGTAATAAAACAGGGAATACTGAACTATGTAGTCAAAACTACAACTAATAAGAATAATACTCAGAACACACAAGCATAGCAAATAAACACCTCCTCCAATGCCATAGATAAAACAATCACACAAACAAAAACAAAAAACATAAATGATCTTCCAACCCGACTGGTCACCGTGGAAGAAAACGACCAAAACCCTCCAAAATTAATCATTGCCGAGACAGAAAACAAGAACAAACATATAACCCAACACATATATATAGCAACATACAATGTTAGAACCCTATCGTCTCAAGTACGCTTATTAGAATTAGAAGAAGCAATAAAAGAAATCAAGTATGACGTCATAGGATTATCCGAAACGAGACGGCTCGGTTCAGTGATAGAAGAACACGATAACTTTATATTCTGTCATGTGGGTCACACGCCTGGTTTGTATGGAGTAGGCTTCATAGTAAACAAAAGACATAAAAACAATATAGAAAGCTTTACGGGCTTGACGGAACGAATTGCCATACTAAATATGAATATTCAAGGCTTCATGATCTCCATCATACAAGTTTACGCACCAACGGAAGCGGCAAGCGAAGCTGAAATAGACGAATTCTACAAAACAGTCGACAGAGCTATAGATACCGCTCATAAAAATGTTATATTGATAGGGGACTTCAATGCAAAGATCGGATTCCCAAAGAAAGAAGAACATTTAGTGTCTAAACAATTTGGATACGGAACAAGGAATGAAAGAGGTCAAAGATTGGTGGATTTTGCATTAGAACATAATCTAACTATAATAAATTCTTGTTTTAAAAAGAAACCAAATAAAAGATAGACTTGGCGATCTCCTGACGGGAAAACCAAAAACGAAATAGATTACATTTTATCAAACCAACCGAAATTATTCCAAGATATTGGAACCATGAATTTAAACTACCAGTCAGACCATAGGATAATTAGAGCCAAATTGAAATTAACCAATCTTAAGGAAAGTAAAGTTAAATATACTAATAGCCATTCAAACCAATTAAAAGATGAAGAACAAATTTCTAAGTACAGGGAAACCTTATCGAGAACGTTATCCAGCCATTCTTTTAGTTACGAAAACACATCTATACAAACCCATTATGACAAAATTACAAAGGCAATTACCACTAGTTTAAGAGAGGCGCAACTATCAAAAAAGGATCATAAAAGGCACAAGTGGTTATCCGAACGAACAAGATCTCTTCTGCACAGAAGAAAAGAATTACAAAAAACCAAAAACAAAACACGTCCAATGAAAAACGAACTCTCTGCACTCTTTAAGCTGGTAAATAAATATCTGAGAAACGACTATGCAATATACAGACATAATACTTTAGAAAAACACATTAACATCACCGGTAGCACAAAAAAGGCCTTCAGAGAACTCAGATTAAGTAAAACCTGGATAGAGGGGCTAAAAGAATCCGGAAAGGTCATAAACAAGCGAAAAGACATCATCACTACAGCAACTGATTTCTACAAAAACCTTTACAGTATCAAGGATCACTCTACTTCACCCCAAAACATAAACATAAACAATAACTTACACGTAAATTCAGAAGTGAGACCCTTAGATCATGAAAGCGAAAATAATACCGAACCCATTAGCGAAAAAGAAATCATAGAAGTAATACAAAGGCTGAAACTAGAAAAAGCCTCTGGACCAGACAATATACCTAACGAAGCTCTGAAAACCGCTTACCATATATTGGCACCACCACTTGCCGTTCTTTTTAATTCAATACTACAGTCATCTGAAACACCTAAGGAATGGTCCGAATCTAATATTATCTTAATATATAAAAAGGGAGATCCGAAAGATATAGCCAACTACAGACCTATAAGCCTACTACCAACCCTATACAAGCTGTTCTCAGCTATCATAAACTCAAGAATCAGACCCGTAATAGATGCAAGACAACCCGTGGAGCAGGCCGGCTTTAGGAAGGGTTTCTCCATGATGGATCATATACATACACTTGAGTTGATAGTGGAAAAGTACAGTGAATATCAGAGACCACTTTACATAGGATTCATAGACTACCAAAAGGCATTTGACACGGTAACCCACGACAGCGTCTGGATGAGCTTAAAGGATCAGGGAGTAAGTGAAGTGTACATAAGAGCCATCAGAAACATATATAAAAACAACACTGGCAAAATAAAGTTAGAAACACTGGGCCCGAGCTTCCCCATAAAAAGAGGTGTGAGACAGGGAGACCCTTTGTCGCCACTAATATTTATAGCTATACTCGAAGTAATCATCAACAAACTGGACTGGAGCAAACGTGGAATTTACATACGGGATTCCTTTTTGAGTCATTTACGATTTGCCGACGACTTAGTGATATTATCAGAGTCAAGCTCACAACTGCAACTCATGATTGAAGATCTCCAAACAGCTAGCACAAGTGTAGGACTCGAAATCAATCTCAAGAAAACCAAGGCAATGACAAACAGTAGTAGAAATCAGATAAAAGTCAATGGAAACCCCCTGGAATACACAGACAAATACATCTACTTAGGAAAAACAATCAGCTTCGAAAAAGTAAACATCGAGCTAGAAATTGAAAGAAGGGTACAGAGAACTTGGAACAACTATTGGAGTTTAAAAGAAGTTTTTAAAAGCAATATGCATGTAAAGCTGAAAAGTAGAACAATGAACTCTAATATCCTACCTTGCTTGACGTATGGTTGTCAAACATGGAAATTTACATCTAAAACCATGCAAAAAATTACGACCTGTCAACGAGCAATGGAGAGAAGCTTGATCAAGGTAAAAAAATTAGACAAGATCCGCCACACTAAAATAAGAGCAATTACAAAAGTCACTGACGCCCTGCGCTACGCACAGAGGTTAAAATGGAGGTGGGCTGGTCACATAGCGAGGCTCACAGACAATAGATGGACCTCCATTGTCACCAAGTGGAGAGGACCTCAAGGGAAAAGAAGGAGAGGAAGACCTTATACTCGTTGGGACGACGACATAAAAGCAGTCGCTGGTTCAAACTGGTGGCAAATAGCACAGGACAGAGAGAAGTTGGCATCTTTGGAGGAGGCCTTTACCCAACCTGGGGACCTAGCTTAATACATCAAATTGGAAAAGTTAAACTTAAGAATATAGAAATTTTTTAGTAATTAATTTAAAACTAAGATAAAAATGTGAATAGTTTAGTTAGAATAGCTTGGTCAAATAAAGGCTTTTTTATTTTTTTATTTTTTTTATTTTTATTTTTTATTTTTATTTTTATTTTTTTATTTTTATTTTTTATTTTTATTTTTTATTTTTATTTTATTTATTTTTATTTTAAGCATCTAGACCAAGACAAGACACAAGAATTAGTAGTTGTATTTTCTTATTTCAATTTAACCGTCTTGTGACCTTACGTTTTTATCTTGTCTTGATTTTGTATATTTGGTGATGGACAAAAGAGTGCCGAGTTTTTTTCCGCCAGCTTTTTTCTCTCGGCCTACTGATGATAAGCTGATGATCGATATTTTGACTTTCATCGAATGTAATTAAGTTACTTAATGATGAAAAAAATGATTTTTATTTTATTTATTTTATTGAAACAGCATTTCTATAAATACATCATTCATAAAAGAAAAAACCTGTTACTGAATTAACTCGCTCTGAAAAAGGAATACGAAAGGATACAAACGCATACAAACCGCTGCGCTTAAACTTCATGAACCAAAACAATGAATAAACAATATATTTTTATTCATAAATACATTCTAAAACTGGACCATGATTATGTTCATTCGAAATATTTATGACTTCTTCATTCAATGTAGTTATCATTGCATTGCATCCTCTACTATTATGGGTAGAACAAGCCCATCTCTTCAAATTGGGATTAATAGGAGCTTTAGTCCTGTTTGGTTGCTTCTTGTTATAATATTTATACCCACGATACACCAAAATGCTGTTACCGCGTCTCGATATAGAAAAAAATAAGGTGCCTGAAACAAATGTACATCATCATTAATTTACGAAATAGGAAAATTAACAAAAATAAAATATATCTTAAAATGTTATGAGCCCAGGCAGACACACGGCTAAGATTAAGTTTAAACATATATATCACAATATGGGAAGACTCAAGGAAATAATAATCAAAAAGTCAGTAACAATATTTTACTTAGTCAGTGCACTTTAAAGATAAAACGAGTAGCTAATTACACGAACAAAATATTAATATGTTTTCTTTTCCAAATAAATAAAATACCCACAAATATTATCTATTTATTGACATAATGTAATATACATCCTTCGCCCCGTTTTAGTATTCATATATTATCATAAATATATTTTTTAATAAAAAAATAGTTAACACATTTTTCACAATAATATCTATTTTCTTTCCGCTTTAGGTAAATGGTTATGTTCGTTATTAATCTTGATAACTTCATTATCCACTGTTGATATGGAAGCCTTACAGAACCTGGTGATGCAGCGCCATCTACTTCGTGCCAGACCGACTGCATTGTTGGAGTACTCCTGGTAAAACCTGAAGCCGTCAAGCATCAGCATGTTTCTACCGTTTTTTGATACCATCACGGTTATGTTGGCTGAAATTTTGTAAGTTGAGTGTTAGATGTTATTATTTCTGTATAGAATAATAATAAAAATATAGATGGATAGGATTTCTAAGTCTGAAAGTATGAAATATTTAAGTAGGTACTTTAATTTTAGATAGGTGTCTCAAGGAATAGTGAGTGATGTACAAACAATACGAAAAGAAGTTAAAATGTGTTATGGTAATTTTTCAAATATTTTTTTAAGTTTGCATGTCTATGATTTAGTTATTAGGTTTTAAACTTTTTTTGTAAACTCATCAAAGGGGTTAAAATGGGGGTCAATTCTTTTACCATTTTCAATTACCAAATCTTTAAAGCTTTACATAGGTAAGTAACGAAAAATTTTAAACGGTTATCATAACCATAACAGACTATGCACGTAGCTACATACGGACTGTGGTGGCGAAAACCTCCTGTTTGATCAACAAGAGGCCGCAACACGAAGGCTCGATGTATCGCTAGCGGAGAGCTTTTTTTTAGCTAGCCATGTCAATCCCACTCCTGGGCAAAGGCCTGAGAGCTGAAAGCTGGCTCACATAATTTAATAACTCTTTAAACAAGATTAGCTAAGGCGTAAATTACGAAAAAATATCTTTTGTAGAAATTGTTTAATAACTATGAGTTGAATAGAAGTGTATATTTGTTAGACAAATGGTTACAATATATTGATAATATCAATTTGAAAATCACTACACAGTCTATATCTTTACAAAAACATGATTACATATTAAATCACAGCTACAAATTTTCATAATTCCAAACTACTCTAAAATGACTACACCGCCTTTACATATACCTAGTTAGATAAATCCTTATTGTTAAGAAGCTTCTTAGATACTTTTCTAGGGTATTCTACATATACATAGGCAACAGAATTTAAGAATAAGTCTTTTTGGATTATACATTTATTAAAATAGACACCTAAAATATACCGACTAAAATCACAACCCTTCCTTTGGCTTTGCCGTAGTCGGGTAAGAAATCACTTAGTTATTATTATAAATATTACGATGACTAGAAGTTACTAATGATTACAATACTAATATTATTTTTAAAATAGCTACACAGCTTTTACCGAGCTGTAAGTAAATTCGTTAAAAATCGGTTAAAAATTACATGAAATTTCTGAATTACCAAGAAATTACGATATGTTTCCCTTTTAAATAATCTACTGGAGTTACAACGAAACCGAAGTTTCTTAATTTAGTAATAAAAATGTACTTTAGATATAATTAACATCTATAAACAAAGTTATTTTTAAATTGGCTGTTAGTTAATTTTGGCTGCCTTATCACTTTGGTTTCGCTCGCTCTACTCGCGAGTTGGTAACTTACTAACTTACATTAACCTTACTTACATGAACTCATCACTTCACTTCACGCAGATCTTTCATTTTTTAATAAATAATTTTTTTTTCCGAAATCAGCTTTTTCTCGCTAAAGTTACTAGAATCATCCATAATTTACTTCTGTATAATCACTTTTTAACATTCTAACAGATCCCTAGGCTACCAGGAAATCACCAATTTCCTTATCAATAGGAAGACTTTACATAGGAAGAAGTTTTGTAAATCTAAACAATTCACTTCAAAAATCGCTTATACTTAAACGTATACGGTTTTTTATTGACATTCGGTGGTGGTGGGTGACAATGCTCGAGCGACAGGATCTTCGTGATGTTGAACGATTTGTCGGTCTTGAAGTTGGCTAAACACTGATTGGTGTGGAAGTTAGAACACCTCCAGGACAGGCTCCACTTGGATGTATAGCTTTTACGGAAGCTGTACTTCTTGATGATGGCAAGCTGTTCGCCTTGATCGGTTGAGAGGAACTCGATTTCTGGAAAAGAGGGTTTATGAAGGTTATTTATCCTTTTTGAAAATTTAATGGCTAAGTTCATGCTACTATATGCTGGTTTGAAGTATCTCTTAAATAAGGAGATGATTAAGAAACAGCGTTTTAATATGACGACTTTTTTATTTTCTTCAAAACAACTTTACCGTTTTGTTTTCTTTGGAGATTTATTTATTAAAAATAAATAAATAATAATTACTTATTATTATTATTTATTTATTTTTACATAATTCAAATAATACAAGACTCCAAAAACATCCTCAAAAAAAGTAAAAAAAAAACTGTTTTTTTATTATAAAAAAAATATTTCTGACTACTTTCATAGACACTTATGATATATTTTTTTTTACTTTTTCATAAAATTTTATTGATGAAAAAGTTAAACAATGTTATCGTGTGGCAGGATATCGTTGGAGTTTGTGCCGAATTAATACATTTTAATAAAAATCCCGTTTTTTACCAAAAATTGGGGCGGTGGATGGTTATGTTCCAGTGACTGTATCTTAATTAAATTAAATGATTTGTCTGTTTTAAACGAAGCATGACACTTCTTTGCATAATAGCTAGAACACCTCCAGGATATAAAAGCACTCGAAACGTAACCCTTGCCGAAACTGTAATTATTCATAACTGCAAGCTGCTGCCCTTGATTATTGGTGACAATTTCCAGTGCTGAAAATAAAAATGTTGGTAAAGTAGGTAGCACACCAAGAAACAAGAATATAAGGGCATAAAACGATAGACGTGCTTCTCAAGTGAGGGTTAAATAAAGACAGTGTTAATTCGGGGTGATTTATTTAAAGTGAATTGTGAATAAAAAAATCTACGTAATAGGAGAGAGTTTTTTTTACTTATTTTCAAATAAAGGTTTTCGAATTGTATATGAAGTCATTACATAGAAAAGATATCTAAAATCAATAGTTTCTAGTTGGGGCCTGTATTTTAGGTACTTTAATCTAGGTAGTAAATAAGTAGGTATCTGTATGTAATTATATAACAAAAAATCAAATCTTATTTTATATTTTGATAGCTACACTTAATATTTAATTTAACACTAATTTTAAGGTTTTCAATGTTTAAGAAAAGATAAAAAATACAGGTAAGTTTGAAACATATTTGCTGTAGGCTGATCATTGAAATAACAACTTGTTTCAATATTCCTATACCGCGTTTATTTCACATCTGAATCCTTAACTTACATTGTCCTTGATGATTTCAATTTATTGTATATTGAATAAAGAAATAAAACATCAGTTAATTCAGTTTTTTTTATCTTAACACAATAACTTCTTACAAAATTACACACAGGATATTATTTCACTACTTAACTAGTAGTAGTCTTATTTCTATTTATTTTCATGCCTTTACTAACAAACCACAAATATAAAAAAACATATACACCGTAATTTATAAGTGGCTTTTGACCCAAAAAGGTATGGTCTAATATCTTTTTTAAATAGATAGGTAAGTACTTACCGTGAAGTTACTATTTGAAAAGGAATGTTATATTCTTTTGTGCTTCCATTCGCCAAGATGGCTCAGTCAGATAAGGGTTTTGATCTTGGATCCCAGCTAAGAAGCTGTTAGCTCAATATAAAACTAAACTTTTATTATTATATTGTCTTTCACAATAAAACTTGGTGGTGGATGATTGTGTTCGAGTGTTTTAATATGTTTTACGTTATATGACGTATCCGTTTTAAAGGTGCTGGGACATCTAGTAGTGTAGTACCCTGAACATCTCCAGAATATAGTTCGTTCTGATTTGTTTGCTTTAGAGTAGGTAAAATTGTTTACAATACCGAACTCTTGGCCTCGAAGGTTGTGGTAAATATGCAGAACTGAAAAATAACAAACTAGTTATAATTAAACATTAAGATAACTGTTTACTTTTATCAGAGTTCCTAGTGCCTATTCTGTGCCCTCCTGTCAGGATATAACTTTATGCCTGTAGCCCTAGAACTTTGACACCACATATAACGCCTACACAACGACAAGAAACGATTACTAAAATAGTAAAGAAAAACGTCTTTGTCATTTGAGCTATGAAAAAAAAAACCTGAAACACAAAGTGTATACGAAAACAACAAATATATTCAACATATTCCAAATATCTTTATTTTTTCAATACATATTTAAAAAATCCAAGTGGAATAGTGAAAGGAGTTCCAAATATTTGGATATTACAATCGCCATTTCTTAAATGCAATTGATTCTAAATTTATATTGCTATTACTTGCTCTAATTTTTGTCCAGTAGGTACCGATGTTCTTTTCTCTAGACTTAAAATTTAATCAACACACAATTTCTTATAACAAATTTCGGCGGCGGATGATTGTGATCAATGACCATTCTTTTCGTGATATTACATTCTTTATCTGTGACAAATCGCGACATACAAGAGTTATTTGTGCACCTCCAGTACAAGCTATTGGAAGTTCCTTTGTTTTTACCAAATTTGTATCCATTTAAGACTGCGAAAACTGTATTGCTTTTATTGCGGGTGTAAAACTGTATATCTGGAAAGAATTTGCTATGAATATTAACAGTCCATAAATATAACTACCTAAACTTTTAATGTTTTCCGTTGGGGTGGTAAAAGGTGTCTAAAGAAACAAAAAAAAGGAACGGTAGTAGCGTTTTGGTGATAGCCTGATAATTTCTAAGCATTTTGTGGGCTTGGGATAAATATATTGAATTTATCCAACATGGAAAAGGTACTAAAAAAATGATATAAGAGGACATTGTATTTCTTGCAGGTCTTACAACTAAAACACAAAACTAACATATTTTTTACACGGTTTGTACAAAGAAAAACACATTGATATATTACTCCTAGATACTAAGTCCGACACTCAAAAGCGCCCCAAAAAATTAGCTACCAAATACAATTTATACGTACATCCTACGTTAGTGTCATTTGATCCGTCAAGCAGAGAGGTTCTCCAGAAAAAAATCAATTATGACTAAATGCGCGACAGAAGGAGGCTACTATTGTTCAAGAAGGATTTGCAATATTCCTGGCCTTTCGTTTTACCATTATTTTTAATCATTTAATTGCGAATTAGTATAGAAATACGAGAAAACTTAACTTTTGTTTTGGAAAAGAAAAAATGGGTTTGAAATGAAATGGTGCTGCCAATTACTATTGTGGGAAAAAATAAAAATTACGGGTTTTCCATGCATTCACTTAAATTATTATTTTAATAAATTAGATATGTTATATGTTAAATAATTCATGAAGTTAATTTGTTGGAGCTTGTTGTAGAAAAATATTTAGAAATCAGCTGCCATTACTATTGTAAAATAGAAAATAAAGACCGATACGAACTCTAGATCAATTATTTTTATTAAGAAGATATAAATAGATGGCATTTAGTTTTTTTATTATTATATTTTATTAAACAATGAAATAAATGTTTAAAACTTGTGAACAATTTTTTTTATTACATGGTATCCCTTTAACACACACACGCACAATTCCGAACAGTAGGTACCTATTATACTGGCGTCACGCACACAACTTTATTATTTTGCGCCGCATTTTGAGTGAAATTTTGTATGCAACACTCCTTCTAGAATATATCAAAGGAAAAACAATTTATTACACTTTAAGAAAAATTCCGTTTCTAATGATATAATTCGGTGGAGGATGATTATGTTTTATTTATTACTCTCCATGTAAGTTTCTAAAACGTGGTACGAAGCGTCTGTCTTGAATCCATAAGGGCATTTCTTTTTCATGTAACTGGAACACTTCCAAAGTACGTTCTTTTCAGATTTCTTAGCAGTGTGGAAGGAATATCCATTTAAAAGAGCTATAGTTTGACCTCTCCCGTTGCGAAGTATTCGGAGCTCTAAAAAAATAAACAGAAGTCTGTTTAAGAATAATGTAAACATAAAGAACATTTGAGTTTTGTTTTTTATCTAATTACCTAGTTAAAATATTATTTAATGAGTATTATATAAAATATTATTTATAGAGTATAGTAGTATTTTATTTACTGAGTACAAAATATCAGAATAAAAAAGGGTTTTTTTTATGGATTAAAACTTCTTAATTTCAATATTTATCGTTTTATTTAATCAATCAAATATAAAAGTTTTCAGAGTTGAAAACTAATTTAAATTTTCAAGTTTTTGTTCTAGACGGTGTTACAAGGTTTTTGTTGAAAAAAAAGTATTTATCACACTTTTTGCTACGTGGGTGACGTAGCAAAAAGTCCCACTGTTTTAAAACATTTAACAGTTTGTGATTAATCCATATAACCTTAATTTAATATTATACTTTTCGATTAGTTCTAACATATCACTACATAGTATAAAATAGAGTCGCTTTCTCTGTCCCTATGTATGCTTTAATCTTTAAAACTACGCAACGGATTTTTTTCAATGTAGTGTTTTTGGTACCTATGTTCTGTACTGTTTTGTAGTTTGGTACCTATGTACTGTAACTGAATTGACGTACGCAATGGGAAGATAGAAAGCTTAACTCTATTACGTTTTTTTGGTTGACCAAAACTAAAATAATTTTAATATTAACATACTTTGTTATTGTCCATCTAAAGTTTTATTAGTAGTCCGTCTCTGACAACATACTTCGGAGGCGCGTGATTATGTTTAAGGGTTTTAATATCTTTTATTTTATTAAACGCATCTGTTTTCAATGAGCTAGGACATCTACTGGTGTAGTACCCTGAACATCTCCAGCATATATCACGTTTCAATTTGGTTCCTTTAGAGTAGATGTGGTGGTTGACAACGACGAATTCCTGACCTCGTACGTTGCGGAGAACCTGCAATACTGAAATGAATACACTTGTTATAACTTAAAACTAACTTATAACGTACTAGTGGCCGCCCGCGACTCCGTTCGCGTGGAAGTCGGTTTCCCGTGGGAATAAGAAGTTTTCCCACGGTAAAAAGTACCCTATGTCCTTTCCCAAGTTCAGTTCGATCTTTATACCAAATTTCATCAAAATCGGTTCAGTGGTTTAGGCGTGAAAGCGTAACAGACAGACAGACAGACAGACAGACAGAGTTACTTTCGCATTTATAATATTAGTAGGGACTAACACTTTGAACCGTGGAAGGCATGCTAAGCCGTCAAATGACAAGATAATCTTTTAGCAGTAATCAAGTGCCTATTGTACCACTGGAAGAACCTTGACATTATGGGATCTACTTTCCCATTATAACTACCTCAGAGGCCTTTAACAGCTGTGAAGAGGCAGTCCCACGTTGAGCATAACCCTGCACGAAAAAAACTGCAATATTTCAGTGAAAAAAAAAAACTTTAGGTATTTCGTGCGTTGCAGCGCGCACCGTGGGACCGGCTCTTTAGAACTTATAATACAACATGAATATATTAAAATGAATAATTTTGCAAATTATATTTATTTAAATTTTAATTAAATAGCGCAAGTTCTTCTTTCAATTTTGTTAGCTATAAAAACTCATCAACCAGGGAAAGACGTGAATGTAGTTCAAGTAAATAAAAAGTTGATACCTATTATTCTATATTAACATTTAATATACATGCCGTCCCTTATAATATGTCGAATAGTCAAATGATTGTGTTCCAGTGTATTTATTTTTATGATATAATTTGTCATGTCCGTTCTGAAATTCGCTGAGCATCGTTTGGTCTTATAACACGAGCATCTCCAGTATAATGATTGACTTGTCTTTTTTGATTTATAGAAACTGTAGCCATTGAACATCGCAAGCATTTGTCCTCGAGTGTTGCGAACAAGTTGCAATTCTATAACAAAAATGTGTAGTTTAGATTAATAGAAATATGGGGTGTAAAAGAACTGCTTCCGAAAACAAAGACTGGGCATTGCTGGATGGGTACTGGTTACGTTTTGAACAAAAAAAAATGTTTATGTTTAACAGTTTTTTTCACGTAATTGTACAAAATTGCACTATACCAACAGATTTTGCGATGATATCAAATTAAATTGGGTTTTAATTTAATTTGCAATGAAAATAATCGCAACTGAACCAACAGGAAGTGGTCTTTTTACACCCCTTATAAAGTGTGAACGAAGAAATCTCGTGTCAGCTAATTAGCTTAATATATGTATGTAGAAAAAAAAATGACGAATGGTTCAACGTCCAAGATGTGATTAACAACAAAACAAGAGACTTAATAAAATATATTTAGTCGGGTGATCATAATTTAATAACGCTTCCATGCCTATTACAAATCAAGTCGAGAATATTAATAAGCATCGAAATACTTTTAACCATAAACTTTTATAAACAAGAAATCCATGTTTGGCGGTAAAAAGGGAGACCTCCCACAGTGCTAGACAGAATACAAGATTTCGGAAGTCATATTACTTAACCGCGTATACACTTTGACAGTGCGATCTAGGATCGGCCCTGCATTTCGGTACCTTTAAGTTGTATGCGTACCGCCGGTAAAGAATGTTGGCGACGATAAGCGCCATCTATGTCGCCACTGATTTATTCTTCCTGAACTTTGTATATAGATTTAAGCTTGTGTGAGAGTAAATAAAGAATTTTTATTATTATTTATTATTATTAAATAAAACGGAGTTGATATTATTCTATATTAACATTTAATATACATGCCGTCCCTTATAATATGTCGAATAGGCAAATGATTGTGTTCCAGTGTACCTATTTTCATAATATAATTTGTCAAGTCCGTTCTGAAATTCGCTGAGCATCTTTTGGTATAACATGAGCATCTCCAGTATAATGATTGACTTGTCTTTTTTGATTTATAGAAACTGTAGCCATTAACCATCGCAAGCATTTGTCCTCGAGTGTTGCGAACAATTTGCATTTCTATAACAAAAATGAGTAGTTAAAATATGGGGTGTAAAAGAACTGCTTCCGAAAACAAAAACTGGGCATTGCTGGAGGGGTAACTGGTTACGTTTTGAGCAAAAAAAATATTTTTATGTTTAACAGATTTTTTTTTACGTAATTGTACAAAATTGCACTATACCAACCGATTTTGCGATGATTTCAAATTAAATTGGGTTTTAATTTAATTTGCGATGTAAATAATCGCACGCACCTGAATAATCAGTTTATGTGTGAGCGATGATTTCAAGCGCCTAATATGACTTTTCAATCCTTAATAACTTTTTTAAATTGGGGTTTTTGGGTATACTGTTGGTGAATTTAGTTACTATTGAGGCTTCAGAATAACAACAACAACAACAACAAATATTCTTTATTGCACATTATACAAGCACTTAAGAGTAAGGTAAAAAGGTGCAAAAGGTGGCCTTATCGCTCAAAGCGATTTCTTCCAGGCAGGCCTTTTCTTAAAAAGAAACAAACTATAGAACAAGGACAGGTGCAAATAATACAATGAAATACTCCTACTTAAACATAATAAATACTAATAAATACATATTTATACACAAATACATACACATACATACATACATACATACATACACACATACACGCATATATACATCAAATAGATAAAATTTAAAGAAATATTACATAAACAATAAGTAATACATATATAAATGAAAAATAATGAATATAAGTATGAATGAATGAAATAAAGAAAAAGGATCCTAAAAACTGGTATTGTAGTAATCATAAAGCGATTGTTTAAAAATTTGCAATGATTGTGATTGGCGAATTTTGAGGGGTAAACTATTCCACAGCCGTATAGCCTGCACTGTATAAGAGTGGTGGTAGAAGTTTGTGCGATTAATTGGTGTGGTCAGCACCAGAGAAGTGCTGCTGCGAAGGCTAAGGCTGTGTCTTTCATGCCAGTAAGTGAAACGGTTTTTTAAATATTCAGGAGTTTGTGATTCAAACAGCACACGGTAAAGGAGGGAAAGGACATGAGTATTCCTGCGGAGCCGAATAGGTAGCCAACCCAGTCGTTTGCGGAATTCCGAGATGTGATCATATTTACGGAGTCCAAAAACAAAACGAATGCACATGTTTTGGAGCCGCTCCAGCTTGTTAAGTTGCTCTTCGGTTAAGTCAACAAAGGAAAGGTCAGCGTAATCTAGGATCGGAAGGAGAAGGGATTGTGACAGCGCAACTTTGGTAGAAGTGGGCAGCACATTGCGCAAACGTCTTAAACTACCAGCAGCAGCAAACAACTTCCTATTGATTTGTTCAACTTGAGGTTTCCATGATAGAGTATTGTCAATAGTTATACCTAAGTTTTTGACAGTGGTGCTATATGGTAAGATAGTTCCATTTAAGGTGACAGCAGGCAAGTCTTGCCAGTTAATTTTAGACAACATTTGCCTACTACCTATAATAATGACTTGTGTTTTAGCAGGGTTTACCATTACGCCATATTGTTTACTCCAACTAGATATATTATTACTAAGATCAACATTGGTATGAGTAATTGCTGATTGGAGATTCTCTACTGATGTATGGGAGTAAATTTGCAAGTCATCTGCGTACAGGTGGTAGAGAGAAGATATACGGGATGTGATGGAACTTATGAAGATACTAAAGAGAAGTGGAGACAACACGCCACCTTGCGGGACGCCGGAGTGCAAGCTACACCACGAAGATTGCTTATCATCAATAGATATACGCTGTCGACGGCCACGCAAGTAACTTTGAAACCATTCAGTTGCTGTTGGAGATATGTTAAGAGAACGTAAGACTGCTAGCATTATGTCAAAATCAACGGTGTTAAAGGCATTACTAAAGTCGAGTAAAGTTAGTATAGTGATCTGTTGATTTTCCATAGCTGCACGTATATCTTCAGTTATATTTACTAAAGCCGTGGCCGTGCTATGTCCAGGTCGGAAACCGGATTGATAAGGATTTAGGAGATTATGCTTGATCAGGAAATTATTCAGTTGTCGATGAACCAGTCGTTCCAGGACCTTTGAGAGGAAAGGGAGGATAGATATAGGTCTATAGTCAGTGTGAGAGCTAGGATTTTTATTTTTAGGTAGAGGAATAATTTCTGCATCTTTCCAGATGTCAGGAAAAGTATGTGTTGAAATTGAGAAGTTAAGGATTTTTGTTATAATGGGAGTTAGGACATCAATAATTGGAAGGATCATTTTTCGACTGACATTGTCACAACCAACGGCATTAGATGTGATAGATAATACGATTCTCTTAACATCACAATCAGAAAACTGTTCGAATTGGAATTGTGGAAAAGTGGGTAATGGAAGCGAAGAAATGTCTGATATTGTAGCAGATTTAATATGATCTGCACAGGCAGTTGTAGACGAAAAATGCTGGTTAAGAGCGTTAAAATCTAAATTAGGGACCAGAGTATCATCTCGTTGTTTACCTATGCCTAGGGTTCTTAAGAACTTCCATACCTTTTTGGGATCAGGGTTGTCTACAGAGGAGTGGATGGCGTCGTTGTGCGTCTCTACAAGCTGTATTGCAGCGGTTGCGAAGTAATCTATATGTTTCTCGGTTGGCATCGGAGGGGTTCTTTTTGTAAATAGATTTTGCTCGATTTCTTTTGGTCATTTTTATTTTTAGATCATCCGTAAGCCAAGGTGCAGGGAGATGTTTAACTCTGACTGGTCGAACAGGTGCATGCTTATCATAGAGTTGTACAACTAAGTTATTGAAAACGTGAACCTTATCGTTTATGGTCAGTTGCTGTTCAACAGTAGACCAATTAGTAGTTTTAGCATCTTGTTTAAGCTGCTCTGTATCCATTCCACCAAAGTTACGCTGCAGGAGAACACGGGGCTTATGCTTAGGACAACGGATTTTATACGACAAATATAGGAGGTCATGGTAAGAGAATGCATCGGCACTAAGCTGTCCATGCATGCTTACATGACTCAGACTAGATACCATACACAGGTCAAGGAGGGATGGAGTGGAATTGGGATAATAGTGGGTTGCATTGGATGGGAGTATATTGATGTTGCAGGAATTGGCTATGGATTTTAGATGTTGACTGCGGCTGTTATCTTTTAAAAGACAAGTGTTAAAGTCTCCCATCAGAATAACATGTTCGTACGCCGGCATTAAGTCTTCTAATTGTTTTTCTAGAATAGGAAAATAGTTGGTAGTATCCGACGGACTATACATCACTCCTAATAAAAGTTTGGTATGCGAGATTGTCACCTCGATAAATAAATGCTCAACCGGGGAGTTCTCGTCTGACAAACTAACAACGGCATAGGGTAAATTCGCTTTGAGATAGATTGCAACACCACCTCCGGTTCTATCAACACGATCCTTACGGATCATGTGGAATCCTGGTAACGCGTAAGAAGTGGATGGTAAGCAAGGTTTTAACCAGGATTCTGACACTAATAGGGCGTGTACACATCCATTACCAAAGGTAGTATGTAAGTCTGTGTAATGTGCAGGAATACTCTGAGCGTTAATATGTGCAATATTAAAGTTATTAGAGAACGGAGAAAATCGGGATGTTAAGGATTGATCTAAGGGCAAGGAAGTGCTTTGAAAACTGTCATCACTCTCCGACACATCTGAACATGTCACAAACGAAGATCCTGTTGAGTTAAGGTTTATATTTGAAATCGAAGTATCCATTAAAATTATATATGTACAACTATACAAATAATACTTAATATGTTTTTGATATATATAAATAATAAATATATTTATATAAAAATACAGACAAAAATATACTTGCAACTTTTAAATATATAAATATTATATAAATAATAATATCTACTATAACTGAAAAAAGCAAAAATAAAAACTATTACTATATAAGAACTATATCATTTGATACCTACCAGCAGCAAAAACAATAAACTCAACTTAAATAAGAAAAGTATTTTTAAATACATTGAACGATTTTGAATGCTGCTGCTAAACATGCAAGTACCCCAGGTTGATCTCAATGTAAACGTCAATGTGACAGATCAAAAGTGAGTGACTGGTAAATTGTCACTGTCACGACATGCTAAGTTAATTCTAAAGTAAACAACATTATAGCACAAGAAATATGAATAAGAAAGATGTGTTAAAAGGGTACAGTTACAACGAACAAGAGACAGATAGTTATTTCTTCGCTAACAATCGTCGGCTTTGTTTTACGATCGGTTTAACTCGAGCAGGAACCTTCTCACCAAGATCTTTGTTGGGTGATGCCTCTGGCTGTAGACCGGCGATGGCATCCAAATCCGCCACGCAAACCACTCGATGTCGGGTCCCTGCCGTATCCAGCACGATAACAGTTCCGTCCCTTGTCCAGCATTTCGAAATTCCGAACCGTCGACGTGCAATCATGAACGCTTCATGCCTCTGCCGTGTCAAAAATTCAGAAATCGTGATTCCGGATGCCTTAAGTTGTGTTTTACAAGCCCAGGCTTTATTACGGAGCTGAAGATCGCGAAACTCTATAAGTATGGGACGTGGCTTGTCAGCAATTATTGTTTTACCCATCCGGTGACATCGGTCAAAGCTAAGTTTGGAGATGTCTGTCAACTTAAGCTGCTCAGTCAGGACCTTAGTAGCTGCAACATTTGCATCCTTCTGTGCCTCTGGTACTCCATGAAGTAGAAGAGTATTGCGCCGATTGTGCATTTCCAAACGATCACAATCCCGTGCTATCAACTGTACCTGATGTTGCAAAGACTTCACCGATGTTAGAAGAAAGGATTGAAATGTGGTAAACCGAGACTCCAGTGATGAAGCAGATGCACTATTACCAGTAACCTTATTTAGTTCATCCTGGAACACCGCCATTTGAGTGTGAAACATGGTTACCATTTCCTCAATAGTCTGGTGTACTGACTCCATTGTGTATTAAGTTGTGTAGAAGTGAATTTAGGAAATATGTATTAGCTGCAGGCAGGTACTGTTACTAATCACTGATTTTGTACATAAATTTGATTTTTATTTAATGTAAGATATTGGAGCACAAATTTAACATGTGTTATTGTTCACAACCTACCCGAAAAAAAAAAAATACATGGTTTCAGGCTTCGGAAGTGGTCTTTTTACACCCGTTGTAAAGTGTGAACGGAGAAATCTCGTGTCAGCTAATTAGCTTTATATATGTATGTAGAAAAAAAAACAGTTTATATATGAAGAATGGTTTAACGTCCAAGACGGGATTAACAACAAAACAAGAGACCAAAAAAAAAATATTTATTATTTAGTCGGTTGATAATCATGTTATAACGCTTCCATGCCTTTTGCCAAATTATTGAAATACTTTTAACCATAAACTTTTATAAACAAGAAATACATGTTGGCGGTAAAAGGGTAGTTAGGCAGAAATTCTGCCAAAGAAAAGATTTCAGAAAAAAACGCGTAAACACTTGGACAGCGCGATCTAGGATCAGCCCTGTATTTCGGTATAACTTGTATGCGTACCGCCGGTAAAGAATGTTGGCGACGATAAGCGCCATCTATGTCGCCACCAATTGTTTTCTTGTAAATTTTATTTCTTACTTCACATCTAACTTTTAACAAACACAATCCAGAAAACTAAATTTTTACAATCAAGCCGTCTTTAGTTCTATAAGAGGGCGGCGCGTGATTATGGTCAAGTGAATATGTTTTCTTTATTATATTCTTTGTGTCTGAGCTGACGCGAGCCCGACACCTGGTGGTGGTGTATCTGGAACATCTCCATAACAAGGAATAGGGCGATTTGTTAGCTTTACAGAAGGTGAAGCCGTTGATCACGCCGATTTCTTGTCCACGATCATTTTTGAAGACTCGCACTACTGTGGAAAATAGAAAAGATAATGACGGAATAATATAGAGTTTAAATAAAAGGTTAAATTATTAAGTCTTTGTGGTTGCAATAGTATCCAAAACTTCTTAAAGCCAACATTTATCAATTTATTTTTAGCAGCTTTCCGTTTCTAATGATATAATTTGGTGGAGTGTGGTTGTGATCAAACTTATTATTTTCCATGTAAGTTGTCAAAACATGGTATGACTTGTTTGTCTTGAATCCTAACGGGCATTTCTTGTTGCGGTAACTCGAACACTTCCAAAAAATACTTTTTGCCGATCTTCTGGTTATGTAGAAAGAATAACCATTTAAAACAGCTTGCATTTGGCCTCGTGTGTTGGGCAGGAATCGGAGAACTGCAAACAGAACCAGTTTCCCCTGGTTAAAAAAAAAAAAAAACTTGGCTAAAAATAATAAATAAAAAATAAAGAAATCTCCAGACTAACACATCAACTGTGTGGCCCTAAACTAAGCAGAGCTTGTACTTTAGGTACTACACAGTGGACTAGGGAAGAACCTAGTTACACCTAGACACGAGCCAATTTCGAAAAACCATTTGACGAAATTGGCCCGACCCGGGGATCGAACCCGGAACCTTCCGTTTAGCAGTCCGGTACATATACCGCTGAGGTCGTCAGAATGATGACAACATTAGATATTTTTATTTAAAGCTGACTTGAAAATTATTCATCATAGGTTTGTAACGCTTGGTGACTGTCAATATACTGCAATTGTTGCTTTAGAGGAAAAGTGGGTAGCAGATAGACCGAGAGGAAAAATGCACGCAGAAAAACTTTTGATTGCTGCTAAAAAATATATAAAGAGGTAAATCTAAGTTGTTTTGCAGATAAGGATAATAACAATTTGATTGTAGGGTATCAATAATCTAAATATTTTGATTTTAGAAATTGCATCAACAGATAGGTATCAATATCATAACCCTTATAACGTCCATGTCATCATACAGTTCAGGTATAGTATGCTTTCAATTAATTGAAATGCATAGAATAAATTGTCTCTGGATTTTTATAATAGGTTCTTATATTCGTCTATTTATAATTCATTATTCAACTTTTTTGATGATGTGTTGTTGGGATTAAGCAGTATGTAAATAGTCTAAAAGTTAAGATATTAAGACAAAAATTTTGCAGCTATTCTTGCGTTTATCATAAAAATTGGTACTGCAGTACTGTAAGTGCAGTATATTAAAATTGTAAACCACTAAGGCATTTTTTTTTGTTCTTTTATGTAAGGGTTTTTATTTTTTCTAAATACTCTATAATGGTATAATATAAAACTTCTTAAAAACCTACTAAAATCATGCTATTTAAACTGTTATATTAGTGACGGGGTCTACTTTTCCCGGTCTTTACTTAACCTTTTCCGTTTATTTTATAACTGAGTACTAACTAAAAGGTACCATTACGAATATACCCGAAAATCTGAAAAAATCCTTATTAGTAAATAAATTAGAAGTATTAAATTGCATTAGGAATATAAATAAATAAAAAGTCAGTGCAGTCCTAGGTTAGTGTCCAACTAAAGTGACCATTAATTTAACCAAAATTAAATCTTATTTTATACCGGGTGTCCAGGAAACAATGGATAAGCTCTGAAGGGCTAATAGTAGAACTAAAGGCAAGCCTAAAAAATAATTGATAAAAAGTATAACCCTTACACTGATAGAAATATGGCGCTTTAAAAAAAAACTTCATATTTTTTTGACTGTGTTCATATTTTTACTCGTAACGAGGTCAAATCACTTAATAACATCATTATTTCTGTGCTAAAATAATTAAAATTAACCGCATCAGTGAATAACTATCAAATAAAATAGCTAACTAAAGTATTTTTCTCAAAAAATAGTGTTAAACTTTTGATTTGTGTAAAATTTCTGAAGAAATATTTTTGATGCGCAACTTTGAACAGCTCTGGTGTAAAAAAATTATATTAAAGTAACAGTGACCAATGATTTCAAAATATTCCTGGTTTAATAACGTTTTTAAAAAGATGTAAAATGTCGTTATTGTAATGAAAAAAGATTGAACTAATGGTATTAGTGTGTAAAATGGGATAATTATTTAGATCTGGCAAAATTAAAAAAATACAATAAAACTAAAGAAATATGATTTTCAATTGACATTAATTGCAAACCCATTGGAATAATTTAGAGTAACTGTTCAAATTGTCTGTCCCCATCCTGATGCAGACCCTGCATCTACGAATAAAGGATCTTCAAAGAAATCAACTTAACAGGAGAAAGTGATCCAAATTTTCTTCATAATGACTTACCCAATTTATTGATAGACGTGTCCGAAGAGCTTCGCGACACATATTGGCTTCAAAATGAAGGCTGTCTAGCACACTATGCTGTTGCATTATGTGCATACTTGACGCAACCTACCCTAACAGGTAGGTAGGCCACCTAAACCTAAACGCTTTAGACTTTTTACTGGGGGTATTTCAAGGAAGAGTTTAACCGGCAACCAGTAACTTCATTAGAAGATCTACGAGCTCGTGTTCAGGCCGCTGCAATCAATGATCGACGACACGCGCGATTTTTTTGAAGATCCTTTATTCGTAGTTGTAGGGCCTGCATCAGGATGGGGACAGACAATTTGAACAGTTGCTCTCAATTATTCTAATGTTTTTGCAATTAATATCAGTTGAAAATCATATTTCTTTAGTTTTATTGTATTTTTATAATTTTGCTAGATCTAAATAATTATCCCATTTTACACACTAATACCATTAGTTCAATCTTTTTTCATTACAATAACGACATATTACATCTTTTTAAAAACGTTATTAAACCAGGAATATTTTGAAATCATTGGTCACTGTTACTTTCATATAATTTTTTTACACCAGAGCTGTTCAAAGTTGCGCATCAAAAATATTTCTTCAGAAATTTTACACAAATCAAAAGTTTAACATTATTTTTTGAGAAAAATACTTTAGTTAGCTATTTTATTTGATAGTTATTCACTGATGCGGTTAATATTAATTATTTTAGCACAGAAATAATGATGTTATTAAATGATTTGACCTCGTTACGAGTAAAAATATGAACACAGTCAAAAAAATATGAAGTTTTTTTTTAAAGCGCCATATTTCTAGCAGTGTTAGGGTTATACTTTTTATCAATTATTTTTTAGGCTTGCCTTTAGTTCTACTATTAGCCCTTCAGAGCTTATCCATTGTTTCCTGGACACCCTGTATATGCTACTGTCATAAATTAAGACAGGGTATACAAATAACACTTTGTTTTAAGCTAACGCGCGTTGTACACATTGTTTTTACACTATCCGGGGCAAAGAGGTGCGTTACCTTTTTGCTTTAAAATTACCGCGCGAAATCCCGGATAGTGTAAAAACAAATAACACTTTAGTTTAAAATCACATTTATATTTAAATGATAAAACCATTGCGCACAATAAATTAAGGTTTCGGATGGCTATGGTCGCCACAAAAGACTTTTAACAATTTAAAATTTCTGTCAGTACCAATACGAGCTTTACATCTCTTAGATTCTAGACTGGAGCAAACCCAGTGAACCTTTTTTGATGAAAAACTTTTTTTTCTGCACACTTGTATCATAATATTCTATTTTTTATCAAGCAATTATTGTGACTTGTCGATAAGAGATATTACAGATCTAATCAAGATATAGTTATGTTCTCCATACCTACCTTCATAGTACTTATGTTTATAATTAGTGTATTCAAAATAAGCCGGAATTCTCTGTCCTTCGATGGGTTCGGTTTGATCTTGTTACACCACCTCCGAGTATTATTCAATATTCAAATTGTATAGAATTCACACTTCTACAGTTTTTTTGATACTACCTTAATACCTACTAGGTTCGTCACCCGATTTCAGCCACGATATATTGCGTTACTTCCATCGAGTACGTACAAATATTATAAACACGCACAAAGTACTTAATTTAAAAAGCATTTACAATTTAATCATAAGGCCATTACGCACAATAAATTTAGGTTTCGGATGACCATGTTCGGCACAAACAACTTTTAAATCTTTAAATTGCCTGTTAGTACCAATACGTGCTTTACATTTCTTAGACTCAAAACTGGAGCAAACCCACTGGATTTTTTTCGCAGAAGAATTATATTTTCTAAAACTGTAACCATCCAGAACACCAATTTCTTGACCTCTATCGGTTTTATATACTAGAAAACCTGTAACAAGTAAACAGCTTTTAGAAACGGGGTAGGTACCACGGAATTATTAAATTATATTAGTTAGTTGTATGCCTTGATTTTGTATGTTTGGTGCTGGAAAGAGTGCAGATTTTTTTCCGCCGGCTTTTTCTCTCAGCCAACTGATTGATAAGCTGATGATCGATATATATTGACTTTCATCGAATGTAATGAAAATACTTAATAATGGAATAAACTAATTTTATTTATTCATTTATTTAGACGATATGTTTAGTAAAGGAGTGAGTGCGGAGATGACGACTGATAGAGGTAAATAGAAATGGAAGGAAGTAACATGTTGCGCCGACCGACTACACTCGAAGTAGAATAAGAACAGTAATAAGGGCAGTATAAAGATGATGAAATAAATACTTGATCAAGTTTTAAACACAATCCCATCTCGTATAATAAACGTTGGTGGCGGGTGGTTGTGAATGTCTGCTTGTGTCCATTTCTTTAAATTATTACTTTTATCCGTTGTGACTCGCGCTTTACATTTCTTCGATAGATTTTTAGAACAACACCATAATATTGAGTATTTCGAAACGGTATTTCTTCCGAAACTGTACCCTTTGAAAATTGCAACGTCTTGATCTCTTGTGTTTTTGTAAACCTGGAATTCTGAGAAAAAAGTCCTTGTTAGAAAAAGTTATAAGTGGGAATACTAAAACATAACTAAATAACGTTACTTGTTATTGTCTTAATAACCAAAATAAAATTGGGTAAGTAAATTTTGTTTCTCAATGGGTATATAAAAAAACCGGTCAAGTGCGAGTCGGACTCGCGCACCGAGGGTTCCGTACAAACCTGCAAAAACTACTTAAAATTTTAAGCTTTTCGGAATTTTTCTGTTACCTGTGCTGTAAGCTATTGCTTCTTACCAAATTTCGAGATTATATGTCAACGGGAAGTGGTCTTTAGGTTTTAATTCCCGTGCGTGTAGTTGCGAGTTTCAAAATATGCGGTATCAATGGTTGTACTTTTGCGTTTTGCGTTTTTGCGTTGACTTAGTTTTTTTTTTTTTTTCACGGGTTAAAGGCAATTAGATCTAAGTATTTGATATGATTTTCAACTTGATAGCTCTACGCGTTCATGAGGAAAAAAGTAATAAGTTTATATTTATTAAAAAATATATATTTTGTAATGTAACTAAAAATGTAAGGTTTTCGGAATTTTTCCTTTATGTGTGCTATAAAACATTGCCAAATTTCAAGATTCTTGGTCGACTGGAAGTACCCTTTAGGTTTTGATTCCCTTGCGAGTACTTGCGAGTTTCAAAATATGCAGCTTAAATTGCTGTTTCTTTTGATTGCGTTGACATAGAAGTTTGATTTTGTTACAGCTTAAAGGTATTATAGACCTGAGTATTTGGTATGAATTTCAATTTAATACCTCTACGCGTTTATGAGGAAATGGGTAGTAAGGTTAAAATTATTAAAAAAAATATATTATGTGATGTAACTAAAAATTTATGGTTTTCGTAATTTTTCCTTTATCTATGCTATAAGACGTTGCTTCGTACCAAATTTCAAGATTCTGAGTTCACGGGAAGCACCCTGTAGGTTTTGATTCCCTTGCAAGTGTCGAAAATTTGCGGCATAAACGGCTGTATCTTTTGATTGCGTTGGCTTAGAAGTTTGATTTTTTCACAGCTTCAAGGGACAGTAGACCTGAGTAATTGATATAAATTTCAGCTTCATACCTCCACGCGTTCCTGAGAAAAAGGGTCTTGACAGACGGACGGACAACAAAGTGATCCTATAAGGGTTCCGTTTTTTTTCCTTTTGAGGTACGGAACCCTAAAAATAAGGAATCTATGTGTGAAACAAACACTTTGAAAGCCATCGTTGAAATTAACCAGATAAGGTGTCGGATCCGTTCTACGTAGTCTTTGTCGGCACAAACAACCTTCATTAATTTCCTTTTTTGTCTTATATTCAACATTATATCAAATCTCTTTTGACTTTTACCGTCTAGAACCCTCATATTATTTAGGAATATATTATACGAGTAAAAGAAAAATATATATTCTTAGTTTGTTAACCCACGCATGCATAGTAGTATCTCATTTCTTCGACCACCTCTGTGGCATAACCATAGGTACAGGACCGTCAAGGCAAAATCCATTCGTAAAGGTGGAATTTACAGTGGCGACAAGCATTCAAGTGCGCGAACCGAACGTAAATTTATGTTCAGGTCTTTTGAAATGGTTTGTGTTAATATAAAAAAAACGAGCCCTTAAATTCATCACTTATTTAATGAATAATAAATGAACACAAAAATAATATGATATACTGAATAACAGTGAAATGGTTCAGGTTTTTAGCCTATGAAACAAAGCAAAAGACGAAATTAGAGCTCACTTTCGGACTTTTCCATCGAAGAAATTAAATCAAATAGTGTTTTGGATCCAAAAAACTTATAGCAGATGTATATTAGAACTTATAACAAATAGTAATTTTGAACAAAAAAACTTGTTTTTAAGTAGATTTCAAATAATAAAAATAACTAAAATGAATGTGGACTTTATCAAGTTGGACGAAATTTTTTGCTCAAATTTTAATATAAATACCATTACGTATAACAAACTTTGATGGGGGATGGTTGTGTTCTGTTTCCATCAATTTCTTTAGTTTATGTCTTTTATCAGTTGTAAAACGCGCACTACATTTCTTTGCCTTATTGGAGCAGAACCATAAAATTGTGTGTGCTGATGCACTGTGCTTCCCAAAACTGTATCCATTTAAAAGTCCAATGTCCCGACCTCTTAGGTTTTTATATATGCTGAAATCTATAAAAAAATATTAGTAAGTATTTAAATAATGATGAATATGAATAATGATTTTAAAAAAAACATTGATCGTCTGTAGGTTTATATTATTAAGAAAAACCTTTTATTTATTTCGGAGTATATTTTTATAACAAGTCTGGAAATAAGCATTACTACACAACATTACAATCGTCACTTAGAAAATGTTTGTCTTACTCACATACCGTGTGATACGGAAATACTTGTCTTTACTTGATCTAAAAAAGGCCTAAAACACTATATTGAACCTTAAATAGTTAACTCGAGATAATACATTTGTACAATGGTGAGGTTTAAAGTTTGAATACATTCCTTAGATTTAATTAATAACATTCCTTACAGAAAACTACTTCTTAGGACAGGAATTTACAAAGTAAAACAAACTGAACTAATGCAAATCACATATTTTTATGAATGTTAGATAGTTAAGAGGCTTGGCCATCCTACTCTTTATTTAATTACATGTCTAGATTTAACAAAATTACTTTGCTACAGGCATTCTATTTGTCAGAAAATCTTTGTTTTTGTTGCACGTTGAATATAAAGATTTAACATGTATGAAATGGCAATGAAAACATACTTCTTTTCAGTCGGATAACATTTACCCTACAACTGAAAAATCAGCCCTAAGAGCCAATACGCACTGTCGACTTGTCGCCGGCGACTCAGTCGCCGGCAACTGTGACTTTCTTTAGTTTAGACTCATTTAATGAATGTTTACGCACTCGGTCGCCGGTTGCGGCCTACGTTTCGGTCGTCGAGAGACTGAGTCGCCGGCGACAAGTCGACAGTGCGTATTGGCTCTAAGAGGGTAAGAAGTAAGTTAACTGTAAAAAAAGCAAATTTCATTAAATTTTAACCACATTACCGTTACGCGCAATATATTTAAGTGGCGGGTGGCTATGTGCAACAAACATGGCATCTTTTAATTTGAAATCTTTATCAGTACGAAGACGAACTTTGCAATTCTTAGTTGAGCAAAGCCAATGGACTGTGCTTAACGAGGAGCAATTTTTCCCGAAAAAGTAACCTTTGTGAACCAGGATATCTTGACCTCTAATGTTTTTGTATACCCGAAAATCTATAAAAAGAAAGGGATTTTATGAAATCAGCTAAGCATGTAATCAGTTGATTAAAGTACATACAGTCCTTTGAAATAAATCATTTGTATGTGCAACATTCCTTTATTTATCACCTTGATTTTAAGCCATATCAACAAGACTTTCTGAGCCAACACTCGTAATGTAAGTAAATCTATAATTATGATTGTTAAAGTTAAATCTAGATTCGTCCGTGTTTATGACATTTCGGTTCCTAATTGACATTTGTCATCAGAGGTGCAAGTCTGTAACTTCAAATATTAACTAAATTAAGTCAAGTCGAAGTTTTAAAGATAGCTTTATTTGTTCAAAGTTTGTTAACATTACAATTTATGTTTTAATAATACATTCAATAATTTATCCTTTACAAAAAAACATAATCGAATGCCAGTTTATTTAAAAACTAACTACCAATTTACATGTCAGACAATCGTGAATAGTCAGGAGATCGTACATTTTTAACTTAAGATATTATTACGTTGATTTGTACCATCTTATTATAACTTTATTACATAGATAGTACCTACAATATTACTTTTGCATTTAAAAAACTAAATTTGTTAAAAAAGCGTTTTCTACAGTTTTATATAAACACCATTACGCACTATATACGCCGGGGGTGGGTGGTTATGCTCAACACTCTTTAATTTAGTTAATTTAAAATTCCTGTCAGTATGTAGACGAGCTTTGCATTTACTAGATCTGTTGGAACAAAGCCAACGGGTGATCCGTACTGAAACACCATTTTTCCCGTAACAGTAACCTCTGTAAATCCCAACATCCTGTTTTTTTATGTTTTGGTATACCTGAAAATCTAAAAAGAGAATTTTAGGAAATTTCAATATATAATTAGTTGATTGGAATGCATACTGAACTTAAAAAAATAAATCATGCATACCGACGTGTAATCATAATTACATAGTACAAATCCAAGTCGCTAATTCTGTCTGTTTGTATGTTTGGCCTCTAACTCCTCCTAAAGTACGTAACGGATTTAAATGCTGTTCTCTCCATATTTTAGGGTATTTATTCATTTAAATTTGTAAATAAATAACGTTTAGAAAAACATTTTAAAGTTGGCATAAATGCAAGGTTGAAACATTGAGTACCTACAATTTTCATTCCTATCCTGGTTGAGAAGGCATTTTTGACAGCCTTTTTGACTGTGCACCTTATGTAAAGTTTAGCAGTGCTTACATTAATTTCAGTTAAAATTTTCTGTTAAAAATAACTGCGTCCGTGTTTATATCATTACGTTACCGATTGAACATTTGTCATCAGAGGTGCAAGTTTCAGCGTGCCACGAGTAACGTGCATGTGGCATGCCGGTACTTCTTGAAGTGCCAATTTTAACGAATATTGCAAATCATCATGCCTAGTGGCTTTGTTTTATAGTAAACACTTAATACCTTGCTCTGTCTTATATCACATCACACTGATAGTTTACCTTTAGTCTTTTGATGTAGAAGAACTCTTAAAATGCTGAGTATTATTCTTGTTTCTTAAATTTTCTGAATCAGTATTATTAATTTATTCTTAAAAATATATTTTTGTTATTAGTCAAACCATGATTTTTGATCAACGCAATATATTTTTCCACAATAAAAACGCTACGACACTGCATGAAATACATGTGCTACGAAAATAGTTACTTTAAACAGAACTTCTCACTTCTAATATGTAAAATACGGTGTGTAAAAAGACTGCTTCTTAAAACGAAAACTGGGCATTGCTCTTCAAGGTTACGTTAAGGTTACTGGTTACGACAAGAGCAAAAAAAAAAATTTGTATGACTAACCAAAAAAAATTACATAATCGTAAAAAAATGCAAAAATACAATCCTTTTTTGCGGTGACTTTAAAATAAATAGTGATTTAATTTAACTTGCTATGTAAATCGTTGGACCTGAACCATCAACTGATGTATGAGCATTGACCTCAAACGGCGAATACCGCTTTTTTGGGTATTTTTTCAGTGAATTAGCTTTTATTGAGGCTAAAGAATACATGGTTTCAGGCTCCGGAAATAGCCTTTTTACTTTTACACTCAGCATAAGTCTACGGTACCATATCGGACTCTAAACAGTAAACTCAATTTGTTAAAAAGACTTTGTTTTTACAATCTAAGAAAATTACCATTGCGTATAATATACCTAGGAGGCGGGTGGTTATGCTCGGCACTCGTCACTTTTGTTAATTCAAAATTCATATCAGTTTGAAGACGAGCTTTACATTTATTAGATTTATTATTGGAGCAAATCCAATATATTGTATTTGTCGAAACACGATTTTTCCCGAAACAGTAACCCCCGTGGATTCCAACGTCCTGACCTCTTCCGTTTTTATAAACCTGGAAATCTGAAAAAGAAAGCGAGTTTTCCTTAACTTGAGTTAAATATAGGTATAAATGTATGATTTTTTTTATAGTTCAGTATGCATTTCAATCAACTAATTATACCGTATAATTAGTTGATTAAAATTCATACTGAACTATAAAAAAAATCATGCATACTCACGTGTCATATTCATATAATTAAACCTGAAACATTGAGCAGAATTTTCATTTTCGTCCTGGTTTTTGAAAGGCAAATGCATTTTTGTCAGGCTTTTTGGCTGTGCACCTTATGTAAAGTATAACAATGCCTATTTTTATTTCAGATTTTAGTTAAAGTTGAAACCTGGCTGTGTTCGTGTTTATGAAATTTCGGTATACTTACTAAACATTTGACATCAGAGGTGCCAATCGTTAAATTTCAACTTAACCACGTGCATGCCCGTAGTTCTTTAAGTGCCAATTTGTAAGAACTTAGCAAAACGTCTCACAAATTGGCCCAGCGGGTTTGTTTGCAAGTAAAAGACTTGGGACCCCGCTCTGCCTCACAAGACACTTAACTTTTGTCTTTTGTAGTAAATAGAACTCCTAAGATGCTGAATCGTTATAATTTCTTTTTTCTTAAAAATCGAGGAAACATATTTTTGATATCAGTCAAACCATGTTTTTTGATAAACATATTTTCATAAACAATTGGAATAGAAACGCTACTTCACTGCATTACCTTTGAGCGCTACGAAACTAGTCAGTTTAAACAGTATCAAATCCCTACTAATATTATAAATGCGAAAGTAACTCTGTCTGTCTGTCTGTCTGTTACGCTTTCACGCCTAAACCAATGAACCGATTCTGATGAAATTTGGTATGAAGAAAGAACTGAACTTGGGAAAGGACATAGGGTACTTTTTACCGCGGGAAAACTTCTCTTTCCCACGGGAAACCGACTTCCACGCGAACGGAGTCGCGGGCGGCCACTAGTATAAAATATAAGTCTACGGTACCATATGGGGCTCTTAACTGTATCCTCAATTTTTTTTAAACCTAAACTCAATTAACTTAAGTTAATGTTTCTAAAATAACTTTGTTCAAAGATTCTCTCCTTTACTGTTTTAGTTCTTAAAAAAGGAATAAGTAAAATAACATCAAATGCAAGTTTATTCAAAAAGAAACTACCAACTTACATGTCTATCCTTAATTTAACAGATTTCATTTTCAAATTTGTTAAAAATGCTTATATCTTTTACAGTTTAATATAATTACCATTGTGTACAATAAACCTAGGAGGCGGGTGATAATGATTAGCATTCATGACTTTTGTTAATACAAAATTTATATCAGTACGAAGACGAGCTTTGCATTTATTAGATTTATTATTGGAGCAAATCCAATAGACTTTATTCACCGAAACACAGTTTTTCCCGAAACAGTAACCCCTGTATATGCCGACATCCTGACCTCTTCCGTTTTTATAAACTTGGAAATCTAAAAAAATAATGCGATTTTAGATTTCAGTAAAGAACATATTTGTTTGATAAAACAAAATATACAGGGTGATTGGCCAATCACCCTATATAATCGAGAAAAATAACGCTACTTCACCTTATTACTTAAGTAAGTAAAATAAAAATAGTAACTAAAAAGAAAATAGTAACTTAAAGTTGAACAATAAATAAGTCGAGACTGTACCATATCGAAATTTTATTAGTCAAGTCAATTAACACGATGCAATATAATTAGCTGAATAAAGTAGACACAAAGCATACATTTTATAAGAACATGAATTTACCGACATAGCTTGTATTATATAACTAGCGACCCGCCCACGCTTCGCAATGGTGTAGTTTGGGGGACTTGTTCACGATACAAAGAATTTTGGCTTACTTTAAATAACTTTTTCTGAATGTTCTTTGTTTACAAATTTAAATGAAAAAATTACCTAAAGGATGGTGAAAACCGCATTAAAATCCCTCAACTGGTTTAGGAGGAGTTAGCGGTCAAATGCACGTGGACAAACAGACAGAATTAGCGACTTAGCGAATTTATACTATGTAATAATTAGAGATGGGCCGAGTAACACTTTTGCCGAGTACCGAGTACCGAGTATTACTCGGTTCAATTTATTTATTACTAAGTACTCGGCCGAGTAACTCGGTTCTATCAAATTCCCAATTTCGCGCGCGTAAACAAGTACAAACGAACGCAAGTATATTTAGAAGAAAATTTGTTGGCAAATGGTGGACAGGGCACCAAACAAGGCATCATAATTTACATTTATTAAATTTTATATATTCATTATTTTTATTACTGTTCCTTTAATTTTGTCTCACTAGTACTCATGCATTAGCATAATTTTGATTCTATTACTTGAGGATGTCAAAGATTTCCTCAATCAGTACGTTTTGATTAACACTGTTGTTTCAATTATATCTCCCTAAATATATTGCTTTCTTTAAACAAAGTATATTACTTTTTTGGTACTCGATACTCGGCATTAGTATACCGAGTTACTCGGCCGAGTACCGAGTACCAAAAAACCTGCCGAGTACGCCGAGTACCGAGTATAAACCGAGTACCTACTCGGCCCATCTCTAGTAATAATTATGATAGTTAGTGATGTTAGTTAATGATGTTAGCATATATTTGTAAAGCTTAATTTGTTTATTTTATAAATTTAAAATTAATTTTTTACAGTCTTACATAATATCCATTACGCACAACGAACTCAGGAGGGGGGTGGCTGTGTTCAGCATGAAAAACTTTAACTATTTTAAAATTTCTGTCCGTGCAAAGACGAGCTTTACATCTCTTAGATGATCTGTTGGAGCAAATCCACTGGATAGAATTAGATGTAGTACCGTTTTTCCCAAAACTGTAGCCTCCCAAAAGTCCAATTTCTTTATTTTTATCTTTCAAGTAAACCTGGAAATCTATAAAAATAAAACCGATATTAGAAAAGAAACGAGTTAAATATATAAATTAGCTAAATAAAGTACAGACAGAACTTTGAAATAAAACATTTTTCATTCGTATTTAAAGATTTTAAATAACTTACAAGTTTCAAAGCTATCATGGTTTTTATTATCCCGTTCAAAAAGTTGTTTAAATAACATTATATTACAAAATTTAGTGTAGCAATTAATTTGTTAAAAAGGCAATTTTTATTTCAGTTTTACATAAAAACCATCCCGCACAATGAACTCAGTAGGTCTATTCTGTAAAACGAAACGTATGCACTTGCCTTCGTTTCGGGCCCGAAACTGACATTGGCTATTCTATTTGGCTTGCATATCGTTTAACGTATTTGTAATCCGAAAGTCAACGAAATAATAAGGGTTTTGACTTAAATTTCTATTCTTTACGTCAAAAACCTTATGATTGATGAAACGATACGAAAGCCAATAGAATAGCAAATGTCCGTTACGGGCCCGAAACGAAAGCAAAGTGCTCACGTTTCGTTTTACAGAATAGACGTACTGAAGGCGGGTGACTATGCTCTGTACACGTCACTTTTGTCACTTTAAAATTTCTGTCGGTACAAAAACGAGCTTTACATTTCCTAGATACTCTACTGGAGCAAATCCACTGAATCGTTTTTAATTTTGGTGAATTCCTTTTTTTTCCAAAACTGTAACCTCCCAAAAGACCAATTTGTTTTTTTCTGTCGTTCAGACACAAACGAAAACCTGGACCAGAACACCGACATTAGAAACGAAAATAAAAAATAAACTGTACCATTAAATAAAACATTTTGCACACAAGTTTCATTTCTTTATTAAAACCAAAAACTTAAAGTGGAATTTACTAACTAATCTTGGCTGCAGAGACATACCTTTGGCCAGTGCGTCTTTTTAACGAATTAAGTTTTTAAAATGCAAATAGCTTTCCATGTAATGCACGAAGCTAGATTTAACGTTAATAATTGTAAAAAAATGATTTTGATACTGTAGAGAGACAGAAGGGTGCGTACATCTTATGTGAAGTACAATATAACATTGTTAAGCATAGCCATTTGAAATTAAAAAACTTCATTCGTTAAAAAGACACAGTCCAAGTGCCGATATTTTTTATCTTGAGGACACGACAGTACTATTTAGTTGTCCATATCTGATAAAACAATTAAGCCAAGGTATGTGTACAACTACAAGGAAGAAGCGACAAACGAAATAAATTGTACTTTGTGAAACGAACTACACTCACTCATAGTATAGGTTACTACTTAGACATTTACAAAAATATAAATTATATTTAAAAAAACCCTCTAAAATCTTACAATACAACCATCACGCACAATATATTGAAATGGCGGGTGGCAATGTTCGGTACACACTACTTTAGTTAATTTTAAATGTCTGTCAGTACGAAGACGCGCTTTACATTTTTTGGATATGTAATTTGAGCAAACCCAGTGGATTGTGTTCATCGTAATACTTTTTTTTCCAAAACAGTAACCTCTGAATACCCCAATTTCTTGACCTCTTTGATTCTGATATATCTGAAAATCTATAAATGAAAAACAATATTAGTAAATGAGATTAATTGCTTAATATACTTAATTTGTAAAAAAATCTATATTGTTGTCCCCTAAGATTTAGGGAACATTTGTGGAAAGGGGCAGTAATCTGTTAGATGACCATAGTCGTGTGGTTGACTGATGAGAAAAACTACAGGACATCGACAACAACGACAAGTATTAAAACTCTTGCGACTAAGACAAATTTAACATATTCCACTTAGTCGCAAGAGTTTTTATACTTGTTGGTCGTACGTTTATTTAATTAAGGGATTTGATCCCTTTTCTTTGTGTTTCAGGAAATTTAATTTTAGATTTGAACACTTGCCTCAAAATATGACATCATTTGTTAGATACCAGACCGATAGCTAAGGTACTTTTAGAAATAAAAGATAACTAAGATTCTTTATTGTATTAACTTTATCAAACTAAGACGTAATTATTCTTAACAGCGTTTGGCGATTAAACAGTATTTGCTAAACCATTGTTATACTATTATTTCTTTATATTTTCAAATTCCTCTACAAAATCAATATTTGGTGGATAATGTTCATGAGTTTTGCTGCTATGTTTTGTGATGTTATATTCTTTATCTGTACTGAAGCGCACGCGACAATTTATCGAAGAATGTTTTGAGCATCTCCAATTTATTACGTTTTTTGACTCTTTGTTTTTACTAAATGTGTATCCTTTGTAAATGCCAATTAATTGATTCCTTTTGTTTACGTAAACCTTTAATCCTGTCAAAAAAGTGTAAATTGAATCCCAATTTAAAGGGCAGGTATACATAGTCAGTCTGATTTACAGCCGTTTTATTTATAAATAATATTGTATGTACCAACCTACATATACACAATAACCTATAAAGCGAACTAAGCCAGGTCAAGCAAACTGCAATTCATCTACTCTACATTTACTTATTTATTATTTAATAAATCTACAGTAAGTCTTTCTACACAATCTACCTCAATCAGTGGTTTATTTCCGATCTCCGCCAACACCTACCAACTACATACCTAATAAGGATTACGTAAGTAGGAACCTCTACACTATAAACACAAACAATTAGGAAACTAAATGGAAGGATGTTACTGAGGTACCCAGGAGGCATCCGTCACCTAGTATTTTATAACTAATATGATATTTTGGATTAAAATTCGTTTGAAAAAAATGGTCCTTATTTTAGAAAAAGAAAAAAATCTACCATAAAACAAAAGATTAAACTGAATTCTGTATTTTTCACTCAAAGGTAACATTTGGACTTCAAAACTGGGGTATTTATAAAAAAACCTTAAATATTGCATTACTTATATTAAAAATGGACTTACGGCCGAAACCAATATTAAAACCTTGGTAATTGGAAAGTTTAGTTTTGTTTTTAGTGACGTGTTTCTGTCATTTCCATATCAACAGCTATCTACCATAGTTTATTGCGACGCAAAAACATGGATAATGGTTACCATAGTTACACAAATAACAAGGCGTCAAGTGTTAGTAGAATATTGGTTTCGACCGTTAATCGTATAAACTTCTTACACTTGTTAGTCTTTCGTGTCGTTTGTTTAATTAAGGGAGTTGATCCCTTGTCTTGGTGTTTCAGGAAATTTAACTTTAGACTTGAGCACTTGCCTCATGGTATGTATTATGGTTACATACCAGAATAACTAAGGTAAGTCCAGAAATAAAAGAGAATTTTGAGCTTTTTTGTATTAACTTCATCCACACTTATTTTTAACAGTGTTTTGCGATCAAACAGTATTTGCAAGGTATACCATTGTTATACTAATTATTTCTTAATATGTTCATATTCCTTTACAAAGTCAATATTCGGTGGATAATGTGCATGTGTTTTGTTGCTATGTTTTGTGATGTTATATTCTCTATCTGTACTGATGCGCACGCGACAATTCTTCGAAGTATGTTTTGAGCATCTCCAATGTATTACGTTGAGTGACTCGTTGTTTTTCCCAAATGTGTAGCCTTTGTAAATGCCAATTAATTGATTCCTTTCGTTTTGGTAAACCTTGAAACCTGTGAAAAAGTGTAAATTAAATCTCAATTTCATTGGTATTCATAGTTAGCTAAATTTGAAGGCGTTTTATTAATAAACAGCTAGTGGCCGCCCGCGACTCCTTTCGCTAGGAAGTCGGTTTCCCGTGGGAATGAGAAGTTTCCCGAGGTAAAAAGTACCCTATGTGTTATTCTAATGTATAACCTATATTACTGTAAAGTTTCACCCAAATCAGTCTGGTAGTTTTTACGTGAAAGAGTAACAAACATCCATACATCCATCCATACTAACAAACTTTCACATTTATAATAATTAGTAGGGTAGTACGATATAAACACAATCAATAGGCAACTAACTTTACCTAGTATTTTAATTGTTATTCTTTTTAAATGGAATTTAATTTAGAATTATATATTTTTTGTAGTATTTATTTGTTTCTATTTTATACCGATTTTTTTAATTAAAATACACTTTCATTGCCTTTCTATTTATACTATATCATCTTAGAACAATAATAACGTAGGAAGCTTAGTAATTGTATCTAGTTTCGTATGAAATGTTTTCAATTATGTAACTTATAATCATTGACAAAGATTTTGGTACTAACATTGACTAGCAGCACATGTGTGACAAATAAAAAAACTAAACAAATATATAAATTAAAAATGTCAAGACACGTACATTAACATGTAATAAAATTAGAAACGTTAGCCATATGTACATTCAATTATCAAATAAACAATAACTAAATGTAAAAATGACTAAGTAAAAATGACACAGTAGTGCAGTGTGCACACAAAGAAATATTACAAGCAAATTTAACTACAATTCAATGGTTATGACTATTTTTAATGGAAACAACATCATTATGCATGGTTAGAATTGAGCAGCGACATCCAGAGGTTTTTCTACTGCACTGCCAGTACCCGCGGGTACCTTTCGAGCTCCAATGGCGAGTGTACCTGTACTTGCCCACTATCATAGCAGGAGTACCCCCTCGCGTTTTCGTCATTATTACTGCAATCCAAAATGTGGTTTAAGATGTTGGGAGCAAAAAATGTATAGGGGAGACAACGCTAAAGTATGTAGTGTTAGCTATAAAACAAAAGTAATCGGTAACTGGACATCCCTAGCGTTCGATGGATATCACTGGTCGGCGTCATTGCCGGTTGGCGCGTATTTGGATTGATTCTGAAGGCGGCTACATGTTGTATTTTCTACTAATTTATATTTTATTAAAGATATGTTTAATCTAAAGGTCATTAAATATTGTTTCTGTTTAGTAAGGACGTCTCTATCTTCCATTTAATTTATATTATTGGTTTGTTTTTTTTTCAAAAAGTCAGTGAAAAGGGAAAAAAAGACATGCAATTTCGTCATTTTGGCGATTGAGAACAAAAAAAGATTCTTAAAAATAAAACTAACAAAATGTAATAAACTCAATTGTTTTATATATTTAGAAACGAAATACGGAAGACGTATAAATTTGTCTGTTAGACGTTATGTAGGGAAAAATCGCGACTGTCGGAATAAAAAAAGTTTTGTCAAGTTTCAGAATCTTTTATTCGTTATTTAATTTAAAGTGAGAGAATTAGGTCACCACCTCCTTCAATGATTATGACTTTCTTTTATAGTAGTAATTTCATCATTAATAGTAATTAAGGCGCATTTACACCTAGTCCGATTCCTCTTGCTGCACTGCCAGTAGCCTCTGGGTCCCTGGTAGCCAAGATGCCGGTAGAATTTGTATCTACCCATTTGTATTGCTTTAAGACCGCTGCGTGTTGAAATGAAGCTTACTGTAAAATATAAAAAGTAAAAAATTAAAATTAAATCTGGCCGAATTGCCTCCAGCTTTTTTCAAAGTCGGTTAAAAATAGAAAAGGGGTTGCATGGAATAAATAATAATCATTTTTTTTAATCATAACGTACATTCAACTTGAGTTTAATTTTATGTAGGTAATAAGTTTTCATATAACCTAACTATACACTATGTGTAACTTGTAATTTTTTTATATAAATATATTATTGGTTTATAGTTTTCAAAAAAATGTTAGTCAATTTTTTTTTTATTACATAAAGTTGTATTACATACTGTGTACTTCATGGAAATAGACAAAAACTTTTTTTATTAACAGAACGGGACGCAAGTTCCACTGACATATAAGTAACTCACGACTTGATCCTATAGAGTTACAATTCAATGATTATGATACTCCTTAATAGAAAGTATGACGTCATCAATAGTGATGATGGAGCATCGACAGCCAGTCTTCCTTCTGTTGCTGCATTGCCAATACCCTCTGGAGCCTTTGGAGTATTGATGTCGACTGAATCTGTACTTGCCCATTTGTATCGCCGGTGCACCTTGACGGGTCCGTGTAAATATTACTGGAATATAAAAAATATTTATATTAAAATAAAACTTGATACCTACTAAGGGCTAGAAATTGTAGTTTTCAATAAAGCCTCAATTTGTATTTATTAACTTGGGGTTCGAATATTCTTAATATTTTTTTTTATCTCCAGACTAACTCACCAATTATCCCTACTAATCCCTACTAATATTATAAATGTGAAAGTAACTCTGTCTGTCTGTCTGTTACGCTTTCACGCCTAAACCACTGAACCGATTTTTATGAAATTTGGTATGAAGAAAGAACTGAACTTGGGAAAGGACATAGGGTACTTTTTACCGCGGGAAAACTTCTCATTCCCACGGGAAATCGACTTTCACGCGAACGGAGTCGCGGGCGGCCACTAGTATTAAAATAAAACTTGATACTAAGGGCTAGAAATTGTAGTTTTCAATAAAGCCTCAATTTGTATTTAATTAACTTGGGGTTCGAATATTCTTAATAATTTTTTTTATCTCCAGACTAACTCACCAATTATCCCTACTAATATTATAAATGTGAAAGTAACTCTGTCTGTCTGTCTGTTACGCTTTCACGCCTAAACCACTGAACCAATTTTGATGAAATTTGGTATGAAGATAAAACTGAACTTTGGAAAGGACATAGGGTACTTTTTACCGCGGGAAAACTTCTCATTCCCACGGGAAACCGACTTCCACGCGAACGGAGTCGCGGGCGGCCACTAGTGTTAAATAAGGTAATTGTATGATACATTCTTTAGAATCTAAAAATAAAAATACATTCAGTGAAAAGCTAGTTTATAAAAAGAGACTCAAAACGAAAGTTCAATAAAAGTATCTATCATGGACACCAATAGTTAGGTTTATTAAATTCATTGATGCAATTAACATTTTAACACGCATTAAGTAAATAAAGTAATTTTGTAAACGCCTCTCTTATCATACTTATTAGAGTTAAAAAAAACACACCATAGTTAATAAAGCGGTTTTATGATATAATAATAAATAAATATGTTTAATTAATTTAAAAATATTATGTTATATGATGTGAAATTTATTTACAAAAATTAACTCTAAATTATTTTTACTGATGATTATGTTCATTTTTAGTTTTCAGAATACTATTCTGAAAGGTAATAACTTTGGCCAAACACTTGGGTTGCTTCACACACGCCCAGTACCTACACTCGCTCGCCGCTGCCGCCGGTACAGTATCGGAAGTTGAAACGATAATGTCCAACAAGCAGGATCGGGTTCCCTTTGTGATTCGTTGTGATTATGGCTGGAAAGAGGTTAGTTATTAGTTTTTATGGCGACAATGGTGGAAGGTAATCTTGCCAGAAATTCATTGATACTAGAGACTTTAATTTTTGGCCTCAATTACGATACCACCAATTATAATTCAAAGTAGAATACAACAAAAGATGAAATACCGAAACAGTGGCACCAACGACTGTTATAAAAATAAAAACGTTGGGGAAAGGAATGATAAGATGTCGCAAATAAAAAAAACGAAGTGAGCCTTATGCTTATAGCAGCAAAAATTTTATGAAAATTTTGTTATTATAGAAGCGAAATTGAAATTAAAGGAAAAAAAACAAAGGTAATTTTAAAATTGTATTACTTTACTCGCACTCAAACATATATTAAGAATAAGTTTTTAACTTAAACTCAAACTATTTATCACAATTAGAATGCCTCATTCAAAATCATAGGAGAGTTTCTCTTAACCCTTAATAAATTAAATTATGTTATAAGGAAAACTAAGTTAACAATCTCAATCAAATATTAAAAACAAAACCAAAAACTTCTGCACTTCAACAGCTTATTTTCCATTCCTCATTAAATCAATAACCCTGAACTTAAAACCGTAAAAAAAATCCAAACTTAAATCATCAACTAATTCTCAACATCTATAATACTATTTTCCGTCTTCACCATCACTGGTTTATGTATATGCTTATTCCTTAGCAGAACTATCTGATTGGTTTCATTGTTCAGCTTGACTTTAGCCCTGCATCCTTTGTTATGGTGTGTGGAACAATGCCAGGTGGTGTTCTTGGTGTTCTTGGGCTGGGACTTGAGACTGCCCATGCGACAGAAGCGGTGGTAGCCCACAAGGAGCAAGGGTCTGCCTCTACGGGATATAGTCATCAGGACAGGGTCACCTGATGATTTGGTAGCTTTCATTTTTGGATTATAAGGCGGGGTAGTGAGCTAATTATTCTACTGAACTACACTAAGGGTTACAGCTATTTCTAATTTGATATATTCAACATTTAAGGTTTTGGAAAATTGCTTGCACTTCTATTAACATAAATAACTACAGATTTTTATATAATAAGTAACCCTAATCAAGAAAATACAGGATGTTTGGAGGTTGAGTAGCCAAATGAAAATGGTGGATAGGTGAGGCTATTAGCTATTTATTTCCACTTATTAAATTGCATTTTAGTTCAAGTTTTAGAATTTATTAGATTTTTAAGATTTTCTTAAGAAAATCCCCGATTTTGTCATTAAAAGTCCAATTTAATTTTTATTTACTGTCGGAACCAAACAAAAATAAATTCAATTTAAAGCCTAATACTGTTTTATTCAGATGAAATCATAAATTAATACAAATCATCTCAAATAAAGTTACAATGGGTTCATAAACTTCGCGGAACCAGTGGGAAAAAAATGTTCAGTCAACTTTGCTATGAAAAAAAAAAAAAAATATGAGAGTTTCAAGATTTCATTTGCTTTTAAAAACTTCTACATTTAATACACATTATAAGGATATGCCACATGTAACATAAATAATTAGAAATAAATAGTAAGTTAATCCTCAAAGACGCCTGGTAAGGAAGGTACAAACCCGTTAAACTACGTATGTAGTTAAAAACTTTTGTCTCATTCTTACAAAACTATGCCTATTGTGTTATCTCATTCGACTCCCTCTTCACTTTTCTTGCCTCAAATAGAAGAGGATTCTACTATTTCACATGTTTAACTCCGCTCAGCGCAGATTCTCGGTGACCTACACTTTTCTACAGTCGGAGTAAAATGTTGCTTGAAAAAAGTCATGACCAACGGTAGCGTGGCCTTTGCGCATGCAAGAAAATCTCATTTTACAAGTTGCTGTTTTTTTTTAATTTGCTGGTGAAAGATGTCACTTGAAAATAAGCTATTATCTATCTGACTTTCGTCTGTCTAGTCATAGCCAACGGTAGCGTGGTCTTTTCGCATGCAAGCAAATATCATTTCACCAGCTGCAAGTCATGTAGAACCGGTTCACGGAGACTGAATCTAGGAGTTTCTTTTACTCCGCCCCTCACCACCCCAACCATCTGCTCTTTGCGACCCTCGCAAGAGGCGAACAATCACAATCGTCAAACGAACGTCTAACGTCAAAAGATTACCGTAAGAAACAATCTGCTTCCTCAGGCCCGCGCCCGCTGCCGCGCCGGCCCGGTGGACACGATAGTGGTAACAGCTTTATATCTTCCCTATAAATACACCGCTCCAAACTGCAGGTGCGGCATTCAACATCCGGTTTCCTCGACTATCAGATCCGACCCCCGTTGAGTTTCTTGCTGGGTCTTCTCAGAGAGAGGCCCCTAAGGGAAACAGTGTAGTGGAAATGATCGAGACGCCCTGAACTGAGGTCTGCATCCAACTAGGTGGCCTTAGTGGTCGCATAGTTCGGTGAAGCTATAAAGTTTTCATATGGGCCAACAACAATCTTCAGTCAGAAAATAAAAACATTTTTTTATACATGAGGTCGCAAACAAGATAAGTGTTGCCTAGTGACAAAATAGATAACCCAATAGGCATAGCTTTGTTAGAATGAGACCGAAATTTTTAACTACATACGTAGTTTAACGGGTTTGTACCTTCCTTACCAGGCGTCTTTGAGGACTAACTTACTATTTCTGTTGAGATTTCTAATTATTTATGTTACATGTAGCATATCATTATAAAGTGTATTAAATGTAGAAGTTATTAAAAGCAAATGAAATTTTCAAACTCTCATATTTTTATTTTTTTTTTCGTAGCAAAGTTGACTGAACATTTTTTTCCCACTGGTTCCGCGAAGTTTATGAACCCACTGTAACTTAATATGAGATTATTTGTGTTAATTTATGATTGCATCTGAATAAAACAGTATTAGGCTTTAAATTAAAACTATTTTCGTTTGGTTCCAACAGTAAATAAAAATTATAATGGACTTTTAATGACAAAATCGGGGATTTTCTTAAGAAAATCTTAAAAATCGAATAAATTCTAAAACTTAAACCAAAATGAAATTTAATAAGTGGAAGTAAATAGCTAATAACCTTACCTATCCACCATTTTCATTTGGCTACTCAACCTCCAAACACCCTGTATATTTTTAGAAATAGTAAGTTATATTGTTGTCTATTTTTAATCCAACATTTTCAATACATTTACCCAGTACTTAAATAAGTTAATTTAATCACTTTCCAACATCAATGATTATGGAAATTCCGAATCGTCACGAACTGATTCTCGAAAGTTTTGACAAATGCCCTACACCCTTTAGACACATGCGTCGAACATTGCCACCGAATTTTGCTCTGTCTTTGAGACTGCTTGCCAAACGTGTACCTTCCAATTTGAATCAAAGTGCGACCTCTTCTTGAATATGTGAATCGGGGATAGTCACCTGAAATATCAATATGTGATATCAATTTATTTTCCTATTTTTATTTATAACAAAAAAGTATACATAAGTTTACCCTATATCCTCCGAAGCCTTATTACACGGCTTGACTGGGGATCTTACAGTCTCAATTAACATTGTCTTCAATATGATCTCATCAATTATATTAATATTTTTTATATATCGGGTAACATATAGTATACAAATTGGGTATGTACTATATCAAGATTTATCTACACGGATTTCTTCGAAGAAACTCCTAATACCACTCATAAAAAAAATGACTTACAACTGAAAAGTAATAAGAATAAATAAACGTCATTGTAACAAGTTATGCATGTATTTTATTGACCCGAAACTCAAATCATTCGAATTATTACACATTTTTACAGCATTTGATGTAAAGCTTGGTAAAAGTCAGTCAGTTAAATTCTGTTTGACATAAAATCAGCATGTTTTCGTTGCACGTCAAATGTAAAAAATCACCATTCGAAAGCTACATTATCCACGAGTAACATAGGCCATATTTTATTTTGGAAAAAATAGGGTTCCGTAAGATATTGCCACGGGAAAAACCATTTAGTTGCGGGTGAAACCGCAGGGCGAAAAGCTATAATATGTAAAGATGAAACTATCATTAGAAACAAGAGTTGTAAAGTAATGGACAATCAGCCAAACTGAATAATCTACTGAAGTTAAAACCTTGGTAACTGCAAACTATTTGTTTTGTTTTTATTTCAACAGCTATCTAACATAGTTTATTTAGACGAAAAAACATAAATTAAGATTACCATAGTAAAACAAATACCAAGGCGTCAAAGGTTAGTAGATTATTGAGTTTGTCCGTAAAGCTATTGCACTAACTTACGAAGAACACGACAGATAGATATGATTTAACCGCATTGACTACAAATGCCTAATAGCACCTTTTTACTAAACTTGTTACTTAAATTGCAAATTTTGCACCAGAATTCATCTTAAATTACAGAGATACAAAAACATAGACAAAAATTAACAATCTCACATTATTGTCAGTACTTACACATCGACTTGTCTTCAGCAATTTTCACTCAAACTACCCACTATTTCCGTATCCCGAAAAAAACTCCGTAATTTCGGGAGCTGGAAAACTGGACTCATTTTTTTTATTTTTTATAATATTGCAAAGCAAACGAGCATGCGGGTCACCTGATGGTAAGTGGTCACAGCTGCCCATGACTACCCGCAACATTGTGGGTGTTGGGGGTGTGTTGCTGAGCCTTTGACAAAATTGGGCACCGAATATCGCACTCACCGAACGAAACGCAGGAACATCGTCCCTACTTCACGTCAGTTTTCTGTACGACGGTGGTATTTCACCGGTCGAGTCAGCCCAGTAATCGCTGCAGACAGAGCCTACAGCTAGACTCTACCATTCCGAAAACTTAACTCCCAATGTCTTAATTATTTGAAGCCTATCCTAATGATTGTGCTGATCCCTGGACAGTATGATCTGGTCGTCGGTGGTGAAGAAGCTGGCGCGGCAGCCGTCGTGGTGGTTCACGCACTGCCAGCGGATCCTTCTACCGTCTCTGTGACGGTAGTGGACATTGTACTTGTATTTGCCGTACTGAATCTGCTTCGTGCCTTTCCTGGATAAAACGAATTTGGGACCTGTGGAAGAAATATGCTTGTAATGGTAGGTAATTCAAAGTGAGTTTAGAATTGAATAATTATATTGATATTTATAGATGTTCTTGGGTAAGTGAAATTGTATGTTGCTTCGATTACAGATTTATTACTTATCAAAATTCTTACTTCATATCTAAGATAAGACATAAAACAAAATACACACCAATTGTTTATCTCATAAATGAAATATAGAAACTAATATTATATCTGTGTAAGCCAATATTAACAACAAGTTTTGTCCTAATGTACTGTTAGTGATTACAATGTAGGTAGTTAAAACCTTTACAAAAACATACTTTTGCTAACAGACTCATGGTTATGTTCATTCTTTAGAAAACATATATCAGAATCCATAGTAATTACATAAGCTTTACATTGTTTGTGATAATTCGTACAGCGCCATCTAGTTTTCACACCACTGTTAGTTGCAACGAGAAATTTATATCCTCCTATTGTTACTCGGGCATGCCCAGCATTAGTATGAGAAAAAACAGGCACTGGAAAAATATACAACATACTATTGAATAAAAAATACAAATATTAATTAACATCTATCTGTGACATCAAGTCACCCAGTAATATACACACTTGAAATATTAATTTTTGGGTTTATTTTCATGTGCAATAATGCTTGAGATAAGATGATTGTAGGAAATAAAAATACAGAATGTTTTTAATGTGTTATTTACATTTAATCTAATAATTATGGTAGATCTATATTTAATTTTTATTTCAGACAGAAACCTGATAAATACATCGTGCGTGTATAACCCTCTTATGCGGATAAGTCATTTTCGCTTCACTATATTATAACAAATCCGGGTCCATATTGGCTTGTCTAAAGTTGTTTACCCGAAAATGTTCTTACTAACGATTTGTAATCCAAAAGATTAATCTTCCTAAAATTCTCGTTATACAGTTTTCATTTATACAATTTAAAGCACTATCGACGATGTTCATAGCTCTCATGTTTCCGAAAATTGTCATTAATAAACACAAACAACTAATGGATGAACATTGAACTTTTGTTTTTCATAAATCTGTTATTCCTAAACATAATTTATATAATAATTCTTACTCATAATCAACATCAAAAATTAAAATGCCTAAATTACAATAATGCATGGTTTCGTAAATACAAATATGCCTTAATTACAATAATGCATCGGAGTTGAAAATTTGAGCGGACTTTGGCGCTCCCAACAAATCCATCTGATCAGGGCCCCAAAATTAGTAATTAGCGGCCATTACTTAGATTATAAATAAATCCCCAAACTGTTATTTTTTTATATGATTTTTATCATCATTATCGGCCATAACACGTCCGATAAATAGACAGGCCATTTTAAGAATACAATTGTTAATTATAATTCAATGATTAATAAAATTAAATGATTAGTATAACTAAATGATTTGAATATTTCAATGATTATGATCATGTTTAGTAGCTGCTACTTCCGAGTCTATAGTAACACAGGTTGCTTTACAGCCTTGACCGCGACGAGTGCACCGCCATCGCACCCTAGTTGTGGATACATCTGCAGTACTGTATGTATTTTTGCCGATGGTCAACCGATTATGTCCACTGGGAGTGAGAAAAAATACCGGTGCGCCTGAAAATCAACAATAGTTTTAGACAATGACAATAAAAGGATATTAGGAATAAGCCGGACGTATAAAAATATGGACCCTTGGACGTAAGCATTAAGTAGCTAATCGTACTAATTTTTTCACAAAAACTGCTTTTTGTGACATAACTACGAAGAATATGTTAATAAGATACTAATAAGATGTTATTTAATTTCACATACAATCATAATATAATATAATACTTAATTTATTGATATTCAATCGTATTCAAAATAACTAAAACTAAACTTCTGACAGGTTATTGTCAATTTTCCCTTTTTTACAGGTTAATCAGTATACGAGCTAGTACAGTTCAAAATAAATTAAAACTAAGACGCTACAACCAAGCTACAACTATTACATGATTATAGGAAATAAAAATACAGAATATATTTTTATATTTTATTTTTACAATTAAAAATAAAATATATATCAAATTAAAATTTTAAACCGTGTTTAAAAAATATAAAAAACCTTAATAAAAAAACATAAAAAAACTTTTTTACAATTTTTCATTAAAGAAACTAAAACAGCACGTTAAGTATTCTGCCACTTGCACCACCTTACTTAATATTAAACTAAACATAAGTCCATTTTCGCTTCTCTATATTATAACTTATCTACTATAAAAAAATTGATCTGAGCCCAAAAATGGTGGCAAGAAGCAGACTTTAATTAGGTTATAAAGAAAGGTTGACTTGCTTAGAAGTTGTATAGTTTGAAATCTTTAAACTCAGTTTTTTAAGTCTCCGAACTGACATATTTTAGGAATCATCATCTTTTTCATCGGCCATAGAGACGTCCGATAACTAAGTATACACAGGCCATTTTAAGGATACAATTGTATAATTCAATAATTAAGTAGTATAATTTAATGATAAGTTTAATTCAATGATAAATATAATTTAATGATAGATATAATTCGATGATTAATATAATTCAATGATTAGTAGGTAGGTATAATTTAATGATTATGATCATGGTAACTTGCTACTACTTCAGAGTCAATAGTAATACAGAATACTTTACAGCCTTGAGCGCGACGAGTGCATCGCCATCGCACTTTAGTTGTAGATGCATTTGTAGTACTAAATGTATATTTACCGATAACTAACCGATTACGTCCACTGGGTGTGAGAAAAAATACCGGTGCACCTGAAAAAACAGGAATAGTAATAAGGCAGACATAAAAAATACGAACTCAATTAACGCCTTGAAAGAGATTTTTTTTAAATAAGCCGCCGGAAATACCTACACACGTGAGCATAACGTAGTTAATCGTTTTTAATTTATCACAAAAGCTAGATTTTGAAGACAACTACTAAGAACAAGACGTTTTTTAATTTTACAAACAATCATAACATTTATTTATTAATATTAAATCATGTTCAATAAACTAAAAACAAGACTTCCGATGGGTTATTACCAAACTTACTCCTTTTAAAAGGTTAATCAGTAGAGTGCTGGGAGTTTTTTTCCGCCGGCTTTTTTCTCTCGGTCTACGGTTAGGTAAAGTCGAAGTTTGTAACATTGACGTTCATTAAGTATATGTTACATATCTATGATGTATAAAAGAATTTTGATTTGTTTTTTTTGATAAAACAAAATAAATTAAAACTAAGTATAATTTAATGATTAGTTTAATTCAATGATTAATATAATTCAATGACAGATATAATTCAATGATTACTATAATTTAATGATAAATATAATTCAATGATTAATATAATTCAATGATTAGTAGGTATAATTTAATGATTATGATCATTATAACTTGCTACTACTTCCGAGTCAATGGTAATACAGAATACTTTACAGCCTTGATCGCGACGAGTACATCGCCATCGCACTTTAGTTGTAGATGCATTTTTAGTACTAAATTTATATTTACCGATAACTAACCGATTATATCCACTGGGAGTGAGAAAAAATACCGGTGCCGGTGCACCTGAAAAAACAGGAAATCAGGAATAAGGCAGACATAAAAAGTACGAACTCAATTAACACCTTGAAAGATATTTTTTTTTTAAATAAGCCGCCGGAAATACCTACACACGTGAGCATAACGTAGTTAATCGTTTCTAATTTATCACAAAAGCTAGATTTGGAAGAAAACTACTAAGAACAAGACGTTTTTTAATTTTACAAACTATCATAACATTTATTTATTAATAAAAACTAGACTTCCGACAGGTTATTAGCTAACTTACCCCTTTTTATAGGTTAATCAGTATATACTAGTTGGAAAAGTACAAAATAAATTAAAACTAAGTATAATTTCATGATTAGTTTAATTCAAAGATAGATATAATTCATTGATTACTATAATTCAATGATTACTATAATTTAATGATAAATATAACTCAATTATTTATATAATTCAATGATTAGTAGGTATAATTTAATGATTATGATCATTATAACTTGCTACTACTTCAGAGTCAATGGTAATACAGAATACTTTACAGCCTTGATCGCGACGAGTGCATCGCCATCGCACTTTAGTTGTAGATGCATTTTTAGTACTAAATTTATATTTACCGATAACTAACCGATTATATCCACTGGGAGTGAGAAAAATTTTCGGTGCACCTGAAAAATGAGGAAATTAGGAATAAGACAGACGTAAACAATACGAACTCTTTTATCTGCCTTGTAAGTTTTTTTTAAATAAGCCGCCGGAAATATCTACACACGTGAGCATAACTTAGTTAATCGTTTTTTAATTTATCACAAAAGCTAGATTTGGAAGAAAACTGCGAAGAACAAGACGTTATTTTATTTTACAAACAATCATAACATTAATGTCAAAAAATTTAAAACTAGACTTAAGAAAAGCTTAACCAAACTTACCCCTTTTTATAGGCTAATCAGTATATACAAGAAGGCACAGCTTAAACCAAGCTTAAAATATTTAAATTACATTGAACAATCAATTCGCAGTCTAATAGTCAATTGAAGTCGATTTTTACTCCTCAATTTCAACTTATTTGGTCACTGATTATATAGGACGTAAATATGAAAATAATGATAATATTGATATATTATATCAATAATGAACTTACACAGTTATGACATTTAAATGTCATTCCATCTCTATACGTCAAATTTATGTCTTCAACGAGGTTTTACAAAAACCTATCAAGCCAAATTTAAAAATATTTTAACCTAAATACAACAAAAAACTAAAAACTAAGAATAATGTAAACAAGCAACGTTTATTTACATGGGTCATGGGTATGTAAACCACATGAGTAAAGAAACTGAACAGAGACAAAGCTTCTAAAGAGCTAGCAAAATTTATACCTATTTTGGTAGGGTTGGCACAATTGAATAAATTAAAAATATAAATGTACTTTTTTTTAAAAATTTTTATTAAAATAGGTTTTTTTTTACAAATTACATACTCTAAATATTTTTTTTTTATTACTTTTGATTTTTAATAATTTGTTGTGTCTTTTAATCGAATGATAAATTCTAAATCTAATATAAAGTTTTTTCAAATAAACCAATGGGAAACACTCACATGGCATATGAAATGTACAATCTTGCAAACGTGCTAATATGTCATTACCAATATTAACATTTTTAATATGAAGATCAAAATATTCGCGAAATTTTTGCTCAAGCAATTCAACAAATTCAATAAAATTGTCGAAAACAAAAACAAAACACGCACAACGTTCGAGCGTCGCGTCACGCCTGCACGCCCTGAGATTGACCACTGGCTGATCTAGTTTGAAGCGGTTTCGGCTCATACGTGACAAGCGGCCAGTGGTCACGCACACACACGCGTTGCACTTGTAGTGATGTACCTGTCACAGCGCATTCGTATGTAGCTTTGTCTCTGTTCAGTTTCTTTACTCATGTGATGTAAACCCCCGACCTTTACAATTTCACTACCTAAAGTTATTAAGTAAGCATTACATTTTCTACTAGAATGGCTGGTACAACGCCATCTATGTTTGAACCCGCATTTAGTTTGTATATGATACCGGTATCCATTGTACGATAGTTTTTCAAATCCTTTTTTATCGGTAATGAATGTTGGTGAATATAAGCCTGCAGGATCATCTAGAAAAAATAATTTGTTTGTTTATTTCATATGTTTGTGTAATCCGTGTGTTTAACCAGAAACCGCTGTTACATATTTATTATATGTAGGGTTCTACAGTATTTATTTTACATACCTGTCTCTTGACAAATGAAGATAACATAGGAACTAAATAAAAAAAAAGAACATAATTAGTTTTAACTTCAGTAGATTTTGTTTCTATGATTGAAATTGCTCTACAAGTTACAAAGTTGGTTACGCTTGTGTACAAACAAAACTTTGTAATCGACCGTATTTTTATAAATACCTACTTATTACTTAAAAAAAACGAAATAAAATATTGTGTTATCTCTTTAACGTTTTTCAAATAATTAACATAAATTATGTTATTATTGTTGAATGAACCAAAAACTTCAATAACATTATTTTCTTTATTAACGCGGTTTGAAGCCGCTTGTTCATAAATCAGGATAGGTAGATTTGTACTAAAATTACATTAGTAACATCAATATAACTTAAAAAATAGCTTGTAACTTAAATTCAAAAGTACCATAATGCAACTTCTTAACTCTGAATTTAGAAACCGACACTTCGACAATATCGTTAAAACAGTTTAAAAACAATTGCATTTTTTCTATGAAACCTATAACTACCTTCTCAATATTTCAATAACCTTGTTATTTTATCCATCCTATAAAGTTTCCATAACATCATAATGTCTGGGATGTGTATGTCGTCCTCCGATCTTTAGCACCTCATCTCTGAATGTACGCACAAAGGCCTTGCATTTCTTCCTGCTGTGACTTGTACAGCGCCATCTACTTGTGTGTTCAAATTGAATTTGAAAGGTATATTTGTAGCCATTGATTGATAACTTCCTAAAGCCTTTTTTATCGGTGAAGAATAAGGGAGGGTCCAAAAAATTTGAGTTATCTGAAATATATAATTTTATGTAGTTGTTTTAGTAGGATAGGTGTAGTTTAAAAGCATATACCTACATTAAGGATAAGAGTTCTGGGAACCATCTTTTCAGGGGAAATTACCATTGTTTTAATTACACGATTTTTAATGCCAATAGGCACTTAACTTGACTTGATGATTACAAAGTATATGTACGTGGAATTTTAGGCTTAAGGTGCCTTTCGAAGCTTAGAGAAACCGGGCACACCTATAATTCTGCCAGCGGTCACCCATCCAAGTACTGACAGCGGTCGAAGTTGCTTAACCAAGAGGACTGAGTCGATTGCTGTGATCACAAAGGGGCATCGAGCTTCCATTGTGCTTTTTATTAGATTTATTTTCTACAAAAAGAAAAAGTTTAAACAAAATTCAACATTGCCAAGTGTAGTTTCATGTATTGTCATGATACAGTGATTCGGTAGGTATAAACGGAAATTATCCGGTTATAGACACAATAAACATATATACGGTCGAATGGGAAACCTTCTTTTTTCGTCGCTTAAAAAAACTTTAGTCAAAATTAATTATTGTAAAAAACATACAATTCAGAACGTGTAAATAAAAATAAAAAGGTGGATATAACTTTACAAGCATTTATTAAAATAACAGTTTTCTGTGTAATTTATTAGTAGATTTAGTTTCTTTTAGCCTTTTTTATATTACATAGATAAAATAATGTCAATATTAAGGACATTTTAAAAATAGCGTTGTATTAGCGTCTGACTGTTTGTCTCATTTTAGTGATGAAATTAACACGTATATTATGAAAGACTTTTTAACTTTTTATTGCACAGTGTCCCAAAAAAGCTTCCTATATTTTTTACCAATGGACCACTTCATCATTATAGTCTAGGATCCCGCTATAGAACGACCTTCACCGAGCTGGTTAATGGATGAAAGATATTTTCAAAAAAATATATGTCAATAAATATATTGCGTCCAGAATGTGAACTTTTTCTTTATAAAAATATATTTTTTTTAAATTCAATATAACCTATACTATTAGGGCAGTTATTAAGCATCATCATCATTAGAATTAGTTGCATTTAATGACTATGATCGTTTCTAAAGGACACGATTTCATCGCCAATGCAAGTGATCGAAGCATTGCATCGTTTGCTGGTGTGACTCGTGCACTGCCACCTTATTTTTGGTCCGACTTGCAATTGAATACTGTATCTGTACTTCCCGATCAGCAATTTCTTATATCCCCTATGATCCGTCGTGTAAATTGGCGTAGACATGGTTAAATCTGCAAAATTTTAAATAAATAAATAAATCACCAGACTGACACACCAACTGTGTGGCCCTAAACTAAGCAAAGCTTGTACTATAGGTACACAATGGACTAGAGCAGAACCTAGTTACATCCAGACACGAGCCAATTTCGAAAAACCATTTTGACGAAATTTGCACGACCCGGGGATCGAACCCGGAAGCATCCGCTTAGCAGTCCGGGTGTATATACCGCTGCACCACAGGGGTCGTCAAATTTTGTATTTTTATAAAGAGATATTACTAGTGAAGATAAGATACTAAAGATGATATCGTGCAAATGGCTGGTCAACAGTGAAGGAAATAGCGAAAAACAGGGATACTTGGAAGACTCTAGAGGAGGCCTTCACCTTCGAGAATGCGGGGTTCTTACTAACATAACTAAATCTTTAAGTTTTAACATATCTGTCAGTTTATTATAAGTAAAATAATAAACACCTTGTATATAGGAACTTAGTAAGAAATAAAAGGCTTTTTATTTTTATTTATTTTTTACATTACTAGTATTGTTTTCATTTATTCTTTTAGTCACCAAAAGGTGGTTCTTGATCATTGATTGTTTTTTTTATCACCTTTAAAGACAATGGAGGTAAATAAAACAAATGTAAAATTTGTTAGTTTTATTTTTCAATTTATAAATCTAATAAAAAGACAGTATCTATAAACATTCAAGTAGATACTTATATACAAGTCAAAGTGGGTATTTGCTGACTATAAATATTTTAATCAATATTATATAATATTTTCTATTTACTTTAATTTAATAAATTCAATTTGTACATAAGTGTTGAATTTGACAGTGTCAAAATTATAGTATAACTTCCGTAGGTTAAAAAAGTATTTAAATAATGAGTATGGATATACATACACACATAAATAACAAATAAATATGAACTTAAAATGTTTGGCTTATTAGAATAAATAAACACAAAACAGTCTCAACAGGTTTTGACACATTATTATTTTCCATTTTAATATTAAACCATTGCCATTGGTTGTCATGACCAAGTAATCTTCACTTCTTTTTAGGTATATAGGTATGTTTCTTTAGTTTCAATTTGTTCTTATATACTAACAATACTTAGTTGAAATACTTTACGCAAATGAACTTATGGAAAAGTATTCACAGTACATAATATAAATACTAGACCGATCATTTTCTGGCAGCACATTTTTAAGTTCGGCATTACATATATATGTTACGGCTAATACCCGAAGTGCGGCTACACCTAGTTTAAGCCGGTTAGAAGTGTTTTTAATATGGAAAACTGTAAAAAAAAAATTATACCTATGTATATAAAAACTGGCTTCAATCATGAGTCGACGGAGTCCTAGCGGGACTCCTTTTTCTGGGTGGTATCAAAAGTAACCTAACTAACCTAACCTATTGATGTTCTAACCGGCTAAAACTAGGTGTAGCCGCACTTCGGGTATTAGCCGTAACATATACAATAATTTCATACATTATTCATTAATATTATTCTCAACTTCATCAAAATCCTCTATTCTAGTCCTGCCGCGGACCACGAATCGGAAGCAGCCATTTCTTATAAAATACCTCTTTGGTGGGTGATTGTGTTCATTGTTCAGTGAAACTAGACTTCCATACAAGGTTTTGGCCCTTGCCCTGCATTTAGTACTGGACTTTGAGGAACACTGCCATATCATCCTTTCGTCTTTGGAGTTCATACAGGAGAATGGATGACTGTTGATCAGGAGCATCGAATTCCCGTTCCTGTTTTTCACCCACTCCACTGGAAAATAAGGGTTTGAATGTTAGCAATTGAAATGTTCAGTAATTTAGCCATAATCCATCATATCGAACTTTTTTTTTCTGAGAGAAGCTAGCAAACGAGCAAGCGGGTCACGTGATGGTAAGTGATCACCGCCGCCCATCCTATATGGATGGGCGGCCACACAATCACAAATGTATTGAGGGTGCGTTAATTTATGTAACAAATCCATAAATACATAAAAATAAACTTTATTATATTTTTCCTTTTGTTTCTGCGATACACCAAGTTACACCAGTGATGCTTTCAAAAACAATTTAAACTTAATTAACAGTTTTTGATAAGTTACAAATAAATAATATTTCCATCTTTCACGACGTAGTCCCTTGGTTCGTGACCATGATCATCATTAATTTTCAGTATTTGTCCATGTTTATCAGTGGTTACTCTGGCTTTGCATTTCTTTCCTAGTAGTTTTCCGTTACACTGCCATTCGAAAGAAGAAGAATTCACTCTATGATTGTAATATACGTAGTTATTTACCACTAAAGTGTGATTTCCGCGTGTATTTTTTAGGTATTGGTACGAAACTGTAAATGAAAAAGGTTTCAAGAGTAGGTATTGAAAGTTCAACTTATATAGGTGGAAATAACTAGCACGTAATACGTAATAGTTAACTAATCTATTTCCTACTAATATTATAAACGTGGAAGTTTGTAAGTATGGATGTATGGATGCATGTTTGTTACTCTTCCACGTAAAAACTACTAAACGGATTTGGATGTACTAGTACCTACTAGGCCACATGTATCAATATAAATGTCAACCAACTTAAATTGATTAGAAATCAAAAAGACTTTCTCGTTAAAAACTTAGAGCAATCTAAGACGAATGATTTAACTTTAAATAAATAAAATAAGAGTTTGTTCAAAATTATTTTATGGTCACAGTACAGACATAGAAACAGAATGTTATTAAGTAAGTATCTAGGTATATTTGTTACGGCTAATACCCGAAGTGCGGCTACACCTAGTTTTAGCCGGTTAGAACATCAATAGGTTAGGTTAGTTGGGTTACTTTTTTGATGCGGGACTCCGTCAACTCATGATTGAAGCCAGTTTTTATATACATAGGTATAATTTTTTTGTTACAGTTTTCTATATTAAAAACACTTCTAACCGGCTAAAACTAGGTGTAGCCGCACTTCGGGTATTAGCCGTAACATATATATCTGATATTAGGGCTCTAAGTTTATTATAAAATACATTAATAACTTCAAATATCTACGAATTACATAAATTTGCGAAATCGATGTCGTATAACAAATTGGAAGAAACCGTTTTCTACTCTAAACTTTTGCGGTACATGGTTATGATTGTTTTTTATTTTCACAACTTCCCAAGACTTGGTTGTGGCCCTGGCTTTGCATGCGGTACTTGTTCGGGACGAGCATTGCCATGTATGACCAGTTTTTGCAGTAGACATTAGAGAGTAGGGAAAATCGTTTATAATTAACATGTGTTTTCCATTAGGTTTCGGTAGCCATTTGACTGAAAACAATTGGTTTATTACTTTTGATTAGCAGGAGTTGTGATAAAATGTCATTTAAATTCTACTGAATATCAGACACCTGCATATGAAGACTTTGCCTAACATGAACATTATTTTGAGTAAAAATATATTAATGACGGTAAAAACAGTTTCGTCTGTAGTAAAAAGATATATTCTTTGTACTATTGAGAGAAAAACGAAAACGTATGAGTATCTATCACCTTTAAAAAAATAAATTTGTTGTAAAATTTTCATGTTCTACTTTAACACAGTGTAATATTGTGTAAAAAGTAATTCGAGTAATAAAGAAAAAAAATTTATTTTTATTTTTTATTAAATGTTAAAAACAAATATTTAAATTACCATTCAATTTTTTTTACAACAATACCTAATAAATAAACAAATATCGTGTAGGCTTCATCACAGGCAGTTTTAATTGAATTTCCTTTTTATATAAAACAAACTTTTCCAAGCAAGTACAACAAACCTCTCAACCGTGAATCTAAATAAAGATAATTAGGCAATAAGCTTAGGAGTGTTAAATATAGCTAAATTAAAATGAATATAATCTCATAACTTATATATTTACATTTTATTGTACCCATGCTTAGACACCTTAAGTTTTAAGGTAAGAAGATCATCATCCCATTTTTGATATAATACCTCCTTGGTTCGTGATTATGGTTATTATTCATTTTGATAAGGAAGCCATCTTGTGTCATCGCCCGCGCCTTGCATTTAGTTGTAAACCTCGACGAACATTGATACACCTCTTTATTGGAGTTTTTAGTTTGGTAAGTCATAGGATATCCTTTGATTATGAGTATGTCTCTCCCTTTGGGCCTTTTCACCCATTGAACTGAAAACAATAACAGAAACATAATATCGAAAGCTTAACTGATTAAACCGATATCTGTTTTTTTTCCTAATATCGAGACTAATTTGACGTCACAATAACGTAGAGTAAGAAAATATTTTTGTCAGTTTGTAAGAAACATCAGCGCTGCCTGTTATTTTATTTTCTCGCATAACCTCCCGGGCTTAAACTAAAACCCAGGATTTTTGTCATCGACTGTACCTTTGAGCTTTAGTATATCGGTCAAACTGTTCAAACAAAACGAAATATGTCAACTAGTATAAAAAAATACATTAGAAGAAAACCGTTTTGAAAAATTATGCAATCATTAGTAGTAGTAGTAGTAGTAGTTGAATAGTCATTACTCGTTTAATTCCTGTAGGAGTTAATAGGTTCTGTGGAAATATTTTTGGCTGCCTAAAAACCCAAAGGTCAAAATTGTCTTTTTGACTTTCGGGGTGCAGTAAAACGTATGAATTTTACTCAATCAATTTATTTACACAAATTGATTGTACATCGTCACCGTACGGTCCACAATTTCGAAATGCAACATTCCATTTTGTATGTAGTATTTCCTCGGTTCATGATTATGGTAGCTGTTCATTCGTGCTAAGAATCCACTTTTGGTCATGGCCCTTGCCCTGCATTTAGTTGTGAATCTTGATGAGCATTGGTAAACCTCTTTATCAGCATTTTGATTTTGGAACGACATGGGGTATCCGTTTAAAAGTAGAATGTCTCTCCCTTTTGGCCTTTTCACCCATTGCACTGAAATCAATTAAGGAAATTAAAAAGGTACAGGTAATATTGATACGCAGCAATCGTTGATAACGCTGAGTTTAAGTATTCGATTATGCTAATACCCATTTAAATTTAAACTCGAATAAAGATGCATTTGTATGTGATTTGTATTTATACATATACGTAATGTATTATAACAATGTTATAATTATAATTAATATTGAAGAAAAAAATATAGGTACTATTAACACATTTTAAATAACTGAAACACATTTTATATAGCTTCCTACATTTTAAACGATTGTATGAGAAAGTACAAAAGTAAAGTTTAAATACTTTTTACATTATAAATATAAGAGTATGAAGGTGTTATTTTCTATGTGATATTTATGAATTTGGATTTGGTTCTAGTTGCACATCAATATAAGTTTTTATTGAAAATAGCGCACAAAAAGTCTCTCCCATTTGTTCGTTTAATCAGTTTAACTAAAAATATAGAAAAATGCGTATACGTCATATTATACAGCCATTTTTATTACCCTTCGGCCTACATTTCAGATACCTTAGTGATTATTAACCTCACAAGATAGGTAGGTTAAATTTGAATATAATTAATTGTAATATTATTTTTGTCCGGTAACGATAATGGAACCCCGGAACATTAAGGCCAGCCCTTCTACCGCGTAACTAGCGTTGATTTGAACTCGACGTCGAAATCTGTTTTCGATACCGACATCATTGGTTTCATAATTTCGTACCGCGCAATTTAAGGGGCGTGGCTAAAGCAACCGCCGATAACAGACCGAATAGAGACCCGCCAGTGTTAACAATTTAGCCTATGAAAACAGATTTCGACGTCGAGTTCAAATCGACGCTAGTTACGCGGTAGCTTCCCAGTTCCCCGTTCTACCTACTCTATGTACTGCAAAACGACGGTAAATAACGTTATCAATAAAATAAATTGGGAACAATTATTTACTTGTATTCATACTTTCGTCAATTAATAATAATATAAGTGACCTGAACGTACAATATAAGGCTTTCTTCCATGTATATGCTCATTGTTTAATTTGATTATTCCTTTTGTGTTCAGAGTGACTCTGGCACGACATTTTGTTGCGTTTTTGGCTGAACACCTAAATGTGTTGGTGCCTGTTTTAGAATTGACAGCATCGCATGTGAACGGCCAACCATCGATCAATGCGATGGGTCCGCCGCGACTGTTTCTGACCCACTGCACTGAAATAAATATACTCGTATGTAAAAGCTGTAGGTTTCTTTTTTAAATTTGATGCGGTTTTAAAGCAGCAGTATAGGTTTTAAATTTATCTTGAAATATTCTATAGGTACTACTACATTTCTAAGTGAACTCTTTTCCTGTAATTTAATTTAATTTGACATCTGTAATTACCCATATTGAAGCAATAAACGATTTTTGATTTTGATTTTAGATTTTTTGTTTTTTATTTAATATAAAATATGTATTTATTATTACATAAAAAACTTGAGATTTTATTATCATTAGAATAAATATAATTTAAACTGGAAGAAAATCACATACAATAAATGTACAGATTGATGTGGACACAATCAAATAAGGACGAGTGTTACTTAAAACTCCTTTGACCTTATTTAGGAAACATTTAATATACAGAGAAAATAAATTGTGAATCACAATACATGACATTTATTATTTCATTTAATATTAGATAAATATTTACATAATAAAAGAAACTTTCCTTTATATACATTATATCTAGGGTATGTACCTCTTCACACTTTGTTTTTTCTGTACTTATGACTAGTCTAGACTAGATGATACCTTAATTTCAATTATCAGAAAACGATATTTGGAAATTAACATCTTTTAACTCTATAAACCTTACTAGCGATATAAGAACATCCAGTTTAAGAAAAAAGTTTTTAATTTAGCAAAAAGTTACATTCCCATGAAAACTTACAAATTAATCGTTCTATTCGGTTGGTAAGCTACGAAATAGTTTTTCTTAGTTAAGCTTCTTGTTAATCGAAGCGAAAAATTTCAATTTCCAAATCTGGTTTAGTTTTCCAGCTGACGTTTGCTCCGTTTCGCTTCAAAGGACTTCCACTCTTATGCCCTCTAATTAAAGTCTAGTCTAAAGTCTATTACAAGCTACAGATAAAACAGTTCTCCGTCTCTAATCAAAATTCTCTTTTTCATGTGATTGTGGATATTCTTGGATCTGATGACTGCCCCGTTGGAGTCAGTAGTCGCTCTTGCGGTACATTTAGTGCTGCCTCTTGCTGAGCATTGCCAAGTGATGTTCCTGTTCTGCCAGGCTGTGGTGATATAGGAAAACGGCCAGTCGTCGATTATTAGGATCGATCCACCATTTCTGTTTTTGGCCCATTGAACTGAAACTGATGATTATTATTGTAGGTTCAGAATGTACCGTTGCAATCTTAATAGCAATATACACACATCAACATCGTCTAGGGATATTTTGAATTTACTTAGTTTACTCAAAATTTATAAAAGATAACATACAACATGTATATATTTTTATAAAGCTCATTTATCAGACTACATTAACAAAATAAAATAAATCATTTTTTTTTTTGCGTAAAAGTGTTTTTTTTTTAATAAAGAAAAAAGTGAAAAAAATGTGAAAGTAACAATGAATGTGTTTCTCAAGGATAAGTAAAAAATAATCAGAAATTATTCAGTTTTGAACGGTATTGTGAAAAATCAGTAGTCAGTTAAACCATCCATGATGTTAAAAACGGTCCTACAACGTTTTTTGTGGTTTGGATTAAGTTATCCAAGTCAGGCTGCGGTATATTGTCCCAGGTCCGGCTAAGTGGCAAAAAAAGATGTTCTTTCATCGCAATGTTTGTAGCGAAGTTCCTTAAAGCTCTTTTTTGGAGCATATCCTACGCGTATTTAATGGGGTTTAGGTCAGGCGACTGAGTGGGCCAGCCTAGGACCGATACGTCGTGCTCCTGCAACCAGCTCGTCACCACTCTCGCTGTGTGCGAACGGGCTTTGTCGTTCATCAGCGTGAATTCTTGGCCCATTTGCAGTTGGTCGGGGTAGCTTATTGGTTTTAGCACCTCGTTACAATATTTTTCAGCTGACATGGTGTTTCTGATCCAAACGAGGTCTGTTCCTCCACCGACACGAATTTTCGCCCAAACCTAAATTGTCCCGCCGTGGTATGGAAGGACTTCCTGAGGGTGTCGCAGACGGCACTCACCACCAGGAACTCGCTAAAAACGTCCTCTTCGTGTATCAGGATGGAAACCGAACCGTGAGCCATTGGTTAACAGAAAGTAAATGAACCACTGGTTATCTTGCCAGAGCAAATTTTCACGAACATACTCTAGCCGTCGTCCCCGATTTTCTCGGCGTAGTGCTGGAGTACGAAGCGGTCTGCGAGCATGAAGATTAGCTTCATGCAGCCTTCTCCTCACAGTTTCATCACTCACAAGCAACTGGTGCTCTGACTGGAGCCTCTGAACCAACTGCATGGCCGTAACATTTGGTTGCCTTCTCGCGGCAACTTGCAAATATCGGTCTTGTCGTTGAGTGGTTAAGTGTTTCCCGCCTGGGTGTCTTTCAGCCATTTCACGAGTAGCACGATAACATGACCATAACCTTCATATCACGTTTTGTCTTGTTCCCATCTCCTCAGCAATATTCCGTTGAGTAGCCCCAGCTTGGAGCATGCCTAACTGCCCTTAACATTTCTTTCCTCGTTCAATAGCCCTGCTTCATGATGCACACAATAACATTAATTGAAAATTTACCGATAACTTGCTATAAAACTTAAATTTGGCACAAAAAAATAACCTTCAGACTTCGCTACCATTATACCAGCGTGTCTTTTTTGTTTTTAATTTTTTTTTTCAAATTTAAATTTAGAATCGTTTAACAAGTTTTACAAAATAAACTTTCTTCAAAAAAAATTAAAATTAGTCAGTATTTTTTGAGTTTAAGAACTTTATACAAAATATCCCTAGACGATGTTGATGTGTGTAGTTAATCCCTAGCAGGATAATGGCCCTGGCAGGGCCATTTAGAAATGTGGAATCTAAAAAATTAGGAACAACTTTATTCTAAAATAAAAGCTAATGATATTTTATTGGTTGTCGACTGATGTATTATAAACAAAACGATGTTGCTTACAGCGTATTAATAATAATAAGCCATTAATACCTTATAATAAGTCACGAAAGTTGACATTTTCATAACAATTATCTAACCTACCTCTATTTACAAATACAAGATCTTCCCGTTGCGTATTACATACTCCTTTTTCGCGTGAGTGTGAGAGTTTTGTGCCCTGATGATTTCTCCATCGGCATTTATGACTACTCGAGCCACATGAGTAAAGAAACTGAACAGAGACAAAGCTTCTAAAGAGCTAGCAAAATTTATACCTATTTTGGTAGGGTTGGCACAATTGAATAAATTAAAAATATAAATGTACTTTTTTTTCAAATTTTTTATTAAAATAGGTTTTTTTTTTACAAATTACATACTCTAAATATATTTTTTTTATTACTTTTGGTTTTTAATAATTTGTTGTGTCTTTTAATCGAATGATAAATTCTAAATCTAATATAAAGTTTTTTCAAATAAACCAATGGGAAACACTCACATGGCATATGAAATGTACAATCTTGCAAACGTGCTAATATTTCATTACCAATATTAACATTTTTAATATGAAGATCAAAATATTCGCGAAATTTTTGCTCAAGCAATTCAACAAATTCAATAAAATTGTCAGGAGGTATTATCAAAAAACCTGATTTCACACTACCTTCATTAAAGTCCTTATAATGGCAAAAAAAAGAATCTTTTCCTATATTTTTAAATACTTTTTAAAAACTAAAACAAAAGTATTACTACGTATTATGTGAGAAACTCGAAAACAAAAACAAAACACGCACAACGTTCGAGCGTCGCGTCACGCCTGCACGCCCTGAGATTGACCACTGGCTGATCTAGTTTGAAGCGGTTTCGGCTCATACGTGACAAGCGGCCAGTGGTCACGCACACACACGCGTTGCACTTGTAGTGATGTACCTGTCACAGCGCATTCGTATGTAGCTTTGTCTCTGTTCAGTTTCTTTACTCATGTGCTCGAGCTGTGCATTTTGTTTTGTTTCTTCTTGAGCATTGGTATGTTGTATTGCTGTTTTTAGTGCACTTTGATATATAATTGAAGGGCCACCCGTCGATTATTAAAGTTGATCCACCATTCCTGTTTTTGGCCCATCTGACTGAAACAAATAGTTGGTACCACATTTAAAAAAAATACCACTTTTATTTTAACTTCATCAGGCGTTCATCACCATCAAAAATTTTTATTTTTGTCGGTAACGGGTCACTAGCTGAAGAAACATACTTAAATGAACAATGGAATATGTGGAATTAAACATTGAACCATCCTTAATTTACCAACTAAAAATATATTTTTTTCACTGAAATTCATATCTAAAAATATAAATATTTCTTTATTACAAAATTTTTTTGGATTGCATTTTTTTTTTGGTTTACATGGTTCTCTCTCCATATTTTAAAGCAATATAAAAGTGACTTAATTCAAATAAATTAATACTCCATTACTAATTATAAATCTTCTTTTCGGATGCGTATGCTGATTCTTGTATCTGATGACGTCACCGTTTTGGGTCGCCATCGCTCTGGCTGTACATTTTGTTAGATTTCTTGTGGAGCATTGGAAAGTTAAATTACTGTTACTGCAGGTAGAATTATATCTGAAAGGCCACCCGTCTATAATTAACATCAATCCACCTTTGGTGTTTTTCGCCCATTCCACTGAAACAAAAATATAGAAGGAAGGCTATTTATTGTTGTAATTTTAATTGATCTACAAATTGTGCTGCCTTTATTTAATCTCTTTAAGCAGCTCACTTTGCAAGTCCAAAATGCCAGTAAAAGGCACCTAAACACAAAACCGAATTATGAAACTTTTAAAACAAAGCCACTATTTCCTCATTGTCCTTTATGGGCAAAATAAGTGAAGTTTTTAAAATGCTCTTCAAAATTGTATATGTTACGGCTAATGCCCGAAGTGCGGCTACACCTGGTTTTAGCCGGTTAGAACATCAATAGGTTAGGTTAGTTAGGTTACTTTTTTGATACCACCCAGAAAAAGGAGTCCCGCGTAGCGGGACTCCGTCGACTCATGATTCAAGCCAGTTTTTATATACATAGGTATAATTTTTTTTTACAGTTTTCCATATAAAAAACACTTCTAACCGGCTAAAACTAGGTGTAGCCGCACTTCGGGTATTAGCCGTAACATATACACAAAAACTACTGACGTATACCATTTGTCACTGCCAAAAGTTCCAGAATTGCCCTATAATTAACCTTGACCTTGCACTAGAGTGGTAGAGTCTAACTGTAAGGCTTTGTCTGCAGCGATTACTGGGCTAACTCGACCGGTGAATACCACCGTCGCACAGAAAACCGACGTGAAGTAGGGACGATGTTCCTGCGTTTCGTTCGGTGAGTGCGGTATCCGGTGCCAAATTTTTTCAAAGGCTCAGCAACACACCCCCAACACCCACAGTGTTGCGGGTAGTCATGGGCGGCGGTGATCACTTACCATCAGGTGACCCGCGTCCTCGTTTGCTTTGCTATATTATATAAAAAAGTGAAAGCATGTGACGTCACATATAGCAATCATCGAGTCATGCCAAGGGCAAGGGATGGCTGTGGTAGAAGTTGCCTTAAAGATTTTGTACTTTTCTTAGACCTTTATATAGGTAAAGAAGAGTTGTTTACTCTTCTTATTGATATAGTAAAGAAGAGTTGTTTACTCTTCTTACTGAATAGAGAACATAGGTCCTGTCAGTACTTTTTTTTAGGGTTGTGATTCAACAGACTTCTTTTTAATAGCATTTTCCGCCTCCAAAAATCAACATTGCCTTCTATATAACAAAATCCTTCAAAATAATTCTATCTTAGCCGATAATTATTCTCTTTGTAAGACACTCTAAATATAACTCAGTCTTCATGAATTAAAGCAGTAAACTTCTTTAATGAAAAATAAATGACACAAAAGAGTAGTTCAAATCAGCTTCTAATTTTATTGCGCAGTAGAAATTCATCAAGTAGCCAAAAAAAAACTCTGCGGCTTGACTTTACAATCTTTTTAATCGTCTTGATCTTACTACTAAAAACCATAAAAAATCTGCTTATATATAAATTATTAGTCCCTTACGAATAACATAATGTTTTTTTGGGTGTGTGTGGTTATTATTGGCTTTAATAACTTGTCCATTTTGGTTTATGATCGCCCTGGCTGTACATTTCGTGTTATATCTTGCGGAACATTGGAAGGTCTGATTTTTGTTATTAAATGTAGAATTATATCTAAAAGGCCACCCGTCTATGAGTAATGTTGTCCCACCTTTAGTGTTTTTGACCCATTGAACTAAAACAAAACAATAAAAGAAACAGTTGGTCAGTAGGATTAAAATATTCAAACGAACTTTGACAAAAGGATTTCCAAGAATATTTTACATATTGCTTAAAAGGGCTAACTTAATCTATCCTTGGTGTTTTTCGCCCATTCCACTGAAACAAAAATATATTAGGAAGGCTATTTATTGCTGTAATCTTAATTGATTTACTAATAGTACATCCTTTATTTAATTTCTTTAAGCAGCTCACTTTGCAAGTCCAAAATGCCAGTGAAAAGCACCCAAAGACAAAACTGAATTCTGTAACTTTTAAAACAAAGACACTATTTCTACATTACACGATTTGAATGATAAGGATTGATAAATATAATAATATAATAATAATAATGTTACTAATGCTATTTTTAGGTTTAAGTATAATTGACATTTTAAATTTCTGACTTTATGGATTAATTTGTATAATTTTTTTAATTTGTTTTTTAAACTGACATTTGCATGCCCATAAGGGCAAATATGGTGCTCTTGAAATTATATTTTGACAACTTTGTTCCTTTACCCATATTTTCAAATAAAGATTTTTGATTTTGATTTTGATTTGATTTGACATATTTATAGGCAAAATATGTGAAGTTTAGAAAATGCTCTTCAAAACCTACTGATGTCATACAAAAACTACTGATGGCACTGCCGAAAGTTCCAGAATTGCCCCATAATCAACCTTGTACTTGCACTAAGTGAAAGGATGTGACGTCACATATCGCAATCATCGATGCATGCCAAGAGCAAGGGATGGCTGTGGTAGAAGTTGCCTCAAATATTTTTTTGTACTTTTCTTAGACCTTTATATAGGTAAAGAAGAGTAAACATTAATAAAGAACATAGGTCATGTCAGTTTTATTAGGGTTGTTTAATAACAGACTTCTTTTTAATAGCATTTTCCGCCTCCAAAAGTCCACATTGCCTTCTATATAACTAAGTCAGCTACAAACAACATCCTTCAAAATAATTCTATCTTAGCCACTAATTATTCTCTTTGTAAGACACTCTAAATATGTATAACTCAGCCTTCATCCATTCAAGCAGTAAACTTCTTTAATAAAAATAAATGACACAAAACAGTAGTAAATCAGCTTCTAATTTTATTACTCAGTAGAAATTCATCAGCTTGACTTTACAATCTTTTTAATCGTCTTGATCTGACAACTAAAAACCATAAAAGATCTGCTTATATATAAATTATTAGTCCTTTACGAATAACATAATGTTTTTTTGGGTGTGTGTGGTTATTATTGGCTTTAATAACTTGTCCATTTTGGTTTATAATCGCCCTGGCTGTACATTTCGTGTTATATCTGGCGGAACATTGGAAGGTCTGATTTTTGTTATTGAATGTAGAATTATATCCAAAAGGCCACCCGTCTATGATCAATGTTTTACCACCTTTAGAGTTTTTGACCCATTGAACTATAACAAAACAAAAAAGAAACAGTTGGTCAGTAGGATTCAATTTTTCAAACAAACTTTGACAAAGGAATTTCCAAGAATTTCATTTATTTTACATGCTTAAAAGGGGACTTCCATCACTAACTTACTATGTACTGGTTTAAAGAAATAAAGTTTTTTTGTATTAAAAAATATCAAGGTGCAGTTTTTTCACGTTTCTATAGGTATGGTGTGTAGTAACCGGGGTTCTAGGATAGTAGTATAATTTGTAGAGAGATCCACAACGGAAATTAAGTAAAGAAAAAAATTCGCAACATTTGGTAAGATTTTTAATGTACTTTTTTTCGGAATATCTCTTCAGTCATTATAATCAACATGTAAATTAAATCAATTAATCGCAACAACAAATCGTCGGCATTCATGCAATCACATTAAGACTTACATCGTGATCCTTAGGTAGCTTTCAACCATTAACCTTTGTTACGAGTCCAACAAATAACTTAAGATAATGAAGATTATAAGAACATGTTTTTACTATGCTTACAAAAAAGGTTCTTTTCACAAAAAACTCAAAAACATGCATCTGCGCTCATATAAAATTCTGCAACAAAATAATGTTTGTAAAGATGATTATTTGCCTGGTATTTTTTAATAAAATTTTAGTTTCAAACTGTAAATTTAAATGAAATTAGTTATTAATAAAATATGTGCCAGTTTTTGGGGTTTATTTTTTCCGGGTCGAAAACTACTATTAGCAACATTGTGAAAACCAGCGCCGTCAAACAAGTCCCTTTCACTTCAAATTTCACAACCCACAAAAACCTTCACAGATACTCAATAAGTCCGTCCCGAACATAATGTCTCCTCCGATCATGGGTGTGTTCCAACATCATCTTGATGATCCCCCCGTGGTGGTTGGTCGTGACGCAGGCCCTGCATTTGCTGGCGGATTTGATGGAGCACTGCCATCGCGCCGTGTACTTGGCTCGGCGATGGATGCAGAACACGAAGCCGTCGATTATGATGGCGTCTTTACCAGCGGTGTTCTTGGCCCAGGTTACTGCGGTGGAAATGGTTAAAGTTAGATTTTTTATTTTTTTTATTTTTACTAATGTTTCTGTTGTGTATATACCTACCTATACACATATCATCAATATTGTGTATATGTTTGTTATACATAACAAATATCACAAGCATTTAATTTTTTATGTTTTTTGTCAGTGAAGTCGTCGATTATAAACACAGTAAGCTCTTAAGGCCCAATTGCAGAGAACGTTTTAACCTCGGGTTAGCTAACTCAGATTTAAATGGCGCCACCATCGATTGTTATAAGAAGTAGTTACAATCGATGGTGGCGCCATTTAAACCTGAGTCAGCTAACCCGAAGCTAACCCGAGGTTAAAACGTTCCCTGCAATTGGGCCTAAGTGTTCCATTACCTAGCAAATCTACTTATCCGATTTGTCTAACTTCATATTCTGACAAGCCTAATGGCTAAAAAAAACAAACATCTCCAATTCTAAATCTATTTAACAAAAACTACTTATAAATATATTACAACTCCTGCTCTAACAACAAAAGCCCTTGCTTTATGATTGTGTTGATTCATTACTTCAAGGACCGATCCATATTCATTAGTGATGATTCTTGCCTTACATCCGTTGCAAGATTTGACTGAACACCTCCACTGCGTGGTTCGTAAGGTCCTTCGATGCAGACAAAACACGTAGCCATCGAGTAGTATAGCATCATTGCCGGATCGATTCTTAACCCAGGTGACTGTTATAAAAGATTTGAAACTATTATTGTTAGGATTGAGTAAAAGGATTTTATCACAAGTTCAAAAATCAAAGAATTATTTAGGGATACTCTTTATTGATTTATTGGAGACAAAGCTGGTCAATCTTTCCACATGACTTAACTTTAACAAATTAAATGTGCCTGGCGTAGCCAGTCAGTTGTTTGATATTCACGGTCAAATAAAAATGCAGTTTATTTTAAAAACTTTATTACCCATAGCAGTAAGGTCCTATGAACAGATAGCCACAAAATTTAGTGCAAATGGCGAGATCGAGTTAACTTATTCTAATTATACTACTGTTAATGTATACATAAGCTTCTAGTTTTACATGATTAGATATTTGTAACACATCATGTAAAAATGATTAGGCGCCGATCTCAATATTCTACTATAGTTAAAACCTTGGTAATTGGAAACTGCTAGTTTTGTTTTTGGTGACGTGTTTCTGTCATTTCCATATCAAAAGCTATCTAACATAGTTTATTGAGACGCAAAAACATGGATAATGACTACTATTGTTACACAAATAACAAGGCGTCAAAGGTTTGTAGAAAATTGAGTTTGGTCGTAGATCGATTAGTATTAGAATTGTATTTACATATATCATGACATCTCCTTCTTCAGGTGCAGGAAAAAAGCCAGCATTTAACATCGGACAAAATAAGTCTCTTCAATACTCTCAAAAACCTACAATTCACGATCCCGTATAAATGAGACAACCATTACTAATAAAAATCTTCCTAGGCGCGTGATTATGTTCATTAAATAACTTAACAATATGTCCTTCTGCATTCGTTTTGAGTTTCGCCTTACATTTATGGTTGCAATTGGTGCCACATCGCCACCGGGCCTCGGTGCCGTGTTCGTAAGGCCTCAAACTGCAGAACACATACCCATCGACGACTATAGACACGTTGCCTTTCTTATTTTTCACCCAGCGGACTACAAGCAACATTTAAAATTGATGAGATTTTGTAAAAATTTAATGTATTTGTTGGTGAACTATGCTAAAATTAAAAAGGAAAGATAAGAAGATTTTTTAAAGTTTTATATTAACAAGTTGTTAAAAGAAATGTAGGTTTTTCATTACATCGTAAAAAATAATATATTTTCAACTTAAAAGACCGGAATACAAAAGGAGCACGGACGCAATGTAACGTAATGGCACGAGCGTGCTTCCTAGTACTAATACAAAAATATTCCAGTTAGACATCAATTCAAACATAAAATTATACTTATTTAAATAATAATAATAATAAATAAATCTCCAGACTGACACACCAACTGTGCGGCCCTAAACTAAGCAAAGCTTGTACTATAGGTACAACACAATGGACTGAGGAGAACCTAGTTACACCCAGACACGAGCCAATATCGAAAAACCATTTTTACGAAATTGGCCCGACCCGGCGATTGAACCCGGAACCATCCGCTTAGCAGTCCGGTATATATACCGCTGCACCACAGAGGTCGTCAAATCATAGAACTCTGCTTGAGCCGGCGCGGCATGGTGGATTACGGCTCCATCCCTCTCGCCGAAAAGGAGGCCTATGTCCGCCTTGTGGGACGTATAATAAGGCTGATATTATTATTAAATATGTCTACGTATTCTCTAAACATAAACTAATGTACCGTGAAGAATAACAAACTTTCTACAGTCATGATTATGTTCATTCACAGTATGCACGATAGATTGTTTCACGTCAGTTTTAATATACGCTTTGCATCCATAGTTATAATGAGTCGAGCAGCGCCATCGTATCAAATTATTTTTCTTACAATGGTGAGCAAAGCAGAAGACGTTCTTATCGACTATCAAGGTATCTTTACCCGATCTGTTTCTGGCCCATTGTACTGTAAAAAGAAATGAAAATGGGGTAATGATGACCCATTGAAGGCAGATTTCATATCATTGTGACCGGTGAATCTATACTAATATTATAAAGCTGAAGAGTTTGTTTGTTTGTTTGTTTGTTTGAACGCGCTAATCTCAGGAACTACTGGTTCGAATTTAAAAATTCTTTTTGTGTTGAATAGACCATTTATCGAGGCAGGCTTTAGGCTATATAACATCTTTAACCTTTTGCCACACTCGTATCTAAATAATATAATATATTGGGTAATAGAAAAGGAATTTATAGCAAGTTAAGGTATTTATTTCGACATATTGACATCTCTTTTTTCAGTACTTAAGGAATGTGACATTCATTACATATCTTTGTCAAACCGTTCTTAATCCAAGTACTACAAACATAGGTACATACTCAATATCTAATATATAAGAGACTATTAACAAATATTTATTTCTAGTTGAATTTATCTACTCTGCCTATATATACATAAGTGCATACATACATTTTAAGTGCTTCTTCCTATTTTATAGTGTGTAAATACATTAAATGTTAAATAAATAAACAAAATATAATTTGTTAGAGTAGACAAATAATAAATACATTTACAGAGTAAAGAGGTAATTTTATTTTAACTACGCAAACAAAAAATATTTATGAACAATTTATTTATAGCTCAAAGTTTTTCACAATTCTTATTAATCTACCTGGTTATAAATTAACCAAAGCATTTTAAAAACTAAAATAAAATAACAACATATTCCAAAAGCCTTAGCTACAAGACTGCTTTACATGATTCCTAATACCTCCTTGTTAATATACCTTTCCATCCCAATGACTTCTTTTTTAATTATCAAATAAAGCAAGTATTTAAATGTACACAATAATACCATCACGTACAATAAACTTGCTCGGTTTGTGGTTATGTTCGTCCATTACGTAGACAATCGTCCCATCATCTTTAGTAGTGACCCTTGCTTTACAGCCCGCATTGGATTTAGTAGAGCATCGCCAACGGACCAGCTTGTCTCTGCTGTTTTGGTTCACCGAGCAGAAAGCAAAGTTGTTGATTATTAAAGCAGCTTTGCCAACCCTGTTCTTGGCCCACCATACTGGAAGAAAAACGAACTGTGAGTATTACTCTTATCTATTAGGAGTAGAGGCGAAATTCGCGATTATAATTGTTCAGGGATGGAATCTCACAAATGATAGAAATATTTTATTTGACAGGAGACCTTTATTATATGTTTGACAATTTACTGCATCAGTGTTATGTGCTTATAACAATGTTTTAAGTCAAGAATATTTTAATCGTGAAGATACAATAGACATAATGTTATATCTTGTAAAATAGTGACCAACACCCAAAGTAGATATAATTTTCATTCTTTTTTATTTCATTACTCACACATAACATTTTATTCCATCAACTTATACATATATTATTACACCATCTTTTACAATAAACCTGCTAGGACCATGGTTATGATCATGCATTACTCTAACTAAATTCCCATCGTAGTTGGTAATGACCCTTGCTTTACACCCAGCATTAGATTTAGTGGAACAACGCCAACGAAACATGCCATCTCTACAGTTAACGTTCACAGCGCGGAAAGCGAAATTGTTGAAGATCAAAGCAGGCTTGCCAACGCTGTTCTGGACCCAGGATACTACGAAATAAAATCAAAGTTTTATATTATACTAGTGGCCGCCCGCGACTCCGTTCGCGTGGAAGTCGGTTTCCCGTGGGAATGAGAAATTTTCCCGCGGTAAAAAGTACCCTATGTCCTTTCCCAAGTTCAGTTTTTTCTTCATACCAAAATTCAACAAAATCGGTTCAGTGGTTTAGGCGTGAAAGCGTAACAGACAGACAGACAGACAGACAGACAGACCGACAGACAGACAGAGTTACTTTCACATTTATAATATTAGTAGGGAAGTAGGGAAGTAGGGATAGTAGGGATTTATAAATCGCTCTCAAGATCGATCAGCTTATACGCTCTGTAGACTCTTTAAGTTCCTTACAAATTAATAAATTATCATCAGGGGCGTGCCACCAAAATCTATCTCAAGTTCGATATCGGAGTTGTGAGTGATTTATAAATACGAGCCTTAGACACAATCAATCTGACTTTCTTTATTTCTTATATATATTAAGAATTTATGTAAGTTACAGCTATACGTGTTTTAAAAGTACCTAGCTCAAAGATGCAAACTTTAAAATGTTAAAGAATATTTATGACACAAGACACTCATTATAAAAAGATTGGCTACCATACATTACATTGTGTTGAATAAATAATTCCTTAAATCTATTCACTATCGTTTTATCGTAGCTGACATCTAAAGTACACAAAGTATTTTTTTTTTATTTATTTCTCACACATGATTTTTTACACATATAATATCTTATACATATATTATCAAACCATCGCGTATAACAAACTTGCTTGGCTTATGATTATGTTGCTCCTTAATTTCTAAAATCGCTCCATCTTTATCTGTAGTGACACTGGCCTTACAATTTGTATTTGATCTAGTAGCACACCTCCAGTTATGATATTTCGTAGTCAAATTACGTCGAAATGAGTAAAAGACAAATCCGTTGACTATGATTGTGTCTTTACCGCTACGGTTCTTCGCCCAGCGCACTGAAGATGTTAAAAGGACAAAGGTTAAATTTAGAAATTTAAATTCAACTTGACTTTTTTGTTTGGTAAAAAGCTTCAATCATAACTGTTCCTTATTTAAAGAAATAAGAAGGTTTCAAACTTAAGGCTAAATTAAAGAATGACTTATTACAGGATGCAACCTAAAATTGTGGAACGATATAGATAAAATAATAGTATATTATGCTACAACTGTGTAAAGTTGTTCATTATACACGAGGCTGAGGGTTGCAGCCCGAGCCGTAGGCGAGGGCGTAAATCAGCCGAGTGTCTATTAAACATGTTTCTCACGAGTACCATACGCACTTTTTCAACACACTAGTTTTAGCTGTAAGTTCCCCTAAAATATGTAAATAAAATAAAATAAAAAACACATAAAATCTATTTTCTTTGTCTTGAGAGATGTCATCATCATAAGCCATGACAATTTGAGTTGGAGAATCACCCCGCAGAATCACTCCGCTGTTAATGCGTAATGTCACTTTGAAGACTTTTTATTTTCAAAAATAAATACGAAAGTAATTTCATTGATTTTATGCTATAAATTAACAAACATGTAAAACAATCTTTCTTTAAAATATATCTAATGTAATAATATTTAAAACCATCATCAATGATTATGATTGTTATTGCATTGGATAATTTTGCGACCAACAGATACAATGGACGCCTTGCATCCCCTTGATTTTCTGGTGCACACGAAATATGACCTCTTGCCCCGACGGTCATTTCTTATGTTGAACCGGTATAAACCAATCAGTATGGTAGGGTTGCCGCATCGGGATTTCCCAAAAGAAACTGTAAATTAGTAATGCACTAAGTTGAAAATGAACTAATAGTAAAAAGTAAGGTTGAATATAGAGGTTGCCATGCCAATTGTACGGCCTTAAACTAAGCGAAACCTTGTATTTTAGAAACCACAATTAGACTAAGGGAGAACCTAGCATGACACACGATACAATTTATTGACCGAGCCGGAATCGAAGCCGGAACTCACCATTTTAAAATCTACCATAAGCCTCGAGGTATAACCTAAGATATACATCTAAAAAAGAAAAAAAAAACTCATAAATTTTTTGGCATTCTATTCAATACTTCTCGTATTTAGATTTATCTTAAATCTATCAAATTACATACTAATGGTTATGTAACCCTTGAACAGACAATAATTCCTTGCCATAAGTATATAGATGAGCTTTGCAGTGCTTCGACGACATTCTGGTGCAGTGCCACCTGCTTTTGAGGCTGATGTCTCGGGTTCGAGTCCCGTACGTGTAAGAACCGAGCCTTAGTATGTAAGTACCGCGTCTGGTCACGCTAACTTGAGGTGTACCTATAGAGAAAAAGATTTAGATTTAGTACTACAAGCTATGGAATAAAAGTAGATATTCGTCAATAAATTTGAAAAGAAGATGTACCGACCAAAGTACCAATGATATTTTTTGGAAGAAAATGAACTTGCTTAAGCAATGGGGAGAAGATTTCTTGTACCTAAGCCTTGTTTGTCAACTCATCGTAGGATCTAGACAAATTAAATTAAAACATATTATAACTCCTAGTTTAATAATTTTATGAATATAAAGGATTATCTCATTTGATTATTCATAATACAGACACATAAACCAGTTGAATATATTTTTTACATAAAAAAGATTATTACTCAAATAACATATATTTTACCATACATATCTATACTATTTACAGCTGGTAATACCTATTTCTCACACTTAAAACTTAAAGCGCGTATAAATCGAAAGCAAGCGATATCCGGTGCCCAATTTCTCGGCGGCCAGCACCGCACCCTCAATGCATATGTAATTGTGGGTGTATTTGGGCGGCGGTGATCACTTATCATCACGTGACCCGCTTGCTCATTTGCTAGCTTCTCTCAAAAAAAATATTTTTTCTTATTTTTTTTATTTTATTTATAAGCTACCTTATTCATAAGGAACATGGTTATGTTCTCCTTTAATTGTAAGAATTCTGTCATCATACATAATAACTGTCACTTTACAAGCGTGTCTCTGGTACTTAGAACACAACCATCTTGTCTTGGACCCTTTACTGCCACTGTGTTTATTGAATTTGTATGCACCGATACTTAGTAGAAAGGTTCCGGGTTTTCTGGACGATTCTATGTATTTCGCGTCTGGAAAAAGACAAAGAAAATCAATACATACATGAATGAAGCATAAAAACGTGGGACAACTATGGAATCCGAATGGCTAAATAATAATAATAAAATTAAAAAGTGAGTCTACGGCGTAGCAACCAATATAAGCCGTATTCTGAAGTAGGTACCTAAATAGCTAATCATATTATACAGGGGGTGGCTCATTCAAATCGGTCAGTATGGGAAAGTCTGAAACTATAAGACATACGAAGATTTGTTCATAGGAAGCATGTCACCGATTTTGCTAAAAAAAATGTACCCAGCTAGGGAATCGAACCCCTTACCTTACCTGGTTCGCCGATATTGCAACATGTATCAAATGAGAACTATCAGTAATGAATCTATAATTATTTTTTATTTATACTATTGACTTGTTTTTTTAGGATAAAAATAAAAAACATTAAAAAAAAAGTTGTTTCGTTTATTTTATTATTTTACCGAATTTTGCGAAATTGCATATACCTAAACTATAAAATTTTCGCATTATTGCTAATAAATTTTGTTTTAGTTTTGTTTGCTATGTAAACCATTGCTCCTGAACCATTAGCTGATGTGTGGGCGATGACCTCATGCGGCGGATATCCTTTTTCAAACCATAATATCTTTTTAAATTGAGTTTTCTGGGCATACTGTTAGTGAATTCGGTTACTATTTAGACTCAAGAATACGTGGTTTCAGGGTTCCAAAATAATCTTTTTACATCCGTTATTATGTTTTTAGACATACCTATACCTACTGGGTGGCGCAAAAGTACTGGCACGAAAGAAAAGATTTTTTTTTATATGACATTTCCTGTCATTCTGTTGCTGAAAATTGTGTAGTGAACAAATGTAAAATACACTGAAAATAAACATGGACCGTTTTACTCCCCAAGAACGTGGAATAATCGTGTCATACTTAGTGAGGGACGCTTTTCCAGGCCGAGTTATCTCTCGTTTTGGCAATTTGCCTTGGCCTGCAAGATCACCCGATCTGACCAGTCCAGACTTCTTTCTTTGCGGTTTTTTTGAAATCTCGGGTGTATGTGAACAAGCCTCAGACTCTCGCAGCTCTAAAAGAAAACATTCATCAAGAAATAAGGAACATATCGCAGGAAGTGTTACGGCAAGTTATGCAAAATGTCATAAATACCTAGGGCTCAAATGTGCATCAACTCTAGAGGTCACCATTTAAAAGACATCATCTTTAAATCCTAATGGTACGAAATTTAATGTCACAAGTATACATTTAAAAAAACCTAAATCTAGTTTTCTAATTTAAAAAAAAGTTATAGCTGAACCAAATAGGGTCTTTACTTTTGCGCCACCCAGTACTTTCCAAACTACAAAGAATCTTCTATAATAAACACCTATAACATCAATTATTAATCCCTACACAATCTTTACATATCACACGAAGTAAATGAACTAAAATAATTTATATCCTAACAAAAACCCCATTTTGCACGATGTAATTAGGTGCTTCGTGCGAGTGTTTACAATTTGCACGAACTATATGAGTGCGGGTTATATCTGTGACTATTTTTGCACGACACCCCTTGCTTTTGCCAGTGCACGGCCAATGGACAAATTTCTTGGACACGTAGTTGGGGTAGTAGCGGAAGCCGTCAATCATCATCATCACAGTACCGCGAACGTTTTTAGCGAAGGTTACTGGAAAAAAATAATGTTTTTTAGGGCCGATTTTTCAATAGTCAGTTAAGCCTTCAGATAGGACTTATTCTATGGATAGCAAGATTGTGAATTTTTCAATTAGCGGATAAGCTCTAACAGAAGGTTAAACTCGATAACTGGCGGATAAACTTAGCTGCCTCTTTTTGCCTCAGTTAAGCAGTTATCTAACAGATTATTTGACGTTTCTGTCATCATGCGTATGTAAATATAGGATAATTTATTTGTGTTTTGCTTATTTTTTGTAAAACCATGGATGTTTTACTTTATTTGAAGACAATAATGTATAGTTATCAAAACGGGACAAAAATATATATCACAAGAGGTTTAATTTTGAATATCTGTGCAGTAAGCTATTGTTGACATCACAGATGTATACATTTCTAGATGGAGTAATACGTTTGATGTGTGCGTGTCACAAATAACACACTGCTAAAGATACGCTATATCAAAATGAGGATTTTTTGAGAATTATATTAAAATACTAAGTAGTTATTAAGACATACAGTAACATAAAGTATCTCTGAGTATATGAAATACCAAATCGATTTTTTAAAAAAGCATCAAAAATATTCTTAGCAATCAATATAATAAGATAGAAATACTTTCTCAAAGTTTACAGACACATGTTAAAATATATTGTATTTGTAACTTTTATTTGTATTTTTTTTCGGTGGGCTCCATCTAGTTTTCGGTATATCTATGTATTATCGTTGACGGCAAGTCTTGATGTCATACCTAAATTTTTTGTCAATTGGGACACCCGCTGTCAATGCGTTGAAAGTTTACAGTCCTTTTCTAACAACTGTAAAATATATAAGAATGTCTCTTTCTTGCACAAATATCATTAGGATAGCTAGCAGAGGGTTATCTGACCATTGAAAAATTGAAACTTTATTATTCGTCTCAGTTAAAGCTATCTAGCTGTTCGATATCTGGCGATTTAACTATCTATTGAAAAATCGGCCCTTAGTGTTTTAACAACCATAGTTAACATTATTTTAGTGTTTTTCTTGTTTCTAAGGTACAAAAATGCAAGTGAAGTGTGGGTTTCTACTAGTATGTTATCATTTTAATTAAAAACTAAATACTTGATTAGATTTTTTTCATCTACGAGCAAATTGGCTAAAATCTACTCAGGACGAAATAAAAAAGTACATTATTTAAAAGGAAATATTTTACGTATAAAATAAAAATTTAATTTTTTATTTATTTATTAATTTCCTTACATCATATTCAAATTTCTCGAAGAGAAATATTCGAACTCATTTTGTAGGAAAAATACATAATAATAAACCGAAAGCTAACATCAAGTTCCTTTTTAATAAATACAACATTTTACACTTTAAATTCTAATAAAAACACCTTTTCGTAAAACGAACTTTGGTGCATCATGGTTATGTATGCAATTGGCACGAATCACCCGAGTCTTGCCCAAGTCAGTGTAGACGAAGGCACGACAACCCCCACTCTTGGACGAGCATGGCCAACGTAAACTTGATTTAGTTGTGAAGTTGAGATAGAAACTGAACTGTTTAAACAGTACGAGTTCCTTGCCGCGGTTGTTTTTGACGAATCTTACTGAAATTAAATTAATGTGAGTTGATTATTGAAAATACCTACGATTTATTTCCTACTGACAAAACAGAGTATGTTTTTTGGTACTTAAAATGTCTATTTAAGAGTAGTTTATTAATTGCAGGAGAAATTACAAATATTGTAGGCAGATATTGTTTTTCTATACTTTCAGAGAAAACAAAAAATATACAAAACTGGCTATTCACCGCTTGCATGGATTTGTACCAGGCAACAAGTAATTTTGCTTTATCAAGGAACAAAATCATCAAATGAAAACTAACAATTATTTTAAAGCGATATTTTATCTTTTGACTTTAATAAATATTCCTATGAACATTGCAATGCAAAATAAATACTGACAAAAATATTATTTTGAAAAATTTAACTAAAAAACATTTTGTAGGAACTTAAATCTAACGTAGCTTGACCACTAAAATGAGAATAAAAAAATAAAAATAAAATATAATTAATTAATAGAAAGAAACTATTTATTTTTAGAGCACTTAAAATGTAGGGTCAACTTATAAGAAAAAATATAAGGGTCTTACTAATAACAAACCTAAGACAGTACGTAGTGTAGGACACCCTCCAGATCGATGGTCCGACCTAAAGAAGGTGACAGGCAGTGGATGGATGCGGGTTGCCGGGACATAGATAGTGCGCCTCTTTGGAGTAGGCTCTCGATACTCGTTAAAATTCACAGCAAGCACAAAGCTGAGTAGGAGTAGTGCTTGCTGACCGCTTTGGTTAAGTGCAAACGGTAGATTTACGATGCCTTTCCGAATTGATATGTTTAATATGACCTTAAGATGGCAATTGGCTGATTGACAGGACTACAATCTTATGAAAATTCCATCCTTCACGATATACCGTGGTGGTTTATGATCATGGGTTAAGTTAGCACGAAGCAACAAAGTTTTAGCGGTGTTCGTGGTGATTCGAGCCCGACATTTAGGTTTTGATGTGCACGGCCAACTTAATGTTTTTGATGAGCTAGAATTTAAATAAAACGTGTAGCCACCGATGATTGCCAGTTCTTTGCCACGTTCGTTTCTGATGAATGTTACTGTAAAGGAAAGATAAATAAGTCATGTATATGTTTTCAACAGACATACAATATATCAAACATACCTGTTATGGCATAGGATGGAACAAAAAAAATTGTAAAAGACATCTCTAATATTAATTTATCACACAATTTATGTTTAATTAATAGGTTAATTTATAAAGGCAGATTTGTATCAGAGAAATGAGGAATACAATGACACATTTGTCCATTTTAAAACTGCGTTTTCTCTCCCGCCTGCAATAATCTCCTTTAAGCCACCTTTTGGTGGCAGGCCGAAAGTAAAAGCAGTACATTTTCAGAAATCAATCAATGTTAATATCCCTCTTAAAAATCTAAAAGTTGGCAGTAAATTTTATTTAATAAAAATAGTTGTTTTATTACAAGTCTATAAACAATGATTAAATAAATCAAATTTTGACATATACACCGTTCACCACGGCAAATTTCGGAGGGTCATGATTATGCTTCAAGTTTGCGTGAAGTATTTTAGTTTTAGTCATATTTGTAGTCATTCTAGCTCTGCATGTACGATTGTTAGTGCAAGGCCACCCTAGTGTTTTGGTGCATCTCTGATTCAAATAGAAAGAGTATCCATGAAGAAGAGCTATATCTTTCCCACCAATGTTTTTTACGAATCTCACTAAAAACAAAAAAAAGTAGTACAAATTTTGGGTTGTGAATAAAAAAAAACATATATTCAGGATTATGAGCTAAAAACTTAATCTCTTAATTACTTGGATATCGTTTATTTTCAGCGCTTTGTTTACATTCGATAATCCAAGGCGCAGTATTGTTGAAACCATCTGCTGAAATTACTAATCGAATTAAAACTATTATTTGAAATTCTACCAACTATAAAACAACCACTATTTAATTATGTTAATTATATTTATTATATTAAATCCATTTACAAAATTAAATTCTCAAATTCTGATATAAATATTATTTTTGATCAAATACTTCGGAGGGTCATGATTATGCGCCAAGTTTGCACGTATTATTTTTTTGTTCAAGGTTGTAGTTACGCGTGCACGGCAGGATTTGTGGGTACACGGCCAACTTTGTGTCGTAAGTCCCTGAACATTCATGTAGAAACTGTAGCCAGCAATAAGTATTAACTCTTTACCGCGAAGGTTTTTCACAATCCGTACTGAAACAGAAGATAATGTAAGTTGAATATGTAGCAACTATCAATCAGATCAATCAGCTAAAAACTGTCCACTGCTGGACGAAAGCCTCCTTTAAAAAGCGAAAACTTCCTTCTTTAAGTCGTCGTTCCATTGTGCTGTAGGGCGTCTTATCCATTTATAGAGTAGTTTTTAAACAAATATTTTTGTAGATCAAAATTAAAAAAACTTGTTTTATATGACAATTGAATTTTCAGTTTGTATACAAATGATAAACATTTCAGTAGCTTACAATATAATCACACTTTTACGTTTAACGTTTAAAGAGTATTTATTTCTCATAAGAATTTTACATAAATTCACTTACTGAGAAAAACATTTTTTCACTTATTTGTACTTAAATCTAACATACAGAGCAGAATCATTAATCTAAAACATGAAATTAACAAAAATTTCAACACACAAATTCGTTTTAGTTTTGAGGGTAAAAACAAAAATGTCGGGTATCAATCCAAACAGTTTGTTTTTGTTGTCGCCTCAATGGCGATAAGTCCAAACAAAGGCCGTGGAGTATGATTCAATGGAGGTGGCATCGAAGATGGTAATTTTTTTTTTGTTTTTTTTTTATGTTGTTTTTTTATTTTATTATTTTACGAGGTGCATTATTTAGAATAATTAGTTTATTTAATAAGTATGTGATAGCTAATAAAATCTGTATAAGCTAGTTTTACGTGTATGTTTTTTTATACATATTTTGACAAGGACTTAGAATAGATTTAGTTTTGGTAGGTAATTTTTCACTTAATTATTATTAGCTTGGTTTACACCTTTATAATACCTATATATGCATACACACATACAAACACACACACACACACATACATATATATATTTATATTATATATATATTATATGTATATATATATATTATATATATACACAGCATATATGTTATATATACGACATATGACACATGCATACATTCACATACACATACATATTTTAGATTTTTACTGGTTTGTTATAATTTTATGTTATTTTCTTTTTTTTTTTTGTTTTTGTTTTTTTTTTTTGTTTTGTTAGAGTAATTGTTACATTGAACGATAAATTTATTTTTATAATACCTTTTTTTTATTTAGATTACATTGATCTTATTTATTACGTAGGTTTTGAGTAACTTTTTAAAGCTTGATACATTAGAAGTTTCTTTGATATCATTTGGAAGTTTATTGTAAAGTTGGGTCCCCTCAAACATTATGTTTTTTAAACCATAGTTGGTCCTTGGTTTTCTTAGTACCAGCGTATTAGCGTTTCTCAATAGCCGTTTATGTACTTGAATTCTTTTTGTAAAAGATGTCTACGAATGTCTTTATTAAGGATTTTCCTAATTAGTAGGCAGATGTGGTAAACATATGTTTGGTTAACGCTCATTAGATGAAGGTCTTTAAATAATTTGGCTGTGGGCGTAAGAAAGTTAAATCCAAATAACGTTTTAATGAGTCGATTTAAAGCCCTTTGAACAGACATTAAATTAGTTTTTCCTGCTGATCCCCAGACTTCTATTAAATATTCAAGACATGGTTTTACTAATGAGTTAAATATAGTATAGCGCACAGGATTGGATAGACACTTTGCACAGCTTTTTAAAGTGCCTGTTAGAGATCGTAACTTTGAACAAACTTTTTTAATATGTGATTTCCAGGTTAGTTGGCTATCTAATACGAGACCTAGATATTTCTCCTCTTTTTTCTGAGATATTGATTCGTTGTCAATTGTTAAAGGATGCAATGGTTCAATTTTTTTATTCTTAGCTGCGAAGATGACATAGCTAGTCTTTTCAATATTTATTGTTAGAAGGTTCTGCTGAAACCAATTATGCAGGATGAATAGGTCTGATTGCGCTACTTTAAGTAATTCTTCTAGAGATTTACCAAAATAAAATATACACGTATCGTCAGCATAAAGATTAACGTCCCCTTTTAGGCCAATGCCATGTATATCGTTAATGTAAACCAAGAAAAATAAAGGCCCTAAAATTGAGCCCTGGGGGACTCCGTACGTAATGATCTGTGATGAACTTTGACTTTTTTCTATTTTAACTACTTGATGTCTGTTTGATACTACACTGGACAGCAAATAAACCGAGCCACCCGCTCTCCAGGTACTCTTACCTCATTTTCTAAAAAAGTATGTGACCTACAACTATGAGAGTTATACCTACAGAAAGTACGTTTCATGGTGATTAAATTGAGTATAAATTTAATCTATAGTACTGTCACTTCACATTGCAATCAAGTAACGAACAAAATGCTAGCAATTTGCTCTGTTTGATACTTAAGAGTTATTTTTCTACAGTGATGCTACTCTGGTAATTTCTTACAATTTCTTTATTTTCTGAGCATCTCTTGCTCAGACACGTTTGTTTTTGATACTTTGTTTACTCAATAAAAATACCACTTCTCAAGAGGCAGCTCAAACTTTAGCACTACTTCAAGCAGGCTTTGGACAACGTTAAGTTTCTCAAAGACTTCGAATCAACAGAACAGACAGAACATTCAGATCTTCGGTGCAACGAGTTTATAAACGATACCTAGAGACAGGAGCATTCGATCGCCGCCCAGGTACGGGAAGATCTGGGGCTACATCAGCAGCAGATGATCGTTATATCCAACTTACTGTTTTACGAAATCGTCGTCTCAATGCAGTTCAAGTCCAACATAAGCTGAGTGACGAAAGCCAAGTGATCATAAGTTCCGATACTGTCAGAAGGAGACTAGCTGAACGAAACCTTACTCCAAAAAGAGCTGCAACAGGCCCGGCATTAACGGTAGCCCACCGTCGAGCACGACTTGAATTTGCTCGAGAGCATAGAGATTGGACGTTAGAGCAATGGGGTGATGTACTCTTTACTGATGAGACCAGGGTGAGTCTGCATGGAAGTGATCGACGTTAGAGATTGTATTGTCGCCCTGGAGAACGTTATTTTCAGTGTTGCATTGAGAAAACTGTTGCATATGGTGGAGGATCGGTAATGGTTTGGGGCGGCATCTCACTAACCGCACATACAGCGTTCGTTTTCATCGAACCGACGGACCGTGCACGTGGATTGACTTCGTATCGTTACATTACGGTAATTCCCGCAGACCATGTGATTCCATACGTAGGATTTATCACACAGGATATACAGTTAATGCATGATAATGCACGACCGCACGTTGCTCATGTGGTAACTCAGTACCTCGTACGCGACGTCGGTATTCGAACTATGGTCTGGCCAGCCCGAAGCCCGGACTTTAATCCGATAGAACACTTGTGGGATAAGTTAAAACGTCGGGTTGAGCCCGGGTTCCTGCTTCAACACGACTTCCAGAGCTACGAAACGCGATTGAAGAGGAGTGGAGTGCTATTCCCCAAGATTTCATTGTCAGGCTCGCGAGATCGATGAATACGAGGACGCTGGCAGTTATCCGAGCTAGGGGAGGAAACTCTGAATACTGACCAACAACTTTTTCAATGTTTTTCTTTCTTATTTCGTTTTTTTTTTCGTGATTACTAACGATTTACACAAACAGAAAATTACTCACCTTAAATAATCTTCAAGAAAATCGAAATTATGTGACTAAATTTATTTTGTTTTCATTCATTTTAATCACCATTAAACGTACTTTCTGTAGGTATAACTCTCATAGTTGTAGGTTACATACTTTTTTTGAAAATGAGATAAGAGTACCGGGAGAGCGGGTGGCTCGGTTTATTTGCTGTCCAGTGTATATTATTATTTGATATTATATATTATATTCTATTATATACTATTTGATAATCACACTTTTAACATTAAGATAAAAATAGATAGCAGTACTTTTTTTCATTTTTTTTTTTTATTATTCTTAATTTAGAGTAGCCCATTATTATCTCCGATAAAGTTTTATTGATTACAAGGACTTCATTGCTATCAAGCTTAAATTTTGATATATACGCCGTTTCTGATGATAAACTTCGGAGGGTCATGATTATGCTGATAGTTTGCACGTAGTATTATTGATTGGTTTAAATCTGTAGTGACACGTGCATGACATGACGGCGTGCTAGTGCACGGCCAACCGAGAGTCTTTCGTCCCTTGTCGTTCAAGTAGAAACTGTAGCCTTTGATGATCGCTAGCATTTTACCACGAAGATTTTTCACAATTCTTACTAAAACAACAAGTGATTTCGGTCATGTTAGGTGGGGTTACAACTTATATTATAACTCTCAATAGCTATGATTATTCTTGTCAAAAAAAGTAAATATATACCGGTAAATATTAATGAATATGAATAATGATAAATATATAATTTACAAATCCATAATAATTAGCTTAAACTTTAATATACACATCATTTTTAATAACAAAATTCGGAGGGCGATGGTTATGTTGCAAGCTCGAACGTATTATTGTAGATTTTTTTAAGTCAGTAGTAAAACGCGCACGACATCCCCGGGAGGTACATGGCCAAGTTATGGTCTTAAGTCCTCTCTGGTGAAAATAGAAAGTATAGCCCTCGACGATCGATAGCTCTTTCCCGCGAAGATTCTTCACTGTTCTTACTATAACAAAAAGAAAAAACGACGTCACGAAATAGTTACTATAAAACGGTTTTGATTTAGAACTATTGAAAGGGAGAGAAACCCCAATAACTAGCAGTCTTTTTATTACAAATTATTTATAAATATAAGATTAAATCTTGATATACAGGTCCTTTCTTATAATAAAGGTCGGGGGTTTATGGTTATGCTGTAAATTTGCACGTACTATTGATAGTTTATTTAAATTAGTGATCAGACGCGCATGGCATCTACTGGTAGTACATGACCAGCCGCGCATCTATCGTCCTTTGCCGTGAATATAAAAAGTGAAGCCTTCAACAATCGCCAACTCTTTGCCGCGAATATTCTTTACTAATCTTACTATAACAAAGAGATAAAAATTGAAAAAAATATAAACTAAAATACGGTTTCTATTTTTGGCTGTTAAAGGAAAAAGAAAAGTCAATTACTAGGTACTCTTTTTATTATGCATTAATTACAATACATCTACAATTGTCCAGTTGTCTTACACTTTGATGTACAGATCGTTCTTTATAATAAACTTCGGAGGGTCATGATTATGCTGCAAGTGTGCACGTATTAGTCGTGTTCGATTAATGTCCGTGGTAAGACGTGCACGACATCCCGTACCAGTGCATGGCCAATTAAGTGTCGTTACACTTGTTTTATGCAAATAAAAACTGTACCTTTCAACAATTGCTAAGCATTTTCCACGCACATTCTTTACAAATTTCACTAAAACAAAAAAAGGTATATAAGTTTGGCATTACACATTTATGGATTTTAAAATGGAGTAGATTTTTTTAGTAAAAAATACAGCAACGAGACATAAGTCTCAATTACTCGTAATTTAATTACTAATGGAACCATCGTATGCTTTCATCACACCAAAGATATATTTAGATATATTACAATATTTTTATTGACATACATGACCATTTTTGGTTATGACTAGGCCAGATAAAACAAACAAAAAAGTTTTTTTTAGACATTTAATTTTTACCAATAGTCTGCTTAAAAGTAGAAAACGGTCACGTTAAAAGTAGTGATACAAATCCGCAATGCCTTTAAAATTTAAAAGCTGAAAAAATTTATGACAATTACCAGCTTAAACTTTGATGTATACATCGTTTTTCAAAATAAACGTAGGAGGGTTATGATTATGCTGCAAGTTTGCACGAAGTATTGTTGATTTATTTATATCCGTAGTAAGACGCGCATGGCATCCTTTGGCAGTACATGGCCAACCGAGTGTCTGACGTCCTTTGTCGTGAATATAGAAAGTATAGCCTTCAACAATTGCCAGGTCTTTGCCGCGAATATTCTTTACTATTTTTACTACAACAAAAAGTAAAAGCCATCACAAAAACAGTTATTATAAACTTTGCTATTTATGAATATTAATGAGGAGAGAAATGTCATTAACTTAAAACATTTTTATTACATATCATTCCTTAACTTAAACGTTTAAATTTTAATGTACGTGTCGTTTTTGATTATAAACTTCGGAGGGTCATGATTATGCTGCAAGTTTGCACGTAGTATCGTCGATTTATTTAAATCAGTAGTTATACGCGCACGGCAAGCTCGGTAAGTGCAAGGCCAACCCAAGGTCATCAGTCTCTTTTTATGCATATAGAAACTGTAGCCTTCAACAATTGCCAAATGCTTGCCGCGAAGATTCTTCACGAAATTTACTAAAACAATAAATATTTTCAGTAATTAAATATATAGGTATTTATGAAATTTGATTTTTCTCTACAATAGATTCTTAAAAAAAAAGACTTTCAGAAATCATATTTTATTTCTTTGATAACAATTCCCAATAATTAAACAATAAAAGAATACACACGTCACGTCACCATCATGACTATCAAATAATATGCCTTTATTTTTACTTTAATTTTAACTATATGAATTCTTAATGATTTAAAATATCTACCTATTATCACTAAAACCTTGCTAAATGCAACAGGCACATTACCTCCTAGGTCACCTGAATTCTAATGAAAATCATAAACTTGCATTTATTTTTAGAAAATTACTTAAAACTGTTAAAATTACCTTACAAAAAATCAATAATGAAAATCTTAAATTTTAATGTATATACCGTTTTTCATAATAAATCTCGGAGGGTCATGATCATGCTGCAAGTTTGCACGTAGTATCGTTGATCGAACTAAATTAGTTGTGAAACGTGCGCGGCATAATTTGATGAGTGCAAGACCAAGCCAGGGTCATCAGTCTCTTTTTATTAATATAAAAACTGTACCCTTCGATGATTGCCAAATCCTTGCCGCGTACATTCTTCACGAAACTCACTAAAACAACAAATCATTGAAGTAATTAAAGTATTTACATATGCAAATTTATGGTTTGGAAAAATAGTTTACATTGCTTACTAAACCAAAAGGCTTTCGAATAAGGAAACAGGATTAGAGTATACAATTCTTGAAAAAACATTTATTGCCGATTATTAAACGTATAGGAAGTTATAGTCATACTTCACTTACTTAGAACACACGTCATTACTATGTTTATCATACGCCGAAATATTTACTTTGATTTCATGTACCTACGCGAACTCTTAATTATTGTTAGTACTTTTTAACAGTAAACCTTACTAAATACCCACAACAGGCACATAACGTACCTACTAGGTAACTCGATTCTATTTAAAAACCTTAGTAGAATATACTTTTTTATGATTATTTAAAAACTGCTAACAATTAAAATTAACTTACAAAAAACAATTATGAATACCTACCTTAAATTTTCATGTATATTCCTTTTTTCATAATGAACCTCGGAGGGTCATGATTATGCTGCAAGTTTGCACGTAGTATCGTTGATCGATCTAAATTAGTTATAATACGTGCACGGCATGATTGATGAGTGCAAGGCCAAGCCAAAGTCTTCAGTCCCTTTTTATTCATATAAAAACTGTAGCCTTCGATAATTGCTAAAGTTTTTCCGCGGGTATTCGTCACATAGTGTACTAAAACAATGAAAATGGAAGATTTAAGTCATGCATATAAATAAAATCAATGCATAAGAAACCTTGGATTCGACTGAACTTTTTTTAACCTTCAAAAACAATACACAAACGAAACTGTTTCAAATCATATTTATTGGTAAGCAAACAGTTCTTTAAAAATTTAAATCTTAATGTACGTATCGTTTTTAATAATAAACATCGGAGGGTCATGATTATGCTGCAAATTTACACGTAACATCGTTGTTTTCTCAAAATCTGTAGTAACTCGAGCACGGCAACGAGAACGAGTGCATTTCCAGCCCAGTGTGTTGTGTCCTCTATCATTCAAATATAAACTGTAGCCTTCAATTATCAGTAGTTCCTTGCCACGACTGTTCTTTACAAATCTTACTAAATAAACAAAAAACAATTAATTAAAACAGATAATATTAGAGGAGCAAAAGAAACTATTTTACGATATGATACATATGATTATAATTACCTCACTCTCCATAACCAACACTCAAAATACAAAATAATACAAACATTATTATTTAAGTTTTATATACCTTATTTATTTATTTTACATTTATATATTTATACATGTTACCGGCAATCTTTATAATTCAGGTATTCTATACAATACCTAGGTAATGTATAGAATACCTGGGGCGTCCAGGCAATGTATAAAATGAAATGAATATTATTGTCAATTCAATACTTTACCTAGGTAATGTATACAATTCCTAGGAATTGTGTAGATTACCTGCTGTACCGTACCACCGGCAACACTATACTATAATACTCTAGACTATAAAGTGTGCAAGCCGAGCGAGCGAAGCTAGCGTGCCGCGGCAGCGGTCGGCGAAGCACCAAAACCCAGATATTTTTTAACTAAAAATTACCAAATACTTTGGAGAAAATATACTTAATACTAAGTAATGATCTTATGATTTAAAAAGTTATGGTAACTGACTATTATGAATTCCGTTGGGAGTACGAAACAAATTTATGAACACAAATCGGATATTGAAAAAAAAAAGAAAAAAATTATAAGAGTACAATATAGACCAACTACAGTTCCTCCCTAACGTTCTTCATTATAATCTTACCTGCATTACATACATTACCGGCCGTGCATTCGGTATTGTATAGAATACCTAGGCAAAGTATAAAATAAATGATATTTCATACATTACCGACACGTTTTAGGTATTCTATACATTATCTAGGTATTGTATAGAATACCGGGTTATACACATTGCCGGTAACATACCTACACATAAAATATAGATTGATTTAAACAATACAAACAGAAAAGGACACATAAACACAATATATCAATTAGTAAAAATAACACAAAATCATAATTAAATTTTAATATAGGTGTCGTTTATGATTATAAAGCTGGGAGGGTCGTGATTATGCCGTAAGTATGCACGATACACCGTAGTTTTTTCCACGTCCGTGGTAATACGAGCCCGGCATCTTGGTGATGTGCACAACCAATTTTGTGAGATAGAAGTGACACGTCTGATGATGTAAAATGAATAACCGCCAACGATTGCTATGTCTGTACCACGAGAGTTTTTTACGATTTGCACTGAAAAAAAAGTTATTGTTTTGTCAATTAAAAGTGATTAAAAGATGTGACTCTCTTTATATCTAAAAATTAACTTAGCTTTATCATTACTTATATGAAGCTAAGTCGCCACCAATATCTGTTTTATAGTGCTTTATTGGCTTACTCATTTTAAAATTGTTTCAGCGTCGATTAGACTTTGCGAGATAGTTATTAAAATCTATTTACAAAGATACCTTCAGGGTGCGTTTAGAAAAATATTTTTAAATAAATCACATCTGTGTTTTTATGGGTTGTTTTAATATTGAAGAATTATTACAATACATTATGCCTATTTGACAAAAATGTTGAGTTTGAACTAGCATGTAGATAGTCTTAGACATTACCCAACACATATAACGGATGTAAAAATACCATTTCCGAAGCCTGAAGCCACGTATTCTTGAGCCTAAGCAGTAACTAAATTCACTAACAGTATAACCAGAAAAATCAATTTAAAAAAAATAAGGTTTGAAAAATAAGGTATACCTACGCCGCTTGAGGTCATTGCTCACACACCAGCCAACGGTTCAGAAGCGATGGTTTGCATACCGAATAAAAAAAACACAATTTAATTTGAAATAGTGCGGAAATTTGAAACTTAAAATGCAATTTAACACAATTAAATTTCTTTTAAGCAATTCTTCCAGCAATGCCCAGTTTACGCTTTCGGAAGCAGTCTTTTTACACCCTGTTTAAACAAAATATATAACATACAACAACCTTTTTTATATATTTATGACGAGAATAAAGAAAGATGTTCATAAATAATTTAAATTTTAATATAAGTATTATCCCTTATGACAAACTTTGGAGGGTCATGATTATGCTGTAAATTGGCACGAATCAGCATAGTTTTGTTCAAGTCCGTAATTATACGCGCCCGACAAGTTCTACTGGATGTGCATTGCCAATAAAGTGTTTTAACACTGCGAAATTTCATGTAAAACGAATAACCCCTAAGGATTGCTAGTTCTTTGCCACGATGATTTTTTATAATTTGCACTGAAAAAAAAACAAATAATTATAATCTTTGTTAAAAGTGAAAGTGACACAGACCTTCAAAAGTAAGAAAATAAGGCCAAAGCTTCTATGCAAGAAAATCTACTACAATGACACATATGACTTATAAATTAAAAAAAAACTTAGTTTATTTGTATTTTTATATATAATAAAACGAACTACATTTTTTGGAAATAAAAAGCATCATTAAATTTTTAAATAGGTGTTATTTCTTATAATAAACTTTGGAGGGTCATGATTATGCTGTAAGTTTTGGCGAAGCACTGTAGTTTTATCCAACAACGTAATTATACGAGCTCGACAGATTCTATTTGATGTGCAGGTCCAAACTAATGTATTGGTTCTGCGAGCGTTAGTATAAAATGTATAACTATCGACGATTACTAGTTCTTTGCCGCGAATGTTTTTAACGAACTGCACTGAAAAAAACAAACAATTGTATTATTTATTAGAAGTGGACACTTTCATATACTTTCTAAAGAAAATTAGAGATGAAACTTTAGTAAAAAATCTGTATCCGAAAACTAAGTATTTTTTGGTTACATTGTATATTATTGTAAACTATCAGATTTCGGGATAAATTCAAATCAAGTAACGTTTTAATTTAACTTGCAGTATAAGTCATCGCGCTTGAAACACCAGCTGATGTGTGAGCGTTGACTTCAAGTAACATAACGAGTACCTACTTACTTTTGAAGTTATAGGTAGATACTGGAAATGGGGAACGCGGGTCTCCCGAGCATTGCACGACTGGGAATCGAACCCTAAAGATATCTAAAGGTCCTGGGTTCGATTCCCAGTCGCGCAATGCTCGGAGACCCGCGTTCCTTTTTCCAGTAGGTATTCATAACTTCAAAATTAATAAATTAGCATTTTAAATGCAAAACTAAAAGTAAAATCTCGAGTACTTACTTATGAACAAACTAAAATTTCAATATATTCTTATTTAAGAAAAAACCCTTAGAAAATAAAACAAAATGTAACTAAACTTTGATATATATGTTATTTCTTATAACAAACTTTCTTGACAGATTCTGTTTGAAGTGCAAGTCCAAAATATAGTTTGAGTCCTGCGAGTTTTTAAATAAAATGTATAACCATCAACGATTAATAGTTCTTTGCCACGACTGTTTTTAACAGAATGCGCTGAAAAAAATAAAATTGTATTGTTTATTAAAAATGAAACAATTGCACAAAAAATTAGGCTTATTTGATGAAAATTAACATACCTATATAGGAAGTACTGAGGATTTTTTCTACAGTGACACAACCGACCTAAATTTAAGAAAAAACGCCCTACATTTATTTTTGTGGAAAAAAGAAAACTAAAGCATAACTAAATTTTAAATAAACTTTGAAGCGTCATGATTATGCTGTAAGTTTTCACGAAGCACTCTATTTTTTATCCAACAACGTCCAAGTCCAAACAAGTGTATTAAAACTGCGATTCTTTACATAAAATGTATAACTATCAACGATTACTTGTTCTTTGCCGCAAATGTTTTTAACGAACTGCGCTGAAAATAAAAAACAATAGTACTATTTATTAGAAGTGAATATTTTCACATACTTTCGTTAGATTCTAAGGCTTTAGAGGTGAAATTGTATAATTTATCTAATATAATTTATTATCATTACATAGTATAAATCCAAGTCACTTATTCTGTCTGTTTGTATGTTTGGCCGCTAACTCCTCCCATACCAGTTAAGGGATTTTAATGCGGTTTTCACCATCCTTTAGGTATTTTTTTCATTTAGTCAATAAAGAACAATCGGAAAGTTTTTTTTTTTTTTTTTTTTTTTTTCATTTATTTACAATAAAAACATTAGGTACATCAATTAATCAAACAGCAACTGAAACCAATTAGATTTAAGTGTTGCTGTTTTACTTGCTTATTCTAATTACTGGTAGGTAGTTACATTTTCGTTATAATTAATATATTTTATATATCATATACAATGTATGAGTTTTTTGACGTTGGGTATTTTACAAGACATTTTAATTTTCTGCCTCACCTATTTAATTACCTATATAGACAACTTATTTGTCAAGAAGTACAGATTTCAATATAATTTTACATTTTAATGGTTTTTCTATTAATTTTTTATGTACATCATTAGATAATTCATTGAGTAGAAAAGGTAACAAATAATCTGAGGTACGCTTACCATAAACATTAGTATAAGTCGGTAACATATAACGCGGTAAGTAAGACAGTTGTCGCAGGAAACATGGTCTAGTGTGTAATTTTAGAGTGTTTAATTTGTTCATTTCTTCACTTATAATGGCAATTTTTGACTTATCATATATATTTAATGTTTTACAGTATTTGAAGATTTCACTTTCACTTTTTAACTTAATTCTGATGGATGTAGGGATAATTAATTTTAGTAGACTTAATTGCAATCTGTATATCTTATCAATATAAGTTTTATATGTTCTTCCATAACTGCTTAGACCGTAGGTGATAATTGAGTCAGCTAGTGCATTATATAACAATTTTAACGTATTGAAAGGTAATTTAAATTTTAGAATTGACAATTTAGATATAATAGATCTTAATTTATTACAGATGTAGTTTATATGAGCCTCCCAGTTCATATGACTGTCTATTACTAAGCCTAAATAGGTATGCTGGGTCACCAGTTCTAAGTTATTACAAGAGCATGAGTTAATGTTTTTATTATGCATACATGTATGTTCATGAGCTACGATGGTTGGTTTTACCATTGTTTTTTGATAAGGTGAGTGTAAGTGCATTAATTTAGTTTTTTTATAATTGATAGTTAAACCAACATCGTGTGCCCATTGACATAATAAGTTAAAGTTGTTCTGAATGACACTAATCGCTGTCGATAAATTTTTGTCAGCCACTAGGAGACATGTATCGTCTGCAAATTGGTATACAGATGCCTGTTTAAAGATATTGTACATATCATTGACATATAACAAGTATTCAGTCGGGCCGAGGACCGACCCTTGGGCCGTTCCTTCTTCTGTGAGGATTAAATCACTGTAGGTATCGCCTATTTTAACAGAATTGAACCGATTTTGATGGTAATTTTTTAGTAATTCCAGCAGGGGACCCTGAATACCATTCTGACTAAGCTTACTGAATAAGGTTGGATATTTTAAAGTTTCAAACGCTTTGCTGAAATCAACAAATATGGCCAAGACATGTTTTTTATCGTTAATATATGAGTTAGTTTCATTCGTAAATTGACATAATAATTGTTGTGTGTTTTTGTTTTTTTGAAAACCAAATTGTTTCTTATGTATTATATTATGTTTGCTCAAAAAAATATTTATTTCTTGTCCTAGGTATTTTTCAATTATTTTGTCAATACACGAAAGGATTGTAATTGGTCTATAGTTATTAATGCAATCATGCTTTCCATTCTTATAGACAGGTCTGATCGTGCCTATTTTTAACTTATCTGGATATATTGAGTATTTTAAAGAACTATTAATTAGATGCGTTATGATTGGAGTAATGTTTGTATTTATGCTCACGATGTCGGAGGCACGAATTTTATCACAAGAAGGGCTTTTATTGCAATTTAAGTGTTTAATTATTTCAAAAATAACTTCTTCCGTAGCTTTCTTTAATTTGATTGATAGATTAGGGGTGTTTATATACGAACATTCATTTAACAACGGTAATTGACAGCAGTTAGTAATTTTCTTTAAATTCTCTCTAAATTCATACGCGAATTTATTAGCTAAGTCATTTAATTGGATTTTATTAAAAGTTTTTATAATATTATCGTCTATAGAGTTAGTTAGTTTACCACATAAATTATTAATAATTTTCCATATTCTCTTTGAATCCGTAAAATTTTCCGTAATTTCTTTTTGTATAAATTTATTTTTTAAGTAGTTTATGTATTTATTTGTTTTATTTCTGTATTTATTGTAAAGTAAATGGTTTTTTTTGTTGCTAATGTCTTGAAGCCAAATTTTAAGTAATTCCTGCCTCTTTTTACACATGTATCTCATTTTATTATTTACCCATTTGCAAGTGTCTCTTTTATTATTAGTTATTTTGATTTCATATGTACATTTCTCATATACTTCATGAAATTGCTGTAATATAAAGTGAAGGACATCATTTGGGTTATTGTACGAGAGGCCGGGGCTCCAGTCAATACAACGTAACAAAGATTGAACTTTACTACTGTCTAACATTAATTTCGTTTTTGTTTGCTTCGTAGTGCATATTTTGTCATCAGTTAGTGCGAAACCGGTTATGAAGTGGTCGGCCAGCGCATTGTTTATCACAGCTGTGTTTACCGAACGACAGTGACCTTGAGGTTCAATAAAATTTCTGACAAAAATATGATCAATGCAAGTTTGAGTTATTTGTTCGTTTTTCATAGCTATTCGTGTGTATTGACTGATACCCGTTTCAAATCCCTTTTGACATAGCATATTTAAGTAATAGGATACATACGATTTTTTCTTTTTTAAATCAATGTTTATATCTCCCAACACCAGGCAGTTATTATTAATTGGTGATATTGATGACAGTAAATTTGATAATTCTATAGAAAAAAGAGTTTTATTTTGGTCTGGGGGTCGGTAGATAGCAACTAGATCGGTTGTATAATTAAAGTTTGTTGTTATAGTACCTGTAATGCATTCAAAATTAATTGTAGAAGTTGGATATCTTGAAAAGCTTATGTTTTGATGACAGTAAACAATTACACCACCTCCCTTTTGTTTGTCACGTAGCTCGTGATACATATTATAGTTGTTTAATTCAAACAAGTTAGCACTTTGTGGTGAGATGTTGGCTTCTGTTATCACAATCAAACTTATAGTTTTTACACTGCTTTTTATTATAAATTCCAGTTGAGTAAAGTTTTTAATCATTGATCTGATGTTGACATGAAGAATAATTAAATTATTAGTTGAATCTGAAGTTTTTTCTATGAATTCGTTCCAGTTATCTGTAGTTACTTCAATAATATTTGAGCTAGCCATTTTTTATGGCAAAGTTGACCTTTGTATTTGTAGTGTTGAGTAAGGCATGATAGTTAGCCACTGAATTCAGTCTGCAGCCTTTTTATGTCCTCGACCGACCGTATGACATATGGTTTAGTGTCTTCGCTTTTTCGGGCTAAAATCAATCCATTTTTGCACCATACATATTTGCATAGTTTTGGGTCTCTTAGTACGTTATTTGTCTTCCATAGCAGGAAAGCATTTGTTGGGGTTAGCGGTTCTCTGACAAATACCTTTTGATCTCCGCCTACTCCTAAGTCTTTGGTGCTTATGGTGGTATTTTTAGCTGCAGATAACCATTTGTCCCGGCTTCCGTCATTCAGGCAAACTATTATTGGAGAAGGTTTACTTGGGTCATTTCGCACTTTTATATTTTTTTTCCTGAATACTTTCTGTATAGTAGACGGGGGCTGTTTTAACTTTAGGCATAATGTATTCACAATGGCAGGTATGTTTTCATTGTCTTGTTCATTTACACCACAGATTTCAAGGTTGTTTCCAAGTTGAAGTTGCTCCAGACTATTTAGCTTTTGTTCTAAACTTCGTTCTTCAGTGCCAGATTTTTGCAAGTATTATTTATTTCGATCATTTGGTTTCCATATGACTTCATCTTTATTTCGTATTCGTCAATCTTATCCGAATAGAACTGCAAGATGTTTTGGATCTCCCCGCGCACAATCTCTCGTACTTCCCGTCGGATGTCGTTAAGCATTTTTTGTGTCATGCTGCCGGTCGATATCATTTCAGAGTCCGTGTTGTCGTCTTCCTCTGGGTCTGGCATGATGAAGGAAAGCCGTTTTGGCTTAGAATTGCCAACGCAGTTGCGACATTTCCAATCCGCAGTTTCGGTGGAGAACAGTGCACTGAGTTGCTCGGTTGTTAAATTAGCACAGCTCCCATGTATCCATTTAGAGCATTTCACACACTGCAATCCTGGGATCTTTTTATTAATGACTTTATTACATTTAACGCACTTAATCATTTTTTTTTTTCTTTACGAGGGTAGTTTAAGCTATGTTCGCTACACAACCGTCTATGAGCATGAACTACTGTCGACTCGATTAAGTTGGCCAATAATCAATGTTTCGTGAGCAAGTCGGCCAAAATTACACCATTGCGAAGCGTGGGCGGGTCGCTCGTCTACAATATAACTAAAGCAGGCAGACAACGCAGTAGCTACTACTACTACTTAGGAGATAAGGCTCGTGACGTATTTGCTGGAGCATATTTTAGATAAAGTTGCATAAGGTACGCAAATTTTACTTAACACAACCTACTCAAATGAAAACCTAAAATATAAAAGGAATCAAACATCGTTTTTAACACACATAATATTTAGTGGTAATAAGCACATTCAAATTAAATTAAAGTTTAATATAAGTATTATTTCTTATAATAAACTTCGGAGGGTCATGATTATGCTGTAAGTTTGCACGAATCAGCATAGTTGTGTCCAAGTCAGTAGTTATGCGAGCCCGGCAGGTTCTTGTGGATGTGCACGGCCACATTCGTGTTGCATTACTGCGTTTATTAAAATAAAACGAATAGCCATCAACTATTGCAAGTTCTTTGTTGCGAGTGTTTCTTACGATTTGTACTGAAAATATACATATAGGTAGTTATATTTTTTACAACTTGAACCATTTAAGTAGATATAAATAAAATGAGAGTAAGTAATATAAGATGTTCAATGCGTGCTTAGCACTTGCAAAATACTATGCTAATTTACTCGGCGATTAGTTTGACCAATTCGCTAAACAAAATACCCATATAATGATAGTTAATTACAACTAGTTGGAGCAAGCCTTCTTTTCAGATAGAAAGTAGTAACTACAAAGAAACACGAGTAGCACATAAATTGTTAAAATTACATTTTGGACTTTCTTACCTTTCTCATACATTTTTTATTATTTGTCAGTTGAGTCAGACTATATACAGAGTGTTTGGAGCATGGTAAGCTACGGGGCTCACGTTAAATAGATTTATATACCTACAGAAAAATACCACAAACATGTTACAAAACAATTTATTACTAAAAATAGTTAACAACATTATTTCTTATTATGTAGTTTAACATACGTATCATTCTCAATAACATACTTCGGCGGTTCGTGTACATGGTTAAGATCTATTTTTAATATATTATTTTTTTCCTTGTCCGTTGTTATTCTTGCTCTACAACGGTTGGTGGTGCATCTCCAACAAAGTTTTTTGGACAGTCTGTCATGGACATAGAAGGAATAGCCTTCCACAACAGCTAGCTCTTTCCCTCTGGTATTCAATACAAAAGTTACTGGAATTAATAAATAATTCTTAGATTTAATAATAAGAATGCATTAGATTTAGGTTTGATGATGTTTGTAACGGGGAACTTACCAAAAGGTGTGGGTTACCAAACTTTTAACTTAGTGCGTCACCTGAACTGTTTATTATAATGCTATTAAGGGATTAAAACAAACATCAATTGGAAATTATTTTATTAAAAATGTTTGCTTGTATACAATTTAAATAAAGACAAACAGGAGTGAGTAAGTCTGTGATAATTGAGTTAATAATTATTATGATTACATTGTATAAATTAAGGTCGCTAACCCTGTCTGTTTGTATGTTTGTCCGCTATCTCCTTCGAAACTACTAAAAAGACTTAAATACAGTTTCCAAAAAATTGGGTATTTTTCTTCTCATTTTTTTTATAAAGAACATTCAGTAAGTGTTAGTTAAGTTAGCTAAAATTCAATGTTACGTGTACGTGAGCAAGTCGGCCAAAATTACACCATGGCGAAGCGTGGGCGGGTCACTAGTACAAAAACAAAAACTAGCATTTAACATAAATCCCGTCTCTGATGATATAAATGGGCGGGGTATGGGTGTGCGCGGGTGCCGGTGGCCGCAGCAGCTTCGTCTTCTTTCGATCTGTGATGATACCAGCTTTACACACATTGCTATTGGTGCAGCGCCAAGATATCGTTGATAGCGATCGACTACTTATGCAGAACGAATACCTATCCACAATAGCTACCTCCTTTCCTCTTACGTTAGTGGCGAAGTGCACTGGAAAATATTTTCAACCATTAATACACTGAAAACTAAACGGGAAATAAATCTTAGTATTAAATAAAAGTAGGAAAAGGTGTATAATTTGCTTGTTATTTAGACACAGTTGAGTGGTTATTCAATTAGCCATTGTATAAGAACAAAGTACAGTATTTGGGTTCAAACCAGTATCTAAATATTTTAGAAATATGTTGTGTAGTAACATAATCAAGATGAATTACAGTGGAGAATTACAATGTCTAGAGAACAGAATTATTATTTCGTCTGTGAATGGTTATTATTTCGTATGAATTTGGGCAAAGAAGACATTATTTAGAGGCGACCTTTATGCTACGTAAGTTCGGGTTTTCTATCACTTTTCTAAATGTTAGGTGATAACTTTGAATAAACTTAACGGTTACACTTCTGCGTGCTAGAGGCACTGTACAAGTAGGTAAGCCTGCACCTCTTTACCTTGCCATAAAACACAACACAAAGATGATGAAGTTTCTATTTAAAAAAAAAAACATAAGTTAACAAAAACGAATACGTTTTTAATATCACTATATATACATACGTACGTACTAATTAAAGCAATTTTTGGATTGTACCCATTTAAACAAAATAAAATTAACCAACTTTAACCACTTTCGACATCTGCGTTTTTCTTTAACTTCTTCGACATCTTTAAATAGACTCCATTTTCTATAGTAAAAGACGGTGGTCTGTGAAAATGGCCGGTTGTCATCCTATGCAGTTGTGTTTTGTCCAAGTCGGTGACAAGACGAGCTCGACAATTGCAATTGGTACATCTCCAGTAGACCGACTTCAGGTTTCTCTTGTCAACGCAGAAAGTATAACCTTCAGTTATGGCTAACTCCTTACCACGTGAGTTGAGAAGGAAGATAACTGTAATAAATAGGAGGTTTATTTGTCTTTTCGATAAAATAGTATTTAAATAAGGATTAGATTCTGTGTGAAAAAGTTATGATAAAATTTTATAGGTATTTCATTGCCTAATTATTTATATATTTAGCAATTTGTTAAAAAGAATAGTATAATTATTTTCAATAAAATATCAAATGTAGATCATGCAATCAAATCAAGTTTGCGTGAAATAAAAATCAAAAACCAGTTACTATATCATCGTTTATTATGTATAGACATAAAAAAAAACATGTCTTTGTAACTTTTAATTTAAAACCATTTTTGACTAAGAACTATGAAAGTATGCACTTGGCAGCACTTATCCATCTACTTAGTATCAAAGTTTTTGGCAGGTACCTTGGCTTGACGAGTACAAAGTGGAAAAGTATACCAAGCCAAGTGGCTACTCTATATCAGCCACAAATACTTACCTAATGACACTGTCTCGAGTACGCTGATTTCGGCATAGTTATAGTGTCACCTTGTCACAGAAGTTTTCAAAAGCTCTTCTTAAGTTTGATATAGACACCATTTTTGATAATAAACTCTGGGGGCGGGTGTTCATGGTTCAATTTAGTTTGCAGCACATATTTCTTATCTCTAGTGGTGCGTATGCGACTCCGGCAACGATTTATAGTGCATCGCCAGGTAAGTGAGCGAGCTGATAGACCATCATTGTAGAAGGAATACCCTTCAAAAATAGCCAGGGGTTTGTTACGAGTGTTTACCACGAATGTGACTGAAACATTTTAATACGTTAATGAGGAAAATTCGCAAATAAGATTAAGTAATTTGTCCGGATTTAGAAAGGCAAATAATTGTAAAGATTGTTCAATATTTATTCATTAGCCAGCCTACGTTATCATGAAATTACTCTGGATAATGGATTGCTTAATTCGATAGAAACCTACTTACGTCACAAAAGTTAATTAAAGTTTCAAGAATGGACACTACAATTTTCGACGTCAGTTTTGCATAATAATACTCTTTGAAAAATAAATCAATTTTACGTGCGCAGAAAATACAAAATATAAATATACAACTCTAAAGTCTAATGAACGTTTTATTTCTGATGAAATAGTTCGGTGGCGCATGGGTGTGATAAAGCCCTGCTCGGGTTACACTAGTTTTATTTACATTAGTAGTGAAAGCAGCTTTACACCTTCTTACAGTACATCTCCAGTTTAATGTTTTTGTATTTCGAGAATTAATATAAAACGAATAACCTCCCAAAACTGCTTGCTCCTTTCCTTTAATATTTACCAAATAGGTCACTGAAACAATAAGGTAGATTTTTTTTTACATTATCGGTTTTTTATATCATGCGTTTAAATATTTTTCATTCAGTAAAGATTAGGTAGGTATACATATTTTTAGATATTTAAAATAACTAAATTCCATAAAATTTGTGGTTCTTTTTCAACATCCATTTATTTTGAAATTGTAGAGTAGTGTTCTTTAAAACAACAACACACAACACACAAATTGTGACTAGTGGTCTTAAAGCACAAATATTGATACGTATTTTAGGTTATGTTATATTATTAAATAAGAAAGAGTGGTTGCAATGAACCATGGTTTTTACATTCTATAGTCGTATTAGGTGGGACGTACATTATATACTATTATTCTAATCACATTAAATTTACTTTTATTTTAACTGTACAAGGATCACAGAACACAACTCTCTAATATTTAACATAAACATTATTTCTTATTAAAAAATTTGGTGGTGCATGAGTGTGATTAAGCACAGCTTTTAATACCGAAGTTTTATGTATATCAGATGTAAAAACCGCTCTGCAAGTTTTAATGGTGCATCGCCAATTTATTGTTCTTAAGTTTTTATTTCTAATGTTAAATGAATAACCTCCTAAAACGGCTTGCTCTGTACCTCTCATATTCATTAAAAAGGTCACTGAAACAACACATTTTTATGTTAGTTGTAGGTTACCCACTTCTGACCTAGAAAATTTCGATTTGACTTCACAACTAAATCATTATAGAGTCATATCAGTTACAGTCTTTCTATATTTGTCTCACACCCAGTAGTTTTAAATAACAAGTTAAAAAAGTTCAAAGCAAGTGCGAATACTATGCACAAAGGATAAAAAAATTCATATATCAAGACAAACACTTTACCAATGGCCTGATTTTTTTTTATATTAATTTTATTGTTTCAAATAGCGCTTTTATAGCTGTTTAATTCAAATCAAGGGTGAACTGTGAAAAACTGGTTCAATGACTTTTTAAATTTCAATTAGGGACGTACAAACATTTGATAACGAATTAATTACCTTAGTGAAAATAGCGCGAAATTTATAAAAACGTTTTTTTTAACAAACGAATAGTGTAGAGACTAGAGATTCAAAGATTACAATTATTTATTTTTAGTTCTAAACAGTGGATTAAAATAAACATTATTATCTTAAGGTATGTGCGCAGTAACAAAAAACATGACTCTCTAAATTCTAATGAAAGTGTTATTTTTTATTACAAATTTTGGTGGTGCATGGGAGTGATGGAGCTCTGCCTTCAACATTGAAGTTTTATTTATATCGGAAGGGAAAACAGCTTTACAGCTACTTTTCTAACATCTCCAATTGATTGTTTTTACATTTCGACAATTGTTGTAAAACGAATAACCTCCCACAACGGCTTGGTCTCTTCCTTTACCATTTACCAAAAGGGTCATTTAAACATAACGCACAATTAGATAAGAATAAACGTAAAAAAAATATTTGTATTATACTGTGGATAGTTCGAATTCAATAACATTCGATGTCGTTACTGTATTGTACATGTCACAACAGATTCCAAGAATTAAAATTATTTATTTTCCATATATATCGCCTGATTATCCTATAGTTAAATTTTATGCGATAGTGAAAACGACTCATCGTTTGGCAAAAGAGAATCAATTAGTTTTTCAGACATGAGGTTTAATTAAATAAAATAAACTTTTGATTTACCAAACATATAATTAAGAAACTTACAAAAGTATTAATGATAGATTTGAAATATTTATTGAAAGGCATTATTATTTCAACATTTTATAAAATTCAGTACGTAAATAAAAACTTTTGTATTGGATGACTCTCCATCCATTATGGTTTATTTTTATGTTTTGCTTACTTCCACAGAAATATATTACGGCCAAACTCAATATTCTACTAACCATTGACGCCTTGTTATTTGTGTAACTATAATAACCATTATCCATGTTTTTGCATCTCAATAAACTATGTTAGATAAAAAAACAAGCAGTTTCCAATTACCAAGGTTTTACTAAAGTAGAATATTGAAATCAGCGGTTAGCGGATGTTAAAGTTAAACATAACAATTACTTTCAGAACTCTCTAAACTCTAATATAAGTATTATTTCTTATTAAAAAATTTGGTGGTGGATGTGAGTGTTTTAGCCAAGCTTTAAGTATTAAAGTTTTATGTATATCAGATGTAAAAACTGCTCTGCAAGATTTAATGGTACATCGCCAATTTATCGTTTTTGCGTTTATACAATTGCTATAAAACGCATATCCTCCCAAAACTGCTTGGTCTTTTCCTTTAACATTTACCAAATAGGTCACTGAAACAAAAAACTACTGGTTAAAAATATCACTCTTTTGTTGTGGATAGTGTGATTTAAGTAACAATCGATTTTTGTTACTGTTTGGTTACTGTTCTCCTATTTGTCAATGAATGACTCATCGTTTGTCAAAAGAGTATCAATCTGTTTTACAGACATGAGGTTTTATTAAATTAAATAAACTTTCAAAAACCAAACATTTATTTAAAATGTTACAGAAGTATTCATTAAAGATAGTTAGTATTGAGAAGCATTATTATTTCAACATAATATATATTTAAAAGTACTTAATACGAAAATAAATTTTTGAATTGGATGACTCCATATATTGTGGTTTCTTTTTAATTTCTGTGTCGCATACCTCCATGGAATTATAGTACAGATGCTAACAAAAACATAACTCTCTAAAACCATAACTCTCTAAAAACATAAATCTCTAAACTCTAATATAAGTTTTATTTCTAATTAAAAAACTTGGTGGTGCATGTGAGTGTTTCAGCATAGATTTAATTATTGAAGTTTTTTGTATATCAGAAGTGAAACAAGCTTTGCATGTTCTAATGGTACATGTCCAATTGATTGTTCTCGAATTTCGACTTTTGTTGTAAAACGAATAACCTCCTACGACTGCTTGCTCTTTACCTTTCGTATTCACTAAATAGGTTACTGAAACAATACCACAATATTATTTCTAATATTCATCAAAAACTCAGTTTTGTATACAACTCACAAGAAATGCCAAAAAAGATCTAGTTTATGTCTCTTCATTGCGCTTACCGTAATTAAAAAGAACAGATAGGTACTACCAGTAAATCAATTAAGCGATTAAAGTTTAATATATTTATTGTCTCTTATAACAAACGAGGGTGGTGGGTGGCGGTGTTCAATCACAGGGTAATTAATAACAGTATTATTAAAATCAGTAGTAAACGTAGCTCGACAATTCCTAGCAGTACAGCGCCAATTAATTGTCTTTGAAGAACGCTTTTTTATATAAAAAGAAAATCCATTCGAAACCGCTTGTTCTTTTCCTTTCAGGTTAGATAAAAAAATTACTGAAACAATATGACCCAGTAAATCAAACGTTTTCGTAAATAGAAACATAACTAATAAATCTACACAATATCTAAGTTATCTACATAAAGACATTATTGTGAGGTTAAAGATAAGTATTTAACTGTAAAAAAAGACAAACCATTATTTATTTATTATTTTTTATTTAAAAACTGTCGCGCAATAGGTCTTAAGATTACTTTGATTATTCCAATCACCCAATATGTATTATGTAACGACTAACTGCTTCACGCTGTTACACCTGCGTTAATAATAGTAAAAAGCTATTGTTAGAGCTTTCCCGTTTTTGCAACATTTTTCATTGCTGCTCGTCTCTTTTAGTTTTGTACTAATGTTATAAAGCTCTTCAGCTTCATAATATAAGTATAGATAAAATATCAATGGCCATAAACTTTCATGAATTAATGGACATAATTGCATTTCCTACAAACATATTCATGTGGGATATCAAACGTTGGATCTCGATGACAACTTTACAAATATCAATTTAAAAAAAATCATTTCCTATTCTCATAAAAACCCTGAAGTTTAGCTTTTATGCCCAAACTGAGTCTGGCTTTTGAATACCTACACTACAGTGTTCTAAAGTACCTTGGATTTCATTTCTGATAAAAAATTACAATGGTTCATGTTACCTACAATTATTATAGAACAAGAAAAGCTTCAAATAACAGTAACAACACACTTAGAGCAGGAAATAAAAATATCTACGACTTTAAATTATGTTAGGAAATAGATACTTATTATTATGTTACAAAACAACTAAATATTTAAAAAAATATAGTTCATAAAAATATTATACCTACTTAATACAAAAAAGATTTACAAATTTTATTTTTAATAGGTACAATATAAATATAGTGAACCACCTTTTTGTTAACATATTAAATTTTAATATAAGTATTATTTTGAATAATATAATTTGGTGGTGGGTGGCAGTGTTCGATCACAGGGTATTTAATTATAGTTTTATTTAAGTCTGTAGTAAAAACGGCTCGACATGCGTTAGTTGTGCATCTCCAGTTAATGGTCCTTGAGCATCGCTTTCGTATATAAAAGGAATATCCCTTCGAAACTGCTTGCTCTTTCCCTCGGATATTGGTTAGAAAAATCACTGCAACAATATCACATTATTAATATTGATGAAAAGCATACAATTTAAAATTAAGTATTATTCGTTTCAATATCTTATTATAAATATAAGTCACTTTTTTATTTAAATACTTTTAAATAGCTTATTCTTATTAGACATGTACAGCGCCACGGAAAATGCCTTATCCGTGGCGAAATACTGGTCCTCACAAATATAAAACGCCAAAGTCGACACGGTAAGAAGAAGAATAGCTTATTCTGGTTTAATTTATCACAATAAATAATGGAAGTTTAATAATTTTTACTTAATAGATGACAGTAAACTAAGGCCACATCTCTCATTTGAGACATAGGTACAAAACAAAAAAAAACAAATTATTATCAAAGTTTATTTGCGATAGAATATATGGTTATTTCATAAAAATGTTGCACAGCAGGATGATAACATGTTTATGAAGATCACTAAAAGCTATATTTATGCCACACTTTCATATCGCACAAAGGAAAAAACACATCAAAGAAAGCATTGCTTTAAAAATACATTTGTCAGTTTATTTTAAAACTGCAATGGGACTTATAATAATGAAAAACGTAAAATGTTTATACCTACATATGGATTCCTTTTTTTGGGCGGTATAAAAAAAATAACCTAACTAACCTAACCTATTGATGTTCTAACCGGCTAAAACTAGGTGTAGCCGTACTTCGGGTATTAGCCGTAAAACAAGTCGGCTAGGCCATATTATTACTTTGGCTAACTTTGACACGCTATTATGAATAATGACCAGATAAAGTGATTAATTTATTACATTGTCTAGTCAATTTGGCTATTATAATAATTACCAGTCATTATGTATAATATCCATTTAATCACTATGACTGTAACATATACATTTACAATTATTACCGATTAGGTTAAAACTATAAACCACACCTTGAAGTAATAAACATCATGCAAGTAACTAGTTTATGTAATAATAATTGTTAAAATCGTGGCCTCCAATACCAATAGTTGAATCTGGGGGCATGGTAGTGTCCCCCGCGCCCGCCCCGCCGAGACGGTGCATGGTGGTGTCCCCCGCGCCCGCCCCGCCGAGGCGGGCCTGGTTCAATATAGGCTTTCTTTTTTATAGTAAACTCTGGCGGTGCGTGACGGTGTTCTATCCCGGGGTAATCAATGACAACTCTGTTTAAGTCGGTAGTGAAAAGAACTGGGCACGACGTAGTTTTGCATCGCCAAAAGATGGTCTCTTCAAGCCGTTTCTGCACAACGAATGGATATCCTTTCGAGACCGCTATTCTTTTGCCTTTATTGGATGTCAAAAAAATCACTGTAACAATAACAAATTATAATGTAGTAAAAATAAAAAGTCTCCAACAATAATATAACAACTCGATTCGAGTATACAATTCGATCCATTTCTTTTTTTTTATAAAACATGTACTTAAGTACTTAAGTAGGTCGGTAAGTCAATAGCTAATTTGGTATCATTTACTAATGGGTGACGATAAACTCTTTAGTGACCGATAATAAAACATTACTATGTTTGTGCCAAAAATTGTTTAATTATTTATTCAGGCTTACCAACTAAATACATGGGTGATTATCAGAAAATGGCCTAAAATGCATAATTTCTTTGGCACATTTTTTTTTCATAATTATTCCATAAAAAATAACATACATTGTAGATGTTGACTAAAGCTACAAATAAATCTTTTTGGCCCTAAAATTTATCCAGTAATTTTGAAGTTTTAGCATTTTAAAATTTGGATGCCCAAAGAAATTAGGTTTTTCTCCAAAAAATATATAATTAGAATGCAAATAATAGTCTCAGATATTATATTAAACATGTAACACTTCTAGCTTTAATAATAATAATAAAAACAGGTAGGTATATTTTTTCAAACCACAGATGTAAAAACAAGAAAAAACAAATAAAACTAAGTTTTGTTTCCATTTAAATTTCATTTTTTTTCTCTTAAAACATGAATAATCACAGTTAATATGTTTATTATAAAAAATATTTAGTAAAATTATATAATTTTCGCAGCTTTTCTTTACTGAAAACTTTCTCTTTTTCTTTCTTGTTATAATTTCTGTGTACAAAATCTAATTTCTTTGGCGCGTGATGCCAAAGAAATTTATAGAAATTAAGGACAATGAAATTAGAAAACACATGTTTTCGTATTTTTTCTAAAAATCCTTTGGTGGTAAAATGAATTCTTATTGCCACGTGCATGCTAATTGAGCTAGACTATAGATATAAAAAATATTTAAGCAATCTGTAAATGTTATAGCATGAAAATGTATATCGAAGAAATTAGGTAAGTGCCTAATTGACCTGACGAAACTCCACAATCTAGACGAAAAATATTTTTATTTTATCGGCGTCAAGCACAACGCACGTCTGCTTCCTGCGATTTATTGACGGATGACCAGCTTGTTCCGAGGGTGTTCACTCGAGTTAGTAGGAAAGTGTTTTAATAGTGATAGATCAACGGTTTTGTCGCGCCAAAGAAATTAGGGTTTTTTGCTCGGACAAAACCATTTCGTTCATTACATCGAAAGTTTATGTAATTTACGTACTAAAATTAATTCACAATACCATCAGATGTATTAAAAATAAAATATATTAAAATCACATTATTATTTTATTAATTAAGAATACTACAACTCACAGAAAAAAATTAGGGTGTAAAGGACGCGCCAAACGATTAAACGATAAACGATTTTTTTATTATTATTATTAAAGCCAGAAGTGTTACTTGTTTAATATATTATCTGATACTATTCTTTTCATTCTAATTATATTTTTTTAGGAGAAAACCCTAATTTCTTTGGGCATCCAAATTTTAAAATGCTAAAACATAAAAATTACTGGATAAATTTTAGGGCCAAAAAGATTTATTTGTAGCTTTAGACAACATCTACAATGTATGTTATTTTTTATGGAATAATTATGAAAAAAAAAATGTGCCAAAGAAATTATGCACTTTAGGCCATTTTCTGATAATCACCCATGAAGACTAGTTAAAGTTACATTCTTATTTCATTCACATGTTCATATCGCCTTATTTACACACAAAAGCTTTTTAGATTTAAGATAAAAGACGTGGTGTCTTACTAATCGAAAATTGTTTAGTTAATTACCTATGATAATTAATTATCAAAAGGGGTAAAGTTTCAACACATATATTAAAGTTATTCTTGTTTGTTTTATTTTCAAGTAGCTAATAACTATTTTAGAACTAACATTTATATTTACAAATACTACAAGTTATATTTAAATTAGATGTCGAGATACCTGTTTATGTAAGTAATTAAATTTTGAAGTAAGTTTTATTTTTTATATAAAAATTTGGTGGTGGGTGATTATGGTCAACTATAGGATAATGAATAACAGTTTTATTTAAATCTGTAGTGAAAATAGCCCCGCACCGACTGCCTGTGCATCGCCAATTTATTGTCTTTAAATAACGTTTTTTTATAAAAAAGGAATATCCTTTTGAGACGGCTGTATCTTTTCCTTTCACATTGGTAAAGAAAGTCACTGCAACAATATCAGATGATATAGAAACAAAGTAAAAAAATATGTAGAAATAACATTTAGATACCTTAGTAGTAATAATGTACGCTAAATAACCGGTTACAAGCGGTTCCATCCTTTAAAATGATTAAATTTAACGGTTCATTTAGGAGCTGTGGCTTAGGTAGGTACCTACGTGTGTAATAAGAAGTATTTTTTTAAAACAAGGGTAGGTAGGTACTATAATTTAGTCTTTGCATCATTGGCACTGCACGGATAGCTAGGTGATCATTTGCCCTGGAAAAAATCCTTCAGTATATAGTCCCGCACTATGGATTCTTAAAAAAGGAAAGACATGTAATAACAATGTGTACAGCTTTTAGTCACCTTACATTTTTGCACCACTAACATTCTACATAACGACCATTTTGCTGTATAAACTTAGGCTGTAATATGATTGTGGTAAGGTTTGTTTTTAAGAATAGTACAACGCTAACACAACGTGCGCATGCTTCGATCATCAATATAGATTGAATACTCGTTTTCTATGGCAACATCCCTGTTACGAGTGTTTAACAGGAAAGCTACCGATACTGAAATAAGTAATTTATTATTCATGTGGCGATGTCTTTGAAAACAATTGGTAAATAAAAAAGGTGTAGAGAGAGTATAATGTCAAGCTTAATTATTACATACCTTAATTAAGTAGTGTCTGTAAAAAATAATAACCTTTGTCCTTAATTTAGTTTTAAGTCTTACATTGCATAGCTTTAAACTCATATTATACAGTTAATATTATCTAAAGGAAAATCGCTCCTCCTTAACTACGAAACGTAATTTGATGCGGTTTTCTTTAACATTAACAATTTTATTAATACAATTTATAATTAAAAAAAATAGGTATGAAAACTCAAATTGTTGTTTTGGAGTGCAGCAGCTGGTGATTAAAGTAGGTATTTAAGACCCAAATACTCTCTTTGTTTTTTTTACGTTTATTTTGTTTTATAAACGGTTAATGAAAATAAATGTTCATGATTTAATTTTATTTACAATAACGAATCTGAATAAAATCACAAATGGGAATGTTTTGGGTATGTGTTTGTCTAGTGTGTGTGTTAGTTACACTTCCAAGTAAAAACTATTGAAGGAATTTGGTAAAACATGTAGGGTACTATTATAAAGCGCGGGAAATAACGTAAATAACCATATACCTAATATATTCACAACCTTGTTTGTGTCAGGCGAACCAATAGACGTTCTTGTGACTAAAAAAAAATGAATATCGGAACATCATTTAATCAATTCTTTTTAAGTACATAAATGTTAGTATTACAATTTTTCTTTCATGTTTTTTAAAAATAAGTATTGTTGTCTAGGAAAATTTGAAAACTAATGGATCATATCATAATTATACTTGACAGAAAAATAAATGAAATACTTAATGATATTTATATCTTGAAAACCCGTATGTGAAAGTAACAAAAGAAAAGCACAAAGAATTTACCTATAATTAGTTAATTAACTTAAAATTTACCTAGAAATAACCTTATTGGTATTGGGGTTCTAAAAACCACGAGTTCAGACGTTAAAGAATAATTTAAAATTAGATTTTAAGGAAAACCAAAGATATTTTATAAAAATCTTGCACTTACTTTAGGTTTCATATTAGAAGAGTATCAAGCAATAAGTTATATATTTTTGAAAACATTTTATGTACATTTAGCCTACATAGCATCTTTCATAGTAAATGTCATCATTATTTTTATCAGTAAACAAACCTTTGCTGTAAGAATTCATAGATAATGTTGAAAAATAAACCAAAAACCATATTATGACAAACATATAAAAGTATACTCGAGCAACACTGCCCAAACATATTATTTATGCATTCAAACAATTGCTTATTTATTAAGTAATAAATAAAACAGATATGCACAAGTTTTAAAGGACTAATATCTTTATAACCAGCAATATTATAAGAATTAATAGTACCCTAAAACTGAAAACAACTAACACATAAAAATATAAAAACATAAGCAAGACCTTAAAATTAACACTTACCGAATCAGCATATTAGAACATATCAAAGAAGGCTCAAATACTCACTTCACAACCTTTTTAACACTTTAAAACACAAATTCACAATTTGTTTTGGCATTCAAAACACAAACATAACCTATAAGATAAAACTTTCACTGAAAACTTCACTCTGAACAACAATGTTTGTGAGCTAAACATAACTTAACACGATTAATAATATTTAACACTACATTTATTATCACTTTTTGGAAAAATGTAGCTCACCGAACGTCAATGTTTTTATTTACACAAACAACGAACGAAATACTGTGGGACTGCATTCCGTTTCGATCGTTAGCACTGTCGATCGTTTAGCGAAATACGCGCTTTGTATCTAAAGCTGCGGTAATGTCTCAGGGCATGTTGTTATAGCACTCTCGGAATGAGTTTTGTAACTAGATGGGATATTGGCAGCTCTGATAAATGTTCAATGGAGCCGATTGTACATTAAAACTCTCTAAATTAAATTAAAAATATTGCTTTCATTTACTCCGCAGAAGTATACGTACGACATAGATTTAAGTTCTGTCAAAGTAAAAATTGCATTTTGATAGGGCAAAGCAAGCAAACTTAGACTCGTCATCAGAGCATTTTCGTCTAATTTTACAGTGATATGGACTAAATTTAGTGTTGACAATATACTTGTTTATCTGACTCTAAGTATGAGAAAGTGCCGGCAATCTTTAAATTTGCTTTAGAGAGTGCTTTCAGAATATGGACCTGGACTTCGGACAATATGGCTTGCGTAAAATAATGCATTTTATTTCTGTGGCGCAGCGATATGCATACCAAAGACCTTTCAGTTTTGATTTATCATATGAGGGATTGAAGAGCGTATTGTTTTATTCTCAGGGTAATAGGTAGCCTACGTAGGTAAGGTAGGCACTAAGGCTGTTAATTGAGTACTTAATAGTTTTCTCTTTCAAAACTAATTTCTTTTATAACAATTTAAACTTTGATTCATTATTGTTAGGTACCAATGGCACGGAGTACTTGAGTTACGACAGCGCATCTTTCGACTAAAATCGGAATGCTTCCCTAGTCCATTAGTTTGACAGTTCGCGTCTCGCGTCGAGTGAAGTGCAAAACGTAAACAAAACATATTTTTGTTTATTTGTTTTATTATTTTTCAGTGGTGTTGGTTTACTAACTACAAAAACTCCTCAAGATCTCTCTTTCGGCCTCGACAACTTCAAAAATCTAAATTCTACACCGAGCACTATCCATAATTTATTGTTATTTCTGTTTTTTACACACCGTACTGTGTCTCTTCTAACACTTGACATTGGCAGGATTACCCCAGGGTAGAAGCCAAATATACCCCAAAAGAAGAAGAAGAATAACTTTTTATTTATTTTGCGATAACTAAAATTCTTAAGGCACTTACACTCCTATGGTAGGGTTGGTGTTACAGTGCAAAAATTATGCTGTGATTTTAAATGCTTAAATGTAGTTATTACTAAGTGAAAATGCAAATAATTAAGTGAAGTGAAATATTGTTTGTTTATGGCTTAAATATTAAAAAGTGTGTGATGTGTCGTGCTTGTATTGAACCTCCGGACCTCCAGTATAAGTGTGGATGCATTTAATGCACCTATTTGGATGTAATGCTGTTGATAGTCAGGTAACCTTACTTTTTAAGTTCATTCAAAACTCTCCATATTTGAAAACTAAGAAACATACAGGTTAAATAGAAAAATATGTGTGATTTTATTTTATGATGTTTAAGTGTATAGATTTTTAGCAACATTATGTTATTTTGTATTTTGTTTAAAGTCTCAAGTTTCCCGAAGAACATTTTGCCCCCCTAGGTTGTTTATTTTAGGTCCTTAGTCATTATATGAACAACTTTTGTATATTTTAACCTTTAATAAGATTAAATAAATTAAAAAAATATTTTGTTTCATTTTTTGAAAATATGTAGTCTACAAGTCCCATTCCATATCTTCAAAGCCTCTCGAATGTAGCTGTAAATGTTTACAAATAAAAAAAATCTGCTGTCTTTTATCACTACCATTACAAAATGTATTTACAGTCATCTTAAAATATTTCCGCAGTTCAATACTATAAAACAAGACGAGGCAGAATGGGCATAAGGATGGGTCAGCACACTTTCCGACAACTTACTGGCTCCAATTCCACCAGATGTAGCTGGCGATGTATGAACTGTTATTGCAAAGCTAGATTGGTTACTGTAGATGAAGAGCTTGTCAAAGTTTATAATGTACATAACCATTAATATAACATTTTATATGAAAAAATGATTTTCATGCCCAAAATTTGGTCGCTAAACTTTTATTACCTAAAATAGGTATTCATATACAAATCAAATCTTACAATGGTGTGAGATTAAACATTAAAGCTGCCGTTCACTCTTCCACACTCATTGCTTACTAACCAATCAAAGGCATCTGATGATTGATTCAGTATTGGTATTCATATTATGGATGGTATTATATTTATTTTATTTGTTAATTTATGTGAACAATTACTATTCTATCCTACTAATCACTACATAGTATAAAACAAAGTTGCTTTCTCTGTCCCTATGTATGCTTAAATCTTTAAAATTACGCAAAGGATTTTGATGCGGTTTTTTTTAATAGAGAGTGATTCAAGACTTCAAGAGTAAAGTTTACATGTATAATAATATAGTACAGGGAAAGAAGTTTTACTCTGAATTTAACGCGTGCGAAGCCGCGCGAGTAAAAACTAGTATTTGATTAGTGTGAAAGTCTGTAAGTATGTAGTATGTTTGGTACTCTTTCACTCAAAAATTACAAAAAGTATATCCAGGATAGAATTTATCCTGAAATACCTCGTAGGGTACTTCGTACAGTGGAAATACCAAATTCCTTCGCGAAAAGTCATTTAACTGCAGGTAAAACAGGAGGCTGAAAAGCCAGTGGTTCAATAAATCTGATGTACTTGTAGGTATTTTATAAAACGCACATTTTAACAGAAACTATTTTTAATGTAAGTACTTTGTTTAAATCATTATATTGACATTAATTAAATAACTCTGTTTCTTATAAACCGCCCTATAGGCCGCCGCCTATTTTTTTTTTTTAATGAGGGAAGCTAGCAAACGAGCAAGCGAGTCACATGATGGTAAGTGATCACCGCTGCCCATATACACCCACAATCACAAAATGTATTGAGGGTGCGTTGCTGGCCCTTGAAAAAATTGGGCACCGGATATCGCACTCACCGATCGAAACGCAGGAACATCGTCCCTACTTCACGTCGGTTTTCTGTGCGACGGTGGTATTTCACCGGTCGAGTCAGCCCAGTAATCACTGCAGGCAGAGCCTACAGCTAGACTCTACCACTCCAAAAAACTCGACTACCGACAAGGCGTTATTGGTAAGTCTCTTCTTAAGTATCTTCGTTCATTTTTATTTACTAGCACAAAAAATAAGAGTGAGTCTTTCAAAATCTAGAAGGTAATGGTGGATATACGAATTATTCAGTTTACATCACAACTTGTACAGCTTAAGGGTTTATTTAAACTGGATCTAATCTGAGTTCCTGATTTAAACCTTTCCTTCAAATACTCCTCTAAACCTGGAAATTTACATCTGCCAATGATCACGTATAAAACCTTATAATCTTGCAATTCCTTACAGAATTTGAGTTCGTCATGTCACGCAAAGGAAAGGTCATGATACAAGTCGGGGAATACAACTTCATTCGGGGAAATAGTCGCTCAAAGTTAAAGGGAAGGTGGTATTGTAGCCAGAGACTGACCAGGAAATGTCGGGCCTGCATCCACACGCTGAAGGCTGAAGTTGTCAAGATTAATAACTTTCATTGCCATTAAATTATTATTGAAAAGAAATGGTTTTGATGAATCCCAGATTTTCTAAAATTTGTTTTCAGAAAATCTTTTCTGGCGACTTTTAAATGGTAGAATTGTTTGTGAAAATGAACTTAATGCGTACTTATAAGTATGTGACTAAAAGTACGTTTAAAATATCATTCCAAAATATATTGTTGCAGTTAAAATAACTATTGAATGATTTCATTTTAAGGTAAACGCGGAAGAAGAACAAACAATAATCCGATTTGGCTTTATTTCACAAAAATACCCTTCGATCCTTCAAAGGCTTCGTGTAATATCTGTAAACGAGTTTATTCACTTGGGAGCCTTAAACCTAAAAGTCAAACTGTAACAGGACTTAAGAATCATTTGGTAAAACATTCCTCACACAATATAGAATATATGGTAAAGAAACAGCTCGGTACGTGATATTTAGAAGTAAGTATAGGATAAATTGAATAAATGAATTGGTCAATCATTAAGTAGTTTTCTTTTATTAATCAACAAGTAGAGGTAAGGTTGGTACCGCAGGAAATAATATATTTTGGGTAACTTGTCGCTATGTTTATGGTATTAGAGTTATAATTTATATTTTAACTTTTTTATGCGTTACACAAAACTGTAAATATACTCGTAAACGACAAACGATAGAACGTTTGATTCGGGGAAGAAATAAATAAGCATTATTTTTTCTTCGATTTCATGTTAGTAGGAAATTGGTAATGGTAATCTCTGCTTCATTTTAGGCATTGGTAATTAAAATAGTTGTAAATGTAAAAAGTTGTATTATTAAATAATCACATACCTACAATAAAAACTATCGGTGAGACGTTTAATGCAAGGCCAAAATTGGCCTGGGACACCTTTACAATAAGATACCAGTTTGCCTACTCACTATTTTTTGTATGAAGTTCATTTAAGGTACTCTTCAGTAATCAATGCCCTCGTCAAACTTTAAGTATTTCTTTTTCACTACCAGCCAAAAATATCAAATAATGAGCCTTATTACATAGCTGTTCCTTTGCAGATCTTTGTCCAGTATTCGCGACTTCACAACGAGGCAACACTGTCATTATAATCGGAAAATACCGGTTCAACTGTGCTCATAAATACGGTAACAGGGCCCGGTGGGTATGTGTCAAGGTGAAGGCTGGATGTAAGGCGTCTATACAGACGGAGAATAATTCGGTGATCGGCGTAATGGGGCTACACAATCCTATTGCGCACGCGACGCCTAACAGAGTCTGATCGCAGGTTAAAATTAACATAACCTTGGGTTATTTTTAAATAACTACGCTTTTTAAAATATGTTGATAATTCATTCGGGACTTTTAAGCGTTTATTGTTAATAGTCCACGCTTTGGAAATATTATTCCTCAAACGTTGATTCATTGCGTGAAATCGATCGTGGACTTATGAATTATCATGAATTTAACCTAAGCTTACTGGGTTTGAACATATATTAAACAAGGACATCGAAATTTAGAAATTTAATAATACATACCGCAACAATTAACAATCTATCAATTAATCAGGGCAATAAATAAATACTATTGAAATTGGACCAGTATTATAAATTTTCCTTGCGTTTCATGTTACTACAGTTCAGTTTTAGGTAGATTTTTATGCGATTTTATAAGATTTTCAACATTTAATCAAAACAGCTCTCTATACATATAACTATTACTTAAAATCATTAATCAATTAATTAACGCGCATTAAAGAAATGCCTCAAAGCTTATATTTTTGTATTACACATTGCATTTAGTGTAACCTATTGTTACTCCTATGTTTTAGGTTACTTTTGTAAGATATAGTTTGATTCATCTTTGCGCATTGCTTTGTGTGTTAGGCTTGTTGCATATCATGTTATCGTCTGAGCAAAAGCTACGTGTTTTTCAGTGGAAAAAATTCGCAAAAAGCGCTTAGCGCACAGATGTCTTGAATTATCTATAAAGATTTAGATTCGATTATTATATACATTTAGTTTTTAATTGTGATTTTTATTTTCAACGTGATCATGATTAGTATAAGGTATTAATTTTATAATTTTACTGTATTGTTGCATTTGTATTTCTACTAAAGCAATATATGACATAAAGGTTAAACAAATGTTTTATTTTAACCTTAACGCATCTGAATTCATAACGTTACCTAATTTACTACTTTTTTAATCTTATTTTCCTTGTTTTCAAAATGGACATACATATTATTAATAAATTACTTTTTGTTTTGAAAAAAATCTGATTATACTTTAAATGGCTACTTTTGTATTGTGACTTAAAATATACTTCTTCAAATATCAAAAACCTTTCAAAAAGGGCCAGTTTAATAAAACCCTGTTTTCAGTGAACTACTGGGACACATTCAAGTTCGAGACCACTCCATTCGGGAACCCCTGCGTCACCTGGGGCAATTACAGGTTCAGCAGAAAGCTGACGCGGCGCCAGAAGACCTGGTGGGAGTGCAACCACCGCCGGAAGAACAGCTGCAAGTGTGTGGTGGTCACCAGGGATGATAAGCTGCTGAAGCTCATCGGATGGCATAATCATTAGGATGGCATTGGATGGCATAATCATTAGGATGGTATTGGATGGCATAATCATTAAAAAACCATTTAACTGTAAAATAAATATGTAGGGGCTACCTTATAAGGAAAATTAGATGAAGTGTGTACAGGTTACCATATGCAAAGGATTATGTGGCGAAGTGCGGAATGAAAGGCTAACCGAACGTAAGCAGGGGTTATAAAAAGTACCTAAATACCTATGTCTCTACAGGAAATCGTTTTTTTGTAGGGAAAAGTTAATAAATACGTGGAAAACTATCTGATTAGTTTGTGAAATTCGTGTCATTTAATAGGATTTTACCTATATTTCAGGTTAGGTAGGTTTAGTCTGTAGACTAATAGGCCAGATGTCTAAGTCTTAGACTCTAAGGTAAGCACGATTAAAATTTATAACAACTATAACACGGTATTTAATCAGACCATAAAAAAAAACTGCCGTGGAAATCAAATTAGACTCTATAAAAGTTGCCCTCTACCCGTGAAAGCATTTTTAAACAGAAAAACTGAAAAACTTTCTCCTATATTTGTAGAGATATATTTATAATGTGATGTAAAATAAATTAAAGATTTACCTGTATAATCTAACTAGTTAATATATTTAGACGTAGTGTTGTCTATAAAACTCATTTTTATCGAAATTGTGTAGTTTTGAAAATTATTAGAATTTTAATTGATGACATACCTACTTGCAGCCACTTTGTCTTTTGATGTGAAATATTAGCGTTAGGTGTAGTGAATCGTGATAAATAAATTGATATTAAAAATATTTTTTTTATTGCCATGTTAAATAATGGGTACACTGAGATACAGTATGGACGATTAATTTTGTGAAGGAATCTAATTCAAGTAAATATAATAGCGTTGCGTCGTCAATCTTTAAGTAATTAATTGAGTCTAAAAGTTCCTGTCTCTTTGAGCCTTATGATGCGATCCGAGTCAGGCAAACAGTTTACGTTCATCTTTTCATACTCTTTAACCTCTATTAAACTTGCGTCATAGCGTCCTGTATTAATAAATTAAAAAGATCAAAATTTCCGTTAACAAATCTTATATTTATCACAAAAATCTTTATCAAGTTCAAATCCTGTCATACCTAATATAAAGACTTCGAGGATACCTCTATTAATTTTTCCTTCTAATATTTCTAGTACAATATTCACGTTAAATTCAATTGCAGTGTTCATACTTGCCAAGTCCCGTTACTCCGGCAAAGATCTGGTCATGTTCAACGAATACACCTACTACTGCAAGAAACATCTAAAGAAGAAGAACTGTTATAACTGGTACTGCTCTACGCATAATTGGAGGGGATGTAATGCACAGATCCTATTGGACGAAAACTACGCCCTACAGGCTATTAAGAATGAGCATACGCATCCGCCTGCTAAACTGTGCGTGTATGACGGTACCTACATAAAAATGTAACGGCCTTTGAATGCTTAAGGCATGATAGTTTAAATTAATAGAATTTATAAAGACTATTTTATATGATAGATTTTATTATATCGGTTAGTGTATTTAATAAATGGTAATACGGTGAAATTACACGTTTGGTAAGTTATATTAAACAGCTCAAGATTTACAACAGTTTGCATTAAGACTTCGTTTCTTTTTCCCGAAACCACTATCGATATCTCTAAAGTTAATACTATTAAAAAAACACTTTGGGTACCTTTAATAGATGTCTACTATACTCTAACTAATTTCAGAGCGGCCAGTATTCTGGACACTGGCGCTGGGCGGTCGCGCTATGCGCCTGCGCGGCTACTGGTACACGCGGCATTCCGTTTGCTCTTCCCGCGTCAAATGGCTGTGCGGCGACACGCGGCGCGCGCGCTGCACCGCCAGCGTGGTCACCATCGGCCGGACCGTCGTCGACAAGCAGAACAAACACACACACCCACCTGTGCTATAGATCTTCTTCATTCAGTGTCTTATACCCATATGTACTACAGATCTGTTGGGTGTCTCAGACTCACGTGTACGATAGATCTTCTTTAACTGGGTGTCTTCGTCATATTGCTGTGGAAAAGCAAAATATAAGCTCCTAAATATAGATCTCAATCATGCTGAATCAGTGTCTACAATGGTTGTGCTTGAAATTGTTCGTTAAATAATGACAAAGTATTAAATGTGTTTTGTTTTTATACGGTGTTTTGGATCTTTACCTGTTTTATTTACAGATGAGATAGGCAAACCCTAAAAGCACGTGCTTCTTGTTTTATTTTTCGCATAGAAAATTTTTGCACACGTTGTAACCAAAGAATGTTGACCAAAAGAATAAGTTTTAGGTGTGCATTTGTTTTACATTTGCTTTGGAATTTTGTTTTTAAATTTAATTCGAACAGCTCGAAGAATAACTTATAACTAACTCTCTTTCAGAACAAAAGTGGTCTGAGCCATCAACAAGTGCAGGTCGAACACGCGATTTTAATATAGTACACTCTATACGAGGAAACTCCTTGCTTCTTAGACACGGCTATCGCTACAACAAAATACGTACATGCAAACGGGGTCTCACCACTTGGAGATGTGTCACCTGGGACATCTGCAAAGCAGTGTTAAAAACTAAACACAATAAAGTTGTAACAGTAGAGCCGCATTGCTGTGAGCCTAAGGTAGTAAAAAATGAGAAAATGATCCTTGTAGACCAATGTTTACAAAGAGCTGAGAGAGAAAAAACTAGTATGAGCCAGATTTTTACTGATGAGGTAGCGAAATTGCAGGAGAAGTGTGGTTCTGGTTTGCTCAATGAAGTACCTAAGTTGAATATCTTAAGACGAATGTATAGATATAGGAATGCCAAGTAAGAAAACAAAAAGAAAATCTATTAATAGAGTACAAGATTAGATGGTTTGTTGTTAGACGCAATCATAGATAAATAAAAATGTAAGTTAAAAATGTAAAAGCTAAAAAGCATTACAAAGTCAGAATGTTCTCCATTGAACCCTTCAGCAGTGCTTTTACGAAAATTTATTTGATTTAATAAAAGCCATCGAGGATTTAAGTCAACGTAAGGCAATTTATTGTATTCCACATTTCTACAGTTTAATTAACGTTTTTAGCATGGTCAAATATAAATTATTTTATCAGATAAATACCATTACTTCTACAAAGCAGAAAAGAAAAGGTAGGTACACAAAGAGGTAAACTATTGCCTTTCATAGTTCATATTGTTAACTTTTTTCTGTTTGATATAAATAATGTGTTAGAAAACACCAAGATATAAAGTATAAAAAAAATGTTTACGTAATTTAGTGAAAAACATTTGAATTTGTGTCATACATGTAAATATCACTTTAATTGCAAAATAAATGTAAATATATAATCTAAGGCCTTATACCGGGTGTCCAGGAAACAATGGATAAGCTCTGAAGGGCTAATAGTAGAACTAAAGGCAAGCCTAAAAAATAATTGATAAAAAGTATAACCCTTACACTGCTAGAAATATGGCGCTTTAAAAAAAAACTTCATATTTTTTTGACTGTGTTCATATTTTTACTCGTAACGAGGTCAAATCACTTAATAACATCATTATTTCTGTACTAAAATAATTAATATTAACCGCATCAGTGAATAACTATCAAATAAAATAGCTAACTAAAGTATTTTTCTCAAAAAATAATGTTAAACTTTTGATTTGTGTAAAATTTCTGAAGAAATATTTTTGATGCGCAACTTTGAACAGCTCTGGTGTAAAAAAATTATATGAAAGCAACAGTGACCAATGATTTCAAAATATTCCTGGTTTAATAACGTTTTTAAAAAGATGTAATATGTCGTTATTGTAATGAAAAATAATTGAACTAATGGTATTAGTGTGTAAAATGGGATAATTATTTAGATCTAGCAAAATTATAAAAATACAATAAAACTAAAGAAATATGATTTTCAATTGACATTAATTGCAAACCCATTGGAATAATTTAGAGTAACTGTTCAAATTGTCTGTCCCCATCCTGATGCAGACCCTGCATCTACGAATAAAGGATCTTCAAAGAAATCAACTTAACAGGAGAAAGTGATCCAAATTTTCTTCATAATGACTTACCCAATTTATTGATAGACGTGTCCGAAGAGCTTCGCGACACATATTGGCTTCAAAATGAAGGCTGTCTAGCACACTATGCTGTTGCATTATGTGCATACTTGACGAAACCTACCCTAACAGGTATGTAGGCCGCCTAAACCTAAACGCTTTAGACTTTTTACCGGAGGTATTTTAAGGAAGAGTTTTACCGGCAACCAGTAACTTCATTAGAAGATCTACGAGCTCGTGTTCAGGCCGCTGCAATCAATGATCGACGACACGCGCGATTTTTTTGGAGATCCTTTATTCGTAGTTGTAGGGCCTACATCAGGATGGGGACGGACAATTTGAACAGTTGCTCTCAATTATTCTAATGTTTTTGCAATTAATATCAGTTGAAAATCATATTTCTTAAGTTTTATAGTATTTTTATAATTTTGCTAGAACTAAATAATTATCCCATTTTACACACTAATACCATTAGTTCAATATTTTTTCATTACAATAACGACATATTACATCTTTTTAAAAACGTTATTAAACCAGGAATATTTTGAAATCATTGGTCACTGTTACTTTCATATAATTTTTTTACACCAGAGCTGTTCAAAGTTGCGCATCAAAAATATTTCTTCAGAAATTTTACACAAATCAAAAGTTTAACATTATTTTTTGAGAAAAATACTTTAGTTAGCTATTTTATTTGATAGTTATTCACTGATGCGGTTAATATTAATTATTTTAGCACAGAAATAATGATGTTATTAAGTGATTTGACCTCGTTACGAGTAAAAATATGAACACAGTCAAAAAAATATGAAGTTTTTTTTTAAAGCGCCATATTTCTAGCAGTGTAAGGGTTATACTTTTTATTAATTATTTTTTAGGCTTGCCTTAAGTTCTACTATTAGCCCTTCAGAGCTTATCCATTGTTTCCTGGACACCCTGTATAACTTATTATATTGTCAACTTTGTAGGTTGCTATGTACAAAGTCTCCGACTATCACAATATAGGTAAACCTTTTTTTTTATGATCCAGGAAAATGCATACTGGTACCCTTTCTAAAAATACTTCACTGGTACCCTTTTTTACAGAGATTTGCATGCATTTGCCCATTAAGTTACCGAAAGACGCCAGCGGCAAGACAAAGAGAAAGCGATGCGTTCTTTGTTACCGAAAACGAAAGAAGAGAGTTTCCACTTTATATGGATGTGACAGTTGCAAAAAAAGGCCAGGATTATGTATGGAATGTTTTAGAGAATACCATAAATATTAAATGGAAGCATGACAATGGAGCAAATAAAAGTTTATATCCAATCCCTTTTATAGGCGTTTTTAGACAGACCGATATTTAAATAATTTAATAAAAGCTAGTGATTAAATATTGTTAAATAAATGGTATTAGTTAAAGATGCATTTGATTTTAAGGTAAAAAAGCATGATTTGAAGGCGATTCGGATTAAGGGATAACAATAAAAGATTGAACAAGACCTGTTAAAGTTATGCTTCTTATAGAATGGTATTTTGTGACATCTTACAAGGCCTGTTATCTCTTAAATAAAGAACTTTTGGGGTTGTTTATAATTTTTTATGTGTAAGATATATCTAGAGTCAACAACACTGTATGTTACTGCATTTTTATCCCAAATTCTTTTAACCGTCGACTTTTTTTTATTCTTTCAGTAAAACTTCATTTTCCTATTAGGTTTCCGAAAAACAACAAGGGCAGGACAAAGAGAAAGCAATGCGCTCTTTGTTACCGAAAACAAAAGAAGAGAGTTGAAACTATATATGGATGTGACAGTTGCAAAAGTAATCCAGGATTATGTATTGAATGTTTTAAAGAATACCATAACTACTAAGTTGGATTAGCAAAAGACAATAGAGCAAAAGCATAGATCTTATGGATCCAAAGACTTTTATGCTCTGCAGAATTTAGATCTATGGGGTGGAAGTGCAGTCGCCTATACAGCTAAAAATGCGTTTGATTTTAAGGTAAAAATGTCATAATTTCAAGGCGATTTGGATTAAGGGGTAACAAGGATGGTTTGGGTAAAAACCTGTTTAAGTAAGGTCACTTTAAGCATGATATTTTGTGACCTCCTGTACAGGCCTGTTATTTTTTTAATAATGAATATTTGGGTTATTTTTTCATATCCACGTGTAAGATATATCTAGAATCGACAATGCTATAACAATCTATTAATGCAAATTTTTCCCAAATTCTTTTTTTATCCGTCGACTTATAATTTGCTTTCAGTGAAACGACATTTGCCCATGAAGTTACCGAAAGACGCCAAAGGCCAGACAAAGAGAAAGCGATGCGTACTTTGTTACCGAAATCGAAAGAAGAGAGTTTTAACTTTATATGCGTGTGACAGTTGCAAAAAAAGGCCAGGATTATGTATGGAATGTTTTAGAGAATACCATAACTACTAAGTTACATTAGCGAGACAAAAGAGCAAAATTGATCCATATATCCAAACTCTTTACATTAATGCTCTAGCTAGATCTATAAGATGAAAAGGCGATCGCCTATATAATTAAATAAAAACTGATTGTGATAAAAATTGTTTTATTTTATTATTTTTTATTTTGGTTTAAGAGGTAACAAGTAAGTAAGTTAGGCCATTTCAAGCATGATATTTTGTGACCACTTGTTCAAGGCCTGTTATCTTACAAAGAAAGAGTTTTTTGGGTTCTCTTTTAATTTTGATGTGTCCGAAGTAGAGAACTTGAGTCGACAACAGTTTCTGTTAATAATGTAGAATTTTATTTAATATCATGGGATTTTCCCTAAAATCCCGGTGACTTTTCCTTTTCTTTCACGGAAACGTCATTTGCCCATGAAGTTACCGAAAGACGCCAACGGCGAGATAAAGAGAAAGCGATGCGCTCTTTGTAACCGAAAACGAATGAAGAGAGTTAACACTTTATATGCGTGTGACAGTTGCAAAAGTAGACCAGGATTATGTATGGAATGTTTTAGAAAATACCTTAAATATTGAATGGAAGAGGCAAGACAATAGAGCTAATAAAAGCATAGATCCAATCTCTTTTATAGGGCTCTTTAGACAGACCGATCTTTTAAATAATTTAATAAAAGCTAGCGCCCTGTGATTTAATATAGTGAATAAATGGTATTAGTTAAACATGCGTTTGATTTTAAGGTAAAAAAACATGATTTGAAGGCCATTCGGATTAAGGGGTAACAATAAAGATTTGGGCAAGGCCTATTAAAGTTACGCTACTTAAAGAATGTTATTTTGTGTCATCTTACAAGGACTGTTATCTCTAAAATAAAGAACTTTTTGGGTTGTTTACTATTATATATGTGTAAGTTACATCTAGAGTCAACAACACTGTATGTTACCGCATTATTACCCCAAATTCTTTAACTTTTATTTATTCTTTCAGTACAACTTCATTTGCCCATTAAGTTACCGAAAAACGTTCACGGCAGGACAAAGAGAAAGCGATGCGTTCTTTGTTACCGAAAACAAAAGAAGAGAATTGAAACTTTATATGGCTGTGACAGTTGCAAAAGTAAACCAGGATTATGTATGGAATGTTTTAGAGAATACCATAACTACTAAGTTGGATTAGCAAGACAAAAGAGCAAGAAAAGCATAGATCTTATGGATCCAAAGACTTTTATGCTCTGCAGAATTTAGATCTATGAGGTGGAAGTGCAGTCGCCTATATAATAATTATATGATAAAATATAATAAGTTAATGTTAACAGCTAAAAATGCGTTTGATTTTAAGGTAAAAAATGACATGATTTGAAGGCGATTTGGATGGATTAAGAGGTAACAAAAAAGGTTTGGGTAAAGACCTGTTTAAGTAAGGTCACTTTAAGCATAATATTTTGAACAAGGTCTGGTATTTTTCAAATAAAGAATTTTTGGGTTGTTTTTTAATATTTACGTGTAAGATATGCGGGGTGTAAAAAAACTGCTTCCGAAAACAAAAACTGGGCATTGCTGGAGGAGTACTGGTTACGTTAAGAGTTTTAATTTTTTTTATGATTAACTGAAAAAAAAATATTTTTACGTAATTGTACAAAATTGCATTTATACTATCAGATTTTGCGATGTTTTTAAATTAAATAGGGTTTTTAATTTAATTTGCAACGTAAATAATCGCACCTGAGCCAACAGTTGATGTGTGAGCGATGATTTCAAGCGCCGAATATGACTTTTCAATCCTTAATAACTTCTTTAAATTGGGTTTTCAGGGTATGCTGTTAGTGAATTTAGTTACTATTGAGGCTCCAGAATACATGGTTTCAGGCTTTGGAAGTGGTCTTTTTACACCCGCTATATCTAGAATCGACAACACTTTCTATTAATGCAAATTTTTCCCTAATTCTTTTACCCGTTGACTTATAATTTGCTTTCAGGGAAACGTCATTTGCCCATGAAGTTACCGAAAGACGCAAAAGGCCAGACAAAGAGAAAGCGATGCGTACTTTGTTACCGAAAACGAAAGAAGAGAGTTTCCACTTTATATGCGTGTGACAGTTGCAAAAAAAGGCCAGGATTATGTATGGAATGTTTTAGAGAATACCATAACTATTAAGTGGGACAAGCAAAAAAACATTTCTGATAAAATAAGTTGGTAACGACATGCCTTCTTATTGTACTTAACAAATAAACGACATTACAGCTATTTCCTTTATTAAATAATAGCTGCTGGGAAGGTTTTAAAATAGTTTTTACGTAAATTGAACGACAAGATGGAAACCTTTTAAGGTAAATAATTCAGCTCCATAATATTTAATTCAAAAATACATAAATAAGTGTTAATGTTTTTTGACAACGCTTTTAGATATACATACACATCTTTTTTTTTATTTTGAAACGTTAAGGTAACTATAGCAACAAACCTCATTTCAGCAATCTTCATAAAGTCCCGTCGCGGTCGAGTTGCTCTAAAACTCGGCGAGTTTATATTTAACAAGAGCTCAGAGAGGGGCGAGGTGGTATCCTGGAGGTGTAACCAGAAGAATAAAAGCTGCAAATGTGGCGTGCGCACGAGTGGACGGAGGGTCGTCGCGGTGACGGGGCAGCATAATCACAAGTCGTTGTTACAGTTCTTTTGAAATACCGTTATTTTGTAAGAAAAACGTTATTTTTGCGTGAGTTTGCTCGGGAGTCTTTTCAGTTGTTCTATTCGGTTAATTAATACAGACTAATTTACTCTCATGTATGGCATGATCAGAAGGAGACCTGTGCTCAACTATTGGGACGAATAAGGCTATTATTTATTTATGGCATGATAAAAAATCAATTAACCAATTCCTGCCTATATATTTAACGACTTGACGTTAGCAAAATTAGTAGCTAATTTCTTAATTTTATTGTTTATATATATACTGCGTTTACCCTATTTATATTTTACTACCATTAGAATAATTCATACATGCAAAGAATGATAGGAAAATGTGATTTGTTAGAATTGGGAAAAATATTATTTATTAAGTGCAAGAAAGGATATAATCTGTTTTTTTATATTCAAGCCTTTTTATTTATAATATGAACGCGTGCTACCAAGAGTAAGTTATTTATGTTTTCTTTATCATAAATTCACGTATATTATAATTGATCTTACAGTAGGCTCCCACGGTGCACGATTCAACGAATAGTGTACTAAAGATTGCTGTTTGGAATACTTTTATTTACAGGGGTAATTTTCTATGCATTTAAAGAAATCATTACCTTAAAAAAGTAATCCCAACCTAGGTTTCAAAGGTGAGACTTTTTTTTTTAAATTGGCAATTAATATTTTTATCATTACAGACACAATAAATATTTTAGTACAGGCTAAATATTTTAGTGCCTGTAAACTAGATGGGTAGCTTTTATGACTAAAAATGACATGGAGGTTAAAAGAAAAAGTTTGTCTTTCTTAATGTCAGAGTTTACCCCAGGAAAATGCCAAGTCTTTTATACCTATACTTAAGAACTAATTTCAATTTCAGCAGTATTCACATCATCTCGTAGAGGCAGGGCTGCCTTGCATATGGGTCGATTTAAATATAACAAACAAACAGAGCGTGGACCAAAAACATATTGGCGGTGTAACCGACGTAATTACGGATGTAAATGTTTTGTATACACAGTGGATGGGATCATCGTCTCGTTAAAAGGACAGCATAATCATTAAAAAAGGGGTAAAAAGGGTTGAAAATAATTAACAATATGCGGGCAAAGCTGTCAATATTACAAATGTATAGAATTTAAGTCTTCAAAACTAAATTTAATAAAATTAATTATTTATATTACTTTATACCTTTTTCAAAATATTTAAGCAACCTAAAGGAATATTTCCTATGCTTATTGGGGAACATTTAGCTTGAAAGGGTTTTCTTGAGCTTTAAAGGTTTGGTATTTTATCAAAAAATAAAATATATAATAGGTTGAGTTGAAAAGTTATTTCTTCCTATCTTTAGGCAAAAAGCAGTTTTGTCGTGTCAGCCTTTTACAGAGTTTTACCATAGCCCGATGCTAATCTATACTAATATTATAAAGCTGAAGAGTTTGTTTGTTTGTTTGTTTGTTTGTTTGTTTGTTTGTTTGTTTGTTTGTTTGTTTGTTTGTTTGAACGCTCTAATCTCAGGAACTACTGGTTTGATTTTAAAGTCTTTTTGTGTTGAATAGACCATTTATCGAGGCAGGCTTTAGGCTATATAACATCACGTTGCAACTATAAAGAGCGAAGAAATAATGTAAAATGTGAAAAAACGGGGAAAATTATTCATCCTTGAGAGCTTCCGTTGCGTGCGCTGCCAAAAACGGTTCTAGATACCAAAAATATATGTATGAAAGAATTAAGTGAACTTTTTACCGCGGGAAAACTTCGCATTCCCACGGGAAACCGACTTCTACGCGAACGGAGTCGCGCGCGGCCCCTAGTCTGTATATATTAATGAGACTGACTTATTTAAATTTCAGCAACTTTCGTCGAATCTCGTCGAGGCGGAGTTGTTTTGCAATTTGGTGGGTTTACATATAACACAGGTAAGGGGATCGGGCCAAAGAAAACGTGGCGGTGTAATCAGCGAAATCACGGTTGCAGATCCTTGGTTCACACTATTGACGGGAAAGTCGTCTCTACAAAAGGAAAGCATAATCATTAAATTTGGAATGGTAAGAACTCGGCCCCTTTGGGGACGAAAAGGAATAAAAAGGGGTTAAAATGGTAAAAAAGAGGTGAAAAAGTTTAATAACCTGAAAACTTTTTTTTAAGTGATCGTTATTATTCACAGGCTAACCAAATGCTTTTCTCAAAATTTTGCAATACCTATGTTTTCAGTGTTTATAATGGTTATTTACAGATATAATGTAGACAAACTCTTTGTAACAAAAAAAAACGATTGTACTTAGTGGATTGACAAGTATGTTTTGTTTTCTAAAAACGCTACAAATTCTACTTATTTTTTAATTCTGTAAATATATTGTTAGTTAAAAAACCATTTGGTACTTATTTAGAAAATTGACATACCTACTTGTTATACCTAATTAAAACTGTAAAAATATTTCAATTGATAAATTCAAATTTACCATGTCAAAAAATAAAGGTTTTCTTAAATAACTAAGCAGTTTTTTTAAACCGAGGCATCTAGCTCAATTTTTTATTTACAGAGCTTTTTTTTATATGAGTTGTATATAATTTTAAAAACATATTTTGATTTATGCTTATCCCCTATGGCATCGTCTATCAAGTACCTGCTGTAGCTAAATATCATACGTAATACTGCTATGTGCTGCTTAGGCGCATATTCATGACACGAAAGAAGAAGTAATATTTTTTTTATATCTACTATTTGCTACGTTAATGTTGCTGCTACGAGTCATTACGTAACTGCTACGCCGTAGACACTTTTATAATGACAATGGCCCCGATTCTCAAAACACTCTCTAAATTAAACTAAAGCTATCGCCGTCACTTACTCATGAATAGTATTACTTACTCATTATTATCACTTACTCATTAATTTAGTTTTAGAGAGTGTTTTCGGGATCGGGGCCAATTAATAATAATTTCATTATTACTGCCTACCTGATTAATTGATTTGCTTATAATTCATACTTTTGAATCAATTTTTTTCAATTAATATTTAAGTTTTGTTTTAGTGCGATGGGTTGTAAATCAGCGAGGCAAAGAAATGGGTATTATAGACAACCATAGTTTCTTTAAACATGTTCAATCAAAATCCACTATTAATTGGAAGTGCTCAAGGACTAATATCTGCTGTTGTTCTTTTATAACGGACAAGGAAAAGAGAATAATAAGGCTTCCAGCAAATCACAAACATGAACCGGCAAATTTTGTTATAAAAAATGGGTTATATTACAAAATCTGAAAAGGATCTTATTGTATACTGTGTAAGGTTTAAATTTGTATAGAAGCTAGAATTTAGTGTTTGCCCTGGTTTTATAGAATGTATCAGTACAAGTAAGTTTTCAAATAATTATTGTATTGGGACCTTAGTCTCTTAAATATCACATGTCATGTGGTTAACCAGTGGAAAAGAAAAGCTATGCATCAAATTAAGAAAATAAAACGTTGATAATGTAAAAAGCATTTTCATTTTGTTGGTATTTTTCAATATTTAAAATCATAACCCAACTTGCAAGATTTAACTAACAAAATCCTTAATCATACATTACCGGTATCAAATTTTAACCTTTTTTTAGCATTGCTATTTCAGTTTACGTTACAAATTTCCTTCATGATGGGATTCTTGTAATGGCGATTGCTATTCTTATGTCCTAGTTAACATATTGCATCTTGATAGAAAACACTATTTAAAAGGAAAATTGCAAGCCATCACCATGTGCATAAAAAATAAACACAAGTAACAGTTTTCCCTTTGAATAAGACATTACCTACCGGACTGCTAAGCGGAAGGTTCTGGGTTTAAATCCCGGTCGGGCCAATTTCATAAAAATGGTTTTTCGATATTGGCTCGTGTCTGGGTGTAACTAGGGTCTCCCCTAGTCCATTGTGTGGTACCTATAGAATAAGCATTGCTTAGTTTAGGGCCACACAGTTGGTGTGTCAGTGTGGAGATTTATTATTATTATTAATCTTTATATTATAATATTCAATTAGCTTTTTAACCAACAGGATGTTATAAAGTACCGTGTCATTCTAATTTTAGTGCACTGGGTGGTAAACACACGTGGGAAAACAATAGCTATAATGGACAACTACACCTATGGGCTCCATCAACGAACCAAATCTACCACGACATGGATGTGTACCAGGGGCGCCAGCTGTCGCACCCGGTTTATCACTGATAAGAATAAGACAATAATAAAATACCCTCAAAAACATACTCATAAAACACACCCATTTGTTATCAAGGATGGTGTTTACATAAAACTTTAAAATATATTTGGTTTTTAGGTCTTTTTTCATATTGACAATCATAATACTACTTTCTCGTCTAAGACGATACTTTATAAAAAATCAGTTTTAAATTTGAAGTAAATAAACTTTATAAAGCAATTCAATTTAAATTTATATAACATTTCTTATTATTTATTTTAGTTCAATGGGTGCAAAACAGTCGTGGAAAAAAAATGGCTATACTTGGCAACTACACGTACTGTTACCATCGACAAAGCAAAACTACCATATCTTGGTTGTGTACAAGGGGCTCGAGCTGCGGCTCTACGATTATCACTGATAAAAATAATCAAATCATTAAATACTCATTACGACACACACACGAAACACACCCATTTATTATTAGAAATGGAGTTTATTTGAAAATTTAATAAGGAATTGTAACTAACTCTACACTACTTACCAATAAAACTAATTTTACGGATAACGAGGTGTATTTATTTATTCTACAGTGCTCTTTTGAATTCAGAAGAATCACAATATATTTAGGTATACCTTAATATATTTACAGCAAAAGTACAGGTCACAGGTCTCAATATCGCAACTAAATTATCATATAATAACAATACGTAAGCTACATATTTTTTCTTATTAAAAGCTACCACTGTTCCTTAGATATTTAAACTTAAAGTGTAGGTTGGTATTTGGTCTAAAGTTTCTAGAAATCATCATTGGGTATTAGGTACTTTTGTAGGAGTATTCCGATGTCTTTGTTAAGTAAAAACTAATTAAATTAAACTTAAATAGATAGCCCAGTCGATAAGAAAGGGGCTACTATACCTACCCAAGGTCCTGGGTTGTTACTTGATCCAGATTACTTTATTTTTATTTCTTTTCGCTACTCGATAATGAGGCCTGTGCTCAACAAGTGTAATTTATATTTAACTAGCTACCCGCCCACGCTTCACAATGGTATAATTTTGCCGACTTGTTCCCGAAACATTGTTTCTAAGCTAATTTAAAACACGTTTGCTAAGCGTTTTTTATTTACAAATTTAAATGAATAAATTCCCTAACACATTGAGAAAACCGCAATAAAAGCCGTTACGTTAGTTTATGAAGAGTTAGCGGACAAACATACAAACAAACAGAATAAGCGACTTGGATTTTTACTATGTAATGAAGATTGTTATTTGATCAATATCAAACACCTATATCGTTTAACCCTAGATTCCTTTCCAGTGCTATGTGCGGTTAATCTCCGGGGCAAGCAGATGGCTATCATTACCAGTATCAAATTGTAACCCATTTTCAGCATTGCTATTTCAGTTTATGTTACAAATTTCCTTCATGATGGGATTCTTGTAATGGCGATTGCTATTCTTATGTCCTAGCTAACACATTGCATCTTGATAGAAAACACTATTTAAATGAAAAATTGCAAGCCCTCACCATGTGCATAAAAAATAAACTTAAGTAACAGTTTTCCCTTTGAATAAGACATTTCAATTTGTCAGGTGCGTAAGCACGATAGATAGGAAACTTATTGCTTTAATACTGGCAGCTATTATTTTATATTATTCAAATAGAATTTAAAGAGGAAATAATGGCATTTGACGGCTTCCTTCCAGACTCAGTCATATTTTGGTGCTCGGAATGTGAGCACATAACATTAAACTCAATTTTATGCTTTCAATATAAAGCTTTAAACAATTTAAACTCTTTAATTCTCTTTCACGTTTCCCCCAAACGTTAGTCAATTTGACGACCTCCGTGGTGCAACGGTATATATACCAGACTGCTATGCGGAAGGTTCTGGGTTCAATTCCCGGTCGGGCCAATTTCGTAAAAATAGTTTTTCGATATTGGCTCGTCTCTGGGTGAAACTAGGGTCTCCCCTTGTCCATTGTGTGGTACCTATAGAAAAAGCTTTGCTTAGTTTAGGGCCACACAGTTGGTGTGTCAGTGTGGAGATTTATTATTATTATTAATCTTTATATTATATTATTCAATTAGATTTTTAACCAACAGGATGTTATAAAGTACCGTGTCATTCTAATTTTAGTGCACTGGGTGGTAAACACACGTGGGAAAACAATAGCTATAATGGACAACTACACCTATGGGCTCCATAAACGAACCAAATCTACCACGACATGGATGTGTACCAGGGGCGCCAGCTGTCGCACCTGGTTTATCACTGATAAGAATAAGACAATAATAAAATACCCTCGACAGCATACTCATGAAACACACCCATTTGTTATTAAGGATGGTGTTTACATAAAACTTTAAAATATATTTTTACGGGTCTTTTTTTCTTATAGTACCTATTGGCAATCATAATACTACTTTCTCGTCTAAAACGATTCTTTACTAAAAATCAGTTTTAAATTTGAAGTGAAGAATCAATAAACTTTATAAAGCAATTCAATTCAAACTAATATAACATTTCTTATTATTTATTTTAGTTCAATGGGTGCAAAACAGTCGTGGAAAAAAAATGGCTATACTTGGCAACTACACGTACTGTTACCATCGACAAAGCAAAACTACCATATCTTGGTTGTGTACAAGGGGCTCGAGCTGTGGCTCTACGATTATCACTGATAAAAATAATCAAATCAGTAAATACTCATTACGACACACACACGAAACACACCCATTTATTATTAGAAATGGAGTTTATTTGAAAATTTAATAAGGAATTGTAACTAACTCTACACTACTTACCAATAAAACTAATTTTACGGATAACGAGGTGTATTTATTTATTCTACAGTGCTCTTTTGAATTCAGAAGAATCACAATATATTTAGGTATACCTTAATATATTTACCTTAATATATTTACAGCAAAAGTACAGGTCACAGGTCTCAATATCGCAACTAAATTATCATATCATAACAATACGTAAGCTACATATTTTTTCTTATTAAAAGCTACCACTGTTCCTTAGATATTTAAACTTAAAGTGTAGGTTGGTATTTGGTCTAAAGTTTCTAGAAATCATCATTGGGTATTAGGTACTTTTGTAGGAGTATTCCGATGTCTTTGTTAAGTAAAAACTAATTAAATTAAACTTAAATAGATAGCCCAGTCGATAAGAAAGGGGCTACTATACCTACCCAAGGTCCTGGGTTGTTACTTGATCCAGATTACTTTATTTTTATTTCTTCTCGCTACTCGATAAAGAGGCCTGTGCTCAACAAGTGTAATTTATATTTAACTAGCGACCCGACCACGCTTCACAATGGTATAATTTTGCCGACTTGTTCCCGAAACATTGTTTCTAAGCTAATTTAAAACAACTTTGCTAAGTATTTTTTATTTACAAATTTAAATGAATAAATTCCCTAAGCCATTGAGAAAACTGCAATTAAATCCGTTACGTAGTTTATGAGGAGTTAGCGGTCAAATATACAAACAGACAGAATTAGCGACTTGGATTTGTACTATGTAATGAAGATTGTTATTTGATCAATATCAAACACTTATATCGTATAACCCTAGATTCCCTTTCAGTGCAATGGGCGGTTAATCCCCGGGGCAAGCAGATGGCTATCATTACCAGTATCAAATTGTAACCCATTTTCAGTATTGCTATTTCAGTTTCCTTTAGAGATTTCCTACCTGATGAAATTCTTGTAATGGCGATTGCTATTCTTATGTCCTAGCTAACACATTGCATCTTGTTACAAAACTCTATTTAGAAGAAAAATTGCATGCCATCACCAAGCGCATAAAAATAAACTTAAGTAACAGTTTTCCCTTTGAATAAGACATTTCAATTTGTCAGGTGCGTAAGCACGATAGATAGGAAACTTATTGCTTTAATACTGGCAGCTATTATTTTATATTATTCAAATAGAATTTAAAGAGGAAATAATGGCATTTGACGGCTTCCTTCCAGACTCAGTCATATTTTGGTGCTCGGAATGTGAGCACATAACATTAAACTCAATTTTATGCTTTCAATATAAAGCTTTAAACAATTTAAACTCTTTAATTCTCTTTCACGTTTCCCCCAAACGTTAGTCAATTTGACGACCTCCGTGGTGCAACGGTATATACACCGGACTGCTATGCGGAAGGTTCTGGGTTCAATTCCCGGTCGGGCCAATTTCGTAAAAATAGTTTTTCGATATTGGCTCGTCTCTGGGTGAAACTAGGGTCTCCCCTTGTCCATTGTGTGGTACCTATAGAATGTGTGGCCCTAAACTAAGCTTTGCTGTTGTCCATTGTGTGGTACCTATAGAATGTGTGGCCCTAAACTAAGCTTTGCTTAGTTTAGGGCCACACAGTTGGTGTGTCAGTGTGGAGATTTATTATTATTATTAATCTTTATATTATATTATTCAATTAGATTTTTAACCAACAGGATGTTATAAAGTACCGTGTCATTCTAATTTTAGTGCACTGGGTGGTAAACACACGTGGGAAAACAATAGCTATAATGGACAACTACACCTATGGGCTCCATCAACGAACCAAATCTACCACGACATGGATGTGTACCAGGGGCGCCAGCTGTCGCACCCGGTTTATCACTGATAAGAATAAGACAATAATAAAATACCCTCAAAAACATACTCATAAAACACACCCATTTGTTATCAAGGATGGTGTTTACATAAAACTTTAAAATATATTTGGTTTTTAGGTCTTTTTTTCATATAGTACATATTGACAATCATAATACTACTTTCTCTATAAAAAATCAGTTTTAAATTTAAAGTGAAGAATCAGTAAACTTTATAAAGCAATTCAATTTAAATTTGTATAACATTTCTTATTATTTATTTTAGTTCAATGGGTGCAAAACAGTCGTGGAAAAAAAATGGCTATACTTGGCAACTACACGTACTGTTACCATCGACAAAGCAAAACTACCATATCTTGGTTGTGTACAAGGGGCTCGAGCTGTGGCTCTACGATTATCACTGATAAAAATAATCAAATCATTAAATACTCATTACGACACACACACGAAACACACCCATTTATTATTAGAAATGGAGTTTATTTGAAAATTTAATAAGGAATTGTAACTAACTCTACACTACTAACTTACCAATAAAACTAATTTTACGGATAACGAGGTGTATTTATTTATTCTACAGTGCTCTTTTGAATTCAGAAGAATCACAATATATTTAGGTATACCTTAATATATTTACCTTAATATATTTACAGCAAAAGTACAGGTCACAGGTCTCAATATCGCAACTAAATTATCATATAATAACAATACGTAAGCTACATATTTTTTCTTATTAAAAGCTACCACTGTTCCTTAGATATTTAAACTTAAAGTGTAGGTTGGTATTTGGTCTAAAGTTTCTAGAAATCATCATTGGGTATTAGGTACTTTTGTAGGAGTATTCCGATGTCTTTGTTAAGTAAAAACTAATTAAATTAAACTTAAATAGATAGCCCAGTCGATAAGAAAGGGGCTTCTATACCTACCCAAGGTCCTGGGTTGTTACTTGATCCAGATTACTTTATTTTTATTTCTTCTCGCTACTCGATAAAGAGGCCTGTGCTCAACAAGTGTAATTTATATTTAACTAGCGACCCGCCCACGCTTCACAATGGTATTCGCTTTCACAATCATTTTGCCGACTTGTTCCCGAAACATTGTTTCTAAGTTAATTTAAAACAACTTTGCTAAGTATTTTTTATTTACAAATTTAAATGAATAAATTCCCTAAGCCATTGAGAAAACTGCAATTAAATCCGTTACGTAGTTTATGAGGAGTTAGCGGTCAAATATACAAACAGACAGGATTTATACTATGTAATGAAGATTGTTATTTGATCAATATCAAACACTTATATCGTGTAACCCTAGATTCCCTTTCAGTGCAATGGGCGGTTAATCCCCGGGGCAAGCAGATGGCTATCATTACCAGTATCAAATTGTAACCCATTTTCAGTATTGCTATTTCAGTTTCCTTTAGAGATTTCCTTCCTGATGAAATTCTTGTAATGGCGATTGCTATTCTTATGTCCTAGCTAACACATTGCATCTTGTTACAAAACTCTATTTAGAAGAAAAATTGCATGCCATCACCAAGCGCATAAAAATAAACTTAAGTAACAGTTTTCCCTTTGAATAAATAAATAAATAAATAAATAAAAATAAAAAGCCTTTTATTTCTTGTTACAAATTAGGTTTACAATTAAAAGAAAAGAAATAAAAGTAAAAGAAATAACATCAAAAAGTTTGCATGCATTAATTAATTACTTAGGTGTTTTATTCTTTTAGGTTCTTTATATGTAAGGGTACAAGAACCCCTCTCAACGGAGGGTAAAGGCCTCCTCCAAAGATGACCATTTTTCTCGGTCTTCAGCTTCTCGCATCCAGTGTGTGCCTGCTATTTTTACAACATCGTCTATCCAGCGTGTATTTGGCCTTCCTCTTCTCCTCTGGCCCGATGGTCCTAGCCATGAAGTTGTCGTTTTGGTCCAGCGATTATCATTGAGTCTGGCTACGTGTCCAGCCCATCGCCATTTTAGCTTCTGTGAGTAGCTGAGTGCGTCGATAACTTTAGTTTTCTGTCTTATGGCGGTATGGCGGATTTTTTGTATCTTCTTGATTTTCAGGATGCTTCTCTCCATACTTCTTTGACTGGTTATGATCTTATTTTTTAGTTTTCTTGTGAATTTCCACGTTTGGCAAGCGTAAGTAAGTGATGGGAGCAGGCAGGTATTCATGACTCTACTTTTTAAATTTATGGACATGTCGCTTTTTAGGATTTCTTTGAGGTTCCAAAATTTCTTCCAGGTGATGTTGACTCTTCTCTCTACTTCTAATTCGTTGTTGCGTGGGTTAAATGAGATTTGTTTTCCCAGGTAAATATAAGTATCAGCATACGCTAGCGGTCGATTTCTGAGATAAATAGGTATTTTATTATGATTCGTCATGACGTTTGTTTTATTTAAATTAAATTAATTTCCAAGCCTACTTTACGACTTTCTTCATCTAAAGAGTTTATCATCAGTTGTAGTTGGGTTGGGCTTTCTGATAGCAGAACTATATCATCCGCAAATCTGAGATGGCTCAGGTAGCGTCCGTTTATGTTTATACCCACTTTTTCCCAGTTTAGTTTACCGATAATATACTCCAGCACCGTTATGAAGATTGTTGGAGAGATTGGGTCACCTTGCCTCACACCTCTTTTTATTTGTATGGGTGGTCCGGTGGTTTCCAACTTCACTCTGCTGGTGTTATTGTCGTAGATGTTTTTTAGGACTTGTATATATTCCAAAGGTACTTCATGTGATATTAGAGCTTCCCAGATCGATGAGTGGAGTAAAGTATCGAAAGCTTTTTGGTAGTCAATAAAAACTACATAGAGTGGTTTGTTGAACTCTTGGAATTTTTCTATAAGCATCTCTAGCGAGTGAATATGATCGACTGTGGAGAAGCCTCGACGAAAGCCTGCCTGTTCGATGGGTTGGAATTTTTCTGTTGTTACTTTTAACCTTTTTTCTAATAATGACGAGAAAAGTTTATATAGTGATGGTAGTAGGCTTATCGGTCTGTAATTACCTATGTTATCTGGATCACCTTTTTTGTAAAGCAGAATAATTTCCGATTCAGACCATTGGCGTGGAGAGTTCGTACTGGTCAGTATCATATTGAACAGTCGCGTAAGGGGTGTAACAAGACACGTCGATCCTGCTTTTATGACTTCGTTGGTGATCCTGTCAGGCCCTGGGCTTTTGTCTGATTTCAGTGTTTTAATTCCTTTGGCTACTTCCTCTTCGGTGAATGTTACCATCGCTCTTTCTGTATTACGACTCGGTAGCTTGTATGTTGAATGATTTGGTGAGCTGTATAGGTCTTTGTAGAAATCTGTTGCTATTTTGAGTATTTCCGATCTATTTTGTGTAATTTTGGTTCTATTTTTTAGCTCTTCAATCCATGATTTATGTGTTTTTAAATCTTTGTATGCTTTCTTGGCACTGCCCGTGGCTTGAAGATGTTTTTTGATCGTTTGTGTGCGATGTACCTTATAGTCGTAGTTGATTCGTTTACTTATGAGTTTGTAAAGAGCTTTTAGCTCATTTTTCATAGCCCTTGATTTCGGTTTAGTCTTATGTATTTCTTGTCTTCTGCTAATTAGTGACTTAGTGCGTGCTGATATAATTTGCTTTGTCTCTGTGTTTGTGTTACTTGTTAGCCCTTGTATTCTTTTTAGGCCGATGTCGATTGCATTAGTTATTTTATCGTAGCAAACCTGAACGGTGTCTCTATCATTCCAATGGTCTAGCATGTCTGCTGACAAGCTTTTCAACGATTCAATATAGGTTTGAACTTCTTTTTCGTTCTTTATCTGAGGCTTGGCGCATCGACCGAACTTACTGCGATTTTTTGATTTTGGAAGTATATTGAAAGCCGCCCTCACGGGTCTGTGATCCGAAGGGTATGTGATGTTCAGAACCTGTATATTGTATACGTTTCTTGATAGGTTTGTTAGGATGTAATCTAATTCATTTTTTGTATTGCCGTCAGGTGCTTTCCAAGTCCATCTCTGCTTGTTTTTCTTTTTAAAAAAAGTGTTCATTATGGCCAAGTTGTTTTCATATGCAAAGTCAATGAGTCTATTTCCTCTACAATTTCTGTTACCGTATCCGTAGTTTCCAGTGATGGTTTCATTTGGTTTGGGTTGACCAATTTTGGCGTTAAAATCGCCTATGACTACTATGTTGTTTCCTGAGAGTCTTATTGCTTTGTCAACAGTACTGTAGAAAAGCTCTAGTTCTTCTTCTTTCGCGTTTTCTGTTGGGGCGTATACTTGAATGATGCTTAAGTCTAGACTGTCGATTTGTAGTCTAAGTAGCGCTACTCTTTCCGACAGTCCGTTGAAACATTTTATGTATTTTTTCAGGTGTTTTTTAACAATAAAGCCCACTCCATATAATCCTGGCGTTTCGCCAATGTAGTACAAAATGAACTCCTCGTGTTCCTCTATTTTGTTGCCGTGTTTTCTAATTTCTGAGAGACCGATAATATCGTACTTTATGTTTCTTAAGGATTCTGTTAGTTCCAGTAGACGTGAGTAAGTAGAAAGAGTTCTAACATTATAAGTCGCTATGTATAAAGTGTTGTGGAAATTGTTGTTTTTGGTATTTGAAAAAAGTTTTGTTTCCTTTGGAGGGTTTTGGTCTTGATCTTCCACGGGGACCAACCGGCTTGGAAGATGTGGTTTGGTAGTGTTCGCTTCTAATATGTTTTCCGTGAGAGAGGGCGGTAGTTGCTATTGTTTATTATTTTCATTTGTTTGATCGTTTGGTTGGTTTTTGTGGTTTTTGGTAGTTAAGAATCCGAGTATTCCTGGTTTAATAACTCCCTCTGATAAGCTCGATGATCTTTGTAAACTTGGTTGAGCATGAGTTTTGTTCTTTTTATGTGCTGGTTTTGGCTCTGAATGCGGTAGATCTTTGTCGTTTGGTGATGTTGTTAGAGTTCTTTTCTTGTTGCCTATTGTTGTATTATTTTTCGAGTGTATTATTAGTTTGTCGTACTTAATAGAGGCGGAGTTCCCTTTTTCTTTTTCAATTTTCAGCTGTACTTGCAGTTCCTTTCTTTTAGCTAAAACGTGCTGTGGGAAGTCCTCTTTTATGTAGTAATTCGTGTCTTTTAATACTCTCCTTTGTTTGAAGATTTCTATTTTTGTTCCCAATGAAGAAAATGTTATAGTAATAGGCCGGGGGTTTTCTCCTTTCTTTCCTATTCTCCTAGTTTCTTGTATGTCTCTGCGTTCTAGATCAACAGAGAAATATTGATTTATGAAACTTAGTATGTGTTTTTCTAGATCTGCATATGATGTTTCAGTTTCCGCCAGTCCAAAAATCACGATATTCCTCTGCTTTGACTGTTTTTCGAGGAAATATAGTCTCTTTTCATGGTTATCCAGCTTCTCTTTGAGGTTTTCGTATTTTATTTCCATTGCATTAAATTTTTCCTCCAATGCGTGGTTTATATTATTCGTAACTTGTTCCGTAACTTTATCTGCTGACTGTACAATTGTCGTTTTTTGTTCGTTCAGCTCGTTTTGAATTTTTCTTAGCATATTCATAACTTCCTCCATGATTTATCGGTTATAAATGCGGTATTAAAGTGCCGTAGATATTTCTATCCTTTGTTGTGATACTTTTTAGCACTTTTTGATCACCTTTTATTCTTTGAAAATTTATTTTAAGTTTTTATTTACGGACACGAAGTACAACGTGGCTCTGTGGCGCCCTCACCATTCAATCAATGGACGTTTTTATGTATTAAAAATATCTTTTTCTATAATTTTTACAGATTCTTGTTCTTAAGAAGTAAGTTTGAGTATTCAAAAATGATACGATGAAACCCGGATTAGAACCCTGACAACAGTATTCAGTGACCGATGATGTACCCAACTGTCCACCGTCGCTTAGAGAAAACTCGTGAAATACGTGTATGCATTTGTTGACGGATCGCTGCCGATTCACTATTAACCGTTCAATGTTCTTGTCCATACAATATTTTTGTTGAAATGACCGTCACTTTTATGGAATAATTATTTGCACTTTATTCGAGTTTTTGATAGTTTTGGGCACTGTCAACACTTTTTTTGGGCTGTGAAGTGATTCAAAAATAGGTTTTCCAGCGTCTGTAATCCAAGGCAGGTGTTATAGGTAATTTTTGAGTCCCATATTTATATTTCACAATATCACTTGAATAGTCGTCTTTATCATCTTGCGAACATTTGTGCACTCCAGAACAGTTGTCTTCTATATACTTTTCACTTTTTTTTTTTTTTTTTTTTTTTTTTTTTTTTTTTTTTTTTTTTTTTTTTTTGTTTTTTTTTTTTTTTTTTTTTTTTTTTTTTTCCCTTTGAATAAGACATTTCAATTTGTCAGGTGCGTAAGCACGATAGATAGGAAACTTATTGCTTTAATACTGGCAGCTATTATTTTATATTCATTCGGAATGTGAGCACATAACATTAAACTCAATTTTATGCTTTCAATATAAAGCTTTAAACAATTTAAACTCTTTAATTCTCTTTCACGTTTCCCCCAAACGTTAGTCAATTTGACGACCTCCGTGGTGCAACGGTATATACACCGGACTGCTATGCGGAAGGTTCTGGGTTCAATTCCCGGTCGGGCCAATTTCGTAAAAATAGTTTTTCGATATTGGCTCGTCTCTGGGTGAAACTAGGGTCTCCCCTTGTCCATTGTGTGGTACCTATAGAATAAGCTTTGCTTAGTTTAGGGCCACACAGTTGGTGTGTTAGTCTGGAGATTTATTATTATTATTAATCTTTATATTATAATATTCAATTAGCTTTTTAACCAACAGGATGTTATAAAGTACCGTGTCATTCTAATTTTAGTGCACTGGGTGGTAAACACACGTGGGAAAACAATAGCTATAATGGACAACTACACCTATGGGCTCCATCAACGAACCAAATCTACCACGACATGGATGTGTACCAGGGGCGCCAGCTGTCGCACCCGGTTTATCACTGATAAGAATAAGACAATAATAAAATACCCTCAAAAACATACTCATAAAACACACCCATTTGTTATCAAGGATGGTGTTTACATAAAACTTTAAAATATATTTGGTTTTTAGGTCTTTTTTCATATTGACAATCATAATACTACTTTCTCGTCTAAGACGATACTTTATAAAAAATCAGTTTTAAATTTGAAGTAAATAAACTTTATAAAGCAATTCAATTTAAATTTATATAACATTTCTTATTATTTATTTTAGTTCAATGGGTGCAAAACAGTCGTGGAAAAAAAATGGCTATACTTGGCAACTACACGTACTGTTACCATCGACAAAGCAAAACTACCATATCTTGGTTGTGTACAAGGGGCTCGAGCTGTGGCTCTACGATTATCACTGATAAAAATAATCAAATCAGTAAATACTCATTACGACACACACACGAAACACACCCATTTATTATTAGAAATGGAGTTTATTTGAAAATTTAATAAGGAATTGTAACTACCTCTACTACTAACTTACCAATAAAACTATTTTTACGGATAACGAGGTGTATTAATTTATTCTATAGTGCTCTTTTGAATTCAGAAGAATTAGAATATTATTTAGGTATACCTTAATATATTAACAGTAAAGGTACCTACATGTTACAGGTCTCAGTCTCGCAACTAAATTACCATATAATAACAATACGTAAGCTACATATTTTTTCTTATTCCACTTTATTGGTTGTTACTTGATCCAGATTACTTTCTTTTTATTTCTTCTACTTTATAAAGAGGCCTGTGCTCAACAGGTGTAATTTATATTTAATTAGCGACCCGCCCACGCTTCACAATGGTATAATTTTGCCGACTTGTTCCCGAAACATTGTTTTTAAGCTAACTTAAAACAACTTTTCTTTGTGTTTTTTATTTAAAAAATTAAATGAATAAATTCCCTAAAAGATGGAGAACACCGCAATTAAATCCGTTACGTAGTTAATGAGGAGTTAGCGGACAAACAATCAAACAGTCAGAATTAGCTTCTTGGATTTATACTATTTGTTATTTTATCATTTTTAAACACCTACATCGTGTAACCCTAGACTCCTTTCCAGTACAATGGGCGGTGAATCCCCGAGGCAAGCAGATGGCTATCCTCAACAGCTACAGTTTCTTTCTACACGTTGAATCTAAGTCTACAATTAATTGGCTGTGCACTCGGGGACATCACTGCCGGTCTACCTTCATCACAGACAAGATGAGAAATGTTATTCGAAAGCCTCCGAAACATAACCATGCCCCCAAACCGTTTATTATTAAAAATGGTACATATATTAAGCTTTGAGTAGAAAATTTACTTGTTTTTTTGTAACCTTAGAAAACTTTTCTTCGTGTTTTTTTGTGTGTTAAAACGCCATAGAGATTGAGTAAAAGTATTTAAACCTTGACATTTTTGTACTTCATCTTAAGGAATGTGTATTAAAAAGTTAAATACCTACATGGAAAAGATACACACGTAGGTATATTTAATTACTTAAGCCTGTAACGTGATTTTTTAAATAAAATAATTACGACTATAATAATAATTAATATCAAGTCTATTTAATTCTAGTTCAGTTTCTGGAAAACCCCCGTGGCAAGAAAATAGCAATCATTAACAACTACTCTTTCTACAAAAATGTCGAATCGAAATCTACCATTAACTGGTTGTGCACTAGAGGTAACCATTGCCGCGTTTCTTTCACGACGGACAAAAAACTGAATATCATACGATGTCCCGGACAGCATAATCATCACCCAGCAAGCTATTTAATTAGGAATGGGATGTACATTAAAGTTTGATGACATGATTTTAAATATTATCTTACAAAGTTCTTGTGAATCTTGTTAAAAATATTTTTTTAAACCAATTTTAACTTTTTGTAGAGACAGAATCATGGGCTAAACAAACATACCTACTCTCAAACTTTTGCCTGACCCAAGAATACGCATTGTTTACACTGTAATTATTAAGTTTCTTTCAACCCCAGCCTTTGGGGAAAGCCTTATAGTATATAGCTATAGCAAGACTTCCCAACCAGGGGGGCACGCCCCCTAGAGAAATGTTAGGGGGGGCGTGAAAATATTATTTTCGGCCCGGGGAGGCTCTGCGAAATAAAGGTTGGGAAAGCCTGATTTTTTGCTATATAGACCCAATATGTTTGCTATTTTAGGTACCTATAGACTACTGATTTTTGTTAGAGAAACATAATAATAATAAATAACCAGATATTTAATTAAATTTTATGTTTTTTTTAATTAGCATGTAACTATGTTGAGATTTTACTTTAAATTTTGCATTATAAATGCTAATTTATTAATTTTGAAGTTGTAAACACTGGAAAAAGGAACGCGGGCCTCCGAGCATTACGCGACTAAAATTTCGGTGGGTCAACGTAGCGGCGCGGTAGCTCAGTTGGAAGAGCATTGGACCGGCAATCCAAAGGTCCTGGGTTCGAGTCCCAGTCGCGTAATGCTCGGAGGCCCGCGTTCCTTTTTCCAGTGTTTACAACTTCAAAATGTAACTATGTGTTCTTTTGTCTTATGTATAACACAAGTATTTTAAGTGGTTTTTATTAAATTTCTAGTGCAGTGGGCAGAAAACTGCCGAGGCAAGAAAATGGCTATCATTAACAACTACAGTTTCTACCAACGTGTGGTATCGGAGTCCACTATTAACTGGTTGTGCACAAGGGGTTACCATTGCCGCGTTTCTTTGACGACGGACAAAAAACTGAATATCATGCGATATCCCGGACAACATAATCATCACCCAGCAAGCTATTTAATTAGGAATGGGATGTACATTAAAGTTTGATGACATGATTTTAAATATTATCTTAGAAAGCCCTTGTGAATGTTTTAAAAAATATTTTGTGAAACTAATATTAACAATTTCTACATTCAGAATCATGACCTAAACAAACATACGCTCAAACTTTTGCCTGAGCCAAGAATACGCATTGTTTACACAGTGCATACACAGTGCTTATTGAGTTTCTTTCAACCCCAGCCTTTGGGGAAAGCCTTATATTATTTAGCTATAGCAAGACTTCCCAACCAGGGGGGCACGCCCCCTAGAGAAATGTTAGGGGGGGCGTGAAAATATTATATTCGGCCCGGGGAGGCTCTGCGAAATAAAGGTTAGGAAAGCCTGATTTTTTGCTATATAGACCCAATATGTTTGCTATTTTAGGTACCTATAGACTACTTATTTTTGTTAGAGAAACATAATAATAATAAATAACCAGATATTTAATTAAATTTTATGTTTTTTTTAATTAGCATGTAACTATGTGTTCTTTTGTCTTATGTATAATACAAGCCTTTAAGTTGTTTTATTAAATTTCTAGTGCAGTGGGCAGAAAACTGCCGAGGCAAGAAAATGGCTATCATTAACAACTACAGTTTCTACCAACGTGTGGTATCGAAGTCCACTATTAACTGGTTGTGCACAAGAGGTTACCATTGCCGCGTTTGTTTCACGACGGACAAAAAACTGAATATCATGCGATATCCCGGACAACATAATCACGAGCCAGCCAGGTTCATTATAAAAAATGGTTTATACATTAAAATTTAATTGAGTAGAAAGGTTTTGGATTCTTTGCATCTTAACTTAACTTAATCTCTAAGTAATACGAGATGGTCCTACACTATTGGGTGTGTTAATGTAAAATAATATGGAGTCATTTTTAATTAGTTTAAGTTTTTTTTGAAAAAGAAAAAATACTATTCTCTCTGTTATTAAGAGAAGAAGCACTAAGATATGATAAGTCTTTGAACGACACTGTAAAAAAGTAATGTGATTCGATACCTAACACAATACTCAAAAACTTATTTTTAGAAATACAATTTATACTTTAAAATTTAAATTATTTTCTTAAACTAAAAAGCCTGCTTATACTTTGCTTATTAACGGCTGAAACCAATATATTCTACTATAGTTAAAAACTTGGTAATTGGAAACTGCTAGTTTTTGTTTTTTGTGACGTATTTCTGTTATTTCCATTTCAACAGCTATCAACCATAGTTTATTGAGACGCAAAACATGTATAATAGTTACCATAGTTACACAAATAACAAGGCGTCAAAGGTTAGTAGATTATTGGTTTCGGTCGTTAATGAATTAAAGCTGCGTGTAACTGTGTGTTAAGTTACGAATGAATAAACATTAAAATGTAGTAAATTAAATAACATTGTCTGCCTTTTAGTTAAAATTACAATTTTTTTGTTTTTTATTATAACCTGTGTTAAAACAGATGTTTTTATTTTTCACTAGTGGCCGCCCGCGACTCCGTTCGCGTGGAAGTCGGTTTCCCGTGGGAATGAGATGTTTTCCCGCCGTGAAAAGTGCCTAATGTATTAATCTGATATATAGCCTATTTTACTGCAAAGTTTTATCCAAATCCGTCCAGTAGTTTTTACGTGAAAGAGTAACGAATATCTATACATCCATACATACTTACAAACTTCACGTTTATAATATTAACAGCATGTTTGATCAGCGTATGGGATGAAGAAAGTGACAAGTATTTCTATAGATATGAATATTGTCATAAAACAAGAAAATGACTAATTAACATATTATGGTGCATTCCTGTTTACCCAATACATTTTCTTTCTTCTTTTTCACGGAGGGAAATCTTTAATAACATAAGGTTGCTTACGTAGGGCATTTTATTCATTAATGTCTATATTTAATAGTTAAGTAATTTAAGATTTCAATTGTTTTGTTATTTTCAGTTTTATTACTGAAAAACAGCCGCGGCAAAGACATGGTGGTTCTTCGTGATTTCAGTTTTTACAAGCAAAGGGAAGGAAAATCAACTATTAATTGGTTGTGTACAAAACGCACTGTATGTAAAGCATCGATCATAACTGATAAATATTTGAACATTGTGCGCCCACCTAGTGATCATAATCATGAACCATACAACTTTATTATTAGGAATGGAGTTTTTATAAAACTGTAACCCTTTTGGTCTTGGGTCTCCTTTGATTATTAGGTTTTTTATGCAGGCAAGAATGTGTAAATTATTTAGATGGCGTAGAAATAACGTTGAAGGTAAATAAAATTACATTTGATAGACCACAAAGCTGAAATATTTACATCAATGTTTAAACAGATTTATCTTATTGTTAATCAAAAGTAACGAATAAATAATACTGATTGTCTGTAAATTCTTTAAACCTTTACCCAAAAAAGATTTTCTGACTTAATTCACAGTAGCACAATTCATTTACATATTGATAAAATATACACTTCCAAAGATACTTTTGAATTGTTTGACAGATAAAGCCATTAATTGTATTGTTATTTTCAGTTTTAGCCTTAAAAAACTGCCGCGGCAAAGACATGGTGGTTCTTCGTGATTTCAGTTTTTACAAGCAAAGGGAAGGAAAATCAACTATTAATTGGTTGTGTACAAAACGCACTGTATGTAAAGCATCGATCATAACTGATAAATATTTGAACATTGTGCGCCCACCTAGTGAGCATAGTCATACACCATCCAATTTTGTTATTAGAAATGGAGTTTTTATAAAAATATAACCATTAGATGTATTTTATATTGACACCTATGAAGAAAAGTGTTCTTTATGCAGTTCAGCATACTTATGTAGTGAATAAGAATAAAGTAAGCACGTTCTAAGCAAAATAAAAATTCTTTTAAAATCAACAAATCTCTTATTGTTAACAACAAGAAAGAAAGAAATAATATATTCTTAGTATTTCTTAGGAATAAATTCTTTAAACCGTAGCCAGTTAAAGATTATCCCATCATTTTTTAATTTTTGTAGGACAGTTTATTATTTTACATATTGATGAACTATGGATATACTTCTAAGATACTAATTAATTATAAAGTAAATAGTAAGACTAAATAATCTGTATTTTTTACAGTTATATTACTAAAAAACAGCCGCGGCAAAGACATAGTGGTACTTCGTGATTTCTGCTTTTTTAAGCATCGGGAGGGAAAATATACCATTAATTGGTTGTGTACCAAACACAATGCATGTAAAGCATCGATAATAACTGATAAACATATGAACATTGTGCGCCCACCTAGTGACCATAATCATGAACCATACAAGTTTATTATTAGGAATGGAGTTTTTATAAAACTGTAACCCTTTTGGTCTTGGGTCTCCTTTGATTATTAGGTTTTTTATGCAGGCAAGAATGTATAAATTATTTAGATGGCGTAGAAATAACGTTGAAGGAAAATAAAATTAAATTTGATAGACCACACAGCTGAAATATTTGCATCAATGTAAAAACAGATTTCTCTTATTGTTAATCACAAGTTACAAATAAATAATACTGATTGTCTGCAAATTCTTTAAACCTTTACCCAAAAAAGATTCTCTGACTTAATACACAGTAGCACAATTCATTTACATATTGATAAAATTTATACTTCCAAAGATACTTTTGAATTGTTTGACATTGTTTTGTTATTTTCAGTTTTAGCCCTAAAAAACTGCCGCGGCAAAGACATAGTGGTTCTACATGATTTCAGTTTTTACAAACAAAAGGAGACAAAATCAACTATAACTTGGTTGTGTACAAAACACAATGTTTGTAATGCAAAGATAACAACTGATAAATATATGAACATTATTCGTTCACTTCGCGATCATAATCATGGACCGCCCAAGTTTGTACTTAAAAATGGAGTTTATATAAGACTGTAACAACTATAAATTGGTTATGCACAAGACACAATGTATGTAATGCATCGATAATAACTGATGAACATTATTCGCCCACCTCAATATCATAGTCACATACCGCCCAAGTTTGTTATTAGAAATGGAGTTTTTATAAAACTGTAACCCTTTTATTTATCTTCTGTTTTATATTAAAACCTATGTAAAATTTGATTACTGTGTTTTCTATTAAACATCAGCTTAGTTAAAATAATTGAGTAGTTAGCACGTTGAAGGCTAATAAAAATTTATTTAATGAAGCCAGTTTTATTACTCAAAACCAGCTGTGGCAAAGTCATAGCGATTCATCGTGATTTCAGCTTTTACAAACGTCAGGAGGGAAAATCAAGCATAAATTGGTTGTGCTCAAGGCACAATGTATGCAATGCATCGATCGTCACTGATAAATATATGAACATTATTCGCCTTCCTCGCGATCATAATCATGAACCATCTAAGTTTATTGTTTGTAATGGAGTTTATATAAAACTGTAACCATTTGGGTTATAAGATACTTGTTTTAAGCTAACGCGCGTTGAACACATTGTTTTTATTCTATCCGGGATTTCGCGCGGTAATTTTTAAGCAAAAAGGTATCATACCTCTTTGCCCGACGTTTCGGCAGGGTTACACCTATCGTGGTCGCGGGCGGACTGGAACATGGTCGAAGAGACTACTAGGCACTGACAATTTGAGTCCTACCCTCAGAATTTTTATTTTTTGTAAACACACAGCAAACTATGCTGTCCGTATCCGCAAACGAGTCCGACGATAAATATTGTGACCAGAATACGTAAAGAGGTACGTTACCTTTTCGCTTAAAAATTACCGCGCGAAATCCCGGATAGAGTAAAAACAATGGGTTATAAGATGTTTCATAGAAACAACTAGGTATGTAAAAATGATTAACGCAGTAATTTTTTACAAGATCAGTATGGCGAAATTAATCAAATAGAGTATTTAGCACGTTTAAGACAAATGAAAAATGACAATTCATTTAATAGACAGCAAGGCTTAGTGAAAATGTTTGTAACAATAACAAAAACAAATTTCTCTTACTGGTATACAAGAAACTTATTTCGTGATAGTAGTCATAAAAAAATATTATTAGAAATGTTTTTTTATAAAACTGTAACTATTTTTGTTATAATAATTTTAATATAAACCATGTAAAAAATATTATATAGTCAAATATTACAGTCATTAAACGCCAAAGTTTATTATTAGAAATGTTTTTTATAAAACTGTAACCATTTGGGTTACAATAATTTAAATAATAACTATGTTAAAAAAATATTACTGGGTTCTTTATGCAGATCAGCATCGTTAAATCAATCTAATAGCGTAGTTAGCATAATTATTGTAGAAAAAATATTTAATAGACAACCAATCCAAAAAAAATTCATCAATTTTAAAACAGATTATTATTGTTAATCACTAGTAACGAATAAATGATATTTATTGTCTATAAATTCTTCAAACCTTTACCCAAAACAGATTCTCTGACTGTACACACATTACACAGTAGAACAATTCATTTACATATTGATAAAATATATACTTCCAAAGATACTTGTGAATTGTTTGACAGAGAAAGCCATTAATTATATTGTTATTTTCAGTTTTCGTCTTAAAAAACAGCCGCGGCAAAGACATCATGGTTCTACATGGTTTCAGTTTATACAAACAAAAGGAGACAAAATCAACTATAACTTGGTTGTGTACAAAATACAATGTTTGTAATGCAAAGATAACAACCGATAAATATTTGAGAATTATTCGCCCACCTCGCTATCATAATCATGAACCGCCCAAGTTTGTTATAAAAAATGGAGTTTATATAAAATTGTAACCATTTAGGTTTTAATATTTTTTATATTAACACCTATGTAAACATTTATTATTGTCTTTTCAATAAAAGATCAGCATGGTGAAAATAATTAAGTAGTGTAGTTAGCACGTTGTAGGCAAATTAAAATGTATTTAATAAAAAACAAAGCCAAGTAAACATATTCGCGTCAATTAATTAAACATATTGTCATGAAATATGTTTGTATGTTTTGATTATTGTTAGTTTAAGATTTAATTTGTATCCATGAAGATCAAGGGCCTGGTGATCTGTACCACAGGCGAAAGCCTATAATAGATACCAGATCCTTATAGTTTATAAGCTTTTCCATAATCACATGTAACAATATAAAATGTATCTGCAACTATAAGGTAAATAAACTAAATTAATTATTAATATAATAAAAATATGGTAAAAATTAAAAAAAATGACAAAAACAGAGCCCTTCTATTGTTTAAATAATGTATTTTTAAGTAAAATTTCTTTAAACCGATATCTGAAATAGTTTTTCCTCCTCTTGTATGTAATGCAAAGATAACAACTGATAAAATATGAACATTATTCGCCGACCTCAAGATAATAGTCACATACCGTCCAAGTTTGTTATTAGAAATGGAGTTTTTATAAAATTGTAACCCTTTTATTTATCATCTGTTTTATATTAAAACCTATGTAAAATTTGATTACTGTGTTTTCTATTAAACATCAGCTTAGTTAAAATAATTGAGTAGTTAGCACGTTGAAGGCTAATAAAAATTTATTTAATGAAGCCATTATTTGTATTGTTTGTTATTTTCAGTTTTATTACTCAAAAGCAGCCGTGGCATAGACATAGCGATTCATCGTGATTTCAGCTTTTACAAACGTCAGGAGGGAAAATCAACCATAAATTGGTTGTGCTCAAGGAACAATGTATGTAATGCATCGATCGTCACTGATAAATATATGAACATTATTCGCCTTCCTCGTGATCATAATCATGAACCATCTAAGTTTATTGTTTGTAATGGAGTTTATATAAAACTGTAACCATTTGGGTTATAAGATGCTTCTTAGAAACAACTATGTAAAAATAATTACTGTGTTTTCTATAAAATATCAGCATGGCGTGATTAGTTAATAGTGAATTCAACACTTTTTTGGCAAATAAAAAATGACAGATTATTTAATGGATAGCAAGGCTAAGTGAAAATGTTGCAACAATAACAGAAATAAATTCCACTTACTGGTATACAAGACATTTATTTCGTGATAGTAGTCATAAAAAAATATTAAAAATGTTACCATTTTTGTTATAATAATTTTAATAATAACCAAGTAAAAATATTATATAGTCAAATATTACAGTCATAAAATGCCAAAGTTTATTATAAGAATTGTTTTTTTAAAAATCTGTAACCGTTTGGGTTACAATAATTTTAATAATAACTATGTTAAAAAAATATTACTGGGCTCTTTATGCAGATCAGCATCGTTAAATCAATCAAATAGCGTAGTTTACATAATTATTGTAGAAAAAATATTTAATAGACAACCAAGCTAAAATATTTCCATCAATTTTAAAACAGATTTCTCTTATTGTTAATGACTAGTAACGAATAAATAATATTTATTGTCTATAAATTCTTCAAGCCTTTACCCAAAACAGATTCTTTGACTTAATACACAGTAGCACAATTCATTTACACATTGATAAAATATATACTTCCAAAGATACTTGTGAATTGTTAGACAGATAAAGCCATTAATTGTATTGTTATTTTCAGTTTTAGTCCTAAAAAACAGCCGCGGCAAAGACATAGTGGTTCTACATGATTTCAGTTTTTACAAACAAAGGGAGGCAAAATCAACTATAACTTGGTTGTGTACAAGACACAATGTTTGTAATGCAAATATAATAACTGATAAATATATGAACATCATTCGCCCACTTCGCGATCATAATCATGAACCGCCCAAGTTTGTAGTTAAAAATGGAGTTTTTATAAAACTGTAACCTTTTAGGTTTTAATATTTTTTTTATTAACACCTATGTAAAAATTGATTACTGTGTTTTCAATAAAAGATTCGCATGATAGTTAAGTAGTTAGCACGTTGTTGGCAAATTAAATTAAATTTAATGGAAAACAAAGCCAAGTAAACATATTCGCTTCAATTGACAAAAACAGAGTGTTCTTATTATTAATCACAAGAAACAAATAAATAATATATTTTTAAGTACAAATTCATTAAAACGTAAACTGAAATATATTTTCTTCCTTTTTACTATTTTCGTAGGACAATTTATTTACACATTGATGAACTAAATACTTCCAAAGATTGTATATAGTTAGACAGAGAAAGCCATTCATTGTATTGTTAATTTCAGTTTTATTACTCAAAAGCAGCCGCGGCAAAGACATAGTGGTTCTACATGGATTCAGTTTTTACAAACAAAAGGAGTCAAAATCAACTATAAATTGGTTGTGCACAAGACACAATATATGTAATACATCGCTTATAACTGATAAATATATGAACATTATTCGCCCACCTCGATATCATAGTCATATACCGCCCAAGTTTGTTATTAGAAATGGAGTTTTTATAAAACTGTAACCCTTTTTTTATCATCTGTTTTATATTATGATTTAAATGACTTTCTTTGAATATTTTTATGTATTTAGATTGACATTTTGAATTATTATTATTGAATCATTATTAATTGTATTATTATTATTTTTATTTTAAATTCTAGGTTTCTTCCTAAATTTATGTTGACCTGTAAATATTTTTACCAATAAAAAATGTCTATATCTATGTGTGTCTATTAAAAACGATGTAAAAAATTAGTACTGTGTTTTCTAAAAAAAAAACTGCATGGTAAATATATTTAAGTAGAGTAGATAGCACGTTGTAGGCTAATAAAAATTAATTTAATTGACAGATGAAGCCATAAATTGTATTGTTATTTTCAGTTTTATTACTCAAAAACCGACGTGGCAAGGACATAGCGATTCATCGTGGTTTCAGCTTTTACAAACGTCAGGAGGGACAAGCAACCATAAATTGGTTGTGCACAAAACACAATGTATGCAATGCATCGATCGTCACTGATAAATATATGAACATTATTCGCCTTCCTCGCGATCATAATCATGAACCATCTAAGTTTATTGTTTGTAATGGAGTTTATATAAAAATGTAACCATTTAAGTGATAATACGAGTATGTTAAAATGATTACTTTAAAAATCAGTATGGCGAAATTAATTAAATAGAGGAGTTAATTCATTTTGGGCAAATTAAAATCTATTTGATAGACAACCAGGCTCAGTGAAAATGAATTGTTATTCACAAGCAACTTGTTTCGTGATCTTAGTCATAAAACGCCAAAGTTTATTATTAGAAATGTTTTTTTTTTATAAAATTGTTACCATTTTGTTTATATTAATTTTAATTATAATAAGTATGTTGTAAAAAATATACTTGGAAATATTTCTTTATGCATGGGTAAAAAAATGAAATGGCGTAGTGAGCATATTAAATGAAAAAAAAAACATTTAAATTATAAACAACATAGCTGAAATATTTGCATTAATGACATAAACACATTCCTCATATTGTTAATCACAAGAAACTTATTTCCTTAATTAGTAGATTTGTAACTTATTAGAAAATAATATATAATAAATATTTTGATCTCTAACCTGAAATAGGTTTATTAATGGAATGACGCAATTAGCATAATAAATGTAAAAAAACATTTAAATAATAGACAAAGCTGAAATATCTGTATTAATGACATAAACACATTCCTCTTATTGTTAATCACAAGAAACTTATTTCCTTAATAAGTAGATTTGTAACTTATTTGAGAATAATATAAAAAACATTTTGATCTCTAACCTGAAATAGATTAAATAATGAAATGTCGTCGTAGTTAGCATAATAAATGTTAAAAAATACATTTAAATAATAGGCAAAGCTGTAATATTTGCATTAATGACATAAACACATTCCTTTTATTGTTAATCTCAAGAAACTTATTTCTTTAATAAGTAGATTTGTAACTTATTTGAAAATAATATAATAAACATTTTGATCTCTAACCTGAAATAGATTTAATAATGAAATGTCGTCGTAGTTAGCATAATAAATGTAAAAAAAAACATTTAAATAATAGGCAAAGCTGTAATATTTGCATTAATGACATAAACACATTCCTCTTATTGTTAATCACAAGAAACTTATTTCCTTAATAAGTAGATTTGTAACTTCTTTGAAAATCTGATAATAAATATTTTGATCTCGTTTCGTTAAAACTATTTTTTTAGGTAATCGATTTATTTCTTTTACCCGTCTATTTCATGGTAGTTTGATATAAATAAATTTTATTTGTTTTGTTATTTTCAGTTCTAGTCCTCAAAAACAGTCGCGGCAAAGACATAGCTGTTCTGCATGGTTTCAGTTTCTACAAACAAAAGGAGACAAAATCGACCATAAATTGGTTGTGTACTAGAAACAACATATGTAAAGCATCATTCATTACTGATAAACTGCGAAGGATCGTGCGGTTACCTCGCGAACATAACCATTTACCATCTCAGTTTATTGTTAAAGATGGACTTTTTATAAAACTTTAACCCTGTGGTATGCTAATAAAGTTATTTTTCTATAACGATTGTATTTTTTTATTTTAATTTGTAGACACATGTAAATGCTACATATGAGTAAGTTCGGATTAAAAAAAAATATTTGCATGGAAATTTTATATTTTATATGTTTACAGAGATAGCCTTAGTCGTTAATTTTACTTATTATAAATATTACGAGACTAAAGCGGCAATGAAATGGCGTTTCACTAACAACCACATTTGTTCATCTTTTTTACTGACGGATAAAAATTATCATCAAATTATACGAAGAACACCGTCACGTTAGGTCTAAATATATAATAAAAAACGGGATTTATTGTAGAATATAAATAGAGCTTTTCATTATAATAGTTAAGTTTTAGTATAAGCTATAGATATCTTAAGAATTTTCTTATAACAATATCAGTAATTTCTTAATTAATGTAAATAAATAAATAATACAATTTTGAAGATTTTTTTACCTAGATTTAAAAAAATATTTTACCTTTATGAAAAAACTTGTAGTATCAAAAACCTACTTTTTAATTTTGCTAATAAACTATACAACAACATACAGAGCTTCAAAAGTCTATATTTTTTTTACAGTGGAATTTGTGAAAAGCACTCGCGGGAAACTTTTAATGATGATAAATAACTACAGTTTTTATAAACACACCGAAAGAAAAAACACGACTTTCTGGTATTGCACTAGAAACCGTGTTTGTCGATCAAACTGCATTACAGATAAATCGGGGAATATTGTCAAGTATCCGGCAAATCATACTCATGAAGCGTCGAGACATGTGATTAAAAATGGTGTTTACATAAGGCTATAAGAAAATATCGGAAAAATGATAATATTTAAACCTTTGATTAATTAATAAATACTAGAAAATATTTGAAATCCCTTTGGTTTTTTATATAGAAATTAATTCAGATCTTTCTTATTTCTAGATCTTTGGCTATAAAGGGTCTTCTAATAGGCACGTCCGAACTTTTAGGTACAGTTGGTAGCGGCCACCTTTCAGATTGGTTTTCACTTTATTTTATTCATTTTGTTTTGCCAAATCATCATGGATACCAAGATACCAAGTCCGACACTCAAAAGCGCCCCAAAAAATACGAATACAAATACAATTTATTCGTACATCATACGTTTAGTGTCACTTGTTCCGTCAAGCAGAGAGGTTCTCCAGAAAAAAATCAATTATGCCTAAATGCGCGTCAGAAGGGTGCTACAATTGTTCAAGAAAGATTTGCAATATGCCTGGCCTTTCGTTTTACCATTAATTTTAATAATTTTATTGTGAATTAGTAAAGAAATACGAGAAAACTTAACTTTTGTTTTGGAAAAGAAAAACTGAGTTTGAAATGCTTTGGTGCTGCCAATTATTATTGTGGGGAAAAAAAACGGGTTTTCCATGCATTAATTTAAATTATTATTTAAATAATTTTGATATATTATATGTGTCTGAGTCGGTGGACATTCCACACATAATTGCATCACTACATCTTTCAAATAAATAAATAATTACGATAATATCTCACACACACTTTGTTTTTTTTAAATGAAAAGATAGGACACGCTTAATGAAAGACCCTATACATCTAAACAATAATCCCTTTTTTTACAGTTCAATTTGTGAAGAACAGTCGCGGAAAAGTTTTATTAATGATAAATAACTACAGTTTTTATAAACACACCGAAAGCAAAAACAGGATATTCTGGATTTGCACTAGAAATAATGTTTGTCGATCAAAATGCACTACTGATAAATCGGAGAACATTGTGAAGTATCCGGCAAATCATACACATGGAGTACCGCAATTTGTGATTCAAAATGGTGTTTACATAAAGCTATAAGAAATTATCGAAAAAATGTTAACATATGAAGCTTGATTTAATGTAATGATTTGATTTAAATAATAAATTCTTAAAAAATATATGAAATACCTTTGGCTGTTTTATGTAGAAATTAATGCAGTCCTTTTTTATTGTCAGAACTTTAGTCATACAGCTAAACAATAATCCCCTTTTTTACAGTTCAATTTGTGAAGAACAGTCGCGGAAAACCTTTGATGATGATAAATAACTACAGTTTTTATAAACACACCGAAGGCAAAACCACGATATTCTGGATTTGCACTAGAAATAATGTTTGTCGATCAAACTGCACTACTGATAAATCGGGGAATATTATAAAGTATCCGGCCAATCATACACACGGGGTACCGGAATTTGTGATTAAAAATGGTGTTTACATAAAGGTGTAAGAAAGTATCGAAAAACATTTAAAGTTTTATAAAGAAATGAAATGATTACATTTCATTAATAAAATCATTTAATATATATATGTCGCCGCAGCTCATTGTTAAGAACTTAATTAATTAATAAAATAAGTAGGTAACCAATAAAAGAATGATTAATATCGAATTCAGTCGTTAGTTATTAATTCTGTGTTTTGTAGATTACTGTTTGATTTGATTCTTGTTAAGTTCATTCTAATTTGATATCTTTCCTGTCATTGTAAACAAAATAATAATTGGTTTCTTTTGATATAGAAAATACTGTAGTTCTGTCTAAAATAATTGTTAAGTAATTAATTTAATTATTAATAAGATTATTTGTAAGTAAATTTAATAATGGTTTGGGTTTTTAAATGTAAAGTGATTTGACTTCCAGGCTGACATTTCGTAGTTTGTAAATAAGACAAATGAGAGACTTACAGTAAGTTTAATAAGAGTTATTAATGAGTGATTTAAATAGTAGTTCATTTAATGTATTGTTTTGCTATAAATTATCATTATAATAACTCATTAGAAATTTATTGCTTTATTGCTGTTTATTTAGTATTTGATTTGCTTTTGTTTACCCGACATCTGCAACGCCATTGGTCATTCGTTATCCAATGAAAATTGAGCACGCGGTTTTCAAAAAATGATGGCGTTTGCCGATGTCGGGAATTCATTATCTTGCTGGCTTTGGCTGCGCGATATTGTGAGTAAAAACATTATTTTCTACGAAGTAATTATGTTGGTTTTTGTAACTTCAAGTCGTTTTGAATCTTTTACTTGAGATCAGTTAAATTAAAAGTGTGTTGTTTGAAATATCGTTTTAATAATAAATTGCTTTGTGGCTTACTTACTTCATTATTTTATTAAATAGTTACCTTTTCAAAGTTCTAATGGTTAGGCTTAAATGTTCAGCTTATTTATCAGTAAAATAGGTAGTTTGTAGCTAGTGTAGTTGGAAAATCCGAGGGGCAGGCCCTGTGACCACCCAAGGTCAACGGCTCTGCTTATTTTAAAAATACTTCGGATTCCCCATCTCCGATATATACAATTTTTTTTTTATAGAAATTAATTCTAATCTTTCTTATTTCTAGAGCTTTAGTCATACATCTAAACAATAATCCCTCGTTTTTACAGTTCAATTTGTGAAGAACAATCGCGGAAAAGATTTATTAATGATAAATAACTACAGTTTCTATAAACACTCCGGAAGCAAAAACAGGTTTTTCTGGATTTGCACTAGAAATAATGTTTGTCGATCAAAATGCACTACCGATAAATCGGAGAACATTGTGAAGTATACAGCAAATCATACTCATGAAGCGTCAAGATATATGATTAAAAATGGTTTTTACATAAAGCTATAAGAAAGTATCGAAAAAATAATAACATATTCATAAAAAATATATGAAATACCTATGTTTTTTTTTTAGAAATTAATTCAAATCTTTTTTTTCAATTTCCGACCTTTAGTCATACATCTAAACAATAATCCCTCTTTTTTACAGTTCAATTTGTGAAGAACAATCGCGGAAAAGATTTATTAATGATAAATAACTACAGTTTTTATAAACACTCCGAAAGCAAAAACAGGTTTTTCTGGATTTGCACTAGAAATCATGTTTGTCGATCAAAATGCACTACCGATAAATCGGAGAACATTGTCAAGTATCCGGCAAATCATACTCATGAAGCTTCAAGATATATTATTAAAAATGGTGTTTACACTAAGCTATAAGAGAGTATCGAAAAAATATTAGCATATGAAGCTTGATGTAATGTAATGATTTGATTTAATTAATAAATTCATTAAAAATATATGAAATACCTATGTTTTTTTTTTAGAAATTAATTCAAATCTTTTTTTTCAATTTCCGACCTTTAGTCATACATCTAAACAATAATCCCTCTTTTTTACAGTTCAATTTGTGAAGAACAATCGCGGAAAAGATTTATTAATGATAAATAACTACAGTTTTTATAAACACTCCGAAAGCAAAAACAGGTTTTTCTGGATTTGCACTAGAAATCATGTTTGTCGATCAAAATGCACTACCGATAAATCGGAGAACATTGTCAAGTATCCGGCAAATCATACTCATGAAGCTTCAAGATATATTATTAAAAATGGTGTTTACACTAAGCTATAAGAGAGTATCGAAAAAATATTAACATATGGAGCTTGATGTAATGTAATGATTTGATTTAATTAATAAATTCATAAAAAATATATGAAATACTCATGGTTTTTTTATAGGTAGAAATTAATTCAGATCTTGTTTTTAATTTCAAACCTTTAGTCATACATCTAATCACAAATTCCCCTTTTTTACAGTTCAATTTGTGAAGAACCGTCGCGGAAAAGTTGTATTATTGATAAATAACTACAGTTTTTATAAACACACCGAAAGAAAAAAGACGAACTTCTGGGTTTGCACTAGAAACCATGTTTGTCGATCAAAATGCACTACTGATAAATCGGGAAACATTGTCAAGTATCCGGCAAATCATACTCATGAAGCGCCCAAATATGTGATTAAAAATGGTTTTTACATAAAGCTATAAGAAAATATCGAAAATATGTGAATATTTAAACCTTTGATTAGTTAATAAATTCTGAGATGATATCCCTTTAGTTTTTTATATAGAAATTAATTCAGATCTTTTTTAATTTCCAGACTAGCTACTACTAGCTAGCTTTAGCTATTCAACTAAACAATGATTTCCCTTTTTTACAGTTCAATTTGTGAAGAGCAGTCGCGGAAAACTTTTATTATTGGTCAATAACTATAGTTTTTGTAAGCACACCGATTACAAAAACACGATATTCTGGATTTGCACTAGAAATAATGTTTGTCGATCAAACTGCACTACCGATAAATCGGGGAACATTGTCAAGTATCCGGCCAATCATACACATGGAGTACCGCAATTTGTGATTCAAAATGGTGTTTATTTAAAGCTGTAACTGTTGTTCTATATTCGTCTTACAATACGGTTTTGATTTAATAAATTAATAAATTTAAGAAGTGTATCAACTTCCATCTTAATATAGTTATACTTAGCTAAGTAACAATCCTCTTCCATTTTTTTTTTAAATTAGGTAAATGTGTTAATTTTTATAAAAAGCACACGTGGAAACGATTTATTTATGATAAATAACTATAGTTTTTAAAAACGAAATGGAAGCAAAAACACAATATTATGGTATTGCACTAGAAATAATGTCTGTCGCTCAAACTGCAGAACTGATGCATTAGGCAATATTATAAAGTATCCGGCAGATCATACATATGGAGTTCCCAGATTTGTGATTAGAAATGGTGTTTACATTAAGTTGTAACTAAATCTGTAAAGAATCTTTGGATTAAAAATGTCAAAGATATAGGTATTTTTATTTTTAAATTCTTAATTTCCCTTTAAATTTTCGAATGAAGAAGGTTAACATATAATCAATAATACAGGTATTTTTACAGTGCAACTTGCTAAAAACAGTTGCAGAAAAGTATAATAACCGGGAATAACTACGAGTAGGTACACTTTTTATAAGCACACGTAAAAAAATACAATATCCTAACCCCTAACAATAGGAATAATATTTGTCGACCAAACTGCACTACTGATAATTCGTAAAGTATCCGGCAAAACATTCCGTGAAGTTTCTCATCTTTTATGGAAATTGTATTTTTATAAAGTTGTTAAAAAAAGTCTTATATGTCAATATTTAAAGCTAGATAAGAAAATGTTACGGATTCGGTTTTAGTTAATTAAAACATGTAGGAGGTAAATCAACTTTTTTTCGAGCAGATTTATGAAGCCCTTTAGTATCATAATATCACGATAAAGTAAATAAAATAAGATAAAAGAAGTAAGTAGTATATCTAAACAATATTTTATTTTTACAGTGCAATTTCTGAAAAACACTCGCGGAAAAGATTTATTAATGATAAACAACTATAGTTTTTATAAACGCGTGGAAAGGACAAAGACAATATCTTGGTATTGCACTAGGAATAATATTTGTTCGTCTAACTGTTTAACTGATAAATGTGGTAATATTGTCAAGTTTCCCACGGATCACACGCACTGTGTTCCAAAGTTTGTTGTTAAAAATGGCGTATATATAAAATTGTAGGAAAGTCTCTCCAAAAAAATAACATTAAAAAAAAACTATTTATATTAGGTACTTATAAATGAGATCGTTTGTGTGTTAAGATTGTTCTTTCATCGATCACGCAAAACAGCTGGTTGGGTTTGGGTGAAATTTGTAAATAGATTCATTATTCCCCAGAATAACACACATGCTATTTAATATTAAACAAAACTAAATTAATATGTACGATGTAACTTGGTACTTTTGAAAAGTGTATCTTATTCTAACCTATTTTAAGAATTTAATAATTAAATGAAGTAAGCGTTTAACTTATTATTGTATTTATTTTTAAAACACGCCAGTAATCTGTCCTTCTTATACTCTACAATCATTATCATCGCATTAGAAATATTATTTGATGATTAAACTGTACTACGGACATATCAGGGTCTCAATTCTGTAAATTTTGACACAAACCCCAGCGGGGCTATTGCGTAAGCCATGGTAATCGAATGTCATTTTTTCAACAATTCAGGATAACGTTAAAAGGTAGTTAATAACAAATTATGAAAAACAAATATGATAAACGAAATGAATAACAAAAACACAGGCAAACTATTTTTATGTATTTTCGACTTTGTTACAGTGCAATACCTGAAAAACAGTCGCGAAAAAACTATAGCCATAATAGACGGCTATAGTTTCTATAAACTGAAAGAGACTCAGTCAACAAACATTTGGCGATGCACCAGACATAACATTTGCAAGTCTAACTTCATATCGTACAAAAACGGAATGGTTTCCAGACATCCCACGGAGCACAGTCATGAGCCTGGCAGATATGTAGTGAGGAAAGGAATTTATGTTAAGCTTTAGTTTTAAATATAATTAGTGGAACCCGGCCCGGTTTACGACACTTCGAGGTTTTTCTTAATTAAAAAAACCTTTTTCGAATCTATAGTTAGGTACAAATTTAAGTAATTTCATCATTTAAGAGACTATGTGTAAAGTTTATAAATAAAGTAATCAATTAATTGTTTCTAAATAAATAAATATAACTCAAACTGCGGAACCTTTATTTAGCGCAAGCTTGTAGGCACCGCACAATGAACTTGGTGGAACCAAATTACACGGAGAAATGAGCCCATTTCGAAAATATAATTCACAAAATTGGCCTGGCTTGGCAGTTGGATCTTCATACATTCGGAGAGATTTTGGCAGCGAGTGTTTTTGATTTCATATTTTATTTTTGCTGATGGATGTATGCTATTTATTTTTTGTGAACTGTAGTTCCATGTGATGTTTATGCCTTTAGGTGAATAAATATCTTGAGAATTAAACCTTCATTATTTTTGATACATAATTCTAACTCAAGATAGGTATATAGGTAGTATGCTAAGAAGGTTGTCACAATAAATTAACGATAAAGTTTTTTCTTGATTTTTTTACAGTGCAGTTTCTGAAAAACATTCGCGGGAAAACTATAGCCATAATGAACGGCTATAGTTTCTATAAATTGAGAGAGTCTCAGTCGACGATGGTGTGGAGATGCAGCAAACATAATATCTGCAAAGCAAACTGCATAACAGATAGATACGGAACTATTCAGCGACCGCCAAAGGAACATAGTCACGAACCTTCGATTCATGCTCCATTGCCCCGGGGCAGTTATACAATTTTTAAATAATTTTAAAATCATTCCCCACTGACCCGAGATGTCGAACGTATGCTCCATTGCCCCGAGCAGCGAACGTACAGATAGTTACAAATTTGTTAAGGTGACGTTATAAAACAATATATTAAATCAACAACAGTATTTGTTTGCCATTCGTTTTTACAATCATTCATAATTAACCACTTCTCAACATGAAAAATTAAAACATCTTTAATCAACTTACATAAAAAATATTTAAATAAGAAATTCTTATTCTAAGCCTTAATTACGAAACGGTTATTTTGTGAGACTTCATATTTTTTCTAAAAAATGTCCTAAAGTTATTTTCCCTATTAAATTATCTTGAATTGAATCATTAATTATAGTATATAATTCAATATTGTTTCTGTTTTTATAGGATATATAGTAAAGGAACACCTTTTAGAAAATTAAATCGTTGTACAAATTTTGGATTTGTATTTAACATCTTGTTAATTTTAGAATGACAACCCTCAAGTTATTGGTCGTTTTCAATGTTTTTCATAGAATGACCATCTACCAAAGAAAACTTTATGCGCCATCCATGGTTTTACAAAATAATCATTGAATTTCTCAATATTCTTATTATAATCAGGACAATCTTCAAGAGGTGATGCGCTAATAACAAATAACCCTGTACATAGAAAAAACATATTCTACCAATTTATTTGATAATAATGTTAAGGCACCACACAACGCTACATGATTTTTAGGAACTGGTGATTTAGTTAATAATATTTGTTTCGCTTCTTTTATGAAGCTGATAACCCGCGCGAAGCAAAATGAGGCCTTGTCGTTCAGAGTCCACAAAACTTAATTCACTAGGAGATGAACTGCTGGGTTTACAATCGTTATCCCTTTTCATTTGCCACCACCTGGTTACAATGCTTATTGTTTTTACCAAGTTAATACCATAAATTCAACGGCTTTGACATCATACAAATGCCGATACAAGTTAAACTTGACAGAGTTTTTTTTTACAGCAATTTTTTAAGACGTTCTATTCAGGACTGTACAAAATTACTATTGATTTCTTTTAAAAATACGTCTCGGGTCAGTGGGGACTATGAATTCGGGTCAGTGGGGAATATTTTTTTTTTACTAATAATTCGGGGCAATGGGTAATAGATATTCGGGTCAGTGGGGAAAATAATATATTTAAATAAAATAATAAAACTGCCCCGGGGCAATGGAGCATGAATCGAACCTTCGCAGTTTTTCATAAGAAATGGATATTACATAAAAATGTGAACATAAATTGCCACTTTAAAAAAATTACAAAAATATTTATATTTTATTTCCTAATTTTAGAAGAAGTTGTTTATCATTACCGACTCCTTCTCTTCTTTTATTTAACCGATCTTTTCGCGGTTTTGCGCACCGTGTGACCTCTTTAGCGCTCTTAATCAAGTGTATTATTTCCTGAACTCATTTTAATAAAAAATATCTGTTTCAGTGCAACTAGTAACCAACCCTCGAACCGGTAAAGATATGCTTATCGTCGACGACTACACCTTCTACTTGAAGCATATAAACAAAACAAACTATTACTGGCGGTGCACGAGTCATAACATCTGCAGTGCGTCTGTGACAACTAACCTAGATATAACACTGGTGGAGAAATATCCTGGAAAACATACTCATAAACCGGCCACTTATGATATTGTTGATGGGAAGTTTAAGAAGATATAGCTTAGGTATAGAGGGTGATTCAAAAGTGGCTCTCGACCCGAAGGGTATTTGCTATAAAATATTTGAGAAGCCATTTGTAAAAATAGTAAGTTTTATTTTGTGAAAGAGAATTTATGATAATTATGTTTTTCTTTAAAAATTTTTTTTCTCAAGTTTGATAATCTTGCAGTAGGAATACAAGCGCGATGGATGATATAAGGCCTCTAAAAAAGTCGAGAGCCACTTTTAACCACGTTGAAGATAGATTATTGTTTTATATATCATGTTCTCCGCTTTTTATTCTTACACTACGTCTAAACACAAATACAATGTATAATTAACATAAAAATATGACATTAATTTTATCTCGTGTTCTTAGTTGCTTTTTCTTGGTCATAATAAGAACTAGAATCACTTTCCTTGTTTGCTTTTCTTATCTTATAAATTGAATCACTAATGGTTACTATAATATTTTTTTGCATGTTTTATGTAGGTACTTTGTACAAAATATCCGTTTTGTCCTCATTAATTTGACTATTATGACGCGTTACATACCTACGAGCATTTTGACTGCATAATTGTGATATTACAGTTACTGTTATAAGACGTTATCAAGCACTGTCTACTGTTAATGTAATTATTACTAATAAATTGTTGTTTTCTTAAAATTCTAGTATCTACTAACAAATGTTTTAGGAAATATAATGAACAAGAACTTTTAAAAAAACATTGTTTTTTATATAGGTAATTAAGTACCTACCTAATTGCAAATCGTTTACGTGTTTTTCATTTAGTGGACAAAACAATTACAATCAAAATCAACGATATGCCAACAAATTATAAAAAAGACATGTACTGTCTTATGAAATATTTCGAAGTAGGCTTAGCTCACTATTGAGGACTATAGGAATGTAAGTAATATTGAAAAGTGACTGTTTTTCTTTTATTTATTCTTTTCATTTAGAATCGCAAAGTTCTGAAATTAGTAGGTGTTGTATGTTTTGTCATTAAGTCCAGCTAAAATTAAATAGTTATCTAACCAATGGATAACCCAAACAATAACTCTATTTTTTTACATGTCAAGTTATCAAAAAGCAGTAATCTTACTTTTTTTTCAGTGCAACTCGTAAAAACTGCTTTTGACAAGAGCATGTTGATTTTCAATGAGTACAGTTTTACCAAGAACTATGAAACTAAAACAACTGTTCGCTGGATATGTTCAAGACACAATAAATGCAATGTCTCGTTCACCACGGACAAACTAATGAACGTGTTGCGGCATCCGGCCCGCTCGCACAGTCACCCACCGCCGAACTTCATGATCAAAGATGGTGTTTTCATACGAATTAGTTAGATTATAATCATTTCGTTTGATTCTGAAAAAAAATCGTTCTGGCACATTCTAGAGTGGTAGAGTCTAGCTGTAGGCTCTGTCTGCAGCGATTAGTGGGCTGACTCGACCGGTGAAATACCACCGTCGTTTGCTTTGCTATATTATAAAAAAAAAACTTAAACTTAGAACCTACTATCATTTTGTCTTCTAAACTAGGTACCTAACTTATTCCAAATCATTGTAAAATTGCTCGAATCGCGCTGCGGACAAGTCAAACCTAGACACAATCTAGATAAGCAAATTTAGGTTGGCAGGACTATTATTACTATTTATAAGACTATAAATACTATGTCGTATTTTGTTGATGAGCTTAGCAATATTAATGTTATTTATTGTTGATCTGTGTTTTCGTTTTTATCATTGTAAATAGATTAAAATAGTAATCTTAGCTTATGGAAATGCGAATGATTTTTATTTTGAGCACAAATTATAAAACACTATCAGTAATTTGTTAAAAACTACACAATATTTTTATTTAAGACATACATCGGTATCGGTAAGTATGTATTCAACATTTAGAAAAAAATGTTTTCTATTCTTTTAGTGCCGCAGTGGCACCAGACTGTAGTCCCGCCAATTTAGTCAAAACGGGTTTTCGAGATTGGCCCAAATCTGGATGTACCTAGGTTCTCCCCTAGTCCATTGCGTGTTAACTATAACATAAGCTCTTCCTGTGTTTACTTAAGGGCCAGATAATTGGTTTGTTCAGTGGGGACACTTATTTACTTATTATTTCAGTACAAGTGGTGAAAACTATCAGAAATACCCAAGTGGCTATTTTAGATGAATTTAGCTTCACGAAGAACAGCCAACACAAATCATCTATATACTGGAGGTGCTCAAGACATAGCATATGCCAAGTTGGGTTCATAACGGATAGGAACATGCAAATAACCAAATATCCATATCCCGGGTGCTCTCATACTCACCCACCACCGAAGTTTATTATCAAAAATGGGATTTATGTAAGATTGAAAATTTAATGAAGAGACCTTAAAACAAATATTTTTTGTAAGTAGGTAGGTGGTTCGTTATGTTTTTGTTATTTTATTGCAAACGAATCCTGCGAGTAAATAAAGTAATAGTAATATATCATGCATTATATTCAAATTATTTCCATTTTAATCACTAAAAATACCTATTTCTATGTTATCCTATTTGTATTATAGAATTTAAGCTGATTTCCAAATAAACATACTAAAATACTTGATTTCCTTTTCTGTGATCTTATCTTGTTATCCATGATTTATGTTGTTATGGATAGAACCCAGCTTATTTTTACTAAAACATTAATACCTTTTTATTTTCAGTGCAAGTATACAAAAGTACGACTGATAAAAACATAATAGTATTCAACAAATTTAGTTTCACTAAAAATACTGAATCGAAAACTACAATTAACTGGCGATGTTCACGGAATCGTCAGTGCAAAGTGACTCTTATTACGGATAAGTTAATGAAGATTATCCGTTATCCAGCAATACCTCATAATCATAATCCACCAACGTTTATTATTAAGAATGGTGTTTACGTGCGGATCACAGTTTGAAGAAAAAGTTTTTTTCTGTATTGTTGTTTACGTAGGTAATAACTAGAATGAAGTGCATCCCAATGCAATAAGCAGAAGTTAACAAATGTATGAAGAAACTTAGTTATGGCATTTTATATGTGCGTTTCAAATGAAACCTCATGTAAATTGCAAAATTAAGTTACTAGTAATCCTCATATATAATCTTTTAACTTAAGTGTAATTAAAAAACATGTTGTGTGGGCAAGATTGAGAATATAGTGTATTTTGTGTTTCTGTGTGTGTGTATACTTTGCCAGTTATCTGTAGACATTTCTAATATAAGCTACTTATAAAATAAATTCTGATCGCATAGCATAGCCGGACTGTTATTTAAACAAACTATCAATATGCAAATTGGGAGAAGTAATTTAGTAACGAGGAAAAGTTTAATTACTTCATGCGATGTTCTTAAGGTTATTCATTACGGATAATTTAATGAAAATAATACGTTACCCATGTTGGGCTCATAGTCTTCCGCCACCAAGTTATTTTATAAAGAAAAGGGTTTTTTGTGAGAATTTAAGTTTGAGTTCGATATACTAATAGTTAATGAAACAATGTTTTTCTTGAGTTATTGATATGTGAAAATTCAATTGTATGCTTATAAAAAATATTGTACTTTTTGTTTTATTAATAATATTAATGCTGCTGTTCAAAATATAAAGTTTATTACTTAGGTAAGTATAAATTTCATAAAAAGATATATGATTTTAATATCAGTCTTAAACATTTTTAATATTTTTCAGTACAAGTCTTCAAAACTGAGCGGAACAAAAATATCGCAATTTTCGACCAGTTTACATACACTAAGAATGGTGAATCTAAAACAACAATAAACTGGAAATGTTCAAGACACAATATGTGCCACGTAGGTTTCTCTACGAACAAGTTAATTCAAATCATCCGTTATCCATTAAAACATCATAATCACCCCCCACCAAAATTTATTATAAAAAATGGCATTTGCATACGAATTTAACTATAGTATAAAAATAAAATTTCATAAGAACTATTTAATGTACTTTAAAGCAGAGATGTTAAGGAGCTCCGTAACCGTAACTTGAAATAATCGGATATCCGAAAAAAAAAGTATCCGTAACCGAATCCGAAATAAAAGTTTCGGATAGTATCGGATAGGGACGGAGCCTATTTGAGTCAAGTTATGACAAGTTGTTTTGCCGCGTGGTGGATGACAAAGAAATATTAATGACAAAGAAATTAAAATTCCTTAAAAATCTAATATCCGTAACCGAAATTATCCGAAACTAACTAACCGAAAGTATCCCTATTCGGTATAATAATTATTCCAATATCCATATCCAATCCGTATCCGAAATTTTATATCCCTAACATCCCTGCTTTAAAGTATGCAATAACGTAGTTCAGAATGTGTCAATAAACATATTAGAACAACTAGTACTTTCAATCTTTAGGTCGTAAATTTCTCCTTCAAACTATCCTTATGAAAAAAAAAACCATTTGTATTATATTTACTCACAGCCATGCTTTACAAAGAGAATGCAGTTAGCAGAATGCTTTTTTTTCCTTGAAAACAAACGTTTGTACTTCTTTTTCAGTAACATACCTAAAGAACCAGCGTGGTAAAGACATCGCTTTGATAGATGGCTTCTCATTCTACTTGCGAAGAGTTACCCATTCTACCTTGTCGTGGGCCTGCACCAAGAACCACATCTGCCGGTCTACCTTCATCACGGATAAGTTTAATGGAACGGTTCTAAAGGAGCCAGCAGGTCATGGCCACACTGCGTCAGAATTTGTTGTGAAAAATGGCATCTATGTGAAAACTGGGTGATTGATATCTTGTAGATATGTGAAATTAGTAAGATTTTGATACTAGCACTTATAGATAGTAAATAGAAATGCCTATCATTTTATTTCTTTTTTGAGTTTTTCATTTAAATATTTATTTTTTTATTTTTTATTTGTTTTTAGGTTTCTTAAATTTATATTTTGATCTGATTTAGCATTATTCATGTTCTCTGTTGCGCATACCTATAATTTAAATGCTAAATATCTATATTTATTTAATTTTCAAACAATACGCTTTTATGTATTAAGTTAAAAAGCCGGATTAAATAAATAAATAAGATTAAGGTGGAAGGTTGTGAATATGAAATAATTAAGAAAGTAAGTTTTAATCTTATTTCAAGCCCAGAGGTGTATAAATAACGATTGACCTTGAAAATCTTAAAACACCGACAGGAAAATCTAGGTAACCTTGTAGAGAACTTGTGAAACGCCAAAATGAATGTTAATTAGAGTTTTCAGCACTTTGATTGTTTGTCGTTAACCCTATATTGTATCTATAACGACTAGGTTAAGCTTAATTATACTCAAATTTAAATCCATAACAAAAAAAAAAAGTTTTTAAAAAACTAATACATATTATCTGTTTACAGTTCAAGTAGTGAAAAGTATGCGCGGCAAAACTATTGGAGTTTTAGGTGGTTACACATTTTCAAAGGGAGGAGGGGTGAATTCATTCTTCTGGCAGTGCACGAGTCACCACGTGTGTAAATCTTCCTTTATAACGGACACAAATTTGAAAATCGTACGCTTGCCATTCGAACATAGCCACAGCCCACCGAGATTTATCATTAAAAATGATGTTCTTATAAAAATATAAAGGTGAAAACATAAGTTTTTCACGTGTTCTTTTTTTTGTGTGACGAATATATGCTGAGTATATTCATCTCACAAAAAGAAGACTGGACAGACAAGCCCTTCACAGCATCTAACTAGTATCATCTGTATTGGTCAACTGTGTAGTAGTTTTGTAGGTTTATCAGTGTAGGTGGATTTGAAGAATTCTCATTTATTTGTAGTATATATTGAAAGAGTACCAAAAAGAACTTTAGAAAATAAAAAAATTAACTGTCAATCATTCTTGTAGTTGTTAACCTTCCTGACTACCGTTTCTGAATGAATGAATTATTTAATAGATACGTTGAAGAAAGCAATTTTATACATAAAATACATTTTCACGTAGATTTTGGCTATATGCACTTAAAATTATAATAAAAAAATAACATATTTGATTAAGTTATTTTGATTCGTTAGTATAAGAGTATATTTTAATGAAATAGGTGGCGGAAAAGGCTATTCAAAAAGAAAATAGCTAAACGTTGTAATTAATACACGCCCTGGCATCAAGCTTCGCGTTTTATTTATTTAAGTTCCCGCCACGATCAAACCCAGAGATGACGAATTTTCCGTCATACCTACTTATATATAGCACCTATCTCTTTTTGCCCTAATATTTAATAATTTACAAAATTATTATCTAAATAATTGAACTGACATATTCACCAATACCTTGATTTCAGTGCAACTTGTAATAAATGCACGCGGAAAACAACTGGCGCTTTGCAAGGGTTTTACATTTTTCAAGAAGAAAAGAAAAGATTGTGTGTCAACTACAGATTATTGGACTTGCACCAGCAACCATATTTGTCGCTCCTCACTGATAACGGATCAAAGTTTTACTATTATACGACAACCGTATGATCATAACCATGCACCACCAAATTACATTATTAAAAACGGGGTATTTGTTAAACTTTAAAATTAAACGCTATAAATTTATTGTTTTTACCTATAGGTATTATTTTGTATAATTTCTGCCTCCGCAGACGGTCTTCCCCTTTCATTGCCTAAGTACCAAAACCCTTTCGCTCTACAAAAACCATGGCTTGTGCCACTCCTTTGTACAACGGGTGACAGTGACCCGATTCCGAGAACACTCTCTAAAATAAATTAAAAATATCGCTGTCACTTTCTCATGCTTTGTATTAGAAAACGACAGGTACATTAGTTTCACTAAATTTAGTCCGCTTCATTGTAAAATTGAACGAAATGCGCTGCGGACAAGTCTAAAATTGCCGTCGCTGTGTCATAATGCACGTACATTTTAGTTTTACAGGACTTAAATGATTATCTACCTGACTCTGTCTTATACTGATGGGTAAGTGACGGCGATAGTTTTAGTTTAGTTTAGAGAGATTTTTCAGAATCGGGGCTAGTTTTCTAAGTAATTTGTCAACAGTCTTCCGCAGTCGCCACAGCAGTCGGCTTTGTTTAAATTATCGTTTTATGATTTTGTTAATAAATCCAATTTGTGTTTTTTTGTTAGTTAGTTTAGTTAGTTAGTGCTACCTGTAGTTGAATTGAAATAGAAATAAATACATATTTTTTTTGTTTTGAATTTTGTTTATTTATACTATAGACTTTAATGTTTGTTTTTTGACTAGGTACTTCCAACGACACCGTTGAAAATAGTAGAGTAGTTAATTATTATTATTTTAAAATTTTGTAATATTCACGAATAACATCTTTCTGTATAATTTATGACTATTACAGACTTTAAGTAATACATAATATTATAACCAATCACTGGAGGCAGCCTGTTAATCGCTCCCACAAAGTGTTTTTTTTTCTGTGACATATCTACATATATTTAATTATTTATTTTTTAACTTAAACTCACTTAATGTAAATTTATATACGGGTATCCATTTTTAAACAGCGTCAGACATGGCCCACAAGTTAGGTGGCACGTGGAATTTGTAAAATATATAAAACTGACATTTTGGTGAAGCTTGTAATTAAACAGTTTCATAGATTATTATTCATGTCATCCGCTTACGCAAAGTCACATCCCACTTACTTTGGGGCAATTTTCTAATTATTGGCAATAGACCAGCCACCATTAGTCGATCTAGAGTTGTTCAGATAAAAGTACAAATATAATAAAGTCTTAATTGGACCATTACAACGAATCGCCTCAATTTATTCTGAAAAATTGTTGCTAAATTAAAATTAAACAACAGATTAAATTAAAACACCATTTGTAAATATCCATGTGATAACGTTTTCAGGATACAAGAATTTTGAATCTTTTGTAATGTCGGTGATAAGAAGTAGAAGGCAACACACATTTACAAAGAAGGAAGGGCCAGCAAAAACTACCCGTAGGACCTGCGTAAGATGCTACAAAAAAAATGTTAAGGCTGTAAACAGATTATACGCCAAAAGCAAGACAAAGAAAGTTACCACGTTCTGCCCTCAATGCCCCAATAAACCACATTTATGTATTAATTGCTTCAACGAAGAACATACATAATTTTTTTTATGTTATTTCTAGTTTTTTAAGTATTTATTTATCTTCTTAATAAACCGAATTTATTAAAATGTCACAGATGTCTGACATGCCATTCTATGAGATAATATAAAATACAAAATATTAAAAGCAAAGCTTTTTTAAAAATGGAAGTTTGCATAAAATATTCTTTTTGGTTCCCACTGAAGTTGACAAACGTGACACTTGTTATTAAATCGTCGTTAAAAAATAAATGTAATAACAATGTAACAGTGTCCATTCTTCCTTTTTAACAATTTTTTATTTCAAATTATTCGTTTATAGATAAAAAAAACAATAATAAGTATTATCATTTTATTGCATTACAATTATATAGTGTAGAATATGCGATTCATCCCAATAATCTATAGGTACTTTTAAAATAACAAGTCCTGACTGATACGTCATCGCCGAGCGTAAACTATTCAAGTTAGGGCCATGGAATTTGGTAAAGAATTTGGTAAAGTTCACTAAAAAGGATTCTTAGAAATTCACACGGGAAAAGCTACTTAACCGCAGCATGGATAATTGGCGCTTTTAATATTTTTTAATGGAAAGTAGATAGAAACTAGTTCAATCATAAATTAACAAATATTAATTTCACAGCAGCATCACAGGCTACATACATAGAGTCGGCGCGGGGCTTCATTTACCTGGTTCTCGCGGGGTTCACATTTACCAAACAATGCAAGATCGGGGTTAAAGTGCGCTGGCGGTGTCTGACGCATCATAAGAAACAGTGCCGAGCCGTCATACATACGTACGGAGATGAAATTATCAAGTGTTATAATGTGCATAACCACAGTCCATCGTTCGATCATACCTACTTGACAAATAAATGAAATAAAATAAATATTATTCTACGTTCAATGGTATGATAATAAAATACATAAATGTAAAATAATAAGATTCTTCTTTAAAATACCTGTATGATTAATTGAGGTGGCAACTTGATATCAGGAGGTACCTTATAGCAAAGTTGTAGGTAACGGAATTTCTTCCGCTTGCATAAGAGTAGAAAATATTTTCTTCTTTTCCCAGACTTAATATAAAAAATAAAATTAATAATTAAAACCCGTTTTATTTGTTACAGAAGCAATATACGTGAGAACTGACCGAGGCTCCATTTCCATTCACATAGGTGGTTACAAGTTTACAAAACAAAGTAAGAATGGAAATAAAGCACGGTGGTGGTGTTCCACCCATCACAAGAAGCAATGCAAAGCAGTCCTGCACACATTGAACGATGATATTATTAGATGCAAGAATATACACAACCACAAGCCGTTTGAGTTTTTGAACTCTAAGTAAATGAAACTGGAAACTACATAACTCTTTATGGGATTTGACCTCAAAGTTATGGTACAAGTCCGTTGTTTAGTAACTGAGTGGGTCATTGGTGTTTTTTTTAATTTGTAACAAAAATTATTGCTTTTCGGAAAGTTTTATATTGGGTGGAAATTATTGTTCTTTTTATCTTTTTGCGCTTATTAAATTAGCATGAAGGAGATTTTTTCGCTTTTGTTTAAAAAAAATGAATTAACATTCGAGTAAAAAAATAGTTACTACTTATTTTAGTATAGAATCGTTTCTGCCTATTGTTACGAGCATATTTTTTGAATCAGTAAAACATATTATAATATAGTTTTTTTGACTTTATTTAACTTACAACATCGAAGCATAAAAGAATAGTAAAATATTTTTATTAAAAATAACTGGTTAAATTAAGTTATTTAATTTAGTATTTAGGTACTTTTTTTTGATGGTAGGTAGGTTTTTCATGATGAATAGTTTCTAGAAATGTTTTTTACTGACATGTGTTTAAGCTTAGATTAATCTATTTACAAGCAATAAAGTTAATTTGAATTTGAAATTCGAATTTGAATCTAATTAATAAATATTTCTCTTATAGGTAGGTACCTAACTCCCTAATTGATTTTTAAATTCCAAAATATTTTAGAATTAAATTCATCATTCCTCTTGCTACCTCTATAACCTCAGGTGACGTTTATTGTGCAATAAGGAAGCAAAACAAACAATTTTATCTAAAATTGGTAAGTATAAAAAAATATAGATTTTTCAAGGCCACACTCACGATATTTATTCTACCCATGATGCCTGAGAAATATGAACATAATTAAAAAAAATCTAAATTATTGGTATCTACACCCTAGAAGATATCGAATCCGTAACTCTCAGACCTAGTGGCTATTCGTAGGTAGGGGAGCGAGGGGCTTGTTGTAACAGGGGTAAGTAGTAACAGGCTCTTTTCACCAGGATCTTAATCACTATTAGCGTATATCTTTGACTCAATGTAACCCATAAACCGTACCGCATCATATTGCCATAGCCAGTGTTCGACCGGTTAGCGCAGTGAGCGAAACTGTGCATGCGCTTCATTTCTGCCAGGTAATATAAAATTGTATTGTCGTAAAATTTCGGTTTACGTTTTTAATATCGCCTAATTTCAAATTTTCTATATCTTATTTCCATTTAAATTTATCTATCTCGAAAGATGTGTAACAGTTTTTATGATTGCTTAATTGTTTAAATAGTTATCTTGATAAATGTTAAAAATCATACCATGGGGTTAGTTGTAACAAAATTCCGGGGCTTGTTGTAACATATTACAAAATACCAGACAGGTATGGGGTGAAGCTTACGCAGATACAAAGAAAAAAGACTGGATAGAGTGTATTAGAAATAAATAATTTAATTAAATACTGTGATTTAAAAGTGCCATTATGATTATAAGTAGTGTTTAACTATGAAAAAAATATAATAAAACTGTTAATTACTTAATTTTTAAGATTTGATTACAAAAAAGTGTATTTGAGTTGATTTTTGATAAGAATTACATAATACTTACTTTAGAAAGATGTCAATTTTGTTAAAAATAAACAAAAATAAATGATTAGAGGTATTAATGTCGTTTTTTATTGTCGATACTACTTGCCCCGGTAGACGTTACAACTTTCCCCAAACACGAGGTAAGTTGTAACACCGCACTTCTTCTAGAAAATAATTGATTGTTAAATAATGACCAATAGTTTTGATATTATTTTTACTTGATTTGGTAGAGGAAGAGTTACAGTATCCATCCATCTTTTTTTAGTAGAAATTGAATCAATAGATCTCAAGATATATTAGTTTTAATGAAAACTGTTATAACAAGCCCCTCGCTCCCCTACTTACTGTAGTAAGGTTGAGTTGACCTTGCCCTTGCGTTTTTAATAAATTTGAGGTAGGTACATCTTTATTTTGCTTTTTAAAATATTTACTTGTTTTTTTTTAATAGTCTTTATTTTCTAATCGTTGTTGACAGAGCCGGTATACGTAACATCGCCTCGTGGGTTTGTTCACATGAAAATTGGCGGGTACAAGTTTACTATACAGGTTGTAAACGGACTTAAAACTCGATGGTGGTGCCTGACTCATCACAGGAAGCTATGCCGGGCTGTAGTTCATACTTACGATGGCGAAATTGTTAAATGCATTAATGTACATAATCATAGTCCATCTTAAAATATATATTTTTTTGGAAATAATAATTTATATGGGAATGTCTCCAATTAACACTCTCTAATCTATATGGAAATAGAGATATTTATAAATTTACTAAGTGTTTTAATTTGCCTGCTTTGATATTTACTTTATTACAAACTAGTGGCCGCCCGCGACTCCGTTCGCGTGGAAGTCGGTTTCCCGTGAGAATGAGAAGTTTTCCCGCGGTAACAAGTACCCTATGTCCTTTCCCAAGGTCAGTTCTTTCTTCATACCAAATTTCATCAAAATCGGTTCTGTGGTTTAGGCGTGAAAGCGTAACAGACAGACAGACAGAGACAGACAGGAGAGTTACTTTCGCATTTATAATATTAGTAGGGATAAATCATACTTTATATGGCAGTAACTGCAATCGATTTTAACCCTACGGTTTTCTGTGGCTAGTGTCATGACTATAATATTTGTTTTCCATTCATTGAACAATATTATTAGTTATACTTATTTATATCGAGTGAAATAGAATACAATACAAGAAAACCACAGTTTTGACCGTCCAACTTGTATGTATCTATAACTTGTTTTAAATATATCTTAAAATATTGTTATCAGAGCCGGTTTTCGTGACGTCAGCCCGTGGATCTCCCTACATAGTCCTAGGAGGATATACATTCACCAAACAACGTAATACTGGACTCAAAGTAAGGTGGTGGTGTCTGACGCATCATAAGAAACAATGCCGAGCTGTCATACATACATTTGATGGGGAAATCATTAAATGTATTAATGTACATAATCATGGACCATGCCATGTTTGATAAAAAACTTAAAATACAATGTTTTTTAGTATTCTCGTTTTAGTATTAGTATCAAAAATGGTAAAGGATTTTATTTAATACGACCCATATGACTTTGTAGGTTATGATATGTTAACGTTTCAGTATTTTTTTCAATTTTATATAGTTTGTATTAAAAGTGTAAGGATAGCAAAAATTTGATTTTGTACGTCTGTGTATTAGATTAAAATGTACATTTTTAAGTTAAAAAATAAAAGGTATATTTTTCAAAAGTGTTTTTAGGAAGTTTATATTTAAATACATGTGCTTCAACAAATGTTCCTATTAAAAAAAGGAACCTTTTTCCAAAAAAATATAACTATTTTAGATAATAAACTCATTCCAAAATGACTTATTTGAACATTTATTTGTTTACAGGCAGGCCAGTTATCTTTAGAACAGCTCGTGGACATCTTTACATCATTTACGATGGATACAGATTTTCAAAACAACGCGACAGTGGCCCGAAGACCCGCTGGTGGTGTCTCACGCACCATAACAAAAAGTGTCGAGCTTTCATATATACGATCGATGGGGAAATCATTAAATGTTATAACGAGCATGCTCACAGTCCGAAATGAATTAAAAATTGTCTTTAATATATTTTTTTACAATATTTTGTATATCACAACTGCTGAAGACGTAATGCCAAGTTCTAAATGATAAAGGGTTTTTATTTCATAAGGTTTGTTTTTATTTTGGGTAATTGCTGTGAATTGATGTGTGGAATCAGTTATAATTAAAAGAGATTAAATCAAACTATAGAGGATTTGCACAGGAATTACTGAAAACTTGATCTCAATGGATTTCCGCAATGACGTCGGATTCCATCAATTTTAAGGTTTTTTTTTGGTGTTTGACTTTTTTTAAGGATAGAGATAGTATTATGAATTTTAATAAATAAGTGTCTGTCATAACTATAGTTGTACCCAGACTATACAGTGTTCTCAATCGGTTAATATCATGTTTAATATGAATCTCCTCAAATTAACTTATACTGCAATTAACAAATAAGTTTATACTGCAGTATTGAACTCGGAAGACTGACGACAGCCTCCAGATTAATTTAACATAGGAACGTCAATGACATGGCAATGATTTAATAGTTCCATTCATGTTTGCTTTATTTTATGAATGAACTAGTAGCCGTTCGCGTGGAAGTCGGTTTCCCGTGGGAATGAGAAGTTTTCCCGCGGTAAAAAGTACCCTATGTGTTATTCTGATATTGTAAAGTTTCATCCATATCCTTCCAGTAGTTTTTACGTGAAAGAGTAACAAACATCCATACATCCATCCATACTCACAAACTATCACGTTTTTAATATTAGTAGGATTGTCATTAGATAAGTAGCCGAGTTGTTGCAGCTGAAAAGTAGCTTTTTATTATTAATGCTCATTTGTTTGCGCAGTCGCAGTGTTCATAAAAACTGAGCGAGGAGCAGACAGTTTATTGGTCGATGGACACAGGTTTCTAAAACATAGAAATATATGTCAAGGTCCAGTTGTGAGGACTAGATGGCGCTGCTTGAAGTCCAAAACGAAATGCAACGCTTACGTTTATACACTGAACCAGAAAATAATAAAATATACGGATACACATAACCATTAAACGTTAAAGAGTTAACAGATGTTATATTTATAGATATTTTTTTTGTTTTATTATGATATCTATTAAAGATGTTACTGGGGTTTATAAATTCTTGTTTTATTCTCTCTATCTACTCGTACCTATCGATTTATATTTTTAAATCCGAAATTCAATAATTTTGCTGATCGATTTTTTTTAATTGCAGTTGAGAAAATCGTCATCATGAAGTCAACGCGAGGGGCAGAGTATTTCAAGTTAAATAGACATAAATTTGTAAAGCATAGAATGGTTAATTTCGATGGGAGTTTATTTAAGATTAGATGGCGCTGTGTTAATTATTTAAATAAATGTTGCGCCTGTGCTTATACGGTTGATAACGAAATAATAAAGAAAAATGAAAACCATAATCATCCGCCTAAAGAAGATGAAAGTTGTTTAGTATGGATATGATGACATGGATTGCTAAAACTATGAGTAGTATAATGACATAGGTTAACACGACATTTCTTTCATTAAATGTGTTTTTTTTTTAATCTATTAAGACCTATTTTTGAATTAGCTGATATCAATGGTGTCAAAATTGTTCTTTTGAAATTTCTCACATTTGTTTGTTATGTAAGTTTGGTTAAGCAAATTGTTTATTTGATTATACAATAAAATAATAGTAAAATTCGTCATTATAAAATAAATAATTAAAAAGATTTTCTTTTTCTATCAGGTCCCAGGTTTCTGTGGACACAGCGAGGTAGTCGAATGCTCGTATACAACGGGTTCAAATACTACTTTCATAGGATACAGGGTGGTAAATTGCGATGGCGATGCGTTGCGTACTACCATTCAAAATGTCAAGGAAACGCATATACACTAGATAACGAAGTTGTTAGATGTAATAATATTCATAACCATCTTAATTAGGTGTTATTGTTTAATAAAGTTTAATGTGTATTTTATAAAAAATAAGCAAATGAATTGTTTATTAATTACAAAATGTTTGATACTACTACTTTAATAATAGGTTGATTGTCGTAAACATCGTTGGATTTTTTGAGTCCAAAAGTTTTCATACAAATGAATTTAACGAAAGAACTTATTTATTTTTGCAATACAAAAAAACATTTTTTTGGTTTCATATTCCAATATTTTTCAGGGCCTGTATTTGGCAAGACGCAACGAGGTATGCCGATGCTTATATTACACGGATGCAAATACTACTTCCATAAAATACTATCAAAAGGGAAAACTAGATGGCGCTGTAAATATTATCAATACATCAATAAATGTCCAGCGATAGCGTATACACGTAATAATAAAGTGATACGATGCAATGGCTTTCATAATCACTTAGTATGACTGACACATAATAAATGTTATTGTTAAACATTTTAGTTTGTGTCTATTTTCCCAATATGTTTGCTATATGACTCGTTGTCCTACTGAGTTTTACATATTCCTCATTGTCCTACACTATTCATAAAAACCATGACGTGTAGTCCTACTGAGTAGAACAATCACGTTTTAAATTTATGTCTGGTTGTCCCATTGGATTACTATTTTAAACAGTCTTAAAAAAATAAGGAAGATTTTTAAACAAACAGTTTAACCCAAAGATTTTCTTTTAATAAACTTGGTTGCAAAAATTATAAAAACCTTTTACCCGTTATCTCACTATTGTATTTGTAATAGAAATCAGTAATCATATCATATCTTATTTTTAACACTAACGTTATTCCATCTGTAATATCTGGTAGTTAATATACCGATAAAAGTATTATAGTTATTTGCAAAATTTAAAGTAATTTCTTTAACATTCAAACAATGTTATCTAACAGGTCCTGTATTTATGACGTCATCACGTGGAGCTCGGTGCATTTTGCTCGAAGGCTACAAGTTTCTCTTACATTTGAAAAAAGGACCTAAAACCAGATGGTGGTGCAGTGCACATTGGAGTAAAAAATGTCGAGCCGTGATTAACATGTACGAAGACGAAATTATCAAATGTAACTCAGAACATAACCATGCTCCATATCCGCCTTACCCAGATAATAAATAATATTACAATTTTTGTTTTTTTATTATAACCATTAAGTTAACAACGTCAGTTAGGGAGACAATAACGTTGAAGAATAAGAGTAATGTTTTCAAAAAATGTAAAAATAAAATACACACTTTTTTTTTCCATTAATATTTTTATTAAAATTTTGCATAGATCCCGTATTTATGACGTCATCTCGTGGAGCTCGCTTCATTATGTTGGGGGGCTACAAATTTCTGCAACAAAGGAAAAGAGGGCCTAAAACGAGATGGTGGTGTGGGACACATTATAGTAAAAAATGTCGTGCCGTTATACAGGGTCTGTCGTAATGAATGGATAACCCGTTACCTACAGTTGATCCGGATGTGAGGCTATAAGAAAATGGTGCTTTCTTGCCAGGGTTGTCAACCATAAGAAAATGGCGTAGACTTTTAAACTTTTTTATAAATTTCGCTATTTTTTTCATTTATTCCGCTGCCATTTCTTCAAATTTGATGTATTTGTATAATTATTTTAGTATTATACTGCTGAAGACGTGTATTATGTAATTTAAATACAATTTTAGGTGTTATTCACGTTGAACATTATAAAAATACTCATTTTAAGAAAAATATTTCCAATTTTTTTTCTTTATGTCAACTTTTGATCATCTCCTGTGGAAAAAAAAAGTATGACGTTATAGCTGCCCATGATCTCAATAAATTGTCTAGTATGTGTAGATTCTAAAAAGGTATAACGATGTGTACTTTACAAGCAACATTAAGTTACAGGAGCGAGAACATTAATCAAGGTCGGAATTTTTATTTTTCATGTTATGTTATAAATGGTTGTAAAACTTCGTCATAATGATTTTATTCTATCAAGATACTTTGCACAAACACTATCGGGCCACTAATAGGATATTCAGAAGAAAACCCGGTTGTTTTTGGGAAAAAAATAACATTTCTTCACGATAATAATTTAATGAATTTGTACAAATGAAAATTGTGCTCTAATAGTTACATGCGACAAACATGTTGCGACAAGTTTATTCGAAATTGAAACGGATTTAAAAAATCGAACAAAGACCGCATTACCAAGAAAAGTGGAAAAAATTAGAAGGAAATCGTCCTTCCATAAATGCATTGTGCACTTTAATGAACACACGGTAATCAGGATGTCGCACATTTGGATATCTTACACGATAAACACTAGAAGCTCTATTGGTGCTGCCATTACATACACCGTAAATGTAATGCATGTTCGCGTATTAGGCCGGCGTATACTGTTCGGCATGATACAAAAACTTTTCCAAAACAACAAGTTCAATCGATAGCACAACACAATGTCCGTAAATGTGAGCAAAGTCATCAGTATCACCACGTTATCAAGTCCAAATCACAAGGAAAATCATAGTCAAATATTAGAAAGCAGTAACAAATTGACGAAAATAGTGGCCCCGATTCTCAAAACACTCTCTAAAACTAAATTAAAAATATCGCTGTCACTTTCTCATGCTTCGTATTAGAACAAGACAGGTACATTGGTCTCACTAAATTTAGTCCACATCATTGTGAAATTGAACGAAATGCGCTGAGGACTAGCCTAAAATTGCCTTCGCCGTGTCATATTGCACGTACATTTTAGTTTGACAGGACTAAAATGATTACCTGTCTCTGTCTTATTGATGTGTAAGTGACAGCGATAGTTTGAGTTTAGTTTAGAGAGTGTTTTCAGAATCGGGGCCAATGTGAACAAAAGGACATGCGATGGTCAAAAGCACACTGATGTGATGAGTACCCTTTTCTTTGTAATGCGGTCTTGTTCGATTTTTAAAATCCGTTTTAATTTCGAATAAACTTCGCAACATGTTTGTCGCATGTAACTATTAGAGCACAACAATTTTCATTTGTACATTTTCATTACATTATTATCGTGAAGTAATGTTATTTTTTTCCCAAAAACAACCGGGTTTTCTTCTGAATATCATATTAGTGGCCCGATAGTGTTTGTGCAAAGTATCTTGATAGAATAAAATCATTATGACGAAGTTTTACAACCATTTATAACATAACATGAAAAATAAAAATTCCGACCTTGATTAGTGTTCTCGCTCCTGTAACTTAATGTTGCTTGTAAAGTACACATCGTTATACCTTTTTAGAATCTACACATACTAGACAATTTATTGAGATCATGGGCAGCTATAACGTCATACTTTTTTTTTCCACAGGAGATGATCAAAAGTTGACATAAAGAAAAAAAAATGGAAATATTTTTCTTAAAATGAGTATTTTGATAATGTTCAAAGTGAATAACACCTAAAACTGTATTTAAATTACATAATACACATCTTCAGCAGTATAATACTAAAAGAATTATACAAATACATCAAAATTTGAAGAAATGGCAGCGGAATAAATGAAAAAAATAGCGAAATTTATAAAAACGTTTAAAAGTCTACGCCATTTTCTTATGGTTGACAACCCTGGCAAGAAAACACCATTTTCTTATAGCCTCACATCCGGATCAACTGTAGGTAACGGGTTATCCATTCATTACGACAGACCCTGTATATATGTACGAAGATGCAATTATAAAATGTAACCCGGAGCATAACCACCCGCCACCTTTTCTGAACAATAAATAATACAATATTTGCAATACTATTTTTTTGCATTCCATGAATACTATTCCTTGAAACATAGACAATAATGTTAACAGAAAACTTATTAGAGACTAAAACGTTATTTGTTGAATCCGAGAACTGTTTTTAGTAAAGTATTATTGATAAAATGTATACAGATACAATGATATGCAAATCCTTTACTTGTAGTTGCAAATGTAAAACGGATAAATTAATTTACTTATATTTCTATTTTATTTTTATCAGGTCCCGTATTTATGACGTCATCTCGAGGAGCTCGGTTCATTATGTTAAGAGGCTACAAATTCCTTCAACAAAACAAAAGAGGAGCCAAGATAAGGTGGTGGTGCGGGACTCATTTTAACAAAAAATGTCGTGCTGTTATACACACTTATGATGATGAAATTATAAGGTGTAATGCCGAACATAACCACCCTCCACCCTTTCTGCACAATACATAATGTAATATTTGCAGTACTATGATTTATAACACTAGCAATTAGTTGAGGTTTTTTGTAAAATCCGAAGAATGTTATCTCATAAGTCCCAAAGAAAATAAAGAAAAAATACTCACGCAATGTTGTAAATATTGGTTATCCGTTCCTGAATACATGGATAGTTGCACTAGCAAATTATATAAAAACTTTTTTACTAATATTTTTATTTTTCCTTAAATCAGGTCCCGTATTTATGACGTCATCTCGAGGAGCTCGGTTCATTATGCTAAGAGGCTACAAATTCCTTCAACAAAACAAAAGAGGCGCCAAAATAAGGTGGTGGTGCGGGACTCATCGTAATAAAAGATGTCGTGCTGTTATACACACTTATGATGATGAAATTATTAAGTATAACGCGGAACATAATCATCCCCCACCTTTTCCCAATCAATAAATTTTATATTCTTATTTTATTCATGTGATTTTTTAATTAATGTTTTAAAAACAAAAATATCTAATTTTCAAACACAACCTCTCAGTAAAAGTTTTACTTACCATAATTGTTTTTGAAATTATATGCACAAAATAAATATTACTAGACTTTACTAAAAAAAACAGTATTTTATTATGTTTGCGTGTATTTAATATTAATAAATATTGCTTGAACCACACCTCATACGTTTTTTAAAGAACGTTTTCACCAAGCTAGTGTGGTGGATAACTGCTCAATTTAAAGGAGTGTTCTGAACTAGTTTGATGAACATAGTTTTTTATAATATTCCACTATATTATATTCTAGGTGCTCAGTTCATGGTGTCATCCCGAGGTACTCGCTTCATCGTGATTGGTGGATACAAATTCCGACGCCATCTTACCTCAGGGCTCAAGATCCGATGGTACTGCGCCACAAATCATATGAAGAAATGCTCAGCTGTTATTTATACGTATCACAATGATATTGTTAAATGTAATAATTTCCACAATCACCCACCACCGATTTAGTTAAGTTAAAAGCAGATTTCTTGCTGGTCAAGCTGCTTGCTGCATAATCATGTAATCCAATATAAAACCTATTTGCTGTTCATTGTCTTGAATGCACAACTTAGATTCGCTTGCAAATTATGCTAATTTAATGAAATAAAAAAAAGAAAGTAAAGGATCAACATAATGAAACAATAAGCTATGGATATTAAAACAAGATGTAGCATAATGAAATATTTTATTGTAATAACCAAATTGACAAACTAGCGTCAATTTGGTGACGAAAGTTAGCTATTACACTTTAAACAATAACTTTATGTTCATTTTAATTTATGATTATTTTATTCTTAAGATAAGCATTTACCGATAAGCTAGATAAAACTTGTAAACATGTTATAATAAAAAGTATGATCCAATTGAAAACAGATTAATAAATGTTTCATATCAACATAACTAACTCTACATGTAAATAGGTATCAATTAGTCAGTACTTTTATCTATAACTAGGGGCCGCGCGCGACTCCGTTCGCGTAGAAGTCGGTTTCCCGTAGGAATGCGAAGTTTTCCCGCGGTAAAAAGTTCCCTTAATTCTTTCATACATATATTTTTGGTATCTAGAACCGTTTTTGGCAGCGCACGCAACGGAAGCTCTCAAGGATGAATAATTTTCCCCGTTTTTTTCACATTTTCCATTATTTCTTCGCCCTTTATAGTTGCAACGTGATATAGCCTAAAGCCTGCCTCGATAAATGGTCTATTCAACACAAAAAGAATGTTTAAAATCAAACCAGAAGTTCCTGAGATTAGAGCGTTCAAACAAACAAACTCTTCAGCTTTATAATATTAGTTTAGATATTACGTATTTTCTTACCATGATTCAATTTTTTTGCATACAGGTGTAATGTTCGTGTCTTCCGCACGTGGAAGCGTTTTAATTTATAAAGGCTACAAGTACCATAAGCACAGACAACGCGGTGGTAAAACACGCTGGCAATGTGCCACTCATCGACTTCAAAAATGCAATGCCAATATGTACACATACGAAGACGAAATCGTGAAATGTAACTACGAACATAATCATCAGCCGATTTGTAGATATAAATAAACTACGTATTAAAATTTCTTTTCTTACTTTAATATTTAACAATAAATACATCATACATGACACGATGTACTACTAGTACATGTATGTATGTACAGTAGTTTGTGGTTTTCGAGGAAGGTAGGAAAACGAGGAATGCGGTAGGACAACAAGACATGCATCTTAACAATTTGAAAGTATTTTTTTATTTATTTATATCTTGTGTAGGTTTGTGTATTGAATGTAAACTAAATGCATTTGCATACTTTTTCGCCTATAAAACTTGACTTACCGCGTCGTACAAAATCTCAATCATACCTCCCTAACTATTAGATATCTTCTGTTTCAATTGTGAAGGCCTGTCCCGTTTTTTCCCTTTTGTAAAAAATACTAAAAAGGTAAAAAAAATAATCAGAATATGTTTTAATTCATTGAAAATTCAACTGTTTTTCAAGTTGTAACTAATACCAATATTTCTTATATGTCCATCTAGGAGCGCAGTTCGTGACTTCTACTCGCGGAGCTCGCTCTATCATGTTAGGAGGTTACAAGTTCCTGAAACATATAAACAATGGACGTAAATGTCGCTGGTACTGCGGCACTCATTACGTAAAGAAATGCAAAGCAGTAATACATACATATGACGATGAAATAATCAGATGCAACAACGATCATAACCATGCGCCCCCTTATCTGTAAAAAGATACATTAATTAACATAATGTAAATAAATAAATAATAATGTAGAATGTATTAATATCGGGTCTTTTTCTTACCAATAATAGTTCTATTAGTAAGAATTAAACCGGAGTATGTACACATGTGTAAGGGTGTTGGCCCAAATAACATTGGGTTGGACAGTTGGCCATTATACATTTGCATAATTATTTTAAGATTATGTTTATCATCTTAAACAAATTTTGATTTTAACTTTAACTAAATTTAGTTTTTGTTAGATTTTCATGAAAAAAGAGAATACATATTTTTTGGGTTTGCTGATTGTATAGTGATTTTGAAATAAAAAATAGTATGTACCTAATGCATGCCTTTATTTAATTCGTTTGTCGTTATTTTCTTTGTACTGCATGTTTGGATAAGTATTTGATGATTAATGAGTTGATTTAATTCTTGTCACTAAAATGGGAGCCACGTGCCACATTAACACATTTTCGCAACAATAAAGTAATAATAATAAATAAATAATAGACGTTTTTCACTATTACTGAATACATTTCTCATGTGTTATTTATAAAGCAAATTTTTTTTATGCGAAGATAGTAAACGCGGTGCCGATTAAAATCCCTAACTTAAAAAATTTTTTTTAACTTCATTGTAATAACTCAATCAACCTTAACTTTACTTCCTTACTTTTCAGTTGCACAATTTGTGACATCAAAGCGCGGAGCTCGCACCATCATATTGGGAGGTTATAAATTTCTGAAGCACAGACAAATTGGTGCCAAAACACGCTGGCACTGTGGCACCCATCAAACAAGTTATTGTAAGGCAATAATACACACGTTTGAAGATGAAATCATCAAATGCAAGAACGAACACAATCATCCGCCGGTGTGTTAGTAAATAGTTGAAGGTTATTCATGCGGGTTTTGCAGTAAAAGGAATAAATGAGACTCAATACCAATAATCTGTTTGTGTATGTTGTGATTTAGTTTGCTGACTTAGAAATAAATAGAAGGTGCAAGAATGCGTTTTCGAATTAATATTTTTTGCTGGTATTTTCTTTGTATTGCACTTTAAAGTTTATTTGAAGATTTTTGAGGGGCTTTTATTTCGTGTAACTGACATGGTTTCGTGTAACTGCAGCATTACCTACTTAATAACGAAATAAGAAATAAACGTATTTCAATGTTACTAAATACATCTTTCGTGAGTCATTTATTTAACGCTTATTTTTATATTTAAAAGTAAGCGATATATTTAAAAATAAGCGTTAAGATTCTAGTTTTATGTAGCCAAAACGGTATTTTATTACTTGAAATTAAACTCATTTTAACGGGTTTTACGCGTTTATTTTATTATTTTTGATTTTCCGACGTTTCGACATTTTTACAAATGCCGTGGTCACGGGTAGACTGAGATGTTTGACGTCTTCATAGAGTTAAGTAAAAAACGATTTTTCGAATTCACCGCCATCTGTTTCGTAATTTTCTCGCGTAGTCGCTCGGGTTCACGCAGTATACGCTGACAGTGTCTTTAGTTTTCTGCTTATTGGTCTGCTGGTTGTTCTTTTTTATTTTGCTAAGTATTGGATCCCACGTTGGTGACAGCTTCCAACCATCTTCTCTATTGAAGTTAGGGTGTTTTTTAATTTCAATAGTTTCTCTTACCAGCCTAGGAATAAAATGTTTCTCTTTTGCTAGGATTTTAACGGTATCAAATCTTAGATAGTGGTTGGGCTTATCCATGGAATGCTCACAGACTGCAGATTTTGTATAGCGACGGTTTTTTACATCGGCGATATGTTCTTTTATTCGAGTAGACACGTTCCGTTTCGTTTGACCGATATATGAGAGCCCACAGTCACAGTCAATCTTGTATACGCCTGGGTCTTGTAAAGGGATGCTGCTTTTTACTGGACGAAGATGGTGGCTAATTAGCAGTCTGTGAGCATTCCATGGATAAGCCCAACCACTATCTAAGATTTGATACCGTTAAAATCCTAGCAAAAGAGAAACATTTTATTCCTAGGCTGGTAAGAGAAACTATTGAAATTAAAAAACACCCTAACTTCAATAGAGAAGATGGTTGGAAGCTGTCACCAACGTGGGATCCAATACTTAGCAAAATAAAAAAGAACAACCAGCAGACCAATAAGCAGAAAACTAAAGACACTGTCAGCGTATACTGCGTGAACCCGAGCGACTACGCGAGAAAATTACGAAACAGATGGCGGTGAATTCGAAAAATCGTTTTTTACTTAACTCTATGAAGACGTCAAACATCTCAGTCTACCCGTGACCACGGCATTTGTAAAAATGTCGAAACGTCGGAAAATCAAAAATAATAAAATAAACGCGTAAAACCCGTTAAAATGAGTTTAATTTCAAGTAATAATAATCGGTATTTTATTATTTTTTGATTATTTCGGGTCTTACACGCGGGCAGTCTGCCCGCGACCACGATCGATGTAACTCGGTTGAAACGTCGGGAAATACAGGTACATAGAATTAATGTATTTTAAACATAATGACCGCGTGTAAGACCCGAAATAATCAAAAAAATAATAGTTAAAAAGCGCGAGAGTTTAAAAATAACACGGTATTTTATTGTTTTTCTTATACGAAGAAAGTAACCTTGCTGCTGCTGAAAAACAATTAAGAAACATTGATCTCTGCCTTTTCGCTGAGAAATGTTTGCAGTGGCGGATTTACCCTAAGGCCCGAGTAGGCCCGGGCCTAGGGCGGCCAGATTTAGGGGCGGCCTAATCATGTCAAAAAAGCTTATCATGGTGTATGCTGGGCGGGCTGCACTGCACGGCGCGATCTATAACGCATCTATTTATGTTCGCTGCGCGACCAAAGTCAAAAAATAAATAAATATTTATGCCTCAAAAACCTCAGTTCGAGGGTCAATTTTAAATTTGAACAATATAATTTAACATAGGAAATAGTCCTAGTTTGAATATCGAAATCCTACTTAGGTACAGATGGTTTTACAACTATGAGGATCAAACTAGAACTTCAATAAATAACAATAACAAAATGTTAAATAAAAATGGCGCTAGTGTTTTAATTAATCACGATGTAAAATTTTATAAAAGTAATAGGTACACGTTTTCATAGCATTGAACCAAATAATAATAAAAAAAAACAAATTATAGTGTTTTTTTTGTGTGCTAGTGCTAGTAACTGTTCTGGAGAACGATCGTTTTCTTGTTTACGACCAGTTAAAAATTATATAGACGACTAAAGGTTAAATGATTTTGCTTAACATAGAAGCTGATTTTTTAAAGAAATTGGATTGCGAAGATTTAATTAATGATTTTGCTGCACTTAAGTGCAGTAGAGTTTTGTAACACATTGTATAACACTTATTAAACCTTATTTTGTACTCTTAACTTAAAGTTGAATAAAAAAAATTGCTTAATTTTTTTTATTTTTTTATTTAAGTTATTCCTGAAACCTCGTAAAATATTAGAAATTAGCAGCTACTATTATTACTACCTATTTATCAAAGTAAACTTATTGTTACTTTTACCCACACTACCCACGCGCACTTTTTTTGTTTTTAATTAGATATTCAAATATTTTACTTGCAATTAAGTGTTGAAAGTAGATAACACTCGTGTAAAATTTGTCACAACCAAGTGGGTATGCCAAGTTGGCAGAGTATTTTACAGCGAAAAATGGGTTGTAACAACTCATGTACCATATTCTTGCGAAATAAAACTATTTTTTTTCCCTAAATTTCTAAATTTATTTAGACAAAAGTAGGCAAAAAAGTAATTAAATTATGTACTCAGTAAACAATATTTTTGATTTACGAAGATTTACATATATAGGTGCGCCAACTTTTTGATCAAATTATATGTACTAAGATGTACGTAGATCTACGAAAAATTATATAGAGTATATGAAGTACGAGATGGACGGAGATCAACGGAGATCTCTTTTTAACTCTGCACATTCAGGGAGATATAAAAATTCAAAGAGATCCAAAAACTTTTTTTTGAGTAGTTTATATGGTGGATGTTAAAAAGGGGCGGCTGATGGCTTGGGGCCTAGGGCGGCCGAGACTGCAAGTCCGCCCCTGATTGTTTGGCAGATTAACTCACTTGTTAACTCACGTTTTGCAGAATTTTATTCGGCGAATTACCATTTTTAAACTTATCACATAATTTTGTTTTATTTTCCAGCCTATCAGTTGCCAACTGTACGTTTGGTCTGCCTTTTATAACGACACATTTCAAAAAGTCAACTTAATAGTAGCGAATTTTTTAGTTAAAGTAATATTTTTTTTAATAATTATTTTTTTAAACGTAGCACATATTCCAGTGCCTAGTGTAGTGAAACGAAAGCGATTTGGTTCTTGCACTGCTGGCCGCTGCCGCGCCCCGCTCGCTTCGCTCGCTCAGCTCGTACATTGTTGGTCGTAGTTTTAACTTAACCTAACCGATTCCTTTTGATATTAACTTCAAAAAAAAATAGTAGTATAATGTATCAAAGTATAAATGTACGAAAAGGGAACTGTTAGACGAAACGTTATTCAACAAAAAAGTTGTCTGGCCTAGTGAAGTATTTGACAAATTTTAATCGGCTTAACAATAATTCTACCAAACAACTTTTTGCACAATGCCAGATTCCAAAAAACATATGGTTTCAACTTACCTTGTAGTAATTGTTCCATTAGTATTATATATTAACTTTAACAGCTTATGTATACCTTTCTTTTCAGGTGCACAATTTGTGACAACTACGCGCGGAGCTCGCACCATCTTATTGGGAGGTTATAAATTCTTGAAACACAGACAAGTAGGTCAAAAAAAACGCTGGCAATGCGGCACTCATCATCTTAATAAATGTACTGCAATGATACAAACTTACGAAGATGAAATCGTCAAATGCAAGAACAAACATAATCATCCACCGGTGTACCAGTAAATAGAAATGGAATCTTTTAGTTATATGATTTATAAGCTATTAAGAGCGCTATGTTTGCAGTAATAAAATAAAGAAGACTTAACATGAATGAATATATTTATGTTGTGTTTAACTTCTTCTTTGTTACAATAACAAAGATAAGAAAAAATTGAATGCAAAACCCTAGCCATGCAGTTTATTTTATTAAGATTATTAGTTTTGGACTTAATTGACAAGATTCAGGCAACGAATACAGTTTTCCCATGTTATTTAGTCTACACTAGTGGCCGTCCGCGACTCCGTTCGCGGAAGTTGGTTTCCTGTGGGAATGAGAAGTTTACCCTATATAACTTTCATGTTTCTTTACCGATTTCTATGATTATTCTTAAGGAATAGTTAGGAATGTTAACTTTTTTAATTAAGGATGACTGAGAGTGTTATGAACGTAAGAGTAGACTAATTTAATTAGAAAACTTCGTACTGCTTAGCTATCGTGAGTTACACGTGTTATTGTAGTAAGTCAACCATAAATGGTAGACATATGCTGGCGTCGGATATCATTATCATTACAAAGTATAAATCTAAGTCGCTAATTCTGTCTGTTTGTATGTTTGGCTGCTAACTCCTCCTTAAATTCGTAACGGATTTAATTGAGGTTTTCTCCATATTTTAGGGTATCTATTCATTTAAATTTGTAAATAAAGAACGTTTAGAAAACGTTTTTTTAAGTTATCAAAAATGCAAGGGTTCGCGAGCAAGTCGGCAAAATTACACCATTGCGAAGCGTGGGCGGGTCGCTCGTTTTTTATATAATTTAAAGGAGAATATTTCCGCCGTACAGGGTTTCTGTGTAACTTTAACCATTTGATGTGCAACGCGACGGAAGCTTAAAAAATGTAGTAACTTCTCCCGTTTTCCCAACATTTCCCTTCACAGCTCTGCTCCTATTGAATATAGCATTAGTATCGATCCCTAATCACCCTCTGATAATTATTTTATAAATATATTTTATGTACAGAAATGACAGATTTATTATAAGTATAGATATAAATGAATTAATAACAAATACGATTTTCATAGTTATACCGGGTGTCCAGGAAACCATAGATAAACTCTGAAGGGCTGATAGTAGAACTAAAGGCAAGTCTAAAAAATAATTGATAAAAAGTTTAACCCTTACACTGCTAGAAATATGGCGCTTTAAAAAAATACTTCATATTTTTTTGACTGTGTTCATATTTTTACTCGTAACGAGGTCAAATCACTTAATACCATCATTATTTCTGTGCTAAAATAATTAATATTAACCGCATCAGTGAATAACTACCAAATAAAATAGCTAACTAAAGTATTTTTTTTCAAAAAATAATGTTAAACTTTTGATTTGTGTAAAATTTCTAAAGAAATATTTTTGATGTGGAACTTTGAACAGCTCTGGTGTAAAAAAAAAATATGAAAGCAACAGTGGCCAATGATTTCAAAATATTCCTGGTTTAATAACGTTTTTAAAAAGATGTAATATGTCGTTATTGTAATGAAAAAATATTGAACTAATGGTATTAGTGTGTAAAATGGGATAATTATTTAGTTCTAGCAAAATTAAAAAAATACAATAAAACAAAAAAAAAGATTTTTAGTTGATATTAATTGCAAACATATTGGAATAATTTAAAGCAACTGTTCAAATTGTCTGTCCCCATCCTGATGCAGGCCCTACATCTACGAATAAAGGATCTTCAAAGAAATCAACTTAACAGGAGAAAGTGATCCAAATTTTCTTCAAAATGACTTGCCCAATTTATTGATAGACGTGCCCGAAGAGCTTCGCGACACATATTGGCTTCAAAATGAAGGCTGTCTAGCACACTATGCTGTTGCATTATGTGCATACCTACTTGACGAAACCTACCCTAACAGGTAGGTAGGCCAGCTTAACCTAAACGTTTTGGACTTTTTTACTGGGGGTATTTTAAGGAAGAGTTTTACCGGCAACCAGTAACTTCATTAGAAGATCTACGAGCTCGTGTTCAGGCCGCTGCAATCAATGATCGACGAAACGCGCGATTTTTTTTTAAGGTCCTTTATTCGTAAATGTAGGGCCTGCATCAGGATGGGGATAAACAATTTGAACAGTTGCTCTCAATTATTCCAATAGGTTTGCAATTTATATCAGTTTAAAATCATATTTCTTTAGTTTTATTGTACTTTTTTAATTTTGCTAGAACTAAATAATTATCCCATTTTACACACTAATACCAGTAGCTCAATATTTTTTCATTACAATAACGACATATTACATCTTTTTAAAAACGTTATTAAACCAGGAATATTTTGAAATCATTGGCCACTGTTGCTTTCATATTATTTTTTTACACCAGAGCTGTTCAAAGTTCCACATCAAAAATATTTCTTTAGAAATTTTACACAAATCAAAAGTTTAACATTATTTTTTGAGAAAAATACTTTAGTTAGCTATTTTATTTGGTAGTTATTCACTGATGCGGTTAATATTAATTATTTTAGCACAGAAATAATGATGGTAATAAGTAATTTGACCTCGTTACGAGTAAAAATATGAACACAGTCAAAAAAATATGAAGTTTTTTTTAAAGCGCCATATTTCTAGCAGTGTAAGGGTTATACTTTTTATCAATTATTTTTTAGGCTTGCCTTTAGTTCTACTATCAGCCCTTCAGAGCTTATCCATTGTTTCCTGGACACCCGGTATAATAGCTATTGGTAATAGTTTAGTAATGTTATGTATGCTATTAATATATTATTTTTTTGTATACAGGTGCGCAGTTCGTTACATCTTCGCGCGGAGCTCGCTCCATCATATTGGGAGGTTTTAAATTCTTGAAACACAGACTAATTGGTGCAAAAACAAGCTGGTACTGTGGCACTCATCGTCTTAAAAAATGTACTGCAATGATACACACTTATAAAGATGAAATCATCAAATGCAAGAACGAACACAATCATCCGCCGGTGTTTTAGTAAATAGTTGAGGGCTATTCATGCGATGTTTGCAGTAAAAGGAATAAAGGAGACTTAATACCTACGAATAATTTGTTTGTGTATGTTGAGATTTATTTTGCTGATTGTATGCTGATTTGATAAATAAATAGATGGTAATGCATTTTTGAATTAAATTTGTTGCTGGTATTTTCTTTGCATTGCACTTTTGCATGTTTATTTGAAGATTTTTGAGCGGCTTTTATTTCGAGTAACTGACATAGTTTCGTGTAACTGAAGCATTACCTACTTATTTTACTTAATAATGAAATAAGTAATAAACGTATTTCAATGTTACTAAATACCTACATTTTTCGTGAGTCATTTGTTGATATATGTATCTAAAAATAAGCGTCAAGATTCTAGTCCTATGTAGCCAAAACGGTATTTTATTGTTTTTCTTATACGAAGAAAGTAACCTTGCTGCTGCTGAAAAACAATTAAAAACATTGATCTCTGCCTTTTCGCTGAGAATTGTTTGGCAGATTAACTCACTTGTTAACTCACGTTTTGCAGAATTTTATTCGGCGAATTACCATTTTTAAACTTATCACATAATGCCTTTCATAACGACACATTTCAAAAAGTCAACTTAATAGTAGCGATTTTTTTAGTTAGAGTAATATTTTTTTTAATAATTATTTTTCAAACGTAGCACATATTCCAATGCCCTGTGAAGTGAAACAAAAGCGATTTGGTTCTTGCACTGCTCGCCGCTGCCGCGCCCCGCTCGGTTCGCTCGCTCAGCTCGTACATTGTTGGTAACGTAGTTTTAACTTAACCTAACCGATTCCTTTTGATATTACTTCAAAAAAAAATAGTAGTATAATGTATCATAGTATAAATGTACGAAAAGGGAACTGTTAGACAGACGAAACATTATTCAACAAAAAAGTTGTCTGGCCTAGTAAAGTATTTGACAAATTTTAATCGGCTTAACAATAATTCTACCAAACAACTTTTTGCACAATGCCAGATTCCAAAAACCATATGGTTTCAACTTACCTTGTAGTAATTGTTCCATTAGTATTATATATTAACTTTAACAGCTTATGTATTACCTTTCTTTTCAGGTGCACAATTTGTGACAACTACGCGCGGAGCTCGCACCATCTTCTTGGGAGGTTATAAATTCTTGAAACACAGACAAGTAGGTCCAAAAAAACGCTGGCAATGCGGCACTCATCATCTTAATAAATGTACTGCAATGATACAAACTTACGAAGATGAAATCGTCAAATGCAAGAACAAACATAATCATCCACCGGTGTACCAGTAAATAGAAATGGAATCTTTTAGTTATTTGATTTACAAGCTATTAAGAGCGCTATGTTTGCAGTAATAACATAAAGAAGACTTAATATGAATGAATATGTTTATGTTGTGTTTAACTTCTTCTTTGTTACAATAACAAAGATAAGAAAAAATTAAATGGAAAACCCTAGCCATGCAGTTTATTTTATTAAGATTATTAGTTTTGGACTTAATTGACAAGATTCAGGCAACGAATACCTACAGTTTTCCCATGTTATTTAGTCTACACCCCGCGACTCCGTTCGCGTGGAAGTTGGTTTCCTGTGGGAATGAGAAGTTTACCCAATATAACTTTCGTGTTTCTTTACCGATTTCCATGTTTTTTTTAAGGAATAGTTAGGAATGTTAACTTTTTAATTAAGGATGACTATGAGTGTTATGAACGTAAGAGTAGACAAATATAATTAGAAAACTTCGTACTGCTTAGCTATCGTGAGTTACACGTGTTATTGTAAGTCAACCATAAATGGTAGACATATGCTGTCGTCGGATATCATTATCATCATTACATAGTATAAATCTAAGTCGCTAATTCTGTCTGTTTGTATGTTTGGCTGCTAACTCCTCCTTAAGTTCGTAACGGATTTAAATGCGGTTTTCTCCATATTTTAGGGTATCTATTCATTAAAATTTGTAAATAAAGAACGTTTAGAAAAAGTTTTTTTAAGTTATCAAAAATGCAAGGGTTCGCGAGCAAGTCGGCAAAATTACACCATTGCGAAACGTGGGCGGGTCGCTCGTTTTTTATATAATTTTAAGGAGAATATTTCCGTCATACAGGGTTTCTGTGTAACTTTAACCATTTGATGTGAAACGCGACGGAAGCTTAAAAAATGTAGTAACTTCTCCCGTTTTCCCAACATTTCCCTTCACTGCTCTGCTCCTATTGATTATAGCATTAGTATCGATCCCTAATCACCCTCTGATAATTATTTTATAAATATATTTTATGTACAGAAATGACAGATTTATTATAAGTATATAAATGAATTAATAACAAATACGATTTTCATAGTTATATAATAGCTATTGTTAATAGTTTAGTAATGTTATATATGCTATTACCTAATATATTATTTTTTTGTATACAGGTGCGCAGTTCGTTACATCTTCGCGCGGAGCTCGCTCCATCATATTGGGAGGTTATAAATTCTTGAAACACCGACAAATAGGTCCAAAAATACGCTGTCAATGCGGCACTCATCAACTAAATAAATGTACTGCATTAATACACACGTACGAAGATGAAATCATCAAATGCAAGAACGAACATAATCATCCGCCGGTGTGTTAGTAAATAAAATGTTGTCTGTAGTTTTAAAAGTAAGGGGCTATTCGCGATGTGTGCAGTAAAAAAATGAAGAAGACTCGATATGAATAATTTGTTTATTTAAACTAGACGAAGTATAATTATTAAACATATTTTATTACTACTAAAAAATTGCACTTTTTATCAATTCATATACATATAAAGTCAAGATTCTCTTTCCATGTATCCAAATCAGCACTTTGCTATTTTTCTAAAACGAAGTAAGCATTGCAATAACATATTATTCTTCTACTTTAATACTTAAACTAGCTTTAACTTACTGTATTTCTTTGCTCTTCAGGTGCACAATTTGTGACATCTTCGCGCGGAGCGCGCATCATCATATTGGGTGGTTATAAATTCTTGAAACACAGACAAATTGGTGCAAAAACAAGCTGGTACTGTGGCACTCATCGATTTTATAAATGTACTGCCATAATACACACATATGAAGATGAAATCATCAAATGCAAGAACGAACACAATCATCCGCCGGTGTGTTAGTAAATAGTTGAGGGCTATTCATGCGATGTTTGCAGTAAAAGGAATAAAGGAGACTCAATACAAACAAATTGTTTGTGTATGCTGTGATTGATTTTTGCTGATTTAATAAATAAATAGAAGGTTATGCATTTTTGAAATTAACTTGTTTGCTGGTATTTTCTTTTTATTACACTTTTATTGTATTTCATCGTATTGTATATTTCGTTTCACTGCCATTTTTTCGTGTAATATTACTTATTTTACTTAATAATTAAATAAAAAATAAACGTACTTCTTTACTACTGAATACTTTTTTCGTTTGTTATGTACCTATTGATACTCATCAATATTAACGTCAAGATTCTAATGTTATGTATCTACATCAATATTTTGTTGTTTTTCTTTTACGAGAAAGCTGTTTAGCAGATTATCTCCTGCCAACTTACGCCGCCGGAGCCCAATATTGAATCCTTAATCCGTGAGTTGGGACGATCTGAGATCGCACACGATCTGCGGATTGTTCTCCAACCTGCGTCCCATTAACAATGATTATGCAATCGATGTCAGTGGCGCAAAAAGATCGTCAATCGATCTCTTCATTGTAAATAAAAAGTTAGTTTTACTAATATTAAGAATTAGCCTAATTTTTTACTATTAACTTGTCTGATAATAGTTTAACATACTAAAAAACATACATCTTACGTATTTAAATTTTAAAAGTTTTAGAGCCTTGTACTTTGCTATGGTGACTGTTTTTGTTTTACATGGACTGACATAAAAAGTCAAACAAAAGATCGAACTGCCCAATTCCGGGGTTCGCAAAAATGGATTCAAATGGTGTTCAATGGATGTGTCAAAATCTATAGATCGGTTATTTGGATGATGGTTGGCACCATTTTCATACAAATATGCCAGAAAAAAGATCGCTTGCCTCCCATGGGTCGATTGCGTCTTTGGATTGGTTCCACAATCTGGAGATCGTTTATTGAAACAGTTTTGAGAAAATTTGGATCCGATTGCCAATCTTAAATGCCAAAAAATGGATTGAGATCGTATATTGGGAATGGGTGTTAACGGTTCACCGATTTTTAACTTTGACAACAAACTATTTTCAAATTTTTGTATGGCAACGTTTCATTTGGTAGAATTAATTATACCTATGTTAATTTTAACTTACGTATTTCCTTTCTTTTCAGGAGCACAGTTTGTGACATCTTCGCGCGGAGCTCGCTCCATCATATTGAGAGGTTATAAATTCCTGAAACACAGACAAATTGGTGCCAAAACACGCTGGCACTGTGGTACACATAAATCAAATAGATGTACTGCAATAATACACACATATGAAGATGAAATCATCAAATGCAAGAACGAACACAATCATCCGCCGGTGTGTTAGTAAATATGAAATAACCGGCTTTCCTCCCTGTGGAAATTTCTTGAAGCCCTTTTTAGTGCTCACATCATAAAAGGTACTCCTGTACCAAATTTCATGGCCTGAACTTGAATAGTTTATGCTCGGCGATTGTGTATTAATAATCAGTCAGTCAGGACTTTTTATTTTATAAGTATAGATATGTAACAATAGAATTGTAGATTATAGTTTTTAAATTTTTTGTGTATTTAGCCCGCGATTTTTGCAATAAATAAAGTAAAAAAACTTGATATGAATCTGTTTATTTTGTGATATACTTATTTTTTATTCGAAGCTTCATATTTTACAATAGGTACCAAACTTACATCTAAAATCTATGGTTTTAGGTATGTTATACGAGCGACCCGCCCACGCTTCGCAATTACATTTTGCCGACTTGCTCGCGAACCCTTGCATTTTTGCTAACTTAAAGAAACTTTTTCTAAACGTTCTTTACTCACAAATTTAAATGAATAAATACCCTGAAATATGGAGAAAACGGCATTCAAATCCGTTCTTCGGCATCTAAAGTACGTAGACTTTAGGAGGAGTTAGCGGCCAAACATACTTAGGCCTAATTGCAGGGAACGTTTTAACCTCGGGTTAGCTAACTCAGGTTTAAATGGCGCCACCATCGATTGCAACTACTTCTTATTACAATCGATGGTGGCGCCATTTAAACCTGAGTTAGACAGCCCGAGGTTAAAACGTTCCCTGCAATTGGACCTTAGACAGACAGAATTAGCGACTTGGATTTATACTACGTAATAATAATGATAATGATTTTCCATTGTGTGTTTGTTAATCAATATACGAAGATAAGGCCAAGTTCGAGTGTAAATTTCAAGTTATGTGGCTTATTACCTGCTACTTTATATGAAAATCCATAGGTGTTTTTACATACCTAATTCATGCAACGAGGACTATTTTCTCATGTTGTCTCTGTTAATGAAATGTAAATTATTTAGATTAGCTTACATTTTTATGCCTCAGCAGTACTATCATTACATAGCATAAATCCAAGTCGCTATTTGTGTCTGTTTGTATGTTTGGCTGCTAACTCCTCCTAAACCACACAACAGATTTTAATGCGGTTTTCGCCATCTTTTAGGGAATTTATTCATTTAAATTTGTAAATAAGGAACAATAAGAAAAAGTAAAGCAAAAATGCTAGAGTTCGCGAGCAAGTCGGCAAAATTACACCATTGCGAAGCGTGGGCGGGTCGCTCGTTTTCTATAAATATACAATTATTTGTATGTAGGTGCGCAGTTCGTGACTTCTTCCCGCGGAGCTCAAGCCATCATGTTAGGAGGGTACAAGTTTCTAAAACAAACCAACAAAGGACGCAAATGTCGCTGGTACTGCGGCACTCACCAGAAGAAGAAGTGTCTGGCGGCGATACACACTTACGAGAATGAAATCATCAAATGTTACAACCAGCATAATCACCCGCCGTTGTATTCGGAAAGTAACGAATGAGTAACCAGCAATGGCCCCGATTCTCAAAACACTCTCTAAAACTTAATTAAAAATATCGCTGTCACTTTCTCAAGCTTCGTATTAGAAAAAGACAGGTACTTACGGTAAGTTGCAAAAGTGCATACAGGTTTGACAAAAATTATCGCATCCAGTGGTCGCTTCACACACACACTGACATAAATAAACTACTATTTTACTACTACTTCTTAATATCAACCTTAACGCGACAGTTTTAAAGCTCAATGTATTTTTATAAACTATTGTGGTAGTTAAAACATTTTCTTAAATACGATGATGTTTTTTCGGATCTACCTAAACTCTAACCGACAACATTGATACTACTTAATTGTTAGGAATAATTCTCAGCCTTATTCTGAGAGTCTTAAGGTTCAGGTTCAGTTTCATTTATTTTGCTTTTATAGTCGTAAAGAAAGAAATACTAACAAACTTAATGAGGGTAAATAAATATAAAAGGTTAGGTAGAAAAAAAAGATAAAAAACAGTAGATAGTTTATTATAAAATAATTAGCTTATTTTACACTTGTTTACAAATATATTTAGGTATTGATTGATACTTAACTAAAACTGTAGATTAAAAAAAAAAAATACAGTCTATATTTCAAACTTCCAACAACAAATATTAATGTAGTTTTACACTTGATTTACTTTTAAGGTTAGTTGTAGCTTAAGTACTCGTTTTCGTAACGAAAAGAAAATTGAAGCTAGCCAACCATAAAAGATGACATTATTATTGAAAAATGTATTACTTACAAACTTATATTTAATAACTACTTTAATGAAATACTATTGGTATTTAATATACCCCTGTTTTCAATAACCACAAGCTAACGCGCACCGTCACATTGATTGAACTATATTCAAACAAATCACAGTTCCACTTCATTTTTCCACACTTCCATACACTTTACACTTCGATTGGTAGCCAATGCCTCTGTAGCTCTTTCATTCCACATATCCCATCTCTGCACCATCAATCCCCATATATTTAGGTTATGTCGGGGTTTTGAACTATTGCAAACCCACCGTTTTACCGTTATCTACTGAAAAAAAAACAAAATAGGTATAAATATAACAAACCACATATTAAAATAGATAATTATGTAACACACGCTAAATTTATTATAATGATACCCAATCAAGGCAAAATAATGGATAAAAAAACACTTTTTTCATACTTACAGTAAATCTAGTCTCGTTATAATATTATGATATATTGCATCATATATTATGCATTTCGACAATACACATCCTGTCTTGCATACTAATAGATATTAGCTTGCATATTATAGAACTTAGAAATCAACTTTATCAAACACAACACTGGCACCCTCGCTAGCGAACCAACAACGACAAAGCATTTAGCAAACAATTCAATCATTGTATGATTTTGGTTATTTTTTGTTTTACCCTCAAATTGTGACGTCTCTAAAAAATGTTCAACTTGTTTTTTAATTTTACTCGCAATACGACTAATATTTTGTCAATGTGTTTAGGCTTAAGTCTTTTACGTTAAGGTTGAACATAATTTGTAACATTTAATGTCAATGTGTGTGTAGTTTGTACGCAAGCAGTTATAGACCTTACGGTTGGTATGGACTTTTGCAACTGACCGTACATTGGTCTCACTAAATTTAGTCCACATCATTGTAAAATTGAATGAAATGCGCTGAGGACTAGCCTAAAATTGCCTTCGCCTTGTCATATTGAACGTAAATTTTAGTTTGACAGGACTAAAATGATTACCTGTCTCTGTCTTATACTATTGAACAGTAAGTGACAGCGATAGTTTTAGTTTAGTTTAGAGAGTGTAGTCAGAATCGGGGCCAATGTAGTTATTGAGAAATTACTTTAGTATTTACGTAAACTTATTTTTTCTAAGAATTAGTTTTAGTTGATAAAATAATTAAATTGAAAGAAACTAAATGGAAAACTTTATTATTTACTTAACAAGTAATAATTATTTTTATTCTTTTGATAAATAATATGAATATGTAAAAGAAAAACTTTTATTATTAAAAATAAACAAGTACATTTAAGTTTTATTTTTATTTAGTCAAGGCTACAAAATATAAATTTTGGAAAATAACGAAAACGCTTCCCATTTGTATGAGGGGTAATAAGGAATACAAAAACTCAATTTTGTAACTGTATAATTTGTCGCCTGAAACTATCTCTCTTACGCATCACCGCTTAGCAGAACTTGAAAGCACGATTTCTTTAAAAAGTTGGTAATTCAGTTTCCTCTTAATTTTATTTTCCTTGTTTCCAGGTGCGCAGTTCGTGACTTCTTCTCAAGGTTTCCTCTCCATCCTGTATCCTCCATACTTCCAATAGAAAGACTAAGAAGTTCGCAGACTTCATAGAAGAATACTTGACAAGGAACAACTTTATGGACTAGTAGAAAACTCTTAAAACTACTATACAGTGATCGAGAAAATTCGAGATTCTTGCTTCTTGATTATTTTTAGTCTTTTTTATTTATTTACAAAACTTCATGTCATCAATCACTTAATTTAGCTACAACAAGCATAATCATCCGCCGGCGTATTCGGAAAGTAACGAATGAGTAACCAGCAATGTAGTTAATGAGAAATTACTTTAGTATTTTAATTAAACTTATTTTTTCTAAGAATTAGTTTTAGTTGATAGAATAATTAAATTGATAGAAACTAAATGGAAAACTTTATTGTTAGCTTAACAAGTAATTATAATTTTTTAGTTATTTCTTTTTTTGATAAATAAAATCAATATGTAACAGAAGAACTTTTGTTACTAAAAATAAACAAGTATTTTTAAGTTTTATTTTAATTTATATATAAGTAGTCGAATTAGAAGCTGAAAATATAAATTTTGAAATATAACAAAAAGCATCACGTTCATTTAATGTTAATAATTAACATTTTAATGAATTTTGTATTAAAATTGGTTCCCATTTGTATGAGGGGAATAGGGAATACAAAAATTCGATTTTGTAACTGTATATACTTGGTCCCGCCTGAAACTATATCTCTTATAGGGATGTTACGGATATGGAATTTCGGTTTCGGATACGAATATTATTATTTTTTTATATCGGTTTCGGTTTCGGATACGGATATGAAATTATTTCGGATTATCCGGTAGTTTCGGATAGTTTCGGTTACGGATATTAGATCAAAAGTAATACAAAAAATATAGATGATAAAATGGTTTTATTTATATAGAGGAGGACGATGGGTGAGAACGACGACGTCATAAACACCGCTACATTGCGCTCAGAGAGAGAACCAACACTTTGGTCACAGTTCTGTAAGCGGTTTACGGAACGCAGCCAAAAACAACTTGTCATAACGTGTTTCATTTAGATTTTTAGATTCCGCCACTATCCAAAATTATCCGAAACATTTATTTCGGTTTCGGTTACGGATACGGATATTTTTTTTATTTTGGATATCCGGTAGTTTCGGTTACGGATATGGATATCCTTAACATCCCTAATCTCTTACGCATTACCGCTTAGCAAAGCACGATTTCTTTAAAAAGTTGGTAATTCAGTTTCCTCTTAATTTTATTTTCCTTGTTTCCAGGTGCGCAGTTCGTGTCTTCTTCCCGCGGTGCCCTCTCCATCCTGTTAGGGGGGTACAAGTTCCTCAAACATAGGAATATCGGACCAAGATGTCGCTGGTACTGCGGCACTCACTACGTAAAGAAATGCAAAGCAGTAATCTACACATACGATAATGAAATCTTCTGATGCAACAACGACCATAATCATCCGCCTCCGATGATACAAGAAGGCTACAAGTCTCGTGTGAGCTATTGTTTTTGATAAATCAATGGCATTTATAAACAGTTTGTAAGGGTTACAATCGCTCTTGTGTCAAGATATTTGTTTTTAAATAAAACATACAAAATAAATAAATACTTTTAAAATAAAATTACATTAATACGTTGTCTCATGTAAAATAAATGAATAACACAAAAAATATACATTTTATTGTCTGGCTAAAACGTTATAATATATGATCAAACGAACTTACAAAAGTGAAGTTCGATCGATATTATATGAGTACGTTTCATTCGAAGATATAACATCACGGTAGTCATTTTTATCCTACTGGCAACTTCGCACTATTTAAGAGTTAAATCATTCAGTTCATTTGTTCCCTTCATTCACTCATTCCATTCCGTTTTCTGTAGACCGTTGGATATTCATTACTTTTAGAGTCTTTTCAAAATTTTTTTACTAGGGTATTGGGTGGGTGGGAATTTATATCTTCGAATGAAACGTACTCATATAATATCGATCGAACTTCACTTTTGTAAGTTCGTTTGATCATATATTATATTTCGTCGTTTCATTCTTCAGATATAACATCACGGTAGATGTTCAGAGACGAAAATTTTGATAATTTGAAAGAAAACTATTCTTATTGAAATAAAGTAACAGTTTAATTATATTGAATAACATAGAAAAGAAATTTTAAACAAAGGATTAACAAAAAAATTATATAATTTCATTTGTCTCTAACACTGACCTAGCAAATCTACCATGATCTACGACTTGGCGTTGATAGAATTTTGCGAAGGTTTGTGAGGTACTGGTCCATCCAGCTGCCTTTCTAATAACTTCAAGAGAGAGTCCAGACGAGGAAGCGGCTGACGTAGCGGCGTGTCGTGTACTGTGGGCACTGTACGTCGTCACATTCACCCCGCTTGCACTTAAAACCTGTTTAATCCATCTACTGATGGTTTGGGCAGTTGCGGGTTTGTGTGGCCGCTTAAAAGTCAATATGAGGTTATTGATTCCTTCGGATCTTAAATTTCTTGTCATAAATATATAGTCTTGTAGAGCAGTTGCAGGGCAGATTGCCTCATTTTCACTGAAGAAAGGTAAATTTAATACAGGCTGCTCACGTCCAACAGCCGATGTTTTAATCACGTCTGATATACCGATCTGGATTCCGGCCGAACTAACTATGACGTTATCTAATTTTATGAGGGAGAGCGTTTGTGCTCTATGCGCTGTTGATAGCGCTAGGAGAACGACTAGCTTCTTAGTTATTTTCTCTATGGACAAATCTCTATTTGGTATCCAATCTGCGACACAATTAAAGACTAGCTGTGGATCCCATGTGCTAGTATATTTTGGGCTTGCAGGTCTTAATTTATATACGCCTCTTAGTAGTCTTTTAATCTTATCATTTGAAGTTTCCTGAGAACCTAAGAGTAAGGTAAGAGCAGAGCGGTGGGAATTGAGGGTACCGTAAGTGGCACCTTTGTTAAAGAGTTCTGTTAGGAATAGCATAACATCAGAAGTTAATCCATTAAAAGGGTTAAGGTTCTTTGTTGAACAGAATTGCCACCATAATTTGTAAGTGCAATTGTACTGGGATAACGTATTTTTAGATATGGAAGCCATCATCAAATCTAATGCGGGTGATGGTGTTCCTTTGGATTCAAAGGCTGACCTGAGAGCACTGCTGCAGCCAGGGTAATCCGTTTCATTTGCTGAGTCCTGTAATAGGATCGAGAAAAACTAGGGTTAAGAGAGATGTAGAGCATGTCCGACTGACGAATTTTATTCAGAAGAGGAAACCAAGGTTGAGATGGCCAAATGGGGAATATAACTATGCCTACTGCTTCATCTTTAATTATTTTCTGAATACATTTTAAAATAATGCTGAACGGTGGAAAAGCGTAAAAGAATCCTACATGTTTCCAGTTTAAAGTAAACGCATCTACAGTAACAGCATCGGGATCCGGTTTCCATGATACGTAAGTTGAACATTTGGCATTGGTGCGACAAGCAAAAAGATCTATTACCGGTGAACCAAATATTTTAGTGATTTTCTTGTAATCTGTGTCATTAAGATTCCATTCAATATCAGGATTGATTCTCCTAGATTCTTGGTCAGCCTCTAAATTTTCTTTGGTGTTTATATACGAAGCAAAAATAAAGATCTTTCGTTCTTCACACCATTGCCAAATTGATCTTGTAAGATTGGTCAAATGTGGAAACTGTATCCCTCCCATCCTATTTATATAGCTAATAGCTGTTGTATTGTCGACTCGTAATAAAATGTGACAGTTATTATACTTTGTATCGCTGGCAAAGCATTTTAAACCAAGGAAAACAGCCATTAACTCCAAATAATTAATATGAGAGCCGCGTTCGCTCTCTTTCCATCCACCGTTTACTCGTGTATTATTACAGAACGCTCCCCATCCTGTCTTACTAGCATCGGTAAAAATTTCTAAAGTAAAATATGGACATTGAAGAGAGTTAGATGAACTTTTGATATTATCCGCCCACCAGGCTAAATCAGGTAAGATTGAGGAAGGTGGCTCAAATTTATGGTCGTATGAATTAAATTTTTTGAGAACTAAATATTTTTGTCTCTCTAGTTCTTTCGTGTAAAGCCAACCATATTTTATAGCTGGGCAAGCAGCAGTTAATGAACCTAATAAACGGGAAAAATCGCGAATAGTACAACGAGGTAATAGCGAATATTTTCTTACCAATTGCAATATTTTGTCGCTCTTTTCAAACGGTAGTGAAATTGTCATATCAATGGAATTATATATAAATCCTAGAAATTTACAAGTTTGTTGTGGTTGTATATTACTTTTTTCAAAGTTAACTATAAAACCTAAGCACTCCAGCAACCGAAGAGTTACAGTTACATTCTCATAACATTCATCAAAGGTATCTCCAAGGCAGAGCAAATCATCGAGGTATATTACGGATTTAAAGCCCCGAGATCTTAAATAACCTATTACTTCTTTCATGATTTTTGTGAAAGTTCGCGGGGCAGTGGATAAACCGTAAGGTAAAGAATTAAATTCATAAGTCTCGATTCGTGACCTATTGTCTTTAAATTGAAATCTTAAATATTTATGATCAGATTTAGCTACAGGCACTAATAAGTATGATTCTTTTAGATCTACAGTTGCCATATACCCATTTTTAGGTATCATTTTTGACGCAGTTCGATGGTCTTCCATTTTAAAATGATTATTTGTTATAAATTTATTTAATTGCCTAAGATTAAGTATGAATCTAAAGCCACCGTTTGATTTAGATGTTAGAAAGATACTTGATATAAATTGATCTTTTACTGGTTTACATTTTGTTACTGCACCTAGGCTTAACAAGTTTTTAATAGCCCCTTGCATAACCTTAGTTTCCTGAACTGACAAAGTGTTGCTCGGGAGAGTGGTTTGAACTACTTTGCGTGCAAAAGGTATTTTATACCCATCACGGATCCATTTCAAAATAATTGGATTGTTTGTAATACTGAGCCAACAGTTATAATAAAATCGTAATCTCCCAGCATGTACCTTAGTTATTGCCTTGTAAGGGCACGCTTGTTCGGGACCGCTGTCGTCCGTGTTAAAGACGCAGGTGGCTGTGGTGGAGGCTGACGTCGGTACGGCTGCGTTGTCGGTGTCCTGTAAGACGAGGTCCGCCCCCCCCTTCTCGATGACGTGAAGCGAGAGGGCCCTGACCAGTTTCCCTGGTTCTGTGTACGAGCGCCTGTCGATAAATTGGATGTTGGTGTAGACTTTGGAATTGGAGGTTTTTTAATTTGAAGAACCTGCTTTTCGATCGCCTTGGAGGCTTTAATTTTGTCTGGTAAATTGCTTCCAAATAGAGTTTCATCTCTGTCTTGTTCTTGGATTAAAGTAAGAAATGATTTGTCCAATCCGGGTGTAATAAGCTTTGCTCGTACTTGTGTCTCGGTAAAATGAAGATCAGAAAGAATTCTGCAACTATCTGATAATATTTTAACCGCTTGCACTTTTTCATCGCTGGTAAGTAATAACGACATTGCTTTGTTCATGGCCGCAATTCCTAAACCAAGTTGGTCTTGTTTAACTTGAAGTTTTTTATCTCGGTTACGTACGTGATCTGTGACAGCGGCTGAAATTTCAGCGTTTAGTGTAGGAGATTTAAGCAGTTTGCAGTTGTTAGGGATTGTATATTCCTTCATAAGTTTTTCTTTTATGTCACTTTGCATACCTTTTTTAAGGATAGGTAGCCAACGTTGTGCTAGTTTTTCGTGTATATCCGGCCCATATACAGGAGCGTCGACGGTAGTATCACCTAGCGCTTGTAACAGCTCTGGGTCTATTTCCGGCCCTACTTCATTGTTTAGTTGTGGTAAACTATCGTTGGCTATCGTATCTTGAGTCGTCAGGACATCAGGCAATAATCTGTCATCATAATGGTGTTCCTCAACTTTGTTTGTTCCGTTATCTAAACGAAAAAAAATTAAAATTATTTTTTATTTTTATTTTTGAGGGTAGGTAGTAAAAAAAAAATATTCATATAAGCTCTTAAAAACGAATTGTGTTACATTTTAACGATCCGTTTTTATTATTATAAGCCAAAAAAAGGGGGATTTGCAGCCATTGATTGCTTGTCTTATTTAGTTTTTGAACCTTCGTGTTGACCCTCAGTCGAACCTCCAGGTTATTAAATAAGCATCTTGCAAACCCATCGTGATAACCCGCAGTTAATCCTCCAGGGATGCTTACAGATACTGAATGCAAACTTTGCAAGAGTTTTAGACTCACTTTCACCATTTCACTTATAGGTTAAGAAAAAAAAAGACTTACCCTGGTTTTCATCGGAATCAGATGATGAGTAAACTATTAATCGTTGACGATTTTTAGAGGCTTTACGCTTCTTTAACTTTTTAATTTTTTCATTATAATAGTGAATTTTTTCTTCTGCACTACGTTTTGGCATTTTTAAATTATTATTTTAAGGGAACGTGTGCTCGTTGCCGCGCAAGAAAAAATAATGAATATCCAACGGTCTACAGAAAACGGAATGGAATGAGTGAATGAAGGGAACAAATGAACTGAATGATTTAACTCTTAAATAGTGCGAAGTTGCCAGTAGGATAAAAATGACTACCGTGATGTTATATCTGAAGAATGAAACGACGAAATATAATTAAGTGTACCCATTGCCTAGGCGTTCTATTGAATGACAGCAGATATTTTTTGATATTTCTTAGATTATTTAAATTAAAAAAAAAAATCATTTAAAAGTTTCCTCCCTATAGCATAGATTACCTAAAGTGATTATTCAAAAGAAATAAGCCGGCAAGCGCAGGTAACAATTTTGTTAAGTGAGTTCTGTGTTCGACGGTGGTATTTCACCGCTCGAGTCAGCCTAGTAATGAATGCAGTCGATGACTATAGCAAATTTTTTGTGTAGTAACTTGTAATTCCTCCACATCCAGGTGCGTACTTCGTGACTTCTAAACGCGGAGCTCGCTCGATCATGATCGGAGGCTACACATTTTGTAAACAGAGCACAAACGCGTTCAAAAGTCGATGGCACTGCGCAACTCACCACAAGAAGAAGTGTCATGCCAGTGTATACACATACGAAGACGAAATCATCAAATGCAATAATAATCATAATCATCCGCCGCCCTCTTTATAAGAATAATACCTACACTATTTTTTTCGGCATTTAAGGTTTTGGTCACCTTCCTTCATTTATAAAGTGATTGTGTTTAAGATATAAGTTATGTGGAGTCAAATAAATTGGTTTCTTAATAAAAAAGTAAAATCTGTTTTTATAAAAGTCTTCGATACCGATTCGATTAAGTTAGGTATATCAAATTTGTCTTATCTGCTTGGACGGTATTAATATTTGCTTTAGTTTTTGTTATCAACTCAAATAATTTGTGAGAAATAAAGAATAATTATGCCTTGTTATAATTTGTAAATTGGCTGGCAAAGCCTCGGACTATTTACCCGTCGGCGAATGAAATTTAATCTTTGTAATAAAATATTATACCTAATTCAACTGGGATTTTAATTGCTAAAAACACCATCTCAAACATGCAACAATTTCTTAAAATATAATTTATTTAAATCGGTCAAGTCGTTTTGGTGTCCATCGAAGTCAAACAACGTGACACGAAATTAATATTGGTATATTAAGATGATGTCAATTCACGTGAAACGTACGCAGAGATTCCACAATGACATGTACCTAATCGCTGTGAAAGTTGGTTAGTAGAATCGGTGGCCTCAGGGGGCCGGTTCGTTTTAATATTTTTTACATAAATGTCTATTTTATGTCTATTTTACCTACTGTATTTCCTTCTTGACACCCACTATAATTTATTGTCCAGGTGCTCAGTTTGTTACTACTGCTCGAGGGGTTCGTGCAATCATATTGGAAGGCTACAAGTTCCATAAACAGAGATCTAACCGGCTAAGATGTCGCTGGCACTGCGCAACTCATAGACATAAGAAGTGTCTGGCCAGTATACACACGTACGAAAATGAAATCATCAAATGTAACAATCAGCATAATCATTCGCCTGTCTTTTTGTAATAAAAGAATTTGTAACTCTAATGCCCGTTTTCACCAACGTTACTTACACTCACAGCGTCACTCACAATATTTGTAAAGAAATAGGATATGTAAAGACAACAATATCAAATAGACCTGATTTAAAAGAAAATACCTCCCCCAATGACAAATGATAAATTTACGTCACTTATATAATCTATATTGTAATTGATTAACACCAAATCCATTGGGGTAACTCTTTACTATTAATACTTGCTTTTTGGATCATTTCTACTTCAGATAAGGTTGTAATGATATTAATAGTTTTATATTGGAAACAAAAGTGAAACATACCACTTAAATGAATTATAATGTAATTAATTAATAAACACATTTTGTTATTTGTGATCCCTACAGGTAGGTAATCCTCATTCGTAAATCGCCGACTTGTGCTAAAAAATTCGACTCTTTTTAGCCAAAATTAAGTTTTAAGATATTTTTGCCGAAATTGGTCGAAGCTCAATCCGAACCGTCGACCACACAAAATATGCAATGACTGACAAAAACATTTAGGCACTGAAATAAATAAGCAAATTAAACAATAAGCAAATATAAATAAGCAAAGCAAAAAATCAGAACACATTTTAAAAATATATTTCTATATTCAGTTATTTTCTTTATCCTATCCAGATGCGAAGTTTGTTTTTTCTCTTGGAGTGCGCTCGATCATATTGGGAGGCTACAAGTTTCATAAACAGAGAACAAATAAGCTGAAGAGTCGATGGCACTGCGCCACTCACCAGAAGAAGAAGTGTCTGGCTGTGTTGTATACATACGAGGATGAAGTCATCAAATGCAATAACCAACATAATCATCCACCGATCTATTAGTATGATTAATATATATGAAAAAACAGTATGTTATTCATTATTATTGTAAACATTTGTTTTATGTAATAACAAATATAACTCTTTGATATAGTTAACATAATCTGTGTGGCTTTAATAACTCATGTTAATTTATTGTTAGTGTTAGTAAACTTAACTGTACCCCAGGAGGGCAGGCTAAATGATATAAACTAAACTTATACTTTTGGAGGTAGATTTCCTATGAATTAATACTCCGTCAGAAGGTAATACTGGAATACCTTCATAATATATAGAATAATAATGATTGGTTTTCCGATTTTCGCAATGATGAACTTCCATTTGAACGGGCGTCGGAGGTTTAGGTCTAGCTGCATTGTCTTCTCTCCATAGGTTGGTATGACGGTGTTATTTGCAGCGTAGAGTTGAAAATCCAGTGGCGTCGGCGTCTGGCCTTTTGCTGGTGGTAGCCCGGAGATGTTAGCGCCAGTGTCGATTAGAAATTGTAGTCCGGTCTTCTTATCTGTTACAAATAGGCGGTAGGAATGTTCTTTGCCGCTGGATTCCGCCGCATCCAGGGTTGGTCTTAGTTTTCCGACTTCTTGTATGTGCAAGGTGATGTGCAGCGTCTTGCGTCGGCACCGTATCGTTGGTGGTAGTAACAGTACGGTGATGGCGACGGGGATCTCTTGCGAGGCTGATCTGATCTGTCGTAGCGGTTGCGGCTTGGTGAACGATAGCGGGACGGAGAGCAGCGACTTCGAATGATAGTTTCCGGATCTCTTCAATCAACAAATGTTTGGCGTCGATGTGAGGCGTAGTAGTACTGCTGACGGCGGCGATTTGTGGGGCTTGAGTTTCCATCATTTTGTCGGCGAGTAGCGCTAGTTCATCGAGGGTGGTTTTGGTTTGAAATGTTTCACTCACGACGAGAACAGAACGTATTTGTGCTGGCAAGTGATTAGTCCACATCAAACGAAGTGTCGAGTCAGGTACTTTGTCGCGTGCAAGGCTTCTCATATGTCGCAGAAGTTGTGATGGTTTCTGGTCGCCGAGTTCAATGTCAGACAGCAGCTTTTGAAATTGCCGGTTGTCTGATTCTTCGTAAACGGTGATAAGTCTCTCCTTCAGTTGTAATGAGTGATGCACAACACTAGTGTGTGTCCCATCTCTAATATAACTAAGCTAGAGAGAAGATGGCGGTCGGTCGTTCTTTAATTGATACTGTGTGCTTTCATTCATATAACTTTAATTAAATAAAGGATTTATAAAATACATGCTTGGCCACTCATTCCAACATATTACATGGCGCTGCGTATTGAAAATTGGATTGAAGAAGTTATTAATTGAGTGTGCAACTTGCAACGAGAATAACAAAATTGGCGTGGTTTGCAACTAACCTCGAAAATGGCGAATGAAAAGGGCGATGAAAAGGAGAAAAAGAAAACTGGCATACAAGGATTAAAACCCCCAGCCGGTATGCAAAAAATGAATGTGGAGGAATATAAAAGATTCAAACAAAGATTTGAAATTTACCGTGTGGCGTCAGGAGCTGTTAGTGAAACCATGGAAGTTCAGGCTGCATTACTACTACATTGTATGGGTGAGGCGTGTCAAGAATTATTCTTAACTTTTGATATGAATCAGAAAGATTCCAAGGATTATAAAAAACTGATCGAGAAGTTTGATGAATATTTTATACCAAAAAAGAATGATAGCGTGAATTCTCTCATGTTTTTCAATAGAAGTCAAAGAGAAGGTGAGACCTTTGATAATTTTTATACAGAAATTAAAAAACTCTGTATAGAATGTGATTTTGGACCAATGCAAGAAAGAATGTTAAGAGACAAGATTGTGACGGGCGTGAGAGATAGTAAAATCAAAGAAAGATTGTTGAGAGAAACGGATTTAAACTTGGACAAAACCATTCAACTGTGTAAAGCTGCAGAACTATCTGAAGAACAAGTTAAGAAAATAGAGACAAGTGAACCATCTACGAGCACAATACATGGATTGAAAAAACATAAAAGAGCAGTATCGGGGAATATAAAATACTATACAGAACAACGGAAAGTATCAGGAAATGTGAAGAAATATACAGATCAAAAGAAATATGAACAAAAACCAGGATTTTCAAGAGCAAATTTAATTGATTGTACAAGATGTGGATTTAAACATGCTTATGCTAGATGCCCAGCTTATGGTAAGAAGTGTGCTAAGTGCAAGAAAGATAATCATTTTGCTAGAAAATGTAGGGCATATTATGTTAAAGCGGTACAAAGAGTAAATAATTCTAGCGACAGTGAAAATTCTTGTGATATGTATGTAATTAACATAAATAATGTAAACTCAGAAAAGAATTGGTATGAAACTGTTTATTTTACAGATTATGAAAAATATTTAAAATTTAAATTAGATTCTGGGGCTCAGTGTAATGTGATATCAGTAAATGATTGTAGCTCATTTGGGATATGTAAATTTGAAAAATCTGATTGTAACTTAACTAACTATAGCAATGAGAAGATAGAAACTTTAGGTAAGATTTCACTTTCAGTTAGAATTGGCAATAACATTCAAAGGGTTGAATTTCAGGTTTGTAAAGGAAAATATATACCCATTTTAGGTTTACCAACTTTGGTTAAGTTCAATTTGATACAAAGAAATAAAAATAGAGTTGATAGTATATGGACAGGACATTCTGAGCTTTTAGAAAAATATAAAGATGTTTTCAAAGGGGTAGGCAATATAAAAGATTATGAATATGATATAAAATTAATTGATGGTTGGCAAGGTAAAATTGAACGTAGTAGACATATTCCATTTAAATTACAAGCAAAATTAAAATCTGAGTTGACTAAGTTAGAAGGTATGGGTATAATTTCAAAAGTAGACGGTCCTACTGATTTTGTAAGCTCTTTAGTAATGACTACCAAACCGGATGGATCAATTAGAATATGTTTAGACCCACAATATTTAAACACACAGATACAGAGAGAACAAATGATGATACCTACTTTAGATGAAATAGTTGCTAAATTAAAAGGTAGTACTGTCTTTAGTACATTAGATGCAAGTAAAGGTTTCTGGATGATTAGGCTGTCTAATAAGAGTAAAAAATTAACCACATTTAATACACCATATGGGAGATATCATTTTAACAGGTTACCATTTGGATTGTCATCAAGCCCTGAAGTTTTTTATAAAATATTTAGTGATATTTTCAAAGATATAGAAGGATTAGAAATTTATATTGATGACATATTGATACATGCTAAAACAGAATATGAGCATAATAGAATTTTACAAATAGTATTGAAAAGGGCTCAAGAGTACGGTATTAAATTTAACAAGAATAAATGTCATTTTAAACAGGCTAAAGTCAGATATTTAGGTCACATATTATCAGCTGAAGGTATTAAAATTGATCCAGACCGTATCAAAACAATTGTTGAGATGAAAACCCCACAAAATCAAAAAGAATTATTAAGATTTCTAGGTATGATTAATTATGTAGCCAGGTTTATACCAAATGTTTCTCAGGTATCTGCGCCTTTAAGACAACTAATTAAAAAAGATGTACCTTTTGTATGGTGTCATGAACAAGCTGAAGCATATAAAAAATTAAAACAAATGTTAATTGAACCTCCAATTTTGAGTTACTTTGATATGGATAAAAATGTTGTACTTAGTGTAGATGCATCTAAAGCAGGATTAGGAGCAGTTATTTTGCAAGAAGGAAAGCCTATAGCATACGGGTCTAGAGCTTTAACAGAAACAGAATGTCAATACAGTCAAATTGAAAAAGAAAGTTTAGCAATTTTGTATGGAGTAAATAAGTTTCATCAATATTTGTATGGATGTAAATTTCAAGTTGAATCAGATCATAAACCACTTGTGTCAATATTTTCTAAACCATTAAATAAATGTCCAGCTAGGTTACAAAAGATAAGGATGGCTTTACAACCATATACATTTCAAGTAAATTATAAACCGGGTAAAGAACTTTTAGTTGCTGATCACTTAAGCAGATCACATTTGTTAGATACAGAATATAATACAGATTTAAAAGTAGAAACACATGTAGGTATGGTATTATCTAGTTTTAGAATTACAGATGAAAAAATGAAAGAGTTAATTTCTGAGACGGCTAAGGATGAAGAATTAATGTCAGTAAATAAATATATACAACAAGGTTGGCCAGAGAATAAGTCACTAGTGGATAGTCAAGCTAAATTGTTTTATAGTTACAGGGATGAATTAAGTAATATTAATGGGTTAATTTTTAAAGGGAGAAATATTGTAATACCTCAGTCTAAAAGAAAGGATTTTTTGAATAAAATACACTATGCTCATTTGGGGATTGAAAAAAGTAAAATCATGGCTAGGAACTCTTTATTTTGGCCGAATATGAATAAACAATTAGAAGATTTGATAAATAATTGTGATACATGTAAAAGTTTTCAAAACAATAATAAAAAAGAACCATTGTTAGAAAAAGAAATTCCACTTAAACCTTGGCAAATACTATCTATTGATATATTTTTTTTGTATTCAAAACCATATATTTTAATAGTTGATACATATAGTAAGTTTGTAGAGATTCAAGCCTTAGATAGTTTATCAACAAATTGTTCAATTACTAGTATAAAAGAAATATTAGCGAGACATGGCATACCAGAGATCATTTATTCAGATGCTGGATCTCAATTTAGTAGTTTTGAATTTAAACAATTTTCTAAAGAATGGAATTTTATACACAAAATTATTAGTCCAAAGCATCATCAGGGTAATGGGTTAGCTGAAAGATACATACAAACTGTAAAGAAAATGTTAAAAAAGTTAATTTATGATAAAAAAGATGTATACTTAGGTCTATTAATGTACAGGAATACTCCTATATCAACAAATGGATCTTCACCTTCAGAATTATTATTTAATAGATGTGTGAAAACTCTTCTACCGGATGTGACAACATTACCAGATATGACAAAACTACCGGATTTGACAAATAGAAAACATGGATATGGACTAGAACTTAAAGAGAAACAAAGGATACAGAAAAAATATCATGACAGAGGAAGTAAAGTTCTACCGGAGTTAGAAGAAGGAGATGTTGTGAAAATACAGAATGAAAATGGAAAGAAGCCTCATGAAAGCGGAATTATAATGGGAAAAGGAAATGGACCGAGGTCATACAAAGTAATGAATAAATTTGGAAATAAAATAACTAGGAATAGGAAGATGTTGATTAAAGGAGGAATTTACAAGGAGGAAAAAGACATTATGGACGAGGAAGAAAATGATGGAGAAATATTGAATAGACAAATTGTAGATGAGCATACACTTCCTACAGATAATAATAATAGGTCTCTAACCACAGATGTACCTAATGTAACTGATTATGTAACAAGGGCAGGTAGAATAAGTAAAAAACCAGATTACTTAAAAGATTATATTTTGAGCTAGTTAGGATTTAGTTAAGAGTATATAAGTTTTTATTTTGTTAGAATTTATAGAAGTTTTTGAGTTCAAAGTTAAATTACTTTAATTTGTATTGTTAAAACTGAATATCTGAAAGGGAGAGATGTAATGAGTGATGCACAACACTAGTGTGTGTCCCATCTCTAATATAACTAAGCTAGAGAGAAGATGGCGGTCGGTCGTTCTTTAATTGATACTGTGTGCTTTCATTCATATAACTTTAATTAAATAAAGGATTTATAAAATACATGCTTGGCCACTCATTCCAACATATTACATCAGTTTGCTGTACATGTCGCTTTCTGTCGGATTGTATACAAGGTCGGTGATCTGTTCGATGTCGACTTTGTCCAATTGGGCTATAACCAATTGTGTTAGTTGTGACTGGCTCCTCTTCAAATCGTTTGTGGCGGCTTCAAAGCTGATAAAGCAAAGATGCGGCTTGTCGCGCCAAAATGGAGGTATCCTCAGTGAGAGTGAGATGCCGGCGACTTCGCTTTTCGTTTTGTCTTCCATTTTTATTTGCTGATTCCAGTCGGGCAGAGATTTTGCTCATTTTACTTATTTTTTCTTGCTCGGGCAGAGATTTTCCTTGATGTGTATCACGTCGGGGTCACCGCTTTGGGGGTAGGCTTCCTGTTCTGTAGCTGTGTAGGTAGGTAGCTACATACTCAACCTGGTCAAAGCCCTCTGCGGCTAAGGAAGATCGTATTTTACATACAAATGTATCAAAATGTAACAATTAAGTATTTAACTTATAATGACCCTTCTTGTCCAGGTTTACAGTTTGTGACCACGGCACGTCAAGTTCGAGTGATCATGGTAAACGGCTACAAGTTTCATAAACATAGAACAAATAAGTTGAAAATTCGATGGCACTGCGCAACTCACAGAAAGAAAAAGTGTAACGCCATTGTACACACATACGAAAATGAAATTATCAAATGTCATAATCAGCATAATCATCCACCGGTGTTGTAGAAAGAAAGTAATACCTAATGAAGAAGAAAACTTTAAAGCTCAATATCAATAATATTTTTGATTGTATTTTCAGAAAATTCCTTAAAATAAAAGTATATTCACCAAGAAAAAGTATTTGCCAAATAAATGTACCTATTATTAAATTAGATCTAATCTAGACCTAATATAAAAATATTAATCTATTAATGTTGTGATCGACGTGTTTTTCTTTATATCTAAATGACTGATAAAGTAAGTTCGTTCATTTTGAAGTCCCCATAATGATGTGATGCATATAGGTATTTGGATGCAGAGTTGTGGGAACCCTTGGATAAGACTCCTGTCAATGTTCTTGCACCTAACCAGGGGGGTAATTTATGAAAGAAACTTAATAACTGCTTAAGTTTGGTACCCACAACTCTGTGGGATGAATCAGTCGCCAAAAATTCGTTAAAGATGGATGATTCATTTGGGGAATGGCTTGACTAATACAGAGTACTTCTGTCGTGAATGCTAAAAGTGCAAGCTTTAACTGATAGCCACAATTTTTCTTAACCCTAGCATAAGAAATATTGGTAAACTAATAATACATATATTCCTTTGTTTGCCTCTAGAAGTGCGGTTCGTAATAAATGCGCGGGGTACTCGCACCATCATGGTTGGGCCCTACTCATTTATAAAGCACGTTCAGTCTGGGTTCAAATGTCGTTGGTATTGTGCCAGTCACAGAAACAAACAATGCAAAGCTGTTCTATACACAATTGACAATGAAGTTGTCAAATGCAACAACATTCATAATCATCCTCCGGTTGAAACCCCAAAGAAAGGAAATCGATTTAATTAGACAAGTTTTAAATCTTTCGTGTGATGAATATGAAATTTGCAGGACATATTCATCTAGTATTAGAATTTCACCAAGACAATTTTTAGATGCTCTCAAAAATATGTTATAGTTCTTCTAGTGATAAAAAGATGTCACCGAAGTGAAATTGTAAATCAAATATAGTTTTGACAATGTCTCTCGGGATTTAACATTAACGACAGCCCCAAATGCAAAATCTTAAACTTTTATAACTTTTTTTCGTAAAGCAATATAAGTACTTAAACTTTAAATATTTTCTTATGTCTGTATCCAGGTGCGCAGTTCATAACTACCTCACGCGGAGCAATTACCATCATGATGGGAGGGTACAAGTTCCTTAAAAACAATAAACGTGGACAGAAATACCGCTGGCGATGTGGCACTCATCTGAAGAAAAAATGCACGGCTACAATATACACATACGAGAATGAAATCGTCAAAATCAACAACCATCACAATCATCCACCAGTGTTTTTGTAATAAGATTTTGAAAAAGAAACATACTACGTTTAGTCTTGGAATTATGATTTTGAAATTTATTTTGACTTTAAGTAAATTTAACACATTGTTTTTTTCTATAATAGAGTTTCTGCATTTTTTTTCGATATCTTGTTGTGTCTGTATATACGTTTGTATAATTAGATAGATTAATATTCTTTTATGTATTCTATAAATAAATCAGTAGCAAAAAAACAATAATTGTTTCTTTTTAGTCAATCTACAATTTTAAGTTTTAAGATAAAAGTTAGTTTTTACGTCACGCGAGCTTTGAATATTCTTATCAACTATACCAAATCTTTCTTATCTATATCTTATATTGTTTTAACTAGGTGCACGGTACGTAACTTCTTCCCGTGGAGCTCGCTCTATTATATTAGAAGGCTACAAGTTTCTAAAACATCAAGTGAGAGGACCGAAATGTCGCTGGCAGTGTGGTACCCACAACACGAAGAAATGCAAAGCCGCATTGTTCACATACGAAGATGAAATCATCAAATGCAACAACCAACATAATCATCCACCCCCTTTTTAAAGCACTTTGCCTCAAACGGGATCAAAAGCTTAATATTTTATCTATAAGAATCATTCTTCGCGCCCTAATGATGCTCTCTTGTTAGAGTGCGTTAAGCTATCCTTAATCTAATGTAAACTTGGTTTCTCTTGGTCGTAGCCACTGCCGAACGTAAAATTGTATTAGTTTAGTTTATTAAACTTAATTATAGACCTATATTAACAGCATTTTTTTATTCATTCCTTATTGTTGTCATAATTTTCCTGTTGCCAGTGGTGGTCATTGAACATGCCCATTTTTATCTCGAGTGACGGTTGTTAGATATCCTAGAAATTATCTAAGAAAGTATTAGGTAAAATATTTATCTAAAATAAGGTTCATTTTAAGACGAGGGAAATACAAACGAAGACACGATTTTGACAATTTTACAACGCCATTTTCATCGATTAAACATTATATTAATTAAATAACTCAATTATGAGTGAAATGGCATTTAAACGCTGTTAAATCGCCGAAGTTGATAAGCAGAATCGGACGGCTGCTCTTGTAGGTATTTTTGTGGCAGAACCGTGCGTGTGCGCAGACAGAGCGTAAAATAGCCCTCACACGTGGACACTCTTGTCAGCACTCTGGAGTATCTGCGGAGACCGATGGAAGACGTGAAGATGCGACAGATCCTCTTGGATCGGGGAAGTCTATCAACGCTGGACTTGAGAAAATCGCTATATTTCAATTAAGTTTACGTATTTAACAGTACTTGCAGTTTTTCCTACTAAAACCCATTGATAAAAAAGCACCAGGATTTTTTTTCAGTTACGGGTTTTTTCTTCATGTTTAACTAATTTTTAAAGCCTAGGAAGCGTACTAATTTTACCCTTCAGTATTTAGAATGTACGTAATTACTTTAATTATATTTGAACGATTGTTTTCTCTGCTTTAAGCTGCCCTGCTGTCTACGTCTGCGCGCGGGGCTCTCTTCATTGCACTCGATGGCTTCAAGTTCCTCAGACACAGCATCAAAGGGCCGAAATGCCGCTGGCGTTGTGGCACCCACCACAAGAAGAACTGCACAGCGGTTATATTCACATACGAAAACGAAATAATCAAGTGCAATAACGAACATAATCATCCACGGCCTGAACTGTAAATTTGGCGGAATTAATTAGAAAACATCGTGAGAGAAACCCCTGGATGATATATTTTATTATCCATCATTTGCATCCACTAACCCGCACCAAGCCTTACCTACGTATCAAACACTCTCGCTTTCCGAGAAGTAAGCTAGTGCTCAACTAGTGAGACAATGTATAGTCTGTTGATGTTGTTGTCGTTGTAATTAAAAATAGAGTTAAGAATAAGATACAAAGTATTATGTTACCTCTTGTTTAAATTATTAAGTATATTACTAGCTTTTACCCGCGCGGCTTCGCACGCGTTAAATTCGGTGTAAAATTTTATTTTCCTGAACTATGTAATTATACATTTAAACCTTCCTCTTGAATCACTCTATCTATTAAAAAAACGCATCAAAATCCGTAGCGTAGTTTTAAAGATTTAAGCATACATAGGGACAGAGAAAGCGACTTTGTTTTATACTATGTAGGTAGTGAAGATTCTACTGTCAACACTGCTATAACATAGATAATTACGCATGTAGGTATGTAATACTCCTATCTGTGTAGTATAATTAAACGTTAGCTTGTATATTCCGCTACATTATCGACTAGGGGATACATTAGGCTCAAATTAACATTTAATTTATTTCATTCACGATTATGTTAGCTCCTACCAGCTCTAGTCATATTAAACGGGCTGTTTCAGTGTATAGATTTTAAACAGCACTTAATAAATGATTATTAGAACAAAAGTTTTATAATTTGAATGACTACATATCAATATTTATTGTAATATATTTGTTGACATTTTTAATTATTATTACGGACGTTATAAATTTTATTTTGTTACTACGTTTTTAAATAATTCATGACATGTAAATATGTTTAACCAATAATAAATGTATACGTCTATGTCTGCTGTATTTGTACCCGATAGCAAATACAAAAAGATTTATTTTTACCTTATACCTATATAAATATTTGTACTCGTAGGTAGGTACTTCTATCTAGTTGCACGGTTTGAGCTTATTAAAAATGAAAACTTACTAAAAGAGGAAATATTAAGCAGGTAGACTGACTTAAAAGTACATGAAAAATTTTAACTCATATTCTGTATCATAGCTGTTTTAAATAAATAGATTTATGGAATTCAGACATCAAACATAGATACTATCGTTCGTTATTGTTTTTGCAGTTTGCTTATCATTTCTTTATTAAATGAATTTATACTTAAGACATGCATACTTCAAGATATCAATTGCACTAAAATAGTAATGAAGTTTCTAAACCCATATTCTTATCATAATAGGTTAAATAACTTTTTTCGATACAGAACTTACCGTATGATTCAACCATCAGTGAATTTAAGGTACATAAAAAAAACGCATAGTCCATACAAAATTTACAGTTAGGATTATTTTATTACAGTTGGATTATACATACTAGCTTTCCGCCCTGCGGTTTCACCCGCAGCTAAATGTAGTTTCATATAATCTTTCGTCCCCTATTTTATCCCCTTGGGGAAATAATTGATCAAAATTCATTTTTAGCGGATGCCTACGTCATAACATCTACCTGCAGGCCAAAATTGATAAATCACTATGTCAGTCAGTCACCTTTGGAGTTATATACTTAGATTTTATTTCTTTCCAGGTGCGCAGTTCATAACTTCTACACGAGGTGCTCGATCCATTGTCATAGGAGGCTACAAGTTCCATAAACAAACCAACTATGGACTCAAACAACGCTGGCACTGCGGTACTCACAGAAAGTATAAATGTAACGCAGCACTATTTACTTATCAAGACGAAATCATCAAATGCAACAACCAACATAATCATCCGCCTGTTTTTAAATAAACAATTTCGATTTATTAACTTTAAAATTACTGTTTGATATAGATTGGTACTATGATTTTGTTTGATAAATTACATTAAAGAACCTAAGGCCGTTTTCTTTACCACCCTTACTTTGTCACCTATTGTAGACATAACTTTCATTGTTTATATCGGGTACTCCTAATCTGTCACCAGTAGAAAGCTACATAAAACTTAAGACAACAAAAATTGAAGAATTGTGTTACTGTAACAGTTGCCTTACCTGAAATATCTAATTAGTATACAAACTTCACTAGACTGATATTCCAGTGGTAGTGACCAATTGTAATCATTATTTTCTTCTATACAGGTGCGCAGTTCGTCATTTCTGAACAGGGCGCTTGCTCCATCATATTAGGCGGATACAAGTTTCTCAAGCAAACGAGCCATGGTCTAAAATGTCGCTGGCACTGTGGCACTCATCAAACAAGGAAATGCAAGGCAGCAATACACACATACGAAGACGAAATCATCAAATGCAACAACCAACATAATCACCCGCCCGTCTATAAATAGGTATTAACAATGAAGATAAAAAAAAAAATTGGTATAGGTTATAAAAAGGTATAAGTTAGTAAATTAAAATAAGCATCTAAATGTAAATTTGAATACTCATGTAGATACAATTAATGAGTGCACTATGTAAGTTTTAATTGAGAACAGCATAATTTATGTTTGTTTTTTAAAAGTTTAAAGCTCTCGCATCTTTAAATTTCATTTGGTAATAATTGGTTGTATAGGATAAGTTATTCGAATGAAAGTGTATATTTTATGTGTGTGACTGTAAGTTTTTATTTTATTTTATGGTGGGCTTGACATTTTTGGAAATAATATTTCTTATTAATTACAAATAATTTTTATGTAAGAACTAGTGACCCACCCACTTTTCAACTAACTTCTTAAGCAGATTCTGTAACTCTCGAGTGACATAAACTGCTAAAAAATATTGTCATAGAGGTTAAGATAATTTGATTTACAGAATCGCTTGGCTGGAAACATTAAATTTTATCTAACTAAAAATAACATTTTCTGTAAGCTCTTCTTTTATAAATTTAGAGGGAAAATCCCTTTAAGGTGGCTTAAACAACATTTAAATCTGTTTAGTAGTTTAAAAGGATTTAAATGACAAACCTTCAAACTGACGTAAATATAGTTGTAACCTTGCTTTTTACCACATGAGTAAAGAAACTGAACAGAGACAAAGCTACATACGAATGCGCTGTGACAGGTACATCACTACAAGTGCAACGCGTGTGTGTGCGTGACCACTGGCCGCTTGTCACGTATGAGCCGAAACCGCTTCAAACTAGATCAGCCAGTGGTCAATCTCAGGGCGTGCAGGCTTGACGCGACGCTCGAACGTTGTGCGTGTTTTGTTTTTGATAATACCTCCTGACAATTTTATTGAATTTGTTGAATTGCTTGAGCAAAAATTTCGCGAATATTTTGATCTTCATATTAAAAATGTTAATATTGGTAATGACATATTAGCACGTTTGCAAGATTGTACATTTCATATGCCATGTGAGTGTTTCCCATTGGTTTATTTGAAAAAACTTTATATTAGATTTAGAATTTATCATTCGATTAAAAGACACAACAAATTATTAAAAACCAAAAGTAATAAAAAAAAATATTTAGAGTATGTAATTTGTAAAAAAAAACCTATTTTAATAAAAAATTTGAAAAAAAAGTACATTTATATTTTTAATTTATTCAATTGTGCCAACCCTACCAAAATAGGTATAAATTTTGCTAGCTCTTTAGAAGCTTTGTCTCTGTTCAGTTTCTTTACTCATGTGTTTTTACTGTGTAATAATAATAGTAGTCTGTAATGATAATGCTTGCAGCCAAAATTTTAAATTTCAATGCCACAACCATCCATTTATTTTCGGTAAGACACAAATGAAAAAAAAAATCAATAAAAAACCTGTCTGGTTTTTTTTTCATTTCTTACCCTTTTTTTACAATATTTTTGTGAGAAAAAATTATTCACTCAAATGTTCATCAATCACATTTATGATTGGGCAGCTGGGGTCAATGAACTTTACTCCTTTCCGTAAACGCTTCTAAACTTAACCCAGGCATATTTATTGCAACGTTAACCAAGGTGCTATTTTAGCTATTATTCAAATATTTATATATCTTCTTCGCGGGGAGCGGTCTGTATAGTATTAGAAGGCTACAAGTTTTCGAAGCATCGCAACAATGGACTGAGATATCGATGGCGGTGTGGCACTCACTCTAAGAAGAATTGCAAAGCAGCTATACACACATATGAAGGCGAAATAATTAAAACTAACAATATACATAACCATTCGCCAGTTATTTAATAAATGCCACAAACAATTAATATTAATAACTTTATTACTACTTTTTTTTATTCCTCTTACCATTTCTTGTTTGTACCTTCAAATTCTCCCTGCGAGAATACTTGACTGAATTATTTGTTTATCCATTTAATTATAGCAGGTGCGAGTGATGAAGATAAATGTTTTGAAAATTTATAAACCAAGTTCACACGTTTAATTAATAACATTTATTTTCAATTTTAGGACCTCAGTTCATAACTTCGTCACGAGGAGCTCGCTGCATCATATTAGGAGGGTACAAGTTCCAGAAACATACAAACGATGGACGAAAATATCGCTGGCGGTGCGGCACTCACCAGAAGAAAAAATGCAGAGCGGTATTACACACTTACGGTGGAGAAATCATCAAATGCAACAACCAACATAATCACCCGCCTGTTTTTTAATAGATATTATTTAAAAGAAAAAATATAAGCGTTTTTTTTTTTCGTTGGTTGATAATTTTAATAAACTGTTTTCATGTTTCTTTTTCATTTCATTTCCTGGTCACTTACATAAAAATATAACCATAACTTTTGCTGTGCACAAAAAGATCCAAACATATACCTACATATAATTGAGAATCAGAGGTCATTAACCATTCCTTGTCGGCCACCTTAAGCTTAAAACTCCAATTTATCTATAGATTCAAACAATATGGGAAGATAGTGAAAATCAACGAGTAATCTGAGAATAAGAGAGTAAGCCTTGTCTAAAATTGGTGCGATTCCGAAATTTGGAAACACACAGTTTAACATATTTTATTTTAATCCTTTCCAGGTGCGCAGTTTGTGACCTCTACACGCGGAGCTCAATCTATCGTATTAGGAGGATACAAGTTTCTTAAACATCTTAGCAATGGACTAAAATGTCGCTGGCAATGTGGCACTCATAATACCAAAAAGTGCAAAGCTGTAATACACACATACGAAGGAGAAATCATTAAATGCAACAACAAACATAACCATCCACCCGTTTATGAATAACTAGTGGCTGCTCGCGACTCCGTTCGCGTAGAAGTCGGTTTCCCGTGGGAATGCGAAGTTTTCCCGCGGTAAAAAGTTCCCTTCATTCTTGTACCTATACATATATTTTTGGTATCTAGAACCATTTTCGCAGCGCACGCAGAGGAAGCCCTCAAGGATTAATAATTTTCCCCGTTTTTTTCACATTTTCCATTATTTCTTCGCTCTTAACAGTTGCAGCGTGATGTTATATAGCCTAAAGCCTGCCTCGATAAATGGTCTATTCAACACAAAAAGAATTTTTAAATTCGAACCTGAGATTAGAGCGTTCAAACAAACCAACAAACAAACTCTTCAGCTTTATTATATTAGTATAGATTAATACAATATTTTAAAAAGAGAACTCTCCAATTTATGTGTGTGTATAGATTTTGACTGTCTGTACTCAATTTGATAAAAAGAATTGTAAATTGTGAAGGGATGAATACATTTTTTGATAATTATTGGAAAAATATCCGCTTCAAATCCATTTTACTACTAAAATGTTAGGTTACGACACAGTTTTTTTAAATATTTTTAATAAATCGTAATGAGAAAAGGAGTAAGCAAGATTTTTTTGGTATTTGATACTGTAAACATAACTTTCTGTGTTGGCCAGAAGTGTACAGCGAAAATTACACAATCTTGCCAATAGGTAAATGAACTTTAGGGGAGCAGGGGGCTAGTTGTAACAATTTTTGGTTTCTTCGCTATGAAAGCTTATTAGTTCAGTGTTCAGGAAATCAAGCAGTACTATTCCAAATTACAACTATTTATCTATCGATTTCAAAAAAAATAAAATCAAAACTGTCAAGTTTTTTTGTAGAAACGTTTTTGAAAAATAACTGACTAGTGTTACAACTTACCCCGTGATTGGGGCTAGTTGTAACGAGCTGGGGGCAAATTGTAACATAGGAATTGATAACCAGTTTTAGATTTTTAAACATTTATTTGGCATAAAAAAATACGTAATAACAACTCAGACTTTAATTCAACTAACAAACTTAGACTTTTACTTAGACTTTTAAGTTTTATTTTTAATCTCATAGAATTTTTTTAACAAACAATATTTTTTCTTAAACTTAAAAGTAATTTTAGGCTCACAGCCGTTTATAATAACAAAATCTTTTTATTTAGTAATCAAATTCTTAATCTAATAGAAAAATATTAACAAAAGCAATGTTTTTCTCTTTTGCAGCTTTTCGAATTGTACTTTTCTTTTCCAACACTTCAGCAGAAGCCAATTCTTACAGATATTCGTGGCTTTGGGTACCACGTGTGTTTTTTCTTTTGCAGTGTCTCATTATGAAATAAATAAAATCAATGAAATACTACGAAGTGGTATTCAAAATATCAAAAGAAGAAATTAAAGTAATTTAATAGAAATCATAAATACATAAGGGGCAAGTTGTAACATGTTACAAATAGCCCCGTTAAAGTGTTACAACATGCCCCATAGCAAGGTCTTTTAAAAATAATTCCATTAAAAAAAATCGCTTCGTTTTTGTAAAATTTCAGTTCACTATAATCAAACTAATTAAATGATAAATGTATTTGTATAAATCAAGAACTGCTAAACAATTTGAAATCTACGCTAATCAATTTCATGTAAACAAAATAAAGTCCGTTACCTGGCTTTTTCGGAACACCTGCGCAACACCGCTTCCTGAAACGTCCGTCGGGACACTGACTGCGCTCAGATGATAGATTGCGTATTACATGGCACATTGGGTTCAAAATCGAACAAATATTCATATATTATGTAGGTAAAAAATGCTTGTTACTACTTGCCCCTGTTACTACTTGCCCCCTGCTCCCCTACTACTTTTCCATGGACCTAAGTAAGTATTGGACTTTGTAAAATGTTTATTAAAGGTTACATTGTCACTAAAACATAAGCCTTGTACTGTTCATATAACAATATTTATATTGCTTATTATTAATGGTTGCTGATAGTGTGCTTAACCAACTTATAGTAAAAAAACGTCAACTTACATTGGCGGAAATACTGAAATTATTTTAATATCTATTTGTTTGCTCTTGATCAGGCGCGCATTTTATGACTTCTTCACGTGGAGCTCGCTTTCTTGTGATGGAGGGCTACAAGTTCGTAAAACATACGACCAATGGACTGAAATGTCGCTGGCACTGCGGAACCCACGTTAGGAAACAATGCAAAGCAGCAATACGCACCTACGACGATGAAATCATCAAATGCAACAACCAACATAATCACCCGCCCGTTTTTGAATATTGACACTATTAATTAGATAAGAGAAATTCCTTGTCATATTTTTAAGGTTACCACGCATAATGTTTAAAATAAATAAATATAAAAAGATCAAAAAGGCCGAGTTGCTCACGAAACATACATTTTTGGCTAACTTAAAAAAACTTTTTCCGATTGTTCTTTATTTACAAACTTTAATGAAATAATACCAAAAAGATGGTAAAAACCGCATTAGAATCCCTTAACTGGTTTACGAGGAGTAAGCGGCCAAACTTACAAACAGACAGAATTAGTGACTTGGATTTATACTATGTAATCATAATGATTATTTTTGTTAATTTATGCCTACTGAAAACACCGAATAACTAATTTATCCCACTGGCCGGCGGCGGGCAGAAAGTGATACATTCCGATGGCCAGAAGTGTACAGCGAAATGTTTTACAATCTAGCACTAAAGGCCAATGAACTTCTAATTTCCCATGGACAGTCATATAGGTATGTAGTTACTGAAACGAATCTAAGTCAAATGTAACAAAAATTAAACTGAAAAGTAAGATACTTACAACGGTTTTACGAACGAGTGGGAGCGGTGCATTTTTTTGGATACGCTAACATACGCTAAAGCTGATCACATGGTAGAAAGTGTTTGCCGTTCATATTCACTGTTTGGGTATTTTTTTAATATTTTATTTTAACTTTTATCCAGGTGCGCAGTTTGTGACTACTTCGCGTGGGACTCGTTTCATCATGTTAAAAGGCTATAAGTTTCACAAAAATAGGCGTAAGGGACTGAAATGTCGATGGCAGTGTGGCAACCATAATAAAAAATGCACAGCGGCCATACACACATACGAAGATGAAATCATCAAATGCAATAACAAACATAATCATCCGCCTAAGAAATTTCCTTTGTAACCCTTCTTTTTGAAACAAAATTACAAATATGAATCTTGATTTAAACTTATAATTTTAAAATAATAATAAATATACGTTACTGTAGTAGCCATAAGTACGAATAATCATTTTGTCATTTCGAGAAAATTTTGTAAATCTTAAAATGTATTTATATGTACATCATTGATTTTTACACTAAGAAAGAAAATATAAAATGTCGAGCCTGGGAAAGGACGAAACTTTAACAGTGTCGTAATAAGGACAACAAACATATTACATTATATATTTATTCCTATGTTTTCTCAACATAATCACCCGCCCGTTTATGAATATTGACACTATTAATTAAATTAGAGGAACTACTAGTCATATTTTTAAGGTTGCCACGCATCATGTAAAAATAAATAAAAATAAAAAGATGTTCTTTCAATAAACTGATCGAGAATTATTTTTTTTAATTTATGCCTACTGGAAACACCGAATAACTAATTTATGCCACCGGCGGCCGGCAGAAACTTATACATTCCGATGGCCACCAGTGTACAGCGAAATGTTTTACAATCACACACTAATAAACTTCTAATTTCCCAAGGACAGAAATATATGTATGTAGGTACTGCAACGAAACTAAGTCAAATGTAACAAAAAGAAAACTGAAAAGTAAGATACTTGCAACGGTTTTACGAACGAGTGGGAGCGGTGCATTTTTTTTTGGATACGCTAACATACGATAAAGCTGATCACATGGTAGAAAGTGATTGCCGTTCATATTCACTGTATGGGTAATTTTTTAATATTTTATTTTAACTTTTATCCAGGTGCGCAGTTTGTGACTACTTCGCGTGGGACTCGTTTCATCATGTTAAAAGGCTATAAGTTTAACAAAAATAGGCGTAATGGACTGAAATGTCGATGGCAGTGTGGCCTCCATCATAAAAAATGCACAGCGGCCATACACACATACGAAGATGAAATCATCAAATGCAATAACAAACATAATCACCCGCCCGTTTATAAATATTGTCACTATTAATTAAATAAGAGGAATTCCTTGTCATATTTTTAAGGTTGCCACGCATCATGTAAAAATAAATAAAAATAAAAAGATGTTCTTTCAATAAACTGATCGACAATTATTTTTATTAATTTATGCCTACTGGAAACACCGAATAACTAATTTATGCCACCGGCGGCGGGCAGAAACTTATACGTTCCGATGGCCAGCAGTGTATAGCGAAATGTTTTACAATCACACACTAATAAACTTCTAATTTCCCAAGGACAGAAATATATGTAGGTAGGTAGGTACTGCAACGAAACTAAGTCAAATGTAACAAAAAGAAAACTGAAAAGTAAGATACTTGCAACGGTTTTACGAACGAGTGGGAGCGGTGCATTTTTTTTTGGATACGCTTACAATCGATAAAGCTGTTCATATGATAGAAAGTGTTTGCCGTTCATACTCACAGTTTTTTTAATATTTATTCAAACTTTTATCCAGGTGCGCAGTTTGTGACTACTTCGCGTGGGGCTCGCTTCATCATGTTAAAAGGCTATAAGTTTCACAAAAATAAGCTTCATGGACTGAAATGTCGATGGCAGTGTGCCACTCACCATAAGAAAAAATGCACAGCGGCCATACACACATACGAAGATGAAATCATCAAATGCAAGAACAAACATAATCATCCGCCTAAGAAAATTTCCTTTTAACCCTTCTTTTTGAAACAAAATTACAAATATGATTCTTGATTTAAACTTATAATTTTATAATAATAATCGTAATCTCATATATATAAAAATATTCATTTTGTCATTTCGCGAAAATATTGTAAAGCTTAAAATGTATTTATATGTAGCTCATTGATTTTTACACCAAGAAAGAAAATATAAAATATCGAGCCTAGGAAAAGGACGTAACCTAATAATAATATAATTTATTCCTGTTTTTTAACGCTAGATAACATTGTAAAGTTTCAATATATGTCTTAGAATTTTAATGTCCATTTTATTTTTCGTCTCCACAAACAACCCCTTCCTTATTTTAATGAAATGCTTCCATAGTGCCTAAATATGTGTCACTTATATTAAGAATGATTTGCAATGCGTTCTTTACAGAACTCGATAAAACATTTGAACAAACTCCACGAAAAAACTTAATAAATATCTAAAATAATCTTTAAAAAATCGCCACAGTTTCATTTAAATCTTTCTTATTAAATGCATTTCGGATATTGATATTGATTATAAAGACATTAGAATTGGTAGTCTAAGCACTAAAAACAAACTCCTCGAAAAAAAAAACTTATGAAATTAATGAATATGCAATAGGGTAGTCACGTTAAGGACATGTTTCATTGCTGTTCCAGCAAATGGTGCCATCTTTTCCTGTCTAGTCCAACAATTGTTTATCGACTTCTATGTTTGGACTGTACGTTAGTTGCCCTTTTGACCGTTCGTTCTTGTCCCATGTCCAATTTATATAGGGAGCAATACATAGCCACAAGATTCAGCTTGTTTAAGTTCTGCCTTCGTCATAAATCAATCATGAAGACAATTTTGGCAGGAACGATGGTAGAACGGTCACGTAACCTTTTGTGCCATTTCAAATAAGTCTCGCCTATAGTCATCTCTAGCAAAGGCATTAAGCTTGGGACTTATTATTAAAGTCGTCAATGACAATAATTTCAAACACAAAATTGTGCTAGACGTTATAGTCGCGACACCCAGGTTTAATGTCTCATACAACGGTATAAACCCAAGCCAATTGTTTCAGAGTTGAAGCCGACGTTCGCGCTGTCGCAGCGCGGCAACCCGGTGATCATGATCGGCTCGTACCGGTTCAACCGCGTGCACTCGCACGGCGCGCGCACGCGCTGGGTGTGCGTCAAGGCGAAGGCGGGCTGCCGCGCGTCGCTGCACACCTCGCACGACGCCATCGTGCGCGTCTGGGGCTTCCACGACCCCATGGCTCACAAGAGCGCTAATCGCTTTTAAATATATTTATTTTAGTCTTTAGATTTGTTATTTCTAGTGATATTATTATGGTGAAGGTACAGACTATTAATTTATTAAGAATTTTATACTAGCCAATTCAATAGATTTGTATAGGGTAGTTGTTTATTTACCTATTCATCAACTTCGATTATGATATTTTCTATGATAAGAATAAACATAAATTATACAAATAAGTGTTGCAGTCTTATTTACTTAATTAGTAGCTTAGGCACAGGCTTCATTCTCGGATCGCAAGAGGGATAAGCCGGTGGTACCTACTACACCATGCCGCGCACAAACTCAATCTTCCAACAATGTGGGCTGTGTCACGAAATTCAACTTCATTTTAGTAACATAATAGTTATTTCAATTTATCATTATATTTCTAATGCACGTATTTAATAACATCAAATAAAAAAATGATTTGTAGAAAGGCTTTGATGAAGTTACACATACTCATATTATCAAAATTAGTTATTTCACTTTGCTTATTTGAATCATAAAAGATTTGCGTCATCATCATCAAAAAATTACTTTATTTAAATAGAAAGAAAACAGAGTTTGAAACGGGGTACCTCAGGGCTCAACATTCGGTGCAGTTTTATAAACCATGTATAGAATTTCTTCATTTATTATGGTAATAACTTATAAAAAATCCCATATAATATTCAGTTGTTTTTTGTCTTATTATTTATTATTCAGTTTCGTTTACACGTTACTAATTAACTTCATTGTGTTTTTTATTTGTACTTGTTGGTACAGGGTTCTTCCTACCCTCTGCTGAAAAAAATTATACGCCGCCATTCGCCGATACACTCACGTCTTGTAAACGTTCTATGTTTAATGGCTAAATCTTTGTGCATCCAGTAATTATCTACCTATATAGAACTTCTTACTAAGTAAACATACCAAAGACAGAGAAAATAGCAAGACTGCTTGTAATTGTGTAAGGTGGTTGTACGATCTACGATGCGTACAGATAATATTTTATAGGCATTGACCTAGTGTTAGCAATGAGCCCAATATTCAGGGACAGCCTAGTAAACTACATAATTCTGCTTACTTGTACAACCTACATTAATTAATCTACATTTGACAATAATTTTGACCTAGTGTTGGCAATGAGTCCAATGTTCAGGGACGGCCGAGTGAACTACATTATTTCGCTTACTAGCAACCTACATTAATAAGTGTACATTATACATTAAGTTTTACAATAAATTCAGTTACTTCAAGGTACTCGTTGGGTTTGGTTATTTACATACCTACACCACAATTAGGAAAATAACCCACCCTCCTAACATTTTAACTGTGCGGTTTACGCCCGTACATGTTTTGGTCCTTCGAGCCGGATCAGCTTCGAGCAGTTAAAAGGATCTCGCGAGTGCTTCGATATAGTGGTTTATCGTTTCGCGTCGCGTTCTGTGAGATACCAGTGACTATCGAATTAACATTAACATTTGCGAATAATTCGCTTAACATTAACAGTAACGTAACCTGTGCGGTTTACGCCCGTACATGTTTAGATTTTAATTAACAGTGACAAACAGTCGCGCAAGAGTTAACAAAACAGTGGAGTGTGAACAATAATTTTCCGTTACAACATAAGTGCGGGGAAGTTTTAACAATCAAAGAAGTTTAAAAAAAAAAACAAACAAACAAACAACAATAAAAACATCGCCTGAGCTAGACGACTTGAGGACAACAATGCAGACCTGAGGCAGTCGTAAACTGGACACGAGAGAAAGGGTTAAAGTACCCAAATTCAATTCCAGAGATGGCGGACGATTTGAAGAACGAGTTGCAACAACCAAAGACGCTTCAAGAGGCGATACATATCATCAAGTTCCTCACCACATCCCACGAACGGGAAGTCATTAGACTCAAACAGTCGTATCATAAACGAGTTGACATAATCAACAAACTCGAAACCAACAGAAAACGAGAACGTGGCATCATGTCAGCTCCGAGGATAATGCAGCTGATTGTGCAACCAGGGATAAAACAACATAACAATTAATACAAAACCATCTATGGTGGAACGGACCGCTATGGCTATGGACCCATCATCGATAAACAACAAAACATATCAGAGTCACGATATCGAAACAAGAAAAACAAATGTAAACGCTTCTTTATGCCAGAAAATTGAAACGACATTCATAGAAAAAAAAACAGCTGTTTGCCAAGGTTGCAAAAACTGTAGCATTGGTATTGAGGTTCATTGCAAAACTACGATGTAAGTTTAATGACAACAATATGCACATAACTACAAGAGAGTAAAGTGAAGCCTTTAACTTAATAATCAAGGATAAGCAATCAAGACATTTTCCAAAGGAAATTAATTTATTAAAACAAAATGGTAACAGAAACAGTAGGTTGGTTCCCTTTATAGATGGGAAGGACTACTGAGAGTAGGAGGAAGGCTCAATAACTCCTTGATTAATATGTCAGCGAAACATCAATTAATATTACCAAGCCACAGTCGTTTGACGGATTTAGTAATTAATCAAGCAAATCAAATTGCATAACAATAACAGGTGGTTGTTCTCATGTTGCGAAGAATGCACAGTCCGCATATTTTTTCCGAAGCAAATACAATTAAAAACATTGACCGATAATGGCCTTCTAGATTTAGGTCAAGGATGCAACGTTAAGAGCAAAAGCTTTGTGATTTTTGGTCATAACAACTACTACAATAAAATTAATATAGACGCGGATATCCTTTCGCTTCCTGAGACCTCTATCCTGAATCACATAACTAATTCTTCCACGATTGAGGTGTTCACTCCTGAAGACCACCGACACGAGTGGCACAATTTAAAAACGCAGATCGACGATTTAAAGCAACAGTCCAGCATAAAGCTCAGTGTTCATGACGTACATCAATACATCGTCCTATATGTATTGTTAACACTCTGCGTAGTAGCCGGAATAGCATTCTGCTTGTACCGAGTGCGAAAGTTAAATAGCTCTGCCACTCCTACGCAGCCCGAAGCCACGGTAGTCTTCCGAGCGAGTACTGACCGTCAGCAGCCGCGGATGACAACGAGTTCAGGATGTCCGGCGTCAGCGAGGAACCCAGCACCTAAACCGCGATCTCGATCAGCAATCGTTTTAAACATTCCTCGTGTTAGTGATAGTGAATAATGTGTTTTTTGAACAATTCATAGAGACAATAATATCTTATAATGTATTGATAATTTTTACTTTAGTTTAAGATTTACATTTTACATTTTGTTGTTGTTTCACCTTGTACATTGCAGTTTACATTGATTTGCTTGTAATTTACATTTAAACTTGCTGCTCTCCTTCACTTTTCTTGAGTGGGCAGGATGTACGATCTACGATGCGTACAGATAATATTTTATAGGCATTGACCTAGTGTTAGCAATGAGCCCAATATTCAGGGACAGCCTAGTAAACTACATAATTCTGCTTACTTGTACAACCTACATTAATTAATCTACATTTGACAATAATTTTGACCTAGTGTTGGCAATGAGTCCAATGTTCAGGGACGGCCGAGTGAACTACATTATTTCGCTTACTAGCAACCTACATTAATAAGTTTACATTATACATTAAGTTTTACAATAAATTCAGTTACTTCAAGGTACTCGTTGGGTTTGGTTATTTACATACCTACACCACAATTAGGAAAATAACCCACCCTCCTAACATTTTAACTGTGCGGTTTACGCCCGTACAGTGGTATAACGTCGTGCTCGAAGGACTTGTGGGTTCGGAGCTGGCTTTGCCGCCTAGATTATTCTCATCTGCTGCAACAGTAAGTGCTTCCCAATTTTGTCTATCTTTAAATACGGTATTTCGGATCTACTATTGCGTAAGCCAATGGTAATCGAATGTCATTTTTCAACAATTCTGGATGACGTTTAAATTGACGAAATATAAAAGTTTTTTTTGGATTAATAGGTAGATAATCAATGTCGCCATTTTTTAAGACCAAAACCGTGATGATTGATGCAGGTCACTTTAGCTGTGGGTTCAAAGCTCAAGGTTTATTTCTTTTATACTTTAATTTAAGTTTAACAGAGAGATCTCCCCTTGAGCTCTGTCTTTCATAGGAACTCTGAGGAGCGTTCCATACGCACACCCAAAAATCTGACCTAATTGTTTTACAATCATTAAACGAAGTGGTAAACACCGAATGACAAAATAAAAGACCTAACGTATTTTTTCTAGATATAGACATTTTATTGACTTTTACATACAACACCAATATAATTGAAGGATTACGTAAATTCTTACAGTTCTTTAAATACAAATATAATCTTTATAAGTCTATAAGGATATAAAATGTACAGATAGAGTTGATGACTTTTTTCAGAAAGTTAAATGAATACCTACTTATTATCCCATATAAACATTAAATCGACTATTTATTTACTACAATGACTAGGTAATATGGGCACGAATACTTTTGAATCTGGATATAATTAAATTCTAAGTAGGTAAATCTTAAAAGAACTAGAGTCTTAGCAAATAAAATAATTGATAACTTATCAAAAACAAGTATTATACGAAATCAGGTTTTTGGCACATCTTACACGCATTAATATTCTTATAGGTAACGTTAAAAAATGGTTTCATTACATTAATTGTCATAGTTGTTTTACACTTACATTCGGCTTGACACTTCTTGCATAAAGTTTTATAATATGCTTTACCGCACTTGTTTCAAATATTTTTTTGGATTGTCATTAGTTCGATTTGATATTTGATTAAGGGCTGAATTTCCTAGAAAATCTGTGTTTTCGTGGAACGTCTTATACAAATATTTGACATTATATGAAGTGACAATTAAACATACCTCTTTTTTCAGTTGGATACCATTAAAATGACAATTGATCCCCAGTTCCCAGTAGTCTCACTGAGTAGTCTTACCAGTAGAACTACTGGGAATTTTCTTCCCAATAGTTCTACTAGTAAGACCTCTGGTAAGACTACTGGGAACAGGGGCAATTGATAAATCAGCCCTAAAGCTAGTTGATAGGTGGAAGTCAGAATATTTTTCAGATTCGCTAGAGCGACGTGTGTCAACCGAATATAAATGTAGCCTAGGGCATGACTAGATTATTGTTAGCTCATAAGGAAAATTAAGACGCATTCCACCTAGATACAGACGGATTTAAAACTGACTTAACTACATTTGACACTTAATTATGCTGACTAGATAACTTAGGTACTCATTGTTGTAAATAAATGTGATAATACTGGGCTTACAGGAAAATTTGATAAATATACTACTCAATAGAATACATCGCCTATTTTTGTTATATAAAAACAAGTTGCCACTTTTGGCACCGGTATAAAAATAGCTGTATTTCACATCAGTTATCTACTAAAATATCTTATTCGTAAAAATCTGTTAAAATTGAGTTAGATGCAATACTTAATTAAGTTATATGTATTACAAAAAGTACTTAACTTAGTTTTTATACTGAGAATAATTTATGAGAAATCACATTTCATTAACTTAACCTCTATAGGGTAACCATCAATCGCGAATATTACAATCCAAAAATAATGTATCCATTAGATATACCTATAGTTAAAAGTATAGGTTTTTTTTTAAATAAGACATTTACTTAGTTGAGGTCCATGACTTACCTATAATAAATAGTTAAAAGTGAGATCAATAAATGCAAAATGCATATATTTCAACTTATTCGTACGCTCTATGTGTCAATAAGTTATTATTTAGTAACCTTTTTAACTTGGTGATTAAGCATGAATGGCGCAAGGATCCGTACGCAAAGATACCTAAGTTGAAAATAATGACAAATACAGCTAACTCGGTCAGTCTCAAAAAATTATGAGAAAATAGTATGTAGGTACCAAAAATATTATTATTTTTAGAAATATAATCCACTTTATAAATCTCTAACATTTAAGAATATAGCTTATCAAGGATACATAAAAGTACACTGGCACACTAAAGGCATTCTTTGCCAATACATATAAATACAGGGTGCAAAAGAACTGCTTCCGAAAACCAAAACTGGGCATTGCTGGAGGGGTACTAGTTAATTAGAAAAAAAGAGTATGCTGAGTGCGGAAAAAGTGTCTTCTATTAAAAGAAAACTAACTACATATTTTCATTAAGAACTCTTGAAATGGTATCATTTAGGATTCTTGCCTACGAAGACTTCGAAGTCGCGCGTTAAGTAAACGCATGTTAGTCGCATTTGCAACGCGCTACAATTCGCAACTGTATCGATGCAAAGACAATACTAACGCATCGCGACTGAATCGTTGCTATGAAGGCGTGGGCACACAGTCAGCGACTGCTAGTCCACGGTATCGATGTGAACGCACGACAGCATCGCTACAAAAAGTTTCTGTGGGCGAGGGCCTTTTGTAATGAAGAATACACAGACATTCTTCTTATTTACGGATTGTGTAACGGCAACGCTGTTACAGTACAAAAAGTATTTGTTGCGTTTCCGTAATCGACGTGTGTCAAACGTTAGAGTGTTTTCGGGGAAGTATCGACGTCTCAGAAAAATAAAGCTTGTATCCGCCCGAACAAGTTAATCTAATAGACCTAAAATAGACATAAAAAAAAATTACGTAATTGTTCACAATTGCATTTATACTATCAGATTTTGCGATAATTTCAAATTAAATAGGGTTTTAATTTAATTTGCAATGTAAATAATCGCACCTGAACCAACAGTTGATGTGTGTGTGAGCGATGATTTTAAGCGCCGTCTATGACTTTTTAATCCTTAATATTTTTTTAAATTGGGTTTTTTGGGTAAACTGTTAGTGAATTTAGTTACTTTTGAGGCTCCAGAATACATGGTTTCAGGCTTCGGAAGTGGTCTTTTACACCCGTTATATTGTTGTTATTAGATATTAAATATTTTCTTTCTTTTTATTAATCATGTGAATGTTTGAATTTATAAGCGATAATATCGTTAATATACGTTGTAATGGATGCCTTGCACTTGGCTTTTCCCGACTGTTTGACGCACACCCAGAACCTTCTCAAGCCAGACGTGTGGTTCAGGTTGTACCGGTGGGAGCCGACCATGAGCACCGGTCTGCCTTTCCTGGTGTAATGGAATTGAACTGTAGACAAATAATAAATAAATTAGAAACATAAGCCATGGAAAGGTAAATCTAAGAGCATTTTTAAAGGGTCTCCAATACACGTTTTGATTGCCTTATACGAGTAGTTAGGTTGCACACTAACTTTTGACTGAAATAAAACAAGTTAATTTTATTAATAATAAAATATATTAGAACATTTAGTTTTACATTTTTAAATACGCTACATAAATAAGCTCACAAATCAATATAATAATAATTTCAAATAGTTTAACTCTTAGCATACGCAACTTTTAAAGACAATACTATAAGACAGCAAATGTCATACACTTTTACATAAATTTATCGAATTAATTAATATATCAAATAACATACTTTTAAACTTTACAATAGTTGACATATTGGATACTGTTATGTGGAAAGGTGGTAACTGCTTTTGTAACATTTTTCGCTAGACGCGATTAAAGATTTTTGACATAAGCGGTTTTTCAAACCGTGTAGGTGCGAATCTAATAAATGTAGGTAATTTTATAAAAAAATGTTAACACAGAAAAAAGTATTGTTTATATGACAACAAAAATATTTTTGAGTAGAAATTCTAATTTTGATAAATAATCGTGAAAATACCACTTAACACATTTTGGTTTAATGCTCTATGTTTCGAAATATGTTTCCTAAAGCATTAAGTCACTGAATCGCTTTTGCAAATTACTCACTAATCAAGTTTTCTACTCACAATAATTTATGAAGATGAAAAAATGAAAAACTCTAAAATTTTATTAATTTCTATTTCTTAAATTAAATTATTGTTCCAAAAAAAGAGAAATTAAAATTTATAAACTAAAAAAATACACTGAAAAATTATAAACTAATAAATATATACTAAACAATAATCAGAGTTGAACTGAATATAATATGCTATTATTTTAATCATTGTGTTGGATGTTAAAGTCTAGGGTTTCCCCATAACCATCGACGTCATCCTCAAAGTCACCACCATAAGCATATTTTTAAAAATCATAAAAGCATTTTGCATCACTTGGAATCAACTAAAGCATTTCTTTTAAATCTTTGAGTTTGGCTGCGTACAAGGCTCTTCCTTCGGGGTACAATAGTGGCATCTGAATATCTTTGAAGGTTATTTGTCTAGTTTTGTATTTTTTATAATGTTTACTATTCGGGTTGAATTCGATTTTATGTCTCTTTTAAAAAAAAGTTTGAAGGGCTCATTTTTCCTTACACCTATTTCAAATGATTTTTGCCACGAAATCTTTAGGTACTTTGGCTGTGTCGAATTTTCTGTTTGTGATTGCTTTAAGTAATGGGTCCACTGTTAGAAAATCTTCTCTGTGAAATCTATTCACTTCAAATTTAATATCAAGTTCTCATAACATTTATGAAATCTTTATCGGTGTAAAGACGATTGTGCGTTTAAGAGCGCACTCTAGATCATTTGGTAAAAATATGTGCCTTGGTTGTAAAAATCGCATGGTGAACTTTTGAAAATGCTCGTGGTTTAAAAGAATTTGCATGAGCATTATAGTTACCGTTTATGCTTTTATTTTGACCACCGTAAGAATCGGCCCACAGTATGAGTTCAGTGGTTGTGTGTTTTAGGTTATTGTTTATAATTTTTTTCAGGGAGCTACCTACTTCCTGAGTACCTCTTCCTTCTTTATACTTTAGCCACACATTGAAATAGCCTCGACTGTTGCTTGTCTGATGAATACTTTAATTATACATATTAAGCTATCTTTTATAATAAATAAATATTTGTAGGAAGTCTAGGTAAACAATTAGTTTTTTCAATATCGAATGTTAGGACTTCAATCGTTTCGCCTTCAGTTACTTTCATTCTTTTTTAATTTGCTCTCTTAAGTTTCGAGCATGATCTAAATGGGCTGCGTGATCTGCTTCTATTTTACGTAACTCATTTTGCCAGTAAGATTTTTTTTCTTAACATGTGTCTTTTTGCGGTTTCTTAAATCTTAAATTAAATTTGTTGTTAAATATGGTCTTAAAACATGATCTGCTTACTCCTGCAGGGTGTTGTTCTTTATATAAATCGTAAACTCGAGCAAAGTTCAAAGTAGCAGACAAATATTTTGTTTCAGAATATTTATCTCGACAACAGTATTTCGGTAACTGTTCAATAAAGTCCCTTACTTGTAAAAGCTTTTCTTCCGATATCCTGTTATGTCCTCCATTTTTCTGCCCTCTTTTATCTGTCACAGGTTGCTGGGTTCTAACTTTCTCTAAAGCGATATCTAGGGGTTTTTGACTAATACACAAGGTTGCCAAAAATGTTTTTTTACAGACAGGAACTTCATTAAAAGTGTATTTTCTTGTAAATGATCTTTTAGTTGAATCATTGTTGGTTGAACTTCTCTTTTTAACTTCTTTGCAATAAGCTTGCAATAGAGCACAACGCGCTGCATAACTTCCGGCATTCCAGTAATTTTCAAATATAATTCTTCGTTCATTTTCTGACAATTTTTCAGTGCATCTGTTCTTACATAAGCACTGAAATCCGACAGCGAAAGTTTTTGCTTCGACTGTGTCACCTTTGTAATTAATGTATTTTAACCCTTTGTTACTTTTAGCTTTTTTGATACATCTATTTTGGCTCAAATGTTTTCTTTTTCTTCCTTTTTTCGGTCTTCCATCTGTATTCGTTAGTTGAATATTCAAATTTGTGGTAGTATTGGCACTAGAAGATTGAACTGGTAAATAGTCATTATTTTGAGATTTTAAGATATTTAGAAAGTTATCTGGTAGCTCCTTACTATTAGATAGCGGTACTACAGGCTCTGGCTTTAAATCGTAGGTAATGTATTCACTACAATCTAAAGAAACGTTTTCTGTTATGTTAGATTTTGCTCCTGTTTCATTTCTTGAGGTACCTAGAGGTACATTAATATTACTGGAGATCTGCGGTTCTGTAATTAAAGAATAAAATCTTTAATCTGCATAAAAGCCAACCTCAATATAATATTTTTTCGATATTAATTTTATTCGCTATATTTAGGTAAAATTTATTACCTCTACTTTACTTTACTCTATGAAAAAATGAAAAGAAAAGAAACTACAATTTCCTGATAACTACGGTTTCCTTAGGAGTAATTATAAAAACACAGTACTCTTAAAATTTTATAAACAAGCAATTCATACCAATTAATAAATTATTATATTTTTTCACCATAATAAATCATATCAATCCTAAAATTTTTTGTTAAGGTAAATTCCTTTGCATATTCATGTACATATATTTTAAATTCATACTATAATAATAAAAATAATGTTATTTATTTCTGAAAAATATCCTTACAATTGTATTTGAGTCCTCCCTGTAAGTAATCTTAAAGACGCATGTAATGGGAATGGCTCGCTCTTCCAAATCTTATATTATACAAAAAGGATTATTATCTAGGGACAATCTAAAATAAATGATTATTATATATTTTATTGTGTGTGTGTATGGTATGTATGATTATGTTCGTGTGTGTGTGTGTGTGTTTGCGTGGGTGCGTGTGTGTGTGGGTGTTTGTGTGAATGTTTACGCGCATGTTTTTTTAAATAAATAAATACTAAAGTTATAAGTCCTCATTAATCGTGCGAGTGTTTATTTTTCTTCACCATAGTCCCATCACTTAAAATAGTGACGGTCGCCCGACATTTTCTATATGACTTCTTCACGCATGCCCAGTTGGTCATAGACGGTGACTTGTAAATAATACCGAATTTATGTGTGCCTAGTATCAAACGAGGGTGGCCTTGCGCACTTTTCGCAAACACCGCTGGAAGAAAAAGGAAAGTCTTAGTCGGAGATGATTAGCTTTATTGTAGGCTCAATTGCTCAAAGGTAATTTAAAAATGGAACACGAAACAGACAAAACTCGTTTATTTTACAGATATAGAATCGTTAGACAATAAAAGAATACAATTCAAACAATAGTAAGAACTACGCTATTGCTACAAAACTTAACTTAATTTTTTTTATTATTATTATTTTATAAATCTTTCGAAAGAGGCTCTAATAAACCTTGAATGCAATTTAATTCCTACCTTTTAAATTTTTTTGGGTAAAAACATAATCTGACATTAACCTAAACCTATCATAGTTTTAATTAATACCTATAGCGTCGTATGAGTTCTCATATGATTAAAATACTCCATTTGCAAGTAGTTACTCGTACGAGTGTGCATTCTTCAACACCATAGTTCCAAAATCAATAACAGTGACCATGGCCCGACATTTCTTGTGCGATTGCTCCACGTTAAGTGATAGTGGAAGATCTAAGTGTCCATTTTCAGCAGCGTTTGGGAGGAGTGTTATCGATCAATAATTGAGAAGTAGTCTTCTCTTGTTTCTTCCGCCAGTAATAGGCATTGAAATATTTTCTCCATTTCTTCCTCTGAATTCTTTGTTGCATTGGAGTCATTTCTGTTATACTCAATCGTTTTTTGTCTTCCTTATCTTTAATATATCTTAATCTATCTTTCTCTTTTCTTTCTTTTAGTAAATTTTCATCTTTTTTTATTCGCTCGTATCTTCTTTTCTCTGCTTCTCGTTTTTTAAGAAGCCTTTCTTCTCTAGTTTGTTTTTTATATTTTTTCAACGCCGATTCTGCAAAAGAAAAACCTTAATTACCTGGAATACACCTAATTTACCTGGCGCGATTTTACCAGAGAAAAACAGAGGAATTAGAACCAGAGTAATGAGTATTTATGCATCAGAGTAAACTAAATTTTAAACCAAATAATTTATTAATGACATTATTTTTCGCATTAAAAAAAATTGAGTCTGATCCGACCAAGAAATCATCACCAAAAAACTAAAAAAACGATCTATCCATAGATATCCACTACCATAGATATCCATTAGTTAATTAAATTAGCAAGTAATTAATCGTGCGAGTGTTCATTCTTCCTAATCGTAGTCCCATCATCTAAAACAGTGACGGTGGCCCGACATTTCCTGTACGATTGCTTCACGCAAACCCACTGGGTCCTCCCTTTACCTTTGTACCCTACACTGTAGCTATGACCCCCTAGTATTAGGCGAGGGTGGCCCAGTCTGCTTTTTAAAACAACGCCTGAAAAAATAATTAAAGAACGTTATTAATATTGCTGTGTTTGATTAAGTTGCAATTTCATAAAAGGGGGAAAATAAAACAAACACTTCTGAAATTATGTTTATCATAAACTATTAAGTATGTATCATGTAAAATGTTTGGGACACCGTAAATAAAAGCGAAAATAGTTTTATTCAACTTCAATATTATAATCTTCAATTTGATCATTAACATACTTATGCTAGAAGTGCATTATTAGTATTAATTGTAAATAAAAAAGACGATAAAAATGTAGCCCAAACTTTACCAAACAGTTTTTTTCCATACTTTTTATTCCTTAATAATTGCCCATTCACGGGCATTTACACTCTCGTGCAAACATTCGCTAGTGGTTATGTTCCTTTTTGACGCACAATATTTGCTCGTCAAACGTGATGACCGTACTGCGACAGCTTCTCCGAGTGCATTGCCAATACAACCTCTTGCCCTTTGATCGCTTGTTTCTTGTGTATCGGTAGCCACCCATACACAGAGCAGGCATACCGGCGGCCGTCGTGGAAAAGAATATGCCTGTAAATGTTAACGTTGCACAATGATTGGAAGGGATTTAAGTCGTAATTAAGTAAACTTAGGTAGATTAAGATACGTAATGCAATAATGAAAGGTTTTGTTGCGAGATCATTTATTTAGTTTAATATCTATAACTCGAAAAAATAATATTTCGTAGGATCACAACGTAGCTTGTGTACCTATATGTTAAGGTCACTAATGTGTATGTTCATTACCTACATAAAAAGGTGGTGCTAACTCTAAGTACGCGAGTACAACTCGCACTAAGCCAGTTCCCATTAGTAGTTTCCGTGACAGACAAGTGTCATGGCATAAAACATAAGGCCTACCCTGTAGTTCCCTAACCTACAGGTTCCCTAATGATTATGCATATTCCTGATTGCAATGATTTCATCTTCAAACGTGCAGACGTACGCCTTGCATCCCTTGGAGTTGTGTGTTGAGCAGAGCCAGCGAGACTTGGGGCCTCCGGACCGTTGCTTGCCGAATGTGTAACTGCCGATCTTGATTAGAGTTCGACCGCGTTGGTCGATCATTAACATACTTATGCTAGAAGTGCATTATTAGTATTAATTGTAAATAAAAAAGACGATAAAAATGTAGCCTACTACTACATTATTTTTTCCATACAATTTATTTCTTAATAATTGCCCATTAACGGGCATTTACACTCTCGTCCAAACATTCGCTAGTGGTTATGTTCGTTTTTGACGCGCAATATTTGCTCCTCAAACGTGATGACCGAACTGCGACAGCTTCTTCGACTGCATTGCCAATACAACCTCTTGCCCTGGGATCGCCTGTGTTTTGTGTATCGGTAGCCACCCATACACAGAGCTGGCATACCGGTGGCCGTCGTGGAAAAGTATATTTCTGTAAAATGTTTACGTTGCACAATAATTGGAAGGGATTTAAGTCGTAATTAAGTAAACTTAGGTAGGAATAAACATAATGTAAAAACGAAAGGTTTTGTTGCGAGATCATTTATTTAGTTTAATATCTATAACTTCGAAAAAATAAAATTTCGTAGGATCACAACGTAGCTTGTGTACATATATGTTAAGGTCACTAATGTGTATGTTCATTACCTACATAAAAAAGGTGGTGCTAACTCTAAGAACGCGAGTACAACTCGCACTAAGCCAGTTCCCGTTAGTAGTTTCCGTGGCAGACAAGTGTCATGGCATAAAACATAAGGCCTACCCTGAAGTTCCCTCAACTACAGCTTCCCTAATGATTATGCATATTCCTGATTGCAATGATTTCATCATCAAACGTGCAGACATACGCCTTGCATCCCTTGGAGTTGTGTGTTGAGCAGAGCCAGCGAGACTTGGGGCCTCCGGACCGTTGCTTGCCGAATGTGTAACTGCCGATCTTGATTAAAGTTCGACCGCGTTGGGACTCCACGTATATCGGAGTATTTGTATCTGCAATATATGAATATATTTTTTAAAGTATTTGTAACACACACACTCACAAATAAAAAAGGTTGGTTTAATATATTTTTGGAACAGGAACAAAGAATATTACTAACTAAAGAACATTTATTCATATTATAAAACACAGATTTTTTCGTCACAAGTATATACAGATCTAGTTTTTTTAATTTTTTTTTAATGATTATGGTTATTTATGACTGAAACAATTTCTCCATCGATGGTCGTAACTCTGGCCTTGCACCCTTTAGAGGTGTGTGTCGAGCACTGCCATCGACACTTGTGGCTAGATCGGGAATGCATACCAAACGTGTATGCGCCTATTTTGATAAGATCACGACCACGTTGTGACTTCACGAATGTTGCTGTCGAATCTGAAATTGTTGTAGGGAGAGCTTAATAACTTAATAAAAAAAGTAAGGGCATGGAGTAGGTACCTCAGCCAAGGAGAGCACAAAGCAATGCGTATGATTGTCTTGTGTTATGAAAACTTTTTGCTTCAAAAATAAATCAATTTAATCAAAAGGGTCATAGTTTTAAGATCATTAAATTATTCTAAGGAAATCTCAAAATGTATGCACAAATTTTTTTTTATTAAGTCTAGCAAAAAAACAATATTTTAGTGATTGTGTACGTTCTTGATCATTAAAATTTCGTCATTGTAAGTGCGAATTAAAGCGTTACACCCTCTTGAGTTGTGTGTTGAGCACTGCCATCGCGCTCGTTCGCCTATTTGTGAGTGCTTGCCAAACGTGTAGTCGCCCATTTTGATCAGCATGCGTCCACGACGCGATTTCACAAACGTAACTCTATTAACCTCTGTAAAATAAACGTTATTTAATAAAAGTATAGTGTTTTTACGTACATAGCACCTTTTTTACTTTGTGGCCCTTGATTTTTTACTTCTGTTCACTGAACTTATAACGATTTCGTATTACTTATGTAAAAAAACAATAAGCCAAATCAGAATAATGCCTTTACTTTTAAACAAAAAATGAGACATTCTTCTTAAGTAATTAATTAAAAAGTCGTTTCAGTACACACGCACACAAGTTGTATTAAACTGAACCTCAACGTAACAATAATGATTGTTAATGATTATGCTCGTTTCTAACGCAAATAATTTCGTTATCAAAAGTAGCAACAAATGCTTTGCAGCCTTTAGAGTTGTGTGTAGAACAATGCCATCGGCATTTATCTCCAGTTTGCGACTTCTTGCCAAACGTGTAACTACCGATTTTAATGAGAGTGTTGCCACGTTTCGAGTGCACGTATACGGCTGAAGAAGAGCCTGGAATAAACAGATTTTATCTTTAAACGAGGTACCATTTTACTCGATTCAGAACTTGTCTATATGTTGTTTATTAGGTATATGCGTATAGAATTATTTTTTTATGTCTCATCTAACGGTATCTACCCTAATTCTGTGTTTTGTAATTAATAAAATTTCAAAATTACATTTTATATTAATATTTAATTATTTTTAAAAACAAGTAAGCAAGTAAAGACAGGCAAGGACTTAGGCGACTTTAATATTTACTTAAGGGAAGTAATTCACGAAAGGCATTTATTCGCTTTCTCTGACACTTGAATGTCATTCTATACTGTTTTGCTGTCGTTAAAATTTCTTGACTAAATCGAAGGGTTGTTATTTATTTAAAACACTTTGAAAATAAACAAAAGATCATATCGTGAACACGTCAGTGATTATGGCTGCTTTTCATTGATATAATTTCGTCGTGGTAAGTGAAAACTATTGCTCTACAGCCTTTTGAATGATTTGTGGAGCAATGCCATCGTATTTTCGGTCCGTGTTGCGATTGCTTCCCGAATGTGTATGAACCTATTTTAAGGAGTGTGCTTCCTCGACCTCGTGTATTTTTAATGTAAATCGGCGTATTCAGCTCTGAAAAAAATGTTTCAAATTGTTTTAGATTCTTATAATAATAATAAGAATATATGTCTCATACTAGAGCACAGGCCTCCTTTCGGATAGCGAGAGGGTTTGAGCCGTAATCCACCACGCTGGCTCGATGCGGGTTGGTGGATCACATGATGGATTATCATCCAGTCATGTGGGTTTCCTCACGATGTTTTCCCTCACCGTTAGTGCGCGATAAACATGTACATAATTTGAAAAAGACCAAGTTAGTGGTACACCCTAGTGGGGATCGAACCCGGAACCTTCGGTATAGTAGACCCGTTCCTGTTGCCACTAGGCTACCACGCACTTTTTTTAAATCTTAATTCTAAAATATTAAATTAAGAACGGTAATGGTTTACATAAGTACAGGAACGTTGACGACTTTGAAGAGCGTATAGTTACGGGTTAATTTACCCGGAATTTAGATTATATTCTTTTCTTTTAAAATTCGCTGTAGGTTTTGCCCTAATTTAGACGTAATTCATATTAGAAACCAAAAAATACTTGAATTGTGAACTTAACTGAATCTTAATCATTGAGCTATTATTAGATAATAAAAAAACTGCCTTATCGAGTGATGACTATGTCCCTGCAGTAGGCAGTACAAATGCCTCTTGTAAGTAGGTATTCGATTTTTAGAAACCGTAGGGTTGGTGGCCAACAGTCTCATAGACATCAGTAACTGTCTTAGCTTGCAAAGTGATGGAAAATATCCGAGGCCTATGGCTTAACGTGCCTTTCACTAATAGCGGTCACCCATTCTTGAACTAACCACGGCCGACGTTACTGAACCTCGTCTATCAAGTCAATAGTTTAGACCGCAACAGGCCACCGAGCTTCTAACTCTGTACTGAATACTCAGGAACTACATTTAATATCTATATGGGTTAGCGTACAATAACTTACTCGCATAGCACAATACTTATATTGCCGTACATACTACTGGCACAATACTTATATTTGCGTACATTCTTATGGCACAATTCTTATATTTGCGTACATTTTTATGGCACAATACTTATATTTGCGTACATACCTATGGCACAATAATTATATTTGCGTACATACTTAAGTATATACCTTCTAAATTTTTCACGTAAAATTACGTCAATACATATATTGTAATCACAATTATAGAAAGAAGTATTTCAAGCATTTTACAGTTTTCTAACAGACGTATATTATATATTTTCTATTTGATACTGCAGAAATACATCGATATTATTTATATCATCAATAACCTGCGCAACGCCTTGGTCATGAACTGTAGGTTTATTAATGATTATGATTATTTTTGATAGAGACAATAGCATTATCACACGTGAATATAATGGCTCTACACCCTCGAGAGTTGTGTGTTGAGCAATGCCATCGACATTTCAGCCCGGACTGTGACTGCTTGCCGAATGTGTACCGACCTAGCTGAATGAGGGTCCGGCCGCGGCGAGACTGCACAAATATCGCCGTTTGCGCATCTGGAAAATTACGTGCATTAGAGAACTACGGTCTACAAAGGTCATTCTTTTGTTTGTAAAATTATATAACAATATTGAATCTACTGCCGCCGTTATACGGTCTGTTGCCACGAAAACTAACAAGACCAGCCAAAAAGTATTAATGGTCATTCGCAGTAGGTATAAGGTACATATTATATGTCTCGTCTTTAAGTTTATTCACTCACATTTCAAATATACCAGTTAAATTATTCACTTTGAAGAGCTTCAAACATTGTTCTGTGGGACCGCGCCAAGTTCAAAAACTCAAACTTAATATCTTCTTTCCCGTCTTATGTACTCATCAAGTTCGTATAATCAACCAAAAAGCATAAAACTAATCCTTTCAATGATTGTGTATATTTTTTACAGATATGATATCATCATCCCAAGTAAATAGCACAGCTTTGCATCCCCTAGAGTTGTGAGTAGAGCAGAGCCAACGTTGTTTCTTGGACGTGGTTTTCTTTTGTTTCCCAAAGGTGTACGGCCCTATCTTTATGAGGGGACGGCCGCGTACCGATTTGACATAAGTTGGAGTTTGATCATCTGAAATAAATGTTTATGCTTAGTACCGTTGCAAGTATAAACCTGCTACTACATACTTGTAAACTGAGAAATTTCTATGTCTGGCTGTAGGCTGCAGTTCATTTTTTTGCTTACCGAACAATTAGTTTATACCAAAAAAAATAAGCAATGTTACGGAAAAACATTGATAACGCTGAGAGGAAGACGTCTTTTTGGCCTTGGTGGTGGTGTTGGCGCTTATTAAACTCATATATAGGTATCCCATAAGTATTTAACAGATATCAAAGGATGACCGGATGCCATACATACAATATAACAACTATGTACGAAATGCCGTAGCGTAATTGTAGGACTTATGAATTTCCGTTAGAGGTGAGATGCACTACATGCACCTAATTATAATCCTAGATTTTAAAGGTCATCTTTAGCCCAATTCTAAGGCAAATTTCAACATCAATGTTTTATTTTCACCGACCTTTGAAATCATCTCACTTTCCACATTTCAATAAGAATAATAATCAGGCATGCAAAATAGGTAAAGAATTTTATTTATTTAATAATTTAAAGACACATGGATGGAACAAGTTTGGTTAACTTACTTGTATATATTTATTTTCTAAATATAAAAAATTACATTATCTCTATGATATTTTAACCTAAGAATCCAATTTCCCCCATTTCTACAATAGTTTTTAAAATATAAATCAATGAAATTCTCCTTAAAACAGTATAAAAATACAGATTTTTCCACAAAATAAATAACCATCAGTGGTTATGATCATTTCTCAATTTAACGAAACTCTCTTCGTAAGTGATGATGAAGGCGCTACACCCAAACCTGGTTCTAGCGGTGCACTGCCATCTAGTCTTGAACCCTCTGGTGTAGTTAACACAGAACTTGTGGTGGCCGATGTGGATCTGCTTCTTACCACGCTGGGTCATCACAAATACGGGATGGGCTGCAACAAATTTGACAATGCTACCCAAAATACTGCTAATTGTTGGACATTGCTGTTGTGCTTAGTATTAAAAATGCAATGGAATAGGGACAATTCCTGTTAAGTTGTAACAAAAAATTGGCTCGGTAACTAGTGCCTGTGCAGTAGTGATTAATTCCGAAAACGACCAATCTGGCTAGGGATATGACAAGTAAATTCTTACGGCATAACTTGAATACTGTATTTTCAGATTAAATTTACTGAGTCCAATATAGCACACACAATAGGGAATTCATTTAGACTGTTAAGTTAGAAGCTTGGGATAAAGTTGCATTAACTGTTGATATAATAAACAAAACAAATTGTATACATACTAATTTTATAATATATTTCAACTAACTCATTTAAAAACAAAGTTTGCTAGTATTGGGAAGACATGTATCCATGTGCTTCACAGACCGTAAAATGACATCATTATTAGTAGTAATAGTGCCGGTACATTTTATTTTTCTGTTTCTGCATCTCCAGACTAACGATCCGTTTCCTTTGTTTGTACGTTTTTTGTAATAGCAATATCCTGAGCACACTAATACAAGTTGACCTCGAGTTGAAGTAGTGTACGCCAACTCACCTCCGTTTATGCAATCTGAAACAATTTGGTAAAAAATAATTATAGGCAGTTATCAATATTCTTTCCATGCCATTTTTATATAATTTTAATTATAACATACCTATCCAGTAACAATTGAAACTTAGAATATGAATGAAATGAAATGAGTTTTGTTTGTATAAACCTTGTTAAATTAAATATGATACAGTCTATTATTATCACATAACATAAATTGCTTCTCAATTACAAAAGTAGGCTCTACCTCATCTAGAACAATCCTACTTAAGTCACTTCTAGTAATATAACAATTTATAATAATTTAGAAATATCTTCCACCCATCGATATCTACTATTGCAGTAACGATACCTAGATAAAGTATCTAACAATGCTTCAGCTGTTTATTTAATACCCTATCTTCTACGTTCTCATATTCTTAAACCCTATTAACACCTGAATGTGCTCTGACATCATGGAACCCCCATACTTTAACAATGGCGTCATCGAATGTATGTAAAGAAGCGCGGCAGCCTGCTTTTGCCTTGACGCACACCCACCGCGCTTTGCTGCCCGCTCTGTTGGCGCAATTGAAACGATACTGACCAATTGTAATCACCGGATTGCCTCGTAATGAAATAGCAAATTTGGGTTTAAGATCTGCAAACAAAGTGTTAAATCAGTTTATATAAAATTTCAAGGGTCTGCCCAACCTGGGTTTTAACCAGATGCAAATGATAAGTGATAGTTTACAGGTGCTTATGAGTAAAAATTAAATTAATGAAAACAGATATTCAAGTTTGCAATTCTAATCACACGTATCTATAGCACATTACAAATTGATTAATCACTGACAATACATAGTTATAGCACACACAATTTTAATGGTTGTGTTTTCCAAGAGTTTTAATGATGACGTTGTTTTCGGTAGTGATGCTGGCGTTGCAGCCCGACCGCTTCTTGACACAGGACCAACGAACCTTGGACCCCCAGGTGCATTGCTTATTGAAGCGCCACTGGCCTATATGCACGATCAAATTACCACGCTGCGATAAGCCAAATGTTGGATCTGAAATAATATGATAGGATAATACTCGTCCATTTAATAAAAAAACGAATCTACTTTTTAAGCATTTGCCAGCAGAAAGCACCAAAGCTACGCTACAACTACGAAATAAAGTATAAGGGGACTTTTCAACAATAACAATTATTTTTAATATTAAAAGAAACAACAGACATCGTGTATCATTTATCACACCTTAGAGACTTTTTAAAGGAATTACCGCTAACATAACAAAGAAATATTCATCAGTAAGGTATACACCGCAATCACTAATATGTTAATCACATACTTGAAATGAGATTAAATTTTAATTATACGTTTTTAAAATTAAGTGGTTTATATATAGGTAAATTAACAATATTTCTAAATCTGACAAGATCACCATCACCTTAAAATTAAATTTTAATTAACTGCGCCCAAACCCATACACCAAAATATTCCCAAATCTGCCTACTTACCCACAAAACTTAATTTCGGTGATTATGTTCAGTATTAGAGCTGAGAATATCATCGCCATACATCTTGACAAAAGCCTTACACCCTTTACTCATATGGGTTGAACAATTCCAGCGAGAGTTAGTAGAATTCCTTACCGGGTTGCGCTTGCAGAACGTAAAGCCATCGATGATCATCAACGGCTTTCCTCTTTGAGAAGTTCGTATTTTAAAGGACACTAGAAATGGTGAAAAAATTGTTAGATTCAAACTTTTTTGTAAATTTTTCTTAGAGATAAAGCTTTTTTTGATGTTTAAATTTTCAATTGTTAGTTATCCTTCTAATATTATACCTAAATGTTTAAAAGTTTGTATGTTTGTTACACAATCACGCAAAAATGGCTGGTTAGATTTGGATGAAAATTTGTGACGCAATAGTTAAAATCGGAAATCTGAAGACTCATGCGAAGCTGTGTATTATTTACTAGTGTTAGAATAAAACTCCAATGGAAATGTGAAAGACTAGCCTAGGTCCGCCTAGCGGTGTCCTTTGCAATGTATATACCTATTCGAAGATCGAACGTCTTGTCAGGCTTTCATATTACTAGTTTTAAACTTGTTTAATATTATACTTACAATAATCAAGTGAATTTGCTGCCGTTTGCATATTAGACCCTAAATTCTAAAACGGCCGGAACCAATATTCTACTATAGTTAAAACCTTGGTAGGTAATTGGAAACTGCTAGTTTTGTTTTGTGTGACGTGTTTCTGTCATTTCCATATCAATAGCTATCTACCATAGTTTATTGAGACGCAAACCATGGATAATAGTTACAATAGTTACACAAATAACAAGGCGTCAAATGTTAGTAGAATATTGGTTTCGGCCGTAAATTAGTAGATTTTTAGCGATTACTCGGCGACTTAATTTTTTTCAATTCCTTAACCTATATAGCTACTACCTTAACTTATATAACTACTTAAATTAATCATAATTTAGTAATTTTTAGAATTAAATATTTGTTCTGCTTTTAATAACATAGTACTAGTCAAGTTTGAAGGATAACTTTACAATGATGTGACTGCGATTAAATTTAATCAGACAAACAAAACAATTGTAGTAGAATAACAATAAGTAGGTAATATGTGAAAAGTAAAAAAAATATACAAAATCATAATTGAATATTCAAATATTGTTCTAACACATCAATGAGTATTAATCATGTAGTGTGAATCCTACAAGTTTCAAAAACACGTTACCAATCCAGTTTTTTCTTAAAAATTATGATTATGCACATTACAACATTTGACAATTTCTTTGTCAAGTAACCAGACCCTTGCTCTACATCTCTTGTTGCTGTGTGTTGAACACCTCCAGATCGACTTTCTTCCATCTTTTTGATAAGATATTTTGGTGAAGGGATGCCCGTCAATCACCAGCTGAGGATGACCTCTTTGGGATGTCTTAAATACAAGACCTGTAAGTAAATAAACATTTTAAGAAAACTAACTTAAGTCCCCTTATTAATAAACACTGTGTAAGCCTGGGTTAGTAAAACCTTATTTTGTCTCTGTCACTCCTATGTGACAACTTGCGACAAAACAAGGTATAAAAATAATCTGCGATAATTCATAAGGCCGAAGAAGTAAAGATGAATGTAGTATCGATATGGTTATAAAATGGTCTTTACTTTGACATAATAATTTTCATTCAGCTTCTAAAAGACGTAAAATTAAATAAATTACGATCTAAAGAACTGATATGTCATTATTATTTTTATTTCAAAAAACCACGTGACTATGGCTTGAAGTTTTGTCAAACTAAATATTAGTTTACCAAAGTATTTAGTATATAAATAGCATTGAAAGAATAGATACGGATAGGTCTCAAACTATATGTAGCAGCTTGTTTTGGTCATCCATTAAAAATAGTTTCATTTACATTTATATGGTCCTACTTTCTGGCCTTAATCAATGATTATGTATATTATTACATTTAATAACTTCGCCATTGAGCATCCACACAGTGGCTCTGCATGCTTTACTCTTGTGTGTCGAACATTGCCATCTGGACTTGCCTGCAGGTACTGTTGGATTAGACCGTTTGGTAAATGTGTAGCCTTCAATAACTAATTGAGGGGCACCTCTCTTTGAAATTCCTATTTCAAATCCTGTAAATACACATTGAATTTAACAATAATATAATAAGGGCGGGTTGTATCAAACAGTTGGTTAACGTATTATACGTACGTAACTTTTTGACGATTACATCAGATGTTTAACGTACGTCAAATACAAAGCGTTGTTTCGTCACAAAAAATAAAAGCTTTTCCTGTCCTGTCAACACAAAAGAAAAGTTACGCTAACCAGTGGGTGAAGGGGCCGGTCAACGTAGGTAATCGTTAATTTTTAACGACCGTTAAAGGCCGACATTGGTGAAACAACCCGTTTTCTATCTTGACAGTGGTTAACGCCATTTTTAACGTTGACAGACACGTTAAGTAGTTGTGATACAACCCGCCCTAAGAGGGAGATAGTTATTGCATTATGCAGTTGAGAGTTGCCACCAAAGTGAAAGCCAGGCGGTACTTTCAAAAATATATATTTTAGGATGATTTTTAATTTATGACTAAAGGTAATCTTTACAGGTACAGTGTAATGTAAGACAAATGAAAAATCAAAACGTTTTACAAGTTATAGATACTTGATGGTGACTTAAATAGAAAAATTGATATTTCAAACATTTTAAATCTTGATGCAAAGCTAGGCTAATTATATCGTTAAATGCGGAATGTAAATGGTAACTAAGGGTACATTAAATGTATACAGAGGTTTGACTTTGGCTATAGCTGATTGTTAAGTAGGTATATCCTCTTGTACTGAAGTAGTTCACTTTCAGCACCCAACTGGGATCAACTATTCAGCACCTGCTCGTTCAGCACCTAGCCTAGTTCACTTTCAGCACCTATCAATATTTTTGGCAGGTGCTGAAAGTGAACACAAATGTATTTTTACATTTTAGTCTACTTTCAGCACCTACAGTATAGCAGCCTAGTGCTGGCTGCCTTATATCGATAAAAAACACATTATTTAAATTTCAATATACTAAAACTCTTTATTTTAAATGTATCAGTCTTCTCTTTCTGACAACATATATAAGAAAATCAGCTTTAATCGATACTTAAGATACAATAACTCATTATATTTTTATCAGTCGCCTTATTAGTACATGTATGATACAAGTGTGCAAAGTTGTTCATTATACACGAGGCTGAGGGTTGTAGTAAGTCAGCCGAGTGTCTATTGAACATGTTGCTCACAAGTACCATACGCACTTTTTCAACACACTTGCGAGGGAAAACAATTATTTTTTGCATAAATAGTTTTCCTACACAGCAACAAATGCAATTTAAACGAAATTATCAACACACTTGCTAAGAAAGTGAGCTTAATCACATCGTTTTAGGGCCATAAACCGATCTATAACCTACTCGTGCATAACAAAAGGGCATAATAGAGTGAATCCTACAAAGTTATAGTAGTGCCTTACTGCAAATTATATGCGTGAATTTCTTTCGCTACTTGCTATTGATGACGCATATCTTAAGCTATTAATAACTTTAAATAAAAATGTGTTGAATCAGCTTAAAATCGCAGCTTTTCAATACAGTGGCCAAGGGAAATATAGCCACTTTTATATTCCTCTATTATGCAGTCTATTAATTTGTTTTTTGTTTCGGCAAATTTTTGGGATTTGGATGTGCCAGTTTTTGCGCGAATTTCAGCGTAATGCTTACAATTCTCCAGTAGCACTCTTAAAACAGTAGCAATGTTTTTGCTATTCTTATTAATTGCTTTATTTATAACTGAATAATGAGACTCAGGATAATTGTTTGTCTTGTGAGCCTGACCATAACGACTCCATTTATTTGACCACAATTTGTGGTCAATCCACTGTGTGATCATATAATCATTGAATTTCGTTATTTTTTCATCATGGGGACACTCACTCATAATGTACAGCCATGCATCATCTAAATCTTCTGACGGCAAATAAGAGAGTACAGTACACGAAGCAACATGTTTTCTATAAATACTATTTCCGTTTAGGTCCAGCTCTTTCCCTTTCTTTAAAGCCTTTTTAAAATGAAAGAAGCATCCTTTTACTGCAACATTGGGAAACACCGACAGTATTCCTCTGACTGCGGCTTCTTCGAAGTCAGTAGTAAAAAAATGCACCTACAGACATGTCGGGTATCGAAGATTTCAGTAATTGAAATGTTTTATATGTACACATTTTTTTGTTCAGAAGCAAAGCATATGCTAATGGTTTAACGACACCATCGATTTCTCCATGCATACTATAAATCTGCATAAAAGGTGTTTTGTCTTCCGCGGCTTTCGCACATAGCCGGCGACCTCCATAGCTTTTGTTTCTTTTTTTATATAAACTGAGTTTAATATTATTAAAATTTGGGCATTCGGCTACTAAGTTGAGTCCTTGATCCAGTAATTTATTCATTTTAGTTTTGTATAATGTTGGAACGGGACCATCGGTAGTTGTAGCTTCTTCACGAAGTTCACGTATTGTTTTTTTTTATTGGAATCTGGGCACTGTTCATGGGTTCACAGTTGTGTTCTGTCATTTTTACAATATCTTCGTTGCTACTAACTGTTAAAAACCCCCCACAGGAACTTATCAGACACCGCCATAACATATTATCATTACTTTTATATTTTTTGAACTTTCTGTACTGTTTATTTTCATATATTAGTATTGGCGCCCCCCTTTCACTTGAAGTATAGCTTATAGCCGTGTTTTGGTTACTTCGACCGGCTACAGGCTCCATTATTGGATATAGTTCGTATTAAACACACAGGAAAAATGTGGGACAAATGGTAAATAAATGCACTGGATTTATTATTAAGGGCCCGTCCGCACCGAGATTTTTCACGCAGCGTTAAAAAACGCACGCGGGTAAAAAAAATTGTTGCAACTGCAATTTGACCGTGAACTAAAATGTAAAAATACATTTGTGTTCACTTTCAGCACCTGACAAAAATATTGATAGGTGCTGAAAGTGAACTAGGCCAGGTACTGAACGAGCAGGTGCTTAATAACTGGGTGCTGAAAGTGAACTACACACATCAACATCGTCTAGGGATATTTTGTATAAAGTTCTTAAACTCAAAAAATACTGACCAATTTTAATTTTTTTTGAAGAAAGTTTATTTTGTAAACTTTGTTGGACGATTCTAAATTTGAATTTGAAAAAAAAAATAAAAACAAAAGATTCACGCTGCATAATGGTAGCGAAGTCTGAAGGTTACATTTACCTACAGTAACTTTTGTCATTTTTTTGTGCCTAATTTAAGTTTTATAGCAAGTTATCGGTAAATTTTCAATTAATGTTATTGTGTGCATCATGGAGCGGGGCTATTGAACAAGGAAAGAAATGTTAAGGGCAGTAGGCATGCTCCAAGCTGGGGCTACTCAACGGAATATTGCTGAAGAGATGGGAACAAGACAAAACGTGATATGAAGGTTATGGTCATGTTATCGTGCTACTCGTGAAATGGCTGAAAGAGACCCAGGCGGGAAACACTTAACCACTCATCGACAAGACCGATATTTGCAAGTTGCCGCGAGAAGGCAACTAAATGTTACGGCCATGCAGTTGGTTCAGAGGCTCCAGCCAGAGCACCAGTTGCTTGTGAGTGATGAAACTGTGAGGAGAAGACTGCATGAAGCTAATCTTCATGCTCGCAGACCGCTTCGTACTCCAGCACTACGCCGAGGAAATCAGGGACGACGGCTAGAGTGGGTTCGTGAACCTTTGCTCTGGGAAGATAACCAGTGGTTCATATTGCTGTTTTCCGATGGCTCACGGTTCGGTTTCCATCCTAATACACATAGACAACGTGTTTAGCAAGTTCCTGGTGGTGAGTGCCGTCTGCGACACCCTCAGGAAGTCCTTCCATACCACGGCGGGACAATTAAGGTTTGGGCGAAAATTCGTGTTGGTGGAAGAACAGACCTCGTTTGGATCAGAAACACCAAGACAGCTGATAAATATTGTAACGAGGTACTAGAACCAATAATCTACCCTGACCAACTGCAAATAGGCCAAGAATTCACGCTGATGAACGACAAAGCCCGTTCGCACACAGCAAGAGTGGTGACGAGCTGGTTGCAGGAGCACGACGAATCGGTCCTAGGCTGGCCCACTCAGTCGCCTGACCTAAACCCCATTAAATACGCGTAGGATATGCTCCAAAAAAGAGCTTTAAGGAACTTCGCTACAAACATTGTGACGAAAGATCATCTTTTTTTGCCACTTAGCCGGACCTGGGACAATATACCGCAGCCTGAGTTAGATAACTTAATCCAAAGCATCAAAATCGTTGTATGATCGTTTTTATCGTCATGGATGGTTTTACTGACTACTGATTTTTCACAATACCGTTCAAAACTGAATAATTTCTGATTATTTTTCACTTTTCCTTGAGAAAAACAGTAATTGTTACTTTTAAATTTTTTTCACTTTTTTCTTTATTTAAAAAAAAACACTTTTACGCAAAAAAAATGATTTATTTTATTTTGTTAATGTAGTCTGATAAATGAGCTTTATAAAAATATATACACGTTGTATGTTATATATACACGTTGTATGTTATCCCTACTAATATTATAAATGCGAAAGTAACTCTGTCTGTCTGTCTGTCTGTCTGTCTGTTACGCTTTCACGCCTAAACCACTGAACCGATTTTGATGAAATTTGGTATGAAGAAAGAACTGAACTTGGGAAAGGACATAGGGTACTTTTTACCGCGGGAAAACTTCTCATTCCCACGGGAAACCGACTTCCACGCGAACGGAGTCGCGGGCGGCCACTAGTTTTTAATAAATTTTGAGTAAACTAAGTAAATTCAAAATATCCCTAGACGATGTTGATGTGTGTACTTCTTTGTACTTATATTTAAAAGTAAGCGGAAAAAAATACCATGACATAATGAAATGACATACCTATTCAAATGACCATTTGAACCGAACTTAATACTACAACTAAGACCTAGAGCAAATGTTCCATTGGTTAATTCCCACATGGTAGGCACCGTGGAAATACGGTGATAGCAAGAATAGAACACTATCTTCGGCATACATTATCACATCTAAAACTTATATGTAATTAACTATCAAACAATCATCTCTCGTAGTCGAAAATTAGAAAAATTATACAAATAATGATGCCATTTGTACATAAACCAAAATATTATATTTTACCATGTTTGTCTTTATGTCTTATCTTTATGTCTGTCTGTGTGTTTGTTTCGGCAGATTTCGTAGCAACTTCCACTAAAGAAGATAAAAAAAATCATACGAAAGAGAAAAAAATACCTAATGGCCAAAGTTCATGTATCTACCTAAATATCAAAGTATATTTTATGCGTTATTAACACATTCATGATTATGTTTATTTATACATTTTATGATTTCATTTTCGTGCAACCAAATACTAGCTTTACACCCCTTGTTGTTGTGTGTCGAGCACCTCCACGTTGATCTCTGCTTTTTTATTGGACCATATGCAGATTTTCTGCAGAAAGTGTAACCCCCCATCACAAGCTGAAGGGCACCCCTTTGGGACTTTCTGAATTTAAATTCTGAAAGGAAAAAAACATATGTCTCTGAAACTGGCTAGTTTTGTGGCATAACAAATTATGCAATGAAAGAAAAAAAAGAAAGCCAAAAAAAGTATAAAGACATCAATAATGTATTGAATTATATATTTTTCAAGTATTTTCGAAGTCCTAAAAACGTTATAAACTTTAGGAACAACAGAAAGTCACAAAATACATACAGAAGAGCTTGATTAAATACGCAGTTTTCACTCACACTAGCCCAAATAAACAAAGAAAGCATGTATTTATTTTATACTTAATCTTAAAAATTAACAAAATCTTAAGGTTCCTAACCACAAACTTAAAACGCTGAAATACGGTAAAATCATTGAACAACTGATTCAAATACGATAATGTGCAGCATAAAAACACCAAATATTAATTAAGACCATTTTAATTTTGTTTACTTTGTCCCACTTATTGTGTCTTTCGTGTGGAGAGCTAATTCGGTTAACGACATCCTAGCGACTTAACCTCTTGAAATAACATAACATAAAACGCTATAACGTCGTTGTAATTCGACGTTCCTGACTTTCAAAGCCTGCGGTTTTATCAATGATTATGCTCGTTATCACATTTTAAAATGACATTGTCAAATAAAGTAATCATTGCTTTACACCCTTTATTGTGGTGCGTTGAACATTTCCAGCTTGTCTTTTCTTTTCTTGAGGCGCCTGCTCGTGTATAGAATGTGTAACCTCCAACCACTAATTGGGGATTTCCTTTCCTGGATTTCTTTATAAAAACACCTGTAATTATGTTTTTATGATAGATTTTAAAATTGAAGGAGTTAATTTTAAAATTAATATAATTAAATTAAAAATTAACAAAATACAACCAAATTAAAATAAAATATCTTATCAATTGTGATACATTTATTTAACTTTAAACACTTAGTTATAAATCGACTATAGTTAATGAAATCGTTCATATGTTCAATGTTATATTATGAAGTGATCGGGTTTTGACTAGAAATTCATTGAGAATAACTATATTCATACACAAACAGGCATAGTGGAATCTGAATACTAACACTTTAAACTGTCATATTTAACACATAGATATAAATTGACTAGATACTAGATAAATCAAAATCATTTCAAGTTATATAATAAAATGGTGGGGTTTTGACTAGATATAGGTACATTAAGGATACTAAAATTCATTCACAAACAGGCAAAATAGAATCTAGGTACTAACACTTTAGGATAACACCTTAATTAACCCAGTTTTGACAAAACCTTTTTCGAAAACGTTTTTAAGTTTAATTATTTAATAAGAACGGGGCCCGATTCGGTTAAGCGACACAAAATGATCCAATCATAAATTTAACGACATAAAATCGCTATGACGTCGTTTAAGTTTCCAAACCATTTTATCAATGGTTATGTGTGGCCCTGAAATAAAAAATAAAAGTAAAAAACGTAGACATTTGAAAGATTGTTAACTATATTTGCGGGTACTTGTCTGATAACTGTATATTATCTGTTATACATATATTTATGCAGTTATAGTTCCAATAAATAAAAAACTATTTAAGCCAAGTTTATAAATTATTCTAGTGCACAAACAAATAATGTGGCACACAAAGTGAGTAATATTGATATTGTTAACAGAAACTCAATATCAATGATTATGTTGATTGATACAACTGATGATTTCATTTTTAAACATGGTGACTACAGCTTTACACCCCATGGTATGGTGGGTGGAGCACCTCCATTTTATTTTACTGTCAAGCCGAGCGTTGCGGGTCCGGGCGAAGAAGGAATACCCTTCGACCACTAGTTGAGGAGCACCTTTCTTAGACTTCTTCATGTAAATACCTGTAAGACAAGATCCTTTGATATATTTAAGGTACCTTTGAAAATTAAAGGTATAGTTTTAAAAGCATATGGACAATTCTTTTTAAACTTCAATTGTAATAAAAAAACTTTTAATCTCCTTTCTAATCTATGACTCGGTAAAAATAAGATAATTTAACTGATATTGATTCAAATGAACGGTCTGAATATATACTCAAATATTTTATTCGACTATTAAGGGTGATGACCTAGATATAGACAAACTATATAAATACCTACAATTATTTGATTACAATATTAACATGCGCAAATTATTGTCAGATTGATCTCGTCTAGGATAAAAATAGGAAAAGATGTCAAATAAAACACTTATCTTTCCCGTTCGTCAAACGTTTGTGAATTAATCTTCAGCATTTGTTTATACTACTTATACCAAGACCGAAAATAAAACATGAATAAAATAAAATTCACACCGTGTATTACAAACAATACTCACATTATTTACTATTACTTTAATTATAATTTAGTCTTATAATATACAGAAAAACAAAATGTTATACATGTCTCGAATTTAAAACGGAGCTGTCACTTACACTATAGTCCGTTCGCGTAAAGAAAATAGTGACAACTACAGGATAAGGGTTTTTCGACAGCCAATATACATAGCATTCGTGGACTATTCCAAGGCATTTGATAGCATAACTCATAAATCTTTATGGAACGCTCTCATAAATAATAACATAGAAGAGAAATATATCAACATCATCAGAAACATCTATTCCATGAGTGTCAGTCGCATAAGGCTAGAAAAGAAGGGAGAAGAGTTCCCGATTGAAAGAGGAGTGAGACAGGGGGACCCCCTCTCTCCAAAGCTATTTATAGCAGTCCTTGACGACATTTTTAAAAACATTAATTGGAAAACAAAAGGCGTATGTGTATTAAATAGAAGACTGTCACACCTAAGATTCGCGGATGACATAGTTCTGTTTGGCGAGTCCTCCTCAGAACTGGAAAGTATGCTTCAACAGCTGGACACGGAAAGCCAGAAGGTCGGGTTACATATGAACACCTCTAAAACAAAAGTAATAACTAACAGCCTTAGAAAAGAGATCCAAGTCAACGAAAAGAGTGTCGAATACGTGGAAGACTATGTTTACCTAGGCAAATTAGTATCTTTCAACGCCAACAACAACGAGAATGAAGTCGAAAGAAGAATAACGACCACATGGAGAAAATACTGGGCGCAAAAAGAGATACTAAAAGGAAAATATGACCAGAGAACAAAAGGAGTAGTTATGGATTCCTGCATCCTCCCATGTTTAGGATACGCCAGCCAAACATGGACGTTCACGGAAAGAGTAAGAAATAAGATCCTATCCTGCCAGCATGGTATGGAAAGAAGTATGCTTAATCTAAGAAGAATACAAAAAATAAGGAATGAAGACATTCGCAAGAAGACGCAAATAATGGACGCCCTCAAATTCTTTTTAAAAAATAAATGGAAATGGGCTGGACACATAGCTAGATACCAAGACAAAAGATGGACAAACTACATAACGAAATGGCGGGGTCCATCGGGCAAAAGAAAGGTAGGAAGGCCAAGGAAAAGATGGGCAGACGATATAATTGCTATAGCGGGAAAGAACTGGATGGAGGTCGCAACTGACCGAAACAGGTGGAGAGAGATGGAGGAGGCTTATACCCATAGGGACCACATACAACAAGAAATTTAATAAAATATTATATTTAAGTTAAGGAAAATGTAAAATATGTGGAAATAAAAGCTTATTATTATTATTATTATACAGGATAAGGGTGTATTCACAGTGGAGTAAAAGTACAAAAGAAAAATAATAATTTTATAAACAGTATTTTCGGACACACCGCATGCACTTGCTGTTTCTATGACTTTGCTCTCCACAGTTGCATTTAAATCACACAATTTAAAGTACTTATAAACATTGTAAATTATGCGTCTCTCTGCACTATGGATTATTGATCCACTTTTATTCTTAGGAATTGGTGAAGTATTCATTTTCAAAATTTATTGTTGGACGAGTCACGCAAAATACACAACCGTTTTCTTCGAAGATCAGACTTCAACTGGTCACTGTGTACTCGACTTTTTAATTTCTAGCATTTTAATTGGCTGGGGGGCGTGGCCAGGCCGGTTGACAACGATGTCTCACTATTTTCTTAACGTGAATGGACTATAGACTAATTAATAAAGTAGGCATAAAGACACTGTGCAGTTTAATATAACCAAATCTAATTCAGCATCACTTTAAATTCATTTTATGATGTCCTACTTTTAAAAAGAGAGTTTTTTCTTTGGCAGCCTAAGAGCTTTTAATTTCATAAAAACTTTAACGGCATCGTAGCAACTTAACGTCTTGGAATAATATTGAATCGTTGAAATGTCGTTGAAGTTCGAAGATCCTCATTTTCAAAGTCTGCAGTTCAATCAATGATTATGCTCGGTATCCCTTTTAACAATGACATTGTCAAATAGAGTAATTAAGGCTTTACATCCTTTTTTGTGGTGCGTTGAACATCTCCAAATTGTTTTTTTATTAGAAAACCTGTCTGTTCGTGTAAAGAATGTGTAACCTCCAACAACCAATTGAGGATATCCTTTCTGCGATTTCTTCATAATAAAACCTGTAATTAAATATTAAAGAAGAAGTTAAAAGTTAGAAGAAGGACTAAAAAGAAGAAATAGTAAAAGCATTTGTATTGGTCATTAAAAGTACGACCATTTTTTGGAGAAATTTGACTGACGAGGAAGTTGGTTCCTCGTCCGTAAATTTCTAAAAGGAGCTATAACGGAGTCGTAAATAAGCACAAACAAACAAAACAATAAAATATCATATTATTGACATACATTTATTTGACTTTAAACTGTAATATACTAGACTAGATACTAGATATATCAACTCATTACAGTACATTACATAAAGTGGTGGGGTTTTGACTAGATATACTTTAAGGATACCTTTATTCGCTCACAAGCAAGCAAAGTGGAATCTAAATGCTAACACTTAAATATCTAACACTTAGTTATAAATCGACTATAATGAAATTTCTACTATAATGAATTTAAATGTTATAGGTATTATGAAGTGATCGGGTTTTGACTAGATATACATTGAGAATAGCTATATTCATTCACAAACAGGCATAGTGGAATCTAAACGCTAACACTTTAATTAAACTGTAATATTTAATACATCCTAGTTATAAATTGACTAGATACTAGATATATCAAAATCTTTTCATGTTATATCATAAAGTGGCGGGGTTTCGACTAGATATACCTACATTGAGGATACATATGTTAATTCACAAACAGGCAAAATGGAATCTAAGTAGGTACTAACACCTTAGGATAACACGCTAATAGACACAGCTTACACATTACATTTATTTTTAAATATTTAATGGGAACAGGGCTCCGATCGGTAAAATGACATAAAATAATCCAATCCTAAATTATATGACATGATATCGCTATGACGTCGTTTAAGTTTCCAAACCATTTTATCAATGGTTATGTATCTTGTAAAAATTTTGAATTCTGTTGTATCGGAACCGAACGACAGCTTTACAGCCTTTGGTGCTGTGCGTGGAGCACACCCAGACCTCCGACTTATCGCAATGAAACCGTCTGTAAAAAGTACGACCATCAAACACCAACTGCGGTGCGCCTTTCCGAGATCTCTGCATGGTGAATGTTATTACTTCACCTTCTTCCTTTTTTCCTTCATTATTTCCTTCGTTGTTTCCTTCATTATTTCCTTCATTATTTCCTTCATTGTTTCCTTCATTTATTTCTTCATTTATTCCTTCATTATTTCCTTCATTGTTTCCTTCATTTATTCCTTCATTTATTCCTTCATTATTTCCTTCATTGTTTCCTTCATTGTTTCCTTCATTGTTTCCTTCATTGTTTCCTTCATTTATTCCTGCATTTTCTCCTTCATTTTCATGTTCACCTGTAACAAAAAAATGTTTTATTTCTTATGTTTAGTGTGTAGTTCTGCATATACCACAATAACTAGTAATCTTTAGTCCTAAGTGGATTGCATTTTAAAAATTAAAAATAGCATCTAATTTTAATTAGTGGTAGTTGTTATAAATAATACTGATATAAGGTAAACAATGGTTATATTAATTGATCTTTTACAAATCTTCACTCAAATCAGCTAAAATTACACCATTAATAAAACGCGCATACCTACCCATAGGGGGTAGGTTGCTTTTATCTTAATAATCGTGAATCTACTCTTATCAACCTCTCTTTTATCATCCGCTTCATCTCCATTCTAATCCCACTATTCAACTATGCATCTCTAATATTTTCTCCATCTATTTCATGGTTGTGCGTGTGACACACTTTAAGGACTACATCATCTAACGTGACCACGAAGGAGGGGCAGCCCTTAGGTCGATGCACGCAGCGCCAGCGCACCTTGAGACCCTCGTTTTGGTGCCTCGTGTATCGAACGCCGTTGATGATGAGGCATCGCTTATTGTGCTTGGAACTTTTGAAGTACACTGGAATGTTAAAACACATTAGTATAAATAGGTATTGTATAGCAATGATAGAATCAACTTACCTGTGGTTATACTCGCGGTTGATTTAGTTTTATCGTGAGAAACATCAGCGGATGTATCTGTGTTAACATAGTCCATCATCTCACGAAAAAATACCAAAATACGTATTGTAGATTTAAGGTGAAGGAATAACAAACGTTCATAAATTCTCACAAGACACAGAGAGAAGTCTACAGAATATTGGATCCCCCCCAATCCAACACAATACGTGGTATTATGTCTAAGTCAAGTTTTTTCTTTTATGTTCCTCTATTACTAAAGAGTAATTACGATGCGATTAACACTTTACAACCATTTTCATCCCTTATGTTACTTATCTACAGCCTTTATAATTGAATAGAAAACTAAGTCGTTAGAAAGGAAATAATATATTTTACAAAAAGCGCGACAGGATGAGTTGCTCAATCTTGATCTAGATATATAAAAATATGTGAAGGTTACCTATGTTATGTAATACATAGGTATCCTTCAAACTCCTTATAGTAAAAAAACATACGAAACTCTTAACGTATTTTACTGATGATTGTGTTGCTGTTTCTCCGATATGACTCTCCCTTCAAAAGTAAGCAAGACAGCCTTGCATCGATGTTTGCTCGCTTTTGAACAAATCCAGCGTTTTTTCAAACTACAGCCGGGGCGAGGGAAAAACTTATGATTCCCATATATGAAGATTGTTCCACCTCGAGAGCCAGACTCGAACCTTAAAACTGAAAAATATCATGATTTTAAGGTAAAGACTCTTTTTCTGCTTGTTGTTGAATATGTTTAACACTTCTGTGAAAGGCTTTAACCTACGTGAGAGACATTTTTAATTAATTACCTGGGAAAATGAGCAAAAAAAACACTATTATTTATTCATTTAGTATTGCCCTTCATTTTGTTTTCAAAAACAGAATATGCAACTTAAAGCCACTATACAACTATGGAACCACTATGGTACCTACTAGGTACATAGCCACTATACATCACAAGGATCATGGTTGTGCTCATTCTTGGTACAAATTACATTGTCACCAATAGTGACAACTGTTGCCTTGCATCGGGTAGAAGACTGCTTCATACACACCCATCTTATTTTCGCATTGGCTGAAGGGTTCATATTCTTCCAATATTTATTATGGTACTTGAATTTGCCAAGTATAAGACAGCGTCCACCTCGGGGACCGGTACAAAATCTCACTGAAACCAAAATAAATGACTTATTTTTGACTGACGTCTCTCCTTTGCTTCTCTCCGATAGCTTAAATCTTTAGAAGTTACTTTAAAAATAAATGAGTATCGATTGTGCTTGATGTTCTACTTTGTATATTTTACTATCGTTTAGATTTATCATAAGCCTGCATATATTAGGTTGGGGAAAAAGTCTTTTCGCATTATAGTATGTATGAGCTTTTAATAAAATCTCTTTGGCTAATACTATTTGTATGTAGCTGGTTTTGGTATCATTAAAAAGTTTACATTTTAAAGAAATTAATTCCAAATTCAAATTAGGAAAATGGGTGTTTTTCATTTGTTTTTTGTACTGTCAAGATGAGTGAATCTAATGAAGAAATTCGACACATTTTAAAATTTTACTACAAAAAAGGTAAAAATGCAACGCAAGCCGCGAAAAAGAAAAATGAAAATTACCCCCATATTTATTCTGTGAATTTGAGCTTTCAGAAACGAAACCAGACACTCAAGACTATAAAAATAAAACTTAAAAAAACTTAAGTAAGTTAGCCGACCGGAATCTTTAAGACTTTCCTCACCGTTTTACCGCACAGCTTGCGACCATTAAACAGACTATGATAACTTGGGACCAACAAGTGGGGTTTCATACGATTGAGTCAAAATTGTTACATTTGACTACGAAATAGAGTCTCGACTCGTCATAGAGTCAGGCCCTATACTAATAACCACTTTACATCGAAGGAGCATGGTTGTGTTCTTTAGAAAAACTACTTTATTATCAATAGTGAAAACCGTTGCCTTGCATCGGATAGTCAACTTTTTATTAGGTACACACCCATCTATACAATTTGCTGCTGCTTTAAGTTTTACAATAGGATCCAACAGGCTGGAATGTTATCAAATGACCACAAACACTTCGAGTCATCTCGTCATCCTTTTTTTTGGGTGATTTTGATGTTTTCCTCTGTTATCAGTTCCCGTAATGCCACTTACATCCAGCTTATCTTGCGCTGTACGAATAAATTGGTCTGAAATGTCAAGTGTGGCACAGAACATTTTTAGGCACACTTTTATTGGTTCAGAATCTCCATTCGGGACAGGTAAATAGTAATAAGTTGTGAACCTTCTTCTTGATGGACCGTCTTTAGTTTGTCTTTTCTTTTCTATCTTCTTAGTAAATTTGTTAATATACTGCCATTGCTTGGAGTGATCTGAGATTTTCCAAAAATCATCGAAAATTTGTTGCCTTACTTCTTCTTTAATATGAATGGAGCACTTTAGTTTGCAAGTCAATGGACATGACTTCTTCATAGTTTTGGCTGGGATTTCCTTGCCTTTATGATTTAAGTGTTGTAGGCCGGAATTTTTCAATAATTTTCTCCTTGTCTGTTGGTTCACATGGCTCGTTTTTTTCTCATCCGGGTCATGCTTGTATGTTCTGTTTTTATTGAGAGTGGAGGTGCTAGCTGGTCCTGGTTTAGAATTAGAAAACTGAGTTAGGAGATGGAGCAGGATTACATTTATTGTTATTTAATTTATAACGATTTCGGAATCTTTAGTAAATAAAATTCTTTATTCAATAGAAACTTTTCTACTTTAGATAGTTTAATTTAATTAAATAATTCGGAAATATCTAGACCGTTTCTAATTTTATAGGAAAAGCTTATAACAAAAGAAAATCATATGTTAATTTATGTGTTTTTCTATTAAACAATAATTAGGCCCAAAAACATTTAAAACTTACCGCGTCGAACATCATGTACGACATCATCATTATGTACACGCTCTGTTGTACTTTATTTTGTTAATATTTTTCCCTAAAATACTGTTTCTAAATTGCAAGTTGTAAAAATACAAATCAATTATCAAAGTATCAATACTATTGCACAGTTTTCATGAAAATAAAAAAAAACGAATACACTTTCCTCTCTCTCACCACATTTATTACGAAAAATAAGTCTTATTACATTTTCCGTCGCCAAAATAAAACTATATTCTAAATTTAAGTACCTATGTTAAAATTACAACAATACAGTAATTGGAAATTGAATATCATTTTGGTAGCAACTAAGTAAGTTATAGTCCAGTCTTATAGCTGTGAGTTTCTAACAGTCCAGCAATAGAAGTGATAATTCAGTGATTATGTTCGTTCGTGAAGCCGATAATTTCTCCATTAAAGGTTGATACAGTCGCTTTACACCTTTTGCCGCTTTGTTTACTGCACACCCATCTCTGCTTTGCTTTATTCTTCGATGGAGTATACAAATTGTATCTGTATTTATTATAAAATAGCACTTGGCCACCGGTTGTGGCAGTCGCTATCAGCATGCCTGGAAATAACCGACGGTTTTTACTGTTTGTTCGTGAAACGGGATTAAGATTAATTAATTTTAGTAATACTTTATTTAATTTAACTTCTTTAATACACGCGGAGGATATAGTGTCTACCCTAAAACCAATACGCTTCTTACAATAGACATATACATGTATCTACGTTAACCTATTATAATAGCAGCCTATATACGTCCCACTGTTGAGCACAGGCTTCTCGGATAGCGAGAGGTATTTTAGCCGTAATCGTGTGGTTTTTCTCACGATTAGTGGTACATCCTAGTGGGGATCAAACCCGGAACCTTTGTTCCCAAGTTCCCTTTGTTATCGTAGCCCAATTTGTGTAGCTACGTACTAGGCTACCACGTAATTGTATTATTAAGCACAATTTATATTTAGAACGTATTTGTGGTTTTTAAGATAATCACCGAAAATATAACAATCTAAGTTAATTGGCGCGAAAAAAATGAAATACGGTTTCAATTGAAAGCAATAATTATTATTCATTTTTTAAGCAACTCATTATATAATTGTTCATTAATAAAAGTGTTTCTTCAATGATTATGTTCGTTCGTAAAGGCGACAATATCTCCATCAAAGGTTGATAAGGTTGCTCTACACCTTTGGCTTTTTTGTCTGGTACACACCCATCTCTGCTTTAATTTATTTTTTGAACGTGGATACAAATTGTATCTGTAGTTACCATGAAACAGCACTTTGCCACCGGATTGAGCAGTTTCTATCTGCAAGCCTGGAAATAACCGACGTTTCTTAGTAGTAGTGAAAAGGATTTATACCTAAGTTAACCTTCTACACAGACTATATTTTTAACGTATTGTATATTATATGTACCCGATTATACATTTAAATTCATGTATTTTCAGTTTTTTTATCGAACATTTCTTCGTAGCACGTATATTTACGATATGTAGGACTGTTTTTCCGACAATATTATCTGTTTGTAGCTTTTTTAAGATCATCACCGAATATATGACTATTCAAGTTTACGGCTCGAAAGAAATGAAATACGGTTTCAATTGAAAGCAATAACTGTTATTCATTTTCTAAGAACTCAGTATCTAATTGTTAATTAATAAAAGTGTTTATTCAATGAGTATGTTCGTTCGTAAAGGCGACAATTTCTCCATTAAAGGTTGATACGGTTGCTCTACACCTTTGGCTTTTTTGTCTGGTACACACCCATCTCTGCTTTAATTTATTTTTTGTACGTGAATACAAATTGTATCTGTAGTTACCATGGAACAGCACTTTGCCACCGGATTGAGCAGTTTCTATCTGCAAGCCTGGAAATAACCGACGGTTTCTTAGTAGTAGTGAAAAGGATTTATACCTAAGTTAACCTTCTACACAGACTATATTTTTAACGTATTGTATATTATATGTACCCGATTATACATTTAAATTCATGTATTTTCAGTTTTTTTATCGAACATTTCTTCGTAGCACGTATATTTAGGTACGATATGAAGGACTGTTTTTCCGACAATATTATCTGTTTGTAGCTTTTTTAAGATCATCACCGAAAATATGACTATTCAAGTTTATTGGCTCGAAAGAAATGAAATACGGTTTCAATTGAAAGCAATAATTATTATTCATTTTCAAGCAATTCAGTATCTAATTGTTCATGAATAGAAGTGATAATTTAATGATTATGTTCGTTCGTCAAGGCGACAATTTCTCCATCAAAGGTTGAAATGGTTGCTCTACACCTTTTGCTTGTTTTTCTGGAACACACCCATCTCTGCTTTAATTTATTTTTCGTAGGTGGATGCAAATTGTATCTGTAGTTACCATGAAACAGCACTTTGCCACCGGATTGAGCAGTTTCTATCTGCAAGCCTGGAAATAACCGAAGGTTTCTTACTAGTTGTTCGTGAAAAGTAATTACACCTACGTTAACCTTTCACAGATTATATTTTAAACGTATTGTTTATTATATGTACCCGATTATACATTTAAATTCATGCATTTTCAGTTTTTTTATCGAACACTTCTTCGTAGCACGTATATTTACGATATGTAGGACTGTTTTTCCGACAATATTATCTGTTTGTAGCTTTTTTAAGATCATCACCGAATAAATGACTATTCAAGTTTACGGCTCGAAAGAAATGAAATACGGTTTCAATTGAAAGCAATAACTGTTATTCATTTTCTAAGAACTCAGTATCTAATTGTTAATTAATAAAAGTGATTATTCAATGATTATGTTCGTTCGTCAAGGCGACAATTTCTCCATTAAAGGTTGAAATGGTTGCTCTACACCTTTTGCTTGTTTTTCTGGAACACACCCATCTCTGCTTTAATTTATTTTTTGTACGTGGATACAAATTGTATCTGTAGTTACCATGTAACAGCACTTTGCCACCAGATTGAGCAGTTTCTATCTGCAAGCCTGGAAATAACCGAAGGTTTCTTACTAGTTGTTCGTGAAAAGGATTAACACCTACGTTAACCTTTTACACAGATTATATTTTAAACGTATTGTATATTATATGTACCCGATTATACATTTAAATTCATGAATTTTCAGTTTTTTTATCGAACACTTCTACGATATGTAGGACTGTTTTTCCGACAATATTATCTGTTTGTAGTTTTTTAAGATCATCACCGAAAATATGACTATCCAAGTTTATTAGCTCGAAAGAAATGAAATACGGGTTAAATTAAAAGCAACAATTATAGTTTATTTTCAAGCAACTGAGTATCTAATTGTCCATCAATAGAAGTGATTATTTAATGATTATGTTCGTTCGTCAAGGCGACAATTTCTCCATCAAAGGTTGAAATGGTTGCTCTACATCTTTTATTTCCTTGTTTACAGCACACCCATCTCTGCTTTAATTTATTTTTTGTACGTGGATACAAATTGTATCTGTAGTTACCATGAAACAGCACTTTGCCACCAGATTGAGCAGTTTCTATCAGCAAGCCTGGAAATAACCGAAGGTTTCTTACTAGTTGATCGTGAAAAGGATTTATACCTACGTTAACCTTTTATACAGTCTAAATTTTAAACGTCTTGTATATTATACGAGCGACCCGCCCACGCTTCGCAATGGTGGAATTTTGCGCGAATTGTTCCCGTTACGTTGAATTTTAGCTAATTTAAAATTACTTTACCTGAATTTTCTTTATTCACAAATATAAATGAAAAAGCTACCTAATTGATGGCAAAAACCGCATTTAAATTCGTCTTCTGGTTTAGGAGGAGATAGCGGCCTAACATACAAACAAGACACAATTAGCGACTTGGATTTATACTATGTAATGATGATAATAATGATAATGATGTAACCGATTATACATTTAAATTCATGTATTTTCAGTGTTTTTATCGAACACTTCTTCGCAGCACGTATATTTACGATATGTAGGACAATATTATCTGTTTGTAGCTTTTTAAGATCATCGCCGAAGATATGATAATCCAAGTTTATTGTCTCGAAAGAAATGAAAAACGGGTTTAAAGCAATAATTATAGTTTATTTTCAAGCAACTGAGTATCTAATTGTCCATCAATAGAAGTGATTATTCAATGATTATGTTCGTTCGTCAAGGCGACAATTTCTCCATCAAAGGTTGAAATGGTTGCTCTACATCTTTTACTTCTTTGTTTACAGCACACCCATCTCTGCTTTATTTTATTTTTTGTACGTGGATACAAATTGTATCTGTAGTTACCATGAAACAGCACTTTGCCACTGGATTGAGGCCCGTATTACAGAAGGCGACTCAAGCGTCGTTTGAACTTCAATCAGTCAAAATTCGTTTTTTATACAGATCACCACTCAAGAATCGATCTTATTATAGAACGCATTTTAAGTTCAGTTCAGGTGAAACTTGACTCGAGTGGCGATTTGAGCGAAGCTCATATTGTTTATGGTTCAAGTTGGTTTTCATTTACAAATTATTGTGTTTCAAAAAATATATAAATATTTTATAACACAAAGTTTAGAATACTGGATTTTTTCATAGTCTAATTTAAAGACTGATTAATATGTTAACAGTGTAAGCAAGTAATAAATAGTTTTTTTTATGTTTTATATGGTTTTATTTAACTGTTTGTTGTTCTGTGTAGAATATCAAAAACCTTTTATACTGTGGCGACATAGATGGCGCTGATCGTCGCCAACATTCTTTCCCGGCGGTACGCATACAAATGACACCGAAATGTATGGCAAATCCTATATCGTGCTATCAACATTTCAACGCGGTTAAGTACATATACGACTTCCGAAATCTTCTCAGAGGCCCCGCTTGGCCCTAGAATACTAACATAGGGCTTACAAAACGTCAGACTAAACGAGTATTCTCACTTATTGATGGAGGCTTATATTCATAATGATTAGAGTACTAAAGCTTCACAAATTAAAACTTTAGAATTAAAAATAATAGATAGACATTTCACTTTGTACTTTATTTTTGTTACAAATATCTAATAAGTAACGGATTTTTCACGGATAACGGAAACCCTCTGCAGTGCCTCCATAGTTATTTTGGGAATCTTGGGAGCTATCTGCCTGTAAACTGAGGAATTCATCATCCTTTACAGGTGCATCATCACTTGTTGAATGTGCAATATTGTAGAGTACAGCACATGCCCCCACAATTATATTTTCTACTGTCATGAGTACTGCCAGCTCATCTTGCCACCACATCCATAAATTGGCCAGTACTACAGCCTGAAAAAGAGCAAAAATGCATATGTGTTACTAAATTATAAAGTTCCAAAATAAGAGACATGATTTCAGTTTTGACATAGGTAGGTACCTACTTACTTGTACATTAATAGAAAAATAAGATTTCCGGTTTCTGAATACTTCATGATGCTGCACTTCAGCAGTATTGACACTATATAAATGTGTGCATCAATTGCACCATCAATATTAGGCAATCCATGATATTGTAGATATTGTCGTCAAAAATATTTGATGTTTACAATATTTACAGTTACAGACTTTTGACAGAATCTAGTTCAATCTACTCTCAAGAGTGGTGTTGACACGATTTACGTGATCATAGATCAAATCTTCGCTTGAGTGGTGATTTCAACTTATAAGTCAATTCAAAATATAAAAATACTCAATTGAACGTTGATCAACGAATTTCGTTTCAAGAGCGGTTCTAAAATAAAAGATTTACTTAAAACTAGTTTTAAAACTAAATTCATTACTGAGTTACATTCTATAATACGGCCCTGAGACGTTTCTATCTGCATGCCTGGAAATAACCGTCGGTTTCTTACTAAATGTTCGTGAAAAGGAATTAAGAGAGAATTCATTATATTATTAATAGTGCTTATTTAATACATGTGGAGCCTTAAATGTAAATGCCGTAAATGTCATGTATGTCGTACAATAAACTTACATTAACTTTTTATGCAGAATTTATAGTCTTAACGTTATGTGTAAAATATGTATCCGTTTATACATTTTAATTCATACATTTTTATAAAAATGATAGGATAAAAAAGGCAAAGTTATTTTTCAAACTGGGTACCTAATGATCTTAGCCACACACTATAAATAACTGCTTTTTTAAGGAGAATATTTTTATAATAAAAACACATAATTATGACCGTTTATTATACGAAATAACCGCAGAAACATGTCGAACTCTTGCCAAAGCTTTTAGGACCGTAACACAAATATCAACACAAAAAAAGAAAGGTGTATGTATAATAAATATCTTCATTGTATTACTTAGTTGTTTATGTTCATTTCTGAATGCGACTATTCTATATGATTAATGTTTTGTTTCTGAGTAGATTTATCGAAGTTGATGAGATGAAATAAAACTGAAACATATCAGAATATAAAACCAAAGTATTTAAAATAATTTAATTTTTGGGTGCATTGTGCTACGTTAAAGAACACAAATTGCGTTTCGGACAAAAAATATATGCTTTGAAGCCGAGCATTTACAATCTCAGATAGACTAAAAGAGTTCTTCACTTAATATAGAGCTCATACTAGTGCGACTTAAATACCAAGAATGGCTTACTCTATAATAGTTTTTGCCAAATTTTGTATGTGAACTCACTATCGCAGGGACATAAGCAAAAACCAACCAATTATACACAGAAACTTTCACTTCTCTAAGCAAGGGTAAATAATTATATATCAAAACCTGCCAATATGTTATAGATTGGATTTACTCCATTAAACAAACCACTTACCAAAAAGTGACGTGGCCTTCTAAAGTATTGAATAAATAAAAAAGGGTTAATTTAAAATATTTAATAATAATATAATTAAATTCCCAATAAGTCTATAAAATCTGTATATGATTCAAATACGTTAGTATTGGATATAAAACCATCTTATTTTCTTTTAAGGTAAAATTAAAGTTACAATAATAAAAAATTCTTAGACAAACTAATAGACCGAACAATTCAACCAAAACGTCGGTTTTGAAAACCTATTTCATATAAAATTGTAAGAACCTGTTAAAACTAACTTAGGTACAATAAAAAAAAATCTATATAAAATATCTTCAAAACATCGAACTAAGGCATCAGTGATTTTCTCTGTTTATTGCTGTATAATCTATTCAATATCCATCATTTACAACTGTTGCAACATTTTCTCTCTCATCCCTTTCTAGTGTGACACCGTCAATGGTCATATTGTTGAGTATGTAACCTCTTTGATTTATCAATGATTGTGCCATCCATTAAGTTTGACAAGTCTCTCATCTTGCGTGACAGCCACGCAGCGGCATTTACAACGCTTCCTCTGTGAACACTCCCACCACGTGGTGCCTCGGCGTGACGACTTCTTGCTGAACCTGTACTTCCCCCACGTTATACAGGGGTTGCCGTAGGCTGTCATCTCAAACTTGAAGTTGTCGTAATATGTCACTGCAAAATATAGGAAAATAAGTAAAGTCGGTAAACTCATGCAGGTGTCGTTCAGGGATCTATGTTACTGCCTCTCTTTTTTATGCTCTATTCATTAAAAACAAACCAATAAAAAGGAATAGAAATATTTTTATTTAAATACTCTTCGATATCTTAAAATAATTATGTACATCTTTGTAATGATTTCAAGAACATACTAAAAACAGTATAAAGAGTAACAATGAAGAAACAACTTTGATATTGATGTTTTTTTGCGATTTTAACATGGCTTTTGAACCCGAGTCATGAATTATTCTATGATTATGAAGACAAGTGATTATGAAAACCATGAACTTTGTAGACTTGTTCTCCGAAAGTGTAAACTGTGGCTATACATTTCCGCTTAGTGCAGCACCATCTAGTTTTTCCACCTGTTGTCGATCTTTTATAAAACCGGTGTGGTCCCACTCTCAATTGGGGACGGCCATTTTTTATCACCAACATAACACCAACTACGAATTAAAAAATAGAGATAATGTAAAATCATTAAAAAAGTATCAGAGTTTGCCCTAAACATCCTAACCTACATACTTTACCTCTCCTTAATCAATTGCTTTAAGCTTCTAAAAACCTACATCAAATCCCAAAAATTTGGTATGTTGAGCTCATAATTAAAAAAAAAACATATATTTGCTTGATTTATTAAATAAAAATAAGCTACTTTAACTTTAAAAATAACCACTAACTAAAAAAGGGTAACAACAAGTTCTATAAACAAGTGTGAATAGTATTAAATTATTGCAGGCGGGTCATGCATGTGTAAATAAAATGACTCTATACATACGTATGCTTCCTTTAATATAGATAGAGTACTAACATGGCTTAATATTGAAATATCAACGATATACAATTCGAGATATAGTGTTAGATTGTGTACACGCTGAGAATAGCAGGATACATGTAGATAGTGAATAAACTAAATACATATACAATACAAATAACACTAAATATGTAAGGTAATCAAAATGTTGGTGCTTGTCAAAGTACCTATTATAGTTGTATTTTAGCAGAATCTTATTCGGATTCGTGTAAATTGTTGTCTTTATTTATGGTATGTTGTCTTTATTTATGTATGGTATAACTAGCGAACCGATTACGCTTCGCAGTGGTGTAATTTCGGCATTTTGTATTATACATAAATGATTGTAATTGTCTTTACAATAAATCCACCTTAAAAATCACATGTACACACAAATTTTAAAACTATTTTCACAGGAAAGTCTATACTAACTCCATCTTGTAAGTTTCTTAATAAACATCAGTCAGTTGTGACCAGAATGATCATTCTGAATTCTAACAATTTCCCCGTCATAAGTCACAATATGAGCTTTACATTTCGTTTTTTTAGTGCAACACCATCTTGTTTTCTGACCATACGTACTGCTGACACAGAATTTAAATCTTCCAATGTGTATTTGTGGTTTCCCAGAATTGCTTTTTGTAAATATTGGCGTCTCTAAAACAGTAAGCTATCTATTAACTTCTTACACTTCTAAGACATTAATTTCTTATAGTATTGCGAGAATGAACACAAATAATGTTTTAAACGATTTATTTAAGTAGTTTGTCCTATAATGTTTCCTGGTGTTTCTATATGGCATGAGTTTCCATCATTAAAGTAAAATAACTATTACAGAGCCACTTATTTTCTAAAAGATCAGACAAGACGATGCTAATGCTAATCCTTTGTTGTAGACATATACACTTCCAGCTTTCTTGTCCTAGTGAAAATTTTTAAATTATAATTATCATGACTGGGATTTAGACTTTGAGCTACGTAGTCTTTAGAAAGTTTAGCTACGGCAGATTGGATAACCTTTGCACTAACACAAAAAGTTTGCAAAAATGTTGACTTACAAACACGTAATATTCTATTTTCCTTGTTATCATCCTTGTTGTCATCATTAAGCATCGGTAAAGAATAATAAAACATATATGTACGTCGTCCATCGTTGTCCGTTACAGTTTTACGTTTATAGGCTATTTTAAGATATTTGGCTAACATATCCCACTGCTTAGAGTGGTCTTCAATGGACCAAAACGTATCGAATATCTTTTGGCGTACGCTATCTGATATATCTCCTCTTGCGCAGTTTAAATCACGGGTATTTTTGCAATTCAAAGGACGAAGTGATTTCTCTTCTCGATTATATTTCATGATAAAGTTCTTTAGTATTTTTTGTTTTTTATCCATCCATTCCTTCTTGCGTATTTTTCTTCGCTGGCTAGAATCATTTCTTTCTGGAGCTGTAGCTTTTGTATCATATGGCAATAAATTTGACTGCAATACGCTTAAAGTATTTGAACATGAAGTCTCTTTATTGTTATCCGAAATTATTTCTGTAAAAAAAATACTTATTTCTTTATTACTCATTCGTTTCAAAACGCTCATAAAATGTATAATGACGATGATGCATCAAGTAAATATGCTCTACAAAGAAAATGTAATAAAGATAATGATTTTTATTATTAAGCTTAATAAAACATTATATTGAATAAAATCATTTAATGACAATGATAATTGTTAACTCGAACAATTTTATTTCCGTAAGTCATAAGGCTAGCCTTACACAATGACTTTGTACACTGCCATCTAGTGTTAGCCCCTCTCTTATAGTTTATGCAAAACTTATATCTTCCTATGTGAATTTGTGAGCTGCCTTTACTAGTCGTAACGAAGACTGGTGCATCTGGAATTGTCATTTTAGCTCGTATAGGTATAGTGGAACAACTGATTCTTCTCAAGAAAACACCGATGTGTCTGTAAATCCCATTACGCGATTTAAAAGAGATCTGCAGATGCGTTATAAACCGAGTATGACGTTTTTTTTATTTTTAAGAAATGTTTATTAAGAATGTGCTTTCAGTACCCTTATCTAATGAAGAGTAGTTTTAGAAAATAAATAAAAAACTAACAAATTTCAATGGCAATGTTTATTATTCATAGAAACAACTTCATCCATATACGTCACAACAATAGCTTTACATTTCCTTTTCATGGAGCATTGCCATCTAGTCTTAAAACTGCTTAGATGTTTAACACAGTATTTATAATTTCCCAGTTGCATTGCTCTGGTACCAAATTTGGTCGCGAAGAAAATTGGTGTGTTTTTATCTGTGAGAAATGAAAATACTTTAGAATTATCTTTTGACAACATTTCGCTGACTGATAAGTTATAGTATATTATAGTATAGTTTTAAGGTTTAAATGTTTTTTTTTGTTTTATGTTAAAAATAAACGTATACTACCATGTTTGACATATACTTACTCGTGCACATGTAATTAAAGAACATATTTAAATACTAGCGACCCACCCACGCTTCGCAATGGTGTATTTTTGGCCGGCTTGATCACGAAACATTGAATCTTGGCTAACCTAAATAATCTTTTTTCAAATGTTCTATATTTACAAATTCAATTGAATAAATTCCCTAAAAGATGGTGAAAACCGCATTAAAATCCGTTACGTAGTTTAGGAGGAGTTAGCGGACAAACATACAGAATTAGGAACTTGGATTTATACTATGTAATGATTAAAGAAGCTGAAGACTACGTAGAGCTATAATTTTGAGTATAGCATTTTTTTGTTTTTTTTTACGATGGTAACTGTTTGTTATATACCTGATTTAAAATGTGCCTACCTGCATTCACAAAACGAGCTCGTTATATACCTTATATATTTTTTATTTATGTACTTAATCAGGCTTACAAATTAAATACATAAAAAACATAGAATCTCAACATTGTTTAAAAAAGTAAATCTAAATATGCATTAAAATAATAGGTATATTCTTAAATAATACAATATGTTTTTTTTATTACAGCAACAAATAAAATAAAAACTAAAATAACGATAAAAGTCGATTTCAATTTAGAATGTGTTTCGTCTCCGAACTTCAGTGGACATGATTATTATTCATTTTAATAATTTCTCCATCAAATGTAAGAACGCTTGCTTTGCATCTATTTATGGTGCATTGCCACCTGGTCTTCATTCCTCTGACAGCATCAACACAGAACTTGTACCCTCCAATGTGTATCTGTGGCTTACCACGCTTTGATGTGGCAAAAACAGGATAAAGTGATTCTAAAAAAAATAATAGGGTACTTACGTCATTACTTTCCTTATTAAAATGTACGGTTTACCTTACGTCATTACTATCCTTATTAATATGTACGGTTTACCTAACGTCATTACTAGCCTTATTAATATGTACGGTTTACCTTACGTCATTACTTTCCTTATTAATATGTACGGTTTACCTTACGTCATTACTACCCTTATTAATATGTACGGTTTACCTTACGTCATTACTACCCTCATTAATATGTACGGTTTACCTAACGTCATTACTAGCCTTATTAATATGTACGGTTTACCTTACGTCATTACTTTTTTTATTAATATGTACGGTTTACCTTACGTCATTACTATCCTTATTAATATGTACGGTTTACCTTACGTCATTACTTTCCTTATAAATATGTACGGTTTACCTTACGTCATTACTTTCCTTATCAACATGGATTACTTTCTTTGAAATGACGTTTATTTTCAAGAATGTATGACTTCAATATCGTCGGTGGGAATTCAAAGTTAAGCTGAAGTACAGTGAACGACTAGCAACACTTTTACAAAGAATTATGGGTAAAATACGATCTAAGACCAGCAAGTGTTTTGCAATAAGAAAAACATTAATTATGAAACCTTTGAAGAAAGACTTGTTCTACAGTAACCAGTCTAACCTCAGTGTAGATGTTAATAATTGACTGACGATACTTACTAGAAAATTGTACCCTTCAATGTATGGTTTACTACGCTTAGATAGTTGTAAAACTACTTGTTAACGTTTGAAAGCCTATCTAGCTATCTAGATTTCTAGGTAAATAATCATTTTCAGATTGATCAGTTAGTTCAATACGGTATGCATTACAAAGAAAGAAAAAGGATCAAAAAAGTCTGAGGTACTCGGTCTGCCCCCTCTCCGAGCGCTACGCACTATAGCAAAAGTGTCGTGAGGATTTTTCGTGACCCTCGCCTAGCACCATTAGCCAGCGTACCGCGCTAAATCATATCAAATCAAATCAAAAATCTTTATTTCCTTAATACTTAGCCTATTATGACAAATAATAATATAATAAATCTCCAGATTAACACCAATTATGTGGCCCTAAAGTAAGTTGCATTAAGCACTTGTGTTATAGGTACCACACAATACGTGAGAAATCGTCAAAATTGTGGTGGATACTGTTTATATTTTGGGCAATAAGAGTGAAATCAGTTCTATTTACTTTAATGTGTTTGTTAACATCAGTAGCATTACCATTCACATCCTCGCGCTATTTCAATTTTGTCTATGTCATTCGGAGTTTGCATTGTGTCACCCATTGTTAATAATTAAACATAATTTAACATACAAAATGTTAGTGGTATGGTTATACTTAGATACAACCAGAAGTTGAAGGTAAAGAGAGCAAATTATTTCAGGGATATAGATAAAGAGTGAGTTTGAGTGTGGATATTTGGGCAATACAGATGTAACACTGATAACAATATAAACATGTGTTTTGTTTATGAGGAACACAAGCAAGTGATATGTGTAGTGACGGTTAGTGGTGATGTATCAATGTCAAAAGTACTACTAGTAATCTAAATAAATTAAAAACGATATTTTTACGTAAATCTAGCAAGAGAAGAAAATAGTTAAAGGTAAATGTTGTGTAAGGAAAAACATATAGTCAGTCCTGTTCAATGAGCAATTGATGAACTTGTTGTTCAGCTTTAATAGAGATGATTGGGGATTGCTCATTTTTTCGTGCATATACCTTCCCCACAAATTTATATGACAGACTGAATGAGATCACGAACTAGAAAATACAGGGGGGCATTCTTTCGTGTAAGATTCTCCGAGATAAAGATAATCGTATCCGTATCGTATCCTCCAATTTTTTGAAACCGAGGTGCCTGGCACACAATTTGTAAGACTTATTACGAATGTTATAAGACTTTAGACATTTTTATTAAGTCAGTTTTCAGTAGTGTAGAACCAGTTTCAACAACAATTTGAGTGTTCTGTTGCTCAGGATTCTTCCATCCTTAATATTGGACTTGTTCATCTTACAACCAACAGTCTCGGAGAGTGTAAGGACCATTTCAACAAGATCGTGTTTGGTTTCCTTTCCCTTCCTTGGCACTCCTTTTAAAATTGGGCTTACGTAGGCTCAACTGTAACTCTTCTATCTTGTCTTCCATAAATAAAATATATTCCCTGTCTTCTTTTACCACTGTTTCCAGCTTGCTGAATTTCATCTTTAAAACCTCATTTTGGGTTGACACAAATACAAGACTTTCCTTTATGTTTTTCATAACCTCTTGAATTTCTCTCATAGTTCATTTGATGCTTGCCTTTGCGATAAAATAGAATTAGTCATAAGCTGTCGCATTTCATACTTAAATAATTCGAGAGAATTACGTTTCTGCGTTCCGGAAATATCCTGCCTACGACGGTGGGTCGAAATTGCTTGTAAGGGCGATATGTTGTCACCGACAGACATATCGACATATCAGGGTCAACTTCTGTGCATTGTTACAAAATTGTGAAGAGCGAGTCAAGTACCAGGCAAACAGATAAAGTTAGGAGTAATGTGGTTAACAATAGCGGTGGGAGTGGGAGAGTACAGGGATGATACAATAGAAGCGCAGGCGACGGGGTAAGACTGGGCGGGGCTGCGTCCAGTAGACAATAAGAGGGAGGATTTTTCAAGATGGCTGGACGTGCGCACACGCTGGTTGGTAAGTCCTTCGTAAAATGTCGGAACTTACGTCACACGTGGAAGAAGATGTTGCCACGGTATGCTAAGGGTGATTGACTCCTTGGTTTTTCTGCGCTCCTAATATTTTACTTAGATTAAATGACACAATGTTTTAATTATAACTTTAAAAATAGCACAGCACGGAGCAGTGAACACAAGTACACCGCGGTCCAGGGGGATAAGGAACTTCGTTCCAAAAATAAATGTTACTAAGTATAAAATATGTAAATTATTTATTATTAAATAAGGAACATTTATAAATTACAGTATCTACATTATACACTAGATTTGTGAAGAGGCAGGTTTAGTTTGTTACGGATGACCTCCAAAACTACTGAACCAATGAAATGAAATACAAACGAAAATATGTGAAACAAACTTAACCTCTCTCAATTCATTATTATTAAACCTTATTTGTTTAAACTTTATAATTTTTATTTACCTATTAGCCGTCATATCTAATACATCTTATTAATTATATACTTTAATACTATTTATATTTATAATACAAGAAATCTTTTGGATTTAAATACTTGGTAGGTAATTTTCGATTTAATATAAGATATATCTAACTACGTAACTCTTCAAAATAGTTTTCCCTCTTGTCTTTTTTTACTAGTTTTCATGTTAAGCTCTTCTTACAATCAAAGTTATTAATAACAGATTTAATTTTAGCGACTTTTCTCAAATATTTGAGCCTCTCCTGTTCCCGCAGTTTGTCGAGAGCGGCTTGATTTTTTTTTATTGCCAGTCGCCTTTTCTTGTCGTACTCTTTCTTCTTTAATCTCTTTTCTACTTCAGACAGCTTGATGCGTGGCTTATAAATGAAATCTGTTAGGGAAAACATAATATTTTTAACATAGGTAATTATATTTAGTTCTGTAGTTGTACTAAAGGCCTAAAAAATAATACCATGTGTGGCGACCCAAAGTCGCATCACTAATGTAGTATATTTTGTATGGCAACCCTTTAATGATTGCAACACTGTCCATACTCAACCCGCTTGATTGACTCACTCACTCATACTTTATGTTCGTCTCCAATTGTCGGTTCCCAAGTTGTAATTACCTGTTTTGTGTTCTGCAATAATTACGCCTATCAAATCTAAGCCAGATTATCGGGTCGGTGACATTTCGGACCAAAAAAACTCGGACACCTTCGCCAATGTATGGATTTTCAATTTTAATATATTTTTTTTCCATACATTGGCGAAGTGGTCCGAGTTTTTTTGGTCCGAAATGTCACCGACCCAGATTATCATTGCGACGCCCCAAACTTGCAACATTACCTTACTTACCTTTTCAAAGTAATTTTAACTCAAGCAAGACCTTTGATTGTTTAGTAATATTAGAGCATCTAACTAAAGGAAGCTTAGCTTAACTGATAAACTAGAAACCTATGCACAATAGAAATGTAGAATGAAAAATTTCAGAATTATCGCAAACTAGTGGCCACGGGAAACCGAAAGAAAGAGTTAGTTCTTTCAGAGTAACAAACTTCCATACATCCATTCTTTCACATTTGTAATATAAGTAGACTGCATTAGGTGTGGTTACAGATGTCATGCACAACCAGCTTCAGCTTAAGTTTTTTAAATAGGTACTTTACCTAGACAAAGCTCAACACTATAAGCTTAACTCATTTGGTTGTTACAAAAAAACACTATTTGATTTTGTAAATTCTTGCTAGGTTCTTAATAAACGCGGGGCAAAAGGCATACTTAGGTATAGCCTCTTGGACATATTTTGATAAGATTTAAGTTTTTTTCACTTATCGTAGTGAAATCATTGGAAGACATTCTAATATGAATTCTTATATGTCAAAAAGTCGGTAATATTTGAAGCTTTATTTGAAATAAAAACCTCTGTACTAGGTACATAATTTTATTTTTATTCTTTTTTCATTTATAAAAAAATCCTATGCTGATTATAAACAAATTAATAAGAAATCAATTTTTAATTTTAACGTTTTAATTACGAGAATTTAAGCCAAGCATATACATAATTAATCATTTCAATGATTATGAGTGCCTTTAATATTGACAATTTCACCTTCATATGTCACGATGGAGGTAAAGCAAGTCTGCGTGTTAGTACACCTCCACCGAATCTTTGGTCCATTTTTTGTATGAATTGAGAACTTGTACCTTCCAATGTGAATCTGTTGTTTGCCGTTTACCATCATCATTACAGGATTATCTAAAACAAAATCAATTTCTTTATAAGTGACTGGAAACCAACTTGTTTAGACTTAGGCCCAATTGCAGGGAACGTATTAACCTCGGGTTAGCTTCGGGTTAGCTAACTTAGGTTTAAATGGCGTCACCATCGATTGTAACTACTTCTTATTACAATCGATGGTGGCGCCATTTAAATCTGAGTTAGCTAAAGTCCAGTCAAATTAGGGTTTCACGGAAAAAAAACTCTCAGCACTCTTTTTGTAATTATACCTACATTAAATTTGCATAAATATATTGAGATGCAAGGGTCAAGATATCAATCTCTTTAAACTTTTGTCTTAGAGATTTTCTACGGCTAAGTTTATTAGTTCCACGAATAGCCCTTTTCTGCGGAGTAAAGATCATTTCGACGTCTGCAGCATTTTCCCATAAAAGGATGCCGTAAGACAATAAACTATAAAAAAAACTGAAATGTACCATTCTGGCTGTGTGAACCTCTGTCAGTGATCGAATTCTCTTTACCGCGAACGCTGCAGAAACAAGTCTATTCGCCAGTTGTGAGATATGAGCTCCCCGTTAAAGTTTGGAGTCTTAAGTTATACCAAGAAATATGGTTTCATTAACTAGGTTCAACTTGTTCCCATTATGATGTAAGTTTGTCTCAACTTGTTTTACATTCGGTGCCGAAAATTTAATACACTTGGTTTTCTTATTATTATATTAGATTATTTACATAAAACCATTTTACTACATTAGCAAGAGCATTGTTTACATCGTCATATTTTTTTTTTCTAATACAAAATTCGTGTTGCCTCAGTTCAGTAATCGAAAAATTATGTAAATAGGAATTTCACACATGATCCAAATAGGTTGAATGCAAGTTACACTTATGGTTACATTTAATGTTATTTTTTACTTATTTAATATATTCTTATAGGTTTTTATTACGATTTATATCACGAATTCTGGAATATCGCCAGAGAGGGAAATGATCATTTTACCTATTTGTAGGCATTTTTTAAGATCCATCTCAGCTGATACGCTCTCACAACTTCTTAAGTTCTTACAATTAATCAATTATCATTAAGAGCGTAGGACCTATGATTGATCTCAAGTCTGATCTCAGCGTTAAAAGTGATTTTTTAATACGGGCCTAATATTTAAAAAATATATAAAATTTTAGATAACTTTCTTCCCCAATAATGTTTTTTTACTTAATTAAACCTTAACCTCGGCAGTCATAATTTAATTAAATAACTTTCTAATGTGAATGATTATTCCGTATTCTTACAATTTCATTATCTATAGTGTGAACTTTAGCTTTGCAGTTTCTTTTAATACATTGCCAGCGTGTCTTCATGCCGATGGTCTTGTGGACACAGAACCTGTGGTCCCCCACGACGAGCTGTGGTTTTCCAAACTTTGACTTTGCTAATACCGGAGTTGCTGAAAAAAAAACTTTAATATGACATTTTTTTAATTTTAAGTACCTAATGAAATAAGACAAAATAAAAGCCATGTCTTGATAACGTAGCCTTCCATTCCGTTGACGAGAAAAGATTTCATTAATTAATGCTTAATTCAAATGAACCAATTTTAAGGTTTAAGATTCAATAGGATAGTAATACTCTGTGAGGATTGCTTGAAACAGAAAGAAGTGTGATTTTAACAAAATATATTTTTGGCTCTATTAATTCTTTTAACAATATCCCTTACTATTATTCAGAAAGTAATATAGAACAGGTACATTTTTTATTATCTGCCAGATATTTAAACCTTCTTGATCTATTACAAAAAGTGGCTTAAAAATGATTTTGAAACAAAGTTTTCTCGTCTGTCCCTATGTATGCTTAAATCTTCAAAACTACGCAACGGATTTTGATGCGGTTTTTTAAAAAAGATGGAGTGATTCAAGAGGAAGGTTTCCATGTATAATAACATATTTAGAGAAAGAGGTTTTACTCCGATTTTAATGCGTCCGAAGCCGCGGGCAAAAGTTACAAATAACGCAGAACTTTGTAATTTGTGATTTTTATCAAAGAGTTTGGTTACTTAGAAAGTATTGAAACTTCCTTTAGTCATAAACAAAATTTATACTTTGTGTTGCGACTAATGGTTGTGACTATTGTCCATATATACAATTTCGTTATTAAACGTCTTGACATGAGCCTTGCACTTCTTTTTCTTGGAAAGGCAGTGCCACCTAGTCTTCTCATTTCTTGTATAATGTACCGAGAACTTGTAGTCTCCTATCCAAATTTGTGGATGAATTTGGTCACGGTATTTAGCCTGAATAAAGACAGGATGCCCATCTGAAATAGATTTAATAGGATAGGTATTTAGGATAAAAAAAACTTTTAAAAGTAATCGAAGTTATGATTAATATTATTAATATTTTCCTATAAATTATAAATGTTGTAGAATGGTAAAAATCTCTTAAAGTTAAAGTACTGGAATAATCAGTTCAATCAAATATTTTTCACGGTTCATTGCTTTACCAAAGATTTAGTTAAATCAATAAAAAATATAATAATAATATAACAAATTTAAAACCAAATATTAATACAGTGGTATTGCTTGTAGAACAGAAGTATCACTTGGTTCTTGCGCAAAGTAGATCTAATCTATTTTTTTACAAAATAAATTAGGAAATAAACTCTTAACTGCTTACCTATATAATAAACAAATCAATAGTTCTTTCTTGGACATTACATCTTGCATCAGTTTTATTAGAGAGTAAATTAACGTATTCAAAACTGTGAAATTGAAGCAATCGCTCATTAATCGCTCATCTCATTGACGACCTCTGTGGTTCAGCGGTATATAACCGGTATACCGGACTGCTAAGCGGATGGTTCCGGGTTCGATCCCTGGGTCGGGCCAATTTCGTAAAAAATGTTTTTCAATATTGACCCGTGTCTGGGTGTAACTAGGTTCTCCCCTAGTCCATTGTGTGTTACCTATAGTACAAGCTTTGCTTAGTTTTAGGCCACACAGTTGGTGTGTCGGTCTGGAGATTTATTTATTTAGGTATATTTATTTATTTATTAATCTAATATCCTTTACCTACCTGAATATTTCTGATCTTTTTCGTCTACAAGGCCGCTGTAACTGTAGTTCCTGAAGGTGGTAAGGAAGCTGGTGCGTCAATCATAGATAATTGTGCAGCTTTTTGCCGTATCTCTCACAAATATTTTTTCACTTGAAAATAAAAACGATACGTGAACAACCAAAATTACACCACTGCGAATTCCCGCCCGAATTCACCACGAGTATGTTAAAGGCTTTTTATTTGGGCTTCAGCATTTTTAACGGGGACTAGCCAACTTAAGCCCATATCGCCGTTGCTTTTCCGCGGGTGTTAAATCCTTTTTTTAAAATAATTTTCTTGTTGTCAAAAATTTGAAATATTTATATTATTTTTATATTGAAATAAAAGACTGCTTATGTAAAAGCTCTCTTTATTCTAAAAAAATATCAATTACATAAAACTACGTGAAAAAAGTTTGTACCAACTAATTTCTTTGCAAGTCAATCCACATGAATTATAAATAAACCTACGTGTGCTCCATTTAGACAAGCCTTGCGATGACATATTCTTAATCTATGTAAATAACTATATGTAGGTTCCACCGACAGTCCTCTTTGCAGAGCTTGCATGGAGGCTGAAGAAACAGCCCCCATGTCAACCTGGAATGTATGGGAGTGGCTACACAACGGGCACAAATCCTCGACAACCCGAGGTCACTCCGCGAAGCCTGCGAACGTCCCAGGAGACTTCTGCGCTTCTGGACGGAGTTAGGCTGGCTAAACTCTTAGTCGGCAAACCACGCACAAAGGACCAAACTTGAGCCCAAGTGCGGAAACAAGAGCCCATTAACCTAAACCTAACTATATGTACTAGAATGCCTACTTAACAACGGGCGGGTGATTATGCTCCTTGTTGCATTTAACAATTTCATCCTTGACTGTGTGTATGACTGCTTTGCATTCTTTCGTTCGATGTGCACTGCAGTACCAGCGACTCTTGAGTCCTCGGGTCATTTGCTTCTGAAACTTGTAGCCTTTGAATACGATACATCGGGCTCCGCGGGCAGATATCTCGTACTGGGCAACTAGGAAGAAAATGTTTATGATTTTCATTTTACTAATGGTCAAAACTTCGTAAGTTATGATAATTGTAATTACTATTTTTTCGTATTACACTACAACAGTTCATACCATGACCGTAATACAAACGCAAGCTAGGTCCCTTAAAACGCAACGACATATATTTAAGTGGGCAATATTTTACGCATACGCGTAGTGTTGGTCTGTGACCGAGCGGTCTAGTAAGGACTGTACTGTATACAGTCTATAAATACTTTATAGAGAGCCATCTTAAAAGTGAAATGTAGAAAACTTTAGCCATACATCAAAGTTTATTCAAATTCCTTAATAATGTGTTATAACTTAACACACATTCCATTCCTAACAATCAACTTACGAAGTGCGTGTGTATGGTTTAAATTGCTTCTTCTTATTTTAATAGGAAACTCGCTTGACATGGCTGTGAAGTACAACACCACCTCGACCCCCTTTGGTATTCTGCTTTTTTGTAGAAAGTACATCCATGGTATAAAGCCCATTCTGTGCCACGACTGTTTTTCATGAATTACACATCTGAAAATGACTAGGAATTATGCAATCTAAATATTTATTTAACAACCTCGTAACTTAAGTGTTAGATATGATAAATAGTTCGTTAAATAAACTAAGTTTAAACGGCGATTAAAATTGGGAAAACCCATTCTTTTTAAAAACGGATTGATATAATTAAAAAAGGAATAACAATAACTACGTTTCCATCTTGATATATTTTTTCTTACTTTAGTAAATAACAGAATATACTATGTTAAAAAATCAATATTGTGTATTTAGTACTAAGATTTGCTGTGAAGGCAACACGTTGATGTCTTTTATATGAGAATGAAGAAGAGATTAGAAGAAAATTTAAGTGAAAATTAAATATCGGAGATTTTTTTCAATAGTTTTATGATTCATAGTTTTTCCCTATCAAATTTATTTTCAGTAGCGATAGCACGAACGACTAAATGAGACTAAAGAACTGAAATTAAACCTGAATAATACAACATTGAGATAGGTATATTTATTTTATGAATAATATTATAACAAATAATGCACTTATGTACTTTTCTTTGCTTTACATTATTAATGAAACCTAAATTCGTTTATGATTTTATGTAAAAGTTTATTTTAATTCCTAATTTTTTCACTAAAAAAGCAAATATAATCAATGAAACATCAACTGCATTGATATAAGTTACTATGATAATTTAAAATGCATATTCTGTCCCGTGCTTACCCTAAAAGAAATTATTTAATGGTGTTTGGTGCATCTTTGGCCAAAGAGCTGTAGTGGTTAGACGGGTTTATCTGTAACCATATATATAAGACTTATCTACCTTTATACCACCAATTTCTTATTTCCAGTTAAGCCACAAGTATCAACCATGCTTCAATAAAAGGCTTTTTTCGGCGGATGATCATGCTTAGGTCCTGCTGCTATAATCACGCCATCGGGCAGCATCTTGAGTCTGGCCCTGCAGCCGACGGTCTTTGAAGAACACCTCCACAAAGGCAGGTTAGAAGCTTGGGAGTATGTATATCCATCTACCTTGAAGACATACCTTCCAGTCTTTGTTGGTATTCGAATGGGGTAAACCACTGTAAAAGATGGGTAGTCAGAAAAAAAGTTTTCGGGGGTTAGGAACTAGATGGCGCTGCCGCAAGCAAAATATATCATTTTTTAGGTATAGTAGAATGTCGCCTCGGAAGTTGTGTTAAATGGCGACGACCATTCCGGATAAAAATTTAACAAGGGAGCCTAACTTTGGAGGCACTATACCCGGTGCAAGCTCAGTAATACCCCTCCCACACCCTACCTCACCCCGCAAGGATTGGCTTTATCGCAGAGTATACCAATAGTGGATATATGCTCGATGCAAGCATGGTTACCCATTGTTACCACTCCCCTCACCCTGCTTCACCCCGCCAGAAAGGCTTCATCAAAGAAAGAAGGTAGTAATCTGCAAATCGTGAGGAAACTTTGGACTTTTATTTGCAAAAAAAACTCGAATTATGAAACGTGGATATACTCATTTATTTTATCAACAAAAACTAATAATCGTTGTACTTTTTTTAACTCTTCAATTAACTAGCATTTGCCAAATAACGTTTTTATGGCAATGTGTTAAATATTTAAATTATAATTCCCTGTTTTAGAAATAAAGTCCAATAGTCTGTTTCACGTGACTCCTCATCTTCTGGCATAAGCTTTTTATTCTTAATCAATAATCCATTATTTTATTCAATAAGTTTACTGTTACTTCATTTAAAAACTTTTGGTAGATGATTATGTTTAGGCCCCGAAAATATGATCCCACCATCGTGCAGCATCTTTAACTTGGCTTTGCAGCCGTGGGACTTCGAGGAACACCTCCACATAGGCCGATTGGAAGCCTGAGAGTAGGTATATCCATCGACTTTGAAAATAAACCTTCCTGCTCTTGTTGGTATTCGAATGGGTTCGACCTCTGTAAAAGACGGGTAGTCTGAAAAAAAGGTTTAAATTTCAGAACTAGATGGCGCTGTCGGAATTGTTTGATCTACTTACCGGTTTCTCTGAAAATTTTGTCCATCGCCCTTTCTTTTTTTTCTTTTAAATATACTCCGTTTGCCTAATGCCTTGCTTTGCTTGTATTTCATATATCTTTACTATAAAACTGGATTAGTTACAAAATAATTGTATCAGGCATCATCAGCAAAACGAAACGTTTATATTCTTTTGCATTATACAGACTAAACTTCCAAATCTCTATTCTTCTACATATCCTTCTACAATTATATGAAGAACTGCTGTTCTTTTATCGCTCTAGGCGGGTGGTGATCCTTCGGTCCTGATGCTATCACCGTTCCATCTCGGAGAAGCTTCAACTTGGCTCGACATCCTTGCGCCATCTCCATAGACGACTGTTGAAGCCTGGGAGAAGGTGTACCGGTCTACCATCGTGAGGAACTTGCCCCATTTTATTGGTATGTGGACGACTTCTACCACGAAAAAAGAAGAGGATTTTTTTTGGAAAACTAAGGCAGTTTGTACTCCGTCTAGGAGCATATGTGAATAAAATTGTTGTTTGAGACGTATATTTATGTAGGTTGTGATAATTTACAATAACATTCCATTAGACTTGCATATTTTGAATACCTCGTATAGGAAAGTTCCTGATAACACGCTAATTTGTATTCTACTGTTATTATTGCAATAAAGTGTTTATTATTATTATTATTAATTTTGAGAAAAAATATTAAAAACACATACTGATAGCAAAAATATGATATTAAAAGAAAAATAGATATTTAGAAATAATAATGTAAAAAAATAAACGAAACATACCTTTTTATGAAAAACTGTAAAACAACAAGGTATCAAATTTAACAACATTGATTATGTAGGTACCCAAAAAACTTTATTCAGTTCTAAAAGTTTATTGAAATTAATTCATTAGAACTAAATCTACAGTCGCACTCGTTTTTAAAAATTATAAATAAAACTTTTTTATCAATTGATTTTTAATAAATTTGGCATTTTAAGGATTTGGTACAGTTCTTCTTCTAAAATACTACTCTTGGATGAATAGGAATAGACCTTAATAATAATTCTCTTATATTCATAATCATAATGAAGACTACAGTTTCCATTCTCTGTCTGTCATATTAACTGCCTCATAAGATCGATGGACAGTTATATCTTAGATTAGATCATTCATTTCATTATTATGAATGAGAGCATTTGACTAGGACATACGTTTTTGTCTATAAATTTACTTATAGATTTAATTAGACACAAACTACTTAACAATAATTTGGTATATCTCTAATACACATACATTATTGAATATAAATTAGACTAACATGTACTATAAAGTATTATCTTACAAATTATCTTTGGATTTAAGTTATGAAGTATTTTTGGAAACTTTTGACTTAAAATGACTAGTTATTATAGTTACTACGATAAATAAATTGCTACTTAAAATAATCGGCGGTAATTCTTACTGTAATAGGTTATGGTCTTTTTATTACCTAAAAGTTTTTTGTCTCAATACATAACTAAAACAATAGAATTCAACTAAATTATAACTTAGTTGCGGTATCTCGGACTAAAGTTACAAAATACTAGACACATATCTTCAAACAAACAGTATACTTATGAACTAATTCCTTTTTTAACTGTACAGATGTAATTTTTTTCTAAAATCATTGTATCGGCACAAATTTGTAGGAATTCGAGAGAATCTTTGAAACAGAAAACTGTCCGAAATACCTAAAGATTGCACTTTTATTGTTCGCAATTACCTCCTATATCGTATTTTAATATTAACTAAGAATAATAACCTATCTGTTTCTAAGGCAACTGCACAGGTTGCCAGTCGCGTAAGGAAAACCGCCATATTTAAACGCCAAAGCCCTGACTATAACCGCATTAATAACGCTCAAGTATCTCGCAAGAGCTTTATAGGACAACTACAGACCCGCCCACGCTTCACAATGGTGTAATTTTGGCAGACTTGTTCCCGAAACATTGAATTTTAGATAACTTAAAAAATCTTTTTCTGAATGTTGTTTAATTACAAATTTAAATTCGTCGACTGGTTTAGGATGAGTTAGCGGACAAACATACAAATAGACAGAATTAGCGACTTGGATTTATACTATGTAATGATGATAATGATTATGTAACGATGATGATAATGATGATACACAATATGAGGTCGCGTCCCGCGCTTTACGGTATTCCAGTGCCTAAAATAAACGTCATACAACATTGTACATGTACGTCATACAACATGTAGAATAACAAACCAACTGGTATGAAACGACTTCACTCTTCCTTACGCTACCAATTCCTTAACTACATCCTTAAAAAATATCCCTCTTATCTTTCTTAGCCTCAACCAGCTTCCCTTCATCCGTATACTTCGCGGCGTGGTTATGCCCATCCCTCATCTTGATGATCCTGCCGTCCATAGTATGTATCGCCGCCTTGCAACCCTGTCGGTGGTGCGTGGAGCACTGCCAGCGGATCTTCCTGGCGCTGTCGAAGGTCTTGGGGAACCTCATGCTGTAGGTGTAGCCAGCCAGGAACATCACCTTGTTGCCGCGACGGGATGTGATGAAACGGCAGATACCGGTGGAACCTGAAAAGGAGGTTTATGTAGACCGATGGTGATAAACTTTTGGAAAGAATATAACTGGCTTGAAATGTATTTGTTTTTAATTAAACGGAGTCTTATACTGCCTATCCATATGCTTGGCACTTAAGTACCTTACTGTTACGATAGTTTTGTATGACAATAAAGCATGTCGTAACTCTAAATTTCCAGTCCATAAACTGGCGATAAGTAATACGTCACGTTATAAAAAAACTCTGTTTATTTAATTTTACTTTAGCAAAGAGATTCTTAATGCTAGTAAAATTAAAAATACTTGAAACAAATCCAAAAAAAAATAACTAACATAATTTAACAAACTTTACAATTAACTATTCACATTTACGTAGGTATATGTAATACTTTTCACACTTTGATTAACACTCCATTGCTTACAAAATACTTCCTAGGAGGGTGGCTATGTTCGAATTCCATCGAAATAACGTGGTTTTCCGAGTTAGTATTAAATCTAGCTCTGCATTTATGATTGCTGGTGCAGTGCCATCGCTTTAACCCGTCTTTCCCTTGGGAACGGAGGTAGTAGGTGTACTGACGAAATAGCGCTGTCTCTTTCCCTCGAGAGTTGTATACGTATATCGGCATATCAACTAGTGAGAGAGAGCAATATTAAAATCTTTATACTAGTTAACTATACACAGCTATCGTCACAACGTCGTTTTCCCGCGGTAAAAAGTGCCCCGATGTGTTTTTACGTGAAAGAGTAAAAAACATCCATCCATACATACAAACTTTCACGTTTCTAAAATTAGTAGGATATAGGATCTTATTGTTCGATAAATTCGACATTAGATAATTACTTCAGAATAAGAAAAAAAAAAAAGGAAATTTGGAAGAAGTATATAGTACGGTCGCATTAGAACCATGTTTCCGTTAAAGACAAATTCTTCAGGTTCATAAGAAAAAATATTTTTTCCCAGTAAAAACATAGTATTACAATTCAAGCCTTAACATAAACACCATTGCTGATAAAATAGCTTGGCTTCTTATGCAAATGCGGGCGTGGTTTTCTTTTCAAGTTTCCAGAAAGATCTGTGGTCAATGTGACACTGCAGAGACGTGAGTTGGTACAGCGCCATAATATGTAGCGATTTCCTGGTTTCTCGCTAATCTTGCTTTGGTTGTATGAAAAATCGTTGCACAACATTATATCCTTCCCTCGTAGGGTCTTAGCCCATATTACTACCGCTGAAAGTGATTGTTCATATAATGAATCAGTAAATAGAATACGATTTTCGTAAGGAAGTTGAAGCGATGAGTTAAACTGAGATGTACGTACATAATTTATTATCAACGCAAATTAATAGCGAACATAATGAGTCCATGGCTCCATGGGCGATCAGGCATATAACAAAATATTTTGACTTTAACAATTCTTTTACTATGAATGTTTCCTACTTATTCGAGCAAAAACGGTTCCACTATTTTGGATAAAATTTGACATATTGAAAGAGACACTATTCATAACTGAATATATATGTTACGGCTAATACCCGAAGTGCGGCTACACCTAGTTATACCTGGAAGAACACGTTGGTGCCTATATGTTTTTTAATTATTTGACCAACAACATTTTTTTCTCTAGGTATATGTACTTACTTATAAAATTGCAAGTCCGACCTGACTGACAGATTCATCATTGCCGAGCGTAAATTATTATTTAAAGTTAGGTTAGGGCCATGATATTTGGTAACTTTTACGATGTACCTAAGTGAGAACTAAGATTTTTTTTACAAATCATCATCATACAGACAGACACAATTTAGGGTATTTTACACCATGCAAGAAAAAATATAAAAGTGAATGTTTATAATAGATTTCGTATAATATGAACGAGAAACGTTGATATTAATTCATTGAAATGCATTATACATTTTATAATTCAATTTTAAAATTGACTTTTATAATCTGTATTTGAAATGTCAAAAAACGCTGTTCGCCATGACGTGACGTCACTCCGATAGTAAACACATTGTCGTGCTTTGAGAAGATTTGTAGAAATTATCAAGTTATTAAGTTTGTGAACGTTTATCCTTTGTTTTATCCAATGATAAGGGTTATAACTTAAATTTCCGAAAATATTTTTACTTGCTTTCTAACAAAATGTATTGTTTACTATCGCACTGACGTTACCAGTCGAAACAGCATGTTTCCGCGCGCCATTTTAAAATCATAAATAAAAAGTATGTTTTATGGCACTTTTCAGTAATTTAAAATAAAAATAAAAATTCTACAGGTTCAGTACGACTTCAAGATTGATTTAAAACAGTTTTCAAAAAAGTGTAAAATAGCCTATTAGCGACCAAGTCGCTATTTATACTATGTAATATTGAGAATGATGATATATTTAAATTTAACTATAGATACACCTACGGTTCGACAGCGTACCTCGACGGTGGTCACGTCAGATATTATTTTGAACCAGCTTTGCGGTCTCACGCGCAGCTAAATGACTTTACCCGTGGGAATGGGTAAAAAGCAGTTACGCTACGGTAAAAAGCTCATATTATTTTATATCATACTTTATCCAAACTTGTTTTAGCGTGATAAAGTACACAATGTTTGTCAAATAAACAACCCTTCACTTATAAAATTTTAGTATAGTTACAACATCTGAATTAGGTATATTATTAATTAGCCAGGATTATGCTCGTGTTGTGCAAAGGCCTTTCTTCGAATTTCCACTCTCGTCATGCGGTAGCAACTAAAGGCTAAATCGGTAGAGAAAAAAGTCATCTCTTTATCATCACTGAGGTCTTCCAAATACGGCGATTTGTCCCAGTTTCGTCAGGTATAAAAGAAACAATATTAAATACGCCTTTTGAATAGTTTATTTTGGCACAAATAATGCATGCAGAATACAAGAAGTGCAAGTAACATTATTCTTAAAATATCTAGGAATGATTAACTTTCTTCTTTAAATGTCAGAATTCTCAACCACTCGCAACTAACGTAATATATTTTATTGAAAAAACATCAAAGCCTACGTATAATCATAATCCATTATAAGCAAACTATAGCTAAGCATGTTTTTCTCTTTCAGATCTTAGTAAAGTGCTCTGTAAGGAACAGAGACAAAACACAATAGTTCTTGAGCTTCCATTTATATTTGTCAAGTGTTTTTACATAAGTTATCATTACAGCCATTATTTGACTTATCTAAGAACGATATTACAAGGTCATACCTGAAAACGATGTGAAATTACTTAAACTCGGAAACAAAAGTAATAAACTTACAACTAGACCCTAAACGATTCTTATTTTTTATATGCGATGAAACTACCTTTAATTTTGAAGGCACTTTCTTATTACTTGGTGCGGTAATGTCGCTTTTATAGCACGCATACCTACTTCCCGCGTGAGGGTATTAGTGTCGTTATGGTTTTGAGGCAAATCTGGGTGCAACTGGGAGAAACAACGTTTTCAAATGCCTCTCCTGGTAATTTATATCATTTGCATAAGTGACGTTATTGAACCGTATGTGTGAGAAATTAATCATCTTAAGAAAGGTGTTTATGTGTATTTTTGCGCATAATATTTTATAAAACACGGTTTAAACCAATGATCGAAAATAAACATAGATTTATCATTGATGTCCAAAAAGTGAAATACTGAAAATACCCTTTTTAGGGTTCTTGTCTATAGCCAACGTGCTGTGAGTGTTTTAATTGTGTCATGCAACTATCACTTCTTTTTGTGGAGTTTTGCAAAGCTCAGAGCCCATTTAAAGTATGAAATATGGGTTCAGAGCAATGGAGAGCACATTCAAGTAAATGGACAATCAAAATTAGCGCAATAACGTAAACCAAACAACGATTCTGCTTATAAACTAACAACAACGCAGTATCATATAAATTAACCAATCAAGATTGTAATTGTCGTAACGAAATCGCACTGATGTTTTTTATAAGCTGTATTGGTGATTATTACAAGGTACCTAAATGTGCTATCTATTGGTGTCCAACATCTTTACTAAAGAGTTTTACTAAATTCTAAACGATTCGTCTTAACTAACTTAGTTACAACTTACGACCTAAAAATAAACCATGATTCTACTGATTAAAAGCTATTAATATCAAAATAAAACTAAGATCCTTAAAAACTACACATTTTCGTGGGGACAATCTTAAATTCTACTTTTCTACAAATATAAATGAGGTAACGTAAAAGATCAAAATTTATCAAAAATCAAAGTCATTGACATGATTTTCAAAAAAAAGTAAGCATTTAATTATTTTCTTACTTTCGACTTAATTTTTTTTTCTATAAAGATTTTTTTTATATTTTTTTCGTTTTAGTAACTTATGAATGCAAATTTATAAAAAAAAACATATTTAACTGTTATTGTTCGTAATGGTAAATTACTTATCTTACAAACGGTGCACAAATCTTAGTACAATGTTTATTACAAGCATTAGGTGTAAGAGAAATGATTTCATCAAAGTATTTAATAGGAGCATTTAAGCCAAGCTAGGCGTAATAACCCTTACACTATAATACTATTATATCCTAATACTAAAGATTAAAGATATGAAAAGGCTTTTAACTTTCACTAAGTCTAAATTACATTAATTTATTTGTCAACTAAACTACAAAAAATAGATGCATCAAATCTACGCTACTTTAACAAGAATATAATTAAACCTTATAAATACTTGTTTATAGTCTGTTTCTAAAGCAGGATTATAATGTAGGTTTCCTATTAAGCTAGCCGCAAACATTCGGTATCAGAATCAGGACTTTTTTTTCACCTTTTACCTCGAATGTATTTTTATTTAATTGGAAAAGAAACCGACGTTTGCGGTCAGCTTTATAAGCCTGCAATGAGCTGCAATTTCTTGTAATTTTATATTTTACAAGGTCATACAACCCGTGAGACAACTAACTTCTCACTACGAAAACAAAACAGCAAAAGGTCAACGCCCTAGAGGTCAATTTTGTGACCTGCAGTAGAAGCAGCCTATACACTACTCCAAAACAAAGCAACACATCAAGTAAAACTCTTCATAACAGCTCCGTTGACCATCGACAGTGGAGGGGGTTTATGCGTGTGCGACAACGTTTTAACCTTCACGAGGTCCCCATTGTCCTCAGTAGTGAATCGAGCCTTGCAAGGGTGCCCTCGGGTGCAGCGCCAAGATTTATTCCCACTGGCAAACGTGTGGTCGTTGTAGAAACTGTAGCCAGATACTATAGCCAATAGCTTGCCGTAGACATTCCGTGCGAACGTCACTGGAAGAAGAAAGATAAAGTTAGAGAAATAATTGAGGAAGAAGTATATTTATAATACCCCCCCCCCACCTAAGCACTTATGAATAAGGGGTCAGTAAGAAAAACAACTGTTAGAATAAAGTTTTATGATAGTTTATATCCATGAGAGAGTCAAATTCAGTTAAATTCAGTAGTTTTTATTTCACTTAACATGACAAGTCTTAATGATTATGAACATTTTGCATACTGACAATTTCATCGTACAAAGTGATGACCGTTGCTTTACATCCAGTCGCTACTTTGGCACAGACGTACCGTGCCTTGGGTGGCTTACCCTTGACAGTTTTGTTAAACCTATACCGCCCCAAGAGCAACACAGGACGTCCGTAACGGGAACTAACGAATTGCGGCTTCAAATTCTCTGTTGAATTTAAAATGTAATGTATTTTTAACCTCTAACAGTGGAATTCATAATAAACGTCTATAGATCTGAAAACTTAGGTACAAGTCAAGTTAAATAAAAAGTTCAATCGAAGAATTACTAGTGATGGGAAATAAACTATCGACATATTAGTTAATATTATCTTTTATTAAAATGAAATTGGAAGAAGCAATCAATGCAGTACCCTTTCTTATATTTCTAAACAAGACTATTTTACTTTATTTGCCTCTCGGCTATTTAGTGTAACACGCAGATTTTTATAGCACCCAACACATATTCTTCTCTGCTTTCCCTTTTTCAGGAAGCTTTTTTTGGACAATCTCTTTAAGATGAGACATTAAAAAAAAGAGAGAAAAACAAAATGTATAATTAGAGGGGAATTAAATAGATTTAACAACTCTTTATTTAAAGAACAATATTTTTTCATAAAAATAACTTTTATTTCATAACTAAGTATATTATGCAGAATCTGTAAAAAATAGCTTATAAATAAACTATTTTTATCACACAACTTATTGTCAATTCCTGTATCAGTACTTTGTAAGTTTAACATCTCCTAAAAAAATATATTTTCAAAGAAAAACATTTACAAAAGTCTTATCTTCTGTTTGTAAAAGGCTGATAACAGAAAGATTTTAAAAAATAAGCTTATATTTAAACTATATGTATATAGGTCTTTTTATAATTTTTTAACAGTTATGTAAATTGATTGCTTAATTTTATCAACATACTCATAATCGACTTTAAAGATCAAAATCCCTGATCAGCCTTCAAATATAGAAGGTTAGACAACTCATAATTCCATTAACAAACAACCAAATAAAACTTTCCCTACTCCGCTCACTTCCTACATTTATAATAAACCCCCTTCTCAACGTAGAAGGTCGGTGGTTCGTGGTGGTGCAGCAATCTTGCGCAGCTCATACCGCCATCTTTCCATATGAAGCTGCCTTTGCATTTGCCGCCGTTGGTACAGCGCCATCTACCGCGGCGCTCCCAATAGTACGTGTAACCATCGACTATGGCTAGAGGCTTGCCCGCGGCGTTTGTCACCCATTCTACCACTAGAAACACAAACAGAAATTACGAAAAACAATATATTCTTTATAAATATAAGGTTTAAGGTGGACATACAAAAAATATATTTGAAGATAGAAATTACAATTTTAAAAGCTATTGAAAACAACTTTATAAACCTAAAGTTATTAAACTTTTAAGGATAGTTTTATCAGTTTTTATTAAAAATATACTTTTAAGATTCTATTACTAAAAAAACTTAAACATTTTAAATTTTATTATGTTTTTGGGTAAATACTCAGTTCTTTTAGAATTGAAATATAATGAAAGCTTTTGAGTTTGATTAACAGTTTGTATTTATAATCTTTGGAATGCAAAATTACCATCAAATTGTCATTATAAAGAATACATCTAATACAGTTCCTATTGCCTATTTATTCCTAAATATTTGTTATCTTTAACAATATTATTTTTTCTTTAAATATGCCTCAAGCTGCGTTCCCACAGTGCGCTTTTTACTTTAACGTACATAATACTAATGCACTAACATGGGTGCATCATAATAAGGAGTATTTTTGCTACTAAAAACTAAGCTTAAAGTAATGGTTCGTGGTGTTGCGTGACGCGGAATAGGGAACAATAATGTATGTGCCTGTACTTTGCTTTGCCAGGGCATTTAACGTTGACAATTGTTCGTTACCAATTATTAAAAATATGTAAACAAAGACATAAGCCATATTAAAAGGTGCAACAAATAAGGCATTTTTTGTCATGTATAAAATGAAACAATAATGATATGCCGTTAAAAGAGAATAAAAAGGTAAAATTGAAATTTCATTATTTGATTTCCGCCATATTATTTCACAAGAAAATACATGTCAAACTAAGTTGTTTATATACAGAATACAATATATTTTAAATTTAATTTTAATTGATTAAAAATATTTTACACAAACGTGGACGGAGTATAAATATAAGTATTATACCTACAATATAGAAAAATCAAAATCAATATAATTATCAAGAATATCAGTAACAGCATTAAAAGTAAACAAATATATATAAACAATAAATATATAAAGTTTAGCTCATTTACATAAAAGATTACCGAGAAAATATTCTTTATTAACATGTTTAAAATGTCTAAAATTTATTTATTCCTCAAAAGGCGCTATTCTACAGTTACCAAAGTCGTGAGATAAAGGTAGCCGGCCCTTTTTTATACATCAAGGCACTTGTTTAATTACAACTATAAACACTAATATAATTTAATTAACTCAACCTTAAACTTCGAAACAACATGATTTAATTCCATAATAAATTACTTATTTACAACAAATTACTCTGTTTTAGCTTCCTTGCAGCATCATGTTCATGCACATTATATATTTTGATGATGGCATCATTAAAAGTAGTGAGTTTCGCCTTGCATCCTTTATCGCTCTTATTGCAAACCCAAGAGATCTCTTTAGCAGGGTTTTTGTGTTTCGAACGTTTCTTGAAACGGTATTCGCCGAGCATGATAATAGCGTTGCCTTGCCGCGACCAGCTGTATCGTGGGGTGATGCCTGAAATATAATATGCATGTAGAAGACACGTTAAAAGTAGGTTCAAATCGGACTCAACAAAATACCCGAGCAGATCAGTGTTAAGGCAATAAGCTCTCTTTAAGATACTTAACACCAAACCAAAACTGTATGCGTACCGGGGAAACCTTTACCGTGATCTACAGACGACCTTATCAAATTTACGCCAGTAGCTTTTTCTGAATTAAGCATATGACGTACGGGTTTATGTAGTAATGTGATGGTTAAAAGCAACATACCTAATGTTCAACAAAGTTTTGTTGAGCTGACCGCTAGCGACTGTGGTTTATTAAGATATAGTAGATATACGATAACTGTAACTAGGACTTCAAGCCTCACGCAATTTCCACCTTATGAGTAAGTAATTCAATGATTTACACGAATATAGTCTTACAATTGATAAATAAAACACCTAAAATGGACGGATATTTTATTAAAAATACAAACGAGTACAGTTTGCTTTTAAAAGCGAACTATGTCATCATGGCAAGTCTTAATTTTTAATGGCACTTTTAAAAATTAGTTTTACATTATCTATACTATTATTCTACACATATTATTCATATTTCGCCTCTACATGTTAAAATATATAGATAATTGTACTTTATTTGAAAATTATAAACTATTTGTCATACAAAGAACTCAGTAGGGGGATGACTATGGACATTCTTAGCATATACGATTCGCCTTCTTTCAGTGTGAACCTTAGCAGAGCAACCAAATTTCATATGTGTGTAGCAGGACCAAAGTAGAGTACCTTTGGCACATACGTCCTTTTTAAAAGTGAAGTCACCGAGCTTTAACAATCTCTCACCATCGCAAGAAGTCATAAATTTAACTGGAAATGAAATTTACAATACACATTAGGGGTACGTAGAGCCTTATAAACGAAAGGATGGAATAAAACAAGTTTTGTTATTTTCAGTGCTTTATTTGTGAACACATTTTTATAGTAAAAAGATTCAAAAAAAACACATAATGAGAATATTAAGAGTATAAGAATATGGGGATATTCATAAACGCAATTCAAACCTATTTTAGTACTCAGAATATTATTTGTCTGTCAATCTAACAGTCATCCTAACTATCAGTGAAAAAAGCATATTTTAACATGTTAAACATTAATATAATCTTATAAGTTAGGCTAATAAGGTTTTATAATTTTATTTATTTCTCTCAGGTACCTATAATAAATAAAAAGATTATTGTTGTGTATTCTTTAGCTATCTCTTTTTTTTTCTCTACAAGTACAACAGCAAGACAGATATATTTTAATAACCTCTTTCGAAACATTACAATACTTAGTTTTCAGCTCTCTGTCCATTTCATCTTTACCTGCATGATTTAGCAACAGATGCATTGTATGTAAAACACCAAACAGTTCGTCTACACATACATAGAACTTTATAGCAGGATTCGCTTCGTCTTTTGGCTTTATAAGTCTTTCTCTACCACAAATATCTATGACGTCATAATTTGTAAGCACTCGATAGTCCTCAAAATCTTTAACAGCTTTGGATTTCTTTTCCTTGACCTCGGTTATGAAGTCCTGGTATCTCGATGGAGTTATTAAATAACTATTGGACTTCTTTCGTCCGATTACTTTGGCTACCTTTTCATGGAACTCTTTCTTGAGTGGTGCAATTTTCGATTTAGAAAACAAACGAAAACCTGTGGGACAAAAATATCAAACAATATCATGGTTACATGAAAAAATACTTGGGTAGTAAGGGTTAACGGAAAGAAAAGAGGACTAGCCTATATCCGAAAGAAAATAAAACAAAAGGTAGATTTATGACGATTATGACAGTACTTTAATTAGAAATTTTTATTTTCTTGGTCACAGTGTAGACTATAAATAACCATGTTTTAGCTATGTGGAAACCAGGTTTGACATTAACTAATTAAAGTTTAAAAATTGGTTGGTAAAAGTCCTGAAGTGTAGTATAATCATAATATTCAAATAGAGAAGTCTCTGATTACAAGGTTTTTTCGTCAATCTTAATTATGATCTTCTTACACATTAGTTAAAACCATAAAAACCTAGGACTGTACACTTTATTTACTTATAATTGCACAAACATACTGTTTCCCATAGTATCCACAACTTTTTAAAAAGATCGAAGGAAAGTTTCTAAGTTATTAGATTCGACTTCGCGCATTTCTGTACATCTTAAAGCAAAACTATCTTTAAGCCATACCGTTTTTTTAATAATAAGTACACAGATTTGATTAAGTATTTATTTAAATCAAAAACACGATAAACATCAAAGTATAACAGGGGGGCCAACACCTTATTTAATAAGCGACACGAACGACCAACAAGTCGGACTATTTCACACGATTGAGTCAAATTTGACTACGAAGTCGTGATCCCATACAGTTTTCCCACCGGTTGACCACACGACGTGAAGTCACTTAACAGTTTAGTTGTTGACTAGTCTAAAAGTTCTAAATTCACTGACGACGCCTCGGAGCTAATGAGTTCAGGATATCACTGACTCTACTCACAGGATTGACCAAAGTTTCCTGTACATTTTCCTCAGGAGGCACCACAAACCTCTCAGGATACCGGTGCCGGTACTGTCGGTAGTAACGAAGAAATTCCGGTACATCATCGTTTGCTTCTGGAATTATAACAAGAAACGCATATGACCAAAATATTAGTTGAAGAAATCCAGTTTTGCTGACGTGGTAGGATGGTAAAGTAAACAAGATTTTTGAAGATAAATTTATTATTTCACACGAATTAAAATTATTACAACTATATATACTTAATGTACCTACTTACATTTAAGACTAAATTTCAAACGAAGAAAAATGGTAGATTTCTATTAAATGCACCATGAACCAACAGTTACGTTAAAAGTGCCAAAATTTAAGGCAAAAATCTGTTGAATTTATTAAAACGTTACTTTTTAATACTTGGCATGACATTGGCAAAGAGAAAAACTTTTAAAAGGTACCTATTTAACATTCGACCAAACAAAATGGATAGTAGGTTCAAGCCAATTTTGTTACATTTGTTAGTCAAAGCCTTATTTCTAATATTTTGGGGTCAAGTATTTTACTGTTAGCAAAGGGAATCTAGAGCTATAATAGATTCACAAAAAAAAAATATGAAATGGTTATGACATACATTTAACATACATAATTTACTTGTTGAGCAACTAAACTAAAACCATCTAAAACATTCTATTTTCTTCATAATTATAGTATAAAAATAAATAACCCCATAAGTAATTCAATTATTATCTAAAAAAACAATGTTAGTATTCGCTACACCTACAAAAATGCGTTTTAATGCACGTAATATGTCATACATTAAAATAACACTGTATGTGTGTTAAAATGTAATTGGTGGTCAATGCTGCTTTTTCATTAAACCAGTACTATTTATTTATAGGAATATGTACTATATGAAATCACAAGAACGTTAAACTTGCGAAACTCACTATGGAAATTAATATTTAAAAAATAACCATGGTAATTTGCTAGAAAATACACGACAAAGTCTTATATTGTAAGCTATTGTCACTATATTTTGTTTAAATGCGAAGAAAAGCTATCGCTTTATTTTGGACAGCTATTCAACGCCTTTAAACCACTAAGAAAAAAGCAACTTTGACCAGCTCATACGTATTTCAACGCGTTTACATATTTAAAATCTTAACTAGAATTATTATACTTGCAAGATAACAGAAACTTTAGAATTTTTAGAACTAATGTTTACTGAGCAGCTTTTTAACCACACTCTTTAATACTAAAGTTACTTTACTTTAACTAAGAAGAATTTTATATTTCCACTACATTAATTTGATGTAATAAGATTTTAAACTATAAAGTTCTATTATGTACTTAGTTTTGGATATAACTCCAAAGAAACGGTCTCCAAATGGAGGCTTTGAATAAAAAGAAGACACTGCCAACTTTCTTACGGATATTTACGGAGAATAACAATTAGACAAGATAGAAATGGTCAGATGTAGACACGTTCCGTCTTCTAGCCTAGATGTAGAAAGGCTTATTATTACGAGAATATCGTCATTCCTCTTAGGTTTATGGTAAAGATAAAACGAATAGTAAAACGAAAGACAGCCATCGGATTCTGCTAAGAAACTTCAACGTCATTGAAACGATTCAATATAATTTCATTCTCTATCATATAAATGCCTTATTTATGAATGAAATGGTATAAAATCGTTGCATAATCATTGGAGTCCCTCACGTGAATTAATTACCCCTTTCGTTACACTGCCTAATATATATAAAAAATACAGTAACGCCAAGTATCGTTACAATTAATGGAAACTAATTTCAGGTGGCGGATGCGTATGCTCATTGTAGCTGTACAGTATTTCGTATTCGTCGGACATCCTGATTCTTGCTTTACAGCCTTTCTTCTTGCGCGAACAATACCAATGCCTCTTGCTGTGTTGCTGGGAGAACGTGTAACCACGGTAGAGCAACATTTCGTTCTTCAATCGAGAGTTAACATCGGGTTGAATGAAAATACATTGGTCCATTGGTATCTCTGAAACATAATAGTATATTTAGACCGTTCCTATTTAAAAATGCTTTAGTTACGCTTAAATTAAAATACGTCTAATTCTTATTAGTTATATAGGTGATTATTAAATAGGGGTTACACTGTAAAGACATTCCTAAAATGTCCAATGAAACACAGAAGCAAGTATGGAAAGTATTTTATAATTTTATTTGTTATCTGTTTGGTATGTCTTGAATAAATAAATAAAAAAAAAAAATTCCATTGTAAACAAGTTCTCAAAGGGTACCTGCGGTTACACCTCATACATTTGGCTACTCTTACAGTAAATAATAGTCTCCTGTTATGACATGTTTAAAAGGTGTACTCACAAGATTATCATATTTTTCCATATTGGTACATCTATTTTTTATAGTGCATCAAAAGAAAAAAAAAGTAAGTTATCCGTCTAATGATAAAGGAAAACAATCAAGACTAATATTTTGTTGTAGTTTCTTAATGGTTTTTTTTCAGTAAATACAAACACATAAACAAATACTCGCACAGTTGTAAACCTTTATTCAACTGACAATACAACAACATTGCAGAACATAGAGCTATCTTCTCTTCAGTAAAGATAATGCTTTGCTCAAAGACCACTCTCTCAAGCTTTGGTATTTTATCCATCCATAACCTGCAGATACCAATTAGGTTCATGGCAGTGCACATTATAAACACGCTTTTTTTTTGTTCCTGCTTTATTAAGCAAGACTTTGGCTTTACATCCTTTGGACTTTTTGGAATAGTACCAGTGACAAGCATCAATTTTCAAAAACGAATGACCAGCCACAATTAAGAGTGTTATATTTCCAGCTAAAGTTATAAAAATTAATTCTGAAACAATTTTTAGTTATGATTGGGACAGGTTACATGGGACAATCTTCGTGGGTTTGGCTTATAAATATTTCACTTTAAGGGAAATTTATGTAATTAAACAGTACCAAACTTGTTTATGTACAATATTTTGTAATCTTCTAGATGTATTCTCTTCATGTAAAAAAAGAGTTGAGAAGTGGAATGTGATTTACTTTATTAAAATTCAAATGATTATACGGAACATACTAAATATCATTACAAACTACTTAATACTAAAATGTCGTGTGCTTTTATTTTGATTATTATAAAAAAACTTAATGCATACTAATAGTATATTATGATACAAGTGTGCAAAATTGTTCTTATACACGAGGCTGAGGGTTGCAGCCCGAGCCGCAGGCGAAGGCGTATGTGAGCCTAGTGTATAATGAACATGTTGCTCACGAGTACCATACGCACGTTTTCAACACACTTGCGGGGAAATACCATTATATTTTGCTAAAAAAGTTTCCTACCCAGCAACAACTCAACTTTTTTTTGCACACTCCAACCAGCCGCCATTGTGTAATATTATTACACACTAGTGTGTTATAGGTCGGTTTATGGCCCTCAAAAAGGTGTTTTAAGGCTCACTTTCTGAGCAAGTGTGTTGAAAATATTATTAAACACTATTTAAATTAATATCTAATGTGAGTTCATTAAATTTCTAACTAACCTACAGATTTTTGTCTACTCAAATCTTTTATGAACACAATCTTTTTTTGTGTATTTTTTTACTTACCCCTTAGAAGATATCTGATAAACATACTGACAGAGAGCAACTACCTACACTATCTAAAGATACATAATAAAGTGCAACATGTTCCTAATGTAAAATGATTTAAATAAATGAAATGATAAAGTGCTTATGAAATAGTTTTAAAACTTTAACACAATGGTTTTAAGTTATAAAACATTGGGCGCTCATGTATATGATCAGCTCGTACCACCACAATTTTGCCAACAACAAGTTTAACACGAGCTCTGCATCCACGGTTCTTCTTTGAGCAAATGTATTCCGATTTTGATCCAGACATTTGAGAATATGTATAGCCTTGGTACCATAACACATATCTGCCTCTGGGTGTTGGGATTAATCTATAATCAGTGTCCAGTCTTGGGCCTGCAATTCAGCAAAAATAACATTTTACAAAGTTCCAATAGTAAAAAAATAGTATAATAATAATAATGTAGACTAGTTAATAATAATAGACTAGGCAATAGTAGACTGTTATGATTGCATGTATATTTAAAGTATATAATGTTAAGGGTTGCAAATGAAACATCATCAATAAAAATGTTTTTATTCAATAATAAAATTCTTAGTTCTAAGTAACTTTTTTAATCTATGATTAAATTTCGATTTATAACATTAAGGTTTTTTCATCTGGAAAAACGATCAACCATTGTAACACAATTAGAAAGCAATATTTTTCTCCATCTGGGAATAAATTGATTGTGTTTTAAAAAATCAAGTTCCATAACAATTTTAATGTTATACAATGCAATACTTAAATTCAAAACTTATATCAACTCAATACAGTTCTGCCTGAAAAGTGAAAATAAATAAGCCTGCTAAAACATTCAATTCATATGAAATCCTGCCAAAACAATAATAGTAATAAATAGGAAAGAGCTGAAAAAAATAGATTGACAAAACTCCTGTAACGTATTCAAAACCAAACGATAAACAATTCTTGTAGTACAATAATCATACGTCCCGCGCAAAGCAAGTACGTTTAATTTTCAAGGTATACCCAACGCGTCACCTTAAATAACTAATCACTTACCTGGCGACTGCTGGCGACATATACAGGAAACGAAAATAATACTTAACTCTCCATAAACAATAGCACAAACACAGAAACTACAATAACTTAAACTAACCTTTGAGGTTAGTTTTTTTTCCACCACATAAAAGCACATTTCACACGGAACAATGTTCACAAAACATTATCACTTTGAGTACACAAACTTTATTTGCACTGAACTAAAACACTGAACACAAAAATTACTGTAATATCGCGGTAAAAAATTGTTTTGTTTTGAACCGAAGCTTGGTCTGTTTACAAAATCGCGACAAAACTGACTGAGTGGAGTGAGTGACTGACAGTGACCATAGAGTAGCTAGACTTTGGTCTTTGTCAACCGCTTTTTTAGTCTAGGTCACGCCAGGGTTCCCCAAACTGTGCGAGACGCTCTGGGTCACGCTTTGAATATTAAACCAAATACTATATCTAATATGTGTGAGCAATAAAGAGTTAATCTATCTATCTATATCAACAAATCTATGTTTTTTGTCCTGAGGAGTACTTTGAGGTAAAAAAAAGAAAGAGAGCAAAAAATCTGGATTGAATCAAGATCAAACTCAAAACCGTATGAAGTAATTATAAGTGTTATTGATATAATAAGGCTTAATTCGATTAATCTGCCGCGCTTGAGTAAATCCTGAAATCCAATTGTAAACTATTTTGTCAATACCTCAATTTTGACTCGATATCTAGTTTTACTGACATATGTGTTTTTAACTTTTAATTTATAATTTTAAATTGGTACATGACCTCTTCTTAGTCTGTGCCTAAAATATAGATAAAAATTAAGAAGTATACTTAGGTAGGTAATAGAGAAGTAGAGTACATGTCAATTATTCCTTCAAAAAGTCTGGTTATGTTATTTCCACTAATATAATATAATATTTTTTTGTTTGATATTTAGTTCCAACGATGTTATTGCGAGCGAAGATTTATTTGATAACCATTTTGTACTTATTTGGTATAATATTTACAGTGTTATTTCCTCCCAGAAATTTCGAGCAATCTGGTGCCAAAACAAGGGTAGTTCGTAGCACTGGAGACAGTCTACGGTTCAATAAACGTTACGTTGATTATAATACATTATTGTCCGAGGTCGAAAAGTTGTCTAAGGTAGATGTAGACATGGTACGTGTAGTTAAATTAACGCCTTCTACGTATGAAAATCGATCGTTGGTCGCTCTAGAACTGCAAAGTGACAAACATGCTAAAAAACCAGGCATCCTAGTAGTAGGAGCCTTGAATGGAATGTCGTGGGGTGTACCAAATGCGTTACTGGAAATTACAGATAGACTTCTTTACGATGGAAACTATCAAACTCCGTTTTTCAATGATTACAACTGGTATATTATACCAATGGCAAACCCTGATGGAATACAATTTACTCAGAGTTTAAGAGAATATCGTCCTGTAGACGATTTACAGTGGTCAAGCAACATATCAATGCGTGTAAAAACAAGACCACACCAGTGGAATAAAAACGTAGACAGAGAGAAACCTGCGGACGCATGTTTTGGAACTAATATTAACAGAAACTTCGCGTATCACTGGCAAGATGATGTCCGTAAGAAACCAGCACGCTGCTCTCAATATTTCCCTGGGTCGAAACCATTTTCCACAGCTGAAGCGAAGGCGCTACGGAAATACGTAGAAAATTTGGGAGACTCGGTAAATTTAGCAATCCATTTACATTCTAGTTTTGTTGTTAAGAAAGAGTTTATTCTTTATCCCTGGCGTTATTCAAAACGATTGCCAAGCAATCATCATGTTCTTCAGAATATAGGTGAATACGCTGCTAGGCTGTCTCGATTACCAAATGGTCGCCTATACGAGGTACACCAGAGCAGCAGAGATCTTAAAGTTGCTGGATCACTTAGCGATTTCCTAGCTGGAGTTATAGGAACAGATTTAGTTTTCTTGATCAAACCCTACCATGAGGCTTATCCCAACTATTCAGATCCAAGTCCTCTTGAAATGTATGTAAAGAAGTCGTTGACAGTTATATTTAGCCTTGTCCGTGGTTGGAGAAGCAGCTCTCATGTGAACACACTAAACTTCTTTGGAACAGATGTTGAGTTTTAAAACTTTTTAATAAATGGGACTTTAGGTTACAAACTATAAGTAGTTAGCATAGTTAATTAACCCGTGGAATTAAGTTAAGTCTGTTACAATGAATCCATTAAAAGTAATAAAAATTGTTCTCTTCATTCTGTTTGTTGGTTTGTTTTTAGTAAGTAGAAACATTTTTTGTTTTTTACATTACGCAATAATATTTTACAATCGAAAAAATGTCTTAGCGGGCAATTTATAGCAATCGCCAGTCAATGATATATACAAAGCTTTGAGTATATAACCTAAGGAGTACTAAATCGGGCCTTTCCCCTCAGGCAAAATCTTGGACGTATCATTGGCAACATGCTTCAACAAAAGTACTACGCACGGTGCTTCTTGGTCATTCTGTGTCGCTCTGTTACATGTGTATGTCTAAGAGCATTTAACCAAAATTTTGTTAAATGCTCTTAGGTGTATGTGCTCCACAAAATGGTGAATTGTTCGTTTTTTTTTTCGTGTAATCGACGTTTATAAATTTACGTTTACACGAGATTTCATTTCACCTGTTAGTATTTTTGGTTTTTAGTGATGCACTACACTATTTTTATTTTTTCCCAATACAAATGTCTCTTTAAGATTACTTACAGGGAAGCCTCAAAACAATTCGTAAGGATATTTTCTGAAAATAAAGAACATTATTATTTATTTATTGATATTTTCGAACTGGCTAAATACTCAAAGAAACAAAGTAACGAACGACTCGACTAGCGAACGTGACGTGACACGGTGACAGTGACAGTGGTGTGACAGTAGTGACGGTAGCGTAATTTTAAGAGGAAAAAGGAAAAACAAATTGTTTGCTTGCTCTAGCGTCTGTCTGCATTTCATAACCTAAATGTAACACAAGTTATTAAAACCCTAAATTAGGCTCGTCCATCAACGATAGTTTCATTTAACATCTACTTTAAGTACATTTATGTCCTGAATGTGTCGCATTCGCAACATCTTGGCAACTGTACTTTATGCAATGTTACAAAAAGTGTAATTTTATGATGCTCTACATTTGTTTTTGTTTACCAATTTTTGTTGATATTTAAATAGTTCGTTTGTGTTTTTTGTGTCCAAAATTCGTTGCAGCAGAGGTGAGAATCTATTATATTATATTCATATCAACGCGTGGTTATGTTATTTTTGGTGGCGAATGGTGACCTACAAAACGTTTGTATGAAGCAATGTGGTCTGATTTTTATGTTATGATAGACTAAAGGTACATTAAACAGCAGAGTAAAGAAACACAAATAACAAGAGTAAAAGATAAAAGTCAAAAAAAGTTTTTTATTTACACAACCACTTATCTATTAGCACCTAGTTGTAGAATTCTATAATTTCGCATCAGTAGATATTGTAGTTTTGATAGTTACTCAACTATTAAAATACCCATTCCCTATTTACAGCATCTTATATTGTAACAGCCAGAGGTGCACAATTGCTTCTTTTTTCAAACTACATCTTCCGTCAACAATGCAAAGATCGCGTAGGCTTTAAAACTTGGTACTGTGTAATGTACTGGAAACTGCAGTGCCAGTGTGTATGTACCACCAACAAGGAAGATGTGATAATTCAGATTAAAGGTTTCCACAATCATGCTGCACCTGCTATTACCCGTACTTCAGGGGGTTTAAGTTATAATCATAACATACCAGGGAAAAGCAAAAAAAAGAGGGGGCGGCCATTAAAGAAAGTGGTTTAATGTAAGATTAGGCTATAAATTGATGTTTTTGCCATTTATGCAAGAACTTACATCTTATAGTGATAGTGATATGACAGTATTATTATGTTTAATTTAAAAGCCAAAACATCACAATTTTGATAATATAAAAACTGTATGACCCGCTAGTGGGGCCCAGGCATCCTTTTACTAGTGTGAAGAAGTAGTATAATAATATAGGTACATTATAAACTATAGAGTGCCATTTAATTCCTATTTACTAGTCAATGATTATATTGCTCATCATTTTATGTGTATTTATTAAACATTTTGAAATTTAAATTCCCCATTTAGGAACTTCCAGTTTGTAAGTAAAAATGCTTTTTTCAATGACTTTAATAAGTGTTTTAATAAAGGTATAACAAATATTGTTTTATTAAGTATTATAGTTAATTTCTTTGAGACAAATTTAACAAACCTTTTTGATATTTTTATTTCAAATGACATGTAATAAATTAATACTTAGCACCTATTTATTCAAAAATAAATGTGTATGCGTGTAGCAAGAGATGTTTCATTGATTAGAACCAACATTACACCAAGCAATTTGGGTAAAGTTTAAAAACAGTACATTATACAGTAAATTTACTAATTCTTAAAATTTTCAGGCCCCGTAATAATAAAAGCTCCGAAGAAAGGGAAATACTTACTGGTCTACAAACGGTTTACTTTCACAAAGGTGACTAAATCCAAAAAAGGTATTGTATGGAAGTGTACATCAAGAAAAACTGATGATTGCAAGGCGTCTCTGACAACAGATGATAATCTAAATGCTGTAGTTATAAAAGATAAACATGTTCATAAACCTCCTGAAATCGAAAAGAAACATAAACATGTTTATTTTAGTACTCAGTAGAGACTAAATACAAATTCTTCTTTTTTTCGGATATTTTGGTATATGCTTTTCGTTTTTAATTCTTATAAAAAAAACAATGTTAATATTTGCACTTGCATCGGTGGTGTAAAAAACATATATATATATACTTTATAACATTATACTATGTTTCATTATGTAGGTAAGTGTAATTAAGAATAGTGTTGACATCATATTTTTATTGAATTTATCTTGATTCCGTAACTTTAACTTCTTACCTACCTCATTTTATTAAACATAGGTAGTTAATTAATGAGTGGATAATCAACATGAGATGCTTTTCAAATATAATCTATAAGTAACTATTGAAATTATGTTTAAATTTCAATGACAAATTAGTCAATATTATTGATAGTGTTTTATAGTTAAGTTAAAATAAAAGAAGGTTTATGTATTCAATGGCAATGAATGAGCTTTCGAGCTCAGATTCATTTTACAAGTTTTACAATGAAGAATAACTAATAATTGTGAATGTTTTTAAAATTAGGCACGTAGGTTTGTACTTCTTAAGGTGGGAATAGACGCACTGCGGTTGGATGCTGTGATTGTGGCTTCTCGACCTAAGAGTTTTTACTTATTCAGATATTTTTTAAGATATATTAAGCTATGCAATGTTCCCGCGGTGCGCGAAATTGTAGGTACCTAAAGTTTTGCTTTTCATAGCTAAAAGAGGGTATTTTAGATTGGGTATTATGGATTGGATTTCCGCGCTGTGGGAACGCGGCATAAGGTGTAGGCAATAAGAAATAGTTACTTATTTTAATGGTCGATGACATTTCGGACACATAAAACTCGGACACCTTGGTAAAAAAATAATATTAAAATTGAAAATCCATAGGTACATTGGCCAAGGTGTCCGAGTTTTTGTGTCCGAAATGTCATCGACCCATTTTAATTAAGTTTATTTCAATAAAGTTTTTCTTGAAATGCAAGTTTTTTAGTACAAATTATTTTCCTTCTTACTAATAAGTTAACTTATACACTTTATAAATGAATTGTTTTTGGTGACTAATTATTGAGAGATATGGGAAGAGTAGGTAAGTAACTCTTTATTTTACCGTATTACACAGTGTTTCTACTTATAAGGCCTCGGTCCTCGATCCTATAGGTAGGTATACAAAATACAAACGCTTCAACAGTAACTTCACTGAATCAATCATTGCAGTAACCGTGGTCACAGCGGTAGATGGCGCCACTCTGCTAATGCTGAACGGTTACTCTTTCACGAATCCCGCCCCGGTTAGTGGTGGCGAAAGATGGTATTGTTCGGGACGGTTAAAATACCAATGCACTGTATGCCTACATGTCAACGATGACTATGAACTAGTCTGTGTCTCGCATGAGCACACGCATAAACCTCCGGTGTATGAAAAAACTCCTGATGGACTGTATATGGAGACAACTTGTGAGGTTATTGCTATTGACCCGTAAGGTACTCTAGGATTATAACACAAACGTAGGATAAATATATTTTGTGTATAGAAGTAATCTTTCGTACTTCGATGTGAAGGCATTTAAAGAAAAGCTACCTACCTACAATCAAGGTAGTTAGAATTTTAATGTGTTGTCGTCTAAATCAAATACCTATTTATAAATATCTAGATAGTGCCTACTAAAATGTTGTAATTAAAAGTGTGCAGGGTCACAACATATTAAAATTAAGGAAATTCTGTACCTGTATCAACTATGTGTATGTTTGTATTTTAATTTTAGAGACATTGTATTTTAACACTATCAACTATTTGTGCCTAATCATCTTTCTCGGTGTCTAATACTAACAATTCTTACCTATTACAATAAACTTACTTTCGTAACACACTGTCTTTTGTTCTTAATCGTTTCTATAAATCCTATTTTTTTTATGTCTAATGCCCTTTGAATTAAGATTGCATTTTAAATAATTAATACGTTACAGATACAACTCTTGAATACAACATGGTAGATTTAGGCGACGACTATGTCGGTATTATCGTAAATCCAAAGGATATAGACAGCGCAGAGCATATCAGCACGAATGATAAAGATGTCGCTTACTACATAGGCTCTGAGAAAAAGCCGATGTTACTTCTAAACGGCCTTAAATACAAGAAAGTCAATGAAAGCAGTGATGGTGGATTATGGACTTGTGCAGTAAGTGAAGACTGTAATGCGTGTCTTTTCACTAACGAAAAGGAAGAAATCATATTGACGGACTTGAAACACAGGCATTTGGATGCTAAGGACAATAGAAACACAGGTAAGATATTGTAGATATTAACCCGCAGTTATTTTAGTCATGAAAATGTTGAATTTCTCTGAGTAATGAGCACCTATTGTGTTATTTGACATTATATCTGTCCATATTTTAAATAAATTTAACCAAATCGGTTGAATCACAAACATACAAACTTTCACATTTCTATAGATACTAGTTGGATACCTCAGTAAAAATCCTTCATTTTCAGATGCTGCAGTATTGTTAACATCTCGAAAAGGTAAGGAGATACTTTTATACAAAAAATACACCTATAGAAGGCAATACATAAAGCATAATAAAGCTCGATGGGTATGTTCAACATTAAAAAACTGCAGGGGCACAGTCTTCACGAACAGTGATAACGAAATCATTAGGATTTGTGAACACCACTGTCATGATCCGCCGAAGTATTATTTAAAAGAAGAAAATCTAATTGAAGCACTAAAAGAGCCCTTACTGTAAATTTTAATATTTTAAATAAATGTTTATTTGTAAAATTGAGTCGTTGATTATTCGAACACCAATAAGTCAGCCAGTTTGTCCGAGTTGTGATTTTTAAATTTTAATATTAGTTTTTACGACATCTTGGACACTATCAAATTATTAACAATTTATCTAGCAATTACGTACAGTCAGATTAATTAGAAGAAGAGTTTTTGAGCAATTCTATATTAGATTTTTTTACGATATGATTATCGATACTATTACTGTAGCTTATTTTGTTAACAATAATTATATGGACAAACATGTACATAATATGAAGTTAAAAAGCGCTTTCTTAGCGACCACAATATGTAATAATATTTAGAAACTTTCCACAGATACGGTACCGTTCGAGTTGGCTCTATGCGTAAATTAGACCATTTCTTTTCCTTTAACACATATACAATATACAGCTTTCTCGCTCATTTTAATGGGATGCGCAACCGGTAAACAATATGTCATTCGTCCTTAGTCAAGGTCAAGTGCAAGTATAAGAGGTTAAGCAGCGAATTTCGCAGCGAGTGTTTTGTAAAATAAAATTAAAAAATACTAACATAGGTATTAACTTATCATATCAGGAGCTGAGCAACCTGCGAGTTCATCTACTCCAAATCAAATGGGTTTCCAAATAATATCTTCGCAAAGAGGCAAACCAACACTTCTGCGTGCAGGTTACAAGTACAATAAACGCCGGATAAACAAAGATAATTCCACAAAATGGCTATGCGTGAACAGGAATATCTGCAAGGCAACGTTGATAACTGCAAGCAACAACTCTATCTTGAAAGAAGACCACCATAGTTGTGCGCCTGACTTTGTTCCTATTCAACTAAAAATTGAGTTTGACAAGTGGACTCACAAAGTATAGTGATTGAAATCTAACTTCAGTCTCGCTTTTATGAAAAAATTGCACCAAATGCTTAACGAAAAATATTTTAAGTTATTTTGTTGCATTATTTAGTTAGTAATTTATGGATATAAGTATGTGATTTTATATTTTTAAATAAAAACGAAGTGATAGTATTTTTGTATAATAATTTATTTAGTGATGTTGATAATTGTTCTTAATATATATTTTTTAAATGACAGTTTTTTTAATACGTTTGTACCTACAGGTATGGTCTTTAATATAATGCTTCTTACAAAAATCACATCCACTTTAACGTATCAGAACCACTTAATTGGAAATTAATGTTAACCTAACTCTTTTGTCTTTGGCTGTACATAACAGATATATTTTGGAGTGGTAGAGTCTAGCTGTAGGCTCTGTCTGCAGCGATTACTGGGCTCGACCGGTGAAATACCACCGTCGCACAGAAAACCGACATGAAGTAGGGACGATGTTCCTGCGTTTCGTTCGGTGAGTTCGGTATCCGGTGCCCAATTTTCTCAAAGGCTCAGTAACACACCCCCAACACCCCCAGTGTTGCGGGTAGTCATGGGCGGCGGTGATCACTTACCATCAGGTGACCCGCATGCTCGTTTGCTACCTATATTATATTTTTAAAAAAACTGATTGTGTCCGAGTTGTTGTAGAGAAAAAATGCGACAATTCGGACACGGTGTCAGAGTTATTTGTGTCCGAATAGTCAACGACTCGTAAAATGACGGGTGTTTTCTTAGAAGCAAAGACTGCAGCGAATGAAGTTGTATCATGAAATATGGTTATTAAATATCGACTTAGCTAAGTACCTACCTACGGTGAGAAGTTAAACAAGATATACAAACGTCAGTTTTGTTAGGCCATTATTTTACAGAAACATGGTACTTACTTACTTACGCTCACTGTAGGTAGGTAATAACCGAACACACATCCTATTTCCCAAAACCTTTTTTTGTTTACTAATAGAGCAGTTTTCTGAAATCAGAAAAGAGGCTAATGCATACCTTGAATGAAATTCACTGCTCTTTGCTCATTAAAGACTTACGTAGGTATGTATCTTCTTTCTACATTGGAGAACTAATGAGACACAAGGTTTGTTTAGCTTTTAAGGGAAGGCTTCTATCGATAGGTAGGTACCTCGCTACGCCTTCGGCTTCTTAGTTAAGAACATATTATTATGTTCTAGGTTAGTTAGATAAGTAAAATAATGGTTGAATATTACCAACCGTAAGGTACCTACTGAATTCTGGTAGGTATTCAAAAAGTGGAAGTTGAAAATCATTACATAACTTTTTATATCTCATAGTCAAGAAGTTAGGTATTATAACGCATGCAAAATAGAATTGGATCACTAGAAATATATTTCGTGTTTGTGGGTTTTACAGACACCCATTAACCGACTCCTGTCCCGTGACGCGCCTAGCGCGTCATGAAGAAACCTTCAGGGAGGCCCATGACACGAGAGATGCGTCATTAGAAAATAGTTGCAATTCAAATTTTTATTTGATTTAATCAATAAAATATCTTATTTTATATAAAAATTAACTCATTAGGAACACCAATATCAAGGGCCACTATTTTTTTTTGGAAAATTAAATTGCCAGTGGCTGTCAACCATAGGGTGCCTACCTAAAGGTAACTGTTTATCCTACTAATTATTGAAAAGTGTTATTATTAAAGCCAGGATTCGAACTTAGCAAATCTATAAAAATAATTACTATGTTTTGGTCACCAATGAATAGTTTAGATGTAAAAACGGAAGATTTTTGATTTGCGATAAAATACTTCCCACAGGTTGACAACCAATGGTGGAAATCTATAACTTACCTTCTATCTCGTATTAAACACGTAGATCGACACTTTTAAATACACTAAACTAATAAATGAAACATAACAAACAATAACAGGTCTCACTTTGTATTCTTTTAGTTGAAAAAGCCTAAAATAGCGTAATAACATCACCAGTGGCCCACGACGCGTTAGGTGCGTCATCATTTAGGAGGGCCCGTGACGCGACTAGCGCGTCATTGAATTTTGTATGGGGCCACGGAGGAATGGCTCGAAAAATGATGGTGGCAAGGAGTCGGTTGCGCATACAACAAAACATTTATAAGTCTACAGAAGTGTCCTAGTGTATCTGTTGTAAAACTTAGACTTATTTTTTTAAGGATATGGTTGATTTACTTATATTTCTGAAATAGGATAGGTACCTATTCTATTATAAAGCAAAATAGATAAATGTAGGTCAAAATGACCGCTTGGCAATATTACTGTTTTGGTTAGATAATCTTCAAAAATCTTAGTGGCTATTTTTTTCTTTACAATGTATCTAGTTGAGCGAGAGTAGGTAGAGTTTACAATAATACACACACAACACAGTAATATTCGGTGCGTTCCGATTGGCCTAAACAAGGCTCATATATGAATTCGTAAGAAGCTTACTCATTCCAAATTGATAGCGACAACACAATTATTTGAATTGAAGCTTTGCTTATCTCCCAACATTATTTATGCTTTATCTCCCAACCGTCGTCGGTGTGTGTGATTTATTTGATTACGTAGGGTACGATGCTCACGCTTGTGGTATCGTTTCAATTCGGAACGACCATGATCGTTGTCAGTGTATAAAGCGCTTATTAGCGTGAATCGGAACGCAAACAGAAAATTAAAATGTCAGTAAAGATTCTATAAAAAGGTCACAAAACAATCAAGTTACATTAAAAATCTTAAAATTGCTTTGAGTATTTAGTCAAATACTCAATGATCTTGGTTAGATAGAAAAGGTTTTTTTTTTCTTGGGAAATACAAAGAGTGTAATGCATACGTACATGAAAAGTAGTTGCTGTTTTCAGTATACGCCCTAATATGTCCTTTTCAAACTCTTAATTGAATCGAAATAAATATTAAATTTAAATTCGTAACCATATTTGTTTATTTGTTAGTATAACGTTAATGTCGGAAATAATACTTATCAGCGGATCTAGATTAAATTGATTTTTGCTTAACTTTTTTGATTTACTATCCTGATAAACATATTTTTAACGATCTTCAATTGCAATTTTATTTCATGTTCTTTTTTAAGTTAACATCGATATCTAATTTAATCCAATAAAATATGTTTATCACATCACTAGATTTGATCAAATCGAAAATCGAATGATGAATGAAAGAAAAACAGACTTCCGGTTTGCGCGCGGGAAAATTGGAAGTGAAAAAATTTTTCGTGAACTTAAAAATTCATTTAATTCTTTCAATTTTGTTAAATAGTGTACATTTTGTATATATTTTTAATAACTATCGTATAGAAGCTTAATTTTTATTAAAATGACGTCTCGGGCGAAACGCAAGAAAAAGAAGGAGGAGGCAGTAATATCAGGGGAAGACTCGCTGCTTTCGGACTCCGACTCCATGCAAAGTGACTGCAATTCAGCTAAGTCCGATCCATATAAAACTTATTTCGTTCCCGATTATACACGTCGGTATCCTGAGGATTCTTCAGCTACAGATTTCGTTGTCTTCTTGGAATCAAACGATGAGTCCAAACCTATTTCAACAAGAGATATGATTTCTTTATCATCAACATTAAAGAAATATATAAAAGGCATAAAATATATGCAAAATCTTAATAAATACAAAGTTACAGTTCATTTTGACCGTGCAAATTTGGCAAATAGTTTTCTTAACAATAAGACTTTGTTATCAGAATATAAACTCAAAGCAACTATTCCTGCAAAAACTACTGAAATTACTGGTGTTATTACTAATGTGCCCATTAAATGGTCCAATCAAAAAATTTTTGGAGTGATTAATAGTAATAAAAAAATTATTTCTGTTCGGAGAATTCAAAGGAAGGTTAAAAATGAACAAAACTTTGAATTACAACCGACTAAAACAGTAATCATAACTTTTGCTGCCATTTATCTTCCTGATCATATTGATTTACAAGGCTGGAGGTTTCCAGTTAAGATGTACATTCCACCTGTAAAACAATGCTTTAAATGCCTACGGTATGGACATTTGGCTAAGTACTGTAAAAATAATGTTAGATGCTCAATATGTGGAGATGCACATTCTTTTAAAGAATGTACAGTACCTAGGGAAAAGGCTACATGCTGTCACTGTAGAGGAAATCACATTAGTATATCTGCTGAGTGTCCTATTAAAAAGAAAAAAATTAATGATATTAAAATTGGTTTATCCTCTTTGTCTTATGCTTCAGTTGCAAATACAGAGAGTTTTCCAGCCTTAGGACAAAAGTTTGACTTGCTCAGTCACTTGAAAAAAGATAATAAATCTTTGAATTTATTGGTTGAGGCTATTGTTAAAATAATTACATTAAATAAAACAAAGGAAACTTCCATCAGTACTAAAAATATTTTACAAATATTAAGTGATATTTATGAAAAGTCATCTGCTAATAATCCATCCTAATGGCTCATTTAAAAATAGTTCAGTGGAATGCTCAAAGCATTAAAAGTAATAAATCTGAATTTACATATTTTCTTTATAGTAATGATGTTGATATCGCTTTAATAAGTGAAACTTGGCTTAGACCACATCATACCTTTAACATAAAGGGATACACAATAGTTAGAAATGACACTGGTAATACACATAATGGAGTTGCAATAATAATTCATAACAAATTACAATTCTTAAAAATTGATACTTATTTTGATGATTCCTTACAAAATGTTGCTGTACAGATAAAAATAGGTGGTAAATATATTTCATTTGTTAGTGTTTATTGTCCTTCTAGGTGTCATTATTCAAAATTAAAATTTTCAAAATTAATTGATAGTCTTCCAACTCCAGTCTTTATTGCTGGAGATTTCAATGCATACCATACTTCTTGGGGTTGTCAAAAAGTGGATAAAAGAGGTGAAGAAGTACTAGATTCTTTTGATGAAAATAACCTTGTTCTGTTAAATTCAGGAGAAGTCACGACTGTAGGAACTTCGTCCTGGAGACCAAATGGCTTAGATCTTTCTTTGGTTAGTCCAGCTTTATCATGGGATTGTGAATGGTCTGTTCATGATGATTCCTTTGGAAGTTATCATTTGCCTACAATTACTAAACTTCTGTTGTCTCAAACTCCAGTTATATCTTCAGAACATTGTGTTCACTCTCAAAATGTCAGTAAGAAATTAAACTTGAATTTAGTTAATTGGGATTTGTATGTAAATATTGTTAATACTTCGTTGAATAGTTTTATGATTAATTCTGAATGTTCACTAGAAAGTTATTTGCAGTTTTGTGATATTTTATTGGCATCAGCTGAAAAATCTATGTCACAACAAAAAAAGAAAACAAAGTCTTGTTGTCAATGTCAAAATCATTCATGCTCACGTTCCGTTTCAGGTTTTAGGGCAAAAAGGGCAAGACATTCCGTTCCTTGGTGGAATAGCAAATGTGCAGATGCTGTTAAAAAATGTAAAGATGCTTTTGTTGCTTTCAAAAATGATCCTTCTGTAGAAAAATATTTGCTTTTTAAAAAAAATCAGGCTTCTAAGAAATTGACTATAAACTTTGAAAAACAGAAATCTTGGCAAGATTATTGCAATTCTATAAATCGTCTTACTCCAATTTCTCATGTCTGGAATAAAATACGCAGATTTAACAAAACTTTTGTTTCTAGAAGTGAAAATGATCATTGGGTAAATAGTTTTTTAAAAAAATACACTGCAGACTATGTCTCGAAACCTTTTACTTTTGCAGATAACAAATTTCATAGACAAAATCTTTCGTTGCTTGATCCGTTCACAATTTCTGAACTTACTGCTGCCATAAAATCAAGAAAAGATACAACTTGTGGTTTAGATGGTATTTCCTATAAAATGTTTCGTCTTCTCAGTCATAAAAATCTATGTAAATTCTTGATAATTTTAAATATTTTGTTTGAAAATGACTTAATACCAAATCAATGGAAAACTGATTGTCTGGTCCCTGTACTGAAGCCAGGGAAGGATCTTGATAGTCCAGATTCTTATCGACCTATAGCGTTGTCCTCTTGTGTTGGTAAAATTTTTGAGCAGCTGCTCAAACAACGTCTGGAATATTACATCGAATCAAATTGTATTCTTCCTAGTAATCAGTTTGGTTTTCGGCGTGGACGCTCGGCTAGGGAAAGCATTGCACATTTGTTATTAGATGCAAATAAATCCATAAAGGAACGGAATTATCTTGCTTGTAATTTTTTCGATGTAACAGGAGCCTTTAACAATGTAGGTTTAGAAACGCTTGCTAATATCTTGCTATCACTCAGAATTCCAAAAAAAATGGTTCTTTGGATATATAACTTTCTTAATGAAAGAATGGTCTATGTTAAATTGGGTAACAACTTTTATGGTCCACGTAATTCCTATAAAGGCGTCAATCAAGGCGGCATCTTGAGCCCTCTATTGTATATAATTTATATTCATAAATTGAATGAGATATTAGGCGCAAATGTTTCTAATCTGCAGTTTGCTGATGATCTTGTTGTTTATTGTTCTGGCAAAAAACTTAAAGATGTGCAAACGAATTTAAATAATGCCTGTAAAAGGCTTGAAGTCTATTTTTCTTTCTTAGGTTTAACTGTAAATACAGAAAAGAGTAAATCTCTTGTTTTCTCTAGAGATAAAGATTGTAAATTAGAATGTGTATATAATGGTAACCTTATTCCTAACTGTACAGAAATAAAATTCTTAGGTGTAGTATTTCAACAAAATTTAAGTTTTAAAAAATATGTGCAAATATTGATAGATAGAGCTGTAAAAGCTACAAATATTTTAAAATGCCTTACTGGTTGTCGTTTTGGTGCAGATCCTAAAATATTATTGATGCTGTTTAAATCATTAGTTAGAAGTCACTTTGAATATGCTTTTTTTTGCTTTGCTTCTGACAATAATTTTATAAATAAAATAGATAAAGTACAAAATAAAAATCTCAGGATAATTCTAGGAGCCATGAGTACTTCTCCGATTAATTCAATGCAAGTTGAAACTAACACTTGTCCCATTAAATTTAGGTTTGATTATTTGAAAAGAAGGTTCATAATTGATTTGATGAAAACTTCTAATAATGCGTTGTACAAAAAGATTTTGATATCTAATTACTCTTATTTATGTAAAAATTTTGATTTCATTAATTATTTGAAAAATGAAAATATTGCTCAGTATGATATTTTACCTTGTTATAGTGGAACATATGAAGGTAAGTTTTTTAAATTTGATGTCATTATAGACACAAATTTAAAAAATAAATATGAAGTATATGAAAAGTTATCATACTATGATAATTACCGTCAAATTTACACAGATGCTTCAAAAACATCTCAGTCTGTGTCGATAGCGGCTTATGATATTATTTTGAAAATTGCACATGGTTATAAGCTGTCCAATATTTGCAGTATTTTTACGGCAGAAGCTGCTGCTATTCTGTTTGCTTTAGATTTGATTAGTTCTGTAGATTCTTCTGGTAAATGGATTATTATTTCTGATAGTATGAGTGTTCTTCAAGCTATTAATAATCCCCGTCTTTCTAGTAAAATTCATCCTTTTATATATGAGATCCGGGAAAAGATTTATAAATTATCATTGAAACATAAAGAAATTGTCATTTTCTGGACACCAGCACACATTGGGGTTAGTGGTAATGAATTAGCTGATACATTAGCTAGTATCATTACAAATACTGATAACAACATTTGCAAATTAAAAAACATAGCAATTCCCATTTCAGAGTTTCTTCCTGAAATAAAAAATCAAATGATTAATAATTGGTTTCAATTTTGGCAAGATTCTCTTAAAGAAAAGGGCAAGTGGTATTCCGTATGTAACCAAAAAATTTCGTCTCCTTGGTTTACCAAGGGCTCTTTCAAAAATAGAAATTTTTATACAACAATTTGTCGTCTTCGTATAGGTCATGCTGCTTTTAATGAACACTTATATCGCATGAATATGATAACTTCCCCTTGTTGTTCATATTGTAATGAGTCAGTACAGTCATTGGATCATATATTTTTTGAATGTCCTCAATTTCATATTGACAGGTTAATTTTCATTGATGAGCTATTAGAAATTTATAAAACATTAGAAAATATCCCGCGCAATACTCAAGAACTTTTAAAAACAACTGAATGCTACTTACCTATGTATAAATTCATAAAATTTACAGTGTGTAATATCTGATGAAAATGTTTATGTATACTCATAACAAATATATATTAGCATTTTATTATTAAAGACATGGACTTGGTCCTTATTATGTTTGTTTATGAGGAAATAAAATATCGTCAATGTTACTTCTTATTGAAAACTAAACAAAACTAAGTCAACAAGAAAGAAGAAAACCAAATTATTGATGACATGGCTGTATGGGCATAGTCTCTTTGCCTTTCCGCATGACGGAAGAATCTAACAAAAAAAAAAAAATGAAAGAAAAACACAAATCACAATTTTATTCAACTCTTCTATCAATAAATTTGCACTGATAATTTGCGCTACTCAAGTATATTTTAAAAGTAATAACAGTTTGGCAATCACGTGCTTACTATGTAGACGGCTTGCTCTTGCTCGGTCTTTTGATTACTTCCGAGAAAAAGTTCAGTTTAGGTGTTCAATTATTATCTGATGTTTTGTGTGTGATAAGGTGCCTGCCTGGATCTGGATTGCAGTGTTTTATTACAAATTAGTTTTAAAGTGATACCTGAATCTGTGCATACGCATGTTTGTACTAAAATCTCTGACAGTTAGGTTATGACAACAAAACAAACCTAACATCAATTGTTTTTCTGAAGTGCACTTTGTTTTTTTCCTAATCCAAAATAATTTTAGTCTTTAATTTCTAGTTGAAAAATTAGGTTGACTTTGTTTTAAATAATTTAAAACATACAGATACAAATATATTAAAAATAAAAAATAAAAATTGCATTTCAGATATTTAAATTATAAAGTGTATTATAGTATTTGAAAGAAAATCATAAAGCTGAATCATGTAGTTTTATTTACATCAATACCCCTAGTTATAAACTTAATTAACTATAGTTTTTACTTTAATTTTACAGATAAGTAAAAGATTATAAAAGCATTGTTACTTTCAGGTATATTCATAAACACTAGAGGCAATTCAAAGTTGTTCATTTATCAAAATCATACATTCCGGTTCATGTACAAAAAGGCTTTTGGTAGCCAACTTTGGTACTGTTGGTACTTCTTCAGTCGATGTTGTCCCGCCAAATTAAGAATCAACAATTCCGGAGTTGTCACTGAAAGTATCGGAAACCACAACCATGACCCCCCAACGTGTTGGATGACACCAGACGGCAAGACATACAACTTACCACCATTACCCGATAAAGATAAAAGCACAAAATAAATGTATTAGAGGCTAATTAAAGAATTACCAACTGGAAATGTGTGTTTCACTGCCTTTATTATTTATAATATTAACATTATTTAAGTTTGTTAATTATAAAAACCTCAGCATTATGCCTTGCAATTATGTAATTATAAATATAGATTGTTTAATTGTGATTAAGGATGCTCTGTGAGTACTGTTTGTAAGTTATATTTAAATGAAATGCATTTTATAAATCATATTAAGTATTGTTGTTCTGTTCACAGATCATATCATTTTTAAATGTTTATACCTACATACATATGTATTAGTTGTGTAGGAAAATATGTTAATTGGATACAGTTGAAGTGAATTTTGTATGAGAAACTCTATAATGATACCATAAGTGGATAACCGCTGAATATTTTTGTACTCAGTATTTTATGACTTCATGACTTAAATGTTGATTTCTGTGCACAAAGTTAAAGGTATATTTGATGAATGTACTAAGCGCCGAATAAAAGATATATGACAATATTTTTAAATGAAAGATATATGTTTACTTTTTTTGTTTCATTTGTACCTACCCTATTAGACTATCAAGACTTTTAAATATGAAGAATTCTACAGTAACTGTAGTCAATTCATAATTTTCCAGGATATAAGAAAAACGCCATTTAGCTGTATAATAGGATAAAACCGCAGGGCGGTTGTTAATAAATAAATGGTAAAACTCCTTGCTCTAAAGGAAGCCTAGAATATTTTGCTCTTATTAATTATTGTAAAATAGATGTTACTAAAATTTTATAGACAGATGAACCTTTTCTTCTAATCTAAATCCTTCTACCTACTATGGCACTGCAGTGTACGTAGGTAACTTTTTGTAATCAGAAAGACAAGTTGAAAGTTGCATTCAATTACGCATCAACCAAAGCGCCATCGATATCGAAGCGCCCAGCGAAATATAAAAATACGCTTTCTTCTTCTAATCGTCAAAAAATAAACCAGGAACGCACAAGTGTGTAAGAACCTATGTTTTCAAACTTCAAAAACTTTCTAGCTTTTGTTTTCCGGTTCCAAGCTTTCAGGTAAAAGTCACAGTCGGCGCCGAACAATCAATTTTATGTACTAGCATTTCATGTTAAAACGTTTTAGCAAGTGAGCCTTGGAATAGTGAAATTAAACTAATTTTAACGGGTTTTTACGCGTTTTATTAAATTAATTTTGATTTTCCGACGTTTCGGCCTTTTTTACAAACGCCGTGGTCAATGGTAGACTGAGATTGATGTCTTCATAGAGTATAGTAAAAAACGATTTTTAGAATTCACCGCCATCTGTTTCGTAATTTTCTCGCATAGTTGTTCGGGTTCACGCAATAGACGCTGACAGTGTCTTGGTGTTTCTGCTTATTTGTCTGCTGGTTGTTCTTTTTTATTTTGCTAAGTATTGGATCCCACGTTGGTGATAGCATCCAACCATCTTCTCTATTGAAGTTAGGGTGTTTTATAATTTCAATCGTTTCTCTTACCAACCTAGGAATAAAATGTTTCTCTTTTGATAGGATTTTAACGGTATCAAATCTTAGATAGTGGTTGGGCTTATCCATGGAATGCTCACAGACTGCAGGTTTTGTATAGCGACGCTTACAGTTTAATTTTAATTAATAACAATCGCGTAAATCTAAGAAGTTACATAGAATAGTTAGTTCAGTTAACATTCTAACTTTTTGCTAGACACATTTTTATTGCTAAATTTTTAAATATTTTTTATTTTGTTTGAAATTTGAACCTTCTTCAAAGAAGTTTCATATTTTACACATCAGATACCTATCATTTCTTGACGTATAATTAAGCAAGAGCCAGATGCAACAACTTTCCTTAAAATAAATATTTGCCGCGCGTAAATAAGTCATAATTTCCGATCATAAAATTGTTATTAGGGTTATTGAATCCTACTATAAATTATTTTTCAGGTAGGTATCCTAACATTGGTATTCAAAATAAAATATAAATTTATATTTGTCGTGGACAAGTAGGAACAGCAAGGACTAATAAATCATATATTGATACACGTATAATGAAACAGAATTAAAACTTTAACTTGTTCTTATTTTATTTACTTATGAACATCCGGCTCCTTAACTAGAATGTTCATGTGACATATTGATTTTTACAATAAGTATTTATCTACTTATTTTATTTCATGTTAGCCTATAAAAAAATAATAGTTTAAAAAACTAAATAACCACGCTTTTATTGCTAATCGAACTAAAAAATAGAAAATAAAATTTCAAATCGGAGTGAAATGCGTGGGGTGCATTTAACTTTTTTTTCATAACTCTCTTGTCATAAGTATTATGCTAATAGAATGATTTTATATTTACTATATCGAGCACCCCACGCATTTTACTCCGATTTGAAATTTTATTTTCTATTTTTTAGTTCGATTAGCAATAAAAGCGTGGTTATTTAGTTTTTTAAACTATTATTTTTATTTTCTACTTTTTAGTTCAATTAGTGATGAAAGGCGCAGATCGCGCGCTAGCTTTGTCTCTCTTACTCTCCTACAAAGGATCTAAAGATGAATTTATTAATCCTGGCGGTCCTAATAAGGATATTGGGAAACTGTTATTAAATTATTGCATTGTCATCGGTCCTTAATACGTGTGCAAAGTTTCAAATTAATCGAACTTCTGGAAATCGGTCAAATTTATGCTCAAAGATTCCATTACATAGATACAACCCAAGCTAAAAAAAGCGTGGTAAAAATAGTACTTTGATTTTAAAAATAAACTAGAGACCAGTCCCGCGTTTGCATGTTGCACTTTTAATGCTCTCCGTTAACAAAGAAAGATGCAAAAGGTTTATCAGAGGTATCGATGAACCGATTTATGGAATATTTGAGAATGTTGTTTGTAAGGTTCCGTACCCAAAGAATAAAATCGGGACACAAATACTAATTTTCCGCTGTCTGTGCGTTTGCACATCAGTCTGTATCTCATAGGCCGTGAGAGCTAGACAGTTGAAATTTTCAAATAATATATTTTCGTTGCCGATAGAGCAACAAATATTTAAACCAATATAGATAATGATATGGAACGTTTCACCCGCGAGTCTGACTCAATTTAATAACTTAGAAAACAACATGGCAACTTCTTTATAAATATTTAAGTTTCAACTCAGTAATTTCAGTAAATATTTATGACAACGAGGGTCAAAATTAATATAGTAATGAAATCAAATATTTACATGAAACAGATAAAAACTAAAACAATTTAAATATTTATACTATATACATAAAAAAAACGTACGTTGCATGTTCCTTCGGATCCTCATTTATTGCAACAACTACTTTTACTACCTCTTGACAATTTATGATATTCTAGTATGTGTTTATTATTTAAACGATTTAAAATGGTATCTTTGAATTGAAATGCAATTTGATCATCTTTCTGAATGATGATGATAATTTAAATTGCTTGATGAAAATAAAATGTTGTTTCAGTTTTCATAAAAAAATTATTTTTAATAATAAAATCATTGCAAGTCATCTTTTGGACCAGAAATGAAAAAAAAGTAGGTCATTTCAATTCTCAAAAAGACTGCTTAAACTTGAAATGAAACCCATGCTCATGAATCGTCTATCGGACGCCACAGCCCTGACACCATCGCTGCTAGCTAGAAGTAAACAAACTAAGCTACATGCTTTACATTTTCACTAAAACTTAAAAAAGACTTCAATCTGTCAAACAGAATCTAAAATTAAATTCTCGTATATCAGTGGATAATTTTGTTGACTGTTTCTTACTTATGAAAACCTAGTAACATATTTATTTAAACACATATGGATACCATTCAATTCAGACGTAGGTATTACGTATGTATTAAAGCATACCTTTACAAACAAAATATCTTCTTTATAAAACTGGGAGCCCAGTAGTTAAGACGCCGTCTTATTCTATATCACATAAATACATTTTTTAATCAAATAAAGTTTTCTGTCATAACAGTTTCGTCTAGACACGCTGCCTGTCAAGCAAAGTACACCTCAATTACATGAAGCATAAAGTTGTTTTCTTACTTTGTACCGAAGATTGTGAATACCCTGTGCGCTACGTTACTGATGGCGCTTTGGTTGATACGGGATTGAATGCGACTTTCTATAAGGCTTCCTGCACGCTACGATAAATTAGAGCAACCTGAATGTTCTGATGAATGTGATGACACTGGCTGATTCGCTGCAAGTTGTTTTCTAGTATTTGACTACATTGGATCTTACAAACTATATGGTGCTGACTGTACAGGTACAAATCAGTCAACGAATTCTGAACAAAAACATATAAGTAAATGTAAATGACGACCTCTGTGGTGCAGCGGTATACAGGGTCTGTCGTAATGAATGGATAACCCGTTACCTACAGTTGATCCGGATGTGAGGCTATAAGAAAATGGTGTTTTCTTGCCAGAGTTGTCAACCATAAGAAAATGGCGTAGACTTTTAAACTTTTTTATAAATTTCGCTATTTTTTTCATTTATTCCGCTGCCATTTCTTCAAATTTTGATGTATTTGTATAATTCTTTTAGTATTATACTGCTGAAGACGTGTATTATGTAATTTAAATACAATTTTAGGTGTTATTCACGTTGAACATTATCAAAATACTCATTTTAAGAAAAATATTTCCAATTTTTTTTCTTTATGTCCACTTTTGATCATCTCCTGTGGAAAAAAAAAGTATGACGTTATAGCTGCCCATGATCTCAATAAATTGTCTAGTATGTGTAGATTCTAAAAAGGTATAACGATGTGTACTTTACAAGCAACATTAAGTTGCAGGAGCGAGAACACTAATCAAGGTCGGAATTTTTATTTTTCATGTTATGTTATAAATGGTTGTAAAACTTCGTCTTAATGATTTTATTCTATCAAGATACTTTGCACAAACACTATCGGGCCACTAATAGGATATTCAGAAGAAAACCCGGTTGTTTTTGGGAAAAAAATAACATTACTTCACGATAATAATGTAATGAAAATGTACAAATGAAAATTGTTGTGCTCTAATAGTTACATGCGACAAACATGTTGCGACAAGTTTATTCGAAATTAAAACGGATTTTAAAAATCGAACAAGACCGCATTACAAAGAAAAGGGTACTCATCACATCAGTGTGATTTTGACCATCGCATGTCCTTTTGTTCACATTGGCCCCGATTCTGAAAACACTCTCTAAACTAAACTAAAACTATCGCCGTCACTTACACATCAATAAGACCGAGACAGGTAATCATTTTAGTCCTGTCAAACTAAAATGTACGTGCAATATGACACGGCGAAGGCAATTTTAGGCTAGTCCTCAGCGCATTTCGTTCAATTTCACAATGATGTGGACTAAATTTAGTGAGACCAATGTAGCTGTCTTGTTCTAATACGAAGCATGAGAAAGTGACAGCGATATTTTTAATTTAGTTTTAGAGAGTGTTTTGAGAATCGGGGCCACTATTTTCGTCAATTTGTTACTGCTTTCTAATATTTGACTATGATTTTCCTTGTGATTTGGACTTGATAACGTGGTGATACTGATGACTTTGCTCACATTTACGGACATTGTGTTGTGCTATCGATTGAACTTGTTGTTTTGGAAAAGTTTTTGTGTAGTTTGTGTATCATGCCGCAACAGTATACGCCGGCCGAATACGCGAACATGCATTACATTTACGGTGTATGTAATGGCAGCACCAATAGAGTTTCTAGTGTTTATCGTGTAAGATATCCAAATGTGCGACATCCTGATTACCGTGTGTTCATTAAAGTGCACAATGCATTTATGGAAGGACGATTTCCTTCTAATTTTTTCCACTTTTCTTTGTAATGCGGTCTTTGTTCGATTTTTTAAATCCGTTTCAATTTCGAATAAACTTGTCGCAACATGTTTGTCGCATGTAACTATTAGAGCACAACAATTTTCATTTGTACATTTTCATTACATTATTATCGTGAAGTAATGTGATTTTTTTCCCAAAAACAACCGGGTTTTCTTCTGAATATCCTATTAGTGGTTCGATAGTGTTTGTGCAAAGTATCTTGATAGAATAAAATCATTATGACGAAGTTTTACAACCATTTATAACATAACATGAAAAATAAAAATTCCGACCTTGATTAGTGTTCTCGCTCCTGTAACTTTATATTGCTTGTAAAGTACACATCGTTATACTTTTTTAGAATCTACACATACTAGACAATTTATTGAGATCATGGGCAGCTATAACGTCATACTTTTTTTTCCCACAGGAGATGATCAAAAGTGGACATAAAGAAAAAAAATTGGAAATATTTTTCTTAAAATGAGTATTTTGATAATGTTCAACGTGAATAACACCTAAAATTGTATTTAAATTACATAATACACGTCTTTAGCAGTATAATACTAAAAGAATTATACAAATACATCAAAATTTGAAGAAATGGCAGCGGAATAAATGAAAAAAATAGCGAAATTTATAAAAAAGTTTAAAAGTCTACGCCATTTTCTTATGGTTGACAACCCTGGCAAGAAAACACCATTTTTTTATAGCCTCACATCCGGATCAACTGTAGGTAACGGGTTATCCATTCATTACGACAGACCCTGTATACACCGGACTGCTAAGCAGATGGTTCCGGGTTCGATCCCCGGGTCGGGCCAATTTCGTAAAATGGTTTTTCGATATTGGCTCGTGTCTGGGTGTAACTAGGTTCTCCCCTAGTCCATTGTGTGGTACCTATAACACAAGTGCTTAATGCAACTTACTTTAGGGCCACATAATTGGTGTGTTAGTCTGGAGATTTAAAAAAAAAAAAAAAATAAAGCACATTCTAAAAACAACATTACAAAAAATATATTATACACTTACTTACCTTTGCGTATTATTTACTACAAGCAAAAAGTACGTTTCAAACAACAGCTAGGTGATCCGGCTTATTTTAGGTATACTGTGCGCGATCGCTCTAAACACGCGGTAGCATCGGAGTCACCGGACGACGGGACGACAGAGGGGCGTGTGCGGCGCGCGGGTGAAATTCGATTTTTTTCTAGGTTTATGCGCGCTCTTAATTCAAACTCTGGTGAGGGTCTTCATGTAGGGTACCATCCTACGAACTTGAACAGAAACAAATTGTAGGGGTGGCGGGCAGCAGTAATACATTACCTACCCATATGCATTAATGTTTGTTTAGGTACCTACCCATGTAAAGGAAAGTTAAGTTCACGTAAGTTATATTAATACTAGGTGCTTAAAATTTACTCTCAATTGGTTTTAACAATTACCACCTCTTATTTGTTTAAAAATAAATACCTTAGTAATATATCTCTTTTTAGTAACGTTCTATGGTCAAAGTACAAAGTTCAGTGTGGGAACTCATGGCTTACTCATTATGTTACCTACCTAATTTGCTACCTACGTAAAGAGTTTGTCGTTTCATGGTTATTTGTTTTATGCAGTGCGCAGGTGAGAAAGGACTTTGCTCTAAGATAATTACCACTTTTAATTATAGGTTTTATTGACTGACAAAACAAATATTAATGTTACATACTTATGTCTGGGGAGTTATTGCATTGTGCTTAAAGGTTCTTGATTTTTGGGCAAACTGTAGGTAAGTTATAAATTAATTGTAGGTATATAGTACCTTCTAGCATCATATAGTGGTGGTAAGTGTAAAGGACAGTACGCGTATATTATGTTTACTTACATTACTACACAGTTTTAAAATTAAATTCAAATATAGGTACCTATCTTTATAAAACTTACTGTACCTATGTAAGGAGTATGTACGCTTTGGTTAATAATTAAGTAAATAAGCACAGATAACAAAACATTTTCTGGTTGTTATTACTACCTTATTTATGGAAAAACAAGGAAATTGATCCAAAACTATCTAAGCAATGCTTATTTACATAAATCAAGTGCTGATAATCTACTTCTTACCTCATGAATCACGATAAAAGTACCTGTAGGTACTTGTCTATTTGAACATTGATATTTGACGCAATGCTCTCAAGGTAACAAGAGTTAGTACCTACTCAGTACCTTTATCTACTAAACTACTGCTTATTAGTAGGTAACATTTTGCTTTTGTGATACTCTTATGCTGTGATGAATGTAATTGGGTCAATCAACTTTTATTTGTCCTGTAAGTACTATGTGTTGTCCCTAACTAATAATCACAGTTCTAAAGAAATTTAAGTAGTTTGTTGTTTAATTAAATTATTTTTAAATAAATCACTATTTTAATGGAATTTTAATGGTTGTCCGGGTGACAAAACATCTGATGAAGTGGTTTATTGTTTGTCCTCCAGTAGGTTAGTAGGTACAATGAAACATCACTTTGTACAAAAAATACTATATGGCAAAAAATACTAATTAATTACGCTTGTACATAATTATTAATTTTGATGTCTACTATGATGCTAGCATATACTTAGATTTTCGTTTGCTTTATAATTTTAACGAGTTTTTTTGCTATATAATTCGGTCCTTGTTATATTTTATTATCCTGACTTCCACCGGACAGCGACAAAATAGTTTCGAAACTAAAACACAGATGGCATAATCGGAGAAATATGTTCTATCTAATCTATATTTTCACTGCGCGTAAGACTTAATTCAAAATATAATTATTTTATTTTATTACCAGAGAACGTAAGGGGGTGATTATCAAAAACAGAGTTTTCGTCTTGTCCGAGGCCTAAACTCCATGAAATTTTGGCTTCTTGTCATTGATATTTTTATTAAGAAAGAATTATTATATAGACACTTAGTGCAATACTGTATTAAGCAAAATTTTTATAAATTATATTTAAAATATTTTTTAAAGTTTAAATTTCTAAGCTCTTCGGCGCGTCCTTTTCTGCATTATTTTTTTCTGTGAGTTGTAGTATTCTTAATTAATAAAATAAGAATGTGATTTTAATATATATATATTTTTAATACATCTGATGGTATTGTGAATTAATTTTAATACGTAAATTATATAAACTTTCGATGTAATGAACGAAATGGTTTTGTCCGAGGGAAAAACCCTAATTTCTTTGGCGCGACAAAACCGTTGATTTATCACTATTAAAACACTTCCCTACTAATTCGAGTGAACATCCTCGGAACTAGCTGGTCATCCGTCAATAAATCGCAGGAAGCAGACGTGCGTTGTGCGTGTCGCCGATAGATTAAAAATATTTTTCGTCTAGATTGTGGAGTTTCGTCAGGTGTATATCGAAGAAATTAGGTAAGTGCCATAGTAAAGTACATTTTAATGCTATAACATTAACAGATTGCTTAAATATTTTTTATATCTATAGTCTAGCTCAATTGGCATGCACGTGGCAAAAAGAAGTCATTTTACCACCAAAGGATTTTTAGAAAAAATACGAAAACATGTGTTTTCTAATTTCTTTGTCCCTAATTTCTATGTATTTCTTTGGCATCACGCGCCAAGAAATTAGATTTTGTACACAGAAATTATAACAAGAAGGAAAAAGAGAAAGTTATCAGTAAAAAAAAGCTGCAAAAAGGACTATATATTTTTTATAATAAACATATTAACTGAGATTATTCATGTTTCAAGAAAAAATAAATGAAATTTAAATGGAAACAAAATTTAGTTTTATTTGTTTTATTCTTGTTTTTCCATATGTGGTTTGAAAAAATATACCTGTTTTTATTATTATTATTAAAGCTAGAAGTGTTTCTTGTCTAATATAATATCTGAAAATATGTTTTGCATTCTAATTATATATTTTAGGAGAAAAACCTAATTTCTTTGGGCATCAAAATTTTAAAATTCTAAAACATCAAAATTACTTGATAAATTTTAGGGCCAAAAAGATTAATTTGCAGCTTTAGACAACATCTACAATGTTTGTTATTTTTTATAGAATAATTTTGAAAAAAAAAATGTGCCATAGAAATTATGCATTTTAGGGCAATTTCTGATAATCACCCAAGGACGGATAAATGACCCTATTTGGTTCAGCTATAACTTTTTTATTTAATTAGAAAACTAGATTTAGTTTTTTTTAATATATAAGTATTGGTGCCATTAAATTTCGTACCATTAGGATTTAAAGATGATGTCTTTTAAATGGTGACGTCCAGAGTTGATGCACATTTGAGCCCTATTTATGTCATTTTGCTCAACTTGCCGTAACACTTCCTGCGATATGTTCCTTATTTCTCGATGAATGTTTTCTTTTAGAGCTGCGAGAGTCTGAGGCTTGTTCACATGCACCCGAGATTTCAAAAAACCCCAAAGAAAGAAGTCTGGACTGGTCAGATCGGGTGATCTTGCAGGCCAAGGCAAATTGCCAAAACGAGACATAACTCGGCCTGGAAAAGCGTCCCTCACTAAGTATGACACGATTACTCCACGTTCTTGGGGAGTAAAACGGTCCATGTTTATTTTCTGTGTATTTTACATTTGTTCACTACACAATTTTCAATAACAGAATGACAGGAAATGTCATATAAAAAAAAAATTATATTTTCTTTAGCGCCAGTACTTTTGCGCCACCCAGTAGGTACCTACATTTTGACCAATTTCAACTTTGTACTTCTTGACGTGTGTAGTTTACGTAACACATTTTTATAGTCTAATAGTTCTCTATTCTAAATTATTATTGTTACGTAAAGCAGACCCGGAGAAATTAGCTGAGCGAAAGAGAAAGAAAAGGGAAAGCTACAATAGGAATAAAAAACTAATTTCAAGTATGCCGCCAGAAGATAAAGAAATCTGCAGAATTATATGGAAGCTGCGAAAGCAGTCACAGAGAAATCGCCAAAAAGCTTCTAGGAATATAATTGAGAAAAAAATGTTATAAAACTGATAATTATTGTCATATTGTTGTTTTTTTTTACATAAAAAGAAAAAATACAGGCGATTTCAATCCTAGTATCTGCTTTGGACAACCATTTTGTCCCTATCTCCTTAAGACAAATAATCGTCATAATTACTTTAAATAGGCGTGGTAAAAAAGGAAGGATTACAAAAATTTTCAAATATGATTGCAAATTAAAAGTGAATTCATGAACTTTAAAATATCACGTACCTATTGATAATTATTTTAAAAGTTAGATGAAAAGTTTGTTAAATTTCAAGTTTGTCGTTGTCCAGTAGACAATATTACTGGCAATAAGATATATTATAAATTAAAAGTAGCGTCATTTATTTCTGGAAGATATATTGATATTCATCCTACTTATATTAAGTGAGAATAAAGTGATGGTTTACAATTTGACTGAGTTTTAAATGGTTCAGAAGCTCATTTAGTGTAGTTGTCCAAGGGACTATCTTAACTCGAGTCATGATTGATTGACCCAATCAAAGTAATTTCTGTAGCTAAAACTTGAAAACAAGCGAACATCTATGTGCGTGGATTTGTGCACCATGGGAACGCAGCATAACCGTTGTTAACTTTATTGGTAGGTACAAAGTACAATACTTTGTTGTTAAACGTCATTATCATGGAAAATCACTCGAAATGTGGTCATAAGCAAGGAGGTAGGCTGTGCAACGAAGTAGGTAATTTGTAAATAGGTAAAATGTCGGGACGATAAAATAAGTGCTGGTATTAATTTATGGTTTTTTTTTAAGTTAGGATGATTGATAGGTAAATGAGAGAGTTAGTAACGGCAGACAGTGTCATCAGTTTATTCAATTTCTTAGTAAATACCAACCTCCATTGTTATAAAGAGCTAGGAAAAAATAATGTGAATGGATGAAGTCTCAACAGTGTCACTTGCGCTAGGCTTAGCATTGTTTTATGATAATTAGGAGCTATTTTTTAGATGCTAGAAAAAAGTTAAACTCTTACTCACATAGTATTTTGCTCACAGCTAGAAAGAACTTTGTTTTTTTTATCATACTAATTATAATTCCAAAAACGTTGTCTACTTGATATGAAAAAATAATTATTCAGTGTGCAACGTTTTTCAGACATTTGCTTCTTGTTTCCTATTAATTAACATTGTGATATTATCACCATATCTTGCATTCAGGACTTTGACCAAATTCTCTGCCATTCAGAGATCATAACTGATAAACAGATTATTACTTAAAGATTATAGAGATAGAAATGTTAAACGGTGGTCAAGACATAACGTAAGCATGGACTTTGATACCCATAAGATAGGAAAAAATTAAGGTTCCTACTGAGGAAGATAGATGTTAAATAATAAAGTCAGGACGGTATTGTACAATTTGTAAATAAAATATGTTAAAATTATCAAAGAAAAGTGATACCAGCAAGTAGAAGAACTATGAAGCCAGCGGATTGAACTTTCTGACACTTTTTAGTTAATATTAGTAGATAGATAATAGACATACAAAAATAGGTAGGTATGTAATGCCTAAGACTTAACAAGGATGGATTATAAAAACAACCACAAGGCAAAAACTAACCGTGTGTGACATACTAGGCCAGTCTTGTTCCCAATATAAAATTCTTCCAAGCAGGATGTCGGTTCAAATACTGATTATAGAAGGAAAACCATTGAATGTTTTCTTACCAATAGAGTGGTTTATATAGGTAGGTATTTTTGTTGTATGCTAATGCTAAGAGTATAATAAAAGAGTTATCTGTGGTAGTATAAATGTCTTCTAAGGACAAACTGAAATCAGTGAAGTGTACCGAACGGAACCTTCAGAAAATAGCATTCAGCTTTGTTCGAATTAAAGTTCTTAAAAACCAAACTTCAGGTAGTTAAATTACCTAAGGAAATTGTGTTTGGAAGGTAGCAAAAATAAACTTCATTGTTTTTTAAGGAAAATAATTAGCACTAAGAATGTTTAATTAAGTTTATGGTTTTGAAAGATATTCTTAATAACATTTAAATGTGTCACATTAACAGTGCTGTACATTTTACCACCATTTTCAATCACTCTTAATTTAAACCTAATGTAGGTGTTACAGTTACATATTGAACACTGTCTTATACCTATCACATTGCTCTTGGATACAAATTCCCAAAATAACCCGAATCGTGTAAACAATGTATCATGCGAGAAATAATCAATGCTAAATGTTGTGCCTATTGTGTATAATGCGTCAGAGTTTACGTTTACTGATAAACTATATCTCAAGTTCATTATCACGCAATCCATTTATACCTAACGTAGTTAGTTAACAATTTTCAAGATGGCGAAAACTAGTGCGATGTGAATGAACGGTTTTATTCACATGATATTGATAGCATGAAGTTTCTAATCAAGCTTATCTATCAGTTTGTAGGTATTAATATAATATTGTTTATCAGAATTAGATATGTTATTTATCTACCTACATATTTTATGAATAAAGAAACCCAGGACTAATGACGTTTATAGAATGACAATCAAATTTAATCATCGTTTCAGCTGTTATAGTCGATGTAAAGGTAATCTTCATAAGACTTTTGGTTAAATCGGGTATTATTTCATTGAATGTGATATAAGCATTGATAAAACTAGATTGACTTTGTTTTTATTGTACTGTACTAGTTTTAGACTTAAGATTCGTTTCAAAATTAAGATTCGTTTCGTAAAACAGAAGCAAGAGTTTTAACAAATTAGTTAAAACTCTTGCTTCAGTTTTACTGTCTCCTCTTAATCACATATTTAATTTGAGTTTGTCCTCTGGTGTGTTCCCAAGCTGCTGGAAAACTGCTTCCATTACTCCAATCTATAAAAGTGGCCACAAATCTGATCCCTCTATTTACAGACCCATATCACTCCTTGTAGTATTTTCTAAAATGTTTGAAAAAATTGTAGAGAAAGGTTTAAATTATTATCTGGAAGCCCAGAACCTACTCTCACCTAGCCAGTTTGGTTTCCGTCGTGGAAAATCAACCGAGGATGCTGTGTCTACACTCCTTAGAAAAGTATCAAATACCTTGGATAACAACAATGCCTGTATTGGAGTTTTTCTAGATCTTTCAAAGGCGTTTGATACTGTCTCCCATCCAATCCTTTTACGTAAACTTGAGTTAATGGGAATACGGGGTACAGCTCTTGATTGGTTTAGCAGCTACTTAAGTAACAGACAACATTCCGTAAAATCGAATGGGTACACTAGTTCACCAAATCACGTTCATTTTGGCGTACCGCAAGGGAGCATTTTAGGACCTCTGCTGTTTATAATATACCTCAATGATTTGACTGAGCTTTTTAAAACTGATAAAGATGTTGATGTTATCTGCTATGCCGATGATACAGCAATTATTTTTCATGGTTCTTCTTGGGCGAATGTTTTTACCAAAGCTGAAGCCGGACTATGTAAAGCTGCGAACTGGTTACAACATAACTTGCTAACAATAAATACACAAAAAACCAATTATATCTGTTTCCACAAAACTAATGCGTCCTCCCCTCCACCTAACTTATCTCTTACAATACATACGTGCCACAATTCCACCTGCGCCTGCGTTGCCCTCTTAAATTTGAATGTAGTTCGTTATTTAGGAGTTCTTTTAGATAGGCGACTTACTTTTAAGGATTATATTCAAAGTATCTCTGTGCGTTTACGTAAAATAATTCATATCATGAAACTGTTAAGAAACGGTGCTGATAAGGACACGTTGTTAATGGTTTACACAGCGCTGTGCCAATCATTAATAGTGTACTGTATCACTGCCTTGGGAAGCGCAGCTAAAAGTTTCCTTATCACAGCTGAAAGAGCACAAAGATCAGTTTTAAAAGTAATGCTTCGGAAACGCTTTCGATTTCCAACAAATTTATTATACAAAGAAGCTAAAGTGCTCACTGTAGGTATCTTTCCACATGTTTCGAAATAAAATTCCTGTTCCTAATCCGTCAAAACATAATTTAAGAGTTCGTATTCCACAGCCTACTGTAAAATCTTCTTTTGCTCAGCGTTTCAGCGACTTTGCCTTCCCTCATATTTATAGAAAAATAAACAATATTAAAAATCTAACCAAAACATCCTTTCCAGAAGTTAAAAAAGTTATCAAAGATGTTCTTTTAGATCGTGATTATGACACGACCGAAAATGTTGTAACTACTTTCCACCTGTTACTTAGTCACTTAAATATCCAAAACACACACTATACCTACCACACACACAAGTTCACATACACTTATCTTTATTTTTTTTTTTATCAATAAGAAGTCTGATTTTATTTTTATTTATATTCTTATTTTAGTTTTAGTTTGCTTTTATTTTATTTTATTTTATTTTCTGTTACTTAACTCTTGTAATATTTATTGAAATTTTATAACTTGTGTAATCCTACTAATATTATAAATGTGAAAGTTTGTGAGGATGTATGGATGGATGGATGGATGGATGTTTGTTACTCTTTCACGTAAAAACTACTGGATGCATTTGGATGAAACTTTGCAGTAATATAGGTTGTACATCAGAATAACACATAGGATATTTTTTACCGCGGGAAAACATCTCATTCCTACGGGAAACCGACTTCCACGCGAACGGAGTCGCGGGCGGCCACTAGTTGATTTATAATACTATTCTAATAATACATTAGTTCTCCCGCGATACAGGCTGATTGCCTAGTGCGGGGAACGTTGTCTTCTTGTGATTCATGTATATGCCCCCCCCCCCTCTTAATACAACAACGTGATAATAATTGATAGAGTAAAAGACATAAGAGATATTTAAATAAGACTTTTATTAACTTAGTTCTTACCGGTTGACTAGTAATATAAAGGAACATAAGTAATACTGGACTTCATCTACATTTTCTGTATTTTCTAAACAAAGTTTTTTGGAAAAGGTTCACACACATATTTATATAAATACTTACCTATTTAATACCCATAGATAACTTAAACTTTTATCTAAGTGAAAAACACAATTTACTTCTTAACAAGTAGGTAAATCAGATTATACCTAAAGTGAGATCATTTATTTTATTTTTGAGTTGTTTTATAATATAAGGTATTTTAACTTACAATTATAAGATATTTTAATAACCTAAGTACATACAAAGTGGGCATACCACGTGGCTAATTACATCATTTAAATACAATTAACACGCTCTGTAATTTTAATACTATAACTATGTATCCTAAAGCTAAATATGAAAAGGTAAAAACAAAGTTTTGCAATAAATATTTCTTTGGAACATTACACTACACCATAAGTTTAAACTAAGGTAGGTATTCCCTTTATTAATAAATATGACACTAGAATCGTCTTAACTATATGGAGATCATATAAAGTCTAAATAAACATATGCAATACCTACAATTGGTAAGAGAGAAAAAACAAAATTTTATTGTGGACCCAGACATTTCACTGAGAAGAGAAATATGTAATCCACAATGTAAAACTAAGTTTCGGATTTGTATAGATTTTCTTAACAACATCCAAAAAAACAGAGAAACATCGATTTATGGCGGTATATCAGTCTTAAGATCGGACTTTGGTACCCATATTGTGAGTGTGCGTGCCAAAAATACAATTAACTAAATATACCTACTAAAAAATATTAAAATAAACTGACTGAAATATTGACAAGCATAACTTTTCCACTATGGCCTGTATGTAATCTTACTTTTCATAGTTTTACGAATTTTCGAAGCGATACTCCTTTTCCAGGTTTCTAAATTAAACTTTTTTGGTGGGTTAAAGTTATTTGTTACTTTTGGTTCAGATTTAATTTCCAGTTTCACCCAATCTGCGCAAATCAAAAACATTAAAATTAGTATTGAAACTTAGAGACAATAGCTAAATACTTTACCTACCTAATATTAAGATAATTGGGTAAGTAGGTACCTATTAAGGTACCTTTTAGTTTAACCTCGATTTTTAGTTTACCTATGTTAACCTGACATTCTTCATCACGAACTGAAGGTAGATCAAATAATTAACACACAGCTGAAATTAATTTACATACCTTTTATTCAAAAAAATTAACCTCCCTTCTGTAGCAGTCGGATATAACGACTCGAAAAACAAAACGAAAAACAAAACGACATCAAAATACATATTAAAACTTAACAATCAAGTATCAGACGGTTCTGCCTTGAAATCAATCTCCTTACTCCTCCATCTATACAGCTGTGACTTCAGCATTTTGAATGAAGGCATTTTGTTTAAAAGCTCCGGCTTTGAACTCTGCACCAATTCCTTTAGCTCTTCATACAACCTCGGTATAGCTTCTTGAGGCAGCTGCTGAATTCGTACTTTGAAATCCCATAACAGCTCCTCCATTTCATTGCCTAGGAAATCCTGCTCACATATATGGGGCTTAGATCTGATGACGTCACCGTCTCGAACCGTGATGGAACCACAGCAGAGCTTCTTACGTTTTTGCCGGCAGATGTAAACGGTTTTGTCGCTGTTTTGATTGCGACGGTACGTCACGTATTTGTACCCGTTGTGAAGTATCATTTGGCCTCGATGGTAGTTTATTACTCGGACTTTCTCTTGGTGATCGGGATCGAAGTTTAACTTGTTTTCTGGAAAGGTTAAGTTCAAAGTTAGGTCCGTACTTTTACTTAAAACGCATAAATGTTGCGATAGGTTTGGTACCAAATAAGTATCCACGTAAGTAATTTAAATGCTTAACTTATAAACCAGTATTGGACGGAAGTATCCGTAAGTCATTTAAATTTAATAAGAAATAAAAAAAACATAAAAGTAAACGAAATGTTTAACTTACTGCTATTCAATAAAACAAAACCACATTATTATTCAATTTATGAGATCATAAGCAAATACCTATCAATTATTTAACTAAAGAAGAAGTAGTTTAACTTTCTTTAAACCAGTCAACCTTATTTTTCCTATGGCAATTCCACATGCTTTATAACTCTACATTTCCTTCTAAGTGCGTACAAATAACTTTTAATTTGCTCGAACGGTGGCATTTTACAGAGAAGATGCGGTTTCGTTGATCTCACTAACAGTTCAAAGTTTTTAAAAAACCGGTTTATTGGTTTCTCGTTTTCATTCGCAATCTTATCCTTGAAGTCCCTTACTAAGATTTCCATTTCGTTTTTCAGAATGTCTCTTGGGCATATATGTTCTCTGAAGTTGATAATGTTGCCGTGATTCAAGGTGATGGACCCACGGCAGGAGTATTTACGTCTGCACGCACACTTCCAAAAATCCATGCCTACTATGTTAACCTGACATTCTTCATTACGAACGGAAGGAAGACCAAAGAATTAACACACAGCTGTTATAAATTTTCAAACATTTTATTCAAAAACATAATCCTCCCTTCTGTAGCAGTCGGATATAACGCACAAACTTGAACAGACACGAAAAACAAAACATCAAAAAGTATATTAAAACCTAATAATCAAGCTTCTGACGGTTCTGCCTTGACATCAATCTCCTTACTCCACCATCTATACAGCTGTGTCTTCAGCATTTGGAACGAAGGCATTTTGACAAAAAGCTCCGGCTTTGAACTCTGCACCAATTCCTTTAGCTCTTTATACAACCTCGGTAAAGCTTCTTGAGGCAGCTGCTGTGTTCGTACTTTGAAATCCCATAACAGCACCTCCATTTCATTGGCTAGGAAATCCTGCTCACATATATGGGGCTTAGATCTGATGACGTCACCGTCTCGAACCGTGATGGTACCGAAGCAGAGTTTCTTACGTTTTTGCGGGCAGATGTAAACGGTTTTGTCGCTGTTTTGATTTACTGTACTGTACTTTTTTATTTCGCTGACGTATTTGTACCCGTTGTAAAGTACCATTTGGCCTCTATGGTAGATTATTACTCGGACTTTCTCTGGGTGATCGGGATCGAAGTTTAACTTGTTTTCTGGAAAGGTAAAGTTCAAAGTTAGGTACGTACTTCTACTTAAAATGCATAATTGTTGCGATAGGTTTAGTACCAAATAAGTATCTACGTAAGTAGGTAATTTAAATGCTTAACTTCTAAACCAGTAATAGATGGAGGTATCCTTAAGTCATTTAAATTTCATAAGAAATAAAAAAACATAAAAGTAAACGAAATGTAAGTATATTTGGCATATTCTCTTACTGCTATTCAATAAAACAAAACCACATAATTATTCAATTTATGAGATCATAAGCAAATACCTATCAATTATTTAACTAAAGAAAGATGTAGTTTAACTTTCTTTAAACCAGTCAACCTTAATTTTTTCTATGGCAATTCTACATGCTTTATAACTCTACATTTCCTTCTAAGTGCGTACAAATAACTTTTAATTTGCTCGAACGGTGGCATTTTACAGAGAAGATGCGGCTTCGTTGATCTCACTAACAGTTCAAAGTCTTTATACAGCTGTTTTATTGGTTTCTCGTTTTCATTCGCAATCTTATCCTTGAAGTCCCTTACTAAGATTTCCATTTCGTTTTTCAAAATGTCTCTCGGGCATATATGTTCTCTGAACTTGATAATGTTGCCGTGGTTCAAGGTGATGGACCCACGGCAGGAGTATTTACGTCTGCACGCACACTTCCAAAAATCCATGCCGTTAACGTACTTTTTAAAGTAAATGTATTGGTAGCCATTATGGAGTAACACGGAGCCACCATTTCGGTGTATGACAGTTATTTCTCCTTTTATATTGGGCACGTCAATCTCGATTTTTACTGTAAGAAAAGAAAAATGTTAGTTAGATGCTTAGGTAATTAGACATTGACATTAATTTTGTGACTTCAATACAAAAAAAACAAGTCATACAAGTTGGGTTTACAATACCTAAATAGGCTCTCTTTGATCATCAGTCGTTATAGCCATAATATGACTTAGTACCATGATTAATTGTAGCTACTAGGTATTACCAAGAAGCTAGACGAGTAGGTACATACCTACAACGAAGATCCCTAAAGTTTCAACAAACACTTATAGATTTTCCGGAATTGGTTGTTATTGTTGACCGTTTACCATTTATTAGAAACCTATTAGATATCTTACTGTAAAAAAATTAATAACTGAAATGTGTTTGGACTTTGCTCTAGCTGTAGGTATAATTAAAAAACTGAGATGGCTATAGGTTGATGTTTAAATTTGGGATAGAAATGTAATATTTTAAGTAGGTATATATAAAATAAAATACAAATAAAGTGCATCAATACCTATAACATTTTTCAAAACTTTGGCAGAAAAAAAAATTTATTTTTTTGTTTTTAGCGAAATTAAAAAACAAACATATTACAGGCAATTAACGCTATTAAAATAAACAAAACTTGTTATACAATTGGTAAGTTTAACCATGACAAATCATTAGCATTAAACTATCTTTGAATTTACATCACTACTAGTAGCGACATCTATCGTCAGCCGTCAGCGTGAACAGTTGTGTTCATATACTTTACTGATTCTTTATTGAAACTTGGACTTTTATTTAGTTAATTATATATATTAGTTAATTTTAAACAATTAGACATAGTAAAGTATCTCAAATTGCCTCGTAAGCAATAATTATTGTAATATAACTTTTTAGTTACAAGTGTTTTAGTGGTTGAAGAAATTGGAAAGTAAATATTGTTTGAAGCATAAGGTTTTCTCTATTGCTCAAAAAAGGAGTAAAAAGAATAAAAAACATGGTTTGATCAAAAAGGTGTCCAATAACTACCAAGCTTCGTTCACAGATATTGTCTATGAGCGCCGTAGGCATAACGTTGTGACAGACAGACGTTGACGTGACGTAGCAATTTGACATTTATAATGACAGATGAAGTTGCGTCACGAGTGGCTTTCTTTGGTGAAATTATACTTTGTTACTATTTTCGCATCAAATGTTTGGTTATTTCTTTATTTAGATTCATTTATTGGTAGTTTGTAACAAAATTTTAGGTCACCAAAGCATAAAAAAGATAAATTTGAAAGTGTAAAGAGGTTGTTAGTGCATCAGTAAACATGCCAGCGTTATGTTGTGGTTCCCGCTAAAACGTATTTTTTAATGCTTTAATGTTGTGTTTGTGCTTAATTTAGTTCATGTTCTAGGCGACGATGTAGTGCAGTGTGTGCCGACTAAGAAAGGACATCATATTCTCTACAAAGGTTACACATACGTCTTCAAAAAAATGTTGCATTGTGGTGCAGAGCAGTGGAATTGTTCATATCGTCAGAAAACAGGTTGTATTTCTCTTATAAACATGCAAGCTAATGGAGTTCAAGTCGTAAGGGACTTCCATAACCATAAAAAGCCAATGTTTACTGAATAATCTTAAAGGTAAGATGACTGAATTATCTATGTAGGATAAACAATTCTCTGTATTTAACTGTTTATTTATATAAGAGCAAGCTAAAGAAACCTTAGTTTTAGTTATCATCATCCAATAAAGATTAATGAAATATGTTGTTGTTTCATTATCCCTACATATAAACATAACCTACTGTAAAAACATTCAAAATAAACAATTGAAATAAAGCTGTGTTTTTTATTACCACATTGAACATATTATAAGTACAGAACTTAGAGATAGTAAAATGTTGTTTATAGATACTATTCGTTATAAAAATTATTTGTTATATTACAGTTACACAATTGAACGACTGGGTGACAATCTACTTTATGAACACAGAAAGAGGACATATACACAAGTGCAACATTTGTGAAACAACAGTCAACACCAAAATTAACCCAGATGCCAAAATGGATCACTTGAAAGAAAGACATGGTGATGTTATCATGCTTCACAAAAATCCCGATGACAGTGTCGGATTCCACATTGAATTTCTACAGTTAAATGTTATGAAGGATGATGGGGATCCAAAGAATCAGCCTGTTATTATTGGTGAGGTATGTGAAGCTCACACTGAGGTGGAAAAAACTGTATTAATTCAAGAGGAAGACACCCACGATTACATGGTGATGAAGAAGAAAAGAAACAGTAAGTATTCCTTTAAATTTTACTGCAAAATAACTAAAATAACTTTAAATATCAACATAGTGTCTAGCATAAAATGTACCACTTTACAATTTACAGGTACCACAGAACATCGCAAGAGAAGTTGGGTATGGAAATACTTCAAGAAACTGAGTAATTTCATTTTCCAATGTGAGCTTTGCAATGTGGTTCTCTCAATCAAAGGATTTAACACTAATAATATGAACAGACATATAAGATCAAAACACCCAGGGGTCTATGAGACAGAAACCACTAAAAAGTGTGATGATTCTTTGAGTCTATCAATGGACACTAAAAAGGAAGAGAAAGATCAATCATCTGAGGTCCTGTATTTATTAGGTAAGGTTACATTTATGAGTAGCTTTTTTTACATATTTGCATGAAATCACAAAAGAGTTGTCATCACTGATGATTTGTAAAATCTTAAAAGTAGGAATCATAGTAGTTGGGGCATATATTTTTAGCTAAAATAATAATTTAACATGAGTTAACACAATTTTTATTTCTAATACAAGCCTTAGACGGCCTCTGTGGTACATACCGGACTGCTAAGCGGATGGTTCCGGGTTCGATACCGGGGGTCGGGCAAAATTTCGACAAAATGGTTTTTCGAAATTGGCTCATCTCTGTGTGTAACCTACCCTAGCCCATTGTGTGGTACCTATAGTACAAGATCTGCTTAGTTTAGGGCCACACAGTTGGTGTGTTAGTCTGGAGATTTATTTATTATCATTATATTTTGTTTTAGATTCTGTAAGCACTAGTTCAAAACAAACTCGCCGTAGCTGGGTTTGGGAGTACTTCACCAGAGAATCAGCCACACTGGCTCGATGCAATATATGCCAACGTAACATATGCCACGGAGGCAATGCCACAGGAAACATGAACCGGCATCTTAAGATGATACATCTTATACAACAATCTAAGGAATGTAAGTATTATAGGTTTTAAGCTTAGATATATGCAGTTGTTGGAAAGATAATATTTAGTCTATGCTAATTTAGTAGTACGCGCGATAGTAAAATATTATAGAGTAGCAAGAGACAGAGAACAGTGGAAAAGTTTAGAGGAGGCCTTAGCCGTAAATTTTATATCAAAAAACAAAAGGTAGTTCGACTCTGCATGTATGTCTCCTGATATATACAGATATGGCTCATGTTTATAAATTTGATCTTATATGCCATTTCATATAATACATAATGTGCGATTTTAATTTTATTGCAAGTGTTCCCAAAGGGTAAAGATGTTAAATTAAAACTGCATGTAATTTAAGATAATTGATTCACAATGACAATGGCTATCAATTTTACGTTAGTGTTGCATGTCATGAGCTTGATAGTCCTTTTTTAAAAGCTTTTATTTAGTTTGACTTGCACGTTAACAAATCTGGCAAGCTTAATTTGACCCACTTCCCGGTATTCGATTGAGCTGAAATTTTTACTACTTATCTCAATTAGGTTTCGACAATTTAACGTAGGTGTCTATAGGTATTTATATTGAAAGAGAAGTTAAATTTTTAGCTTCTATGAAATGTATAATTTCTGGTTTTTGTTATTTTCTTTTTCTGCTGCGCGCAAATCTTATTCTATTATAATACCAATAAATATTTATTAGTTACCGTCCACGCTTCGCAATCGTGTATTTTGCCCGACTTGTTCACGAAACATTGAATTTATGCTAACTTAAAAAAACTTTTTCTTAATATCCTTTGTTATAAAAAAAAAAGAAAAAAAATACCTTATAGATGGATTAAAATGCGTTGAGAGGTTTATGAGGCGATAGTGGACAAAAAAACAGACACTATTAACAACTTTGCTTTATATATGTAATGATAATGTTGGGATGGTAATGATAATAATGATAATGACGATGATGATGAAAAATAATGAAATACCTCGATTTTATCACCAACATCCTTAATTCCAGCGCCCAACTCCTGGGTGTGGCAAGTCTTCGAAGACTCTGGAGACAGCTTCTACACCTGCAAGCTCTGCCAGTTCAAATGCACCCAGTTCAGCACCATGCAGCAGAGCATCACCAGCATCCTGGACCACCTCAGCAGGGAGCACGGAGTGGTATCCGGAGACCAGATCATAACCAGCACCGATGCTGACGAGACGCTTGAAACCGAGGAAATTTCTTGAAATAGTTAAAGTAAACCTAGTGTGTATTGATATAAGGTAATGTTTTAAATAGATTTTTAATAAGAAGTGGTAGAATGGTTATGGTAAGTTTGTTGTAGTGGATTTCAAGCTTACGTTATGTTCTATCTTTTAATAACTTCAAAAATATATATGAAAATGAAGTAATTGTAATATTAACACATCTAGATGTAATAAGATTGTTTTAAGTTTTACGTAAGATTCACACTAATGTGTGTCAAATTAGTTTTTGTGTGGAAAATATTATGTCTTACTTTATGTATATGCTTTGTTCAATAAAGTTTTCGCTTTTAAATAATTGATGCTTGTTTTAAGCACTTAGGATATAAATAAGAGCATATTATTAATATCTAAATTTATCATAAAAGAGCGTTTTGTTTGCTTACCTATTGTAATACTTAGTTCTGTAATAAAAGTGGGATAATTGTATTATATATTTAATTCAAAGTTCTTTATCTGCATATACAAAATATAGGTGTTGGTGCCACAAACGATGATACCTTTTAAATCATAATTATAACGGAACGTCGGTAAGTGAAAAAAATAAAGGGATGTAATAAAACGAAGTTAAACAACAATGACTAGCCTATATTAGAAAATACATTATAGACATACACCTACCTTCTTTAACACATTGTTTAGCTATAGTTTGTCTCTGTCAGACTTGTAATAATAGATAGAGACAAAACATAACGTAGCTAAAATTGAAGCAAGTATAAATCATGGGAGGTAGGCGTCAAAACATTTATTTGGCTTTACGCAGTTCTTATACCGGTAAATTAATACAATATTTGTTTGTTGCAGTATACACAACCACTATAAAAAATTACATTTTTTTCTCTATTTGTCAAATCTGAGGTAGTTTTGAGGTTTATTCGAAATTTTGGCACAACAATCTAATTTATACATTTAATACTACTACTTACTTTAGTAATTTTTGTTTTGGATGGAAATGGTAATTTTTAAATTTCTATGTATCAATTAAAGACCCCGGCCAAAATATGTTTTCCTTCAATAGTTTTTTTAAATCTTAAATGCATTTTATACCCCTTCGAAGGATTGCAAAACGAAAAATATAATTTTAGTATATGTGTTTACATTTGAACCCTGTCATTTAGTTTAACTGTGTCTCTTACTATATTTAACTGTCTATCACATAAATACCTAAATACGGTCAAGACCCTAACAATAATCCAATAATTTAAACCTACACGTTAATATTTATTATAATACATTACCCACTACAGCATACGAGTAAAATATTGCTTTTTACTACACTTACATTTTAGTATAATAAAAATAATTTACAAAAGTGTATACTATGCTTCCGATATGATTGGTAAAAATGTAAAGAGCATGTTGTTTTGTACTATTTGTTTTTTCGTCCGATGTGTGCGATTCTTATCCGATCTTTGGCTACTAAAAAATTACAAGAATACAAATATACAAGTTATTAGAAAATCACTTTTACATACGTTTGGTTTGTACCAAATTATCTTTACACTGGTCTAGGTTTAGGTCCGCAGTTATGCGTGCTTTGTATGTAAACAATTCTGCCCTTGTAAGTATGTAAGGCAGCCTTGCACCAAGGTCCTCGGGAGCACCTCCACCGTATTTTGCCGTTTCTGGCGCACCCGTTGAACCGGAACCGGTAGCCGCCAACGGTAATGCCCATCTTGCCTTGCTTGCTGAGGCAGTATGACGCAAACCCGAGGACGTTGCCTGAAAGAAAAGCGAGTGTGAGCGCGATGGACCGAAGTTAATGTTACAAATGAACACTTATTCGAATTAATGCATTTATGTAAAGGATCTGTCTAGGTGAGGAATGCAGGTTAGGTTAGCGATACTAACTGGTGAGTTCAAACTTCACTTAAAAAACCAAAGAATGAAGTGAAGAAACGTTATCAGAAAAGCAACTTTTTATTAAAATCTTTTATTTTATTATGCACTTTGTACTTTTCTTGGTATTCATTTGTCAATTGGTCTAACGCTGCATTATCAGTTGTAACCTTGTAACCTAGTGTCCTTTAATCGCTTCTCCAAGGTACGCCTGGAGTTCTATTTCTAAATCCTCATAGCCCTTTAGTTTTTATATTTTCTGTAAAAAATATGCCCAGTATAACCAATCAACTTCAAAACTAATTTTCATTCCAGTCAAGTTCGGCTACTCCAACCGCGGCCATCTGGTCATCCACGTCGACGGCCACCGGTTCATAAAGCACGAAACATACAAGAGTAAGCAGCGGTGGACTTGCTCCCAGCGCATCCGACGCGGCTGCAAGGCCAACTTGACCACCCAGGACAATGTTATAGTGCGACACAATTACAACCACAATCATGACACGCAAAATTTACCTCTGAAGTAAAGTTGGACGACATATGAGGATGAACCTGTAGCGTGTCTAAATATCAATCGCGAACGTAATTACTTTAAAAAAAAAATTTTTTTTGCGAAGACATCTAAAAAAATGGGAATACGATTTCATCAAATTCAACTAATTAAAATAAGTTAATTTAGAGGTAACCGTATTGAAATTTTTAAATTTGTGAAAAACCAATGAAAAATTGTATACCTGTCTTAATACATATCAGGGGTCACTAGTGATTTTATAAGTCTTTAACTTTTAACAGTTAGGTAACATTTTTTTTGTATAGGGAGATGCATTTATACATACATTTACAGGGTGTGAAATAAAGTGCCTTATTTAGGCAAAAGTACTGCTCTTACTTATTAATTAATTAATCTATTGTAATCATGGAAAGAATCTATCAATACATAGTGCCTTAAATCAATGTATCATTCCGAAACATTATGAATAACAATGTATCTATTCTTTGTTTTATACAGGTTGATTTAGAATAAGTATTTAAAATAAATGTTAAGTACATAACAATGTTTTATTTCCAAAAAATGTGACACCGATAATATTTTTTTTATAGCAGAAACTTAATATTTTCTATCAGTTCATTATTTAAAGGTAAGATACCTACCTTAATACACGAAATAAGTTGAACACCTAACTTTACAATAATGTTATTTTACGAACTGCATTTTGACAATTATGTGCAACACTACTATATAAAAATATTTTTTTCCAAGTTCCAATTTGCAAGCTTTTTTTTATCAAGCTTTCTTTAAAAGTTTTATTAAATACGTTTACAATGTTACTAAATTAGATAAGTGTGTAGTATACATTATTATCACATAATCTACAGATTTCTTTTGTTATTGACATGAAAAAATATTTACTTTTTAATCTGGAAAAGAAAAAAATCACAAAAAATTCCAATTTTCCTTTTTTCATTGATTACTTCTTCGTTTGTCTTGTCTCCATTTTTGTCTTCGTGCTTCCTTCATCTTCATCTAGCGTCAATTAAGAGATTTTTTTTTGCATTTTATACGCTGTAAATTTATTTAAGCTTTGTATCCTTCTGGCCGTTTTTTTTTCTTTCTCTACATCGTCTTGTTCTTGCAGCACCCTTTTGTAAGAGGCCTCTCTATACCTTAAAATACTTAATAAAAATATACCAAAATATTACCTAAACTAAATCTTACCATTACTTTTTATAATAGTATTACACATTTTCGATCGATTTTTTTTTGTTTGTCTGTACCTAAAAATATTTTTTGTCGCGTAAAGGTGTAGGTAAAACAATTAAAAATAAATAATAAATCAGATCTATGATTAGTAGTTTTTGAAATTAAAAAACAATACCTATTCGTACATTTGCTTAAAATTACCGCACTAACTAGTAGGTTAACACTGTTCCATAATGAATCTCAAAAACCATTCAAATTGGTTGGTGATATAGAAATTATTTTTGATTTGAACCGCGCTTTTTGAGACTTTAGAAATGTGGTGACTTTCGGTTCCACCATACAGGTGACTAGTTATTATTGGGTGGAATTAGCCAGGGGTAAGCTAAACATTTCATTTTTATTTTATTTATTTAAGACAGATATTTCAAATCTTTTATTACACTTTATACACAAATGAGGTACTGCAAGCTCTTAAAATTATTTATAATTTCGATTCGAAAGACAACTCAAAAACGGGGGATGTAGATACATTTTTGTGAAAATGCCCACGTACAAAACGTGATAACAAATAGGTATTACAAAATTAAAAACACGAATCTACAAACAACATGAACGTATCTAACTTACGCATCTACGTGGTCAACAAAGTATTATCCTATATTCGTATACCTATTATACTTTTTTCTAACAGCCATAACATGATTACACTTAGAATGCTAGATTCAGCAAATCAACATCAATTTTAATATCTGCTACCCTATGACTGAATCATAAAGAGTTTACAATCATTCCAATCAGGTAATCAAAATCTTTGAAATCTTATTACTTATTTATGATTATGCCGATCCGAGTATTTAATTATATTGTTATGCGAAGTGATGACTATCGCCCGACACTTGTGATAGGACTTCTGACACCTCCATCTCACCCTTTGCCCGTCATCTCTAGAGTAATGTATGCAGAAGCGAAATTTCCCAATCTCGAGGATGGACTTCCCTTTTTCATCAACGATGAATTTAGGCTTCACGGTACCGTCGAGCAGCTCCTTGAGACTGGAGCCTTCGTTCACAGGCACGTAGTTCACGAGGTCGGACACTGGAATGAAAATAATGTGGTACCTACATGGATCTGTATTAACTTAAGGTTAGGAAGTAAAGTTATTTTATAATTAGGTGAAGAATATGGACTTATATGCAGAGGAGCTTCGAAGGTAGGTATAGTTTGGCATTCTCGGCTAATACAAACAAAGTGTGAATCCAAATTATTTCATAGAGGGTTCAAAATGCTTTAGTTTTTGTTGCGTTAAATGTTTATGTGCGCAGATTTTTGGCTTTCACTCAAACTTGGGTTTCTGTTCAAAACTAAACAAAATGTTACATCAATAGTTTAATAAAGAAATTAAGATAGTTTAACCAAATACACATTGTTTTTATAATCATAACTAAGAGAAAATACTGAGATTGCAGTAAATAAGTAGGAAACCTAAATGCTTATATCACTCTTTTCAGAAACATTCGCATCATTATCATTAATAACTTTATCTTCATTAACAATTGGAGTAATATTGTCAATTCCATCAACTACAGGATTCATGAGATCCGTGTTGTTTTCTGTATCATTAACAATTGGAGTAAATTTGTCAATTCCATCAGCCACAGGATTCACGAGATCCGAGTTGTTTTCTGTAACTTTATTATTAGCTTCAATCAATTTCTGTTTTATCTGTTCGTCTGTTTCCGTGACGTTTATAAAATCATCATTGTCATCATCTCTATTTTCGGTTTCGTTTGGAATGTTATCAAATGCGTTAAAAATTGAAGGCACATTATCTATTACTATATTTGCCGCGTCATTATTAATTGAATTAGTTGTATTGTCAAGCAATGGATCGATATTAAGGGCGTTGTATGTGCGACTGACGTTAGTCGAATCGGGGAGGTCTGGTGTTACGAAATCTAGACTAAGATTGTTTGGTTGCGGGTTCCTAGCTTTTTCTAATTCCATTTCTTCACCGTCAGATAGTATTTCGATAGGAGCTTCGTCTCTGACAACTTCAATGACGTCATCGTCTGAGTTAATATCCTGGACTGTGTTATGTGGATCGTTGGAAGTTATATTGCTAATTATTACATCCTTGCAGCCGGATAACGATCCTTAAAACAAACAAAAAAATTGTATTAGTAAATGATAAGGTTTTTTTTATTAAGAAGCATTATTAGATTCTCTACCTTCTACTTAATGTATCTACATTATTTATTTGTTTGGGAGGGGGGGGGGGGGCAGTTTTAGAGTTAATATAAACTTACTTAATCCAAAACTGCTAAAAGCTTTGGACAAATAAACATAACAAATGCCTGAAGATTTATTGTTTATACATATTATAATTATGTTTTTAGCAGAATTTCGCCGGAGATTATCATTAGAAGGCATTGTTGCTAAATTTTGGGGTAATTTTAATAGAAATTTTGCCAAGGCATATTAAAATAAATTTTACTAAATTTGTTTTTAGTGTAACTAGTAAATAATTGGTGTTTTAACTCAACGTCGTATGTTTGGGTATTATACTAGGAGCATAGTGTGTGTTGACAATGCAAAACTTTAATTAATTACTTTATGTAGGTAAAAAAACTGTTTCAAATAATTTTAGTAAGTTTATTTATTTACGTACAAAACACTGTATGTGCAGTGTATACAATTATATATAAATAAAGACATTCATTTCAATAAATTATATGTAGTTTCGTTAATTTTTAATATGTATGAAGTTGACAATGATTTCCTTAAAACAAAAAGCAAGTTGAACTTAAAAATAGCATAATACTGTACATTTTATCTATATCTAAGATAGCCAAGTTTACACCAACCATAAGTTTAATTAAGTACCTATGTTAAACTATAATTATGATGTATAATCATCACCCCAATTACATTTACAAAGCAGCTATACTTTTTCGATTTTATAGACATATCCATAACAAAATTCTTTTAAATGGTTTTAAATAAGTTGTATGTATTGTTTTTTCTTCATTAAATTCTATAATTTTTCGCGATGGTTTAGAAATATAGAAGCAAGAAGAATAAATTGCATCCGCTCAAGGCTTTTAAAGGTAATTTTAGTCAATACACCTACATAATAATACCTACTGTAGTTAGAAAGGTAAAGATACCATTAGAATTGTCAAAGCACATCAGCTTTGGCATGAAAAAGTTTCATAAATCAATATACCTAAAGAATGTTTCCTTCGTAGAAAGATGAATTTTAAACTGATTAAATGACTGTGAAAGTAATAGAAAAAAGGGGCAAGATTTAATAGCAAGTAAAAAAAAGAGATTAGATGACATTTCAGATTACAGCTATATAAAATATGGTATTGAGGTGATCAAACACAGTTTTGGAAGGCGAACAGTCAAGAAATTTTAATGGCGCCTTGGCGAAATAAAATTTTGGCAAGATGTATTTTGCTGTATAAATGTATATGACTTTAAAAAGGGATAAACTTTCTTGGTAAACCAATTTTTCTCAAGCTAAAATTGTTTTTTTCAGCAAAGATGCACAAATTATACCTATGCAGAATTACATTTAGGTACTAGCAGTTATTCGTGGCTATCTGTGATTTCAGAAAAAATATTTTTGTGTCCTGATAAAATTTTTGTGTTAAAATTGTTTAAATGAAGTTTTGACACATCTTATTTTTTTGCGTTTTATATCTAAAAGTAAAGGGGATATCCCAGACAAGGAATGTTTTAAGCTTATCTTGGTTCGATCAATCCGGCCCGGACTCAGACGGATCCTGCTTGATTTGCGGATATCCGGTCGGATCCGGCCGGATTTGTGAGAACGCTGTCGGATCCGACCTGATCGAAAACGCGACCGGATGGCAATTCCTAGCATTGAACTGTTTCTTAATAAAATAATTCGGATTCTTCTTCGGATCCGGTGGTAAGACTGCATTATCGACTGGAACGCTGTTAGGTATTAGCATAGGGAACTGCCTCGGCAAGTGATCATGATGCTGATTCAAGAAAGAACATTTTCCTATCGTGATGGCTGACGCTCTGCAACCCCTGAGTCTTCGAGAGCAGTACCAGGACACGCGTCCATCGGCGTTGTACTTCTGGAAGCTGTACGTGTAGCCTTGTTTAAGCAGCAATGGATACTTCCGACCTCGATTCACCCACACGAACAAACCTGCAGGGATAGCAAACCTTAGTAAAACATTACAATTGAAATAACAGTATCGATGAGTAGAAGAAACCCACCAAAAATATACATAAGTAGGAAAGCGAACTTTAATCCAAATTGAACTTAAAGTTAACTTAACAAGCTTTATTTCAGATACATAAACAGAAACTTTTGAACGTTTAAAGAAAAACTTGAGTTTACTCACCTATTTAGATTAGGCTAGAAACTAACATTTTTGTTTTGATTGCCAAATGGCGGAGAGAATTGATGAAACATGCTATTTTCACTCTACGTATAACCAAACAATAATACCATACTCGGAGTTACATGCAAAACTTGACTAACTTTATCCGATCTTAACCCAAGTTCCATTCTTCGTCTGTTTGTATTGATAAGGTCTATGGGTATGCTCTCCGAATGCTCGAAAATGTTTACCCAAATTGCTCAATTGGATATAGGCTCTGCATCCTGCAGTGCGAGTACACCGCAGTTTTAGACCAATGCTATTAGAATATGCGAATGTATACGTGTAGTCTCTGTATTTGTAAAATTTCTTCCCGTTCGCGAGGTTCATTATTGTTATCTCTGAAAAAAGGAATGGAAAATAAGTGTCTTCGCGTACTTTAATATCATACTCGATGATGAATTAATATCATAGTTACATCCCGATAAATCCAGATGGCGTTGCATGTACTTTAAATCACGTTTGCGTTTGCACAATTTAGAGGAAAAAATAAAAACCCCATTTCCCCTCTGATATTATGATTTAACGAATCCATTAACTAATTTAACGAAGGCATAAATTTTGGTGATTAATGTTACACATATATTTTTGTGGCAGTTAGTTAATAAGGAACTCAATCAGTAAGTAACATAAGTAATTGTTAAGACACCAAAACTTTTTATTCCAATCCCAACACTATTTACAAACAAAGTTTAGATATCTAATTTGATAAAGTAGTTACATAATATTGTGACATTTTTACTCTATAACATTAAAAAATATGGTTAAAAAAGGAAGAAAGCTATAAAAGCTGTAACTTTTAGTAAGCTGTAACAACTGACTTCAAGCAAATTTACAAAACTAAAACAAATAAGATAAACTATGACAAAAAATATAGATTTAAGTAACATTCAACGAAACAAAATCTTAACTCATAACAACATTTAAAAAATTAACGTTAAATTTAAGTAGATATTGCAAATTCGACATTTTTCTTGTTTTACATAACCGAGCTTCAGTATAAATGGTAGGAATTATGAGACAAAACATCGCAGTCCCATTTATTTTATTATCTTCACGGATTGTGGCAATTTCAATTGTTATAATTGCATGTAGGCTTTTGTTCAGTATACTAGTCTAAAAGCAGAAGCTCGTTTATGGTAAAAACAAAAATGCCCAGTTTTAGACACATTACTCTATGGGTTTTCTTGCTTTACTCCTAAGGTACCTATTTATTTACACTCTAATTTTATTACAACCAAAAACTTGATGATACCTTCAAGTATGACAACATTGTTACCACAAGACATTTTATCTATTCACTCATCTAGCTTATTTTGATAAGAAGCTGTAAAGAACGATTTAATTGTCTATGCAATCATTAATTTGTCATTTAATTTTACACCAATGCATTCGACACGAACTTTACTTATTACTAATATCTTAACTTATCCTGAAAGTGTCCTAAGCATACAAAATGAAAATTTTGAAAAAAAGTAAGTACCCACACGTACAGACAATGTATTTACAACTATCCAAATTGTGACTATTTTTTGTTCATTTACGTCAAAGGATTCTCGTTTCACACATATTTATATGATGACGCTACGAATACTTTCTCACAAGTTCGCAATCACGTCACTGAAGCTTAAACCTTAAATATATACATTTACGTTCCATTTCACCGCCTCAGTTACTTCTTAACTTCCGGCAGCGTCGGTTTCTCTTTGCTCTTCTCCATTTCGGTCATGAACTTCTTGAGCTCCACCGGCGCGTGCGGCGGGTGCGTGTGCTTCACGTTTTTCTTCACCATCATGTTGTAGTCCTTCATCTCTATGTACGCTGGGCACTGGTGCTTCACCCTCTTGGAACACCGCCAGACGGTGGTCTTGCTGCCGGTGATCTGGCTCTGCTGCACGTACTCGTAGTCTTTCAGGAGCAAAACCTTGGAACCTGACGTGGTCTCGAAAATCCCGCCAACGATCATCGTCTTTTTTTCTGTTGACAATTTGAAGGGTTTAGTAACTTTGTGGAGAAGTAGAAATGAACACATTATTTTCTAATAATGAAGATTACTACATTTTTCGTTTATTTACTACCTACTGCTTAGGGGGTAAGGTCATTTTTCTTTTGCCTTTCAAAAAAGAATTGAAAGCACTGAAACGTCTTGTATAATTCAAAGAAAAAAATAAAAAGCATAGTATGCTTATATTTTTTATTAATATAATAGCTTAACCAAGTTATCCTGGGTCTACCTCACTTAAGATCTCTTCATGCTTATTGATTGTGGTGTGTTCTTAATCCATATGTATAACTTTGAATCATATCTTTTAATTAATTGGGAACACACATACCTACGAGTATGTCATAAAACACAAATGTCTTAAAACAATTGATTTCCATTTTTTCTAATTTCCACCTGCATTTAATAAGTTTAATGCAGTAACAATAACATTAGATAATTGATTTTTAATTTTTGACTGTTATAGATGAAACGAGCTCCGATCGAGCGCCCTCAACTCCACCGAATGAAGCTGGATTTTATTATGTTTCATCAAGAAGAGGAAACCCCCTTCTCGTACATGGCAACTACAAATACGACCACAAAAGGGGCAACAAGGACGGTTCAACAGTGTGGCGGTGTGTCAAAAGGGTGGTTTGTAAGGCTCTGTTAGTATTGTCTTGTGAAGATGTCGTTAAAAGAGTAGACGAACATCGCTGTGACATAACGCCTGGGAATTAAATTAAAATGTAGAAAAAATCTTATTCTAGATATTTACAAACATTATTACAAATCTATATATTAATATTCTTAGGTCTCCATTTATTAGATACTTTCAAATTAAAGTAGACGTCGGCCCTGTACCCGAAGATATAAATATAAATAAAAATACATTTGTCATGTTCGTTCATTATATTATAATACATTTGTTCATGTAAGTTAATTATATTAAACGCCTTTAATGTTCTATACATTCCTAAATAAGCAGTATAACAAGCTCACTAGTATTCAAACAAAATGATGAATCCCCTCATACACTTTGTACCTACGCGGTGGATGATTATGTTCTAGCATAGCTTTTTGTACCACGCCCCCTGCCGTCAGAGAAACAGAAGCCTTACAATTCTGTGACAGGCGCATCGAACATTTGTACCTTCGGCCGCCATTTTTGAGATCTACACCTTTACAGAATGTATACCCGTTGCACATGAGAAGCGGGCCTTTACCGGTTTGGATCATTTGAACTAGAATAGAAAGGATTCAGTAGATAGGATTAGAACGATATGGAAAACAACTGATTACGATAATATCGTTCAGTAATTTTGACGTTAAAGTTGAAAGTGAAGTTAAAGGAGACGAGAGCTTATTAAAATATTGTAAAATTATATCTGTATTTCATGAAATTAATATGAATATTATACTTGACGAATATCACAATATACAGTATCTTATAAAGAATTATAGAATTTACGCAAATTAAGTTATACACCTACATATACATTAGGTACCTAAATATATAATAACGAATATGGTAAAAGGACGTGGAAATACATGCTCCCTATATATTAAATAAAATACCTAGTGAAATTATTGTAAAATTAACAAAAAATTATAAACTATGTAAATATATTATAAAAAAACACTTTATGGAAAAAATGTAATGTAGGTACCTAAGCGAACAACACGCACTTTAAAAAAACCTTACAGGTTTCAAGTGCGGTTAAATGTAATTAATATGTATATTTCTTTGTTATGTATTGAATAAAGTTATAATAAATAAATAAGAAGGTTAAAGGTCGATACGTTTTTTTTTTAAATGTGGACCAATCGTACGTAAGTATCTATCCCAGACACACTCCCACAATCCCTTTAAACTTCTGTCGTTCTCACGTGTATACCGCTTATACTAGAAAACTTTCTTGAATACAAGAAAATTAAATATCTGAAGAAAAAAAAAACACAGGCAAATAGTTTAGTTCACACTTATGAATGTAATAAAGAACCAATAACTAATTAATTCATAAAATTTATTTTTAACAAAGTGTTATCTATACTAATATTATAAAGCTGAAGAGTTTGTTTGTTTGTTTGTTTGTTTGTTAGTTTGTTTGTTTGTTTGAACGCGCTAATCTCAGGAACTAACATCACGCTGAAGCTATAAGGAGCGAAGAAATAATGGAAAATGGGAAAAAAACGGGGAAAATTATTCATCCTTGAGGGCTTCCGTTGCGTGCGCTGCGAATACGGTTCTAGAAACCAAAAGTATATGTATGAAAGAATTAAGGGAACTTTTACCGCGGGAAAACTTCGCATTCCCACGGGAAACCGACTTCTACGCGAACGGAGTCGCGAGCGGCCACTAGTAAATTTATATTTTCCAAGTTTCCTATTTATTTTAGCATTCAAAAACAAATAAAATGAAAGTCTAATTAATGTTCGCGTAAAAGTGAGTTTCCATGGTGCTCGATACATGCAAAAATAATCGTAGACCACAGTTCCATAGGTACCCTAAGGTATTGCTCAGTTTTCACAAAGCCATAACATACCTTCTTAAGTTTTTTTTAAGTAAGTACTCTCAAAGAAGACCTCGTATAGTAAGGTAAGTACTTATAAGAAATAAAAAAATCAATCTATCAATAAAATTATCAATCATTTCTTAATATACACCCCTGATGGGGTTATCATATATTCACTATGCGGGTGGTTATGATACAAATGCTTCTTTATCAGCTCGCCTCTGTCTGATACATGCGCATGCGCCTTACATCCCTGCGCCACTTGGGCAGAGCAGGTGTACCTGTAACCGCCATTCTTCAGACGATGACCTTTGTGGAACGTATAGTGGTCTACCATTAGGAGCTTCACACCACTCGTCGTTTTCACAAACTGGGCTGCAATGAAGATTTAGAACGTGATTTTTTTGAAAAAATATGCAAAAACTTGTTGTGAATAATGTACAAACTTTTAATTCACCGTAGAGTTGAATGTATGCATGGAATCCTAATAAGTTATTTTGCCAATTTTTTTCTGCAGCTACTTGTTAAGAGACCACAAAAAATGGGTTGATACTAGATGAGCAAAGTCCATGACAAACGAAGAAACAAGTGAAAATATTCCAGTCAAGTATATCTAAAAAAATATATTATATTCGCCTGTCAGATTCCTCGAAACATCTTACACCCTGTATATCCGTTCACTAGTCGGTTTCAACTTCATATTTCTTAAATGATTATTACAACAAAAAACAGAATCAATAAAAACATAAATAAATTTATTTCTTAAGATAAAACCCGCTTTTAGTAATTATATAATCATTCGGATCATGATTGTGCTCCAACACTGCTTTTACGAAATTGTTATGCTGGTCCAGTGTTATATGAGCTTTGCAACTCCTCGACCAGTGGCTGGAGCAGGTGTATCTACTGTTGCCACACCTTCGGACGCCGTTCTTGCAGTAGGTGTAGTTGTCTACCATCAGGAGCTGTGTCCCATTGGCCTTGGTGACAAAGTGGACTGAAAGTAAACAAGCAACAGTAGACTAATCCGTTTTCGACTTCCAGCCGCGATTAGGGACATTGAAGATATCAGTAAAAGTTGGTAGAATAAGAACGATTTCATTTAATTAATACTTAAAAATCATCAAATATAAATTGAAGATTTTATAGGACAAGCTTTTTTTTATTGTTGAGGATAGAACCCTTATTTCTTGACGTAGATTCCGTCGCGTGACAGAAAGTAAGGACTCGGTTTATGGTTGTGTTCCTCGTTGATTTTGACTATCTTTTCTTCAGCTGACAGATGCAAGTAAGCCTTGCAGGCCTTGGCCATGGCATTAGAGCAGGAATACCGTCTTCCACCTTTGGCAACAGGCCCCGCCTTGCTGTACAAGTAGTTATTTAAAATCAAGACACGCGCCCCTTTCGTCGTTAATACAAATCTACCTATAAAGAAAGCTACAGTTAACATAAATGTTTTTAGGTATTTTTTGCTCAGGCGCAATAATGTTTTTTGGTCTTTTTGGCTCAGATGCAATAAAACTGCGAAATAAAGTCACAGCTATAATAACTATATAAGTAGGTACTCCACGACTGAAAAAATAATGACTTTATCCAAGACCTATAAAGAATGTCTTAAAACTAGCTTATTTCTTGACATACATTCCACATCGTGAAATGAAATAAGGTCGAGGAGCGTGACTGTGGTCATGCTTGCGGTTGAGGACTTTCCCATCAGACGACAATTGTATGCTGGCTTTACAATGATCAGTTTTGGTACAGGAGCATATGTATCGAGTTATACCGGTGGCAAAACGGTTCGCTTTACTGTACGTGTAGTCATCCAACAATAGGATTCGGGATCCTTTTGTCGTCATCACAAATCTCACTAGAAAACATTTATAAAAAACATAGATCAGTGGTGAACTCGGACGCTCACTAGGACATCTGTGCCCTACTAGTAGAATGTTAATAATAATTATTGGAATAAAAATATTTTTGTTTTTGTCACTCTTTGTTAAAGTATTTGTTTGATAAGTTGTTTTCAAACATAATAATAAGATATATTTAGAGATAATTAAACACAAAAAATAATGATTTAATTTATTGTAGGTAAAAAAAATGTGATTGGTTGTCCTACAAATATCGAACAATTAATTCGTCACATTTCTTAAGCGAAAGGTCATGAGAAAACATCAAAATTACATTTATTCCCTACATGTAGTTTCATCATACTCTTCAACGATTTTTTTTGTGGTAAAACCCATCTTTCGTGACGACATATTTATTGGGTTCATGATTGTGGTTCGGGATGATTTTCAGTAGTTCGTTGTTTTTGGATAGATGCAAGTAAGCCTTGCAGTGTTTGGAGAAAAGGCAGGAACAAGAATATCTGGCACCCCCTGAACGAATCTTCCCCGTCTTACTGTAGGTATAGTCGTTGATCAATAGCAGGAGAGCACCTTTACCCGTTTTTACAAAGGACACTAAAATAGGCAAACATCTGTTAATTGCTTTTTGCAACCAAAAATTCCAAAAATAAATGATGTTAGGAGAAATAAAATAATGCTGTTGTTTTTAACTTTATTAACTTTGTGAGATCATGGTGCTTTTAAAGTACAATGTGATAACTTTATTGCTATAAAGTTACCTACATCTAGGTAACTAGGTAATCACTTAATAACTAGATTCTAACGCAAAACAGATTGCTCCGCCTAATAAACCAAATAAATTTAAACATAACGAATACAATCAGGAATGTAATTATTTTAACTCTTAATAACTGCTTATACTTTTAATAAATGCAACTTTTACAGAACACGTGGTTTGAGGCACTAAAAGTTCAACAAAAACCTTAAAATTAGCAACCGTGACTACTTTCTTTCACAGAGATAAGCGTTTTTTTTTGACTAGAATATCGACTAGCGTTATATTCCCTAGGATTCTAAGCTCTATATTTATGTGCATTGATGCGAAAGTTCTAGAAAATGCTATACGTGTTTCTTGACTGGTGACCCGAATGGGCCATGAGTGTGGTTCATGTTGCCTCTGACGATGGTCATGTCATCAGCCAAATGAATGAAGGCTTTGCATTTGTGCCACCTGTTCTTGGTGCATCCCCAACGGAATCCGCTGCGGGTTCTGCTCTGCTTGTAATACGTATAGTCGTGGTAAATAAGCCTCTCTTTTCCACGCGATGTCATGAATATATTCACTGGAAATTTTAATATAGTTAGTACCACACCGTCAAAGCATTAAAAGGCTTACTAATCATGCAAGCTGCAAGCAATCCTGATGAAGGTTTCAATAAAATAAAAGTTTACAAAAATGAAAAATAATATTTTTAATCAAAAATATGTAACTGCAACCTTGATTTCATTACTGTCAAAGACAGCTTACATGGAAGTGAGAACAAATATACCGGACTAGTATCAAATAACAACACAAAGGTAGATTTCTTGTTTTGTATTGACATGCGAAAAAATATATAAATTTCCTTTTATCGTTTGAAATTAGCTAAATACTTTTGTAGTAAAATTTCAACAGTTTCATTTTCATTTTGGATGGTATCCTTTTGCGTGGTTTCTTTTTCATTAGGTTCAGGTTTATCATCATCAATTATTTCGATTGAATCATAAGCTTTAGGATCATCATCATCATCGTCAATTTCAATTTTAATATCTGCCTTTACATGATCATTCTTTACTCGTGTACTTGTTTCTTTTATAGGTTTTTTGTCATTCATTTTCTTAGGCGTAGTTTTTTGTTTCTTAGATTCTTCTGACGGATGATTATGTACAGTGTAGGCTTTCAATACTTTGAGACTGTCATTAATTATGAGATGAGCAGAACATTTATGTTTGACACGACAACAGCTCCATCTGTATGCGTCTCTTTCTCTTATATGCTTGAAATAAAGATGATTGTTCATTCGTAGATGAATTTGCCCTGCTTCCCCTTTGATGAATTCCACCACTGTGGAGAAAAAAAACATTATGACATGTCGAATTCTGATAGAAGTTTGTGATCTTGTAGTTAAAATTTCACATTCAAACTTCCAGTTTTCAATTTGCGGCGCGAATTAAATAAGCACGCCATTACCTAAATCAAAATACTATATTATGTGTCAATTTAAGAACACCATACATTACAAAGCTTATCTATTTCTTAACATAAAATCTCGTGAAACGTAATAAGGCCGGGGCTCGTGGGTGTGATCAGGCCCGCGGTTGAGGATCTTACCATCAGATGACAACTGAATCTTAGCTCTACAATAAAAGGCTTGGGCATAGGAGCATTTGTATCGCGTACTGCCGGCACGTATATTCTGTTTATTGAACGTGTAGCCACCAATAAGAGTTGCGCTCCTTTTAACGTTTTCACAAACTTCACTACAAAATTTTTTTTTTACATTAAACCATAAATGATTTAACAATGACACAAAGACTAGGTACATTAGAACAGCCCTGAACTTTCTGATGAATTGCTATGCCTGAAGCAGCATATTATCTGGTATGTCCAGATATCACTCGTAATTCATCAATTAACGACTTTCATCTTCAGCCACTGACAGAAATTAAACTTCTTATACTTAAAATAATTAGAGAGATCAAAAATTCTACTTTTTATTAGACTTAGACATAGTACAATCACAAAGGAGTCTTTAGGTAGTATGGAGAGGTACACTTTTTACTTAAAACTTTTAGGTATCTGAAATACTGAACTACACACTTCACTCAATGTCAGCTATTATAGTTATGTACTATTACATGTCTGACTAAACCTAATGACTAGTTACGCCGTCTCAAATATATTAAGAAATAAATCTAGTAAGAGAATACACAATTAATATATATACATGTGTTTAGAATATTACAAAATTCTGCTTAAACACATTTCACACAGAATTTAGTAACCCACTTTCCAAGCATTTGATTTCATCTGAAACAAATAAATGAACGAATGTAGGTAAAAGAGACAAGATATTATTATATTATATTTTTATATGTAAGTATTTTAGCAAAAATATGAAAATAATTTTGGACCTTTAAACGTCATTTATATATTTTACCGGATGACTTGGCGCATTTTATTTGTTTAAAGCTTCATCTAATATTGCCTTCTAACATAAAATAATATAACCACTTTTCTTTGCCTAAAAAGCAGAATGGGGACAGTTAGTTATCTGCCGTACTATTCGGTGTTAGGGCGAAAGGCACTTGACCTTTAAAGTGCTTTTCAAAAGCACTTGTCTACCCTAAGAGAGTGAGAAAGAAGATACTTCTTCAACGGTTAAATTATCAAAAGAGTTTCTTTGTACGAAACTCACTACCTAAACTAGACTGTAACAGCAGTAATAATAGGCATGATGTCGGATTTTGAAAGACTGTTGTATCATATTCAGAAATATATACTTATTGTAAAGAATATCATATTTCGGGAAAAAAAGCATGATTTATATGAAAAAAATAACTTTAAAATTTTATGTTTAAGAATTCCCACCAAAACGCTCCAGTGTCATGGCGTCGATTGTGATGTCACGTTAGAGTAAACACAGTGCAAACAGAAACGTTCTTCCAAATTCCAAGTTCCATGAGTTACGTTATTAAACCAAAACGCTCAAGAAATAAAACTGAACTCTGAAAACAGGTAGATCGTAAATAAAATCCGAAAAACATACGAGATCAAAAATAAAACATAGGTTAGGATCACTTGTTTACTCTAACGTGACGTCATTCACTCTATTTGGCGTTCAGAATATCATGGCGGACTGTCGTATTTTGCAGATTTATTTTTAAAAAATATTAATTAATCTCGCATTAATTATAATAATACCTTATTGTTTTTTAATATTTTATTTACGTTTCATTAGATGGTAGCATAGTTTTTGTGTATTTTATTCACAGTCATCATGCCTATTTAATTTTTTTATTTGTTTACGTAATGTCACTTTAGAAACGACTTGATCTTGGTGATTATTTCGCACGCGTTTAATTTGGAGTAAAACTCCTTTCCCTGTACTATGTTATACATGTAAACCTTCCTCTTGAATCACTCTATCTATTACAAAATCTGTTGCGTAGTTTTAAAGATTTTATCATTCATAGGGACAGAGAAAGCGACTTTGTTTTATACTATGTAATGATAGTGATAATCCTTCAAATCAGTTGCACGGTGAGAAGCATGCAGAAATGGGAAACACTTTATTTAGACCCTGTTAAGCAGAAAGGTGTTAAGTTAAAAACCAGCTGATGTCAAAAATCTTTAATCGCGTCCAGCGAAAAATGACAAAAAAGCACTTAACACCTTTCTGCTTAACAGTATCCATACTCTTTATAGTTCCAAAAAAAGGCTAAAGATTACTAAGACACAATATTAAAAGCACTGACCTGTGGTTTATGCGTATGGTAGGTAAAAGCCGCAGTGATCTTCATATGTTTATTGGCTCTGATGAACGCTCGGCATGAGTTATGGGACATTCTGGTGCAGCTCCATCTGCTTCCATCTCGGAGACTCTTGTGGTGGTAGTACGTGTAGCCCGCACACATCAGCAGGTCTTTGCCGCGTCTGCTCTTGATCACGAACACTGGACAGTCAGAAAAATCCGTTATGATTGTTAATTTATTGATAGGATCTTAGTGTTGGTATCATTAAAGATGTTAAAATGTGACACTTGAAGTTAAAATAATACTTACCCATTAGAATAATTTATTTAAGAAGGTGAATTAACGACGTTACTAATAGAATTAATGTGAAAATGAGTATGTCTGTCTGTATGTATGTTCCGCTTTTTCGTCGAAACGACAAAACCCATTTTTATGAATTTGGGAATAGACACAGTTCAACCTCCTAGGATAAAATAGTCAACATTTTACCGCGAGAATAAGACTCCTATTCCTACGAGAAATTAATTTTACCGCAGATGAAGTCGCGGGTACCTGATTGACACAAATAAAAATAAATAAAATGCATATGTTTGAAATATTTGTATTATCGCGTAAAAGTGTGAAGTATAATTATCCATCAAAACTGAAGATTAACATTATTTTGGCACAATTGAATCGCACCTCGTAAGTAGAAAGGTGACTAGTTGAAACTTAAACTAATAAAATATGGCCGCCAAAGGACATTACAAAAGACATAAATAAAAGTAAAACTTATCATGATTAAGTTCATTAATCAATAACTTAAAACTAAACGAGTATTATTTTAATTAAAATATATCAATAAAAAATGCAAAAGTACTTTATGTAAAAATACACAAACTTGTTTTTTTTTTACTGTTTTATCATATTTGATACCGGAATGTAATAAATTACAATTGTTCTACAATTATCAATAAGCGTCTTAAAAATAGCTAAATCTACACAACTTTAAGATTTTAAGTAGGGTGAATAGGCGTTAGTAGATTCCTTTATTTGATCATAATTTACATACAGTATATTATTCCTAGGGATACAAACAAACATATCTTTTAATAATTCTCTACCACCGGTTTCCAAACTGAAAATTCATATTAAGGTATGTACTTCAGTATAACTTAATAACAATACATGGTAAGTTATACTTAAGCAGTACTTGTGTCTTTAAATTTTTATGACATTTTTTTTTACTGGGATATAATTTAATCGTTGAAATTATATTTAGTGTAATTATCCGGGTGGTTATGAAAACCTTTGTGTTTGATGTATCTGCCTTCGACCGTGGTCTGAACACAGCTGTTGCAACCCAGTCTTTTACGGTCTCTGCAAGTCCAGTTGATTGTGTTCTGGTAGCGGTTGTTGATCCAGTACTTGTTCTCCTTGTAGATGAGCACCATGCTGCCCGAACGGTGTGAGGGCAGGTAGTAAATGTCTGCAAATATACCATACCGTTGTAAGATTTTGTTTTTGATATATAAAATTAAAGAAGATATAAATTAGTTAACTTAGGGATGATATAAAAAATAGATAACTTAGATAACTTTGGTATTAAATAAAAAAAAACATAAACCTTTTAAATATTTACTTTATTCAAGGGTAAAATAAAAAAAGGCATGTGTCAAAATTATTCATTTACTTTGTAGACACAAGAAAACTTAAAAATCTAAAATCATTTAGGCAGAAAAGAAGATGGAAGACAAAAATGTATATAACCTGATTATTAAAAACATAAGTACCTACTACCAATGGTTAGAAGATACCTAATAAAGAAAGCTAAAACAAAATTAATAAAAGAACTTGATTGCAGTTAAAATTTGGTAAAAACACTGGTGGAGATATACATTTAAAAAAATATAATATATTTGTACTATGCCTAACTTTTTTCCACCACCTCGCTACAATACTTATTATAATATAATTTTAGTTAGATTCTTAAACATAAATTACAAAACACATCATATCATATAACTGATATGATTTAAATTAGAGAAAGAGTTTCTGAGATCAGAATAGACATCTTTTTTTATACAAACATACATCTGTGAACTCCGTTAATGATATATTATTGTTAGGTACCAGAATACATATGAAGTTTTAACATGGATGGAATAACAATACAATGAATATAACTTGAAACCCTTTGAACTATTTCTAATTTAAACTTTAAATAGACATCCCCCTCAATTGTGGTCGATCAGGTATATCTTTTTCTCTTATATATCTACCATCATTACATTGTCGAAGTCTTGGTGGTTTGTGTATATGTTTCCCACGGAATATCGCTATATAGTCTCTTCCATCAATGCCTTTGTAAGTGATAACGTCAGCACGGCAACCATGAACATCTCTTGAGGAGCAGTACCATTGTTTCTTTCCATGTGCCTGATGATTCTTCATGTAAAAGGTGAATCCATTAAGGATAAGCAGACCTGAACCAGTTCTTCCCGGAATAAATCTGGCTGGAACTGAAGAGAATAACCTTTTTAGTTACCTGGGGTTTACCTTGTTACCAGGAGGGGAAATAAAATAACAAACAGTATAATAATTTTATTAAGGGGTAATAAGGGGTCACTTATGTTATTTCTTTATTTAGTTTTAGCTTTAAGGGTGTGGGTAAATAATAAACCAACAAGTCAAATATTTTATTAACAATGAAATACAATAATAACTTTCTTCTTCAAATTGTTACCTTCTCTCTTAAAATACACATCTAATCACTTTTAAAAATCATTATTTATATCACCGATCAAAAAAACCCTATTCAATAGTTTTTTTAGATACCGATTTATCTTTAATAATGTTTAAATCAAAATCCGACCATACCATAGTTATATGGTACAAATAATGGCACCATGTTAAATGTAAACAGATCCTACCTGGTTGAATTCCCAAATTATGTTACAGATGTTTACTTTAAAGTTTTTAAGCATGCCGCAATACCTAGTATAAGATGGAATGTCCTCGGTTACAGCTTAATTTTTAACTAGATATTATTAAGGTCCTGAGTTGATTCCTATATTTAACAAGTGGTTTTTAGTCTTGTCTACAATAATGGTTGGATATACTAAAGACTTATGTCTTTTAGAACATAAAAACTTTAACAACAGTTCAGTATTTTATTGCATAATAGTTTAAAATAGCTTATTTCTAATCATTCTATGCTTACTTTTAACTATTTGATTAGTTCAGAAGGCCCAGGGTTTGATTCCTAGGTTGGAATAATGTAGAAAGTATACTTTAAGCACATGTATTATTGTTCCTTGTGCACAAAAAAGTACATCCCATTAATGCATTGCCTATTTCATCAATGGGAACTAAATTTTCAGGTCAGTCTTTCATCTAAATCTGTTCAGCTATTTTTATGTTGTAGCAAGCATCTTGAGTCCAATTACCTTTGTTGAGTTCTTAATCCCAAAGGTAGTATTAAAATAAATTATAAGCTCACAAAAACAAGGATTCCAACTTCATTCTGAAAAGTGTGTGATAAATATAAGTTTAAACTATGACTTCTGTAAATCCTAAACCATATATTATATCTATTTGTGTAACTTTCTTATGTTTATGGTTCTGCTAACTCTTGTGGTGTAATTATTTATTTAAATTATTGGTTTAATGTTCCTCATTAAAATCAGTTCTACAATATTTTTTATAACTCACAACAATTATTCATCAATATGCATACATCCTTACAAGCAAGAATAAGCAGAGTTTCTGGTTTCAGCTTATAATTCTGTAATTTTTATTCATCAATACCAGTTCAGCTAAAGATAAACAAAGATTTTAGGAAAATCTCTATTTTATAAAATCTTATTTTGTCAAAGATATTCCAAAGACTGCGTCTGGTAAAATATTGACAAAAGATTTAAAGAAAATGTATGCATGATGGAAATCTTATAGTGAAAATGACAGAAGAAACCAGTTCAGTAGTTTAGTTACAATTCTATGTGAACTAGGCAAAATGTGCTCCACTGTCCCAGAAAATGTTTCAACTGGTTTATTAAACCATCTACATAGAGCAGATGAAGGTCTCAGCATAGCTTGATCAGAGTCACTCATTTCTACTTTAACTTAATCTTCAGAAAAAAAAATAACACTTACCTTGAGTAAAGACTAAGGACATTCTTATCTTTTAGATTTGTTAATTTAACAAATTTTATGCATTAAAATAAATATCAAAAAGTAACTACACCTTAATACATGTATTGCGACATCCTTAAGCATTTTAAAATAAGAAAATAAACATCTGTTTAATTTTATTTGTAAAATTTATACTTCAGACATCATAGAAGGTTAAAGTGATTTTTAAAAGTCAAATGATTAGATAAATTTGGAAATTCAAAAGTTCACCAAACTTACAAACTAGTACTTACCGAACCGATGATTTCATACATTTTATAAGGTCCAAAATTTCGGACAAAGCGGGAACCAAAACTAACCTCAACAAGGAGCACTTTCCACATAATTTTCGATAAGAAAACACACATTTACCTTAAGCTGGATATTTATAGCACTGAATATCAATAAATCTGTAGTTATATCACATATTAAAGCAAATAAAACACGGATAAACTGATATAAACATAACAAAACGATTGATTCTACGAAACCCGAAAATTCTGCAGAAATAAACTTTGAATGGCATTTAAATTATTCATATTGTATCTATCACTTGTTACACACTCGCGGATCTCAATCTCGATGTTTTTAATACGGTTAATTAAAAAAAAATTAACAACAAAATATTTTGCATCGAGAGAGATTTGTTTGTTAGATTTTGACATTAGATGACAGACTTTGACATAACACTGTGCGCGTCAATTTTTCTGTTTTTAAATTTTCGTAGGCATAAAGTCACGCAAACTTTCTGCCTAAAATTTTTGCTTTCTTTATTTGATTAAACGCCTAGTTATAAAAGTTTATTCATTATAATATCACTATTTATTTCAATCGTTTGTGCTCGTGCCATAATATCATAGTACTTTTATTACTCACGACAGGAAAAAAATCAGCAGAACCTACTGCTACTATGCTCTACGCGTAGGTAAGTTTAAAATGATGACAAACATTGCGTTTTGCCTTCCCACTTTTTTTTTCTCTTAATTTTTTTCAGATTTATTGTCTGTACCTAGTAAAGTTATATTTCATGTAAAGTTATCAGTACTTTTTGACCGCTATTTAGCTGTCGGTAACATCATTATAATCGTCGCTATCCATTTTTGTTTTGTATGTACCTATTTATAACGGAATGTGTTTCGGGTTTTGTCATTAGGTATTTATTTTTCCGTGCGATGCTCAAGCGAGTCTACTATAATGTTATTTGATAATTAATGAGAGTCATAAACACCTACTAAGTATTTATAATACTGTCAAATTATAGTTTACACAAAATGTTTATAGACCGCTATATTAAGAGTTTCTATAAAGTGCCAAATATTGGCTCAATAATTCAATGGTCACCTCAAACTAAAAGTTGATTGTTGCTAGCGCCATCTAGAGAATACACGCAGAAGCATGAATTATTTGCAGACTGCCTATATACACCATACACAACACTTTACCTTAAAAAAATTGATTTAAAGAAGTGTTTTAGTTTGAACAAATAATTATTTTTATTAACGGCATTAGCAAATAAAAGTAAGTTTATTTATAATTATTTAAAAATAAATATATTTTTCACTTTTTTTCATAAAAATATTGTCAATGAAAGCCATATTTTTTTAAAAAGTATGTCAAGAAGCAGAAAGTTTATTTAAAGGTTACTAAAAAAAATAAAAATATAAAATACATGTGTGTATAGGTATTTGTGTAGTCTGAGAGTTGATATCATTCTCCGCTAGATGGCGCGTGATAACTACTTGTATTTTACATGATTTTACTAATAAATCACACGATCTTTGCACGATATTTTTTTTACATTTTCCCTTTTCATATTACATGAAAAAACAACTCAATAAAAACCATCGTGGTTTGGTCGGTGGTGGTTTGTTCTCACAGTCAAAACCATCGCATATTATAAAAGTAAAGAGAAGTTTCTCTATCACTCAGTACCTACTCAATCACATAAAACAATTTTTTTTTTTTAATTATGAGGTAAAGTTCATACTTATAGGTAGATGATAAAGTCGAGTTGCCTGCCCATAAATTATTTCAGGGTCCTCCGTGTATCCTTGAAAATAATTGCTCCAATATACTGCTGGCCCCAGGGCGTGATCCCTTGGGTTCTATAAATATACAGTCAAATCTTTACAAAACAAGGGCAAGTATTTAGCTTTACTTGTTGTAGTTGGTAGACTAGTTGGGTTTCAAACCTATGTATGGGAAGATTATGCTTGAAACAGCAAATTGCTTAAACTTATTATAGAATTTTAGGGGTTATGACCGCCCTCAAAATCCTGTTGAACTTTCATAATCTACTATTTGTAATAAGACTTAACTTCCCGCCCAATATTGGCTAAGAGTCTTCAAACGTATACCTACTTTTAAAGCTTGTATAGGATAGGAGGTCTAAAGAGCTGTACCCACTTTTACGCACTGAATACCTAAAGTTTGGTGCTTCGCGTCGATCTGTGTGCGGTGCGTTGCGATGCGTTTCCAGAGACGAAACTTATGTAACCAAATTTTATATGCCGTAGATGAACAAAAGCTTCCTTCAAAGGGGGCTTACTACTGGTAAAGTATTTGGTGCTTGCTATTCGTAAAAAATTTAAACAAACATTTTCCTAAATGATCGATTTACATAATTTGTGTAGAAACTGTTTGTAGGAAGAACGCTTTGGATTCATACATTTATAATAGCAAGCAACTGTATATTATCCCTACTCAATGTTAGGCAAAAGACTTTGCATCGGCCGGGAATCGAACCCGGGCCGCCCGCGTGGCAGGCGAGCATTCTACCACTGAACCACCGATGCTTATATTTATTTTTTAAATAAAATCACAATATTAGAAAAAAATACGAAACATAGTTTTCATCAGGTAAAAAAAGGCTCTATGTATTAGCAATAGAGTTCAAAAAGGTTTATTCAGATGAATGCGTATGCGCATTGGGTAAAAATAGTAAGAACGTGCCTTTCACTGTTACCATGGATGAAGGAGTAAATCCATGCTGTTACTTAATAAATTGATAATCACAGGCGTAAACAGTCTTATAACTTCTTTCAGTTTTATATAATTTATTACTTGAAATTAAACTCATTTTAACGGGTTTTTAAGCGTTTATTAATTTATTTTTAATTTTCCGACGTTTCGACATTTCCACAAATGCCGTGGTCACGGGTAAACTGAGATGTTTGATGTCGTTTACATAGATTATAGTATAAAAAACGATTTTCGAAATCAGCGCCATATGTTCTAGTCTAGGATCCCGCTATAGAACGACCTTCACCGAGCTGGTTAATGGATGAAAAATATTTTTTATCAAATAAAATAAATCAATAAATATTTTGCGAATGGGTTGTCTTAAAAAATTTCAGTCCAGAATAGGATATACCTACTAGTGGCCGCCTGCGACTCCGTTCGCGTGGAAGTAGGTTTCCCGTGGGTATTAGAAGTTTTCCCGCGGTAAAAAGAACCCTAGGTATATGTTATTTTGATGTATAACTATATTACTGTTAAGTTTCATCAAAATCCATACATCCATACATACATCCTTACTCACAAACTTTCACGTTTATAAAATTAGTAGGATTATCAATAAAAAAAAAATGTTTTTAAATTACACTGGCTTGGTTAAAGAACAAATTCCATTCGAATCGAAAATATAAAGCCTATAGAATATTCAATCGTTAGGTTGACTGTTTATTTCCCTAATCCAATTTTAAAAAAATAGTTTTTCGGTTAAAAAAAGTTGAGCGTCATTTCCCGAAGTCTTTATATTTTGTTTACATTGCATTTGTTGCTGTGTAGGAAACTTTTAATGCAAAATATAATTGTATTTCCTTTGTGTGTTCAAAAAGTGCGTATGGTACTCGTGAGCAACATGTTCATTATACACTTGGCTGATTTACAACCTGCAACCCTCAGCCTCGTGTATAATGAACAACTTTGCATTGCACACTTGTATCATAATATACTATTGTAAAAATCTACCACCTGCGAGCTATTCTGGCCTGCGCTCCAAAACCGCTGAAGTTACACATATGTAATGTATGATGGAAATATTTATCGAAATAGTCCTAAAAATGGTTACGTTTTGATTAAGGTTTCCACGCGAAGTCGCGGGCGGCCATTAATTAAGGATAAACATATTCGGCAGATAACGAATGCACAATATTGCAATTAAATTGATAATAAACTTATTAATTAGAAACTAAAAAATGATAAACTTTTTTTATCAAAAAGTCTTTGCATCGGCCGGGAATCGAACCCGGGCCGCCCGCGTGGCAGGCGAGCATTCTACCACTGAACCACCGATGCTTATGCTATAATAATGAAATAAGACATCTCTTTAAGCCTGCTTGTATGGTCAGAGTAAAAGTTAATATATTTACAACCTTAATGTAAGGTCAATAAGACATAGTAACAAAGTTGAACTGTATTTAGTAAAATTAGAAAGGTTACGTCGGAGATGATAACGGTTCAGTCTGATAGGTTGTTTTAATACATTCGTTAATGACCTTCGACTCGAAGCGTCAATTTTTAGATAGGTATGCTCTAACCACAGATCGGGTGATCTGTGGCTCTAACTAACCTATGGGCAATGTCGATTTTTAAATAGTTGATTTTATTCCCTGAGATTTAGCAAAGGTCTTTCATATTTTTGTAAAATAAAGATTTCACCTATGACCAGTAAGTTCCTAAATGTCAAACACATCGTTTTGCTTTTCAATTAAAATTTACTTAGGAATCTATATCATCTTCACAAACTATTTGTGTTACAAGACTACAAGCACTTTGTTCCTGTGAAAATCATATAATAATTGTTGGTTTTAAGTCTATCTAATTAATTGCAATTACTTTAATTTTACTAAATATATAAAAATATTGGAATCTTGCAAAAAATGCTCTGAATCATTAATATGTCTATCTCACTGTAGATAGAGAGACTAGAGTTGCAGACAATTATAAACATTGTTTTTCCTAGTTTCGTAGTCACGTTTCTACTTTTCTGCTGACGCTACGTGCCTGAGTAATAATGTTGAACCAGCTGGTTCGTTAGTCGAAACTTTGTTTCAGGCTTTATAATATTTTCAGCGGACAATAAACGAGGCACTAATTCGCCTTTTTGTTATGGAAATATTTACTTACCTGCATATTTTACGTTTTGAATATATAATCTAGCAATCAGTTGTTTATTATAAGTTGGTAGGTATAGAAGGAGAGAGGAAATGTCTATGTAAATCTACTGAAATGTTTAAAGAACATAATGTTTCTTATTAAATTAAGATGTATTCTTGTTGCTGGTCTTAAATAATAAATAGATCAGCAAGTATATCCAACAATCCATACTTTGAACACTAGATTTCTTCTTGTATATTTATGACACCACCACTGTCACAATTGTTTACAATCCCATTTTCTACTATCCACTACACATTATTCTGCATCGTACAATAAATTAATAATTAATAAATCTCCAGACTAACACACCAAACTGTGTGACCCTAAACTAAGCAGAGCTTGTACTATAGGTACCACACAATGGACTAGGGGAGAACCTAGTTACACCCAGACACAAGCCAATTCCGAAAAACCATTTCGACGAAATTGGCTCAACCCGGGGATCGAACCCGGAACCATCCGCTTAGCAGTCCGGTATATATGTTACGGCTAATACCCGAAGTGCGGCTACACCTAGTTTTAGCCGGTTAGAACATCAATAGGTTAGGTTAGTTAGGTTACTTTTTTGATACCACCCAGAAAAAGGAGTCCCGCGTAGCGGGACTCCGTCGACTCATGATTGAAGCCAGTTTTTATACATATACATAGGATTAATTTTTTTTTTATAGTTTTCCATATAATAAACACTTCTAACCGGCTAAAACTAGGTGTAGCCGCACTTCGGGTATTAGCCGTAACATATACACCACTGCACCACAGAGGTCGTCTAATAATGACTAGGTTTCCGTTTCTCTAATCCCTCTAACTAGTCGATTGCACGTTTTCCTTTAATGTGGGGTTACCTTTAATTCCTGGATTATGTTGTTCGAGCTTTGATAAGTAAAAAGCAGCTGAATGGGTCACGTACGTATTATGTAGCTGTATGTGCGTGTATCAGAGCGATAGATGGCAGAAACGTGTGCTTGGTATTAGGCAGGTATTACCTATGAGGATTGGGAATACAATTAGAAAAGGATGTAGCGACGTTCTCTGTTTTGTTTTCAAGCTCACTAGCTTGTATCTTCGTTTCCCTAATTTCCGAGTGGGTTCCTCCATAACCTACAGATTTTAATAAGTAACTAATTTAAAAAATAATTGAAGAAGTTTTAATCATTCGTTTAATAATTGACGTTTTACACTCTAGGATAACACTTCCTACATTAAGAAAAAAATTACCGTAAAACTCGTCTGTTTATATCTAAAATCTTTTGCAGCGTTGGAATCAGTTGTAAAAAGGCAATTGATGGGAAGTTTTTTTTTTAATTTAGTTAATAGTCCAATCATGAATGCAAACCTTAAATACCGAAATATCTTCACTAGCTTATAATTGGGTAAAACAAGAATGTGTTAGTCTGGAGAATTATTTAAGAAATACTTGTCCTAGGTAAAATATTTATTTTAGTTAATAGGCTTTTTTACTTTTGACTGTATGTTGAACACATATTTAACTTTACGTCTGTCTTTTCACCCATATATCTTCCTGTATACCAAAATCTATTGTGCAACTTCTTGCAACAACATAACAGAACCTTGTTTCGCCGCGGAAGTAAATGTTTACAAAGTTGAACATTTTAAACCAACTTTAAACTGTAGTTTAAAAAATATTAACAGCCCCGGTTTCTCCACGTTAAAGTTGAACTAAGTTTTAACAACATCCGTGCATCTCTGGTTAACTTAATTTGCACGAAAAGTAATAAATTCTACAGCTTTTTATTTGACTGCAAGGAAAAAGGTATTTTTTTTATATTGCATAAAAATGGAATTATCGGATTGATATTTTTGCTAATCGTGGTTGGTATAGGAACAAACACATGTGAGTTATTCAAGTTTCCATCTGTGATATTTAAAATAAAATAATATGTCAGACCTGTTATATGGTTTTTGGTTCAAAAAAAAGACAAAACTTCACCCTGTATGTAAAATCCCACCCATGTTAAATACTTACCTTTTCTGTAGTAGGTTAAATAGTAATGGGTAAAAATGAACCATTTGCATCGGCCGGGAATCGAACCCGGGCCGCCCGCGTGGCAGGCGAGCATTCTACCACTGAACCACCGATGCTTATTTCACTTATATAAAATAAATTATAACATCTGCTTAACAAAACTAAGATCAGTGAATCTTCGAAATCTGCACGTTCACTTACAAAATATCAAAACAGTTGCAAATTTAAACCTTATATTTTAGCAGTTAAGGATCAAATTGCTATTATCAACACTTTACTTTTACGTGCCCTCAGTATATGCCCCCAATCATTGAAATGGTTTCAAACACGTTTCAAAGCACTTATTCAGTCCATTTACTTGTTATCTAAGGGGGTGGTGTAAAAAAAATGGACCAACAAATCTCCCGGCAATATCCAGAACCATAATATAAAAGATTGTATATTATGGTTCTGGATATTGCCGAGTTGAGTTCAAAACTATTTTATAGAATGCGGTCCTCACATTTTGCACACTCATCTCCAAACATCGCCCGCTCTAGTAAATTTCGTTTCGTTTTATTTAAGTACAAGACTTCATTATTTATTAATATCAAAGTTACTATAATAAAACTAATGCTTCCCATTATTATTCTTACCATCAATTCTTTTTACAAAACCTACTAATATTATAAACGTGAAAGTTTGTGAGTATAGATGTATGTATGGATGTTTGTTACTCTTCCACGTAAAAACTACTGGATGGATTTGGATGAAACTTTGCAGTAATAACGGTTATACATCAGAATAACATATAGGGTACTTTTTACCGCGGGAAAACTTCTAATTCCCACGGGAAACCGACTTCCACGCGAACGGAGTCGCGGGCGGCCACTAGTATTTTATATTCTGTTAAATAAGTAAATAGGCATGATGACAGATTTTGAAAAACTGTTGTATCATATTCAGAAATATATACTTATTGTAAAGAATATCATATTTCTGGAAAAAAAGCATGATTTATATGAAAAAAATAAATTTAAAATTTTATGTTTAAGAATTCCCACCAAAACGCTCCTAAGTGTCATGGCGTCGATTGTGATGTCACGTTAGAGTAAACACAGTGCAAACACAAACGTTCTTCTAAATTCCAAGTTCCATGAGTTACGTTTTTAAACCAAAACGCTCAAGAAATAAAACGGAACTCTGAAAACAGGTAGATCGTAAATAAAATCCGAAAAACATACGAGATGTAAAAGAAAACATAGGTTAGGATCACTTGTTTACTCTAACGTGACGTCATTTGGCGTTCAGAATATCATGGCGGACTGTCGTATTTTGTAGATTTATTTTTATTTTTTTTTAATTAATCTCGCATTAATTATAATAATAACTTATTGTTTTTTAATATTTTATTTACATTTCATTAGATGGTAGCATAATTTTTGTGTATTTTATTCACAGTCATCATGCCCATATCATAATGCAATCTTGCTAGGTACCATGAAGTAAAACTCGAGTTACGTTCTCTACAAAGGTATGGCGGGGCGCGGGCGTGCATTCTGTGTTCTATCCTAAACAGGATTTATTCTTCAACCCGACCTGGAAAATTGGAAATGAGATTTGCAGTAAAGTTCTCGAGATTCGGAAGGAAATTGTACTTGTAGGAGGTTTTAATTTTAGAATGTTTTTTTTTTTGCGTGTTACGATGTTGGGGTTTAAGTACTTATTTTGTTTAAATATGCATAGTTATCATGCGTGTATTTTTTATAATTAGATACTCTTTTGATTTGTGAAACAAGGATTACCTATTTATTGTATAGCATTGGTGTAGAATGAGAACGATTGATAGGAATTTTATTTGCGAAACAAACAGTTTTCGGATTCACTCTTTAGTGAGACTAGTGACCTTAGGTATATTTCATCATCATTATGACCATTATCATTACATAGTATAAATCCAAGTCGCTAATTGTGTCTGTTTGTATGTTTGTCCGCAAACTACTCCTTAACCACTTAACGGATTACAAGGCAGCTTTCGCCATCTGAAAGGTATTTTTTTCATTTAAATTTTTAAACATAGAACATCCAGAAAAAGTTATTTTTAGTTAGCCAAACCTCAACGTATCGTGAACTAGACGCGCAAAATTACACAATTGCGAAGCGTGGGCGGGTTGCTATTTCTAAAGTATAAATATGATAAAATTAACTTTAATCCAAGAGATGTTGACGACATAGAATTTAAGCCTTCTTTTAACTTTTATTTCGAACAAGTCTGGCTATGCGCTGAAGGCAAATGGAGGCTTCTATGTGGGGCATCTTTCTTCCTAGACTTATAGACCGCCTGTCCGTTGCTAGACTGTGAAGCGGAGAAACGAATGATAACTATTATCTTCCAACTGGTGAAGCACAGGCATGTACTTATCATTACATAGTATAAATCCAAGTCGCTAATTCTGTCTGTTTTTATGTTTGGCCGCTAACTCCTCCTAAACCAGTTGAGGGATTTTAATGCGGTTTTCACCGTCCTTTAGGATTTTTTTTCATTTAAATTTGTAAATAAAGAAGTTTTTGTAAGTTAGCCAAAAATCAATGTTTCGTGAGCAAGTCGGCCAAAATTTCACCATTGCGAAGCGTGGGCGGGTCGCTAGTTAGATACCTATAAAACAAAAGTTATCGGTAACGGGATATTCCTAGCATTCGATGGACATCACTGGTCGGCGTCATTGCCGGTTGACGCGGATTTGGATTGATTCTAATGGCGGCTCCATGTTGTATTTCCTACTTATTCACATTTTATTAAAGATATGTTTAATCTAAAGTCCATTAAATATTGTTTGCTTATTCTATGTACGTTCATCCTGTATACCTATACGTAAGGCGGGAATAAAAAATGTCTTATTTACTGGGTGACGTTCGTTATATTTACGAATATTTAACAAACAATTAGGCATTTTCATATTTCCCTGATAAACAAAACACCAATTAATTACTTGAATTTTACGTAAGAGCTTCTGAAAATGTTGTAGGAATAAATCTCCAGAAATTCTCCTCTCCTGAAAAAGACCTTTCTGCCTCTATCAATCATTTTCTTTCATTGTTTCTTACTTATTACTTTATTCTTATGATCGTGTGTTGCTGATTAGTAACTGCTATACCTAATATGTATCCCATCATTACATAATATAAAGTAAAGTCGCTTTTCAAGTCTGTTTGTCCTCTAACTTAAACCAAGTATCGGATTTAAATGTGGTTTCCGCCATATTTAAGGTATTAAGGAACACCCAGAAGGAAAGTTGATTTCCTCTTAGTAAAAAAATCTATATCTTGCCAACTAATTGGCCAAATTCTACTCATATTATAAACGTGAAAGTTTGTGAGTATGGATGTATGGATGTTTGTTACTCTTTTACGTAAAAAGTACTGGATGGATTTTGATGAAACTTTAAAATAATATAGGTTATACATCAGAATAACATATAGGGTACTTTTTGCCGCGGGAAAACTTTGCATTCCCACGGGAAACCGACTTCCACGCGAACGGAGTCGCGGGCGGCCACTAATTTGACATAATTGCAAAGCGTGGGCTACTTGGTAACATATTTTCATATAAATTTTCTTAGGGAGTTAAAGCAATCATAAACAACGTTAAGGCTGTTGTTATGTACTAGGTATCTTATTTTGTTGAAAATAGGTTTTCATTAAGCGTGTCTTTACTTAAAGGGTAAATACCCTTTAAGTTCTTACTGAGTATAATCCAAAAAATATTCCAAATCTCTTTTCTGGTCTTAAGCAACATTTAGTATTTTTTCTAATATTTGTAAAAATATTGCATCGGCCGGGAATCGAACCCGGGCCGCCCGCGTGGCAGGCGAGCATTCTACCACTGAACCACCGATGCTAATATTTAAATCAAATATTACAGCTAGAAATTCACTTCAAAAATATTTTAACCACAACAATAATCCTTATTTTCATCTCAATAAGGTTGAATTTTACTAGCGCAAAAGTCAGCTATTTAAACGTGACTTTCACTATGATCTCAAAAACATTGCAATCTACGAGTATGCAATAAAATAAATAAACTATAGAATAGTTGTGCAAAGTTCTCTAGACAGAAGTTTCTTCCTATATATTTTTGGAGTGATCGAAATTGCCAGTAAAATCACGTGTAATAAATATCCTGGAACCAAAAAAACAATTTCTGCCATTCCTAAGCATTTCACGTTTACCATACTTAGTTAGGAATAATTTTATAGCGAAATATTTTGTACACTTGTCTACAGCTTCACAATAGTGTTAAGAAGATTCATTAGATATTTTTAGTATTCCGTACCGCAAAAGGACCCATTTAACACTTCCTTTTTTGTCCGTCTGTCCGTCTACCTCATTTTTTTGGGAGCGGAAAGAAGGTAACTTTTTGGAATTGTCAAATGTAATGCCCTATGGAATTTTGAATGGACTATGGAATTTGGAATAGTTAAGGTTTTTATAGCACAGTTAAAGAAAGCACTCTGAAAAACGTTAATTTGTTACAAAATGGGGTATCAAGAGGGGTCAAATTAAAACTGTCTAGTCTAATATGACCGTGTCATTCTTCAATTCAGTTTAAAATAAGGGAATTGCTTGAACCTCGATCTGACCTGTTCCAGAATAAGAATAGAACTGTCTGTTGGTCGCCAAAGGAAAGGAAAAAGAGTTAAGCAAACATTTAGAGTTGTAGTAGCTGTCTCTTTAGATATTACAAGATTAAAATAAAACAACAGTTCTTCACTTTTACTAAATAAGCTATATTGTCTTTCAAATTAAAACCAAAATCACAAAACAAAGCTCTCGCTTTTCCTTTCTTTTCATTTTTCTTTCTTATTTCAAAAATACATCTAGAACGTTATTCAAAAACACATAAACGGAAGTTCAATCATATCGTATTCAATTCTGTTTTTAAACTTCCGGCTTATTCTAAAGTTAAATTCAAAAGAAACACATATGAAAGCTAATAATATTTTAAAAAATAAACTCTAACAATATGTACAGGGTGTTTTTTATATTTTCCTTAAGTTTTTTTTCCACTGTTACTCTTTATGGACGGGACGATCTAAGACGATTTTGGACGATCTAATAACCTTTTGCAAATCAAACAAAATAAAACTTCTAAGTAGCAAAGAAAGAGAGGAGAGTTCAATTTTTTTGTGACCTTCTTAGCTCAGCATTAGCTCCCAAATTTTTTTTTTAGTAGTAATTCGTACCCGATAAGCAAAGACCTTGGTAAGAGATTAATTGACCAGTAGGGTAAATCTGCATTTAGGGGTTTTCGCGGGGTTATCGCGAATCCAATTGTTTTAATGTGTTAGAAAAAGATAATCATATTTTGCTTGCCGCCCCTTCGGAGATCAAGCCACTGCTAGTGCCAGTCATCAAAGTAGGTACTTAAGGTACGCATTTTTCAATATTTTGCACGTTTTTGATGTAATTTTTTGGTAATTTCAAGTTGGTGTTGCTTTGATTCCATTTCCGAATAGTAACTTTACTTTTACGAAGTGAATACTCACATATTTATCTGCTATATGGCAATGATGCAATCGGCAAAAGAAATATAAACTATTATTTTTCTGTATTTTTGTTTTTGCTCTAGCGGTTGTAAGGCGAACACTCCATGTGGTGCAATCTCGAACGAAGAAGATTTTGTATTTTTCGATTTTAGTTAAAGACTAGATAAAGGCTAGATTATGTGCTATAGGAGTAAAAAATAGGCTAACGAGTATTGTGTTCACGGAGAGTTGAGTTATAAATCTGATAATTTAGGAATTTAAAAAAATATAAATATTTATTAGTGAATTTGTAAGACAGATAAGTAAACTTTATAAAAAACAGTAAAGAAGCTGTTATTAAAATTCCATTGTTTTATTCAAGTTTTCCCTTAGGTGTTCGTATTTCCCCCACTTTCCCTTAACTGTCCAATAGATTTCAATATCCAAAATATAAAACTAGTAAATCGCTTCGCATACGTCAACTTTTCTTAACTTCATTTGGCGCCTAATAGTCTAAGATCCGAACCTAAATCGACCTTCACCGGGGCTCAAGGCTCAAATCTTGCTTTTTGTTAATTTAATTTTTTTATATTAAATTTTCGATTAAACTTTTTTTAATTTTTAGCATAAATTAGCACATATGTAAGCCGGTTTTGAGTTTGAGTAACAAACATCTAAACATACAAATTTTTACATTATTATGTTAGTGGGACTACTGTTCTGTAAATTAGTGTTAACATCGTAATCAAAGTACAGTGAAAGTCACGTATTGCGATGTGTTTGCGTAGGTCAAATAAAATGTATACCTACTACGTTGTGAATAAGGTATAATTTAGAATTTTAATAAATTTCTAAAACAGATGTTAGGATGATATTGTAGGATTAAATATAAGCATCGGTGGTTCAGTGGTAGAATGCTCGCCTGCCACGCGGGCGGCCCGGGTTCGATTCCCGGCCGATGCAAGAAACTTTTTATCTCAGAACTTAATCGAACTATACATTTTTTTACGGGCATTCTCAGTTTCCTACTTTGTTAAAATTTCTTCTATTGACGCTTGCTTCTATTTGCTTTTCTCTTTTGCTTACTTTCAGCCATCCCGCTCTTATTTGCTTACATCCACTCTTCCCTTTATGTATTTAACACTCTTCTATTTACTTATTTACATGTACCTTTCTCTAAATTAGGTATTCCTAATGTTTTCTTATTAATTCATGCATCAAAGATAACCAAGACACTAAAACGCCTTTATTTTACATCTAAATAATTAGATTTAAACTAATAGATACCTACACTATATTACCTACCCAAAAAAGTTTCCAACACTAATATTAGAAGTAAAGTTATGATCTCCACATTTCTAATTAACGCACACATTTCTTTATCCTAACTTGTACCTTCCCTTGTATATTCACAAATGCTCACCCTCAATTTATTAGGTTGTCAAAAAAAACCGACTATTTGTGATAATTGCTGAAAAGATAATATTTCTACATGGGCAAGAAAATCACAGGCGACAAGGCCTTAAAAACATAAGTCCACTGTAGACAACACGAGTGCATCTTACTGGAGGAGCATAAATATGCATTTCTATTCTAATCAAGCATATTAGGGTGGGTTGATGGGTAGTTGGCGGCCGTGTGTGAAGTTTTATTACGAAAGGCCAATCTCAATAACTAACCAGTGATGCCTTGCTAAATCATTACATCATCATCATTACATAGTAGAAATCCAAGTCGCTAATTCTGTCTGTTTGTATGTTTGTCCGCTAGCTCTTCTTAAACTACGGAACGTATGAATGCGGTTTCGCCATATTTCAGGGAATTTATTAATTTAAATTTGTAAATAAAGAACATTTAGCAAAAGTTTTATTTAACTAGTTAGCCAAAATTCGATGTTTTGTGAACAAGTCGGCCAAAATTACACCATTGCAAAGCGTGGGCGGGTCACTAGTCTAATAGTAAACTGAGCCCTGTTGGCTTCTCAAGCAACTATAGCTGTATAACGGGTTTAAAAAAAGACCGCTTCCGAAAACTGAAACCATCTATTTATTTATTTATTCATTTAGACCTAAATAAATAGTAACTAAATTCATTAACAGAAGACCCAAAAACTCGGTTTAAAAAACATAAGGTATTGAAAAGTGACATTCGTCGCTTGGGTGCATCTTTAATTAGCTGATGGCTCAAGAGCAACGGTTCACTCTGCAAATAAAACTAAAAAACTATTTAATTTGAAATAATCATGAAATTTGATGGTTTAAATACAATTTGATACAATTTTGTAAAAAAATAAATAAAAGAATTATCATTTTTTTTCTTAACGTAACGAGTACCCTTCCACCAATGCCTAGTTTTTACTTTCATGCTTTTTACACCCTGTATATATGGCCTTAAGTTGAATAAAAGGATATTTGCATCGGCCGGGAATCGAACCCGGGCCGCCCGCGTGGCAGGCGAGCATTCTACCACTGAACCACCGATGCTTATATTCATATATACAATATCATCTTTACATTTGTTTTATAAATTAAAATATTTCTAAAATTATACCTTATTTACAATGAGGTAAATATGTTTTTTATTTGACCTGCGCAAACGCATCTTACGTACGTGACTTTCACTGAACCTAGTTTACGGTGACGACACCAAATTACCGAATTGGTAGCTATAAGTCTAAGTTTTTATAATTGAATTTAACATTAAGTCATTTTTTATTTTCATTATCCTTACTTCTAAAGTTAAAAAAACAAATGGTTCATCATACAGTATTAAGACTATTTATATATCCGGCTCGAAGGACCAAGTTTGGGAAATTTTGGTTTAAAAAGATATTTAGTCGAGAAACTTTGCTCGCAGTTCCTTGTAACCAAAGTTTAATAGGTTTAAGTTGTGCATCAGATAAAGGAAAACGGGTTAATTAAGTTTTAGAACTTCTTACTTAAAATTATGCAAAGGTTACGCTGTCAAAATATCTTCTATCAGATAAAAACACACTTGCCGTGAAATTCTTCAACAGGGATTTTAATTAAATGTTTTGATTAAAAAAAAACCAAGACATGTCGATTACATTTTATGACCTCTTTCTGATCTTTCAATGTACAAACAGTCATATTATGGATATTTTTAAAACTCCCTCAAGAAAGGCCTCTTATTTTACCCCTGTGGAGGTGATAAAAGTTTGTATGGATAATTTACGCAGATGGGCAAAGTTCTGAGCCTAACTTAGGTACATTATAAAGTCCTCAACCATCATTGGCCAGTTAACTGAGTTACATTTCAGCACTGAAGTTTTCGACTAATTGATTTCCAATTTACTGACTAATAGAGCCTTTATCTAGTTGACATAGCACCCACAAAAATGCAAATATTTTATCCCAAAATTTCCTAAGTAAGTTGTAGGACTATACTTAAACAAAAAAGTATAATAAAAAAATATAATAAGGCGAGATAGATTTTATAGCCCTTTTTAAGCCCTTCATCAGTTTTTATTATTTGGAAACAAAAGCTTACCTGAGAAAATGTTGATTTCTATACAACATAGGTATTTGATTGGCATTAATTAGGTCATACAGATTTTAAATTTCATATACTTACCGAAACGTTTGGATCATCCAAATTTTAGACATTCAACCATGTCGTTACAACTAATAGGAAAATGAACAAAAAGGAAGTGTAATAACGGAAGGTAGACAAAAGGCGGTATTTAGTTATTTATCTGCCAGCGAAGGTGTTGGGACGTAGGATCCATTAATCTTCATTGCATCCCTGTCACAATGTGACATGACGTCACAGTTCTCGTGAAGGAAAAGGGCGTTTGTATTGAGAGTATCTTTACCTTGTTGAGGGATAGTACACATTTGGTAATCCTACTAGTTAATATTATAATCGTGAAAGTTTGAGAGTATGGATGGATGTATGGATGTTTGTTACTCTTTCATGTAAAAACTAGCGGACGGATTTGGATGAAACTTTACAGTAATATAGGTTATACATTAGAATATCACATAGGGTACTTTTTACCGCGGGAAAACTTCTCATTCCCACGGGAAACCGACTTCCACGCAAACGTAGTCGCGGGCGGCTACCAGTATTACCATGGTTAGCTTCTGTGTAAACAATTGTGTCCGACCTAAGGTTCGAAAAAAAAGTATTTCCAAAACACTCAACTCAGATACCTAAGCATTATTTTGTAAAATTCGTCATAAGTTTATGTTCATTAAAACTGTCTTTTAAAATTATTACTGTTCTGTTTGTTGTAAGTATTTAATTTGTTAACAAAGGTCATCATCACGTAATTACGTTTCATAGTCTTCAAATCAATTAAAAACATTAAATAATGCCTACTCATGAGACGATTATTTAGAAGAAGAAGACATACAAGTAATGGTACATAGAAGTCTTCTTCTTATATACGTAGAGATATAAGTCCTCAGTGCAAGACACATAGTATGTACGTATTACGTAAAGTGTTTTGAAATGTTTTCACCATGGTTTATATATTTTTCGAATATGTTTGGTATTATTTATAATATTTAAAATTTCAGTTTTTCATAAACAAGTAATCCAAAATTTCGGGCTCCTACATAACACCAAACATCTATTTATAGTTAAAATTCGCAATGAAATTGGTTAAATAAAATAACAATCAACAATCAACTCAATTATCATAATTTACGGATGAGTTTTGTCTCTCTATGCTTTTAAATTGATACTTATTTACGTGTCTAAGATTTAAATTAAAATAACGTTGGTATTATTAAAAAGTGAACGTGATTATTTGATGATTCTTTCTTTGAAATACTATGTGAATCTTTATGTTATATCTTTTTTTTATTAAAAGATTGTAAGCATCGGTGGTTCAGTGGTAGAATGCTCGCCTGCCACGCGGGCGGCCCGGGTTCGATTCCCGGCCGATGCAAAAAGTTTTTTATGCTGTGTTTTTATGTAAAGAAAATTTCAAGGATAATTTCACTACGGAGTTTTCTCTCATACACATCTAAGAAGTTCGTTAGATATTTGCAAAGGATACTTGTCATCAACCAATGTTCGAAAATTTAACCTTTTTCAAAGAAATTACGTCATTGAGTTAAAAAGAAATTAATAACCCTATTGAACAAAAAATAATTAAAGACCAAAGTAAATTCATCGATGTTTCAATATGAAACTTTCCGCCCGAAAATGATCGAACAAAAATGTCGATTCCTCAAAATTAACGTCATCCATAACCAAAGAACTCGGGTGATTCTTCTTAATTACGGCTTTTCCGAAACTTAACTTTGACGAGGCCATTAATAAAGATAATCCAAGGCTTATATCGGATAAGTATTGTAAAAGATAAAACGATTTTATACTGTGGGATAGCTGGTTTTATACAATGGCTTAATTCTGTGCTTTTAACGGTTTAAAAATATATATTTTTAGAAATCTTGTCAAATAAAAACCTGTTAATGCTTCTAGGTAACTAAAGTCCTACTGTTGTAGATCTTCAGATTAATCTAGGTGTTTTGTAAATAACTAGTTTTCAGCCCTGAGGTTAAATTTAACCTGCAGCTAAACTATATCCTAGGAGAATGCCTAAAAATCCCTTCCTAGTGCACACTTCCTACTAATATTATAAATGTGAACGTTTCTGAGGATGTATGTTTGTTACTCTTTCCCGTAAAAATTACAGGACGGATTTGATGGAACTTTGCAGTAATATTGTTTACTAGTAGTTCCTGAGATTAGCGCGTTCAAACAAACAAAGAAACAAACTCTTCAGCTTTATAATATTAGTATAGATACATCAGAATAACACTTTACTTTTTACCGCGGGAAAACATCTCAAACCGGGAAACCGACTTCCACGCGAACTGAGTCGCGGGCGGCCACTAGTTACCAATAAAAGAAGTCTAATGTATCATGAGCTAGGCATATCCATTCCTTTGTACACAAAAATATTATAAATTTACCTATAAATCCAAGTTTTCTTATTCCGCTGAACGATTCCAATCGGTCCAATACACCTGCCAGCTATTGGCTGCATTCTTATTATAAAATACCTTCAATTCAAAGGTTTGTAGCCTCTCAGCGAACTAGACGATTTGAATACCAATTATTGGCAATGCTGTAGCTGAATGCATTGAAACGATCGAAGAGCATTTTTGCATAACCATTTTGTATGCACTTCAATATATTTTCGATGGGTGATTTAAATTTATATTTATGGTATTGTCTGGTGCGTTGGCTGGTCTTATTTTGGAGAATCGATCATTGAATCTACTTAAAAATACCGAAGACGTTATAACAAATGGCCACTTGGAAAACACAAAATGTGAACTTGTTCAAGTACCGACTTTCAATTCGTAGGTGTATTGCCTGATTGCTCAATTCATTCAAGGTTTCATTTCTGGAATAATGTCTTAGTTAAAAGTTAAATGTTCAGTTAAATATCCATTCCTCTTTTATACGTGATAAAGAAACCTAATCATATTTGTAACATCCAGTTCAATAGGTAACTAGATCATTGACCTTATTTTCTCGTAATTTCTATGTTTAATGCTAAGTCATCATGTTAACTATAATTTGTGTCTACTCAGTAGTATGTGATTACTGGCCTAATATTACGATATAGTAACAACATAGCCATTTAAACTATTTTAGTTATTCAAATTTTTAAGATATTGCGGTACTAGCTTTCCACCCTGTGGTTTCATCCGCAGTTAAATGTTTCGTTTTCCCGAGGGAATATCCAAGGTAAAAAGCACTCCATCTCAATCCATATACCAAGTTTTAAACAAAGATGTTTTGTCGTTTTTTTTCTAAGAGTAACAAAATATTTATATTCTTACGAAAAAAATTATACATTTCTAACCTTCCTTACCTCCTTCTTCTAGTTGAAAATGTCTTTCCAACTTTTGGCTTTACAATATAACAAGGGCAATGTCCCTTTTGTTCCGAACCAAAAGCTACTAATTAGCTCCGAATATTTAAGCAGACCGCTAATAATTTATTCATTTTTTCAACTCCTTTACCTGTTCAGTATTACTAAGTTTCAATATACTTAGGGAAGAAGTTTCCAGAATAAGCTATTGAAATGGATCTTATAATATTTCTTAGAAGTTTTAAAACAATAGCTGATATAAAATATTACGTAACCTTCTTAATGAACTTAAAGTAAAGTACTTATAAATTTAAGAGTATTCCAATAGGTAATAAAACTTCGGTTGTTCAAAAGACCTTTAAAATTAAGGAGATAATAATTATTAATAGGTTACAATTTTTTTATATAAACGGGCGGTGTTTTATGATTAGGTGCTTATATTGAAGTATCTATAATTACGGAAAGAGGATCTTTAATTATTTATTGTATGGTTAGTACTTATTAAGGCTTCAAAAGTGTTATGTATTTACTACAGAAGGTGTTAGTGTACTTTATATGACAAAACTTTTGTTTAGTTTAAAAAGTTTAATGTAATATATGATAAAAGTCCCGTTAAAATATACTTTTGTTTTATATGCCTATTTGTATTTGTTCTTGAATATTTTTTTTATTCGTCCAAATTATTTGTCCAATGAAATACAAATAATATTAAAGATAAAATTGCCTATTGATAATGAGGCCTCTGTTTAAAATATGAGAAATACAAAAATGAACAGAACAAAACGTACAGGATCAACTAAGGCAAAACCTAAGTATAATAAGAAATAGATACGCCCCGAGCAGACCCACCATTAACTTAAAAAGTCTTTAAAAGCAAAAATAATTTTACAGAATAGAGCTCGCGAACCACAACAAATCGTTGTAAATAAAATCTTCGACGCTTTTACCGAAGTTTCCAAAACTAATAAGCGAGGTAAGCCAGGAATATAAGTTTACGTCGATGAAAATTTTTCTCGGTTTATCGAAATTTTCTTCAGAGCCCGCCCCGGAAGAAGACAAAGGGTTTCCTGTATCGGAAAATCTGATGAAAACTTTAATTAAAAACTGGCATTCGTATAAAAGGTTGGGACATCTCTAAAATATTTTTGGGATCGCTTCAGGCTTAATATATAGGTAGGTACCTATTTCTTATATCAAGTCTATAGCGGTCACTATTACTTCTAATTTTGTACGGATAGTTTACAAAATGACCAAAATTAGCATATGAAAGCAATATCCAAACAAAAGACTAAAGTTCTCTGGGTAATGAAATAAATGTTCAAGAGCAGACAATAAAGATAGCATGCGAGCGTAACTAACTTCGCGTGTTTCCCCGTGAAGGTAGGAACGGTCTGAATGCAGCAACGAAGAGTTCTTCATACAAAGCATAAACTTTGGTAACTCATTTTGGTAATACCTATGTTCTCTTATATGGTTTAGTTAAAAGAATTTTAGGTTTCAAAATGTAGTTGGTTAAAAATTTTCGTGGTAATAAATTCTTTTGAGTGAAATATATTTTTATTTCTTTACAAAATGCTTGCTTTAGCCACGCCACTCTTTCGTTGAAGAATTTTAATTAATTTAGTGAAAAGTTGGATCGCAGGTGTTAGAAAAGTTCCTGATTGAATTTTGTAAGCAATTTTCGAAGAATGTTTTACGGAAAATCCTGTCAAGACATTCTTGAGTGAATTGTCATTGACGTATTCTGAAAAAATATTATGATTATGAGTGTATAATGGAAAAGGAGTTTATTTGATAGGAAAGAATATTAAGAAGTAAATTTTAACTCTTTTATTAGACTGTTCAAACTGACATACAAGGGTAAACGTAATTTAATAAAAATACGTAGAAATATGTAAAGATTTTTCAGCCTAGAAGTCTAGTTAGGTACTAATAAAGTTCATTTGAGAAATACTTAACAAAAAAATTGGTCCTTCAATATTGCAACGTAAAGTACGAGTACCTAGGTCAGAAAAACTTGGAGGTATTGTTCGTCGGCAGGGACGGCCGCATGAGGCGGCGGCCGGTGGAGTCGGGTGTTCCGCAGGGGTCGGTCCTAGGACCACTCCTGTGGAACATCGGGTACGACTGGCTCCTCCGGGGCGTCCTCCCCGATGGCGTGGGTGTCATCTGCTATGCGGATGACACCCTCGTCACGGCGCGGGGGCGCAACTTTGGGGAGGCGGCCGCCCGGGCGTCGGAGGGGGGGACCCTGGTCGCCCAACGTATTGGGCGGCTGGGGCTGGACGTGGCGCTGCCCAAGACCGAGGCCCTGTACTTCCACGGGCCTCGTGGGGAGGCGCCGCCTGACGCCCACGTAGAGGTGGCGGGGCGGCAAATTGTGGTGCAGGCCCAGATGAAGTATCTGGGCCTGATCCTGACGGGCCGGTGGAAGTTCGCGGAACACTTCCGCCGGCTCGCCCCGCGCCTCCTCAAGGCGGCGAGGGGCCTTAGTTGGCTCCTGCCCAACATCGGGGGGCCGGCTGCCGCATGCCGGCGATTATATGCCGGTGTGCTACGCAGCATGGCCCTGTACGGGGCGCCCATATGGGCGGATGACTTGGGGGTGGCCAACCGTACCCTCCTCCGTAAGCCACAACGCGCCATCGCTCAGCGAGTGGCGCGGGCTTACGGTACGGTTGCCCACGGCGCGGCCTGTGCCTTGGCGGGCACTCCGCCATGGTACTGGGAGGCCGAGGTGTTGTCCGCCGTCTACCACTGGACGGCGGATAAGCGGGCGCAGGGGGAGCGCCCCGCACCAGAGGAGAGGGTCGCCGTCTGGCGGGGGGCCCGCGAGGACATGCTCCGCCGGTGGACGGCGGAGATGGCCAACGCGGAGTTCGGACGGTGGACCCTGGACGCCGTCGGTCCAGTCATTGAGGGCTGGATCGAGATGGGGCATGGGTTCCTCACCTACCGGTTGACGCAGGTTTTGTCCGGGCATGGTAGCTTCGGGCATTTCCTGTGTCGCATACGGAGGGAGGAATCCACGGCGTGCCACCACTGTGGCGCGCCGGACGACACGGCGCGGCACACCCTGGCCGAATGTCCGGCTTGGGATGTGCAGCGCCGTCGCCTCCAGGCGTCCGCTGGCCCGGACCTCTCGCTGCCCGGCTTGGTGTACGCCATGCTGGGCTCCGGGGCGGTCTGGGTCGCGGTGGCCTCCTTCTGCGAGGACGTCATGTCGCAGAAGGAGGCTGCGGAGCGGGCGCGTGAGAACGATCCTCTCGCGCCCCCGCACCGCAGACGTCGAAGGGGCCGGACGAGGCGCGATCGCGACCAAGTCCAGCCTGGTGGTGGCCAGTGGGCGGGTGATGTGGGGACACACCTGCCCGCATTGCACGGACCACCACCATCGACGGGTGGGAACGACCGGGCGCTCCCGGTCGCTCCCACAGGCCCCCCTTCACCGCGGGGGGGTCCGAACGGGCCCGTCGTGCAGTAGACGGGCCATCGCTGGTGGAGTTGTGGTGTAGGGCTTACGGCCGGTCCCATGACTCCACCTCAAAGGCGAAGACGGAGCGCCGCGGGGTTTTAGTGGGTAGTCCCCTGGGCGACCTGTCAGTTGCTCAGGTGGGAGTCCCACACACGCCCCCCGCCACCCCGGTGGGGGGTACGGTGCGTAAACGCATTTCCCCGCGAAAACAAAAAAAAAACAAAAAAAAAAAAAAGGTCAGAAAAACTTGCAATATTATTTTACGTATCATAACTACTTATATAAATTTTTTCATTCATACCTCCTTATCTTTTCTAATAAATCCATTATTACGGTTAATAAATTACCTCAGTATGCGAAAAGTTTCAGCCTATTTCGGTGCTTAGAATTAAAATTTCAGACGTGGCTTGTAATCATTTAAATGAGATTTCCTTTTCAGTTTGGTCTTTCGTTACGTGATCAACTTTGCGCTGAGTTCCTGACGGAATACTAATAGCAAATAGGCCATTAGATAACTTTTTACGTACCTACTTAATATATGCCGTTTTAAATAAAGTTTTTCATACGATAGTTTTTTTTAGTTTAATTTTGATCTTACTAAGGCCAAATACCCTTAACAATAAAATTATTTGCAAGCTATGCACAATCAGATATAGTTATTGTTTAACCAAGTTAAGAGAACCTCGTAAACTGAAAAAATATTTTTATTCTTTGCTTGGTATTGAGCTGTAGATAGTATTATGTATTCGTTAGTTCCGCTCATCGAGCTCGTTCAGAAGGGCCGGGTCGTATGTGTACATAGAGGACAAATGGCACACATTTTATTGTTTGCTTTATCATACAATCCTACTAATATTATAAACGTGAAAATTTGTGAGTATGTATGGATGTATGGATGGATGTTTGTTCTTCTTTCAAGTAAAAACTACTGGATTTGGATGAAAATGTACAGTAATATAGGTCATCAGAATAACACATAGAGTACTTTTAACCGCGGGAAAACTTCTCATTCCCACAGGAAACCCGGTTTCCGAAACCGCCTTCTAGGCAGAGTTGTGGGCGGCCACTAGTATACCTAAATAGTAAATACTAGTAAATTATTATTTTCGAAATTAACTGCGGAGTTAAAAAAAACACTTTATTAACACACCTTAATATATTTTTTACGTTCATCTTGGTGTTATTATGTATTTTATCTTTTAGAAAATTTTCTTTTATATCCCCAATCGACATGTCTAAATAAGGAAATCTACCGTCTGCCCATTTCTTCCCTCAACTGCCTTCAGTTGTTTTTACTATTCTTTCGGGATACCCTTCGTAAATCGTCCATCATTTTCGTATACTTACTTAGGAGTAACAAAAAATGACGTGTTACACGCAACATCTACATAACTCTGTTATTTTATAGCTTTCGTAGAGTAATGTCAATCGTTTTGTTATAGTCGCATGTTTGGGTGTTGTCGTATTTTTTTGCTATGTATATTGAAATGGATAAATTAGATTTTCGTATCGGAGCTAGTTTTTACCTATTTGGGGATAGTACTTAGACCTTTTTCAAATCTTGACATGACATCGTGTATTCATATTTATATGTTTTCAAGATTTTATTTATTAGGCACACAATATTGACTCATCTTATTGATGGAGAAGTATACTTATTGCTATTTATCTTCTCTATCATCTTTTATTCGTACTTTTATTACGTTAAAGCAACCTTAAGAGCTACTATACCTACATGCAAAAGACTTGTACCTCCATATTTATCATTGCCTAAACCCCGTAAAATATGACCCAATCTCGCATACGATTGGCAGTTAGCAAAAACCTTGGGTTCACAGCAGTTGGGGTACTTTTAGACACAGCTGTTGCTACCGAAGGGTATAAATGTAACAGATTTGCCTTCCGGACTCCCAACATAGCAAAGAGTTAAACTTACTGCGTCGTGAAATTGCTGACGTATGGAAAAAAAGAAAAAACACAGCGAGCAAAAAAAACAGCTGAGCAAAGAACCTCATTTGTCACCAACTTAATAGTGATGCTATAAATCTGCCCTGTGACTGAATTATGAATATTTGCTTTTTATCTGGCAAAGTTGGGTTGTTACGAGTTTAAATGGCTTTTGTGTTAAAATAAAATTGAATATTATACTAAGAGATAAAGGAAGGTGCTCTTGTGGCTTCTTCGACTTTGCTATCACATTACTTATTTGCATTTCTAATTTACATACTAAATTTAGGCGCAGTTTTGCAGGTACTATCCTTGGCTTTAAGGCTGTTCTTTTTACTTTAGTGTCAAATAACACGCTTCAGTGGACGTGCCCACTCAAAAACCTATTCAAATAAATCGATTTCCAAACTTTATGAAGTAGAACTTATATTTAAGTTTGAACTTCTGCGACTTATAACCGTAATCAAAATCTTGTAACTGCCAAAAGGATCAAGTCAATTATTTCTATAAAAAAGTTATTGAACAATTTCCAAAAGATCAAACGAGAATAAGCAATATAATCTTACCCTTTTTCCGTTGTACCTCCGAAACAATGTGTATAAATTGAGAATTTTAAACGAAGCAATACGTCTCGGAACACGGTTGCTTTACATATGCAAGAAGACATGAAATGTATGTATAATTCATGTGTTTCCTTCATCGATATTCGGCAAATATGTGCTCTTTACTCAAAAGAGTGTGTCCTCGTACATTTTATATGTGTACAGTTATATATTTGTCTGGGTATAAAGCCACAATGGGCTCGGAGTATTTTGAGTGTGATAAAACAGATGACTGTCGTTTTTATTTGTGTACGAACATCGATGAGAAGCTACAGGCAATCGATTAGCTGGTGGAAGCGAAGTCAGGTCGTATAGGTGGCTTACTGTAAAAATAGAATGTTAGCTAGACCTAATTTTGCGCAGGTAAATTACCTAAAACTCATTTATTAAGTAATTGATATAATTGTGTAATTATAATTACTCTATCAGGGATTTCGCGCGGTAATTTTTAAAAACGTACGTAGTAACGTACCTCTTTGCCCGACGTTTCGACAGGTTTACACCTAACGTGGTCGCGGGCGGACTCTATATACTCGTAGTAAAAACAATGTGTTCAACGCGCATTAGCTTAAAACAAGTGTTAAGTGATATAAGTTTGAGATAGTAATTAAATATTTCACTATAATCAGCCAATAATTCTTATATTGTCATTTTTGCTACCTTTGAAAACCTGCCGAAAAAAGCATGGGTGACTCTATGTGACTCCGTAAAAAATACTTAATTTATTTAGATATCTTCTTAAAATTTGTGATACTTCGTTAACTTTAGCTTAAATTCAACTTAACTTCAACCTAACTTCAACTTAACTTCAACCTAACTTCAACTTAACTTCAACCTAACTTCAACCTAACTTCAACCTAACTTCAACTTAACTTCAACTTAACTTTATCTTAACTTCAACTTAACTTCAACTTTACTTCAACTAAACTTCAACCTAACTTCAACTTAATTCAACTTAACTTCAACCTAACTTCAACCTAACTTCAACCTAACTTCAACCTCACTTCAACTTAACTTCAACCTAACTTCAACCTAACTTCAACTTAACTTCAACCTAACTTCAACCTAACTTCAACTTAACTTCAACCTAACTTCAATCTAACTTCAACTTAACTTCAAGCTAACTTCAACTTAACTTCAACCTAACTTCAACCTAACTTCAACTTAACTTCAAGCTAACTTCAACTTAACTTCAACCTAACTTCAACTTAACTTCAACTTAACTTCAACCTAACTTCAACGTAACTTCAAATTAACTTTAACTTTATTTCAACTTAACCATAATTTTTTCAGTTCTTGTTTGTTAATTTCAGTATAATGATTAGGTATATTCGTAATACTTATCTGTATTATAAACTTAAAGGTGATCATAGGGTATTTAAAAAAGAACTTGATATCACCTAAGGTCATCAACCAGGTGCTTTTTTCGCTAGGTGCTCAAAGATCAAATGACAGTTAAAATGATTTAGTGTCAAATGAGTATGATAACACAGGTGAATATACTCTTAGGTGACTTTTGGACACCAATCGGCTTCAAATTAGGACCCACGTAATATATACTCAAACGGAATCTTCCGGAATTGGTTATTGGTTTATATAAATTTGATGTTCATGTGTCAAAAATAACCTATTCATCAAAATCCAAGCCATAAATAAAAGTCAAAGCATTATTAACGAGCGTAATTTATCGCCTTTTACAACCCTTCTGAAACAGAAACGGTGGTGATTTAATAAACGCTGAATAACAATAAAACACAAAATGTTATATAAACAATTACCTAAGGAATGGCGGATGTCGGCATTGCGCCGGATATCCGGGAGATACCCTCGCTTCCGGAATGGGTACTGTATTCTAAGATTTTGCCGCGTCGGTTACTAAGATATCTCGAAAGCAACAAATTTATTGTTTCTGTAAATACCGATAGAACACAACGTCTTAAGACTTAAACATTTTATTTGACGAAATAAAGTTAAGAGAAGATTTTTTTTAATTGTCAGTATGCAAAGAGTCTGTCTTTGACAGTGTGCTTAATTACAATAAAAAAATAAGCACAGAAAGTCCTTTTTAATAAAAACATTATTAAAATAAAGATACAAACACTGCAAATAATCATAAAGATAACATTCAATCAATTATAATAAATTATATGTAACACATTAATATTAAATTAAAATTATACAATGGTAGAGTTCAATTTGTAAGTGAAAAGGAAATAAGCGTAGATGTCCTCAGTTTACAAGTCTCAGAGCGTTTTTGTTAAGATTTTAGACAAAGATAAAATGTACAAGTTGTATTTTACATTGTTCGTTTATGTAATAGTAAAATACTATGTTTTAACCGTAATACTATGTGTTTAAGAACTTTACCAAGTCTAAACTTACTACTTCGTTGAATTTGTTCGTTTTGTTTTTACTTCAGAATCCTATCAAGTACCATTTCTCAATACTTTTATACATATTTATAAATTTTACGATCCACAAAGGTCGTAGGAACATTATGAATATAATGCTCGTAAATAAAACAAATGAAAGTCGCTTCACGCTCCCGGAATAGCAATAAGAGTTACAGCCATGCTTGAAATTACACCAACAACTCTTGTATATTCGTATATTCCACAATTTACTATCTATATGTTTATACACACGTTATAGGAAACACTTAAAATAAAATATTATCGCAGAAATTCTCGTAGGCATTAAAAACACAAAATGTATGAAGGAAAACAAACATACTTTTTTATTTCTCTCCCATAAAAGCACTTCATCAGATGAAAAACACCGGTTCATAACACGAACAAATTCAATTTGGCTGACGCAGCGCGTTTTAATTTTGAGATGAGATCGTTCTCTTTTATAAATTCTCTAAAAGTTAAATACACTGGAGAAAATCGCCTCGAAGATAAGATGGCGCCAAGTTTTTGTTTCGCAACAGCTTTAATACTTTTGTTTGCGGCTTTGCTTGCGTGGATATCTTTGTCGCTTCATTATTCATTTGAAGTGAAAGGCGGAATTCGAAAGAGCTTTTTAAGTTGTTTTATTTTGAGATAAACTTCTTAGTTTATTTATAAACTTGTAACTGCGATATTTTTGTGAAGTCATTTGTTGTATCAGTATTATTATTTAAAGATATGTGTAAAACGATCATGAAAATTTGTATAAATAGAATAATGGTGGTCTAAGTGCGAGCCTTGGGGGACTCCATTCAAAATGTATTTTAAGATAGTGTCACAAGCTCCCTTCCCTTCAACTTGTAGAATATAGTTAATATCATGGTTAAACTAAGAAGGGTTTGTGTTCACAGGCTTAATTGTTTGACATTTTGACAAAGTTTCACGCACAAAAGCCTCTTCGAAATTCTAAAGTTTGGCTAAATGATGAATGTGTTGTATTGTAGTTTAGTGTAGAAACTTCATCTTAGTTTTTAGTTGTTTTTGTATCTAAGCCCCGAAACCGTAACCCTTTATTTCCTCAAATTTTTCTTAAATTAAAAACTCCCTTCGAGTCACGTTCTTCCTTTTTTTTTTTTTTATTATTTTTAACATATGTCATATAAACCTATTTAATTATTACAATACAGATAAGAGCTGCTTCAATAACGATCTCATTCCAATCCTACTACACGGAACTAATTAACTTGGGTTACCTTTTCGATTTGTTAAAGATTATTAGTTCGGATTAGACGGTACCTAATTAATTTAGTTAATAAAGGAAGAAAGAAAAGAAACTATTAAATGCCTGCCTTCATACAAATTAAAAAATGAAATTTAGTCGTAACAACGTATTTTAAAGTGTTCAAATAACGAGATAAGTTAGCAGACTATTAATAACAATGTTATCCCACACAGACCATGCACAATTGCGCACGCTTATTTAACTCCATTCCACGTCTGCATTTCAAAACTTGTCTATTTTACGGTTTCCACTTCAAAACTAGAGTTGGTCTAGCCCGTAACTGCGGAGTACTATAAACCGGGTCTTTCCCCAGGATTCCGGCAAATTCCTGCGAAACTAGTATTAGGACATAAATTCTGTGACGTCATTAGCGAAGTTTGACGTTGAGGCTGTGTTTCGACGTTAAGGGGTTTCAGAGGCACTCAGAAACTGAAGGGTGACACTTTACTTACTACTTATACTCGTTGATGTGCTTTGTATGCTTTTGTTTAAAGCCTATATAAGACTATCAAGTAACACTTTACCAGAGATTAACTTTATGAAATATTTTCAAATTTCTAGGGACTATCAACTTAATACGTTAAAAGATTGATGTAGGTTCACGTTTAAAATAAAATTATAGCTACAAGAACTGCAAAAATTCTAATTTAATGATGTACACTGAAAACAACCACGTACATTCGTTGGATATGCTTGAATAAAGGGTACCAGTAACCCGTTTGGATTAACGCATTATTCTACGCCCAGCTAATTGATGACTCACGTAAATGGCTCAAACACAATATACCTACATATCCTAAAGTACAATACACCCTACAGTGCATGTTACTCTATGGTTTCTGCTGAGTCAGGATTCCGTAATTAAAGAGCAGGAACATGCAGAAAAACCTTCCATTGTGGTTCTGTTATTATGTATTCAAATTACTTTAATAATAGACCGAATACGAGTAGCATTTGTGACAGAAATCAATGATTGACCTGTATACGGATTTGGATTGGTTGGACAGAAGTTATTTAGACATTTTGGAAGTGTTACATAGTAATAACTCCAAGTTATAGATCTTAGATTTGGTTGATAGATGGTTTTATAATTGTTTGCTATAATTTACTTTAAATGAGACCAGTTTACCAAATATCAAGCTGTTTATTTCTGAATTTCTAGCTTATTGATTGTATTGCGTTATTATTTTTGCGTTATTTATTGATCGCGTTAGTACGTATGTATCTCCATGCTAAAGAAGTACTTCGGACAATTAAGAGCATGTTTCACAGTAAAAAAACTTACTTCGCATCACATACCTACCAGCCACTAAAAACTTTTCCAAACACAGAGGGTGTTCAAAAATTACAAAAACATCAAAAAGCCTTTATTATAAATTTCCCCACGCAAACACAACAGGCTTTTCACAGGCGTTTCGGTAAATAATATTTTGGTGTTTGTTTCAACAATGGGTTATTTCTGCTTGTGTTTACTTAAGTATCAATATAAAATGCTTGTTGCTGAGTTGGCAGTATCGGGTGAAACAACATTGAACGACGTTTGTTTTTCAGCGAAATATGAAGTACTGGTGGGAGGGAAAGTCTTAATAATTGATTTCAAACACGTTTGGTTTTAAATTGTTTTGGTTTATTATTGTAAAGATAGGCATACATTTATCCATACTGAATATAATTTTAAACTTTTGGGAGCAAACGAGTAAGTGGGTCAAGTTATGGTAAGTGATCACCAACGCACAAATGGTCCGAGTTCCAACTTTGATTGGTTAGTTTTTTTGTCAATAGGCTAGAAGACATCGTTAATAATATAATGCTATTTCAGTAGATAACTACGTTGTTTTGGATAAGCGAGTATAAGTCAGCTGCCACTTATTTCTGAATTAAGAATTTAAAGCTCTGCTTTACTTAAGCATAACTTAAACATTTCTATGTGCTTATTGTAAATCATATTAAAACTTTATTTTACTTCACAATCTAAATTCAGAGACCGGCAATAAGTTATAGAATTTAACTAGTTACCCATTCTATTTATTCAAAACTCGCATTTTCATATAACAACTTTAAAACCCTATCACAAACTATGCATGAGCCAAAAATCAAATAAAAGGCACTTCATATTTTGCAAACAATCTAGTCGATTGGCTATTTGCCAAACTGTCCGTTCATAGTCAAACGAAGCGTGAACAAACTTTGATAATATAACTATAACAAAATTGGGACATATTTTATACAGGAGTTAAAGGAAATTGGCAAATATATCATACACTTGTAGAGTTAAGTACTTTAGCTACTATCGCCGTTTGTTTTTCTTAAGTTGGATGGAATAATTACTTTAGTATCAAATTTATAATACCAATATTTATGTACCTATAGGAATTAACACGCTGCACTTTCCTTCCTTTTTTATAAACAAAACATGTTGAGTTTAGTTTTAACTAACTACATCATAATAGGTATCTATTGCTATGTCTAAATCACAAACCCTTCAATTCTATAAGGCTACCCACAAGTATATAGTCGGTATGGTACCCTATAAACAAATCCTCTAACTTAATAGTAATCCAATGGGAAGTAACTTGACGAACCGAAAGCTAACATGATTAATTATTTGGTCAATGTTTAGCTACTAACTTAACTGTTGTACTATAAAGTTCAAATACTTACCAAGTTGCTTAGCAAACCTTTATGTGTGTTAGACATGATTTTAATGATTATTTGAACATTAGAGTGGCCAGTCTAGGTTTTAATAACTATACCTAGTGCCCTGTTGAAAGATCCATAGAATATTAATCGTCTATACCTACCTCTTTTCAAAATAGTTTAAATTATTCGTTATAGTGAATTTTGTGACTTGATTCGCACTTAAGACAATAAAGTGCAAATCAAGTCACAAAATTCACTTCTGCAATACAAAAATTGTGTTTAAGGTAAAAGCACCTAATTCCGCGGTATTTTTGCAACATTAAGAAAGATACATTGATAATAGGGATAAGAAATGCGGTTTAGGGTAATAATATAACTTTATAAGATGAACGATCTAATATACTTTACAAATGTATAATTATTCTTAAACTATCAATATATTTAAAATAAATCAAAATATAGGCTGAGGCGAAAAACCCAAATTCCGTGGTAAAAATCCTAACTCCGCGGTAGTTAGGCACCTAATTCCGAGGTATGAATTTGTAGAGGAAGCCCGTTTAATAGTAGTACTTATGTAGCAAATTATGCTTATTATGATGGAATATTTACGAGACTTACTCTGTTTATTGATTCTATGGAATAAAACATATGTAGTAGATAATTTATAGTCGTAACAACATTTATGAATAAATTTTTTAGCCAATAGTTTTTACATTGATTTGAACTCTCTAAAGTGGATATAAATAGGAGCCTGAAAGTAAACAAAATATTGCTAATTTTATGCATTCTGTTGGGAATACTTACATTGGAAAAGTAGCACGGCATTACGTTCCGATTTATTTCCCACATAACTTAATTCCGTGGTTTATACCTCGGAATTACGGCCCTACCTATGTATTTTAATATTTATAAATCAATGTGGTTATTTTATTTAAAATAAACAAATGAATTATAATTGATAGTTCTGAAAAGATATTGTTACTAGAACATAGCATTAAAACGATTACAATATTGATTACGTTTTGTAAAAAATAATCGAATTTTACTCTTGTCATATATTTTGATTCCTATTTAATATGTGAAATATATTCAAAACATTAACACGGAATTGGATTTTCTAATCCAATGTTAACCGATTTTTTCAATTTTATTTCCAAAATAAAGTTAAGTTGATAAGAATCACGTAAAAAATTAAGTTGAAATGAACACCATGATTTCTTATTCCGAGGTATGCCGCGGGATAAGGAATCGGTACAAAAAAATGGACGATAATGCCGATGTATTTTCAACACAAAAATTCTTAAAAAGTAAGCTATAAATGCATGTTATTTAAACAAAAACTTAAAGATTAAACGTTGTGCTATTGAATTAATATTTAAAAACCGATCTTACCTGTTAGAACTAGAATGATAATCACTATTCTCGTAAACTGATGGTTACGGAGAAATGGCACGAAAATGTATGGCGCATCCTTTCACCTTGTTCGCCACAGCTTAATTGTTTTATTTTTATTATGTTTGACGCTTTTATAAAAATATTAGCACTAAAATCTGTTCTTAATTTAATTATCTTTACGCTGAAGAACTATAACATCTAAATATATGACGGAAACAGAACCCCGCAGAGATAGGTGCTTTTACTTTACTACTTTTTTTTTTTTATAAAACAACAATTATGTGGCCCTAAAGTAAGTTGCATTAAGCACTTGTGTTATTTATTATTCAAAAACTCTAGAAAAAAAACCCTATTTTTCGGTCGAAGTTACATTCTGTGCTTACCTGTACATCACCAACATGCCAAAAGCAAATTGCGAACTGGCTTACTGTAAACTCACTAAGTGGGTACACGTCGATTCTGTATTCGAAGTGTTGCCTGCTGACGCTATTGACGGGTTTTAAAATCCTACTAATAGGTAATTTAATCGTGAAAGTTTATAAGTATGTACAGATGTATGGATGTGTGGATGCTTGTTACTTTTTCAAGTGAAAACTTTTGGACGTTTTAGGATGATTAGGACTTTACAGCAATATAGGTTATACATCAGAATAACACATAGGGTATTTTTACCGTAGGAAAACTTCTCGGTTATACATCCGAAAAGGGTATTTTTTACCGCGGGAAAACTTCTCATTCCCACGGGAAGCCGACTTCCACGCGGACGGAGTCGCGGGCGGCCACTAGTGTTTCAATATATAACCTTCATGTAATTTGTCGCTTGTAGATGTATAGGTAAGGTTCTGTCCTTATTTTTCCATTGGAATAATAATTATTCCGGTTTAAAAGGCAGGATGGATAGATAAATCACTGTCGTTGTAACGAGTATTTGAAGTACCTATCTAAAGTTAAAAACGTGTTTTTATTTCAAAGTTGCAGGTGTCTCCATTACCACCTACAATAAGCAAAGGGGTGAATCAATTCTTTCTCAATTATGTGGCACGCCAGTAGTTGTTAACCGACTTCCAAAAACGGAGGAGGTTCTCAATTCGGCAGGTATGTCAATTTTTTTTTATTGGACTGGGAATTTCTACAAACATTGCAAAGACATCACTAGTGTAGAGATATATATTGAGCCATTGATGGAATCAGGCGTTACTTTGCGGAAATCCATTTAGATGACTTTTTAGTAATTACTGTGCAAATCCGCTATAATTTCTCTACTGGCAGTCCACTAATGCACCGCCCGCCCGCCCACTGTTCATGCGCAAGCACACCATGCAATAGTTACCACCACCAGAAAAAGAAATACTCGTCTCGACGCGTTTCGCTCCAACACGGAGCATCCTCAGGAGACGTCTGTTCGCTTCAGTGGCCAGCAACAGACTGATCGTGTACGAACAAGTGAAGCTTATATAGTCTGAGAACCCCCACCTCCAGCATTTTGCTGGCCATTGTTGTTATTGAATAAGGAGAGCAAAGGGGATTGTGATATGTTCACTTGTTCGTTCAGGAGCGTTATTGTGGGGTCTTTATAGTGCCTTATTATCTCCAACTGCTCCAGCACGGATAGTTTAAAACTTTTTTGACATGTATGGAGAACCGAAAATGAATGATTGTTTGATAAATTGTGGCCTGTATCTATAAGATGTTCTGCGAAATTTGATTTTTGTGGATGGTTGTTTGTGTAGGCGGATATATGTTCCCTATAGCGAGTGTTGAAGTTGCGACCAGTCTGCCCAATATATACTCCATTACATTCACTGCATGTAAGCTTGTAAACCCCGGACTTTTGACCTTTGTCGAATTTGTCTTTTCCGTTACAAATCAGTTGTAGTTGATTCGAGGTTTTGAAAGCCACATGAATGTCATGACGTCTTAAAGTGTTGGCTACCTTTTCTGATGTATGACCCAGATAAATTAAACTGGAATTGTAAACGTTGGTTTCTCCCGCTGTCCCCGCGTATAATAATTTGTTCGTTATTTTTTGTTGTTTGTTTTTTAATAGGCGGTCGATAATACATGTCTTGTACCCGTTGGCTCTAGCAATATCATATATAGTATCTAGTTCTTTTTTAAAGTTTGATTTACTTAATGGAATAGTAAAGAGTCGGTGGATGTATGAGTGAAAGGCTGCCAGTTTGTGCTGCACCGGGTGACAAGACGATGAATGGATGACCGTGTCGGTGTGAGTAGGCTTACGGTATATCTCGAATTCATGTTTGCCCTCAACTTTTGTGATAGTCAAATCTAAGAAGTTAATTGAATTATTTTGTTCTAATTCTAATTTGAATTTAATTTTTGGATGTAAACTATTAAGTTTGTTTAGAAAAATGTCGAGTTGTCTATTTGTTCCGGTCCAACAAATCAATATATCGTCTACGTACCGATAATAATATAAGATGTTCCTATCACCTATTATGAATTTATTTTCAAAGTTATCCATGAAAATATCTGCAATGAGTGGACTTAGAGGGGATCCCATTGCCAGACCTTCTTTCTGCATGAAGTATTGATTGTTGAACCGAAAATAATTCTGTTTCATACATGTCTCGGTTAGAAGAATCAAATCGTTAATCTCTCCAGGGCTAAGACGTTGCCTCTCCAGAAGTTGTTTGAGAATTGAAAGTGATTCTTTACATGGGACGTTTGTAAACAGACTATCAACGTCAAGAGATATCAGTTTGGCTTTTTTGGGAAGAGAAACGGTTTTGATTTTTTCAACTAAGTCCAGGCTATTTTTTAAAGAGTAGCGGGGTTTGAATGAAGATTTTGACTTAAGTATGTAATTTAGTTTTTTAGCTAATCTATATGCCGGTGCTCCTATATAAGAGACTACAGGACGTACAGGGACATTTTCTTTGTGGATTTTAGGTAAGCCGTATAAACAGGGAGATCGGGGATTCATTTCCAAAAGGGAATTACGAGATAAAGTGTTGTCACGGAAAACGAAATTTGTCGAATTGATGGCTAATTTAATGTCAGCTGTGAATTTTTTGGTGTGTATTAAAAACTATTCAAATGTTCAGTTGTCCGAAAATGAAATTAGTCTCTTAAACAAAGGCCTACATTATAATCTCACACCACGTACTAACCAAGCCTCATTAGAAAAACTAGCAGTAGATGTGGAGGTCACCATTGTGCGGAGTAAACAGGATCTTCTTACTAAAAATCTAGTCGCTAATATGACAGCTCATCAAATAAAATACGCGGCAGAAAAACCTACTCAACATCAACACATCACTGAACGGAATACAGTGCAAGCTCTTTCGGAGAAAATATCACGTAACGACTTGGTTGTCTCAAAAGCGGATAAAGGCAACACGGTGGTGATAATGGATCGTATTAATTACACTCAAAAGGTAGAGGATATAATAAAGAGTAACGATTTCGTACAATTAAATGCTGACCCCACCAAAAAATTCACAGCTGACATTAAATTAGCCATCAATTCGACAAATTTCGTTTTCCGTGACAACACTTTATCTCGTAATTCTCTTTTGGAAATGAATCCCCGATCTCCCTGTTTATACGGCTTACCTAAAATCCACAAAGAAAATGTCCCTGTACGTCCTGTAGTCTCTTATATAGGAGCACCGGCATATAGATTAGCTAAAAAACTAAATTACATACTTAAGTCAAAATCTTCATTCAAACCCCGCTACTCTTTAAAAAATAGCCTGGACTTAGTTGAAAAAATCAAAACCGTTTCTCTTCCCAAAAAAGCCAAACTGATATCTCTTGACGTTGATAGTCTGTTTACAAACGTCCCATGTAAAGAATCACTTTCAATTCTCAAACAACTTCTGGAGAGGCAACGTCTTAGCCCTGGAGAGATTAACGATTTGATTCTTCTAACCGAGACATGTATGAAACAGAATTATTTTCGGTTCAACAATCAATACTTCATGCAGAAAGAAGGTCTGGCAATGGGATCCCCTCTAAGTCCACTCATTGCAGATATTTTCATGGATAACTTTGAAAATAAATTCATAATAGGTGATAGGAACATCTTATATTATTATCGGTACGTAGACGATATATTGATTTGTTGGACCGGAACAAATAGACAACTCGACATTTTTCTAAACAAACTTAATAGTTTACATCCAAAAATTAAATTCAAATTAGAATTAGAACAAAATAATTCAATTAACTTCTTAGATTTGACTATCACAAAAGTTGAGGGCAAACATGAATTCGAGATATACCGTAAGCCTACTCACACCGACACGGTCATCCATTCATCGTCTTGTCACCCGGTGCAGCACAAACTGGCAGCCTTTCACTCATACATCCACCGACTCTTTACTATTCCATTAAGTAAATCAAACTTTAAAAAAGAACTAGATACTATATATGATATTGCTAGAGCCAACGGGTACAAGACATGTATTATCGACCGCCTATTAAAAAACAAACAACAAAAAATAACGAACAAATTATTATACGCGGGGACAGCGGGAGAAACCAACGTTTACAATTCCAGTTTAATTTATCTGGGTCATACATCAGAAAAGGTAGCCAACACTTTAAGACGTCATGACATTCATGTGGCTTTCAAAACCTCGAATCAACTACAACTGATTTGTAACGGAAAAGACAAATTCGACAAAGGTCAAAAGTCCGGGGTTTACAAGCTTACATGCAGTGAATGTAATGGAGTATATATTGGGCAGACTGGTCGCAACTTCAACACTCGCTATAGGGAACATATATCCGCCTACACAAACAACCATCCACAAAAATCAAATTTCGCAGAACATCTTATAGATACAGGCCACAATTTATCAAACAATCATTCATTTTCGGTTCTCCATACATGTCAAAAAAGTTTTAAACTATCCGTGCTGGAGCAGTTGGAGATAATAAGGCACTATAAAGACCCCACAATAACGCTCCTGAACGAACAAGTGAACATATCACAATCCCCTTTGCTCTCCTTATTCAATAACAACAATGGCCAGCAAAATGCTGGAGGTGGGGGTTCTCAGACTATATAAGCTTCACTTGTTCGTACACGATCAGTCTGTTGCTGGCCACTGAAGCGAACAGACGTCTCCTGAGGATGCTCCGTGTTGGAGCGAAACGCGTCGAGACGAGTATTTCTTTTTCTGGTGGTGGTAACTATTGCATGGTGTGCTTGCGCATGAACAGTGGGCGGGCGGGCGGTGCATTAGTGGACTGCCAGTAGAGAAATTATAGCGGATTTGCACAGTAATTACTAAAAAGTCATATATTGAGCCAGTGGCTTTGTGTCCAGAATAGTTCAACACGTGTCAATTTAAGCTATAATTGTTTATGTATACCTACTTGATTTCATTTTTAACTCAAAATAAGATTGTTCTGTTGTATCTTTTAGGTTGACTTTTTTAAGAATAACATGGACTTTTCAAATTTCAAGCCTCCCCAAACCTTGTCCTGAAGTCCTAAATATGGCCTTACAAAATTAGATTTTACCAGTAGACACAAAGTTAGGCTTTATTAAGGTTTCTGCCATTACAGAGATTGCAATCCTTTTAGGTCGTTAGTACAGTCTACTTGACCTAAAAACTAAGTTTAATCTGAGAGATGCTGCGTTGATTTCTGAGATATCAGTCGTAAGTATTGCTTTTTCTTTTATTTTTCGATGTTTAAGAAAAAGTTAACTTACCTATATTGATAGAGGGACCTTCGACAGCAAACCAAAGAGCAATATTCAGATTCAAAAGTCGTAAAAGGTTGCTTTAACGACATTGCAGTTTGTTCTTTGTATTTTAGTTTCGTTTTCGCTAGTGCAAAGGAAAACTCTACATTAGTAAAATTATTAAATGCACGTCTCGAATCTCACAGCTGACATTAAATTAGCCATCAATTCGACAAATTTCGTTTTCCGTGACAACACTTTATCTCGTAATTCTCTTTTGGAAATGAATCCCCGATCTCCCTGTTTATACGGCTTACCTAAAATCCACAAAGAAAATGTCCCTGTACGTCCTGTAGTCTCTTATATAGGAGCACCGGCATATAGATTAGCTAAAAAACTAAATTACATACTTAAGTCAAAATCTTCATTCAAACCCCGCTACTCTTTAAAAAATAGCCTGGACTTAGTTGAAAAAATCAAAACCGTTTCTCTTCCCAAAAAAGCCAAACTGATATCTCTTGACGTTGATAGTCTGTTTACAAACGTCCCATGTAAAGAATCACTTTCAATTCTCAAACAACTTCTGGAGAGGCAACGTCTTAGCCCTGGAGAGATTAACGATTTGATTCTTCTAACCGAGACATGTATGAAACAGAATTATTTTCGGTTCAACAATCAATACTTCATGCAGAAAGAAGGTCTGGCAATGGGATCCCCTCTAAGTCCACTCATTGCAGATATTTTCATGGATAACTTTGAAAATAAATTCATAATAGGTGATAGGAACATCTTATATTATTATCGGTACGTAGACGATATATTGATTTGTTGGACCGGAACAAATAGACAACTCGACATTTTTCTAAACAAACTTAATAGTTTACATCCAAAAATTAAATTCAAATTAGAATTAGAACAAAATAATTCAATTAACTTCTTAGATTTGACTATCACAAAAGTTGAGGGCAAACATGAATTCGAGATATACCGTAAGCCTACTCACACCGACACGGTCATCCATTCATCGTCTTGTCACCCGGTGCAGCACAAACTGGCAGCCTTTCACTCATACATCCACCGACTCTTTACTATTCCATTAAGTAAATCAAACTTTAAAAAAGAACTAGATACTATATATGATATTGCTAGAGCCAACGGGTACAAGACATGTATTATCGACCGCCTATTAAAAAACAAACAACAAAAAATAACGAACAAATTATTATACGCGGGGACAGCGGGAGAAACCAACGTTTACAATTCCAGTTTAATTTATCTGGGTCATACATCAGAAAAGGTAGCCAACACTTTAAGACGTCATGACATTCATGTGGCTTTCAAAACCTCGAATCAACTACAACTGATTTGTAACGGAAAAGACAAATTCGACAAAGGTCAAAAGTCCGGGGTTTACAAGCTTACATGCAGTGAATGTAATGGAGTATATATTGGGCAGACTGGTCGCAACTTCAACACTCGCTATAGGGAACATATATCCGCCTACACAAACAACCATCCACAAAAATCAAATTTCGCAGAACATCTTATAGATACAGGCCACAATTTATCAAACAATCATTCATTTTCGGTTCTCCATACATGTCAAAAAAGTTTTAAACTATCCGTGCTGGAGCAGTTGGAGATAATAAGGCACTATAAAGACCCCACAATAACGCTCCTGAACGAACAAGTGAACATATCACAATCCCCTTTGCTCTCCTTATTCAATAACAACAATGGCCAGCAAAATGCTGGAGGTGGGGGTTCTCAGACTATATAAGCTTCACTTGTTCGTACACGATCAGTCTGTTGCTGGCCACTGAAGCGAACAGACGTCTCCTGAGGATGCTCCGTGTTGGAGCGAAACGCGTCGAGACGAGTATTTCTTTTTCTGGTGGTGGTAACTATTGCATGGTGTGCTTGCGCATGAACAGTGGGCGGGCGGGCGGTGCATTAGTGGACTGCCAGTAGAGAAATTATAGCGGATTTGCACAGTAATTACTAAAAAGTCATATATTGAGCCAGTGGCTTTGTGTCCAGAATAGTTCAACACGTGTCAATTTAAGCTATAATTGTTTATGTATACCTACTTGATTTCATTTTTAACTCAAAATAAGATTGTTCTGTTGTATCTTTTAGGTTGACTTTTTTAAGAATAACATGGACTTTTCAAATTTCAAGCCTCCCCAAACCTTGTCCTGAAGTCCTAAATATGGCCTTACAAAATTAGATTTTACCAGTAGACACAAAGTTAGGCTTTATTAAGGTTTCTGCCATTACAGAGATTGCAATCCTTTTAGGTCGTTAGTACAGTCTACTTGACCTAAAAACTAAGTTTAATCTGAGAGATGCTGCGTTGATTTCTGAGATATCAGTCGTAAGTATTGCTTTTTCTTTTATTTTTCGATGTTTAAGAAAAAGTTAACTTACCTATATTGATAGAGGGACCTTCGACAGCAAACCAAAGAGCAATATTCAGATTCAAAAGTCGTAAAAGGTTGCTTTAACGACATTGCAGTTTGTTCTTTGTATTTTAGTTTCGTTTTCGCTAGTGCAAAGGAAAACTCTACATTAGTAAAATTATTAAATGCACGTCTCGAATTAGTTTAATTATAAAACTAGGGCGGCAAGCAAGGTACCTACTAGTAAAATTTTCCTTACTATTATTCACTTTTCTAAAATAAGCTTATGAGAAGTGGAAACTGGGATCTATCTTGGGTTGTTAAAACATAATCGATGCATAAAACTAATAAAACCTTTTCTTTGTAATTCTAAAAATGTAGCTTATATATGTTACGGCTAGTACCCGAAGTGCGGCTACATCTAGTTTTAGCCGGTTAGAAGTGTTTTTTATATGGAAAACTGGAAAAAAAATTATACCTATGAATATAAAAACTGGCTTCAATCATGAGTCGACGCAGTTCGGGACTCCTTTTTCTGGGTGGTATCAAAAAAGTAACCTAACTAACCTAACCTATTGATGTTCTAACCGGCTAAAACTAGGTGTAGCCGCACTTCGGGTGTTAGCCGTAACATATATATGTCGGAGATCGACTATGCTTATGGTTGATATAAGAAGAGTGCGGATTGCCAGTACCAAGTATGGTGCATGACAGAGTCTATGTGACATCGAGAGAGCAGCCGTCAGGGTGATGGAGATGATCTCAAGTCTTAGCGACGAACGGGTGTAATTCTTGGTGTCTTGGAATCTGGTGCCTTCCTGTGAATTGATCAAATGACCTACTGATTGCTATCAAGAGAAGATAATTACAGTGCTGAAACAGAATAACTTCTTTCATTGAAACTAACTACCCACGTACGCCCACAACTCAACTTATAGTTGGCCATAGAAGACGGCTCTGATGTCGAAGATATTCCAGCCGCCTTCGAATATATATATATATATTTAGTTATAAAGAAACCTTAAGCTGGAAATCTAAAAAGACATTGGGATTGTTTTTAGTCTTAATACTTAACAACAGTGCAATTTTTTAAAAACATAATTTTTTTTTTTTTCTTCAACAAAATATATTAATACACATTTTTGTTGCTTTGAAACTGCAATGGCACATCTTTAGCTAATGCCAATGCTACAAATAAACGTTCAGACAACACTGGCAGGTAGGCTGTAGCTCCGGTTTGCTCTCAACCAAACACACGAGGAATTTTGGGAGCTTAACTAAAACCAGGGTATGTGACTTAGTGCCTTAGTGCGCAGTTACAAAGGTAAAGGGCGTGTTTCGATATTTAAACAGTTCTAATATTAAATTAGTAACAAATAAATAGTTTTTTAAAATTGGCCTATTTGAATAGAAAACCAAAATTTTTGTTTTAACCGATGAACGATACCGTTTTTTACAACAGTAAAATCATACCTAATCATCATAATCAAATCATATCTAAATATCTCGTGCTTTCTTAATGTCTATGTCTAAATTAACACATTACGTACTTCCTAGTTTATTGATAAAAAACAATAATATTACTGTATATAAAATTATTGATCTGAATCAGAATTATTCCACAAATCTCAGCAGCAGTCCAGATGAAATGCAAATGCTGCCCCACTGGACAGTAAAACCCATCAGTGTGAAAACATCCTTACTACCCAGTAACCAAAGTTAGTTAGGCTTCAAACCGATTCGGCTTAACTTAGCTTTGTGCGTCCATTTCCAGAAATGCAGGTTGTGGGTGAAAATTTGCAGAGAATTTCAATTATTTCACTAATTAGCTGTAAACATGATGAACTGCAGTTTAAATACAGAAGGCTTTTGGCTTGGAATGTTTTTGTTACGGTTAATATTAACGTACGTCGGATAATTTTGTAACATTGTTTGTACTGTAATTAATTTTAAAATGTAACGTTATTAAATTCCTTAATGAATCCAAAAGCATTTTAGAGTATGTACAAATTCATTAGAAGAGCAAATTTACGATAGAAGATTCTTTAAATCCTATAACAATATACAATCCTAAAATAAATACAAGAAATGATTCAACGGTGTATGAAATATAAAATCGTTGTAGTAAAAGTTAAGGGGCAGCTGAAAAATCTAAGTGGACAAATTAAACACGCCTTCCAAGCACGAATACTTCTACTAAATTTGAATTCTACTATTATGGCAGTTATTTTTATTTAGTACTAGTGGCCGCCCGCGACTCCGTTTGCGTAGAAGTCGGTTTGCCAAGGGAATGAGAAGTTTTCCCGCGGTAAAAAGTACCCTATGGGTTATTCTGACCTAACCTAACCTATATTACTGCAAAGTTTCATCCAAATCCGTCCAGTAGTTTTTACGTGAAAGAGTAACAAACATCCATACATCCTCACATACTCACAAACTTTCACATTTATAATATTAGTAGGAAGTAAACACTTCAGTGATATTTAGTACACGTCGTTAATTTTACCACGTTTGAAGTTCCTTACAGTGACTGCTCGTAGAGGCCTATTCTGTTTCGGAAATGGGCATCATTAGCCGACCCATCATTGAGGTAAGTTTAATAGCAGGTACCTACTAAGAATATTACCTTGAGGAAACGGAGGTTGTAATCATAGACTAAAATAGGCCTTCGTGCACTCTGACTAGATGGAGCACTACCTGCAAACAATAGTTCTGAAATTGTGCTATTTGTTATTGTGATTAGGAAATATACTCATACTTCGTACTTGATACGCTTTTGACGAGACCAAGCTATTTTTACCGACGGCGAAGTGCCAATAACTCCTATCTGTTGAATTCAAAAGTGTACACACAAACTAAAAATATAAACATCGGAATAAGGCCTTTCAATTCAAAACGTTAAAAAAGTGAATTTCTCAAAAATGTCAGATAGGAGGTATGGTACTTCGCCGTCGATACGTAGCCTACATGAGATTTTATAGGACAAAACAATAGGTCACCAAAGTGTAAATACGAGTATCTTTATCGTTTAGAAAGCCGATATGTGCCAACTTGTAAACTTGGAGCTTTAAACTTAGTTAAGCACTTGTTGAAAACCTTAGTCCCTTTTAAATTGATTAAACCAACTTAGTCCTTTAAAGATAAGATGGCGTAGTCTAGATTCTGAATTACTAAGTCCAGTCTAGAATCTTGATTATTGGTCTGTTTCAGAAGATACATTGTTACAATATCTCAAAATTCATAACTAATATTTCATACAAAACTATACACACACTAAACCATGTATTTAAATTATTAATCAAATTTATAATGTATATTATAAACCAGTAGGATAATAAATGGAGCCTATTAATTTTAACCTAAATCAACATTGGTATAATGATGATAAGCGTACTAAATATTGTCTGCTTTTAGTGTATGTTTTAATTTAAAATAGTGAAATAATTACGCTTTAGCTGAGCATAAAATATAATTATGAACTAGAAATACACAGTTAACATAAAGATTATTATTAGGGTAAAAAAGACGGGTAACGTAATAATTTGGGTGTAGGTGTAAACTTACTTATGCTCTTTGACACGATTACCTTAGCATTTACCTAGTACATTTGATTAGCTTGTACCATTTTTTTACTAAAGTAGGTAAATATAACTCAGTTTGCATGTAGGTATATCTGATAGCTCTCCTAAACCTCTTAACGGATTTATGACACGGTTTACATATAAGCTTATTTTTTTTTAAATAATGTCACAGTTACAATGTTTGAAAAATGTCTTAAAACCTTATATTACCTTTCAAATTGAGTAGTTAAATATCAAATCTATGCAAAGTCACGAAAAATGTAATGCAAACTTATTTTAAATCGTTATCGTTATTTTCAATCTCACTGAACTAGCTAGTAGCATACATGTGAATCCAGGCAGGTCACTAGTATAACATTAACCGAGGACAGAAATGAGGTTCCAGCTAACACTTGGGTAACGGCTTTTCAGTTGATGAGTTTTTAAAGACGCTCTTGTCATTTTATCACTTACTTGAGAATGCATGTGTTTATATGCAGACACCCTTAACTATATTATATAGAACCGTTGGTTTTTTATACAAACACAGGAACAGGGATAGCTATCAAGAGAAATGTGAGCTTCTCTATACTGTCTCGGAACAAAAAACTATTAAGTTTATAAAAAAAACATGCTTGTAACTGCAAATTAGCTTTTTACAAACTCTTCTAAATTACGTGTGTATCAATACAAACCTTATACACTTTTAATCCCTTTTGGAAAGACTTCAAAAGCCGATGTTAATGAAATAAATATGCTTCCGTCTGCCAAATAAAAAATCTAGCTTCCTAGATATTTTTTCATATTTTTGGATCACAGCCAACGCGCCTGCTCTCCTGTTTACTCAGTTTTTTTCTACCATTCAATGCGATTTCAAAGGAAAGTAAATTAAAATCATATCTGAAATTCACATGCCAGGCAGTGGCGGTGTAGATCCTTCAGGAAATTTAGTCAAAATGCGACTTTATATTGATAGAGATAAGGTTGGATTAAGGGGAAAGGTTTGGATACGAGACCTGTGAGAGGGTATCGGAGCGTTTTCCCCAGAATTTGCCTTGAAAGGGTTAAGGTACCTCCTTGCCTTTCAGCTCGCCATTAATGACTCAGTGAACAGAATAAAAAAAACGATGCAATTTGAATGTTAACTTGGTACCTTCATAAAAGTGAGGAGATTTTCTTTGTCACTTTGAATTGAGTAACTTCCGGAATCCGGTGTTCATGTTTTTATTTTCGAAAGTATTTGCATAAATTGTTTGATGAATCTGAATATTTTTACGGATGAGTTTGGGATGAAAGCAAAAGAAGTTATTGCCACTTCGGAAAGCTTTTTTGTCAATACTATTTCGGTCAAAGAAGGGGCTAAATTTACGAAGAATTACAACGAATCAAATTTAGTTATAAAGAAAGTAAAAAATAATACCCTTTTATATTTTCTACAAAACACATTAATTTTCCCCAATCCTCGAGACTAAAGGATCTTTCCAAAACGAATTGATTCGAAATTACGATAACAACGACTCTCGTAATTTCGTATAAATTCTTTTTACCTGTTCCCAGAAATTCGGAATCAAATTGTGAGAAAAACCGCAATTTCCCCACGTCTCTGAATGTAGGTGTGTGAAGAGACATCGTCTCGCTGAAAATGAATATACATAGAGCAATAAGATTTTATTTTTATGGGTTATGAGAAAAAAATGTCTGTCGAGGCGTGGATATTCAAAGAATAAGGTTAAGGCTACATGAACATGAAGGTTGATTTGTGAATGTTTTCTTTTATACCTTAGTTCCATTTATTCAAATACTCAAAAAGTGAGCTGAATACTAGAACGTTTACTTTAGTAACAAAAATGCCAGCTTTTGAAGATATCTCATTGAAATTCACTAAAACTATTGGATCGAAAGTTAGAGTTAACATGCTATTTTATTCTTATATAATTAATTTTAAACCTTTAATGCCTTCATTTAGGCAAAACAGCTCAACAGATTTAAATAAAACTGCGTATAAGGATAGAAAATAATCTATATTAACGCAGGTGGTTTTTATTGCAGAAGAGTTAGGACCTCAATAATACGAGAAAATCTTTTAGTCGCGTTTTTTTATTTTGTGTAAAAACACATGTGATTTTACTTTTAACGACAAACGGAGGAGATTTTTCATTACGACCGTATATCGGTATATATTTTCAATTCTGTTTGCGGATTTCTTTTAACTAATTCGAACTTATTTATTCGCCTCTGGTTAACTATATCCATTACTCTGTTAACATATCATTCTAAACAACATGATAATTTGCCAGTATATTGGACGTAATATCAGTCAGCTCATATCAATATTAACAGATATCTCGGAACATGCAATCAGAATCGCCCCAACATCAAATAATGGTCCATTGTGGTCTCCTGTATTCAAATTCCATATCCCGCATTAACAGCGATACACATGAAAAGCCAGAGGGCCTACTACCAAACACGAACGATTTATCGATCAGATATGATATTAATACGATCTTTTGGAATTGTGTTTTGACTGAAAAAGTTGGGATCTTTTTTAAATGGTTTTCGATTAATCTAAATAACAAATACAGATTAATAGTCGTAATTTAAAAGATAACTTAAGTCTGAAACTGGTATCTAATCCAACAGATTAATGTTGATTACAATCAGCCATATAATATTAAATTAAGGTAAAAAAAAACATTTCACAGCAATTTAAGTAATAATTTTAGAAAAGCTACGTTTCATACATTGGTGAAAGCCTTGCCGCTACAAATGATCGCATCAACGGTGTTAACGAAGAAAATTCGTCAGAATAATCTCGTTTAATCAAATATCGGATTTCGCAGTAGACCCCGTTCACATCGAGCCACTGATTGATCAGTCAGTCAATCTACTCGCCCCCGAAACACACCGACTGGAACCGTGTGAAATACCCTAATTTCCTCTGATTAAACGGGAGGTAAGGTCGTAACAGAAAATGGCCGACCTTTTTGGAAAGATCCGCCATAAATTAGTGTAAACAATGACAATTAAGTTAATAACTTTTTTGTGTAGCCGGGTAATGAATTTGGTCATTTTTACGGAAATTTTGTAAGTTGAAGCTTGAGTTTTGTTATTTTTTATAAAGGAGAGTCGGCAAAAGGTTCATTTTTGTTCATATTATTTTTGTTCATATATGGTTATAGTTATCCTTAGAGAGATCAAGGGTTCGGTAGTAAGTGTGTTCATTTGTCTATTTTAAGTGTCCTTAAAGTATTTTATTTTAACTCTGTACTATGAAGAAATCTGGATGGATTACGGCTCAAACCCTCTCGCTATCCGAGAAGGAAGCCTGTGCTCGCTCAACTATGGGACATATACATATAGGCTATTTGTTAATTTTTTTATTTATGAAGAAAGCTGTTGTTTAAAGTTTTTAGTTACTGCAAGGTTAATGAAGTGAATCGGGCTAGTTGAAACTTAGGAACTAGATAATAAATATGAGTAAATTTTTAGATTATCATCAGATCTCTTATTTTCGTTAATTTATGTAATACAATCAAAAAGATGTTCCATATTCAAATTACTATATTTTTTAGGTACCTTAATAAGTGCAAGAAAATCTCTAAATACAGGAAAATGGCTGCTTCTTTTCCCTTCGTTTTATTCGCCGCCCCACTTCTGGAGCGAGTAACTTTGTTGCGCGCACTCATCGTTAGTTTGAGCTATTCGGGTGCAAAGCGCTCACACGATCAAAGCCTTTTATTTTCAGATAGCTTACGGGGATGTGTCAGTGGTGTTGACGCTTTTTCCTGATTCTGTTATAATAGATGGAGATTTGTTTACTTAGAGTTGTTTTACTTTTAAAAACTGTTTTTTTTATTGTATACCTACCTTCCTAGCTAAAGAACTATTCGTACGGCCTTATTTATAAATTTATATTTACCATAAGTAAAATTAGCTTTTGTCTCTATCAATCTTATGTCACAATTTTTATAACTGACAGTAAAAAAACTCTTTTTTACTAATATAGGTTGACAGTGCGTTTATTAATAACGCCTCAATTATGTATTTTTTGTATAAAAGAAAATAATCCAAAGAATATACAAATGCAGAATTCGTTTTGCAAAATATCTTAAGTGTCAATGATTGAGTAAAGAAAATTATAAGTCTACTTTGAAGCTAAAATTGCCCAAAAGTTGAAGTAGAAGTCTACTTTGGCATCTGTTTGTCAGTTTAAATGACAGGTAACACGTTTTTATTCTGAAGAAGGAAATAAGAAGGGTATTAAGAATTCACCTTTGAATAACAGTCATAAAATAAAGCAATTATTCATAAAATGTAACTTCGCATTTGTGTAATTTTTGTGGGCTTTCAGAAAAATATAGGATTTACAATCTATTCTAGAAACATATTTGAAAACCCCAAGCGAAACTTGCATTAAGCGTCTTTCTATAACTTAGTTTTGAAAAAACATATAGTCATACACAAATAGAAATTGTGCTTTATAGATACTACTAGTGGCCGCTCGCGACTCCGTTAACTGACTTGTTTCCCGTAAATGCTTCATCCAAATCCATCCAGTAGTTTGTACCTGAAAGAGTAACAAACATCCATCCATACCTACATCATTACACCTATACATCCATACATACAAACTTTCACATTTATATTATTATAATAGGATGTTATGATTTAATAAGAAAGCTAGAAATTAACATAATTATATTGACTAGAGGAGTATCCAGTTATAACCCTACACTAGTTAATGTTAAAAATTACATACACATACACAGATCCACATATTTTTGGCAGTCCAAATTTATATAAAAATAAAGTCCAAAAATATGTTAAAAACATTGACATTACCAATTTCAAATAAATTGAACCTGTCTGTACATAATATATCGTTTACCCATACGGTTGGTTTTTGCTTAGCTCATATGAATTATTCAGTACAAAAATTGAATTAATTCACAAACCCGAAACTTTTGAAGCGTATATTTTTCCTGCAACAAAATTAATGTGTCTGTGGAAATATTTGAAGGTAAAAATAATGAAACAATGAATATTATGAATGATAAATGATATTCGACTGTTATAAACATAATTAAATAATAAAAGAATGTTTGAAAGATGGAGTGAAATCTGATGAAGGTAAGACTATTAAAAAAAACAAAATCGCGGTGGTTTTTAGTTAGGCGTGTGTATTTTTTGTTTGAATGTGTCATCAAAACTCTAAAAATAATAGGTTAAGCACAGATAGAATATTTTAGACATATTTTTATGCATACTGATTTAATAATAATGTATAAAATAAAAGTAGATTTTATTATTATCTCAAACTTTAAACTGAGCTTTTTTGGTTAAAGGCTCAAATGCATTGTAGGTTTATGTCGAGAGTATTATAGGTTATTATTCTAAATATTCAGGACTCCTGACTATGCATATATACCTACTCCTGACTCAGGAATTAATGCATATAAATTTAAAAATAGTTTTATCGCTGCACACCCTACTAATATTTTAATGCAAAATTTCGTTATTTATGCATGGAAGTTTGTTACTCTATCACGCAATAACTACGACAAATTTCGATGAATTTGGTATATGGATAGACTTAATCCTATAAAAAAGCATATATTACTTTTGCAACTCGAGATATTACTTATATGTATAATCACAGAAAAAAACATTTAACTGCGCGTGAAACTCCAGAGTAGAAAGCTAATGCAAAAATACGTTATAGCCGTTTTTGTTCGCAAATTATTTTAAGTTCACAACTTCAATCAAACACTCTTGAAAGATTCGATTACTTAAAGATTAGCGTAGTAAAAGGCAAATCAAAACAAATCAAAATTCTTTTATTCATGATAGATATGTAACATAGGTATACGTAATAAACGTCAATGTTACAAACTTCGACTTTACCTAACCGAAAGAAAAAGCCGGCGGAAAAAAACTCCCAGCACTCTTTTCTGAAATTATACAATAATTATTTAAATGCAAATGCTAATCCTTCGCAGTAGGGCTTTGCATCAATCCCTACCATCAGTATATAGTCTAAGACTTGCCCATCTTCTGGTTAGTTATTCCCTAAGTCGCGTCTAACGACACCCAAGGGACCGAAAGGGTTGACCCGCCATCCTCATGTACAACAATTGCAACGACTTAATTAAGTTTGTAACGTAGGTGTAGGAAGAACCCTGGTAAATAGGTCCCGGCTGATTTGCATAAGTTTCTATAGTTGCTGCAATGGTGTGATATTCCTAACATCAAAACTAAATTTCCGGTTTAGGTGCTTAGAACGCATATAATATTTTTAGGCAATATTTTAAGCTTTGTTTAAAGCTTTTCGGCATTTTTTTTTCTACAACAAATATTTTTTTCTACAACGAATATTTTGCTCATAATTCACAGTTCTACACATATTACAAAATAGTAGGTTCAGCACTCCATTCTAGTATTTGTAAAAAAATAACAGTCGTGTTAGGATTGAGATAAAAGTTAAGATAAATAACTCTTTCTCACTAACACATAATATCTCCTTTTTATCTTTTACATAGACTATGGTATTACGCATAAATTTTCCACTCCAACAACCATTAAAGAAATTTTCTGCATCCCTAACAAATCTGTCCTAGATTATCCGAGCAAAGAAATAAGTCTCTCAGAAGTGGATAAAGTCCTTTTTACAAAGGACCGCAAGTTGGCGATATTTTCTGAAGCTGGTATACCCTGGAGCCACAACTTACTGATCCAATAGACTCGAACAAGGTCACGAAATATACAAGAAAGGAAGGAAGGAACTTGTATAGGTTTTTCAGAAGTGGGATTATTTACCACCTCTGTTGTGCTGTAAATAGGCTTACGTATTCAAAGAGATATTTTTGCATGTAGCTTTGCTTTTGTTAACAATTTGTTACTTTATGTGATCTAAATTTGTCTATTTTATACTCGATCAATGCTTTATAAATTCTCCTTGTTTAGCACTAAATCTATTTTGTTAATTTTTACTTTTTAAACGGCTTAAGTCCCGGTTAATGCAATCGGGACTACCCATATTTATTATTTGTTTTTGTTTCCTTTGTATTATTTTATTTAATGGATATAATTATAATTCGACCATAACAGTAATAAGAATTTTTTGTACTTACTCTGCATGTTATTGATACTTTATGAATTCATTTTAGATTTCACCGTGGTCAAATAAGTTCCAAAAAAACAGCTGCGCTTTCACCGTTTTGCATAAAAGCATTTCGACCGCTATTAACATTGAAACGCATACCATTCTCCCTACCATCTACCATATCTTTATTTAAAAGTTATGTTACTTTAAATACTTCTGTTGACTCCTATAAAACCTTCCAAAACAAAGTTGCAGGTTTCATATCCGTGTAATTGAGGCAATCGCGACAGGGCTGTACAAACGCCGCGCGGGGCCTGCTAGATGAATGTGCTCCACTTCCGCTGGTAAATCCGCGATATTGCGATCTAGGGCTGTCTAGGGAGAGTTTCAATTATTATACTACAGCCTATATAGGTACTACATATTCTATAAGTATCTACGGGTAGGCGTCAAAATGACCTTGCATTAGTAAAAAAGCCTTTTAACTACTAGTATTTAAGTACTAGTTATTGTCCACGGTTTCACACGCGTTTAATTCGGAGTATACCCGTATATATGTTATTATACATACAAACCTTCCTCTTGGATTATACTCTAAATATTTAAAAAAACAGCATCTATATCCGTTGCGTAGATTTAAAGATTAAAGCATACATAGGGATAGATAGATAAAGCGACTTTGTTTTATACTATGTAGTGAAGGATGTTAGAATATATGAATTTTATGGAAAGCGCTTTTCGACTTTTGGCAAAAAGTGGCAAGTTTTTTTGTAGGATAATTGACAACCCTGTGAAGATATAGCAACACTGAATGGGTTTGAAAAATATAAAGTCATTCATTAGAAGCTTGCGAAACACAGACATAACATTTATCAAAAAAGGTTATAGCATTAAAGATCGTGTTATATCATTTGTTAAAACGAAATGTGCTATTTTGGAAATTCTTAATCAAAAGCTAAACAATTATGCTTCACATATTTTTTTAAGAGTCGAGGACAAAACTTTAACATTTCTGAATTAAGTAGGAACATTTTCCTTGCATTTGATAACTTAAAATTAAGCCAATTAAACTCTTGCTTTTATCAGAATGTTAAATATAAATACATTGTATTCGACAAGCTCTTACAAGCAGAAGCTCCTTAACAGCTAACATTTCGTTTCACTGGCGAGCTTTTACAACTCGCAATGTCTAGATTTGTGGTTCTGTTTATTGCTGACAGAAAATGCGAACATAATGTGAGACACATTGTTTCTCGTAGCTCATTAGTGGAGGGTTGTTAGGTCTTGTAATAATTGGCAACGTGAAAACATAGTTTTAGTTTAAGTTTGGTACTTAAGTTATAAGTATATACCATTGTGGCTTTCTTTGTTTGATATATAAAGTCATTCTCAAGTAGAGACAGCCTTGGCTAGCGAATAAATATGAAGCCATATACCAAGTATTTTCTTAGATTAATAGTTTGTATTACTACGAACTTCTTATTAGATAAACACATGCTAATATCTAGCCTGGCAAAGTTAAAGATTTTACGAGCTCGACTTAACACTTGGAACTTGACTCCCTCTATTTCAGTAAATTAAGTCACCCTTATCTTAAAACAAAAGTATTTTTGATGGTATCCATATTTTCATTTTAGGGGTAATTAAACAGATTCGCAACCACTGTTTGCAAAACCCCAAACTGCGGGTCTCGGGCTCATGTTAACAGTTAAATATTTGCATTTCAGTTTTATTACAATTTGGAGCATTTAGAGTTTAATCTGGCATGCATGAAATATGTAACTAATGTAGTGAGCATGTAGATTATTTTTGTATGGGTTAAATATTGAGGAGGTTCTGAGTCTGCAGATTAGTCATTTATCACCAAACCAGAGAGGTATTGTAGGAACGATCACGTTAAGTCTAGATAGGATAAGCCACCGAATCAAAATTTTAGTTTGGTTCCCATCTTGTATTAGGTACATTATATACATATTCCCGCATCACTATAGTAGCATATTCTTATTTTTCACATACAGTGAGTACTGATTGACTGACAAGCTAGTCGATTGAATGATTACCGGTTGTCAGGGACGTATTTTAGATTTTTACACCCCGGGCAAAAATTATACGGCCGCCCCTCAAACTCTTCAACCTAAAAAAGGCAGTTTGCCATCTTTATTACCAATCTATTCTCTATCAACTTCAAAAAAAACAAGACAAGAGCCGACAGGCAGGAATACACATGCGCTCGATCACTTAGATACAGGTATTTACTTGTTGAAACTTAAAATAAATGACTTTTATAATAGTTCTACCCATGCAGCCCCGGATCTTCAATTTTTTTTAGGCGGGGCATAATCTGAAATATGCCGCCCCCAACCACTTTTATTTATTTTAACCTTTATCATTTTTATAATTTCAGTTATCAGATGTCCACTAACAAATAGGCTTTCCGGAAATAATGCATCATTTGCTGTACTTTCCGTGTTATGCTTATTTATTTACAGATGTATAGATATGAACGCGTAGGATATACAGGGTGTTTGCTGGGTGAAGAGCCAAATGAAAATGGCGGTTAGGCGAGGCTATTAGCTATTTACTCCTACTTATTAAATTGCATTTTGGTTCAAGTTTAAGAATTTACAATACTTTTAAGATTTTCCTAACCACAAAAATAATTTTAATTTAAAGCCTAATACTGATAATAATAATTCAGATGCAATCATAAATTTATACCAATCATCTCACAAAAAGTTACAGTGGATTCATAAACTTCGTTGAACCAGTAGAAAAAATGTAATGTCAACTTTGCTATGAAAAAAAAATACGAGTTTGAAAATTTCATTTGCTTTTAAAAACTTTTTCAGTTAATACACTTTATATCGATATGCTACATGTAACATTAACAATTAGAAATCTCGACAAAAATGATAAGTTAGTCCCCAAAGACGACTTATAAGGAAGGTACAAATCCGTTCAACTACCTATGAAAAAACTTCTGTCTCATTCTAACAAATCTTTAACAATTATGCTGTCTCATTTGACTCTCCCTTCACTTTTCCTGCCTCGAATAGAAGAGAATTAAGGATTCCTGCTATCTCACACGTTTGACTCCGGTCCGCGCAGATTTTCGGTGACGTACACTTTTTGACAGTTGGAGTAAAATGTCGCTTGAAAATAAGCGTATCATCTATCCGGCTTGCGTTCGTCCAGTCATGACCAACGGTAGCGTGGATTTACGCATGCAAGCAAATCTCATGGAAGCCGCAGAATATTATGCTATTTGCGACCTTTGCAAGAGGCGACCGAAAAATGAACTCGATCGTTAAAAGATTACTGTCGGGAACAATCTGCTTCCTCCAACCTGCGCCCGCTACCGACCCCGTGGTCACGATTGTGGTAACAGCCTTAAGTTTTCCCTATAAATACACCTCTCAAACCAGCAGATGCGGCATTCAACAATTGGTTTCATCGCCTATCAGATCCGACTCCCGTCGGGTTTCTTGCTGGCTTCTTAAAGAAAAGCTCCTAAAGGAAACAGTGTATTGAAATTGATCGCGACGCACTGAGGACCGTACCCAACTAGGTGGCCGTAGTAGTTCGGTGAAGCTGTAAAGTCTACATTTGGGCCAACAGCAATCGTTACTCAGAAAAAGAAATAATTTTTTTATACATAAGAATAGCAAATAAGAGAAATGTTGTATGGTCACAAAATAGATATAACAATAGGCATAGATTTTTAGAATGAGACAAAACTCTTACCTACATAGGTAGTTGAAGGGGTTTTGTACCTTCCTTACCGGGCGTCTTTGAGGACTAACTTACTATTTTTGTTGTGATTTCTTACTATTTATGTTACATTTAGCATATCGATATAAAGTATTTTAACTGTAAAAGTTTTTAAAAGCAAATGAAGTTTGCAAACTCGTAAACTTTTTAATTTTTTTCATAGCAAAGTTGATATAAAAAATCCCCACTGGTTCAACGAAGTTTATGAACCTACTGTAACTTTTTGTGAGATGATTGATATAGATAAATGATTGCATCTGAACAAGACAGTATTAGGCTTTAAATTAAAATTATTTTTGTTTGGTCCGAAAGTAAATAAAAAAAAATTGACTTTTCATGAAAAAATCGGGATTTTTTTTAGGAAAACCTCAAAAGTATTGTAAATTCAAAACTTGAATCAAAATGCAATTTAATAAGAGCTACTCACCCACCAAACACCCCGTATATTTTATACACATCACAGGATAGGATTTAAAATAAAAAATATATGTACCTATAGTAAAAATAAAAATCAAATAGGTATTCAATTGCAATTTTTATGAATTAAAATTAAAATTTACTTTTCGAGCTTTTTGTTCAGCAAAATAATCTATGACTTTGTCATAATTTGCGTTCCTGCGCGCGAACTGATGCGCGTTTTTGAAATACGCCTAGAGAAGCGCCTCACGAATAATATGTCACATGTTCCGTGTGCTGTCCCTGAGTATCGGTCAGTGATATGGCCACAGTAAAATAAGAGTGAAAGTTCTGTAATTGAACTTTTATTTATTCTGTGGGCAAAGTTAAGTAGGTATTATGAGTTGTTATTTTTTTGTAAATAATGAATTTGGCTGCCCCCTGAACTTGCCGCACGGGGCATGGGCCCCGACTTGCCCCCCCCCTAGATCCGGGGCTGTACCCATGCTCTTGAGTTTTTTTTTCCGTGTCCGGGCCGCCCCTTGAAAATGGGCCGCCCCGGGCAAATGCCCGATGGTCCCTATGGGAAATACGTCACTGCCGGTTGTAAAAAAATATTAGTATTAATAAAGCTTTTTAATATCGAACATAACGTATAACACCGTTTTTGCATTAAACCAGAATAACTATATGTCCATAACTCGTAACAGGTCATCAAAATGTTTACCTCTAGTTTTAGTACTAAGCTAATGGGATTTTTAAATGAGATACCGTAGGAAAAAGAAATTAAATAAAAGTCCTTATCAAAAAAACCTAGTTATTTATTAAACATCATCGTTCCAGATCAAATATTAAAACCTAATGAAATTGGAAGTAAGCTTACAAGATAACATTAAAGAGAAAATGATTTTTACAAGGTTGTATATTTTGTTCCCACTTTTACAGTCTAGTCTAAACCTTACATATTTGGGATGGAATGGGTCAGAATTGACTTGTCACACTTAAAAAGCGCGAGAAATGTTTGCTTTCCGAGAAATAATAGTCAAAAAACGATGATTTAATATCTTTGTGCGCCAATCATAGATTCAGAATTGATAAAGCTTACTGCAAATTCTTATAAATAAACCAAATATACAAACTTAACACAAAACTCAATCAAGCACCTGTTTACTTAAAGACAACGTCCTTTGCTTTCAAAGTATAACTTCACATCGGAAATAACGTTGCAAAGTTTGATTTGAAGTTAGGGTTTAAAAGCATTTCTGATGTTATCCTCACGCATACAGGCTTCAGATTTTTAAAGTTCTTCTGTTTCTTTTCTTCTTCATCACATTTCTTCACACTCTTTAAGTTCATTAATGTCTACTCCGAATTCCTTGACTGTGTCTACGATATCCCGCAAGCTCGGTTTGATGAGGTGCTTGGTGAAGACGGCCAGGTCTCCGGAGTCACAGTCCCTCATCATCAGCAGACCGTTGGAGATGTACCACTGGTTCACCGTCTTCTTCTCGAGGACGTAGGACTTTCTCATACCTGAAAGTTGGTGGTTGGTTATTTCTTTGAATAAATCTCCTATTGAATTGTAATCTAATTTAGTCAATAAATGAAAAAAATACCACTAAATATGGGGATGAGTTATTTATTACTTTAGCCTTTGGACGTTATTATTCGTTTTATCGATGAAAACTGTTTTGTATCCATTTTTATAGGTGATATACTTTTTATAACGGGTTACGGGAGTCTACTTTTGGATACTACTGGAATATTAATACTATGCCATTTTATGTTTTTCAAATGTCGAATTTATGACCAGTTTTAGTGACGTGTTTATTTCGGTTTGCTTTTGACAAAAAATGTAAAAAGAGCAATACTTACTGAACTGTATTTCTTCATCTATGATCACGTTTTCAAACAAGCCTTCCTTCCTGAACGTGTCTTGTAGAAAATGTCTCCTAGTCAATTGCTTGCCTTGAGACTGAATTTCTAGGAAACATCTATTCCATGTGACAGTATCGTTGAAATTACCCAGAAAATCCGCAAATCGTTGTCGAGCCTAAAATTAGAGGTATTTATTAACAAACAATGAACATGAAATGTATACCTATTTGAATAAGACTGTGCTAAAATAAGGAACGAAAATTTACATAATCAAGAAAACTTAATTAATATGGGAAGCAGTATTTTGGTAGAAGCTTTAAAGCTTATTTTAAATGAACGATAACAAAATATTCATATTACTTACCTCAACAGAAACGTTTCTAATATTAAGCTTAAAGCAGCTCAAGCTGTTAGGCATTCTGTAGTAGACGATCTGCCACACGTTAGCCATTTTATGGAAATCAAAGTCCGGCACATGCTTTATTCGAGGACAGATTTCTTTAAATTGTGAGCTCGTGTCCTCTTTGCGTCTGTCTATAAAACTTAGTCCTTTATCTTGTACTACATCTGGATGCTTCAAGTCGTTGTATGACTCTTCAGAAATAGAATTTGTATTAAGAAAGCCATAAGACTTATTATCGTCTACTTTTTTCTTGTATCCGTCGAATTTCCTTATTTTTTCCTCTAATTTGGAAACTGGTTCATCTATTTGCTCATTGAAATTAACTTCATTGATGTAAGCGTCTCTTCTTATATGCACATCGTTAGCAAGGTTTGGTTTATTTTCTGTTTTGGTGCAGTTGTTGTTTAACTCTGGCATTTTACTGAGTAGGTCCATAACTTCTTCAGGAGTCACCACTGTTATTTTGTCTTGAATTTTTTTGTCGTTGTTTTTATCCGTTTTATTGTAACTGTCAAGAAAATTTGATTTTATAACGAACACCATTATCAGATTATCTCTCAATTTTTCCCACAGCATTTTCGTTGTAGTCAAGACTACTAGTTCGAAGGCTACGTACTGACTGGTCGAAATTTCACATTTCTGATGAAAACTATTCTAAACAACAATTCTATTGTACTTGGTAGTATATATTGTTAACCTATAATCTGCTGCACTCCTACGATAAACAAACAATAAAAGCGGGTCTAGGAGAATATGTTTTAATTTTCTTTAGAATTTTTGTTATTAACCTACAACCAAAACAACATTAGACCATTTCATCTAAATAAGTTTAAACAACTTCTTCGGCCATATTCTTAACAGTTAAGTTTTTAATCAAAAATTTATCCATATATCTCAAATCCAAAACTAATAGCCATAACTAACTGTAAAGTCACTATAATCCGAAACCTTCAATATGAGATATCAATATAAACTAACTCAGAAAATTATTGAGTCTTTTATACCCATGTCGTCGATGTGAGGGTTAAGACCGTCTGTCCATTGTTTACTATTTATGAATTCGTGTTGCTATTATTCTTTATCTCAATACTATTCATAAATATTCGTATAATGTGTCGACCCGGGATCATTCATATGATTTTACGTTTCTATGGTATGGCAAAGGTATGTAAGCTTTATTTACAATCGCACTTCAAAACGATTATTTAAAAATGTGTTGTTACGTTTCGACAAATCAAAATTACATTTTAATTAATGTAACTTTCAAAGCCTTAGTTTAGATTTGTTTGAGCTTAAAAAATGTTTAAAAATTTAAGGTTAAAACTTATACTACATACATCTTATAACGTCTTAAAGACGTTTTATAAAATTAACGATCTTTATTCAATTTTAATTCGACTTCGTTAAATTTAACTTGGATAAGAAGGATTAGTTGAAGACTAGCATCGAAGTTCGTAATACAAACATTGAATAAATTAGCAGAAAGCTCGGGGTTCTCTGAAATTCCTGAATTTACACTTGAACTGCCGCAGGAGAGTATTCCAATACTTACTGGTGGGAGTTACGAGTTCTGTTTTGAGTTAGATGTTAAAAGAATAATCGTTTTTATAGTCATCGAATAATCAATATTTTTTAGAATCGTCCAGTTGATGTCGATTTTTATTTAAAAAAAAAACTAATATTTGGTCAAAAAGTTTTTGATTTCTAGGTTATTAACAAGAAGTTTGTCAAGTCAATTTTAGTTTTATATTATGTGTTGCTTAATATGTACCTATATAGATTTTTACGATTTATTTATAAAAGGAGGAAAATCTGCTTTAGAGTTAAATTTTTTCTGTGACACATCTCTGAAATGTAAATTTTTAAACAAATACATTTTAAATGTGATGTGATGAGATTGCACTTGACATAGTTTAACTGTTCATATTAAAATGTATATTTTTGTTAAAATTAAAATAACTTAAAGTCACGTAGGTGACCCGTTTTCACTAAACAATAGTTGGGCGCAGGCAAAAACCTCTTTAACTTATTCAAAATTTTTCTCCAAGGTTTCACAAAAAAAAATTTGCAAAAAATACCTGTTTAGTAAATTCTCTATAAAGAAATATTTAATATACTTAATCAATTCCTTTTTCCTTCGACTAAAAACTATTGTTATACTAGTATAAGTTTAACGTTTGTACCAAACATCGATTTTAAACAAAAGTAATAAGAAATTATGTAAGTTTTTTTCATATCTACATTTTTCGTTGTTTTTTCCATTACCTACCAAAGTTCAGATATCTAGAAAAGAAAATGCTTAGCTAGAAAATGTTCTTACTTTTCGCGAAATACTTAACAGTATTTTATTTTCTATTTCACTAAAGTTACCGTCCCACAGGCGACCCTCCGTTAGTGATAAAATAAGAAATTATTCGTGAGTAATCTTTTTAACTGAACCTGAGTATAAAAAAATATTTTGTTGTTTTAACCTGAAACTTTTAAAGCTTGTTGCTTTGCTTTAAAAGTAAGATTTGAATACTTGCTAACAAAAATATTAAAATTAAAAAGAGCATTTTTAAAGAATTATCTAACTATAATAATAAAAGTAAATCTCCAGACTAAACACACCAATTATGGGCCTCTTAAGTAAGCTCTTGTGTTAAAGGTATCACACAGTGGACTGAACCTAGTTTCACCCAGACACGAGCCAATGTCGAAAAACATTTTTTACGATATTGGCCCAACCCGGGGATCGAACCCGGAACCATCCGCTTTAGCGCACACGTCCTTACTATTTCCGAACGGAAAAATACCCATTTTGTATGAAAATTGAGCATTCAGGTTTCCGAATCTGAATACCGGATCAGGAAACCTTATCAGGAAACCGAGTTTGTGCGGCCGCCCTTACAGTCCGGTATAGTTACCGCTGCGCCACAGAGGTCGTCAACTACAGTTAATATGCGGAAAATGGTTAATAACATGAAAAAACCCAACCGCAACCTTCCCATTAGTCGGTTATAATATAAAACGCGCTGCTTTTAACTCTTACATTACACCACTATCTTTTATAAAGCCTTACCTTTAAACATCGCATTAAATATTAACCACCTCGGAGTCACAAACCCTCAAGTAATAGCAATGAAGAAGTCACAAACGTTACAGCATTAAACAAATTGAACTGTAAAAGGAAAAAAAAGTAAGTCTATGGAAAACGACACTTGGTCACAAAATATTTCCTCCTGCCTTTTTATTGTCCTCCTTTAGGGGCCACTAAGTAAATTACTACGAATTTTATCTAATAGATGTCAAAAAAAATATACATAAGCCTAAAGACGTCAGTATTGATTCATAATTTCGTTTTAAAAAGCTGCCATTTTTAGTGCGGAGGTTAAAATCACCATAGGTATTTTGTTGTAATCAATTTAATTTATTGAACACACTTAAAGTCTGCGTCACGTAAATTCATTGGTATAAACAGTCGTAATGAATTTAAGATCTAGGCTTGGCACTCAGGATGGTGTATATGGGTTATCCATTGGTACTCGTAACGTAAATGCTCCTATTAACGACCTACTAAAATTTGTACTCTATTAACGATCTATTTTTTCAATCAGTCATATTAGACTTAATATAGATTCTATAAAAAAATTAACTTAAAAATTAGATAGGTAGATTAGTTAGTCAACAAACAGAGTAAATTTGTCTTGTCTAAATAGCCAGTTTTAGCAATAATTTATTACTGAGTGAGTGCCGCTCGATACCGACGCACTTTCCATAGTGTCGCGTCTCCAGCCTCGTAAGCACACCGAAATATTACTTAAGGTAAACAACAAACTTAAAGTTGATTTATCTGCTTGCGATCACATAACAACGATAATACATATATTCGTTTTCGAAGTTACATTGAATTTAATCATTTTTATTGGTTTTTATGGCATAAAATCATATCTTAATTAAGGGCGGTAATAGGATCCAAATTTCATAACTTGACTCTATTAACGATCCATGGCGTTATTAGAAGTTTGTAATTTTCATATTTGATTCTATTACCGACTCATAGCTGAAAAGAAATAACAAGAACCATTTTTATAGAAACATGTAACCAGAGGTATACTGCTTGCATAGGCGAAAGCAGTAGGCATACCTCTGCTCAACTAAAAGCTTAGCTGATAGCTGTAAATGAAGGAAGCAGGATATACCAAGCTTGAAGACCTATGGCATACCGAGAAAAACTAACGTGACAAGACAAATAATAAATACACAAATGAACATTGTGGAAAACAATATTGTTCAACGAAGGACGAAGAAAAAAGACTTTTGGACTGGAAAGTCAGGTTTTCCTGTAACAAAAGACCAACTGTTAGAAACAGTTGCAAAATTGGTGGAAAACTTGGAGCGCTCTTATCCTTTCAATGATGGTGTTCCAGATGTTTCTTAAGGCTATGTCTAGGCATCCTAACATTTCAAGGCGAATTGAATTAGCCTACAAGCCGATTTTTAATTGCTCTGAGACGGGATTCTTTTTATGTCCCAAAGAAAAACAGGTTTTCGTCCGAAAGGGCAGCAAGGAATTATATTATGTACGACTAGTGGCCGCCCGCGACTTCGTTGGCGTGGAAGTCGGTTTCCTGTGGGAATGAGAAGTTTTCCCGCGGTAAAAAGTACCCTATGTGTTATTCTAATATATAACCTATATTACTGTTAAGTTTCATCCCGTCCAGTAGTTGTAACGTGAAAAAGTATCCTCACATTCTCACATACATCCACACATCCATACATAATCACAAACTTTCACGTTTATAATATCAGGAGGATTGCAATATTAAGATGTTGATTTCAAAACTGTAATAATGTCTTAATATACTTTTAACTGCATTTTTTTTATTTTTCGCTTAGATAAAGGGGCAATTTTTAGGGGTCGGTAATAGAATCAGAAAAAACGGTAATAGAATCAAACTACATCTTTAGGTCGGTAATAGAATCAATTGCTCTTTCGGATTAAACAATTATTTAATAATTACTGTGTAATAAAATACAAAATTGAAGTATGGAATCCAACAGAATACTTTACAAAGATTCATATTAAATTAAAACACCTTAACTAACCTATCACTATCTATCTATTTACTCAAAGTTATTTCTAAGACAGCTTAAAGGGGCGGTAATAGGAGCATTTACGTTAGTACTTACTCTAGGAAATAAATCATCATATAATCATGTTCAAAGGAAATCTATTCTTAATCGAAGCAAATAAGATTTAGTATTTTTGGAATTTTTTGTCTTTTTCTTCCTTAATAGTTCTGCAATATTAGTAAGCGTTACACGGACTCACAGTTGGTGTAGCCTAGATATTTATTTTTAGCCAAAATCAAAACACGTAAGTATCCTTAAATGCTAAGCATACGACAAAAATCTATTTTCAAGATGAAACACACATAAGCACCTATTTGAGACAAAAATCTGTTTCAGCAAAACATCTCATTTACAACTGCGACTTAAGGGAGTCCTTCAGTATTTCACAGAACCATTTTCAACCCTACGTCTTTGTATTAACTGTGATAATGGTAAAGCTGGAGGTAAAGTAAGAAAAGTATCAGAGACGATGTTCAAAACAGCTCGTTCCTTCAGAAGATGACGGAGAGTCGACACAAAACTGAAATAATGAAGTTAATAGAGATTTTTAAAGTTATTTTGATACTTTTTTTGTTCTACGATCGGTGCATTAACCACTTTTTGTACTTAGATATTAAAGACTAGCCAATGTCGAAAAACCATTTTGACGAAATTGGCCCGACCCGGAGATCGAACCCGGAACCATCCGCTTTACAGCCCGGTATAGTTACCGCTGGGCCACAGAGTTCGAGGTCATAAATCTTGGTAAGTTTTAGTTAAATCCGTCTACTTAACTATCTTTAAGGGGCATATTTGTTTGCAAAAGATACAATCATCAATCACAATTTTATTATAGTTTTAAAAAATCATGAGTTTTAAAAAACCCGACAAAGACTCCTGGAAAATACAATAGACATTAATGATACCTTAATGACATTGACAGTGAAAGCATGTCATTACTTTTGGTTTTTTTTATTTTAGTCCCTAAATATTTATGCCTACTTGCTTGTTTTCCAATGTATATTTTTTCAATCAATCCCTTTCAATTCCCTAATTTTGTTTGCCTACAGTACCCCCCCCCCCCAGCTTTAAGTACTGGTAACTACAGTAATCACTTGTTCAGTTTTTACTGCGTCAGCTGGCGACGGGGCACCTGCTGCGGCCCTTCGCTCCAGATACACCAGTTAATGTTGTTTTTGCTTTGTTGTACTACTTTTGACGAGTTTTGGTTGTTTTGGGTTCATTACCGAGTTTATGTAGTAGGTTTAAAAAAAATCAGAAAAGGCGTTCAGAAGAAGAGGTACTATTATTTTGTGATACTACGCTGAAAGAAATAGCAGATGAGGCTGACAATTGCCCTGGATGCGGTGAAAATTCCTGTGTAACCCGCTTGATTGGAGATTGGCATTTGTGAGGAAAATTGTACCGCATTTGACAATATGTGTTCCAAATGTCGACATAAGCAAAAAGCTGAACAAAGTTATGCAAAAGCATCTAAAAAAGGAAAGGGAAAAGGCAAGAAGAGTAGTGGCCATCTGTCCCGTATGACTATGGCCAACATACCCTGATATTTATGGGAGAGTTGGCCAGTCCTATTTTTTTCTTTTTAATATATTTTTTCATGTTTTTTTTAATGATAATTTAAAGTTGTTGATTTTTGAAAGATTAAACATCAAAGATTATGAAGGCAATAAATTTTTTATTATAAATATAATTTCATTTTTTTTACGACTCTTTAAAAAAACTGTGGCCATCTCTAACGAACTTACCCTACCAATATCTACATAAGAAATTTCCTTTGGGTATGGGAATTGAAAATGACTGGAGGTTATAAATTAGTATTTGTTTTATAATTTAGGTATATTTTAATTTCTAATTACATATTTGTAAGTATTTTAGTTATTTTATAGGTAGGTATTAGGTACTGTAAGCTTAGTAAATAATAAAATAAACACTAATTTTTTTTCTTCTCTTGCTGTTAACAAATAAACTTTTGTTCCCTCAAAGATTTTCACGTAATCCAAATCCTGAGCTGATAAAAAAATAATTTGGAAGTCAGTGCGTAGTAAAAAGTTATCACGCTCTCTTAGCCCGGGGTTAAGTAACTTTATACCAATTTTAGCAGAGACGTTGTTGAATAATTTACTTGGCATTTGAAGCCTTGATTTAATATATACGTTTTTATTTTTATAAAGAATACTTTATTTATCTGTAGGTATGTAAAGGTTTAAATTTTTATGAGATTTTGTGTTTATGTAAACACTGGTTAGGGTTATTGTTTTAAACTGCATTAGCGTTTATGCGTCACAGTAAACTTAGATGACTGTTGTTATAGTAAGTAATGCGAAAGGTCGTTAATGCTTATTATAGTAGCTTATTAAATAAACACATAATAATAACAATAATTTATTTATTTGACTCCATTCAGAAAAAAATATCATAAGTTCATCTTTTCTATCTTATACTTTTTCTATAGATAGTTCTTTTTGTTGCTCACATTATGAAAAGCCCAAATCCATCGTAATATGAAACGGGGTAGGCGGCCTAAAATATCTCTTTCTTTCTTACATAGGTACATTCGTAATAGGTGATGGTTTATTTTAATTAATGGGTTAGTATTTGTTCTCAAAATGGGTCCATTGTCAGTTAGCCACTGACTTCAATTGACGACTGGCTATAAATCCACGTTGTTGAATCAGGAAGCGTGTGCCGACGCGTTATTGATTGCTCAAGCGCATCCAATAGTGAGACAAACAGATTGCCGGCACCCAGAGACTTCCGGAATACAATCGAGAACACTTCACGTTGGGGATACAGTACTGAATTATGAAGTGACGTTAGACTCAAGTGTGACGTTAGGCTAAAGTGTTACGTGCGATGTGGGATTTCTTTTTACTTACGTTTGTTTATAGAAAGAATGCTACGCTTCTTCCTTATTACAACCTAAAAGTAATTGGGGTAGGTATTGTTCTTCATTGTAATAAGGATTATTTTACGAGCTTGTCTCCAAAGAATAAAAATGTAAACTTTTTTGCCGTAACTTTTTATACGAAGGAGCATATTCACTTTTCTTCTTTGTATTTTCTGTTTTCCACGTTATGTAATTCCCAAAATCAAAGGAGAGATAGAGAAGGGAGTCGTCGATCACAAGACACGTCGCTGATTACAAGAACTTCGTGATTTGAATACCAAGCACCGAGATAATCTATTTCCAATACCTGAATTGATATATCTCACATTCGCACGGTGACATCGAGATCCTACCGAATCTAGATTTATTTGCGCAGTGCTAGGGGCGAGAAGTAAGGCAAACTTTTTCGATTTATCTACTTTTATGAGATGAAATGAAATTTAAAAGGAAATTTCGAGAAGAAACTTCACTGTGAGGGTATAAAGTTGGCAGGAAAAACACTTTTATTAAAAAAGGTTATGAAGAGGTAGGTAGTTCTGCGACTTTTATTATATTTCATAATATGCATCTAACACAGGACGGGTATCGTGCTAATAAATATCATAATTTATTTATGTTAGGTACAAATATTTAATTATATATTTGATTGTAGGTAATAACGTCTTACTAGGTGAGCACAGGTCTCCTTCTCGGATAACGAGCGTGATTGAGACTGAGTTAATTGGCAGACAAGAAGACATCTTATTATCATGAAAGTGTTTATAGTGACTATTAATATTAAGTTGATATAAGACTTTTTGGAGTGGTAGAGTCTAGCTGTAGGCTCTGTCTGCAGCGATTAGTGGGCTGACTCGACCGGTGAAATACCACCGTCGCACAGAAAACCAACGAGAAGTAGGGACGATGTTCGTTTCGTTCGGTGAGTGCGGTATCCGGTGCCCAATTTTCTCAAAGGCTCAGCAACACACCCCCAACACCCACAGTGTTGCGGGTAGTCATGGGCGGCGATGATCACTTACTATCAGGTGACCCGTATGCTCGTTTGCTTTGCTGCTATTATAAAAAAAAGACAATGGACCGAATTAGTTTTTTTTAATAGTAAATCTAAAGCTTTGTCTGTTTTTTTATTCAGTTAAGGAATGTTAAGGTAAGGTTAGGCGACCGATAGTCTGGCAGAGAATGTAACTTACACTTCCAAAAGGTAGTAAACCTTGTTATAATCATAAGGCAAAGCCTTTGATTTGCTCAAGTAAAATATTTAACAGATTTTTGCGACCAGACATCGTTCATTAGCAATTCTGCGAATTGACAACAAGCTGTGTTTGTCAATCATTCAGACTGATACTGAAACAACTGCCAGTTAACTTTATTGAAAAATTAAACGAGGTTCGTATTGGCATTCGGTTTTTCATTAATAATTATCGGATATTGATATCCATAGTTATATAGACAGGCAGTATTTTTCAGTTTCACAACTAACGATAGTCAAATTTTTGTATGTGCAACGTTTCACTTGGTAGAATTTTGTTAAACCGATTTTCATTTGTCAAATCCTTTACTAGGCCAGACAGCTTTTTTAAATTATAGGCAAGCAAAACTTAAACATTGATGTTATCATCAGGATAATTTTAGTATTTAACTTATCTTTATCTCAATATTGAAAAAGTTAGAGACATTTACGTTAAGTACGTTGCGAAAAAGTGTTGCCTACAAATATACCTATGTCGAATCGAGCAATTAAAACTTTCTCTTAATCAGGCTTCTATAAATTAAGTTCAGCTTACTACATTCACCTGACCAGTAACTAAAAACCCTCGCAAAGTTTTCTTACTCAGTAACATTGGTACATTTTCTACGATTTCATCAAGTAGCCATGTTCAATGCTGGAATCGCTCCAACTAGCAATTTTATTACATCCCTCATTAAGACAATTCAAAAATACACAAGAAGAGAAGGAATGACATGAATTTATACAGGGGAGATAGCGTTGTCCTTTTCTGAAGAGGCTTTAGGAATTTTTAGTTGAGGTGCCTTGTTGTTTTATGTTTGGAGGGTTTAGACAAATAATGTTAAATTATTTGGTTAATAAATCTTAAAAAAAGATTTTTATTACGGTAAGTCTGCCTTTGTAGCTTGGAGTTTTCTACACTCAACCAAAAATATGTAAGATTCATTCGTATTACATTTCTTTCAAAGCAAACATTGCAATTAGTAATGCGTAGTATACTATTTTTTAATTTTGTAACAACACATAAAAAAGCGTTTGCTTCTGAAAAAGTCTGTAAAGCAATTTGTGTATTTTCTAAGGTTATTTCAATTTTTCCAGAAGATTAATGTATTTTCCGAACCCACATCAAGATGTCATGTCAAAAAGTATAACTAATAAACAAGCCGGTTTCACAAATAAATATCCCGATTGTAAACAAGATTATTTATCAAAAGAAAACTTTACTAATATCGATGAAACGGCAGGCACAGCTAGTGAATTGTAAATCGAAATCAACAACTTTACCTACAATACATTCTGTCTGGATAGTAAATTAAGGTACGAATAGGTACAGAACCGAATAGCATGTGTTGTTGTCATTTTTTAAGTAAATATCGTTATTTTTATATTATTGCAATTACAAATTCTGACAAAGGTTATTAATTTTAATTTTTTTTTTCTTAGGGAGGAATCAAATTCATGTTTTCGTGAATAAATCGGAAAAAAAATAATCCATTCAAATTCATGTATTTGGCCAAATTACACACTTAACTTATTTATCTTTAGCTTAAACGCAACCGTCAAATAATTGAATCAGTCATGAACAATTACAAATTATCTCCAGCATGCAACTTCGCAGCGACAATAGCCAGCTATTTGCAATTCAATGCTGGCTTTCCACTGGACAGCCACTGGAAGGCTTTTGTCGGACAAGTAATGGAATTACAATTTAGTCAGGCATCGCAAGTTCCTGAAATAGACTATGCAGGTTTGAATTTATAATTGGAAAAATTTGTGGCTGAATGCAAATGCGAGGTAGGAATATATTTTTTACTTTAGCTTTTATATAATTAGATAGGTAATAAGTTTATCTAGTAAGTATTTACTTGCCTAAAAATATTAATCAAATGAATCGATTTTTTTGCCAATCAACTGTCTCGAAACAATAAAAAGTTTTAATGAAATTCTTATCAGATTTGTCACTAAACGACGCTATTTTTATTTCATTGTTAGAAGAGTTGCTAAAATTTTCAATTATAAACTTTTTGTTTCATCTCCTTACTATGTAGCGAAGAATACCCATATACGGGGTGTAAAAGAACTACTTCCGAAAACAAAAACTGGGCATTGCTGGAGGGGAACTGGTTACGTTTTGAGCAAAAAAAATTGTTTTTATGATTAACAGAAAAAAACTTTTTCTACTTAATTGTAAAAAATTGCATTTATACTATCAGATTTTGCGATGATTTCAAATTAAATAGGGTTTTAATTTAATTTGCAATGTAAATAATCGCACCTGAACCAACAGTTGATGTGTGAGCGATGATTTCAAGCGCCGAATATGACTTTTCAATCCTTAATAACTTTTTTAAATTGGGTTTTCTGGATATACTGTTAGTGAATTTACTTACTATTGAGGCTCCAGAATACATTATTTCAGGCTTCGGAAGTGGTCTTTTTACACCCGTTATAGAGAAAAACTTGAAAATCACATTCATATTTTTTTTGACGCAACAATACCTAACCGTGACAAGCTGACAAACGAAGTCAACCCACCCCATAAATATCATATTTAAGAACAAGTCGACGTCAATAACATTATACATTTATTATTTGAAAATTATAAAATAATCCGTTTTTATACGTTCTATACCTACATTTCCAATATATAGTATAGACCTGCTTTAATTCCTCGATGTAGATAACATGACATAAAGAACAAAAAAAATAACAGTATTTAATTACGTTCGCTTCAAGCTTCTTCAGCGAGAAGCGAAGAGTTTTAAAGGCCGACAAGGGGCCAGAAGCAATCGGAATTTAAATAAACTGGATGTTTTTCTTTTAAACTGTAGGTACCTAATTTAACTAGACTTTCCTAACATATTTTTAAGTTTAATGAAAACTGTAAAAAAATATAACTATTTTGTTTTATAAGAAGGTTTTCAATACAAAAATATTGAATGATTTTGCAATCGGCGTCAGACTAACTTATCTAAAACGTTTATATGTATACGTCTGTAAAATTTAATTTCTCTACTGATAGTTTATGAGGCAAAATATTTGAAATTGCATATGTAAAATTATGTTTATGTAAATATTACCGTTTCATGTTTTAGCATAAATTTATAGGTTGCATTGTTCAAACCAACACGGTTAATTATGCATTCTTCAAAATGAGCTTTATGTTATTCTAATAAGATCCCTGCAGCTACACACTAGTAGATAATTAAACTATATATTTAAGCGAGAATAAAAGTATGACTCAACGTCGTATCTCTATAGAAGTCAGTTAAATATGTCAGTAATTAAAACTATTGTTAGGAATCGAACCTTGGAATTAGTCACCACAATAGAATCCGAGCCAGACAGATTGATCACGAGAATGAACAGAGCACAATAAAATAGAACAGGTACAGACGGGGAAGTGGCTTTTGTACCACGATTTAATCTAGTTATAAAACCATATACATGAAACATGTATCAGCGCAATGTAGTTTTTTATTTTAAATGAGAAAGGATAGGAACCGTGTACCTTTCCAATACACTTTTCTTATATTCACGAAGATATACGTTTCAAAACTTTGTATTATACTAACAAGTAGAGACGAAGAGTGTGAATAAATTAAAATGATGTATTCATTTGTATAACACGACAAGAAAAATTTAATTTCAATTACAGTTTTTCAAGTTATCTTTTGTTTTCACATTATTGCTATCTCCGTTCAACCTGTAATTTCTCCCGCCGTACACCCATTCGATACGATCTTGCACTGTCCAAAGATTTCAACAGTACCCAGAGATACATCACAGTAACGTAGATTTATTGTAAACCTTTCGTCGTAAATAAAACTAATGCGGGAATAAACCGTTTTCACGGAACCGGTTAAGGAATATATTGTTTTTTGGGGTTTTACCTACTGGTTACGTGAACTGGGATTTTACTATTTGTTTCCAAAAATTTACATATAAATTGCAAAAATTTTGGAAAATCCAAGTTGACGTTTTACAGCGCCGAGATTTTGTAAAAAATATTAATTTATTTCAACTTGATTTGTAAATCAGTTTATAAATTTCAGATGCTTTTACATAAAAAAAACTTTTAATTTAATGCCACAGATCGGTTTTTACTGGAGTGTGCTAATACATTTGAACGAAATGGTGGTGGTTAATTTCTTAAGAAATACATTTTGTACCTCCAGATGCATTGTAGGAGATAATGAACATATAGAATGATCTCTCGTTTTAGCTACCAACAGTCACAGTTTGTCAAAACCTGCCAACCGCTAACCAAAAAGTTTCCATAGAAAATGCAGCACACTACCACCGCCTCGTTAAGTCGAACATCGAACCGAGCATAAGTCACGAACGATTCTCAAGGAAATGATAGCGTTTGACCTACTCTAAACTAACCTAGAGCAATTCGGACGATAGCCACCCAAGAAAATGATAGCCTAGTCTAAACTAACCCACAAAGTGCACGTCTTCCCACTACTATTACTTAAACGTAACAAAGGCTTCCAGCTCACATATATTTGTAGGATCTAGTGTCTTACACGTGACCAGGATACGGAGGAAACCGCCCAACTTTCTTTCAAGATTTAAAAAGAGTCGGCTCGAAAGATCATACCTACGCCTTCATAAATATGCAAAGTGGAACGCTCCTTCCCTTCATGAACGGGTTTACTTTTCTTTTATAACACCTTCATTGTGAATCCCGACCCCTCTTATATACGTAGGTATGAGGAGATGATAGCGGCTATTTTGAAACTTACTTCTAAATATTCAGATCCATGTATGGAGAGAAGGTACTTCGGCGCCTCAGAGGCATCGATGTCTAGTTTCTCTATAACACAGTTAACGCCAATGAGTGAAAATTTAAATATCCCGTGTTTGTTACTCAAAAACGCAAAAAGGGCTTGTTGGCTTTGGACTAAATTAAGTTGAGATTATATTCCAGAGTAAGTTACGAGAACAAATTAAACTAAATTCTTCAATTAAATGTTTAAATATCGTTACATTTTATTATTGAAAGAAAGGGTGGCCACGTGTATATAAAATCGGGACCTAAAAACATGAGAAGCTACCGACGAAAATCGTCTTTGTGTTAATAGGTAGGTACTTCATGTTCAGGACGTACTTAAACTAGGTAACTGAGGGTTTTCGTACAGAATATTGGGTGGGAGCCAGCGTCGTGTTAGTTGTAGTAACATCTGCTTATAATAGTCACATTGGGAGATAATTAGACGATATCGTGAATTGGTCCATTTCGTATTATGTGTTGTTATGTGGATACAAAATATTTAATTTAAAAATGCGCTAAACGAGATAGGCTTTTAAGTTTTCATTTCCAAATTTTTGGAGTTTAAATCAGCAATGTTATAAAATTGCTGATTTTCAACTTTAAAGATCAGTCAGAAATAATTATATTTATAATATAACCTTTACTTATGATTAAAGTATACCTCCATAAGTATACTTCTATATACAATTTTCTCATAACATATTTACTTTAATACCTTTTTCATCGTCCATTGATAGATTTTCTTTACCTTTCCCCATGTTGTAAAAGCCATGAAAGCCTCTATGGGGCCCTCCCGCAATAAACGTGACAAATGACGGCGATCTCACCAACCATCTCATCGGGGGTATATTCTAGAGGTTTCGATTTATTTTATAGGTTCAGTAAGCTGCATAGCTATTACTTTGTAGATTAATGAAATTAAAGCTGATGAAAGAGGAATAGTTTATTCTTACATCGGTTGTGAAGCTCAAAACAAACTGTTTTATTGTTTAGGGTCGCGTTTCTTAGAGGAAAAAGGAATATTTGTAGCATTGTGTCAATATGCGTCTGTCTGCCTATCTGTCTGTCTCTTACAAATCACCTTTTTCCCTTGGAACACGAAAAAGTATTTAGTTATATTCATGAAAAATACTCGGTAATATTACTCTAAAGTTCCTTGAATCTGTGAAATAATGTAATTTGCCATTATTTTACTTTTTCTTTTTACTAGTTTCATTATCGGTCTTTTCTTTAAAAATATGTTTTTACTTATTACCAATAAACCAAACAGATTAGGAAAGATAGATAGCATACAAAAACGATAACTCGATAACCTTAACAATATAATATGTTACAGTGTCAAGAATACTGCCTTGGCGTGCGCCATTCGGAACAAGGTGTACCAGAGCATAAATCATATCGTCTGTCCGAGATGCGATACGAATAATAATGCTTACACACACCCCAGAAGGAAATTCAAATATTTCCAGAATTTCACTGAAGCAAAACTTGAAGAATTTAAAGTATTGCCCAAAAAAAAATTTGTCAAAAATAGCACTGTAAAAGAGTATTTTAATAAATAAACTACATCCTGAATTCCTTCATGTGTTTTTGTTTATAAAAAAAGTTTTGTAAAACTAAAAATAAAAAATCACAATAGTTGTACACAATACGGGCAACTAATTAACGATACACGTGCAGAGGTAATAGTAATACTTATCTTATAATATCCGTTTTGAAAAAGTTTTATTTTATAACCTTTAGGCTTAGACATGTCTGTCTCAGAAATAAATCATAATTTTCCTTATATAATCGTTACTACATGATCTGATAATTTATCTGATAATTTAACCCCTTTTATGAACGTTGTAATTTTATGACCAGCCATTAAATTATGATTAAATTGTAATAAGAAATCTAACCACGTTATTGGCCATAAATATTCTTGCGTCAATTTCCATGGCAGTCTGTCATAAAATTCAATGCTTTGTTAATGTCATAATTCAATAAAACTTTCAACAATATTTAGCAAGACATTGTCCAAAGAATCCTATAGAAAACTGCAAAGAGCTGACTTCAAAGATAGTCATATGTTTTTTTTTTGTAGTAATTACCTGAGTTACTTATAATCCTGAAGCTAGTATCTACACCCATGTTGCGGGTTAGATATCACTTATTCAGATATGGCTTTTTAATATTCGATAGGTACTCGTTTTGTTTGGAGCCGAACAAAAAAATGAGGGGATTTGTTTGCTGTTTCTGAATAACTACTAAATGGATTTCAATTCAACGTTTCCATATAAAACGCTTTACTAGCGTGGCAAAATAAAATTAGACTAAAAAGAAGCCTACCTCACTTAGATCAGGGATCTAAGCTTTAAGTGTATGTAAGCTATTGGTGACAGAATTCAAATAATCGGTTCAGTTTTTCTTCAGTATAGGTTAGGTAATCTACCTTGCGTAACATCTTAAAGCACAATTAGCCTATTTATAATTAGTAAGTATTGATGAAATATCACAACACACAAGACTCAATGATTCTAGGTTAATAAGGCGCTTTTAAGAAAGAGATGTCTCGCATATTTTTTCTAAAGTAAATGTAGGATTCGCTGAAGCGTAGCCGAAGACGCCTTTTGGACGAAATGACGGTTATTACGTCATGACGTGACTGGATTCACAATAACGGATATGTAACTTATAGATTTTGCCAACTATGGACAAATCTGTGGGACAAATAGACCATGCCGGTGATACCTACATTATCGCGGTCTATAGTTTAGGATTGTAGTGTATAAAATATTGCGTCTTTATGAAAGCATGTTATCATTATTATCAACAGACATCAATAGATATCTAGAAAATAATGTTGATACATTTGATCGACGTTTAATTCATTTTGAGTTAGAAATTGAGAAAAAAATTAACCATCTGTGAGTCCTGTGATCATGTGAGTAATTAAAAAAGAATTTAATGGACCTCATGTTGAATCAAAGGACTGTACCTAACTACAAGTGAAATTGATCGAATGGTTTTTTTTATTTAAATACAATAAAACACTTTAATATCTTTATTTACATTTATTTATTTGTATTTAACACATTTACAACACAATAGGAGTAAAGGTACATTTAACAGATCGTTTTTACCAAATTATTAGTTTTACAATAAAATTTTATTAATAATACATTTAAACGCACATTTGCTCAAATTTAAGAAAATATTAGGCGAATATATAAATATAACTAGGCTTTCAATAAATATCTTTAAGTATGTAACGAGTTATAAATTATATTACCACAAACCTAATGGTAAGAATATAGTTATATTTTGCTTTATATATTATTTGAATAGAGAAACATTTTCTAATAATAAAAGTAAGTGTATTGGATATGACAAGTACAGGATATGCTATATATCTACTATAAGACAATTTAGTGAAGATTCGTAATTATAATTCGATGCCATAAAATGCAAAGACCTCTACGAGAATTGAGCTTTCAAAGGATCAACGTGACTCCATCGTAACTATTTATGTAATAGGAAATATCTTTATTGAATATCTACTTGAAATATGAAGAATCGCTCTTATATTACAGCAAGTGAACACAGACACACCTAGATCGATATTTATTACTAGAAGAGACTATTTTCATTATAACTGTCAAATTCTCCAAAAATCCAGACCATCTGTTCCTTTCACGCTTAAAAAGATGTTCTGTTCTACAATGAAGCATAATAATACCAGATCATTGAAAGTTCAAAAAGCCAGGTTCCCAACCATACACCTACTAACCCTCCTGGAATGCAACGGGAGCTTTGACCCGAACACCTGGACAGATGTTCATAAAGAAGTACGAGATCACAAGCGAAAGTTGTCGAATTTAGAAGCTGGTTCGACCGAAGATGAAGTTGCCGGCGGCGGTGGGGTCCTCGGTGGAGAAGTACTCCTTCCACAGCTCCTGGAACTCCTCCCAGGATACCGAGGCCTTGCCCTGGGGATACAAACAAGGGCTTAGGTTCATGGCTCACGTTCATTTTGACTGAATTATGTTTATCATGACTGTCAAGCTTGAATCAAATTTGAGGACGAGCCATATAAATATGAAATTTCCTGTGCTCGTTTTATTAACTTTATTTGATTTTTATAGAACTATCAGGCAAAAGCAAAATAGGTAAATTTTCAAATTCCGCGTAAACACTTGAAAGAGTACATCCTTCTCTTCTCTTCCATCACCTTACCTTAGCCATCTTCGTAAAGGCCTGCTTGCACTCCTGCGGCTCAATCCCATAAGAGGAACAAACCGACGTGAACTCATCGCTGTCAATGCACCCGTCTGCGCTCGCGTCTTCCAGCTGGAACATGAAGTGGCAGTACAACTGCTGCCACTGCAGGGCGGCCGACGGGTTGCTGGCGTAGTCGTTCCACATCGACACCCACTCTTCTACTGACACCTGGGGGAAATGGGATATGGTGAAGACAGGTTTTTGATAACAGTTTATGTCGACGCAGAATCGCTCCGCAGAAGCCGTCATATGGTCCATCACTTTTGTCTTAAATGGATCTGTATTTTTAGGTTTCTAAATTTTATGTAACTTCAGGATGATGAGCAATGAAAAAATATTTTATTGCTGCAAAGTACTGGAATATTATTGTTTGTTTCAAGTTCCTGTGGTGTTAATAAAACAGAGGTTAAACCAGATTTATTAACCTCCAAGGATTCCAGCTACCATCCGTAAATATCCGAATTAAAGCGATAACATCTTGAATGTCGCTAATAAAAGCAGCTCTCCGGTAAAGCACCTACATTTACATCCCGTTTTATCGCCGGATTAAAAGTATAAAAGTCGCCATACATGAATTGCCCTAACCTTTACCCGTGGTAATTCAAAATGCTTTATCGTCCGGGGCTAATGGATTTATTTTTCAAATTTACATCAGCTTTTACGACGACTTTTACAGTGTGAGTATTTCCAAGCAATAAAGTGGGTGAGCTCTTACAATGGAACACAAAAACAATAACTAAATTGTTGGGCGTAAAGGCTTTATTAACTGTTCGGGTCAGAGAAATTCAAACGTAGAATGTTGCAGTTCTTTTTTCATTTTTTTATTTAACTGTCTAACAATTTTATTAGGTTCTGTTATTAGGTTTTTGAACATGCTCGACTAATTGAAGTACAGAGGGCAAACAAAGTGTGGTTTTGTTTTTGGCTTGTATTTTCCAAGTAGGTAGAGTTATTTCGCTGTAGAGTGTACCGGTGTAAGTTGAAAGGTGACTGAAATGTTCCAAACTTTTGTAATAAACGGGCACAGATGACGATAATGTTTTTAAAGGTAACAAAAGTTATAATTAATAATTTAAGTCATAATAACGCCTAAAAGGTACTCACTGTTCAGGAAGGGAAATTGATCTTTAATAGTCGAATGAATAAGCAATGATAAATAGGTTTTTAATTGTTAGAACTTTAATAAAAAGTTAAAGCAATTATTTACTTTGTGTTGAATAAAAAATAAAACGACAGATGCTTTGAAGACAGTTTGATTTATTAATTAGGCAAATTTTTTAATATCAATTTTTTCAGATTATTTACTAGGTACTCAGATAGTTCAGTATTTGATTTTTACTTGATGTACAGGTACCTAAGTGAAAATTGATTTCATTTATTACCTTATTTTAAAATAGCTTTCCTGCTCGTTTTGCTTTTTTCGTAAGAATTTCCTCTTCGTTTCGGGTTTATTTTTCTTACGAACGATTTCGTTTGAATTAAATTGGATCTTGGTCCGTTTCATTGTTTTATTTAAAAAGGAAATGGAATGGATTTTGCGAATAAAATAAAATATGTATCTGGGTCAGTACCTGTCTGATGTTTCTTGTACCTACAGTTTATTAAATGGAAAAAGGTTATGATAGCATTTCTTATAAATTGGCATACAACGTTTGTGTTATCGACGGTCTTCTATCAAAATATTTGAACTAAAATGGTCAATTAGTTTATTTTTCATAAAATGAGCTGCTGCAACTACTGTTTTTATGATAACCGTAACGAACCAAGGAATTGGATGGTTTCTATAATAGACTGTTCGTTATACGAATGCTGTTGCTTGTGACGTTACGTCAAATATAGCAACTAACACAAAAAAACCTTTTAAATAAAAAGCGTAATCAAATATTAATAAGTAAGAAAGAGTGGTTTTTGGAGTGGTAGAGAGCTGTAGGCTCTGTCTGCAGCGAGTAGTGGGCTGACTCGACCGGTGAATACCACTGTCGCACAGGAAACCGACGTGAAGTAGGGACGATGTTCCTGCGTTTCGTTCGGTGAGTGCGGTATCCGGTGCCCAATTGTCAAAGGCTCAGCAACACAGCCCCAACACCCACAGTGTTGCGGGTAGTCATGGGCGGCGGTGATCACTTACCATCAGGTGACCTGCATGTTCGTTTGCTTTGCTATATTATATATAAAAAAAGAGTAAGCATAAGCTAACCTGTCCATCTTTGTTAGAGTCGGCTCGTTTCCGAAGTCCATCCCAGATTTTGATCATGATCTCGCGCGTCTCCGTATGCTTGGCATCTCCTGGCTTCCATCCTCGGAGGCTGCAGATTTTCTGTATCGAACATTATGACCAATAGATTGATTCATTACTTAATGAATATTTTCTGTAGCGAAAAATATGGAAAATAGATAGATGAGTTCATTACCCACTCTATATTTTCTGTACTGAATATAATTAAACATAGATTAGATAAAGTATTTTTTTAACAAAATTTTAAAAACAAAAGTAAATAAGATAGTATAAGATTAGAATAAAAGGCAGTATTATTGCTAACAATGATTCAAAGACTAGTTATTAATACTAAAGTTATATAATAGATGATGTTGAAGTATTAAAATTAAAATAAACTCTGAACTTTACTAAAACTTTTGCCGCCCCTGAAGTAAGCAAATAAGTAGATAAATAATTAATCAAAGATTTCAAATGAAATTTTACCTTAACGGACCCTTAAGTTTTCTTAGCCAACCAAATAATTTATTTTCGTATTTTACACAGCCTATTTTGTTAATATTTTAATGACTTAAAAGGAAATTCTTAGCAGACAATTATCAAGTAATTATCCGAATTTACCTCATTAACAAATTTCTCGGATTTTAGCTTTATAATAAAATAGGAAAATAATAATGAAAGTACCTCTATGGCCAGTTCGAAGTCTTTCCTTTCTATTGTGCCGCTCTGGTTCACGTCTTGAAACAAATATTGCATATCATTACATAGTATAAATCCAAGTCGCTAATTCTGTCTGTTTGTATGTTTTCAACAACCTTTAGGTATTTTTTTCATTTAAATTTATAAATAAAGAACAATTGGTTTTTTTTTTCAGTTAGCTAAAAATTAATGTTTCGTGAGCAAGTCGGCCAAAATTACACCATTGCGAAGCGTGGGCGGGTCGCTAGTTTAAATATAATCATGTTGGTTAGTTTTATAATTCATCCAAATGCGAAGATCTTATTAGTTTACTGATAGGTTACTACTGAAGTAAATATATTAGTTAACCTATTATTTGCTATAACTTGGCTATAACTAAAGGGTGTTGCTCAGCATGCGTTCTTAAATTACACTTGCTGTTGTTATTGTAAAGATCTGCTTAGTTTTTTTAAGCCAATAACATGGATGCCTACTGAAGTCACCGAAGGAATAAAAAACCTGCATTTGGCTTAGAATAAACTTTAGACAGCTAACGCAAGCGCAACCCTCCGTATGGTTTTGCCATTAGTTAATATTATACTCAAAAGTTATATAGAACAAACTGTCAAATTTTACTATTTGACAGTTTGTTCTATATAAATACTTATTCACTTTTATATTTATACGTAACATTTACTTATATAATAAACGTAACTTACCAAAGAAGACATTGAACACGTAGAGAAGCTTCTTCCGTCTAAAGTCTGAGATCGACATTCTGCGTTCTGTAACAAAGAAAATGGGAATTTATTGATATTTCTGTTATTAAAGTAAGCCAGATGGCTCAATGCGGGTCGTGACTTGTCTATCCTATGTCTGGTTTGTCTCGCTTTTTATTAAAAACGAGTTAACTTGACAAATGTCGTTTGGGCAATCATTTTTTTTATTGTCTTTTGAAGATCTTGTACATGATGATGTTCTTGAACATGTAATGAAAGTGAAGTAGGTATAGCAAGTTAAGGTATCGTTATTTAACCAAAATAATATTTAAAAATAACACAAATGTCTGTCAAGAAAGTATCAAATAAGCCAGAATCGTTTTAATATTAAAATACCGGGTAAAGAGGTAAAATATATTAACTATGTAAAACTAAAACTAAACTAAAAGGTGTAAAAATCTATTTTAACTAATAAGTACGACAATAAAAAAATACAAATCTAATATACTTAAGTAGTGTAGTTTAGTTAACAAAACCTAATACAAACAAATAAAACGAGTCTGTAAAGTACCATATACCTCGCCGTACAAACTTAAAATTGTGACCACCTCGCGGCCATAAATATCGTAGCACCCGCAGTTGTGGTTATATTTTCTGCTCCAGCGCCGAAACAACTTCCCGCGCTGGTCGACAGCCATTATTCCAGGCAATTGCACTCGGCACTCGGAAACTGTTTCCTTTCACCAAATCGATTGGTTTGTTGCCTGAACGCATTTTGATTGGCTATTTTTGTTTACGTGTTTTAAACCGATGTTTTTTTCCAATAAGGGAGTTACTTTGAGGTGGGTTTCGTTTGTGGGTTTAAATGTTGTATAATATTTTCGTTTCATTTCGTTTATTAGAGATGCGCCGAGTAACACTTTTGCCGAGTAACGAGTACCGAGTTTTACTCGGTTAAATACTCGGCCGAGTAACTCGGTTCTATCAAATTCCCAATTTCACGCGCGTAAACAAATACAAACGAACGCAAGTATATTAGGAAGAAAATTTGTTGGCACCAAACAAGGCATCATAATTTATCTTTATTAAATTTTAAATATTGATTATTTTCATTACTGTTCTTTTAATTTTGTCTCACTAAGTACTCATGCATTAGCATAATTTTGATTTTATTACTTGAGATTGTCAAAGATTTTCTAATTCAGTATGTTTTGATTAACACCTTTGTTTTAATTATGTCTACCTAAATATATTGCTTTCGTTAAACAAAGTATACTCGGCATTAGTATACCGGCCGAGTACCGAGTACCAAAAAACCCGCAGAGTACGCCGAGTACCGAGTATAAACCGATTACTCGGCTCATCTCTAGTTTAAATGTTGTATAATATTTTGTTTTCTATAAGAAAGGTAGATTATTCTTCAGCGGCCCCGTTATTTTTTTTTTTATAATTTTTGCATAACCATACTTTTTGCTTCTGATTTGTATTTTTATAACACACATAATTCATTTGTTTTTAAAAATCTCTCAAAAGTAGCACGTTGATAGCACCAACTTTATAAAATATGTCAATGTTTTTTTAATGTGTCAATGTCAACTTCCGGTTCCGGCCCCCATTACTTTCTCTTGTATCGCTCGCTTAGCATGTCATGTGTAACTCAAATGAGAAAAACTAATAAAGTTAAGTCCTTCCAACAAGAGTTTTAATTTATTCCAATAGTTATTGCATCAATCAATAAACATATTTTATTTCTATAATATCATCCCGTCATTTAATTTCCCTACACCGATTAATCATCTCCAACCGACACTCAAGTCCAAAAGCTATCAAAACTCCCTTCAATTACGTCCCTTCATATGAAAGTTGTAGGAAAAGATGTCGCAAAGTTACCGACCGGGAGAAAGGCCAAGAATGGACCATGAAAGGGATTAGGGACAAATTGTTTGGAAGTTCCGGTACAATACTATAGCTGCCAGATGAGACTCGGAACAAATAAGATTGGTTTTTGTATAGGAAACGAAAAATCATCTGTTCTTTTTATCGGACACGATGTAACGATATTTTTGGTTTTTTTTACGCTTGGATGGTGCTGAAGGTGTTGTAATGGGAGTAATATATCAATGCTGTGATGTTTGACATTTGTGTTATTATGTGAACTAAAATGGATTTGTTGGTTTTATTTTTTGTTGATTATATAGCGAGAAGGTTCTTCAGCTTAAATTTGCGGTTTCCTATTTATTTGGTTTACCTACCTTTTATTTTGTTCTTGCAATTATTCAATTTAAAAAAATCGGTGGCTTAATCTTTTTAAGTCCCGCAATAGAAACTGCTGGTCATAAGGCCACAGTAAAAATGAAATAAAACAACAAATAACAAGAGATAACCATCCTCAATACAAGAGATGGTATTTATCCGTAATTTATTTTTATAATCGCCAAATCATAAATTGATTTTCGTTACAAAGATTTTGAATGGAAAATTAAATAAATTTATACCAAAACTCGATTATGAATTAGCATTTTTATGCAAAAAACTGGCTTAATAAATCAAAACGTCGAGGGAGGCTCGAGATCATTCGATTATTCAAATATCGGCAATAAACATCAAAATAGGGTTACCGACGGCCGCTTGTAAGAAATAAAAATAATTTATTCAACACGATTATCGTAAAATGTTAAAAACCGTAAAACATAGGTTTTTGTATCAGGAATTCATGTGTTTTCGAAGGTGAATTTTATATTTCATATCTGTCAAATAAATAAATATCGACCAGAAACATTTTACGTGTGTAACTTCTTTTATTTAAAACTAGTGGCCGCCCGCGACTCCGTTCGCTTGGAAGTCGGTTTCCCGTGGGAATGAGAAGTTTTCCCGCGGAAAAAGTACACTATATGTTATTCTTATGTATAACCTAAATTACTGTAAAGTTTCTTCAAAATCCGTCCATTAATTTTTACGTGAAAGAGTAACAAACATCCATACATACATTTTCACAAACTTCCACGTTTATAATATTAGTAGGACTAACTTTGTAATTTAAGATAACTTTATAATAATTTGTAGCCGAACCTAATGGAAACATACTATAACTTGTTAGGTAACATAAATTACTTATGTAGACATATTTATATTTCTCACATACATGTAAATTTGTAACCTAATTTAAATTTAACTCAACGTTACACTGTAACATTTCAGAATTAAGTTTTCACATTACATTTATCTAACCATAAACAGAAGCAGTGTGGGTTTTTGTTGGGCATTAAGAACCTTTTAAAATACATTAGCTAGTTGATGTACATTAAAAGGAGAGCATTTCCACGCTATAACTTTGCGTTTACATAAAAGCATTCTTAACCTTTAATTATTAGTGACATAAAACACAATAATTTGACGCTGTCAATCTAATGTGACAGTTGTCATAACTGACAGAGCCAAAACTTATCTTCGTTAAGTCTACAATATGGGTATGAATTATGTACATAGTGGCCACCCGCGACTCCGTTCGCGTGGAAGTCAGTTTCCTGTGGGAATTAAAAGTTTTCCCGCGGTTAAAAGTACCCTATGTGTTATTCTGATGTACAACCTATACAACTGTAAAGTTTCATCAAAATCCGTCCAGTAGTTTTTACGTGAAAGATAGGATAGATTTACAGATACAAAACTTAACTAGGTGTCACTACGTCACTTCCGCTGAGATAAAAGCTTGCACCTGTGATTTCCGGGAGGGCCTTTTAAACTGTCATCCGAAACTTAAGTTTAAATAGAGTTAAGTGAAGTTGTTGAGATAAGGTTTGAGTGGGAGTATAAATCATGGGTTAATCGAAGTCGTGGTAACTAACTGAAGTTGTTTTAACTTCGGGTTTCCTGGGTTTGGAAGCCAATGTAGAGGTGGGATTAACCGCAAGTTTCATAGGCACTTAAGTTATCTTAACTCTAACTTATTTTATGAATGCAGAAGTTTGTAAGTTATGTGTGAATGAGATGCCACGATGACACGAGAGCTCCGTCGTCGGAGCGACAACGCAACGCACCGGAAACGCCCGTGTGGCAGCGCTCTTATTCTTATGCATAAAATCACTGAACAGTTACCTCAACTTTAAATCTCAACTTTAAATTTTCTATTTAGAAACTGGCGTATAAATAAATATAAACATGTTTGGTTATTACCTGCATATATGACAACTAAACTTTTTGTCGTTTTCATATACCTAACATTTGTCCCTAGACCAGACAAAATAAATTGTCTATAGCTTCTATTAGTTTAGACACTAAACAGATATATGAATTTGACCAAAATATATATAAAATCATGGCTTTCACTAATGGCATGGATTATATTCCTAAATTAACAATTTAACACCTTCGTAATGACCGTTAAATAAAAATAGATTTCTCACGCATTTGATAAAACGGCTTTTCGTCAGTAAACAACTGAAACGGTTTACCGAAAATTGATCGCGTGACCGACAGGGAAGTAAATGTAAATTTTGTTTGGGAACCGTCAATCAGGGTGTGTAAAGAAACTGAGGGGTGCAGGGGTGGTAAGAGGGGAGGGTTGTCGATAATAAAGGCTTTCATATATATGTACAATATAAACTTCCTTTAACATGTCCATAATTTAACTAAAGATTACGTATAGGAAGTTAACGCTCAAAAGAAGTTAAAAGTATTAAGCTTTCTGGAGTATTCGAAATTGGTTAATGTTTTGATATCAATCTGTATTTTTACTACTAAAAGTTGTTCGCTTGCAGCTTCGCATGCGTTGAAAAATAAACGTAGAGCCCTCTACTTTGAAAAAAAACTTATTGTCAAACTTAACTAAAACAAAAAAAAACGTTTAATAAATCAATTGATTTAATTTTGATGAGCACGCATTCAGGCTTATAGCAGAATATATCTATATTCAAATTTGATTAAGTAATTATACAAACTTTCACAGTTAATACTAATAGGATTTGGATAGTGTTCAGCTCAGAAGCTATAATGTACGGGAAATTAATTGTTATAGCACTCTAATTGAACTAAATACACAGCAGTGCCAAAACCAATTCGTTGAATAACATCAATTCGATTATACACATAATATGACTTTTGCCATTAACTAGTAGATCCTCTTTCCAAACACGAGGCATAGGTACTTGTAATTTAAGTCCTCATACATTTTAGGAACAGACTGTTATTTCTATGTATTTAGAAACACAAAGCTAGGCAAGGACAGGTCGACGAAAGGTTAACTTCAGGTAGTTATTGATAAATCAAGTTAATAAATATTCATCTGTAAGTAAAATATTTTTCCTACATTAATGACACGTCAGTGTGCGTTAATATCGCTTGACGCGTTCTTGAGTTGAATATTGCAATATGTATTGCAGAACGCGGAACACAGTATTCTGTACGTAAGACAATTAGCAATTAACGCTACCAATATTATCGAGCTTCATTAATACGACTGTAGGGCTTAATATAACACAATAAACGCCATTAGACACATACATTACATAATTTAATAGCCGCCACGACATTTAACATATAAATAAACCTTTAGATAATGGTGCTAATATTTGCTACTGACATACATAATGGCTTAATTTAATTTCACACGGCAATAGTTCTATTTGTATTCAGAATTAATGATCCACTCACACTATATCTATCTTACAGCTGATTTATCAAGACTAATATTTCAAAAGACGAGTAACAGTGCTTCCGGCAGCTATATGATGTATATTGGCAGTTAATTTGGTCTGAAATAGTAAATGGGAGCTATTGTCTGTGTGAGTGATAGTGAATTGGCAGTTTATGATTGTTATCTGAAGCTTTGTAGTGATGGTGTTGGCGTTCATCCACCTAGTAAAGAATATGCTACTAATATTATAAACGTGAAAGTTTTCGAGTATGTATGGATGTTTGTTACTCTTTCACGTAAAAACTACTGGAAGGATTTGGATGAAACTTTGCAGTAATATAGGTTATACATCAGAATAGCACATAGGGAACTTTGTCCAATACTTTATTATAGATATATTAAATTAATCGATGTGTCCATACTAGTAAGACACAAGCCAACTGCTTAGATAGCGAGTGAGACTGAGCAGTAATCCATGGCTGTAATCCACCTGGCTGGCGCGATACAGGTTGGTGGTTTCACATACCTATAACGTATTATTAATAACCACCTGCCTTTTCTCACAACATTTTCCCACATTGTAAGTGATAAACAATATAAAAACTAAAAAAAAACTTAGTAAGTACTACGTAAGTATTTGTATGAGACCCGGAACCATCAATATGGTGTCCTAGTTTCTATCCACTACTATTATTTATCGTATGTATATAATACTACGCCGACAGCAGACTATTTAAACCAAAAAAATACAAATAAACAATAAATAGGTATTATTTTAATCGATTAAAGTTTCGGTCTAAACGCCCCGTAGTAACTTTTAGTAAATTTCTTTATTTCCTTGTTCCAACAAAGAAATTTACAACAAAAAGACATTTAGTTGAATTTTCGTATTTAGAACAAAACGACACGGTTTTGCGGCCAGCTACAAAGGAGGCGGAACACTTATGTTAACGATCTCTTTTGTGCGGTGTTCTACGTTCGAGGTGGGAGAGAATAGGTGGAAAACCCGATAGAGTTTTGGTTCCGGCAATTAAAGCTAAAATAAAAAAAGTTGTATAGGAACGTAAGTTTTAGATAAAGAATAACTAATAGTTACTAATATGATTATGATTTGATTAATTCATTAATACATACTTATAAAAATGAACGAAGATCATTAAATTTTTAACCAAGAAACGTTTGTTTAATTAAAATTATTTTCAGGATGTAAAAGTGTATTTTTCTTTATTTACCAAAATAAAGTAGAGCAAAATATGCTTCGTTCACAAATCTATGAATAACTTTATATTCAAATATGAATGTAATTACTGGAATTGATTTACGGGGACTTAGTTCACATTGAATCCAATTTCAGTTTGACCAATAAAGTAATAAGGGGTATTAGAATACTAAATCGAAGATTAATTGTACAATTACGTATGTAAATGAATTATTTCCAAAAGGTTAACCCTCAAATTTTGTTTTTCTTTCTTTAAAAATTACATTAGACATTATTCTATTAATTTAGTAAAAACTTTAAATTGGCTAAGTCCTCAAAACCTGCTAAGTACTTCAAAAGTATAAGTTCCTATTTCATATTAGAAAAATGATTTCACTCCGCCAGAACTCGCTAACATTTTCCATTTCACAAAGAGGTTGCATCAAACGTTTTCCTAGTTTTCAATACACACTAATGCATCGTCCTCTCTCGAGCTCTCTGTGGGAAATGACATAAACTTGACAGATGTTGTTGCTTCCATTTTTGAAAACATCTCGAAGCACGTACGCGACACTTCGGTAATTCGGAGTGGCCAAGATATATGTTCAGGAAAGTTTGTGTTAGGTAATAATCGATGGATGGTTTATAGGAAGAAAAGGACTTAAGGATCAATTTATTGGTGGACGTAACCTTGTCCTCTAAAAATAATGAGTAACTGGACTGAAATAAAAGAAAAATATCCACGGTTTTGCTGTTGGACAGTCTTGGAATTAATTGGTTTCGATATATTTGTATAGAGAAGTGTTAGCTTAGTTAGCGTGTTCTATCATGGAATTATATTTTTTTTATCTTACTAGCCCCACCATTTCGTTCTTACTATACTTTACTAATATTATAAATTCGAACGTTTGTGAGTATGTGTGTATATACTTTTGTTGCTCGTTAACGCAAAACCTACAGAATGGATTTGAATGAAACTTGGTATTAAAATAGTCTACAACCAAGAATAGCACAATAATTTATAATACGGAAACTACCCCATTTCTACATTAGAGACATTTAAAAATTTAAGAAACTAGTAAAAATTAAATAAAATTAGTGTTTTCTTCCAACTTAGTTATTTCAATGTCCAATATCTATTGCCTTCTAAAGTAAAACCCCAAGATGTATGCATCGTGTGTCGCGTGCGCAACATAAGTTACATACGTGTGACATGTGTTCCTAATGCAATGTTGTGTACTGGTGACGTAGAGAAATGGCGACAACGAAGCCACATTATGTTAGAGCTTCTTTAATACTGAAAAGTATCTGAGCTTCTGAACTGTAGTCGGGTAGAAAAAGGAGAAAGAATTTTGTAGATAGATTGGTTGTACTACTTTATAGATCCTAATATAAAGTTATGTCTTTAAAATATTGAAGAGAAAAAGGTTATCTAATTTCAAATTTTTCAATTTACGTTTTATATTTTGAAAGCCGTTCCCTTTCGGGCAGCGAGAGGTTATTTATATAGTCCAAATAACAAAGTGAACCTCCTAATATGGTCTTTTTTTGTTTTCTATACTAAATGAATTAAGGATGAAACACTTTATTTCGGACTATTTGCAAAACATTATTTAGTCTTGATAATTACAGTAAAATATTTTTTTAATAAGTTTATCAAATTGGAACTGTTATTCTAAATGAAACTTTATACTTAGCCATTCTTTTCTTATCCAAAATCAATCATTCCCCAGTATTTAATTATAAAATAACTTAACTCATAACTTTAGTTCAAAACTTGACCAAAGATTTATCTAAATTGGAAACTCAATTTTGTTCTGGAACGTTTTGAAATACAATAAGTCGTAGCTCTTCAAGGGTCAGGGTTTAATGATGGTGGAGACTCTAAATATTACCATTTCAAATAGGTACTCTTAAATTAATTTACTACGGGTGGGATTAAGGTTTGTTAAAGCAAATCTTATTAGAGCTTGCGAAACGGAAGAAAAAGATAAACAGTCCTTTAATTGACGTTACTGCCGCTCAGTCTCTTAATGTTTGAAGTAGGGTTAGCTATAATTATGTAACATGTTTGCATATTCTTGGTTTTGTGTTGTATATTTTATTTAATACTAGTAGGTAAGTTATTTTTGAGCAATTCCATATAATGAAAGCGGATGATATTCATATTTATGTCTTAATGTTATAGAAAAACGTTTGTCATTTTTTTAAGCCACCAATATATTTCCAATTCCTACAAGATACCGTTTTAGCTACCACTGATGCTTTGCAAACTTAAACCAGCAAAAAAAAATATTGATAGAATACAATTAATAAAATTTATAGCAACGTGTTGGCGAAAGCTAACCGTTGTGAGCCAAACCACTTCTCAATAACGACTTTTTAGCTATAGTCACTCGTAAAGATCAAATTAACCGATCAATAATCGTTCTGGAAACCACTCGTTAAATAACTTCTTACGACCCGTCAAATACAGCATTTAACGCTCTCAACTACTAAGACATAAAAACGTCAATTTGACAGCGTTGTTAGTAACAGTTCATGAAATAGTACCTACTTTTGTGAGGACGAAAACAATGAATCTGTAAGTTATTACCTCCCTTTAGTTGTAACAATACCCTTGTAAAGGGCAGTTAGGAGTAGACGAAAGAAATAAAAGGCTGTCAAGTAGATCTTTACTACAACGAATCAAATAGAGATTTACTTTTTAAAAGTTTAGATAGAAGTATTTTTATTGCTGTGCTACTTGGTTTTTATCGCTGAAAGTTTCTGTTTCCAATCGTACTTTTTTTACCCAAAAGATAATCAAATACAGGCTATTAAAAAATACTTGCTTCTACAGATAAAGGAATAACTATAAAATATAAATTATCTTACAAATATACAAATATTAAATAATTTGAAATGCTAGCGGTTTGGTATTTTTTAAAATTAATATTTTCTTTTCGTTCGACTTACAGAAACTGAGTTTTGAGGCTAAGATTGTTTCAATTCATATTAAAACACAAGTGAATGAGTAAGTCAGTTTGTTTGCCCTGCCATTAACCTAAAACCCCAAAACCGGTTAAAGTACTAAGCAAAAACAAATGCCGCGCTTTTAACCCCAAAAATACCTTACTTTTAAAACTTCCATGTACGTTTTTCTTTCATAAACAACCCTGGTTAAGCCAACCCTTAGGGACCAAGGTAAAAACAATACAACCCTTTTTTACAAGAATAAATAAACTTGTTCTTAAACTAAGTTGATATTTAGGCTTTCTTTTTGGAAAGTCGGTAACAATTGATAAACGATAACGCCAAAGGTCCTTTGTGCTACGACTCTTCGAAACGATAAGAAAGAAATAAAGTTTGCACAATGGATGTCAGCGGGGGCACAAAAAGGTCATTTTTTAGGTTCCGATACAAGAATTAAGTAAATAAGATAAATAGACTGGCTTTTGTGTAGTTTTAGCAGTAGATTGATACAGTTTAGGGTGTTTGATATAGTAAAAAAACTAAGTTAGTCAGTTCAGAAGATATTTAGTGACCCAAAATATTGCGTTAAGATTCTTCGGTATTATTTGTAAAAAAAAGTGGTTTTTGCTTCCCTTGTATCGATTGTAAAATTAAGTTTCACTTTCATTTAGGTGTGTGGGCAATGAATATTAACAAAAAAAAACACATTGCTAGTTACTCAGGTTACGCGTAAAACTTCTAACACCCTTCTTAGCCAGTTAGGTAATATACCAAACCTTAGTAAATGCCACGTACTTTCCTTACCAAAACCATTAACAGAACGTCAAGGCTGTTACGCCTGTAATCTTCTTACTATCGCGCGCTACAATTATAAAATAATTTCACCGCCCATGGTATTTAGTTTATAGCCGCCATAAAGCAAGATTTGTTGGGTACGAAGTAGCTGACAAGCCGAAGCAAGCTACGAAACTCTTGCATAGTAATATTAGTACCTAAAATGTTTCGTTCTTACATTGTAAATGTGATGTTCTGCGTCCACGTCGAAACGACTTAACCGATTTTTGCGGAGGAGACATAGTTTAACCGCCTGGGAAGGAAATAAGCTACTTTTTACCGCGGGAATAAATCACATTCCTATGGGTAAATCACTTTTATCGACGATGAAGTCCCGCAGCATTTGCTCGCAGACCTCCTTCCAGACAGTGACAGGGATTGAGCAGTTATCCACCACGCCGCTCGCTGGCTCAGTGCGGGTTGGTATATAAAAGATGATCATTCCTTTATGTAGTTTTACACACGACAATTTCCTTACCGTGCGTGATAAATCAGTACATAGTATAAATCTAAGTCGCTAATTCTATCTGTTTGTATGTTTGTCCGCTATCTCCTCCTAAACTTCGAAACGGATTTTAATGCGGTTTTTGCATCTTTTAGGGAATTTATTCATGTAAATTTGTAAATTTAGAAGATTTGGAAAAAGTTTCTTTATGTTAGCCAAGATTCAATATTTTGTGATGAAATCAGCCAAAAATACACCATTGCGAAGCGGGGGCGGGTCACTCGCATGTAATATAACGTAGAAGATACCAAATCAGTGGTACACATTAGTTAGGATCGAATCTGGAACCTTCGGTATAGCAGCCCAGTTTCTGTAGATACTAGGCTACAGAAACCACACACTAGAAGTATTAGCGTGGTTATAATATATTAACGTGGGTGTGTATATATAATTCTAACACTTGGTAAGGTGGGATTGGTAGTTAAGATTGTGATGTTATTTGCCGCAGTGTTGGTCATGGTCGTGGTTTAGTTATATAAGAAGAGGTATGTTATGTAATGGAATAAAATTTGGGATTCGTAAGTTGTTTTGTTTAATAGTGTAGAAGAGTTAAGATATGTTAATGATCGCATATAAACGAAAATATATAATGGCCAAACTATGAATTAAAATGTTCAAATTAGCGTGAAACACCTATGGATACGTAAACACACCTATATAAATATAATAAATATGAAAGATAGTTTGGTTCTGTCATCAGAAAATCATACAAAAAGAATTATGCAAACGTTGTTTTTTATGTATTGATTGCAGCTAGAAATATCGCATTTGTTTAACAAGTCCGTAGAAAAACTACAAAATTTTAGAACATACATTATTGACAATTATAAAATTTATCTTAGTGGATTAATATGTTGTTATCGTATACTAACTCTCTGGCAAAAAGCTAGTAAACATTATAATCACACTTCCCTTGACAATGTTTGTCATTTGTAGATCCCCCCACAGATACAAACTTACAAGAACTCCAATTAACTGAGTCGATTTAAACTTATAATGGGCAGAAATTCGTAGTTTAACTTATGCCGCTAAATATCTATCACTTTGTCGTCAAAGATTAATTATGTTTATTGTTGTAAGCGACACATTTAAAGTTTTCTTTATGTAAAATAAATAATTACAGTAGATTTGTAATGTAAGCAGGAGTATATGAATTTATAACAATTCGTCGGTATGTGAAACAAGCAGAGGCATATATTTATATATTTTTAATTTTATTTAGTTTTAAGTAGTCTGTTTATAGTATTATTATTTTAATTATTTTACTATACCATAAATGTATACTTCATCTTCTGATTCTGACGAAGTTGATGATTTTCTGTCGTGTTCCTCAAATCGATCGAACAATAGCTCTGCGAGCTTCCGTAGCTTGTCTGTCCCTTTAAAAACCACTCTTGATGATGAATTTTTATCCTTATCTAAAAACTTTAATGCTATTTATATAAATGCCCAAAGTATTCCTGCTCATTATCCTGATATGCTGGCATCCTTCGATTGCAACAACATACATGCTGTAATGGTTACAGAAACCTGGTTAAGACCGTGTTACTCATCTCTTTCGTACGATTTACCTGGTTTCGAACTAATCAGAAATGATCGTGTTGGACGTGTAGGTGGCGGTGTGGCTATATACATCAGATCCCATATAGCCCGTAATGTGGTTAGTGTCTCAACTCACTGTGAAATCGATGCTCTCGAGTACCTTTTTATTGAGATAACGCTGCACCACAGTAAAGTACTACTGGGTGTTGTTTATAGCCCATCGTCTAAATCTGACTACTTTTTTTCTTTCGAGAATCTGCTAGAGGAGATTATCACCAATTACAATCATGTCCTGATTATGGGTGATTTGAATACTTGCCTCTTGAAAGGTGATACTAGGTCCTCGAAACTACTATCTATCATTAATTCTCTTAACCTAAATATTCTCCCGAGTGGCCCTACTCACTTTTTTCCTGGCAGCTCTCCCTCTCTTCTTGATGTTGTTATTGTCTCGTCAACTGACCATGTCGCCAAACATGGTCAGTGCGAGGCCGATGCTTTCTCCTTTTATTTCTTTCTTATAAAATCCGTCCTCCCAAAGCAAAGTCGAAAATACTTCTGCAACGTAATTTTAGGGGCATTAATGCAGAGCAGCTGATCGATGATGCATGTAAAATTGACTGGGATACGATCGATGAAGCTGATACTATTGATAACCAAATAGCTTTATTTAATACACATCTCACATAATTGTACGATCGTCATGCCCCAATCCGACCTGTCAAAATCAAACATCTTCCGGCTCCCTGGCTTACAGATGAGATCAAAACAATGATGTTGAAACGAAATCAAGCTAAGACCAAGTATAAACGTCAACCTACAGATGCAAATCATAATGCTTTTAAATACCTAAGAAATCGCTGCAATACTATGTGTAGGGATGCCCAACGACGCCACATACATAGCTCTGTCTCCCACGGCCATCCAGCTAAGGTCTGGAAATTTCTAAAAACGTTGGGTGTCGGCAAATCTAACAACAACAATTTGCCCGAACATATAAACTTAGACAACCTTAACAAACACTTTTCCAAATCTTCCAATCTTGAGCCTTCAGCCAAAACTCAAACATTAAACTATATTTTATCCTTGCCGACCCCAAACGTCCCTTCTTTCTCTTTTTCGCGACTGGCAGAATGTGATGTTAAAAAAAACTTATTAGCTATCACATCTAACTCCACTGGATGTGACGACATTAGCCGTGCTATGATCGTTCCCATAATTGACATCCTTGTTCCCGTTATTACGCGAATTTTTAACACGTCACTGCAGTCCCAAACATTTCCGAAACTCTGGAAAGATGCAAACGTAATCCCCATCCCAAAAACACGCAATCCAGAAACTATCCAAGAATTCCGTCCAATTTCCATTCTACCATTTTTATCCAAAGTCCTCGAACGCCATATCCACCAACAACTTAGCACATTCCTTTACCAAAATAAACTCCTTGACTCCCACCAGTCTGGTTTCGCCCCGGTCATGGTACGGCTACTGCATTAGTAAAAATCACAGATGACATTCGTCTCGGTATGGAGAATAAACTACTAACAGTTTGGACACTGCTTGATTTTAGCAATGCCTTCAATACCGTTGACTTTGATGTTATGCTACATGTTCTAAGTACTTTTAACATATCTCCATCTACCGTTGCTTGGTTTCGTTCTTACTTGCTAGGCCGCCGGCAACGCATCTGCACTGAGGATGGTGCTTCTAACTGGACAGATATCGAAGCCGGTGTGCCGCAAGGTGGCGTGTTGTCTCCTCTTCTTTTCGCAATTTTCATAAATTCTATCACCCAAAATCTTTCTTCTTCCTACCATATGTACGCAGACGATCTTCAAATCTATACTACCGCATCTTTAGAAAATCTACCAGATGCCATAGCCTTGATCAATCGGGATTTAAAAACTATCTCATTGTGGAGTGGTCGCTATGGTCTCGTTATAAACCCTAAAAAATCACAGACTATTATCATTGGCAGTCACTACGCAATCTCACGGATTGACTGATGAACTTCCTGCAGTAATGCTAAATGACACTACCATTCCACAAAGTAAAAGTGTTAGAAACTTAGGTATAATTTTTGACAACACCCTTTCTTGGAAACCCCAAATTGAGAAAGTAAGCCGAAAGATGTTTGCCGCGACTAATTCACTTCGACGCTTACGTAGCGTTCTGCCCATTGCAACTAAAATTATGATTGCCCAAACTCTCTTCTTCCCCATTTTCGACTATGCTGATGCCAGTTATCCTGACCTTACGGAAGAACTCCTGTGTAAGCTTGAGCGCCTTCAAAACCTCTGTATAAGATTCATATTTGGACTGCGCAAATATGATCACGTCTCCGAATATCGCAATCAACTCAAGTGGCTTCCCATTCGCCTTCGCAGGAATACCCATATTCTTACTTTACTTTACCGTGTTCTGTTCGATCGACTAAGTCCCACATACCTAAAGGAGCGCATTAACTTCAACAACAATGACCGTTCCCTACGTTCATCGGCCAATCTCCTCCTGACGACACCGCCACATCGCACTGAGTTCTACAGCCAATCCTTCTCCGTGCGTGCAGTGTCGTTGTGGAACGATCTACCGTTGGAAGTTAAACGAGCTCAAACGCTGCAGACCTTCAAACGACTCGTCAAGAGACATTACCTCTCTATTTAATTATTCTATATTTAAGTATGTTTATAATAACTCCATATATAAATATAAAAGTAGGTATAACCATATGATATTCCTTTAAGTAAAAAACCGTTTTATTAGTAAGTATATTTATAGTATGTTTATAGTATAGTACCTATATATTGTTATATATACATTTTTATATTTTATATAATAATTCATTTTAGTATTTATGTGTAGTTTTTTTTTTTAATATTTTACGCCAACCTGCATATGTATATAATACAGTTATCCTATTTGTACCGGGTTTGCCTGGAAGAGATCGCTTTTTAGCGATAAGGCCGCCCCATTGTACTGTTTTTTTTTAATGAAAATTTCTGTTCCTTTTATTTTTTTTCCTATGTGTACAATAAAGTATTTAAATAAATAAATAAACAAGTTTTATTTTATCTTTAACAAAGTTTTGAAAGCAGTTAAATGGATTTTCTTTGGGAATGAGGTAGCGTGGTTAAAAATACATAAATAAATAATAAATAATAAAAATTCATTGAAAAACTCACAATGTTTTGCATCTACAATATTAGTAAGATTGGAAAGGTCGAAAAGGGGCCCATGTATTATGTTACTATGATAAATTATACATGATCCATAATATATACTTATACGCTAAACTCACGACTCTTTGAGCGGCGTGTGTAATAAATTTTGCATTTTAAAATTGCTATACAAAGCTTCCTGCAAAGTTGTAAGACCAGAGAATATGCAAATGTCGGCTTTAATGTATATGTATATACGGTATAATATGCCAAAACGTATAATGCCTTGGTGGTTATATAAGTTTTAAAAAGTTGCTAAAAGGATTTGTTATACCATTAGAACAAAGACGTAAACTTATATTTAAGTAGAAGGTTATACATTTGGGATTTTAACTTTATGTAAAATAAATTTGAGATATTGGTATACAGTTTCTGTAAAGAAAACGAATGTTTCCCAGCTAACTTTAGATCGAGTTTCATTTTTAACTAAGGGATTTCGTTTAGTTTTTTGTTGCAATTAATTGGTTCAGCAAATCAAAATAGTCGGCCTCACTTCTAATTACTTAAAATGTTAATAGGATGGAGTTAGACGAATTAGCGTAGCTATTTTTCTGATCAGTCTCACTAATACTATTTAAGTTTGCAGAAACAGTTTTAAATCCTTTCAAAAAGGTTGCAGTAATGAATCTGGAAGTTTATATCAAAACATATGCATTAAGCTTCTAAAGTATTCATCCACACCTAGACCTGAAGCAATTATACACATTAAAACCACCAGGTGATAAGAACAGCCGTCCGTTTATCTTGGGTCCAAAGGGCCCAGATTAGTTGGGGTCTGGCAAGTAAGGGTCGGCCCTAGATAAGTCAGCGGGGTCCCATGTGGCTGGGTTGTGCCTTATTTACGATATTGTTTGACAAATGTAAGTAGGTAGTGAAAGGTTAAGGGTGCTAGTTTCATATAATATATTGATCGGGGGCAAAAAAAAAAATTATTATGATTTTAAGGTTGGTTAAAGTTTTTTCTGGTGGTTGAATTTTGTGGGGAAGGTACAACGTCTTGCCCATTTACTACTTAAATTATTCTATGTTCTAGTTTGAAGAATAAGCGAAGGAATAACAAGTAAGTTCTACGACCACGATACATTTGAATTAATTCTGCATCGTAATTCTATGGGTAGTAAGGGTAAATAAATTTATTTGGAAAAAGGACATACTATTTTATTATCATGGCAAAATACTAAAGTTTTGATATGTCATAGATTTAAAATCTTCAATGAAATAAATAACATCAAATGACTTTGTTATTGACTAAAATACTGTTCCTTTTGTGCTTATATATTTTGCATCTAACGATTTTGTTAAAAACTGTCCTTAGTGACGGGTTTGCTTCGTAGAAATTGCTCTGAGCAATGAGCTACCTTTTGTGTTTTTGTTTTCCGAATGTGTGTTACTTTGGATATAAAGCGTATTCGATTTTATACTTTGGGTTTAAAAATAAAATAAAATTCATTTGAATTTCTTAATTTTCGATATGATAGTAAAATCGAAACTTCGGTTTATTTACTATTTGAAAGTAATGTGGATTTCCAGGCAGACAAATCTCCGAAAGCCGATAAATCCGGCATTCCATAAAAACGGACATAATATTGACCTCTGAAGCCTTTCACAAAATAACTCCAGATTTATAACATCAAATACTGCGGGTAGAACGAAATATGGCGTCGGGAGGAGATATATTTTGACCAGAGATTGAAATACGGCATTTTTTTGACATATTGACATGAAAGAAGATATTTTGGTACTTACTTCGGTTTTGTGGACTGGATCAAATCTGTAAAAGAAAGGTTTGTCATTAGTTTTTTTTAAACTTAGGAAAGCAAAAATAATGTGATTCTTTGTTGCACTTTAGAATAAACTTAGTAACTAGTTATATAAACTTGCGTGTTAAAAACCTAGCTAACGAGAAGACTATATTTATAACTTTCTTGGATGCTGTGTCATCTAAGAACGTCTGAAACTAAAGCCGCTTTAATTAATTGTCAGTCTTAAGAGCCATCTTGTTTCATAGTAAAAGGAGAAAACTAAATATTCATTCGAGTTGAAGGTTTTTAAGGATCTTAGTATTTGTAATCCAGTAATATTATAACATGTATTTATTTTGGCCTCAGGCGGTACATATCGACTACGCTGCTACGGCTGCTACAAATTTTGCTACGTTACTGCTACGCTTTGACTTAATATTTTTTCCAATATTATTTAGTTTTGTGAAACATTTGTTTCGCATTCAGAACGCATATACCACCTTCTCATGGATAAATTATATTTAATGTTTGATGTCTTTGGACCCAAAAGCTGCCGCTTGATCTGAATTGTACATTTTTTTATTTTATTTCATTTTTATCGAGAATCAAACCGACTTCTTTTTTAATATTAAATATTTCGTTCATCTATAATCGGTAACTTACGCTTCAAACAGCTCTTAAGAACAAATCCCACGATATTTTAAAAATTCCCTTTTTCTCCATCACATATCAAACTCCTAACTCAGTTCATTTAAAATCCAGTCACGAGCGAGGTCGTCTTGATTGTCCGTCGTTTTCAGTAAAAATAACATAGAACCTACTAAATATGTCCTATGGGGGTTTAAAACATATATGCGTACCTTAAAATACCTTAAGGGTTAGGTAGGGTACCTATCGTGACCTACATTGTGTAATTGTAGGCTACAATTAAGGTAATAGTTATGCTCATTAAGACCTTGGATAATTGCGTTTTCAATTGTTAATTTTGTGGTAATTAATGTTTAGTGGAATTGCTGTCTATGTTTTTTAATGTAACTTTTTAGATAATAAGAGAGTACGGTATTAAGAATAAGTTCTGTAATATCAGAAAATAAAATGTAATTTTTCACTTTCTCGCGTTATTATGTTTTAGGGAAGTTATCAATTTTTTAAGTTTTGGCCGACTTTGACATGTAATTTTTTTATATCAGGAAATACTTTTGTGTATAATGTATATGACGAGTTAGATTACTAGGTACATAAAAAAATCGATGAGTATTCTGAATTATTTTTTATATAAATTCTATAAAAAGTACTTAGTTTACACGTGCTATATAATTTAATTTCCCATAATCCTAAGTAATTAAGCATACGGCATAAACTTGCACAGCTCGCCAATAAAAGACAGTGAATATTTAATCCACGCCATTACCATGCAAATAGCGGGAAACACTCATAAACACTGTCGTATCACGTCTACGTCTTATATTACAAACACGACTTGAATATTAAAACTGACTTTATTACAATACGAATAAATTAAAATATCGATTAAAAAATTTTTTAAAAAAAACTTTCGCTTTCTTATTTGTATGTACATCGCACTGACTAAGTCTTTTTACTAAAGAAAATACAAAAAAGTTGCCTAGTAGTTAAGTATTTTTAGTAAAAAAAACGATTGGCCTATTTTTCAAAAGTGAACTAAAGTTTGCAACGAACCGTAAGTTTGAGCGCTGAAATCGATTTTAGCCTATTTCGGATTTCATTTGAATTTGAGATTCGAAAACGGAGCTGTAGCTTTATCAAACTATGGATTTGAATTTAGAAAACAAAACAAGATAAAGCAACTTATTAAATATTAAAATAAATGCTTCATTTCACATGACTTTTGCTGTTACATAATATATTTTTTCATCATTAATTTATATTACGTATTTATATATTTTATTATTGCGACTAACTCATACTTCGTTATAAATAATTTATTACAACTGACAATTAAGCCACCTGTGACGCATAAAAACTTTTTACAACCTCTTCAGACCGCAAACAATAATGGAACACTTTTGAATTTGAATTATCTAAATTCGTAGTTGGAACGTACCTGGGTCAGTCGGCGGGTTGCTGCGGCGACGGAGCGACGTACAATGCCGCGCGGCGGCCCGCTCTCTATCAGCTATACTTGGCTATACCCGTGCCCAATGCAGCTGTTGCAAACATTCCCAGAACTCAAGATTGATCGCGGCGTAGCCCTAGGGATGGCTGGCTTGTGTATCACTTTCGATTTGCGAAGCAAATTGACTCGGAAGCGAGTTGAAGAGTTGGTCTCGCGATTTATGGACCTGTAGGAGCGCATTAGGGCCGTATTTCACACTGATTTTAGGGTTTTAGGATTGAGGATTAATCAACCCTTGACCTATTTGTATCTGTATGGTACTTTCTATTTATTTACTGTATTAAATAGCTACAAAACTATCACAACGTCTTACGTTCTATCTTTTGTCGACATACATTGTCGCAGGAAGCCTTGTTTTTAATGACTTTATGTATCGATTTTACAAGTTAATAACACTAATCTAAACTGTCATATCTGGTATATTTTATGGTGGTTCCCTACAATTAGGTAAACTCCTGGTATATAATCATTCTGTAGTAAATTAACAAGCCATGGGGATAATTAGGTCATTGCAAAACTTTTCTACCCCCAACTATTACTTTTTGTAGGGATGGGAAAAGGTTTTATTGTCGATGAAATAATATCCTTATAAAAAACATGAAATTATTTGAGTTTTTATACATTTAAATTTAGATTTGGATTTATAATTTAGAGAACGTTAGGTCTCTTCCCAAGAACTACATCCTGTAGTAAAGAAACTAATACATAACCCTCTTAAAGATACACAACGAGCAGTACTCAGAAAAACTTTTTTTTTAAACGCTTGATTGTTTTGACATCTAAATTGATTAACACTAATAATATACTTGGCAGCAGAAAATAATTTATTCAGGTTTTAAATATTACGTTTCATACATCATTGTAAATTTAACTAAAAAGTAAAAAAAATCACAAATAGAAAAAATATTGTTACCAAATATTGTTAGGCAAAGAAAATACTGTTACCAAGGCCTAAGATCTAAAGTCTTAAGAGCCTACGACGTTATTGCAGCTTAATGCTGTAAAAGCTTGGTGACAACCAACTGAATATCAGCTTCAATTATTATTTTTGCCCCGTTGCAAAAAAAAACAGAAAAGTTGCAAAAATTATCGATATTTGTCCAATCACTAGTAACATTATTTCCCGTCCTGTATTAGTGTCGGTAATTATCTCCAATAGAAGTTACTGTAAGTCCTCCAGGACTTGCTAGATACCTAGTTATTAAGTGTTATATAAGAACTAGCTCTTACATTAGTAGCCTTTTCAGTAGAAATCGAGAAATAGTTTCAACTCTTTGGAGAAAATGCCAAATGTAGTTTCAACCGCTTCGAGCTTTTTTGTAAATTGTTCTAAGCTGAGATAAAACGATTGTTTTTTGCGGTTGGGTAACGATTTGAGTTTATTTAGATAGTGAGTTGAGAATACTTTATTCAAATAAATATTATTTAGTTTATGTATTTGTAATGAATTTGTTAACTGACACTGAAATAATTATAAGATTCTTTAAAAATAATGCTACTAAACTAAATGTAATGGGAAAAATTGCTAGTTCGCACGTTTTCGTAATTAGTCAGTGAAAGAAAATGGGTGATATTACGCTCAGAAGATACTCTCAATTGAAAGGTACAGTAATAAATCAAAGAGAATAGGCCTTTTTTTTAAAAAAAAAAGATAGACTCTTAAATATTAACTGTATTCTACTGCCAACACACTCATAAGTCATAGCACAAATATATTTTCATACACCAAAGTGTGAATTCATTAAAACCCAGACATCTGCTTGAATACAAATCAAAAACGGTCCCACGACGCTCTATTTAGACGAAGATGCTGTCACTTCAAGTAAAAATATGTTAATTAGCGATAGACGAGTCCTTCCTTATACAGGGCGTCCCACACATCAAGGGAAAGTACCTTAAATATCGTAGATAGGATATTTTGCTGAAAGAAGACTTTATTTTATTTTTTAAACTTAGTCATTCTGCATTTAAAGAATTTCTAAAAATACTTGCTTCGTTTGGGAATCGAGCCCACATAAATATGAAAAAAAAATCACCCCTATTTTTATGATGCCAATCGAAAGAATAGACATAGTAATTCTTCTTAAGTAACATAGTAACTTAAAAGAAAGGAACAACGTGAAATCAATCATTTTAATCAAATTAAAAACATACGTTAAACTGCCAAAGTAAATTAAGTATTTTTTTGTAAATTATTTAGTTTTTTTTTGAAATGCAGAATTACTAAGTTAAAAAAATAAAATAATGTCTTCTTTCAGCAAAATATCCTATCTAAGATATTAAAGGTACTTTCTATTGATGTACCGTAGTCTTGGGACGCCCTGTATAGTCTATTCTATATGTATAGTTGACTGATAGATCTATGTGAATGGGTAACTAGATACTTACGGTTTAGATGTGTTTGGAACTGAGGTAATTCGCTGGATTTTAGGCGACGGTAATGGATGTACTAATTATTTGGTGTGCATTGGTGTGTATGTCTGGTTTAAGCTGCGCACATGTGTAATATTGAGGCAAAAAATAAAAGAGTTTTTTTTATATGGAATTTAATTTTAATTTATATTTAATTAGTGGAAGACAAATTGTGTTAGTCTAGGAATTTTCTAACTGCGCAACTGTTTAAAACAAAATAGTGCAGAAATAACAATTCTTCGAAAAAAGCTTTTTCGATTAAGGCGTCGAATTAGCAGTTCTAGGAGCTCATTATTACCTACTTGCAATAGAAAAACAGATTAAAATACCTCAGCCACAATATTAAAAGACTTTTCTGCTGACAGCAGGTCACTGTAAAATATTTTTGAATACACTACCATTAAACTATTTCACTTTGTTTTTTAATGTTACAAAATGGCGGCCTACAGTTTCCCCACAGGCACAGATGTTACAGCAATTTGTTGTGTTTCTTTTTTAAATGATATTTTAATGAACTAATTCAAATTGCTTTTTTTGCTGGCGAAAGCTTTCCGTTTATAAACAAAGATAATTACTTTTTTATCAATCATTAGCAAGTAATAATAATCAGAAGTAATAAAATGAACATGATAACTAAGAAAATTAACGGAATTAATGACACTGTTTTTTTATAGACCGCCAAATGTAACATTTGGGAAAAGTTAACCAAATTGCAAAATAGTACGTATATTTTTTCAGATTATATTTATTCTATATAAGACTTAATAAGTGGCACAACCCAACATCTTTGTTTCTCTTCATAATTCCTTTATAAGAATAAACCTCAATATGAAAGATAATGTTTTGTCAGAACACGCAATATGTTTGGAACATGGAATATATAAATTTATGGAGCACATGCAATGAGTTAGATATTAATTAAATAGAAATCCTACTAATATTATAAACGTGAAAGTTTGTAAGTATGGATGGAGCTGTATAGATGTATGGAATGATGTTTGTTACTCTTTCAAGTAAAAACAACTAAACGGATTTGGATGATACTTTACAGTAATATAGGTTTTACATCAGAATAACACATAGGATACTTTTTACCGCGGGAAAACTTCTTATTCCCACGAGAAACCGACTTTCACACGAATGGAGTCGCGGGCTGCCACTAGTAATAAATAAATAAATAATTAATATGAAAAACTTACTAATTTATTAAATTTTGTAAGTTTAAATTTATTATGTATACTTATGTCAATTTAATGTAACAATCTACATCACTGACACAGATAATTCATATTTTAACTAAAGTTTAATAAGAGTTTATGTATATGTAAGTTGAAACAATGGTACTGTTTATTCCTAAAATTCTTACCTTGCACCTCGTATAATGATATCGTTTAAAGAAATATCATTGGTTTCTTCTATTGGTTACCACTCCACGGGTCACAACAAAGCATAACAAAGGAATAACTGTATCAATGATTATTTTCTTTTCTAAGCGAAATCGATATTAAATGTATGTGTATATATTTTTGTCTATATGATTGTAATAGATGACTAGAAATCCGTATATTTGCAACTAAGTTCAACTTTTTTTGATTAAGCCTATAAATTGTGTAGAAAATTAATAGCCTTTATACTCAAAAGTGTTTTTGTTTTAAGCCTTTTTATGTCTCATACCTATTTGAATATAAAAAGATGGTAACATTAAATATACTCTAAACATCCAATTTACACAATGTTATTTACAGTATTTCTTTTAAATTCCACAACATAATATCTTTTGAACGGCAATACACACAGAATTGATTACCCCATTTGTATGCGACAACATTCTAGGCACGGAGCTAAATTGATTCTTGCTTTGTCGATATTCAAGTTTAATATCGCACAATCCCACAGCTTTACATTCATGGTTTGAATATTGACAATGGAAACACAGTTTTATTGCCTATGGCGTGTTGCGAATAGAAAGAGGAAAGCAAGTTCTAGTATAGTAAGATATTTTGCTGCAAATTTAATAAAAAACCTTGATTGTTAATCTTTTCCAAAAGTAAAGTTTCTAATGCAATCCTAAATTGGCCAAAATAATGACTAATAAAAGCAGTCTAACATTTCTCAACAAAAAACATAAAAACCTGAGAAAATAGTAGAACACCTATATTATAATGTTTAAACATTTCTATCTTTACGAGAGTCGGTTAAACACTTTCTTTAAACTACACGTAAACATAAATGTGAAAACCAAACATCCTTCGGTACATTCAGTTTGCTACATTTGCTAAACTAGATTACTTGTACAAACTCTCATTTGCAGCGTGTAGCGATTTATGTCAAATTAATCGCGTGAAGTTTATCCGTGTTCCTTTTATACAGGGCGCACAATTTATTAATCATTTTTTTTTATAAAATGTTCTAATTACAGAAGTAAGCTAAATAAGCTGCGCTTGTTTCCGCTAAATCAACAAACTTTCATATAATATAGTTTTATTAAAAAAATGTATCCATTGTACTTAAATTATATTGTTGGTGCATAAACTTTATTTAACTATTCTGGATTTTTTAAGAATTTCATTAAAATATGGGAAAAGTCAACGTTAACAAATGATTTACCTATGTTACTTAACCTTAAGTGTGCAAACGAAAGTTTAACCTACAATTTAAAATATTTAAAAAATGTGTAAATAAGGAAATAAAGGAAACATTTTTATTTATTTCAGAGGACTATATATCCCCTCTCTGTATTTGTCTCAAATAAGCAACCTAAAGTGGAGATGCAGCTGCAGCGATTTAAACGAACATGTTTTTAATTAGAAAACCCGTTATACATATATGTAGTTTAAGTGGACCTCGTCACTTAGAAACACCCTCATCTAAAAGCGAAATTAGTTTAAAATTTCTGAGATTTCTATTTTTACCTTGTTAACTTGCAAAGACTCATTCTCAGTTTAATCTAAGTAAGGTAACGGAACCAATTATGAACTTGGACCAATTATGAATTTTCGTAAACATTACTTCAAAAATAAATAGACTTGTACATTATTTTATTGAAATAGCAACTGTAATCAGTCATGCCAGTATTCAATGTGCTATGGAATCAAATTTGAGGGCTATCCGCAATTTAGTTTTCGACAATAGCCCTTTTTCCAGACGTAGGTATTTTCATTTGAAAAATTTAGAATTTCTTATAAGGATCGTGTCGCAAGTAGGTACATTTATAGGCTTTTTAAATCAAAGGAGTAACTGTATTGTTAATTTTTGTGACTATTGGTGGAACCATTGATACCGAAAGATAATTTATACGCACTAACATAAAACCCCAATGGAATTTTACACTTAAATTTTTTCTGAATTCATAATTGGATCTGGTTATATGCCTAGACCCAATTATGAAGTTACGTTCATTCAGTGTATTTTTGAAATTTTTTTTTTTTCATCTTGTGTTTGAATTCTAGTAAACCGTTTCTAATTGTTTATTATCGTTTTCAAAAGAGCAGCGAATGAAGCGTCTGTCTGAATTAATTATACGTTATAAACATAAACCTAAAATGATTTTAATACTTGAAATTAAAGATATTCATAATAGGATCTTGTTAGATGGATTTACTCAATTATGGCCAAAATGCCCAAAAATACATTATTCTTAATGTTTTGTTTAAAATCTTAGAATTGATTACCTAAATTTTAACTTTCATTTGTATTTATTAATTTGAAATTATACAGGGTGATTGGTAATGCGATACATTCCTTCTAAGAGGTTAAAGTAGAGCTTATTTGCAGTCAATTAAGGCATATCATGCTATGTCCGAAAATTGATAATTTCTGAGAGATAAGATTTTTTTATAAAAAAAAACCATTTTCGAAGTTCAAATTAATCCTTTTAGTGAAAAATTCAAAATTGAGTTTAATGTTTTGTTGTTTTATGGTAGCTTGATAACTAAAATGATATTTCAGATTTAAATAAAATAAAAAATAAAAAAAATTAATCGTCCTTATTTTAGAAACATTCAAGAAACCAAGAACAGGCAATAAAAAGCGATTTTCTGATAAAAAGTCCAAATAATGTTGCGTACAAATTACATAAAAAACTTCCCCAATTCATTAGCTATTCAAAAAGGTAAATTTGTCATACTAAAACTAAGTATTTGATTGACAACTCTACTAATAAAAGAAGTTTCCTCTATCTTAGAACGTCTCTACTTTGTGGTTACCGCGCACTTTTGCAGTGTTTTCTTTGGTTGATGTCGACGTCTTGCACAGGGATAATGCACTAACATTTAAGATCTGCCGTTATATAACAAATATTTTTTTAAAAAGCCAAACCTTTAAGTGTGTAGCTTTTGCGGTTAATTAGAAAATTTGGAATTTTTCACTAAAAGGATTAATTTGAACTTCGAAAATGGGTTATTTAATAAAAAATCTTAAATGTTGCATATCTCAGAAATTCTATTATTTTATTTGAATCTGAAATATCATTTTAGTTATCAAGCTACCATAAAACAACAAAACATTAAACTCAATTTTGAATTTTTCACTAAAAGGATTAATTTGAACTTCGAAAATGGGTTTTTTTTATAAAAAAATCTTATCTCTCAGAAATTCTCAATTTTCGGACATAGCATGATATGCCTTAATTGACTGCAAATAAGCTCTACTTTAACCTCTTGAAGGAATGTATCGCATTACCAATCACCCTGTATGTACATTTATATTATCTTAACTGTACAATGGCGGAGTTTTTATTTTCTTAAAACCGAAACGTGTAAATATTTTTTAAGCCTGTTTTTCCATTAAATATTTCAACTATGTTTCTTATTTTTTATAAACTCATCTGCATAGCCGTACTTAAGCCTTACTTATAAAGAAAAGCATATTTTTTTTTATACAGGTTCATTTGTAATTAGCGCATCACCTCGGCTTCGGCTTTCTTACATCAATCCCAATAACATGAGTTCTACGACTTTTTGCTTGATAATTAACACCAAAACCAAAAAAAAAAATTGGCGCGCTCTATTATTTATAACTGTATTTTTTAAGAAGTTCCTAAACCGGTCGCCCTCCCGTCGCCCCCCCGTCGCCTGCCACGCCAGTTGCGTGCGCGTAGAGTACCGTTCCCGTAGTAACCGTTGAGCACTAGAAAATCGCATCAACTAAAACCCGCACATCTATTCCCCACTATTACTATCGTCTTTGTCAATATTTACCAACTTAAACCTTATACAGAGTCCTTGAAACACGTAGATACAACATACATAATACAGCGTGTCCTTGAATCAATATCTGTGTTGGCACAGCGCAGTCGTTGCTCGTGGCCGGTATATCACATTGTCCTGTGGAGGTATTCTGTAACTATCTAAACTAAACGCAAACCGGTGGCGTAATAGCCATAAAAATGTCGATATTTTGACGTTTTTTGATAAAGACTAAATCAGGAATATTTTGCAAATCGCACCGCTAACGTATCTAGCTCTCGATACCAAAACAAGGGATGACGATAGAAGCGATCACGATGCACCGTCGTACCGCTACAGTAAACTTGATACGGAAGGAAAATTAAAAAGTAAAAAAAAATGACGTGTGGCACTCGAGGACTGCCGCGGTAAAGCTATTGCATAGCATCTATTCAAAAATTATTCATCCTTGACGTCTTCCGTTGCGTGCGCTGCGAAAACGGTTTAAGATACCCAAAATATATGTATAAAAGAATTATATCTCTTGAAATGATCTAAAAAAATTGTCTAAAATAACTATTCCACGCGGACGAGATCGTGGGCACAGCTAGTATAGTATAAATCCAAGTCGCTAATTCTGTCTGTTTGTATGTGTTTAAGTAAGCTATCAGAAAGTGGTGTCAATATAATTGTTTTGCTCTAATAACAGCGGTTCTATACCAAGTTTGTATTAACGTTCGATAGATGGCGCCACTGGTAGATTAAATCGCGCTTGTGTTATGTTTTTGAGTTTGATGGGCCCCTTATATGATTAATAAGAAGATAATATTGTTGACAGCTGTTTACATATTCGTCCAATTCCGGAGCACCTCGTCTCGATTCGTGCGAGCTACGTACAGTCTACACGCATACGTCTAGTCGCACGCACTCAAACCAAACACCGTGCCGAAGTCTGCCGAACTGAACCGACGATACACGACGTGTTAGGTCTTTTCGTTACGGATTTTTTTCATTCGGTCCCCGCGCTCAGAGCCTGAGATAAAAGCTATGCAATAGCCATAGGTTAGGTTAGGTTAGGTTAGTGGGCTCTTGTTTCCGCACTTGGACTCAAGTTTGGTCCTTTGTGCGTGATTTGCCGGCTAGGAGTTTAGCCAGCCTAACTCCGTCCAGAAGCGCAGAAGTCTCCTGGGACGTTCGCAGGCTTCGCGGAGTGACCTCGGTTTGTCGAGGATTTGTGCCCGTTGTGTAGCCACTCCCATACATTCCAGGATGACATGGGGGGCTGTTTCTTCAGCCTCCATGCAAGCTCTGCATAGAGGACTGTCGGTGGTACCTACATTAAATAGGTGTTTATTGAGGGAAGTATGACCGGTGATAGTACCTACAAGAATGCGCAGGTCATATCTACTCAGGCTGAGCATACGACGCGTGAAACGCGGGTCGGGAAGTGGCAGTACTTCCTTCGATTGCCTACAGCCGTCGGTCTGTATCCATCGATTGATTTGTTGAGTTACGGTTTGTTCTCGCAGATGAGCGCGGAAAAGGCTATAAGGTATCGGTAACGTTGGTACAGGGCCAACCGGTATTGCTTCCGCTCCTCTTTTAGCCAGTTCATCTGCAGCGTCATTACCGTGTGAACCACTATGCCCTTTAATCCATTGAAGAGTGACCCTGTTTGTTTCCGCAACACTCTCCAAGGCTAAACGACAGTCGCTTATGAGTCCCGAGCTAACAGCTTCACCTTCAAGCGACTGCAAAACAGAGGCGCTATCCGAGACTATTCGAACATTGCTGTTCGTAATGTCGCGAGAAAGTACCTCCCCCGCAGCAAGAGTGATAGCAAAGCATTCACATTGAAAGATGGAGCTATAGGGCCCTAAGGACGTTGATATATGGATGTTTAGTTCTGGTGAGAACACTCCTGCTCCTGACCCAGAACTAGTTTTTGAGCCATCGGTATATATTCTTATCTCATCGATACCTGAATGGTCAGTAGCTTCCTCTTGGAGTTGGATGTGATATCGTTTATCAAAAGCGAACCACGTTGGTATCCGATCGCATGGCGCGTCGAGTATTGGGTGACTGGTGCACACCTCATCGATTATTCGCGTATGGGGTCCTTGGTAGGAGCCCCAAAGGCCCAGGGACCGTAGCCTGAATGCCGCCGCCGCAGCTTCCTGTTTTATGAACAGGTCGAGCGGAGGCAGACAGAGCAGGGTCTCTAGGGCTGCTGTCGGAGTTGTTTTTGTGCAACCGGTAACCGCTGAGCAAGCTCTGCGTTGAAACTGTTGCAGTTTAGTTCTTACGGTGCTTAGTTCGGTTCTGGGCCACCAAACAAGAGCACCATAAGTAACGGTGGGTCTAATAACTGCAGTGTAGAGCCACAGGGTAATTCTTGGTGAAAGTCCCCAGGTCTTACCCAGTAGCTGTTTGCATTGCCAGAATGCAATACACGCTGTTTTTAGTTTGTTCTCTAGATGTTTGGACCATAAAAGTTTTGAGTCAAGTGTTATACCCAGGTACTTGACTTCCGACGCTAGAGGTAGGGAAACGCCAAACAGCTTAGGTGTTTTAAGGTTTGCGATTTGACGTTTGTTAGTGAACAAAACGAGGACCATCTTATTAGGATTTACGCTTAGTTCGATTCGTATACACCACGTTTCGACGATTTTTATAGCAGCTCGCATGAGGTCGCACAGTGTTTGCTCAAAGGGTCCTTCAATGAGTATCACTAGATCGTCGGCGTAGCCTATAGTACGGAAACCTGCATTGTTGAGTTCCGTGATGAGTTCATTTACCACGATGTTCCAGAGGAGAGGTGAGAGCACTCCACCTTGTGGACAGCCCCTCGCTACTAGAGCTCTCGTACTCGAATTTACCGTGGCTTGCACGACCCTGCATCTGAGCATTTTGTCGATCCACTCGATGAGAGCTTGCTCGACGCCATGTCGACGCAGAGCATTCGAGATGCTGGTGAATGTAGTTTTGTCAAAGGCACCTTCTATATCTAGAAAGGCTCCTAAGGTTGATTGCTTAAAGGAAAGCGTGTTTTCAATCCGCGATACAACCTCATGTAAAGCGGTTTCAGTTGATTTGCCTTTACTATATGCATGTTGTTGGGGGTGAAGTGGTGTGCATTTGATGGCGGTGTCCCTCAGATATCGGTCACAAAGTCTTTCCATAACCTTAAGTAGGAATGACGTGAGACTAATTGGTCGAAAGGATTTCGCCTGCGTGTAATCACTCTTCCCCGGTTTAGGTATAAAGACTACCTGTACTTCACTCCATGGTTGTGGTACGTACCTGTGTGCGACACAACTTTGGTAGATTTTTACCAGGTGTGGCGCAATAGAGGCAGCGCCCCACTGCAGAAGGCCTGGGAATACACCATCAAGACCTGCTGATTTAAAGGGGAGGAAGCTGTTGATTGCCCAAATAACTTTATCTAGAGAGATTATGCTTTGAGCAGTTTGCCAGTCTGATGGTTCAGGTACGGAAACCGAGCCCACCTCGTTAGCTACCAGAGGTTGATCTACAACCTGGCAGTCTGGGAAGTGGGTTCGGAGTAGAAGTTCGCACATCTCCGTATCTGTTTTCGTGAAGGTGTTGTCAGGGCGTTTTAAGGAACCTGGAGTGCGTTCAGAGTCCTTTGCAAGAATGTTTTTTATTCTTGTTGCCTGAGCGTTGCTTTTAATGTTGGTACAGAAGCGTTGCCAAGATTCGCATTTACGTTCGCGAATGCGGTTCTTGTATTGAGATTGAGCTGCTTTGTAGGCATCCCAGTCTCGATTGCTTCTAGTGTTTTTGCATGGTTGAAGCATTGCCTTACCTTGCGACGTAGTTTGTCCAGCTCTGGGCCCCACCAATGGTTTCTCACCGTGGCTGGAGCAGTATAGAGTGGACAAGATGTTTCGTAGCACTTCTTCAGTGCATTTGTGAGTTTGTTTAGATGTGATTCAATGTCCTCAGTACAAGTGTGTTGTTGTGGGAGAACAAAGACCCCAACCTCCCGCGCCACCTGTGCTCTATAGATAGCGCGGTCGGTCCGTCGCGGATTCCGCCTCGGAAGGGGCTTCGGTACCTCCCACGAGAGGTCATATTGAATCCACCTGTGATCTGAGCAAGAAGCTTCATCAGACACTCTCCAGTTGAGAATGTGTTCTGATGCGCTTTCTGTTGCCAAAGTAATGTCAATGATTGTCTGGGCTCTTGAGGTTACAAAAGTCGGTTCAGAGCCTAGGTTGATAACTTTAAGGTTGGTAGTGAATAGGAAATCAACGAGATGCTCACCTCTGCTATTGGCCTCAACGCAGCCCCACAGATGGTGGTGCGCGTTGGAGTCAACTGACAGTATGAGCTCCGATTTTTCCTTTTCGCAGAAATTAACCAAATTATCTAGCTCAGGCGTGGGCACCCCGGCGTCGCCTGGTAAATAGACTGACGCTAGCATGACCTCACCCAAATTATTCTGTTCATTCCTAAGCCTAACTACCGTCAGATCTCTGGTACAGAATTCATTTACTAGAGTGGCTGATAGATTTCTCGGCACATAAAAACAAGTACGAGGGTTACTTACAGTTGTGTCGAGCAGGATTCTTCCCCCGATGTTGGTGAGACCACAGATTTTGCCGCCCCTAATCCACGGCTCCTGGATGAGGGCGATGGTCTCGGTGTGTACCTCCAGCCAGCGGCGCAGGGTAGCCGCCGCGAGTCGCTTGTGCTGGAGGTTGGTCTGCACGACACTAGTTGGGCGAGAGCAGCCCCGCGGTGTCGAAAGACTCCGCGTCGGAGCTGCACTGGATGTCCGACAGCGACGAGGGGCCAGCGTCCTCGAGCGCGACGTCGGCGCCGCCCGGGAGCAGCGCGCACGTCGACGTCCCCGGAGCGTCGGTCGCCCGCGGGGGCAGGTCGCCGCGGGGCACGTCCCACGCGCAGGCGGGGGCGCGCGGCCGCGACGACGCCGCCCACGGGAACTCCTCCACGAAGGCTCCGGACCTGACCGGACTCCGAAATAACTCGGGTGCCTGCCAGTCCATCACCGACGTAGGAGGAGCCTGCAGAGGCGCGGCAGCGCTTCCCGAAGTCAGCCCGAGGGCCGGGTCCGGTTCGCACACGCCTCGCCCCCCCACGACTCCTGCCGGAAATAGCGTTGCCGCATTTTCCAGCAGGCTCGCCTCTGGCCGAGCAGTGTCTACCAGGCGTGGCTTAACAGCGTCGCCCGGCGGACAAGTCGGCGGGACATCGTCCACCATCGCGCCAGCACCAGGCACAACTGCCGCCATCCCAGGATGCGATTCCTGTGAGACGACCGCCGTACCCAGCGCCAGCGCGGAGGCTTCAGGTGCACTCTCAGACTGCGGAGTCTGGTCGTTTAGGGGCCTCTCTTCGCCCAGGAAACGGATGTACAGGTTCCCGAACCTAAAAGAGAGTTTCCTGTTTTTCGCCATGATGGCCGGGACCAGTGAGTCTGGTACACCTAGACTCAGAAAGATCCCGCCCCCCTGCGGAGTACAATTGTACAAGAGCCAGTCGCCAACGCTGAGACTAGCGTTTTGGTAGCGAAGGGCTCGTTGCACGCTGTGTATATTGTCCTTGGTCTCGCCCGGCACGAACAAACCGCACTTCACCCGTTTAGGGATATCAGCTTGGCGTATCAGTGCAAGCCGAGTACCAGGGACCGGTGATGGCATCGTGGACACCACGCCGCGCGTCCACTCGAGGGAGCGGTCATCCTGCACAACCAGTCTGATCACCCCCGCCGAGTGGTGCATCCGCCCCACAAACTCGGGGACGAAGATGCCGGGAGCACCACGCTTTTCAGCATCAGCTAAGTGCTGTTCTAAGCGGGCTTCCAGCATCTTGACGATGGTGTCCGCGACGCCGCTGGTGATCTCTCGGAAGGGCTCCGTCGCGACTGCCACGTAGAACTCGTTTGTCTTAACAACCTCCGAGTAACTCGGCCCCGCAGCGGAACCCTTCCTGAGTCGTTTAGTGTCGCCTTTCGGCGTCACTGTGTCGTCCGGCTTGTGCCGTTTGACCGGCTTGGAGGAAGAGGGAGTCGAGGCAGCCGGTGTAGCCGCAGTCGGCTCCCTCTTCCTGCGTGCCGTGTTTTTGGACCGCGCGCTCCGTCGTTTAGACCGAGTAGTGCCCGCAGACACCGCCGCCGCCTGCGCGGGGGGTACCGCGGCGGCCGGCGCAGCGTTCCGAGCGGACTCGGTGCGCCGCGCCGGCGCGCCGCCGCCCCCCCCGCCGGACGCCCCTGCGGGCGCCGCGGCCGCCGGTAGCTTAGCGCCGGGGCGCTGGGCCGGGGGCCCTTCAGCATTCGGCGGCTGCCCAGAGAGAGCGGCGTTACTGCGAGCCTCGGCCCGCGCGGCGTCGCGTCTGGCCCGGCTCGGTGCTGGTTTGCGCTGCTTCTTCTTCTTCTTCTTTTTTGTGCCGGCGGCGATCGACCACGCCTCCGACGCCGGGACGTCGATGGCGGGCACCGCGGCCTGCACGTCGCGCAAGTCCAGCGTGTTGGGCGCCGCTACGCCTGAGGTAGACGCGTGCGGCGCGTTGGTAGCCAGCGCGTCTATGACAGGCGCACATGGCGTGTTGGTAGGCGCGTCCGAGGACGCAGCTTGTTGGGTTGGTTTGTTCCTCTTGTTTGCCATAGTTGAGGTAAAACTAGTTTTCATCTCCAGTGGCGCCTCACCCTCCTTGGAGCCCGCAGTAGGGGACGTCCGTGCTCAGCACAGGATCGCCAAGACCTACCCCCGAAGATATAGGAACGAGAGCACACAGAAAGACGAGTCCGCACGGTGCGAAGAAGTCCACGGCTGCGGTAACGACCGGCAGAGGAACCGACCGCCGCTAACCCCGAACCCCGCGCATCGCCGACTGTCCCCCGTCGTACACTCCTTCCTCACCAGGCAGCCCTCTGACGGGTTGCCACAGCCGATTGATCATGGGTGGTTAGTCCACGACCTCCCGTTTGATGTGAAATCCGGACCAAAGAGGCGTGTTGCCAGACGGGACAACTACTGCCCGGCCCCGCCAAGGCTCAGCACTCCAGGATTCCTTCATCCCCACGTACGGGTCTCCACGCACGGCACAAACACGCGGGTGGCCTGTTACCCGACCCTCAAGCTCATGTGCGTGAGTCGGGTGTTGGAATACAGCCACTGATATCCCACTCTTAGGAAGTTGGGGAGGAAATAGGAATGGGAAAAGGTGGGAGGGAATGGCGACTGGGCGTTTCAGTTTGCACTCGCATCGGTCCGTTTTACCGTGACGGATGCAGGTACGTAACAGGCGGCAACCACTGGAAGGATAACTCCCCAGTCTTACCTTAGAGATCAACGCAACCTGTGCTACCTCTAAGGCCTCGCCGACAGCAACACCAGGAGTGGTGTTACTGCCAGGGGCAAAGCATCCCTCTAGAAATGCGAAGTTGCCCAACCCCCGCCCATATGCAATAGCCATAAGAAATATGTTAAAAAAATTCGTGACCTAGTATAGGTTTAGTTCCTTTAACATACATAAGGGGCGCTGTCTAAATTTTATTTTTCTATGATTATGTATTCGTAAATACGCTACAGTATATGTAACTCGACGGTTACAGAATCGCTCGACGGGAATCGCAACTGAGGTCGGCTATGTAATATGGAACGAATGAGCGGTTTTGTGATTAATGAGACTGATTTCAATGCAGTTTAGTGTTTTATCTGGGTTGGGATTGGGTGCTGAAATTAATGGTCTAATTGTTGGTAGCTTTTGTATTTATCTTGAATAATGAATAAAATGAATGTCCATTAAAAATAAGTATTATATAACATAATATATTCAAATGTAATATTACTACAATACCCGAACTTTTCTCTGCTACAGAAAATCTCCCCATAACCCAAATGTTCTATTTTTAATAGAACCAAGTAAACTTGACATTAGTTTCCGAACAGCCAGTGACAAGTGACTCCAATTTAAAAATAGAAACCATAGACTCGACTTCCGAACTTTTTAATACCCCTAGGAATATCAGCCAACTTTGTCGATTCGTATTTTTTACTTTTTCCGTTAGTTGCAACCAAGGAAGGACTTAATATTTTTTTTTTTTTTGAGATATCGTGTCCAAACCTCCAATTTGATTATGTAACTTTGTTCGTCGTGAAATATGCGAATGGAAAAGTTATGGCATGAAAAAGGGAATAACTTTTGCGATCTAATTTATGTAAACGCTTTTCTTTTGAATACGAAGTGCGAAGATTTGGGAAATATTTCGTAGGCTACTTATTCATGACTTTCATTGATTTTATGGGTGTTAAAAATATGGCTTTATATGGGGGTTGTGGAGGAAAAGTTAGCAATGTTTTTAAGATGAATAAAACTTAAAAAAAAAATGTTTGTATTAATTTTTTATCAATAAAAAATATACAATTCTGGGACAAAAGCATAAACATATAAATTTTCAAATTTTAATTCCAATGTTTTCGTTAAATAAGTTGACTTCTTGGAGAAATCTAAAATGTATTTATAATATGTATGTATACATAGAAAAGATTTCAATTTAATCCAACCGGAAGTTGTTGAACCGGAAGTTGTTGAACGCAACGTTAACGGTTGACGATCTCGTTTATCGAATTGCGGAAATCAACCGTTCACTATTCTGCCAATGTTGAATACAGAACTGTATTTGGCCTTTTTCTTAATTGAAAACTGCAAAGATAAATATACCATGCTTACAAAACTACTTAATTAGTGTCTCCGACCTTAATAGACTCACGGTACCAGACCATAGGCTAACCCCAGTTCAAGAACGAAACAGAGGAAGGACTCATAATTTCCCAGCTTATGCAAAATTCTAAATAGCCCGTTTTCATCTTTCACTTCAATAAATAAAATAATTTTCGCATTCCAAATTATGGCCATTATGTTGATCAAATAAAACGATTTATTGGAAATCCAAAATTCCGTGATAGAATTTACTATTCCACATTTTCCCACTAATTGTATTTAGTTGCGTGTTAATTGCTTTGTACGCTACTCAAGCGAAACATATCGCATATTGGTATACAAATTCAATATTTACTAATGTCAACTGCCTAAATCGCTTCAGGCCACTAATAAAAATTCACTGCACTCGGAAGAGTTCTAAAAAAAGTATATTTGAAAAAGAACGAATGACAATTCCATTTTCGAAACAGTTGGTTCATCGCTCACTGGCCCATTTGAATACTGGAACATGGAAAACTATTTGCGGTTGAACTCTTTGTTGTTTTATTGTTTTGAGCTGTGCTAATCGTATGTGTGGCGTGGCGTAGATAACAACTTTTTTGATGTAATAGTCTTAATACACATAGGATAATAACTGCTTCTGAATATTTTTTTGTAATTAATACGAATCTGAAGTAAACATAGAGTGTTTGCAGCTAACTTCTGAAGAGTCATTTTTTGAAAAGGGTGTTTAAGATAATGTTTTTACAATCCAAAGTTTTTACAATCCAAATAACGTAAGAACTACAGTAACTTATGTTTTAATCGAATTTCTAAATAAACAATTATGATTTTATAATTTTACCAAAAAAAATTAAAGCTACAGAAAGTTCCTCAAATCTAGCTCATTGAAGACGAAAAATTTTGTTCAATTTTCTCAGTTGCTGATAAGAGAAACATCTTAAAGTTTGTGTATAATACTTATTACACCTATTATAGACCTTATTGTTTATTATTAAAACCAAAAAAATCCTACCTGTAATCCACAAATGTCATTTTCACGCGGTTTATATCAAATAGCATTGTGGTGGTTTCACCTCAGCGGGATATGTCAACGATCGTAGCAAAAAACAACGGTTTTGTCCGACACACGGATATCGGTTTGCATATTTCATTCCCAGCATTCAAAAGTGGATGAAAAAAGTTTATAAATGTTTTAACTGCGAATAAACGTGGAAAGCGTTTGAAAGTGTTTTTTTGTTATAGCGCGTGATAGCTTAGTAGTTAAGAATTGATTTACAGTACTGTAGGTTTTGAGTCCGATTCTCACTCGGGTGTACCTCTAATTTGGTCTTTTCAAATTATTTACTTATAGATATCGCCCAGACAACGAAAAGAAAGCCATACATTACAGTTGGATGATTATACTACGTGTTTATTATTCAACTCCCATCGAGCCAGCGTTGTGGATTATGGCTCAACTTCCGAGAAAGAGGCATGTGCTTAATGAGGGGTATATAAGCTGTTTTTAAATGATTAGTTTGGTAGTTTTATTAATCTTTGTTTTATTTAGTATATGGTTTCACTCAGTTTTACTAGTCACATAGTTTTGAGCCAGTTGCTAATGAGTTGAAGCTGTCCTGCATTTTAATTGAATTACTGACTGTGTTCCAGCTTTGCACAAAATAGGCAACAATTACTGGCATTACTAAATTTACTAAGCACCGAGACAGAAAGACTAGACTTTAAGTAAATCTAGATACTGCAGGAGTCTATTGGCGTTGATAATTATCATCAGTCAAGAAGTATAACTACTTGTTCATTGAATATATTAGATTTTATTTAGGTAAATTAACAAAGTTTTGTCTGAATATTAGAGCCATATAACTCTGTTTACTGCAAGTCGAATGCAAAAAATAATTAAGTAAAGCTGCTTCCTTTCTTTTAAAGGTTTTCTTTGCGTTTGTTAAATAAAAAGCTCACGGCTTTTCAAATCTTTGTTCACATCCATTGCAAACTGAGCAAAAGTTTTGTTGGAGTTAGGTTTGATTCGTTTTTTTAAGGTTTGTTAGATGTCGTGTTGCCTTTGAACAATTGGGCAGCACAGTATTTATTGTTATACTTCTTTTATGCAATAGTTTTTAGCTCTTGAGTACAAAGTCGCATAGATGACCAAATATACTCTTAGATGGGTTTTATAACGAAAATGCTTGTTTAGACTACTGTTAATGATGGTTTCTACTGGTTGCTTAATTGACCATAGTTTAAATAGATAAAGCGCTTTCACAGAATTCCCTTGAACTTTTTCAGAAAATACTCGGACAAAATTTTATCTAGAATGCAAGTCCATTAGATAGATAAAACTCTTGTCGCAGTTTATTGCAAGAGCCTGCAAAGTGGTATCTGCTTTTAAGAATATGACGTCATGCTTAATGACATCATCGTGGAACCTGATACCAAGGCATTTGCAAGTTCTTGCATCTACTAAAGATTACTTTTCTTGGCTCGTTAAAATAATAGATAGTTATTAAAAGTAAGACAAACAAAAACGTTAGCATTTATTCATAACCGAATAGAACTACTTATAAAAATCCGTTATTGAGTGGTGTCAGTTTTAATTTTGTTTGTCGACGGTTAATTATAATATGTATCATCCTATTTCTAGGTACTCGTTATAATATTTTATTTGATATCGCTAAACGAAACACTCTTAGAAAACAAACATATGTTGCCAAGCCCTGACCTGCACAATTCGAAACATCTTGATGCAGAAATCGCAAAATCATTGGCCTGTTACGGGCAAACGAGAAAAACGCTCTGAAACGAATTTGGCACATTTACGTGAGGAGTCTGGGAGCTGGCGAGCTGCCAGGAGTTCACCGGCCGGGCTGGTACCAGTGGAGACACCTGGTGATGGAAATGTGGAAATAATTAAGTGTTAGAGATAGGAGTATAAATATGTATGGATACTGCAGGGCAACAAAAGGATAGGCAATTTAAGATACGATACCTTACTATTTTTAGATTGGTTAATTTCCCGTTTTTATAGAAGTAAGAAAATTATGTTGATACATTTGATAACACTTGAAACGAAGGAATTAGTCAACAGAAGTACAAAATTTGTACGAAAGTGGCATTCCTTAATATACGCATAAAGTTTTACCATTTCATTTCTTTGTTTCAACGTCCAAAAGGAAAAAAGGGAGGCTAGCAACAGCTTGTAGTCCAATGATAGCTCTTCACAGAGCGACACTCTATCAAGAAATATAGCCTTACCAACAGATTCCATGTTACGCGCAGTTTTCAGAACTCTAACAATAGATGAATATGGTTCAAATTAATATTCGTCACCTTAATATGAATGCAATATTATTGATAATTAATAAAAAAAAAAAATATGACGTGCGTGGTAGCCTAGTGGCAACAGGAATGGGTCTACTATACCGAAGGTTCCGGGTTCAATCCCCACTAGGGTGTACCACTAATTTGTTATTTTCCAAATGATGTTCATGTTTATCACGCACTAACGGTGACGGAAAACATCGTGAGGAATCCCACATGATTGGATTATCCATCATGTGCATCCACCAATCCGAACCGAGCTAGTGTGGTGGATTACGGCTCAAACCCTCTCGCTATCCGAGAAGGAGGCCTGTGCTCAACTATTGGACATATATATTTATTTATTATATGAACCAGAATTGTAGAGACGGTAACAACCCAACTGCCAACGATGATAATAGAAGTCGTTTTGAATACTCCTGAAAATGTCACCTGCTCTGTAGTTTAATTACTGTGAACTGTTAAATGATAACTGTTGTTAATAAACTCAGGTATCCTTTTAATATGTCTCTTACTTTTGTTTTCTGATTATTATTCCTTAAGTTCCTTAATATCCTTTGATTTGTTTTTGGTTTTAAAGATAACCTTTTCTACATCAAAACCTTTCAAACATTGATATTATTCAAGTGTTTTTAAAATGAACAAAAAAGTGAATTGATATCTTTGTCTCGTCTCGAAAACAATTTAATTTGATCGAACGACTTGAAAATAATTGCAGAAGGAAAACTGAATACCAATAAATATTTTAAGCTTTCCTTTGTTGTGCTTCAAATTCCTGAACAAACGATTTTAAATATTTATGATTGTAGTTTAATTTACAAAACTATCAAATTGTTGTTTTTCGTATTTGTGAATTATGGAGAATAACATTTACACAGTAATTTTGTTGTATTTAGTGTAATAAAATTGAGCTTTAATAATCATTGATTTTTCTCTATTTAATTTTATTGTTTTTCTATTTTAGAGGTTTAAAAAAAATGTAATATGCAGGCTTATATTATTAAAATAATTGTCAATTTTAGCATAGAATCAATCAAAGTATTTTTATAGATAGAATCCCTACACCTATTGAGTTCACTCAATAAAAAAAGAAATCACAAAAGATACATCGTTAAAACTATTCCTTTCCCGTTATTTTTCAACCCCTTTCAACCGGTCCCTCTAGACTCACCCCCGCAAACTACCCCCACTGCGCTACATTCTCAAAGTGCATTTTACATACATTCGCCAATCAGGGATTCTTTGCTGAACGGGTATGCAATTAAAAACTTGGGTTTTCTTTCTGAATTTAGTTCAGCCATTGATTAATAGCTTTACTACTATTTGAGTAAGTATATTGTATATCGTAGAAGTAAATCATTATAGCACTTACTTTAATGAATATAATTTAAGCTTATGTCAAAAATAAATCGTAATGAAAAATATTATTTTTTTTCAACTGAAGCTTAAAGTCTAATAAATATAATATTTATAGCAAGAAATATCCTAACTTAGCGATGTATTAATTTTATTTGTTTCTAACATACTAGTATTTAAATAGCAGATCGAGCAAAAACAAACATTCCAGAAACTCGTATTGCAAACTCGACCGAGTAAGTTTGCATATTTGTAATATATTTTGGATGTGAGGTACTCGCGAAGTTGGATCCGAAAATTGAGTTTGTGCGAATATTACGAAAGTTGAAATTAGCTTATTAATGCAATGTTTATATGTGTAGTAGGATATTATTCTATTTGGGTTACCCCGTGGCTCAATATGACAATATAATAATGGGGCATACCCATAAATTTCTAATGATTTTCTTCACTGGAAGAACTTGCATTTAAACTATATTTTAAAACTATAAACTACCGATCTGAATTATAGACTAATAATATAAAAAACAAATATTCTATACGTCAAGTATTAATAACTAGTGGCCGCCCGCGACTCCGTTCGCTTGGAAGTCGGTTTCCCGGGGGAATGAGAAGTTTTCCCGCGGTAAAAAGTACCCTATGTGTTATTCTAATATATAATCTATATTACTGTAAAGTTTCATCTAAATCCCTCCAGTAGTTTCTACGTGAAAGTGTAACAAACATCCATACATACTCACAAACTTTCACGTTTATTATATTAGTAGGATAATCTTTGTCTACCACACCAACTATGTGGCTCTAAAGCACATGTGTTATAGGTACCACACAGAGGTCATAGATTAAACGCAACACAACATTTGATATCAAAACTACACAAAACCCTATTCCACAGACCTACAATAAATCACGAATAAATTACACTAAATAACATCTACATACAAAGTAAAATAATACATAATTATGCCGAAACACGAGTAATGGGCGTTGGCTGCGTTCCCAACAATCGCGATAGCAACGCAATCGGCGAGCCATCTGCAATCGCGATCGAAACAGCAGTAATGTGCCATTGTTAGAACATCGGAACTAATGCGTTACGCGCTGCAAGGAACGGATGGTAAATTGTATGTTGGATAATCGTATATGGATCTGTTAAAATATTTTTGAAATAAATTACAGAAAGATAAATGTAATACTTCTTCCATTTTTGTTAATATTTATAATGATACAAACATCGAAATCAAAAGAAAAATTGCATTTTCTTTTTTTTTCTAGATTATTAAAGCAAAGTTGTTTGCTACACAACAAAACTGTAATGTTATATTATTTTTGCATTTTAAGTTAGATCTTCGGTAATCAAATAATAATAAAGCACCAAATTTATGTTAAATCTTTCACATACTTTTGGCAAAAGAACTACAAAGAACAAAATCGGTTTATCCGATTTGTTAATTACCAAGTCTTTAACTGACCGTAATACAAATATATCTTTGTGCTTTTGCTTTTCACGTAAGGTTTAACCTTGCAAGTAGAAATAATGAGCAATTTTTTGAAATCCATAATTATTTCATGCAGTTATAAAAAGGCATGCAAAATTAGTCGTGATGGTATGAAAAACCTATGCAAGGCTGTTTAGCCTTCGCTTTAAGAGCTAAGAGGGTGTTTAAAGTATTTTACGCTTTACGTAATAGCACTGCAAGTTTTTCTTTGAGTATACGTAAGCTTCCAACAACGCCATCTACTGATTTTGTTTCAAAACTTACGATAGTCAGACTATGGAAATAATTCAAAGTTTTCCACACGTAGCAACGGAGTCGACTACGCGCTACACTCGTAGCCAGCTTGCTACGGTATTAATAGATGTCGGATGCAACTAATAGATGGCGTTATTTTGCAGGACGAAGTAACGGGTGAAATTTTTGCACAAAAGAGACTAGGCCCACGCTTTTTCGACGCGACGTGTGACATAAAACATTTAAAAAGGCTTAATTTAACTCTAATCTTTACGTTTATATCGTTTTATAATTACACGCGCACGTGAGCTTGGGTCCAATTTCCCTTTTTTTTCTCTGTTTTTGTTTCTTCCTTAATTAATTTACTCGACATAGTTTTGACTTAAATGTCAGTTTTTTGTGTGGAACTTGCTTTCTAACAATAACTAAGGTTTTAACTAGGTTTTTCTTCTGTCAAATTGTTTCCCTTGTTTGAATATTCAATAGTGTGCTCCTCGTTAAAGGTTTACTGTTACAAATAGTGAGGAATTACATGGCGTCTCTTGCTACGACCTAAATCAGTGGTTCCCAAACTATTTTGCCAAGGAGCCACTTTGATCACAAGATAAAAAAACAAAACCTTTTTAACAAACAAAAACAAAATTATCGTTTGATTGACAAACAGCTTGTATATTTTGTTTTGTTGTCCCCTCAAAATGTTTATTTTAGCTCTCCTGGTTGGGAACCTGTGATCTAACGGAACGATATCTTAAACGGTTCCAATTTGAAACACAATCTATGACAACCATTGCACAAATTTCTCTGCATCGTTCCTGCAATGCAAAGCCACTATTGGAATTTAACACACACATACTATAACCTACTATTATTTATTTTATGTGTTTACTAGTGGCCGCCCGGGACTCCGTTCGCGTAGAAGTCGGTTTCCCGAGGGAATGAGAAGTTTTCCCGCGGTAAAAAGTACCCTATGTGTTATTCTGATGTATAACCTATATTACTGTAAAGTTTCATCCAAATCCGTTTAGTAGTATTTACGTGAAAGAGTAACAAACATCCATACCTCCATCCATACATCCATACACAAACTTTCACGTTTATAATATTAGTAGGATTTAAAGCAAAATAGTGTACATTAGTTTAACCTACGTCCTCCAGAGCCGTTTACTTGGCTCTGGGATCTTACAGTTAAACCAAAATTACTTTAAAAGAACCAAATATATAATAACCTTTTTTGTGAGTATTTATTTTAATGAGGCGAAAATTAAGTTATTTGCCCGTTTGATGTACTCTTGCAGCAATAAACAGTGTTAATAGACATTATCAATCCACTTGTTGAGCGGTGATCCACCGAGCTAGCTCATTGCATGATGGATGTAGGTTTCCTCGCGATATTTTTCTTAAGTGCGTAATAAACGTGAACATAATTTGAAGATTACCAAATAAAATATACACCTCGGAGAAGATAGAACCCGGAACCTTTGGTATCGTTATTCAGTTCCTTAACCACTCGGCTATCGTTATTTTTATTATAAGTGTAACCAAGCTTTTTTCCATAGAGTAATAGCATAATATAAGTAGTGATATTTGCTGTTTTTTAATAAAAGCTATATATTGATGGAAGTCCGGTTGTTTTTTTTCCATCTAAAGCGAAGTTTTGCATTTGTTTATTCAAAGATATAGTTTTCAACACAATGAGTCACGTATTTTGCAAACTGTGATCCATTTTCCAGGCAACGTTTGTTTTATCAAAACCTAGTGGAGTTGGTCGTTTGACATTGTTTTGTGTATAATGAATTACTACTACAACTTACTATTTATAACTTTTTGTGTCTATAAATGATCTTAAAGGGAAAATGTTACTTGTTTTTTTAATGTTTACATATTTTTTGGTGCTAATAGCTATTGAAATACCAAATGGTAACTATTGTCAAAAGTCCTGAGGAAAACCACATAGTCACATGATTGACCATCCTGATATTGTTTTATCTGTCAAAACTATCTGATACCCCTAAAGTAGCAAGTAAATTTTGTTTCGGTTTTGGGTTTTATTACTACTACTTTCCTACTTCATGAAAATTATAACGCACAACTAATAACTTTGAATTCGATACATGTAATACAGGACCAATATAGACGTATAAATTATCAAATAAAGCACCCATCTAAATGCTAGAATGCATAGAACTTAGATTTTTTAGTAAAGCTGATAATATGTACCTATCACTATCTTAATTCCTAATACTGAAATCGACCCCAATCAACCTTCAGTGACGCCCTCTGCCCCAGCCATCATAAAAGTGACAAAACAAACACCATCCAGTTTAATGATCAACTAATTTGGCAGCACTTGATACGAACTAAAAGTACTTTTAATCACCTATTTTGATATACGAGAGTAGTCTTAAGCGAAAAGGCATATTGATTTTTTAATGCGTTTCAGGCATGAACTTGCTATATTATCTATTGTAGGTTTAAATTGTGTTTATGAAATGAAATAAAAAGTACTTTCGGTAAATGGTACGTTTAAAAGTATGACTTTTGTTTGCGCGCTTAAATAAAATAGTAAAAATTTTCGCAAGGTACTTAAAAAACAGCAGTGGAGTAAAGTTTTCATGTAAATAAGTCAACTGCTTGTAAGGTTTTGTATGCAGCCGACTGCGTTAGTACGATGCCCATTTACATCTAGAAGCTTCCTTGTTCCGTTTAGAAGTACAGGATAGGCAGAGTAACTACTGACACCGAGGCCGGACGTCAAGCCTCTTACATTTGAAGACGCGAGCGTTAATATACCCCACAAAACGCCGTTCACACGCTTCTCGTAGTTCTAGATGCAACTCGTGTTTTTAAACGTACTGTCTAGTACGTTTTAACTAAGCAAATTACTGTCACGGAGTTCTTAAACTTGGATGAAAAAACCATGCCTCTATTAAAGAGAAGAGCCATGTTAATTTTTTGACAAAATTGTACGATAAATAGGTACGTATCGTGCGAGTAAGGAGTTTGTAGTAATGATCATATTCAGTTAGCACTTAACCCCGTAAACAGACAATTAACTGACAAAAAGCTGCAATAACAGTTTAACACCACGCAGTCATCTTAACTTTATTGTCATGTCATAATAGCTTTTATTTAACTTGGCAAGGAAAAAATGTTTTTGCAAGTATATAATATTTTTATTGGAGCTTTTGACTAGAAGGAATTTAGGTCAATAGTTGGGAGACACAAAATGGTAGAATAATGTTAATACTAGTTTATTTTGCTAACCAATCCTTTGAGGACTAAAAGATGTGATAAAAATCTATTTTTTATAATAATTACTATTAAAGTGTTTTTACAAATATAATTTGCGTATAGCCAAAAAAATATGCCATGAAATATGACATGCAATTCAATTATTTTTTGTTCACTAATGCGTCCGATTGACATTGAAAAGGGACATTTATTAATTCCAACGAATTTGGAATAGGTTTATATATTTTACTATAATTTTAATATGCGTTATCAATTGAAAAAAATGTAAAATCCTTACATAAATATATTATACACGATTTCGACATTGATTTTAGAGAAAGCCCTTCATTTTTAATATAATCCATCATCATATTACGATCTTAAAAGTAGTAGAAATAACAATTGCCATCGAGGGAAATTCAGTGATAATAAAGTTGTAACTTTACAGCATCTTACCATAGGTTAATGAAATTAATTGGTCTTATAAGAGCTGATACCTGACGTAGAAAGTAAAATGAACACTTTATGGTTTTAAAGACTGTCTAGCATTTTAATATTATTTATTACGGTCAGGAGCTAATATTTCTATTTGGAATATTTTAATCATCCCTAGTATCACAACACTTTTAAATAAAAAAAACGTGGACCTCCTCTTTTTTGGAAGTCGGTTAAAAATCGTCGTTTAATATACAAGTCCCACGTCCTACAAGTACTAAAGCATACAAGAAACAATTCCTGTTGACTTAGAATCATAGAATTTGGTATTTTTAAAATTAAAAACCACTTCAAATATAAAGGGAAAAAACGATTACTTTGCAATTACTGAAGGCCGTATCTAGTTACTACACGAGAAATTACTTAAATATATTATTTGTTCTCCACCATCACCTTTGTTTTATAACATTTCTGTCAAACAACATAAGCTATTATTCATCCCCACCATCAAATTGTACACATCCAGAAACTTCTTCAACTAACAGAAGGTATGCCAGTCCTCATTAACACCGAACTTTGTCGCGACAAATGATTGTTTTCTGCTTGTGATTGCGGCGCGGATGGATGGGGAACTTCGGTGTGAGGTGTGGTAGAGATGTCTGTTTTTTATATGGATAGTTTGGACTGAATGGTTTTTATTTTTACTTTACAAAATACAAAATACATAATTGTGTGACAACATTGACAGTTACATTAATGCTGTCAATACAAAAATAAAAATAAAAACAAATATATTTATTCAAGTTCCATATTCTTTATATTATGGACTGAAATAATCCTATCGATCTATTCCATATCGATATTTTCCACAAGTTTGAGTACAACTATCGATATCAAATCATCGATATACGTGCAGCTGTATGTGAGTTGTAAATTGCCCCTCTTTGCCTGCCATCATATCGGGTGTATGTTACGGTCAGTAGGCATTTTGATATTTTAGCCTTTTTGTACATTTTACAGGTCAATCGTAGCTTTTCAATATTTACGCTGAAGATTAACTATAGATACTATTGCATAACTATCCCCTAGATTCGGAAGGGCAAGTTAATTGATTTTGTAAATTAACTTAATAATTGGAAATCAGTGACCGTGACTTTGGGTCTAAGGTAAGCCTAAGATTCGACAAAGACAAGAGAAAATCTGATTCCTAGGATAAATTTTATTCATTTGTTTATTTTATTGGTGTTTTTTTATACAAATACAAAAAACAAAAAACTTTGTTGACTCTTAATCATTTTACGTAATTACAGATTGTCATTAGCGCTATTAAACCCTGTGTTGCGGGATGCCTAATAGTTTTAACATTACCCTAATTTGGTTCGTCACAAATTCTCATAGTCGTATTAAAATCATAAAGATAAACTACACTTCAAAATGTTTTACTAAATTTGCATTTTCAACCTCGTAAAGGGTTATTTTCTTAATACAAGTGGAGGGTCATCCAACAGACAAAGAGTTTATTCTTAATATAACTTATATAAACTTAGGTACGAACCACCCCCGCAGTTTCCTCTGATAGGTAGGAAGCGGTTAGTAGGCAGGGACCAACCTACGCATTTCACATCAAACACATAGGTATAAGCTTGGAGGTATGAATATCCACAAACCTCTTTTTATTTTCGGCCAGCCATATGATTTTGTAAAAGTTTTTTTGTTTTTATGGCTGGCCTGTTATTGGTGTAAGGGAACTTATACGTATTTTAAAGTATGCATACTTTTCAAATTACTGTCCAAAAGTAAAAACGAAAAATAAGGGAACGGAAAACATAACACAAATTTTTAATAAATGTTATCGCATATACAAGCGAATTTTAGAAGAAAAATTCACGCCTCCTTTTTTTTAGGTAAAAAGTGAGTTTCTTAAACGTAAACATTTGACTAAACGATAATATTTAATACATAATTTAAGGTAGAAATGAAGTTTTCAGAAATTGAAAGGTAAGTATCATCTATTAATCATGACAAGCACTTAGCTTTAATCAGCCCTTTTAAGAAAATTATCGGAAAATTCACGAAAGTAAACTATATCTAATGCAGCTTTTAAGCCCCTTATTTTTAAAGATACAAAAATACCAAAGATACAATAAGTTTTTTTATCAAAGAAAAATAAAACTCAACCAATTTCCCAGTTAAAAACAACCTTTTCAAAAAACCTGCTCAAGTGGCGACTAAATTGGCTTTTAGTTATTGTCACTTTCACAGGAAAATTGCTTTATTCATTTCTGAAAAAAAAACAAGATTTTGATTTTCCATTCTTAACATCTATTACAAAAAAAAGGTCTGTACCTAACTAGTAGGACGTTTATAGCCTATAATATATATTTTTTCATTTATTACAATAAAAACAATCACATTTTCACCACACATAATATGCACAAAATCCACTTTTTACCACATTACCCTTTACAAACTAAAAATCGCGCCCACACAGTTCTTTCTCACTGTGACGTCACAGGTACCTTGTATACTTATGGTACATACAATAATCCAGTGTATATAAAGGCTGGTGGCACGTAAATGGTCGTTTGTATAAAAGGCTTCGAGCAGTAGTCAAGTCAAGTAGATATCGAAGCGACGCGCAAGGCAACACGCGTTGGCAGAGCGCGGCATACAAGTAAGTGAGAAAAAAAGTTGATTTTTGATTTTGGAATTGTGTGCCGCCAGCGACAAAATTATGAAAAAAATGTAGATCGATAGGTGTTTTAAATATGAGGATGTGAGTGGCCAGTTATAAATAAAAAAAATAATTATATGTTTTAATAAAAGTTGTAAAGTTTCGAAGATAGATCGTTTTTTCAAATGTAGAATAGAATTTTGGTATTTTGATGTTTATTTTATTGGTAATAATCTGACTAATTAGGAAAAATTTAAAATTTTAGAAAAAAATAACTTCGAATGTGTAGCTCTTACCAATTTAATTTAACCGAACAAAGTAAAATGCTGTTTAAAACTTTATCTTTTGAATTGATGGGATAAGCTATGAGTGCCCTTTTACGAGTACACCAAAACTAAAATCGAAATTAACATAGTTTAGTATATTTAGTTAGCAGTTTTTAAAAATCACAAGATTAAATAATCGATTCTTATTATTATCTATTATTGATTTTAATATATAATATAAAAGGATGGCTATATCTATAACAACAAAAACCATATATAATTATTTTCCGAAGCGGTAATTTTTATTATTAAACACAATAACTTAATAATATAAAAAAATAAAAAATATATGAAAACACATTTAATGATTAAAATTGCAACAGAAATACCCAAAGAAGAAAGTCATTCATACATTATGGTATTTAATTTAATACGTAACATGGCAAATCCTAAAAATGCAAAGTCTGAACTAAAAAAAAAAACAATAATCTTTCTTTAGAATCAACGCGATTCTACATGCGGAAAAATTCGTTATATGAAACAATATATGTATACAAATGTAACTTAGATTTACGCAATCATTATTACTAAAACCCTTTAAAATGAGTTTAATTCCAAATATATACAAATGTTTTTTTTAAACTGAGTAATAAATCACATTTATTTTCAAATACTACTATCGTGGTTGGATGAAAATCGATTCCTAAAAATATTATAATGCAGCAAAAGTCAATTCGTTACGAGGCACGTATACGTTGTGCAAAAGTCGCTTATCATAAACACGCAACGCATATGCTTATAAGTAGTATCTTAATAAAATAACATTTTTCATAGAATTTAACATAAATTCGAAATCTTGTTTTTCTTCTAAGATCATGGGAAAATTATAAAAGTTTGTGAATAACTATTTACTTTCATATATTTTAAAATTTTAGTAAATTACCATTAGATCAGTTAACACAAAGTTATACGCGGAAAATACCTACATTTCTTTATACTGCCTGCGTGACATGCGGCTATCACAGTGATATGATCTTTAAATCGAATAATCCATATAAAATCGAAAAAACGTGTTGTTTATTTCCCTAACTTATCCAAGTCAAACCGATTTAAAATATTTTACAAGCATTTTACAATACGTCTATGCTGTTTTGATTGCTGGACTAGAATCCATTGAGAGTGATACAAATTTGATAGAATATATTAAAGGACACCCAAAAAAAGGTTCCGATTTTGATTTGGGGAACAAGGAATACGAAGATATGGTTTTCTCAATTTTACAATGCATGATTTGCCCTCATCATGTCTTTTACGCATCACCGATTGACGATGAGGCCGCCGCCGTAGAAAATATCTACTCTTATTTAAAATTCTTATAGGTCAGTTTGTTCTTACTTTTGTACTATGGCTCAAAATAATCCTTCAATCTTTTAATGTGTGAGCTATCTAAATATAACTAGGTACACTTTATCTAGAGTCAAATTTAGTCGCTCTTCATGTTAGAATTATGTTGTACAAGTGGCCGCCCGCGACTGCGTTCGCGTGGAAGTCGGTTTCCCATGAGAAATTTTCTCGCGGAAAAAAGTACCCTATGTGTTATTCTGATGTATATAACCTATAAAGTTTCATCCAAATCCATCCAGTAGTTTTTTCGTGAAAGAGCAACAAACATCCATACATCCTTAAAAACTTTCACGTTTATAATATTAGTAGGATTGCACTTTTCATTATATTTACAACGTAGACGCATTTCATAGACAACCTACGTTATTTTCAAATTACCTCAGGGAGTCACCGAGGTGCATACTTACTTGCTTCAAAGAGCAAGGTAAAAGCATAGACAATATCATAAAAATGATCACTTTTACTGGTCACTTTCAGGTGAAAGATCTTAGACTTAGAAGATAAAGGGTGAATGAAGGCTTTAGTTTTAAAACTAACCAATAATGGACTTGAAGGTTACGACCAGTAAATACCGCAAAAATGTTAGGTTATTAAAAATACTGCTTAATGCACATCTCTATAGATCCATATTATGTTTACGTTAATAGAGTTACATTAAAAGTACGACTAATTGCAAGAAATTGAAAGAGACATCGTTGGCCAATTTATTTAGGTATTTCGTTGAAGTAAGTCTTATATAAACTCAAATATTATAAATTCAGATACTAATGTCATAGTTTTTATAAAAACTGTTTAGCCATTAAATATTATGTGGCAGTATGAAATTGTATGATAATGTAATGAAAGCTTGTTAAAACGCGAATAGAGTTTTATAGCTTTCGAATGAGAATAATACATTATTTTCGTTACTTATAATTCTAATAAGGTAAAATTCACATTTAATAAAATGAAACATAATTACAATCGCTTAAAATGTAAAACGTATAAATCGAAGACCAAAAATATACCTATTTTTTCTTACTTAACTTATATGAAATCGGAAAACAGTGAAACGTCTGTGTTTTACCCATGGTTGAGTATTGGATTTGAAGGTATTATATCAAATAGCGAATATTTTTAGCAGGAACGGAAAAACACAAAAGTATTATAACCCATATTATTTATTCACATGTTACTCGTCAAAGTCTTTCACGGGTGCAATTTTATTCATGACATAAAAAAGGTATTATCGAAAGAATATACCTATAAATAACAGAGAAAATCATATCAAAATCTCTTGCAAAATTTGCATAGACCCTAAATTGTTGTCTTTTATTATGAATTAACTCTTACTTGAAATAAATATTTTAACAACATTAACTTTATCAAAATCATCAACACACACAAAACGCCACACGCAAATAAATATCAATTCTAACAAATGAAAAAATACAGAACTCTCATAATAATAATATCAATATAGCTTGATATATGAGCTTTTTAAGTTGACAAATCCCTCAGAATATTGCTTTATTAGTTGTCAATGAAGCACAATATAAACTAATGAATATAATCGGATCGCAAATGTCAAATTAAAAGAAAGCAATATGTCATGTAAAAAGACAATCAAATGGAAGATGTAGGCATTATTCTTACTTTAAGAAAACTTTGATTTTACTAGCCTTTGATTAAAAATATGTGATGACGGATTCAGTTGATAAACATTGTTTCGTAAAATCACAAAAGTTGCATGATATTAGTATAATTTATAAATAATACAATGTTTTAAATAATTTTAAATATAAAAACATTACCTACTTAGCCATAAGCTCATCTCGGTATAAAAACACAAGAAGATGATAATCGCAAGTAAGGTGCGGATACATACTTAAGTGAAGACGTGAAAATTTCTGTAGTTTTTTTTTATCGTGGTTAAAACTTTTTTTATACAAGGTGCATTTCAAAAGCAACAAACTATGAGCAGAATAGTTTATGATTGTTAACATAGTGCTCTTAAATCTGAAATAAAAATCATATTATTGACTTAACATCATCACAGGCTTGACTTTTTTGTAGAAATCATAAAAAAAATGTCTACGAAAAATTTGAAAACAAACTTTACAAATTATATCGAGCTATCTTATTTACTCTTCTTTATGAATAATAATAATAATATTATAAATAAAGGTAAGGATAAGCCAAAAATTTTTTTTTTTCAACTCGTACGCTTATCACTATATCCTCACCCGATCCCAGCTATTTCTTCACAAACAATGCGGCACAGGCAGCTGACACAGGAAGCAGAATTGAATGCCATTTCTTTATGCACACGGAAAATACATTTTTATACTCAACGCGGTTCTTTGATGAACAAAGTTTTTATGGAAATAAAGATTTAGGTTGCTATTGTTTCAATTTTTTTTTGTTTTTTTAAGTAGGTACGTCTCATTTGTTTTAAATATATAAAAAAAATGCAGAGTTTATTTCTATTTCGCTAATAATATCAGACTACATGTCCTAATTCGGCACATGTTCACAATTAATTTATTATAGACACGAGTTCGCGTGGAAGTTGATTTCCCGTGGGAATGAGAAGTTTTCCCGCGGTAAAAAGTACCCTATGTGTTATTCTGATGTATAACCTATATTACTGTAAAGTTTCAACCAAATCCGTTCAGTAGTTTTTACGTGAAAGAGTAACAAACATCCATCCATACATCCATTCATCCATACTTACAAACTTTCACGTTTATAATATTAGTAGGATAGGATTTGAGTATGCTTAACTTTTAAAATTGAGGTAAATAGTGAAGCTACAATAAATCGATCTGCTACTATCTTTAAAGTTTTTTATTTTTTTCCAATAGTAAAACTATAATAGTGATTACTTTAGCAAAAACGCATCAAAATACATCTTTTATTATGTAAAAACATTGTCAGACTTGAAATATAATGTTTCACAAGCACTCAATGGCCACTTGGCCACCCTACTTGAAGAAAAGTACCAAAAGGGTTTCACTGCCCTCAGTTTGATATTGCAGGAAAAAAATTCTATGCGGAGAACGACGAAATTTTTCAATACGTATTTGTTATTGGTCGTAATCATGGTTCGCTGCTGTAAGGTAATTAGAAAAATAACATTTTGTAATACATGATTATTCTTTCTATGTCATTTTTTGTTTTGTAAAAACGTTATTTAGTAAATTACATTTCTAGAAGAGTCATTCACAAGTGCATATAATTTATTCAGTATAAAAAAATCTATACTTACAATATAAGTAATACCAAAAATCATGTTTTTTATTAAATAAAAAAAAACAAACACCCTTCTTGGTCTTTCGGTTAAATCTCTCTAAAAATCACCTTTTTACACCTATCTTATACACATCTGACGAATTTCCAACCTTATAAATAGCCAAGCATTAACTATCTCATTTCAACAAATACAATTTTAATCTAGCCTTTTCTTACGTATTATGCACAGTGCTTAACTGAATCCAAGCAGAACTAATTGTCTAAGTTAGTCGTGAGTGCAGTAGTTCAATCGATACTGGGCAGCCTACTACAGGTGCCTTTACCTTCATACACTCCTACCATTGGTAAATCAAGAAGCATAAATCATAAGACAGAAAGTTTTTAAATAATAAGTTACAATTGGAAATGTTTTTAGAAAGTTCTAGATATCTTTTTAAAACGTTCTATATGTAAAGCCTTATTTTTTAAGCTAAAATGTTAGTACCTACCTTAAAACAAAGTTACTAACTGTATTTTTTACAGAAGTATCCTTTATCAATGAAATGTATTTAAATAAACATTTTAAAAATAGTTATATTTTTCTACATCCCTGCAACCAGTTTTGCTTTATTTTTCTTCAACCATACAGCATAGACAAATGCTTGTTTCTTTCACAGTTTCACAGAACCTCTCGTAAACCACTGTTTCTTTATTTCTTTTCTTCATCCCATACTTTTCTACTTTATAACTTACCTATATTTCTATAGCAAAGTACTCCATCCATGTCTGTTTTATGAACATCCACTGACGCAAACTACGGATTTTAGATGCGGAATTCATATTCAAATGTTTGTACTCAATCGAACAACAGTTAAATAAATTATTGAACAAAAAAAAATTAAAACGGACAACCTAAAACAGCACAACGTTTTTACCGCAGAACTATATACCAAACTCCTTAGAAAACCTCATTTTAAGACAAGTAGAAAAGCAAGGCTGAATCCTAGTTATAAATTAAACAACTCTATCTTTTATCTCTAGTTCTCTAGCATCTTTTATTATAGTTACTATCATAATTCAGACCTGCATCTCTCATATTTCCTCTTACAAACCAGTTCTAATTCTTATAATTCACCCCTGCATCTCATATTTTACATCGTAGTTATATCGCAGCAGATCACGCGATGGCAAGCAAGGGAGGCGCGCGGGCGCAGGGTGCGGCGCGGGCGCGGGGGGGGCGCGCGGCTGCTGGCGCTACTGCTGGTCGTCTGTTTTGCTGACTGTACTACAGGTGTGTTATTTTGGACTTTATTTAGTGGTGGTTAGGGTTTTTTTGCGTTGTTGTTGAAGATATGTGTATGTTGAGCTTATGATGTTAATAAATTAAGATTTAGTAATTCATAACATAAAAAACATGGTTGTGAATATGTAGTTTTTTTTATATATTTCAATAGCAATAGCATAGTAAACGTTTCATTCAAGTGTGTAAAGTACAGTTACAATATATTTATTTTATTTAAGGCTATATCTACTTACTTACTTATCTTCAATAGGATTTTCAAGTTATTTTATCCGATCAATATTTTCACAAGTAGGCGTAACATTTACCAAATGAGATTAGCTTTAAAGCTTAGGACCACACATACATATAAAAACACATATAAGTCGGTAATTTCACGGCATAAACAAATCCCCACATTTACACTTACAAAGAGAAAACTCATTTTTCCTGTTTATTTCCAACGTTACGTTCCTTTTGCTAATATTCCTGGATTTTTTAATCAAATGTACGTTTGATTAGGTTTCTTTAATGAATGAAAAATATGACTATTTTAAAGTCTGATTAATCAGTATGCATGTTACTGGAAAGAAAATCTAGTTTTTATCAAAGAATATTTCGTAGAAAAACACTACTTCGTAATTAATGTGTATTAATCACATTTGAACATGAAAATTACATTTTTTCTGTCAAATTATAAAGCTTATATTTGATAGAAAAACAATTGACATAATAAAATTTACTAAAAGCATAATAGGTATATTTGTAATTACGTTTTCACTCAAAGGCACTGTGAGTCGTGGAGACATATCTCATGCCTATTTCCCAATATTAGCATGGCCGCTTCCCATTCAAAATCTACGCCAAAAATATAAAAAGCGGTTCCCGAAACTGTAAAATGAAAGGCAATGCATCATCACACAATTCGAAGAAGAAAACACCAGCCAGCTACATCAAATATAAAAGAGAATTTAGTTTCAAATACGAATTAAACCAATAAATAGTAACTGCCCAACTAAACTATAACAGTGACAAAACCAGATAACGTCGTTACGAAAGTTGACGCGTTATTTTTTATTGTAACATCATTTTTTTATTAACTTAGAAAAAAGTTTTACTATTGTTTGACGTTCGCGGAGAATTCCGGGTAATTGAATTTATAGAAGGTCAGCACATTTATAGTTAAGGTGACATATTTGGTCGTAAAGTTTGGTTCAAAATCGGGTAGACGTCAACGTATAGGAAAAAATGTACCCAAAACTGTAATTGGGTTAGGACGTATTTTGGAAAACTTGTACACGTTCATTTTTAAGTCACTTCAACTCAAAGTCAATATGTTTCTGGTAATGGGCAAAATAATAGATTACCTACGCCGATAAAAAAAAATCCATTTAAAATTTTGGAATCATAACAAACCTCTCAAATCAAAACTGGTTTTAGAACAACCATATACAATCAAATAGAATTATGTGAATAAAGCACAGTTAATATTAATCAAATTTCGCCAATTAACGAAGCACTTGATACTAATTCTTCTTTTCAATAGATAGCAGTTGGAAATTTCTTTAATGGCTCCCTACACCTCTCTTACGAAGTATTGTTATTGTTTTAACTAACAATACCACTGTAGCGAGGCGGAGCGGGTTATTAAGCAGGCTTGTGAAAATAAGTTTATTAATGGTAATATTTATTTATTTTAAATTTATGCCAATAGTTGTACGATGGCGCACTATTGCAATGGGCAATCTCTCGGTCAACCATTAGCCTAATTTAAAAAAATGCGATGGTATATTTATACAGGGTTAATTTTAATTAGCGCATCACCTCTTGTAGGCAGCTTTTCTATAAATCCTGTATATAAAACGGTTGTAGTTTACTGCATTTAGGTTAGTTTTTTCTATAGACTAGATAGTTTTCACTTTCTATTGCATATTTAATCATTTTAAATTTTGTTTTCATGGTCTCCGATTGACATGTCGTGGTTGTTTATTTTTTTATTCCAACATCTTCAAACTAAACATCTTTCACCATCTTGTTCAAAACTATGTGATTTATGTAGGTAATCCAAATGGTTGCATTTTTGTCCAATCCTTGCTTTTTTGACGACCTCCTGTGGTGCAGCGGGATGTATACCGGACTGCTAAGCGGATGGTTCCGGGTTCGATCCCCGGGTCTGGCCAATCTAGTCAAAATGTCTTTTCTATAGCGGCTCGTGTCTGAGTGTAACAAGCTTCTCCCCTAGTCCATTGTGCGGTACCTATATTACAAGCTTTGCTTAGTTTAGGGCCTCACAGTTAGTCTGGAGATTAATAAATTTATTTTTTATTTATTTGTTTAGATAAAGCAAAGGAAATCAGCGTAGCTTTCCTCTCCGCTCCGCTCCTATGTAACCCGCCAAGTGTAGTTAGAATTACTTTGGCAACCTCTTGTAGACAAGTCGATTGGATCCTAATTAAAATACCCACAAGTGGGATCAACAATCGAACAATATGCGTGTTTGTTGCCAACGCGACTATTTCGGGACTTTTAAGGAGATCTTGAATATACAATCAACAATTGGTTTTAAAGCTTATTTGGGTATTGTTACCTGAAAACGTAATAACTTATAATAAAATTATAGGTTTCCTTTGCGGATAGCAAGAGGGATTGAGCCGTAATCCACCACTTTGACTAAGTGAATTAATGGATTTTGGCTCTAGTGAGTATAGAAAATGGAACCAGCTAACTGGTCCCTATTCACAAGATTACTAAGATGTTTTTTCTGATACCTTTACTTATTATGGGCAGTTGGCAAAAAAATCTATAGGACCCATATCTAAAGCCTTCAGCAGTGTTTCTAAGAACTTTGATACTAGAAAAAAGTAGTGAAAAGCCCTATTCATTGAACTCTAAGAAAACACATTGAGGCCTTATAAATTGTAAGAAAAAAGATTATATCATACGTTAATAAAGTCAGCTCATAAGTCATAAAACTTAATGTTTGCTCAACAAATTAATTCTTCATAACGAAACTAAGTAATTGCGCAGAGCAAATATTTGTCATTTTGATTAAAATATACAGATTTATAAATGTTGTGTTTACAACTAACATTATTTCTTCGACTAAGCATTTACAGGAGATACGCTATGAAATGAATTAAACTTTGAAACTGCCCCTTATAAGATTTAATTTTAATTATCTTAATAACCGATTTTGTTAATTCCCACATGAAAATTTGACCATCATATCGCACTGCAAGCAAAATTAGTAACTTTAATAGTTCGGTTTTTTTACATTCATTAAGATTTATTTTTGGTATCCACCTACGTCAAAGATGTATAGATTTTGATTTAAAATTCATATCATACTCAAAAATATAGGCTTTTCTTAAGCTGTAAAGTTAAACTCTTAGTCCTTATTTCGAAATATTAACCACTAACTTTAAAATCCACACCTTTTACCGTCATACGATTTCCAGTTAGCTGATTGGCTGTTCCCAGTACCGAAGTTGATTACGGTTCATGTGTACGGCAATTTAGCGACAATTATGTCCAGTTGGTAGAAGCAAGTGTGCATAGCGACTGTGTAGTACAAACTTGGTGAACTGAAGGCATTATGTTGGGGTAGGTCACGGGAGAACACAGAGTAGAACGGGTCAGAGGAACAATTTTGGATAAATATTATGTTATTGTAAAACTTTCAAGATAAATCATGAAGAATTCAAGGTACCTGATAAAAACAAGATTTAACTGTATTTTTTTTATAAAAAAGGGATATGTTCGGTATTAGTATCTTGCAATGTGGTTGAATTCCTGGTAGCTGGCAAATTGTTTATTTAGTTTTTTGTCGTTTGATTTTTATTTATATTTATTTAAGTTTATTTATTTTTAATAAGAACTGCTATCTGGCGTATTTCATTGAGACGCTAATACAGGTTACTAAGGTAACAAAAATAACAAGGCGTCACTGATAGTTAAGCTATTGGAATTTTGCCATTAGCCGTTTTCTAAATTGAAATATAAAAAGTCCGGGGTATAAATTACACGCGATCAATACAAAAGTACTACAAACAATAAAAACGACATTGCACACTTATTGACATATTTAGAAACCGCATGCAGCCATCGACGGAGACACTTTATTAAATGTAATGTTATTTCTAATGCCCTTTATCTAATATCACTTTTGATCCACAGAGCAGAGAATAAACAGAGGTAGTGCACCGAACCTCGTTCAGAGGGCCAACGGGTATCGCAGTCAGCGCGGAGGTATGTTTTAAAAAAACAAAACAGCATGCGCTTTTCGACTTGGCTGTACATCGCACTGTAGACCGGAAAAAAAGTTACGCTGCTACCTCTGATTCTCTCTACTCTGCACATTTTTCCTAGAGCTTCGTTAGTACGGATAATTATTATGTTTTTAATGAAACATGCGACATAGAATACGCTGTGCATGCGTTTTCAGGCTGATTCTTTTTAATGTCAGTTAAGTATTCATGGAAATGACGTTGTTGGTACTGTAAGGTCGTTTTTATTTGTTCGGAGAAAACTTCACGGTGTACGGAAAGTGTTTAGAGGACGTTACTATAATTATGACGATTGCATTAAGCTGTTACTAGTTTTTAGTGTATCATTACAATATGTGGCGTAAGCAAAAAATATCTATTTTTATTTAATAAAGGATCGCTGTTTATAAACAGTAGTTTTTTTGTAAATTTAAATGCATGATTAACACATTTATGCATTGGCATGTATGAATATTTGATTCCTTTATATTTGTATTTATAGTTATTCTAAATAAAACCTCAAAAATAACCTTAATAAACAAATCAGTTCACACACAACTTAAACTAATTACTTAACTCAATTCCGCTAATTAACTGATTACAAATAAAACAATTTCGAACAAAAAGCGACATAAACCCCTTCTAATTTTACCAATTTCGCTTCAAATCAATTAACCGTTTGTATGGATGTGTTGAAAAGTTATTCGAATTCAAATGGTAGGTATGCAAAGGAAGATTTCCCTCAGGAATACATGTGGGCTACAGGTTATTCAATAACTTCAATGATATACGGCAAGAAATAGGCATTGATTAGTATATTTATATGGCAAAATTTACGAAATAATATTCCATTGATATGAATATATACGTAATTAGGTGTTTTCGATCAGTATTTAGGTCGAATTATTGAAAGTTGTAAATTATTTAGCCCGTAGAATAACGGGCTAAAGTAAACCTTACTTTTTTGTTCAATATGTTCCTAACCGATTCCTCCTATTTATATGTAAAATTGTGGGCATAGTTATATTTTTTTTATTAAAAAAAAATAATTACTTTAAGGAACTCCGTCCGTCTCCATTAGTTTTTTACCGCATATAACAAGCTAACATTTGTTATAATTTAATTAAAACTTAACAACGATGACAAAATATTTATTAAGATAATTCAAGGATTCTTAACAACTCATTTCCCTCATGCTTAAAACTTGTATTAAAAGTACATTAAGTGGCGTCATTGCCACCTAAAAATGCAATAACCATACATAATTTACGCTTGTAATTACCCATGATCGTATTATTCTATAGAATGTCGAGGTAGTGCATCGAGATGACGCTGTTAGTGCTCTCGTAACAACACTACGATGCTCTTTGTGGCTTCTAATGGATGGCATAGGGATGGGAAGGTGTAGAGATGGGCAATATAGATGAATAGGGTGTCGATGTTTGAGAAATTAATATTTTTTCTATTTAAAAACATTTGAGTTTTATGCTACGTAGGTATATTATGCTTTTAACACGATATTTGAAGTTTTAGATTAATAGATAGGTGTAGTAATTAATAAGGTAGTTCTGCTACACAACCTTGATATTTTTCTTAAAATAAAAATATATTCTTTAATAAATATTGCTCACCTTACTTACATAATGTATTAAAATAGTAAGGAAACTTATCGACACCCATACACGATTCGTTTCGAAGCTTTAAAAATTTTACAACTATACCTCATCTAAAATAATGGTTCTTTATAGGAAAATAATCAAATAAAATAGGTAAGTATTCCATACGGGTTACAGGTGCTAAAGTCATAAAATATTTGTTTTGGTCATATTTAGCTGTTTTTTTACTTTTCAATAAGTGATTATTCATTATGTTTATGGTTAAACGTATTTTGAGGATTAAAGATAAAAAAACAATTTGATTTCATTTCATTTATTACTTTGATTACTGGTAGTACATAGACATTTTTTAAATGTTTTTATGTATAATAAAAAGGTTAATCTAATCAGTTTCATTTAACTATTATATCAATATTCGATATAACAAAAACATATCACAGATGGATAGATTTTAATATTAGGACGACCACCATAGAATAGTAGGTACCGTGGGTATAATGTATACCTACTATTCGAAAGGTCCTAGATTCAATTCAAGACTCGGGATAACGTTGTGAATAGACTTTTTGCATTAATCTATAACTAGCATGTGTAAATGTAACTAAATTCTTCGCTATTCTATCCTGTGATCTCTATACTATACTATCTAGGCTTAGCTAAATGCACATAGTCGATCCACACAAAAGATAATAAAAATAATTATTTTCATTATTTTCTTTGACTTTAGATGATAATTTCGAAATCAAGACTACTGGTAACCAGGTAAAGGGTAAGTTTGGTGATACGTCACCTGAATTTTAAATTAACAAACTTTTAGTTTTTTTTTAATTGAATTGTCATTGTTAACAATTTTATTCAATTAATTCATTTAATACTCAGACTACGTAAAAGGTTTAAAAGTTAGCAGGTACCTAAATTGTGTTATGCTTCATTTACTTTACCCCCGAGTAATTTTAACTAAACTCAAACGAATCGGAAAAAAACAGTAAAACGTCAAAGTCACGTGCTAGCCATTTGATGGAATTACAATTTTAGCGTATTGATTTACAATACAACATTTATATTGTGTTAGAATTATTTATTGTTCATTTTTTATAGCATAGTATGCTTAGGCATATTCTCTTAGAAGTATGAAGTTGCTATTTTGATATGAACTTATCATTTTGTTTTATAATTTCTATATTAAAATTAATTTACGAGTTTATAAGTAATGGTGCCGATTCTGTTAGGATTCTCTTAACTAAACTTTAAAAGTTGTTATCACTTACTTAGCAATTGTATTAGACAGAAAAGGGTAGCAATATTAGTAAGGTCAACCTATTAACAAGTATGTATGCATTATGGCGTAAGCAATTTAAGACTAAGCCATTGCACATTTCGTTCACCGGTTTGTTTAATAATTTGAAGTTTGTAACATTGACGTTCATTAAGTATATGTTACATATCTATGATGAATAAAAGAATTTCAATTCAGTGTCATTAATATATCTGTATTTTCTAATACTCAGTAAGAGGAGGTGATGGTTATATTTTTAGTGCTATTATTGACGTAAATTAAATATCATTAAGTCTACAATATAGTTTCTTTTTTTGTTTTCAGGATCCTGTTTAAACTATGGACACTCATGCTGGGGAGGTAAGTAAACGTTTTCTTTTGTTTATTTTTCGTAACCGAAAACACGATATTTCTACCACTTGAAAATATTGTGTTTTAATTTCTATCATACTGAAAAAAAACCACTTAGTAACTTCTTAGTAGTCTTATTTCAATAAAAAACTGCTGTAAAAAAAAATATTTTCTGCAAAAACCACTTTTCATGTAACCTAAAAAAAATTCAAACTTAAAAGTTTTTACGAAAACCAACAAAATAAGCAAAAACATTCGAAACCCACATCGAAGTGTCCGCAGTTAACTAATAAGTGGGTAATATTTTACAGTTCCCTCTTGACAAGTATTATCATCGATACAACCGGGCTGTAATCCGGGCTTACTGCCGCGTGTTCCTGCAGTAATACATCGATAAAACATCGATTACCCGGCACTATTGTAGTGGTCGTAAACATATGTTTAATATAGTCGGTAGATGTTTTGATAAGTTCGATTTGAAAATGGAATGAGAGAAGGGTATTTGTAATAAAAATCGTCACGTCAGTTTTCAAACTTCTGTAAAGCGTATGAGTATAATTGGTTCGTGGTAAATGAAATCAATAAGATCATTTGAAATTGGTTGAAAAAGGCCAAAAATGTTGTTTAGACATCTCTGTTTGTTGAACAAAAAGTTGGGCAAGCAAAAATATTCAGAACCAAAGACTTTACTTTTCTATGACGGTACGTAACAAAATAATTTAACAATTTAAATTGATTGGAGCTTGACCATTAATTACTTAATAGTAACAAATTAGTCTTCTAGCATCTATCAGAATCATAAGTCTTCCTGTTATCGAATTAAGACCAAAAATTTAATTCACTACGTCACTTAAGCCAATATATACGGTAAATCTACAACTAATTGAATTTGATCTCTATTTTCAAGCCACTACGTCACACAATGCTAATAACACAATATTGCCTTCAAAATGACAGGTCGATCTTATAGCTTACGGCTGATTTAATTTGCTGGTGATTAAAAGCACGTCATGTAAACGTTGCCAAATGTCGGTAAACCCCGTGTGAATAATAATAAGGGGCTAATGAACAGGGAAAAATAGGGGAGGGCCGTGGAAGGGGTAGGTTTGTAGAGGGTTGAAAGTTCATGTGAAGATTGGGAGGTTTTTAAACGACAAAAAAAGAAGAATTCTATTGTTACGAAAAGGTAAATTAGATACTTATGATGTCGTCTAAATTATTTGATTTAAGGAAGAAACCTTAAAAATATTTCCTAAATAACAAAACCTAAAGTAAATCCATGATGTGAAGTCGTAGACGCTACGCCGTAGCGCTCTACGCCGTAGTAATCACTTCATTAAAAAAAGAAAAGGTCTAAAACAGAACAATAATAAAATCGACATCATTAAATCTATTGCACTTTGACTAGAACCAATAATAACATTTGTTAATCGCTACCGTTAAACGTTTAATTTCAAGTAATGATCACGTAATGATCAATGTAACGATCTTTAAATAACATTTACCTTTTTCGTTTTATTCGGTTCGAAAACCACCGCTGGTTCAAAAGAAATATATCACAGGGTTTACTCGGTCACCTATTTTTTGAATTATTATAATTGATTAACTTATAGTTTTATCACATTAATTTTCAGCTCATGGCAAGCGATCTGCGCCGGAGTCGGACTCGAGGCTGATGGAGCTGCTGCAACGCGTCGCTTCTAGCAGAGACTGGGTAATACATGTTTCAGTTAATATTATTTTATGACTAGTGGCCGCCCGCGACTCCGTTCGCGTGGAAGTCGGTTTCCCGTGGGAATGAGAAGTTTTCCCGCGGTAAAAAGTACTCTATGTGTTATTCTGATGTATAACCTATAATACTGTAAAGTTTCATCCTAATCCGTCCTGTAGTTTTTACGTGAAAGAGTAACAAACATCCATCCATACATACATACTTACAAACTATCACGTTTATAATATTAGTAGGAAGCAGGAAGGAAGTGAAGAATGTTAACCTTTATATGGGTACCTAGGTCATTATTCCCTAACATATTTCATAAAGCCTCTGGATCCATATATCCATATTGATAACGATTTTGCAATGTTAGGGTAGTCTGCCAATAAATACATATTTTAACGCAAATAGGTTTAAAATGGGCTATTAAATATGGGATCTAAAAACGCTGGGGATTTCGAAAGCTTTTCTATTATTTTGTATTAAGTCAGGTTCTCAATAAATATTAAATTCCATATTTTCATTTAAAAATTCGTAATAAGCCAAATATACGCTTTAATTCTGTGCCTAGATCGGAAGTTGTCGATAGAAGCCATCACGAAGCACATCATCCTCAATACGATACGTATGTATTGATACGGTCCTAAGGGTCAAAGAGTAATAAGGTTTTGAAAGATAGTCGTGATCGCTAGATTTAGTTGCTTTTCCATCCATAGGGGTGCTGCCTAAATTCCATACATTTTTGTTCAACGATGAATATACGGTAACTAGTCGACGGTAATTTGTGATTAGACTACAGTAACATTAAATTTTATGAAATAGTAAGCTAGCGCCATCTATCCATTCTTACCGTTAACTTCCAGACTCCACCGCGACCGAGCTACGCCGACATCAGCGCTCTCAACAACGACGCGACTTTCGACTACATTAGCTACAACAAACCTTTGAGAACCAAGTAAGAGATGGCGCTGTTGGCAGCACGTTCAGAATGTAAATAATGTTGATAATAGATGGCGCAATGCGTGCCGAAAAAGCATCAGTGGTGTTTTATATACTTTTCGAACTATTAAGGACTAAGTATAACGTCTTATTTAATTTTAACTCTAAAAAAAATCGTATCAATGATCAAGTAGTACACAATTTGAATAAAGCTGTAAATTTAAACTGAATTTTTAGCTGACCGGAGTTCGATCAGTGGTTGGTTTATATTTTGAGCACAGAGTGATTCGCTATTCAGAATTAAGATTAAAACCTTAAAGGAGTAGGTACGCTAAGTAACTTTTCTTGAGCATTTTAAAATACTTCAACTACTGCTACTAGCTTGCTTTTTTATAATTCCAGAATGGACTTTTTCTACGATGAGTCAGCACCACGTCAAATAGTAAAAAACAGACTTTCTTTTGGTAAACCGATGCTGGACGAAAATGACCTGTGGAAAGCACTAGTAAGTTTTAAATTATTGTGTAACTGGACGGTTTTATGGTTACAGAAAGGCCCTATTAGTAAAAGACTTTAGAATAAGAACACACTGTCTTTTTTCATTTGTTTTTTTTTTCCAAAAAAAATCATTCTCATTCTTTTGTCCTATAGCAGATTTCAACAAAACAAAATATTATAAGTCTTACAAAAGGCGCTTACTAAAGCGAAAGCTTCAAAATCGCGATGCATGTAAAAAGTGCAACTACCAACAAATCAATAAATCTTCTTTGGCCGATGACCAGTTATTCATTTTGTTACTTTAATAACTTATTACTTATCGTTAGTAACACTCTCTTAAAATCATTTTTATAGATAGACTATAAGTATTAAAGATTTTATAATTGCTAAATTAGTGTTAAAATGCACGTTATTATTATTTCAGAGACAACCGAAATCCGAAGCCGAGTGAACCAACTAGTCAATGAAATCAATAAAACGACTGATGTATTTCAATATATGCGTATATATCTCCTTATATATTATATATGTTTTAAGATATCTGTATTATATATGTCAGTTGCAAGGCTGGGTTGCAATTGACAGAATTTTGTATTATACTAGTCGCTAAGAAAACTTGTGCCATTCTTTAAACTAACTATTGTATTAATTGTTTTAATTTCCAAACTCTCTCGAGCTTCAGAAAACATATATAGTTGAAAGGAAAAACGAGACAATACTCTTTTATGTAAACTACACGTTTTCTGTTCATAAAATTTCTTTTATAAAGTGGAAACAAAACTGTATTATAATTGGTTTTATAATTCATTTTTATATAAAATTCACGTTTTTCTTTCATTAAAATAGAATAGAAGAATTGTTATAAAGGTTTTAAGTTACGTAACAAAATAAAGTTATATGCTTATACGCTCCCCCGTCATTAATATAATGATGTACATAAAACTTCTTCGTTTATTTGTTAATATTCATTAATTATGTTCTGAAACTGTTAATGGTGTTTGAAATTATATTAAACTTAAATATATTAATGAAGCTGTTGGATTAAATGCAGATTCATTTTGTCTTATTATTTTATTTTTAATCTCCCTATCATCTTTAAGTATCAAGACTAAATAACTAGCACTTATAATATAGCACTTATAGAATAAAGCTGAGTCCAAATGAAATCAAAAAACGAAAATTAATTTCAGGTAGTTATTATTATAATAAGGAATTCATAAATCTAACCTTAATATTAAGCGCCTAAGAGATACACACAAACACACACCTACGAATTAACTAAGAAAGATAAAGAATTCATTGCTTACGTGATATTACGGTTACGAGTGGTTCTTTCCCGTGGGAATCAGAAGTTTTCCCGCGGTAAAAAGTATCCTATGCGTTATTCTGATGTATAATCTATATTACTCTAAAGTTTCATCCAAATCCGTCCAGTAGTTTATACGTGAAAGAGTAACAAGCATCCATACATTCTTACAAACTTTCACGTTTATAATATTAGTAGTATTAACAAACAGCATACAATACCTATGTCTAACAATACCACAGTATAATGAGAACAGAGTGTAGAGACATCGCGAGCGAGATGGAAAAATTAGAAAACTAGCTAAAAGCTCCTCGCCGTATGGAAACAAAATGAAACATACCACTTATCTAATATAAAGGTGCCAGCCCGGATTTACTTGTACATTTAGCATTTTATTTCAATTCTTAGTCAATTGATTAATTTGAACATTACTTTTTCGAATTACCTATTGGAATTAACATGCTTAATAACTTAGTAATCTTCTTCTTCTTCTTCGTGTGATGAGTATGCACTTTGCAGCACATATTCATCTAGTGTCAGAGGTTTTTGGGAACCGCCTTGTTAGGGCCTCTGACGTGGTTCCCGTAGGGTAGTGGCCACCCTACTGTCAGTATTTTTCAAGCCGCCTGTCTACTAGGCACCTGACTTGGCTTGACGAGTACGAGGTGGAAAAGTACCCGGGACCAACGGCTTAACGTGCCTTCCGAAGCACGGAGAAACTCGGGATGTAATGCCACTAGCGGTCACCCATCCTTGGACTGACCGCGGCCGGCGTTGCTTAACCTCGACTATCGAGTAGATAGACGAGATCGCAACGGGCCACCGAGCTCTCAATAAGTTAATACCTCCTAGCTTTAATTTGATTACCAATCATCTGATATGGTCCTGAATTTTTAATGCATACCTTCCTTTTGTATTGAAATCTTAACAGAAGTATGCAACACAGTTACTGTTCAAATTTGCATTAGGAGTGGTTCTTTATTTATAATGTACATGGCAAAGAAAATAAAAAGTTATTTAAATTACAAAATACAAACTGCACTTTCAAAATACGAATAAAAATATTTTTAGTAAAATTATTAATACCGGGTGTCCAGGGAACAATGGATAAGCTCTGAAGGGCTGATAGTAGAACTAAAGACAAGCCTAAAAAATAATTGATAAAAAGTATAACCCTTACACTGCTAGAAATATGGCGCTTTAAAAAAAAACTTCATATTTTTTTGACTCTGTTCATATTTTTACTCGTAACGAGGTCAAATCACTTAATACCATCATTATTTCTATGCTAAAATAATTAATATTAACCGCATCAGTGAATAACTACCAAAAAAAATTGCTAACTAAAGTATTTTTCTCAAAAAATAATGTTAAACTTTTGATTTGTGTAAAATTTCTAAAGAAATATATTTGATGTGGAACTTTGAACAGCTCTGGTGTAAAATAAAATATGAAAGCAATAGTGACCAATGATTTCAAAATATTCCTGATTTAATGACGTTTCTAAAAAGACGTAATATGTCGTTATTGTAATGAAATTTGTTGCCCAAATGCTATTATTTTAAAAGACAACTTGGCTATTTTGGTCTTAGATATTTTAACGGACTTTGTGTTGTCAACATGCCCCGATACGTTTATTCATCTCAAGAATATGCAAATATGCACTTTATCTATGGGGAGTGTAGAGGTAATGCAAATGCTGCTGCAGCTCTTTATCGCGAACGGTTTCCTTATTCACGTCATCCAGATTACCGTATTTTTATTAGAGTTCATGGCTGTTATTCCGAAGGCAGAATGCCTGGTAGCGGTGTCGGTGGTGCAGGTCCCGGAAGGGTTGGTCGCCTAGACGTCGAAGAAGATGTCCTCAATGAAGTTGAGCAAGACTCTACGATCTCCACGCGAGAAATAGCTCACCGTACGGGCATAAACAAATCAACCGCGCACAGTGTTTTAAAGAAAAACAAATTCCATCCGTATCATTTTACACGCGTGCAAACTCTACTTCCAAGAGACTTTCAACTTAGAGTTCAATTTTGTCGTAATATGTTAGAAAAGACAAACGAAGATCCACAGTTCTTTGATAAAATTCTGTGGAGTGATGAATCTACTTTGAAGAGGGACGGCTACATGAATTTACACAACCTGCATAGCTGGCAGCTTGAAAATCCATACGTCTATCGAGAAGAGAGTTCGCAATACCAGTTTAAAATTAATTATTGGACCGGGATTATTTATGGCAAAATTGTAGGCCCTTTTGAAATCCCAGGAAACTTAACAGGAGAAAGTTATCTAAATTTTCTTCAAAATGACTTACCCAATTTATTAGTAGACTTGCCCGAAGAGCTTCGCAACACATATTGGCTTCATAATGATGGCTGTCCAGCACACTATACTGTTGCAGTACGTGCATACTTGAACGAAACCTACCCTAACAGGTGGATAGGCCGCATGGGACCTATTCTATGGCCCCCAAGATCCCCGGATCTAAACCCTTTGGACTTTTTTTACTGGGGGTGTCTGAAGGAAGAGGTTTACCGGCAGCCAGTAACTTCTCGTGTTCAGGCCGCTGCAAACAAAATCAATGATCGACGACGATCCTTTATTCGTAGATGTAGAGCCTGTATCAGGATGGGGGGCAGACATTTTGAATAGTTGCTCTAGATTATTTCAATGTGTTTGCAATTAATATCACTTTAAAATCATATTTCTTTAGTTTTATTGTACTTTTTTAATTTTGCTAGAACTAAATAATTATCCCATTTTACACACTAATACCATTAGTTCAATATTTTTTCATTACAATAACGACATATTACATCTTTTTAAAAACGTTATTAAACCAGGAATATTTTAAAATCATTGGTCACTATTGCTTTCATTTTTTTTTTTTTACACCAGAGCTGTTCAAAGTTCCACATCAAAAATATTTCTTTAGAAATTTTACACAAATCAAAAGTTTAACATTATTTTTTGAGAAAAATACTTTAGTTAGCTATTTTATTTTGTAGTTATTCACTGATGCGGTTAATATTAATTATTTTAGCACAGAAATAAAGATGGTATTAAGTGATTTGACCTCGTTACGAGTAAAAATATAAACACAGTCAAAAAAATATGTAGTTTTTTTTTAAAGCGCCATATTTATAGCAGTGTAAGGGTTATACTTTTTATCAATTATTTTTTAGGCTTGCCTTTAGTTCTACTATCAGCCCTTCAGAGCTTATCCATTGTTTCCTGGACACCCTGTATAACAAACTGTACAGACAAACACAACCTCCACTGTTAATATTAACATTACCTGCGTAATAAAAAGTAAAGTACGACAATGTTACGGTGAGTTCTCACTAAAAGCATTGTTTGTACCCTCTACGGTTTCAACTAATTGCAACAGTGTAATACCGACTTTAGGTAAAGGAGAAGTGCCATGTTACCAGTGTTTCGGACCCCAATTAATTGGGGGTTGAAATTGGGTTCATTGGACCCCTAAACCTTTTAGTTTAGTGCAGAAATATGGATCATAAAAACTGGATTCTTAAGCGTGTGAGTATATTAAAAGATAGACAACAAAAACTAAAGCAAAGGAGGTGTTTTGGTTTTTATTACAGAACGCTACAGATGTGGTGTATAAATAGTTTATTAAGGAGTGATAACTTAATACTGAAATAATATCTGTAAAACAATTTGCATACTTTAGAAAATAATTTTAATATTTTTTGTTTCGGCACGTTTTGAGCTGCTCTTTGCCTTGTTGACTTTTCTCTTGCCCGCTTTCTCTTATGACTTGTATCTTATTGTCAAAACTCCCGGAAGTCTGAAGAGGCCTATTCACATCATAATATGTGCTACCACTTAGCCGTAGTAACAAACTGTTGCGTTTTCGGACAAAGCCCAACTTTGTATGTACCTAATTGTGTCCGGAACGAAACTTTGAGCTTAAAGTCGTAGACTGACACTTTTTAGTTTTAAATTAAATGTGGGCTTGATAAAGTTATTTTAGAATAAACTCACTTATGCATATATTATGTAACTTCTTATTGTGGTTCATATATCCGGCATATTACACTGAAGTCTTCGATTTCTTGATGATTGAAAATTAGCAGAATAGTTTAAGCTGACGCGATGGGATTATAATGACTGTGGTGCGGAAATAGCTTTGAATTACTAATTTATTTACTAGAATCGAGGCCTAATAATTATGCCTTAGAAGGGAATTTACTATATCTAATTAAATGTGATACATTTTACGTAAACCGTCGGTATGGTATTTAGTTTTAAGTTTTAGTTTATTAGCGAGTTTGCGTTAGATGATATTTTCAGACCTGAAACGTGATTTTGTCACCCTACGCTGTAATTTTAATTGAAAATTATAGTTTGTTTTGTAATCCAATTGTTAATATTGTTTACTTTCTGAATAGTACTTTAACTCTTAAAATATGGAAACCATTCAGGTTATAAATTAAAACACCTTTATAGCAGGGAGATATAAATAAAACTTTGGATACATCCAAAACTAAACTCACTTTATTTAACACTCAATTTGAACTCTATTACCATCATACCAGAAATAAAAACAGCACATTAAAAATTCCTCAGTTTTCAGCCTTATTTTCAGATTTTAATTTAAACATGTTTTTACAATTTTTCGCGCCAAGCTCTAGACTTCCATTAGTGGTTGTTTGTAAATAAACTCGTTGACCAGAAGTTAAACCTAGATTTGGAATTTCACCGTAATTTGTTTTCTAACGCGAAACTGCAAACAAGTTTTAAGTGACTGAAGCTGGTAAAAATATATTGCAATGGAAATAAACTAGAGTTATTCAAAATCCAACTTTATTTATTAAGAAATAGTAACAGATTGGTAACGGTAATATTATCGAATAATATATTGATTACTTAAGCAGGGAAATGGCCCTACAGAAAAAAATATAAATGAGTGTTCACACTTTCTTGTACACAATAAAAAGCAAAGTATACCTACGTGTCGAAAAACTTTTAATTATCTGAGTAAGTTTGTATTCTAGTACCAATCGACTAGAGAAGAACCAAACGCAAACTAATTTTGAAAACATAAATCTGAATTTTCTCGAATCGTAAATCTAACCTGAAACCTTTGCCTTAAAATTTCGGTATTCATCAGACCACTGCTCTCCTGCTATCCATTAAGTCATTTGTTTTAACAAACTTTTTTGCCAATTTTACTCAATTTTCAAATTACTTATCCTCCAATTATTCCAAAAATATCTGACGCATCAAAATTCTTCATAAACCAAAACTACGTATTCCTCAATTCCTAACCTCTCACCAGACATCAATACCTGAACCCAGTAACTCTTACGTAAATTTGACCCTTCATCAGCGCTCAATACGCTCGTTAAAACCTCGCAGCGCATTCAGCGGTTATTTCCGACGCGACGAACTTTAGTATCGATGACGCCGTCACTGCTATTTAAATTGCAAAGAACTCAGTTAACGCATTCATTGGACAAAGATGTAGACGTAATGGAATGAATTATGGACTATGACGAGAGGTTTAAAAAAACAGATGACAAATGTGGCATATTAAAACTGTTACTTAAAAAAGACGCCGATTGGCTTTTTTTTCTAAATGTTTACATTAGTCACTCACTAATATTGATATTGATAACACTCTTTTGGCAGTTTTGCTCGCAAATTAAGACTATAAGGTATAAATAACTTTTGTACTTTGAAAATGTTAAATCTGATTTAAATGTGTAGTTTACCTTCTTACAAACATTGTGATTGCCTAATTTAAAACAATACAATGCGTTTAGTTTCTACAAATTCAGTTTATCCAGAGTTCAAAGAGCAAATCCTATTTTATGTGACTACACCATTAGCCGATCGAGTTACTTCGAACTTGCAAACTATATTTCGAAGTTTAGAAGCTTCTTTAAAGTTAAAATATTTTACAGTCGAAACTAACTGCATGATCCGGAAAAGTACTGAATATTAGTTTTTAACTAGACTTTATACTTTGCTAACTGAGATTACGATAAAAAATTTAAAAACTTAAGGCAAAACGTGGCCGTATTGCCCCAAAAACCAATCATGAAACAATTATAACATGTTTGGGTTAAGCTTTTTAGTCAAAGGCGTTATTTTGTGTGTTTTTTAAAAACGATTTTTTAAGTTTGATTTGTATGTATGTAAAGGAATGTTTTAACGTAATTTTCACCTATTTCATCTAGTTTAACCTTTGTAAAAAATAAAAGTTTCAATTAAAATCGATTCAGAAGTTTTATATCAATGTTCGAGGCACTTGTAGAAATTGAATTTTTCATTGCACGCCCGATTACATGCATCTAAACGAGCGACGGTGTGACGTGTTCATACACGCGACAGGTGTGCTCTGTTCAACACGGGAACAGATTAGGACGATACTGAATAGATTTGATTTACTTTTTTACATAGCTCAGATATTTTAAATATTTACTCGAAATATACTAGGTATTAGTCATGATTAACTTCTAAGACTGAAAAAACATGTAACACTGAGCTGTTATGCGATTAATCCCAATTTAAAAGGGAATATTCGTATTCTGTTGTTCGTTATTAAATACAAAAACCACAGTATCAAATAATTAGTCAATTTAAATCCCAACTTTCGACTAATAAACGTAGGTATCTGTTCACAGGTTATAAAACTCCTGTTAGCAGCTAGTCATTTCCTTATTCAGCCGTAAATAACCCCTCACCTCTTTTCAACCCCGTCTCAACCCCGGCTCACCCCCTTTCTACCCCTCAGCTGTAACTACCGGAAAATGAGGATCGCATGTCTGCGACACGCGAGAAAAACTGGTTTAATGCGGTTAGAAGTGAACTAGCTACCTGATAGGTAACTACGGTGTATGACGTCAGAGGCTTGGTAAGTAATCTTTATTGTTGAAATCAGTAAAACTTCGGACTAATAGCCCTGAGTGATTTACGGTCTATATAGTTAAAGAATAACAAAAGTTGCTTTTCTTAGTAAAAAGTACTTTGAGGTTGTAACTTACGGCTGATCATTTTAAATATATTAAGTCAATAACTAATTTATTTTATAATATCCTTCTTTTTCATCAAAAAAGGCTGTTAAATAAAGCCGTATCCGTCATTTATAATTTACTATAAACTTCCGTTAATAATTTTGTTAATAGTTCGGCCTATATGAATGAGGAATTACTTATTATTTATTACGTATTTCATAATAAATTTGATAGTTATTATGGTATATGATTTCACAGAGACGCTGAAAATGCTCCATACCTACATTTACAACATAAATTACTTGATATCAACTTATCCATGGAAAAAAGGGTCTTTCTCAAAAACTAGGCCAAATTTTATGGTATTCATACTTACTAACTACTGAACACCCACGCTTCTTTATTTTAATTAGTGTGGTCATGTTTGCAAGGGTTTTAAGGGAGGTTTCATTGAAGGGACAGTCCTTCATTGGCCCTTATAGTACCAGTTTAGGGACAAAGTCGACAGTTTTAATATCTCGGCTACTTGTTGTTCTACAGAAAGTTTATTTACGTTTAAATAGTTTAGACCACTGTTAAAATTTTAATATTTATTAGGTTTTAGTCTATTGTCTTAGCAAAATTTGTGTTTTTACAAGCTAAGCTGAGCCGCTTTCAAAAAAGGTAGCTTAAATATATGAAGACGAAAAAGTATTGTGAAATTACTTTTCAATGCATAATTCGTCAATAATATTCGTTGTAAATTACTCAAACAAAAGTAAACAGCCATACAAAAGCTGAACCTTTGTAAGTAAAATTTCTAAGTTGTTATAAAACAGTTGTATCAATACAAATTTTAATATACTTGTTCGATTGTAAAAGTACAAACTAAACAAAGTGTCTACTTGTGGAATGTCAATATTTAATGTCAGGTAATGGCAGTGGTTATTCGAATAAAGGGGTCGCTTGTACTGCGAATTCGAATAGAAGGGAACATGATCCTGTTAGATTGAATTTAGCCTTGTTACCTACATTAGTACCTATATTAGCTTTTAGAAATGGTACCTGTCAAATTAGTTTAATACCTTATATATAAATAAATTTCCAGGTGTTGAGATCCTAGATACACCCAAGCACGAGACCATCTTAGAATAACGTTTTACTAAACGGGCTTGCCCCGGAATCAAACCCAAAACCATCAGATTAGAAGTCCGGTTCGAATTCTCAAGAACATAGACTAATAGGTTCGGTTTTTAACATGGTAAAGATTCAATGACCAATATTGACAGTTAAGTGCTAACCCTTTTCAATTTGTTTTGTGCCTTTGGACCTATCTATTAACCGTAACCTAAGTTTATCGAAATGCAAATCGAAATCACTTAAAGTTAAATTTACTTTTTTCTACTTTTTCTGACTCATTCGACGAAGGTTGTAAGGTGTACAAATACAGGCGAGTACACATTCGGCAAATGTAGGCAAACATATGGAAACCGCTTAGGCTTTGAATAAGCTCAGGTAATGAAACAAACAAGCTCTAAAGTGGCTTTTTAACCTAAATCAATCAATAGGTAATTGCTTGCTTTTGTAGCAAGCTGATATTTATATAGTTTCTAACTGGAGCTGTTTTGATTGTAGACTTTTCTTTTAAGTAATAATTAGCAGCCCCTTTTGGCTTATAACTGGACAAAGATGTCCAAAGAATCCATATAGTCCATATCAATTAAAATATGTTATTTTCTAAGATTATTTTATGAATCAGCCTTAGTAAGTCATGGACCAAATTTTACCAGTTATTTGTCAAATATTAAAAACGTCTTTTATACAAACCTTGTCGTCCGTCGTTCTGAAGTCATACGCGTACATAGATTTCGGTAAATAAAATGTATCTAATAGATAGATTTAGTTTCTCAACTCAACGCTACTAGAAGCAATTTATTAAAAATAAATACGTATATATTAACTGTAAGAAAACTTCAGATTATTTGAATTTTAAACGATAATAAAATGTTAATACTAAATCGATCTTAGTTTCAGAGAAAATACTAACCATTTTTATACAAAAATCTTATTTCAACGGCCTAAAAGCTTTTTAATCACGCCGTAAGAAATGAAATTCTACTAAAACTCGCTAAATAAGTGGATGATAGCAAATGTCGGCGACATATTAACACCTCAAACTTGAATTAATTCCCTAAAAGCCTCCAATAAACTGCGACATTTCGGGACTTTACCGTGTAAACCTTCGGCTAGAGTTTCCGAAAAAAAAATGAGCAAGGGACGATCAAAGTTTGAAAGTATTCTTCAAATGTGTACCTATGGGAAATAAATTAAAAACTGTTGTAAGGTACGAGATGCTTTTTTGTTTTTACATTAAATTCTACAGTCATTGGCATATTTTTAAAATCATGTGCAAATTCAGGAATACAATTTAGAATTTCAGTCAGTTATATGTTTTGTTTGTCTCAGTTATAAACGTATTAAGATTTTAAAAAAAATATTACTCGTAATTATGTGGAATGAGAAACAGTTCTTCCATTAAGAAGACAAATCAGGCTTTTCGAGTTTAATTAGTGCGTAATCACACATCCCACTAAGTAAATATTATTGAATGTGAAAGTTTGTGAGCTGAGTATGTATGGATGTTTGTTACTCTTTCACGTAAAAGCTACTGGATGGATTTGAATAAAACTTTGCAGTAATATAGGTTATACATCAGAATAACACATAGGGTACTTTTTACCGCGGGAAAACTTCTCATTCCCACGGGAAACCGACTTCCACGCGAACGGAGTCGCGGGCGGCCACTAGTATAATAAAATTCACAGAATCAGAAGGTTAACTCACAAAACTTCAAAGAACAAACAAAGCCGCGTCCGGAACCACTGCGCGGTGACGTGGGTTGGCAGCATTTGAGGTCATAATTCAATTCCATCGCCACACCATTGGTTTTACGGGATTAAAAACAGGAATTCGTTAGGTGCTGTATATTTATTTGGATTTTTTAATAACTTTTCTGTGTAAGAAAATCAGTAATAACTTTGATTTTGATGAATAAAAGGCTTAATATTGAACGTAAGCCTAATCTAAAGGTCTAACTAAAGTGTCTGTAGTAACAGTACAATACCATGATTGTATTACAAATATGTCAAGCATGTAAAATTAATCGATACCTACGCTTTAGTAGTGTTGGACTGTGTCAAACATTTTAATACTAAACCGCTAATCCAGAAATTATGACACAATTACCTTTTTTTTTACTTGTAAAAGTAACTTCACCTACGGCTATTTTTCCGTATTTGTGTCCTTGTTGTGTTTTTATCTGGAGACCTTCCTTATAGGCAAGGTCAACGTCAATTAAAGCCTATACTTTACCTATAATGGTAAACTTTTTGTGACTAAAAATAAAAACAATAATGCCATACTATCTAACCATTTATTTATTCCTTACACAAACAATCTTAGTAATAAGTTACTTATTATTTAGATAACTATATGATTTGAATTCGACGGTAAACTTATGTCACATTTAATAAAATAGTTTTTATAATAAGTTAACAGTTTAAAAGACTTTTGCAAAGATAGAAGTTTCTTTCGCATTTTACGAAAATCACAGGAGTATAATTATACATATTAAAAATATCCAGCCTTTATATAGTAACCAGTGAATAGTTATATACATTGGATTTACAAATGTTAAAATACTGTAGGTTGAAATATGGGCGAAATAAGGAAATTCTTGTGACTACAAGTAATTTCTTATTAATACAAATTTTAGAGAACAATTTTATGTAACTACTTACATAAGAATTATGTCATCGTCATAAAAGTCTATTCAAATAGAGTTTGTTTAAAGAAAATTTGCAAAGAATGAAGAGAAATTAATTAAAGTGTAAATTTTATTGCACATAAATCTTGTTAGTGCAAATCGTTTGCATGCCATCCTTTGCATTATATGATGGTAATCTTTCTAATAAGTTATACATTTAAAATATAAATTTACTACAATTAATTGACGGTAAATAATTGCATTGATAGATAACATTTTACAAAATTTAGAAATGACTCAAAAAAAACATCTTATTTACGAAGTTTAACAGGAAGATTTACAAAAACGAATCTAAGTATTAAATACATTCGATTTTGATAGATATTTTGTAACAGGGTATCAAATCGTTAGAACACGGAAATAATTCTTGTGGTATATTATAATGTTTCGGGTTATTGTTTATACGGAATCGGAGAAATATGAATCGTCTTCGCTTAGGGGTCTTGATCGTCTGTTTCGGGTTATTGTTTATACGGAATCGGAGAAATATGAATCGTCTTCGCTTAGGGGTCTTGATCGTCTGTTTTTCTCCATCTGTAAATATAAATAAATAGCCTATATATGTCCCATACTTGAGCACAGGCCTCCTTCTCGGATAGCAAGAGGGTTTGAGCGGTAATCCACCACGCTGGCTCGATGCGGGTTGGTGGAGCACATGATGGATTATCATCCAATCATGGGGGTTTCCTCACGATGTTTTTCCTTCACCGTTAGTGCGTGATAAACATGTAGGTACATATTTTGAAAAAGACCAAATTAGTGGTACACCCTTGTGGGGATCGAACCCGGAACCTTCGGTATAGTAGACCGTTCCTGTTGCCACTAGGCTACCACGCACTATCTGTAAATATAGCAATATTTCTAGAGTTAAAATACAAACTGATGTGAATGTGTGTCGTTACATACACATCAATATTCAGGAAGGCAGCGCGACGGTATCAGTAGGTACCATGTAATTACAACAAATTAAAACTATCTCGTGGCGAAATAGGTAGAATGATTAAAACCCTTTCACTGGTAAAATCTTTATTTTTTATAGTGTCAAACTCAGCAGAATCTCAGTATTCCATAGTTCAAAAGTTCTTTAAGTTTTGGCTCAAGAATAAAGCTTTTTTGATCCAACATAAAATAATAAAAAAACTCGCCATTGCATATAAGACCATTTCGATTTTGCTGATGGTTTTCTAAAGTACCAATATCTCACTTAATAATAAGACTTAGCGAAAACATACTGCTTTCGTTTCTCGGATATACCCCGATCTAGCTTCAAAAAAAAAATCTTATAGGTGCGACAAACAAATCAAGTTTTTCAATAAAAAGCTTAACGCCCACCCTGTACTACAACACCATTTCACACTCTTCTTAAAAACTAAATCCCAATCTAATTCACCCCCTGCCTTAACTACGACATTAACCTTTTACTTCTACCTACCATCCGTCAAATGTACCATCCGTCAAATGTACCATCCGTTTATCCGTCATCCCTTTGCGGACAATTGAATAACAAACTTAACTCAACGACTTCCTAAACTGAATTATCGTCCCTTTAAATTTTAACCCGTGCTTGCATAGTTCCTAACGACATACACTTAAGGGTCTGCCACGTGTCAAAACCCTGGGCGTTTAAATGTTATTTATGGACGCGTCAGAATATTCAGATTAAAAATAACAAAATGTATATTGTATTTATACTAAATAAATAGAATAAAAAGAGGTTAATTCTTCAAAAAAAAATACAGAACTATGTAAAATTTGGTTGTTTCTCGAAAAATATAGAACGAAAAAGGGTTGTTTTTAGAGTTTTTCCTCTGCCGTGGTTCCTGTAGGGTAGTGACGTGGTTCCCAAATACTCTGACACTAGATGAATATGCGCTGCAAAACTGCATATCCATCACACAAAAGAAGAAGAAGAGTTTTTCCTTTAAATTAAGTTTTTTAAATAAAAAAATAACCTCATGACACCTTATCAAATTATTATCGTATTTTTTTTGAAAACGCACATACGTTATTGAGAGAATTTATTAAAAAAGCTCAGTTCTAAGATCCTATAGAAGCCGCCTTAATATATCTAAGATCTTACCCACTGTTTGACGATGCTCCGAAGTTTAAACCTGATTAAATCCCTGGTATCTTCTCCTCGGTATACGCCTGGACAATGAAAATTATATTTCATGAGTTTAGGTGTCCCTTCTACTGAGAAGTTACATTAATCTGATGTCTCATGTGTATGAAGGTCTCATTAAGATGGGTCATGAGACTAACATGCTTTTGTAAAAGTTATAATTATGGAAGGAGAAATTTGTTATAATTAAGTGCTTTTTTCTATAGGAAGTAGATTTTTACCATAAGAAAATACTCATTTTGTGTATCGTAACAAAAATATTAACAACGTTAACAACCCGTTCAAGTGCATTGATGTATCTGCAAAAAGAGTCAAATGAGCTCCTTACTTTCCCCCAATTTTCCACACCCAGACAAGTCAAATCAGTTTCCATACAAAATTTGAGAAATCAAGTACGTCACTGTAACCTTAGAGTCAAATGAGTTCCTTAATATTCTGTCTTACACATGTTCTTTCAGATCAGAGTCAAATCAGCTCCCAAGCCTTACCTCCATCTCTCACAGGTATGATATCATCGCCAGCAGTCAGCACTCCTCGGTACCCTGAGCTGGGGTATCCGGGGTGCGGGGGGGTCTCCTCCTGACCCAGCAGCTTTTGCTCCAGAATCTCGTTAGATGACTAAGGGATTAAAGGTCTTTAAGTTTTGGCTGGAGAATAAAGCAGTGGCTTTTTGATCCTTGAAAACTTGGCATTGCATATATGATATTGAGATAAGTGATGGTTTTCTAAAATACCAGTGTCCCACTTACATAATAAGATATTAAAACATATTGCTTTTTAGAATATGTAACGGTCGAATCTCTTATTTAAAATTTAACTTTTTTTTACGTTCTTTATTAACCATTATGTTGTCTGCCTCTACGTTTTGATTGTTTTTTTTGTTTTTTAGGTTCTTGGTTTTTTTTTCATATTAATCGGATTAACGAAGAAAAACGAGAAATTCAAAATCATGTTTCTCTCGCTATAGCATTAGCCTATCTTAATAAGATCCATGATTAAAATAAAAGTTTCATTGCTACACCTCTCTCTTAAAGAACTTGACTACAGTGATTACTGTAGGATCTAAAAATACTGGCATTATGCAAACAGTTGTTGTGCGTCAGGTAAATACCTGCGCACATAAATCATCAGGAAAGGTGTGGCATGATCAATCAGTAGGCACTTGCCTATTTTGCGTATTTTTGCGTATAACAAACTCAAATTCTTGAAACTACATTATTAAGGGCATTAAGTTTCAGTAATAAAGGTGTAAAAGTATTTATTTAAAAGACTTACGTCTGTAAAAAACAAGTGCACATATTTTTTGAAAGTGGATATTGAAGTGTTAGTTCGTGTGTATGTGTGTATGTTTGTGTGGATGTGTGTATCTTCATGTGTGTGTATGTATGTTTTTGTTTGTGTATGTACTTACTTCACGAGGAGGCTCACTTCTCTTCCCATGGCCACCGAAACACGAGTGTCCGAAAGCTGAACAACCCCCTGAAACAAACAAATTATATTTAACTTACCCATCGATAAACCACAAACAAATGCTCACAGAACTTGGAGCAGAATCATATCCTTAATGACTAAAATACAATAGCTGCAACTCAAAGGGCCATCAATACTTAAAAACCTTTCGAAGCAATTATCAAATGCCATAAAAGACACACAAACTGACATTTGTGATAATGGTGGCCATGGTTCGTGAGCCAAGTCATCAAAGTTGGAGTTTGTGATAACTTTAAACTAAAATTAATTCATTTAGGCTAATTTGATAATTTTAAAGTAAAAAAACGTGAATGTTTTGATAGCTTTGAAAGCTTAAAAAAACTTCTAACTAAACAAATTCAAATATGGTTGGGAAACGTTTGCTTGCGAGCTATATATAAATCAGTATATTTCAAAACTATTATAGCTGAACAATTAAAATAATTACTCCATCACATATTTTTTTATTGTATTTTTTTTAAATAACAATTTTGCGTACATAGAAATATAAATTTTACGACCTTTGAGATTCTCTTCTTCTTATCTTCACTATACAGGGTGTAAAAAGACTGCTTCCGAAAACGAAGGCATTGAGCATTGCTGGCTTAAAAAAACTTCTAACTAAACAAATTCAAATATGGTTGGGAAACGTTTGCTTGCGAGCTATATATAAATCAGTATATTTCAAAACTATTATAGCTGAACAATTAAAATAATTACTCCATCACATATTTTTTTATTGTATTTTTTTTAAATAACAATTTTGCGTACATAGAAATATAAATTTTACGACCTTTGAGATTCTCTTCTTCTTATCTTCACTATACAGGGTGTAAAAAGACTGCTTCCGAAAACGAAGGCATTGAGCATTGCTGGTGGTACCTACACGTTACGTTAAAAGCAAACAATAATAATAAATTTTATTTTTTTATTATTTTTTTGCTAATTGAGCCAAAATCCCTTTATTTATCGAATTTCCGCAATATTTCAAATTGAATATTGTTTTTGTTTTATTTGCAATGTAAACCATCGCTACTGAACCAGTAGCTGATGTGTGATCGATGACCTCAAGCGGCTCATATAACTTTTCAATCATTAAGTAATATCTTTTTTAAACAGTTTTCTGGGTATATTTTTAGTGAATTTAGTCACTATTTAGGCTCAAGAATACGTGGCTTCGAAGGTGGTCTTTTACACCCGTTATAGTAGAACAGTTCTTTGAATATGATATAACCTAATACCACCTACGTACTAAGTCTTAAGGTAATTGCTTGCCTGATTATGACTCACTTCTACTAAACTAACTTACCTAAAACTAATCAACAAAGTTTCGATAGAAAACCGATGACATACTGACATTTTGTCACCGGATGTTAAATACACACACACTCACACATACTCCAACAAAAATTGTGTATTGTGTATGTATTTAAAAGTTGTGCCAGCATTGAAATGAAAAGACGAAAAGAACACCAAGTCATCGTTTATTTACGTAACAAAGCCCTTTTAATGAAACTGTAACGAACTATTTGCCACGCCATGGCCTGCCCAGAAAACAACCATTGCTGGGAGTCTAACTAACATAAGGAAAATATATAACAAGTCCGTGACAGAAACAGTAACGAAATGATCTGGAAAGTTTACTTTACAGTTTAAATCGTGTATTTTCATTTGAAACAACAATACCAACGGGAGTTTATACAAAACAAATAACAAAATAGAACAAACGGTTAACTGTTTTCGGTTTCTGCGGGTGCTTTTCAACTTTTCTCTGTTTAAACATTAAAATATGAAAATACTTATCCAAAGGAGTTTGCTACATTAGGAAAGTAACTTGCGTTTTATTTTTGAATTGAGGTTTTTACGTTCTTGTGAGTTTGGTGAAGGTTTTCTGCGTCATACAATGCGACAGAAATATTTATATTAATATTTTTATAATAAAGAAAATGTTCTTACCAATCTGTTTTTTTATATGTTTTGTGTTAAATAATATTTGGGATGTAATTTGCAAATAATCTAATTGTTTCTGCATCTTTGCATTTCATTTATAAACACTAAAGCAATATGCACGTACTTGGAATCATAAAACAGTTTAACCACCAAATTTACAGTTCCAATATCAAATACAAGATTGCTATTGATTTTTTTTACCAAACTTTCTCTGTTCTTCGTTCAGAAACATTCGATTTATTTTAGTTCGTTTTCCTTCAATGAGCCATGTTTTCACATTCGGGTCAGATGTAGGGTAGGTAGTTTGCATAACGGTCGTCCGTTCGAAACTCAAGTTTACTTTGGCTGGATAAGTCTTTGTGTTGATACTAATCAACGATTGTGGTCGCCAAGTTTGATGAAATCATTGAATAGATATGGGAAATTTGTGACTTTTTATCGTTTGTAAGCTACTTAGTGCAATCTTAGTTTTTGTAACTTTAAACCTTGTCGAGAGAAGAAAATCTTACTATTATCTACACCTAACTTACATATTTCGTTCTTTTACATTTCTGGTTATTCAATAATTTATGGAAATAATACCATTGCTTTTTTTCTTTATCAGAATGTGAATGTGTGGAATAATAGAGTAGTTAAGTAGAGGAATGGCAAATAGTGTAAAGAACACCACACTATCGCTTTGTCAACTTTAAAAACTGTACAACCAATTTGAAAAAAGGTTTTATATAAACCTTGATAATAAATGATAGACGTTGTCATATCTATACTAATATTATAAAGCTGAAGAGTTTGTTTGTTTGTTTGTTTGTTTGTTTGAACGCGCTAATCTCAGGAACTACTGGTTCGAATTTAAAAATTCTTTTTGTGTTGAATAGACCATTTATCGAGGCAGGCTTTAGGCTATATAACATCACGCTGCAACTATAAGGAGCGAAGAAATAATGGAAAATATGAAAAAAACGGGGAAAATTATTTATCCTTGAGGGCTTCCGTTGCGTGCGCTGCGAAAACAGTTCTAGATACCAAAAGTGTATGTATGAAAGAATTAAGGGAACTTTTTACCGCGGGAAAGCTTCGCATTCCCACGGGAAACCGACTTTTACGCGAACGGAGTCGCGAGCGGCCACTATATTTTATAAGATGTTTTTGTAGAGGTAAACTCTGTGGGTAGGAACTAGAAGTTTTTATGTTTACCAGAACAACAAGAGGAAGGTTTGTGGACTTTTTTGTTTTAGTCACGCACCATGTCGAATTGGTGGTCTGCCTACCTCTTTTACCTGAGTGCAACTGTATTAAAACCACAAAAAATCATAGTTTATTAAACTACATCTGTCTATTTTTTGCTCATCAACCATGTCGTTTTAGATAAGACAAAATTATGAACAAAGTTTTTTGAGGTACTAATTTTTGTAAAAAGTACCAGAGTTTTTCTCGTGTAGGACGATTCGCAGATGATTTTATACGTGAATAACTTGGCAAGAAGTAGAAAACATACCCCGTCTATATTATCCTAAAAATATAAGGTAAATGTGAAAGTTTATATGTTTGGATGTCTGCCATACATTTTCTTAACAACACAAAACTTGATTTTTACCGTAGCTAAAATATCACAATCCTTCAAAAAATGCCACAATAGAGTGGAAGTTGGCAAAACAATAGAGTGGAAGACTAGTTTAAAATACTTTGAGGAATCTTAACCAGTCTCTTATCAAAACCTATATTTATATAACCTTAATATGTAACAACCTACCTATAAACTACCTTGTATTTAGTCTACAAACATAGTATCATCACATAACAATGGTGTTAGGCTGCCGTTTGTATCAGCTTGCACCGGGTTGCAGAGGATTACTCCTAACGAACCAACGAACGGAACGAATGTGTGTGGGGCAAGATAGGAACTGAAGCGGTATAGTGTACTATATAACTATTTCACTGACTTTGAGGATGTCGAGCTTTCAAGAAAGTAAAGAGTTTCTGTGCGGCTGACCTACCCGGATAGAAAGTATCACGTGGAAGTGTAAAGCTGATGTTAATAACAAAAACGCAATGTAAATTGCATGTAATGTAAGTAGTTGATGAAAACATGAAATCTTACTTCTTGGTTAATAAATTTTCAGACTTAATTTAACCAGAAGCAAAATTTTACAGCTCAAGTCAAATATGTTTCTCAATAAATAATATTCCATTAAATACGTTTGTCCCACACGCCTTAGGCCGTGGTTTAATAGTATGCTACTACGCACGCGTACCTAAAACTTTGTTAAAGGTGTGGGAGACCTTATTTCTAGCATCGACCAGCTCCCTGATTCAGCTTATTCATTAATTTTGATCATGATTGGCTCATTTTATTAATAAAATAACATTACGTCGTCGAGAAATCGTTGAAATTTTTACGTGAATTGTCCCACTGTGTGTGACTTGGAATGTTGTTTCACAGCTTTAGATGGGTTTAAAACGAACCCTAAAATTTAATGTTTTTTGAAAAGTTTAAAAATGTCAGCCAAAGTGTAGTTGAGGTACGAGTGTTAATAATTTTATTGATTAGCTTTGTAATTTTAGAAATTGTGAAATTTGTTGTTTAGGTATTGTGAACAAAGAAATGGTGAACAGTGGCGTACATTAGGTACAATTATATCTGTGCGACATGTTATTTATTTTAACAATAAATAAAACAAAATTTAACTGAGCTGTTAAAAACTCTTCTATCTGGTGACATCTTAATTTTTTTTCTGCGGGTTTAAATTATAGACTAGTGCTACAAAAAAACAAATAACTTTAATAGTGAAAATCCGTTTTAATTGTATCAACTGTTATTACGCACAATCATTATGATTCGGGTTATTCACCCCACAACATCCAGTGAATTATAATTATATCTCTTTCACACATCAATGCTCTAACTCTTTCATTACCAATTTTACCAACAATGACGAGAACCACCGCTATCGCCTGTCACTTGTCACAAAACAAAAGCATTATCAAAACAAACCATCGTTTCATAACGATTTTCAAGAAGAAAATATAAAAATCCAATTTTAATTTAAAATATACCGCGTGGAAAGGTGAAGACTAATTTAAATAAAACAATGTGAAATTTCGTCGGCTAATTAATGTTGTTCTTGGTTAATACGTTTTTAATTTGCACCAAGTAGGTAAATTTTATTTACGTGCCATGTATATAATGTTAAAAGAAGAAAACGTGCGCTACTACGTAGTAAAATTGAAGGAATAAAATACTTATTAAATAAATGCATTATAATCCGATGTTTTGTTCAATTTCTATGCCGGCTAAGGTGAATCTGTGCATTAACTTTTTTTGCTTGAATCTCTTTTCAATAAAAAAAAGTAAAAAAAAACTAAAGCAATTTGTTCTGAAACTATAATTCCACATACATACACTCTAAAATTTAAATCTTATCCTTTTCCTCCTAATCCTAACCTATTTTTATTATCGAAGTTTAAAAATAACATTCGCACGCTTTGAATTACCTGTCAGGCAATCTAAAAATACAATATACTAAAACAATCCAAAATGGTTAACTTCCTTTTCTAAAACTCCGTGTTTCGTCTTCAAATAAAGTAGATGCCAAAGAATGCTGACAAAGTTTATAATTCAATATTGAGTTTTACAAAGCAAATAATTTAAATAATACACATATACACATACAAACTCCGAATACACTTTGTGTGTCATTTACAGACGGGGCACAAAGTAACATCAACTGTGTTATTTGGTTTTGAATAATCAAGAATAAGATTAGATTTAATTTAAATTAAGGGCTAAATTATATTAAATTTTAGAGTTTTTATGCTAAAGTAGAAAAAGTTAGTTTGGGACCAACTATCAACAAAAACTATTGACGCAAAAAATAAAAACTTAAAATTTTAAACATTATATTCTGTGTACGCTAATTAGTTAGTGAAGTAAACATCGTAGTTTTTTAATGAAGGTGGCGTTTTAATAAGCCTTTAGTCGGCGAGGAAAAACAAAACTAACTCACGGTTACAATTAGTAAAACATTGTGGAAAATATGAGGAAAACATTTACTATGTTATTACTGTGTAAAATAACTATAATACTTCGAGCTTTTAATTTAATTTACTCTACTAATTTATGTAGCTAAATACTCAATTTTTTTTAAACTTTTACTAAGAACCTAAATTATAGAACTTTACATATCAACCTGCCATATTAGGCTTTTAACTGAAATTCATTGTAATTTAAAACCGGAGAGTAACAATTGTTCATGTAACATTCCCATAACTTTTTGATTATTTTAACATTTACAAAAAATAATAAAAGCTAAGCTTGAGAACAACTTCGGCTAAATATTAACTTCGGGCATTTAACAGAAATCTGATTTGAACATTAAATTCAAAACTCACTACATCTGTTTTCAACTATCAAGTAACAACAAAGGCGAAGTAAACTCTAATTATTAACATACTGACTTAGAAGTACTAACATGAGCTTGTAAACATGAATACACAAGGAAAATCTTAATAATCAGCATAAGACAGAAGATGAAAGACGCAATTACCTAACGTAATTATTTTATTTGCCTAAAACACTATGAATAGGGATAGCACATTTAACTTAAAACATGCCTACAGCCTACATATATTTATAACTAGTTTTCCGCCTGCGGCTTCGCCCGCGTGGAATTCGGTTATATCGCGCGACATGGTAAGGAGTAGCCTATAGTCTTTCCCAAGGTCTAGATTTTATGTTTGCCAATAAGGAACTTCTATACAAACTTTATCCCCTATTTCAATCCCTTCTACCACTTTTTTCGTATTAAAAAGTATGGTATGTTTTTTCCCAAGTTCAGCTACATCTTCATACCAAATTCGTCAAAATCGGTGCTGTGGATTAGGCGTGAAAGCGTAACTGACAGACCGACAGACAGACAGACAAACAGACAGAGTTACTTTCACATTTATAATATTAGTAGGGATGTTATTGTTTAATAATGTTGATACCATAAAGCGGAATACCACTTTGAAAGTGGGGTTAATTTTTAGTATTAAACCTTACTAAAAAGGCACTAAGTTGGTCTAAAATGTTCACTTAACTTAAATCGTACTAAAAAAAAACAGATACGTAATCAATCTCGTTTTATTGAATTTAACGACTTTTATCATTTTAATGCACAAAATGTTACTTACAAGTTTTTCAACTTAAAAATTAGTTTGCATAATCTAAATTTATAAGTCGTTTAAAAAACCTTTAGCTTCCATATGCATTTTAAAGAACAGTCAGTAACATCATGCGAACCAAAATTCTAATATTAAATATATCTTGGAAGACATAACGAAGTACTCATAAAGTGTTTATATAGATAAGGCACGGTACACATTTGTTTCGATCTGTTTTCGTAATAAGTAGAGATAAAGGCTTTCCCTCAGAAGTGACAATTTAAGGGTACTTGGAGGTCTGTGAGGGACTTCAAACTTTTACTAAAGAAATGGCGGAAAAACAAAGTTGCTAGTAACTTAAGTTAGTCAAGAAGAAATAGTAAAGGAACTGATAAAATCACTATGAGAAAGAAATACTATCAACTTAAAATCTTCTGATTAACAGCTGTAGTGGGAACGTTCATATGTTTTTTCAGATGACGTGTACTTGCGCGCAATGATGTTCATATTTACGGATTAAAAAAATATATTTAAAAGTTACGATAGCTTTAGGTTACGTTGGTTTTTAGTTAATATAGCCAAAATTAGTAGATATTGGCCCTAAATCATAATAGTTATAAAAAAAGTAAATACTGCAGTATAGCTTTGCCGGCGTATGCTGACTTAATTAAAACTATGGAGTACGAAAATAGCTTTTATGCAAAGCCTCAAAAAGAAAATATTTGTACCTAGTTCTAATATCGATAAACCTCATTTAACTTGAATACCAACAGTCCCAAAGTGTATTTTATTTAAAACATCAACAATTTGCTACTTTAACCTTTTGATTGTTCGAAGCCGAAGTCCTAAAAAATTAGTTTAAAACAAAAATTTACTTTAAATCACTTACATAATATCATGATTTTCCGAATAAGAAAAGTATGATGTTTCAAGAAACGATTGAATAATTTACTCTGTAATTTAATCTGAAACTTTGAGAATATACTTTTAATTAAAGTAAGAAACCAAACATTCCCTCAAAAACCCATTTCACAACAGAAAGCTAGTTATAAACAAACATACAATCCATATTTCCCTTCAAATAGTCAACATGTTAATTCGCCGATCAAATAGTTTGTTTTCGACAAGTCTCGCCTACGTTGACTTTCGCCGGAAAGTTGTAGTTCGCCGCTAGTTTGCGTGTTTGATACCAGATGGCGCGGCGAGGCCTCCAACTGTTGTGTTTGAATCTTGATTTAACTACACCTGCTGTTGTTTTAGTGTGGTTACTTGGACTTTAAAAAATTTAGATAAGTAGTTGAAATTTGTTATTTTTTTATTGTAATTTTTTCTCTTTTGTTGTCTTAAGGATATTTAGATTGGTGAAATTATTAATACGAATTCCTAATGCAAGTGTTGAAATAATCTTGAACCACGCCAGCTACGGTGCCCTAAAGTACCTATACGCAGTATGCGCTTGTGGTATAAGCATCGCACAATGGGCTAGGGGAAAACTTCGATATACTCAGAGACGAGCCAATATCGAAAAGACATATTAATGAGACGAATCCAGTTTAGCTGTTTACCTGTGTTTACCCTTAGCTGCTCATTTTACTTATTTCTGTCCTGAATTTATTATCTTTAAAAATTTGTAAGCGAGTTCGTTTTACGTACCTAAACACAACAATTATTACATCGCACGTGGAAAATGAGTCTTGTTTTACATTAAAAATTCTATTCCGGCTGAAATCATAAATTCCATAAAAATTAAAGTCCGTTCAGTAATTTGGCGTTCATAGATAACAAACAAACATTAACTCTTTAATAAAAAGTTGTACCTTGATGAAAAAATTGGTTACTCAAAAACGTAAAACAAATGGCTTAACATAAAATATACTTTAGACTAGACAAAAAACAATTCAAAAAACTTTATAACCGCAGCTTTCCTTAAATAAGCGAACACATAATTATATGTTTATTACAAAATGCATAAAAAATGTATCAAATCTACGATTATCATTTCAAAACGTTTTTTAATGAACCATAGAATTATGCTATGTTAAAATTATGCTATATTTGCTGTTGTTTATGTAATATTTTGTTTTCAGAACTAAGCCTTCCTACGCAATGTAGTCGACAATTATAGTCCGGGATCATCAATCAATCTAACTTCTTGGACATCGAAAATATCGTCTTTCCAAAACTTAAACTCGGTTAAGCAAGCCGCTTGTTCCAACACGTAACTTAAAAACAAAGTTTCCTTACAACCTCTAAAGAATTTGTTAATATAGATTTTGAGGTTATTCGGTTTTATATTGGTCAAAAAAAAACTAGGGTTTAAAGCTATAACTATTTTATACTAAAACAGAAACACTAACTAAAAATAAAGACACTTTTAGTTTTGCGTTTGTCTTAAAAGTAAAAAAAGATTTCACTCTCTCATAACGTAGCATTCTTCTTGCATTTTTTTAATGGGATCATTAGTTCCTAAGATGACCCCGAACATACAAAATCATATCAAGCTTAAGCCTTCCACAATATTCGTAAATTTACCCACTAAAAATATTGCGAATAACATCCCTATGTCGAGAAGGCTTATTAATCTCATTCAGATATGATAAACAGACATCTAGTTAGTAACATAGTATCATTAAATCCAGCAGATACGCTTTAATTACTGAAATGAATAACTTACTAACATTTATGGCTCTAAACATAATAACAGGCCCGTGCTAATTGTAACAATTGTAATATTGCCTGGGTTCTGTTCCCGGTTGGGCGATTTAGTAAACCGTAAAACTGACCTTCAATAGGTAAAGAATTGTTTCATTGGTATAAGCAGCTTATTAAATGCTTAATTAGTTGTTAGAAAGATAATTGAAGAGGCTGGAATCTTATCGTTCACTATTATTTTTAGCAAACTTTCTTTACTCTATTTTCTGTGAGACCAATTTTAGAGTTTCTTTTGTCAAATTCCGGTCAAATCAAAATAAGTAGTTGTAACCAAGGTCAACCTTCAAGCTGAATCAGATAAAAAAAATAGATATAAAAATATATGTATTATTATCGGATATTCTGAAGATTTTGGAATATAATGCGTCTCAATAGTTCAAATAACTCTGTAATCTAGCACTCGGGTATATAAACAAGGTATTATCATATGCATATAGGGTATCTACCCTTCCTTAATATTAATAGCCCTCGATTTTTTTTCGTTATCATATTCCAGTTTTTCAACAAACCAAATTTTGTACGACGAAAATATTATTTAAATACAGTTGTATAAAACAACAATTAATCTAAACGGATCAAATCAAACTGAAAATTAGTTTTCAAACAAAACCTATAAATTAGACCTCCAATTTTATATTTCATAAAATGATTGACAACCCTGTATCTACATAGGTCTCAATAGAAATATTTGTGAAATTTATCATTTTAAAATTGTTTCGTTCAATCTTTTTGCTCACAATAGAAAGGGTAAGATCACATAGGATTGAATGGTTTCAAATATTTAAAATACGGGATTTGAAAGGATAAAAATACAATGGTGGCAATCCCAAAAAGTGCCTTACTGTGCCCTTAAATAACGAATACTGTCAAATTAGAAAAACATTATAATTATAAGCTGTTACGCTGGCCCAGAATATATTCAAACAAATTAACGTCCACTGATTTGTATGTAACAACCTGCATTACATTAGGTATATACATTATGTATTAAATTAGGAATGTCGTATATTATTAATGAAAGCTTGAAATCCCTTAGGAGATTATTATAGATTGTACCTATGAATATTGAACTCTGCAAACAATTCTATATAGACACTATCAGTGCCTTTAAAACTCGCCTACCTATTTAGGTTGGTACCATAGAAGTACTAGTAAACATATTGTTAATGGTTAATCATTTCCTAAATTCTAAAAAAGTCAAAATACATTTTAAATAGAATGGATTATTATGGAGTATGCCTTATTTGCTCTTTTTTTTTTTTTTTTTTTATATTAATATGGGGGCAAACGAGCATGCGGGTCACTTGGTGGTAAATGATCACCGCCGCCCATGACTACCCGCAACACTGTGGGTGTTGGGGGTGTGTTACCGACCTTTGTAGTGGGAATATACTCTCGACTTGAAGAGCCCCATGTTGTATGTAGCCGGGAATACCGCTGCAGGTAGTTCATTCCACATCTGCGTAGTGCGTGGCAGAAAATTCCGCCCGAAACGGACGGTGGTGGAGCGCCAGCTATCCAGGTGGTGGGGATGGAATTTCAATCTGTGGCGGGAGGTGCGGTGGTGGAATTGTGCAGCAGGTATGAGGTCGAATAATTCTTCAGAACACTCCCCATTGTATAGACGATACAGAACGCAAAGAGATGATATATCTCTTCGCAGGGCCAAAGAATCGAGGCGATCAGAAAGAGCTCGGTTGCCGGCGATTCGAGCCGCTCTACGTTGTATCTTGTCAAATGGAAGAAGTAAGCATTGAGGTGCTCCTGCCCAGAGGTGAGAACAGTACTCCATATGGGGCCGCACCTGTGCCTTGTATAGTTGAAGGCGGTGGGCCGGTTTGAAATACTGTCTCGCTCGGTTAAGCACTCCAAGCTTTTTAGAAGCCAATTTGGCTTTGTCTTCCAAGTGACTATGAAACTGAACGTCGCTCGATATGCCGACACCGAGGATTTCGATCATAGGCTTTATACAAAGAGGAGTGTTCTGAAATGTAGGGGCTAATACGAATGGGGGTTTTTTAGTGGTGAACGCGCAAACTTGTGTTTTGAGGGGGTTAAATGTGACCAAGTTACCGCTACCCCACAAGGAGGCCAGGTCTAGAGAGGCCTCAACTTTTAACACAAGCTTGTTCCGGTTTTCGACAACCGACTCCTTGCTGAGATTGGCTTGGCCATGGTACAGTGCATCTCCGGTACTGTCATCCGCATAACAATGTACACCGCTGGTTTGCAGCATATCATTTACGTGCAAGATGAACAATGTAGGGGAGAGCACACAGCCTTGAGGAACACCGGCATTTACGGGCAGGGAGTCAGAGCATGCACCGTCGATTACAACCTTAATGCTCCGCCCAGTAAGAAAACTGGTGATCCAGTTACACAATCTCTCGGGTAGTCCATATGATGGTAATTTGGCTAGAAGACATTTGTGCCAGACCCGATCAAAAGCCTTCGCTATGTCCAGACTAACTGCTAAGGCCTCACCTTTGCTCTCTACGGTCTCTGCCCAGCGATGGGTCAGATATAGTAAAAGATCACCAGTTGACCGTCCGTGACGGAAACCGTATTGGCGGTCGCTGATCAATTGGTGATCTTCGAGATATCGTAAGAGCTGAGTGTTAATCATACTCTCCATAACTTTGGAGAGTATAGAGGTGATAGCAATAGGCCGGTAGTTAGTTGGATCTGAGCGGTCGCCTTTTTTAGGGATCGGATGCACTAGTGCTGTCTTCCAGCAATTAGGAACTACGCCGGTGGAGTACAGGAGCCGAAAGAGCCGCGTCATGGGAGGAGCTAGCTCTTGAGCGCAGACCTTTAGTACAATTGCCGGGATGGTGTCAGGCCCGCTCGACTTATGGATATCCAGGGAAAGAAGAGCTCTACGTACGGTGCGTTGCAAGAACCGTATATCTGGCATAGAACTCTGACATCTCAGGATGTTCGGAGGTGTTTTTCCCTGGTCGTATCACAGAACTAGGAATGTATAATTCCATACCCTGCAACACGACATCGGCAACCGATTGTGCACAATCGCTGGGATCCAATGAGAAGCAAACCTGTCTCCACGGGTAGGAAGCAAAGAAAGTACGCATTCCATCCCAATCTGCTGACTTGTAGTGCCAAACACGCCGACTTCCAGTAGATCTAGGACGGGAGGGGCAAGTGAGTGGCAGTTTTGTCCGTATCATGCAGTGGTCCGACTGATAGTCCGATCGATAGTTATCGAATGATAGTGCTCTAAAGGGCGGGATTCATACACCGAACTTTACTCTTATTCAAAGATAGCTTACTCAGAGGCTTGTATTTGTCAACCCCGAATTATCAGAGTAGAGAACAAGTTTTTTAACTATGTTAATAAAACGAAGCTATGGTAAAAGTTTACTGCAGTGGAAAGTTCGATATTGGTATATGTTTTTTTTTAAAGTCTGACTTTCTATAATCTCAACCTAAGGCTCTCCTACATAAGTGAATGTCTGTCAGTCACATAACTTAGGATTCGGACCATTGACCACTGGCGTGTCATGGTGTCTATAAGTAATCATTTGACTAAATGTGGGTGTAAGTTAAAAACAGTCGAACCCGGAACCATCCGTTAGCAGTCCGGTATATATAGGTAAACCGCTGCACCACGGAGGTCGTTCATGAAACCTTGTTTACAGTTCAAACGGATTTGAAACGATAAAAGTTTCTGTCAGATACCTGTTGGTAAGTTTTCAAACAATATCTTTCTGAATTGAAATGATGGTGTATTAAAAACTTTTAACATGTATTTATTGCGGATCCAAAACTTTTATACTTTTCCCTTTTGCTAACACTTCATATATCTTTCTTATTTTGTACATTTTTTATTAAGCATAAAAACACGAACTGCCAGCGTTAAGTCAATAAACAGGACTGGTTTTGTTGTAAAAGAAAACGTAAAATTTAGAGGTAATAAAAATAATAAGTCTCGGTTCCACCCTGTTTTTGTGTAACAAGTAAAGAGCACTTTCAAGGCATGCATAAAATTTCAAGCATGTAAAGTTTTCCAGCAACGTATCTTACTAAACTATTTATATTAAAAATGACCACTTACGTTTAGCAATGGCTCCCTGTGACATCACTAGCACTGCAACGATGACTAAAGTTACCCAAAACTGCGCCATTTTACCTTCAAACAAAATATCAAATTAGCCTCACAACGTAACATTATCCGCCCTAGGGATATATCAACATACAGAAAAAAACTCAAAGACCATCCTAATTATTTAAAGGTATAATATCATTGAATTATTTCTTTTCATTAAATTTTATGAAAAATTGAGGATAATTTGGGTGGGTAAGACAGATGTAGTAACAATGTCCATAATTAATTAGTAAGATGAGGGTAGATCGGATCTTAACATAAATTAGTATAAGGTACTCAGAGGCTGTGGAATAAATATATAATCTCCATGGCTTATGTATAACTATAAAACATTTAAGACGAAAGAAATTAAAAACATAGCCAAAAATTAAACTCATTTTAACGGGTTTTACGCGTTTATTTTATTATTTTTGATTTTCCGACGTTTCGACATTTTTACAAAGGCCGTGGTCACGGGTAGACTGAGATGTTTGACGTCTTCATAGTTTTTTTTTCTTTACTTAACTCTATAAATTTCAAGTAATAATAATCGCGTAAATCTAAGAAGTTATAACATAGCCCAATTTATCATAAAACATCGAAAGGTATTAAAAATCAAGTGATATTTAAGTTTAAGAATTCGGTAGCGCTGATGTCTACCAAAGTAATGTTCTTAATTTAAATTATTACACTGACTAACACTAAACTACAAAATTTTCAAAAAGAAGGTATAAGCCTTATATAACGTTTAATAAATGCGTTGAAATGGGTGACTTCCATTGACAGTTATGCTCACGTGCATCATAGAACCTTAATTTATTCTTTGCCCTTATAATTAAACAATTGACAATGCGCTATTCTTCAAGTGACGAGAAAAAATTCAAGATGCTTCCTCTTCAACCATGCCTCAAGTGTTTTACTGAAGTGCTTTCCCAAACATTGGATTCCCGTGAGAAATCCGCGGTTTGGAGCATAAGATGCTATTTTTAAAATATGTTTTTTAAAAGACGTTTTTCCGGTTTTCGTTTCTTGTTTTTGTACAGACTTGTTATTTCAGTATAAATATGGTGCTCGTCAAGCCAAGTCAGGTGCCTAGTAGACAGGCGGCCTGAAAAATACTGACAGTGGGTTGGCCACTACCCTACAGGAACCACGTCAGAGGCCCTAACAAGGCGATTCCCAAAAACTCACACTAGATGAATATGTGCTCCATAGTGCATATTCATCACACGAAAGAAGAAGAAGAAGTATAAATATATAACAATCAATCTTCGCTTTTCCGCTGTTAAATCTACTCCCGAATAAATAAGTTATTACGTTTAAATTAATGATCTCCGTTTATTCAACGCAAACAGTATTTAAATTGAAAAGTTATTTGAAAGATGCCTATTTAGTAAACTATAACTCATGAAATTTACCCAAACCTTAAGATTTATTGAACAGCAAATCTTACAAAAGGTGATGAATTCAAGTGTAATTTCTTAATGAAATACTTTTCATTTCCATGACATTCTCGCTACAGCATACACATTTCAGCCAATCCATGAATGTACTAGACCGTATAACAAAGGATTAAAATTTAATGAGATACGTATTTTAATCCATATACACATCCAAATATGCTACAACCCTAATTCATATACACTCGTACCTATTTGTATTTTTTATCGTATCGTTTAATTTTTTTTTAATTTGTTTGCTTTGTTTAATGATATAAGTAGTTCATTGAAAATAGAAGATCTTATCTGATGGTTTTTTAATAATAAGATGTTTACTGTGCAAAGGCGTATAAAGTTCGTTGAGAATTAAAATTTCTTTTAATCAAGCATTTAAATCTTTTTATGGTAACAATGAAAATCAACGTGCTATAGACCTCTGCTTTACCAGGATACAATAACTTAATCTACTCCTCTGCTTTAAAATTTTAAATCTCCATAGCCTGGTAATATTATTCTTTTCCTACTTCTCAAATTATTTCAGAAGGCAGTACTTACTACTATTCAGCTTTGGAAATAAGCAGGACGTTGGCACTAATCTCTAATAGCTTTAGTCTTATTATATGATCAACACCAATTTAATTCTTTTACTTTTTTGTTTGTATAATTTTATTAACAAATTCCATATTATTTCTGTTAAAATAGTAAGACGCAAGTGTTATTACGCAGTTCATTCCTTAATAAATATTGCCAATTTATAATTTTCGGCAAAACATTGAAATCTTACAACTGATGAAACAAAACTTTATAAAAATGGTCACCTTTGTTCTGTCTTGGCTTCCTTTTGATAAAGCTAAGTTAAAATAATAACCGTAGCACTCAATAAACTTATGACAATGTGATTTTTTTTTGGTTCCATAAATAAAAATATATATACTTAGGTACCAAAAGGTCAACTAATGTGTTTGTAAGAAGTTTTTTGTTGTAGGTGGCGTTAGTGTTCATAGTAATTTGAATCGTTCTTAAGGAACTAAGAAATAATGTGTAATGATTGAATTGTGAATTAAGAACAAGGCTTTGTAGTTGTCAGGATCTTTGAATGTACAAATAGCGATTTGGAAAAAACTTGATACTATGTGCAGTTGCTGTAAGTAGCTAACCTTTTTAAGTGGTCAAGTTATAAAATAATAATTTATTCAAGTCACAAATTAAGATTTGGTTATTGTCTCATAGTGGCTTGTGTGTGCAAACACCTTCTGGAGAGCATAATTTCACCGACTTCGATTTTCTAAATACTTGACTAAATATTTTGATTTGTGGATAAAAACGCGACACCAACCCGCCTTTTATACAAGGTTGCTACCGCTTTTTTAATACGTTAGATTGTTTTTTTCATTACGCAAAAACGTTACGCATGTACGTGCAAATATTATCGGCATCTAAGCAGAAAAACAGCTACGTATTTTATGCTGGTAATAATAATAAAATGTTGGTTACAACATAAAAAGGTGGTCAGGTGCAAACCTTATGAATAAGTAGCAAAATTAACTACACCTTCATTGGTGCCATTTGGTGCAAATCAAATTCGTGTAGACAGGCATTTAACTAAAAAGATTTGGGGCAGTATAACAATTCAAAAAATGTACATAGAAATGGTTTTGATACGAGAAATAAAAAGGCGAGTCGACTAAAATTGATAATAAATGTTCCGAAGCCTTCGATTCGTTTAAGATTTAGGCTGTGTTACGGCCACTTGAACGGTGTCATTTCGACTATCGGTATATAGAGGTATTAAAGTTGTGAACGATTAATTTTCAAAATGTCAGATTAATTCAATCCGCCCAATAAGTAGTACCTTTGTTTTCATTGCCACTTTATACTAATTATATAAAATATTAATATTCGTCGAGCATACTACATATCCGTCGAATAGCATTTATCTGCCATTGACAACTAAGCCTTAAAACTTACCCTTAAACCCTTTATCTTAAATTCGCTCTAGTGCATATCTACATCGCATCAAGTGCCTGCATCACTGGCTCACTGCCCGAAACCCACACTAACCATGTTAGCTCCCCAGATTTACCTTCCAACCGACAAGACGAGAGGGAAGTCAAATATCTACCAGGATGTGTCGTACCTGGGTGTTTATTGACACGATTTATATTGATGCAAGGAGTTCGTATATTTTTGGAGAAATATTGGAATTTGAAAGTTTATTTAAATCAGTGTTTTTATTAGTAAATAGTTTTTGATTTAATGATCACAGGGGGGTGTAACACTAATTATGTATGTACTAGTGGCCGCCCGCGACTCCGTTCGCGTGGAAGTCGGTTTCCCGTAGGCATAAGATGTTTTAGTGCGATAAAAAGTACCCTATGTGTTATTCTGATGTATAACCTAAATTACTGCAAAGTTTCATCCAAATCCGTCTAGTACTTTTTACGTGAAAAAGTAACAAACATCCATACATCCTCACATCCTCACACGGCACAATCCCACTCAAAATTTTGGCTGGGTTTTTTCCCAATTAGTCTACACTTTTTTACAAATAAAATAATAGAATAACACGTTTCGATTGTCTCTAAACAAGAGCTTCATTTGCAATTGAGATAGCATAGTAATCGAAAAATCGACTGTATTTTAAATGCAATATTCTTGCCTGAAAAACCTCTCATTTGCAACTGAGAATGCAAAGTAAAAGTTATGGGCGACATTTGGGCAGTGATAAACTTTATTATGGCGTTAAAAATACCATATTAACACGACACTGGACCGCCGCGATTTTTATTGCCATGAATCTACATCTACGAAGCTTGTGTCAATTTTTATTTTATGTTAATTCATATTTCATAAAGAAATTCACATTTCTGGATAGTAACAGTTTATCTATGGGCGATTGGCGCATTATGGTGCGTTCCAACCGAGAACAAAACTACTCAAATTGGAATTAAAGGTTGGATATAAAATAAGGACCTTATCATAAATCAAGCATCGAGCAATAAAGGTAGGTTTATTTTGCTTAGTTTGCCGCACCACGGGAGTTTAAAGTAACGAACACCGAACTGTTCTTATTTTTATAATTTTACAGATTTCCAAATGCCAAAACAAAACATTTACCACTGCATCATTTAAAGTTTTGCAATGATACTTTTCAATTATTAAGTTCATCGTTTTCAATTATGATTTTCAGATATTTATCGAACTCCGACAGCTTAAGTCTAACTTATATTTGCCATAACTTCCATACCAGAACTGATGATGCTTTCGGGCTCAATAATATAATTCAGTTATACCAAACGGTCGATGACAAACTGTTTGAATTGCGTGGTACCATCGTAGGTGTATTTAAAGCAGTATTTGAATGAAAATAGAATGAAGTTTCAATATTTGTTTTAATTATTTTAAATGTCAATTAGTTTAAAAGACTAACACAGGCTTTTAAGAGTGTTGTCGAGTTTGCTACAAGGTACAAAATTTTATTGGCATTGTAAGAGAGATGCAATAAAAAGATTTGAATCATTTTGTAAGGGCAAAGTTTACTATAATGTGTTTGCAGATCACAATAATTTATGTAACCACCTGCTTTCGTTTAATTAAACGGATTAGTTATATAATTGTGAATATTCACAAACTACCCAACATGATAATTATTAACCATGAACTTGCCGGAAATACAAATCTATCAAATTTTGACAACCTCTTTAATCTATATTCAAACTATCTATTATATCTAGGTATAGGTTCCTGCTACAGGCTACGAAATGCTACAAAGTGCTACGAAACATCTCGTAGCAAGTATGTCAAGCGTAGTCGAAGAAACGTCATTGTCGGAACAAAGGAATCAAATATTTGATAATCAAAGATACTATTTGTAATTTACATAAAACAATAAAACAGCCTTAATGCGTCTCACTTAGTAAACAATTAATTATCATACGTATTTCACATACGTATTATATAATAATACAACGGGTGTTAAAAGACCACACCCGAAGCCTAAAACTATGTATTCTTGAGCCTCAATTGTAACTAAATTCAACAGTAGTTATACCTAGAAAAATTCGAAATTCATATTCGCCGCTTGAAATAAGCGCTAACACATCATCTGTTGGTTCAGGTGCCATTATTTACTTTGCAAATTAAATCAAAACACTATTTAATTTGAAATCATCACAAAATCTCATATAAATAATGCAACTTTGTAAAATTTCTGCTCAAAACGTAACCAGTACCCCTCCAGCAATGCCTTGTTTTCGGAAGCAGTCTTTTTACACCACGTATACTTTAATGATTGCACTGTCAAACTTTCAACTTAATGTAGGCTAAAACAGTACAAGGAAGATAGTTTGGCACATGGTCCTTATTGATTGGTATAAGAACAGCCCAGCGGATCACATGATGGATAATCCAACAATATTGGTTGCTGTCCGCTGTTGAAATAATTATTTAAAGTAATAAAAACATTTATTTCAATGCAACATTGTTATATATAATACATTGTATTAAAATCAAGGTGACAGTTAATTTTTCAACATTGTCACCCTCCAATTGCCGTTCGATACGATTAAAACGCTTGATCGACGTCTAATCTATACTAATATTATAAAGCTGAAGAGTTTGTTTGTTTGTTTGTTTGTTTGTTTGTTTGTTTGTTTGAACGCTCTAATCTCAGGAACTACTGGTTTGATTTTAAAAATTCTTTTTGTGTTGAATAGACCATTTATCGAGGCAGGCTTTAGGCTATATAACATCACGTTGGCACTATAAAGAGCGAAGAAATAATGGAAAATGTAAAAAAAAACGGGGGAAATTATTCATCCTTGAGAGCTTCCGTTGCGTGCGCTGCCAAAAACGGTTCTAGATACCAAAGATATATGTATGAAAGAATTAAGGGAACTTTTTACCGCGGGAAAACTTCGCATTCCCACGGGAAACCGACTTCTACGCGAACGGAGTCGCGCGCGGCCCCTAGTAACCTATATGCCCTAAATTGACCTTTTTAACGATTATTTTTGCATACCATGCACCATATACCGGTATGGAAAGATATGTAAGAAAGATTGATACGTTAACGCGTTCCCGAGAAAAACTCTCAGACGGACAGATAGACGGACAAGTAATGCTAAAAGGGTCCGCTTTACCTTTTGAGGTATGCCCAAAAATCAAATGCTAATTTTACAAACTTCGCCTATGGTTCAATATTTTCAGACGAATTCTATTTTCATCTTGTTAATATTTTTAAAATAAATATACGTATATCTACTTTCTATTTTCGAAGGTATTCCTAGAAAAGCGCAACCTTTAATATTTTACGTAAAGAAAAAACAAATACAATTTAAAAATAACGGAAAAACGTAAACATTTAAGTAAACCAAAACAAAATGTAGTCCACAAGCAAATATTTGCTAAATGAAAATGATTGCCCTTTTAAAGAATTTAGGTTCGATGTTTTGTCAACAAATTATTTATTGCAAGTTTTATAACTGAGAACAATTTAATGAAAAAAATACTAAATGAAGTTTAACTTAAGAAAAAGACAGAGGAGAGAATAAGAGAAAGACTAGTGAAAACTGTGTTTAATACGTGGTAAGGTTAAAATGAAGTTAGCGGATATACATAGTTAAAACAGAAGAGAATAGTGACTTTAAACCATGTAAAATGACTATTTGTTACCCGCCTTAGGTAAAATTTTAAACCAAAACGTATGTGTAACTTTTATAAATGTCAGAAGTTTAGGTACATATTAATTGCAACTTTGCAACAAGCAACATCAAAATATAGTTATTTAATGCTTATGACAAAACATTTGAATTCGTTTATAAGAATAACTTAGTTCTAGTTAGTTCTATGCAAATTCGTCAAGTAAACGCGCTTTAGGCGACAATTAGAAGCAATTTGGTAGTAAGTCTTTGTTTGTCACTTGTCGAAACTACGAACAATCTGCATTAACGCGGAACATTCTATTTACTTAGTAAATGTACTTACTATTTGGAGAGTTAGTTATTTTAAACTGAAGGCATGGTTTGCGGTAAACACTTTTTACGTGTTTCCTATGAGATTATAAAGTAATCCAATACTTTGAAATCGCTTGTGTCAAATAGAATGTCATTTTCAAAAACATACATTTCTATACAGCAATCTAAATTATCCAAAGCGACATTTGATTAATTTGTTTATAAATAAAAAAAATAGAAAAGAACGTTTGTTTTGCTGTGAAACAACCAAATTATACAGAGATATAATATTTTTGTATAAAAAATGTTTTGTACTTCAAGAAATAGTATTTTATAAAGTGGATCAACAGTTTAATGTCAGTAAATAAAATTATTTTTAATGCTTTAGATTTTGAGCAAAATCCAAGCCGACGGAAAATAAAAAAATATATATAAATTTTATATATTTATCTAAAATTATCATTGAAACACGCGATTTTTAAAGACATTTTAACATAAATTTGAGATGACAAATAAGAAAGTTCCTGACAAATAAGAAAGAAAGACGAGCAAAAACTATAACGGAACCGTTTTCTATCTATTTTTCAAATACTGTTTTCTTATTATTATGTTCTTCTTTATTTGATATTGAATATCGTAACTACCCAAATTCGTTCCCAGTATGTAATTTTATCCTTTCATAAAAATAAATTAATTTATTCTTTACCTTCATTACCGTATTTCGATTGAAAAGACGATTTTTCACTACCTTTCTTAAAGAGATTAACACAAAGGCTATTAAAATGCATAATCAACCGCCGCCGATACTCTTCTATTATTTCACGTGGAACACCCAAAGCTCTTTGAAAAAGTTTATAATTACTAAAAAAAAAACTTCGCATCGTCCGTCGAAGCCTCTGATAAGTTACTTTGAACCTTAAAGGCAATCCTTTGTACGTAATATACCGGTTAACCAATTTTAAAAGTTCCTTTTTTCATAGATAATTATCTGGAAGTAAACGGTGAAATGAAAACGACGGCCAATGAAAGTTAAATAGGTTTATTGAGATAATAATTGGTGTTATGATAATAAAGTTATCTTTATTAATATTATTGTTAAGTTGGATATTGATAAATGAATCGATTGTTGAGATTTTTGTTTTGCTTGGAGAATTTGTTTGAACAAATTGATTATTATATACACGGGATGCAAGGAAGTGTAATCGCAAAATGTTTAGCTTTTATTAAGCGTGTAATGTAAGAAAAATAGGTAGGACTGTTTGTTGCAATATATGTAGTCATATGTTTTATTCTTTTTTTAATCAATTTAGGCCCATGCCTAAGTAATGTGGAAGGATTTCTAAATCTGTTTAAAATAAATGTATATTGTAATATTTAATTATTAAAGGTTATTTAAATAATTAGTAACGGACAATTGAAAGGATATAAAGATTTCTCATATAAAATAAAAATGTGTTTTCCAATAAAATAAAAAAATCCATTTAGGGTAAAGGCATTAGAATACATTTATACAATAAAAGTAAGGACGTATAAACTTGTGAGAAAAATAATTCAATTTTGTTGTTTTTTTGTCGGTCCAATAATAATAACAATAGAACGAGACATTATTATATTTTGGTATTTCTGTGTCTTATTTTTTTCAAGTCTAGGTTATATTTTTATTTAATAATTTTCTGTAATTATTATAATAATGCTTTTTTAAAAGAATAAATAAACACTTTGTTTTAATTTTTTTTAAAATACCAACTATAAATTTGTATCTCTGTGTTTAAAATATATTAAATGGTAAAATTAAGAAAAAGTTTCATGTATTTTTTTTCTACGGTTTTCTTTAAATAACCTTATTTTACGTATAATTTCTACCGTATCCTTAAAATAATGTCAGTAAGTACGTACATAATAAGAATTAAGTTAAAACTTTCCATTAAGTAGTTGATTCCAGATATAATATTACTGATTAGTTAAATAAACTTTGTCATTGATTAATTACTTTTAGTTTTGGTATTTCAGGTATGTTTCTGCAATAACATTTTGAATAATATTAAAACAACTTGAGTAACATAAAATAATATTGAAATTTATTATAGCATAAAACGTTAAATTGCACGTTAATATTTCGCACTTACAATTTGGTTTCAAAAATTTTGATTTAATGTAAGTTTTGTCTAGAAATGTAAATATATTTAATTTTTCTTAGAATATTCTAATTTCTTTGTATTATTTAAAGTAAATTATAAGATCAATAACATGATAGTATAAGTGATTTCACCAACAAATGACTGTACTTATAGAATGGATTGCTCTTATTTATGACATTTGGAATTGGCGTGCAAAATAATTGTTCCATATAAAAACTACAAAAAAAAACTCTTTTCTTCCGCTGTTTTTTTAAAGCTTTGCTTGAAAAAGAAAAGGACACTACTATATTCGTATTCATTGTTATTCCCATAGAAGATGGTCGAGCGGTTCCATTGACAGAATATTTTCATATTTTGTACACAATGAGGTGGGTAGGGCACTTTGGGAAATTGCTTCTAACTGACACTTTTATTTATTCGCATTGGAGTATAAATATACTAATGACACCATTTCAGATTGTTTTAGGTTGTGATATTTAAACAAAAAATAAGTTTGTAAATAAAAGAAATAAGTACTAATAAGTAAAAAAAAAAATTTTTTTTCTTTCAGGTTTATTTGGAAGATTATACTTTCTCCAAAAGAACTTAATTAGATATTTTCCAACAATTATTTTTCTTTGGGGTTTAAATAAATACTTTGATTTACTTTCAGACTTCTACGACAGAAGTACGGAATATAAAAGTTTTACCGCTAAACTGATAATAATTGCGACAATTTTTATCTTCTGTTAATACCGCCAAGTTATTATATTGCATATTTTAATTATAGCATCTGCTATTCGTAATCTTTTTATTTTCACATTTCTGAGTTAATTCAAATTACTATTCCAAAAACAATTGGACATAAAAAAATCGAAATTCAAACTTACTTGTTGTAATCCGAAAATCCGCGCGCACTAAGCTGCCAGTAATTTATTTTTCTTTTTTACTTTTTTTCGTAAATCACTTTCTCAACAGGACATGCTATCGTGTGTCTCTGGCAGGAAGGAAAATGCGGTTGGGCGTTCGAAACGCGTGCTTTTAAACGGCTGCCACAGAGCTAGGTAGAATTAGACAGGGGGATACGCGTAGGACGTTTTACAAACTTTTATTGTTATAATAAGGATTGTATTGCTGGGTTGGTACCTGGAAAGCAGACGTCATTGGTTATGATGTCATACTGCGTCGGAGATCCGCGGTCTTTTGGGGATGTTAGTGTTTGAGACATGAATCCTACTATCCTACTAATATAATAAACGTTAAAGTTTGTGAGTATGGATGTATGTATGGATGTTTGTTACTCTTTCACGTAAAAACTACTAAATGGATTTTGATGAAACTCTACAGTAATATAGGTTATACATCAGAATAACATATAGGGTACTTTTTACCGCAGGAAAACTTCTCATTCCCACGGGAAACCGACTTCCACGCGAACGAAGTCGCGGGCGGCCACTAGTATTGTATAACGGCGAGTAAATTTAATTTACCTTCGTTATAATTTGCCGATGTTTTAAATAATTTTTATTTTACGTTATTAATGGTAAGGTAATCGCAATTATTTATGTTGTTGTGAAATGGTTCGTAATAAACCATGTTACACAAAGAATACAAAAATATCCTGTTTCAATAAAATATTAACATTTTTAGTAGGTAATTAAATTAAGCGGCAACGTAATTACATATTCATATCGTTATAAAGTTATAAGTTTCAATGAAATAATGAAATAAATTGATAGTAGAGTCTGAAAAAAGTATGAAAATAACTCTTTTGCCCCCTTTACGTCTCGTCACTTGTAAAATCATCTATTTTTTTCTAACTCTACGTAACCGCCCCACACAATTTTCGACCACTCGCAACACTGATTCAAACTTTAACAGCGTGTGACAGAGACACACTGATAGCCACGTAGCTGTATCCCGTTCGCACACGAACTCTTCAAGTTAATAACTTGCAATCAGTTAATAACTTGTTGAATCACTTTTGTAGAAAAATAATATGAAAGTCACGATATGCAGTGTTATCGCAGATTTTCGCCAAACAATAACAAATCTTTTTGGCAACGATGTTTATTTAATAAGCAACTAATAAAGGAAGTGTTATTCAATATTCAAAGTCTATTCTCACCATTGTTTAGAGCAGCTTTTCTCAAAGTGTGCTCCAAAAATTTTTTTATCGGGATCCATACCAATAGCAAAATGTCTATATCCTTAATATCCTTTTAACCACACAGAAATATACGTTATTTAAAAAAAAAATTAAAGTTTCATTTCGCACATGTGTCAGAATTCTAAGAACCCGTGTTTAAGGCCTCTGACGTTCCTCCTCTGAAGTTATTTAGTTGTTTATTTATTGATACCACGTTGGCCAACGACCCAATGGTATTATATTTGATGACGTTTGTATTAATAATCTTAACCTACAAATACATCCCCTCGACTCCGCTAATACTTCCACGATACCGCAACAAATTAGTGATGGTTAATGATTGTAACACTATATGATTGTAATACAATTATCATAATAACTATCCAGACTATCACACCAATTATGTGAGCCTAAAGTAATTGCAGTAAGCACTTGTGTTATAATTACCACATAATAGACTAGGGGAGAACCTAGTTACACCCAGATACGAGCCAATATCGAAAAAATCATTTTTACGAAATTGGCCCGACCCGGGGATCGAACCCGGAACCATCCGCTTAGCAGTCCGGTATATACCTATACCGCTGCACCACCGCTGTATCATTTTATAAATAAGCACATTAAAGTTGTCTCGAATTCGTTGACAGTTTCATACGTGAATAATACCCTATGTTGTTTTTTTCCACGGGATTGCACGAAAAAACACCGATTGGATCCCTTTAGAAGCAAACTTCGCTTTCCTTGTTTTTCTAACGGGACAGCCCGTGATTATTTTAATATTAGGCTTTAGCCTTTGACGTCACAACAGGAACTGTTCTATCTGTCAGGAACTTTCAAGCAATCCAATGGGCATCTGACATATTTTGACTACAAAGTGGACCCTGTTGGAAACTACTGCAAATATTTGTATAAATGTAATTAATATTCTTCAGTTACTTTCGACACAAGGCCTAAACGTTTAGTCAATTAGTTATATATTTTTAATAGAGTAAATACAAGTTAAATGCTAATAAATAATTAGCAAAAGTTTTTTAAAAAAGAAGGTATTTTTTGCCTGAACTTGGTTTGTCTTGTCGCTTAGTTAGAGCAAAATCGCAAAACTGCAAATTTGCTTTCCCTGATTTTTCTTTGGTTGTGACTGTGCATAATCCCTTGCTTCTCTTACCAATCCCCAATAGTCTCTCAACCAAGTTTAACGAACAAATAAATGAATTAGTATAGTCCATGAGATACACTGTAGCGAAATAATTTTAAATATTTGTATAGTAAAACAATAAGATCAAAAATATGAGTTTAAAGTTGAGTTTAAACCTAAGTATATATCTATAGCCGAAACTGCGGAAACTAGAAACTTGAAATTTAGAACTTCGATGATGTGGGAAAGCACTTAGGCAGGATTTTTATAAATTAAACACCTAAGGGAGTGAAATACAGGGGGGGGGGGGGGGGGTAAAGTTAACATGGAGTTTTGTGTATCGAAGCTGCGAGCGATATACTAGTCCTTAAATATTTCTGGGTAGGTTTTTAACACTTACCGGTTCAATTCGAAAATATCATTTTCTGCAGCAATAACTCTTAATTCACTGTTTATCAAGCCCAACTGTGGGCCTGTACTATCAATGTAAGCAGCGAACAATGCGCAGTAACAGCTGGTGATAGTTAAACAAACTGTTCTTTAAAAAAACGAAACAAAACTTTTAACAAAATTACTCGTTGCAACAGTAGCCCTGATTCTGAAAACAATCGCTTAACTAAACTTAAATATGGTCGACTCTTTAATATACGTACCAACTAATAGAATAGGAATATTAGTCTACCTAATTTTAGTCCAAATCATTGTTAAATTGCAATAAGACCTAGATATATCAATTAATAGCATAACTTAAATTACTACCTGCCTCTGTCTTATACGATTGTTAAGTAACTGATAGCAATCCTTATATGTATACATACATATATCAGATCAGGTCTTATATGTATCAGATCCTTATTTGGAATCGACAATAATAATATTACTCAAAAACGAATAAATTTTGTTGAAGTTGATACTGCAACACCCACAAAAGTCTTAAGTACTAAGAAAGTGTCGCAATATAACAAATGACTGTATACTAAAGGCATTAGTTATATCATCATTTAGCACACAACATAATAAATATGATAAAGCTACTGTCCAGCAAATCCCACTAAACTACTAGAGGTCGACTAATGGAGCGTCTACGGTGGACAAATTATAAAGAATTGCATCTTTTGTCCTCTTACATACACAATACAAAAAGGTGAAACATTTCTGAGTATAAATATTACCACTTACAGTGCGGGAGTTCTGAAGTTTAATAAATATTTCTTTTTCAATAACATTTAAGATAATAGTAGTGAGTTAGGTTTGTTTCGTGAAAAATAACTATTTAATGATGGTGTGCTAGGGTTTTGCTAAGGTTTTAGGTTAATAAAATCACTGAATTAATAACTGTAATAAGTATATAAATAATTTACAAAATAAATTAGCTCGGCAATATCAGTAAGGTTACTAATTAAAATGAGGCAAAAAGATTCCCGTATCTACCCAACTTTTGTAAAAGTAATATTGCAATGCACGAAAATTAATGACATTAATTTAGCAGAGCATTTCATATATATTTACATTTGCATAACCACTCATAAACTTGAATAATGCATGACAATAGCGGAACAGTTTCCACTCGGCCACAACTCCTGGTGGAGTCAACTTGACAACTAACTGTTTAATTTTAAATACTAACTACAGGAAGACCAATTCTCATACGGGATTGCCAATTTTCACTAAAATTTACTAAATCATGTCGTATAACGACTGGCTTCAATCACAAATATGTTGAAGGGTAAATTCTATTCCTAAATTTCGGTTCAGAAAGCGCCATCTTAAAATTACCACTTTTATACACTTAGTAAGTATCGGTGACAATTTCTTTTGTTAGTCTAGTCTAGTCTTCTTCATTTTCGGCACCATCGTCATCATTATCCTCATCTGGTGACGCGGTGGACGTTGTCTTCTGATGGTTCACCACCGATAGTAAATCCACCTTCTGCATAGTCACCCGCACTAGTTCTTTTAATATCTTCTTTATATCGTCGTCTTGTGATATCAAAGATTTGATATGATCTTTCGAGAAGGACCGTCGACTTTGAGCCATGTTCAGGAAGTTGGGCTTGAGGCGCTTGCGTCTGTTCTGGATGTCAGCCAGGATGTTGTTCTGGGGTTTGGCGAAGGGGGAGGCGCCGATGCTGAACATTGAATGTGGTTGTGACGCCGGGTTGGGGCTCAGCGGGTTGGTGCGCATGACCGTCTGTTGCTGCTGCCTCATGGCTGCCTGGGAGGTGCTGACACAGTTGCTGCCGCAGCACATCGTGCAGAACAACTCCGGCGCAGGTGGAGGGCCCTTCAGCCTCATCGCCGGAGGAGGTGTGGTAGTCTTCGACTTGCAGTCTTTGTAGTATATCAGGTTTTCAATGCTCTCGGAGGAGGATGCGATGCGCCGTCGTCTGGCTAGAGTGAGTGTCACTTGTATTAGTAGCAACTGTAAAATATATGGCAATTAGAAAAAAGGTTGAGACAAAAAACAAACCCAAAAAAGGGGTTGTAACTTACTAAGGTCCAAATATTCATAGCTTAGTGATACTTTGATAGTTTTCTCACTGTTTCTTAAGCTATAGCTGATTGAACAAATCTTATCGTACTAGGAGAAATTTAATAGGCACTCCTTTGAGTAACCACTGTTTAAAAATAAACCAAGAGGCATTTCCTTTTGCATTCCATCCAGTCTTATTTCAATGTTTAACAAGTGTTTTGCTATTTTGTACGTCTTTACACTGTGAATAGGATTTGGCTTACTATTTTGACGATCAGAAGACTTTGGGTTAAATTTCCACATGGCTGCTTTTTTATTTTATTTTTTAGTTACTTACATATTTATTCCCTATGCTTTGTTATGATGATACTAAAATATCGTTAGGAAGCCCGGAAGGTTGGATGAATATCCATTAAGTCTACCCTCTACCATCTGTATTTGAGTTGGTAATCTTCCAGTGTTTAGAGTATAAATAAACACTAGTCGAAATCGTAGAGCTCAAGGTTAACATTTCCTAAAGAATCCAGACAAAACACATATTTTTTTGAACATGTTTTGCATAAATATAAACATGTATATTACCCACCTGATTACATCTGAACAAAAATTTAATAAGCATCGAGTGTAATATTGCATTGCTTATCTACTTTATTGTAGCTAACTCGAGAGTTTGTTGCAAACAACTTTATCTATGAAACAACAATATTATTATATGAACTACTTTACTCTACTGATTCTCTACTATGTGTGTATTATGTGTGGCTTTCAAAAATAATGCAGGTTATTTAAAACCTTACTACACTGGTGATTAGGGTTACTCGGAGATTAAAAAATTGGATCCTAACTGACCCATATTAGCAATGTGTTGTTTAGCAGTTTGGCAGGTAGTAAACATTAAATTCTGCAAAAATAATTTAGGTAGGTATTAATAATCAATATGTTTATCCTATTTGAGTTCTGTCGAAACAAAATGGTAGCATTTTTGAGTATATCGTTACATTCGATGTACACGCCTAGGTACTTACTTACTAATTAAAGAAAGTCAGCAAATTGACATTGGTATATTATTGACCAATTCTTTTTCATAGAGCATAGCATTTTTATTGATAGAGGGTTTGGACTAACGCTGTATCATCCGGCATATTGTATGGGTTCTGTTTCTTCATCAACTGAATCATGCGCAGCTTCTGCAACGTAGGTCCGTATACTTCTAGAAACTTCGTTCCTTCTTTTATCTTCTTTTCTTTCGTCTTTTCCCTGTAGCTAGCGCAGTAGTGGTACCACCAGGGCAGAACTAGATAGTACTGGTTTGGCTGTAAATTGTGTTGTTCGCAGAACTTGTCGCTTGGGATCTTGAAGCTGTCAAAATCGTGTTTTGACATGTGTTTGGGAAAGAATGACTGATGCTCATTGCGTCTGCAATCCTGGCCTTTAGATGTCCGACAATCTGACACCACGGTGTAGATGAATGCCGCGAAGAAAACAAGTGAATACTTCATCGGTAACAGCGAAATACAGCATTTTATTGTTCACTTACGTAGGCAACAAAAATACAATAAATTGTTGGGTAACCGAAGATAAAATTATTTTATACGATTCAGTGAAATTGAAATGTAAATGTGTCAACACTTATGAATGCCAAAGCTGTATGAGTTTCTGAATTTTTTTATTTATTTAAAAGATATTAGTACTAGAGAAAGTTATGGTTAGGTATACAGGTATCAGACGCATAATAGTAGGGGAGCCCAAAAGGGGATTTCTGGATTTACTCAGTTTAACATACTGAAGGATACCTTGTACCCGGTTAACACTTCCACCAGATATGAGCCTTATACAAAGTGGCCGCCCACGAAAATCTATAGCCGTTTCCCCCGCCGATGAAATGGTGATCGAAGTTTTGCAAACCAATAGATACCCACCTATGACGCTCGAGTAAATCCAGATTTAGCATCGTTAGCTTACCATAATAATGTAATGGGCAGATATCTAGTTTATGACAGTAAAGGTGCTTCCCTCAGTATTAAGGTGCATAAAAGGGTACCTACGTATTACTAGTTAAGCACTAGGCTTCCTTCTTGATACAGATTATAAACCTAAGGACGTGCTGGTAATGTCCAAAAATGTATAATTTATCTGTCAGCATAATTTTCTCACGATGTTTTACCTGATAAAATACGAAAATTAGTGGAACGTACCTAGTACAATTCATCACGCCTTGTAACAATTTTATTTAGGTTTTCACTTAAATTGAGTCATTGGTCGTGTTTTCGAAGTCTTCTATAATACTTATTAAGTTTTGTTAATCTCATTTACATAATTTATTTAGATTAAGTACCTATCTTTATTTTATTCTATTGTAAATGTTTAGTTTGGTTTATAAAGAACTTACCGCCAGTAATTGTTTAATGCAACAGCTATTCAGAGTTTAGTCAAGATTGCTAATGATTTAGTAGAGGTGTTGGATTATCTATGAGAAAATTGAAATATCGGCCCAATAAAAGGAGTAATCTTTTCCTTAGCGTTTGCCATAGTTAGGTAACTAATCAAATTTGATACGTTTTCTATGAGACATTATAATCTTGTAAAAACATTATTTGGCGGTAAAAGGGGAGACCTTCCAGTACCTACTAGACAAAACACGGGTCACTAAGAAGATTTCGGGTGTCGTATATGTACTAGGAACTAGGATCGTCCCTGTATTCCGGTGTAAGTTGTTTGCTTACCGCCGGGAAAGAATGTTGGCGACGATAAGCGCCATCTATGTCGCCACAGTTATACTAATAAATAGGTTTTCGCCCGCAGTTTCGCTTGCGTCAACTTAAAATTATTTTAGGAAGACTTCTTCTAGAGTTAGTAAGTACTTTTTAAAATTAAATAATTAAAAGCACATATTGAACAAAAAATATTTCAATGTTATCCATATCTAGTAAAACTTCCTAAAAATATCTTCACACTAGCTTTTGCCCACGGCTTCGCACGCGTTAAATTCGGAGTATAAGGTTAATTGAGATCTTTCCCGAGTTACACTTTTCGCCAACTTTTGTCATACAGCGCCTCTCCTCCTTGCAGCGTTATGTTTTGTACATCATGCGGCGCGGGTGAATTTTATATCGGTGATATTTTAAAATTGTAAGTAATATCTTCTAAGATATTCATTGAAATTAAGTGATGTCGAAGACAATTTTGTTTACAATTAAATACTCTTAATCAACAAAACATTTATTTGGATAAAGATTAATATTATTACGTTGATACAACTCTTAACAAATAATGCATTAATTTCGACCAAATTTGATTACCATAAAAACGGTTCTAGTGAGTTTATCTTAAAAGATAGACATCTTAGAAGATACGTTTTGAGCAAAAAAAACATTTTATGATTAAAAAAAATTTTTTTTTACGTAATTTTCCAAAATTGCATTAATACTATTAGATTTTGCGAAGATTTCAAATTAAATAGGGTTTTAATTTAATTTGCAATGTAAATAATCGCAGCTGAACCGTCAGTTGATGTGTGAGCGATGATTTCAAGCGGCTAATATGACTTTTCAATCCTAAGGGCCGGTTTTTTAATAGTCAGATAAATTCTATCTGACAGAAAATCAGTATGTTCTTGTTGCACGTCGAACATAAATATTTGATATATACATATATAAAGTGACAATGAAAACATACCTCTTATCAGTCAGTTAGCATTTATCTGATTATTGAAAAATCAGCCCTTAATAACTCTTTTAAATTGAGTTTTCTGGGTATACTGATAGTGAATTTAGTTACTATAGCGGCTCAAGAATACATGGTTTCAGGCTTCAGAAGTGGTCTTTTTACACCCGTTATACTCTCGCAGACATTCTTTTTCCCCGTTTTTTTTTCACATTTTCCATTATTTCTTCGCTCCTTATTGTTGCAGCGTAATGTTATATAGCCTAAAGCCTTCCTCAATAATGGGTCTATTCAACACAAAAAGAATTTTTCAATTCGAACCAGTAGTTCCTGAGATTAGCGCGTTCAAACAAACAAACAAACAAACTCTTCAGCATAGATTCTTTAAATCGCAGTGTCTGGGAGGAACTGCAAGAAGATTTAGGTATTTATGTTATTAATCAGAGGCGTTTGTTTGCATACAGCATGTTACTCTTGACAGAAAACTATATACTTTCAGCATTGAAGGCACTGATGTCAAACTTTTGATATCACATTCGACTTTCAAAGTTTTGAAGGCTGCGATTAATTGTAAAATAAAGAATGTATCAATCGTGAAGATAAGATTACCTCGAGGTTCAATTCTGCACCCACTTCTATTTAAGTAATGTAGCAATTATTATTTGATAAAAAACTAACTAACGACGCTAACATTTATATTATTTTGAGTACTAAATGCTATATAACTTTAGCTAACTGTTTAGGTATAAATTAATGGTAACAGTTTGAACAGAATTAAAGAAAAGAACAAAACTGTCTTTTTCGTAAGTTAACATTGAAACTATTTCCCTTCTTTGCTATGTAACTGTGAACAAGCTACATACCTTAATACGATATTTATTAAATTTGAGAAAAGGTATTAAAAATGAGATTACAAATACAAATAATAGAAATTTTTGTGACTTTGAATGTTATGAAAAAAAATACTGTTAAATTATTGCATTCCTGAGTGCTTTAGGCTACTTTTATTCTCGATGAATGAAAAGTGATTACCGACAATTATAACTTAATGTATTTACTTAGACACTCAATTATTCATCAACATACAACAAATTAACATGAAAAGTTAGGATTAAATAAATTGTACATTATAATTTTTATAGTAAACACCATTACTTAACAATAATATATCACAACAATATTTTAAATATGGAAAATTCGAACTAGAAAGAGTTATATCTAAAAAATAACAGGTTTAACACGATAAAGATAGTAATAATAAGTGTAATAGTACGCATAACAAGGATACCAAAAAGGGCCCATTAGACAGTTACAATTTCCATTAGCGCCATCACCTACATCCACTGCATTTCCATTAACGCCTACCCCTGCGCCTGCTCCATTTCCATTACTACCACCTCCTGCAGTCGCCCCATTTTCATTAGTAACAACTCCTTTCCCGACACCATTTCCATTACTACTACCTCCTGCACCCGCCACATTTCCATTACTAACAACTCCTTTCCCGACACCATTTCCATTGCTCCCTCCTGCAACTGCTCCATTTCCATTTCCACCACCTCCTTTACCCGGCCCTTTTCCATTAACCCCACTTCCTGCGCCCGCTCCTTTTTCATTGCTTACAGCAGCTGCACCCACTCCATTTTTATTACTACCACCTCCTCCGCCAGCCTCATTTCCATTATTAACACCTCCTGCACCCGCCCCATTTCCATTACTACCCCCTTTTTCACCAGGCTCATTTCCATTATTAACACCTCCTGCACTTGCTCCATTTTCATTACTACCCCCTTTTTCACCAGGCTCATTTCCATTACCACCACCGCCGGTACCTGTCCCATTACCAGGACTGCTGTTACTATCTTCATTTGCGGCAGTCAAATTTAAAGTGTTTCCTGCATCTTTTCTAATCCTGTTTTTTACAAATCTCAAAAAACCGCCTCTTTGTGGTCGACCGAAGTGCCTGGTAGAAATTTCATGTACTATTATTATCATAATAAACGTGGTTTTAAATGTATAAAGCTCCATAGTGTGATTCTAAAACAAACAAAATTATAGTTTACATACTAGCTGAATCAATTAAATTGCTTTTAATGCGTTGTAAATCTTATTTACAGGTTTATAAACGCGTCTTCTAATCGCCTAAACGAGTTTTAAAAAATACGTTACAAAATATCTTACCTACATAAAAATTGCTATGTTTAAACTTAAGAAAACCCAATGAGGAATGAATTGTTTATATGAGTCGGGTAATTAATATTTAACAACCCATTATTGTAATAGGTACTTACATTTAATTTGTTTCCGCTTTTTATTGCCACATGAAAGTTCAAATAAGAGAAGACCACCAGGAATCTGTCTGAATCGACTAATAATTTCAATCCTTTTCCATAGATCTAAATTATAATTAACTTTAAAATAAAATACAACCAAACTCTACATTATAATCGTAACAAAATTCAAGCATCCATAACCTATCAACCTTCTTAATCTAACTATTCCCCATAACTAAGTATCAGATCAATAAAATTGAATCAGCCATAATTGCCGTCCACTGCTGAACGAAACCCTCCTATAAACAGCGACAACTGTCTCAGTCCTGGGCAGCACGCTTACATCCACTGCTTGTTACCTATTCACGCGCACTTTAACGTTACACTTTTAGTGTAAGTGGTAGAGTCTAGCTGTAGGCTCTGTCTGCAGCGATTACTAGGCTGACTCGACCAGTGAAATACCACGTGAATGCGGTATCCGTTGCCTAATTTTCTCAAAGGCTCAGGAACACACCCCCATCACCACGGCCATCACCCACAGTGTTGCGGGTAGTCATGGGCGGCGGTGATCGCTTACCATCAGATGACCCGCATGCTCTTTTGCTCCCTACATTATAAAAAAAAACGTGCTGATCCTCCGCGTAACGTCAGAGGCTTTGATTCTCTGGTGAATGATTTCATTCTGAATTCTCAAATTCTCAATTCTTCAATTAGCCGTTATTATTATTATTCTTTATTCGAACGTTTAGCGACCTTGATCTTGTGGACCAGTCCAAGGGCGAGTGATCATGTTTCGTAAAAAAAAATACCACCCACGAGACGTCAACTGCTGGAGATAGTCCTACTGCATAAATCTAAAAACATTTTATTCTCAGACTGTAAAATCACATTAACTTTATTCAAAATAGTCAAACTACCCAAGTATAATTTCTTATTTTTATTGGAAAACAAGTGGTTGAAAGTAATAGAACAGAGGAGTCTCCGGCATATAAAATGAATTGACTACAACACCGTTATAAAACACATTGCCCCCTCCATTGTAGTTCACATCTTTTGCGCCATTGTCCGTTGCTCTCAATACTTCTTTTTTTGTATTTGCTTTCAGACTTTTGACAGGTCTGTTGGGTGGTGCAACATATTTAGTATTCTGTTTTACAGTTACAGGCACCTTTTTAACATTAGGTTTAGCTGGTGATACAAAACTGTGGCTTAGAATTCCTCCGTGGATTAAATAAAGAATTATTATATTCATCTGTGTTTATTCTAGAATTACAAAAACTAATTTCAGAGTACCAGTTTAGTTCAAAGCTAGTTTGTTGTTGAAAAAAGATTACAGAGCGTGAATTTTAATTTGCTGTGAGGGGAAGGCGGTCATCATTGGACCGACATTTTGAAAAACCAATTTAAAATCAAAGATTTATGTCGCATGATTTATATTCATTCTATAGAATGTTCTATGAAAAACTGTGACAGTTTTCTAAATTGTAATATGTATTATTGTAACTTATTCACGTATCTATGTAAAGATGTTTTGAGAGTGGTAGAGTCTAGCTCTAGGCTCTGTCTGCAGCGGCTGACTCGACCGGTGAAATACCACCGTCACACAGAAACCCGACGTGAAGTAGGGACGATGTTCCTGCGTTTCGTTCGGTCAGTGCGATATCCGGTGCCCAATTTTCTTAAAGGCCAGCAACGCACCCTCAATGCATATGTAATTGTGGGTGTATATGGGTGGCGGTGATCACTTACCATCACGTGACCCGCTTGCTCGTTTGCTAGGTTCTCTTATAAAAAAAAAAAAAAAGATGAGAATAAAATATTTCACTTTAAAAATTAGACTTCAGGTTGTTGAAACGTAGGAAAACGAATCGAACTCGATACTTTCCCCCATTTGAAAGGGCTCATAGGGCCCAGTTATAGTTTCTCCATATACAGATTCTCATCTAAATTAATTTATAAAACCAAATATACTTTATATTGAAATTTTAAATAGATGATACTAGTGGCTGCCCGCGACTCCGTTCGCGTGGAAGTCGGTTTCCCGTGGTAATGAGAAGTTTTCCCGCGGTAAAAAGTAGCCTATGTCCTTTCCCAAGTTCAGTTCTTTCTTCATACTAAATTTCATCTAAATCGGTTCAGTGGTTTAGGCGTGAAAGCGTAACAGACAGACAGACAGACAGACAGACAGACAGACAGACAGAGTTACTTTCGCATTTATAATATTAGTAGGGATTATTCGGTTTGTTGACCAATTATTGCAACCTTCCTCTAATGTGTGATTAGGTAGTTGGTTTCTGAAGAAAATATATAAAAAGTTTTTAATTTCAGTAAACTATGGATTGAACTAAGGGGTAACTATAATTTAAAAAGTTGATTAAAATTTAAAATGGTATTTTTTAAATGACCATTTTTAAAGGTTTTTTTTTTTCACGTCAAAAATGGCAATATTTTTTTGATGAACACGATGCAAAGTGCATTTGCACTTATAAAATAAACGTTTGAAGTTACTTTGATTTGATACATATTTTCAAACACCTAAGTAATGGATTTAGCGAAATTCGTTCAGCGTTATATTACGAATGAGGACACTTAGCTCTTATTTTTATTAAGATAATGCAGCCATTAAAATAATGAATAAAAAATATGTTGAAGCTCAGGTTACCGCTTAGCTATTGTCTCTTTTGTTTCATATAACAAGGCCCGGAAAGAAAAAAAACAATATAAAAAGTAGAGTGGAAATTTTAAATTGAAAAGGGTAAGAAATATTAGATTTAAAATAGATTTACCGCTGTCATAGTTTAGGAACAGCCGATGATAATGATGAAGAAGTATTTATTATGAACCCAAGTGAAACTTTCAATACCTATATTTATTTTTGACCTAGTCCTTAAGTTGCATTTATTTTTTTTGCTTAGTTATTTTATAGCCAACAATGGGTTCCGAATGGCTAAAAAATAATAACTTTTGAGTGAAAAACTGTAGGTATGGTTACTTAGTTTTATAAATCACCCACAAGGGATATATTTTTATACGATCCCTTTAGGAATGAAGCGTCGTACGTACTCTGCCTGCATGCATATAAGTATGCATTGGCAAAAACTCACAAAAATATTTAATAAAGTACTTATGCAGCTAATATTTAACTTAGGTTTTCACGTGAGCTAGCAGCATGTTTCAGAGAAACCGTGCATACCATAAGTAGTTAAATTTTATTATAAAGATTATAAATTAGTACATAATCCCTGTCGATAAAATTAATATTTCCGTCTAATAATGAACGTACGTTATGGTCAAATTAACCTGTAGGTACTATGATAGGTATGATATTAAAATGTATTGTTTTGTCAAAATCTAAATAATAGGTATCCGACGAGCCTTCGTATAATAAATAAATGAAAAGGTAAATAAGTAAATATTACACAATTCAAAGATATAATTTCACTTCCGTAAAATATGCAGAGCAGAAAATCACTCACGATCATCGAAATGTTATTGCGTGCGCTAAGGCTGTATGCACAGCGGTGGGACCTGTGCCTCTTCTGGCGCGAAAAGAAAAAAAACAGATCACTGACTACGCATCGCGCAGGCGCGGCGCGCGCTCTTATTGCCGCGTGATTTTTAATGGCGCCCGAAATAAGTTTTATGAACTTTTAAAACTAAAACAATAAATCGTATTAACTATCTGTTAACAATTATAATTGATTAAAATATAATTATAATGAAAGAAACGGATATTTGTGAGTGTGTAGCAGCGGTGAGGAACAATGAGAAAAACTGTCGCAAAGTTTTCGGAAGTGGTTTAAATAGAAAACGGACTAGCCATGTCCTATTGTTGTTCTACGCGGGTTTATTAGCAATTAGTGTGCCATCAGTAGTTTGTAATTCAGGTTTGTATTTTATTTATTTACTACTTTTGTGCTTCGTTCCTCTTTTATCAAAATAAAATACTAATACCTACTGAGATGAACCTACCTATAGAACTTTTATAAATTTGTGATTTATGTTATCTTAAAAATAAAACTCAGTGCAAATTATATTTAAAAAAGACGGGTATTAATCGGCGGGTCACAATACCTTTTTTATATTTGTGCATATTTCAATTCAGTGACTCGCAAACCAATAAGTACTTACTCTAAGCAGCCAGTAATCATTCTAGGTTTTACATAGTTATCTCTTCTAAATATAAAAAAACGTTTTAAAAATTCGCACGTTTTTTACTAGATTTTACATTTAACTACATTTAAAATTCTTGCGTTAATTTAAAACTACGTCTCATCCATAATTTTCCTAAGTCATCGTCATATTTAAGGGAAATGCTAGTCCAAATCTTAGGCTTGCCATGGCCGGCTTGCTCCAGTAATCGAGAACCATTAACTCGATTATACAATGGAGATACGATGCAATCGTTTGGAACAATGCGATCATACTCGGTGCTGAATCGAATCGGAACATATCTACCTATTTTGAGTGATGAATCTGGTAACAGGCACGAAATTCAGAGCACTCTATTGAGAGTCAGGTAGCGGATTACGGCTTACGATTGATTTGGTACTTTGATGGTCGGCCATTACTAGTTTGATAGACGGCATTTGTAATGCGTATTGTAGACATATTCAATGCATTGTCGACAAGTTAGTTAATTAAACAGTAACACATATACAGAGTGTCCCATACCTTGTACGACAAACTGAATAGAAAGCAAGCTTGAGTAGTGCCCTACCAGATAAATAAAAACGTAGATGTGCCACCGTTTTCGAGTTATTCCCGACTTTATTTTACCTTTAATTTATTCCAACTTATAATCATAGTATTTTATTACGATATAAATTCCTACAAACAGCATAGGTACATCTAAAACCTACAAAGTATCAATTTAAGTGATTAGCATTGTTATTCCATGCATTTATTAGTTTGCCTAGTTCTAACGGCCTTATAAAAAGTTGTTTTCATTGCGACCTCTGCAATGTTCCTTGTTGGAGCAGCAAACAGTTTATAATGGTATACGGAAGAAATGCTGAGTACTTACTTGTGTGTTTATAAAGACAATGTTAACACGTGTCGTTTTATATTATAGTGTTGAAGAGTTTCCCAGGGAAGTCGCCTTACACTTTAGATTTCCTAAAGTTTTACTCAAGGTCTTGTTGACTGTCAACTTGATATAACCTTATATGTGATATAGTTATATGTTGTATATTATTACTTATAATCGAGACCAAACAAAGAGTTGATTATATTATAATAAATATTAAAATTTTGGTTCGATTTGTTTTTATAAAGACAACCTCTGGTAGGTCTCGCGCTCGTTTATGTAAAGTTTCTCTCCTAGTCTACAACGCTTTCCTATAACAATACCTCAGCGCAAATTAAAGTTAAAAACCATACATTCGGTATCGAATTCTGGAGATTTGTGTATTTATTTTTATTATTTGATTGTTTGCAATAAGCAATTGTAGAGTTATTTTGTCGACATGATTTTACGATTATATTTCCATTACCTACTTATCGACGTTATTCTTGGAGTATACAATTATTTTATTTGCATGTTAATTTAACTGAGAGTTAACGCGATGACCTAAAATTATGTCTTTAACAATGACTTGCGTGGGTTTATTTGACTTTGCATTTTTATATTAATGTATTGTCGATGCTTATTCAGATGTTAATTATAATAAGATAATAAATCATCGATAAAAATTTTACTCTGTTAAGGTATTTATAGCGCAATAAACAAATTTATTAGTTTATCTTTTTTATATTTTTGATGGTGGCCTGCCGAAAAGAATCCTATTAAAAAGTTCCAATTGTCCATAATAATGTTCTTTCATTATAAACAGTTTTTTTTGTGTATTGTCACTCAAAATAGTAAATTGTTTTCATCCGTATAAAAAGCTTATCGTTGAGAGTAATGGATTGCTTCCTTAAAATTGTCTAAATCGACAATTTGGATGCAGATCGAGTATATTACGGTGACAATCCTTGAGCAATACACGCATTTATATCGGTATTTTATTCAATTATGAGATATAGGTAGGTAAGTATAGATAATTGTTTATTAAATTCCTGCCTTTAATCGTAGTACAAACAATACTTAACTTATATTAATTATACTTAATTTATATTAATAAATATTTATGATATTTACTACTTATACTTGTCCATTTTTTGAAATAAACTACATTGTTGATATCTTACATTACCTAAATTTGTTTTATATGAGCTTTTATGAACCATTAAAATAGTATTCTACACTTAGTTTCACATCATAATAACGAACAGTTGTGATGAAACCTTATATTTGAAACTATTTAATCATTTATTTATCATGAATACGTAATAATAATTTATTTCCTGTATAAAAATTCTGCCCCCTACACAAGTGGCGTTTGACGATCGCTAATTCTATAGAATATAATAACACCTGTGAAACCGACATTACTACTTTTTAATCATTGCCTATTTTTGTCATTTTAACTATCACGTTCATTACTGTTGCTATCGGGGGCGATATCGGTAAATATCGCTTGTTTTATTTACTTTCTGCTAGATTAATAGTCACTTTCATTGTAGAAAGTCATTTGGACGTTGCACCAGATCTAATGACAGCTATTGAGTGGCATTGACCTATTTTAAGATACCTATAAGTGAAATTGTTAATGTTCTTTATTGTATCTTTACAATAACCTTATTTTTAATAAAAACAAAAAAATGCGACAAAAATAAAAGCCTACTCCTCAATTGTTAGTTAATTAAATTATTATTATTCAAATGGTGTTTCGAAAAATGAAATACTGAAGCCTTAGCTAAAGTTGGTAAATATCAAACTTTGAACTTTGAACATTGCTCCACAACACTCGCAAACTTAAAAAAATAGCATTGGAAGAAACAAAAAGGGCAATCATCAATTACATACAATTACGATAATCAAAGTTTAATTACTAAATAGCGTTGTGATGAGTCGATAATTGACATGTCGATATATAACCCAGTTATCGACTGCCGCCGCCGAGTGCAAGATCACTTTCGTTAGCGGTCAACCGGTTACATCAAGCAGATAGGGCTGTCCAATAAAATTAAATAAACTAATTTGCCATCGACACTACAAAAAATGATATTCGAAAAAAACACTTTGGCGTCTATTAGTAATGTGACGTTAGTTTAAGTTATCTGACGTATCTTTTAAGTAAAATATAAAAAGGGCTGTCATTACTAAAAGGTTTTATATTGATAATATTGGTGTTGAGTGTGCAAGAAGTTATTTATTGTATTTGTAGAAGAACTTATTTGCAGAGCGTGTTTGACAAATTAGCTTATACGACGAGGACGAGGTTATACCAATTGATGAAGGTTCATGAATATGTTGTACATCTAACGCACTTGCATTTGTCGAAATAATTATATTGACTTAGCGTTATTTTTAACACTTTAACAGTCCCTTAAACTTAAAATAATTTATATTGGTCAGCCAGGTTACAGAAGAATTCCTCTCAAATTATTTAACTTAACATTTTATTTAATAGTCTTTGGGACAACCCTAGGTCGTGATATTTCGCGCAGTTCGCGCTATGGTTCTTTCGATAACAACCTACAAAATAATTTCCAAGTTACCAGACAATTTCACGTACTTTCTATTATGTAACACCCTGTAACCAGAGTTTAAAATATGTTCAAAAACCTGATTTCGGATTGAAATGATAAAAATCTTAAACTCACTGTAATGACACTACATTTTTGAGAAAGTGTGAATACTCGCACTTTTTATTGCATATGAAATCAAAATAAAAAATGCAAAGCCTTCTATATTTTTTTTCGTACATTCCTTTAATTATTTCATAGTTTAACGTGATTAAAATTCTTACACAAATAACTTAGAATAACAAATTTCAAAATCGTAAAATTGATAAGTTATTACCGAGAAACCATCGTAACAATGCAATTACACGTTGATGGATAATCTGCGTTCGCGCAACATTTGATTATCAAATCGTTACCTTCTCGCGGGTGCATACTCCGTAGATTTTATCTATTAAGTAAATATTGCAAGAAGCTAGCTCTCAACCATTTTTATTATTGCAGTAATTTTCTGTTGCAATAAAATATTCCAAATAAAAAAAATATTCTATTAATAGCATATAATCGAGAGTCATTTCAAAAAAACAGCTTTTAAAAACAATAGTAATTATTAGTAATATTCAGTTTTTAAAAACCTGTTTTTAAAGTCCTCCAAAGTTTGCAAAATTGTGGCGTCGTAGACGCACTGTATGCATGTACGCTAATTTCAGAACGCAATGTTTTGTGTCCTCTGTCAATGGTCAATATTAAGATTTATTATTAAGAGGACGGTTTTTGATTTAAGAACACGTTGTTACTTTTATTGTATTACAATTAAACTATTCCGTAGTAAATATCCACGGATTTCATTTCGCCCAACGCACATTAGACTCGCCCGGATTTACCAACCAGGTCCGACGATATCATCGTCCAAATTGGTGACCCCGACGTGATGCAGCGTGTTCACGTTGGGCCATTGGTGTCGGTGTCTTAACTGGGCTGCATGGGTGTTTGTTGGTGTGCGACGTGTCGTCGAGCTACTGCATGTCCTGTTGTGATGCATTGCACGGATTGCAACTGCTTTTTCACTGCATGTTGTGTTGGTTCGTAGTAACCTTAACCTAACCTTGCCGGCGACAATTTCGACGTGCTACAGGGGCGTGGAGCTACGCATTCGAGGTACCCACTGCTTTATTACTCCCTACGACCTCATTGGAAGTGCTTCGTCGATTCACACCAGTTGCATACTGTTTTTGGAACATTCCATGCACATTTGCATCACAAGTGTTACCGTGCCTTAGTGTGCTGCTATATTTAGTGTTTACTCACCAAACTGTTTGTATTTTAATTATTTATAATCTAGTGCTATCTCCATTAACTGCATGTAGATGTTATGTACAAAGTATTTTTATTTCATTCTTTTTTTTTAAAGTAACTTCATAATCTCTTTGTTTGTTTGGCACTAACCTTTTTAACTTAGTATTAATTCTTCTTTGTTTGCTTTTATGTTTGGAAATTGTTTTTAAGACAGTTCTAAGCATTATTTATAATTAAGTTAAATAATATTCAAAGATTTTAGTTGCAAACTGCACCAATTTTTCCACGGAGGGATTATTCTTGAAAATTTATATTATTTTTACAAAAACATCCTTATTCTGGTGGTTGTTTATTTTGTTTTATTTTATTCATTTTTAATAATTTTTGTGTGAATGTTTGTTTATTTAGTTGGTTTTTTTTTATGTGTGTTTTGTTAATAGGGATTTTTGGGTGTTAACATTTTTTTTTTTTTTTTTCACTGCTGGGTTGTGTGGTCTTTATTGTTTTTTTTTTTTTTTTGGTTATAATGGCTGAAGATCTTGTTGTAATTAAGGAGCAGCTACAGCGGGTGTTGGCTGAGAAATCTGTTCTCGAAGAACAGCTCAACCAGGTTATTCCTAAAGATGCAAGTGTTAATGCTGCATCTGTTAAGCTACCACCGTTTTGGCCAGATAAACCTTCGGTATGGTTTGCACAAGTGGAGGCACAGTTCCAAATAGCTGGTATTGCGTCTGACATTACCAAATACAATTATGTAGTTGCTCAAATTGACCATCGTCTAGCGGGTGATTTAGATGATATAATTTTGCAACCCTTAGAAAAGGGCAAACATTATATCACTTTAAAAGACGCACTCATTAAAAGATTTTCTGTCCCTCAAGAATTAAAAATTCGGCAACTGCTGAGTATAGAGGAGCTTGGAGACCGTAAACCGTCGCAGTTTCTGCGACATTTGAAATCATTAGCAGGTCCCACTCCTTTAGACGACAATATTTTACGGCAGTTGTGGCTTACCCGTCTACCACAGCATCTACAGGTACTATTGGTTGCGCAAGCGGACAATCTGAGCTTGGCAGAGTTGGCTGAACGGGCGGACAAGGTCATCGACCTAACCGGCCGGTCAGGTGCTGTTCATGCTACCACGGCGGCGTCTCCAATGGAACTTATTGCCGATTTGGCTTCAAAGTTAACCGAACTTACTGTGCAAGTTCAGGCCCTTTCCTCAAAAGACCGCAGCCGTTCACGTAGTCGTCCTAGTTCCAGCAATCTACCCGCGCGCGCATTTACACCTGCTGCAAAAAAGCTTTGCTTTTACCATAAGCGTTTCGGGACCCGCGCTTCTAAATGTATTCCACCTTGTAACTGGTCTTCGGAAAACTCCAGAAGCAGTCAGTGAAGGCGGGATCTGATTGCTCCTCTGTAAGTCGCCGCCTCTTTGTTACCGATAAAGTTACCAAACGCCAGTTTCTGGTTGATACTGGTTCAGACTTATGTTGCTACCCAGTCAGCTGGCTCCCATGTCGTCGTCAAGAAGACCGTGATTATCAGCTAAGCGCTGCTAATGGGAGCAATATCAAAACATATGGAACCATTAAACTTCACCTTAATTTTGGTTCGAATTGGGACTTTGTATGGGAATTCGTCGTTGCTGACGTCCAAAAGGCGATAATAGGTGCCGATTTTTTGGCATATTATCACCTTTTGCCCGACTGCAAGAGGCAAAGGCTAATAAATAACAAAACTGGTCTACACTCTGCAGCTACTTCGGCCACGGTTGAGCAACCGAGTGTTAAAGTTGTGGTCGATGGCAGTTCTGCCTACGCTTCAGTTTTGGCAGAGTTTCCTGATATCACGCGACCCCCTGGCCTTCCAAGGGTCATCAAGCACAACACTGTTCATTATATTAAAACATCAGATGGTCCTCCAGTGTCGTGTCGTCCGCGCCGATTAGCACCGCAGAAGTTATCTTCTGCTAAAAAGGAGTTTGAGGACATGATACGTTGTGGCACTGCCAGACCATCTAAAAGTCCATGGTCTTCTCCACTCCATATGACCCTCAAAAAAGATAACACATGGCGACCCTGCGGCGACTATCGTGCTTTGAATGCCAGGACCGTGCCGGATAAATACCCTGTTCGTCATATTAATGACTTCGCGAACAACTTGTCCGGTGCGAAGGTGTTCTCGACGCTTGATCTTGTGAAGGCTTATCATCAAATACCCGTGGTTGAGGAGGATATAGCGAAGACTGCCATCGTTACCCCGTTTGGCCTCTTCGAATTTCCATTCATGACCTTTGGATTGCGCAATGCTGGACAAACCTTCCAGCGCTTTATCGATGAGGTCACACGGGGTCTCGATTTCTGTTTCCCTTATATTGATGATATTCTGGTTTTTTCGGAGAATGAAAGTCTACACAAGGAACACCTTCGAATACTTTTTAAGCGCCTCCAGGAGTACGGCGTCGTAATTAACCCGTCAAAATGTACCCTGGGTGTTAGTGAGGTAACCTTTCTAGGTTACCGTATAAATGCCGAAGGTACCAGCCCCCCTCGGGATCGCATTCAATCACTTTTGGATTTTACACCTCCGGAAACTGTTCAAGGCATGAGAAGATTTCTCGGCATGTTAAATTATTACCGCCGGTTTATTCCTCATGCCGCCCAGTTTCAGGCTCCACTCATCGATGCCCTGGTCTCCACTAATAGCAAAGGCGCGAAACCATATCCATGGACGCCTGAGCTCTTACAAAAGTTCGAGGAGTGCAAGAGAAGCTTGTCCGATGCTACATTACTGCACCACGCCATTGCTAATGTAAATCTCGGCTTGTTTACCGACGCGTCCAGCGTCCATATTGGTGCCTGTCTCCAGCAAAACATCGATGGAAAATGGTTCCCTATTGCATTCTTCAGCAAAAAATTGACCCCTAGTCAGTCTGAGTGGCCTGCATACTATCGGGAACTTCTCGCCGTGTACGAAAGTGTACAGCATTTTCGGTATATACTCGAGGTCCAGCATGCGACAATCTATACCGACCATAAACCGCTGCTCTACGCTTTCGTACAACGACGTGAAAAACTACCTCCCGCACAGCTTAACCAACTGTCCTTTATTAGTCAGTTTACCACTGACATTAAATATATTAAAGGTGATGACAATGTGGTCGCAGATGCGATGTCTCGAGTGGATGCCATCTCGCTCGAACAGGAATATGAAGCTCTTGTTAAGTCTCAAGAAACAGATAGTGAATTGCCCCACCTATTACGTGGAAGTACCAGCTTAAGGCTATCCAAAGTACGAGTACCTGGAACTAGCGTAGCCCTGTTTTGTGACCTTTCGACTGACAAGCCTCGTCCCTTTGTGCCATCGAATCTGAGACGTGTTATTTTTAATAAGCTGCACTGCTTAAGCCATCCTGGCATCAAAGCGACGAATCGCCTCGTAGTAGAACGCTTTGTATGGCCGTCTATCAACAAAGATTGCAGAGAGTGGGCTCGTACCTGTGACGCGTGTCAGCGTGCTAAGGTCACGAGGCATAATACCGCTCCGCTTGGTAATTTTACCACCCCTTCTGGTCGTTTCTTGCATGTCCATATCGACATAATTGGGCCTCTTCCTCCCTGCAAAGGATATCGATATTGCTTAACTGCAATCGATAGGGCATCCAGATGGCCTGAAGTTTGGCCCATGCAGACTATCACAGCGGAGGAAGTTGCTGACACTTTTGTTAGAGAGTGGATCTCCCGTTTTGGCATACCAACATTGATCACCACCGACCAGGGTACTCAATTCGAGTCCGACCTATTTCGAAGGTTGATGCATAGTTTTGCCACGAAGCGGATTAGAACCACTGCCTATCACCCTCAAGCAAACGGAATGATAGAGCGCGTTCATCGCCAACTAAAGGCATCCATAATGTGCCACGGTACCGATTGGCTTGGTGCTCTGCCTTTAGTGCTTTTAGGTATGCGATCTTCTTTTAAGGAAGATCTTAAATCTTCGGTTGCTGAAATGCTTTATGGCGAAACCTTGCGTCTCCCCGGCGAGCTTTTGATCTCCTCGGCTACACCTGAACTACATAATAGTCTTGCTGATTTTGTCGTATCGCTTAGACGACATATGTCGAATATTCGACCTGTCCCTGCATCTCGACATGGCGATCCAACTACTTTCGTTTTTAAAGATCTCGCCACCTGTTCTCATGTGTACCTTCGAGAGGATGCTGTCCGCCGTCCATTGCAACCGCCATACACAGGTCCTTATCAAATTATTGAAAGGGCTGCTGACGGTAAAACTTTGACCCTCGACATTCGAGGCAGAAGAATTGCCGTAAGTGTCGATCGTGTCAAGCCTGCATTCATAGAATGGCCAGAGGCGTTGCGTGATGCAATCGTAATGCCTTCACCGACCGATCGTGCAGAGCCTTCATTAACTACACAGCCAGCTCCAGCCCATCCTGCTCAGCTTGCTCCAAAAGATACGCCTTCGACACCTTCTGTTTCTCCTCCTCCTATTATTCAGCCATATACCACACGGTCCGGCAGAATGGTTCGACCTAAACTTTTTAGAGACTAAGAATAACTTGTCTCTCTCCGTGGGGGGGTGGTGTGGCGTCGTAGACGCACTGTATGCATGTACGCTAATTTCAGAACGCAATGTTTTGTGTCCTCTGTCAATGGTCAATATTAAGATTTATTATTAAGAGGACGGTTTTTGATTTAAGAACACGTTGTTACTTTTATTGTATTACAATTAAACTATTCCGTAGTAAATATCCACGGATTTCATTTCGCCCAACGCACATTAGACTCGCCCGGATTTACCAACCAGGTCCGACGATATCATCGTCCAAAAAATAAAATATTTCCCCTGACACTTATTTTACCAATTTTCTGCTCTGAATTATGTTCTACTTAATTTTTTTAGGCTCAGAAATAAACCTTGAAAAACATACTGCAATGCATGTAAACCTAGAGTTTACTTATCTCTAACCTTAGAAATACATTAAACTGCTTTGAACACGACTTGACAACGCTACAAGTGCGCTCACGCACATCACACTACATACAATTTACACACGTCAAATAATCCACATCGCTTCTTAGTAAGAAGTTCTTACCCAAGATTGACATTTGAATAAAATCATCTCACAAACTTGACACACATAGACAAGTTAAGTAACCATTAGCAAATTATATTTTTTGACAATGGCAACCAAGATTATACAACCGGCTTAATATGGAAGCTTTAAATGCCTCTAAGCTTACTTAAGTGTATGATGTAACTTAATAGTTGTTAGAGTAGGTATTGTTCCACAGTTGACACTTAAGTTAGCTTGGTTAAGAAAGGGAGTAACAAGTACCAGTAATTAGTTTGACAGAAATAATGTAGGATTATAAAGTGTGGCTGTTAATTGAAAGGATAACTACGTAAGTAGATTTCTGTAAACTATATGAAATGTGAACATTAATTAAAGCTTAAGAAAGAATATGTTGCTCATGACATTATTTTCTTTTTATTTTACTAGACATTAGTAATTTAATTTCATCAAAACTGAGTAATAGACAACAAATGTCGTAAAACCCTGAATAATGTAAACGAAGATTGCTAAGGACCGGTTGCTGTTTAAAAGGTGGTTAAACTAAACATTACCTTCTCAAAATTGTATGTAATTCTTGACCAATCATGAGTTTCCAAATGTACTTGATTTCAATTAGTATTTTTCTAACAACCGGACCTAAGCTTCAATATGTCCTGAACGTATATTTTTGCATGTGTTCTTAACTGTTTTTTTAACTAATTTTAGCTTATCGCCCGCATTGTCACAAGCAATGACATATTCACGTGGCGTCTACTTTAAATAAAGAAGTAACTGTGAAACCAATTCATTTAATTTCAATTAGCGTTGTTTTCAGATCTCACCTTTACATTTATACTTAATATCATATTTCTTATAATATCATCGATCGTACATTAACCGAAAAAAAAACAAAATTTCTCTTGATAATGTAGCTTTCTAATAGTGTAGGTATTTTTATTGTAAGGTTTTCTGTTTAAGGTTTTCAAAACCTACGTAAATTTTAAGGCCACTATTTTACCCGTATTTTGAAACATATGCATCACTAAATTACATTTTGGAGGCTTCATCTACATAATACCGGCTCACACAGTATTATATTTCATACCTGATTCTAATGCAAATTGCGAAATGCATTTTATTTTGCAAACGAACCAACATTTTTGAGAGAGCGACCAATTTTTGTGTCCTTTTTGAAATGATTAATGGGAATTACACTTTTTTAAACTTACGAGGATTATTTTTTCGTTTGCGGTATTTAAATTAGGGTTTTTTGTAATAAATAAAAGTTAACGAGTTTCGCGGAGGATCAGCAAATAACAAGATATGTTTTACGATCCTTAGTCACATTTTACTAAGGTGGTATAACTTATGGCACATTTCCGTTTGTTACCTTAAAGATAAGTTATATTAAAATTTGGTTGAGTTTAAGTTTAAAATAAACATAATTCGCATTCGGTAATCAAATAAATACTGATTTAGCTCTTTTCAATTATGTTTCAATTACGTTTTGTACATTTTTTCTTTTCTTATTATAGAATTTTAAAAAATCAAATAATTGCATATATATTATTTTATATTATTACTTAAAATTTTAAATTTTATTAATTACGTTCTGTACAATATTTTTTTTCTTATTTTCTTACTATAAAGTTGCTCACTCTTTTTAATTTATTTATTGAATTAAAACAAGTGATTACGGAAAATATTTTTATCATGTTTGGAAAATCATCACAAAAGAGTTAAGTTTAGTGGTGGTCATTCAATAAATTTAAAACAAAAAAAAACAGATTACTTTCAGTGCACTTTGCACCCACATAAAACTATTCACATATTTATGTGTAAATCATTATCACACACCTCTTGTAATGGTACACTTGTATCATGAACATTACAGATATTATGATACACAAGGTGTTAAATTATTGCATTTAATTAATGATACGATTTAAAAACCTTTGAACAGTTGGACTGTTGTACTACTGATGGTATAAAAACGTATGGTATTTTAAGTTAAGCTGGGTATAAGACTTCGGGGACAAAACTGGAGTGCTTTTTAATTAAGAAAAAGTAGTTGTAGTAAATGTTGGTAATTATATTAGCTTCATGCATTTGAGTGTTTTAGCAATAGGTTAACAAGGGTCTGTACCTAACCTACGGTTTACTTAAAATGACAAAAATAACATTCAACATTTAAAACAAGAATTCGAATGAACAATAAACCGACGACAGCCCTTTAATCTATACTTCACCACATCTTCTAGGTATAAAGGGTGATTCAGAACTGGCTTTCGACATAAAATCGATTATTTTATTATTAAAATTCTGTTTTTTAATTATTTATTTCTTGCTGGTAATTTCAGTAATTTTTGGAAAATGTCTTGCAATTTACGAGCGCAGATGAATGATTTTTGTCCCTGAATTAGTATGTGTATACTTTTCATGCCAAATCATACCGTACCTTTCCAGTCGAAAGCCACTAAAACATCACCGTGTATAAATAATGTTTTATGGACAAAGACTAGTTAAAAACATTTAACCGGTGAATCAGAGCATGTCAAAAGCCTATAATCTTTATCAGGCTAATTTCTATTGTTGTCAACGATACCGCTTGTTCCCGCGGAAAATGAAACTAAATCAGATATGTGGTGACAATAAAATATTTTGTTGATATAAAAGCGAGTAAAAAATGGGACATAGAGATCTTAATCTGATGGAAATGCAGGTACCGTCAAATTTAATTCAAATCGGTGTCAAATCTATTTGTCAACGTATAATGACTATTTCAGTTGGTAGAAGCTATGTAGGCATCAAGACACACTTATCCGTTTTATATAAAAACGTATTTTAAACCTACATTAGATAAAATGTTATTCTTTGGCTCTTAATCGTTAGAGTCACCATAATCTGAATCGTAATGCTGAAGAAATATTTATTGCGTATACAAAATTATTGTTTGACCCTTAAATCGCTAAATCATCATTACCTAAGTATTTAAAAACACAACTATTGAAGATCGAATCTGTTAAGTACTAACCATGAGAATTTAAGCAGAACCTATCTACATCAGGTTAACATCGCCAAGTTAAGTTTAATTGACCCATTGTTTAGATCGGCACTTAAAGTTACAAGTTATTAACCTTTGTTAATCGTAAAGGCATATAAATATGACTTTATGCAGGTACATCATGACCTTGAGTACCATACATATTATGTACGTATCTTTGACCAATGTATTTCAAATATTATTATTTTTGTCTTCGATTACACTTGATCGAGACAAAAACAAATGTAAAGTATTTTATTCAGTTTAGAAGATAAAATTTTACAAATAGTAGACACACTAGATACTTAAAACTTCCTTCTTTTGCCATCACTAATTTCCATAATTATTTTCTTTCAGATTGGACAAATCATCTCTCATACGACAGTATATACAATTTTACAGACTTCGTACAATTAAGGCCATATCACCTACCGATAGAGCATAGTTTTATTCAAGAGCAGCCAATAAGTCATAGTAATAGTTATATTAATCAAGTACCTGAACCAAATGCGATAGATTATGATAGGTTTACTGATTATAGAGAAGGGAAAAGGGATAAACTACTGGTTGGATTTGCTCGGGATCCGTTTAGACAGTCGGTTCCTGAAGACGAATATGCAGGAAGCAATCAGTAAGTACCTATAACTATTTCTGGCTACAGTAAGGTATGCAACTAAGAAATATTAAAGATTTATTAATAAGTACTCTGGAGAATATTTCATTCGAATTGAAAAAAGTGGAGTGGAAACTTTTCCGCGACGGTTTATCAATATTTTTATATTTGGAAATCGAATCTATGACATTTGGTCCATGCTAATCCGTATGATAACGGTAAAGAATGAACTAGGGATAGTAGATATAATGGACTCTTTAAAGCTTAAAATAGGTTTTGTCTGATCGTAAACCAAATAAATTATACCAGAACATTGACGCAAACAATTTAAAGAATATAATATTAAATTGCTATTCTGCTAACATCAAATTCCTTGTAGATTTTAAGTGTCCCTTTGCAACTCACCTTAAAAAACCTTAACAACATCTCACAAGTCAAACAACCCGAGATCCATTCCAAACCCACACCTCTCCTAATTTAGCTTACAACAAAACCAAATTAAAACAAATGCATCCATCCTTTCACATCAACAGAACAAGACTTATGTGGCCCCAGTGTTACCAAGTTAAATTTTGAATCATTTTCCTCAGGGAGGCTTCGTATTACAAAAGCGAGGGTCGGGGGAAGCGGGGGGTGGTTCATCTGTATAACATGATCCACTGTGGTACGGGCTGTGATCCCCTGACGTATAAGGGGTACGGATGCTACTGCGGGTTTCTCGGGTCGGGGAGACCTGTTGATGGGATTGACAGGTATGTGTTGAAATCTTTTATTAAAAAAAGTATCAACAACATTTTATGTGTTTTTGCTGTTAAAGATGTTGTGATTGTGGTCACAAGTGGTGTGATTATCGTAATTTAATGGTAAAATAATTAATAATCATAATTTCATAAGGTTTGCAGGTTTTAAGTTGATCACTTAAAATGATTACTTTGAAGTAATTGGAATAAAAATACCAAAATTATAAATATACTCGATGTAGGCGTCCAACATCTCAGTCTCAGTTAAACATTCCGAAAAGAACCCGAAATTATCAGTTTATATTAGTTTTATTACAAAATTAATAATTTTATAAGACACTGAATAATATAGAGCAACTGAAGAATATTACAGTGTTTTCAAACTGGTAGGTAGGTAAAGCAACTTAAATCATAATCATAACCATAAATTGCTAATTTTATAATCAAACGATTGTTAATGTTGCGTTATACCTACCTATTAAATTAAGCAACTTCTAACAAACTTTGTAAATTTTTTTGCTAAAATTTCCATGGGTTTTATACCGAGAACGTAATTTATTCATCATATTCATATAAATAATCATAAGATATAAAGTTCAAGGCTACTACGTTTATAGCCGGCAAGGAAAATACCTTACTAACCTGTATGTATATCAACCATAAGTAGATCTTCGTGAACAGGATCAATGGTTTTTATATTAATGATTGATTAATAATGCCTGAGTTACCAAAATAGATTTTTAATCTTTAGAGATTAGACTACTAGATTTATTTTACATATCCTGATAGATAAGTGTAAAAAGAACTTTATTTTTATTTCTTAAATACAGTGTTAATCCTCAGATGCGATTGAGTAAAAAATCGATTCATATAGCAATAAAAAATAAATCATCTAATTTGAATAAGGTGCTCACCGTGCCAAATTTTATATATTTTGCAACACATTCGTAAAACATTACGACGATAACTCTCGTTAAATTTTAGTTAAGTATTCGTTGAATTTGTAAGAGAACATTAAATGTTAGGTCTCGTTTATTCGCTCATACTTCACAGTTATTAAGCAGAAAGTTTGTGTAAGTGATGACATATTAGTGCGAACTTCATGTTGCATTATATGAGTGAAAATGCGAAGTGAAGCTTATGCTAATATCTCTTTGAAAGATCTTCAATAGTACTACATCTTATTATTAAATTTGCGCTGTATAGTCTTGGTTTTATAGCGTGCGTGGTAGTTAGGAATACAGTTTGTCATTGTGACGTGTTTCCATAATTACTATGTCATGCTTAAGTAATCGTTTTGGCGCGAAATAAGTATTTTCACGACAATTAAACTTTGTAGTTACCTAGCATTTTATTTGGTAAAAATCTATATCCAGCTATGGCCTATTATCAAAAATCTTGCTAAACTACGAAAAACTATTGGCCTTGTTTAAAAAAAAGGTGTTTGGGGACAAGGTGCCTACTTACTACGAGTATAATCTGAAAATAAATACAAGTCTGTTAGTCCGAAGCTGTAAATGTAAAAACAGTAAATTGACAAAGCAAAAACATTTTTATTTAAACCAAATCCGAAGCGAAAGGTTTTAGCAAACCAACAATAAGGAAATATTTATTAAATATTGGTTATTGCAACTAACTTATAAAACACTAGTGCCGGAACATGAGTCCTCTTTTCAGTTAAAACGTATATTACTAACTTCATGTAATATAAAACCTGAGCCCGGATTCAAATAATAAAGTTTAAATAAATAGTTGTTTACTGACATTTCATTATCAATTCGTTCGTTTTATTATCGAAATTTCAATACATCACTGTGCTGTCGTTGAAGTCTTTTAGCAAGATCTTAAATTGTATGAAGTAGTTGGCATTCAACTTAGATCATGCATACACTTATGCTAAACTTTTTTAAGTATAAAAATGACATTGCTAAACAAGTTCTCTACAGAGCTATTTTAATTAGCGCATCACCTCTTGCAGGCGGCTTCCCTTCATCCTGCTTTCCATCAATCCCAATATCATTTGTTCTACGACTTTTTGCAAAACTTGATAATTAACACAAAAAAAAACAAAAACAAATTTGCGCGCTCTGTTATATATTACTCTGTATAAGAAGTACGTAAACCGACCGCACGCCCGCCACGCAAATTGCGTGCGCGTAGAGTATTCGACCTTTCAGAGGCATCTAATAAATTTGTAGGGAAAAACTTATTTTTTTTAATATAAATTTTAATTTGTCGTTGGTTAAATGTTGTTGGGATCGATGTAGAAAAGCTGCCTACAAGAGGCGATGCGTTAATTAAAATTAACCCTGTATATTCCCAGGTGCTGCCAGATGCACGACCGCTGCTACGAGAACATCTACTGTCCGTTCTACACCGTCTACTTCCAGCCTTACTACTGGAAGTGCTATCACGGCACCCCGCTATGTGCGTTAGAGAACTATGACACTTCCAGCAGCTTCGTCAATGGCTGTGCAGCCAGGCTGTGCGAGTGCGACCGGCTGTTCGCGATGTGTGTACGGAGGTGAGTGAAGGAATTTCCCACAAATCAGAAATAATCTCTGGATTTTGGAAATTAGGGGTTTCAGAATTTTCTTACGTTTTAGACGCGTATGTAATATACTTAGCAGTTTAGAACCCCTCTCTCTCATTTTTTTTAAATAATTAAATCTCTTTATATATTTGAAAGTGCTACATATTTTCATTTTCCAGGTATCGATGTCCAAGCCAACATCGACCGGCGCCCCTGTGTCGATCGTCACCACTGCGACTACTACAGAATATACTGCGACAAATAGGAAAATAAAATATTATTAAAATACAATAGCTTTATTTTATCAGAAGCAGGCCCCAGATGGCCTTCAAAGATATCGCAACGATTACATGTCATTTCAGTGATTACTGATTCAGTTTATGAAGCTATATTTTTACTGCGATGATTTTACTAGAATAAGCCCCAATTTTTTTCTACCAAAACCACATTTATTAGCAATCGAGAATATCGCATAACGATTCTTAATTAAAATTAAAAGTAAGAAGGCAGGTTAAAGGTTATCTACCAACCCATAAAATTTGGATAACATTAAGGTAGACTACAATTTAGTTCTGATTTGTTAAAGTAAGTTATTTTAAATGGTGTCTAAATTATTTCATGTAAGTAAAATTAGGGAGAAGTTAATAGTTTTTTCTATCTCCAAACTGTATCAATGCATTTATTTCGAGCCTTCTTAACATAGAAGAACCTCAAAAGGTATCAAGCAACAACAATAAAGCAACAGTGCTAACTTGCTAATGAACTAGAAAATCTTATGAAACTAGTCCACTGACCGCCTCGGTGTTAACCGGACCACGTAACTTTAGAAATAGATGAACATCTCACTAACCGCCCTTGACATTAGAGAGTCGTATAAAATCAAAGGCGGCAATCTGTTGTTTTATAATTTTGTGGGAATCGACGAAAAGCGTATAGCGCCCTTTTTATGCAATAAGCACCCGAATATTTATGTTATTACAATTCTGTAGTGATGCCATTTTGTCATAAAACTCATTAAACAACTTAAAATAATTAACTTTTCAAGATATTTTAAAATATATTTTGCAGATTGCTGTATTTGACATTGAGTTTTTTAGAATGCCGCATTTGCTACCACATACACCACTTATTGCCGTTTTTGATCCTTAACAGTTGTCACATTGCCACATTTGATCGTAGGTAACTTTAACCATAACCAGGGTTGTCAAAAGTGAAACTAATAAATTAATTTTGATGAATTCAATATTATTTTAAAACTACTAACAAAAAAAAATTAAGGCTTATTATTGACTATTGTATTTGGTTTCATTATCAATGAGGAACATCGTAGTGCCTTTGTATTATGATTTCATACACACATTGGTAGATATTTTTTGATAAATATCTGAAACACAAATTCAAAATAATCTACTTACATAATAAATGAAAAACCAAAAGGAAGATCAAATTTTAATGTCCCTAATCTTCCCTAATCATTAATCTAAAATTTAAGTCATTAAAATTTAATACGCAATATTTAACAATAATATTATGAGTATAAAAAAATACTTTGAACAAAACAAATGCAAAATACAAATTATTATTGAGTAAAACATTTTCAAAAAACTTCTATGAGCCATCCCTAAACATGATTTGTAAAAAACGAACCTCAATTTTTGGCCACATTTATTTTAAATTTTAGTGGATTTCTGGCACATTTACGTGAGAAACCGCTTTTAGCATGCTCGGGAAAAGTTTCCATAATTCTATTTTGCGCATTAAAATTATAAAGAAACTAAAAATGAATTTAAAAAACACGAAAAATCTCACACACAAATACTTGAAAAACAGTAAAGTAGCCATGATTCCTCGCACCGAATACGAAGCTGTGATTGGTCAAATTTGTAGATTGTTGATTTTGAAAATAAGACATTGACAGATTGCTGAATTTGAAAGTAAATTCATAATTAACACGGGTTTTTAAAGCATAATGCTACATTTGAAACAGACATGTTTTCGCCATATTTATTTATTTTAAAATGACAATATTTTCATACAAATAACTCATTTTTGGCAAAAATGACAGATTGCCGCCTTTGATACTATACGACATTATTAAATAAACAACATTGTGTGATAGTTTGCATGGATTGTAAAGGTCATTTGGCAACTTTAGACGGCTCATTTCTAGGACATGATAGTTCGGAAACGTGTTTGTTGTCGACGTTGGCAAATAATACTCATCTTCAGATGTAATTTGAAATTTTATAATTTGAAGCAGGTTCCCTCATTCTCTTTGCTTTTTGTTATGGCAATGCATGTTTTAAAGGTTTATCAACTTATTTTCCGTAAACCCGCAACGGACACTATACCGATTAACGGATTTCTACAATAAATATACCTAGGCTAAAAGTTTAATACAGGTACCTATCTAAATGTAGTGTCTATAACTCAAAAAAAACAAAAATACGTAGGTAGGTAAGATACTTACCTACTTACGTTTGGTCACATAATTTTTCCTGAAATTTTAATGATGAAATAGAAAACATCAAATTGGTCAAACTATTTTGCGAAACTGAGTAACAAACATACTGAATGGGGATTAAAGAGATTTTGATGTTTTTTTTTGGAATAAATTGTGCTAACTGAAATAAAAGGAGACCGAAACGCTATGCGAAGCCTTGTGATTGCTACAAAAAACTTTAGCAACTTGATAAAGGTGACAAAATATAAGGTGCCAATCCCTATTTATTTCTTGCACAAAATCAAGATCCTGGAGGTCGTGGGAAGGGTCTAACGAGTGATTTGAATCTTATCCAACTAATGGACAATGGCATAAAACAATAGACTTCTGCAAGCACTTACCTACGCTATTCTTTGTGTCTTGCACAATCCTATAATGCTCCGGGCACTTAGGTGGATACCCACGAACGTAGGCACAAAAAAAGTTTAAGCAGGTATCCTTAAGTTTAAAGTTGTCTTCTTTCATCAGCATGGTGAGAAGGTCCACGAATTTAAAGAGATCTAATAATCTATAAACATATTTATTTTTATGCTATTTAGCTTTGAACATTGCTACCCCGTCCTACCCCACTTTTCAGTTAGTACCTACTTAGTTCTAAGTAAATCACCAAAAGAGTCTTCCCCTTTAAAAAGAAAGAATATTATTAGCATGTTTGTGATCGCCAAAATCTATTTAAGCACTAAAGCCTTGAATGGCTTGCTGCATAAATCCAGCATTGAACAGTTTTTTTTTTAGCAGAATTCCTAACTGTCATGCTAACAGCATCATCATCATCATCTCAGTTTTATCACGTTCCTCTTGATAGAGCTGGCTATTTAGCATTCGAAAGTAATGAAAAGCAAGTATTGTAGCAGAGTATGTTACAATTTTTGAAAGTACCATCACCTTCACCGTGTTTTTTTACCCGATTGTATGAAATTTAAATCTAATTAACATACAATAGACAGAAATGATGAATTCATTTTATTCTGAATATAATGTATAAGTAATCTAAAATTTAAAAATATAAATATCCTTAATTTAAACTTAGAGCTTTAAGTTGCTAGTATGAAAAACAAACTAGTGTCATACAATTGTCAACTATAAATTTGTCATGTGTCACTTGTCAATTCTGTCATTTTTGTGTACAAATCACAGCTGTTTTGTTGACACGTCACGGCTCGCAGTCACCAAAAAAATACAATTTAAAAATAATTTATGACTGGAAGAAATAAGTTAAACGCCTAAAGTATATTACAAAGCAAAAAAACCATGGATGTAAGTATTTTCCCTTTTGTTTGGCTAATAAGCTTGTTTATTTATAACCATATTGCGTTGCCATCTTTCATGTTTATTTCCAATAATTTGCGTTTTTCTTTAATTAAACTTTTACGCCATTGTTTTAACCTACCTGCATTGATGTTTTTTAGGAAAGCAACATTCCCATAGACATAAACATTGGTAAACTACAAGACTGGCTAGTTAGCCGGAGACATGTAAACAAAGAATGGCAGAAAAACATCCTGGCTATACGAGAGAAGATCAACAATGCCATACAGGACATGCCTGCACACGACGGCATAGCCTCGCTACTATCAGGCAGCTATATCAACTATTTCCATTGCCTCAGAATAGTAGATATCTTAAAAGAGACGGAGAAAGATTCAAAGAACCTCTTTGGTAGGTACGGGTCACAAAGAATGAAAGACTGGCAGGAAATAGTGAAGAGCTATGAAAAAGAAAACTTGTATTTGGCTGAGGCAGCTCAGATGTTAGTGCGAAATATAAACTATGAGATTCCAGGGCTGAAAAAACAAATTGCTAAGGAAGAACAACTTCAAGTGGTAAGTACCTTTGATAATCTTGAAATTTATATTAATTATAGTTAAGAATAATACAAATCATTACCTTATCTATAAATCCTTTTTAAAGTATTAACCACCAGTGCTGTGTCAACCTGTATTCAATATTAATAACTAATTAAATAACTGCCTTCAGGAATGTGAAAAAAAGCAAGCAGATTACTTGAAAAATGAAGCATCAAGTAAAGCTGAGTTCCACAATCTGTGCAAGCAGCTCGGTATTAAAGGAGACAAAATAAAGCGGGAGCTTGTTGAAAGAATACAGGAATTACCAGAAATATATGATAAGGTTACATTAAACTTTACCATGAAATATGCTTAAAAAAATATAAATACAAGCGGACATCTTATTATTTGATCTGCAATTTGTCTGATTACAAGGTACTCTTTTGTACAAATGTCCGGACTAAAGCGTTTGTCGAATTACCGGGGGTCCACTGTATTAACTTAGGCTAATAAATTATTGTTTAAAATTTTCAGATTGGCAAAACTCTGACACCTCTTCTACCAGCGATCAAACTTTACGCTTCATTCAAGAACTACATACTAGGTGAGAGCTCGTCTGAAGTGTTGCCGTTACTTCAATATGTGGTGGAACATGGAAACACTACGGTGTATGAATGGAGCTATGGGGAACCACCGCTGAGTATTGAACCGGACCCTATACATATAGAGCTTGATGATGATGATGACCAGGCAGCTGGTGATCAGGTAATTTTTAATTAATATTAGATGGGACGGAGTTATAAATTTCAAGAAGAAGTTCTATTAATATAAAATCATAAAAGTTTGAACAACTTTAATAAGCTTAAATAAACATTTAATTGAATGGCGCCGATTCTGAAACACTTTACTAACTTAATTTTAAAAAAATACAGAAATTATGAACCATTGTATTTTTTATAGAAACCCCATACTTGATTATATGAGTTTATTAAGGCAAATCAATGTTAAAATAGCTTAAAGAGTTCCTATTTCGAATCGTATTATTATTTTTTTTTAATATTTTAGTTACTCCAAAGCCTCATTGGCTAACTAAACAAAACACAATAGGCTATTTGACAATGTCACAGATATAATAATGTGAAATATAAAATGTTATTTGTCTAATAGCCTATTAAAACTTTTCAACTATATCATCGAAGTGCAGTAAGCGTTTGAAAGAGACCTCGATAGGTTTGCCGAGACAGCCTTGCAGATTATAATGCAGATGCGTTTACAACAGATAGACTTCGGCGACGCCGCTGGTATAGACTTCGGCTCGCTGGACACTCCCGCGCAAATCGACTTCGGTGAAGGCGACGCAGCCGAGATAGACTGGGGGAATATCGCCGATGAAACGCCCGTTGATGTTGTAAGTTTTTAGTTGAAATATGATATTTTGACTTTCATCGAATGTAATTAAGTTACTTAATGATGAAATAAATGTTTTTTTTTTTATGCATTGGAAAAAACCTAAAAGTCTTAGGTGTATTTCTAACCTAAGTTACTAATAAAACACTTTAAAATCAAGAGGTCAAACGTTTTAACGTTCTAGTTTTTGGTAAAGATTCAACCATGTTTGTATGAACAACATAAAAAACTGTTTATTGTTCATGTTGTTTGTTCCTATGTGACAACTACCCTAACTGACAAATATACAGGCTTTAACTGTTTATTAATAAGAAGGGGAACTTAGAAGCACCAAAAACTAACATTTAAAACTCTCATTTTCAACGCATATGAGAGTAGTAGGTTAACTCTCTTTTTTGAGGGTAGTAAGTAAGTTATATTTTTTTAAAGGCATACTAGACAGAACTAAACCTAAACCTTAACCTATTTACCTTAAACCAACAAAAAAAAGAACTAAACCTTAATCTATTTGTCTTACACAAAAAAACAACTTTTTTTATCTTGCTCTCCAGGACTTATCAGGTAGTATAGCGGAGGTGTCCCTCGAGGAGTCGGGCATCGTGGTGGAGAGCGGGGGGGTGGGCGGCGGCGCGGCGCGGGGCAGGGACGCGCTCACGCTACTGGACAACCCGAACACGAGGAACCTGATTATAGATCATCTGTTGGAGGTAAGTTGATTCTAAGGTTCGTTGTAAGGTGTGGTAAAAAGAGATTTAATTTAGATGAATAAATGGAATTAGCGGTTTAGCGTTTTATATTAAAGTGAGTAGGAACACGGCTTGAAAAGTAGTTTGCATGAAAAGCCCTCAATGTCCAGCGTATATGTCAGTAAGAGAAATTACTTTTTAAATTGAAAGGTTTCTTCAATTAATAGGGCGAGTGTGGGACCATCTGGGTAAATGACATAGTCGCCCAGGGGGTTCTGTTTTTTATGCGAAAAGTTGATTTGAAAGTTTGATTTCCGGTATATTTTAATCGTTTGCAATCTGGTTAAAACTGGTTTTTTATTAGGAGATACCACCGTTATCATTAAATATCCACTGCTAAGTATTTATAAGCCTCTCCATCGATTTCCAATGTCCAAGATTTAGAGCTTTTCAAATCATCAAGTCACCTGTCAAACAAGCCGGTGCTTCCAGCTGGAGTCGTTCCTCAAGATGCGTCTATACGAGAGCAACACGTGCCAAGACTCGTCCCTCTCTCTCATGTCCCAACTCGGGGCGGAGTCGTCGGCGTCGCTCGCCGCCATGCTGGACGCGGTGCAAGTCTGTGCCAACTGTCCTATAGACACTGTACCTAGTACTAAACAAGCCGGTGCTTCCAGCTGGAGTCGTTCCTCAAGATGCGTCTATACGAGAGCAACACGTGCCAAGACTCGTCCCTCTCTCTCATGTCCCAACTCGGGGCGGAGTCGTCGGCGTCGCTCGCCGCCATGCTGGACGCGGTGCAAGTCTGTGCCAACTGTCCTATAGACACTGTACCTAGTACTAAACAAGCCGGTGCTTCCAGCTGGAGTCGTTCCTCAAGATGCGTCTATACGAGAGCAACACGTGCCAAGACTCGTCCCTCTCTCTCATGTCCCAACTCGGGGCGGAGTCGTCGGCGTCGCTCGCCGCCATGCTGGACGCGGTGCAAGTCTGTGCCAACTGTCCTATAGACACTGTACCTAGTACTAAACAAGCCGGTGCTTCCAGCTGGAGTCGTTCCTCAAGATGCGTCTATACGAGAGCAACACGTGCCAAGACTCGTCCCTCTCTCTCATGTCCCAACTCGGGGCGGAGTCGTCGGCGTCGCTCGCCGCCATGCTGGACGCGGTGCAAGTCTGTGCCAACTGTCCTATAGACACTGTACCTAGTACTAAACAAGCCGGTGCTTCCAGCTGGAGTCGTTCCTCAAGATGCGTCTATACGAGAGCAACACGTGCCAAGACTCGTCCCTCTCTCTCATGTCCCAACTCGGGGCGGAGTCGTCGGCGTCGCTCGCCGCCATGCTGGACGCGGTGCAAGTCTGTGCCAACTGTCCTATAGACACTGTACCTAGTACTAAACAAGCCGGTGCTTCCAGCTGGAGTCGTTCCTCAAGATGCGTCTATACGAGAGCAACACGTGCCAAGACTCGTCCCTCTCTCTCATGTCCCAACTCGGGGCGGAGTCGTCGGCGTCGCTCGCCGCCATGCTGGACGCGGTGCAAGTCTGTGCCAACTGTCCTATAGACACTGTACCTAGTACTAAACAAGCCGGTGCTTCCAGCTGGAGTCGTTCCTCAAGATGCGTCTATACGAGAGCAACACGTGCCAAGACTCGTCCCTCTCTCTCATGTCCCAACTCGGGGCGGAGTCGTCGGCGTCGCTCGCCGCCATGCTGGACGCGGTGCAAGTCTGTGCCAACTGTCCTATAGACACTGTACCTAGTACTAAACAAGCCGGTGCTTCCAGCTGGAGTCGTTCCTCAAGATGCGTCTATACGAGAGCAACACGTGCCAAGACTCGTCCCTCTCTCTCATGTCCCAACTCGGGGCGGAGTCGTCGGCGTCGCTCGCCGCCATGCTGGACGCGGTGCAAGTCTGTGCCAACTGTCCTATAGACACTGTACCTAGTACTAAACAAGCCGGTGCTTCCAGCTGGAGTCGTTCCTCAAGATGCGTCTATACGAGAGCAACACGTGCCAAGACTCGTCCCTCTCTCTCATGTCCCAACTCGGGGCGGAGTCGTCGGCGTCGCTCGCCGCCATGCTGGACGCGGTGCAAGTCTGTGCCAACTGTCCTATAGACACTGTACCTAGTACTAAACAAGCCGGTGCTTCCAGCTGGAGTCGTTCCTCAAGATGCGTCTATACGAGAGCAACACGTGCCAAGACTCGTCCCTCTCTCTCATGTCCCAACTCGGGGCGGAGTCGTCGGCGTCGCTCGCCGCCATGCTGGACGCGGTGCAAGTCTGTGCCAACTGTCCTATAGACACTGTACCTAGTACTAAACAAGCCGGTGCTTCCAGCTGGAGTCGTTCCTCAAGATGCGTCTATACGAGAGCAACACGTGCCAAGACTCGTCCCTCTCTCTCATGTCCCAACTCGGGGCGGAGTCGTCGGCGTCGCTCGCCGCCATGCTGGACGCGGTGCAAGTCTGTGCCAACTGTCCTATAGACACTGTACCTAGTACTAAACAAGCCGGTGCTTCCAGCTGGAGTCGTTCCTCAAGATGCGTCTATACGAGAGCAACACGTGCCAAGACTCGTCCCTCTCTCTCATGTCCCAACTCGGGGCGGAGTCGTCGGCGTCGCTCGCCGCCATGCTGGACGCGGTGCAAGTCTGTGCCAACTGTCCTATAGACACTGTACCTAGTACTAAACAAGCCGGTGCTTCCAGCTGGAGTCGTTCCTCAAGATGCGTCTATACGAGAGCAACACGTGCCAAGACTCGTCCCTCTCTCTCATGTCCCAACTCGGGGCGGAGTCGTCGGCGTCGCTCGCCGCCATGCTGGACGCGGTGCAAGTCTGTGCCAACTGTCCTATAGACACTGTACCTAGTACTAAACAAGCCGGTGCTTCCAGCTGGAGTCGTTCCTCAAGATGCGTCTATACGAGAGCAACACGTGCCAAGACTCGTCCCTCTCTCTCATGTCCCAACTCGGGGCGGAGTCGTCGGCGTCGCTCGCCGCCATGCTGGACGCGGTGCAAGTCTGTGCCAACTGTCCTATAGACACTGTACCTAGTACTAAACAAGCCGGTGCTTCCAGCTGGAGTCGTTCCTCAAGATGCGTCTATACGAGAGCAACACGTGCCAAGACTCGTCCCTCTCTCTCATGTCCCAACTCGGGGCGGAGTCGTCGGCGTCGCTCGCCGCCATGCTGGACGCGGTGCAAGTCTGTGCCAACTGTCCTATAGACACTGTACCTAGTACTAAACAAGCCGGTGCTTCCAGCTGGAGTCGTTCCTCAAGATGCGTCTATACGAGAGCAACACGTGCCAAGACTCGTCCCTCTCTCTCATGTCCCAACTCGGGGCGGAGTCGTCGGCGTCGCTCGCCGCCATGCTGGACGCGGTGCAAGTCTGTGCCAACTCGCTCACGCAGCCCGAGATACAGCACTTGCATAATGTGAAACACTCGCCGAGGTAAGTGACAGGGATGGTATGTATAAGTTAAAGAATGCGATTAGAAAGTCATTTAGGCAAAAATGAGTTCTTCCTTATTTTTTTTGCTGTGACAAAACTATCATGTTATAGAAATATTTAAATAAAATCTGTAACCGTTTTTACTGTTGTTACCACACATAATTTGAATAAACATTTTCCACATTTGGTGTATGTCGAACCACATATTTTTGTCAACTTCAAATCATTGTTAAATTTAACCAAATTCGTTGAGGATTAGTTTAAACTTGCGTGTCTTAATGCACACTAATTTCAAGTGCAGTTAAGTTTGTCAGACTAAAATTATTCTCTCTGTCTTCTTCTGAGTAAGTAAGTGATAAAAAATGTTTAGTTTAGTTTAGCGAGTCTTTCTTAGAATCGGCGCCAATACCTTACTTCTAATAATAGTATTTATTTCAATAGATACGTAGACGTGCTAACCGCTCAGCTCAAACAGAAGCTAACTCTCTGCGACAAGCTGTCTCTTCTCTCCGGCCGGGCGTCGGAACAGAGAACTAACGCCATCACCCGGGCCGAGGAACTACGCCCGTTGCTGACCAGACTTATAGCCAGGACTAAGGAGATGCAGGCTGATGTAAGTATTAATAATGGTAGCTCAATAGAGCGGTAATAGGGCGTAACGATTTCAATGATTTAGCTTTTTAAATCTTGAGTTTGGTTCATGAATGAAATATTGAAAGCTTCTGAAGTGCGGCGGTAAACCGGACTGTTCAGAGGAAGGTAGGTACATACCGGATTCATTTCGCGGGTCGGGCCAATTTAGTCGAAACGTATTTTCTACATTGACTCGTGACTTGATGTAACTGGGTTCTCCCCAGGGTTCTCCCCTAGTCCATTGTATAATACCTATACTACAAGCTTTGCTTATTTGTGCTTTTATATTAAACACACCAATGTATATCAAGCAGACAAAACTTATTCGCATATTTTGATGTAACGATTTAATTTATTTTCTTTACAGATCGAAAATGACATTTCCAAGAAATACAAAGGCAGACCTGTTAACATTATAGGAGGAGTGAAGTTCTTGTAAATACGTACATATTTGATTTTATATAAAAGCATATTTTTGAAAATGTTGTAATATCTGTTGACTGTATAGTAATTATACTTTTCGTTTACGAATTTGAGTTTTTATTCATTTCTTTATTTGCGCTTCAACCTTTCGTAATTAATCTTTAGGTATGTAAATATAATATGGTTAGGTATAAATCACTAAAACAATCTTTATACATAGGCTTATTTATTATTCATAAAACATGTTTTCATTTTCCCCACCACATATAAGGGTAGCCATAGCCGCCATAGCCGCCATAGCCGTAGCCATAGAATGGGTATGCGTAGGGGTGAGACCAGTAGTGGGGGTAGAACCACGAAGCACAGGGTACGCCGCACAGAAGCAGGGTTACCACGCAAATCCACAGCAATTTATTTATTAAGGACGCCATCTAAAAAAATTCCATTTAGTTCTCTAACGCAAAATTTTTATGTAATATGTTGAAGGAAAATTTACTATCATAAAATAAACTCAGAGTAGATAAATGGAAATGTGTGTTATGAAACATTCTTCAAGCGATGACTGATTAGGTCGACGTTGCAACGCGAGCTGAGCGAGCGAAGCGAGCGTGTCATGGCAGCACCCGACGACGCCACATTTATAATATACTAGTGGACGCCCGCGACTCCGTTCGCGTGGAAGTCGGTTTCCCGTGGGAATGAGAAGTTTTCCCGCGGTAAAAAGTACCCTATGTCCTTTCCCATGTTCAGTTCTTTCTTCATACCAAATTTCATCAAAATCGGTTGTATGGTTTAGGCGTGAAAGCGTAACAGACAGACAGACAGACAGACAGACAGACAGAGTTACTTTCGCATTTATAATATTAGTATTTAAGTATTTATATTTATAATATTAGTAGGGAAGTAGGGAAGTAAGGATAAGGATTGTTCTGTTAGTAATCGTTCAACTATGTTAACAATGACTACGCATTATAGACATTTGATAAATTAGTTAATCATGTAGGCCAATTTATTTGTTTAAATATTTCAGAATCAGTATTTTATAAAAAACTTACGTATGATTTATTTTCTTGGTCACTGTTTTGAATGCCCAATAAACATTGTCAATGAAAACAGATATCAATCAATTTAATCATGGCAAACCATGTATGATTATTTTCTAATTGAAATTTTTCTCTTTGATTAATTGATAAATTTTGTCAATGTTACACTGCAATCTAATCATGCTGCAAATAATTAACAGATTTGGCATTGGGATTCACTTATCGGCGAGGGGCAGGGACTTTCCTGGACAACCCGAATACCTACGATGCCTTGATTATTGACCATATGTTAGAAGTAAGTTGTTTATGGTTGAGGAGACTCGTTGAAAGAGTTTAGTAAATCTGAGTGACCGAAACGCTCTTACACATACACATACCACCCTGTGCCTTAAAGTACTTAAATTATTCTGTCAATTCTGTTTATTAGGTACAACGTACAACGCAAATAAAGATAACGTACGAGGAGAGGCGATTTTTTTGGCGAATTGCAATTAATTATTTTAAAATATCTTAACGAGTGATACCTACGCATGATAATGTAAAACTATAAGATTACAGATTCCTCAACCAAGTTAGAGGCATAAAGATCAACAAGGGGCACAATGATGTTGGTTTGTTTTTGTTTGTTTTTAAACTATAACTTCAGCTTTATAATATTAGTATAGATACTTGTATAACGATAATTTTGAAGCTAAGCCCAAGGTCGAAAAGAACTAGCAAGAAAATCCAACTGCTGCCTTTTTACAAACGAAACTCAAAAGCATTGTATTGGCAATAATATGGTATAAGTCTCAGCACCCGATGACCGTACTGCAGAGCCAATACATCTATTTCATATCGAACATTTGCCGATTTATTTCTGAGTTATGCTTCAAGCATATCCATATTTACGTCGATATCATGTTTTTATAACCAAGCTACTTATTCTCTTTTTTTATTAGAAATTGATTGATAACTTTAAAATTGACTGATATTTTTAGCACATCCCTACGAAAATATGATGTTGTTTACATTTTTAAAATACATATTTTATCAGTAATTATTACCCTTACAGTAAGCCATCAGTTATAAAATTTAAAATCAGTGTGTTTTAATATCATTTTATTGCTTATTATTTGTTTGTAGGGTCAAAATAGACGACTTTTTTTTTGTTTGTTTTCGTAGACGGCCTTTCAAAGTTACCTCGTTATGTCAAACACAATGTGTCAGGAACGCATTCTCTCGGTGGCCGGACAATAAGGCGGTCCATCTTCAAACCCAGTGACATTTAGGTATCGCTAGCTAGGAATTGAGTGTATTGAGTTAGACCAAATGCGGTCTTTGGGAAGTTAATGTTCGTAGTTTAAAACATCATTTTCTTATACCTAGTCAAAGGAAAGAAAAGTTACATGAAAATAGATCAGATTTTATGATAAAATAGCTCCTGGGGAGGGAGCATCCTGGCCAATTTAATCTTTAGCATTAACCAAACAACCCTTAAGTTGTTACGCTTAAAACCAAGAACGGTATTGTGAAAATACCGATTATAATAAAGACACTTCTGGTTTAGACCAACGGAAATGAAGAATCACAGGAATCTAAAATGTACACAAAAGAGAGAGGAGTTGAGTACCTACAATGGCATTTTCAGGAAGATTTTACAGTTTCGTCTTAAACTAAACATCAGTGCTTCTACCATCTGATTTATCCCTTCTACAGTTAAATTTATTAGTCTGCACTTCCCTGCATTTAAAAGTAGAGCAAGAGGATATGCCGGTCGGCTTGCCCCGATACCGGGGATATGAACCAATTTTTCCTAACCGCCCCAGTAACGGGGCAAGGCGACCGGGCTGGATGGGATGGCCTTCGGTAGACATTTGAGGTTAAGTTACTCTTACACAACTTACATTTCAAAGAACTATAAAGATAAACTCTGCTATTCTCATCGCATCAGTGAAACTCTTGTTATTATGTACCTACAAATTTGAATTTATTTAAAAAAATATACCTACTTTTGAAATGCTTTATTAATAGGTAAATGTTGACTCATTATTATTATTTTCTTTAACGACTTATTATTTTTCTATTAATTTATTTATTCACGCTAATCATATTTAGAATGGTTTATAGGACGTAAGTAATAAAACAAATATTTATACATAAAACTTTATTCTACTTAAAAACATGGTTTCATTATCCCCACCAATAATAAGGGTAGTAGCCATAGTATGGATAGTAGTAGGGATAAGACCAATAGTAGGGGTAAAACCACGAAGCACAGGGCACGCTGCATAGGAGCAGGATAGCGACGCAAATCCACAAAAATGTATTTATCAAGGTCACCATCTAAAACAAAACAATCTTAACTATTTTCGAACGCAAAATTAATAGGAACATATACATTCTTCACAATATTCCACAAACGACTACCCATTATAGGCATTTAATTAATAAATAATCGTTCACGCCAATTTAAGCGATTCGATATTTCAGAATTTGTAGATATTTAATACAAAACTTACCTATGATTTCTTTTGGAGTTTCACTTACTTTAATGCCGCATAAACATTGAATACGAAAAAAGATATCTCATTCAATTTAGTTGTGGTATAAAATTAATGATTATTTTCTAATTGAAATGAAATTTAGAACAAAAAAAGGATTGTGTCAGAATGCAGGCTTGACGAACTCCACAAAACTTACCTTCATTTTAAAGATCAGCAGTTGGCTTATGCTCGCTACGCTCGCTCGACTAGCGTATTAGTGAGGTTTACTTTATTATGGGTGACAACCCTACAATTTCAACCAAAATTGAACTTTTGTTAAAGATATAGGTAGTTTAAAAATTTCCCAATTTTAGTATTTGTCTGCGATAATCACACCAAAACTAAAATCTCATTTTTGCAACAAGATGTTACTGTAACCAGTCCAAATCATTTCAAAACAATCTACATACTAAGCGTCTAACTTAATTCCTCATATTTAAGTTTGGTAAGCATAGGCTTATGTTATTAAAAATTAATTCGTCATAGTTTTTTCATGTATTTTCCTGGCCGTCTGCCCTGTGCTCTACCAAATTCCACCTATCTACCTAATTCCAAGATTTAGTTTTCTTTGTAAGTATTTACAAGGACCATTCTTATCTGTAGGCTAATATGTATCTAAGTTACGGCCCTACTCACCCTTTTAGATATTAGTTAAATCATGCATTAATATGTTTAAATCATTAGTAGGTAGGTACCTACATGAAGGAACACAATGCATATAAATCACTTTCACAATAGGACAAATTCTATTTGACAAAAACTTTAAGTTTTAGAAATCCCATGATGACGTTTACTAATCTACATGAAAGCCCTGCCCCGGTTGTTTGAGATAAAAACTGCCAAGAAAAGCTTTATTTCTTTAATAACTTTCTATGGTATGTTTTGACACTGTGTCAAACATTTTGATTTACTATTTTTTTCAATTTGCATGCCTACCCCCAAAAAACATATGGATAATATGTAAAAGGGTAATAAAATGGATAGTAATAATTAGGAAGCGATTCAGGCTTCGCTTTAGGGTCATAAGTGGGGACAGAAACAGTAATATTCATTAGTTGATAGGTATAGGGGTAATAGAAAAATGGATAAGGATAATAATAGAAATAGGGATAATCTGTAGCAGCAGCTGTTCTTGGTGCGGTGTCATTTGCTGCTTTCACGCTGTGTGTGAGCAGTATTGTAACTAAAATACAATTAATCACCGAAGCAAGGAGGCATCTGTAAAATAAGAGTTTATCTATACTTACCTACTTATAATTAATGTGTAGAGAGGTCAATTCTGTACATGAAATATATTTCCAAAATAACTATCAGGGGGTGATTAGGGATCGATATTGATGCCAAAAATGCAATCAGTAAAATTTTGTCTGTCTGTATAACCGTTATAGAAACAAAAACTACTCGTCGGATTTTAACGAAATTGGAAATAGCGTGAATACTAAATCCTACTAATATTATTTCTAAACGTAAAAGTTTGTAAAAATGTATGGATGTATTGATGAATGGATGTTTGTTACTCTTTCACGTAAAAACTTCTAGACGGATTTGGATGAAACTTTACGGTAATATAGAGTGAATAACAATATGGGTACTTTTTACCGCGGGAAAACTTCTCATTCCCACGGGAAACCGACGGAAGCGGCCACTAGTTAAAGAATATAATTAACAAGGGTTTTTAATTTTGTAACTAGCTGTAGGTTTCACCCGCGGCTAAATTTCTTTTTCCGTGTGAATGAGGTACTTTCCCGCGACAAAACATAATTATTTCGGGCTATATTTTAAGCATAGTTATTATACCAAGTTTTACCCATATCCGTTTAGTGGTTTTTGCATAAAAGAGGAACAAAAACACATTCATACAAACTTTCGCACTCCCAATAATAAGTAGGTAAAAGTTATTTTAAATAAACTTACATTTTATTGCGACTGAATGTCTGCATGTTAGCAGAACGAAAAGTCATTCCGAAATGCATGCAGATAGTAAATCTGCGTGATAAACTCATCTGTATGCATTTAATTGACAGTTCATTTTTAATTAGAACAATTTTCTACGCCTGATCGAAGACGATTCAATTTAAAAACTAATACGGGAATAGTACCTACACAACCAGTACAAAAAGATGCAGTAGGTACCGAACCAAAAACCTATTATGCAATGCAACTTAATTCTGAATACCCTTTTTTAACTCTTTACAAGCTTAGTCAAAAATTAGGTCTGAGCATCGCTTTATCTACGACTATTACTGGTGACATAGTTTAGTTTATCTCATTGCATATTGTCTTAATTACTTAATTGTTGTAACTGACTTATTGTGATGATTAAAGCAGATGATCCTACCTACTTACTTATGTTTATTAGTTATTGTTATTGACCTCTGTGTCACAGCGTGAGCATAACGGAATGCTAAGCGGAAGGTCCCGGGTTCGATTAGCGGCGCTGTTGGTCTATTCGAAAAAAAAAAAATTCGGAATTGGCTCATGCCTGGGTGTAACTAGCTTCTCCCCTAGTCCATTCTGTGGTACCTATAGCAAAAGTATTTTCTGTGCTTAAATAGGCAACAATAGGACCGCAAAGTTGGGGAGATCGTCTAGAGATTTAATTATTATTAGGTTCTACGAGTAAATTAAAGCCCAGATTTAATATTACAGAATCTTAATCGCAACGAACTCGTTAGTAGTAGGTAGATGTGCATATGTAATTTGATTCACATTAAAATAACTCTTTACTCATTACCCATGAGGTTCTGACTTTCGTAGGTCAATGATTCGTTTATTGTATAAAATTAAATATTTCATTACTTATATAATATGTTATTTTTTGTAATGAGGCAACAAGCCACATCGGCTATTTGGCGCCAAGATTTTAACTAAGGAGCAAGTTATCTCTAAAGTAAAGTGTTATCAGTAACTGCGACATAGATTATTTTCAATTGGTGTACAAATCAATACAAAACGTAGTGTATATTTTGATACGATACAAACCGCATGAGTATTGAATTAAGATAGTGAGTGATTGGTTGGCGTATGTGTGATAAAACGTGTAATTATGGAGGACTTAGCATCTTTGGATAATGACGAAGACTTGATACTGTAAGTTGTAAATCCGTTATCCATTAAATTTGATATGACGCGTGCAGAAAAGCCTATTAAATAAAAATGACTCAACATGTATTTCAAAGCAAGTTAAAAAAAAGTTATAACATAATACTTAAGTACCTACTAGCTTTCCTTCCTGTGTTTTTACCCGTATCTAAATGACTTTACCCGATAGAGAAACTTTCCTGCAGTAAAAAGTACCCCATGTTTTATTTCAGATTATAGTTTATCTGTTTACTAAGTTTCATCTGAATCAGTTTACTTAGTAGTTTTTGCGTTAAAAAATAACACATACACACAGTCAATTAAAATTGTATTAAAATTATTCTGATCCATTACAATAAGGGTGGTTAGAAATATTGATGTATTTGCTAAAACTGTTATAATAAATACACACTGAAATAAATTTAAAAATAAAATGTTAAATGACTTCAGTCACTTCACGTCGGGCTATGTAATTATTCAAAATATTATTAACTAGCTGGTGCCCGCGAACTTCGTTTCGCCAACTTAGAAGAAGAAAATAAGTCTATTCAAGTAATTGCGGCACCTTACACACTAAAATACAATAGGTACTTACCACAGAGCTGTCAAGTGCGGCGTAGTCGTTATTTAAATATATTGAGTGAACTTTTCTTCTAATTGCACATTTGTCTAGATCATTTAATTTATCTACTGTGGATCAGAGATGCGATTTATTTGAAATACTTCTATTTAAAATGCAAATACAAAATGCAAATTACCTATTTTGTATTTTGCATTTAAATACCTTTTAGTGTAAAACATTTTGTATTTTATTTGAAATACCTTTCGAGATGTATTTTGTATTTTAATATTCATTTCGAAATGCAAAATACTTTGTGATTTAGTTTAGCCAACATTACCAGTCAAACCAAATGAAATGAAAGAATGACGCTTGTAGGTATGCCGAATTTGACCGATAGAGGCGCCTGCCATGCGTTGAAATAATCCATACTTATAATAAATATGTAACTGTATAAAAATAAATGGCCACACAATTCACAAAATGGAGCTATGGCTATCTTTTCGTTAGTCTTGTTACTCTTCGTTAACTCGATTATTTGTCAAGTATTTTATAAATAAATATGACCAAAATGTCATGCATAAAGTGCCATTTGGCTCGCCATTGTATCTCTATTCTATTTCTCATGATAAATACCTAAAATAAATAAAAATATCATTCGATTTGGTCAAAAGGTATTTTATTTTGAAAAAGTATTTTGAAAATACCTATTTTGCATTTAGCATTTGAAATACAAAACAAAAAACTATTTGGTATTTTGCATTTGAAATAGTTAATCTGAAAAGTATTTTGCATTTTGTATTTAAATGCTTTTTTAAAACCATTTTGTACATCTCTGTTGTGGATAGTCGAGCTCTTTTTTTCTCGGGTGATTTTAATGTTTTAGTATCCCTTTGTTCTTTAATAATTTAATAAACAGTATTTTTGGACACACCGCATGCACTTGCTGTTTTTATGACTATACTCTCCACAGTTGCATTTAAATCACACAATTTAAAGTTCTTATAAACATTGTAAAATACGTCTCTCTCCGCTATGGATTATTGATCCACTTTTATTCTTTCGAATTGGTGAAGTATTACTTTTAATAAAACATGCGTTTAATTGTTGTAAATTTATTTTTGAGATGAGAGTTTATAAAACCAGACGTCAGAAACAGTCACTGTCAAGTCATCCTTACAAAAAGTATTTATTTAACAAAAAATGTTTGTGTGTCATTATTTATCTTAGAAAATTATAGAATTTATATTATTATTAGATAAGATAAGATATTAGATAGATTAATATTATAATTATGTTGGTACTTTTTCAAATCTCGGTTTCAGTGTAGTTTGCACATCATACTACCACGCACCCCTATGAAATTCACGTGCAAACGTATTTCAAGTTTTTGCCAACCCCCCCCCTTTTAGGGGTTGTTTTTTTACCCTATAACCTGGTCCATAATTATCTCTACATAATAGTAAAAGTTTCATCAAAATCCGTCCAGCCGTTTTCGCGTGATGCTCAGCCAAATAAACAGATAAACAGAAAAACAGATAAACAGACAAAAATTCTAAAAACTATTGGAACGTGTTCTGTTATAAATTTTAAGTATCCCCAATAATTTTTTTTTCGAATATCTTTTATGTACAGACTTTCCATCCTCTTCAGCTTTATTTTATGTATAGATATGGAACAACCCACGGAACAGAGAAGTAGATGGAAATGCTATACGACAAACTTACTAGCGGAACCGCTGTCGCCAAAACTCACACATGGAACTGAAAATAAACATAGTCACTACGGGTCCCTATAATGTACGACACAGTATTGCACGACATGATAATGCACGACACGTATTGCACGGCCAGTAATCCGCGACCAAGGCGTGTCGCCAATTATGGGTCGTACAATACGTGTTGCGCAATATCGGTACGGATTGATATTGCACGGCCCAGGAAATCCCGACATGATAATGTACGACCCGTATTTGGAGACACAAGAATTGACACGGTTTATCGTGTTGAGAATTATCATGTTGTGTTTTATCATGTCGTACATTCCGGAGCGTGAGTCGTTGAGTACAGGGTGGAATGCACGGCATGATAATTGGTGTACAGTCGCCTGCTATTGGCTGATAAACCTTCTTCTCATTGGTCGGTGATACATAGACTTTTTTTTTATGTCAATTTCATGCTTCGTTTGAACGAAATCATCCTAAAAAAAATGGCTACGTTAAGAAGTTACGCTCCAGCACGTTTGGCTGATGCCTTAACGACCGGCAAATTTACACAATTCCTTAATTATAAATTGTTTGTAATAAATAAATAAAATCTATCGTGGATAACCCTTAACGAAACATGCTTTTTTAGAGTCTTAAATATCTACGCAATGGAGATAACATTAGTAAAGTTGCGCAAAGGTCAAGAATATATTTTTTCAGGAGGACAGGGCACTAAAGTTTCTAAAGATAAGACAAAATGATTTTATTTGAAATAAAATGTGTATTTGAATTTCTATACTCTGAATGAGAAGTTTCTTATCGTTTATCCCCAAAAAATGTTTAAGTATAAAAATCTAGGTTGCCTCTAGTTGAAATCTCGAGCATATTTATGTCAGGAGGAACGACACAAAAATACTTTTAAATTGAATTAAAAAATGTTTTTATAAATGTGCCATTTATAACTGATATAAGTACTTATATTTTTTTTATTTATTTATTTATTTAATTAAGTATTTTTATCTATACCTACAGAATTATATATGTTACGGCTAATACCCGAAGTGCGGCTACACCTAGTTTTAGCCGGTTAGAAACATCAATAGGTTAGGTTAGTTAGGTTACTTTTTTGATACCACCCAGAAAAAGTCCCGCTACGCGGGACTCCGTCGACTCAAGATTCAAGCCAGTTTTTATATACATAGGTATATTTTTTTTTATACAGTTTTCCATATTAAAAACACTTCTAACCGGCTAAAACTAGGTGTAGCCGCACTTCGGGTATTAGCCGTAACATATACATAAAAGCACAAACTAATTACAAAATAAAACGTAAATACTGAGGTTCATCATTTTTTCTTTCTAAATCTACATTACCTACTCACATAATAACTAAGGTTCTGTTCTAGATATTCCTACTATAGTTAAAACTTTGGTATCTGGCTTCTCTTACTTTCATATTAACAACTATTTCTCATAGTTTATTGAGATTCAACATATATAGATAAAGGTGACCAGAGTAATACAAATAACACGGCGTCAAAGGTTAGTAGATTATTGAGATTAGCCGTTAGTAAGACTTGTACCGATTCTACATTAAAACTCTCGCAATTAAACAGTAAATATTGCTATAACTTAATTCGCAGTAGTATAGTAGTATAGATAGAGATGGGTAGTCATTTGCGTGCATTATGATACGGCGCGGCGGCGGCGCAAGCAAGCTTAGACTAGTTATCAGCGCATTTATTCTAATTTTACAGTGATATAGAGTGACTTAAGTGAGGCCAATACACCCCTCTTTAAATGACACTAAGTATAAGAAAGTGACGGCAATATTCTTAATTTGGTTTAGAGAGTGGGTTAAAATTTTGAAATCGGTCGCCTGAATAAGGGGTTTTGGTGTGTGGGCCCTCCCAGAAGGGGTCTGAACCTCCCCTGACCATTTTCATTTTGCCGGAAAAACTTGGTTTCCTTAGAAGAAAAAAAATGATTTCCCATTCATAACGAGAACCCATTTCCCTTAATATGGCGAACTGTAACAAAAATATATAGACCTATATATACAAAAACTGGCTTCAATTATGTGTCGACGGAGTCCCGCGTCTGGGCGGTTTAAAAAAAGTAACCTAACTAACCTAACCCATTGATGTCGGATTGTGCCAACTCGGAATAAGACATTGCTTCCTAAGAATTGTCAATATCATTCATCAAGATGGCGGTTGCGTTCTGATTCACGTTTTTCACATAAAACCGTTCGGTTACTTAGGCATAATTGTGAGAGTATTAAAGAATTTTTGGAAATTGTTTAAAAATATTTAGACGTAACTCCGGCAGCCAAAATTACTTCTAGGGGATTAAGACTAACTCCCTTAATCCCCCTACACCACCAATACCCTCAAATTCGGGCGACCGATTTCAAAATCCAACCCACTCTGCAAAACTAGCAAATCATAATATTACCTACACATATTTTATTATTATACCGACATACCTATTACAATTTTATGCTAATATATATTTTTGTAATATTCGCATATCAAATATAGTGTTGACAATTCTTTTGTTTTTGTATCAATAAAATTATAACAATATTTAAAAAGATTATCAAAGCCACAACAGTAAAAAAAGAGAATGTAAACGAGGCATAAGATTTATTAAGAATTACTAAACTCTCGCTTGTCTATGGTGGTACATCAATTATCAGGTCGAGCAATACGTGTCGTACATTATTTGTACGACCTGTATTTCCCGGCACAATAAAGTTCAACCCGTATTGTACGACCCTGTAATTGGTGGCATGTGTCACCAATTATCAGGTCGAGCAATACGTGCCGTACATTACTGACACGGCCCTATAATTCGCGACACAGTATTGCACGGCACAGTATTGTACGACCCTGTAATTGGTGACACATGACATCAATTATCAGGCTGTGCAAAACTGTGTCGTGTTTTATCATGTCGTGCTTTATCGTGTCGTACAATACGGTTTCCCGTCACTACATGTAAACAATTGTTTTTATTGGTATATGCGACCAAGTGCCAGAATGACTTTATTTCTAAATGCTGCCAAGCAAAAACACACCTTGTCAGTGAAAACTAGAGTTTACTTAACTGAAACCCATAATGTATTTACGACCTTCAGCAACTTACTTCACGTTCGCGTTGACATACAAAAAATTCTGTGAGAGTCAGAATGGCGGGTGTACCTTAACAGATTTGAACGAGTCATATGTCAAACTTAGTACCTATAATGTACTATTTGGTACCCATCAAAGAAATTGGTGTACCTCCTTAAGAGCAGAGATATAACCAAATGCGAGTTCACCCGCCACATTGACTGTCAGAATGGCGGGTGTACTGGAGAACTGGAGTTCTCGGTTATAGACATGTTGGTGAGTTATTTAAAGCATTCCAAATTTCTGTACCTTTGGTGTACCTAACATAAAAAAGCATCAAAGAGCAATATTGCTCGATTCCAAAGGAATCCAAGATTTTGGTATTAGAGACTTTGTAGCGACATACATCGCGCTTATCGTCGCCAACATTCTTCCCGGCGGTACGCATTTACACATATGACGCCTAAATACAGGGCCTCAAGTCTGGTATTTTAAGTAAGGGGACTTTTTTATTATCTATAATGAAGTGCTTGTCGATGAAATATAAGCGAATATCCTTAAAATTTGGATTTTTTAATAGTTTGGTTTTTTAAATAAACTTTGATTTAAAATTTTAATAAGAGAGGTGAGTGCTTACAAAGTGACAAAAATAGCTACACAGCTGCTTATTAAATTTGTCTTAGAAGATCTGTGAGCGTTGTAGTATTTTAACAATACTATTGTACACGAAGATGTCTCTTAAATATTATTACTGAACGGTCTACAAATTACAAGTTCAAAAGATTATTTGAAGGACCATAGCACTTAAACACACGGGAGCGAAAGAGTGTCGCCAGCGTTGCCAGATAGGGGTTTTTTTGCCATTTTATTGAAAAATTATGACCCTGGCGAGATTTTGGCGAAATCAATAACTTGGCGAAAAAATTGCCGGAAATAAATTGTGTACACCAAAGGTATACTTTAAATAACTCACCAACATGTCTATAACCGAGAACTGGAGATACACCCGCCATTCTTACAGTCAATGTGGCGGGTGAACTCGCATTTGGTTATATCTCTGCTTTTAAGGAGGTTCACCAATTTCTTTAATTGGTACCAAATAGTACATCTTAGGTACCTACTAAAGTTTTACATATGACTCGCTCGAATCTGTTAAGGTACACCCGCCATTCTGACTCACACAAAATTCAACTTTTTTAACAATAGGTGGCGTTCCTACATTTAACAATGTAAGTTGAACTTTATTTCTTGGCAAATAAAGTTCATGTTTACAATTGTTATGTTTTATGTTACATTAGAATTAGATCAAATATGAATTGAACTTTACTGCTTTAAAAATAAAGTCGATATTAGATTAAGAAAACGCAATAAGATCACAGCAAAACACAACCGAACACGACAATAAGACAGCTACGACTGAGGTATAGGTTTGCGAGCCTCCGCTTACTAGTGGCGCGCGTGCCCCGCCTACTTCACACTTCCATCTACTTCTCTGTTCCGTGGAACAACCCAATAAATAATTTGCTACATCGCAATTGCTAGTATAGAAAATTAAATCCTTATATGTCATGTCAATTGAACATATGACACTGTCAATTTTGACATTGACGCAGTAGTTATTTGACAACGTAAACAAAAACAAGTTTGAATTGATTTGTAATTAAATTAAATTTGAATCAATTTACATTAATTCTGTTGTCAATGTGTGCTTCGTTTCGCTTCTACTCTTTCTAAAGTACGTAGAGGTTTGCAAATTTTTATTATAATCCTTGAATTATTAGATAACCTTAAAGCATACTCGACAAACAATCCTATTAAATCCTTTTACAATTTTATATCTTACTTAGGTTTTGAGTGAGAAGGTCCTGTGACTTTTAATTTAATTCGTTTATTGCGTTTCGAGTTGCTTTTAACATTTCTTTGATCGATATGAACCAGGAAAGTGAAATGTAAACATTTAATACTCTTTAAACTTTTTTTTAGTTACGAAAGTACACCTGGCCAACGATATAAGTTAGATGACGGATTGATATCTGTGGATCTATCTAGTGAAGTATTAGTGGATTCCGTCACAGACATGGCTGAGAGTAATGTGTCTCCTGAATTGTTAATGTAAGTTTCTGTTTTATCTTTCTAATAATTTATACTACATAGACAAAACAGCTGGACATAAGCTTATGTGTTTTATTATGCAATTGGTAGGTATTATTATTAGATTATGTAATTATACCATCCAAGCACAATTAATGACTTGTATTCAGTTAATTCATAATATTACAGATCTGTGCAAGAAAATGAAGTTGCAGAAGAAGAAACAACTCGGCTGACTCTTGCATATGAAAAACTAACTGAAATCCCTCGCACAATTGCTGAGCGATTTGCAGATCATTTAGTATATTTGGATATTAGCCACAATCAAATTACGTAAGCTCAAGTTACATCAATTTATTGAGTATCTTTCAGTTGCATTTTAATAGCTATAATTTAATGAATATTTATTGTTTTCAGGAACTTATCACCACTGTTACACTTTAAACATTTGACTTCGCTAATAGCTGATAATAACCCAATAACAGAGGGCTGTGTTTTGCCATATTTGCCTAAATTGGAGCTTCTTTGGTATGTAGGTTTTGTAGGTTTAAGAAGTATAAACTTTATAAAAATACTTTACCCTACTAATATTATTAATGTGAAAGTTTGTAAGTATGTATGGATAGATGTTTGTTACTCTTTCACATAAAAACTACTGGACGGATTTTGATGAAACTTTACAGTAATATAGGTTATATATCAGAAAAACACATAGGGTACTTTTTACCGTGGGAAAACTTCTCATTCCCACGGGAAACCGACTTTCAAGCGTTTCAAGTGATTCTTTAACAAACATCCACACATTTACTTTTTTAATAGAGAATAATATGTGTGTAAAGAACTACGGGCACGAACAACAAGTAAGGAAAACACTGCGCACTATCACTTTCAAAGGCTGCTCTTAACAAGTTTTTCTTTTCTCCCTCTGCCTTATAAAACCCAAAAACAAACATCCTAAAATAAATCTACTACATCCAGGTTGAACCACTGCAACATAAGCTCCATCTACCCCTGGGTGAGCAGGTTAAAAGACTCGTGCCCTAATCTGCAGTACTTGTGCTTAATGGGGAACCCTGCCGCGCCCAGCTTCCTCAATGGAGGTACTTTTTATGAGTACCTACAATATAGGTAAGCTACTTTAATATACCTATGAATATTATGAACAATTTTCATAGATTAATTAAAGGGTAGAACTTTTTATTTTTAATTTTTTCTCTTAACAGACACTTTTCGGTTGAAAGATCAATTTTACGTCAGTTTTTGATTTTTATTTCATTCTGTTATTTTTTTAAAGTAGAATCTTAGATTACCATCTTTAATCTTGAAACTTTCGTAACTGACACGGACAAAACATGGCGTTTGTAGCTACATTTAAAACACTGAACCTGCTGATCCTGGTAGTTAGTTAGAGTTAGTCTTCTCTAACATTTCCTACACATTTACAGATTGTACGTAATCTCTCAATTTCCGTCTCTCTCGCACCTGGACGATCGGAAAGTGACAGAAGACCAGCGCGCAGAAGCCCTTCGTTTATACAAACGACCACTCCTCGATGGATTCCACTCCGGCTCGGGACTGGCTCAAGTGTTGAAGACTTCAGTCACTTGGAGCGGGGTTCAGGGCATGATCACTTCGATGTGGAAAGATAGAAGAGATATCGGCAATAGGAACCTGCTGATATGAGGTTGGTTGTACTTTTTTGTTGAAGTAGAATTGAACCTTATACCGTTTGTGAGTCTGTTTAAAATTGATTGATGGGTGTATTAGAAAATTTAAGTTTTAGGTTGTTTAAACAAATGATAAAGATATCCGCATTGACGTGTTTAAATAAGTTTAGAATAAATAACTTAAATAGGAAACCATATATTAGTTTAGAATAAATAAACGTAGGTATCAATGTATTAGCATAACCTACATTATTATTTATTAGAAACAATATTTTAACGAGTATTTATTTTAAGTAATGACGATAAATGACATAAGTTATAAATGTTGTATTAAGTTTATTTAAATTATACTCATGTTGTTAAGATTATTGACGTTATATTATGACTGTTAGCGGGACCATTTTACAATAAACACATATTTTTAGAAACAATATTTTATTTACACTTTCTAACCAAGAATCATTTGTGTGGATGCCATTGTTTTTCATAAAAAAAACTGGTTATACGAGTATATACATCATGATACATTACGAAAAGTACCTACCGACTTTTTTACAAAATTTAAAAACAACGCATTCTCCTTTCTTAAATTCTTATCGGAATCCTTTAAAAATCATGTTATAGTGATTAGTCGTAAATATCCAGTTTATTTGTGCTTTTCCAAGCTGTAAGATCCACAAATGGTATATTTTCGTTTTTGATTCGTGGATTTGAATGAGTCTCAAGTTCGAATGCGTTCCTTTGTACGTAACGGACTTCTGTGTTGTCTATTATAAGACGGGCCATAGACGCCTTTTTCAGCTCTTTCAGTTGTTCTGTAAGAGAAAAAAAATAGTTTGAAATCTTTAAGTTTTTGTATTCTAATGTTATAAAGGTTTATTTTTAAATGGGGTGTGTCTGTTTGTGTTTTTATTAATTTAATACAAAAAGTCTTTAAAATACGTCTATTCATTACCTTGATAATGATTTCAATTTACAAAAATCCGAGTTTTGAATCATTATATTTTAATCTGATAAACGAATTTCTTTTTATTATTATGAGTGCATGTGTATAAAAATATCTATGCCATAAAAAACTGGTTTCTTACCCGGTGTAAAAGAGTGAGGCATCTCTCCATTATCATAGAAGAATCTGTCCCCAACCCGAGTCCTGTAAAACTGCTCCGCCACGATACACTGAAACGTGTAGCCTAGAATCGAACCGTGGACATCTTGCTCCATAGCGCCACCGACGAATAAATCTATGTCGTCTACACACTCGTAGAACTTAGATAGAGCATTGATTCGCTAAAAGAAATAGAAAGAAAAGAAAATATTTAAAATTTTAATACAGGAGGGACTACCGCCCCTTTTAAAAACTTACGTCTTGTGGGATCTCTCCGGACAAGTCTTGGAATGTTCTGGCACGTTTCAAACCACAGACTTCTCTGAAATAAAATAGTATTCTAGAGCTTAACGCTATTCATTTTAAGATTATATTTGAATCATAAAGCGTCGTATACTTGGAAAATATTTTTTGGTAAAATTTTGGAATAAGCTGTGAATTGATTGGATGATTAAAATCAAATCATAATTTATAGCAACTTATAACTTCTGTGTGTATAGGATGTTAAAATCAACTTTATTTTAAGTTGCTATTGAAGTTAGTCATCAATTCGGTTATTTTCAGAGCTGTTTCAAGTTACCTCAGGTCATTATAAGAAGCAATCCCATGATCTCTTCCCCTCTGTATATCCATGGCTGTCAAATCCAGTCCCCAATCGTTATACGATTTGAACAGCAAATTGCTGATCTCTCCAGAGAAATAAGGGTCAGATTCCCCTGAACCGTGCAGCAAGGCCCCTCGGACCATGTCGTCGAAAGATTCTGGTGATGCTTCAAGTAGACTTGGGTTGGCGTAGTGGTCGCTAAGCCTGGAATTGGCGGTAGTTAGATATTTTGTTAAAATGCCAAATACTCAGATTTGAAACCTTACTCTTTGGTAATAGGGTTTTATATTTAAAATGTAAATATAAAAGTTTTTGAGATGTCCTAAAATGAAATATCCTTTCTAGAGTATAAATATCTTAAAGACACTGAAAACCGTAATTAAGTCTGTTCAGAGTAGAAAAAAATACAAACAGACTTTGTGTTTCTTTAAAATTGCGTAACTAAAAATGATGTAATTGATACTAAAACCCAATCTTAAGCTAATGCAACAGATAATAGAAAAAAGCACAGCAGAAACACTCACCTATAAAGATGAGCATACTGATAGCTCGCCGGGCACAACATGAAAGTATCCGGCACGGCCGAGTGCATGAACCGGAACGCGGCCGCGCCGAAACTGTTGATGATCCCCGCGTTCACGTCCGGAGAGTAATCGTGCGAGTAGAGGGTGAGGGGCGAGATGCGGTGGTAGCGGTAGTAGGCCTCTCCTGGAGGAATTGAGATTAGCAAGGGGCTTTGAAGAAAATACTCCATGAAAATGAGAGGGTTTTGGAGGATAGACTCCTGGAGGCACATTTAGGTAAAGGGGCTTTGAAAGAGTTTTTGGGTAAGTTAAGGTAAAGGATAGGATCGAGTGTAATGAGTTAGGGGGGAGATGCGGTGGTAGCGGTAGTAGGCTTCTCCTGGAGGGATATGAAGATGAGAGGGTTTTGGAGGATAGACTCCTGGAGGCACATTTAGGTAAAGGGGTTTTGAAAGAGTTTTAGGGTAAGTTAAGGTGGATAGCATCGAGTGTAAAGAGTTAGGGGGCAGATGCGGTGGGAAGTTCTCCTGAAGGGATATTTAGGTTAGGAAAGGGCTTTGAAAAAAATACTCGTGGAGTCACAGTACAGGTTTAATGGAGATATGCGGAGGGACATGAAGATTAGTCAGGGGCTTTGAAAGATTGTTGGTTGTTGGGTAAGTTTAGGTTAGAGTGTACAGGGTTAGGGGTGATATGCGGTGGTAGCAGTAGTAGACTTCTCCTGGAGGGATTGAGATTGGGGTAAGTTTAGATAAGGGATAAGTTTGAGGGGGTTTATAGCGTGTCTGCATATAATAAATCGAAGTAAGTTCATCCACTCTATTTTGTCGTGGACTGTATGGCAAGAAGCGACCGAACGGCGGTACTAATAAATATGTTTATGTAAATACCTTATAATACTGGGACTGGGTCTCAAACCTTGAGATTAACTCTTAAAAGGTATTGTTTTTTTGCTATTTCGTACGTACATTCTAGTTCGTCATAGATACTGTAGTACAAATAGAGGAAATTTTTAAGGACCTTACCAAAGTTCAAAGGCAGCCACTCTTGGTAAGTGATGTGTTGTATTTCAGCAATAACAATCCTCCTGGACTCCTGATAGAGTTTCTCATCAGTCCAGTGAGGGTTCAGTTTCGCCAGGATATCAGCTATGCGGTTATGTTCCCGCAGCAGCAATGTATGAAGCAAAGCCAATGTTGGCGTTTGGTTAGTCCTCCCATCTCCTAAAACACCGATTGCTAATCAGTCTTTCACAATATTCTCTTTCTGATATTGGTTTGCTTATTGTTTATAAGGTTAAACAACTATGGCTTCGATCATTCCTAGGATGGAAGACTTAGTTCTCCAGTTATTCGAAAAGCCAGAGGAGTCTGTAGCGTTTATTTTGGATACTATTACGCCGACAAATCCCGTCAGTGGGGTGACGACTTTCCTACATAAACCTTATCTGGTGACTCCAATGCAAAACTTTAATAGTCACACGATAAAAGATAAAAACTAGCTCATCATATCATACCTGTTAAATAACAAGCATCAGATGAATTTCTCGGATCACAAGAAGAGCTTTTGTCTTCCACTGTTGGCAGAAACGACTTCTTGCAATTGTTTTTCGTCTCTTCTCGTAATTTTCCGCCTTTCCAACTCCTTAATTGCGCAGCCAACTTACTGTTTACTCCGTAAATTGAAGAGCCATCTAAATAACTTGTAACTACGTTCATCTAAAACATTATTGTGAAGAATGTTAAATGTCAAATCCATTTGAATCAAGTAGGTACTTCTACAGAAGGTACTCACTTGTTCTGCAGGACCTAAAGTACAGTCATCCCGAGGAACAGTATAACCCCTGATAAAGTTAAGGCATTTGATACCATGGCATCTGTAAAACGGGTCATCTTCCGGAATGCATATCGGTATGCATTTGTCATGTAACATTGGAGCTGGCAGTACATCTTTACCTTCCCCAATGCAGCATTGAAAGCCTCCATCATCTATATTAGAAGAAATATCCTCAGTAAGGAGACTTCTTAATATAAGCCTATCACCTGTTTTAGACTGGTAATAGCACCAGAACTTACCAGAAGACTCCATGAGTTTATAAACCATGTCGTGAGCAACAAACTGCCCCCATTGCATATTGAGATAGTTGAGCACTTTGCTGAAGACTGGCTGGTCTACCAGCAAATTGGAAGAAATAAGTCTTGCGTTTGGCAATGGACCACCACTGACTGCAGTAGGCATTGAATAGATACCTGAAATATACAATGTTATTTCTCGTATTAGAGCTGTTGCGGGTATAAATAAATTACATTTTTGGGTATAAGGGACTATTAAGGGATATTGAAAATTGAAGATTCCTCGATAAAATTGATTGTATTCTATTCCATTAAAGCCCGTCACTGATATCTTAACACCCTGTATAATTTTACTTCTTTTCTGCAAACCTACATCTTTATTTAATTAACTTACCATCACCATATCGTGGGTTAGCAATCCTAGTAAAGGGTGCTCCAGCGCGACCCCACCCAGGGTGCTCCAGATTATTGCAAGTACCATCTATACTCCTGTATTTAGTCTTCTGGCAAGCAAGGGTCAAGGGCTTACAGTATTGTGCATCCTTTATCTTAATCACCTGACTTTCCAAAAACGCCATAAACGTGTTTGGAGTTATTTCAGTGCTGTATCAGTAGAAGTGAAATTTCACGTTTAAATGATTATCTTCAAGTTATCAAGAAATGGGGATTTAAGAAATAAAAGTAAAAATCCATCATTTAAATCCTACTAAGAATTAATTTGATGTCTTAAAACCACTTAAAGTCAACATTGACTAACTTTTGACTTATAAATTTCTTAGGAATAAATGTTATAGTTTGCCCTAACTATAGCCTAACTAACTATACTGAGTCAACATACTAAACAACGGTAGAAGTTAAGTCAACACACAAAAATTTAAAATGATTACCTTGAACAAACCTTCATCTGCAACAATTTGGTGGCCGTCAGCATCTCCTGAGATCTCTCTGATGCCTTCTTCAGCTCAGGCGATAGTTTCGTTTCAAAGAAGTGTCTCAACGTGGGGGTGTAGGCCTCTGTGTTAATTCCGCTTTGAACCAGTTCTTTACCTCTTTGTTTTGAGGTTTTGGCCAGTTCTCGCCCGCAAGAGAGGCACTCGGATAGAAGTTCGGGAGTTATCACTCCTTCTCCCGCTTTATACAGAAATTATTGTTTGGTAGGTATTAAATGAAGGGATCAAGTTAAGCGGTATCTTTAGCAAATTAATATAAATTACTAAAATTCAATAAAAAATTAAAACCTTCTCTGTAGACTTGCAAGATCATGTGTAATTTAGAACATTTAAGAAACGAGTCCTATTTTAAGCGAAAGCGGCCATAAGCTTATTCGGATTCAGCTGTTTATCAACTACATTTACATTATTTATGGTGTTTTTACGCAAACCTTGGAAACCAAATTTGACAATACTATACAATTTTATCGTAAAAATCTATCAAAATCCGTTGCATTGCGGGATTAGTAGGTACTAGCGACCCGCCCACACTTCTCAATGGTGTAATTTTGGCCGACTTTCTCACGAAACATTGATTTTTGGCTAACTTAAAAAAACTTTTTCCGACTGTTCTTTATTTAAATATTTAAATGAAAAAAATACCTAAAGGATGGTAAAAACCGCATTAAACTCCCTCAACAAGTTTAGGAAGAGTTAGCGGCCAAACATACAAACTGACAGAATTAGTGACTTGGATTTATACTATGTAATGATAATGAAATAGCGACTATTGGGATGAAATTACATGAAGATTCTATTTTATACTATTCAAAGATAAGACAGGCTTGTCGTTATTATTTAAAACATTAATTAAACATCATTAATAATAATTACCCATCGTGTATTTCCCGAGAGGATCCTTAACTTTAACACTGGTCATCGACGGACAAACGTCACTCACTACTTGAGACACAAACTCCCATGGATCGCACGAACCATTCACTGAACTTAACTCTAAAATTGATAACAACACTGCGCAAAACCAAGAAGTTCGTTTTTGGAACATTTTTTCTTTTTTTTTAACGTAGATAAAATAAAAAGAGTATGTGCACAAAAAGAGGTTCTAATGCAAATAACAAATAAATGATTTTGCTCACAATCGATTAATTACACAAAGGTATTGCATCTTTTGTGCAATGTGGAAGTATTTTATCTTGGTTTCTTAAATGTTTATCGTCATTAAAAGGATATGTTACTTAATACAATTGTAGTTGCCTAGGATTACATAATGTGTTATTAGAATTTGTTAATAGATTGCACAAAATTGGTTGCTTCTATTTTCACAGCTATTAAAAAAATATACCTAAAGTAGGCAATTGTATGATTTTGTTGTACCTACATAGCTTAAACTATAGAACCTACTTGAATTATCTAATTTATCATATCACTTACCTAAACTTAACATTCCCAAATACGTAATCTAAAGATTTTGAAAAAAAAATATGATGCTTATATTTTGTTTACCTAAGTTCTTTGTAAGTATATAATTTAAGATAAGAGGAGATTAAGCAAAGGGTGGATTTGATGTGATCACATAAAATGTTGTATAAAATTAAAAATACTTAAGTTTTTATTTAACAACAGCCACAGTTCTAAAGAAATTTAATACAAGTAAATAAGTAACACAACAACTAAACACCACATTATTTTATATTATAACTAGCTTTTGCCCGCGGCTTCGCACGCTTTAAATTCGGAGTAAAACCTCTTACCCTATACCCTAAGGTTTGTATTATACGTATAAACCTTCCTCTTGAATCACTCTGCGAGTATTAAAATCCGTTGCGTAGTTTTAAAGATTTAAGCATACATAGGGACAGACAGAGAAAGCGACTTTGTTTTATAGGTACCAATGTAGTGATAAGTAATAACAAAAACTTAAATAATATAAGAAAGTAGGTAGGTACCAAATTTAACAACCAAATTTAGAAGTGGGTCCTAAATATCGTACAATAATTTCAATTATTCGCAATATTTATGTCATGTAAAGTTACAAAAATCCCATTTTATCATACATAAAATGTCCGATGAAAACATAAAACTTGAGTATAACTTCTGAATTCGTATTAGCAGGCAAATAAGTAAGTAGAGCCAACTAAGCGAAAAAAAAAATTGTTACAACAAACATTGTGGTTTATTTTTCAAGTAATAACATTTTTAAAGCTAAACATTCTTAATAGTTTTCTTAGTTCCCATTTCATTTGCACAAGTTCTCCATTTTTATTAAAAAAAAATGATATGATAAAAATAAAATATGACAATATTTTAACAATAAATGGAAAGATAACCTATAATTTAAAAAGGTTATAAGCACACTAAAGGTTTTCCTTCCCTGTTATTTTTCCCATTAATTGTCCCTGAAAATAATTTAGTACAAATAGAAGGCACGAAATTGTAGATAAATAATAATTCCGTCGAACGTATTTTATTTTAACGTCCGGAACAATGTAATTAAGTTGATAAATGTTTCAGTGGTTTAGGTAATAGAGATAAAACTATTTGGTAGTTGGCAATAAAACTAGCGACCCGCCCACGCTTCGCAATGCTGTAATTTTGCCGACTTGATCACGAACCCTTGCATTTTTGCTAACTTAAAAAATCTTTTTCTAAACGTTATTATTTTACAAATTTAAATGAATATGGCGAAAAACCGCATTTAAATCCGTTACGTACCTAAGGAGGAGATATCGGCCAAACATACAAACAGACAGAATTAGCTATGTAATGATGATATAGGCAATTGTAAAAAAAGTTTACTAATGTAAAATAACAACTTTATTATACGACACCAAAAAAATATTGTATGACACGCAAACTGTTACAGTATTTAGCAAGTTTTGATACAAAAGAAATAGCTTTCTAATTAAAAAAACTTATTTTTTTTGATTAATTACAGTAATAAAAAGTTTTATCACTTAATCACTTTTGCCGAATGATCAATTAGTCGGCTATTCGGCCAGTCATGTCTAATCTTCACATTTCTCAGAAAGTTCATAAAAACCTTCTTCAAAAAATGTAAACATGTTTATATCGAAATAAATAATAACCATTATTAAATTAAGCTAATTTACAGTTTTTCCCCTTAACAAACTTTGGATGATTAGCAAATAAATAACACAGTACAAAATATCAGTACCATTTCAAACTGAAACCCAGTTTCCTGATTTTTACAAACGTTCGGAATATTATGTCCCAAAACTTGTTGCTTATGCCGAATGCTGAAAAAAAACAATTACGCATAAATATTTACAGTAGTTAATTAACTTAACGCCGGTTTCAAATTTAAAACCTTAAAGATGCGTCATAGGTGAGAGAAAGTTTAAGATCAAAAAGACAACTTCGAATTCTTTATTCGGAAAAGCAGTAATTCGTTTTCCAAAAATGTGCAATTCTATATCAAAACTCAATTATTATTTTTGCAAAGAAAAGAACTTTATTAAACACTCAATTTAAAAAAAAAATGTAGCATATATTTTTTTGAGTAAGTCTTTTTTCTCAGTATAAAGTTACAGCATAGACCTTTTTTAAAATATTTATTTATTATTCTTACTGTGTCTCATAACTATGATTCAAGGCAGAACTGACAGAAGGATATTCATATCATATCGGTAAGTATTTAACTATTCCAAAATCGTTGTCATTACAATTTTTCAATTCAAGGACTACTGTGGCACTCGATTTTTATGTGTTGGTAGGTATATATTTTTTTAAGAAATCGTAGATAAAAAGATATGTCTGTGATATAATGTTATCTTACAATTGGCCTAAGCTATGCATTTTTATCAATAAATACTTATAGTTATCAAATAATCCAAAACACTGACAAGGCCTACAAACCTACTTTTTAAAATTCACCTGACTTAAAATATTCGTAACTAGACTAAACAAAATAGTCAATTTAGACCAAATAAGAGGTAAAGATGGATTATTTTTTATTTAGCTAGATCATAAAAAGCGATTCCCAAATATTATGTCTAATTTTCGACTATTCGACTTTTTTACACTTCTGAGAATAGCGTTCCAATAGCAAAAGAACCTGTCGTATTCCTATAATTCAGCCAAAGTCACCAATAAATTGAACACGTTACCAACCTTTATCATGATTGACGAAATGATGATTAGAGTGGTATCTCTTCAACGAGTAGAGATAGGAGCCGTCGGCCGGCGAGCCGTGGTGGATGTAGTAGTGGATCATGTCGTAGCACAGGTAGCCTGAGTATTTAATATTAATTTTTATTGTATATTTTGTATAATGTAAGAAAACGGTATCTTTATTGAGGATTGAGGAATCTTATTAAAAAGGACAGACATTTAATAATTAAGACTCTACATTATGCAGTGTATGCCTTTTTCATTTGGTACAGCTTTTATTATAAATGGTTGTAGGTAAGCTTCGAAAAGACTGAACAAGTATAAACTGTTGGATTAAGGATGTTTATGTTATGTAGGGCATTAAACTAGTTATTACAAATAAAAACTTTAGACTTAAAAAGGCAGGGGCGTAGTCAAGAACTTAGATGTTACTTCTTGGTGTCAGTTATTACTCTACCTGTTCTACTTGTCACTGAAAAACTTTATACTACTTAACTCAAGAATCACGCAAACTTTCCAAGAACTGTAAAAGAAACTGTAGATCCCGTAAAGACTAAACGTAAACTAGAGATATTCTTACCGCACAACGCTCCAATGAGTTTCAACCTCCCATAGGTCAGGACAAGGCTGAGTGGCGCATACAGGACGCAGGCTAGCACCATCGCTGGTATTGGGGGAAATACCAGCCGGGAACCATCGAATGGCACCTGCAAAGTATTGCTTAGTATAGGAAGGAAAATAGGGTGAAAATGCTGATGGCGAACCAATATGGTCTTATGTTATGACCTGTGGATTGTAAATTGCTTCTAGATCTTACACGATCTTTACAGCTTCACCGAGCTAGACTGTCAATATTAACGTTGCCTTCTTTCGGTCCTCGCTTCCACTTTGTATGTCAGCTAAAAAAACATGCCTTTGAATAAATAGGACGATGCAATAAAAGGGGAAAATAGAGTCAGATCAGTTTTTTCTTTTAGTGCCTTTGGTATCTTAAGGGTTTATCTATTAGTGTTTTAAATTAGTAATACCAAAGCTTAACTATTAATTATTTATAGATTAAATGAAATGACTAAGAACCATTTCACAATACCTAAAGTTGGTAATCTTCACGTATCATATCTCTTGATAAGAGCTCGTTAGTAAAGTGAATTGTAGCTTGTAAAAATTTGAAATTATTTTTGAGAATGTGTATGACGCATTAAATTGGATATCACGACAATTTCGTTTTTTTTCGTAAACTCTTGTTTTTTTCTTTTACACTTGTGACGCACCCATACTTAACAATTGTGTGATTTGCCAAACTTTTTTCTAAGTAGATGTATGCACTTTATGAAGTATCTCCTATACGCTGATGACCTCCAAATATATCATCATTTTCCAGTTCATGAAGAAGTATCTGGCATTAGCTTCATTATGACAACCTTAGTCGTATTAGTCACTGGGCTAAATCATTTGGACTTATGGTGAATCCCCATAAATCTAAGGCGTTGTTAATAGGCAGCAGAAGGTTGCGTGCTCGCCTCGACTTCTCATCCTTACCACAAATCCTTCTCGATGGCACTCCTATCTTGTTTACCGACTCTGCAAAAAACCTCAATATTCAAAAATACTTCAATATTTCCTTCCTATCAAAACCAAAATATTCCTTGCCCAATCCCGTATCCGACTCGTCATCGAAACGCTGATGCCTGTTATTTGGATGCCACTGAAGATCTGCTGAACAAATTGGAGCATCTGCAAAACCTCTGCATTCGCTTCATTTTCAACCTCCGGAAATACGATCATGTATCTGATTATCGTAAACAGCTTCGGTGGCTCCCTATTAGTTCTCGCAAGAACACCCTAATCCTTTGCCTCCTTTTTAACATCCTCCTTAACCCATCCGTTCCCTCCTATATGCGTGAACGTTTCTATTTCATTCACTCCCAGGATGAAGATTGCAGGGCAGTAACGCGCGCTAACCTACATATGCCTTCTCACAAAACTGACTTTTCTTTTTCCTTCACCATTCATGCTATTAGACTCTGAAACTCTCTCCTCCACTTTTCGTGACTCTAAAGAAATATGAAAGTATCTATTGATATCGATATTGATGTTAGTGTGTTTGTACAAAAATAGTAAATAAATAAACTTTTGTTGCTCATAATAATTACTTACCTAAAAGATGGTGAAAACCGTGAATGAGTTACCTAAGTGTTTAAGGAAGGAGATAGCGGACAAAAATACAAACAGACACGATTAGTGACACTGCTTTATATTATTTAATGATTATGGCAATGTTATAATGATGATAATGACAATCTAAAACTTAGTTATTAATTGTTCAAAACTTTATCAACGTTTCTTATTAAAAACGTAACAACTTTTTTAAGAAATAATTAAGTAAAGTTTCAAAATGCACAACATACTCTTCAGTTTAACTTTTGAAACTAGTCCTCGTATCGAGTTTTGTTTTTATTTTTTTAAGTGGTATAACTTCATAGCTTCTTTCAAGTATTTCCTGCACTCTTGGCCAGCTGTCATCAAGGACACTTGTAGATATGGCAAAAAGTGTGAATTATTAATAACCAGCTTGCAATACATACAGTTAATCGATAGCTTTGCGATGAGTTACCTCGCCTAGCGGGAAGGGCTTCACTATCTAGTCAATGTTATTGATAAACCTGAACTGATAACCAATATGTACATATACTATCGTTTTTCTAAGTATTCGTCGACTGCGAAGTGGTTTAAGTAAATTGTATAAACAATTTCAAAGTTTAATTTTTCTTAAAAAATAACTCTTTTTGGCTTAAATATAATCGACATTTGTTTTTTTTTATTTATTAACAAATTTTTTAGTAACTTTAGGTATCTTATATGACCGCTTGCAAACTTATTAAATGTGTAAAATCTTGAAATACACCCTTGATGATAGATTGAGATTATATTTTTTTTTAATAATTGTACCTAAAAGGTATTTTTTTTTGGAAAATGGTACACTGTTAACGAATACTGGGATACCTCTTTTTCTAACAAAATGATAGAAATACTTCAATGCAGGTATGATTCATTGAGTGATAGGTTATCTTACTTGTGGGTGACAAGTCACGTAGGAACTTTGTTAAGTCATATTAGTTATACCGATATTGCAATTTAACATTAAAAAAATGCCTATAGGTTTCTTTAAATCGTTTTCACCAAGATTTCCCAAAATTTAGGAGACACAAAAAATATTTCAGAGGCCTATAAAATAACTATTTTTAGCATTATATTATTTATTTTTAAACTACAACTAGGTGTCAGTTTATGTTTATGTATACAGAGAAAATATTGTGGCAAAATATTTAAATTACCTACCTAAGGTGTTGTTTAAAATGTGTAAGGGGCGAAAAAAAACTTCTTTAAAAAAAATACAAAGTTGGATTTGTAAATTTTAAAAATATTAAAATATCGTAGGATTGCACATCAGTCATATAGGAATTTACAACTTGTTACTATAAAAATTATATCAGTTATATACTTTCAACTTTTTGCTATAAAGATAGATTAATCAATAATCTGTAGCTGGATTTTTCTACGTCATGATAAATATAGGTAATCCAAATGGTTAGCCTTAGTCATCCAACCAATATCGCTTTAAGTAATTAATTACTGAATTAAACAATATTAGCCACTGATATCAGAACCCTCAAAAAACATTTACAACATCTCACTTATCCATACGATAAAATAAAATTTTACCGGGCAATTTTAAGTTTACCACAAACATCTTATCAACTTTCATTCTAGAGGTATATTCACCAAATAAATCTTTTTTACATCTAAAACATAATAATAAATATTTTCACAACTAAAAAATAATAATAAATATTTTGTACATCTAATAACTAATTATACCTACTGCAAATGAAGCAATCGCTAATCAAAACTAGAAAAAAGATGATGTTTAGTTAAAACGCACATTCTTTTATTTAGCCGTTAAATACCACCGAATCTTACCTTATGATGGATCCCATGCAGCAGGAAATGGAACTTGATCTTGTATATGTTGGTGCCCGGGTCCAGGTGGAACACCCAGCGATGGAGGGTGTACTCCAGCAGGGTCCAAAGCAGCACTCCACACGCGATGTGGTACATGAACTGTATCACTGATAGTCTGGGGAGACAGCTTGTGCCTGGAGTAAGAGGAATATTGGGAACTATGATACACTAGACGTAATTGGAAATATGAGATATGAAAATGTGATTGTTGCAGGTGCAACATAACGGGTGTAAAAAGACCATTTCCAAAGCCTGAAACCATGTTTTCTTGAGCCTCAATAGTAACTAAATTCACTATACTACTGTATATATATCAGTATACCCAGAAAACTCAATTTAAAAAAGTTTTTAAGGATTCAAATGTCATATTTGCCGCTTGAAATCATCGCTCACACATTAACTGTTGGTTCAGGTGCTATTATTTACATTGCAAATTAAATTAAAAACACTATTCAATTTGAAATCTTCGCAAAATTTGTTAGTTAAATGTTATTTTGTACAATTACTTAAAAAAAATGTTTTTTGCCTTCTGTTAATTCCCAGATTTTGTTTTCGAAAGCAGTCTTTTTACTCCCCGTATAAAAATGTTAAGTGAATGAATCATTTTATAACTATCTTTTCTTATAAACGTTATTATAAGTTTATTTAATGGATGATTTGTTGGTAGCAGCGACATCGTCGGCTTGGACTTCAATTCGGTGTTGAGAAGATAAAAGTGACTTTCTCACGGAAATCAGTCTTATTCTCGCGGTCACTAAAACTCACTATTTTTATTCCCAGGCTGTTGAATTATATCTATCCTAAAATTTAACAAAATCGGTTCAACCGTTTTGAGGTGAAAGCGAAACAAATACCAAGAGACAAACGTACACGCTTCCACATTTATTCTATCATCTTACCGGCACATCCCACTACATTTTCGAAGAACTGAGTCCAAGCCATCACCAAGATAACAGGAATCCACACAGCCGGCACCACGTACCACCGGGTATACGTCAGACTCTCTAACATCGGGTTCTCGAATAGTCTACATGGTTTGTAGACGGATGTGTTCACCCATCGCTCATACTCTGGAGCAATGAGGTGCAGCTGGCCAAGGATCGGCTTCGACCAGTCCAGCCTACTCTGGAAAGAAGGAATACTGAATTGAGCAAATAAGGCGTGTGCGGGAAGTAGGCTATTGCAGTTTGGATTTTAGTGGCTAAGCTATAGGTGCCTGTTACCGAATAATTATTAATAGTATGTATAAATTGTCAGCATATAACTATGTAAAAGAAGGTTGGTGTGTAGCTATTGGTAGTTCTGAGAGCTTTTTTTATGTTATAGGGAGCATGCGGGTCACCTGATGGTAAGTGATCACCGCCGCCCATGACTACCCGCAACACTGTGGGTCTTGGGGGTAGTCATGGTCACTTAAACAATTATGAAAACAACAAACTATTGGAACGTTCCAGAGGCAATCGAGTCAGAGCTCACGATATATCGCGATTCAGTTACTAAATGCGACCTTATTGCAAGCGGCGATTGGTGTGCGTCGTATCGCGCACCGTGGGAACGTCACATTAGGTATAACGTGGTTCAAGATCTAGGTGAATATAAAACACACTTTTATTCAGACAGATACCGGAATAAAAAACCTATGTTCATTAAATACTGAGATAATTAATAAAATATGTTACAAATAGTTTGGTTGCGCTGTTTATTTTCCTTTTTCGAAAATATTTATTCTGAATGTACCTACTCTTATTTTTTTTTAAATATTATTCAAGATTTTATTTAACAGTTATACCAGGCAGGAGAAAACTACATTCTTTGATCCGTATCTATGTTTTTAACAGTTATTTATAGTTTTTATTTATTTTAATGTGACAATAAGTGACAATGTCGAAACACCCACGTTAACATAGTAAATTCATATTAACTATTAAGTTATAGTTACAAGGAATTTATCTTCAATGGCCTATTGTTAGTGTGTAGTCCTTTAAAGGTTTTATTAGTACCATGTATGAAATAACGCCGACTTATTCCTGTGAAACATTATAGGTAACTTACCTTTCGATCAAAATATTACTTAGAACTCAAGCAAGCATTTTTTAACCATAAACATTCGTTTAGTACTTTGTACCTATATGAAAGTGTTGTGATGTGTCTTGTAATAATCAAGTAAGTCATGCGTAGCCTAATGAAACAACCGATTAACAAAGAATTGTGAATATCGCATATCATTTCTGAGGCAAAATAGTTATATCAAATAAGTTTCTTTTTTAAGATTCGAAGAAAAAATCTTGCGTGTTAAGACTCAATCTTGACGATCAAGATCCTATTTATTGACCTTTTTGTTTGTTTTGCTTCGTTAGTTTTTCCATGACCACTGTTTCAGAATCTGGTGAGAAGATACTGAAGATATTGGGATGTTTCTAATTTTATAGGAACACCAAAAGCGATTAAGGAATCTCATAATGACTAATGACTGATTACAAAATGCATTATATTCAACCGATTTTAAAAGATAAGAAAGGAAATTTTCAACTCCTGAAATACTTATAACACATTAAATACCTACAGCATTCAAAAGATTTTTGGTCTCCGTAAAAAAATGTATTACAATTCACTATCGGTACCTATAAAGCTAAACAAAATCTTCCATTATGTTAATTGAATCTAAATGTCCGTAATGAATTCACGATGACTTGCTATTACCTATCCATCAGGGATTTGTAAATTGTGGGTAGGCGTGGTAAGTCATTAATGAAAGAACACCATTTACATACTTACTTGAGGATGAGGTATGAACTGAACCTTATAAAGTATATCATTATCATTACATAGTATAAATCCAAGTCACTATTCGTGTCTGTTTGTATGTTTGTCCGCTAACTCCTCCTAAACCACTTAACAAATTATAATGCGGTTTTCGCCATCTTAAAAGTATATTTTTCATTTAAATTTGTAAATAAAGAACATTCAGAAAAAAATATTTTTATGAAAACACAATTGCGAAGCGTGGGCGGGTCACTAGGAAGTAATAAGTTGATAAGTAAATAGGTATACCTAAGCACACATTTAAAACATAAATCAAAAAAATAATAACTAACACTATAAAACAGTGAATCTTAGAGTCGACAAGTAAATATAATAAATATGTAGTATCATAATGATTTATTGAATCAGAAACAATAGTATAAAAACATCAAGAGCGCGATGAAAAACTGCAAAAAGTATTAAACTCGAACGTTAAATTATTTTTCTAAGTGTTGATTAACCTTTATCATCCAACTGAGATTGTATCAAGCTCATAAAAAAATGATAAAAGAAATATGAAAAGAAAATAATTTTTGGAGAGAGATATTTTTGATTCCTCATTTTATTATAAAAAATAGCTTCTGTCCGTATTTTAGAGTTTTAGAGCATTAAAGCTTTAGGTTGTAATCCATTAACGAACCACCCTCTAGGTATACCAGTGCTGGGACCTGAAGATCGTCATTTTGTCACAATATAAAATAACTCCATTTCGTTTAAAAAGCCGATAAAGTCAATAACTAGTTATAATTCTTAATATTAATCGTTTTTAAAATATTTAAAAAATGTGCGTGAAAATTTTAACAAATAGTTATTGTTTTATATTTCAATTATTTGTTTTAGTTAAACACCTACGCACGTCGTTGAACAAATATGCTTTCCAAATAATTAATTGCCTTCGTAGGTTAACAAAGCGCATATAGTAAAAAAAACAGAATTTTAAATTTATGATCAGGTGATCAAATTTATACAATATTAGACAACAAAGCCAATGATTTATTTTACCCACATATTATATTATATTTAGGTAAACTTAAATGAATAGATCTAACGTTTACCTAATAGATTTTTTAACTTGTTTTTTAAGCTCAATCACATTTAAGTTTAATAAAAAATATCCAGTTTGTATATAAAAACTTTGAATAACGTATAAAAAAAACTTTCGGAAGTAGTAATTGATAAGTAAAACACAAATATATATCAGAAAAAAGTGCAGGTAACTTTCCTGACTTTTTCAGTTAACCCCGTGTAGTATGAACGTATGTACCTATCTACTAATACCTATTATAAATCTGAAAGTTTGGATGTTCGTTATTCACCACTTGTACTCACACCAAATAATTCAAAATAAACGAAATAGATAAATTATATGCTAAATATACAAATTATTTATCCACCACCACATTTATTTGTCAATTTGTCATTGTATAGTGAAGCTACAGTACCTACAGCAGTGTAGGTACAGTAGAAATTAAATAATGCTAGCAACTTTTAATCGACAGTTTTTTGTTAAAACTAAAAAATTACGCAACGTAAGATAAATATTTAAAAAAACAAACACGATGATTTTTAATTGTCTATTAACTCAAGGCGTAGGTAATGTTGTCTTAACGTAATGCAGTTTTTTTATATACTTAGTTAAAGTTTAGTTTTTTAATTAGTTAGTAAGTAATGAAAAAAGGCGTTAATGATTTAATTTTCGTCCTCGAAAGTTTATTCGCTATTTTATTTATATTTTTTGCAAAATATCTTGATAAGCTTTATAATCTCCAGTTATAATCGTAATATATAATAAATTTCGTGTCACGTTGTTTGATCGCGATGGACTCCTAAACTACTAAACCGATTTAACTCAAATTTGCACACCGTGTGCAGTTTGATCCAACTTGAAAGATAGAATCGCTTTAATCGAAATTTATAGTCGCAATATTATTTTATTGCAAAATAAAATTTTACAAAACCTTAGCCACAGCAACAAGTTACCTTGTCTGCTAGTAAGTAGCATATAAAGCGCATTGGATGATTTTAGTCCCTATAAAAATAATCAATTTAATTTTACGAAAATAAGGTTGAGTACCTAAGTACGTATTCTTAAAATTGTAACATATACCTAACTTCTAAAGCAACTAGGTAGAAAACTATAATAGGTAACTTGCTACTTAAATGTCTGATTCTTTCAGTACTTATTATTTTTTTATTCTCTTTGGCACGATCCTAAAGACCGAACGAAGGTAACCTTAAAAAATAAAGGAGAATATAGATTTTAAGAGGAATGTAGAGGGGGATAAAAATTTCGTAAAGGTGAACTTGAATTTTTCGGGAAATAATAAGCAGCATCTGATTTTACCTAATATGTTCTAACTAAATACCATTTTACTGAATGTTACAATTTTTGGTGTTAAAAGATACCTATTTAGGGCATTAGGCAAAGATAGTGACCAAATGTTCTGGCCATGGCACAACCTACCTCTAATTCTTCCAAATACGCAATTTCCTCAGCATTTTTGTTAACTTCATCCTTAGTTATAATCCTACCATTTTCACTGATTTCACCACTCAAGTTCCTATCTTTCACTTCACCGTTGACTTTTAAATCGTTCAACATGTGATATGCACTGAAACTGTGTCCGAATTTGGCCATGGCACTTAAAATTGATTTTCCTTTATAATTTTCTAACGTATTTACACCCCCGGGATGATCACGTAGAAATTTTTGGAGGTCGTAATTGTTCCCGCCAAAAGTGACAGGAAAAGAGCGCGCTGCCGACTCCATGATGGCAGACATGCTTTGCCTTCTAAGGGTATGTACAGACTAAACTCCATAAGTTGGTTATCAGTAATCGTGTGATAGCGAACAGCTGGTACTGGAAAACTAAGTAGGTACTTATTTATCAAAAATACCGTCAGCAGTACAAATCTTCAGTTTTATGCAAATTAGCGTTGATTGCAACTTCATAATGTAGGTTAGCTTGTGTTGCAAAGGCAAAACACTTTAACTACGAGCAGCCACAAAACTAAGCGGCACTATGCTAGACAGGCACACGCGTACTACGATGCACTTGCAAAATGTGAAATAATTCACTGTAACTCACTAATAGGTGTTGATATGATTTTTTTTGTAGGAAAGTGCATACAAGCGCAGTTCACCCTAAGATTTTCTAATAATGTATCTTTAGATAGGTATTACAGAGTAAAAATAGATTAGTGAACAATACCTTCAACTTTTCTTAAAAATCAAAGATACGGCACGGGAGTGAGCATTCGAGATAACCCCAGAAAATTAAGCTACTAGTACCCGGTTACTTACCAAAATAATACCTACCTTAACATTTACTCTAATTTTAAACATTTACCTATTAATTAGAGACCAAAACACATTTTAACTAATTAAGGATAAAATTCACTTTTTAATAAATAAATAGAAAAATGGTACTTACACCTAACTCAATTTATTTAACAATTGGCCTAGGTTGGATAACAAATAGTAACAAAGTTTTCCTGATATGGAGATAGGTAGGTACTCGATTAGTTGGTAAGCTTCTCGTTGGCACAGATTGTTGGTAGGATTCCTGATTTCGTAAAAGATTTTGTGTTCCATCAGGTGTGTTAAGTAGTTATATAAATTCTTCTTCTTGCTCTCCCGCGATACAGGCTGGTTGCCTAGTGGTAAAGTTTACCTCTAGTGATATATATGTTTTAAACTACTTATTTTGGTAAATAAATATTTATTTATCTTCTTTCTTTCTTTCTTTCTAGCTGGTAAAAGAGTTTACATACTATTAATACAACAATATTTATTGGGCTTTAGATTAAACATCTCTTTAATTTAACATGAATTAGAAGAAAAATACAACAGGTAGCCGCCATTAGATTCAATACAAATCCGCGCCCAACGGCAGTGACCCAACCAGTGATGTCCATCGAATGCTAGGGATGTCCAGTTACCGATTACTTTTGTTTTACCGCTAACAATACTTAAGTCGTCGATCCCAATTACGATGATGTAGTTAACAGATCTAGAAGTTGTAAAAGTCAGCATTGAATCTACATATTTCTGTTATAAGTATCAGTACCTATTATATCGAGCCATCTGTGACCTTACATACAATGCAAGCAGACAACTATGGCAATAAACACCATCAAACACGCATATAATACCTATGCTCTCTAAAACAACTATCTACCTATTGGCTAACAGTAAGTCGAAATAATAAATATCGTAATTAGATAAGACGACCTTTACAAAAATACAATGTAGTTCTAAAATAAACTACGCAGTTAATGTGAACAAACTTTATTTAAAAAAAGAACTGATTTACCTACATTACATTGAAGGGGACAAATCTATCAAGTGGGAGCCAAGTCTTCAACGCCAAGAACTTCGGATGATTTAGTTTTAATAGTTTTACTTAATCGCGGGACATCATGCGCAATAGACACAGCTCTTGTTTCCAGCACTACAAAGTTCTTTAAAGTATTTGACATCAGCTTCATTACCTCATGTTGGAAGTAATCATACGTTGAGCCTATACCTTCGACTGCAGCTTTGAGATTGTCCAGGTTTAGCTTCATAAACCCTAGTTGTTTTTTTATTGTTTGTCTCTCCCAGTGGTTCAGGGCCATGTTGGCAATCATACAGAATAGCAAGATCGACACAGTTACTTCGAAGACTATAACGCTGAGGCCTTTAAACTTATCATTTTTATTTCGTTCCTTTCGGTGATCAAGTCGTTCTCGGATTACTTGCTTAGCCATGGCATTCACTAAGAGATTTTTATTAGATCTGCATTATCTTATTCAGCGCATTGTACCCAGAAAGGACTATAGATTGAACAAAATACTTATATATTTTTTATGATTTTATAAGCAAAAATAAACACCCGAAATTTTGAAAACTATAATTTTTTTTTTTTGTTAGATTCTTCCGTCATGCGGAAAGGCAAAGAGACTATGCCCATACAGCCATGTCATCAATAATTTGGTTTTCTTCTTTCTTGTTGACTTAGTTTTGTTTAGTTTTCAATAAGAAGTAACATTGACGATATTTTATTTCCTCATAAACAAACATAATAAGGACCAAGTCCATGTCTTTAATAATAAAATGCTAATATATATTTGTTATGAGTATACATAAACATTTTCATCAGATATTACACACTGTAAATTTTATGAATTTATACATAGGTAAGTAGCATTCAGTTGTTTTTAAAAGTTCTTGAGTATTACGCGGGATATTTTCTAATGTTTTATAAATTTCTAATAGCTCATCAATGAAAATTAACCTGTCAATATGAAATTGAGGACATTCAAAAAATATATGATCCAATGACTGTACTGACTCATTACAATATGAACAACAAGGGGAAGTTATCATATTCATGCGATATAAGTGTTCATTAAAAGCAGCATGACCTATACGAAGACGACAAATTGTTGTATAAAAATTTCTATTTTTGAAAGAGCCCTTGGTAAACCAAGGAGACGAAATTTTTTGGTTACATACGGAATACCACTTGCCCTTTTCTTTAAGAGAATCTTGCCAAAATTGAAACCAATTATTAATCATTTGATTTTTTATTGAAAACTATAATATGGCCACCGAGAGATTGCGTTTGTGACACATGCCAGTAGTGTTGGGGTAAAAAATAATATTGACAAATATTTTTTCAATCAACATTAGTAAAAAAATTAGTTTATCTTATATCTATTTTACTTGTATAGCAAGAAACTCCAACTGCTGCCTTTTTTCAAAACAAATATTTAGGTCTACAATACAATAAGTACTAAAACTAAAAGTAGGTAATAAATACTTAAAATAATAGATATCGCGCTGGTATAAATTTAATCAGATTCCGATTCGCTTGAGGAGGTGCTATCATCATCTTCTCCAACATTTATAATTATGTTATTATCAATGATCGAATCAATTCTAATATCTCGATCAAAGTCTTTGGTAATAAGATTTTTTGTTTTTTCTACCGCCTTCGCCCAGTCTTCCTTCGTGATTTTTTCGCAAGCTTCTTTTAATAGAGCCATCATCTTTTTTGTGCTAAAAGGTGGGGACGTATTGCGACGGGCTGCATAACCCTTAATTTGAGCCCAAATTAATTCAATAGCATTGTATTGGCAATGATATGGTGGAAGTCTCAGCACCCGATGACCGTACTGCAGAGCTAATTCATCTATTTCATATCGAACATTTGCCGATTTATTTTCTTTCACTAACCGCAATAGTTATGCTTCAAGCATATCCATATTTACGTCGATATCATGTTTTTATAACCAAGCTACTTATTCTGCTTTTTTATTAGAAATTGATTGATAACTTTAAAATTGACTGATATTTTTAGCACATCCCTACGAAAATATGATGTTGTTTACATTTTTAAAAATACATATTTTATCAGTAATTATTACCCTTACAGTAAGCCATCAGTTATAAAATTTAAAATCAGTGTGTTTTAATATCATTTTATTGCTTATTATTTGTTTGTAGGGTCAAAATAGACGACTTTTTTTTTGTTTGTTTTCGTAGACGGCCTGTCAAAGTTACCTCGTTATGTCAAACACAATGTGTCAGGAACGCATTCTCTCGGTGGCCGGACAATAAACCTTAAATTGTGTCATGTATTTTTTTTATGAACTGAATCAAGGGCGATGTCAACATGGATCGTTTTGTGTTCAACTTTAAATTTTGTACCTACGTGCGTCTGTGGGTGGGTAAGGAGTGGAAAATGATATAAATTTTTATGACTTCAATGTAAATTGAAGACAAAACAAAAAAATAAATTTTTATATTTATTAAAGAGGAGTTCCCACGGTTCGAAAAATGGGTGGGTTTCTACTGCAAGTGCAAGTACAAGCATGATGACTGTGATTTACAGATGTGATTATAAAACTCTATTCAACCGTTTTCCAATATTTGCCGTAATGCTTATTGGTCTTAAAATATTGTGCGTTACTTAATGTCGTTCAGGGGCCGTAGCCTTTTAAATACTCAAAGGCCGTAGCATAAGCTCTTAAAATCCATCATGATTCATAACAGTTATCAATTATTTTTGTTATGAAATATAAAAAAACGCTTGTGTTAAGGGGGGCTCGAAGCGTGAAAAAAAACCGGTTGTTTTACTATTCCGCTTGGAACCGTTAGACGCAGTCCAACCTTGTTGCTGAGAGTGTCAATGTCAAGCAAGTGTCAAAACTAAGCAGCTGGTTTTTCTGCATTGTTTTGTTTTTCTTTTATCATAATTTATTTATCCTACGACAATTCGTACATAAGAAATTTGTTTTTACAATAATGTAATGAAATACGAAGAATATGTCGATTTTCTATTTAACCCCAGTGAAAGGCGATATACAAGTATTTTTGCTTGAAACAATCTTAGATAACAGACTTCAATATTTGCAGACAATTTTGGAGAAAAAATCTGTAGAATATAATGAATTTATGATTGAAGGTAATATTTATGATAACGTTGGTCACTTTACAGTGTGTATAATGAGCATTTTAAGTGAAAATATCGAACTTAACAATTTTGTGTTGAAAGCTGAAACCGAGTTGTTCAAGCATAGAATAGCTGCCCTTTCAGCGTATGAAATGCGCCGGTTTTCGAAAAAACTTCTCCAGAATGTGAAACGGTGTGATGTGTACAATTCGGTAACTGATCCGCTACAAAAACTTTGTCAGATCTTTATGTTGAAAAATGTGGCCAAACATGTTTGCCAGCCAACACACCCAGATAGCTGTTGTGCACACCAAATAATAGTAAATTTTAAACATTGCCTTTGGTTTCTTTCGAAAAGGCAAGTGGAATTGAAAAATGGTATGGCAACAATTCCTTGTAGCAAATGGAAGGCATTTCTTTACATGCTGTTCAAAAATAATTTAAGTAAGAGATTACAGAACACAGATTTATCCTCCTTAAGAAGTGATCCAAGGGTAATGAAACTGCTATCAAAACTGAAAGCTGAATTTCCCTATTTTAGGAACTGTAGTGTTAAATCTGGTATATTAAGAAGTTCAGATGTTGACTCAGCCTCCAGTCTCTTCCCTCCATGCATGTTAAATCTACATCAAAACCTTAGAAGACGCCATAGATTATCACACATGCAAAGATTTTTCTACAGTTTATTCCTAAAGGACATTGGAATGGATGTTGAAGAGGCCACGGAGTTCTGGAAGCAAGAATACAAACTGACTCCACAAGGAAGTCACACCTGTTGCCATATCTGGGATAAAGATGAAAAAAAATACCTTTATGGCATCAGACATATGTACGGACTTGAGGGTAGAAGAAAATCTTATTCTTCTGTAAACTGTCAATGCATTCAAAATAGTGATGGGCAATGTTCTGAAGGAGGATGCCCATTCAAATCTTTTGATGAAATTGAAATGCTTCAAGTTCTAGGTTCCAGATGCAACACATCTACTGTGATAAAAATTCGGGAATTTAAAAAAAGGCATCAATATACAAATGCTTGCCTTTCTTACCTAAATGATATAACCCAAAGTATACAAAACAACTGTGATAATAACTGCTTTAATTTTACACCTGTAAAATATTATTTTGTAGCCAAAAATAAATGTCACAATACGTATTTCTTTTGATTTTGTTTTACCCATCTACACTATTGTAAAAACGACTAATAAAATAGATTGAAAAGTCGAGGCGGGCCATTATAATTTAAATCATTATACAAGTAGGTAATGCGTTAGTGTAGCTTTTGCAAGATCTAAGTGTTGGGATATACTAAAACGCTTGTAGTTGTAGGTCACACATCATTTTTCGAATTCGAAGAAGAAATGGCGTGTGATTCTGATGATTCCGAAGCAACCTTTTTTATATCGGTAGAAATTTAAGGAAAGGCGGCATGGTATCAGGACCATAGCCTTTTCCAATAACAAATTAAAAAGTGCAAGCTAGTCAGTTAGTGTTGTTAAAAATGTATAGTTTTACAATCGATTTTAAGTTGACAAAAATAAATTTTATCGATACTTTTTGTAATTGAACTTGATCAATTAGTTTTACTGTTTACAAAAAGTAAAAGATAGACTCAACTTTTCGACAATCTAAACTAACGTAAATGTAATACCTACAACTCTTTCACCAAGAATCTAAAATTGACATAAGGTATAGTGCAGAAAGCGTAAGTTGAGCTTTGCAGAGAGTTGGTTTGACGTCAGTCTTCAAGCGTGTCGCGTTATTTGCATGGTTAAAACCGGTTCATCCCTTTCAGCTTTGTGGCTACCCCCGCATGACACATCTTTCCCGCGCACCTTCCCTGTAGTGATAACAGCGTAAAGTTTTTAATGCTTTGTTATAATGATTTTTTTTATTCCATTTTTTACGATTTAGTTTTGTTTCCCGGTTGCGTTTGAACTTATTTTCATTCGACATAAAAACCCAATGCGAGATTAGTGTTTTTTTTTAATTATAGTGTTTTACGTATGACATTTTCACATGGAAGTTCGATTTTGACAATTATTTACTAATCTAATTCTGATAGTTTTTATTTGAACTGTTTTATGTCAAGCTAAATGGTATTTCTTCTTCTGATTCTCCTGTTGGTCACCACGCACACTAATGCAAAGCCCAGCTTATGTCTCGCGAACTATAAGTAATGAATTAGACTATAAAATAAGTATCTGTGATATTTCTGTGAATAGAAGCAAACAGATGCAAACTTTTTAAAATGTTTTTAAATAAATTAGTCTTTAACAAATTGAATCATTAGCTATAGGTTTTTATTAATTTAATTGTTTGACATCACTTAAATGTTATAATTATTTTATTATATTCATTCATGAATTCAAAAAGTGTGTGTTTATTAACTACGGCTAAGTAACCTGAGCATAATACGCAATATAGTCATACACAACATCGATATATGCTAGTGAAGTGAATCATTGTTGTCTCAATAATTCAATCTATCTCTTGCTCACATCACTATTGTCTTTAGCTTAGCTGCCTTTCGACAAATTCTCGGCAAACAAATCCCTAAAAATAATAATTATCGTTTGCAGTGATTTACAAAATTGTGACTCGAAATGTGTTATTAAATTGAAGTGTGAATGCGATGAATTTACTGTAAACTTTCTGTGTTTTTAGGGGTGTTGTTTGTGCGTTGTTCTTGGTGTATGTACTTATGTTGTGGGATTCGTAAATAGAATTTGATGTCGGGGCCGTGTATAAAAATAACATCAGTTTTTTTCAACTGTTTGGGAGGGTCCTAATGCCGAGAGTTATAACTTGGACGATGGCTGCTAACATATTATTTCGCGCGTCCCTAATCCTATTGAGTAAGTGATCAAAACAGGAAACCCTTTGGACAAATAATTGCATTGAAAACATCCTGGATTTGTTTGTGACAGTTTACAATGGAAATTCCCTTTAGGATTGATCTGGGCCGGTTGGGTTTTAGCTGTTTATGTGACTTGGTTTATTTACTTGATAAAAAAGCTTTTACAGTATAAAACTCTGTTTAATGTGTACTTATGTAGCTGGATGTGTTCACATTATCTTTATCAAGCTCTGGCAATGTTTAAATGGCATCAATGTGACTTGTTACAAAAAAGATAAACATGTTTTTATTAGTGGATTTGTTGTGATCAATGTCTAATGACTAATGCATAAGCAAATGACAGAAATAGCCTTTCATGCTTTGTTTTTTTTTTCTATGCCTTTATGGCCAAGTGATAAATATTAAACAATCATTTAAATGCAATGCCTTGCCAACTTTCTTTGAGGCTAACTTAAATCTTTCCCTGGTTACCGAGTTTGTAGTGAAGTTAAAGATAATCATGATTTTCTACTACATGGCCTATGTTGTATTGGGTGTGATAGCAGTATAGTATATAAGTTATAATATCATCATCATCTCCCTGCCCTTATATCTTTTCTAGTAGGGTCAGCACAACATGTTTCTGTCTTTAATTTCTCTCTATTAGTTGTCATCTCTGCCCTCACTCCCTTCCTAAAAATATTGTCTCATTAAAGATATAATGTATAAAATAATTAACTTTCTTTGCCCAATGTCTTTAAAACTTTTTAATTAACTCAAATAAATAAAACATACATTTCTTACAGGCCTGCATTCTGCAATAGCTAGCCCTGCGGAAAACATGCTGCCTCGACCGAAAGAGGGTGGCGTCACTACACAATACTGTGAATACTTAAACAGCACCACAGAAGGGACTCCCCAACAGCCTGTGAGGGATGAATGTCAACCAAAAGAAGCTCTAAAGAGCAGCCACTGCTTCGTACTGTGGCACTACGACAACAATACCAACACAGCATTCCCCATTCTGAAAGGATGTTTCCTTGACACGGTCTCATGTGTTGATCGCAGTTCAAGCTGTCGGATACACAATGCCAAACTCCCATTACTACATTGTTGCTGCGAAGGGGACATGTGCAACACAAACCTAACATTCCCGGGCCTAGAGACTGTCATGTCGCAAACAGCATCCACCATCGACAGTGGGCCGAGCTCCCCTGAGCCTGCTGAAGAAGCAGACCCAACAGCACTCATCGCATACACTCTCACACCGCTGTTTGTACTGTTTATTGTGTTAGTAGGCTGCTACCTACTATACCGAAAGCGGAAGAGCAGTTCTTTTGCTGAACTGGCAAATGGCGAGGCGTCTTTATCTCGCCCTCCATCAGCCGGTGCTGGCATGGAAAACGAAGGCACCGGATTCGTGGGGCAAGTGTCTTTATGTGAAATACGTGCCCGAGGCCGGTTTGGTGCAGTTTGGAGAGCGAAACTCGGACCTAAAGATGTCGCAGTGAAAGTATTCCCACTGCAGGATAAACAGTCTTGGCTGGCTGAACAAGAGATCTTCAGACTACCGCGAATGGACCACCCGGATATCCTGCAGTATTTCGGAGTTGATAAGAAAGGTGACAACTTGCAGGCCGAGTATTGGCTCATCACGGCTTATCATGAAAAGGTAAAAATAATTGTTAGCTGAATGCCTGTCTATAAATAATGAGAAAAGTCTAACTGATTTCAAAAATTGATTCCAAGAAAACTGTATTTAGTTAGGGATATTCTAACACAAGCTTTTTGCTTGCAGTTTTGCATTTTCCTTACAATTTAAAATTTCGAAAAATTTGAATAAGCTAGTATGTTATTCAGGAAGTTTCATCTTGGATTCAGATCCCAGCCCTTTTTGTGTGATTAAGTAACAAACATACAAACTTTTAAAGCTCTAGTTAAAAGGACCTTTGAAAAGTGTTTATTATCAACCTAGGATTTTTTGAAACTATCGAATTTATTATTGGTTAACTATGTTATATTATAACAACGAGCGACCCGCCCACGCTTCGCAATGGTGATATTTTGGCCGCCTTGCTCACAAAACATTGATTTTTGGCTAACTTAAAAAAACTTTTTCTAAACGTTCTTTATTTACAAATTTAAATGAAAAAAATACCTAAATAAACCGCATTAAAATCCCTCAACTGGTTTAGAAGGAGTTAGCAGCCAAACATACAAACGGACAGAATTAGCGACTTGGATTTATACTATGTAATGATTATAATGATGATTAAGGGGAGTTAGCATTTAAAAGGGATCTCAATCGGTGTTCTTATGGGACAGCTCCTGAACTATTGGGTGGTTAAAGATTTAATGATTAAAAAGATCAGCTGTCCATAAATCTATAGAAACAAAAAAATATATAATAAAATGTTAATTTGCTGCGCGCTTACCAGACAAATTTCTATTCAGGGTTCCCTTTGCGACTACCTGAAAGCCCACACACTAACCTGGCTGGAGTCATGGCGCATCGCAGTCTGCGTCGCCCGCGGCCTGGCCCATCTTCACGAGGAAGGTGGTGGAAAGCCTGCTGTAGCCCATCGGGACTTTAAATCCAAAAACGTCCTCCTCAAAGCTGATATGACAGCTTGTATCGCTGACTTTGGACTGGCCCTGATCTTCGTGCCAGGAAGAGGGTGTGGGGATGCTCATGGGCAAGTTGGCACCAGAAGGTACATGGCTCCAGAAGTGCTGGATGGTGCCATCAACTTTACGAAGGACGCGTTTCTGAGGATCGATATGTATGCCTGCGCTTTGGTGCTGTGGGAAATTATCTCCAGGTAAGGATATCGGAAATGGAAGAGAAACGACTGTTTTCTTTTCTGATCTTAGATGCTTAAATATTGAATATGGTTTTTGAAAAATATGCACAATCAGTAAGTAGATAAAACTTTGATTTTATTCGCCTTTTGGTAACTTTGGTAGCTTTTGTTACTCCATTTAAAATTTATGGCATTACACTATCTATTCAAAGTTAAACTGAATACATTTTCTTCTCCAGAAGTTTACAATATCTGCGTAAAGTTTAACTTGATTTATTTTCCTCCACAGATGTGACGAGGCCATCCTAGAGCCCACGGCAGACTACCGTCTCCCCTTCGAAGAAGAGGTCGGCTCTCATCCAGGACTTGAGGAGATGCAGGAGGCAGTGGTTCAGAGGAAACTGCGGCCGCAGATACCAGCCGCGTGGCGGGAGAAACCGGTGAGTGGTATAGGGATAGACGGACGGTGAAGGGAATTTGTAAGGGCTACTATTTTCTTTGACCTAAAATTTTTTTTTTTTTTTGAACTAGATTGAAATCGAATCATGCAACGGAGTTTCATACGGTTTATAATCAAGTTATTCAAAATTTGTGATCACTTTAGCGTGTCCTTTGAAACTTTGTGTTTTGAAACACTGTAGTGACTTTAATATTTCCTAAAATGGTTTTGTATCCGACAGGGTCTGGCTGTCGTATGCGATACAATGGAAGAGTGCTGGGACCACGACGCCGAAGCTCGGCTTTCCGCATCCTGCGTCTTGGAACGAATAACCGCCCAACGCCCCGCCGCTCTGCCGCCCCCCACAACAATGCCGCCCCCTACTCTCCCGCCCCCCACAATTATCCCGCCCCCAACGATTCCGCCCCTCACGCCCCTAACTCCAGACACGACCCCCCTCCTCATACACGAGCTGGCGGAACAAAACGCCTGCTGACGAACAAGAAAACCAACCATCGACGTAGCACTAATTGAATTTTAGTGATCCTAGGTAAGTTTACATGTAGGCAAGTGAATACACCAAGTTAGTTTTAATGAATTTTTGTTCAAAAAACACTAAACACAGTCCAGTTAACTTACCTAAATAAGTGTCAGAATAGAAAACTTAATGTTCAATAAAATAAATCAAAATGTATTTTATTAATAGTTGATACAAGAACCCTGAATATAAATGTTGAAACCGTAATGTAAATAAAATAACATGAATCGAAAGTATACTAATAACGATAATAACATCAACGCATTGTATAATGGCTTGCAATAATTATAAGATAAATCGGTGTCCATTGCACAATAAAATCATATTCACTTGTAAATAGTTCATTATGAATGATTTAATTTAAAACTCATATCATAAAAAATAAATCAAAAACGCTGTGAGATACAAGAGCCAATCACATTATGCAGTTGTTTGAATCCGCCAATCGGAACTAAGCTGTTATTTTAAACAACCTATCACAGTTATACTATTATTTGTGCCAGCTAATCGCAGTTAAGCTGTTATTTGAATCAGCCAATCGCAGCCAAGCTGTAATATGAATCGGCCATTTGACACGCGCCATAATAAAGGCATTGCGTTTTGCCATAATTTGTCATTCTATTGTCTAGAATAATTTGTTATAGAATTCTTTCATATTTTGAAAATTTTACTTCAATCAAATAACCTTTGTATCCGTGGAAGTAAAATTGATAAATATCCTATAATAAAAACCTTCAAATCTATTTCCTATTATTCATAGTTCTTAAGATTTATTGTCACTGGGTACTATAGTTTTAAGTATTATGAATGAAAGGACAATCTATTTTTGTTACTTAGGAACAAATATATCATTTTAATCGTTTTTTAAGACTTTACATCTTTTACTTTATCTAAATTGGCAGCACAATTATATTTATTTTATTTTTATGTTTATCAAGCAAGGGGTTCCAGTATAATAATATCCAGGGCTTCCTTTTCTGTGTATCCCCTTTTTATTTTTTTATTAAATGTACTCCAATTTAGTAAGACTGGCTACTAGTTTTATTGCTATATTTTTTATAATTTTGTTTAAACTAATAAAGTGCTAAGTAATAAGTGGGAAGCAATGAAATTTAGATTAAGTGTTAGTAGAAAAATGAGTAGGATTTTTTGGATTTTTTTATTACTTTTGGATGACTAGTGCCTATAAGTAAGTGTCAATGAATATATTTGACGAATTTATGCAATAATACTTATTTTAAGTATGGAAAGTCTTAATATCGCCTAGTCCAATCAAAAGTAATGAAAATTTCTGTATTGTGTGTCATAGTTGAATTTGTGAGTGAAAATTTGATCTTTAGAAGTCATTAAAATAAATTAAAAATACACCATCTCAACTACTGTATGTTTTTGAATAAATGATTCCGATAAAACGATGAAATGAAAGCCTGTATAATATAAAGCAGTTGTACCTACTAACAATTAAATAATAAAATAACTCAGAAACGAATGTAAAATTAGGCAGTTAATCTACAAATGCAAGTTAAATTGTGATGAATACATATTTTCAGTACCTATATCAATGAGTTGCCAGAATCAAATTGGCTCCCATATCGCATATCAGTATTGATATGATATCGCAGTAAATAGAAGGTACTGTAAGCAAAATGTTGCCAAATGTAAATAACTAGTTAAGGTAGGAGTGAATTGGTGTAAATCTTGAAGTTTTGGTCGTGAATGCACTTTTTTTAATGATTTTTCTAAGGCTTTCTTAACGATATAATTAAGTTTCTAATGTCTTTCCATATTTTAAAAGCTATTTGTTATTAGCTTACATACGGCCTATATAAATGCAATTCAAACTAACAACGAACTAACTCGTGCATTCACGGCTTTAGAAGTTAAGTATGGTCACATTTTCTTTTTAAAAATGAAAAAAAAAAGTAGAAAATACATTAAGTAACTGTTGAAATAATAATGTGCACTAAGTTAACTCTTTTCTCGATCGAGGTAAAAAATAGTTGTAACATTTCACTGAACACGTGTTTTTGTGTAGAGCAGCTATATTACAGGAATAACTTTTATTTTTATCAGTAATTGTTGAATGGACTTTTGATGTAATGAAAATGAAATATATTATTTTATAGACATTTTTTCTCTATTATTTAAGAACCTACCCTGTATCCAGTGTTGAGATAAATTTGTAGAAACATTTTTTTAAATGAAGTAGGTACCAAAAGATCGTAAAGAATATATAAAATAACTTGTCCTGACTAAAACACGATGGGAAAAACAAAATTCGGCTTTGGCCAATAGTAGTAGGTGTTAAAAAAAAATTAAAAGGATGAATCTTATTACGTGTTTCTGATTCCTCTATGGCATTGGCGGGGGGTCTACTGCCAGCGCTGCAGACTTTGAAACACAGCAATTAATAATAAATATATAAGCTTTAAGAGCTTAAATACTTACCATACAATAAAAAACTCTTGAAATATAACACCTTAAAGAGAGCTATAATGAAAAAAAAATAGTAACCAATGTATTTTATAAATTGAAAATACCTATTTTGTATCTAGTATTTCAAATACCTTTCTCGAAAGTATTTTGTATCCGGTATCTGAAATACCTAGTTTAAAAGTATTTTGTATTTTAAATACTTTGTACAGGGTATTTTGTACATCACTGCTTGTATCCATATTACTAAGTATACCAAGTAACTAGACATTGAAATGTCGTTTTTTTATAAACAAGAGTAAATTTCAGAATTAAATTCACTGTGTGAGAAGAGTAAATAATGTGAGATTATGGATCACCAAACAATTATGTTAATTGATTCAGTCAAAATAAATTAACAAATATTTAAGGCAAAGCTTTGGAGTTTGGATGTATTTCGTATGAATAATCTGTACTACGAAATTACTGAACCAATAAACACGCAAGATATTTTTTAAGCTATTGCATAGCTTCTATCGCGGGCCTTGAGCGTGGAGACCGAATCCAAAAATTCCGCAACGAAAAAACCTAACACCCCCCACTCCGACCGGCACAGCGGTGATATTTTTTAGTTTTGCCATCTATCGATGAATAGCAGAACTTTTAATGACTAATTGTAAGATATAAAAAAAAGATGTTTTATTTTCGGGCACCACGCTTAAAAAGTTGAATTAATATCAAAGAAAAAAAATACTGCATAAATAAAATAAATAAACAATTAAATTTAATAAGTTGATAAAAAAATGCTATGCAATAGCTTTGGGTCGGTGACATTTCGGACCAAAAAAACTCGGACACCTTCGCCAATGTATGGAAAAAAATAATATTAAAATTGAAAATCCATACATTGGCGAATGTGTCCGAGTTTTTTTGGTCCGAAATGTCACCGACCCATAGCTTTACCGCGGCCAGGGGCGGACTTGCAGTCTCGGCCGCCCTAGGCCCTAAGCCATCAGCCGCCCCTTTTTAACATCTACCATATAGACTACTCGCGAAAAAGTTTTTTTAATCTCTTTGAATTTTTATATCTCCCTGAATGTGCTCCGTTAAAAAGAAAGTACAGGGTGACTTCTTTGTCACGTATTCCTGTTAAGGGGTAATAGATTAGGTCAAAAGCAACCGATTTTAACCTTATTGTCGTATGCAAAAGTTAACCAGTTATTTCAATTTTTACTTTTTTATTTTTTTATTCCGATTTCAGACGGTTAAAATTTAAATAAAAAAGTACATGCTGGATTTAGAGTTTTTTGTTATCGTCGCATAACGGACATTTTAATAGTTCATAATAAGTAATAAAATGTTGAAAAGCTACAAAGGATGTAAATTTACGCATTTAAAAGTATCATTTCCTTATTTTTTTACAAACTTAATCGATAAAAAATTCAATTTTCTTTAAAAAAACCCCATGTAATGAAATGTGCGAATTATGTAAATAATATCTCTATCTAACAACCTTTCATTTGAGATATAAAACTTACAATTAGCTGAAGTACGTTGCTGAGATAATAACAGTTACTATTCTCAAAGGACTCGCATGCAATTTTGTGGACCGATAAATCGAAGTTAGATAAGGACGGGATCACTAACTACCATAATGCTCATTACTGGGCCAATAAAGAAGCTTTAAACCTCCGAAAAAAGACCGAAGGGGTCTCAGAGATGGTTTTCAGTCAATTTGTTCAGGATGGGCATCATTGATGGGTATTTAATTGGACTTCATTTTCTGCCCAACAATTTAAGCTTCGTTATCGGCCCAGTAAGGAGCATTATGGTAGTTAGTGATTCCGTCCTTATATAACTTCGATTCATCGGTCCACTAAATTGCATGCGAGTCCTTTGAGAATAATAACGATTTGTTAAAACAGGTATTAATAATTCGTCGAAAATCCAGCCTCTGTGGATTTCATTGTAATTATCTCAGCATGTACTTCAGCTAATTGTAAGTTTAATGAAAGCTTGTTAGATAGAGGTATTATTTACATAATTTGCACATTTCATTACTTGGGGTTTTTTTTTACAGACAATCGCATTTTTTATCGAATAAGTTGGTAAAAAAATAAAAAAGAGATACTTTTTAAACGTGTAATTTTAAAACGTTTGCAGCTTTCAACATTTTGAACTATTGAAATGTCCGTTATGCGACGATAACAAAAAAACTCTAAATCCAACATGTAGGTTTATTTATTTAAATTTTAACCGTCTGAAATCGGAATAAAAACGGTTAACTTTTGCATACACCATTATCGGTCAACAGCCCCGGATCTTCAATTTTTTTTAGGCGGGGCAAAATCTGAAAACGCCGCCCCAAACCACTAATATTTATTTTTACCTTTATCATCTTCATAATTTCAGTTATCAGATGTCCACTAACAAATAGCCCTTCCGGAAATAATGCATCATTTGCTGTTCTTTCCGTGCTATGCCTGTTTATTTACAGATGTATAGATATGAACGCGTAAGATATACAGGGTGTTTGCTGGGTGAGTAGCTAAAAGAAAATGGTGTATAGGCGAGGCTATTAGCTATTCACTTCTTCTTATTAATTTGCATTTTGATTCAAGTTAAAGTATTTACAATACTTTTAAGATTTTCCTATGGAAAATCCCGGTTTTTACATGAAAAGTCAATTTTTTTTAATTTACTCTCGGACCAAACGAAAATAATTTTAATTGAGAGCCTAATCCTGTCTTATTTCGATGCAATCATAAATTTATACCAATCATCTCACAAAAGGTTACAGTGGATTCACAAACTTCGTTGAACCAGTGGGAAAAAAATGTAATGTCAACTTTGCTATGAAAAAAAATAAAAAAACACGAGTTGAAAATTTCATCTGCTTTTAAAAACTTCTTCAGTTAATACCTACACTTTATATTGATATGCTACAAATGTAACATTAATAATTAGAAATCTCGACTAAAATAGTAAGTTAGTCCTCAAAGACGGCTGATAAGGAAGGTACGAATCCGTTCAACTACCTATGTAGATAAAAACTTCTGTCTCATTCTAACAAATCTTAAACAATTATGCTATCTCATTTGACTTTCCCTTCACTTTCCTGCCTCGAATTAAGGACTCCTGCTATCTCACATGTTTGACTTCGGGCCGCGTAGATTTTCGGTGACCTACACTTTTCTACAGTTGGACTAAGATGTTGCTTGAAAATAAGCGTATCAGCCAGTCATGATCAACGGTAGCGTGACTTTTACGCATGCTAGCAAATCTGATTTCACCAGCTGCAAGTCATGTAGAACCGGTTCACGGAGACTTAATCTAGGAGTTCCTTTTACTCCGTCCCTCACCACCCATCTGGTGGTGGAAGCCGCAGAATATTCTGCTATTTGCGACCTTCGCAAGAGGCGACCAAAAAATGAACTCGAACGTTAAAAGATTACTGTCGGGAACAATCTGCTTCCTCCAGCCCGCGCTCGCTACCGACCCCGTGGTCACGATTGTGGTAACAGCCTTAAGTTTTCCCTATAAATACACCTCTCAAACCGGCAGGTGCGACATTCAACAAAATTGGTTTCATCGCTTATCAGATCCGACTCCCGTCGTGTTTCTTGCTAGGTCTTTTTAGAGAGAGGCTCCTAAAGGAAACAGTGTATTGAAAATGATCACGACGCACTGAGGACCGTACCCAACTAGGTGGCCGTAGTAGTTCGTATCGTTAGTCAGAAAATAAAATCATTATTTTATAAGTACATAAGAATAGCAAATAAGAGAAATGTTGCCTGGTCACAAAATAGATACAACAATAGGCATAGATTTGTTAGAATGAGACAAAACTCTTTACCTACATATGTAGTTGAAGGTGTTCGTACCTTCCTTACCAGGCGTCTTTGAGGACTAACTAACTATTTTAGTTGAGATTTCTAACTATTTAAGTTACATTTAGCATATCGATATAAAGTATCCTATTAGCTGTAGAAGTTTCTAAAAGCAAATAAAGTTTACAAACTCGTTAATGTTTTTATTTTTTTTCATAGCAAAGTTGAGATAAAAAAAAAACCCCAGTGGTCAACGAAGTTTATGAACCCACTGTAACTTTTTGTGAGATGATTGGTATAAATTTATGATTGCATCTGAACACGACAGTATTGGACTTTAAATTAAAATTATTTTTGTTTGGTCAGACAGTAAATATAAAAATATTTGACTTTTCATGAAAAAATTGGGGATTTTCCGAGATAAAAATTGGAAATTGGATGTTGTAAATTCTTAAACGTGAACCAAAATGCAATATAATAAGTGGAAGTAAATAGTTACTAGCACTCACCCACCAAACACCCTGTATATTTTATACACTGCACAGGATAGGATTAAAAATAAAAAGTTATATAGTAAAAATAAAAATAAAATTGGTGTATTCAATTGCAATTATTATGAATTAAAATTTACTTTTCGAGCTTTTTGTTCAGCAAATTAATCTATGACCTTGTCATAATTTCCGTTCCTGCGCGCGAACGGGTGCGCATTTTGAAATACGCCTAAAGAGGCGCCACACGAATAATACGTCACATGTTCCATGTGCTGTCCCTGAGTATCGGTCTAGTTGATATGGCCACAGTAAAATAAGAGTGAAAGTTCTGTAATTGAACTTTTATTTATTCCGTGGTCAAAGTTAAGTAGGTATTATTATGTTATTTTTTTGTAAATAATGAATTTGGCCGCCCCCTGAGCTTGCCGCCCGGGGCATGGGCCCCGGCTTGCCCCCCCCTAGATCCGGCCCTGTCGGTCAAAATGGGTTGCTTTTAACCTAATCTATCACCACTTAACAGGAATACGTGACATTAGAAGTCACCCTGTATAATTTTTCGTAGATCTACGTACATCACAGTGGGACTACTTCCTATGTTGAAATATATTGATCAAAATTCAAATTGACCCTCGAACTGAAGTTTTTGAGGCTTAAATATTCATTTATTTTTTAAGGATGCGGTATTTGATAAGTATTTAAGGATGCGGTATAGATCGCGCCGTGCAGTGCAGCCCGCCCAACATACACCAAGATAAGCTTTGACATGATTAGGGCCGCCCTAGGCCCGGTCCTACACGGGCCTTAGGGTAAATCCGCCACTGACCGCGGCAGTCTTCGAGTGCCACTCGTTATTTTATTTTATAGTTATGCCGGCAAAAAACAAAAAGGTAATAAAGTAGATCCATATCAAATTAAATTGCTAATATTTTGATTATTTTTATAAGTTGGTAAATATCGTTTAGTTTTAAACGGTGTCACAAAGCTTCAAATATGCAGTTTAGCCATTTTTCGAACATCACAAAGAAAGACTATTTACATACCTTTCTTATTCTCTTATAAAATTTGAATCTTAAATTCGAAGAATAAAGTATAGTTTCCGTGGTGTAGCGGTTATCACATCTGCCTAACACGCAGAAGGTCCCCGGTTCGATCCCGGGCGGAAACATAGTTTTTGTTCTTTGGACCCAGCTTTAGTATCAACTAAAGTTAAATAGTTAAAAATTTTGTTGACACCCCATTTGAAAGAGAAATTGCTGTAAAGGAAGAAAAGTAAACAAAAATTCAAAGTATGAAAAGTTTGATTCTTTATTTTCAGTACTCATTCTGTCACTGTACATGTAATGGAGTCTGCATTGCGAACACTGGACAACGTATCATTCTCACAACATACGTCTCTATATAACAAGGCATTATTTGTATTTCACTATATGTACAACATTCCGAAAATGGCAACATTTTTGTGAGAAACATACGCCGGCTGAACTGTCGTCGGGGCAAATTCGTAATCTCACTCAAATTCAGCTTAAAAACTATACAAATACTCTAAAAAACTGGTTCCGGGTCTGATTTATGACTAGTTTTGAAACAAAAAAATTTATGGAAGTTTGCATTTTGAAAATTGTTTATATCCTTCACTGGACGTTAGTTTGCTTCTGTTTTCTGTAGTGTCCGAGTAGATGTTCCCAGAGGTTTGTATTCAGCCATGGGGTACTATAACCAATTGAGTACACAATATCAAATCTAGTTGCCACATTTGCCAATGTGTGATTAGAATCGCAAACTCTAAAATAACTGTGTGCACGTGCAATGGCTTTAACTGTCATAAAATCTTTAAACACAGACTTTTTAGTGGCTATCATTACCACACGAGTAACTTAAATACTGGTATCCTATCGTTGCCACAGTAGTAGTAGTGAGTCGTCTCGATTGGTCATAGTCCCCGGAGCAGTCCCCGGAGCTCCCCCGGGGGTGGTGGCTAGGACTCGTTGTCGTTGTGTGTCCGCAGGCGCTCCCCGTGCGGCTTGTAGTCGATGTTGACGGACGCCGGCAGCTGCAGGATCCGGCGGAGGGCGTCCCGGACCCGAGATGAGGCACAGGTGTCGGCGGCTGTGCGGTGCCAGACTGCTAGCTGGTCCTCCTGTGATAACAAGCATTCAATTATTATTTAAAAGACTACAACACCAAAGCATGAATAGACAATGTAATCCCAACAAGACTAATGTGTTAACAAAATTGAAAATCTGTAAACTTATAGTAGGGGAGCCCACGATGCTAAATCTGGATTTACTCGAGCGTGAAAGATACCTATTGGGTTGCAAAACTTAGATGACAAAAAGAAAAAATGTTATATAACATATACCATTTTATCGGTGGGGCAAACGGCTATAGATTTCCAAAACCTTAAAAACATTTTTTTTTGCATCGACATACTCGGGCGTGTCAGATATTGATATCATCCATGTCCTACGTATTTTTAAAACATGTACGTTTGTTAATCTGATGGTTTCCATTATGGAAATGGGCGTACGTAAGGGTTTAAAATGAAAAAAAAAACTTTTAATAGAGCACGTGCGATTTTTAAGGGGATGATTAGTAGACCTAAAACAACGCTCTTATACAATAATCTGCAGGGATTTACCTAATCTGACAATAAAATTAAACTGAATTATATGAAATTATTGAATTAATCGTCCGGCTTGTAAGTCAAGGCTCATATTTGGTGGAAGTGCTTAACCGGGTACAAGGTATCCCCCAGTATGTTAATCTGCCGCGCTTGAGTAAATTCAGAAATCCCCTCTTGGGCTCCCCTACTATAAAATGATTAAATAAATAGAATGGAAATAATTTTAACTCAAAGATTAGGTAGTATTTTTTTGGCTTTCTGATATTTATTTGCATGTTTATATCAAATAACAGTGATAAATCTGTTTTGCGATAACACAACTATTGTTATCTTGTTTTATATGTTTGACTCATTTTTAACTTTTGGATTTCAACATTTTTTAGAGCAACCAACATGCTATGAGGTTATAAAACAGAAAAAAAAAACATTTTTATTAAAACCCCCCTCAGTATAAGTAAAGTAAGTACAGAGATGGTAACATTTACTTAAGCTTAGGATAGGAAAGAATCATGCACATTATTTAAAAAACACTTTACAAAAACCAAAATTTTTAAATTATTATTTACATCATCTGATGACTGCAATAAAAACTAATTAATGGTTACGGTCACTCAGAAAATAGATATTGACTATTTTACACTACATAATGACTACAAATAGCTGTTATTTGTACCTGAAACCGAACAGACAGGACAACCCCGCACAGCTCAGCACCAACCATGAATTGTTCTCCTAACATCGCCATACAGAGGTCCTCCCACGCACGACCCGTCTGGGACTTGCGCAGTCGTACCACCTGAAACAATATCACAAACTTATAAAAAATATAATTACAGCCTAAATATGGTCCACTGGTTGAGCATAGGCCTCCTACTAGGATAGCATGATGTTTCAAACTTATTGGAATCTAATCTAACATTGATTTAAACTAAGAATAGTCTCTCGGTGAAATTTTATAAATTTTACTTTACACAGATTAATATTAATGAGAGAAAACAAGTTTAGTTATTTAAATTTGCATTGAATTTAGAACAGCTATTTGTCATGGCTTTGGCACTAGCAGACTAGAAATTAAATTAGTAATATTTGGAAACTTTGGAAAATACATGATAATCAATGATTTCTTTACTACTAGAATATCATGATTTAGTTTTCCATTTTTAGAACTTCTTAATCTCAATGAAACTACAATAAGTGCTTTTATAAACTGGTTTCCAAGTGACATCAAAGTTCAAGAAAGTCCAGTTTTTAACTCAATTCCAATCAACTAATGACTTTGTCAATACACTTTAGAATTTAGATCATTTATAGCTATTAGTCCTTATTTAACCTCAAACAGGATACATAAAAAAACTGTAACATGTTGTGACCATAAAGCAAACAGGTTATTCACTGACCAGTGTTTTTTTATCATTCAATACACCTTGTTTACTTTTTATAAACTTTTGTAAAGTTTTATATTGGTTTAACAATAGCTTTACTTATTTTCTATCACCCTGACCTTTAATGAAAATGTTATTATGACTTGGGCATTGTTCTAGATCTTATAATCTTAGTTTTAGGCAATTAAAAGGAAGGGGAACCTATTTTAGATAGCTGATAAAAAACTATTTGTTACAAAGTTATTGCCTTTTAAGTGCAGCTTTAAATTATCTTTAACATTGGTGTATTTATTGTTTGTAATAATAGTTAACATACCCATTTACCACCATTAACATTGGCAGGATCTTCCCACATTGGTTTGATTCCTATCTTAAACAAATGTAGGTCGGATAACGGAGGCAATTCGGACGGGCGTGCTAAATGAGAGTACAGCCCCCACCACTGTTCTACGCTAGATATCCGACCCACTAATCGTAGAGCCTGAAATGATAAGATGCTTGGTTAGTATAAGAAATAAAGTTAGCATTACTTAGTTTGTATTGTTGCTTTTATAAGATGAAAATAAATAAGAAAAACATACAAAAATCTTGGTAAACTTAAGTCAGAACGTTTGCAATTAAATCTTGTTTTGTAAGTCGGCGCTTACCTTGTAATAAACAGAATAAACTTAGCACAAATAAGAAAGCTGATTGTAAGAATTTGAGTGTTGGGTTTCAGTCAGACCTGTCCATATCCTGTGGTGGTGGCAGAGAGGTCGCGGGCCGGGGGCCTCCTCGAGAACCACATCCAGTAGCTGTACTCCAGCTTGTGCTCATGAGGGGGCACCGGCGGCGGCGTCGCATCATCTGGCGGCCCCTCATCGTCCTCTTCATCATTCCAATGATTCTGATTCACACCCCCTCCCCCAATTTCACGACGCTCAGGCACATTTAAATTATAAAACTTGCACATTTTTCTTTCAGTCATGATATTTCAAAGAACTAACATGTTCAACGGCCTAACCTAGGACACGTTTCTCTCTTTGGCCTACGGAAGCGAAACCAAGTCCTTTAACTATTTCAACAATTTCACTAATACTTAATAATGCAATGGTTTCTGAAATAATACAAGCAAAATATCAGTAATTATTTGGTAAATCAGCCTATTCCCTCTTTTTCTCTGTATAACCTTTTTCTTTCCGTCATCAAAATTTAAACTGTCAAACGACAACATGGGGAAAATGAGGCTAAATTAAATGAATCTTTGCAGAAAGAGAAGGCCATATATAGAAACATTGGTTACGAATGAGGTAAAATATATTTTTAGAGCCTTGACATTTGGGAGTATTATAAAAATGGCATTAAAATTTTCGTTTATAAATTAAAGGGTGATTAGTTTTATTTAAATAGATTATTGGACAAACAAACGTTTAGTTAAATGAAAAATAAAATTTTTTTAACACTCAAGATAAAAGAACTTAAATAGTGGCAAAGTATTTTATGAAGTAATTTTTACCAATGCCATACATACATACATTAACAACTGAATATCATTTTCTTTTCCAAAAACAGTCAAATATGGTATATGGTATGGTAAATATTAATTAAACACAGGTCTAATACTCAATAACAAAGGTCTGTTTTTTCTAGAGGACCCATGCCCGTAATAAATGTTTTTTGAGCTTACGAACTCAGGAACGTCTATTCTGTCTCTCGTCTTAAAAAGCGCTGGTTTGCGCGAAACGGAACGCAAGGTTAAGAGGGAAACTTGAATATAAAAATTTCGTAAAACCACAACAGGAATAAAGTTTTTATAGAAAGTTATAGCTACTGACGTTTTCTTATAGGGTAGGTTAATTTAAACCGAAATTTCTAATGTTCAATTAGCTAATGCAAAACGTACTTTTTACTAATTCACAATAAGCTGTATATAAATAAAGTATACCTACGTTAAAATGATCTTCACAACAATATGAACAAGATTTAGGAGATAAATTATCCCTTCTCATCACCTTACACTACCGTTTTCGTATTTTCGCATCAGTTGAAATACGAAAAAACACTTTCTCGGGTGTTTTTCGAATAGTATTAGTGCACTCCGGTACTATGCAATACTTATAAGATATTTTTTTGGCTTCTTCCATGGTTTTAAAGCTATTAAAACTGTAAATATGTACGAAGTAACTAAAAAGTTCATAGTAAAGTCTCACTGGACGTGTGTGACGTCACGCAAAGCGAGCGCAAAATGGCGGCGTTTCAACTGCTCTAATTTTTTCAATGTTTTAAATTTCGTTTTTAAAAATATCTAGAGTATTTTGAAGCCTTTTTATATTTTTTTCTATGTTATAATGTTGTAAAATATTAATTTAAGACAAGAAAAAAAAACATGAATATCCCCTATTGTCCAGTAAAATATGAACAGCGAGTCGCGTCCAATGATTTGCAGACTATTATTATATCCCTAAATTGTCATACCTAATGAAATCGCTCCTTTGGTTCTTTAATAAAGACGGTTGTAGGCAAATATAGGAATAAACCGATAGTAATTTCCTAATTTCCCTAGTCTTGTACAAACTAACGTACTTAGAAAACCACATGCAATGTGGATAAGTAATCAAAAAGTTGTAAAAATTGTTTTAGATGTGTTTTATTAAGTTAAAACCAACTGAGAAAGTCTTGTGTCTTACCTAATTATTTTTCTAAGCTAGGTTCTATAAAACAAAGTATATTGATATAAAAGGTACTCAAAAATAAAAGTAATAAAAATACGTTGAATACGATTTATTCAGAACATTATTTGTATACTTTAAAATCAAAACAAGCGTTACAAAAATCAACAATTCCATTTTTGAAAACCCGCTATAATTACTATAAAATCACAAATTTAAAAGCCTGTTTAAAATGGTTTATTTAAAAGTACAATAGTAACGATGACGCGCCTAGTTCTAACAGGCATCTTAAAATTTTAAAAACCCTATTTCTAATCGAGGCACATGTAAATTTCTCTACCAACATTCTACGCGAATTGCGTATGATTGACTAATCGCTTTTAAGATTGATTAAAATTATTAAAACATTGTATATACCTATCGGGTACAGTAACATGATAAAGATTAACAAAAAAGAATTACGGTGTACGTAAACAAAAAATATAAAGATTTCTAACAAAATGATTGGTTTAAGACTAAAATCAACTATAATATTGACAAGCATAATATGCTGGCGAAACGCCCAACTTAATAGCGGCTCGACATCAATCTTTCTTTTGGGCGGGAAACCTATGACAAAAAACCTCAATAATTTGAAGCCTCAAACACTGTCTTAAAAGTTTTACAAGTTTTGATCATTGGTTTCTTAAAGGCGACAAACAAGTTTTCCAATTTTCCCGCCCCCAAGGTCCCCAAACTTCCCGCCCCTAAGGTGGCTAAACTTCCCGCCCCTCCGGTCTACTGCCACGCGTCGTGCGCGTCGTCCCCGGGGGTCTCCAGCGAGGACGTGCCGCTGCCACTTGACGGAGACGGAGTACCTGTAGTCAAAAATATATGTTTAACACACGTAACTAAAGTAAGAGTAAAAGAAAAAGGTTTACCCTATTAATATGTATAGAAAGGGATTAAAAAAGAATCCAATTTTAGATACTACAAAAATACCATAAAAATAGCTAATTTTGTTTAAATACCCGAATAGAATTGAACTCGGAACCACTATGCTAGCCCATCTATTTTAAATTATGCCTATATAGAAAAAATTGTCATGCAACTTTAACACAATATTTGAATAACTACACTATTACAACTTCACGTTTTGAGCCAATCTTTTCCAATTGCTCAATATTAATCATACATAATATAAATCGTAAGAAATCAGTCCTTAAAATATTTAGTACTACATAATTAGTTTTGAATACTAGTAAGTAGATAAGTAAGTAAAGTCATACTGTCGTTGTTTCTTGTGTCGGGCGGCGCGTGGTCGCGGCACTTGGAGCTGCGCATGAGCCGCGTGTGCGCCTCCGCCGAGTGCTGCCAGTTCCAGCACGAGCGGCAGAAGTACCTGCCACGGTCATTGAGGTGATGGCAAAGATAAGGAAAATAGTAACATAAGACTTTGGTACTTTTGTTGAGTGAGAGGACAGTTTAATTGACTTTCAAAATTGGTTTATTTGTCCTGTAGCTGAATATAAATATAGGGGGTTGGTTCTAAATTATCTCACTTTATAGCAAAAAATAAAAAATATAGACTTAAGTTATTTGAAGTCAGTTTAAGATTTGAAACTTTTCCCTGTAATCAATAAGATGAAAGCCTATTTATTGCCCATTTTAGGTAATAAATATGTATAATTACCTGAAACAGACGGGCTCCCTGCAGAAGTAAGGTCCCTGCTGCAGATTACAGACTGAACACATCGAGTCCTCCAAGTATGGATCTACTTGCACCTGCGAGAAACAATTATTGAATCAATTACATTCACATTTTCATAACATTATCTAAACCTTAATTAGCTAAAACACACGATTTTACTGTAGGCTTAAAATGCGTTTATATATTAGGTTCGGTACAAATTTATTATTTTTCACATACGAAAATGTTTATAGTATTTTAGGTTAAGCAATCGTGAACAAAACTTATTTAACAATGGAAAAATATCAAAGGATAGAGTAGGTAGATTAAAAAAAAAGCTCTATTAAAGATTGTATTGTATTAAAGCGCTTTTTGAAAACTTATTAAAATTAAATTCTAAACAAAAATGCGTGTGCTAATTAATAATTTTATATTGGAAATTCATACCTTTTTCTCAAATTTATCGGTGCAAATCTCTACAAATCCAGCAGAGATGGCGCGAATGTAAGATCGTACGTTATTGAATGTAACGCGGCCCGAGCCTATCGGGTACTTAGTCTTGTCTGTGTCTATACCTGGGGACAAAATAGAACTTTATTATGAAGGGAATAGAAAACATTCTTAAATGGACTAGTAGTAGGCAATTCTAGTTTTAATTAACTTTTGTATTGAGAAACTATTTTAAGAAACAATAACAAAAAAGAGAAAAAAAAATGTATTTACACAAGAAATTACAACTGTAACCATTACAATTTTTAACAAAAAGTATAAAAAATACAACTTTTGTCACAGAAAATAACTTGGCTAAACTGTATTCCAAAACATAAGGTGGGTGTACCATGGAAGGCCACGCTCCTTTGAAGGCCAACTATTAAAAAGTCGTATTTATTGACATTTTAAGACATATTCCTTCTACTACACATTAAGATCCCTCAATCTCTAGGCCACCCACGGCGGCGGCGAGTCGTTTGCGCCGCTATTGTGGCGGTGCGATCTCACTCTTCGTAGACTTCGATTTTCGATGTTACAATCCTTATTTGAGCGCACAGCAAAACATAAGTATTTAGTCAATAACCTATTATTATCACATATTTTTGTACTGTAAATTGTCGTATATGGATATATCTATGTTACTAAAGAAAAAAAACATAGTTTTGCCTCAATTTTAGTAAAATATTGGTAGTGTTCCTAGAAAAGCCGGTGGTTCCTTATAAGGCCAATAGAAAATTTGACGGTTGGCCTTGCTAGGGTACATAGGCCTAACAAAGAACATTTACAAACCATGAACTTATGAATACTTACTTCTTTAGTTAAGTATAATAATAAACTTAAAATAAGTTTTTATATTGATAATATTTTTAATCATAGTCATAATTGTTAGTTTAGCCTTCTTGGGAACTTTTTGGCCTTACAAGGAACGGACCCATAAGAAGGCCTATTTGGTTAAAAAAAAAAGATTTAAATTACATTATAAAAAGCGTTGGCAAGTTATTTCCTGCGAATATCATACGCACTTCTACTGTTTTTAAATAATTTTCTACAATATATTCATAGTTATACGATGGTGTTCAAGTAATGTTCGTTGAGTTTTTTAAAGGTGATAAAAATATATTGAGCATTTAATGTTTTGCTTAAATGATATGTCTTATTACGTTGTTTTAGTAAAAGCGGATATATTTATTGTTAAAACTCTATTTTTAAGTTTATCGACTGATACATAATTTTGGCCTTGTTTGGAGCCATGTTCCTTGCAAGGCCATTTGGAAGAGCTTAATTAAACTTGAGATTAATAAATAGTGATTAAAGTGAGGTAAAAAAAGAAGTATTTTTATGGTGCACATTAAAACAAAGTATTACGTCATAATTTGTTTACTTTATTTCTCCAGTAAATAAATGAATAAAAAGTGTTTTCCCGTTAGTGTGGCCTTTTATGGTTCACCCACCTTACAATAACAAGATAAAACCTAACAAACCGCTTTTAAATCGTAAATCGTTGAAAAACGCGCGCTACTGTTGACCTTTGGCAAAGTTCCAGAATTGAGCAAAAGTCACCCGCGGAGGCTGTGCGTTATAGACCGAATAGTTTAAGGTGTGCCAAATGATATAAGTTTGCAATAGAAAATATGAAATATTTCATATAGACAAGGTAATGTTATTGAAGTATATTTTTACAAGTTTTTCTCAACTAAATTACGGTGAGATAAAGTAACATAATTGTACATGGGTGAATTAATTCGAACAATAAAACGAGATGAAAACAAACACGACGACGCGATTTAGGTAGACTAGAATATTTACGTGTTCTGCTTAAAAATAGAATATTTTTGAAAAATAAAATACATTATGGATATTTACAATAGATTCTAAATCTAAAGTATACAGAATACCATCTTTAAATAGGAATTTTATTATGTTATTATTTATACTTATTTTTAATGCACTAAGGAGTATTATTCTATTATTTGAGATTTTTCTTTTTAGTTTTAATTGCATTCAGAATGCAAATTTACTAATTTATTAATTTTGAAGTTATAGACACTGGAAAAAGAGCGGTTATTTAAAGGTCCTTGGTTCGATTCCCAGTCGCGTAATGCTCGGAGACCCGTGTTCTTTTTCCAGTGTCTATAACTTCAAAATAGTCTTATTTCCCTAAAGTATGAATCCCCTTCAAAAATTAAATCAAAATAAAAATTCTTTTATTCATCATAGATATGTAACATATACTTAATGAACGTCAATGTTACAAACTTCGACTTTACCTAACCGTGGACCGAGAGAAAAAAGCCGGCAGAAAAAACTCCCAGCACTCTTTGAAAATTATACAATCATAACGTACATTCAATGAACATATAAATTATTTTCTCGTACCTCAACTCAACACTATAAAAGTGAAAAAAAATAAAACTGCTACTACGAACTAATTAAGGTACAGTGTCTATAACTTCAAAATATTTTATTATTAACACTTGTTTTAAGCTAACGCGCGTTGTACACATTGTTTTACACTATGGGCAAAGAGGTACGTTACCTTTTTGCTTTAAAATTACCGCGCGAAATCCCGGATAGTGTAAAAACAATATTCTATTATTTCCTTAAAGTCTAAGTTCCCCCACGTACCGGCATACACGACGCCGTGGAACAGCTGGTCCATGATGGCGGCGAGCGCGGCGGCGGACAGCATGCCGTGCAGCGCGCCCACGAACACCGTGCGCGCCGGGTCCAGCCGCGCCGCCCCGCCCACCACGCAGTTGCTGTCCGAGACCGACCACGGGATGATCTGCACCTGCGGGGGGATGTAGTAGAGACTCATTTATGGTGCCGAGGATTATCTAGACCTGCGGGGAAATGCTTGAGGGTACAAGTATGCAACTTCAGTTGTTGTCCGACACGCACCACGGGATCTGCACCTGCGGGGGGGAGTCATGTGGTGATACGAGAGCAGTTGCTGTCCGACACGCTCCACGGGATTATCTGCACCTAGGAGGAACAAGTATGCAACTTCAGTTGTTATCCGAGACGGCCCACGGGATGATCTGCACCTGCGGGGAAGTGGACGAGGCTAGATACAAGTATGCAACTTCAGTTATTGTCCGACACCGACCACGGGATAAACTGCACCTGCGGGGGAATACTTATAAATAATAAAATCTCCAGACTAACACACCAATTATGTGGCCCTAAAGCAAGTTGCATTAAGCACTTGTGTTATAGGTACCACATAATGGACTAGGGGAGAACCTAGTTACACCCAGACACGAGCCAATATCGAAAAAGCCATTTACGAAATTGGCCCGACCCGGGGATCGAACCCGGAACCATCCGCTTAGCAGTCCGGTATATACACCGCTGCACCACAGAGGTCGTCAAATATTACTTGAAACTAGATACAAATATGAAACTTCAGTTATTGTCCGAGACGGCCCACGGGTAATGTGGACCTGGGGAGAGGGAGGCATGTTATAAGATTGTTGAAATCACTTATACCTGGGAGAAGAGAGTAATGGAAATAATGTTATTGGATATATGAGATTTTCTGAACCTAGTTGGCAAGATAATGAACAATATTATACATAACAACAATAACAATATGGAATATCTATACAAATATTATAAATAAACGAAAGCTTAATAAAAAATAATTCAAATTCCTGTAATTAGCTTTTTAATAAATGAAAAATTAAAACTATTATTAAGTAATGCATTTTAGACAATAATTTAGCCTAAAATTCAACAAACTCCTGAAATACAGACACCAACCAAACACTCAGAACTTTACTAACCTCCTTGGTCCGCACGGAGCGCGTGGGCACGCGGTAGTACCAGCCGGCGTGGTCGCGGCGCGCGGCCGCCAGCAGCGCGCGCACGCGCTTCTCGTTGTGCAGCGTGAGGTACGCGTAGCCGCGCGGCGCGCCCACCGGCCACTCCACGCTACGGGGGGGACGCTTGTTTAAATATATCGTCGTTGCAAATTTAAAATCTCCTTTGTGAATTATAGAACTATTCACGTAGGAGTTTTATTAAACAATGTAAACAAAAATATGCTACTTTAATATCTGAAAAACTCACTTAAAAAAAATTTCACATAAGAGATTTTAAAGGACAATGGGCAAATTGGGACCACCCTCCAATAGCAATAAGATATATGTCGTTGAATAGGTCTCTTCAATAGGAACAACTATTGCTATGTCAGCTTTGTTGTCACAACTGTCCGTTTTGAGTTATGGAACAAAATAAAAATATTAAAAATACTACTTTTCAAGTTAAGTTATGTTTAATATATTTATATTTATGTGCTTGTTAACTCCATTAGACACTAGAAACGAACGCGCGTACGCGTGCTGGTAGGCACGGGCAGCCCACCCCCTCAAAAACCTTCAATTGGTTCTCTGTGTTGTCTGTTTATTGAATTCGGATATCACACAGAACTTTTGTTTTGATCTTGATCCGCTATGGAAAATCTCTATCGCGGAACATATGAACAACACGTTTTGTCAGTTAATCTCCTAAGATAACGACCAGAGGTTGCTGCATATACACAACAACAGGCATTATAACAATTTTTTAAGAGTGTTTTACTCTAAAACCCAAATCAAAGGGGAAACAAGCTACATTTTTATATTGGCTCGATATTGGCTCGTGTCTGGGTGTAACTAGGTTCTCTACTAGTCCATTGTGTGGTACATATAACACAAGCGCTTACTGCGCTTACTTTAGGGCCATACAATCGGTGTGTCAGTCTGGATATTTATTTATTTATCATACACCCTGCTAGATGTAGTGCTTAGTACATTTAAAATAAAAATCATTTTAATAATATTGTTGTGGGTTGTTGCTATTTTTCTCTCCAAAAATATTTATTACCTTTACCCTTATCTTTGTATCTGAAAAGTACATAGATATCTAAGATATTAAACCTATACTTAAAAATAGTTAATTATTTTTCATAGGTCATAAAATGTCTCATAACTCAAAACGGACAGTAGTTACAACAAAACTGTCATAGCAATAGTTGTTCCGATTAAAAAGACCTATCCAACAACATATACCTCAATGCTATTGGAGGGTGCTCCCAGGTTTCATATATTTTTGCCCATTCTCCTTTGCAACGACGATATCAAGGTTGAAAATACGTAAAAGAAACGAAAGAAACGAACTAAAAAAACATTAAACGTAGTTTGAGCACCTTATTCTGATAAAACGAGTATAAATATAAAAACATACTAACACATCTAATAGTCGAAAATATTATATTATAACGACTTATTAAGATCGAACTCAAATTTCATTTTTTGGCCGTAATTTTGAAATGTCAAAAGATAGCTATTGAAAACCCCTTCCTTGAACCCTGTTAAAATCACCGCATTGGATCTAGTTAAAACAGCCGTTCCTAAACCCTGTAAGATAAAAGTAGTAGTAGCTAGCTAGTTCAAAATACTTTACCCAATAACTAGTCTTACCGCACTGGCTATACGTGTCGCAAGCCATTCCCAAACCCTGTATGTTAATAAAAAAACACTCTTCTACTTCACTTACCGCACGGGCTGAAAGTGTCGGAAGGTATGCAGCAGCGCCTGCTCGGTGATGTCCCACGGCACGCCGCCGAGGAACACCTTCGACGAGAACGGACCCGACGCGTCCAGCGAGCGCGGCGGCAGCGAGCCCAGCCAGCGCGCCGGGGAGAGAGAGATCCACGGGGAGCCCGAGCCGCCTGTGGGGAACAGAGGATGTAGGAACTAGACCAGAGAGCGAGAGATTTATGGAGAGAACAGAGATGTAGGAACTAGACCAGCGCGCCAGCGCGGGGACATGGGGGAAACGAAGTTGTGGGGTCTTAAGATTAAGACCTTAATCTTAAGGTACCCGCCTGCATATTAACAGAAGAAAGTAATCGAGAACATTGTAAAGATACGATTACGAAATGTTAAGGGTACGACATACTTTTGTTTAATTATAAAAGAAAGTTATGAAGGAAGAATACATTGTATGATACGATGGCGAATTTACAAATTTGCCTACTGTAGACTTTTTGCCGCCCCTTTGAAATTAATGCAATGCCAAATAATATACTTCTATATGAAACCCTGTGCATTATGGAAAAACTTTTTTTTTGAAAGATTTACACCGTACACATAGTACATGGATAAGGTTAACATTAAGCATACTGTATGAGAATAAAATATTTTCTTTGTAAAACGTTAAAACTGTTTTCCTTTATGTTTGTTTTTATTTAATATATAATAAAAAACTAAACTACAAGCAAATCTGCCGCCCCCTAAAATCTGCCGCCCTAGGCTCCAACCTACTCAGCCCAATGGTTAATCCACCAATGTTCGTATCGTATAGGTCCAATTTCGAAACAAAGTTATGAAGGGCATATCGTATAGGTACAACTACATAACTGATAACGTAAAGGTAGAATTAGGTATCTACAAAACTGAGGACATGCATGTAACGCTCTTAACTTTGATTGTGATAAGTTAAACTTTTTTAGTAATATATAATTAATTCTAGTGACTTGCGACCTGAGTCAATTAGCTTCTTACGGCCCGTTCACACATGTCTCCGTTTTACTGTTCCGTTTTATCGTGTAGGTTTTTTTTCGTCGATAGTGTATGTAGTTGTATGAGCGACTTCATACATAAAAATGACATTCCGTTTTGTCATCGAATACTGGACGACGGAACAGTAAAAATATACGGATACGTATAAATATACGGTGTGCGTGGCGGGCGGTGTGTGCGAAACCATCCTCGTAGAATAGCGGCGGTATACTGAGAGTTTTCTGTTCACACATCTTTCCAGTAATGACGGATCCGTTGAACGTTATACGGTGCCTATGTGTGAACAGAGCATAAATGTATGACGTATCCGTTAAAAACGTACCAGTAAAACGGACTCCCATGTGTGAACGGGCCGTTACGTGTAACTATGATTTCATCTGAATTGGCTCCTTTTACTTTTAAAAGTAGAATAATTAATTATTACAATGGTGAAACAAATATTGTAATACACATAATTGACCCTACGATAAACGAAATTTAATAGGAAAAAAGAAATTTCACTGTATTATATTACTATATTTTTTCTAATTTTTAACAAGTTTATATTCTAAAGCAGCGGTCGGCAACCTTTTAGCAGGCAAGGGCCGCATGGTGAAAAATCGACCAAAGGCGGGCCAAAAAAAATAATGGTTTTAATAAACATGTGAAATTTAATTTTATATATATTTTTTTTTAACATTCGCGGGCCGCAAAGAAGACGTCGGCGGGCCGCATGCGGCCCGCGGGCCGCGTGTTGCCGACCGCTGTTCTAAAGCCTTTAAACGTACATATATTATTCAATGAAATTAAAGTGATAAAACTTTGTAAAATTGTATGTAGGAAGCGATCTTTAGACTATTAGCTCAGAAATAAGCTAGATAGAACAGATTTTAAAAAATCTTTAACCAGTAGGATCCTACAATATCATTTTACTTTTATTAGGGTAATGTTATAATAAATAACGTTATAATTATGTAGCTATATAAAAACGGTACTCACAGAAAGAGGCACGCCGTGGCAGAGCTACTTCTTTGGAGGTCTTTCGTTCTTGTGACCACGAATCCTAAAACACAATGTTAAATCTATAATTACAGCAAAAAAGTGGTGGTTTAAACTTTATTCAGTAAGCAAATAAATAAAAATAAATGAAAAATTACCTTGTTTATAAGTTACTTTTTGCATTACAAAAGACAGACAGAACAAACAGATAACATTTTACTAACTACTTCCAAAATGTCTATACACTACAAAATAGAATTTAAGCTTAGCATCTTACTACATTTTCTACGTACTAAGCACCTTTAAACCAACTGATACCAATTAAACTTATTTTCCTACAGAGACCACTACTTTCAAACTCACCTTTCAAAAAGTCTTTCTATAATTTAGCAAGTTTGTTAGTAAAGCTGTAAAGTTTTACCTTACAAGTACTATTTCTATGTTTTTGTTTGCTGTTAGTGTAACTGATTAAGGGCCGGTTTTTCAATAGTCAGATAAATTCTATCTGACAGAAAATCAGTATGTTTTTGTTGCACGTCGAACATAAATACTTGACATATGTATGCAGTGACAATGAAAACAAACCTCTTAGCAGTCGGTTAGCATTTATCCGACTATTGAAAAATCAGCCCTAAATGAATAAATTCAATAACTAGAAGCATCTAGAAGCGTCTACTCGCACTCACCACGCGGTCGAGTTTGTCGTAGCTGAGACGCACCTGTAGTGACGCGTGGATTGAAGTCGCTGGCATCGATAGCGCCTTCTAAACAATTATATGGGTTGAGAACACTAGCTCTTGGTAGAAATATATAAAAAACTAGTGGCCGCCCGCGACTCCGTTCGCGTGGAAGTCGGTTTCCCGTGGGAATGAGAAATTTTCCCGCGGTAAAAAGTACCCTATGTCCTTTCCCAAGTTCAGTTCTTTCTTCATACCAAATTATATCAAAATCGGTTCAGTGGTTTAGGCATGAAAGCGTAACAGACAGACAGACAGACAGCCAGAGTTACTTTCGCATTTATAATAGTAGGGATATGGGAATTATACGGGTTGAGAACTAGTTCCTGGTAGAAATATATGAAAAAATGTGAGAAAGGAAACTTTAAGCTAAGATTTAATAATTGATTGATGTTAAATCTTTAACCGTTTTTCATAGCGTTATTATTAAGTTGAGTTAATTACTGTACTACAATGAAGTGTAAAATAGTCCCACTTTGGGCGCCAACTAAGATTTAGTCATTGCTTAAGGAATTTTAAATAATTTCATGGTAAAACTTGCGATGTTAGTAAATCTGTAAAGTATTCCTGAACTTTAAGGAAACGTATTTATCATTGACATAATGTACAAGGTAACTCTTGGCGCCCAACGGGGGGCTGATATGAGTTGCGACTACCGATATGATATCAAATAGCCCTGCTTTATAACTACCTATTATTACATCAGATACAAATCCTACTAATATTACAAATGTGAAAGCTTGTGAGTATGTGAGGATGTATTGATGTTTGTTACTCTTTCACGTAAAAACTATTGGACGGATTTGGATGAAACTTTGCAGTAATATAGGTTATACATCAGAATAACACATAGGATACTTTTTACCGCGGGAAAACTCATTCCCACGGGAAACCGACTTCCACGCGAACGGAGTCGCGGGCGGCCCTAGTGGCCCTAATACTATACCTTATATAATGGAATACGTAAAGATTGGATAAGTACTCACTAAGGAAGTGACGAGGTCCGACATGGGTTCCGCGGGCGCGTCCTCCGGCCAGCCGGCGCCGGGCCGCGCGCTCTCACTGAAATACACCGAATATGTTAATAAACACAGCATTTTAACTAAGTTAGAGTAATAAATAGCTTTAATTTATAAGTTAAAACTGAACTTAGAACGTTGAATTTTAAGGATTTTCAGAACAGTTATTTTGTGAAATTGATATTTTATAGGCAAATGTCAATCGATTATGCAAATCTATTTCATATTATACTAAAAAACCATATTCTTTGATCTAGTTAGTTAAGAATTATTGAAAACTTTTTATTTTTTTACCAAGAAATAGGTGGTTCACTATGTTAAAAGCATGTTAAAAGCGTATTTAACAACATCCAAAGCCTATTTTATAAACAAAAAAACTTTAAAAAAAAAGTTTTAACCCAGTTAAACCCACCTGTAGCTAGCGAAGGCGCGCGGGTGCGTGGGCGGGAAGCAGGTGGCCGGCACGAACGAGGCCGGCGTCTGCGCCGCCTCCGGGCTGCCCGGCGCCGGCTCCCAGCGCCACTCGTCGGAACCCTGGTCCGACAATAAGACGAAAATAAAAAAAAATGAGAAAATAAGAAAAAAAATTCTTTAGCCTTGAATATAAAATATAGTTACGTTTTTTTTAAATTAATATGGCAAAGCAAACGAGCATGCGGGTCACCTGATGGTAAGTGATCACCGCCGCCCATGACTACCCGCAACACTGTGTGTGTTGGGGGTGTGTTGCTGAGCCTTTGACGAAATTGGGCACCGGATACCGCACTCACCGAACGAAACGCAGGAACATCGTCCCTACTTCACGTCGGTTTAACGTACGTAATAGTGGAGAGATTAGTTTATCTTTAAAAAAGATATGGAAAAAGTAGCCACTTTCTCCACGTTATTAACGCAAAGTGATGTCGCATGTTTGCAATTTTGGACGTGACTACAAAATTAAAATATAAGGAAAAATATTTGTTTTACTTGTGGGCCTTTGCGTAAAAATGTATTGCAAAGTTTCGAATAAATATTCAAATGACTAAACTTATAGTAGGTACCTACCTAAATTTTTCAGTAATAGTTCGTTAATGCCTATAACTGAATGTACTTTAAAAAAGTTGTAGCAAGATATGAAAAACCCATTTTACTTTAAAGCAACTTAAATAACGTCATGTTACAAAATCGCAATAATCTCTTTGCAAGAAATTGGACAACTTTCCGAAGCACAACATCGAACAAATGAATCTTCGACAAGGAAATCTTAACCCGCTCTGCAATCGGCAATCAGATCTAGAGCCAACAACCATGAAAAAACTGCGCCATGTATCCAAGTTAGTTTTCCGCGTCGGGAAGCGCAGATTAAACCAGACATGGGCCAGCAAATATTAAACTGCCGAAACGCTGCCAATACCCGGGCGAGCCCAGCCCGGGCCAACGATTCTACATTTCTATACAATGTACCCTATGATTTGTACACAAGCCTCTTGGCAGGGGTTAAAAGGACGTGTTTATAGCAATATTGCGCTGTAGTTTTGAATGAAAAAGTGATTTATAAAGGCCATTAATGTTTATGGACTGCGCGACTGCCATAACCGCTGCAAACTAGATTTTTTGGTGGAGTTGCGAAAAATAGACTCGGACGAGCGACGAAAGCCATTAAAGTTTTATTGGCGACGAAAATTAGATACAATCCTACAGAGACAGATTCACCAGGAAATAGGCTACAGTAATTTACTCAAGTCTAAGTCGACTAAAGCATTTAAGACTGTATTCTTGGTTAGGATGAGAAGATTCCTGCATTTGAATTGCGAATCAAGTGGCGTAGTACGACAAAAACGAACTTTGACATTAAGACGTGCATTTCAAACGGCCGTTAGAGACCCTATAGCCATATAAGCGGGCAATGGTGCTGGTTATTTGGCACGGCCGAGCTATTAATTCGGTCATGTTGGCAGCAGCCCTAGCCAAACATTAACTGCCATCTAACCGGATGTCGTATGCAACATTATGAATGAACAATAAAACCAACGAGAAGCTACTTCAAAACTAAGCCGCTTTTGGCTCGATTTTAGCGAAATATGAAAAGCTGTTGAAAAGTGTCGGCAATATGGCACTTGATTTCGCGATCGACGCAAACGATTGCACTTTGATGGATTTCAATCAAAATAACACGTGGCAGTGAAATTTGGCGCCCAAATTGTGTCCGTTGCAAACTACCCGCAAAGTATCGTTTAAGATGTTTTAACGGACAAATTAGCACAATTAAGAAGTAAAACGAGCAAAGATCATTAAATAAGGAGAAAAATTGTTGATGAGGGCTTCCCTAAATCTAGTTAGCTCAAATACAAAAACACGTGACCCAAAAAAGAGCGACGTCATTTCTCGCCCTAAAAAGGGGTTGGATCGTAAATTTATGATTACGATCTAACGATCTACGATTTCTAAGTAAATCTGTGGAGTATGTACTTACATTATTCCGATGCGATATCCTCGGTGCTGTAGCCTCCATGAGCTGCGCAGTGTCAAGCCCTACGAAGTCTGCCAGCGAGCGACGGTTGTCGCTAGAGCCCCCGCCACCGCCGTGGCCATTATCCTAAATTAAATGATACCATGTCTTAGAAAATCATTGTGTAGGCCTTAAAAACCCTAGCAGGAAAACTAGCTTAGAGCTTGACTAGCAAAAAAGTAGGAAAGTTTGAAAAGGGAACGGTCACTTTTGAAAAAAAATGCGGGTAGCTAACCAAGCATGACGATGGGAATATTGGATTGTACTTGAAATTAAACTTATTTTAACGGATTATTACGCGTTTACTAATTAAAACTTGATTTTCCGTAGTTTCACTATCAATGCGTAATAATCCGCTGAATTGAGTTTAATTTCAAGTACCTACTAATAATCGCGTAAAACTAAGAAGTTACATATTGTATTATAAAAAAAAGACTACACAACTGCTTAGAAAAGTATTAAAAGTTTTAGGGACACTTAAATTTCGTTTCAAAAAGAATACTAGCATTAACGTAAGATACTAAAACTAATTCAAAAGTTGCAAGTACTTACCAACTGATGCATTAGCGGCATCGGTGCCGCAAAACTTCTTTCGATGTTCAAATCGCTAGTGATTCGGGCAGCGTTTCCTGCCTACGTGTACTCTAGCCGGCGGCACACAGGCAATTGAAGGAGACTGCGCGCGCATCAACCCACGAAGCTACTCTATCCCCACCACCGACCATCCCCACTCCCCCCACTTCCAACAAACTCAAACTCCGCCCCTTTGTCGTTGTTTTGATTTCCAATTTATTATTTTAGGGTTTTATTATCGAAAATAATCACACCATAATGCAATTAATTGGTAATTAGTGATTTCCACGAGGTTCAAAAAAAACTGTTTCATTGTTATCGTAAAAAGTTTTGAAAAGGTCAAAAATTTCAAGTCACGTGGTAAGTTTGAAAAGTTTGCGCATGCGCGGGAAATCAAAAAGTTCTATTTAATTTGTGCGCACACCGGAAACAGACCAAAATATTCAAATAAAGTCCGGAAATACTGCAGAAATTCAAACATCCGTCGAATGTTCATGACATTTTTTGTACTGGCAATCGATGCTCATTTTAAATAATAAAATTGTTAGTACCAATCCTTCATGACTAAAAAAATTATTGGAATTACATTCATTAGTGTAATATAGCAACTAAAAAAAGGTATGTTTAAACATTTGGGAATATTTTTAATAAATCAAGCAATTTTAATCACGATTTATTGAAAAAAGTGATGTATAAAAATAACTTTTCTTAACCTTATTGAATTGATAAATTAAATTAAATGAGTCTGTATAAGGGTAGAAATTAATTAAAAAGGTTCTATAAATATGTACAAACAGTGTATAACTTCTTTATTATAAAACAAATAACAGTCTGTCATATTTAACAACTTAATATATTTACAGATAAGAAAATAGTTGCATACACATAAATTGGCGCAAATATATGCATCTAGGTAAGCACAACAATAATATCAAAGTTGTCACATTTCACTTACGTTTTTACAACTAATGTCTTAAAATATTTACATAAAATTACAAAGTTTAAGACAAACAAAATTCTTCAAATTGATGGAATCAGGCCTTAGTTTGCGGATATCCATTAAGATGAAACTTGAGTTAGTAAATAGCGAAATAGTGGACTGCCAGTAGAGAAACTAAAGCGGATTTGCACAGTATTTACTAATCAAGTTTTCCATGAAATTTATAGTGTTTTTATTAATATTTCAGAAATTTCCATATTGTTCTTCATAATTGCACTTGTCATACAGTTCTTCAGTATCAATCATATTACATTTCCAACAACCTCATTCAATTGTATAGGCCTGTTCACATCTCTACGTTCCAACGTCGTCAACGTGGAATGGTGCGGTAACTAGCCACGTTACCTTGAAGTAACGTAAAAAAATACGTTATCCTATTGTTGGCAATATTTTGTGAACATTGGAAGAATAGGCATGATGACAGATTTTGAAAAACTGTTGTATCATATTCAGAAATATATACTTATTGTAAAAAATATGATATTTCGGAAAAAAAAGCATGATTTATATGAAAAAAATCAATTTAAAATTTTATGTTTAAAATTCCCACCAAAACGCTCCAAAGTGTCATGGCGTCAATTTTGACGTCACTCTTGAGCAGTGTTACCAACTCGAATTTTTATAAATCCTTCCGTACGACTCTAAAAGTTGGTAGTTTCTGACCAAACTCAATTCGAAAAGTAGGTAGATCTACCAACTTCTTTTTTTCAAGATTTAGAAGGAATCTGCACGGTCGTATAATATCTATAACCGATTATTTTAGTAAAAATAAATTATTTTTCTGACTATTTTTAAAAAAGCAATAAGAAAAAACTAAATTGTTAATTTTTAGAATAAAAACAAAATAAAAAAAAATCCCATCCAACTAATTTACCCCCTAAATTTGGGGGGAAAACCCCTAAGTTGGGAACCATGCTCAATATAGACGTCATTCGCTCTGATTGGCGTTCAGAATATCATGGCGGACTGTAGTATTTTGTAGATTTATTTTTTAAAAATATTAATTAATCTCGCTTTAATTATAATAATACCTTGTTATTTTTTAATATTTTATTTACGTTTCATTAGATGGTAGCATAATTTTTGTGTATTTTATTCACAGTCATCATGCCTATTGCGGTGATGGCGCGGCGGGGAGTTTGTTTTTCGAAAGAGAACAAAGAACAATTTGAAAAAAAATAGCATTTTGAGTAATGTCTATAATAGAAAAATTTATATATTGATTACAAAAATAGGTTTTTGTTAACGTAATTATTGTTTTGTATCCTAAGTGTATATTCAAAGGTGAGAAATAAACAGTGTTTTGTGTAAAACATGGTAAAACTAATGATTCTATTGTAAAACAGTTTAACATATAAATGTATTTGAAGTTATCAGTTGTCAAGTCATTGCTTATCTTTATCTGACCCCTTAACTTAGGCTATATAGTAAATATAAAGTGCAATCTACATCAGGAAAGTATCTTAATGATGACAGGTATAATAACTATTATTTTACACTATAGTGAAAATGGGTTGTGGTGTAGATTTATTTTTTAAATTGTTCTTTTTTGTCTTATACACATCTACAATTTTACCTGAAAATGCACGACACGATGAAGCCACGTGGTACGTTGCCGTGCCGTGCCTTGTTTATTATTAACTAGTGACCCGCCCACGCTTCGCAATGGTGTGATTTTGGCCAACTTGCCCACAAAACATTGAATTTTAGCAAACTTCTTCTGAATGTTCTTTATTTGCAAATTTAAATGAAAAAATACCTAAATTATGGTGAAAACCACATTCAAATCCGTCTGCTGGTTTAGGAAGAGACAGCGGACAAACATACAAACAGACACAATTAGCGACTTGGATTAATACTATGTAATAATGATTCTGACATTTTCTTTATAACGTTTGCCAGTCTCGTTCGGGTCGAGTCACGGACCGATCAAGACGTATTCTGCTTCTGCTTGTTAAAAAGACTGAGAGAGAGGTTGAAGAATAATATGTGAAAGCAAATACTGATGATACCATATTTTTTTATTATTAACAGTGATTGAGCGGCGAACCACGTCGTCGCCTTGAGATGTGAACAGGCCCTACGTCTCACAACATCCTTCATTTTCATTATCCCCTCTCTCTCTCCTATACTAACTTTATTTCCCCGTCTCTCACTCATCTAACTCCCTCTACCCTCATCCCGACATCTATCCCTCTCTCTTACTCCTCCACTAACTACATGTCTCACTCTCCCTACGTTCCGCAAATAAATAAAAGTGATTTGAACGCTCACATCACCGTTCCGTTGAAGTGAGAGCGCGTCCATTGTCGACGATGGGTGAGAACGATCACGTCATAAACATTGCGCTCAGAGAACCAACACTTTGGAGTATGGTCGGCGTAAGCGCTGTCAAAACTTAAATTTACGCAATAACTGTCAATATCGCGCTAAATAGTAATCGGAACGGTTGTAAGTGATTTGAGCGTTTACAGTTCTGTAAGCGGTTTACGGAACGCACTATCTCTCATCTCTCTCTCTCACTCCTCCAGCCCGAACATATGCGGGTGCACCATCCCCGCGGGGTGCGGGGGGCAGGTCGGCGGCCGCGGCAGCACCCCTCGCTCGCTGGCGTACATGAAGGGGAAGCGAAGCACCCAGTAGGCGGACGGGGACAGCTTGATGGGCGGCGCGCCGGCCGGCTGCGGGACGAAGATGGGGCCGCCGGGCACTGGTTGCACCTGGGGGGTCAAATAATCATTATCATCACATAGTATATCATTATTATTATTATTACATAGTATAAATCCAAGTCGCTAATTCTGTCTGTTTGTATGTTTGGCCGCTAACTCCTCCTAAACTACGTAACCGATTTAAATGCGGTTTTCTCCATATTTTAGGGTATTTATTCATTTAAATTTGTAAATAAAGAACATTCAAAAAGTTATTTTAAAGGTAGCCAAAGTTCGATGTTTATTGTACAAATCGGCAAAAATTACACAATTGCGAAGCGTGGGCGTGTCGCAAGTGCTTCATAAATGGTTTGGATTTTTGTGGTTTTAAAAGTGCTTTTTGCAACCAACTATTGATTATTTTGCAAACATCTTACAAAGTTTTACTGACTTCGCAGTGGTAGCAGTATAAATTAGTCGTGGCCGCCCGCGACTCCGTTCGCGTGGAAGTCGATTTCCCGTGGGAATGAGAACTTTCCCGCGGTAAAAAGTACCCTATATGTAATTCTGATGTGTAATCTATATTACTGAAAAGTTTCATCAAAATCCATCCAGTAGTTTTTACGTGAAAGAGTAACAAACATCCATCCATACATCCTCACAAACTTTCACATTTATGATATTAGAAGGATTAAATGTTGGCCAAGACCACTTTCCGCATTGCTTTTTGAGAAAACTTGCAGACATTTCAAGAGTCACAAGTAGGCGTACAAACTATGTTGGGAAAAAGTTATGACTTTGAGAGACAATTGAAGACATGAGTGGATGAAGGTGATATGTCGTATTTTTGGTTTTCGGTGTTTTTTTGTGTAGATGAAGGTAATATGTATGATTGAATTATAACAAACCTTAAAACCATCGAAAAAATGTTTATTTATGTAAATTTTTTTTGAAAAAGGTGTTATGTTTAGTTTTACAAAAAAAATACAAATTATGAAGGAGGTATGTACACATATCACCCTCTCCCACTCTCACTGCGCTTACTATGTTCGAATAAAGCGGCCCCTATTCTACTTGAATGAAGGTGTTATGTCGCAAAAAAACAAAACATGACATGTCTATCAGTATTCGCACTGAGCACCTCTTAGCACCTAATTTTATAAAATGGAAGGACAAATAGGTTTAAGTTAGTTCATGGAAGAAGGAGTTATGTTCAATTTTTTTTAATTTAATATCCAATAGGCATGATGACTGTGAATAAAATACACAAAAATTATGCTACCATCTAATGAAACGTAAATAAAATATTAAAAAATAACAAGGTATTATTATAATTAAAGCGAGATTAATTAATATTTTTAAAAAATAAATCTACAAAATACTACAGTGCGCCATGATATTCTGAACGCCAATCAGAGCGAATGACGTCACTATTGAGCATGGTTCCCAACTTAGGGGTTTTCCCCCCAAATTTAGGGGGTAAATTAGTGGGATGGGATTTTTTTTTATTTTGTTTTTATTCTAAAAATTAACAATTTAGTTTTTTCTTATTGCTTTTTTAAAAATAGTCAGAAAAATAATTTATATTTACTAAAATAATCGGTTATAGATATTATACGACCGTGCAGATTCCTTCTAAATCTTGAAAAAAAGAAGTTGGTAGATCTACCTACTTTTCGAATTGAGTTTGGTCAGAAACTACCAACTTTTAGAGTCGTACGGAAGGATTTATAAAAATTCGAGTTGGTAACACTGCTCAAGAGTGACGTCAATATTGACGCCATGACACTTTGGAGCGTTTTGGTGGGAATTTTAAACATAAAATTTTAAATTGATTTTTTTCATATAAATCATGCTTTTTTTTCCGAAATATGATATTTTTTACAATAAGTATATATTTCTGAATATGATACAACAGTTTTTCAAAATCTGTCATCATGCCTATTATATCGCAAGAGTTTTCTTATCAACGTACCCTCAATTTAAGATCATTCACACACTACTTTACATTCAAATTTAAAGCATAACTAGTCATTTAAGCGACTTACAAAAGAAAATTGTAGTAAAACTTTAACTTCAATTTACTCATAATCTAAAAAATAGCACCTTCATCCACTCACGTCTTCAATTGTTGTTTAAAGGCCAAAGAGGATTTTGAGTGAAGAATCAGACGCTTTTTGGGAGTCGCTTGACTGTTATTCTAAAACTAAATTTTAAAATCTAACCACTTTTATGTATTAATTTTTTCATTGACTGCTAAGAGATAGTTCCTGGGTTTGATTCCTGAGTTGGACCGATAATTTTAACGGTTCTAAATAGGCAAATACTTAGCGTTGTAATCTAGAGATTAATCCTTATTAAACACAATGATTCTTTAGTGACTTTCGATCACAAGTGAATATGTTAAATACCAATTGAAAATAACATCCATATTCTCAAATAGAGCTTGTCAAAGCTCACGCTCAAAAGCACACCCCATAAGTCGAAAGCCACTAAAGAATCACGAACAAACCAAAGCACCTTTCCGTACTACTTACCTGCGGATTTAGTGTGACGTGCACATTAGCCTTCGGCGTGACGACGTGCAGTTTGGCCAACGTCGCGGGGGTCGACGCGCGACAACCACAACTAGCGTACACCGGAACTGAGGACGACGCCACCACCGCGCCCGCGCCCGACACACACGACTGGTAGATGAAACTAGACAAGCAACACTAACTGTGTCATTACAACAACACAACACAAGTAGAATATACCGCGACCGACGACGACGCCACCACCGAGCCCGCGCCCGACACACACGACTGGTAGATGAAACTAGACAAGCAACACTAACTGTGTCATTACAACAACACAACACAACACAACATCAGCCATTTAGATAAAGTAGGTAACCACAAGTAGAATATACCACAAGCAGAAAAAACAGTTAGACGATGGTGAACACTAGAGCAATATCCGTTGCGTAGTTTAAAAGGAGCAATAGGACAAACTTACACGAAAAAGTAAATCTTCTACATACTATGTATAATCAATAAATTTAGAAATAGGTAGATGTCACTGACTAGCAAAGTAAACAGAATGTCAAAATCGATTTAGATAAATACAGTCAGAGATGAGTTTGACATTCGTTTAGTTGTTTTATTCTCTTCGAGTAATAGAAGCTATTTTAATGAGAATTCCCTTTACCACTACACATACTTTTGTGTCTCTGATCGAACAGATATAATAAGCTTCTCAAATACAGAATAAACATCATAATTGATTCAGTTATTTATTCTCTTCTTCTAAAGTAACAACATTATCTTAAGTCGAACTTTAACTTAGTTTTCACAGTATTTTAATTTAACAACGACATTTAAAAACATCAGTTACCCTATCAAATTGATAAAAAATTGAAATATTACATACCGATGCCCACGAGGACATTCATATTCGTATCCAAAGAATATTTTGACAGTGAGATGATGTGGCTTCCTGCCGCGACCTGCCGACCCGCGCCAACCCCACACACCCTCTTGTCTGAATTTAAAAAATATATATTAAAGGGATAATAAATTGTAAGGTAATATAACTGAGAATGATCTTGATTAAGTGAGCATTATAATGGAAAATAGTGTAGCGACATCGGTTTATTAGTTGAGTAGCTGCGATACGTAGATAAAGTGGGAACTTATATGTAAATTTTGACATGACTCTTTCTTTGAAATCGAAGGTTAGAACAGTTTAAATTGAAAACAATTCAACAATTGCAGTTTTATTTTAAACGATAGTTGAAGCACATTTATGTCATTGGTTCAAAATGTTAATATTTTTTCAGAAACTACAAATAGTTATACCAACCTTAACTACAACTTACTTTTACCCAAAAAACGACTCCTATTATTGTTACAACAATCAAAACCTGTTAACAACCACTTACTTGAGTGTGTGCACACTGAGGATAGAATACATGTAGTAGATCAGCTAAATAAAGATAATCAAAATGTTGGTGCTTGTCAAAGTATTTTAGCATAACCTAATTCGGATTCGTGTCAATTGTTTTCCGTATTTGTAGCCAAAAGTTAAAGTTTGTAACATTTTTTTGTTATTATAATAGGGCCGACATGTCTAAACAGGCAAAAGTCCTTATTTTGTTAAGTAAGAATTAAAATTAGGTAAGAATTGACGACCTCTGTGGTGCAGCGATATATATACCGGACTGTTAAGCGGATGGTTCCGGGCCAATTTAGAAAAAATGGTTTTTTGATATTGGCTCGTGTCTGGGTGTAACTAGGTTCTCCCCTAGTCCATTGTGTGGTATCTATAGTACAAGCTTTGCTTAGTTTAGGGCCACACAGTTGGTGTGTCAGTCTGGAGATTTATTTATTTTTTCATCTTCTAAAACCACTTACTTAACACTGCAGTCCCACGGCAGCAGGAAGTTGGTGTGCGGCAGGAACCCCGGCTGCAGGCTGTCCGGCAGCCCCGCGCTGTGCGAGTACAGCGAGGACGCGCCCGCGCACACCAGCGCCCAGGACGGGAACCGCGGCAGGAGCCCCGGCGGGGAAGATAGGTGGAGCATGCCCGGGAGGTACTCCGTGGTGGACGCGAGGGGGGGCTTGTCTGGGGGGGAGTAGTTCGAAGGACTTTGGGGTGTTGAAATATCATATACTAGCTTTCCGCCCTGCGGTTTCACCCGCAACTAAATGGCTTTTCCCGTGGGAATGAAGCTTTTTCCCGCAGTAAAAATATCGTATTTTCTGCTTCCCTGGGTGTCGAACTAACTTTATTCCAAAAGTAACTTTTCTGGTTGATTTTTTACACCTTGTGTCCGAAAAACCCAAATATCTTATGGAACCCTTTTTTTCGAAAATAAAATATAGCCTATGTTACTCGTGGAAAATGAAGCTTTCGAATGGTGAAAGAATTTTTAAAATCGGTACAGTAGTTTTTGAGCCTATTCGACACAACCAAATAAAGTTTTCCTCTTCATAATATTAATATAGATAATATAAGGAGTTATTTTTACACGTGAAATATAATTATTTGACATATTAATGACAAGACAATGGAAACATACAAATTATTGGTTGAGTAGAATTTATAAGACAACTAGTGACCCGCCCACGCTTCGCAATAGTGTAATTTTAGCCGATCCGCTCACTAAACATTGATATTAGGCAAACTTAAAAATGTGTCTTTATCTATAAATTTAAATGAAAAAATTAACTAAAAACTGGCGAAAACCATAAAATACGTAACGTGGTTTATTTGGAGTTAGCGGACAAACATACAGAATTAGCGACTTGGATATATACTAAATATGTAATGATTTAGAAATCAGCACTTAGACACCAATGTAGCCTTTCGGGTTATAAGCACTCCGTAATAATCCTCATTTCGGCTTAATTACATCAAATCTAACGTAGCTATTTTATTTCGTTTTCTTCTTTATTTTTATAACTATCAAACCAACTATCAATACTACGTTTTCTTAATCTTACAGATTAAATTTTAAACCTATAAGGCCCAATTGCAGGGAACGCTTTAACCTCGGGTTAGCTTTAGGTTTAAATGGCGCCACCATCGATTGTAACTACTTCTTATTACAATCGATGGTGGCGCCATTTAAACCTGAGTTAGCTAGCCCGAGGTTAAAACGTTCCCTGCAATTGGGCCTTATTGTAACTCTTGCTACAATAATCACCGCCCACCTTCCTTCCCGGCCGCGACGGGCACGATCTCGTATCTGGGCGCGGAGTGGTCGTGCGCGGGCGCAGACAGCGCGTCCTGCGACCACTCGCCGGACAGACCCTCCGCCTCCTCCTGGCTGCCGGGGAGGGACGCCTCTCTTCGGTGACGAAAAGGGTAATTATAGCACATAACGTGAAAAGGAAATAAACATGATAGATCTGGTTTTTTAAACACTCTAACCTATGACTTTCTCATGCTTAGTACTCATTAGAAAAAGACAGGTATATCGATCTTACAAAATTATGTTCAGGAGGCCTACCATGAACTCTTATTGCGATTCAGTTTAGGACCTAAACTGAACTGCTCCGCTTATTCGTATCACAACGTAAACTTACACAAACCTAAACTGGGTCGCTAGTTTGTAAGCGATTCAGCTGAAATAGTTCATTCTTTTGCAAGCAAATTCGTACCATGACGTGACATTTCAACCTTAATTGAATAGCTTAAATGACAAATAAAGCGATTCAAAAAAAGTTGCTTCTTTCGTTGCGTGAAGTGAATCGTTTTATGAATTACTTTTTAAAAATAGTGAGAATATACGTATTTCAGTTCAATATTTAGTGGGTTTTATAAGTATATGTAAATAAAGGGTAAAAATTGTGATTAGCAAAGCATTTATGAAAAGCATTTAGGGCTAAAAGCCCTAAGTTGGCAAGCCAGGAATAAAACCTGTGCGTTCAAAAACGTATTTTATTCATTTTTACGACAACACTAAACAGACTATTAAATAAATTACTATCATTTAATTAGTGCTAAAAATAGTTTAATGTGGTATAATTTGATGCTAACTAGTGCAATTTTAAAATGTATTTCGAATTTTTTTTCATAAATAAAAACCTTTACCAACTTTCATAAACTAGGTTTCGAAACGCAACTTATGTAAATCGAGTAAAAGAGATAGAATTAAGCAACGACTGTAGAGCGTCATTTCTTTCTCACATTGCCACAGACAAATCTCGTTCATTCGTTCCTCCGTGTGCGATTCAAACGCCACTCACCATTAAACACTTCATGGTACGAATCTTAGCGATTCAGTTAAGGAACCTAAACTGGATAGCATCGGAATTGAATCGCAAACTAAAAGTTGATGGTAGGCCTATAGATCATTGTTAAATTACGAGACAAGCGCTGAGAAGTAATCAAAGCTAGCCCTGCTTCTGCCGTGACATGACACATGCAAAATTATAGGCCGGACTCAAATAACCTGAGACGGTTCAGTCTTATACTATTGCTGAGTAGGTGATAGCAAAAATAACAGTTTAGTTAAGAAAGTTTTTACTCGGAAAGATAAAGTTGGTGTCTGTTTGGGGTCGCAGATAAAGAAAAACCATTACATCTTTAGTCTCGTGAGAATCTAAAGCGTCTTCGGGAATCAAATAGGGATAAACATCATCAGAAACTTACTTGAACGTAGTCGTGGAAGGCTCGAACACGGGGAAGTGTACAGCCTGCAGCGTGGGGCACACCCCGCACTCCGCCGCCGCCTGCTCGTAGAACGAGTGGTTCGCTTGTTGCACGGTGTACGACTGTGCGGGAACTACTTACTTGAACGTAGTCGTGGAAGGCTCGAACACGGGGAAGTGTACAGCCTGCAGCGTGGGGCACACCCCGCACTCCGCCGCCGCCTGCTCGTAGAACGAGTGGTTCGCTTGTTGCACGGTGTACGACTGTGCGGGAACTACTTACTTGAACGTAGTCGTGGAAGGCTCGAACACGGGGAAGTGTACAGCCTGCAGCGTGGGGCACACCCCGCACTCCGCCGCCGCCTGCTCGTAGAACGAGTGGTTCGCTTGTTGCACGGTGTACGACTGTGCGGGAACTACTTACTTGAACGTAGTCGTGGAAGGCTCGAACACGGGGAAGTGTACAGCCTGCAGCGTGGGGCACACCCCGCACTCCGCCGCCGCCTGCTCGTAGAACGAGTGGTTCGCTTGTTGCACGGTGTACGACTGTGCGGGAACTACTTACTTGAACGTAGTCGTGGAAGGCTCGAACACGGGGAAGTGTACAGCCTGCAGCGTGGGGCACACCCCGCACTCCGCCGCCGCCTGCTCGTAGAACGAGTGGTTCGCTTGTTGCACGGTGTACGACTGTGCGGGAACTACTTACTTGAACGTAGTCGTGGAAGGCTCGAACACGGGGAAGTGTACAGCCTGCAGCGTGGGGCACACCCCGCACTCCGCCGCCGCCTGCTCGTAGAACGAGTGGTTCGCTTGTTGCACGGTGTACGACTGTGCGGGAACTACTTACTTGAACGTAGTCGTGGAAGGCTCGAACACGGGGAAGTGTACAGCCTGCAGCGTGGGGCACACCCCGCACTCCGCCGCCGCCTGCTCGTAGAACGAGTGGTTCGCTTGTTGCACGGTGTACGACTGTGCGGGAACTACTTACTTGAACGTAGTCGTGGAAGGCTCGAACACGGGGAAGTGTACAGCCTGCAGCGTGGGGCACACCCCGCACTCCGCCGCCGCCTGCTCGTAGAACGAGTGGTTCGCTTGTTGCACGGTGTACGACTGTGCGGGAACTACTTACTTGAACGTAGTCGTGGAAGGCTCGAACACGGGGAAGTGTACAGCCTGCAGCGTGGGGCACACCCCGCACTCCGCCGCCGCCTGCTCGTAGAACGAGTGGTTCGCTTGTTGCACGGTGTACGACTGTGCGGGAACTACTTACTTGAACGTAGTCGTGGAAGGCTCGAACACGGGGAAGTGTACAGCCTGCAGCGTGGGGCACACCCCGCACTCCGCCGCCGCCTGCTCGTAGAACGAGTGGTTCGCTTGTTGCACGGTGTACGGGTCCGCGCGGGAACACCGGGTGCGGCCGCAGTTGCAAGCCGATATGTAGCGGACGCCGGACGAGTGCTCTTTTGTGCTATCGCTGTGGGTAAAATAAAGTTATTTGTTGTAGGTTAACAATACTTGATACTAGGCTCGGTTTTACTAAACGCATTGCATTGATGTCGTGAGTGTGTATCAATTTAAATACTAGCTGACGAGCTAGCTTTTCACCCGATAAGTCCTCTGATTCCATCGGTCACGCAAAAACAAATCCCTTCTCTCTGTCATTGCGTAATTAAGGAATGAGGCAGCCACACTGCGTCTTTGCTTAAAGACTAAAAAGTTATTAAAATCAAATCAGTTAATAGTAGATAGAATTAAAAGGCCTTTTATAATTCATTCATTAAGTAAACAAACCGGCAATTTAGTGTTTGAGTTCAAAAAAAATAGTTAAAGAAGCGTCTTGCTGTTTTTTAAGTGTTTACATTATAGTTCACAACCTGAAAAATACTTATTTTAATAAAGTACGCTGTGAAGTTTTAAATTAAAGTCATTGTCTTTCTTAAGAAGTGTTAATTTCGTTGTTGTTTTTGACACATCTTACCAATGACCACAAATTGTTGAGGACAAGGACACACTCACATCAAAATATAACCAACGCCATCTATCGTCAAGTGCCATCAACAAAATGGTAAACTGTGGAAGATGCGGTGATGATATCACGGATGGTGTTCAGTGCACGGCATGCCACAATCATTACGATTTTCCTTGTTCAGGCATAACCGAGAAAGGGTATCGCAAACTTGGAGACCGTCAATCTACATGGAGATGTGCCAACTGTAAAACTTCTGGCAATCCGTCCATCTCAGCATCCGCTTCACCAATTGCTTCCTCATCAATCTCATTAGAGACCGTTATGCGAGAGCTTGCCGCCATCAACTTGAAATTAGCACCCTTATCTAATCTGGCTTCCGAAATTCAATTGATTCGGCAAGAACTGAGCGAACTCAAAATGGCGACCTCCGAATTGCCTACTAGAGTTCAGGCACTTGAAAATAAACTGGAGAAATTTGATGAGTCTCAAAGCCATGTCACTAAGATCTCAACATCAATGTTTAACCTGGAAAATAATTTGAACGACATGGAGCAGTGGCTTCGAGGTAACAACGTAGAAATTAAGGGTGTTCCTCTCAAAGATAATGAAAATCTCTACGAAATTTTATCAAAAATTGGTAATAGGATCAGCTACCCGGTAACGAAGAATATGGTTAATTTCATCCACAGAGTACCTACAAATGTCCCAAGTAACAAGAACATCATAGTTTCATTTACGAGTCGCTATGCAAAGGAGGATTTTGTCGCCGCTGCACGTGCTTGTTCTCAGTTTTCCCCGAAGGATCTAAGCATGGTTGGAAATGGATCCATTTTTGTGAACGACCATCTAACAGTAAAAAACAAAATGTTGCTCTCTCAAACTAAGTCTCGGGCCAAGGAACAAAATTTTCAATTTGTGTGGGTCAAGCATATGAAGATCTTCGTAAGGAGGGATACTACGTCAAAGATGTTTTGCGTGCGCACAGAACAAGACCTAGAAAAGATACGCTAGCTCTCTTTTGTAAAATAATTATCTGCTTTGTATGTTCGAAGTACTTTTATTTTGTACTCAAAGGTAAAATTATCTCATGTTATTGTTCTTTTGTTCTTTGTGGTAATTTTGTTATACTCTACAACTTAGTTCGCTTTTGGTTGGTTTTCGCTGTGGTGGTGTGTGTGCTGTTTGTGATCGTGCGGTATCCTCAAATGTTCGTGTCTTATAATTTCGTTTGTCACCATAAAGCAAGTTCTTTAACTACTCGCTTATCTTATCGTAGTATTACCATGTACCCGTGAATTTCTTAAATATTTACTATCAAAACGCTAGGGGATTGCGTTCCAAAACACATGTATTTTTTAGGAACCTATGTAATTCAAACTATGACATAATTACAATAACAGAAACTTGGTTACTGGGTAGCATATTGGACAGCGAATTATTTAACGATGATTATTTGGTATATCGTCGAGACCGAAACTATACTGCTACCGGACAGGACCGCGGAGGTGGGGTCTTAATAGCGGTTAGACGGAATATATCATCATCTAGAATTACAGAATGGCAATCCAGCGCAGAAGATATTTGGGTTTATATTTCGATAAAAAACATACACTCAAGAGATATCTATCTTGCGACTTCTCAAAACTCTTGACCCTAACAAATCTCCAGGACCAGACACTCTTCCCGCCAAATTTCTCGTCAATTGTGCAGCAGAATTGTCTTATCCCGTGACTATTATATTCAAAAAGTCAATACATGAAGGACATATGCCTTCTGTCTGGAAGTCAGCATTTGTCACTCCAATCCACAAAAAGGGATCAAAAAATAATGTGGAAAACTACAGACCTATTTCTAAACTCTGCTTGTTGGCTAAGGTGTTCGAGCGCATTATCTACAGTCAACTTTATTCGACTGTACGTCCCAGCCTAAGTCAGAATCAGCACGGCTTTTTGAAAAGTAGGTCCACAGTTTCCAACCTGATTCTCTTTACAGAATATGTGTCGCAAGTGATGGATAAAGGTTCCCAGGTTGACGCGGTCTACACTGATTTCAGCAAAGCTTTCGACCGATTAAACCACGACATCCTCCTGAAAAAACTAGTATTACTTGGTATAAGCGGAGACTTATTTAGATGGTTTACTTCTTATGTCCGAAATAGAACTCAAGCTGTGGTACTAAATGGATACACTTCCTCTTGGTCGGTTGTTCCCTCTGGAGTTCCCCAAGGTTCCCTATTGGGCCCACTTTTGTTTCTAATATATATTCACGACATCGAAAGCTGTTTGAAGTACTCCCAATGCCAACTATTTGCCGACGACATGAAAATTTACCGTCAGGTAGATAATGTCCTTGACGCACTTCTGCTTGCTGAGGATTTGGAAAGACTAGTTAGGTACTCTAAATTAAATATAATAGACTTAAATATTCCGAAATGTCTTGTCATAAGCTTCTCGCGCAAAAAAAGTATCGTTTTGCACAAGTACGAAATAGCTGATACCCCTTTGACACGTGCTGAGGTTGTGAACGATTTAGGTGTACTAATTGACAATAAACTCACGTTTGAGCAACATATCACATATGTCAACAAGAAAGCTTCATCTGCTTTGGGTTTTGTCTTGCGTAACTGTCACTCTTTTCACAAAATGAAGACTTTAAAGATACTTTACTGTTCTTATGTCCGTAGTCACTTGGAATATGCTAGTCAAATATGGAACCCTCATTATGCCGTTCATTCAGATATGCTTGAACGCTTGCAGAAGAAATTCACGCGATACCTTGGGTTCAAGTTCCGCGTTCCTAAATGTAACTACGATGAACGTTGTAGTCGCTTTCATTTATTGCCTCTTGGCGTGCGAAGAAGCATTAGTGATGTCAAATATCTATTTAAAATAATACAATCTAAGATCGACTGCCCGGATATTTTATCTAAAGTGGTATTCAGTATTCCTTATCGGCATTCCCGACCGAAGAACTTGCTTTTTATTCCTTTCTGTCATACTGTCCATCGCCGGAACAGCTACCTGCTCCGAGCATGTGACACATATAATAAAATTAGATTAATCGACACAAACATTGACTTGTACCACGACAGCCCAACCTTATTGGTAAAATCCATGTCTAGAATGTAGCAGCAAACTTTTTATTAATCATGTTCACTTTAGAGGATAACCTTTTCTTCTTTAATTTATATATTTGGAAGTTATTTTTGTTAAATAAACTAGGCTAATAGGTTAAGATTCTCAAGACGACCTTTAGTTCTCGCTATGTTAAATTGTTCTTTGTTTATTTCTATTATTATTAGTTTCATTGCACTTTTTTATTTTTAATTCTATCTGTGGAGGCTTGTAATTGGCTTTTTGTTTTTTTTTACTATTATTGTTTAGATGTAAGCAGCTGTAAGCCCCCCAAATAAACATAAATAAATAAATAAATAAATAAATAAATTAAATAAAACCATGAAGTGTTTAACTAAACCAAGTTTATACGACTACCAAGTATATATGTATACATACTGGTCGGGATGTTGGCACTTGTGTCGTGTGAGTGAGGGCAGTTCGCACAGCGTGCGCGCGCGCCACACGGCGGTGGTGGACTAGTAGAGATGTGTGTGTCTGTGTGTGTGTACATACTGGTCGGGATGTTGGCACTTGTGTCGTGTGAGTGAGGGCAGTTCGCACAGCGTGCGCGCGCGCCACACGGCGGCGGTGGACTAGTAGAGATGTGTGTGTGTATGTGTACATACTGGTCGGGATGTTGGCACTTGTGTCGTGTGAGTGAGGGCAGTTCGCACAGCGTGCGCGCGCGCCACACGGCGGCGGTGGACTAGTAGAGATGTGTGTGTGTATGTGTACATACTGGTCGGGATGTTGGCACTTGTGTCGTGTGAGTGAGGGCAGTTCGCACAGCGTGCGCGCGCGCCACACGGCGGTGGTGGACTAGTAGAGATGTGTGTGTGTGTGTGTACATACTGGTCGGGATGTTGGCACTTATGTCGTGTGAGTGAGGGCAGTTCGCACAGCGTGCGCGCGCGCCACACGGCGGCGGTGGACTAGTAGAGATGTGTGTGTGTATGTGTACATACTGGTCGGGATGTTGGCACTTGTGTCGTGTGAGTGAGGGCAGTTCGCACAGCGTGCGCGCGCGCCACACGGCGGCGGTGGACTAGTAGAGATGTGTGTGTGTGTACATACTGGTCGGGATGTTGGCACTTGTGTCGTGTGAGTGAGGGTAGTTCGCACAGCGTGCGCGCGCGCCACACGGCGGCGGTGGAGGCGCGCAGGCGGCGCGCGGCGGCGGCGGCCACGGGGCCACGCGCCATGGACGACAGCAGGCGGAGAGACGATACCAGCTGTTGCGAGAACGTTGGATCATGTTAAAACTATTGAAATCCTATACGGGGTTTTAACAGACAATTTCCTAAGTCTGGGGGCCTACTACAACTTCCCAATCGTAATCGTATACGTCCGACCAACAAGGAACGAACTTGATGAAATGCCTTTTCAGCAGGATATCGGTATATTTGCCGACATTAACTGTGAAACTTGACAGTTTAACTAGACGATGAAGCAAGTCCCGGTAAAGTTCTAAGACGATAATTGCGACGACACGAAATATCGTCGTCGCAAGTCCTGGTATCAATCTCGCGATTGCGATAAGATGGTCGATACGACTGTCAAGTTCCGTTAGACCCCCTGAAACCTTTTTTCTTTTTTTCTTTTTTTGGAAGCAGTCGTTTTTACATCCCGTATGTTGTTGGTAGATGTAAAGGCTAGTGAACAGCGCGATTATCCCATGGGTAGGTACATAGTTCAATACATCGACTACGAAAGATTATTTATTTTTGTATATAGTTAATAAGCATTTTCACATGTTTGATATATTTCACACCAACAAGAAAAGTTTTAAAAGTGATATTTTATCAGAAATTACTAAAATTTGACTGTGTCCATTACTTATTAATCTTTTATCAAAATGTGTATTTACGAAACTCATGGTATTTATGAACATTTTATTTTAAGTATCTATTGTGTTTATTAGTTTATTATATTATGTCTTAATTATAATTAGATATTTATTATAATTACTGACTGTCTATGTTTTTACAAGCATCTGTGTTATGAAATGTAAATCCTTTATTGGCTTTAAGATATATTTATATTTAACATTACTCAATGTACATTAAGGGCTGTGGATTTTGTAAATAAATAAAAAAAAAATCTGCAGCCGATGAGTTTCAACAAGAGAAAATAAATTGTAAATAAAATAAGATTAAATACTGTAGCTAGTTCCGGTCCGTGGTTTGAAGGAGTAAATAAGTACACATGGTCTAGAAAATCGTCGATTTCTACTATTTAAAGTATTTCGATATTTGTGAAAGCCACTTTTATTAGGCTTGTTTATTGCACTTCTTTAATTTAACAACAAAAGGTTAAATTTGGCTTATATCAAACCCTATCTGAAATCACCTTATTTACATAATATCACTATAAAAGAATTCAAATCCGTATCAAAATCCGCTCCGTAGGTTAGGAGTTACCAAAAAAACATAGGTACAAAACAACGGTGACTTTCCTTCATTAAATTAAAAAAAATATTTGAAGACAAAGAAGATAAAGTAAAACATAAGGTTTTTTATACATTTCAAAGCAACTCAATTCATCATATTAAAAAATAGTAAAATTATCAAATTACTAACCTTATGAGCGTGATGTTGGCTAGAGTAATGTGATGGTAGTCCTTCAGCGTACGAAGCTTGTGCTATAGGTAAGACCTACAAAAATGCAATAAAAACGATTTACCAATAATCCTGTTTGTTTAATGAGTTAATTTTAAAAACTAAGCTTAGAACGACTACAGATTTAATAATTCAAAAGATCCCATTTTGCTTTGCGCACTATATTTTTAAGGATTTTTTTGTTGAACACCAAAAATATGATCCTTATTTTACTGCTTCTCAATCTTATTTATCAACTCTATTTGTAAGACTTATCTGTCTCAATTTCAAAGCTACCTTCTCATCACTAAAGACTTATCTGTCACACTCTTTTACCATCACTAAAAACAAACTTAACTCCACAAGCCCCCATTCTTATATCACCCTACACCTACCTTAAACCATCTTACCTTCGCACACCTAGCCTCAGAGAACCTGACATCAGTAGTCAGAGCGTCGTAGAGGGCGCCCCCTGGCGGCTGGTCTTCTGACTGAGGAGTCTGCAGGTAGATGTCGGAGATGGCCTGGGCTGCGGCGCGCCAGGCTGACGCTGATGGCAGCTGGGATGGTATAAGAGATAAGGCTAAACCCTGTCTAAATCCTACTTCCTACTAATACATATTATAAACGTGAAAGTTTGTGAGTATGGATGTATGGATGTTTGTTACTCTTTCACGTAAAAACTACTGGATGGATTTTGATGAAACTTTACAGTACTATAGGTTATACATCAGAATAACATATACGGTACTTTTTACCGCGGGAAAACTTCTTCCACGGGAAACCGACTTCCACGCGAACGGAGTCGCGGGCGGCCACTATTTAGATATACATATCTATGTCTCTTTTACATCTTACTAGATAAGCACAGGCCTGCTTTTCAAATAGGGTGGTGGTGGGTTTACAAAATAGACAATCATCGAAACATGAAGATCTTTTTACGAAGTATTTCCTCACTCTTAAAGTATGTGCGTTGTAAGTTCATAAGAATAATTGGTTACGCAACGCAGTCAGCACTAGTGCAAAGATAAGGAAAACATAATATAAATTAAAAGGCTCTGAAAGCAAGTTTTTATCCATTAAGTAGATACCAGTTTTCATAAAAAAAAAGAATCTAATCTAAACAACACAAATATACAATTTTAACAACACGAACCTCAAAAAACGCCGCGTTCGTCCCATACTTCACGACATTATCATCGAACCCCTCCTTGAACGCCAGTTCCACGTGCCCCATCACGAACTGCCCAAAAGTCGGTCTGTCAGCGATGACGTCATCGCCTGCGCCCGCGCACATTTGCACCAGGCCGCGGACGAGACTGCTGACGTCACGCGCGGAGGACGGGAGACAGGTGCTCATGTAAACGAACTCCTCGTTCTTTGGGATGGCGAATAGGGATTTGGCGCTAAAAGGATTTATGAGATGAATTATTTATTTATTTTAGAGAAGTTAATACTTTGAGTTTTATATGTGTAGTTCCTTTATGTATAAGGAAAGAAACAAAGTTCTTAGCTGTGTGAAATTTAAGACTGTCAATCGAATAATTGACGCAATTTAATCGTACAATTCTTTCGTAAAAAAATGGTAAACTGATTTTTATTAGTCCTTGCTAAGAATGTGGACGTATTATTGTTCTTTAGATGTTGAAACCCCCTACTTAGAAGATGGCTACCTTTATAAAACAGACATATGTTTAGGAGCCTAATGCGGCGACTTTCGGTAAATGCTAATCTATTCATTAACCATTCTTACCAAATATTAGTAATAATCCTAGCCTTCCTCAGTATAAAGTACAGCTGGTCCTCCACAGCATGCTCCAGCCTCTTCAGTCCAGCTGTGTTCCTTCTGAGCGGTGTGGGTGCCCGCTGGAAGTGGAACAGCAGCCGCGGACAGCACCAGCGGCCGTGCGCCAGCCAGGCTGCGCCGGCGTCGGCGGCTGCGGTCACTTGTGGGGTAAGTTCCTGTCTGCACATTTAATATGATATTTTGGTTTGTAGCTTTATTTTTATATTGAGTTGCAGATAAAAAGTGACTTGACTAAGCTGTGTTGATCACAGATCATCAATTTCGTTTTGAAAAACACTGAACTGAAAAGTTTTCTTTAAAAAAAAAGATAATAGCATTTTTACACTCACAAGAAATTTGCAAAAGGAAATCACAGCAGAAGTAAGGATAGCTTGAGACAGAGGTAGTAGGATAGAAAAGAATAAACATTCTTTATTGCACTACATAAAATAGAAAACAACTTATAACAATCTACAGAAAAGAAAAAAAGGCACAAATGGTGGTTTTATTGCTTGGAGCTATTTCTTCCAAACAGCCAGTACATGTTTTATGGACATCCAAAAACTTATAGGTAGTAGTTATCAGATAATTTGGTATTGACTTTAAATGTTGGTACTTGGTTAATTGTATAAGTAGTGGTGGGTGTGCAGCTATTATACTATGTATATGGATAGAACTAACTAACAGCAAGTTTTACTGAATAGTTTTAAAAATAAATAAAAGGAAATTAGTGAAGTTTTAAAACCTACCTGTATGCATCAATAGCTTTAAACAGCTGCAAATATCCAATATCAAACACTGGGGTTGGTGACGACAGCACCACAATGTGACACAAATTAAACAGCAGACCTATAACCCTGCAGGCTTCCATAGCTAGCTCTCCGGAAGCTACCAACCAATCAGCAGCATCAGCATCCTTTTGTGTACTCTTTGAGTTCTCGTCAAGAGATTCAGCAAGGGTTACCAGCTGTTTGGCATCCATGTCTGTTATAGCGTGGAGATAGAGGATACCTCGGCCTTCGTCCCAGTGGCATTCTATTCCTTTCTAAAAATTAACCAAAAAAATTTTTGTTTTTTTTTATATAAAAAAAAAGTTGTCAATTATGTAGTTAGTAACTCTTTACAACTCTTACCTCATTAGTCTGCACAGAAGATACAAGTGGTGTTGCTTTATTTGGGTAGCGGTATGGAGACTTCCCAATAACGCCGACCACGACAATACGCTCTTTTTTGGAAAACTCAGGTATATCGTCTATTTTGAACACTTTCATCTTGATTTTGGTTCAGTAATATAAGCGATAAACTAGAAAGTTTTTATATTTTAGACAACTTTTGCAAAAATCTTCAACTTACTGACTAAACTCCTGTCATAACAAAAACAAGCAGTTTGGCTGTGTTCAAACGCTAGATTTTGTATCTCGGAAAAATGATTAAAAATCTGGTATTTCCAAAAAATAAACAAAATTATAAACGCTAATTAAAAAAACATTGTATACATATATTGTATTTTCTTAAGTTAAAAGAATAGTATGTATGTGAATCCAAAGTTTTCGAATACATTCATTTGATCGTCGTTTTCGATTGTGTGTCAAATTTCATTGTCAAATCTGTCAAAATGCAATAAACAAAAGTCAAAACATCGTGCAAATTGGTTCTGCTTTTACGTTTCCTACATCTTTTGTAAATACAAAATTGAAAGTAAACTTCATTCAAGGTCTTGCGCATTCTGTATGACTGGATAGTGGCTGAGGTGTAGTTATCAAATGGAAACCTTTCACATCAGACGTTGGACACGTGTCGCCGCTTCATAATCGGCCGCAAATTGATAAGTTATCATATCAGTGAAAATTAGTACGGGCACTGATTAATTAATTCCCTAAAGATGTCTTCTCTAACAGAAGATATTTGTGAACTTTTGAACAGTTATAGCGGAAGAGATAAGGTAAGATGCAGCAGATTAGCCTTGATATTCAATATTATGTCCTGTTTGGTAGGTTTTCTTAAATCAGGAAGTAAATCTCAGTTAAATACCGACTTGACGTTAAAGTATATGGTAACGTTAATAATTTATAGCCTTCCCGTTTTCTTTTTCTGTCATGTTATTCAAGAATTTTAATGGAATGCTAAGGCAATTGCTCCAATTAATAACATTTGTGTTGACATCCAATTTAAACATTCTAATGATGTCTTAATTATAGGTGGTTAGACTAGCCTGTTACACTTGCAAGTTATATGGCTGCATAGTTAACGAGAAACCATGGCAGTCTGCGGGATCCAAGCTGTCCAGTGCCCGGATGATGCTGCGACTCTTTGATGATGTTCCTCAAATTAAACATACTCTTAGTTATGGATTTGGAAGACATGTAAGTTTAATTTAATTTATATTTAGAGATTACAAAAAAATATTGTACCTATGTAACAAATAATTATTATATTTTTCATTAAGAATTGTTTTAAAGCTGTTCCTGACAAATAATTACTTATTATATTTATAGGGTGTGTCACTAAATGCATTTTTTAACTAACTAACAACTTATCATTGTTTTTTTAGGAAACAACAAAAACAGCGGCCATTCTTGGTGTGCTTGCAAACATAGTTGACCAGCTGTTTCTACCAGTTGAGAAGGCATGCTGGCTGGTCGACTGCGGAATATTAAAACTTAAGCCAAACACAGCAGAGAAATTAGACACATTAAGCACTTCATTATGGGCCGCTGGTCTTTACATATCCTTGTTGCAGTAAGTACCTGATTTACCTAACACACCTTTTTTTTAATTTGAAAATTCTACCATGATTATTGATATCACTTTCTCTGTGTAAAACTATGTGATATATACTTTAATGGGATTGATTAAGGTCTGTCTGTAGTAGGTAAGCATTAAAGATGTATGTCAGAATGTAGTTTTTACTGAAAAATAATCAAAAATGATAAAAGTGGTTTTAATTTCTGGATATTAAAATACTGTTTATTCAATCTTTATAAAAAATATATTGTTATCAAGCTAAATGGGTTGACCATGCTGATAGTATAATAAGCGATGTAAAAAAAAGTAAACTTTGTACTGTAAACAATAACCAGAAACTTTGACCTGTATACTTTGCACTTTTGTAACTTATTCAATGTTAAAAGTTCAGCTTATGTGTCATTAAGGTATAGTTTTATTGAATCAGAAAACTGTTTTGCCAAAGCCATTGATATTATAAAACTGACTGAGGGTATACCATAAGTTTCAGTAAAACACTTAAGTCCAAGACAACACTTGGGCTATAATATTGAAAGACTGAAAAAATGAAGCAACTTGTATAATTTGTGTATACCAACTCATATAAAAATTAATACAATGATCTTATACCATAGTTGTGCTAGGCTTATACTGAAGATCTTGGTCATTGCAGGAGTATGGTTACATTTAAACTAAAATGGTTAATGAAAAGTAGGATATACTATTTCGGAGAGTCATATGATGACGCCCGTTACCCTACCCCTAGACCGCGACCAAGTCAAACAAAACCATATCAATCTTGAGTAATATAACCTCAAAATTAAAACTTCCAGAAACATCCGTTCAACCCGCCAGCTCTGGTGGAGCCGCGACTGCCTCAAGAGATCCGAGGGCGGCGACGTCCAGCGAGATCTGGACGTGCGACTGACATTACAGGTAGGGATGTTAAAAAGTTATCGATTTTTATTTTAATCGACCATTATTTTATAATAATCGATTTTATAAATTACACTCATCGTTTTTTTTATTTTTTATATAATCCTACTAATATTATAAAAGTGAAAGTTTGTTAGTATGGATGGATGGATTTGGATACTTTTTACCGCGGGAAAACATCTCATTCCCACGGGAAACCGACTTCCACGCGAACGGAGTCGCGGGCGGTCACTAGTTATATAAAAATTGTTACTATAAATTTGTAAATCATTATTGAAATATACAAAGCAAGTACTTTGTATAATACAATAAAATCGATTTTTATTTAATCGATTCTTTTTCATTAATCTCACATCCTTAATTACAGGCTGTGGTGCTTTTCAAACTGTGCCTGGATCTGACACACGCTGTCAGCTGTCTGCCAGCGGGGTGGTTGTGGGGCGAGAGAATTGGCAACACTAAAGTGGCGGCGATAGCCACTACGTCATCGGTTATAGGGCTGGCAATGTACTTTGCAAGGAAAAGGCTATTGAAATAGGTGTTGCTCAAGCATTTGTGTTTTTTGAGGTAGCTTTAAGATTTTACAGTAGGTAAAGTGTCTTAAAGGTATTTGCAGTTGAACTGCTTGTTTGGAGGTAAAGTTTTGTATATTTTTGTATAAAAGGTCGTATATCAATTTGCTTTTGTATAAAGTGTAAATATGTAATCATACTGATAGTCATTTGATTTTTATATGGCTAAAATAAGTTTTAGTAGTCAAATGACGAACTGTCTTACTTTCTTGTAATATGTTACCAATGTTGTAGGTAAAATGATATGTTTGGTATATTGTGTAATATAAGTTTACATTTGATAGTAAGAAATATGTTTTTTATATGTGATACGATATTGTATTGGTTTCAATAGAATTGATATTCAAATACATGGAATTTGAAACGATACTTGGTTTGTGTTACTTTCATTTTAACCCTTAAATTGGCAAGATGAGTTAAGTCCAAATTTAACTTTCTTTTTGAACTTTCTCGATTTGTTATAACCTAAAATGCATAAAAAAAATTCAAAAAAAAAACCTACATTTTCAGTTTTCGCGAAAATGAATGTACTTCACGAATGACGTTGCCAGTTACTGAGTAAACTATCTATGTACTAGGAGGAGTACGTTGCCATGAATACGACAAAATTCATTTATTTATTTTTATCATTATTTATTAAAAATAATACAATTATCCTTAATAATATTACTTATAAATGTGAGAATGTGTATGTCTTTCTGTCTGTATGTGTGTTTCGCTTTTAAGTAAAAACGGCTGTACCGATTTTGATGAATTAGGAATAAAGGTAGGTAGACACCCTAAAAAGAAAATAGGATACTTTTTCCCGCAGAAATAAGCCTCATTTCCACGGGAAAAGTCATTTGGATGAAACCGCAGGGCTAATTTTATATAAAATTGAAGAAAACAATATAATTTCGGCTTTTCAACGGCGTCCTGGATAGTGACATCAGCATGTCCCAACATAAAAACTTATGTATAGAGCTTGGCAATGTACTCCGTGAATACCGAAGTCTGTTAAGTGTAATTTACCGCTTATTTGGCAATGGTATTTTCGGAGTACACAAAATCTTGCGCGCCAATAAAGTCATTATTATGTAACTTTATCATAAAATAACTATAGTAGGCACCCACGTTTCTCTTTAGCATGCAATGTAATTCCAAATAAATAGGTATTATTTACCAAAAAAATCGTTTAAAAATATCAATAATACGTCCCCGGTTCGCAGACACATCTGGCCGCTTCGCAGAAATTTTGATTTTTACAGTTTTATATAAATGCTACCACTGATAAAATTAGTTTCTAACAAAATTAGTGAAATTTCAAGTCATACCATACAAAATTATTTAATAATTTATAAATAAAAAATGTTGTAGATTTTTTTGAAATCAGTGTACTCCGTGTATACCAATATCAATTTAAGGGTTAAGTAGGTGCGATTTATATCTTCGCACATATGAAATTTACAAGTCAATCGATCAATTTACGAGAATAGTATATAAAGTGCGTGGTGAAAACCATGATAAACTTTACGTTAATTGTTAAAAAGGCGTTAAAAGATTAAATACCACATTTCATAAAGAAAAGAAAACTTTATTATAAAAAAAAACGTGTCGAAAACGGACTATGCAGTAGAAAATTTATTCGTTTGAAACTTAAAAAAGTTAATGTTTTAAAACAATATTAAACTGCAATTTTCCCGCTTTAGTTTAGTAGTCCGCGAGACGTCTCTAAGGCAAGACCTGTGTTAATTATATACTCATGGCGCTTCTCGATAGCTGATTTACATCGTCCCCGTATGGAACTAAGGTTTAATAATTAATAATTATCAAATGCATCAAAATACTAAATATTTGTTTGTTTTGTCTTACTCTATTTTTTATTCAAATATTACGCTGTAATAATACTGTGAATGTATTCCTTAACAAAAAAGGTAAAACTATTGTCAAATAGTAAATAAATAATATTTTAAAATTATTTGTTCTTTTGGGATCATAAAATAAGGACTTTATTTTTCGCTTTGAACTATTAACTTTCAAGCCTACCTACTTTTCATCCATAAACGGTATTCACAAGGTTAAGTTTAACCTCTGTGGTGCATAGCAGTGGTAATTATATACCGGACTGCTAAGCGGATGGTTCCGGGTTCGATCTCCGGGTCGGGCCAATTTCGTTAAAAATGGTTTTTCGAAATTAGCTCGTGTCTGGGTGTAAGTAGGTTCTGCCCTAGTACATTGTGTGGTACCTATAGTACTTGCTTTACACACGATTGGTGTGTCAGTCTGGAGATTTATTTTATTTTATTTATTTAAGATCTTTAGATATCGCTATATATTTTTTTATAAATCGAATGAGTAGTTTAAGTGTTTTAACGTAACAGATATATTTGCTTACTTTCGCATATATAATTAAAGTATGCAGGAATCAGGGATTGTGACTTTATGACACAGTTCTTAAGTTCCCTTTTACTTAAAAAGTTAAATACCTAAGACAAAAAGTGTGAAATCGCGTGTTTATCATTAATCTTATCGGAAAATAAAATTGCTATTAAACAGCTCTTTTAAATATCTATTAACATCGTTTTATCAACGTGTCTAACATTATTTATTACACGTTAGTACTTAGTTCTATACTTAACAGTTAAAACAATTATCTTCCGTAAATATAAATAACGATTACTCGTTGCATAACATTCGAACGATAGTCACGTTTAAGGTAAACTCTATCTAATCGTAATGACGTCATTTTATCTTAGAATCTTATCAATAATAATTTAGTGTGATTGTCTGTTATTTGAATTTCGGCAGTAGGAAGAAAGCAATTGAAGAAGTTAGCCATGGATTTGATCAACGAATTGGCAGACCTTCTTTCAAGCCACGCTAATCGTGACAAAGTAAGTACTTTAGCTACTTATTTACCTACCTAGTTTTAAATGAGTTTTGTATTTGCAATACTATTGAATAGGTAAACAGTAGGTGTAATCCTTTGCGAAGGTATGTCAAAACTTTACGGTGAATGTTGTAGCTCAAAGGTAATGACTAAACTGCTGTATGTGTAAACTGCTGCTAAAGTTATTATATCTGCTGAATATAAGTAGGCATTATGATGTTAATAGGTATATGACGTACTTTTATTAAAGAACCGCAAAAGTTTGAAGTAGATACCTTAATGAGATAGAGTTTTGTTTCGAGATTAACTAAGGTGAAGCTTTTTATCTTTTAACAACATCTTTTATTGAATAGGGCCTTCCATGTTTTTTCTAACAGAAAAATGTAGGTATACCAAAAAAGTGCCTTGTAATACCTGGCAACAATCTTATTATTTTTAGGTGGTTGGTTTGGTGGGGTACACGCTAAAGCTATGGGGTACAACAGCGCGCAAGAGCCACATTCTAGCCGCGAGCGGGAAACTCGCGCAGGCGCGGACGGCTCTAAGATTGTTCGATGACGCCGCGGTTTTGAAAGCCGCTTACGCTTATGGATTGGGGAAACAGGTAAATTAGGACGTTTTGTCCCTGCGTTCTTTGCAATATGCATTACATCCATGCTACAGGGCTGCTTACTGAGTTAAACAATTGCTACAATTTATTTTAGCAATTACCTATCCTAATTATTCCAAGAAACACATTTCAATAAAATATTGCTTTTCCTCTTTCATCATTGTTTTTACCGACCTTATTATTCTTTTTACCATCATGTGTTAAGCGCCTCTTGAGGCTTACCTCGTGGGGCTTTATTTGCGCCTCTAGATATTGCCTTGCACCGACTATTATAAAGCGTTCTATTTCCAGGAGGGTCCATTCTGGGGCACTCTCGGCGTGGCCGGCAACACCTTCACGCTCCTGTACCTGCAGGCTGAGAAGCTTGTGTTCCTCCTGGACTGCGGGGTCGTGAGGCTCGACAAGGAGCTGGACTATAAGATCAGAACCGCACACAAGGTGTTGTGGTGCCTGTCCGCGTTCACTGGCACTGTAAGGTGAGTAAGAAGGATTATTTTAAAGTGGAAATAAAGTAAAGAAATACTTATCTAGTAGTTACCTACCTATTTTTAAAGCCTTACTAATAATACATGGGAATATGTTTTTAATCAAAGTTTTTTCAATAGGAAAAGTGTGTAAGTATTAACTATCGGGCTTAAACTTTAAGGAGGTGTGCAGTACAAGTATTCTTAATCGGAAATTAGACATAAAAAGTGTTGAAATGGCTTTAAATCGATGTCATCAATCAATTCGAAGACGACCAATTAACAACACAGAGACCACACCCCTTATGTTTTCGCCTGCTTTTTATTAATACCAAAAAAAACAGTGTGGGTAAACATAAGATAAAGTTAAGTGCTGAACCTTCTCCAACATAAAATAGATAAAATTTATCAAAAACTTGCCAAATAATGTCTTCTAATAAATTAAATGAATTTATCTCTTTGTTATTACATAGTTTGATAACTCGTCGTTCAAAATTAAGATATTGTTTACAACTGATAAATATTACCTCACTATCAATGTTATTTAATACCAAACATGATAAATTACTTATAAAACATGATCTAGGCTTTGAAGTAACGTAATTTTAGCAATCGATCATTGTTAGGTAAATACTGTTTTCAATATCACCTTCTATTGGCAGGTAAGATAAGATATAGGACCCTGAGTTAGTCATTTGCCATATAAAACATGCAAATTGGTATAGGATCGATTGAAAGTGGTGAAAAACATTGAAGGTGTGGCAGATTATGATTCTGAACTACAATGTGTAAAAATGATATGATTCGATTAGGTTAGGATGCATTTTAATTGATTGTCTATGAAAATCATAGCATATTTTTTTAAGTTTGGGTTCATAACCTTCATTCAACCCACTGTTTGCTATATTTAAATTCATTTATGCTTTTTTGCTTACTTGCCTTGTTTGTGTTGTGGATTTGGCTGGCCTTCTTTATTTAATATTTTATGTCTTCGTTTACTTTAAAATCCCTGTTTCCTTACCAGGGTTGTCCGTCGGCTTCTTAAACGTTAGTTTACCTCTTGTTTATTGTAAGTACTTAATTCTATCGCTCTATTAAGATACAATGTTGCTTAGCGTTACAAGTCATACATATTCTTAAATATTGTATCCAAACCTTGAAACTCATTACCCACTATTGGTACGATGTTTAATATAAATTTTGAGAGCGCAATATATTCAGCCTTATTCCTTTCCTATATTTAATTAAAGAGAAAAAGTTTAAGGAAATAATTTATATAACCTTTTGATAGATTACATCCCTTGCCTGTCCGCTATAAGAGTGCATGTAGGTATCGTGTATCTACCCAACTTGCCTGACATAGGCATAGAGCCTTTTCATCATACAAAAGTATAAAACCGGAATGTTACTTTTCTATCTTGCATAACATTTTATGAAATACCTAAAGTACCTCAACAATATTTGTATAGACATTCAATTGATCTGAAAAAGCAATATTAAATTAAATTCAACCCTGAATTTTTTGAATTCGTGTGTTTTCTTTTTCAACTTCAATGACTAAGAACTTTTTTTGATTGACGATTGCCGTTGGCTCCTTGACGGCCCTCATAGGCTCACCGGACTTCAAGTACTAAATCCTACTAATATTATAAATGTGAAAGTTTGTGAGGATGTATGGATGGATGGATGTTTGTTACTCTTTCACGTAAAAACTACTGGATGGATTTTGATGAAACTTTACAGGAATATAGGTTATACATCAGAATAACACATAGGGTACTTTTTACACTTCAAAACTTCTCATTCCCACATAAAACCGACTCCCACGCGAACGGAGTCGCAGGCGGCCACTAGTACTGAACAACTGTCAAACTCCCCAGATCGATCCGCCCCCTGCACCTGTCCGCGCAATCCCTGTCCGCCCCCGCCCCCGCCGCGTGTGCGCCCGCGCGGTTTTCCCATGCCTGCCTCACTACCACGAAACTGCTGCTAGACTCGGTTCACGCGGCGAGCTGGCTGCCCGCGGGCTGGCTATGGGGCGGGATGGACGCCAGGAAGGTAAAATCATAAATCTTTATTTGCCAGATATAGGTAGGTATTTTTAACGCTATATCAACCCCTTAAGGTATGCAAATACATTTGTCAATAATATAAATAAAATTCATTTTAAATAATAAAATACATTAAAAAATAGAATTATTATCAATAAATTATTCATTAAAATTGGTCACAAAGAAATTCATTCAATCAATTCAATATCATAGTAACATTTTTCAATTAGGTCAGTGCGGTCGCCACGGCCACGGGCGTGTTGGGGCTCGTGCTGCATTATCAGGGGAAGAGGCTGGCTAAATCCAAGTAGGGGAACTTAAGTCTTATGATTTTAGCTTTAGTCTTTATATGATACTTGAGCGTGAGTCCCACGATTTGGCTATGAAACTGTAGACGGTGATAAACTGGTCGTAAATGAAATAAATGTATATTGCTGCAATGTCACTGAAGGTTGTAAGTTTCTCTACTTCGTTAATATACAGGGTGATTGGTAATGCGATACATTCCTTCTAAGGGGTTAACGTAGAGCTAATTTGCAGTCAATTAAGTTTTTACGCAACATTATTTGGACTTATTTTTTGGAAATGGCAATTTATTGTAATAGGACTTAACTTTTTTTTAAAGTTGTACTTTAAAAAAAAGTTTCTCTAAAAAAAGACTTTTTCTAAAAAAAGGTCGATTTTTGTTTAAGAAATTTTAATTTATAATATCATTTTAATTATCAAGCTACCATGAAACAACAAAACATTAAACTTAATTTTTAATTTTTCACTAAAAAGATTCATTTGAAATACGAAAATGGGGTTTTTTATAAAAAAAAATTAAATGTTGCATAACTCAGAAATGAACAATTTTCGGACATGGTATGATGACTTATTTGATTGCAAATAAGCTCTACTTTAACCCCTTAGAAGGAATGTATCGCATTACCAATCCCCCTGTAGTAAAAAAGTTGAAAGGAATTGCTATAGATGTATTCTAACGAAATGACAGCCCCGTCGTTATCAATATTTTATTAGAATTAATGAAGAGTGTTGACGGAACTTTTTGTTCCCTATATGGGCATTTAATTCTATTATTTGAAGACTATTGAGAACACATGTTATTTAATTGTAGGAAGTGAATTTTTTTTTTTTTTTTTTTATGTAATATAGGTAGCAAACGAGCATGCGGGTCACCTGATGGTAAGTGATCACCGCCGCCCATGACTACCCTCAACACTGTAGGTGTTGGGGGTGTGTTGCTGACCTTTAAGAAAATATATAAATAAATAAATAAAATTGGGCACCGGATACCGGATTGTGGGGTCGATGACTTTTCGGACAAAAAAACTCGGACACCTTGGCCAAATTATGGATTTTCAATTTTAATATTATTTTTACCAAGGTGTCCGAAAAGTCATCGACCCGAATTGTGCATTTCGTTGTGATTCTTCGCTTTTAGTAAATATAACCTAATGTAGATCATATGGATTATTAGCTGCTCTTTAACTTATTTCTAGGTATTAAATATTTTATATACTTATTAGTTTGTATGCATATGCAATTTAATACATTCTGTAAACAATCACGATCAACAAATCACCCGTAAGGGTCTTACAACAAAATTTTTAATAATTTGTTTGTAAATTAACTATACTTATCTCCCCCTACTTAAAGAACTTCATATAAACATTCGTTTATACGACTGTTCAAAACTATCCTATTTTTCTATTCACTATATTTCTTCTTGTATAGAGTTTAGAAGCTTCATAGATATAATGTAATTTATTCCTTGTATTATTTTTATTGTATTTAATTTAGTTATAGGTAACGAATTTATTTGGATACTTATTATAATTAAGCCTAGTCAAAAATTGTAAATAAAATCATTATTAATTTATAATAAAAGTGTTTTATTACGTTTTTAAGAATTACAAAGCTTAAAAAATATGATAACATAATAGAGATACCGCATTCTTTGGCATGACGTTATATGCGATTGATAATAATAGTTAATCGATAACTAAATTAAAATTAACAGATTACAAACAAAATACATAATTACTTTGAGCAAATAATTAACAATGACGTAGACATTTCTAATACATTTATAACACTGAGATTACGATAAAAATAGTAAAATATTTTATACTATACCTACTTCATGCATTTATATAGAATTCGACAATACCGCCTTACTCTTTATTTAATATTAATCTTTACTAAACGAACATTAATTTGTTTAATGTGCTTATTGGACTTAATACGTGACAGACATTGTAAAAATTATGGAATTGAAATAAAAAGTTAGCGGTATCGTCAATAAAATCTTTTTGATTATACCTAAATTCAAATCACAGTTTTAAATATCATTAATTAGGAAAATAAAATATCCAGACAACGTTAATGTAAACATGATCTTGATCTACCAAACGAAAAGTAAAATTAGATATGTTAACCCATTAACTTCCTCCCTGAAAATTTACTTCTAATCCCAGATGCCGCCATACAATAAGTTCAGCCCGCCAATTGGCGGGCCCGGCATCTCGGTTAAGTTTGGTTGCCCACCGATCGGCCGTTTCGGCATGAGCTTATAGATTTCGACAACCTTTTTTACCTATCTTCAAATATTGAAACATTATTATCGCATGGCGGCGCTGTTTCAATTACTTACAAATCCGGGTTTGTTTTTACGCAATTGAGTAAGTAAAAAAACACGCTCTTGATACACATGGAATCAATGAAAGTTAAACTAAAAGCGAAGACTGTACTATTTATCAACGAACTTAAGATGTAAGTACAGAGGTTCCATGTATTTGTGAAAAATATTGTAGCAGTTTCCATTCGAAAATAGATAGTTCCATACAATCAAGTTCCAGCAAAACTTTAGCTCAAACTCCCGGCACGTGCCAAGGCAGTTTTTACAAACAACAATAGGTACTTTGATAAAACAGCCGTTGCCGACATTTAGTTTTTACCTTTAAAGGCGATTAAAGAACCAAGTGAATGAAAATAAAAAATAAAAGTGTATGATAACAGTTAAAGTAGTATTGTACTAAAGGTTAAATTCAGTGGGTAAGATCTACCTTCTTCAGAAAAATACCATCTATTATCTTTATTATACAAACTTGTCTATTTTTATAAATTACATTGATTTTAAAATATTTTAACATTTATTAACAAGATAATATCATAATTATATGATATATTTTTATTTTTAAATATTACAAATGGTTTGTAACCCGTGATTTAGAGCCGGGATCTTACTTATTTTTTTGTTAATAATTTCAATTTTTCATTATTTTAATTTTCTACTTATAAACGGGTTTTATAATCTGCAAACGTTCCGAATTGCACAAACGATATCACAAATGTAAGCGCTGTCAGAAATTTTGTTGATTAGCAATAGTTAGCACTGTGAGAAATTCGGAACGGGTATTAAAGTGTGAAACATTTTTTTTGTTTTTTTTTTATATATTTTCAGAAAATCTTTTTTGTTTTTCTATTCTGTTCCAGTTGTTTTACTTTCACTATCAAAATAGATTCTTCCCATGGCTTATCATATTCGTTTCGGATCCAATCACCATAGAATCAAATATTGGTTTAAAATCCATTCGCAAACGAATTAAAACCCAACAACCTTACCACTACATATCACAAACGTCCCCTCACACATTCGCCAACTCCAACTCATCTTTGAAATACCGGTCACAGTTTGGGAACAGTGTCATCGCTAGTCTCGCCAGTTTGGTCGGGTGCGGGTTTCTCCCCCAGGTCACAACGTGGGGATTCGAACCTAGGACCGAAGGGCAGAGGGACTCGTAGGCACGAATGTAACTCTCGCAATTAGGGTCGAGAACGCATTGTGCTAGACGGCAGAGGAGGCGGTGGCTGGAAAAACAAATGTGACATAAATTGCAAGTAAATTAACGTCAGAACTCGGTAAAGGAATAGGAAAGATAGAGCTTTGATATAATTAATTTGACTGATTTAGGTACAAATCAAACTTTATTTTAAGAAGCGCGATATGCTTTTTAACTTCTAAAAGTTAGAGTTGACTGTACGTATTACTTCTGGTTTTCCTTAAGTATTTGTATACCAATAATAACAATAATCTTCTACTTTTCCCAATCACCTAACAAAACGTCGAATATAAACATTTTGTCACATAAATGTTCAACTTCAAAATTTTGACACTTGAAAAATTTGACAGTCAAAATCAATAAATTTTGACACAACAACGCCAAAATCAATAAATTTTGACACAACAGCGGCAAAATCATCAATGTACTCACTTATCAGTGGCCCCCCGGCCCCCCTGCAGCCCTATACTCCGCAGCAGGCCCCGCCCCTCCCCCCCGCGCGCCGCCAGCCCCCGCGCCGCCGACAGACAGTCCTGCATCGCGCTATCAGAGCTGTGGATGCAGGGAAGGGAGATACGAACGGAGAACAGGATTAGCACGGAGATTATTAACTCGTTGTCTTTGCTGGAACAATAGAGACTAGGTTAAGATTATATTATAACAAACACACGAGTCGTTTATATTGATTGTTAAAAGAAGTTGAGTTAAAGTTGGTATAGTTTGCATAAAAGGCGATTTTCTATGAAAATAGAAATTCAGTTTTGACAACTTTGTGTCAAAATAGTTATCCTTGTTTTTAAGCTGTTGTTTTCTTTAAGTTTTGTTTAAAAAATAATCATAGAAAAAGCAATGCAAAAATCTAATGAAGTCTGTAAATCACACAAATGAACTTACAACCAAAATCCATAAATAACCTATTAAAAGAGGATTTTAAACTATCCAATAAAAATCAATAATTCACACTTACAAGTTCCAGTCACCCTCCCTCAAAGCCACAAACACCGCCCTGAGGTCCTCGTAACTGACATTGACAGTTCTCAATGACAGATACGTGCAGTGAAGTGCGCCGAGTGACAGCAGAGAACACACCGAGGAGGCCCACGGAGAAAGGGCGGCGCGGGGGAGGATGGTGGACCATGTGGAGTCTAGTAAAATACATAGACATTACACCTTTACTCTTAAAACTTCTCCAAAATAAAAAATATTGCGATTCAAACTAAAGTTACTAAGTATTTATAAAAGACAGGTATGTTGACAAATCTAGTCTACATCATTGTAAAGTTGAACAAAAGGCTAAAGGCGCTATAGCTTGCTTACTGCCTGGTCAAAATGCACGCAAATTCAAGATTGACAGAACTATCTTTACCGATCTCGGTTTAATACAATTGCTTTTTAAGTGATGGCAATACTTATAGTTTAGATTGCAGTCTTCGAATCAGCACCATTATTATAGGGTTATTTAGGTAGAAGTTAAAGAAGATAGAAGCCTAATATTTCTTAGCAATAATACCAGTATTTTTATTCAAGTCGTCATAGCTATTTAAAGGCTGACATGATTAACTACTTAATATTACACCATACTTTTTGACCCATATTACATTGAAAATGACTATTTTATAAAAATCCGTTTTTATGTTTGATGTGTAAAAATTATTCATTCACGACGTAAAAAGTAATCTATTTCATCCCGGACTGTAGAATTATGACTATATCAAAATTAATTAAAAAAAAAGAAAAAGACAGATACAAATTAATAATATTAGTAAAAAAGTAAGTATATTACCTGGTAAGCTCATATATCTCTTGCAGGCTGCCTCAGCGACCATCGCGTAGTATTGTATCGTGGTGAGAGAACAAGTCGCGGAGATGCTAGCTAATAGCATCGAGCTGCTAGCTGACGATAGCCAGGATACCCACACCTGATGATAATGATAGCAAATCATTTGAAGGGAATTTAATATTTCGTCACTATATTGAGAAGAAAGCAAAAGAGATATTCAGAATAAAGGCTAGTTGCTATAGCAGACGTTAGTAGGTTGTCAATTTTATATGAAGTTAAAATTGTGATGATGATTTTGACATAGTTAAAGAGTGTCATGGCATATAAATTGGAATAACACAAGTGCTGTTTTTTTTTGTTTTGATTATGTTAATATTAGTAGAAAAGCATATTTTATGTCACATTCACGATTTACACAGTGACTGTGCTATAACTATACGCGAAATTAACTCATCTTATACACATAAAAATGTGGATATACTTTACCCGTTCTAAAAACATTGCTGAATGATAGTAAAAACCGTTTTAAAATCCATTTTGTAGTACAAAAGTAGTTCATGAATATACAAACAGACACGATCGATGTTAATGCGTTATATTTTGTGACAATATTGAAGAATATATCATATTTAGGGCAGATTTTTCAAAAGTCAGATAAATGCTAACTGACTGATAAGAGGTATGTTTTCATTGTCACTTCATACATATGTCAAGTATTTATGTTCGACGTGCAACAAAAACATACTTATTTTGTGTCAGATAGAATTTATCTGACTATAGAACAACCGGCCCTAAGACTATTATCATATTAACCTTAGCAGCCTTCGCGGCGGCGGGCTCCACGCACATGATGACGATCGCTCGAGACAACAACTCCTCCAACTCCATAGAACCCGGCTCTAGATGGGGCGCTATAAATGATGTCAAAATATTATTGAGAAGTATTTTGACAGATTTTTTGAAAACAGTAAGGGTTGTTTTGAACTGTAAGATAAATTGTATTCGAGTGATAAGAATAATGTTATAAATGTTGATATTTATATTCTTTGTACTAATCTGTTGTATAAAAACTACTTATGCGTCGAATAGAATTTGTGTGACAATGAAAAATCAGTGTTAAGAGACTTTTTGTAGGTATTGTAACATTAGTCTTTAAAATATCATATTCATATTATAAATGTGAAACCACGTTGTGATCTTTCTCGCAAAACGAGTAGTTGGATTAAGGTGTAATTTATAGCCAAGAATATACTGCATTGTTTAATTTAATGTCAAAATAATTTTATGTCAAAATAATTTAATGTCAAAATATTTTCATCAAAATCAAGTATAATTACATACCCAAATTAGCAAGTACATTCAGCAAGTACTTCTCCTCTTCCTCCACATGCGCTATGAACGCCGGGTCGCATAACACGCGCGTCCAGTGAGATACCAGCAACGCGCGAGGGGGGCGGGGGGGCGCCGCGAGGGGGGCGGGGGCGCGGGCCGGGGGGAGCAGGCCCGAGGCCAGGAGGAGGACGCTACGGAAACAATAACTATTAAAACGTTGGCCATTTATAACGGATGTAAAAAGACCACGAAGCCTGAAACCATGTAATCTTGAGCCTCAATAGTAACTAAATTCACTAACAGCATACCCAGAAAACTCAATTTAAAAAAGTTTGTAATTATTGAAAAGTCATATTTGACGCTTGAAATCATCGCTTACACATCAACTGTCGGTGTAGGTGCGATTATTTACATTGAAAATTAAATGAAAACCCTATTTAATTTGAAATCATCGCAACATCTGATAGTATTATTGCAATTTTGAAAAATTAGGTAGGTAATAACAATTTTTTTTCTCAAAACGTAACCAGTACCCCTCCAGCAATGCCCAGTTTTTGTTTTCGGAAGCAGTTCTTTTACATCCCGTATAACACTCTTTGCCTTTTAGCATGGTGCGAGTGACAACTGCCTGTATGCCGTTGACGACTGTCAAGGTACAACATGCCTAGGGATGTGACGTTTCGTTTATTTTAGGTCACGCCCCAAGACATAAGACTTCGCCACCATTTACGGCAAATAAGATTTTAATCTTATTAGAAGAGGCTATTTGCAAAGTTAGACCAGAAGAGTGGTCGAAGGTCGTCGAGAAAACGAAAAGGAACATTGGCCCCGATTCCGAAAACAATATCTAAAACTAAATTAAAAATACCACTGTCACTTTCACAAGCTTCGTATTAGAAAAAGACAGGTACATTGGTTTCACTAAATTTAGTCCACATCATTGTAAAATTAAACGAAATGCGCTGAGGACTAGCCTAAAATTGCCTTCGCTGTGCAATAATGCACGTACGTTTTAGTTTGACAGGACTAAAATGATTAGCTGTCTCTGTCTTATACTATTGATGAGTAAGTGACGGCAATAGTTTAAGTTTAGTTTAGAGAGTGTTTTCAGAATGGGGGCCATTATGTCTGATTTGGATCGTGACATAAATTTCGAAATTATAATGCAGACATCTACAATTTAGATTCTACACTAATATTATTTTAAAAATTCTTTGACCATTTGTAAGCTACATTATTCACGAGTAACATAGGCTATACTTTATTTTGGAAATAATTGGGTTCTGTAACATATTTAGGTTTTTCGGATACAAGGTGTAAAAAATCAACCAGAAAAGTTACTTTGCGTACGCTGCCTAAACTATAAAAGATAGAACCATAAAATGTTCTAATCATCTACCTATCTATGTCGAGTGAGGCAAAGCAACCATTTTTTTTATTTAAAAATCTTGTATTTTTTGGACTACATTTAAACGCGTTTATTTTACTCATGCTATTAATCCTTATCAAAGTAATCCTTATCAAAGATTTCATCACCAAGAACAGTTTATGTAGATCATATTTGGTCTTTGAATGATTCAAATTGGACGTTTGGTTTTGAAGTTATGTTGTTATTAAATTATTACGATTTCTGCTGCACTAATGGACGGATTTTGATGAAACTTTACAGTAATATCCTACTAATATTATAAACGTTGTAAGTATGTATGGATGTTTGTTACTCTTTCACTTTTTTACGTTTACTACTTGGACGAATTTGGATGAAACTTTACAGTTATAAGATACAGATGATGAATTTAGTAGTGGCGATTCAGATTACTCTGATATCATTATAGTCAAATATATGTTTTTGGGAAATAATAAATAAAGCCGCAGAGTATTTTGGCCACATGATGAAACTTCTTAATTTATATAAGTAATAGGCAACGGGAAAAAATATTGTATTCTTTACATCGATTTTTTATTTACTATCAGCCACAGATTTTACAACTCACCACCAATTTACTGTGAAGAATTTCCAATAGCTTTTTTATTATTTCATCAGAATGATTCCACACTTAGCTAGTGGATAAGAACCATTAGGGTAATTTAATTTAGGTAAGCGAGGAGCGTGTCAGGTTTATATTGACACTGCATGCGCGAGCCGAGCGAGCGTAGCGAGCGTGGTGCAGTGCGGCAGCGTTCTTCGAAACGCCAAAAATCTACTTTCTGCGATTTAAATGTTTTGAAATAGCTGGTATTCATTATTAATTTTGTTTTAAACGTATCTACAGAGTAACAAAATTGAAACTGATTTGAACTTTTGTGTCACTTATTATTATTTAAGAAGTTTACTGCTTCAATGGATATTAAAAATGTTGATGCTAAGAAATAATCACCAGGCTGAGTTGTATTTAGAGTGTATTACATAGAGAATAACTTGTGGCTAAGTAGGATTATTTTGAAGGATGTTTATTGCGGCAGACTTAGTTATTTAGAAGGCAATGTGGATTTTTAGTGGCGGAAAATGCCATTAAAAAGAAGCTGGTTTAATTAAGACCCTATGTTTTTAGCAGCCTTTCTCCTTGTTCTGTTGTTTCATTAAGATATTTATAGTCTTTTTAACAAAAACATTTACTACGCAAAATATACTTATTGATTTATTAAATCATCCACTACCCATTGTCGCATTTCATCCCATCACTATGGCGTTACGTCATACGCATAAGACTTAGCTTAATTTTCGTTCAATTTAAATTTATTTGTAGACTAGATTTTGGTTTTGTTTAATTTAGTTAACTACAGTTAAGAAATGATTTTATGTTTACAAATGTGCAGCTGCAATATTAAGTACAGCCTGGCCATCGAAAGAATGCGTTTGTGACACATGCCATTAGTGTTGGGATAAAAAAATAACATTGATAAATATTGTTTCAATCAACATTAGAAAAAAAACGTGTTTATCTTATTTCTATTTTATGTATAATATAAAAATAGTTTCATGTTATTTCGAGTTGAGGATTCTAGGTAAAATAAAAAAAAAACAAAATGAAACCAATATTGTTTTATTGTAGGTACGTAAATAATTAGATTAAAGGTACTTGTGTAACGTTGATTTTGAAGCTAAGCCCAAGGTGGAAAAGAACTAGCAAGAAACTCCAACTGCTGCCTTTTTTAAACAAAATATTAAGGTACAATAAAAACGTTTATTTTATGTTTTAAGTTTAAATTGATTGATAAGTTTAAAATTAACTGATATTTTTAGCACATCCCTACGAAAATATTATAACTACATAACCTTGTACTATTTAGAAGCAGTGCTGTTTATATTTAAAAATATATATATTTTATCACTAATTATTACCCTTACAGGTAGTCCTCAGTTATACAATTTTAAATCAGTGTGACTTAATGTCCTTATATTACTTATTATTTGTTTGTAGGGTAAATATAGACGACTTTATTTTTTTTTATTTAGTAGACGGTCTTTCAAAGTTACCTCGTTATTTCAAACACAATGTGTCAGAAACGCATTCTCTCGGTGGCCGGACTGTAATAATTTGTATTGCTGCAACTTTAATGTGTGAATCGGAACGTTCCTGAAACTGTCACCCGCACCATGCTACAGCACAAAGAGAGAAATGGAATTATGTATTTTTGTCAAAATGGCAAAAAATGTGTCGATAGTAAAATGTTGAATTTTAACTTAAGTTAATAAAAAACTGATTGTTCTATTTTATCAACACTTATCAAATTAATTGAGAAAACTATAAAATTTAAATTCCATTTCGTGGAAGGATTGAGCAACCAAAACCGTCACGCAAAGCCTTTTTTTACACTTTTAAAGTAAACTAAATTATACATGAAGAAAAGAAATGACACGAATAATACACACACTTAAATAACATTTTCATTTTTATCGGCATATTTTGACTGTCTATTACTGATTTAGTTCGGTTTGTTATCTACAAAAAGTGGAACATAGCATAACTCCTTTTTAAATAAATGTTCAACTTACGTGAATTGACTAGTCTTGTGATACGGCAGAAGTAAGTTATAATGTTTGGTGAAGAATTGTTGTTGAGCTCCGTCGATGACCGGCTCGGGCAGGCGGAACCACGGCAGGAGCGATAGCTCGCGGATTGTCTGAGAAATAATGGTAATAAGTTATTCAGTTAGTTTGTATGAAGCACGAAAAGAAATATTTTTTATTGGTTAATCTTAAAGGAGTTATTTTTGATGCCCAAATAAATATACTTATCGAATTGAGGTTCCATTTACAATGAGCATTTTCCATTTACAAGTATAAAAGCCGTCATAAAGTTTGATAAAGACAAAACAAATTCTTAGCTAACATCCGTTTAAAATGCGTTTTTACGAAAGAGAGTAATGTTACATTATTTTCGTCTTAAAAGTTTTAATGAGTATTTTTGTGGTTTTTCCTCAATTTTCAGGAAAATTCCAGGGACGGTTAATTTCATGTGAGTTTGGGGGTAGAATATCGTTGTTGCAATACAAATTGAATGATGACTATGTTCTGCAGCACTTACAAATGTAAATAACCTAAAATTGAACACTAACCCCTATCCAGCCAACTCACCTCTTCACCAACAGCGGTCCTCTCGGTGAACAGCGCCAGCACGGCCTGCAGCCTGGAGCCCAGGTCCTGGGTCCCCTGCATCCAGCAGCCGGCGGCGGTGTGCTGGTAGCGGGCCGCGCTCCACGAGCCCAGGGGGCAGTCGGGGCTGGTCGCAGCCTGAGTAACACTAACCCCTATCCACCCAACCTACCTCTTCACCAACAGCGGTCCTCTCGGTGAACAGCGCCAGCACGGCCTGCAGCCTGGAGCCCAGGTCCTGGGTCCCCTGCATCCAGCAGCCGGCGGCGGTGTGCTGGTAGCGGGCCGCGCTCCACGAGCCCAGGGGGCAGTCGGGGCTGGTCGCAGCCTGAGTAACACTAACCCCTATCCACCCAACCTACCTCTTCACCAACAGCGGTCCTCTCAGTGAACAGCGCGAGCACGGCCTGCAGCCTGGAGCCCAGGTCCTGGGTCCCCTGCATCCAGCAGCCGGCGGCGGTGTGCTGGTAGCGGGCCGCGCTCCACGCGCCCAGGGGGCAGTCGGGGCTGGTCGCAGCCTGGATATACCGAATTGTAAATCATACGGGGTGTGAAAGAACTGCGGGGCTACCGCGTAACTAGCGTCGATTTGAACTCGACGTCGAAATCTGTTTTCGATACCGACATCATTGGTTTCATAATTTCGTACCGCGCAATTTAAGGGGCGAGGCTAAAGCAACCGCCGATAACAGACCGAGTGAATAAATGACCGTCGAATAGAGACCCGCCAGTGTTAACAATTTAGCCTATGAAAACCGATTTCGACGTCGATTTCAAATCGACGCTAGTTACGCGGTAGCACCCTGCTTTCGAAAACAAAAACTGGGCATTGCTGGAGGAGTATTGGTTACGTTTTAAGCAAAAAAAAAAATTTTATGATCACAAAAAAAAATTTTTTTTTACGAAATTTTCCAAAATTTCATTAATACTATCAGATTTTGTGATGATTTCAAATTAACCCATTGGATGCCGAGCACGCCCATCGGCGGGCAAAATGTTTTGACTGAGATGCCGGGCCCGCCCCTGGGCGTAATTATTTCAAAAGGCTTTACGTAAGCCAAATCCAAATAAAAAAAAATGAGATTTTAGATAATGGTTTGTTTCATAACCAAATACCCATAACCAAAACGGTTTCTGGATATTAAAGAAATTAAAAAATTGACGATTTCATGACTTAGTCCCGACTCTAAATCAGGGGTAACAAACCTTTTGTAATATTTAAAAATAAAAATATATCATATAATTATGATATTATCTTGTAAATAAATGTTAAAATATTTGAAAAACAATGTAATTTATAAAAATAGAAAAGTTTGTAAAATAAAGATAATAGTAGGTATTTTTCTGAAGAAAGTAGGAGATCTTACCCACTGAAGCTTCAGTACAATATTTATTATAACTGTTATGTTACATACACTTTTATTTTTTATTCTTATTCACTTGGTTCTTTAATCGCCTTTAAAGGTAAATTTTAAATGTCTGCAACTGCTGTTTGATCTAAGTACCTACTGTTGTTTGTAAAAACTGCCTTGGCACGTGCCGGGAGTTTGAACTAAAAGAAAGCCGACACTTAAGTTTACCAGATTTTTACCATTTTGGCTTCCGTAAATAGAAAAAAATGTTAAAATACAAAAGAACAGTCATAAACTATCGGTAACATGTATTTAGAAAGACAAAGAGTCGGAACGCTAATTACCAAAGCCTTTTGTGTAGGATCAACTACTTTTAATGTTATTGTCATGATTTATGATATTTTTACTCCGTGCGAACTTGGTCATAAATCACCAAAAAGAGATATCTTATTCCATTGTTACACTCATGCGCAGAATAGGGTCTTTTGTATGTGCATAGGGATGGGTATACCTGCAGTCGATAAACAACAATAGAAAATTATTTGTTATCGACTCAAAATACGCTATTGCGTAACACAAATACTAATGACTTCTTCTCTTATCGATAATTTGACCACAAAAGCGCCGCGTTCGCCCAACACTAGATTTTTTACCTGCTCCGATGATTTATGACCGAGTTCGCACGGAGTTAAAATGTTTACTATAGTATTAGTGATTTTCACTAAAAGACAAATAATAAAAAGTTTGTGGTTATCACAAATAAAGTTTTGCTGGAACTCAATTGTATGGAACTATCTATAACAGTTTTCGAATGGAAACTACTACAATATTTTTCACAACTGCATGGAACCTCTGTACTTACATCTTTAGTTCATTGATAAAAAGTTTGGTCTTCACTTTTAGTTTAACTTTCATTGATTTTATATGTACCAAGAGCGAGTTTTTTTACTTAAACAATTGCGTAAAAACAAACGTGTACCTATTTGTAAGTAATTGAAACAGCGCGATAATAATGTAAAACATTTCAATATTTGAAGATAGGTAAAAAAGGTTGACGACGCCTGACTTAAAACGACTCATGCCGAAAACTTAACCGAGATGCCGGGTACGCCCGAGGGCGTTCTGAACTCATTGTATGGCGGCATCTGGGAATAGATGTTAATTTTCAGGTAGGAATTGAAAGGGTTAAATAGGGTTTTAATTTAATTTGCAATATAAATCGCACCTGAACCGACAGTTGATGTGTGAGCGATGATTTCAAGCGGCAAATATGACTTTTCAATCGTTAATAACTTTTTTAAATTGAGTTTTTTGGGTATGCTGTTAGTGAATTTAGTTACTTCTGAGGCTCAAGAAAACATGGTTTCAGGCTTCGGAAGTGGTCTTTTTACACCCGTTATAGTCTGGTATAGTGCAAAAGGTTTAAGCTGAGTTATGCATTAGAGTGAGTGCATACAGATAGAGTAATAGTCCAAGATCCCAGAGCCGTAAGACACAACTTATTTTCTGAAGAATAGATTTTTCGATTCTAAGTAGTCTTTTCATGTACTTTTAATACCTGCACGTTTGTGGGACTTGCCCGGTGACACCTCCGCAGGTACCAGGTGAAAAAGGTAACTAAAAATCACAGTTACTTAACTTAAATTTTTATGACTGATTTTGATATATATTTTGTAGAGTATTACTCTGAAGTCATATCAGAGAAGTCAGACGCTTTCCATGGGCCAAAACTTTTGTCAGACGCTTTAAAGTTCTATAAAAAAATTAACTTAATTTATTTTTAAATGTTTGACTTTTATATATATTATTCAGATAACTATTACAAAGTTATATTAAATCAGTCAGACAATTTGTAATGACCAAAAACCCCCTAAACACCAAAATTACTCAGCCACGAGTATGAGCGCGGTAGCACAATGCGCATGCTCTGACGCGCTACAATCGCTAAAATCCTACTAATATTATAAATGTGAAAGTTTGTGAGTATGTATGGATGGATGTTTGTTACTCTTTAACGTAAAAACTACTGGATGGATTTGGATGAAACTTTGCAGTAATATAGGTTATACATCAGAATAACACATATGGTACTTTTTACCGCGGGAAAACATCTCATTCCCACGGGAAAACGACTTCCACGTGAACGGAGTTGCGAGCGGCCACTAGTACCTCAATATTTGAAAACTACTGAATGTTTTCAATTTTATATTTTTGCATATCTATTTAAATACGATGAAATTTATAATAATAAATCATTTTTAATATAATATATTGCATATAAATAGAGAAAAATGAAGTTTTTTGGAGCAATAGTGTTTCAAAAAGAATGCTTTTTATTTTATTTTAAAAAATATATCAATTATAATAATTTTATAAGAAAATAATTAATTATGATTAATCAATTGAATTATTTTATTGTCTCTTAATCATCTTCATCATCAAAATAATCATTTGAATTTTTATCATTTATTAAATCACGATACTGTCCACGCAAGTCATCGTCCTCATCATCAGTTAGATTGTCGTTGCTGGCAGCATTTTCTGTAAAAACAAAATCATAAAAAAATTGTCTGACTGATTTAATATAACGTTGTAATAGTCATCTGAATAATATATATAAAAGTCAGACATTTAAAAATAAATTAAGTTAATTTTTTTTATAGAACTTTAAAGCGTCTGACAAAAGTTTTGGCCCATGGAAAGCGTCTGACTTCTCTGATATGACTTCAGAGTAATACTCTACAAAATATATCAAAATCAGTCATAAAAATTTAAGTTAAGTAACTGTGATTTTTAGTTACCTTTTTCACCTGGTACCTGCGGAGGTGTCACCGGGCAAGTCCCACAAACGTGCAGGTATTAAAAGTACATGAAAAGACTACTTAGAATCGAAAAATCTATTCTTCAGAAAATAAGTTGTGTCTTACGGCTCTGGGATCTTACTTTATAAGTGTGACGACACGCCTCTAGCGCAACGCGTTCTTTTCTTGGATCAAACCGATTCTATACTTTATATTTTTAATAATTATTTTTTATGTAGGTATACTTGTTCACGTATATTCTTACAGGGTAGTTCAATTTATGATAATTTACTAATCTAATTCTGATACCTAATTTTTATTTTAACTGTTTTACTCGTATGTCAAGAAATAATATTTTTTTCGTCTGACTCTTTTGGTGACCACGTACACTAATGCAAAGATCAGCTTATGCCTCGGGAACTATAACTATATTATTGTTATACAATAATAATTGCTGAAGATAGCGGTAATAAAAAAGATTATTAGTTACAAGGGAACAAACTCTATCTGCGCAATAGAAAAACTTGAATCGCCAGCTGTAATTTCGACGACAAGATTACTAAACATTAAATCGTGCCTTATTAAAAAGTTTTTGCCATTTTAATTTGTAACGAAGAATTGAAATAACAACAAACGGAGATAGACTACTATAGATACAATTATATAAACACGTAGCACACATTAAATTTTAGCTAACTTAAATAAACTTCATCAAAATTACTTTACGAACAAAATATTTGGTAACACTACCAAAATGAAGATCAAAATCACATAACAATCCGTTCCATAGTTTAGAAGGTATTCGTGGACAACTATACAATCAGACACCAATAACCACTTTCCTCTACACTACGTAAAGATAATTAAAACAAAATATCATACAATAAATAAAGTATGTATATATTTACCAAAAAAGCGCTTTGTATACTCTTCTCATCGATCCACTGAAGCTGCGTCCACGGCAGTGACGTCATCTCCATCATCAGTGACGTCATCAGGACAGGGTTCGACTCCTGACTGTCTAGCTTCATGTGAATGATCCAGGAGAATGCCTCGCGGAGGATGTAGATGTCAATGCCTATGGAAAAACCATTACTAATTTAAGCCCTTCCTTACTACAAATTCAAACTATATCAAACGCTTGACGGTATTTGGATCGGCTATGAATAAATCTTCAATTTTGAAATTATTTGCCGAATATGTTTTGAACAATGGGTATTTGTGGTGACATATACACCCGCTGAGCTTGGCTACTTTTAAGGCATTCATTAACAAGCAATTCATTTTGTCCAGTCATTTTTATAACAAACGCCTATAACTCTTATTTGCATTGTTTAAGTCATTATAAACAAAAAATGCCTTCAACAATTGTTCTACTTTTTGTAATTTGCATATTTCACTGTGCTACATTTTAAGCGGAAGGCGCTGGCTCTGCAACACAGTTTCCTACCTACAGCAGTAGCCAACGTGACAATTGTAAATATGTATCCATGTATTTTTATTTTTGAAATAAATTGAAATTGAAATAAATTGAAATTGAAATAAATTGAAATTGAAATAAATTGAAATTGAAATAAATTGAAATTGAAAAAAATTGAAATTGAAATAAATTGAAATTGAAATAAATTGTTCTACTAACCAGGACAGTCCAGCATGAGCTGCAGCAGCAGTTCCCGGAGCATCCTGACCGCCAGTTCGCTGGCGTCGCTGGTGGCTAGCAGCGAGCCGGCGCCGCACGGGCTGACCCACGGGGACCACGACTCCTCCACCGCCAACCACAAGTGTTGACCCACTATAATGTGGGGCAGTAAGGGTTGGTTTGGTAAAAAATTATGGCAGTACCTAAAGTAGTTAGTGTTACTTTAAATAAAAACACTTTTTTATTTAAAGTAACACTAACTACTATAATGAAGTTACTAGATTATCTTTTTGCCGATTGGTTTTATTACTAGCTAACGCTTATTTTAAAGCAACACAACTGGTGAAATTATCACAAGATATATTAAGAAAACACTTTTCTATTTATGAATTTTATACCAATGGCCTCGATTATGAAAAAAGTTTCGAAACCAAACTTACAATACAACTAAAACTTTCTCTTACTTAGTATCAAAAAGGGAAAGATCTATGTCTAGCAAAATGTTGTCCAAATCAATGTCAAATTAGACTAGTCAAAACATGTTATAATACCATATTTTAAATCAAACCGGAAAATTGCTGCCCTTCTCTATCTTATATTATTGCTGCATAATAAAAGTTTAGTTGTGAATCTTATCATTTCAGAGTAAGTAAGTATCAATATTTACACACTTTACTTCAGTGATTTTCGACATATAATCACCTCTCTCCGGCGTATAGCTCATATTAACGGCCGCCATTACAAAGGCTCTCAACAACACAGTCAGTAAGACTGCTATATGAGTCGCGTATTCGTCGTAGTTGTTAGATTCACGCTTATTGGTGCGGGCCTCCCACCATATCGCTCCTAGTTCATGGAGGACGAATCTCAGCTGGAAAAAAAGGAATAATGGGTATTTAGTTATTTGGTAAAACGGGTGCTTTAGTTGGTAAAATGTTTTTGAAAACAGACTTCCTTTAAAACTTTTCCTTCCTTTAAACTTTTATAAACAATTAAAGATAGTGAAATTGATAAAGCTTTAGTTAGTAACGAACTTTTGGCATATATGTAGTTAGTTTTATTTATTTATTTTATTTTATTAAGTTTTTTTTTTCTGGAAAGTATCAAAATAAAATATATTTTTTTTAAATGTCTAATGTTTCTGTCGTAAAAACCTTTATATAAAATCAGTTCAGTTGTGTAAATCTATGTTTCATAGTAACCTTAAAATGTACTCATTTATTTTGTTTCCAATTAAGACGATCTATCTTTACTATAAAGCGGAGATCTAGTTTAAACCACTCTTTCGATATTCCTATAAGTATAAAATTTCGCAACCTGATTCATATCAATTTCTAGCCTTACCTGACCCATATTCTATATCTAGACACGCGACAGCGTGTCAAGCCTATTACAGGCTGACAGCGCGCCATGTGTATATTTACCCGAACCATTTGAAGAAAGTTTTGTCCGCCTCATAACTTTAAAACTATTGCTCATAAAGATGTTAAATTTGACCAATGTATGAAGATTGGCGAGATGAGTCTATCCCTACCTGTTCCACAGTCAAGGCAGCGTGTCAAGCCAATTACAGGCTGTCAGCGCGCCATGTGTATATTTACCCGAACCATTTCAAGCCACTTTTGTCCGCCTCATAACTTTAAAACTATTGCACATAAAGATGTTTCCTCATTTTCCCAATTTTCCCCATTTTCCCCATGATGCTCATTTTCCCCATTTTCCCCATTTTCCTCATTTTCCCCATGTTCCTCATTTTCCCCATTTTCCCCATGTTCCTCATTTTCCCCATGTTCCTCATTTTCCCCATGTTCCTCATTTTCCCCATGTTCCCCATTTTGCTCATTAAATTTAAGAATAGAATAGAATAGGTTTTTATTTAACCAAAATACTTAAATTTAAAACATACAGAAAAAAAACTTAAACGCTATAAAAAGTAAGGTACACAGGTATTTGGCTAAAGGTCGCCGAGCCCTACTCGTACGCAGCCTCTTGGCTGCGGGACAGTAATGGCACGGTGGCCATCGTGTCGCGGCCCTCCACGGACTCCCCGCCCCTCTCGTTCATCGAGAGGGGCCATGGATACGTGGCCGCCGCGTGGGGGGATGCCGCCCTGGTGGGCGTTTACTTCCCCCCAAAGCGTCCGGTGGAAGAGTCCAGGAATTATCTCTTGACTCTTTCAGCGGCGCTTGCGCGAATTGGGAGGAGCAAGGTCGCGGTCTTGGGCGACCTAAACGCCAAGTCCACGACCTGGGGGAACTCGCGCGACTACCCGAACGGCCGCCTTCTGGAGGCCTGGGCGGCGTCGAGCGGGTTGGTGCTCCTCAACCGGGGGGCGGTGCGCACGTGCGTGCGCCACAATGGGAGCTCTGTGCCGGACGTCTCGTTCGCCACTGCAGCCCTGGCCGCGCTCGTGCGCCGGTGGGAGGTGGACGTGGTGGAGAACCTATCCGATCACAGATATGTGCGGATAGAGATCGCCACCGAACGTCCACCGGACGGGGGGGGGGGCGGGAAGGAAGGAGGTCCTTCCCGCGGTGGGTCCTGACGCGGCTGGATCGCGTCGCGGCCACGGAGGCGGCCTTCGTTCAGGACTGGTTCGCTCCGCCGACCAGTCCAGACGTCGACGAGGCCGCCCTCCGACTGAGGGAGGCAATGACCGAGGTGTGCGACTCCAGCATGCCTCGGTCGCGACGGCCGCCGCCCAGGCGCGCGGTCTACTGGTGGTCGGCGGAGCTCGCCGGCCTCCGGGAAGACTGCGGCGCAAAAAGGAGGGCTTTCAGCGGGCTCGCCGCCGCCGCCAGCGCGACGTCACCGAGGAGGACCGCCTCCATGCCTCCTACGTGGAGGCCCGGCGCGTCCTCAAGGTGGCGATCGTGGAGTCGAAGAAGGCGGCGCGGCTCGAAATGCTGGCGGGGTTGGACGACGACCCCTGGGGGAGGCCGTATCGGGCGGCGCGCAATAAGCTGCGTCCGATCGGCCCCCCCGTAGTCGAGGCCCTTCAGCCGGCGCTCCTGGAGGAGGTGGTCCGGGGTCTCTTCCCGGACCGCTCGCCGGACTTCGTCCCTCCCCGGATGGCCCCGCTCCCGCAGGTGGGCCCTCCGGCCGACGCCGGGATTCCCCTGGTGTCGGAGGCGGAGTTTTCCTCGGCGGCGTTTCGCCTTCGAGGGAAAAAGACGGCGCCGGGGCCAGATGGCGTGCCGGCACGGGTGGTGGCGATAGCCACCACCCAAATGGAGGGACGCTTTCGGGACCTCTTCGACAGCTGCTTTGCGTCGGGGAGGTTCCCGAAAGTGTGGAAGGAGGGGGTGCTGTGCCTCCTCCGAAAGGAGGGTCGGCCGGAGGATTCACCCTCCGGCTACCGGCCGGTCGTCCTTCTGGACGACGCGGCGAAGCTCCTTGAGAGCGTGATTGCGTCGCGCCTCAAGGAGCACCTGGGGGGGACCGGCCCCGACCTGTCCAATGCCCAGTACGGGTTTCGGGCGGGCCGGTCCACGGTGGATGCGCTTCAAGAATTGAAGCGCATCGCCAAAGAGGGGGCGAGGCAGGGGGGAGGAGTGTTGGCGGTGTCGTTCGACATCGCCAATGCCTTTAACTCCATCCCCCACGCCACAATATTGGAGGCGCTCCGATACCACGGAGTGCCTCCATACCTGCGGGCCCTGCTGGCGGACTACCTCCAAGGACGGGAGGTATTGTTCGTCGGCAGGGACGGCCGCATGAGGCGGCGGCCGGTGGAGTCGGGTGTTCCGCAGGGGTCGGTACTAGGACCACTCCTGTGGAACATCGGGTACGACTGGCTCCTCCGGGGCGTCCTCCCCGATGGCGTGGGTGTCATCTGCTATGCGGATGACACCCTCGTCACGGCGCGGGGGCGCAACTTTGGGGAGGCGGCCGCCCGGGCGTCGGAGGGGGGGACCCTGGTCGCCCAACGTATTGGGCGGCTGGGGCTGGACGTGCCGCTGCCCAAGACCGAGGCCCTGTACTTCCACGGGCCTCGTGGGGAGGCGCCGCCTGACGCCCACGTAGAGGTGGCGGGGCGGCAAATTGTGGTGCAGGCCCAGATGAAGTATCTGGGCCTGATCCTGACGGGCCGGTGGAAGTTCGCGGAACACTTCCGCCGGCTCGCCCCGCGCCTCCTCAAGGCGGCGAGGGGCCTTAGTTGGCTCCTGCCCAACATCGGGGGGCCGGCTGCGGCATGCCGGCGATTATATGCCGGTGTGCTACGCAGCATGGCCCTGTACGGGGCGCCCATATGGGCGGATGACTTGGGGGTGGCCAACCGTACCCTCCTCCGTAAGCCACAACGCGCCATCGCTCAGCGAGTGGCGCGGGCTTACGGTACGGTTGCCCACGGCGCGGCCTGTGCCTTGGCGGGCACTCCGCCATGGTACTGGGAGGCCGAGGTGTTGTCCGCCGTCTACCACTGGACGGCGGATAAGCGGGCGCAGGGGGAGCGCCCCGCACCAGAGGAGAGGGTCGCCGTCTGGCGGGGGGCCCGCGAGGACATGCTCCGCCGGTGGACGGCGGAGATGGCCAACGCGGAGTTCGGACGGTGGACCCTGGACGCCGTCGGTCCAGTCATTGAGGGCTGGATCGAGAGGGGGCATGGGTTCCTCACCTACCGTCTGGCGCAGGTCTTGTCCGGGCATGGCAGCTTCGGACATTTCCTGTGCCGGATTCAAAGGGAGGAATCCACGGCGTGCCACCACTGTGGCGCGCCGGACGACACGGCGCGGCACACCCTGGCCGAATGTCCGGCTTGGGATGTGCAGCGCCGTCGCCTCCAGGCGTCCGTAGGCCCGGACCTCTCGCTGCCCGGCTTGGTGTACGCCATGCTGGGCTCCGGGGCGGTCTGGGTCGCGGTAGCCTCCTTCTGCGAGGACGTCATGTCGCAGAAGGAGGCTGCGGAGCGGGAGCGTGAGAACGATCCTCTCGCGCCCCCGCACCGCAGACGTCGAAGGGGCCGGACGAGGCGCGATCGCGACCAAGTCCAGCCTGGTGGTGGCCAGTGGGCGGGTGATGTGGGGACACACCTGCCCGCATTGCACGGACCACCACCATCGACGGGTGGGAACGACCGGGCGCTCCCGGTCGCTCCCACAGGCCCCCCTTCACCGCGGGGGGGTCCGAACGGGCCCGTCGTGCAGTAGACGGGCCATCGCTGGTGGAGTTGTGGTGTAGGGCTTACGGCCGGTCCCATGACTCCACCTCAAAGGCGAAGACGGAGCGCCGCGGGGTTTTAGTGGGTAGTCCCCTGGGCGACATGTCAGTTGCTCAGGTGGGAGTCCCACACACGCCCCCCCGCCGCCCTGGTGGGGGGTACGGTGCGTAAATGCATTTCCCCGCGAAAACAAAAAAAAAAAAAAGGTATTTGGCTAAATGGACTCTGACTCAGCTTAGTGTTGCTGTTGTTAGCAAGCAACGCTGGTATTCTGTCAGAACCTTCTATTCTATTATTAATTTGGCCAATATATTACGATTGGCGAGTCTATCCCTACCTGTTCCGCAGTCATCTCATGGGCGACACCCCCCGCTCTGCCCCCCACGTGTGTCAACACCGCGGCGGGCAGCGAGCAGCGCGCGGCGGCGAGGGAGCAGTCGGCCACGAGCGCGGCCAGCTGCGACCCGCGGACTGTGTACCTATACCAACATCCTACCTGTTCCGCAGTCATCTCATGGGCGACACCCCCCGCTCTGCCCCCCACGTGTGTCAACACCGCGGCGGGCAGCGAGCAGCGCGCGGCGGCGAGGGAGCAGTCGGCCACGAGCGCGGCCAGCTGCGACCCGCGGACTGTGTACCTATACCAACATCCTACCTGTTCCGCAGTCATCTCATGGGCGACACCCCCCGCTCTGCCCCCCACGTGTGTCAACACCGCGGCGGGCAGCGAGCAGCGCGCGGCGGCGAGGGAGCAGTCGGCCACGAGCGCGGCCAGCTGCGACCCGCGGACTGTGTACCTATACCAACATCCTACCTGTTCCGCAGTCATCTCATGGGCGACACCCCCCGCTCTGCCCCCCACGTGTGTCAACACCGCGGCGGGCAGCGAGCAGCGCGCGGCGGCGAGGGAGCAGTCGGCCACGAGCGCGGCCAGCTGCGACCCGCGGACTGTGTACCTATACCAACATCCTACCTGTTCCGCAGTCATCTCATGGGCGACACCCCCCGCTCTGCCCCCCACGTGTGTCAACACCGCGGCGGGCAGCGAGCAGCGCGCGGCGGCGAGGGAGCAGTCGGCCACGAGCGCGGCCAGCTGCGACCCGCGGACTGTGTACCTATACCAACATCCTACCTGTTCCGCAGTCATCTCATGGGCGACACCCCCCGCTCTGCCCCCCACGTGTGTCAACACCGCGGCGGGCAGCGAGCGGCGCGCGGCGGCGAGGGAGCAGTCGGCCACGAGCGCGGCCAGCTGCGACCCGCGGACCGCCGCACAGCTGTGCACGCCGCATAGCTATATAAAGTAATTTTATTACAATCTTAATTCTTAATATAGTTAAATTTCGTGAGACGTTGTTTGTCCGCGATGGACTCCTTAACCGATTTTAACCAAATTTGCAATCCGCGTGCAATTTGATCCAACTTGAAACATAGGATAGCGTATATCTCAATTTATAGTTGCAAAATTATTATATTGCAAAATATAATATGACAAAAACCTTAGCCACAGAAACGTGTGGTCGGTCTACTACGAGTATTTACATAGTAAAGCAAAGCCACTAAACGTGTCTGATTGTATGTTTGTCACTAGTGCAAAAAGTAGGAACAGATTTATATAAAACTTGGAAAATGGATAGTTTATAACCAGGAATTCAACTATTTGTGAAACCCAATATCTTTTTCTTAAGATTGCACTTGCAAACACTAAACTTCCTCTAGGCATTTTCTACAGTCCGTCACTAGGTTGTAACTACTTTGCTGACTTTAAAGCTGTTTTAGAGAGTTTGCTTCCTGGCTATGAGCATGTCATAATAACAGGAGATTTTAACACTTGCTTAATTAAGGATGATAGTAGGACAAGTCAACTCAAATCTTTGTTAAATGCCTGCAACTGACATTTGCTGCCATCGGGCCCAACACATTTTTAACCAGGTTCAGTCCCGTCTATTTTAGACCTCTTGATCGTGTCAACAACTGATCGTGTTGTAAAACATGGGCAACTTGGTGCTGAAGCCTTTTCATACCATGACCTTCTTTACCTTTCATATAAGATCCGCATTAAAAAAACGAAATCACGTGTCCTACAACGTAATTTTAATAGTATGGACACTGAAAGCTGACTCACGATGCAAAACTGGTGGATTGGTCTATTGTGACGGGCTTATCAGATGTTGATGATCAGGTTCTCCTTTTCAATTCTCTCCTTACTCAACCTTTTGATAAGCACGCTCCTTTCCATTGATGTCACAGAGGAGCAACTGTCTAAACTCTAGAGACTACAGAACATGTGCATTCGCTTCGTTTTTAGAAAGCGAAATTAGCGAAAATTTGACCACATTTCCGAATACCGCGCACAACTCAAGTGGTTGCCTATTGGTCGACGGCGGGATGCACATGTTCTCTCTCTTCTATACCCTATATAGCCTATATATTTATTCGATTCTTAAACTCCGAGTTACTAAAAGAAACGATTTAATTCTAGGCAAGAGGGTCACTTGCGAAAACTACGGACGCAGCAGAGTAAAGCTCTAAATATTCCTCGAAATTTAACATAATACATAAGTACTACATCATAGATAAATAATTTATTATGTATGTTTACGTACATTTATATAAATATTGAATATATAGGTGTATATTTCATTAAAATATGTATTTTTATATAAGTAAATATTGATGTTAGAATTTAAATTGTTTGTAAATATTTTTTGTAAGTTTGTAATTTAAGTAAGGTATATGGAATACTTAGATGTAAGTACCTAATTAGTTAAAAACAAAATTACTTTGTATTTTTTTTGTTCGCGCCTACTCTATAAATTTTTGGTTGTCCTTAAAATATGTACTGGTTGTTTGGAAGAAATCGCTCCAAACGATAAAACCGCTATTTGTGCCTCTTTTCTTTTCTGTAGATATATAATTTGTTTTTTATTTTATGTTGTGCAATAAATAATTTCTATTCTTTTCTATTTACCACGGGCAAACAACACCTTCATGAAAAAAGCCAGAAGCTGCGGGTTAAAATAAAAGTTGAAAAGCTAGTATTAGATTAAAGTATTTTGAACAGAAAAATATAACTGTTAAAAAAGTTGTAATACATAGATTTTGACAGCACATTTGAGTCGCTTTTTTATACATGTTTTCATTACATGGAAAGGGATTTTTTTGTTTCTTTGTAACAAGTGATTTGGACCAAAAAACAACACAAAGTAATCTTAGTGATAATCATAAATAATGATTTAGATTTACTCTTTGAAAAGCTTATGTCCTGTCTTAATACCGTCGTAGTTTAACTACGGGTTAATTCTATTTACTTCTATTTAAAACGAATTAATCGGATTTCATTAAACAACGCATGGTACCATCGACGCTGCTGTACGTGTCCCGAGTGCACTGGTCTACGAAGGTCGAGGACGTCGTAGACTACGTCCAGAAGAAGTCCAACTTTAGACTGCGGGTAGAGCGGTTGGTTTCTCGCCATAAAACGAGTTTCAACTCATTTGTGGTTAGAGTGCCGACCCACCATATGCCCACATTCATGAAGGAGGACTTCTGGCCGCAAGGCGTCGTGTTTCGGAAGTTTCGAGGCCGGTTGCCTGCCGATTCAGCACTACCGAGACTATTAGTGTGGTGTTAGTTTTAAGTATATAATATCTATGTTAGTCTGTAAGGTATATACAGCGTGTCCCAAAAGGTTACGTAGCTGGGAAGGGGGGTGGTAGGGATGGTCACAAGTGTCACCAGAAAAATAATAAAAAAATTCCCCTCTGGATATTTCAATAAAAAAAAAAACATTTTTTAAAAATCTAAAAATTTTACACCTTGTTACCCTATTTTGCTTACTGTACCTACAGATATTGCTGTATTTGAAAAAAAAAACCTGTTATGTAATCGTCAATAACCCTTTATCAAATTGAAATAAAAAAAACTATACATATCTAACCAAGTTTTAAAGAAAATTAAGTTCTTGTCCAGACAAGGACTTAGTAATTACGACTTCACTCAACTTCCTCCAACCGTACTGAAAAAAAAACGTACTACGCATCTCCGGCGAGTAAGTTAAAAAAATAGGTAATTTTATTGCAATTCCAAAATGGTATAACACTTATTTGAAAAATTCATACCAGGACATTTAAAAATATTTTTCGGGAACAATACCCCTGCAAAAATAAAATATCAAAAAACAATAGTCTCAAATTCGTACGCAAATACATTTTTAAATGTCTGTTCTGTTGCTTTGATGTTACTGCCCGGTATAATTCTCAAGATTGGAGTACAGACATACCTCAAACATTCGAATAAGGCTAGATTAAGTTTTTCCATATGCCAGGGAAAATATTTTTTACTGCATTTACTCAAGTAAACGAAAGATGTAGGTAAAGGATCAAGCTTCACCTTGTCTGGTCTGTACAAAAGCAAAGGTTGATAGATTTGATTAGCTTATCTAACTGGTATTATCTACTCTTACCTAAAAGTGGCTTATTAACTAATACTTTCAGCTCATCCCTAAAATAGTTTTGGTAATATTCATCATAATTTCAGTATAGGCCATAGACATCTATTACCCTGTAGGTACAGTCTAAGACTAGGTAAGCTGTGATAACAAATAAAAATAAATCCTATTTCCATACAAAAAAAGTTCGGTTAGTTAGTTTAAAACGGCCACAGCTTACTCGACATTACAGTTGCGATTTTAAATGAAACTCGAAAGAAAACAAAATTAAAATTTATTATTTTAATAAAATGCTCGAAATGTCTACCACCAACATAAATACATGCCCTGCGTCGTTTTAAAAATGAGCATCATAAATGAACTCAAGTCAACTAAGTCCTTGATGGGTTTTTCATAAACTTTTTTATTTTTTATTAAACGAGCAAACGAGCATGCGAGGCACCTGATGGTAAGTGATCACCGCCGCCCATAACTACCCGCAACACTGTGGGTGTTGGGGGTGTGTTGCTGACCTTTAAGGTGGGAATACACTCTCGACTTGAAGAGCCCCATGTTGTAGGTAGCCAGGAATACCGCTGCAGGAAGTTCATTCCACATCTGCGTTGTGCGCGGCAAAAAAACCCGCGTGACACGCACGGTGGTACGCACAAATGATGCGCAGATCAAGCTCCATATTTTTACAACTTACGCGTTGATCTAGCCAAGACTGCACTTGAATGTTTGAAGTATGTTTGTTCTCCAATCTTGAGAATTATACCGGGCAGTAACATCAAAGCAACAGAATAGACATTTAAAAATGTATTTGCGTACGAATTTGAGACTATTGTTTTTTGATATTTTTATTTTTGCAGGAGTATTGTTCCCGAAAAATATTTTTAAATGTCCTAGTATGAATTTTTCAAATAAGTGTTATACCATTTTGGAATCGCAATAAAATTACCTATTTTTTTAACTTACTCGCCGGAGTTGCGTAGTACGTTTTTTTTTCAGTACGCTTGGAGGAAGTTGAGTGAAATCGTAATTACTAAGTCCTTGTCTGGACAAGAACTTAATTTTCTTTAAAACTTGGTTAGATATGTATAGTTTTTTTTATTTCAATTTGATAAAGGGTTATTGACGATTACATAACAGGTTTTTTTTTTTCAAATACAGCAATATCTGTAGGTACAGTAAGCAAAATAGGGTAACAAGGTGTAAAATTTTTAGATTTTTAAAAAATGTATTTTTTTTATTGAAATGTCCAGAGGGGAATTTTTTTATTATTTTTCTGGTGACCCTTGTGACCACCCCTACCACCCCCCTTCCCAGCTACGTAACCTTTTGGGACACCCTGTATATATGATATGGGCCTCTGTTTACATATTTAAGATCTTTTATGTAAATATTGCCTGAAATAAATGAATAAAAAAAAAAAAAAAAAAAGTACCAACTCAAATAATATTCACAAAAACTCTGTTCTAACATCTGAGTCATGATTCCACCCACATATTTAGTGATTGTATAACCCACCTCTACAAGCACCAGATGTTCGTCGGCGGGTCTGGCGCCCCAGCTCTGTGCCAGTTGTAACACCGCGGAACACAACTCTCGTCGTTGAGATGTATGCGCCGACTCGCACCAGCGGGGAACGTCGAACTGTGAATACAATATCATTACATGGTATAAATCCAAGTTGGTAATTCTGTTCGTTTGTATGTTTGGCTGATAACTCCTCCTAAACCAGTTGAGGGATTTTAATGCGGTTTTCGCAATCTTATAGGTGATTTATTCATTTAAATTTGTAAATAAAGAACATTCAGAGAAAGTTTTTCTAAGTTCTATGCCAAAATTCTATGTTTCGGAAACAAGTCGCCCAAAATTACACCATTGCGAAGCGTGGGCGGGTCGCTAGTATTTATATAAGTATTAAATTATTAATTACTGTACAAATGTTGCAAACATTTTAAAGTTTTGTGATTATATTGTTTAAAATAGTACTTTTGAGTAAACCATTTCTGAGTCATTTGTGCTCGTAAACTTTCTCGAAGCAAATATATTTTTGAGGGATGGCGAAATCTTGTCAAAATCAATTATAAAGGAGTAAGCGATTATACAAAAACACAGAAACAGAGTTCAACTTTTACATATGCTAAAAGGAGGTAACATTTTATGATAGACAAATATTATGTCATTTTGAAAAGATTAGATTAAGAACAAATTATTCGTAACTTTATTTTGGTGATGTTGAATGTTACTTTATCGCTTATGAAAAAAGAACATACCAAATTCAATTATGTTACTTTCTTAATAAACATATAAAAGTCGTTTAAATACCTTTGACATAAGGCTGAATTTCACATGACTGGGCAGCTTTGTTTTAACTATCGTCAGGTATACTAGAAGCCAATGGTCGTCATTCAACAATTTCCTTGGATTTACTAAATAATTGCATAGTTGTTGTTGAACTGACGAAGGAGTGTTGCTCCAACGATTTAACATTTCGGCACAGAGGGGACCGTCCTGGGTTATCCAACGCTGAAAAATAATAAATGTAGTAATAACAGCTTTTATGCAAAGCATAACAAAATTACATATAAAACTGTATTGTTTTCCAAGAAAAAGAAAACTAATTGAGCACAGGCATCTTGCATAAATAGCAAAGTTGAGTCGTACGCCACGATGGTAATAAGTGGTACACAAAACTTGCAGTATAATACACCGAAATTAAGCCTGAAAAAGTAGTCTATTTCAAGTTACTAAAATATCACGAACTTTAATAGAATAAAACAGATTTTGGCCTTAATTGTTTCCAAGTTAATAATACGGTCACAAATATACGGGCTTGTGAAGATACATTTTGATAGTAATATGCAACTTAGTAAACCATTTAGAAAGAATCGGAAGACAATATAGTTTTTATTTTGTAACCGTTATAGATTCATGCCAAATTTTTATGAAGTCTGTAGAAAAGTTCTGCATTGAATTTTAATTTATATATTACACAATCTACCAATAAACGATATGACATACCTCAGCTAATTCTTCGACTAGATCGCTTATGGCATTCTTTGGTAATTCACAATTTTGTATATACTTAGCACTTTTATACGCTGCTTCCAATACTCGCTTAGCTAACTCTTTGCTACGAATGTGTCTAGAAAAGAAAGAAAAATGTCTGTAAATAAAATGGATAAAAAATCAAGTAAGTTAAGAAGAAAAATTTATTGAACTTTGGTAACAAATACAAAATAAAGTTTTAGTGACAGATGGTTGGTCGCAATGTTGACTTATCATATTTCAAACTTGAATGGAGTCAAAATATAAGTGCCAAAAGCGAGGTGAACCATTATGAGTTCTTCCAAATGACTCAATCAAATTATACATTGATTCTTAAACTTTAATTTTTAAGTATTTGCATCGAAATAGGTATAAGTCCTTAATGTTGTTGTGTATAATAAATTAAATATTTACCGTGCCAGCGTATGTAACGCCGCTATAGTACAAGCGGTGTGTGCTCGCGGACGACTCAACTTCTTAATGGCTGACAGCGCCCTAGATCTGAGGAATAAAATCATACAGTTATTACAGCACTCGGTCGTACATACCATGATTATTAATTTTAATATGATCATTAAAAAGGATTGAAAATAAACATCCATGTTATAATGAAGATAATTTTATATACTTGTATTATATAAAATATTGTAACACAAAAGTGAAACTTTCTCTATTTCCTTGGCTGTTTTATTTATTTATTTATTTAATAAACATCTAGGCACAGTAGGTACTTAGCTAAAGTCCCACAACTCTCTTTACACAGTTTGTCTGTGGGATCTGTGAGTCTCATATAAAAGGTTTATTTATAAACTAGTTATTTACACACTATTACTGTCTAAGGTAGCTAATAAGTATTTCTTTAGTTAAGGTAGCTTATAAGTTAGTACATAACAAAAACACCATAATCTAAAAGTGAATGCTATTATTTATTTAATCTGAACTCCTATAATATACACACCTGTTTTCCACAATGCCTTGTTCAGCGGCTTCAGAGACGCACCATTCTTGAACCTAGAAAATTATAAAAAAATATATACACAGGGTTAATTTTAATTAACGCATCAGTTTTGTGAAAAGTCGTAGAACAAATGATATTGGGATTGATGTAGGGAAGCCGCCTTCAAAAGGTGATGCGCTAATTAAAAATAACCCTGTATATTAGAGGGGAAATTTATAGCTTTTACTCAGTGAATAAAACAAGATTTTCAACAGTGAATAAAACAAGATTTGCAACAGTTTACATTTTTTACAGTTAAAATATATGTACTTTAGTTTGAGAATTTGTTTTAATAAAAATTAAGTCGGAAGATATTATGTCCAACTGGCAAGCATGTATTTCTCAATCATTTTTAATTTTTATTAATAATCAAGAAGAAATTTAGGTGCCAATAACCTCCAACAATTATTAAATTCTTAAATAACTTAAGTACACTCACAGAAAACACCATTGTAACCGGTTTACAGTTATTCTGACATCTGTTAGACCGTGGGGGTAAAGTCCGGGGTACTCGTAATGACGTCACTAGTTGTAATAGTTGATTGTCTAGTGATGAGATGTAGTCCGACTCTTTTGTCCATTCGCTGGTGAATTGGAGGTTTTGGTTAGCAGTTTCTTTAGAGATATTAATATACAAGCGACCCGCCCACGCTTCGCAATGGTGTAATTTTGCTGACTTGTTCACGAACCCTTGCATTATTGCTATCTTAATAAAACTTTTACAAAACGTTTTTTATTTACACATTTAAATGAAAAAAATACCTTTATGATAGCGAAAACCGCATTAAAATCCGTTAAGCGGTTTAGGAGGAGAAAGCGGACAAACAGACAGAATTAGCGACTTGGATTTATACTATGTAATGATTGTAATTGAGATATTGATAGTGGCCCTATATCGGGAATTGTTCATTAAAATTAAAGTTATGCTATTTCAATTCTTTACTTTCACTTAATATTTGAGGGAGATTGATAAATTTGTGCTGACTAAGCTAGGTGTCGGAACGTTCCAAAACATTGTCATTTTAATTAATTTAATTGGTTCGGAAACAACTATCTAAAACTGTCTACTTTTAAGCAACTTTTAATTAACCGACATCGTAAAAAAGAGGAAAGCTGTAATATGTTATTTCAGAACAACATACACTCAAGAAAATATTATAATTACCCTAAAAACAACTGACTTAATGTAAATTTTAAGATTTTTACTTACTTAAACATTAACTTACCTAGCAAGTTCTGCGATATGCACCAAATGTTTTTCAAAGAAATCGAGCATCGTTCTTGCATCCGCGAAGTTTACATCTTCGGTGACAGAACGTAGCGATAAACCGCGGGATCTGATAGAAAATATACCTTATTTATAATGTGTGTGGGTTGTAAATGAAGTAAAAATCTCTATGGCTATTACATCGGACCAAATGTGGAAAGATATAATAATAATAATTTTTATTTCCACAACAGCCTATTACACAGGTTTGATGCTTAAAACTTAATTACAATATAAGGCAGTTTACAACCACAATTTGACTACAGTCTCCCAAACTAGAAATATCTGTATCTTGGGAGAGAGTGTCCTTCGCTCTGCGAGCACATAATTAATTAATCATAATCTAAGTTGTATAGTCGTGATAGTGTGTTGGCGAATGTTATGAATGCACAGATTATTGAGTGTGTGGGCATTAGTGTGTATAGTAGTATGTGAGTGTGAGTTTGTTTGTGTGTGTGAGTGTGTGTGTGTGTGTGTGTGGTGTGTATGGATGTGTGTGTGTATGTAATGTGCGTGTGCGTGCATGTGTGTGAATGTGGGTGCGCGATTACAGTTTGTTATTTGACTAATTTTTCTGTTTCACAATAATCCTTATCAAGCAACCATTTCTTTAACGAGTTTTTGAGTTTGAATGTCGTAAGTACTTGTAAGTTTATTTCTCTACAAAGTTTATAGTAAATCAATTGGCTTTGAATTAATATTTGTTTCTCTGCAAACGCAGACCTAAAGCGCAAAGATACAAGAGAAGGGAAGGGTCTACGTCGGTTGGGAACCGGTAAGTTCGACGGTCTGTTTGTGCCACCGTGATTGCGCAAGGCTACCTGTAGGATGTATAATTGTCTAACAGTCAAGACTTCAGCTTCTTTGTAGAGGTCAAATGTTGGGTAACGAAAATGTTTACTAAGCATGACCTTCAATACCGCTCTCTGGGCTCTCTCCAATTTCAGTATACTTGTCTTGTCCGTACCTCCCCAAACAGAGATGCAATAGGTGATAAGAGACTTACAGAGCGCGTTGTATACTAATTTCAAAACTTTGATGTCGGAGGAGGAACGCAGTTTTTTCATAACGAAGATGACTTTTCTGACCCTACCGCAGACGCTATCAATGTGCAAATGCCAGTTAAGCACATCGTCAACAATTACTCCAAGATACCTTACATGGTCCGTTCTGACTACATTCTGGCAGGAGCAGTTGGATGTTCCTGACTGACAAGATATAGGAGTGAGTATTAAAAAACAAAACAAAGGAAAGCAAAGATCTAACGCACTTATTTAGTACTGAATCTTTAATTGACACATGACAAAAATTTGTATTCATTATTATTGGAAAAACTGTTGCCGATCTTCATTTTGACAATAGCAAATGTCAATTTATAAGTTTAAATTGTCAAATTTCGACCCCATTACAAGGCTTGGCATAATTTATAGTTTATGTATTATTTAATTCAAAGGTTACTTTTTCTTCTTAAATATAACAATTTCACATATCTCACCGTCTTCTAACGTCTTTGATATCCGCCACAGCCTCTCTAAGTATCTGCGCGTGAGTTCTATGCGCGGGCAGCGGGATGGCGGGAATGTGTTCCTGTTTGTTAGTTTGTGGGACTGAAGTGCGCCACGCTGTGTTTAGACACTGGGAATAAAATTATAAGTTTTATAAAGAATTTAAGATCAGAAGAGTCATTATCTATACTATAATATTATAAAGAGGAAACATTTGATTTTTTGTTTGTTTGTTTGTAATGAATAGGCTCCGAAACTACTGGACCGATTTAAAAAATCTTTCACCATTCGAAACCTTCATTATCAACGAGTAACATCCCTACTAATATTATAAATGCGAAAGTAACTCTGTCTGTCTGTCGGTCTGTCTGTCTGTCTGTCTGTCTGTCTGTCTGTTACGCTTTCACGCCTAAACCACTGAACCGATTTTGTTGAAATTTGGTATGAAGAAAGAACTGAACTTGGGAAAGGACATAGGGTACTTTTTACCGCGGGAAAATTTCTCATTCCCACGGGAAACCGACTTCCACGCGAACGGAGTCGCGGGCGGCCACTAGTAGGCTATATTTTATTTTGGAAAAAATATGGTTCCGTACGATATTGCCACGGGAAAAACCATTTAGTTGCGGGTGAAACCGCAGGGCGGAAAGCTAGTAAATTAATAAGAGAAGATCTCGGATTTGGCTCATAAAAATTGGTTCTCAGGTCCTGATTAAGCAAACAAGTCTTTGCAAAATTGACTCGTGTCTGGATATAATTAGTTTCTCTACTAATCTTTTTGTTTGGTGACCCAATATAAAAATACCAATACTACAATTACCTATAGAATGTTTATTTTTAAATTTTTAAGAAAGTGTTCAATTAGAACAACAAGTTTTCCTTCTTAAGAGCAGTGAAATCCATTAATAATATTAAGTAGGATGTTATTTAACTTACCGTCTCAGGTATGAACCGTGCTATATCAGCATGCAACGGCATGGCTCGTGTTTTCTCTCCCTCTTCTAACCAACGGGCGTATTCAATCAACATTCTAAAATTTATGGAAATATTACAATAAATAACATACATTTTTATCACTTTGTAATTGAAAACACATATATTGGCCCTAATTTAGACATAAATTATAAAGGTTCGCAAGGATAGTTAAATGGGTATAATGTAAAATAATTTATAAACGAATTACGAAAGTTGAATGTTCTTTGTATTTCTGTTTAAAATTCGAATTTAGCCCTTGTTATTGTTAAAAGCAGTTTACATATATTTTTTTTAAATACTTACTTCTCAGCCGCATTATGATACTTCACCATCTCCTTCCCATCACTAATCTCTCTGTCTCTCTCACTCGTATCCGTACTGATCGTGACATCTCCCTCCGACTCTTCACTTTCCGAGTCACTTTCTTCAGACTCTCCAATCAAATTACAAATCGACACTGATGGTAGAATCTCATTCTTTCTCACTATATTTTTCTCTCTTTCATTGACAACTGGTGTGATTTTTGGTTGGTTTTTAAGCATTTTGTTGAGTGTTTCGGCTTGTGAGTGATGGTAAGTGATGAGTTCTTGGAGTCGTTTTTGGAGTTGCGCAAGAGTGCGTGATTTGGTGTAGCCGCTGAAGAATAGCGGGCCGACTGGAGGGGTGGAGTCGCCCCTGGTGGATAGAATTGAATAATTATACAGTTTTTTTTAATTATAAGAATTAATTTTTTAAGAAAGAGTTGGTCAACACAACTGCGAAGTGTGGACGTGTCACTAGATTATAAAGAAAGCCAATTGTAAAGATAGGTAAAAAAACTAAAAATATATTGTTTAGAAGGTTATATGAATATTTAGGTTCCATTAATATTCGCTAATTCCCTGTTAACCACACAATTGATTTTATTACCATTTCAACTGTTTTTTCCAAATTTTTTTTCGAGGAGATTTACAAGAAGCAAATTCATTCAAGTCGTCCAACGTTTTATCCTTAAATTTCCCCAGCCACAAACATATAAAATTCTCACGTATTCGTCGGTCTCTGCAGATACAGATACATCATGGCAGCGAACAGCGTGAGGTGCGCGGGGTGCGGCGCCGGCGCAGATAACGCGACCGTAGCGCAGGTGTAGATGGAGAGATCGTCTGATTTCAGCTGGCTGCCTATTTGCTGGGGAAGGGGGGAAAATCCTTTAATTGATATAAATAGCTAAAAACAGGGAAGACTATATTGAATTGGGAATACGAAGTCGAAATATACTTAAGTTATGTATGGTCAATAACTCAAATGCCAAAATAAACAGTAACGCAACTTCAAATGCTCAATTTAGCAATATGTTACTTGATACTTCCTAATAAAGAAGGTAACGCTCAAAATCCAAACTCGTGATTTTTAGCTCTTAAAAATATAAAATAGGTTAAATATTTGTTATTCCTATAAAACGAGTTTCCTTTCTTTAAGGGCGGCTATAAAGAAAGTCGCGTTTTATTCATGATCTATGCTATCAAAAACAATTCGCCGATTGCAACTGTAACGAAGTAACCTCAATTTGCTTAATATTAACACTGCACTCCAGCATATGCTTATCATATAAGCACTCAATGATAATCCACAAAAATGATGTCACAAACAAATTCTATCATGTCAATCTAATCAACATGTACTAACATAAACACATTTGTGAGTTCTATACAATCATAAAAATCCCTTACCTGTAGCGCTCGATCGACATGTATCTTCAGTCCGTCAGTCCTCTGTTTGTATATCGCAGTACAAAGTGTCGTCCACAGTCCAGAACTCAATAGTAGTGCGTGCGACGCGCGGAGTAAAGATTCCGATAGTAGGGGACATGCGGAGCGATGCGTCGCTGATATTAGAGACGAGGATGATGGGTCCTGGGAAGAAATATGACGTTAATTTAACTTATTAATAAAAGTTTAAAGAAACTGATTTCAATAACAAAACGAGAAAGATCTTTCGACTACTTTTATATACAGTTAAGAAAAGTCTTGAAAATGAAAAACAAGCCAATTATTTTCCACATACATACACGATACAAAATGTTATAATAACTTGCTTTTGCGACAGCCCTATTTTAAAATACTAGGAAATTAAGAAATTGGCTATAATTTTACAAAAAATAGTTTGTCTCACGATACAACATACTTATTTAATCTTGAGATTTTCATAGTCGCCATTTCCATCACAATCTCGTGAAGAATTTTGGGCCTCACAAAACTTTACAAAGTTCCTTTCAGACAGTTTACAAGTTGTCAAAAGTTATCATTTCATCAAAATCTTCATCTTATAATTACCAACCAGTTACTTGAAGGCTTCCTTCAGACTGCGCCATCTAACTCTGTCTCGTACTCCTCCAAAATTGACTAACCTACATAACAAACCCACCTGCACCAGTTCTCGTGCTACTCAAGTTACCAAAAGTAATCGCTTCGTCAAAATCTTCATCTTGTAATACCAACCAGTTCCGTGTAAGCTTCCTTCAGACTACGCCACCTAACTCTGTCTCATCCTCCAACATTACCAACCTTCTTCCACAACAACCCACCTGCACCAAACCCCGTGCCACGTCATCAGCGACGGTCCACAGGCGGCTGCTCCTCACCACCTCGTCCGCTATCATCAGCCCGGGGCCAGGCCGCCATAGAGCGTGGAGCCAGGCACAGAGGAGGGATGATTTGTTGCCGTATCTAGGTTGGGAAAAGAAGGTGCATAAACGGAGTTTTGTGAAGACTTTAATTTGTTATATTCTCAATGACATCGTCATAAATGTATAAATGTAAATTTTGAAAGTAAAAGAAGATCTTTAGATAGTTCATTATAAATTCATCTTGAACACATAAACAGAAATTCCAATGAAGTTATTGCATTCATAGAAATCGTTTCAAACTCGTGTCATTACATTGTTGAAATAGTAATTATGCGAACATATTGCATTATAAAAAAATGGCATGAAAGACATATTTCATTTTATAAAAAATGCATTAAAGTGATCAGTAATCTACTCTTAATAAATCGTAAAAAGTTGTTTTCAAATCTTATCTTAAATCATATAAACTTCGAGGCATGTTGTTATTTCGCGATAGACTACTAACACTGTGTAATCACCACAACCCAATAGTCTAGTTACCCCCTTACAAACTATTACCCACCTAGTATTAGCCAGTTGTTCCAGCACTAGTTCCCGCACTAGCTGAGCCCCGGCGGGGGGGCCGCGACCTAATGCGCGCTGGACTAGAGTAGGGCCCGTCACTAACAAGGTGTCTAGGACTTCACCGAACCTAGGGGGAAATAGAGGTTTTGTTATATAAAATTAATCTAGCAAACGAGCATGCGGGTCACCTGATGGTAAGTGATCACCGCCGCCCATGACACCCCGCAACACTGTGGGTGTTGGGGTGTGTTGCTGAGCCTTTGACAAAATTGGGCACCGGATACCGCACTCACCGAACGAAACGCAGGAACATCACTACATACTTCACGTCGTCGGTTTTCTGTGCGACGGTGGTATTTCACCGGTCGAGTCAGCCCAGTAATCGCTGCAGGCAGAGCCTACAGCTAGACTCTACCACTTTGTAGAAAGTATCATCTTGTAAGCGATAGTATTATTCCTTTTAAGTTTATAGATGTAAATAAAATATTCCGTCCGATAAAGTGTAAAAGGTATGTCAAAATCAAGAAGAAAAGTAAGGTTTGCACACGTGCATTTCGGAGAAATAATTTATTATGTTGAATACCTCGAGTTATTGAGCTAGCTAAACGTTGTAAAATCAGTTCAGCAAAATTTGATATTTCGTAGGAATTAACACTTTAAAATTTGAAGGTATTAATAAAATGTAGAAAAGTTAATAAGCCTTCTTAGCTCTTTAAAATCTTACTTTCAAATCAGTCTCAATTAATCGAGTTATGCAAATTTTAAGCTGAAATAGCTGAAACTAAGTTTAACTAAAGATCTTTAAAAATGCAAATATATAAAAATTACACTGTTTTATTGTTGATTTTTTGTTCATATGTTTCTGTTTATTTTTTAACATATAGAATCCTAAAACTTTACAGCCACCAAACCGCCACTATACATAACCTGTCAAAATGTCAATCCCTGTCAAAACTCACTGTTTAGTCAGTGCCACGGACTCGGGCGAGTGCTGCATCACCAGCATCACGGCGCCGAGGCAGTGCACCGCGTCCTCAGGACGACTCGCCGCTAGTTTTACTAGGGTGGATACTCCCGAGGTACATATCTAGATATAAATATTCTGATATTAAAGAAAAGATGTTGAAAGTTTAGCTGGAATTATTTCTTGTTGTAGAATTAATTGACTTCTGTTTCTGACAAAGTTATACAAAATCTCAAGACTCAAATATTTGTTTACTGTTTTGTCCATAAAACGTACTTTCTGTAGGTATAACTCTGATAGTTGTAGGTTACATACTTTTTTAGAAAATGAGTTAAGAGTACCGAGAGAGCGGGTGGCTCGGTTTATTTGCTGTCCAGTGTAAATTCCTCTAGCGACCCGCCCATGCTTCGCACGCAATGGTGTAATTTTGGCCGACTTGTTCGCTAAACATTGACTTTTGGCTAATTTACGAAAACTTTTCTTGATTGAAATATTTATTTTCTTTCATTTGCTTTGATAATTTTTAAATTGATTATTGATTTTGTAATAGTATTTCCCTCCTGTTATTTAACATGTAATCTTTAAAATATGAATAAATGATGATTATGATTGTTCTTTATTTACAAATTTAAGTGAACAATCTACCTAAAAGATGGTGAAAACCGTTTTAAAATCTGTTTCATGGTTTAGGAAGAAATAGCGGACAAACATACAAACAGCATAAGCGTCTTGCATAATGATAATGATGATGATGATGTACCTATAATCACAAGCCTTACAATACCACTCACCAGCGGAATACAATGTCCCCACGACCCACTCAACACCGCCCACGCACACGCAAACAATCCATCCTCCTTCTCCGGCGGCGGGACATCTAGTGGAAGGTTCCAGAAGCTGCGGTGTGGGCGGAGCTTGCGCAGCACCCGCCACGGCCAATCAGGGCCGGGGGGCGTGGCCGGCGCCAGCAGGTCGCAGAGGAACGAGCCGATGGAGAGCTGGGAGGGGAGGCACACGCCGCTGGGGGGGAGATGGAGTATTGTGAGATTGAAATTTTGTCTTTGTATTCACGGTATAGTATTAATTGTATTTGAATTAATTGTAGCATTCATTGTAAAGATATTCAATGTAGATGGAAAATGGAAATCGCTTTTAAATATCCAGAGAATAAGTAGATGATGTCAATATTAAAAGTAATTTCAAAATTTTATTGTTTGACCATATTTTTTTCTAATTTAACATTAAGTTCCCAAAACCAGCCATACACCTCAAATTATTTCCACCATAATGACTTTAAACTAGTAATTCAGCTAAACTTTTCTATGATATAATATTCATATCATTTGACCTTGCAACATTAATCACTTCATTAATTTTGTGTCAAATCTACCTCACAATCTTATCCTATCATTTACCCCCATAATAATAATAATCTTGTGTCAAATTCTGCGTCACAATAACATCCTATCATTTACCCCCATAATAATAATAGTCTTGTGTCAAATTCTGCGTCACAATAACATCCTATCATTTATCCCCATAATAATAATCTTGTGTCAAATTCTGCGTCACAATAACATCCTATCATTTATCTCCATAATAATAATCTTGTGTCAAATTCTGCGTCACAATAACATCCTATCATTAACCCCCACAATAATTGTAACTTACACATGCGGCGTATACTCCAGCTCCATCAGTATAGCCTCCAGCATATCCGGACAGCATTTCTTCCAGTTTTGTAGAACTCCATCGATCTCCGCGGGACAAGGACGCCAGCGGGCGAGAGAGAGACACGAGATGTGAGATGGAGATACTTGACATGCTGGGTGGGGAAATATAAGAAATATATAGTTTTAGAATGTTGAAATAGGAAATTTAATTATTAGCTTTTTAGTGATGATAATTTTTTGTCAAAATAAGAAACGCATAATGTAACATTGCCTGCTATCAATATTTATTTTATACAATAAAAAACAATAAATTAAATTTTGATAACAGGTAGATATATAAAGATACTGTTAATTTTGATCATTTATAACATCTCGTATATTTCACATTATTTTTTTCATTTTCATGAAACCCAAACAAAAAGCGTGATTTTCTTGTAGCTTTCAATCAAATCAGTAGTGTACCACTTATTAAGTATTTTAAAATTATGTCCATATCTGTCAATTATGTGGGGGAAAACATCGTGAACAAACTAATATAATTATACGAGATCAAGCGGCAATTAACAGCTCATTCATTTAACACACTAACAAAATATAAAGCTACAACTTACTCTGAGCGAAATCAGCCAGCAAATGCAGTGCTATAGTCTGTAAATACGGGTGTGTTTGCAACAGTTGTGTGATACAATCCCGCGATACTGACTCGCAGCCGAGCTTGCAGGGCGGTCTGCTACATAGACCCGTCTGGAAGGAATTAATACGAAACAGTTTAGGTTATAAAGTACTAGCCCACGCTTCGCAATGGTGTCATTTGGCGCGACTTGTTCTCGTTAAGTTGAATTTTAGCTAACTTAAAGTAACTTTATCAGAATTTTCTTTATTTACAAATTTAAATGAATAAATTCCCTAAAAGATGGCGAAACCCGCATCAAAATCCATTACGCAGCTTAGGAGGAGTTAGCGGCCAAACATACAAACAGACAGAATTAGCGACTTGGATTTATACTAATTAATGATAATGATAATGATGTAGCATTGAAAAGACGTTAAGGGTATTGATGTGTTAGTCATTGAGACAGTTTAGTTTGGATTTATTATCAAGCATGTCTTATGTTTTACGATCAAGTAGTAAAGAATTACATACGCGCGAAACTACAACTTTTTAGTAAAAGGGGAGATCTCCCAGTGCTAGACAGGACTCGGGTCTAGGGCCAAGCGGGGCCACTGAGATGATTTCGGAAGTCGTATATGTACTTAACCGCATTGAAACGTTGATAGCGCGATATAGTATTTACCATACATTTCGGTGTCATTTGTATGCGTACCGCCGGGAAAGAATGTTGGCGACGATCAGCGCTATCATTGTCGCCACAAATGTATAAAGTTAAAGCAGTCTGCGACCACGCAATGGATTTTAATCCGATTTTCACCATCACTTATTTTATAAGTTAGTCAAAAATCTAATATTCTATAATCAAATTACCATAAACTACAGCTGTGCCAATCTCGGGAATCGCCTAATTTATTTCTTTACATAGTTTAATAAAAATAACTACGTTAAAAAAAACCGACTTCAACACTAAAAAGTTAAAAATAATTAAGATTTAATAAAATTTAAATACTGCCTATTATTTATACGTGCTATTTACTCATAGGTTTATAGTCGGTGCCTAATCATTATATTTCTTACGTATTAAATAGTAAGAGCAATTGCTCTTTATTTATTTATTACTCGTTACGTATCTTAAACTTTGAAGTAGGCATTTCATTTTATTAATTTGCTCGTATTATTATTTTAAGCTTGGCACCGACTTCAAACCTACGAGTAAATAGCACGTATAAATAATAGGCAGTATTTAAATTATATTAAATCTTAATTATTTTTAACTTTTTAGTTTTGAAGTCGGTGTTTTTAACGTAGTTATTTTTATTTAATACTTTTTAGTGTATTTTGGCAGCTTCATCGGATCCTGGAGGATCCTAGTTACTACCGGCATCAAAGTGCTTGTCAAGGCCAATCCAACGAGCCCAAACTCGATAGGGTTGTGTCATTTAATTATTGAGTTCCAATGGCCACCTTCCGATTCCATCATCAGATCAGCTCCATGTGTCATAATATTTTTTCACTGCTATCCAATTTACATACGTATACAAAATTACAGCTCAATCGGTAACCGGGAAGTTGATCAAATTTACTTGCGATATTTGATTTCAGGCATCGGGGTAGATAAAAAATGCTCATAAAATAAAAACTACTGGACCTACCTGAATCAAATTTTTGTGGGACCAATTCGAAGCTATTCCGCATCAAACAAAAAAAGAACTACGTAAATCGGTTCAGAAACCTCGACGTAATCGATGTACATACATTAAAAAAAAAAAAAAACTAACGGCCGAATTGAGAACCTCCTCCGTTTTTGGAAGTCGGTTAAAAATCGACATTAATCCTACTAATATTATAAACGTGAAAGTTAGTGAGGGAGGATGTATGGATGGATGTTTGTTACTTAAAAACTACTGGATGGATTTGGATGAAACTTTGCAGTAATATAGGTTATAAATCAGAATAACACATAGGGTACTTTTTACCGCGAGAAAATTTCTCATTCCCACGGGAAAACGACTTCCACGCGAAGGGAGTCGCGGGCGGCCACTAGTATTAACTAAACTAAGGTTCATAAGTACCTACAATAAAAAAATTACCAATCTAGTCCATTATTTTGACACCATATCATACTGCTTAGTTTAGTGACACATGCAATCTTATGGGTGTGTTTCCTTTTATTAATTTACCCAATTTGTATCTACATATAATGCGAATACATAAATAAATAATAATAATAATTAAATATAAACTACTCACTTTAATAAGAAACTCGGCGACAGTGGAGGCCAGTTTATGATCATGAGACCGCGAACAACTCGCTGACGTCACGATGCGGACTATGGTCACGCAGCATGACGATTCGTCTGATGGCAAATATTATAGTTAAGGTGGGTAAAGGAGTAGAAAATATTGAAAAGGTTTTTTTATATAAATAACATTGAAATAAAATGGTGCCTAAAGGCATTTAAAAAATGAATACCTAAACACTGCACTGATTGCTTTGTAGTAAATGTGCGTGGAAGTTACTAAAAGAAATGATTTTGACAGAAACCTTTGCTTTTTAAATCAAAATAATGATACCTGGGATTGATCCCGAAATTTGGTTTTAAAAAATGGCAATAATACAGGTCTCCAAATAACGCTTTCAAATTATGGGTAAGTTAACTATTAACAATTTAATGACTTACTATGCATTTGATCTATAAGTCCACTGCAGTAGGCCGCGGCGGAGTTTTCCCTCAGTAAACTGACCGGTAGCATCTCTAGTTTGTCGGGAGTGAATATTTCTTGTAATGTAGCGAATATAGACTCCAACTCTGCGGTTACTTTCTCGAACATTCCAGGTTTATATGAGGAGCTGAAAATTTTGATTTATGTTTAAAAAAAATTGTACCTAGCTAGTTGTCTCATATGAAAGAAAAGTACCTACTTAATATAAAAAGTGTGTCAGACTACAGACTTACCTATTACTCAAGTGTAGCTGAGCCAGTCCCTCTCCCAACTTCGCGGCTATATGTGTCAGTTCATTTCGTAGTTGTCTGTAGCTTGAGTGCATACTTATAGCTTTGTGAATTACAGAGAGAAAAGTTCTAACGCCGTAGCAACATTTCAATATGTGTTGACCACCGTAAGGATCGGTTAAGTCGTTTTCAGATATTGTAGTTACGTCCTGAAATGTTATATTAAATTTTAATTTGTCGTGCCACATTAAAAATATTACGTATAAAATATTTACGGGCTGTTATTTTTGTTCTAGAGTTCTTTCCTATATGGTTTGGAATGTCAGTTTATTGCGCCAAATTCTAAAATTGTTTGCCTTTTAGAGTTACAAGAACACATGATATATAAACATGAAATCATATGGCTTTTTAAACGATGTTTCTCTTAACGTAAGTGCGTGAATGGATTGCTTTAAATTTGTAGTTGTCAAATCTATCGACACTCAATCATTTAAACCGTCAATCATAACCAATCACGCCTTAACGAGTTTTGACTTGTTTCTTTGTTAAATTGACATATTTTTGATAGTGAATATGCAACTTAACTCTGAGAACTATAGTGACACTATTGTAAACTCACAGCTCTAGTACAAGCGAGTAGTCTGGCGGAGATCTCCCTCAGCGGGAAGGCCGCCAGCAGCGCGAGGATGTCCCTCTCTCTCAGACTCCCCTCCTCGACTCCTCCCGTCGATCCTCGCTTGTCTACTTCCTCCCACGCTTCCTCTCCTAAATACAACAAATATTCAATGTTATTTTGACAGTTTTGTAGCTGGACGTTTGTAAGAATTTGACACAAAATTACTACTGTCAAAATTACAGTTAATATTCTATGCATGATATACCGCCAATTTGCTTTAGATTTTTTACTTTTTATCATGACTTGTTTATTTGAAAAAACTTATATTTTATGTGTCTTTATTTGCTTTAAATTTGTTTTATCCTCAGCTTAATTAGTTTAATTACTCTTAACTCTTAACGAATTATTATATAAATATATATACTATACTTTTTCTACATACCAATTTCCATCCAAATCCATCCTTTTGATTAGACATGATTAAGTAACAGACATTCAAACATACATACTCATTTTTTATTAATAAAAAATATATATTAGCACAAAAAGTAAAAAAAAATGCCTACCTTCTGTGCATTCAGTAGCTACTTCAAACTGTGGTCTATTTAGAAGAATATCCAGTATTAATATAGCTCGAGCTGTCTTTATAGAGTCGTTGCAACTCATTCGAATCACTGAAGCCGCCCATCGGACTGAGTGAGTTTGTCTGTAAACATTTTTATTAAAGAAATTAAATTACAAAAAAGGAACAGGAGAAATATAGTAGCGGCAAGATAATGTTTTGTTGCGTTCATAGATATGTTTTTGACGATTATTTTTCAGTTATGGCATATAAGATACAGGACTTAAAAAAAATAACATTTAAATAAAACAATTTAAAATACTTTGATTGAACTGAGTTACGTTACCTAAACAAATGATGAATTAAAAACAGCAGTTGTCTCGGATCGCGTCCAGTGTCGAGTGCAGCAGAAAGCGCTGTAGCCCATCTTATTAATGCTTTGGCTAGAACAGGCGGCGCTGTATCGCTGAATTGCAGCGCTTGCAGAATGAGGGATAGCGCTTCACGGATATCGTACACGCTGCCGTGCATTATTTCTATTAGGAGCTCTTCTATCTGTAAACAGTTTTGTTTTTACAATAAGTAAAAAACTAGGTAGATTTAGTTTCTTTGGTATTGATAATTATTTGAAAGGAGTTTAGTTTGAATTTTAGTTCACTTCTAGCTTTTGCCCGCGGCAAAAAATATACTATTATGTACAATATTATTATACATAATAATACAAACGTTCCTCTTCAATCACCCGATCTATTTAAAAAAACGCATCAAAATCCGTTGCCTAGTTTTAAAGATTTAAGCGTACATAGGGACAGAGAAAGCGACTTTGTTTTATATACTACTAGTGGCCGCCCGCGACTCCGTTCGCGTGGAAGTCGGTTTCCCGCGGTAAAAAGTATCCTATGTGTTATTCTGATGTATAACCTATATTACTGCAAAGTTTCATCCAAATCCATCCAGTAGTTTTTACGTGAAAGAGCAACAAACATCCATCCATCCATCCATCCATACATCCTCACAAACTTTCACATTTATAATATTAGTAGAATGTAGTGATACGGGTTTGATGTTTTATTGTTATTTTAGGCATTGCGTCAGTCTTAAATAGTAATGAATTAAATAATAACTTCATTTTTAAAACTATTTAGTAACAAAGTATTTTATTAAAAGCAGTGTTGCTAACAATGGTGTCCATGGGTAGCTTCCGTTTTGGCTTGAAATCTCTAAGACTTGTCACTTAAGCGCCCCCTAATGGTAGATCTAACACAGTTAATACTTTGATATTATACAGGCACCAACTAACTAAACCAGTTTATAAGCAAACATTACCTGACAATGCGACAACAACGCCGCCAACTCCTGGTGGCAGTACGACTCCTGCACATCCTTCAGTATCAACTGCAGCTTCATCCTCGCCGCCGGCAGGTTATGACGCATCAGCTCAGCCACTTCATACTTAATCCTCAAGAACACATCGGCACCACATTTGCACTTCTCTACGAACTTATCGTCTTTAGTGGTGACGCGCCAGAGCTTAGAGCGGAAGGTTTGTTCGTCGTTGATGGCGCAGGTGATCTCGTGTTTCACACGCTCGACGGCCATCAGCGAACGTCTGGGGGTTGAAGAGATTATCGAAAATTTAACTAAGGAACATGGTTGTATGTAAACTTATTAACGTTGTGATGATGTTTGGAGATACAGGAAAATAGACTATAGATTTGGTGTCAAATCGAGTTCTTATACTGTTATCCTATAATTTACTGCCAAAGAGCCTGTCAGTTCAAGATCGTGATAACAGCTGATGAATAGTAAACAATGAAAAGGGACACTGCTTAACACTACCACTTCATAAGCAGTCATATATAGCATTAGCTTAAAGTGAGTTATATCACATAATGTTAGAAATATTACATGTTTTACTTTTAATTAACCCACATTTAATGAATTTTGTGAAAATATTAGGAGAATGTTAAATAATTTCTGGACCCTGTACTATACTAGTAATTGACTGGTTATGATATTAAGTATATTTTTGCCTTTCACAAAATCAATAAATTGTAACATACATAAATATGGTAAAAAAACTTACTTAAATGTTGAAAGAAGATCAACCAATGGATGCTCAGCACCACAAACAGGTCCTTGCTCAACTGATATTTTTTCTCTTTCACTCATAGCAGTGATTTCTGCTATCTCCCTTTCACAGAACACATTCATAGCTTCTTCTAAAGATACTGCTTCCAGCATTGGAGATGATTCTTGCCAGAGTGGCTGCTGAACATCTGTAGAGATTTCAGGAACAAAATGTTCTTCATCAAATATTGGGGCTGATGGGGTCTCCTGTTGTGAAAGTTCAGGAGCAGATTCTATAGTTCTTGCTTCTAAATTTTGACTAGCTGTATCACAAGCGTTTACATTTATACTAGATTCAGAAGTCATTTCGTTTTCCAAGTTCTCCCAAGTCTCTGACATTTTGTTTTCGCTTTCTTCTAGTAAGTTTTGATCTTGCAGTTGTGTGTTTACATTTGATTTAATGTATGGTATAGTAAGATTTTCTAATCTCCTATTTAAGCTTGAATACTGATCGAATAGAGTTTCTGTTAGTAACTTTGGTTCCACTTTTTCTACACATAATTCTTGTTCTTCTGCCGATAGTTTAGTACTCAGAGTTTCATTCATATTTTCACTTTCAACCTGATCTGTAATAATTGATTCTTCAATTTTGATGAAGGATTCTGTTTCTTGGGTAGTTTCAACCACATGAGAAGTAGTAGCACTTGACTGTGCAGGTTCAGATGGCTCTTTGATAACATTTTCACATATTACACTTTCAGATTCAAACAAAACATCATTATTGGTTTTAACCTTTTTAGTTTTCTTTTTCTATAACAAAATACAAGTGAAGAATTAATTTGATTGTAATAATTGTATTTATCAGAAACCTAACTGATACTTTATGAGTTAAAATGAAGCAAGCCCTTAGGACTTAATCTATATTTCTGACAATAAAAACATTTATTTTAAAGTTAGATGGATAAGGCATGTAAAAGTAACAGACAGGCAGCCCATTTATTTTAACATAGTTACTGAAGTATGGGATAAGCAGTATATAATCTAAATTTAATATTCTATGAATTACTACATTAGTTGCAGTAAACACTTATCTGCAATATGTATTTGAGAGTTTAATTAGTCAAAGACAGAAAAGAAAATACGACGTAAATAGAATAAAACCTTGTACTTATGACATTTAACCCCAAGCAACTACTCTTTGATGTTTAAATACAATCGTAAATTTGTTATTAACTTTCTACCTAAGTAATATTATTTAGTAAAGTGCTAAACCAATTTGCGCAGCATATAATTTCTTTATTTATTTTTGTTTTGGCAAAACAGCTGACAATAACAAAAGATTTTCTTACGGAACGACGTTTTTCTTTCATCATAGTCGCCATGATTAAGAATAAAGTTTTTCCTTCGTAAATTCAAGTTACATATTTCAAAAATAGTTCTTTGTCTCAGCAAAGCTTAAATATTTGAATTGCTCGTTTTTCATTCACTGTAACACTGTTGTTTGTTTGTCTGTCACATAGTGTTGTGTCACAGACAGAAGATCAATATCTTCTTAGTCTTAGTGTTGTTGCCTCAGGTGTTAAGTTCTCGTCTCGATTCTAGTCGGGAGAAGCGGTTCGATGCGTTTATCATGCAGACAGAACACCAATCGATTATGTCGTGATTTTTTTAAATATTCATAGAAATTTTATTATATAGAAATTATATAGACATCAAACCAAAATTCGTGATGGTGTAGTAGATTTTTCACGTTAGTTCATTTTAGACTTTAAAATTCTTTCAAGCTTGGGCTTATTAGTACTTAATAATAAATAAAATAAAGCCCACGCTTTGCAATGGTGTAATTTGTGGAACTTGTTCACACGTTGAATTTTAGGCAACTAAAAAATTTTTTCTGAATGTTTTTATTTTCAAATTTACGAAAAAAAACAGTCTTTTAAAGTGGTTTGGCAGACACGATTATTGATTCGAAACCCCTTAATATGGCGACCTTTAGTAGCCAATTTATATGTATAAAAACTCGCTTCAATCATGAGTCAACGGAGTCCCGCTTCACGGGACTCCTTTTTCTGGCAGTTTAAAAACAGTAACCTAACTAACCTAACCCATTGATGTCGGATTGTGTCAACTCGGAGTAAGACATTGCTATTAATTACCTAAGAATTATGTAAACACACTTAATGAATACAATCTGATTACCTCGATTGTATTTAAAATTAAGATTGTAGAAAAACCACAATATCATTCATCCAAGATGCTCAATGCGTTCCGATTCACGCAATTGTGCTAGTATTTAGGAAATTTTGATTTTTTTTTAAAAATATTTAGACGCGACTCCGGCAGCCAAAATTACTTGTAGGGGGTTCAGACCCCTCCTCCCCACCCCCCCAAACCCCCCACAACCCTTAAATCAGGCGACCGATTTCAAAACCCAACCCAAGGCATGTAAAAGTAACAGACAGGCAGCCCATTTATTTTAACATAGTTACTGAAGTATGGGATAAGCAGTATATAATCTAAATTTAATATTCTATGAATTACTACATTAGTTGCAGTAAACACTTATCTGCATTATGTATTTGAGAGTTTAATTAGTCAAAGACAGAAAAGAAAATACGACGTAAATAGAATAAAACCTTGTACTTATGACATTTAACCCCAAGCAACTACTCTTTGATGTTTAAATACAATCGTAAATTTGTTATTAACTTACTACCTAAGTAATATTATTAAGTAAAGTGCAAAACCAATTTGCGCAGCATATAATTTCTTTATTTTGTTTTTGTTTTGGCAAAACAGCAGACAATAACAAAAGATTTTCTTACGGAACGACGTTTTTCTTTCATCATAGTCGCCATGGCTGATTAAGAATAAAGTTTTTCCTTCGTAAATTCAAGTTACATATTTCAAAAATAGTTCTTTGTCTCAGCAAATCTTAAATATTTGAATAGCTCGTTTTTCATTCACTGTAACACTGTTGTTTGTTTGTCTGTCACATAGTGTTGTGTCACAGACAGAAGATCAATATCTTCTTAGTCTTAGTGTTGTTGCCTCAGGTGTAAAGATCTCGTCTCGATTCTAGTCGGGAGAAACGGTTCGATGCGTTTATCATGCAGACAGAATCCAATCGTTTATCCAACCAATCGTTTATGTCGTGATTTTTTTAAATTTTATTTTTTTAGAAATTTAATTATTATTATTAAAATAGAAATTATATAGACATCAAACCAAAATTCGTGATGGTGTAGTAGATTTTTCACGTTAGTTCATTTTAGATTTTAAAATTCTTTCAAGCTTGGGCTTATTAGTACTTAATAATAAATAAAATAAAGCCCACGCTTTGCAATGGTGTAATTTGTGAAACTTGTTCACGACACGTTGAATTTTAGGTAACTTAAAAAAACTTTTTCTGAATGTTTTTTATTTTCAAATTTACGAAAAAAAACTCACAGACACGATTATTGATTCGGATTTATACTATGTAAAGTATTTAAGGTTCATTTTAGTGAAAATAAATATATTTTAGATTTAAGGTATTTTTATTTTTAACAACTCAGGTATAATTTTAAAACAGTAATAATTTTATTTTTTATTTATTTTAATTTTGATATATTTCAGTAATTATTTTATATCCCAAAATTAAATTGAATCGATGTTATGGTCGCTAATCGATGAAAATTGCACTTTCCTAAGAAATATTGACAGTTGTCAAATGGAGGATGTTATGTGTGTCGATTAATGTCGTGGTCCTTTAATCGAATACGTGAAAACATTGGTAAGCGAGCAAATGTGTCGACCGAAAAAGATTTCACTACTCACAAACGTTAGCACTGATAACAATTTAGTCCACTACGAACATATGCTAGAACATTCTGTCAAAATGACAGGTGGTTAAATATGGGTCAGTAAGATTGTATGTTGAGGTTTACCCCATGAATCTGCTAAATATCTTTACATTAAACAATATAAGTTCAATAAAACTTGTCAGAAAGTTTAGATCTTACAAATTAAGGAGAAAAATATTACTACTGTTGGTTTTTATACTGAAGAAGTGAGGAAAAATCGTTCAAGAGATGGATTTGATGTATTAAAGTATTCAGTAGTCAGTTTGACATTGACTGACATTCATCTGACATTGCTGCACACAGTGCACTACCTATCTTTTGTTTGCACTGTTAGCACTGAACGGTGACGTCACTAATGACGTCAGATTGCTCAGAGTAAGCAAACGTTCGTATTAATGGTCCAACCGTTTGCACGCAAATAGTGCAGAAAGCGCGCTGACAGAAATTTCGGACCAGTATATTCGTCGTCGAGGTGTAACATCGATCACTTTTGTTTGCTCAATGATCGATCGCGATCGCTAGCATGGCAACTTCGTAGCCAAACTCTTGTATCTCTTTTTATGCCTCCTCTACACTACTCGCGAAGTTGGACGAGGTTAGGCGAATAGAATAATGTAAAGAGGAACCTCAGCTTACTTCGCCCAACTTTACCTCGCCTCGGCCGACTTCCATTTTTGATTGATTGTATAATTTTCAAAAAGAGTGCTGGGAGTTTTTTCCGCCGGCTTTTTTCTCTCGGTCTACGGTTAGGTAAAGTCGAAGTTTGTAACATTGACGTTCATTAAGTATATGTTACATATCTATGATGAATAAAAATATTTTGATTTTGATTTGTTGTCGATTTTTGCGAGTCAAAGGGCACGAAGTTACCCGAAGTGCTTTCACGAAGAACCTCTCACATTACTCGGCCGACTTCAACAATTTAGTATAGAACATTTTCATCAATTAATTTCTACTCTTTTCTGTCTATCTGAAAATACGGTTCTTTTTCTCTTTTTCTTTTAAGTCTTCTTCGTGAGATAAAGTATACTTACACGTAGTTATAATACGCGAGAGCACATTGCTACGGCAGCTGCTACTTGAGCGTCCATTATAAAAAAACGTGCGCAGGGTACCGGTAACGAGTGTGTAATGTAGCACTTCGGACTTCAGTCAACTTCGGCCGAGTATTTCGCAGAGGAACTTCGCGAGTAGTGTAGAGGAGGCATAGTCTGTGATGGTGGATGTTGGGTAGTTTCTAAACTCTATGGATGGGTGATTGATTCAAACTTTTCACTGAGATATTATTAAAAAAACTGATAACATTCTGAATAAAGATTTCGAAGTTGTTACAGTTAATTAAATTTACCATTGCATAATTTGTAAACTTTAAAATGTCTATTTTAAAAAGCCCCATGAAGATACCGTATTTCTTTAAGCGTTAAATTTCAAATTAATCTTAAACCATAGTCAAAACTTAATATGAGAATAAATGAAATAAAAATGTAGTAGGTATTTAATAATTTATGCATTTTTATTTGGTATCTAATTAAGTAAAATAAAAAAAGTAGTACAATAACAGGGAAATCAAAATAAGAAGCAGCCTACATACCTATAGCATATAAAATCGTAAAACTATATATTTTTTTTAAAACATGAAGAAAAACCAATGATTTGTGAGCCACGAAAAAAATAAAATGTTAGAAATTACTTTTAATTGCACTAGTTTGATAGATGATTAATAATTATAACTAAATTTAATTAACAACCAGTTGACATTATATTTTTTATGTGTACTTATACAACCACAAAACTCTATTTGTTAAAGCATTATCTTATTTATTAGTTTTAAATAATTGTCATAACTGTGTACAAATTTAAATGTTACAAAAAAGTAGTTTATAGCTTAATATTGTGAAATCATAATAATGAACTGTTAAATTAAAAGCATATTTGAATTTTATTTATTATATCTTCCTCAGGATCGCACTCTTCAACAGATATTGAAAATTTCTACTGCTTGCTCGACATAGCCTGCCGAGAAAATCGGGGTGACTGGAATATAGTGTTAGGGGATTTTAACGCTAAAATAGGTACAAGGCAACCGTTAGACGACAACTATGTTCTAGGACCCCACGGATTAGGGACTCGTAATGATAGAGGTAGTCGCTTAATACAATTTGCAACAGGTCAACATTTTCGCATTTGCAATACCTTCTTCTTCAAAAAACCCGATAGAAGATGGACTTGGCTATCACCCAACAATAGAGACAAAAACGAAATAGATTTCATTTTAACATCAGACAAAATTATGATAAAAAATACAGAGACACTTAACAAAATGAAATTTAAATCTGATCACCGACCAATCCGTGCTAAAATTTCGTTAAATATTAAATTAAAACGTCAAATCATAGTTAACAACAACATTAAACTATTGAATAAAGAAATTTTAATAACAAAAGAAAAAGAATTTAATATCGAACTCCAAAATAGTTTCAGCCTATTAGCAACAGATACAAAAGATGTACAGGAACAATTTAATAATATTGTAAACTCAATTAAATTAGCTAGTAAGAAAATTAAAACCGCCAAACAAAAACACAAAAAGCTTACCCAAAAAACGATTGATCTAATTGAAACACGAATGAAAATTAACAGAACTACGCCTGAGTACAGTCAAATAAATAAATTAGTAAAAAGAAGCATAAGAAAAGATATTAGAGACTACAATTTGAAACTTTACCAAAATGCATTAGAAAGAAACACTTCATTAAGAATAGCAAAACTGGGTACATCTGAAGGACATCAGTGGATAACGAACTTAAAAGATAATCGAGGAGTAAAACACAAACACCAGGAAAAACTATTAGAAATATGCAGACTATTTTAAAAACCTCTACTCTCACTCACAAGATAGTAATAGCACTGCAAAAAACGCTGGAGAACCCTATGTATGTCCTGACCACGTTCCACCAATAACATCTAATGAAGTGCATTGTGCTATTAAGAAACTCAAATATAACAAATCACCAGGTGACGATGGAATAACGACTGAGGTATTAAAAATAGGCGAATTAGAACTTCTACCACATATTACAAATTTGTTTAACTTAATTTTAAAATCTGGAAAATTTCCTACAAAATTCTGTCATTCAAATATTATTTTACTACACAAAAAGGGTGATAAATCGGATTTGAATAATTACCGCCCTATCAGTTTGATATCGCACCTATACAAAACTTTCATCAAAGTAATTGAGCACCGAATATCGCACCAGCTGGATAATGAACAGCCCCCTGCTCAAGCTGGTTTTAGACCCGGCTTGTCAACCACCGACCACCTTCACACCGTTAATCAATTAATAGAAAAACATCAAGAGTTCAATCGTCCACTGTACCTCGCGTTCATAGATTACCAAAAAGCTTTCGACAGTATATACCATTCATCAATTTTTCAAGCCCTCCAAAATCAAAACATAGATCCGGCATACACAAATCTACTTCGCAATATTTATACACAAAGTACTGCTTCAATTAAACTAAATGTAAACGGTCCAACTTTTAATATATACAACGGTGTGAAACAGGGCGATCCATTATCCCCAAAATTGTTTAACAGTGTACTTGAAGAAGTGTTCAGAAAGCTAGCGATGAAATGGGAAGACAAAGGTATCGTCGTCGGTAAAACCCGGTTAACTAATCTTCGTTTTGCTGATGACATAATCCTATTCGCCTCTTCAGCCACAGAACTACAAAAATTGCTCGAAGACCTTAGCAATGCAAGCTTGGAGGTTGGTTTGAAAATGAACATGTCAAAGACCAAACTGATGACCAACAGTGTACAACGAACGGTGAAAGTAGGTTTAGAGACAGTGCATTATGTCCACGAGTATATTTACTTAGGCCAATTAGTATCCTTTCAGTGCCGGCAAGAAGATGAAGTCGAAAGACGAATAAATAATGCCTGGAAGAGCTATTGGTCTATGGGCGAACTAATGAAAGGCAATCTTCCACTCTGTCTAAAACGTAAGCTCATGGACATATGCATTCTCCCGGTTCTCACCTATGGTTCGCAGACGTGGTCTTTGACGGGTTTACAGAAAACCAGCCTCAAAGTTTGCCAGCGAGCGATGGAGCGTAGTCTCTTGGGTGTAAAACTAACGGACAAGATACCGAACACCGAACTACGTTCTCGCACCAAAATCGTTGATGTAGGCCACAAAGCCGCTACGCTGAAATGGGACTGGGCTGGGCATGTCTGCCGAATGTCTAACGAGTTTTGGGCAAAAGTAACTACTGAATGGAGCCCGAACTCAAAAAGACGCCTCGGCAGGCCTAAACGGAGATGGCGCGACGAGCTTGACCACTACCAGTCTAACTGGAACAATATAGCTTTGGATCGACAGACGTGGAAGAATGGTAGGGAGGCCTTTGCCCAGCAGTGGGATGATACAGGCTAATATAATAATATAATAATATCTTCCTTAGAATTTATTGAATCTAAATGACAGTTAAATTTTAAAACCTTACTATGTGTTAATATACACAGTCTTATAATATTATCTTCTTAACAATTAATAAATATTTTAGAAGTTGGATTATAATTAAATTTTATAATAATCATCAGTAAATTTCCAAGTAAAAGCAATACAGTGTCTGATATTAATAAAAAAAAGCAGCCGTCATGGTAAAATTATAAATATATATTAAATATTGGTCTTTCATAAGTTACTGAATCAACCAGAAGTGGTTGGTTTATATATAAGTAGCTTATCACCTCAGGAAAATTATAACAAGGAAAAGCTAACATTGGAATTCTCTCATAAGTTAAGATTCATAACTGTCTAACTAACCATGATAATGTCTCTATACACTGTATTGCTTCTAGTCTGTGTTTTTAATATGTCTATAAACTTACTAGGCATATCTCTTGCAAGAAAAGTCGACACATAGTGAGTGCACTTTCATGCTTTGATTTGTATAGCTGACTCACTTAAGGACTTTATAGAAAAATAGATTTATAAAAACTACAACATCCTTGCATGTCTCCACAACTATAGGTTCTTAAAATATTAAATGCAGCATCAGTGCTTTATATCTAAACACATGCTTATCTCCAACAACATACCATTACTAGCTAGATTTTACTTTACAACTAAGTCGCTTTACACTTGTTACACATCACTAGTTTATTTCACTTTACTTTCAGCACTAATCACTATAATCTTCAGTCTTGGTCTCGCTGCCAGCAGGGACCACTAGTTGTCGCAGCCTCTGTGGCAGTGGTACGGTTGGTGCGTTCTTCAGGTAGTTGTGTCTGAGCGCGGCTCGGGCTGAGATCCGCTCAGCTGGCTCATAGCGCAACAGTGAGTCGAATAGTGAGCCGGCTTCGGCGCGTAAGGATGCGGGCAGGAGTAGCCGCGGGGCGCGCCCGGGCCAGCGGGGAAACGCAGCTCTGGAATATTGCATTTTGTTATGTTAAGATTTTTCGTATTTAGGCGTACGTAACTCTTTTTCTCTACCCAGTGCTTATAATTTTAAATAAATCTTAACAATACAAAATAGTGTCAGCTTAGCATGTAAACCTTGGTAACTAAGGGACTATGTAAATAGTTTTGAACTCAAAGGCATACTCATTTGGGTCTCTGCAGCAATCATATTTACTGTAGGTCATGTTGAGCCTAGTTAGCCTAAATACTGGGGTAGACATAAGACCTTACTGGATCAGGAAATTCCTAAAAAATCGGCGTTATAATAATCATAATGCAACACATTACATACCTATAAGCCGGCAGCCTCCTCGCCCTGGGCCACACGTCCTGCCCGGGCGTGCCCAGAGCCCGGAACACCCGGAACAGCTGGTCGATCTCCGAGTCCCCGGGGAACAGAGTCCTCGCGGTCACCATCTCCGAGAAGATACACGCGAGAGACCAGACGTCTACCGCGGCGGAGTAGAGGCGCGCGCCCAGGAGGATCTCCGGCGCGCGGTACCAAAGGGTTATCACCTGGAATATTAGAAATAACAATGTATTAAGGAAATAAGAACAACAAATGAATTATTTTCAAACAGTGGCCCCGATTCTGAAAACACTCTCTAAACTAAACTAAAACTGTCGCCGTCACTTACGCATCAATAGTATAAGACAGAGATAGGTAATCATTTTAATCCTGTCAAACTAAAATGAACGTGCATTATGACACGGCGATGGCAATTTTAGGCTAGTAAATTTAGTGAAACTAATGTACCTGTCTTTTTCTATCTAATACAGAGTATGAGAAAGTGACAGCGATTTTTAAATTTAGTTTTAAAGAGTGTTTTCGGAATCAGGGCCAATAAATAAGTAACTAAAAAGTAAATCATACATCCATTTATCTCGCACTTACTTAATGCAAGTTTAGACTAAAGTAAAGAAGGTTTTCCAGTGGATGCCGTTGTCAGAAAATGTATAATAACCAAATTGAAATATGACAAGCCTGCTTTCAAATAAAAGAATAATAAAAATCGGTTTACCCAATGAATAATTATGAAGTTCAAACATACATACAAGTACAACATATTGGAAAAGTCCTCCTTATTTTAAGTCGGGTAAAGCCGTCTCGTAACAATAACACCAATTGTGATAACTTTCAATCTTTATTTTTTAAAAATATTTTAACGCTTAAATTTAAAAGACCCTTTCATCTACATTATTTTAGCTGCATACTTATCATTTTTCACACCCACCTCATGCGTATAAGCCCTGACCGGCAGCGCCACAGCCCTGGCGAGCCCGAAGTCCGCCAGCTTGATCCTGCCGCGCGCGTCCACCAGCAGGTTCTGCGGCTTCAGGTCGCGGTGGAGCACGCGCCGCGCGTGGCAGTGGGCTAGGGCCGCGCACAGCTGGCGGAGGTAGGACCGGGCTAGGTCGGGGGGGAGCGCGCCGCCGCGCTCCAGGAGTCTGTAGGATACGTACTGGATTATAATAAATATTCAGACTAACACACCAATTATGTGGCCCTAAAGTAAGTTGCAGTAAGCACTTGTGTTAACGGTACCAGATATTGGACTAGGGGAGAACCTAGTTACACCCAGACACGAGGTTCGAAAAACCATTTTGTCGAAATTGCCCTGACTCGGGGATTGAACCCGGAATCATCCGCTAGCAGTCCGGTATATACCGCTGCACCACAGAGGTCGTCAATACTGGATTATACTCGTTTTAGATGGATCAGATGGTGTTCTGGCTAGTCAGCCAGTGAAATTACGGTAACAAAGGCGTAAGGCTAAGTCTTGGATCAGCAATTGTTGAATCAATGTCCATGCGCCTGGATGCTATTAACTAACAAGTGTTCATCAGTGGACGCAGTTGTTTTAAAAAATATACTAACTTAATACTAGATTTGATACTGATTACATAGTAGAAATGTTCAAAATATGATCTGGCAGATCTAACTCGTGTTGAGGTTTATAGTGCAATGCCTGACTGTGATGGTACCTCAATGATTCGAGAAAACTAGGATTATTTTATGATTAATTGTTCCTGCAGGACTGGATAACAATTAGATTCGAGGCCAGACGTCTACAGACTCATAGACTACAGTTTCTGGTTTCTACATCTTAATGCCTTCGTAGTTAATTAACATTGTTTAAAATCTGCCACAAAGTGGACTTGTGACGCTTATAGTCGTCTGGGATTCGCAATGAATGTGAATTTTTATGTGTCTAGAAGCTATTTATATCTAGACAACTCATGCGGCTTTCTTCTCTTGAAAAAAATGTAACAGTGTATAAGTATGTAGGTATGTATGTCGTCGTTCTTCTTGGGCACACGTAAATATGTAGAAGACCAGTGTGGCGTTTGGGTTGGGAAATATCGATCAATATCTGTAAAACCCTGAAAACTCTTCAAAACTTCTGCCTGGTGATCGGTTTCTATACGCAAATAGTAGGCTGGACTTGGAAGAAAAAGTACCTTGGTATATATGTATAACAAAATAGAGTAAGAGGTTTGAAAGGGAAAGGGATCGCTGTTTTTCTTAGGCATCTGGCCCTTACCTAGAGCTATTAAAAGATGCTTTGGTAATCACAACCAACAGTATTTTATATATTATAAAAAGGAATTCAACTAAAACTAAGGTATCATAGTGGGACTTTATGCCTTAATAGTTATTAAAATACTAAAATATAACAACAATCTTCTGAATCTAATTTAGCTATTATTTCTATAAACAAGACTACTATAGTTATTTTATTGGAAGACACTAGTCTTATACATGCAGTAAATAGAAGGTAAAGCCGACATACTTCTTCAAGTCAGCAGAGGCCAGGATTCTCTAAACAAGACTACTATAGTTATTTTATTGGAAGACACTAGTCTTATACATGCAGTAAATAGAAGGTAAAGCCGACATACTTATTCAAGTCAGCCGAGGCCAGTTCGAAGGCCAGGATTCTCTAAACAAGACTACTATAGTATATTTATTGGAAGACACTAGTCTTACATCTGTAAATACAGCAAAGAGAATATAAAGCTGACATACTTCTTCAAGTCGGCCGAGGCCAGTTCGAAGGCCAGGAACAGCTTGTCAGCGGTGGCCACCACATCCAGCAGCCGCACCACCCCCGCGTGCCGCAGCCCCCGCAGCGCCGCGATCTCGCGCAGGGCGGTTGATGGCACCCCCTCCGGCTCACTGTGATAAATAATGTGTTGGGAATATAACTCGTAGGTCTTTAAGAAGGCCTGTGCTCAACTATTGCGACATAAATATAAAATATAGAAATTTGTATGTTGAACTTCAATGATTGTTAGTATTCTTTTTGTTTATTTGTTTTTATTATCTCTGATTACTTTTAATTTTTTAGCTGTCATATAATGATGTTTTTTCTAAATTTTAACTTCCTGTGTACACATGTGTTGAGTTGTTGTCTAGCTTACTATAGTCATATTATATGTATTGTCTATAATTTTGGTGACAATTTGTTTTGTGTATCTTTACTAAATAAATAAATAAATAGACATAAATAGGCTATTTTTATTATTCATACAACTTATAAGGATGCGTGTGGAAACTATGTCAATATATTGAATTAGCTTCCCCCTCAGCCCCTCAGCAGTTTGGCCCGTAGCTAATTGGCTTTACTGTGCGAATAAGGAACTCTCCTGAAGACAAAGTACCCAATGAGTAGAATAGAATAGAATTCTACTCAATGAGTAATTCCAGGTTATTGTCGATCTAGGTACAAAGTTTAATACAAATCATTATATACAAGAGATTTTTTGTAGCGGAGTAACAAACACACACTCACAAACTTTCACATTAATTATTTCAGCAAGACAAAAACATTGATTTTTTAAATGAATGGTATAAATTTTTGGGATTTGTTACAACTTTGCTGAGGGTAATCAAGCAAGACCTGAGATTAGTTAATATCCGAACCATTTAGGAAACTTGACTTTTAAATGTCTTCTAAATTAAACTTTTTAAAATGGATTCATACTATAAAGTTTAGTTGAAAACAATAATACTTTAAAAACAATATCTACAAGAATAGTAAAAAGTCACACAGATGGTAGACTAGGAAAAAGTTAACATACTTATTAAATGAAATGGATAGGAATCTGTCTTACCTTTAAAAATAATGTACATAATGATCGAAATTACATGTCGGTATTGGGATTTATAGTAGACTAGTGGCCGCCCGCGACTCCGTTCGCGTGGAAGTCGGTTTCCCGTGGGAATGAGAAGTTTTCCCGCGGTAAAAAGTACCCTATGTCCTTTCCCAAGTTCAGTTCTTTCTTCATACCAAATTTTAACAAAATCGGTTCAGTGGTTTAGGCGTGAAAGCGTAACAGACAGACAGACAGACAGACAGACAGACAGACAGACAGACAGACAGACAGACAGACCGACAGACAGACAGAGTTACTTTCGCATTTATAATATTAGTAGGGATTTATAAATATTCTATAAACATATTTTTTTCAGTTACGAATCATGATGCAGCAACTCTAATTATAACCCCTGAAACTAAAGACCAAAAATACCGAAAAGTAGAGTTGCTGAGAATTATATGATATGAGGTACAATAAAAATAAGTTTTTGACATGATTTTATTAGATTACTAAGAGTTAAAGCCAGAATTAAGCCTAGAAAGACCTTAAATAATTACTTTTGACATCAATATTTTCGCGCCAAAACTTACTTCTCGAGCTTAATTTTCTTCAAAGCTATCTCATTTCCAGTTACCCGATCCACGGCTTTATAAACCACACCATATGTTCCTTCACCAATCTTTTCTACACGTGAAAAGTTTTCCATTAGAAATAAATAACTCTGCAAAAGTTCATAGCCTAATTTCAAGAAGTCAACGTATCAGCAAAATCACAAAAATAAATGTAGTTCAGCTGTAAACTAGGGATGTTGATTGCTAAAAATCGATTGATTACCTTTGATTTAATGGAGTATACTCGTTATAGTATATGTGGTTTTAAAACTTTTAAATTTCGATTTATATTTATTTTACTTGATTTAATAACGTTATTATAATTCCTTAAACTAAAATAAAGAGGCATTATTGTTCAATTTGGTTGCTTATTTTAACAACTGAATATAAAATTTGGTAAGACTTCAAATACTTTTTATTATTAAAAATGTCAAGGCGAAAAAGTAAATACAAAGAATTAATGATTGTTATGCATGTTCAATATATTATTTGAACGAAAATTTTTTTTCAACTACAACAATCAACCATGTATTTCGTAATTATTAATTTGCTCATCACTAACCTTTATTTTGATTTTTACATCAATGTCAACTTCAGCCTGTCCCTCTGTCAAAGTCAAAAGTTAAGGTATCCGACTTTAAGGTTTCACAATTTATTTCTTGTTTAATTTATGTTTTATAATTCACTTGTTTAGGTCATTTGATGATAAATGATTTTATAAACTATATATTTTATTTGAATTAAGTTTTAAAATGAAACTTAGTAAAGAAAAAAACTGCTGACCCAATCATATTTACAACATTTATAGTTTTTTAGATTTAAGATAGATCAATTTCGAAACCCATGAAACAGGTTTGTTTATTTTTGTGGTTTAGTACCTCTTGCTTGCCTCTTGCTTACGTTACGTCCCAAATGAGGAAAATACACGGGAAATTCCATTAAGAGCCTCGCACATCATAGTTAGTTGGTTTTATGTGAGTACCGCGTAACCACGAGTGTACTCAGCGGTTTTACCCTCCCGACAATTGACAGGGTTCACGTTATCGGGACAATTTTGTTTTCTTGATAAAGTTTTATGTTTGTTGATAGGAAATGGCCAACTATAAAGTGTGTGGAGATGTCCTTTTCGTGCAATGAGTGTTTTGTGCTAAGACATGCATGTTTTATTTGTGTTTTTGTGTGTGTTGGCTGCTGTAGCAGCAGATGGCTGGCAGTGCCCGCCGGGAAGTAAACAATGTGAAACTGAAGGCGGACCTGGCGATGAGCAATTCTTTCGCATCAACGGTAAGTTTATTCTTCTATTGCGACATAGTTTTATGGTAATTAGTATGGAGATAGTGTTGTTCTTAACTAGTTTTAAACACACTTTAATTTTAAATTGGCAGTATTTAAAGTGATAAGTAAATCCTGTAACCGTTTGCTTGCTTTTTAATCGAACTTACTTTTTGAGTACATAAGATCATTTCTACTACCCTTCAAACCAGATACTGCTAATCGAACAACATTTGCATACAACTTTCTATTCTTACTTAAATGCTTGTAGAGGATTCTGCTCTGTACTAATACATAATGATATAACATAACTATAGTTTCCTTTAACCCAGAATTATATGTTTCTGCACACAATTTACCTCTTTGTGGTGTGCTAGCCACTTGAGAGACTATTATTATTTAATTATTATTACCACAAAGCAAACACTTATTCCTTCTCCAAGTTTTTCTAAATTTTGTGAATAAAGTTCATATTATTTACATATCAGCTTACATTTAGTTAGTAATTATAGATAACATTTTATATTAAATTAATTGCCTATATCATCACAGTCTTAATTAATTGTTTTAATTAGCAAAATTATTTGTAAAGCACATGTTTCTTAAAGTGTTGTTGTGTATTGTTTATATGAATTATTTAATGAGTTACATCAAAAGGTCAGATAACAGTTCTTCCCGCAAAGGTTATTAAAATTTAATTACTGCTGTGTTATCTTTTTATACACACTTATGATTCTTATCACTTTCTTTACCTATACTTATGATCATAGAACTTTGGAAGGGATAGAATTACTTGTTTGTTAAATAAGATGTTTTTGTTATTAATTCACCTAGATGTACTTACAGAAAACTTTATATAACCTAAGTTAAACAGAAAACTTTAATGTGAATATTATAAAAAAACATTTTATTATTGATGCTATTAAAAAAAAACATTGAAAACAAATCTATAGTTCACACATAAGGTGCAAAATATTACACCTAACTATATACTTATAAAGAATTATTGAAATATGTGAATTTTATATCAGTTCTCATACTTCTAACTACGAATATTAAAGAGCTGGTATATCAGGTTCTCGGGTGGTCTGCGGCTGGAACGGGCGCCAGTACGCGTGGCTGGAGTGCGGCGGGCGCGCGCTGGACGACCCCGCGCTGCCCGCCATGGCCCGCGCCACCACCGTCCGCCGCGCCAAGCTGCGCCGCTGCGCCCCCCCCGCCGCCTCCTACGCCGACGCCCTCGCCGCCATCAACCTCACCACCGTCGACATGCTCACCATCGAAACAGACGCCGCCGCGGTCCTCACCAGACAACACTTCACCAACCTCTATCCAGACCTGACGCTAGATCTCACGGGAACGCCAGACTTAAGAGCGGAAGATGATTTTCTGATTGATTCCCAACTGGGGAGTCTTCGACTCGAAAACGTGACTGTGACGGGACGCATGCTCGAGCATCTGCCGGCGGGCTTGCGCGCGCTGAGCCTTAAAAGCACCAACGTGACGGTTATTTCTACGGCGGCGGTTACGCGGCTGGTGAACCTGTCCTCGCTGATGGTCCGTGAGTCAGGACAGCTAGAGATAGACTTGAGTAACTCCTCAGTAAAGCGAGTGCTAGTTCAGGCGGGAGTTCGCGGGATGCCAATAGGCCCTCGCGTGATAATAGCCTCTTTCTCATACCTCCGCGGGTTGGACTTGCTGGGTGCTTGCACATCGCTAGAGAGACTAGAAGTGTCGAGTTCCTTTGGTGGTGAGTTACGGCTGGAACAGTGTTTGAATCTGGAGGTGCTGAAGGTGTCAGAAACGCCGGTGTCGATACAGAAAAGGGGGATTAAAGGGTTGAAGAAGTTGACGGAACTGTCTTTGAAAAACTGCTCGCTGCAGACGCTGCCTGCCGACCTCCGCGAACTCTCAGCTTTAAAAATGCTGGATGTGTCGTCCAATAAACTGAGGGAATTACCTGAGTAAGTATTAACCTTAATAACTTGTGTTGAATATGGCTTTGGTATAAATTTGTGACATTGTTGTATGTCCTTGATGAGCAATTTGTTCTCTATAAAATAGCATTTATTTATTGTTCTAAATACATAACAAAAACATAATTCCACGTAATATTATCACCATATGACGTTATAATTGGGCACTTATGTACCTATCCACCGTGACATTGTGTTGCGTGCAAAATGTACCTTGTGCCTAGGCGGAAAGTCCATAATATTGGGGAACCCTGTGTCTGAAGGCCGCTCAATAAAAAGCGTGCAAGTACATTGCGCAAAAGAGAACTTTATAAAATTGGGTAAAAAGTAAAATGACACATAGCAAGATAACCTATGTAGTACTTAGTGATAAATGTCTAAATGCAGCAAACAGACTAGGGATGTATGAAATCAAGACAACCAAGTTTGTTTTACCTCCACTTTCCTTCACCCGTTTCTATGCCTCGCTCTTCAAAAGTCTGTACGATACTTACAATGCGTACTGACTATGATAAGTTGGGGTTTTATTAGACAAATAGAACCTTATTTTAAGCACCAAACTCTGTATCTTGCAGTAAGTAAGAAAGAACGTAGCTTTAGTCTATACCTTTTTAGACATGCTAGCGCCATCTGATATTATGTCTAGGACCTTCTACGAGTACCTACTGCATACTCCTTATTTCATTCATCATTACAGTATCATTTCCATTGCAGTTTACCCGCAAGTCTGAAGTCTGTGGACGCTTCTAGAAACCAGCTGATTCCCGGTGCAGCTCAGTCGCTAGCTCGGTACTGTCCCAAGTTGGAGAAACTATATTTGTCCTACAACCTGCTAGGCGACGCGTGCGGCGAAAAAACTGATGCGTCGTTTGCTACTAACGGTAAGAAATTATATATCTTTTACGTGGTGCTAAACATTTGAAATTCAATGCTACATTTGTTATTTTCCCTACAGACCTACATACGGTCCGGTATAAATTGTTAAGCGGAAAGTCTAAGTCCGATTCTTAGATCGGGCCAATGTGTTTTTCCTGTTATCAATGTGCTTACATTGTTTCGGTGAAACTAAGTTCTTACAAAGTCTATTGCCTACAATGTACGATTAAGACTACATAGTTAGCGTCAAGTCAGTATGTATTTTTAATGCCCAACTGCCCTTCAAGTCAAGTGGCACGTGAACTCTGCATTAGCGAGTGAATACAAATAAAATGTATGAAACTTTGATCTTGAAAAAAAAATGTCATAAATTACAGTTTTATGCAAATCCGCAGTCTCCCTTTGAATTACGCGACTATTTTTAGTACCAATCTTACGACTAATATCAACTAAGAAAAACATCGTCATAAGTTTTTTTTGCCAATTCTAACTTCATTTTACAAAACAGCATTAATCCCTCGATTTTTTAAGTATTACTTACTTCGTTAATTTTTAGTAAAAAAAAAACGTTGCTATAGTGAAATTTGTAGCATATTTTAGCTGACAAATGTCCCTCTTCTGACTCACTTGTAACGTAGATATTAATTTCCCGACAATTTCCAGACGTGTCCCTCTGGTCCCGTCTGTCCCGGCTGTCTTCCCTGCACCTGCGCCACACGGGCGTTTCGCGGCTGTGCGCGGACTGGCGGCGCGCGCAACAGCTCGTCTACGTCGACCTCAGCTATAACAACATCACTGATTTAACGGTGAGTGATTAAATTAACTGTGTATATGTTACGGCTAATACCCGAAGTGCGGTTACACCTAGTTTTAGCCGGTTACAGTCTGGCCACCGAGAGAATGCGTTTCTGTCACATTGTGTTTGAAATAACGAGGTAACTTTGAAAGGCCGTCTACGAAAACAAACAAAAAAAAAGTCGTCTATTTTGACCGTACAAACAAATAATAAGCAATAAAATGATATTAAGTCGCACTGATTTCAAATTTCATAACTCTGGGCTTACTGTAAGGGTAAAATTTACTGATAAAATATGTATTTTTAAAAATATAAACAACACTACTTCTAAACAGTACAAGGTTATGTACTTATGATATTTTCGTAGGGATGTGCTAAAAATATCAGTCAATTTTAAAGTTATCAATCAATTGCTAATAAAAAAGCAGAATTAGTAGCTTGGTTATAAAAACATGATATCGACGTAAATATGGACATTCTTGAAGCATAACTATTGCGGTTAGTGAAAGAAAATAAACCGGCAAATGTTCGATATGAAATAGATGAGTTGGCTCTGCAGTACGGTCATCGGGTGCTGAGACTTATACCATATCATTGCCAATACAATGCTATTGAGTTTCGTTTGTAAAAAGGCAGCAGTTGGATTTTCTTGCTAGTTCTTTTCCACCTTGGGCTTAGCTTCAAAATTAACGTTATACAAGTATCTTTAGGGCCGGTTTTTCAATAGTCAGATAAATTCTATCTGACAGAAAATTAGTATGTTTTTGTTGCACGTCGAACATAAATACTTGACATATGTATGAAGTGACAATGAAAACATACCTCTTATCAGTCAGATAGCATTTATCAGACTATTGAAAAATCAGCCCTTAATCTAATTATTTACGTTCCTACAATAAAACAATACTGTTTCGATTTTGTTTTTTTTTATTTCACCTAGATTTTAACTCGTAACAACATGAAACTATTTTTATATTATAAGTAAAATATATAAAAGATAAACAAGTTTTTTTTCTATTGATTGAAAAATAATTTATCAATGTTGTTTTTTACCCCAACACTAATGGCATGTGTCACAAACGCATTCTTTCGGTGGCCAGACTATAGTAGTGTTTTTAATTTGGAAAACTGTAACAAAAAATATATTCCTGTAAATATAAAAACTGGCTTCAATCATGAGTCCTCCTTTTTTGGGCGGTATCAAAAAAGTAACCTAACCTATTGATGTTCTAACCGGCTAAAACTAGGTGTAGCCGCACTTCGGGTATTACCTGTGACATATATATATGAAATTGGGGAACTCGTTTTAGGTTGACAAAAAAAATATGTGTAGATAGCTTTATTAGGTTGGTGAAAAGAAGCTGGCGTATTGTAAAACATGTAAAACTTAAAATAAACGCAAGGCAGAAAACATGAAGATAAACAAATAGCAAATCGTACTTAAAGGTAACTTATAAAACCGTACGTTTGCTTGCTAACTAAAACAATCTAAATCAGCCATATACATATAAAATATTTTTACGTAACTGATACCCATTCAAATTTATATATATATATTATTTACTTTTATCGGTATTTAATCTTTTAAAGTGTTCCTATATTGTAAAGTAAATATAGTTAGACAATAAATTAAAAAAAAAAACTTTGTTCAATGTTGGGATGGTACTTAAAATTGCAGTAGTATATTCATTATTTTTTTATTTTTTTATTACATATATATTTATACAACTTTAGAAAGTTTTCCAACATTATATTCAATAAACTTGTATCAGGAAAATGGCGATGTCTCCAGGTAGCACCGTTTTCTTGGAATATGTAATCAGTTTGTAATAAATAAAACCTTATTTCCTTGTAATAAGTTTTAATCTAAAAAGAGCGTGAGAAGATTTTGGTTTCCTTGTGAGGTAAGGTTTCTTTTGACAAAAATGTATCGCTGATTATATGATCCTACTAATATTATAAACGTGAAAGTTTGTGAGTATGGATGTATGGATGTTTGTTACTCTTTCACGTAAAAATTATCGGTCGGATTTTATAAAACTATACAGTAATATAGATTATACATCAGAATAACACAAAGGGTACTTTTTACCGCGGGAAATCTACTCATTCCCACGGGAAACCGACTTCCACGCGACCGGAGTCGCGGGCGGCCACTAGTTTACAATAAGGTGCAATAGTTGAAAGATGACAATGTAAACACTTGGCAAATGTAACTATTCTACAGCATAAATTAATGACATTGTGACTTAATAAATAATAATATTGCCTGTATGAATTTTACCAGACTAATGAGATGTCGATTATTCTAAAATTAGGTTTCTACCTATCACCTCACATTCTAGGCGCGCGTGTTTCCATTCGATTTTTTATTATAAAATATACATATTATTGTTTGAAATGTTCAATTCAAGTTATAAATTAACCATCCCATATGAAAAAATTATAAAAAACACAAAAACATAGGTACTCAGAGAACTGCCTTGCGGTTTTATACATATTTGTTGCAAAAACATTTTGTTTACAGAAAAACCCATACATAGTACAAAAGGGTCAACAAATCACTTGATTGCTATAAATATATTTTTACAAAACAAGTCCTAACCGCAAATGATTTCAGTATCCTCTCCAAGTACTGATAGTGATGTTTTTATGTAAATCTTATGTTAAATAAAGCAAACATATTTTAATATTGCTTTGAGTTTTTAAGTTTTTATGTAGCTAAAGGAATTACCCAGTCAAAGAACTGACTAATCCGTTTTTACCTGTTTTAAATTAAAATGAAAACATTACCTTCGCACTAATTATGATTCAAATTAATTAATTAAAATAAGATTATTCATATTGTCCATACGAAACAATAGAAACTAATGTTATACTCAAATTTTCATTAGGTTTTTCCACCCTAATTACGTATTTTTACAAAAGTTTTAATAAAACTCTTAACAGTTGTTAATAATATATCTCAGAATTCTCTTCAGCTTTCTAAAAAAGGCACCATTTCAAAGTGTTATAAAGGATCCGTGCATACAATGAGAAATCAACATTAAAATTATGCATTCATGAGCAAGACGTGATCTATTGCATGTATCTTTTTTTGCGCCAAAGGAGTTGTACCTACAGTTTTAACATTAAACGTTTTGCACATCCAAATAAGATCTATTCCCTCAATTATCCTTTCCATAGACAAAAATAACACCTTCTGTATACCAAAAAATATATTAATTTGTAGCATTTTATTATTCGTATTTTTACTCATCTTTAAGCTTGCGTACAAAATCATGTTCTTCTTAGACTAAGGGCGGGTTGTATCAAACAGTTGGTTAACGAATCATACGTACGTAACTTTTTGACGATTACATCAGATGTTAAACGTACGTCAAATACAAAGCGTTGTTTCGTCACAAAAAAAACTGTTCGTCAATGTTATTCGAGTTGCAAATAAAAAGTACATAAATCATTACTATCATTCAAAATATATGAAAATAAACAGAATCCATATTATTGATAAAAGCTTTTCATCAAAGATGTCCTGTCAACACAAGAGAAAAGTTACGTTAACCAGTGGGTGGATGGCCGGTCAACGTAATCGTAAATTTTTAACGTCCGTTAAAGGCTGTCATTGGTGAAACAATCCGTTTTCTAGCTTGACAGTGGTTAACGCCATTTTTAACGTTGACACACACGTTAAGTAATTGTGATACAACCCGCCCTTAGTCACTAAAATTGCATATAAACAAGCTGCTCACACACATACAACCTACATATTTAAACATCTACATCTAGGTTTTCAATATATTCATCACACGAAATAAAAAGATCTACATCTTTTCTCCATAGCTAACCATATACATATCTTTTGTTTGTCTAACTAGTATTCCTTGTCCCCAGTACTATGATATGCAGTGGTTCCGGTCGACCAATAGCACCACGGTGGATCTACGCGGCAACCCGCTAACGTCTATACACTACAGCCATGGGCAGTATAATGAGGCTTTGCAGGGAACCCCGCCAGCGATACAGGTATGTTCATATTACAGGTATTTACAAGGAATTTGTGTATTAATTTGAAAGTACCGTTAGTAAGGAATATGAAAAAAACTGTCTTCAAAGTATAAATCCAAGTCGTTAATTCTGTCTGTTTGTATGTTTTTCCTCTAACTCCTCCTAAACCACTAAACGAATTTTAATGGCGGTGAAAACTTTTTCTGAATGTTCATTATTTACAAATTAAAGTATAAAAATCTTTTAGGATGGCGAAAACCACATTTAAATCCGTTTAGTGGTTTAGGAGGAGATAGCGGACAAACAGACACTATTAGTGACTTGGATTTTCACTATGTAATTAGGCTTTGTTTAAAGCCACACAGTTTGCAGAATGAGTTTGTTTCTTATAAAAAATAAATAAATAGCCTATATATGTTATAGTTGAGCACAGGCCTCCTTCTCGGAAAGCGAGAGGGTTTGAGCGGTAATCCACCACGCTGGCTCGGTGCGGGTTGGTGGATCACTTGATGGATTATCATCCAAGTGGTTTTCCTCACGATATTTTTCCCTCACCGTTAGTGCGTGATAAACATGTACATAATTTGAAAAAGACCAAATTAGTGGTACACCCTAGTGGGGATCGAACCCGGAACCTTCGGTATCGTAGACCGTTCCTGTTGCCACTAGGTTACCACGCACTTAGTTTCTCATATGTGTATTTACGTATCATCTTTCCATCTAGTTAACTAGCTTGCTGCTGCCTCCACGGTCCCGCTGTGACTGCAGCTGGTACTGGTACGGCGCGGCGCTGCAACACTCTCCGCGACACGCGGCAAACATATCTAGTGTTGTGTGCGACGAGGAAAGTGCACCGGGTGAGTGGACTGTTGTATGAAAATGTTTTGGTAGGTTATTTTTTTGGGTGGTGTGTTAAAGGGTGAATGAGACGGTATGTGTAAGATTCCGATGTCCGTCCGTCTGACTGACTGTCTGTCTGTCCGTCACCAGGTTGTATCTTACATAACGGGTATAAAAAGTCCACTTCCAAAGCCTGAAACCATGTATTCTTGAGCTTCAATAGTAACTAAATTCACTAACAGTGTACCCAGAAAACCCAATTTAAAAAAGTTATTAAGGATTGAAAAGTCATATTCGCCACTTGAATTCATCGCTCACACATCAACTGTTGGTTCAGGGGCGATTATTTACATTGCAAATTAAATTATAACCCTATTTAATTTGAAATCATCGCAAAATCTACTAATGCAATTTTGTACAATAACGTTAAAAAAAATTTTTTTCTGTTAATCATAAAAACATTTTTTTTTCTCAAAACGTAACCAGTACCCCTCCAGCAATGCCCAGTTTTTGTTTTCGGAAGCGGTTCTTTTAGACCCCGTATAGAGATAGACACGTGAGTTCCCATGTCTGGTAATACTGAAAGAATCTTTCGTCACTAAAAAACGACATTGAGTGGTACTGATGCGAGATGTGGCTTATTAAATGTCCACGCCAGTGAAGCAGCGAGTAAAAGAATAGTTCTAGCGTAATATAGGAAATAAAGGACAAATAAATGTTAGAAAATACAATGTACATGTACTGATGATGGAAGTAAGACTTATTTTCTAGGCAATCTGGTTTCTATCTGAAGATTTGTAACGGACAAAACAATGTAAGAAATTGAACAACTTAAGGCAACGGTTTCATAGATTTTCGCACAAAAACCTTGTTATAACAATTGAAGGCTCTACATAAAAAAAATAGCCTAATTGATGCAGCCAATTATTATAGATACCCGGAAAACATATGTCTAGTGTACCGTACTTAGCACGCACGATAATATCTCATTAGATTGATTTTATCGTAGCCTTGACCAGTTGTAAGCCTTCATTTTGTATATTCAACAGATTGATGGCTGAGAGTTTTTTCAACTTTGGTTTTTGTCAGTTGATTAACCTTCGGATTAAAGTCGAAATTCCAAATATTTACTTAAAACCTTAACCACTAGTAATGTTTTACCAAACTTTTTGATCAACAATAAAAGGTGTTTTATCCTTGCGTTACCTTTTGGAGAAACCCAATGAAAGTTTCAACCTTCTACGGAAAAGAAGCCCATCTTTAAAATGCCGTTTATCAAACTATTTTTTTTGTATTTTCAATTTCAAAGCGATAAAGCTTCATCATCCAACCTTAACAGAAGTCTAATAAATCTAATTAACACTATTGTAAAGATTCTTTTCACGTATAAAAAGAAACAGTAATGGGTAATAACGTTTCGTTTTCCTCATTTATCGATGAGTAATCAAACATATGTTTTTCATCCCTGATTTACTGTAAATAAAGTTCTACATTCTATATCGTATATTTAAATGGTATTGGAGACCTTATCAAAATCCGTTATGTGGTTTTAGAGTTAGTTAATATTCTACAAACGTGATAAGTACGTGAGAGTGTGTTTTTTAAATGAATCATTGCGTATGTAAGCAATTGAGAGGCAGATGTTTTGTCCCGGCAAAAAGTTGTATATTATGTGGAGGCGAGTGAAGTGCGTTTAATGAACTGACACTATATTTGAAGATTATGACTTACCAACCTTATATTTTCTAATATTAGTTAGAACAAGCGACCCACCCACGCTTCGCAATGGTGTAATTTTTTGCGACTTGTTCCCGTTACGTTAAAGTGTAGCTAATTTAAAATTACTTTACCTGAATTTTCTTTATCTACAAATTGAAATAAAAAACTACCTAATTGATGGCGAAAACCGCATTTAAATCCGTCTTCTGGTTTAGGAGGAGATAGCGGCCAAACATAAAAACAGACACAATTAGCGACTTGGATTTATACTATGTAATGATGTAATGATACTACCTTCAACTATGACATGAGACACCTCAAAAGCACTTAAAAAAAAACAAAAATCATCCTTACTCACTCTCCCCAGAGGTGCGAAAGAAAACCCTCCAATCCGTCAATCCGAACCTGCTATCATGCCCGCTGTACAACGTGTCCTGTCCGGACAACTGTCGTTGCGTGGAGGCGGGGGCCGCGCGCGTGATATGTCGGAACGGGGACATCGGGCGCGTTCCGACACTCGGCGGAGATCTGTGGCGGTTCGCTGTGGAGATGCGGCTGCCGGGGAATGGGATAGAAGAGGTGGAGGTAGACAGTTTGCCGCCTAAGTTGGAGGTGAGTTCATTAGTTTCTGATCAATAGTAGGTATAAAAGTTAGTAGTAGTATAGTAGTACACTTGTGACTAAGAAATGGACCAGTCTTAATCGATGTTTTATACAGAGTTATGTTTTTTTTTTTTAAATCCTACTAATATTATAAACGTGAAAGTTTGTGAGTATGTAAGGATGGATGTTTGTTACTCTTTCACGTAAAAACTTCTGGACGACTTTAAATGAAACTTTGCTGTAATATAGGATTTTCATCAGAAACATTAAGTTTCATTTGTTTCAGCTACATTTTTTAATAATCGGATAAATAAAAAAATAATTAACTTGTCCTTTTTCGTTTCCTGCTAATTAACTTAATCCGAAATTTGAATACAAGCAATTGCTAAAACATATTATCTCTGTCATAAAATCGACCTGCCAAATAAAACGTCTTTTCGTACCACTAGTTTTAACTATGATACATTTCTAACCACTATTCTAAAACACCTCTTCAATTCCAGCTGCTAGACCTTTCCAACAACTCGATATCGATCCTGCCCGATGACGTCACGGCCGCGCTCTCCCGCGTCAACATCTCTATATCGAACAACCCGCTGGAATGCGCGTGCGCCGGGAAGACGTTCATCAAGTATCTGTTCGCTAATCGAGATAGGGTAAGTTTGACGGAGCTAAATAGCTTATCTAATGATATTGTTGATGGGAAAGTTTTTATGCGCAGATGATGGATGTTGCTTAACAGTTTTGGAATAACGGCTGAACAGATTTGGATGAAATTTGGATAGCAGATAGATTATAACTCAGAATAACATGCGTGCTAATTTAAATTAAGCTAAATTGTGTAATTATATGTCTTATACCTAAATAATGAGCTAATTTTTTATCGAGCAAAAGGCAACAAGTTTATTTAAAATCGAGAATCTATAGTTCGATCAAATACTATTTGACGCAAAAGTATACAACTACTTATTAAAAATATTAATAGACTTATCCTTGAATTTTGAAAAATAAGTTGTGAAGGCCAGAATTTGATAAAATACTTATATACCGATATATGTTTATACATTTAAAATAATTAGGTTAAAATTATTATTTAATTAGAATGGTGTATTTGAATATTAATTAATACGAACTAAACTTTACGAAGTTTGAGATCGTACACTAGATTTATTAAAATTATGTTATGTTTTAAGTAGTAAACTAATAGATGCGTTCTTCCTCAGGTGTTAGACTTCGATTCGGCAACTTGCTTCGACGGCACCCTTCTCTCCGCAATCCTGATCTCGGACCTCTGTCCCGCTCTCTCCACAGGCACTCTCGCTACAATCATCATCTCCTGTCTCTTTCTCTCCGCCTTATTCGCCCTCGGCATGATCCTAGCGGCCTGGAAGTGGCTGCCCGACCGGCTGCAAAGGAAACTCGCCTTTATAGCCAGGCCATTTAACTTCACAATCGCTGACGATAAGGAGTACACTTACGACCTTTTCGTGTCGCACGCTCACGGCGATTGGAAAATTGGGAAGGAAGTAGCGACTATAGCTGAAGATGCAGGGATGAGGGCGTGTGTTCATTGGAGGGATTGGCCCTTAGGCGGGATTATATCAAAGCAGATAGCTTCATCAGTGTGTAGTTCACGTAAAACGGCGATTCTGCTATCGCCAAGGTATCTGGAGTCGCAATGGGCTAGGATGGAGTTAGCAGCGGCTTTGGGAGACCCTCAGAGGGTGTTAATCATCATGGTGGAAGCTTCCACAGCAGTTCCTGAGGAGTTGGCCGTGTTTGTGTCTACACATACGTACCTGGACTGGCGGGACTCTAGGTTCAAGGAGAAACTTCTACAGGCGTTGCAGCCACATAAAAAGGTGAGTTATCCAAATAATTTGTTCAGAGTTGTCTATGTTTTATTTTAGTATTTTATAAATTTAAGTAAAACTTAGATTATTTATTTGTAATCTATACATATAATAAAGCTGAAGAGGATGGAAAGTCTGTACATAAAAGATATTCGAAAAAAAATTTATTGGGGATACTTAAAATTGATAACAGAACACGTTCCAATAGTTTTTAGAATTTTTGTCTGTTTGTCTGTTTATCTGTTTCTCTGTTTATTTGGCTGAGCATCACGCGAAAACGGCAGGACGGATTTTGATGAAACTTTTACTATTATGTAGAGAAAATTATGGATCAGGTTATAGGGTAAAAAAAACAACCCCTAAAAGGGGGGGCGTTGGCAAAAACTTGAAATACGTTTGCACGTGAATTGCATAGGGGTGAATGGTAGTATGATGTGCAAACTACACTGAAACCGAGATTTGAAAAAGTACCAACATAATAATTATAATATTAATCTATCTAATATCTTAACTAATCTAATAATAATATAAATTCTATAATTTTCTAAGATAAATAATGATAATACACACAAACATCCAAAAAACCATAACAATATTACGAAAAATGAAAGGAATAAAACATGTGCATTCCTTCCGTCCTTCTTGCTTCTTGCGCATGCGTAGACTTTTTTTTTTTATTAAATTAAGGCATTGACATCTGGGTCATCAGCCTAAACATGTTTCTCATTTCTTATTATTTCTTTATTTTCTTGTACATTTTCATATTGAACAGTGTTGGATAGGAGATTTTCCTATCTATAATCCACAGTAACACAGTTTTTTTTATTTTTTTTATTTTATTTATAAGTACCACAGACCAAAGAAAAACCACGCGCGCCAGCTGCGCCGCACTTGACAGCTCTGTGGTAAGTACCTATTGTATTTTAGTGTGTAAGGTGCCTCAATTACTTGAATAGACTTATTTTCTTCTTCTAAGTTGGCGAAACGAAGTTCGCGGGCACCAGCTAGTTTTATAATATATCTCTTTTAATATACATTATACTTTACTAAAAATTAAAATGAACACATCTGGTATTGATAATGATTTGTAAGTTTTTATAAACAATTTCACGTTTCTTCACAGATAAAGTCACAACACAAGAAGATTCCCGTCGGCGAGCCCCTAGACGTGGACAAAGTCGATCCGCCGACTTCCGACAACGATATCAAGATAATGATGAACGATATCGTCGCAGAAAACAATTCCGAGAGAAGCAACAACAGTCAGACCGCTCTAGTGGCCTAGAACACACACTATGTACGTAAAACACATAGCTAAAGACTATTTTGACAAAAAGGAAGAAAGATATTTTGACAAATGTCAATATCAAATTTTGACAAGTGTCAAAGTATGACAGCCCGTGTCTTTCATATAACGGCAGTGAAAGACTAAGGAAAAAATATTTTTTTTATGTGCTTTGCAGTTTCTTATAGAGATTTTGGCAGAAGCTTTATACACCATAATTGAATTTAGACCAAGATTGTATTAACTGATTGATAGTTCGAATGTGGGCGTAATTGTTTAATTTACAAAATAAATAATTGTAGATAACGAAATTCATCACATTGATCTTACTCGAATTAAATATAAGAAAGAATCTCAACAAACATAAGTAATGCTCAAAGAATCATGTTCCATGTTGGTGCCATTTATAATAAGATAACTCAGAAACCAAATAGAATAATAACCATTAACACAGAAACCAAATGATGATAATAATCTGAGATGCACTGAGAATTCATAAATGTGTAATTTTTCTACCTTGTTTTTCTGTCTTTTAAAGACATTTTTTTCCAAAAAGTAATACTCAAAATGTGTTATGTGTGCAAACTTACTCAAAACAAACACTCAAATATATGAAATTTACTCTTCTCAAAGTATTATTATTCGTTTACAGTGAGTAAAATCTTAAATAATAAAATAAGTTTACTTTACACTCACACTAATTGTCTGATTTTATTCTTATCTTGTTTGATGCGTGAAATTAAGTCAATGAGTTGTGATATATGATAAGTTAGGGAATGTGTGGTTATAATACAAATTGTGATTGGAATATCAAAAAGTATTGAATATGCGTATTAGTTTAGGTTTACGTTTTGATTTGTTGATATTTAAAATAAGTATTTAGGATATAATCGATTTTTTTAAAATACAGAATTAAAAACTCTAATCGCATTGATTTTTCTAAACACCTTGTATATGAATATTTTTTTATGTTTAAATAATCAAATGAGCTGAGTTTTAATATTGTTATAATAATAATACTCCTGGTCCGTTCCATAGTTATAAGAATAGCTTTAATTCGGTGAAATGGGTCTCAAGACAAACACATAGATATATTTTTTGTATAACTGATATAATTATATATAAATGTTTGAAAGTACGTATTATTTTGAAATTTTATTCAATAATGTTTTTATATTATGAATATAAGAGTTATAAAATTTTACAAAGTATGTTTTATTTCAGTATTTAATGACTAAAACCGCAAGTATATTAAAAAACTTCCTGTATTCAATGGTATGAATGAGCAGGATAATAATAATGATATAATTAATATTGTTATTTGAATACATGGGACAATTAAAATAAATTGATAAGAATACAGTTTTAATTAGTTCTTTGTTTGTCAGTGATAATATGTTTGCTCTAATTACACAATATTATTTTAAAATTAATATTTACGTTGGATTAAGCTTATAGAATAATTTATTAGAATTTTAATTTATAAACATTACCATAAACAGGTTTCAGCAGTTACGGTTAGGTTTATTATTAAGTCTTTTACCCAACTTTTACATAATGTGAAGCAAAATTTTATTCCGTATCATTTTTTCCTCGAATAGGTTTGTAACTATTAGTTAAAATCAATTAAGTATTTTGTTTCTTTCTGCAAATGCGACCATTCGAAGCTTGATTTCTCTTGATCATTTACACCGCTTCTATCCCGAGAAGAAGAGCGGCCAGAAGTAAGTTTTGTTCCTGTTATCCTCGTATTGCATGTACCCTGGCGAGAACGGCCACATGAACTGGATCTTCCTGGCTTCTGCTCGTTGAACTTCTGTCAGCTTCTGGTCGTAGAACCAACGGCGGATGCTTACCACCGAGCCGCTAATGCAGAGGTAGAGAAGGATGTAGCTGAACAGCGCCATCTAGCGGGGAATATTGTAATTGAGTCACAGCTAAACATACCCCTATATTCATAATAACACTTTACCCTATATTAACTAATGTATGCTTTGTCTCTGTTATTTACAATAGCTGTCATTTAAGATAGAATCGAACATGTTCTATGGGGATACAAATATTTGACACGCTCTAATGATGAGAAAAACTCATCGCACATAATCGTGTTTATCTATCAATCCGCACTGAGCTAGTGTAGCTTACAGCTCAACACCTCTATTTTAATGAGAAGACAAATATGTTATAGACTGTGACCTCCTTATTTACAATTACATTTTAAATATATAACAATATATGCTTATGCCAATCTTATATAAAAACTAGCAACCGACTTTTTTTATTTTGGCCGACTTGTTCTCGAAATATTGGTTTTGAACCAAACCTAAAAAAACTTTTTCTAAATCTACTTTCGTTTCATATTTAAGTGAAAAATTACCTTAATGTTGGTGAAAACCGCATTCAAATCCGTTAAGGGGTTTAAGAGGGGTTAGCGGACAAACATACAAACAGACTCGATTAGCGACTTGGATTTATACTATGTAATGATAATTACTAAAGGAGATGAAACATATTGTAACTAAATAATGAACATCAAAATGCATTTGATAAAGGCGATTATTCTCTATTATAACGGCTCAAATAAATAGACAAAAGAGTTTTCTTTAAGGTAAATACAAACCCACGAAAATTTCACGCTCTTCACACACACTAATTAAACGTTTAGAGGTATTTGTTGAACTGGTCATTTTCCAGTACTACAAGGCTTTATATGGTGGAAAACAATACCTACTTAACTGGGTAAGGTACAATTACATGATTTACGACTCAATTAAGTCCTTTATCGTTAAGTTTTTGGGTTAAAGAATATTTTTGCATGTATATAACTCAGCTATGGTATCAAAAGTATCCTAGGAAAAATATCTCCATGATTATTTCAATGAATAGTTTATTTTTCCATATAAAAGTAACTAATCTACAAATAAATCGTTTGCAAATCACACAAAGACACTTAAGTTACTAGTGGTTCCCTTAGACCAGTCAATTTCTCCGGCTTAAGTAACTTTACAAAAAAAGCCAAGTAGGATACTAATCTACTAGAGCTACTAAGCTCTTGATCTAAGACAAGTTGTCATCGGAGTCGTCTGCGCGTCGTCTCTTATCCTTGACGAGCCAGTCCTTAACGTTCTCGTTCTTGATCTTAGTCTGGTAGACCACCCGTCCGTTCTTGGTGACGTACGAGACAACCGGCGTCAGCATGTTCCTCCTCTTCTTCCCCTTGGACTTGTGCCTCGGCTTGGCGCGGTAGTAGTTCTCGTCCGAGCCCGACCCGGACCCGCTGACGGCGCTGTCACTTCCCGACTCGCTGCCGGAGCGAGACCTGTGCTTCTTCTTCACGATTCGCTTCTTCTTGTGTTTCTTGTTCTTCACGATCTTCTTCTTCTTGTTGCTGCTGCCGCTGTCGACCTTGTCTTGTTGTTTGGAGTAGTACGGCATGACGACTACGGGTATTTTGGACGGTTGCATCCCCATTTGCATGCCAGGCATCGGCATTTGCATCTGCATGGGCATAGGCATGGCTCCGGGCATCGGCTGCATCATCGGATGCATGCCCATTGGCATGTACTGACTGATCGTGTCATAGCAGAATTGCAGCAGCAGGATGGATTGGAATAAGATTATCCGGAAATTCATCTGAAAGCAAAAAAGATATTACCTGAAAGAAGATTGAGTATCGTATCGTGGTTACAATATGGAACTGACAATTTTAAAAACTTTATAAATGTTTTTTGGTAGGTACCTTTATAACAATGGTTTAAGTGGTTTACAGTTGACCGTTTGACTTGGACGCCATTCTGTAAGTGAATTACAGTTGGTCATGAAAGCCGTTTTATAGAAAAAAACAATCACAATGGTATTTCACCATTATATAAGGTTTTCAGTAATCTGAAGGAAAGGAGTTGTAAATGTAATCGTAGTAAAATCTTAATTACAAATTTTAATGAGGTAAATAAAAAAATACTTTTTTTTAACGACTTATAATTCTCTTTAGATGTTTGAAATTAGATTAAAAGATACTCAAAAGTATAATATCGCTTCTTGTTAACTTTGTACCTTTGTTTATTTAACTATGCAAATTATTCATGTTGTTATCAAATATATCTCCCTAATCAATGCTTTTATGCTTATCTGTTTTAAAAGCCTTCTTTTGTGACGTTGCAAGTTACAAAGTGTTATAAGTTAAGTCATAAGCGTTACCGAACAATTAACCGCACAGTGTATGGATTGCATAAATGTTATTGTACACAAAGGCTTGCCTGTAGAACTATTACGTGTCAAAATCAACAAAAAGGAAGGGCGTAGTGTAGAACAACGTTATTCGAAGCAACACTTTAACCTGGGAAGTTGGTTCACACTAATGCATAGACTTCAGGGAGCTTCCGAGCTTCCACTACCATAATGATTGGTAAATACCACCACATCGTACTCGTTCTCAACTTTGCTGTATACGGCGTGATCTGCAAGGATCCGGAGCTGCCACCATGTCCAACGAACATCAACTTTTTGCCCCAAAACTTGCCGATGCACTGTCGGATGATGAGTCCACCGAATATGCAGCAGCAGCAGCAGGCGGCGGCGGCGGCCATCGCCCGCATGGGTCCCCCACCCGGCGTTCCGCAGATGCAGGGCTACACCAACCCAGCGGGAAAGATGCCCCCTCCGATGCCCTTCCCCATGCCCGGCCAAATGCCCCCTGGAGCCATGCCCATGCCGATGCCGATGCCCTTACCTGGCCCTAATCCGAACCACAAGCTGCCCGTTATTGTCATGCCATTCTATTCTCCCGATCCCGGGTATAAACCTCCCGAACAAAAAAAGAAAAAGAAGAAGAAGAAGGCGAGAAGGAAGAACGGGTATGACGTGAGTTTAGACACAAGCAGTGGCGCCTCCGAGCACTCAGACTCGGAAGAGGATCACTCGGCCGAGGTCGACTACAGAAAGTCCCTCCAGCACAGCAAGAGATCAGCTCGGAAGAAGGGCAGGAGCAGGAACAACAAAGGGCTTCTCACCCCGATACTGCAGTATGTGACTCGCGACGGGTATGTTATTTACGAGAAAGAGTTAACTAAGAACGAGGCAGATGAATGGGAGGATGCTGGCAGCACCGGTTCACCAAAAAGGATGCGCGTCGAGACATACGCACCTTCGTCGCCCTCTCCGCCTCCACCGCCGCCGCCACCCCCGCCAACGCCTCCACCACCACCGCCGATCAACGCAGTGGTCGAGGCCGACCCCGAACCCGAAATGACTGACAGTAAAGAAGGCGCCTCAGGACCTGAACTAAAGTACGTGCTGCCCAAACAGTTCAACCAGATGACCAAGGTACAAAGAAAGACTCCAGGTAAGGTTAGAAAGACAAGGATTCAGAAAAGGAGGAAAGGGTTTAAGAAGCAAATGGTACAACCTATGAAGGAGCAGCTGACCTCGGAATTCGGAGAAGTGAGAGAACAGTCATAAAATATGTAGAGGGGTAACCTACCTTAATTCACTAGTTTGATATTTTTGTATAAAAACGCAAATTAATACATATATTTTCGTAAACTATTGTATTTTATTAAAAATACGATTACGTTTTATCCTTGAGTTAATTATTAGTTAATGGAGTTTCGTAGCAGCGTAGTAAGGTTGATTTTACCGTAGCAAAGTTATTGTTTTAGCTACAGCTATAAGCTACGTTTATCTAACGACGTGTCTGAACAGTTTAAGCATTTAGTGACAAATTAATAAAATTAATAATATATAGTTAACTAGTGGCCGCCCGCGTCTCCGTTCGCGTGGAAGTCGGTTTCTCGTGGGAATGAGAAGTTTTCCCGCGGTAAAAAGTACCCTATGTGTTAAACTGATGTATAACCTATATTACTGCAAAGTTTCATCCTAATCCATACAGTAGTTTTTAATACGAAGCGAAATATTTATTGCCCATAACTGATTTTAGGAAAAAAAAATGTTTTGAGCTGAATAAAAGAAAACAGCAAAGTACGAAGACTCGTACACCGAGGGCCCCAAATAAATATTCGGGGACACGTAACAGCGTGGTGACAGACAGACGGACGACAGTCTCATTACTAGGGTCCGTTGTACCTTTTGAGGTATCAGATAACCTCATCATACCCTTCTGTTTGAAAGTTACCTTTTTATTACCTAAATCGTTACAATTTTATTACCTGAACCAGAATTTTAAGATAGCAATTTGTTCAGTAATTTCTTTTCACTTTTATTTTGCTACCCCTATGTATGATGTTTTTTTTTTTAAAGTAGCTAGATTTCTTACTATTTTATATTTACATGTGTAAACCTTTTTGTGAAGGCAACAAACAATTGCAAATTTCGTGTCAAGGTAAGAAAGAAAATTTATAAAATTAAATTACAATACTTACAGATAATACAATAAAAAATAAGGTACGAGAATAAGGGGTGTTGGTTTTATTTACCTTTAAACATTTATCATTTATACCCTTTTTATTGATATTACCAAAACTATAACGGTAATTTTTATTTCAGAATGAATTTTTTTTTGATGATACCTAAATCTACTTTGAATCTAAGGTAAACATGTTATGCCTCGGTATCTGTATTTAAATAAAATAACTAATTGTGTCTTTTTCTGCCCTACATAGTGGACACTTTAACTCCAGATGTACATTTGAATATTTAAAGTTGCAAAGGACGGAAAAAATCCGCAAAAAAGTCAAAAAGAAGAAGCAGTAGTCAAAGCGCAAAAATATATTATTAGGTTTATTTTATCAATACCAGTTTGGTAGATCAATACCAGTTTGGTAGATTGCTCAATCGTATCGTTCAATGAATATGTTATCATGGTATCTTCTAGGCTGTTTTTTTTAACTGCATTGGCTTTTCTTTATGAAAATAGTTACTTGGTTACCTACTAATGCTATGGTCCATAAAAATGCAATGATTTTAAGAATACGTTTTTTATTGATGTTGTTGTTACATATAAAATTGCAAAAATATGAAAATTCTGAATATAAGGACGTAGTTCAGATTCTAAAAAAACGTATATGTTATTCCGAAAAAAGAAACGTCAAAGAAAGGTTGGTTACATCATTGCCCTTTGGTGAGTGAAAGATTAGTTGTTTACCAGGACTCATAGTGTCTTCACTTTTCTCATGTTTTAGATCTAAAGTGGCCGACCGCATCAGACCTCTATCTCCTGGTGCATTAGCATCTTCTTCAACTGATAAAGTATCTAGAGCCGAATGCTTTCTTCGTTTCAATCCTGAATCTTCAAAATTATCAAGCAAGTCTAGGGCATCATTACTAGTAATTTTAGTCTTATATTTGACTTGCCCATCGTTTGCAATGTACGAGAGAACAGGACGAAGGGGTTGAACTTTAGGAATGCCCACTTCATGGCTATACATGTTCATTCTTCTGCGTGTTGATTTATATTTATGGTTGTTTCTGTTCATTCTTCTACTTGGAGCATCTTCGAGTTCAGCGTTCATTCTTGCGACTTTCTTCTTACATCTCCGAGAGCAGCCGTCGCTGTCGTCGTCGGTGTCGGTGCCTGAATCATCCTCTTCATCGTCGGTATCACCATCACATTTGTCGTTAGGAGTCAATACTACTTGAGCTATTGGACTCATAGGTAGCTGATTGGTCGGCCTGTTCATGCCACCACCACATATGCATTGCTGATACGGCTGATTAAATTGTGGCTGCTGAATGAATTGTGGCTGCTGAATGAATTGAGGTTGTTGTACGTTACTCTGGAACGGACAGGGTGGACATTGCGGTGGTGGTGGTTTTTGGTATTGAATCTGTGGTTGAAACTGTGGTTGTGGGCAGCACGGCAGGGCGGGCGGCGGCTGCTGCTGGAAGTGGGGACATGGTGGACAATTTGCTTGTATCGGCGGCGGTTGGGGTTGTGGTTGTGGGTGATTTTGGCAACAAGCTTGTTGAGTCATTGGATGCTGCTGCTGCTGGCCACAACGACACAGAAGTCCTTGGAAGCCTTGATTTGGATAATTTTGTTGGTTAATTTGGTTAGGCTGAATTGGAGCTTGAGACATTTGTCGCCGTAATGGTATCGCTGGTCCAAAAGGGCCTCCGTGAGGCAGAGTTATAGATAAGCGGCTCGGAGTCCCGCCCGAACCTAAATTCGTGACTGGTATACTTAATGGAAACGGATATGGCATAGGCATAGGCGGTGGCCCTGGAAAGGGCATTTGCATAGATAGATGCATGGCCATTGCGTGCGCCCCTGACAGGGATGCTTCGAAGTTGAACTCGCGCCGATCCAAGGGTTCGTCTTTGTTGTTTCCATAGTATTGTGTAATTCTTTGTATTCTTACAGATGAGAGTACGATAAAGAAGATAAATAAAATCATCCAAGATCGATTCACCTGAAACAAATAAAGGGAATTATTGATTTCTACTTTTTCATTTTCAAGCACAAATTATTTATTAGGTACTTACAATAAGAAACATGTTGAGTTAAGTAGTAACTCTTTTGTAGAGTAGTAATGCTGTTAGGATGGAATTCAGCTTTTATACTTGTTGGTGTAGTGTTACCTAACAGTTACGTTATTGTAGCGGTTCAAAACATTACCGTAAGAAAGGAGATGTTGTGATAACTTTAACGACCTTGTTTCAGCAAAAGCTACAAGTTATTTGAAATAACCAAGAAGGCAAAGAACTACGTGTAACGTGCGACTTATTTTTGCCAGAAATATAAGTTATTAGGTAGATCGTAATACTTACTTTTTTCTATATTCTCTTTGTAAACGACTTCTAAAAACATGTTAATTTTAGAAGTAGGTTGCTTCTTTATTAAATAAAAAAGATTTAATAAATAGCACAAACACTCATCAGGTTTTTATTTCTTACCTTTTATCGTGTATCACAAGGACCTATATATATAATTAAAAATATCTAAATTATAAGATCATTTGCACGTTCGTATCTTCGTTTTCTACAGAATTTGCATGTTTGTCGAGGGGAGTGTTTGCAAAATGGCGACATGGGCGGTGGGGGAGGGTAAAGAAACTGGTAGAATTGAGGGGGTGGTTGGTGCGCTACCATACGCATTTCCCGCCGCATCGGCATTGGCATTGGTAGTGGCATAGGAGGTGGTGGTGGTGGTGGTGGTGGTGGTGGTGGCGGCGGTGGTGGTGGTGGTGGTGGCGGCGGTGGGGGTGGTGGAGGTGGTGGCGGGGGAAATACCAGTGGCATTGGTAGTGGTAGTGGCATTGGGAGTGGAAGTGGCAGTGGTATTGGTGGCGGTGGTGGTGGTGGCGGTGGTGGTGGCGGCGGTGGTGGGGGCGGTGGTGGTGGCGGTGGTGGAGGTGGAGGAGGTGGACGTGGTGGTGGTGGCGGAGGTGGCGGTGGTGGTCGTGGCGGCGGTGGTGGTGGCGGAGGTGGTGGCATCATGAACGGAGGCGGCGGCAGGCGTGGAGGAAAATGCATTGGAATCGCTGGCCCGAGGAACCCAGCGCCGGGATTAATCGGGATTATTATTGTGGGCGTTGGAAGAGTCGTCGGCGGAGGAGGTGGCGGCGGCGGCGGCGGCGGTTTCGTGCCGAGTGCACTCAGATCCATGATAGGGATGTTCACCAAGAGAGGCGGTGGACCCATCGGCAGCATCGGCATCATATGAGGAGGTGGTCCCGGGAATCCCATTGGCGGATATTGAGCTTTAGGTGTCGGCAAAGCTGAAGCTCCCCACTGCGAAGTCTCACGTCTTAAGATATCTTTTCTATTTGAATTCTTTAAAAAAAAATCTATACCACCGCACAGTATGATGAATATGATTGTTTTGCTTATGCATATGTTTCCAGGCTGAAAAAGTTAATTTAACATTGTTAAACCAAAAAACTTAACTTTTTAATAAAACATTTAAAAATAAGTAGGTACTTACCAATGCCATATTTGAAAAATATATTTTTTCACTCTCCTCCCACAATTTATACTTATTGTAAAAGTTTCCAAACTACACAACAATGTTATAAAGTTTGCAATAAAAATATTTCATAAAATGAAATAGGTTAGGAAATATAATGGGAAAGTGGTTGGGTTTAATATACACATTTTAGCACTTGTTACTAAAATTTTATAATCGTATTTGGAAATCATAACCTTCAATTTGCTGATAATATGCTTACTTACGTTGTGTTGGATAGACTTCAACTATGTGAAGATTTAAATATATTTTCTACAAACAGTACACATAATATTTATTGGTAAATTAATAAATTACAATCACAATAGCATAAAAACAACAAAAACAATTTCTCATGGAAATGATACAACGCTTTATGAGAATAAGAACGTCAATGACAAGTTCGTAATTTCGTTACCTTTCGGAGACTGGAAGACTAGCTCCTTCTTTCCAGGGTTTATAATTTGATGTTGAACTTTGTTTCTCAGCATAATGGGATCGCCAGCCCGCATTAAACGTACTGGGCTACTATTAGGCTGCTCTATAGTTGGCTGATTGTTAGGGAATATTTTTCGGGCATTATACTGGTTATTTTTCAACAGATCTCCATCACTTCTCGTGTTAGCATCCGCGCTGATCGTTCTGTCACCAGTAACCAAATTGTCTCCGAGAAGTTCTAAAGCCTCATCATTAGAAAGTTTTGTTTTGTATTTCACATCTCCATTTTTAGCAACATACTGTAATATCGGTCGTATGGGACCTTCTGTCGGACTTCTTTCAATGCTGTTATCTTCTAAATTCAACAGTTCCTTCTTCGAATATTTTCTCTTGAACATACGTCTATGTTTTCCTCTGAATCTGCGTTCAGCATTCATCCTAGCTAACTTTCTTCGGCATTTAGTAGAACAACCGTCGGATTTAGAATCATCTGATTCGTTTTCATCAGAATCTTCGTCTGAGGACTCACCACTGCTATATTTTTTATCATTTTTATAAGGAGATAAAACAACTTGGGCCACAGGGACCATATTATTTTGGCCAGGGACCATCGGGCCTGGTCTTTGACCCCCTGGTGCGCAAACAACACACTGTTTATTGCACGCTTGGTTCGGGGAGTTGCATGGCATGTTTGGCGGTTGCTGAAAACCGATATTATTTTGGCAACATTGTTGATGTTGTTGTTGAGGAAACTGTTGTTGAGGAAATTGTTGTTGAGGATGCTGCTGGTGTGGGTTGAATGGGCACGGTGGACAGCTTCCTTGATGGACTTGTTGCTGGTTTATATTACAACGACAAGTGCCAGGAACATTCTGTTGGGGGTTGGGATGCGTAGGTGAAGGAGTTGCTGCTGCAGGACGGCTGCCGAAATCTATTACTGGAATTTTGATTGGCACTGGGTAAGGCATTGGTACAGGTACCCCCACTGGTGGCATCGGCATAGGCATCCCCATCGGTGGCATCGCCATCGGCATTGAAAATGACATGGCCATGGCAAGTGCGCCTGATGAAGGCAATTCTAATTTGACATGTCCTTCTATATGTCCTTTAATGGTTCCATGATGATGAGTTACTTTCTGGATTTTAATGGAGGAGAGTGCAATAAAAAATGAAGTCAAGATCATCCATGACCTCTCTATCTGTAAAAAAAGTAATGTGAGTTAGAAATTAGGATTTCAAATATTAAGAATCATTTGTATTTGTACAATCACTTCAAATAATTAATTAATATTAGAACTCAAAAACTTTTAATACGTCAATGACGTAACTAAATAAACGGAACTCACTAGAGTCATGTCGAGAATGCAATGCAATCCTTAGTCCCATTAGGAAGGTTTAACTTTTATACTGTTTAACATTGATTTATAACAGTTACGTTATTGTTGCAATTGCTTACAAAGGCTTTTCCGTAATAACCGCGTAACACAGGTGTTAAACGTTTTGTAAAACTACTATTACGTGTAAAAAAAATACAAAACTACAATATATGAAGGTAGCGTTTTAATTTTTTCGTACACAGTATTAAATGTCTGAATTGTAAGAAAGTTTGAGTCAGCTCATTAAACATTATGCTTACAATACAGGTTAACTATTTTGGTGATGATTGGCGATGCCATTTCATGTTTTTGAGAATAAATTGTAATTTCTGTTTGTTATATTTGTTATTGTAAAAGATTATGCATTTTTTTTACTTTTAGTTAGAAAGCCTAATCTTACTGTTGACCAAAAAATTGTTTTCCGTTTCAACTTCGGCATTACTTCATTCGTGGGCTCGTCGTGCCTTTCCCTAAAAGCATTTATTAAAGTCTAAGGTTTAACTGTCGGTATAAGGCTTTTAACTTCTTGATATTATTTATAAACAATCTATTATGTTTTTCAACATACATTGTAACGGAGTTAATTGTGTACGTTTTTTTTTGAAACAATACCACTCCATATTATATAAGTCTAATCAAATAAGTATAAAGTAGTAAGTAGTACTGTTAGAATTGTGAGGATTACTCTGGAAGCTCGAGATGATTGTAGTAAGTTTTTATAACAAGGGATACTTTCTTATAAATATTTTTTCTGTTAACCTTTCAAAAAAACTAATATTGCAGGTTCTGCGCAGCTGGATAAATACATCGATCTTCTTCATTATTCTTTCGTTTCGAATCCAAAAGAATGGGAAACACTTATCATTTAATTTTGATGGAGTACAATTAGGTGCTAATGCCATGCCATTGATGCCAGCAATGCCACTGCCAGTGCCTATGCCTATGCCGATGCCCATGTTTGCGAATCCAGTGCCTGCTCCTGAGCTGATGCCGGTTCCAATACTTGAGATCGGACGTGGTGGAGCGCAGGGCGATAGTAGCAAAGGTGTGGGTATCGCTATTCCTTTGCCCATACCTCCAATACCTCTTCCCATGCCGTTTGGTCCTATGCCAGGGTCTCAGCATCAACAGACGTATAATCAACCTCAAGTCAATCAGCAACAACCAGTCCATTACCAACAACCAGTCAATCAGCAACAACCAAATCAATACCAACAACCAATGAATCAGCAACAACCAATTCAATACCAACAACCAATGAATCAGCAACAACCAAATCATTACCAACAACCAATCAATCAGCCACAACAGCAGAACTGTCAGAACTGTCCGATGCAGCAACAACAACAACAGTATCCTCAGCAGCAGCATTATCCACAGCAACAGCATTATCCACAGCAACAGCAGTATCCACAGCAACAGCAGTATCAACAACAACAGCAGCCGTATCAGCCTCCTCAAAATACGTACGGACAACCTCCTATTCCGCAGATTGTATTGAGTAGCAGAAAAGGTTGTTCGCAAAAAAGCGGCGAGTCTGACGAGGACTCTGGTAGCGAAAATAGCGATAGCAGAGGTCGAAGAATGGCAAAACGGAAAAGAGACAAGGTTAGCCGCAGAAGAAATAGGCGTAGATACAGAAAATCGAGAAGATCTAATAAAGTTTACAATAAATTTATAAGAATAAAACGAGGTCTGAAAGCTGGCGATCAAAAAAAGGCAGCTGTTGTTGAAGAATTCAGAGATTCGAACGAATATTCATATATAAACGATGACAATATTTCTTGTGTATGTGATCAAATAATAACGAAAAATATAATTAAATCAGTTCCTAAATCAGAACAAAGTGATAGTAAGTCGTCAATTTTCAAGGTTTTCAAACCCCCGGACTCTTTACTATATTCCCGAAGGAGACAAATAGAGCCTAGTGACGATGAACTAACAAACTTGTCATTGCAACTGTCTTTATTTCACAATAGATAATAACTTAACATTGTCTAAATATTTGTACCTTTTTAACGAATAAAACGATATTATTGCTACGGTTTTATTTAATTTCTAAGATTATAACAAATTAAATCAAATTAAATGTTCTTATACACAAAGCTTAACCAAATATCCATATAATATTGGAGATGTTTCTTAAAGTTAATCGCAAATAAAGGTAAACAAATGAAACATAACTGAAATCAATGTAGGCAATAAAACTTATCTAGAAACCTTGGTTTCTTTTATTTTATGTTGGTTTTAAACGTCACAATAGTCAAGCCGTTGTGTAAGAGGAGTATTGTATAAAATTAGTGCAGGCAGCCAGCCATGCGACTGTGGCAGGCTTTCTATAATATCGTGTGCAATTATCGACATGATTTATGTAAGTTGAAGCTTAGTATTAGCTTTTAAAGGCAGCAACTTCATCGTAAATATCTTAATATAACGTTATGCACATAAACTTGTCTTATATGATGTTCAGAAAATAGCATTAACGAAAAGCATTTATTTTTCTTTGATGGCTTCCAACGATCACGCTTTGAATTAGTACAAAAACTGTAGTAATTTTAATATAGACTAAAAGATCTAAATATTGAACTTTTTTATCTGGGTTTAGAATAATAGGGAGGGAGTCAAATTAATTAACTAAATAGGAATATTTTGTGTTATTAAAATACAGCTTCTTATGTAAACACAGAACATTAAAACGTATTTAAATATTGTTTTTAACGTGCAAATTAATATGTTTTTACTTCAATTTTTTTTGTTGTTTCTTATTAACTTCTCGCTAACTGACAACACATATTTAATTAGGCATACCAGTCTTGATCCTGTGCCACTAACTCATTCTGCTTCTTTTTCCTCCAATTTTGAATGCCATAATATTGCCTATTAGACGCCATATTATGTATTCAATGAATACCATTTTTATGCCATTTTGTGGTTTAAATTTTTTTCTATTTTTATTTTCAGAGTAAGGGGCAGCCATGGATTACTTTCCTGGTAGCATTAGTCGCATTGCCACTGGCAAAAGTTCAGTTTATGTTTCCACCGGACATGATGCCACCAATGATGCCTCCCATGATGCCTCCGCCGCACATGATGCCGTTTCCGTTGTACCCTCCACCGCCATTTCCGGGGCTGCTACTGGTCTCTCTTACAGATAAAGGCGGTAACGGTAAAGGCAATGGAGGTAATGGAAATGCAGCAGCACAGACCACAACAACCACAACCACAACAACTACTACTACTACCACCACCGAGACGAGCATTCTTATTGCTATCCCAGTCCCTATGCCATATCCACCGTTACAAATGGCGGTACCGGCACCAGGGCCACCAGAATCTTGTCAAAAGAAGCCGCGTCCGCCTAACTGCCCTCCCTGCCCTCCGTGCATATGTGAACCATCTTGCACACCATCGTTCTTTGCATTTTGTTCTCCGTGTCACCTTAAGTGCAGATGCAAAAACGGCAAAGAGCCACCGGTGCCCCCACCGCTACAACCTCCCATGATGTATCCCGGCCCTGCCTTTGCGCTACCACCACCTCTACCACCACCTTTATACATACCTATCCCTCTTCCTTCAAACAATATTCATGTCGTTGTAAAAAGCGCAGAAGAAAAGGAAAAGCACAGGCCAAAAGATGTAACAGACAGTGACGACCCGTCCGACACTGACCGTGATACAGAATCTGATTCTGATAAAAAGAAGAAGAAAAAAAAGGGGATTGTGAAAAAAAAGAAAAAGAAGAATTCTGATGAAAAAGACGATGAAAATCGCCGAAAAGGTGATGATACATCTATAGGAAACCTTCATCCGGTTTTAAGTTATATTTCTCAAAAAGGGAATGTAAAATATAGGAGAAAAATAAAAAACCGAGACGCGGTTAAGTTGTTGGGTAAGAGTATGGTTCGAATGCGAGGTTTGGAACCTAACAGGTTAAGTGTCATGGCTGATCCTGATGTAGGAATAAAAATAAGTTCAAGGAGAAAATCTGCTAACAATAGGCGAAGAAATAATAGAGAAATTCGCCGTGGTATAATCATGGAGGAGGAAAACAAAGTTGTATTGAGAAATAACGGTGATTATAGAAGAAGAAATAACGAGCAAGACTGCACAACCGTTTTATCCCACAAAGTGAGTCATCAATTCATACAAGGACAACAAAAAGACTTAGTATTTAAACCGCCTGAAGGCAAGGTTATTTCCAACATGTCATTGTCCTTTCAGTTTGCTTAGTTCATGAAGCCAAAAAAATTACAGTGTCAATTTGACGCCAATGGAGAATAGGAAATGAAAATGTAGAATGTACCTTGTGTTTTTGTTACATCGTACTTATGATGGGAAAACTTCAAGCAGAGAGAGGAAGTAAAACTTTCATGTTATATTTTTGTTCTGTTCTTTGAATGTGTTCTCCATTGTGACAATTAATCATAGCGCGTAGTTTTGTGATGGTAATTTCTTAGTTTTTATTTTGTAAAAAGAAAATAAATTATATTTTTTATGTACAGCTTCGTTTTATTTATATTTCACAGTTGCATGTTAATTAGGTTAGAGTTTAGGTTGGGGAAAAAGTCTTTTCGCATTATAGTATGTATGAGCTTTTAATAAAATCTCTTTGGCTAATACTATTTGTATGTAGCTGGTTTTGGTATCACTTAAAAGAAAATAATTCCAAATTCAAATTAGGAAAATGTGTGTTTTCATTTGTTTTTCGTACTGTCAAGATGAGTGAATCTAATGAAGAAATTCGATACATTTTAAAATTTTACTACAAAAAAGGAAAAAATGCAACGCAAGCCGCGAAAAAAATTTGCAATGTTTATGGACCTAGTGCAGTGTCTGTGAGAGTAGCACAAATTTGGTTTAAGCGTTTTCAATCCGGAAATTTTGATGTCAAAGATGCACGTCGCTCTGGTCGCCCTATTACGGATAAAATTGATGCCATTTTTGAAAAACTGGAGCAAGATCGGTATTTCAGTAGTTCCGACGTAGCTGAAGAATTGGAGATTGACCACAAAACAGTTTTGAAGCATTTGAAAAAAACTGGGTACACAAAAAAGCTCGATATTTGAGTACCCCACGAGCTCACTGAAAGAAACCTAATAAATCGTGTACTCATTTGTGATTCTTTATTACGACGTAATGAAACCGATCCATTTTTGAAGAAGCTGATAACTGGAGATGAAAAGTGGATCACGTGCGATAAGAACGTGCGAAAAAGGTCGTGGTCAAAGGTCGGTCAGGCTTCACAGACTGTGGCCAAACCCGGGCTAACTCGCAACAAGGTGATGCTGTGTGGGTGGGTTTGGAAGGGCATTATTCATTATGAGCTGTTACCACCAGGCAGAACCATCGATTCTAAACTCTACTGCGAACAACTGATGAGATCAAAGCAAGAAGTTGAGAGAAAGCAGCCGGAATTAATCAACAGAAGGCGTGTGGTTTTTCATCATGATAACGCTAGACCCCACACATCTCTAGCTACTCAGCAAAAATTAAGAGAGTTTGGCTGGGAGGTGTTAATGCATCCGCCGTATAGACCTTTCTGCTTTGATGCTGGCCAGAAGTTATGGCATTAAATTCTTCATTTACTTTTGTCCACGCCTCTTGCTTTTGCAGCAGATTGGAGCCATCAGTTTTCTTATTTTCAATAATACTTTTATATGTGGATAATATCACAACCAAGCAAATTTTCATTACATGTGAAATTTGGACCTCGTACTCTGGTTTTCTTCTCCATTTTACGAAGATTAACACAGCCTAGCGGTAGCACAAAACTAAAATAATTATAGATGTAGGCATTTTTTTGACCTTATGTAAACAATAACATAATTGACATACTCAAATACGGCCAAAACACTGTGTCACGTTCATATTTGATAAATGAACAAGACTTATTAAAGCTTCTCATGTTTGAAAGAGATGTTAATACATTATTCATATATCATTATTTTTTATAATTTGGTCGGATATTATCAGAGCGAATGACTTTTTGTTTGACATGGTTAGTAAACCCTCGATTAGTTTCAGTTTGTGCAGGACAAGCTTCGAGTTAAAAACGTATTCTATTAACCTTGAGTTAACAAACCCAGAGTTATTTAATTAACTCGATATTTACGTGCAAGTGGCCCTTAGAGTTATATATTAACAGGTATTCTAATATGTCTAAAGTTAACGAAATTCAAATGTATCATGCGTGGAGTTAACGCCGAAATTCGGCAGGCATAAAAAAGTTACGGTTGTACGAGTACGTTCCTAAAAAATTTACAGTAAAAAAAATTGTTAGTATTATTATCTAAGATTTATGTAATTACGAATTCATAGTTACTTATTAACCTTCATAAAATTCGGTGCATTTAAGACGTGGTGTTGCAACAATGGCACCATTCAAGAACGTGTACAATAACATGAGCTTGTGCATGTAATCAGGCTTTGTCCCGTGGTGGGCGCTCCATTAGCGCGCTTGCACAGCCTAATTTACAGTCATGTTCGCCAAATTACTACTTTTTATTTATCTCATAAACATAACAACTACAAGCCCAGTGAAGATCAAAGAATATAAAGTTTATGGTGATGAGGGTGCCTCGCTCGGAAAATTCATCAGTGATTACATAAACAAAAAAGTACCTCAAACTTGGATGGATGATGAAACCGACTTTGATATATTTAACATCGTTGGCAAATACGAAAATTTCGAAGATCTAGATGGGGGCAGATACGATTCGTCGGTGCCTAACGACTCAGAAAGTCAGGATGGTGAATACGTTGCAATAGGACATGAAGTCGAAAGACCTACGTGGATGCATGGAGCAAAAAAACCAACCGAAAACACTCCACGAGCTATATGGGCTGATTCATTGCTTGAACCACTACTCAATTACAGTCGGCTTTTGAAAAAGCTTAAAGATAGTGGGCAGCTCAAGCAAAACATGGACAATATCGAAAAAAAACAAGAACAATTAGCATTATCAATGTCATTCCAACCAAGTGAAGTAGAGAAAATGGAACGGGAAGAGGTTTCTTTTTCTGATCTGTATCAGCCCAAAGACAGGAGAAGAAAAAGATTTGCACCCATGCAACTGTATAATGAAAGCGTAAATTTACCTAATTCAATTCAGATGCCGTTTGCGACAGGCATGTCTCAGATGTCTATGCCGATGTCGGACCAGTACCACATGTCGATGCAAATGATGGTCCCAATGCCAATGCCGGTCCCAGTGCCAATCCCGGTGCCAGTCCCTCCTTACATTGTCCCGGGAAGGTCCTACTTCGAACCGGTCATCCATGACCATCCGCATCCAAGCAAAATTAAACAAATCATAGAGCAAGATAAAAGAAAATACGCCCTTTCAGGATCACGAGAATCAAAAGAAAACAATAATAATGATAGCATTGACGAATGTGATGATTAATTACATATCTACCTTTGACGTATGCTAAAGTCTTGTTTTCAAAGTGTAATATCAGCAGTCAAATAGTGATCAATTCGTTATTGCATACATAAGGCGTAAGCCAAAAATATTGTATTTTATTAATAGTTAGTGCTTAATTGTCGTGTCAGAATAGCCTCCCGTTGCATATTGCACGCAGATTTTCTTGTTGCTTTAATGGGCGGTAACACGTTACATAGTAATTATTAAAATAATTAGTAATATGGTAAGACTTTTTATATGTACCTAGTAGTGCTAGAAGAAATAAACAAAAGCATCCTTAATTTTTATTTTATTTATTTACATAACTATAAATAATCCATTTATCTCGTATGTTCATCCCTAATACACCATACTCGCACAAGCAACATTCACTCAGGTTACCATTACCAAGCACATTCTTAAAAATAAATAAATCATAGGTTGTTCACTGTTGTTCCTTACTATCTACAAGTCTTGATACTAGCATGACACATAACAGGGATTTAGAAAAGGCTTATAAAATATCTTCACCATATTCATCACCGACACAATTTTCACTATCACTGGAGACTAGTTCCTCGTCAGTCACTACAATAGTCAGTTCATCATCAGCCGAGAAGGCTGGTTCCCCCTCAGGGTCGTCGCGGCCTAGTCACGTATCGTCATACCCCACGAGTGGAACTCCACTCGCGTTCTTAATATCTGTAGGTACTTGGAATGCGATGCCTTTGCCGTCAGTGCAGAACCAGTTCCAATATAGAAGTCTCATGGAGCACGAGAGGAGGAGCAAGGCTATTAGTGAAGTCACGATCTGAATGGCCAGGAGCACTTTCGGTCCGGTGTTATACATCAACTTCATATGAGCTTTTTGTTCTTCTTTTAAACCTGGTGTCTCCTGCGGATAAAACATAATGAAATTAAAAATTAATATTCAACTTATTTTATTTCAAACTAAGAAGTACTTACAATAATAAAATAAGCAATAGGAACAACCATATTGGAGAAAGATTTGGTTTCCCGATTGAAATCAACGTCTCGAAGAACTATATTTAGTTGCAAAGCAAATTTTGTGTGTACCACTGCTCCAGTTATCTGTAAAAATAAAAATTAACCGTAGTAGTTGCTGAGTGGAAGCCAAATAAAATTTGAGGTAGGTAATATTTATGTAAGATTAGGCATTATTCAGTTTTGCAAAGCAGGACGTATATTCGTCATTCAAAAATAGAAGTTCGTCAAGAAGAAAGAACACGCGTATGCAATTTGTATAAAATATGATAAAGGAATCACTACTTACCGGGTCAAGTATGAATATACTATCGTCTTTAGCTGGATCCGGCTTAATGCCCTCAACTCGAGAATATAGTTCAGGATCAGCACCGTAAAAGTGGGCATTTGATAGAGTGAATGGTAGTCCTGTAAACAACATAGTTATTAAAGAGGTTTCTGAGTAATGTTAGTAGGAAATATTGTAATCTTTACTATCTATTTTAAATATTGTAATCGGTACTAACCATAAAAGCAAGGAGATATATCAGAATATCCATCGTTACACACGCCATGTTGACACAGACAGTCGTTATCCTGGTTCTTAGAGAAAGTTTTGTTGTTAAGTTTGTAAGTAAAGGCTTCTCCTCCGTAATACATGGTCTTCTTGCCTACGTAGTCCAGGTTCAGGATTCTGCAGAGGACGGTCCTGTAGACGCGCAGGGGCCGGTCAGGAGTCAGCTCTGGTGGAAACGCAATGCCTTCGTAGGCGTTTTCGAACGAGTTGCATTTTGACCTGTAGAACAAAAATATTTATAGTTAAAGAAACTTTATAGCAGTAAAGAATTAAATTTAATTATAATTAGATTTGATTTAAAAATAACTTTTAAGTTTTTTTCTGTTTACAATGCAACGAGAGTATAGTAGGGTATTTGAATGAAGAAAATTTTATTTTATTTTAGTTAATTTTGTTTAATAATCGACAAATCTTTTATATAAGGTATTTGGAGGTAAAATAGCCAAAAGAAAATGGTGGATAGGTGAGGTTATTAAATATCGCATAGTTGATTGCTAATAGCCTCACCTACCCACCATTTTCTTTGGGCTACTCACCCTCCCAACACTCTGTATAATACACACATCAACATCGTCTAGGGATATTTTGAATTTACTTAGTTTACTCAAAATTTATTAAAAATAACATACAACATGTATATATTTTTATGAAGCTCATTTATCTGGCTACATTAACAAAATAAAATAAATCATTTTTTTTACGTAAAAGTGTTTTTTTTTAATAAAGAAAAAGTGAAAAAAATGTAAAAGTAACAATGAATGTGTTTCTCAAGGAAAAGTGAAAAATAATCAGAAATTATTCAGATTTGAACGGTATTGTGAAAAATCAGTAGTCAGTAAAACCATCCACGACGTTAAAAACGGTCCTGCAACGTTTTTTATGCTTTGCATTAAGTTATCCAAGTCAGGCTGCGGTATATTGTCCCAGGTCCGGCTAAGTGGCAAAAAAAGATGTTCTTTCGTCGCAACGTTTGTAGCGAAGTGCCTTAAAGCTCTTTTTTAGAGCATATCCTACGCGTATTTAATGGGGTTTAGGTCAGGCGACTGAGTGGGCCAGCCTAGGACCGATACGTCGTGCTCCTGCAACCAGCTCGTCACCACTCTCGCTGTGTGTGGACGGGCTTTGTCGTTCATCAGCGTGAATTCTTGGCCCATTTGCAGTTTGTCGGGGTAGATTATTGGTTTTAGCACCTCGTTACAATATTTTTCAGCTGACATGGTGTTTCTGATCCAAACGGGGTCTGTTCTTCCACCAACACGAATTTTCGCCCAAACCTTAATTGTCCCGCCGTGGCATGGAAGGACTTCCTGTGGGTGTCGCAGACGGCACTCACCACCAGGAACTCGCTAAACACGTACTCTACGTGTATCAGGATGGAAACCGAACCGTGAGCCATCGGTAAACAGCAATATGAACCACTGGTTATCTTCCCAGAGCAAATGTTCACGAACCCACTCTAGCCGTCGTCCACGATTTTCTCGGCGTAGTGCTGGAGTACGAAGCGGTCTGGGAGCATGAAGATTAGCTTCATGCAGCCTTCTCCTCACAGTTTCATCACTCACAAGCAACTGGTGCTCTGACTGGAGCCTCTGAACCAACTGCATGGCCGTAAAATTTGGTTGCCGTCTCGCGGCAACTTACAAATTTCGGTCTTGTCGTTGAGTGATTAAGTGTTTCCCGCCTGGGTGTCTTTCAGCCATCTCACGGAGAGCACGATAACATGACCATAAGCTTCATATCACGTTTTGTCTTGTTACCATCTCCTCAGCAATATTCCGTTGAGTAGCCCCAGTTTGGAGCATGCCTACTGCCCGTAACATTTCTTTCCTCGTTCAATAGCCCCGCTGCATAATGCACACAATAAAATTAATTGATAATTTACCGATAACTTGCTATAAAACTTAAATTTGGCACAAAAAAATGACAAAAGTTACTGTAGGTAAATGAAACCTTCAGACTTTGCTACCATTATGCAGCATGAATCTTTTGTTTTTAATTTTTTTTTTCAAATTCAAATTTAGAATCGTTCAACAAGGTTTACAAAATAAACTTTCTTCAAAAAAAATTAAAATTAATCAGTATTTTTTGAGTTTAAGAACTTTATACAAAATATCCCTAGACGATGTTGATGTGTGTATAACAATAGCTTTATTCCTTAAAAAATACAAGTCAGTTCAAAATAAAACTCTTTAATAAACATTTAGATTCGTTATAGACTTTTAACCTTAAGTTTGTTTTTCTAATACAAACGGCGTACAAATTTTGCAATTATTTAAAGTGGAGTACCTTGTTTCAGGTTCATCGTAATTCCACATGGTGAGACCATGGTGACCATCGTAGGATTTGATCTCGAATTTGTCAGCATTCGTGTTCCCAACTTCCACACGGTACCTCAGCTTTTTGTCATACATCTGTAATGAATATGGAGGTCGGAATGTGAAGCGTGAATTATTAAAACCACTTATTAGTTGACATGATAGTGACGTAAATATCTTGGTAGAAACCTTGATAGAACTTGTATACATTTTGTATATGTCACCGGAATATAAGAAAATCCGTATCTTGTGATCTTCCGGTGATAGATACACAAAATATAGTTAATGTTTAATTAGTTAGGAGATATTTTGTGCTGTTAAACAGTATTCTTTTAGTTAATAAGCTCTTAGTGTATTTTTCAAGTTTATCAACAAAAAAATACGAAGCTAATGAGTAGGGAATAAGATTTTCTTGTAGAATAAAAAAATGTGTCATGCGAATTTTAATAACTAAGCTTTCAATATCTAGAAAGTAGATTTAGAAAGTGAATCGTAAAAATGAAATAGCCATCATTGATGTAACTGGGCTACCGAGCAATTGCTCTGATTGATAGTTTATTAATAATCTGTTGAACCCGAATACGCATTCCATACTTCAATCGACGTTATAAGCAGACAATTCATTAAAAATCTAATTTAAGACATTTTTTGATGTAGACCGTGAATATTTAGTGGCTCTTGACCACAAAGGTACGAGTCCAACATGTAGAATACGCATTTGTGATTGTTTTTCATATTGTAGGTATGTAATTTAAAAATTAAACGTCAAGAAGAACTTGATGAACTAATAAAAAGTTAAAGAAAGAGGTTACGCACCCTATCAAGAAAGCCCATGGTGTCAAAAGAGATCCAGCCCGGCATGAAGGTGTTGCCAAATTTGACGATCGGCTCGTCATAGCCCCACATGTACCCTTGAGCGTCCATCTCCACGAATGAGTGTGATCCACTTCGCTGCAGCAGCATGTGGTAGCCAAGCCGGGTCCACGAGGGGTAGTCGCTCACCAGGTGTGTTAGACTCTGGGAAATAACACTTGATTAGGACTGTTGTTTTAAAGTTACGTATTAGAAGTTAATGTATTTTAAGGACAAAATACATAATTTTATTTTATGGTCCTTAATCTATCTATGCATCATGCATAATATCTATGCATCTAATGAAATAGAGAGATAAGATTAGTTTGGAGTTAAGACGGTGTGAATTCAAGGTAGATTTTTATTATCGTACAATAGTATTGATGAATTTTAAGAAAATCAAATTTTTCGAATACTGCAGAAAGAAAATTCTATATCTGTGGCAATAGAATTTTTAATCCTGGCGTAATATTATCTAATATTTTAACTTTTTTCTTTTTTATTGTCGAACTGTCAAGTACTAACCAGCAAAGCAATATTAGGCATGACGATGTGCACATTCTCGGGATGCGCTACCGATGCTTCCGGCATGAACTCTGTCCACACGTGGGGCGTGTACCGCATGACGCCGTCGTTCGGGTCTATCTCCATATCTTCATTTAAGCGCATCTCTCTTAAAAATAATAAGTGCTATATTAAAATAATTATAATAAAAGTGCGTGGTAGCCTAGTGGCAACAGGAACGGTCTACTATACCGAAGGTTCCGGGTTCGATCCCCACTTGAGGAAGGGTGTACCACCATTTTGCTCTTTTTTAAATTATGTACATGTTTATCACGCACTAACAGTGAGGGAAAAACATCGTGAGGAAACCCACATGATTGGATGATAATCCATCATGTGATCCACCAACCCGCACCGAGCCAGTGTGGTGGATTATGGCTCAATCCCTCTCGCTATCCGAGAAGGAGGCCTGTGCTCAACTATGGGACATTAATAGGCTATTTATAATAATAATTATTATAATAACAGTATATTTACATCCCACTAGTATAACACACTTTAGGTATTTTATTCTTAGGTTAAATGGTATATTGGCGTTGAATTTAAGTGATCACAGTTTAATTGAGATGTGGTCTTCTTTTCATATAATAACGACCCACGACCTTTGTAATTAAGCGGTATGTAAATCGAGTGTGGACAATTTGGTTCATGGTCGTTTCAAAATAAATTCAGGAGACACTGGGTTCTCCCCTAGTCAATCATAAAGTGCCTAAAATTCAAGCTTGTTCAAAATGTTTCTTCCAACAATTGTTGTGGTTGTCTAGATATTATTATTAGTAGGTATGTAAGTATTTGTAATAAACATTTTTTCAAAATTAGAGTAGTATAGTCTTAAGTTATCAGTATTCTAGTGTAGTACAAACAGTCTATGGATGGTATGGTTAAATATAAAGCCAACATCCATTTAAATAGTTTATTCACTTGAGAGAGGATATTTTACATAGCAAAAGTAAAGTAAGTATTAGCCGTTATAATTCCAGGTAGTAGGTGAGTGAGATTTGAATTTCTTCTGTATAAGTGACAGATGACATATTGACATAATTATCAATCATCAATATACTGATGGTCGCTACAAGTCAAACAGTTTTTGGCCACATCGCCTGCACCTAAGTCTTTCACAAGCTATTGCTATCATCACCGATAGAGTGGTAGAGTCTAGCTGTAGGCTCTGTCTGCAGCGATTAGTGGCCTGCCTCGACCGGTGAAATACCACCGTCGCACAGAAAACCGACGTGAAGTAGGGACGATGTTCCTGCGTTTCGTTCGGTGAGTGCGGTATCCGGTGCCTAATTTTCTCAAAGGTCAGCAACACACCCCCAACACCCACAGTGTGACTACCCGTCATGGGCGGCGGTGATCACTCACCATCAAGTGACCCACATGCTCGTTTGCTTTGCTATATTATATATTTAAAAAAAAAACTATTCTAGTGTAGTACAAACAGTCAAACAGTTTCTGGCCACATCACCTGCGAAATCTTTCACAGCCTATTGCTATCATCACTTACTTGTAAGTGAAAGGGCCGACCTCCTCGACCTTCAGCTTGGCGTCTTCCCCGGAGAGGAACCGGTCTTTGTTTGTGACGTTGTACAGGTACGTGGACAGGTGGATGATGTCCAACTCCTGGAGGAGCAGGTGGTGCAGCTCCGAGCCGTTCGTTATCCTGGTCATCTTGAAGGAAAAAGAAGAAGAAAAATCGGTTAAGTTGAGATAAAGGTTTATATTAACAGTAAGCTTGATAGGGAACGATTTTTTAATTATGTTGAAGACATATAAATATATTGACTTTTTTATGACGAATTATAGTTATAGTTTACTAGAACTATGAATATACTTACATATTTAGCAATCATAACAACGGGATCTATGACCGATAGTATTATTGGGACCAAGAACAACGTCAGTGATGCACATAGTAGCTTCAAGATTTTACCTGAAAAAGATAGATTTTTAAGTATCGAGAATTATGTATTCTCGGTTAATTATTCTCGGTTAACTATTTTACGGTAATATTGTGATTGACACTATGTGTCGTAGTGCGTGACAGGTTTTTATAGAAACTTATAGGGGAAGGGGGGGCATAACGAGGACGTTAAGGGAAATGAACAATAAAAGAATGAACAACATATATTTATTAATTAAAACTTATCACAACCCTTTGGTTACTTATTACATTATCATATGGCATAGAATTTGACGAAATAACGAATCAACAAAAGTTTTTAATTTTTAAATTTCGAAACCCTGTCGAAAACCCCATCGTGCCCCAGGGTAGGGGCAGTATGGGGTACCCGAATAGGGGCAGTACGGGGTATACGATATTTTGTCTGACAGAATGAGTAGATGTGGATTTCTTCAATATTTTCGTCATCAACACCTGCACAGGCTGTGTGGGCCCAATGTCCACATGGGTGACAGGCCACCCAACCTTCCGAAGACTTCAAATAAGTGTAATTCAAGTTCGCGCAATAAATGCATAATGCGTCGTCGTCTACATTTTCAACGTCAGAGCGAGGTTTCTTAGTTTTTTGTTTCCGGTTTTTCTTCAACCACTCGTCATTTGTATTTGTACACTTCTTCGTCCGTTTCAGTTGTTGCCGTTCTTCTAACTCGTTTTTATTTTGATTATTATAGTATATACATACCCCATCGTGCCCCACAATATTGTCCCCATTATGCCCCCATGTCTAACATTGTTGAAAATAACCTACAAATAAAACAGAACAATAGTTAGAGTGATTTTGATCAAAACATTATTATTCATAATATCGCTAGATAAACACCACCAAAAATGAAAGCAATATCACAAACACTTACCTTTTTACATGCATTTTCTTATCACACAAAATTTGATCAGAAGACGTCGAAAAAAGTTTTTTGTTTTAAAAATCAAACGCGTGTAGCCTTCTCGCTGGACACTTAGGGACTGAAGACTGATTCAAAATGGCCACTTATTAGCGAAAACAAATGACCGCTAGTGAGTGTAGTTACTCGTATACGTGGGGGGCCCCGTTGTGCCTCGCGTCCCCGTTATGCCCCCCCTTCCCCATACTATTTCAACTCCCAATAAAATGTTAGAACACTTTGGTATTTTAAGTTTTTAAGTATAACAAGGTAAACTAAGGGTGGACACTGCAAGTAATCTAACTATATAATTGAAAAATATGAATACTAACCCTGAAAGCGCTTTACAAGCACTGTGGTAAAGTAAACACAAAGAATTTCACTCAATGACCTCTTAAAATTTAAGATTATGATTATTGCATATGTGCTGTGTAAATGTGTTGCATATTTAAGTAGGAACTACAGAGAGACATTATTAGGATCAACGTAAGAACAATTTTTTTTTAAACAACTGAATCTAATTAGCAAAACTGTTATTTTCTACAAATACATTGAAAATAATTAACACTAAAAGCTTTAAAAGTATTAAACTGGGATATTGAGTGAGAGATATGAAAGTATTGAGCTAATAGATTTATGGTTGTTAAAAAACATTGACTATTGTCATCACGTTGGTTTGACGCAAGTTTCGTTAAAACGTTAACCTAAAGGTCAAAAAAATTATATTGTTTATTTTGTTGATGTGCGTAGGTGGTTTTTTTTCATTTCACATAAGCATGTTTTTAATTTCTATTGAAATGCAAAAAAAACCTTTTTGTTGTCAGAAACATATGTTTCTAAAAGGATGTTAAGTTATGTTATTTATATTAAGTGGAAGGATATAAACGGCAAGCAACGTCCTTAAATTATGCAAAAAATCTAGAAAATGCACGAAAGAACGGTTGTAAAATTTGCAGCAAATGATTACATTTGAGTTTAGTTCCACAATACTTCGAGCTCAAGAATTTGGATGAAACTTGGTAGCCATAAAGATAGACGATATCCTAGAATAACACACGAAGTACTGTTTACCGCGGGAAAGCACCCCTCTTTTTGCGGGAAATATAATCTCGTCAATTAATTACTAATAACAATCACCTGCAAATACTTTTGTTAAAGAAAAAGAAACCGGCTCAAAAACTAAATGATGAAAGAAATGCTTAATTGAATTTAAAAGTATGTTTTTTAAAACACTTTTGGATACCTACTACCTCTATATGTAGGTATTGAAAAATATATCCTTTTAGGTTTTTTGAATAGTAACTAACTGAATGCCAAGTGGATGTCAATTTAATGCAATATTTGATTTTAACTCTCAGCTTCTGGATTTTTTGTCTTGTTTATAAGTGTCTTGATGATCTTACCTAGTAGGTATAACCAAAAAACCTGTTTGCATTTTAATGTGAAAAAAAACTGTCTTACATATTTTTTTGATCTTTATACTTTAGAAATATATTTTTTTGTTTACTGATTTGTTTAAAATGTTTAAATATACCCAAATATTTGTGTAAGATTTGGCATAGTTAGTCAACTTAAAAAAAATAGGTTTCAAGAGTATGTGTATGTTCTCATAAATGACGAATAAGTCATGTGCTCTGTTAGATGAAGCGCTAGCAGCTGTAGCAGCACTATACCATCTATGATATGTACTGGGCTGCGATTACGAATTCAATAATCGAAATAACGATAATCCGATACTTTCGAGTATCGATTTCGTAAAAAAAGCCCACGAAAACGAAACCAAGATTAAAACTTTGTCTTACCTCGACTAGCTGTCGGCGGCTTGTTTCGATCCTTGTGTAAAACGTAGCCCATTGCTTTAAGTTAGTTTCTATACCTGAAAATATGTGAACTTCTATTATATTTTAGGACTAACTTCACTACATAGTATAAAACAAAGTCGCTGACCGCCGTTTGTGTGTTTGTATGCTTAGATCTTTAAAATGACGCAACAGATTTTGATGCGATTTTTTTAATAGTTAAAGTGATTCAAGAGGAAGATTTATATGCTTGTTTTTTATTTAAGCGTTTATTTTTAATTTAATAAAAAAAAACGCTTTCAACTGTTTACTGATACAACTTGATATTTTTTTATGCGATGAGGTGACCGATAAATATCAGTTAGTAATGATAGGTACAAAAGTCTCTTCACAGATCCACTGGAGCAGTAAGTTACATCGCTCTCGTCTTTTTTGTAAAACTCTAAGACAGGGAAACTGTGGTAGAGATAATGTCAAAGGTTTAAGTGTACTCAAATAAAGTTTTTTTTCATCTGCGTCCGAAGTTATGTTTTTTTTTAAACTTATAAAAAAACTTTTGAAAGCTTTCGCTTTTACTAAAATAGTACAATTTTAACACCTTCGACAGATTATTAGTATACTTTTTAAACACAAAAAAAACTTTAAGAAGCCCTACAACTGCACGATGCAAGTGCATGACATTGGCGTCCCAAACATCCCTTATCTCATAACCCTTATGCCATTCATGAACTTGGTATCTAATCGGTTTGGTCCTTCGCTGGGTTTCCGGTCCATCGTATGATAACCCTCCAAATATTTGAATCCGTCTGTATGGTGTCTACAGACAGTGATTAATTAAGTTATTTTAAAAAGTGGTGATAAAGTTTGAACAGATAAAGTTTACTATTGAGTGATGTGGGATTGATTAGTTGTCTTTTTGAGTCGATAAATAGTTTATTTTTGTTTTATCGGTGGGTTTGGGTTTTTGTTGTTTGAGATTATATTAATGAGATTATATTTATATTTTTTATAATAATCTTTAGGTTTGACTATAGGACGGACATATTAATTAAGTCTAAAGATAGTTAGCACAAGTATTAGTAGCCTGAGAAGCTAGTTCTTCAACGTCTATATATATTATATATTTAAGTTTATAATTAAGCAAGCTTTCTTTAAAAAAATAGTTTATTTAACACCCTACGAATATATTAGATTTTTGAGATGTTTTTACGTTGACAAATTGAAGTTAAGTTATGTTTAAGTGTTAATCTTAAGTATTTTGTATGCTTCACGAATCAATAAATATTAGGTGTAATTTTGCCGACTTGCTCGCGAACCCTTGCATTTTTGCTAACTTAAAAACACTTTTTCTAAACGTTGTTTATTTAAAAATTTAAATGAATAAATACACTAAAATAAGGAGAAAACCGCATTTAAATCCGTTACGTACTTTAGGAGAAGTTAGCGGCCAAACATACAAACAGACAGAATTAGCGACTTGGATTTATACTATGTAATAATGATGATGATAATGATATTGCATGCATATTTGCAACTGACTGTCAATATTACAATAACCAACCTGATTACAACAAATCCCGGTATCGTTGTTAAACTTTTCACTTCTATTAATAATCACAACTTATTTACTTTTTACTTAATCTTACAACTTTTTAAAATTTTATTTTTGAATCTATAGTTTTAAAAGTTAATTTTAATTACTATCCCAGTAACCGTGGTGTCTACATAACTACGAATTGATCACTAGCTGTCGGCGCGATGGCTATCACTTAACTTATAGAGACAAAAATGTTTGATTCGGCGCCCGCGCAGGATCTGTCTCCACTTCATTAACGCTGATTTAACATATACGCACTGGAGTTAAGGGGTAGACGATATGTTTTTTTATTTGTTTCATTCATTCACAGTTTCATGGATCGATCTTAAGATACTGATATACCTACCTACGTATAATATGAATCCTTGAATAATGTGTGCAATTTATAAAAAGTCAGGCGAAAAACTTAGTCAGGAAACCAACATGGTGAGATGAATATCCATCATATATATACCTACTATTGGGGCTAGCATCGTTATAATATTATTTATACGGAGTTTATTGGCCCCGGCACTTAGATAAAATTACATCAAATTGGTTTAGCGTAGGCGGAAATTGGATAAACGTAAAGCTAAATGTTGTTTTAATTTGAATATAAATGGTAGATTAATTTTATTTTATGCAAAATGGCGATGACAGATTACGAAGCTTAGGTTTTGAGCATTATTTACCACGTTTTTTAATTTACTTAAAAACTGCCTTATATTTTATACCAATACAGCCTACAAGATAGTACCTATTACTAAGAAGCCGGATTTGTTAAAAAGAGCGCTAGCTATTCAAGGTATTTTTAGGACTGCAATATTAAACATCTTTGTTTCGTATATGCAAATGTATGTGATATCCTACTTAATATGAAGACTGAGAAACAAATTGACTTTTGAGTAAAAAGCGGATTTTGCGCAACATACCCATTGTATTTTGAGTGACATTAAATAAAATCAGTAACATTAAATCAGTCAGATTTATTTCTGGTAACTTTTTCAACATTTTACGAGTACTACTTAACCATCATGTTGGTTACATTAAAAACGACTGGCTTCCCCTTAACGACCACAACAACATTTACTCATGGACCTCCAAAACTGAGTAAGTGTCAACTAAATATCGTACGATACGACGTAGCGATGACGTCGGCGATCACAACAAACAGGTAAAAAATGCTTATCTACGTCTGGGCTTAGATTTAGACGAAACTATTAGTAGAAATAGATAAATAAATATTTTACTTGAAACTTTTAACGCATTTTTTATGGTGACATGTACTAAGTACATGGGAATTTGATTGTTTTTGTTTCATTTTTTTTTTTTTCAAATTAATGTTATGTGAATATTTGAATACGACTAAAATCGTCCATTGTACCTATACCACAAAAATATCAAGCTAGTATATTTTGTTAAAATCCAAACTGTAAATTATTTAGTGCATATTTATTTAGTGAAAATAATCATAAGTTTATGAAAAAAAAATATTCTAAAAATTTAGTCGGATCAATAGTCTCTCTTGCCTTTCTAACCGAATTGTAAATGGTTCTGTAGATAACTGCTGATTCGGGATAACCCTGTCAAACCCTAATTGTAGTGGAAGACATTTATAAACATTGTTAACAGTCATCTTAAAGCAGTAGGTATCTATAAAAAATGTTCACTAGATAAATAACTTTGCTTTTGAATATCAAATTTAATAGGTAAACAAAATCTTACCAAAAAATTGCATGTGTTTGTGTACCTAAGAGTATAAATATGTGTCAAGACGTGATCTAATAAAGTAAACTGCGACAAATTCACAGCATCCGCTCATTCAAGAGACGAATTGAACAAACTCCTGGTTTCCTTGCGACGATCCTCAAATTCAGATGATGAAGTAATCTTGTAGAATAGTTGTATATCTTGAATATACAAAAAAAAGCAAAACAATTTTCGAATTAATGAAAAATAATAAAAATGTTATACTTACCGACAGTGACTTGGCGACACTATAGGAACCACTTCAGAGGTCTTAAAAGACGGATCCAAAAAGCTCTGATACTAGATGAATATGTACCTACCTACTGCTAAGGCATATCAAAAGTTAATTAATAATTTCAATATGTAATGTTATTTTGTTGCACCATCTGTCTTAACTTTTTGGGAAGATTTCCTGATTTTTAAGGTACCTGCGAGTTTTTATATCAAGAAGAAAAAACTTGCATACACGTTTATGCAAATTACTTGTGCTATTGTTTGTAGGAGTGAAATAAAAAAATAAAACAAATTTGTTTTTTAATTATTTTTGTTTATGGTAAAGTTTTATTTTATAATACTTTATTTACAATTATTTAGTCATAACTTTTTATTAAATTGTGTATTTACCAATTTCTAATTGAGTATCTTAGTTGATGTTTAAATGATTAGTTTTATTAATATTATTATCATTATCATTTTAATCTATCTAAATAAAAAATATATCATAAAAAGCTTTTGCTCATGTCATCATAACTTTATATATATATTTTTTTTCAATATTTTTCATAACCATCTTGAAGTCTATCCCGGTTGAATATTGCTATCTGATGGCAGAAACAAAGCAGCGATTGCACCACCTGAAAAATAAATATTGGTCTTTGTTAGCTGAAGCTTAACCTAATTATGATATTATTAAGTGAACCTCTTTAGTCACTCAGAGTTTTTAAAACGTTGTATGCCTGTGACGTACCGATCTTCTTTTGTTTTTCATTGGTTGTCAAAGACACACGTCTTGCGGCAACTCTGTGTGTCGGGTGTCACGCGAGCCATTTTGTTTAATTATTGTTAACAATTACTTCTTTGATTTATTTGTATTTCTGTTAATAATACTTGAATAAGTAAACCGATATTATTTTCTGACGTTGTTATTTATTTAACTTGCTTCCTATATCTTTTCTAAAAATATTATAATCATCATAGTTCATCAACTTTAATAGGCAAGTATATAGTCATTGAGTTAGCTCCGCCAAATCGAATACCAATTGATTACATATCAAATGGTCGAACACTTTACATCGAAAATTCAAATCACCGAACGTTCAAAATGACGAATTTTCATATGCATGCACGTTCAAAATATCGAATTCACATATGGTCGAAACTTATAAATAACATATAAATAACAAAACTGATTTGGATTGGGCTTTTACAATCAATTAGATATTTTCGCCAAATAGGAATTTTAACCGTATTATTTTCTTGTATTTTTTTAGGCTACAAGGGAGACAACGGGCAAGTGGGACACGTGTTAGTATCATGACCACAGCTTATCAATCTTGATCACATCGGTGTTGAGGGAGCGTTGCCGGCCTTTCAGGAACGCTCTGTTCTTAAAACTTCCTGGGACTCAGCTTAATTGCTTTTAAAGAATAAAATGAATAAATAAAAAAGGAGATTATAAACTGTCTGTCCGCTTATTGCCGCTGGCTCCTCAAAACTATGGTGATACAAGTTTTTTATTTATTAAATATTTGTAACGAAAACGAATTACGATAATTTTGCATGTTTTTATTTGATTAAAAAAAAGGTGGTATTCTCTAGACAAACGCTCGTCGTGCTCCGAGGTCGCGCATGCGCCGTGACCCTGCGCCGGCGCACCGACACTGACGCACTCACTACACGCCATTGTCTACAGTATTGTTTATTATTAGGAAAGTTACGTTTGTGGATGTTAAAGCCATAAATTGTAAAGGTACACTTCGGGGTATATAAGCAAGATTTATAGAGATTTTTTTAAGACATGTAATCCTGCTGCTGCCTACTATTTTTTAATGGCGAATGCCAAAACGAATGACTTCGTTGAAAGAATCGTCTAAGTCATGATAATAGTATCAGAATTCCTTGTGCCTTAAAGAAGTTAGCAGAAACCTAACTTTTCAATCACAAATTTTATATTTTGAATTTTCTGCGTATTTTGTAGTAAATTTAATTACAATTTATTCTCAACAAACCATAGTTTCAGCCTTCGCAAATGGTCTGATAACACCCTAATGCCCAATTGCAGGGAACGTTGTAACCTCGGGTTAGCTTCGGGTTAGCTAACTCAGGTTTAAATGTAACTACTTCTTATTACAATCGATGGTAGCGCCATTTAAATCTGAGTTAGCTAACCCGAGGTTAAAACGTTCCCTGCAATTGGGCCTTAAATAACACTCACTGATGACGACGGCGGCGGCTGCATGCAGCGCGGCGGAGCAGTGGTGGGTGATGGCGCCGCCCACGAGGTTGGTGCCCGCGAACGCGCTCAGCCGGGCCACCATCATACCCAGGCACGCCACCATGCCTCTGTAGACAATAACGTCAAATAACGGGTGGAAAAAGACCACTTCGGAAGCAGTTCTTTTACACCCCGTATAGTAAAACTATAACTGCTACAGAGGCGGACGAGGTGAGCAAAAGCACGCAGCGGATAAAGATAGTAAAAAAGTATTTTGTATTTAGGAAACACTAAACTTAAGAAACTTTGAGTGTCGATTGCATAAGGTAGGATTCACGTGAATATTACTTTCATACAAAAGTCATTTATTACAAAAAAATACAGATAGACATAATAAACTTTCAATGTTGAAAGGTCATATGTGGTAGTTAAATACATCATGATAGTAAGCCAATGTTAAGGCATTAGTTAAGACTCATAATAAACCTTCAAGAACACATTGTATGTTTAGGTCCATTTTATTACTGCACCAGTTCCTTATTTCTATTAGCAGAGTTATCACCAAACTGCTATAGCCACACCTCTTCCGCATTTTTCTTTAAATGTTTGGGTTTTGAGTACTTTGGTCTTGAACTTAATAATGTCTACACACATTCTAGGTCAATGGCAAATTAGAAAAAACAATAAATACAAACAAAACAAACATTAGGAATTTACTACTTCGATTTTTAATAAGTTTAAGTTCTAGAATACTTAGTTAACTAGATTGGACTAAAAATATTGCCAATTCCTTTGCAAACTTAACTGAAACTGACTGTTTATATTTACTTGTAGACGAAAATAAATTTTGAGTTAATAATTAAGTGCTTAGTACCGTTGATGTTGCTCGAAATAAAATCTTTTCTACGAGATACATTCCTAAATTTGGAACCAACTAAAATATTTGAAGATGGAATCATTAAGTTTTTATTATTATAATTATGGGTTTGGCCTTTTCCCAATTAGAAGATTTATGTTTTGTAGTCGTTATTAATATATAGTTGTCGGAGATCGACTACGCTTATGGTTGATATAAGAAGAGTGCGGATTGCCAGTACCAAATATGGTGCATGACAGAGTCTATGTGACATCGAGAGAGCAGCCGTCAGGGTGATGGAGATGATCTCAAGTCTTAGCGACGAACGGTTATAATTCTTGGTGCCTTGGTATCTGGTGCATTCCTGTGAATTAATAAAATGACCTACTGGTAGCTATCGAGAGAAGATGATTACAGCGCTGAAACAGAATAACTTCTTTCATTTTCAACTAACTACCCACGAACGCCCACAGTTTATAGATGGCCATAGAAGATGGCTCTGATGTCGAAGGTGGTATTCCAGCTGCCTTCGATATAGTTATAATAGGTGGAAATTTTTACTGTCATTTAAAGAAACTAGTTACTTAATTTTTATGTAAAACTAGCAACCCGCACTGAGCATCAGCGCCACCCCTCTTTTAATGAAAATTAATTCGGGTTTTGCGCTATAAGTCTAATGACTATTATCAAATAATTTACCTACATATTTATCACGCACTAACGGTGAGGGAAAATATCGTGTGAAAACTCTCAAAGTTAAAGGATCCTTCATATGATTCGACCATCCCGTACTTAACCACCGCATCATCGTAGTCTTCGTCTCAAACCTTCTCGTCATCTAAGAAGCCTATTCCCATCTATAAGGAGGCATATCATCGCTGCGCGTGCAAACCCGCGTAAGAGCAGTTTGTAAATACCGCGGAACTGCAAAACGCGCAATATTTAAATATCGTGCGACTCTAAACGCCTATTGGCTTAAGTTTTTTCATCCTCCTGTAAAATCATCAAATTGCAAATACGCGGTCTTTACAAGTTGCTTTTACGCGGATTCGCACGCGCAGCGACGATATAGGTTATTACTTCAATTGTTATTTCACTATTCCTACCTATAAGACGTCGGGTACAGATCCACGAAGTACGACGACACCACCCCGAACACCATGGCGGTGGTGAGGTACACGTAGAAGAGCAGCAGCCCCGACACCGCCTCGCCCGAGCGCGCCACCGCCAGCGCCGCGCCCGCCGCCACCACCAGGATCGTCACTGATAGGATCTGGGGAGAATTTAATTTCCTAAAAGAGTGCTGGGAGTTTTTTTCCGCCGGCTTTTTTCTCTCGGTCTACAGTTAGGTAAAGTCGAAGCTTGTAACATTAACGTTCATTAAGTATATGTTACATAACTATGATGAATAAAAGAATTTTGATTTTGATTTTATGGGAGAATCCTCGTAATACTTTAAGATTTTTGAGGATAATTGTGGCTTCTTTAGAATAACTTCAACGATTTGTCAGTGATTACATGTCGTTTCATTCATAAAAGGACCTGATTATATTGAAGTGGTGTTGCCGGGAAATAACTCAAGTTGATGAGCATAATTGGGGGGCTGGTGGGATGAGGGTTAGTGATTTTTGGTGATGCTTGAATCATAAAATGATAACACATTGAAAGGCGAGGAATAGAAATGCTAGATGTTATCAAGTTTTTTACAAATATTTTTTGTGCTGGGTATTGTCATGCGAAGTGCTATTGCAAATGTGTATTTGTATTCTAAAAAAGGATAAAAGTTGGTAAAGGCAGCCTAGCCTAGGAATTGTACGATAATTACCCGTAAATTTTTTGGGTTGGTCACGAACGTGCGTTGAGCCATATCTTCTAATTTTAACCCAAGATTGTATTTATCATAAGCAACGCCGATGAGCCAACGCATGAGACAATTTGAAAATATTTAAGGACTCTATCCGTCAATCATCCAGAGACCGAAAAATAAAGACTTTCCTACAGAGGCCATATACCTTTCTCTTTCCTGCGCACTGCGAGATCAGCGCGTTGAGCAGGAAGAAGGAGAGGCCGTGCGCGCAGCCCGCCCAGATCGTGTTGTCGTTGATCCGGCCGCTGCACTCCGGCGCAGCGCCCGGGGACAGCTGGAATAATGGAGTTAGGTGGAAGTTTTTGTGGTGAAATGAGAACCTAGAGATTTCTTCTGTAAGATGAAGAACCGTGAAATAATAAGTGGACGTAGATAACACATAAAACGGCTGATGGGAAAAAAAGGAATACGTTGACATCTTACATCAGAGTCGGTGTCATTACTGGTGCTGTTCCCGCTCATAGCGAACAGATCACAGAAGCCTGCGCCGGCGCCGCTGGTGGCATACGACGTGAAGAACACGTTGAAGATCGTCGGCAGGATGATCGCGAAACTATTGTTACTGGAGTAGAAACACGTGATTATTATTAATAGGTAATTTTCACTAATTACACTTAGTCTTCCCTAACTTACCTAAAGCTTACACGTTCGTTTACAAATTAAACTTTTCACTGTAGCCGCTTTCAGATATTTACTTAACAATTTTCTTTCTATGATCTTCAGCGACATGAAGAAGTAGGACTTAGGCTAAAATTCGCTTATTTATCTGAATTTTAATACATACACAATAACAGCTAGAAAAAGTTATACATAAGCGTAGGACACACCTCTATTAAACGATTGTTGACCCATTTTATACCACCATCGCAAGTGTGAGGTCCGGCATCGCTAAAATATTTTTTAAAAAATAGTTAATTTACTGTAAATCCTTAATTTTGTATTCTGTAACTTTGTATTTTGTGTAAGTATTTAGCTTTTATGAATTTTGTTTTAAGTGTAAACTCATTTTAACTAAATGTGGGAACGTGTAATTGGCCTTCTATTTTTAAACATGAATTTTATTGTTATTTCCTAGCTGTATGTTCTCTTAAAATTTTTAAATAAAATAAAATAACATACGCAATATAAATGACGAAGGTCAAGTAGTAAAGCAGCAACGTTCTGTACAGCAGTGGTGGCTGGAAGAGAGGCGCGATCTGCGTCCACAGCGAGCGCAGGGAGAACCGGCCCGCCGCCTCCGAGCCGTCTTCTAGGAAGATCTCCTCGATCTGTGGCAGTTAATGATTAGTGTATAGAAGCAGTAGATGGAATATAAATATAAATAAATCATAAATAAAGAAATATCCAGACTAACACACCAATTATGTGGCCCTAAAGTAAGTTGCAGTAAGCACTTGTGTTACAGGTACCACACAATGGACTAGGGGAGAACCTAGTTACACCCAGACACGAGCCAATATCGAAAAACCATTTTAACGACATTGGCCCGACCCGGGGATCGAACCCGGAACCATCCGCTTAGCAGTCTGGTATATATACCGTTGCACCACTGAGGTCGTATAAAATGGTGATGAAGTAATCGTGGTATTATTTCATACCATAAATGTAGAAGAAAATAAAATTTGTTTTAAAAAACAAGGAGACTCTTCTTCTTAAGTTGAAAAAGGGATTATGCCTGAATTTTACTTAAAAGTAGCCTTATGCACGGCTTTAACACATTTTATTTATTACTTTTGTTTTTTAACTATTAAGTAAAGATACGTTTTAATTGTTCACAAAACTATAAACAGTGAGGTATAAGTTTATCTTTCCGTTGTTTGAAGAAAACTTAAAAGGGGAATCAGTTCATGCACATTTGGCGTCGGTTCGTTATCTGTAAGATTGAGCTATCATAGCTTCAGCAGTGTTTAAAAATAGCTAAACATTTTTGAAAATAAAGAACTTTTACGAGATTCTCGATACATTCTACTTTAAAACTGTGACGTACGGGATAGTCTTCCTCGCGTCCACCATTCACCACATAAATCCTCTTTATCGCCGTCACCGCCTCCTCATTCCTGCCCACATTCGCCAGGAACTTGGGGCTCTCCTCAAAGAAGTACAGAGTGGCAGCACCCAGCCCCAGCGGCAGCGCCATGACGAGGGTCAGGAGTCTCCACGGCCGGTAGTCGACGCCGATGAATTGGAACGAGAAGTCCAGCTTCGTTATGAAGTACGCCCAGACTGTGAATAAATAATAAATGCTAATGCTGATAAGAAATACTCTTTGTTACCAAGGAAAAGAAAAACAGCAGACAAAGGATACTCTTAGTGCCAAAGATACAAACAGACAGAATTAGTGACTTGGATTTATACTATGTAATGATAATGATCGGATAGTTCTCACTGTAATACAGCGTGGGTGTGAGCATGAGCGCGCTGGTCATCAGCAGCATGTACTTGGCGCGGACGCGACCCGTGCAGCACTCGCCCAGCAGCGCGTACGTCGCCGACTCGGCCGCACTCGACCTGGAAATGTAGTTCAACTTGATATAGGTAGCAAACGAGTATGCGGGTCACCTGATGGTAAATCACCGCCGCCCATGACTACCCGCAACACTGTGGGTGTTGGGGGTGTGTTGCTGAGCCTTTGAGAAAATTGGGCACCGGATACCGCACTCACCGAACGAAACGCAGGAACATCGTCCCTACTTCACGTCGGTTTTCTGTGCGACGGTGGTATTTCACCGGTCGAGTCAGCCCAGTAATCGCTGCAGACAGAGCCTACAGCTAGACTCTACCACTCGTGCGTAGTATCTAGTCCATTCGCGTTAAGAAAATAGTAAGTCATCGTTGTCCGCCGGCTTGGCCACGCAACCCAGCCAATTAAAATGCTAGAAATTAAAAAGTCGAGTTCACAGTGACCAGTTGAACTCTGACCTTCGAAGAAAACGGTTGTGTATTTTGCGTGGCTCGTCAAACAATAAATTTTGAAAATGAATACTTCACCAATTCTAAAGAATAAAAGTGGATCAATAATCCATAGTGGAGAGAGACGCATAATTTACAATGTTTATAAGTACTTTAAATTGTGTGATTTAAATGCAACTGTGGAGAGCATAGTCATAGAAACAGCAAGTGCATGCGGCGGGTGCGAAAATACTGTTTATAAAATTATTATTTTACTTTTTTACTTTAACTCCACTGTGAATACACGCTTATCCTGTAGTTGTCAATATTTTCTTAACGCGAACGGACTACAGTGGTAATGAGTTAAAATATGTTTGTCTTGGTAAGTATCAGTGCGTGATAGAAACAAAATTTGATTGAAGAATATGGGATTAAAAGATGTTTATGGATATAACTGACTAAAGAAGTGAATAACGTAGTTTCAGCTTAATTCTGCTACGTAATTTTTACCTTCAAAATCCGCTTAGTAGTAGGTGTATCTGTTAGTTTCAAGCCTGTGTCTTTACAAAACGAAGACCAATGAACGGTGAACCATATACTTACAGAGCGGAACTGACAAATCTCAGTACAGCCAGGGTCTGCCAGTTAGGAGCCAGGCTGCTCAGTGAGGAGCTGACGAAGCTGCCAGCCATCGCCCACATCAGCACCAACTTTCTGCCCCGAGTGTCTGACAGGTAGCCCCAGGGGTACGACATCAGGATTATGCCTGGAAATGTAACCGAATCCGGTCATCTACTAGACTAGAAAATAATTACTTAATTGTCGTCTTTCCTCAATTAACAAAAAGCATAGTGACATCGCTGCGGATACGTACACGTACAAACAGATTCATGCTAAGTCCTTTTATACCATTAAATAGTGGTGTCACCGTTCACTATTTGATGTGGTTTTCCATGCCAGTGTGATAAATGGTCAATATTCGATTTTTTAAGTACAATTCTTTCCGATAATCCTTTTTATTAATACTTACAAAAAAGTTTTTTTTCTGTGTAAGTTATTAAAAATTACAGTCGTGCGAATCTCCGGCGGATGACTAGTTTTATTATGAGAACTTTCATTTGATCCTATCAGGTTTATTTCCTTTTAAAGTGAATATCAACAACTTTCTCAAATGTTGCGTAAAGTTCCGTGGGCGAAGCAGATATTTATTTACAATAGTATTCATACTTGAGCGTGTATTTTTTATTTAAGACAGTAAATAAAATTTGACTATTGTTGTTTTAAGATCGAATAACAAATTAATCTATAAAAGCTTTTTATTAAATCTGAGAATCTGTTAAATATATTGTAGAGTTTTTATTTATTTCAAAACGAACGTCTCTAAATTTACTGTCTTATCAATGATCTATCTAAATTTAATGAGATGCATAACCACAGCTTTAGTTTTCTATGGTCCCAAATTGAACAAGGCGACACAGAATCATGGATAAAGTCCGATGGATACAAAATTCTGCCCTAAATTATCTTTAGCAATCCTACTAACATTATAAACGTGAAAGTTTGTGAGTATGTATGGATGTATGGATGGATGTTTGTTACTCTTTCACGTAAAAAATACTGGACGGATTTGGATGGAACTTTGCAGTAATATAGGTTATACATCAGAATATCACATAGGGTACTTTTTACCACGGGAAAACTTCTCATTCCCGCGGAAAACCGACTTCCATGCCAACGTAGCCACGGGCGGCCACAAGTGGATTATAAAGTCCGATGTATACAAAATTCAAACCTTTCTATCTTTAACTATATTTAATAAATAAAAACTAACCAGCAAACGGCATAGACGACAGCGTGCTGATCTGCTGCAGGTCCATGCGCAGGTCGCAGGTGGCGGCGGTCACGATGATGCCCAGCCCGAAGATGTCCACGCCCATCGCCGCCACCACCAGGAAGCAGCTCAGCAGCAGCAGCGTGTTGTACTTGCCGGTGCCTGGCGGACAAGAGTGGTTTTATTGGTGGAAGGAAGTAGGAGGAATTAAATGGAGGATGTCGACGCCCATCGCCGCCACCACCAGGAAGCAGCTCAGCAGCAGCAGCGTGTTGTACTTGCCGGTGCCTGGCGGACGAGTGTGGTTTTATTGGTGGAAGGAAGTAGGAGGAATTAAATGGAGGATGTCCACGCCCATCGCCGCGACCAGCAGGAAGCAGCTCAGCAGCAGCAGCGTGTTGTACTTGCCGGTGCCTGGCAGACAAGCGTGTTATTGCGGTAGGAAGTAGGAGGAATTAAATGGAGGATGTCGACGCCCATCGCCGCCACCACCAGGAAGCAGCTCAGCAGCAGCAGCGTGTTGTACTTGCCGGTGCCTGGCAGACAAGGGTGTTATTGCGGTAGGAAGTAGGAGGAATTAAATGGAGGATGTCGACGCCCATCGCCGCGACCACCAGGAAGCAGCTCTGCAGCACCAGCGTGTTGTACTTGCCGGTGCCTGGCAGACAAGTGGGTAGGAAGTAGGAGGAATTATAGGGAGTACTTTGCCTCCTATCTTCTGTATCTTCCAGAAGAAGAAATTAGTTTGAATTTGCGTCTGTTTTTGTATATTATTTCACCGATTGATATGGCTTTAAGATTTTAATAGGTATGTTTCGAGTTAAAAAATATTTTAAATATGGTCAAATTAAAAAGCCACTATATAAAATAATGCAACCTTGCAGAAAATTTAATAAATCAAAGCAATTATTTTTTCTTAACAAATAAGAAAAAATAATTTCTCATTTCTCTAAATTAATAACTTCAAAAAACACAAATGTTATTCGAATATTTAGTTTCTTAATATCTGCTGAGTTGTATATTTCAAAAAACATTTTTTTTGGCGAGGGAGGGACTATCTAACATTGTCGATATCAATCAATGTTTTCTCTACATTATGTTTCGCTGATCTTAACTACAAGCACTTTAAATATCAAACAGAGACAAATACAGCAAACAATTGTAGAGATAAACAACAACGTAACAAATTCAATGTTAGATGATAGATATTTAACGAAATGGAATCACATACGAACTTATTTTGCAAATAATCTAAGAACTTGGGCATCGCAGTTCTTTAAGTGGTTTCTGGCGACGACGTTTCGACATACAAAGTACCAGAAGTTAACTTTTAGTAGCTACCTAATTTTGTATGCGATAATATTATGCTTTGAATTAATTATCAGCGGTTTAAGGGTCAGGGTTTGATTATTAGATGTGATGATTTTAACTAAGCTTACAGACGTTTGATGTCGTGAAAAAAGAATACTAGGTCCATAATTATTAGTATAAATAACTACTGTGTACGTAGCTTCATAACCAATGTGCTACATGCAAAATACATACAAACCTAAAATGGGAATGTGCACAAGTTAATAATAAAATTGAAACAAGCTTAATAATAGATAAATATTGTAATAGTCCTTTCGTATCGGTTCATTAAATCCGGTAATGGCTAAGATTTTTTTATTTATTTAACATTTTGTTAAAAAATCATTTTGGATGTTGCTTATTTTCCCATTAAAAGTTGGTAGCTTGCCAAACGTAAGTGAACTTTTATTTTTTATCCACAATCTGTTGGATTCAAATAAGTGTAACACATCAAATACGATATATCTTCATAAAAGAATAATAATATAGCGAGTACATTACTATGTGAATTTTTATCTTACTCACGCTTCCCTTTAAATATCTTTTTATACTTGCTTTTTATATTAACTTGTTTTTTATAGTACTCAACCAAGTTATTTTCCAAACGTACAGAACCTGTTTTTTCAATGTTTTGCTTACCAGCCAGATCCAAGGCCTCTTCGTAACTGTACTTAGATTTGTTCAGAGGCACAGGTTCGAATCCCGGACGATGCATCTCTATGTCTTCTGCCACTTCTGTGCTATGGTAGCCTTTGTTTGTCGCCATCATTTTGGTAAAATTTTAAATCTCTTGTATTAAAAACTAATAATCTTTGCCTAAGTTTTAATTTGACTTCGTCACTTGAATTTGCATCACTGAATTATACTACATTTCCAACTTAAACATTGCAAATACCAAATTACACACTTTTTACTTTAAAAAAGTTTTGTTTAACTAATATATTCGAATCAGTTACATGATTAACATGTCTGCTGGCCACCGCCGCCCGCGCAGCACTGGTGTGTCTCGTGTCGATGTTTTGCAAGATTAGGTCACTCTTATCATCCATTAATAAATATTTCGCGGCCTTTTTTGTATCGGAATATAACTTGGTAGTAACGGGAGTTATCTTTGCATCGAAGTATAAAGTTTTTAAATGTAGTTTTATTGTAATGTTTAATATTCTGATATTGTGTGTCCGACTTGATTTATTCAATGTCCTTAACCAGTTTCTAACTCGTTTATAATAGCGTGTGATAAATAAGACATGATTAAAAAATACTGAACCATAATCCTTTAGTTGCCTATATTGTGATTTTTTATCTAAAAAAATAATAAACAAAAACCTTGACATCTAAGTAAAAGCATATAAATATACTTATATTTATCTTTAAAAAAATTGTTAAAGGAGTAAATAAATAAAAAGAAATAGAATTTTACTTATTGCTTGTATTGTTAATTGGTAGTGGCGCATGGCGATCCTTAATGTAGGATAATAATAAAAAGAAAACTAGAAAATCAATTTTAATAAAAAATATAATTATATCAGGCCTTAGTAAAGTTGTTCTATACATAACTTATAACTTAATTTTGCTTATGGATTTTCATCTAGGCAGGAAGCAGGCTACCACTGCTGCACCTGAAAATATTTTGATAAATATTAAGAAAAGAGTATCTTGAAACGATATATGTGTCAGGTAGAAAACAAATTTCAACATTTTAATTATGCTACCGGTAGTTTTGTGATGTGTCTTGCCTGTCTACATCTAAGGTAACAATGCGAGGTTTTTACTATTTTTTCACAAATAAGACCAGGGGGTCTACCGGGACTTTACAATCGAAATCGTATCCGTACGAACGTACGAACGAACTTGATGGAATGCCTTGCCGGCACTTTACGTGACGAAATTAACCGTCAAACTTGACAGTTCAACTAGGCGACGACCCAAGTCCCGGTAAGGTGTTAAGACGACAATCGTAACGACAGGTAATATCGTTTTAAAAGTCGTAAGTCTCGGTACCAATCTCGCTGATGCACGATACGACCGTCAAGTCCTACTAGTGCCCCTGTGACTCAAGAGTATGCCTATTGTTAGCGTCATATCGTGATACCTAGTTATTAAGGTATAAGTATATTTACTGAAGAGGAACCCGGCCAGCACGTAGAAGGAGAGCTGGCAGTGCGCGACCACGAACAGGCCGAGCAGGTAGACGCCGAGCCAGCCGCCGCCGCGCGCCAGCATCACGCTCAGGCACGACGCCATGCCGCTGAAATATATATTTAAAGTTACAATTAATCTTTAAAGACCTCGGGTCAACTTTCAGGAAATCAACAAAACGATAGGATTGGCTTATTTGGATCCAAAATCAACAGAGTACCTACTATGAACTTTACCAATTCAGCCAAACTATTTATAAATTACTAGTAGCCGCCGGCGAATCCATGCGCATGGAAGTCGGTTTCCCGTGGGAATGAGATGTTTTCCCGCGGTAAAAAGTACCCTATGTGTTATTCAAATGTATAACCTATATTACTGTAAAGTTTCATCCAAATCCGTCCAGAAGTTTTTACGTGAAAGAGTAACAAACATCCATCCATACATCCATACTCACAAACTTTCACGTTTATAATATTAGTAGGATTTAAAGATACAATTAATCTTTAAAGACCTCGGGTCGCTTTAGGAAGTGGGAACATGTTGCTTTTCCCAATGTTAGGGTATTAGTTTATTAGTCACCTTTCAGGAAATTAACGAAACGATAGGATTGGCTTATTTGGATCCCAAATCTACACAGTACTATGAACTTTACCAATTTAGCCAAACTATTTATGAATTATCTAGGAGCAATTGATTAAAGATCAATTGAGATTAAGACTCAACAGGAACAAGGTCATCAATAATTAAAACTTCCTAAGTTTATCGCAAAGTTCAAAAACGAATTGAACATTATCACATCGAAACGAAATCTACATCTAATAAAGAATCAACTTACCGATAAGAAGTAGGATACAATTCCACAAAATATGAAAACAATATCCCAATGCACAAAGTTTCGATCAAAGTGCCAATGAACAATATGACACTGATCACAGGGTCTTTGACATGCACTGCTCCGATGCCACACAATGCTGAGAAAATCAACAAAACCAGCATGACAATCTTCTTTCTGGAAGCAGCTTTGGAGATTCCAAGGTTTATGGAAGTAAAGACGAAACCCTGGATTGTACTGATGATAAACATCTCCAAGTCAACGGTAGTGCATGATGTCTGAAAAGATATTTAGATGTTTATGTTATAAATTAAACATTTTGTTATAAACTAAATTGTCTAATTAGTAAGAAGCAAAGTCATCATACCTATTTGTTAACTGCTTCTTAATCAATCAAAAAATTAATTTATTAATTGTTTTCCGATCATTCTATTTATTTTTAAAAGGTTTGTTTAGAGATTCGAGTAAAAAAATATACCTAAGAAAAATTCGAAAACTCATTGATAAAATCAAAAACTATGTAGGTACCAAGGTCAATATATTAAAAATGATAACATATTTGAAAACTTACTGCATCATCTTTAACATTATCCTGAGACCTGCCAATAATGTCACAGAGACCCTCGGGGTTGTGGCCCGAGTGCGAGTAGTTAGACCAATTGGACGAGAACTCTTTGGTGAGAAATGGAAACCACATAAACAAGCTACTGTTACTGAAAGAAGAAAAAAATAACTCTGTATTTATTTAAGCTCTATTTTTCAGATTCTACTTCAAAGTCGAAAACATGTATGAAAACAAACTCAGATACTGGATTAGACTAGACCGATCTTTCACATCTTCATGAAGGTTGTGTTCGTTAAAATATGTCGCCTATCGCAACTTACGCAAAGTAAATAGCAGCGGTTATGTAGAACAGTTGCAGGGTCCTCCAGAGTAGAGGACCCTGGAACAACGGCAGCAGCTGGTCTAGGAGAGAGTGGAGAAACGTCACACGATCCACGGTGATTGAGCGTTCTTCGTTGGACAGCAGTTTTTTCACCTGAAAAGTAAAAATTATAATCAGGGGTTTTCAAAAAAAAAAAAAGTAGTTCATAAAAATTCGCTAGATGGCATTGAACAAACTAAGTACGCGGGTGTTACCTTTAATAAGGAAATAATAGAAAAAAAACAAACCTATTTTTTGTCTAGCAAAACTAATGTCGGTTTTGATTTGATTTGAATTTGAATAAAAGGTAAATAAACCTTTTTGTTTGTAGAATTAAACAAAAAATGTAATAATATATATAATAATAATAAATATTCAGACTGACACACCAACTGTATGGCCCTAAACTAAGCAAAGCTGGTATTATAGGTACCACACAATGGACTAGGGAACCCAGTTACACCCAGACACGAGCCAATTTCGAAAAACTATTTTGACAAAATTGGCGCGACCCGGGGATTGAACCCGGAACCATCCGCTTAGCATTTCGGTATATATACCGCTGTATAAATATCGTCTGTGGTGCAGCGGTATATACAGGGTGATTGGTAATGCGATACATTCCTTCTAAGAGGTTAAAGTAGAACTTATTTGCAGTCAATTAAGGCATAATATGCTATGTCCGAAAATTGATAATTTCTGAGATAAGCCACATTTAACATTTTTTATAAAAAAAAACCATTTTCGAAGTTCAAATGAATCCTTTTAGTGAAAAATTCAAAATTGAGTTTAATGTTTTGTTGTTTTATGGTAGCTTGATAACATAGATTTATTATCTTCGCTCTCGCTCTTACTAGATGGAGCACTGCCTGTAAACAATAGCTTTGATCTTGCCGCAGTTTTTTATTTTCGTGCCAACTCGTGTGTCAAATCATACATAACTGTTCAAAAAGCTTCCGACCAAACCATGACATGTTTTCTGACTTAGTACTAGGAACAAACCAAGATGTCGCTTTAGTCCAAACCTTTTATTTACTCATCGTCCACGCTGAGCAACAAAATAATACGTAATAAAATTCAAGCTCGACAAAACGGAAACTACACATCTGTCTTTTTGTCGTTATTCAATCATTTTGGCAATAAAAAATAAATGTTTCAAAAGTTTTGAAACGCCATCTACATATGACCCCTGACATTCTTTGCAATCTGTTATATTTTAGTAACTACTCTTAAAATTGACTATTTTTTAACCATCAACCTACCTACGGTCTCAGAGACCGTAATGTTTTATAAAATTCAAATATAATTTTAATAAAAAAATTGATGGTTATTTTTTACTACTTTTTATGTTAAAAACTTACAAAAATACGAAACAATTGGTATATATTTTTTTCAGTTCTTAAAGACATTTATAATTTAATAGCAAATATTTGGTGCTAAAACGAAGCATTGGCGTATAAAGTTACATGTTTTGTTACGGAACTTTAATTTGTTAATTGAAATCCTAAAATCAACGCAATTATCTATTAGTGGTCTTTGCGACCGCACGGTGGTGGTAACAGGACAAAAATAGGTGCTAGGTGATTAAGGGTTAATGTCAAATATTATGTCATATAAAAACAGGAGCGTAAGAGTAACAATATTTTTAAGGGCCCTATAAAAAAATATTTAAATAGTAGGTATAGTATAATATAGTACTCGTAAAATGCGGGATAATAAAGAAGGTAAAAGCACCAATTATAGACAATATAAAGAATATTTTTCTTTTTGCTTATTCATTTATGGGTTTTACTATACACGTTTCTAGGGTTTTGGATGTTATAATAAATAGTGACTTTTAGAACCAGTTTTCGTTTATTAAAGTAGCTTATTACTAGTTTCATCAAAATATACTTATTTATATACGAGTATATCCTCTGTCAGACTATCCTCTTTGATCTTACTATGCATTTTCAAACGAGAAATCCTATATCTAGACCATATTTTTAACACCGTCAGTTTGGAAACGTATGGACTTATGAAGATTTTTTTGTTTAAAAAAATAATAATCAAGTAAGCTATATTCAATGTGTAGGTTTAAAAAAATAGATTCATTTTAAGTTTTCACTATTTTAAGGCCCCTGTAGTTCGGGGGCCCCAAAAAATTGATACGGCGGCTACGCCCCTGCATAAAAGTTGACACAAGCTCGGGTAGGTTCGAGTATGCTGAATTCAGCACACTTATGTTTTGCCGCATTTTAAGAGTACCAGTGCTCCATCTAGAAAGAGCGAGAGCGAAGATAATAAATCTATGCTTGATAACTAAAATTACATTTTAGATTCAAATTTGCTAAAATTAATCGTCCTTATTTTAGAGAAAGTCAAGAAACCAAGAACTACTTTTAAAAAATGTTAGGTCTTCTGGCAATAAAAAGCGATTTTCTAAAAAAAAGGCCAAATGTTACGTATAAATTACATAAAAAACTTCCCCAATTCATAAGCTATTCAAAAAGTTTCATTTTTCATACTAAAACTAAGTATTTGATTGACAACTCTACTACTTAATAAAAGAAGTAACCTCTCTCTTAGAACGCCTCTTCTTTGTGGTTACAGCGCACTTTTGCAGGGTTTTCTTTGGTTGATGTCGCCGTTTTGCACAGGGATAATGCAATAACATTAAAGTCTGCCGTTAAATAAATAAATTTTGTAAAAAGCCACAGCTTCAAGTGTGCAGCCTTTGCAGTCAAATAGAAATAATGTGTTAAGCGCGAAAAAAGTGACCTCTATTAAAAGCAAACTAACTGCATATTTTCATTAAGAACTCTTGAAATGATATCATTTAAGATCCTTGCCTTCGAAGACTTTTTGTAGCGATGCTGTCGCGCGTTAAGTAAACGCATGTTCGTCGAATTTGCAACGCGCTACATTATCGCAACTTTATCGATGTAAAGACAATACTAACGCATCGCGACTGAATCGTGGCTATGAAGGCAAACAGTCAGCGACTGCTAGTCTATGATATCGATGCGAACGCACGACAGCATCGCTACGAAAAGTTGCTGTGGGCGAGGTCCTTTTGTTATGTAGAATACTTAGACATTCTTCTTATTTACGTATTGTGTAATGGCAACGCTGTTACAGCAAAAAAAGTACTTTTTGTGTTTCCGTAATCGACGTGTGTCAAACGTTAGAGTGTTTTTGGGGACGTATCGACGTCTCAGAAAAATAAAGCTTGTATCCGCCCGAACAAGTGAATCTAGTAGACCTCGAATTTGGCGAAGTAGACGAAGAAATGATAGATGTTTTTCGCAGAAATCTAGCAACCACCACAAGAGTTGGCGATATCTACCAAAGAAAAAACAACAAGTGATGTGTAGTGATTAATGAAAAATATGTAGTTAGCTTTCTTTCTTTAAATAGAAGTAACTTTTTCCGCACTCAGCACACTCTTTTTTTCTAATTAACCGCAAAAGCTACACACTTGAAGGTGGCTTTTCAAAAAAAAAAATATTAAACGGCAGATCTTAAATGTTATTGCATTATCCCTGTGCAAGACGTCGACATCAACTAAAGAAAACACTGCAAAAGTGCGCGGTAGCCACAATGTAGAGGCGTTCTAAGAGAGAGGTAACTTCTTTTATTAGTAGAGTTGGCAATCAAATACTTAGTTTTAGTATGACAAATGTACCTTTTTGAATAGCTAATGAAGTGGGGAAGTTTTTTATGTAATTTGTACGCAACATTATTTGGGCTTTTTTTGGAAAATCACTTTTTATTGCCATAAGACTTAACTTTTTTTAAAAGTTGTTCTTGGTTTCTTGACTTTTTCTAAAATAAGGACGATTATTTTTAGCAAATTTGAATCTAAAATGTTATTTTAGTTATCAAGCTACCATAAAACAACAAAACATTAAACTCAATTTTGAATTTTTCACTAAAAGGATTCATTTGAACTTCGAAAATGGGGTTTTATATAAAAAATCTTAAATGTTGCATATCTCAGAAATTATCAATTTTCGGACATGGCATGATATGCCTTAATTGACTGCAAATAAGCTCTACTTTAACCTCTTAGAAGGAATGTATCGCATTACCAATCACCCTGTATATGTGTTTGTTTTGTTTGTAGGCTGACGCTTACACGCTGTTTATGTTGTGTACTTCTTTATTCGTGGATTTCTTTGGTTATTTCTGATTACTTTGGGCTCATCTATTATTATTTATATTTAATCCTTTTACTTTTTTAAAGGCCTACCTGCGTACTTAAGTTTGTTCAGCGCAATCTAGCGAATTTGTATGAACTATATTTTTGTTTTTTTTGAAAACCACTCATTAAAACTAACATTTAAATCATTATCATCGTGGCTTCAGATATATAGTATTAAGTAAACCTCTTTGGCCACTCAGGCTTTTTAAAAAACCTGTATGCCTGTGACGTACCGATCTGCTTTTGTTTCGTTGGTTGCCAAAGACACACGTCTTGCGGCAACTCTGTATGTCGGGTGTCACCCGAGCCATTTTGTTTAATTATTGTGAACAATAATTACTTCTTTGATTTATTTGTATTTCTGTTAATAATATTTGAATAAGTAAACCGTTGTTATTTTCTGATGTTGTTATTTATTTAACTTGCTTCCGCTATCTTCGCTAACAATAGATAATTGGAAGAGTACGGTAACCGTTTCAAATTTTGAATTTCTGTTACCCGAATCTTAAAACTCCGAATACGGTTGGTAGAACTTTTAAAAGCCAGATGTAGTGAATAACAACCGACAGAAAACAGCCAGCAAAAACAAAACTCTACTTGTAACCTTTTAAGCAAAATGCCAGTCTACAACTTACCGGATAAGTGACATAGCTCCCTCCATTCCTAAGCCATATACGATGTAGCGTCTCCACAGCCTTCTTCTCATGACCAGCGTTGGCCAAGAACTTGGGACTCTCGTAGAAGAAGTACAGGCACAATGCGCAGACGCCCAACGGGAGACCAAGGGTGATGGCCAGCAGTCGCCACGGAGTGAAGCTTACAAACCACAGGTTGAGGGAGAAGTTGAGATTCAGGATTAAATATCCTAAGCCTGGAATGAGATTTTGACTTGTTGTTTCAAGATTTGATATTGGACACATAGTTAAGATGGAAACTAGTGTAAGCAGGTACAATGTGCGCTTCTCGGTTTCAATATGACAACTATACACCATTATTTTTTCCATGCAGAACTTCGGTAACTTAAGTTTAGACATATTTTTACTAAGAGAGGTTTGCAATATAATCATGTAAAATATATATATTTAGGATTCAAAAGAGAGATAATGTTAAAAAAACTTATAACTAAAAGACCTTTCACTTTTTGAAATTACAATAACTTCACCTATAATTAAAATAAATTCCCAATCACTTTTAACAAGACAATATCACTAACTGAATAAAATTCAGCGTGTAATACTTATTTTCTTTTGATGCAAGTACCACTAACGACAATTACCTACAAAAACAACTAAAAATAAAGTTGTCAAATCAAATGTCTACAAATGGCTTGAGCTGGACTTATATAGCATGTCCTGGTGGCGTGACGCTTATTAAATCCTGATGCCCCATCCCTCGCGACTCATTCCCATTAGACTTTAAAAGGCCATCGGCACCAGTCTTGGCGAGTGTATGCTGCAGGAGTGCTAGCCATCCATACTCTCCATTTATTCAGTTGCAAGCTACGTCTACTATAACAACTAACTATATATTTTAAAATCTATCACCCTAATAAATGTAAAAGCAGATTTCCATAATTCAATTTGTATCTGCTTTGTTGGTCTTGTTTGGACAATATCTACATTTAAACAGACTGTGATGACATATACCCATATACACGGTGATGCAGAACATCATAACGCTGGCCATGATAATAATGTACCCCGACCTGACCCTCGCGCAGCAGGACTCGCCCATCAGGGCGTAGGGCACTGACTGCAGGCAGCTGCTACTACAATACACAAAAAATAGGTTAAGTTTTATGTTTGATTATGCGGTTATAGGTATTGCAATTAAACCCAAAAAATATCGGCAAGAAATCCCAAAAAAACTTTAATAACGGACAACACGATCACTTTAAGAAAGCCTTTCAAAGCTAATCAAAATCATAACAAGTTCATAGTAAGAATCTGTAGATTATGTTAGACAGCTGCATTCAATGTTATACCGTTTACGTTTTTTGTTTAGTAACTATGTATTTTGTAACTGCACATTACAGCCAATTCCATGGCATTTTCCAAAACCTCAAAAACTTACAAGCAAGTACTGATGAACTTGCATACAGCCACTGCTTCCCAACTCGGCGACAAGGCGCCGACCAGCGTGGCTGCGAAGGCGCCCCACGACGCGATGAGGAGACTCCTCCGGCGGCCCTGGGTGTCGGATATGTAGCCCCATGGATACGCCATCACAATTGGCCCTGGAGAAAAAGATGAAATAACTTCTCCTCTTTACAATATTTGGCAGGATAGTAACTGCATATTATCTAGGTATGTGACGGATATGGAATTTCGGATCTGGATCCGGATACGAATATTGTATTTTTTTTATATCGGTTTCGGTTTCGGATACGAATATTAAATTATTTCGGATTATCCGTTAGTTTCGGATAGTTTCGGTTACGGATATTAGATTCTAGGAATTTCAAAAGTAACATACAAAACAAATAGATAATAAAATGGTTTTATTTATATAGAGGTCACCACTTGGTAGAAGTCGATTTCTTAAAGGATCATATATTAACCCAGCAGCACTGAAGATTTCATTATCTCATTTAGATTTTTAGATTCCGCCACTATCCGAAATTATCCGAAACATTTATTTAGGTTTCGGTTACGAATACGGATATTTTTTATTTTCGGATATCCGGTAGTTTCGGTTACGGATATGGATATCCTTAACATCCCTGATATTATCTAAAGATTTTGTTTATTAAATTTCAGTATTTTAGTTTATTCAGTCAACAACGCTTCCTGACATATGTGGGTGTGTCTGAATGGTTTTTATTTACGGTTTGTAGAACTTTGAAGTCATAACACGTACTACTAATCATTTACTTACTTATAGCTTCTCTTATTGATTATAGGTATATAAGGATTCTACTTAGTGTTTAATTTCATTTTTATAGTGTGATATGATTTAATATCATAACAGCTACTATTATCTTTACCACCTTTAATCATCTCATCATCCACCTACCCAGGAACGGTACAGACAGGAGTATGGTGGTCTGCGTCTGGTTGAGATGGAAGTCGCACGTCGCGCCGGTCACCACTGCGGAGAACCCGAACATATCGAGACTCATAGCCTCGATGGCTAGAGCCATTGTGAACAGCAGACCGATGTTGTACCAGCCGTTACCTGGACAATCATACTTTGATACCAGAGTTTTCTGGTAAGTATACTTTGATACCAGATTTTTCTGGAAATCTAATTACCTACATTAAATAAGTTCAATAACAGTAGCAGACCGATGTTGTACCAGCCGTTACCTGGACGAGTAAACTTTGATACCAGATTATTCTGGAAATCTAATTACCTACATTGAATAAGTTAAATAACGGTAGCAGACCGATGTTGTACCAGCCGTTACCTGGACGAGTATACTTTGATACCAGATTTTACTGGAAATCTAATGTCGGTACTAAGTTAAATAACAAGGTTTTTCCAAATATTATGGTTCGCTGTTTCGAATATTATGAACTGCTTATCTATTTTTGACTAAATTAAGTCAATCAGAATCAAATAAATACAAGTAGGGAAAGGTGTAGCGTAGCAACTACATATTATGGGTTTCTTTTTGAATTTTCGCACTTATATGTTGGTCAAATTATAATTGACGGTTTTTAATGACTTTTTGACGACCTCTGTGGTGCAGCGGTATATATACCGGACTGCTAAGCAGATGGTTCCGGGTTCGATCCCCGGGTCTCGGGCCAATTTCGTAAAAATGGTTTTACGATATTGGCTCGTGTCTGGGTGTAACTAGGTTCTCCCCTAGTCCATTGTGTGGAACCTATAGTACAAGCTTTGCTTAGTTTAGGGCCACATAGTTGGTGTGTCTGTCTGGAGATTTATTTATTTATTATTTATTTATTTTTATGCCGGATCTAGTGGGAGGTAGGTCAAACCAAGTTTATGGGACGCATAATTCGAGAGTCTGCAAAATCAATACTACAAAAAGAATACCATGTTAAATCACTTCCCACTTAAATACCATTGAATAAAAAATCTTATTTCCATATATTTATCAATTACCAACATAATTTCTAATCAAAAATTTGAAACACTAATTTACTTTAGCAAGAAACTAAGCATATGTGACTAATTTTGATTTATATCATTTAGCATTAACAACATTGCAAGCGGGCGTCGCCTTATCGTGTTGTTTTCAAAACAATTGCAACTTTATTACTTTCTCTAGGTACCGTACCTGCTAGCTCAAGAGCCTCCTCATAGCTGTATGCTCTGTCGTCACTCCCTTCCCTTGATGTAAACACTTTAATAACTCCATCATCTTCTCGTTTATCTAATTCTGTATCACTTCTATACGCCGGGTTAGAAACCATGGTTTTGTCTAAATCTATTATAGCGACATAACGACCACGCGCCTCTACATACACTAGTAACTGAACTTGGTTACAATAGATTGAATACAGCTGTGTTTAGAGTTTGGTTTAGCTCGTTTTTTCGAGTTCTGCAGCTATGTCAACAAGTGTTTTTTTGGTTGTATGCGTTTTGCACAATTTGTTCAGTTAAAACTGAGCTAGCTGAGTTGTAAAAATATTTAACTCGCAACTTTTTTATAGGATGAACTTCTTTCTCTTTTTTAGATAAAAATATTTTTTATGTTTACTTCAAGGTTAGCAATAGTGTTGACAACAAACTTTCCTTTTTTTTTGTTAATTCAGGACAATGCCTACCCTACGCACACCTGATTCAGGATACACACATCTTATTTAGGGTTAGGAACTCCTTGTTTCAGCTATAGATAATATTCTTTTTGATTGATTGTACAATCCTTTTCCGTCAGTCAAGTGATAAGAAAATGTTCAAATGGTTAACAATAAAAATAGGCTACGTAAAATGTAATTTCTTTTCCTCATTACACACTTCGTGCTCTTAATATTTGTTATACACGTATTTAGGAAAATAGGGAAATTCAAATTAGAAAATGATTTTTTTTGTATTGTTCTAAACCTAACTTCAATCAAACTATATTTTATTTTCGTTAATTAATTCTAGTTGGTTATAACGATAAATAAAAGCCGATAACAATACATAAGACAATTTATTAAAGTTAGGTATTATAAAATAACATCGCTCTGTGTTCACGTCGGCCGCTCCGGTCTCGTGCTTTTCGGTAATATTGCACACAGCATCCCGCTCACTGGAATAATAAAACAACACATTAAAATATGATTTGGAACAGTTCAGTTGCCAAATATATATTAAAGAATGCCCGAATGATATGAACTTTGATGTCGTAGGCCAGGTATCATTATATGTATGTAAGTTTACTGCTCTTCAATTTTGCTTCTATTAATACGCATTACTTCGAAATTGCTATTAAAATATAACAGGTTCAAATTGTTCCCACTATTGTGTGTTCATATTCTAACTCACATGTTTTTAATAATTTTGAAAAACCTAATTATTTCAACCTTATTTAACAAAATCACAGTAATATTGTTGAAGACTATAACTACATAGATCTTTAAGTAGCAAAAACTTTAATCACCTTAGTTATTTAAGGTCAAGAGAAAAAAGGTCTTACTAACAGCCATCCATAAAACAAAACTCCTTTTATGTTTGTCTGATTGCGGACTGGCCTTTACAACTTCACCGCATTTAAAAACGAATATTCGCAATACTAGTAACTATAATACTGGTAACTGTAATACTGGTAACTGTAATACTGGTAACTGTAAAACTGGTAACTGTAATACTGGTAACTGTAATACTGGTAACTGTAATACTGGTAACTGTAATACTGGTAACTGTAATACTGGTAACTGTAATACTGGTAACTGTAATACTGGTAACTGTAATACTGGTAACTGTAATACTGGTAACTGTAATACTGGTAACTGTAATACTGGTAACTATAATACTGGTAACTGTAATACTGGTAACTGTAATACCGGTACCTATAATACTGGTAACTGTAATACTGGTAACTGTAATACTGGTAACTGTTACCTAGCAGCAGCGTGCCGAACATGTAGATGGGCACGACGCAGTGCTCGTCGACGAGCGCGCCGAACACCACGTTCCCCGCGATGGCGCCCACGCGCCCACACATCACCGTCACCGACATCGCCGTCGCTCTGCACACAGATATGTATAGCGTACATTGAAAGTAATTTAGGTTAAAGAAGGTATCCCTGAAGCGTTCCTGTCTACAGCTGCGAACGATTGTTTAAAATAAGGCTTAGTTACCCTTATATTACATTTACTTATGAAGCAGGAGCATTTTAATGCATTTATAGTAATGTCTCAGGTTTTATTTTTATATCTATACTAATATTATAAAGCTGAAGAGTTTGTTTGTTTGTTTGTTTGTTTGAACGCTCTAATCTCAGGAACTACTGGTTTGATTTTAAAAATTCTTTTTGTGTTGAATAGACCATTTATCGAGGCAGGCTTTAGGCTATATAACATCACGTTGCCACTATAAAGAGCGAAGAAATAATGGAAAATGTAAAAAAAAACGGGGGAAATTATTCAGCCTTGAGAGCTTCCGTTGCGTGCGCTGCCAAAAACGGTTCTAGATACCAAAAATATATGTATGAAAGAATTAAGGGAACTTTTTACTGCGGGAAAACTTCGCATTCCCACGGGAAACCGACTTCTACGCGAACGGAGTCGCGCGCGGCCCCTATCTAGTATAAATTTGCTAAGTAATCTAATAAAAAAAAAGTTTTAAAACATTAATACCATTCTTCATAAACTGGCAATATATTAAAAATAATTTTGTGTTAGCACCAGAGGAAAAAGATAAAGAGGATACTCACGCCACTTTAGTAGGAAAGATCTCGCAGATGACACAGAACAAGACGGCCTCGGTGCAGCTGACGATGGCCTCGAAGATGCAGGACAGCACGAGGTTCTCCAGCGAGGAGCGCACCAGGTTGAGGCCCAGCGCCGCCAGGCCCGAGCTGATCAACATCATCACTGGGAAAGGTAAGGTTTGCTTTGATTCCGGTAATGATACATTAAGAATAGGGTAACTGATCAACATCATCACTGGGAAAGATGTTTTGCTTTGATTCCAATGATAATAATTAAGAATAGGGTAACTGATCAGCATCATCATTGGGAAAGATGTTTTGCTTTGATTCCAATGATAATAATTAAGAATAGGGTAACTGATCAACATCATCACTGGGAAAGGTAGTTTTGCTTTGATTCCGATAATAATAATTTAAGGGTAACTTGCTGGTTTACTCAAACAAAGGGTTTTAAATAGATTTACAATTAAATTGATGTTTTTTTCTGCATGTAGTAGGTATTTGACGACCTCTGTGGGCAGCGGTATATACCGGACTGCTAAGCGGATGGTTCCGGGTTCGCTCCCCGGGTCGGGCCAATTTCGTCAAAATAGTTTTTCGAAATCTTGTGTCTGGGTGTAACTAGGTTCTCCCCTAGACTATTGTATGGTACCTACAGTACAAGCTCTGCTTAGTTTAGGGCCACACAGTTGGTGTGTTAGTCTTGAGATTTATTTATTATTATTATTATCTACTCGTGATAACCATTTCAATATAAACCATCGTCTTTATGCTTAAGCAATTTAAAAATCGTTGATAAAAGGCTAAATCTGGCATGACCACACCACCAAGCAATCATCTTCAATAATCGAAATCGCAATCAATTTCTCACCCAGCATAGGCTTCTTCCCGACGAAGTTGATGGTGAACCCCACGAAGAGCGCCGTGGGCACGCAGCTCAGCGCCACCACCAGCGTGTGCGTGAACACGCGGTCGTCGATGCGCTGCTCCAGGCAGTGGTGCATCTGGGGGCAGAGGATACTTGCAATTTAGAGGTAGATAAAGTATAGAATACTTTCAATGAAGAGGTAACTAAAGAAATGGACGGACATTGACTATGCTATATTATGGAAGAAGATAGAGAAATTTTAACTAAATGGTCGTCGATGCGCTGCTCCAGGCAGTGGTGCATCTGGGGGCAGAGGATACTTTACATTTAGAGGTAAATGAAGAAATGGAGGGACATTGATTATGCTATTTTAAGAGTGGTAGAGTCTAGCTGTAGGCTCTGCCTGCAGCGATTACTGGGCTTAATACCACCGTCGCACAGAAAACGATCGAAGAAGAAATGTGATAGAAGAAGATCGAGAAATTTTAACTAAATGGTCGTGCTTTTGGTCCTATTATTTGCGCTCTTGTTAACTGAGAAGACTAAAAAAAAGTTAGTTAATAAGTCAAAATAACACACAACTTATTTTAACTACAAATTTATACTTCAGGGGAGTTAAATTCTTTTTGTCTGAGGTAGCGTTGATTCTAAATTAATCTATTTCGATTGAGGTTTATTACTCGGCATGAGCTAGAATCAGTTCTCATACAGTCCAATACTATATTCATATTGATAAATTTACGTTCTACGTACCTCCACCTCCAGCTTGGTGACGTTCTTGCTGACCTCGCACACGCCCGCGGAGACGTCCGCGTACAGCGACGAGAACTGACTGAATCGCTCGAACAACTCCGGGAACCACATCATCAGGGTGTAGTAGCTGTAACACATTGTTCACATCATCATCATCATCATCATCATCACCATCATCATCATCATCAACATCATCATCATCATCATCATCAATATCATAATCATCATAAATTTATTTCTTTGTTGTCAATTTAGTGAAAGCTCACTAACACAGCCTTTCATCGTTTTTACGAGGGTCAGATAGTCTATACAAGATTGTGGCTTTCTTTTACCAAGGTTTATAACTAAATAACTTTAACAAAGGTTTAACTTACTCGATACTAGATGACTATGTGCTACAATGTGTATATTCATCACACGAATGAACAAGCTTACAATAATAGTTAAGTACTTATGTACTAGTTATGTTTACTTTCTGGCTTGTTGGTTTGAATGATTTAATTTGTTTATACTGGGTAGTTTATGTTGTCGATCTTCATTCTGTCCATACCATTGCGTAGTTTCAAGACTCCAATTGAAATATTCAAGTATTTGTTGCAAACAATTAATTACAATTTGTTCTAATAAAATGGTATTATAAGTTTAACGCCAGCTTATTCTAATGCAGTGTTGTCAGTAGGAAAACAACAAAGAACTATTAATTTTGAAGTTATAGACACTGCAATAAATTAGCATTCTAAATGCAAAACTAAAAGTAAAATCCTCAAACAACAACTGCATTCAGTCAACACAAACGTATTTGATTTAAACTAACCTAAACATGAGTCCAAAGTCTACGAAGCAGCACAGTACAAGCAGCCCGATGTACGGTGGGTTGACGAGCATTTTCTTCCGAAACCAGAACGCCTGCCATCGCTGCTTCCACGTCATTGCCGCTTTGGTCTCATTTCCATTGGTGTCTGCGGAGACTACCTCCTCTTCTTCGCCATCTCCGGAACTTATCATTGATTCCACCTAAATCATAATAAATGTTTAAGACGTTATCAAATGCAGGTGTTAGTATGATCCAGCCGGTAGTTTGGTTAAACAATTAAATCTTGTTGTCTAATCTTTTTATTTTCAAGTAAAGACGGGGAAGAAATCTTTTAAAGATATTTGGTATACACTAGACCCAAAGGTCTTCATAACATACCGGAAAGTCCTTCTCATGGAGTTTGGTGTTGATCACGAATATCCTCTGCAGCACTTGCAGCGCCTGCTCCCCTTTGTTCGAATGCAGCAAGTACCGAGGACTCTCCGGGAAAGGGATGAGAAGCAGGACCACCAGCAGACTGGGTATACCGCAGGCGGCGACGAAGACCCGCCAAGAGGTATAGGAGAAGTCGGCTCCTTCTTCGGTTAAGTTGAAGATTGGGTCTTGGATAATTAACCAGGCTATACCTGAAATTACCATAAGAGGATTGTTGATATAAGATTTACGGTAAATATGAAAATTATAAAACTTGTGGAAATATAATCCTACTATCGTTCCAAGGTCTTAGTTGGGCTTTTTAATATGTTAATTACCTGGTAACAGAATACATCCAATAGTCCAAAAGACCTCAAGCCTGCACAGCATCACATCTCGATGCCTCAAAGACAAGAAGTCTCCGAAGTACGGGAATATCAACCCTGTAGCTCCAATGATACCAAAACCCGAGAAAAATCTGTAAACATCACAGGTCTAATAACAATATCTACTTATATCTTAATAGAATTCCATCTGAACTGAAAATTTCCTATAATTCTGGTAATTTTAATGGTTCATAAAGTAAACAGTTAATGATTTATGATGTAATTAAACGGTTCCATAAATTTTATAGCACTGAGCATATGCTACTGTAGGAAAATTATAAAAGTCAAGAGTAAGTACCTGCCAGCTAAGAACGCTGGGAAGGACTGAACTAAGCTGGAGAGGAAAGCTGCGAGGGCATCCAGGAGTAGTGCTCCGATGATGGCCTTCTTGCGGCCCCTGGCATCAGCTAGGTTGCCCCAGAAGTATGAGCCTACGCACATGCCTGAAAATATATGTAAATAATTGATCAGTTATCTAAGATGCTATAATAGAACCTTGAAAACAACAACATGGGATTGAGAAATGATTGGCCAAAAATAACAAAATAAATTTAAACTTTAAATGTTTTTTTTTATAAAAATTTACGCACAGGCAATGCGAAGAAAGCAAGAAGCAAAACCTAGCATTGACTATAGAATCATTTTTTTGTGTAGCTGGTTTAAGTCCACTTCGAATATACCCTTGTATTTACCTACTTACGAAACGGACTTAATCCTTCAATTCTCAGGTTTCGCACTTTGAAGTATTTGCATTACTAAATTCGTAGGCGTATTAACGTTTATTCTTTAGTGACCTAAACGAAACCCACATTATTAAATGCTGTTAACTATTGTCCCTAGAAATTTGAAAATATTGAATCAAGTACTTGCTGATTAAAAAAATTGCTAAGTCATCTTCATTACTAAAACAAAAAATGACTTTAATTTCCAATCGTTTTAAGTTATTAAACTTGAAATCAAATTCTCAAGTTCCTGGGAGACGTTATTTTTTCTGAGATAAGCTAGCAAATGTTTACGCATTATCACATAAAAGTAGGTAATTGATCACACGGGTGTTGTCTGGCCTTTTCGAAATCGGGCACCGGGTATCGCACTCTCAGAACGATATTCAGGGACATCGTACCTTTTTTTAAATATAAGATAGCAGAGCAAACGAGCATGCGGGTCACCTGATGGTAAGTGATCACCGCCGCCCATGACTACCCGCAACACTGTGGGTGTTGGGGGTGTGTTGCTGAGCCTTTGAGAAAATTAGGCACCGGATACAACCTACTTCACCGATGACAACAGCCCGACTCTACCACTCCAAATAGAGGATTGCTTAAGTTTTAAAATCCTCTTACCAATAAGCGGCGTGGCAGTCAGCTTCCCCTTGTCGCTCGAGGACAGCTTGAAGTCGCACTCGGCCGCCGGTAGCACGAAGCTCAGCGTGGTCGTGCTGAGTGCGCACACGGCGTACACCGCGCCGCACGACATCAGCAGCAGCCATTGGAACAACCCGTAACCTGGGATATCATCATCATTACACAGTATAAATCTAAGTCGCTAATTCTGTCTGGTTGTATGTTTGGCCGCTAACTCCTCCTTAAGTACGTAACGGATTTAAATGCGGTCTCCATATTTTAGGGTATTTTTTAATTAAAATTTGTAAATAAATAACGTTTAGAAAATGTTTTTTCAAGTTAGCATAAATGCATGGGTTCGCGAGCAAGTCTGCAAAATTACACCATTGCGAAGCGTGGGCGGATCGCTCGTAAATAATATGAGTTTAAATAAATCTCCAGACTAACACACCAATTATGTGGCCCTAAAGTAAGTTGCAGTAAGCACTTGTGTTAAAGGAACCACATAATGGTCTAGGGGAGAACCTAGTTACACCAATTTAGTGACAGAATATAAGTTTAATAAGCTTGTGTTCGGAATGAGGTATTCGTAGGGAAAGGAAGTTAAGGATTTTAGTTTTCGCATTGATAATAAGAAACTATGTAATACTATATTAGATGAGAAGGTGCCACAAAGGCATAATTACACGATTAGAAGAAGCCTTTAAAGTTTTATACGAAGCACCGTTAGTTCCTAAACTAACATTGCTACTTTCTACCGATTTTCATAGAAGGCATAGGTTTGTTAACTTATGGGTGAATAATATGTTAGTATAGGGAGAACGACATAAATGAATGTCTATAAATGTCCCTAAAATTAAGTGCAAGGCCCATAGTTTTTTTATTTATTTTTTTATAACCAGCCTTCGCATTATACGTCTTTGCAATGTATGTATTTGTATGTATTTCTAGTACCGTTTTACCTCAAACCCCTTAACTTAAAACGCCCGACTCAAGCATCGTCTCCTACACCCACAGACTACACCACACTATGATGTCACTGCGCCGCCGTTTTGGCGCCCTGTCTATTAATTGTCTGCTATTCCTAAGCAACATCATATTAGCAAGTTACCGCACTCCATCGATCAGGGCCGCTTCTACCTTCCCAGCTAATTAGAGTAACGACTCAGCACTAAAAGTTATTGCTTTCGTTTCGAGGTCTTGTAAACACACGGCAAAGTTCGTCACCTTGAGACACGCACATAGACGAGTCGGTGCACGTAAATATTGTGAAATTCTGCATACATGTCTGTTTTTAATAACATTATAAAAAAATGAAACTAAGTACGTTATTTATTAATGAAACTTATTAAACATTTTTTTTTCAATTAAGAAGCAACTGGTTACAAACGAACAAATCAGTAATGTTTATATCGTTCAAAGTTCACTTCACACTCAGTTAAGGACTTTGAAAGTCCACAATAATTGTAGAAATCATAAATCAATTGTCTATTTAAACATCGCGTGCGCTCGCTTGGACTTCGCACTTTGTCTCCGCACCAAATATTGTTGTTTGTTACGGAAATAGACTCACCAACACACCACATGATACTTACATAACTATGTATATGTTGACAACATTCGCTAATTGATTACAGTATGGTTTGTGTAAGGAAAACATAGCGTCTGGTATATTGCAGAGCGGGGATATGTGGTGGAAAGAGGCAGTCACGATTAGAAATAATACTAATATTATAAACGTCAAAGTTTTTGAGTATGTATGGATGTTACTCTTTCACGTAAAAACTACTGAATGAATTTGGATGAAACTTTGCAGTAATAAAGGTTATACATCAGAATAACACATAGGGTACTTTTTACCGCGGGAAAACTTCTCATTCACTCGGGAAACCGACTTCCACGCGAACGGAGTCGCGGGTGGACACTAGTCTGATATATGTACAATCAAATAATTGGTAAAAATCTTGTCTATTTTTCTTTTAATTAAACATACAACTTTATATTCATAAACTTTTTTTCAAGGCCAGTTAAATAGTATAAGATGAATTCGTTTTTTTTTTATATTGCCCTTGATCTTCCTCTGAAGCTCTAGCTTTTCGCCCTGCGGTTTCAGCCGCAACTAAATGGTTGTTCCCGTGGCAATATCTTACGAAACCCTATTATTTCCAAAATAAAATATAGCCTATGTTCCTTGTGGATAATGTAGCTTTCGAATGGTGAAATATTTTTTTAAATAGGTCCAGGAGTTTCGGAGTATAGAAAATACTTCTAAATTATCTAAATTCACAATAGACATAACTTTGAAAGTTGGGTTTGAACTTTATTTATGAATATCAAATACGATGTAATTCAGGAGTTCATCTCTACTTCGATTATCACTACACAATGCAACTAGAACTATTTCGTAGGTATCTTATTAATACACTCAGCTTCCTTGTGAAATCCATTAGTAAGAATATCAATTTTCATCTCTCAATCGTATCTGACAGCTTTCTTAGCTGACGTAGACCAAACATATGTTTTCTAATGGTACCTGGTTCCTGCGCAGTGTCACCGGGCAAGCTCCACAAATATCCAGGTATTAAAAAGTACACAAGAGACTACTGAGAACTGAAAGTTATATGCTTTAGAAAATAAGTTGTGTCTTACGGCTGTGGGATCTTGGACTATAATGTAGGTAGATAATAGTGTATATGTATATACCTACAGTATGGGGTTATAGTTTAATATTGCAATATAAAATTATTTTAGATTTGTAGTCGGTACCCATAAACTGTGTAGTACTTAACATATCACCATTGTAGAGCACATTTTCATGTTATGGGATTAAACTGGCTATGTGTATCTCCGCGTCTCGTCCTATGCTATTGTGATTTGAATAAAACGTGTGATTGATAAACGACACGATAAAGCTCGCGTGCAATCACTAGTAAAAGCTGTCAAGGAGTAAACGATAAATAGCTTACTCAAACCTAGCGCGTATTATGCAACCAAATGTTCTATCACTTGATCTTAGTACTTCATGGCAATAAAATATGAGTCAGATTACAATATTAACCTCAAATGACGTCACGATCATCACTAACAGCCATTAACGAGTCGTTTTCGTTTAACGACCTAATTTAACGATGAACTATCAACGGATGGTGGAAGATCACCTCGTAGAATACCAAGTGGGAAACGGTTTAATTGCAAAATGTTATGGAAATATTGAACTGGGAATTTTATGTAATGGATGTCCATTAAGAGGCACGATTAACATATAGGGAAATGTTTTTATTATTTCTTGTTTAAATTTACTAAATAGCTTTTCGCTTAATTGTATATACAAGTACTACTAGCTAATATTACGCAGCAGTAACCACTGGAAGTTGAATTATTCTACTCGTTTCGCTCTGCCTTGACTATTTTACATTACATATGTACTAATTAAAAAAAAACATTATTGTGGAAAGATATTTTACAAAACTGATAAATGTTAGATACATATCGACAGCTATGTTTATATCAGATATTCTAAAAATTAAAGTAAATTATTTGATAATTCTTTTATTACGCCACTACATTAATCCAAGCGATATCCGCTTTTCTCAACTAGAATAATAAAATATTCACTATACCTAGATATACATATAGACGCAATAAAAAACAAAACCTTGTAAAAAGAAAACCAGCAGTAACAATGAATCGTGCTGTCCGTCTGTACTGTATCACATGATGTCCGTCTGTACAGTATCACATGCTGTCCAGCACAAACATCAGTCAATCGATGTTTGTAATAAACAACATATGCAGTTACTAATGTATAATTTCTTCTAAATGTATTTATAGGGTAACTTTTAACTATGTTTTTTGTGTTGCAGTTCTTCTTGCATCCAGTGATCGTGCTACTTATTACATTAATATAAAAACAGGCTTCTTTCATAATAACCTGTCTAGATTTTTATTTTTTACCCATTTTTAAATACTTGAAATCGTTTACTAAGGGTAGTTTTTTTAATAGACTTGTTCATACGTAAACACATGTCAAAGCCAACAAGTTCACATGTCAAAGTTGTTTTCACCCTAAACCCGGCAAGGCTGCACTCATTAACGTCGTGCGGCATCAATTTGATGAGCCATTAATTGCGGGGGTCGCGGCGGGGCGCGGCCGACCTTCAGCGGGGGCGGGGGCGGGGGCGGCATCGAGGGGCGCGCCGGGGCGTGAAAACATTAGCGGTAAGGCGAAGGTTAGGACTTCATGGTAAGTGATTATACGTAGAATGTCTAAGCACAGATATTGCATCATGTGCTTTCACTAACCAGCACTAACCCTGGATTAACCCAATAATCATGGTTTAACCCTTCTCGCTTTTCAAGAAAAAAGCTTGGTTAAACTAGTGGGATGAATATTTTGCTGTATTTTTAACCGACTTCCAAAAGAAGGAGGAAATAGCACACATAAATAATAGGTAGTAGTTAAATAATATCAAATCTTTATTTTTTAGTTTTTGACGTCGGTTTTTTTAACGTAATTATTTTATGTATCACATATTGCCGTTGATTTGAGGTTTTTTTAAGGTACAGAATAAACACTAAAATTCGCAAAACCTTATGTTACAATTTACATAGTCAGAGATCGCTTCTAACGATAGGACGGACCATAGGTTGCTTCTGATGTTGTTTAGATTTTGCAACAAACAATGATAAGTACTGAACTGGAACTGAAGGATAACACGAACTCTAGTGCACTTTTCTATATATTGACTACTAGTGGCCGCCCGTGACTCAGTTCGCTTGGTCGGTTTCCCGTGGGAATGAGAAGTGTTCCCATGGTAAAAAATACCGTAGTAAATGTGCTATAAATTTCATCGAAATCTGTCCAGTAGTTTTTACTTGAAAGTGTAACAGACATCCATCCATAAATGCTCACAAACATTTACGTTTATAATATTAGAAGGATATCTAACAAAGGCGACATGTAAAATCCCATCATAAATTAAATGTGGACATCTCTCATGTTTTGGATCTATGTTATGTGGTGTGTAAGTAAATTATTTCCGAGTAACTCCGACACTTGTTGATTTCACTTGTTGATTCGTATACGAGTATTTGCTTAAATAAGCTTTTACGATCTAAAAAAACGCAAAATGATTTTATTTTAGTTTGAACTTTTGTTTACCTAGTTATAAAAAAAAATTATATAAAATAATAAGTTAAATCTATGCAAAGTTAAAATTTTGAATTTGTGTAGTTTAAGATTTTAAGAATACTTAAATTATTTATAAAACTTTAATACTATGAAACAAGCTTTTACACACTTCAGTATCAATGTCCAAGTGTATAACAATTATGTCTCGAAGTAAAACATCGTAACGTCCATTAGCAGGCGACGTGGGGGCGTGACGTCACCAACCATTATACCCTCATGTCGCTAGATCTACTAGTATCTTATGTAAAAGTAATTGTCTATTTGAAAAATACATAAAAATACATTTAATTGATAACTGTTAGATGTTTTTTTTAAATAAATAATTTTAGTTTTAAATTTTAGTCTCTACACAAAGCAATTTGGTTGGAAATAAAATCAAGGAAAAACTAAGTTGGAAATTCAGACCCGACCTCAGCGTAGGCGTCGTAGCAATAAATCGTAGCATCGCGTAGCATTAGTCATACTACGACCCGTAGCATGCTTTAATTATTTATGTGTTAATAATTTTCCAATTTGACTCCTTTTTCATAGAAATGTATATTTATATTCGACGACAACATACTACTTATCTGTCGAATAGAATTAATGTGTCAATGGAATCAACCCAAAATTTTTATTTAGGATGTAATCAACACTTTTTAATTCTAGAAGAAAATGAAAATGGGCACAGTGATAATAAATAATTTTCAGAACAATTTATTGAGCCGTTTGAAGAAGAAGTCTAGAGATATTAAAGTGTCTTTAATGTTTCTTAGTTTTCTATTTTTGTAATACTCGTTTAAAACACTTCAAAGATTTATTTTTGCGTTCACGTTTTAGAGAAAGTAGAAAAAGTGATTATAGAAAGCATTATCCATAACGGCTTCGATATTAAATAACTGTGCCTATCAATTCTTTATAAATCAAATATTCTTGCAAATATAGTCGTTTAATAACTTTATCAGAAAAAACATAATAAAATCGATATACGTAATGTCAAATTAAATTTCATAGTAAACAAGACCTTCAATACAAAAGGTCAATGATCCTCCCCGACTATTACGTTTGTTTGTATGTATGCATGTCCGCGGGCGCCTCGCCTTCCAGACAGTTCTAGAAATTTCCACATCGTTAATACTACATGACATGTACATTCTTACGTAAAAATGAACAATATTTTTCAGTTTCAATGATGAGAAAAAACCTGGCTGGGTTATATTGTCTTGTTTACTTCTCTTTTAAAAAAAAACGCAAACTCGATTACGCGTATAGTAGTTACTTCATTGCGTTTTTTTTCTAACGAATAACCCTAATTTCCACGGAAAAAACCATTCAGCTGCGGGTAAAACTGCAGGGCGCAAAGCTAGGAATATTTTACAAAATAATTTACATTATAGTAACCATAAACATTAAAATAAGGGAATTAACAATTTTTCGATATAAACTTTCGTTAAGAGTAACATGCTTCGACTAAAGTTCTGTTATGAAATAGTTTATTTAGTAAACTTTGATATAGGAAAATGGGTTAAAATTTAACTAAATGGATTGTTTTAATGAATAATATCTTTACTATTCTATAGCTGTTAAATACTTAACCTTTAAATAGATTTACTAAACACAAAATAATACAAAACTAAATTCAAACCTTTACGTTGACTATTTTCACACAAAAAGGTAACTACATTTAGTTCGTAAATTTTGGTATTTATTACTTATCTGGTGTTATGTTACCTTCACAGCTAACGAAAAAGCTTATTTAGTGCTTCTTGCATGAAAGTAGCCAGCATTGTAAAATCTTTGCGACAATCCTTACCGGCGTGATGCAGGGCAGTCTCGAAGGGCGCCCGCTGTAGCCGCTCCTTGCTCTCTGCCAACAACATATAAATAGATCACCCACGAGCCAAAACAACACATCTCCACACAAAACCAACTTAATCAATAACCACTTTAACACCATCAAGATAAAGTTCAGTTTCGCGAATCGGTAAAAGTGATTTTGATCAGAGATGACGCATGAACGTTGTCAACCGCGAAGTTTTTGAGGTGGAAAATTGAAGTCTAAATTTAACAAAAGTCAAGGTAGCGGCGGATTATACGTAGGTACTTGAACATTTTGATGAAAAACTCTATTATGCCGTTTTAATGTGTAAACAGTTTTTTAATTAGCAGGCACGTTATTTAAGATAATTAATGAGTTGTAGTAAACAACCAAAACAAAAATTTCGAATTCACTTCAAACTTGTGATATGTAGTTGTTTAGACGAATTTGTCCCTCAATTATTTATAATTTGAACTAATTGGTGTTAAAACTAGGAAGTTCAGTGAACTTGACCGCATTAGTTGCGCAGTGACAGCGTCATTGACAGTCGCGCACAAATAGCCCGCGAAGCTGCGCGCGCATCCAATATGGCCGACTCGCGGACTTTGGCGCCAAAACTCTTTCGGGGAAAATATAGAAAAAAGCGCAAGTGTTTGACATATATGTAATATTATATAATGGAATGATATGTTAAGCTGAAAATTGATATTATTATTTATGAAAACCTTTTACATAGTTACATACGTTGGTAAGCAAACAATTATTAGAGCGATGGTTTGATTTTTTATCGAAATGTAACACCGTAGTTGGAAGCAATTTAAAGTTCTATCTACATTTAAAAAAGAGGGCACAAGTTGAACCACATTAAAGATTCTAGGTACAATAGAGTCAATTGTAAATGTGTTTTTTTCATTACGTAACAGTCGTAAAGCAATATTATAATTTAACTAGTTGAACCCGCAAACGTTTTTTTGCCATATTTGAAAAAAAAATGTTAGGGGTGGACAACCCTTATCGCTTAGGGGTATAAAAAATAGATGTTGGCCGATTCTCAGATCTACTCATTATGCTTTCACAAAATTTCATGAGAATAGGTCAAGCCGCTTCGGAGGAGTAAGGGAACAAACATTGTGACACGAGATTTTTTTATATAAGATGATATTTTATCAACTTTGTTGGTAGCCACCGAACCAATTGTGCTTGATTCATATTTTCCGCAGCAACATCTTGAAAGGCTTGAAATGGTCTTGTCTCGACAGGTTACCAAAAAAATTTTAAAATTTTCATTATCTATTCCATTGAGTTAATTTGTAAAATATCTCCTTTCTATATAAAACTAATTCAATCGCTAAAATACGTAAACATGGCAAAAAAACAGTAAAAACTTCCTAAGTTCTTTTTAACTGTCCTAACATACGCAACTGAAACCCGGCTAACCCTGTTTTGATTTTTAATTTTACTTACACATTTGTCACTTTTTAAAATAAATACTACTAGACGTAAGCTTTTTATTCGTTTCTTATCCCACCGAAATCATAACTATTATAATATGCAACACCACATAACGGAATGTCAGTTTCGTCACAAATCAAGTCCGCGTTTCCTTAAGACTAGACTGCAAATAGACGATTGAGCCAAAGTTCAAACAAATTCTGAATGTTCGTCAGTTTGTTATGTCTGTGTATGATCGTGTGATGTTTTCTGCGAAACAAACGATTATTCTGCGTAGTTCCACTGTATTTTGTAGTTCTGGAATACTTCTAGTTCAGGGTCACTGAATGCCATTGTCTAAGTGAAATATTGATTATATTGGTGACTCGCATATTATTATGAGATGATAAATATGTGATGTATCATGCATATGATATGGTTGATTATTAGTGTTCATTAAATCTGTGGGAATCATTTAATTTATAAACGGAAGCATTATATATTTAGAAGTATATATTGAGTAACTTATATTTACACTAGTGGCCGCCCGCGACTCCGTTCGCGTGGAAGTCCGTGGGAATGTGATGTTTTCCCGCGGTAAAAAGTATCATATGTGTTATTCTGATGTATAACCTATATTACTGCAAAGTTTCATTCAAATCCATCGAGTAGTTTTTACGTGAAAGAGTAACAAACATCCATCCATCCATACATCCTCACAAACTTTTAAACCTTTTGTTACATAGTTTTGGTTTAGATAAATCTCACTGTGATGTTTAGAAATATCGATTATTTCCTTTAATGTCACATTATATAGAAATTATTCGAAAAAATATTTAAGAGTACAAACATCCCCATCAGTTCACAAAATGCTTTATGATTTACTTGAGTTTAAAAGCTTATTACTTCAAAATCTCTGATAAACAAAGAAAAAAATCCTAAATTGATGTAGCCTTAATTCAGAATTGTCTCCCACAACAATTGAGTCCTAATCTGCAGTAATTCTGAGAAAAGATACACATCTCTTACACTACAATTAGGCGGTACTTTAATCTGAGGTTTGTTGCAAACACTACATCAACGACAATTAACTGTAACAAGCGAATATACTACGAGTAGGTACATCTGCGCATTTACTGATTTGTTGTTGTTATGAGATTGGACCATTTAAAATATGATATTTAGGGAAAAAATCTAAAACGGTCGTAATTTGAAAAGTAGCTTGATTTTGAATTGTTGTATTATATGTAAAACTAAATGTTGTGCTTTTTTATAATACGAACATTTTATCGTACTAATATTATAAACGTGAAAGTTTATGAGAGTGTATGGATGTATGGAAGGATGTTTGTTACTCTTTCACGTAAAAACTACTGAACGGATTTGGATGAAACTTTGCAGTAATATAGGTTATACATCAGATTAACACAGAGTAATTTTTACTTCTCATTCCCACGGGAAACGGACTTCCACGGAGTCACGGGCGGCCACTAGTAGTAAACATATGTTTTATTAGACTGAAGACGGCAATGAAATTTGCAATAGTTAAGTACCTACTCCTTACACTTTGCCTATCTCGACATTTTAACCGTAACCACATTGTTAGCTCATAAATCTAGAAACAGACATATCATAGTAAGATATCTTAAGAATTCTCATGTATGTAGGAAGTACTTCAATTAAAAATTAAAAACTTACGCTAAAAACTGCGAAACGCGAATAGTTTTGTTATTTTCCAACTAGACTTGACTTATGTAAGTGTCAACTGCGTTAATAGTGGTTATAACCGGATGTGTTAAGAAAAGTCAAGAAAGTCAAACAGGATTACATTTTTGTTTAAGTCAATATGATACATAGCTTTAACAATTCATTATGGTTACTAAGATGTAGCGAAGTAAATACGGCTAGGTTCACCATATCAACCATTGCATGTTTTTAGCAAAACTGTTGTTCAGAAAGCTAATTTAGGTTAACTTTTTATCTGGAGCTCTTAAATCTTATGCATTAAAATGTAAGTATGACCTTATTAGATTTAAAAATCCTAAAAAAATGTTAGCTAAGAAAATTATAAAGTGCTAGTGGCCGCCCGCGACTCCGTTTGCGTGGAAGTCGGTTTCCCGTGGGAATAATAAGTTTTCCCGCGGTACAAAGTACCCTATATTTTTTTCTGATGTATAAATCTATATGTAAAGTTTCATCCAAATCCGATCAGTAGTTTTTACGTGAAAGAGTGACAAACATCCATCCATACATCCATACATACCTACTCACAAACTTTCACGTTTATAATATTAGTAGGATTTATATCGTATCAGGTATACATCACTAAAATCGCGCGTTGAATATCATCTGCTAGTTTAAGAGCAGGCAATTAAAATTTACAGTTCAACCTTGCGAAGCGTTTTATTTCAACGCTAATTAACGTAATGCGAAGCGATCCTATTTACGTTCTCAAATAAAATGTTTCGCCTGTTTGCTTATCAAGAAAATACGTATTTTCAAGTAGTGAAGAAAGTTGTAAGGTATAATATTTATGAAAAATATTATTATGATCCTTTGACAATGTAGTTCAAATATTAATTCGTTTTCTTCTTGACAAGTTTCCTGACGGATAAAACCATCTTATGTTAGTTCGTGATAACTAAATAGGAACCACATTAATATCTCTGTCAATCTTACGTAATTTACTTCAAAAGCAATCTTTAGATTTAATGTAACTTCTTTGATTTATTTTTAATTTATTATTTCTGTTATGCGTTTATTCATTTATTTTTGACTAGTGGATGTATAACCTATATTACTGCAAAGTTTCATCCAAATCAGTGCAGTAGTTTTTACGTGAAAGAGTAACAAACATCCATCCATACATCCATCCATACATACTCACAAACTTTCACGTTTATAATATTAGTAGGATTTTCCGACGTTTCGACATTTTTACAAATGCCGTGGTCACGGGTAGACTGAGATGTTTGACTTCTACATAGAAACGTATAGTAAAAATGATTTTCGAATTCAGCGCCCTCGGTTTCAGCATAATTTCCCTCTTAAGATTTGTTAATATAATCTTTAGATTTATGAATACAATATAAAGTTTTGGCTATAAATAACCTCAGAGCATTTATTTCAATTAAAATTCTAACAAAAGGTTTTATCTCGAACAACGTAAACCAACTGAGATAAGAACAGGATAGTTCTAGTATTGGAATAAAATTACGTTGAATACTATCGAGTCTCAAGTGGAAGGCTTTATTAGTTGATAAGAGATTATATATCACTATATACGTGTATATAACTAGGTATATATGTGAACTATAACGTAGGCAATAGTGGTGGCATTCACCTTAACTAAAAAAAATCGATAGGCATAGAAAGATTCGCGTTAGAAAATTTGTTACAAGTTTGTCAATTAATTTCTTCATGTCTGGGACGAAATTTTTGAGTATTTCTGTGTGTTCACTTAAATTGATTTTCTATTGATAAAAAATCTATTGAAATTTAAATATTTTTAGACCCCGAAAAATTAACAGTGTCGTTTGTTTTTTTATATCACAATACATATGCTTATCTATGTTTAAACAATGTAAGTATATCAATTCTTATGGAAAGATATAAAGAAGCTTTCAGAGTTTAAAAGAAGTTTGACAAATCGAAATTTGAATAATAATACCAATTCAAGTGTAACTCCGCTAGTTTTGCGTCATTATAACATAACATAGTTTTATCTAATAAAATGATTGCAATCGTAATACTCGTAGTTCGTTAGATTTAAATTGCACAGTTTTTTAACATTAAGTCCATTTTATAAAAGCGTTTTTGTAATCAGTTAAGTTTAAGACATGGTTCGCAACAGATACAGACTTGTGAAAATGAACTGAGTACCACACTCTAAACGAGTCTGTACACTCACTTGAAACACATTCCGTCTTGCATTAAACCACTAATCGCATTGTAAACAAGACAAGTGTTATAAAACATTTTATCTAAGTTCTATGATCGTGTGACATTGGTTGGACAGAATACGGTTATTGACTACTACTTAAAGAGTGTTACTCAACTGTTTTGCAATTACATTGTATTATAACATATAGGTAATTGATAACGGTTTCTTTGTTTCATGTTACGTCTCGGAGTGATAAGGATTACCTAATGTTGCAGGTTAAAATCCTGGCATAGACTATCTAAGGCTATAAAATGTGTTGGGTACTTTTTTCGTATGATATCAAGCTGGGTAACAAAGATTTCGCATTTGCGAAAAAAGGTACAAAGGTTTCTTTGGTGTATGTAACACCATATTGATACTTTTATAACGAAAAAAATATATATAATCTGGGCTAACGCAGTATAACAGACAGCTAATAATAGCACACAGATTATAGTTAATAAAAATAAGTTACTGCTAAAGGAGGTTAACGTCAACTTAATTATGCCATTAACGACACAAACGTCTATAATTATAATAGCTAATTGAATTACTTAAGTTGCGCGCGCGCTTATAATGTGACACCCTTCGAGTCCATATTAGGAGAACTCGAGGAAGAAAGCTAAGTAGGGCTGTCAAAGGTCAAATACTTTTATTCATAGGTTGTAAAGTTATTTATAGAAGGTTGGTGAGGTATTACATAGATTCGGTCATAAAAACGGATAAAAATGAGGTTAAATAGGTAAATATGTTAACTATTTATATAACTATGTAGAAAAACGTAGGTATAGGTACTTTGTATAAAGTTAATTATTTGTTCCAGAACTAAATCTAATAAATTAAGGGTCTGATTATCATTAAAAGCTAATATAAGTAGGACCTTACAGTTTTTTTTGAGGTAAGATGTTGCATAAGTTTAACACAGTGGAATTATTCCATTATTACATTAGTTACAAATAGTTAAGGATTATTGACATTCGTTACAGCGTAGTGCCTGCGTTGATACAAAAGTAATGCTCATACCATAAAACGGCAAAGTGTAAGGTCATGGAGGGCTCCGTATAGATATGCTTATATTAAGATTTTACTTTTTAGTTTTGCATTTTAAATGCTAATTTATTAATTTTGAAGTTATAGATACTGGAAAAAGGAACGCATTTGTTGTGTCACCGTAGCGGCGCGGTAGCTCAGTGGTCAGAGCATTAGACCGGTTATCTAAAGGTCCTGGGTTCGATTCCCAGTCGCGGAACGCTCGGAGACCCGTGTTCCTTTTTTCCTGTATCTAACTCCAAACTGCTTATATTTGACTGCTTATATATTTTTTTTCCATTTAAATATTTATGTTATAACAACATATTAACGTTGTTTTATATTTTTCCCTTTACTCGTCCTAAAACCTTGCGTCATGCCAAATTTCATGGTTTTAGGTCCACGGGAAGTACCTACCCTATTTTTAATTTACTTACAAATGTTTGAAATATAAAATATTTATAGCTAATAGCACTTTGATATACTTAAAATATTGTTTTTTTTTCACTGTCCCACGGGACAGCAAATTAACTAAAGGGTGGAAAGAACCTATCTAAATTCGTTGCGTGTTTATAAAAAATAAGGCTATGCATAGAGATAGGTGCAGGGCAAAGGACAATTTTGCATTATTATTAGAAAACAAGAATTTGAAAATTATTGGTATATTTAACTCAAATTAATATTTTGCTTTAATAGGGTAGCGTTTCCGTGGTTAAAACTAATAATAAAGTTTAGAAATATTGCCTTAGAATATGGAAGCGCCATTGTTAAATAACAATTTAGTATAAACACCTACGTATGAATTGAATTAACGAATGTCACAGTCATATCTGACTATGATTTCTACAGTCGGCTGCCAAATATTCATGGTCACTAATAATAAAAACGCAATAAATAAAGAGGTAAAGCAAATAATATTTTTATTATAAACCTCTTATACCTCGAGTTATATTAACTTAATTTCTCTTTTTTTTCTATTAACTATGATTTTAGATAGTAACGTAAAACAGCAAGTAAGTACCTAACAATATTTTCAGAAAACTGTTTACTTCGGGGGCTTTCAATTCAATTTTCCTTTTAAATGTTTGAAAACCCTTAAAAAGGAAAAAGTATAGGTACCTAAATTGAACCTGGGACTCTAGTTCATTTATAATACTTGTTGCCAAGCTATCGAAGCAGACTTTAATTGATAGAATGAATTGTAACAATAACTCACTAACGGCCGACGACAGGCGCCATTTTGATGTGTTATCTACAGTCAGTGTCATGGAAAAGAATTGTGAGTATCTTTTTTTTTTATTAAAAGCTCTAGGAAATGATACATTTATTTAAAAACTAGCAGCGTGCTTACGTTTTTATTACGTGGTTGTTGACAGATAAAAATACAAGTAGTTGTGTTTACAAAAATATATATTGTTTATAGAAAAATATTTAGACTCATTTACGTATGATTTTTAAAACTTAAGGATAAAAGTTGGTAATCAAATTTTATTGTTTTAGATTAAAGTGAACTAGATTTTTCCAAGTGTATTTAATCAAAAAGTGAATAAAAATAGTGAACGTAATTTAAATAACGCATACAGTTGTAGGTAGGCGATAAAAAATAATTACTTTCAGATAAAACTGTTTACACATTTTAATATGCTCCAAATCCGCAATGCAAGATGCATTTGTATTAAAACAATAATATTCAAAATACGAAATAGTTTTAAAACTAAAATTCAACAAATTTAAAGGAATTAAGGATTTTATGAAAAGTTACCGAAATTTGTATTTAAAGGGAGGGCGACGCCTTAAAAAAAAAACAATATACAAACAAAAAAATTACCTGTTCCTTGCTCCTCCATTGCAACTGACACTACAAAAAAGTCACAGCACTAAATCTAACTGCTTATCACTAATATCACACGTCAAAAGTCTCCTATTAAACCTTTTTAAAAGTCTCACAACTTATCCCATTTTACTTTAACTTGACGCGCGTTCTGAACCGTGTCATTGGGTATCGCGTCGTAGCGTGGTGCACCGAGTGGCTACTGTAGTCAGTGGCTTAGAACAGTGGGTCGCAGACTGAGCGATCGGCGGTAGGAGCGACCTATCGCGCGGCGATGCGAATGTATTTTTAATTTCAAGCGAGCACGAGACACAAAGGGTGTGAGATTAAAGTTTGTTTTCAGTAAATAATGTGACCTCGGGATTTGCGCGGGGGTTTTTTAAGATATGATCATATATATATTTTGAGTAGTTTAATTAAGTTTTTGAACTTATATGATCCTTTAACCGTTGAGAAAAAATATCTGAAGACAGTGAAAATCGTGTCGAAATCAGTATCAAAATTAAAATGTTTTAAATGGTTTAAGTTCGATTCCGGTCCACATTTTTTTTTCTGCTGAAATCGAGTTGACTTTTGCATTGTCAAAAAAGTGGCACTTTTCCTGCGATTCTTATCAGAACTTTTATCACAATCTGAACAAATACTTCGCTTGAATGAGTATTTGAGTAGAAAGCTTGAACCCGACCTTCGAAACATTGATAAAGTTATCAAAAATAAATTGCGAGCCTTTATTATAATGATAGGAAAAGTTTGGTGGAAATACATTACCTATGTAAAACATGTATGTATGATTTATGAATAGTGTAAGGAAGAGTCGTGAATTCCTAAGCGTTTATAAAAAAAGTTGTCACGAGCAAGTAAATAACTTACATTTCGGTTCCTAATTCACTTTTGGCAATGAAAAATTACTAAATATTATCTACACAAAAATGGCAAAACAAATTTGAATAGAAAATTGTATATCGACAGAATATAATCTAGGATAACAAACCATGTATTTTTGCCGCGATATATGTATATCTGTAGGTATAGATAACTCATTACTACGGGAAAATCATTTCGCTGCGAGCGAGACCATAAAAGTAAAGCTAGTAAAATATGAGTTGTTAGTAACTCCTCTATGATAATCTACTATCATTATTTTTAAACTCCTATGACGCAGTTAGTTTTCACCACTTACTATGACGTCACGTCATTTCAGCGACAGTTTTCAGGTCAACACACAAACAGGCAACAAAAATAACCGCAAAGTTCAATACACCGATTTATAAACAACCGTACTGACTTTGTTGGGGATAATTGGTTTCTTTTGTGCATCTTTTCAGCACTGTATCTTGCCATCGCTATTATTTAAAAAAGTTTTTTGTAACCTGTCAATTTAATTAAAAACAATTTTTTTTTTTTATCCAACAAAAGACAAATAAGATCGCGCTTTTGCCCATTTTTTACTATGTAGAGCAGATTACTTATATAATTCTGAATTTATTCGTCTGTAAAACAAAAAACAAAATCTTTAATCCCTTAAATACACCACTTTTCAACTAGGCACAGAATCATGTAAAATATCTTAAATATCTATTTGATCTTATATCCGATTGAAAACATTACCGACATCATAATTTAAGGTCAAACAAAAGACATCATGGCGAGTGGAAATTGAAAACAAAACAAGAATCTGTTCTAACCGGAAAACCAAACGTATGTTGACCAAAATTTAAAGATATTTTTCTTGTTGTTTGCAGTTTTTGTTAGATGTTTCGCTATACCTACCGTTTATACTAGAATACCTTGCTGAAAAAATTTTGTTACATTGAACATCTTTATTTTAAATTTCTATGTTTTTTAAAATACGGAAACATGTCCAATTTCATCTAAAATATAGTAGGTAAGGATATAATACAGAAGGAATGTTTTTTTAATATTAACTGGAGGTTTGAAATTCTCTTAAATAATTTTGTTTATTCTATTCAAAATAAATACGGACTCAAAACAAATTAAGAGAATTAAAGTAGTCGCTAAAGCACTGACTGAAATCCATACCTATATCATGAATTTTTATAATAAGGCTCCAGTTTTAGGTTGAATAAGGCTTGACACTAATCTTGTTAGGGGGCTAATGTATGGCTAAAAGCCGTTTTATAACCTAATACTTATAGTACAGCTCACAGAAAGTCTTAACGTAAAATAAATGTGACATGTGGTATCAAGCAAATTAAGCACTTATTATGTTTAATTTACTGTATTACGTTATGGTAATATTTTATTGATTATTCTTATCAAATTATATTATATACAAAGTACGACACAAAGTCCTCAATTCATACCAATAACACTAATTGTATTTACATCCCTCAAATATTTAAACTTCCTTACCATAAGCCTACAATAACAATATTTTTCCGACCTTCTACTAAATGATTACAGGTTCCTACAGGTTGTCAAAACTGTCACAACAGAATAATATACTTACCAAATGACCCATCACACTATCAAGGGCATTCTCGAAAACGCGCTTCAGGGTCGACTGCGTGTACCTGTCATTAAACCCCCTCCATTTACCCACCCCTTCACCCAACTTACCCCTCACCCCCTGAATTCACCCCTCACCTTTATAGACACACCTGAATCTGAAAATAGATCGGTTGTCAACAAGGATTAAAGATCGGATCGGTGCTAGCGCCTGATGAATATTTTGTCGCGTCTTGGTTTTACTTCATTATTGCGATGTACAATTGTGTATTTTAGAGAACTTAATCGAAAATAGGTTTATTCGACTTATAACTATGATGATTGTTAACGAAAAGAAACCCACATTAAACTTAAACAACTTGTTTGGTCATCAGTTGAAAATAAATGATTAAGTTCTCAAAAGTTAAATAAACTTTTTGATAAGACATACATTCACGTTTTTAATTAGCCGTCAACGCAGTTTCAGGGTTTATAACACGTATATCAATTTATATTAAACTAATTAATTTTCAAAGTATAACCATTAAATTATTTCTAAAACACTGTTAGGACCGTTCTCAACACCACAACAATATGCAATAAATGACTTGTCGCGAATTTCTATCATTTAATAGTTTTTCACGTTTTTCCTCATGTAAAATTGTGTTTTCCTTGTGATCGCTGTAATTTGAAGGCTTGGTCGCGTGGTGTTTTGTAGATTGTTGATAAGATGGTTTCCCAAAGCTTTGAATATACGTAGACAAAAAAGTTTTGAGTAAAGTTATAAGTAAAAAAAAAAGTAGTGAGCATTAAAAAGGTTATGCTGTTATGCGATTTCTTGTAATTATTTATTAAAAATGGAGTATCAAATGGAAATGAATAGAAACTTATCATCACCACAGAAGTCGTTAAAATTCCTATTTAGGTCCAAGTGCGTAAGAAAACAGAATAGTGGGGGGGGGGGGCGATGGTGTAGTTAACAAATGGTAAACTTATTGTAATGTTGTAGGTCTTTGACTATTTGTTTAATGTATAATACACAAATTCCTGGGTTGTCAACACATATTTTCAGTTTTTAATATAATAAAAAATATTATTGTATGTTAGGTTAATGGCTACTTGTAATAAGACATGCCATGCGATGTAAGATACAGTGTCGACACTCCGCTTACCCTTATTAACATGTGGAGTCACAGCAGTCTATCAAGGGCCTGTTTTTATATGTAAATGCCCTTACATAAGCAGTGTAGTTAAGTGCAAATAACCAGTGGATCATGTCAAATTTTTTAACTAGCTAGCTAGCCAACCTACGTTTTCAGGCAGTACCTATTAAGGGCGGGTTGTATCACAACTACTTAACGTGTCTGTCAACGTTAAAAATGGCGTTAACCACTGTCAAGCTAGAAAACAGGTTGTTTCACTAATGTCGGCCTATTAATGATTACGTTGACCGGCCGTCCACCCACTAGATAACGTAACTTTTCTCTTGTGTTGACAGGACATATTTGATGAAAAGCTTTTATCAATACCTATGGATTCTGTTTTATTTTCATATATTGTAATGATTTACTTTTTAATGGCAACTCGAATAACATTGACGGACTATTTTTTTTGTGACGAAACAACGCTTTTTATTTGACGTACGTTAAACATCTGATGTAATCGTCAAAAAGTTACGTACCTACGTATGATACGTTAACCAACTGTTTGATACAACCCGCCCTAATTTTCCTTTCGTTATGTTTAATTTCCCGTGTAACAAACTAGCCTTTGTGACTATCTTAGTTTTAGACTATGTTTTGCTAAGCAACGAGTGGTAGAGTCTAGCTGTAGGCTCTTTCTGCAGCGATTACTGGGCTGACTCGACCGGTGAAATACCACCGTCGCACAGAAAACCGACGTGAAGTAGGGACTATGTTCCTGCGTTTCGTTCGGTGAGTGCGATATCCAGTGCCTAATTTTCTCAAAGGCTCAGCAACACCCCCAACACCCACAGTGTCGCGGGTAGTCATGGGCGGCGGTGATCACTTACCATCAGGTGACCCGCATGCTCGTTTACTTCCTATATTCTATAAAAAAATAGCTAAGTTTTTCATGAAACTTTCCCTCTGCTCGCTCGAGTGGACTATTGTACCAGTCCTATAGTATAGTTATAGCTCCGTGGAATCACAGCGTGTTAGCATCACGCGCTCCCCTCGTGGCGGTCAGGAACACCAATCAACACTTGCGAGGCTTCATCTATTGTACTTCGTTACTGCCGATTAGGGCTGCCCTAAAAATCTTTTAAGAGTTTATAGATGTTTTAAAAAAAAATGTAGGTATAGTTTTATATTTTATCCTGATTATAAAAATCCTACTCGTCTTCTTCTGCATCGATTTGTTTTTATTTCGATAATTTTAATTTTAGTATCCTATTTATCAACTAGTTACGTTATTTAGGTATAATATAAAGAAATTAAAATTGTTAGTAATGGTTAATAATCTGTAAAACGAAACAGATTTTAAAATGTCCTTTTTATTTCGTAGCAAATTAACCCGCGGGCAAAATGCTAGTTAAGTATAAACTTAAAAAGGTTTTTTTTTCACTTCGGAGTTTAAAAATTTCATACTCAATTCAACTGGTCTTTTGTACAAAACTTGTCATAAATATATTATCATTAAATCTCTTCACATCTGGCCTTCACGAAGATTATTTGCGGCTTTTTCTCTGAAGCGAATAATGTTCTATGTTCTCTTTGTTCCTAACAAATAAAACTGGAACTAGGGAATAATTAAAAGAAAAAATATTTTTGTTGAATTTACAAAAATCAACGATATATTTATTTGGCACAGCCCTATGATATGGACTTTGTATCGAAGAGCAAAGTTCTTGTTTACGGAGGGCACAGGCCAAGGTTCAATCTCTTTCAGGGTTTTATCAATACCTACTTGAAAGGAACGCTCGAACTTTAAATAGATATTGATCATTTATGACAACTTGTTGGTCAGATTAGTTTGCTTTCCATATAATACATAGTACGTAAAATATTCAAAGTCATACAATTTTAGTATCTATATAAAAATGAGGTAACGATGCGGTGTGTGTTTCACGTACCATAGGAACTTTATGATATAGGTACAGGGTGTGTGAAGGGGGAGTAGCCAAACGAAAATAGTGAAAAAGTGAAGCTACTAGCTATTTACTGCGCGTTATTAATTTGCATTTGGCTAAGTAACAAAATTTAATAATTGTGTAGTAAACCATAAGCTCGACTCTATATATTTATTTATAAATATTACTATTAATATCTACCGTGTGATTCATTAGTGGCTAGTTAAAAGTTACAAAACAAAACCGAATAAAATTTTAATTTAAAAACTACACTTCACTTAATACTTTTCAGCTATATTTACGAAGATTTCAGTGTTACCGCTGTCAATTGGTACTAGTTAATAATATTAACGGATAATCACTGTGTATAGCTGCCTGACCGGATAACATCTCCCATCTTTATTTCATTGTGCTTTATGAAAATTCCTAAACGATTGTCAGCAGTCTAGAATCTAGAATTAATATTGTCAACTGTCGGGAATGCACTCTAAAGTACCTTAATATGGTGCCAAGTACGAGAGAGAAGAAATATTATGCATAACAACGAATAACTTGTATTATAAGAGCCACAGATGGAAACTGTCTAAGCAGGCAAAAAAAAGTAATTTCAGTAATATTTAATACTAGCGACCCGCCCACGCTTCGCAATGGTGTACCTAATTTTGACCGGCTTGCTGACGAAACATTGAATTTTGGGTTACTTAAAGAAACTCTTTTGGAATGTTCTATATTTACAAATTTAAATGAATACATTTCCTAAATAAAAGATGGCGAAAACCTCATTAAAATCCGTTTCGTAGTTTAGGAGGAGATAGCGGACAAACATACAAATAGACAGAATTAGCGACTTGGATTTATACTATGTAATGATGATAGTTAAGGAAAAGTAAAATATCGTGCTAAGAAAAAGCTTAGGTAGGTGGCTTGCTACTTTGAATACAAAAATGGTCATGGATAAAAACCGTTTGAATCTGGACAATCACATACATTCAGACTCTGATGGGAAAAAAAATTGCGAAAGAGTACAAATACATTATCACAAAACGCGCGTTTTTTTATTATAAAGGGAGCAAACGAGCATGCGGATGGTAAGTGATCACCGCCACCCATGACTACCCGCAACACTGTGGGTGTTGGGGTGTGTGGCTGACCTTTGACAAAATTGGGCACCGGATACCGCAATCATCGAACGAAACGCAGGAACATCGTCCCTACTTCACGTCGGGTTTCTGTGCGACGGTGGTATTTCACCGGTCGAGTCAGCCCAGTAATCGCTGCAGACAGAGCCTACAGCTAGACTCTACCACTCGTAAAAATAGGAATACTTAAATATAGATAATGTTTATGATCATTGTTAGTCATACGAGGTCTTTAGCTTTCTTATCATTTTTGAGTTGCAATATTTTGCATAACATTTGGGTTACTGAACTACGGTCAGATAGATCATGTGCGCTACTTATATTGTTATGTCTTAACATAATTTTATTTTTAAGTCTAAGTTATAGATAGTACATAACTACATAGTATAAAATAAAGTCGCTTTCTTTGTCTCTCCCTATGTATGCTTAAATCTTTAAAACAACGCAACGGAATTTGATGCGTTTTTTTAATATATGTATAGGGTGATTCAAGAGGAAGGTTTACATGTAACATATATATGACATATACCTACAGGCATAGGGATTTTACTACGAATTTCACGCGTGCAAAGCCGCAGGCAAAAGCTAGTTTCATAATAAACGTTTCCTAGCTTTAGTTAATCGTAACTTAATTTTAAGGCTTCTGTTATGGAACTTCCGCAAACAAATATAGGAATTTTATGAAAAAATACGTCACAAAGAGATAGGCTATGTTTTCTTGGAGACAAATCGCCCGACATATATTTATTAGGTATGTCTTTGAACGGGATATCACCCGAGGAACCACGTTATAGGCGTTTAGCACTAAAAAAGTACATATTCTACATAAACTAGTAAAAGTACATATTCTTCCTACGGAAAGAAAAAGAAGACTTGAGAAAGAAGTGTTGTTGACAAAGGTCGCGCAATAAGTCCCGCGACGCGGTGATTCAAGTCATTCATTCATCAGGTGTGATGATTATATCTTAGCTGCACATGTTGCTCTAGAATTAGGGTTATAGACACTGCCGTTTAAGGATTCTAACGTTTTTTAGTAAGGTAGTGGCCAACCCTATCAGGATTTTTCAAGCCACCTAATCGGCATCAGACTTGGCTTAATACAAAGTGCTTTCCCTTGGAAAAGAACCCGCAACCAACGGTTTAACGTGCCTTCTGAAGCACGGAGAAACTCGGGCCATAATACCACTTGCAGTTACCCTGACCCCTTGGACTGCCAGCGGCCGATGTTGCTTTATCTCGACGATAGAGTCGATAGACGAGATAACAACGAGCCACCGAGCTCTTCAATGTTGCAAGTGACGTTGGGCAGAGTCGTACAGGATAGGTACATTTCGTTTCGATCAAAAGACATGCAGGACAAATGCATGTAATGAAATCTATGCACTACACACAGCTTTAATGTTACGTGCCTTAGAAAAGACACACGACAAAGACAAATATCCCGTGATATAGATATCAACAGGAATCACTCAATACCTACAGATAGTTTCATTAGGCATAATCGAAAACCAAACATGGAAACTACCCTTACTACAATATTTGTACACCAACGACAACAACGCAACCAATTCGCCATAACATGCAAATTCTGTGTGCATTGAATATTTTCGAACCGTTCTGTTTGAACAACAAGATATAACGCGTAGAGGAAAACACCTCACATGTTTACTGAAGGCAGATGCTGATCCTACAACAAACTTTGAAGATATCGCCCGATCCATGATTGTATAAAATAAAGTAGCCGATTATATTACCTCATTAGTCGACACAATATCCAAGAATGATAATAGTGGAAGTACACGTGAATTTCGAGTTACTGGATAATCGGTATAGGTATAATTTGAGGCTGAGTAGATTGTAATTTGTGAAGATGACGAAGGTAGACGTGGAAGCGCCGGCGGCGAGGGAAGAGATCCCCCACGAGCATCTGTTCAGGGTCACCGGGCTATCTGACACCAACCTGAAGAAGATGGGACAAGGTCAGTAGCTGATAACTCGGGGCACTTACCTAATTCGTGTTACGTATGCGCGGATAAACGATATACTTTTTTGATGCTTCCTTTCATAAGAGTAACGTTTAGCAAGACTCCAGTGTGATAACTTTGCTTTCTAGGATGTAGGGTTAATTTAAGGGTTGCTTCAGTTTTACATTCATCTACAAATCTACACAAATAAACCATCATCTAGTCCACCTATTGCGAGCTGTGGTTTTTATGTAAATTTTATGTTTTTATCATCGATAGTTTTACTTTTCACTATCTGTTTCGGTTAAGGTCATCAATCTTTTTAATTAATATCATTAAAATTCACCTTGATTTAAATGTTCGAATATATTGACGCCTCGGTTGATCAAAACAACATTACATAGACGCGTCTGAGTCCAGGCGCATTGTTGGCCATTGTCCAACTGTGGCCAGCTTGCGCAGACTTTACTGACTATGTCACTATGAAGTTTATGGTTACAGTCATTTAATGCGCGTTTTTAACGACATTGCTTATTTATAGGAGAGAAAACGGTGGCCTTGTGTCTGGCTATTGTTTGATGTGTTTGCGATTTGTTGGGCGGCTCATGCTTTTCAGGAACTGTTTATTTTACGTTGCCAGCTGTGTCTGCTTCTAAACGCAGATATCTTTCCGTCTTCTAATGGATTATTTTGCTAATAAACATATGCTAGTATTAATATTATTAGTTGAAACTTGGTTATTGTCTTTGGTAGATCCCCCATCAGACTTCGAGGCAGCCATCGCCGCGACGGGCTACGGCCGCTTCAACATCCTCCTCATGCTGTGTTCGCTGCCCGCCTTCTGGTCCGCGGTCTCCGTCACCAGCTCCACCAGTTACATCTACACCAGGGCCCAGTGCCACATGCAGCTCAGCTTCATCGACATTGGGACTTTGAGCGCTATTACTTATGGAGGTAGGTTCAGTTTAGCAAATTCTTGGTTAACTGTAATTTGTGATTCCGTATTATAAGTTAACCTATCTATTTAGCCCATAGTGAATAAACCTGTTAAACCTAAGTTTCTTTGAGAGATAAAATATATATTTATAGGCATTCAATCTTTTTGATATATTTTTTCTAGTTACTAAATCGATTCTAATCATGTTGGAAATATCTTTATAAAAATCAGTTGCGTCATATACTCGTAAGAATCTAATACTCCTCAAACGATAGTGGAAAACTTCATCCGTCACATGCGTCGGTCACGCCTCCAATTTGACTGTCAGATATCGTCGCGACACGATAAGTCCTTACTAAACTTAGTAAATAAACTGAACACACAACGAAGAACAGAGTTAACCATAACAATGAGTCTATATTGACTTTGCATTTAAACAAGCAGGTAACAACTGCAGTGGCGTTACGTTGAAGAGCTGCATTAATAATTTCAACTTGATTTTCGAATGCCTATTATTATCACGCTGATAGATATGGTAAATTTTTTTATCGTCACCTACCTCAGACGTAATTTATGCAACTTATATTTTTGAGTGAATTTTGTCTAATTCAATTGATATGATCTTTTTTTTAGGAAAATTGTGGATTTTTCTTATAATATCAGAAATAAAAAAAGCAGTTACCAAAATATTTTCTTAAGAGATCATATTATCAGCTGGGCTCTTATCACGATGTTAGTCACCTTTGTGCGTGACGTCATATTATAAAAATGCAATGAAATAACCTGTTATCGTAACAAAGAAATGTGTAATGTTTTTGTACAGATCAATGCCTTAACCAAATCAATACTCAGTTTATCATCAAAATGGACTATCTGTACAAAAAAAAGAAATGTTTAATTCGAAAGTCATAACTTCGAATTTTACAACGTATTATATCTATTTAAGTTATTGTCAATAGCTTTATTTGTTAGATAAGTATTTTTTTATTACTTTTAAAATTTCTTGGCCTTAAGCTACCCTAAGTATTTGTTTTACTCGCGAGATATAATGTTAATATGTTTAAATTACTTTTTCAGATATTGGGTCATTTAATGTCGTTTATTTTTGAAAAATCGGCAATTCAAAAAAAGGGTTTGCCACGATTAAGACTCTTAAACGTATCATTTATCACATTTTTATTCGTCAAGGTATTCAGTCAGATTAGTTTCATAAATTTCGGAATTCAGAACAAAAAATAGGTTTCTATCTATATTTAGAATGGTTACTAAGAAGAATCTCGGTATATTCTGTAAGTGACATTTCAATGTGTGCTGAGCAAACAAGATGTTAATAAATGTAAGCAATTGGTATCAAAATGGGTAAATCATTCTATTTGTTTAGTTAAAGACACAGCTAATATCACATTATAAAATTTATGATACGTTATTATGAAATTAAACAAATAATTTACTTAGAAAAACTAAAATAGATGGAAACGTAAATCAGATAGAATAACCTACTAATATCTAGTAGGTAAAAGTCTAAAAGTATGTTCGGTTTATGTTTTATAACTATAATCTCTTTCAATTTCAATAAAACTTTTGATGCACTTAAAATTTTGAAAATTTGATCTTAGACAACATTTTTGATCAAATTTGAAAAATGAACTTTTATTATTGGAAAGCTACGTTATCAGGAAGGAACATAAGCTACTTTTATTGAAACCAATTAAGTGTCCACGCTATGCATTATTGTTACCTTAACGTTTTAACATACTACTAACCCAGTTACCCCAGTTAATAGTCCATTGCACATTAACTTACACTAATTTAAATTGACGACCTCTGTGGTGCAGCGAATTTCGTCAAAATGGTTTTTCGACAATGGCTCGTGTCTGGGTGTAACTAGGTTCTCCCCTAGTCCATTGTGTGGTACCTGTAACACAAGCGCTTAAAGCACTTACCATGGGGCCACATAATTGGTGTGTAAGTCTGAGATTTATTATTATTTATTATTATAATTCAGTCCCAATTCTCCACAGGCATGATATTCTCGGCCCTGCTGTGGGGCTTCCTCTCGGACACGCTGGGCCGCCGGCGCATCATGGCCTGGGGGTTCCTGGCGGCCGGCGTGTGCGACGTCTGCGCAGCCCTCAGCCAGAACTTCACCATGCTGCTCGTCACCAGGTTCACCTGCGGGTTCCTGTAAGAGGATATACTTAGAATGAAATTTATGGTTGGAATTTCAGGCTTTAGGTACTTTAGTTTAGAAGTGGATGACTTCATTCGGTTCTGAATGTACTTACCTATTAATATACGCGATGTCTCATTCACTAATAACAAGCCAAAAGCAAGTAATAAGCTAAGGCCTGACAGGTGCCACAAATATACATCTGGAAAAAATGTAGGTTGAGTAGTTTTCAAAGTTTCATTCGAACACCTTTCTTTAGTACCACCACTACAATTGTCAACTTTTCTGTTTCAGTTTAAAATGTTTACTTATTCGTCACAAGAATGAAGTCTTTTGCCCTAAATTGAAATTTACATAATTTAGGATCCAACTTTCAGACTTTACCGAAAAAACAACACCACGCATGGCATTATGGCAATTATTCACATGCACAATAATATTGGCTAGTAGCACCAAAATATCGCTAGGTATACCTACCAATGCGATGAGCTTGCCAATTTTCAATTGACAAGAATGCATGAATCGATATCATTGGAATCAATTGTCTCTACGGTTATACTGAATTGAAACACTTTATTCAATAAACAAAATAAGACTATGTGCCAATTTTTTTGGCATTGTATATAGATTTTAACACTTAACAACAGCATAAAATCCATCACTTCTTTCAATTAAGGAAATCTGCTTCTTCACATGAATGTAAATCTTGCAGTTATTATATTATATACACATTTTACCTCTCGTACCTATTGCTAATTTGACAAAAGTTATTTTTATCAAGTTAGTTTCTCAACCAAATCTCCCTTTTTAGGGCTCCGTACCTAGAAGGTAAAAAACAGAACCCTATTACTAAAACTTCGCCGTCTGTCCGTCTGTCTATCACCAGGCTGTATCTCTGAACCGTGATAGCTAGACTGTTGAAATTTTACTTATTCGTATGACCTTATAAATAACTTCATTCTTCTCTACAACACCAGCTTCAACGGCATCTGTGGTGCAGCGGTATACACCGTACTGCTAAGCGGATGGTTCCGGGTTCGATCCCCGGGTCGGGCCAATTTCATAAAAATGGTTTTTCGATATTGGCTCGTGTCTGGGTGTAACTTGGTTCTCCCTTAGTCCATTGTGTGTTACCTATAGTACAAGCTTAGTTTAGGGCCACACAGTTGGTGTGTCGGTCTGGAGCTTTATTTATTAGTTTTTTTCTTTAGCTTCAACGGCCCCTTCGCGGTCCTGATCTCGTACATCGCGGAGCTGCACCGCACACAACTGCGCGCGCGCGTGATCCTGCTCTCCAGCCTGTTCTACACCATCGGGAACACCACGCTGCCGCTGCTGGCCTGGGGGCTGATGACGCACGACTATGATCTGTATTTCTTTGGGGATAAGTTCGGTTGGTTTTGCAGACTTTGTAGAAGATTTTTTTTTTTGGGTTGAAATTTTAAGACATTAATGCCAGTTTTCACTAACGTTCCCTAAAATTTAGGGGATACTTAAAATATTTGAAAGGCCTATAAAATAACTGTCTGCAGCTTTATTAATTATTTTGAAACTACAATTTACTGTCCGTTTATATTTTCATATACCTAGAAAATGTTGTTGCAAAATATTTACATTTAGGGGTTGTTTCAAATGAGTTAGGAGTCCCTTAAATAGAAAGATAAAGATTGTCACCCTTTTTAACTACCTAGTTTGGAAGGAATCACCTGGTCAGCCATATACAAACGAAAAAAAAGAAAAATGAAAGACTCACCTCTACTATATTTGATATATGTATAAAAAAATGTAGACATGTTTTGCTGTAAAGCTCTAGAAAAGAATACCAAACCTACATTTTAATGTTTTTGATTTTACCTATATTCAAATACTCAAGTAATAGGTTTTGTTTCAATCACACCAACAGTAATTCACTCCTGGAACATGTTTCTGCTGGCCACGGCATGTGTACCGGTATTAACCGGTTTGGCCTTCTTCTGCATGCCCGAGAGTCCCAAGTTCCTGATGTCGCGGGGAAGAAACGAGGAAGCGATGCAGGTGTTCAGGAAAATATACTCCATGAATACTGGGAAACCGATGGAGGAGTTTCCGGTAAGTTTGAAGTTAATTTTGTACCGAATTGACGAGTCACGCAGCTGTGAACCAATTTGGTTTGAATCTCTTCTCTAGTCCACTTTGTGGTGGGTATAATACAAGTTATTATAAGGGCCTCACAGCTGGAGAATCATAATTATTATAACTTATTTTACATTATAATTCTACTTTTCAACACCTTTTCTTTAACGTCAAATTCCTATTTCCTCTCTAGATAGCATCTCTCGAGCAAGAGAAGACAGAGAAGTCAGCGACAGGGCTAGGAGCTCTGAAGGCTGGAGGCACACAGATAGCGCCGTTGTTCCGTCCGCCGTACCTGCCGTGGTTGCTGCTCGTGTGTGTTATACATGTTGGCTTGATGTTTGGGTAAGTAACTTCTGAACACAAATCAACACATTCTTAAAGAAAAAGTCCAAGAAAGACACTCTTTAAATTTAGGTAATAAGTTTTTCTAATTAAAATTGACAGGAACCAAGCTGTATATTAAGTTATGTAGGCTAAGTGTATATATAACTACTTGCGAAAGATTTAAGAAGCTTTAACTAATAACTAAAAGCTTAAGTTTCATCACTTTGTAAGAAAAGGTTCTTTCTCATTTATTAGCACTAGACTTCTTCTTTTGTTTTTATTTAAAAGTCCGATAGCCCATGCGTATTTACTTAAAAGCTTTCAGATACACCTGGAGTTTAAAGTCTTGATACTACTATTAAATGCGTTACGCTAATTTACAAAAACACTTTTATCTACTCGTGATCAAACTCAATCCTCAACCTTCTATCAAAACCTTAAAAAACTATCACTACAACTTCTAAGTTCTAGGAACTAATCCGTTTAGCATTTCCCCCCAGATCGAACTCGATCCGCCTCTGGTACCCGCAACTAGCGGCCATGCTGGGCAGCAGCAACGTGAGTCTGTGCTCGACGCTGGCGCCGGCCGCGCTGCCAGTCCCCGGCGACGCGTGCGCACCCATCGACACCGACCTGCTCACGTACCTGCAGAGCGCGATCGTGGGCGTGGGCTCCGTGCTCACTTATGGGATTGGGGGGATTCTTATTAACAGGTTGGGATGAGTTTGGATATTTGTTGAGTAGATGTTATGTATTTTTGTTGAAGTTGCAAGAAGTAGCTACTTAGGCCCAATTGCAGGGAACTTTTTAACCTCGGGTTAGCTTCGGGTTAGCTAACTCAGGTTTAAATGGCGCCACCATCGATTGTAACTACTTCTTATTACAATCGATGGTGGCGCCATTTAAATCTGAGTTAGCTAACCCGAGGTTAAAACGGTCCCTGCAATTGGGCCTTAGATGTTTATAATATGGGGTTAGTTTATTACTTAGGCCCAATTGCAGGGAACGTTTTAGCCTCGGGTTAGCTTCGGGTTAGCTAACTCAGGTTTAAATGGCGCTACCATCGATTGTTACTACTTCTTATTACAATCGATGGTGGCGCCATTTAAATCTGAGTTAGCTAACCCGAGGTTAAAACGTTCCCTGCAATTGGGCCTTAGTGTGAAAATAAAAAAAACACAATTTTAAAAGGATTTAGCGGGTAGCCATAAAACATTTTTATCCGTGGCCTTGGCCTTGTAAGGCAACATTTCCAATATTTAAAAAAAGGACCTATTTAGAATATCAAAACCACAGGCATTGCATTTTAACAAATCCTACACTTTTGGCTTGGATTTATTCAACTTACTGATTCTAACTCCAGCGTTTAAAAGGCTATTTAAACTTCAGATGCGGCAAGAAGATAGTATCAGGTGTCTGCGGTCTGCTATCCGCGTGCTGCGTGTTGGTGATCCCACTGCTGGAGAGCGGTCCGTTTTCAGTGACGGCGATGGTGACGTCAGCGTTAGCACTCACCTCGCTCTGTCAGGCCTCGCTGTCGAGTATTATTGTGGATCTGTTTCCCACATCACTAAGGTGAGTAAGGTTTAATTTGTATAGGTAGAAGAATTTGACTTTTTAATGTTGAATATGCTTTAAAGTTTACTAGTGCTTCGCACGAGTGCAATTTTGATTACCCTATAATAACAAAACCTTGATTTGCCTAAAATCCTTTTCCTGTATCTACCTACAAAATATACCTACATAATCTTTATCGAAATAATAAAAGCCAACCGTATCTTAATCTGTTGCCTGGTTACGAAAGTTAGCTTCTTTATAGCGTTAAAGGAAGTAATTATATCAGTTTAATCCACTTAATAAATAAAATTGCAGAGCGATGACGATATCGTGCTTCTTCATGACGGGCCGTCTGGGCACCATCAGTGGCACCATCGCCTTCCCGGCGCTCATCGGCCTCGGCTGCTTGCCACCCTTTATCACAATTGCTACCATACTCTGCGGTAGGTTTCATTTGATATAACCTCAAAAGATAAGCTCTTATAACTAGAGATGAAAGGACTCGAGGTTTTTAAACCCTTTCAATCAAGACTCGCCTTAAATTTTACGACTCGACTCAAAAATTACGACTTGAGGCTTTTTACTAGTGTAAGAAGACTTCAGTCATTAGAGTTCAACTCTGAAATTAAACGACTCGAGTCTTTTAATAACAGTTAAAACGACTTAGTCGCAAGTCTTTTAGTAAAGAACTTGAGTCGTTTAACATAAGATGAGCTGTTTAACTTGAGATTATAAAATAATAAACTTTAGTGCTTTATAATTGTATTTTTATTGAGTTTTCAATTTTTTTAACTGTAAACATTTTTAAGTATTACTGTTTAAAGGGAATTATCGTAATTTTTTATTCATGAAAAAAATAATTAAAATGAAACGCCTCACGACTAAGGACTCTCGCGAACCGAGTCGTTTGAAAAGGGTTCAAACCTTTTCGTATAAGACTGAGTCGTTTAAAATTGGAAGTCATTTTAAAACGACTCAAGTCTTACATTAGACTTGGAGTCTCAGTTTTTGACTCAAATAAGGCTTAGGGTTCAGGGTTTAAAGACTCATTGAGTTGTTAACCGTGTGACTTGAGTCGAGTCCTCGTTAAAGAGCTTAAAAACCTCAAGTTCTTTCATCACTACTTATAACCAAATAATGTAAGTTTCATACAAAAAAAAATCTATTGTGGCGCCATCTATGATTAAAATTTGGAACTAACAAAGATGGCGCCTCGGCTTTTAAATAAACATCTTTTTTGTTCACGTTAGCTAACGTTAGTGTAACGTTACAACTTGGATTTCGTTAATAAGTTCGAAGAAATAATACTAGAGGGCGTACAGTTGAAAATTAATCAGTTTTTTTTATTCCAGCAATAGGATTCGCAGCCTTTTGCCTGCCGAATACTAATTTGAAGAAATTGGAATAATGATTACTATAGAGTTTATTGTCAGTGACTCGAGAATTTTTATTTTAAAATGTTTAAATTAAGCAAAAGCGAACAGTATTAAAAAAATGTTTTTTTTTTTTTTTTTTTTTATATTAATAGGGGGCAAACGAGCATGCGGGTCACCTGGTGGTAAATGATCACCGCCGCCCATGACTACCCGCAACACTGTGGGTGTTGGGGGTGTGTTGCCGACCTTTGTAGTGGGAATATACTCTCGACTTGAAGAACCCCATGTTGTATGTAGCCGGGAATACCGCTGCAGGTAGTTCATTCCACATCTGCGTAGTGCGTGGCAGAAAATTCCGCCCGAAACGGACGGTGGTGGAGCGCCAGCTATCCAGGTGGTGGGGATGGAATTTCAATCTGTGGCGGGAGGTGCGGTGGTGGAATTGTGCAGCTGGTATGAGGTCGAATAATTCTTCAGAACACTCCCCATTGTATAGACGATACAGAACGCAAAGAGATGATATATCTCTTCGCAGGGCCAAAGAATCGAGGCGATCAGAAAGAGCTCGGTTGCCGGCGATTCGAGCCGCTCTACGTTGTATCTTGTCAAATGGAAGAAGTAAGCATTGAGGTGCTCCTGCCCAGAGGTGAGAACAGTACTCCATATGGGGCCGCACCTGTGCCTTGTATAGTTGAAGGCGGTGGGCCGGTTTGAAATACTGTCTCGCTCGGTTAAGCACTCCAAGCTTTTTAGAAGCCAATTTGGCTTTGTCTTCCAAGTGACTATGAAACTGAACGTCGCTCGATATGCCGACACCGAGGATTTCGATCATAGGCTTTATACAAAGAGGAGTGTTCTGAAATGTAGGGGCTAATACGAATGGGGTTTTTTTAGTGGTGAACGCGCAAACTTGTGTTTTGAGGGGGTTAAATGTGACCAAGTTACCGCTACCCCACAAGGAGGCCAGGTCTAGAGAGGCCTCAACTTTTAACACAAGCTTGTTCCGGTTTTCGACAACCGACTCCTTTCTGAGATTGGCTTGGCCATGGTACAGTGCATCTCCGGTACTGTCATCCGCATAACAATGTACACGGTTGGTTGATTTCCTCTTATAATTAGACTTTAGGTAAGTAGCTTTAAGTTTCATTTATAAGTTTTCACAAGAGTTCATACGTAGACCAAAGTTTCTGTACCAATGCATGTGATCGTATTTTATTGTTAAATGGCTTTTAACCAAAATGTGATATAATATGTGAGAAGATGTTGTTTCCATAGGTAGGTACCTATTTCAAATTTATTATAATTAGTTTTACTGCATAAGTGTAGGTTAAATTAAGGTAATAAAAAACAGTTTTTAAAAATATCCTCTTTCTTTATTTCATAATTTATCGTATCATCGAATCTCCTTTCTTCCGACTCAGTCCAACAACCTCTGTGGGAGAACTTTCTATCTACAGTTTTATAAAAATTTACATCACACCAAAACAGTTCCTAACAATATACAACTTGGTCTGTTCTGTATAATTTCTGTCAACAACTGTATATTTCGCTATAACTTTATATAAACATTTAAGTACAAGGACGAGAAGAGCAAGCCATATATTGTTCAGAAATCAGTCCGGAGCTTTTCAGTCTAAGCCGTCGACTTGCATGCTTTGTAATAAATAATAGATTATGCTGGTTGCATTTGTGACGTCTTTACAGTAAGCTGTTTGGATAGTTTGTACATTAATAGCTCTGCACTGGTTTGGCTGCTGAATTACAATTAATAATAGCCTTTAAACAATAACATACAGACTGGCCAACGTTCGTAACTAACGGAGTGACAAAGCAAGATTTAAGACTAGAATTAAGCTTATTGTCAGTTCAACTCACTTTCACAAGCGATACTCCCTTAAATTCGAGGACTTTCAACATTTAATTTGTATATTATAACTATTAAATACGTACAAACAATCTATAGGCCAGTGGAATTGACTGAATTTCCAATATCATACTTGGATTATATATAAATTTATATTTAAAATATATTGAATACAACGCAAGGCACAACGTTTGTGTGTTACAGACACCTTTCTGAACAACCACTTAGGTTGTCTTACAACACTTTGTATATTCGCAGATCTTTCTAGAATACATCACTGACTATATCGTTATAATGTGGATATAAACCGGTATAAACTAGTAGTTGCTCCCGGAACGTTTGAAGACACGATTTAAAATACATTTCATTTACCACCTTGGAAGTCAAACTGAAATGCGGTCACACAGCCTACACAATTCATATCAAACTATACATGATACAAAATTGTGTCCAATAATTTGTACAAAACAAAGTATACCTACATATGTTACACTAAACTTAAATATATCTAACCTATAATAAGGCATATTTATAATTAAATATAAATAGTTGTATATTTTATATAGTACATTATTGTTAATTTAAAATATATACAGTCTCGCATTGTCTTAAAGCCGAGTTCTATACAATATTTTACAAAATTTAAACAGTTTAATAGCACGTGTATGCTACATGGTTTCTAGGCCTCACTTTTAGTGGATTTCGAGATAAATGGGAAAGTAGAGAAGCACTCCTTGACAAATTGTCAGATGCAAGTTGCAGGAATTGCCAGGCGAAAATAATGAATTGTTACTTTTTAATGGAATATGCAATGACGTAGAATATCTATGGACCTGTCACTTTATATAAATTTATATTTACATGCGATCGGTAGACATGTTGGTTTCTAGGTGTCATAATGTAAGCAATATTAGGTGAAATCAACTTCTAAGGCGAAATTTTTGTTCTGAGTCATTAAAATTAGGCATATCATGTCCATAGTGTTTCTAGGGTCTTTGAAAATATGAAAAACACTTTCCCACTTAACTTTCATTACATAGACAATAAAATTGCCTTGCAGATGAGGAATAAAAACAGTATACAATATACAAAATAACTTTAAGTTACGTTTAGTACAGTAATCTACACAACCCATACAATCTGACGCTTCCACAAAATTATATTAAAATCTTGGTCAATTTCACAAGCAAAAGTCACTGACACAAAAACTAACAACGATTGTACTATTGTCAATATTATGTGGGTTTCAAGGTATAAAAACTTATTATTATGCTTGGTTTTACCAGTTTTTAAGTCAGTAACTTTTGCTCTCAGATACCACCCAAAAGCCCGGCGAAAATATTACATTTTCTCACCGTCCTTCCAAGTGACATCCCTTAATTTAAAACAATTCATAATTGCAACACGGTACGTTTACCTAACACTAGAAAAAAGTTTTTGTGATAAAAAATGCGAGCACTGTCCACTGCACGCCGCTGTATCAACAGTTTGAATTGCACAGTTTAGTTCACTTCACTCAGTCCTGGCTGTGACTAGTTATACGAGGTATGAGGGGAGCACCGGGGGCGGGGGCGGGTGGCGGGGGCGGGTCAGGGCGCCAGCAGCACCTCGAGCCAGCACGGGCACGCCGTGACGTCACGCCGCGAGTACTTCGGCCCCCAGCCCTTGGCGAACGAGATCCTGACCGAGCGAGGGTCTACGGGGCCTATGTGGGGTAGCGAGGCGACGGTTGGCGGGGCCTCGCGGTCGAAGATGCAGAGGCAGTGCCCCGGGGCCACCCTCCACACGAGGAGGGCTTTGGCCGCGGCAGCGTCTAGTGCTGGCGAAGAGACAAACACCGGTTCCTGGCTGCGGTTGTACAGCCACACGCCGTCGCTCTCCAGAGATAGCGTCACGCCCATGCCGATCTTGGCTCGTGTCTTGCGCACCTGCAAGGAGACAGTTTGTTAGTGTTCGAAATACAAAACATGTTGAATAGATATGAATCACGTAAACAGGCTCGTTATGTAAGTCTTTTACACGAGCGAATATTAAAACGAAACATTTCCCGGACCCTTCTTAGGATTGAGCCCGGTAAGTATTTAAGATGACTGAGGTCGACAAAGTGAGCTTAACTTAATTCTAATCCATTGATAACAACTAATTTATCGTCTACAACGGTATTACCTAACGACCTAAAATACTACAGTCAAAATTCAAAACGAATCGGATTCAACACTCAAAACCAAATCTCAAATATTCACACGAGCCACAAGCGGTGCATTATCAATTTCGCTAAATTCATATATACCGCGTTATCTACGGGTTATCAATCATTGAACCTAAACGCTACAGCTAAATCAATTGATGTGGACTTGCTTCTTCTGAATCTTATAGTATTTATCTAGTTATTTAGGACACATTGTTTAGGATGTTGTTTTCAGCTTCCTATAATATTTGTGTACACTAAAAAACTATTTTTACGAGGACATAAAGACCATCTCAATGAAAGAGAGAGCACTGCCAATAAAGTTGATCTCATATAATATTTTCCCCGTATTAAATAGCTTAATACGCTATAAACAAAGACTAAACCTGCACCGTGATAGGTATAAACAGTATCGTCCCTATAGCTGGTATTCTGAACGACGGCGCCGCGTGGCTGCGTCTACGCATGGTTAGTGTTACCGCGATAGTAAACGCGGCGAGTGACTCCGTTCATTGGACCGCAGTTTACACGGGAACATGAGGGTGGAATGGAGATTTAGATTCGAAGTTAGGAAAATTATATGGGTTTAAAATAGCAAAAATGTTTCGGAAAAATCTTTTTTTAAGTTACAACAAACGAGCACTTTTCTTAACTGGTCTGCCTATTTTTTTTATGTGGTTCGCAAATCAAAGTAAACACAAGCCACACTGGACAATCACTTACACGAAATAAAAATGTAATATAAAGTGTATAATTGAAACAAGCATAAGTTTTCACTGTATTGGCAATATTTGAGTTGGCATGAAGCGATTACCACTGAGGTTATTACCACGAGGTTAATCTTCAAATATCATTGCTTACCTGTTCAATTTGTGGTGCATCAGCCTTCTGTCTCAGACTGTCGAGACACATGCCGTGCCGCCCCGAGCCGCAAGACCCGTCGCTGCCCCCGAACACGTCCACAGTCCGTAATCGAACCCCGAACTGCCGACCCACTCGCTGGGCCAGCTCCCAGTACGCTAGCCGGCACCATTCTGACTCCCAACTCTGTTTTTCTGCAAAGATTCAAGAAGAAGAAATAAGGACAAAGGTTTCTTTAGGTCTTGGGATACTGTTCGAAATTTAAGTTGGAAAATTTTATGGTTTAGTTAAGGATATCTCTAAGGACTCTTTGAAAGACTTTTAAACAACTGTCGAGAATCTTCAACAAATTTTTAAACGTGCGGTAATCCACTAAACAATTTGCAAAACATTTACGCGATCTTACATCACTTTCTCGGATCTTGGCTCATTCTGTTCCGACTGACAACAGACTGAAGCCTGCCAATAGCTAGCTGGTATATTGAGAAAGTTGATGATATGTTTTAACAATAGTTTTGTTTTAGGTAACTCAATACGGAATTGACGTCAGGGAGCGTGTTGGTTTTGTACTGGGAATAGAATTAGGGGCTTCTAGAAACATTTCAAGGGTATATCTAACTATAACTTGACGAAAAATCTCCAAAGCAATAAAAAAATATATAAATCCTCGCAAAAGCCGTAATTATACCCTATTTTTCAATGCAATGCTAAAACAGACACATCGTTTTTACATATGCAGATATTGGTGCTATCAAAACAAAGTATCCCATAGTAATACGACCTAGAAAAGGCAGTGGTATCGGTGGTGGTATTACGTGTGGTGGCGCCAGACTGCCGGCAATCGATCGTCAAGGTTACCGGTGGAAACCACCCAGGCTCGTGGGAGTGGTGCCTTCCAGTCAATGACTTCACCAAGATAACTAGCGGGTAATGGGAGCTTACAGAACCATTTTATAGCGCCGTTGAGACGTTAGGGATTAGTTAAGTATGCAACTAACTGGATTATTAACTTTAGTTCATTACATCGTATTTTTTGCATGTATTTCTTCAGAGCTAAACGACGGTCCTATAATGACAGATCATTGTTCTATAGTTAATTCATTGGCATAGCAACAGCTGATCAAGTGATCCTATGCTCGGGAGTGAATGACGTCATCAATATTGCTGATGAGCGTCAAGTGATGGGTGCGGACTGCAAGAAGCCTTGATCCTCAATCGTAACGGGTGAATGAACCGTTTTAATGAATTACAAAACAGGCCTATTACTTAATCGATTCTTGCTTAAAATTCTGTCGTTTTTATTTGTTTCTCGACAGTTGTCTGACAGTGTTTTCTGCTAAATGCAAACTATTTTTTTATACCAAACTCTATTTTCCGTCCACGTTTACAAAATTTATTTAATTGACTGCATTAGCTTGAAAAACCTTTCTTAGTTAGCCATATTCCTTGAGATCCCGTCTCCTTGCATACATAGTTATATTCCCTTTTTAACGTCAATTATTTATTCCTAATTATAAGAAGGTACAGTTATATTTGTTGGTACACATACCTTCGCCATCAGTAGCGAGGGAGCCCGTTGGTAGCCGCTCATGGTTGGTCCTCCGCGCGTCGTCAGTACTCTCACCCTTTTCTGCAAACAATTAGAGAAACACTGTCAGTTGATATAAAAAAACTATTGTTTTAAGAAGAATCTTAAAGATAAAGTTAATGTGGTTATAAACAGTGGCGTAACAATAGGGTGGCATGGGTGGCAAAATGCCACGGGCCCCCGACCCAAGAGGGCCCCTGCCCAAGAGCTCAAATTTTTTTTCTTACATTTTACGTCTGTATATTTTTAAAAGTTCTGTTTATAATCCAAAGTGAGACAACTAAAGACCATAATAAGTACAATTTCAATTTAATCGTTAAGCATTTCAACCAACCTAAACCTAAGTTGATTCATTTTTAGAGATGTACACGTTACTCGTGACGAGTAATTTTACGTATTTATGACCATCCAAAAACTGTCAATCAGAATACCTGTAATTGCACATCTCTATTTTTTTTACATATTTTATAGAGTATTGAACATCATTTTTAAACCAACTAAAATCGCGTTTCATTCCAATGAACGAAATTGTTTCTAATTTCAGTGTTTTGAAGGAATCATCGTCTCATCTGAATCATTTATTTATTTATTTGAGACCTTGTTGATTTATTAATAATAAAAAATCATTTTTCAACACACTTGCTCGGAAAGCTCGCATTATTACATCGTTTTTAGGAGCATAAACCGAGCTATTACACACTCGTGCATAATAGGTAATATTACACACTAGAAAGTTAAGGTACTGCCTTACTGCAAATTATATTCTAGTAAATAGAGCATTTTAAGTTTGGATAATACAGTTTTTTTTTTGACAAAGAGGTTTAATGCCACTGAAAATCCATTTATATATTTAGAATAAATATGGACAGTATTAGAAAAAAAAAACATATACTGTTTATTATCAAATTATGGATAATAAACAGTAATTTGTTACAAAATAATTGTATTTTTTCTCAAAAAGTATATTTTGAAATAGGCTGTATGGCGGCTGGTTGGCGCGTCCAAAGAAAAGTTAAGCGTTAATTCTCGAATTCTTTATACGGGGTGTAAAAGAACTGCTTCCGAAAACAAAAAACTGAACATTGCTGGAGGATACTATGATTAAAATAAAATAAAAAATCTACCTGATTTTCTAAAATTGCATTAGTACTATCAGATTTGCGATGATTTCAAATTAAATAGGGTTTTAATTTAATTTGCAATGTAAATAATCGCACCTGAACCGACAGTTGATGTGTGAGCGATGATTTCAATCGGCGAATATGACTTTTCAATCATTAATAACTTTTTAAAATTGAGTTTTCTGGGTATGCTGTTAGTGAATTCAGTTACTATTGAGGCTCAAGACTACATGGTTTCAGGCTTCGGAAGTGGTCTTTTTACACCCGTTATTTAGTTTGAATTTGTTGCGGTGTAGGAAACTTTTTATGCAAAATATATTTGTATTTCCTCGCAAGTGTGTTGAAAAAATGCATATGGTACTCGTTAGCAACATTTTCATTATACACGAGGCTGATTTATGCCCCCGCCTGCGCCTGTGGCTCGGGCTGCAACCTCGTTTATAATGAACAATTTTACACACTTGTATCATAACATACTATTACATTTTTTTCATGGAATAAATAAATGTATCCAAAACTAGAATTGACAAAAACCTTTTTAAGAAACTCTATGAGACAAGATTAAAGTTATGTAACTTTAACTTGGCCATTCTGTCTATTGAAAATGATATGACGCGAACCAGAAAGATCGAAAAAAAGATTTTTCTTTATAAATATCGTATATAAATTGTATTGTAATTTTTATTTAATTGTAAATGTATGCAGATCTTTTCACGATGTTCCTTCACCGAAAAGCTAGCGAATAGATGATGAAAGCATTGAGATATTATATTCTATGGATGATTGTAAAATCTCTAATACGCATTAGGCTAGCGTGGGGGCTACAGACCATTGGGCCTATAGGCCTATGGCCCTTAGTGGGGTATATACCTAAAACGTGTAATTGAGAACGCTAAAATGCTCGAAGTTTATTAAAATTAAACTGGGTACCTACAACGTGACGATTTTTACTGATGATGCCATCTGGGCCCCGTCATAAGAATTTGCCACGGGCCCCGGATGGTAAAGTTACGCCACTGGTTATAAATGATCCTCGTATTTGTTATTTAAGACTGTAAGTTAGAATTAGTGTTAACATAGTACGTTTGTAAAAACAATAAAAGTTTATTATAAATGAAGATACTACTCAAAATATTTTGTATGTGACTTTTAAAAATAGACTTAAACTTAAAAACCCGTGAAAATCTTATTTGCTTAAGGTTTAAAAACGGCCGATCGTATAAAAAACCTTGCGAGTGCACGCTAGTCTTAACATTCTCACGAAACTTATCACATACAAAATCGCTGTCAAAATATCAAATAACCCTTTTATCTTTGTGTTACATCTGAAGAAGGAAAGCCGTAATGGAAACAGTAAAAGTTCACCTAAGCTTTATTAAAGGACCAGTCTATCAAGTTTGTGTATGACATCACACGTACACCTGTGCTGTATGCCTTAAGTTTTATGTTATAAGTGTGTATAGGTGTGTCCAGCTAATTTATTGAAATGGTAGGAGACCAGAATGAAGGTTCTTCGAATTTAAATATGAAGCTTAGCAATGAGTTTAAGAGCTAATGGTTGGAGATGTATTATTTACTGTTTATAGGAATTTTATTTGGTAATGTAAACTTAAAAAAGCCTTGTTTTAGGCACACTTTTTATAATAATGAAATATACTATTTAAATTTTACTAAGTTTATTATAAAAAGCTGAAAGTTATTTTATGCGTCCTATTTATTTATTTATTTCATATGTTTAAAACTTTTAAACATCTCAAATACCTACGCACTTAGTTTTTTACCTACTTATTAGATAATTTTACTTTTTAATGAGTCGACGATAAAAAATTTGACTCTACATGTTCCCAAGTCATTTAAAATCATGTAAATTATTACAAAATTAGCTGATTTACATATTTGAGAACAAATCAAGGTCGGGCCGTATACTTATATACATTATTACTCTAAAATATGAGAATATTCAGAAGAAATGACCGAATATTTTTAAGTAAAGAAAGTCGGGTTTTTAAAATTTAAAAAAACTTTACTTAAACTTGTACCGCCAACAATGACAAGGTTCTTTTAAATCATTAGTCACGAGTACAGACAGCAGTTAATTCTGTTTTGAAATGTAAATACGATGAGTTATGCTGTCAATAAATAAATCATGAGATCAATCGTGGATCAATCCAAGTACATATAATTATATACTGCACTGTACCACAACGTGTCATTTACTGCAGAACAAAATACCGAAGTGATTATTTTAAATGACATTAAAATATCAGGAATTCGCTAAATTGCTCTCGAGAGGCACTAGACTAATCGAATCGTTCTAATCGATATTTATGATACCTATTTTATATCTCAATAGAGAAACATATACACTACAATAGGTGTCTAACTTATTTTCAGTAGCTCTCCACGTGTAAGGCTTACAATAATAACTTCTATTATCATAACAGATTCTACAGTATTCTATTGAAACGTGTGCTCAGACAAGGATCACCTTCGATAGCTAAATCGATCTCGAATTTACCTACACATCAGATGTGCATCGCTGGCATACCAATAGTTGTATTACTAGCAATGGTGTTTGCAGCGACCTCAAACATGCTCGACATATCGACTAGCCTGACGGACGGAGAATACCAATCTACAAACAAATACACATACATATAGGTAATGTAAAAAACCAAAGGTCGCTAAGATTGGCTTCTATTTCTTAAGTTTCGACGTTCAAAAAAGACTAAAGACAGTCTTTGAATACTGGCGTCAAAAAACAAAATAATGTAATCAAAAGCTTACTGGCATAGACTAATAACGAAAACTTTTTTTATACTAGTGACAACTCGAGTTATGACTAAAAATTCCAAAAAAACATAGTACGCAATACCTATCAAGTTGAATTTAGATTTATAATAATTGCGTCAATGAAAATGCATTAATGTTTAGATAAGTTCGCAGTCGTTTGTTAAAAATAAACATTTTGGTATAAACGTCGTAAATTACAGAACGTGGGGTAAAATCGAGGGCGCTCCTTGAAGGCGCGCCGCCTGCGCACGGGTCGCGTATACCTTCGAACCACTTAAAAAACTCCTCTCACATTGATAAAGCCGCGACGGATGCGGTTCCATTTCCGAAAACCATTATCTATATTTCAACAGCACCTGATAAAGCCCCCGAGTGATTCAAAGGTTTCGCAGACACGACAATTCCAGACCACGTATAAATCTGTCGCGTTTTGTCCATATACGAAATAGGAAACTGTAGAGAAATTTGCCTTTCTCCGTGTTTACGTGAACGACCGTCTTGTTACAATGTTTCAGTACAATAGGATCATAAAAGGGTAGAGAGCAGTGACAAACTGACAGAGACAAACAGCTAGCGTGAGAGGAGTCGGCGCCGGCGCCGTGATAGTGTCACGATAACACTAATGGAGACCGCCCTTATCACCCCGCCGTGATACCAACCGACCGCACCACTTAACAACACCATCACACACTTATACCTAAACACCTAAGGACCAAAATCCTATATCAAAATTATCACCGACCAAATGAATGAATTCGAGGAAGCACGTGAGAACACACTATGGAACCAATCGGAATTTCAATGTCATCCGTATCAGAACGAACCCTATTCATTCAATGGATTTAAAGGTCAAAATACTCTCGAACGTTATTAATGTTAAAAGGTACTAATGGGATGTGGAGAGATATGACGTTATTATGTCAACAATCGTTACTAAAAACCCAAACATGATTAGTCAACGAGAATTTTAAATTAGAAGGGGTGTGGCGATTGGTCAAGTTATTAAAGATTATGGGCGACGCCTAACCGTGAATAGGCGCCAGACAGCCGTTTCAAAAATACACCAAGGGGAGGATTCGGTTACCAGCAGTCGGAAAACCCAGTGATGAAGGACCGAGGGAATCCCAACCCCCGTAAAGAATTTCGCACCCTCGGGACCATCGATTGCAATAACGGGATTTCCTGTGACGTGCGGGATGATAATTCCATGCAATAACATCGGAACGCCCCCACAAATAAACCGTACGACCAAGAAAAAACAACCTGCCGCCGTCGAATAACACATATGATTTACGTACTTTCAACTTTCAATTCAAACTAACAACGGGCTTAACTTTTTTGTGACCGTTTGAAAGGGCCACGTGCCTAACAGTAAATCATCAACGGCCTATTTCATATCTCCTAATCCCCGATTGTTGATGTGATCGACGACTCATAAGAAATGCACCGCGAGGGTCTTTATTAAAAACAAATATATTGTCGACCCAGCGTGAGCTGCAGTCGATGCATTTGAGGGAAGAGAAAAAAGCCGATGTGACGCTAGCCGACCGCCGACCGCCGTAAGCATTAATAATGTAGTTAGTTTAAAGATGGCGGCGCTCGTTGGAATGCGCGCGCAGGCTGTGGGACCAGCTCTCGACGCAGATAGGGCTGCGCAAGATTCGATCGTAGAACCACTTTAACTTGTTATTGACAATGATGATGAAGAAACGGAACGCAAACAATTATTCCTGCTAGGAACACATACCGCGATTTATATCGATAGTATTATTTAATTATCGAGATAATACTGTTGGTGAACGCACGAAAACACCAGGTGTTATCGCAGTTACAATATTTATAGGAGTAACAAGAGTATTATGTTATGTTTACTTAATTTTCGAATAGGTAGGCGCCTAGAGAGTCAACTTAGATAATTTTGGTTATCTCTGTTCCATTTATAGTTTGGTTATCGACAACAATGTGTGTTGGGAGCATCCTTAATTTCTAGGAAGCGGCGCGGGCGCCGGCCTGGTCAGATTCCTCGGCCCTTTTCCGAAACCCTGCGGTTGTATCGCGGGAGGGATCTATAGCGGCGCGGACGCATCCATCTCGACGACTCGCCAACCATTTAACTTTCGATTTGCATCTTACCACACGAACTAATCATCGACCTACATTCACTGTTCTGGAGATTTATATGTTGCAGTTAGCGTCGCGACTACATTCCTGACATGTCGGAAATATTCGGAATCGCTTACAACTGGATTACTTAACTTCATCATTTAGTTAATAAAAAGAGAGACTCACCTTTTGATTTGACGTCATCCATCGCTATCCGACTGTAGGGAGGTGGTGGTGTTTCTGTAATAGAAAAAAACTAAATCAGTTTTAAATTATAAACGCAAACTAAACTTCTAATTCTAAGTAATCAAAAAATATATAGTAAGATTAACTTTATCTCACTACCCTTGAATAGCTTACTGAATTAGATAATATCAAACATCGCAACGTCAGACCGGTGTTAAAAGATTTTGGGACTAAAGCAGCATCTTATGTTGACTCATGCCTAAAACATAATATCCAGAATCGAGCTCCGATGTAAGTAATTTTAAACATCAAGTCAAAACTCGAGAACAGGTTTTTTTCAATCCTCGAAGCTAATCACCAACCGCGTTACCCGCTGGGCCAAAAACAAAAGAAAAATTGTATAAAACAAACATCTCATAACCTGTCCAGGTAAAGTCTACAATTATGGGGCAAGATCGAACCTTGATCATCGACCACTAAGCTATATTTTGACCTCATAAAGACAATTTTACGATCCCTTCGGAATTAAATAAAGATTGTCGTTTGTAATTTTAGGCGGCTGTTGGTGATTTCAGGCAATTATAGACACATTTGTGACTAAAAAGTATACGGTAGAGGCTTTCGGTCACATGCTATTTGCCGTTCTTAGGAAACACGGTTGAATAAATTGGAAAGGATAATTTCACTTAATTTTACTATAATTCCTAAGTTTAATAGGTAAAATATTCATGTAGGCCGGAATTAATAATTAAATAAGTGGGTGGGCACATTATCTTTTTTTATGTTGTAATACTTGATTAGTTATCACAGCATAGCTTATACGATTCTTATTCCTTTTTCTAGCAAACATCTCAACGATTCCTTGAATCAACAAAACAACGGACACACTGCACCCATTAGCATAGTTTCACTGTAGTTTACTCAACAAAATTGTATATTTGGACCAGTGTATTGAACAAAACAAAGTCCCGCCACATGAGTCACTTGCGTCTGGAATGCTACTCTACATACCCGCAAAAAAACTAAACACCGCAAAAGTAAATGGCCCTAAACGACAACAGCTCTAACAGTTATAAATAATAACCATAACACTCCTGCACGCTGTTATGAACTCGGATAAATGTGATATCCTCGATGCAAACTGTAACCAAATATATCCCTTATTGCCATATGATAAATCTGACACTTAATAATCAATCGCTGATCATATCCAGCCTTCTAACGATGAAAAAGTTGCCTACATAAATACACGTAGAATGGCGTGACTGAAATTCTGTCAAGAATATTACATCATATACACCCAGCAACAGTACTGGACAATCAACTCTGTGCAAGTACGTATAGAGTACACTCTTCAAAGAAACCATAATCACGAGCCATTAATTCATTTGCTTTAAAGCTTAAACATGCGATAAGTGCAAACTAAAATGTGTCATATGTTAAGGAATGTGTGGTATATTTTCAATTAAGCGCGGTGCTGTATCGTGTTTCAATTATTAGAGGAATCGATCATTGGAAAATGGATTCTGTGTTAATTTGGGTAGAGTTTGAATTTGAGAGGCATCTGTTGGAATGTCCACTGATGAGGTAGATAAAGTACTACGGTAGGCAAGTACTGAGCATTGGAACACCAGTATGTGTAATTAATCTGAACACTGAATCTATAGCAATAAATATGGTAGGTTGTCTGTCAGTTTGTCCTTCGATTGCTATGCAACTAGTGAACCGGTCGATTAAACTACTCGCCCGTTTATTGCTCTATCGGCGGAAACTTATAAAAGCAATCAGCAAATAAACGAAAGGATACGTGGGAAGTTAACTGCCAATAAAGATAATACCGTTTAGATTTAAGATTTGCAGAGACTAGATGTGCCAATAACTGACGGCAGTCTTTACAGTTTCATTCAAGCGAAATATAATTTTAGAGTTTATGTGGATAATTCGTTAATAATTATGACATCAATATTATTGGAGTTACGTTGCAATCTTGAGCTGTCTCTCTGGATAATCTCACAGCTTACGCATATATTTTGTGAACTACCTACACATACATACTACAATAATAATCTTCAACGCTTGTATATTTAACGACTAATCTATTATTTTCAACAAACTCAAATAACGATAGTAAATTCTAAACACAAGCTCATTATCATTATTATTCGCGTTATATCACTAGAAGTGTAAGATAAAACATCGTTGTCACCTCGTGAATTAATAGTAGAGCGCTTAGCACTCGTTACTGGAGCCGAAAATGATTCCAAAACAATAAACGGGTTATAAATCCTTTTTATTGCTACATCAATCTTTGCGCTCGGATCTAACAGACTAGGTGTGGGAGAATTATCCAAAAAAATGACGCACACTATCTACTTATAAAACAAAACAAAAGAGAACAGAACCACTAAGTAAAGCAAACACAATTGATGTGCACAGACTGTGTGAAGCAAGCCATTTCAAAACAGCATTGGTGCTGTTTACAAACGGCCGAATCTAACTTCAAACAATCGACAGATTTCTAAACAGAGCATGTAAGCCGCACGAATGCAGCAAACAATTCTGAAATTGAATAAAAACGGTTTATGTACGCAGGGAGCGTTGCGCGTGTGTGATTCGCCAGAAATAGCTCGCCCGAATTATACTCACGAGTCTGATGGCGCCAGCGACGGCGCCGGCCGGCCGAGCGCGCGCGCACCCACGTCGCCGACGTACGGAACATTCAATAACCAATCGCTAACGCTTACATTTTTTACTTCCCACTACCATTTCAATATCTACCACACAAAAAGTACTTGATAAATCAATCAAAACTTCTGATTCCGTAAGAAGCAGGTCAATGAAACGTCAATACGCGCCCGTGAGGTTCGGGAACCACGTAGGTGGCGACGAGATCGATGGCCAACGGAAGTCGTTGAGAAAGCGTGAATCATGAACAACGAACGCTATGTGTACAAAAACTTATTCGCTGTCCCTCTCAATTACTACGCGACACTCCTCTTTACTACTCCCACTTCTGAGGATTCTTTACATATTCTATTTTAGTGGCAATCCGTAAATATAAGTAGTCCATGCTCTAGACCTTGCGCACGAGTACCTTAGACTACCGGAAGCCGCCACGGTGACGCCAACGACACGGAACAACAATTTAGACGATGCAAATGCAATGATAAATGACATCAAACCGACGGGAAGTGACAACAACAAACGCAAAACTAATCCAGAAGTAGACAAGGAAATTACTTTTGAAAAAAAAGTTGTCTGGAAAACACGTCGATACATAAAAAACTGGCCAAATCTTAATTATAATATTGATGAGTCTTAAAGTCCAGTCAATGAATGAAAATTCGTCATGGGTAAAACCTACTAGAAGCAGGTGAAGTTAAATAAACTCTCGCCAAAATAAACACTGAATTAACAACTTCAATCAAAGCAAATTGCCCAAAATTTTATTAGACTTGATGGAATGCCAGAAATTTGTGAAAATGCCCACCGTTAAACCGCAGGTAATATTATTACGCAGTCATAAAACGCAAAATTTTAATTTGAAGAGTCACCTAAAAGGCCTCTCCTTCCAATATAAGACACAGACGAGAAAAATTCTTAATAACTATTAAGAAACAGGATTCAAATGATTCAACACTTTTTTTGTAAAATTTTCGCCATCACTAAATACGCTGCGTGAAATATCTCTACCTGCAATAGTTTAGCTGTAGCTTAAGTGAGACATTCATACATAAACGGTCAAGTATCAATAAAAATGACTTCTGCGGTTAATATTTAGAGCAAATTCTTGAAATTTCTAGTAGTATCGTGTACAAAATAAGAGTGATTCGTGTGTTAGAGGAGGCAAGTGAGTGGAGGCGGGTAATTCGACCAGTTTCGTTAGTGCGACGTCAGGAGGAACCGGTTCAGTCACAGGTGCCGGCGGCGTTCAATGAATGTTTGCGACTCGCCGTGTGCGCAGATAAACACACCAAGATATTTTTGGACATTCGCTAATAAACGATGATAATGAGATGCCATCAAGTCAAAGTCGCGTATAGTCAGACAACAAAATTAAAAAAACAACCAGCAGTATAAATATAAATGTAGGCAATTCTTTCGATGTTACGCGAATCACCATTACAATAGTGTTGACTTCAAAAAATAAATTCAATAACGATGACGTAAACACGTCAAAAACCGATAAAGCAACCGCTTTCAAACTACCTATAATGCCATCAGCCGGAAATTGTAATGCAACCATTCACCAATTTAACAAAGCGCCCCAAAAATACGACCAGCCTACAGTGCACTACAAAAAACCGATCGAAAATCGAGTGGAGAGCTTACGCAGCGAGCGTACCTGCGCCGGCGACGTCCCCCCGCCCGCGCGCCCCGCCGCCCCCCGCGGCATGGCGCCGGCGCCACTCCGCCGACAAGCAATTATGGCTAAATAAATATCGGCCACGACGCCGCCTCCGAGCCGACGCTACCAACAGATGGATTCTCGGAGCCACCAGACACACCACATTGCATATCAGACCTCGGGAAAATGGCGTGTGGGCTAAAATCACTTGTAAATAGTGGTTAGACGTGCGTGATAATGTCTGTCCGCCGCGGATGTGGGTTTAATTGCCGTTTGTGGGTGACCGATTAGGGGCTTATGACGATTTGCTGGATTTGCGCAAGCCTGTTGTTTAAATCTTTGATCCTGAGTCGTCGGCGGCGTCGCGTCGACGCCTGCGCACGATAAGATAAGGATCCCCTCTTCCCACCCGCGGCTGCGCTCTGTAGTCTGTATAAAAACACGAGAGGCCACCGAGCGGCGCGGCTGGCGCCTCTGACGAGATCACGCCTCGGGCCGACACTGACTTCACAAGATAAATGCGCACGATTCTTTTTGACGTTCATAGTTAATTTCCTCGTAGAATGCTGGCATTTACGCTGAGAATAAGACAGCATAAAATATAGTTAGTATGTCTGTGGACAACAGAATTTAGGGAATCCAATAGAATAAAAGGGAACATGAATATTGTGATTCATAATCAAATGGGAATCCCGTTAGTAGTTTAGATTAGCGACCAACGACTCCAAAGTAGTGTTTAATGGCAAAACCAACAAAAATATATATCATTAATATTAAAAAACTCAGTAATTATACTGCAACAAAAGAACATATACAAATACTATTCGATCCACTTACAAACGACGTAAAACTGTGCAGCGGTCGTAATTGCGGCTGTAATTGCTGCAATTATCGCTGACAAAAATGATAAAGTCAGTTAAAGTGCACATATATCAAAGGAATGCCGAATAAAAGTGGTCGCCGGCGCAGGCTATATTTAGTATGGTGGGCTGTGGGAAGGAGCCGCGAAAGTTGACAAAAAGCCGCGGCGACCGGACGGCGGTGGCGCCGCAAAAAAACGGCACAGGTGAGGTCTACTGTCTGCAACTACCAGCTGCAACTACAGACATTTGATAGCTTCATCCCGCTAATTGGGATGTCTGGACGAAGCGCAATTTGACAACGGAGACATAACACACAATTAAGACATTCGACGCTGTCATATTCGATTTTGATAAGTTTGATCAATCAAACTAAACAGATGATGATAAAATTAATTGCGATGAATAGCAAAAGATAATGAGAGAAGACTTCAAAAATCACACGTGATTATTTGAAAGACACAATCATAAATTAGATAACTGTAATGACTCGAATATTAACCTTTACGGTAAAACAATACAAAGCGTGATAATAGACTATACAAACTACATAGAAATGATAGGCATAGAAAAGTAGGATAAAAAATTTTCCGTTATTTAATACCCTAACTATGTTTTCCTCCACGTATTTTCCAAAAATATATACCTAATATAAATATAGCAAAGCAATATTCTGCTACTGAAACTGTTTATCTCTTATAAATTCGACCAGTTTTGCAAACTTAAAAAAATACTTCACTTTCGATCCTAATCAGAAATAAGTTTACGAGATGTGTGCTCAGCGCGAAAGTAAAAGGCTTATTCGAATGGTGTATGCATATTAAAGGATCCATAAGATAATATTTTGAATTTGAACAATTCTTAGAGGGCCTCTTGTTGGAGGTACAAGAGCCAACACGTTCCCATATACGGAAACATTAATATTCATATTTTTGTCGCCTTTCTTCTTAATTAATATGCTAACAGGCATTGTCTATACGCCCACGGCTGACTTGTGAGAACATGTACCTACTACACCAGTGGAGGCAGTCTCCACTGCGCGTAGGCATTCGATAGTATTGTAGGCGACGTGAACTACCAGGGACTCGGTGTCACGGCCACTCATTACCTACACCTCTAACACAGCAATGTGTATTTTTAGTTCAACGATGTCATAATCACTCACTTCTTGAATGAACGTAACTGCTGTTTCGACATCAATTGTTGATTCAGGAATCATTTGTTAATCACCTCAAGTTTTGTAATCTCCATTGATTTCGGTCTTGGCATTTGGTTTTTATTGCTTCCTGTTATTTGCTAATGATGTATCCCATTACCATTCCTTTAGTTTGTGAAATGCTCTGTTTCTTTCCTGTCTAGTGGTCGGTATTAAATCATGATTTCGAGTCGAGTTTACGAGATGTTTAAAAGGCCATTTCCTTTCAAGTGACAATGAGACAAGAATGTGTTTGCTGTCGGTAGCCAGTGCCGACAAATTAAAAAGTTAACGGGCTGCGCGCGCCGAGTGGCGCGGCGAGGCGGCGCCAGCGACGTGACCTTGTCTAGTTATCGCGAACGTATGACCCTCACTGCGGCAGATTAGGCGATAGTAACCACATTACACACACACATACCACTCCACACTACACATACACCACACACCCGTTATGAAAGTGATAAATATTACACTCGAGGTGTGTCTACACCTCAACTGTCTAAATTCCATTCGATGATGATGTTCTCTTTAACCAATCCAATTTAATTTATATTCACAGGCTAATTCTGTCTACAGGCTATTAAAATTTACGGCGCTGTAAGCCCAATAATTTAAAATAAAGATACCCAAGAAATAGATTTAACGAGAGACTGATGTCAGCTCTATAAATAGATTTACGCACAACAAATATTTACAAAACGGCGTCTATAGAATTTGATTTCATATAGTATTTGCCTTACGATGGATTCCGAAGTTTCGGAAAAGTTTGGAGAGTTTGGTGATCTGACATGCGTTAATGACGTCACGGCGAGCGCAACAACAGATAGAGAAACAAACAGTAGCGATAAACGAGAGATAAGAGACGGCTGATAGCGTGACGAGCGCGCCGGCGCCGCGGCCCGAGCAACATGTGCCCGGCGGGAGAACTCTATGCTCCGACGGACAACAACACTGCACACGACCACCTTCCCAACTTGAACTAATCACCAAACTTTGCACAACCTAAGCTAGAAGTTAGGTTATGTCACAACCGCCGGCAACAGGTTGCCGCTTCTTATCAGATTCTAGCCGCTATCACCGGCCGGTGGCCTGGCACTGTTAGCACATCACTGGCGATCGACGTACCGGGCTTGGCGCGCCGGCTCCAGTGGTGCGGGTTGCAGCAGCCGGGCTCGGCGCAGGCGGGCAGGCGGCGCGCCTCGGCCAGGTCCCGCAGGTCGGGGAAGGGGCCGGCGCGCAGCGCGGGCAGGCGCAGCGCGGGCGCGGGCACGCAGGCGCCGGCCGGGCCCGCGTCCAGCGCGCGCGCCAGCCGCCGCAGCGCCGCGTCGGGCACCGCGCCCGCGCCCGCCGCCTCCAGCCGCCGCCGCAGCGCGCGTCGCCTCAACATTCCATGCCGCCGCCGCCGTCACGAGCCGCTCGCCCGCCGCCGCGCTAGGAACGCTCGCGCGAGACACCACATCGCTGGCCGCATGCCGCGACTGAACTGACTCGACGGTCGCTCGCCGCGCGCGCCCCGCCCCGCGCCGCCCGCGCCACCCCCGCTGCCCGCGCGACGCGTTTTTTCGACTTTATGCAGTTGCTCTCTATGAACTTTTGTTTGTCACTCGAAATTAAGAATGAGACGGTCGGCTCCTGGGTTATAGGGGCTGAAAATTGATTGCAATGCTGACAATAGCTTAACATCAAGGTTGTACACTTTTTAATAGTTTATCCAACAAAAGTTCAAGACTGTTTCTAAACAAACTTTTTATCCCATCGTACCTACCAACTGAAACTTGAACATAAGTTTACTTCTGTAAGTTTCACTTAGTTCAGTAAGTTTGAGGTTGGTTGGTATCAGGCGGCGGGCGGCGCGGGGGGGGCTGGCGCCACCGACGTCGGCGCGTCAGGTGCGCGCGGCTGTGTGCGTGAGGCGCCAACCAACAACACTGCATGACACGGGCACAGGCGGCAAGGGATTATGCCTACAAGGCTGTAGAGTTGAGGGGAAACGTGAGGGCGATGGTTTTGAAGACGGAACAAGTTACATTTAGGAGTTTATATATATATGTATGGAAATTCGTAGAAATATTATAAAACTAATAATATCATACGTTAAATAAAAAAATTAACAAGTGCGACCAAAAGGGGCAATAAACTTAAATCTAGTTTAAATCTCGATTCTTACTTTATTTTCTCTTTTTTCGTATATTAAATTGTTCGTTTGTAGTAATAGAGATAAACATGATTAAAGTTTAAAACAACTGATAAAGTTATGGAAATTAACAATAGGCTCTACAATGTAGAGTCTGCAAGACCCACGCTTGCATCATCTGCAAGTCGCTGCTCTATGCCCGCCGTCTCGTTCGGAATGCGCAGAGTCAAAAGACACATCAACTTAATAAATTATACAAACTCCTGTAAGATAACGTGATCGAATATTGTATGCATCTCAAATTGTACAAATTTACCTACAAACGTGCAAGCCGCGATTCTTTGCCAACTATTTCTAGCGGGGACGTGGTTTGGTTTTATAATTCGAACTCTTTATCCGGTTACCAACATTGTCAGCGCTGTCAACTTTTAGCGGGGTTGTTCGCGATTTGAATTTAGAATAAGTTTTTTTTTCTTAGAAAACTTTTAAAAAGTTTCGAACGCAAACTTTTTTGTTCATAAATTTGTTAGCTGCCTGTAATAAAGTAAATATGTGTAAGGAGGTAAAAAAATGAGTTTGTAAACAGGAGGCTTGTTAGGCCGTGGCGCCTAGTATCCGGAATGGGCCAGGTGTGTGTCGCGAGCGCACTGTGGATGCAGCTTTGCATTGTAAATCAATTTACCGGCATTAATTATAGCGGGGAGGAGATAATTTATGACGTTAATGTTATTTGGTCTGTTTGGAAGTAGAGCACGTTGTTTTAGCAAGTATTGAGTGGATTGATAAACTTTAACTAAGTTTATTAAGCTTAGTAAGAATCCTACTATCCTAAGTGATAGTTTGTGAGTATGTATGGATGTTTGTTACTCTTTCACGTAAAAACTACTGGACGGATTTGGATGACACTTTACAGTAATATAGGTTATACATCAGAATAACACATAGGGTACTTTAACGGCGGGAAAACTCCTCATTCCCACGGAAAACCGACTGCCACGCGAACATAGTCGCAGGCAGCCACTAGTATTATTATTTATTATTATTATTGTTAGCAATTGACTAGGTATGTCGTTTGCGTTATTATCCTTATTTAGTAAATTTACGATATGCAATTTGGTGATAAAGTTATGAACAAATAAAATAACACAAAAAAAAAACACGCAGAATACCTAATATTGATATAAATTTCAAAAAATCAATTTTAGGTAGGATCACGTAGCTTTTTTAAAGCTAATATTTATGATTACTAGTTGCAGAATAACAAGTAAGCAACTTTGTAAGATGTTAATCTTATTTTCTTACCAACTCGTTTAAATGTCGATTATTTAGATTAAAAACAAGACTATATATAACAACAAGCAATAAACGCTACATCATAGTTTACCTTCTGTTCGTGCAACTTCCTAAAAACATTCATTCCAAGAAAGTTTCTTTTTACAAACTTTGTGGCACTTTTTAACATCACAGAATATTTAATAACTACCTTAGAAGTCCTTAAACATTTAAATGTACAGTTATTTTCTAATGAGAATTATTTTAAAGTTATTTTCGTAAGAAAATACGCATTTTCAAGATGGCGCTGAGAGCGACGCGCCCGACGGAGGGTGTCGCGAAAATGGCGCGAAACGAGGAAAAGCGCGGTATTTATACGAGGGTGCGTTCCAAAACTTGTGAATGAACGAACGAAGTTTCGTTTGGTGGGAAAATAACGTGGCCTTTGTGAGCGCCGAGGGAGCTTAGTTTCAAGTAATTAACTCGATTCACCGATTTAAGCAGCGTTTAGTGTATTTATCCATTGCTGTTAGAATCGGAAAAGAATCGTATTTTTTAAAACTTCTTTAGTCCTTATAGATTTTCTTAGCCTTTTTTAAAAAAAAAAACAATAAGAAGGTTATTGCTAGTTTTGCATCTTTCTTTAATAAAAATAGAAAGAAAAATGAACCCTGCCAATTTTTCCGTGTAATTTATGCTTGTTAATTTTTCTTCTGAAAACAAAACATGTCTTGCGCTAATGTATGAACTTGTGAACAAAGCAATGACCCGCTAAATTAAAAAAGTTGTGATGTACGTGTTTACCAGACATTTAGACAAGTAGGTACATCTAGTTACCTAGCAGCTAATGTCGAGCAAACAACTTCTTGTAAAGGTCGGGTTACAATGGAAAATAAAAACATAAGACACCTGTCCCGATTAGAAAATACCGACTACTATTTTAACTCCCCTATTAAATGTTGGTTATTTTGTCAAGTAGGTACCTGAATGAAAACAACGTTAATCTCCCCTCATACTTACGTTAAAACAATGTTATTTATTGCATGTCATAAAACAAACAATATTGTAGCATCATTTATCATTAATTGCAGTGCCAAAGTTATTTTTATACTTGTATTCCATTTTAAATTACATTTCTTTTTCGTTAGTCCAATCCCGGTAGCTTTTATGTTAAAATATATCTAAGATCAATCTCTACCTATACATTCTTTTCAGAAGATAATAAGTACTTATAAATTTTTGATAACCTTACCTAATCAATCAAAACTTCCTCACAGATTTTTTTCTCAATTACAACCTCTTTTCATATCCTTTTCTAAAACTTAATATCATATACAAAAACAACAAACAAACCAATCTAGCCCCCCCTTAACTAGTGTTGGGCAGCGCCGCAGCGTCGCAGCGTTTGGCAGTCGCCGCGCCGCGCCGCCGCCGCGCCGTCGCCGCGCCGTGTCGCCGCCGCGCCGCGAAGCCGAGACCCGCCGGGCCCGGTAGGGATGGCAGATGATTGCGTTAAACATGTAAGATTTAGGGCCGATTTTTCAATAGTCATTTAAATTCTATCTGTCAGAAAATCAGCATGTTTTCGTTGCACATCGAATATAAATATTTGAAGTGAAGAAAACATACCTTTTATCAGTCGGGTAGCATTTATCTGACAATTGAAAAATCAGTCCTTAAGATGTATTGGCCAGGATGGTAGGTTTTGATGGTGACAAGAGTTGTAAGGTGTTTTGATAAATGAAGACACGACAGAAATACAAAAATAAAGCTATTCTTCATTGAATTGAATTAAAAAAAGTATCGGTTCGTAAGTTGCTTATTAATTAATTTGCTGAAGGTTTAGTTAAAAATTGGGATGTAAGAAAACGTTAGTAATAGGGAGTAAACAATAGCTTAATATACCTCGTATTCGAAAATCTTTTCAAAACATAATTAAGGTAGAAAATAATTTATGTAAAGCAAATTGTTATTAGAACGTAGACATGAAAAAAGCAAGTATCAAATAAGTAGGTAGACTTTTAAAACGAACTTTAGTTTAAATTATTTGCGAAATCTATAGAAACTTAAAGCTTTAAATTTATGAACTGGCGTAAGATTATTTTGAATTAGGAAAGAAAAAAAGTCTGTGATACTTCCCAAAATTTTGCCCAAAATAACACTAAGCAAATGCGTAGACAATGTAAATAGCAACTTCCAGAATTCGGCAAAACAACAGATATTTTATTCATCGCACGTTAACGGTCGAACCATTAGGTAACTTGTAAACATTGATGTATGAGCACCACTGGCAATCGAACCAGGGAACTCGGGTATTTGGAATTCAAATCATACAGGAGAAAAAGAAAGATAACACAAAGAGCGGCATTGAGCGAAAAAGACTTTGATGAAATGTTTTTTTGTAAGTAGTTAGATTAATATGCGTTAATTTCAATAATGAAAAGGAAAAAGGGTATGAAAACCTTTGTCTTATATTAAATGGCTGTCCAAGAGCAACGTAAATACTTTACATTTTGTAGTAACAAGTAACCTACATAGGTTTTTAGATCATTAATTAAATCAATGTCTTTTAATATTTTCACAACTGTTCCAAACATTGTTATAGGTAATCAAACCGTACCATATTAAAACCAAACTTATAGCCTAAAGTTTAATAAATTTTTGAAACGAATTATTTACCCTTTAGTTAGATTAAGTTGCTATCAAAGACATCAACGCAGGCGCTTTCGTTTTTCACTCTAACTGTAAATACCTCAATCACCTTCGACATGATCAGTCAGTGACTACTCAGAAAATCTCCATAAACTCCTTACTGTAGTATTTATTGATGGAATGTTCGCCAAAGCTATCGTTTACCATATCTCGCGGCTGTTTACCTTAGGAATCATACTTGCTAATATAATGAATAGATCGACATGAGCTATAGGATCTGTGTGAATCGAGAATTGATCTATTTTATATAGAGTGTTTGCAATTTTAAAATGAAGCTGCAAAACAGTAATTTTAGATTTGGGGCCTAACTCAAGCGATTTAAACCACTTTGATAAGAATTAAAGAACTGTTGTATTTTAAACGTGCTTGAAACTTTAAAATGTGTATCTGGATAAAAAAAAAGTTAATTATAATAAAAGTTAATGTCATTATAAAATTATGCAATATAAAAATTTGGTAAAAAAAACTAATAATTATTAAACAATTGTTAACACCAGAGCTCGATCGTATTTACGTCGAGGTTTTTCTATCAAAAATATTGAAAAAATACATTAATTTTAATTAGTCAAAGGCTGCTTACTAGACGGAAGCCTGAATATGTATCTTTGAAAAGTACAGATATGAATATGTAGCGATCATACTTCGCATTGTTTATTAACTCAGATATGTTTTATATAGAAAAACTACGACCGTTCTATCGCAGTATATTGACAGGAAGGTCCCGTGTTCAAAATGACTTTTTGAAAGCTTGTGTCTCTGATGCCCATAACACATACTTCAATTACTCATACAATTGGCAACTCTAAAGAATTAAAGTTCTAAATAAAAAAACTGTCCCATATATTGTAACCTATTAGTCAATACACTGACAAACATTCGCCACTTATATAGCAGTAAATCGTTTGAGTGAGTGATAATAGCGAGATGGGAAGCTGCCTCTATCAATCACTCACTGACAGAGGTTTAGGAACGCACCTTGATTGTTAGAATTCCATGTGAATGAACGATGAGTGAATGAAATTGTTCACTGACTTACTGCTTGTTAGCAATTTTTTTTTATGTAAATGTACTGAACGTCACAGTGGTTAACTAAGTTGAGGGTATATACGTTATATAAAACTTTTATTTAACAAAAAATAAATGACGTAAATATTCGTTAGTTTTAGTCAATACTTACAAATGTTAAAGATTCTTACAGTCGGTATTGTTCTTAGTTTATATGCACCCGATATAATTTTTGTAACTCATTAAAAATCTCGAAAAATCTTTAAATTATTATATTTTCTTAGCGTGTTAATCTAAATAGATATAGAACACATCTTCAAAAACTGCCACATTTACCAATTGTAACTTCTCCCGCCACATTAGACAAAATATGATATCAGAACGGAACCAATCAATCAGTGCGTCTCGGCATCATTGTTTACTGGTCGAGACGCCTCGCGGGCGGCACTTTTGGCGCCAAAACCGACCGGTCCCGCCGACGCCATCTTGCGAACCACATGATTCCCGCTAAATAATAAAATAAGTAAGTGGGCAATTGACTGTTTTACATGCGAATCGAATATGCGTTTTTATTGTGTGTTTTATTCGTGATATTTTATTGGCGTTACTTGTTTGTGGGTTTCTGAGAAGTAAAGGGTTGACCATTGAACCTAAAGTTGGAGGTACATACATACATACTTACTTTTACCTTAGCTTTTTAAATTGTTTGTATAAATGATACACTTGTTTTAGTACTCGTAATTCTGCCTTTAATTTTTTTGACAAAAAACAACTTTTTCAATTTGATACGAATTTTAACATGTTAGTAAAACAATTAATTTTCTATTTGTTTGTGAGTTAAATAATACCTTATTTTTGACCTTTCCGTAGCACCTCTACTTTCCCGTTCAAAAGAGTTCAACGAGCGCCTGCTACGAACTTACCACGAACCTATTTTTAGAAAAACTTCCATTATTATTATCAGAATTCCATGCTATATTATGCATAGCACTAACTTCAATATATGAATAGGTACATGTGATACATTAATAAAATATACATCAAAAAATCGTTATTCGTGATTTACTTTTTGGTCTATCAATCTCTTTGGTTGTCTTACTAGATGATTACCTGCTAACCTATTTGTAGAATGAATATAGTTTTAATTATTTCTTCGAAATTACTTCTGGAGGAATCAAGAATGTTACTACCACCGATTCTTCAACAATTTTTTTTCTTTATTTCAATTCTTTGTTTTATACTTCCCGTCCAGTTTGGCAAAGCATTTAGATACCTACTTACGGTAAGTACCTACAAATATAAAACACTAGTGGTCGCGTGGAAGTCGGTTTCCCGTGGGAATGAGAAGTTTTCTCGCGGTAAAAAGTACCCTATATGTTATTCTGATGTATAGCTTATATTACTGTAAAGTTTCATCAAAATCCATCCAGTAGTTTTTACGAAAGAGTAAAAACATCCATACTCACAAACCTTCACGTTTATAATATGAGTAGGATAGACATATACTTAACTCTTTTATATTATTATTACTAGCTTTCCGCCCTGTGGATTCATCCGCAGCAAATTCTAGTTTTAATTGTTGTTATAATTAATAAAAATCATTTCTTAGCGGATGCCTACGTCATAACATCTACCTGCATGCCAAATTTCTGCCCGATCCGTCCAGTGGTTTGGGCTGTGCGCTGTTAAATCACTATGTCAGTCAGTCACCTTATATTTGGATACCTCAACTAAACATATATCTTCAATCCCTACTAATATTATAAATGTGAAAGTAACTCTGTCTGTCTGTCTGTCTGCTACGCTTTCACGCCTAAACCACTGAACCGATTTTGATGAAATTTGGTATGAAGAAAGAACTGAACTTGGGAAAGGACATAGGGTACTTTTTACCGCGGGAAAACTTCTCATTCCCACAGGAAACCGACTTCCACGCGAACGGAGTTGCGGGCGGCCACTAGTTTAAAATAATTTCTAAACCGTTCATTTGTAATAATATATTTTACTTCCCGGCTAAAGATTCTAGTTTATACGTGGGGTGAAGGCGCCAGTCGCAGGCTCCGGCTGGACTGCTGGGCAAATCTTAGACATTTACGCTATGAATCATTAAAAGTATTTGATAATGTTTATGATATCATCTCATTGGAACAACCACATCAATACTTAAATTTATTACCATATTCATATAGTTATTTTAAAACAATAGTAAATAATGTGAGTATTAATAAAGTATAGGTACATACTAAAGTTTATTTTTGGCGTTAAACACGCAAGAATAATTTTGTTGCGTACGTTTCTCAGAGGATGTCTCCTTTTTTCTAAAGGACTATAATATAACGATGTTTGTATTACTGTTATTTCTGTTAAAACAAATCATTATGATTTTTATCAAGTCTACTTTGTTTAGTTATTTCCAACTTTAGGTAATTAAAAGTTTACGTTATCTACTAAAGTTAACAATAATTACCTTCATGGCTTGTTTGGCACATTAAACCGTGTATTCTTGGTTTTTTCCACAGGAAAGCACTATACCCTTTAAACTAAGTAAAACTAAGTAAAGTACCCATTTTTATATGTAAACCGTGATATAGGCCTTAAACTATGTTCTGGAACTTAATGATTACCTACATGCGGCAAACTCCAAATACCTTCACGTAATATTATTTTTCTTTCTAAATATAAATCTTAAACCCTATTTAAGTAAATATAATGTAGGTAAAGGGCAATGGTGCATTTTTGGCCGAATTGATCACGAAACATCGAATTTTTGCTAATTTAAGGAAACTTTTTTTGTATGTTCAATATTTATAAATTTAAATGAATAAATTCCCTAAAAGATTGCGAAAACTACAACAAAAACCGTTGTGGTTTAGGTGGAGTTAGCGGACAAAAATACAAACACAATTAGCAACTTGGATTTATACTATGTAATATATAAAATAGTCCTTTCAGGTGGCTAAGTATTTCACAAGTACCTATAAAAGGTGTCGATATAAAAAGTCTCATTAAACGAATAAATTTAGACTCCTTTGTTGATAAGACTATATTATCAACCGAAGATTGCCAACAGAACTACACAAACACCATCAATTCCAACCTTTTTGCTACTTAAAACATACCTACATCATAACTTCCTCATTACAAAGCTTACCATAAAATATTATGTGAAATAACAGCTCTATCGGCATCGGAATCAAAGACCCGAATCGTCAACCTCCCTTTTCCTACCAATTTTTTAATTATCCATATGCAAAAGGCAAAGTATATCATCCACCCAGCTAAGAATATCAAGACCTGCGTAACTGCAATACTAAAATATTTGATAGTAACTAACCCATCAAGTGTTGCGTCGTGCCCCAACGTCGCCATGCGGCTATGGCGCCACTCCGCTGGCCCCGGCGCGACTAGGGGAGATCTCGATATCATGGGGTCCGGGGGACATATGCGTAAAGGTGGAACTTGTAAATAGATGCTTAAAGTAATGAAAAGTTTTGTCGAAGTTGTTGTTATGATAGCGAAAATTGCGGGGCTAGTTATATTCAAAAATAAAGAAAGATATTAAACTAAATAACGATTTTTTACTGCATGTAACTAAGTTATAAAACTCAATCGTCTTTCTATCTACATTAGAAAATCAGTTCACAACTTCTTTAATTTACATACATAATCAACTTGTAAATATCTAAAAATAACCCACCCATAGGTAGAAAACACATAATTGTTCTAAGGTAGATAACAAATCTTAATACGCGACAACGACCTACCGTCGCCCTCTTTCATATTCAAAACAAAGACATTTCAATAAACAGTTCGATTTCGACAAATAAAATAATAAGGTTATTATAGTAACGTAACAAGGGCAGGCTGCATCAAGGCAGTCGCCGGAGCGTCGCGTCCTAGCGTCGTCGGTGGCAGCTCCGGGCGCCTGACGGTTAGTTAGACGGCGGCGAGCGAACGAAACTTTGCTATGTTTTACCGCCAGGCGCCACGGGTGGATGCGAGAAAAATAATAAATATCTGAGAGCAATAAACTATCAGCGTTACGTTAGTTAATTAATTGCGTTGGAATATGTTTGTTATTGTTTGTTTTTATTGTTTAGATTCATATTTGCCCTTGAAAATAGACAAAGACTGGCTGACCTCTACCTTAGTAGTTTCTAAGCACCTAAACTTTTGTATCATAGCACCATATTACCAGACATTAAGTCTTGACTCAGTGTACATGTAGTATAATAGGTATTTCCCGATAGGTGGAACAATGCAGGTGCCTAAGAGTCGCGCTGATGGCGACAACGCGACGCACCACGCCACCGCCGGCGCCGCGCACCCGAATCGAGGTTAGCGGTGCAAGTCATAAGATCATTATCATATTCATATGATGGGAAGATAATGTATGTCTTTTATGGTAAGATGTATGAAGTTTTTTTAGTTCTGGTTGACATTAGTTGGTGTTTTAAGCAGACGTAGGCAGCATCTAAGTATTTTATATCGATCAAGTACCTTATTACTTTGTATATATTAAAATTAATGGAATACCTACCTAACTTTCTTACCTTAAGAAGAATTTAGGTTTGTTTGATTAATTTACTCGACTGAGTTTAAATCACGGAAGTGAAACGAGATTTTCTTAAAAAATCTTTTACTGTCATAGAACTTTTCCTCAGTCGGTCAAAATTCAATTAGCAACCTCTTGCAACAAGATAGTCGCTAAGTTTTTTTGTCAGTGTCATTAAACTTTAAATGATAAAAAAAAACATATTATTATATTTCAAGGCCATAAGACATTACTGTTCTTAACACGCCTTAGCCCCTTCCTTAGACCGTACTTACAAATGCCCCTCTAATGATGTCCCATGATTTATTTGGGAGCCCATTTTTATTGGCTTGACTAGTCCGACTGACAAGCCCCCACTTGTTGACAAAACAGGGAGACACGTCTTTGTCGGATAGTTGGCGACTACACTTGGCAAATGTCCCCAAGTTTTGAGACAAGACTGCTGAGATAGGTTAAGCGGGTAAATAGATATACAGGGAGCTGTGTTGTACTGATAGATAAGGTTACTGGACAGGAGGTTGGATATTGTGTAAAGTAGAGAGTTGCTAAGACAGGTTAGATAGCACTGTGGTCAGGGGATAGTTTATGCTAAAAGTTTAGAATTTAATTACCACTAGGGTGTACTACAGGCACTAATGATGGGGGAAACTTTTACTAGTAGTAGCCCATATGGTTAAATGATTATTAACTCACATTAAATCAGCTTGCGGCTCAACGCTTTTCGTTTATCGAGAAGGCCTGCCGGTGAATTAACCGACTCCTGTCCCGTGACGCGCCTAGCGCGTCATGAAGAAACCTTCAGGGAGGCCCATGACGCGAGAGATGCGTCATTAGAAAATAGTTACAATTCAAATTTTTATTTGATTTAATCAATAAAATATCTCATTTTATATAAAAATTAACTCATTAGGAACACCAATATCAAGGGCCACTATTTTTTTTTGGAAATTAAATTTGCCAGTGGTTGTCAACCATAGGGTGCCTACCTACAGGTAACTGTTTATCCTACTAATTATTGAAAAGTGTTATTATTAAAGCCAGGATTCGAACTTAGCAAATCTATAAAAATAATCACTATGTTTTGGTCACCAATGAATAGTTTAGATGTAAAAACGGAAGATTTTTGATTTGCGATAAAATACTTCCCACAGGTTGACAACCAATGGTGGAAATCTATAACATACCTTCCATCTCGTATAAAACATGTAGATCGACACTTTTAAATACACTTCAATAATAAATGAAACAAAACAAACAATAACAGGTCTCACTTTGTATTATTTTAGTTGAAATTGCCTAAAATAGCGTAATAACATCACCAGTGGCCCACGACGCGTTAGGTGCGTCATCATTTAGGAGGGCCCGTGACGCGACTAGCGCGTCATTGAATTTTGTATGGGGCCACGGAGGAAAGGCTCGAAAAATGATGGTGGCAAGGAGTCGGTTAATTAATAAGTATTAGTAAGGTGATTTATTTAAAAGCATTTCAAAATTGACAAGAGATCAAGTTTTTGAATTTTGAATTTGCTCAAATCGAGGTATCAAACCAGTGAATTCGCAGCCTTTTATACACACTTCTGAGCCACCGAGTTCGTCAATAAGTATTAACAGTTGTTTAAAATTGCACCAAAAGGATAGATATTTGTTGATATTTATTATACATAAATAAATCTACATATTAGTTTATTTTTAGTAAGAATTTCGTAAAACCGCATTGACAAATGATGGCATGCCGTACTTACTTACGCTTGAAAAAATAAGCATATCCGAAGAATACTGAACTGTTGGTACCTAATAGCAATATTAGTAATACGTACGTAACTTAAATAAAAAGTTTTACGACTTCTCGACTTAGAGCCACATTAGGACTAATCACTCACTATCGAGTGAGCAAAGCTAGGCTAAATTTGGTTTATCAGGATACTGAATGCAAGAAATCTTGTCAAAATCCCTTTATATCTTTCTTTCTTATTATTCTTATGTCTTATGCCAACTAACTTTTGAGTGCTATCTTTTGATGAATAGCAATAGCAAATAACGGTAAAAAAAAACATTTGATGTATTTAGTAAGTAATATTTTATTCCTATACTTACAAAAATCTTAGCATATGTTTGCACACTATAAAAAGTGCTTTCAAATCATCTATTTGAGAAAAATCTTCATCATTTATTTATCGTAGCATACAAAAATCAATAACATTACATTTTTTCTTGAGATTTTGATAATTTTGTAGTGCACCTTTTCATACAGTTAATATAAATAAAGCTTAAATTATATTTACTGTAATAAAAACAAAATATATTAATCGTGAATAGTGTAGGCTCAAAATTATTGCTTTTAAAATGTTTATGCCACTACTTGGCAAAAATAAATTCTATTGTTACTATTACAATATATTATGGCGTATACCTAAATGAATACATAAAATTGTTACTTTAACTAAACTAGCTATAATTTTTATGACATTATAAACAAAAAAATAGGCAAAAAATATTATTTTGTGAGAATTTCTTGAACCTAGTTTATTACTTAGTTCATTTTCATACTAATGCGATACATACTTTATTTATTTAACTTTTTAGTAAGTACATCCGAGGTAAATATGGTATTTTGTGGTTGTTTATATAAAAATACTACATTAACCATTTTACATTTCTTTTAATTTATTATGTTTCATGTGGTTGTGTTTATTTCAGTCTTATACATATTTAATATTGTTTTAAAACTGTTTTAAAAACGAGTACAAAACAGTGTTACTTCCTAATATATCTAAAACAAGAAAAAGCTTATCTTATGTTTTTCAACAATATCATGTTACAAAAACATGTTTTTTAATATCTTATTATGCAATAATAAGAATAAATGATTATTCTAACATCGAGAAGATATATTATGTGATTGTTGTACCCGTTTATAAAACATTCTTTTTATACAAAAAAAAATGGAAAACAAAGCCTGCACTTTCAATTGAGTTTTTTCATTCTGGTCCAGCCTGCCATTCTAAAAAGAAATAAATACAATATAAGTAAAAAATGTACAAATTTAAAAATATCTTACAAATTGCTAAAGGAAAAGCTTGGAAATGTAAATCATAAACCTACATAAATAGCATTATTATCTCAAATACAAAATCGCTATTGACTTCTCAATATAGATCCCTACTAATATTATAAATGTGAATGTAACTCTGTCTGTCTGTTTGTCCGTCTGTCTGTCTGTCTGTTACGCTTTCAAGCCTAAACCACTTAACCGATTTTGATGAAATTTGGTATGAAGAAAAAACTGAACTTGGGAAAGGACATAGGGTACTTTTCACCGCGGGAAAACTTCTCATTCCCACGGGAAACCGATTTCCACGCGGACGGAGTCGCGGGCGGCCACTAGTTACGAATAAATTAGTCAGCTGTACTTGTACAAAAGTCAATAATGATGGCAAAGATCATGTAAAATTTTAAGAAAACCCATTCATTGCAATTGTCACTTTATATCTTTGCAAAAAGAATAATTATATAAGTAAGTTGTTTAAAATTATAAATAATAATTCCTCTAATATAAGGCTATTTGTATACACCTACTCCAGAAAATGCTTATAAATCATTACCAATAACTCAGTAGTTCCTATATAAACATTACCAGCAACTCAGTAGTTCCTATATAAACATTACCAGCAACTCAGTAGTTCCTATATAAACATTACCAGCAACTCAGTAGTTCCTATATAAACATTACCAGCAACTCAGTAGTTCCTATATAAACATTACCAGCAACTCAGTAGTTCCTATATAAACATTACCAGCAACTCAGTAGTTCCTATATAAACATTACCAGCAACTCAGTAGTTCCTATATAAATCTTTACCAGCAACTCAGTAGTTCCTATATAAATCTTTACCAGCAACTCAGTAGTTCCTATATAAATCTTTACCAGCAACTCAGTAGTTCCTATATAAAAATTACCAGCAACTCAGTAGTTCCTATATAAACATTACCAGCAACTCAGTAGTTCCTATATAAATCTTTACCAGCAACTCAGTAGTTCCTATATAAATCTTTACCAGCAACTCAGTAGTTCCTATATAAACATTACCAGCAACTCAGTAGTTCCTATATAAACATTACCAGCAACTCAGTAGTTCCTATATAAACATTACCAGCAACTCAGTAGTTCCTATATAAACATTACCAGCAACTCAGTAGTTCCTATATAAACATTACCAGCAACTCAGTAGTTCCTATGTTTGTACGGAGGCAGTCCAAGCCCGCCGCCTGGCGACGAATTCAGGAACAACTCGATGTAGCGGTGGTCCATGTTATTCTTGTCACGACGCATCGCCTGTGGGAGGCAAATACTTGTTATTGTTGTGGTAAATAGCATGGTAAGCTGTAGAAAATCTAGGGTAAAACAGAGAGTTGAAGCCCGTAAGAAAAAAACGCCGACAGAGAAACTTTACTTAAAATTTTTGGCTATATTAATGAAATGAAGTTAGCGTTTGAAGGTTTCGCGATTGGTGTTCTTCCGACGGCGGATGGCAATGAATAGACACAGTTGTTTATTGAAGGCAATATGACTGAAACAATGTTATACCTAGAATATATTTTTTCAATATTATTTTATTTTTGTACCGTGGTTTCTCGACAGTGAAATAATGTATCTATAGACGAACTAACTTAGGAAAAACCATAATTTACATCCTATTTAGTATCAAATCTTATATTTGACGACCTCTGTGGTGCAGCGGTATATACGAGGGAGCGTTTTTATGTTCGCGGAATGGAGGGTAAGGGGTGGAAATGGAAATGACAACCTTAGTCGCATTAGTCACCGGGCTAAATCATTTGGACTTATGGTGAATCCCCATAAATCTAAGGCGTTGTGTATAGGCAGTAGAAGCTTGCGTGCTCGTCTCGACTTTTCATCCTTACCTCAAATCCTTCTCGATGGCACTCCTATCTTGTTTACCGACTCTGCTAAAAACCTCGGCGTAATTATTGACTCACATCTCGACTGGAATGCAAATGTCGGTGAGATTAGTAGGAAAGTGCACTATTCCTTTCACTCCCTGAAAATGCTCCAATATTTCCTTCCTTTCGAAACCAAAATATCCCTTGCCCAATCCCTGATCCAACCCATCATCGATTACGCTGACGCCTGTTATTTGGACGCCACTGAAGATCTGCTGAACAAATTGGAGCGGCTGCAAAACCTCTGCATTCGCTTCATTTTTAACCTCCGAAAATACGATCATGTATCTGAGTATCGTAAACAGCTTCGGTGGCTCCCTATTCGTTCTCGCAGGAACACCCGAATCCTATGCCTCCTTTTTAACATTCTCCATAACCCATCCTTTCCCTCCTATATGCGTGAGCGTTTCCATTTCATTCACTCCCAGGATGAAAATTGCCGAGCAGTTACGCGCGCTAATCTACACATGCCTTCTCACAAAACTGACTTCTTTTCTTTTTCTTTCACTATTCATGCTATAAGGCTCTGGAACTCCCTCCCCCACACTATTCGTGAGTGCAAAACTATAGGACTCTTCAAGCAAAGAGTAAGAGAGTATTATTTCTCCCAATCATAAGTTGTGTCTTATAAAATATGTATGTATCTATTGATATCTTCTTATTTGTATGTATGTGTAATGTTGTATATATGTATATATATTTATGTATGTATGTGTGTATATGTTTATATATATATGTATGTGTATGTATATATGTGTATTATACTTTAATTATTATTTTTATGGTTTGTGTGTAATTATTTGTAGTTTGTAAGAATATTAGTATTAGTTTATTCTATATTTATTTTAAAAGTACGCCACGCTAGTTATTGTTCCTCATCAAACTCTCCACCATTGGTCTGCTGGAAGAAATTTCAAAATGAAATAAGCAGTACCTTTGTACTAACGTTCTTTTCTATGTTTGTTAATTATGATTTATTTTTTAGTGTGTTTGTACAAGAATAGTAAATAAATAAATAAATAAATAAAAAACAAATTATTTTTCCTTTTCAATATATTCACCTGCAAGTCGGATACATTTTTCAGACCTTTCAATTAATTTATTTATACCCTCATAAAAAAATGTTTTATGTTTGTCTTCAAAATACGCTGAAACTGCCTCCTTAACTTCATCATCGGTGGTAAATTTTTTACCCCGAAGCTCTTTTTTCATTTTTGGGAAGAGGTAATAATCACTCGGGGCTAGGTCTGGGCTGTAGGGTGGGTGGTTTAAAATATCGAAGCCCACCTTATGCAGGGCAGCCAACGCAACGCGACTCTTGTGGACGGGCGCATTGTCGTGCAAAAGCAGCACACCCTTCGTCAATTTTCCCCGTCTTTTCTCTTTAATGGCTTCTTTTAGTCGCTCTAATATTGAAGCGTAGTATTCTCCGGTTATAGAAACACCTTTATCTTTATAATCGATCAACAATATTCCTTCTGAGTCCCAAAAGACCGTTGCCATGAGTTTCCCAGCTGACTGTGACACCTTAAACTTCTTGGGGGGTGCTGTGCCCTTTATATGCCACTGCATGGAGTCTTGTTTCGACTCAGGTTCATAATGATGAACCCTAGTTTCGTCTCCAGTAACAATTCGACTCAATACACCATCCTTGTCGTCACTGCAGAGGTCCAAAAATGCACGTGAACACTCTACGCGTTGTTGTTTTTGCGGCGGCGTGACTTTTCACTCCCGATTATGTTGCTTGGTTGACGATAGCTCAAAGACTAATTGTCTGATAACAATGAAACCTCGTATTTATACTAATTATGAGTCACTGAACGCGTTACGGTCCTAATGAGCCTAATCACCCCCCTCCAACCCTCTCATTCCGCGAACTTAAAAACGCACCCTCGTATACCGGACTGCTAAGCGGATGGTTCCGGGTTCGATCCCGGGTCGGGCCAATTTCGTAAAAATGGTTTTTCGATATTGGCTCGTGTCTGGGTGTAACTAGGTTCTCCCCTAGTCCACTGTGTGGTACCTATAGTACAAGCTTTGCTTAGTTTAGGACCACACGGTTGGTGTGTCATGCTGGAGTTTTTTTATTGATTTATTATTTACCCTCATAGCGTCCTCGTGCCTCTCGAATTCCACATCGGCCTCGCCGGAGGGCCGCCCCGAGCTGTCGTAGAGGATGTTGATGTTCACCGGACGCATCGGCTTGAAGAACTACGCAGGAAGTTAAGAAAATGTAGTGTAGTCATTAAAATATGTAAGAAAAGCATAGGAGTAGTCGCCTGTTTTGAACTGTAAGTTTATTAAAAAAATAGTGGCCGCCTGCGACTCCGTTCGCGTGGAAGTCGGTTTCCCGTGGGAATTAGAAGTTTTCCGGCGGTAAAAAGTACCCTATATGTTTTTCTGATGTATAACCTATAGTAATGTAAAGTTTCATCAAAATCCGTCCAGTAGTTTTTACGTGAAAGAGTAACCAACATCCATACATACATACATCCATACTCACAAACTTTCGCGTTTAAAATATTAGCAGGACATACTGTAGTGTAGTCATTAAAATTGTGTAAGAAAAGCATAGGAGTAGTCGACTGTTTTGAACTGCTAGACAATTTATTTAAAAAAATCTAGCTTCGGAGGAATTCGCATTAAAGTTGAATAAAGATGGCGCTGCAAATTTTGAAATCGTACTGACGATTGCACAATTTAATTAGACGAAGATGTAACATAAACAATTAGGCAGGTAATTTGTAATGTTGTTTAAGACAAAAAAAAATATATGTTTAACATCGCTCACGTAACACATTTTTGTATATGGCTTGGTAATGACGGGCTGTAAAGGTTTGTAAATGGTTACGATCAATATTGACCAAAACATTCCATATTTAACTAACACTTACAATAAAATGCTCAATTGATTCCTGAAATAACCTGGGGGGGGGGGGGGTGTCGCGTAACTCGAATACCTTTGAAAGGTATCGGTGTTGGGACTCTTGAACGAAATCGGTTTTCGAGTCGCAATCGCGTAAAATTTCGAATGAAATTGCTGAATACTAAACGCAGCAACATACCTTTACCTTTCAAAAGTACTGATATTCGAGTTAGAGGACACCCCCACTGATTGCGATCCCTTTCAAACGGTAGCTTCACATCGTTCATATACCTAGTTGAAATTTTGATTGAACTAAGCGTTGGAAAGGGTTCGCGATTGGTATCTTTTAACTATTTAGTTTAAAAGTGTTAAACAAACATCTTACAAAGGCGATATCAGACTGCGTGGCCTTGAACGGCAGCCCCCGCATGTGTATGCTGTGCCCCCCCCCCGCGCCCGCGGAACCCGCCGCGCCCGCCGAACCCGCTGCCCAGGCCGCCACCGCCTAGATATTATCATCATCATTATCATCATTATCATTATTATCATTATACCATAGTATCATTACCATTAACATTATTATAGTATCTTTATCATTATCATTTTACCATAGTATAATTACCATTACCATATTATAGTATCTTTATCATTATTCCATAGTATCTCTATCATCATCATCATTATCATTGCATAGTATAAAGGAAAGTTGCTAATTGTGACTATTTGTGTGTTACACTATCTTCTCCGAAATCAATTGAGAGACTTCGATGCGGTTTTCGCAATCTTTTAGGCAAACTATACTTCAATTTGAAAATATTTTATTTTATTCTATTCACCCACTTACGCAAAATACAGATGCCATTTAACTTGGAGGACTGATTTTTTTTATTATTTGTTTGTTGTTATAAGTTCGAGATGGCAAAAAATAATAATATTTGAAAGTGTACATGAAATGAAAATATTGCATTTAAACAAACTCACAGCAGAGCGGGTGGAATATTTTAAATGTGTCTGTAATTTAGCTTGTGTAAGGCCACAAATATAAGTTTTGTCACATTATTAATAAAAAAAATGTAATTAAAATGTCATAATATAAAAAAAATTTGTTATTAAAAATATATCTTGAGAAAAATTTAAAGACAAAATACAAGGTTTTCCATTTCTCCTGGCCCAAACAACCATATAGCAAACAGTGGCCCGATTCTGAGTACACTCTCTAAACTAAATTAAAAATATTGCCATCACTTTCTCATACTTCGTATCATATAAAGACAGGTATATTGGTCTCACTAAATTTAGTCCACATCATTGTAAAATTAGACGAAATGAGCTGACCACGAGTCTAAGCTTGCTTGCGCCATGTCGAAATGCACGCAAATTTTAGTTTGACAGGACTAAAATGATTACCCGTCTCTTTCTTATACTACTGATGAGTGATAGCAATAATTATAGTTTAATTTAGAGAGTCTTAATGTAGAATAAGCAGCAGTGTTATCTTACCGTCCCCCCTGCCGAACCCGCCGCGCCCCCGCATCGGGAACCGCCCGGGCGGGCCCGCGCGCTCGCGGTCGTAGGGCTTCGGCCGCGGCCCGCGCAGCGCCCGGTAGCCGCCCTCCATGCGCTCGCTGTACGCGCGGACCTCTTCGGCCGAACTGGGGAACACCTCTATGTACCTACGATGGAAGAAGTGACGGTAGAATAAGTAACGGTAATGTACCTACGATGGAAGAAGCGACGGTAGAGTAAGTAACGGTAGAGTGCAGTCTTTCCGTCGTGTTTTGGTCTCACGTTCTACCGAAAGTTTAAAGCCTAAATTCAAAATATTGTTACCTACAATGGAAGTCAGTTGTAGTAAGTAGCGTAGAGTGCGAATAGAGAGTTTTTCCGTCGTGTTTGGGTCTCTCGTTCTACCGAAAGTTTAAAGCCGAAATTCAAAATATTGTGTCGATTTAGTGGAGGTAACAAGTGTAAAATGAAATACATTTTGACTCTTGGGATTTTATGAGTGAAAGAAGCGTTTATTTGGTTGCTTGGGTATAAATCTAAGATGTAACGCATCAACGCAAATTGTAATACGCTTTAGTTTAAGTCGATTTCAAAAAAAAAGCAGACTTCCATTTCTTTCAAGTTGAAAGTTTCAACACTACTATCAATTTCTTCTAACACTAATTTCGCAAAATTTCCTTTTCGCATAATGTCCCTTTCGCACAACGTATCTTTCGCAGAATGTCCACTTCCCAAATGGTCGCATTTTGTCCTTTTTTAACCAACATTCTTTAATGATAATTAATTTAATATTTTAGCTTTCACAGATCATATTTCAATGATATTATATTCCTAAAGATACCTATGGCTAAGACGGATCTTGATTAGGTATAAAGTAAATATTTTTAAGAATCAAAGTAAGGTTACAACTTAAGTTCGTTACACCTTTTAAATCTGTAAAAGACCCTTATTCAAAAACGCATTTAGTTCTATATCAGACAATAAAACACAAATTACTGCTTATTACTCCATTACAAAGCGTTTACGAACAAGGCTGTTTATATAATAAAATAGATAAATAAAACATGTTTATTGAAATTGTAAAAATGTAGTCGACCCGTCCAGCTCCGCCCTTGCAGTTGTTCCCCGCGCGCCCCCCGCCCGCGCCCCGCGCCCCGCCGCCCAACCTTTACTCAACAACCAATCAGAGCAATTAACCAATTTCACATACTCCCAGCTAAACCCTTCCCTGTTTTATAGAATGAAGTCTTAACCCACTGTAATAGAAACCCATTTTGAATGTTTCATTCTATAAAGCATAGACCGAGGTTGTTTTTAAAATTCGAACCCACTACACCAAAGGTTGTCTTGGTTTGTTTACTATTTGCTGTGGTGGGGATCCTAAAGTCCACAATGCGATGAAAATATGATTGAACAGTCAAATTTTTGAAAGGCTAATCAGTAAAAAAAAACTGATAATTTATGTTCAACTAAGCTGATTTTAAAAAAAACAAATGCTTAAATATAACAAAAGAAGCACATACATTACATAGTTTATTCACATCATAATAAGAGAAATTTTTATCCCTCATATTTAACTTAACTTCATTCTTAAGGTGGCTCTTTATTCATCTACCTATCCTACCTAATGTGGTTTCCAATACAGTGATTTGATATAAATTCATTTTCACAGGCAATGAGACAAAACAATCGTCTGGTAAAATATTGTTTTTTGTTAACATTTTTTAAACTTTACACTCCAAGTATTGGCTTGATACTATTAAATGCAACAATCATAAGATTGTTTGTAACCTATGTTTTTAATTATAATCAATGAAGATAAGAAGAGATTTTACATTGTTGCCATGCAATGTATTCTTAAGAATTTTTTATACTTTTAACTTTTTTAATATTTATGATATCTTTTTTTAATGGAGTCAAAATTGGCTCGTCTTAAGTATGATATCTTTGTTTTTATGGGGTCCATATCTAAAGTTGTTTACCCGAAAATGTTCGTACTACCGATTTGTAATCCGGATGATCACTCTTCCTAAAATTTTTCGTCCTAAAGTTTTCATTTACACAATTTGTACCACTACCGATGATGTTCATAATACTTATGTTTAAATTCGAGTTAATTAGTCCCTCTATAATTTCAACCAAAGCCAAACTATTTCAATTTGACTTGAGTTTGTAAACGGTCTGTGCGGTTTGTGAAATGCTGAATTATAGAATTTGCCTGCAACTTATGTTATGTTGTGTTGAGAAAATGTAGGAACACAAATAGTAGTACAATAGATGTTTATTGCTACTGTCATTTTGAAGTTGAATGATTCGGAAGTATGAACATTAGAATAGAGAAGTTAGGAATTGTGATTGTTAGGATGAAATATTTTAGGAAGAACATTTTTGGAGTTCTAATAACCAGAGTTGAAAATTTTGGCGAACTTTGGCGCTCCTTTTTTTATGGAATTGTGTAAATATTACTGCTACACTCATATTTAGTCCTAAGAAATCAATCTGTACAAATCCTATCACCCCACCGCAGCATCAAACCACAGACAACGCCATAATACAATGCCCCCCACCTGTGTCCTATCTTCTCCCTGTCCCGGTTGAGGGCTTCTTCCTCCTGCCCCTTGTCGACAAAGTGTACGAACGCCTCTCCGGACGCCCTCCCCGTGTGGTCCGACAGTAAATGAACACCGTCAGGTGTCACCGTTAGCCCTGCCCCAATCATAAGTTCAACGGGTGAAAATGTGTGTCATTCAGTCATGTGGTTTCATTTGGCTGTCATTTACATGGATTGCAAGTTATTTTGTACAGATTTAGAGGCTTGATAATAATTTATGTTTTTTTAACTAAATTATCTAAATAACAGCCAAAACAAGTATCCTACCCCAAGGAAATAAGATTGTTATATGTGTATTATGTTGATAATCATACCATCGAAGAACTGGACTATCTCTTCCTTGGAACAGCCAAATGGAAGACCTCGTAGCTTTACCACACCCAAGTCATCAGATATGTTAGGAATTGTGACAAAACCATTGGCATTTTGTTTCATTGCATTCAGAGCCCACTCCATGTCTTGACGGTCAGTGGAAAATACTAAAATACAGAATTAAATCATTAATTTTAATTCCTTTTGTGTTCTAAGTTTGAATTTGTAAAGTTTTTTTGTTAAAACTCTACCTTCAATGTATCTTTTGCCCATGTTCTCTTTATCCTTTTTGAGAGCCTCATCCACGTCCTCCTTAGATGCCAGCTCCACGAAGCATTCTCCTGATGGTCGACCCGGCCGCACTTCTGTTAAATGAACACCTGCAAAACGTAATGGTCCCTTCATTAGACTGACCATCACATATATTTTTTAAACTTATGTTACACAAGTGCTAGGACATAATTAAAGACATGCTTAGTTAGAATAGAGAGTGTAGAAAACGTCTAAATACCTTCTTTATCATTAAGTACAGTCACAGGGCTCAAAAAATCGATGACATCTTGAACAGAGGTAGAGAATGGAAGACCCCGTAATTTAATAATATGGCCACCATCTCCAGACCCAAGCATGTTGGTACGGTTTATTAGCACTTTAACTTGAGTTAAACTGGTAGTTTTTTTGAATTAAAATAGTAGTTTGGCGAATGTAAAATATCCACGAAAAACGAAAATACATTACACCCACCCACCGCTTCAGTTCACGAAGTGATTGTTTGATTGATATGCTAGTGATGTGATATGAAAGAAATGAGCAATAAAGTATGTAATTACAAATCGATATTTTTTGGTAAAAACATGGAACAAATAACAACAACAATAATATTATTTATATTATTATGCTAGGCTTAGGCTGAGCACAAATAAAGCTGCTCTGAAAATCTATGGTTTAAATTTTGATAAAGATTTTTATTATTTGTTATTATTATTTTTATGGTTGAAGATGATGAAAGCTGCAATGGCAACAGATTTTATAAAGTGTATTTTGAATCAGATAATCCATTCAAGTAAAATAAAAAAATTATAGTCAATCCAGACAATTATAATACTGCTACAAACATAGTAGCTATTTCGGTTTTCTTTCTTTAATCAAGTTGAAATTATGGATTTTATACGTATCCATAGCCGTATATACGTATTCGTATCCGGGGGTAGAGACTAACCTTGTTGAATGGCGAATAAAAAATACACCGAAAGTGTTAGTTTGTTGCATAGAACTACCTATATTCACGAACTAGTGGCCGCTCGCGACTCCGTTCGCGTAGAAGTCGGTTTCCCGTGGGAATGAGAAGTTTTCCCGCGGTAAAAAGTTCCCCTAATTCTTTTATACATATTATTTTGGTATCTAGAACCGTTTTTGCAGCGCACGCTACGGAAGCCCTCAAGGATGAATAATTTTCCCCGATTTTTTTTCCATTTTCCATTATTTCTTCGCTCCTGATAGTTGTAGCGTGATGTTTTATAGCCTAAAGCCTGCCTCGATAAATGGTCTATCCAACACAAAAATATTTTTTAAATTCGAACCAGTAGTTCCTGAGATTAGCGCGTTCAAACAAACAAACAAACAAACTCTTCAGCTTTATAATATTAGGATAGATAGGTAGCCTATCTATCACAGGTACATAGTGGACAATAGTGGTTACTTAATTTTTTTCCCTTAGGTCGGTAAATATTAACCTATTTTTTACCTATTTAATGGTAATAGCTCGTGGTACCAACTACCATTATCTTGGCAGTGATTTAGTGTAGGTAACTATCCTCGCTCAAACATTCCAAACCGTTATTAAGCCAGCCAGTTTTTGTTCGTGTAGTACTTGACAGTGTGCTTTAAACTCAGTATAGCGCTCTCCATAGATAATCCACGTTTGAATTCGCAAAAATCGATGTGAAAACAGCTATTCTACTAACAGTAGTGCTGTAATACTGATTGACAGTTTTTTAGTATCAAAATCAAATCAATCAATCAGCCAGTTATTCTGTCAGCGGTGTCAGTCAGCCTGCTTGTCTTTCTTCCTTTCCTCGCTTGCTTGCGCAAAACTAATTTGTTTGTTCGTTTGTTACGATTTCAGATATTGTAGTTTGTTAACTACAAAATCTATTCATAACTGGAGTACCCAAGCTATCTCCAGATTTAACATGACTGTCGACGGCGATGGGAAACCGTCGCGCGACCGTGTTTTTATGGACATTGCCATCGACGATTTGCCATCCGGCAGAATAGTCTTTGAGTTGTACAATGATGTGGCTCCGAAAACAACTGAGAATTTTCGTGCATTGTGCTCTGGGGATATGGGTGTTGGTAAAGTTACTGGAAAACCGCTTACCTACAAGGTAAACTCTTAAACAGTTATTATTTCTAACCAAAAAACGTCAGCTACATCGTAATATTTTGCGCGTAGCGTCACGTCTGTCTGTCCTAAACGCTGTTATTATATAATTTTTAGGGGATGTTATTCCATCGAGTGGTCAAAGACTTCATGATACAAGGTGGTGACTTCTCCAATGGCAATGGAACTGGTGGAGAATCTATTTACGGCGGGACTTTCGAAGGTTTACCTTTAAACAATCACTTCATTGTTTAGGAAATCCAATTCTATATAGTAAATTTGACATATTATTTTACAGATGAGACATTTGAACTCAAACATGATCGTCCATTCCTACTATCAATGGCGAACCGTGGCAAGGACACTAACGGGTCCCAATTCTTTATGTAAGTCAGATATATGGGACTGAAGTGAGTATGTGGAAACTTCAACCATTATCTTAATGGTTGCAGGTCATTAACTGTTGTAACAAGATTTTAATAAACATGTGTATTTTAGGTTTGATGTCATTTCTTGGGCCAATCTTAACTTACTGTGAGGCATGCCTTAACTGCTACTTAACTAAACTTTTATTAATTTGTTTTGCTATTGTCATTCAACTCTGTATTATTTATAAAATTCACTTCTGGAACATTGAAAATAATACAGCATTTCTTAGATTCATAGGTATGAATTAAAATATGAAAATACAACATGTTAGAACTTATTAAATGTTGAAGTAACAGTTTATTTTCATACCCTATATTGGTTAAGTATCACTCTAATGGTTCAAATGGCCATTCCAACAGTATGTTGAGGCATGACCTGTTTTGTTTGGCTCAGAGGCGGGCGGGGGCACCACCGTCGCTCACATCTACACTCAATCTTGTTGTTCTGTGTGTTGTAGTACCACACAGCCAGCGCCGCATCTCGACAAGTAAGTTGATATAGTTTATATTGAGTATTATATTAATTTAAGACTAGATAATTCATTGTTAGACCAAATTCTTTGATATGATGTGGATCTGCAGACTCATACTGATTAATGTAATCTTATGCAATGCTAATTTACTTGCAAAGAAACTTAAATTGTTTGTTGTAGGCTAGTGTATGGTATATCAAAGCATTGTAAAAGAAAGACTGAAATCTCATGATATATCTACATAACAGTTTGAGATCACATTGTGGTTGCCAGATAAAACAGCCAATATTATACTATAAATAATTTTTGTCAGTAAATAGTAATGGTACGAAATAAAGCACTTTGTATATGTTCTCAATCAGCAATCTTAAAATCAGCCTATAGTATATGTAACTTGGCTTTTTATATAAATTTTAAACAATTAAAAGCCGGCTTCTGACGTCGCTCCTTTTTCCCTTCATATCTTTGCGAATTCTGAAGTCACCCCTTCTCTCTCAACCCCACTAACCTGCCCCCCCTTCCCCCAGTGTTCACGTGATGTTGTACCGTTAGTGTTAATAACGTTAGTGTTTTCATGCGACCCTTGTACACCCTCTCTAATGTCCCCGCTTCCCCCGGGGTTCACGTGGTGTTCGGGGAGGTGGTGTCCTTGTACCCCCTGTCTAATTTGACCCCGCTTCCCCCAGTGTTCACGACCCTATTACCCCTTATCTAATTTCCCCCCGCTCCCCCCAGTGTTCACGTGGTGTTCGGCGAGGTGGTGGCGGGCGCGGCGCTGGTGCGGCAGCTGGAGCTGGCGGCCGTGGACCGCACCGCGCGCCCGCTGCAGGACATCCGCGTCACCAACTGCGGGCAGCTCGTGAAGCTCACTAGTATGTTGATGGGTTTATGTTTGTGGGAGTGGTGCTTATGATGATAGTAGTGGCCGCCAGCGACTCAGTTCGCGTGGAAGTTGGTTTCCCGTGGGAATGAGATGTTTTCCCGCGGATTACCTTTATTTATTTATTAAAATCAAATCAAATCAAATTTTTTTTTATTCCTCATAGATATGTACCTAACATATACTTAATGAACGTCAATGTTACAAACTTCGACTACCTAACCGTGGACCGAGAGAAAAAAGCCGGCGGAAAAAAACTCCCAGCAATCTTTTCAGAAATTATACAATCTTCTAATATTATAAACTAATATTATAAACGTGAAAGTTTGTGAGTATGGATGTATGTATCAGAGCATGCACCGTTAATTACAACCTTAATGCTCCGCCCAGTAAGAAAGCTGGTGATCCAGTTACACAATCCCTTGGGTAGTCCATATGATGGTAATTTGGCTAGGAGACATTACCCTTGTTGAATCCTACTAATATTATAAACGTGAAAGTTTGTGAGTATGTGAGGATGTATGGATGGATGTATGGATGTTTGTTACTCTTTCACGTAAAAACTACTGGACGGTTTTTCATGAAACTTTACAGTAATATAGGTTATACATCAGAAAAACATAAAGGGTACTTTTTACCGCGGGAAAACTTCTCATTTCCATGGGAAACCGACTTCCACGCGAACGGAGTCGCGGCCGGCCACTAGTTGGCTTACATTTGTGCGATTGTTGCTAATGATGACAAAGAAGACCTACTTGGCAAAAGCTGTTGTCAACATTTTTGAACCAAAACACGGTTTTTATTATGATTAAGGATAGCTTGCAACATACCAAACTAAGTTTTTAATGTTTCAGGTAGAATAAATTGTAAATTTAAACAACAAATTATTCCGAGTTTGATCAGAGCATGAATATAAATCTAAAAACTAAAAAAAAAGATAATTATTTTTTAAAACTAGTGTGTACATTACATTATAAATTGATTTACCAACCTTCATTCGCTAATACCGAATAGCATAACTTTAAGTTAAAATTTAATGGATTTTTAATACAAACAATATCACTTCACAGGCAAAAAACGCAAACAGCACAAGGAAAAGACTAAAGACGAAAGTGATGCAGAATCGGACTCTTCCCAAAAGAAGGACAAAAAGAAGAAGAAGGATAAGAAGAAAGAAAAGGAAAAGAAAAAACGGTAAATATTTATTCAGCTAGATATTTCTTCCAAGGCAGATTTCTATTTTGTTGTTCTTAGAGCCAATATGCACTGTCGACTTGTCGCCAACGGCGGCAACTGTCACTTTCTTTAGTTTAGACTCATTTAATGAATGTTTACGCACTCGGTCGCCGGTTGCGGCCTACGTTTCGGTCGCCGAGAGACTGAGTCGCCGGCGACAAGTCGACAGTGCGTATTGGCTCTTATTGTAAGGTGTTAGCTGAGTGGCAATGCTACCATAATAGAATAATTAATAAACAAATATTTTATTGTAAAAATACTTTTTTTTGGTTTTTACATGTAAATGTCTATTTTCAAGTTTAAATTTTGTACCATAATTTCATTCTACAAATCTTGAAACTTGTTAGAATTTAGAAACATTTATGTAAGCCATCCATAATATTTATATTATCTTTTGACATCTTTACATATTCCTATATCCATTGCAACACTAATTGTTTTGGCCATATACCTATTACTTAATGTTTTAATAATCACTAAATTATCGATTATTTGTTAGGTAATTCGTTAGGTTAGTTACTACAGAGCTTGGACAGTTTAGGTACATATTCCCATCCCTTTCTTTCCTACCCTCATCGACCTATATGTCTATCCCTTTTACTCATATGGGGAGGGTTAGTTGCGCGCTGGCAGCGTTTGATGTTACTTCGACCTCCGCATCGCAATTACCAAAAACCGATATAAATCCAAATAAATCAGTGTTATTGTGACGTCATTTGTGCAAGAGATATCTCTAGTGGATTTCAGTGACTTTATTTGTTGGATTGAGCGCAGGGGCATAGGGTAAGTCCTCCTTTTCTATCCCTGCATGTACCGACCGCTCGTCCAAGCTCTGTGTTAGGTAGGTTAATTTTAAGTGTATGTGCCAAAGGTCATTCTGAAAACCTTCCTTCGAACTAGCGCCTTCATTTCTGGTCCTTCGAGCCGGATAGCCTATTTTGATTCATTTCAATCAATTCGGTTAATCCCCAGTCAGTCACGTACGCTTATTCCTAACTACCCACATTTATTTTGTTTTTTTTGCCGCATACATTTCTCGAAATTTCTAGAATCTTTTTATTGTTCTAATTCGTATTTGTTGAACAGTAAGATGGCTACACAAGATATCTCATTGTATGAACGTAAATTACGTAATTATCAAAATAAAATTAATGCCTATTTTTCTCGAATGCAAACAATTTATAAAAGTATGTCGCGATTAAATACACCTGAGGATTTGGATATATTTATGTCGAACGCTGGTACTATTGATTTACTTCGTTCGGACTTTATATCGGCTTTAGACGAACGTAATGAGTTTACAGCCTCAAACACTTGCTTGGATGAATCCAATTATGATTCATTGCTGGCCTTTGAGGACTTATTTGCCAGAGTTAAATTTAAATACTCGCAGTTATTGTCAGTACACAATACTAAGGATGCTAAGTTAGAACTAAATAAACAAAGCCCAAAATTACCGCGGCTTGAGTTATGTTCGTTTAACGGTGAATTCGAGAATTGGCCCATTTTCTATGAAACTTTCAGGACGGTCATTCACGAAAATACAAACTTATCGGAGGGAGAAAAAATACAATACTTAATAGGTAAATTAACGGGAAAAGCCCAGTCAATATGTCATGGATTTATGCCTACAGCGGAGAACTATTCTGTATTGTGGACTACGTTAGTTAATAAATATAATGATAAGCGTGTTCTAGCAGCTTCGTATCTAGATAAAATACTTAACTTACCTGCCGTTTGTGAAACTTCCCCACATAGTTTAGAGATGTTTGTCGATAAATATTCGTCGTTAATTAGTTCATTAAAACAGTTAAAAATTGAGTGTTTAGCCGATTTCATTTTTATTCATATAGGTTCAAAGAAGATTGATTTAAATACATTAAAATCTTTTGAAATTCATTACAATAATTCGGAAGTTTTCCCTACCAGTTGTCAGTTTGTTGAGTTTTTGCGTAATCAGTCGCGTATATTGCAGCGTACTAATAATATTGCAGGAACGAAGCCGCCGTCGAGCGCTAAAGTCAATAAACCAAGTTACACCTCTAATTCCATGACACCGCGTGCAGCTCAAAATAATAATAACAAATTAACTAAAACGTTCGTAATTAGTGAACATATTAAATGCGTTTTTTGTGGTAATACTGACCATGTTCAGTTAATTATGTGCAATAAATTTAAACACATAAGCCCACACGAACGTTTCGATTTTATTAAATTGAATAGACGCTGTGTCAATTGCCTCAGTCAAGGCCACACAGTTCGTCAGTGTACAGCGCGGGTGCGTTGCGACCAATGCTCGCGCAGCCACCACCCCCTGTTACACTTCCCGACCGCGACACACAGTAATGTGTCGGTGGTCCCCGGCGCGGGCGCGTGCCCCCGCAGTGCCCCCAGTGCCCCCGGTGCCCCCGATGCGTCGGACGGGAGCGAGCCGCGGCCGGTGGCGCTGTGCGCGCTGGAGCCGGCCCGCCCCCCGCGCGCCCCCGCCCCCCGCACCGTGCTGCTGGGCACGGCGCAGTGCCACGTGCTGGACGCCGCGGGCCGCGTGCGCGTGGTGCGCGTGCTCGTGGACAGCGCCTCGCAGCGGGATCTAATCACTTTGAAGTGTTGCAACAAATTAAACTTGCAAATTTTCCCGTCCGAGGCGAAGAGCGTTTGCGGAGTAGGTGACGTGAGTAACCTCATTGAGGGCTACACCTGCTTGACGCTGCGTTCGCGTATCGACGATTCGGTGCGATTTACGCTACAACCGTTGGTCACTCACCGTATTACTAATGAGTTACCTACGGCAAGGGTTGACGTGTCACGCCTGGAATATTTAAATAATATTTCACTGGCCGATCATACCTATTCTGAGCCTGCCAGCATTGATATGATTGTAGGTTCGGATTTGTTCGCGAGAATACTGCGATCAAATATTATTTCTCGGAGCGCCGGCGAGCCCGTTGCGATCGAAACATTACTCGGTTACGTAATCTACGGTCAGGCCCCGGTCATTTCTCCCGAAATTAAAGTAACGCATACTTATTGCACATTCGATAATAATAATTTCGAATATTCCATTGCCAAGTTTTTCGAATTAGAAGAGGTACCTAATTTAAAGTTTTACACTCCGGAAGAACAATTGTGCGAAAGTTCATTTAGTGAGACCACGACGCGTGATAGTTCCGGCCGTTACATTGTTTCTCTGCCATTCAAGGACGACGCTAATAAATTAGGCGATTCAATGCAAGCGTCCACGCGTAGGTATTTGTCTCTTGAACGAAAATTATTAAATAACCCGTCCATTAAATTAGAGTACGATAAAGTTTTTAAGGAGTATTTAGATAAAGGCTACTTACGCCCCGTAAACAGTGTTAATGATGATTTTAATAGCGAATCGAATTCTCACTACGTTATTCCTCATCACGCCGTAATTCGAACGGACAAAACTACCACAAAATTACGCGTAGTATTAGACGCCAGTATGAAAACTTCTTCAGGGTTGTCACTCAACGACATTTTATTGGTCGGACCGAACTTACAAAATAATTTGTTCGAAATAATTTTAAATTTTAGACTTTTCTTAATAGCTATCAGTGCCGATATACGTCAAATGTATATGCAAATTTTAGTGCGACCCGAAGACTGGAAGTTTCAGCGTCTCTTGTACCGTTTCAGCCCTGACGACCCGATACAAGTGTTCGAAGTGACGCGGGTACCATTTGGTTTGTGTTGTAGCCCGTACCTCGCGCTGCGCACGGTCCGGCAGCTCGCGGCCGACGAGCGCCCGCGCCGGCCCCGCGCCGCGCGCGCCGCCGCCCGCGACTCCTACATGGACGACCTGGCCACGTCGTGCGCCGATTCGCACGACGCAATACTGCTAGCCAAACAGTTGATCGATTTATTCAATGCTGGGGGGTTCGAACTTGTTAAGTTTTGTTGTAACTCACCCGAAGTGCTGTCGAGTATTCCGTCAACTCATCGAATATCGGAGGGCGTCGAATTCAGTACCGATGATTATTTAAAGATTTTAGGACTTCGCTGGCTACCGTCGGAAGATATGTTTACATTTACCGTCAATGTACGAAATTGTGAATGTACTAAACGTAACATTCTTTCAACGATAGCGCGTTTATGGGACATTATGGGCTATGTTGCTCCGGTAACATTATTAGCCAAATTAATTATTAAATCTTTATGGGCGAATAACATTGATTGGGATGATACTCCCCCACAGGCTATTGTTACACTTTGGCGACAATTCGAGTCCGAGTTGCCAGTGTTGGAGTCCGTCAAAATTCCCCGTCACGTCGGTGTTACCTCTGACTGCATAGTCACCATCTTGGGGTTTGCGGATGCATCCGAGAATGCATACGGTGGCGTTGTATATTTACACGTTAGCTATCCTCAAGAAAATAGATTTACAATAAATCTGGTGTGTGCAAAGTCTCGAGTGGCTCCTATGCGCAATGTTTCCCTCGCCAGGTTAGAACTTTGTGGCAACCTTACGCTCGCCAAACTAATACGAGTGGTCATGGACACATATACCCCACGAGTTACTATCCACAACGTGTTTGCCTTTTCTGACAGCACAGTGGCGCTCGCTTGGATCCATTCCTCACCTGCTCGTTGGCATACGTTCGTAGCTAATAGGGTTACCAAAATTCAGGATTACTTACATCCTAGTCACTTTCATTTTATCCCAGGCAAGGAAAACCCCGCGGACTGTCTTTCGCGTGGTCTCACTCCCGCACAACTGGCTGATCACCCATTATGGTTCAGCGGCCCACGATTTGCTCAGTTGCCGATGTCAGATTGGCCCATACATGATTTTGATGTCAAACTAATAGCGGAAGTTCCAGAATCGAAACCTAACAAAGTTCTTACGGTCATTGAACCCAAAGAACCGCCTTTATTGTACTCACTTGCTTTACGAGTTTCCTCGTGGCCCAAATTAATTAGAATTGTTATTTATATTTTACGGTTTACTAAAATTTTACCTAATAAATTTAATATTTTACATTTCGAACATGCCGAACTATTAATTATTAAAACTTTACAACATTTATATTTTGACGAAGAATTCAAAAGGGTAGAATCGGGCAAAAAATTACCGCCCGCCTTTGAAAAATTAAAAGCCTTCGTACAAAACGGCATATTTCGCGTCGGAGGTAGATTATCTAACGCTGACTTAAATTACGACAGTCAGCATCCAATTTTATTACCTCCGCGAGACCATATTGTTAATTTAATAATTGACTATTACCACAACAAATATTTGCATACTGGACCTCAATTACTCATGTCTTTACTGCGGCAAAAGTACTGGATTTTGTCGGCAAGAAATATTGTTAGGTTGAGAGTACAGTCTTGTAATATTTGTTTTAAAACTAAACCTCGAAATGAGTTTCCGGTAATGGCAGATTTACCTTCTTGTAGGGTACAAGAGGCCAAGGCATTTTTCCATACCGGCATTGACTATGCTGGTCCACTGCGTATTATTCCCTATCGTCGTCGCGGAGTGCACAGTCTTAAGGCGTATATATGTTTGTTCATATGCCTAGTAACCAAAGCTGTGCATATTGAACTTTGCAGTGATTTGAGTACTGAAGTATTTCTAAATGCACTCAAACGATTTCTTTCTCGTCGCGGCCCAGTCAAAGTGATTTACTCTGACTGCGGTACTAATTTCATCGGTGCCAAGTCATACCTCGATGAAATGTACAAATTACTTTCATCCGAGCACTATCATGACAAGTTCGCCAATGAGCTGCGCGACCACAATATCGACTGGAAGTTCAATCCTCCCTCATCTCCCCATTTCGGAGGTGTATGGGAAGGAAATATTCGTTGTGTCAAAATGCATCTCAACAAGGTAGTAGGTAATCAATTACTCACCTTTGAGGAGATGATGACCGTCTTAACCCAAATCGAGGCGATACTCAACTCGCGCCCATTGTCGGTGCTGAGCCCCGACCCGTCAGAGCCTTTGGCGTTAACGCCCGCTCATTTTTTAACATTAACTCCACTCAAATCATTTCCTTCTGAAACTGTATCCGAGAGCGTAAGTCTTATTGGCAGAAAGCGTATTGTAGACAGTTTAGTTCAATCTTTTTGGCGAAGATGGAAGTTAGAATATTTAAACACACTGCAAACACGTCAAAAATGGTTAAAAGATAGCAAATTAATAACTAAGGGTTCTGTTGTTTTATTGCAATCGGACAATAGTTCTCCGTTGGATTGGCCTTTAGGTATCGTTGAAGATACGTTTCCCGGAAATGACGGTGTAGTTAGGGTCGTGAATGTTCGCACTAAATCGGGCATTTACCGTAGACCGGTGGTAAGGATTTACCCTTTACCTACACAATAGCGTTCTACATAAGTATATACAGTCCACTTTAGTTTTAAGCATTAAATTAAATTAAAATAAAATAAATTAAGTGTAGCTATCGTAAAGTTCATTAAATAAAATATTATTAATGGAAGGCTTGGTATTAAAAATTACTTTATGTATCTAAGGCGGTTCATGTTTGTAGTTCAGAACAGAAATAAAATAAATTTGATTTAGTTTTGACAGAACTACGTCCTCTCAAGCTGGGGGGCATGTTTTGGCCATATACCTATTACTTAATGTTTTAATAATCACTAAATTATCGATTATTTGTTAGGTAATTCGTTAGGTTAGTTACTACAGAGCTTGGACAGTTTAGGTACATATTCCCATCCCTTTCTTTCCTACCCTCATCGACCTATATGTCTATCCCTTTTACTCATATGGGGAGGGTTAGTTGCGCGCTGGCAGCGTTTGATGTTACTTCGACCTCCGCATCGCAATTACCAAAAACCGATATAAATCCAAATAAATCAGTGTTATTGTGACGTCATTTGTGCAAGAGATATCTCTAGTGGATTTCAGTGACTTTATTTGTTGGATTGAGCGCAGGGGCATAGGGTAAGTCCTCCTTTTCTATCCCTGCATGTACCGACCGCTCGTCCAAGCTCTGTGTTAGGTAGGTTAATTTTAAGTGTATGTGCCAAAGGTCATTCTGAAAACCTTCCTTCGAACTAGCGCCTTCACTAATCATTCCACTTACTATCACCAGTCACCAATCCGGTTCTGAAGATGAAGAGCCTCCGTCCGTGCCTGACCATCCGCTAGTCTCCACGTCTAAGATCGATCCCAAAGAGATCCCTGATGTGCCCACCAACCGGTTCCTGATGAGGGGGGGCAGAGACCAGGAGGAGCGGAACCCTAGGAAGGATAGGGAAAGGTATGATGTTGTTTTTATTTATGTACGCTTGGGAATTGAAGTAAATTTATAGTCTTAGGGCTGATTTTTCAATAGTCAGATAAATGCTAACTGACTGATACTTAGAGCATTTAACCAAAGGAGATGACAAGATCATTTTAGCAGGTACATATTTTTCAGGCACTTTTGGTGGGGGACGAGGAAGTGATGTGACTATAACAATAAGAATGAATGGGTATTTTTATTGAACGAATGAAGTTTTTTAGTTCAATTTAATTATTAATTTACCTTTTTTTTTTTTTAATAGCACTACAATTGTAAATTTGTAAGTGTTTAGTTAAAAACATTTACAAATTTTGGTTTATCTAAAAAAAGTTGCTAAGGAATAAATAAAATGAGTGGGTAACATCAGTTTAAAATAAATCCTTTTATTCTTGTAGAATTTTAGCAGAATACATTACAATCATTATAATTCTAAATAATTGTTTTATTAATGAGTTATAACAGTCGATAACAAATAAGCATTTTCGCTTAAAACCTGTAAGCGCTATTTAGTAATATAAATGTCTGCTAAACTTTATATTTTTCGAACCATTCATTCATTCGACCTATCATTAAAATCAATTCACTTTTATTTTCCCATCACTGTCTAGAATCCCGGCCTGTAAAAACGACATTAAAAAAAATTAAAAAGAAATATCATCACAGTGGTTGTCAGCTTTGACAGCGTTGACAGCTTGTCTCCCTAATATAGTATTCGTTGTTTACATTTGCTATCGTTTAAAGTGTCGTTACGATCAAGGTTATAATTCGAAAATATCAATAAATAGTGTAGTAAATTGCCAAAAATACTAACAGGTGATATGAAATCCCATGTAAACGTAAATTCGAAGTTTCTGAACGTCATTTACACAACAAAACCGAACAAATCACCATTTTGTGGAGCACATAACCACATGACCGAGCGACACAGAATGATCAAGTACCGTGCGTGGTACTTGTGTTCACGACTATGACCATCGCTATGACCAAGATTTTGCCTGAGGGGAAAGGCCTGCTATGCCATCTCCTTTGGTTAAATGCTCTAAGGACTGATAAGACGTATGTTTTCATTGTCACTTCATACATGTGTCAAGTATTTATGTTCGACGTGCAACAAAAACATACAGATTTTCTGTCAGATAGAATTTATCTGACTATTGAAAAACCGGCCCTTAGAGAATTTAATTAAAATAGGAAACAGTACAATGAAAATAAAGTACATTTAAAGTGATTTGCGTCAATAGATTTGTAAAACCTTGATCATATTTTCAAATTGTTTACTTTTTTATTTATTATTATTTTTACCACAATATTGTTTATTAAATTAACATGCAGTTAAAAAACTTATATGTAAGTATCTATAACGCAATCTGGTACGGACAAACAAACAATGAAAACCTTTTAGGTGTTTCATATATCTTTGTTTTACAGCTTTAGTCAATTCTTGATGTAAGTCAGTGTCTTATTTATCATATTTACTACATAAACAATATTATTATTTACCATATTCGTTTGAACTTGTATAATTTTAATAATAATATTTTTTATGTATAGGGCTAGATTTCGTGAGAGAGATCGCTACGGCTACACTCGTAGTGGGCGTATGATTAAAGGCAGAGGCGTATTCGTAAGTATTACTCTTTATCAAATGTCATTTTCTTATCTTACTACAAGAAAACTTACGGTTACTACGGTTTTTGTTATATAATATTTTTCAATCCCTACTAATATTATAAATGCGAAGGTAACTCTGTCTGTCTGTCTGTTACGCTTTCACGCTTAACCACTGAACCGATTTTGATGAAATTTGGTATGAAGATAGAACTGAACTTGGGAAACGACATAGGATACTTGTTTTTAGGGAAAAAAGGGCGGAAGGGGTTGAAAAAGGGGATGAAAGTTTGTATGAAAGTTCGTGCGATATAATCGAATTCCACGCGGGCGAAGCCGTGGGCGGAAAACTAGTAAAATAATATTGCGACTATAAATTAAAATATACGCTATCCTTTCTTTTAAGTCGGATCGAAATGCACACGGTGTGCAAATTTGATTTAAATTAGAAGTTAAGGAGTCCATCACGGTCAACCTGACACGAAATATATACAGGGTGTAAAAGAACTGCTTCCGAAAACAAAAATTGAGTATTGCGGGTACTTGTTTCGTTAAGAGCAAAAAAAATTTTTTTATGATAAAATTGTACGAAATTGCTTCTATACGGTCAATTTATTTAAATTAAAAATTTAAATTTAATTTACAACGTAAATAACCGCACCTGAACCAACAGTTGATGTGTGAGCGATGATTTCAAGCGGCGAATATGACTTTTCAATCCTTAACAACTTTTTTAAATTGAGTTTTCTGGGTATACCGTTAGTGAATTTTCTATTGAGGCCCAAGAATACATGGTTTCAGGCTTCGGAAGTGGTCTTTTTACACCCGTTATACGTTAAGATTAAGACTACTAATCATAAAATTGTCAATATCAGCGCTATCGAACCCCTTCCCGCTCCCGCTCGCGCTCGCGCTCGGCCACGCCGCCGCACTGGCGGCAGGCGCAGCGCCGGACCATCAAACTGCACGAGTTCGAGGTACATGTAGACTTTTAACGCGGTTTATATGATTCAACTTTGGTTTATATGATTCAACTTTGGTTTATACGACTCAACTTTGGTTTATACGTCTCAACTTTGGTTTATACGACTCAACTTTGGTTTATACGACTCAACTTTGGTTTATTCGACTCAACTTTGGTTTATACGACTTAACTTTGGTTTATACGACTCAACTTTGGTTTATACGACTCAACTTTGGTTTATACGACTCAACTTTGGTTTATACGATCAACTTTGGTTGTAATTTACTCAAATTTGGTTAATACAACTCAACTTTGGTTTATACGACTCAACTTTGGTTTATTCGACTTAACTTTGGTTTATACGACTCAACTTTGGTTTATACGACTCAACTTTGGTTTATACGACTTAACTTTGGTTTATACGACTCAACTTTGGTTTATACGACTCAACTTTGGTTTATACGACTCAACTTTGGTTTATACGATCAACTTTGGTTGTAATTTACTCAAATTTGGTTAATACAACTCAACTTTGGTTTATACGACTCAACTTTGGTTTATACGACTCAACTTTGGTTTATACGACTCAACTTTGGTTTATTCGACTTAACTTTGGTTTATACGACTCAACTTTGGTTTATACGACTCAACTTTGGTTTATACGACTCAACTTTGGTTTATACGACTCAACTTTGGTTTATACGACTCAACTTTGGTTTATTCGACTCAACTTTGGTTTATACGACTCAACTTTGGTTTATACGACTCAACTTTGGTTTATACGACTCAACTGGTTTATACGACTCAACTTTGGTTTATTCGACTCAACTTTGGTTTATACGACTCAACTTTGGTTTATACGACTCAACTTTGGTTTATATGATTCAGCTTTGGTTAATACGATTCAAATTTAGTATTACGATACTACCCTACACTTTGAAACGTCAGTAATAACTAGCGTGTTTTATTTTTAAGTTGCTTATTTTGTTAACTATTAAGCCTGTTGTGCGTAAAGGTGGTTGATAGCTACATAGATACAGGGTTTGACGCTTAAAGTATTAATTTCTTGTTTAACAATAATATAATAATACAGAAACTGGAACAAGACCGCATAGATAGAGAGCCGCCGCCCCAAGAACCTAGAGCGGTGCCAAGAGAGAAGTTTGCACGTAAGTTTATCTTATTTGCAATTTGTCTGTAGAATTGAACTGGGTATTTTGTATTCGATTTTTAGAAAATCTATGACATTAAAGTTCCTGTTATAAAGTTAAAAGGAAAGGTTTAAAAGTAGAGATAGGATTCATGCAATTGCATAAAATAAAGCCTGATTCATTTTTAACTATATTGAGAGTAATTTCATCTAAAAACTCATATACTAAAGTTATAGAAACACATTTTAATACTATTTTTGGATAGCAAAAACAGGGTAAGAAAATCATACCTAACAATTATGTAAAAATAATAATTATACAGGCGAGGGTGAGGATGGTACTCCCGACCGCGTGGAAGAAAAGGAAGAAGGGGAGTGTGACAACACTATGGGTATGTTTATTATGATCAAAAATAATCCTACTAATATTATAAATGTGAAAGTTTGTGAGGATGTATGGATGTATGGATGGATGGATGGATGTTTGTTACTCTTTCACGTAAAAACTACTGGATGGATTTGGATGAAACTTTGCAGTAATATAGGTTATACATCAGAATAACACATAGGGTACTTTTTACCGCGAGAAAACTTCTCATTCCCACGGGAAACCGACTTCCACGCAAACGGAGTCGCGGGTGGCCACTAGTGAGAAAATAATGAGAGGCTGTGTGTGAATTATTACTTTTCCGAGACACATTTTTTTAGGTTCAGAAAATGTATTTCATTTTCAGTTTCTGCTTGTAGCTTCAAGATCTTATATTTTGAAACTTTGTGAGTGAGTAAACAAATGAATGTTTGATTGATTGAATAAATGATTGGATGATTGAATGCATGTTTGAATCTATTATTTAATGAATGATTGAAGTAATGAATAAATGGTCCAATAAATGATTGAATTAATGCATTATCGATAATTTACTTTTAAAACAAGTTTCTTTTGGTATCTAGGGAAAAATTTAATTACTTTATATGTCATTTTGAAGGCCCCCGTTGCAAATCTCGGCTTGTTTACCCTAAATTATCTGCTTATCATATAGTTTTTATTAATCCAAATATTCGATTTAAGTATATATTTTCTTACAGATAATTCCAGACAAGTTGACTACAATGCTCTCGATTTCGAAGAGGACATAGAACATGAAGGTATAGCCATTTTAAGTTATTAAAGGTTTCTCAACATTTTGGATGTGAATGTTAGAGAAGGAAATTTATAACAAATGTAATATGCCAGGTAATACAATGAAAAAACAAATTTAAGATAAAGTTGTTTTAATGCAGTTTCTAAATGCGGGTTATTAATCAAGTCCTAATACCAATTCAATTCCCAAGTTTTTGCAAAGCTCAAAAATACATATATGCGTTTTCTAACTTTAAGCCCGTGTAATTTAATTTAATTTTACATTTTTAATAAAATAACACAATTGCAGAAGAGGAGCCCCACCACAAGCGTAAACCCGAGCGCTTCGAAGCAAAACGTCCGGAAAGATCTCGAAGAATCGCCCAAGAAAATAGAGCGGATATACTCGCGAGGGCTTTAGGGGTCAATCCGAAACATGGGGACGATCGGTGGGTGATTTATAACTTTAGTGGTGTGGTCATAAGATGTATTATACATTGCACTTGTTTAGAAAATTATTGAAAGAGAAAATGTCATAAAAGAAATGTGATTGGCGAAGTTTCTTCACATAGTATAAGACAAAGTCGCCATTGATATCTTGTGTATGATTATTTGCTAACTTCTTAACTTGGAAACGAATTATGAACCAGCCTTAAAATTTCTGAAAATATATAAGTGTATCAAATATTTAAAAAGCTTCAATATTACGCACACTTAACTTTTCAAGACCTTTGAATACTTTAAAATTTACTTGGAAACTTTTTTTCTCTATTAATTTGTTCATCCATCATCTTATACCTTTCATTATTCATTGCAACATACCTTTTAATAAACGAATATCTCAATACTTTAATAATTTATTACAATAATAAACCAACAGGGATCAAAACCAGCGCCGCGGTCCATCCTCCACAGTGATGATGGCTCAACATAAATTATCATCGTTTGTGTCCCAGCCAGCGAGGGAGGCGAAGGAACCAACACAGAGACATACAGACGGACTTGCAGGTATCATTGTGTTTATTAAACGGAATCAGTTAATATAGCTAAGTCTACTTTGTATAACATCAGCCATCTACCAGTAAAAGTTTCAGAGATTACCCGAAAAAAACAGACAGATATAGACCGAGATGACTAATAATTTTAGTCATGCCAAACTAAAAGTTGATAAGTCAATTGAGCGAAAAAAAAATTGTAGTTTTATCACATTTATGTTAATTTTGCCAGTAGGTTAACTGCATCAGAATAGAAACTACATCTTATGCCTACACAATATATTTACAGACTTTCGAAAAATGTAACGTTGAAACCTTACAAAATTGTTTAACAATGGGACAATACTAACACATGATCCTATAGGCCCCTCACTTTTTATGTACTAAAGATTTTTATAGGCATAAAAGCGAAATATAAATGAAAAAAATATTACCCAAATTAACAAAGTGTTAAAATTAATAAGTAGATCTTTAAAAAATATGATCTTGTTTATTTATCTTTTAATTATTTGATTAAGTTGTTGTATGTAATTCTGGGTTATAAAGTATACTTGCCTAAAATTTCATCTTAATGCGTGATCAAATTTTAAGATTTTACATTGCAAATAAGATAAAAACACTATTCGATTTGAATACGAAATCTGATAGTTTACATGTAACAATACAATGGAACAATATAACGGAAGAAGTTGTAAACTTTGAAAGTGTTAATCAATTCAAAAATCGACTAGACACTCACATAAATAGGAAGAAATCTTAGGACTGTGAACATTATCAATTGTTTCAACTGCTATTCTAATTTTATTTAAATAAATAAAATTTTTTTTGCTCTAAAACCTTCCAGCAACACCCAGTATTTGTTTTCAGAAGCAGTCGTTTCACACCCTGTATAATTTGTTGATCCAGGTGCTGACAACCCTCGACCTGGAGGTTTGGGTGGTGGAGAGCCTCCCCGAGGGGCTGATGCTTCTTCAGAATACGATCCGTTTTCATTACTGAGAAGCAGTTTCAATAGGAAGGACACGGTGTAAGAAAAATTATAAATATTTGATTTTTTGTTGCACATAATTGCATGTACTACACTTACTCTTTTGAGTAATGGTGGTGTGGTTGCTTTGATAATAGCATATAAGGAAAGTTAGTATTGTTAAGCAGATTAAGTTATAAAGGAAAACGGTAAATGCAGTTTTTCTAGAATAAAATTAATAAAAAATGACAAAGTAATAAAGTATAGTTTTGTGTTTTAAATGTTCAGATGTTTTAAACGGTAATAGAATGATTAATTTATTTTTTTATAAAATTTTACGCTATTTAAAAGTAAAGTTTGCTCTGCTTTTAATTTTATTTTACTAAACCTTATTAATCATTCGTTATTCACACAGACAAGAAGAACGACCCGCGTTTAAAAAGCGCGATAAAGAAAACCAAAACCGCGACAAGCGCGACAAGGACAGAGATAGCCGGCGAGAGAGAGACAGGGATATACAACCCGATGAAAGAGATAGAAACACGCGAGAGAAGGATAGAGATAGCAGGCGAGAAAGAGACAGAGATGCGCGTGACGCCCAATCAGAAGAAAAAGACAAGCGCACGCGTGACAAGGACAGAGATAGCCGGCGTGAAAGAGACAGGGATACGCGGGAAAAAGATGACGAACCCGAGGAAAGGGACAAAACCGCGCGCGAAAAAGACAGAGATAGCCGACGAGAGAAAGACAAAGATACACGCGACGACCAATCAGAAGAACGAGACAAAAACACGCGCGAGAAAGAGCGCGAACGTCGAGACCAAACCCAATCGCCGCCCAAAGAAGACTTGCCGTCAAAGAAAGACAAGGACGGAAAACGCGAACGCCGCAAGAGCGAGAAGGACGACAAACGCTCCAAGAAAAAGGACAATCCTCTGGACAACTTCGACATACCGAGTTCAAAGGAGGCTCTGAAACGTATCGAGAAAGAGGCGAAGAAAGACAAGAGAGATAAGTCGAGGGAGAAGTCCAAAGAGAGAAGTGAGAAGAGGAGAAGTAGAGAGAGAAGAGATAGCAGGAGTCCGTCCAGGGACAGGAGGCGCCGGCGGACCAGGAGTAGCAGCAGGTATCATTCTAATTCACTATTTTATCTCTTTTAAAATCTTATTATTAGTACCTACTAGCTGACCCCGCAAACGTTGTTTTGCCATATTTGAAAAGAAATATGCAAGGGGTGGATCACTAAGGGGTATGAAAAATAGATGTTGGTCTATTCTCAGACCTACTCAATATGCTCACAAAATTTCAAGAGAATCGGTCAAGCCGGTACGGGAACGAACATTGTGACACGAGAATTTTATATGTAAGATAAATCAAAATTGTCGTACGTAAATTAAGTGAGTATGTTAATTTGTTAACGGTCTTTATATTAAACGTTCAAGTGTTATATAAAAATCTTATCAAAAGGAAAAGGTAGGAAAATCAAAAAAGTAAGAAAATTATTACATTTATTTGCACCACATTTTGAATAAGTCCAAGTAAATACGCAAGCCCTATAAGTTCGCAATATTTTTTTTTATCATAAAAGTGTTTATGATTATCAGTTTAGTTATTTATTTTCTTCAGATCAAAATCCCGCGACCGCAAGCGTTTGTCGTCCACCAGACGCGACTCTAGAGACAAAACTCCAGCCAATGGCGAAAAGAAAAAGGTAATATTATTATTACTATACACGCTGTTTATTAAATACATTTGAAATACGACCTAAAGTTTTCAGTACTTATAAGTTGACTAGTTAGCTAGCTAACAGAAAAGAGTGCTAGGAGTTTTTTTCCGCCGGCTTTTTTCTCTCGGTCTACGGTTAGGTAAAGTCGAAGTTTGTAACATTGACGTTCATTAAGTATATATGTAACATATCTATGATGAATAAAATAATTTTTATTTTGATTTCAACTAGAGATGGGCCGAGTACTCGGTTTGTACTCGGTACTCGGCGTACTCGGTTGATATAATTGAAACAACAGTGTTAATCAAAACGTACTGATTGAGGAAATCTTTGACATCCTCAAGTAATAGAATCAAAATTATGCTAATGCATGAGTACTAGTGCGACAAAATTAAAGGAACAGTAATAAAAATAATCAATATTTGTCTTATAATCAAGGTTTGTCTTTAATCTAACAAAATTTGACCATGTCTCCCATCTTCGCAAGCATCTCCAGTGGCTCCCAATCCGTTTTCGTAGGGATACTCGTATACTTTGCTTACTCCATAATGTTCTTTATAATCCACACTACCCTTCCTACCTCCGTGACCGCTTTAAATTCAACCATCCCGAAGATGCAATCTGTAGACCTCTTAAAATGTACCTTCTTTCCGTGCCAACCCACACCACTGATTTTTATTCCTTTTCCTTTACTGTTTCCGCTGTCAGACTCTGGAATTCACTGCCGATTGAGATTCGTGAGACTAAGACTTTATCATTGTTCAAAAAACGTGTAAAAACTTTTTATTTAAATCTTTCATAGTATTATATATTCTATTTATGTATATATTCGATTATGTGTTATATATATGCGTGAATAGGTATGTGTACATATTAGTATTTAACATATGTACCTATATTTTATTTATTTATGTAAATTATTAGTAGTTTGTATTTATATATTTATGTATATTATATGTAGTTTATGTATTTTATATAAAGGTTCACACAAAGTTGCATAACTGATCCACCTCTCCAAAACTAGGACTGCTGGAAGAAATTTCTATTTGGAATAAGCAGTTCCTTTGTATTTATATAGGTATACATGTTATGTTCATTTAATTCTATGTTTTTGTGTTTCCTTTGTTGTATGTGTTATAACTGTGTGTAAATACATTAAATGTTAAATAAATAAATAAATAAATAATATTTAAAATTTAATAAATGTAAATTATGATGCCTTGTTTGGTGCCCTGTCCACCATTTGCCAATAAATTTTCTTCTAAATAATGTTGTGTTCGTTTGTACTTGTTTACGCGCGCGAAATTGGGAATTTGATAGAACAGAGTTACTCGGCCGAGTACTCTGTTAAAAAAAAATGAACCGAGCAATACTCGGTACTCGGTACTCGGCGCATCACTAATTTCAACATAACTGGTTATCGCGTTCAAACAAAACGTTCTTTTTCATATATTTTTTTTATCCTAACTTCGGCCTACATTAGCAACATAAACAAGGCCTAACTTTATCATAAAGCAATGTACTAAATTAGCTATTAATTTAAATGTTAACTTTAGGACGACGAAAGGAATGAGGCTCGCAAGGAGTTGATGGAAATCGTCCGTTTGATCAAGAACAGACAGCGGGACCGCGAGAACAAGGCCGCAGGTAACTATTATATACCTACTAGGTTTACGCAGACATCCTACTAATATTATAAACTAGTGGCCGCCCGCGCCTCCGTTCGCGTGGAAGTCGATTTGAATGAGAAGTTTTCCCGCGGTAAAAAGTACCATCCAGTAGTTTTTACGTGAAAGAGTAACAAACAGAGTTACTCCTTCACGTAAAAAATAATGGATGGATTTTAAAGAAACTTACATCAGAATAACACAAAGGGTACTTCTTCCACACGGACGGAGTCGCCGACAGCCACTAGTAAAGAAAATATGTGGAGTCTTTGTTACTTTATAATGACGTAGCTTATACTTAAAAACGGTTAAATAGGAAGCAAAGATTATCCCGAACATCTAAACCCACAAACTTATACAAGACTTCCGGGAATAAAAAATGTAATGAGTCTATGTTACTCTCTGATAACGTAGCTAACAATTGGTGTAAGAATGTTTAAAATAGGTTTAGTAGTGCCGGATATTACCTAGAACAAATTTACTCAAAAAATTACAAGTTTGTAATATTGGTATAAAATAAATAAATGTATGAAGTATTATAATCCCAAGTTATTGAAGGCGGAATAACTTATATATTTAGTGGTCTATCTATCCATGGGAATCCAATCAGGATATTCAGTTTTCGAAAATTATTTGTATGTATATTCTTATAGTCCTGTTACCACAGAAATGATTTTGACATAATTTCTCCAGCACAAAAATAAAATTATTTCAAAAAAGTTTACTTCTTCGCTCAAAAACTATTTATTCTTCCATCACATTCCATTCTCCCTTATTTCCCTATCAATACTGTACATATATTTCATACAATTTTCTCTATAATTAACAAGGGGAAGGTAAGAAGAAGCGGTCGCGGTCGCGGTCGCGGTCGCGATCGCGGTCTTCTTCGCGTCGTCGCTCCGGCAGCAGGGATAGGAGGAGGCGCTCTAGGTCTGATAGCAGGTAATTATAATTATTATATTTTTATTAAGTAGGTACTAAGATTTTATTCAATAAATACTAAATAATAATAAAATTTAATAAAAAAACTTCCTGTCTGGATTTGCACTGACCGGTTATCTAAAGGTCCTGGGTTCGATTCCCAGTCGCGCAATGCTCGGAAACCCGCGTTCATTTTTCCAGTATCTATAACTTCAATATAAAAAAATAGCATTTTAAATTCAAAACTATAAAGTAAAATCTCTATATTTAAGTATCTAATAGCATTATTTGGTGTGCAAAAGTAACATTTTTTATGAGGTAAATAAATGCTTCTATCTCTATCTGCTTATAGATATTTCCCCCCATAATTAATTGTTATATTTCCACCAGACACCGCAGCAAGGACAGTCCGCGCCGGCGCCGCGATCGACGATCTTCTTCACGACGATAAATAGTTATAAGGTATGTTGTTTTTAAAATAATGCTGATTCTATGTCAATAGTTGTAAGGTACCTACGTTGTTTATAATGAAAATAATTCTGATTCTATGTCAAAACTGTATTAATTGAACTATAAATATTGGTGTTACCGCCTCATATTATAACTAATTATAATATGAGACGGGAAGGGAAGGCATTTTAGTCCTGGGGAAGAAAAAAATCGATTTTGACATGCATTTTGACACTAGTTCTCACCGCATTAATTGAGGGTAATACATCGGTAGTTCCTTATACTATGAGTGGGAAAGTGATAGCAATATTTTTGGTTCGGTATAGATACAGTTTTAAGAACCGGGGCTGATACACCGATTTTGACAAGCCATTTCTTTGTTATAAGTCAAAAAAAAATCTAAATGATTAACTTTAGTAATTACTGTGCAAATCCGCTATAATTTCTATACTGGCAGTCCACTAATGTACCCCGTCCGCCCACTGTTCATGCGCAAGCACACCATACAATAGTTACCACAAGAAATATAAATAAAAACCTCGTCTCAAATATCGCCTCGACGCGTTTTGCTAACACTGTCTGTTTGCTACAGTGGCTAGCAATAGACTCAGTATAAGTAGTAATAGTGGGCGGGCGGTGCATTAGTGGACTGTAAATGATTATTGTATAAAACTGTCAAAACCAGATGTCAAATTCCTTGAGAATGTCGATTAGGTTTTTAAACGAGAGTATTTTAGTTGGAGATATATAATATTTTTGGTTTTATATGAGTATAAAAAGCTTAATATTAATAGAAGCGGCCTAAATATCAAAGCTTACGTAGTGGTACCAAAATATACTAAATTGCAACAATATCGCCGGGTTTTTTGTTTTTTTTATTTAACCCAAACTGTCGCCGGTTGGAATGTCTTATTTTCACGAGTGATTGATTCATTTTAGTTCTTGATGTCAGTCTTAATAACAGTTAAATGTTTAATCCATGAACAGTCGTGAATAAAAAAAAAACTTTTTTCATTTTTTATTTTAATTATTTGTGCTTTGCTTTTTTAATATATTTTTGAATGAAGAAAAAAACAGTTTTATAATTGAGAGCCAATGTTGTTTTTTTAAAGTAGAACATAATAATATCAATATTTGTTCGTATTTTTAATACATCCTGGCCTACATCCTTTTTTTAAATACAATCAGCCCAAAAACAAAATTATATTAAAAAAAACAACAACAACAAAAAAGTTAAAAAATATTATTTTTAAAACAAAATATTTGTTTTTTTATAGGTCCCGAGCAGTGAACGATTACGTTACGATTGCGATTGACTATTTCAAGTTTTATTAATTAAGTTAGACAAATTAAATCATAGTTATAATGTTCAATATATTTTAACAACTTTATGTGGCGCAAAAAACCTTTATACTTCTGTCAAAAACTAGATTTAACCAGTTATGTCCGGATCGACAAGTAAATCTTGTTTAGCAATATAAAAAAATTGAGTTTTGGATTTATTTAGTTTTTAATAGAAGAATATTAGTGATTTATGCCTTTACTAAAAAACCGTTCAGAACTTTGTGTTTGACAGATACATATTTTTCTTTTTAATGTGACGTGGTATAAAATAACTACCTACTTACTAGGTAAATACTGTTTTTATTGTTCTTAGTTTGTGTGACTTAAAAGTTAAGGCTATTCTTTAGATTATAGCTCACTTTTATCCATTAGCATGTAAAACACTGTAGTTTTTTTTAAATGGTCTGTTAATAAAAATATTTTTTGTCAAAATCTAAAAGCGAAAACCTTTGTTTGAATAGGGTATTTTACACCATGCCAGAAAAATATATAAAAGTGAATGTTTATAATAGATTTCGTATAATATGAACGAGAAACGTTGATATTAATTCATAGAAATGCATTATAAACTTAATCTATCCAATTTTAAAATCGACTTTTATAATCTGTTTTTGAAATGTCAAAAACGCTGTTCGCCATGACGTGACGTCACTCCGATAGTAAACACATTGTCGTGCTTTGAGAAGATTTGTAGAAATTGACAAGTTATTATGTTAACGTTTATCCATTGTTTTATCCAATGATAAGGATTGGTAACCTGTTAAAAACTCGAATTTCATTTACCCGAATCTTAAAACCCCGAAAACGTTTGGTAGAACTTTTAAAAGACAGATTTACTGAATGACATTTTTTTAAATTCCTTTTTTTATTTCCCAGATGAATCAATTTCCAGGTGAATTAAAACCAAATTTTCAAAAAATTTTTTTTTGTTACCCATATTCTCATAATACAGATAATAGCTATGCCAGATTCTCAAAATACTTTTTTTTGTTTCCCTTCGTACCATTTTCCAAATAAACGAATACCAAATTTTCATAATATTTATATTTAGTTCCCATACAATAATATTCCTGATAAACTATTGCCAGATTTTCATAATCTTTTTATTTGGTTCCCACACAATCGTGTTTCAGCTTAACTATTGCAATGGGAGCCGCTCCTTTTGCATAACGTCGATTGTCCCAAAGTCGTTCGTCATACCTACATAAGTTGTCATAATCATCAAAAAGCATAACAAAATTGTCGCAAAATTTATCCTTTGCATAACTTTTTAATGGCAAAACAGTCTATAGGCATTTTATTCTTTAGCATAATGTATAAAATTCCTAATTTCAATAGGCATAACATCCTCATCATCAGTCCTAAAATTATCTTGATTTGGTTTGTCATAACTACTTATAGGAAAAGCAAATTTTATTTGGCATGTTTTAGGTCGACCAAATTATTAAAATTATAATTTTAAATTTTGGGTATGCGCTGTTTGTGCATATATTAAAATAAAAGGTACGACGACGAGCGTAGCGAGGAGTGTGAGGTTGAATGGTGACCACACAGTGCGCAAGCCGAGCGAGCGAAGCGAGCGTACCGCGGCAGCGGTCGGCGAAGCGCCAAAACCGAAGTTATTTTCTAAAAGTAGAGAGCCATTTAAAATAATACTAGTATTTAGTTGTTCTAGATATCGTTTATTTTAATTTAAAGAATCTTGATTTTAAAAATCTAGATATTGTTTGTCTGGATATCAATTTACTGGATTTCAAAAATTTGTGTTTTAAAAATCTGGCTTTTGTGCATATGGATATCGGTTATCTAGATTTCGCGCATTTAGATTTCGTGTGTCTGGAACTCATTCGTCTGGATTTTAAAACGTCGTGCAAATGAATAAATGGGCAAATGAAATTCGGAGTTGCGATTATATGGCAAACAAAACTTCGAAATTCTAAAAAACGGCATTATGAAAAAATGTCCAAACGTTTTCTGGATTATGTAATTTGGAATATTAAAATTCGGGATTAAGATAGGTAACCATAAGGATTATAACTCATATTTCCGAAAATATTTTCACTTGCTCTCTAACAAATTGTATTGCTTACTATCGGAGTGACGTCACCAGTCGAAACAGCATGTTTCCGCGCGCAATTTTAAAATCATAAAAAAATGTATTTTTTATGGCATTTTTCAGTAATTTAAAATAAAAATAAAAATTCTACAGTTTAAGTACAACTTCAAGATTGATTTAAAACAGTTTTCAAAAAAGTGTGAAATAGCCTATAATAAATTTGTATTTTTAATCTGAAAATAATTAAGATTAATTCTTTTTTAATAGTTAAGTCTACTTAAAAATACGTAAGATATTATAGCCAATATTTTTGTTCTTGAATATTAAATTATTTCAAGCTATGCTGCGTATTGCCTTTCCTCCTTTAAACGCATTTCAAACCTTATGAGTTAAAATATGTATTTTAACGTATATAGTCTCAAATATGTATGTGAATTAGGTCGTTTTGTCATACCAACTCTATGTTTCCGTGTGCCAAAAATAATGGCTTGTAAATTGCTTAGATCACCAATTTGAAAAACTTTAATCAAACCAAACAGTAAAGAGATACATTAATAGGCAATTCAATAAAAGAAGAATCGCATTAAAATAAGGATAAAATCCTGAGTCTTTTAAAAAATGAACTAAATAGAGTTGACCTGCACGGATTTTTAAAGGGGGTTATTATTATATTGTCTGTGGCTGAGCACAAATAACTCATCTTAATAGTTTTCACTAGCACAAGTATACACCCTGCATATTATATTGTCAAATATGACTTGGCATTCCATTATGTTAAATGAAATTTCAATAAAACACTGCAAATTTGTTTTTTAAAAGGTACGATAAGTACACGCAAAACATCCAACTAGCTAACTTACATAAAATATCACTCTTACTATATATACGTTAATAGTTATCAATCGTTAATTAGTGATTTAAATTGAATTAATTCTATAGTCACTTGTTATCATTTCTAATTTTGGTTTGATTCAAGTTGAAACGAGGATAAATCGATAAATATTTAAACTAATTGTGAAAATATATAATTTAATTATTTAATACCACATCGCGAACGATAACATATTATGTTTCTGGTATGACTTAACTGTTATTAATAATTATATTAGTAATTCAAACAAAAATGGGTAAATATGTCAAATATTTTTTACATTGTTTAATTATAAACTTTAATTGCTGTGACAAACTTTATTTTGTGTGGCATTGAAATTTAAGCAATGACGTCATAATAATGTCTATTTTGACGTATAATTTATTTTGATTATGTTTAATCAAATTGATAAAAAAAGGCAATGAAATTTCATGGAAGTAGTTTATTTTCTTTGTACAACTGTTAAATGTAATACTTAGTTCTTTTTTATTATTATTTAGTCCATAATGCATGCAAATGGCAGCATCTGCATTGTTATTCATGTTCAATAAATTTGTGAGCCTTGAGATGTATTTATTTTGAATTAACTACCATGTGGGTTACATAATACGGTGAGACGATGGCGACATTTACACCGCAGCAAGTATGTGACTGAAAATAAAACTCTATACACTACAACATAAGATCAAAAGTCCAACGGCAAAACTAACCCTCGATACTGACCTACCTCTATGTAAAAATTGTGCGAATCAACACTTTTATTATCCACCTAACAATACATCGCCGAGATTTATCTCCATACATGGGAAATGAATAAAAATAAATCGTCGGAGACAACTTTCGAAGCTCGCACAAAACAAGCTTCACTTTTACAACGATGTAGGTGAAGGTGGCATCGTCCATCGCTCGGTTTGCGTCGGTTCACGCGGTCATTGCCAAAACCGAGCCGGCGATGTACCTCGTGACATATTTTGGATGCAGCGCGCGTGCTTCAAAAGCGGAAGTGTAATGCGATTATCGATTTGCTTATGACAGAAAATGCGTTGAATGGAGGCGCGGGGGGGGGCGGGGCGGGGCGCGGTGGGGGGAAGAAGCGGCGGGGGGGCGCCCGGCCAGTCAGTGCGCCGGAAGACGCGGGCTGCGCCGGACGTGTGCTCGCAGCCCGCTACATCGACCGTGTTTCAGTGCAAATGCTTGTGTTTTTATGGCGTTGATATTACTGCGAGTGTTGGTGCTGGGTGTGATAGCGGCGGCCGCCGACGGTGCGTAGTGTGTCCGGGCGGCCCACGTGGCCCGCGGAGTGTTTACGGCGGGCGACGCATGCGCCCCGCTTGTTTGCGTTGTCTACAGGTCAACACACCGGCCTAACTTGCGGAGCCTGCAGCTAACCCTCGGTGTATCAAGTAAGGCTAGATATGCACGGCAGCCCGGCCACCAGGAGTCCGCTGTCGCTGACGTAGATCGATAAGAAGGACGTGTTTTGATCCTACGAGCCTTCCCGCCCCCCCCCCTCCTTCCAATTTAGCGCCTCCCGTCCTAGTTTCCTCGGCACACTATCAAACATCCTTCTTTTGGTTTACTCGTAAATATTTATGACGCGGCTGTATCATGTTTATTATGACATTAGAGTCGCTAATTGGAATCTCAGTCAAATGTTCTCACTTTCGCGACGGATACCGTGGGATCAAGTACATGAGAGAATTTGACCACATTCCTGAGATGGCCAAAATGTAGCGTCGAAGCGAAGTAGTATAACTGTTGAGGTGATTCTTTAGATAAGCAGGATTAAGAGAATTCAGATAGTTGGAGGAAAAAAAGTAAAGAAAACAATTTATGATAACCAATCGAACCTAGGAAAAGCGAATGGGTTTAATATTACGTTTGAGGAAAACTTTTAGCAAATTAAAGCAAGAATGTGACAAGAATTATGTCAAAATGATTTTAATTTTACAAAAACTTTTCGTATTAAGAATAGAGTTAAGTTACTGCTTTTTCTCCTATTTTAAAGTAATCTACCATAACAACAAAAGCTATCGAACAACTAGTTCTTCTCCAGTCTATATTTACGCGTTAACATTGAACCAGATCGTCGTTTTTAAAAGGGAAATGCATTGGTCGAAATATCTAACCAAACAATTTGAGATTGTGTCAAAATTTGCAAGTCGAGTAGGCACCCGCTATGACGTACGCGTCTCCTGACATACGCTCCACATATACTACTTCAGTATAACCTTACTACGCAATTAACAACAAACAATTCAATAATCCTATTCATACAACAAAACGTTGCACAACGTCTAAATAAAGAACACAATAGATATAAAGATGGTAACTGTTTACAGGAAGCCATGTAACAATCCCTTTATTGATGACAACGATCATTTACAACTAAACACACCTAAAGTTGAAATGAAGCCATTTTCGTAATACGATTTAAAGTTAAACAAAAAGCATTCGATTCGGCAGGTAAGCGAATTTACCCTTGACAATCACCTCCAAATGATTGGGGTCACACAATTCCTCTATTGAAAACCGTTTCATATTACCATTGTGCGTTAAGCTAATGTATTAGCAAATCTCTATGAGACACTCTTTGTAAGCAAACACCAATCTGAAGGCTTTGTTCTAACTTTCTAACGGATGTCATGATTTGCGCGAAACCTTAACAGAGGCGGGCTTTGAGAATGTAATTAATATTGTTAGTCGTAGAGACGTAAATACTACTGATTGCTTCTGATTTACTCCTTTGAACTTCATGTTGAAACGTGAATGGCGTCTAGCTTGAGGAAAACTCAACTTCAAAGGCAACGATGCTTGAGGCACTGCGAGTCTCAAATGCTATGCTCTCAAGGACAAAGTCGTCATCTTAACAATATTACCGACAACTCAGCCCTTGGAGCAATAAATATTAATAAAGAACATTCATCATGTATCGAGCATCGTCATTAAACAAATTCATATTCATAAACGTACATTAGCATGTATTGGTTCTGAATAAAAGTCATTAACAAGTCCAAACATTGTTTTGATGTGGGCTCTGACACGGTCGTTTATCAAATATTTCGTGACAAGTTTAAAACCATTTCATCATAGTCCAGATGTAATTTGTTGATGTCTCTGAGGATCAGTAAATTGGTGTAATTCATTTGGAATGTTAGGTAACACGCCTGGAATATCAGCTGGCAGACTCAATAAAAATTAGGGTAAATTATACCTAGGATCTGTCTCTATTTATTATGGCAATTTGTGTCGCGCCGAGCGGTAGGCTGAATTATTGACTATTTCTGAGATGCTATGAAAAGATTGGTAATAAGCCAGACAGTAAAGGGGATCCATGTCCTTAAGGTTATGATCTTGAAAATTGGCTTAACTTTTATAGCCGCGGTAGGGCATGTTTTACGAGGAGAGTACAAGCCCTTAAATTATATTCAGTCGAGCTAGGGGAAGTCACAGTTATGCTAAACACGGCGACGGCAACTAATCCACAAAGCAACAAAAAGTGTTGCGCAATTAATCCTTAAAACCTTTACAAATCGTACACTCATCACGATAAATACCCAAAAGAGGCCAGCCAGTTAGTTTTTTACCGGTGTTTCGTTAAAAAAGACAGTTAACTGCTCAAGTAGTGTGATTACTTTTAAATCGCGATACACGATCAAGGACAAAAGGCAAATCGACACTTATCTACGGCTTGACGCGGTGTCCCTTTGAAAAATGTTACCAATAATATGAAAGACGATTTATGGTAGTAAAGATAAAATAAATTCGTAGAGACATTATGCTGTAAGCCTCGTGAATTTAAATAAAATGGCATTCTGCCAACTCGGCAACATTAGGAGAAGTGAGCCCATTGTGTTGCTGATTAATAACATTTTTCCAAAGTTACGTCTTATCATTATCACTCTAAGCTATGTTAATGCGACTTTAATTATATTGTTCGGCAATACAGACATTAAAAACTGTTTAGTCCCACGAGAAAAATGCTAGCTTTATCGTACAATCATTAATAAACGTAGTGTTTAGTAGTTTTTGTATACGTTTAAAACTAAAAACTATTTTACTACAAAATAGTTTGTATTACTTTCGTATAAGTCGTGAACAACATCATGCCCTTTTGCGTAGTCCTTTTCCGATAGGCAAGTTTGCAAAAAAATCGTCGGCGCGTTGTAGTGTAGTGTGCGCGGTTTGGGAGGACATCGGCGCGCGCGCAAGGTCGGGGGCCCCGAGCGAACGCGATACTTTGTTTATTGACCAAAACTGGTGCTACTACGATAGATTTGTTTACATTACGCGCCCGTTCAAACATTGATGATTAAAATCTTCAACTGTCGCTCCTCTACACACGAAAAAACACGTCTTGTTTTTTTATATTTCGAACAAATTAACATACGCCGAACTTATTAATACATCTTAATGCAAATGACGCGGCGACGCTTGTGTTTGTGAATGTTGTAAACGAGACATCTATTGACAAAGAAAACGAATACGAAAATCGAATTCAAATCAATGAATAGTGGAAACCGTTACTTAACATAATTCGAGCTGGCGAGTGTGGTTTGTAATTCGTTATTTTTTCACGTTCGAAAATTGTTTTTGTTCACAATTTGAATTTGTTGTTTCCCCAGACTTGGTTGTATGTCCATATATTGTTTGATACGTGAAAAAGAAGTGGATCAAACTAGATGTGACCAGTTTCTTAACTGGTTAAGGCAAATATATGTGACATACGTTTGCAAATATTGTTTATCTAGGTTTAGGATATTTATACACGTGTATGATTTCAGTCTTCAAGGACTGTACAGTGTAAATATTTGTTATTTTCATACACAAAATAATTCGAGCATAGAATTTTATAGAACAATGAAGTATAATTGAAAGGACAGTAAACACATACCTTAGAAAATCTAAAACTTTGTATCATAAATTATATTATGTGCTATAAGTAATGTTGATTTAAATTTTGACTAAATAAACAACTCGTTTACAAAACAATTGCACAATTTTTTTTTCAAAATTAAATAAACTAGAGAAACTCCTTCTAGAGATAAGATATATATATTTTTTATTAAAGAAATATAGATTAGGTACAGTTGATCTACCTGTCTGTTAGGTACAGACATTTTATACCTAATTATAAAAATGTTTGTAAAAAGACTACTTACGTATACCAAAATGTTGACGTGCGTACACCTTAGAATAAATCGGCCTTAATTATAAATTGTTAGGGTAGGCATAAAGAAAATTTCAGTTTAACGTGTCTTCTAATTTAATTACTTAATATCTTCCTTGACATAAATAGCAGTAGTTGGAAAATTGGTGAAAGTTATCATTTGATAAGATTATGTTTGGCGCCAGCAACGTCATTAAATAATAAATTGTAAATACGAGTATAATAAAGGTAAGAACAATTTACGTGTTATTTTATTCCAGGTCCTGTTTTTACATACCTCACATGTTTTTAAGCGAAAATGGGAATCAAACAAGTTTCGTTGTTACTTTTACACTTGCTTTTAGTTGCCTTTAGTTTATATTATTAAAAATTTAACCTAAGCGTGGATTTGACTTAAAGATCATATTTTAAAGGTAAAGATAAGCACTAGTGATGGGGTAAGGAAGACCTAAGGCTATTTCGTAAATATCACTCAATTGGGAACACAAAGTATCGAAAAATTCAATTTAAATCTCGTAAGTTATAAAAAAAGGTTTTATGTCAGTCAGTTTCTTAAAAAAGACTTACTTAATTGTTATATTCGATAAAATGTAAAGTTTTAATCTGTTAATTTGTATTTATCGATACGTTACAGCCATGAAAGGGTTTGAATTCAATTGTAATCTATGCTCTACAAAAGGTACCTTACTGGTACAGAAGCTACTATAAAAATCAACTTCCTGTCCTGTTTATTTATGCCTTCAAACATTTCACAAGTATTGACAGTCAAAGCAAAACAGCTTCGTATCGAGAACATTCCATGTCTTTGTAGCGACCACATTAAATATTCCTTTAGAGTAAATAAAAATACTGCGCACAAGAAGGGTGGCGGTTAAAAGAAAGTTGTTTCAAACGAGTACTTCCTTAGATATAGGAATCCTTAGGTACTTGTAGATGGGAGAAAGTACAAAAACCCGTTTCTGATTGCAGGATTTATCCCGGATTTTTTTTGAATAGGAAACGATGACATTATAAAGAGGGTCTCTTATATGAGAGTACTTGTTTAAATTATTGAACTTAGATTTAAATCTCCCAAATTTATGTTTTGGTAAATTTCGGGAAACGAACTTGTCAAAGTAAAACATAATAAACTGACCTTTATTAACAGAATACATCTTTGGTCGAGGGTTTCAATAAAAGGTTTAAATAGTTATAAATAGATGCTTTAAACGCCTATTTACATAATATTAAAGTTTTCAGGTAGCTAAGTTCGATTTTAATGCCTTCATAAAGTTGGCAAACCCACGGTAAGGCCATGTACACTTTAACGACTTGTATTTCAAACGAGATCGTTTGACACACTCCATAATTACACTAACTACAATAATTGCAAGATTGTAAACAACTTATGGATATTACTTAGGAATTCTGAACTTTTAGCTTGGCTTCATGCACTGTGACGTAATTAGTAGGTACATCTTACCCTTCGTTTCGAAGGCGGGAATCGGTATAAAGGAATGTGACCTTCCTCAACTGACCCTTTCTAAGGGTATCTACATTTACACTGTACGTAGATACAGCCAACAAGAGACTTATAATACAGGGTGTAAATGAAAGCGGGATTTGGTATGAAGTAGTGAAATAGAAACAAATGGCGCCCAGAGACAATACAAGATTTTGATCAACTTATTTATACCTAAGAACATTTTTAACCTGTTTAAACTTACATTAAAAAGTTTTCTTTTGTCTCTATCATAATAACATTGAAGCAGTTACAAGAGACTTAGAGACAGAACATATTTCATGTGAAGGTTTAAAATATGTTTTTAATGAATAAGTCCATTAGTTTTTTTTACATCGTAAATGTACAATTTGTAACGTTGTTTTACGTCCTACTATATAATATTAAAAACGTGAAAGTTTGTGAGTATGGATGTATGGATGTTTGTTACTCTTTCACGTAAAAACTACTGGATGGATTTGGATGAAACTTTGCAGTAATATAGGTTATACATCAGAATAACACATAGGGTACTTTTTACCGCGGGAAAACTTCTCATTCCCACGGGAAACAGACTTCCACGCGAACGGAGTCGCGGGCGGCCACTAGTTTTGCAATAAATTAGTAAAAACACCTAAGTTTCGAACAAGTCGTTGCAGTAAATAGGACTCGATATAATTGTACTTAATCCAATTCGATTATTTATTCTCTATACCATATTCTTTAGTAAAAGAAACAACCCCAATGTTATTATGATTCCGTATTCAAGTGTGTCAAGCTGTAAAAGAGTTATAAATAAATTATGTGTACCTATACGAGTAGTATTGACGGCGGGTGGTTTTTTTTTTTTCGAGTAATCAATTATCGTTATGTAGGTATGATCATTTTAATGATGTTTGTGTGTCTTCTGCATTTTATTTGCCGACTGTAAATTATAATTAATTTTATTTATCGGTTGAAAATTACAAACTTTATGAACTTAGACGGTTGGTATGTTAATATAAAACGGAGTTTTTTAGGTAATTTAAATGGTATCTTGTTTTAAATTTAGAAAGAAAGAAAGAAAGAATGAAAACATATTTATTCAGTTGTGCTTACATATGGAAAAATATAAAAAACATGAAAATATTACAACTAACAACTGAAACGGTTGCTGACTCAACATTAAAGTCGCTGGGCGACGTTGATTTTCAGTCAGCACCGTTTAATTACTAAATTTAGAAACATCAATGTAGTAAAATCAATAGAGTAAATAAATTAATTTGATTAGAAATCTGTAAAAATCAAAAATAAAGCCATAACGTATTATGAAAGTGAAAACAGCTTCCTACTTGCAGATATTATTTCATTTACTTTTGTGCCATAAAGTTATTAGATTTGTGAGCAAAATTGTGTTTTCCCAAACACGTCCCCGGCAGTGCCTAACTTTACGTTATTTACAAATTCTTTGTAAGTATCGTGTTTTGAATGTTGATTCCGCCTTTTTCGTGTAAAAGCCTTGTGAATTCTATGGCACCTTCATAATTTAGGCCGCGAGAATGTCGGTGTAAAAAAGCTTTAGAAATCTAAAGTTATGAGAAAAAACGAATATTGTGACATATCACGTAGTAAAGGAAAGCCTTTCATAATCTTATTAGGGGGAAACAAGGAAGAAACCTTAGGGGACAGTCTAATGGGGTGCTCCGACGGTACGTAAATGTACATTACGAAAATCTATGAAACGTCAAAACAGTCTTGTCTTAAAAACGAACTTTAAATATAAATTAAATAAGGGACTTGACTTCGCCTATGGCTTGTGCTGATGTAGGTATCTAGTACTAAGTATTTCTCATACAAAAATCAATTATAAAGTAGTACTTTGGCCCTAGGTAATTATAGAGACGTATTCTTAAGAGCTTTGACTCAAATTTTTGTCACGCTTCGGTATAAACGAAAAAAATTAACTCTGCATCTTTCTACCCAGGTAGAGTACAGTTCAATATATGATTTAATATTAATTCCTAAATCTAGAGTATTAAATGAATCAGACTAACTGCCCCCTGATAAGAGATCACTTAACTCACTCAAGCCGAATATGCTTACTAACAATACCTTCTAAACGTTGTGAAGATCTTATGATTTCCTTTCAAAGTCTCGTTTAATAGTTGTGGGTAATATTAAAATAAGGCAAAGAAATCAAGCTTCGTACAGCATGTTACGACCAAGGACGCGCGTGGTGGCTTCATTCAATATTTCTAACAAGCGGGCTCGCTAGGCATGAGCCAAGTCCAAGTATTATCGATAAAACATACAATCAGTCGATAAAATTTCCAGACTCATTTTTATATAAATTTTAAAATAAAGTGTTTTTAAATACCGGAGTTTTGTAATTATACAGAATTATACAATAAATGTTTCTTGTTATCTGCAGACAGAAGGCCTTGGGTTTATTAGAAAAAATGTATTTCTTGGCGGTCAGACAAAAAACAATAGTTGAATGAAAACGCAAATGTTGTAGTAGATTGTTTAACCTAAAATAGGAAATTATAATATTTTAATTACTCTTATTACCATATGGATCGCGTTAATTAATGAAAATTATAACGATGTCGCTATTATTACCTACTATTAAAGGCAGTAAATTGGTCTTAATTTAGAAATATTACAGAATAGTGCGAATACAACGAAATGTTTTGATGCTGTTTTTTGTCTTTAATCTAATTAACACATTGATACCATTTAATAATAGGTAGATATATCATTTTTTAATTGTTTTGGTTAGTTTTTGCATATGGTAAATCATTGTATAATAATATCACTAGTCGACTCTACATATATTTAAAGTGTTCAATGATAATTACCGAAAAGAGGTTTTGTGAGCTAAAAATAGCATTAAAAAAAGAGTAGATACTTTTGCCTGAAATTTTGCTGCGCCAAGCAAAAACAACTAAGCACTTACATAAACTATGTGTTAAAATAGACAAACTTGTTAATAGTATTTAATTCTATTCAAGCAGATTATTTGTACGGTTTGTTTTTATATGAAAAAAAAAACACGTTTAGCTACTAAAAGACTCTACTTAAAACTTAAAATTTCAAGTAGGTAAGCTACCTACTATAAAATAACCCTACTGCCTGTTTGCCAACTGTAACCTACTTTGAAGACATTAAAACCATAAAATATAACGTCCAAATTGCTTATATTAGCATCGTTTTTCCTTAATCTAAAACCATAAAACTAAAACAATGGTGCTGTCACGCCATGTATATTTTTAATTAATATAGCCGTGGTGTACGAATTAAAATCATAGTAAAACCACGGAAGAGCGACGATTTGCTAGGAATTTACAATTAGGTATACTAACGTACGCTTTTTATTGAACAAGTCAAACCCGTCGCGTGGCGAATTGAAAATCATTTTTATGTCTATATTAATCACTCCTTTTTTCCACTACATTCCAAATCCATTGATGTTTCTCATGGAATTCCTCACTTAAAATGTATCGAGCAAAAAAGTATCGACTTCACTTATCGATAAAGTGTTTTTGATGTGTTAAGCTCTAATCTGCTATTCAGACAGTTGGATTGGTACACAGGGCTATGTTACTGGTCGAATTGTTCACAAATCAGGTTGGACAGGTCTGCAATTCTTTTATTTGTGTTATGCCTATTCAGTTTAAGGAATAGGAGCGTATTAGGAAATGTACGGCGGGAATGACAAACGCTTTGGGAACGAATCTCGATTTGAATTTAAGTTTGTGAAGAGAGACGGTGGAGAATTTATTTCAGTTTGGATTTTCCATCTTTATTTTATCCTTCCTTTTGGACTTAGATGTTAAGTTTGTTTAGTGTCTATTTAAGTAGGTATATTAAAAGTGCAAAAAAAAATAATGACGCACTTCCTTTTTGCAAGTCAAGCATTAGTTTTAATATGCAATAAACATTCGTTTTAACGAGACCACAGCAAAATAATGCCCTATGTACAAACGTCAAATTCATCATTAAATGTAGAAATGTTCATTTTATGCGTTTTTGAATTAAAAAAAATATTTGTTTGCTTTCAATAAGGCTAGTATAAATGGTTAATGTCTTAATGAATGCTACTAAAAATAAACACAGTGCGGTGAACTTGTCAATTTTGTTGGGGTAAATGTTTTATGATTATTTTTTATTATGTAATAGCTTTTGCCCGCGGCTTCGCACGCGTTAAATTCGGAGTAGGTTTTGCCTATATATGAACCTTTTTCATACCCTTTTTCAAACACATTCCCTATATAGGTATGTTATTATACACATTAACCTACCTATTGAATCACTGTATCTATTAAAACAAACTGCATAAAACCGTTGCGTAGTTTTAAAGATTTAGGGACATAGGGTCAAAGAAAGCGACTTTGTTTTATACTATGTAGTGATAGTACCTAATACCTAGACACCTAATAACTTGTCTAGGCTTCCCACGGGTGAAAATTACGTGTAAATTTTATCAAATCAACTGCCAAGCAAATTATTTTCTCTCTCTCTCTCTTACTTAGACAAAAGTATTTTAATGACAGTGATATGTATTAAAATGAAGTGCGTTTCCAGCGGTAAAAAGTACCTACTTCATATGTTTGGTTGTATTCTAAGCATATTTCTTTCTGATCCGGTCAGCAATTGTTACATGAAAGAGGAACAAACAAACACACACAAAGTTTCGCATTTGTAATATGAGTAAGTAGTGAAGAATTGCGATTTAGTAGCAAAACGAAAGAAACGTTTAGTCTACTAATTGCGTTTTTAAACCGCTCTTAAATTGCCAATATCGTAGGTTTCAATAAGAATGGATTTTCAGCAAAAAGTTGGATGACGACACCAACGTTCGTGTTTCTATAGATTTTTCCAATATGGGCCTGACCCATAGTGTTTTTTTTACAATACTAGAGTTTTCAGTTCAGGTCGCTGAAAATTATTGAGATATACCTGTCAAAGGTACGTATCCACAACCCTAAATTCTATGTAAAGGTATTTAATACAATGAGAAGGGATAAAACTAACAGCCCCCAAAATTCACCCCACTTAAAAGGGCGTCTGCAAAATCCTAAAAATATTTCTACAAACCCTATTCCCAAAAAACACCTCTTTCCAAAAAAAACAAACAAAAATAGTTTCAAACATTTTCCGTCCACGAAAATCTACTACGCAAATAATTCGTCCAGTAGCGTTACCTTAGCGAGTAGCCCGCCGCGTGGCCCCGACCATTGAACCTACAACGCGAGTACCCAACTACGTAACTACTGCGAACTCACTGCTTACCCCCCTCGTAAACATTAAAGACAACCTCCTAGCAATATATAGCAAATGTCTTAAAAATAGCATAAACTAGAGCATACAACCTTCCAAACAGAACAACGCAATAGGCAGTTTTTTCACATACCTAAATAAAACGCGCAACCTGATGACCTTCGATTGTATAAGGTGCACGAATTAAGAAGTGCTTTTGTTTCGACGCCGGTTTATTTTGTTTTGCAAGTTTTGAAACGTGCAGGGTTATAATATCGTTGAATGAGAGGATGTTAGTATCAAATTCGCGAATTACAAGTGTATGTAGGTACTTAATTGACGTACAGGACCGCGCTAATTTGCTCGGAAAGTTATTAATGTTTTTAATTGTGAAATAACTCCCAAACATAATTATAGCTTAGGACATATTATGTTAATCAAAAGATAGTATAAGAAGAAAGTTTGCGTTTCAGAAAAAAACAATTTTAACAATAGGTAACAGACGTATAGTTTTAATTCGGTGTGTCTAATAAAAAATGTGTTTAAACAACGTACGTAGTTTGTTTGCATTAAACTCTAAATAAAATGCTATCAAATCGGTTTTCAGTAGGCAGATTCATGTAGGTACAGACGGCAAATAAAAAAAAATACATTGACGTATTACACCACTTTATATACCTAAGTTGTAGAAATTATTAATATTGCTTGTATTTTTCTCAGAATCAGAAATCTTTTATTACATAATATTTCCTGTGCCTACTATTTTAGGTAAGTATTTATAGAAACAGGGTGACCTATTTGATTCCTCCATACTATTAAATTGTTTATTTATCGGCTAGTGTGGAGAAAGCCTTAAACGTATCGTTTTCCGTATCGATTACATGCAGAGTATCGGCTTTCTATCGATTTTAAACGGTAATATGTGTTTTATGAACAAATCGCTTAGCAGTTTAATTCTGTTTTAGATTTTTGTGTTCAATATCAAAAAGGGAGAAAACAACACTGTTCAGACAATTTATTATAGTGTTTGAAATTTCAAAAGCATACTATCAATGGTGATATAACTTTACAAATTACAACTTTTACAGAACGTGAAAAGTGTTATAAATTTAATATTTTTTACCTATATTTTAATAAAATAACTAATATGTAGTTTAGAATAAGGATAATGTCATTGTATTCAATCACTTCCTTGATTTTTTCCTACCGAACCTTTAAACCAAAAAAATAGCTGTAACTCATTGATATACAGTCGGTGACTGTACGCATGTGCGTCATTCAGTCCTACACGCAGTACTACAACCAAGCGGCGCGTACGCACACAAGATATTATTATTACCAGCCGTGAGGCCCGCGAACATTTCGAGTTGAGAAACTCTCGCGCCGTTCGAATGTTGGGGCACGGCTTTTTTTAACGTTTGTATTTATATTAGTTTGGTAGATTCGGTTTTGAATGAAATATTTTTTTAGAATTGCCGTTTGGATGGGCTTTTTGTTTTATGTATTGGGTGTAAAATGTATCATCGCCTTCACGATAGAATGGGATGAAAAACAAGTACTTCTAGCACCAAGAATTAAAGCTTCTACATGAAAGCTTACAGTTAACTTTTTTAGTTAGGAAACATATTAGACTGGATAACGAGCTAGGTGGCAAATTAAACTAAAAAACGATCACTATTTATAATAACTTACTAACTAATCTTACAGTCGTATTTAGAAAAAAACATCCGTCATGAAATAAAAAAAAGATTATTAAGTTTTAATCTAAAGTATGAAAACCCTTGTGACTATAATAATTAATGATTAAATAAGTAGTACACCTATGTGTACAGCTTTACTACGATTACTAATTAAGCATCAAGTTCTATGGTAATAATAATAAATAAACAACCTTTATTCGTCCCACGGTTAGCCTCCTTCTCGAAAAACGAGATAGCTTTGCAAACAAAACTTTATTACAAATATGAAGTATATTAATTTTTCCAATCAAAAGCAAAATTTCGATGGATGTTATTTCGGAATCTATTGAACTGTTAATTTCGTAATTACAATATCTAACGAGTTTCAGAATCACGTTTGTTTAGGATGAAGGCTTTGCCATTGGTTTTATATGTTTACTAGCTTTTCGGCCGCGGTTTTACTAACATGGAAAATAAGCTAGCCTTAATGAAAGTAGCCTATGTTCCTCCCTAAAAACGAAGTTGTCTTTTGGTGCAAGAATTTTTAAAATCGAATCAGTAGTTCCGGATATTATAGCATACATACAACACACAAACGTCACCCCTTTTAATATAAGTATAGATTATCCAAGAGTTAAGTACAAGGCCGTGGAAATGTTATGATAAAAAAGTGATTAATTTGTTTTATGATTTGGTTGATTTATGGACCGAAACACCAATATTTGTACAATAATATATCCCTAATGCCAACATAAAAAATCTATGATGGTGTTAGTACCTATGTTGCCCACTCATTCACAACCAATATTTTCGTAAAGGCACCTATTTATACTTACGGCAAAAACATTTCTTATCAACACTCGAGCAAACCATTTCTATTTATTTAGTTCTAGAAAAAACATCATTCGGTGTAACACGAGATATTTACGTGCTAGTTTTGAATGATCCTTGGGAAATGTAACATTTTTGTCTACGTCACTACAGTTTGGTTGTTTTGCGCGTGCCACGACCCCCCCACTTCGCCGCCCCCCTCGCCTCATACCCAGCTTTCACCCGCATATGGTGTGGGGCTCCCTTACATCAATGTTGCCATCACAAAAATCAACATTCCCTCAATATAGCTATTTTAAGACGCACGATATACGTATCTCTTTCTTTCTACAGTTTTATACCTTTAGGGCGATGCCCTGTTACACGAGCTGGCTTATCTGTTCCGTGGTTAGTTTAGTTGATTTTAATTAGGTGATTTGACGATGGTAAAGGAAAAACTATTTTAATTGGATAAGTTCTATTTATTGGAATTTACCCAAATCCTTTCCCAAATTGACGATACTACCTAAAAAAATCTTTCGTTAGACATGTGAGCAACGTTTAAAAAAAAAAGTTAGAGAGATCCCTTTTTGGTTTCGATGATTGCCCCGTCTCTTTTAAATCCCTTAATTCGGCAACACCGCGGCCCTCAAGGTCGAGGGCATGGGGTTTTACTGCGCAGTAGGCATCTACGTCACAAACAAACATACATACATAACGACTATTGATGTCAGATACCCCACAATAAATAACAGCGTAAAAATGCTTTCGTAGTTTGTATTACAATGACACGACATCGTCTTATAAAAGTTGTTATCACATTTTCTCTGATTCTCAGCGCAATTCTCTGTTATTTTCTTTTTATTTTAATGTCTTAATAATTCGATTAACAATATAAAACCATAACATTATTAACGTTGTAATTTATTGATTCAACGCACGCCCAGGTACAATTATCTAAGTACCTAATAATACAATGAAGTATTTACTGTATCCAGCATACCTGACATTCCAAACTCACCTACATAATTGTCCTTTCGTATCACGTACAAGCGGAGTTCCGTTTTATATCACTTAATGTGTAATAATGTAATAACAACACCGCTTTGATGTCTACTTCGCAGTTTTAGGAATTACCCGGTATCTCAGGGATGCCAATTTCGTGGAAATTCTTGGCAGTTTTATCCAGTTTCTTGTCAAAGGGCAAACTTAGTTGGTACAAATGAGATTGGTCCCAGCTTTAATCATCTAACATAACGTACCTATTCCATGTGTTGTTACGTTCTCTTCGAAAGTTATTATTTTTATGTTCCATTATTCTTTAAAAATCTTTTTAAAACAGTTCATTATATTTAACGATATTTTTGATGTTTTAAGCTACCTTCACATGGACATATTATATCGATTTTTACACGAAAATTCTTGTCAACGAAAGTTTTTTTATTTGGATTTTTCAGTTTTATTAACTTGTAATTCGATCTCTATCCATTGCCCCTTAGTTTTACCGGGAGCGGACATCTTGGAAAATGGCCGACCTGTCAATAGGTCGTTGACACTACCGGTGGAAAACTGAATTACAAATGAAATTCTACCGCAAATGTCCTAACGTAATTAATTTACGAATATTAACATCGTCAATAGAAATTTAATAATACCTTTCTGGTTTAAAAAAGCGGTCTAAGCAAAAAGGCGATTAACTGTTCGCTTAAATAGTGATTCCCATGACTTTGATGACAAAAAAACATATAAAATCACTACTCAGTCGATGACAAATACCGGTTCCAAAGCAACCGTTTACGAAATTATCTAATTATTAATTCATGTAATGGTGTAGGCTTGTTTCAAAATGGCGAGTGATGATGAATCATTGTGTCGTGGGTCTCCTTAACCTATAGGTGAGTGAATTGAGGTATGTAAGAGAATAATCTTCCTTGTATCTAGTAGATAGTATGGACTGTTTAGGCAAATTAAAGATACTTATAAGTTTTGTTTATGCCATTTTATACCAAGTTTTTTTTAAATATCTAATCCTAACAAAATTAAACAACTTTATTATCAGTAAAATTGAGTGTACTGTCGATAAATGTAAATCTTTAGTTTAAATCTTCCCGTTTTCTTAATGACTAATTATTAGGTACTTATAAAGAACCCTTTTCAATTTCCCCCTTTTCCTTAAGTACAAATCACTCCTATATTTAAATGAGGTAAATACATTCGTATGTATAAAATTTAATTACTCCTATATTATTCATGCTGTTTTAAGCTTCTGGTTTCATAAATTAACTGAAAGATGTTCATTTATTCTACCTATTTGCTGACATGGTACTGACAGGTATAAAATATGCTTATTTATTTTATTTTTATTGAGTAGGCTACACAAATTATATACAAAACAAGTATCAAATCTGATTTTAAGGTCGTTTTTTTTACAATTAAAACAAAGTTGTCACACATGAGAAATTATTTAGCAATGTCATCATTTTAATTCTATTGACAAGCTGCAATCTTTGGAGTCCTACGAAGTGTCCAATCTTGTCTTTCTTATTTCTAATTTTATAAATGAACTCCTAGTATTTAATTTCACAACTTATTTGAATGCAATTTTCACCATCATAACGGTGATTTTTCAAATATCTTTGACAGTAAAGTATACATCAAAAAAAGTTTCTCAATGTTTCTCAAAACTACACCACTGCAAAGCTGAGGCGGGCACTAGTACATATAAATAAAATACAATAAGCGTTTTGTTTCTATCAGTACGTCAGGTTGTGTAAGCCGCCCCCGTCTAGGGGTCTGACCACAGCCGTCCTGGGTTCAAGCCTTGACTACGTTACTCCTTAAATTGGATTTGCTTCGAATTAATTACATTTAAACGTTTAGCTACTTGATTCGATTAATCAATATCTACATAATTAGCAGAGGCTGCTTACGTCTCGCTAATTAGTAAAAATATTTTTTGGTTTTAAAATATTGATAAAAAAAGTGATAACCTAATAAATATTTTCAGTCATAATCTAACAATGTCATAAATAGTAAACAACAATTAACAACTGAAATATGCTCCTTTCCCATTTTATATATGATGACTTGAGCTCGAATAAAAACACCATTACTTTCTTCACACCCCATTGTTAAGGGGTGAATGGCATTACTCTTGCCGTCTTCTACCCCCATCTTCTACTTAACATAAATACACATATGTCGGTGATCATGATAGATTATGATTTATTGTAAACTGAAAACATTCTTAAGATATTATTGTACTTTTTAAATTAGATTTGAAAGACTGAGGGAAGGAAGCATAGGGGACAACGACAGTGTAATGATTTGTTTATAATCATTGACTAACACGAGCTTTCCACAAGTGTGTTTTTGTATGTTTTAACGAGCAACGAATTATGACGTATTTTCAAGGGTCGGTGACATTTCGGACCAAAAAAACTCGGACCGCTTCGCCAATGTATGGAAAAAAATAATATTAAAATTGAAAATCCATACATTGGCGAAGGTGTCCGAGTTTTTTTGGTCCGAAATGTCACCGACCCATTTTCAAAGCTCTTTAAATACAGTGGTCAGCTGCCAGTTTTCTTATTGACAATTTGAAGTTGAGTAATTTTAAACTACTTACAATACTTGAGTATTTTATCAATACCAGTTGTGGGCGTACTTGTACATATTTTCAAAAAAATAAGTATAAATAAAATAACTAATACGTAACAATCATTTCACTAGCACCAACTCAACCTATCATTCTTTATAAACTTTTCCAAAATATATACATTCCCCCACAATTTCCATTGTAACCTAGCGTACAGTATCCTATTAGAATTCCGCGCATGCGTACTTCCTATTTCCTGCGCACCTTTACAGGAATGTACTAACTGAGTAATATATTATTATGCAGGATATATCTACTTGAAGTTAACCGCTTTTTAAAAGGAGGTGGAAAAATATTTTTAGTTGATATTCATATTTTATCTAGTAGGTAATAATAGTTTTTTTTATCTTGTTCAAATAAGATATTGGCGAGGTTAAATTTAATTTAAAAATGTAGTTATTTAATCATTTCTTACAATAAGTAATTATTGCCTTCTCTAACACTCGTAACAATTAATAACAACCGGCAATACCAGCTAATTGAAATTAAACTTTATTTAGTTGATTTTAGTCTAAGGTAAATCGTGAATTTATCAATTCATGCGAAGCTGCCGGCAAAAAACTTGTTAATTAAAAAAGATGTCTAATCTAACAGTAAAAATAGTTTAAACTCATTTTAACGGGTTCTTACGCGTTTATTAATTTATTGTTGATTTTCCGACGTTTTGTCATTTTTACAAATGCCATGGTCACGGGAAGACTGTAATTACCTACTACTTAACTTCAAGTAATAATGATCGCGTAAATCTAAGAGGTCACAGTAAAAATAGTTTATTCAACAACCGCAAAAGCTTTCTTAAAAACCGTTTCCACAAAATTGAATTATCTTATCCCTCGTTTAATTCTACTTGGCGTTAAATTATCATATCCCGATACATACCTAATTATAAATTTAATTTATACGTTATAATCAACATCCCGCCAACTTTGTGCATATAAAATTAACTTAATTAACAACCGAGTTGGAACCGTCTGCAAGAAAATCATTTTTTAATCCTTTCAGAAGGTTTTGTAACATTACGTTAATTGCGAAGCTTATATCGTCTTGATGGTTTGGTACATTGTTGCCACGATTAATGTTGCCAAAATCGGTTAAGTTATTAAATGTGTTAAAGTGTTAGTTACTTTTATTTACTAACTTTTAATGATTAGTAACCCTTTGTTTATTAATTATAAGTTGTTATTATTTTTTGTTCCTTTAGAATATTTCTATATTTTCATTTATCTTATTATATTTAGCACTAGTGGCCGCCTGCGACTCCATTCGTGTGAAAGTCCGTTTCTCGTGGGATTGAGAAGTTTTCCCGCGGTAAAAGGTACCCTATGTGTTATTGTGATGTATAACCTATTATTATATATTACTGTAAAGTTTCATCTAAATCCGTCCAGTAGTTTTTACGCGAAAGAGTAACAAACATCCATACATTCTTACAAACTTCCACGTTTATAATATTAGTAGGATTACATTTAAAAGTGTTCGCGATTTAAAATACAAGTAGCGTCATCTGTTATGTGACCTAGTCACTAAACATAAAGTCCTTACAGAAGCGAACCTTTTACTTAAATTCGGGTTCAATTATTTCGTGGACACAGGTTTGATTTATTTATTTAATTGACAAGGGTACTGTCTGCTTACATTTTTAAAGTTTATTAAGTTTTAATCTTAATTAGGTAGGTAAAAATACAAATATTTTTATTTTCCATACGGTTCATTGCAATTTCTTCTAAACATATAAATGTGTTTGCTTTAGCATTATTTGTAATATTATAATAAGAAGCTAAAAAAATGTATTTCTTTTTAAAACTTATTGAACCTACGGATCTCTAAATAGGTACGAGTACCTGTTAAATGTACTGTAACCAAAATAATTATAAACTAAAAGGAAATAAGGTTAAATTATAGTAATATTTTCTAATAGAAAGTACACTATTTATCTAGTTTTAATCAACACAAGGGGAGATAGCATGAAAAACATGTACATTTTTAAGCAGGTCCATTTATTTTTTTAATTGACCGATAAATATGGACTTTTTTAATTTGCATTTAAAAAACTTCCTGCCGCGAAGTTTCGCGATAAAATTCTAAAGTTTTAGTTGTTTAAGTTATAAACATATGGTTTTAAGAGTTAAAATAAGTTGAAGTAGCTTTTAGCTGAATAACTTTTCTTTATGTAGAAATGAGAACTTTCAGCTGTAAAAACTTCTATTGTACGTGAAATTTCAAATTATATTTATTTATTATTATTATTTTGATTGCATTCTGAGGCATTTCAACTTAGACAGTCAATAGTCAAAAGACATATTATTTTTTTGTATTTATAATGATGCAATGATCACTACTCATTCAAACGAATGGTGATCGAATGAGTCACAGATCTCCCGCAATTACATGCATACCAGTACAATTAGGTACCTACAATCGACCAAGTTACCAAGCGCTTACTAGTATGCCAAAGTCCCTTGCACATTAATTGTCTTTGGCATGGAATGGCATGAAAATAGTAAATTAAGCCGAGCAAAAAATAATTGGTTAAAAAAGTAATAAAGCTAAGTTAACATTGCATTATGTCCTAGGCAAGCAAGTTTCACAGAATGCTAATTATAAACAAGAGGAAGAATAACAACACAATTTACATGAGACAGCAAAAAGTAGTAAATATTGCAAAATTATTCATTTTTTAATAATTATACTAATTTTAAAAACATGACTGACCTATAAAGAAATAGTTTCCGTATTATTTTATTTTCTTGTACTTAATAAAAGGCCATCAATATCCATGAACGAACGACATGCAAGTAATTTTCGCCTTATACCAATCGAGCTCAGACGTAGTCGACTGTACTCGCATGCACACGCTAACCATTTCCGACCTCGCCTGTACAAGTTTTTGCTCCGACAAAAAATATGTTATTTCCGATTCTAAGTTCCAGTGTCTTAAGTTATGGTTACTTACTTGTTATTTTTTGAAACCTCAACTAAGGTTCGTTTATAATAACTATTTTTGTTATTTTGGGGTTTTCAATAGATACCTATAAAATTAACCTTTTAAGTATTGTGAGTTCATGGTGTTTTTTTTATTTAACATAATTTAAAATATTGCTTCGCGAAGAAAATGCACGAAAAACCATTAAAATACCCAAAGAGCTTCCTAGTGCCTTTTAAATTTGGAGGAATTCCCTAAAGTAGTTACTTCAGGATCGCATCATCAGATCCTGACCTGATGACTATGATTTAAGTATACTCTTATCAACTCTATTTCTTTTTAACTTCCTTAATCCTATTATTTGTAAAGCATCATTGACTAAACAGATAATATACTAAAAAATATTCCACCCGATTGAGAACTTTTTTTTAAAGTTGGTTAAAAAGCCCTATGCAAAACTCTTGCGCATCTACAACCTACCTCACACTGCGAGCATTCACCCTGCAGTGCCTCAATCACGAATATTTTGCAAATCGCACCGTAAACGTATCGAGCTCTGGATGCCACAACGGAGGTTGACGATAGAAGCGATCACGATGCACCTTCGTACCGCTACAGTAAAGAAAATATATTCCTTTCGTATTGACCCGTTCATAAATGATCAAAAGTGAAAAAAACAACTATCAAATTTTCAAAAATACTCGTTTATTTTAGAATTAGTTCTTTTTACCTCCGCTAGGGGCGCTGTCTAAATTTCATACATTTTTGTACAATGACGCTTACTATTCGATAGTTATTCGTGATCAGGCTACACGTGCGCCGGCGCAGCCTACCACGGAGAGGGGAGAGGTGGAGGGGGGGGGTAGAGCATTCATACCTTGGACCGTGAATCGATGCAAATTGTTGCAGGCGGATTAATATATGAGCTTTTGTGAAGTTGTGTGATAAATTTTATAGATAGGTAGGTGTTGGTGCTTGGACGTTAATAATAAAATATTATTAAAGTACCAATGATTTGCTCATGGTTAAATGAATAAAAAATGTCTCCTACTAATTATATTAATTTTGGTTTCATTTCCACATAATGAATATAGTAATAGACGTTCTATTTTTTATTTAAAAGTCAAATTTTGATATATCGTAATAGAAATATTTTAACCAAGTTTAATAAATGAATATTATTATTGTAAGCTGTCAAATCTTCCGGTGATAAAAGCTTTTTCTAAAGTTTAATTGGTAGTAAATCAATTAATAAGTGAATTGTTAAATACGAGATCTATTCATTATTCTATAACTATTTAATAAAAATGAAAAAAAAAAAATTAAAGAAAGCTCTTTAATACTACAAAAAACAGCTATGACTTAGCCAAACAGAAATTATCAACCAAATGCCAATACCACCCTCCACGTGTCTCCCTTCTCTCTCTCGCTCGTTTGTTAGAGCGAGACAGCTGCATCTGTGGTCCGTTTGTACCTGGCTTGGGAATGTTGAAGACGGGAAGGCATGCGCCCTAACGGTACCGAATATGACCGATATACCGCCCGCACACACTTGGGTGAATGTTCGACTGGGCTCGCGAACTTGAGGCTGTATGAAAGTATGTTTCAGGATAGCTGTGGTTTTTTGGATTGTAACAATGAAAATGAGACAGAAAAGTTTGAACGGTAAGATGAGTATAAAGTGGGTTTTTAATTGAATAATGAAAATTAGTCTGTAAAAGCTTTAATCGGAATAAATGATTCATTATAGAATACGATTTGAAGCTGAGAAAGTTTCGGTTGGTAAAATAAGGTTGATTTAAAAGTTAATTAAAATAACTTTTTATCCGCACGTTTATGTCTTTTGTAAGGAACCTACCACACGAATCCTGGTATTTGCTACAAGCATGTATAGTTTATATAATGTTAATGTGTTCATAATAAAGTATTATTTAAGAAAAACAACTTTGTTCAATACTTAAAGTAGTAAACATACATTTACAGTTTTATGGTAAACTTGAAAAACTTCTTAGTCTTTCAACTAAATTTAAACATATCAAACACGTTAAAGTCTTTTATATGAAAATTTTGTCATCTTCTTACCCTCTTTTTTAATACGTTATGCCAGAAAAATCATTATCGTATATCTAGATTTCTTGAACGCCACAAACTATCCCACAAATGTTTATGCAAGAATGTAGCGCCGTGTTCTAGCACTTACCTACCTTAGTACCGCAGCCAACTATTTAGTATTATGCCTTTAAAATGCGACATGGCGACTTTAATTTGCATAATATGCGAATGTAGCAAATGGTAATTAAATGTATGTAGATATGTACATCTGTTTGCTATTCTACAAGGATGCAAAATTCCTATGTTAATGTAAGGATTGGATTTTTAGAACGGACTACAAGTGGTAGTAGGCGTATGCGTTTTTTCTAATGAATGCAAGCATTTTACTAGCTTTAAATAGAGTAGTTAAGTGGTTTTGAGTCAAGAATGTAGACTTCTCATTAAAAAAAATGTACTTACAAAAAACTATACAAAGCGAAATATTTGTGAGCAATTTTCTGTAACAATATTCTTCAAAATTGTTAACCTATTAGTCGGTGAATGAATAAAGAAAAAACATTACAACATTAATGTTTAACCCTTAAACCGCCGGTGGTCTCTGTGACCCTGACATAAACGTGGGTTCACACGACACTGCTGTAACTCGGATGGCAGTCTTGATCACCTCGAACTGTGTTGCCGATCCAAGTGACATGCGTAGTACGATTGCATACCAAACATCGTGAATGCTAATTCATAAGAAGAATTTTACATAATTAAGGTTGAGGTCATTCAACTATGCAGTCGCAGTTTTTTTGCAATTTGATTTTGAGTAGTAAAAAAAGCTTGGAATTTGTTTCATTAATTAGTGGACTTAACAAAAAGTTTTTAATACTATTCGTATTATATTTTGTATATTTTTTATTTTATTTTTTAAAACTTAATATCGTATTAAAAAAATATGTTAAGTAACTTGTTAAACATTAATGTTGCTATAATCAATGATAGTTTTAAAGTTTTACCGATGAAATAAACATTTGCAATTTTAATAGTATAAATAATCTGAGAATAAAACCAGAAGACACCGAAATAATTTACGTTACTATGTATTGTGTTACTCTAAGACGATATTTACGTTTCCTGTTCACCAATTAATAACTCTTAATTAGTTTCTAAACTTAATTCCGTCAGTTGATTTATTTTGTTTCTTATTTTCATCAACAAAATGAGTATCGCATATTAAGATGGTGTTTAATTTTGTTATTAGAAATCTTCGCTTCTTTCTGTCACCTGACGCGGCACGTTTTGCAAGTGACACTTGGTGTCATATGTCACGGTGATGCGCAGGGTGTTTGACACCCGCGTGTCGCCTTCAGGGTTAAATATTTGTTATCATTTGCAATTTGACACCGGGCCTGATGTTTTTTTTCTTCTGTAGAATATTTACTTTGAGGTTGTAAAGCTTAAAAGCCCGTGTGTTTTGCCTACAAGAAGTACCTAGGCCAATTAACTCTATAGTTTACAGAGTGATTAGAATTCCATAGGAATATTTCAGTTTAGTTTCTTCAGGATGCAAACCCAATATTACAAATATTCTTATATTCTACGATATCTATAAATTTTGAATTTGAATATCTACGAAATAATCAAACTAATGTAGCTTAATTAAACAATTAGTTTAGCATTTATAAAATCAAAATTTTAATTTGCTTCGCATTTTTGCAACGATAAGCAGATGGTTTGATACCACCTGTCTTTAGACTTAGTATTAAACATATTAATATCTTAATTAAAAGTAGGTGCAAATATAATTTACAAATAATGAGAATTAAAAATGTAGGAAATAATACTCAAGCTTTTTTTGATTTTAACAGTTTATCAAGTTATTTGAAAAACAATAAGTATACAAGTTAAACGTTGAATTTAAATAATATATGTTAGTGAATTTTCAATCTTCGTCCTACCCGCAATCGTAGGTAATTTTGCGTAAAATAGACCGGTCATATAAAGAGGTGTATTTTTATACTTATGCCTAGTTTTATTTTAAATTAACATTATGTGTATTACCAGGTATTAATAGATATAAAATGAACAAAATTAATGCGTAACTTTTTATTTTCGCTGGAAATAAAAAGTGATACCGTTTTAATTATAACGTTTTTTCAATTTGAAGTGATATAACTTAAACCCGTTTTTAAATTGCTCTAAGTATTTTTTTATCAATTGTCTTAAAATGTTAATTGTTATGTCTCGCAGGTGGATTAAAAACGGGGGGCTAACAGTAAGTGTAATTAAAAAAGTAGTAATAAAAGAATGCCGCGTATTTTGACATTTGTGCTGTCATTATGTGGTTAACACCTTGAACGTGGTTGTGGAAGGTGACATATACTACTTTTTTATTGAACGGGAAAGTAGAAATGTATTGGCATTATGCCGTTTATTAATAGGTATAATACTAATAGAGCTTATATTTATAATATTTTGGCTCCGAATTTTACAAGATTTTCTTTAACTTGCAAGGTCCCGTAGATAGCTAATAAAGGTAGATTACTATTAGCTTACCGCAATTTACATGATATAAAGGCTTGGTGCGAGATTCCCTGGTGATGATAAATAATTAATACTAAATGATTTAATCAAATATTAAATTAATTTCAAAGTAAAAGTAATAATGAATACATACCTACTTAAGAGATTTAACAGGCTTTCATATCATATACATTTTGTAATGTAGGGGAGCGAGGGGCTTGTTGTAACAGTTTTCAATAAAACTAAAATATCTTGAGATCTATTGATTAAATTTCTACAAAATAAAGATTGTTCGATACTGTAACTCTTTCTCTACTAAATTAAGTAAAAATAATACCATAAATTTTGTTCGTTATTTAACAATCAATTATTTTCTAGAAGAAGCGCGGTGTTACAACTTACCTCGTGCTTGGGGCAAGTTGTAACGACTACCGGGGCAAGTAGTAACAACTATAAAAACGACAATAATACCTCTAATCATTTATTTTTTGTTTATTTTTAACAAAGTTAACATCTTTCCAAAGTAAGTATTATGTAATTCTTATCAAAAATCAACTCAAATACACTTTTTTTGTAATTAACACTTTAAAATATTTTTTTTAGCTCTGCCCTCTCCGATTTTTTTATTTGTTGATTAAGCTTTGGCAATTCCCTTCCCCTTCACCTTTCCTTTCCCTTTTCCTTTAATTTTGTCACCTTTTTTCAGTATTTTCTTCATTTTTTCTTTTTAGGAGTGTCCGTCAATATTGTAGATTTTCTTTTGCGTCTGTTATTTGTATTAGTTTTTCTTGGTGGTGCCTTTGGTAAAGGTCTAACCTTCGATGGCCAGAGAGTTTCTTGTAGACCGGAGCAACTCCGAGTTGGTTCGTTTGCAGTTTCTATTTAGCTTATAATTTCCATGGTGCTTATATCTACTTCAGGGACAGAATCTAATAGTTCTGAATTTTCAAGATTTAAAGATATAATATTATCTGTGATATTTATGTCATCTGGCTCTTGTGTAGGATCTGGACGATCACTAACATAAGATGGCGCAAAGTCGGAGTCTTGATAAATATCAGCATTTAAAGCTTTAATATCACTCATAATATTAGCAGGGTTTAGGGCAAGCGGTAACGACTCTTTAACAATACCAGGGATGTCATATACTGTCATCGTTTTCCCCGAATTGTTGTGCATCCATGCTGTCTGTGCCCTACTATTTTCTTTGGCTTTTTAACCACTCCAATATTCACGTGTGAGCTATGGTTATAAAGTAGCAACAGAACTGGCTCTTCCTTGGTGGGTTTCGCGTGTTTGATAAAATGATCCATAAAAAATTAAAATCTTTTTCGGTCATCCAACTGGACTTTCTTTTATACACCCTCATTTTTGAACAAAGGAAAGAAGTAGGTATCTACATCATAACTTGGGGCATGTTGTAACATGTTACAACAAGCCCCGGGATTTTGTTACAACTAACCCCATGGTATGATTTTTAACATTTATCAAGATAACTATTTAATCAATTTAGCAATCATAAAAACTGTTACACGTTATCAGAGATAGATAAATTTGAATGGAAATGAGATGTAGAAAATTTGAAAATAGGCGATTTTAAAAACACAAACCGAAATTTTACGACAGTACAATTTTATATTACCTGATAGAAATGAAGGGCATGCACACATTTGCTCACTGCGCCAACCGACGGAACACTGGCTATGGCAATATTATGTGGTGCGGTTTATGGGTTAAATTGAGTGAAAGATATACGTTAATAGTGATTAAGATCCTGGTGAAAAAGGCCTGTTACTACTTACCCCTGTAACAACAAGCCCCTCGCTCCCCTACTTATAAGTTTATAGTAAAAGTTTTTAAGGAAAAGAATTATCCCTAAAATCTTATTCGTGAAAGTACTACTCTTTCCCTGAGACAAAATAACTTAAAATGTGTCTAACCTTTTGAAACATGCTCAATTTAAAAAGAAAACTAACCTAAAGTTTTATTTTGAACATAACATTTTGACTTATTCCCTCGTTTAGTTTGACTTAACTGTCACTTTATGACAGCTGTTAATCTACAAAATCGCAATATTTCGTACTTTGCTTCAATTTTAAACTGATATTTTCATCGCGCAAATGTCGACCTTAATGATAATGAATTGCAGGTTGTCGCTTGCATGGTATGTTACAGTTGCATTTTCTGTTTAATGGCCGCGGGGTCATCGACCCCGAGGGTGGGGCATGGTGGTAACTCTGCGCCCTTATTAACGGGTTAAGTGGGCCCGACTACCTACTTATCTACATCAAAATTATGAATACCTCCACACCAGTAAGGGTTAACGTTTCAAGTGAAAAAAGTTCACGTAAAGTTTAGAATAAGAGTTGCCAACACTTTGATAATTTTAACAGTACCTACACAAATTAGAATAGATTATGTTGGTATTAAAAACACCAATTAAAATTACGTGTAGCCTGACTTGGAGTTGTTTTGATTAAAAACAATATTTCCAACAAAATTTAGATTGATTTATAGTTTTATTTTTATACTAATAATCGCTAAAATGAAAATTAAATTAAAAAAAAATCGTAATTGAAATATCTGAAGAAGTTCAAATAAATAATTAAAAAAATTAGAGCACACACATTTAGGTATATGTAATCTTTATTAAAATAAATAAAAAGAATTTAGTTTTTAATATAAACTTATCTGAAAACACGTGAAAATATGTAGTTATAACAGGAAATTTTTCACTTTTATATAGCGCAATTTTATAGAAATTAAATAATGAGAACTTAACTTTACGAGATTCTACATAATTGATCTTAATTTTTCTTCGGTACCTACCCACTTTTCGATAGAAGCACCCTTAAGAAATTCTAGATGCGCCATTGCGACTCTCCCACACCTTTTCTTGTTTAGACATTTTATAATTACTATTAACACTATAATTTGTATAACTAATATAATTGTCAAAACACTAAGATAAGTTAATGAGCAGCTGTTCTTTATTAATAAATAAGTATTTGCGTTATTAAATTCAAGAAAGATAGCCTTACTATGAAACATTATAATAAATTTTATTTTGCAAATATTTCTAGGAAGTTGTAATGACTTCATCGTCAGCTTGGCTTTTTATTCTTCTTTATTTATAAATTCAAATAAGCAAATACCAGGTAAATTGAAGCTTTTAAATTACCTAGAGCTTTCATAGAAATTTAATATTAATTTTATACGAACATTCAGTTTTAATGGTTCAGCTGCTCAGCTATTTAAATTAGGAAATGAATAAAATGGTTTAATTAGGTTTATTTTTATTTATAATTATGGTTTACAGAAAATTGAACCCTTTAACGTTACAATGTGATGTAGAAGATAAAAATAGGTTATTTTGAAATTCGACCAATAACTAACAACTAAAAAAAACAAAGAAAAAGGAAAATTTACATTTAAATGTGGTAAGAATTACTTTAAGTCCTAATAAATACAATTATGATTGATAATAGTTTAAAAAGATGAAATTACCTGGCTAATTAATTGATGGCTACATCTTATTTCTCCGAGTGTGTCGTTAGAAGTAAATGAGCAAGGGAATACTAGTAAATATGCTCCAATATTATAAAACCAAACTAGGTTTTCTCTACTATTTTCTTCGTCAAACAGGAAAACAAACAAAATCATTGAATACCAACAAACTGTTTTTTTTATGCAAATCCAAGGATACTTAATAAGAAGTATTATGTTGAGTCTATGAAAGTTTTATCAATACAAAAGAGGAAACGGAACAACTACAAATAAAATAATAAGATAATAGAATTTATGTAATGTTTATTATTCTTACCTGTATAAATATATATAAAGATATGAGTGGTAAGATAAGTAAGTATTGAGAATTAAAGTAGGTATAATTACTTGGGATGGTTTAGTGTAAGCTTGCAAGTGTAGAAAATAATGTATTTTTATGTTAACCGTGAAATTAAAATTCTTTGTTATATTTTGTACGCCTGCATACAAAAGCCTATATAACGGGTGTGAAAAGACCATCGAAGCCTGAAACTACGTATTCTTGAGCCTAAATAGTATCTAAATAAATTCACTAACAGTGACACAACCAAGAAAGCTCAAGTTAAAAAAGTTATTAAGGATTGAAAAGTGATATTCGTCGCTTGAGGTCATCACTTCCACATCAGCTAATGGTTCAGGAGCGATGGTTTGCATAGCAAATAAAACTTAAACACTATGTTCTACTACTATACGTTTAAATCCCGTTTGCTAATAAAAAGAGGGTTTATGCCAAGCAAGTGTAATAACTTTGGCTCATATTATTATGATACTAGTGGCCGCCGGCGACTCCGTTCGCGTGGAAGCCGGTTTCCCGTGGGAATGAGAAGTTTTCCCGCGGTAAAAAGTACCCTATGTCCTTTCCCAAGTTCAGTTCCTTCTTCATACCAAATTTCATCAAAATCGGTTCAGTGGTTTAGGCGTGAAAGCGTAACAGACAGACAGACAGACAGTGTTACTTTCGCATTTATAATATTACTAGTGGCCGCCCGCGACTCCGTTCGCGTGGAAGTCGGTTTCCCGTGGGAATGAGAAATTTTCCCGCGGTAAAAAGTACCCTATGTCCTTTCCCAAGTTCAGTTCTTTCTTCATACCAAATTTCAACAAAATCGGTTCAGTGGTTTAGGCGTGAAAGCGTAACAGACAGACAGACAGACCGACAGACAGACAGAGTTACTTTCGCATTTATAATATTAGTAGGGATATTAGTAGGGAAGTAGGGATTATACATGGAAGATATTAGAAATTGGCGTAGAAACTATGTAATTATGTTTATCTTGAATATAATATAAAGGTTTTAATATACCTAGTATATTCCGCTGGCATTACCTACATATTTTATGATTAATAACCTCTCCACAAGATTGATAAATGGCGGCTTTCTACAAAGAAAACACGTTCAATATTTATTGTCTAAGTAAACCATATTTTCCTTAGTGAAAATGCTTCATCATATTTTTTCTTATTTCCTTGTGTAAAGTTTAGTTATTTGCGAATTGTTTACAGAGTCTAATAATATTTACAATATACCTATAGGTCCTTTCCTTAGTGAAATGTTAAGAAAACGTTAATTAATATAATTTAACAGCTTCCCACCCTGCGGTTTTCTCGCGGCTAAATGACGTCCCATGAGAATGAGATTTATTTTTGACAGTCACAAAAGCATTAGCATTTTATACAAGATTGACAGAGATTTAAGATATTTAAAAACTGATTTAAGCTAAAAAAATAGATTAGTTATAATGTAATTATAACATACAGAGATGGGTAGGTATAATATTAATTCTAATATTGTTTGAACCAATTTTTTTTTTGAAAATGCTATTTTAAGTTTTGCATATCTCAAGCTACAGTTTCCAGGAAAACAAAAGTATAAATATAGATCTTCGTAGATAAACAACAACTTGCGTAAAACAATTTAGCGCGAACCGGAAGTGACCCCGCACCCCCTCCCTCTCATTTTGCAGCGTTCGTTTCCGTTCTGAATATTTCATGAGCGTTTGCTTCAAAAACAAGTATCTGTACATTTAGTAGGAATAAATGCATTTTAATATTAGCTAAATATTTAACAAAATTCGTGTTTAATTACCCAAAACATTAAATAGGCATCGCAAAACCTATTGAAAAAATAATTACCCTGCTTTGACAGTCAAATTTAAATTGCAAAATCTTAGTAATAGAAAATTAATTCTTAACTTGGCAAGCCTATAAAAACTTATTTACTTATGATTCACAGATATTATGCCTCTGTCCTACGAGGCGCTTTTTGTGCGTTTGTTTAGCGTCAACGAGGCGTTCACGACGTCATTTTCGCCGCTAGATGCCATCTACGTTTTACAATCTCGTTAAGAACGTTGTACAATGTCGTCTTACTCACCTAAACGTTTAAAGCTAGTAGTAGGATTTAGGGAATTAAATAACTAGAATGTTAGTATAACTTGTGTGCACTTCGAAAGCTGAGCCACAATTTTATAAATAGTACAAACTTTTATTCACCTCACCACTCATTGTTTAATTAAATAAATATAAACGCAGTGGGAAAACAAAACAACACACAAAAAAAAATTGGACTTGACACGTTGCCTTTGGGTTGAAACTGACGAATCACCCTGTATACCAAATCATACAGTTTATTTTACAAGTATAATAATTTATTTGTTTTCATCAGGGTGTGCTACCAAGCAATAAAAAATTATCAGTTTTATATTTTTATAAAACCACCGTGTTTATTTAAATTTTTATGAATACGTTCGTTAGAACTTATCTCACGCATCTTAATAAATAGATAGTTAAATAAACTCTTTTAACGATTTAGTAATTGTTGAGCTAGAATTATTTAAATTGGCAAGAAACATAAATAATAAATAAAGTTATAATTGTAAAACTTTACAATACAATTATGTATGAGAATGAAAATAGCTGTGCGCGACTCGACTCGTAATCACTTACTGTTTTTTTATCTTAAGTACAATTTCTGTATACAGGGTGTAAAAAGACTGCTTCCGAAACGTTTGTTTTTTCTAATTGGGCCAAATTCCGTACAAACAATCGAATTTCCGAAATATTTCAAATTGAATATTGTTTTTGTTTTATTTGCAATGTAAACCACCGCTCCTTAACCAGTAGTTGATGTGTGAGCGATGACCTCAAGCGGCGAATATAACTTTTCAATCCTTAATACTTTTTGAGTTTTCTAGGTAACTATACTGTTAGTGAATTTAGTTGCTATTTAGGCCCAAGAATACGTGGTTGCTGGCTTCGGAAGTGGTCTTTTTACACCCGTTATTTCTGAAAATTACACTGGTAAGCTGTATAGCTTATTTGTTACTTAATTAAAAGGAAAACGTTCCTTTAATTCGTATTTCCTTTAGAAGAAGAATGAAGAGGATTTGCGTTCGTACTTTTATTAAGTTGTAAGATATTTCTACACGTGTTACAAAAAACATAACCTAAATAAGGCATTTATTGAAATTAAAAAATAATAATAATGTTCTTAGGGATTATGCTTTAGATTGTCAGATTATTATTCTGTTACAAAACAAATACGTAACGATAAATAAATGGAACCATTACTTTTTTATTTATGTAGGGAAAAGAAACACTAAGCTAATATCCCACATTTTACGTTAGAGTTCTGTCTCTACATTGTTTTTAATATTTTATACCATCCTTTTATAACCTACAGTTTACTTCCTCTTTAATTTTTCATTGCCTTCTGTATTTGCAATAATATTACCCGTATTTCATAAAATGTTACTTTGTAAAATACCGTTACCTTTCTATTTAAAGAGGTGTCAGATTTAAATAACAGGTAAACATGTTTTCAAAAACACGTTGTCATTCGGTAACATAACACCCTGTTACAAATATAAATACTCTAAAAACATATTTGGTAACGGAAATATAAATCGGTGTTATATGAGATGAAAAGCTAGGGGGCTTGGTGGGGCAGAGGCGAAGAGGGGGGAAGTGTCAATGGGATGATTAGTCAATAATTGTTACGTAGGGTAAATGTTACGAAGGAAATGAAATTACTTTATTGTATGTAGGATTAAAAACTTATACATTGTCAAAAGCATAAAATAAAAAATAAAAAAAAAATCACGGGACACCCCTACATACATCAGCAATGGCCGTAGTAGACCAAGCTGGAGAGAAAAAGCTGGCGGAAAAACTCTCGGCACTCTTTTCGAAATTTAAGTTCGCTTTTGATATCCGTAGAAAGTGGTTGTGTGTCGTTTGTGTGAGCTTGTGCTTGAAATTGCCCTGAGTGCTGAAAATCGGACCCTCTCGTTTCCTCTTGGAGGTTTTGCCATTGACTGCGGCGGCCATATTGTAAGGTGACGGACCTCTCTTTCGGGAAGCTAGCTGACTTTGCCCTGAAGTTGTTTCGGTTCCGTTCTTATAATATCTACCCCTAAAAAGAGTGCTTCGTGTTGGGTTTGAACCAGCGACATCGGACTTGTGGCGCCGTAGCGGTGCGCACTCGGCTAAGGAAACAGTTGTTGCGTTGGCGAAACTGCGGGTTAGTACCACCGAGATACAAGGGATTTTTGGGTGTTGCTACTGATATTTAATAGGCGTTGACAAATATAAATAATACAATTGCCAATAGATTGTGAAGAAGTAATTATGTCGTCACTGAATTGTGCTGGATGTAACAAAAGCCTTAAAAATATTAAAGAAGTCATGAAGTGCACCTTATGTAGCCTTCGATACGATTTGGATTGTGTTAATATTACACCGAAACAATTTATTACTTTGAAAAAAGACAGCAAATCTAACTGGAAGTGCCCAAGCTGCCTGAGCTCGGAACCAAAGACCGATAATACTAACACCCCAATAAAACCGGCATTCCAGGACTGTCCGGAAATACCTATTATTAGTACTAGAAATACTAAAAGACTTAGGCGTAGGTCATCGGATGATATACCCGAATGCAACTCACCCTTGTCAGCTAACTCCATTAGAACTATTATAAGGGAAGAACTTAGTTCAACGTTAAAAACAACTATTGAAGAGTTGGTCAGTAGACAACTGAAATTAATTAACGATAAGATTTCATGTTTTGAGGAAACTGTTAACTTTATAAACAAATGTTACGAAGATATGAAATCTAGCCTTGACCAGAAAGATGCATTAATTAAGAGCATTCAAAAAGATAACTCATACCTGATGGCAGCTGTCAAAGATTTAACTGGCAGATTGGGACAAGTTGAACAGTCTTTGAGAGATAATAATGTAGAAATTAACGGAGTTCCTGAAATGCAAGCTGAAAACTTACCAGTAATGTTAAAGCAGCTCGCTAGGACGGTGAAGTGCGACTTGACAGAGGATAGCATAATAAATACTTCAAGAATTAGTAAATTAAACAAGGATATAGCCCGCCCGAGAACTATTCTCGTGAAATTGAAGAATGGTACTCTTCGTGACAAACTTATCTCCGCGGTCATTAAATTTAACAAGGAACACACCCCTAAGCTAAACACTCAACACTTGGGGTATGGTGGTCAGGCTCTACCAGTTTATGTATCGGAACATTTAAGTCCAGCAAACAAGTTTCTACATTCTGCTGCTAGAAGAAAGGCAAAAGAGGCAAATTATAAATTTGTATGGGTTAAAAATGGACGAATCTACGTAAGAAAAAACGAAGAATCTTCTGCTCTATACATACGGAACTTTGAGAGTATTGATTTAATTAAAAACCTTGAGTAAAGTTCTCTATGAGTAGACATGTCATTAAATTGCGGAACGATAAATGTCACAATGTCTGCGACCTTGGATTTAATCTCAGAGATTGACAATACTAACCTAAATAAGTGTATTACAGTCCGTATACAAGAACCGGAACAATATAATTTTACAAATAAAAATCTCAATGTTCTTGTTCAAAACATTAGAAGTATTAATCACAATTTTGACGATCTCTGTATAAACTTACCAAGATATAACGTAGAGTTCGACATCATTGTCCTAACAGAATGCTGGTTATCAAAAGTATGTAGTATTCCAAACATAAATAACTATAACAATTTATCATCTAGTGTTTTGTATAATCAAAATGATGGAGTGGTTGTGTATACTAATAAAAGCTTGGTGTATCATATGTTTGAACCATCATATTTTGAAGAATGTAATTGTATTGTTATAACACATAAAAAAGAATTAGCTATAATTTGTCTTTATAGACCTCCATCGTTTAGAAATATTGATAAGTTTTTGTCATCTGTTGATCGTATCCTTACTAATCATAAATGTTTTTCACAAGTTTTTATTGTTGGCGATATGAATATAGATATATCTGAAAATTGTAAAAATGAATCCTCGTATAAGTACTTAGATCTGCTAGCAACGCACGGCATGTTACCGGCTTATAACCAATCCACAAGAGATGATTCCTGCTTGGATCATACTTTTGTTAGAATTAACAGCATTGTTCACTCTATAATATGCGACTCAGCTATAACTGATCACAATAGTATTATTTTGTCAATTCCTAAAAGGAAAGTAAAAGTTTGCCTAGAACCCTTGAAAACTCGCAGAATTAATTATAAAGAAATAACTAATGAGCTTAGTAACATTAACTGGACTAAAGAACTAACTAATAAAAATGCAAATTTGGCCACAGAATTTTTCGTCGATAAGTTAAATAAAGTACTTTTACATCATTCTACAATAATTACTACTAAAAACAAAAGAAATAATATAAAGCCTTGGGTCACCCCAGGGTTAATTCGGTGTATCAAAAAACGTGATAAACTTCACTTGGAGTCACGAAAAGATCCAGCCAATGTTATTTTAAAAGTGACTTACCAAAAATATCGGAATAAGTGCAATACAATTTTAAGAAACCTAAAACACTCTTATTATAAGAATCAAATTTTAAAACATAAATCAAATTTAAAGAAGCAATGGGAAATGGTTAAAGAAGTTTGTAATCTTAACAATAAATCACACGATTCAACAAAACTCCTCTCTCTAAAATCGGACACCACGGACTCACTTAATTATATTAACAAATATTTCTCTGGTGTTGGTAGTAGCTTAGCAAATACTATCCTTGATAGGTTAAAAACTAACGAACAAACTTTAAGTGACAGCTTTTCAAATAATGACAGTGTGAATTCCTTCGTAATGTTACCAACGGATGAAAATGAAATAAAAACAATAATTAAATTACTTCGTAACACATCAAGTACAGGTCTAGATAATCTGTCTGGTGATTTCTTTAAGTCTACTTTGCAAGAACTAGCGTTCCCAATATCAATTATTTGTAATATGTGTTTTGAACAAGGTATTTTCCCTAATGTCCTTAAAATATCTAAAGTTATTCCCGTTTTCAAAAATGGCGATAGAAATAATATGACAAATTATAGGCCAATTTCAATATTACCAGTTTTGTCTAAAATACTCGAAAAAACAATTAACTCACGCTTAAAATCTTATTTGGAAAGTAAAAATTTAATATCATCAAATCAGTTTGGTTTTCGGAATAAATTATCAACTAAAAACGCCATTCAGTCGTTGCTTACTCTAATCACTAAAAGTTTAGATAATAATGAAAAATGTTTAGCTATATTTTTGGACCTTTCGAAGGCTTTCGATACAGTTTCGATACCTATACTTATTCAAAAACTACAATGTTTAGGAATTCGTGGGAAGCAATTGGATCTATTTAGTGACTATCTTAATAACAGAACACAAATTGTACAGATAGGAAATCATCAAAGTTCTCAAGCTGAAAAAATCTCGTTTGGGGTTCCGCAAGGTAGTGTGCTCGGACCAACATTATTTGTGGCATATATAAATGATATGTGCAAATTAATACTTAAAAATGGACACATCATAACATATGCGGATGATACGGTGCTATTCTTTAAAGGTCATACTTGGAAGGAAGTTAATAAAAATGCTAACCAAGGTCTAAGTGTAGTCTCAAAATGGCTTGACAATCATATTTTAACTCTTAACCTTGCAAAAAGTAAATACGTCAGTTTCAGTTTAAGAACGGACGGTCAACCAGCGCCAAATGTTATTAACATAAAAGCACACACCTGCGATAGAAATCAATTTGAAACGGCTTCTACGTGTCTGTGTCCTGGGGTATCTAACACTAATAGTATTCGATATTTGGGCGTAATCATAGATCAAAATTTAAATTTTACGGAGCACGTATTTTTAGTTTCGAAAAAAATCCGTAAACTTATATTTATTTTTAAAACACTTCGCCACATCTGTGATGAAAAACAGTTAATATCTATATACCGCGCTCTTTGTGAATCCATTTTGGTCTATTGCATAACTTGCTGGGGAGGCATTGCAAAGACGTCAATGATTGTGCTTGAAAGGGCCCAACGTATGGTGCTCAAAGTAATGTTGTTTAAGCCTTTCATGTACCCTACAGACAGTTTATTCTGTGAAATCCCAGTGCTGACAGTGAGACAGAACTATATTTTACTTTTAACTCTGGAACAACCAAATGTGACTATGCCACTTACCGGACCTAAGAGACGTAGAGATCAAATTTTTAAAATTCCTTCATGTAGAACAAAATTTGCACAACGATTTTATAATTTTCTAGGCCCATTTTTATTTAATAAAATCCTTTTTCATATTCCAACACTTGTACAGAATAACACTAACTTTGATAAAAAAGCGTTAATCACGAAATACCTCAAATCTTTGAATTATGAAAAAACTGAAAACCTACTTATAACACTAGCTTAATTTGATATATGTAACAAGTTTAGATTAGCTAGATATAAAATTATTTTTATATAAATTTAACTAAGTATAAAATATAACTTTAATAATATAACACAAAATATCAGAGCGAATCACTGCCTTCTGAGATACAGTTTCACACTAGTTCTGAAGGCAGGGATCTATTTTATTTGCATCATAGGCTCAATTGGGCATTTAATATTTAAATAGTCTAGATTAAGATAAGATTTTATTTATATACCGATTAAGTTAAAATTCTTTTTGTATTAGGCCTTTTTGAAATAAAAGTATTTGTATTTGTATTTGTATTGTATTTGTATACATTCATAGGTGAGGAAATAACATAGTAACTCTGTTGATCTCTTAGAAATGGACTTGGTCGTAGAGATAAAGGAACGTTGGTTACTAGATTGTTAGGTTGCAGTCAATTTGTCTCAAACTAATTGTTTTTCTATGTTTGATGCGGCTTCAGGAGTTTTTCTAAAGGAACCTCGTCAACGAAAAGGCGTAAAGTCATAAAGGGCGGTTCTCAAAACTTTAATATTAAAAGAATGGAAAGCCAAAGTCTTCAGTGTGCCTAATAAGCCTTAATATTTTTATGATTTCTTATTGTTGAATGAGCGTTATTTCCGCTAAAGATTTTCTGCGCATTTAAACACAACTCTACTTTTTGCTGATTAAGTTATAAATGGAAACCGAGAAATTGAATAATTACATGGGTAATGAGTCGAAAATTGTACATCAAGCAACTAATAAGTAAATAACATAAAGATTGTTCTTACTTCTTCTTGTTTTTGGGTAAATATCAGAAAATAACAAATTTATATTGATTAGTTTTTACAATTTCATACGACTGTTTGACTTGTCTTTGATTTTTCAAAATAAAAAACCGGAAACAGTATATCCTTAGAACCTAGACGTAGACTGCTCTGGATGTTGTTCTTTAAGAATATTAAATACTTGAAATTAAACTTAAAAAGATTCACCACCGCTTCCGTTTCCTGCACGTTTTATGTACGTGCTCTGGTTTTCTAGTTTAGATCATATTTTTCTAATGATATTTGCTGAATGAAATTTACTGTAACAAACAATTTATTTATTATGTAAACGATAAGTTTAGAATACAAGATACATTTCTCGTAAAACACAATATAAAACAATGGAGTATCATAACAGTAGGTAACCTTGCACAACCCCACTGAGATATAACAACTTTTCCAAAACTAATTTTAATATACTACAACATTGTTGCATGACTCAAGAAAAAACTGTTCCATTTAGAACCTTAATTCCTAAGCAACAAGGAAATGCTGTCAATGCTGAATGCAATAATACAGATGACGCAATTTCAAAGTGCATTGATCTTCAATGGTTGAAGGTTTTGTTTTTAATTAGTTTTTTTTTAACTAAAGTTGAATGGAGTTCAAACTTTTTGGTTTACAAAGTGGAGCTGACTCATATCACTCATAATAATGGCAAGGACTTTTTGAGTTGAATTTTTTGAGGTTTTAAATAACGAAAGAAAACTAAATAGTTACTTAAGGGAAGGGTAAGGGAAGGGCGCCAAAAGGAGTCCCCTTATTTTATGTGATTTTAAGTATTCAATACCTAATTTGTGTAGTTTTTTTATGTGGCATCGTATCGTCGTGTATATTAATTTTATATTTATTCCTATATGGCTTATTAGGCAAACCATTCAGGTTATATAACGTTTACGGTGATCGTATTTTGTTCCTAACACTTGCCTTGCATCTTTAGTTAAAACCACTGCTAGTTCCAACTGGCGATAAAACTACTCAATGATCAATAAAAAGGGACAAATAGTCGAAGTGGCTATGTAACTACTTACTGATTACTGTTAAAATACCTATACATTGTTGTTTGTGTATACTATTGCTTTAACAATCCAACAGCTTCCTCGAACGGGCCAATTAAATGCATAGTTGAGGCACACACACATGCAAACTGCATTCCTTTGCAAGTGACCACTCGCTATGTAGGTCACTCTTGCATCCCACTCTAACACATATAACAGTGTGCTTTGACTCTTTCTATCCTATAGACCAGGAATTTATTGAACAGCATGGCAAGTCCCCTTGCATTGCTATCATGAGGTTATGAATTTGCAAATTGCTGTTTGTATTTATACCTATGGAATACTGACAAATTCAAATTGAGCTGACGTAATTCAAAGTAATCGTTGTTAATAGAGTTATAACAAGAAAAACGCACTTAACGACTTCAATTTATTAACTAGAACAATTTCAACAGGTATAAAATAAGGTTCCAGTGCAAATACTTCGCGTTGGTACTCTATTGATATAATTAAATCAGTAAAATTCCTAGAACACCGTAAGTCAATTACGTTCGTCTATTTAGTTCGTAACTCAATTTATCAAGGTGTACATCTAAGCCTACATTCACTACCAAGTTATCTGATATTCTTGATTCGGTATTAACATCAAAGCTTGCCGTATCTACTTAAGTCAATGTGATCCTACTTTCTTTGTAATCAAAAAACCTTTAACACCCTTGACAGCAAAATTTACAAACAAAGCCTTATGAACTCAAGTGAGATTTTCGTTTGTTTCGCCTGTTTACTGTAGTCTCTTACAAAAATCATTTGAATGAAAACCTCTAGTACCTTAAGTTAAATATAGAGCATTTAAATCTGAGACGAATGAAATGATCGTCGTGGTTGACTTGCTGACCCCGAGGTAGATTATCCATTTCGAATCACAGACAAGGAACTTCGAAGCCTACGGAAGATTTGGTCGTTATTTGTGTAATACCAAGAATCTACAGAATTCGCGGAAAGTATAAATATAGAACTGTTGTTAGATTATACAATGCTTTATTGATAAAGAATAAAAAAATATTATAGAAGCTCTTGATGTTTAGATCAAACAAGATAGTTCCAATCAACTTTCCTATTTAAAACTCTATAAAGCGTTCCGAAGATAATAAAAATGTTCTTCTTTTTTTAAAATATAAATGCTGGATCATAGAACGGACTCTTCCTACTTCCTAATTCCTAATTTTCCCTCCATTCCTGGCATTTCATCGTCTCTTTTCTCGACATCAACCAGGTAACGTTACACTTATCTTCAGTGTTTTTGTTCATAATCCTTTAGGATTTACATAACACTGCTTCTCAGCGTGGCTCTGTTGTTAAAACCAGCGGGGGAACAAAAAATGCGTCAGTACCTATAGCGGATGAATAAGGTAAGTCGTAACAAGACAGGCAAAACAGGTAACATTGGCTCTTTATTATAATGCCGTGGAGAAGTAACACCTACAACAAACCCTTTGTAAGTACTTTAATTAGTATAGCTGAATTGACTGTATTTTTGATGTAGCGTTGATTAATCAAAATTAATAGAAGCTTGTTACAACATGTTATATTGCAATGCAGCTATCAGAAATATTAAAATGATCCATATGATATCCTATAGGCTATTATAAATTATTTTTATCTCCGAAGGGATTAGATAAAGTAGGTGGAACTAATTCGTTTTTTTTAGGTACTACAAACAACTTATTGCGTCGACAAAAAGATATGTATCCTAAAAACCTTATTTCTTTAAGAGCACTTTTTATTAAGCTTTTATTTGCTTCGTTGAATGTAATGTAATAAGACGATATACAAACTGCAAGGTAGTCTGTAGATGGTCACTAACGTCTAAATACTTCTATTTTGATTTTTGATTTTTTGAGAGTTAATACACCGAACGTTATCGACTCCAAAGTCTACGTCTCGAGAGTTTTTTTGACTTTGATTCGGCTTCTGATTGCAACACTCCTGTACAGATGTCCCCGTGACCTGGTGGCATGGGCCGCGCGCCGTGCTGCCGTGCGTGGTGCCGGCGCCGGGCCGCGGCGTCCTCGCGCCGGAGCCGGCGCTGCCGCTGCGGTACGACGACCCGCCGAGCACCCACCAGAGCATCTGGAGGAAGGGAGGTGTAATCATTACTGGGAAACGGTAAGATCAGCACTTTGAAATACAAAGGTTTTTTAAGTAGGAAATGAAAACTTGCACACGCAAATCAATTAAAGCTGTAGCAATGTTAACGTGTTAGTATGTCCTAAATGTGAAAATAGCAATGAACCTTGTGAAATTCCTTTAGTACGTTTCAGTAAACACATAAATTTACGTATTTCAATTCCCTTTCAACGAAAACAAGACCATTTTTTCTAAGTTCAATATAAAGAAAACACAAAACACCAAAGTTACTTCAAAAGTAATATACATCGAAGTCGCTTACTGCCGAACTGCCTCCAGGGACTTTTAGCTTGAGTAAACATTAAAAATGAAAAAGGAGTGCCGCAAGGTAGTAACTTAGGCCCCACATTATTGATTACTCTCGGCGTAGCTTCATACGTCAGTGTTATTATAACAATTGAACTGGAATTGTTAGCTTGGAAATTTATGTTTAAACAGCACTAAGAAACTTGTGTTTGAAGGTTCGACAATGGAAGGTTAGTTACTTAGAAATAACTGAGAAACTTCAGTAACAGACACTCAGAATTTCTGAAAGATCCAATTAAAAATATTATAATTGATTGTTTAAACGGTTAGGTGTTTATGGTAAAATTATATACGTAGTTTAAGTTCTGTAAAGTTAATAACATGACTAAGCTATGTTTTATGTTTCCGTTTAGAATATTAGCGAACGGGTCATTAGAGGTGACTCGAACAAACGAAGGCGTATATCAATGTGAAACAGTCAGGTCAGGTGGGAAAGTGCTGGGGCTGCCCATCAACATCAAATTTGCATGTAAGTTCCTTTAATATTTCTAACTTATTTCCGTAACAAAAAGTTAAAAAATAGCTGAGTAAATGTAGATAAAAAAAGTATGTCTATCTAGTGTTTGCATGCAAATATTTGTTTGAATGAGTTTTTTATCTCCTGCCTTCGTATAAAATATTGACTCAGCGAGCTAGGCTATGCTTTGTGTTTAACTACCTAACATTATATCAAAATATCAAATGTTCAGAATACCATACAGTATTTCAATTCTATCTAAAACGACTCACTGTATTAGTAACATTAAGCCTAGGTTCTATATCTAGGTGGTTCAAACATATCTACACAATACACTACGTAGTTAGTTAGAACAAACCTCTTTCGACCGTTCTTAGACCTTTGACACCATACGACAACTCGCTAACACTCCGTTATAATTGTACCTACATATTTTACCATCTACAACCAAAAACATTAACCTCATTTATTGCCTATCTTATTTTTTGATCCAAAACATATTAAGTACACTGTCAAAGGTTAACTACTTTCTCCGCAAAGTCATTTTAAATGACATTTACAGCGCTACATTTCATATTGTTTTTTACTTGTTCCTGACAACCTTTTAACATAATAAAGTAATTAAAGTTACACTTCTTTTAAATTTTCTTCTTCTTTGGATTTGTGTATCTATGCACAAAAATCTATGAATACATAAGCCTCACCATAATTAAAATAAATATTTGACTAAGTACCTCAAGATAGTAAGGTACCTTTAGGTCAAAAGTTATATTTCACAAATAAATTTACGTTCGGCATTTTGCTAATTGTAAAAATAAAACTACAATCATAGCGTACCTAAGGATTAATTTATATTTTCTGTCTCATTTGGTAATACAAGCATTTATTTTTTGCAACTGTGATGCTAACCTTTAATAACTTACGTTACGTTTTGGCTGGTCATGTGTTCTTAATTAGTTGCATTCACCTCGATCTCATCAATCTCGATGGAAATAATAAAAAGGTGTTTGTGTTACCCTAAAGTATTCTTTTTAACACTTGCGGGTGTATTCATATCTTTAACAATATTTTCAGCAATCAGTATATTATTAGCCAAAATAGACTTTTTGAATTGACTCTAATAAGAAATACTAAGTGTAGGTGTCTTTGATGAATATTAATACAACTCTGAGTGAGATTGCTTGGTGTAATTTATGTAAGTGGAAAATATTTTTGTCTAAATTAGATCTCTTTGGTGTTTTCATTTAGGGTTCAGTGTTATAAAATTGAGAAATCCCACAATTTAGGGCCCTGTTATGTTTTCAAGCTTGAATTAAACCCCCTGCAAATGTAATGTGAGATTAGAAATTGTAAGTTTTTTTTAAAAAAAGGTAATTTAATATAACTTCTTAGATTTACGCGATTATTATAACTTGAAATAAAACTCATTTTAACGGGTTTTACGCGTTTATTTTATTATTTTTGATTTTCCGACGTTTCGGCATTTTTGCAAATGCCGTGGTCACGGGTAGACTGAGATGTTTGACGTCTTCATAGAGTAAAGTAAAAAACGATTTTTCGAATTCACCGCCATCTATTTCGTAATTTTTTCACGCAGTAGACGCTGACAGTGTCTATATTTTTCTGCTTATTTGTCTGCTGGTTGTTCTTTTTTATTTGGCTAAGTATTGGATCCCACGTTGGTGACAGCTTCCAACCATCTTCTCTATTGAAGTTAGGGTGTTTTTTAATTTCAATAGTTTCTCTTACCAGCCTAGGAATAAATTGTTTCTCTTTTGCTAGGATTTTAACGGTATCAAATCTTAGATAGTGGTTGGGCTTATCCATGGAATGCTCACAGACTGCAGATTTTGTATAGCGACGGTTTTTTACATCGGCGATATGTTCTTTTATGCGAGTAGACACGTTCCGTTTCGTTTGACCGATATATGAGAGCCCACAGTCACAGTCAATCTTGTATACGCCTGGGTCTTGTAAAGGGATGCTGCTTTTTACTGGACGAAGATGGTGGCTAATCTTGCTGTGTGGCTTGTATATGGCTACCCGTGACCACGGCATTTGCAAAAATGCCGAAACGTCGGAAAATCAAAAATAATAAAATAAACGCGTAAAACCCATTAAAATGAGTTTAATTTCAAGGTAATTTAATAAAAATGGACTGTATTAAACGTAAATTCAAAAATTTGTTTTGCCGCTCTGTAAAATGAAACTTGATATTCTTAAATTTTCAGATTTCATCTCATGGAAGTTAATTTAATACATTCCCTTTGTGAAGCTTCTTCTATTTGAAAAGTATACTTCTTGCTTTAAAAGTATATTATGCTGTCTTTTTCGTTTTTGATAAACCGACAGATTTAGGTACCTATTAAATTCCTTTTCGTTTTGATTAATATCCGTATTTTTATAGACTTCAAGTAGTATACGTTTTAATTGGAATAAGCTTATAAAATGAAGCTTAAACAGAATACATAATATCTGTACTGTTTATATTTTTACCTAGAAAATGTACAAAACTAATACTAACAACATTCTATCTAGACAGAGTAAATCATCTTGATAGTCAAAGGTTTACCGAATCTCTTTATGACCACCCTCTAACTCCATAGTAACTCTTAATACATTTACAATAACATCTTGAAGGGTTAGAACAAACACAGTCCTGAGGTGCCCTTAGGGGCAAAAACTTGTATTAAATCCCTTCTTGGACTAAAGGAACTAGCGGTTGTGAGAAAGTCATTTACAAGTTTCAGGTTTGTTTAGAAACTAATACCTTCTGGTAATGGCCTGAGTTTGGCGTGTTTTATTTCCCAGAAATTTACATGCTTATTGTACGTTTTGTACCTATATTTTGTGTCCACAGTGAGTGTAGGTTTATAAGCATTGTTTATTCACAGGTTTACAATGTTTTATGTAAATTTTAGCAGTTAAGGTCACATTCTAGAGTTTTACGTTTCTCGAGTGGGATATAAATTCCGAAGATCGATATACTTCGAAGGGAAACATTCTTGTTTATTTTTACTTCAGAGGTTAAGATGCTTTTAAATCTATTAAAAGTAGTCTTATGATGTTAAATTAAGTTAAAAGTATGGTTTTTATAATGCTAATTAAAAAACTGAAAGAAAATTTGTTTTTACAATTGAAAAATCTTTCTAAAAGCGCGGAAGGCAATTAATTTTAAGTACAAAATGAAATGAGCCATTCATAAAATTATTAATTTCAAACAAGAACTCACAAAACTCTCCTGGAATCTTTCTTAGTAGCCCAAAGGCATTAACAATAAAGTTTGGGAAATTTAACGAATCATAATGAAACTGTTTAGTGAAAGGGCATAAATTAATCTGGGAAAATCTTCATAATCCTTTGATGAATCTCTTAGACGTTTCAATTATAGGTAGCAGCAATTCATTAAAGTTAATGCGATGTTAGATTGTAAGACGCACGCATTGAAACTTAACGATGATGGATTAGCCTTTTGTCAGGCAAAAATTAAAGGAATGAAGCAAATTAGAGAAGCTTTTTGTTATATTTTGCTCAAAAGACGTTAAAGTTAGCCAGATAAGTAACGGAAAGATGAAATTGAGGAAATAAAAGATAAGATAGGAATAAAAATAATTGGGAACAATTAAAAAGTAACAGAACTTTTTCTAGATAAATTTTGGAATTTAAGAACACGTATCTTATGATAATAAAATTGTCATACATTATATTCCTGCTAATACTATAGATAAAAATCATATTATTATTAATTACGCAACGCTGGAACGCCTTGCATAAAATGCCTTACTAAAATTCATTTATTTCTTAATAAATTCCTACTGGCTATTGCTTTGGAAGCTGCAGGCGATAACAAGTCAGAAATTTCTTTTTATTTTGACCTCACTTTATCCATTCTAAGTTTAAGGGAGTAAACCATTAAACTGCTTAATCAATTCTTTAAAATTTAAGCAATATTTGTAGGAGCTTTGCAAGGCTCCATGTATCGATTCGAGCCTGGTAATGTCCGTCAGAGGTTTTTATCGAGCATCCGGCGAGGCATTGATTGATTGTACGAGGGCTTACCGCTGATTTGTGGGAGGGAAGGCTCCAGATTTATGTCTTCTAGATGTATAGGCTGTTGTAGGTTATAATAATTTATCTCCTGAATCCACATCGAATTAGAGACACATTCTAGGAAGCACGTAGTAAACTAGGATTTGTATCAAATCTTTAGACTTCTAGACAGTCCTTTGAATGGAAGCTTCCAAACATATGTATATATTTCGCTTTAATTTCGGCTTATAGAACCTTTTGTAGGAGCCTACGCAGGTCTCGGGGTATATTTTCCTTTTGCGGCTTAGATTTTTTAATGTTATATTTTAATTAAAATTGGTTCATACCTAAACTTGCAATAATAACCATCTTCCAATGTCCAAACCATAAAACAAAAGAAAGGAGATAGGTATACATAACTCAGCTTTTAAAATAAAAGTGTTAAAAATAATAAAATTCAGTTTATATTATTTTAATTAATTAATAAATTTTGTCCACAGCCATAAGTAGGCAGTTTTCAAAGCACCCTGAGAATGCAACAGCGCGGGCGGGGCAGCCCTTTGCTCTGTCCTGTGAAATAAGATCGTCACCCCCTGCTGAAATTACCTGGCTGAAAGATGGACTACCCTTGCCCGAAGACTTAAAGTAGGTTTCAAAACATCACTCTACTACTCATCATTTAAAAAGCTTACAAGAAGTAATTTATTAATTTGTTTTTGACTTCTTTGATAAGCGTGATATAACGTAAAAAAGAATTTAGTTATTCGCCCCAAACAATATGAATCAAAATTGACTTGTGTTAGTAAGCACGTCCCTAGAGCGTGTTTGAGGAAAGAAATAAAGAAAACTTTCCGAGAAAATTGGAAAATTAACACTAATTTGAAAAGGACTACGTTTGGCGGATCAGCTAGAAATACAATGGAAGCTTCTGTGGCGAATTTTAAATGAATCTTTAAAATATTGGAAAAATATCTATCAGTCTTTGCCGTTATCTGAATTTTAATACCAACTGGGAATCTAAATTAAACTTACCAACATTTTAACTTAACTATTTTCATTGAAGGCTTTAAAAAAAGTTATCCAGTTAGAAAAGAGTACTTTTATTAAGTTTCAAGTTAATCCTCATAATCTTTGTTAATAAAAATATCTAGCAAACTTTTAATTTTTAAGTAAACCCTCAAAAATAAAGAAATAAAAGGGAACCTTAGCCATACAGAGATAGCATCCATTATTTTTATGACTATTGAATCGGCTCTTAAAACAAGCAGGTACCTTTTGGCACTCTTCCATGTAACAGCTAAGCTATTGCAAAACCATCTGCATAATCGTATGAGGGTATTCTACTTTGGCAACGAATGTAATCTAACTTAACGTGTTTCTCTTGTTTCAGATACTATAATTTGACAAATCAGCTGCTGATTTTAGATATAAGAAAAGAAGATGCAGGTGTTTATGTGTAAGTTTAAATTGAATTCTAAACGGTACCTACTACAAAATGGCAACTTAGGTAAAAAGTAAAATCTTTAAAGGAGAAAAATGGAAAAATGTTTCGAATATATATACCATTTAAATATTGCTTTTAGTAGTTCAAATAGTTACCGTCCTATGAAGTAGGAAAATCAGTTCATAGCAAAACAAGGTCTGGATTCTGCTGCCAATTTTATCGGCGTATATTTAAAAAGTTAATTATTTTTAGCCTTTTTCATTTAATTTTATTTAGTAACCTTAGTACTTCTAATATGTCATTTCCTTTTCATCTCTCAGATGCATAGCTCGGAATCCCTACGCACAAAACAGGACCAGCTTCGAAGGCACCCTGGCGGTGGTGGAGCGTGATGAGGAGTTGCTGCCGGCGCTGCTGCCGGTGCATCATGAGCAGGTGCTGCAGGTCATCAACGGGAGTCGCGTGGAGCTGGCGTGCCCGGTTGTTGGATGGCCGAGGCCTAAGGTAAGTTTGCCCTTTGAGATGAACAGCAAGCAAAACTAATTTTGGCGCAACTATGGGGGTGTCGCGTAACTCGAATCTTTGAAAGGTATCGGTGTTGGGACTCTTGAACGAAATCGGTTTTCGAGTCGCAATCGCGTAAAATTTCGAATGAAATTGCTGAATACTAAACACAGCAACATCATTCTACTGATATTCGAGTTAGAGGACACCCCCTGGACTGGACGGACTTTTCGTACTTTATTCATTTCTTCACCTATAGATTTTGGAGATGTCTTACACTTTTGTCCTAGGTTTACATGTTCACGAGCTTTAAATTATATAAACCCCCTGGACTATTTATACAGACATTGATCAAAAGATTAAATAAACTTAGCTAGGTAAACTTTCAATCCCTACTTCCCTACTAATATTATAAATGCGAAAGTAACTCTGTCTGTCTGTCTGTCTGTTACGCTTTCACGTCTAAACCACTGAACCGATTTTGATGAAATTTGGTATGAAGAAAGAACTAAACTTGGGAAAGGACATAGGGTACTTTTTACCGCGGGAAAACTTCTCATTCCCACGGGAAACCGACTTCCACGCGAACGGAGTCGCGGGCGGCCACTAGTATAAAATATACTTGCTCACATTGACAATGGACACACAAAAGATTTCAAATTTATTAGCTAATTAGTGTTTGTAGTAACTCTTCTTCGTTATACGTGTTAACCCTTCCATTATAGCTCATTTGGGAACATACTCCAACCGGCCAAAGACGTAGTGAGCTGGAGCTGACCTCCGAAGTGTTTGTGATGCCGGCCATACAGACGGACATGGAGGGATACTTCTCTTGTGTGGTGGAAGGGAACAGCCAACTTGTCAAGGTAAGTAATGCTAGCTTTTGTTAGTAGAGATGAAATGGACTATTTTTTGATGTGGGTGAGGAAATTGAATACCGATGCTATATCGAGATTAGGTTTTTATTTTAGTCCCTTCAAATTGTGAGGTTTTTTGGGTATTTAGATAAAATGTTGGTTGCAAGAAAAATGACACAAAAAAGCTCTAAAACCTTTTCCTTGTTATTATTTATTAACTTTAGATTTTTAATCCCACTGTCTATCAAAGAAAGAAGCTTTTCTGATTTCATTCAGCCTGGACAAAGTTTTTTTTTCTATCGTCTCTAACTTAACCTACATCTACAGAACTTCAACGTGTCAGTCATAATCCCGCCCGAGATCATTGAGCCTCCAGTCCAGAACAACGCCGTGGTACGGAGGGTGTATCGCGCCGGCACCACCAGGTTCAACTGCTCGGCGACCGGCCAGCCGCCGCCGGTGGTAACGTGGTACAAGGATGGAGTGCCGATACCGGCTGAACGGGTTAGTATGGTTAAGGTTGGAAGGTTTTGTGGAAAATTTATCACCTGTTTAAAAAATTGCGAGATCGACAAGAAAATTTGGAGTTAAAAGTGATGGTAATTAAATAACGTATTAGCCCGATTTTGGATTAACAAGCAATTTTGAAGTAAAAAGTAAGTTCATTAAGAGTTAAATAATAGTCCTATTACATTACAGGAAATGTTGAATCTAAAGTTGGATCCGAAAAAAAGTTTCCTTACCTAACGTCTATGACTTTTAGTAGGTATTTGTCGAAGTTTTGTCACATGAGTAAAGAAACTGAACAGAGACAAAGCTACATACGAATGCGCTGTGACAGGTACATCACTACAAGTGCAACGCGTGTGTGTGCGTGACCACTGGCCGCTTGTCACGTATGAGCCGAAACCGCTTCAAACTAGATCAGCCAGTGGTCATTCTCAGGGCGTGCAGGCGTGACGCGACGCTCGAACGTTGTGCGTGTTTTGTTTTTGTTTTCGAGTTTCTCACATAATACGTAGTAATACTTTTGTTTTAGTATTTAAAAAGTGTGAAATCAGGTTTTTTGATAATACCTCCTGACAATTTTATTGAATTTGTTGAATTGCTTGAGCAAAAATTTCGCGAATATTTTGATCTTCATATTAAAAATGTTAATATTGGTAATGACATATTAGCACGTTTGCAAGATTGTACATTTCATATGCCATGTGAGTGTTTCTGATTGGTTTATTTGAAAAAACTTTATATTAGATTTAGAATTTATCATTCGATTAAAAGACACAACAAATTATTAAAAACCAAAAGTATTAAAAAAAAAATATTTAGAGTAAGTATGTAATTTGTAAAAAAAACCTATTTTAATAAAAAATTTGAAAAAAAAGTACATTTATATTTTTAATTTATTCAATTGTGCCAACCCTACCAAAATAGGTATAAATTTTGCTAGCTCTTTAGAAGCTTTGTCTCTGTTCAGTTTCTTTACTCATGTGGTTTTGTGTTGCCAATAAGATTTTTTTTTAATGTTTAGATTCGCAACGGTCGTGACCGGAAGCAGCAACTTGTGATTGGAGGAATAACATCAGATGATGCAGGTAAGACATCTTTACTATTTACAATGCTAAATAACCCATTAGTTTCAAGAGTATTTAAATAATTATCCAATCTTCCAACAATATTTGTAAAGAATAAAAAACATTTGTCGTAGTACCTACTTGTCGAGTTGGATTTCCTTAAAGAATTCGTTCAAGTGGAAATGGATAAATAGGTTACCCTGATGGTTCTAAGTGGGTTGTTTGAATATTGTTATAATGAAAAATCAAAGATCTGAGCCTCAGATCTTTGATTTTTCATTATATCTCTGAGGAATATTTCCTCCTTTCGTACGACATTTCGATTTAGCCTTAATAGTAGATTTCGATCATATTTGGATATCTGATCTGAGTATATTTTGATCACACTAAATACATAAATTTGTGATTGTCTTTGTTTACCTATTGAATTTTATATTCCCCAACCCAGCCACTAAAACAATGACTAAACAGAAGGCTTAACAATTTGTCTCAGTTTCAAACTTCTAACACCAAGAGAACTTTACATCCAACATTCTACGCTATTTAGGTAGATAGTTAGCTTTTAAAACCTCTGAATGTATTTTTCCATACACAATGTAAGCTCTAGATTTTTGAACCAAGGCAAATATTAAGTTCAGTCTCATAGTACGTACGCAAAACTTTGCGCTCATATCAGTGTTTGCAATGAAGGTGAACTTCGCTACTTACAGTCAAAGTTAAGGTATATTAGCAAATATATGAAACCCTTATCTTGCAATGAATATCACCTAGATTCCAAGAACGTCAGGTCCTTACTTTACCCTATGTACGCTCACTTTCTACTTATGTAGGAAATAACATCACTCATTACGTAAGAAACCGTATATTTTCTTAATTCTTAAGTAAACATAAATTATTTTGACAAGTAATAGGTCAAGTAACATTGTAATTGTGTTAGCGCGGTTTAATTTTGCCTCAGCGCCATCTATCGGCAGAACGCGTAAACACCCTACATTTGTACCTGCAGGCGTCTACCAGTGCTTCGCCCGCTCCGGTCCGTACATGACCACCTCCTGGTCTTCCCTGGTGGTGGTGGGTCGGCCGGTCCCACCCCCACAGTGGCTGCGCTGCGTGCCGCTCTCAGCCAGCTCAGTGCTGGTCTCGTGGGGTCCGTCTGCTGATAGGATACCACTGGCGTATGTGCTGCGGTACCATGGTGGGTGAATCAAGATGGTTAGGTTGTTTGACAAAAGTTTTTGGAAAAGAGAACTGACCAGTTGAAGAGAAGAGATAGCGTGAGGAATGGATGGGGAGGAAAAAATGGTTGGACGAATAGATGAAAAGATGGAAATGTGTGTGAATGAAGTTATTAAATGTTTTACGAAATTATTTTCTACTGACATAACTTATATCCGCGTCTTAAAGCATAAATTTTAGTAGTTTTTTTTGTTCCAGCTGTAAATGGGAACATCAAAATATCAAAACAACCACATCAAAATAAGGAAGAGTCTGTGACACTACCTCTACCTCTTAAACCGTACGTCTTTAAGGTAAGCTTCGACAATAACTGCACAGACTTTTAAAAAAATATGTACTTATTTCCCAAAGACAGTAAGACTATCAGACAACAGCGTATTTCTCTCTCAGCTTGTGCTGCAGAAAACTTTATCATAGTAAATCGTAAAAGTGTTATCATATAAAAGGTATCACTGATTGAACTATCCAGAATGTAATGAAAAAAAAATTTCCTCATTGATTTACAACATTGTATTCCGATGAATTGGAACTCCGCATCCAAAGCCGAAAGTTATAGATATCAAAAGACCTATAACTATACATCTTAAATCATATGATGGTGTATCGATTGTGCAGGTACAAACATTTCCAGTGAACTCCAGTTTGTATACAGCCAGTGATTACAGCGATGAAGTTACCTGTCAAGGGCAAGGAGGTAACTATACAATATGCATAAAGAGAGACTGATAGAAGAATTACCAAGAAAAACACATATACACTGTATGCGAGAGTTCATCATCGCAATACGATCTACAGATTGCAGTACTAGTAAATACGATCATCTTTTCAAGGACATAAAAACTTATTTTTTAATACAGTTGCTCAAAAAGTGGCGTATTGCAGGGACGTATAGCGTTCGGGATGTGGGCTATTACACACGCGTGCTTTTTTTTTACCTTTCCCGCACTCGTGCGTTCTCTTTCCCAACTGTCAAAATAATGTCTATTAAAAAGAAAAATTAACCAACCATGAAGTTTTTACTAAAAAAAAAAACAAAGAAGTTTTTATGATTCATGTTAATACTTACGTAGCGTAGGTATATTTCTAAAAAAGCTACTAGTTTGTTTCGATATCAGATTTAATGATTTGATTGAATTAGTGTGGTTGGTTTCATTTCATTTTATCTCATTATATTTCATTTTCATTTCATATCAATAAAAAAATTCTACTGAAGACTTGGCTGTATGGGCATAGTAACCTTTGCCTGCCAAATGAGTGAAGAAAAAATGGCGCCATTTTCAAAATGAGTTATTTCGACATTTACGATCCTAATTTTATATTTAATTAAATTGCTTTATTTTTTCGCAACTGTATTAAAAATAGTCGTTCAGTACACGTGCGGAACCGTCATTGCAACTCGTCCCGCCTGTCAACCCTCGCCTTCGGCCGTGCCTCGGCTCGGGTAGACATTGGTCGGAACTCGTTGTAATGACAGCCTTTCCACACTTGTATTGAAATATACTATTAACGGATATGAGTTTTTACTACAATTTGTTCAATAGCCCGCCATACATTATTGTTTTGAATTAGGTACCTTATCGTATTGATTAAAATTTATTTAATAAATAATATAGTTTCTCAATACCTAAAACAATGTAGCTGATCTCTTTTTCTTTAGCTTCTTACAAATATCATAAGTTTTTGATGTACTGTCCTGTCCACCAATTTTATCATCCGGAGAAAACAATACTGAACTACAACTGTATTTTCTCCACCAGTGCCAATAGAGTTGACCAGAATGAAAGGCGACAACGTCAAGGTGTCGTGGGAGGATTTCGCGTCTTCGAATCCCGATGTCGTGAGCTGGATGCTGCAGTACAGGAATGGAAGTGAAGAGAGGAATTATACCTACGTTGGAAACCAGATATACACCCATACCCTGCATGGTAAGTTTATAATGGACGCTCTTTATAATTTCCCAGAATGTTGAGTCAGGAACTGATAAGGAAAAATTACAACCAAATATTTTATTTAGCAATTATTCGCATAAAGTATACAATACGATGTATGTCAATATGACAGCTGGTAACCTCATATTAAACTTCTTCGTTGGTTCGTTCTGCCATTTTACAAGTAGCTCCTTATTTTAGTCATTAAAACTTACATGTGTAAACCCTCTTCTACAATTGTGAAATACCACCGTCGCACAGAAAACCGACGTGAAGTAGGGACGATGTTCCTGCGTTTCGTTCGGTGAGTGCGGTATTTTTGAAGGCTCAGCAATATATCCCCAACACCCACAGTGTTGCAGGTAGTCATGGGCGGCGGTGATCACTTACCATCAGGTGACCCGCGTGCTCTTCTGCTTTGCTATATTATATAAAAAAAACATTCCTGTTCTCTTCTAGCGCCCAAGTCCTCGCCTCTTCAGGTCCGGGTCCTCGGCTCAAGGACCATGGACTGGCTGCCACAAAACCTGACGCTAGTTCCGTGGATCTCCACTAACAAATCTGAGAAGGCTGACCGGTGAGGTTATGTTGCCAATAGTGTTCTTATTGGTATACGTTAAATTTTTCTAATTTATAGAATAGAAGATTTAGCAGTAGAATAAGCTGGTTAGATATGTGGCATATTATAACAAAAGGGTGATTGTTTATTCCTTTAGATAAGATTTTTAGCCATAATCCACCAAAAGTGCTCAATTCGGAACTGTCATAATTTAACGCCGTGTGTTCTGGCATTTTTCTTAATCATAATCATAAGTCGGTGTCTAATATTACCTTCATCTGAAATTACCAAATTGATATCACTTTATAGTTTCAGTAACAAATCCTTGCAATCCTATAAGTTTCAACAACATCCACCGCCTTCAACAACTCCTGACCTCCACAGGACCTTCATCCCAGCTCCATCCAACGTGAATATCCTGATGGCGGGAAACAGCACCGTCGAGGTATCCTGGTCACACGAGGACGGGGGCGGGGGGCGCGGCCAGTACCAGTACCAGGTGTGCGTCAAGATAAATGGGGAGGAAAACTGTCATTATAGGTAAGGACTTCAAGAATTCTTAATTTTTGACATTAGCGTCATATGTTCGTATTAATAAACTGCTCTTGTTTTCGAACTCGAAATTAAATATTTGTCTTTTTTTGGTTCGTTAAGTGGACGCTGGATATATTGTTTTTAATTAGGGGCTTAAGGGTCTATGATCTTCTATTCTTTTTGATAATGCTTATAGACTGCTGCTGCAAAAAAAGCTGTAGTGACATAAGAGTTGTAGGTGTCCAGGTCCTTATATTCCTATAAATTATGTATGTAACAAGCAGCTAATATTATATCCTATTACGTAACACTTCTTCTATAACTATTAATAAAATCAACTTTATCACAACGTAAGAAACGTCAAATCAAAGTTTTTTTTTTCCACAGTGCAGTAAAAAGTGCGTCCATATTGAAATACGACCCTGATTCTGAATACGAGATCAGAATCCGCGCCCAGGAGTTGGCTGGAGACAGAACTAGCGAGTTCTCACCGCCCATACATATACCTACCAAGGCCGAGAGTAATTTAGGTAAGATGCAATTCTGGTTAAGATAAACTTAAAGATAACTTTAACCCGTATTGTTTCGTTCGTTAAAAGGAGACTCTTATGACCATGGAGGCCCGTTTCAATAAACGACCAAAACTAAACTAAAATATGGTGTGCTACCAACCAAATATACATGAGAATCCCATACTTACTCAAGTCAGCGGTCGAAATCAATTTTTTTTATTCAATTTCGTTTAATGAATTTAATTTATCTCTTGTTTTTGGAACTCTCAAAACGACAATAAGTTTTAAAAATTGGACAGAGAAGAGAGAGGTTCTACCCCCACCTTTCTTCGAGTTGCAACATTCATAAAATCTAACTTTCCCCAGGACCTGAAATTAAACTCATTTTAACGGGTTTTACGCGTTTATTTTATTATTTTTGATTTTCCAACGTTTCGGCATTTTTGCAAATGCCGTGGTCATGGGTAGACTACCCGTAATAATAAACGCGTAAAACCCGTTAAAATGAGTTTGATTCCAAGTAATAATAATCGCGTAAATCTAAGAAGTTATATTTCCCCAGGACCACCCACGGCGATACACCTGTGGTACAAATACCTGGATTCCTCCACATTGGAGGTATCGTGGGAAGGCAAGCTGGCGGAGTACATAGTCTACTACAGGACGTGGCTGGAGATGCCAGTGGAAGCCTGGGATACGCTGGTTACCACTAAAAACTCAGTGCAGGTAATCATCATTACATAGTATAAATCCAAGTCGCTAATTCTGTCTGTTTGAATGTTTGGCCGCTAACTTTGGCCTCCTAAACCAGTTGAGGGATTTTAATGCAGTTTTCACCATCCTTTAGGTATTTTTTTCATTTAAATTTGTAAATAAAGAACAATCGGATTTTTTTTAAGTTAGCCAAATGTCAATGTTTCGTTAGCAAGTCGGCCAAAAGTACACCATTGCGAAGCGTGGGCGGGTCGCTAGTAAATTTATAAATCTCCAGACTAATACACTAATTATGTGGTGACACAATAGACTAGGGAAGGAACTAGTTACGCCTAGACGCGAGTCAATTTCGAAAAACCGAGGAAATAAGGAAATTGCCCGAGCCGGGGATCGAACCTAAAACATTCGCTTGACAGTCCGGTATATAGGTATATCTACTGCTCCACCACAGAGGTTGTCGGGTAGGTAGAGAATGATTAAAATGACCTATGTTTGGTCTGTGATATAGTTAACAAGTAAAATGTTTACATAACTCTGAATGACCTTTTTCTAATAACTTAAGGCTAAAGTTTACAACCCAATAAGACGGCGGTCAACGAATAAGTTAAGTGTAAGCGAGACGCAATATGAATTACATGCGAGTGATAGATTCAGGTCAATGTATTTATTTACTTCACTGTTTTGTTCTGCAAAAAAGAATAGCTAACGCAACTCCTTAAATAAAACTTTGAACTAATATTGTCCCTTACCCATATTGTCCTGTAACGCTTAATCGATGTGTTTACCCACAATATGGAACAGCTCTCAGTGTTTTAAATAATTATTTTATTTTTTCAGATATCGGGCTTACAGCCCAATCTGCCTTTATACGTGATGGTGAGCAGTCTGGATCCTCCGAAACATAGCCAGATCATAACAGTGCCTCCTCGGAACAATGACACTGGTAAGAAGGCTGAAATCGACTTAGACCATTTTTTTTTGTCTCGAAACAATGCTTTATTTATATCAATATTTTCTTTTAGCAATGTTATTCCGATAATTTTATTTAGGCCAAATTATTTACGACGTTAGCTCCTCTCTCGTTTTCAAAGATTTATACATTTTGCTATCGACCCTGTATATGTACTAAGATACCGTGAATATGTCTCAACTTACTTTTACCTATCCCTATTATCAATAAATTCTCACCATTACTTTCGTCCAGAACTTCGTGACCTCCGCTACGAGCACATCTCTACCGGGATCCAGCTCTCGTGGACTAGTTCTGCCCCGCGCGTCGTCCGTTACTCTCAGAATATCACGGCTGCCATAGAGCAGTGGACTCGGGTCAATATTGATGGGTCTACTGTTGTGGTAAGTTTGGAAAAGGCTTTAGAAATTTGCTCTATAGGGCAAAATATGTCTATTGTTCTTAGTTAGGATTTCAAAAGCAATTGATACTTCAACGTTTTTTTGTATCATTATCAAAATATTCTAGTAAATAAAAAAAACCTCCAGACTACGACACCAACTGTAGCCCTTATCTAAACTCTGGCTTGTAATACCACACGATAGACAGCGAAAGAACCTGGTTATAGACAGGTACGATAAAGACACTTTTTAACTAAGGGCTTTCATAAAATTCCGGTTTCCTACCTACCTCACCGAAGAATTCGTTCCTTCACCACAAAAAATCTTTATCTAAAACCAATAAAATAAGGTTTTTAATCAAAGAATTTCACTAAATACATCTTCTTTCCCCTGCAGCTATCTAACTTAGACCCGTCATTGCCGACGCACCTGTCTATATCAGTGGGAGGTAGCGCGGATCACATGCTGACCATACCACCAGCGCCGGCGCAAGAGAGTCGAGTTTATTTGGGTAAGTGACTTTAGTAAGTTTTACTGTCAGGTCTTTGCACTCTTCGCTATTGAGTTTGTTTCCAGGTTAGAATTACGCTTCTTTGACTATTTACAGGTAAAAATTTGAAAGGACATCGTTTGTGAGACTTACCCCCTTCTGAATGTCACACGTTTAACCTACCGTTTAGTAGATTTTTTTTTCCGGCTGTCTTTTGTCACAGCTTATTACTAAAAGAGACATAAAATTAAACGAAGCTTAGTATAGGCATGATGACTGTGAATAAAATACACAAAAATTATGCTACCATCTAATGAAAAGTTAATAAAATATTAAAAAACAATAAGTTATTATTATAATTAATGCGAGATTAATTAATATTTTTAAAAAATAAATCTACAAAATACGACAGTCCGCCATGATATTCTGAACGCCAAATAGAGTGAATGACGTCACGTTAGAGTAAACAAGTGATCCTAACCTATGTTTTCTTTTTGATCTCGTATGTTTTTCGGATTTTATTTACGATCTACCTGTTTTCAGAGTTCAGTTTTATTTCTTAAGCGTTTTGGTTTAATGACTTGGAACTTGGAATTTAGAAGAACGTTTGTGTTTGCACTGTGTTTACTCTAACGTGAAATCACTATCGACGCCATGACACTTAGGAACGTTTTGGTGGGAATTCTTAAACATAAAATTTTAAATTTATTTTTTTCATATAAATCATGCTTTTTTTCTCGAAATATTATATTCTTTACAATAATTTCTGAATATGATACAACAGTTTTTCAAAATCTGTCATCATGCCTATTCTGGTGATTTTCCATGAGTTTATTAAATTATAGTTTGTCTATAGGGTGAAAATGTTTATAATAAAACTATTATTCACTTGTTTAGCCTTTGGCATCATAGCGGGAGTACTGGTCCTCATCTTGATGGTCGTTGTCGCCATTTGCTTCTGGAGACGAAGGAAGCGAATGCAATCACCTCTCAGGTAAGGAGTACGCTAAGTTTTTAAAAATAATATCAATGGCTTAAGATTTTATACTTGAGTTTTTCCATAACTTTTTAGTTAATGACATTTTCTACATGGTCATGATGAAATATTCAAACAAGGAATAGTTTTTTTAATATTTTTTTTTGTAATAGTCCATATCATAACGCCCTCATTTTATCTAACGCTCTAAGTATATGTATACCTACATCAGTAACCTTTTGTTTGTTTCCCTGTCAGTCATATTTGCAGCAGCATAATGGCTACTGAGACAAAACGGTGTAAATCTTAATGTTATAATTTATGAATGAATTAGACGCAATCAGAAATATGCTTTCAGGTCACGCCGACGAAACACCGGCGGAAGCAAATCCAACGAAGAAGAAGGCTCCGAAATGAAGGTAGTTATAAAAACCACTATATTGCTTACTAACCATTACTAACATAGTTGTGGTCGTCGGAGTGGAGACTGGAAATAAAGTAGTCTATTTCTCAATATCTGCAGAACGTCGGCGGCAGACTGGCCAACGGGGGCGGGTCCAAGGAGGCAGGGGAGCCTCTACTGAATGGACATGTCCATATAACGGAGAACCCTACGGTTAGTAGAGTATAAGTAGCTCTTTAAGTGTTAAAGGTCTCTTTAGGCCTGGTTTTTGTGTACAGTTCTGTTTCATCATGACTAGAAAATACCCTCTAAGAAATGATTGCGATACCTACGCACAAAAAATAAGATGATTTAATAGTTGTTATGATAAATGTTTATTCTGGAAAGAGCGTTGGAATATCATTCTTATTTGCACTTGTTATTATGTTTAACTGCAGATGATTAAATTTTCAAGCTAAATTATAGTTCAGTTTTACAAATCAGTTTTTTAATAAAAGTCCGATAGTTAAATAAACTCCGACATATCTTCCAGTCAAAGACACCGAACGGCAAGCTGCGTCGCGGCCGCGTCGAGGCCTCCCTCGACTTGTCCCGCGGCTCGGAGCTGGACGCGACCCAGGAGACCGTCCTGGAAGAAACCTCGACAGCCTACAGCCTCCTCGACACCTCCCGCACCTCCTACAACAAACTACCCGACGACAACATGAACGAACTCACACACACAGACAACAGCACAATTCAACCAACGCTCCAACCCAACGGTTGAGTCGCACCCAGCCACAGCAAGGACTACAGAAGGGGTAGGCGACCCCTGACCGCGCCACGGTCAGTTTAGGGAGTACAGATTTCTTTTCGGGTAGAACACGGATATACGGACACTGGAAGTTACAGAGGCTTGAGAGTTTGACGGTTCGCGAGGATAGCTTGGCGTGTTTGGTTCCTATTATAGACTTTATTTAAAAACTATAAGGCTGATTTTTGATATACACAATACGGGTATATAATTTTAAATTGTAGTAATTGATTCTAAGTGAAATTTCATTCAGACCAGGTCGTAACTTCTTGCACGTAGAGTTATTCTCGCTTGGGACTTTTCGGACTCCAATCCAATAGTTAGTTATTGAACGAACGCACCATTTAACGAATTGTTAGCTATGTTAGTGTATATACTATTAAGATATATATAGGCCCTTTTTGGGCTTTACACGTTATGTATGTATAGACAACAGTAGTTGTATACAACGGCCTGGGGTTAGACGATGGTCCTCGACAATAATTTCAACATTTCGTCGTTCTTATCCTTACTTCGCTTAATTAAAGCATATTTGATACAAAATCGCAGTGCCTCGGTAACACAATGATGAACATGTAAATAAGACGTAATAGTTTCACCGTATAGTGCAACACATCGTACAAATATAGACCAAAATAGTTCCCAAACATCCCTTAATTTGTAAATAGTTATTATCGCACAAAACATTTATAACTGTTCTCTATTCCATAGGAATATTATATACATAGTTACATAAGAAACCTCTACAGCACTAAATGTGAATATTACATAGAGTAAATAGTTTTACAATTGACCATAATATGTCTACAATAGGCCACAATAAGTTCACAATAGTCCATATTAGGACCCATCTAGTACGCAATAGTGAAATACCTCCAACACATTCCAGTTTTTAGCTTTCAATAATCAATGTTTATGTACAAATTTTTACCAAGCGTTTTAACTATCTCTTGTTTTATTCAAGTTACTTTTCTCAAATATAAAAAGTAGTTAGATGAAAGTATCCAAAATATACAACCAACGAAGAAAAATATGTATAAGTATAGTTATATAGGGGTTTAAGTATTAAATTAATATAGAGTTTGTCCGTTTGTTAAGAATTGTTCATAGTAGGTATCGATTGTAGAGTAAAGTAAAGTTACACTTAAAGTGAGTTTTTAATTCACTATTTAACAGTTGCGATACGTTTTTTAATAACTTTCACATTCAAAACTGATTCAATTTCTGACATATGTCGTAACATCCTTAAATTACGACCATCATCAAAAAAACAAACTTAATTTTACATGAAACATTAAAGGACAATAGAAACGTAAATACAGAATTATTACTTCATCTCTACCCAGTCAATTTATTTCCATTTTGTTTTATGCACAAAGTTTTAACTTATTTTAAATTGGACTTTTACAATTAATCTTGTTTCCTCAATTAAATTCACGTACTCCATAAAATTGGCTTCGTTATATTTGCCCTCAAGTCTAATTTCGTTAGCCTAACTGATATTTACCCTTATTATTTGAACAATAAAGCACATTATCCAATGGAGAGTACATCTACATGGTTTATTTCAAAACATGTTACTACACCTAGTTGTCCCCCTATCCACTCTCGTTTAAACGCTAAGGTTAATGACGCACAGGCTTAAGTTACTAAAGTACTTAAGACAGCTGAAACGACTGCCTGTTGCCAACTTTATACAGGTGTAATAAGACCACTTCCGAAGCCTGAAACCATATAATCTTGAGCCTCAATAGTAACTAAACTCACTAACAGTATACCCAGAAAACACAATTAAAAAAAAGTTATTAGAGATTGATAAGTCATATTGAAAACATCGCTCTCACGTCAACCGTTGGTTCAGTTGCGATTATTTATATCCAAAATAAAATTATAACACTATTTAATTGGAAATCATCGCAAAATCTCATAGTATAAATGTAATTTTGTACAATTACGTTTTGCTTTGCTCAAAACGTAACAGCAATGCCCCGTTTTTGTTTTCAGAAGCAGTCTTTTTACACCCCGTATATTTTCAATGATGGCAAGGAATTACCTTGTTTATATTCAATGCTTTAAAATGGACTAAACTTCATTACTGAATCTTTTTAACACTGTTCTCTATTAGTTTTCTAGTTGGTTGTAGGTCCAATTATTATTAAATTCCATATCACAACGTCAAATCTACCTCATTGTATTAATAAGTTATATTATAGATAATAGCAGAATAGGTACCCATCGACGCATGCTTCGTTCAAACGGAAGGCTTTTAATATTTAAGTCTTATTTAATTATTTATAACGTTCAATACCTACGTAGGGTTTTATTTACGTTTTAATCTTTCTGTTACTAATCTTTAATTATTCTGAGTTTTTTTTCCATGTTTCTATTTTACTACAGGAATTTCATTCTAATGTCTTTCACTTTGCCTAATCGTTTCTGTTTTTGATGTTATTTTTTTTAAATAAATTATGCTACATAACTTTTTTGCTTTCTTAATCAATAACTAATAATAACATTTAAGAGACGCACCTAGGTACAATTTATTAATAACAATAAAAAATAAGTGAAAAGTTAGCTCCGTGTTTTGAAAATAAAATCAAAGTATTATACTTTTAAAACACGGTGCTAGCATTGTAAATAATATTAAAATATAATATAAAAAAACTCAGTTAAAAATATTAATGTAAATGATTGAAACGGCCACGACGTACCTGAAAATTTCAATTACACTTTGTCTAGATTTACGCTTAGTGTTAGGTTGTTGGAAGGTTTAGGTTATATCTTCGACACTAAGTATAAACAGGGTGTGAGCAAAGTTATAAATTGAGCTTCTAAGGTAGAAACAGTATACATAACACATAACAATTGTTGAATTTTGCTGTTGTCTAAACGTAAACACTCTAAAGTTATGCCTAATTAAGTAAAACAAAACATAATGGTGGGTTTCTGTACTCGAGTGTAAGATTATAGAAAAAAGCACAAAAATATTGCTAATAACTTTTTTTTTTAACTGCGTGAAGCTATTGATTTTGTTTTATAAATATCGCACTTATTTTATATTACCTACAGTTTAAAATCAAATAATCAACGTAATGTAAAGCGACGAATATTTTGTTGCATTTTATTTGTATCGTCTAAGTGTAATAAATAAAGGGTCTAATTACCGGTAGTTTTAACAGTTTATTGATGTTATTTCAATTTCTAACTTAAAAGTATTGTGTATATAAAATAATAGGTGTTTGACTGATTTGTGGAAAATCTTGCGACCGGCCTACTTTAGTTGGCTTTTGTACGTATTTTCGAGTATCAATTCATAATTTCTAAATAACAATTACTTTATAATTATCAAAAATTTCATAACAAGTTGTGGATTTTATATATGTACTGGGTAAGACGTAAAAAACCCAGCCACTAATTATTTATTTGATAATTTACATCAAAAGTAAAAAACTTCTCAAAATTTACAAAAAGCCAACTATTTTTTCACTATATGGTTGTGTTATGTACATTTTAATTGTTTTATTATAACTACGATATAACTAATTAATGTAGCCTGCGTATGTAAACTGTCTTTTCACCTAATTCAAAATACCTTACTCGGAACCAAATTGTTATTAAAACGCAATAATGGATACCTGAATCATGTACAAGTAATTATAAACTTTGTTTTATAAACCATATTTATATTAAATGTAGAGTAGAAAGATAACAAACACTAAATTAAAAAAACTGTAATTTGCCATTTTCTAAAGGTAACTGACAATTTTTGTTTAAGGTCAAATTCCATATTTAGTCAAACGATTCAATGTTTTGGCAGTATATTATGAAATACTTCTTGAAAATTGATTCTCAGTGAATACTTATAATAGGCACAATAGTTGACTACTTCCCTTAAACTATTAACTTGTATAAAATGGACCATTTTTCCGAAATAATTGTATCCTTTTAGATGACATACACAGCTTCGTCCGTCCTAGGAGTGAAACGTTTAAACTAATGATAAGCCTGAACATTGTGCCTCGATTACTTATTTGGTGTTTATTTTCGCAACTTTGCGGTAGAATGGCTAGCGTAGTAACAGCTAGTGATGTTCTTATATGCCGAATGTATATTTGACCAATAAAAGGCTTATTGTTTCGCCCTCTTAGTCACGGGGCGATGACTTTTCGGACACAAATAACTCGGACACCTTTGTAAAAAATAATATTAAAATTGAAAAACAACAATTTGGCCAAGGTGTCCGAGTTTTTTGTGTCTGAAAAGTCATTGACCCTTAGTCACATGTGTGAATTTAATGAAAAACATACACTATAAGGATCGATAGTACCTAACGTAATCACTGAGCGCTGCAATGTACAAAATTACCACTATACAATATTTTTGTGTTACAATATGCGGGTATCTCATTCCACTATATTCAATATTATTTTCAATAGAGATTTGTTATATGACCCAAACATTCCATAGTTAGCTGCAATAGTATAAACATATGTATTTCTACTGACAATATAGTCGATATCTGTTACTATTTATTTCTTTTGAGCACTTTGTATCGAACCATTGTAATGGTGCCGATTCTTAATGAAAACTATTTAACTTAACTATAAATATTGTCATCACTTACTCAGCAATGTAAATATAATGTTACCGAATAATTCAAGACGGATCAACCTAAAACATGTGTGCATTATTACACGATGCAAGCAAATTTTGACTTGTCCTCAGAACTTATTGTCCACTTTTTGTACAATTTGGCAAAAAAAAAAACGTTAAACCAGACCTGACTTTTTCTTATACTAAGTATGTGAAGGTGACAACAATATTTATAGTGTTCAGATCAGAATCGATGCCAATGTTGAAGTAATAACCAATAAATTTTAGTACGGCTATTCATAGCAATTTTTTTTTTGTTAAAATGGTGATAGCAAGTACTTAGTGTGGTTCGTCCAAGAATTTAATATAATTTCGCGTTATTGTTTTTTTTTTATTATTATTTTGTGAGCTTTTTACTTCTGACGAGTGTTTAAGTATTCAGAAGTATTTTATTGTGTTTTCTTGTATTATGTTTTCCGATGTGACAAATAGTTTTTGCATGACGGTTCTCGGTTATAAATTTAGAAATGCATTTGGTGTTTAAAGTGATTGTTATTAACTAAAAATACATTATGACTGTTTATGAAACTTACATTAGTGGAGATATAAACTAACGTACAGAAAAATACATTGTAAAGGTGTCTTGTAGAACCTGTCATGAATATTTGGAATTGCTACCATTGTATAATATTAAGTTTAGTATATTATTTATAAATTGAATCTACCTCAACCAAATTATCCATTGGTGTTGTTTTATATAAGAGTTCTTTTGAGTCTTTACTAATTATTTAACAAAAATGAAGTGTTTTTTCGAAAAAACATTAGTTCCACCATTTTTTTTGATAAGGTAATTATTGTTACCAAAAATATTGAATGTGCCCTGTGATGTGTTGTGCTCCGGTTATGTGAAAATTGAGAAGAAATAAAGTTTAAAATAAATAAGCGATTATTTACTTTTATTTATATCTGATTTAATGAGAAAAAATTACAAAATTTTTGTGTGGTTTAGAAAATGTCTTGAGAATCGATGCATGACTCGTGTCCCTACCGCGGTTGTCCTACCATTCCTTTTAGTCCTACCACCCGCCAAAAACCATGACTCGTGTCCCTACCGCGCGGTAGGTCTACCAGGCATGGTCTAACGGCCGAAACCAATATTCTACTATAGTTAAAACCTTGGTAATTGGAAACTGCTAGTTTTGTTTTTTGTAACGTGTTCCTGTGATTTCAATATCAACAGCTATCTACCATAGTTTATTGAGACGCAAAAACATGGATAATGGTTACCATAGTTACACAAATAACAAGGCGTCAAAGGTTAGTAGAATATTGGTTTCGGCCGTAAAAGTATGTCTCGTTACCGCCCTACCGTGTTACTTTTTTTAATTCGTATTTACAAAGTGAAGTAAAAATTTAATTGAACATGTAAAATTTTCATCTGCTCAAAACTATATATACTACTATACAATACTTTATAGCAGTTAATATTTTAACAATTAAAAGGGTATAAAGAATTTATAAAATACTAGGCCGTCATACATCCCTACTATCCCTACTAATATTATAAATGCGAAAGTAACTCTGTCTGTCTGTCTGTCTGTCTGTCTGTCTGTCTGTTACGCTTTCACGCCTAAACCACTGAACCGATTTTGATGAAATTTGGTATGAAGAAAGAACTGAACTTGGGAAAGGACATAGGCTACTTTTTACCGCGGGAAAACTTCTCATTCCCACGGGAAACCGACTTCCACGCGAACGGAGTCGCGGGCGGCCACTAGTGTATTATAATATAACAAAATATAATGTAAAGACTAGATAGTACACTCCCATATTCGGATATCATAAAATTCAAAGAGTTAATTGCATCGCTGAGGGTTTACAAAAAAATATATAATTATAGAAAATCCGATACGACGGTTATATTTCGAATGCTTGTTTGGTATTTTATGTTGGATTGTTCCAATAGTCGGTTTTTAATTGGCCAACAAAAAATGCTATAAGTTTTTATAATAATCTATAATTTTATTAATGTATTTTTAATACTATTGTGGTATTAATGATACATGTCAATGTCATTTAAATACATTGCAAATTTTAAACTGATTAAAGCCTATATTTCCTGAGGTATTAATTATGTAACAATTTAATCAGTTTAAATTATTCGAAGTCTATTTCTAATTCTAATAAAATAAAAGCAAAATGTCGTTGCCTGTCTCCCAGGCGAGTCGCGCTTCAAAATATCTCCATCCTGAAAAATTTTCAACGGATCCTAGCGCGAGCGAAGCTGAGCTGCAATGGAATCATTGGCTGCTTACGTTTGAAAACTTTATTACTGAAGAAGCTAAAGAAGCTGAGCCGTCACTAAAATATAAGATTTTGACCAACTTCCTCGCGCCGACTGTGTTTGCTGAGCATTGAATTTACTAGCCCAGGATTGTGATTTCGAATCAGTAAATGCTAATGAATATAGAAAAGAATTCATTTGCAACGCATTCATATCAGGCATCCATTCTCAGAAAATTCGCTAAAGACTTTTAGAAAACATGTCACTATCTTTCGATGAAGCTTTCAATCAAGCATTGACATTAGAAACTGCCGAAAAAAGTTTACAGATATTTCATCCAAGTCCGTCAAATCCGAACTTTTTGCTAAATGCTGTTCCAGAAACTCGTTCTGATAACGATAATAGAAACGATCCAAACCAGCCGATGGAGAATAATTTAGCCGCAACAAATACTTTTACAAGAAAACGACGTTGCTTCTTTTGTGGCGGAAATGTTCACCAACGTATTAAATGTCTAGCCTTCCACGCTACTTGCCAGCTTTGCTCAAAGAAAGGTCATTTTGCCAATGTTTGCCGGAGCAGCCAAGGCGGTAATAATGCTACATCGAATGCGATATCTACAGAAGTCTCTACTACCGCTACTATGATGATAGCTGCTGCACCAGGAAGTCTGCAAAAAGCCACCATACCGATTTCTATAAATAATTATAATGCTGATGCTCTCGTTGACACGGGCAGTTCGGTGAGCTTCATCAATAAGAACCTAGTGGAGACTTTACGATTAAAGAAAAGGTACTGTAATCAAACTGTTACACTTGCTTCTTTGTCTCATACTTCGATTGTAGAAGGAATGTGCACTGCAACTATTGAATATGATAAGCATGTCTATAAACAAAAGACACTTTTAATAGTTAACAATTTATGTGCTGATCTAATAATTGGCCATGACATTCTACAAAATCATACTTCTGTTGTCTTAAATTTTGGCGGTGAGAAAGAGCCACTAAACATCTGTAACGTAATGGAAGCTTCAATTCCTCCAGCTTCACTCTTTTCCTATTTATCTCCTAATACAAAGCCCATAGCTGTGAAGTCTCGTAGACACGTTGCTGAAGAGGAAGAGTTCATCAGGAAGGAAGTGGATCAGCTTCTTAAAGATGGTGTCATCCAGGAGAGTAAATCACCATGGAGAGCTCAGTCTCTCGTTGCTGGAGGAGGTCATCACCGTAAGCGTTTAGTGATTGACTACTCGAGAACAATTAACAGGTTTACTGAATTAGACGCTTTTCCTCTGCCAAAAATTGAAACTATTGTATCAAAGGTGGCTACTTATAAGTTTTACAGCCAAATCGACTTGAAAAGCGCCTATCATCAAAATCCCAAGTTTAAAAAAAGATCAAAAATATACGGCCTTTGAAGCCAATGGGAGGCTGTACGAGTTTACTCGCATTCCGTTTGGAGTCACTAATGGTGTTGCCGCTTTTCAGCGCTCTCTACAATTTATAATAGACAAAGAACAACTGGCTGGTACGTTTGCTTATCTTGACGATATCACTATCTGTGGCCATACAAAACAAGAACATGACAATAATCTCCAAAAGTTTATGCAAGCGGCCGAAAATTATAAATTAACTTTAAATAAAGACAAATGCGTGTTTTGTACTCAGAAAATCAATCTCCTTGGACACACAATAATGGACGGGAAAATTTCGCCAGACAAGTCCAGAGTACAAACTTTACTTGATCTACCTGTGCCTAAAGACGCACAATCGCTCAAAAGGGCAATGGGCTTATTCGCTCATTTGGAACGCCACAATACATCCATTCCGATAGAGGCTCCGCCTTTATGTCAGAGAGAGTACAACAATTTCTAACGTCCTTGGGGGTTACTAGTAGTCGAACCTGTCCGTACAACCCCCAAGGTAACGGACAAGTGGAGAGATTGAATGGTACGCTTTGGCGCACTATTCAGTTATTTTTAAAAAGTAAAGACATGGAAGTACCACATTGGGAAGAAGTTCTACCTATTGCACTGCATTCGATAAGATCCCTTCTATGTACAGCCACGAATAACACGCCACACGAGCGTCTTTTTTTTCACTCCCGCAGATCGATGAATGGGAAATCTATGCCAACTTGGCTTACGTCTTCGGGGACAGCACTAATAAAGAAAAATGTCCGTACATCCAAATATGATCCACTTGTAGAGGAGGTGGAACTCATACAGGCGAATCCACAATATTCTTTTATCCGCTACCAAGACGGCAGGGAAGCCACGGTGTCGAACAGACATCTGGCCCCGATGCCAAATGATGACAGTTCACCAGACGAAGAAGATAATTCTCAAGAGGTTTCAGACGATCCAGTCCCTAGGGTGTCAGGCAGAGTCCGGAGGCCTCCTGAGTACTTAAGAGACTACGTTCGCGAATAATGAACCAGGGAAGAATGTGGTATTAATGATACATGTCAATGTCATTTAAATACATTGCAAATTTTAAACTGATTAAAGCCTATATTTCCTGAGGTATTTCTTTTAATTATGTAACAACTATGTAAAATACTTATAACAGTTTCGTATTCCAAAAAAACAATAATTTAAATAGTTAATTCTTATCTAAAGAACCACCCAACAAATATTGCATGCTTAACAAAAATGATTTGAGCAACTGTACCCACGATACTGACACTACGAAACATCACCAAAGTGGGCACTGGGCACTCAGGATAGTTAATGGACATAAAGTTTAAAATATAAATGACAAATGTGCCGGCTAAAACTTAAATTTCAACTCTCAAGTACCAGGATATCACAGGATGGAAGAGATTACAGTTTGTTTGAATATAATAATACCTAATGGCCATTTAGAGTATGCTATAAGAATAGAGCGACTCACCGCAAAAAAAATTGCACTTATAAAATACATACAGCGAAAATGAGACCCAATTTAAAGAAACATTGGAATTCACAACGAATAGCTTTCAGTACAAAAATGATAACAAAGTGGTATCGAAATACTTTAATGTAAAAAATTTACGTAGCTTTTGACTGGTAGACCCACCGTATTAACTATTGGAGTGTAATTAGCTATTAAACCTTTCTAATTTTAATCCGTGAATGAATGTTAAGGGAGAAAAAACTTGACTTTTTTCTAATATTTAACAAGTATTATTTTGATTAACTTATTTTTGTAGTGGTATTTATATTTTCTCGACAAAAAGCTACTAGGCTATCAGATTCACGAAGGAGTTAATCTATACTAACAATTCAATGATCTTTATTGAGAGTTTTTCTTACGTTAACCATGTGATGAAACACACTAGTATATCATAAGTTTTAAAGATGTTAAGTACCTAAGTCTTAATGCACTGCGCAAACAGTCAGTCTTCCAATATCAGCTTCTATTACTGCATACAGCCATCGTAAAAGCTAAGTCTGTTAAGTAAAGACCCTACTCATTAATAGTAAATATTTAATTACGTAATAAGTATATAACTAAACCATATTTATTACAAAATGTAAGCTAAAATACTGTCCTGCTATGTTTGTCATCATATCTAGGCATAAATTATATTAAAATAGAAAGAACTAATAAATCTAACTATTCACACGCGTGTCATATAAATATCGTAACTTTGCCTTATTTATTACAACAAGATCTGTAAAAAAGAGAATCAATTAAGTATAGAAATGGCAGAATTGTAAAACGATTTTTCGAATTCACCGCCATCTGTTTCGTAATTTTCTCGCATAGTCGCTCGGGTTCACGCAGTAGACGCTGACAGTGTCTTTATTTGTCAGCTTATTTTTCTGCTGGTTGTTCTTTTTTATTTTGCTAAGTATTGGATCCCACGTTTGTGACAGCTTCCAACCATCTTCTCTATTAAAGTTAGGGTGTTTTTTATTTCAATAGTTTCTCTTACCAGCCTAGGAATAAAATGTTTCTCTTTTGCTAGGATTTTAACAACAAAAAACCCGTTAAAATGAGTTTAATTTCAAGTAATGGCAGAATTCTTTGATGAAAATCGTCGGGCGTGTAGCCTAATGTAACGTATTTTATTAACTCTCTGTACCGTTATCCGAAGCCTAAGTATGAGAGTGGCAACCCCTTTTTCGTATGTGTGGCGGATCTAGTGTCTATGTGTGCGTTACGTCGGCTGTTTCTGTTCTCCTATTGGCTACCGTTGTTTCTCTAATTCTCCACTGGTGGCGTTGTTGAGCTTTTTAGCTGTACAACGTTTTTGAAATCATTGGCGGTTCATTTTTCGTGCTGTGCGGACGGATAGTCAGCTCCACGTGCAGAAAATTTCACGTGAGTCCAAATTTAATTTTTGATTATCCATCTAGTGTCTATTTTATATTATTTGTGATTACAGTTTTACCGTACGAATAAAGTGTGATGGAATCGGAAAATAGTATCAGTAGTTCAAGCTCAAGTTTATTTATTTATTTATTTTTATTTTTATTTATTTGGGAAACAAACAGTTATAAATAATTCTTATTGTAGTCTTAATTAGTAACTTATAAACTAGTGAAGTTTCCACCAATTAATTAAACATAATTAAGTGAGTGAGTTTAAACAAAAAATAAGAAGCAAAGCAAACAAAAAATAAGAAGAGGAATTCCATAACTGAACTCCTTACAAATAACAAAGTAAAGCGAAATTAAACAATACGTGATTTAAGCTGTTAAAATGGAGACAAGCTGTTTCTTAAACTCATAATACTTTAAGTTGAAGTGATCAAGATCAACTAAATTATTATTATAAAATTCAGTTGATCTTTTGAGAAAAAGATTACATGAATAATTTGTCTTACTTAAAGGTACATAAAATAAAGTTTTTCTTCTAGAATTAAGTCTACGGCAGTTCAGAAAAATCTCTGCCAATAAGTATTGGGAATCAACCATATTGTTCAACACTTTGTAGAGATATAATTGATCATTTTTTATTCTGCGTGATTGCAATGAGGCAAAAACTGGTATTTCGATATTTTGAAATCTATAATTCAAACATTTGATAAATTTATTCTGTATTCTTTCAATTTTATTAATATATATATTATATTGTGGACACCAAACAATCGTTGCGTATTCTAAAATCGGCCTTATGAGTGAGTTATATAACCTAATGTAAGTATTTATATTTTTAAATTCTTTGCAAGTTCGAAGTACAAAACCTAACATCCTGTAAGCCCTTTTAGTAATTTGTTCTATATGTTGCGAGAACAAAAGTTTTGAGTCTAACTGTATGCCTAGATCCCGCACTTCCGACACACGAGTAATGCCTATTCCGTTTATGCTATAATTAAATGTAAATACTTTCTTTTTTCGGGTAAATGTTATAACGCTACACTTTTTAATGTTAAGCTCTAAATGATTAATTTTGCAATAATAATTTAATCTATCCAAGTCCTCCTGAAGTTCCAAGCAGTCAGATTCTTTGTAAATTGGTTTAAAAATTTTGTTGTCATCTGCGTAAAGTAGAAATGAAGACTTCTGGAATACCTCTTGGATGTCGTTAATAAAAATATTGAATAAGAGGGGGCCGAGGTGCGATCCCTGTGGTACACCCGATTTAACAGGAACAAATGTAGAGCAGAAGCCTCTTACTGTCACTGCTTGGCTTCTATTACGAAGATAGGACTCTATCCATCTAAGTAATACTCCATGGATACCCATTGATTGAACCTTCTGGATTAAGATGTTGTGAGATATTTTATCGAAGCAAGTTCCGAATCCGATTCCAATTCCTCTCATGCGGCACCGGAGCCGAGACGAAACAAAAGAAGGGCAGAAACCGTTTCGACTAGGGAACCGAAGCGTCGTAAAAAAATCATCTTCTAATGATGAGTTGCGCAAACTCAAAGAACAAGTTAATAATATTGAAAAAATGTTGTCCCAAAATATGTTCCACCCACTTTCTTATCAACCTCACCCTCCGGTGCCTGTGCATGAAAATTGTGATGATAATTTAAGTTTAAATGTTAGTGGTGATTTATTTTCTGAGCCCGAAAATGACAGCCCTTCGCCCGTTATTAATAGTGTGAATCTTTCAATAAATACTGTTGTAAAAGAGCCTACATTCGCGAAATCATGTCCAGTTCATTTAAATTTATTAAAATCGGTTCAACATCTTGATGCCCCCGAGTGGTGCGACGTTCGCTACGCGGAAGTGCAGAAGTCATATATGTCTACCCCCGGTTTCGTAGAACTTGAGTGTAATGAAGAAATTAATTAACGTAGCTACGCAGCTATGACACAAGCCGTAATTAAACAAAAAGATGCCGCGCAGGCTGGTTTCGAATCTTTTCTTAATTGGGCATCTGATCTATCCAGTGCTTTGTCCCCATCATCAATTAAAAACAAAATTAATGAAATATTCGTTGAAGGTAGTTATAATAAAATTTCTAACGATCTTTTACAACTCGCGTGTGGGCACAGAGCCGACATGATCGAACAAAGGCGTGATTCACTTTTGAAGGCAGCTGTCAAAGATAAATTCTTGCGTACAACATTACGGAAAGTTCCACCGTCAGACGAGTTTTTATTTAATAAACAAGAATTTTCTACTGCGTTTGAGAAAGCGGGTGGTGTTAGTAAAGTTTGTTGGCCAATTCGTTCAACATCAACAAATAAACCAGCTACGCAAGCTGGTACCTTCAATAATTACAAACCGCCCGCGCAGGGCGCGCATTTTTCGACTATGAGATATACTCCCAGATTTATTCCCAACTACCCACAAAATGTCGTTCCCTATCATCCTATGCCGGGTCCGTCAGGCCCGCATTTTCAAGGACAAGGTTTTAATTTTCCCGCGCAGTGTTATCATGCTCAAAACAGACGGTTCGCGCAGAACCATGATAAGATAAGACCAGATAATAATAGATCTCGCCAGAGATCCAACTTTGATGAAAATAAAAAACAATCAAAGAATATTCAAAATAAAAATTTTCGCTCAAGGCGTAAGTTCTGACTCGGACGGTCCAATTGCCGGTCGCTTAATAAATTATGTTCATGCTTGGGAAAGTCTTCATGCACCAACATCCGTGTTAAAAATAATCCAGGGATACAGAATCCCCTTCAAACGAAAACCACCACTGTGGGTACCCACACGCAGCCCCCACAGGTACCGCACGCGGGGTGCGAACATGGCGCAAGCCATAAACACGTTGATAAAGACAGGTGCGTTGGAGAAAGTGCGCAGCTCTCCCAGCTTCATATCCCCTATGTTTCTGACGCCGAAAAGCGACGGCAGTATGTGACCAATTTTCAATCTTCGGCTTCTAAACAAATATATAATAGTGTCCAAATTCAGGCTAATAAATATGCAAAAAATCCCAAATTTTCTTCAACCATACGATTACCTAACAAAAATCGATCTGGCCAATGCATATTTTCACGTTCCCATTGCGCCGTCTCACAGAAGGTTCCTGAGACTAGTATACAAGCAAAAATTACTGCAAATGACCTGTCTTCCATTCGGCCTGGCGACAGCGCCTCACGTATTTGCGATGTTGAGCAATTGGATCGCGCAGATCCTACGAGACAAAGGCATAAGGATTGTGACATACCTAGACGACTTTCTCATTGCCAATCAAAACAGGGAGGTCTTGTTAAATCAAACACACTACATTCTAAATCTACTGAAAGATTTGGGTTGGCTAGTCAACTTCAAAAAATCGATTCTCATTCCACAAAAGTCGCTAGAGTTTCTGGGGATCTGTTGGGATCCATGGCTGGGCCTAAAATCACTCCCTCTAAAAAAGACGCAGGCTATTCTTGCAAAATCTTATCCTATTCTGACCAGAAAAACGGCAAATTTCAAAGAAATCCAGAGCCTAGTCGGCCTCGTAAATTTTTCAAGCTTTGTAGTCCCGCGAGGGCGCCTAAATTTTCGACAACTCCTTCGATTTTGCAATCACTTGCTAAAAATGAATTCCTGTCGCCGTTACGAAGTCCCCGACACGGTGATTCTCGACCTGAAATGGTGGACAAAGAACTGCAATGTTCGCTCGCGCCTACATCGACCTTCTGTCAGTCATTTTCTCTCTACGGATGCGTCCGGCGTTGCATGGGGCGCCAGAGTAGACAATTACGAAATTTCCGGAACATGGCAGCCCAAAGAGCTAGGTCTGCATTCGAACCAAAAAGAAATGCTTGCAGTGCTTCACGTATTAAAAGAACAATGTCATTACCTAGCCAACTCCTCGATCATGCTTCAGATGGACAACAAAACAGTTGTTTCCTACTTGCGCAAAGAGGGGGGTTCGAAATCACCCGCACTTATGAATCTCACTCGCGAGGTGCTGGCCGTTCTCGATCGATTTCATATAGACCTCGTAGCCCATTACTTGCCTGGAAAATTGAACAGCGAGGCCGATCGGTTGTCCCGACTTCGAGCAGCACCAGAATGGCACTTACTTCCAGAGATTACTCGAATTATATTCAACAAGTGGGGGACCCCACAAATCGATCTTATGGCTTCCAAAACAGCCCATATAGTTCCTCTGTATGTCAGTCTGGATCTGAACGACGAGCACGCAGTGTTTCACGACGCTTTCAGCCGTCAATGGAACTTTCACCTGGCGTGGGTGTTTCCGCCCCCCTTCCTCATCCCCCGAGTGCTCTCTCACCTAAACTCGGCCCAAGGGACGTACCTCATTGACGTTGGCGTTCATCTTCTCTTAAAACTTATGAGCATGCATGGAATAATTGGTTACAATGGTGCAATATAAATAATGTAGTCAGCCCCTGCAATCCTAATGGTCCTCAGTTAGCTCAGTTTCTATCAGATTTATTTCAAAAACAAAAATTATCTTATAGTACAATATTAGTGTATAAATCGGCTGTTTCTACCCTGTGTAATCCCGACTTGAGCGAGAGACTTAGATCCCACATTCTTGTTAAGAAAATTCTAACATCAATCGCAAATAAACAACCAAAACAAATAAGTAAGCCTCCCATCTGGGATGTTGATGACCTTACAACATGGTTGCTAAATAATAATACAAACCATGAAAACTTATATCAATGCTCAAAAAGGGCCGCGACGCTGCTACTACTTTGCTCTGGACGCAGAGTCCATGATTTGACGTTGTTGGCTATAGATAACGATCATTGTTGCATTTCAGATAACACCATCATATTTTGGCCAAAATTCGGCTCGAAAACGGACAAAGCCGATGCTAGGCAATCCGGCTGGCGGCTCACCAACAACGCCGAGCAACAAAATATCGATCCTGTTTATTGGGTGAAGCAAGTTATCAAGTTGTCAGCAAATAGACGAGCTCAGTGCAATACAAACAGCCTGTTCATAACAGCGTGCGGCACGGCGAAACCCGCGTCCCGGACGGTCATCGGCGGCTGGGTACGGCGCCTGCTGCAGGAGGCGGGCATCAAGGCGAGTCCGGGGAGCGTCAGGCCCGCAGTCGCCTCTAAAAACTGGGCCACTAACTGTCCCATCGACGACATTCTAGCCAAAGGTAACTGGCGGTCTCAAGAAACCTTCAAAAAGTATTATTGTCGTGAAATTAGACCAAAACAATCCCAAACAAATGTGGTATCTGCTATGTTCTCCCCCATAGCAAACTGATTTAAAAATACAATCAACATTTGCCTAAAATTAATTAAATAAATTAATTAAGTTAAGTGTAAAATTCCTCCTAAATGTGTGATAAAATAAATTCATAACCTTGTTTTGTTAATTTAATACTTATTTTTATGTCCAATTACTATCATTATTTTAAAGTTATTATTATCTATCAATATTAGCAAAATACAATAAGTATAATTACATAATTCCTTTTGCTTTTGTTTGCAACATTTTTTTTTTAAACCAAAATGTGTGTTTATGTTATGCAATAATAATGTTTATGTTCTATCTATTGTTATATTGGGTACCTATAACATTTTAAGTTCGCTTAAATAAAAAGTCATTTACTGCATTTCATACGTTTTATTTCATAATAAAATTCCTTATTTTATATACTTAGCCTAAATAGGTAGGGTATTTGTTTTTAGCAAGTATTTTAAAATAAGAGATAAAACTTTTTCTTGAGGTACTTTATTTAACTTAATATATACATATGTGCATATTACTGTAACATACTTTGGTACTAGTGCTAGTTGTTTCATAACTTATTGCTATAAGTAACTTTGATATTCTCCACCAGGCGATATCAGACAGCTCTCATACTTAGGCTTCGGATAACGGTACAGAGAGTTAATAACAGCGTTTTACCTTACAATAAAACGCTTATTAACTATTCTTACCTTATCCGAAGCCTACTTTAAATCCTGCCTGGATTTTTCCTTTTAAACGCAATGATTTCAAAAACGTTGTACAGCTAAAAAGCTCAACAACGCCACCAGTGGAGAATTAGAGAAACAACGGTAGCCAATAGGAGAACAGAAACAGCCGACGTAACGCACACATAGACACTAGATCCGCCACACATACGAAAAAGGGGTTGCCACTCTCATACTTAGGCTTCGGATAAGGTAAGAATAGTTAATAAGCGTTTTATTGTAAGGTAAAACGCTGTTATTTATATCAAAAAACTACTAGGCGATCAGAGCTGCCAAGGAGACAAATTAATTGAGACAGCCCGTTAGAGTGAGAGAAATATATTTTGATCTTTTAGGCTGTCAAAGATGTCAAGTTTGATGAAGTGTCTTCATGAAATATAATATAATGCCAGTGCGTTTTTACTGAAATAAAGTACCGATACTAAAGTACTCTTAGACATAAATATCGGTAAATAAATACAAGTAAATAATTTGTATGCATGAATTGAAACAAAGCCGTAAATCACACAATTCAATTCAACCCAAAGTCAAACGCCAGTTTTGACGTGTTTCTATAAAATCACAAGCTATTTTTAAGGTTAGAAACAAAAATATTTACTTAACGTTAATCAATATATAGCAATACCGGTACTAAAAAATTAAAAAATAAAACCGATATTTCTAGCTTTTGGTTCGGCCTGGCAGCTTATACAATATCTCAAATGAGTAGTTGACACAGATTTGACATTTTAATTCAAATATCAGATAATGTTCCGATTACACGGTACGATTAAAGTTTTTTTGGAATACGAAACTGTAATAAGTAACTATTTTACATAATTTTTAACATTAAAAAATACATTAATAAAATACTTATAGCATTTTTTTGTTGGCCAATCAAAAAACGACTATTGGAACAATCCAACATAATATACCAAACAAGCATTCGAAATATAACTGTCGTATCGGATTTTCGATGATTATATTTTTTTTTGTAAACCCTCAGCGATGCAATTGACTCTTTGAATTTTATGATATCCGAATATGGGAGTGTACTATCTAGTCTTAACATTATTTGTAGAAAAATCTCTGAAAAGGAAAGAATACCTGTAATAACTCTTCTACATGTATGGCAAATTATAATAAACTAGGGGCCGCGCGCGACTCCGTTCGCGTAGAAGTCGGTTTCCCGTGGGAATGCGAAGTTTTCCCGCGGTAAAAAGTTCCCTTAACTCTTTCATACATATATTTTTGGTATCTAGAACCGTTTTTGGCAGCGCACGCAACGGAAGCTCTCAAGGATGAATAATTTTCCCCGTTTTTTTCACATTTTCCATTATTTCTTCGCTCTTTATAGTTGCAACGTGATGTTATATAGCCTAAAGCCTGCCTCGATAAATGGTCTATTCAACACAAAAAGAATTTTTAAAATCAAACCAGTAGTTCCTGAGATTAGACCGTTCAAACAAACAAACAAACAAACAAACAAACAAACTCTTCAGCTTTATAATATTAGTATAGATATATCTTTATACCCAAATCATTTAATTGTTATAATATTAACTACTATAAAAAAATCTAAGTTTTTTTGACTGCTAAGTACTAGTTTTGAGCAGATGAAAATTTTACATGTTCAATTAAATTCTTACTTAACTTTGTAAATACGTATTAAAAAAAGTAACACGGTAGGGCTACAAGACATACTTTTAGACTGACTCGTGTCTCTACCGCGCGGTAGGTCTACCAGGCATGGTTTTTGCCGGGTGGTAGGACAACCGCGGTAGGGACACAAGTCATGCATCTTATTTTATTTATTTGCATGTCTAGTAGCCCAACCGAGCGGTGGGACCACGAGACATAGAAATTGCATCGCTAGACCTACTGGTAGGTCAAACAGTGGGGACACGAGACATACTGAGAGGATGAGAGAATCGAGGCCTATATGAAACAAATGCAGTCTCTCTTTGTACGTCTGCATCACATACTAGACAATCAATTTCTTTTATAAATTTTGTACTCGTTTTAATTATCGTTCGTTTTAGTAAACTTTGTTGGTGAAATAGAGAACTTTAGGTATTCTAATAGTCGAGGGTGTTTTCTTTAGCTTTTGTACGACGCCTTACCCCTCCGCTACAGTTTGCGAAAGAAAATAAAACAACAGATATAAATAATGATTTATTAGCACATAGAAATACGCTTACAGTAACTATTGTTTCTTCAATTGCACCAGTAGACTTTGTCGACATAGTTTTGTGATTGAGCTCTCGTCTTTGCGGCGGAACTTAGCTGCTAGTCGCGCTAAACTGAACCTTGAGCGGGGCCGGTCGCGTCTTTGACCTGGTGAGAAAAAAGGTTATAGGTAAATTTTGATGAAGGTATAAAAGCTATCCATATGAGTTGGCATAAAAGTGGTAATACCACCTGTAATACGTGTCAGCCTAATGGCTACATGAACTAGGCTAATAGTAGACCGAAAAACTCTGACTCTAGATGAATGCATGAAAAAATAAACCCGCATGCTCGTTTGCTTTGCTATATTATATTTAAAAAAAGCCCAAAATGAAGAAGAAGAAGTAGACTGAAGGTTCTGAGTTCGATCCCCATTATAGTGTATAATTAATTTTGTCTTTTCAAATTATTAACATGTTTATGGGGGAAAATATCACCAAATAAAAAATGGGTGATTATCCATCACGTCTTTTATACAACCTGCATTGAACTAGTATAATGGATAATGGCTAAATTCCTCTCGCAATCCGGGAAGAAGGCCTGTGCTCAAGTAGCGACGTATTAAGGCTTTCATCATAAAATATATTAATTATATTTTGATTAAAAGTTGGACACGATATCTTGGCTACCAATAAAGGGAATAAAACAGGTGTAAAAGACCACTTCCGAAGCCTGAAACCATGTATTCTTGAGCCTCAATAGTAACTTATTCACTTAAAGCATACCCAGAAAACTCAATTTAAAAAAGTTATTAAGGATTGAAAAGTCATACTCGCCGCTTGATATCATCGCTCACACATCAACTGTCGGTTCAGGTGCGATTATTTACATTGCAAATTAAATTAAAACCCTATTAAATTTGAAATCATCAAATGCAATTCTTGAAAATTGAGTAAAATAAAAATTTTTTTTTTAATCATAAAAATATCTTTTTTTCTTAAAACGTAACCCTTCCAGCAATGCCCAGTTTTTGTTTTCGGAAGCAGTTCTTTTACAACCCGTATATACATATATATTTTTCTGAATACAATTGCCACTGACCATCAGCTACTCTCTGCCATGCATCTCTGTCAACATTGACCATCCCCGTGGAAGCACTTCGCCCCAGGTTTGATGGAGAGCGGCCGAGGTTGGGCTGCTTGGTCGGAGGGCTTTGGGATTCTGTCGCGTCACTGTCGCAACTTATTCGGCTAGACCTAGAATGAAAGTAACGGTGTCGTTAAGGGTTTCCCTATTTCCTGTGATTTAAATATTATCAATGATTCTCGGTTAATGTCAAAGTTTCAAAAGGAGATTGTTTTAGTTGTACAATAATCAAATTCAAAATGCTTATGACTAATCGTATTTTTCAGGCATAGATAATTAAGAAAGTACATACCTATCGCCTGGCCTCAAATCACTAGTAGAGCTAGTACCCTCTCTTCTAATAGGAGGTGCTGAAGACAAGAACTTCTCTCTAGCTGCTTTGATCCTGGCTGCTCTCTCTGATAAGATTGCAGCAGCAGCCATGTTATCTTCCATAAAACTTGGTGATTCACCGGTAGACAGAGATCTCTCTATAATGTAATTTTCTAGTAATTTCGAAGTGCTAGGTACTACTGTGTCTGAAAACTGCCTTAAGATGGGTATATACACTGCTGGCTCAACTCTTTCATGTGTCTCGATAGACTCAACTTTCGGCTCCTCAGGCAAGTTTTGAGCTAACGGAATAATCGTATCTGTACTTTCTGTTGTACATTTTAATGTTTCCTGACTTTCTTGTACCTTTTTTTCTTCTGTATTTTTGTGATCAGCAACTTGTTCGGGATGCAACGCATTGGCACTGTGAGATTTCAACACCCCATCAAGGTTGATTGAAGAAGTTGGGGTTAGATGCTTTTCTGCTGATGTTTGATCTCGTCTGGAAAGTTGGCAGGCGCTCGCTGATTTTTGGACTTCCCTTTCAAGAAATGGGTTGTTTCTTGTTGGCATAAAAATTGTTTACACATTATTAAAAAGGTTTAATTTTTGGTATAAATTATTCAATTAATTAATGAACTACCTAATATTTACTCCAACTGGCATGTCAAGAGGTCGTCTTCGTTCTGCTGTAGGCGATCTCCAGGCTGGTGAAGAGGCACCGCTGCTGGCCCCAGAAGTGTGACCTTAAATTAAATAAACTTATTAAAAGAGACCTGAACTTTATTAGCATTGTCATCAATATTTAAATTTAGTACCTTCTTCGTTTATTTTCATATTATACCGTTGAATCATTATACGAATCGAAGGTGCTGTTTCTTTCGGTTGGGGTTTTCTTTGTGATGATGGAGATAATGGTAAAGGCGGTCTGGATCTAGGCCTCTGTTCCTCTCCGTCTTGAAGGTCACCTGAACTCTTTGATCGGGTGTACTCTTTCTTTCTTTCTGCTCTACTCGTGATTCTCTTCTTTGTTTCTGGGACGTGCTGTATATGGTGGCATGTGGAAGGGTTGACTCCTGCTAGATCATCGACGTCTACTGGTATCACTGCGCGTGGTCTTGATTCACCACTGCGGACTACAGGTGAAAATATTTTGCGAGTCGTTTTAACGATTACTTCAGGTGACGTTTCACGGACTTCTGGCGCACGTAGTTTCAGCACAAATACCTGCAAAAATGTTATGCGATAATTTATCGTAAGTATAAAAATATTTCTAGTGCTGTATTTAATGATTACCTCGCCTTCGGAATCCGAATGCAATGATGCCGGAGGAGTGCGAGGTTTTTCAGAAGCTCTGCGAGGTCGTTTTTTTCTTCTCGGTATTTCAACAGTCACAGTATCTACTTCTGGCTCCGTGTCAGTTTCAGACGGTTTACTTTGCTCGCGTTCCAATCTTGCTCTAGATTTAGTTTTCTTTTTACCATTGCCATCTTTTCTTTTTAAATCTTCTTGTGTTTCTTCTCTACTGTTTTGTTTTATTAAATTTCCTCTGACTAGGTTATTATCACCTTTTGCTTCTCTCCAAGGAGCAATTTCACAAGTTTTCTTTTCGATATTGATATCTTCTTCCTCAATGTCTATGTGTTCAACCTCTCTCAAATGACTAGAACAACCTCTTTCTATTTCTTCTATTGTTTTTCTAATGAATAACGCGTCTTCTTCGATACTTGGTTGCCGAATAACTTTTTTTGTTTTTGACTTCTCTAAAGGAATTGCCTGTAAAATATTATTATACTAACTTAAGGTTTTACGAATGTGAATTCAAAAATAGATATTTATTCAAACGTACTGTGTTACCTCTAGACGTGTCTGTATAGTTTTTGTTTCAGATTCTTCTTTTACCTTAACCCGACTTTCTGAAATAGATTGAAAAAATGCCAATATAAATTAAAGAAAGACTTGTTATCTACCAATTACATTCAGATCACGCACGCGTAAGATCATTAAATTTTAAGGAATTTATGTTAACTTTACTCTTCAATTTTTAGCCTGAAGTATATCCATAAAATCCTAATAAAATTATAAACGTGAAAGTTTGTAAGTATGTATGGATGTTTGTTACTCTTTCACGTAAAAACTACTGGACGGATTTGGATGAAACTTTACAATAAAACAGACTTCCACGTGAACGAAGTCGCGGGCGGCCACGAGTAAAATAAAAAATAATTAGAATAGTTAGTTCCTAACCGTTAAGCTATCCTATACTCTTGTATTTATATATATATATATATATATATATATATATATATATATATAAATATATATATATAAATATATTGATTGCGATTAATAACAACATTAATAACATACCAGTAGCATTGGGTTGTAATACAGCTGTCCCAGTAATAGCCGCACTAGTTTCACACAGCAATCTAGCTTCGGCTTGTCCGTAAGTATATACTGGTTTCTGTGGCGTATGACGAGGGGACACCGCCACTAATGGGGCTGCGGTACACACTTCCTCATCTTCTACTTCAACGATGACAGCTCCACGAGTGTGACTACCATCGCATTCATCTACACCCTCCAACTGAAACATAATAAACGGACTCATACTATTTACTTCTTCTCGTGAATTCATCATTTACTCAATTGACTAGTTAGCAATGATCACTAACAAATAACTTACAGATTGCTGATAATGCTCTCTTTCGTATTCAGACTCTAAGTCTTCAGCGTCGTTAACGCTAAGACTTGAAGCGTGGTGTCTACCCGAGCCTGAGGCAGATGGCGCCACACTCCCGTCAGACTGTGTGCGCGTGAGTGGAGCTGCAGGTGTCTTATTCTTCTCACGAGCTGCTCGAAGCAGTGCTGAAGTGGAAGCTTCGGGTGCAATACCTCGGGATTTCTCCCATTCGTGCAGCTTGCGGGTGAAAGACCGAGATATACCTGAAAAATGGTCAAGAAGTAAATATACGTCATATATAGTTGTAACATAAAAAATATTAAAATACAAATTGTTTGATATACCTTGAAATTTAAATAGTCCAGTGGAAGTTTTTACAAGTACTTCATCAGGTTTTGCACCTTCTTCCCAAGCAGGAACCGAATTTGTTTCTTTCATTCGTTTCCACTCATCTAAAAAGGCAACAATAGTAAGCATGACAATATTCATAAATTTTCAATATGGATTATTTTTAATTGTTTTCGCTCACGTGAAAAAAATATTAGGTTATAACCTAATAAAAACTTTCTTCTGTTGGAGGAAGTTTTAAATGCAGTTCAGTTATTCTATTCAATTAATAAATCCAAACTACACATTTTTTGTATTATTAGTAGAAATACCATCATACCCCATCTCTTAAGGAAATCTTCGCTTAAGTCTTGTCTGGCTGGCACTGGTGGTGGCTGTCGGTCACCTTTCATTCGCTGCCATTCGTTTAATTTCTTTCTAAAATCAGCGGATAATTGCTCTTCAGTTGCTACTGGTCTTGCTGAAATTAAAATAATTAAATTGATTTTATTAAGTATTTTTGCTAAGCTTCTATGTTTGCCGCAATCAGTTTTCTTTTATTTTATTAAATATTAAATAAAAGAAAACTGATTCCGGCAAACAGTTAGTTACTTAAAAACGTAAGAAGGTGGGTATGTATCTTTTAGTTCATGATTTCCTTGCTTATTTGCAGTTTCTTCTCGTGTTAGGCATTACTAAGCTTCTAGTTACCAGCGTATAGTTTCCCGGAGAACTCCCGTCGCAGCCGCATCTGCAGCAGCGCGTAGTTCCTCCGGATCTCGTCTCGAGTGAACTCGTCTGGTGCCGCGTTGGCCTCGCATCCACTGCTGACACCCTCGTTGTCTGTGGCGTATATTGTGAAAAGTTAATTGAGAAGCATAATGAACAGTAATTGCGAGGTGTTCGTGTTTTGAGTCGAATGTTGTGAAGGAATAAAATTTTGTGTAGTAAGTAGCTTATTTGCAAATTTTTGGCTGAAGAAGTTTGCAATTGTTTTCTAGAGCAAGTATTGTCACCTACATGGTATATTGAATAGAGTACGAGAGCAATCTACTTCTCTGTTCCGTGAGAGCAATATATAACTAACTGTTTAGGCTTGAAGTTAAAATGTATCATTGTAGTAGGTTCTGAAAGTGGTACTTTATTTTGATTTAGACTTGCTAACCCTTGAAAAGTTGATATCAAATCAAAATAAACGTTTTAACTAACTACAATATTTGGATTACCTAAGCTTTTGGATGCCCCCGGAAAGGCTTAATAGTACCTACCAAGTCACATTGCTTTGATTATATTGAAGCTTAGAAGAAAAATAATTAAAAATAACTCTGTGGTATCTCAGCTTTGACAGTGATTGTCACAATTTGCAAACACCGAAAACAAGAAAATGTAACAATAAAAATGAGAATCTTTAAAAATTATTAAGCTTGAAGATGTATCTTTAACTAAGCATTTTATCACGAAACTATGTTATTTGCATTACAAATCTGTTAAGTAAGTAACTAATCTTAGCTTTTGATGTTTAAATTTATTTTTATCCCTTAAATTCTGATGGCATTGTTAGAGGTGACTAGTTTTATATTTCACACTGTGGTTTCTAAACATTAGTTCGATGGTTGAATTCAATTATTTTTTTTAACTTAGGCCGGCACTACAACTGTTTTAGTAGTAGGTATACGATTCATAGCTAACGCCGAAAGTTGACTTCTTGAAGTTAGAAGATTTTTCTTAGGTTTTAATTATCCAGCTAAGTGGCCAAAGTAATTAGATAGCTCTTATACTAAAGATGTATTTAAATGAAAATGATTGAACTAAAACATTAGTTGTTTTCCTTTTTTTAGAATATGAAATCAGCCTACTACATCAAAATATAGCACAATGAATTCGCTAAATGTGATGGTCCAAAACGTCGTTCAGACGGTAACTTGCACTATGTTTCTTGTCATATTAATGTTTCGTTAAAATTAACCTTCTGAGAAATAATACTTCTATTAGTATAAGTACACATTAATTGAGCTTCTTTGGTATTGATTCGATTGTGTTTTACAGGTCAGAGCCACATACGATTACTTTGTAGAAATCGTTCACGATATGTTAAATAATACACAGGTATACCGGCCATATCCAACATCACAATAATTAACTTATTAATTTTTTTAGCGCACTCTTTTCCCTTGTTTTTCCAGGCATCACAAGAACCGTTATTGATAAACGTCACCCAAACATCTGGGTCTGAACAAACTATGGTAGTTGTTCCAAGACAAGTAGAAGTACAAACACCATCAATAGACTATAAGGTAATAGATTCAGCACCGAAACCAGCAGTGGCACCTAATGAAGCGGATAAAAACATTCCCCATACACCAAAGACAGATACGAAGGTTCCAAAAGATGTTGTTGCAGTTGTACCACTGACGGATTCAGGACTAGTAGCGCCAATAACCTCAAATGTTACAGCAGTACCGGAACCAATGAAAATTGAAGTTGGTACAGACCCAAATAATATACTTCCTGAAATTACATCACCTAAATGCACTCGATGTATAGAAAAAAATGTTTTTTGCAGCCAAGATTGCCCAAACACCGCCACAGATAGAGTGGAATAAGTAAATCAACTTTTGAAAGGGTTGTTCAAATACACTTTCAACGTCAATTTTATAGTTTTATTTGCGCAATATTTATTGGTAGCTGAAACTTAAGGCGTACCTGTTGTTCCAAATTAGGTCACGATTTTCAATAGTCCGAAAAAATATATTCGTCATAAAAGTATAATTTATAAGTTCTTTTTGCACGTCAAATATAAAATGTATGAAGTAATACCAAACACTACGTAACAGTCGAATATTTACACTAGGGTTTACATTACGCTAATCATTAAACAACGAAATACCTAAAACCTCAAGTATGGAATTTAAATAAGCAGATTTAATAGCCAATAATGACATATTTGGTATTGATGCGATACACAAAGTTATAAACATTTATTTTGCATTTAAAATTTTAGACTGTATGACGAATTGCAAAAGCCGCGTCTGCTATAAAATTAAGTTAAATATCAACTACTCACGTCATTTTGTATACTTTGACCATGACGTATTGAATTAATAACAAACATGATAGAAGGAAGAAGAAACTATGTTTTCGTTTAAAAACATTAAAGGAAATAATCTCAATTTCACTTAGATTGACTAGTATTTTTAAAATCTTTGGTCAATTTACATTTTCCCTAATGATTTCTATGTAGTTTTGTGCCATGTGTGATAACAATAATTAATCATGAAGGAGAGAAGAAACTCGGAAACCAGCGTCACTTCAAATTGTTCGAGCCGTTATGTTTGTCCGAATTGTAAAAATATACGTAAGGACAATACTTGACCATAAAAGATATTGTAAAGTAACAGCTATAGTAACTTTGAAATTTCATCTATTTGTTTCAGCCAAAACAATAAAATATTTCAAGTGGATATTTAAATCAGTGATCTTCTCTTCAATTGTGATTTTGATAATGGTAAATAATTTCCAGTCTTTACAAGAGTCTTATAGAGTGACGATCTCTGTGGCGCAGCGGTAATTATACCGGACTGTAAAGCGGATGGTCCCGGGTTCGATCCCCGGGTCGGCCCAATTTCGTCAAAATGGTTTTTCGACATTGGCTCGTGTCTGGGTGTAACTAGGTTCTCCCCTAGTCCATTGTGTGGTAGGTACCTGTAACACAAGCGCCTAAAGCACTTACCATGGGGCCACATAATTGTGTAAGTCTGGAGATTTATTATTATTTATTATTATTATTCTTTCACTGCCAATGTTTGAAGTTGGTTTTTTTTACAGCTTTAATTTCATTTAGAGTTTTTTTACAGGCGTCTCCTTTAGGGGATCCAAGTTTAGATTGCAAAAAGAATCAAAAAACACTGTGTTGTAATGCTACAGTATTGTCGCATACTTATTATGGGATGGGCAAGTAAGCATTTTGGATGTTGAATAGAGACTAAGCGTAAATCTTTAGGTTTCTTTCTTTAACATCGACTTGAATTATTTCTATCAAGTGTCTTATTTGATAAAATTTGTTTTTATTTAGTTTCTCAGATGATGAACCTAACGGACTAACCTATTTCTTGAACTTCAATTGCTTTTTATATTCCCATAGATTTTTGCGATTCTCTTTCTCATTAATTGACACAAATATATCGAAACACTTAGACATCAAATTCTATTCTAGTTTTTCATTTATTTTTTTAAATGTCCGATACTTTAGTGTTCATAGACATGATTAGTATCTATAACTTCAAAATTAACAAATTAGCATTTTAAATGCAAAACTTAAAGTAAAATCTCAATGATTAGTATCTTCAAAATTTCCAGAGTCTTGTACGGAGCAGCGAGCGCTAGTGAGCTCGTCATGTGCGCTATCCTGGATGGACTGTATAAAGCGAAATTGTCGGTACGATATCTACTAATTTATATTATAATTAGTGGCCGCCCGCGACTCCGTTCTCGTGGAAGTCGGTTTCCCGTGGGAATGAGACGTTTTCCCGCGGTAAAAAGTACCCTATGTGTTATTCTGATGTATAACCTATATTACTGTAAAGTTACCAAACATCCATACATTTTCACATCTTCACATACTCACATACTTTCAGATTTATATTATTAGTAGGATTTGCATTAAATTTTGACTATTCTGATTTTCTAATTATATTCTATTTATTTAAAAAACACACTATAGTCAGCGAGTAATCACTTAAAATTTTGTCCCACTGTAATTTAAAGAGGAGTTTTTTAACCAAGCAAAATATTTACTAATTAAACTTTCTTTATTATTTTCAGGCGTATAGTGTTTTGGCTAAAATAGATCGGAATGATTTGTGTAATTCTGCATGTGAGGTACCATTAATTTGATCGTCTCTTTATTTTATTGCTAACGTAATAATAAAAATTGTTGCTCTCTCTTAACTTGTCTGGCAATTTTCCTAACTAAGCTATTGTTCATATTACTCAACGGCAAAACTATATTACTAAAACCGTCTTTTAAAAGAAATAGAGATTAGCTCTAAAATCTGAATACATTATTTTATTTTCAGAAAAACAAGGGTGCCAAAGTTTGCAAAAACGCAAAAGTTCGTTCTAAAGGGAAATTCAGTAAACCATTTGAATGGAGGAATGATTTTAGTTGGGATTAAATTGACTTAAATAAATTGCTCAATATAGTAAAAATGCTTTTTTACTAGTATCCTAACAACAATGTGTTTTAAAAAAAATTAGGCTATAGGATAGGCTATAGGATGTGGCAATGCAAATAAAATATTGCTAAATAGCTTTATGCTATTTCTGATATAATTAAGTGCGTGCTAGCCTAGTAGGTACAGAAACTGGGCTACTATACCGGAAATTCTGGGTTCTACCCACTAGGGTGAACCACTAATTTGGTGTTTTGCGAATAATGTTCATATTTATCTCATACATAGTGTTTATTCGTATATATTATCTCGGACAACATAGTGAGGAAACCCACATATATTGATGGTTTACCATTATGTGTATCCCGCACCGAGCAAGCAAGAGTGATGGAATACGGCTCCAATCCCTCTCGCTATCTGAGAAAGAGACCTAAGCCCAACAGTTGGAATTATAATATAGGCTGCTATTATAACATTTGATAAGACAAATTTGAAAAAGCTTTTAAAACGATCACACTATCAATTATTCAACTACAATAACCGTAGTAAAATTACTAGGGCAATCAAACTTCCTAGAAGCAAAATCATTTTATAGAATTCTAATAATACACGAATGAACCAATCCCCAACACATTTTATATCGCTTCTGCAATACCAATAAAACAATTTTACTTACATTTTATCACAAACTAATACTATATTATTCGTTTCAAACCATTTTTGTTTGCGGAAAGACTTATTTTTGGAGCTATTTTCCTGAAAACTGTAATAAATTCCCAACTATAACAACATGACAAACTTGATATGGTGTCTGAGCGTTGGATATTTGTTTACAATATTCGTGGTGAGTATTATGATTATGCTGATAGATTTATTATGTTAATATTATACTAACTAAACCTAGTGAAGATAAAATGTGAAAAATTCTTTGATATTACATTTAAACTTTTAACGGCGGAGTGATGTTTGAGTTACAGCGGGTAAACGCAATAGATTTACCGAAACAGCAGTTAGATCATGCCATAGAAGATGAAATAACAGATAAGCTCAGTACTGACTTGATGCAGAGCATTGAAAGAAAGTTCCAAGCAGATTTACAGAAGTAAGTGTAAAATCGGCTTTAAGTAGACTTACTATAAGATATTTTTTTGATTAATTTGTCATAACGCAACCTTGTTGTTCTAAGGTCTGTGGATATGGTTCTAATGAAGATAAAACTGCTTCTGCAAAATGGAACTACTCACATTCAGGACAAGGTTGCAGAGCTGCAAGCGATATTGGATGCCATGAGAGAAACCCACGCCAACGAAGTATATTTTTAAATTCGTATTATGCATTGCCTAGAATTCAAAGTTTATAGCAATAAGTTCCTCTTCCACGACTTTTAAAACACTGCGGGTTTGTCTTTTACTAAGCAATACAAATTATGTATAATCATCAGGTAGAAGAATGCCTTATCAAAAAGCAAAACGTGACGACAGCATTAGCAGAGAAGGCACTGCACCAGATGGTGGTGTGCGGGTACGCATTGATCGGACACGACCCGGCGCAGGCGCTCAAGAACGTCATCGAGATGAAGAACATGATCAATGAAGGGCTGAAACCTGTAAGTATTTTTAAATAGGCACTGGATTCAGCTTTTAGACTTACTTACATCGTGGAGATTAACGAATAAAATATGAATCCAAATATTGGTGTTAAATCGATCAGACTTAAAATGCATCTAATTATTTTAAGTTATAAATTAACAAAACCCGTCAATGCTACAGTAAATTTAACATTGCAGTTTTATGTTCTTATTCAATGCCAAGTATTTACAATAAACGATATAGGTAAAGAGAGTTATTGCTACATATAGAAGCGATTTCCGTTCCAAATGACTAAAACATTGCTGCATGGTGACGACTACCACATTTGTTTAAAAATACCAACATATAACAAAAGATGAGAAAACTAATCACAAACGACACACTAACCGTTCCAGATTCGCGATCAAAAGGCAGAAATCAACGAATTGCTAAAAATCTGTGGCCACGAACACGAATCGCTGAAAAAGGTCATCAAATGCGTCATTTCGAAGGTAACAGTAACATGTGATATGCGGAATTAATAAACAAACTAATAAATAAGTCAGTTTAGTTTCAAAAAGAAGCTCTCTAAAAAGTAGGAAATAAGATAAAGCTAACCTGTAACTAAACGATCAAAATTAGATCACCGCTTTCACTCAGTTGTATTTTTAGAAAAAAAAACGGCGCCAGTCGGAATCCATTCACTTTTCATACTTAATTTAAACGTTTTTTCTTACAGTCGCCTATTTTAAAATCATCCATGATGGATGTTACCGGGAAGCTTATAAGCGGAGTAGTGGATCTAACAAAACTTATGGCACATGGAGCAATGCACGAGGCTTGTCTTATTGAAGTAATTAAAACAGTTGAAGACGAAGCATTCATCGTAGTAAAAGACGTCCAACAATGCGTCAATAATAACAAAACAGTATTAGAAGATATGCAAAAATATATGGCTGAAAATAACGCAACGGTTCTTGATATCACTAACAAGAAACACTTAAATGAAACGGTAGGAAACGCAACAAATAGCCAAGTAGATAGCGTGATACCACCAGGAAATGATGTAAAAGAAATGAAAAATATGTTGCGACGAATGCTTGAAGAAAATAAGGACAACGCTAACGATGGTGACTTAAAACAAAAGTTACTGCAACTGCAAAAGAATTTAGGTTCTATTTCTAATAATATTGATGAGTAATAAACTGAGGTTAACATTATTGCATTATAAATTTTATATTCTTTTATCCTAAGAAATCGTAAACTATAAAAATGAGATATCTTCGAAGAACACCGATTTCTTTACAAATTTAGGTCAGTTTTACGCAAGAAAAAAGTTTATCTTAACTCGTATTATTGAAACGATTGCAAAATGGTGTTAGAAACACTCCTTGACTGTTTATAATGTTCAAAAATAAATTACGATGACGGTTTGTAAACTCACTTCTGATATTTAATAATTTGGAGGATTAACGGTAAAATAAATACTCTTATGAAATACAAGTAGGAAAAACTGTAAGAGGTTATTGCTCCTAATCATTTAGTTCTACAAGCAGATAATTACTTTTCTGTTTTTGGCCGAATTCCAAATTATAATGGATGGTTTTCAGAAGAAGTGTTTGCTCTTGAGCGTGTTAGTGTGTTTGTAGTATGTCAGTTAGATAACTTTGTTATGCCACTGGGTGGCTTCGTGTACCTACTCCATTTTGTATTATTATTTACTAGTGGCCGCCCGCGACTCCGTTCGCGTGGAAGTCGGTTTCCCGTGGGAATGAGAAGTTTTCCCGCAGTAAAAAGAAAGTACCTTTTGTGTTATTCTGATGTATAACCTATATTGCTGTAAAGTTTCATTCAAATCCGTCCAGTCGTTTTTACGTGAAAGAGTAACAAACATCCATACATCCACACATACTTACAAACTTTCATATTTATAATAATAGTTGGATTTATTAACATGACGTCAAAATTTACAGACAAGTAATCAAAAAGTGACAGACTAAATACCGCAATACAGGCGTGGAAATTCCTACATATTTTTTTTTGTCTACGTGCGTTCAACAGTAAATAATTACCTTCAGTGTAAACCTTAAGCTGTTTGTTCGATCAAAATACTTCTACAGCGGAAGTATATGTAATAATAATCATAACTAACACCACAAAATCTTAAAACATCCTCTTAATAGTAACTGCATGATTCCAGTAGACTATTACCTATAAACATGATTTATACTTAGTTCGGCTAAATGTTTGTACCATTTTATAGAAAACAATGTTTTTTCTGATCTTATAAGATTGTATAAATTTGAAAGATGTCGTTGAATAGTAAGATAATCTCTCTGGTAATCTAATAATGATAATCTGAGAGTAAGATTTAACACAGAAATTTGGAGAAAGCTAGCGCACTAGTAAATTCTACCCATTCGTAGCCAAACCTACTCTTTATTAAAAAAAAACCTAAAACCGATATTTCCCCAGCGACCAAGGTTCGCCGTGACGTACAAAATTTAAACTAACATAACCGAAATTACCTAGGGATCGATTCCTCGGTCTCTGAGTAATGGCAACTAAAATACAATAATAGCCTCAAGTGTAACTCGGGTATAATATTGGCAGACAATTTTATCGGGAATTCAAAGACAAGAACGAGGACTTTTTGATAGAACACTGAAAAGACTATTTGAAAAGAAGTTGGACGAAAATAGCTCAGTAGTGGTTAGAGATTACGCTGTTAATTGTAACAAATGAAGCTACACAAATTAAATAAAGAGTGTTTACTATTTTAGTTTCTTAGAAATCGTTATGTGCGTTATATCAAACTATGGACCGTATTAGTTGCATTTATAAACTAAGATTTACAGTGAATTTTATTAAGTTCCAAACCACATTATAGAAGTAAGCCTATTGACAAAACTATCTTCAATTTAGAAAAACATATTTGCACGACATTTATAAAAAAAAAATTCCACAGCTTTTCAAGCTCAATTTTCTTTGGTTAATTATTATGTCTTATTGGAAAATAAAAGATCACAGCTGATAAAAACAAACCTAAGCTTACAATTAAGATTGTCTATCAACACCTAATATTCGCTTTTAAAAAACAGTTTTTAAAATGTAACTATATTCTTTTTCTGCTTGATAAAAACTGTATAGAGAACCTAATCTTGCGTTTGCTGAATAATTTACGACATTATCAATCTTCCTCCGGTCACAGATAGAAACACTTTGATGCTGATCAAAGAAAAAATAGAAAGCTATTAATATATCAACCAGAGATATAATAGTTAAAAGTAGATATTGTTTACAAGTTCTAGCATGTGTATACAAGTGTACTTTTATTGAGAAGTGCAAAGCAAAGAGTGAAATCCATGTTTGCGACTTAATAATTACCCAACGAAGCTTTACACGGTTTAATTGTCGATGAAATGACAACATTAAAGTGAATTATGTCTTACTTTGTAAAAGTTTTTAAATACCTTAATACCTCTTTTAAAGTCTGTGCGAAATTCAAAGGGATGCAGCTGAGAACTTTGTTCCAAACTTTGTTGAAACACTCCAAAATTAGCTCGAAAATACTTTTTGAACAGCTAGTATCTTTTATCGCGTATTTTTTTCTTTGATCATTACCCTTTTTTACACGGTTAACAAAAGCATTTTAACCCTACCCTGGAACTCACCAGCATCAGTAAAGAAGGCGGAATGCCTATTTGGGCTGGAGGGCACCGACACAGAGGCAGAGGTCAGGAAAGCCCTCTTCACCTTCGTCCATTTGGAGGCCCGAGGAGGTCTGTGTAGCGGAGGTCGAGCACCGAGCTCCAGGGATCGCTGCTTGCGGAGCAGGGGGTGCGGGTCGGATTCTGTGAGGGGATTTGAATGGGATCAGAATTTGGTAGAAGGTTGGTGATTCGAGTAAATGAAGTAAAGTTGTGTAAATAAAGTCTAAAGGTAAAAAAGGTGTTAGTGTTAACTATTAAAATAAGGTCTTTTAAACCTTTTTAGCCAGATAATATGTATAGTTAGTAGGTTCTAATAGCGCTTTTCATTTCCGATATTAAACTCTGCAAAATCTAAATACAATCAGCAAAGTATTTACTTTAAAACTAAACTACATTTCTATTATACTTCTGAATTTATAAACCACTTCTTAGAAGCACGTTTTTGTAACAAAATTTCGCATTCGCAGGCTAATCACAAAAATAACTGCTAGTAGCCATTCCATCGATCAAAGTGAAGTACTCGATGATTACAAAAACACATGCCGCTGAAGAAATACTTTTTGTAGTTGGAAGTGATATTATGTGTTTGAGCAATCCGTAGGCTATAAGTGGATTTGTTTAGTTGTTGTTTTTTAATTTTAGAATCAAATTTTATTCTGTTTCTACTAAATTACTTAAAAATAAAGTCCACGTTTCATAACAGTTATTGAGATGAAGATGTAAAAATTTTCATTGATTCAGAGATTTAAGACGGTCAATTCCACGATATTGTTTTGTCTTTAATCCACAAAATACCTATTTGTTTAATCCAACAAATTGTTATAGCAGAACAACAGTACATATGACCCATACAGAGTTATTTGGCATGATCTCAAACAGTTGGTTGTTACGCGGTTGGTACATACGCGCAAAAGTTTACTAAGTACATTGCATATTTTATTTGAGTCTGAAAGAAAACATATTTGGCTTTGGGACTAAAACTTCAGCTATTCAGCAGGCAGCTAAGGAAAAAATTAACTTAGTTAGTACCCAGTTGATAGTTTTGCAATAAAAAAATCTAAATGAACAGTTAACTACGTAACGTTCTACCAAAATGCTTTGCAATAATGCAGTTGTTCTGACATCATTCCAGAAATACATGTTTCGATTGTTGTTATACCTAAATTTGCAAGCACAATGCACCATTGCAAGCCAGCTATCTACGAAACGATCAATGTGTGTCATTAATTCGCAATATCTGCTAGGAATAGTGATGAATATACCCATTCATCACTCGTAAAGAAGAATATAATAATAAATATATTCTTCTTATATTCCTCTTATATGCGTAAAGAAGAATTTGTACCTAATTCTTCAGAGGACGGAATCGTCAGCGTCAGCACTGGTGGGGCGTCACTGTCCCCCCCATCACTGAGGGAGCGTCTGCGCACTGGGACCACGTCAGGCGAAGTCTTGGAACCTCGGATGGACTTCTTCTTGACAGACTCTCTGCGAGTCTGGATAATGTCGCGCATTTTGTTCCAGGTGCTTTTGTGCAACTTGTTTGGAGAAGGAGATGTGGAACTGTCATCCTGCCATAAGAAATAAGAAATGTTTAAAGCATGCTCACTCTAGAATGGAAAGAAAGAAAAGTTTCTAGGTGCTGTAGGCACCACACAAAAATAAGGGAACCTCGATTCTCCAAGAAATGTTTAAAGCATGCTTACTCCAGAATGGAAAGAAAGAAAAGTTTCTAGGCACTGTAGGCACCACACAAAAATAAGGGAACCTCGATTCTCCAAGACAAGAAAAAAACGTATTAAGGTTGCCGCCTATTTTTTGTAATATCTATATATTGTATCTCTATTGTAAATATCGTTTGTCTACGGAGTTTCTAATAAAAATAAGAATCAAGATCAATTTTTGTACTTCGTTTTTAGTAGAAGGCGCCAAATTATACGCTTTTAATGTGACATCAATATTATCATCGCTTTGCATGTTAAATGTTCGTTAAAAAGTGAAATGTATGCTACCTACGTACGAGTATGCTAGTATGCGAGCTTTTGCGAGCGATATTCGCAAACATTCTGATGATCTTAATTAGCAATTGTTGACTAACTAAACATACTTGGATTATTCAGTCATTCGGTTTTGAAGATCCAGATAATTGGTTTATTGGCTAAGCAGACCAAACAATGTTAAAAATAGTACAAACGTTTCAAGTTCAACATTTCAATTAAATGTTTACCGGTCAGTCAATGGCCAATAAAACCAAAAAACATCGACCAACGTAATTCGTTTACCATCACGTGAAACTTCAAAGGAAATAATAACTAGAACTAGTGCATTGGAATTTAGCTTTATTGTGGTTTAACAGGTAGAGTTTTGGCATAAACGTAAAATTGTTATAGAGATCGAAAAGGGAAGTGTCGTATGTAAAAATAAAAAAGTATACAACTAAGAATTCCTTTAAATTAGAATAGAAATATAATTTGAAAGTAATAAGATTAATGTAAATTTTAAAATTTATATAAAAACTAACCTGAGTTGGAGCATGCAGATACATGTCATCATGGATGCTTTTGCGGTGACATCCTGTATAAAAGTTTTTCAATTAGTCATACTATATCAGCTATAACGTCTCAATAAATTAAATGTTACCTATATAAATCAAAGATTCCTAGCTGAGAATTTTAGTGGTGATGTGGTCGTTATTTACAAAACTAATATTGATCAGTAAAGTTTAAAATAGAATACATAAAATTTCCAAAATTGTAATTATCGTTAAATTCAATGTTGCCTTAAAAAAATATAATATTATCACCTACCCGAATTCATCCTCAGTTCTTCACACGAAGAATTAGGTGTTAAAGACATGGCACTGCCTGGAGTCAAACTGGCCGAGTCCCTTTCGGGGTGGGATAACGCTGCTGACGCGGACGCCGACGTGGCTAGTGGCAACCCTGAAGTCGATGGGAGAAATGCTGACGATGAAGCCACAGGAAGTGATGATGAAGTAGTGATAGGTATTCCAGGGGTCGATGGTGGATTGGAGCCGGTTAAAGCAACAGCACCAACCATAGCACCAGCGGCGAAAACTCCAGCCGCGCCGCCTATGGTGTTTGGTGGCCATTGAGCTTTTTCCCATCTAAAATAACGAAATTAATAAAATTAATATTTTTTTCAATAAATTTGATTCATTTGTTAAAAATAATATGTCCCATTTCTAAGACACCGGTCTCCTACTCAGATATCGCGAGGATCTTAACCGTAATCTTCCACACTTGTCAGTGCGGGTGTATTGATACTATTTTTTTTGAGAGCAAGTATAAGCCATCATTTGGTATAAATACGGTACTAACTACTTGCGTATGAGAATCAAACAGTTATTTCAGCGGCAAATAAAACGACTTGTAGAATGAGAATTGCAACATGAGTCACGCGTGTAGTAACGAATACGCTGCAGTTACTTTTGTTATTATTGGAAGCTGTTCCAAAAGGAAGTATCCCCTACACAATCATCAAGAATAGAACTTGACGTTAACGTTACATTGTTTTGATATGAATAACATAATTTTAAGCAAAAATATGAAGACATTATATTAGAGTTGTAAGTAGTTATGCAAAGATGAATAACTATTTAAAAACAATCTAGTTGCACAGATACATATCAATTTCGGAGACATTATCGTCAACTTGCACTTCATTTTACTATTCGTATTTACAACAAGTTATTAAATGTGAGATAAAGTAGCTACAACGATGAAAATTTACTGGACACACGATAAACTGATGTTTTATGCCCTCGATTATCGTATAAGACATGTCAAACCACATGTCCAGTGAGCTGTTAACTTTAAATTATGTATAAATGAATCTTATAAGGTGCATTACCTAAATGCCGCTTTCACTTTAGTCCATTTGGACACCTTTGATTTTTCCACGTCCTTGATAAAAATCCCGTCGGATCTCCGCCTGTGGGAGACACTTGGAGAAGCATCACTGTCATCTCCACCGGCTGATCTTGACCTTGGCTTTCTTAATAATGACCCGCCGAAGCGAGCATGACCTTTCCATTTAGAACCAGACCGTTTAATACGTCCTCCTGGCAGTATCGAGTCGAACACAGCCTGACCGTAGTCGTTTTCATAATCAGCGTCAATAGCTTCGTTCAAAAGCTCGAGCTCTTTTGTTTCAGATATTATTCTCCCTGTCTCTATTTCCAGTTTTTTACGAGCTTCATGAAGTTTCTTTAGGTCGTTTACGTCTTTCAGTTTCTGCAAAATACGATCGTTCCTCTGTTTGAACGAGACAATTTGATTCAAGAGTTCTAATACTTTTTCTAACTCGTCTATTGCGTTGATAGTTTGTTGGGTTTTTGTGGCAACGTCTTTGCCACGTTTTGATAGCTGATCGTCCTTTTCTTTTAGGAGTTGGAGTATATTTTCGCAAATGATTTCAGGGTCGGGGCCATCGTAGTCTATTGGGTTCCAGCAGTCGTCGACGATGCCAGCGGTACATGGTGAGTAGCCCTCGTCAGATGGTGTTTGTGGAGATTTAAAGGTTATAGCAGCGGGGGGTTCCCCTCGCCGCCTCTTATGCAGAGAAGTCCCACTAGGAGGAAGAACGGACAGATCTTTTGGGCGTTCTTTCTTTTCTTGCTTGTTCCTACTGTCAACACTTTCTACGTTATCATTTTTATTGCTATATGAAGTCATTTTGCTAATGATTTTGTACTAGTAATTGGTTTCACATTCACATCGCAGTCCCGAAAAGCTTATGGAATGCATTGTTCCGATTGGCAAGTTTACAGTGTAATGTCAAAATGCACAAGATTGTTTATTCCTCACATCGACACGCTTCGTTACGGCAATAAACGGGTCACATTTGGTGTCTATTTCGATCTATAAACATAACTTTCAAATTTACCGTCGCACATTCTTTCGATACAACTATTTCGAAGCTTGCGTTTCATTAATTGATAATATTATACAGAGACGACATAACTACGAAAATATATAAAGCACATAAAAAGTAAAGTTACTTGTAACAGCAATATCTATATTGAATTTTAGATGTACTAGGTTAATTCAAGTGAGAAGTGTGAGTTGCCGCCCTACGATGCGTATACGCATGTTGTCGCGAGGGCGGGCGGCCGCGGACTGAAAATGTCTTCCGAAATTAGCCGGAAATAAACGAACCATTCCGACTGTATTTTTAACCATACAAATTCTATACTGAATGCTATACTAATTTGTTCTCTATTGCGTAAATCCCAAAGTTCAAATTTAAGTATATTTGCTTAGTGATAATTTGAAAGGAGGTAACTTTGGAAAGGGAACCCATTAACCCATTTTTGATTAAAAAGAGGATGTCTGTGTCAACACTATGTAGAATTCGCATCTTCCGTGTTTCTTTCCAAGTTTATATGAAATTATATACCTACAATGCAGGCAGTAGAAAACTCATAGATTTATTATCTTCGCTCTCGCTCTCGAGAGCGAAGATAATAAATCTATGAAAAAAATTGTTCTAAATAGGCAGGTCGTTTTTTTATTTAAGGACTGGTGTATGGCCCTGATATAACAACCAACTTCAACGCGGAAGGTTTAGGCTACGATGCTACGATTCCTATTATAAGCCCATAAGAAAATAAATAAAAAATCTTAATCGGTACACGGCTTGATTACTAGGTTTATTACCTACGTTGTATTACTGACCCATTGAACTTCGTATTGTCCGGAACTATGCTGTTTTTAATATTTATTCTTCATTTTCATTAAATTCTCCTCTTCTTTCTTCTAATAGTAAAGCCTTCTTGAACTTCTAAGAATAAGTTTATGAAAAACTTAAGCTGGCTAAATCTTTTTTTCGAATAACTAGTTACTGAATTTAAATAAGACTAAAAGACGTAATTTCATTATTTTATTTATAGACGTTAAAGTTTACACAATACCTCTCCACCGCAAATTTGGGTCGCACAATTGGTGTGATCTAGTTAATCAAAGGTTTATATTTAATTTTTTATACGTGAAGTCTTAAGGTACTACTTAAACTTTTTTAATAATGAAGTACCTAGTTACTCTGCTTCAGACAGTCTTCACCAGCCGTTTTCGCCAGTAAGTCAAAAGCTTTTAACAAGTACAATTTTATTATGACGCCATTTTGTTTCATGTTGCCTTTACGTATAATTATCGTACTTAGGTACAACATGGAAAAAAAAATGTATTCCAATATGACTAGTGTTCATTAGTACCCACAGTTAGTACCTAATGAAACTATTTGTTATAAACTTTTCATAAACATTCATCCTGGCTTGCACCTTCTTTTAAACTCGTTCTCTTTCTGTCATCAAAAAAGACATTGGTGACACCGAAAAAATCAGTCGTTTATTAATTTCTTCGACAAATGTTTGATATGTTGTTTTAGTGATATTTTTACAAGATCATCAAAATTTACTGGATGTTTTCTGACGATGTGTTTACAAGAGAAGATAGAGAATAACAAGTAAATTTCTTATTGATTTTTTTCATTTAGAGTCTAAATTTTACGAACTTAGAAATGTTGCAGGTAAACGATATTTTAAATTTTCTTCGACCAGAACTAAACACTGGCTCCTTCAAGTTAAATTTTACGTGAAAAGCATGCATTCGTAGTTTTGTACATGCTATCTGTGTCTTCTACGTAAAGATTATCAGTTTTACCAACTATGTCCCTGTTTCTCCCTGAAGTACATCTTCATCAATAATGCTAACCAACTTTATCTTTTACATCTGCACATGCTATCTGTGTCTTCTACGTAAAGCTTATCAGTTGTCCCTGTTTCTCCCTGAAGTACCTCTTCATCAGTAATGCTTACCAACTTATCTTCTACATCTGCATCATCAGGTAACCGTTGTTGAGCAGCAGCGACGGTATGGACTCCTCGGACGACAAGAAGAAGCTCAACGATGACCTGGTCCGCTTCATCCGGAAGAGGAGCGATGCTGACGTGCCGCGATACACCGCGAGGCTGAAGACCTACGTCGATATACAACAAAAGTAACTAACGGCTGATTTTTCAATAGGTCAGATAAATGCTAACTGACAGATAAGAGGTATGTTTTCATTGTCACTTCATACATTTGTCAAGTATTTATGTTCGACGTGCAACAAAAACATACTGATTTTCTGTCAGATAGAATTTATCTGACTATTGAAAAACCGGCCCTAAAGCTTATTAGAAATGAAAAATAGAAATGATTAACGGGTCTAAAGCAAAAGTTTAAGTTTTATCTATGAGGCAGGATTTTGATATTGTTTATCATTGTAAGTGCATGTAGATAGCTTTGTGCCAAGAAATTTGTTTTAGTTTCGGTCCCCAGTGGGTATCTTTAGTTTGGTATTAATTATTGACATATTTTTCAAGAACTTAATGTTGAAACATGTTGGGAATAACAAAATCGCACTGGGCCAGCGTTTTAAATAACGAAGATAAAATATCATAATACAATTTCGTAAATATTTATTAACGAGTACTTGCTCATGTTTTCTATCAGGCGCCGCCGTGCAGCCGCCGCCCGTTGCAATGAAAACACCAAGAAGAACCCTTTAGGCTTTACACTTGCCAAGGATGCTAAAGCTGACACGTTAGTATCTCAGTTCTCTACAACACACATAAATCTCGAACATTGTTTACATAGGGCCTTGTGTTTGAAAATTACGAGTTTTGAACAGTTAGATTCCCAACACGGTGTGGACGATAATTTTCTGCTTCGGCCAGAGTATTTATTTTTATTTAAAAAAGGTTTTGTGGTTTCGACAGTGGGTCGAACAAGGGCGCGCGCACACGGGCGTTCTCCGGCGGCGGCGGTTCAGACGAGCTGAACGATCGAGCGTGCGGGCGGCGGCGCCGGCGCAGGTCGCGCTCGTGTGGCGGGAAAGTGAGTAGACACTATTGTTGTTAGACTAAAATATATTCTTAAAAGATTTTTCGAATACAGAGTTGTTTTTTTTGGTTTGGATGTTAGGGGGGTAATCTCCGATGTTTGTTTCGTACGTAATAAAGTAACCTCAATTTACCTTTTGCCAGTGAAGCTACGTGTGGCTAGTTAGTTTTTAATCGAAAAATCCCAATTTAATCCCTTCAAAAACGCAATTTCGATGCGATTGTTAAAGAGCCCAAGTAAATTTGCACCATTTTTGACCACGTGAGAATATCTTTCCGAAATTTATTACAAATATATGTAATAAAAATTTCGTAAATCGGTAAAAATGCAAGTTAATTTTTGTATTTAGTCACAAAAAATGTGATGCAAATGCATAATTATGTTAAGAAATTTAATATACTTACCTAAAGTTTTATTACTAAAGTTTTTTTGATGATAACGATAAGTAGATATTAAAAAGGGTGGTAATTAAACCTACTACTTAATAGCATTTTCTGCCTCTAAAAATCCACATTGCCTTCAAATAACTAAGTCAGTCACAATCAACATCCTTCAAAATTATCCTATCTTAGCCGCTAATTATTCTCCATTGCAAGACACTTGTATTTAACAACTCAGCCTGGTGATTATTTCTTGGCATCAAAATTTATAAAATATGCAATCAAGCAGTAAACTTCTTAAATAATATTAAATGACACAAAAAAATAGTTCAAATCAGCTTCTTATTTTGTTATTCAGTAGATACGTTTAAAAAAAATTATAGTTAATGCAACATATTTCAAACTTTTTAAAGGCAGCAAGTAGATTTTAGGCGTTTCGCCGGGTGAAACGGGAAACATCTTGCAAACAGGAACCTAATCCATAAATGTACATTTATTTCAAAAAACTGCTGATTTTATCTTTAAAAGAAATAAAAATTCTGTTGAAAAGTCAGGATCCCAAAAACCATCCTTAAGTGTATGCGCTAAAGTTTAAAATCATTTTCACAGCGCCGCAAGAGCCGCAGTCGTCGTGGTCGCAGCCGAGGTCGCTGCGGCCGCGGCAAGAGTCGCGGGGGGCGCGGTCGCCGTCGACGCAGATCGCGCAGGCGCGGCGGCGCCGGTCGACGCAAGGGAAGGCGGTCTCGACGCGGGCGCAGTCGAAGCCGCTGCAGTCGGCGCAGACGCCGTCGTTGCTAGCTCAAATTACCACAAAGTCATTCAACTGTTTCGGATTTTGGTATTTCATTTGTTAAATTAAAATGGACGTATGTGATGTCGGTTCTTTAAATTGTCGAGTGGTTTTTTAAGGTTTTTATAATAAAAATGCAGCTCGTGTAAATTGGTTTTTATTTAAGCGTGTAAATTATTAGTATAGGGTATTATTTTTATCACAGTTTTAAGGATTTACGGTTGGGTATGGTTTAATGGGGCAACATCTTTTCTCAGAACTTGACCATAATTTCCTCTAATGGTTTTCTGTGTAAGTCTGGTACCAGGGTTTCTTCGTGAGGTTTCCCGACAGGAAGCAATAGCTCCAGCCTTTCGTTTCCAGGTCGTGACAGCAGCTGACGTAGCCTTGCGTTTGCGTTCAAGGGTGTGGAAGTCAACGTCACTAAACCGCAGTACTAGAAATAACAATGTTTCATTTTGGTACGTGTGATACAGAAGTCTTAGAGAACCTATACAGGCTATGAAGTCCTTACCTGGATTGCAGCCAAAAGAAAGCCTGCAGCTATTGCAGTACTAATTTCACTGTAATAGTGCATTCTTTTCTTTCCATCTTCCCTCCAAGAGTAAGCTTGACGGAAGACCAGCAGCAAAGCAGGGGCTTCTGATAAATAAGGTTTGGTTGGTTTTGTGGCAAAAGGTTTGAGATCGGTCACCCATTGTCGTGACATTCTTTTGGCGTAGTTTAGTTCTTCCTCTTCTTCTATAATTTCGCGAATCGCAGCTTTGGTTTCTTTGTCTTGTACAACCACGAATGTCCATGGTTCGGTGTGAGCTCCCGATGGTGAAGTACCTAAAATCAAATTTTGAATTATTTTTTTGGGTCCACACACATAGCACGTTGACCTCGGCTTAACAACTCACCTGCAGTTTTAATAATGTTATCCAAAACCTCGTCTGGTATAGGTTCCTGACTGAACACTCGAACAGTTCTTCTCTGAGCCATCAACTCGTAATAATCTCGAGATCTCTGACACATGTCACTGTCAGATCTTTTGACAGGTTTGTATGGAATGTGAGGAGTGTTCTCTGGTATGGCAGAGATGAGGTGGTCCGGGTCGTCATCTCGATCATTGAAGTCTCGTTCTGGAAGATGTAAATCAAAATTAATCGGAGGTCATTCTAGATTTATAGACTGTTATAGCAGCAATAGTAATTAATAATTTTTAATCGAATATTTTTTTGATAGTTTTCTATAAAAAGTTACATCTAAAACTGTCATATCTTATTTCTAATGTGGTTGAACGCACAAGTATTGATGAAAAAAATTATTATAATTCAATACCTCAAAACAAGTATCTAAAAACAGAACTGACAATATTGAACACATTAACACAGCTTCAACTACTGTTATCACAAAAAATATAAATATATGCCTAATATTTAAAGTATCATTCTATACTAATATTATAAAGCTGAAGAGTTTGTTTGTTTGTTTGTTTGTTTGAACGCTCTAATCTCAGGAACTACTGGTTTGATTTTAAAAATTCTTTTTGTGTTGAATAGACCATTTATCGAGGCAGGCTTTAGGCTATATAACATCACGTTGCAACTATAAAGAGCGAAGAAATAATGGAAAATGTGAAAAAAAACGGGGAAAATTATTCATCCTTGAAAGCTTCCGTTGCGTGCGCTGCCAAAAACGGTTCTAGATACCAAAAATATATGTATGAAAGAATTAAGGGAACTTTGTACCGCGGGAAAACTTCGCATTCCCATGGGAAACCGACTTCTACGCGAACGGAGTCGCGCGCGGCCCCTAGTATTAAAATAAAATTGCGCGTTCAATTATTCATGCTATTCTAACAAAATTAGCTCAAAAGTAAGTGACCGACTAATTCATTGATGACCCTGCGGCCTAGCTTAGGTTACGTTCCAGTTAAATGTTAATCTACAATAGTTGATAAGAATTGAATATGTGTTAATGAGATAACGAAAAATATACTATGAGAAAAAATTGAAAAAATGGTATATCCGATACAAATTATGTTCACCGCATACAAATTGATTATTTCTTTACATTTATCTGTGGATTGTTATACGAAAATACCTTTTGCTAGTAAAAACGTACAGAGGCTGCTATTATTTATTATAATATCTGTGAATACGTATAGTAAAGCGAATAAGGACACCCCTGTTTTATTATAGATGTTATCTGATTAATGAGGAATGAGGTTAACCGATTTATGACTAAACTTTGTTTTATAAACTACTAGCGACCCGCCCACGCTTCGCAATAGAGTAATTTTGGCCGACTTGCTCGCAAAACATTGAATTTTAGCTAATTTAAAAAAACTTTTTCTGATTGTTCTTTATTTACAAATTTAAATGAATAAATTCTCTTACCGATGGCGAAAACCGCATTAAGTCCGTTGTGTGGCTTAGGAGGAGATAGCGGACAAACATACAAACAGACACAATTAGCGACTTGGATTTATACTATGTAATGACTACTAATGTCCCCTCTAGTTTGATATTAGTGCCTCTAGTTTGATATTAGGCGATTTAAGAGGGGGTATACAGGTAAATTTCCTGCCGTAGATTGTTTTTTTACCCTAGAAAATAAAGCACAAACTACCCGAAAAAAAAAACATAGATATAAAAGCATATTTCCAAGGGACTGATCAAAGTGAAAACATAAAATGATAACATTTTATCGATAAAAAAAAATCACGAAGTTACCCTTAATTTTCAACTATTATCCATTTATTTTCAATATGATGCATACTATTGAAACAATATTTTTATACATAATATCAAACTATATTACCAAGCGACCCTACTAGCGATTTTAGAAAATAATGTATACTTTACGAGTTATTACATAATAACTGATTTGGCGCTTACTACGTTTTTATTTCGCGCAGAACGCTTTCGTCTGTCGCACCTGTCACGGGATCTTAGGCATGTTTTGTTTCATTGACTAGTCCTGATCGCTCCGTTGAGACGAGAGGACTACGTTTCTGTGCTCCGGTGCCGAAAAAAATCTAATTCTTGTTTGACTGGGAAAAAAGGAAGTATAAAATATGGCTAACAAACAAAAACGCAGCAAAAGAGAATTAAAGCAGTTAAAAATTCAGCACATAGCTAATTCTCGCTTTAAACACGAGGGATCATCGGAGTTACCGGACGACAGGACGACAGAGGGGCGTGTGCGGCGCGCGGGTGAAATTCGATTTTTTTCTAGGTTTATGCGCGCTCTTAATGTGTTTTCAAATTTCGTTTTCTATATTAAAATAAAATGCATCTAGCGTGTAAGCAATCTCTTTTTATGCTAAAACAGTTATCTTGCATTATCGTTTGGATTGTTTTTTTAAGCTCTCCGATAAAAAAATGTTTTTAACCTATCGCGCCGCTGGTTTTTATACAAAACTAAGTATAGATATTAGTGCAGTCAAGCTAATTTAAATCATTAAAACTAACGATCATCATCAGATATCGAACCTAAGTGTTCAGCTATCTTCACACGTAATGCGCCGGAACGAGCAGTCTATACAATCATTTTACATTGTAACTGAAAACATATTTAACTACACAATGTTTCGTGGTGTTGGCTAGTTTTAATTGTAATTATAGAGTGTAGAGTGTTTGCCCCTAGGTTATTTATTTGCCATAAATCTAGCATTTGTAGATACATTTGTCTTGTGTCTCTTTTTAAGGGTTAATAATTAACAAAAAAAAATCCCTGTTGTTTTACCAGCGGCTTAATGGCTTCTTCTATGGGAATGTAGTACTTTTTTTGGAAAGTTTTTCATGTGTTATTCTAGATTATTTCCCATCTATTTACCTAACAAGTTCCATTCAAATTCGTTCTTCAGTTTTTGCGTAAAGTAGAAGGAAACACAATCATATTCGCAATCTTTAACATTTCTAATATTATCTCTAGGGGTAAAATATCTTAGTTTTCGTCTTCAAGAAGAGTACTAATTTTTAAATGTAGTATTTCTTCTATTAAGTCAAAGACGTTAGCGTCACGCAAAAAACTACATAAACAAACATTTAGCGGTAACTTAATTCCAGTAAAAGGAACCTCGTCCGATTAGGAAGTTTCCTATTCGAGTCCAGTTATCTACCAGTTTTAGATTCCAGTCAAACAGGTTGCAAAAATGTCACTACTTACTAATATGCCACAGGTTTTGCTACTTGAGTTTTGCAAGTTACAAGCTGCAATTTAGCACAAGGTGTATCAAGCCCTTTAAATATTTATAGAGATCTGGTACTTGCTGATGAAATGAGTGAAGTAAATAGGGATAAGTTAATATCGGGTGATCAAAAGTTAAGTTATAAATAAATAAATCTCCAGACTAACACACCAATTATGTGGCCCTAAAGTAAGTTGCAGTAAGCACTTGTGTTATAGGTACCACATAGGGAAGAACCTAGTTATACCCAGACACGAGCCAATATCGAAAAAGCCATTTACGAAATTGGCTCGACCCGGGGATCGAACCCGGAACCACATGAGTAAAGAAACTGAACAGAGACAAAGCTTCTAAAGAGCTAGCAAAAAAATCTGGGCCAAAAGTGCCCAGCATTGCCCTGTTAAACCGTTTGTGCACAAAAATCTATAATTAAAATAATAAATTAAAAAAATATTTTGAACTTCAAGGAACTTCAGGAATATTTTGAGTTAATAAAGGTTTATAATTAATTATTGTGTTGATTTTATGCGTCATTATTTATTTTCGTTGCCTTAGTGATGGGTATCTATGAACAAACCGATATCAATAGTGAAATCGATTTCCAATTTTAAAGTTACCTATAATCTGGCCACCGAGAGATTGCGTTTGTGACACATGCCAGTAGTGTTGGGGTAAAAAATAATATTGACAAATATTTTTTCAATCAACATTAGTAAAAAAATTAGTTTATCTTATATCTATTTTACTTGTATAGCAAGAAACTCCAACTGCTGCCTTTTTTCAAAACAAATATTTAGGTCTACAATACAATAAGTACTAAAACTAAAAGTAGGTAATAAATACTTAAAATAATAGATATCGCGCTGGTATAAATTTAATCAGATTCCGATTCGCTTGAGGAGGTGCTATCATCATCTTCTCCAACATTTATAATTATGTTATTATCAATGATCGAATCAATTCTAATATCTCGATCAAAGTCTTTGGTAATAAGATTTTTTGTTTTTTCTACCGCCTTCGCCCAGTCTTCCTTCGTGATTTTTTCGCAAGCTTCTTTTAATAGAGCCATCATCTTTTTTGTGCTAAAAGGTGGGGACGTATTGCGACGGGCTGCATAACCCTTAATTTGAGCCCAAATTAATTCAATAGCATTGTATTGGCAATGATATGGTGGAAGTCTCAGCACCCGATGACCGTACTGCTGAGCCAATTCATCTATTTCATATCGAACATTTGCCGATTTATTTTCTTTCACTAACCGCAATAGTTATGCTTCAAGCATATCCATATTTACGTCGATATCATGTTTTTATAACCAAGCTACTTATTCTGCTTTTTTATTAGAAATTGATTGATAACTTTAAAATTGACTGATATTTTTAGCACATCCCTACGAAAATATGATGTTGTTTACATTTTTAAAAATACATATTTTATCAGTAATTATTACCCTTACAGTAAGCCATCAGTTATAAAATTTAAAATCAGTGTGTTTTAATATCATTTTATTGCTTATTATTTGTTTGTAGGGTCAAAATAGACGACTTTTTTTTTGTTTGTTTTCGTAGACGGCCTGTCAAAGTTACCTCGTTATGTCAAACACAATGTGTCAGGAACGCATTCTCTCGGTGGCCGGACAATAATTTTAATAATATGGGCAAATATAATATATTTCGTTTAGCTAAGAATTATCTTCAAGGAGATACAAAGGTTTTTGTACAGTCGTTAACTCGCACGTTAAAGAGCAAAGAGATCAAGCCGACGCAGTAATGCTCTTCATTCATTTGAACTTGTTCTGGGACTATCTAAAACAGCGACTGGTATTTGCATTGGCTTACGTTTTTTTTTTAATATTCTCCAGCAGCTTTTACCCAACTGGAGATATTTTTCAGCATGTTTATAATCTGCCGTGAGTTTATCTGCAGTTTTTAGGGTGTTCTAGAAATATATTCTAAGTATATCACATATTTTGCCTATAAAACGTATCAAATCGATAACAAGACAAACAATGTTCATAATCTAATCGTTTTGTTGAAATATAATCCTTTTTCAAGCCCTTCGTGTCACCAAAACTGGCATCTGTCTGTCATTGAAGTCTCCTCGCTGCGTTTGCTTTCGATGTTGTTATTGTGCGATTTTTCTGTGATTTGTGATAATTACAGCTATTATCCGCTTACTCTCACGGACGATAAATACGATTTCAATTACAAGCTTTATTTTGCACGTTATTTTTTTTTGACTTTTCCTTAAAAATGCTTTGCATCAACTGCAGTATAGCAATCAGTCGTCTGTTATTGTTCCTGCTTCCTTTGTATGGAAATATATGTCAAGCATGATATAGATTATTAATTACAGAAGCAGCTGAAAATGAAAGGTTGAGTCGCCGCTCAATGGTTTGTAACAAGACCTCGGCACTAAACTCTTAACAATGATGATCCAATATTACCAGTTATTTTATCATAGCATAATCACCTAGTAAGTTGAATTAATAACTATTGACCCATATTTAACATATTTTTTGGTTGAAGATTAGTTATTTATATTTATGTTTCAGCGTGGTAGTGTGTTGTATTATGCATGTTATACTTGTTGGACGAGTGCTCGAAGGTTTTTGGCTCGCAGTGCTATTCCTGTGGTTTTACCTGTAACAACTCACCGCCTGAGCAAAATAATATTAATCTGCCGCACTACAAGCGTGCTTCACTTCTGTTCACTGCATATTTGAAACTTGCACTACCTAATCAGTTATTACATCTTGTAGTATGCCTTTACAAAATAATGATGCTGCAAGAGTTCAACGGATCTTATTTGCACTACTGAATTTTTACACAACTCAGAATATACCTATACAATTTCAAAAAATATCAAAAACAGAACAGTAAAAGCCGTCGAGGGCCCTGAGGGAATAGTCACGATTGAAAAACCGCCTATATCACAACATGCAATTGTATTGATGTGAATCAGCGAAGTCTAGATGTGTTAACAGGGATATTAGTTTAAGATTTACTTTATTTATAAAAAGATACTTAATAAAAATAGCAACAACATTTGTTTCTTTTTTGCTAGAATCTGTAACACAATATTGGAAGAAAAAATATTTTAATGCGATGTGCCATGACATGCAACGACGATATGATTGCATCGGATCTAAGACGCACTTGCTCTCTCTAACTCTTTGAGATAAAGTTATAAAAATATGATCAGTCAACGCCTAGTCAACTGTGTGGCCCAGCGGAGTTTATAATATTGTTATAGGTCGAAGATAAGTTTGCAGTTTTAGGTGATGAAATGGATTAAAATACCTCCCTCCTATCACGTATAAGTTAGTATAACAGGTGTATCTACTGCTATCTAACTAAATGGATTCAATTTAGGACAGCCGCTTTTTAATTCTAGCAGCGTTGAGTACATAATGATACTACTGTTGTTATCAATTACCTATACTTGTAAGATTTAATCATTTTAAACATTATAAGATTCCTTATGAAAAGTGATAAGTAGCAGAGCTGCAACATTGCTATGGATTTGTAAAAGGCCTTTTATTTTATGATGTCTGATTACAGTTAATTGTGAAGTTCCTTGAATCTGCAACTATGTTTTAAACAAACATCATAGTTTACAGTTTTCACAGGCAAAAACATTTAATTGTATATTTAAATGCTAAATAAGGCAGGCAGGCAATGCAAACGGTCCGTCTTATTTAAACCTATTTTGGTAGGGTTGGCACAATTGAATAAATTAAAAATATAAATGTACTTTTTTTTCAAATTTTTTATTAAAATAGGTTTTTTTTTACAAATTACATACTCTAAATATTTTTTTTTTATTACTTTTGGTTTTTAATAATTTGTTGTGTCTTTTAATCGAATGATAAATTCTAAATCTAATATAAAGTTTTTTCAAATAAACCAATGGGAAACACTCACATGGCATATGAAATGTACAATTTTGCAAACGTGCTAATATGTCATTACCAATATTAACATTTTTAATATGAAGATCAAAATATTCGCGAAATTTTTGCTCAAGCAATTCAACAAATTCAATAAAATTGTCGAAAACAAAAACAAAACACGCACAACGTTCGAGCGTCGCGTCACGCCTGCACGCCCTGAGATTGACCACTGGCTGATCTAGTTTGAAGCGGTTTCGGCTCATACGTGACAAGCGGCCAGTGGTCACGCACACACACGCGTTGCACTTGTAGTGATGTACCTGTCACAGCGCATTCGTATGTAGCTTTGTCTCTGTTCAGTTTCTTTACTCATGTGCCGGAACCATCCGCTTAGCAGTCCGGTATATATACCGCTGCACCAAAGAGGTCGTCAATATTAGGTTATGTTAGGTTATAATGAAAAGGGTGAGGCAAATAAGGACAAATAATTATCAGAGGTATTAAATTTAGAAGTAGGTTTACATAATTTTTTTGAAGTTTCTTTATTAGAGCAGCCGTCTAATAATACATGTCACCAAACCATGCATTGTAAATATATTCCTGTAGAAAGAAATTAACGTAGATAACCCGAAAAAATACAAAAATCTACTTTGTTTGATTGGCTTAGATAAAAATAAGAACTATTTGCTTAGCTGTTTCTGGCATTCATTGTATTTTAGTGCGAGAAAAGATAATCTTTATCTATTTGTGGTTTATTTGCTTTCTTGAACTTGGCATAGTATCTATACTAGATATTATGAATAATCAAACAGTTTGGGATTCTTTTTTTATACTTATATTTAAGATAAGGCTTGAGTCACTTTCTCGCATTTGTATTTTTGTTTTACAAGTAAAAGTAGGGTTTTACTTAAAGAAATTTTAGTATCTAAAATTGAAATATTCTCACTCAAAGATTGCATCATTAATGATTATGGTTTTTCCATTTACGTATACGCCTGTCTCAACAATGGATGTCAGAAGTTCATCCGTATTATTAATAAGTTTAGCAGATAGATGACAAACACACATTTCCATTGGCCCCGTTTTAAGGTTATATCATTATTCATAATCACGGCAATAAATCCAGCATGGGAGGTTCACTACAGGTTGGACAAAGCTTAAGCTGGTTAACCATCTCTTGGTGGATTCAAATGGTAGGTCGACAGTATAGTATCCGTAAACGTGTTTGTTGTATTTGTTTTTGTATCCACTTAAAATCAAGTCTTTTATTTATTTGTCTTGTTACATTTGTTGGCATTTGTATCTCAATAGTACTTAGTATTTGAGTGGCTTCTTCTTTTTTATTATATACCTTTGCAGAATCAAGGTAAAAAAGAAGCAAGAAGCTGTATGATAACATTCCCTTTATTTCTATTAAGGTAATAACGAAGAATTGGCATCCAAAGTCAGCATTTGAGATTTAAATTAAAAGGTTTATGATGGAAATACGATTAATTTTGCGCTTTGTCTAATATCGCTCAGGGCAATCCTAACTACCTTTTGCAGTGGAAATAGTACCCATTATAGATATAGCCTTAAGCAGCTAAAACTATGTATCAAAAAATTAACTGGATTGTCAAGGAGACGACAATCGGGAGAGCCTAACCGGTTATTGGCAACTTTGTATTGATCTTCATATACAGTTACTAGTGGCCGCCCGCGACTCCGTTAGCGTGGAAGTCGGTTTCCCGTGGGAATGAGATGTTTGCCCGCGGTAAAAAGTACCCTATGTGTTATTCTGATGTATAACCTATACTACTGCAAAGTTTCATCCAAATCCATCCAGTATTTTTTACGTGAAAGAGTAACAAACATCCATACTCACAAACTTTCACGTTTATAATATTAGTAGGACTTCGTATTGATCTTCATATACAGTTATGTGTATACAGGAAGACAAACCAGAAAAAGAAAAAGATTAGGAGATAACTTATCAAAGAATATTAAAGCAAAACTACTTATAATGTTTAGTTTTGAAATGTTGGTAGCCCTCTAATAAGGTAGTCAGAAAGTTATCCTAGTCATAACATTAAATAATACCAGTTTTGAAAAATGACACCTAAGCCAATAGCTATTTATAAGCTCACAAGATCACAAACTAGTTGGGATCATACGTAGTAATAATAGCTCATCAAGATCATAGGACTTATTTTAGCATAACAAAAGAAATTGAGAAGATACCGGCATAGTGCACAAAGTAATGGAAAGGCAAAAACGAATACTCACATAATCATCATAACAAAAAATTAAAAAGTGAATACGCACATATAAGTAGTTATTTATTAAACCAAACGGCCAGACTCGGTGATAACACGCTTATAGTTTTCTTATCACAAATTTTACGGCAATGACTACTGTTTACAACGTTTATAAATTTTGTTTATCACTTATTACTCTTAAAAGAAAGTATTAGGAATTTTGAGATAGCTGACACACTGATAATAATATTCACAACAATTTAGAAGAACATTTAGATTTTTTTTAAGTTAACAAAACAACCGAAATTAGTGATGTGGTGACTACAGTAGCTATAGAAATAGACCCCAAATTAGGGTATTTTCTACTTTTGGACCATTTATAACATGTAAGTTTTAGTTAAATATCGTTGATGCACAATCAATAAAGAATATTTACAAACAACAGAACCGGTTACCATTAAAAAAAAAGACACTGACCTTTCCATCCACTTCCTGACTGCGGCAAAACTTTTTCCGCGGCAACTCTATGCTGCCTAGCCTCTAGTTTGTTTTTGTGAAATATCGTGAACACAACGAAAAATACTATCAAAACTGTGTAAACAATCAAACAGTTACTTTCCAAAACGTATATAGCGAACGACACGAAGTTCATTTTGTTTTCTTTTTTATTATTATCTTTATTTATAGACTACCGCCGCGCGATAAGTATAGACTCATTCTGGCAAAGAGGTTAGGTCTGTTGCGTTTTTGCGGCCAGTATCAAAACATATGAGCAAGGAGTCAAGTTGTATTTTATTTAGGTAATTATGTTTGTGTGGTAACAGGACGTCGATTATGAACCTTATTACGACTGAAATAAAACGGATTTGCATCAATGAAGCGATTTCTTTTACTTCAGTTGTTTAGTTTCAAGGATTTTAGGATATGCGGTGGTTGGTTATTGACCTTAATTATTATTATGCCAAAAACTGACAATGAATTAAAATTAAACCTTTTATACATAAAAATTAGAATATTTTTGAAACAACTTGAATTTTGTAGATAGGTAATATCATATCGTTATTTTTTAAATTTTGTAATCATTTTTTTTTTTACCTAGGTTAAATCTCAAGATTTTATCATTTAAATGAGGAAATTTGTACGTTTCACGGCTTTATTTTACACGAATGTTAGGTAAGTACTTGAAATTGTTAATTGATATTTTATTTTCGCAAGATTTATATATTTTTTTGAAATACCTCGTGGGCGATAAGAGTCTAGGTACCTACATTGGGTTCTTCTGTCAACATCAGCGCCATCTATTTCTTAATTATCCAACACAATTGAATTACATTTTACTTGACCAAGAAAGTAGGTAAACAAAGGTTTTTTTAACATTTATTTTTACGGGCTTGGAAACGAGTCCTTTTAGCCATACATATACAAACAGTTCAACAATCAAATAGTTAAAGTTAACATCAAAGTTTTATTTCAATATTTACAAAAAAGTTATAGATTGTGTTATAAAGCTTCTTATTTGCGAGTACACTTTGTAATGTTAGTCCTTCACTGGTATTTATAATATTTACAATTTCACTACACATCACTAACCTATAAAAACTATATTTTTTGCACCTCATCACTACAATTATGATTTAGATCTTCCTCCATGTTGCATAATTCTCATAGGTAAGTAAGCAAAGGTTCGTGAGGGGTGATAAGTAGCAAGTAGCTAAACTTCTTTTTCCATATATTTGTCCTACTTAATAATGATTTTTTTAATACTTAAATAGACTTTATTTCAAGCGCTGATTCATGTGCAGTGCAATGCGCGGTTTTGCACACCGTGGGACCGCTTCTTAAGACCGGCGTTTGTAGGTATTATCAGATGTTAAATAATGTATGAGTTTGAAATACTATTACCTAGATTGACGTTAATTAGATACGACATTCAGAAATTAGGTGTCTGTAATATTATTAACACATAATTATCTACATAGCTATCTAGTTAAATGAAAACAATGGATTTTAATTGATGCAATTAGAGTAAGAACAACTCGTTTATTGAATATTTAAATATACATCTTGTAGGTATATTAGAAGCTAAGTTGTAATATTTTTTGGAAAATCATGGAATCTACCTTTGTAAATTGAGTCTTAGATGTCGCTTGTAAGGTATGTAAGTTACACACATACTTACCTATATTCATGCACTAACGGTAAGAAAAAAAAACGGAGGGCAACTCATGTAATGGATGATCATTCTTCCCGCGCATTTACCAACCCTCGCTGAGTAAGCTTGGTGGATTACGGCTCAATCCTTCTTGCTATCCGCGAAGGAAAACTGTATGTAAAATATAGGCTTTTATTATAATTATTATTTTTACACTTACCTACTCAAGAATATTTAATACCTGTGGCCGACCGCGACTCCGTTCGCTTAGAAGTCGATTTTCCGGGATATGAGAAGTTTTCCCGCGGTAAAGTACCTTATGTCCTTTCCCAAGTTCAGTTCTTTCTTCATACAAAATTTCATCAAAATCGGTTCAGTGGTTTAGGCGTGAAAGCGTAACAGACAGACAGACAAACAGACAGAGTTACTTTCGCATTTTTAATATAAAGTAGGGACTTCATAATAGGTATATCAAATAATCTTCTTCACCACCCCGAAATGGTATCTTAAGCGAAAAGTCAGCTAGTGTAGTTTTGTGGTTCTCTCAGTACTTGATTTATTCGTCTGAGGCTCAGGGTACACCTATCTTACAAAGCTTCCAATGTAAGCAGATAGATGGCACGCTTTAGTTTTTTTCAATCCTTAATAAATGACTAACAAATACCTAATACTAGTTAAACCAACTGGTAACCAGCCACTAACCTCGTAGGAACCACTCAATACACTCGGCCGGGCTATATGTAAGCCAATGGTAATCGAATGTAATTTTTTCAACAATTCTAAATAGCGTTAAAATTGATGAAAATCATCACGGATAGCTCAATTGATTATTTATTGATCTATTAATCCCAAAACACCTTTATATTTCAAAAATTTAACGTTATCCAGAATAATTGAAAAAATGACATTTGATAACCATTGGCTTACATAATAACCCAGCAGACCAGATAAGAATCTAGTTGTCACTTGATAGGAGACACTTTAGGATAGTTTAATAACTAAGTAAATCGACCAGACCCGGGAGTCCAACTATGGATCCAAATTCGGGATACCTGTATCCTACGCTATTCAGGGGAAAATGAATATGTGTTGCAAAAACTTCATACTCATCGTACGAAAGAAGAAGAAGAAGACAGGGGAAATTCTAGAAATTTCCGCGTGGCAAGCAGTGTAGTCCGTGTGGCACGTCAGTAGTTTTACATAGCAAAACGGAATCAAAACAACTTTGCTGTGTATTTTATAAAAGGCACTAGACCCTTTTAAACCATGTACCTATATATTTTTAGTGATCCATAGATTTAGCAGGAAGATATTTATAGTTATTTTGTCATTTTTTGTAATCCGCGGTAGAAGATTTTGATTGAATTATGTAGGTAGGTATTACACAAACATTAACGAAGCGTTTAAACTTGAATATAATTAGTATTTTAGTATTGTTTTTTGAAGCTAAAATGGTTAATTTTAATGCCTTATGAACCTACAAAGATTTCCAATTTCGTTGTAATTAAATTGTTTTTTTTGTTTAAATTTTACTCTTAACAGTAAAAACAAAATATTTCATAAATCTAACTATTTGATAGCAATTAAAACCCGAAACCAAGCACACAAGAAGTACATTTTATATCTCTAGATACGGCAAACAAAAAAGTAGAAAAAATTAAGTTTGGTATAAAGCAATAATTTATCGCATAACACAATTAGGGAACCAATTTTTTCCGATAACAGTAGGTATCACATAATACCTTACTGCTATGGTAACAGTCTTTGATAGAGGTTAATATTAAATTTTATTTGAGACATTGAACTTTGGAGCCATATTTAGCTAACTCTAACAAAAAATATAGCTTAGACCTAAATCTTACCTACGTATTTCGATTTTAATATTGGCAAGGCAAATATCTACAGTCAGCCTTTTATTTGAACTTTATTTAACACTAGTGGCCGCCCGCGACTCCGTTCGCGTGGAAGTCGGTTTCCCGTGGGAATGAGAAGTTTTCCCGCGGTAAAAAGTACCCTATGTCCTTTCCCAAGTTCAGTTCTTTCTTCATACCAAATTTAATCAAAATCGGTTCAGTGGTTTAGGCGTGAAAGCGTAACAGACAGACAGACAGACAGACAGACAGAGTTACTTTCGCATTTATAATATTAGTAGGGATTTGGCAATATAATGAAATTTCGAAGGATTACAGCAAAAAGTACCTAGCTATTACTGTTTTAGGTGAAATCAAACTTGTTACATTTTCCGATAGCACAAATCTTAGATAGAAGTTAATGATTTGATGAGTTGATTCTGAAGTAAATTTTAGTAAGACTATTATTATTTTAATTTAAGTTCGACTGTCGTGTTTTAAAATTTAACTAGTGGCCGCCCGCGACTCCGTTCGCGTGGAAGTCTGTTTCCCGTGGGAATGAGAAGTTTACCTTATATAACTTTGTTGTTTCTATGCCGATTTCTATGATTCTTTTTTATGGAATAGTTAATAATGTTAACTTTTTTAATTAGGGATGACTTAGAGTGTTATAAACGTAAGAGTAGACAAAGATAATCAGAAGGCTTCGAATTTCTAAGCTATCGGGAGTTATACGTGTTATTGTCAGTCAACCATAAAAGATGGACAAATGCTGTCGGGGAATATTTTTATATAACTTTAAGAAGAATTTTTCCGTCATACATGATTTCTGTGTAGCTTTAACCATTAAGATATGCAACGCGACGAACGCTTAAAAAATGGAGTAACTTCTCCCGTTTTCCCTACATTTCCCTTCACTGCTCTGCTCTTATTGATTGTAGCGTGAAGAAAAGTATACTTTAACCAATTCAGGAGTATGAAAAATATTGTATTAAGTTTCGTTAAAATCCGTCCAGTAGTTTTTGTTTCTATAACAGTTATACAGACAGACAGACAGACAAAAATTTTACTGATTGCATTTTTGGCATCAGTATCGTTCCCTAATCACCCCCAGATAGTTATTTTAGAAATATATTTCACAAGCGACCCGCCCACGCTTCGCAATGGTGTAATTTTGGCCGACTTGCTCACGAAATATTGATTTTTGGCTAACTTAAAAAACCTTTTCTAATTGTTCTTTATTCACAAATTTAAATGAATAAATTCCCTAAAAAATGGCGGAACCCGCATTAAAATCCGTAGTGTGGTTTAGGAGGATTAACGGCCAAACATACAAACAGACACAATTAGCGACTTGGATTTATACTATGTAATGAAGATTTTTTATTTTACATTTACTTACTGTTTTTTTTTCATATTCGTCACTCATGAGAAACGGACGAAATTGAGTTTTCTTACAAAATAATAACAAAAGATAGTTTTTTGTCACTCTATGAAACATGACCAGAAATTCTTTACATGGTAACTATTTAATAATATTTCCTAGTTTGTAACTGGTAACGAGAAAGAAAAAATAATATTCTTTTTGTAACCAGTTACAAAACACAGTTGCGTAGGTGGCCGAAATGGAAAAAATACAATCCTAACGGCATTTTAGAATGCATTTCAAGGACTATGCTTCCCGTAGCCACTTGGTTTTTTGCCTTGATAATTTACTTTTGGCTAGTGAACAGTTTTTTCCACATGCTTAAAGTCAGTAATACCTACTGATTTGGCTTAATATTCAACAACTATGCGTCGCTGACTGTACTTAGCCAAAAAAGATATGTGGTTGAATTCCAACAACCTTTTTTAATGGACCAGGCGTTGTTGGTTAATTATATTAACCCAAGATTCAATTTAACCTTGTCAAGTTACGATTCACCTCTCTCCTTTATGCAGTCCGTTACTGCTGCAAAAAACTCAGGTAGACTGGGATGATAGAAGTGCCATAATTATTAGGTATTTACAGAGTATTTTTTTTGTTACAAACAGACCAGGAAAAGGGATTAAACTGAATGTTACAAGCTACAAGGGCTTTTCTGATAAACAAACCAAAAGAACGGGTGTGAATAGCACTAATTACTTCTTATTGATAGAAATGTTTTTTTTTATATAATATGGCAAAGCAAACGAGCATGCGGGTCACCTGATGGTACGAGTAAGTGATCACCGCCGCCCATGACTACCCGCAACACTGTGGGTGTTGGGGGTGTGCTGCTGAGCCTTTGAGAAAATTGGGCACCGGATACCGCACTCACCAAACGAAACGCTGGAACATCGTCTCTACTTCACATCGGTTTTCTGTGCGACGGTGTTATTTCACCGGTCGAGTCAGTAATCGCTGCAGACAGACCCTTCAGCTAGACTCTACCACTCCAAAAACTCTACTAAATCACTTGGGGTACGAAACGTGCACTGATCAGTCCCAACTTCTCAAGTGTTTCAGAAGAGGTTTATACGGGAGAGCGTTTCTCCTGTCTTAAGATATGAACTTTGGAAATAAACAACAATGTTCTGGCTAACTGTTTTTTTTTTACTTACATAGAAATATGGTTTATTTATTCAACGAATTCTTACTTACATAGAAATATGGTTTATTTATTCAACGAATTTCTAGATCTGGACTCTGGACTGTGAAACTTACACGTGAAAATATTGATCACAAAAAAAGGATATAAATTAACAGTGGAGCTGCGAGGCATCGACGCAAGAAGTTAGACAAAGGTATTTGAAACTAACTTTTTTGCCAGCTACGTCACAAACATACGTCAATATGAGATGAGGAATATAAATGAATCTGTCATAAAGTCTACCTACCGTCCTTAGAAGTTGTAGGTACCGATAAAATAATGATAGTGTGAAGTTGTCCATAAATTAAATGATACCACTACAAACCTAATCGCTTCAGCCAAAATTACAATAGCGGAACAGTTACCTACTTGTGTCTTCATTATCATCATCATCATTATCATTACAGAGTATAAATCCAAGTCGCTAATTGTGTCTGTTTGTTTGTTTGTCCGCTGACTCCTCCTTAACTACTTAACGGATTTTAATGCGGTTTCCGCCAACTTATTGAATTTTATTTCTTTGTAAATAAAGAAAATTCTGATAAAGTTATTTTAAGTTAGCTAAAATTCAACTTGACGGGAACAAGTCCTGCCAAATTACACCATTGCGAAGCGTGGGCCACAAGTGTTTAAATCCTACTAATATTATAAATGTGAAAGTTTGTGAGGATGTATGGATGGATGGATGGATGGATGTATGGATGTTTGTTACTCTTTCACGTAAAAACTACTGGACGGATTTTGATGAAACTTTACAGTATTATAGCTTATACATCAGATTAACATATAGGGTACTTTTTACCGCGGGAAAACTTTTCATTCCCACGGGAAACCGACTTCAACGCGAACGGAGTCGCGGGCGGCCACTAGTAAAATTATAAATCTACAACTAAAATTCACTAGTGTTGAAGTTTACTTTTAAAGTCGACGCGATCTATGTTTTTGATACACGTAAAAATGTATACGAGTATGACAGTTTACAAAAAATATAACCCAACAGTCTGATTTATCTGTCTGATCGACCCACAGATGATAGACCCATCTCAATGGCTTGTTACTTTTCATTAGTGAGGTATTTCTGCTAACCAGTGTAGTGTTCCTAAATCATGGTGACACACTGAGGTGTAATCCAAAATTAACACAAGATTAGTTTTTAATTCGACGAGTTAAATGTAAAGAAATTAATGTCAGTATCATAGTGGCAGATGCGGGAAATCCTATTTTCCTTTAAAATAATTTCTACATCTTTGGAGTCACCTACTCGGTACCTGTAAGAAGCACAGTGAAATTAATTTCTTGTTTCAGTGAAATTGAAATCTTTGAATAAGTCTTTACTTGGAAGTCCCTTAAGATGAAACTTGAGAGCCGTTGTAAGTCATTTGCTCGGGCAGGCGGGCAGTGCAATAGTGGACTCAATGGCGTATACAGGGGTCATGGGTATCAACACCCCTCCCGAGCTGTTTCCGGATCCTAGATGGACGACTAATTAAAATTGTTAAACATACAGGGCGTCCCAAGACTACGGTACATGAAGGGAAAGTACCTTAAATATCGTAGATAGGATATTTTGCTGAAAGAAGACTTTATTTTATTGTTTAAACTTAGAAATTCTGCATTTAAAGAATTTCTAAAAAATACTTGCTTCGTCTGGGAATCGAACCCACTTAAATATGAAAAAAAATTAACCCCTTTTTATGATGCCAATCGAAAGAATAGACAAACAGTAATATTTCTTCTTAAATAACATAGTATCTTAAAAGAAAGGAACAACGAGAAATCAATCATTTTATTAAAATAAAAACATACGTGAAACTGCCGAAGTAAATAAGGTAATTTTTGGTAAATTGTTTAGAATTTTTTTAAATGCAGAATTACTAAGTATAAAAAATAAAATAAAGTCTTCTTTCAGCAAAATCTCCTATCTACGATATTTAAGGTACTTTCCCATCATGTACCATAGTCTTGGGACGCCCTGTATAGTATTGTGACTGACCACTACAATGTGACCCCTGGCGCCAAAGCTGGATCCGCCCTTGAGTGGACTGCCAGTAGAGAAATTATAGCTCTATAATTAGGTACTAATTATTATATCAAGTTTAGTTAAGTAATAATTGTTTTTACATAAATAAATCTACTATGCATGAAGTATTTTTTAAACCCGAAATATTTCGTGTATACATTTTTGCCGTCTAATTATAAAATCTAATTATAAAATTACTAGTGGCCGCTCGCGACTCCGTTCGCGTGGAACTCGGTTTCCCATGGGAATGCGAAGTTTTCCCGTGGTAAAAAGTAACCTATGTGTTATTCAGATGTATAACCTATATAACTATAAAGTTTCATCCTAATTCGTCCAGTAGTTTTTACGTGAAAAAGTAACAAACATCTATACATACTTACAAACTTTCACGATTATGATATTAGTAGGATATATAGCGCCCGTTTTTTAATTTATCACTCGCTAAAGAAAAAGAACCTAAAAGTTTTACGAGTTATGAAGCGATCAAATTACTATACGCTATCATTTTCGTAATAATAATAACTTATGAGCAATTTAAAAACTACGTTATGTCTAGATGCTAAAGTAAAAAAGTCAATTGCTAGTGATTATTCCCCATCCAAGGTTTTGTATGTGTTTTATTAGGTGGGTAGAAACATAATTTACATAATTTACCACATAATTTACCTACCTTCAGTTAACCCTTATTATTTATGAGCTTTTTATTTTTCTCTTAATTTTGATAATAATATGAGGACAAAAGTGTGTAGAAAAATATTTTTTACCAAAACAAAACCTAAACGATAATAATTCTATGAGAACTCCGAAAAATAATTGGTCCAAGATAGCACGTTACTAAACGATCGATTAAACATTTACTATGTATACAGGTTATGCATTGTATTAATGAAAATAACTGATAAACTGAGTTCTATGTTGTCTTGATTCCATTACGAAATGTTAGTAAAAAAGTCAAATTGCTGTGTCGATTACCTGTAGAGTTTTTGTTTAGTTATTTTAAAGTTACCTAGTCTTTGCAGGTATTGGTGTATTTTTTGGTTATTAATCAACTGTTTTGTTCTTTTTTGTAGAAAAGAATTATTACATAAGTATTTGGTAATTGTATTACTATTAAATAACTAATACCTAAACAGAAACAAAGAGATCATGTTTCTATTAAGACACGAATTTTTGTAGTTTCATATAAAAATAGTTGTTGGTAAAAAGTTGGCGCGAAAAGGCTTTTTTGAAAAGATTTTTCCTTTCCTCGTTAGTTATAGAGATGCCTTATGTTTTTGTAATCAGATACCCGCATTGCTGATATTTTCAAAACTTACTCAAATAGGTACAACTTTTAAGTTACAGTTTTTGTCCAATTAAATGTTAAATATGTCTTAGGTTCCTTAAGTCATTGCAAATAAGTGGTTACAAAAAATAGCTATTGACGTATCTAATAATCGATAGGTAATATCTCTTGCGCCTATGTTTAATAGATATAGCTAAAATAACAGGTCAAAATTGCGCGTAAACGCTCTACATGCGTTCAAATTTGACTATTAGATAGTTATAAGATTTTATTTGCTGTTTTTTTTGTTGTAAATTAACCGTTTATTTAATTAAAAAAGATCTTACGTAATCTTACATCTGTCGATTTTTTCTACGTTTAAAACCTGTTGATAATATGCTAATTCGACCGAATCATTTTTTAATTCCTGATAGATTTTGAATTATGTTACACTTAAGATTTTTAGAAGACAGGTTCACTGTTATCATCAATTCTAAATGTGTAAATGGGGATTATTTTACTATTTAAAATAGGTACATATAATTTGTTGTTTATAAAGAGAAATATTTATAAATACATATCGACAGTGTAAAGGCAAAATTTACTAAGCGACACTTTTGGCGAAATTGAGTTACAAATTATGTATATACCTACATCAAACAATTCAGAACAAAAACTGCATCGTTTAGTCTTACTCCCATGCTTCTGTGACGACTTTTGATGTCGCTTAGATATTTCAATTTTTGCGGTTTCTTCTGAGGTTTCGGCGACTAATCGACAGCTTTTTGTCCTTTTTGGGAAAAATATTACTTAGATAATTTTTCAGATTTTGTTCATAGTAAATTTTACTTTATTTTTATTTTTAGTACTTTTGCTTTTAAATATTTTTGCCTTCTTTTTTTAGGTTTTTGTGATTAATATATTTTTACCAAACCGTGGGTACCTTATTGTGATTTGGCGGTTAGTCAATAATTACCATTTCTCATTCAATGGAAAAAAAATCGCTTAGTATTTTTTTCTACAATAAATTCAATATGGTAGTAACGCGCTTGGTAAAACATGACCTTAACATAATATTAACTTATCATGCTAGATTATTAAATGGTAGGTAAAGTCTGATTACGACTAAGCGAACTATGTCTCATTGTTTTTTATAGAATTCAATGCAGGAACATCAAAATAATAATTTTCTTCTTTAATATTATAAAAAATGTTAATTATTGCCTTTTTTAATAATATTCACAGATATTATGCCATTTTATTATTTAATTTATTTAAAAAAATGCTATTATTGTTAAAACAAGGGAAGTAGCAGCATTTATTTTTGCTGCAAAATAAAAAATAATTCCGTCAAAATTCACAAACACATTGCAGCTTGAGTAAATTTATCCAAGAGTCAACAGTTCATTTGAATGCATTTGAGTAATTTTACCCAGATCATACAATTATTACGGCTTATGATTATTTTCCAGGCTTAAAAAATACAAAAAAATATTTAAGATTTATTTCCTGCATTTGAATATTTGTGTGTCGTCGGTTAGTAATTTTTTACGGTTAGTCATTTTTATTCAAAATTTACTAAGCGACATTAACTCGCTAATAACACAAAATTACTTCCAACTATTCAAAGAAGATAATAAAAGGTACTAATAGCATTTAATTTTTGTTGGAATTGAGTAAAACTAATAAATAGTTTTTTTATCCTCGTTTTCCCAAAATAACAAACTTCTTTTTGCTCTCCTGTAAAGTTATCTCCCTGTCGTTTAAGAAATTTTGCCTTTCCACCGTCGATATAAAGTGGTCCTTATTGTGTAAACAAAAAAAGTTAAGTATTATTAATATACCTTAAATAATTTATTTTTACAAAGATAGGTAAATTTAATGTCACAATACCCATACATTTATGTACAATACATTAATTAAGACGTCTTTGACAAAATAATTTATGAAATATTATTGACGCCAACAAATTAAAGAAATAAGTAAAATATTTTACGAGTGGTAGAGTCTAGGCTGTAGGCTCTGTCTGCAGCGATTACTGGGTGGACTCGACCGGTGAAATACCACCGTCGCACAGAAAACCGACGTGAAGTAGGGACAATGTTCCTGCGTTCCGTTCGGTGAGTGCGGTATCCGGTGCCCAATTTTCTTAAAGGCTCAACAACACACCCCTAACACCCACAGTATTGCGGGGAGTCATGGGCGCCGGTGATCACTTACCATCAGATTACCCGCATGCTCGTTTGTTCCCTATATCATAAAAAAAGATATTAATAACTGTTCAGTTTTGACTTCCATACTAGATTTTAATGAGAATTGTCGAAAGCAAAAAGAAACAGACATCATAAATTATAAATTTGGCATCTGACTAAACTGGTCTTTTTTTGTCAGGTCTTGCACATAAAAACACTTATGGTATATTCATAAGTACGTGAGTTTTTCGATTGGACCGCTAGCAAGTTAGCCGGAATAAAAACTCAACACGAGTTTGCTGTCTACAAATAAATATGTTAATTTATTTACATGTTACATAATGTTTCATAACACAGGTATTCAGCCATTTTTTACAGAACTCCGCAGTCTGAGTAGAAGTAAAAAATAAATTACAGTACGTATTCATTGAGATGCACAGATACGTCTATAATAAATAATTATTACAAAAAAATAAACTGGGATAAATATTAGCTCATCAAATAGTCGGTTTCAAGTAAGTTGTTGTTTTGAGGAATCACTGTAAAACATTGAGTTAAAAGATGCATAAAACTGTAGAGCAAAGTAAAAAAGTTATGTATAAAAAATCCTTTTCGATGACACTTCTTTCTCTCTTACCGATTCTGATAAACCTTTGTACCATTATTGACTCATATCTTACAATACAAACGTAGGATTCAATATAAATTAGTAGGAAAATGCGCTATTCCTTTCATATTTTGAAAATCCTTGAATAATAAATCCTAAAAAAAATATCCCCTAGACTAATTCCTGATTCAACCCATTAATTATTATCATAATTACTGTTGTTTGGATGTCACAGAAGATCTGAAATTATTGCATCGCTTCATTCTCAATCATTACATTTGTCTGAATGAAATAAGCAGTACCTACTGTCCTAACTTTCCTTTCTGTGTTTTGTTTCTTTGAATTATATAGTGCATTTGAACAAGAATAGTATATAAAAAAAGAAATTTCACTTCATTACATAGTATAAATCCAAGTCGCTAACTGTGTCTGTATGTATGTTTGGCCGCTATCTCCTCCTAAACCAGAAGACGGATTTAAATGCGGTTTTCGCCATCATTTAGGTAGTTTTTTCATTTAAATTTGTAAATATAAGACATTCAGAAAAAGTTTATTTAATTTAGCCAAAATTCAATATTTCGTGAGCAATTCGGCGAAAATTTCACCATTGCGCAGTGTGGGCGGGTCGCTCGTAATAAATATAATTACTTTAAATATACAAGTATGTTATTGACGTCCAAAAAGATACAAGCGGAAAAAAATTGCGTGTCGTGAGTTTATGAGCCCTATACAGCGACTGTTCACCTTTTTCTAAAGTGTAAACACAACAATATCTTCAGTTGAAAATATCTTGGTATAGGGTCGATGCATTTCAAATGACTAATCAAGAGAGGGCTTTTGAGGGCTTACGTACCTACTCAACAAGTTACAATAACAAGAATTTGTAAGTTGGAAAAAAACAAGTACCTTCTTAGGCAGAATGCTTAGGCACGTCATAAGGGTATTGTGGTATGGTTTTTTGCTTGAAAGAGTGCATTGAAATCACTTAATGCTTAAAAATGTCGTTTAAAAGTATAGGTCATGAACCTGTAAGTTTATTTTTTAGCTCTCTTGCGCAGTAACTCCTACCATTTTGATCAAATCATCATCAGTGCCGCAATCACGAATATTCTGCAAATCTTAATGTTATTGTATCGAGCTCGAGCTGTCGATACTATCACGGAGGTTGATGATAGAAGCGACCTCGTAGCACTTTCGTGCGGCTCCAGCTAACTTTATTCGAACAAAAAATGATGACGGCGCATTGATACGTTCATTAATAGTCAATAATAAAAAAAAGGTTTGATAAATACTTGTAATCGGTAGAGTGGTTACTTTTGGATCCGCTCCGGGGAGCTGTCTAAATTACCTATATTTTGGTAAGATGACGCTACGCATACTATTTGATAGTATTCGGGATTAAGCTACAGATGAGATGAGAGTGACATGTTTTTACACGTGGGTCTTCATATTTCTACGTTATTTTAAACTCATGTCAAGGCACGTGCCTGTACCTTTTTTTCATAAAACTAATGCGTACCTACCCCGTATTAAAATGATTTTTATCCCAAGTTAGAAAAGTTAGGGGCGAATTTTTAATGGTGAAGCTTTGTAGTAATTTTTGTCCGACGTATATATTATACGTAGTGTGTCTATGTAGTAAGTAAATATATTTAAATCTTTTAACTTCTTCATATTTATTTATGTACAGAAGTTGTACTCTTCTACTTTTCAGTATTCCGATCTCAGGGCGGCTGGAAGAAATCCCTTTGAGGGATAAGCAGTAGCCATTGTGCTTGAATAATTTTAATTGTCGTAGTTTTAAGTTTCCTTTCTTATTTATGTACATTAATTGTAAATAAATAAATAAATCATAAGTTTTGATACATAAAATTAAGGTAAAATTTAATTATTCAAAGTTTTTTATTGAAATAAAAAGATACGTATAATATTTAATTAAGTTATAGGTAGGTACCTACAAGTATTTTACGAATCCTAAAACTGGTAAGTTTATTATTAATGACAGCCTGTAATACTGTTATGCTCATTTACAACATACCTACTTACCTACTACATATTATTATCGGTTATTTCCTAAATCTATGACGCAATCAGAATATGTAAAGGAAAAAAAGATAACCTAGGTAAGTACATTGATTACCTTTGAAACCTGATCTAAAGTTATAACTTAAGTTTTACAGTTTAACTCGATTCTTCACTAGGTATACCTTATATACACGCAATCATAAGTCTATGGAACATTCGCTGTGCAAATTCATCTCTTTAGACAAAACTAAAAGTGAGATTCTGGAGGTATATAAAACCATTTTATTATCTTATATTAGCTCGCATCTTATTCTTGGTTACAATCTAGGTATCTATGCATATATTGCATCTCAATTAAACCAGCCGTTTTTCATGATTGGGTAAAAAACATATAATGGTCCAAACGTACAAACTTGGAATATACAAAATAAGTAGAATTCGTCGGATATAACTGGTATTTGTAACTGGTTTTATGTAGTTATCGGGATTTAAGCTGCAGTGGTACGCCTATTTTATTCGGTCAGGTTTTAAAGTTTTATGATAACACTAGCTTCCACCCTGCGGTTTCACTCGCAGGTAAATGGCTTTTCCCCTTAGAATAAAGCTTATTTCTTGAAAATGTGAATTATTTAATCATGTTTTTAAACGTTGGTATTTATTTATTACCTACCTGTAAATATTTTCTCTATGTCTTTTTTAGCCCAAACATAAACTTAAACTTTAAACTTCAAATCCTTATTTTACCCTCTTAGAATTTGAATATGAGAGTGGTAGACTCTAGCTGTAGGCTCTGTCTGCAGCGATTACTGGGCTGACTCGACCGGTGAAATACCACCGTCGCACAGAAACCCGACGTGAAGTAGGGACGATGTTCCTGCGTTTCGTTCGGTCAGTGCGATATCCGGTGCCCAATTTTCTCAAAGGCCAGCAACGCACCCTCAATGCATATGTAATTGTGGGTGTATATGGGCGGCGGTGATTACTTACCATCACGTGACCCGCTTGCTCGTTTGCTAGGTACTATTATATAAAAAAAATATTAATGCTGAAATACTTATTTTTTTATTTGTAATCAAAAGCCTGAAGTCAAGTACCTGGTTTCTAACTAACAAAGTTTAAGTTAGTTCTAAAATGGACTTCCATTCATTGGAATCATTTAGGCTAAATGTACAAAATTTTTACCCTATTTTACCATTTAGTAGAAGAAAATCCATTAAAAATTACAGACAATCCTTCAACCCCCATTTCACCTCATAGATAAAAAAAGAACTATTCCTTCCTTAGTGGGTGTCTTCTCAATAAAATGGCCCTGATCAAATTTCTCGGCCTTAACTTTAATATTGCCTATACGCTCGGAGATGATGGATCAGTCAGTCAGTCAGTTAGGTCTTGTTTAACCGCCGATCTCTTGTTAAGCAAATAATTTAATTTGTAATTATTATTTTTTAGTTTTGCACAATTTTGGAAACTTTATTTTTGGTTAAAAAGTGATATTTTAATTTTAATTATGTATGTATATGTAAGTGTATGATATGATTTTATACATGGGTACATTTATATATTTATACATATGAGGATTTATGTGTGCCTATGCTTATGTATGTATATATGTATTAATTATATTATTGTTGTGTTCTTTCATCCAGTTTCATTTGTTTCATTTGTTTTTTTTTGTTTTTATCTTTTATTATTATTTTCTTTTTAAGTTTGTTTTTGATTTAACTTAGATGGAAGACATGTTGTTATATTTTTGTTTCCTTTCAAACTTCAGTTTGTATTAACTATTAGTAAAAACTACCTAGACTTAAGTGTTGTTAATTTTTTGTAACCCTAATATATTATGTAAGCTGTTTGTTTTCCTTAATGAAAAATAAATAAATAAAATAAAATAAATAAATAAGTTTTGCCGTTACTTCAGTATGTGTTAGGTTGATGTTGACACTGCACGCGCGAGCCGAGCGAGCCTAGCGAGCGTGGTGCCGCAAACCCGGCAAACCCGGCAGAGCGCCAAAAATCTACTTGCTGCCGTTAAATGGTCTTGAAATAGGTTACATCAATTATTTATTAACGTATCTACCGAGTAACAAAATTAGAAGCTAATTGAACTAATCTTTTGTGTCATTGATTATTATTTTAGAAGTTTATTGCTTTAATGCATATTATAAATTTTGATGCTAAGAAGTTGCCACCATGCTGAGTTGTATTTAGAATAACTAGTGGCAAAGAGAAAAAACTCAAATGTTCTTCATTCACAAATTTAAATGAAAAATGTAAGTAAAAAGATGGCAAAAACCGTTTTAAAATCCGTTCAGTGGTTTAGGAAGAGTTAGTGGACATACAGACACAATTAGCGACTTGTATTTATATTATGTAATGATGACTATGATGATGCATGTTAATCAATGTTAAAAACTTGCGTAATTATTCCAATCAGTCTAATAAACGTCACACTGTAATTTATGACCTAAACAAAACTACGTCAGCACTTAAAGGTTAAACTATAAGCGACTACGAGACCACGAGTCTTTAATAAAATACGTATTAACGTCTATTGCTACCTGCCATTTGCCGATATTGCTAATGCTAAAAAAGCTTGCTGCATGTCGGACTTTAAACACAGTTTTTATACTTTTCTCATCCAGATTTTTATGTTTTTCATAATATTTCTTTATTTTAGCTTCTTTTACATAATCATTATAATGAGATCCATTGAAATCGTATGGATGTATGGATGTAGTAACCTATTATGGTTCAGTATTAGATTTTTATTCGTTAATATCGTTATTTTGATAGAGATTTTCGTTAATGTTCATATGTTTTTTTAAAATATATCTCCAGACTAACACACCAAACGTAAAGATTGATGAGATTTTATATCGAGTTAACGCTCCAGTTTATGTCCTTAGTATTACTGTCTTCCGAAATTAAGACAAAAACCTATACGGATTTCTTGTAATGTACGTAGCTAATAAATAAATATATAAATAAATCTCCAGACTAACATCAATTATGTGGCCCTAAAGTAAGTTTCAGTAAGCACTTGTGTTATAGTACCCCTTAATGGACAAGAGGTTCTCCTAGTTACACCCAGATACGAGCCAATATCGAAAAACCATTTTTACGAAATAGGCCTTACTCAGGAATTGAATCTGGAACCATCCGCTTTGCAGTCCGGTATATATACCGCTGCACCACAGAGATCGTCGATTTAACGAAACAAATTTCAGATTAACGATATTAACAATCGTTAAAAGTTATATGCTTGAAGCACTGATCCGTTAAACTCCATGAGTATTTTCAATGGTCTCTAATAATTGGACGTCGTTAATTGAGAAGGATCCAATCCACAACAACCTAGTTTTGAGAAATACAACTTTTTAGTTCAAAACGTAATTCCTCTTTTATTTTTAACTTTAGCGCATAAACTTTAATCATTATAATTGGCTATTTGTATTATATTTTAGTTGATATACTTCTTATTTTGTCTTAAATACCATTTCAATGCACCAAGGTGTTTGATGTATTCAACAAAAAAGATTCAAACCGGGAAATAGCAAAAAAATTCCAATTAATGTTTCCGAGAAAGAGACAGTGACAAAACGCTACATATTATCAGTGATAGCGCAAATTTTCGACCCTTTGGGTCTTGTAGCACCTTGTATAATACAAGCCAAAATCATCATTCAGCAATTATGGATTGCAAAAATTTCATGGGATGAACCTGTCCCCCAATCAATTTATAATACTTGGAAGATATTTAATAGCACTCTGGTACTATTAAATTCTTTTGAAATTCCACGATGGGTGTTATGTGATACACCCGTAAACATTCAATTACATGTTTTCACAGATGCCTCTGAGCGAGCCTACGGTGCGTGTCTCTACGTGCGCAGCACTGCCTTTGATGGTTCGGTTAGTGTGCATCTTCTTACTTCCAAGAGCAAGGTAGCACCGATCAAACCTACAACGGTGCCCCGGCTCGAACTTTGTGCTGCGCTGTTGGGTTCTCGATTGTACACTAAGGTACGACAGTCACTCACTCTCCCAATAAACGAAATCACATTTTGGTGTGACTCTACCATTGTACTAGGGTGGTTGTCGACTGGTCCCACGCAACTAAAGACCTTCGTCCGTCATCGGATATCAGAAATCCAGGACGCGGTCGGTGCAGAGCGGTGGCGGTACGTACCTTCAGCTGAAAATCCAGCTGACCTCGTATCTCGGGGTCTTTCAGCAGACAGGTTGGTTCAGTCAACCCTGTGGTGGGCAGGGCCTCGGTTCCTTCAATTGGAGCAAGGTCATTGGCCTCAATTTCCACAACCGAGTCATCGAATTGCTGAACTACCGGAGACAGTTAGAGCTCTACATGTCGTCGAAGACAGAGACACTCCAATGCAGTCACTTATTTGTAAGTGCTCAAACTTTAGCACATTGCAGAGAATTGTTGCATACATTTTACGTTTTGCCAACAATTGTAAACCTTCCAGTACAAATCGAATAACCGGTTCGTTAAATTCTGTGGAGTTAAACAATGCATTGAATTTTATTTTACATTGCAGCCAAAGGGAATCATTCCCGGAGGAATATAACTTACTCAAATCAGGCAAACCATTGCCACATAAAAACAAACTTCTGTCTCTATCGCCGTTCTTGGATGACAATGACATCATTCGAGTTGGTGGTAGGCTTGATAACTCTTTCTATGACTACAATGTTAAACATCCAATCTTGCTTTCAGCTTCAAATCATATTTGCATACTTATTTTTAACATGTTTCATTTAAAATTATTTCACGCAGGACCTCAATTATTACTCACTTCCATACGTCACCACTATTGGCCTCTTGGTGGCAGAAATCTAGCACGCAAGACTTCACGTCAGTGCGTTAAATGTGCACGCATCAAAGCTGCTACTATTCAGCCCATAATGGGGAATCTTCCAAAGCAGCGTTTACATTTAGAGTTTCCATTTTTAGACACTGGTGTTGACTACGCCGGTCCCGTCATGATAGCGGACCGCAGAGGTAGAGGCTGCAAACTCATCAAGAGCTTCATATGTGTTTTTGTGTGCTTGGCCACGAGGGCTGTTCACCTTGAGCTTGTTTCAGATATGACTAAAGACGCATTTATAGCCGCACTGAACCGTTTTATTGCTCGGAGGGGGAAGCCGCGCAACATTTTCTCTGACAACGGCACCACGTTCGTAGGAGCATGCAACGAGTTAGCCAAGCTTCTTTCGCAAGACTTAAGCCTAAGTAGCATAGAGTCAGGTATAAACTTTTCATTCATTCCGGCATACACTCCACACTTCGGTGGGCTTTGGGAGTCTGCCGTAAAATCTGTAAAACATCATTTAAGACGAACCGTAACATTAGCTCATTTGACATTTGAGGAACTAGCGACTTGCCTAATTCAAATTGAAGCAATACTGAATTCCCGACCTCTTACTCCTCTTTCCGACGATCCTTCAGATCTCACCCCTCTTACTCCTGCACATTTCCTAATTGGACGATCTTTACTCACTTTGCCCCATCCACAGGTCACCAGCGCCAACATCACATCGCTCCAACGCTTCAAGAGAATCGAGTGCTTGAAGCAGCATTTTTGGACCCGATTCTCTAATGAGTACATTTCATGGCTACAGGAGAAGACCAAATGGCGTAGCTCTACGGGAGAGCTCAAGGACGGCGCTCTTGTCGTAATCATCGATAAAGCGTCACCACCTCTCTCATGGCCGATGGGTAGAGTCGTCCGGGTGCTGCCAGGGAGTGACGGCATCGCCAGGGTCGCCGACGTCCGCACGCGCAGGGGCGTGCTGAGGCGGGCCTTCAACACTATCTGCCCCCTGCCTCTACAATGATTGAAGACCACAGCTCTTCAACGGGGGGAGCATGGACGAGCCACCGCGCCGCCAGCCGCGGCAGTCATCACAGCGGGGAGCGGGGCGCGGGGGCCGACACCGACCGATCACAATCAGTTGCGCCGGCGCCACCGTCACGATCACTTGCGTCCGCGTAGCTATTTATTGCACATTCTATCCGCAACAATTGTAAACCCTTCTTGTTCGTAATTAAATATAAATTACAGTCCACTCTCTCTCTTTTACTACCACTGCCGTGTAGGGCTCATCTACATATATTATTTAATAACTAAATACTTTATTAAACTAAGATTAAACTCAATTTTTCATAACTCCTCATTTGCTAATGAGTAAATACATAAAAAATTAAAATCAACATATAAAATGTTTGAAAGTAACAAATTTAGGATATCTTCCAATAAAAACAATTAAAAATATTATTTGTTATTCTCAGTCACATAAATTTACGGTAAATTTGCTAAAAAAGAACAATATTTGCTACATAAACATCAAAAAACCATCTTAACTAAAAATCTATTAAAAATCCTGAGCTTATCATTAAAATAATCTTAAATCTTGAAATTAAACTCATTTTAACGGGTTTTACGCGATTATTTAATTATTTTTTATTTAACTTACGTTTAAAATAAACGCGTAAAACCCGTTAAAATGTGTTTAATTTTAAGTAATAGTGATCGCGTAAATCTAAGAATTTAAATCTTGAATCTTTTAAAACGTTTAACCATCAACGTCTAATGGAAAATCCAATTCGCCATAGCCATCGACATCATCGCTAACATTTTTGTTTCCTTTTAATGTTTTATAAAAAGATAAGCAATCCTTTAGAATTAAATCAAATAACGATTTCAAGTCATCCAATTATGCGGAACTTCCTTCCCATCAGGCTACAATATATCTAAATCTTCAAGTAATTCAAGGCATTGGCCCTTCATTCTTTTCTCTATATTAAGCTCTTCATACTCGTCACTTTCAGATGTTTTCATAAATATTGTGTATGGTGTAAAGGTTTTAAAAGATTTAAGATTATTTTAATGAACCACTGGAGTTGCTTGCGAAGATGTGATACATGATCATACTTATTAAGATCAAAAATAAATCTGATAGAGATTTTGCAAGCGTTCGAGTTTTTTTAAGAGCTCCTCTGTGGCATCAAGGTAACAAGCATCCGCATAATCGATAATGGTTTGGATAAGAGTTAAGGAAAGGGAGATTTTAGTCACGAGCGGCAAATACGTTTGGAGACACTGCAGCGAATGGAAGAGTAGTGGACCCTGCGACTGACCTCGCTGACATGCAGACCCCAGTTAAGATGAGAATCTAATGTAACACCCAGGTTCTTAGCAGATTAAGCGAAGGGGATCGGTGTACCATTAAGAGTGACGGAAGCTAAAGAAGATGGATCGATGCGACTGCGCATGGACCTGCTTCCAATAACTAAGGCTAGCGTTTTTTAGGGTTAAGAACCAGACCAAAGGACAGTTACGGATGCGTTCCAAATCTTCAATAATAGATGCTATGGCGGCAGAAATATCGGAAACAAGGCAATGACGGTATATTTGCAGATCATCCGTATAAAGGTGGAATTTGGAAGAAATGACATGGGACACAGAGTTTATGAAAATGGAAAACAGTAAGAGAGAGAGGACACCACCCTGAGGCACACCCGCAGTAAGGTCAGACCATTCGGAGTAAGACTCATTTAGGCGAACACGCTGCAAGCGGCCAAGAAGGTAGGAGTCGAACCAGGATAAAGCAGGAAAGGAAATATTCAAGGATTTAAGGATGCCAAGAAGGACGTCAAAATCGACAGAGTTGAAGGCATTACTAAAGTCAAGCAAAACGAGTATTGTGAGGGGTTTATTTTCTATGGCCAAGCGAATGTCATCAGTTTTGTTAATGAGTGCTGACACGGTGCTGTGGCCAGGACGGAAGCCGGATTGTAAAGGAATGAGAAGATGGTGGGAAGAAATATGATGATAACTGGCCATGTACCAAAAGCTCGAGGACATTGGAAAGAAACGGAAGAATGGAAATTGGTCGGAAATCAGCTGGCGTAGTTGGATTAGGTTATTTGCGCAAAGGAATAACGTCAGCGTTTTTCCAGGAGGAAGGAAATGTAGAAGAGGATAGAGAAAAAATAAATATGTGATTAAGGACAGGAACATTTGTGAACATATAGACAAAACTGCCTTATTGACCTCCTCCTCTGACTGAGAATAACAAATAAATAATTTATGCAAATTGTAGGTATACAATAAATCTATAGAAATTAATTTGATACTAATTGTATGTATAATTAATACACTATAATATTTATCTAAAGCGATTCAAGTGCTTTATTCCTGTCTCGATATTTAATACTGCCTTTGATATTGCACAACTTATTTCATCACAACGATCTTAGTAGCATAGATCGTCTTCGATATTTAAATAATCATCATTTAAAACAAATAAATAAATCACCGATAAGGATCCAAGTAGCATGGGTTTTTTTCGATGAAACACTTAGATAGAGATTGTATTATACCATGTAGCTTGAAACGTTTTTAATATTTGTTTTTTCCCTAAATTGTAAAATAAGTCAAAATCAAGTGCTGTGGAACCTTATCATTGAAAAAAAAAAGTAGGGCGGCAAAGATGTGGGTTGGTAACATATAGTGATAAAAATAAGAAAAACTTAACTTTTGATATGGCTGTGTTCGTGACATGATAGAACGTACTGAGAGGAGTACTTCTGTATACTCAACTCATTTTTGACTAAGTTGTGGGTTGGATCCTTCTCAATTAACGACGTCCAATTGGAAAAAAAACTACCAATGGTGTTGTTAGTTAATAATTTATTAACTCGTAATTTATAAAGCCGGAAGTTATATTAATGCATCATATTTCAGCAGAGCTAATCAATAAATCAACGCAATGGATTTTTTATTGCATCAGGTACCGAATTTTATAATTAGAAACATAGCTTTTCTTTTTTGTCTGGGTATTATTAGTTTCTGTCGTGTTGCTATGAACAATATTTCATGAGTTGTTTTAAAAGATGAGAGATAAAAAATTTACGAAAAAGTACCTAAACCCGAAAGAATCTAACAGAATGTTGTATGGTACACACAAATAAACTATTTTATTTTATTTTAGAAGTTATCCCATTATATCAGGTATTAAAACAAAAAATTACAGTTATACATACTGGGTGATTGGTAATGCGATACATTCCTTCTAAGAGGTTAAAGTAGAGCTTATTTGCAGCCAATTAAGGCATATAATGCCATGTCCGAAAATTGTTAATTTCTGAGATATGCAACATTTAAGATTTTTTATAAAAAAAACCATTTCAATGTTCAAATGAATCCTTTTAGTGAAAAATTCTAAATTGAGTTTAATGTTTTGTTGTTTTATTGGTAGCTTGATAACTAAAATGATATTTCAGATTCAAATTTGCTAAAAATAATCGGTCTTATTTTAGAAAAAGTCAAGAAACCAAGAACAACTTTTAAAAAAAGTTAAGTCTTATGGCAATAATAAGCGATTTTCTAAAAAAAAGTCCTAATAATGTTGCGTACAAATTAAAAGAATAAGTAGAGAAGTAACAAAGTTTAAGTAATATTTTGCTATTCAAACTAAATAGGCACAAGCTCACGATGACTAAAAATACAATTCTAATTTATTTTTTATTCTTACGGGTTTCACGGTTTAGTATTTAAAATCTATCTTGAATATGATATTACATAAAGGATGACTTTTAATGTCACGTATTTCTGTTAAGTTAGATTAGGTCAAAAGCAACCGATTTTGACCAATAATGTCGTATGGAAAAGTTAACCGTTTTTGATTATTATTTTTTGTTCCGATTTCAGACGGTTAAAATTTAAATTAAAAAAAAATAGAGTTTTGAGCTAAATTTAGAGTTTTTTGTTATCGTCGCATAGCGGACATTCCAATAGTTCATAATAAGTAATAATGTTGAAAAGCTACAAACGTTTTAAAATTACGTGTTAAAAAGTAGCACTTCCTTTTTTTTACAAACTTATTATTCGATGAAAAATGCAATTTTCTGAAAAAAAAAACTCCTATTAATGAAATTTGAGGTATAAAACTTACAAGTAGCTGAAGTACATGCTGAGATAAAACAATGAAACCCACAGAGTCTGGATTTTTGAGGAATTATTAATACCGGTTTCGTTTCAAATCGTTACTATTCTCAAAGGACTTGCATGCAACTCTGTGGACCGATAAATCGATTTTTTAAAAATATATTTTTGAGATAAAATACAATGATTCTGTAACAAATTACTGTTTATTACTTATGAATAATTTGATAATAATTAACGTTTTTTTTTCTAATATGGACACATTGATTTATTCAAAATAAATCTTTGTTGTTACAATAAAACCGTATAACCCGATCTAATTGAAAATGCTCTGTTTACAAGCAAAGGGATCGTTATATTAAACACTAGTGTTTAATAGGTCGGTTTACGGCCTTAAAAACGATGTCATAAGGCTCACTTTCTGAGCAAGTGTGTTGTAATAACAGTGTTTATTAGTACAATACAAATATAAATTATATTATAGCTATATTTAAAACTACTGGCGCGTATTATCAGTTTTTTTAAAAGAGGTGATTTTCATTCATAATTATAAAGTTAATTATTGAACCTAAGGGACGTAAGTCAAAGGACGTCATAGGTAAGTAGTTATTCGCGAATAATTAACTTTAATAACTAGCTATGTTCACACCTCTGTAAATTTGAAATTGGTATTGTATAAATTCCTAACATCATGTTTTTATTTATATAATTATGACGAACTTCCACAAAAATACTTATAAAGTGGTAAATATTAAAATTATTTATATAAGTAGTTTAGGTGTTGCTTTACGGATATACAGAGTTACTCTAGCGTTTATAAAGGGTACTAGCTTACCGCCCTGCGGTTTCACCCGCAACTAAAAGGCTTTTCCCGTGGGAATGAGGCTTATTCACGCGGTAAAAAGTATCCCATTTTCTTCCTAGGGTATCGAACAATCTTTATCCCATAAATCATCAAAATCGGTTCAGCGGTTTTTACTTGAAAGCGGAACATACATACAGACAGACAAATAGAGAGACACACATTTTCACATTTATAATATTAGTAAGTAGGATAGGTATCCGGTATATTTTTTACAGATAGTGGATGCATCGTATGCATACCTACAGTTGGTTACGCTGCCATTGCCACTTTTTTTTAGGTTGACGAGTTCTAACCACTTTATTAATTTGTATGTTAATAACAATACAACGTCTCATACAGAGGTTAAAGGTCAAGATAATGTGCATACTGATCGTATCAGCCGCGGAAAACAAAACGGTACGTACGATCTACCCTTTTTTTTATTCTATTGGGAGCAAACGAGCATGCGGGTCACCTGATGGTAAGTGATCACCGCCGCCCACGACTAGGTACCCGCAACACTGTGGGTGTTGGGGACGCGTTGCTAGCCTTTGAGAATATTGGGCACCGGATACCGCACTCACCGAACGAAACGCAGGAACTTCACGTCGGTTTTCTGTGCGACGGTGGTATTTCACCAGTCGAGTCAGCCCAGTAATCGCTGCAGGCAGAGCCTATAGATAGACTCAACCACTTTAAAAACAACAACAAACAACAACGTTATACCCATACATACCATTAACGTATCAAGCGCGGAAAAAGCAAACGAAAGGTACGCTCTTCTATGTCGACTGAAACGGAACGTCATAATCTCGTCGACAAAAGTTGACGATTGCTGACATGAACATCGACGATGTAGTGACGATGTTAATCGGTGACAGAACGGTTTGGTGAAAAACCTCAGCATGATGCTCGCATCGATAAAATCACCTTTAAGGATATTTGACGTCATAATGATGCGCTTTATTTTTCTCCGAAAACAAGCTAATATTTATTTTAATTTGGAATTAAAATATACAGTGAAATAATGTCACCCGGGTTAATAGAAAATAACCGTAAACGGAGTTGTTTATAAAATATAATTGTTAGCAAAAAACCCTACTATTACACCTTATACTCGTACCTAACATTTTTTAAGGTGCATAAGCACGCTAGATAGGAAACTTATTGCTTAAATACTGGCAAGAAGTAGGTAAATTTGATTAAATGAATTTTGTGTATGTGGATGATTGAGTAGGTTGTTCAATGAGAATATTTCTCATTTGTTATGTCGAGTCATTATGTAGTATTTTTTATCATTATATTTATGTCTTTTGTCGAGCGAGATGTAACATTGAAAATTTTCAGATGACATTGGATAATGATGTATATCTATAGAGATAATTTGATGATGCAGCTAAGCAGCTAGGATTACTGGATGCTGCCTAGATGCATGATGATTAGAACCACTACGATTGTGATTGAAATATTTAAATTTTTTTTTTGCGTCTATTTTCAAAATTTTTATTTTTAAGTTTTTGTGAAGTTTTTGGACTAGCATACTGTGATTCAACCATACATCATGTATTTTTGTTAAGTTTTTATATGATGGGGTCAGTTTAACTTGTTAAATTATTTATCTTTCTTATTTCATTTGTTTACTTCACATTTTAACCTGACTGGTTGTTAGCTACAACTATTGGGTTGAATCACTTTTACTTCGAAACTTCCTAACTTAGGTAGGCTAGGAAGATATGTGCTTGGGAGTGATGCCGATTTTGATTAGTATCAAAATCTTTTTCGTAGGCGGTGGGATGTAAGGTGCATAAGCACGCTAGATAGGAAACTTATTTCTTAAATACTGGCAGCTATTATTTTATATTATTCAAACAGAATTTAAAGAGAAAACAATGGCATGTTGACGGCTTCCTCCCAGACACATTCATATTTTGGTGCTCGAAGTATGACATTAAAATCAATTTTATGCTTTTAAATATAAAGCTATTATCTATTCAGTCTTTAATTCTCTTTCACGTTTTCCCCAAACGATAGTCATTTATTGTTTTTTTGCCATTATATAAATGTTTAATATAAAAATAAACGTTAAAACTATTTTTTTATTTAGAGAATTCGTCATCACTGCAAAAACTGTAGACAAAATTAATAAGTCTATAAGGATTGGGAATCCATAACCATAACTTGTTTACAAGTTAAACGTCCTTTGCTTGACGTCATTGAACATATTCCATAAGGTTTAAGGCGTTACTTTCATTAATAAGGTTAAAAAACATTTCCAAGAAATTTTCTGTCATGGTCTGTATTGATGGTCAAAACATGTGATTTTATGCGCATGAGTCATTTGGAAAACCCTTTTTACAGAGTTTGTAAAAGCTCTCTCGCTAACCGTGCGGTGGTAATACCTTGTCAGAAACTTCGAGGGTTAAAAATGCTAGTCATTGCCGTGTTGGAATCGACAGGCTAATAAGTAAACATATTTTTGAATGATTAAATAAAATGATTGAAAATTATTTCATACTTAACTGTATAAATATGTTGCTGCTCTACAAGATATAGCAACAAACACGGGTTACAGCAGAAAGAAAGTGTTATGTTTAGATTTAATCCTTTTATATATTAATTCAAATAATAATCAAATTAACTAAATCACGCCTTACACAATTTAGATTTTTATATATTTTTAACCGACTTCCAAAAATGGAGGAGGTTCTCAATTCGGCCGGTACTTTTTTTTTTTTTTTATGTATGTACATCGATTACGTCGAGATTTCTGAACCGATTTACGTGATTCTTTTTTTGTTTGATGCGGAATAGCTTCGAATTGGTCCCACAAAAATTTGATTCGGGTAGGTTCAGTAGTTTTTATTTTATGAGTTTTTTTTTTCTACCCCGATGACTGAAATCAAATATCGCAAGAAAATTTGATCCACTTCCCGGATACCGATTGAGCTGTATTTTTGTATACGTATGTAAATTGAATGACAGTGAAAAAAAATTATGACATGGAGCTGATGGATGATGGAATCGGAAGGTGGCCATAGGAACTCAGTAGTTAAATGACAGAACACTGTCGAGTTTGGGCTCGTTTGATTTGTCTTAACGAGCACTTTGGTGCTTGGAGGTAACTAGGATCCTCCAAGGTCACATGATGAAGTCAGAAGGTGGCCATAGGAATTCAATAATTAAATGTCACAACCCTATCGAGTTTGGGCTCGTTTGATACGTCTTGACAAGCACTTTGATGCCGGTAGTAACTAGGATCCTCCAGAATCCGATGAAGCTGCCAAAAGTACACTAAAGAGTATTAAATGAAGTCGGTGCCAAGCCTTAAAATAATAATACGAGCAAATTAATAAAATGAAATGCCACTTCAAAGTTTAAGATACGTAACATTCTTACTACTTAATACGTAAGAAAAAAATGATAAGGCACCGACTATAAACCTATGAGTAAATAGCACGTATAATAGGCAGTATTTAAATTATATTAAATCTTAATTATTTTTAACTTTTTAGTTTTGAAGTCGGTTTTTTTTAACGTAGTTATTATTATATCTGTAAAGTTAGTTATTTGACACAATTGATTCCATATTAACTAGATCTATATTACGAAATTGTCATAGAAACCGCCATCATTCAGTTTTAATAGTTAATTTATTGTTTGGACTCGTGAAGCCTTCTAATTTTACAAAAAAATGTTTTAGCAGTCCTTAAAATATACATAATAAAAAACCTGAGTCATTATTTTCACTAAACACTCACAAGTGTAAACAAATAAAAAATTCCACGCGCAAAGTTAACCCGTACCCGTTTTTTTTTAATTTTCCGGCTCAGCTCCACACCCTTGACGTCATTCATTTAAAAAATCGTCGAGTTTATATGAACGCGGTGTATAGCGGCCAGTTAGTACTTGTCCACCACGCTAACCGCTAGGCGGGGGATTTGACATTGACAAACGCGCGAATCTTAAAATCGTTTTTTTTTCTGGGTGCAAGTGCTGTGATTTTGTATTCGGCCAGTGTGTTCAAGTTCAAGGTTTGTATGGCTTATCTATGAAAAAATAAAAAATAAACAAATGTTTTAAAATAGATATATTTTTAGATTTTATATTTTTTTATTTTTTATTTACATAATTTGTTGGCGGATTTATTTTTGCTTGCAATTTTTATTTCCGCTGTCGCAGAAATAGTCATAACTTCCGTAAACACTTATAATAATGCATATTAAAATCAATTGCCAAAAAATCCTAAAATTATATTAGGTAATAGGTACTCCTACCTACAATATAAAATATAGTTATGAAAAATATCAACCTGCCATACCTTATACTAAAACACATTTAAAAAGGTAAAGGTTCAAAAAACATTTGTTAAAAGTCAAAAAATTAAGAAACTCGTATTAAAACAATACTTTAACCACAATTCTTAAAAAAACATAAAATAGGTACCTGATCGTCTATTCACTTTTAATCTTTTTGAACTTTAGCTAAAATTAGAAAAAGAAATATTCAAATAATGGGTAGGAAAATGTTTTCATATAATTAATACAAAAATATAAATTTTAAGTTACTTATCCTACTAATATTATAAACGCGAAAGTTAGTGAGTTATGTATGATACTATTTCACTTAAAACTACTGGCCGGATTTTGATGAAACTTTACGGTAATATAGGTTATACATCAGAATAACATATAGGGTACTTTTAACCGCGAGAAAACTTCTTTTTCCAACGGGAAAAAGACTTCCTGGCGAACGGAGTCGCGGGCGGCCACTAGTTTATATATAAATAACTTAATCATTGTTTAAAAATTGTAGGTTTTAGTTAATTTTCCTTTTTAACATATACACCTTAAACTAATTATTATCCAAATAAATTACCAAAAATAATCATAATTATTTTTTGGAATTGACGTAAGTACAATAACTCAATTAACATTAAATATTACTCAATTAATTAACTTAATACCTTTAGGTACCTTCCGGTGAAAAAAATTCGTTATAACTCAAAAACTGCATAAGTATCTAAAGTGAGATAGTACTCGATATCATATTCTTCAAGAAGGTATATCTTGTTAACAGAAATATTTTAAACTGAAAAAACAAAAGATTTTTCTATGAATTAACCTTTGATATTTTATTTTTGTCGTATTTTGAACAGTAATAGTTGAACGACCTTGTAAAACTGTTAGAAACAACTAGAATATTTATTTCATCAAACAAAAACTAAATTTACTGTCTGTTATTAAAAATACCTAATATTTATTAATTCAAAATTGTCCGGTTACTGTTATATATTGTTTCCAGATTTTTCCTTTGACTGGCGCCGAAAACAAAAAGTTAGTTGAGAATTACAAAAAACTAGTAATTCCAATACATATTATAATATTATATTATAAGTAATAGATTGTAATTTTGTAGTAATAAAGTGTTGAATGAACACATACCACAAAGTTTTATGTTATTACTAATTGAAGCAATGTAAATATTTACATATTTATGTTTGGAGAGTTTTTTCCGCCAGCTTTTTCTCTCGGTCTACTACGGCCATTGCTGATGTATGTAGGGGTGTCCCGTGACATCTTTTTTATTTTATGCTTTTGACAATTTATAAGAGATTAGATTTTTATCGTACATACAAAAAAGTTATTTCATTTCATTTTCAGGTTTTAAATACGATCTCACACTAGTCATTCCAGAAACAAACTACATAGTTAATCTATCTATGTTACTTGAATGAAGTTCGTCTCTTACATCGAACAGGTAGCATATAAGTATATGTAGATACTAGTGGCGGCCCGCGGCTCCGTTCGCGTGGCAGTCGGTTTCTCGTGGGAATAAAAAGTTTTCTCGCGGTAAAAAGTACCCTATAATATTCTAACTAATGTATAAACTATATTACTGTAAAGTTTCATCAAAATCCGTCCAGTAGTTTTTACGTGAAAGAGTAACAAACATCCATACATCCATACATACTCACAAACTTTCACGTTTATAATATTAGTATGATTCAAAACATTAATGTTACACTTAAATACGTACTATTCGTTAAAGAGGTACTTACTTCCGTACCAGGTTGCAACTTTAAAGAATTTAGATATATAGATTTTTTACCGCATGCAAACAGAAATGGATAATTTATAATGAATATTCATTTAACTCGAATTTTTTTTTACCTTAGATTTCATTTATGATTTTCATTAAAAAAATAGGGTCAATTGCGAAAACGAAAGCTTTTCGTGGTTTTACCTCAGATACCTAATAGGTACGTGATAAACATTAAAATTTGCTGATTTTTTATTTTTACACTTTCATTTGCTAAGATGGATTTCACTTGGGACTCCTTATTTAAAACGGTTTTAAATCATTGTTAGTTAAAAAAATCCCTGTTTACTTAAGTTCGTTCAGTAAATGATAGAGAAAAATGATAGTTTGATTTAAATTTAAATAGCACTTATTCCAAATTAAAAATACATCGGTTACAAATTGTAATTTGTAACTTACAATGTTAATTCATAAAACACATCTCCTCAATACTATACATAATTCAATTATAATAACATTATTATTACCTACAATGTGATAATTACAAATTTATCAAAATAACAATAAGATGCGGTAACACAAATAGCAAGGAAGTTAACTGCTTCCGTAAAGTGATAAATAAGTTAACACACTTTGTTTGACATATATTTCTATCTATAAGATTAAAATAGTTATTAATATTTATAAAATGCGAGAATTTGCTCAGTCAACGACATCGACTAATATAGAGATTTCAAGTATTTTTTTATACTTTCTGACTTTAACAAAATTGTAAAACCGGCCAAGTGCGAGTCGGACTCGCGCACGAAGGGTTCCGTACTATCATTTTCTACCTGTTTATTAAGATCGAGTGAAAATTGCTTAAAAATGACGTTTGTTTAATGGGAGCCACCCTTTCATATTTACTTTATTGTTATTTATTTTTTATTATAATAGATAATGTACAAGTAAATATTCTGTGAAAATTTAAAGCGTCTCCCTGCTACCGTTTTTAATATTAAGCAAAGAAATATGGAAAAAACACGTTTATTGTACATATTTTTTTAACTTTTATTATTTTTTGTTATATCGGCACATCATTTTTGTTACATAATTTGTGTAAATGTCAGCTTTCTAGCTATCATGGTTTACGAGATACAGCCTGGAGACAGACAGACAGTCGAGGCTAAGTAATAGGGTCCCGTTTTACCCTTTGGGTAAGGAACCCTAAAAATGAGTCTATAGCACATAATATAACTTGTTTGACTTTAACTCTTTTTTCGTTCAGTGACCGGGAACTAATAACAGTAGGTAATAGATAATATATTTAAGTTAATATGATAGGTATGTAATCATCAATCAATTTTTCGCTGTTTTCATCACGAATTTACAAATTGGTTGCGTAAGTTAGTTCTTATGTTATTATTTTTACTAGCTTTCCGCCCTGTTTCACCCCCAACTAAATGTTTTTCCCGTGGCAATTTCTTACGGAACCCTATTTTTTCCAAAATAAAATATAGCCTATGTCACTCGTGGATAATGTAGCTTTCGAATGGGAAAGATTTTTTAAATCGGTCCAGTAGTTTCGGAGCCTATTCATTTCAAACAAACAAACAAAAAATCAAATCTTTCCTCTTTATACCTATAATATTATATATTATATAGTATAGATTTATACTGGCATAAGGCTAGATCAGCTAAGTTCGTTTTAATTATGAATTTATTAATAAAATAAAAGATCTACTTCCATCCGTTGTCGTCATTCGGAAGTTATAAAAACAACTGTCATTAACGATCGGTCATTGCCTTCAACGGCTTTTGTCGCTAAAATCAGGTAAAGAGCCAGAACACAATCAATCCGGTTTGCGAATAAACAACAAGCAAGTATTTTTAAATATATTTTTTTCAATTTAATATTTTGCCAACTATACACATAAGATTTTTTTTATTAATATTTCGAAAACTTTTTTTTGAACAAAAATTAAAAAAAAAAAAATTGTGAACAAAAAAAGTTTAAAAAAAAAATAAAAAAAAATACTTACAATGAAAATTTTATTAAAATTAGATGCGTAGCTTTGTGTTAGCAGATACACATTACGAAGTACTAACATAAAAATAAACAAAAACTTACATTAGATACCTACTATTGAAGAATAGATAATTATAGGTCAAGGGTAAAAAAGACCCTTGAATAGTTAAATAGCTTATCTTAAATACACAAATAACTTATTGAAACACCAAGATTCTACCTACGCAAGATTATTACGAATTGAAGATAAGGGTTCAGAAATACTAATAATAATAATTAAGATAAGTTTTAGTAAACATATTTTGTACAACAAGTCCCTTTAGCAAAATTAGGTTAATGCTTATTAAATAATTGTAATGATTTACTTGATAAAGACGTATCTCATCATTACAAATGTCATATGTCATTTTTCTTTTTGTTACTTTACCCAGGATCTTTTGAAAAAAAATGGGATCGACTTTGCTAGCTAGAAAAAAACCTACCACTTGTAACTGACTTAATGAAAAATTGTTTTTTGTTATATGTTCATTTGTTTAGTATTTCGTTTGTAGGATCAAATAACAGTTTATAAAAATGTAATGAATGATAATTTATTTTTCGCTTACCTACATTTCGGCCTTCATTGGACTTAGTTTACAGATACACAATTAGTTTTCAATAACAATTAAAAAATTGCATAGCTCTTGACCTTGGTACATTTAAAAATAACAACAAAAACTTTTTTTTATTTTCCGCATTAATACATGTTTTTTTAATCTGAAAAACTAAAAACGTTCTTCCTTCATTCTTATATATTTGAATATCCATTTTTTGGTATTATAATGATATTATATATATTTTTTAATTTTTATATAGGACTTTAGTTTGCAGCGGTAGAGCATTTCATGCAAAAACATAATAACTTTTAGTTGCTTTTTTCTCAATTATTTACAGATTACTCACTACATCTGTAATTATGTCATTTTCTTTATTATTAATATCTCTCCGTTTTTTTATTACCTATTCTACGTCATTTCGGTAAGTTGGGCACAAGTTTCCTCTTTGTGTATCTATTAAAAAAATATTAATTAGCATACATTGTAAAATAGTAAAAATTAAATGCAAGTTCAATTATTTATTTTCCTTAAGTTTCAAACTACTGATGTCAAGAATATTTGCTTTATTGCCTACATTGATCTTGGCAACCTTTGGACGTAATAAAACTATTAATAAACAAGGTTTTTGTAAAGATATAGAAACAAAAATGGCTACCGTTAAAACTAACTTACTATATTTGTATGGGTTTTTTAGATCTCAAACTACAATTTAGTGTACAATAATGGAATGAATTTTTTTTCTATAACTTTAACTGATACTCATCAAAAATGATTGTCTTCTTTTTAATGACAAGTCGATATAATGTTATCTTCAATTAAACATAATCAATATTTATCTGTGTAGCAAAAATTTCGTATTTTGTTTTAATACAAAATTTAAGTTACATATTATAGATGCTTTGTTATTGTTATTTATTTGACGACCTCTTTAGGTAAATACTGTATGTTTATACCTTACTTTTTAAGAAAACCGTTATTACTCTGTACCTCTAACACGGACATAAAATTTTACAATTAATACCACAAAAGCCTCCTTTTTTTTAAAAAAAAAGGGCTTTTAAATTTCAACCTACAGATGTATTTGTAATTATAAATGACGCATGTAAGTACCAAATTTTTATTAGCGTTTGCAGAATGTACCTTTATACTAAGAATTTTATTCTGTTGTTGTTTTACTCGTGAAGGATTTTCTTTAGTACATCCTTAATCGTTTATTTTACCTAACTTAGGTACCTGTATATTGTACCTATTATGACTTTACCTATTCAATGTATGACGCTGCTTGAGGTAACAAACTGACCCTGCAAATTTCTCAGAAGCGTGAACTAATTAATTCAATGCTAAAATCTTTAAATCGCACTTTTTATAGTCGGAAGGAATAGTTGATTAAATAAAAATATGTATTGATATATGTTATTGTAAAGTGCGCCGCGAATCGTGGAATCACTTCATAGTATAAAACAAAGTCTCTTTCTCTGTCCCTATGTCCCTATGTATGCTTAAATCTTTAGAACTATGCAACGGATTTTGATGTGGTTTTTTTAATAGAGTGATTCAAGAGGAAGGTTTACATAGTACAGGGAAAGGAGTTTTACTCGGTATTAAACGCGTGCTAAGCCGCGGACAAAAGTTAGTAACGCAAAGTAATAGAAGTAGTAATCTTTACCAGTTTTTGACATTTACCATTTGTCATTTATTAACAAAAGTCCTTTACCTTCAGAACATTGGAGTACATTTTTTGAAAATTGCGAACTGTAGGAACCCACTTTAAGATTTAGATAAAAAACCAATAGGTAATTTAATTAATCAATGACAGAAAGGTTAAAGAAGGATATAGATATCAATATTTTTATTTTTGTAAACTTAATATAAACCATATTTCACAAGCTAATTGAACTCCGGTTCAAAACCTTTTGAATCTAAAACTTACACAAAAAGTTTTTTAAAATAACCAATGACTGATAACTGAATTAATAACGCATTTTTATTCAAGTTTTTTATAATGAAGTTAACGTATGTTCAAATAAATTTATGGTTTTTAAATTCTAAGAAATAAATTCTTTGAAGTCACAAAAATATGTACCTACATTCTAATATAACGTTTTTAATGCACAATTGAATTCAAAGTTTTCTACCTTATTACATACTAATTACATTGCTCGATCCCAGCTTTTAGTATCATTAAGTCTTGTTTTCTAGTACGCAGTGGCGGATTTACAGATTTGCCGCCTCTAGGCTTTAAACTTTTGCCGCCCCTATGAAATTTAATGCCCTCGTTTGCAACTACATTACGCAAGGTCTATTTGTTACATACTTTTTTTTAAAGCTGAAGTTGTAAAATACCGACTTGCATTAACAGTTCTTTTATACTTATGATGAATGAAGTTTTTTTCACTTAATCTTATGTCCTCGTCTCCAGATAATATGGCCAAACTACAAATATTAAAACGCAGATGATTTGCGGGAGGTATTAATGAATAGAAAATAGATAGAGTTTGCAGCATCTTTGTTGGATTTCCTAAGAGAAACTATATTTGACTAATCTACAATATTGAATCGTCGGTAAAGAATTATACAGGGTGGCTGAAAAAGAACCGCCCAAAAATTTTTTAGGTGCCTAGTTTTGAGATGAAACTGAAATACCCCCATGATTTTGCATAGCCTTCGAGTTACGTTTTTTTTTGAGATTTTTAGCCATTGATGTCTTAAAAATTTTAGGGTTTTCTTTTTACTCTTTTTGCTTCTAACTCTTTTCGAAGTGTGCATTTATACATAAATTAATCATCCTAATGAAATTATTGAAGTTACAGTTGATTTTGCAAGAAATCTGTAAAAATCTTTACTCGGAAGCTACGCAAAGTCGTAGAACATACATGGAGCTGTTTCAGGAATCACTCAATACTAAGAACTAAAAAAAAATTAATAGCAGTATCAATTGTGTTAAGACTACGCACCATGAAAGTTGGTAGACGCAGTTTTTGGCTCAACAGTTTTGGCAGATGTTGCTACTGCCATAGTATCAATTTCATAGGAGCATAAAATACCGTTCATTCATGACTGAAATAGCCGCTACCGCACGCGAACATGTAAAGTATTTCGTTGTTTAACATTAAATTCATAGATTGTGTCGTAGTTTTTTTTTTAGATCGTCACCGTTTATCTATGCCCTAACTGCTTTAGCAAGGTTTTACCATAGACAAAACAATAAAAAACAATCCAACAAGATAATAAATAACTGTACTTTCGAATGTTATAATGTTTAAAAACGAAATGCAACACTAAAAATGGCTTGAAATAACTTACAAAATGTTTTTTTTTTTTTCTCAATGTATGTTTTAGAACAAATCAAAAATAGAAGCAAATCTGCCGCCCCTTAGAATCTGCTTAACAAAACAAATTCAAAAAGATAATAAACAACTTTACTTTGGAATATTGTAACAAGTTAAAAATTGAGATAAATGACACTCAAAATGGCTTGAAATTACTCACTTGTAAAATGTTAAGACTACTTTTCCCTAAGTATGTTTAAAAAAAAAATAAGAACCAAATCTGCCGCCCCCTAGAATCTGCCGCCCTAGGCTCCAGCCTACTCAGCCTAGTGGTAAATCCACCACTGCTAGTACGTGATTCCTTAAGCTAAATAATTACTACAGTGCAATCCGGTTTCATCTGCAATAATAAGGGAAAAAACCCTTTACACAGCACAGGCAAGAAAAGCTCTCAGAAGTTCCCAGTTTTCTAGTTTCATTGCTGCTCCATTACTATTAGTCATAGCGTGATTAAAATAATTACGACCTCTGTGGTGCAGCGGTATATCCACCGGACTGCTAAGCAGATGGTTCCGGGTTCGATCCGGGACGAACCAATTTCGTAAAATGGTTTTTTCGATATTGGCTCGTGTCTGGGTGTAACTAGGTTCTCCCCTACTCGATTATGTGTTACTTATCGCACAAGTGCTTACTGCAACTCACTTTAGGGCCACACAATTGGTGTGTTAGTCTGGAGTTTTATTTATTTATCAGCTACGTACGTTACAAGAAATCCGTATAGGTCTTAATTTCGGAAGGACAGTAATAGTAAGGACATAAGCTGGAGCGGAAACTCGTTATAAAATCTCATTCTCATAAACGAATGTTTTGCGTAATACGTCCTTTGAAGTCGGGTCGATGCACTCTCGTATTGTAAAGTGAACTTTCAACGTATCCAAAGCCAAGGTTCAGCCCAATCAAGGTAAATGAAACTGCGGGGCTAAATGGAGGCAAACGTTTAACTTCACTTCATTACACAGTAAAAATCCAATTCTCTAATTCTGTGTGTTTGTATGTTTTTCCGCTATCTCCTTCTAAGCTACGTAACGGATTTTGATGCGGTTTTTGCCATCTTTTAGGGAATTTATTCATTTAAATTTGTAAATATGGTAAATTCGAAAAACGTTTCTTTTGATTAGCCAAAATTCAATATTTCTTGATCAAGTCGGCCAAAAATACACCATTCACTAGTTAGTCACTAGTTGATAAGTTTTAAGTGAAGTGTTAAGAGTGTTGCGATCAGTGTTTCTTACATTAAATTTTGCTTGAATCTACTAGATTTGGAAAAATAACCCAATCTATCACTTTTAGAGAGATAACTGAAGGTTTGAGAATTTATTGGAAAATTAATAAGTTGAAGTCGAGTTAGTTATAACAGCATTTTGATAACTTATTTTATCTATTTTTCCTAATTAAGTTTACATCCCAAAACTTATTACATATAGGGACTTGAGACATTTACCTACATGGCAACATTAATTATAATTGCAAATCTGATTCCGCAATAACCATAAAAAGAAGCCTATCTTTTTGGCAAGCTAAAATTTAAAGTTAAAAAACATATTATCACAATATGAGGTCGTAAACCCAACTACAGGTAGGGGATGGCATTATTATATTAGCTCGAGATACCAAAATATGTAATTACAACTGTACCCAATATTACTATATGATCGTAAAAACCGAAATAAAGAGAAAAAGTAGAGAAATAAGCACTTTTTTACATGTCTAGGATAAAATAAATAATCTTTGTTTCGTTTTTTTTAACAATTCACTTATTTAGAGAATTCGTAGGACTGCGAGAACAAATTTTAATTTAAAAATGGAATTCAAAAAGTGAAATGTTTTCAGGTACTTTTAAATTCAGTTTAAATAATTACCTATGCAGGTGTGATGGCATTTTCACCAAAAGATTGAACAATATTTTCATGCACACAAATATATTAATTTTAAACTGGAGCATATTACAAAACCATCAATTTCAGCTACTAACGCAACTGAAATCAAAGATAACGCCTTTGATATACACCGTGATTCTATGATGACTAACAACAAAACCAAAATATCACATGTCATTATTATTACATAGTATAAATCCAAGTCGCTAATTCTGTCTGTTTGTATGTTTGGCCGCTAACTCCTCCTAAACCAGTTGAGGGATTTTAATGCGGTTTTCACCATCCTTTAGGTATTTTTTTCATTTAAATTTGTAAATAAAGAACAATCGGAAAAAGTTTTTTAAGTTAGCCAAAAGTTTCGTGAGCAAGTCGGCCAAAATTACAACATTGCGATGCATGGGCGGGTCGCTAGTATGTTATAAATAGGTAGGTATTGGGTACCTTAAGTGAAATTAATAAATCATGGGTTTTCCGTATGAGACTTAAATCATCCATCGGTACGAAGAAAAGTATTGAGATATTTTATTTGTACACTGAAAGCTCTCAGTGAAGTCCACTTTAAAAATATAATAGAGCTGTTAGAACGATTGATTTTTTAAATGATTTAAACCATTGTTAATTGAATAACTGAATGGTCAACTTAAAAAGAGTTTCTAGAAAACATCATGTATTAAATGTATTAAATAGTATCATAACCTATTTCAATTTCCAATTTAATCTCTAAACTTAGACGAGTGGTTTATCTAAGTTAAATATTTGATTAGAAAAATAGATTTACTTAGCGATAGTTACTTGTAACTATTCGGTATTTATTTGATAAAGTAATGATGTAAGAGCAAATAAACAAGTCGACATAGATTGACACATATTGTACGTGTCAAGTCGAACCACTAATTTAAATAAAACTTTGTACTTATTCACTATTGCTTTGATAAAAAGCTGCTTATTTTCAAGGCATGTAGGTATTTAGGACCTTTTGGTTAGTTTTTATGTACTCAACGGTTTTTATGTTTTTAATTATAATTTTCACTTGTATCCGTAAGTAACGTTATAAATAACGATGGAATAAGTTAAAGCTGAGTTATAACAATTTAGAGACAAGTTGATTTTAAATCGCTTTTGACCTACAGTGAATACCTATGCTTTGGGGGAAAATGGTGGTAAAAACAATGACAAATCTATTCTTACTTTAAGATAGATCTTAGATCATTATATAATCTAAAAAAACCTTTATGAAAACAACATTCTATCGTAGAGTAGCTCAAATATATTCTTTTACCAACACTTTAATGACTAACTGTTATTGAATGTATTTGTGTTTTTGATTTTTATTGTACTATATAGTTATACGTCACAGATTTTAAAAACAATACTATTCAAGGATTTTAACTTTGAGGTGCCACTTTTTTACTAACAAACAAGCAAAAACTGTAAATACCATTAATTAGGTCTAATTAGTAATATCCGCAATAAACCTCGTAGTATGTAATGTATGTTATTGTTAAAATAACATTTTCTAATACAAAATACCCAAAAACTGATGCCAAAATGACTAAGTAATTACTACGTTCGTTCACGATTTGTCACTGTCAATGTTTTTAACTTTAAAAGTAATTTATATTTAATAACACCGATTAACTAACTCAAGCAAAAACTGTTTTTTTGCCCAACCCTATGGCATGGTGCGAAACGTGATGTCGATATGCAAAAAACCTATAATTATAGATCAAATGTCAAACACATGGTAAATATAATTAAGTTGAAGTGATTAATACTAAGTAACCCGTGAAACAATGAGTATAAGAGTTTATTAAATACCTGAGAGGGCAACAGTGTCATAATCTTGAGTGAAGTCAATGTAAATTATATTAGTATTAAGTTAGACTTTATTATGTTACGACAAGTGGAAAATGTCATTTGAACAGCACTACGCGTTTATATGCAAGAGTGATTAGCGGTTTCGTTTCTTCGTGTAAATTTTTGGTTTAAAAAAAAATACTTCTAAAGGTAATTTATTTACTAAATTGTTTAATTGTTAATAAGGGTAGGTACTTATTTCTGGTCATAAATTTTGATTACTAAGTGAGTGGGTGTATTTTAAATACTATATAGGTATTGTTTTTACACTATCCGGGATTTAAAAACAATGTGTACATCGCGCGTTAGCTTAAAACAATATAGGTAGGTAGGTATGTGCTAATTAATAAAATTAAGGTATACACACTTTTAATGTATATGGCAAATAAATCACTGGTGTAGCTAAGCTAATTTTTAACAAGTGTTTTATTAATGCGAAGAAATACGATTCAAATATATTTTAGAAATACACACAAAAGTAATGTTTTTGTCCGCTGACGTTTTCAATATATACCTACCTATAAATAACTTTTAAGATTTTATATATTGCTGTAAAAATATTTGTTATGAGTTTTTAATTTTATTCCCAAGTTAGTATTTAATTTTTTTATTTTTATTTTCAGAATATTAATCAAAAATGGTGCTCGGCCCCAAAATGGCAATCCAAACGGTGCCTAACAAGCGGCATATTTCCATACTACAGATGAAACACTTTACTTCAAAGAAAAAACGTAAGTAATATCTTATGATCTTTTTTAATAAGGCCTTTCTCAGGCATTTCTAGTTTTGATGAGACTGGATTTAGTACCTACAGCTGAGTTTTTGGCTTATGGAAATCATACCGTAATGTACCTATATGTTTTTAATAAACAAATCATCATAAAGTCTATTTCATGGAATTATTATATAAAAGTGCTTAATGTGTTCATTTGGTCTGTACGTTACACTTTTATTTTTAAATAAATAAAACATAATTAAAGCTAAATATTGAAAAATAATGCAAATCCAACACCCGCTAACTAATCTGCGTCAAATTTGTAAAAAACGTTTTTAATAAATATATGTTTTTAATAAACAAATCATCATAAATTCTATTTCATGGAATTATTATATAAAAGTGCTTAATGTGTTCATTTGGTCTGTACGTTTGTAGTAGAAAGGAGTTTTCTGGTATTTTTTTCTGGTAATATTTATACTTTTATTTTTAAATAAATAAAACATAATTAAAGCCAAATATTGAAAAATAATGCAAATCCAACACCCGCTAACTAATCTGCGTCAAATTTGTAAAAAACAGGTGTTAGTTTTGACGTGATTTGATGAAATATAAGTTGTCATTTGATAACTTTGATCATCTAAAACAGCGGTCGGCAACCTTTTAGTAGGCAAGGGCCGCATGGTGAAAAAATCGACCAAAGGCGGGCCTACACTTGTGATAATCACAATATAAATTACAAAAAAATCATCAATGGTTTAAAATTTAATAAACATGTGAAATTTTACTGTATATACTGGGTGTAAAAGAACTGCTTCCGAAAACAAAACCTGGGCATTGCTGGAGGGGTACTGGTTACGTTTTAAGCAAAAAAAAATATTTTATGATTAAAAAAAATTTTGTTTTACGTAATTTTCCGAAATTGCATTAATACTAACAGATTTTGCGATGATTTCAAATTAAATAGGGTTTTAATTTAATTTGCACTGTAAATAATCGCAACTGAACCGACAGTTGATGTGTGAGCGATGATTTCAAGCGGCGAATATGACTTTTCAATCCTTAATAACTTTTTTAAATTGAGTTTTCTGGGTATACTGCTAGTGAATTAAGTTACTATTGAGGCTCAAGAATACATGGTTTCAGGCTTCGGGATTGGTCTTTTTACACCCGTTATATATTTTTTTTAAACATTCGCGGGCCGCAAAGAAGACCTCGGCGGGCCGCATGCGGCCCGCGGGCCGCGTGTTGCCGACCGCTGATCTAAAATATAAAATACACCTTGCAGCTATTGCAGGCAAACCCGTTCACCAAGTTAGCTCATACAGACCAATAAGTTTACTTCCAATTATGTCTAAACTGCTAGAAAAAATACTCCTTAAAAGAATAACGGTGGAACTAGCTAACCGGAAAATAATTCCAGATCACCAATTTGGATTCAGACAGAACCACGCGACCATCGAACAAGTTCATCGAGTGGTCAGTGAGATCAGAAAGGCTCTTGAAAGGAAAATGTTCTGCTCTGCTGCATTTCTCGATATCGAAAAAGCTTTCGATAAAGTCTGGCACAAGGGACTATTATATAAAATAAAATCAAGCCTCCCGCATACATTCTTTCCAATCCTGCAATCATATTTGACGGATAGAATTTTCCAAATAAAGGAAAGTGAAAGCTTCTCGAAATTCTCTAGCATACTAGCGGGTGTTCCTCAGGGTTCTGTGCTCGGACCGATCCTGTATTCAATATTTGCCTCAGACTTACCGCAGATCCCTGATGTATCAATCGCAACATTCGCTGATGACACCGCAATCCTTGCATCCAACGTGTGTCCAATCAAAGCGTCACGGGCATTACAATCCAGTCTTATTAAAATTGACGAATGGTTTCGAATGTGGAGGATAAAGGCCAGCGGCCCCAAATCAGTCCATATTACATTTACCTTGAAAAGGGGAGACTGTCCTCCGGTATCTCTTGGCAACCAAAAACTACCCCACAAAGATACGGTAAAATACCTTGGCATGCACCTTGATCGCAGGTTAATTTGGAAGAAACATATAGAGGCCAAGAGGAAAGAGCTCAACCTAAGATTCAAGGCTCTCCATTGGCTACTTGGCAGAAATTCTAAACTTTCTATCGACAACAAACTCCTAATATACAGTTCAATTCTAAAACCAATCTGGACGTATGGAATCCAACTGTGGGGTTCAGCATGCGACTCCAATATAGCCATAATCCAAAGAGCTGAAGATTCGATTCTGAAACAGGTTGCTAACGTCCCCTGGTTCATAAGAAACTCCGAGGTTCATGATCACCTTAACATTAAGACAGTGAAAGACGAAATAGCATCATATGGTGTAAAGTATGAAAGACGGCTGCGAGACCACCCAAACCAATTAGCTGTTCAGCTCACCATACCTGACACAATCCAACGCTTGAAGAGGCGTCAAATACTAAAACAAGACTGACGTCTACACAGAATGAGGCCCTCCAAGTGGGGAAAAGCCTTTAAATGAATATGACCCGCTCAACACATCTGCTCATAGTCTAAAGACTGATTGCATGATTTAATATTATAAAAAAAAAAAAAAAAAAAAAAAAAAAAAAAACCTTGCAGCTATGATCTTATGGTATAATTTAATTTACGTGAAGCTTCTTCTAGAATCTTTACCTACTTGTCAGGTGTTTTTTGTGACTTGCCGAAAATATCGATTTATGATAGTGGTATATACATTTAAATTATGACGTATCAGAGTTGTGTTCATATGTTTGATTTACTCATCCTTACTTTGAACTGCATCAAAGTAAAAAAAAATTTCTTGCATGTCATGCTATTTATTTGATGACCTGTATGGTTCATTGGTGCAGGTTAACCGGACTTTTTAGCGGGTGGTTCCGGGGTCGATTCACGGCTCGGGTCAATTTGGAAATGATTTTTACGATATAATGTAGATCATTTTGTAGTGCCTAGTACAGGTTGGAGTTTATATGTTAGTCTGCAATTTAATATTTTTTTAACTTTTATAGTGTTGAGCGGGCAGCTACGAGAAAATAATTTATATGTTCACTGAATGTACACGTTTTAAATTCTTGTATAATTTCCAAAAAGAGTTTTTTTCCGCCGGCTTTTTTCTCTCGGCCTAGGTAAAGTCAAAGTTCTTAACATTGACCTTCATGAAGTATATGTTACATACTATGATGAATAAAATTTTGATTTTTGAAGATTTATTAATTTATTTATATTTGTTATACAGAAGCAGTTTTGAAGTTAATGTATGGAATGCTGCTAGTGATTATTGGCTTCATAATCGTCTTGGTGGATCCCGTTGAAAAAATCACTCAATATGTAAGTAAAATCTTAAATTTAGTTCCCACCATGATATTTAGGAATTAGATTTATAACTTTAATAATAACCACTGTGCGTAGAACAATTTAAACCTAAACTTTAAGGGACTTAAAGCACATTGTTTCTAGGACCAATGTACATATGTGTAGGAACTAAGGGCTCGCAGGGTCGGCACGTAAGAAAAAAGTATGTACCTAATGAGAATTATCTTACTTGAGTTCAAAACAATAGAACAGATTAGTAGTTTTATTATCTAACTACAAAAGTATCTTGTAGTTAATTAGATTTTTTTAATATTTATATAAAAAATATACCAATAAAAAATCTACAAATTATGACTCATGTAACAATATCAGTTAATTTAATGATTAAATATAATAGTGGTATCAATTTGGTCAATTTAAAAAATAGTGGAATCAATTTGGAAGGTTTAGTATTGCCAATTATTTATTCAAAATTAGATTTTATGATCGTTTTTATGTAATGCGATGATATAATTATGGCTATCAGCCAATTTAATCCTACGCTTTCTGTCTAGATTTCAATTTGCTGTTTTAGCATACTTGCTTAACATAAAAAATACATTTAAAATCAAAAAATAAAACGAAAAATATTTTATTCAAAATGTCAAATAAGATTTTTCAAAAAATAAAATACATTCACAACTTAAAATTTGGTTTGTTTTATATTATAATATTGATATGCCAAAAAAACATAAGTTAATAAAATATGTTAGTACTTTTTTGTGTTAAATACCTAATTACTCATTAAACTAGCTTTAACAGAGTCTTTTTAAATTAATTAAACAATAATATTATTCGTTTTGCGGTAGTAAAACTGAAATACTTAGTTACACTTATTATTGTTGTTAGCTGGATAATGTTCAAGGCTTTCATTTAGTTTATATAAACGTATTAAAATATCTATAATAAAAGCATTTAAAGAAATATTTCTAAAAACATAATTATGCATAGATAAATATGTTTACTGAATTAATACTCTTTCAGAAAAAAAACTGTAGACAAAAGAAGACAGGTTTACTTTTTCCATTGAATATATTTTTACGAAAAGATCTATTTTTGGTAATAACAGAAAAATATCCCATTTCCTCATTTTATGATATAAACTCATAACGCAACTTTATAAGTCACTGATCTTGTCGTACATAGTTATCAATGCAGCTAAGTGTATACATTTATTTTATTAAAGGTTTATTAAAGCCCAATCACACGTGATCAGTTCTATAATAGCACATTATAATAAGATACAAGTGTGCAAAGTTATTCATTGTACACGAGGCTGAGGGTTGCGTAAATCAGCCGAGTGTCTCATAAACCCGAGATGCTCACGAGTTTCATTTGCACTTTTTAAACACACTTGTTTACATAAATCGTTCACCTACTACACAGCAACACATGCAATGTAAACAAAATATAAAGAATTCTGGAAACAGCGCGCAACTTTTTCTTTATACTTTAAATTATTTCTTTTTTGATAAAATACCAATTATTTTGTATCAAATTACTTTTAATTATCAATAAATAGATAATCATTAATGTTTTGTTTTCCTATTATGGACACATTTATTTATTCCATATATTTAAATGGAAAACATTTTTGCTTCATTACCAGAAAACTCTTTGTTGCTTCATAAAAAACCCGATTAAATAAAAAATGCTCTGTTTACTAGCATATAATTTGCAGACACCTTTGCAGGCTCTACCTTAATTTTGTAGAGATCATTCTATTACGAGTGTGTAATAGCTCGGTTTATGGCCCTAAAATCTATGTAATAAGGCTCACTTTCCGAACAAATTTCTTGAAAAACTATAAATAATATATCTAATTCTAGCTTAATTATATTAACATCTTTGGTTACTCAAAATACACTCAAAATCGATCTCAAATCTATGATTGTCTCTTCCGCATATCGCCATGAATCGTTATGATTTATTGTTTGTTTTTTTAATGAAAATTACGTTCTAATATGTATCGGGCGTTGAAGTATTTCGTGTTTTAGACGTCAAAAATATCAGTCTAATCGTGAACATGGTATTTGTAAAAAGGCCGAAACGTCGGGAAGTAAAATAAAACTTAAAAAACGCGTAACAATCCGTTAAATGACTTTGATTTAACAAAATATATAAAGTATAATTTAAAATCTATGAAGAAGCTTTATTATTCACATGGTTTTCCGCATGGTTCATTCTATTCATCTTAGAATAAAATTTAACTAAATTAACGTGAACCATCGTTTAACTAATACTAATAAGGTTTAAATTATGGTATAAGTTAAGATCCACACGTTGGGATTCACGTGACGGCTTAGTATTTCCTATTAATATTTGGATGATTAATACCATGATTAAAATAAACTATAAGGTTAAAAATAACTAAAATTGACACGTGGAACGTTTTTTATGTTTATATAAACTAGTTTTTTAAATTGCTTCGAAAAAAACAAGTTTAAAATAAATTGAATAAAATAATTGTTGCTAAATTAAATCTTAAACATCGTCATGATAACTAATCCTAATATTCAACCAAACTTGCTGACGTAATACCTACTTGATATATTTAATACTAGTGGCCACCCGCGGCTCCGTTCGCGTGGAAGTCGGCTTCCCGTGGGAATGAGAAGTTTTCTTGTGGTAAAAAGTACCCTATGTGTTATTCTGATGTATAACCTTTATTTCTGTAAAGTTTCATCCAAATCCGCCTAGTAGTTTTTACGTGAAAGAATAACAAACATCCACCCAATACATACCTACTTACAAACTTTCACGTTTATAATATTAGTAGGATAAGTAGGTACTTACATCAATATTTTAAATTTCGTATTAGTCTTTATTTAATCCTATGTAGCTTTCCGCCCTTCGGTTTAACCCGCAGCGAAAAATACTTTTACCGTAGGAATGTAGTCTTTGCCACGATAAAGAGTAACCCATTTGTTATTCTAGGTTAGTTATCTAAAGACAAATATTCATCCAAATCCATTTTGTTGATATTTCTTGAAAGAGTTGGTGCTCACATTTACTTACAAACATTCGCATTAATAATATTTATACGAAGTAAGAAGTAAGAAGAGAATAAATGTATTGCCCGAAGTTAGTTTTTCATTATACTTTAACGCAATTTACTTACAATGTTAAATACCTATACAGATGATTAATAATCTTCTTTCAAGGAATGCCTTGAATGACAATAAATTTAATGGTTATATCAATATTTAATCAGAAATTAATAATATGATAATGTACACGCGACCATGCATAAATCTCAAATAGTTTTAATTGGATATGGCTATAAGATATTTTACTATGTATTGTTGTAACCAATTAAATATTACAATTAAATCTAGGTATTGTAAAATAACGTGTTCTTTGACAATAAAATAATATGACACCTCTAATTGACACGTAACTGTTGCATAAATTAATAAATGTGTGTTGTTAAAGTAAATATAATAAAAGAGATTGAACAAACATATTTTCAAAGTGGTTTTTAATAGTTTAAGCAAATAATTAGGAAGGCATTTATTTAAATAATAAAGCAATGTTTTTGTATTTAATTACTAGGGGCCGCGCGCGACTCCGTTCGCGTAGAAGTCGGTTTCCCGTGGGAATGCGAAGTTTTCCCGCGGTAAAAAGTTCCATTAATTCTTTCATACATATATTTTTGGTATCTAGAAACGTTTTTGGCAGCGCACGCAACGGAAGCTCTCAAGGATGAATAATTTTCCCCGTTTTTTTTCACATTTTCCATTTTTTCTTCGCTCTTTATAGTTGCAACGTGATGTTATATAGCCTAAAGCCTGCCTCGATAAATGGTCTATTCAACACAAAAAGAATTTTTAAAATCAAACCAGTAGTTCCTGAGATTAGAGCGTTCAAACAAACAAACAAACAAACAAACAAACAAACAAACAAACATACAAACAAACTCTTCAGCTTTATAATATTAGTATAGATAAATCCTTAGAATCCAGACGAAGTCCAACCGGTCAAGTTTAACTTTACTTACAATAAATTACTAGAAACGATATTAAAGTGCTTATCTTAAGGATAAACTTCTTCAAAATACACGTCAACACCAAAAAAACTTTAATATGGAAGTAAAATAGAAAAAATATTACTTTACAATTCTACTAATATTATAAACGTGAAAGTGAGTATGTATGGATGTTTGTTACTTTATCACGTAAAAACTACTGGACGGATTAGCATGTAGCAGCTTTACAGTAGTATAGGTTATACATCAGAATAACAAATAGGGCACTTTTTACCGCGGAAAAACTTCTCATTCCCACGGGAAACCGACTTTGACGCGAACTAAAAGAGACTCTTTTTTGTCAATATTGTTTTCTAAATTTTGTCTTTGAATGATTTTTTGTAGTGTTATCGACTTTTATTCCTACGGAGTGTGCTATGCACCTGGAATAGAAGCGCACACTGTACGTAGATTCTTCTTTTAGAATAATGTTTTAATATTCTATTTAATGATTGATTGAATGATGCGTCTTAGTTTAGACTAAGTGACTAGTGCGGCTTCACTTTTAAATGTAAAAATATTTTGTAGAGAAATTTGATCCCCGGGTCGGGCCAATTTCGTTAAATGGTTATTCGATATTGGCTCGTGTCTGGGGGTTACTAGGTCTCCCGTAGTCCAGTATTTGGGACCTATAACACAAGTGCATGTACGGCACTTACTTAAGGGGCACATAATTGGTGTGTCAACCTGGTTTTTTTTTATAAAAACAGACTCTTTAGATATCATTTTACTATAGTTTTGCTTTTTTTAGTAAATGTACATGCCTACTACGAAAAACAGGTAGTTTGTAAGCTAATTAGATATTAAATACACTATCAAGGGTTCTTGTTAACCTCTAGTAAATCAACCTTAAGCCTATGTACTTTGAACCCTATTATTAACTATGAATTGCCCTGTTTGAATTGTTAGGGTTTTTTCTTTTATCTAGATGTTACGTAAGCGCATTTAAAATATGCATTGTCATTTTAATTCAAATAGAAATTAAAATAAGATAAAGGTTAGCTTAAGTGCGTGGTAGCGGTTCCGGGTTCAATCCCCACTAGGGTGTACCACTAATTTAGTCTTTTTTAAAATAACGGTGAGGGAAAAACATCGTGAGGAAACCCACATGTCTGGATGATTATCCATCATGTGATCCACCAACCCGCACCGAGCCAGTGTGGTGTATTACGGCTCAAACCCTCTCGCTATCGGAGAAGGAGGCCTGTGCTCAACTATGGGACATATATAGGCTATTATTTATTAATTTATTTATTATATAGGTTAGCTTATTCAGCGGTTGCATCAAAAGCGAGTAAGGACAACACTTTGTACAAGGCACTTAGATTTGGAACGCGTTTACTAATATTTCAGATTTATGTTTGAAACGAATTTGCATCTAAGTAAGTTAAGAAGTAAAATTTTTAGATTTTTGTTTTGTTATTTGTTAAGATTTTGCATTTTAAATATAATGATTTGTAATATTATCTATATAATATGAAACATGTTATGTTAATTAATCAAAAGTTAAGTAGGATATAAGGCATAAAAGTTATTAACCGATACATTAAATGTTTATCTGACGGCGACATAATTTATTAATTATGTAAGTTCTTTGTGAAAGATATGGTTATTGTAGTTATTTTATTATATCATCTTAATAGGTTTAATAACCCGGCTGTTAAGAAAATGTGGATATCTGTAGGTACTTATGGACTCTAGTTGGGCAGAAGCGATACGAAAATAACTGTGGGTTCATGGCTAACCTTTTTACGTGTTGTGGCTCAAAAGTTGTATAAAAAAATAAATTTAAGAAAGAATACAAATATAATAACAATAAAGCTTCACAAGAATATAAAATAACTCAAACCTATAAATTTAAAAAATAAATCATTTTTAGTTAATGGTTTAATTTGATTAAAACTTACATGAAACGTTTGGTAATTACTGTGGAAATGCGCTACGATATCTCTACTGACAGTCCACTAATGCACCGCCCGCCCAAACATGCGCAAGCAAATCATGCAGCAGAAACCACCATCAGAAAAGAAATACTTACTCGAATGTCTTGGAGTGGCAGAGTCTAGCTGTAGGCTCTGTCTGCAGCGATTAGTGGGCTGATTCGACCGGTGAAATACCACCGTCGCACAGAAAACCATAGTGAAGTAGGAACGATGTTCATGCGTTTCATTCGGTGAGTGCGATATCCGGTGCCCAATTTTCTCAAAGGCTCAGCAACACACCCCCAACACCCACAGTGTTGCGGGTAGTCATGGGCGGCGGTGATCACTTACCATCAGGTGACCCGCATGCTCGTTTGCTTTGCTATATTATATTTAAAAAAAAGTCTGTTGCTCGCCACTTAAGCAAACAGACGTCTCCTGATGATGGATCGTGTTGGTAAAATTTTGGGAAAAAGGTTCATTTTTGCCTATTGAAAATGTCTATTTTGAAAAAAAGGAGACTAACGTAAAAAAATCATTTACCTCCAATCCTACTTCCCACTAACCCTACTAATATTATAAATGTGAAAGTTTGTAAGTGTGAGGATGTATGAATGTTTGTTACTGTTTCACGTAAAAACTACTGGACGGATTTGGATGAAACTTTGCAGTAATATAGGTTATACATCAGAATAATACAAAGGGTACTTTTTACCGCGGGAAAACTTCTCATTCCCACGGGAAACCGACTTCCTCGCGAACGGAGTCGCGGGTGGCCACTAGTTTATGATAAGGTAAAGATGTGGTTTTCTTTGTGCCACAATAGTAAGTTTCCAACATATTTTTCTATATTAAAGTATAGACCGCCTTTCATATCTCTCCTTTATCTCAGTCCTCTTATTATGTAAACAGTTCTAGACAATTTCGTCATCAACGTATGACTGCGTAGTCAAAACCTAACGTAACGAAAACCTTTACGCGTGCGAGGTTTTTTGTTTTAAATTACGATGATCATTCCCTCATTAATATTAATTATCCCACAAATATTATCAAATTAAGGTTTAGTAATTTATATACATTTATCTATAGGTACGCATAGGACAGTTTTTTCCGCGGTATTATACCTTAGTAAAATCCTACTAATATTATAAACGTAAAAGTTTGTGGGTATGTATGGATGTATGGATGTTTGTTACTCTTTCACGTAAAAACTACAGGACGGATTAGGATGAAACTTTACAGTAATATAGGTTATTCATCAGAATAACACATAGGGTAAAAACTTCTCATTCCCACGGGAAACCGACTCCCACGCGAACTGAGTCGCGGGCGGCCACTAGTAATCAATAAAATATCTCAGTATGATCTGATCCTACCGACCTTGATCATAATTAAATTATTATTTGTAGCTTTGGACAGCTTTTTTAACTATAAATTAAAAACGTTTGACCGAAGGGTTACCAAACTTAACTACATAGAACCAGTTCAATCTGGTTTCAATGTCGTATGGGTGCAAATATTTATTACAAGCTTTATTGGAGTGATATAAAAAGTTTTATAAAAACTTAGGTACATAAGTCTAATAGTATTAAAAAACTAGAGGAGTTTTTATCAGTAACTGAAATAAATGATTTTGTGACTAACTAAAAAGGTGTTACCTATAATTTTTTTACAGATTTCAGTTTTTTTTTTATTAAAATCAAAACCAAAACTCGAGCAAATTTTTTTTAAAATTCACTTAGATCTTAGCTTAATCTGTTGTTAATTGTTGTTGTTTGCTTTGGGGAATACCCTTTATTTGCATTTCCTTGGAGAAACTTAATAATTATAATATGTGATTTATAAAATAATTTAATTTAAAATAAAGTTTTAGATGCAAAAAGTAAATTTCCTAGTTTTTACAAACCTGCGTTTTTTTTTGCATGCCACTTATGTCTAAGAGATGGTAAAAATGGTAAAAATCGATGTCTGCTACGTATTCACGGATTAAATTCGAATATAGGTTGTATAATCAGGTATATTGTAATAAAACACATCATGTAGAATATTTATTACCTATTCTATTTGATATATATATTTCTATATACCTAATCTATTTGTAACCTGGAAAACTCAAATAACTGAGTAAAAATTTGCATGTGCAATATAAAGTTCTATTCATAATTCGTTTCTCGCTTCTACCTGACCATTTATTTTATTTAGTTTAGTACAATACAAGAAGAAAAAAAATACTTTGTGATGTAACACAAAAAAAAAGTTGATGTTTTTTTAGGTTTAGTAATAAAACATAAGTTAATGCAAAATTCAACATTTTTTTCCTGCAAAAGTGTTAAGATAATTTGCATATTTTAACCAATTCTTAGTCACAATATATCACCTTCTAGAAACGAAATAAAAACTCGTTATTGCACAATTACTCAAAATGAAAAAGACATTAAAAAAACACTCTTTTTCATAAAAAAGCTTTCTGCTAGTGATCATTTTTTATATTAAGTTATGTAGTTCTAGAGATACGTCGAACATGCAAACTCACAAACTTTACCTCCCAAAAATATTGGAAGAAATCGTATTAAATAAAGTTTTTTGTTTTTTTCTTGCAGTTTATAGATATACGCAACGGCTCCTTCGTCACGAAGATGTGGCAGAACCCGACCTACCACCTGTATTCTGAACTCTATATCTATAACTATACGAACGTACCGGAATTCCTCAGCGGCGAAGACAAGGTACTAAACCTGGACGAAATTGGACCTTTTCTATTTCAGTAAGTTTTATTAAGACATCTTTTAACCTTTTACTAAGTAGCAACCCAATCAATTAATCTTCATTTCTAACCTTGTTCTGATACTGACAAATACAAAGAAAAATCGGCATGTCAACTCGTACGTTTTGGATCGAAAGCTGCAAAAAAATTATAATGAAGAAGAATCTATTCCCACCCAAGATTTACGATTAATATGAAATAATAAGAAAATGATGAGTTTTAATTAAATAATTTATTTCCATTGTTCCAGAGAGAATCGTACAAATGAAAACTTGACGATAGACCACGACAGAGGCATAATGAGGATGAACCCGAAGATAGAGCTGACGTTCCTTCCAGAAAGATCGGTGGCTCATTACAAGGACGTCATTGTGCAAGTTCCTAATATAGCATTAATTGTAAGTAGCCAGACACTTGTTGGGCTATTATATAAGCTAGTGGGAATCGGATTTCATTTTTCTTTACTGATATAATTTAGGAAAACGGTGTTCGTTGTACCAATTAACGTGGCGACATTTCGGTACGATTCTCCATCTATTAACCCTTAAACCAATGATCCTCATTTATTTTAACTTTTTCCGGAATTGCCTAAAAATGACATCCGACTCCCATAGGCTTACATAATACCTCGGCTGATCCTGCAAGCCCACTTCAACGATATTGCGTCAATGTAATGCCATTTCATTTAGGGTTGAGTCCATCTACGAAGGAAATAATAAGTCGCAGAGAAATCGTTGAAGTTTTCTTACGCGAATTATCGTCCCATATTGACTTTTATTTAGTACTAGTGTTTTAGCTTGCACTTCCACATACGTTGACTCATTATTTTTCATACGTAGATTCATAAATTAAATCGTGTTCACATTTTCATTATAGTTTGATATTGATATGACAAATAAATCTTTCGTATTTATTATAATAATAGGCTAAGATAATTCTAGCTTAGTTATATAACTAGTCGACGAAAATATCAAACAAAAAATCGTAAACACCTTTTGTTTGATTTGGTAGTTTTCCTAAACGTATTTAGTGCTTACCAATTATTCGATCATAAATCAAAATTTAAACACTAATGACCCTGATGATTTCTTTACAAATTCGGCAGTTGAGGAAAAAATATCTTTTGGTTTATTGAACTTTTTGTTTCTTTTTAGTCATTATGTTACCTCCAAAAATATGGTAATCGCTGATAAGAAACAAGTGATGATTCTAGAATGCAATTAGCACTTACATGTCACTTACGCTAATATAAAATCCTGTTAAAACTAACGGCTTTGTAAAAAATGGCTCATAATGTAGTTAAAAATAAAAGATTGTCTTTATGGAAATGTTTCCGTTAATAGCGTATTTATTGCGCTAACATGGTTTGGAAGTTTTCTGATGTAAGAGTTACAACAAACTTTATTCTTAAAATGATAACTGGTACGCAAATACGTAACTAAAATACGCTAGTTCCAGTAGCCATAGTGTTTTATCAATTTCTACTGATTTGTACCTACAGAGCGCAAATTCTTTAATATCCTGACTACGGCAAAGCAGAAAGGTTAATACGTATTAATTGGATTGATTTGATTAAATTTTAGAAGTCAAACTAGTAAAATAAATTTAAAAAAGTGTCAATTTGCCGCTATCTAACATTGATCCTGACCTTTGTCAATACCTGGTACGAGAATATTTTGAGGAAGGTAATGAAGGCCAAATAATCATAGCTTGCTGCTTTGCCTTGTCTCGCAAAACTAGATAACATTTAAGAAACCGTTACACTTAGGTGATATAATATCCCAAAATAAATAAGGGGATAAGGGATTTTGATTACGATGAAAAAATCCCTGACCGTGATAAGGAAAAAAATCACTTTTCAGATTATGCTTAACATTATTTATGGGTCAAGTATTATAATGTGTAACTGAACGTTATCGCAGTAAATTATATTTAACCTTTGCCAAATTTTAACTTCCGTATTAAAAATAGGTACCTACCGTAATATATAAATATAACCGTCCGTGTTTAGTTTGGTGCTTTATCGGTATATATTTTAGTACAAATAGCATTAAACAAGGAATTTACATAATATACATGGTCGGGTTATCGATTTGTTTAAATAAAATAACATATAAGAGGAGATACGTAGGTATCTATCTATAGTTTAAAGAGTCGTACAATGACCTTTAATTTAACCTAATTGCTTTAATTCATTACAAAAATAAGACCGATAGTTATTGAAAAAAATATATTTAAAAAAATTGCGCTATACAAGCATCTTAGTATTTACTTTTTTAAAATTATGCAATCCGCTACATTTGATACAGATATCGCATGAGAAGCTGCGCGTCAAACTTACGAGTATTCTAAATTAAAATTAAAATAAAAACAAAATCATAATTCATTTCAATACCATTGAGAACAAAGGACATGGGACATTACAAAAAATATAATTTGGATTTATACTAGTTATGCATTTTTACAAGCAAAAAGTTTTCGTTAACATTTAAAACAATATTACCGTCTAATGATGATTACCTATAGCTTTTGCCAAAGTCTAGATTCACAAGGTTTCTTTTGTCGGCAAATTGACAATAACTTGATGACATTAACCTTGAATTTTCTATCATGCATTTTATTTAACTCATTGGAAATCACATCACATCTTTATTGACACCAAATAACCTTCTTGATTACGTAACTGTGAAATTGTGATGTTAAAATGGATAAAACTAACTAGATGTATCCTTTAATCCGTTTATGACAGTGTGAGCTGCAATTTGATTTGGTTAGCGCTATCGTATGAATGTATATTATAAATTCTCAATATTGAAAATAATTTAGTTATTGCAGAACTGTATCGATTTTTTTTTGCTTTAGATATGTATTCAATACTGTAGGCTATGTCATTATGCTGCTTATTTTATGTTTAATTAACAAGATGGCTATTCGTAGTTGTATGATTTTGTTCCTGCCTATAAGGAAGCTGGCAATGTGCCTGCACCGGTTGTTTTACTTTTAACTTAGTCACTATCAAAGCTAGTGTACCCCAAGGTAGCATGTTGGCACCTCTCTATTACACATTCTCTATCAATTTGATAACTCAATATCTTTCTTCAGATTTACCACATTTTTTTCTAATTTTAAAGAATTTTATTTAAAATATTTAAACACCTTAACTGTTGAAAATTCTATAATAGTAAATTGTCAAATTCAAAGAAATCATTAGTAGTCATTACCACTCTGGACAATTTTTAACCATTTTTATTAAACAAAGTTCGCAGGATGTTAGCCTTTATAAGCCCTCCCCGCCGTAGCATTTTGTCATTGGATTTAATTAATTATTATTAGTATTGGACAACCATTTTTTTAAATTCTTTGGCCTAGAATGATGTCAGTAATTTAGATCCATTCGGAAAACTGTCAGGTATATAATACTACCTACTAGTTCTTTGCCAGCGGGTTCTTAAATGTTGATCGATTGGTTGTTTACAAAGTCAAATGACATAAATTGATATAATATTTAGTTTATCCTAACTAGTAAATACACTACTTGAAACATTTATTTCTGATATGTTTTGCAAGTATATATTTTTACCGACTGAAAAAAAAGATACGTTGCGTATTGAATATTTGGAAATTGTTTAAAAAATCAATGAAAACTCCTGAACTATTGGAGTTATCAGATATAAATAAACAAATCGCAACCCTTTATATTAATAGTTTGAGTATAAGTCGTAAAACTCTTTAATGTTTTTGTATAAATATTGACCTGTCCTACATAATACAAAATATTAATATCACGTAACTGCTTTGTTCTTTGAACATTTTAGAATACCTTGAGGATTTAAGTTTCAAAAAGTAAAACTGACTTACTACTTGCCTCTTTCTTTTCAAATTTTCCTGTAACATTTTGATCAAAATACTGTTAGACAAGATATCTATACGTATAACACAATTATTTACTTAATATTTTAATCTAGGACCACAATTTGTAAAATTTTATGGAGTTTCTTCACATACATATAAAACCATAAAATCAATGCTAAGTCATTCGCTTTCCTGAATACTAATACAGTATCTTCAATGCTAAGTACTTGTAAATAATTACCTTTGACACTTTGAAATAAGTAGGGATTATGTTTTGAAGAAAGTTTATGTCTTTTTAATTAATTAGCAATAATAATTAGCATGACATAGGTCAACGTGTAATTGAGACTAATGATAATGATATTATTTTATTAACGAATTCCGGTTGCAGTTTTGTTTAAGGAAGAATTAAAAGAAACGGCCAAAAAGTAGTAGTGATTGGGCTATTAAGAATACAAAGTTACCGCTACAGCAAAGATAATCTCATTTTCGTTTGTAATTGGGTCTGCTATCTGCGCTTTAAATTATCTACCAATAAATAACCTACTTATGCATGTTGTATAATATCATTTTTACCATTTTAAACAAGGTGATCATCAGAAATATCGTCGGGATGAAATTATTTTTTATTATTTCGTAATTAGAGACCAAAAGCTATTATTACCGGGTTGTCATAAGGAGGTGTATTCCGAATCCTCTAGAAGGCTAGGACCTTGACTTTAATGTATCGAAATAACTTCTTCCTAAAAGGATAATGCATTATTATCGCATGAATGAAAGGCTTTATCATTTTTGCAGTTCCGAGGTACATTACCGAATAATTAATTTTCAAGTTCTTGCCGCATGCTTACTAAATTTATACTTGATAGCCTCGGTAAAGTTGACTTAATAAAATTTTGAACTTATAATTATCCAAGAATAGCTCGGTAGCTTAAGTACCTGATGTGTGGACAGTAAATTATAATAATAAAGAAACAGAAAGTATAAATTTGTACTTGTTTATTTATATGCCCGAATATACTTTACCTTTAACCCGGTTCTAAGTCGATCCATAAACGTGTTTACACATATATCGACGATTACTCAAAATCATTTAATGCTGTTTATGATATTAACGTCATATATCTTTCCAGGCTATCAGTACATTAGCGGCTGACAAACTCGGGTACTTTGCCAACGTTGGCGCATACTACTCTATGACAGCGATAGGATCCAAGCTGTTCCATAACTTGACTGGCGAGGAGTTGCTGTGGGGGCACAAAGACCCGCTTGTCACTGTCGCCAATAACCTACTGCCTGGGTGGATTGACTTTGACAAGATCGGAATTCTAGACCGGGTAAGATGTGTTAGGATTATGTTTAGTTGTAACAGTGCGTGAAGGTAATGAACATTCATAACAAAGACAATTTCTGCATTATGCAGACTGCATAGATTCTGTATCTGAGGGCACTAAAGTGACTGATAAATTAAGTAACAATACTCTCTAAATTTATATATCAATACATCAAATCACACTCCCTAATCTTTACAAAGTCATCAAAACAAAAATTAATAAAGCTATAGGATACTATTCGATGGCTTACAAAATCATTCTCCTAGATTACCAAATAAAACTTTCAAATTTGAAATTTTATACAGTTCTACGCACAAAAGTTCGAGACCGTTGAAGTGGAGATCCGGAACAAGAGCACCAAGTACTCTATTGTAAGCTGGAATGACTCCCCTGGACTGCTTGAACAAGGCTTCACGGATCTCAACACTAGGTAGCTAAGCATACTACTTTATGTTTGAATTTCAGTTGACCGCAAAATAATTGATATTATCCTTTATGTATTTTCAACAAGATCCTAAGCCTAACAGTGGCCAAAAGAAAAAAAATCGAGATGATGGCCTAAAAAAATTTCAACTTCATTTTTAACAAAATTATTTTATTTTCCAGTACCCCCTGCAATACTATCAAGGGTTCTTACGAAGGCCTCATCCTCAGTTCGAATCCCAGTAAAACCAAAGAGGTCTCTATCTACAGAAGACAAGCCTGTAGGATCTACCCTTTTAGATTCGATGATGAATTCGTCGGAGAATATGGGTTTAATGTTTACAGGTAAATTTGCGTTTTTATTATCTAAATTATTTCTTAAATAACTTAAATTTCAATTTGCACAAATATAAATATGTACTTTTGTCGCATTTACTTAGGAATCATAATGATGATATTATGATGGAAACTACTATTTCAGGTTTAAATTATCAGAGATGTCCTTCAATAAGTCGTCGGAATACGCTTGTAAATGTAGTGAGCATTGTCTTCCTGATGGATTCGTCGATGTCAGCAGTTGTTATTATGGTAAGTGCATATTCTTCTCCGCTTATCCCATCACAATAAAGAAAAAATTTTCCCAATTTTTTCATATTTTCCATAATAAGAAACAGGATATGAATTGCTGTTAATCTTAACAATTGTAATAAACTGGACTCATCAATATGCGATTTATCAATTTCTATTTCAATATCAAAGGCCAGCACATGTTTTGATCGTAAAATCATTAGCTTAGTATTATGCAATATACTTTTGCTTACTCCAAATAGATTAGCTATTAAATCCACTTGTTACATGAAAAATACCTAAGGTCAATTTTAATGTCTTGAATTCTCTAGAAATTGAGATACAGTAAGGTTATACGATCGAATATTATTCTGAGTAAAGGAAAATACATATTTAGAAAAACAGGTTCAAAGTTGCAAAAAGTTAGTAAATGTACGTAAGTCAAATTATGTCAATAGAAAAGAGATAGAAGAGAAAGAATAGACGGTCACTTTTTTAAGAAAAGAAACCATTTTTTTTGTTCAAGTGTTGTAGTGAAACCGAAAATCTGCCACTATGTTAGAAACTACGGCTAACGTATGTGAAATTTTATAAGGACCAAAATGTTAATAGTTTTTTTGTTCAACAGGATTCCCTATCGCATTATCCAAACCTCACTTCTTGGATGCTGATCCCGACCAGCTTGCCAATTTCAGAGGGATGACACCTGACGCGTCAAAGCATTCTTCATACCTTGAATTGGAACCTGTAAGTACTCGTACTCATAATTTCTCACTATATTTTATAAACCTCTTGTTGATTTTACCTATCTTCAAGTGAACTCTTGATGTGGCTTAAGTACCATATTACATGTTGACTTTTGATCTTGATGCTAATTTTGCACGATTATCCTCCTAACTAATGTTATAAATGTGAAACTTTATATGTTTAGATGTTAGGATGTTTGTTACTCTATAATGCAGATTAGGCTGATTGGAGTTTGTTAAAATTTTGTTGAAAGCTAGATACATAAGCGCTCATGCAAATTTTGTATCATTAAACAATGCTGAATTTGTAAAATGTGTCACTAGCAAAGCAGCGGGCGATACACTAGTAGGGTCTAAACTGTGATTTTCCCGTGTTTACATTTCCATTCCGCATTCTTAGGTACCTACTTAGGCATCTTCTGGGTAATCTTTTGAATATAATTTTGAATTGTATTTTGTAGCACATTGGCGTACCGATCAAACTGACGTCAAAGATTCAGGTTAACATCGCTGCTAGGTCCTCTCCGGGCAATCCGATCACAAAGCCTGTGAATGGGAAATTGCTTCCCGTTGTATGGCTGAACTTGGTAAGAAAATATATACTATCTTATCTAAACTCTGAAGTGTAATTTTTATACGTATATGCATGTAGGTAATTGCTCATTTTCTGGTCTGCGTCTCTGTTAACCAACAGCGATTTCTAAGCGACTTCATTATGATTACATAGTATAAATCCAAGTCGCTAATTCTGTCTGTTTTCGCTATCTCATAGGGTATTTATTCATTTTTTTTATTAAAAAACATACAGAAAAAGTTATTTAAAGTTAGCCAAAATTCAACGTATCGTGCACAAGTCGCGCAAAATTTGGGCGGGTCGCTAGTTTTGTCATAAAATAAATGATTAAGTTTTTTTACGCATCGAAGTTTCTTACGTAACTAGGTAGCTATTTATAGATAGAAAACTTTTTGCTCTCTTGAAATTCTAAAGTAGTATTTATTCAACAGTTCTGCGCAGAACCACCTCCAGAGATCATAACGCTGTTGCGACTGCGCTTTGTGATCGCGCCGCCTCTGATGATCACAGTGGAAGTCCTTCTCTTTCTTGTGGGAACTATCATAGGGGGTCGAGCCGTCCGAAAAATCATGCGCGCCAAATATCAATCTGTCCCTACTAAAACACAAAAGGCAGAAGAGAAGCTGTCGACAAAGATTGTTATCGACAATGAAGCATTCAACGATGGTGAAGATCTAGCGAAACAAATGGTGTCATTACTATCAATAGAATTAGACGATGACGCGCTAGACCTTCTTGAAGACAGAAGATAAAAGTTTCAAAGAACCTGACTGATTATTAATGACAATGACAGTGAAAAATGAGATTAATGTCATAAATAGCAAAATTTTTTACAATAATTTGTATGATATGCAAAGTTAAATAGCAAAATGTTGTTGGCAGTTACAAATGGCTGTTGATGAAAAATTTGTTTTCAAAGGTTGTATTATTACAAGCATTTTGACGGTGTCTAGTATTTAAGCATAGTTAATGAACTCAGTGAGTGAAAAACATTATCATAATAAGTAGTTTTTTTACTAAATGTTAATATTTGCATAGAAGTGTATTTATAAATTGATTGGGTACTGTTACTTTTTTGACGTTCGTTTTAGAACTTTTGACAATAGATTTAAGGTGCTTGAACAGGTAATATCTACTTAGTTATTTTTCTTTATATTTGTCGTCCTATAGTTATTTTTAAGATACCACTTTTATTTGTAATATCTTGCCAAATAATATTTAAAATAATCGCGTCTATTTCGTTAAGATTATATGCAGATTTAAGATTTGGACTTTGTAATTCATATTGACACCAGTAATTTTGCTGATGATGTCACTTGTCATATAATAAACACACGGAAAATGGCAGATAGAGAAAATTGTGATAATAGCAATTTGACGCATCAAGTTCCTATGATTCGAACACTGCTTTTCAAAGTTGATTAGACATAGTGGTTGCTCAAACATCAATGTCTTAGAATTCAGCGATTTGGACATATGATAGCTCAAATTAATTATGACTTTTTAATAAATGTAAGAAATTATTCCTATAGAGAATAAACTTTAACGTGATTTCTTACTTACCAATAATAACAATACCTTCTACTTAATTCGTCAAAATATAGTATTGTTATATAATTATATGTAACCTGGGTGTAATCTTTAGTAATTAAAATATTTCGGTTTGTTTAACCACTTAACCATAACTATACTTAACTGTCAATTGAAATAGTAAAAAGATAATTTAATTTTAATTTTATTGTAGTTGATGCAATTGACACTCGTAAAATTGTTTTTTGGCTGAATATACCCCGGTATTAATATAATTTAGAAATAATTTTAAACTATTTTTATGCGAATTCAGACTTCCCTGAAAACCAATGTGATATTAATTATTATTCCTTTTTAAGTCTGTTGTATAAATTAAGTTAAGCTAATTTTTTATGGGATGTTGAAATAAAATAAAATAATCGAAATAAAAATGTTTATTTATTACATTTCATATTTTAAAATAGTTTTTAAATTACTTAAAAACAATACGTATACTCTTAATCACAGATCATTTAATGGGGTATTTAAAAACTAAAACAGGAATATTTACAAATAAATATAGTATTAATTAATTCAGGCACTTAATTATCTGGTATTCAATAAAAACTAATTATTATCATTTTTATTAAAGACTAGCAATTACTTATCTAATGGTTAACAAAAACGTTTAAATTATAATGTACCTATTTACATTATTTACCTTGTAGTAACACTATAAGTATAATACTGTAATTATTTATAATAAATAAATATAGTGGTCTCATAATATACATTTTACAGCTAGAAGGAACATATAAATAAAATTTCAGAGTAAACTGCAAGATACTCGATAAGGTTTTCACCTTGTCGAGTCACACATCTTAGAGATGTGTTATCTATTCATTCTTATCGAGTGATGAGTTTACAGCATGTTCTAATCGAATGGTACAGTACTAAGAACCTAAATAGTGTTTTTGTATTCTTCATTGTAATTTTGCTGACTGCTGCTGTGCCTCGCATTTGGATTCTTATAACATCAAATTAAAATTAGAAGCAATAGATATTGGCACAAATTATTAAGAAGAGTTAGAAAAAAAACGAATAACTAAATAATTTTCTTTGGATGAACGATATAAGAGAGGAAAACGAGGTTGCGCTTTTTATAACTACATAATAAGTCAAACCTGCGATTGTTCTGTTTTTCATATGCATCACCAAATAGCGACGGGCTGACAGTACCGAGATTTTAAGTCTAATAGGTAGACTTTCCACTTAAGGCTTGATTCTTGAAGGGTACGCTAGCTCTTACAAGCTTGGAATTTGCTTAATTTTTAACTGCCAAAGACCAAACTACATACAGGTACTTTGTCCGTACATTACTCACACTGAATCAGCATAGTAGATTATGGCTCAATCCCTTTCGCTATCCGAGAAGGTGGCTTTTACTCCAGTTGCACTATCTAGTTCCCATCATAAAAGTCATGTTCACATACAGTATAAACCTTGCTGAAACTCACACATCAATAACTTCGCTAAGTGGCGTAGACATGGGCGTAGATCCACGCGACGTAGTGGCCCACGTTGGTGTAGACGTCGGGGACGCCGCGGCGCGCGCAGCCCGAGCCGAATGAGGTGAGCCCGCGCAGCTCCCAGCGCCCGCCGCGCGCGCGGCACTGCAGGGGGCCCCCGCTGTCGCCCTGGAAGAAACGGCGGCTAAATGATTAATGAATCCTCATGATTAACATTACATAGTTGTTTTTCCAGTTTTTTCTCTGACTTTGTCAGAGCTATTAGAGGCTTTATATCTTTCATACCATTTCTCGCTTTTGCTACCTCTCGTACTTTTACTCTTAATACTATAGTCTTCTCTCATTCTTCTCTTTCATACGTAACTACACTATGCTAATCATCAACATTACATAGTTAACCTTAAGCGAAGATAATACTCGTTCCTATCTATTCTACAGGTCTTCTACTTAAATCGTAATGCAGTTTTTACCAACGTTCACAGAATTTTGTTGAATATGTTTTTGGGAGTACAATTTAAATATGTTTTTTATAAAAAAAAAAAACACCACTGGGAATTTTCTAAATTTTGTTTGGTACCGCCCCTAAAGCTTTGAATACCTACCTACATATGTGATTCGTATGCACCTATATTGTATTACATACTTTAACTTTTGCCAATATTCACAACTTCAATTTATATACAAAAATCTATTTTGCTGAAATGAACTTTTGACATCTCCAAGCATTAATCTAAAATTATGTTAATTCAAAAGTTGCATTAGAGTTGTAGGATATATTTATTTTATCGTTGACAGAAATATTTATTAAGTCTACCTGCGTCTTATCATTAAAACAACTAAGATATAAATCTCCGATGGTTGACATTTAAATTCAATTAACACCTTGAATAGTAAGGAACCGGAATTAAAACTAGGAAATACATTTAGAAGTTAAAGAGATTTTACTTTTAGTTTTGCATTTAGAATGCTAATTTATTAATTTAGAAGTTATAGGAAATACATTTTTATTCTGACGTCAAACGATACTAATTTAAATCAAGCTTAAATTGATCTGTTAACTTATATCATACTGTAGAAGAAACGCTTCATTTTTTAACTCAGTATAGGCTGCTTGCCATTATATTTGAAATTTTATTGTTGTCTTACCCTTAGACACTGAAAGAAAAAGCTTGAAAGCTAATAATTTGATGATATCTATCTTACCCCAATATTCAAAATTGCGTTTTAAAACAACATAGGCTAAATACGTGTTGACTTTGGTAGTCGCTTTATTTTGCAAAAATATTTTTTTGTTATTATGAAGTACAATGCAGTCATTTACATATAACAACATTGTAGCCTTCAGAAACTTTACGTCTTAATAATACAAGTAGGTATAAATAATCACATATAACCATGATCAAAACTATATCCTCAGGATATAAAGATATTAATTATAAAATTTAATAGAGTATGAATCATAAAAAATATGTATTACTTGCAGCGTTTAGTCGATAAATAACCTTGCAAACTTTACTGGTTTAAACTAGATCTTCATGAACTTGAATAAGCTTTCGACAACATTGATCACGTCATATAGATAAGGAAGTTTAATACAAAAATAGTTTTTACACGTTGTAATTTGTTTAGATGGGTGCGATCTTACATCACTAATCGCATAAGGCTGTTATTGGTGGGCAAAAATCTGACAACACCCAACTATCCTCTGGTGTTCCTCAAGGTTCTTTCATGGCACCTTTTCTATACGCAGCATAATTATTAGAATGACATTGGGAAATGTTTCAAACATGCATGTCATTAGTATGAAGAGTTTTACTATGCGTCACATTAATTAATATTTTCATAAAAATGACATTATAAGCTACAATTGAGGAAGTCCTATATATAACTAATGATCATTACATAAACATAATACAAAGTCACTTTACCAAAAGATTAGGACAATTTTGTTAACAAGGAAAACGAATAATCGAAAAAAAAGAGTAAGTAGGTAAAATATTAAAAAGTAAAAGATATTTTATGTATCAAATTATTATACGTACAGTACGAAGAGTTCTCAAATACTACTCTGCTACATGATACAGAGTCCAATTACTTGTGATAACTATGAATTATCTTGTAAGCGACATAAACTTCCAACTCTTAGTATCCGCCATGTCATGTTTTATTATGGTAAAATCAATCCCGACGATATAATTAATCCTTTTTATTATATATTTTTTTTACTTGCCTTAATATTAACTCATTTATTATTTTTGATTGCTTTTTTATGGACACTTCATTTGTTTTATACAATTAAACGTGCAATTGGCTGATAATAGCACCTCATAATTTTATAGACAAAAACTTATATAAGCTTGAAGTGCTGTTGCTGTCCTTATTTGCTAATGAATTGGAGTAGGAATTAGCAGCAAACATTTATATTATAGTTAAACTATCATTCTAAATATTGATCAAGGCAATAAAGAGAAGTCATTTAAGTTTTATTCACCGATGTATATCAATCAGGTATTTACGCTAATGAGTCGCGTTTATAGTCAATTCTACGTCAACACAAAATTTATTGGTCAATAAAAGTGAGCTTATTGTCTAAGCACAATTACTATAGAATTGCACTATTAAAATAAAACGTAAGTAGTAAACGACTGGGAACTCTATACTAATCTTAAATTTAATTATAATAGATAATGAAGAAAGATTGAATAACTTAAAAAAAAACATAAATATAGTCTTTATGATGAACGATTTATTTGAAAGGGATCTATAATGAATGCAGATGTCAGAACTACGCAGATTTTAATTCCCTTATGTTTGAATGAAGCTGTTGTTCTGCTCATTAAAAAAGACCAGTGCCTAGCCTGTTATCCAAAAATACCTTTTCAATAATCTATCTAACGGGTGTAAAAAGACCACTTCCGAAGCCTGAAACCATGTTTTCTTTAGCCTCAATAGTAAATAAATTCACTAACAGCATACCCAGAAAACTCAATTAAAAAAGTTATTAGGGATTGAAAAGTTGCTCAAAACGTATCCAGTACCCCTCCAGCAATCCCCAGTTTTTGTTTTCGGAAGCAGTTCTTTTACACCCCATATATCTACATTTTCTAATCCAATAGTAAGCCATACTAACCACACAGGCCCCCGTGGTCCCGTCGGTGCTGCCGGCGCACAGATGTCCCTCGTTCAGAGGCAGCGTCAGCGAGTACTTGTCGCGGCACACGCGCAGTGGCAGCACTGGCACCTCGGCCTCTAGCAGCACATCAGTCAACGTCCCATTCGTCTGCTCCCGACCCCAGCCCGTCGCGTAACACTCGTCCCGGAACTCAACACTGTTGAAGTCCTCGATAAACGGATCGATCTCCTCGCCGAAACTCAACTTCTTATCACTGCGGTCGCTGACCCGCGGTTTTTTTACCTTGCGCTTAATGAGTTTCACGACGCTGTCTAAGCTAGCACTGTCGTATACTATTTCGCTGTTGCGTTTTGGGTCGTCGTTTGTTTTGATCTCTTCGTTCTTGCGGTCGGCTTGCCGGTTGGAGCTGTTGGCGACTCGGACGTTGTAGCGCATGTTCTTATGAAGTTTATTGCCAAAACCGGCAAAGAGCGTTTTGGTTAGATTGTTTAACTTTTCCAAGTATTTGGTGGCGGAGTTGGGGTTAGGTTTCGGTGGTTTGGCGCTTTTTCGTTTGTGGGCCTCGGTGTTGGTTTCTGGGCGCATGTAGAAGGAGGAGGTCTTCTCGGATTCGAAGTTGGTGACGGGAGGTTCGAAGGGAGGGAGGCAGATGGTGCGGATCCTGCTACTGGCACTTACGTCCGCTGGTTTTGTTAACTTCATCAATGCTGAAACAGTTAAATCGAACATGTAATATACTGTTAAAGGTGTTGTTTTCGTAGTGAAACCTGAATAAAAGAATCTCCTAGATTTATTGCTTCCAGTCATCAAAGCTGTTGTTTAGCAATAAACTCACAACCTATTTTCTGTTCTGTACACTACCAGTAAATATCCTAGAGTTTTTGTCATACCCACCTATATCATGCTGATAGTTATGAAACCGATGATGCAGAACTATCCGCTCCACAGGCAGGTAGGCCCCCCGCTGCTCCGCGCGCGCCCACTCGCCGAGCACCGCCGTCCACAGCGCAGGCACGGGCAGGTTGAATAACTCACTGTGGTTATTAATAAAGTGTGAGATGACCAGTGGATATTTTAAGATAAACATTCAAGCAAATGTGTACAGTTCATTAACAAATATATTAAGAATCTAAACCAGAAGAACGACTAATCTAACACAAAATGATAGGACTGTTTCAGTTTACTCGATTGAACTTACAAACACATGGTATTGCAATCCTTATTTTAAGTCCTTCGTCATCGTTTTTTGTTATGAATGTAAACTCTATTAATCTACCAATATTGACCAAACCTACAATTTATTAGTTCTCCACAATTTAGTTTAATAGGATTTCTCAGGCCAAGTTTTCAATAGGCCAATGAAACCCCTTGCATTTAAACTAGTTACTTATGTATGCAGTGCGCAGTGGTAAGCAGCCACATCGGGTGGATGAGGACTCCGCCACACCAGTGGCCGATCAGACCGTAGCTTGGGTGTAGCAGCTGCAGGGATACCTGGAAATATTAACAAGCGATTTCGGCTTTGATCAAGATTGTCTAGTTACCAGGAATGAAATAGGTAGTAGGAATTAGAGTAGTAAAGTACTTATTCCTAGTCCTGAAAAGTTTGACTGAGTTCAGGATCAAATGGCTGGATAAATATTACAATAATACCGATACCGAACTTCTTAAGTGTATAATAATTGAAAAAATATTATTTATGAATAAGGAACAGCATTTAGCTTAACTACCAATATACATATACACTACGTGTTCTTCTCTAAGACTCTAAGGCTAACTAAAGCGAACATTCTGCGCCACGAAATGCATCAGTTTTTGGTACTTTTATCAATTCCATATACTTTAAAACTTACTTGCCAAGGCCAAGCTCCTCTCTTGGATTCTCTTCCTTTGATGATCCTCAACTGACTGGCAGATCTCTCGCGCGGCTGTCGCGTGTGACGTCGCAATGGCACACCGCATTCTGAAAAATTATAAAATTGATTAAGATTTTTATTGGAACCCGTTAATATTGTACCAACAATAATTGTAGTGTGAATTTTTGTATTCAATTTTTAAGCATTGCCACATTATTTTCTGTAAATTTAGTTGAGCTAATTGGTAGGTATAGCTGTCAAAAATGTTTAAACCTTAGAAAAATAGAATTGCTACCCAACTGGTACTCACAGTTAAAAAATAATTGTAATTCCTAAATTACTGCTATGTTCAATAGCTAGTTAGTTAGTATTTTAATAGTTTAAGTGGCAATCTTAGGCATAAAAGCCTGCAAATACCTGGTAAGAGCACAAAAAACACGGCTGAAATGCCATCTGTTATCGAACCAACAAAGAATGAAAGCAGACTTCTTTAATTCTTTACAATTGAGAAGATGCTAACAATTGACCAATTTGCCTTCAATAGCCATTCATTAGTTTTTCAATAAGAGACCTCGAAATGAATACTAAGGTTTCTGTTTTGTTTGAAGCTCAACAGTGATCATTAATCATAAGAGAAAAAGCCCAGGTTAAAACCGAAATGAGTGGTGATGTTAAAATAGTCGCAAACAAAGAAATACAATTTTTACCACTTGAAAGAGTACGGACAAAAATAGAGACATCTTCAAAGTATTCGATTTGTTTAAGCTGAATTCCACTCAATGATTTTATGCTACAGTCAGTTAGGAAAAGTATAGGTAACTATAAACTAATTTAATATTTAAAGGTTAAACTTTATATAAAAACGTATGGAATTTCCCAAATAAAGAGGTGTTCGACAGGGAGCTCCCCTATCCCTGAAACTAATCTCAGTGTTATTCAAAATATAACATGAAACTATCATAGAACTATAGAGGAAATAAAAATAAAGAGCGATTTAATAGTATCTGCTTTGCTGATGACAAATTCTAATAATGTAACAACTCTGAACAGCAAAAGTAGATTTGTAAGGTAGAGCTACCTACCTAACAACATCATTATTACATAGTATAAATCCAAGTCGCTAATTCTGATTGTTTGTATGTTTGGCCGCTATCTCCTCCTAAACTACGTAACGGATTTAAATGCGGTTTTCGCCATCTTTTAGAGATTTTTTCATTTAAATTTGTAAACAAAGAACATTTAGAAAAAGTTATTTAAGGTTAGCTAAAATTCAACGTGCCGGGAACAAGTCGCGCAAAATTACCCCATTGCAAAGCGTGTGCGAGTCGATCGTTGAATATAATTAAAAAAAAATAAACAGCACTCAAATTAGTCACCTATTTCATTATTGACATAATTGTGAGATGCATTACCTTTTTTGTATCATTGTATATCATTACACCAGTGGCATTACGTTTTTTTCTAACACGGAACATAATTTAAATACACGCACGCGATTATTTAAAAACTTTTGTTGTTTCTACGATTTAAACCATCACTTAACGGAATAAAGTCGATTTTCGTGTACGAGTAGAATTGCATGATAATAAAATGGTGCAGTTCATCATATCGATGTATCTGAAATGTTGTAATATCCGTGATATTATTTAAATTATTTGTCGTACTTAAATTGAAATTAACTGATAAGTAGTTTGTGGAATCAGGAACAAATGAAGGTAAATTAGTGCATAATAGATAGATAGGACATATTGCATCAAGTTATTAGTTAGTAGTTATTAAAAAATATGTATATTTTTTATTGCACATTTTTTATTTTCTACAATAGAGCTTTTGTAACCTGATTATAATTTGCATAGTTCTGTATATTTTCAACATATTAAAAACCGGACATACAGACAGAAAGACAGCGGAGGCTTAGTAATAGGGTCCCGTTTTACCCTTTGGGTACGGAACCCTAAAAACTAGCTTTCTGTGAATGCTGCATGAATTTGCAAAAATCCTTTCTTAGTGTTCACTAACATCATAATAGGAACGCCTGTACCAAATATCAATGCCCTAACTTAATATTTTACCCTCGGCGATAAATCAGTCAGTCAGTCAAGACTTGTTGTTTCATAAAAATATTTTCAATATATTTCATAACATTTTAACAAAAAACAACACCAAAATTTTTACCTTGTTTTTCCTATAAAAAAAACTAAAACGTCTTTATTAATCTCAATGCTTCAACATAACCGGCAGTGAAATCTGGACAATGGGGCCGAGCAAAAACATCATGAAAAAAATTATTCGATTCTGATAAAAGAGTTTTTGTAAGTAATTATTATTACGTTGAACCGACGTAACTTGCTTTCTTTGCGGACAAAAACTTTGATTCAGATTATTGGTGACCACAGTAACTGCAGACTTTTGATTTAACTGTACGTGAAAACTGTTTATAGTTTGATTTAGTCGTTAATTTGTGGTTGGCACATGATTTTTATCGGTTTGTTTTCTTTAACATTTAAGAAAAGTTTTAAATTAAAAGGTTCGTACAACTAGATAGATTAAAATCTCCCTTAGTTAGGTAGGTACTTTAAGAAGTAAGATTACAAGAAATAACTTCGGTTTTGTTACCCACTATACACAGTTTTCTCTTTGCCTGGTAGACCTTACATACGGCTACCACCCAAACTAAAACTGTGTAAAAAATTAAGTGCAAAAAAAAGTTAACACATTTTCCCAAGTCCGCTATTTAACAAGCCGCAACAACACTCCAAGATCAATAGTTAGACCGTATAAATAACGACTATTTGAGTTCGCGGTTTACCGTTACAATATAACACGTAACTAACTACGTGACGTAACATGTAATGAGCAACGAGATTACAGTACGATTGTGACTTACCACATATACGTCCGGTTACGTTCTAACGATAACTTTTTTTGCGATTTGATGGCGTAGGAGACAAATTGGTTTTGGAGATTTATGAATGCGGAAATTATAGTCTGTGAATTGCTAATAAAAGCATAAATTATCAAAAGGTATTTTTTATATTTTATTTAACATTAAGATTAACATTAAGATCAGAAATGCTTTTTAGAAAACTAAAAATGCTGTACAAAATTAGGAACTACATAACAGATAACAGAAGAACTACGTCTTACACTGACAGAACTCCTGGTGCTCTCTCACTTCAATTACTGTAGCTCTGTCTTTGCTCCACGATTGTCAACCAAAACAGAAAGAGCCATTCAACGAGTTCAAAATGCCTGCATTCGTTTCTGTTACAAGGTACCTAAAAGGGAATACATTACTCCGTATCTTAACAGAAAAGGCATTCTCAATATGAAATTAAGAATGCAACTACAGTACGCATGTATAGTTCATAGGATTATATGGAACAAAAAACCTATGTATTTATTTGACAAATTGACTTGGATTAAAAATAGCTCAAATAAAGCCACTAGATCTGCTAACAACAATCTAATCAAGTGCCGAAAATATGTCACGTCAAGATACAGGGGTTGTTTCAGTTTTGCTGATGCGAAAATTTGGAACGACATTCCACCACCCTTAAGGCAAATGTTAGGGATAAGATGCTTTAAAGCAAAATACAAGTACGCTTTAATAAAAATACAATGTGCAGCAGAAAATGTGAAACGCTCTTTCTGGAAAGAATTTAATATAAAAAAATATTTCTAAGTGTTGAGATGCCATCTATTTATAAATGTTTACAAGTACAAGTATTTAGTGTTGTTTTTATTTTATTTTACTTTATTTGAATATACACACTAACTTACACGAGCAGGTACAAACACCCTATAACACACATACACACACATACACACACACACATACACACACGCATACATATACAGACACACGCACACAATCTTTAGATAGGTAGGTTAGCATGTGGGTCTATCGTGCCCTTTAATATCATTTATTTACTTCTATCTAACACCAAGTCAGAAGTCAGGTGTGATTGAAAAACAGCGCTGTCGAATTTGCGACAGCTCCAAGCTGAGGCGTTACCTTTTGCCATTGTATAATTATTTTTTTGTTTTTATTTTATGTTTAATTTTTATTGTTTAATTGATTAATTGTACCTACCATACCTTAATGGCAATAAACACATTTTTATTTATTTTATTTATTATTTATTTATATTGAGGTCTTTGATTTTTTGTTTATTAAGTAGGTAATCGGTATTTAGGTTATAATTAAGTACCCTGTAATATTAAAAGATATGTTTTTTTAATAGGCTATAGATAATAGGTAACATTGTGTCAATTTCATTTTTAACACAGCTTTTCCCGCCACCAGCGCATTACTAATGACCCTAAAATATTCCTTCTAAAACGCCGTCGTGGTACTTCCCAAAGCGTAAGTTCGGATTCAATCACGTCGCAGGTCATCTGTCAATCTGATCCCGACTTTCACTCGCTATCGACTCATCATCGACCGGCGGTAGGTAGTCGGGTTCGGAATCCGAAAAAACAAGATGGCTGACTGTTGCCGCCAAATTTGCCGGCCTTCGAATGTTTTAGGGCCGATTTTTCAATAGTCAGTTAAATTCTATCTGACAGAAAATCTATTTTCGTTGCACATCGAATATAAATATTTGATATGTGTATGAAGTGATAATGAAATCATACCTATAATCAGTCGGATAGCATTTATCTGACAATTGAAAAATCTGTCCTAAGAGCTATTTAGACAAATAACTATATCAATTAGACTATGCTGAAGGTTTAAGGTTTAAATTACAAAGTTTTTATCTGTTTAAAAACTTATACCGGTGTAGGTATTATTTGAATTATTTGCTAATTTGTCAAACTTCAGTAGTTATTTCTTACTTACTTCTATGTTACTTCCAAACTTTGTATTTAGAAGATGGTGTTAAAGAAAAAGCTGTGCAAAAACCCTACCAAAGATACTAGTGTTATTTAAGTTATCTTTAGATTCAAAGCCAAGTTTTAGAATTAAAAAATTTTTTTTTTTTCTACAATATACCGTGATATGTATGGTTCTTGAACTGTAAGATATGGTATGAGTCCAACATTTAGTTAACGAAGGTAGAGCTGTTTTTTTTTATTTTGCACAAAAAATGTACTTTTTGTAAACTGTGTACTAGGTAATTTTTTTTAAATTTAAAAATCCCTCAACAAGTCACATTTATTAAACCTTAAATGTTTTTTCTAAAATCACCAGAATAAGTATGTGGTTACTTCTCGTGGGTAACCTTACTCAACCTTTCGATTACGAAATAAACAATGACGATACATGATTCTCATCACTGTGGTATGTTCAATAAAAAATAGACAAATTGATAACTGTTTTATCTTGATCAAAATACCTACTATATCTATGAACATAAACTCATATTTCAAAAAAAGTTTCACTAACAGCTTAAATTTTGGATTTCCAATTTTTAAATACACGAAGCGCCTTGTATGTAAGGGGTTATTTTACTTATTCTTAGTTTGAAATTTCATTTCAATAAAAAAAAAGATTATTCGACTAATGAGGTCAACGCAAAATAAAATTGATAATTACAGTGTCAACTATTTAAATTCAATTTCCCCTTCTTCATCATTATTAGCCGTATGCGTCCACTTTTGTACAAAGGCCTCCCCATTAGAGGAACCTGTAGAAGGCAGCCTGCATACTTACATATAACCAAATATAACCATAAGTGGGTAATAACAACTCAATTACGTATAGATTAAAGCTATAACACTTATACTGCATTGGTCTTGCAGAAACCAAATTATAGTTAGCCACAAATTATACTACTTTTGAACTACCTTTGATGGAGCAGTCAGCGGATCACGTATAATAATTTTAATGTAAACATATTATTCAAAAGAATCATTAACATCAAAGACACGGAGTTATTTTTATGAAAGCAATAAAAATAAACACAATTTATAATATCAATATAATTTGCTGCCACATTGTCAACATAAACCCGTTCTAAAAGAAAAAAAAATCCACACCATAACCAATAAATCACATTACACATAACAAAAACTATATTACAGTATTACAATAACTATTACATAAATATGAAGAAAAACTATATATTATGATATTATTCCGAGTGAAAGTGTACACCTGATGGCAAATAAATGGGGTCACTGACAGTCGCTTTCTGTCATTTGCCGATTATAATACGCTATTAGTGCCGACACGTCATTTGTGATAATCCGTTCACGTTATGCGGATAATATGACGTGTGATACGTCATTTAATGTGACAACAACCTGGAGTGTTAGACAATGACGTTACTGTCATAAATTATGAAGGTAATAAAGCTGCTGATATTGTGATTTTTAGGTTATGTTCAAGAGTAATAATTGGAATTTATATATAAAAAGCTAGATAGCTTATTAGAAAATTATGTTTCATATTTCCGCTTCCGATTTGGTATGACGTATATTTTTTACCTTGTAAATAACTTTAAAAATAGGCTAGGTAATTAATAGTGAATAAATTATATATAAGCTAATTACAGCATTCATAATTCATAATTTGACATGCTTGTACAAATTAAGCTCAGTATAACTATACTAAATTATTTATTAAAAAAATACGAGAGCTTTCCATCATGTTAGAAAGAAAGGTAAGTGTTTAAATCCTATCTAAAGTTTATTTTTTATCTATAAAAATAATAGAAATTAAAATAGTACAGTATCATATTTATTGATCTGAAAAGCAATTAATCGATCAATTGGATTTCAAGCTACTGTACCTATCTTAAATCTTTAGATTCCTAACCTAAATTTAATAGCATAGTCATTTAATAGTCGTATCAGTTCGATCAAGTTATTTTTATATTAAGATTCTTCTGTTTTAAAATACCATTAAAATATTTGTCCGCTTGTCTAGAATCAGTTATGTTACACTTAATTATAAATACAAAATAGACTCAGTAGTTTAAATGTGCGTTTAAGTTACCAACTACGTTAAAAATATGTTGAAATTTACAGATACCAATAATTAAAAATGGATCAAAAATATTTACACTGTCATCGGTTCGAACTTCAATGTGAAAAGCCATAATGTACTTTAGTTGTCATTTTCCCAGTAGGTATTTAAATTAAATGTTTTTTACTGGTAAAGCTATAACGTTTGTTGTCATTTTCCATGTAGGTATTTAAAATAAATGAAAGCACTTCCAGGAAGTACTTCAATACAACCTACTATCAAATTATCAGTATAGAATTGCACTAATAAATCAGGTACCAACCCCTTTCTCTTAACATCTAAATTGGCTTAAACAACGCTCCAACCTTGCGAAATGTCAACTCATTACTTAAACAAGGCAAGTGAAACCTTATTACGTAGGTATTAGTTTACTTAAATTAACATTCAGTACTTATGCTGAGTTAGTATAAGGAAGTATAAGATGTTTGCTAGCGTGGGCAGATGTTACGAGAAAGAACAGAATAGAGTTAAAAGTTGAAAATTATAAATAACTAGTGACCCGCCCACGCTTCGCAATGGTGTAATTTGGCGCGACTTGTTCCCGTTAAGTTGAATTTTAGCTGACTTAAATACTCAATCAGAATTTTGTTGATTTACAAATTTAAATGAAAAAAATATCTATAAGTTGGCGAAAACTGTATTAAAATCCGTTAAGTGGTTTAGTAGGAGTTAGCGGACAAACATACAAACAGACACAATTAGCGACTTGGATTTATACTATGTTATGGAGGTTACCTACCATACTAGATAACTAATTTTGTAGAAGTAGGTTTTTTTTTTGTTTCTCGTAGATCATGGCATTTTTAATTATTTGAATTTTATATAAGAGTGTAGAAATATTAAATAAAAACCTTTAATTGTTGGTATTCTTTTGTCATAAGTAGACCGTCACCATGAAACTAACGAATTGATAAACACAACAAAACAATTTGTTTATTTAAATATATTCTATTTAAAACTCTTTTAACCAAAACGCATTACTACAGTAATGTCAAAATATTCACAATGCGGAAAATGTTTGACAAAAAGTAATAAACATGTCAAAAAATGACATATTCAACTGCAAAACCAACAAGACATCTAATAAATCACATAATACATGAATATAATTCATACTAGTTGTTAACTGTGAGCAATGAATTATTCAGGAGCCATTTCACAAACGGCTTCACACACTACCGACTTGTTATGTACTTAATTTGTGTCAGTCGGAACTCGAGAATTATATGAGCTTTGTCTATTTGCTTAGTATATATTAGAGTTATTAATGAGTGTTGTAGGGGTAGGTGATTTCTTTGCCTGCTAGTGTAATTATATGTATTTTAGAAATTAATAAAATTCAAAAGTATAAATTATAAAGATCGTAGCTTGTAAATTCGTAGGTTTTGAAAAAATAAACTTTAAATTTTACAAGCGACGCAAACCATAATAACTTGACAATAAAAACACTTTTGTCTAAACATATTATTCAGTATTCTGCAAAATCTGACTTCACTACGGTATTGTTTATAAATCACTCATTAATTATGGTACCTAACTTTTTTATTAAAGTTGTGACAAATCACTTCATAGTATAAAACAAATTCGCTTTCTCTGATCCTATGTGTGCTTAAAACTTTAAAACTACGCAACGGATATTGAAACGGTTTTTTTAATTGATAGAGTGATTGAATATTGACAATAACATATGGTCAACAAGGGTTTTTACTCCAAATTTAACGCGTGTGAAGCCGCGTTCAAAAGCTAGTTTCAAATACGAGGGTCAAACTGAAAGTTCTTAGAAAATCAAAAACTAAGCATTCTAGCAAGTTATTAGTTTTATTACCTATAACTTCAAAATAGCGTCCATTTACATCAATACATCGCTGCATTCGATAGAACCATTGAGAAAAGCACCTTGCCCACTCGGCCTTAGGGGTCTCTTCGACGGCGTTTTGTAACGCAGCCACTGCTTCTTCGGCGTCCATAAAATGTTTTCCTCGAAGTTTTTCTTTTATTTTCGGGAATAAATAAAAATCGCAGGGTGCGAGGTCGGGGCTATACGGCGGGTGACCCAGTAATTCCACGTCTGAGGTCGCCAAATAGTCGATCGTTTGCCTGGCGGTGTGCGACGAGGCATTGTCGTGATGAAGGAGGATCCTGCTGCGAGGTCGTTTCTCTCGAACTTTTTCCAAGACAAGTGGCAAACAGTTGTTAGTGTACCACTCTGCATTAACCGTTTTCTGATCCTCTAAGACAACTGTCGCGTAATCACCTGTCTTTCCGAAGAACGAGGCCACCATCTTTTTTCCAACACTTCGACCTCTCATCACTTTAGTTGGCAACTCTTCGGAAGGAAACACCCACTGAGCAGACTGTCTTTTGGTTTCCGGATCATAACAGTAAATTCAGCTTTCGTCACCCGTTAGTATGTCGAACACAGCATTTGAGTCACCCCCGTTAAATTTTTGGATCATTTTTCGGCACCAATCAACACGGCGGAGTTTTTGAGCCTCGGTCAAATTATGCGGTATCCAGCGGGCACAAAGCTTCCTGACCGCTAAATGTTCATGGAGGATTTTGTGCACTTGACTCATACCTATGCCTAGACTTGTCCGAATCTGCTGATAGGTCACTCTTTTGTCAGTCTCTATCATACGCCGCACAACACTGATATTATCAGATATCTTTATTACTGAACGTGACATTATAAATAAAATAAAAAAATTAGACGCTAATAAGGGGCCAGGACCGGACATGATTCCTCCATCATTTGTAAAGTCCTGTGGTTTAGAATTGTCGGTTCCACTTTGTATAATTTTCAATAAATCACTTAGTCATGGAGTTTTTCCTAACCGCTGGAAAACTGCTCATATTGTTCCTGTTTATAAGAGTGGTGATAAATCTCGATGCGAAAATTATCGCCCAATTAGCATACTTTCATGTTTTGCTAAATTGTTTGAGTCTTTTGTGTATTTTCACTTATATAATCATGTAAAGCCTGTATTATCTGATGAACAACATGGATTTATAAAAAATAAATCGACTATAACCAACTTGCTAGTGTACAAGAATTATCTTTGTAAAGCATTTGCTACACGTGGTCAAGTAGACTCCATATATACTGATTTCTCTAAGGCTTTTGACAAAGTTAACCATCGTCTTCTCTGTCATAAACTATCCAAGCTTTATGGAGTCAGTGGAAGCTTATATCGTTGGATTTGTTCATACTTGGATAATAGAAGTCAGTTGGTCGCTTTAAAGGGGTTTGTTTCTTCTCCCGTAACAGTGACTTCAGGAATTCCTCAGGGTTCCCATTTGGGACCGCTTCTATTTGTTATTTTTATAAACGACCTATTGCATCACTTATCTTCCAATTGTCTTTTATATGCTGACGATTTGAAGATATTCAGTTCAATTTCTGACGCAAACAACTGTGAATCTCTTCAAAACGATTTAAATATTTTGTCTCTTTGGTGTAAGAGAAACCTTATGTACCTAAATATTGACAAGTGTTTTATAATCTCGTTTACAAACAAACAAAGAAGTGTTGTTTATGAATACAATATTGATGGAAATATCTTAAAACGGTCGTATATTGCAAAAGACCTAGGAGTTATATTTGACGATAAACTCACTTTTCGAGCCCACTATCAGCACATAATATCAAAAGCAAATCAAATGCTGGGTTTTGTTATTAGATCAACAAAGAGTTTCAAAAAACCTAACAGTTTACTGCTTTTGTATAATTGTCTGGTAAGGAGCATTTTGGAATATGGAACTGTGATATGGACTCCTAATTATGACATTCACACTAATAACATTGAACGGATACAAAGAAAGTGCCTCAGGCTTCTTTGCTATCGCTTAAAGCCAGGTCGAATATGTCTCACTTACGATCAAAGAATGGAAAAGTTCAATGTGCAATCTCTTAAAATTAGAGTTTTTATTTTGATATTATATATTTGTACAAAATTATCCACTCTATAATAGACTCCCCCGAACTGCTAGCAACGATATCATTCAACATCAGGTTTAGAGCACGGAATTCTAATAAAATCAATCTTTTTTCTTTGCAAATTTACAAAAATAATATATCTTTTTATAATCCTATTACAAGAATGGCTCGACAATACAATGAATTGGCAGGTATCAGGAGTGAAATAGACATTTTTGAACCTAGAATAAATGTTTTTATTAGGAATGTAAGAAACCTATTATTTAAAAATAACATTATTTTAAATTAGTGTAAGCAATTTTAGATATATGTATAATGATAAATCATGTCATGTAAATTTATATACTAAGAATAGTACCACTTACCTACACTTTTCTTGTAAGTAGATTAGATGTATGCACATACTGTGTACGTCACAATCAAGCTCAAATTTAAATTAATCATAAGTTTTACTTTATGTAAATATTACTTCTTTTGTGGTTGTGATGTGTTGTGTGCTTGAATAAATAAAAAAAAAAAAAAAAATTATCTTCAGTCGTCGCTGTAGAAGGCCGTCCCTCACGCAAATCATCGGTGAGATTAGTTCGACCACGTTTGAATTCATTAAACCAGTTGTAAACTGTGGCACGAGATGGGGCTTCATCGTGAAAAGCCAATCGAAGTCTATCATAACTTTCTTGTTGACTTATATGACATCGAAAGTCATAAAAAATCATTGCACGAAAATTTTCTCGGCTTAAATTCATTCTGACGTGCACAGACAATTTTCAATTTGCCGCCAAATCGTAAAACAAATGACAAATGAATGAAATGTATACTCAATATTATTGGTAAAGAGTTCTATTTTCAAAATTTAAACTTTTTTTGTTTAATATAATGCTTTTAAGTTGCCAGTTCTAAAAACTTTCAGTTTGGCCCTCGTAAAACTCTTTTCTCATCTAAAGTTGGTATTTCCAAAAAAAGCCGTCTGTAGAGTGATAATAGTGAGATGTAGGCCGGGGTTGCAGATATCTAGATTACAGATTTAAATATGATCGTGCGCAACGGACGCCTCGCCTGACACGTCGCGCCCGCGAGGTTATACCTAGTGGAACATGACAAACAGAGGTTATATCGAAAGGTACTTTTCATTTATAAAAAAAAAGTTGCATGTATCATAAAACACATAAAAAATTATCGCTCTCAAAGTAATTAGTCTCAAAGTACTTGTATAATAAATCATGGTTTGATTGTGATTGTTTTCTTTTGTAACATCGGTGCTATTGCCAGCTCCAATAAGACGTTGAAACCGCTATTATAAACTAACTTATTAAGACGTCTACTGTATTAATATATGTCTACTACGCAAAAAAACAAAACACCACTCAACAAAAACATATCCACTTATCTATTACCAACACGGTAATCTATATTAATTTCATTTTCCGTCACTGCAGTCACTTTCCATCGCGGTTTCCTCGCATCATTTCCTGTGTCAGGTATCGGAAGTAATGAGGAAACTGATTCGACTTGCAGTGTCGCGTTTGAGGAAGTCATCGGTTGACAGTGGAAAATGTAAGAATGATTGTATGTTATACGTGTCTATAAAACGATACTCAGGCAGTGGACATAAGGACCTCGGGAGTTTTTTCCGCCGGCTTTTTTCTCTCGGTCTACGGATAGGAAAAGTCGAAATTGACGTTCATTAAGTATATGTTACATATCTATGATGGATAAAAGAATTTTGATTTTGATTTGATTTTGATACAGAAAAATATTGAAGATAGCTTTGAATAAATCGGTATGGCGTCGAAACGTTTTCAGGAACACACGGGGCTATATAATTATAAGGTTATAAGATTTTGGGCCTTTCAATTACACAATAAAAATTCTCAATTTGATACAGCACAAGTTTTTTAAATTAGATGACTTATTTTGGTGTTATGTTTTATAAGTTAACTGGTAGAAATTGTGGCATGTTATCCTGACATTTTAGGAACCCTTGCTTTAGATAAGAACTATCTTTCGAAGCCGATTTATTTTTATTGATTTAAAGATTCTTGTGTCATTGTTTTTTTTAATAGAATAGATTTTCACGTTGAAGCGTGCTGCTAAAAAAGACCTTCCAAAAATTACTTATATTTTAAATTAAAAAATGAATTAGTTTCACCTATTGGTGAAGTACCTAATAAACCATACAATCACAACCTCACTTTTTAAATGAAACACCGCCTCTAAATAGGACAGTTATTTTTATCCCAACCAAACAAATACATTTCGACATACAAATCAAATGTAACCAAAGTTACGTAACCATGACAACGAGTGTATCCTCAAAAATCATGACTGGCCGGTTTTTTCATCTTTAACGAGGCTTATTTTTTATTATTTTGTAATAGTAATGTTTATTATTGATTGTGCCGGCGATGTTGTAACTGCAATAGAATGGCATTTAGTTGGGATTAAAATTATGTAGGCGTTATAGAAGTAAGTAGAAGGTAATTGTTGTAGTATTAATTTGGGACATTATAGTTTATTTTATGATTTATTACCGATGAATAATTAGAAGTGCGTGTAAATTGTGGTATTACTAAATACAATTTTGACGTTGTAAAATAAATCGTACTTAATTAACTCTGAATACCAAATACCAAGAATCTCAAAATCGAATCGAACCACAAAAATGAGCCAGCGCACCATAAGCATTTCTTTAAAACGTCACAAAAAAACCACGTTGCCACGTTGATAACAAGGAAATCTTCACATGCACACAAGTCACGTATTTGTATGTAATGACAGTTCGTATTGACGGCAATACATCGGGATTGCGTCATATCTGGTCAAAACTCCTCGGTACTGAGGGCAGCGATGGAACGGTGACGTAACTGTATAGTGGTACGGGGGAGTAGAGACAGCGAAAACTTTTTGATGAGCACAGTTCAATAGACCAGGGATAACCGGATACGCACAGAAACGAGATAATTGGAAAAACACAATTCATAATGTAGGAAACACAATTCTCAATACTTTATTACAATCATGACATTCGAGGTTAAAGTCCTGACACTAACTCCATACTGCTGTGCTATGAAGGTTTTAAATCTGTTTCTTTTTTATCGCAATCAGCTGAAGCACCGATAATTACAATTCTATTACATAAGTGGTTAATCTTAAGAATTTACAACTTTACTAAGAGATTTTCAAAACAGTGTGCGAATGAAAAATTATTTCCTACTAACGAAAATACCAAATCCTTCTTAAGCTAGCCTTTAAAATGAGCTTTCGAAATCTAATGAATAAAAGCCTACATTAGTTAAAGGCTCAACCAGAATTACACTAACTCACGCTATCGCTTTATGCTCCAACTTGTACCACCCATATCCAAAGATAGTGAAAATGCATTCCTGAGCGTACTCCCATAGCACTCGCCTGCGGAACCACGGAGCCAAACATTTCACCTCCTTACGTAACTAGCGACTGCGGAACTCTGAAATATGTTAACACTTTGCACCAATAGTTTTGAGTAAACCGTATAACTGGATTTGTTATCTGATTTTGGTTCAATGTCTACATTGGGTCCCGTTTTGTCATTATTGTTTGTAGGGTCGTAAATAAAGAAGCAGATATAAGCAGTAGGTCTCTAACTAGTAGGTAATAGATATCTAATATACCTTCTCTGAAATTTTATATAGAAAATATGTTGCTGAAAATTGTTAAGAGACATTTGTTAAGAGAATATTGTTACCCATGAAATATGTAGGCACAATAAGGTAACGCTAGTCATTAACCTCTCAACTTTTGAACAGATTTTTTAATTCGTGCTTTCAGAAAAACATAGTTCTTGTTTTTCGATGTTTTTAAAAAGCTGCAACAACATTTGTAGCTTAAATACATCCCTGAAGAACACACACAAATGCTCATGTTGATAAATTTGTAAATACAATATAAAACCAGCTTTATTAAGCGAGTAGACTTTTCCGATACGTCACGTCGGTAGCCTCCTTTTTTTGCGAATCGGCAATTTTGAAATTCCGCCAGTGCACTTTACTCCATTTTGCGGTATTTTGGCCGCTGAATTAGCGATTGTAAGTCACGGTTCAGGATTCCACTTTCCAATAATTCGCAAACGCACTTGCTATCGATAAGTTTGGCGACGACGGCGATTTGACGAAAAACAATAGAGAGGTAATTTGAGTAATTTACGGTTTTCGCTTTCAGAAATGTGCGGAAGTGTTAAAGAATTGGACTATCAAACTAAAGGTACCGGGTTCGATTCCCTATGGGATGTATGTAAAATTAATTTGGATTTTCCAAATTACAATTATCATGCGTATATTATCACGTAATTATAGAGTGACAAAAAATGGAGAATTTTAATGACACAAAAGTGTTATTTATATAACTGAATACGACAAAGACATACGTACAAAACGATGGTACAAACGCATTTCCTATGTCATTTTCTCTGATTATCAAATGAAACACTACACCACAAAATAGCATCGTTTGGCTGTAGTATAATATTGCAATACTCATAAATAAGGATGATAACTAAACGCCAGCTCGTGACTCGGCAGTTCTGCCTATAGAGATGTTCTGCCCTTTGACAGTTGACATTGACATTCATTAAATTTAGTTTGACTTTTACTTAGCATGCGCAGAACAATAAGTTTATTGTATTGCTGGAGTAGCAGCCGCTTTTCTTTTCTTTGGTATTGAAAAGCGATGTCGAGTTATTTCTTCCATCTGGGGTAGGCATGTGTGTGACAGCTTACGGTTTTAGTTTCATTGGTTTGGTATTTAAAGAGGAAAACTTCTGTGTTATGATTCAAATATTGAAAACTAAGACATTTTGAAAACTCAAATATCAAAACTGACAGTGACAGTAATTTGAAGTAAGTCATAACTAATGACGCAGATTGTTTTGAATAATGACATAATTAATTTGTCTTTAAGACTAAGTATGTAAGTAAATTAATTAGTTTCAGATAAAGCAGTACTCTTATTACACGGTGTATCTTCTGTCATATCGGAATTGAACCTGTGACCCCAGTGAAGTGAAAGTTCAGGAAATGTGCTATAGGATTTCAGACAGTGGTAAATTAATTCATACATTTAGCAGTTTATATGTCAAGCGCTTAATTAACTCTAGGATGAGGAAAAATTACAATGACTTTGACAGTGAGGTAATTTTAACCATTCTATCATAATTGTGAATATTATGCAGCAAAGTACTACAGATTAATTTAAGATGCAATTGAAAATGAATGCATCGAACGAAATTCATTTTTTCTGTAACAGTATAAAATATAATCTTTAAGCTTGATAACAATAATACTTTTGTAGTGTAAGATACCCGCTATTAAAGCTTTGGAATAAATATGCTTTTTATTTATTGCACTGACTTAAAATATATTATACATCAATTGCAACCTAATTCAAATAAAAATTATGCAAGTATGGTCTTATAGCCAACACGTTTTGTTCTGCGAAAGATATTCTAAGCAAAGATACATTTCTTCACTCTTCATTTATCCGATATACAATTACTAACTCTTAGATAACCCACAGCAGGCGAAACGAATGAATGATCAATATTTTAATCAAAGACCGGCGCACACGCATTGAACAATGCCATAAAAAAGGTACTATCGATTGATACACCAATTTCCCTATTTCTTATGTTATGCGTCGCGGAGAGATGTGAAATGCTATGTGAAGTATTACTATTGTGTGGTGTCGGATAGATTTCCTTGATTAAGAAAAGTCATAATGTTTTGTACACTAAAACAGAAGATGATTGATGATGGGTGCTTATACCTTAATACCTTTTGTGAGATACATGTACCTATCGTATAGGTATAGAATAAAGCTGCGTTGACTTATCATCAACTCTGGAAGGTTAGTTTATTATTTGACTTTGGTAATTTTACGTACAGAACCTCGAAAAGCAAATGCGTCAATGAAATTTATGTCGATCACGTGGATCGTGCCTGTAACTTAAATAACTTAAGCGTTATTTAACGGTTTTAAAAGAAATAAACTAAATTACATTTTAATTTACGGGTACCTATCACCACTTTTTTCGCCTATACAACCTATTTATCCTATTTATCTCTTCAATAAAAATCTTATAAAATACAGAATTAAAAAAATGCAAGTTCTCTACCAGCCTGCAAGTACATATTTACTTTTGCCTACTATGCTATGGTTAGCATAAAGCTAGCGTGGTGGATAACGTCTTATCATTCCTTATCTGAAAAGGAAAGCTTTGGCGATCATCAAAAAAGACTTCTGGAAACTATCAATACAATTATGATTTAATAATACAATTTGTAACAGTTTTATTATAATTTCCAACGGAAACTAATAAAATGGCGACGGTTTGGCATCACTTTCGCTTTTGGTACATTACGACGTTGACTGTTGTTTTCAATTAAACAGCAACTGATCGTGATAATGAAAGTAAGTAAATCTTTGTTTTTTAGGTGTTGTAAGTACTAACACTTTTAATTAAGTGCAATTTGTTACAACCTTTTAATTTGAAAACAATAAAAATTTTCAACAAACAGATTCGCAATACTGTATGAATATATGCTGACTCCTTATAAAGAAACCAACAAATTTAGACACAGTAATTTATATCGTTTATTTATAAAGTTAATTACTTTTCCTTAAATTACCAATTTACGAGAATGAAGCTAACAGAACTTCAGAAGAATCGCAACAACCCACTTTTCTACTGTATTTACGTATGTATCTACGTATTATAAGACATAAGTAATTTAATGCAAAACAGTTACGAAATTAATTGAATTATATAACGTCTTCTGTAGTCTGTAAATAGCTTGTAATTTCAAACTCAAATCTTTAAATACTTTATTCCGTGCTAAGCTATAATAAACGATATCGAAACAGTTAACATAGGATCACCTACATAAAACCGTGAAAGTAGATCATATTGATCTATATCATAGATCACTGATACCATGATCTATACCGGTGGTATGACGAATTGCATTCCGAAACCTGAATGATGAAGATTTTAATTAAGACTACTTCGAAGGGCCTCCATTTGTTTTGTTGTAGATATTTTGATTGAATTGAATTGAACGAAATAGCAAGAGATTCATTTTATCGTGTAAAAATAAAGTTGTGTTCGTGAGACAAAACTAATAATAGCAAAAATAAAGTAATAAAATTAAATAAATATAGACGCGTAGTCAGTAGGTTTAGTAGTCAAAATAATGGTAGAGTTGGTTTTAATCTATGTACCCATGTATTTTATTTTGAAATAAACAATAAATAAAATTAGTTGATGCTTTATCTTTCTACGTATTTCTTATTGTATTAAGGTATTTTAACCTTTTAAGGTATTTTGGTGGCGGATTCCAAACTTGGTTATATTCGTCCAAAACTAAATAGTTCGTCTTATCTTGATTGTCAACAGAGCAATAACATTAAATTTAGTAAACGAAAAACTAAGAATTTTGTGTGTACCACATAATAAGTGAGAAAAACCAGTTGACCCAATCTGACCTGAAATTTATTGACTAAATAATAATTCTCATTGTGCTTTTAAAATTTCGGAGTTAGGCTAGGAGCTAGATGTACTAATTTTGCGTCATTTCTAAAAAGTTGATACCTGCAATAACCGTTTATTATCAGACGTCATGATGACAGCTGTCATTGTCTATCGCAGATTGATTGCGAATGTAGAATGCAAGATTGTTTCAAATTGTGCCATTGTCTCGGTTTCATCTCTGATTTGCACTTTGATTATGATTTGTGGTAATTTTGAGATATTGTGTGTTGAGAGATTCAATTTTATGATTTAATATTATTTATTTTTAATACTTTGATATCATAACTATGTTTAAAATTGCGTACGTGCGATAAAATTATTTTTTACACGCTCGTTCCTACGCACAAAACGTATGTTTATATTTAAAACTTATATCTATATAACGTAGTAACATTGTGTTATTTATTGCATGCACCATAAAAACCGAATAGAGCCATTTAAATTATATGAAATTTGATGTCTAAGAACTCATATAAAATACCTATTAAATAATAAACATTATGTAACAAAATCAATAAACTCTTTTAAATTTACTAATAAATTTGCAAAAGAACCTGACTATTACGTTAAGCATCAATAAAACTAACGCCAATTTTATTTTAGGGGGTCAATATGTAAAAATAAGCAAACATAACCGCTCAGTAGCCTAGTATTGGTTGAGTTGGAGGGAAACCCCGTGATTTGGTAGAAATTTATATCAAACCGTGGCAGATTTATACGGAATTATTGTAGTTACAATAGTGAGAGTGAACCAGTCTAGGTATAAGATTACTAGCAGTATTATGTTTATTAGAATCCGAGCGTAAAACTGCTTTAGCTAATAAATCAGGAAATAACATTCTTGGTTTATGATTAAATGTAGATAATAATTTTAGATTTAATTATTTTAGAAAACAATACAACAAAGATACAAAAAAAGACAAATTTAGTATTTTTTGGTTTTGGTAAAAAAAGGAAAATCAAAATTTTTTGGAACTCACCTCTTGGACTGTAACTTTCCGTGAACAAACAATTGATCAGAATCAATGAAAAAATCACAATCCTGAGAGTCACACATCTCCCTGTCAGCCCCATTTTGTACACACTGCACTTATTAGTTCATTTTCAATCTAAATCTAACCTATGAAGAAATTTCTGTCTTAATAAAATAATTTTCCCAAAATCCATTTTCCCAAAGTATTTTCCGTTGCGAAAATCGAAGTCACTTTCCCAAATCTGCGTTCACCACGACAATCGCACCACGAAAAATCATCCGATCGCCAAAAAGCGAACACGTCCGTTATGTGGTTTCGCGCGCTCGTTTGACATCTTAACTTTTTAATTTCCCGGCGCAGGTGTCGCGGTGTTCGGCCGTTCGATCACGCCGGGCTCCGAAATAGAAATGTTGGAAAAAAGCGTTCGGCCTCCGCGGTGGTTCGATTGTTATTATTGACTTACTGCGGTGTGTTTTTACTTTTTTTCTGCGCCGGCGCCTGATGCATCCCCACTGGGAAAACCTCTGTGCGGCAGGGGCGCGCAACATTTTGTGGGAGTAGAGTAATAGACATCAACGCGTGTAGGTACTTTTATTTTGGTTACATATTGCTCGGATTTTTTAGGTATGACTTTTTGCTTTGTAAACTATTCAATAATACACCTAAACGTTAGCTTTGATGATTATTTAAAATTTGCATTAATTTAAATAATTTTGTTTTTTTGGAAAAATAACGTATCACGATACCACTTTAAAAAGTGCCGCTACAAATTTGGAAAACCAAAAATATTTTAAATCACTCTAAATTTTTTGCCCTTTTTCATTATCTTACTGTACTCTGTAATTTTTAACATCATCAAAGAAAAGCAACTATTAAATTCTCATCTACAAATAAACCATATTCTACACAAAATGTTCCTGCCCCCTGGCATAGAGAGTGAAATGACGGCGCGCGCGCACGGACCCACCTCCGCCGCGTTACGTCTAATTATTATTATATACTATTATTATATACAGATCACTGTTATATAATTTGTTCATTGAGGCACTATTGTCGTGTTCATGCGGATGTTTTTAGGTTTTAGTTCCGAACTTATAAGTACATTCCTACTTAGCATTACATTATATTCACACCATTTTTTAATGAAAATATTAATTTGGAAAATTTCCTATAAAAAATAAATTGAAGGTGAAAAAGTGGTGATGTATAAAGAGGTTCTTAGGTTGTTATTGTACATGATATTAATTTAAACTGAAGAAGTTTGTCGTTAATAAACTACTGTTTTTGGTTTGAAGTCAACCGTGCAGGCGTGGTTGGCATGCATCACGGATTTTGGGTTTGAAAATGGTTTTTCAATAGGCAGATCAATTTAGTTCTAAATTTTTGCCTTTGCATGACTATTATTATTTTGAAAATAATAACCATAGAATTCCTTCTCATTCAGTAAAACATTGGACGTGTTTCAATATCTTTGTCTTTACATAAAAATGTTGTTTGAGTATTTATTTATATGTATATAACTAATATTATAAACGTGAAAGTTTGTGAGTATGGATGTATGGATGGATGTATGGATGTATGGATGGATGCATGGATGTTTGTTACTCTTTCACGTAAAAACTACCGGACGGATTTTTATGAAACTTAAACGTAATATAGGTTATACATCAGAATAACATATAGGGTACTTTTTACCGCGGGAAAACTTATTATTCCCACGGGAAACCGACTTCCACGCGAACGGAGTCGCGGGTGGCCACTAGTTTTTATACAGGGCGTCCCAAGACTACGGTACATCAAGGGAAAGTACCTAAAATATCGTAGATAGGATATTTTGCTGAAAGAAGACTTTATTTTATTTTTTAAACTTAGTAATTCTGCATTTAAAAAAATTCTAAATAATTTACAAAAAAAAACCGGCCAAGTGCGAGTCGGACTCGCGCACCGAGGGTTCCGTACAAACCTGCAAAAACTACTTAAAATTTTAAGCTTTTCGGAATTTTTCTGTTACCTGTGCTGTAAGCTATTGCTTCTTACCAAATTTCAAGATTCTATTTCAACGGGAAGTGGTCTTTAGGTTTTAATTCCCGTGCGTGTAGTTGCGAGTTTCAAAATATGCGGTATCAATGGTTGTACTTTTGCGTTTTGCGTTTTTGCGTTGACTTAGATTTTTTTTTTCACGGGTTAAAGGCAATTAGATCTAAGTATTAGATATGAATTCCAACTTATAAGTTTATATTTATTAAAAAAATATATATTTTGTAATGTAACTAAAAATTTAAGGTTTCCGGAATTTTTCCTTTATGTGTGCTATAAAACGTTGCTTCATGCCAAATTTCAAGATTCTAGGTCGACTGGAAGTACCCTTTAGGTTTTGATTCCCTTGCGAGTACTTGCGAGTTTCAAAATATGCAGCTTAAATGCTGTTTCTTTTGATTGCGTTGACATAGAAGTTTGATTTTGTTACAGCTTAAAGGTATTATAGACCTGAGTATTTGGTATGAATTTCAATTTAATACCTCTACGCATTTATGAGGAAATGGGTAGTAAGGTTAAAATTATTAAAAAAAAAATATTATGTGATGTAACTAAAAATTTATGGTTTTCGTAATTTTTCCTTTATCTATGCTATAAGACGTTGCTTCGTACCAAATTTCAAGATTCTGAGTTCACGGGAAGCACCCTGTAGGTTTTGATTCCCTTGCAAGTGTCGACTTGCGGCATAATTTGCGGCATAAACGGCTGTATCTTTTGATTGCGTTGGGTTAGAAGTTTGATTTTTTCACAGCTTCAAGGGACAGTAGACCTGAGTAATTGATATAAATTTCAGCTTCATACCTCCACGCGTTTTTGAGAAAAAGGGTCTTGACAGACGGACGGACGGACAACAAAGTGATCCTATAAGGGTTCCGTTTTTTTCCTTTTGAGGTACGGAACCCTAAAAATACTTATTTTGCTTCGGCAGTTTCACGTATGTTTTTAATCTGATTAAAATTATTGATTACACGTTGTTCCTTTCTTTTAAGATACTATGTTACTTAAGAAGAATTATTACTTTTTGTCTATTCTTTCGATTGGCATCATAATAATAGGGGTGTTTTTTTTCATATTTAATTGGGGTTTGATTCCCAGACAAAGCAAGTATTTTTTAGAAATTCTTTAAATGCAGAATTACTAAGTTTAAAAAAATAAAATAAAGTCTTCTTTTAGCAAAATATCCTATCTACGATATTTAAGGTACTTTCCCTTGATATACCGTAGTCTTGGGATGCCCTGTAAAAATTAACTGGTACAATGTAAACTTGCAATAAAAAACGAAACCAATTAAAAAAATTGATGATAAGTAGGATATAATTATTATACAGAGACTGGCACTTACTTGTTATTTACGCGTTTGAATGAATAACGTTTTCGTAAAAACGTACCTAACTAGTTTAACGATAGCATGCTAGTACACCATTAAGCCAAAATTTCAGTCAAGGTTGAAACCTGAAGTAACACAACTACTAAGTAATCTATGTCTTAACTGTTAAATGATCTAGTAACTTGTTTTTTACGTTAATAATAAATATCTAGATACATCAAATAAAAATAATAATATATTACACTTGAAAATTATTATTTAACTCACTTTAAGACTAGACTAGTTTGTTTGATTTTGAGATACTTTTGAAAAAAGAAGAAAAGTAAAACTTTATACTCTACAATATTAAACGCCCTCTATTAAACAAACTTAAAACTGGTATATTCTCTTGGTTAAACGAACAACGCCATCTAGTAAACTCTTAATGAACAACGTCGAGATGTAGACAGCGTAACTGTAAACGTTTAGATAAAAAAAGAAAGTTGTATTGCGAAATGTAGTTCAGATTTCAAACACGACCGGCGCCCGCGTCGCTTTAACTTCAATTACGGTACATCTTCCGTCTCGTTCTAGCAGTCCTGGTTATCTAAGCGCTAGAGAGAGACAGCTAACAGCATGTGAATGCAACTTAACGTAAACATTTTAGTGATGAAGTCGTGTTCCGTCGTGGTGGGTGCTATTATGAAATAATTCTCGGTCTTTTATTGTAAAAATCAAAGAATGCTCAATAGGCATTACTAATATTTTGCAGAATATAGCTTTCTTTGTGTGTTCTGTGTTATTTGGCGATAGTTTAGTGTTGTTCTGTGTTGTTTTAGTGATGTGCTGCGAAGTTGTGCGGGTAACGGTATTGTGTCTTGTGAACTTTTGTGTGATTGCCTGATTTTAAGGTGCGCGTGCGCTGGAAGCCAGTTCGGCTGATTCATAAAATACCAGGATGTGGATTTACATGTGACGGTTTAAAGGCGAAAACTTGACGGTAAGTTTTTTCAGGTTCTAGGTAAATTAAGTATTAATGTTGGACAAGGAACATGCTGAAATGGACCTTATTGTAGAGATCTATAGGTCACAGTTAGATTTGACCTATAGCTTTACCTTTTATACTTGTCTAAATTATAAGTAAGAACTTATTGTTAAGTTGATGCTGAATAAAACCTTATTGACTAAGTAATAAGTTATTATATTCCAAATCTTAAATATAATAGGTATTTTGAATTTAACTTCCTTCCTCAAAACACATTTAACCAATTTTAAATATTTTAAACCAAACTGACTATAAACCCATTTAAAGTAGGTAGGTTTTCATACAATTGTGAGTAATTTGAAATTATTTCAAATATGCGTAAACAATACAGCAGCCATTTACCGACTCATTATTCTATTTTTATATACCTATTTCAATCGATTCTGAATAAAATTCATCAAGGCATTATTTTTCGCCACGCAGTGTATGAAACATAGACAGTTTACTTTTGGTGCGTTTTGCCCACTAATATCTTAACTTGAGTCACCTACTCATAAACCGTTTAAAACACTCTTGTTAAAAGCAATATGTTTTATAAATCTAAAGTTTCGGTCCCACGGTGCCCAAAACCACGCAAGTCACGCAACGCAATTCGGTGCTTTTCATTTTAAGGTGAAGAATGTGCCTTCGCAGTACATATTCATCCGGTATCAGGGTTTTTGGGAAACGCCAATTCGGTGCTTGAAATAAGTCTCTCATCGCTACTACGCCAAACTTTAGGTTCTATGTACGTCATAAATATTATAGGTGTTGATGTAGGTTACCAAGGTCTGCGAAGGCTTTTAAGCCGCTGACATTTTCGAGAACAATGAACGAGATGCTAATGCAATACCTGTTTTAATCTTAAGTAAGGCTACTGACATTCAGCACGCACTAAACTAGCTTGGTGGATTAATTCAATCGCTGTCAATATTCTGGATAGTGAACTAGTCCAGCTAGAACCCTATAAAAGTGTAAATTATTGTTCAAGGCTATTAATGAAGAGATGCGACGTCAAATTGATGGATAACGCCGGCATAAACCTTATTTTCCTGTTGGTTCAGTTTTAGAAGAGGGATACAAGTTATAGAAAGAATCGATTTTGTTTAAACGAAATACAGTTTCATGACCCTAATTATAACTCTTACCTTATAACAAAATACATTTTGGCAGATAAAAATATTGTACTCTCAGTTAATGTAAAGAATAACGTTGATATTTTTCATTTAATTGAAAATTTAATGGAAGTTAGAATGATGTAAAATGAGTATTCAATCAGTCTTTGAGTTTAACCGAAACTTTTGCTTGATTGACAAAAACGACAGAAAACTGAATTTGAAACTATTTTGTGACTTAGTATGTCATAAACACGTCCATATAACACGGTAGCTAATTTTGTCTATTCCAACGATTATTTATCTCAAGTGTATAATATGCGCTGAATATTTTTATGTCCAGCAATCTTGCAAATGTCTTTCTCAATAACATTTAGACCGAGCGACCTTGATATCACCTCTCTCTTGCTTACTGTCACGTTTGCTTGTCAGCTGAGATTGAATAGATTTTACGAATGTTATTTCATATGTGTTAAGGGACTTAGGTATAAGGTCTTTCTTTAGGTTGAGAGAAGGTGTTTTTCATTGTAGGTAACAAGATTTGAAAAAGTAGATCTCAAGATTTTAATTAATAAGGTGGGTGTACCATGGAAGGCCACGCTCCTTTGAAGGCCAACTATTAAAAAGTCGTATTTAATGACATTTTTAGACATATTCCTTCTACTACACATTAAGATCCTTCAATCTCAACGCCACACACGGCGGCAGCGAGTCGTTTGCGCCGCTATTGTGGCTGTGCGATGGCACGCTTCGTAGACTTTGGTTTTCGATGTTACAATCCTTATTTGAGCGCACAGCAAAACATAAGTTTTTAGTCAATAACCTATTATTATCACATATTTTTGTACTGTAAATTGTCGTATATGGATATATGTATATTAATAATGAAAAAAAAACATAGTTTTGCCTCAATTTAAGTAAAAATATTGGTAGTGTTCCTAGAAAAGCCGGTGTTCCTTATAAGGCCAATAGAAAATTTGACTTTTGGCCTTGCTAGGGTACATAGGCCTTTACAAAGAACATTTTCAAACCATTAACTTATGAATACTTACTTTATTAATAAAGTATGATAATAAACTTAAAACAAGTTTTTATATTGATAATATTTTTAATCATAGTCATAATTGTTAGTTTAGCCTTCTTGGGAACTTATTGGCCTTACAAGGAACGGATCCATAAGAAGGCCTATTTAGTAAAAAAAAAAAGATTTAAATTACATTATAAAAAGCGTTGGCAAGTTATTTGCTGCGAATATCATACGCACTACTACTGTTTTTAAATAATTTTCTTCAATATATTCATAGTTATACGATGGTGTTCAAGTAATGTTCGTTGAGTTTTTTAAAGGTGATAAAAATATATTGACCATTTAATGTTTTGCTTAAATGATATGTCTTATTATGTTGTTTTAGTAAAAGCGGATATATTTATTGTTAAAACTCTATTTTTAAGTTTATCGACTGATACATAATATTGGCCTTGTTTGGAGCCATGTTCCTTGCAAGGCCATTGGGAAGAGCTTAATTAAACTTGAGATTAATAAATAGTGATTAAAGTGAGGTAAAAAAAGAAGTATTTTTATGGTGCACATTAAAACAAAGTATTACCTCATAATTTGTTTACTTTATTTCTCCAGTAAATAAATGAATAAAAAGTGTTTTCTCGTTAGAGTGGCCTTCTATGGTTCACCCACCTTATGAAGAGTGTTTACCCGATCTAAGGCTTCTTCAATAGAATAAGAATAAATCTTAATAAATCATAAAACTCTCTTAAAAAATAAACTGTTTTATTAATGTCTGTAATCACCCTTTTCTTTATAAAGGTCAAAGACTTAGCAAAATTTTTTTTGGAAGGCAGAAGGCACGGTTAGTCTAGGGTACTTATCAATAGGAAAACACTTGGTACTCGTCAAGCCAAGTCAATTTATTATGCAACTTTAAAAAAATCTGGAAATAAGATGGGCACGAACTACAGTAATTACTTCGCAGTTTTTTTTTCTTCAATACCAAATTACCATGTTTTAAATAATTATTCTTGAGTGATTACCTTGTACTTTTGACCTATTAATTGGACAGTTTTCCTTTGCAATAACTATAACGTTGCGTTTGTCTATCAAGTAACTAATTGTTGATTTAATTGAGTATCTAAAATCAGACAGTCAGTTCAATAACGCGAAAGTCAATTGATTAATCAGACGAGGAAAGAATTGCTAATTACAATTGAAAAAATGAATTAATCACAGGTGATACTAATTTTAAATAATTCAAATTTTTTAATTGAAAACGTTGATCAGTTTCTTCCTGTAGGTTTTTAAGAGATCGAAGTTTTATTAATCTTGTGCTTAAGTAGGACAAACTTTTGAATTGTCAGATAAATAATGTTATCTGACTGAAAAAAGGTATGTTTTCAGTCAGACAAAATTGTAAATGGGCATTTCTCTACTAAATGGAAAATCGCTGTCCCAAGCACTTTATATGAAATAAAACATAATATTTTTTAGTAATTGCATCAATAACAGCATAAGTATTAGGTATTCTTGGCACACTACAGCTTATTTTGTAATTTTATAAAGGGATATTTTAATAAATGACATTCAAACACCTCAAAAGACAGTCCCCTGGCTGTCCCTTTACCAGAATCACAAACCTTGCCACAACTATTTTTGTTTTTGCCATTGATAACTTAATAAAAATATCCACATCCATAGAAAACTGTACGTTTTGTTTATACATTGCAATTTTTTGGTAAAAATGAAAGTTTTTTCAAAGTTATTTATATGCAAGTGCTGTCCTCAAAATATTCAATCAGTCCCCTGCTTAAATTTTAAAACCACCTTTAAATTGAATTTTGTATTGACGAGTATCATTTAAGTTTAGAAACGGCGAGCAAACTGTGTGAAGTTCGTTAGGTTGACACTACCAGGCGGTATATATATTTTTAGTGTTACTACTGTGTTTGCTGGTGAACCACCCGTCTCGGCCGTTGGTGAAACAGTCCTCTGGTAAGCCTTTTCTTGACTATTTTAAGAGTGTGAATAAAGAAAATTTGTTTAAAGTAATTGATTATCTTGTATGTAGATACACTTGTTTTGGCAATTTGATATGTTTAAGTAATTTTGTTTTATTAAGTATTCATTGAAAAATAACAGTCCCCTGGCCAACAGTCCCCTGGTAATGAAGAAGGAAAAAGACGAAAAAACAATGAAAAAGGCGAACTTACTGTAACTTTTATGAACATTTATGATAATGTTGAAGATAGTACTATATGATTAGTGCAAAATATTGTTAAACTAAGGAGTTTTTTATTTAAGTTAAATACGAATGTTATTAATGTTCAAAAGTACTTAGTTTGTTTTAATACTATTGATTTGTAATAAATCATTACATGTTTTAAGAATGGTAAAGAAATAATAAATACTTTGAATATTTAAACTAAAATATACTTGTTTTTGTCCATAAAAACAGTCCCCTGTTTCATAAAATCGACAATAACTCAAATATACGTAATATTTTTTAAGATGCATGTTTAAATTACTATTGCCCTTCATTTTTTTGATAAACGTTTTCAATATCTAATAAAATTTGCTAAGGACAGTTTTATATGGACTAATTTCCAAATAGCAGAGAAACACCCAAATATTTATCGAAAAATCAGCCCTTGATGTTTTATTTCTTGGTTCACTCAGAAATTCTAGTAGAAAGATATGAAAATAATCACCTAAATCAAAATAAACGTAGTCATTTTGTAGTTATACACAAATAGTCTTTCTAAAATCTCAATATAATCAAAGATTGTATACATCTTAAAATACTTTTTTCCCATCAAACTTTAAAAATTACATCACAACTCAAAAGTGATTTAAAACCTGTATTCATAAACGCTGGAAAAGGTCAAATAACTTATGTTGCCAACATTGAATTATTTCTTACGTACGCAAATCATTTTCTTCTGCATTTTCTTAAAGAGTTTATCTAAGAATATTCCTTTTGTTAAACTAGGTTTGTAATTATGATTTTGACTTGTCACGAAGGAACTTCATGTGAGTTATCACACTGGCGCGCATTAGCATTGAACTTTGGCGACATAAACAATTTAGACGCAAAACATTTAATTTTGCCACTATAGTATAAAAAATTGTACTTATTTTACTTGATACATTATCGAAGATATTTTCTTCATTATAGGTTTAAATGATCTAATTTGGTTTCTTTGTTTTAAAGGAGTAAGCGAATGAATATACATAGATACTATCAAACTAGCGACTTTGCGTAGTACCGACTTTGTAAATAATACATACTTACATTAGAGGCCAATAGAAAAAAATAAAATTTAATAAAAAAAAGCCAGTTGAAAATACAGGTTGCTGAATAATATTATAAATGTTAAGGTTAGCCGTTAGATGTAAGGTACTATTTCGAAAAACATTCATCATACATACATGAAAATAAACCATTCCAACGGAAAGAGAATTCTCGCATTAATCACAGGGCGAAAAACTGGTAAGTTAAATTATCACTATCATTTGCTTTGTCCGTTATTTTAATCAGATACTTTAAATTACATAATCAATTATAAGAATTTATCTCATAACGATGCCAAGTTGCTAAACACTTTCTTATGCACTAATAATTTTATAAACTGAGGTCTGTTAAATATTTAGTTTTTGAGATTAATAACTCAATTTGGTACTAACTGATTTAATATTTAATGTCTGACCTGGATATTGCCTTATGAAATTGTTAATATTTAAAAAAATATATTTTTTATGTTTGATAGTGGGTATATCTAAAAAACTTCAAATACGCACGTAGCGTAGGATATTCAAATAAAAAGATATGAAGGAAAAAATAAGTAATAAAATGTAAAACTAAGTTCATTATATGACAAGGCTGTCAATAAAAAAGGACGAGGCAGCAACTAAGATCTTTGAGAATATTGTAAGAAAATCATTATGGTAAACATAAAAACAGAGAGTGCCAGAAGTGTGGGCAATTTAATAAAAAACACCAAAAACCCTGCCTTCCCAATTCAATAACTCTGTATTTCTCTAAATTACCAAAAATGAAGTTCAAACCATATAAACGAACGTAAGTCTAAAAATCTTCCTACTGCAAAGAAATTCGCGCTCATCAAAACTGCCAGTGAAAAAAACATATAATAAATCCCTCGGAAGACCGACGTTTTCTGCGCCGGCGCAAGGCCGCCTGCATTCTGGTTTAGAACGAGCTTCGTGATCTAACCATCTAATAAGCTGAGGTAGGATATTACCAACTCATTTCATTAATAGCCTTTTTGCACATTCTAAGCCGGGTTATGAACTACCTGTTGCTGAGGTTGATATCCGTAATTCTTTAATAATTTTGTTGTTATTTATTACATATAAAGTAGGTAGCAATATTTAGTGATTATATGTAGGTATACTACATTGAAACAAATGGTTAGGAAACTAAATTACCTAAAATTGATAATAGGTAACAGCCTTCCGTAATCTTGTGATGTAATATTCGACTGCAGTGCCTGGCAGTGACTACTTACTCCGTTTTGTTATCTAAGTACCTACCTACCTAACGATAGAACAGTGAAGTAAAAGGACAGTATCCTAATGCATGGAAAAAATCCAAATATACAGGTACCTACTCATCAGCATAATATTATGAAAAAATAAATTCGGGCTTGGATGAGAGAAATTTGAAATACGAAGGAACGTTTTTGAAAATTTTACAACTACATAATATGGGACATAAACCTACAGATTAATATAGGCCCCACGCGATTGCATTTTTAGTAATAAAAAAAAATACAAGTGTAAAAAGACCCCTTCCGAAGCTGAAAACCATGTATTCTTGAGTCTCAATAGTAATCCACAGTATCCCAGAAATCTCAATTTAAAAAAGTTATAATTTATTGAAAAGTCATGTTCGCGGCTTGAAATCGTCGCTCACACATTAACTGTCGGTTCAGGTGCGATTTTTTACATTGCAAATTAAATTAAAACCCTTTTTAATTTGAAATCATCGCAAAATTTTTATAGCAATATCATCGATAAGTAGTATAAATGCAATTTTGTTCAATTACGTCTTTTTTTTTGCTCAAAACGTAACCAATACTTCTCCAGCAATGCCCAGTTTTGTTTTCGGAAGCATTTTTTTACGCCCCGTATTTCATTTCCCTTTTAAGAGACTCTTTTCTAGCTTCAACCAGTTTGGTGCTGTGTTGGCAAACAATAATTCAATTACAAGGCTATAACTTGAAAACCAAAAACCTTATAACTACAAAAACGCGGCTAAAATCGAACGGTAACTGTTAAGTAACGAGTCACACAATGCTTTCTTTTTTGGCCGTCGATTGCTAACTAAAGCTAAAACAATACGCATTTGTTCCTTAGTCCGTGACTCAGTGTATACTTCATTACTCAATAACGGACGGTTATGGAAGATAAACGGTGTTTTAGTAAATATAATGGTGTTTTATAACTTTATTTAGAATAAGTACATGGCTAAGATAATATTTTGGGAGCGTTTAATGGACACAAACCTTAATTACTTGTGTAAGGGTCGTAGAAGCTGAATATAATGAGTGGTAGAGTCTAGCTGTAGGCTCTGTCTGCAGCGATTACTGGGCTGACTCGACCGGTGAAATACCACCGTCGCACAGAAAACCGACTTGAAGTAGGGACGATGCTCCCACGTTTCGTTCGGTAAGTGCGGTATCCGGTGCCCAATTTTGTCAAAGGCTCAGCAATACACCCCCAACACCCACAGTGTTGCAGGGTAGTCATGGGCGGCGGTGATCACTTACCATCGGGTGACCCGCATGCTCTCTGCTCCCTACCCTATATCATAAAAAACTCTCATTAGAGCGGTGCCACACGGCCGTTGTCGGTGCCTTTTGTTACCTAAGCATAAATGTTTGTTTCAACATTTGCCTCGGAATGAGATCTAAAATACTTTTTAAAACTTATTTACTTCAGGAACAAACATAAATTCGTCTCATAAATGTTATCACAAAGACAAGTTTTAGAGTTTTCTTAAGCTGTCCCGTTGTTTTATTATTTAACAAGAATAAGAAATATTTTAGGTTTAATAAACCTAAAGATTTTGGTTCTCTATCAATAATAATAGGTTATATATCTTTTGTCCAACACCCCGATACACCTTAAAAACGGCTTTAAACTGTCATAACCCTCCCCAAAATTAGGATATTTTTCTTCTTACCAAATTCCTACAAAGCAGAAAGCCATACCTACATTCTCTCCACACACCACAGATAGGTACTAAATATGTTTACATTGCTGCAAGCAGGTAGGTAACCTGGTTCACACTATTGTAAACCAGTTGTCAGTTAAATGTTAAGTGTCACTCGGAAGGTTTCTAAAGATTTATCTACCAACTCGATTTGCATTTATCACACGACCAAAAACAGCAGGCTACCAATGAAAATGGGCATTCTAACCAGCGTGGATTTAGATTGACCAAGATTAGAGCTTTGATGTCTTTTGTTTTTCTTTATTAGCAAGTTGTTGGTTTGGGCCATTTGATATTTTGACGACCTCTGTGGTGCAGCGGTATATATGAATACCGGACTGCTAAGCGGAAGGGTTCAATTCCCAGTCGGGCCAATTTCGTAATAAATGGTTTTTCGATATTGGCTCGTGTCTGGGTGTAACTAGGTTCTCCCCTAGTCCATTGTGTGGTACCTATAGAACAAGCTTTGCTTAGTTTAGGGCCACTCAGTTGGTGTGTCAGTCTGGAGATTTATTTATTATTATACTTACCTAAGAGTTTATCAACGCTTTTGGACCCCAGCAGCTGGAAGATGCAGCGTCCTCCACTCTAAAGACAAAAGATGATCGGTCTTCAGATTTTTAGCTTTTTAGCTCTGCTTTTATCTTTTTCTTGTTATATTTTACTTTTTGGGGGTTTGGCTCAAAATATACCGGCAAATACCGATAATTATAAATATCGTTACCTAAGATAACATAATTTCCATCAACCATTTCTAATAGCTCTAGATATTTATTATTATTTCCTTGTAAAATCTCATTAAAATTTCCCCTTCCTACCTGCGTCAGCGGTTTTCTTTTGAACACTCCGAAGACGCTGTCTGCAGAGCGCATAAGAAGACCCCTTTGTCCACACCATCCCATACCACCGACTTCTTTTCCTATTCCTTCACTGCCCATGCTGTTAAGCTGTGGAATTCCTTGCCTTCGGACATCCGTGATTCCCCAACCAGATCTGGTTTCAGAAGACGTGTAAGAGAACACTACTTGTCTCAAAGCTAATATATATTTTATATGTGTATGTATATGTATTTGTTATATGTTTATGTTTATATTTATTATTCATTACGTTATATGTATGTATGTGTATGTGTATGTTATATACATATTTTTATTTTATTAAATCGCACAGAACTTGCTTTCTTACCGCCACTCTGATCATAGGACTACCTACTGTAAGAGATTCCTCTAAGGGATAAGTAGTACCTTTGTACAATGTTTTCTTTTACTGTTTTTATTGTTATCTTTACTGTGCATTTGTACATTAATTATAAATAAATAAATAAATAAATAAAATTATCTTTTACTCGAGCAATAATAATTACGTATTATTATGTATTTGACGCCCTAGTATAATAAGATAGTTTACTAAACGTATGAATAATTGAATAACTTCACAGGCACTAATGTATTTTAAAACTCAACCGTTGAATTTGATTTGAGAATCGTATTTTATTATCATAACATTAGGCCTATGGGAAAGTAACGGGTATTTGACAACATCCCGCGTATAGATTTTTTATTTAACTTCCTTTTTAATAATTTATAAACAAGAAGTTTCGATGTCGAGTTAAACAAAAAGTTTCGATGTTACAACTTAACACAAGCTGATTTCCTGTATCATATGTATTCTTTTTTATTTCCAGCCTTACAATAAAAAGATCTAAGACTAATCTCAATAATCAATCTGTCCAAACCTAACCATTGACGTCTTTGTTTTATAATACTTAACTAAAATAAATGGAGGTACCTGCAGTAAAGAAAGAAATGTGTTATTGTGTAGACATAGACATAGACATATAGCACTAAGGTAAAATGATGTAACTGTTGGTAAACTTACGGCCACCTACCTTAGTAGAGGCTCATAGGTCATATAACCATCAGTGTAGGTAAATAGGTTTAATGATCAATAATTAGATTACTTGGAAAAATAACTTAGTAATAGATATTTGTTCGAACCCTAATTTATTTAAGACATGTGTAAATCCTTTATTGGCTGTAAGAAACGTTCAAATTAGTACTCAATATCATTAAGGGCTGTGGATTTAGTAAATAAATAAAATAAAAAAAAAAGGTTACGAAAAAAATGTGTTACAAAGTAAAATTTACCCTAAACCAATTTCCAAAGTTCTTACCCAGTCATAACTCGTATCTGAGTTAGTGGTAAATGTAACGTAACTCCCACACGGTTACGCAACTCACTCGCTAAGGAGAAAACCGCATTGAAGCCTGCGCCCGCGCATAATGAGAAAAACTGCAACAACAAGCTTGCAATATCCGTATTTAATGAACTACTCGGAGGGTTCCAAAAACTATATCGTTGATTACGCTTGGGATGTTTTATTTTTAATATTTTTTTATTAGTTTCTTTACTTATCAAGCTAATGACTTAAGGGAGTATTAAATTTTAATCCTTACTACCAAGTCGTATAAGGTTCACGGTGCACTTAAATCGCCTCGCTTTAATGAAATGAAATGAAATTACTTTATTGTACGTACGATTAAAAACTAATCTGACTAAAATGTATAAGACATTGTCAAAAGCATAAAATAAAAAAGATGTCTCGGGACACCCCTACATTCATCAGCAATAGCCGTAGTAGACCGAGAGAAAAAGCTGGCGGAAAAAACTCTCGGCACTCTTTTCAAAATTATACAATCATAATTTATATAGTGTACATACAGTGAACATATAAATTATTTTCTCGTACCTCAACATTATTAAAGTTAAAAAAACCGGCCAAGTGCGAGTCGGACTCGCGCACCGAGGGTTCCGTACAAACCTGCAAAAACTACTTAAAATTTTAAGCTTTTCGGAATTTTTCTGTTACCTGTGCTGTGTGTGCAGCTATTGCTTCTTACCAAATTTCAAGATTCTATGTCAACGGGAAGTGGTCTTTAGGTTTTAATTCCCGTGCGTGTAGTTGCGAGTTTCAAAATATGCGGTATCAATGGTTGTACTTTTGCGTTTTGCGTTTTTGCGTTGACTTAGATTTTTTTTTTTCACGGGTTAAAGGCAATTAGATCTAAGTATTAGATATGAATTCCAACTTATAAGTTTATATTTATTAAAAAAATATATATTTTGTAATGTAACTAAAAATTTAAGGTTTTCGGAATTTTTCCTTTATGTGTGCTATAAAACGTTGCTTCATGCCAAATTTCAAGATTCTAGGTCGACTGGAAGTACCCTTTAGGTTTTGATTCCCTTGCGAGTACTTGCGAGTTTCAAAATATGCAGCTTAAATGCTGTTTCTTTTGATTGCGTTGACATAGAAGTTTGATTTTGTTACAGCTTAAAGGTATTATAGACCTGAGTATTTGGTATGAATTTCAATTTAATACCTCTACGCATTTATGAGGAAATGGGTAGTAAGGTTAAAATTATTAAAAAAAATATATTATGTGATGTAACTAAAAATTTATGGTTTTCGTAATTTTTCCTTTATCTATGCTATAAGACGTTGCTTCGTACCAAATTTCAAGATTCTGAGTTCACGGGAAGCACCCTGTAGGTTTTGATTCCCTTGCAAGTGTCGACTTGCGGCATAATTTGCGGCATAAACGGCTGTATCTTTTGATTGCGTTGGCTTAGAAGTTTGATTTTTTCACAGCTTCAAGGGACAGTAGACCTGAGTAATTGATATAAATTTCAGCTTCATACCTCCACGCGTTTTTGAGAAAAAGGGTCTTGACAGACGGACGGACGGACAACAAAGTGATCCTATAAGGGTTCCGTTTTTTTTCCTTTTGAGGTACGGAACCCTAAAAATATTAAAATGCTAGTAAACTAATTGAGGAAACTTCCCGCGCCACAATTCGTAACCAGAGCAGACCGTTTCCCGAAGGCGGCACCTGTATGACGTGTGCTCCAGCCATCGTCCTACTCAACCATATTAGAGGGAGTTGGGCGACCCGTTGACACAACGCCACCGCCCCAGTAACTTTCGAAGCGAGCATGACTACAAGGTTTTAGGTTCATTAGGTAATTCAAATATAAGGTTCTATCTAGTTAAAATTAAAGTTTAATATGTAATATTTAACATTTGTATTTGGTCTGGCCCATGTTTACAATACTGACTATTTGCCCAAATACTGACTTTCTTTTTTATAAACGCACTTTAATATATAAAGTATGTTTTGTCACTGTTACTTATGTTTGAAATAATAAAACTCATGAAACGTAATAAACCGTGTATTAGCTATGTAGCTTGACTAAGAGGTGAGTACCTACCCACTTACAATCCGAACATTGATCAAACTCAATACATGACAGTCACCATCAAACTTCCGTGGCCGCTTCCATTGCTAAGACAGATGGTCTTGTAACCGGAATCAATTTTCAAATCTTAATGGAAGCCCTATAAACCTATTTTATCTATGAGAGCCATAAAGTTCTCTATTCAAATAACAGTAAGCGCAATCAAATAAATCTGTCACTGCGCAGCCATCGTGGCCCGTCATTGGTCGATTTACCATCGCCGCAGTCACCCGTTAGTTGACAGTTACTGGTGAGTTAAAATGATAGGTTCAATCAGCGAACAGTTATTATAAACCTGCTAATTACTTTACAATACCCACTGAGTAATAAGAAGCGTTTGAAGTATCGAGTATGTACCTAGTACCTATGTAGATTTTTTTGAGTCATTGACTGCAGCAGTCAAAAGGTTTATTTTACCTGTGAAATATCACCGTCGACGGCACAGCAAATCGACGTGAAGTAGGAGCCATGTTCTTGTATTTTTGATAAAGAACACTTAAATTATCAATAATTTCTTTACTTCCAAAGGTGGGCAGTAAATCCTACTAATATTATAAAAGTTTGTGTGTGGAGGGTGTATCCAATGGATGTATGGATGTTTGTTACTCTTTCACGTAAAAACTACAGGATGGATTTCAATGAAACTTTACAGTAATATAGGTTATACATCAGAATAACATATAAGGTACTTTTTACCGCGGGAAAACTTCAAATTCCCATGGGAAACCGACTTCCACGCGAACGAAGTCGCGGGCGGCCACTAGTTTTATATCAATCCGTTTCACTATCCAAAAAGGATCCTGTGCTCAGCTAGTGGGATTTTATAAATATAGGCTGGCGTTATAATTATAATTATTTATAATAACAAAGTATATAAATAATTATTAAGTCGCTGACACAGTTGTGTGAAACCACAAGTTAGAACAATGTTGCCAACTAGAAGTATTACTTTCCCACGATGTATTAAGCGGTTGAAGAAACCTCGCAGGGTTTGGTAACACACAATATATATTACTTAGTATAACTTATTTAACTAAACTTAAAAAAGAGGAAAAACTAATGATTTTTCGTATCATATTATTAATTACTAAGGTTTTCCCATATTTGTGACTTAAAGGCATAGGCTCTATCTAAAAAGCTACTCCTTCTTAACTTTGCTACCGTAAATAATAATAAAATAGTTTTAATATATGAAGAAGTCGGCCAAAATTGCACACTTACATACCTCGGACAAATACATACATATTTCACTAAAAACACAGAATGCTTACTCGCTTTTCTGCATTGCACATCTTCTCAAATCCATTCTTGCTATCCAAGAGCTTTATAAATTTATATTCTAAAAATATAACTTAAAAATTAGACTCACAACCCTAATCTTAATGTTGTTGTTATTCGCTTTAAACTTCTGATGTAATTATATGCGAATTTATTGTGTAACGCTCACTATTGTTTTCCGCAGCCGTTTACAGTAATTAGTACTTGAAAGAGGGAGACAGAAAACAAGTTTGTAGTATAAAAAACAGCTTTTAGAGTAAAGGGAAATAAAGGTCATTCTCGTTAAAATTTAGCGTTAATATGCATAGGCTTAAGCGCGTAAGTCAAACTAATTTAACGGATTTTTATACTCTATTATGAACTTTAGATTTAGTTTTCGACGATCGGCATTTTTATGATGGTTCAAAAGTTAAAGGACGTCTAAAATAATTTCATTATCATTTATTTAAAAGCGAAAAACATTGATTGCACTTGTTAAAAGTAAAAAACAAAAAGCTAAAGTCAAGGTCTAAACGCAATTCAGTTAAATCGATTTTAACGCAATAATTCGATTATGAAACGATTTGTTGAATGGAATCGGTGTTTTATAGGTTTTTGTTATATAGGTCAGTCTGATCATTCAGTTTCTTCAAACTATAAGCTACTGAAAATGCGTCTGTTTATTTATAATACTAAATTATCTATCACTAAGTAAAAAAAATCATCTGATAAGATAAATACTGTCGATTACCATTTTAATAAAAATGTATATGTAAGGTTAGAGTTATAACGGGTGAAAAAAGATCACTTCCGAAGCCTGAAACCATGTAACTATTCTGGAGCCTCAACAGTAACTAAATTCACTAACAGTATTACAGAAAACCCAATTAAAAAAAAATATTAAGCATTGAAAAGTCATTTTCGCCGCTTGAAATCATCGCTCACACATCAACTGTTGATTCAAGTGCGATTATTTACATTGCAAATTAAATTAAAACCCTAATTTGAAATCATCGCAAAATCTGACACTATAAATGCAATTTTTTACAATTACTTAAGGTAAAAACATTTTTTTTCCATTAATCATAAAACATTTTTTTTTTGCTCAAAACGTAACCAGTAGGTACCACTCCAGCAATGCTCAGTTTTTGTTTTCGGAAGCAGTTGTTTTACACCCCGTATTATATGGTATATTTAATTCTTAACATCATTAAACTGCAAATGCAACAGGCTTATCTGCAAGTTCGAAGCTTAGGCCAAGAATAAACTAATCACCCTCCAGTAATTGCAGAACACTCTGTTTAAAGTTTGGTTTAAAATATTCTTAAAGTCATAATCTATAAATACACTGCTTTTCAGCCTCTTACATATAAACATTTTCCCAATTGGCTTGCAATCACACTGTAACATATATGTATATGGAATAATCGTGTGAAATATCAATTGTAACAATAAAATTAACAAACAGTTGTTAGAATTGATTGAATTTCACTTGTTTGATGACATCGTTTTTTAGTTTTTTCGGTCAAAAGTGTGATTGATTTTACGCAATTTAATATTAACGTGCAATTGATTACTTTGGAATCAGCTGTGTCTAATGTTTAGCATTGAATAAAGTTATAAATAGAAGAAAAACAAACGCTAATAAAATAATGATGAATACAATGTTTATTTTTGTATCTCCCTAAATACTGAATACTACAATCAAGCTTTTGTTAATTTTCCCCTATGGAGCTTAGGTATCAAGGTAACTTATGACTAAAAATCAACCTACTCTTCTGGGTTGAATACTAAGGCCAGCTACCTCTATTGTCTGTAGAAGTACCTATATACTAAAGAGTTAATCCACAGATCAGTTGTAATTACATAGAAGGTAACTACGACTAGTTCGGTCACGGTCAATCCAATCGACCCCATTCGTTATTAATAGGATAGGTACGGCAGATAAAGATTGTTTAACCATTTCAGTAGATTTATTGATATCTTGAACCTTTTAAACGATATTTTTGTCGAAAACAGGCGTAAAGTAGGGAGGGACTCAACTACCGTTTTTCAGATCGTATTTATAATAAAGAGTTATTTTATTTATTGCTGTAACTTTCATGATAGAATCCTTAGTTAGTATAGTTATTTAGTAATAGTTTCTAGTCAGTTATTACAATTGCACCCTTTATGTTGTCATGTTTTGCTCATTTATACATAACACGTAGGTACAGTTATTTTGTGTTTACTTTACAACTGGCCTTCTTTACAAAGCTTAGAAGGTGGATTCTTTGTATAGCATATTTTCTATCATATGTCCCGTTATTCAAATTCAATCGATATTCAAAACTAATTGGTGATTATACTATAAAACAATATCTATGTCCCACTAAACTTTAAAATAATAGACGACTAGCCTGTCTAGTAGGTTACAGACCTCTTTCTCAAATAGCAGACGAAATCCACCACAAGACTTGATTACTAATAGTTCGTTCTCGTGATGGATACAAATTTCCGATTTCCTCACCATAGACTGTATATCAAACTCGAAATATTCGGTATGTAGGCGTAGTACTAAACAACTTATAAATTAAGCACTTCTTCACATTAACTTCATACGATAACCTACAGTAAAGCTGCATTTGCAAACCACGACATAAAATGGCCAAAGATACCTAAAACAAGTGAATCCAGAACTTTCTCTGAAACGTGAAATATTTTGTTACTTCAGCTAGTGAAAGTATATAGAATAATAGAATCGTGCTCATAGTTCACGTGTTCGTGTTTTATGGAACCAGTTTTGTTCAATTTGCCTGGTGACTAATGGTTGGGGTCTTTACGTGGTACAGGCTGGATATTGATTTAAACATGGTATCTATGTCGTTTTGGCAATATGTCTTAAGTTTGGTGAAGATAAAAACCTCTTGTAAACTTCTACTGACTCTAGAGATAAAAATATACTAACCGAATTCATCTTAGCTTTTTCTGTTGGGTTTATTGTTATATCTTTTTTTACTTAACCAACCCAAAACCATGCTAATACAGTTTATGACATAAACAAGCGATTGACCCTCTTAAAAAAAGTCATTGATAGAAATCGAAATTCTTCCTAACCCTGCAGTAAGATCTCTAAGTCTAATAATAGAATCTATATTAACTAATCAATATGTAAATTGCATGGAATATTCCACTTCTGATCTAGCTACCGGTAGTACGCACTTGATCTTTACTCTGACCTAATATGGAGCAAGGTCTAGAGGTACAACTTAATGGCAATTTACTAATAATCTTACTGAGCTATTAAAAGGTTCATTAAATGTAGTTGATTAACAGTGTAGTGCTTGTGCTAACTGATAAATGCAAAACATTAGGGAAATACTTAAACGGGATGTTATGCGGAAAGTCCCGGGTTCGTTCGGGTCAATTTTGTTGAAATTGATTTTCATGGAACTAGGTTCGACCCTAGTTCATTGTGTGGTTTCTAAGACAGCTTGTGTCGACATCATATGCGCCTATATACATAATTAGTCTTCTAGTTCTTATACAATAACGGGTCTAAAGAGACCACTTCTGAAGCCTAAAACCATGTATTCTTGAGCCTCAATAGTAATTCTCCAAATAATATTAACTAACAGTATACCCAGAAAACTCAATTTAAAAAGTAATTAACGATTGAAAAGTCATATTCGCCGCTTGAGATCATCGCTCACACATCAATCTTTGGTTCAGTGCGATTATTTACATTTCAAATTTAATAAAAACACTATTTAATTTGAAATCACCGCAAAATCTGAAAGTAAGTATGTATGCAATTTTTTACAATTATTATATCTTTTTTTTTTTGCTTAAAACAGTAAATTATCTATGCAGCAATGCTTAGTTTTGTTTTCGGAAGCAGTCTTTTTACACCCCGTACCTATAAAACATTGGCTTCTGAAAGTTTTATTGGCCTTCAAACTCATACACAGTAGAAAGTTCTCTGACCCCGGTTCGATTAACGCTACGGTGTGATTATAGACAATATACTATAAAATACACTCACGAAATCAATTTGTAAGTAGGTAAAAATAATTAAATTCAAGATGGAGAGATTATTTCCAAACTGTTCATAAGTTTTACAGTAAACTGTTGGACCTTTATTTAACTTAAAAAAAGTTCATTTATTCTTCTTTTGTAATTACTATTTAAAAAAAATCACCTATCTTTAGAAATGAATCATTTAAATAAACATAATTTCGCTATTACAAAACCAATTCATAGATATGAATCCAACATTATGCATATTATATGCATTACAATTAAAACGCTGTAAGACTTAAGTCCATCAATATGGTTTGTCTACGCATAGGTCGCATGAAGCCATTCTAAATGAACAATAGAGATTTCGGTCAAGATCATCAGATTTATCTATAAGTCGACTTCTTATATTAAAATTAGCTTTGTATTTATTAAGTAGAATAATCGTGACCGATTCAAACGACGTGATATTATTTTATTAGAAAAACCTAAAGGCAATCAGAATGTTCAATCTAAATCTACATTCATTTTATATATTCCGTAATATTATTTTTAGAGTAATAGGTACTTTTAAAGAGTTAAATATCTATTCTAATGATATAAAGTACTGTTAATAAAAAAAACTAATAAAAAGAAGGAATATGGCGGTATTTACACGCCAACAGAAAGACATTTCTATTATTTTGACAGTATCAAAATACAGAACTATTTCAAATTAAATACTTTTCCAATTTTTTGAATTTAGGCTTCTTAATTAATTTATTTTTTGATGTTTTATTTAAAGAACGGTTTGTTTAAAGAACCGGAAGTTATATTATTTTTTTGCAATTTTCAGTGGCTTCTTATTTCAATCATAACGCAGAATTTGTCATTATATGAGCATAACATTAAATTTATGAATCTTATGGAGTAAACTTTAAAAAAATAAACGCGTATAATCCGTTAAAAATTTTTTTTTATTTTAAGTCCTAATTAATGATCGCGTAAATCTAAGGAGTTCCATAAAAACTTAAAAATACTTAACTTTGTTCACGCTACTGTGACAAAGAAAATAATAAGGTTAACGTTTGTCGTGTGAACGCTTCACTGAAAAAGGCAGTCACTTAACCTTGACTAATTATTAAAAATAAGCAAAAATATTTATTTTATCTTTATTTATTTTGTTTTTATTTGTTTCAGGCAAAATGGAGACTCGATGGCACGTATTAGTCTGGGCAGCAATATGTGGATTTGCTATAGGTAAAATAATTTTATAAATCAATCGTTTTCCTATTAAGGATTCGACAACCTCTGTGGTGCAGCGGTATATTTACTGGACTGCTAAGCGGATGATTCCGGGTTCGATCCCCGGGTCGAGCCAATTTCGGTTTTTCGATATTGGTTCGTGTCTGGGTGTAAGTAGGTTCTCCCCTTGTCCATTGTGTGGTACCTTAGATAAGTACAAGCTTTGCTTATTTTAGGGCCACACATTTGGTGTATCAGTCTGGAGATTTATTATTTATTTGATTTATTCTTAAGTATATATTTTTTTTTAGACCGGTGGTGTAGAAAAATTAAAAGCCTTTTTAACCATTCTATAATGTGAATCCACTTTTCCGTAGAGAGCCAGGACAGTGGATTACGGCTCAGTTCCTTTCGCTATCGGCAAAGTAGACCTGTATATATATACCATAACAAAATCTTAGTTGATTATATAAAAGATTCAATGGTTAATCATTCGTGTTAACCTATGAAGCGAATGCTGTGCTCTAATGATAAGTAATTCAATTGAATGAAGGCAATTAGCGATGGCCGAGTAGCGAATAACTGTATTCAGGTTACTCGTAGTTACTCATTCTATTAGATCAGTAGCTAAATAGGGGGAATCTATTTTTTTTGTTTTAATTCTATGTGTCCTAGCCTAGGTGTATGCCTACTGATTTTGTGTTAGATAAAAAAACCAACTACAAAAAAGGGTTTTGTTTCTTGGTCTATCAATTTGAAACACGTGACAATCGGTTGTGATTTGAAAGATGATCTAAAACAAAGATCACCCCGTGTCTAAAAATAATAAAGACTAAGTATTCGTAGGAACTAAGTACAAAGTTAACTTTGCTTAGATAGATAAACAGGTATAAAGTGGTTGTATCAGAACGATCTGCTGATTTTTAGTTGCACATATCGGGAAATAAAGAAGGCATGACGACGTAAACCTCATTCAAACATTTATATTATACAGCCATTTTTTATTGGTGTAAATATTGACAGGTCAACAAAAAATTGGTACAACCTAGTAATAGAAAAATGGAATTTATAACATAAATAATAAAAAATATAATTTATAAAGAAGAGGGTCCTACGTCTTCTTCGAATAGCGAGAGGATTAAATCCACCACACTGACTCAGTATAGAGGTAGGCTATCTACCTCACAATGATTTCCCTCCCTTTAAATGCGTGACAAATTTGTACAGAAACATACACCCTAGAAGGATTGAATCCGGAACCTTTGTTACAGTAACTCAGTTCCTATAGCCACCAAGTGATACACCAAAACATAATGATCGCTCCGTATTTTAACATAAACACTACTCAGCCTACCAATCCTAATTTCATTTCTAGGAGACACGCAAGAGCCAAATGTGCTGCCTTGGTTTACGAATGACATGAACAACCTAGCACTGTCTGAGAGCCTGCCAGTGGGCCAGATGGTGTACAAACTACAGGGGCAATCGGCTGATGGGCTCCCGGTAAATATTTCAAGCATTCTTACATAAATAATAAGATTAGTTATAAATGCAATGATAGAAATAGTGAGGAATTCATTATAATTAAATGGCTAATTTAAAATCAAAAAAGGTACAGAATACTCTATTATTTAATCCAAACAAGATGTTTTAGGCGATTACTTCAAAAATATATTTTATTAATAAAAAAGAAGTAAGACGCTCGCTACAAGAAAATTTTGGGCAAATCTTTGAATAGCACTGATGTTGAGATGTGGACGAGTTTAAGTTTTAATTTTGTTTATATAATTTCAGGTAAAATATGGACTGATCGGGACCAAGAAGTTTGTTGTCAACTCAGACACTGGTGATGTTACTTTAATAGAACCTTTAGATAGAGAGGTAAGAACTCTATCATCTTTTGGACTCCATGATTTTATTTTCAATATAAATTGTATGAATTTTCTTAAATTTATATTACAGATGGAAGACACATTAAAATTTCTAGTCAGAATAGAAGAAGCAAAGAATCAATTAGTACAAATGCAGCCGGTCACGGTTATAGTTCTAGATGAAAATGATAATCCGCCAACATTTAAAAATGTAAGTAATTTGAGGGAAAGGTCTGACTTAATTATGTTCACATGCCATTTTTTTAAGTTAATTATCTGCGTCAGATTACGTGTAACTTTTCTTTTACTAATATTTCAAATAAATGTTACTAAACAAGACCATAATATATATTCAAATGAACGTTGCGAAATAATTAAGTAGTAAGCTTATACTGATAAAATCATAAATAAACCTAGTTACAACAACCCATTGACCCATTTGATAAAGAAAAAACTTATACACTCATAAAATAAACAATACACATGGGTAATAAATATAAATAATGTTTTCAGAGTCCATACGAAGTAGATGTTCCTGAAGATCAAGAAGTTGGTACAACGATATTAAATAACATCGAAGTAGTAGATGCCGATACCGTTGGAGATAATTTAGAAGTTGTTTGCGTTCCTAATGAAAAGGTAAACATTGAACTAAGTTAAGCTATTCAATTCTAGGAATATGTCTTTGTTAGTATAAATAGTAAACAAGACGAAATCAATAACGCTAATTTATTATTTTAACCACACAGACGTGTCATTGACATTCGGAAAACCATACAAAACAAACCCAATAACTTGTGGTATACGTATAATTGTATAGGGACTGTCAACACTTTTTTTACTATATTAGTTTAAGAAATATTATTGGTTAATGATTAATAATGTAAATGACATATTATAAATTGTTTGAAATAATGTTTCATTATATAGCTGAAATATCATTTTTCAAGTCTAAGTTTAAATCGCAATGTAACTGCATAGTGAAATTCACTTCGTATTTATTTTCTAGTGGCCGGAAGCGTGTGACACGTTTGAAGTGTCAGTACAACATTCTACGTCTAATTTATACCGAGGGGTGTTAGTTCTGAAGAGACCTCTTGACTACAATGAGAAACAATTTTATCAGTTCCAGCTACATGCAACTGTAAGTACTTGTCTATTAGTTCAATTGCAGAGACGTTAGGTTCTAAATTTGTTTTCTCTTTAAGAAAGAACTTGAAAGATTAATTTAGTCTTCCACACCTAGTAGGTATGGCCATTTAGAAAGCACCAGCTTGTATGTTTATGTAAGCACTGAACGTACAATACGACATCAAGAGCACATGTAATAAAATTTGTCGCAAAGTCTTATCTTAACTGTCAGAACATACCGCCTTGAATAGTCTAAGTTGTTAAGTAAAGCTTGTAAGAAAAAAACGCAATTGTGCTCTTATTACAGGACGGAACTCTAAACTCAACAGCTCAAGTAGAAGTCAAAGTTATAGATGTCCAGAACTCACCACCAGTATTCAGTGGTGCATTAACAACCGCGTTGTCTGAAGATGCACCAGTTGGTACTCTGGTACTGACAATCAAGGCTAGAGATTCGGACCGGGCGCAACCTAGACCAGTAGCTTTAGAACTAGTTACCAGTAAGTAATATTGTTAATTATCAAGCTTTAAAGTTTCAACTTAGGTTAAACTTCAACCGTTTTCATCTGACCGTCAAAAATAAGAAATAACTTTATTGTTAAAATACAGTTGACAACGAAAACCAACCAAAATGTTATTTCATATATTTTTATTTATCTTTATTTAAAACTTATAATTATTGCTTTTGCAGATCCGTTTGATTACTTCGTCTTAGACAGTGCAACAGGAGAATTAAAAACAGCTAAACCATTAGACAGAGAAGCTCTAGAAGACCCCTCATCACCTCTCAACGTTACAGTGCGGGTATGCTAATCTTTATTATTATTACCAATACCATCTAATTTAAATCTAAAATCCTATAAATTATTGTCTAATGTTTTCAGGCCAGTGAATACGTAGATGGAATACCATTGATTTCTAATTTGACTTCGACACTAGCAACAGTTACAATTACAGTAAAAGATGTGAATGATGAACCACCAAAGTTCAACAAGCGGGAGTACTCTGTCGAAATCCCTGAAAGCCTTCCAGTCGGAACACCTTTGCCAAATTTAGACATGATAGTTATTGATAAAGATGTGGTAAGTACTTGTGTATAAAATGAACTACGTATAGCCCCAATCGAAGAAGAATCGGTTTTTATTTAAACTATTAAAGTTAGTTTACTCTGCAACCTATATTTAACTATATATTATGTTACTACTGTTATAATATGTTTCAGGGTTCAAACTCAGTATTCACACTACGCCTCTCAGATCAAATGGGAGCATTTATAGTAGAGCCTTCAAAAGCCACTGGCAGTGCTTCTGTCACATTAAGACTTAACAAAACGTTGGATTTTGAAGATCCAAATCAAAGGAAGTTTATTTTAGAAGTCATAGCCGAAGAAGACGTTCGGTCAAATCAGACGACTAAGCTGTTTTCAAAGGCCAGTGTTACTATTTCTTTACTTGATGTCAACGATAATGCTCCTAAATTTCTTGATGAGCCATATTCAGCAACAGTACCTGAAGCTGCAACCCCGGGGACGAGAGTAACTCAAATTACTGCTACTGATAGAGATACTGGGAAGTAAGTTGATATAAAATTGATCACTAAGCAAATTGCTAAAAAATATATTTTAATACTACGTGACATTATTAGTATTGACACAATTACTTTTACAGATTTGGAACTGATAGCATAGTTTACGAACTGTCAGGTAATGGAGCAAATCTGTTTGACGTGGATAGAAAGACTGGAGTTATTACTGTTGCTGAGTGTGAGACGCCAGGCACCCAGCCTTGTTTAGACTTTGAGAGCAGAAGAGACTATTTCTTGCAATACAAGGTAATCAGTTACCATCTTACAAAGTAGCTAAATTCTAACACGTGGTTAAAAACGGAGCCATGGTTACTTATAACAAAACAATTAAACGAGTTGATTTTTACCTTTAAAACAATGTTTTTTTGTGTTCTGCAGGCAATAGATGACAATGGCCAAGGACAAATGACAGTGGTGTCTCTACAAATATCTTTAATAGATTCAAACGACAACCCTCCAGTATTTTCTACTCCTGTTTACAAAGCATCTATCGATGAAGACGCTACGAAATTTGAACCTGATTTAGTTGTAAGTAAAGTCAAAGCAGTCTTTGAAATATTAGAAAGAGTTTGCATCTTCTTCTTCAGAAATAAATAAACTTTTTTTATTATTTTAAAGGTGTTAGCGCGTGATATTGATGTGACGTCAGAGATTCGTTACTCGATCATAGCTCCAGAAAATCATCCCTTCACTATTGATCCCTTGACTGGTAAAATCCAAGTGAAACCAGACGTAATGGGAGTTGCAGCTAATGAAACTAATAAGATTATATTGACCGTCTTGGTACGTATAAAATATAGCTACTTTCTACTTTTCATATAATTGTTCTAAAAATGACAGATTATTGACCCTATCATATTTAATACTCAGTATATTATAGATTATAATAAATGTTAATATTTTAACTAAAAATGTGTTGACAGGCTTTTGACGGAGTTCACAATGCGACCTGCAAAGTAGAGATTGCAGTTCGAGATGTAAACAATCATGCGCCGATGTTTGATGAAGAGAAGTACGACGCTGATGTTGCTGAGGATGCTCCTGAAGGTAAAAAAATAATTATCTTTAAATAACTAGTAAAATGATGTTAAATGAAAGTGGAGATGTCTTAGTGTGATAAAGGCTCTTATTATCTTCGTTATCTCATAAGGTTTTAATATATTTTTTTTATTATACGTTAAATGTAAATTTTTACTGAAAGTGTTCACATAATACTGCGAATACCTAATTCAATTTAATTTTTATTGTATTTTTATAGGCACAGAAATAGCCGCGGTTAGAGCTACAGATTTGGATAGTGGCATGAACGCAGAAATTAAATACTCTATCCTAAAAGGAGCATTGGATTCGTTCTCAATAAATAACGTAACTGGCGTGGTGACCGTCGACTCCAAACTGGACTACGATAAACGGAATACTTACAAGATACAAATTATTGCTACTGATCATGGTATGGAGTTCTAACCATCTACTTGTATTCTTTCAACATTAGGTTTCACGCAACAACTATTTATCTATCATTTTCTTGTTTCTAGGAATGCCAAGCTTGACAGGTACAACTGAATTGACGGTTCACGTGGTAAATGTAAACGATAAAAAGCCATACTTTACACCTACCATCCAAAGAGCAGAAGTATCAGCTGATGCAGAACTGGGTACTCAGGTTCATAACTTAGTAGCGGTGGACCCAGATGTAACGGATCCTAACTTACTTATTTACGAACTGTCAAAAACCAAAGTCATTGGAGCTGTCATGAATGGTAAAGAAGTAAGTGACACATTTTATGGTTCGTTTAAAGTAAATTTATAAATTTAGAAACAAAAGTTCCAAAAAACTTCTTCTATATAAACTATCTTATTTGCTAACAGGTATCTGACGAAGGCATCTTCAATTCCTGGTTCACGGTGACCCCTAACGGCACAGTGGTTGTATCTCAGAAATTGGATCACACTCGAGCTGCTGTGATTACCTTACCTGTCACTGTTACTGACACTTCAGCGCCGACTTTGCAGATGACTGATGGTAATTTCATAAAAAACTAGCACTCTTTATTACTGTCGTAGTAATAATAAATACAAAATGGCATTATTTCAACGCCCTATTGCTCATAAGAGCCGAACTTAAAATAGACAAAGAAATATAGAATTTTTTATCATTGCATTAATGATTTAATATTAAAGAAACTAGTCTGTAATGACACAGATTTAGTAATTTCTACATTCTATGTTGCAGGTGAACTAATTATAACTATTGTGGACGTAAACCGAAACGCACCAGTTTTCACTCAACCAGCATACGTGGAACAAATGGTTGAAGAGCAGCCTATTGGCACAGTGCTTAATACCTACACTGCAACAGACAAGGAAACTGCTATTTCATCTATTACTATCTACCCTCCGAACCCTTACTTCGAAATTGACAACGTTACTGGTAAAGAACTTTTATTCACTATTCGCAAACTAGTAATCCACACCATAAGCAAAAGCTAACAAATCAAATTTGCATGTATTTTTGCAGGAACTGTCAAAACCATCAAACGAATCGACTTTGAAGAGGTGGAAATAATCAACTTCACTTTAATCGCCTACGACTCTGGAGTTCCAGTTCGATCTGGTTCAGCAGCAGTGACAGTCCAAATTATTAATGCTAATGACGAAGAACCGGTGTTTGCTGCTGTGGAGTATGATGCAGCTGTCTTAGAAGGTTCTAGTGCTGGTACCAAAGTCGTTAGCGTAACGGCTGTGGATTTGGACAAAGGTATTGTTAAATATTCTAGTTACAGTTTCTCTCGGAGATCACATTACTAACTGACACTCCGTGGAGATGCGATAACTTTTGCAATTTGAGAATTATATGTAAAAATGTTCGTTCTATCTTGCAGGTGAATTTGGAGAAATAACCTACTCGCTCACTGGTAACCATGCATCACTTTTCACGATTGACGAAGCTACTGGGCAAATTACGGTTGCACGCGACGCTGTCATCGATAGAGAGACCGAAAGTGATATCTGGCTTCGAGCAGTTGCAACTGATAAAGCTCCAGCACATGTAAAAAGATCTACTAGTGTGCCTGTAAGTTTAAAATTTTACACTGTCATTTATAGATTTTTATTGGCCAAAGGGCAAATTAAAATTCATATCAAAATAAATTTTCAGGTGCATATTAAAATATTAGATGTCAATGATAACTCGCCTATCTTTACACAACAAGTCTACAAAAGTACTATAGCTGAGAACTTACAACTAAATCCACCAGCAGCCATCCTCCAAGTATTAGCTGAAGACAAAGATGAAGGGATAAATGGAAAAGTGGTCTACAGCATTTTTAGTCAAAGTGAACCAGGTAACTTTCAAGCACAGAACTAAGCAATTACCTCAAATTTTATTTAATTTAGTACTTAAGTCCTTAACATTATTATTTGTTCTTAGGTATCTTTACCGTTGATCCCACTTCCGGCATCATTTATCCTGCAAAGCCTGTCACTGGGAATACCACATATCATCTCATAGTACTGGCAACAGATGAGAATGGCAAAGGACGTAATGACACAGCAAAAGTTGATATCCTTGTTATGAGCGTCAACAAGCATAGTCCAGTCTTTGTGGAACCACCACCTGAGATTAAAGAACTTGATATTCCTGAGGTAATTTAGATATTACATATTGAAAATTTGATAGTATGAAATTATTTTTCAATTATTTTCATTGATTTTGTTGTAGAATGCTGCACAAGCCGATTATTTAATAACAACAATCAAAGCAACGGACCAAGACAGTGGCGAAAACGGCCGTGTCTCTTACTACCTCAAAGTTGACAATCAAAATGTTGGCGAAACTCCAGAGTTCAGTCTAGACAAAGACACCGGAGAGCTCCGGACGAAAACATTCTTAGACCGGGAACATAAATCGGAATATCAGGTTGGTATCAATTAAATCCAGTTTTTGTTAAATGGAAATGACCATATTGTGTATCAAAATAAAACATATTGGATTTGATTTTAATATGATTATTGTTCCACAGTTGGTGATAGCTGCAGTTGATAATGGCACTCCTGCAAAGTTTGAAAGTCTACGGCTTTTGTCTGTCGTACTACAAGACGAAAACGATAACGTTCCCAAATTCACTGAGTTTACGTATCAGTTTGCCTTGCGCGAAAATCTACCTACCGGTGTCATTATTGGTAAGTTAATCTATTTTGATATTCAGAAATTAATTGTGATATAACCTGAATATTAAAAGTGTTAACGTGTTATTATTATTCGTAAAATCGTGTCGTTTATCATTTAAACATAGCAAGTAGTTAATCGTGTAGTTTTGAATACCCAGTTTTAAATAACATTTTATTGTTATGTGTTGAATCTACTGCGAAAGAGTAAGTAAGTAAGTATTCTATTTTACATTTTTTTTGTTTTTTCTTTATGTTTGCTTTATATTAATTACTTTTTAAAATTGCTATTTATCTCTTGTCGAATAGTAAGACCAGCTTTAACGCCACTTTTTTTGAAAGTTCCTGTTAAATTTCACTAAAAACGCGACTTCGTTTTTAAACTTTTAAAAATTCTTGTAGCTGCGGCACGCGAACAAAATATATTGTGGAATAACATACACAAACAGTTTCCTGCGCACTTTTCTGTTTTGAGGGTCGCAAAGAGTATTGCTGAAGAACTGAATTGCCAAAGTAAGTAGGTACCTCTTATTTATCAAGATTCCTAAAAATCTTTAAAGATGTAAAATATTTTGGCTTAATTGAACTTTGTTGTTGAAAAGTATCATATACTAACATAGTTTCTGCTTTTCAGATATGGGACCCAAACATAAGCCTTTCGTTCCGTATTTAGAAAGGAGAAAAAAAAGTCATAAAAAGACATATGGTGTGATTGAAAACATGAGTTACGAAAGAATTATTGATCTGTTGCGAAAAGTTTCAGCAGATATTTGCCAGAAAATAAAAGAGGCTTTAGCAAAAACACTAGAATCTGATACCATGATTGATAAAAGTCAGTTTAAATCAATTACTTCAAGTGACGTCGAAATAAACTCAAAGATATCATCATGCGTTGCACTACTAAAACAATTGACACCTTCAGGAAAAGATATGTTTCCTACTACTCCTTCACAGCAAGCAAATAGCAATTTGCATGTAACACGAGTATATAAGAAAAAAATAAGACACGTTTCAAGGCGAAAATTAGGAAAACAAAGATCAACTTCCAGAAAAAGTTATGGAAAGCCACGAAAATTTAGACTGACAAGGTCATTGTTGGAAATTAAAGAATCAAAGCCTGATGTTAATTGGTTTACTTACGTATTGCCAAAGTTAAGGAAACTTCCCCCTCTTAGTTTACTGTTATTTTGGGATATCGTCTACCAAATGATTTTAGGCGAAATGCGGTCAAAAGTAAATATCACTACGGATTTATGGAAAAGTACAGTTGGTTATTATATAAAAGAAGAAAGTGTTACTTTTAATGATTTTATGGATACTGTTACTTCTACTTCACTTCGCCCTATATTTATTCACTCTCCACGGAAAATATATCATCAGTCGTTCTTAACTACGGTTAATACTAGTGCACGGGCTCCTATGAAATTCAATGCTTTAATTGGTCATGAAATAGAAGCTCGAGTAGTCCCTACGCCTAATTCTTATTTACTACCATTATTGTCAAATCCTAACTTAAGACAGGTAACATTCACTACCCCCTCTACACAAATCATTACTAGTTCCAAGACACCACTGATACCTAGTTTTCACTTGCCATTTATAGTCGGCAGCTTTCCTCAAAATACAGATTCGCAGATGCCAACAGCAGCTTCTGATATTGCAATAGAAGATTCAACAGTAGACAATACTAAGTTACAAGAAATTCCTAAATTTTCAAGATTTTTACTGTTCTTGACTACGACTAAACCTTTGATAACAAAACCGAAACTATCATTTTATAAACGTGCATCTTTACCTGCGACACAAACCTTTGAGGATTTTGTACATTTTTCAACACAAACCTCATTTTCGGAGACTGTAAAAGAGGAACTCACACAATCGCATTTGTCCACCAAAATTGTAAAACATAAAACAATCACCACACCTTTAATTAAACACGAAGATACAACTTCATTACCAAATGTGACGTTTCAAGCCTTAGATCAAGACAAATTGTTGAGTAGTAATTCAAATATAACAACAAAAAACATACCTACTACCACTTACACAACACCAGCAACAACAAAAAGTTTATCACACAGTCCATTATCTTTTACACCTGAAGATTTCCGCAGTCAATTTTTAATGGACAAATTCAAAATGCCAATATCAATAAACTCCTCAAAATTACACCACAACATAGAAATGCAAAATTTTAACTTCATATCTAACTTACCCACAGTCAAAAGCAATCAAGCTGAGATTGAGAAAAATATGCGTTTTGATATTGAACTCGAATCTCTGTTCAAAACAACAACAGAGTTAAATGTTGTATCTACAATGACTGAATCACTGGACGAATTTGAAGATTTTACACTTGAGTTTTTTAAATCAACTTTAGGTGAACGACAAAATACGATATCTGAAAGAAATGAATCGCACACATTAGAATTGTTTAATGGAATCAACCCTCAACCTTCAACAAAAGCGACTAATGCTGGATTAACTCCTGAAAATTTCCAAAAGAAGTTGCACATGATTAATTTAAAAAGATTGTTTCCAATGAAAGCGGACTTGTTTGATACAGCAGAACCCATAGTTTATATTCAAAATAATACATCACCCACATATAAAAAGAAGAAAAGGAAGAAAAGCAAACATAAGAACCGTCATCACCATCACCATATTCACTCGCTAGGAGCAAAAAAAAGAAAAATTTCAGACCTGGAAACACAAAGTACTATTAATAATATAAACTGTAATAATAAAACATATTTTGAACTGTTTAATTTAACTCATGAAACGACGACACAATTTACCTTGAAAAGTACTAAAAGCTTATTCAAATTACCGACTTCAAAATTGACAACTTATCAATCTATTCTGACTAAACCAAGCACTACTGAAACTCCAAAGACGACTAAAGTTCCTTTCGTTTTCCCAAAACAATTGCTTAGTATACAAGACATTATTAAGAGAGATTCAATTTTGCTATCAAACATTGAAGAATCATCCACACGCTTTTCCAAAAAGATTCCTGTCAAATCGGTCTATCATGTGTTACCATCATCAGTCAAAGCTTCAACTTTACCATCCACAAGAACTATGCCGATAGTATTTACGCCACACAATTTCAAAATATTTTTAAAAAGTAATAAAAAGAAAAACAATGAATAAATATAAAAAAAACAAAACATGTTTAGCCTTAGATGCCTCTTATCATTCATGCCAAATTGAAATAATTTATTGTTTAAATCAGCGGTCGGCAACACGCGGCCCGCGGGCCGCATGCGGCCCGCCGACGTCTACTTTGCGGCCCGCGAATGTATAAAAAAAATATATAACGGGTATAAAAAGACCACTTCCGAAGCCTGAAACCATGTATTCTTGAGCCTCAATAGTAACTAAATTCTCTAACAGCATACCCAGAAAACTTAATTTACAAAAGTTATTTAGGATTGAAAAGTCATATTCGCCGCTTGAAATAATCACTTACACATCAACTGTAGGTTCAGGTTCGTTTATTTACATTGCAAATTAAATTAAACCCCTATTTAATTTGAAATCATCGCAAAATCTGATAGTATTCATGCAATTTTGGTAATTTACGTAAAAAAAATTTTTTTTTTTTAATCATTTTTTTTTGCTGAAAACGTAACCAGTACCCCTTCAGCAATGCCCAGTTTTTGTTTTCGGAAGAAGTTCTTTAACACCCCGTATAAATTAAAATTTCGCATGTATATTAAATTTAAAACCATTGAATTTTTTTTGTAATGTTATTATCACAAGTGTGGCCCGCCCTTGGTCGAATTTTTCACCATGTGGCCCTTGCCTGCTAAAAGGTTGCCGACCGCTGGTTTAAATTGTTAATGTTAAAACTGATGTTAATAGAAGTACTTATCTTAAGGCTTTACCTTCAGAAAACTTTAACTTATTAACATAACAAGTTTAAGAAATTAGCATTATACCTTCCTAGTATTTATTTATCTAACAAAATTATTTTCTTAAATGCTTTTGAAATAAAAATGTACATGACTTATGAATAAAATTATACTTAATATGAGATTCTTAGTTTTATTATAAACTGTTTCCTCTACCTTAGTTTGAAATTAAAATAAACTTGGTATGATCAACCTTAAATTACAATTATTGTACCTAAATCAAAAATTTCAACACAAAAATTAGGTAATCCCAAAAATAAATCGCACTTCTTTACAGTTTGAAAATTTAAACCCCTTAGGCCCAATTGCAGGGAACGTTTTAACCTCGGGTTAGCTTCGGGTTAGCTAACTCAGGTTTAAATGGCGCCACCACCGATTGTAACTACTTCTTATTACAATCGATGGTGGCGCCATTTAAATCTGAGTTAGCTAACCCGAGGTTAAAACGTTCCCTGCAATTGGGCCTAAGAGAAAAAAATAACTTTTTGCAGGTGAAGTAAAGGCAGTAGACAAAGATTCAGGAGATAACGGTAAAGTGTACTACCACATTCTGGAAGGTAATGAAAACGGAGCCTTTGCCTTGGATCGAGTACAGGGCACTCTTCGAGCAAATATTAGTTTTGACAGGTAACCTTACAACCTTAAACTTACCTATCCTTGTAAAGACTCAAAGTAAAGTATTCTTGTAAGAAGAAAAATGCCTTGATAACACTTATTTCACTCCCTCATAAATTAGCTTGCTGAAGATAAAGTTTTTAAGATTGATTCAGCGGTACCGCAAGTTTCTTGATAACTTCTAAACTTTGCCAGTGAAATTTCTGCTAAATTAAAATCAACTTAGTTCACAAGGTCATACAGTGCATTTTTCAATTTAGAGAGAAACAAGAAGACTACCACCTCACAATCTACGCCAGCAACAACCCATTGGTGGAACGGGCCGCGGCCATTTTGAATACTGTTGAGAACAACACGGACGGCCAGAACCCGAGCATCGCTACTGTGAAAGTCAAGGTCCTGGACGAAAACGACAACGCGCCTAAGTTTTCGGAGAAAGTTTATTATGCTGGTAAGTATGGATTTACTGAGTTTTTTTGTAATATTGTGGTGTTTGTGAAGAATACAGGGTTTTGTCAACTTTTAATATATCATATTCATGAATTTCATAGTTCGAAAAGATATAAATGGGTATTAACTAATATAATGCACCTGGAAATAATATTTTCTTTGCTTTTTGTGACATCTTCATGATAACAGAACTTGTTAACGAATTATAGAGCCACGTTGCAAAAGCCTGTGCGTTAAAACAAAACAAAAAAATTCTTACTCTAGGGCCGCACAGAATTGGGTCGGTGACATTTCGGACCAAAAAAACTCGGACACCTTCGCCAATGTATGGAAAAAAATAATATTAAAATTGAAAATCCATACATTGGCGAAGGTGTCCGAGTTTTTTTGGTCCGAAATGTCACCGGCCCGCAGAATTAGTGTAATAGTCTGGAAAATAAATAATGTTTGCAGGAGTAAAATACACGACGCGTGCCAACGAGCCCATAATCTCCGTGGTAGCCAATGACCCTGATCTGGAAGAGAACGGCACCATCGTGTACGTGGTTGCTGCTTCCTATCTGTACAAGTTCGGAGACTCAACGCCCAGCGGCAGTGTGGTGCCTTCGCCGTTTAATATTAGCCAGGATGGTATGTTTGATTGTATAGTTTGGCAATTCCAAATTCACTTATCATAGCGTGACCCGCTTGCAGGTTTGCTAGTGTACCTAGAGAAAGATAATATATTCATTTATGACTTTTTTACAAGAATTTTTTGTTTACAAGTAATACAAAAAAATGCTAGATTTTCTTTTATTATACAATATAAAAAGGTTACCTACTCTAAAACGCTACACCGTTGGGTTAAATAACATTACTTGTTAGTTAATAATACATCGTTTTTCAGGTATCCTTATGACAGCTACTCATATGTCAGAGTACAATCAGGATAGGTTCGTTCTGGACATCATTGCTCAGGAAATTGCTCCTCCGTTCCGACAGGCTAAAGCTCAGGTTTATGTAAGTAATACCTCATCTTTTTGATAGTAAAACACTAACAGCTCTTCAAAAATCTATTGCTGATGTGGATGGTCTGCAGATACAATCATTGTTAAAATTAAGATAACACGGAAATTAAGTAAGAAACGTAAACACTTGGTCAATTTGAATTCGTGTATGTCTTTGTCCGTGATGGCATTTTTAGTCAGAAGATCTGAATATAGAGAACGTTTAATTCTACTGAGTCTTAACATCTAAGGTTTCTAGAGTCCACGCTCTTACTCAGTGCTAACAGGAGTTTATAGGTATTTCGTAACCGCCTAGATCCCAAGTCCCCAAAACGACCTATTAAGTTGCCCAGCTGACCTGCACCTGACAGGTTCTCCGCTCATCTCTATTATTTACTAGCGACCCGCCCACGCTTCGCAATGGTGTAATTTTGTCCGACTTACTCACGAAACATTGATTTTTGGCTAACTTAAACAAACTTTCCAAATGTTCTTTATTCACAAATTTAAATGAAAAAAAAACCTAAAGGATGATGAAAACCGCATTTAAATCCCTTAACTGGTTTAGGAGGAGTTAGCGGCCAAACATACAAACAGACAGAATTAGCGACTTGGATTTATACTATGTAGTGATAATGATAATGATAATGATGATGATGATGATGATTATCTTCCCAGCTGTGGGTGATCGAGCGCACGAGCGTGATCCGCATGGTGGTGTCCCGCGGGTGCGGCGCCGACGCGGTCGGTGCGGCCGCACGACTGGCCGCTGCGGGCAACGCGCGGCTGGTGCCGTCGGCCAGGTTGCCGCTAAGGAAAGATAACTGGTAAGGGTGTTTTGTATATTATACCTGAGAACTATACATTTATAAAATAATAAGAAAAAGATGTTTACTTCAATGATTCTTATTATGTTAATAAGACGAAGTAAGTAAGTAAAACGACAGCGACTCTGTGTATCGACATTGTTGGGTAGTTCTGAATTTTAATAATACATCATAAATGAAAAATGTTGAATTTAGTTTGCTGATCAAAAAATTTTCAGCTACTATTAAGCAACAATTTAAGCATCCATCTAGTGCGCATCAAACATAGTACCTGCATACTCTTGATGCCCGAAAAACATACTAACCCATACAACAACCTTAGGTCTAAAAATAACATCTCAATTCTAAACCCTTCAGGTGTGAAATCCACATGCACGCGGTCGACCCCACCACCTACCAGGTCCTGCCAGTAGAGACTGTGCTGGAGAGCATCGACTCCAAGTATGACGAGCTGAAGGACGTGTACACGCAGTACGGAGTCGAAACTCTGATCGCTGCCAGTGCTACTTCTAAAGGTAAGAAAATACGTTAAAGCCAAATTTATGAGTGGCAGAGTCTAGCTGTAGGCTATGTCTGCAGCGATTACTGGGCTGACTCGACCGGTGAAATACCACCGTCGCACAGAAAACCGACGTGAAGTGAGGACGATGTTCCTGCGTTTCGTTCGGTGAGTGCGGTATCCGGTGACCAATGTTCTCCAAGGCTCAGTAACGCACCCCCAACACCCACAGTGTTGCGGGGAGTCCTGGGCGGCGGTGATCACTTGCATACTTGATGATGGCGGTCGAAGTATTTGCCACTGCTTTTAGAACTTACCATTACTTATAGTGAAAGAATAAAAATATACAAACTAATATTTGAATGAGCACCCGCTAATACTTGTTCACAGACTCTGTTTATCTAATAAAAAACTGAGTTTGTTGACATATAATCTGGATTCTGATACAGTTTTAATGTAATTATTTGTTTTTAGCGCCTGACAGTTTCGACCCAGCATTGGCAGCGTTGATAGCGTTGCTGATCGTCCTCTTCACTGGAATTGTCACATTCGTCGTCGTGTGCGCATGTCTAAGGCACTGGTAAGAGTTTCAATCATATTATTATTACCTATAACAAAACATGTTTTACAAAGTCATCTATTAATCATTACATTACATATTTTTCAGAAATATGGATTGTCCATTCCGGTAGGCGTGATTATAAAACGATTTACTTTACCCAGACCATATTACATGAAAACTTTTGCTCTATATTTACCTATCATGTATAAATACAACTGCTATAAATTTCAATATAAATTTGCGGGCTCTGTTATTTATTACTCTGTATTATAAACCGACTACACTCCTCCCCGTCGCCCGCGCGCCGCCACGCTAGTTGCGTGCGCGTAGAATATTTGACCGTTCAGAGGCATCTAATAAATTTGTATAGAAAAACTTTTCTTTTCAAATATTAATTTTAATTAGTCGTTGGTTAAATGTTTTTGGGATCGATGTAGAAAAGCTGCCTACAAGAGGTGATTCGCTGCTTTAACCTACGAGCACGCCATAATCCTAAATAATGAGTCAGCAAGTCACACTTGATGTCAACTTATGTCAATTCCAGGGTGATACCCCCTCCATCGATGCAGTCCAGCAAAGGGGACTCGCTCGCCCGGAGGAAGATCCTCGAGGAGTTGTCCACGACGGAGAACCCGCTGTGGCTGGAGACCAAGCTGCGGCCGTACGAGGAGCAGGAGCTGACGATGAACGTCTTCGGGGATCAGCAGGAGCAGAATGCTAATGTCGAGGCTGCTCAGGTAGATTCCTTTATAAGTCTAGTTAACGATCTGATTCTGAACTGGTATTTTTTGAAAATATGATTAAATTAGTCTCATTATAATAATAATAGCCTATATATGTCCCATAGTTGAGCACAGGCCTCCTTCTCGGATAGCGAGAGGGTTTGGGCCGTAATCCACCACGCTGGCTCGTTGCGGGTTGGTGGATCACATGATGGATTATCATCCAATCATGTGGGTTTCCTCACGATGTTTTTCTCTCATTAAATGTTAAATTTATCATTAGTGTTTTTAAGGTAGTGTTTATTAAATTTTCAATAAACTCCTAGTAACTCTGGATAGGGATACTGTTGCAAAATTTGAAGGTGAAATTAGCGTCTACCCAATTAACTGAGTACCCTCACACGGTTGCCTTTATCACAATTGCCGACTTCGTTAACTTCAAGGCCACTTTGGTTAATTCTATTTATGAATAACTAACGACCCGCCCACGCTTCGCAATGGTGGAATTTTGGCCGACTTGCCCGCAAAACATTGATTTTTGTCTAACTTAAAAAAAAACCGATTGTTCTCTATTTACAAATTTAAATGAAAAAAACACCTAAATGATGGTAAAAACATTCACGTTCGTCTACTGGTTTAGGAGGAGATAGCGGACAAACATACAAACAGACACAATTAGCGACTTGGATTTATACTATGACAAGTCAACGAAGCTGGGTGAAACTAGGTTCTAACTGTGTGAGTGCCTATATCACAATCGCTTACTGCGCTAACCTAAAGGCCACTTATTATGTGATAGTCTATAAATTTGTTGATTGTTATTCTATAAATGAATAAAATTGCCCCAGCCCCCGGACAACACGTACGCGACGATCGCGGGCGGCGCGCGCGCAACGGACCGCTTCGGGCTGTACGCGACGCTCGGCGGCGGCGGCGACTCGCCCACCGACCTCGAGCATGCACTCGGCTTTCAGGTACCACCAACTATACCAGTACTATTGGCCGCCCGCGCCTCCGTTCGCGTGGAAGTCGGTTTCCAGTGGGAATGAGAAGTTTTCCCGCGGTAAAAAGTACCGTGTGAATTCGTGGAAATGAAATGAAATGAAATTACTTTATTGTATGTAGGATTAAAAACTAATCTCTTATACATTATCAAAAGCGTAAAATAAAAATAAAAAAAGATGTCACGGGACACCCCTACATTCATCAGCAATGGTCGTAGTAGACCGAGAGAAAAAGCTGGCGGAAAAAACTCTCGGCACACGTGAAATTCTGGAATTACAAAGGCGTGGCAATAAAATGCTTAGAAAATTACTTCAAAGGTATTATGATTATACTTACAATTAAACGATACTACAACTAGTTCCGAAAATAGGTAGAGTCTTACAACTAAAGCAAAAGTCTTGTTAAATTTATCTGGCTAAAGAAATAACATAACACAGTTAGCCTTGGTTTTTAATTCTATTGCATAAATGTGACCTTATTCACATGTCAATTTAAAAGACTCCTTATCACACACTTCATCGTAGGTACCCTACGTGTCATTAATAAGTTTTGAGGAAAAAATATTCATATTATCATATTTCTTTTTTTTTTAGGGGAGCACCTTCAAGCCACCAACTCCGGAGACCCCAGAGCCTCCCCCCCGACCTTCAGGGATGGCCATGTGATATCCACGCGAATATAGCTTGTAACTACATGTAAATAAACAACAAAATCCTGTGCATGTTGGCAATGTCTTAAACTTGAGCGATACCTGATTTCCAAGTATAAAAATTAAATGTAAAGTGTTACCATTCGAAAAATAAGACATTGACAACGTTCAAAAATAACTAATCTTTATTTTTTTATTTTTTAGGTTAAAACTTTCAATGAATTAAAAGACTTGTAAAGAATACATTCCTGTATGATATTTTGTTAATTTTCAAGACTCTTAATGAATCTCATTTATCTTAGCCACTTATAGATTAATTAACGTATTTATGCCATAGTTAATATAATTGAAAATGTATTTGTACAAAGTAAAAAACGGGAATTACTAATTTTATATCCGCTTTAGGTTATACAGTCAGTTTTATATTTTTTGTATAAACTAAATGTAAAAATAGTTTTCATCGAATATTGTATCGTAATTAAAATTAAGGAATAAACAACGAATTTTAATAAAGAGTTTTATTTTTTTAAATTGATCTATTTACATTATTGATCCAGCTTCAGTGACGTCATCGTGCCTGCCACTTTCATAGCATTTGTTTATTATATCTTTTGTGTTACGAACTTCATCTAAATAGCTAGAAAATATATTTACTAAACAATTTTCGAACTCTCTATTGGCTCTATCATGTTTTGTTATGATATTTTGCAAAAGGTCACAATTGAGGAGCCTTAACCTCTGGAAAACGTCATAGTAATTATCTTTTTCAACCTGAAAATAGGAAAAATTAATAAAACATATATTTTGTAACCTTTAATAAACAAAGAAACAGACTTACGTATTCGACTAAGCACTGTGCAAATGCATCGTAATCATCGGAATATTCAGTTTTGCAGAGATTCTTCAAATATTTGTACGTCTTATGCCACTTTTTTATCTGCAATTTTAAATAAAATTTTATAACCCCCTGGTTCAAAAACGTATTTTAAACCTCCATGAATAGGTGCATTAGTTAAAATATGTTTTTCTCTGCCTGTGAGGAAAGCTATCACACATGATGGACTGAGAAATATTATTTTTCAAGTAAAGTAAAATAACTCACTTCTTTCTTAAGTTGTTTTTTTTCCATTAGCTCATGGTGCATTGGATTCTGAATATTCTTCAAACATTTAATTTCCGACTCGTAATAATCAGCTTCATCTTTCTGGATTTCTCGATCGTAAAGATGCACACATTGATTCCACTGAATTTAAAAACCAGCAAGTAAGAAATAAAGAATTAGATAATATTGCATTTGAACAACAACTGAACATATAGTTTTTTTTCTTACTTATGACGACTCTTCTTATATAGATACCTCATGTTCTAATAAATATAAATTATGAGAGGTCAATTGCATGGTTTTCAATTTAATACATTATTTTTAGCTATTACCTTTTTGTTAGCTCCAATTGGATTGAAGTTCCACTTTTTGTGCATTTTAACTTTTATTCTAAACTCTGCAGTACTGTTGATCTGTGAAAGCCGATCGATTTGGTTCCACGTTTTTAGTAGTAGGCGTTCATTTCTGTCCCAATCGTGAGAAACTTTTACAAAACTATCGAAGGATTCTATTTTCTTTTGGTTTGTCATCTAAAAAAAATTTTTTTCATACTTCCTGACTTATATATTGAATAACTTAACAAAATATTTATGACAGACCTTTAATTTCCTCGAGAGACCTTGATAGTTAAATAACAATGCAAAACAAATAATAAGACCATATCGAACCATAATTTTACACTTTGAATGCAAAAGAACTCTTTTGCATAAACACTGGTATAAACTATATTTAATGGGCTCTTTAATGAAATATAATATTAATGATTAATATTGATATCTATTTTATAGTGTCACGGCTTGCAATTAAGTCAAGAGCGGGTACCGATTTCAAAAACAAAATGTATAAATATAACAAATGTCAAAGGACTCAAGAAGTAACCTTGTTCAATACCAGGTACATTATACTTCAAAATGCAAAAATAATCATTTTCACTTTACTTTTGGCTATAAATTTTAATTAAAGTTTCATAATACAGTTTGAAATACGAAAAATTACAGTTATAAAATAATTTATTTAATATTATGAGTGTGTGACGGAAACTAAAAGGCTTTATTCAAGTTTAAATAATATATGTATTATGCCATCTGTACTAGTGTTAACGTTAGATAACCCTTCCTAAGTTCCTGTGCTAACGAATGGATCTTAATATTTTCCAGTTTATTAACTTTATTAATGGATTTTAATATACGGGGTGTAAAAATACTGCTGAAAAAAAATCTGGGCATTGCTAAAGGGGTAGGTACTGGTAACGTTTAGAGCAAAATCAATTTTTAGGGTATAGGTATTTTTTTATTTTATTTTACAAAATTGTACAAAATTGCATTAATACTATCAGTTTTCGTAATGATTTCAATTTAAATAATGTTTTAATTTAATTTGCAATGTAAATAATCGCACCTGAACCAACAGTTGATGTATGAGCGATGATTTCAACCGGCGAATATGATTTTTCAATCCTTAATAACTTTTTTAAATAAATTAAAATTTTAAATTGAGTTTTCTGGGTATACTGCTAGTGAATGTAGTTGCGATTGAGGCTTAAATATACATGGTTTCAGGCTTCGGAAGTGTCTTTTACACCCGTTATTATTTAGGATTTTTTTCTGGAAATTTGAATTTATCTCATAAGATAAGTAATTTTAAAGTCTTAATAACAATAATTTAAGCATGTAATTTTAAGATAATGACTCGATGGAAATACTCATCGTATAGCAATCAAACACAACTTGGCATCCAAATAAAACAAAACTTTGTTTAAAAATAGCTTATATTTAAAATTAATAATGACATACAATTTATTCTAAAATTATGATTAACAAATAAATAAACATTTAAATATCTGACAACAATATTCTTTGTTATTGAATAATTTAATTATTAGGTAACTATCACAGTGCGTCTAAATGTTATTTATCGTTAATTTTTTACAATTAATAAATATGTTTTTACTAAGCATTATTTTAAAATATGGCACAAACATGCATATTTTTGTTTTATTGATAATAATCACTCTATGTACTCATCGCTCAAAATAATTAATTTCAATAAGATTGAAACAATTATTTAACTTAAGTAAACATTCAACTCGACTTAAGTTGCAGACGCGAAATAAAATTAAAATACCAATTTGGTTCTCGAATAATCATACAAACTAATCTCAGAGAGCCAATTTATAACGAACACAGTAAGATTTCTTCATTTTTCACTTGCACATTAATAAATATCAGTGTCATTTTTTACTAAAATTTCTAACACAATTTCGAATTTCGCCACATGCCGTTCGTTAGTCTACGCACGTGCAGCGTCATTTGACACATTCACGTCACACCTGTCAAATGCAGCAGACAGATCTATAATCATACGCCTCTGTGGCAATCGTGATATTCTTGCATTGCTTTCTTGACGAGCAAGTTGGCCTCTTTCCTCAAATGTATGAGAAATTTCCTCCCATGGTTGTAGATATCTCGGTAAGATCTTGCTGTGAATTTGTAGTCTTCTCTGAAACGCTGTAGCTCAGTGGTGGCTACTCGACGCCAGCGTTCGATATGATTTCGTGGTGCAATCTGTAATGTAAAATAATTTTAGTAAGTAAAATAATGTCGAGTTTAAAAAAGAAAATAAGTTGTTGTAACGTACGTTGCATACATCACCACAATTAATGGCTCGATCGTATTTTTCTGCGTACTCCTCACTCTGTAACAATAAATCAAAAGAAACATTAAAATTAGGAGTATTTTCATCTTAAGGTTAGGTGTTATTTACAATTATTAAGTATTTGTCTCTAATACAACTAAAGGACTTACTTACAACTTGATTAATTAGTCTTTGAAAATATAGGTTAATAACCTACTAGGTGCACGAATAAATGAACAGCATCAGACTTATATTAAAGCAGCAATTGTCATGCCTATTGAAAGAACAAGAACATGTCTAGAACCGTTTTGAAACAAAACACAGCGCTTTTTGTTTGCCGGTAGAAATAGGCATGACGGTGACAGGTGCCACCTTGAAGGTACGGATGGTTGAACAAATTTACTTAAAAATGACACCTGCAACAGATTCTATACATACCCGATTTAAATGCATCCGAAAGACAATCATATGGCCTTTGAAGTACTTGTGATGGATCTCTCCGTTGAAGAGAGCAGCCTTCATAGACTTGCGTTGTGCTTTGCGAAGACTCAGAGACAGGAATTGCAGGCAGCGGTCGTCCTGAAATTTTTAATATAACATTTTGAAATACAAGTTGATTAGCTAGCTGTCTTGGGTTGTTTTCACCACCTATGGTGATCAAATCCTGGCACTGCATTTCACATAAATCTGAGAATGAAAGAAGGTCTGTTACTGCTACTAAAAATCTTTAGGTATTTTGTACGTCGAATCTCGGACCATCTGCTATTACTTCTATAGTGTTAGTAGAGGTTCTACATTTGCAACTAATAATATTACTTAACCAAAAATATTGCGTTAAATAAATAAATTCGCTGTTCCTCAAATTGTAACGTATTAATTTACGCACAGCTAAGTGTATGTAATACCTAGTAGGTCTGAGAAACTGTGCAAAATGCGTCAATGAGATAACTTTGTTTGCAATCGTGACAATATGTCAGTTAACCTCATGAATAACACAGTCACGTCTTTTACGACCATTCCAATGTTAAAAATGCATTCTGTATTACCAAAACAAATGAATAATCAATCACCTTTACAAACAGCAGTTTAAATTATTAGTTTTAATTTTGGCTTATGTGGTTAGAACGCTGTCAGTGTAAAATTTACAGAGACATAACATACTTTAGCTTAATGTAACTGCGTTTAAATTTTTAAAATTCATGTTTTAAAGGGATTTATAAAATATCATTTATTATTAAGTTGCTGGAATAATCATGTAGGAAAACAGAACTATAATTTTGAGCAAACTACCAACCGTTTTAAAGTTGCTGTAGTAGTTGACGGTCTAAATATACCGACTGTCGGTTGACATCAATGATCCATCGATAATTATCGGTGACTGCGCAAAGGCATGTCGGTGATCTCATTAGTTTGGGGCCAGGCAACATGAGGGTTAAAGTAAGACATTGGGTAAAATACAAATATTGTTACTAACAGGACAATCATACTTAGATAAAGTTTCTTTGTTTTGAAAATTTAGATAATTCAATAGTTTATCAATAGGTTAAACAGATTTCTGCTAGAAATACCTAATTTCAGATTAATTTCACATTTACAGCTTAAGAAATTTCTTCAAGTCAGACGAATTAATCAATTTTATGAAGAAACACTGCAAGTTTTACTTCTTCATCTTGTCACATATCTATTCCCTCAATTCTACGCTACGCTACTAACCTACAGCGTTAATTTTCATACCGCTGTTTTCCTGGCCTCAAGGAGAGGCGAATGTCGTCACTGCCAAGGTTCCCATCACTGAGACCGATGCGCGCGCGCATGCGGTTTATTGACTTTCAGCGATGTAATACTACCTACTATACCTACTATGTTACTGAACTAAACTATTTATATTTACGAGTATGAATATTAATATTGGATAGAGGTAAAGTTTGTGAGTTTGTAAGGGTAATCATTGGAGCTACTGGACCGATTTTAAATATTATTTTACCAATAGAAAGCTACGCTATTAGGGAGTGACGAAGGCATATTAATTATCAAGCCTGATTCATACACACAAGTTATGTATTTTCTATAGAAATAAACTTTGCAGATGCTACCAAGCGTAGTAGTCGTAGGATATAATATTGAATTAATATGTCACGAGATAAATGTGTAGATTGTTTGTTTCGATTATTTTGGTATCGTTTGGTAAATAATTGTTTTATTTACCCTATCTTCTCCATTAAATGTTCATTAAAAAAAACGAGATAGATTATTGCGTTGCCACCTCGAAATTTAAGATCGCTGAGTTAGTAAGGTAGGTAAATATTTACAAAGATGTTATATTGCATTCTTTTGCGAACATATTGTAACAGTTTGCAAACTTTAATGCATTATTTTATCGTTCTAATTACTCATTATGAATCTCTGTGAAGTTTCGCATTCTTTGAGTTTTATGAAGGTGACCTAATTTTTAAACGAAAGTTTTTGAGAAAAGTAGGTCAAAGACTATAAACGACCTTTAAACTTTAATATTGTTAATTTATTTTTAACCTTAAGATAAAATCTTTTTTTGCAAAATGAAGAAGCAATAAAATTAACCTGCATTATATATTTTATTTGTTGAGTTATCTACCTACTACATTTCACATATCGACGGCCCCCGCGAATAATCCGGTAATCGATAAAATGGAAATGTGCAGGAGAGCTAAAAGAAGCATTTTTGGTGATAACTTGATGAAACAACAAGTTTCAGAGACTTTTTATATCGCATATGGAAGCTAATTTTTTTGCTTAAAACTAATGTGAACAAAATTTAATTAGTCCCAAGGGCTTTTTAGTAATTCAATCAAATATATTTAACAATATTAGTATTGGTTTAGTTCTAGTCAGTAATGTCTTTTACGATATTTTTCGAGTAAATTTGTTCTTTGACTTGTAACGGCAATATAGGGTAGCGATAATATTCGTGTTTTTTTCTTTGATTACGGAACATTTGTAAAAGGCAATTACGATTCTATTCGTTATTTTAAAACCAATTTAAAATATATTGATTTGATCATTACTGTTTACTTCAATAAATTGCCTAAGTATTTGAGAAAAAAATATACAGAAATCATCGTATTCTACATTATGATTTTCATATACTCGTCAGACCTTGAGATAACAGTGGTCAGTGGTCAGAGCATTAGACCGGTTATCTTAAGGTCCTGGGTTCGATTCCCAGTCCCGCAATGCTCGGAGACCCGCGTTCCTTTGACCAGTATCTATAACTTCAAAATTTGTAGACTTACGTCTCGTTCGGAAGGTTCCTAGTTTGAATACCACTTACTCTGGTACGGTACGTTTTGTGGATGCAGTATATTGCTTGCATTATTTATTTATAATTTCTATTTGACTAAGTATTCAAACCACACTGAGCCCGAAACCGTAGCAATAAGCTACACTTTACTGGACTCAGGTCGGCCGGAGTAAGGACAACATGCTGAAATGGGGCTATAGCACCGAAACTGCTTGCGTGTGTGGTACCTCTCCTTAAATAATGGCACATCTATTGTCTTGCCCCGCGTGTCCCTCCACCTGCACACGCGAGGACCTGTATAGCCTAGACCTAGCCCTGTGTCGGCCTGGGACCTCACCGGCTGGAGTCGCCGACGTGTCACTGCGGGGACAGTGGCGCGCCGCCGAATCGGCCCTGGGCCGAAGAGCGGGGTTTCCCCACCACCCCTTCCTCAACCTTCCCCTTCGGGCGCATCAACACGCTGGGCTTACGCCCAGCTGGGGCAGCCTCCTTCTCATGGGCCGGTCTACTTCATGACCAGCACCTGTGTGGGATTTCGCCATCCCATGGTACATGGTGCCATTTTTTGGAGTGGTAGATTCTAGCTGTAGGCTCTGTCTGCAGCAATTGCTGGGCTGACTCGACCGGTGAAATACCACCGTCGCACAAAAAACCGACGTTAAGTAGGGACGATGTTCCTGCGTTTCGTTCGGTGAGTGCGATATCCGGTGACCAATTTTGTCAAAGGCTCAGCAACACACCCACAGTGTTGTAGTCATGGGCGGCGGTGATCACTTACCATCAGGTGACCCGCATGCTCGTTTGTTTTAAAAGGAACACGATTGCGGGACGCCCAGGGTGCACCGGGCCGAACCCCTTCCCCGCCCTGTGGAAACAAGTATTCCAGAGAGCAGGAAAGAGAACGGCCACAAGAGGAGGTATCCCACACGCACTGCATACCTTTTTTACCTGATATTGACGTTTATTGAACGATTAATATTTAAAAATGCTATGGGTATGCGTAGGCATTCTCCTAGAACAAAAACAAAAAAAAAGTTTATTAAGAGCGTCAAAAACGGTGAAATTATTAATAGGGTATTTACGTTTATTGTGAAATATTGACACAGATATGATGAGATACTTTCATACTATTTTTTTAAAAACTTTCTTCAAATCGAAAATTGCCACAACGGTATCATCCTTATTGAATGATTCTTTTTCTTCCTTTTAAATGTTTTCCTCTCCAATTTTTTCTGCAGTTTTCTTCTAAAGAAGCCTTTTCAGTGGGGTCAGCTAGTTGATATTGTGAACATAATATAAAGTGCATTGATCCTTTTTTGGTTTTAAAAAAGGAAAGATTGTTTTGAGTATTAAACACTCTTTCATACTGTCGTTTTGTAGCCACCTTAACGTTATCAGGATAGTTTTGTTTTTCAAACCATGCCTTGTAAAGCCGATACATTTTTGAAATGTTTACGTAATATTCATGTTAAGAATTTTTTCTCGTGTAATGTAAAAAAAATCGGTAATAAATATAGCTGGAAATTGCTTCTACTATAAGCTGGGAACAGCGCTTACAAAAATAAAGTAGTAAACTTTTAACTCGAATAACATGGTAAAAGTTTTTACTGTCAAAACGTTTCGATTTTTTTTTTCGTAAATAACTATAACTATATTATTCGTTAAAAAAATAATTGATAGTATTTTACTGGAATATACACGTCACTTTTAATAACTTTGTAAATATAAATAGAAAAAATCTGAAAAAAAATCACAAGGTGCATTAGGATGCTTAGATGCCAAAAAACACATAACATGAAAAACTCCGTAATGGCTCATTGCGGGATTATTCGCGGGGGCCATCGATATTTTGTAAATTATGTTACAGATCAGCACATTTATGTATGTTAAATTAAATTTATAGCAGAAATAACACACAATTTGTCGGTCAGCATTTACCAACTACTGTCAAGGTTTAGATGCCTATACTACGATTATTATTTGCAAGACTACAAATCATATACGTCACAAGTAGGGTGTCCAGAAGTTATATATTTTTTGGATTTCTATAAAATTGTTTTACATAAAAAAGACAGCTTTATAGCTGAATCACTGCAAGTATTTTTTGATGATATTTTATTTAGAATAACGTATTATTTTTAAAAACGTAAGTTTTGGTTTTGTTTTTATTATGAAAACCGTTAAGTTTAAATTTAACTGTTGAATTTTTATATTTTTTTCAATATTTTGAAAGTCTTATATGATGTTTTAATATCAGCTATCTGAATTATGCATTTGTTTCTAATTCTAGTCACATAAATGAGTATTTGTGATGATAATAAAACTAATAACTACCGACTAGTTTTATAGTGTGTTTGTCCACAAACTATAACCATAATATCAAAACAATGATATCATGATACCAGTCATTTGTCACCTACACGTGAAGTCACCATTAATTAATTTAAGTTTATGAACATATAGAATGACTCTGTAACAAATCACTCGCGGTGTAGTGCTTCTAGTATTTCATTAAAAATAATAAGTTTTCATGTTGAAAACTTGAAACGCAGCAGAGCGCTTATATCAAACTAACTTTACTAACAGAACGCTACTGACTAATTGAGAAAATATACAGATCGATCTCAACTAAAAATACAACTCGACTGAAAAGTAATATATTAAATACATATGATGTGAACCTAAGCAAACATATAAGGATCATATTCTTATTTAGCAACTTGCTTTTGACTAAACAATCTAAACTACCCTACACTACCTTATAGCCTACTAATATATTTCCCTTGGTTACAGTATTGTATGCCATTCCACTCTTATTAAAATATTATCAAAAGAGTTTTCGTAAACTACCAAATCATGGACACTCTACGTAAACACAGACCTTTTGGCATTACATCAATGCACGCACATGCACTAGATTGACAAGCCTGTACACTCATCAAAAAAGCATTCAGACAATTAATTATGAATCTTATCAACAATAAAATAAGGATCAATGGTGATTTTGTCTTTAATAACGCTCGCCAACGGGTTCCTAGAAAACAATTGCACCGGCCAATTGATACGGTGTAAAGAAAGGTGACTCTATTCGAGATCCAATGAAATGGTGCGCGTGAGTGCATTGGGTCATGGGGCTGTTGAACTTCTATTGCAGATTAGACTGAGAATGATAGATGTAGGTATGTAATAAGAGAGCTAGTGACATAGAAGAACTAGTAAGAGAGAATTTCGTGGTAAAATTTGTATTTTTTGCAATTACGGGTAAATCAAAAGTTTTGCACATGTTTTCTGACCAAACCCAAAACTCTTACGAAGAAGTGCATGTATTTGGCTTCTACAGACAGCCTCTTTAAATATTAAAGTTTCTTATTCTTAATCGAAATATTAAGGCAGCTATGTCGGAAAGTCATTTTCATTTCTTATTTATTTCTGATCCTTACTATTTGTCTTCCGCAGTAAGATACATAGCTACAAACGGTAAGTAAACCACCACAACACGCACCACGCATTCGCCAACAGATGTTGCATACAAAACCCAGTCTATATCTGATGAATTCCATCGAGCATGTAATACAAATGCCTACGCGTGCGATCGGCCTATATCCACCCCAGTAAATACCCAGAATGGCATGTTAATAGAAATTGGCATGATTAGACGAATCCTCAATGTTTATTGGACGCAATGCAATGCCAAAGTGCACACATGTGCGTGATTAATGGAATTTTGAAATTTGATTTCGAAAGCAGATTGTCAGTTGTTTATTTGTAGCAAAGATTTTAATACAGAATGAAATTGTATGCATAAAATCACTTGAGTTCAGAAAGTTAAACTTGAAGACAACCTAATTTGGGGTCTCCTTTTATAGGTCGTGTTTGAAGCATATGAAGTTTCTTTAGAATAATATGTCATTGAGTAATAGTGTAAATGCATCACATAATATTTAAATAGTGAGTAAATTTAATTTTATGGTCTTTATGGTAAATAAATAATGAATCAATACCAAACTGAACAAATAAGTGAGTCAAATTCTTAAGTCAACAAATTTTTATCAACAGTAATACCATTTTTTTCTGATTTCATGCTATATTTATCTTAAATTTCTTTTAAATCAAATTTATGCTATGAGTCAAAAATATAGAACCAGAGTAGGTTCTACCCTTATTACTTTAAGCCCTTCATAGAAATAAAACTTACAGAACCATCGCTCCTGACATCCATCGCAGTCCTCTGATACAAGTCCGTGACATTCTGCATGAAGTTCCTGTACTCTGCCTTCGAGCGAGCCGTGTAGGTCGTGTACAGTAATGTGGCGTCCTCGTGGGCGTCCTTCACTTGTTTCTGCAGGCTGGGCTCGTAGGGCTGCTGGGAACTCCTGGGCTCGTAGGGCTGGTGGGAACTCCTGGGCTCGAAGGGCTGCTGGTAGGAACTCCGGGGAGAAACGTGGACGTCGATGCCGGACTGGAAGTAGATGGATGAGTGTCTTAGTTAGGTTCGTTGGTAAGAAATTGATTATACTTTTTGTTGACGCGGACAAAATTATGTAGTCTTCGCGCTTCTCAATTTTAATTTTATTCCTGAAAATATTTTCAAGATAAAATCTATGATATTGGGGAATAAATAATTTCCGTCTTTTTTATAAGTTAGGTAAGCGATTCCTTTATAGAATCAAATACTGTTACGCCGACAGTATTTATAAACACAATACTTTTTTAAAAAAAAAACAAGAAATCGTTTCACTTACAATGTGATTATCTAAATAAATTGAACTTTCGAAAACGCGCAATATTTTCTCTGGAAATATTGAAAATTTATTTAGACGGAAACCGGGGTTAGCAATGAACTTTTTAGCCCAAAATATCCATCACACATACCTTTTACCTAAAATATAGGTTATAATTGTTACTATCTAAGGCTTATAAAATATCAACATAACGTAACAAACATTATTATAGAATTGCAGCATATCGTTTTTAATTTTAGTATCTCGTAAAACAGTATTTCAGAAACCGGGTATTTATTTCAGGAACCGTTTCAGGGTCTCCTGATTTTGCAGCTGAAGCGAAATCTTAAACAAGGTTTAATTTTATGGTTATGATAGTGTCACACAGTTTATATTTAATCTTTGAAGAAGAAACTATAATTTTTTTTATTTTTATTTTTGCCTCTCTTCACCGATTTCGAAGCACGCGAGTAAAGCTCTCAAAAGTTATCCCGTGTTTGCTACATTTAAATCATTGTTGCTCTTCTTAATAAGTCGTTACGTGATAATAAGTATTTTTTTCAGTTTTATAATATTTGTGCAGGTAAATGAATACTTTTTAATTTTATAATTTTTAAACGCGAAACTAAACTGAGAATTGGCAAATAAACTTGTAATAACATGAAACAGTAAGTAACTATGCCAACTGTCTTGCAATCAGGTTAAAGATCATTCCAAGCAATATAGAATAACATTACCTTCCGACAAATACCTCATTTTACCAACAAGGGTCATAAAAACCATGCTATTTACAGAAAACAGTTTTCAAACTGACCTTGCTATATTGCAGAACTAATAAATAAAGCCGTTAAATATATTCGCTGTGTCACAAAGGAAGTATAAAAATCGCGAACCGACGATAAAACCCTTCCTCTAAGCTATGGCGGTTAGAAATAACTGTACCTAGTTAATTTTACGCTTTATTGTTTAATTAAGAGTAAGTACATATTTTTTTATCGTACGAATATCAAATAGTGTATACGTAAATCAAAGTATTCAGGTCTTGTCAGCGGTCTGACCAACATAGAAATGCCTTTCTACCTAGTTGTTTTACAAATATCTAATAATTTTTTGGGTAAAAAAAAAGTCTACCCGTGACCACGGCATTTGCAAAAATGCCGAAACGTCGGAAAATCAAAAATAATAAAATAAACGCGTAAAACCCGTTAAAAAAAAAGTTCTAAAAAACTAAACGTAACCCATTACTGTGTTTGATTATTTAAATGGTGTCTTATTTATCATTGCAAATAACACCTGTAGTTCAGTAGCCTACTTCAAGATTCAATATTGTCCTAAACAAATGACCACTTGACAGCTTATCTACTAAGGAATAAGTTATTCAAGAGGCTTTAAAGAAGATAATGACATTGACAAGAATAAAGGTGTGTAGGTACTTATTTCAATTTCCACAACCCTAATGCAAGTTGGTAGTCAGAAAATATATATAGCTTTTACGTGCGCGGCTCCGCACGCGTTAAATTCGGATTAAATCTCTTTTCTCTGTACTATGTTATGTTATACATGTAAACCTTCGTCTTGAATTATTCTATCTATTAAAAAAAACGCATCAATATCCGTTACGTAGTTTTAAAGATTTAAGCATACATAGGGACATAGGGACAGAGAAAGCGACTTTGTTTTATACTATGTAGTGATAGTGAAGATGGTTTACTCAGAATGAAAACTAAAAGTCTTGAGTTCCTTGCAAACTTTTTTTATAACCTAAATAACTTCTTCACTAAATATTATACGCCGTGATTAATTGGTGACTTAAGGAGTCCAACTTGTACTACTGTTAAGAAAATATGATTTCATTTTCGTAAGATAAAAAAGATTTTTCGAAACCATACAAATATAGTAGGTGTATTTATTTGTATTTTTTTTTGCAAATTAATTTAAAAAATTAGAATCATTCCCCATTGCATAAAATACACGCTGCGAGTCGAAAGCCACTTAAGAACCACCCTGTTTACTCCTATATTTATAGCCCAACACATTGTTTTAGTTATTAATACCCTGTAAGTATATCTAGCCCGTGTACGGCGGCATCGTTTTATCAATAAATAAGCACTTTATCTTATCTATCACGAATTGAGGTTTCTCATTCATCACTAGGTGGTAGCGATAGCAAAACAATATTTACTATTTTATATCTTCAGGTTTGATTTTGTTCGGAGCAGGATTGCATTTTAAATTAATAATACTTAAATAATAATAATAATCATAGTAACCCCCCTGGGGAACCACCTTGCCGCGGTAGGGGGGCTTACGGGAAGCATGGTACAGGAATATCTATTAACAACATAACACCCTTCCCAAACTAACGGTTCCATTCCTAAATCCAACTATCCTTTGACCTTTTTCCTTCATATACCCTTATCCTATCCCAAAAGCCAATCCAAGGTCTGCCGTGCCGAGGGATGCGTGGCCGGGGGCGTGCCCGGTCGTGAGCGTGCCGCGTCTGGAGCCAGGGCGAACTCCAGATCTTGCCTATCCCATAGGCCAGTCCTTGTCTAAGCAAGCGGGGCACTGTTTAGATTGACATTCCTTTCCCTTGCTTCTCGTGGGATTTAAATGAAAAAAAATGTTTAAAAAAAATTATAATTTACGAAGCCGTCGCTTACAGTTTGCGACTTCTACAGAGAACCTCGATACTCTGCATGGGAACACACCCGAAATTTCCGGACAAGGCAATAACATCTCAGTGCCTTCTTCTTCTTCAGCTAACTATTTAGGATCATCTAATCCCTCCCCAACTATAAGCTTATTTTCATCAACGTACTCATCACCTAATTCTTTTACCTCCCCATCATCATCATCTACAACCACTGAAAGTATAGTTGTTCCACAGGAGGCAATTGCCTTTGACTCTGTGGCCACTTATACTGGAAAACGCGTGCGAAAGAAATGGTCTAATGAAATGAACAAATTCATTTGGCGCACCTATTTAATAGTTACACAATTAGAAAGTAATACTAAAACATACTTAGATCCTTTGCATCAATTATTTGTTGAAAAATTTCCCCATATGGAGGCTACAAAACAGAGGGTAGGTTGTCAACGGCGCGCAATAGTGTACAATAAACTCCTTCCACAGAACACACTTGACGATATACGATTAGAAGTTGCGAGTTATTTACAAACAGCTGATGCGGAAATGACACTACAAAATACACAAACACAAGCTAGCTCTAGAATGAGATGGTCCCAAGAAATCAACGTTGCAATTCTCAAAATTTACTATGAAATTACCAATATGGAAACAGATATGACTGCTTACCGTAAGAAAATCCGAGAGAGATTGATCCAAGACTTTCCACATTTAACCCATCTATCTGAGCAAAGAATCGCTGATCAGCGACGAACTATTATACATAACAGATTATTACCACAAGAAAAAATAGAAGAAATAAAAGCAGAAATTCGAAATAAACTCCAAACAACTACAACAATTCCAACAGACATCTCACACCACGACACTGATGATACACTTCAAATTATTGATTCTCAACCCCTAGATTTTTTGAATATAAATGAAAGTACTAATTCTATAGAAACACAAAATATAGTTGATAATGAACACTCGCGATTAACAGTTGAGGAAGAAAGACACGTAACGGAATTGTTTGAAACTACTCTAGAAACATTTAAATTAACTGACCCTACCCAAAGACCATCAATACCAAAGTTAAGGTACTCTAAACTATTGAACCGAACAATTAATTTCATAAACAACAATCTCATTCAGAAATCCCTACAAAACGATGATAACTTTAATACATTGCAACTGGTATTATATTGCGCCGCGTATACAACAGCAACACATTTAGGTGCTAAAATAAACACATACACAAACAATTTACTTCCATCTGACCGTATTCCTGCGTGGCAAAAACGACTTCAAAAACGAATTGAAGAGTTACGTGTACATATTGGTAGATTAACACAATACATTAGAGGAAACCATAGTAACCGCTTAACCAAACATGTTGAACTAATAAAACGTAGATATTTAACCCACTCGCGACATGAAACAAACAACTCAGATCTCGTTCACTTTCTTGATACTCTGAAGCAAAAGTTAAATGCTTTAGCTAACCGACTACGCCGATATAAACAAACTAGTCTTAGGAAATCTCAAAATAAATCATTTTACAATAATGAAAAATCTTTTTATAGAAAACTTTCGCAAAATAATCAGGATACACAAACAGACGAGTCCGAGTTGCCAACAGTAGATAATTTGCACACATTTTGGGCTAATTTATGGGAGAACAATGTTAAACATGATAGTAAGCCATGGATGCAAGAATACGAACAGAAACATTGTAACATACCAGAGATGGCTTTTCAGGAAATAAGTTTAGATTTATTGCAGTCAGTTATTGCAAAAACGCATAGTTGGAAAGCAACTGGTTCCGATAGACTTCATAATTTCTGGTTTAAAAAGTTAACAAATATTCACCCATTATTGCTTAAACATGTAAATAATTTCATCCAAAATCCGTCGACGGTACCACAATACGTAATGGAAGGGATAACATACATGCTACCAAAAGGAAATTTACCTACAACAGATCCATCAAAATTCAGGCCTATTACCTGTTTACAGACAGTCTATAAAATTATAACTTCTTGCATCTCAGAACTGATATCCAGACACTCAAACACTCATAACCTTCTTTCAGAAGAACAAAAAGGTTGCCGCAAGGCGTGTTACGGTTGCAAAGAACAATTAATAATTGATACTGTGGCGTCTAAGCAAGCATTTAAAAATAAACGTAATATATTCACAATGTATGTTGATTATAAAAAAGCCTTTGACTCAGTGCCTCACTCCTGGCTTATAAAAATCTTAAATTTCTACAAAATTAATCCTGTAATTATAAATTTCTTAAATATAGTTATGCAGTCATGGAGAACTAAATTAAAATTACATAATCAAAAAAACATAATTGAGACAGAATTCATTAACATTAAACGCGGAATTTTTCAGGGTGATGCACTGAGTCCACTTTGGTTCTGTTTAGCACTTAACCCTCTATCGCATCTTCTGAATACTAGCAGCAAAGGTTATAAAATCACACACGACCAAGAACACTACACATTAAGCCATCTTATGTACATGGACGACATCAAGTTATTCGGAAGCACTTTAGATGAAATAAACACACTAGCTGAAATTACTGAATCGTTTTCGGATAGCATAAAGATGGAGTTTGGAGTTGATAAGTGCAAGATACAGTCTGTCCATCGTGGAAAAATTCAACAAAACACTTACATCATGAATGATCAACAACAAATAGACCCAGTTGATCCATCGGAGGGCTATAAATACCTTGGTTACCAGCAATCACAACTTATTCACCATAAGGAAATCAAAGCTAAACTTATTTACAAATTCGAATCCAGACTGCATAAAATATTAAATTCTCAACTTAACTCTCGTAATACAGTTAAAGCAATAAACTCGTTCGCTATCCCAATTTTAACTTACTCTTTTGGAGTTATACAATGGTCTAATTCTGATTTAAAAAATTTGCAGCGTACCATCAATGTTTTTATGACCAAATATAGAAAACACCATCCACGTGCATGTACACAGCGTTTAACTCTTCCAAGAGTTGAAGGTGGTAGGGGCTTAATTCATCTTATGAATCTTCATCATACACAAATCACAAAACTAAGAAAATATTTTTACCTCCGTTCAAGTACAACATCACTACATAAAGCAACCGTTTCGGCAGATAATAACTTAACTCCCTTAAACCTCAAAGACACTTCTTTGCAAAAGGAACTTGTTACCACTCAAAACAGAATTGACCTTTGGAGACAAAAATCACTCCACGGTCGACATCGTGCAGACCTCACTAACCCAATCGTTGACAAAGTTGCGTCTAACGCGTGGTTAAGGAAAGGTCAATTGTTCCCTGAAACAGAAGGTTTCCTCATAGCAATACAAGATCAAGTTATTGATACAAAAAATTATTGCAAACACATAATTAAAGACCATAGAGTTCAATCCGATCTTTGCCGCCGATGCCATAGTAGCAGTGAAACTATCCAACATATCACTAGCGCTTGTCGATCCCTAGCGCAGACCGACTACAGGCATCGACACGATCAAGTAGGATCAATCATACACCAACACTTAGCTTTTAAATGTCAGTTAATAGACCAAAAAACCGCATATTACAAGTATATCCCTCAAATTATTTTAGACTCCGAAAACTTTAAACTTTATTGGGATAGGACCATCATAACGGACAAAACTATTTCATGCAACAGACCAGACATTACCCTCCACGACAAGAAAAACAAAATAGTATATCTCATAGACATTGCCATACCAAACACACATAATCTTCAAAACACACATACTGAAAAACTTAGCAAATATACAGATTTGGCAATTGAAATTAAAAAACAGTGGCGAGTTGATGTAGTTAAAACGGTTCCTATAGTTATCTCATCTACCGGAGTGATACCCAAAACTTTACACAATAGCCTTAAAATTTTGGACATGCATCCGAATTCATACATGTTCCTGCAGAAAGCTACTGTTTTGAATACATGCCGCATCGTGAGGAAATTTTTCACATTAGAATAGAAAAATTTCGTAATAGCCTGGCCAAAAGCTCGCTTATACGAAATATCTCCCTTTCAGTAGGAGAACACAAAAATATAAAATAACAAAATAATAATAATAAATACTCTTTATTGCAAAAAATAAAAAACAAAAAATACAGATGGCATCATCTTATAAGTATGCAAACGGTGGTCATATCGCTTTAAGCGATTTCTGCCTGACAAACCAAATACATTCAAGGAGAAAAAGACAAAAATGCTGCGGATATGTCCTATATTGCATAAGCTACAAAATAACACGTAAATAAATAAATAACACAACATAAATACACATACATATAAATAAAAACATATTAAATACTACTATAAGATAGATATTATATTATATACATAAACATATATAACATAAACATTATATTAATATATATTGTAAAAATCACAATTGTACATACATAAATCTGTTAGTGACAATTAGTTATTAAATATACGAACAAACCATTTCTATTCACATAGTGAGAGATAGTGATCGTGAAGTAGTTTTTTAAAACTATCAATACTTGTGGCTCTTTGAACCGAAATAGGTAACACATTCCAGAGCTTTATAGCTTCTACAGTAAATGATTTACTGTAGAAGTTGGTATGGTTGACAGGAGTGGTGAGTGTTAACCTATTTGCAGATCGAAGATTACGATCATGGTTGTCAGTGACATAGGAAAAGTGTTGTTTTAAGTACACCGGGGTTCTGGGATCAAATAGGATACGGTAGAGAAGAGAAAGGATGTGAGCATTCCGGCGAAGGCGGATTGGGAGCCACTTGAGCGTCTTGCGAAATTCGGAGACATGGTCATATTTACGGATGCCAAATATGAAACGAATGGAGAGGTTTTGCAGACGCTCAAGCTTATTCAATTGCTCCTCAGTAATGTCAGTAAAACACACATCTGCGTAGTCAAGGATAGGAAGAAGGATTGATTGCGCCAGCGTAATTTTCGTGGATATGGGTAAGAAGAAAATATTCTTTTTGTTGTTATTTAAATTATTATTTTTTAACCATGCATTGGCATCCATGCCATCATGGGAAGTAAATCTGGGAGTGCTTATTTCTTGAGAAAAACATTGACAAACAATTTTGATACTCATGTAGGTATGCGAGTTGCAAAATTGTTTTATAAAAATAAAACAAAGTTTTCGTTTTAATATTTCATATATCAAATCCAGCCATTTTATTTATTTTTAAAAATATTAAGTTATTACTACCAAATACTTAAAATATAGATATTTCCCTCTATTTTGCTCACTATTTTTATTTACTTAATGGACTAAATAATCTGTCTCTAATTTTTTTCCCCACCGTACCCCATCTCCCATCCAGCTGCACCGAGTGACGCGTGCGCTGCGATCTGATTCGATCTGCGCATACGTCACAATTGACCTGCAGATTCATAGCGATTCATAGCGATCGTTAATGCAGCGTTAACGTTATTGTGCTTTTTGATATCATTGATTTGATGGAATAGGAGTAAATATTTTGGTTCTAATAAATTAGATTGAAGATGAAATAGGAGTTAAATAGTTTGAGGTGGGTTATGTAAATGGACGTTTAGGTTAGACCTAATGTAGATTAGGTAGGAAGATTTGAAGAAGGAATCAAAAACATATCGTAATCTGTAAGATTTTTGCAAATTGACTGTTTATTGTATCTGTAAACATACATACCTAATATTTTATGGTCTCGAAAATATTTGGGTTTCGGATTTAAAGGCAAATTTGCAATTTTTTTTATTACTATATTCAGGCTGTAGGTATAATATGGCTAAATTTATTTTGGGACATTATGCATATAGAGAAAAGCCAGGAGTAAGGTACATCATTTATTATTAGATTAGATTAATAGGCTACTGGGACTCTCAGGTGCAAACTTTCGCTTTAAGATTCTAAAGCTTCCACGCTAAATAGCCGTGTACTGGGTTAATTAGATTAACGTTTAGTAACTTAACCGATAGGCATTTTAAGTTCTGCTGGGACTTAAAACTAAAAAAATAACTATATATTTGACAAAAATTGACAATGTTGAGTATACAGTTAGTCGTTTTACTATTGTCCTCTTTGTTATTATCAAAAAGTTTTCTTGCTTTTCGTTCTCTGTGCAATAAATGCTTGATTGTTATTTTTCCTTTTAAACGTGTTATGGAAATGCACTACGTTACGCAAAATAAAAGTATGTAATTATATTATCTGATAAGACTGGCGCGGGTAAACACCCTTTAAGGCTTTACCTGAGCATTAAGTATAAGGAGTTACATTGTTAGTATTTTTTATAAAAATCTAAAATAGAATTAATTACCAATTAGTTATATATTTTAACGATAACAATCCGTATTTCGATACATTTCGACAACTAAACTTTATCATTCGCTGTAATTCTGCTAGTTAAATTTAAAAAACCGGTACACAATTTATGTCACCACAGATTAAAAAATACTATTGCTGAAGCTGTCACTATTTGCTTTAATATCCGCAATTAATAGTCAATTTTGTAGTTATCTTGCATCACTATGACACACCTTAGTTCCTTTGCATACCTACCTCACTGAAGTTTGTCATTAAATCATATAACGTACTTTTCAATTATCTTTATATCATATCTAAATACGGAAATGATTCATGGTGCAGTCGTATCAAGTAATGTTCTATTTAGATTTAGCTCTAGAGTCATTCAGATGATAATTACTATTGTTCTAAGATGCTTATCGATTACAGGCAAGATTTGAATCCTATAGAATTCAAAGAGCTACAAGCTTGGTTTCTCAAATGTTATATAAATTCTATTCGATAAATATTGATAGTATGTTCTCGTTGCATTTTTATTTAAAATATTTGTGTTTTTTTTATATTGAAATAAAAATTAAAAGCGAAAATATCATTCTGATATTTTTGTAAAGTATCTACAATTATTTGTTTGAAAATAATTTCAAAAAGATCGGTATTTTTTTAGTTTTATGTCAAAAGCCATTAAAGGATCCCAATATTCAAGATTCTTTCAAGATAAAACAAATCAAAGTGTTATAAAATAATCGCTTGATAGCAACTACGTTTTCTTTTAATTGTTCTATTATCAGATAAAAAATAAACGGATGTTACTTCACTAAAAAGATTGTATCGTGTGCTTAGAATTTATCAAGGAATGTTTATTACTTTTTATCATGACAATTTAATAACAACGTCAAGAACTCTTGTCCTATACTAGATTTAAAAAATATGTTCCAATAATGGGAAATCCCAAAAGTATTCCCAAAGTGGTTCTTCGATAAAAGGTCTTAATCTCCATAAACCTGGTTGAGAATTTGTTTCTTCTTTTTAAAACTCTGAAATTTTCGCAATATCTTTTAAATCACGTAAATAAGTTACAAATAAAAGCTTGATTTGTACGAAGTTTAATGCATCTAAATGCCATCTTAATTTTCCAGAAGCGTTTTATTTTATTCCTTCTGAATTCAGTATTATTTCCTGAAAACATCTGTAACTTTATCCGTCCGTATTGGCTTGTCAATGTTTTTCTTTTTATGTGTGCTACGTCCATGGTAAACATTAATGCATTTCTATTTTTAAACCTAGCTAGGAACTGGCCATCAGCAAAAAGTTTGTGAAGCATAAAAACTGTTTACACGTAGGTTACTGGCCACTAAGGAATAATATGTTTTGAAATGATTATGATTTATGAATGCTATAAATAATAAAATTATTAATTAAACCCGGAATATCACGATGTTTTAAATATTTATTCGTGTTGGTTCTACATGATGGAGTGACATTATTTATTAATTTACTCTTCTTTTAAAAATCTCTTCTTCATAATGTTAATTATATTAATTGCGAAAATGTTGACGTTTTCTTGGGGGAATGAAAATATGTGTAACTATGATGAAATTTTGAGCATGTGAGCACAAATATTATGTTGTTATCTTTAGATAGTTTCAGCGAATAGATGAGTAAAGTAAACTTAGGGCTCAGTAAATATGTTTCTAGATAAATTCATGAACAAATATTGTTTGTAGAGCAAGGCTGAATTCTATGCTACTAGTTACATTTTAGAGCCGTTTTAAATATTTTAAAGTAATTACAGTTATTAACAAAATTGAACGAGTTTGCAAATTAACGGTTTAGTTTTAAACTACCAGTTAGAATATATATGGATTTATAGGTTGTATTTTAAACACGTAATCAATTTAAAAATTCAAAGAAAATTAGTAACCAACTTGTAATTAATTCGCCCCGTCCCAACTAAAAACAATGCAACCTTTTTCTTTAACTTTTCCGACCCATATAGGTAAATTTCGTAACCGGCCAGCCACAAATTTCCCAACCCAAACATATTTAAAAAAAAACTGGCCAGTCACAAAAATCCTCATAAAAACTTTTCCCAAACCTGGCCACTAACAAACCTCGAACTAATTTCAAACATCGAACTAACCTGCGCTAAGGCCGGCGCGGCCGCCACGAGCGCGACGCACACCGCGAACATACTGCACCGCTGTACCCGAGCGCACTGCAGCGATGCCTACGTAGGAAAACTATTGTTTACTGTACAGCCAGCGCGAAAACTGACGCGAGACAGGTGAGCAGAAAAGCGCTGAGGGATTTAAAAGGTTTGTAGGTCGTAGGTATGTTTTTGCTGAGCTGTGGTTTTGCTGAAGTTGCTATTTGGCTGTGTTACTCTTGTTACAAATTGATGATTGTTACTTTGATCTACATCAACGCTTTGCGTCCAGTTTATACGTTTTTAACAATGTAGTACATTTTACAAAGTCACCTTAAAACATTTTAAACTACAGTCATGAGATAGATATTCTGACAGATGAGTAATACTAGTGTGCACTCCCGTCACGGCTCACTGATATACAACAAACACAGATTTATAGTAAGTAGGTTGTACTCGTATCGTAAAATATTTGTAGTGTAAACCAAAGTTACGATGGAACCATTTTGATTGAACGGGCGAAATTGAACCTTAAACCTCTGTGTGGAATGGGATAAAAAAATAGAGATTATTTGTTTTTAAAGTTGTTAGCGTGTGAATAAATTAGAAATGGAAGCCTTTGAACATGCAAGAAGACGATTAGTAGTTAGGTATGGGACTTTCAGGAACTTAGAAGCATTAGTTGGTACCCCAATAATGTCGTTATGTGTATATGTGGACTCCAACTCATTAGAAATATTCGCTGACAAATATGAAATCTTCCTTTTTTAAGAAATAGATCAAATTCATCTAGTAATTTAAAATATTTTCCGCTGTGGGAGATTCAAGGATTTTATTGTAACCACTCACAGTAAAATGGAAGCAACAACTTTACAACAGTTTTTTTAAGAACATTTCCCCAGTTATTCGCTTTTTTGTAATTATTAAGATAATAAATACGTATGTACTCTACCAATGGCATTTCTTCGTGCCAAATATGTCAGGAGGGTTATTTTCATGTGATAAAATCATTTGAAGAATTCTTCCAGTTAACACATCCATTTGGAAAAAATATATTTAGAAGAAGGATTAATTAAAACGAAAAAGGTGATCAATACTCAATACTCAATACTCAATACTTTATTGCAACTTATGGTACATGGGTTGACAGATATATATATTTGGTTTCACATAAGAACCCTTTTGGGCATAGCAATGGATGGAGACAGTCCGAGGTTTTTTATAATATAGGTATTGAACGAATGTCAAACTCTTATACGCAACATGCATTATTTTACTTATTATTATTAGTCAATAGTATTTTAGTCATTAAATTGTCAGTATATGTATTGTATGTCTATTTATTATATTTTATTAATTAAGAGTGAGTGTTTCCTATTTCAAAATTAAAATTAAGATTTCTGTGTCAAAAATTCTTTTAGGTCATAATAACATTTGTTAATAAGATGGAATTTTAATTTTTGTACAAATTTAAAATATTCTTGTTCTGTTTTTATGTCTGTGGGTAAGTTATTGTAAATTTTAATTGACATCGAATATGGTCCGGTATTGTGGAGCATTAATTTCGAAACTGGTGTTATTAGTTTATTTCTTCCCGGTCTCAGGGCAAATCGTCGAGGTTCCTCGTCCATGTGTTTATATTTTTGTGGATATTTCCGAACGAATTTGCATAGTTCTAATATATACAAACATGTCAACGTTAATATTTTAAATTGCCTAAAGAACGGTTTGCAACTATCGGTGCTATCAATGTTTGCGAGAATGCGAACACATTTTTTCTGCATGATAAATAGGTGTGGTGCGTCGGTACTATTGCCCCACAGGATCAAGCCATACGACAGTCGGGAGTGTGCGTATGCATAGTAGGCCGACAGTGCAGTTTCAAGGTCAGTCGTTTTTTTGAGTTCTCGGAGCGCGTACGTGAAGCTAGATAATTTTGATTTAGTTTTTTCAATGTGTTGTTTGAAGTTTAAATGTGAGTCGATGGTTATACCGAGGAGATTGAAAGTATTTACGCATTCTATTTTTGTATCGTTTTGTGTTATTTGTGGATAAATTGGTGATTTTTGGTGCGGTCTGAAAATCATAGTTACCGTTTTTAAATAATTGAGACCTAAGCTGTGATTTGTCATCCAATGTTCAGTGCTGTTTAATACAGATTGTACTGAATTCTGTGCACTCACAGTGTCATGGCATGGCATTATGAAAGATACGTCATCAGCAAAAAGGACACACGGTGTCTGTACGAAATTGGGTAAGTCATTAATGTAAATTAAAAAAAGTACACAACCTAGTACGGATCCTTGGGGGATCGAGCCAGTCATGTGAAGCGCGTCTGAGCGGATATTTGATATATGTTCCCGGTGTCGTGGTCAAAATGTTCGATCTCAACATATTGCGTCCGATTATGTAGGTATGACTTAAACCATTTATGGGTTGTACCGCGTATACCCAAGTCGTAAAGTTTTTCTAATAGTATGTCGTATTTAACTTTATCATACGCCTTCGTCATGTCAAGAAGAAGTCCAATAGCGTACTGTTTTTTATTTAATATGTTAAGTATCTTTTCTACGTATTCGTAAACTGCTAAAGTGGTTGATCGGTTTTTTCTAAATCCGCATTGGGCTTCGTCAAATAAATTAAATTTTTCACAAAACTTATACAGTCGATTGCACATGGCTTTTTCAAAAATCTTTGCCGATGTTGGTAATAATGCGATAGGTCGATAGTTACTTGGGTCTGTTTTTTGACCTTTTTTGTGCAATGGTTTAACAATTGATGATTTGAGACAATCTGGGAAGTGACCTTCGGAGAATGATTGGTTTATTAGTATGAAATAAGGGAATGTCAATTCATCCGCACATTTTTTAATTAATTTGGGTGGGATTTCGTCTATACCATGACTATTTTTATTTTTTAGTAGTTTAATTATAACTTTGACTTAGTGTTCGGTAACAGGGCTCAAGTACATGCTATTTTCAATGGTCCGTCTATTTTGTTGAGTGGAAGGTATATTATTCGAGTTCGCGGAACCGATCGATGCAAAATAACAATTAAATTCGTTAGCAATTGTTTTTGGGTTTTCTAGTTTCTTTTTGTTGTATTGAAGAATAATATTTTCCTTCGTTTTCTTAATATTTTTATTTGTAGTTTCCCTAATTATACGCCACATGTATTTAATAATATTATCACTTGATTTTGCTTTTTGGCAGTAATATATTTTTTTAGATTTGTTTATCGTTCTTTTAAGAACTTTAGAGTATATTTTGTAGTGTTTTCTTAGTATTTTATTGTTTGAAGAATTTATGTGTACGTTTAAAAGTCGTTTATTTTTACATGAAAGTTTTAGTCCGGTCGTCAGCCATCGTTTATTATTATTATTATTTTTTAATTTAATTTTTTCTAAAGGAATACAAGTATTTAAAATATTTTTAAGAATGTAAATAAATATAGTATAGTTTTCGTTTATGTCATCGTTTGAAGTTAAGGTTTGCAACCAGTCAATATTTTTTAATTCATTTTTAAAATTAAGAATATTTTTTGTATTAAAAACGCGTTTGTGAATAGTCCAAGATGTACTTTTTATATTTATAGGTTTTAGGTTTAGAATAATGCTTTTGTGGTCGGAGAAACCAAGATCTCTTATTTGATTCTCAATCTGTTTTGTGTGAAAGTTGATAAAGACTAAATCAATACACGTCGACGAGTGATGTGTCTCGCGGGTGGGAGCACTTATTATTTGTGAAAAATTATATTCTAACATTAAGTCAAGTAAGGTATTTGTTTGTTTGTTATTTTCAAATACATTTATGTTAAAATCGCCACTTATTATTATTTTCTTTGTATTATATTTTGCTACTAAGTAATCTAACAGTTTTTTTAATTGATTATAGAAAACGTCGGTCTCTCTTTCATTCCAGTACAAGTTTACTATTATTAAATTTGAGTCAAGTAATTGTATGGCACATATTTCAATTACATATTCTACGGACATGTTAGTGATTTCGGGTATTTCTCTTACTTGTAGGTCGTCATGTGATATAATGCATACCCCTCCTCCTGAGTGCGTTGATCGGCAGAAGGATGCAGCCATTCGGTAGTTGTCAAGTTGAACAAGATCATTTTTTTCAGCTGTGAGCCACGATTCAGTTATGCAAATGATATGAATCTTTTCGTTTAAGTCTTCGAGGTACGATTGGAGTAGATGCCTTTTGTTGAATAGACTTCGCATATTCTGATAGAGTAACTTGATTCCAGTGTTAGTTTCGAAAGTTACGAAAGGAGCGATCAGTGCGGTTGATGGTAGTGGACGAGTTGTTTAGGCTGTTTCGCGCGGGGGGTGAGGGGGGACTTTCCAATGTCTGATGCTCGTCTGGTACGGGGACACCGTTCACTACTAGGCGGTTATTTTTTATGATTGCGTGCATTCCTTTCTTTCGCGCCTCATAGAGCTTTTCGCGGAGACGTTTTCTCGTATTTAATGCATCTTTATTCAAGAACTCGGATATGTAAATTCTGGAACCTTGCAAACATCTAGCGTTGTTTAATAAATATTTTGTCATCCGTTTGCTAATTAGTTCTAGAAGGATTGGACGGGAACTTTGTGTTTTCCTTGGTTTACCTATTCTTTCAACCTGTTCGATGTATCCTAAGACGTCGACGTTCATAGACTCTCTGAATATATTTATGATCTCTTCATGTAAATCCTGTTCGTTTTCATCCCGGTATTCAGGAATTCCGTATACTACAATTTTTTTAGCGTATGTTTCTTTTATATACATTTCTTCTTGTGTCGTTGTTGGTAATTTTTCATTGACTTTCGAATTTTGTTTTAGGTTTAAGTTTTCTATTTCTAGCTTGTTTATTTTTTCTTCGAAGTTTTTTAGTTTAATTTCCAAACAGTTTTGTGTATTTTGTAATTTTAATAATTTATCATCTATTTCAGTTTTATACATGTTGATACCTTTGTGTATTTCTGACTGTATGGTTTCTTGAATTGTACATAAAAGTCTGGTATTATTTGCGACTAGTTTTTCGTCCAGTAAAATACTAATTTTTTCTAAGGTCAAAGTATCTGAACTAGACTTTTTTGTTAGTGAGGATGATTTAGATTTGGGCTCATCTGTTAACTCTTTTGCCACATTTCGAACGGTTTTACGACGTGTAATATTTTCGTCGCAGCCGTGAACAGGGGTATTGCAATTGTCATTTTTGGGCTTATTGCATTTACATTTTACGCATTCCCATTGTTGTTTACTTTCCTGGGTCATACTTTTGAAGCGCTGGTCGGATATGTTTGCACATATCATATCGTAGAATGTTTTGCATAAACAACACTGTAAAAAGCGGTTGTCGTCTATGCCATTTGAGCAGCCAGCACAGGAAGGTTTAGATGCCATTTTGTGGGTGATCTTACCAAACAAACGATCGTGCGGGCGCGCGGGTGTTCGGCTCGGCGACAGGCGGCAGCGGGCGGGCGACGGCGGGGCGGGCGCGGTGCGCGGGGGGCGCAACACAACAATGCAACGGTCAGCTGGCGGCGAGCGCTGCGGTGACTCACCACTGTTGTGCTTTGAATTTGGCCGTTAGCTTTTCTTGTTTTTGTTATTTCTCCTTATTGCAGTAAAATTTATTTACACTGCTTTTAGTTTTAGGAAGATAATATCACTAACTTTATATTTATGTAAATTTAATGTTGAAAAAACGTCTTTTTGCAACACTTAGGGATTTTTATAGATGGAGTGAACTAGAACGTGACCGCTTTGAGTTGTAGCTCGGACGCTCCTCCATCACGAAGAGCTTTGTACCGCTACTCTACTAACTCGAAACTAAAGCGATGATGACGTACAACGTCGATACGTTACTAACTTGTAAAAACTGGCCAAGTGCGAGTCGGACTCGCGCACGAAGGTTTCTTACTATCATTATCTACCTGTTTGTTAAGATCGAGTAAAAATAGCTTAAAAATTACGTTTGTTGTATGGGAGCCCCCTTTAATATTTACTTTATTGTATTTTAATTATTTATTTTGAAAGGTAATATACCAATTAATATTCTGTGAAAATTTGAAGCGTCTACCTGTTACCGTTTTTAATATTGAGCAAAAAAGTACGATAAAAACACGTTTATTGAATGGGGCCACCATTTTCTTTTTTCTTGTATTTGTTGTTATAGCGGCAACGGATATACATCATTTGTGAAAATTTCAGCTTACTGGCTATCAGGGTCTATGAGAAACAGTCTGGAGACAGACAGACAGAATGACAGAGTGACAGCGGAGGCTTAGTAATAGGGTCCCGTTTTAACCTTTGGGTACGGGACCCAAAAATGGGAAAAAGAATCAAGTTAGGAAAAAACTCTTGCTTGCTAAAATTTTTTTTTTTCGTGTACTCTATTTCATACTTTTTTTACGATGACGCTACGCTTAGGTTCTATTCGATTTTTATTTTTGGACTAGGCTACATGACTCTCTTTTCTTGTTCTGTCAGTACGACTCAAAATATTCACTGAAGACAAACTAAGTCTAGACATTGAAAACAATACAAATTTACCAAATTCCCACGCTTAATTATACAATGTATCACCAACAATAAATCTAAAATTATTAATAGCAAACAATGAGTAACAAATACCGAAATTTCACCGAATTCTCATCGTTTCACGTTTCATTGTGTCAACAAATATTATTATACAGATTCCTGAGGTCTTACTCATAGTTCTAATAAATAAGGTTTGATAATTTAGTTTGTAATCTTTGCATAGTGTGATGTGTGGTTCAAATATTTGGCTCAAGGTTTTTCAGGTGTTTCATTGGTTCAGGTGCTCAAGATTGCGTTTAATTTTTCTCATTTTAGTAAAATTTATCGTGAAAAAGACTTGGCTATATGTGGCTGATAGAAATGCTGCTTTCACTTGGGTGGAAAATAAAATAAGACAAAAATATAAATGACCTAGGTAGGCCAGGGAGTGCTTTTATAACATAGCTTTCTACTTGTGAATTTGTTTTAATCTTTTTTAGCACCGAACATCCACATAAATTAAAACTACTTATTTATGATATTGCTTGTAATGTAGGAACTTATTATGATTATTATCAAAAGCCTATCTTAGGGCTAATAACGATTGACGCTGCTTAACCTCAACTATTGCTCCGGCTTTCTTTTAAAGTTCTTGGTGATGGCAACAAATCTTCGAGAACTTTAAAATAATACTGACACTTTTCTTATTAAGGTAAAGTACTGACTTAGCAATAGGTAAAGCAAATGCATACAATTTTACAGCAATATACGAATATAAGCAACTAAACTTTGTAGGTATAAGATACAATTAAGAACAATAAATGGTTAAGCCTACTCACTCATTTTGAATTGAGCTTATTTCATACTCACCTTAGATAGCTAGCAGATACTTAACTTTCACTCATAACAATTAATCTACGCTTAACATCTATAAGACGAGAGAACTAAAAGCTATTACTTAGTTCGTTGAATGGCCCAAAATTATCTCAATAAAATTAGTACTTAAAATTTTATTATTCGTATAATAGAGCAATCAGTAGGGCTTGTCATAGAATGTATAGAAGACGTTAAACTGTCTTTGACATGGTATACACCTTTATAAGGGTTTTAAGCGAAGGGACAAAGGTACCATTAATTAGTTTTCTAAACACAGGCACTTTTCTATAAACGTAATCGTTGCGTTAACGCGATGAAAGCCTAATTTCACTTAGGTTATATTTTGCTTTCTTCCTGTGCTATGGCGAGTCCTTGCTCGGTATATTTCGTTAACTATTTAAGTAGAAACTGATTGTTTCAAGAGTTTAGCTTGTCTTATTGACTAAAGGGTACTTACATAAATACCTTCGCTGGGAACGAAGCTACAAAGAGCTTAAGACTGAAAAAAAATGTTATTTCCTTGATTTTGCGGGGCTACTAAAAATCTAAATAGAAACTTAATCGTTTGTAAGTGTAGTTAGGTATGATAATATGACATAAGAAAAGCTAATAAATAATTAACCGATTGGCATTGATATTCCTTACGGCGGCAGGCCAGCCTTAGCTTGAAATTAAATACAGATTTAATAATAATGTTAGGTTAGGAATTACTGTTATTACGGTAAACATAGGTTTTATTAAACGTTAGTAATCGTCAATTATAGCAACAAAGATAAATTACAGAGATTGGAGCAGAAAACAATAAGCAGGATAGTTAAAACAATGTATACCTAGATGATAGCTTGTCTGTCCATCAATCCACAAGTTAATCTTCGTAAAGTTTTAATACATAACATGCTACGCGAGTGTATTTAGTAGAACTCTTGATGGCTCATTGTGATATGGAAAGTCGACTCGATCGTAAAGGTTAAACAAGGTATACTCGGCATTTCAAACCGAGTTATTCGGCCGAGTACTCGGCCCATCTCTAATCATTATCGTTACCGTTACCGTTATCATTATCACGTACCGAGTACCGAGTTTTACTATTTTTTTTGAACCGATAACTCGGCCGAGTAACTCGGTTCTATCAAATTCCCAATTTCGCGCGCGTAAACAAGTACAAACGAACGCAAACTCGATAGCGTTCTGACATTTAATTACTGAGTTCCTATGGCCACCTTCCGATTCCATCATCAGACCAGCTCCATGTCATATTTTTTTTCACTGTCATCCAACTAACATACGTATACAAAATTACAGCTCAATAGGTAACCGAGAAGTGCATTAAATTTACTTGCGATATTTCGTTATCGTTGTCGTTGTCGTTTTCGTTGTCGTTGTCGTTGTCGTTGTCGTTATCGTTGTCATGATCATCATCATTATCGTTACATAGTTTTGTCTATTAATATGTTTGTCCGCTATCTCCTCCTAAACTATCAATTTGTAAATAAAGAACTTTCAGAAAAAGTGATTTTAAATTATCTAAAATTTAAATTGTAGTGAACAAGGCGTCCAAAAATACACCATTGCGAAGCGTGGGCAGGTCGCTCGTTATGTATAAGTTGCGCAGCACCCGGTGTAAAGAAAAGGCATCGGTAAAAAGTTCAAGGGATATTTACAATAAGATAATGTCTCATTATTTAGAATTTAGGGCTGGTTGCCATCATGAAGTATTGAAATTAAAACATTTTGATATTAGCTGAAAACCAAAAGTAAGAGTTCAAATGTATTTCCATTAGTGATAAATACAAACAAGAGTGATATGAACATCGTCAGTAGTGCTACGAATTGTAAAAATGACAACTGTAGGACACACAACTTTAGGAAGACTGATCATTCGGATTAAATTCGGTAGTAAGAACAATTTCGGGTTGAATACTTAAGACGAGTCAATATGGATCCTACTTTTGATTAACACTGTTGTTTAATTAAATGATAACTACCTTTACTATATTGCTTTCTTAGGCGACGCCAGCTGTGGTCAGTTTTAGGATGGGTGACCGAGATGAAGTACTTTTTGGCATAGCATTTTCTGTTCGAGATACGTATGGTGCCAATGGTGTTAAAAACTTGATTGTAGAATTGTTAAGGACAGGATAATTTCGCCTTATTCCAAGATGAATATTTTTTGCATTTCATTAAATAGGTACTTATCAAATATCTTCGCTTGTATTGCAAATCAACTTAACATTACCTGAAGACCGCACCTTACGTAGAGTCTATAAATATGTCTATGATTGTTCACTGAAGTTTAAGGTCATGTCATCATAGTAACCTCGTAAAAATACAAAGTATAAAATGTATAGATACATAACAGGCGTCGATTTTGGTAGGATTGGGTAAATAATTTGAATTAGGTAATTACCTACTTCCCTAAGTCCAATTCAATGCACTTAACCTTTTCAAGACTGTGTCCTTTATACTTTAGCCCCTTTATTTCCTTTTGGACTTGTTTGAGTAGGAAGTTTCGTTGATAGTAGCTCTATGCTCCTTGACTTATGCAGAAACTTTGTAGTGTTCTTTGAGCAGGGAGGCCAGCTTATCACGACATCGAAGGTTTTCCATTTCGTTGGAAGCACTTTTGGTAAGCTAAGGATTAATACTAAAGAAATATTTTCTTGGATTAAGGAAAGTACTCTCTCTAAATCTTGCTAAAAAACCAAAAAAAAAAATTTTATCAAACTTAATTCACCGTCTACACCATGATGGCTTTATTTGTTTCAACGTTCTAAAATACTGGATTTATGAGAGAACCTTAATACTTATAGAATAACAAGTCCTAACTGACTGACTCATCATCCCATTAAAGTTAGGGCATAGAGTTAGTTTAATTTAGTACCGGCATTCCTTTTGATGTGAGAAAACACTAGGAAAAGACTTTTGAAATTTCCACGGGAAAAATAATTTTGCTGCGGAGGAAATCGCAGGACGGCAAGCTAGTATAAAATAGATGTTTCGTTTACTGTATGACATATAAAGATTTCTTATTTACTGTCGAGAGTTCCTTAAACGACCTCATTATTTCCTTCAAACAAATTACCAAATCAAGAAAATGCCTTCATGAACTGTATTAGTTATAGACCTTTATTTTTTTATTCCTGACAATCTTTTTCTTATTTTTTTTTTTTTATATTTTATTACTCTTTTAATATAATATTTAACGATAAACACTAAGCCGCATTAGTGACTCCCACACCGCATACAGGAACAAGGAAGTCCATCTTGTTAGTTCTTCTTGGATCAACAGCTTCAGTTGGATATACAGATAACATATCAACTGAACAAAATATGATACAACCAGGTCTAGGTTACTGACTATGGCTCTGTAATAGAAAAATGTATAAATAAATTTAAAAAAATAGGACCCCATAGCGGAATCTTACAAAATAATCTTAAGCTATAATCTTAAGATATTAGTTGGGATCTGTAACAGCGCCATCTAGTAGTTATTAGAGCAAACTATATAGAATGGTTGATACCCAAACACACTTGCAATTATTTTCTATTATTTGTAAGAAATGCTAGACAAAGTGCAAAATTTTATGGACACAATCATTTTTATGAATAGATAAACATAAAGTAAAACAAATTCAAGAAAGCAAACTTACAATAAGTTATATCCTACCAAAAAATATCATGATATTATAATGATGAATTAGGAAATTAAACTAATATTACTTTCAGCACATTAAAATAAAAATATCTATCTCTAAAGGTGTATATTACAATGGTGTAAAGCATCTTGCATCATATTTAAAGTGTGTATTGGTATCAAAACTGATCATTCGTAAAGTTGTGCCATATAACAGATAGATGGCGTTGCTTAAATAAAATACCAACTTACTCTGGAGCCAGCTGAGTTGCATAACTTCTTGTAACAGGAAGAACAACTCCAAGAGCGTATCCGATCCAAAGATGTAGTTGAGAGAGAAGCAGCAACGTTTGATTGAAGAACAGTGTAGCCCTAGAACAAATTGAAGATATCAATACAAAGCTAATATAAGGCAATATAATGTAACTTACCTATAACACTTTTCTGACATCGTTATCTTTTAAAATGGTTAAACATCCAAATTTAAGGGTTACTTATAATTTCAAACAGCTCTCTTGTCATTCATTAAGTAACTACATTAAAATAATCTCAGATAACTGGCTCTACGTTCAATCTTAAACATTTAACTAAATATTGATACGAACTCTACGAACCAAAGTACTCTACGACTCTGTCTGCTCTATTTACTGACGTACAGAATCGCAACATATATTGTGTAAAGACTTTAACAACTGAGACGTGCAAAGGTCCATTCCAATAAGACTTACCTACTTTTTTACTAGTCCATTATCTACTCAATAGGGAATAAACCATTTCCATTTTTTAAATAATGTAACAAGTGGGAAGCGTTTTTTAATAGTTCCTAGTAAAATACGTCCCACCAGTTTCATGATTTTACTTCTCAATATAACTAGTGGGAATGGACGATTGTTTCTATACGAACCCCTTCATCATCTGACTTATGCCCGTTTTCACCAACGTCACCTAAATCTAAGAGCCAATACGCACTGTCGACTTGTTGCCGGCGACTCAGTCTCTCGGCGACCGAAACGTAGGCCGCAACCGGCGACCGAGTGCGTAAACATTCATTAAATGAGTCTAAACTAAAGAAAGTCACAGTTCAGTCGCCGGCGACAAGTCGACAGTGCGTATTGGCCCTTAACACAATTTAAACAACACTTATGAATGTCACGAAATTGTCTCGGTATATATAAATATAAACTATCAACAAATTGTAGTAAGAAAATAATAAGAACATCCATAAACAGTTATCTTATAGACCTTTCAAATACTTTAAGCGTCCCTAAATTTTAGTCAACGTTGGTCAAAACGGCCATTGCCCTCCCAACCCACCCGCTGTCCTGCACCATGGCCGACCTCGTCGTCTTGTCGACCTGCGCGCGCGCCGGTCGCGCCGGCACCGGCAGCTGCATGGTGGCGTACAGCTCGTCGATCACGAAGTCCTTGGTGGTGGGGGGTTCTACACGCCAGCAGCTGGGGCTGGGGCGGCGGGGGTCGTCCAGAGATGTGGCCGAGTCCTGGTAGAAGATGGTAGGTGAAGGAAGGGAGTAAGAAGTTTTTGGAGGTCTATGTTGTTGATTTAGGGAAGAAGTGAGAAGTTTATGATGGTAATTGCCCTGAAGATGTGGTAGATGGTAGGTTGGGTTGATGATTTAGGGAGAAAATGAGAAGTCTAAGGAGCTCTGTGGTGATGATTGATGTCGCTGTGTAGGTAGGGATACAGTGAAAAGGAATAAGTTATTGATGTCGACCTGCGTATGATGTGATTATAAATTTATTATATTTCCTAAAAGTTTAATTTTGTTATTCTATTTATGTGTTGGTTACCACTTTAAGTGAATAGAATTTGTATAAATGATGATTATGATTATGAATAGATAACCAATTGCTTGTTTGTCATTCATTATAAGATAAAATTCTCTCGAGGCAACATAAGGGAATCATTTTTGTGAAGTTCACACCAATAACAATATAAAAAGTGGGCGAGGTCACAGAGCTTTTCAAATCCTTTTCTTGATACAATCACTCGTCAAACTACGAATATGATGTTTAATTATGGTAAGTATTTTTCAAGCAAACACTTTATAAGCTTAACCTGTTCATTGAGAAGACATTCCCCTTCCATTATGTCCCCATAGTAGTTCAAACTGTTCAGAGCATTCGACTGCACTTTCTGAAACGCAAAGACTTTTAATAGATTACCTAAAAGCAAAATTTTTCATAACTTAAAAATGACTGAAGTTCAATGAGAATGAAAATTCCAACTCAGATACAGTAATCCTATTTACATTTTTAACACGACTATTTACTACTACCTCGTTTTCCATTTTAACCCAATTGCAAAGGGGTTTCTTTGTTATGTGTCGTGTCTAGCTCATTTTGTTTGGTTTAGTGTTTTTCGTTACATTTCACTGATGATTTGGTGCAAACTTTTTATTTTGTTGGTTTTCTTGACAGCTTGCTGAATTTGTTGACAGATTAATAAAGACATATTTATGAAAGGCATGATTAGGTGATTTGTGTAAATTTAATAAATATTCCTCGTATTAAAAAAGCAACCATAGCGATAGACATTTAAAAAACTAGCATTCTAGTAAACTAGCAAAAGGATAATTTAATAATCTTGTACATTCAAATAATCTAAAATGATAAGCCAAGTTAGTATTTCTAATGCGATATAACATCGTATCGCATCATTAATCCCAACTTGACCCAGATATTTCCACTTGACTGAAACTCTAATTAAATTACTCAAAAAAGCATAATTAATTTGTAACTCGGTAGCCCGTATCAAAAACAGCAAAAGTTCCAAACTCACTTTTTTAAGGAATCGATTTCTATTCTATCAAAATGTCATTGTGGGATCAAACGAAAAAGGTTTTAACTGCAGGGTACTATTGTGTGAGGGCAATTTGAATTTCGTACAAGCCGACTACCCGCAGTTCTATTGTAAAAAGGTATCTATGTGAAAACCTTTTTTTAATCCAATTGAGTGACTTATTTCTATAAATCGAGCTTTTTATTGTGTTGTTTCCTGTGGGCACGGAAATAATCGGTTTGTTTCAAAAGATTACGCATGACGCTTCGAAATGTAACTGTTTTTATATTGCGACAAAGATTTTCGTTCCGTTATTTACAATAAAGTGTCCAAATGATCAGGTCATTTGGATGTTGCAAATTTCGCAGAAGGTGTTTATTGTCACACGTTAAAATAATAACTTAATCAGAACGAAATTGTGGGATTTGTAAAAAAGCATGAGTGAACTCAAATTGGATACCTGCTTGAAACTCTTTACTTTACAAACACACTATATGTTGGCAAGTTTATTTGCAAAATGCAAAATATTGACAAATTTTGAGACATAACAATAGAAAAAATTTGGCTCGGTTGAGCTAGACACAGATAAACTGTTATATTTTGATTTTTTCGGCATAGTATATATATTCATGCAACAAACTACAAAAAAACACGAGTTTACAAAATTCTCCAAAAATCAAAAACCAAATGCCTTTGTTTACCTGTCACATTCAACTTTCGAGTGGGCGTGCGAAATCGGAAATCCATCGAAAGCTCGTCGAGAGTGAAAACCGCCAATTTTTTGTCAATCATATCAATCAGTTTTTTCTTCGGACACCCCGCGGGATTGACACTGGCCACGCAGTAGGGCGTCGCTACCGTGGTGGAGCGTGATCGATTTCGCAATATTTGAAATCGGTTCGCATTTGATTTGATTTGGGTCAGGTCTGGCCAGTGATAAAAAAAAGTTTTTGGTTTAACTATTTACTCGTACGTTTAGCTTGTATAGGTCCAACTAAGGTCCAATTTAAGAAAGTTTTGATACAACACTTTTATCATAACAATTCAATTATATCATATTTAACATTTAACACATAAGAATTTTTCATAATGTTTCTTATGGGAACCTCTACCATTAAGCTGTTTGAAAATTACATACTTAGTGTTACAGGTACAAATGTCATTATTATATAAAAGGTTTATCATTTATGCAAACTGTTAAGAAAAAACTGGATCAAACAAGTAAATTAACCCACTAAATTGTTACATTAGGTAATGAATTCAAAACTCAAGCCCGTATTACCTACTTATCTTTAACAACCAAAAAAAAACTTCAAACAGAGCCGCCAACTTTATAATTCGAAAATCAAACTTTTTGTCGTGAAATCGTTTACTTAAATAAACAGTTTTGATATTTTATCCAAACAAAATCCGTGTCCATCTGTTAGCTTCATAAATATTAGATTCAACCCTTTATTTACCGTATTTGGACCGTTTATACCCCCATTATGAGAGTTAATGCTAAATCAACATGAGATTTCGCCGCCAAATGACTTCATTGGTCAATCTTAATGATGATCACTTCAACCCTTTTGGGGTTGAGTCATTAAAGTTGAAAGTTTATGTGCAATCAGGATATGGGTTAATGAATTCAAATAAAAATCCGATTCAGAAATATAGTCTTGATGAAGTTTTAAAGAACTTAATATTAGGTTCAAAACAAATGCCAAAAACTCACTCTATTATAAGAGGAAGGTTTAGATATTGGGAAAAGGGTTTTATTCCGAATTTAACGCGTAAAAAGCCACGGGCAAAATCTAGTATAGAATATATGCCTCAAAATGCTGAAGATATTTAGTCTATCTTTACGATGACTTTACAACAACTTTGCCATCGTTACCACTTCTACTACACCTTCTTTAATAATAAGTTACAAAATTTGTTAGCATTATCTCTGTATAATAAAATCACTGAAAACAACAATTTACTAAAGGGTTTATTTAAGTTGTTAAGGTAAATGTAGGTTTGATATAATCCCTTTATGTTAATTTGAGTGTTTATAAAAAAACACTTATAACTTCAAAATTATGACATGACTATTAGATATAATTAAGGTTGTAGATACTTTATAATAACGTACATTGTCTATAAAGTGAGAAATGCACCACTATTTGTATTTTTAAGACTAATTTTCTATATAAAATATGGTAATAACATATCTATAGAAACAAAATATTGAGTTATGGAGTTTGGCATTTGTTTAATAAGTAAAAATCAGGAAACAAGGGTAAATTAAGTATTTTATACAATTTGTATTACTACGTATAGTAAGCATACTAGTCTACTATATCCTAATTGGTTACGAGCTTAATAACTTTTTAATTTATCAGAAAAAATATGCTTTTACGCCAAAATTATCAAAAAAATATTTCATTGACAAATTCTTCTATAATACCAAACTAATGGTCATTGAAACTTAAAGGGCCCTTTTAAAATAGGCTTCAATGATCTTCACGGGCAAGTGCCCTTCAAGTATTAATGATGGGCCAGAAATTATTGGAAACTGTCACAAGACGTCATCGCTTCCGTCCTATAACAAATAGATGTAACAGAGGGTAGAAACGAATTGAAGCAATTTCCAAAACCTCAAACACCATGTGTCATGGCATACGCCATACGAGGCCAACTGCTACTCTCCCTTTCTCTTTCTTACATTAGAGATAATCCTAACACAGAGCAGGTAAGATATACATTTCATTGTTCATTTGAATGTTGGCAAAAAGGCATGCGTGTAAGACACGTGCGCGGCTCAGGAAGTAGGGTAGGTTTTGGCGCGAATTCGAGCATAATTCGAAATTTGAATTCGACAGGATATTGAAACAATAATCGGCGGTTTTTTTAGATTTTCCAGGAAAGAACAGATGGATAATGTGAAGCGGTTACGAAATAAAACGAATGAATAGCTAGGTTTATTGATTATCATGTTATGTGAATACAAAGGGAAGCAATAAAGTATTTATGTAGAGAAGATTATTTTGAGACATTCAATCTTATTTCCTGATTTAGATCTTCAATTAATAATTATTAAAAGACGTTAAAAAATAGTTTTTTTCATTGCTGGTTAAAATATGACACACAATGTAAGTTTTAATAGTACGAATTTTGTTTTATAGAGTCAGTACACCGAAAAAAAGCCGATCGAAAGGATGGTTAAATAATTTCCATGTTGTTCGAGAGGTTCCAATCTTAAAATAGTAAAAAAAATACTGCTAAGACCTTAATATATTTATTACGCTTATCAAGTACAAAATATCTGTTGTTCTAACACCTATTGAAGTAAATTCAAAACCTACTATAAAACAAAAACATCGTCAACTTTCACTACCCCTCCCGGGGGCAGGGGGTGCGGGGTAGCACGACATATGGCCAACTCGTGCGCATCACTTTGTGCCACCTGAGGGTAGTTTTTTATTTGCCCCTGTTGTTAAATTAGAGTATATTAGGCTTCATAGAAAAACAAGGTAAAATATTACGAGAACTTATCGTAGAGGTAGAAAATCATAAATGGTTTAGGGACAATTATAAATTTAAATACCTACTTAGGTGATGAGAAATAAGCTTAAAAACTTATTTATTAAATATTGCAATTTTATATAACTAACGCTAAAAAAAACATATTTTTATGATGTCCAGCTATAAATAAAGTTTTGCGTAAAACAGCCAAGGTAATAAGTTTCAGCCTACCTACCTACTAATATTATAAACCTAAAAGTTTGTAAGTATGGTTGTATGGATATGTATGTATGTTTGTTACTCTTTCACGTAAAAACTACGGGACGGATTGAGATGAAACATTGCAGTTATATAGGTTTTACATCAGAATAACACATAGGGTACTTTTTACCGCGGGAAAACTACTCATTCCCACGGGAAACCGACTTCCACGCGAACAGAGTCTCGGGCGGCCACTAGTTTTTAGTATAAATTCAATTTAAAGTACATACTAACCCAGGCTCTGCGTTGATGTCTAATCCTCGAGCTTTCTTCGTAATTATTAATGTCCTTGCTTCAACTTAGCAAAAGACATCAACGATTTTCTACTTATTTTTACAAGTAGCAACAATGAGTGATAAATAACTTTATAGATTAATATTTATCTGTTTTCAATTGTCTTTCCCATATGTTTGCCTTTTTAAATTAGCTAACTGTGGAGTAGGCTGCATACCTACGCATTCACCATAAATTATTTACCATAATAACAAAATAGAAAAAAAAGTAAAATGACAACTCCAATAATTAAGGAAGTTTAAATGATATTCAAACCAGTAATTCTTAACGATCTTGGTTTGGGCAAGTCCACTTTAAAGTAGGAATATAGGTATATAAAAGTAGTTTTCAGAGCAAAAACTTAATTGTTCAATCGAAAGTCTACAATTCTCTCTTACTCCCCAAACTCACAATCACTCATTTTTCCACAAAAAATATTTGCAATGATTACCTCGGTATATCACAAAGGGGGCGCCACTGTATGCCGCCCCTGCCCCGACCCGCCCCCGCCCATCGCAGGATGTTTTATAACTTTACTTGTGTGGCCGCAAACTCAAGGAGGCTTTTTAATTATCATTTGTAGACTGAAATATGATTTCAACTGGATAATTTGCGTTTTGTTAAGCGGATTTTTGATTTTTCTCTTTTACTTTAGGTACTTAGTTACCTGAAAACCAAACCTATTAATAATTATTATTTATTATATTTATGTTATAAGTCAATGGGATAGCAGACAAGTAAGCAGAGTTCAAATTCATTGAGTTTAAAAGAAAAGCCTTTAAATTTTTGCTACTTTTTAATTGTTTTAGTGACAAAAACCTTAACTGCAACATTATCTCATCGCGTCATCACACTTCACTATTTAACTACTTTAGATACAGAGATAGTCACTAATTTTATTGTTTAGGAAACTAATAAATTTCTCCGTTTTTTAACCTTGAAACGGCGACTTTAATTTGTTTTAATTACCCATAAAAATTTGGCAAAAAACGCGGATTTAGTTCCGCTTCTACTGACATGTCGCTTCGGGTTACGAAATTTAGAGCCTAAGGGGATCATTTTAACTTAAATGATAAAAAAAGGAATCGTTTAAGGTAATAGTAGCGTGGAATTGATTAGGAATACCTACTGTTTTATTTGTAAACAGCTTGGCTAAGGCATGATATAAGCAAAATATTTTTGCACTAGTGGCCGCCCGCGACTCCGTTCGCGTGGAGGTCGGTTTCCCGTGGGAATGAGAAATTTTCCCGCGGTAAATAGTACCCTATGTGTTATTCTGATGTATATCCTATATTACTGCAAAGTTTCATCCAAATCCATCCAGTAGTTTTTACGTGAAAGAGTAACAAACATCCATCCATCCATCCATCCATCCATCCATCCATCCATACATCCTCACAAACTTTCACATTTATAATATTAGTAGGATTTAAATGATTTTACTTGTCTTGTATTTGATTTTAGCAAAAGGTTGTATGCCTACAGTTTTATTTAAATTTTGTCAAAAAACAATATTAGTTTATTTCATTCCTGTTGGCAAATATTATAAGATTTCTTGATTTATTCATAAATATCTGACTAATCGTTAGGAGATTTGTATTCTATATACTTCACTTCATACAGCGTGCGATAGAGACCTTTAGGTTTAATAAATAAATAATTATAAACAAAAATAAGGTTTACTTTTTTAGTTTCTTTACTTTGTCGATTTTTCCTATTGTATTCATATTTCAAACACCGAGTAAACTTATCTTCGTCTATAAATGAGCAAGTCTATTAATGATATTAAAACTGCCTAAGTTTCACTTTCCTAGAACAGCGGCAATACAAAGCAAAACTGAAATGTCCAAACAAACGCAATAACTTACACTTAACACCTAACGTGTTAATTTCTTTTTGATAATCACTCTCTCAAAACCTTAACGACTTAAGTCACAAACTTCTACATTCTAATATAAACTCTATTAAATACGAACAAGTCTTAAAATCGAATATCATTATCTTTTCAAAGCTCACCAACTGTCTCTCAGCCCAAATTCAACTTTATTTTCAAAGCTTTAGAGTCTATTTTAACATGAACTATCTTTGGTCAATTGTCACACAAAATTGTGCCGCGTGTCCATTATGTAAGCGTTTATCGACTCGTGCGCATATAAATCCAATTTTATGGGTTACCAGTACAACAAAAAAACAGTAGTCAATAGTAGTTAAAAAGGATAAAACTCTTTTAGTAATCGATATGGTCAGACGGTTTGAATAGGCTATAACTTTGAGGGGCACTTCTTATCTTGTTTTTTATAAGTTGGAAGTGAAATGTTTAAGAGATATATTGCTATTGATATAGGCACACGAATGTATAGGTACCTAATACAAAATATGCTTCTTATATTTCGAAATTGGGATTAATATTTGAAGAATGAATTTGCACACATAAGCAAATATTTCTAGTTATTACTATGTAGAAAACAAACGAACTAAAGCTCATTAGATTTGCAGGTTTTGCATAAGTACTTGTTTTATTAATTAAAAATTACTTATTATTCATATTGTTCATATTTCGATTCTCATTAGTAACACCTACAAAACAGTACAATTTGGAACAAAATGTGTTTCGAAGAGAAACTTAAAAAACGAACACACTTCGCTATTAACAAAATGAAAAATTTTACCTACGTTGCAAAAACTTATCAATTTCTCATAGCAACCACAGAATTACACAATAGACACAAAGTCATCGATTAACCTTTCTTATGACGCCGCAGCCAATAATTTATTTATAATTACAGGGGTAAATAGTACCCTGCTATTAAGTGGGTGCAAAACATCAAAATATTCGACTTCTACGGGTAGGAACTCCCACAAGACGTTATGGATTTATTTCAATTTTAAATTCAATCTTAAACGATGCGATTTAGTTTTAATTACATATTGTAAATCTTGGATAATTAAGTTGCAGCTATTTTTCGTGTTTTTTCGTCAAAGATAGCTTATGCTTCACACGCCTGGAAACGTTCTAATACTGTTCCATATTTCAGAATTCTTATTTATTGTATATTTCATAACACAATATTTAACCAATTAAGATTAAGTCAGCAAATTATCAGTACAAAAGTAAATAGTTATACCAAAACTACAGCTTGAACCGTGCGTGCATTCCAACTTTAATAGATTTCGCTGAAAATCTATAAGAAAGCCTTTTATTTTTACTAGGAATCTCTTAGCTAAAGCATCTACAATGACATTTAGGTTTATATTATATAAAAGTTATTTTCATCTTTTCCATGAGCAGATTTAAGTTTTTAATGTTTGCCTACAGTGGCATCTACGGCACTAATTTGTGTAAAAACCATCTCAAATTCTCGTGACCAACTTTGTAACCTACTTGTAAAATTTAGTCATAAATCGATCCAGCCCCGCCTGAAGCTCCAATATGATATAGTGGGGTCTTTTTTGCCACCTCGGCCCACTACGGGTTAAATTTATGATTTTATTTGGAAACGCGCGTGTGGCAAAAACTTAATCGGTCCGGTCAAGTAGACCCTTTGTGCCATACTAAGGGTTGACCGAGAGGCTTTTTTTGGAAAAGAATTCATAAGTGACCGATTTTGATTAAAGATGTTCACGGTTGTAAAAATTAAAATATGTTGAACATTTCGGTAGGTGCCTAATTGGGTGTGAAAGAGTTCCTTACCTAAGTACTGTAAAAGCTGGTTGCTAATTAAATGTTTTAATAGTACCTCACCTTTGTTGCGTTTATTATATTTATGTTTGTTGTCATTATAAGGACAAGGTTTGTGAAAAATATGTATTTTTCAGGTTACATCATGCCTCTAGGGTCGGGCAGTGGTAGAGAATATGGCTAGAAAATGACACTTAAGAAATAAAAACCCTTGAACTTCGTAACAGCAAAAAAAAACTGACAAAGTAAAATGTATTGGTAACAAGATAGACTACCTCTAACCATCCTTGTTAAAACTCTCTTATAAAGCAGGAAGTTCTAATGAGTAGGCCACATTTCCAAAATCAGTGATAATCAGTAATAATTGTATACAATTTTATTCTATTAGTCGGTTTTTGGCGCAAAAACGGCGAATCTTGTCATCAAATCGCGATCAATGACATTAGAACAAGGGGGTCTATTCTGGAGAACTCTATAAGTTATCGAGTTAGTAGTTATCTTCGTGTCGTCTGAATAATAAATGGTTCCAAATATAAAGTTATCTTGGACTTTTAATTACTACCCTGCTTATTGAAATTAGTATGATTAACAAAATCAAAGTTTTAGACAGATAAGAAAGTTAAAAAATTGTGTACTTGTAAAATTCTAATGCTATTATTTGAAAATTAATATCTCACCGATCGATACATACCACCTACTACATAATCCACCCCTACTTAGTAAGGCAACCTAATTGAATTAGAGATTCGCAACATAAGAACTTCGCCGCAAATTTGAAAATTACAGTCTACCCTCGGATAACTAATACGACCTGTCACTAATTTGGTCAAAGAAAAAAACTTATAAGTCGCTGCGGCCTTTATACGCCGAATTAGATGCAATTTTAGTAATGGGCCGAAAGGCGACATTAGATGATCGGTTATATTTATAAGTAGAAATATAAGATTGAATTTTGCGTGCTATAATCTTAGTAATTTACTTGAGACATATTTAATGAGGTAGGTATTACTTTCCAATGAAAGTTGTGTTGAGTTTGAATGAAAGATGCAAAAACTACTGAATGGTTTTGGATGAAACTTGGTATATAGATAAAAATAACCTGGAATAACGCATGGGTTACTTTTTATCAAGAGATTAGAGAAAGGCCAGCCAGGGCAGAGAGCATAACCTTATTTTAAATGTGTAACTTAACAATAAAGAATTGGCACATAAAACTCTTGGACTTTAAACATTAGAATCACATTAAATTAGTATTGCACCGTTAACTTTAAAAGGTTCTTCAAATTAGGATACCGTATAATATTTACAACTCCATCAGATTAAAATGCCTCAGGATAGAAACGCCATTAAATAGCTCGAATTCGCTTTAACTTTGCTGTAAAAAAGACATAGTTAATCAACGATTTTTTCTTTGACACTACAAATTTAACATCATATTTTTTACGCAATATAATTACAGTCGAAATTTTTCGGGTTCAGTCTTATTCGTCAAGTCAGTTTTTGCCATGACATTTTCGATTTCACATGAGGACAGAATCCTCCTTTGCAAAATATAATGACAGTAGAGTTACTGAAGTGTGCAGAATTACGTTAGCTAACGTCCGGCGCACTGTGGATGTCCGGGACGAGATGACTTTGACAGTGACGTGTGCATAGTCTTGATACTTTAGCAATGAACAACACTACAAGGAGAAGTATAGATCTCTTAAAATAACTTCTCTTTTCTTTTCGCATCGGTCAGGATTCGGTATAATCGAGTAAACTCTAGTTAAATCAACTTAATTTTGTGTTTCTGCATTTTTTTTATTTTTTTTTGAAATATAAATATGTGGACGAGCATACTCTTTTACACAAAACACTGTTTTTTTCCTACTTTAATAAATTTTAAAGTTAACTTCATCATTGGTCATATTTCGTTTGCTATAATTTCTTTCCATAATGCCTATGCCACTGTTCATTTCATTCAAGCGAGCAAAGTATCAAACCCACTTGAGCTTCACAAATATTTTGACAATGTTATCGGGCCCCGGAAGCGCGATATCTTACAAATTCTGCAACTTCCGCCGTGAAACCTTGCCAGGAATTATCGGAAGTTCCAATTTGATACGCCGATACCTTAATGAAACATAAACACTGTTTATATTTTTAACCCTCTAATTATGAGTCAGGAAACTCGATAGAAATACGGCGTACAAGCTTGTAGGCAATTCAAGGTTATTCAGTGTGTGTTTGTATGACCGAAAACTATAATATGACTCCGTCTATTCCGACTACGAACTCACGGTTACAACTTAAATTGTATAAGGTGTAAAGTTAAATTTCATTATTTTTCGCAAAAATATGTTCATAAAACTTCTTCTTTTTTCACTATTACAATTAGAATCAATTCTACTTACCGTTGTTGGACCATATTTAGTTTGAGTCGAAGTACATTCAAGAATGCAGCAGTATTTTATTACAGTAGTAATATTTACATTCCAATTTATTTCTGTTTTATTGTCGATTTCCCATTCGCAATTGCAATATGTTGTTTAGTCTCGCATTTATTTTATTATGTTTGGCAAAAAATGGCGAAAATCGGCGAATGGTTGGAGGCAGGAGTGATGGTGCGGGCCTTTACAAATTCGTGGTGCGAATTGGACACCGGGAGCTACATAAAGCAGTTCAGTCTAGGAGATCTGATAACTTATGTAACGAGACATTAAATTTGATTACCAAAGACTGCATCATGTTCCGAACAGAAGACTTGGACGACCACGAGTGGATGATTACCAGAACATGCTCAGGATCAGTTTTGAGCCCTAAATGGACTCTCACCGCCGGGCACTGTCTACCAACTACGCTGAATGACAAAACTGGTGCCATTGTACAGTACGCTGACTTCGGAGACTTCGATATGAGTAGATCAGTAGTTGTAGTCAAACATGCCGTCTACCATCCAAACACGAAGATAATTGACTTCAACGACTTTCTTCAATTGTTTAACGACATCGGGCTATTGCAGCATGAGCCTGTCAAGTTGAAAACCTTCGGGAAGATCAGTGCAGTGCTAACCAGTTCAGTGTTTGGCCAGAAGGCAGTTCTAGCGGGGTTGGGGAATATGCCAAATGGTCAGGAAACCAAAGAGCTACTACTCCTGGATGTGTTGTCGAAGAAGTGTGATGACGAGAAATTGAATATCCGTGTGGTGCCTTCTATTTGTGTTGCGAGACTTTGTGGTACGGAAAGTGGGATTTGTGAAGGGGATTCGGGAGGTCCTCTCATTCATGCTTCAGGAATCATTGGAGTGAGCTCGCTAGGCCTCGTTAATTGTGAGTTGAAGAAGTCCGGCTATTCTGGAACTACTACAGCTGTAGCGCCGTTCTTGAAGTGGATGCGTGATGTGATGAAAGACGTTAAGGTTCCACTTCCTACCACCGAGGTTTCAGCTGATAAACCTGAATGAAGTGACAGCGATAAACTGCCAGTGTATTAATTGTTGGTTAATTTTATGAATGAAATGATAAATAGCTAAATGAAAACATTAAGTTTAAATGTGATGTCGCTAGCGCTATAAGCTTCTGCTTCTAAGGGGAAAGTAAAAAAATTACGAAAAATGTTGTTTTGTGAAGAGTTTTTGAATGTTGAATAAGTAGATAATTATGTTGTTTGTTTATAATTAAGTATATTCTATCTTTAGATTTATTTTTGTAAGTCTTAGATAAAGTAAATATATAAGTTTTGGTTCCAAGAAAATAAAATGCTTTTTTTACAAACTCCATGCCTACTTTTCTTATTCTCAAAAAAGAGATAATTTTGGTTTTGGCACCCCGTGGGTATCGTCAGCTATTTGGAAAATAATATTGAACTAGTTACCCGCCCACGGTGTGTGGTGTAATTTTGACCGTCTTGTTCATGAAACATAGAGTTTGGGATAACTTAAAAAAACTTTTTTTGAATGTTCTTTATTTATAAATTTAAATAAAAAAAATACCTAAAGGATGGCAAAGCCCTCATTTAAATCTGTTACGTGGTTTAGGAGAAGTCAGCGGACAAACATACAAGCCGAAGTGCTAAGCTGCCACTTGGCAGTCCACCTGTTGGCGCATGCGTGAAGACGACCACTTCAGAAGCCACACAACTCCCGCGCACCTTTAATTTGACAGCTGTCAGACTGACAGAACAGCACTACCTCGTAGTCGCTACGCAGATGTGTCAATTTTTTACGTCAAAATCTCAGTTAGTCGGTTAATGAGGCAATGAATTGTTCAATAACTCGCGTAATTGCGTTATGTTAGGTCATTTGAGTCGAGAGTGTTGGGATCGTGTGAAATTATGGCAGATGTAGGTCAGGTTAGGTCCAGTTATGTAGATTCTAGCATGTTAGTAAAAGAGATGCAAAAAAAGTTTGGAAGCATTTTCACTGAAGAAAAAAAATGGGTTGTAAATTTGTTTGATTGATTCTATTGTTTTTTATGCACGGGAGGCGAGGAAAGAATTTTTCATTGAATTACCAACCCAATGGTTGATAATTACTTCGAATATTGATTATTGCGTTATCATAAAAACCCAAAAAAAATCACATTCCTTTATGTTATGCTTCTGAAATTAAAACATTCTATCTTACCTAATAAGTTCTAGTAAAACAATAATGTCAATGCTACATCTCTTACCACTCTATAATAAATCACAGTACTTAACCTCAAAACCTGTAATACACCAGCAACTAATGACGCGTATGATTGTCGACGCCTGCGCCCACAGTGGCGGGAAACCGTACAACCGTCACCCACTGCCCTACTGTCACACGGGTGTAAAAACTGACCACACGTTGTAAATCCGTGGTGATTTCGTTTTGTCTTAATTATTATTTTATTAGAATAACTAAACGAATGTGTTAAGCTTAATCTTTAGGGGCAATAGTTTTTGTTTGGTAAATAAACAGAACGATAAAAATATGCTGAGGTATTTGGTTAAGTCATATTTCTATAAAATCTTAACTTTACTTACTTACCAAAATAATTGTATAAAAAAGTAAATATTCATTACACAAGTCAGCTTTCTCAATATTATTTGGCACTACCCAATTTTTCCAATAATTTTTTCCAGGAATTTCTTAAAATTGCACATAACCTTGTACGTCGTTACTTATCTATCAATAATATCCTACAACCTCGTAATTCGTATCACGATCGTCTCCCACGGGTCGCTCACGGTGGCTGTGGGAACTTTTTTTTTGTTTTTTTTTCACCGCGGTCAGGACCACTTGTAATAATTACCATATTAAAAGGCAAAGGAAGAGTTCCGTGCAGCATCCGGTATGGGAGATTCGGATACATAGAGAAAGTTTTTTTTTAAGTTTTTACGACAGTGTGTAGATTGATGGTAGATTTACTTTGATGGTTGTTGTCCTCAATAAATTAAAGTTAAAAAAGAAGGTATTAAGTAGATGCTTATTTTTTTAAAGTTATGCTAGTTCTATTCTTCTATTTAAAATAGAAAAAATAAAAATCTACAGATCCTATACAAATCGCAGTCAAACTTTTAATGAAAAAACTGATTTTACTTAAAGGATATCATCGATAATTACATCTGGAATATATAATAAAAATATTAAAAAAACAGTTGAAAGCGTAAAAAAATGAAATAAAAATTTATGAGTATAAAATTATGATTTCCGGATTGAAGAGCTTACTTCATACCTACACCTATAGGATGATCAATCTGTACTTTATTTTACATTCACAATAAAATATATTATTTATTTTCTTTACCGCTTTTTTGTATAGTACCCACTTACGAGTACCGTTTTCATAATTGGCTTTCCTCTGCTTTCTCCTTCTATCTAGACACAACGAATCCTTATACATATATCCCTAGGACTATATCTTGCAGTAAATCCACTATGCCACGTTCATGAGGACAGCTTTTTATTAGATTTATAGATCAAAAAATGCAAAAACTTTTATATTAAGGCGATGTCATAAACACCATAAAAGATAATTAGATCTAGGGTGACGAATCCAAGGCGCCAAAATTCGCCCCGAACCACCACCACCCTTTCGACATGGCCATTAAAAAACCCTTAAAGTGTTAAAAAATATAATTTAAAAATTAAGTTATGATCTCGAATTTTTATTTTCTTTTAGAAAAAAGTGGTCGTAAGTTTAAAAAATGGCGTTGATTTTTGCGTCAAATTTTAGACGCGGCCACCCAAATGTGTAAGAGTCAGCGAATACATCAAGTTAAGGGTAGTTTGATATATTTAAAGAGGTTCTGCATAAGAATGAAGCATTGGAATATATCGTGACAATAATATCTAACGATGATTTATTAGAACTGATGGTCATGCAAGCGATCAATACCTATCTGTAAATTGTACAATATTCTTTAACGTCTTCGATGTCTTCCTAAAAGTGTGGAGCAGAATCACCTTCTACGTATTTTTGTACGTATATTCGCTTACTTCTCTTGAACCACGCAACTGTTTTAAATCAAGTTTTATCTGCCACTCAGATAATTAATACAAGAAGGTTTATACTGTAAGCTTTATATTAAAAGTCTACGTTAAATGATTCCTAGACCAGTTATCAAGAATCTCACCAATAAAAATGGACGCGGCAACCTACCAGCTAGTTTATATCATACACATCCCTTTTGCTTTTCTCCTCTATCACGGATCTCTAATAAAACACCAAGAAGTCCTTTACTCTCGCCGCCAATGACTTGCATTAGTCCTCAGGTTCGTATAAAAGTCACTAAAAAGTTCGTAATAGTATAAAAAAGTTAGTTTTAGTATAAAAAAGTGCTTGTAATCATGACTGGTGAGATTTTCTGCTAAAAAGCGACTTTCTGCGAGGGTGGCTAACAAGAAGTTGATGAGTTCATTTAAAGTGACACTACCGTAGTAGAAAAAGGAGTTTTTTATTTACTTGGGTAGGTATATTACTATATATGTTTCTTTAGTTACCGTGCGTATTTTTATTGTATTTATTTTATTTTTATTGATAACATAAAAGTATACATAAAGTTTACCCCATGTACCTATATGTTTGTACTTGATTTTTTTGAGCTTGGTAAGTTTTCAATAATAGTAGATATGTACATTAAATTTGTCTTTATTAATTATAAAATTGTTACAATTTCTCGTATTTTGATTAAACTAATTACCACACAAAGTTCCTTCCTAAGACATCTTCTACAAATATATTACAAAAAAATGTGTGGTAAACCCCAAAATCAGTAGCAAAAATCAATACTCTAAACCTCCTGATATGACGTCAAGATGAGTGTTTAGTTTAAACAGAATTTAGGCTGAAGTGCCTGACAGTTTTTTTATAACTACTTAACTTTCAAAGCCAAGCCGATATTTTGTTAGGCAACGTATGGCTTTTAGCTGAGAAAAAGGTGTTAAAATAACCCCATGTGAAGCTGATGACGTTTTGCAATCAAAAAGTTTTTATTCTTTATTCAAAATCTCTAAAAACGACAATGGCCTTAATTTGCCCGATTTTATAAAAGAAAAGTATTCGGTCACACAATCAAATCGTTGAAAAACTATATCAATTCGATTATCAAACGTTTGGATTCATAATCGCTGCACAAAGGCGAAATTTTCACGGTTTTTGATAGAGCCCTTTTACGGAATCGTTTGAATAGATTATTTGCTATCTTAAATAGATCGCTTTTTATGCAAAAAGTCGAAAGATTTAACACCACGCTGGGATGAATCCTTTTCTTTATTTAAAACTTTGTATTGTTTTTTTATTACGTTTTTAATTATTTTAATAAAAGACATACTTATTTAGACGATTTGGCTGCAAAGTTTTATTTGGTAAATAATCAGCAATCCTTTGACATACAAATTTAAATATTCACTACATGAAATAAAACTACTGCGACACCTGTTTATAAGAAATACTTGCATATAATTTATTTTCCCAAAATTTAAAAACAATACTCAAAAATTAGTTTATAAACATTTAACTCTTAAAACGCCGCTGCATAAAAAACAATATTAATTATAATACTCTATAAACTAGATGCGTTCCGCATCCCGCTGCTTTTTGACATTACGACTGTATTATTTGGCACCGAGCCGACGAAACACAACAATAAATACACCCGTTTGCATAAATCCACTTTTTCATTAAGTTATAGCCATGGGAAACTCACTGTGCGGTCTAGTTTTTATAGAATTATGTTTTATGATTTGGTGTCTTAATTTTTTTATATTAGATTGTGAGTAGGTACCCATAAAAAATATTACCTGCAATGCAATTATTTTAAGAAAAGTTTAACTATTAAAAGATTTGATTGACAAACACACAAGAAAATAATCCTTTTAGGTTTCCTTTTTTATTTCGTAGATGTACGCACACTAGGTAAAAAAACTCAGATATTTTAACAATACAAAACCTTTAAATAAAAATTACCCAGCCCCGCCTCACCATATCATGAGATTAAAACAACATTAAACTCAACGAGACAACATAAATTTAAGAATCTTTTGCCGGAAACCCCAAACAGGAAACACGAGAAGAAGGTTATCAAAATAAAGTCGAAATTAAACCGAACCTCCTTCGACAATAGGAGTTAATCAAACGTTACACATGTTTACAACCAAAGGGTTAACAATAACATAAATTAATACATCCTTTATATGGTTAACTAGCTGTGTGGCCGCGGTTTTGTTTGTGTCTTGATTGTAATAGTTAATCAATGAAATGTTATTGATTATGAAAGCTAAAATGGTCGATAGGCTAGGTTTTTTATTAAGATAATAGGTAATATGTTTTACTTATTTTTAATTTTTAAACTATTCATATTTGAAGATAAATAGATTTAAATTGGTTACTTAACTAATTGCTCAACTATTGCTCAATATTTTACTTTGCTTACATAAATTATCAGCTTAAGCTTATCACGCTTTTCAACTAACAAAATCTACAACACTATTCCCGATTATTAGACTTTTTTTCACATAGAAGAACTTTTTGTCCGAAGGATCACTTCCCGCCATCATTTACTTGTTCCCGCCATATGACGCCATTTTTCCAACATGGCGTCCATCTGTCAGGTTAGCACGTGTTACAAAATAATAATCGTATTTAATGCGGTTGCAAGTTCGAGGTGAAATATCCATTATTAGTGAGTAAATACCTAAAGACTGCGGTATTGAATAAACACGGCATACCTACTGTCGGTTCGTATGTTTAAGTGTAAGGTATATAGGTAAGTTCCTTCTTTATAGGAACATACTTAGGTAGGTATATATTTTATTTAAAAATATCTCCATACCGGTAAAACTGATTTATTTTGATGACATCTGACAGGAAACGTATGTAAAAGTATGTGTTTGAATTGATTTGGCAGGACCATAGTTGGTTCTATAGACTATATGTATATTTTCTTAATTTGGTTGATATTTTTTAATAATGTCATACACCTTTTAAAATAAGCACGATTGTGAGCTCTTAATAGAGGTAAAGAAAGGAAAAGAAACAATCCCATTTAAAATTCGCTTTTGTATAATATAATGTTAATCTTTCATCTAATTTACACATGCGTACTCATTTCCCTCTCTTGTCTCTTGTCTGAGTTCTAAGAACCAATAACCTGGAAATGACGTAATTTCTGTTTGGAAAGTGCTCAAGTTGTTAATGTTTTTACCCTCTCGAGAGGGTGACTGTTACTTTTAAAACTACAAGGTCAACTGTTTTTTTTTCTTCAAATCAACGGTAAACTCAGCGTTCTTCAGTGAAAATGTAACGCTTGGTCCGTTATGTGATTTAAAATAATAGCCAATATCATATGAAATAGATGGTTCAGTCTAAGGAAAAATTATATTGACAAATTTCTAATAAAGTTTTTCAAATCTTCACTTAGCCTGTACCAAAAATAATTGAGCCGTAATTTGAGTGTATAAATTCTTGTCTCACTCGCTAACCGCATTCCTACAGGTGTCAAAAACGTCATTTTAGTTAGTTAAATGTCGTTTTAGGCATAAAGTTTTGTCAAAATTACCGTGTTCACCGTGTCTTTAACTGCTAGCTTCAGGGGTTCGTGTGTCGACAGGATTACCTATTGTTTTTGGGCAGTTTCCATTTAGATACTTTTGTGTCACATAATGACAATACTTTACATATACGATTGTTAAAATGATTGCAGTATTTGCAATTTTGTATTTCAAGTTTCGTTTGAAGCTCTGGAAACGCCGAAAGCAAGAGTGGACATAATTAAGAACCCTGATTTTTGTATTTCTAATACTGATATTTTAACTAATAACTTTATTATGTATTTGCTAGAGACGCGCTCTTTTTGCGTATTTTTTTCGAACTTTCTGTTATAAGTAATATCAGAAAGGCGATAAAATTCCTTTTTAAAGATTATGATCTTGACCATGAAATTAAAAATACATATTAAACATAGGCTCTACAAACTCCAAATTACTATAACATAAGCTCGGTAATAATATTCAATAACTAGCTTCTGCCCTACGATTTAAAGATATCCCATAAAACGTGTAAATTCCTACCAAATGTCATCAAATCAAATCAAATCACATCAAAATTCTTTTATTAATCATAGATATGTAACATATATTTCGACTTTACCTAACCGTAGACCGAGAGAAAAAAGCCGGCGGAAAAAAATTCCCAGCACTGTTTTCGAAAATTATACAATCACAACGTGTACATTCAGTGAACACATTATTTATTTTCTCGTACCTGCCCGCTCAACACTATAAAAGTTAAAAAAATATTAAAGTGCTACTAAAGTGCTACTAAAAATATTAAAATCTACATCAGTTAAGTCGTTTTCGGCACTGCATGTATATGACTAACACACTAACACTTACTTTTACATCTATAATTCTTAAGATTTTCAATTGCATAGACCGTCACCAAAGCCCCCTTAACCCTGTAGAAGCCACTTCTCCAGTAAACTCCGTCATTCCGCGTAATTCCCCCACTCTCCTGTAGGTACTCGCAAATGGCGGCACGGTACTTGATCAGCGCACGCGTCTGCCACACTTTTGACAATTATTCACTTACTAACACGTGGCTTCTGAAAACTGTGTACCAGATTATGAGTTCTTAGTATAAGGAGTGAAGTAAAGGGTGTTCTTTTTTCTTTAATAGGTTAAAACTGGTATTTATTAAAATGAAACTTGAATCAATGTAAAGCTAGAATAAACACGGCATCGCGAAATATAGTTAAATGTGAACAGAAGGCAAGATAGTTTCTAACTTCTTTGCACCGAAGTATTTGCTGCAGAAGTTCCAGTTGTAGGATTTTTCAATTTATTGCAGTTTATTTCATGGTAAGAATTTTGACAGTGGCTATACCTATCTATCTTCTACTTCAGTGAACCATGGTACAAAATTAAGTTTTATCAAATTGGTTTTGTAAGCCACTTTTAATAAAGTTACAGGGAAATTACCTTAAGACATGCTGTATTAAATCATTGTAATTTTTTAATAAAGTGTCATAATAACTGTTGGCAAAAAACGACAGTTTTAACTTGAGACTGGTTTTTCATGGCATTTAACTAAATTTTTAACACTTTACTTAAATTATAATGCAAGAAATAAGCCCGTTAAAAAAACTTAGTATGTATACCTACCTACTGGTAAAATTTTAAGTTCCGTTAAAATTGGTTGTTCAACTAGCTTTTAACCAAGATAATACACGCCTAAACGAAGTATACCATTACGTTGTTTGTAAGTGAAATTAAATACATTTTAACGGATTTACTTATATTAAGTTAATTTTTCGATTTTTCACATTTTTTTCCGATATTGTGGTCAAGTGGTAGACTGAAATGTTTAACGTCTACATAGAGTATAGTTTTAAGAGTTTTTTTGTCGATTTGATAGCCATTGGCTTCTTTGTTTTTTCATAGAGTTTAATTTCAAGTAACAAATTTAATTTCAAAATTTGTGAGTGTTCATTACCAATTTGATACACATATAACTGCGTAAAGAGGCCTTTATAATACAGTATAATATAACCTTAGACTATGGAAGATAGGAGAAATAGACGTTAGAGGACTTCATGTAAGGTGAACAGAAGACCTGGCGAACAAAAAAATTTGGTAAACATCCAAAAAATGTTTTTTACAAATAGTGTTAAAAATCCATTTTTTTATTGTTACCTAAATCTATTTTGCTATTTCCATCAATGGAAGACCTTAGTGCGTCTATGTCAAATGCTTGGAAAACTATAGAGATGACATATATCTCGTCAAATATAGCACATAAGTAATATACATGCATATTAACTGTATACGGACCTTTGTACGATACGAACCGAAATTTGCTATACACCGTACATTCACAAAACCTCGTGCAATTTCCGCTAAAAAATAATCTTCCCAAACAGCGGCACAAAAGCTTCTACACAATGGTTGATGTTGACTCAAACCATCGCACATCATCATGCAAAACGAACACGACGCGACCAGCGGCCGGCGGTGTTTGCCGACCACGGCTGAAGGGTTAAGGGCAGGTTGGAATGGTTTGGTTTGGAAACGTTGGCAAATATGTCAGTGATGATAAGCATTAGTAAAATAACTTGTCGTCGGTGATATTCTTCAAGATATCATCATGGTAACTTAAATAATTGATTAATTCATAGTTTATTGTATTTGTTTACTTAACGTAAGTGAGTCGACAAATAGTATTAGTAAATATATAACAGTAGCATTAGCTAACTTCAGATAGTACTGAAACTCAGAAAAATATAAAAAAATCTAATCATTCATTGAAGTAACTATTCGTAATTTTCTTTCTGCTTTGCTGTGAATCTTGGTCTGTACTCGATCTAAAAATGTTGTTTTGTTTCTGTCTGTGTCAAAAATTATAGTGAACTTTTTCTTACATTGTCGAAGCTATAGCGTTTTTAGATCTAAATTCTGCACCAAATGTTCTAACACAATTTTCCCTGCAGCTACCCCTTAACACCCTGTTTATAATTTCCGCCCCCGGTGTTTGATCCGCATGTTTATACCCGGCGGTTGTTTGACGTCGCTTCATTTAGATTGAAGCTAATTTGTTTGTTGTTTCAACTCATTTGATGGGGAAATACGGCGCAATGATTTTAGGTTTATTAGCTTTTCACCCTGTGATATTACTACCTCTATAATCTTCTAAAATACATTTTGCGGTATACGGTTACAATCAATAATTATAGTAATTAAAAATAAATAAATAAAATATATAAATTATATTATTAAGCTGAAGTGTTTATTTGTTTGTACACACTAATCTTATGAACTACTGTGGGGGTTTCCTCTAACTCAAATATAAATACCTTTGAAAGGTATCGGTGTTGGGACTCTTGAACGAAATCGGTATTCGAGTCGCAATCGCGTAAAATTTTGAATGTAATTGCTGAATAATGTTGCTGCTTTAGTATCCAGCAATTTCATAGTCCGGTACGACCTCGCACCACAGAGGTCATCTAAGTGTAAGTATCAGGACAATTTTACTTTGGACACCTCTTCGTCAAAGACACCTATTCATTTACCCACCATTGAACCCCCCCCCCACTAGAGACGCCCGCGCAGATCGCGTGTCAACTCGCGCGCACGTGGCCAATTACAGAGGGCGCCACCCTCGACTGATTAGCTGTGATGAGCTTGATGATTAATATTGATAATGGGATGGATGATATTTGATGTTTGTGGAATAGATTGGCCTACCGTCTCATTATGTAGGACAGTAAATATAAAAAATATCTAACTGCCCACATGAAGTAGGTATTTATTTTATTGTTCGAGGTAAAATGTTTTAGGCTTGTATGGGTACCTAAGGTTTCATTGTTTTGGGTGGCTTACTAAGCCATGACGAGAAACTTATAAGATTCACTGTTCTCTACCTTTTCCTTTTCCAGTGATGAAATGTGCTCTGTCATTTAGTAATGATTTAAGAAAGTACGTTAACAGTATAGATTTTTTTAGTGTCAATTTTTTTTTCTACTTGTTTCAATTTCTAATGATATAACACAATTTTATGATATTTTGAACGAACATTTTTTCATTTTACGTTTTAATATCTAATTCCATTTAACAAATTATTTATTGATTACTTATTTTCATCACTTCACTTCATATTAGGGTCTGTTTACATTTGTGCCGGCTCATTGCTTCTACCGTGTGTACATAGCTTTATAATAAAGGGGTAGCATCCCTTGCAATTGATTGTAAATAATTCTGCTGTCATTAGGTGACCGTTTAAAAAAAGGGAGACTGAATTTTTTTTTTTTTTTTTTAGGTGTGAGAGATTCCTATTATAAAGCGGTAGCTTTTAGAGTTATATTTATAACTTTATATCAGATATCGTGATAGAAGTCTACGGTTCATTACCTTCACTAATTCATTGATTTTATTGACTTTTATTTATTGTAGGTTTTAAACTCAGTCTCGCAGATGACGTACACATATCTATTTTTTAAACAAACTCTCCAAAAGTATAAATGAACTCATGATGGCTAAAACTATAAAAAAACAATAAAAATCATGTAACCTATATGTTTTGCAGTTATGTTACAGACACACACACACACACACAAAAGTTACATTAACTTTTTACGCCTTATTAAAAATGCTAATGCTGATAGAAATGAAAGACTTCTCAATATCAAATTCTGCTTATAAGGTTGAAGTAGGAAAAGCAAATTCTCAAGTAAAATTCTCAAATGAAATTATTAACTATGCGCAATCTAAATGATAAGTACAAAAAATATATAACTTTGGTGGTGATCACTTTCCGATAGCTTACAACAATGTTTACCTATTTTATTAAAGTGATATATTAACCGATAAAATCTTTATACCTCTAAGGCCATCGGCTCAATGCAATGTAAATTCCAAGTTTAAAATATTCAAAAGACGCACAACGGAATTCTTATACAACCGTGAATTAGTTCTAAGTAATTAACCCCTTATCAGCGACGCGTGCGCATAAATACGACCCCTCACCCTTAAAAATAATAAAAAAATCACCCCATATTCAAATTAACAAAGCATTACTGTGTATTCCAAAACAATTATTTTTATTCGGTCCTACTAAAAGACACCCTTTGTAGCTTCTCCAAAACTTTTGCAATCAAAACTCAACCATAACTTCTAAGAAATAAAGTGTAATTTTAAATGGTATATTATAGGGTCTCAATGGAGAAAAGTCGTAAGTTAGTGATGTATAAAAAAGATGGCACGCGCCACGTACTACGATCGATGTGCGATGTGTATCGCGATGTTCAATTGTTATAGGGATGTACACATGTCATCGATATCGATATTTAGGATATAGGTTTAAGTAAATATCGTAAGTTAACGATTATTAAAAAAGAGGATCAAAAAAATATTAAAGTTCATTATATGAATCTCCGTTTTAATATAGATGATTTTATTACAACTAGTCAATACGCATTAGCCCTGAATTCAATGTTTTATTATCAGTTCCTGGTGATAATACGAGTAAAAGAACCCCGCATTAACTGTCTTCCGATATTAAATTAGTTTGTAAAATCCTCGCAGCAGCTTAAAAGTAAGAAAAGTAGTTTTTACAACAGTAATTACAACCCATACATTGAATAAATATGGATTTAAACAATACTCATAAAAACACAAAGAAAATAAAAAGTTAAAATAAATAGAACTAAAAGAAAATCTATCGTATCACCCCATCCCTACGCGCGTGTGGCGGCGCGCGCGCAGGTGGTGAGTTCCGCTCCGCTCGTCGCTCGCTCATCGTCTATGCTCGCACCTGGACGATGAAGATTAGGATACAACTATCTTTAATCTCACTTTATATAGGGTACGACGGATTCTTTAAATATTTTGCTTGAGTTGTGAAACCCGTTAAAAAAGAAAAACTTAGTAGAATTCAATATTTTCCTAAATTACAGAGCTAAACTTTGTCATTTTTAGTTACTTTAATTCAAAAAACAGTTCAAGTCATTGATAAGCACAATTTCTTCCACTTACTATATAAAATCCAAATTTATTAATCCGTTTATAAGAAAGTACGCACAGATACGAGTACACACATTCAACTTACAATTTTAAGCGTAAAAATAATATAATTTTACAAAAAAAACTACTACCCGTCTACAATTAAGCACCTAATGCCCATCTTAACAATATTAAATACAATTTAATACATTAAAGTAAATTGTACTAAATCGTTCAAAAGGTTAGCGTGCAAGCATTTTCTTTGACTGCACCGCAAACTACGACCAATCAATTACGAAGTACTTCAAAACCACTGATTCTGCTTATATCCTTTGTATTTGAGACAAGGCTGTCAGAATATGATACCAGCTTCCGTTACGATGACATAATTTAGGGAAATTATTAAAGATTTATCTTGAAATGGCCGCCCGCGACTCCATTCGCGTGGAAGTCGGTTTCCCGTGGGAATTTTTGAAATGAAAAGTTTTTCCGCGGTAAAAAGTACCCTATGTGTTATTCCGATGTACAACCTATATTCCTGTAAAGTTTCATTCAAAATCCGTCCAGTAGTTTTTACGTGAAAGAGTAACAAACATCCATACATATCCATACATACTTCACAAACTTTCACATTTATAATATTAGTAGGATGTGTTTTAGTTCTATGTGTCTTTTGTTAAATGGCCACAGTCTCAAGGAGGACAATGTGAACATTTATTAAACCTTACATTTACAATACAAAACTTATCGTTAACATAAATCAAATAAAAATTTAAAATTCATTTTTGATGGTCAATATACATGCAATATTTTTCAAGGTTAGTCTATTTTATCGAAAAACAATAACAAAAATATCCACGACGCATAAAATGGGTCGATGACTTTTCGGACACAAAAAACTTGGACACCTTGGCCAAATTGGGGTTTTTCGATTTTAATATTATTTTTTACCAAGGTGTCCGAGTTCTTTGTGTCCGAAATGTCATCGACCCCGTAAAATATGTTACTTAATAAATTTTTCTGCATTTTTTATTTAGTTATCTAATAAAAACTACCATGTAAGTCAAAATTATTTTAAAAAGTGGCAAACTAACTGGATTCGGAAGAAATGCCCCAAAAACTATTCGAGAAAAGGCAGATGTTTTAACTTTTCAATAATTATATAGATTACTGAAGAAAGTTGTGGTTTAACGGTAATAGCTTTAATGAACCTTTTTTATTGAATACGTCATTGAAAGGGACTCCTTCGACTGTTGTGTGTTTGTTTGACTGTTTACAATGTTGCAGTTAGATGGAAAAGTAGAAAAATCAATAGATTAACTAGAGTTCTAAAAATACCAGGAAAATGTACGTTAGCTCAAATATTATAAGGGGTTTGTACTCTTAACGGTTTCTAAATGAAGAATTAAAAGCTTAGCTATGCTTAATTAATCAAATACTTTTTTGTATGGTCAATGACCCAAGTAAGTTTAAATGTTACTTTACTTCTAATTTTCGGTTCAGAAACAGACAGTTGGGCGCTGAAGTCACGTCCCCACGTTAGCAAGGCATCGACTGCCATCAAAAACTGCAAAGGATTGAGGGTCCCACACGATTGTTTAATGGTTTAAGTTAATTTTTCGTTAACAGTAGCTTACTTAACTTTCCACTAATTAGAAACAGGCATAGTAATCCACCACACTGGCTCAGTGCAGGTTGGTGGATGGTGTACACATGATAGACAATCATTATGAATATCGTAAAAATTGTTTTTCGACATTGGCTCGTGTCTGGGTGTAACTAGGTTCTCCCCTAGTCCATTGTGTCGTACCTTTAACACAAGAGCTTACTGCACTTACTTAAGGGCCAGATAATTGGTGTGTTTAGTCTGGAGATTTATTATTATTATATATAAAGCCAAGGTTTCTCGACGATGTTTTTTTATTACCGTTAGTACGTAATAGATATAAAAATATTAAAGCAAACATCGAGTTAGTGGTACACCAACGTGGGGACTAAACGCAGTACTTTCGGTATCTTTTAGTTCCATAGTCACTCACGCGTTTATGAAAGGCTAATGAATAAACTATGATTTACAGTCTTTTTACTACTTACTGACTTTAACAATTTAAAAACAAACAAGGTAGGTACCTATAATTCTTTGATGTAGTTCCCCATTCCTAAAAAACTTTTTATGACCAAACTTTAGCCAAACTTTGTATGCATGTCAAAATATTATCAATTTAATATCACAACAGAAGTCAAAATCTATTAGCCCTCCAAGTCCTATAATTTAGTGAATTAATTCGTATAATTTGCAAATTAATCTATCCATTACGTGTTAGTCGGAAGCCTTCACATTATGTCTGGAAATAATCGCAATCTGTTATTTTATATTGAATCAGATTTTTGGCAACGTAGAGTAGATACAAACAGAGGCTATATTTTAGTATATTAGTTGAATTATTTAGAATGTTTTGAGTTGGGATTGGCATAAGGTTATTATGCTTATGTTAGTTAAAAAAATATAATAAAAAAAACTGATTAACATTTAAAAGGAATAACGAATATTGAAAATCACCTATAGTATTATCGTTTAAGTCTTTTTTGTTTAAGATCTTGCATTTGTTTTCACATTGTTCCTAAGGATTTACTTTTCAAAAATATCTTTGTTGCAACAGTATTTGCAAAATAAGTCAATTTGTCTTAGTCGACGGAGAAACCAGTTTTTTACTTTCTCGTATTAAAATGCCCACTAAATCTTGAAACTCATTAAAATGTATATCAAATCGGTCACTGCGCAGCTCTACTCTACTGCTAACTGCCCAGTCGCCACGCGCGATACACACGACGCCCCGCGGCGTCGCCCGCGCACCCAGCTGATTGATTCCACCGTTTAGCAGCCATCTTGGATGATCACGATATCGAGATGCTAATTGGCTGGTTATTGGAGTCGATGGATTTTGGAAATTTATTTTGGATCATTTCCTCTTTATTACGTAAGTTAGGTTGTAGTTAAAAAAACAATTGTAATTCGTAACATTTTATGTTGAAGTCGAAACAAACATTTTTTTGGTTCCATACCATAAACCATTTTTTTAATGAACATCATCTTAGACCTTAAAAGGAACGTCAATATTTACGTAAGTATTACATATCATGTCATATCATAAAAGCCTTACGTTTATATTCCTACAATTAAGCAAAGTACATGTAAATCCCTTCCGAATTAACTGAAAGTGTAAAATTTAATACTCTTTATCAGATAATAACTTATTCTCTCACGTAATCCGGAAGTAAAGCTCTCGGTGCGCACGCCCATCTATCAGATCACTTCCGGCGCCCGCCATAAATAACGTTCAGCTCATATCCGGTGGAAACTTGGCGCGAAGACGCTGCATCCGGTTTAAATACTGAATTATTGAGGCAAGTACTCAATTGTCAATGTGTTAAGAAAATATAGGAGATGGGTTTTTAACTGATTGAAGTAAGGATTTGATGCAAGCAGTGGCCCGATTTGTGTGTTTTAAATCACATAACAAGTTTCTATAAAGTTTGTATGTAGGTCCATTTTACAGTAAATAAGCTCTATGTTTGGTATATGACTTCGGAGGTGATTGTTTTCGTTTTTTTTATGCAGCACCCCGCGGTAGAAACCCCACTTATTAAAACTACCAGCTATATAAGTCACTCTTAAACAAAGTCAAAGTGAAAGATGAGCCGGTCAGTCATAACCTAAAGATTCACATGATATCAGAAAATAAATAAATAATAATTACCTTCAAATTCTAACTTCTTCACTTTTTTATTACGAAAAAAGTATGTCTTCTCATAGCTTCTGATCTCAACCCGTTCTTTTTTTCGACACCGTTCGGTTTTTATTTAAAACATTCTTATTTCCCGCTGCGACATTGTAATGTCAAATATTCAGAAGTCATTTAAAGACTTAAAAGTCAATTTAACTACTTTTAATTTGTCAGGTGAAACGAAATTAATAATTATGACAGAAATATGGTAATGCGATTATTAAATAAATATTAAAGGTTTTATATATGCATGCCTTTTCAACATTTATGGTTTTTTAATTTTAAGTAGAAATTTAAGAAAAATTGACTGTTATTTTTTTGCTAAGTATAAAAGTAAGTTTCCATTTTGAATTAATAATGCATTAAAGATTGAACATCGATAGTTTTTGGCAAAAAGTTGTGTGATTCATAACTTATTAATAGGTTTAGATTTGGCGGGAAAAGTGTCAAATGAGTCCCACGATAAATCAACAATATTTATTGGGCAGATATCTGATATTGGAAGATAAAGCGTCATATTTCTATGTAAACAACAGGAAAAATAATAATCATGATTTACATAGACATACCGAATGACCTGAGCTCAGCCTTGTTCATGATTAGAGAGAGGAAAAAAAAAATATGCTTCAGACATTTGAATATAATTACTCAACAAAGTGATTTCGCCCCAAACATTCTGAAGGACTGATTACTAAAAAAATGTTAGATTCCAGTCAATTCAAAATTAAGTAGCTATAAAAATAACCCAATTTATAAACAGTTAGGTTAAAAAAAAAAGTTGAATTTAGTTAGTAACTTTAGTTCGAGTTGATATATGGTGGAAAAATACTACACTTAATAGGCAGGTACTTAACGTAAGTAGTATCTTATTATTTGCCACTACAAAATTCATCTAACTAATAAATAAATCAAAATCCCCATAAATCAACCTGTTCTCACGAGCCCGCAAACAACAATGAAAAAACAAGCTGTAAATCTGTGACCATTATCACCCGATCGTCTACACACAGTGCATTATTTTCATATAAATCAAACCCCAGTTTTTGCCGTCATTTTCCCGACGACAAATATAAAAATGTCAACCGCCATCGACACAAAAGACGTCCATATTTAAAAAGCCGTTTGAATCATTTCGAATGAAATATCTTTCGGTTTTCAAATTCGGAATAAATTTCGTGTCACCTGCACGGGCGAGGCCGGAAGAAGACGGACTATACCTGTCTCTGTTTCTTGTATTGCGCTGTCTCGCTTACTCTCTTTTGTTATTTTATTGTTTGTTTTAGTTCGGTGCCCGATGGAGATTTTTATCGATACGTTTTATTTGGTTGTTTTTTCAATGCAATAAATTACTGCACTGTTTCATAGATTACTCGGGAGATAGTTGGCGGCAATTTGTAAGGACAATAGCGCTGACAGGTGAACTAGCACGCTCGGTCACGGTTTGAAAATGCAAGTAAATATAAAAAAATGCTGAAAACTTTAATTAATCAAATTAAACTACTTATTAATTTATTTATAAAAAAAAATAGGAGAACATACAGCTAGGAAATAACCATAAAATTCATGTTTAAAAATAGAAGGCCAATTACACGTTCCCACATTTAGTTAAAATGAGTTTAGGTACACTTAAAACAAAATTCATACTTAAAACGATACTTCACTAAATCATAATGTCGTTCAAATCTTCGGTTATCTACTTAACTTGTTAATTAGATATACTTATAAAATACTATTTTGTCTTTATAATTGCAAAGGTGGTTTTTATTTATAAAAAATCCACAGCTACTAATTCTTTTACAAATGAAGTGGTTTAAATCATTCACCAACGATTCTTTTGTTTTTGCGTATCCAACCTTTTTTGAATCGTTATTGTTCGTTATAATTTAATTTTTATACCTTATTGATGGTTAGAAACACGCCTTTCTTTCCTGTCGTGGATTGAATCTAATAATATTATCATATTTTATGCTAGCTCCTGAATGGGTGGTGCTTTGATGTCATTATTTAGTTTTTTAATAAGCAACAAGAATGCTCTACATAATCGAATCTTCTTTTTAACAGATTATTACGTTTTTTTAGATCAGTTTAAGTTTTTCGACGTATTGGACCTTTGTGTAAAATTAGCTTAATTTGGTCTGAATGCTGTTTGCAGAAATTACAAAATTTCAAAAAAATAAATATTAATTGTTAAATGTGTTTAACAAATGAATAATAGGTAATTAATTCGATATTCACTCAACTTCGACTAGATTATTTAAATCATATTAAAACAGCGGTGAAAATGCAAATAGTGTTAAAAATTCTGTAAAAGAAACTATTTCATTTAAAAAAATTATAAGCACTAGAAACTGTGTACTTACTTCAAGGATTGCTTAAGTATTTATATTAAAGAAATTCATTTTAGGTTTTAACCAAACATTACAGTATCAGTTATCACTGTAACTACTAACTAAAATCTAAGTACCTAATAGTTAATTTTTTTACACACCACGAAACATATTTTACATATGTATGTTTGTATGTACCTAACCACTTTGCTCTTTCAAACTACCTAACAGATACAAATACGTATGGCACAAACAATTTAATAATTTGTGAGTAACCACAATAAATTAATCAGCGTTTACTTTTTAAAAGCTAAAAAGTCAAACTTTGTGTTCATGTCGTCAAAAACTAAACACGAAAGTAAAAAGGGCTCTAGGACACTAGTATTGTGTATTTTAACAGAAAATCAATGATAGTTTATAGCTAAATAGTGCCGGCCGTGACTCCGTTCGCGTGGAAGTCTGTTTCCCGTGGGAATAAAAAGTTTTCCCGCGATAAAAAGTACCCTATGTGTTATTCTGATGTAAAGCTAATGTAAGCTTTCGTCCAAATCCGTCCAGTAGTTTTTACGTGAAAGAGTAACAAACATCCATACATAGTTTATTAATATTAGTACAACGCGAAAAGCAAATCGTGTCGGAAATTGTTCTGTAAGAACTAGGCAAGAGAATAAATTAGCGGTCCCTAAACATAGATTGGCCAAGAGCAGTAAATCGTTTATTGGTATGTCGATACATATTTATAATAAAATCCCGGAGTCAGTTCAATCCTTACCTTTTAATAAATTTAAATTACATGTTAAGCATACACTATGTAAAAAGGCTTATTATAAAGTTAAAGATTATTTAGATGATAAAAAAGCGTGTGATTGATTTCTGGACAGGCTATTTCTTTAGATTGTATCTTATTGTAACTATTTGTGTCTTATTATTAACTACTCTGTAAGCATCTAGACCAAGACAAGACACAAGAATTAGTAGTTGTATTTTCTTATTTCAATTTATTTTTCGTCTTGTGACCTTACGTTTTTATCTTGTCTTGGTGTAGTTGTATGCCTTGATTTTGTATATTTGGTGATGGACAAAAGAGTGCCGAGTTTTTTTCCGCCAGCTTTTTTCTCTCGGCCTACTGATGATAAGCTGATGATCGATATTTTGACTTTCATCGAATGTAATTAAGTTACTTAATGATGAAATAAATGATTTTTATTTTTATTTTATTTTATTTTAGTAGGATTATACTTATAAGTAGATAGGTACATAAATATCAAAAAAGCGTTAAATGCTTAAACATGACTTAAATCTAATTTGTAAACTTTTACTTACAATAAAGTTTAGCAGACAGGGTAATTGTTGCATTTCCTGCCTGTCCGTCTGTATGTCTGTATGTTCGATTAAACCTGTACCCAATTTGAGATTAACTTTAATTTTGTATCGACCTTTGTAACGTAATTGCTACTAAATCACCTTTAAAAACAGCTAATTGTTAAGTCTTACCAATACGAAATAAGTTGAAGTTACTTGATATAATAATACTTTTTTATTTGAAATAAAAAATACATCTGCCCTAAATGTTGACCTTCATCAAACCTATTTAATTGCCCTTATTAAATAAGATATCAAGGTGTAAACTTATGCGTTTAATAAACATAATATCACACTTGAGCTTCCTTGTCGGAACATTTAAAAATAATTTCATAAGACGAAACTACTAGGTACAATAACTTTTTATTTTTATAGATTAAAGTATTTACAGTCTAACAATTAGAATGCTGACATGCGCGCAACCTTTCACGTGATTGGTCGGGAATGGACCAATCAAACGCTTCAAATATCCTCGGTTCCATAGAGTCGTGTCGCGCATGCGCGAGTAATGTACAATAGAGACGAAAAGAGGCCGGTTCAAAACTTTTTGCTTGTACTTTTTTCTTTTTTACGTTCCTTTTACAAACAGACGTTCCTTTTACAAACAGTTGCATGCCTTTCGACCTTTTTTACGATAGCGTTTAAAAAAACAGATATCAATTTCAGACCACCACTCAATTAACACGAAAATCAACAAGTCATCCAAATGAACGTTTTGCAAAACGGTTATCAAGTACTTTGGCCCATTAAAAACATCATTCAACACCCTAATAATAAGTTATCAAGGTTTCCAATGAGCTGCGCAAAGGCAGAATCGCTATGACTTGTACAATTTGACGGCGCTGTCAAATTTGACAGATCGCGCCGAAAAGAAGACGTTACCGTTATTACGCCGCTGTCAGATTTGACACAACCGTTGATTATGTTCACACGTTTTGTGTTTTTAATAATATAGCGGAAGGATGTGATCTACGCAGGTTTTTTGAGATTTTTATGATGACTATGTTTAATTACAAGTTTCATCGTTGCAGCTGAGATTCTTTCATAAATATAAGATTGATATGATGTCGGTACAATTTACGGGATGACATGCTAAAATTGGATTGAACCAAAAATCTCCTTGGCAAAAAATAATATTAAAATTGAAAAACCATAACTAGGCCAAAGTGTCCGAGTTTTTTGTGTCCGAAAAGTCAATGACTCGAAGCATCACAAAGCAATCTTTGTCCTTTGTCCCCTTGAAACAAAACTACAATTAGACACGTACTTAAACCTTCATTATTTGTATATAACCCTGTACTATCCAGGGCCCCATCACCAGGTGAATCTTGACAGACTTACCACCAACATTCCAAAAAAACACCCCACTACCACCAACGTATTTTGCTACAATCGTTGAATTTCGCATACCAAATTACTCAACACTTCAGTCAAGCTAAAATAGCTCTTAATGCCTTTGTAATAAAGGTGATACGGTTGATAAAGTTGGGGTAAAGGATGCATCTGGTAGAAAATTTACATAGACCGACGGATTGTTCTGTCAAATAGGAGGATTTCATGACATGCGGGAGTGATGTAGGGCAGTAGTGATATTAATTTGTCGAAGAGGTCGTAAAGTTAGATTTCGAAATTCTAATCAATAAAACAATATGAAGAAAGCAGCGTAGGTTAACTATGATTTTCTAACTCAACTCTTCCGAGTTAGAAATAAATAGTTTTTTACACTTTTTGAATTTAATTTCTATCTGCAACGTTTTTAAATCTAACGTAATAGATAGGTACATCATTATTTATTTTTCTCGACTACACAAATTAGAAATAAATATGTATTATATAACATTTAATATAGGAAATAAGGTTAGTATTCATCACCCTATTATGATTATTTATCTTTTGCTATGTTCATCCACCTGCAGGAGGTCTGTGGTTTTTATATGTATAAAGATTCCCGTGGGAATGAGTAGTTTTCCCGCGGTAAAAAGTACCCTATGTGTTATTCTGATGTATAATCTATATGACTGTAAAGCTTCATCAAAATCCGTCTAGTAGTTTTTGTGAAAGAGTAACAAACATCCATCCATACATCCTCACAAACTTTCAGGTTTATAATATTAGTAGGATAGATGTATACGTCTATATAATACGTATAAAGACTTTTGTTAATAAGATTTTAAAATTATTTTTGTAATTTAATGTGATCCTACCTATTGTATAAAATTATTATTAATATACCTTCCGTGCTGCTAACTTTTTGGTCTACACTAGCCACGCGCTAGCCAAGTCTCAAAACGAGTTACATGCTTTTAAAGAAAGTTTTCAAAGATTAAATAAATCTCCTTAAATATTTCTCGCAAATATACAAATTAAAATTCTATGAAATTAATGGTATTAATTTCGTATATCTGTTTTAAGTTTTGTTTCAGTAGTAAGGTCACAGATTTTTTCAGTAGGTAGTACAGCCTCAATTCTGTTAAGGCAGAAATTCGTACTAAGTGTTCTTGTGTCATTCTTACGTTATTTTTTTTCTTTGATTGGTGTTTTTCCAAGACAAAATAACTTTAAGATGAGTAAAGTTTGGAAAATGTTAGACTTGTAAGAGAAGGAAATAGAAAATGGCTTTATGGTTCAAAGAAATAAGATGACGTTGTACCTGCCAGAAATGTCAAATAATCTGAATTATATTTCGAGTTACTGATAGTGACAATTTCATGTAGTTTTTTTACCATTAATGTCAATTGTTTGATGTGGGTTATTTCAATGCAAATTAAAGTTCGTTGGAATAAAGAGGTCAGAAGTTTTTGTTACTACGTAATTACAAAATACTTCTAATTTAATTGAAATAAGTATTAAATGTTTGTTCTACTTATAATGAAGGAATGCTAAAATAAAAAATTGAAATAAAGTTTAATATATATATTTACAAAAAACATGTCTAATCTACACCTAAAATATACACAAAAATCTACAAAATGCTTTTAAACATCTAATAACAATAATTTAAAAATAACGATTTAATTTCTCTAACACTTAGAATGGATATAATACTTTTTCGGTAAGATGTTTTTAACTTATTAAAACTTAAATCGGCAGGACGGATTACACAGGCGTTTAACTTAAAATTAAGCACTAAAATGACATAAGCGTATTTTACGAAACTTGACACTTCTGAAACTGGATACAAGCTTAAAAAATAAGTAGAAAATCACACCTACTTGGTAACACGGAGAGAGTATTTTCTGGTACATTAACGTAATAAATAAATTCCTGTAATACATTGGCTAGGGATCAAGTTTGGCGATTGTACTAAAGACTACACGGTCACAGTTTACTGAAGGAGTTCGTACAGCGCTGCGATGTACGTCTGGGCCATTTGTAGGGTCTCGTACTTTGACAGCTGACGATCAGCTCCAAGGGATGGCAGGTGTCCTCGGAGTCTGTCAAAAGCCTTGTTCAGGTTCTGCATGCGTCGTCTTTCGCGAGCGTTGGCCGCAAGTCTTCGTCGACGCAGCACGGCGGCACTGGTTGATCTCCCGCGCCGCTTGCCCGAACCTTCCAGAATCTCCGCGTCTTCAGCACTGTCTTCTAGTATGTCGTGGGGAAGTCCTCGGTAGGCGATGTGCGTTGGGGAATCCTGGTTGCTGCTGTCCAGAGATGGCGTCGGCTCGAGGCTCGACCGACCAGAGTCGGGAGACCTCGGCCACGTAAGGTATTCCTCTGTAGCATAGTCCAGCATGACTTCGGAAGGGAACATCTCCTTCTCGGTGTAGAAGCGATGTCCGTAAGTTTCGGCGGCCATTGTATTCGCGTTTGCGCACAGGTGCGTTCTGTCCGGTGTCCCGCAGGGGTCTAACGTGAGTCCTGTGTACCTGTCCGCTTTTATATTTTCCTGTTTCGCGTGAAAGAGAGAGAATAAAGTTTTGTTTTGTGTGTGAGCGGGATGGCGTGTGTTTCGAGAGGGTAATTTAAGGGCAATCATCATTAATTATTTATTCCCTCGGGTCTGCGTGTGCCGATATTCGGTATTGTTTGATAGTCCGTTTGACTTTTCAATGCCAATTTCTATTAGTTGGGGTTATAGAAATAATGGCATTGTGTATGCGTGATAGGAAAATTGGATCATTCTCTCTCTGTATGGCCTATTTTATTATAAGGGTAATTTACTGTTTTTTATTGGTTGATAGATAGAGTTTATTTTACCTTGATGCCAATACTTTCAAAAATCTAAGTTATTCAATTTAACCACTTTTACTTTAACAATTGCCTAGTTCATAAGTATCCTTAGATTATTTTCAGGTGAATTGCATTTAAATACCTAAGTATCTTTACCGTCGTCAAAAGTAGAACCGTGCGAAATTCTCTCACCTGAGTAAAAATAGCAGAATTCGAACATCTATGTTTATTAAGTCTATGCTTAAAAAAGATGATAAATTTAAGTAATCCTCCAATGCGTTCGCATAAATTCTGTTATATTTTTTTGAACTAAAACTAAAAAAATCACCCTTTCCAAAAATCTTTAAAATCCCGCATTCTAAGTAAACCCTGCGCCCAGTGACCCGCGGCCATCTTCGGTTACGACCAGTCGGCACTCGACACCGCCCGGACTCGAACCCGGAGGATCCGCGCTGAAATCCAACACACGCTGCTGTAGGTGGCCCTTGGGATACGTGGATAAACTAATTTATTGGATATGCCTTGGCGAAAGCCCTAGGTGGAAGAGAGACTTTTTTTGACAGCGATTAACAACATTCCTTAACCAAAATTTGAATGTTTGGCCGCTAACTCCTCCTAAAGTACGTAACGGATTTCTAACGGAATGCCGTTTTCTCCATATTTTAGGTTATTTATTCATTGAAATTTGTAAAAATGCAAGGGTTCGCGAGCAAGTCGGCAAAATTACACCATTGCGAAGCGTGGGCGGGTTGCTCGTAAAAATATAATTAGCAAGCCACCTCCATAAAGTTAAACCTCTATGTGTCGTGTACTAATATCTCGGTGGTCCAGTCTTACTAATTATTCACACTCTCAGGAGCTAATCACCACACAAGGAACTTTTTCTTTTATGACTTGAAAATAAATGACTTTTCATGTTGAATTCAAACTTAGAAATACAAGATGCTGAAGAAGAATGCTTTTCATTTATTTTCTGACTTACTTATTCTATATCTGCTGAAAAACTACATGCTATTAACAGTCATGTTATCGGTAATTTATAAAAAAAGATGCTTGCCCCTAAATAAATTATGGCAGTTGTTACTCGTAATTGTCGCGGAAATAATTTCGTTTTTTTGCTACCTCGACCTCCATTTCTGTCAAAATGCCACTGAGTCTTACTTTTTATTACATTTCAAACCTACATTAGAGTAAATATTGTTCTGTCCGTTTATAAGATTAATAGACATCAAACTTTAAGCTGGAAGGTTAAGCTAAGCTAGATATGGTTAAAGTAGGTTTAAAATGCGTTCTTAATGAGAGTCATTCACAGTTCACATTTTCCTTAAGTAGTCACTCACCATCTCTTCGTAAAACCACAATTAGACTTGTCTTCACACAGTATAAGGTTTGTTTTTACCTTCATTAAGTAAGTAAGGTCATGTTCCATGTTTTAATATAATTTTCCGCGTGGTTGACTCCACGGGGTCAAGTTACAGAGACCTGTGTAGTAGAGAGGTGGTCCAGAGTACTGCACTTGCTTTTAAAATTGTACTTACTGTAAGCATTAAAAATGTATGTAATTGTGCTTCTTTCTTCGGTAAATAGTTTTAAAAATATTTATTTATAATTTTATCACTTATTTATATTAAAATTTCTGAATTTGTTTTATTAAATTCATAAAACAATATCAAATAAATATGTATTTTATACACACGATAAAAATGACCTTACTAGTTTTTTTTGAAAGCTTTATGCTAACGAGTGTTGTTATCAGTTACATATACTGTGAACTGCCCTCTGGCCAGAAATTGTTTTGTAATTGTTTTTTAATGTTATTTTCATATAAAGAAATAAATTAAAGCTACTTTTTAAAATAACGTTACTTTATTAGATGCTTAATTGACCGCAAACCAAAACCCGAATACACACATACAGTCAAACATTTTTTTGTTTCAGTAACGGGACCCGAAATCAAGTTGACTGTGAAAATTTCGTCTATGAAAAAAGGTACCACGGGGTTTGTTTTGTAACCGGATATGTCGTAAGGGTTGTAACTGTTAGGCAGGGTTGTAACGGGATCAATTCGTTCCGGGTTCACTTCCGATTGGGGATGTATCGAATGTACCGTATTATATTATAGGTAAACTGAGGGTTAATATTAGTGGATAGAAGAGGTCGTGATCAAATATATAAAGATGCAAAAATCTAATAAAATTCTTATCTGTATTTTTTTTACCTAGTCTACCGCATGGCGTTTTTTTTCATTTGATTGAATACATACTAGATTCAGACATTCTTTTTACTATTTTACGTGGTTTCAAACAACAATAGATGACCCCAAACAGAAACTTAGTTTAGAAACTTAAATTTACAACATAAAGTATTTATTTGTTTGAGTTAGGCGACTATTTAATTATACGGTTATTTAATCATTAGATTGATTTTACAAATAAACAATTGAGTTATAAAATGTTTGTATCGCTTTAGAGTAAAATATAATTTACCATATTGCTGCTCTAGTGGAATTCAATAGCTTATATTACTAAAAATTAACAGACTACTCCGCCCCCGGCAGAAGCTAATCAAATAATTGTTCTACAGCTTGTAACTTTATTCAAAGTAGCCAAAAATCGACGTGAAAAGGAAGCTTCGCCAAATTAAGTTGTTTTAATCCAAACTCTGTGTGTGGCCCCAAAACAAATAATAATCTTTCAAAAATCGAATTTACATAATCTTAACAATGCCCAATAAACATAATAAACAAATGAGTCAAATCAGCAACCGTTTTTGTTATAAACATTTATGAATATTTATTAATTCGGGGTTAAAAAGGTTTGTTATTGAGATAGCATGTGAATAAAAAACAGGTGATAGATGAAAAGAAATTAAAAGAGAAAAAGATAATCTTGGAATCGTCATAAATATTTGTATATTTTTGATTGGACCTTTCATTTTAACCCTTTCTTTTGATATGATAGGCGCTGACAATAAATTACTGTTTTTTTATCCAAGTTTCATATACCATGGAATAAAATTAACTTTACCTATCTTCTTAGTTAGTTATATTTGTATTTTTGAGTTGAAGTATGTAAATATTATTAAAATATATTTAATAAAGAATAAATGTATTTATTGAGTGTATCTCCATTGTCGTTCGGCCTATAATAATTCTCAATAGTAGGCGCACTAATGGTTTGTTGACATGCATCAATTTGAAATTAGAACGATTTGTCCACTTTGTAGAGAATGCGGCACTGGATGCGCGCGAGTGACTGCAGCGCTATTTTTATAACGGTGGCGGAAAATTGAACTAAATGGAATGCGTTTGAAATGGTGAAAAATGATGTGTGTAGCTGTTATAGGATGACGGTTTCATTGAAGAATGCAAACGGTTTTTATTAAAACTTAAAAAATCTTAAAAATAAGATGTCGTTTTTTCTACTTTCTTGTATAACTAAATAACTTTAACTTGTAAAAAAAAAACAGGATAATAGAATTGGCATACATATAATGATGATGACATACTAAGATTGAACTATTAGATACAACAAAGGAACTGTTTACATCAAAACACATCTTCTAAGGTGGTCTATCACTACTTTTAGTATAAAAAACACAAAAGGCGTCAAATATAGCACAGTATCTATCCCACCGCTCTATAATTTTGTTACCGTTTGATTGGCTGTCATTACGTCATATTTAAAAAGAGAACTGTTATTTGCCGCGAATTGTTGTGGCACTTCCGTTTGTAAATGGCGTCATTTCCGAGTCATGTGAGTTATTGGTGCTGTGACATCTTGTGTGGTAGGTGTAATGGGGTTAATATTTTTTTTAAGTTTCTCAATAATCCTACTAATCAATACTAATATTATAAATGCGAAAGTAACTCTGTCTGTCTGTCGGTCTGTCTGTCTGTCTGTCTGTCTGTTACGCTTTCACGCCTAAACCACTGAACCGATTTTGTTGAAATTTGGTATGAAGAAAGAACTGAACTTGGGAAAGGACATAGGGTACTTTTTACCGCGGGAAAACTTCTAATTCCCACGGTAAACCGACTTCCACGCGAACGGAGTCGCGGGCGGCCACTAGTATTATATAAACCTGGAAGTTTGTGAGTATGTATGGATGTTTGTTACTTTTTCTCGTAAAAACTACTGGAGAGTTTTGGATGATACTTTGCAGTAATAAAGGTTATACATTAGAATAACACATAGGGTACTTTTTACCGCGGGAAAACTTCTCATTCCCACGGAGAACCGACCCGACCGAAACTACCCACGCGAACGGGGTGGCGGGCGGCTACTTGTCTTTCATAAGTAAGTATATGCTGTAAACATATAAAAATGGTTTAACTAATAAAAAGTCTACGGGACTTTGGCCTTGATTTATTAAATTGTATGAAATAGGTTTTATACATTGGTGTAACACTTACTTTTAGACTACTCAATTTGTATGGAATTCTATACATTTTTTATTCTACAAAAAACTTAAAAAGCTTTTAACAAACTTATATTCATTTAAAATAATAATTACTTGGCATTTTTACGTAAATTTTGACCTATTTTGTATTTATTCAAAACAATAGTAGTTTCAAGAATCTACTAAAATAAGACTACAATTTTCGAATATTTCCTTTTTTTAAAAACCCTCAAAACCCAACCCAAAGCCACTAACAATAAGAACGAAAATCGAAAAATTACTAAAAAGTATTTAAGTAAGGTCGTGATTTTCAAAAGAATATATGCTTTTTTAAACATATTTCATGAAAGAATTGCCGGCATTTGTATGAAGTTACGTAAACTTAAATAATTTGCTTGTAGTGTCCGGTTACGTAAGTAGTCTATTATACTTTTTATTGGTCAAAAGTCTTAAGTCTGTGTTAGTAATTTAAGGGTAATATATAAAACATAAATATATAGATAGCTAAAACTATAAGGACGTTTTATTCCTGCTTCCTGAATTAACACCTTTATAAATTAAATGAACTTTATTTAAGGATCGGGAAAAATCTTAAATGTAGCTAAGCTAAACAAGGGCTATAACCTAAAAACTATAATTTAAAAGGTTTAATGCTAGGTAATTAAAAACTCACTGAGCGATGCGACTTATAAAAAAACCGACCTTGAATAATATTTTGCCTCAAACAAATCGATTAAGTATTTATGAACGCATTTCCTAATATTTTAGTTTAATTCGCAAAACAAAGGAAGCTGATATTGTAATCTATTATTAAAATAATACTTTGATTGCTTGGATTGAGTTTTCGATTCAAAAGTGTTGATTTTAGCTGCGAGGCATAATTTACACGTTAACACCATCTGTTTTTAATATTATAAAACAAACTTAAAGATGAAATGAAAGCCTCACGTGTCTACACGAAATATTGAAGAATACAGAAGGGAATTGGTGTTATATTATTTGATAAATTATTTAACAACTAGTGGCCGCCCGCGACTCCGTTCGCGTGGAAGTCGGTTTCCCGTGGGAATGAGAAGTGTTCCCACGGTAAAAAGTACCCTATGTGTTATTCTGATGTATAACCTATATTCCAGTAAAGTTTTGTACAAATCCGTCCAGTAGTTTTTACGTGAAAGAGTAACAAACATCCATACATACTCACAAACTTTCACGTTTATAATATTAGTAGGATTCGTTTGCGAGCCGCTGGCGAATTTTTTTTTATATTGACCTTAAACCCTTTTCTTTCAGTACCAATTCAAAAAGCTAAATGCTCTGGCCTTGCCGCAAGCGAAATTACCTTCATCCCACTTTTAAATAAAGAAAATCATTTACAAGTACTCTTTCTTGTATCACGCAACACAGCCATAGAGGTTGGGGTACAAACCTCCTTTTGAAAACCTCTTTTGTGTCCAAGATTATTAAAAGTATGAATGGCGTAATGAAGGTAACCTATTTAAGATGGTGAAAAGAGGTTACATGAATACTGCAAGGTCAGGAAGGTTCATTGTTTGGTAATAAAAAAAAGTAAATTGAAAAAAGTAAGTTTTAATGTTTCTTTTCCATTTTTTGTTAATTTATTTGTTTTTGTTACTGGGAACATACGCAAATGCATTGAAGATCTAAAACGAAGTCATAGTAAAAAAATGTGTACCAACATCGCATTTAAAAAATGACGGAACTTCAAATAAATTTTAAGCAATAAACTCTCAAACTTATTACATTTTTTTTCAAATACCGACCACACCAATTCGTCCAGTAGTCCGAAAGACAAACAATATCATAAACTATCGGCAGAGAAACAAATAAACGTGGCAAAAACAATAACAGCTAAAAAAAAAAACAAAGCAAACCGCAAATATTAGAACAAATTCAAATAGGCTGTATGTGCAAGTCACTGAGTAAGCGCCGTTTTAAAAAAAAAACTCTTTTGTCAAACCGCATCTATTAGCACGGATTATATTACACAGGTATCATCAATACATATTGAACTTTAAATCTTTGGTTTTAAAGTCCAAATTTCAAGAAAGTTAAGATTGAGATTTTTTTGGAACGTAGTCCCCAAAATTGTCAGCTCTATGGTAATTTAAATAAGGTTTTAAACAAATATACATAAAAAAACGAAAATTAGGGTAGTTATGGATTTCAAAATATTGGTTTTAATAACCAATTATCGTTGTTGACAAGTATGCTAGACTGCGTCAAAGCGGGACTTTGTTTTAGAAAAAAAGCGGTTAGGTAATTAAAGATTACAATAATAACTGTTTTCGTTGTATGTTATGAGAGTTTTTGTCTCATCATATAATCTGGCTTATCTGTGATACTGTTTGGTATTTAAATTAGCAAAAATGACGTTTTTATACAGCTAAAAAAACTACTTCAATCATTATATGGATATTTAACTCATACTACCTATACTTTTTACCTTACCCCTTTGCTTTTGAAGAATTTTTTTTACTAAAAAGAACTATGTTCAGTAATCAAGTCATAAAAAAGTTGCACCCAGACTAAATTGAAAGTAATAGGATGCCTATTAGTTAAATATAACCTGTAAATAATACAATAATTCAATACACCGTTATTACTTCGAGCGTATCGGCGTATTGCCATATGAAGGACATCAACGGGCGCCGCTACGACGTAGCCGGCGCAGTGACAGAGCGTAGCGGGCTATACCGGTAGAATGTTTGATAGAAGTTATAATATAAGTGTGAATAAACGTTTGAGTTAGTAATAACAGCGTCTAAGTGTCCCTTTAGTTGTGTAAGGAGTTTATTTTAGAAATAGAAAAGAACTGATCCATAATTGATCACGCCGGCAAAGGGAAAGTATACCTATTATTTCGGATCTTGTTATAAATGTCTGACAAGTAGCGATTGTACAAAATATATTTGAGAACTTGTTTTTAAAATATTTGTGTTTGAATAAGATAATGAATTAAAAAGTGTGTTATTTGGAACTACCATTCTTTCCAATTGTATATGAAACAGCCGTATTTTAGGATTTCAATTTTCAATATATAACGTGTATCCTTAATCGGCACGCTTTAAAAGTTAAAAGGTTATGTAGTAAAATAGGTTAGGTCTTAAAAATTAATTTAGAGTTAATCAGAAAATTTAAAAATATATTTTTGTCAGTATGGGAATTCAATGCAAATTAATGCTTATTGCAACTAAATTACCTATTCCACCTACCTACCCGCCAAAAGCCCTTTACCCCTACTCGTTTATAAGGTCAAGTGCGCACCGGTAAGTCACCGTAATTGGCCGGATCGTGGGAACGCGGCCACCTGTCACTGTCAAAGTCAACGGTTTTCCCGCGCGTCTCGTCTCGGCGAGGAGTACAGCGGTGCCTTATGGCAGGAGCATGGAGCGTGAAGCTAAGGGTGATTTCGTAATTAGATGCCTATTTTGGTAGACGGGGTAAATGTTAGGTGGGAACGATGTAACGCAAATATAAGAATTTAACTTAAAAAAAGATCGATGATAATTATGATCTAATTCTTCTCGCCAATTTAGTTTGCCAGGACTTTCAAACCTGGGGCCACGCCTCCCTAGGAGGAAAAAGAGATTGTAAGCGGGGACGTCGTAGGTACGTAAGTAAGATTACATTTCCAAAAAAACAGTCACTACAATTTTTTAAATAATAGTTGACTTTTCTGTGTACAATATACTAAGGGGGGCATAAAAATATTATTATCTCGGGGAGGCTTTTGCAAAATAAAGGTTGGGAAATCCATGAGTTAGATAATGTTGTATTGCAATACACGTTAATAAATAAATGCCAAAGAATGCACGTATCCTGCACTTTCAGTTTATTTTGTGAAATGGCTAACAGCAGATAATAACGGTTATTTTTACCTCTTCTCATATCTATTGTGTTCAAAACTTAATCGCTTCAATTTACTTTTATACATAATTGCAAATAATACCAGTTTCTCATTCACATATCAAATAAAAACATTACAAGCACGATCTCTAAAATTCTTACAATTCACAAACTCAATATCACATACAAAATACCTAAACCATCTCCACTTTTACTCTTTTATATTATTTAAAACACCTTCAAAAACAAACAAAGTTGCCAAACCCGTCAATTCTCGCCATCTTTAAATCAGCAACACTACTGATCACATTTTTTGTGGCTACCGTCATATAGAGGTAGGTGGTGATCGATTAAACAAACATCCGGCGCGCGCGCATGGAAAATTACAAAGGGCCGTGATTGGATGAGAGGGCAAAGAGTAGTGCAGATGAGACAGAATTTTGAATTAGAAGAACTTTGGAAGTTTTGCTGGTAGTAGTCAAAAATTAAGATTTAGTTGTCAATTTAGTTTTATTTACAATGATTGCTAGATACAAAACAAAGTCTTTTTTACAAACTTAGCACAACATTAACTGATTGATCTGTAAAAGTTATAGCTGCCTATTTAAACGATTTGCTCTAACCAATAATTTTATTGATGTATATATTATATATTCATAGTCATTTCATTTAAGATCTGATCTGACGAAATGGCAATCAAAAATCTTAGTCGACTTTTTACCCCTGCTCTATCTACGTTATACAAACGCTATATTCTTTGCGCATGCGTTGTAAGTGGATGTTCCCGCGCACTCAATTAACGCTGCGAGCGCGGTATCGCACCATAGTGTTAACTTGCCCTGGTTACTGCAAAACTTAAGATATATCGATTTTATAATGAACACTGACTATAAAATGATTTTGTTTGACAAACTTGATAACTTCACAACTTAATTATTTTGTTTAGACAATATTGAGTTTAGTTTTGTTACTTTAATACCTAAAGTGTTTTTATTATTGTAACGATTTTAAGTTAGGTATTATTTAAATTTATGTAACTTAAAGATAACTTCATTACAAATCCGTACAAAGTCGCTAATCCCTCTATTTGTATGTTTGTCTGCTATCGCCACCTAAACTTCTAAACGCATTTTAATGTGGTTTTCAAGAAATTTATTCATTTAAATTTGTAAATATAAGGCATTCGAAAAAAGTTTCTTTAAGTTAGCCACAATCCAATGTTTCGTGATCAAGTCGGCCAAAAATAATATTGTATCAAAATCCAAATTAATTCGAGCACATTTTTCTACGATTTGCTTACAATGTTCTGAATGTTTTCTATAATTAAATTAAACAGAGTGCCTTCTCCATAAACCTTTGCAACGCTTACTTTGAGCAGGCATTAACGAAACGCTTAAAGCAATTCCTTGCTAAGCCCAAAATGCATTAACACAAGTTGCAACCTACCATGCAAGTCAATTATCTGACCAAAACAAACAAAATCCTACTAACCGATCAAAGTTAACCGATTTTGACCCTTTATAATTCCCTAACCTTTAACCAAACAGCTAGAAGGCGCCAAACCTTTTTTACACCACACCCACTATTGGTTTTACGAATATTGCTTAATTTTCTCTTCCTAAAAAAGTGTAATAAAAAAACTTTATTGCAGATACAAATTGGTAGCCTATGGTTAATTCTGCTGCTGTTTTCCAATATTAGGAAGTGATTTGTTAAAAAGAATAGAGTTTTATTTGTTTATAACTGCCGTAAATGTTGTTGAAATTATAGATGAAACTATAAACTATGTTGTTAGAATGTGAGATAATGAGCTTCCTGAGCATATTAGTGTGTAAAAACTAACAAATCATTGTGAAAATTGCGAAATTACACTGTGTTGTTAAATTTTAGTATAATTGGTTGGTAATAGTATCAAGGAGCTAGCGTATAATGCTTTTAATACTGGACATACAGCTTAAAGAAAATTAATTATGATAATGTGTGATTTTTAACCAGAAATGGTACTCTAAATAGTGGCAGGATTTGGTGCAGCGCTTACTGAATTGGTACCACCGTCCTGCCCGCTTCTACAGCTTAATAGTTGACAGTGGTCGGGATAAATAGAGTAAATAGGATAGATAAAGATAATAACACTTTCATGGAGACCATACATCTACAGTCTCTATAGTTAAAGAAGCTAATGAACCTTGATGCTGTAAAAGTTTCAAGACAATTGTGAAGTTCATACCATTAACTGCATCAGCTTACTTTAACTCTATAACGTAGTAATTATACTAAAAGAATATATGTAACCTATGAACAACACACACTTTAATTGAATCTTAAAGTGTTCTTTAAAATAAAAAAAAACACCATCCACTGATCAATTGATCTAAACCTAAACCATCGCCTCCCAAATTACTTCATCCCCACGCCGAAACACCTCAAAACCCTAAAACAAACAAACGTCTAATCACAATTCATCAACCTTACACGGCGGAGTGTAATCGGCCGCTCCGTAGATTATAGCAGAGTGTGTGTAATCGGGAATCGAACCCGAACCCGCCAATCAACGTGATGGGCAGGCGCAGATATAGTGGCGGAATTGGAGAAAAAATTAGATTCAAAAAGATGGAGCATACAGAAGTTTATTTGATGAAAATATTAAATAAGACAAGGAAGGTTTATTACATTAAACTTAGATGTATTCTGGGTGTAAAAGAACTGCTTCCGAAAACAAAAACTGGGCATTGCTGGAGGGGTACTGGTTACGTTTTTTTATGATTAATTTTTTTGTTTGTTATTTACGTTATTTTCCAAATTTGCATTAATACTATCAGATTTTGCGATGAATTCAAATTAAATAGGATTTTCTTTTAATTTGCAATGTAAATAATCGCACCTGAACCGACAGTTGATGTGTGAGCGATGATTTCAAGCGGCGAATATGACTTTTCAATCCTTAATAACTTTTTTAAATTGAGTTTTCTGGGTATGCTGTAAGTAAATTTAGTAACTGCTGAGGCTCAGGAATACATGGTTTAAGGCTTCGGAAGTGGTCTTTTTACACCCTTTATAAGTAACTTTAAATTTTGCGATCGATAGAACCTACTAACAGTTACAACGTTGATTTTTTTATATATTTTTTCAGTTGCAAAATAATAACTGTCATCTCACTTGTTTTCTCTTCCCTGCGGATTCTTTTTTCTGTTTTAAAAATCTTAAAGTATTTGAAGTTACTTGCAAAAACCCAACTCGTTTTCCTATTTACCAACTTTTTCGGTCGGATCTTTTCGTGTCGTTAACGTTTTTCTAGGACTTGAAAACGCTACACACGTTGAGTATATCTTTATCAAAGGCTCTTCTTTCCTAACTATAAAATAAAAATATTCCAAAAATGTTTTTGCTGCTAAATACAGTTCCATTACTAATCCCTAACACCTTTTCCAGCCTTAAGAAAACCTTATTTCCCTCACAGGCATGTTTATTATCCTCATTTAAAACTAAAATCTAGACCAAGTAGACCAATCAACACTACCATATCCACCCATATTTTTTCCACCCCGCAGTTGTATCTCAGGTGCCGCGCTCGTGGTAACCGCCCGGCCATATGCCACTCGGTGCCAGACTGCGGGGTACCTAATTAGTAACTTTGTGAATTTTCTTAATCCTTAACACCTTCCCAATCTCAGGTTCTACTTCCACACCTAAACCCCGATTTACCAACCAAACCTAGACCAAATCCAGAGTACCTAGTTTGTTACTGACATTTTATTAATCCTTAACACCTCTCTAATCTCAGTTCCCACTTCCACACCTATACCCCGATTTACCAACCAAAACTAGACCAAATCCAACCATATCTCCCACATTTTTTCCACCTCGCACGTGTCTCGTGGTAACCGACCGTCCATATGTCAATCGGTGCCATACTGCGGGGTGCCTAATTAGTAACTGACTTTGTGAAATTTCTTAAGCCTTTTCCATCTCAGTTTCTACTTCCATAGCTAAACCCCGATTTACCGACCAAAACCTAGACCAAATCCAACCATATCAAACCTTGACCAAATCCAACCATAGCATTTTTTCCACCATCCCGCACGTGTATCTCAGGTGCCGCGCTCGTGGTAACCGAACGGCCATATGCCACTCGGTGCCAGACTGCGGTGGTAATTAGTAACTGACTTTGTGTAGTTGATGATTAAATAAGGTTATGGAAAAACGGGGTTTAGGGTTTAAGGCCCATTTCATAGAGTTTAAGTGGAGAAAAATAAAAATAAGATATCTTTTTATAGAGATTAAAGTTAGGTAGGCAGCTTTACTAAATTTTTACCTGAACACCTTAAAAATGTAATAGGTTTATGTAAGACCTAATTGTAAATGTTTATTAATTTTAAGGATTCAGCTACGGATTAGCGAGTTGTCTAGTACTGTTTCGTTATTATAGCCATTAGATTTTCGTTTCGATGTTCATGATAGGTACACCTATAGCAAATTCAGTCACGCACTTTTAAAGGAATGCGCTATTCAGTGTTATTGCAGGGGTGGGACATCGGTTGGCTTATTAAAATCGTTTTACACAGAGCAAGGGTATACGTGTATAGGGTAGTTTTATTAATGTAATTGACCCTAGTTTAAACGATGGTTTAAATACAAAATGCACTTTAAAAACGCGGTATTCTTACTTATAATTAGCATTAGAATTCCTTGAAAACCTGTATGAACTTAATAGGAACTCTAGTCAAAACAAATAAAGTTACCTTTACACGTAAACGAGTGTTTTAAAAGATAATTTGTTGGTATAGAAGTGTGCAGTTGTTTAAATCACCAAAAATAATAACAATAAGGACAAACAAACACAAAAATAGGTTATCCCTTAACAACTAGGGCAATTTCATTCAAGGTTTTGTATCGCAGTTGCGAAATTTAGTCCCTAACATATTCTTAGTCTCAAAGGCTTGCTTCCCGCGCTTTCACGACTTATACCATTGACGTTCCCATCATTCTTCCAGAACATTCCATATCTTTTAACGTTATATGTAGATTAGTTGATACCATCACGTGCAATATGGCCGTCCTTGATGATCGGAGTCAGTGGGTTGTGACTTGCGACCATCTGGTGGTAGGATGGGGTGGGGGTGAGAACGACGAGTAAACCGTTAATAGGGGGTTAATTAATATTTTATATGATAGTGGGGTGGTTGAAGTACGTGATATTTTAGCTGTGGGAGACATGTATGTGTTGGTAAATTCTCTAGTAAAAGTTGAAACTGATTTGGAATTTATGAAAAAACTAGTGACCCGCCCACGCTTCGTAATGGTGTAATTTTCCGAGACTTGTTCCCGTTACGTTGAATTAAGCTAACTTTAAATAACTTTATCTGAATTTACTTTATTTATAAATTTAAATTAATAAATTTCCTAAAAGATGTCCAAAACCGCATCAAAGTCCATTGCGTAGTATAGGAGGAGATAGCGGACAAACATACAAACAGACAGAGTTATCGACTTGGATTTATACTATGTAATGATGATGATAAACAGATAAAGTTGTTATGAACGAGGTAGTTCGGTACTTACTATGTTTAGCTTTTACTGACGATCTAATTATTTATAGCTGATACCAAAACTTGCAAAAACTAAACTATTTTATCTTCTAAACATTTTATTACGTATCCCTTACTGAAAAAACAACCACCTATTGAATATAAACTTCTCATTGGCGTAACAAAGTGTCAAAAGTGCTGTTGCACATCTTGCCAATAACTTCCTTCAAAGAACTTACCTATACAGCATTTGTTAGTACATTTCATAAAATAAAAGTAGGTATGTATCCTCATTTTTAGAGTGGTAGAGCCTAGCTGTAGGCTCTGTCTGCAGCGATTACTGGGCTGACTCGACCGGTGAAATACCACCGTCGCACAGAAAACCGACGTGAAGTAGGGACGATGTCCCTGCGTTTCGTTCGGTGAGTGCGATATCCGGTGCCCAATTTCTCAAAGGCTCAGCAATGCACCCGCAATGCATATGTAATTGTGGGTATACATATGGGCGGCGGTGATCACTTACCATCACGTGACCCGCTTGTTCGTTTGCTAGCTTCATTCAAAAAAAAATTTACTCCATCTCCAAAATTCCTCGTAACTTCAAACTAGATCGCTAAAATTTTACCTGCGCCGGCGCGTTTTTTCATCAGATCCGAGTTGCTCGCCGCCGCCGCTATTATTTTGTCATAAAATATTTATCACGAGCCTCCAGTGATAGAGGTATTTCTGTCCCTTTTGATTGGGATGATCTGTTTTTTTATGTAATGACTTTTTGCTAATAATATCGCATATAGTGGAATAGTATTCTGTGTCTCGCAAACTGCTAGGATGTTCCGAAATTATTCTAAGTGCAAAAAGGACTTAATAGTCATGATGACTGTGAATAAAATACACAAAAATTATGCTACCATCTAATGAAACGTAAATAAAATATTAAAAAATAACAAGGTATTATTATAATTAAAGCGAGATAAATTAATATTTTTAAAAAATAAATCTACAAAATACTACAGTCCGCCATGATATTCTGAACACCAATCAGAGGGAATGACGTCACAGTAGAGCATGGTTCCCAACTTAGGGGTTTTCCCCCCAAATTTAGGGGGTAAATTAGTGGGATGGGTTTTTTTAGGGTTTTATTTGTTTAGGAGTATTTTTAGGGTTCTTTTTAGAAGAAATTGATATAATTTATAACGTATTAGATAATTTATAAACAGAGAAAATTAAGAAATATTACTTTTATATTTTTTTTTATATAAAAATTTTATGAATTATATTTTTAGGGGAATTATCAAATAATTGAGGCAATTTTAGGGGGTTTTGTTATAAATAGGTTTAGGGATAAATATTTTTGAGAGTTGGTAACACTGCCGTTAGAGTAAACAAGTGATCTATTGTGACGTCAAAATCGACGCCATGACAGTTTGGAGCGTTTCGGTGGGAATTTTTAACATAAAATTTTAAATTGATTTTTTTCATATAAATCATGCTTTTTTTCCGAAATATGATATTTTTTACAATAAGTATGTATTTCTGAATATGATACAACAGTTTTTTAAAATCTGTCATCATGCCTATTATTACCAAAACCGTATTAAACTACGTTTGGCACATAAATGTATGTACAAGTATAGTTCGTAATTGCACTTTACAAACTTCAAGCTGGTTTGTAGTTAACCATTTTCACTTGGTACAAAAAAAAAATAATAATTAACAACTAACGTCTATCCCTCTCAACTTAGCCTTTGGTTTATATTCTTCAAGTTTAAAATTGCCCTCATTTAACCTACAAAAACATCTAACGGCGCCAAAGGGTTGAGGTGATAAATGACAGTATCATTTTGTCATTATTTCGCTATCAAGATAACATTCTAATCTGATTACCTGATATTACAATAGGTTAACGGGTTGACACTTTTTTGCCACAAAATAGGAGCATAACAAGGGTAAAGTAGATGTTACAGATGTTTTTGATCCAACCCTTATGCTTTTACGACTTTTTTTGATTTTACATAATGCCTAAAGATCGGACTGTAAGAAATTGTAATAGGGATTGATCTATTTGGCGGTTTGAAACTGATTTATAGTACGGAAGAGAGCAACATGTGAACATGAATCCGCCTTTGACACGAAAACTAGCTATATAACAATTCCGACTTAATACCGCAAAATATACTCAAATGTCAACTACGATTGCACTTAATATAGGTACTTAAGTACATCAAATCTTGATATCAGCGCCATCTAAACTTTAATACCGTTATCTACGTAACAGATTTATTGGATGGTCAATGTTGTAAAATAAGCGCCATCTAGATTCAAATAACGAAAACCTTAAATTAAAAATTAAAATCATCACAAATTTAAACAAAATGTTTTTAATTTACGAGAAATGCAAATGCATACACCAAATATATACAATTCATGTAAAATTTCATTAGTCAGTCTCTTGCAGGAAGGTTCTATGTAATTCCTAGATAGATTCTCTACACTGGTTGGATTTTTATTCCAACTAGAATCTTCCTGTATTATATTTATTATACCTTACCATTCATAATTGTGTTCCTTTACTTATGACTTGTAAAATAAAATCCCAAGAATGTTAAAATAAGATCTAATAAAAAGTTTACAGTCTTATTAAATTGAATTTTATGTTAGACTAGGTAAAATGGGAAAAAGCGGAAACTGCTTACAAAAACTAAACGCTAATATCACTCTGTATTAAATTAACGATCGCAAATCATATTTATAATAACAAAACTGGCGACCTATCTACCTATTATAAGGACTCCCATTTTGTTGAAAATCATAAGAGCGGGTTTGGCATGATCATTTTTATTGCTACGTCAAAGTAGTCTCATACAAAAATGACTAAATTTTACGTTTCTTCCAAAATACCCTTTCTCATATACCTTGTTCCAACTAGATTTTAAGATGATCATATCGACCTTAATAAAAAATTGAAATCGACTTTATCACTCATACCAGTCATAAATACAGGAAACAATTGAATATCGTAATCAAGCTACTGAGTTCATCACTTTTCCTAACTTATTAATTGTTTATATTCTTATTAACTATTTGGCTGGTGTTCAGTAAGTAAGCCCTCGTTGCTCGAGCCTTTCTCTCACTTTCTCAGGGACTGGCCAGAATATCATCAGAATTGCAGATCCTGTTAAAAAGATTTGAGTCATCACATTTGTAAATGCTTTTTTTGTGTTTGCTTTGGGTAATTTATGTTCATGCTTTTTTAACTTATATTTGACTATGCTTATTGAATAAGTGCTTCTATGATAGCTCTCGCCCCAGAAGCTATTCAACGGTTTTATTTACTAACGGTTCATGTACTAGATAAATTACCACTTTATATTAAAAACATGCGCTTTTCGTCGAATTAGTTTCGTTTGTTTTTTTCAAACTTTCTGTATAAAATTACTCATGTGTAAATTTTGTATATTGCAGTATAACAAACATTCCCTTTGCACACTCGCGTCAAATACCAAAGCAAGTGCTAACATCGCTACCCTAAAATCAACGCCATCTATCCACATTCAACCGAACTAACTACAACCTATATCTCAAAAATCAGCGCCATCTATCTACATTCAACCGAACTAACTACACAAAAATCAGCGCCATCTACACTCAACCGCTGGAACTAAGCCCCGCTTCCACGTACCTGCGGTGATGGCCCCGAACACGGAGAAGGCCTCGAGGCAGTGCAGGTCGAGCGTGGCGCCCAGCACGTTGGAGCCCACCGCCGCGCCGCCGCGCCCCACCATGTACATTATACACATCGCCATCGCTCTGGAAAACCAATATTTAGACTAAGGGCCGGTTTTTCAATAGACAGATATCCGACAGAAATTCAGTATGTTTTCGTTGCACGTCAAATATAAATATTTGACAATTGTGTGAAGTGACAATGAAAACATATCTTTTTTCTGTCAGATAGAATTTATCTGACTATTGAAAAACCAGCCCTAAGTATTTTTTTGGTATTTCATATACGCGGTGAGGTAGCATAGGAGTTCAGGAAACAGACACTTATTGTGATTATATTTTACTTTTAAGGGAGTCTATTTTGTTTTAGAAAGAAGTCATAAAAGGTTGGCAACGCTACCTCAACATCGACGTGTTTATCCTACTAATATTATAAACGTGAAAGTTTCTGAGTATATATGGATGTATGGATATTTGTTACTCTTTCACGTAAAATCTACTGGACGGATTTTGATGAAACTTTATTATAGGTTGAAAGTACATCAGGATACCACATAGGGTACTTTTTACCGCAGAAAAACTTTTAATTCCCACGGCAAACCGACTTCCACACGAACAGAGTCGCAAGCAGCCACTAGTATTGTTTATGGGCGGTGATCGCTCACCATCACGTTAGCCGAATTCTCGTCGATATACAAAAAAACAACGCCATCTACCGTCAAACTCTGAACTAAACAGCGCCATCTACCACAAACCCCTGTAACTAACTCCCACTCACCTCAGACACGTGGGGAACACGTCCACGGCGATGGCCGCCAGGATGGAGGCGGCGCAGCCGGAGCACAGCGCCAGGATGAGCAGCGCGGTGGCGGCGCCGGCCTGCGGGACCAGCGCCGCGCACACCGTGGCCAGCCCGCACACCAGCATTATACTGCCTGCGGTGGGGGGAGAGAGGAACTGAGTGCAGTTATATGTTAGGCAAATGCTTGGGCTTGACGTGTAGAGGAATACCTTGTCAAGGGGCCAACAGTATCGTTAGATTGAAAAAAAAAAGTAGGTATTGAACTCCCAAACTTACTAAGACTTAGCATGGTAAAAGACAAGGTTAGACTAACTATGATTTTTTTTAAGCAATAACAATATTTGATTTGATTTCATAAGAAAAAATTGGAAATTGTCACTAAAAGATTCATTAAAAAAGATTTTATAGCACTTATTCTGACCGTTTACTTATGTTTTATTATAATTATACCAAAAATAGTCAGGTTTAAAATATGGACCAAAAGTCTCCTGGCAATATCTAGCATCATAATCTACAAGCTTTTCTAATTTCAAGACTATTTATAGATTGGAGTCCTCATATTTTGCACACTCAATGACCTTCGGTGTCTGTACTAAATAGTATTTACACAGGCCAACGGGGCCCCGTCGATCTTTATGACTTAATAAACTTATCTTACAATAAAGTCGCTTCCTGCCGATCTTGTTGATGAACACTCCTATGGCGAGGTAGGTGAGCGCGAACACGGCGCCCATCGCCATCGAGATCGGGAACACGCCGCCCGACACCGACACCGCGCACGCGTCCGACGTGAGCTGTAAGGAAGGTAGAGGTATGAACCTTGGTGAATATGGGTTGTGAAGATAACATGGGTGGAAATGTGAACATGGGTTAAGGTGAATATGGGTGGAAATGCGAACATGGGTGGAAATGTGAACATGGGTGAAACTGTGAACATGGGTGAAAATGTGAACATGGGTGGAAGTGTGGACATGGGTGAAAATGTGAACATGGGTGAAAATGTGAACATGGGTGGAAATGTGAACATGGGTGGAAATGAGAACATGGGTGAAAATGTGAACATGGGTGGGAATGTGAACATGGGTGGAAATGTGAACATGGGTGGAAATGTGAACATGGGTGGAAATGTGAACATGGGTGAAAATGTAAACATGGGTAAAAATGTGGACATGGGTGTAAATGTGAACATGGGTGGAAATGTGAACATGTGTAAAAATGTGATCATGGGTCAAATGCGGAAAAAGGTAGACATGGGTTAAACATGAGAAAGATAAAAGGTACCTACATTAAAATAAAAGTAAACACCGTAACTGGATATCGCAGGTTCGCAGGTAAAATTCAAGTATGGGAAAAAGGCGATGACGGATCAAAAGCTGAACTCGGGTAACTTGGACTTAATATATGCATAAATTTTATGAATTAAAATTGTTAAAACACTAAGGTTTTAGAAACGAAATTCTATACAGTTTCTGAAGCTCTTAATTATTTCCAACTATAAAATTTATAGAACTAACTAGATTCATCTATTCTATTTAGTCCGATCAAGTTAAACATTCAAAGTACATAAATTCCCAACAAGCTGAAAATCGGTAAGATTGTCACTTTCAAATTTTATTTTTTATCATATTTTTAACAATCCTACCGATTTTCAGCTTGTTGCGACTTTTTGTTTTGCTTTTCTTATAATTTGGTCTAATTTGACCGGATTAATTCTATTTATCTTGATTATTTTATTACAGCTATCCACCTACAAAATACAAAAATAGAAACAACAATGTTGCAGTTATCGTTACAAAACAATATGATATGGGTCTCTGTTTAAATATTTAAGATCTTTTATGTAAATATTGCCTGAAATAAATGAATAAATAAATAAAATAAAACCATTACCTACACCAACATAATTGGGTGATAATGATGACGATGATGATTTCGTACTTACATACATATAGATTTCCCTTTATTGACTACTTTAAGCACCAATTACATCTGAGGCGGTTAAAAATTCGTCCAACCCAAACTCAACTTTATGCAACCTACATTAGCGTTCCTATTGGCCTCGAACTTGTGTATGCTCTGGCAGATGGCGCTAACCTTAAAATTGGTCCAACCCAAAATGAACCTTATGCAACCTACATTAGCGTTCCTATTGGCCTCGAACTTGTGTATGCTCTGGCAGATGACGCTAACCTTAAAATTGGTCCAACCCAAAATCAACCTTATGCAACTTACATTAGCGTTCCTATTGGCCTCGAACTTGTGTATGCTCTGGCAGATGGCGTTAACCTTAAAATTGGTCCAACCCAAAATGAACCTTATGCAACCTACATTAGCGTTCCTATTGGCCTCGAACTTGTTGTGTATGATCTGGCAGATGGTGATGGTGTCGTCGCTGGTGCTCTGCAGGATGTTGTTGAGGATGTCGGGCACCCACACGTACAGCCCGCTCGAGCTGGAATTGTAATATTATATTCATAAGTTTGGCTAACCTATAATTAACTTTTTTTTAAGGTAATACTTACCTTAAAGAACCTTACTTAAACTGCCGTCAAATCTATTTGACAGTTAAAATACATATTTTAATTAAAGAGATGAAATTTGTTGATATAAGTATTTTTCGTGTATGCCGTTTGGAGTATATCGTGGCATCTAAATTTCATATTTTACTTAATTTCATGCCCAAAACTTTACATTATTACAAAGCTATATGTTATAGTACAAAATAGATGGACCACAACTTATAAATGACGTTTCCTATAACTTTTACAATAAGCACCGTATGTGATAGTAGTTACAGTTCATATTTATGTTACACTAGCAACCAGCCCACTATTTCACAATTTTGTGCGACTTGTTCACGTTGATACGTTGCATTTTGATTAACTTAATTTTTTTTACAGATGTTTTTTATTTACAAATTTAAATGAATAAATTCCCTAAAAGATGGCGAAAACCGCATTAAAATCCGTTGCGTAGTTTAGGAAAAGTTAGCGGACAAACAGACACAATTAGCGACGTTAATGATAAAAATACTACTTACAGCATGAACACAGCAAACATGGAGACATGTGATATGATGACACAGCGCAGTAGAGGAGGTCTGAAGATCAGGGTGATATTCTTGACAGCGCCGACGAATCCAGTCTTAGTCCCATCTGAACCACTCGATATTATTTTTTCAACCTGTTTATAGAAACATATGCTATTAGAGACTAAAAAGTTCGTTAGTTTCAGTCAATTTAAAATTAGTAATAAAGATTGGGTTATCTGAAAAATTTATACAGTTATATTTCAATCGATAACGCGAGAGTTAAATGCCAGTTTTAAAAAACAACTCATGACTAATTAGTTATATCTCGCTCGATCTCATGTTCGTGTTCTTTTATTACCATTAATGACTTTGATTTCATATCTTGACCAGACTTCTTAATATGCTATCGTGTATTTTTATCAATAGCATTAAGTATTTTTTTCGTCACAAAACACTGTAACCAATAATGTCAGTTTAATTTAGGAAATAACCATTAACTATCATTAACCATCAACCATCATGAGTCAAACATCATCAACAATCACCAACCATTATCGGTCAACCAAGAAATAATCATCAACATTCAACCATCATCAGTCAACCATCATCAACCATCATCAGTCAACCATCATTAACCATCAATATTTTAGAAAATCACTTTCATCAACAGACGTTAACTCCACTTACAGGGTACCGACTGCCCTCGATGTTGTGGTTCCAGGAGTACATCCTGGCCAGCACGGGCAGCGCGCGGATGGGGCCCTTCGCGGAGAGCAGGAACCGGGGGCTTTCCGGCAGCGTCATCAGGATCACTGGAAACCATTTAAAGGACAATGAAAATTTTATGAGTTGGATCAAATGAAGCACTAAAAAGAGACATATTAATGGAAAATGAATAGGTCTTCCCGTGATTCGACTTGATGGAACAGACAATGTGCAATGCGCCGTAAAACCTAAGCCTGAGCAAAATTGAATGCTAGATTTACGCTTTGGCGACATGCGAGTATTGTTTTGTCCGATGAAAACACATTGAACATTTTAGTAAAAAACAGAAAAAAACGTGTATACCTGCTGCTATTAACCCTGGGACACACCACAGACAGATGAAGAGCCTCCAGGGTACCATGTCGATGATGATCATGTCGAAGGACCATTTTCCAGGAATTATGAGCCAGGCGAGACCTGAAGAAAATAAAAATAAATAAATAGCCTATATATGTCCCATAGTTGAGCACAGGCCTCCTTCTCGGATAGCGAGAGGGTTTGAGCCGTAATCCACCACGCTGGCTCAGTGCGGGTTGGTGGATCACATGATGGATTATCATCCAATCATGTTGGTTTCCTCACGATGTTTTTCCCTAACCGTTAGTGCGTGATAAACATGTACATAATTTGAAAAAGACCAAATTATGTACCACTAGTGGGGATCGAACCCGGAACCTTTGGTATAGTAGACCGTTCCTGTTGCCACTAGGCTACCACGAGAACTGACAGGCTAATGATATTGTTATTGTACGTTACAAAAAAGAACTGCTATTCTATCTCAGCGGGTCGTTCGAGATTCGCACTGGTGCAATTTGCGTAACATACCACATAATATAGAATGAAGACGAACTGATAAAAATCCTGATTAGATTTATTTTACACAAAGAGAAATAGGTGGCGACTGAATATGCATGTTTAATTTAATATAAGAACAATTTTTTGCTTTTAGAACCTATTTTTAATGAAAGTAACACATTGATAACAAGATTAGGTAGTAAATTTGCATGCTACAGGTGACGCATCTTATGAAAAACAATTGCAAATGGTTCTGCAAACATACATACGTAATTGTGATGACAAGTACTTACTTGATTAAAAATATCTAAGTACCTACCTATTATTATATTAATTACCCCCTAGTTCTTTTAGGTTTACGTACTCAAAGGTTAAAAACGGAGCCCTATTACTATGACTGCTCTCGTTGGCTCGTTTTTCCGTCTGTCGGTCTATCACCATGATATATAACATGAACCGTCATAACTGGACGGTTGAAATTTTCACAGATGATGCAATTTTGCGCTGCATTAACTAAAAACACTGTAATTACTATTTCCCACACAACAAACGTTGTTTTGTGCCGTTTTATTATGAATAGTCGGTGTGCTTTCGTGACAGTTTTTGTATGGCTAATGGCTAAAGGCTAAATGTCCAAAAGTAATTGATTAACTTTTGTTTGCGTGAATCGTGTTTATCACGTGTTTATTATACATATTTAGTATTTGAATGACCCATATCGTAAAATAGGTTATTTGACGTTCCACAATTCTGACTCGAACTTATCATAATTAATGTCTACGCTACATTTATAACTATAAATCTACATACCTACTCATTAACAATAAAATGATACATTTATTAGATGAATGTGCATTTCTGAATAAAATAAGGCAATTAATTACTGTTAATGATCGCAAAAATGATGATAATGTGTATTTTGATTTGATGAAAGCATTAATAAAATCGTAAATGAGTGTATTTACAAAACTATAATAGAATGGCATTAAATTGTTTTGATGTCGCTTCAGTTGTATGTTTTCTAAATATTTGTTATATGAAAGTGAGTTATTAGATTGCTGGGATTGCATTCAAATAGAAAACAACATGCTACATTGTTATTTTGTTTGATTTTCCTTATATCCCTTTTGCTATTTCTGTTTTATTTATATCATTATGTATCAACTTTAGTGTGGTTTATTTAATATACTAACAATTAGGAATTTATTATCAATAAATAACGTCATTATATTTTATTATAACTAACTATTGGTGTAAATAATAAAGTTTTTTGGCACCATGTAAGCAAACATGAAACCTTCAAAATACCTTTTTAATTATGGATACATAAATAATGATGTCATTTACTTTGAAAAATTCAGTTAAATGTTTAATTAATAATGTGAAAATGAAAATGAATAAATGTTATTTAACTATTTGTAGGTAGCACTTGAGATAAGAACAATTTAAACTTTGTTATCAGTAACCTTAACATTGTACGTTACGTAATTAATAAAATAAGTCTGTTAACTTAATAACTCAGGGCAATCAGGAGTAGAAGTATTGCTTCGTGCTAACCTAGGTTATATTTTTAATAACAATGGCAGTTTATATCTTTAATAAAAAATGTAAATTTGATATGTACTTTATATAATAGAACTAGTGACGCGCCCAATCACACGTGTTTACAAAATACAAAATTTTGGCAAACTCGAAAAAAAACTGAACGTACTTTACTTATACACCTATTCGAACAAAAAGCTAAAAGATAGTGCGAACCAAATTCAAATCCGTTTCTTATTTTAAAAGCAGTTCGCAGACAAACATATAGAAAAGAGCTACAACATTTGTATTTTTAACCACGAATGCAGTTAACAACATTTTACTTGTCTGCAAACCTCCAAAGTTCCTTGTTTACCTTATCTTTAGCAATCATAGTACAATGATCTATATTCTTACCTGGCAGTATTATAAAGGAGAACGATATAAAAGCGGATCCCCAAGCTATTGCGGAGGCTCGCCTCTCGTTTGTATGCATCTCTCCTAAGTACGCATACACCGTCGCACTCGACGCCGATACACTAGAAAGAGATGCAAGATTATAGAGTATTTGATATCTGAGATGTTTAAAAAGTTAATAGAAACAAAGAGGATGAAGAATCTGTAGTGTGACTGACTCAAAAATCAAAATTCGTTCCACGAAATGCTTGGTGTCTTAAAAAAGTAATGAGTATAACTGAGTATTGCAATTGTAACTTTATGTATGCAAATAAGAATCTTAGGATTCAGCAGACCAAGAAACTACTTTGTTGCGTGTTGTTAATTTTTGATGTGGTCTATCGTTTAATTAAAGAAAACTGTAAAGATTAAGGCAAAAAGATCAACACATTCATTTTCCAGAAAAAATGCGACATATTTTCTTCCATAATTTGCATCATCTTTAATATAAGCAATATAATTGATATTCCTTACATTACCGCTAAGTTGCCCTATTTCTGCAAAGTTCACAAATTATCATAAACACTAGTAACCTATTTCTGATAGTTTATGTCCGATAAGCTCCACTCAATCAAGTTGGTTGCTATGCCAAGTGAGGCTACAAAAAGGCTATATGTTATTGTATAGTAACTTAACAAACAAAAAAAGTGTCGCATGACGTCTTTCCTGCAAGATTTTGTGCGTATGACGTCAATGGGCTGCTATCAACAGTTACCAAGATTCGATTTTAATTCGGAATTTGCTTTGATTTCTTAAGGGACCGTTTATTTTGGTAATGTCTGATGTATTGGTAGTATAACTGTGTTAAAGCGATAACAATTATCACAAAAATTGGAATCGGTGGCAGGATTTTTTAATTAAAATTTTTGAGAAATAGTTTTAAAAAAAGCTTGCGTTTCCCTTATTGGAGTATGTAAAAAATCCAAATTATTTTTAATGGCTAGTTAACTTTGCGTGTGAATTACTGATGTCTGCGAAGATTAGAGTCTTGCTGCCACTTCCTAAACACTAGCAAGCATAGTTTTTATTAGCATAAAGGCTTCGCATAAAGAGTCCCCTGGTTCCAAGCTAAAAGACTATTATCGTCCGTGCCGATCTGTGTCTACTTATCTATATTTTATAATTTCCATCACACTATTACAATCTTCTTTTACGTCGACTTATCCTTGCAAAATTTATAAACTCCAAAAAAACTTACAGACAGCCAGTCAGCACCCTGAGGATGAGCAGCATCCAGACGTTGTTGGAGAACGCTGACGCGATGGAGACGGCTGCAGACAGTAGGATGGAAGGCAGCATCACCGCCTTCCGACCGAATCTGTCGCCCAGATAGCCCCAGAGGAACGATGTGGCTATTATACCTGGAAGAAAGGGGTGATGTGGTCTTTGAGATAGAATATCACTAAAGAATTATGAAGTTTAAAGGTAATGTAAGAGATTCGGCGGTAGATGGTTAGCATTAGTCGAATTGGACCTGAAATTTCGTTTGATGTCCAGATTCGCATAATAGAGATTGTCCCTAATATACTCTAATATAAATATGTAGATATTTTGGACATTCCATATAACTCTATGCATTTGTGTCTATCAATCTCGAGAACTTCTACCGACAAAAATGACAACCCAGTGTTAAAACTGAATCGTGTCGCTGTTTTATGAATTGCAAACACATTTTTAAAGAAGCTAATATAACGGAATTTGCAGGACTATGGTGCAATAATGTCTGTTTCGAATCGAAATCTAACATTTATAAAAGAAAAAAGTCGTAAAGTCGGCTAGATGCGAGGGTGATGGCAAGCTATCTCTTTTACAACAATCGTTTGACCTAAGTTCATACTGACAAAATTAATGCGTTTCGTAAGATAAAAATTAATTAAAATAATCTTCATTTTGTAATTAAATTTTATTTTGTTTCAATTATAAAGTGGTATCAATAGCTCTTTGTTCTTAAAAACTAGACACATTTACAGATAACAATAAACATACCTATTCAACAATAAAGATAAAAGGCGTTCATTAAAAGTTATAATTAATATAAATAATTAATCGATTTTAAAAAGTACTAGCTTTTTCCCGCGACTTCACACGCGTTTAATTCGGAGTAAAACCCCTTTCCCTATACTTACTATGTTATTATACATACAAACCTTCCTCTAGAATGACTCTATCTACAAAATAAAACCGTATTAAAAAAAACCGCATCAAAATCCGTTGCGTAGTTTAAAAAATTTAAGAATACATAGGGACATAGAAAGTGACTTTGTTTTATACTATGTAGACAATAGCTGTTTCTATAAGGGTTTCTTTGTTTGTTGCAATCAGCATATGCTTTAAGATCTTTTCTATCGAGTACCCACACCCAAATATTTTGTCAAAAAATTATGTAGTGAATGTAAAAAATAAAAAGATATTGTCGTAATATTACCCTAGCTATGACGTCAGCGGATGCTATAAATAAAATTTAATATACATATTCTGAGGCCTGATAGCCAAGAGACATTTTGAAAGAAAATATACTGCAAAGGTCTCAAAAACAAATCAAAAAACACAAAGTGCATTGATGATTTATGATGGAAGATTATGACGGAGGTATTTTTGTCTACGAAAGATCAAGAATTACCAAGGGAAAAACTATTTAGTTAGGTCAGGTTAGGTTAGTCTAGATAATATCTAAATCTTAAAAAAAACTATCATCTCAAGATTTTAAGTACTTCATCTTCTTATCGTGTCGACTTTGGCGTTTTATATTTGTGATGACCAGTATTTCGCCACGGATCAGGCATTATCCGTCCTATACAGGTCCTCGCGTTTGCAGGTGGAGGGACACGCGGGGCAAGATAATTCGACAATTTTCTTTCATAAAAATTTTACTTACTAATTCGATCTTTCTTGCGACTTTATAGAAAGAAAAGTCTATGTTCTTAAGCTTAACACCTTGAAGCATTTTTAAAGTGGTTCTAAGTTTATGTTTGTGCTCCAAAGGCATTAATAAAACAACTTTTTTCTGAAATGATGACAAATGATTTTGATATATCTCTTTTTAATAATTTGTACTGCTCTTAGTATGTGTCTTCTATTCTAATTAAAGAATTTCAAATAGTAAAGGCTGCATTGTTGTTTTTTTTTAATCTTCTACATTTTACGTATTAAAAATATCCCTGTATTTTATTTTTATATATTTTCAACTCTAATCACTAATAGCGTTAATATAAAAAATGCATTCTAACAGTATTTTGCATTATATAAGCGACGTCATCGTTTTACTTAATGCTCGTATTAATTATACCTATTATGAATTAAAAAAAGTCTTTACGAAGCATAGATTTAAATAATAAATTAATCAACTATGTATGATATGTATCGTAAATTTTCATTATGTTACTTGTTAGTTCAAATTAGATGAACAAAATAAAACTCAATAAATAATTGACGATCTCCGTTTTACAATCTTCAAAAACAACCGACAGTCAACTGATTTAATAGACCTAGTTTTGAATCACTCCTATGATAGCATATTACTAATGCTGTTATTACGTCATCACTGAGCGAACCGCTCAGTCGTTGAAGTACCCACAGTATAACGGAATAGGTAATTACTTATCCAGGAAAGGTTCAAGCTAACATAGAACCTAACTTGTTCTGTAGGTTCAATGAACTTAAAACTACATGGTAGGTTGTCATGATTTAATGTGAATTGTATGTTTGGATGTATGTATGGTTCTGTCGATTCATGCTCCATTGCCCCGGGGCAGTTATACAATTTTTTAATAATTTTAAAATCATTCCCCACTGACCCGAGATGTCGAACGTATGCTCCATTGCCCCGAGTAGCGAACGTACAGATAGTTACAAATTTGTTAAGGTGACGTAATAAAACAATATATTAAATCAACAACATTATTTGTTTGCCATTCGTTCTTACAATCATTCATTATTAACCTCTACTCAACATGAAAAATTACAACATCTTTAATCAACTTGCATAAAAGATATTTAAATAAGAAATTCTTATTCTAAGCCTTAATTACGAGACGGTTATTTTGTGACTCTACATATTTTTTTAAAATAATGTCACAAAGTTATTTTCCCTTTTAAATTATCTTGAATTGAATCATTAATTATAGTATATAATTCAATATTGTTTCTATTTTTAGGGATATAGGACACCTTTTAGAAAATTATTTACTTTCATTTTATAAACAGAAGCATCGTTGTACAAAATTTCTAATACCTTGAAAATAGTTGGATTTGTATTAAACATCTTGTTAATTTTAGAATGCCAACCCTCAATGATATTGGTTGTTTTCAAAATTTCTTCGTAGAATGACCATTTACCTAAGAAAACTTTATGCACCATCTATATTTTTACAAAATAATCATTGAATTTCTCAATATTCTTATTATGATCAGGACAATCTTGCATTATATTTATAGGAAAAACATCTTCTACCAATTTATTTGGTAATAATGTTAAGGCACAACACAACACAACGCTACATGATTTTTAGGAACTGGTGATTTTGTTAATAATATTTGTTGCGCTTCTTTTATGAAACTGATAACCCGCGCGAAGCAAAATGAGGCCTTTTCGTTCAGAGTCCGCAAAACTTAATTCACTAGGAGATGAACTGCTGGGTTCACAATCGTTATCCCTATTCATTTGCTACCGCTTGGTTACAATGCTTAATGCTTATTATACATCTTTGACATCATACAAATGCCGACGGCTAGGCCGATACAAGTTAAACTTGACACAGTATTTTTTTACAGCTATTTTTTAAGACGTTCTGTTCAGGACTGTACAAAATTATTATTGATTTCTATTAAAAATACGTCTCGGGTCAGTGGGGAATACGAATTCGGGTCAGTGGGGAATAAAAAATTTTTACTAATAATTCGGGGCAGTGGGTAATAGAGATTCGGGTCAGTGGGGAAAATAATATATTTAAATAAAATAATCAAACTGCCCCGGGGCAATGGAGCATGAATCGTTCTGTCAGTCTATTGATTGACTTTATTTATTAACATCCAACTTAATTTCATAATAAACAAGCGACCCAATGGTGTAATTTTGGCTGACTTGTTCACGAAATATTATATTTTGACTGACTTAAAAAAACCTTTTCTAATTGTTCTTTATTTACAAATTTAAATAAATTAATTCCCTCAAAGATGGCGAAAACCGCATTAAAATCCGTTGTGTGGTTTAGGAGGAGTTAGCGGCCAAGCATACAAACAGACACAAATAGCGACTTGGATTTATACTAAATATATATATGCAATGATAATGATGATGATGTGGAAATTTGATTACTTAATTTTGCTAAATAAAAATAAAACAAAAATTTGGTAGGTATATGAATAGAATTATAACTTAACAGGTGCTTGCTACCGGCTACCACAAAAATCACATTCCCATAGGAAACCGCATTGAACGGCAAGTGCAACCGCAAGGCGGAATGCTAGTGATACTGAATAAGTTAAAATAATTTAAAATATTCGAGTACCGAGATAGTTACAATTTAGGGTATATAAACGCACGAGTTCTAAGTTGTATTGTAACCATATTTCAATAGAATCCGATAGGAAAAGAAAGGGTTATTAGAAAAACATGGGGTTATTCGGAACTCAGGAAACAATAAAACAATGTCATCAGTTTTATCATCGCCCTGACAAATTTACATTGTATTCGCGCCAATCTTATTTCGCAATACAACCCCTTATTGACTTATTGACATTTAAATAATGAGGAAGCATTTACTAATGCTAGGAAAAGAGGCGAATCGCAAAAAACGCCTTTTCCTTTGTTCTCACCATTCAGGGTTATTACAGTTAAAAAATAGATCGTCACATGCAACCTTAAGGTTAAGGTAAAGGGAAGGTTGTCTTTTGTACCACCCATTAATTAAACAATTAGCAATTTAAATCAGTAAATAGTGAGATGAGTGGAAATGATGGTAATTAAACCAGCGATTCCAAACTAGTGGTCCGCGAAGAGATAAAAAAAACCGGCAAATATATTATGGCCGATAAAGATTATGAACGTGCAAAGTAATCGCATTTTGTGACACGAGTCGTTAGTTAATTGTAAGATTTATTTAACATGATTGAGTGGGATCTGTAGCAACGTCTTGTTAATACAAAACTTATACGAAAGCGGGAATTAACCACATTTCCTATATCTAAAACTGAATCGGAAGGTACATACCTTTTTTAAAAAAAAAAAAAAAAAAAGTGATGTTGATGAGTGCTGCTACAGCGCAAATATATGACGTTTTCATTTATCTGCTTTATTTAATTATATTTAAATAACAAACCACTAAAAATGGCACAAATTGTATACTTATCATCAAGCATTTCTGTAACCCAAGTTATAAAAAATAAAAAAAATTACGCCGTAGGGACATAGGTACCTATTTAGCATCCATCCTAGTAAAATTTAAACTAAAGTTGAAAATATCGGTTCAAGTGTGGACAAAGATAATTAGCAATGCGAAGACACGACTCAGTAAATTTTACAATTACAAAACCTAGGTCCGATCTGCAATTACCTCTCCTTCGCGGCACTGAGTTGCAGACAATTACAGCATTTGATTTTTAAAAACATATACATCTATCTTTTAAAAGCCTTGTAATAACAGTTCCATCATAATTTTCTCTTCGTCTTCTTCATTATATTAGTTTTTTTTTATTCTTTTGATCGGAGTTAATTATATCGAAATCTTGAGAACAAGAAAAAGCTTGAGAACCACTGATTTAAGCGGCTGTTAAGAGTGCCTTATGATAATTAGATAACCGGGTAATAAACAACGCGGTGTAGATCGTTCACTTCGGCCTAACTTCCTGCTTAAGAACAGTTTCTATTTCATTTATCTTTTTATCTGATCAAAACAATATTATTATTATCTAGAAATAAGATTTTTGAAAAATTTTTGTGGGGATTCCCAATTTGGGCAGTTTAGATGATTTTTTTGAATAGGACGAGTTTTTTAGAATTAATTAGAATTTTGATTGAATATTCTTGTTACTTTATCGGTGTTATTTAATATGGCTGTCTGAACTTCGGCTTAACATAATTAGCAAAGTCAACTTTCGTAGAAAAATGTTTTTTTGCCAAATAACGGTCTTTTGTTTTTTAAAATGCAATACTTCTTTGACATAATTTTGTGGTTTCGTGAAAACATGTAAATAAAACTTAAAAAATTAATACTACAATTTAAGTAGTGGTTTTAGGGCAAGTTTCCTGTAATTAAAGTTTCGCAATTATAAAAGTTGATCATACTACTTTCAACAAGTGACATTAAAATTATTAAGTTATATCAGATTATAGTACCTATATTATTAGGTATGCAGAATTTGTGTTGGGTGTTAATTTAATATTTTTTTCTGTGACTCTAAAACGAATTCATTCAAAAACTTAAATTAATCGTAGATACTTTATTTTAAAAGAACCCAAAAGTATAAATTTTATCGTTTAAGCTACTATAATGTTCCGCTTTTAAATATTCAGTTAATCTTTGTGTGACAAATTCTAGGTAAAAATTACAACAAATTCCTTTTACCCTCCAAGAACTCTGACATAGTTTCCTTTCGGCAAGTTACATCAACTGTATTACGCTAAAGGTAAGGTAAGGTGCCTTACCTCTCTTACCTAAAGCGTCACTATCTAAGCCAGCCATACTCAACCTTTTTTTACTAGGGCCAAAAACGTTTCGGTCATGGGATCCCGGGCCGCAAGCGAGAAATTATTAGGTCATAAATAAAACATAAATCAAAGGTAACGATGTATTTACTTTATTGAAAGGAAGAAAATTGAAAAAACTATATTTTAATGCGATAAGTGGGCCAATCAATAAGGCTCGATGGCGGGCCGCAGGTTGAGTATAGCTGATCTAAGCAGTCTTCTGGAACTCACCAATAAACGCTGCAGCAGTGATGAGCCCCTTGTGCTCGCTGGTGAGTTTCAGCTCGCATTCCGCCGCCGTGATGACGTAGCTCATGCCCACTGACTCCATGGACACGTTCAGCATTATCAGCCCGGAGGTGAGCAGCACCAGGTGGTTGAAACGCCCGTGGCCTGGAGATGGAAGGTCAGGTTAGAAATGGAGAGTGGCAGTCTTGGTATACTGATTCAAAGTTAATGATATAGGGAGCAAACGAGCATGCGGGTCACCTGATGGTAAGTGATCACCGCCGCCCATGACTGCCCGCAACACTGTGGGTGTTGGGGGTGTGTTGTTGGCTTTGAGAAAGCACTCACCGAACGAAATGCAGGAAGATCGTCCCTACTTCACGTCGGTTTTCTGTGCGACGGTGGTATTTCACCGGTCGAGTCAGCCCAGTAATAGCTGCAGACAGAGCCTACAGCTAGACTCTTCCACTCGTACAATTTTTTTTGGATAATGGAGTGACAAGAAAGCAGTAGAACAGCTTGATCAAAGGTTTCCAAGATATTAAGACCCCTGCAGCATTAAGATGCAAGGGCATTGTCAACTATTGAGATTTTTGATGATTGGCCTTGATAAGGACTCTTGATCAAACTGGTGAAACTGTTCAGAGCATAAGCATACATCAGCATATAAAAGGAAGAATTATGTTACCAAAGTTATAAAAAACATCCATTTACTCTTTTAAGCATCATATTCAGATCGTGGAAAGGATCAGACAAAAAACTACAAAAACTTAGAAATATCACTGCCACCTAAGATCCTTTTTTATATGACTAACAAAAGTAAGACTTTACACCTGTTTTCTTCGAAAATTCTTGCCTACACCCACCCATAAAGATTGTTTTCAAATTGAAAAAAAAAACATAAAGCAAATTTCTTAGTGAAAATTTTTTGCACTTAATTTGAATATAAGTGCTTTACAAGATAATTCGAAGTAGCCCATTCAAATGCAAGTTAGTAACTTACAGTTATTCCATTAATGGGTATAAAAGTAAATTGGTTCAGAGCTTTCATATCAAATCTATGCTTTATAGTTTAGTGTTACGAAAACATTAGGAACAGCTTTCGTCCCATTTAAAGCAAATGGACTAACGATCTAAATTGGCTCGTGCCGAAACATAAAGTGATATTTATTCAGAACATACAATTGGTGTTTTGTCTAGTGATTCAATTAAACTGTAAATAAAGCCTACTATTTAGAACCTGCAATTTAATACAAGACACATTAGATCAAATTGATATCCTCACTGAAATGAGACTTATTACCGCGGTAAAAAGTAGCCTATCTTCTTCCTAGGGTTTCAAGCTATCTGTATTCCAAATTTTAGTTCAATCGGTTCAACCGTTTTGTCATTAAAGCGGGGCATACAGACAGACAGTCAAACATACACATTTTCGCATTTAAAACATAAGTGAGGATAAAAACCATAATACATTTAGATTTATGTTAATAATAATTCCCACGTGCTAATTTCGTTCCGGTTTGGACCAGACACAATAAAAAGCTATTACTTATTCCGAACCCTTCGCAGTTCAGTTACTTGTAACTTAAGGTCAGTAACTTAGAGTAAGTTATAGATAAAAAATGCAAGCTGTCGGTCATTAACCCCGTCAGAAGTTAGTTTACTGCACACGCACTGTTTACTTAAGTTTAAGTTCCGGGTTAGGGATTTTTGTGTTAAGCTTAACTGGAAATACTAAAAAATTAAGAATGTGGAGAAATTACATGGCTTTGTTACCAACTTTTTTTTAAATATGTTCAATCATAATAATTGAAATTTCTGATGTATAGGTTAATTAATAAAATCAAAGAATGAATCAAGTATAGCCACAGTATCCTCTTAACCTAAGCTATTTGATGTTTACATTTTTACCCTCTTAAAAACCTTTTAATTTATTCTAAGATTTCCAATGCGTTTATAAATTAGGACATTAGTGTCTTCCATCAGTATATGATCTTAATACTGTTTACAGGTACACCTACATAAGGAACAGTTCTATTACAATTAAAGATAGACTTTAGTGTGTTCATATATCAGTGTAATCAGCGTAATAGATAGTATTACCTGTAAGCTCAAAGGCTTCTTCGAAGTTAAGCTCCTGTCCTCTCCTCAGTTTCTCCCTGGTACTCCGCTCCAGGTCAGGAGTAGAACGGTCGTTTTCATCAGAATTCTTCATTTTCACTTCACTACTTATTTACCGAGCTACAATACTTGTAGTAAGTATACTTTTTCGTATTTCTTTTTGTTCGTTTTTTACAACAGTTTTCCAAAGCCCTATTTATAAAAGCATTTCGAGCTTTCTATTTTTTATTTAATAAAATAACTGAGATCAGTAAACACAGTATTAAATTCTCTAAATCAACAACGAACGACTATACGAAATGTAATTTCATTCGTTTTATACTATTCTATATTTTCCCGCCTTTTTAAGCACGTGCGCGCCGTGAAGCGACGCGGTGTGCACTAACCGTTTAAATTTAGAACGCCGGGATGGTGCGTGTACGCAACTCCATGAAGCTGTTACAACTAACTTCGATAAATCATTCATGTTGGATTTTATAAGTGAATACTAAGATCGTCTTTTGTTGGATTGAATGGTGTCGTAATAAGTTTTAAGGATAAGTTCTGTTGTCTAGTTTGGTTTGCTAATGAAAGAGGAAGACAGCTAGCAACCAAGCACAATTTTTTTTTTTTATAAGTATAGGTAGCAAACGAGCACGCGGGTCACCTGATGGTAAGTGATCACCGCCGCCCATGACTACCCAAAACACTGTGGGTGTTGGGGTGTGTTGCTGAGCCTTTGAGAAAATTGGGCACCGGATACCGCACTCACCGAACGAAACGCAGGAACATCGTCCCTACTTCACGTCTCGGTTTAAAAAGACGGAAGCATGGGTTTAGGACCATACGGGACCATTTTGATACAATTTTAGGACTACATATGTATAGCGGAAGTGTGTATGTTAAAAATAAAAATGAAATATTTTGTTATATTTATGTAAATTAACATCTCAAAATTATTTTGCTATTTCATTCATAAGAAAACGAAAACTGGACTCATTAAGCACACTATTTTAAATAAAACATGTTTTAGTAGTTAATAATAACAAAAAGAATAGGTAAAATATTTTATCACTTCCCTTTTGTACAGTTTAATGACTCACTGATATATCGTCACATTTGCTAGCTAATAGCTCCGATGCAAATTTTATTTCATATAAGTTACCTAACTTAAAACTATTTATCCGGTGCTTAAATTGTAGGCATAAAAAAATCGGGTAGGTAAACCACGCTGACTTAATGTAATCCAAGTCTAGTATAAGCTTATTTGTAATGCAACTATAGTTATACTGACGTAATTTTTTTTGTTAAATTGAACTAAATTACCTGTGTCTAAGTTTGACGAGTTTTTGAATATTTTCATTAATAATAAAAAAAATATATAAAAGAAAGCCTTTATTATCCTTATCATTGTCAAATAATATTTACATTATAATTATATGTCATTTTAAATTTAAATAATTTTAAAATCGTAAAGTCAAATTTAATAATTACTTCCGTTTTCCTTTCCATAATGCGACTTTCTTGGACCATTTTGTACTGTCCGTTATTGCTAAATTTTCATTCATATGGACTCATTATTATTATATCGAAGGTCTAACAGCCACAGTCTTTCATTATGAAAAAAGTCTAGGTATTTGTTGAACATAATTATGTTCACTCTTTTTTGAATTAATTATAATGCAAAATAAAGATCTACAAGTACTAGTCCTTGCGCAAGGCGCGTTTTGACGACGCCTGTGGCGCAGCGATATACTAGGTTTAAAAGAACTGCTTCCGAAAACAAAAACTGGGCATTGCTGGAGGGGTACTTGTTACGTTTTGAGCAAAAAAACGTAACCAGTACCCCAATTTATTTACAATGTAAATAATCGCACCTAAACCAACAGTTGATGTGAAAGCAATGATTTCAAGCGGCGAATATGACTTTTCAATCCTTAATCACTTTTTTAATTTTGGTTTACTGAGTATACTTATACTTTGGAACGTATTCCCTTTTTCCATACAGAGAGCTGCAAATATAGATTCTTTCAAAAAACTTTTACATGAACACTTTCTACACCTATGTCTCTTGTTGATTGTATTTAATTTATTTATATTAATATTATATGTATTTTTTTAGTTATAGATTTCTTATACGTATTTTATATGTATTTGGTAAATATCATATTATTATGTACCTACTTAATTTTGTATTAATTAAATTATAATAATTACTATAACTTAACTGTATTGCAATCAGGAACCTATCCAGTTTGCCAGGGAGAAATCGCTTAAAGCGATATGGCCACCTATTGTAATAGTTTTAGTCAATGTATTCTGTATATACTTCCCTTGTAATTGTAATAAAGAGTTTATTATTATTATTATACTGTTAGTAAATTTAGTTACTATTGTGGGTTCAGAAAACATGGTTTCAGGCTTCGGAAGTGGTCTTTTTACACCCAATTTTTACTCTTACGTTTGCTGTATGAGAGCCCACCAAATTTCAGCTTTTTAGCTAACACGGTTTATGAGATACAGCCTGGAGACAGACAGACAGACAGTAGGTTTGATAATAGGGTCCCGATTTACCCTTTGGGTACGGAAATGATGACATCGTATTGATACGTTAAAATATGGTCAAAAAAAAAACAAATTAATACTCAATACTCAATACTCAATACTTTATTGCAACTTATGGTAGGTACATGGGTTGACAGATATATATTTAGTTTCACATAAGAACCCTTTCGGGCATAGCAAAGGATGGAGACAGTCCGAGGTTTTTTAATTATGTAAGTAGGTATTGGAAAATGTCAAACTCTCAAACGCAACATGCATAGGTATACATTTAGCTAATCAGTTACCTAATTTATGATAAAGTTGCATTATTTTACTTATTATTATTAAAATTTGTCAATAGTATTTTAGTCATTAAAATGTCAGGCTATGTATTGTATGTTCAAAATTTCTGTGTCAAAAATTCTTTTAGGTCATAATAACATTTGTTAATAAGATGGTCTTTTAATTTTTGTACAAATTTAATATATTTTTGTTCTGTTTTTATGTCAGCGGGTAGGTTATTGTATACTTTAATCGACATTGAATATGGTCCGGTATTGTGTAGCATTAATTTTGAGACTGGTGTTATTAGCTTATTTCTTCCCGGTCTCAGGGCAAATCGTCGCGGTTCCTCGTCCATATGTTTATATTTTTGTGGATATTTCCGGACGAATTTGCATAGTTCTAATATATACAAACATGGCAGCGTTAATATTTTAAATTGCCTAAAGAACGGTTTGCAACTATCGGTGCTATCAATGTTTGCGAGAATGCGAACACATTTTTTCTGTATAATAAATAGGTGTGGTGCGTCGGTACTATTGCCCCACAGGATCAAGCCATACGACAGTCGGGAGTGTGCGTATGCATAGTAGGCCGACAGTGCAGTTTCAAGGTCAGTTGTTTTTTTAAGTTCTCGGAGCGCGTACGTGAAGCTAGATAATTTTGATTTAGTTTTTTCAATGTGTTGTTTGAAGTTTAAATGTGAGTCGATGGTTATACCGAGGAGATTAAAAGTATTTACGCAATCTATTTTTGTATCGTTTTGTGTTATTTGTGGATAAATTGGTGATTTTTGGTGCGGTCTGAAAATCATAGTTACCGTTTTTAAATAATTGAGACCTAAGCTGTGATTTGTCATCCAGTGTTCAGTGCTGTTTAATACAGATTGTACTGAATTCTGTGCACTTACAGTATCATTGCATGGCATTATGAAGGATACGTCATCAGCAAAAAGGACACACGGTGTCTGTACGTAATTGGGTAAGTCATTAATGTAGATTAAAAAAAGTACACATCCTAGTACGGATCCTTGGGGGATCGAGCCAGTCATGTTAAGCGCGTCTGAGCGGATATTTGATATGTTCCCGGTTTCGTGGTCAAAATGTTCGATCTCAACATATTGCGTCCGATTGTGTAGGTATGATTTAAACCATTTATGGGTTGTACCGCGTATACCCAAGTCGTAAAGTTTTTGTAGTAGTATGTCGTATTTTACTTTATCATACGCCTTCGTCATGTCAAGTAGAAGTCCAATAGCGTACTGTTTTTTATTTAATATGTTAAGAATCTTTTCAACGTATTCGTAAACTGCTAAAGTGGTTGATCGGTTTTTTCTAAATCCGCATTGGGCTTCGTCAAATAAATTAAATTTCTCACAAAACTTATAAAGTCGGTTGCACATGGCTTTTTCAAAAATCTTTGCCGATGTTGGTAATAATGCGATGGGTCGATAGTTACTTGGGTCTGTTTTTGGACCTTTTTTGTGCAATGGTTTAACAATTGATGATTTGAGACAATTTGGGAAGCGACCTTCGGAGAATGATTGGTTTATTAGAATGTAATAAGGGAATGTCAATTCATCCGCACATTTTTTAATTAATTTGGGTGGGATTTCGTCTATACCATGACTATTTTTATTTTTTAGTAGGTTAATTATAACTTTGACTTCGTGTTCGGTAACAGGGCTCAAGTACATGCTATTTTCAGTGATCCGTCTATTTTGTTGAGTGGAAGGTATATTATTCGAGTTCGCGGAACCGATAGATGCAAAATAACAATTAAATTCGTTAGCAATTGACTTTGGGCTTTCTAGTATCTTTTTGTCGTATTGTAGAATAATATTTTCCTTCATTTTCTTAATATTTTTATTTGTAGTTTCCCTAATTATACGCCACATGTATTTTATAATATTATCACTTGATTTTGCTTTTTGGCAGTAATATATTTTTTTAGCTTTGTTTATCGTTCTTTTAAGAACTTTCGAGTATAGTTTAAAGTGTTTTCTAAGTATTTTATTGTTTGAAGAATTTATGTGTACGTTTAAAAGTCGTTTATTTTTACATGAAAGTTTTAGTCCGGTCGTCAGCCATCGTTTATTATTATTATTATTTTTTAATTTTATTTTTTCTAAAGGAATACAAGTATTTAAAATGTTTTTAAGAATGTCAATAAAAATAGTATAGTTTTCGTTTATGTCATTGTTTGAAGTTAAGGTTTGCAACCAGTCAATATTTTTTAATTCATTTTTAAAATTAAGAATATTTTTTGTATTAAAAACGCGTTTGTGAATAGTCCAAGATGTACTTTTTATATTAATAGGTTTTAGGTTTAGAATAATGCTTTTGTGGTCAGAGAAACCAAGATCTCTTATTTGATTCTCAATCAGATTTGTGTGAAAGTTGATAAAAACTAAATCAATACAGGTCGACGAGTGATATTAAAAATACTCGTGTTCGCTGGAGGCGCTGCTGTCTGCATTTTTTCAGTTTATACAATTGCGCTACGCTTACTATTCGATAGTTATTCGTGATTAGGTGACAGATTTTTTAAGTTGCATCATTCTTTCAGTATCTACAGATATAAGGTTAAATACCTTAAACTAACGTGCTTTTCATGTGCAAATATGTTTTTAGACATTTTTTATAACAATAATCATATTTTACAAGGCGTTTAGTTAACTTTTTTTACTATTTATTTAGCATAATCATATAATATCATTAGTTTTGAATAAAATATTAACCAACAAATTTTTACCATGTCCTCATTTCAACTTTTTATTATAAGCCCGAATGATAAAAAACGATAGAAAAACTCTCGGCCAATACAACATACGTACTTATCAGTAGGCATACAACAACAAAAAAACAAAGTTCACGAGTGGTAGAGTCTAGCTGTAGGCTCTGTCTGCAGCGATTAGTGGGCTGACTCGACCCGTGAAATACCATCGTCGCACAGAAAACCGACGTGAAGTAGGGACGATGTTCCTGCGTTTCGTTCGGTGAGTGCGGTATCCGGTGCCCAATTTGTCAAAGGCTCAGCAACACACCCCCAACACCCACAGTGTTGCGGGCAGTCATGGGCGGCGGTGATCACTTACCATCAGGTGACCCGCATGCTCGTTTGCTCCATATATCATAAAAAAAAAGTTCATGAGTAAAGGCGTAAACCAATCAATTGTTTAAACCTTCATTCATAAAAAACTTCAATTAACTTAATTAATTAACGTGACATTATTTCATGCAACTATTCAGGTGACGATACTTCCGCTTAACAAAACAATAGTAAATTCCGTAACAAATCATGAATATTGGTTGTAAAAACTATATTTAATCAATAATTCATAAGTAAATTAATAATAAACCGTTGTTTTATATCAAAATCCTTGACTTTCTGTTGACAATGACCCTGCGTTCTAACTGCGGCGTTATCTTTAAAAACAAATAATAATTTAATCCTACTTAGAGATATTTTACACTTGACCGAAAACATTTAATGTGTAATTATTATTTGTGTGTAATTTTATGAAAAAAAACGCCAAAAAGTAGTACTTAATATAAAATTTCAAAATTCTTGTCCGTAATAAATAAACAAACATACTTAAATTGAATCTTTCAAAACCTAGAAAGGGCACCTATATAACACTTGAACAAAACATACGAAACAATGCAATTTCAATATTATATTTATGACACTCAACAAAAATAAGAAGTGAATTCATACCTAATTGTTTTAATAAAAAAAGGTTTCATTTATTGATGACACTTATCACTTATCAAACTGAAATTTAAAAAAAGCTTTTAAAAAGTAATGTGAATGGAGGAATGAATTATGCATTCGCGCTTGTATAGGTACTACAAGATTGTCAAACTTGTAGAGATGAGATCTAAGTATGCTATTTTTTTTTTAAGTTTGCAGGAAAAAAAGACCCGTTTTACGAAAAGAAAAGTTTTCTAACTTTTTCTATTTAAACATTCTCGTATAAAATCTTTCGCCCTTAATGCACCCGTTTCTAGGTTGAATGTTATCGATATGTTACATTGTATTGTAAGTTAGTAAGGACATAGATAAATACTAGGTTAGGTCTCTCAGGTCACCTATCTCCTTGATATAGAGCAGTAGAGACTAGGTCAATAACTATCTGGGAAAAGCTAGTAAATCAAACTTAATATGTGACGCAGGTTGCTCATTGCTTGGGTATGATTATTTTGTTTCAATCGCAAAGATGGATGCATGTCTGTTTGTATGTTTGTCTTCTTACTTTATTTTTAACCACAAAACGGATTTTAATTTCGCAGTTTAAATTTCGGGATATGATTTTAAGTATATTACGTGGAGAAAAAGTTATATAATTGAAATAAAACTTATTTTTACGGGTTTTTACTCGTTTATTATATTATTTTTGATTATCCGACGTTTCGACATTTTTACAAATGCCGTGGTAACGGGTGTGTGAGATGTTTGATGTCTACATAGAGTAAGTATAGCAAACGGTGTCTTGATTTTTCTGTCTGCTGGTTGATTTTTTTTATTTTGCTAAGTATTGCATGCCACGTTGGTGACAGTTTCCAGCCATCTTCTCTATTGAAGTTAGGATGTTTTGTAATTTCAATAGTTTTATTACCAACCTAGGAATAAAGTGTTTCTCTTTTGCAAGGATTTTAACGGTATCAAATCTTAGATAATGGTTGGGCTTGTCCATGGAAGTTATTTTAATTAGCCAAAGTTTTTACTATTGAATAAGTTTTTTTGATAAACGAATCTGAAAACGGTTTCACTTATCATTTCATATTCATTGTTTCTTAGGTATATTTTTAAAAGAAAAACTGAAAATATTTAAATTAAAACCACAAAGAATCTAATCGTGTACACGGTAAATATTTTATAATTTATTTACCATGTACATAATAAATTACACAAACAGACACGGTTGGTGACATAAGCTTACGAGTAGGTATGTAATGTATTATTTAACTCAAAATTATTGTAGGGGAGACCTAGGAGAGTTGTGACAGAAATGAGTTGTTACAAGGACGATTCCTCCCTACCTATTATAGTTAGCGAGGTCGCATCAACGGCTTTCTACGCTACTTGGCTTAATTGCCTGCTGGCGGCCCAAGCAAGCGGTTGCGTTAATATGTCGTCTGTGTAAAAAAAAATACGTGAAGTAAGTTTTTCTTCAAAATTTCATTTAGATTTATATAAAGTCGTACTATATGTGCATTGTTGTCTTATTTTTTCTTATGTTATATAGTTAATCAAGTCTCAAAACAAGGGATTGTTGTTTTGTGTGCGCATCGTGTTTAGGAAATATGAATTATTATTCGGACCATGTCGTTATTTTATACACCTCAGTTTTTTCTGTGGGTCTTTACAATGTGTGTTTTCTACAATGTTTTTTTTATAATTTTAGATGTTTGTGTGTTAGTCTGTAGGTACCTAATGCCTAACAAATATACACGAAAGACTGATGAACTGCTAGTGTCGAAACCTACGACCTGGCCTACGAAGACCGACGACGTAAAGTCAAGTCTGCTATCCTCACTGACACTCCCACGAAGGATGAAATAGCAGCTATAGAGGCTAATAAAGAAAAGAAGGAAAAGAAAAGAAAGTCGAAGAATGTTAAGAAGCGTGTTTTATGCGTGGGAAAAAAGAAACCTAAAAAACCAAAGAAGAGTTATCAGAAGAAGAGAACAAGTGATGACGAAGAAGCAGCCTATGCAAATAGCAGATCGAATGGGCAGTGGATTATACTGAAAAAGACTTGCAATACGTTTGTCATAATTGCAAATTGATTGATAATTAGATTATAATTTGGACTGATTATAATTATAATATGATTACTTGTTATGTTAATGTTGATCTTTTTTAGTTGGTACTTAAGGAAAATTAAAGTACTTTTAAGCAAAAAAAAATGTTTTATTGGTATTTTTTATACCCAATAGGTTAAATACAATGCTGTCACAACTTACCTCGGTACCTGTCACAACTTACCTCGCTGGTAGGAGAGTTGTGACAAAAGGAGTGAGTGGTCTTTGATTTTGTTGGTGTTCTCAGAAACCACATTAATTTGATTAATTTTCGTGATTGTTTTGAAAACAGTAGTAATGTCGCTAAATTAATTCACATAGTTGATACCTGTGGAGTGTTTCTTGATCGAGATATGGCCCATAAAGTAAAAATTGTCACAACTCTCCTACAAACCAGTTACAACTAAATCTTATCTTAGTGTGTCCTCAAATTAATTCATACAACAAAATATATTTTTATCTCTTCACTGATTGTGTTTACATTTAAGATAATTAATCTCTTGCAAACAAAATATTGTTTGCTTATTCTTGGGCATCTACGTAATAATGTGAAAATGTTTTCATCAAATAGCAGGCTAGATAATTTTAAACCTGCTTACATAATTTAGATAATTTGTTTCCTGAAGTTGATTTATTATTTATACGCTCGTAGATTATATGGTTGTCTGGGAAATCCAATTTCATATTTATAGAGATATTAAACATATAATACTAAATGGTGCATTTGTTGTTTAATTTTAATAATTTGTTACTAATTATGATAAGCCTCGTCATTCTGTAGAGCCTATAGGCAATACAAGTTTGCGCTTAATCTTGCACCACATTGATTGTGTAGTGTAGGAGGACATAGCGGACAAACATACAAACATACAGAATTAGCGACTTGGATTTATACTTTGTAATGGAGAATGGTAATAAGGATAGTAAAGAAGTACCTACTTTAAATAATGTATGTATACCTACTGTTGAATCATATCTTTATAAATGAGTCTGATGAGGAAGTAAGCCCCTAATTTCTGGTCTAAGACAATAATTTAGCTATAGGAGGAAGTTGACATTTATCAATTGCTGAGGGACATTGACTTGTAGTATGTGTGTGGCTTTCTTCACTAATTAACTGTGGATCGGAAATCTATGCCACTTTGGAAGTTAATTGACTTTTCCGGTCGATTCTGTGTAGTTTTAGAATACAACGAAATTAAGGAAAATAATTTGTAACTACACGTCTAAATCTTTGATACTTAGTTAAAAAAAAGTTGGTAAACTCGTTTTGTGATAATAGAAGGATTGAGAGCAGAGTTAACCTGATTTTTAATTACTATGTTATTTCTTAAATGAACACTTAAAATCTGCCACAATCTATATTTTTCGTTTTTATAAGAAGTTTAAACAACCTAAAAGAACTAAAAACATGGTTAAAAATTACATATAACAAAGTCCTTTAATATAGTAGCAAGGTTTTTAATTTAAATATTTGCTCTTGCTTTATGTCAGGCAAATTTATTTTTTGAGTTTGTTTTAAACATATAATTAAATAAATGTTATCGTTGTAACGAATAAGTCTTCCGGTTATCGCGTCATTAGATACAAAGTTAATACAAAATCGTTTGTTTTGCTAAGTGATCACATGGATTTTATTAATAATAAGTATAAGTTGACCCCGCTAGAGACGTCTGCCAAGGTCATCGATATCGATACCAATAATTGCTAATAAGTAAAAAAACATTTAAAAAATATTATTCTTATGTTAAGCACCTATCACTCCCACAGATACTGTTTATGTCAAATATTGTGTCATCTCGTTAATTTAAAATCGCGCGCAAAAAAACACATAAATTGAGTTATCTATCAAATCAAAAAAATCATAAAATCAAAATTCTTTTATTCATCATAGATATGTAACATATGTATACCTTATGAACGTCAATGTTACAAACTTCGACTTTACCTAACTTTAGACCGAGAGAAAAAAGTCGGCGGAAAAAACTCCCCGCACTCTTTTTTCTGGGTATTTTGTTGGTGAATTTAGTTATTGTTCAGGCAACAATAACTAAATTACACAAAACAACAATACACGCTTTCAGGCTTCTGAAATGATTTGCTTACACCCTGTATATGCAAATCGATTCTTAGTAAAAAAGCAGTTATAACAAATCGATATAACTAACGTCTCTATTGCCCAGACAAACTGGCACTTGGCTGAAAGCCACGCCTGAAATTAAACCAATGCCAAATACGATGTCAATTCTTAATTTCATATCCATTGCTGGCTTGCTATCGGCCAAACTCAATATTCTACTAACCTTTGACGCCTTATCATTTGTGTAACTATGGTAACTATTATCCATGTTTTTGCGTCTCAATAAACTATGGTAGATAGCTGTTGATATAGAAATGACAGAAACACGTCACAAAAAACAATAGTAGCAGTTTCCAATTACCAAGGTTTTAACTGTAGTAGAATATTGAGATCAGTGGTATATGAATCGAAAATGAAGACGCTGCAAATGCATCAGTCTATACCGCGGTGGTGACATACGATCGTTTTATTTGATTTAAAGAATAGAGTACATTACGCTAAAATAACGTAACGATCGTAGATACAAGTTTTTTTTCTGCAAATTATAAAATGTTGAACTAGCACTATTAACCTCAATGCAATTTCAACGTTTGCAACTTTTTATTATTTTAATTTAATTTTAACAAAACAATTCTTTCTCTTATTAATTAAACGTTGTTTTCCTGCCGTTGTTTACTAGTTATATTTTATGGAAAAAAATGTACATAGAAATATCCACGTGCACTACTTTTGAAGCTTAGAAGTTTTAAGAAACGCCATTGACTATCGGCGTTTCTTTCGCTCACTGTGCGACATAAGACCAACCTTCAGATACCAGAAGACGTCTGAAGCTTATTGAAACTCGCACGTTTCAGTATTTTCACACGGGCGCGACGAACCGCGCGCAATATTTGCTTATAATTCATAACACTAAACTCTTTGATAACATTTACGTAATATAATGAGCATTTCGACAGTTTATCTTAAGATTTGTGTTAAGTCGTCTGCGTTTCATTCAGTGGTTTAAGTGAAATGGGGGTCGTAAACAATCATGTAACGTTGCCGTTTGATGAAGCTTTGACTAAAACTGGTAAGTGGGAATCAGCTGTTTAGTTGTCATAGATACGGTGTTATGTATATTGCAGAAGGGTTTTAAATACAGCTGGTTTTAATAACAATAATTGCAGTGTGAAGTTATTTATGTTTAAACATGTTTTTAAGTGAAAAACCGTATTTAAAAAGCTAATTCTTTTCATTTGGGTTCAATAAAACTTTGACATAAAAGTTAAATAATATTTTAATAATAAGTCCGTCTTTTTTGACAGGTTTGTTTATTATTATTGAGTGTGCTTATTTCCGTTGAGTGGCAATAATTTCAAAAAAGTAAAATAAAAGTTGTTATACGAACACAATGTGCGAATATATTTCTTAACCATGCGAAAAAATGCTAGTTTTATCTTGACGAAAAGTTTTGATAATTGCCTTAGGTCTACTAATTCTGATTTGAGATAAATAATCACAGTTCACACATTGATAACACTCTTACACGCAGACAATGGGTATCTGTGTTAATACCTAAATAATTACGTACCTAAGTACAGTCACTTACATTATCCTATGGATAATATCGTAAAATTGGGCTACTTTGGAATCAATGGGGTCAATAAGTTTATGAGTTTAATTTTCAAAGAATATATTAACAATACATGTAAATCATACCAGGATTTTTTTTTTCTAATTGTAGTTTTGTTTCTCTTCTGTAACACGTTATTTTGCTATATTTTCTAGAGAAGCAACCAAAAGATAGATTAAAATAAACTATTTGTTAATCATTTGGTTATATTTACGTAATTTAAAAAAATATATATTAAAAGATTGGTTTTATTTTCTTATAAATCTGAGTATGCTGACGCTCGAATCTGATAAAGAATATGAGTTAGACGTTAAGGTGGCGACATGGTGCTAATTCAAGAAACTGTTATAACTGTATGGGTACCTACACTCTATAATATTTCGCACTTAATGACATAAACACCATTGTAAAATATGGCATTAAACATTTTATACTTTAAGGTGGCGACTGTACCCATTTATCTCTGTTTTGTTAATCTAGAAACACATAAGTCCAAATCATATCTATCTAAACTAAGTATGTTTTTGGAGTGGTAGAGTCTAGCTGTAGGCTCTGTCTGCAGCGATTGCTGGGCTGACTCGACCGGTGAAATACCACCGTCGCACAGGAAACCGACGTGAAGTAGGAACGATGTTCCTGCGTTTCGTTCGGTGAGTGCGGTATCCGGTGCCCAATTTTATTTATTTATATATATATTTTCTTAAAGGTCAGCAACACACCCCCAACACCTACAGTGTTGAGGGTAGTCATGGGCGGCGGTGATCACTTACCATCAGGTGACCCGCATGCTCGTTTGCTACCTATATTACATAAAAAAAAAAAAAAAAAAAAAAAAAAAGTATAAGGTAAGCACCTTTGTGTTTACCCTTGTTTGTCTGGTTTTCTTTTTGTATTATCCTTTTCTAATTGTGTAAAAGCATAAATTATAAATAAATAAATAAATATAAGTATCGTTTTAGAATAACAACCAGGTTCTCTTTTGTAGTCATCTCGATTTCATCCAATTGCAATTTGCGGTGAAAGCCATTAGTTCCTTATTCATCTTACACGTTATATTCATAATACCTTATAAGATTTATATTTAGTTAAGTTCATATTTTAAGACCATGCCTGCAAAAATTCCAAAACAAGATCCTTACATAAAATATTGCTTATTATAAACACAACAAACATTGAAGTAGGACCTGCCTTGACTTGATTGGCCAGTAACATAGTTTAATTGAAACAAATTGTAGGTTCAATGCCGAAATTGTTTATATTTGAACCATTCCATTCCTAAAAATTATTGAGTTATTTTACTCAAAACAGCCGTGATAATATCGCTTAATAGATTGCGACGGTTTCTGTCTTGGAACCTAATCAGATCAGCTTATAGTTATACGTTCTACAAGTTGAGCATAGGCCTCCTTCCCAGATATTAAGAGGGTTTGAACTGTAATCCACCACGCTTGAAACTTAAAACTCGCAATAATGTCGGAAAAAGCTGACAAGGCAAAAATTCACATGATCGTTGATGTCCTAGTGGTCACACTTTTCAGTTACTACCACTATTAACCTGCAGTTATCAAAACCGTTTTGTCTCTTCCAGGCAATGGACGATACAACTACCTGCTAGCCGCAACGTGTTCGCTGATTCTTCTCTCCATCTGCATAGACTTGTTTGGCTTCAGTCTGATCGTGACAGCAGCATGCGACCTCAACATAACTGTGGTGGAGAAGGGCATCCTCACGTCTTTACCTTTCGCAGGTCAGGGAAGACAAACCCAACTAAATGCGCTTAATCTTGATATGCGACTTAGATCATGATTGGTCCGAGCTCACAGTGTTTAAGTTTTTAGAAAAATATTTTTTGGTATAACCTACATACAGTAACTGTTATTAACTAACTAGTTTTCCGCCCTGCGGTTTCACCCGTAGCCCAATGGCTTTTCCCGAGGGTATGGGGGACATACTTTTAACTTTTGCATTTATAATATCAGTAAAATTCACCAGCTTCTCGACAAACCTATAAATTTTAATTCAAAATCAAAAGTGATAAATAATGGCAATGATTATTAACATTACAGGGATCATCTTGACTTCCTACATGTGGGGCGTCATCTCAGACACGTTTGGTCGTAAACACAGCTTGAAGATCTCTCTGATCATGGGCTTCATACTGTCCAGCCTAAGCAGCTTGTCTCCAAACTGGATTGTGTTGGGAGCACTGAAGTTTCTTGATGTGTGCTTGTAAGTTTTTTCTTGTGAACTGTAAAGAAGTAAACGAGACTGAGCCTGTGCTATATTGGGTTTCTTTTAATACGACATTATGTATATGTAGTATCAGCAGAACTTGTTGATCACGAAATATCAAGAAAAATTGTCATGTATTTTTAAATATCTTTATTACTTTCAAATTGTATGATGATACACTATTGTAATAAACCGCACCATTTAATTTTTATTAGTTTCTAATAGGAAATATTTACTCATAAATCAAATAAACGTTATTACTAAGATTTACTTGCTAATAACGTAACACACGTACAAAGAGAGAACTTCGTCAGAAAAGTTTTGTTCTTCACCTTTCAAATGTATCTGATTAAAACTAACCAAATCAATGCAAATATAAAAAATCTACGAGTAAGTGCCTTCTACACTCTGTTCGAGATTGCTTAACAGCTGAGTGCAAATCTTTTTATAAATTTTCAGTTTCTGTGCAGCCAACTCAATAACGTACACGCTAATGGGAGAGTCGTGTGTTGAAAGAGTTCGGAGTAAGTTCATGCTGGTGATGACCGTCTTCCTGATCTGGGGCTCTGCGGCTTCTGCAAGTACTACTTTTGATCTTTTTATCGACTAATTTTAGTGCATTTGCATTTTAGTTCGATTAAAAAATGAATATGTTAGATTAATGGATGATTCGATAACTGAAGTCAACATTTTGTGAACCAAAATTCGTTTGTTTTCTTTTCTATTATGCTTAGTTATTGAAACTTTTTTATAGATAACCTTTTTATGTAAACATTATCCTTTTTATAAACGGCAAATTAATACTAATTCGTTAATTTTTTTAACGAAGTTATTTCTCTTTCCAGTCTTGACTTACCCCACGCTTAGTTTAGACTTTGCCGTGGATGTTCCTTGGCTCGGCATCGTCTTCAAACCCTGGCGTTTACTCATTTTGGTCCACGCCATTCCCTCTGGAATATCAGCAGTTGCTATTCTCTTCTTTCATGAGTCACCGAAATTCCTGTTTTATCAGGGCAGAGCAAAAGAAGCCCTGAATGTCATGAAAAGCATATATGCTGTCAATCATGGTTGCTCGAAGGATGAGTTTGGAGTTAGTATTATACATTGTCGTATTGGATAATAAATATGCGAATTACTTACTGTTTTTCTTAGTGGAAAGGTTAATAATATGAATATCATTTTATGTTGTAGGTTGATGCATTAACAGAAGTCCAAGCTACTGTTACTAAAGAAAAGAAATCTTTAGTAAGAACTATACTAGAACAAAGTGCGCCGATGTTCCGCCCGCCACTTCTCATCAGGACTATTCAGTTATTTTTTATTGTATTTGTTGTCTACATAACGTAAGAAATATTTAATAATAATTGATTTTAATACACAATGACACATAGAAATTATTGATTGATTAATACAAAAATAATTGATGATCCGGAGCAGGTATATACGTAATTGCACAGAGCCTTATATCACACACATACATTTCTGTCTCATTATTGTTATTCGATCTATATTTTAACTATCAGTTCTTTACAAACGTACAAGTGCAACACGGTGACTTCCACAAATTTGGAGTACAACTGACTGTCATACCATTAATTTAAATAATAAAATTCAATTTCAGCAATAACAGTTTTCTAGTTTTCCAACCAATTATACTGAACCTGATGAAAACATCAAGTGGGTTTACTGGTAACATCTGTGCGTTGCTACGAGCCAATCAAGATGGGCAAAGTAGTGATGCACTCTCCTTTAACTCTACAAATGTTACAAACACTATTGTAAGTATATTAATTTAAATATTTGCAGGATAAAGCCTTAAGCTATAAAAAAAATAGTAACAACTAGGCACTAAGACCGTACACCAAAAGTCTGTAGGTATTATTTGTAGATCTTAATGCTGCATGAGCCTATAGGCCACAAAAAAGGGTCAGTACAGTTCGTACATCTTAATACTGCAGAAGCGACGGAAAATATCTTACAACAAGTTGTCTTACTACTTGTTTTTATCTAATTTATGGTTTTGTTTCAGGAGGTTGAGGAGTGCGATGGTACCGTCAAGCTGAACACCATTATCACACTAGTCATCTCACAGACGGTCTACGCCAGTCTCACCTTCATCTTAGCGTGGTTCCCCAACCAGAGGAAGTTCCTCATGATCTTCATTATCTGTGTGTCTGCATGCAGCGGCATCTTGACTACATTAATGACGGACCTATTGGCAAGCGTCTTCTTCTTCCTGTCGTTTTCTTGTACCTGCTTGGCCATGGGAATTTTGTCGTCCTATTTTGTGGAAATGTATCCTACTTCGTGCAGGTTGGTGTTTTAGAATTAAAGATAAAGGTACTGATTTTGTTATCAATTTAGATATCATTGTATAACAATGATAGTAGTCCCACTGCTAACATATTCTTCTTCTCGGATAGCGAGAGGAATTGAGTCGGAATTAACTCTTTGTACCACTCAAAAACAAAAAAAAAACTAAGTCTACTGAATCCCTTTTTGAATTTTGATGATAAAATCCTTTTTATGAGTCCACGTGTAGTGCAGCAATTCGTTTTTTGTGCTCATTTATTAACAAAATTTCAGGGGTATGGCATCCTGCCTTAGCATTATGGTTGGAAGGACAAGCGGATTTATCGGCATCAATATTGTAGCAAACTGCCTCTTCAATTATTGTGAAGTTACGTTCTACGTGTGGTCGATATTAGTTCTTAGTAAGTATAATTTTATAATACTGCTATAATTATAAAGTAAACAATTGACGAGACTGTGACAAAAATTGTGCTAGACTCCGTTTTGTTAGAGACAAGTTATCCGATAAATTTTCTCTCCTAGGCCTAAATATTGTTCTCCTAAAAAATATTCTAATATTTGTTTCAAGAAGTAGTAGTAGTAGTTATGAATAGCTATTGACTTATTTTGCCGTGAAATGAAAAATTCCAGAGCTAAGCATATGAGGTTCTTCTTCTTCTCAATTTTTCTTTTATTGTTTCCAGGTAGTGCAGTAGTCTCGTGGTATTTGCCGGCTGATAAGAAAGTTTAAGGACTTAAGTTCATCACTTCGTCATTCCAGAAAATTATAAGATAATTATGTTACATATATGTGTGTCATGTATGGTTTTAAACATTTTGATTATTGATTTATTTCGATATACGTTTAATTGTGTTATATTAAAGAGGTTAGTTGCGGTTTTTGTGGTGTATAAAATAAATCTTTTAAGATTATGTGATTAAGGTAAATCAAATTATATTTATGACTTAGTACGTACCTACTTATAAAATAATACTTCAGCATTTAGATGTATAAAAAAGTGTTAATTAAACTTAGTACATAAAAGTTACATTTAATTTAGCGTGTAGAATAATGAGTAGGTAGGGAAAAATAAAATTGTGATCAATAAAAAACATAAGTTGTAGTACGGGTTTCCTATGGATTCACATATTTCGGAGATATTAAAATTGTTGTTTCATAAATCAAATCATGCATTTGACTCTCTATTGTGATATGGTCTAAAATTGAAAAATCTTATTCGATCAATTTAAAGCAACACGTAATTTTTCAGGAAAGCATATATTTTTTAAAAGAGATACTGAGAAAATGTTATTTATAGGGATTGAAATACTAAGGAAATCAGTTTAAAAGTTTGTTTAAATAAGAATATTATTTTTATAGCCAAGTGTTTGAACAACGTGATATTTTAAATAAAAGATAATGTTGAAAAGTCATTTGTTTTATTTCAAAGTAAACAATGTTTTAAATATGCTCCTAAATTAAAAAGATTTATCTAGCTAGATAACAAAGTTTCTGTAATTTGTGATAGTTATAAATAATTCATTATTTCAGACAGTTTAAGGCACGTCTATCATAAATTATAATCACAATGTCAATTATCTCATAGGCATCAATTTAGAAATTTTGCCGATTCGGTGTATCCCACTTCTGAACAAGTTTTGGTCAGAGGTTAGAAAATAAAGTTCTAATTTATGTAACCCCAATATTATATACTTATAAGCATTTTTTAATTGTTGTTTAGACAATAAAATAAAAAGCTGAGTTCCTAAATATTACAAAATTGAGATGAACATTTCTTAATTATTTGAATTACTGGATCCATCTATTACAATGAAAAGGAATGACCTTGACCAAGCACATCTGAGGAGCTGTACATTTTTTGTTATTTCGAATGCTTGTTTTACCAGAAATCCGTATTAAAGTCAGTATTTTTTTATGTTTATCATCTTAAACCCTATCAAAAATGTTTAGCAAAATAACACTAACGTTATTTTGCAACCGTAAAAAATGTGACTGAGTAAGGATTTTATTATCTATCTATACTATAAGGACATCCATTGCCTTGTCAGAATTTTTGTCGAGTATGATGGCCACAATATTTTCAATACACAGAGTCTATGTTTCTATAGGAAGCCATATGTTAGATTTACCTTTTATGATAGGGTTTATATTTATAGTCATTTCTAATGACGTCTTACCTAAATGCTAATTTTAATTATATAAATATAGATACTACTTGTCAAGTTGCATTAAAATATTATAATATCTTAACTATCATATAAATAGAGATCACTTACCACAGGATGCTTAATTATAAATCTTGGATACAAAATGCATTAAGGCACCAATTCACTTAATAATTTAAAGTTAAAATTAAGTTATATATGAGTAGATATGTATCTGTCAAGTCCAGTAGACTTATCTAGAGTATCATCAGGTGTTCTAGTGTTCATTTCTTCGTCAGTTTCTGGTTCCTTGTGGAAACTTATCGTCATTATGGCAACAACGGACACTGTAATAATAAAACAAAGTGGTCAGTTGTTTTCAAAATTTCTGCTTCTAATTTTATTCCTTACCACTCATAAATTTTCAAGCATTGTTTCAATATTTTTTTATTCCTATGATCGATTATTTAATATGCTTTGAATATAATGCATTTTCAATAGAAAAGTGTTCAGAAGCATTACGTTCTTCCGAAGCGTGGAGAAACTCAGAATTTATTCCCACTAGCGGTCGGTCACCCAAACTAAAATTAATCGCGGCCGAAGTTGCTTAGCCTCCACCATCAAGTTGCTAGTCTTGATCGCGTCGAACACTCCATATACTTACATGCAAGCATCACCGCTAGACCACTCTGGTGGTTCATTGTGATCCACACCTATATACTGACTTGCAAGCAGCGCGGCCACCGCCAGGAAGGGCGCGGCGCAGGAGTAGTCCAGCAGCGCGCCCACCGCCAGGTTGCTGGCCACGCCGCCAGGTCACAATGAGACACCACTCTAGACACTACTATATACTGACTAGCAAGCAGCGCGGCCACCGCCAGGAAGGGCGCGGCGCAGGAGTAGTCCAGCAGCGCGCCCACCGCCAGGTTGCTGGCCACGCCGCCAGGTCACAATGAGACACCACTCTAGACACTACTATATACTGACTAGCAAGCAGCGCGGCCACCGCCAGGAAGGGCGCGGCGCAGGAGTAGTCCAGCAGCGCGCCCACCGCCAGGTTGCTGGCCACGCCGCCAGGTCACAATGAGACACCACTCTAGACACTACTATATACTGACTAGCAAGCAGCGCGGCCACCGCCAGGAAGGGCGCGGCGCAGGAGTAGTCCAGCAGCGCGCCCACCGCCAGGTTGCTGGCCACGCCGCCAGGTCACAATGAGACACCACTCTAGACACTACTATATACTTACTAGCAAGCAGCGCGGCCACCGCCAGGAAGGGCGCGGCGCAGGAGTAGTCCAGCAGCGCGCCCACCGCCAGGTTGCTGGCCACGCCGCCAGGTCACAATGAGACACCACTCTAGACACTACTATATACTGACTAGCAAGCAGCGCGGCCACCGCCAGGAAGGGCGCGGCGCAGGAGTAGTCCAGCAGCGCGCCCACCGCCAGGTTGCTGGCCACGCCGCCAGGTCACAATGAGACACCACTCTAGACACTACTATATACTGACTAGCAAGCAGCGCGGCCACCGCCAGGAAGGGCGCGGCGCAGGAGTAGTCCAGCAGCGCGCCCACCGCCAGGTTGCTGGCCACGCCGCCAGGTCACAATGAGACACCACTCTAGACACTACTATATACTGACTAGCAAGCAGCGCGGCCACCGCCAGGAAGGGCGCGGCGCAGGAGTAGTCCAGCAGCGCGCCCACCGCCAGGTTGCTGGCCACGCCGCCAGGTCACAATGAGACACCACTCTAGACACTACTATATACTGACTAGCAAGCAGCGCGGCCACCGCCAGGAAGGGCGCGGCGCAGGAGTAGTCCAGCAGCGCGCCCACCGCCAGGTTGCTGGCCACGCCGCCAGGTCACAATGAGACACCACTCTAGACACTACTATATACTGACTAGCAAGCAGCGCGGCCACCGCCAGGAAGGGCGCGGCGCAGGAGTAGTCCAGCAGCGCGCCCACCGCCAGGTTGCTGGCCACGCCGCCAGGTCACAATGAGACACCACTCTAGACACTACTATATACTGACTAGCAAGCAGCGCGGCCACCGCCAGGAAGGGCGCGGCGCAGGAGTAGTCCAGCAGCGCGCCCACCGCCAGGTTGCTGGCCACGCCGCCAGGTCACAATGAGACACCACTCTAGACACTACTATATACTGACTAGCAAGCAGCGCGGCCACCGCCAGGAAGGGCGCGGCGCAGGAGTAGTCCAGCAGCGCGCCCACCGCCAGGTTGCTGGCCACGCCGCCAGGTCACAATGAGACACCACTCTAGACACTACTATATACTGACTAGCAAGCAGCGCGGCCACCGCCAGGAAGGGCGCGGCGCAGGAGTAGTCCAGCAGCGCGCCCACCGCCAGGTTGCTGGCCACGCCGCCAGGTCACAATGAGACACCACTCTAGACACTACTATATACTGACTAGCAAGCAGCGCGGCCACCGCCAGGAAGGGCGCGGCGCAGGAGTAGTCCAGCAGCGCGCCCACCGCCAGGTTGCTGGCCACGCCGCCCGCGCGCCCCCACCACGCGCCCCAGCACACGCCCAGCCCGCTGTATACAACCACAATATTAAAAGGCTATCGATGTTAAATCTGTAGTACCTATAATTAATTAGATTTCATGTAAGTATTAATTTAAATGACGATGTATTTATTTCTTCAATAGAAATTACTGAAGATCAAGTGTCATCGATTTTAAATAAATCAGCAGGTTCCGACAAAATACCAGCAGTTCTATTATCTATTATAAGATGTCATTCTACACTTGCGTTACCGATTTCGTTACTCTTTAAAAAATCATTTAAAGAAGGTTATGTACCAGAGATATGGAAGTCTGCTTTTGTGAGTCCTATTCACAAAAAAAGCTCAAAAACAGATGCTTCGAATGACAGACCTATCTCGAAACTTTGTGTCATAGCTAAATTATTTGAGCGACTGGTACATACACAAATCATTTCATTGTTTAAAAATAAATTCAGTGAAGCTCAACACGGGTTTCTGAAGGGACGTTCAACTGTATCTAACCTGGTAATTCTTAATGACTATTTATGTAAGGCTATGGAAAATGGAAGTCAGGTAGATGTAATATAAACGGACTTCAGCAAAGCGTTTGACAAAATAGACCATAACCTTCTTCTTGCTAGGCTTCAGGATGCAGGTATTGATGGCGACTTGCTAAGATGGTTTAAATCGCACATTTCCAATCGCACTCAAGCAGTTGTATTTCCAGCTGGGTGAAAATACTAAGCGGTGTTCCTCAAGGATATCCTTTAGGACCACTACTGTTTACCATCTTTATAGGTGATGTTCATACTATTGTCAGGAATAGTTAAATTTTATGTTTTGCAGATGATATAAAACATTTTGTTCAAATTAAGAATAATGATGATGCTACTAATCTACAACACGATCTCAATCGCATGGTGAATTATTTTGATTATCTCAAAACTTGATTTAAACTGTCAAAAATGCTTTGTATCTCGCGGAAACCGAAACCCTTGATTACTAATTATATGATGAAAGATCATCCAATTGAGAGGGTACTTGAAATTAAAGATCTGGGCGTCATACATGACTCAGGCATACACTTCGATGCTCACATAACAGGTATGATTGCAAAAGAATCTAAAGCTTTGGGCTTTGTAATGCGTAGTGCGACACATTTTACTAGAGCAAAAACTCTCAAGATCTTATACTGTAATTATGTACGTAATCATCTAGACTCTAGATAACCTTTACATAAACTTACTTTTCCTACGTATGAAACGGTGTATATAGCTTACCTAAGTTTAGGGGGTAATGCGTGAAGCAACATTCGTATCAAAAGTACGTTTCCATTTAGAGAAGCTGCGTTCAACACCGCTGCTGCTGCCACTGTTATCTGAAAAAATGAATTTTGGTATTAAAATACACTATTCCATTGTAACTTTTAAACTACTTTGTTAGCTCTAAATGGGTCTAGAAAAGAGAAGTTTTATTGTAAATTACCAACTTATAATCAATAAATATATTAATTAATAAATACAAAAGCCTCAAGGCTAAAAATTTGCAGCTTCAGTATTAATAATTAGTTTTCCTGTCCATTTAAAGCCGTTGGGCGCTGCATATAACTCTGCTGATGAACTCATAACTTACCTACCTTTATTATCAGTAATTAATCAATTCCTCTTACCAAAAATCAAATTCCAAACAAACGAAGTTCCTAAAGTGATATTAATTGGGATAACAATGGCACTAATGTTATCATACACAAGTGAGTAAGACCTTGACTTAAACATTCAATCTATAATCACCGATACTTTGGCTTCATAATGAAGCCTTCATTGTCTTATTGCTCGTAATAGATAACATCAATTGAATTAACAAAATATTGATTAATTGGCTTTTAGATGGGAGCATGTTTGATCTAAACTGTTTAAAAATTTATAACTTTTATTAATATTTAGAAATTATTAAAGAGGTTTCAGTGAGGATATAAATACCACCACCTATATAAAAAACTTCATCGGGTCTGTAAACAACTGATTTTTCTTTGCATTAACATTTGTACGATTGGTTTTATAGTGAGTAGACTCGAATTTTTTGGCAGACAATGCAATGAAGAAATAACTATTATACGGATATGAATTTATAATAATAGGCCCATTAGAGATCCTTGGAGTACGCTTAAAGAAAAAACGGTAATGTTATAAGACCACTTAAAACTCCTGCTTGGCTACCATTTTGAAGGGGACAATCTAACGCAGGAAGTCACTCTCAATACCCAGTGTATCCAATTTAGGTATGAGAGACTTGATCCACCTGATCAAAAGCTTTTTCTAAATCTTCTTAGATTGCGTTAACTCGTGCCTTGGTTCTAGAATGTCTAGGTTAAATTACTCGTAGTCAATCTTCCCTTCCTGGCCCCGTATTGGTTGTTAGCGATACCTAGATCCAATGGGCTGATAGGCATTATAAAGAAACTTGAAACCGTTTTACAAGTAGGTACCTTCCTAGCTTGTTTCCAGTTAAACAAATGTTAAGAAGTATGAAGTGGGCTTTGGCTATAAAAATTGGTAATTTACCGTCGCAACCCTTCCCGCATATAGACCTCACCTTGGCGTACGGTAAACAGGTGCTCTTATACGGTGGAGGTGCACGTGTACCTATTTTTTACAGGCTTGTACTTATTGCATAAAGCTTAGTGTAGGGGGTATATATGCAGACGTCACAGACCTATTTACTAACCATTATACCTTGTTTATATTTCATCTTGTAGTACGGTGTACACTCAACGTAGGGTGAACACGAGTAGACGTCATTGACCTATCCTCTTACCCTCCTACCTTGTTGCCGCAGACGTCACACACCCACTTACTTACCCTTCTTGTATCTACTTACCTTGTTGTACGGTGTACACATATAGACGTCACATACCTACCTACTTACCCTCCATATACCTACCTACTTACCTTGTTGTATGGTGTACTTATGCAGTCGTCACTGACTCCTACCTAGTACCTTATACATCGTACAACACGGTAAGGTAAAAGAGACTTAGTTTAGATGTGCAGACCTCACACACCTACCTACTTACCTTCCTACCTAGTACAATGTTCATATCTCACCTTGTTTCACGGCGTATACAGTCAAAAGCATAAAAATATAATGTATCAGAGTCTACAATTAAATGTTAGTTGCAAAGTTTCAATTTTATTTTGGCATATACAGTTATCAAATTATTGTCACCAGTATAAGAATCATATATATCTGCGGGTTGAAAATGTCCAATTACATCGTATCTTTTAAAGTAGTCTGTATTATATAGGCTGCCTAACATTCTCTGGTATCTAAGCGCCCAGAATAGTCAAAAATATCTTCGGTTACATGGTACAAGCAATTTTAAGTCTTTCGCCATAAGGTTTATAATTAATTATTATTGCAAAGATTTATTATCACATGTCCATAAGCTATAGTCTGGCCACCGAGAGATTGCGTTTGTGACACATGCCATTAGTGTTGGGGTAAAAAACAACATTGATAAATCATTTTTCAATCAACAGAAAAAAAACTTGCTTATCTTATTTATATTTTATTTATAATATAAAAATAGTTTTATGTTGTTACGAGTTAAAATCTAGGTAAAATAATAAAAAACAAAATCGAAACAGTATTGTTTTATTGTAGGAACGTAAATAATTAGATTAAAGACTAGTGGCCGCTCGCGACTCCGTTCGCGTAGAAGTCGGTTTCCCGTGGGAATACGAAGTTTTCCCGCGGTAAAAAGGTCCCTTTATTCTTTCATACATATATTTTTGGTTCCTAGAACCGCTTTCGCAGCGCACGCAACGGAAGCCCTCAAGGATGAATAATTTTCCCCGTTTTTTTCCCATTTTCCATTATTTCTTCGCTCCTAATAGTTGCAGCGTGATGTTATATAGCCTAAAGCCTGCCTCGATAAATGGTCTATCCAACACAAAAATAATTTTTAAATTCGAACCAGTAGTTCCTGTGATTAGTGCGTTCAAACAAACAAACAAACTCTTCAGCTTTATAATATTAGTATAGATACTTGTATAACGTTAATTTTGAAGCTAAGCCCAAGGTCGAAAAGAACTAGCAAGAAAATCCAACTGCTGCCTTTTTACAAACGAAACTCAAAAGCATTGTATTGGCAATAATATGGTATAAGTCTCAGCACCCGATGACCGTACTGCAGAGCCAATTCATCTATTTCATATCGAACATTTGCCGATTTATTTTCTTTCACTAACCGCAATAGTTTTGCTTCAAGCATATCCATATTTACGTCGATATCATGTTTTTATAACCAAGCTACTTATTCTGCTTTTTTATTAGAAATTGATTGATAACTTTAAAATTGACTGATATTTTTAGCACATCCCTACGAAAATATGATGTTGTTTACATTTTTAAAAATACATATTTTATCAGTAATTATTACCCTTACAGTAAGCCATCAGTTATAAAATTTAAAATCAGTGTGTTTTAATATCATTTTATTGCTTATTATTTGTTTGTAGGGTCAAAATAGACGACTTTTTTTTTGTTTGTTTTCGTAGACGGCCTTTCAAAGTTACCTCGTTATGTCAAACACAATGTGTCAGGAACGCATTCTCTCGGTGGCCGGACAATAGTAGTGTAGCCATAACATGTGGAATCCTACAAAAATCGTGTAAAACTTGACTACAAAAATAAAACGTGACAGGAAAAGTGCCCTTATTGAAAAGAAAAACGTATATTATGTATAAATGTACTATTTTTGTAGTAGCCCTAAAAAAATTATTAAAATTTATTTACATGAAGAAAACGTTATTACGTATATTGCGTTAGTTATTTAATATAAATAAAACATGAATTATAAACCAAACTAAAACCCTTTGATTAAATAAAAAAAAAATTGAACTTGGAATTAAAATCTTGTGTATCGTCCTTCTGCATTGATGACATCTAGAAGTACAGCATTGTGACAGAAATCAACACCTCGCAGGGAATCCCATATTTGCATGACATGCGTACGCAATGATTCTGGAGTTCGGGATTCATGGTGATCATCGATGATGATAGAATTTTACAAATATTCTGCAGTACAATTTTATTAATTTGCAATACAATGACATGAATGTCAGAACTATTATTATCTATGTTTATAGATTCCAAAGTGGTTTTTCGATTAAGTTCTATCTACTACTAGTGGCTGCTCGCGACTCCGTTCGCGTAGAAGTCGGTTTCCCGTGGGAATGCGAAGTTTTCCCGCGGTAAAAAGTTTCCTTAATTCTTGTATACATATATATTTTTGGTATCTAGAACCATTTTCGCAGCGCACGCAAAGGAAGCCTTCAAGGATGAATTATTTTCCCCGTTTTTTTTTCACATTTTCCATTATTTCTTCGCTCTTAATAGTTGCAGCGTGATGTTATATAGCCTAAAGCCTGCCTCGATAAATGGTCTATTCAACACAAAAATAATTTTTAAATTCGAACCAGTAGTTCCTGAGATTAGAGCGTTCAAACAAACAAACAAACAAACAAACTCTTCAGCTTTATTATATTAGTATAGATTTGAAAATAATTATTTCTTATCTGAAGATTTTCATTGCGTGGTTATGTCATATTGACATACAATAAAAAACATACTATATGACAATGTATGTCACTGGTCATGTTGATTAGCTATACATAATAGAATAAAGTCGTTAAAAAAAATACCCTCAAGTGATACGTGTGTTAGTTTGCTCTTCAAATTTTTAATCATATCTTTGGTTCAAAGTGTTCGTTTTTTAAATTTCTTTCGCAAATTATATATAGTTTAAAGAAACGCATTAAGGCATTTATCCAGATTTTGTGTCTGTAACAAGACTGTGAAGTGATTACAAAAAAATAAAAACATTCGGCTGATCATCACAGTGAATTGTTAAGTGCCGTGGCAGAACGCGTAAGCGCCGTGGATTTGGCGGCGCTTAAGCCTTTTTTCTCGCGACTTCATACGGACGAACGTGTGTGCAAATCGAGGGCATTTATTGCACGACTTTTATCCTACATTGTTAAAGCTGCATTTATTACTGTGCCGTACTTGTTTTGATTATTTGATTTTCCGAAATTTACTGGATTAATTACTTCGGGCTTCGAGTATATACGACTGTGATATTTTTTTTCTACGAGTTTATTACTAGTCCTTGCTAGTAAATATGAGTTCCTGTCATAGTTGTAATGCTCTTATCAGCATTACCGACCGTCTCACATGTTATTCATGTTTAAAATATTATCACTACGGTTGCATTGGAAAATCTAAGGAAAGTTTTACCAAAATGTCTGTCAAAACTAAATGCGCCTGGAAATGCCCTGAATGCAAGCCGCCGTCTAAGAAAACAGATGACACTACGGTTGGTGGATTGGACTTAAATATTGGAACTTCACCGGAATTAAAGCTTGACTCGATTGAAAAAAAATTCCAGGACATGGAAAGCTCTTTAGTAGTAAAAATTTCAGGAATAATCAGGGAACTTATTACGCAGGAATTCCAGTCTCTCACTAAAGCCGTTCAGTTTATGAGCGATCAGTTCGATATTATGAAATCTGACGTAGCCAGCTACAGAACTGAAACCGTCGAATTACGCGCAGAAAATGCAAAGTTGCGCGAAGATGTCAATGACATGAAGTCAAGGTTATCGCACTTAGGTCAACAGGCTCGTTCCTGTAATTTAGAATTACAGTGTGTTCCGGAGCATTCGAATGAAAATCTGTTATCAATTGTGGTCCAGCTCGGAAAAGTAGTGTCATTTCCTATCACTGACAAGGATGTTGTATCTTGCTCTAGAGTGGCGAAAAGTAATAAGCAATCGAATAGACCTAGAGCGGTGATAGTAAAACTGCACACTCCACGAATTCGCGATACTTTCCTGGCAGCTTGTGCGACTTATAACAAACATCACGAAGACAGCAAATTGAATTCGGCATTGCTCGGGATCGGAGGAACAAGGAGCTTGATTTACGTGGTCGAGCACTTATCACCTGCTAACCGCCTACTACATGCTCAAGCCCGTCTTGTCAAGAAAAATAAACAATTTAAATATTTATGGACCCGTAACGGAAAAATATTTTTGAGGAAAGACGATCGTGCCCCGGCTATGTGGATCAAATCATCAGAGACTCTGGACTCTCTATAAGTGTGGTTATGTAATTGGAAAAAAGTTAATTGTTTTTTGCATTTGTTTTGTGTATATTTCTATTTACAATGGCTCAACTTTCAGTATACTATCAAAATGCTAGAAGCATTCGTGGTAAATTGGATAAACTGCACTTAGCTAGTCTAAGCAGCGAATACGACATAATTATCATAACAGAGACTTGGCTTAACGACAGTGTTCTTAACGCAGAAATATTAAACAACAACTACACAATTTTTAGGAGAGATCGGTGCAGTGTGTTTAACTCTGGACTGTCTGATTGTGGTGGGGTGCTTATTGCAGTTTCTACTAAATACTCTTCGTCTCGCTGCTCTTCGTTGGAGAATAATGAAATTGAGGATTTGTGGGTGACTGTTACAACTTTTGACAATAACAAGAGTGCTAAAACATTGTACATTTGTGCAGTATACAATCCTCCGCCTGTTAAACATAGGCGCCTCGTTGATCACCTAAACCATCTATCCGACTCTATTTCTCAGATTCCAAATAGCGATCTTTTCATTGTTGGGGATTTTAATCTTCCATCTATTGAGTGGATACTTAGTTCTGAATCAACTAACTTGTGTACAGTTGCCACCACTACTTCAACAAACTCTTTTGTTCGATGCATTTCAGATTTTGAAGCTCTCAACAACGTTAAACAGCATAACTTTTTTGTAAATAAAGACAATCATGTCCTGGATTTAGTATTTAGTAATCTTAATGTAATAACTGAGGTTTCTGATATTGCACTATCCAAAATTGATCCATTTCATCCGCCTTTACTATTGTCTTTACAATTCCCTGCCTATACATCTCTGCTAAAAAATCTGCCAAAAAAATTAAACTTTTATCGCGCAGATTATGTTAAAATTAATCAAGAACTGGCAGAAATTGACTGGAGTCGAGAACTTAATTCAATTGTTGATATTAATGATATGGTTGATATTTTTTATGCAAAAATTGATGCAATAATTTAGAAACACGTTCCTTTCTCTCAATGTAAATCAAATCGCTATCCAAGTTGGTACACTTCAAATTTGATTAAATTAATTAAGGAAAAGAATAAATTCCGCCGAAGATTCAAAAAATTCAGGAATGAACTAGACAATTTAGATTTCAAACGAGCAAGGGAGAGATGTAATCGCGAAATAAAAACTGTTTATAACGAATATGTAGGAATGATAGAAGCATCATCGAATATCAAAAGTGACAAAAATTTCAAAGTATTTTGGTCGTTCATTAGATCTAAGCGTCGTAGTTCAGAAAACATCCCCAGTGTGATGAAGTTGAACGATTCTATCTTGTCCACTCCAACAGCTATTTGTAATGGATTCGCAAAGCACTTTTCGTCCGTTTATGCTACTGATACTACTGCCATAAATCGTCCTCAATTTGAAGCCAATTGTACCAGCTCTATTAGCAACTTTTCCACCAACGCAAAAGCCGTGTGCAAAAAAATGAAATCTCTACACATAAAACAAGGTGCTGGGCCTGACGGAATACCAGCTTTTTTTGTTATTCAGTGCGCAGAAACACTTTGTATACCTCTGACTTTAATTTTCAACCATTCCTTTTCAATTGGTGTTTTTCCATCCAAATGGAAAATTGCTAATATTGTACCAATTCCAAAAACTGGAAACAGTGATATCATAGAAAATTATCGTCCTATTTCTCTCCTTTCAATATTTGGAAAAATTTTTGAGTCTTTGAAATGTCCCTTCTTCTCAAATCATCTCAAATTAAGTCTTGTCACCCGAACAACATGGTTTTCGTAACAAAATGTCAACGGTCTCAAACTTGTCATGTTACATTCATGACCTTTCAGAGGCAGTTGATGATAATCTTCAGGTGGATGCTGTTTACACCGATGTAAGCAAGGCCTTTGATAGAGTAAATCATAAACTTCTTTTATCTAAGCTCTTTCTGTTGGGTATTCACGGTCCTCTACTGGGTTGGCTTGCTACTTACTTAAAAGATCGTTATCAGCAGGTCGTGGTACATGGTTTTAAATCAGAAAAATTTCATGCTCCATCTGGAGTCCCGCAGGGATCACATCTTGGCCCTCTTCTTTTCCTAGCTTTTGTCAATGATTTGTCTACAGTCATTCTAAATTCCAAATTATTATTGTTTGCTGACGATCTAAAGATTTACAAAACTATTAATTCCGCCCAGGACTGTGCTTTGCTCCAGGATGACCTCGATCGTATACATAACTGGACGATTGAAAACAAACTACCACTTAATATTGAGAAGTGCGTTCATATAAAGTTCACCAAAAAAACGAGACCTTGCAGATCGCAATATTTTTTGAACAATGCTGTTTTAGCAGAAGTTTCCCTGGTAAAGGATCTCGGGGTTCTAATTGACAGCAATCTTTCCTTTGTTCCCCACATTGATCACATTGTAAACAAATCTTTCAAAACATTGGGCTTCATTTGGAGGAACTGCAAAAGGTTTAAGAATGTTGAGACTCTCAAAATTCTTTACTATTCTCTTGTGCGCACTGTCCTCGAATATTGCTCAGTTGTTTGGAACCCCTTTTATCAATGTCACATTGACCGTATTGAGAAAATACAAAAAAGGTTTTTGTTTTTCCTTACAGTTCATCAACACAAACTAAACTTACTTCAATCTTACGAAGAGAGACTTGCCCATTTTAAAATGACTTCACTGTATGATCGTCGTTGGATTTCCGATCAAATGGTCCTTTATAAAATTGTTCACGGACTTGTTGACTGCCCATACCTACTCAGTAAAATCGGTTTCATAGTTCCTCGTCATAGTGCTAGACTTATAAACTTCAATCCGTTCCTTGTTAAACTTCACCGCACAAATGTTGGTATGAAAGAAATAACTGCCAGAATCTGTCGTGAGCACAATATCTTATTTAATTTGTCGAATGTAGATATTTTGACGTGTTCTGAGGCCATATTTAAAAATGTTTTATTTACGTTTATCCAGAATAGATAGCAACACCCTTTTTTATTGTACCTAATTGTTTCGTAAATAAAATTTGTATATATATATATATTTTGTTTTATATAACTCACTAAATTTTACTATATTTTTTTTTTTTGTAAACTTTAACTTAATTAGCAGCTATGCACGTTCACTATATATAAAAAAACTCATGTTGTATTTGTCTGTATTTGGGTTACATTTCTACATTTGTAATTTTAATATTGTATACTTAAAATATGTCTGTAAATGTCAACCTGTTGGCAAATCTTATAATAAATAAATAAAAAAAAATAAAGAAATAGGTTTGTCGGTTCATTTAATCATTAATTAAATAATTTATTTTCTCGTCATATATTTGACTTATTTACCTTAACTAAACATTAATGGCACATACTTAGTAAAGAAAAAAACAGAAAATATAAAGAAAAGAAAATTTAAAATCACACAGAAACGAGAGAAGTGATCTTTTTTTTGTAGGTAAATATTATTTTACACTAGATTTTATAAGTTATTATTGGTGTTATTTATTCGCCTTTTTTAACTCAATCCCTTAGTCAATGAGATCAGTGAATTCGTTTAATGGTTACGAATACGTTTTTTTACTTAGGCACTACCGCTTGACACTACTAGTTGTGCCATGGGAGATTTTTACCTCCCATTACACTATCGGCATTTTCCAGTATCTACTCGATAGTCGAGGTTAAGCAACGCCGGCCGCGGTCAGTCCTAGGATGGGTGACCGCTAGTGGCATTACATCCCGAGTTTTTCCGTGCTTCGGAAGGCACGTTAAGCCGTTGGTCCCGGGTACTTTTCCACCTCGTACTCGTCAAGCCAAGTCAGGTGCCTAGTAGACAGGCGGCTTGAAAAATACTGACAGTAGGGTGGCCACTACCCTACGGGAACCACGTCAGAGGCCCTAACAAGGCGGTTCCCAAAAACTCTGACACTAGATGAATATGTGCTGCAAAGTGCATACTCATCACACGAAGAAGAAGAAGAAGAGTAGTGTAATTTCAGATAAAACCGCGGGCGGGGCTTTCTTTCAAAAAACTATTTTCTTACGACTTTAATTATAAAAGATTAATTCAGTTCTAAACAAAAGCCACGTCAATGACGTCATGCATAAAATGAAACAGATAAATAAAGATGATTACTGTGACTTAAGTCATAGAGTTTATTTTTCTTAAGCGCGAAGATATTTTTGAAAAATTAAATGCTTAGATACCAATGAATAGTGTTTATGCCAACATAATATTGAACATCTTGATGCGTTATATAAAATTGCCAATTATTGCGATGATATTTATGTCAACTTTGTTTGGTTACAATGATATGGTTATTATGACACTAACATAAAATTGAATTTTTCAACCAAAGATATTTTTGACTATCTTGTCTTATAATATCTTTATGCTTTTGACTGTACCTGCAGAAATCACACACCCACCTACTTACCCCTATACCTTATTCATATCTCACCTTACTATACGGCGTGCAGCTACAAGCAGCCGTGGTGGCGGCGGCGGCGGCGGCGGTGGCGGCGGCACAGAGGGCGGCGGCGCGGCGCACGCCCCCCGCCCCGCGCCCCGCGCCCCCCGCCGCGCACAGCACGCCCACGCCGAGGCACATGCTGCCGACTATCAGACCTGAGACGAACACCTGTGGCAGGAGAGCATTTAGTGTTCGTTGGTCGTTGAAAAGATTGTACTAGACGAAGTGAGCCTAATGTAATTTTTGAAGTTGTAAACAGCTAGTGTAAACTTGTTACCCTTTCCACGGAGTTTCAGAAGAAAATGGCTAGATAGTATTTTTTGATACGTTACAAGACCATGCAGAATCAGAAAATAATTTATATTACACTTTTATCGTCCCATGAGAATGTAAAGAAAATGCAAAAAACTTAGCAGTAATGCATAGCTAACAAATTAGTACGAATTTAAGCAAATTAACAATACGACGAATTTATAAAAATTAATAAATTGTAGCTGTAATGGTAATTCGTTACCCACAAGATAAATTTCAAGATAATTTTGATAAAGAACATTTAATTTAAAACTATTCTTAAACCGAAACTTCAAAAAATCTAATCACTTACATCAGCATCAATAGTATCATTGCACGTATCGCCCCTCCAGATCTCCAATGTACTATTAACTCTAACAGTAGTTACTTCGGTGAATACTCCCATAGTCCTGGGTAAGGACTTCCACGTAGTGTTGGTAACGTCGAACAACTTGGCACTCTCTGGTGCTTTAGAAGAACAATCTCGGTTCTTCATGCGAAGGAGCATCTCTGGGATCCATAAGATTAAACCGAAACCTCTAAAAATATGAATAGTATTGAATTATTGGGCAGTAAGTTAGTTCTTTGATAAAGTAAGCAGACGTGAATTTCATTCGCGTATCAAGAAAATGCAAGAAAAAATTTGAATTCAAGAAAATCACATTTTGTATTTTACCTAACGAATCGAAACTTGACACGACGATGTATCAAAATCAAAAATTACCAAACGTTCGTGAAGCTAAAACTTTACGTAAAAGCAACTAACAGTATTAAATAATAATACTCACGCAGCCATATTTGCATAGAAAGCGAAAAGAATTAGCAATGACTTCACAGCATAGGCTTTCGACACAAGCGTCCTCAAATCCCTCATGACGCCAAGGAATAGTTCTTTTGTTCTATTTTGATTCCCAAACTCGTTTTTTTGTACAAAACTGTCTGGTATCAGCTGTTTCACCTTCAAAAGAACAAAAGTCATTGAAAATTTAATAAATTGCAAAGTTCACAAGGCAAAGAATTGTCTATTAAGCTCGTTTATAAACGTTTATTGTTTTTGGACACAATCTAAAATATATTAATTCAACTCAAACTATGTTGCTTATTGTTCAAGCTCCCAGCTATTTGTTAATACGGACCTTAGTCTTTCAAATGCTAAACTTTTTGCTAATATCGACAGGATACCTTAACACTCCCCACATACCTTAAATTCGCCCTGATTCCCATTAGCTCTGAATATTCTTTCCAAATTCTTCAAAGCTTCATCTTGTCTGTTCGTATCTGACAATTGACGTGGACTATCAGGTAAGCAGAGTACCCATATCCCTCCCACTAAAGCTGGTAGGGTTCCTAGTGCCATGTAAAGCCTCCATGAGTAAATCGGGTAGATAGACCCTTTGGCTTGTAAATTGAATGGTATTACTAACCATGCTGCAGCTGTTGAAAAATATGGTTATTGAGAAAACACAAATAAGATTTCTGTGTCTTGTAATAGTTAACGTTCGGCTATTTTGACACAGGATTCATTGACTAGGAAGAGAGACTGAACAGATAGGATTCTTGAAAACATATTGTGTGGAGTAGAAAGGTTTTCCTCATAACGTATATGTGTGCCAAATGAATACAAACAGTTATACACAGGAAGAAAAAGACAAAACTATTGATTAACTCAACAGATAATTCAAAAAAATGAAACCCAATTCTTTTAGTTTTCCCACTTCTAATGTTTTTTTGTTATTTGTACTCATTATCATCAAAATAACTCATTTCTGGTAACTTGTTTTTCCTTCACAGGTCAATCCTGATAACATTTATAAGACAGTCAATAATATCATCATACAGGAAGAACACGGCACGTGTCTGTACTAATTATTGTTTTCTTTATAACGATCAATGAGTTATTAATTAAACAACTGTGTTTAGTGTCGATGTAACTAATAATAGCCACCATGTTTGAGTCTGTAGGGTATTTAGACTACTTAATTAAACACACTTTGAGCCGTCAATTTAAAATAATACATTTTAAATTTAATAATTGCAAAAATGTATGTGTATTTGTCTGCTTCGCTTTTGTGTCAAGCTGATTTATATTAATTTTGGAATGTAGATAGTTCAATAATCAGGGAAGAATAGATATGACGTTTTAATGCGCAAATAATACTCATTCCCATAGGAAAATTATTACCTACTCTACGCGAATTTTAAGTCTACGCAAACGAATATGCGAGATACTTAATAAATCTCCAGATGACCACACGAAGTATGTGATTTTTTTACAGTATCTTCGTCTTATTAGGTATGCCTCTTAACAAATAATAGCGGCGTATACATCTTTTTTCAAGGCACAGGTTTTTATTGATAGTTACTATCTTTCTATATACTTATAAGAACGTTGTACCTGGTAAGATAAGCCAAGCTGCGACAAAGCTCATGCCGACTAGATTGAGATAGAACTGCCTCTTCTTAGCTCCTACTAAGTCTGATAAGTAACTGAAGGTAAGCGTTGAAGGTCCACCTGTAACAAGAATTTTAACAATTTATAAAAAAAAAAAATCTTTTATTTAAACAAAGATTGTACGTTGTTAGAATCTCTTTGGTATTTTGATGTTTAAGAAATATATTTTGATGTGTCATTCTGGTTTTTATCGTGTGTACTTAAAACAATGTCAGAAATAAAAAATGGATAATTGATTAAATTTCTTTCTCTATACCTTTTACATAACAAAGGTTATGGGCCCAGTAAATAAAATGTAAACGTGTGTAGAGAAAAATCGTGTGAGCAAGAAAAAAAAAAGGAGTAAGATTGATGGAAAATGAAGTAAATACTTACATACATATAAAAAAAAGAAAATGGCTACTACAAATTTTCCTCAATTAAAAGCTGAGAACTTTAACAACTGGTTATTTAGAGTAGAAGTAATTTTAGATGAGAAACAGTTGTCTTATACGATAGGAGAAGGAAGTACTGAAGAAGATAAAAAAGGTAATTGGTTAAAGGACAATGCGAAGGCAAGAAGTATCTTAGTGCAATGCATACCAGACAAATATCTAAATTTCGTAAAGGAATGTAGAACTGCAAAAGATATTATAAAAACGCTAAAGTTAACATTTCAACGGAAAAGTATAATATCAATAATACATTTGCGAAGAAAATTATTAAATTTGAAGCAAGATAAAAATGAATGCCTAGAAGATTATTTTCAACGGTTCGATGAGTTGGTAAGAGAGCTAGAATGTGCACAAGAGAAGTTAAATGATAGAGACAAAATTGCTTGTTTGTTAACCGGATTGGATGAAAAATATGATACGGTTATTACTGCGATGGAGTGCAATACAGATTTAACGACAGAAGATAATAAGGCGGGAGACCTAAAGCTAGATTTTGTGAAAGCGCGATTACTAGATGAAGAGCTGAAATTGAAAAATAAAGAACCAAATTCAAGTAACTCTAATGAAACTACATTTCTAGTAACCTGTTATCGATGTCAGAAACCAGGACATATAGCAAAAGATTGTTATAAATTTAGAGGACGCGGACGCGGACGTGCGAGGCCATATAGAAGAATGAGAGGAAGAGGAGCTTATGTGAACACAGGGGAAACAGGACATTTTTCAGGGGATATGTTAGCACAAAATGATAACGATCGAGCTACTACTTTTATTAGTACAGGTATGGCTTACTGTATTAACACTGAGAAGGAAAACGAAATTAACTGGGTAATTGATTCGGGCTGTACACATCATCTTGTTCATGAAAAATATGAGAAATTCATGATAAAAGTTAGGAAATTGCAAAATCCGATTAAAATTTATGTAGCGAACGGTGATTACTTTGTGGCAGAGAAAGTAGGGAATATACAATTTTTGGTAGGTGGAATCTCAGTAAAAGTAGATGCTTTACTAATGAAAAATTTAACTTTTAATTTACTTTCTGTCAAAATGATGGTTGCTAATGGAAATTTTGTCGAATTTAGTCATAACGCTGTAAAAATTACAACTTCAGCTAATCAAATTATATTAGGATCTTGTTTAGGCAAACTATTTATTCTAAAAACTATATGCAACTGTGTCCAAGCTACTTGCAATAGTACAACGTCATCAGAGGCCGAACTTTGGCACAAACGTTTAGGGCATGTTAACCGTAAGGGTCTTGGAATTTTAAGATTATCGATTAGTCCCAAAATATGTGGGCCATGTCTAGAGGGAAAGTCTACTCGACTACCTTTCCAACTTACAAGAGGACCAAGATCAAGACATGTCGGCGAACTGCTGCACACTGATATTGCAGGACCAACTAGAACGCCAGGACTTAAAGGTGAGCGTTATTATCAAGTAGTTGTTGATGATTATTCACATTTTTGTGTTACTTACTTACTACAAAACAAAAGTCAAGCAACAGAAAATTTAATTCATTATGTAAATAGATTAGAAAATGACAAAGGAGTTCGAGTTAAAAATGTACGATGTGATAACGGCAGGGAATTTAGAAATAACACATTGGAGACATTTTGTAAAAATAAAGGTATTCAGATTCAGTATACCTATTCTCCACAGATGAATGGCGTTGCTGAGAGAATGAATCGGACTATTTGCAACAAAGCACGAACGATTCTCAATGAATCTGCATTGCCCAGGGAACTATGGTGTGAAGCTATTTGTTGTGCTACGTATCAATTAAATAGATGTCCATCAGGAGCAATTCATTATAGAACTCCAGAAGAGATTTATCGAGGTAAATTAAATCTGAAACATTTAAGAGTATTTGGAAGTAAAGCCTGGACAGTTATAATGCCGAAACAAGATAAGGTTGATAAAAGAGCAAAAGAAACTAGGATGGTCGGCTATGCGCCGAATGGATACCGTTTGTGGGATCCAGAGACGAATGATGTGATAATATCGAGAGATGTAAGGTTTGATGAAAATGATATTAAATATAAAGGAAAGGAAAAAGCAGACGAAGAACAAAGAGACTATTATATCGATGAAGAAAGTATTGATAATGAGACAGAACATGAGTCTAACAAAGAGAAACAAGTTGAGGAAATCGAAACAGATATAAATGAAAATGGAAATGGAAGACAGGTGAGGATTAGAAAATCACCTAATTATTTAAAAGATTATGTAGTTGAAGATAATGCAGAATATGATGAAGAATATGAAGATGCAAATGTAGTTTATTGTTTAATGGGAAATTGTGATCCAAAATCGTATGTTGAAGCTATTAATAGAGGAGAAGATTGGCAAAAAGCTGTAAATGAAGAAATAAGCTCATTAGAAAGTTTAAAGACGTGGAAAGAAACTGAATTACCAAAAGGTAAGAAAGCTATAGATACGAAATGGATATTCACTACAAAATCAGACGGTCGAAAGAAAGCCAGGTTAGTTGCAAGAGGATTTCAGACGGAAAGTGCTTATGATGTATATTCTCCAGTAGCAAGAGTATCCACAATAAGAATGATGTTAAGTCAAGTTGTACAGAAAAATTATAAAACAAGGCAATTGGATGTGCCAACTGCTTTTCTGAATGGTGACCTGAATGTTGAAGTGTATATTAAACCGCCAGAAGGTCGTTATAACATACGTTAAATTGAATTTGGAACGATCAGTTAAATATTGGGTCAAATCAATTTATAGCACCTACATTTTAAAATTCACATTATTTTTATATGCGGGGTGTAAAAATACTGCTTCCGAAAACAAAAACTGTGCATTGCTGATGACGTAAAGGGCAAATAACTTTTTTTATGTTTTTTTTTTACATAATTGTACAAAATTGCATTTTTACTCACAGCTTTTGTGTTAAATAAAATAGTGTTTCAATTTAATTTGCAATGTGAACAATCGCACCTGAACCAACAGTTGATGTGTGAGCGATGATTTATAACCAATATGACTTTACGATCCTTAATAACTTTTTTAAAGTGAGTTTTCTGGGTATACTGTTAGTGAATTAAGTTATTATTGAGGCTTAATAATACATGGTTTCAGGCTTCGGAAGTGGTCTTTTTATACCCCTTATATTTTATACCAACCTAATGAAATCCATAAAACTAATAAATCTTTTGAAAATGAAAGACTACGATATACTACGATAACGATAATAGGAAAATAAGATACATCTACCATAACATCATAATATAAAACTTATTTTTTAAAATAGAGTAGGTCAAGACGTTTCACTAAATAAAGGTCATATTTAATTATTAAGTAAGGGATTATTTTATAAACAGGAAAAAACTTTTAAAAGGTTACGTTCTAAAAACACGTATACTTGACTAATATTTAACGCCCCTATCGCTATAAGGTCAAATAAAAACTACTGAAATCTAAGAAATTGCTACTTAATTACTAATATTTAATCCCAAGAACCACCTAGCATACTTATTACGGTTCATACAATAATTACTACTATTGCTAACTCTTGTTGCATTGATAAATGTTTTTCCCTCATATTTATACATTACACCTCTTAATTTCTATTTTTATATATTACTTAGGTACTCAATATTTATTATTTTTACTTTTTATATGCTTACGATGCTGTGGTTTGAGGCTCCAAAACTTACTGCTGAAAGTGCTACTCTCAATTTCTGGAACAAAAATCTACCAAAACTTTAGGTTTCATCCAGAATTTTTGTTATGATGATGATATCCCATATCTTCTTTTAAACAGCTCCTAGATACTCACCAATCAGGAACCCGCTGATAGTCCTCTCTGCCAGCAGCACCCGGTAGTCCGTCACCATGCTCTGTGCCAACAACATGACTGCATCTAACAGTAATGTCAGACTGATCATCCTCCGACGGCCGTAGACGTCGCCGACGATGCCCCAGAAAAACGCACTGGCCACACCACCTACAATTACAATTTTATTGAATAGAATTTAAAATTCTTTTGTTAAATTCTATGGAAAGAATATTAAAGTCCATGGGATGGAACTCATATAATTTTATTAGCTTTCCACCCTGCGGTTTCATGGTTAGATAACTTCTGCCGTGGGAATGAGGTATTTTCGAGTGGTATGAAGTACCTCGTGTGTTCTTTAGGATATATTCTATCCAGAGGTATTTACTAAGTTTCATTCAAAGCCGTTAAGTACATAAATACATTCTTATAAATTTCTGCACTTATAATATTAGTACAAATTTTGTTAATCCGCTATTGTGATAAATTATACTTAGCTATAAAATCTCTGTTACGGGTAAGCGTTCCTACTTCCCAGGAGTTTATGACTTTAACTAATGTTCAGATTTAAACGCAAAATGTATGTACCTTCATATTTCTTACGGAATGTTATTAGTTAGGCTTTCACTCCCGTTATTTAAGTCCTTGTCTACATAAATCAAAAATGCGAAAGTTTGTACCTTGCTCGGACAACTTGCTTCTTGCAGGAACTGAATAATAAGTAATCGACAGTACAAATAAATGACGGACTAATAAATAGTTATAAACAAACCTTCTTTACAAATTAATAATTGCAATGTAAACTTGTATTTGTAAAGCCATTTTTTGTTTTAGGCGGCTCCTAAATAGGTTTAAACTGCATTTCTTAATGACGGTACTTTTTAATAACCTTTTCATATTACAACGTAATACATTACGTGTATACCTATTGTAAAATGAGTCAAGTCCAAAATTCAATATTTGTTAATACATTGTGCCAACATACCTGCCAGTAGTTAGAATTATGATTATAAATATGAAACAATCAATAGCTATTTAGGTAGTTGATAAATTGTTAACAACGATTGTCTAAACATTAAATTTGACAATAATTCATGAAGCTTGTCAATATTAAAGTTAGTGATTCGCTAACGCTTAACGCCTTATATAATTGTGTTGTTCAGTATTAGGAATATTATTTTTGGAACTGTAAATAAGCTGTAATAGAAATTCCGCTAATAAACTGCGTATGTTATGATTTTTGACATCAATTTAAACCACCTTCTTTGAAAAATATGTCAAATAAGGTAAATCAGGAAGACACTCCTCCAACACAACTATTTTCAGTGTGTTAAATTAACACAATTCTTGTTAATATAGTCACTAATATTTATACAATTGTTAGTTGGTATATTGTAGGTTAACAGTTTATTTGGAACGTGACACTAAAATCTAGGTTAATAAATTGTACGCAATGTGACTAATAAGAGATTTTACTCATACTATCCTTTATACACATGGTATGATTTGCTATCTTTAACATTACAGAAACTCATATAAAATGGAATAAAGGACAAACAAGGAGAACAAATCAAGCTTAGAGAAAAAATGTATAAACTAGACCAACCCCCATATTTCAAAATCCTAAAGCATAAAGAAATAAGAAATATACTAGAAAAATAACATCATCTACTCTGGACATATGTCTTTCTTTTATTAGAGGGCTAGCTGATACTCAAAGACGTAGCATGATCTTATAACTATGGAGTACTTAGATACTTCTTCCCTAGTTATAAGACGTTAGCCTGCACCTAGTGCCACCGTATTAGCTACCATTGTAAACTCTAATGCCCTGCAATAAAGATCAATTTACCGCTCATAAACGCCATGTTGATCAGCCCGCTCTGGTACGTGGTCAGTTGGAGCTCGCATCTCGCCGCTGGCAGCACGTATGACGTCACACAGTTCTGGACGCCGGTAGCAAAGAAGGCAAGGATACAGGCAAATAACACGCTGAGGCTGAAGCGGCCGTAACCTGGGAAATATGGAGTTTTGGGGTTTCTAGATATGCAAAAATTAACCTTATAGCAAAGAGTGTTACAGGTATAAGAACCTAAATATCGTCCATACAAGATTATGCCCTGGTATTTAGCACTTATCAAAATTAGTACCAGATTAAATCAATTTTACCAATAGTTATAATGTATTGAATGGCATTATGCCTGTTAATTTGACTGAACTGATTTTGTCTCTGTTAAACCTAACTTCTTTTAATACCTTATCTTCAAAAATCTTGTAGGTTCAGTATGATCTTGAAGTTGCGCTCCGTAAAACTAGTAGGTACTATTAAATAATTAACTTGCTTTTATTTTAAAGGCATCATAACAGACAAAATAGAACATAGGCATTCAAACTACTCTGAGACTGATCTGTAAATGCGTGTGACAAACATATTAGGGATACGAAAACCTCAACTCAAATAATAGGTACTCATATCTTCTACTTTTTATTTATTATCTTCCGATGACTACCCTACACCATTGTCCAATAAACTGATTCAAAATCCAAAACCCACAATGTTTTGCTACACGATGAGTAAGACGACAAAAAATCGCTACATTCATAAATATTATCGATACTGTCTGTAAATCTAGTCGATCGTGCGTACGGCACGCGATGGAATTTGTAAACCGACTCGTTCAGGGATAACTACGTGACGCATGAGTTTCTGATCTAGTTGCATTATAGACAACACGTAGATCGGTATCTATGCAGATAAAATTTGGTGTGAAATTTACTTTTTAAATAACTACTGCAAATTTTCGTTTTGTTTTTAGTTCGCGACATTTTTGCCGACCTAACAATGGACTTGGGGAGATTTAGTAATAAAAATAATTTTAGATAAAAGTCCAGAAAAAAACAAACAAAAAAAGTTGGTTTTAAAATTGAAAATAGGGTATATCAAGCAACACGCAATCAAATTTAAAAAAAATACATCTGGATATTTATAAATTTTTTCTGCAGGAAATAGTTTGTTTCCCAAGAAAACTTATAAATCATTGATGAAATCCATAAATAAATAAATTTAGTTAATAAGACACAATAATATCTATTTACCCGTAATCAAATCAATATGTCAAAAAAATATATCAAACTGTACTTGTTACTTCTAAAAATACAACTTGTAACGTTATGGATTAGTTTTACCTACACTACAACCCGCCATATACAAGCCTAGCTACGATAAGCTTACCTTCGTTAAATTTATACAAAGGATCCGTCGATACCCAATATTCGTCGGGGTCGTTAACATACACTGTCAACATCGTTAACTTAAAGTATTACTTACGATATTGCATAGAAACAACTCGAAAATACCCAAATATTTATAGGAAAAAGCTGTCACAAAAGAAAAAATGAAAAAAATGTCTAACTTCTAAGAATAACGAGGAATTAAACTGATTTTAATGTATTAAGAGAAATAGTTTTCTTACTAAACCTACTTTATGAAGACTGCAAGATCTCTTTTCTGTGACCAAGGTGTTTGTAAATATGCCAAAGAGTCGGAAAATCCTTACCTGACTAATATTTTTAGATTTAAAAACACGTATGTTTGTCTGTATGTTCTATATTTCAAGTCAAACCGACTGAATCAAATTTTAATGAAATTTTCAATAAAATATTACATCATAGAAAAAAAATACTACTTTTTAACGCTTAGATGTATCCCAATGGGAAAATCACTTTGCCGCGTGCCAGCTAGTAAGTAAACTATAAGTTGTATGAATTTTATGTATTGATACTTTTTTCATAAATCCTATAATAATAATAACACGTAACTGAAAGAAAAATTCTAAGTACCGATGTTTTTTTGCTCACATATGTGATGTGTGAACTATCGCATTTTGCAAAACGCATAACGAGTGTTAGCTATTATAAAAGATAAGTTTGCGTTTTTTGTAATAATTTGCAAGACTTGGTTGGTTAAAACAATATTAATAGAAAAGTTCATATTAAAATAAGTTGTAATACAAAAGTTCATATTAAAATAAGTTGTAATTTTATTTATTAATCAATTATTTTATGTATTAATCATTAAACTTAGTAGGTAACTTAAATAAATTGATAAGTATGATTGATTTTTAAAACTGTAAAAATTGTAAAGATTACAACAATACACCTACTTAGTGACATAATTTAAGTAGAAAAGAATATTAATTATTTTTTACAATATATTTTTCATTCATATATGTACTTGTTTTACGTAAATAGTAAGTTCAGAATTGATAAGACTTGATAGCTTGAACGGTTTAATGATTACAGATGGATTACAGCTATATTTTCCTTTGAATAGCTCGTCAAAGGTAAAAAAACAAGAAAGAATTAAAAAATAAATTTTCAAAATTTTAATTTATTATATTGCTTTGGTAAAAGACAACAGGTATCATTTTTATAACAATTTAAAGATAATAAACGGTAGAATAAACTTGCTCATAAGTGTACTTAAATGTCAGATTCATGTATTTCTATCAAAAACAATGATTTATTTTCCAATTTCACTTACCAGCGTAATCTAATGCGGTTTCGTAATCCACCACCTCCAAGGTTTTTTCCACTTCGCCATTGATTGTGGCTTTAAAAAACAAAAAAAAAACACTGAATTTATCGAACAATTTCATCAATGAGCACACAATAAAACAACCTGAGAATCCATTTGGCTGAATACTTACGACGGCTGGTTTTTGGCGCCACTTTGCACACCATTGTTTTTTTTTCTAGGCACAGGATCGAAAGCACGTTTTCATTCCTATTTTGAATTTGTGCGTGCGAAATCGGCGCCAACTCCGCGTATCGTACGTTTCGTTTCACGCTACATAACGCACTGGCAGACGCTTACTTGAAACACTACCACGTGAAAACAGGCAGGTACGTGTAACTAAGCACAATAGCAGATGAGCTCCAGAGTTAGATAAAAATAAAACAAATTTTGCTTACGTCATAGCTGTTATCAAAATTACTAGATTTGTTTCAAATTATCACGTTTTTCTTTTCATTATATTTTAGCACATATTGATTTGCTTGTTAAACAGTATTTAAATTGCAAGATAAACTACTTACATATTTGTCCAAATTAAAACTATTTTGGTGTACAAAAGTAACAAAATTTCTTGTTATCAATGACTAAACACGATTGTTGCATATTACAGTAAAAAAACTTATATTTTGCCGGAATATAAATTGGGTTTATTGCTATTTCCATGGCTAACGTTATCGAATATTTACAGCCTATTACATAAGTTAAGGGCTTGACATTAAAACAATTTTTACCATGTTGTACATTTCTGATTATATTGATCATATTTGATTTGCTTAATAATTGGGATGCTTTGGGATCAATAATGTATATGATTTTTTATTCAAAAAATATGCAACAATCATAATAAGCTTATAAGGCGTCATGTCATTTGGTTAACAAATGTTATTTTAATTTATTAATGGGAAATCTAGACGCCACCCTGTTTTTCCACCTTAACACATTTTACATAGAAAATTAAAATAAACTACCAAATTTTACATATGTAGGTAAGCATCGAATGAATTAAAATCATTTAGTTATTATTTTTTTATTTTTTTATTATGAATGCATGTTTTAGCATTTTTCAGTATGTGTATGGTGAGTTTTATTATCATTTATCTGACAATTCCGTCCGACGCGTCAATTAGCTGCTATCATTTGTAACGATCATCTTTTCTCGGCCAGGGACGACCTAACAGAAATTGAACTCGGGGCCAACATCGTCTTCAAGTCATGGGGTTTGTGATAGTTGTAGCATGTTCCTTGTGATCCTGATAAAGGTCATCTTACCGTTAGGTGCCTATTTATCAGATGCTTCTTTATAAATTCAAATAGACTAGGTCTTTAAAAGCGTTATGAGGCAGTATTTCAAACATAGAAAATCGTGTCTCTGTATTCCTCATTTATTAACTTTCGTCAAGGATATTCCGTTCATAAATGTTGATAATGATGTTTTTTTTTTCAAAATAGTAAACATGGATGAGGGAAATGCATGACTTGTCCCACCAACATCTCTCTTACGCTTCACAGTTTGGCTACGGACGGAAAGTGATAGCAATATATTTCTAAGTTCATTTTGCTCTTTAGTGACCCTTCATTAGTGAATTGACATTTCGAACACTTCTGTTCCCGTTAGTCTCGGACACTCTGTACTATTGTCTGTCTGTTATGCTATCTCTTAAGCTGGTTTAAGAATATTGGCATCAGTGTAACCACTTCCTTACATGATCATGACTTAAGCTATAGGGCTGTGCTATAAACCAACGTTAATTTTAATAAATCCTAATGGATTTCAATATAAAAACCTTAGATTAGCTGATCTTGTAGTACCCGCACATCATTACGGAGACATCGATCAACTCTCACTTCCTTTGCAAGTTATGATTAGAGCAATATCTCGTTCGATGCTAATTATACCAGCAAGCACAGGACTTCTTAGAAAACATTACGATATTTGTGTTACACTGATTATTTTGTGCCCTCATTTTCTATGAAATAAGGAAAATAGTTGCCGCTAGGATCAGGTGATCTAGTTAGATACTTAAGTCACCATTTAAATAATTGGGTTGTTTTTTGCCCAATAAAAAAAATTCTACAAAAAAAAATGTCGCAATATCATGGTTGAAGTCTTAATTTCGGTCTCAAAATTGAGGTACAAAGTCAATTGAATCGTCAATTGAGGTACATAGGGACGTGGGTACGTATAGGTCCAAGAATATCATTTGGTAATTATTTTTTTCTATCATTTACGAGGAGAAGCATTTTTGAAAAACTCGCTAAGAAACCTACAGATATATAAGATTCATTAAAAGGAAAGTAAAAAGCCGCCTTTCACATCCTTGATTTCAAATCTGCTGCACCATCATAGGTTTAACCTCATATCATAGATTAAACCCCATCTAATCCATGCTAATTAGCCCCACAAATCTGTCTAATCCCTTTCGAACTAGCTTTCCTTAGGTCAAAAACACGATAACTAACCACGTACAAGTCGTAAGTCGTACGTAGCGAAGTACACGCGTGTACACAAGAGTTATAAATCATGCATACGAGCGATCGGCGCGCCTCCTCGACTCCAACCGGACTGGCGAGTGTAAAAGTGGCTTCTTAGGGCTGAATGCTTGATTACCAATGGAATCAGTTTTCAAGAAGGATGATTAAAAACTGTGTTGGTAATAATAAGCGAAGTCAAAGATTTATAAAAAAATATATTAAAAAAAAAAACATTTTGATACTCGCAAAGAAATCGATATTACCAGAGTAGGTCGTATTCAATCGCTAAGAATTGAATCGTTTTCGTGTAAATGAATATTGAACATGCAAACTTTTATACCTTTAATACAAGTAGGATAAACAGCTTACAAACTCGCTCGCTTCAGCACTTTAAACTTATCAATATAAAAAATGCAAAAGATGAAAAAAAAACATCTTTCAGCCCTACCACAACGAATGCGCTAACGGTCCCCATTTCCATGTCATACCTCTTCGACTCAGAAACACTTACCGATCACTCACGCGCACCCTATCGCGTGAGATCTCGCTATACATTCATCATATCGAGATTCTACCTAGAATTGCTAGACAAGAATGTAGGTAGACTTTGGCAAAAACAAGCGTGACGGATTTAAGAAAATAAGCAATAGGTAGTCGCTACCGTAACGACCTGTCTGCCCCTCTTTGCTAGACAAGTGGTGTTTGTCGATCGCTGACTGGACAGAATAAAGTTTATATTACCGTAAGCGTTGTTGGTAAGGCCGATACAAAAATACACAAAAACTAGGGAATTACCTAGTATTATCTAGAATAAGACATGCGATTTTTTAACCCACACTTTACCGCAAAGATATACAGCTGCAGGTGTAATTGCAAAGCGGAAAGCCAAAATCTTCATAAAATAGGGACCACACACTAGATATGTAATTAATCTGTAAAGGGTCTAACACAAATCAGAAGTCATATTTTTTTTTATTAAGTTCAAAGTTAAAACTTATTAAAGAAGATGAATTTAACTTCAAGACTTTAAAAAATGTCTTTGTTGCATTTGATATAAAATTGATGACCTTGATTATGATTGTGCACCTACACCTAATTTTGATTACTACACCTAATCGATACGATACCTAATGTGATTAGTGAACGTTAAACCTTATAAAATTACCTTTGTAAAAACCATAAAAACAATCATAACAATGATTGACTTGACATGCCCATTTTACTTTCCTAACTGAATAGCTTGATGATTAATTACCACAAGGTAAGTGGTATTGCTACATTGTATTGAATGCAATAAAAATAGTAATATAGTTGATTACCAATTAGTAAAATTGATGATTGCTGAAAAATCTGCCAAAGTATTTAAAGAAAAATTCTAACTTCTATAAAGTTAACTTTTTATACTGCACAGTATGTTAATACTGATGCTTTATTTTGTTTGAGATTTAAGGCAATGTTGATTAAAAGTTAGAAAATAAGACAAAAGATCAAGGGACCTCCGCTTTTCTACTCAATAGTATTACATAGTAGGTAAGAGAAACTACAAGTTAAAGTAAACGAATTCAATTATGTTTACCTTCCGCGCCCAAATGAAGGCACCATAAGTTACCATAGGAACCTGATTATACATATTTTCTATATGTATAATGTATCTAATTCAAGGACAGCTAATACAAGCAAGACCAAATAAAGCAAGATAGTTTTATGCCTGCAGTAGATGCGAGAAATCTTTCGATTCTAAAAGTGCTCGTAGGGAATAATCTTTTAATAATCTAATATTCGTTTAATTCAGATTAATAATCACCTTCTTTACGTAAAAAAAATATTATTTTTCTAGGCTCTTTGTTAATAAAATTAATTATATTATCAAACTTCTGACTTATAATAAAAAAACTAGAAAAATAAAAGTATTAAAAGGTTTACGCTTGGCCAAATTAATTTGAAGTGCTAATTTAACTTATCTTTTCAAATTCTCAACAAAGTTTGAAGTTCTTATATAAAAAAACTAAAATTCCTCAAACTGCAATTACAATCAAAATTGCATTCAGACAAACAAAACGCCTTTCTCAAAACCTCCTAAAATATCATTCAAGGAAATCCATCTCCAAAAATTACTCGGACATAATAAATTGAACGGTTGTCAGAAATACCGTTTCTACTTACAATGCCTTCAGACATTGCAAAAGAACAAATTACTTAAACTCTTCACCCCAAAACAAACTGTATATCAAAGTATTAAACATGCAATTTCCTTGACAAGATGATGAAGCTTATGACGTTATAGATCTTAGTTTGAGAACAGGAAAAAAGGACCTCCTGCAGGAGTTGAATATGAAGAATTTGCAAGTGGTTTTGATTATGGGTATTCTTATGTTACGAGGTATGCAAATTATACATATACACTATTTATAAAAAAAAAAATTAAGGTTTTTTATTGACTAAAGAAATTCAATTTACCTAATTACTGTTATAATAAGGATGCGTCTACCTAAAAATACTTCCATGGTTTTGTTTTACCTGCAATAAATAAGCGTAAACCCTTAATGATAAAACTGACTAGTGGATTCTGATAAAATGTACCTATAACCATCTCCAATACAAGACTTAGGATTAGTTATATAAAATAATGTTCTTCCAAAAGTAATAACAGTAAATTATTATAAATAACTCTTCGATGTTAGACTCCAAGCATAAAGCGTTTTCCACTCTCTCCAGCAATCTACTAATTGGTCTCAAGTTACAAGCTGTCTGTGAAAAAGCAAACACTTCAGTTCACAGTTGTGACAATAACTTTCACGTGGATGTTAAATATAATTATACCTGTATTGTGTATTGTATACTGCTACTGCTTATTGTGGAATGCAAACTTATCCTACTAATATTATAAATGTGAAAGTTTGTGAGGATGTATGGATGGATGGATGGATGGATGGATGGATGTATGGATGTTTGTTACTCTTTCACGTAAAAACTACTGGACGGATTTTGATGAAACTTTACAGTAATATAGCTTATACATCAGATTAACATATAGGGTACTTTTTACCGCGGGAAAACTTTTCATTCCCACGGGAAACCGACTTCTACGCGAACGGAGTCGCGGGCGGCCACTAGTAAAATATAAAAAGCTTAGCTCTTGATTAAACCTAATGATTGAAGTATTTATAGAAGTAATGAAATAAAATCAATATCACCATTATACAAATCGTACGATGTAAATGTCCTCAAATTCCATTGTTTTCTTTACTAACACATCGAACACAGCTGCTATGAGGACCGATCTTGTTAAATTTGTTTGTGAATTACCCACATGCTGTTTGTAAAAGGTAGGTTACATTTATTGTAAATGCTTTGAGATTTTAATTGGAACAAAGGCAAGGGTCGGCATCCTATAATACATATTATTTCTAGTTCAGGTGCCGAAAGCCTTATGATAAAAGTATGTTAATAAGATATTAATATATTTTTTTTGGTACTATTTAATTACATACTTGTTTTGTATTCTTAAAAAACAATGTCAAAACTATTTTGAAATTGTTAGTTGATTAACACAAAGTTAAATAAATACATTATAATTATTATTATTATGGGTATATTCTTTAACAGAATCTCCTTTTGTAGGGTTGGTTTCGCACTACTGCGGGCTTTTGGCTAAACGGTAGTGCAGACCAAATAGTTAGTCGAGTGATAGAAATTTCCGGACAATTCAGCAGGTGTTCATAATTGCTGCTTTTTGTAAAAGAGTGAACGTGCCAGGAGGCATAGATAATAATTTTAGAGAAGCATGTAGGGTTTTAGGAATGACTCCTGTTGAGGAAGAACAATGGGAACTGTTTTAACTGTATCTACTCGCCATTGCCTTTTAATTTCTATTGATAAATCTATATATTTACTGTTCTTTTCAGAGTGAGTTGATTGGAGGTTGTGTGTATTTGGGACGGCTATGTCAATCAAATATACTATTTTATTGGTTTTGTCATGAAAGGTTATGTCAGGTCTGTTACATGCTATGGTTTTATCGGTTAGAATTGTCCGATCCCAATAAATTTTGAATAGTTCAGTGTCGATTACAATGTCAGGAACGTATTTGTAGTAGGGAACTTTTTCTGTAATTAGTTGATGTTTGTGAGCTAGGTGTTGGTGAATTATAGCAGCTATTTGGTCGTGGCGGTGCTTGTAATCGGTGGGCTATTGCTTTACAGGCACCTGTGATGTGTTGAATTGTTTCAGGGCTGGTGTGGCATTTTCGACAGAAGTCAGAATGCATATTTGGGTCTCGTATAATATGCTTACGGTAGTTTTTCGTGTCTACAACTTGGTCCTGGATCGATACCATAAATCCTTCTGTTTCAGGAAACAACTCGCCTTTCTTTAACCATGCGTTTGATGCAATCTTATCAACGACTGTGTTGGTTAAGTCAGCGCGATGTCGTCCATGAAGGGATTTTTCAGCCCACTGTTGAATTTTTTCTTGTATTGTGCTTAGTTTTGGTAGAAAAGTAGTATTTTTGAGATTGAGGGGAGTAAGTTTTATGTCTATATTAACTATAGCTCTGTGTATCGAAGAATTGTGTTTACTGTAAAAGTATTTGCGAAGTGTAAGTATTTGTTTGTTGTGAAGGTTGTGAAGGTCGATCAAGCTTCTGCCTCCTTCGTGTCTTGGTAGAGTCATTCGTTGCGTACAAGACCTAGGGTGATGTTTGCGGTATTTAGTGAGAAGAACGTTAATTGTACGCTGCAACTTTTTAAGATCTGTTTGAGACCACTGAATTATCCCAAAGGAATACGTGAGTACTGGTATGGCAAATGAGTTTATTGCTTTGAATGTATTACGGGAACTAAGTTGTGTATTAAGTATTTGATGAAGTCTATTTTTAAAGTTTTGGGTCAATGTTTGTTTAGCTTGTTTCTGGTGAATTTGTTGTGTTTGATAAAAACCAAGATATTTATATCCTTCGATTGGATTGACTGGATCTATTTGTTGTTGATTCGGTAATGAATAAATATTTTCTTAAATTTTTCCTTTATGAATGGACTGGATCTTGCATTTATCTATACCAAAACTCATTTTGATGTCATCGGAAAATATTGGAGTAATGTCAGCTAAAGAATTTAATTCATTTAAATTGGAACCAAATAGTTTGATGTCGTCCATATACATCAAGTGGGTTATTTTTTGGAAATTATTTTCATGTTTAATTTTAAAACCTGATTCACTATTGTTTAACAAGTACGATAATGGGTTAAGAGCCAAACAAAACCACAATGGGCTCAGTGCATCACCTTGGAAAATACCTCTTCTAATATGTATAGGATCTGTAGAAACAGTAGAATTGTGAGTGTAAATTTTTAATTTTGTCCGCCAGATTTGCATGGTGTTTTCTAGAAATTTAACTATTGTGGGGTGAATTCTGTAGAAATTGAGGATTTTTATGAGCCAAGGTGAGGTACTGAGTCGAATGCTTTTTGGTAGTCAATATACATTGAATATATGTTCCGTTTACTTCTGAATGCTTGACGGGATACAACGTTATCGATTATGAGCTGTTCCTTACAGCCCTGGGTTCGTCTCCGGCAGCCTTTTTGCTCTTCGGCAAGAATACCATTTTTTTCTACATGTCTAGTAATCAGCTCACTGATGCATGCTGTTATAATTTTATAAATATTTTGGAGGCACGTTATAGGTCGGTATTTAGCAGGGTTAGATGTATCGGTTTTATCTTTCGGAATCATGTACGTCTGACCTTCAGTAATATAAAGTGGCAAAGTTTCAGGTTGCTCTATAAAATTATTAATGTGGTGCAGTAGAATTTTGTGGGTGTATGTTAGCTTTTTATACCAAAAATTTTGAATTTTGTCGGATCCAGCGGCTTTCCAGCTATGAGTTTTTGCTATTATTGATTTTAACATATCTAAGTTTACTTTATTGAAATGCATACTCGGCAAGCTAGACAGGCTTTGCTGGTATTCTAGCATCCAGTCAGCATCTGTATGGTTAACGGGTTTAGACCAAATGTTGGACCAGAATAGAGACAAATCATCTAGAGTTGGTACCACGGAATTTGATGAAAAATTTGTTTGGTTTTGACAACACATTTTCCTGTAAAAACCTTTTTCATTGTTGTTAAATAATTTGTTTTCTTTTTTTCTTAAAGATGTTTGCTTATAACGTCGGAGGCGGCCCACTAATGCGTTTAATTTTTGTTTCAGTGTATCTAAGAAGTGGGTTAAATCTATGTTATTATTTTCGTGACGGGAGTGAACAAGATATTTATATTTAATTTTTTCTAAATGTTTTGTTAACCTATGACTATGATTGCCTCGACTATACTCGGTGACTTTACCTATATGAACTCTAAGTTCCTCAATCTTATTCTGAAGGCGCCTCTGCCATGGTGGAATGTAATTAGATTGTGGCCTTTTATTTTGTGAATTTCGCATCTGAGCTCCACATATTGTTGCTGTCACATGAGCTGCGCAATAAATAATAAGTTGGACTGCTTCGAACTCTGAATCTGGTGAAATATAATTAGGTAGTAAGGAACTATTTATATATTTTAAAGTGTTATTTAATTTATAAGATACTTTAAGTTTTGGTATAGGAGGCCTTGATGTGGGGTTAGTGTTTGTAAATTTCTCCACAGTCTCCTCAAATAAACGGTTCAAGTGTTCTTTTAATTCTGGTGGTAGATCATCTTCATTACTTTCAGGGATATCTGTTGTAATTGCAGTGTCATATCTTGGTGCCGTAATTTCCACGGTAACGTGTGAATTACTTGGAATAGGATTAGAGTTTGTGTGTGTATATGTTTCTACGTTTTCATTTATGTGGATAGAGTCCCTGATTTGTTTTATTTTAGTCAGTGACAGTAGTTTGTTATGTACTATGGCTCTACGCTGATCTGCGATTCTTTGTTCACTCAAGTGAGACAGATGTGGATATTGTCCTACAAAACTCTGGTACAATTTGGTTCTGCAGTTAAATTCGTCTCCAAATCAGTAACTTCATAATAAATGTTTAATATTGATTCATTGATTTCATCTGACCAGTGCATTCTTTGGGAGGTGGTTGTTATTGAGGGAATGGGATTGTCATGGTAATTAGTATCAGTTTGTAGAGTAATTGCAACCTCAGATTTTATTTCGTCTATTATTTCTTGTTTAAGTAGCTTGTTATTAAGGATAGCACGTCGTTGACATCCTACTCTTTGTTTAGTAGCCTCCATGTCCGGAAATTTTTCATTGAAAAGTTGGTAGAGTGGTTCTAAATAACCTTTGGTGTTGGTTTCAAGTTTCGTTACTATTAGGTATGTGCGCCATATAAATCTGTTCATTGCTTCTGACCATTTTTTACGCGCACGGGTGGTGCCTGCGACGGGTGCAAAATTATTGGCGCATGCCTCTTGCACAGCATCATCAGACATTGATGAAGATACAGATGATTGTGGACTAGATATTAAAGAAAATGGGTGAGGTGATGAGCTGGGTGATGGGAACAAGCTATTAGGTGATGATGGTGGAAATGAACGTGAATCGCTATCGGCTGTAGTGTTTTGTTCGAGGGGAACCCGCCTGCTCAGTCCCCCGTCGCCAACGGTTCGCATGCTGAGGTATCCAGCGTCGGCTCCAGATACGCCCCGGCGACACCCGGGTAGCGGCCGTAGATTATACTTCTTAAGTTGACTTTTCATGATGCTCTTCGCAAGGTTACCATTGCCTTGTTAGCCGTGTAAGTTTCAATAGTACACGTGTCCGCCCCCCACGTGAGCTAGGTGTTTTGCTCGGACGAAAGGTTGGGTTTGAGGGGGCTTATTATTATTAATTTTTCTTTATATGTTTATATTCTCCCTTGGTTAGAGGATTTAAGTTAATAGATAGGACATGCGGGCCTCAGCCAAGCTTGTCCGTTTCTACATATGTTGGAACGTGAGTGATGACGTTGATGATGTCGCAAGGAATTTGCGTGTGATGCGACAAGTGTTAAGAATACTTGCTTTTTGTAGAAGAAAGAGAGTATACTTTGGCATGTTTAGAAGTTTTAAATTAGTCGGTAAAGTTTTAGGGACGACTCCGGTGGTTGATATAATGATTGGGACGATGTGAACCCTATCTACTTGCCATTGGGTTTTTAATTCGATCGATAAATCCGTATACTTCGACATCTTTTCTGTATGTGTAGACAGGAGATTGTGGGTGTTGCATACAGCAATGTCAATAAGAAAAGCGATTTTATTTGTTTTATCTAAAACGGTTATATCAGGTCTGTTATAATGAATGGTTTTATCAGTAATTATCGTTCTATCCCAGTATACTCTGTATTGATTATTTTCTAAAATAGTGGTTGGTTGGTATTTATAATAGGCAGTAGTTTGTGTGATTAATTTGTATTGAAATGCTAAATTTTGGTGAATGATGGCTGCGACCTGATCATGCCTATGTTTATAGTCCGTTTGGACGATGGATTTGCACGCTCCAGTAATATGCTGTATGGTCTCGGAGCTGCTATGGCATCGCCTGCATAGGTCAGTTGGTAGATTGGGTCTGCGTATGATATATTTCTTGCAGTTCCGCGTATCTATCACCTGGTCTTGAATGGCTACCATAAAAGCCTCTGTCTCGGGGTAGAGTTCACCTCACCGTAGCCATGCGTTCGACGCGTCCTTGTCGACATGAGGTTGGCATGAATCGGCTCGGTGTCTCCCGTGAAGAGACTTTTGTGCCCAATTATTAATTTTAGTTTGTATGTCATTGATTTTTTCATTTATTTGTAAATTACTATCGTGTAAATTGAGTGGGGTAAATTTAGTATCTAGAGTAATAATATGTTTGTGTAATTGTGATGTATCGGCTTTATTGTAAAAATATTTTCTTAACGAGGAGATTTGTTTATTGTGTAAGTTTTTGATGTCAATCAGGCCAATGCCGCCCTCCCTTCGAGGTAATGTTTGTCGTTGTGTGCACGATCGAGGGTGGTGCTTACGGTGTGTCGTCATGTGTGTGTTTACAATACGTTGTAATTTTACTAGATCTCTTTGTGACCATTTTACTATACCAAAAGAATAGGTTAAGACAGGTATTGCATACGTATTAATTGCTTTAACAATGGTACAGGAATGTAGGTGAGTTTTGAGAATGCTATTTAATCTATTTTTAAACTGTTTTATAAGTTCTGATTTTGTAGTTTTGTGGTGAATCTGACGCGACTGGTGAAATCCGAGATACTTATAGGTATTGTGCTCATCCATCGGTTCAATAGTTTCGCCTGTGTCTAATATGTAAAAGTCAGATTGAAGTTTACCTCGATTTATAGAATTAATTTTGCACGTGTCTACGCCAAAGTGCATGTGAATGTCTGTTGAAAAAGTTTGTGTTATATCAGCTAAATCATTTAAATCGGTTTTATTATTTGCATATAGTTTGATGTCATCCATATACATCAAGTGAGACAGAGTGTGACTGGAATTACTAGATTTAAGGTCTAACCCGAACTGAGATGTGTTTAATAACTCGGATAACGGATTGAGGGCGAGACAAAACCAAAGAGGACTTAACGAGTCACCTTGAAATATCCCTCTTTGAATTTTTATTGCATCTGATGTTAATGTTGAATTGTTAAGTTTTAAGTATAGTTGGGTTTGCCAAAGATTCATTACTTCTTGTAAAAATACTATCAGGTGGGGATGAATTTTATAGTGTTTTAAAACATACGTGAGCCAGCTATGGGGAACAGAATCAAAGGCTTTTTTATAATCTATATACATAGTGTGCATATTTTGTTTGCTGTTGAGTTTTTGTTTCATAACTATTGCATCGATGGTGAGCTGTTCCTTACACCCTTGGCTGTTTTTTCTGCACCCTTTTTGCTGTTCAGTGAGAATGTTATATTGATCTAGATGTTTGTATATCAATTCGCTAATACACCCTGTAAGGAGTTTGTAGAATGTTTGAAGACAGGTGATGGGACGAAAATTAGACGGATTTGTGGTGTCCGAGGCTTTGGGTAGCATGTATGTGATTCCTTTTGCTAAAAAAGGCGGTATGGTGTTTGGTGATTTTATGAACTGACATATATGGCTATGAATAAATGGATGGGTACTAGAAAACTTCTTGTACCAGAAGTTGTGAATGTTATCAGAACCGGGTGCCTTCTAGTTATGTGCCCGATTAAGGATGTTTATAAATGTTTCTACTGGAATATTATCTAGCTGCATTTCATTAATATGTGATGTATCTGGTAATTTTTTAATCCATTCCGCATTATCATTGTGACTAAGGGGATTTTCCCATACATTGGTCCAAAATTGTTTAATTTCATGTAGTGAAGGAGGTCTAGAGTTGTTATTTTGAGTTATAGGGGAACGCAATTGTCTATAGAATTGTTTTTCATTGTTTTTGAAGTTTGAATTTTGTTTTTTACGTTCTGTACACAAAAGATACCTTTTGAGTCTTGTAGAAGTAACATTTAGTTTTTGTTTTAAAGTATCCAGAAATTCTGGTAACTGAGTGTTAGGATTTTCGTGTGATGAGTGTGTCTGATAATTTTGAACTATGTATTCGACGGTTGCACATACCCTTGGGTTTCTATTTCCTAATATGAATTGTGTTAGTCTCCCTATTTCTCTTCTATATTTCTCTACCTTTTTTTCTAGTCTTTTTTGCCATGCAGGCTTTCTGTATCTTTTATTTGTACCTAATGAGACTGTAAATTTTGTGCCATTTACAAGTGCAGCAGTGTAAGCGGCTGTATATATTATAGTGTGAAAGTCTTCAAACATTTGATCATGGTTCAGTAGTTTAGGTATGATTTTGGTATCAATATACAATATCGTTTGTGATAGTTTTTTAGATGGTTTTTGTTTTGGTATAAAGGGACGGGTTTCTGGGTTAGAGTTCTTAAATTTCTCAAGTGTTTCGTAAAACTTTACTTCAATGTTATCATCTAAATCTAAATTGTTAGTTAGTTGTATTTGTTCGTGATCCGCATAAATAGTTATATCATTAGGGAAAGTTTCTGTTTGTGAACTGTTACTATTTTCTTGTATAATTGCTGACTCGGTATTAATTGTGAATTCTGAATTTGACGCTAAATAATTGGCTACTTCGGTTCTAATTTCATCCATTCTAATGTCATCGACCATTTTATTCTTGAAAATTATACGTCGTTGATCAGCTATTCTCTGTTCTGTTATATGTGCTAACTGAGGATGTTTATTTAAGAAATTGTGATGTAATTTTTGACGATATGCTGTTTTATTTCTTTCAAGATCAGTCACTTCTAAATAACAGCGAACGATATCTCCATTGATCTCATTAGACCACCTCATTCTGCTATTATTTTGATTTTCCGTTGACTGTGATGAACTTGTAAGTGTATTTAAGGATAAACGACTAGCGGGTTGAATTAAACTAGATGTTTCTAAGCTTGATGCAACTTCTGTTCTTATTTGGTTACGTATTTCTAGTGTTAAATAGTGTTTCTTGATGATTTGCCGTCTTTGATCGCCTATTCGTTGCCGTGAAGCTTGCATTTCGGGAAATTTATTCGTAAATTCTTGATGTAGTGTGCCTAGGTAATTATTTAAAATTGTAGTTTCACATTTTGTCACTATCAGATATGTGCGCCACAGAAAACTGTTATGTTCAAAAGTCCATTTTTTCCGCGCACGAGATGTAGCAGCAGTGAGTACAGAAATGTTGGCATTTGCCGACTGTACAGCATCAGCTATTAGTTCCGATGTACAAGATGATGATGAAGGTGAAGAGTTATGGGATCTAAAAAGACTATGTATAGACGATGGAGATGGGATATTGGAGAATAAAGAATGAGGTGACAAGGAGGAGGAATTTTCGTTATGAAATGGCACGGGTGATGATGATGGCGAGGAAGTCGCGTGTATTTCATGTTCAGGTGCGTTCCTAACTTGAGCCTGATTACTGCTCGTTGCAGAAAACGTAGTTACAGGAAGACGTTTTCGTAAATTATATTTTTGGTTTAAGTTTGACATTTTTCATAGTGTTCCCACGAGTAGCTAGGGAATTTGTTAGTCGATCTCGGCAGAGCCCCGCTTGCCTCGATAAGGACTGGCTTACAAAGTAAGCTACACCTAGAGTTCGCCCTGGCTCCAGGCGTGGCACGCTCACGACCGGGCTCGCCCCGGCCACGCATCCCTCGGCACGGCAGACCTTGGATTGGCTTTAGGGCAAGAATGTGGATTGGTTAGGAAAAGGGTAGAAGGAAAAAGGGTTAGGGATCGGAACCGTTGGTTTGGGAAGGGTGTAAAGATGGTGTTAAATGTTCCAGTACCATGCTTCCCGTAAGCCCCCCTACCGCGGCAAGGTGGTCCCTCAGGGGGGTTATTATTATTATATTAAAACCTTAAAGATGCAAGATGGTATTTTTTTTTCCGTATACTACTATTCTTATAAGTTAGGATTAAGCTACACTCATACATGGTCTATCAAATGATCAGTCAGTGACTATGAAAATGCATTTTTGAAATAGCAATTTTTCAGGAGCATTTCATGATTTGACTTTTTAACAGTTTGACAATGCCAGCAACCATTAAAGCTGAAATAAATTCTGTAACTAACTAAACAAGTTCAGTGCATTACGCGTATGCACAGTGATTCTTAAGCGGCTACCGAACTGTGGTTGTTTTTTTTTTAAAAAACATAACTTTTCTATTTAAACTACCAAAAATATAAACGTTTTGGGTTACAAGTCACTAATGAATCACCATGTATCTTATGAAAAAAAAAACACCTTTATTGTAAATTGTATTTATTAAAGAACATAACAAAATCAAACGAAACACATGCACCACACGAGTTCCTCTATCTACCTACACTGAGACATATTTAAATCTACGCATTAAAATAGTTTGCAATTAAAATTCATCCTTATCAGCTTTCGAAAATATATTTTCAAAAAAACAGCTGACAATATTTAAGAATCACAATTTAAAATTCAGATTTTGATCAAAATCTCGATTAAGGTACATTTACATTTATATCACATTTATTTTAAAAAAAGTAAATAATCTAAATTGTATACGAAGAGTCTTCGAATACAAATAAGGCATAATAATTTAAATTCGTCTATAATTAATCTTGTACGAAAATATTTACAACAGGATTTTTATGTTCATTAATAATCAATCGTTAAAATACAATTTTACAATAAATAAAATATTTTCTTCAATCAAAACTCTAAAATCTGTACAAATTTTAGACAACATGATTTGGACAACTCAAAAATTAAAATACCCAGTTTTGTTTTAATGATTTTAACAGCGATTGGACTTGGTGTCTACTATTCCATCGATGTCCAAATTTAAATAAGTAGTTAGAGCAACAAAAACACAAGAGATATTTTACTGCATTTTCTAGATGAATGTGAAGTTTCGTTGATTTTATTAGTTAAATTTTGAACTGAAAGAGTTGACACTCATTGGTAATTCTACTAATTTAAACCTACTCCCCCGATTCTTGGTTCTTTTTAAGAAAAAAACATTAAATCAGGTACTGGCAACATACCATATCTAAGTGAAATTCAATTCTATTAGTTAATCATAGCAGCTGATTATAACAGCAGAAAGAAATTAGCAATCGATAGCTGAATCAGAACCTTATTTACATAAGACATAAAACTAAGAATGAAACAGAAAGAAGATGTAAATGGCATTGTGTTTTCCCTCCTGATTGTTCGGGCTGCAATAAGGAAGCAAAAGACAAATAGATAAAGACTATGAAAAGGAAAAATCATCCAAAGTTTTACATCGAATTAAATCAGTATAGGGAAATACTCCCAGAAGACATATAGTTATAAAAATTGATTTCGGTTTAAAAGTTGATTTCCATGCACAATCAGATGTTTAGATAAAGTTCAGAAAAAAGGGAAAAGCTATCAACATTTAAATCAAAATCAAAAATTAACAAGTAAAAGTTAGAAATGTTATAAATTAGCTTATTTATATTAACTTTAATTGAAATTTACGTAGATAAACCCACAATCAATCCAATGAATCGAATCAATAAATTAGTAAAATTAACAACCAGTTAAACATTGTTATAAATAAGGCAGAGGTAAAGTGAAGCTAAACAAGAAAGTATAATGGGTTAGTCCTTAAAATCAGAGCACTAACATTTAGTAATATTGATGTAGTAGTGTATTATTGGTATTCTTTTTAAAATGAAAAGTTCACCACATTTAAGAAGCTACAGATGTAAATCTTGATAAATCCATTGATGGGATAAGCGGACTTTGACATGGAACTGGTTCATTTCTGTAAAAATACAAAGCATTGAAACTACGCATAGACGTTTAAATATAAATAAAAAACTCATTTATGAACTTACCCTGGTAGATCACTCTTGAAGAATGCGTTAGGTGGGTGAGCAACTAATTCTATTCCATCGCTGTTATCACAGATTATTCTTGAAAGTGTAACTTTCTTTATTTCCGAAAGTTGACCTTTAATAAATTAAAAACATTTTCAGAAACCTGATTAACTTGACCATAAAAGATGTTTTATTAAGATGATATTATCTACGTACCTGGGCTGAATGCACCTGGATTGACATCCGGATTATTTTCGTAAAAATAACGATCTCCTTTCTTTAGCCTTGAGAACTGATCAGCGAGTATATTAGCGAAAGTATCACCGACTATTCCACCAGATATTGGTCTTTCCAGAAGACCTCCTACCCAGAGATCTATATCTTCAGGGCTCTCGTAAACTGATGACAGGCGCTGGGCAACCTTAAGAGATATCATACTACTTATAATCGCAAATTTCAAGACTTAAACATTATTAAACCACATTTGGTTCATGACTATAAGTATGACTTAGAGTCTGTTAAAATTGTTTATTTTCCAAAATCTAAATGAATACATTCCCTAAGAGATGTAGTTCACATTAAAATCCCTTACGTGGTTTAGGAGGAGAAAGCGGAAATAAAAAATTAAATGATATTTGAATATGTCTTACATTAGGTAGCAGCTGTCCAAAGTCCACATACGGAGGTAGACCGATCAGTCGCCGGTAGTCGTTGTACGGCCGCACGCCGTGGTCGCGTCCTCTCTGGATGTTGATGGACGCTAGATCTAGACCGAACGGCTGGCCTCCGTGGAACATGTATCTTGTTAACTGGAATAGAGATCAAAGTATTGGTAGTTAATTTAATTTTAGTAAAGAAAATTAGAAATGAAAGAAGCTGAAACTTCTGACTTCTGTTTGAGATATTTTCTACTAACTTTAGGCTTGGGTAATTTTGCTAAATAATAGAATAATGGACTTTTAAAAAATCCTTGGAATAAAGTAAACTTGTGATTTAAAATAGCAGTATCCTGTGTTAAGTATCCCAATCACACGAAAATATTTAAAAATCTAGGTAGCCTACCGCCTCGGTGATGTAAGGATCCACTTTCTGCATTGGCTGGCTAGTGAGTCCTATCACCAATCGGTCAAGGAATGGACGCAGGCGCAGCCGCGACGGCTGAAACATCACTTCGGGTAGGGATACCATTTCGTAGATACTGTTACTTGAAGGCTTCGGTATCCTGGAATGTTTCCAATGAGTTTATAAGTATGGTAAAGTAGGTAGAATCAACTACATATATATTTATTAGAACTATAAATATTAATAACATAGCTCACGGCGCACCTTGGGGAAAACATCTTTTGTTAAATTTCTAAACAACTCAAGGTACTTTTGCATGCAGAATGAGAATAATACTGCAAGAAAATCAAAATGATCGCTTACATAAGAGTACCATCAACAACAGAATGTCCAAATCTCATGGCAGCAGTAGAGAACTCTGACGTCAGAGACGGATTGATTCTAGGATCGTATGATGTGGAGTAGCCTCGTGATGGCAGCAGGTCGAATGCTGCAGGAAGGTTTGGACCTAAGATAGAAAAGGATTTAAAATACCTACTACCCAGATAATTGCTGTTTTGTTCAAAAACGGTTAAATACGATTAGTGGAGGTATTGGCGTTGACATTCATAAAAAGTGAAGTTAAAAACTTTGTATGGAGTCGTTTAAGTAAATTCGTATTAAAATTTTACTACTTAGCTCGGTTTACAACATTTGAAAACAGTTCACAAATATATTTGTATGGATTCCTACCCAGTAATACTGGCAGCCATTCATTGTAAATGATGTGCTGAAACTCGGCCTGGACTATCCTTCTAGTTTCCATGAATACAGTGTCTTCATCCCACGTTGGATTCAATCTGGTCAACTCTCGTGCGATCCTGTTGTGCTCACGAGTCCAAAGTGTGTGTAGGACTGTCAGGGAAATTACTTGGTTGCCGTGGTTATCGCCTGCAAAAATTTATTTTATGTATTTATCCCTGAAGAGAATTGAAGTCCTAGTTTCGAAGGCAATGTTTTCTATCACTTGGTTATTAGATGATTTATAATTACCTGTATCAAAACAAGCTGCTCCTTCATTAGTCGTGACACATTCTTTTCGATTAGTAGTTGGAGGCAGATCTCTTCCGAAATCGTTAAAAGTTTTTAGAAAACCACCCGATGCCATCATTGTTGACATTTTTTCTTCTGTATTACCGTATAGGTGAGAGAGATCTAGGAAATGTGTTGCTCCATTCATCTGAAATAAAAACACATAGAACTTCTTATTCAAGCATGGTCAAAAGACTGTTGGTGTTGCCTTAGTTTGGTTTGTAACTATTTATAACCTACAACCATAGATAACATATCTTTTACACGTGTAGTAAATTTGTAAGTTCGTAGTTTCGCCTTTTATTAGCTAATAATTCCAAAAATATTACATGATTGTTACCTGCTTGGCATGCCCGACTGTGCAATCGCTATTACCGATGACCATAGCTCTCACAAAGTTCATACACCTCTTTTGGAACTGTCCGTAGAATGGATCATCGGGATCTGCGACTACAGCGGCGCATGCGGGATGTTGCAAGTCGGCAGCAACGACGTCTTCACCATCATTGGAACAGCAGGATATTGTGCTTCCGTTTCCTACAAGACCATAAAGAAAAGAGTTTTTGTGTCCGAGGCCTTTTACAGAGCATTCAGATAAAATATATGTTATGTTAGCTTTCCGCATTGTAGTTTTACTTACCCCGTGATAATGGGGTTTCCCCGATAAAAAATACCCCGTGTGTTATTCCAGGCTATCTATTTTATTCTATCTATCTGTTCTATCTATTTACCAGGTTTCATTCAAATCCGTTCAGAAGTTTTTGCGTGAAAGAGTAACTTACACTTAGTCACAAGTTTTCCATAGCACCAAAAAAGTAGAACCCCCAAACTAATCCGTTTTTTTCTATTATTGCTTAAAAACTTGTCATTTTATCAAACTGAAACGTCTTCTGAGACTGATAGAGTCTATCTGTAGGCTCTGTCTGCAGCGATTAGTGGGCTGACTCGACCGGTGAAAACCACCGTCGCACAGAAAACCGACGTGGAGTAGGGATGATGTTCCTGCGTTTGTTTCGGTGAGTGCGATATCCGGTGTCCAATTTTCTCAAGGCCAGCAACACACCCCCAACAACCACAGTGTTGCGGGTAGACATGGGCGGCGGTAATCACTTACCATGATGACCCGCAAAAAAAAACTTACCAATAGTATAAACAACGCCGGCTGTCACATCATGAGCAATGAACTGCCCAAACTGCATGAACATGAGGTTGTGTGTCTCACTGGGGTGGCTACCATCTAACACCAGGTGGGTGCTGACCCTCCTCGCGCTTGGCAGTGGACCTCCAGACTTGGAAGTTCTCATCTCCCAAATACCTTAAAAATATATGAAGTTACTAAATTTTCTATCTTGGATATGAGTATGTACATTTCAAAAAGGTCCTTAAGGATTCACATAACTACTCCACATGTACTGCAACTGCTGTGGTAACACAAGTTGTAAAACAAAGATTATCTATTTTTTTCAGCAGTCTACCTTATAGACATTCGGTGCATCTTATTATCATAATATTTATCTATTCATCTAATAACAGCTTCATTACAAAAACTAAAACATTGGAACTTCCTACCGTCTCCATAGTCAGGTGGCAGCAGTCGTTGAAATCCTGTATTGACGGCGCCCCAGCTTGGCTCGGCGAGGTTATTACACGTCCCTTTGACGCTGCGGTACTTGGATGCAACGCATGTGGGTTGAGGAGGGCAGAATGGAGCTGTAATCGTAATATGTAACAATTAGGAAAGTTATTTTAATGAACATGATTTTCTTCTAACCCATTATCAGATTGTAAAAGTTAAATTTTCTGAAGTAGATATGCGTAAATTTATCTAAGACTACAGTTTCATGAACAGTTTCATGTATAAATTTTTTTAGAAGCTACGAATTTAAATCCTATGGCCCTCTGTGTTGTTCATAAATGCAAGTTTTTAATTTGATAAGGCATCCTTTTTTGGAGCCAAATTTTTAACGTTCTACTGGTTAGCCATGTTATATGCTTAAAGATGACTAAACAGTATCATCAGTGTTCCTATTAAAAGTTCTCTTTAAACCAAGTAAAATTTAATTTAGTCCTTGCTATTCCTTACCATCAGTATGATCAGTGAGTCCTAAAGCCAGCTGTTCATCAGTAAGAGCCTGCCGCGACTTGAGGTGTTGTGCTGCGAACATGTTTAGTAGTCCTCCGTGACCCAGCTCTTGGATGCGCTCGTCAGCTCTTGCAAAGGACTAGACAATCACATGAATTAATAAAAGGTTTCTACGAGTTATGAATTGCAATGTTATTATTTTCAGCAACTTTCGGAAAGAAAAATCATTTGTTCAATATTGCACAATGTCACGTTTAACCTCCAAATATTTTTGTGCAGTTCCAACAGCCCTATCGTAAGTAACTACCTAAACATCCATTAAATCAGACATTTTATGACAACAGTCGGAAGGGTTCTTAACTTCATGATGTAACATATAAAACTACGTGCTAACTATTCATCTCAATATCAACATAAAATTTAACTTCCCAACTAACCAAATGTCCTTACCAAATGATGTGCATAGCTCGGGGAGGTCTCGTTCACGGTGACCAGTGCTGGTATGCGCAAGAGTTTGGAGACCCGTTCGATCCACGACGCCAGCCGCAGCTTGGACTCCGCGTGGGCAGACCGCGTGTCTTCCTCACTTAGCGTAGCGGCTCGGAGCTTCAGGTCGGACTCCGCTGGAGAAATGTGAATGCGAGTTGAATTAAAAGAAATCGAGATTGAAAGTGGAAATAGGAATTCTGATATCTAAAACGCGATCCATATAAAGTCTATGATTTACCCATAGTGAGTACAGTAGTACAAGATGTACTTACATAAAAAAATGTAATATTTTGTTACTTAGGATTCGATTTTTGCTGCAATAATAATATTTTAGTTTTAGGAAAAGTTGACATCTATAAACATTATTCAAGAGGATTACAAAATTTGTCATCAGGCCTATTAGGATATACCTCAGTCCATAAAAACATGATAAAAACAGACAGTGGCCTATTCAACAACAAAACTACAATCATTGCTTTAATCTTGATCATTACAGAAATACTTCTTCAGACGACCTCTGTGGTGCAGCGGTATATGTACCGGACTGCTAAGCAGATGGTTCCGGGTTCGATCCCCGGGTCGGGTCAATTTCGTCAAAATGGTTTTTCGAAATTGGCTTGTGTCTGGGTGTAACTAGGTTCTCCCCTAGTCCATTGTGTGGTACCTATAGTACAAGCTCTGCTTAGTTTAGGGCCACACAGTTGGTGTGTTAGTCTGGAGATTTATTTATTTATTTACATTCTCTTCTAGTCGCATTTATTTACAGAAGCCTCCACAAACCCTTCTTACCAGCGTGTTCCAGCCCAGTCCTGCAGCACACCCCGGGCAGCGCGCCGGCGTGGCACGCCTCGAGTCCACTGCGCAGGCGCGCGGGACACTGCACCAGCGGCACGCAGCGCGCCACTCCCGCGCACGCCGGGCACGGGGGCGGGGTCGCTTTGGATTTTTAGAAGATTGTAACCCCGATTCTGATTACTCTCGCTAAACTAAATTAAAACTATCGCCGTCACTTACTCATCAATAGTATAAGACAGAGACGGGTAATCATTTTAGTCCTGTCAAACTAAAATTTACGTGCATTATGGCACGGCGAAGGCAATTTAAGGCGGAATAAATTTAGTGAGACCAATGTACTTGTCTTTTTCTAATACAAAGCATGGGAAAGTGACAGCAATATTTTTTATTTAGTTTTAGAGAGTGTTTTCGGAATCGGGGCCACAGGCTATGTAGCTATCTTAGTTTAGCTAAGTTTGACAGAAATGGCGGTATTTGTAGTACTTACATACAACGTGAAAGTGCGTTGATGGAAAGTATGATATCACCACAAAGTTATGACCAACAAAAATAATAATTCAACAATATAGATTATAATTAAAAGTTTGCTACAGAGTTTTGTACAGGTCTTTTAACAGATTTGTAATTTGTTTTACGTTTGAAATTCCATAAAATCAATACTCAACACGACTTCATGTTTAGTTTTCATTACCTGCCTATATAAATAATTGGTTTTAAACTAAGGTAACAAAGCTACTACTACGCCTACTGCTTAATTAATAATTTAGAAGTAAGCAGGTTCCTTTGTTTTTTCGCAGATACCAATATCAATTTACGATTTTACAGAATCGAACGTGTTAATTTTGCACGTTTTAACCAACTAACGTCATTGATTTGTTGAGTTTTACAAAGCAATTGTATTATGTGTACGGTTAACCTTAAATATCATGAATATATCAAAGGATAATCTCCCAATTTTATGCACCATTTTCTAAATATACTAATATTTCATTCAAAGATCTAACCTAAAACTCACCTGTCGAGCCATGATTGTGGAAGTCCTTTTTACGTAGATTCTGACTTAAAACATTACTTAAACTAAACACTACAATCACAGATATAAAAAGGTTCATATTAAATCTATTGTTATTCATATTCATATATTGTTTAGACTAAAATGATTCAATTTTCTCCCACGCATGGCACTCCATGCCGACTTGCAAACGAAATGAACGGGACCTATTGCAAACTTGTGCATGCCGAAACAGTATTTTTGAGGGTAGTTTTGTAAAAAGTGCGTGGTAGCCTTGTAGCAACAGATGATAATCCATCATGTGATCCACCAACCCGCACCGAGCCAGCGTGGTGGATTACGGATCAAACCCTCTGGCTATCCGAGAAGGAGGCCTGTATTCAACTATGGGACATATATAAGCTATTATTATTATTTACTTTTGTAAATTATATTCGTTCGTCATCTTCTGAAGGATTTGGTCAAACACTCGCCAATCAGTATGAGACAAAATGAGAAAAGTGGAGAAATACAATCATTATTTTAACGATAGTTAAATAGGTGATTCTGTAACGGCTTAGAAGTAAACAGAACTACTTATACGACATCAACATAAAAACCGCATTACAGAAAGCTAGTAGGAAATAATAATTAAATAACTTATTAAAAATCCTAGTTTTTACTTCCTATTTAAACCTAAAAATGCTTAATATTAATAAAAAATATTGGTTACCTACTACTTTGAGCCTAGATTTCTTTTCATAGTAAGAATAATAGTGGTTTATTTAGCATTTGGGAATTTAACGAGTTGGAATTTGTGGACCAGCGTTTTATACGCGCGTATACGCTCGTTTTTGGAAGCGCGTTTAGGCTCATCTTTTTCCATATGCGTAACTCGTTCGTGTTGACGTGCTTCTGAGCTCGTATAACGCGATTGTCTGCAATATTGACATGAAATCACTATCGAATAAATACGCGAAATAAGACTGGATTTTTGGAGCGCGTAATGTATCTATGCTGTAACGACCGTGTGCGCGCAGAAAAATACGCTTATCTGGAAACGCCCTATGGCGTATATCGGCGCTAGTGTGGATGAGGCATGTATGACCTTGATTCTCAAATACTTTTATGAGTTTAATTATAAAACTGACACATTTTACTCTGAGAAAATTTGAAAAAAACTAGAAATGAGTAAGTATATATTTTATATAATTTTTAATAGTTAAAGATTTCTAGGAGTCTTCTTCAGTCTTTCTAGTAGATCCAGATGGTAGCAGTAACGCACATATACCACCAACTGCAAACAGTAAGTTAGATATATTTAAATGTTTGTTAGTGAGCAGGAACTTGATAAGACATATTCATTTTAGAATTGTTGTCAAAAACACTTCTTAAATTTGATTAGTATTAAATAAATGTAGGTTTAAAAATAAGTTTTTCAGCTCCCAGTACTCAATTATTTGTATATGTTACGGCTAAAACCCGAAGCGCGGCTGCACCTAGTTTTAGCCGGTTAGAAACATCAATAGGTTAGGTTAGTTAGGTTACTTCTTTGATACCGCCCAGAAAAAGGAGTCTCGCGTAGCGGGACTCCGTCGACTCATGATTGAAGCCAGTTTTTATATATATAGGTATATATATTTGTTTTATTCCCCATATAAAAAAGACTACTAACCGGCAACTAGGTGTGCGCTTCGGGTATTAGCCGTAACATTTACACTCACAGATAGCGATGCTGCCAAACAAGTAGAAGGAGGTCTCGCAGCTGTAGACCAGCAGGTGCTTCAGCAGGTTGATGCCGAGGACGGCACTCCCGCGCCCGATCATGAGCGTCACGCACACGCCCATCGCTCTGGAATGGCAACTTTACTGAAAACTATCCTACTAATACTATAAATGTGAAAGTTTGTGAGTATGGATGTAAGATTTGCATTCAATGTTGGCGTTCAACTTTATAAATAATATCCACGTGTAAACAGTAGCTTACAATTATTGAAATGCAAATATTGCGCTTCCACTATTGTATTCAATTATTGCTATTGAACGTGCAAGAAAATGGTATCGTGTAAATGAGGCTTTACTCTTTCACGTAAAAACTACAGGACGGATTTGGATGAAACTTTGCAGGAATATAGGTTATACATCAGAATAACATGTAGGGTACTTTTTACCACGGGAAAACTTCGCATTCCCACGGGAAACCGACTTCCACGCGAACGGAGTCGCGGGCGGCCACTAGTACAAGTATAAATAAATTAGAACAAAAACAAAATTACTGGAAAAAAACTTTACTAAAAACTGTAATGCTATGTTAATTTGTTTTGGTCTAGTAAATTAAACTTCTGTATCATTCAAATTTCGGAAATATTTTTGAAATTAGTCTATAGACTAATACACCGACTATGTGGCCTTAAACTGAGCGTAGGTAGCACTTGTATTGTAGGCACCACACAATGGAATATTCAGAAGATATTGTACTGAATGAATTTATATCTATAGTTTTAATTGAATGACCTCTAAATAAAGTTTTGTATCATAGTTACAAAATACCTCATAAACTCTTAACTGCCGTAAGCCATAAAAAAATAACCACATACTTGACATAAGTGGGAAAGATGTCAACGCTAAAGGTGATAGTGAAGCCAAAGTTGAGAACGCCGGATACAAAGACGATGACGAGCAGCCCGGTGACCACGTAGTGGCTGCTGAAGTTAATGCAGATCGCGGCTGACCCTGCTATTAGCTAAAACAAATGATACCAGAGAGATTACTATCGTAAAAATCTCGATTACTAGGAACTTCTTGTTTTGTTTTGTGTCGTTAAATCTATCTGTTTCAGCTAATTATAGAGGTATATCGACACCGTATCTTCTATAATTTTTTGAGACGTAAAACATAGATAGATGTTTCTACAGTAAATGTTTGAAAAAGGCATTATTATTTAAGGTAAGTAAATCATTTAAACAAAAGTTAAAGTTTAGTACTAGGTACCTGAATGCAGATCAGTATGGTCTTCCTGCTGCAGTATTTAAGAACCGCCGTGATAATGAGGTTTAATATTGACAGGATAATGTTGATAGACATTATCATCAACATTGCAAACTGGTCCAAGGAACAATCACTCTGAAATTTAATTGTTAAAAAATAAATAGGTAAGATGAGAGAATTAAACTGATAAAGTATGTGAAGATATACTCTTTTGCTCATTCGGTTCATAAGATTAAATTGAGATATATCGTTAACACAACAAATTATGAGCATACGTTTAATTCCCCATATTTCATTGCTTACCATTAATCCAACATCCACAGGGAACCGAGTCAAAATCTAGTTTAATTTATATAAAACAGACTATGTAAAGTATAAGTAATAAGCGCTTTAAAAATGTTATTACCTGGTGAGACGTAGTGGCATTTTGCGTAGCTCGAATCATTTGACACATAGTCAATCCCGTCTCTCCCCGCTGGATGGACCTCATGAAGCTATCTGCTATGTTTGGTAACCAGACTACGTATGGGTTATAGCTGTTGTTCACAAAAAATATATAAATTCTTGCATCGTAGGGCCAACGACTTAAAATATGGGTTGATTAAAATTAGGAAATTATTCGTTCTAGATCGTCAGAGGACTTTTTATTTTTATTTTATTTTCCACATCTTTTAATGGCATGTATTTTAAAATATGGAGCTTGTAAAAATGTAAAAATAGTACCTATTCTTACCTAAAGTATACAGTGACAAATATAATAGAGAGCAATAGGGTGCTCTTGCTTAATGGGGATCGAAACAGTGGTAGTGTCTGTGACTTGACCGACTGCCACAAGTTTTCATACTTTCCAGATGATTTCTGAGATTCTCCTAATGTTACTGCTTCAACCTTAAACATATAATTAGAATACGAGTAACTAACAAATAAAAACTATAAAAAATATACTAAAGACACAGATAGTTACATCGTTATAGATATAATCAAGAAAAAATACAAATAAATACTTATTCCTGGTCCTCTAAATAAACTTTAAAGTTAGATACCTACATGATTATTTGAAGATAAAATTTAAATAAAAAAATTAACTTAAGGTTGTTGAATACAAACTGAAGAAAATCAAAAACCAACATTAAATCATTATATTACGCTAATACTTACTAAATAAAGATCACCAGCTTGATTAGTATTGATCGCAAACATAGTTCTCAGTACATCAAGAGCTTCTTGTTCCCTTCCAACACTCAGAAGATATTTTGGACTCTCATACGACCAAAAAAATGCAATTGCAACAATTAGACATGGAATTGAATACACCAAGTTTAGAAGTCTCCAAGAGTTGAAGTAGATGTTTAAACCAGGAACGTAATAGGAGAACTCTAGAGGGAGAATTGGGATGGCCATTACTGAAATGGTATAATTATTTGAGATTCTGGAAACTAAAATCATTATGAAATGATTGTAGTAAACTTACAAGCCATAGATCCTGTAGCCGCTAGATAAATGGAAGTAGTAAGTACAATCATTGACCCTCTTTTAGCTTCTGGAGTACATTCTCCTAGTAATGTCATCGCTAGAGCATACGTTCCTGCTAATCTGTAAATAGCAACTTATTTTATTTATACACTAGCTTTCCGCCCTGCGGTTTCACCCGCAACTAATGATTTTTCGCGTGGCAATACCTTACGGAACCCTATTTTTTCCAAAATAAAATATAGCCTATGTTACTCGTGGATAATGTAGGTTTTGAATGGTGAAAGATTTTTTTAAATCGGTCCAGTAGTTTCGGAGCCTATTCATTTCAAACAAACAAACAAAAAATCAAACCTTTCCTCTTTATAATATTATTATATTATTTTTATTATATTATATTATTATAGTATAGATATAGTGGAAGTTTTTGCAGTGCCTTAAATCTGTAAATTTATTATACTGTCTTGAATCAAATATACTTACGCGCTAGAAGATGCAAATTTCAACAAACACAAAGCTATCCAGTTAGGAGACAAGGTAGCTAATGCTCCAGCAACAAATCCGAGTCCTAAGGACCAAATTAGCACTTTCCTTCTACCTCGAGTATCGGCGAGATAGCCCCAAAGGTTCGAAGTTACCATTATACCTGCAGGAAATAGGGACCTTCGTAATAACATAATTATAACATAATAATACTACATGGCAAGAAATGACAAGGAAAACCTACAAATAAAGTTAATAACAAATAAGTTTGCGTTAGGGTTTCTTAAACGATTAGCCTAGAGGCTGCTTACACGCAATTATGACAAGTCGGGCCAAACACTGAGACAGCGGTGAATAGTGCCGTCTTTGGACCATCCAAAGCAAAATACTTAAAAGCTTTGGTTTTGCCAAGGACTATTGGGAGCAATTGTTTTAATGTAAAGCTGCTGGACTAAACAAAAACACCTGCGCAAGTAAAAATGGCCTAAACTTACCAACTAACGGGATGGCTGCTATGAGTCCCTGTTGCGAGGTATCTGTTTCCAACTCGCAAGCGCTTGTTGGTACAATATAAGCTACAGACACTGTCTCAAAGGCTATGCACATCAACATGCCTCCGACCAGCATTAGCATGAATAAGTTGTATTTACCGAAACCTTAAAAACAAAATTAAATAGGTACTGTACCTTTTGACTTTAGATTTGAAAAGCAATACCTACTTGTTGAAATCACATATATGTTGATGGCACTTACCTGTCATCGTTAAAGCTTCTTCAAAGTCCACTTTTTTCAATTTTGCCGTCATTTTACAATTTCCTTATGGTTTTTGTAATGCTTAATTTTAACTTTAATATGTTTGCATCCAAATGATGTCTTCTCTATGATTATTAATTTCAATGAATAGAGTTTCAAGTAGGCATAGATAGAACATTAAGATAAATATAAATGCTTTATCAGAATTAATATTTGAGATGATACTGAATGCAATCATTAGAGATATCTCAATAGCAGGTATGGTTATGTCCATATGGATACATCAGTGGTACATTGATTGATGTTTCTTTGAGTTACACATTACATCTTAGAACGATTCTCAATCTTTGACGCAGAATTATCAGATTAAATTTCTTATCGAAATAAAAACAGTTTTTTTCTGTCTTAATGTTCTCCGTCAATTGTGACTCCCTTAATAAATTTTGCAGAAAATACCAAATGCAGAAAACAACGACATTTTAATTAGATCATAACCAATAACAAACAAGCTTTGATTGGTTTTTGTATATTTTTTGTTATTTTATCTGAAATCATGATCCTTTCTGTGATTCACAGGGTAAAATTTAAATATGTGGTGTAATTTATATAAAAATAAAATAAGTAAGCCCCTAGACTGACACACCAACTGTGTGGCCCTAAACTAATTAAAGCTTGTTCTATAGGTACCACACAATGGACTAGGGAGTTGGAATTTTTCCTAATATTTTTTTGAGAGCTAGGCCAGTGGGGCCCCACGGTTCGCGATTCGATGACGAAATGAAATACCTAAAGTTTGCTGATGGCAAGCTAAAATAGACTATACTAGTGGCCGCCCGCGACTCCGTTCGCGTGGAAGTCAGTTTCCCGTGGGAATGAGATGTTTTCCCGCGGTAAAAAGTACCCTATGTGTTATTCTGATGTATAACCTATATTACTGCAAAATTTCATCCAAATCCATCCAGTAGTTTTTACGTGAAAGAGTAACAATCATCCATCCATCCATACATCCTCACAAACTTTCACATTCATAATATTAGTAGGATTACAAGCGGCAATCAGCGTACAGTGCGATGCGACTGCCTTTTAACCCTGTCGCTATGTTTTGGCTTGACCTTGATACTCGTAAATGGGTCACAATACAATAAATGTTTCATAGTGAAAAGATTTTTTCTAAATTAAAAAAATTAACAGTCTATCTTTCTCATTATATTTTATTTAAAAAAACGCAACAAGTACACATATTTACATGGACAAAACAGCTTACAATTAATCTCCATAAACAATCATACATTCGTTTCTTTCCTAGCTATCCAAGCATTCTAAGTATCACATAATCAATCAAGGCAACATTTATTAAGCTACTATTGAGACACTGTCAGTCTTCTTTCAGTAATATTATTATAATTTTTCTAAGCACTTTCACTTTTCTCTTCCTCCACAGGCTTCTTTTTCTCTGATGGTAAGAAGAAGGCGCATATTCCACCACCTGTGAATAATAAACATAATATTGATAAGTACAAACATAAATTATTGTAAAATTCAAAGATGAAACTTAGTGAACTTTTTTTTTTTTTTTGAAATTATACAGTACCTACTCTTGAAAAAAAACATATGTTAGTAAAGATAAATTAAACTTACAGAATGCAATGCCACCGTAGAGATAGAAAGAAGTTTCGCAGTCGTTGACCAGCAAGTACTTCAGTAAGTTGATACCCAACACTGCACTGCCGCGACCGACCATCAATGTGACACACACACCCATTGCTCTGAAAATGAATGAGTAACTATTATATGAGCTTTGTTAGCAAATAAAATAGCAAATAAAATCTTCATAAAGAGAAAGGAATATCATAGGAATCAGCTTTTAGAAAAAACATATTTAAAAGCTGAAAGACAAAGAGTAATTTTAAAAGGCAGACCAATAAGGCTTATAGAAACAATATTTTTTTAAACCGTTGCCTCGTTAACCCTACAATCCAGCTTTTTATAATGGATGTGTTCTTGTTCTCATATGAGATAGCATAAGAAACGATACTACAATTTTCAAGAGGAGAGATGAAACTTGTATTAACTTACTTGACAAATGTGGGGAAGAGGTCAACACTGCAGGCGATCGTGAATCCGAAATTGAGGACTCCCGACACGAAGATGATGGTGAGCACCGCGCTCAGGATGTAGTTGCTACTCAAATTGATGCAGAGACCGGCAGTTCCGCAGACAAGCTGGAATATGAAAAGCAAATTACTTGAGATTTTACTTTTAGCTTTGCATTTAAAATGCTAATTTGTTAATTTTGAAGTTCTAGATACTAGAAAAAGGAACGCGGGTCTCCGAGCGCGACAGGGAATCGAACCCAGGACCTTTGCATCCAAAGGTCTTATCCAAAGTATCCATAACTTCAAAAGCAATTACTTATTTTTCAATTGGTATTAGATCTCATATATGAAATCGCAAATAGGTTCTTGTATCAATTGTTATTTGTAAATACGTGAAAACAACGCGGAAAGAATTCTAAATAATGTGATCAACTTTATATATTCACGGTTATGCTGAGTAAAAGTATGTAAAAATCATCAGAGCGATTCTGTACCTATCGAGTGAAAAAAACTGCTATCAAAACGGCAAAATTCCATTATTTGTATGGCCAAATGTACATTTGACGTTTATTCTCAAAGAAACGTTTAGCGAGCAGTTGATTTTACTTACCTGAATGCTAATAAGTAATGTTTTTCTGGTGCAAAACCGGAGTATAAAAGTCATGATCAAATTCAAGACAGACAGGAACAAGTTTATGAAGAGAATCATCGTCATCGCAAACTGGTCGAATGTACAGTCGTTAACCTGTGGAAAATATCGACTATAAATACAGCTATTTTTTTCAAAATTGTTTTGTACATGAAATAAAGAAATCAATGAATATTATATTTAATAGAAATATATCAAATTACCTACAGAGGAACCAATTCAGAGACCTTAAAAGGCGGTTACCAAAAACTGTGATACCAGATGAATATGTACTGCAAAGGCATATTCATCACAGGAAAAGAAGAAGATCAAAGTGCTTGTGATTTTATGCCGTTCGATACCAGTATAATCCTAGATGGAACTCAACCCAACTAACCTCTTCGGAATTCGTAACATTTTGAGAAGATCGAATCATCTCACACATCGACAGTCCGGTCTCTCCGCGTTGTATAGACTTCATAAAGCTATCCGCCATATTGGGGAGCCATACCATGAATGGATTTATACTGCAAATATAACACAAAAAGAACATATACATTAATCTTTGAGCGATCTACCTAGATTTGAAATGCCTGCCATAAATAACTCGGTATAAATGTAAGTAAAAATTAAAAAGTAAATATGGAATTTAGATAATACTTATCATAGTTTCGCTTACCAAAAGTAAACAGTGACGAATATGACAGAGAGCAGTAGCGTGTTCTTCATAAGTGGAGGCTTAAACAAGGGCACAGTTTGTGCTTTGATGGATTGCCACAAGGTGTCATCTTTATTGCCGACCTGCACTTCACCTAGCGTCACTGACTTCACCTGTAGATAGTTATTGAAATAGTAAATAATATAAATTAAAAATCTCCATACTAACACAACAATTATGTGGCCCTAAAGTAAGCGCAATAAGCGCTTGTGTTATAGGTACCACACAATGGACTAGGGGAGAACCTAGTTACAATACACCCAGGGAGGGTCCAAAAGAGAAAAACCATTTTAACGAAATTGAAAAGTAGAAGTTTTAAGAAACTGATGTAGCTGATGGATTATTCAATGTTTGTTAATGGTGACTTCACAAGATTATACATTCAAGGATGTTTATGTAATTATGAATAGGATCCACTATTTATCTAGAAATGTCCTGATCACTCGTTTTGAGGAACCAATTCGAAAACGAAGTCCAACTGTCTTTTTTTTCATAACGAATGTTTAGACATCATTTAATTTTATTTGCAGGAGGTCTTTATGATAGTCAAATTAAAATATTTACAAACACAAAAAGTACGTGTACATTTTCACTCAACTGATAAAATAAATCTTCGCAAACCATTTTATTTACTCATAGATTACATAAAAGCCTTACGCTATCACAGGTAATCTTTTAAATGTGGCGTACTGAAACTGCTATCTTATTACATGACTTCATTAACAACAAAAATGAAATTTTCCATATCTAACTCTATGGGATTTAAAACAAAACTTCCTGCTCTAGAATTTATAGCCTTAACATAACGGTTATTTGTTAAGAGCAGGAAGTTTTGTATTTAACCTAAAATATATGGTCCACAAACTGTTTTTTGACGTACCTTAAAGTTGTCACTAGCATCCCCAGTATTAATGCTGTACATCCTCTTCAACACCTCCAAACACTCTTGTTCACGACCCACACTGAGAAGATACTTTGGACTCTCATAGGAGAAGATAAGGAAGATGGCGCCGAATAGACTCGGCAGAGTGTAGATGAAGTTCAGCAGCCTCCAGGAGTTCAGGTATATGCCGAGGAAGGAAATGTGGTAGGAGAACGTCAGGGGGAGAATAGGGATGGTTAGGGCTGAGAATAAATACGAAATAAGTAGAAACATCTATTGTCACTTCAATATATAGGATGACTCACGGTTAAATTTAGACAAATCAGTAGATAGGTACTTAACTTAGCAGATATAGTATTTTCAATATTTATTTGTAAAATAAAAACTGACCTGCCATAACTCCTGTAGCAATCAAGTAAATTGAACTTGTTAATACTATCATGGTTCCTCTCTGTTTCTCTGGTGTACTCTCTCCTAGCAGTGACATGGACAGAGCAAAGGTACCTGCAAGGCTAAAAAAACGAAGATTATAAGTTATATTAAAAAGTCCATCTTCAAAGATACTTAACATAGTAAGAATGATTACTATGTTTAGTATCTTTACTAACTAACACAAGTAAAAATAATTATAGCTAAATCAGAAGTCAATAGGCAAATTTCAAATACTTACGAGCTAGACGAAGCAAACTTCAAGAAGAGAAGTACGATCCAGTTCATGGAGAAAGTGGCGAGGGCCCCAGTTGTGAAGCCCATGGCGAGCGACCAGATCAAAATCTTCTTACGACCTCGCGTGTCGGCGAGGAAGCCCCAGAAGTTAGACGAGGTTATTATACCTGAAGAGCAGAACCAAATACTTTATAACTGCTGGCTTTGCTATCCAATCCTTTTTAATAGTTTATTATTCTGTGATAAGCTTATTTGAACTCTTACCGATTTTTAATCTGTGTGGCATCATAGCTCCTTAGTATATTATGAACTTATTTTTATACCTATATATTGTATAAAGCAAAAGGTAACTACGCTAATTAACAGTAAAACTGATTATTTACCGCACAAACTCTTATTCGCATGCGTAGTTTAAAGAAATTCGAAAGAAGCTACTAACAATTTTGTTTAAAACAACTTACACAAAATAATTAACAGAAGAGAAGCAAATTGCCAATGAAAGGATTAAAAAAAAATTGGAAGAAAAGATAAATAAATAAAATTCCAGACTAACACACCAATTATGTGGCCCTAAAGTAAGTTGCAGTAAGCACTTGTGTTATAGGTACCACATAATGGACTAGGGGAGAACCTTACACCCAGACACGAGCCAATAGCGAAAAACCATTTTTACGAAATTGGCCCGACCCGGGGATCGAACCCGGAACCATCTGCTTAGCAGTCCGGTGTATATACCGCTGCACCACAGAGGTCGTCAATACTGACCAACTAGTGGTATGCCGGCAGTGAGCCCCTGCTGCGCCGCGTCGGTGCCGAGCTCGCAGGCGCTGGCGGGCACCAGGTACGCCACCGAGAACGTCTCGAAGGCCATCGCCACGATGATGCCGCTGGCCAGCGTGAAGATGAACCAGTTGTACTTGCCGAAACCTAGGGAGATCAAAGCCAAGGTTAGATGGAGATTTTAGTCTAATGGTCACAGGTAGGTTAGGATACCAGAGATGAGATGATAACTTCTTAGGTCATATAGAAAGAGGGAGAATGCTATGCTAGTTTTTTGTAACAGACACATACTTAAAACTTAAAATAGAATTAAAATTTGGTTTTAATGCCATCTTTGGCTAAATTGATAAAATAATAGCGTTTTAAATTAAAATGCTCTGGAGTATTTCACAGAGTAGTAATTAATTAGTTTCTACCTGTTAATGTCAGGGCATCCTCAAACACTATTTTGTCGGACTCTTTTTCTATTTTCTCAGTCATTTTCGTTTTTTCGTTTACACTTATGTTCGAAACACTTTTGTGGAACTGTTTTCACTCCGCCCTATTAAGGTGCTAGTGCAACAATAACTTACATTGGAATAACGGTTACAGGTGTAACGTAGTGGCATATAAAACGAATTTGTACTCTTTTTGTCAAAGCGAACAAAAAAGTAAATATTTGTCTTAATATCTGATGCTGAGATGAAGATAAGATCTGTTTCCATTGCATGAATTGATTGTGTCAATGCTTTGCAAAGGTATAAAAATGCTACGTGGGAAAATAAGTTAATCGTAGATAAGCTATGACCTGAAATCTAAATTAAAACCTAGAAGTTAAGAGAAACGAAGGCCGAAGAACGAAGCCTATAAGTCAAAATTGACATTATTAACCATGCAAAAAATCGATCAATGTTGATTAATTGCTCCTACAAAAGAAATTAAAATTAACATATTCGTTGAGTAAAGATAATCCAAATCTACCTACGTGTTTGAGTCAAAGGTGGAACCATGGTGGAACCATTTTACAAGTTTCTAGATTTTGTTTTTATAAAGTTAGTAAAAAATTATTTAACAGACCCTCCATAGTTACTATGTTACCTAAATCTGAATAATTAATTGAAGGTTTTTGTATCGGATATCGCCTGCAAATGGAAACTTACACGAAACATCATGAACTATTTATTCACGTTCGCAATGACGACGCTTCAATTTTATACAAATTAGGTTTTTTGCTAATTGCGCAATCGTTATCATTGGAAGATCAAACACCAAATAGTATCTTAATTGTTTTATTAACTTATCTAACACTTGGCTACCTTCTACAAAATTTAATTAGATACGTGTAACTTCTTAGATTGACGAGAATATTAGTAACAAACCTAATTTTTGACGCATTTTTAAGCGTTCAAAATAAGTTATTTTTCATTTAATGTACTTAAAAGGTTTTATATAAACTTAAAGGCAGTAAAAAAAATGTTCGAAAGGTGAGTGACCAATAACAGTAAGTGAGATATTATTTACATCAATTTAATAAGTTATCCATTCAAAACGTATACACGTTATCATCATCATTACATAGTATAAATCCAAGTCGCTAATTCTGTCTGTTTGTATGTTTGGCCGCTAACTCCTCCTAAACCAGTTGAGATTATAATGCAGTTTACACCGTCCTTTAGGATTTTTTTTCATTTAAATTTGTAAATAAAGAACATTCAGAAAAAGTTTTTTTAAGTTGGACAAAATGCAATGTTTCGTGAGCGAGTCGGCCAAAATTACACCATTGCGAATCGTGGGCGGGTCGCTAGTGATTGTATAATTTCCGAAAAAAGTGCTGGGAGATTGTTTCCTTCTGCTTTTTTCTCTCGGTCTACGGTTAGGTAAAGTCGAAGTTTGTAACATTGATGTTCATTAAGTAGGTATATGTTACATATCTATGGTTAATAAAAGAATTTTGATTTGATTTGATTAAGACATAAGACATCAGAACGATCAATTTGATAGCTAGGTATAGCGTTTTCAAATACCTTTTCTTAAAAAACCTTGTCACCACAGTTTGCTCTTGAGAATATAAATTTGAATAGAAAGACAACAGATCGACAAAATCAGTTATTATTTATTCCACTTTAATTATGGTACTTAAAGACAAATTATTAGATTTCGTTAAAATAAATAGTAGGTATTATACATTTTATTAAAATAAATAATACCTACTATTTATTTTAATAAATATGCGGCTTTGCAAACTCTATCTGGTATGGCCTTTAGTGATTTTTTTTTTAAATTTATATTGTTATTTAAAATATTTTACTTGGGAATACTATTTAGTTAGATAACTGCAATAAACAAACAAACTCGATCACCCAACATGTTGCTGTTTAGTAAAACAAACGTCAATGTGAGTCGCAATTTACATTTTTTATCCGTAAACATTTTATATTAATATGGAAATTTATTTATTAAACTTCAAAGTACACAGTCTTATCAGCTTCATCCGCAAAATTTCTGCAGTACACAATTGCCTATAATATTTTTTTTTCAGACTACTTTTTTCATTTATTCTAAAAATATCAGCATCCACCTATTTCTGTCTTGCTTATCGCCTTAAATAATAATGCCTAAGTTATTAAATTAATATCTTTAAGCCGGAAGAAACATATATATCTAAGTAATTATGTCAATGCTGAGATATAAAGCATTTTATTTCAAATTGCAGTAATTATTATCATCAAAGTATATTACTAAGCCAGGCGCGGTATGATAACTTTATCGATTATACAAAATATCGTAAATCAATCAATCAAAAAGTCATATCGTCCAGGCTAAATTGATTTTGTATACTTCTGCATTATTTACTCCATTACATATCAATCTAGGTTTAGGTTTCCGGTTAATTACTTTAATTAAGAGTCGAGGCAATGTTACAGCTACAGGTAGGTATACGAGAGGCAAATTTTCAGTTTTGGACATCTTATGAGTGAATAAATAAAAAAATAATAAATAAATCTCCAGACTAACACACCAACTGTGTGGCTCTAAACTAAGCAGAGCTAGTACTTTAGGTACCACAAAATCGGCTAGGGAAGAACCTAGTTTCACCCAGATACGAGCCAATTTCGAAAAATCATTTTACCGAAATTGGCCCGACCCGGGGATCGAACCCGGATCCACCCGCTTAGCAGTCCGGTCGTCATAGACCATAGACTGAAGTAACTAATTTTAAAGATGATAGTAATTTTACAGTGTATTTCGGTACTATTGAATCTATGGCCCAAATGCGTGGGTTCACGGTTTGTTATAATTAATTTTACCAAATCAGTAGTTCTAAAAACGAATTAAGGGGCAGGTGCTTCATGGTAAACCTTGAGCCAACCCTCATAAAACTATAACCTCTCCCTCGTTTTTCAATTACTGTCTTAAAAATAGTTCTACATTAATTGCTTCAAAAAATACCTGTAAGTATTTGATTTTCTTACAACTTAAAACTTGAATGGCTATATCTATTGATTGCGTGAACGTAGATGACTGATTTTCACAGCATCAAGAGATTTCAGATATGAAAATTGAATATTAATTCCAAATTGATACAATGACAAGTTACTGAGTAAAAGGTTGGTAACAGGCAGACCGACTAACAGAGAGACAGACTAACAGACAGACAGACGATAAGTCTCGTTATTGAGTCCGTTACACTGTTTTAGCTACGGAGCCCTAAACACGTATCTAAAGCAAGTATCTACACAACTGTAGCAATCACAGCGTTTCTATTTTCAATACCTTTTCATATAAAACGTTATCAACAGGATACAAAGAAGTATAAAAGCACGGAAACATCCATCACACGTGAGACTGCACCTGGTTTGATACGAGCAAACCATTTATTAATAGTTTTTCTATTAGATTACCTATCTACCTACGAAAAATAGGTTTTTTATTTTTTATTTAATAGCCTGTAAATAAAGTTATAACCATTATTTACAGGCTTGTTCAATTACTCATACCATGTCATGGTAATATATAAAATTTAATAGCAGTACGTACTATACGTTTGTAATAACGACAGTCAAGTTATTTAAAATACTTGCTCACCTACATAGAAAACATTATTTTTGCACCTTACCTAAATAATTATGGAAGATAAAGCCAGAATTGTTAGACATATTGGTCTTATTTCTAAGGGAAGCTATAGTCTTGAGTTGCTATTTGCCAGGGTCTTGGATAACGTCTGTTACTTACATAATATAAAAAACATTTTAAGAAATATTCAACTTATTAGATAATAATAATAATCTTCAGACTCACATACCAACTGTTTGGCCCTAAACTAAGTAAAGCTTGTACTATAGATAACACACAACAGCGGAGAACCTAGTTACACCCAGACACGAGCCAATAAAAAACGATTTTTACGAAATTGGCCCGACCCGGGGATCGAGCCCGGAACCATCCGCTTAGCAGTCCGGTATAAATGTTACGGCTAATACCCGAAGTGCGTCTACACCTAGTTTTAGCCGGTTAGAAACATCAATAGGTTAGGTTAGTTAGGTTACTTTTTTGATACCACCCAGAACTCGACTCGTGATTGAAGCCAGTTTTTATATACATAGGTATAAATTTTTTTTTACAGTTTTCCATATTAAAAACACTTCTAACCGGCTAAAACTAGGTGTAGCCGCACTTCGGGTATTAGCCGTAACATATATACCGCTGCACCGCAGAGGTCGACAAATTACTTGCAATTAAACATATACCCGGCCAATTTCTTTCTTAAAAGTAAAATGCAACTTCAAACTACGTTGTAGGTAATCACTCCTAATATGACGTTAAGTGCCACACCCACACAGTCCCGTGTTAATTGTTTCCAGTCCCCACCACTTTCTACCACTTTATCCACTAATCGGCTTGTTCCTAATAATCCAATAACCGCTAACCGTAATAAAGTTAGGTATCACGTTTAATACTAAGGTTGAAGGCCAGTTTAGAGACAAATGATGTAATAATTAGACGTTGAATTCGCCTGCCTTAGATCGGGTTTCGTGCAATGTTTGTCTGAGTTTAGAGCTCTAGGTGTAAAGTAAGTCATTTTTATTGTAAATAAGTATTAATTAGTATTAAGGGTTTTTAAATGTTACCATGCTTAAAAACATTAAGGGCTTCAATTAATGATACATCCCTATGTTACATTTCGTAGGCAAATATTAATTTTCAAAACTTCATCAAAATGACAATTACACTTCTTTTCTTACGATATAACTGTAGCATAAGTTAGTTACTATGGTACATTTAGCACAAAATATCATGAAGTTTAACTTGTCTAAAAATAAAACAATAACCGCTTTTGTTCACACAACCAGTCGGTCGTGGCAGTGAGTTAGGCACAGTCTTTTTTCTCGGGCGGCGACTAATCTTCAGAATAGTTTGGTTAATTTAAACCCACCGTGTTGCGGGTAGTCATGGGCGGCGGTGATCACTTACCATCAGGTGACCCGCATGCTCGTTTGCTCCCTATATTACCTATACAGGGTGATTGGTAATGCGATACATTCCTTCTAAGAGGTTAAAGTAGAGCTTATTTGCAGTAAATTAAGGCAATTATGCCATGTCCGAAAATTGATAATTTCTGAGATATGCAACATTTAAGATTTTTTATAAAAAACCCCATTTTCGAAGTTCAAATGAATCATTTTAGTGAAAAATTCAAAATTGAGTTTAATGTTTTGTTGTTTTATGGTAGCTTGATAACTAAAATGATATTTCAGATTCAAATTTGCTAAAAATAATCGTCCTTATTTTAGAAAAAGTCAAGAAATCATAAACAACTTTTAAAAAAAGTTAAGTCTTATGGCAATTAAAAGCGATTTTCTAAAAAAAAGTCCAAACAATGTTGCGTACAAATTACATAAAAAACTTCCCCACTTCATTAGCTATTCAAAAAGGTACATTTGTCATACTAAAACTAAGTATTTGATTGACAACTCTACTAATAAATGAAGTAACCTCTCTCTTAGAACGCCTTTACATTGTGGTTACCGCGCACTTTTGCAACGTTTTCTTTGGTTGATGTCGACGTCTTGCACAGGAATAATGCAATAACATTTAAGATCTGCTGTTAAATAACTATTTTTTTGAAAAGCCAAACCTTCAAGTGTGTAGCTTTTGCGGTTAATTAGAAAAAAAGAGTATGCTGAGTGCGGGAAAAGTTACTTCTATTAAAAGAAAGAAAGCTAACTACATCTTTTTCATTAATCACTACACATCACTTGTTGTTTTTTCTTTGGTCGATGTCGCCAACTCTTGTGGTGGTTGCTAGATTTCTACGAAAAACATCTATCATTTTTTCGTCTACTTTGCCAAATTCGAGGTCTACTAGATTCACTTGTTCGGGCGGATACAAGCTTTATTTTTCTGAGACGTCGATACGTCCCCAAAAACACTCTAACACACACGTCGATTACGGAAACGCAACAAGTACTTTTTTTGCCGTAACAGCGTTGCCGTTACACAATACGTAAATAAGAAGAATGTGTATTCTTCATCACAGAAGGCCCTCGCCCACAGCAACTTTTTGTAGCAATGCTGTCGTGCGTGCGCATCGATATCGTAGACTAGCAGTCGCTGACTGTGCGCCTTCATAGCCACGATTTAGTCGCGATGTGTTAGTATTGTCTTTATATCGATACAGTTGCGATAATGTAGCGCGTTGCAAATTCGACTAACATGCGTTTACTTAACTACAAAAAGTCTTCGAAGGCAAGGCAATCTTATGACATGATACCATTTCAAGAGTTCTTAATGAAAATATGCAGTTAGTTTTCTTTTAATAGAGGTCACTTTTTTCGCGCTTAACACATTTTTTTCTATTTGACTGCAAAGGCTGCACACTTGAAGCTTTGGCTTATTACAAAATTTATTTATTTAACGGCAGACTTTAATGTTATTGCATTATCCCAGTGCAAAACGGCGACATCAACCAAAGAAAACACTGCAAAAGTGCGCTGTAACCACAAAGTAGAGGCGTTCTAAGAGAGAGGTTACTTCTTTTATTAGAAGAGTTGTCAATCAAATACTTAGTTTTAGTATGACAAATGTACCTTTTTGAATAGCTTATGAATTGGGGAAGGAAGTAATTTGTACGCAACATTATTTGGACTTTTTTTTAGAAAATCGCTTTTTATTGCCATAAGACTTAACTTTTTTTAAAAGTTGTTCTTGGTTTTTTGACTTTTTCTAAAATAAGGACGATTAATTTTAGCAAATTTGAATCTAAAATGTATTTTTAGTTATCAAGCTACCATAAAACAACAAAACATTAAACTCAATTTTGAATTTTTGACTAAAAGGATTCATTTGAACTTCGAAAATGGGGTTTTTTATAAAAAAAACTTAAATGTTGCATATCTCAGAAATTATAAATTTTTGGACATAGCATATTATGCCTTAATTGACTGCAAATAAGCTCTTAAAAGGAATGTATCGCATTACCAATCACCCTGTATATGTATATAAAAAACTAGAGTCAACCCTTTTTCAAAATCATTTCTATAAATAATCCAGATACAATAAACAAAGTGCTTCTTACTTAAGCCCCCTCTAAATTACAGGTAAATTGAATAAACCGTATGACACCTGAGCGTTGGGTAACTTATATAAATAACATTAATAAAGAAAGGCCTTTTGTTTGTTGTTCAATTTTAAGTATCACAACAATTATGTTATCGATTAATTACTGTAGTTTTAAATGATTTAATATTCTATGGAAACTCATAAAAAAATCATTTAGCAAAAAACCAGTTTTTTCATTATGTCATTTATTATTGTATTCAAAAATTTAAATTTAAAAATACTGCAAAGAATTTAAATAACACTTATGTAGCATCCATATGTTCAGCGTTTAATATAACAGTCAAAATTAAACGAAAAAGTCAAAGTGGGTTAAAGTAATAAGAATAAAAAATGGTTATAAACATCATTTAACATAAAAATATTATTAATAATGTGCTTGCAAAACACAAAATATTTACATATTACATACATTGAAATAAAAGTCAAGCAACTCAAAAATTCCAAGTGCCATACTTTAAACATATAAATTTTTACGTCAACTAAATATTCCACATACCACGTACAATTTACGAACTTCAGTTTTTCCGTCCGAAATCGTTCTAATGGGCCAGTAGTCGTAAACTAATTCGTGCAAACCTGCGGGCGGGGTCTAGAGAAGTGGTATTTGATGGAGTTGTCACATCCTCTTTACCGGCAACCTTCGTCGATCGGACCCGGTGTGATTTTGATTGGTGAACTAGCAGATCGCCCTGGATTCTGTTAACACACTTTAAAGACATCGCAGCGATTTCATCACTTTTCATTTATCCGACCCATAACGAAATAACAACGACTTAAATTCCGTTCTTTCATAAAATCATTAAGTTCTTAATTTGATATTTGTAGACTGAATCAGGGCTCTTTTTGTGAACATTTTTATAATAGCAACATTCATTATTTAATCAAGACATTTATAAAAAAAAACATCACTCCATTATCAAAGACTATTTGCTTTAAACATGCCATTAAAATAATTCGATTAAATTTCTTATTGATTCCGCAAATGTCAACAAGATTTTCAACTTTCCTCATCTATCCTTAGTTGCTGTTTAAATGGACAGACAAGCGTCACATTTTTTATTGTAATAGTTAATAGAGGAGCGACCTGCGCAGGCGACGGTATCAGCTGTGATAGCTGCGAGACATACGGACGCAAAGAATGGCCAACTAAGGTAATCTTTACTAAAATAAAAATAAAAATATGAGTTTGTACAATCGTTAATAAAACCTACTACTAGGTACTATTTTTAAACTATTTTTTTCCAATATTACTTTTTTTTCTCCCTATGCGATCCGAAAAGAAGGCGCTTACTACATATCGAAGCAGGTTTATGAATTTCAATTCAATTAGTAAGCTTACGGTAAGCATAACCACCATACACGAAGTACCTACAGTCCTATACTTAGCTTATAAAGTCGTACCTCAGAACTTCAGGGCCTACTTTCCACAGCCTGAAGTTCCCTATAGGGTTTACTTCAGCATTGATTTATTACTTCACTGACTCCTTTTTACACAAACAAAGTCAAATTGTCCTACGCCAGCCACCGTTCAGCGACATTTCTACTAACTTTCACCCGTGGCTTTACTCTTATGGACATAAATTGCGCCTAAATAAACAGCGAATACCACAACGAATCTGTATACTAGAATGAAAAAAAACGGTTCAGTAGTATCGGACTTACAATATCCGTAAGGATTTATTCGTTACTGGCCCCGATTCTCAAAACACTCTCAAAAACTAAATTAAAAATATCGCTGTCACTTTCCCATGCTTCGTATTAGAAAAAGACAGGTACATTGGTCTCACTAAATTTAGTCCACATCATTGTAAAATTGAACGAAATGCGCTGAGGACTAGCCTAAAATTGCCTTCGCCGTGTCATATTGCACGTACATTTTAGTTTGACAGGACTAAAATGATTACCTGTCTCTGTCTTATACTATTGAACAGTAAGTGACAGCGATAGTTTTAGTTTAATTTAGAGGGTGTTTTCAGAATCGGGGCCACTAGCTTTTACCCGCGCGGCTTCGCACGCGTTCAATTCAGAGTCAAACTCCTTTCCCTGTACTATGTCATTATACATGTAAACCTTCCTCTTGAATCACTCTATCTATTAAAAAACCGCATCAACATCCGTTTCTTATTTTAAAGATTGAAGCATACATAGGGACAGGGAAAGCGACTTTGTTTTATACTATGTAGTGAGATTCTCCCAGTCTGTATGTATCGTCCCTTGCTGGCCAGCACTCGACCCGTCGCGGTGTTGAACTGCAAACGAATCCACGTCAAAACTTTGTCACCTAAACAAAAAAACATGTATAAAAACAGAAAACTAGTGAAAAAACACCACATTCCACGTGTGGTAGTGTATGTGGAAATATAGGTGGATATTTTATTAAATTGTAGTTTAAAATTCTCGTAGTTTAAATATCGGTGCGAAAATGGAATTCCACAGCGTGCTTTGTGTTACGGTTTCAGTAATTTTCTTTGGTAAGTGATTTTTTTATCTCAATGGTTAAAAAAATATTTTGAAAGTGTTATTTTTGATAAAAAAAACCAATATTATGATTGTTTAAATGACAATGAATGAATATTAAAAAATCATATCAAGTAACGCACGTGTATTTAGGAAATTGAAGTAATTCAAATACAAAATTAAACTTCATTTGTTTTGATTCCTAATCATAACATAGGTTATTAATTTATTTTTCGCGCTATGCTTAAAATTCAAAAGTGTTAAATATTCCAACCTACAGATTGGTAGGTGAATTACCGTTAAAACGAACAGTTAGAAGCCTTAAAAATTAGGGGCATCGGAATCACCCCTGATTTTAACAAAGTCTTCGTCTAGAAACAGAAAATTATGTCATAATCTATCAACACTTTTGAAGTCTTTTCTTAAAAGTTACAGTTAAACGTAATAACATTTTTAATAACATAAAAATCTGACTCTTTTTATGTTTGTAATACGACCTTAGGTAAATAATGTAATTGTCCTATAGTTAAAATATTTTTCTACGCCAACACATTTGCTGGTCTTCCTCTTGTAGCTAAAAAGAGGACCAAAAAACCTAAAACAAAAAAATGCTAATTTTTTTCGAGAAATAATTGCTACAGTTTTTATTTGTCTATCTAGTCGATCCTTTATATAAAACCTGTTTTTCAAATTCTGCTAACATTCAGCACATCCCAGAGTTATATTTCTCTGGAGAGAACCCAAGCCCAACCTATATAAAATCTATTTAACAAAAGACTACTCTATCTAACCCACTGCTCTATTGTGACATACTCAAATGAAAGACCCGTCCGTCTATGAATCTACGTACATGATACGCGCATTACATGTAATGGATTTCTTTTCAATGGTCATTTAACTGGAATAGTACCACTAGTTAGATTTAAGTAAGGAACCGATTAAATTGATATTTGTATTAACTTAGAGGACAAAATGTACATACGAGTAAAATGTAGCGACGACGTTAGAACAATATTTATTCCTAACTTACTTTTTAGGGTTCCGTACCCAAAGGGTGAAACGGGACCCTATTACTAAGCCTCCGCTGTCGGTCTGACTGTCCAGGCTATCTCATTAACCGTGATAGCTAGAAAGCTGAAATTTTCACAAATGATGTATTACCTTTGCCGCTATAACAACAAATGATAAAAATAAAATAAAATATTGAAATATTAATTAGACAATACACGTGTTTTTTTCGTATTTTTTGGTGAATAATAAAAACGGTAACAGGGAGACGCTACCTTTCAAAATAAATAATTAAATAACAATAAAGTAAATATTAAAGGGAGGCCCCCATACAACGAAGTAATTTTCATGCAATTTTTACTCGATCTTAATAAACGGGTAGAAAATGATAGTACGGAACCCTTCGTGCGCGAGCCCGACTCGGGCCGGTTTTTTTTACTCTTAGTCTGGATTATTACGCATAAAACAATATTTTTACTAACACTACTGATTCGAAAGTATCAACCCTTTACGATATATTTCATAGGAACCGTAAGTTAAAATTACTTGATATTGATAATGAATTTCTACATAATCATTATTATAAAGTAAGGTTGTAATTCGTGTCTGTTTGTACCAGTGCATATTTTCAAATATATAATTTACTTTTATTCAGAAAATAAAATGCAACGGAACGATTCTATTTTTTTAGAAGATTTGTAAACATAAACTTCTAAAAAAACTGTTTAAAGGAACGTGCAAGGTTCTAAGAAAATCTTGGAAAATATCTTTACCAAGGACGTTTTAAAATTACAAAAAATGGTAGGGGAAGGGGGGGCATAACGGGGACGCGAGGCACAACGGGGCCCCCCACGCATACGAGTAACTACACTCACTAGCGGTCATTTGTTTTCGCTAATAAACGGCCATTTTGAATTAGCCTTCAGCCCCTAAGTGTCCAGCGAGAAGGCTGCAAGCGTTTGATTTTTAAAACAAAAAACTTTTTTCGACGTCTTCTGATCTAATTTTGTGTGATAAGAAAATTCATGTAAAAAGGTAAGAGTTTGTGATATTGCTTTCATTTTTGGTGGTGTTTATCTAGCGATATTACAAATGATAATGTTTTGTTCAAAATCACTCTAACTATTGTTCTGTTTTATTTGTATGTTATTTTAAACAATGTTAGACATGGGGGCATAATGGGGACAATATTGTGGGGCACGATGGGGTATGTATATACCATAATAATCAAAATAAAAACGAGTTAGAAGAACGGCAACAACTGAAACGGACGAAAAAGTGTACAAATACAAATGACGAGTGGTTGAAGAAAAACCGGAAACAAAAAACTATGAAACCTCGCTCTGGCGTTGAAAATGTAGACGACGTCGCATTATGCATTTATTGCGCGGACTTGAATTACACTTATTCGAAGTCTTCGGAAGGTTGGGTGGCCTGTCACCCATGTGGACATTGGACCCACACAGCCTGTGCAGGTGTTGATGACGAAAATATTGAAGAAATCAACATCTACTCATTCTGTCGGACAAAATAATCGTATACCCCGTACTGCCCCTAATCGGGTACCCCATACTGCCCCTACCCTGGGGCACGATGGGGTTTTCGACAGGGTTTCGAAATTTAAAAATTAAAAACATTTGTTGGTTCGTTATTTCGCCAAATTCTATGCCAAATGATAATTTAATAAGTAACCAAAGGGTTGTGATAAGTTTTAATTAATAAATATATGTTGTTCATTCTTTTATTGTTCATTTCCCTTAACGTCCCCGTTATGCCCCCCCTTCCCCTACATACGATAGCCCAGTTTGAACTCAAGTCCTTCAAATTATGGTAGTTTAGGTACAAAAAAATCAAAGAACACTTATGTGGCGATAACCACGAATATAAGAAACCTAATCAATTTATTAATGTCCGATACAATGAACATCTATTAAAATCATTTAATAACCTAGACTCAGTAAAAAACATTTATTGTAAGTCAAAGAAATAGTCATTATCGCAAACTGATAAAAAAGTATTGTTTAACATTTTTCCTAGATTTTAATTATAGCGTGATTCTTTCTTCAGGTAATAATCGAAGGTTTACTTATAACAGGAAAACTGGACATTTGTCGGCTAAATTTCTTTAAATTATGCGGGCGAAATTTGGTTTGCTATAAATTCTTTTTTTTAACTTCTTTAAACTTCGACTTCGAGCTAGATCATGTAATTTCACTAATCGATAGAAATTGATGATAGAATCGACTTAACCGTACCGTTAACGACGTATTAGATATATTTAATTTTTATTTGTCGAACGTTAGGTACTGTTAGGTACCATAAAAAAGTAATTAACAGGTTTTTTTTTATTTACTATAATATTTTAATCATCGTGATAATTAAGTAGGTAAGTGTCTAAAAATAGAAACAACGAAGAAATATTGATTAATTTCTATAAATATATTATAGACTCATTTAAAAATGATAAAAGACAATTATCACAAACTTAAATCCTAATTACAAACAATTCATGATTAATTGATTGAAAATAAACCGGATTCGTGTAATCACTCTCCATAAATGATTCATTGTTGATTTCTTTAAATGCTTCTTATGTTACACCGACTACCGAATAAATAATGATCCATATAGATGATAGATACTAAAGATTATAAGGTGGTAAAGTTAGTGCGTTTGGATGTACTCCATAAAAAAATGCGTGCGCTGCGAAAACGGTTCTAGAAACCAAAAATATATGTATGAAAGAATTAAGGGAACTTTTTACCGCGGGAAAACTTCGCATTACCACGGGAAACCGACTTCTACGCGAACGGAGTCGCGAGCGGCTACTAGTTTAATTATAAGGTGTATTCGACTTAAGTGAAGCCGCGGGTAAGAAGCTAGTAGGTAAACGCAACCAAGGTTATTTGCTTTGTTTCACAATAAATTTCCAAAAAATAACAGTGTCTAGTCTAGATAGTTATAATAGTTATGTCCACGTGAAATATGAAAATGAGAGTATTATGATTTAATATTTGGCGTAGGTATATCCTACTATCCTACTAATATTATAAATGTGAAAGTTTGTGAGGATGTATGGATGGATGGATGGATGGATGTTTGTTACTCTTTAACGTAATAACTACTGGACGGATTTTGATGAAACTTTACAGTAATATAGCTTATACATCAGATCAACATAAAGGGGACTTTTTACCGCGGGAAAACTTTTCTTTCCCACGGGAAACTGACTTCTACGCGAACGGAGTCGCGGGCGGCCACTAGTGTTTTGATAAATAGACGAAATGGACTTACGATTCGGATCACCTCAAATATTCTATCCTACTAATATTATAAACGTGAAGTGTGTAAGTATGCATGGATGTTTGTTACTCTTTCACGTAAAAACTACTGATTGGATTTAAATGATTTTTTACAACCTATATTAGCTTTTACATCAGAATAACATATAGGTTACAATTCATAAATATATTGTGAGAATATGGTCACGTGTTTCCAAAGCCAGAAATCTGCTTGTATATGCTGAAGGAAAAAAATCGTTAAATGATTTTTATACAAACACTCTGCAGTAGCTACCTATAGGCCTGTGATTAGGGCGCTGTAAGTAGTACTTAGATACGTATTTCTTATGATTACAATATTGTTACGTTGTGATTAAGGGTTTCCACGCAGACGAAGTCGCGGGCGGCCACTAGATTACCAATAAAATAATTTATTCTTTAATAAAACGAATTACTTTACAATACTTTTATTGTGACATTTAATTGTTATTGGCAACAAAACAAACAAAGAGTTAGTTTAATTTATCCCAATTTACTATTTTATGTTAATTGTTTTCCGGTCCGTGTCCGGTAGGTAGTAAAATAAAATGGTTTGCATTTTAAGACACTAGAAAATATTATTATTATTACTGATAATGTTTATTGCGATCTTAACCTAATCACTTTTAACTTAACGTAACTTATTGTTAACAATATTTTTTTAATCTTTATTTATTATTAATATTTACCCAAAAAATTAAGAAAACTCTTTATTTTCAGCTTCTGAAGTTACAGCTGCTTCTGGATGGGATTACCATGGTAACTACCAATATTTAGTAATAATTTTACCTGAATACTAACACTAGCATAAGTCTTAACTCTGAAAACTCGATTTAATGGGAAATTATTGCTTAGCGGCTTTCGGAGCGAGCTCCAACAATGGACAGAATCGATTTTTAATTGTAAGATTTTATTGTATACATTTTTAAGAAAGTTTAGTTAAATTAAAATAAATTGACCGGAACATAAACAATGTCCGGCAGTGGACGTCTTATGGCTGTAGATGATATTTGATGATAAAAGTTGACCAATCTTCATAAACTTGCATTGCTGATATATATAGAAGAGCGACTTAAGTTAGCTACAAAAACTTTTATAGAATTGTTTTGAACAATTTTTCCTAGTACGTTTTGTATGATTAAATATAATATATTGGCAACACTTGTTGATTGGTAACGCAGATTGTTAAGATGGCTGACTCGACTAAATAAAGTGCTTCAAATTATTTAATCTTTTATTATAAAAGACGAAACAAATCGGAAGATATGAAAATAACCAAGAATCGTGAGTAAGAATAAAATAATAAAAAATTATAAGTACAAAATAACATTAAAAGATAATTGGGTAGGTAAAATTTAACCTTGTAGGCATGTTCCATTTAAATTTATGAAGAAATTAAAAATTGAGTTAGAAAAGTTGCAAAAAACAGGTGTAATCAGTAAAATTGACAAACCAACAGATTTTGTTAACAGTCTTGTAATAGTAATAAAACCAGATAATTCGATTAGGGTGTGTCTTGATCCACAGTACTTGAATACACAAATTAGAAGAGAGCAAATTCAAATACCTACATTACAGGAATTGACTTCTAAGTTACATGGTACTAAATATTTTACAACACTTGACACTAGCAAAGCATATTTTATGTTAAACTTAGATGAGGACTCAAAAGAATTGACAACTTTTAATACACCTTTTGGTAGGTACTATTTTAATAGATTACCTTTTGGTCTTTCATCTAGTCCAGAGGTTTTTCATAGAAGTTACTCAGAGATTTTTAAAAATATAGATGGTGTTGAAATTGATGTTGTTGATGATATACTTATACATTCTAAGACTAAAAAAGAACATTATAAAATATTAGAAATGGTTTTACAGAAAGCACAACAGGCAGGAATAAGATTTAATAAGAATAAATGTAATTTATTAAAAACTGAGGTTAAATTTTTAGGACACATTTTGACTGAAAAAGGTTTGAAATTAGATGAAGAAAGGGTTAAGGCAATTTAAGAAATAAAAGAACCACAAACACAAAAAGAATTACTTAGATTTTTAGGAATGATTAATTATATTTCAAGATTTATACCTAACATTTCAGAAATATCATTTCCTTTAAGAGAATTAACTAAGAAAAATGTACCTTTAATTTGGGGTAGTAGACAGATAGAAGCATACAATTTAATTAAAAAACTAATTACAGAACCACCAGTTTTAACATATTTTAATTTAGATAAACCAGCAATACTTAGTGTAGATGCATCAAAAGATGGGCTAGGAGCTGTTATTATCCAGGAAGGACAACCTATAGCATACGGGTCAAGGGCAATGACTGATACAGAAAAAGCATATCAGTCAGATTGAAAAAGAAAGTCTTGCAATTCTTTATGGATGTACTAAGTTCCATCAATATCTTTATGGACAAAAGTTTACAGTCGAGACTGACCATAAGCCCTTAATTTCAATTTTTGCAAAGCCATTAAATAAAAGTCCAGTCAGGCTACAGAGAATAAGATTAGCTTTACAACCTTATTGTTTTGATATAATATACAAACCAGGAAAAGAATTATTATTGGCAGATCACTTGGGTAGGGCATATATTAATGATTGTTCCAAGCCTTATTGTATTGATATAGAAGCTCATGTAGCTACAATATTTAACAATTATAATATTACTGACAATAAATTAAAAGAACTAGTAGATGAAACAGCCAAAGATAAAGAGTTAAATTCTGTTTTAAAATATATTAAAGAAGAATGGCCAGAAAATAAAAATAAAGTATCAAGCGAAGCAAAAATTTATTATAGCTGTAGAGATGAGTTAGGAGAAAGTCAAGGTTTATTAATGAAAGGCAACTAAATCGTAATACCAGTAAAAAAACGTAAAGATGTATTAGATAATATTCATTATGCTCATTTAGGTATAGATAAATGTAAACAACTAGCAAGAAAAACATTATTTTGGCCCAACATGTCTAAAGAAATTGAGGATTTAATACAAAATTGTGACATTTGCAAATCATTTCAAATTAACAATAAAAAAGAACCTATGTTAGAAAAAGAGATACCTGAAAACCCATGGCAAATTTTATCAACTGATATATTCTTTCTTTACAATAAACCACATATAATTGTTGTAGATGCTTTCAGTAAGTTTGCAGAAGTTAAAAAGTTAGAAAATTTATCAGCATATTGTACAATAACAAGTTTAAAACAAATTTTCTCAGTTCATGGTATTCCAAATATTATTTATTCAGATTCAGGAGCACAATATACAGGATATGAGTTTCAAAATTTTGCTAAAGAATGAAGATTTGATCACAGAATTATAAGTCCTAAACATCACCAAGGTAATGGTTTAGCGAAGCGTTATATTCAAACAATTAAAAGAACTTTAAAAAACCTTATATATGATAAAAAAGATACCTACTTAGGTTTATAACTATATAGAAATACACCAGTTACAGAAAGTGGCAAAACACCTGCTGAATTATTATTTAATAGAAATATGAATACTGTAATTCCTAGGTTAGACTTCAAGACAGTTAATGAAAATGTTTTACAAAACCAAACGTTAAAACAGAAACAAATAAAACAAAAAATGTATTATGATAGAGGTGCTAAAAACTTACCGGATTTGACTATAGGTGACAATGTTAAATTACATGATGAGACAAATAAAAAAACAAATGTTAAGTGGTATAATTTTAGGAAAAGGGAAAGGACCAAGGTCTTATAAAATAAAAAATAAAAATGGAGATGTAATTGTAAGGAATAGAAAGATGATCGTTAAAGGAGGTAATTACAAGAAAAGAGATTTAATTGATTATAATGATTTTAATGTAGAAAATAGAAGTACAGAAAATAATGTAACAGAGAGAGAAGTAATGGAGGATAGGAATAAGGAAAATAATGTGGTTAGAATGAGACAAACTAGATCAGGTAGAAATATCAAAATTCCATCTTATTTAAAAGATTATAATATGTCATAGTTTTTAGTTTCTAAGAAAATGTTTGTTACAATGTTTAATTAGTAAAATTTTTTTTTAGTTTCATTAAAAAGAAGAAATTGTTTTCTTTAAATGTTAAACTTAGTGTAAGCTTGATAAAGGGAAGGATGTTGTATGATTAAATATAATATATTGGCAACACTTGTTGATTGGCAACGCAGATTGCTAAGATGGCTGACTCGATTAAATAAAGTGCTTCAAATTATTTAATCTTGTATTATAAAAGACATTACAGCACGAGTGGGACTCACAGCTTTGACTTCCTAAGCCACTATTACATCACACTGTACACCAAACACCAGTCAAAAATCATCTTTTCAAATTGCGTTAATCATCTAGCTCAACACCAATGGCCGGGCGCCTGTCGAGTCGGCATCGCGCAGTCCCCCATCAACATCGACTCGCAGCAAGCAGTGCTGGACCGCCACGGGGTGCACCTGCGCGGGCCGCTGCGGCTCTCCGGGTACGACGACGTCGCTATGGAGGCGGTCAACAATGGACATACACGTGAGTGACATTGTCGTGGTAGAGGGGAGGTAGATCTTGAAGAGTTCAGGGTAGTTTCCCATCAACATCGACTCGCAGCAAGCAGTGCTGGACCGCCACGGGGTGCACCTGCGGGGGCCGCTGCGGCTCTCCGGGTACGAGGACGTCGCTATGGAGGCGGTCAACAATGGACATACACGTGAGTGACATTGTCGTGGTAGAGGGGAGGTAGATCTTGAAGAGTTCAGGGTAGTTTCCCATCAACATCGACTCGCAGCAAGCAGTGCTGGACCGCCACGGGGTGCACCTGCGCGGGCCGCTGCGGCTCTCCGGGTACGACGACGTCGCTATGGAGGCGGTCAACAATGGACATACACGTGAGTGACATTGTCGTGGTAGAGGGGAGGTAGATCTTGAAGAGTTCAGGGTAGTTTCCCATCAACATCGACTCGCAGCAAGCAGTGCTGGACCGCCACGGGGTGCACCTGCGGGGGCCGCTGCGGCTCTCCGGGTACGAGGACGTCGCTATGGAGGCGGTCAACAATGGACATACTCGTGAGTGACATTGACGTGGTAGAGAGGAGGTAGTTTTAAATTGACTATTACCAATATTAAGGACTCATTTCATCAATGGCTGCTTACTGTTGCATGCGGGTCTGGTAGTAAATGCTGCTTAAAATTATGATGATATTTACGAGTTATAAGAACTTCAATTACTGTAAGCACTTTGGGTTAAAGATGGCCAGATTCGATATTTTAATAATTATTTGCTCCAATAAGCTACTCACACTTATAGCAACAGTTGACCCATTCTTATTTCTTTAATCTTAATCCATTGATATTTTGTGTAACAGTAAAGTGGTCGGTCAAGTATGGGTCCCGACCAGTCATAAGTGGAGGTCCACTGAGAAGCAATTACACCCTGTTACAGTTCCATCTACACTGGTTGTCAGAGCATGCCATTAACTCTCTCAAGTAAGACATTTCCTTCACTAGAATTGCGATAACAATCTTATGAAGCTGATAAGAAATCAAAACTTGTGATGTCCATCTTGGGTCTATCGTAATGTAACGCAATAATTATCTATAACCAAACAATAAGCTTAAATCCGATAAGAAAATACTGCCATGGAAACAACCTATGATTTAACACAATTATCTTTGGACATTTTGGAATTTTATCAATTACATAACGGCAAACACAAACATAAATAATGAGCAAGATAGTCTAACGTCGAAATATTTTATAGCATTTAAAATATACTATTTTTAAAACTTCAAAAAATAACTCGCAAAAACTTTCCTAGCTGTTTTTGTTGTACAAAAACAAAGAAGAAAGAAGTAAAACCTCATCTTTGACAGGTATCCGATGGAGATCCATTTCGTGCACATCAAGCAAGGCCTCTCATTGGCTCGTGCTTTAGAGCTTCCCGACGGGTTAGCTGTAGTGGCAGTACTTGGTCAAGTAGATAACAGGATAACCAGTCAATATGCCATCCAGCAGCTGATGCACACCGTTCCCTCACTCCTGGAAAAGACCAGTGAACCTGTACAAGCCGGTGATATTGATATCAGGTGCGCCAGTTAGTAAGGTCTTAAATTGATCAGTAAAACAAAATTTTAAGAAAAAAATAGTAGAATAGGGTATTATTTTCTGTGAAAAATGATTTTAAGGCTAACTTCAACTTTAACTTTAGTCTTATAAGTACAATTTCGCCTCTTGTTCTAAATTTTAAAAAGTATTCCTACTTGAAACAAAAATCATAGGTCAAACAATCATCATTGGATTTTGGTTAGTTATAAAATATTTCTCGTTTCCGAACAGCAATTTCCTAAGTCCGAACCCTCAGTCTTACTACACGTACCAAGGTTCGCTGACGACTCCGGACTGTAACGAGGCAGTTACATGGATTGTGATGGACAAACCTATCTTCATATCTGACCTACAGGTAATGGTCTATCAGCAGCTTTCATACGCTTATTTCTATCCCTACTCTTAAGATTTAAGCCATTACACGATTTCTAAACTAGAGGAATGATAGGTTAGACACATTGTTCACAAGGAAGATATAATCTTGAAGTTATAGATATTAGAAAAAGGAACGCGGGTCTCCGAGCATTGCGCGACTGGGAACCGAACCCAGGACCTTTAGATAACCGGTCTAATGCTCGGGGACCCGCGTTCCTTTTTCCAGTATCTATAACTTCAAAATTAATAAATTAGCATTTTAAATGCAAAAACTAAAAGTAAAATCCCAAGATACAGTCTCTAAGTTAGTTATGTTTTTGACATAGACAAATAAATCACCTCTTCGTTACTTTATCATGATTTATCCCTCTATGTTTCTTACCTAGAGAAATATTAATCGATTTTTCTATTAGGACACAAAACCCTAAAAGGAGGTTTAACCCTTACCTATAATCAAAAAGTCCTTAACACACCTCTTTTCCCGCAGTACAATCTCATAACAAAGACTGACGTGGGAGGTCCTATGAACTACCGAAGCCTGCAGCCTGTCAACCGCGTGGTGTACCGGTCTGCTGCCAATTGCCTCTCCTTAGCTGGACCCAGTCTACTAGTGACTTTAGGAACCATTGCTAAATGCTTGTCTCTAAACACTTTCGGAGGACTGACAAACGCTTTGCTGAAGTTTAAAGACATCAAAAAGAAACTAATAACAGGAAAAACTGCCTAAGTGAGACGTCAAGGTTTTCTTGGTAGGGAAATTACCTTAACTTTGAATAAGGTTAAGCTGTCATAGACATTAAGGTTGATGTCCCACGGAGCACTGATTTTTGTGTAGGCCAACAATCATAAATTGCTAAGTAAGTTAGTATGGACTTTGGCAACTTTAAATGACCATTGGAAACGAAAAGTTGGAACTTTTATTGGTGTTAGATTGGGAAAAATATAAATCTAAAGTCTAGTCAAAATTTGTGTGGCTGAAAGTTTTAAAAGTTTGTGAGTATTTGAACGTTCAGTAGGTATAAAAAATGTGACAAAATTATATGTTCTGTATGTAGTATTACATTTAATTATCATATTTAAACGAAAATAAATTATTTTTTAATTTTACCAAAGAACATCTAATAATAAGATAAAGGTGCTCCCTTTTTCGCTCAATTTTGTATTAGGACCCTGTAGAATATATGTTATAGAATAGTAAATAACTAGTCATTAAAGCACTATATAGATTTTTATGAAAGATTTGGTGTTTTATTTTGTTTAACAACAACCTTTCTTGCATAAAACTTAACACATGAGAAATAAAGATAAAAAAAAAATTGTTAATTTAACTATATTTTCTAATAAATGTGCTTTCACATTTTTCTTATTAAAAACTATGTCCACGTAAAACATTCTAGAAATTAAATTCGATGTAACGAGTAATTTGATAAAAATGCAGTGCAAGGCCAGGATTTTAATATGAGTAAGTTTTTTTTTCATTTTTTATGAGATAACACAGCAAACGAGCAAACCAGCTCAGGAATGTGAAAAATAATTGTACCAAATTTCGTTGAAATCTGTCGAGTAGTTTTAGTTTCTTTAACGGTTATACGTGGGTTATACAGACAGACATACAGACAGACAGACAAAAAATTTACTGATTGTATTTTTGGTATCAGTATCGATACCTAATCACCCCCGATAGTTATTTTGGAAATATATCTTTGTACAGATTTATTATTAGAATAGAAGATAAACAAGTACCTACAGGGCATTCAAAATTGTAAATCTAACTTGAACTTGAAATAAAACAAACAGTAACTAAAAATTTAAGTATATTTTTAAACTAAACAAAATGATCACAAACATCACTTAAACGCTTGAATTATTCGAAAAGAAGTTACCTAGTTCTCTTATGAATTTCAGACATGCACATGGAACAAACATAGAATAAAATAGAGGGTTAACAAAATGAGCTCCGGCCTTGTTATCCAGCTGTAGTCGCTGAGCGTATGGGAAGGAGCGGTAGACTACCCCGTTAACTGGTTGAAGCCGTCTAAAGTTGAACCGGCCCCCTACATCAGGTCTTGTCATGTGGTTGTACTGAAAGACAGAAGTCAACAATATTCAACAAGGTACGATATTCTATGCCGTTGAACTAACTTTCGATTACAGCTTAATATTGCTGCCTATGCAAACTACGGTATGCTTGGTACGAGTTCTTTATCACTTTACCTACGTGCAAGATCCCGAGACGGTAAATTTCTATGCAATCTTGAAGGTTTCGTTTACACGTATTTAAGTGATGTAAAGCTCTATAAACAGCTTGACTAGGACATCATAATTAGTAGTAGTAGTTGTTTTTGATTTTACTTATATCCCCACCTTGTGTTTTTACGTGTTTGTCATATCTTAGTCTAGTTGTATGCCTTCTTGTTTTTATTTGGTATTTTGTATTAGAAAAAAGAGTGCTGGGAGTTTATTTCTGCCAGCTTTTTTCTTTTGGTCTACGGTTAGGTAAAGTCGAAGTTTAAAACATTGACTTTCATTAAGTATATGTTACATATCTATGATGAATATTAGAATTTTGAATTTGAATTTAAGCTCGTACTAAGCATACGGGGGAAAAGATAAGTGGCTCGAAAGATTGTTGACGATCTTGTTTTTCAGGACATCGAAGCGTTGGACACGGAGACTTCTCTGGGTTAAAGCACATCGTTTCGTATTCCCTTAAAACCCTACAACTTCCTGAACAAAGATTTTTAATATTACGAAGTTTATCTCATTTTCATCACAGCAGTAGTAGAAAGTTTGCTTAATGAGTTCCATCCTCAATCGATTGTATAAATGTTGACTGAATGACTAACTTGAGCTTGCGTGATTGTGATCGGTTGGTCCATTACAATCCATATGACGGCTTCATTGCAGTCTGGAGTAGTCAAGGATCCCTGGTACGTGTAGTAATGCTGCGTTTGCTTGCTCATAAATCTGCTGCTCAAAGAAAAGAATAATATAATTACTTCAGTTAAAACGACGTATGGTAATAAAATGATTATTAGATGATGACCGATTTGTAATCTATAAACCTATGTTCTAAAGCTTTCATAAATAAGGGGTGTAAGAGAAATCCAGTTCCGCTAATTAAAGAATGTCATGAAATTGTCAATATAAAAAGGTAGGGTATAGTTATAGGGTTGTACCGGAGGTTAATAGTCCCAGCTGAAATCGGTCGACTGTTCTTCGACATGACGGAGTTCATTATGGGCATCAACTGCTGGAAAGCGTATTGGTCAGCAGTCCAGTCATTTACATGGACCAGAACTCCTATCACACACAACCCATCTGATCGCTTTAAACCATCAGCTAGTGTGAGGCCTTGCTTTACGTGTACAAAGTGGATCTCCATCCAATACCTGCAAAGTAAAATAACGCCCTTTTAAAAAGTTTCAACAGATTGATACAAAAGTCATATAGTTGTTATGGACACGCACTTTATAGAAACTTTTAATAAGAAGAAACCTTCGACTTATACTTAAAAACTAATTTGTTCATTAAATTACTTCAGCGGCCTAATAGTGGCCATATCTGCCGATGTTCAAACCATTTTTTATGATAGTGTGTCATTTATTTTTTTGAAAATTCGTATTTCCATGGTGCATACCAAATATCCTACTAATATTATAAACGTGAAAGTTTGTGAGTATGGATGTATGGATGTTTGTTACTCTTTCACGTAAAAACTACTGGATGGATTTTGATAAAACTTTTCAGAAATATAGGTTATACATCAGAATAACATATAGGGTACTTTTTACCGCGGGAAAACTTCTCATTCCCACGGGAAACCGACTTCCACGCGAACAGAGTCGCGGGCAGCCACTAGTCGGCTATCTTTAATCGTCATCATTAACGGCTGCAAGACATCCAATGCTGGACATAGGCATAGGGGCCCCACTACTTCACCACAAAGGCGAAGACGGAGCGCCGCGGGGTTTTAGTGGGTAGTCCCCTGGGCGACATGTCAGTTGCTCAAGTGGGAGTCCCACACACGCCCCCCGCCACCCCGGGGGGGGGTACGGTGCGTAAATGCATTTCCACGCGCAAACAAGAAAAAAAGGGTCCGTTCTTATGCAGAAGCTTAGAGGTATCCTCTAATGCGGTAAAGAACAGTTTCGAAGGCATACCATCACCGTGCATCACATCTCGCTGCAAGGGAATAGCTTTCGTTCTTTTGTACTCGGAGCGACATTGTTGCGTTATCTTCATTCACTTTAATACTTCGATGTACCGATAGCTAATATAATATGACACCGCTGGAATGACTGTTTTACCGCCCAAGTCTCGATCAAATCGAAGGCTTTCTCATAGTCCACTACAGCCAAACAAATTAGTTTTTTTTAAACTACCCTTATACTTACTGGGCTCTATTGATATTGTGTTCAGAAGTCCAGTGTAAATGTACATTATCAAGAAGGTAGGCGGAGTTCAACGGACCTCCTCTCAACATGGGCCGTGAGGATTTAACCGACCACTGCACTGTAGATAAAGAGGTTCATATAATAAATAGCATTATAAATTAAAAAAGGTATAATTATATTTCGTAAAAAAATTCAGTTGCTCCAACTTGAACTTCCAATGAACCTCTTAAACCTTTATAATATTTACTTGATCTATGGCTTATTACACCGATGATTCCTACAGAGAGAGTTCTTCAACTTACCCGTGTGACCATTGTTGATAACGTCCATAGCGACATTTTCGTAGCCGGAGAACTGTAACTGGCCTCGCAGACGACTACGGTCGAACACCGTCCGAGATACCTCTATGTTGATAGGAGACTGAAACCTCCCTCGATTACAAGATCCAGGCCATATGTCTTGTCCTAAGAATAGTTTAATAAGAGCCCCTCATGAAATACGTTAAAAGTTAAAGCCCCCTCTTTCGAAGAGTCGACAAAAATGACATTTTGTGGCCAGGGGTGGGAGTTGTCGTACATTTTATGTCGGCACATTTTAAAGTACCTTTAGGTAGGTAACTACCCAAGTTTTTAAACAATAATAAAAATAAATAATAGAATGGGATAAAAAAATATGATGCGTAGATAACGTAATTTACAAAAGTTTAAAACACGAAACAGTAAAATGGTAAAACGAACAAAAAATGAGAATATTCAAAATGGTTGTACTGCCTATACTGATGTCCGGATTTAAAGCTTGGACGTTAACCTTGAAGGAAAAAAAAACTGCTAGTGCTAGTGGTGGAAAGGAAAATACTCTGTAAAATTGTGGGCCCTACTAAGAACGATGATGGCATCAAGAGAATAAGGTGATCGCGGAAATAGAAGATCTTAATGAAAGAAAGAGTGGTCAAGAGAGCGTACTAGGGGTGGCCGACAGGCAAACAAGCAGAGGGGCGGCTGTATTATGGTATTTATGGATTCGTGCTGTCACGAATGACCTGTACGAACTCGGAAGAACTGACTGGCAAAATGCCGAGCAGAACAGGAAGAGTGGCGTTAAATTGTATCTTACCGTTTCATCCGCAACTTAATGACCTTTTTAAGCAATAAGGTACTTTCCATATTAGTAAGAATATGATAAGAAGTAGGAAGTAAAATAGTATCTACTTACTGTTATAATCCCAATGACTAGCAAAGACTATTGGAGCTGTAAAGCAAAATGATATTTTAAATTCTTCGTTATTTCAGTTATTATAAACTGTGTATTGCGAAAATATTATCGCCAAGTCCGTCCCTTGGACTTATCAAATTCAAAATAGAAATGTTTAATTGTTTTAATATCTAAACATGATTAATAATCTTGCAGTAGTTCGCTTCGAGGATTTATACAAAATTAAAACTTGGCTTTCAAAAATTAGTCACCCTTAGAAAACTGAAAAACAGCCACATTCACATTTATAGGTCGGTTTTCTACATATTGGACTTATAGCATACCTTTTAGGTCAAAAGCAAGTTGTGAGTAACGATGTCAAAGCTATGAAACACATCAAACATGCTAGCCTACCTATATACATGGTATGTTAACTTTACCACATGCTAAAACCAGCAGCCAGAAGATATGATACTTTCGTAATAATTCCATTTTTATTTGGGCTTAATGTTTTTGTACCGTAAAGATTGTTTTCTTCAGAAATATTAAATTGTTTTTTTTATTTAGTAAAAAAATATTATGAATTTATCTCGTATGAAATTCTGCAAATAAATGTTTATCAACGTTTTAAAAGTATGTTGGTAAACAAGTAGGCTTTTGGCATGTCCACATAGATTTATTTTAAATTCTGCTAATGCTATAAATGCAAAAGTTTGTTAGTTAAGATGTTTGTAACTCAATCACGCAAAAACGGATGGTTGATCTAACTGTATTTTTTACCTTAGTAAGGGCTCTGACGTATTCACTTTTAAATGTGACGGCTTCTGTAGAAGGTTGGACCTTTATGTATAACCGGAAATGAATTCATCTTATTTTAACCCATTACACACCAGAAACACACAACAGAACAGCCACTTGCCAGCAACATTGGATACCGTTTTCCACATGTTCAGACTTGAACATGTAATCCACGCTAATGAGAGCATTGCAATGCAGTTAGTCAAATTTAACTTTAAAAAACTATTGACCTTTATTATTGAATCTTTCAATTACAATTGATGATGCGCAATTTGGGATCCGTGCGAGGCTTTCGACAGGATCATCTATTAAAAAAGCAGCTTTAATTAAAAATACAGTGAAACAAGAAATTGCTACCTGTCTATGCTTGCTTTCTGGACCTCAGGCGCGCCTTTGATCGAGTGAATTATTAAATTCTCTAGAGGAAACTGTCTGACTCGGGGTATCAAATGATATTCAGAGTTTGTATTTCACTAATATGAAAATCTAACATTAATTGTGTTCGCTGGGGCGACGCAACGTCAAATTCGCACAAGTTAGAATTCGGTGTACGCCAGGGCTACCTAACCTCTCTTTTATGTTTAATAAAAGATTCGTTTGAGGAAGAGATTTCGTTTCGCCCAAAGTTATTAGCCTGTCGCAGCCTAATCGAAAAAAAATAACAAAAAATAAACTTTATTGTTTTAAAGATTTCGGATCGTCGTCCGTTGATGACATGACTTTAGGGACGATATGAACAGTATCCTCCAGTATTCCTAGATCTTGATTCTTAGTTAGTTTTACGTTAATTGTCTTTTGTAAATTATTGGTGTTCAGAACAGCGATATCAATTTGATTAATCATTTTTATAGTTTTGTTTTAAACAGTTATATCCGACCTATTAGCTGCAATCGATTTGCGATTTGTACTAAATTGATGATGATCCTACTAATATAAACGTGAAAGTTTGTAAGTATGGATGGATGTATGGATGTTTGTTTCTATTTCACGTAAAAACTACTGGACGGATTTCGATGAAACTTTGCAGCTATATAGCTTTTACATCAGAATAACACATAAGGTACTTTTTACCGAAAACATCTCATTCCCACGGGAAACCGACTTCCACGCAAACGGAGTCTCAAGCGGCCACTAGTAATTAAATATTCTATTTACAGTCAACATCTTTAATGTACATGGTAAACATATAATTAAATTTCTGACATTAACACATATGCAGCTGTGTGTGAAACGATAGTTTGAAATAAAACTAAATATGTTTAGTAACAATCGTGTAAATATATTTTGAGTTTTTAGAAAAATTAATTACACGGGGATAAATAAATCATTCATTTACTTAGAGGCATCACTCTTGCGATAATATTTTAATCAAAATATTTTTTAGTTCTCACATGATTTTTAGATAATATACACATAATGAAATACAAACGCTTGCGTTGAAGAGAACTTTAGAAACTAAATTCATTTCGGCTTTGTTCTCCAGATTTATATCACGTTGGTTTGAATAGGAGCGGTAGACCACCCGGTGAACTGGTTGAGTGAATCTAAAGTTGAACCTGCCTCCTACATCAGGTTGTATCATGTGGTTGTACTGCAAGGCAAAATAGAAAACATTTAACTACATTTCAACGTTGTTCTATACGAACAAACTAACACATGCTTGCTTTCTATTGATACTACGAAGGAGCTAGCTTATTGTTAAATAGCTGTAGCTATTGCGTCCTTTTTAAGCCATGCTTTATTAAGATCAGTGGAATTTTTTAACTGTCGAGTTACATAAACTGCTATCAATAAACTTCATAAGAAAATTATTTGTACGACAAAATAATAGCAGTTTATGAGTTACATACAACAATTACAAAATACCTCCGCAGTTTTGATCAAAGTACGTTATGATGAGTTTCATACGTAAAACATTACTTATTTTTTAAGCATTTATTTACTTGAGCTTGCGTGATAAAGATCGGTTGGTCCATTACAATCCATATGACGGCTTCATTGCAGTCTGGGGTAGTCAAGGATCCCTGGTATGTGTAGTAATACTCTGGTAGATGACCCATAAATTTTCTGCTCAATGAAAAGAAAAATATTATTACGGCTACTAAAGATAATTAATCTAGTAATAAAGACAGGTAGTCATTTTAATACAATAAAATACAAAAAAAAATATTAGAATCTTGCCTCATTAAGAGCAAGACGTTAAAGTATGCCGCCGACTAAATTACGAAGTTTTGAAAGGATCGAATAACAAGTTTAGTGAATGAAATATAGCTTTGTTATTTTTTGAAATTAAACTTATTTTAACGGGTTTTTAACTGGATAGAAATGGAATAATATATTTTTTTATGATCTGTGCCAGTTGCACATACCCGAATTAGGGCCTATTCATGTTTTAGGTAATAGGCAACAGACTTCAGTCTTAAGGAATAATGTCTTGCATTGTCAAAATTGAAAACAGTAATTCGTACCGGACATTGATAGTCCCAGCTGGAATTGGTTGACTGGTCTTCGACATGACAGAGTTCATAATGGGCATCAACTGCATTAGGGCGGACTGATCGGCAATACGGTCATCTACTTGGCACAGAACTGCTATCACAGACAAGCCGTCTGATAGACCTATGGCATTAGCTAATGTATAGCCTTGCTTTACATGGACTAAATGGATTTCCATCCCATATCTGCAAAGAAGAATTAGCGCATCTAAACCCCTTTTTAAAAGCCTTAACAGTTTGATGAGGAATTCATTTAAATCAATTCCAAAAATGTTCTACAATTAGACTATTTGGCAGTTTCGATGGGTGTAATTTCTTAGATTTACGCGATAATATTTAGTTTTTTTAAATAACTAACAAATACATACTCGGCTCCATTGATTTTGTGTTCAGAAGTCCAGTGTAAATGTACATTATGAAGATAGTAGGCTTCGTGCAACGGACCTCCACTCAACTTTGGCGGTGAGGACTTTACCGTCCATTGCACTAAGGGTAAAGCAGTAGACTATTATAGAAAAACATTACGCTCTTAACCACGAACGCATTTTAAACCAATATTAGTTAAAATATGAATTGTACCTATCAATCTTATGATATTGTTAATGATAGAGAAAATCATATTTCTGTCACAGTTTGACATGAAGTTATGGCCAACTGATTGCAAAAGACGTGAGGATTTTCAGCAACAAGGTGCACAGATCCAGTGAAAACTCGTCGTCCCCAAAGCTTTACACGCTAGTTGAAGATGCACTGTGCCTGGGCAGTGGCCACAGCACTGAACTTACAGAGAGAGAGTGCCTCAACTCACCCGTGTGACCATTGTTGACTACATCCATGTCGACATTCTCATATCCGGAGAATTGTAGCTTGCCTCGCAGGTGACTGCGGTCATACACCGTCTGTGACACCTCTATGTTAATTGGAGACTGAAGCTTTCCTTGAGTACAATATCCAGGCCAATTGTTTTGCCCTGATATTAGTTTAAAAAATGTTATATGCATACAATACGATAAAGGTCGACAGAGTATGGCATGGGAAAAGGGGTAAAAGTAGTCTTAAATTTTGTATTCTAATATAACCAAAGTTTTGAAACATTTTTCAGAATAAAAATTTGGTAGTAGTATACTATTAATTTATGATAATGTAGGTACCTACCTAATATATGGCCCTAACAGGTACCTTAAACATACTAAAACATATAAGAATGTCTTTATGTATGGACTTTAAGATTCAAATATAAGTCATTGGTAACTGGGAAATTACTTAGTTTATCTCTTTCGGGAAATGCAAGTTATATCATTCATCATCATCATATACAGGGTGGCTCATTCAAAGCGGTCAGTATGGGAAAGTCTGAAACTATAAGACATACGAAGATTTGTTCTTAGGAACCATGTCACCGATTTTGATAAAAAGAAAAACTGCATTCATACATTTGAAAAAAAAGCTGTACCCAGCTAGGGAATCGAACCCGGTTGTTTTTAATAAAATAATTTTTTTTATAAACTTGCACTTTTCTATTTAAATATCGATTGTGTAGGTCTTAAGCTGTAAATGGCTCTATGAAACATGATGTCTTAAATGAATAAAATGCATTGTTTTCATAAAAAAATAATTTATTTTAGTAGTTGTTCGAAGTGACCACCATTTTTCCAATACAAAGTTCAACACGACTGGGTTCGAGTCCCTAGATGGGTACATTTTTTTTTTCAAATGTATGAATGCAGTTTTTCTTTTTAGAAAAATCGGTGTCATGGTTCCTAAGAACAAATCTTCGTATGTCTTATAGTTTCAGACTTTCCCATACTGACCGCTTTGAATGAGCCACCCGGTATACTATAACATAGTATAAAGCAAAGTCGCCAGTCGTGTCTGTTTGTTTGCTTGTCCTCTAACCCCTCCTGAACCACTGAACGGTTTTGAAGTAAGGTGGTATCTACTTACTCTGATAACCCCATCCATGACTAGCATTGACTATTGGAACTGTAATGAAGAATGCACTTTTAATGCCTCGTTATTGTAATAATACTACTAATATACAGGGCGAGCTCATATCGAAAGCCTCTCAAAGGTGACTGACCGATATAGTGATCTATCAACGCACTGCCAAAACCACTGGACGGATCGGGCCGAAATTTGGCATACAAGTAGATGTTATGACGTAGGCATTCGCTAAGAATGGATTTTTATCAATTACATTCCCAAGGGTTTGATTTGTTTGATTAAATAGGGGATGAACGTTTGTATGAAACTAAAATTAGCTGCGGTTGAAACCGCAGGGCGGAAAGCTAGTAAATCATAAAAACCTACTTATAGGGTATTTTTACTTTACCACACATTAAAACCAACAGCCAGAAGTAAAATTGTCTTTTTGAGAATCCCATTTTTGTTTGGTTTTAATATTTTTATTTGTTTTTTTTTTTATTTAATTGCAAAGATTGTATTCTCTGTAGATATTGAATTTGTTTTGCAATTATTTATCACGAAGAAAAGTTTATTATGATTTTCGATCTAGGAAATAACCTATGCCAATAATACATATTAACATGTTATTTGAAAAAATCTAACCAGTAGGCTATTGGCATGACCTTATGGAATTATTTAAAACAGTAATTAAGTATTTATGGTTACCTATATTTTAGAAGAATTAACGAATTGAAATCTAAATTATATGAAAAACCATGTATTTATTTTTATTGGATATACTTGTGAGCTGCATTAATCAAAAGACCCATAGGTATTTGGTATTTAATAATTCTACGTAGAAATTAACAGGTATGTAGGTAGGTATCCCAATTTTAAACTGCATCTAAATCCGTGTAATACTCATCGCAATCCCATTGAAAGGCTAACTTCACTTAAATACTAATATACTTAGTTCAATGACAGATGGCGAAAATAAAATTTCATCAATATGCAATGCCTCAATTACGAATATTTTGCCAATCGCACCGTTAACGTTTTGAGCTCTCGATACCGAAACGGAGGTTGACGATAGAAGCGATCCCGAAGCACCTTCGCACCGCTACAGTAGGTACACTCGGTTCGAAAGCAATGATGACGTGTCGTATGGAAACATTAGTGATCAAAAGTTAAAAAATAAAGAAGTTTTAAAAAATACTAGTGGTCGCTGGATTAAGTTACCTACTTTTATATCTACTAGGGGCGCTGTTTAAATTTCATACATTTTTGTACGATGAAACTAAGCTTTCTATTCGACAGTTATTTGAGATTGTTTAAAATGCGTTAGAGATTTTGTCGTGTTAGTAGTCTAACTAACGCTAACTAACTTTAATCCTCAATCAAACTAAATCTTACGTCCCGTCGTTTTATATAAAATGTTTGGGTGTTTCGTCGTTTCGCCCCGGTCCTGAAAGCACCGCGGTGCGAAACGCACAACGACGCTTTTTGAATTTGACACCGCTATTTTATAAACCAATGATTATGTACAATTAAAGACAAAAGTGAATCATTTGTGTGAGCGGGAGGGAGGGCTAAGCCCATCTCGCTTACACCATATTTCTTATACAATAATATTATTGCAAGACTGTGTTTCCGATGATATAAGTTTTCTTTAGTTTTTTTTTCTATTTAGAGGCTTGATTCCGACTGAGACATTAGCGCTCTCTTCGGCCTGTTCATATTCTAAACCGAGCAATACCTTAAAGAGAGCACTGTTTTAGCGAATTATTTTGACTATCATTTTCACTATCCTAATCGTCGAAAATCGTAGTTCGTAAGCATATCTCTCAGCGCCACGAATCTTTAGTAATAAAATTTAAACATAATATGATAGATATTTATATAGTTGTTGAAATAAACTTAAATCAATACACTATATATGAACATTAATAACAATAAACTTAAATCTAATCTAAAATATGGTCGTCGTGCACAGGGTGTCTTCCGTTTATTCGTTATATTTTGGTAAGTAAATACATTTGTATGTAATATTTTTTGTTACAATATGTATTTTTAGAGTAGTACCTACACGTAATTACATTACAAAACGTGAATTATGAATATCACCATTAACCATTTGATAACTCCGAATACTTTGCGTTTCTATGTTTAATCAAAAATGTATTTATTACTTACACAATATGTAACTACGACTAAATTGAGTTACATGTACGAATAATTAGAGAATATTTAAATAAACCCTACCTACCTATTTAATCTACAACTTACTTGTGTACTCAACTGTACAAAAATCAATAATAAGATTTTTGGTGGTGGTGCCAACTGACGAAGTCGAAAAATGTTATTCCCGTTTGACACCGTTGATATTATTAACTAGCACCGCGGGGCGAATCGGCCAATTCAAAAAGCGTCGTTGTGCGTTTCGCACCGCGGTGCTTTCAGGACCGGGGCGAAACGACGAAACACCCAAATGTTTAAGGTACCTACGATACAAAATAGACATACAGGATATAGCTGATCTAAGTTAATTGTGATTTAGTACCTTATTGACCTTCCTGTACCTAGTTAGTGCTCAATTTTGTTTTATAAGAGCATATTTGTGACACTCAAAGGTGACACTATCTAAGTACTAATTTATTAGTAGGGTACCTACGTAGGACCTAAGCTTTACGCACTAGTTTTTATGGTAAGTATAAGAACTAAAATAAGTTTTTCGGGCTTTCACAGATTTAACGAACTGTGGAATCGAAAATTTGTAAGTCTGTGTGCTTGTTACTCTCTTCACGCAAAAACTACTAAACGGATTCGAATGAAGCTAGGTGTATGAGATGGGCTAATTATAACACATGGAGAGTAGGTACTTTTTGCAGCTGAAAATTACCTTATTCCCACGGGAAAAGCCATATAGCTGCGGATAAAATCGAAAAATAAATATATATTATAGAGTTTACAAAAACAAAACTGAACTTTTAAAAAAGCACGTGTCGCTCAAACGAAGACATTCGCTTCAGCAACACGCTACAATGTGTTAATCTATCAACTTATATTCCTATCCCAGTGGGATACCTACAACAAATAAGATACTACTTATTACTTGAAACCCTAGTCTTCACACTTTACGTAAAAGTACCGTATTCGTCCTATCGCGATGGTGCCACAAGATAATACTGTTATACAGTGTAGTATCGCGACAGACCATCTAAACACTAGATCCATCCGCCACTTAGGCCACAGATTTACCGGGTTGAGTGGGCGTAACCTACTCAGATAGAAATTACTCTATTAAGTCTGTTGGGACGTGTTGGTACTTGTCTGATCGACTTTAACTACTACACTAGTGGCCGCCCGCGACTCCGTTCGCGTGGAAGTCGGTTTCCCGTGGGAATGAGAAGTTTTCCCGCGGTAAAAAGTACCCTATGTGTTATTCTAATGTATAACCTACATTACTGTAAAGTTTCATCCAAAACCGTCCGGTAGTTTTTACGTGAAAGAGTAACAAACATCCATACATACATCCATACTCACAAACTTTCACATTTATAGGTACTTAGGTAATATTAGTAGGATTTAACAATAATCAATTGGAATGGTTTGCTTACTGATAATTTCGGAATATGTATTCACTAAATATTAACCCCTTATTCATTGATGCCATGAAGGAATAATTCCTTCATGATTGATGCATATCAACCCTAAGTTAACTAGGTATCTAAAACATGTTTTGTCCCTTTCAATCTGTGGTGGAAGCTGACATTACTGAAAGAGGCAAAACCTATTTATACTAATATAGGTTTTCAGTTGACTTATTTTTAAAGGTAACATTCTTATTCAATAATTTAATTACTAGAAAACTGACAAGTTGTTGCATGGCAAACATAAAACGGTAGAACTTAATCTTGAAGTAGAAAAAATAAAAAGTAATTGCTAGTAGAAAAAAACAACTGCTTAGAGATTTCACTTTTAGTTTTGCTAATTTATTAATTTAGAAGTTTCTTTTTCCAGTATCTATAACTTCAAGATCCCTAAACACATTTTAAAATGATCAAATATATGGTATACTAGAAAATGCCGGATAAAACTAGTTTTGTGTGTTCCCAAACCTACTTACCTGATAGGTACTAATGATTAATTTCCGTTCAGTTCTCTAAAATCTTAACTAGCCTAGTTATTCAAATTAGTTAGAATTGGTAAATTGACTGCTCCTGAATTACTTCTCGATATTTGTGAGTAAATGCTAGTTGGTGCCATTTTCTTTAGATCATATAATATTGCAATTGGTCGTCAATAAATATTTATGTATTTTCCAGTGGCGTAACAATAGGGTGGCAAGGGTGGCAAAATGCCACGGGCCCCCGACCCAAGAGGGCCCCCAAAGCTCAAAAAATTTTTATGATGCCAATCAAAAGAATAGACCAAAAGTAATAATTCTTCTTAAGTAACATATACTCAGGGGCACATTTAACCGTCCACTCATCTTAAATGCCCTATCGTTTGTTTCTGTTAACTTGAGTTTTGACTTCTAGGTGTTACTTGATAGGTTGGTATATCTTAAACATGAAGGAATGAACCACTGGGCACATGCGGGGCTAATTTTATTTGCATTAATATAGAATTGCTACTGGCAAAAATGACATATTACGGAATATCTCATGCAGCCTGTCAGTGGTTCCAGTCGTTTCTATCAAACAGAGAACAATTTGTTGAAACTGAAGGTAGCCATGGTAATCATAAACTGTCTCAAATAAAAATGCTCCCACGAGGCTGCCCACAGGGGTCTATTCTATCACCTATTCTCTTTATTTTGTACACAGCTGACATAACAAGATGCATCAACCATTGTAAAGTTCACCTTTACGCAGATGACACCCAGCTATATTTCTCCTTTAAAAGTAACACAACAAAACAAGCAGTGTCGCAAATAAATAGTGACTTAGATGGTATATCTGGATGGGCAAGAAGTAATGTATTGCCGATGAATCCAGCTAAGTCAAAGTGTATGGTTTTGGGTACCAGGGACCAATGTAAGCGGATAGTTGAGGAAATCCCAGAAATAAAAATAAATGGTGAAACGGTAGAAAGAGTGACTTCCGCCAGAAACCTTGGTCTACTCATGGACAGTGAACTTAGGTTTGAAGACCACGTTAATTTAAACATCAGAATTGCTTTCTTTCGTCTAAAGGTTTTATATGAAATAAGGGAATACTTGAAGGAAGAAGTAAGAATTGTTCTCACCGAGGCACTAGTTTTGTCCGTCATGAATTACTGCGATACTGTATATGGTCCAAGACTCTATGCAAAAACCAGCCGTGCCATACAACGCGTTCAAAATGCATGTTCTCGGTTTTGTTTAACGATTCCAAAACGCTCACATATAACACCATACCTCAATGAGAAACGAATTTTGAAAATGGATGGAAGGCGCGAACTGCATTTGGGGGGCCTAATTTATAGAATAATACATACAATGAGGCCACAATACCTGTATGATAAGATCAAATGGCTAGGAACGTCTCATGACAAAAACACTCGAAGTAAATCCCATCACACGGTATCCATTTCGAAACACAAATCGGCAAACTACAGGAGTAGTTTCAAGTTTGCAGCAACGAAAATTTGGAACGATCTTCCCCCTCCACTAAAGCAGCACATGCCATTTGCATCCTTTAAAAGACGTTTTAAGACAAGCCTTCTTAACAAGCAAATAGCTGCTGCAAGTTTTGTATACGTCTGAAGGTGTACACGAAAATGAATAAACGTTTCAATTTTTTTACGGTTGTTATGTTTTCAATCCGATGCTCTTATTTTGGTTTGAGTATTAATATATTTTATTTATTATTTGTTCATTTGCATTTACTTTATATATCGAGGGCGTTGAAGCAAAAATAGGTTAACTAGGGTTTTTGCCGAAATTGAGTTATTGATATTTCCTGAATGCCCAAAGTATTACGCATCTTTTGGTATATAACGGGTTTCGATATTTGACAAATTGATGAAATTATCATTATTTTTGTGAAAAAAAATGAAATTAAATATCTTGCATGCGATGCAAAAAAGGTTCAGGAAGAAATAAATAACTTGCTGAATTGTAAATAAAATAAAATGAAATTTGTTTCTAGTTGTGGATAAAGTGAATAAGTGCAGTTATCATTTTCTACAACAGAAATATTCTGCACAATGCCCTGACCACGTCACGGAAAAAGTGCATAAGTATTGTTATTTAATTTTACTCTAAGAAATATTTCCGATATGAACGTTTTCTTTTAAAAATGTGCAGTTATAATTTTTTGACATCAGTGAATTTAAAAAAAAAAACACTGTTAGTTTATATAAAAATATGTAATTTCCTACTTGCCGTACAGGAACATAGATCTAAGATTTTACATAAGGTATAAAAAGTTTTTTCGCCGAAATTTCTAACTGCGGTGTTAGGACATCTTACCTAACAGAAAAGGATTTAGCATCAATATTTACAATACTGCTGAAAACTGTTATGACGTACGCATTGGAAACATGGCCACTCACTAAGAAGCTAATTAGTAAACTGAAGGTAGCACAAAGAGCCATAGAAAGGAGCATGTTTGGGATATAGGTAACTAAGAGACAAGGTGCGCAACACTGACATCAGAAGACGCACCAAGTTAACAGATGAAGGATACCGCATTGCGAAATTGAAATGGACATGGGCTGGACAACTGTGCCGAAGAGGGGATGATCGTTGGAGCATATCCGTACTAGAATGGACACCGAGAAACGCGGAGAACTAGTAGTAGTAGGAGAAGTAGAAACGCAGGAAGACTACCAGTCAGATGGTCCTATGATATCAGATTTCACGCCGGGACAGCGTGGACAAGAAAAGCCGATGATAGGACCGAGTGGAGAACTATTGGAGCGGCATGTGCCCTGCAGCGGGCTAAGACATGGCTGTTTAAGACGAAGAAGAAGATATACAATACCAATATATTTCAGTGACAAAGCCTTAGTTTTATATGTTACAAAAGCATCTTGATCAAGTTATCATGCATAACTTTAAAATTATAGCTTGTGCTCGTGTTGAAATGGGATATGTACCTACTCCTCAAAATAGTTTGCTTATAAGACTCCATATCCACGGGGTGTCTTTTCCTCGAATTTTCTTCAGTGTTCAAAGGTGAAAGTTTACCTTATCGAAATGTTAATCATATTGTAATACTTGTAAGCGTTAATTTTGCCGTCTGGATTTTTACGATAACTAAGAGGGCGTGATATTGTTAGAAATTAGCAAAATTAATCTAAGCAAACTATTAGTTTGAAGAAAGAAAATAAAATGAAAGTTAAGGATTGTCAAACGGAGCGTAACAATGCCTTACCTAAAATATGCCTCATTAGCCTCCCAACAAGCAGTTTAGTACGCAGTGCAGTGCAGTTGTCAATTTTTTTTCACAAAGAATCACTTCATTATATAGAAAAAATGCTACTCTTCAATGGCAAATAAAGAAATCTTTCGATTTTAACAACGAGTAATTATTTTAAATCCAGTAGTAACCAATTTCAGGCGATGACAATGATCTAGTTTGCTACCTTGTTTTTATTCTACATGGTGTCGAAAAATGTAATGTTATATTAAAAGTTCAATCACCGTTGTTCAAGAACTTCCACATATTTAATTGGGCTACCGCTTGTTCTTCTAGAACAAGAAATTCGAAGTTCTTTTTGTTAAATTATACTATAAGTCCCTGCTAGCTACGAGTATGTCGCCCACCGTAACGTTATAATCCAGGCAGCTCTTCATCCATTCCCTTCTAGCCGCCTTCCGCAAGTCGTCCTTCCATTGAATTAGGGGGCACCCTGCTTTTCGAGACGTTTATTCCATTGCAAAACCTTTCGACCCCAGCGGTTGTCAGTTCTTCGACTTATGTGGCCAGCCCACTAAATCTTCAGCTTGCTAATCCGATGGGCTATGTCGATAACTTTTGTTCTCTCCCGTATCTAACATGGCCCTTTATTTTTTTTTTCCATAGCACGCTGTGTGTCAGGACTAGCTCTTTTGTTAGGGACTACATCTCAGCCCCAGTCTAAAAAATTGATCTACAGACATTGCGGGATTATTTTCATGAGTTTTAGTGAGATTAGTCTTTTCATCTTCCAGAATAAACTGTTTCATTTTAATAATGACACAATTCGTTTTAACATAACAATATGGACCAAGTGATAGCTACGACTTCTTTTTGTTTTACTGCTACTTCTATAGGAGCTACCACTAATACAAAGTGATAGAAATGTTTTTTTTTATTTTTTTTTTTTTTATTTTTTTTTTTTTTACAGTTAGGTACAATAACAGATAACAGGATTAGAACTTAATACTAACTTAACAGTCATAGAAAAAAACATTTTGTTACCCTGAAATCCAATTAAAATTGTACACATCATTTTCCAAACTAATAATTAATTAATATAAAAATAGACACTTATGAGCTACTTACATAAACATATTATATGAAACCGTATGTACTTAATTAAACATCGTCATACTAGATTTTATAAACCTGGTTCTTAAATAATTTTATGTTACGGTTAAATAGGTCGATAACATCGCACACTTCATTAAATTCCCTACAGATTCTTAAGATCGGATTGTTGTGAGATATGTTATTATTTGAGGGGCTTATAGAAAAGAGTTTTAGAATGCGTACAGATCTTGTAGGCACTTTAAGGTTAATTTTATTAATTAGATCACAGTCCATATCACCGTTTATGACTTTATGCAAAATACACATATCTGAAACCCACCTTCGCTTTTCGAGAGTGTGTAAACCAAATTTACTAAGACGATCGTTGTATTCGGGTATTTTTCTCCGAACTCCTAACCTGCTGCAAAGGACTCTAACAAACCGACGTTGGATAGACTCTATTCTGTCACAATGGACGTGATAGATTGGTGACCATATCACTGAACAATATTCCAAGATACTTCTTACCAGGCCATTGTAGAGCAATATCCATGTTTCTTTATGCTTGAAAGGTTTAGCAGTTCTGAGTACAAAGTTTAGCATCCTATTTGCCTTAGAGCATATATAATCATAATGATCTCTGAACGATAATGCAGAGTCAAACATTACCCCTAAATCCCTTATCACACTCACACGATTTAGAACAATGCCGTTTATGTCATAATTGTGTATCAACGGGTTTTTCATTCTGGTAAATGTGATAACTTGACATTTTGCGGTGTTTAACATCATTTTGTTCCTGTCACACCACTCGCAAATAGTGATGATATCTCTTTGGAGCAATATGCAGTCTTCTAGTGATTTTATTCTTCTAAATATTTTTATGTCATCTGCATACGCCAAGCACTCACAGCGAAGTCTAAGGATCAGGTCATTAATAAAAGCCAAAAACAGCAAAGGACCGAGATTTGAGCCCTGAGGGACACCTGAGCTGGCAAGGAATGGTACAGACTCAAAGCCACTCAAAGCGACAAGCTGTGTACGATAAGCTAAGTAGGATGTGAACCATCTGTGAAGATTGCCATGAATTCCGAGGTGATTTAACTTGTCCAGAAGCACCGAATGATGGACGTAATCAAAGGCCTTCGAAAAGTCTGTGTATATAGAGTCCACTTGACTTTTGTTGTTGAATGAGTCACACAGATATGTACTATACACAAGAAGGTTGGAAACCGTTGAACGACCAGGAGCAAATCCATGTTGATGGGGGCTTAAAATTGGCTTTAGATGGCTAAATATATGTACGTACACAAGACTTTCGAATATTTTAGCAAACCAACTAAGTATCGTTATCGGACGGTAATTAGTCACATCTGTTTTGTCGCCACTTTTGTATATAGGCGTCACTTTAGCAATCTTCCACAACGCAGGAAAGTTTCCGCTAGTAAGTGACTTGTTAAAAATAAGGACTAGCGGTGTAGCAAGACTCATAGCACACATACGAATAAATAATGGTGGTATACCATCAGGCCCAGCACTTTTAGATAAGTCGACTTTTTTAAGATGCTGCAATACATTTTCGCGTGCCACAGTAATCTGATTAATACAAAATGTAGATGCAGGGAAGTCAGGGTTATAGTTGACGTTACTATTAGCATTCATGCTGTAAACGGAAGAAAAATGATCAGCAAATAAATTTACGATGTCGGGACCATGGTTAACGTATCGTTGATCGTAATGCATTTGTCGAGGGTAAGTATTAGTAACCCTTTTGTTCTTAGTGTAACGCCAAAATGATTTTAAATTCAGTGTTAGATCAGACTCTATGCGACTAATATAAGTACGAAAACATTGATCAAAGAGTTCCTTAGCTCTACATCGTAAAGTTGCAAAAGTATCATAGTCACGAGGATTACCGTAAGTTTTGAACCTATTATGAAATTTAAACTTAGATTTGAGCAGTTTTATTAGACTGGCTGAAAACCATACCGGATAAGAATTTTGGCGCACTTTAGTTTTGGGTGTATATTTCTCTATTATCGCATACACATTGTTATAAAAAAAGTGAACGAAATCATCGCAATCTAAATTTTCGGCCGATTGCTCCCAATTAATTTCCTGGATTGCTTTATTACAGCTTTCGTAGTCTGTCTTATGAAAGCAGAGTTTCTCCGTTATAGAGTTGTTGAGTTCTAACAACGGAGCCTGACCTTTTAATAAGGAAAGCTCGAAGGGGGGGTGATGTGAGTCAAGACGACTTACTGCTATGGCTGGATTGAGAGAAATGGAATCAGAAGAATCAGTAATCGCCAAGTCCAGGATTCTTTTTAAGTGATTTTGGTTAAAGTTAAGTTGTTTGCTCGATGTGAGCTGAAATAACTCAAACAAAGCTCTAGACTTATCACAAAAATGGTTAAGTGGAACACCAGTTTCCTGTGACCACAACATATCACCCATGTTGAAGTCTCCAACGATACAATATTTATGATTCACATTGTTGTTAATTATGTTTTGACATTTAGTTATGAATTCTACATACAAGTTTGTGGGCAAGTAATCTGGTAAATATACAGTACAAATATTTAAAACAGTGTTACGATCAACTTTTACCTGAATCCACAAGTCTTCAACAATATTTGATTGCCAATCTCGCCTTAACACATATTCCATTTTTTTAGCTATGGCAATGAGAACACCACCACCATGACTCTTTTTGAATTGTTTACGAAATTGTTCACTTCGATCGTTGCGCACTACGAAATAACGATCGTCGAACAATTCAGAAGAGTTAATATTGTCGTCTAACCACGTTTCACATAAACATACAATATCAAAATTATTACACAAAAAAGCGTTAAATAATTCAGTAGTTTTAGATTTTATACCTCTAACGTTCTGATAGTACAGAGATATTGCCATTTTTAAAACTAAACTTATATTAATACCACTTTCGAAAAAATAACAGTAATTTTAAGAAAGTCCACACATTAACTTATAAGTTCTAGACTTTTTTCGTTTTTAATCATAATGTACTTCGAGTCAGCAGATTTGCGAGCATAGATCTTTCCGTTCCGAACCCAAACAAACGAGTATTTGAATTCCTTAGCTCTTCTACGTGCTGCAGCGTGAAGAAATTTGTTTTGAGGAGACAGATGTTCCGAAACATATATTGGTTTTTTTTCTCCGCCAATACCGAGTAACGCTGTATTAGGTTTATTATTGAGGTTGAGTTTATTAAACCTATATACAGCAGAGTAAAATTCATCTCTAGATATTGCACTTTTGAATTTAACCACAATTGCACGAGGCATCTTGCTCTCTTTATCTTTTTTAGCGACTCTCGTGCAGTGTACAATATCGCCATCATTGAGTTTATGTCCTATAACATTTGCACATTGTTGCATTAGATTTGACAGGATTTCTGAACGATTTTTAGGTACACCATTCAATTCCAAGTTATTCTCTCTCAGATTTTGTTCGAGGTTGTTCATTCTTTCGGATAGATTTAATACAGTAGAGTTCAATGACGCGTTTTCCTTTTTAAGCTGAGTATTTTCTGAGCTAAGACGCTCCACAGCCTTTATCAAGTCGTCGTGAGAGTTGCTTAAAAAATCAATTGACTTACGGTATTCCAGTAATTCGTGTTTGATTTCTGAAAGTTCACAATTCAGCACGTTGGTAAGCATTCGTGGCAACTCAGACCGAATCGCAGTAAGAACTCGATCACTTATCGCAGATATTAGTTTTTCACTATCTTCGTCAGATTCCAGCGATGGTAGAGTCCGTTTACGTAAAGTCACGTTGGTATCTCTATCAACACTATCCTTCGCTGCGCCTGGTTCGGGTTCATTTCCGTGGCTGCGCACTGGTGTATTCAGGTTACCACTTTTAGGACGAGTGCTGATACATTGAGGGCACCTCCACTGTTTCTTATTTTCTTCGGTCATAATAGAACTAAAACGCTTTTCGCTGACATTTGCGCATAATGTGTCATATAATTGCTTGCAACTACAACACATAAGATATTTTCGATCCTTTATTCCCTGCTTGCTGCGTGCGGTAACCGATGAGCGGCAGGTCTAGGATCGAGACTGCGGTGGAACTTAAAATTATTTTTGAAAATAATATTTGAATATTCCGAACCATCTGACTTTAGAGACTTAGTAATGACCACACCCATCAATATGGACGAATTAACACATGTACTGAAAGCAATACAAGATGAAATGAAGAACTTAAGACAAGAAACAAACAGTATGAAGGAGACAATAATACAAGATATTAACAAAAATATCAACTTGAAGTTCGAAAATATTGAATCTAAATTTGAATTACTAGAGAATATAATAGGAGAACAGCAAAGTACTATAGACAGAATGGAACAATACTTAAAAAAGAGAAACTTGTTGTTTTTTGGCATAGAAGAAAGAGAAAAATCCTACCATAGTCTTGAAGAAATAATAATTAAGACAATAACAGATAAAATAAAAGTTCCATGCGACAGACGAGACATAGAATCAGTTAGAAGAATAGGAAAAAAGAATGATAAAACTAGACCCATAGCAGTAACATTTTGTACAATGGGCCAAAAAATACTCATTTTGAAAAACAAAAAACACTTGTTAGACTCTACAATTTACATAAAAGAAGACTTCACGAAAAAAATACTTGAAAAAAGGAAAGAATTACAAGGTGAACTACAAGCCCGGAAAGAACAAGGAGAACATGTGATCTTAAAATTTGATAAGATAATTAAAATAAAGGAACAGCCAACAACATCAGACTCCGCAAGGACACAAACAAGAAACTTAAAGAGAAAGACTGCCTCGCCCCCGGAGTCTGTGCCAAAAGTAATAAAATCAAAAATAGACTACAATAACCGCAAAAGTAAAACCCTAGACTCCTATATGAGAACTAGGACATCACTTTCAGAAGTAAATATTGCTAAAAATGACAAACCATAGCAACAAACAACGGCCTCTCTCCGACATTCCAAACCATGCACACCTATTTACAGAAACCTTAACTCTCCCAGCAGGGGTGGTCTCCCAGGGAGCAGTAGACTATCACCCTCCATCACACTAGAAAATCAATCTACATCAATAAAACGACTCTACATAAATACACTAAATGTAAGATCACTCGTGGGATCTGGACGACAAGAACAACTAGAGCTATCTCTTCAAAATATTAAGTGGGACATACTGGGCCTTTCAGAAATCAAAAAAGAAGGTACCCACATTACTGAATATGAAGATTATATATTTCTTTATACAGGCAAGAAAAGTGGAAGAAACGGCGTCGGTTTTATGGTGAAAAAAGAATACAAAAACGATATAATTGACTTTCAACCTATATCAGACAGAGTAGCTAAGATTGTTCTTACTATTGGAAATCACAACATTTATGTAATCCAAGTATATGCCCCTACTGAAAACTCTACCATGGAAGAAATATACATTTTCTATGAACAAATCCGAAAAGCTCTCGAAAATACACAATCATCAACATTTATTATAGGAGATTTCAATGCAAAACTTGGAAAATGTACCTCAGACGATAGAGCAGCAGTTGGACCATTCGGATACGGAACGAGGAACGACAGAGGAAGAATCATGTTAGAGTTCTGTCTAGAAAACCAACTTTACATAATGAATACACATTTTAAGAAAAAAGCAAAGAGAAGATGGACTTGGCTGCACCCGGATGGTCTAACAAAAAACGAAATCGACTACATAATTACCTACAAAACCAATAAAAGTATAGTGTTTAATAATGAAATAATAAAGACATCCCATCCCACCGACCACAGAATGGTTCGAGCAACTCTGAAGTTTAACATCAAACAAAATAATAGAAAGTCATTCCGTAAAAGAAAATCGCACCTAACACTATTACAAAAACAGGCATTACCTGACTTTTTTACCCCACCCAGAATAGAACCTGAAAACCAGAAAGATGTTCAACACACATATGAAAAACTCATAAACTCCATCAACAACAGCGTCAACCAGCTCCCTGTAATAAAAGAACAAAAAAGAATAGACTCAATTATGACTGACAAAATAAAAGGACTGATTGAAGAGAGAACTAAACTAAAAGAAAAACTAACCAAGACACGAGAGGAAAGAAAGAAGTTAAAGCATCTTTACAACAAAATAAGGAAAAACATAAATAACAATATTGACAAATACAAACAAAATATAATGGAAGAAGAACTTGAGAAAAGAAGATCTGCGAAGAGAGGAAATAAGCGAATAAATACTGCAAAACAATGGATAGACAAATTAAACAGCAAAACAGGTCATAAAACAACAAATAGAAATGAAATCTTAAGAATCGCAACAGAATTTTATAAAGATCTTTACAGTGCCATAAATCATGAAGTTCAAGATTACTACACTCTACCAGATGTACACTTACATGCAAACCAAGCGGTTCCTCCGCTACTAGATACAGAAACAAGGTATGCAATCTTGAAACTTAAAACAATGAAAAGCCCAGGTGAAGACAACATTACCAACGACGTCATCAAAGCTCTAATGGAACCATTAACACCCCATTTGACTAGCTTATATAATGAAATTATCTCCAAAGAGAAAATACCAGAACAATGGGAGACTTCATTAATCACTCTACTCTACAAGAAAGGAGATCCGCTCAAAATCAGCAACTACAGACCTATTAGTCTATTACAATCTACATATAAACTATTTACTAACATCATCTTAAACAGAATAAAGAATGAACTTGAGTTTCAACAACCTAGGGAGCAAGCAGGCTTCAGAAGTAAATATTCAACTCTAGATCATATATTTACACTAAGACAAGTAATAGAAAAACTAACAGAGTATAAGAAAACCTTCTATGTTGCCTTCATAGACTATTCTAAAGCTTTTGACACAATTCTACATAACGAACTTTGGAAGGCCTTAATAGACCAAGGAATACCACTGAAATACATAAATATTATAATAGAGATCTATAGAAAAAGTAAAGCAAATGTAAGGCTGGAGAAGAAAGGTGAAGATTTCCGAATAAAGAGAGGAGTAAGACAGGGAGATCCGATATCGCCAAACCTCTTCAACTGTCTCCTAGAACATATCTTTAGAAAACTAGAATGGACAAACCTTGGTATCAATGTCGACGGCGAACGTTTGAACCATCTACGTTTTGCCGATGATATCGTAATCATTGCGGGAAACCCTGCCGACCTCCAATTCATGATAGAGTCACTGGCCAACCAGAGCCTGAAATGTGGACTAGAGATGAATCCTGAGAAGACTTGTGTTATGACAAATGATACCAAAGTAGACATATGTATAAACAATCAAATCGTAGAATACACAGAACAGTACATATATCTGGGACAGGTTATGTCGTTTCAAACTGACTATAAAGAAGAATTAGAGAGAAGAATTAAAAAAGCCTGGAATGCTTACTGGTCGCTGAAACACATCTTTAAATCCAAAATGAAAATACTCCTTAAGAAACAGGCCATGGATTCAATTGTCACTCCCACACTACTATACGGATGTCAAACATGGCCAATTACAAAATATGTAACCAAGAAAATACGAACCTTCCAAAGATCCGCTGAAAGAAGTATGCTTGGATTAAGATTAAAAGACAAAGTCAAGTGTAGCGATATAAGAAAAGAAACAAAAATAATAGACGCAGCGAAGATGGCATGTAGACTGAAATGGCGCTGGGCTGGACACACGGCGAGACTGAAAGACAATCGATGGACCGAGAGGATGCTGCATTGGTACCCGCGTGACGAGCGCCGCCCACCAGGGCGCCCACGCCGCCGCTGGGCGGACGACATCGTGGCAGTTGCCGGGGCCACGTGGACCAGAACTGCGCAGGATAGGACAAAATGGAATGTGATGGAGGAGGCCTATGTCCAAAAATGGACAGCCCACAATGACTAACGAAAATAAATTACTTACTTGACTAATTAAAAAATAACATAAAACTAGAAGAAAATTGTTATGTAAATTCATTTAGATAATAAATTATTGACATAGATAATATACTATCAAACAAAACAAATATGTAATGCATGCTAAACAATTTGTGGAAATAAAGGCTATTTTATTTTATTTATTTATTTATTCCCTGCTTGCAACCAGCACAAATTTCTTTAGGTGGCGCCATCTAGTTGTATTATTGATTTGGTAGATGCAGTTTCTGATCGGCAGGATAGGTGTCGCTGGTTGCCTAATTAATATCACTTGCTATTTCACTTCAGTGCGTCCACTAACTTTGGCTCAGTTGGAACAGTGTCGGACTTCCAAACAGTGAGCGTGGGTTCGAATCCCAGCTCGGCACTAAAAGTCTAAGTTAGTTTTCTCACCACAATGGGATGTCCGTGATGACAAGTACCAATCCCGCGTTGATGATATTGTCTATCTTGCCTCCACCGCCCACTGGGAGGAGTTCTTCATAAAAATTGTTAAAGAAGAAACGAGAGGCGCCGATATTCACACACTGACCAATAACAAATTTAGTTTAAGAATTAATGAAATGTTTAGAAAAATTCAGTAACACACGTCCGCTCACAGTCGTGTCTGAGAGGTGCATGATCAAAAGTACCATTCTATAAATACGAATGATTGGTATGATAGTGGAAGCAAATAAATATATTAAAGGCAAAGGGTTGTTTACGAGAATATTGTTGACGTAGTTTTGTGGACGAGGAGTCTGACACATTTTTATTTGAGCGTATTTGCCTTAGGACTTTGGACAATATCATAACATTGAAGAGACAATAAATGCATCATCACAAAGACGAGTATAATAATATAATTCAGCTCAAGCCTTCGTAAAGAGTGATAGACAGTAATAGGTTGTTACTCTGTCCATTTCCAATAATGAAATGCCTAATATATTTTGATTATCAACTAAAAAATCATCAATTTAAAACAATTTTTGTCCTGCAAATCCTAATAAAACTTTGTTTCTTCCATATTAAGTTGAAGGAAAGTTAAATAACTGCTATTATGTTTGAAATAATTGGTCTCTACCACCAAGTTGAGTTGTGGATAAAATCAATAACTAGTCAAAAAGCGTACATAACTCAGATGACAGTATGAAAATGAGTTGTGGCAAAACTAAATAGTTGCTTTTTAACAATTTATTTTATTTATACAAATATAATCATTTCAAAAGTTAAGCTACCGTAAAGATAATAAAATTTTAGATAACATATATGATTTCCGACGTAAATTAATTTACCCAAAAAAAGATATTTGAAAATCAACTGAAAAAAAACACTAAATCGCGATTATCTCGGAAGTATGAAAACACTAGTTAATTACTTTTGCTTCAACGCCCTCGATATGTGTGTGTATGTATATATGTATATGTGTATATTTATATATTTTCTTGTATCATTACTAAACATGTTTCTGGTTTTATATCTACAATTAGTAACACATCATGCCAACAAGACTGCAACCAATATACCAAGATCAAGTGACTCTCTGCTACCTATGTCGTATACAACATCTTTTATGTAATGGTACATGCTGAAAATCAGCGTTACTCAGGCGGTGTGACGGCTTGTTTCACTTCCTTTATAACACATGCTGAGCATGGACCCAATTACTGAAATATTATGTATTTTTAATTTTTATCATCTTTTTTTACATATTTTTTATTTTTATTTCCTTGTTAATTATTATTTTAGTACCTAAGTGCTTGTAACTTCAATAACTGTATTTTTTTGTAACTATTTTTTCGGTAATAAATTTGTTTTCTTTCTTTCTTCTTTCTTCTTTCTAATTGTCGGGAACTAAAAACGAGAACCAGGGCGAGATCGAAAAATTCTTGACAAAATGTAGGTGGCCGGTTAAAAGTGCCTCTGAGTGTAGTATCTTAAAAGAAAGGAACAACGTGAAATCAATCATTTTGAACAAATTAAAAACATACCTGAAACTGCCGAAGTAAATTAAGTATTTTTCGTTAATTATTTTGATTTTTTTTAAATGCAGAATTACTTAGATACTAAATTAAAAAAAAAAGTCTTCTTTCAGTAAAATTTCCTATCTTCGATATTTAAGGTACTTTCCCTTCTGTATAGTCTTGGGACGCCCTGTATGTTGAAATAGGCTGTATGGCGGCCGGTAGGCGCGTGCAAAAAAAGTTGAGCGTCAATTCCGAATACTTTATATTTAGTTTACATTGCGTTTGTTGCTGAGTAGGAAACTTTTTATGCAAAATATATTTGTATTTCCTCGCAAGTGTGTTGAAAAAATGCGTATGGTTCTCGTGAGCGACCCTCAGCCTCATGTTATATGAACAACTTTACACAGCTGTATCGTAATATACCTACTAAATATTACATTTTTGGAAGAAATAAATGTATCCAAACTAAAATTGACAAAAACATATTTAAGTAACTCTATGAGACAAGACAGGTTATGTAACTTGGCCATCCTGCCTATTGAAAATTATATGGCGCGATCTTTAAATTTTGATGATGTTATTAACACTCTTGCTAGAAAAAAAGATTTTTCAAAATAAATACCTATCGTATAGAAATTGTATTGTATTTTTTATTTAATTGTAAATGTATGCAGATTTCCTCACGATGTTCCTTAACCGAAAAGCTAGCGAATAGATGATGAAAGCATTGAGATATTATATTCTATGGATAAATGTGAAATCTCTAATACGCATTAAGCTAGTGTGGGGGCTACAGACTAGGGATGTTAAGGATATCCATATCCGTAACCGAAACTACCGGATATCCGAAATAAAAAAATATCCGTATCCGTAACCGAATCCGAAATAAATGTTTCGGGTAATTTCAGATATTGGTGGAATCTAAAAATCTAAATGAAACACGTTACGACAAGTTGTTTTTGGCTGCGTTCCGTTAACCGCTTACAGAACTGTGACCAAAGTGTTAGTTCTGTCTCTGAGCTCAATGTAGCGGTGTTTATGACGTCATCGTTCTCACCCATCGTCTTCCTCTATATAAATAAAACCATTTTATTATCTATTTTTTTTGTATTAATTTTGAAATTCCTAGAATCTAATATCCGTAACCGAAACTATCCGAAACTACCGGATAATCCGAAATAATTTCATATCCGTATCCGAAACCGAAACCGATATAAAAAACTTCAATATCCGTATCCGAAACCGGAACCGAAATTCCATAATAATCCGTAACATCCCTACTACAGACCATTCCTCTCGCCTAAGAGAGGAGGCCTATGGCCCTAAGTGGGATATAACGGGTGTACAAAGACTACTTTCGAAGCCTGAAACCATGTATTCTTGAGCCTCAATAGTAACTAAATTCACTAACAGCATACCCAGAAAACTCAATTTAAAAAAGTAATTAAGGATCGAAAAGTCATATTCGCCGCTTGTAATCATCGCTCACTCATCAACTGTCGGTTCAGGTGCGATTATTTACATTGCAATTTAAATAAAAACCCTATTTAATTTGAAATCATCGCAAAATCTAATAATATTAATGCAATTTCGGAAAATTAAGTAATAAATAAATTATTTTCTGAAATCATAAAAAAAAATTGTTTTGCTCAAAACGTAACCCGTACCCCTCCAGCAACACTCAGTTTTTGTTTTCGGAAGCAGTTCTTTTTCACCCAGATTACTTACAACGTGTAATTGAGAACGCTAAAATGCTCGAAGTTTATTAAAATTGAGCTAAGTACCTACAACGTGACGATTCTTTCTGATGATACCATCCGGGCCCCATCATAAGAATTTGCCACGGGCCCCAGATGGTATAGTTACGCCACTGGTATTTTCACTTATAAAGCTTTACGTAAAAAGTATATATATGCTGGTGTGAAAATCTGTGTGAGATTACTATAAAATCAACTTTAGTTGAGCAAAAATTTGCTGTAGTTACAACATATCTATTAGAGTCATATTACCACAAGAAGTATCCAAACACCTACTGATATTTTAACTAGGACGTTATAAAATAAGTCAAAGAAAACACAAAATTCTATTTATATTATTTAATTATCAATAATAATATTAACAACACTATACATACTCGTTCCCATTTACACACTCACTTCTCATGTCGGAAAATTTATTTACAAAACAAGGTAGAAAAAAAGATAGCGTAAGTATTAAGAAAAGTCAAACATTTCATCACCATTGGTTCGTTCTACAGCAAGTTTTTTTGTTACAAGTTATTGATTTGATTGATCTTTGACAAAGGTCAAGGAATAGTCGCATTTTAAGGCTTATGACGTCATCGTTACCACGTCATATATGAATCCAAACATTAATTGGCTGCAACTGTCATGAAGTAAACCATAAGAAGCTTACTCTTGGCGCGAACCCAAATATGTGCTATCCATTGGTTATTGACATTTTACGGCCGAAACCAATATTCTACCAACCTTTGACGCCTTCTTATTTGTGTAACTATGGTAACTATTATCCATGTTTTTGCGTCGAAATAAACTATGATAGATAGCTGTTGATTTGGAAATGACAGAAACACGTCACAAAAAACAAAACTAGCAGTTTCCAATTACTAAGCGTTTAACTATAGTAGAATATTGGTTTCGGCCGTTAGACGCTATCTAGTTATAGTGTTCTACTGTTTTAGTAATAATACCTTTACGTTAAGTATCATAGTTTAGTAAAAGACGAAAATTATGTAAAAACATAAGTGATTCTTTGGGAATTTAGAAAGATACAATAACACATTATGTTCTGTAAGTAATTATGACGGACATTTGTATTGTAAGCTAATTTTTTTACATCAATAATTGAGTAATAGGTTTGAAAATTATCATTTATGCGAGGTGCCCTCACTAAGCGAAAGTAAAGTTAGGTTTAAAATGATTTGTCTCTGTCAACAATAGCTTTAATATCTCATTACATAAACCGAAATTCCCCTTCGTGAAGAATTTTTAAACTCGGAATAAGTTTTTTTTTAGTTACGTTAGCTGTTATCTATGGAATCAATAAATAACCAAGTCCCACTCGACTACTTTACAATAAAAACGATAATTAAGAAAATGAATAAAACCTAGTTTTAATTTTTTTAAAGGATTTATAAATGCCTGAATAAATGACTACATAGTATAAAACAAAGTCGCTTTCCGCCGTCATTGTATGCTTAGATTTTTAAAGACATATTTTGATGGGTTTTTTTAATATCTCGAGTGTTTCAAGAGGAAGGTTCATATGTATAATAACATAGTATAGGGAAAGGGGTTTAATCCGAATGTAACGCGTGCGAAGCCGCGGGCAAAAGCTAGCCTAATGATATTATTGAAATATAGTTTCGTCAAATATAAAGGTTCTGTCCAAAATATTTCGTCATCACATTTTTGGTAAACAAAACGAAATACTCTTTAAAAAAATAATCTTTAAGTACATAGAAATGACATTTTTTTACAGTAATTTTATTAATTCCATGTATCATATGATTGACAAGAGACAAAACATTCAAACGCTGTTTATGAACATCATAAATAACTAAAAATGGACGATTTTTACAACTCAGCGAAATAACAATTTAGTCATATGTATCCTTCACACAAATAATTTATCACAAAAATGTAAAAATCACTAATTCTCGTTATCTACAAACACATAAAAACATACTTTCATTTAATGTCAAAATCTTGACAGTAAACCTGTCATTTGACAGTAACGACCATTGTTGTCATTCTTGTAATGAACATTTACACAATTGTTTACACATTTGACCTAGTTTTAGTTGAATAATGAATACTACGCTGTGCTTGATTTATTACTAACGATTTCTTTCAGGCGTCTCTCAATATATTGCACTCTGGTGATAAGCTTGTCTTTTGGGTTGAATTCTGTGTAAGGTATTTCTAAAACGTTGAAACCCTGGAAATAAAATATGAATTATAGACTTTTGAATGACATACCCAATAAGACATCGCAATTATGGTTACTATTTTGTCTTGTCCAAATTATGTACATGTTTATCACGCACTAACGGTGAGGGAAAACATCATAAGGAAACCCACATAATTGGACGATTCATCATATGCATTCACCAACTCACACCGAGCGTGGTGGATTACGGCTCAAACCCGCACGCTATCCGAGAAGGAGGCCTATATTCAACTAGTGGGACATATACAGAGCTATTTTTAACTAGCGCATCACCTCTTGCAGGCGGCTTCTCTACATCAATCCCAATAACATTTGTTCTACGACTTTTTGCAAAACTTGATAATTAACAAAAAAACGAAAACAAATTTGCGCGCTCTGTTATTTATTACTCTGTACTTTAAACTGACTACACCCCCCCCTGTCGCCCGCGCGCTGCCACACCAGTTGCGTGCGCGTAGTATTTGACCGTTCAGAGGCATCCAAACTTATTTTTTTTTAATATTAATTTTAATTAGTCGTTGGCTAAATGTTGTTAGGATTGATGTAGAAAAGCTGCCTACAAGAGGTGATGCGCTAATTAGAAATAACCCTGTATAGGCTGTTATTATTATTATTATAATGTATTTATCAGTACCTGTAAGCGCAGCAGTCTCATATACAGCTGGCAGACTCCTAGAGGCGCGGCGGCGCGGCGACACACGTCGTGGTAGTCCAGCCCCAGCACCGCTATCCGGAACACGCTGCCGAACAAATTTAATACTTTTTAGGTCAATTCTAGAAATTAGTACCTACAATGTTTAACGCTAGATATATTTTAGTATTGTTTTCGTTTATAAAACTTCTGTGAATAAGTCTTTTTAACACAAAGCGTGTTTTATTAGATCGGATTGTATGTAATAAAATCTTTAAACGTAATTTGAACGTACGTTAGAACTTCAGATTAATTTGAAATTTCGCACATTTATGGTCCGATGACAAATTCATTCGCTATCGAAAATTTCTACTGCCACTTAACTTGGGGGGCTGGTATCCTCAATGGGTCGCCTCCCAGTGTGGGCTAAAGCGTACAGCGCTCCTAAGCCCATGGCTCCACTTTAAGCGTGTTTTTTAGTTTTTTATAACTAATATTTTGTTTAAAAATATGCAAGTATTAAGTAAAACTATTGTTTCTTTAATTACGAACATAATTATGTTACTATTGTTTGCTAGTTTTAAAGAAAAAACTAGTAAATAGTGTCCTAATGCAGTAGTGAATGATGATATCGTACCTTTTATCATTTGCTGCTTTCTCTAATGGTACTGGGTTTCGTTTGGCGTCGATTGCAAATTCCGCATCTACAATCAAAATATTTTTAAACATCTTTAAATTCCCAACTGAAATCGGTAGGTATTGTTGTATACCGGTTAAAACTAGGGAAGAGAGAAGTAAAAAAAACAAACTAAAGAAAAGTACTTCTTGACAGTATTCTACTATGATCTTTTGATGAGTTTATTGGCCAAGAAGCCAAAATAGATTTCATTTGATACATGAGGAAGATGCATAGATTATGCTCCCTAAGTAAGTTATTTATACGTTCCAAACACGTAAAATTAGGAGCTAAAAATCTATCTTTTTTATATCATTGCGTAATGCATAATAGCAGTACATTTAGTTAGTGAATTGTATCCTTTAAGATATTTTATCTAATTAAATTCTCTACCATACTTTATCTACTCATTTTTTCATCACATTAACTCACCATACAAGAACCCCATCCCGGAATTGCAGTCCTTCTTCAGAAACGCGTCAGCTGACACCAAATTCTTGAACGTATCCAATATACTGTTCACGTATAGCGTCTTCTCTTTCGTGTAAACTAGCGGCACGCCGATAGCGATGTCCTTGTCTAATCGCGTTGGAGATAGAGACTTGAGATGGACGTATGCGTCGATCGTCATCAACTTGCGTCGGACTGGGATTGGGATTTCTGGAAAAACGTAAATAAATAATTAGTCATTTGTGTTGAAAAGTCGACAGTGGCTTAGTTTTAAACACTCGTTTAAGAAAACTAAAAATGTTGGGAGTCACTCTCACATACTTAGTATTAGTCAGACAGGTGTACTGGTCCCACTAAAAGTATTTTTAAAATATAAAGAAATGCGCTTGTGTAAATTTGCTTGTGTCGTGATGCACTATTTTTTTTAGTTGGACAGACTTAATTAGTAACTTAGTCTCTGTCTTGAAACTATTGCTGAGTAAATGATTGCAATATTTATTGTTCAGTTAGAGTTTTAACTGGAAATAGGTGCCATCATTATATTGTCATTAATCATTACTACTGAACAGTTTTGGATGAAACTTGGTATGTAGATAGACTTTAACGATTAATAACACATAGGGTACTTTTAACCCTAGGATTAATGTACCTCATTCCCATATGTAAAGCCATTTAACTGCAGGGAAAACAGCAGGGTTGAAAGCTAGTTACTACATAAATCTTGTTATTTCTTAAATAATAATCTCACCTCCCAAAGCCAGCAGTTTGTCTATAAACTCAGGTTTGAGCGTCGACACTAAATGATGTTCCTGCGCGCGGTCCAGTATCATTAACGAGAACACGAGGTCCAGCCAACTCGACGATTTCGACATTTCTTCCTCTTTGAGGGCTGTGGCGAGCTGCAACCAATAAACATAATAAAAACCTACCATACTAATACTAGCAAATTAAAATTAATATTAAAACTTGCCAACATTTCATGTTAAAACTTGCCAACATTTCATGTTAAAAATTGCCAACGATTCATATCAAAACTTAAATCATTACATTTTAAAACTTGACAACTTTAAATATTTGAAACTTGCCAACCATAGATTTATTATCTTCGCTCTCGCTCTTACTAGATGGAGCACTGCCTGTAAACAATAGCTTTGATCTTGCGGCAGTTTTTTATTTTCGTGCCAACTCGTGTGTCAAATCATACATAACTGTTCGAAAAGCTTTCGACCAAACCATGACATGTTTTCTGACTTAGTACTTGACTAGGAACAAACCAAGATGTCACTTAAGTCCAAACCTCTTATTTACTCATCATCCTCGCTGAGCAACAAAATAATTCGTAAAAAAATTCAAGCTCGACAAAACGGAAACTACACATCTGTCTTTTTGTTGTTTTTCAATCATTTTGGCAATAACAAATAAATATTTCAAAAGTTTTGAAACGCCATCTACATATGACCCCTGACATTCCTTGCAAGCTGTTATATTTTAGTAACTACTCTTAAAATTGACTATTTTTTAACCATCAACCACCTACCTACGGTCTCAGAGACCGTAATGTTTTATAAAATTCAAATATAATTTTAATAAAAAAAAATTATGGGAATTTTTTACTACTTTTTATGTTAAAAATTTACAAAAATACGAAACAATTGCTATTTTTTTTCAGTTCTTAAAGACATTTATAATTCAATAGCAAATATTTGGTGCTAAAACGAAGCATTGGCGTATAAAGTTACATGTTTTGTTTCGGAACTTTAATTTGTTAATTGAAATCCTAAAATCAACGCAATTATCTATTAGCGGTCTTTGCGACCGCATGGTGGTGGTAACAGGACAAAAATAGGTGCTAGGTGGTTAAGGGTTATTGTCAAATATTATGTCATATAAAAACAGGGGCGTAGGAGTAACAATATTTTTAAGGGTCCTATAAAAAAATATTAAACATAGATTCACAATTACTCCTCGCCCATAGTACTCGTAAAATGCGGGATAATAAAGAAGGTAAAAGCACCAATTATAGACAATATAAAGAATATTTTTCTTTTTGCTTATTCAGTTATGGGTTTTACTATACACGTTTCTAGGGTTTTGGATGTTATAATAAATAGTGACTTTTAGAACCAGTTTTCGTTTATTAAAGTAGCTTATTACTAGTTTCATCAAAATATACTTATTTATATACGAGTATATCCTCTGTCAGACTATCCTCTTTGATCTTACTATGCATTTTCAAACGAGAAATCCTATATCTAGACAATATCTTGTATAAAATATTTTTTCTTTTTTAACACCGTCACTTTGGAAACGTATGGACTTATGGAGATATTTTTTTTAAAAAAAAGAATCATGTAAGCTATATTCAATGTGTAGGTTTAAAAAAATACATTCATTTTAAGTTTTCACTATTTTATGGCCCCTGTAGCTCGGGGGCCCCAAAATATTGATACGGCGGCTACGCCCCTGCATAAAAGTTGACACAAGCTCGGGTAGGTTCGAGTATGCTGAATTCAGCACACTTATGTTTTGCCACATTTTACGAGTACCAGTGCTCCATCTAGAAAGAGCGAGAGCGAAGATAATAAATCTATGTTGCCAACATAACATATTTAAACTTGCCAACATAACATATTTAAACTTGCCAACATTACATATTTAAACTTGCCAACATTACATATCAAAACTTACCAACGTTTCATATAAAAAATTGCCAACAATTCATATCAAAACTTAAATCATTACATATTAAAACTTGACAACTTCAAATATTTAAAACTTGCCAACATAACATATTTAAACTTGCCAACATAACATATTTAAACTTGCCAACATAACATATTTAAACTTGCCAACATAACATATTTAAACTTGCCAACATTACATATTTAAACTTGCCAACATTACATATCAAAACTTACCAACGTTTCATATAAAAAATTGCCAACAATTCATATCAAAACTTAAATCATTACATATTAAAACTTGACAACTTCAAATATTTAAAACTTGCCAACATAACATATTTAAACTTGCCAACATAACATATTTAAACTTGCCAACATAACATATTTAAACTTGCCAACATTACATATTTAAACTTGCCAACATTACATATCAAAACTTACCAACGTTTCATATAAAAAATTGCCAACAATTCATATTGTTCGCGCCGATACCGGCTCTCAAGTTGGGGGTATAGGTACCCTCTTTATATTTTTATTTGCTTTCGCTGCAATGTCATTGCTGAAAGTAGTCTCGATCGATTCGCCCTTCTGAATGGTCGACGCTCACCGCATATCCTAACCGCTATCTGAGCCCTGTCACGCTGACAGACTCATACCGCACCGCAAAGACAATCTAAGTACTTGATTAAAGTGTATGTGAAGTGCTGGCCAGCAAGTGTACCTACTAAAGACATTTGGATACAGTGAACACCAGGACGATTGCCAGGATCTGACGAGCTTCTCCAGTAAGTCATTGCATGCTTTGGTTGAGTACAAGGATTGTCATATCTGCCACCCACTGGGTAGAAAGGTGGAGTGGTAGAGTACATCACCCGCACCCCCGAATGTAAGAGTGGCCGTGTAAAGCTCCTTGAGCTACTGAGCTATCGAAGACCCTAACATCCAGCGGCCACCTCATTCTTTTTGGCCCTACGAGCCGGATTCCGTAGTTTTATATTTCCCCGCTTTCTGGCTACTACCAGCCGTATTTATGTATTTCTGGTTTATACCAGCCTCTTATTATATTTATCAGGTCCCCCGACCTTCCCCGCATATATATTCAGGCCCTCAGTGCGCCCTCCGCTTATGCTAGGTACCTACTCACTGCAGGTAGTTTGTACTGACCCCGCTTATTTCTTCATATATTCCCGTTTTTTCTTTGATAGGTCATTACCTAATCATAGTTTACCGCATTCCCTGTGCTTCACATTACTTAAAGCATAGTTTTTTATGTGTAATTAGCGATATTTATCGTAATTTCACTTTAATATTTTGTTTCTTTTCATATGAAGGTAGTTCACAAAAACCGCGCTCTGTTACATTTAACGTAAGGAACATTCCATTCGCCCTTGGCAACAACGAGTTCAACTGTTTTGTGTTGTATTCTATGTCGCAGACAGTAACACACGGCATTTCTTAAAGTTACTAGGTATTTTATTCGAATTTAATATATTTTTCCTCTAATTTGAAATGACCTCTAAAGCGCCAAGTGTTTCAAAGGTTGTAGATAAAAATATGTTATCGCTCAAAAAATTTGTTAAAAAACGTGATGAAATATTCTCTCGTTTACAAATTATTTTTAATCATTCAAAAACCGCTTTACAAGATGAAACTTCTTCCGAGTTATTTTTATGTAGCATGATTTCTATCGACGAATTACGCACAGATTTTAAAAATATTATCGAAAATATAACTGATCTGGAACTGGAGTTGGATTCTTCTCATGAACCCAATTTCCAAAGCTGGTCCGCATTCGAGGATTTATACTGTCGATGTAAACATATTTTTAATAAAATAACCGCTAATAATGTACCGCATAATAATTTAGTTTTACCGCAACATCAATCTTGTTCTAAGAAACCCGCGATTAGACTCCCTAAGTTAGACTTAGTTAGTTTTTCAGGTGAGCCGACCAAATGGCCTACGTTTTACGAGTCATTTAAAAACAGCATTCATGATAACCCGGACTTGACTGATAACGAACGTGTGCAGTATTTACTAGGCAAGCTGTCAGGTCGCGCGCTAGCCGCGTGCGCAGGCATCACTCCCAACGCCGACAACTACGAGTTGATCTGGCAGACGCTCGTAGATAAGTACAACGATAAGCGTAGTTTAGCTGCTGCATACCTACAACAGATGTTCGAGTTCAAGTCATTCAGTACCGCTAATTCCAAAAATTTAGATTTATTCTTAGACAAGTTTTGTGCCGCCGTATCGTGTTTACAAACTCTCAAGCTCGATAACTTAGCAGATTTTATGTTACTTCACATCGCATTAGATAAAATAGATTCCGAAACCGCACGCGCATTCGAAATGCAATATAGAAGCTCATCTTTGCCTTCTTATAAGGATTTAATTTGTTTTCTCCGCGAACAAACCAAGATATTGGACCGCACAAATAATTGTAATTACAACTTTATTTCACCCGCTAAACGTAATGTTAATTATACCGCTCCCGCTTCCCGCTCAAATAATATTCGCGCTAAACCTAGTAACTCAAACGCCAGTCATTCTTTTGTTACCGCATCAACTTCGCAAGTTTGCATCTTATGTAAACAACCGCACCATTTAAACTTGTATAAATGTCCTCAGTTTAACAAGTTAACTATTGATAAACGCTTCGATTTAGTCAAGTCGCACAATGCATGCACCAATTGTTTAAGTCTGTCACATTCTCATAATAACTGCAAATCAGTTTATTTATGCCGCCTTTGTAACTGCAAACATCATTCATTGTTGTGCCGCAAACCGGTTTCGATCGCGCAACCCCCGCGTCGGGAGCGAGCCGCGTCCACTGAGCCGCCGGGCGCTGCGCCGGCGACCAGCGAGCGCGCGCACGACGCCTCGATGCAAACAACGGTGACTCATCCGAATGTTGCGCTCTGTAATAATTTGAATGCAGCCGCCGCGCATAGCAACACATGTTTGTTAGGTACTATCGAACTTTCCGCTACGGATTCTAATGGACAACCGCGTCGCGTTCGTGCCTTATTGGATCCTGGGTCTCAAAACAATTTTATTTCTGTGACATCATGCTCGAAACTTAAACTTTCTTTTAATAAAACGCCCCGCGCCGTAGTAAAAGGTATAGGTTCCGCGCCTAGTCCGATTAAAGGTGTAACTTCGCTTATTTTAAATTCCTTGACTAATAAAAATGTTTTAATTTCGTTCGAAGCATTTATTATAGACCGCATTACAGATAATTTGCCGCCAGTTCCGGTAGATTTGACCGCTCTTTCTTACCTAAGAAATATACCGCTCGCCGATAATAATTTCGCTTCACCTGGGGAGATCGACATCCTCATAGGTGCTCCGCTGTTTTCGGAAGTTCTTCTTACAAACCGCGTAACAGGACCGCCGGGAACTCCTACCGCATTCGAAACCATCTTTGGTTACGTAATTATGGGCAATGCACCCACCGCTTTTAATGATAGCAATCGAAATTGTTTATCGACCGCTTCTTTTTCGTTATGTTCATTTAACGCTCCCGCACCGCACGTAGACGACATTCTACACAAGTTCTGGCAACTCGAGGAGGTACCGTGTGAGCCTGCCTTGAGCCCAGCCGCCCGCGAGTGTGAAGCCATCTTCACCGACACCGTGTCGAGGGACTCGGCCGGCCGCTACTGCGTCGCGCTGCCGTTCGCGCGCAGCCCCGAGCTGCTGGGCGACTCGCGACGCACCGCGCTGCGGCGATACATGGCGCTCGAACGCAAGTTCATCACCGCACCTGATTTGCGTTTAGAGTACAACGCAATCATCCAAGAATATTTGGATAAAAATTATATCTCCCCGCTTATCGACGATGACCTGTCAGGTTATTATATTCCTCACCATGCCGTGGTGCGCAACGACAAAGTTTCCACCAAGGTACGGATGGTGATGGACGCAAGTGCCAAATCGGACACGGGTATCGCACTTAACGATATTTTACATACTGGACATAATTTACAAAACGACCTTTTTACAATTTTATTAAACTTCCGCTTATTTAAAATAGCTTTTACCGCTGACGTGAAGCAAATGTATTTGAACATACTAGTTAACGAGAATCACCGCAAGTTTCAAAAATTCTTATTTCGTTTCGATCCGTCGTCTCCGCTCGTGACGTACCAGTTCAACCGCGTGTGCTTCGGCCTCCGCAGCAGCCCGTTCCTGGCGCTGCGCGTGCTGCGCCGGCTGTGCGCGGACGCGGGCGCGGCGCGCGCGCTGGCCGCCGCCGCCGTCGCCGCGCACACATACATGGACGACATATGCTGCTCCGCACACGATCTGCCCATCGCCAATATGCTCAAGGACCAGCTGCTGGACTTGTTCTTGGCCGGGGGCTTCGAACTACTCAAATGGTCGAGTAATTCTACCGAGTTGCTTGACACTTTACCTGAGTCATACCGCTATTCGTCTAACGTAAACTTTGACGAATCTGACTCGCATTATTTAAAGGTACTTGGTTTGCAGTGGTCGCCAGACATCGATTGTTTTCATTTTACAGTTTCAGTAGATAATCGCCCGTGTACTAAACGTAATATTTTGTCAACTATCGCTCGTCAATTTGATGTATTAGGATTAATAGCACCGGTCATATTATATGCCAAAATTTTATTGCAAAAATTATGTATTTTAAAATTGAACTGGGACGAAACACCTCCGCAAGATATTGTTCGTATTTGGAAACAATATTTAATTGAATTACCCGCTATACAAAACTTACGGATTTCACGTCACTTAGAAGTTTATAAAAATTCTAAACTTTCAATCATAGCCTTCGCCGATGCTAGCGAGAAAGCATACGGTTGTGTTGTTTACGCCCGCGTTGTAAACAGCCCTCAGGACCCGCCTGCGATCGCACTCGTGTGCGCAAAGTCCAAGGTCGCTCCGCTCAACACTGTGTCCGTAGCTCGCCTCGAGTTATGCGCTATCTTACTTATGTCTAAGTTAGTCCGCCGCGTCATAGATACGTACGAACCGCGTCATCATATTGACAATATTTATTGTTTTACCGATTCAATGGTCGCCCTACACTGGGTGCACTCATCTCCGCATAAGTTTAAGTGTTTCGTAGCTACCCGTATCACTAAAATAATATCCGCTCTTCCCGCAACTTGCTTTTATCACGTTTCTGGCATCGACAATCCCAGCGATTGTCTGTCACGAGGAGTAACCCCCGCTCAGATCATTGGTCACCCGCTTTGGTTCACTGGCCCTCCTTGGCTTTGTCAAGAGGAGTCCACGTGGCCGGTTGCATCAATTGATTCTGTTGTCGACTCTGACTTACCTGAAAGTAAAGCAGTAGTTTCGCTTACCGCTGTCCAAGGTGACAATTATATTCACCCGCTCGTTTCCTTATCTCGTCGCTTGTCCTCGTGGACTAAGTTACTTCGATCAACCGCATATATTTATAAGTTTTTACGTATTTTACCCCGCTCTAATATTTTAACCGCTTCTGACATTAACTTCGCTGAATTAATGTTAATAAAATGCATTCAATCGCTTTACTTTAGTGACGAGATAGCCCGCTTGAAGTCGAACAAACGTTGTTCGCCCGCGATCAATAAATTGGCTCCGTTCTTAGACCACGACGAAGTGCTACGTGTCGGTGGTCGCCTGCGCAACGCTGACCTGTCGTTCGAGCAGCAGCACCCCGCGCTGCTCCCCCGCAAGGATCGCGTCGTAGAGTTAGTCATCGAGCATTACCACCGCGTCAACTGCCACACAGGCCCCCTCGCGCTGATGTCGATACTTCGCCAGCGGTTCTGGATACTATCGTGTCGCAACATAGTTCGTCGTATTATTCATCAATGTAACTTTTGTTTCAAAACAAAGCCTACTCCAACCTTTCCGTTTATGGGTGACTTACCTGCGTGTAGAGTCAACGAAGCGAAAGCCTTCACCCATACCGCTGTAGACTATGCCGGCCCTATCAATATCATACCGTATAGGAAACGTGGCGTCCGCTCTATAAAGGCATATTTATGTATCTTTGTTTGCTTGGTTACTCGCGCGGTTCACGTTGAGTTAGTGACAGACTTGAGCACTAATTGTTTCCTCTCTGCATTTAAGCGTTTCTTATCTCGTAGAGGAGCTGTAGCTTGCATGTACTCTGACAACGCGACCAATTTTATAGGAGCTAAAAACGCATTATCAGAACTTTATACGTTTCTAAATTCTGATAATTTTAACGAATCTTTCGCTAATGAATTAAGTAGCAACCGCATTTCGTGGAAATTTAATCCACCCCGCAGTCCCCACTTCGGTGGACATTACGAGATTTATGTCAAGTCTTTTAAAACGCATTTATATAGAGTTGTAGGTTCACAGTTACTCACGTATGAGGAACTTCTCACTGTTTTAACGCAAATTGAATGTGTGATCAATTCGCGACCGCTTACGTTACTCGGAGAAGATCCATCTGAACCAAGTGCTTTAACTCCCGCGCATTTTCTTATGGCCACACCTTTGAAGCACTTGCCCGCTTATGATATAACTGTAGAGTCTACAAATTTAAAAACCCGCTTTGCTTTGCTGGATCAAATGGTTCAGTCTTTCGCTAAACGCTGGAAGCAAGATTACTTGCATCTGCTCCAGTCTAGAGGAAAATGGAATGTTTCTTCTAATCCAATTCAGATAGGTACTGTAGTCCTAATCAAAACGGATAATGTTGCGCCACTTCATTGGCCACTTGGCGTAGTAACCGCCACGTATCCCGGTAAGGATGGGATCGCTAGAGTCGCTACAGTTAAAACGAAGTCAGGGGTCTACAAACGTCCTGTAGTTCGTCTGTGCCCTCTACCCTTACAGTAATCGCACTTATTTTAAGTTATACCGCTTAGTTTATATTAGTTTTAGCTTTTAAGCTTTCCCGCTAGTTTTTGTTATTTCACCGCCTATTTAGTTAGTAATAGAGCCGTATCGCTCTCCCGCTAGTTAAGTTCGAGCCGTAGCGCTCTTCCCGCTTTAGTTAAGGCTTCTCTGATTAAAGAGATCCTTTTTATTTATTATATTTTTCTTAAAAACCAGATGGTTTTTAGGCCGGGGGCATGTTCGCGCCGATACCGGCTCTCAAGTTGGGGGTATAGGTACCCTCTTTATATTTTTATTTGCTTTCGCTGCAATGTCATTGCTGAAAGTAGTCTCGATCGATTCGCCCTTCTGAATGGTCGACGCTCACCGCATATCCTAACCGCTATCTGAGCCCTGTCACGCTGACAGACTCATACCGCACCGCAAAGACAATCTAAGTACTTGATTAAAGTGTATGTGAAGTGCTGGCCAGCAAGTGTACCTACTAAAGACATTTGGATACAGTGAACACCAGGACGATTGCCAGGATCTGACGAGCTTCTCCAGTAAGTCATTGCATGCTTTGGTTGAGTACAAGGATTGTCATATCTGCCACCCACTGGGTAGAAAGGTGGAGTGGTAGAGTACATCACCCGCACCCCCGAATGTAAGAGTGGCCGTGTAAAGCTCCTTGAGCTACTGAGCTATCGAAGACCCTAACATCCAGCGGCCACCTCACATATCAAAACTTAAATCATTACATATTAAAACTTGACAACTTCAAATATTTAAAACTTGCCAACATAACATATTTAAACTTGCCAACATAACATATTTAAACTTGCCAACATAACATATTTAAACTTGCCAACATAACATATTTAAACTTGCCAACATTACATATTTAAACTTGCCAACATTACATATCAAAACTTACCAACGTTTCATATAAAAAATTGCCAACAATTCATATCAAAACTTAAATCATTACATATTAAAACTTGACAACTTCAAATATTTAAAACTTGCCAACATAACATATTTAAACTTGCCAACATAACATATTTAAACTTGCCAACATAACATATTTAAACTTGCCAACATTACATATCAAAACTTACCAACGTTTCATATAAAAAATTGCCAACTACCACACTTACCGTCAACAACTCCTCACAATCAGGCGGCATATAGTCCACAGTGGCTAAAGTCACCACCGCATTGGCCACATCTCCCGCCCTACAATTGTTCTTATTTTTCACCACCCATTCACTGAGAGAGTCCAGAACAGGTTCGTGGCGATATTTCAGTAGACCCAGAGACACTAGTATGGAATTGACGACGGCGGCTTTCGAGTTTTGGGGCAGAGTCTGGATTACGTCACTGGAAGAAATAATATAATAATAATCTCCAGACTGACACACCAACTGTGTGGCCCTAAACTAAGCAAACCTTGTACTAAAGGTACCACACTATGGACTAGGGGAAAACCTAGTTACACCCAGACACGAGCCAATATCCAAAAACCATTTAATACGAAATTGGCCCGACCCGGGGATCGAACCCGGAACCATCTGCTTAGCAGTCCGGTATATATACCGCTGCACCACAGAGGTCGTCGAAATAAAAGGTGTTTATGGAAAAATACTCAAAAGAATAAGGAAATACATGGCTTTACTCTTTGTTTAAGTTGAAAATCTTTTGGTCTTACTGTGACCAGTGTTTAAAAATAAAGAATCTTTAGAGAATAAAGTGTAAATTATTGAATGTGAAGTGTAAATCCGTTAAAATAATGAACACCCAGACATAAGTCAATTTATAAATACCAATATACTAAATTGGACTTGTCTGGGACTGACCCAGGAATCGAATTTTCTCTCAACAGTACAGAGAACATATACTGGGCTCTATTTAGCTTGTTAAAATAATATACAATTACTTACTGGCATATTCTATCCAGCAGCACTGGATCAGGGTAATTCAGTGATGCCATACAGAACAGTAAATCAGCTGATTTCTTAATGTCAATCACTTCAGCCTGTTTTGTTATGTTGTGTGATAAAGCCCGGAGCAGTGGAGTGCTGCGCCGACTTTTCTGACTAAGAGCTTTCATCACCTGTAAGCAAGAAAACTCTTTTAAAGATATGATTATATCTGTGTTACAAATTCTAATGGTTGGGTACGAAAAGTACATAGGAGAGGCTTTTAATCACAAACTTATGATAAGAGAAAATAATTATAAGAAACCCATTTTTATTGTGTAGGCTGATTATAATTAAGGAATGAATTTACCCTGGAGTGAACCCTGAATAATCTAGTAAAGTCTTGTTGGAAAGCCAAAAGGTATATTTTTCTTTTAAACTTACATTCAAATTTGTTAATATGTATATTTCAGAGACCACTCTAGTTTAAAATCTGATCAAAATTCAATTTTAGAAACAAGAATTCAGAAAGCATACCTTAATCATCTGTGTAAGTGTGAGATTGGTGATCAACCTTGCAGCTTCATCATCTCCGGTTATCCCCAACACTGTACTCAAATCCTCCGCCATAGCCAGAGAAGACATTGCCTGGGAGGTCGGTGTTCTAGCAAGTATTCTACACAGTTTCAAGAATCGAGGATCACGCTCAAAGTCTGTGAGCTTGACTTTGTTGCTGCTAGACCAGTCCGATAAGATTGATACCATCTAGAAGGATAAGGTGGTAATTTAAAAATGTGAATTAAAGTTTTTTAGGAAAAGGTTTTAAGCGCAGTAATTAAGGACTATCTAAGGCACATATTTTTACTAATTAATTTTCTATAGGAGAAAGTATGTTTTTAATTGTGTATTCTTATAATTATTGCTAGTTTGTTACTCAATATACTTTGTATTGTGATGCTTCATTATGCCAAATTATGTTTTACAAGTTTCAAGTGTTTGGAGCTATTTGAGGTCAAGTATTCATCAATATCAACATTTTGGTCCAATTTCACCATAATTAAAGACCATAGCCCATAAAAATAGAATGATACTGAAATATTTTACCTTCAATGCATGCCTTCTAGACACAACTGGGTTCTCAGCAACAACTAATAAAGAATCCACATCAGAGGCCTTGGTTATTTGATTGTCAAGTTGCTGCATTTTGCCAATTTTAACCGATTTAGGGCTTGGCTTTCTTTTATCATTATATTCAGCATCGGGGGTGTTAAGTGTAGCAAATGCAGCAGCTACAAGACCTGAGAATTTGAATATAACTGCTTAGAGTTGTTTATTTCTATTAGATTTGTTATTATTTAAGATTCATAAAAAAAAATGATTCTTTGAATTAGGATTACTCCTACATTTTAATGGACTTTAATGTTGAACCTGATTTTTTTGCAAAAACAATATTTTGAGACCCAAATAAATAAACTTATGGTATTGTTCAACATATGATTTACTATGCATTTATTTAGTTAAATACGTGAATGTTTTGTGTAAAAAGTTTAATAAGGTCTTAAAAAAAACGCAACAAAACTAATAAAATGGAAGGCAAGAACTTATCCGACCAACCTTTAATGTTACCTTCGTTTTCCTTCTCAGTTGATGTGCTAGGCGGAACAGTTTTGTCTGAAATTGAACTAGTCACTTCCATTTTATCGGTTTTGATCACTGTAGCACCTGGACCCGAATATTTCCTCAGGGTCGATCGAGGACCTAACCTCCAAATTACTGAGCCAGTAAACTTCAACATCTGAAATGAAATTTAGGTTCGTAACTTATCATATTATATAAAGCACTCCGAAGCACCCATAGGAAGACAAATTAAGCATTTTTAAGCAGTAGTTTTGATAAAAACTACAGTGCAATACCGTCTTACATCATAGCTTTTTATCTGTAAAATGAAATGTAAACAATATAATAAAAAAGGTACCGCTGTAGTTTTTTGAATATTTGACTGTTTATCAAAATATTTTTTGTAGAAACCAGTTCAGAAATCTTAATAATTAACCCTGAAAAACTAAAATATTGTTTAACAAACTGTCAGTCAATAGAAGGGCATGACCGTCCTGTCATTTGTCATAGACATGTCAATTGTCAATCGATAAATCTATGACGGCTATAACTGAATAAATTGATAACTCATCAAAACGTATAAATATTTCGCCTTTTGAATAATTTTATCGTTAAAAAGTCAGCCCTACTGGTTTCATCAATTTAAAAAGTTACTTATGCCACAAACTCCTCACTTCGATGCAGCCAGCAACGATCTTAGATAACACTATCGAAGTGTTGAAGCAACTCAGTAGGTATTTAAACAAGTTAAGAAGTTATTTATCTCTTCCACTTGCGGCCGCCACACTCCACCAACCGATGCGGTCTTTTGCGGTTCCAACTCCTCCGCGACCCGCCCCCCTGGACGCATCTGACAGACAAGTTTCGTCAATAGATACGAGCCCAGCTGGATCGCCTTAACCTCGTGTGATTTCGCTATCCCGCAACAAACATTTGGCTGAATTCGGAATACTTTTTTTAGGATGCCCAGGCTGCACCGGACCGAAACCTTTCCCTGCTCTGCGGAACACTATCCTAAAGAACAAAAAAGAGGACGGCTGTTCGAGGAGGTATCCAACGCGCAGCCCTTTGACTTTGGGCCACTCCTCAGTTGTAGTGTAGAATCTACTGTTCACTGTTACTACCTACCTATACGGATTTTATAAACTTACTAGAGGCCGCTCGCGACTCCGTTCGCGTAGTAGAAGTCGGTTTCCCGTGGGAATGAGAAGTTTTCCCGCGGTAAAAAGTTCCCCTAATTCTTTTATATATATTATTTTGGCATCTAGAACCGTTTTCGCAGCGCACGCTACGGAAGCCCTCAAGGATGAATAATTTTCCCCGATTTTTTTCCATTTACCATTATTTCTTCGCTCCTGATAGTTGTAGCGTGATGTTATATAGCCTAAAGCCTGCCTCGATAAATGGTCTATCCAACACAAAAATAATTTTTAAATTCAAACCAGTAGTTCCTGAGATTAGCGCGTTCAAACAAACAAACAAACAAACAAACAAACAAACAAACTCTTCAGCTTTATAATATTAGTATAGATGATACTAGGCCCACGCTTCGCAATTGGCCGACTTGCTACCGTAAAAAACATTTTTTGACTGTTCTTTATTTACAAATTTAAGTGAAAAATAATATTAATAATATAATAAATTAATAACCTAAAGTGGGATTGGGCCGGCCATGTAACTCGCATGCACCCAGACAGATGGGCAGTTGCCGTTACTGACTGGGTGCCGAACGGACAGCGGCGACGTGGCAGACCACGACGGAGACGGAGGGACGACCTGGATTCTTTTGCGAAAGATTGGCCTATTCAGGCAAAAAACCGAAATGAGTGGAAAACGTTGATAGAGGCCTTTGCCCAGCAGTGGGATCGCCATGGATAGCTAAAAAAAAAGTGAAAAAAGACCTAAAAGATAGTAAAAACCGGATACATAGGGAGGGACAGAGAAAGCGACTTTGTTTTGTACTATGTAGTGATGATTATAATTTTAATTATGATAATGTTAATAATTTAAAGCAAAGAGCGCCACCTGTAATATTATGTCCAACTTAATACCATAAATTTATTCTTTCGTTCACTCAACCTCCTAGCTGCATTAAAACTGTCAAATCTTTCTTATAAAAAGTATCACTTCTTAGTCTGTGAATAAATAAATGGTCGGCGCGTAGTGGGAGTTTGTTGTGATTGTGATTTAAAATTGTTAAGAGTGATTTTTTGAGACTAAGTAAACGATAAGAAACACCAATAATGGTAAGCCTAAAGTATAAATTAATTCATAACATTGAAATACGCAGGCTATGTGTTTCTGACACAGTTGATTTACAGTTTTTGTTTTGAACTCCAAAAAACGTTATTCGTAGCTTTTTGTTCTCTAAGGGCTTGTTATCAAGACCGGTCTTTTCTCGTTAGTCACAACGTAATCTTATGATACGTTAATAAGCGGATATATAATAAATATTGGATCAAAATCCATCCGATGTCCATCTACATTTCATTCTACCTTCCTTTAGTTGACTTTGTTGATCTTATTGGTTATTTAACTGTTCTTTTGCTTTATTCTATAGAACATTCTGGGACTTTAATAGATTCCGATATCTTTTCTAACCAATATCTGTGCAGTATCTTGTCCCCTTGATTGAGAACTTAAATATAGTGGAAATATAAAACATTTTGTTGCTGTAGTTTCCACTTTGGAAGTTTCAAATTAACAAGATTACAATTTAACACTTGAATTGTTTTGTAAATACATGCCATTCCACCTAATCTGTAAACAAACATAAATAAAATAAACAGGACAAATTAGGTCACTAGAACTTGATGTCAAATCCAATTACATTGAACTGAACTGCGAACTAGCTCCAACCCTTAGTTGGGTTCTGACTGCATCGCTAGTGCAAGTGTGCAAGATATATTCTATTTAAGTTAAAGCATTGTGCAAGAAGTCATTTTAAGGTAATGTTAGTGATTTTTGAGGTAATGTTATATTATTAAAATATCTATTTGCTCTGTTATTAATCTTATACAATGATTAAAACAACAAAAAAAGTTACAACTGACTTATTATAAACAAGTGAGCCACCCATGCTTCGCAATGGTGTAATTTTGCTGACTTGCTCGCAAACCCTTGCATTTTTGCTAACTTAAAAACCTTTTTTTAACTTTCTTTATTTACAAATTTAAATGAAAAAATTACCCTTAAGATGGTGGAAACCGCACTAAAATCCGTTAAGCGGTTAAGGAGGAGATAGCAGACAAACCTACAAACAGACAGAATAAGCGACTTGGATTTATACTATGTAATGAAAATGATAGTAAAGCTAGATCTTTTTAATAACATGTAATTGAAGAAGAAGTACCTACCTACTTCTTCTTCAATTACATGTTATTAAAAAGATCTATGGTCAGCTGTTCCTTTTTTAAATTTGGATCTTTTCAAATCACTTAACTTACCATTAATACACCTACAATCAAACCTTTCGAACAAAAGCAAGGTTTGGCCTGTGATCATTGTGGATGAGTAACAGTAATACTATCAAGTTTAATTAATAAAAAAAATATATAATTAAAAAGAAAAAAAAGTTGTATTGATAGTTAAAGTTACATAAAGGTGTATGGATGGCACAGGTGTTGCTCTACTCTAGCTCTAAATTTTAGTTAAATTATCTAATTAAGTACTTTCTTCTTTATACTTTTGGGTCGGTGACGATTCGGACACAAAAAACTCGGACCCCGTGTCCGAATTGTCCCTTCTGTTTTTTCTACGACAACTCGGCCGCAATCAAATATATCTGTTATGTACAGCCAAAGAAAAAAGTGTTAACATTAATTTCAAATAAAGTGGTTCTGATACTATTCTAAAAAGGGTATCCGTTTGCCTGTGATTATGGTATGAGGCATATATTGAAGACCATACCTGAAGGTACAAACGTATTAAAAAAACTTTACCGGTTGCGCATCCCATTAAAATGAGCGAGAAAGCTGTATAATGTGTAAAAGAGAGAGAAATGGTGACTCTAATTTACGCATAGAGCCCACTCGCACGGTACCATATTTGTGGAAAATTTCTAAATATTATTATTATTAGTGGTATTTAAGAAAGCGTTTTTAACTTCATATACGTAATAATGTTTGTTTATACAGTAATAGTATCGATAATCATATAGTAAAAAAATCTAATATAGAATTGCTCTTCTATCTGACTGTACGTAATTGCTTGATAAATTATTAATAATTTGATGGTGTCCGAGATGTCGTAAAAAATAATATTAAAGTTTAAAAACGACAACTCGGACAAATTGTCCGACTTATTTTGGTCCGAATCGTCACCGACCCTTACTTTTTGGCCTCTTCAAGAAAATAGATTTATTTCAAAAACAAAAAAGTAGCTTGCACTACCTATTTGGCAAATGTTTTTAAGTACTCTAGTTCCTACTATAGCTGCTTATAATTACTTCACTATACATACCTACTCATGTACTCTTCTATTCTCTACTATCTAATAATACAGTATTGCGAAGCATTGTATTTGGTCATATTTTCTCATGTTGTGATATCCTGTTATTAGCTTTAAGAAATACTCATGTTCTGTTAACTTAATTAAGCAAGTTGTACTGCTGTTGGTTATCCAAATAAATAAAATAAAAATAAATAAAGTGTTTCGTGCAGGCGGGGGCAGATGGCGTCGGTGCGGCTCGCTGAGCGTGCGCCGTTCCGCGCCCCCTCCCACCTCCCCGACAACTTGGGTAAGAACCTAGATGAACACTAACAGCCTTCTTGATAAGGCTTTCTACTCTGTTAGCAAAAGAGAGTGGTAGAGTCTAGCTGTAGGCTCGGTTTGCAGCGATTACTGGCGCACAGAAACCCGACGTGAAGTAGGGACGATGTTCCTGCGTTTCGTTCGGTGAGTGCGGTATCTGGTGCCCAGTTTTGTCAAAGGCTCAGCAACACACCCCCAACACCCACAGTGTTGCGGGGAGTTATGGGCGGCGGTGATCACTTACCATCAGGTGACGTTTGCTACCAATATTATAAAAGAAAAAGAAATCAAGTTGGAATTTGATCTCCTTCTAGACTTGTGAAAAGGATAAAGTCATTTCAACTATGCTGGCTAAATGCAAGTAGATTCATGCGATGGAATAGTCTACAAAGTTTTCTCCACTCCATGAGTTTAAATTATGACTTAGTTAGTGCTGTTCAAATCTAGTAGCTTCTAAATGGTAAACCAACTTTCAGAAGCCATGCCTCTAAATTATAATAAAATCTAAACCATAATATTTAATGGCCATCCGCCAACAGCTAGATACAGAACAATGCGGTATTTAATAAAACCTTCATACAAGTTTGTAGCCACTAGGATTTTGCCAAAAGAAGTTGATAACTGGCTGGATTTATAAAACTGAAACACCACTAGATGAGTGAAACCTGTATAAGTATTGTAACTGCGCTGTGTACTCTAAACATTTCAAAAAAAGCACAACTTGTTTAAGTAAAAATTCAAAATAATAATAATAGGTTGTATTTTCTTGCAGATTATTCCATAACGGAGGTGTCGATTGTGCTGCAAGATTTATCCTGGCTGAGTACTGACGGATGCAACAATGATTGTCACAAGGTAAGTTATAGTACTAGATTTGTATATCCAACTTTTATAAAAGGTCCTATTAGGCACTTTCAGTCTTGCCCCCCAAGTCAACTGGCAGGTGATATTCGCGTTAGCGAGTGAATAGAAAAATTATGTATGGAACTGTAATTTTTTACAAGCTTGCAATTTGACAGTTTCATACATTTTCATTCTATTCACACGCTAACGTAAATTTCTACTGCCACTTGACTTGGGGGGCTAGGCTATCAAATCTCTTCTATCGCTATAACAACCACGACGACTGTTAAATTTTAAGATTTAAAATAATGTTTTTAGATCAAGAAGTAGGGTAAGTAATTGTGTGTCAAAGTGTCTTTTAATTTACTGAGTTTTCGGGTTCATCAATTTATATTCAACTAATTACTGTAACTGTGGCATGGCTCTACTCAATTTCACCTTAAAGCCATAAATAGAGAAGGATTATTCTGGCTAACAGTACATTATCCTGTAAAATACCAAATAGATTCAAAAACAGATGATCCACGACTATTTATCCGTCCCGAAAGTACATAACTGCAAATATCAAGAAACCCTTGAATTTTTAACAGCGTAACGGATCAATATAAACTCAAGTCAAGCTAGTTTAAACCTTTGCTTCAAAGGTTTTAAGTAGAAAATCCCAAATCAACAAGTAATGCAATTCCTGGTTTTAGTCCGATCGATTCACATCACTAAGTTTGGTGGAATAAAGTTGAAAATCGTCTGCAATGTTTATCTGACAAAATAAGGAGCAAAAGTTTTACTTTCGACCCCGACCTAAGATCCAGCCAGGCAAATATTAATGGACAGGTCGTGTTGCAGACATGTGTATTTTGATTGTAGTTGGCGAAATCAAGATCGATCCTTACAAAACGTAAAAATTGACAATTACTTAGAAATTATATTAAAACATTTCCAAAAAAACTTATTTTAGTGTATTTTTTATCCGTTCATACAATTATTAAGTATTGGATTTCAAACTTAGTTTCCGTGTAACATAAAAAAATCGTAATAGACAAAATACTTAATATAATAATCCTTAATAGTTAAAATACAACCATAATTAACTTAACACATTAAATAAAAGCCCTCAACTTTGGCATACTTTGTCAAATCCACATAAATCCGCAATACCTACTTGCTCCTATAAAAGCTTTTGACATAATTTCAAAATTAATAAAGCCATTGAAATCTATTAATAGCAGCAATATCCCAAATATTTACCCTTGCAGAAAGCCAGGTACAAAACTGCCAGCAAGCATTTCATCCCCATTGATCCCCAAACATACACCCCCTTATAAATTAAATGGTGAACACATCAGTGGAACTCGTATCGATATTTCAAAGTTGAGCAAGGGGTGCTAATGATAGTTTGTATCGAAAGAAAATGTATGATAAAGGAAAATAATACCTACAGGCAATTTCAATAATCAGTCCTCCACAACTCTACATCGTCTGTTTTCTTTTTCAAATTACTGAAAGTTTTTTTAAGAAATAAAGAATTATCAAGTAATTTAATAACGAGATTAAAAATCGTTTTTAAACAATTTCATTAATTTATGGAAATGCTACTGATTTAAGCATTTGGTTTTAAAAATCCAATCTATCATCTTATTATTGAAACCTTACTTCAAATCGATTCTATAACCCATGCTTTGGCGTATTAAATACGTATGACTTAATTTAATATGTTAATGAAAAATAATGAGCTTGCTATTATCACCAACACCTTTATAATAATAATATTTCATCTCCATATTTTCCCTCTATCTCAACATTTCGCCATCGTCGACAAAACCCCTATTTTTCATAAGTCAGCAAGAAGGTACCACACCTTCTGGGGTTTCGTGGCTTACAACGATTGGGAGGGATTATCTTTTTTTTTTTTTTTTTGTTTGTCCAGGAAAATGCCTACGCATACCCGTCCCCTCCAGGGAAAGGAGACGGGTTATGTCGGGCTCGCACCGACTAAAAACCTGGAGTTGTCCTACTGGCCGTCGTATAATGGCGGGGACGCGGGAATGTCCTGTAAAGGTCTGCCCGCCGCGAACCCACCGACGGCTGGCCACCGAGGCAGCCCCCTCAAGTTTGGAGGCGCGCTGGAACAACCGCGGCGCGCCTACCCCCTCTTGTTCCCTTGATTGGCTACCGACCTAGCCCTGTGTCGGCAGCTTGGGAACCTCCCCAGGGTCTTCGGCCGTCTGCCGACCTGGGGCCTCACCGGCTGGAGTCGCCGGCGCGCCACTGTCCCCGCAGTGGCGCGCCGCCGAATCCGCCCTGGGCCTAGGAGAGGGGTTTTCCCACCACCCCTTCCTCAGCCCACCACCTCCAATCCGAATCGCGGAGGATCGGATGCCGCGGCCGCCACGCCGCACCACCCGACCCCCCACGATTATCCCCCTGAGCGCTCAACAGAACGAGGGCCAAAGGCCCTGCTGGAGCCTCCCCTCCTAGGGTGCAACTGACCGGGCCGAGCCCGGCCAGAGCCTCCCCTCCGGGCGCATCAGCACGCTGGGCTCCCGCCCAGCTGGAGCAGCCCCCCTCTCGTGGGCCGGTCTACCTCACGACCGGCCCCATGTGGGACCGCTTAGCTTCCCCCAGTAGCTGGCTTGCTACGGGGTACTAAGCCCCCCCGCCGCGGCAAGGCGCGATCCCTTGGGGGGTGGGAGGGATTATCTGCCCTTCGGTGCCTCAGGAATTTGTTCCCTAAGGGACTGACACCCTCCCGTAGAAACTGAAGTGTCGACTTTGTTATGTCACTCAAGATTATGGTGGAATTAGATCAGTGTTGCATTAAAGTACACGACAAGAATGCCATCGCTTGTTCAAGATAGTCGTCTACCTTTTTTGTTTTAAATAAAATGATAAGTTTAAATAAGCTTCCTTTTGAAGCTTTTCAAAACCTTCACCAGTCAAACAAAGCACCTGAATGAAATTGATATATCAAGAGTTAAAAACTTGGTTACGTGCAAAAATTCTGTATTTTAGCACTTCTAAGTTTGTTTTGACACCGCTGGTACCAATCCTTATAAAATTCTAAAAAAACAACTATATTTTGCGACTTTCCGCAATTTAAATATCTTTTAAATGTTAAAGACACATTAATTAAACGCATTTAATGAAATGAACAACATGGTTTTAAAATATGATTTTCTTTTCCTTTCACACAGTTTATTCCGTAACATTAACTTTACATATTCAAGGAACATAACAGCAGGGTTGATATTTGCAATCACGCGTTTGCATATCACAGGCACGTGTAAACATACTGCATTTGATAGGCTTCATATGGCGTGTGCATGCTTGCTCAGTTAATTAACTGATGCAAAGAGAGTAGTATATTTTAGTTGTATAGAAAATGAACTGATTTTAGTTAGGTAGTCTTATTTCAAACGATCAGACGTCTGTGAATTTTTATACCGCAAATTGCCTGAAGAAACAAGTCAATCCATATATTTTGTTATATACAAACTAAGCCTTATTTATTATACTGAATACTGGACATCCCAGCTTTAATTCTTTAGTACCAATATAAGCAATTAGCTTTGCAATCCAAAGACAATTAAAGTCTAGACCACTGCTCCGACTAAGTGGTAATCTTCATTAGAATTAGTGGGCAGTAAACTCTCATTGTTGTCGATTCTGCTTATTTCTCCATTGGTTTGTATGCGTGCGGTTCGGTTCCTTTTAAAGACGTGATGCGAATACAATGTATTGACAATTAGGAGCACTGAACCTAGTTAGGTTCTGTACAAGCGAAGCTAGAATTGGCAAGGAAACTAGACCTCTAGTCCTTAAAAAGTTATCAGGTGTTGTCATCGATTTTGTGTCAAAAGCTCAAAGAACGGTACTCCTATTTCGTATTTGAAAAAAGTAATTGGCTTTGCTTCATCAAAGTTTGAATTTAGATAGAGATGTGTCATATTAAAAAATTCGTTCCATGAAAATGATGTAAGCTTAATAGTTAATTGCTTAAACAGTTATTCATTGTGACTGTACAATGTATGTGGTTGTTGTTCTTCTGACATCACCATCCCTAATTTGAAAACAATTATTTTTTATTGCTTTGGATTGTGTCCGTTCAGCGCCGACTTTTCCATATTTTTTAAGGTCAAGTTCAATATTGCATTCTGATTGATATACCCTGATCTTCCGGAGTCATATTAGTGAAAATAACTCAGTTAGCGAGGGCCTCTGGTGGCTTGTACGCGAAACAACGCCCTGGCGGTCGCTTCCCCCCATTCAACTTCCCTGCTACCACGCCTCACCCTATATTTTTCTGGGAATAACTCTTCCAAACAAATTTAAACCCTAACACGTTCTGTGACGATCTAAATTAGTCACCCTTGTATTTCGAGTTACTACGTTCTTCGCCGGAAAACTATTGTTTGATAAGTCAAAGCTGGCTGTTTGAATTTCTGCCTTATTGCGCAGAGTCAAGCCTGCTAATGACGCTGGCATATTGCGCCAATACGCAGCCTCCCCCAGGGTTTCCACGGTCGATCCATCCAGTCGCCTCGTCGGCGTGGCTCGAACACATCCCCGGTCCGATACTGGAGCAAAATATAAAGAAAACAAATCTACTGCTCCTTTCAAGCTTAAGGGGTTTTGTAGACGCTTATACAGCATCATAAGTTTCGCGTTTTTAACTAGTGCGGTTAATTTCGTTGAGATCTGTGTGAATTTTGTTATCAAAGTGTAGGATGCCATCATACGGCATCTGCATTCCGGAAAAGTGAATTTGTCAAGTGATATGTGATCGGTGTCGCCTGGAATATCGGAGATAGGGTTTGCCTTCGAGAAAATTTCGCAAAGCTGATTTCGTGCTTAGTTTTCCACGCTTAGTAAATATAATTTTAAATCGAGAAAGCCAAAAATTAAGAGGTATTTGAATTTGATATTGTTATTGGATATCGTCGTGTGGCTTGTAGCTAGGGCAGCGATGCAGAACGCTTTTGTGAGACAAACAAGCTTTGAGATTGCAAATTAGGAAGACAATGAACGCCACCGCACCGTTTTTCGTGATTGTGACCGCGATTACGCTTTTGTCTTTGATGGTTTCCTACCGTACTTAGCACCCTTTGACTGATGTAGCATTGAGCTTAACAACTTTGAATTAGCTAAGAGCACAAAAGTATTCATGAATAGCAAAGGTGACACGTTAGGTGAAGTATCTCAACAATTTCGATAAGATAACGAGATAAATCGACTGCATCTGACCTTGAGGAGATAATAATGACAGGGTGACTATAGCTATAACGTAATGATGAACAACATTATTATTTATATTTATCCTCAGAGATAGTTCTTTCAGACACACATTGTCATATTCACTCATTCATCAGTATAAAATAATCTGCCCTTAGAATTTGAATCAAACTTCCAAGAAATAATTGGCTATGAGGTATTCATGTAGAATTGATGTAGTCATTTTAGTTCGGTCAAAGTTGTTAAACATTTTGATGTGCCGGTCGTTGTAATTAAGGATTTCCCTCGAGCAATATTAATATGTACACTGACTACCCATCTGTTATGTTAACTGTTCTAAGTTTTAATAAAAAGCTCTCTATTGACTACATTTTAAATATCCCGAAATATGTTCTTTCTTCTACACTATTAGTTTAGAACTTATGTAAATGAAGTAATTGCACCTCACGATTGCTTGGCAGAAACAGTTGCAAGTCACATAGGCACAATAAAATCGAAAGTGCTTTACTGACTTCAAAGTCAGCGTACCGAAAAACTTTCTTCTATCTACGTAATATTGGAATACTTACTTAATTAGGCAATTAAGAATCTTAGTGTTGCCGACTCTGAAACTTTATGCTGATTGCTGGTTTGTTACGAAATAATTGAATTAAATTACATGCAATTTAATGGAGATGATTTCGAACTTAGTTCCGATAATATAATTTAAGAAAAAACAAAAAAAACGCATCGTAACAGTTCTATGAGTAATAAAAGACATGTAGAATGAAAAAGACTAGCGTTTTTGCTTTAGAGATGTCTATCGATAGCCGACTGTTTGCAGTCGCACTGCGCAGGTCACAGTTCTAATGAAATTGCCACAACATTGGCTAAACATGGAATCAGCTGATCTAATACTCCTTAATTTTTTATTTCCTTTCTAAATCTTCCCTGTTATTGAAATTGACTTTTTTAGTATATTCCGTCTATTGCGTGGCTCACGTTTTTAATTAAAGATTATATTCATTGTTTCACCATTGTGGTTTCCTTTACTGAATGGCTAAAAGCCGTACGAACGTAAATCAATTGTTTTACTCGCAGTATGGCTGGCTCAGACTGTAAAATGCATTAGCTGATTGAAAACTACGTCTACGAAGTTTTAAACTAATACATTATACTCGAGTTGGCAGCGAAACCTTTTAACTGCGGAAATTGAGAAGGCTTCTTTATTGGAAATTCTTTTTTTAACGATTGCATTATGATTTATAAGTGGCAGCAATCTTTTCACACCTACGTTATCCACGTGAGGTACATGTTACTATAGCCATTAGTCTTTTTTATCACATTGTCGCATGCGACGATTTCCTTTTTGTTTACCAGTTGCCGAGGCGATTCAGACCGTATCTTTGTTTCATCCAACCTTCTTGTGCGGCCATTAAATTTTATTGAGCACACTCTGTACTTCAACGTACACAAACTTCACTCAAACCTTAACACAGTTAAAATTGTGTTTTATATTAAAATTGATATAATCGTTTCAATTTCACACTCTGCTGAACTTCTATTTGTAATAGTTCCTAGATAAGGGAAATTAAGACTGCCGTTCATGAAGTTATCTTTGTTTGTAAAGTGCATACTTAATTGATGCTGATAACCTTCAAATATCTCCAACCTGACTCCTACGATATTACTGTCGGTTATGACCTAAATCACTTTACTTTACGATGCTAGAGCTACAGCTTTATTTTTGTTTATTTTAACAACAGCAATTCGATCATCTCAACCTAAATCTCTAATGCTGGTTTGGATAACTTCTATTTATTTAATTACAGTTGGCTTTGCATAATCGATTTGAGTCGTACCGATAATTACAATTGCTGCTTCGAGTTTTGCATCGTAAGTGGCTGCGGTTTCATCGACCGGTATATTATAATGTTCTAATGCGCTTTCTTACTCGCCAAGATATGTGCTATCGAATTATTAGATTGTATCTTTACAGTCGGCTGCTTAGGCATTTTTGTGTTATGAAACTATGTAATTGTTAGTCTCAGCTTGCTCCCCATAGCTTATGTAACGGATTACTATTATGTCAGATGAATGATCACAAAGTCGTGATTGCTAATTGTATATTAAAATTTAGTGCTTTTATTTTAGGCGAAATTAGAACACTACTTATCTATTAGCATTCAAAAATGATGAATTTAAATAGTTTTTTTTTAATATAAAGTAAGTAAAATATAATAGTAAATTAAAAACAGGCGAACCTAAGATCACTAGCTTCTATAAAATATGTTCACCCTAATTTACGAGCAAGATGTGACAGCATCAAGAAACACGGTCATCAAGAATAACAGCCTAGACGGTAGCAAGCGGTGTAGTTAAAATACCAACCGAATTGGGTTAACATAATAAGCTATTAGTTTCTCGTGATAAGTGCAAAAACATAGCAGAAACCGTCCATCCCCGGTATCAACATCGGCACGGTTGCACGCTGCGTGCGCGCCGCTCAGTCAACGTCCGCGCCACGCGGGAGTTGCGCGCCTACACCAGGCATTTCTCCGCGGACGTTCTACAGTTCAAACTTACGAACTTTTTTTCAGTGACTGTTTTGTTTTTTTCTTTTTAATTAAGTGAGTGTCCGAGTGGCCAGAAACTTTTGGATTGTTTTCGGATGAGTGGACTGGACCGATGGGGGTTCATTGATTCGAGAGCATTATCGGAAGAATGTGTAGAAATCGTTCTACATGAACGCACCAGCAGAAGAGCCATGATGGAGCAGCAACATTAAAGTAGTGGGTAGTGCACTGGTTTCAGGCACGAGTGGTCTTTCATGGTAGTTGCACCGAGGTCTATTGGTACCGTTGTGATTGCACCTTCTAATTGTTTTCCTGTATTATAAGCTGGTTTCTATTTTTGTCCTTGTTACAGTTAACAAAAGGGTTTTATTTGTGTACTCTAACACACCCACTTTATTCTCAACGCATTAAGATGTACTTTTTTCAATGGGTAGGAAACTGAAAGTTAATCTTGAAGTTTCTTAACTGGTTACACACTGAAAAATTAACAAGAAAAAGCACTCTCTGTAATGAAGCCATGTCTTTCATAGATTTAACTACCGGATGTTTATGTTTCGACTCCCATGCCATAAGGTTTGGGATTGTTTAAATCCTTGAAGATCCGAGGAATGGTTTACGTTATCTGTTTACGATGGATTGTGGATTCTGTGTGGTGTCTCGAAATAGCTAATTTAATTTTGATTGGTGTTTAACAGTTAAATTATACTTTATTGGCTGGTGAAGGCAACACAGTTTGCAGTTTTGTGTAAACTAGTTTATCGAACACGCGATCCTAGTTTTTATCAAGGTACGCATATAGTTACAGATAACGCTATTGTTTGAAATGTTAATAACAATGTTAGAAATGTTAAAACTATCTGGGCATTCCCTGACCTTCCTTCCTTTACGTGTATCTTACTGAAGAGTAACGACCGCTGAAAATTAATAATAATTAACTGCAGGTACACGCACCAGCAATAGCCAAGACCTGAATACAAATATGTTAACCACAAATAAATCCCGCATCGTTGTTTAGGATACAAGAGGTATTAATGACTCACTAGTGTGAAGCTTGGTTCAGCAGTGTGTGTTGAAAGGGGGTCATAGTAATAATAGTAGCGACGTTGACGAATGTATCCATGTAACTAATGTGACAATTTACCATTTGTGGCAAATAGAACTATTCTCATATTCCCTTACAAGTGTGATGAATAGACTCTACAGTTTCATAAATTGAAGTTCCAATTTAGTAACGTTCTATTCTCGAACAATTGTGATTCCAATCCACATGTTGAACCTGTTTTCGTCTCAATAACTTTGAAAATCCGATAAGCTTTAAAATTTAACGATATTTTTATATGAATCTTACCAATTACATAACAATGTTAGGTATTTATCAGCACGCGAATATTTAAATGATCTAAAAGTTCGTTATGTCCGTTGCCGGTGCTAAACGAAATTGGCGCGTTCATGACTCACGCGCAGCTACCACCGTCTCTTCTGATATTATCTCAGACGAGTTAAAAAAGAAACAAAACAGTCTCTTGCTACAGAACTAATTATTCTATGTAGATTTTATATTTGTAATGAATTTCTACTGGTGATAATAGTATTATGCTTTAGACCAAAAATTAAGGAAACAGTGATTATTAAAATACATTAAAAAAAAAAACAATTTTATCATGTGAGAGAAAACACTAACAAATTGTTTGCTTTTGATATTTCTATATTCGTATATACCTTAAATTCAAACTACTGATGACGATAGATCGAATATAATATCTACATAGCTTAAGTTAGTAAGTCGATTATTATCTTGGTGGTCCGTTATCCCTCAATGGAAAGTGCTCGGATAATTGCCTTTATGGACCGTTAGTGTTTGACGAAAGCAAACGTCTCGCCGAGATTTATTGAAGAGAACGTAAAGAAAGTGACCGTTGAAAACTGCTGGACATTACTTGTAATGGGTTTAAAATTTATGCTTTTTTTCTTCTTTTTTTACAAATGTTGTATTTCAATGCCTTTTTTGGTTAAAGTGGCATCTACAAATGCCTTTTTTGACAGATTTATGTTATATGTAAATCATGTCAGCCTGTGTATTGCAACATGTTCATGCAAACCGCAACTGATACAACCGTATTTTGAGATTGATTTACTATCTAAAACACTTAGTAGAACCTCAACACATTTAGTTTAAAAGTCTAAAACCTCTCTCTTACATTACACTACCGTAGAAGTATTTACCACAATTGTTACTTCACGTAAAACGTTCCCATTTAGAAGAAAATTAGTTTTTCAACACAATGGATATTTTATCTCAGAAAGTTTTCTTTAGCCTGATTTATTTTATTGCTTGCAGCTTTCGTTACTTGGTAAAAATCAAATAACATTTCTATTCTATATCATCAGACTGAAAGCTTTTTGAATCGAAGCTTTAATGCGAGCGTTGTTACAACGATGTGCAATTTAAATGCATCCATATTGAACGTCCCACCTTTAGCATTACATCACAGCAGCTTTGTCTGGATGACTCAGCCAGTAGGAGGCTAACAACCGGTTTTGCATCCCAACTTGTCTTTTCACTTTATTTTTATGTCGACGCTAATGTTATTTATATAGTTGACTTTGTTCACAAATATCTAATCTAGATAGTTGTCTAGGCTTACGTTATCTGTATCAATATTTTCGTGGCGCTCAGATTTTTTAATAAAACAATAACAGACTTTCACTACTTTAGAATACCAATCTATTGGAACCGATTGTTCTTCAACGCCTGTCAAAATTCCATTAGACATTTTTGCATTTCTTTTATTTCAAGTTAATTGTGGCCTCGTCGAGTTTGCTTTCAACGTATTGTAGTATCCGACCGTCTTTCACTGCCGGACAATTATTTGCAATACCTGTTATTAGTTCGTATGCTGTAATTTTGTATATTTTTACTTTCGCTATTATATTCAACAATGGCTTCTACGAAATTTTAGTTTAGTGCATTTGTATTACACGTAATTATAAAGCAATTCATTCGCGCGTTGTTATTGAGTTATTTATCACTTACATCCCACTCGTCTATTTCGTATGCAACGTCTGTAACCTTGAGATGCCTAAATAGACAGCTTCGACAGTTAGTTGTACAAATTCGCTTCTATTTGCATACAAATGTTCTGTAACTACGGAATAAAAATGTTGAATTTAAGGCTTCGACGGGACACTAACCTTTTACTACATACAGTTAACGTGGGTATAATGTCACCTTATCAAACGCGACTTAACAATTCTACACTACTTTAAAAAAAGCTGTGGATATTCTAAATCTGTTATAAAAAAGTCAGCCAATATACTTTATCAAACCGGGAATCGGTGTATATGCTTGAAAAATCCGACTAACAATATCCTTCCTTACCTGCGTATGATGGACGGGACACTTGACCCCAATCGACAGGAAATTGCCAAGTGCTTCCTCCCAGGAACTATGGACTCTGTCGAAGGCTTTCATGGTTATTAATAATGGCATTTACCAGGTAATTTGCGTAGTACCTGCATATAACATAGGCTGCACTGGTAACGGGTCGCTTGCCTTGATTTTAAGATTACCTATAAGTTTTAAATTAATTAACTTGAGTAATATGTCAAAGTGTTAGTTGAAATTTAAAATATTGTATAACTCATGCTATTGAATGTAAGTTAAAGAAACACGTATTTAATGTATGATCACATACATTACTTAAACAAAGGCAAAGTTTTAAAACCCATTTGTTAAACAAGCATTACTTCATAAATATTCACTTTAGGGGACTATGTTTTGTTATGCAATAGTTCATCGTCCTTTTGTGTCATAATCCATTGATTTTGAGATGGTGTTTGCAATAGGTCATACTGCAATCAATACCTTTTCATCTGCCGAATAATGTGACGTTACAATTTGTGAGTAGAAATTGCCGAATCAATCTTCATTGTGTACGACGAACTGAGTTACATTGGATAATTTCGCGGCTTCTTCTAACTAAAGTAATCTCATCTTGATTTGAAATCACGTTTTCATTGTTTCTATCTCAACAGTTGTCAGTCATTATTTTAATCAAGACATCGTTGTATCACCAATTCACTTTCATCTATTCTCAAGCGTTACGGTTATTTCAACCTACATCACCGTAATCGCTGTTAAAATTTAAATTAACGTGTGTAAGAGGTGTGTTTATTACCTAACTTCAAGTAAACATATTATTATTAATATAATCAAGAATATTTATATGTTATAGATTTGGATTTCGAAACGTGTTTTTTGCATCTTCGTTAAAATTTTAGCTACACTGTTTTCACATTTCAATGTAAGGTTACATTGTTATTTCTTTTCTTTATTTTGTAACGATATCCGTAATAACACGTTACTCATTAGCTTAGCTAACTCAGTTCCTGAATTCCCACTGTTGTTTTTGCTAATTTTTCTTGCATTCTTTCTTAATTAGGCATTGCTTGTCGCACTTGTTCATTATTATGTGTTGCGTTGGAATTTACCTGACACTTTAACATCAGACGGTTTGCATGCGGGTGATGCGGGTTTTTTAATATTCATTTTATGTCATTTCTGCTTATGAAGCGTAACCATGTTACCGTTTGCTTATGCAGTTGCCTTCAATATTATTTGCTTAGAAAGTTACCACGCATTCACATTTTTTTATTGAATGTATAACAAATGTTACCCCAGATACTACCGTACAATTTGTCGTTACCTACTTATATATTTCTCACGGACATTTCATAACGTTACAGATTCTTTTTACATCATATTTAAACGTCAATCATTCAAATTCATTTCTTTTTCTTAATAATTCGACATCGGTTACGTGTTAATCGATAGGAATGTATCAAGGCGTGTGCAGCGAGCCAGAAATAATGCATCGTCGCAATGCAGGTTACAACTAGCCACTGAACTACCGTCACTCTCTTCTAGGAATTCAATTTGGGCCGTAGTGACGCCACGGGCACGCATGCTTACATGACAACTCTGAAAATAGATCAACTCCCCGCTAATCGGCATTGTTTACCAAAATTTAATGCATCGCGTGTTGGGAATATGAAACAACATAAAAATATAGTCCTAACGACATTTGGTTTATTAGAAATTTGTACCAAAAATACTTGCTTTCGGCCTTGGTAGAGCAATTTCTTAGGCTTACAGTGTTTGGAACTTATACAGAAGCAATTCTTTATTTGGTGACAATTAACATTGTTACGAATATAGAGTTCTTTATGTCTGCTTTACTACATATAAAACGAGTTGCTGACACGAAAATGTTTCATACACTCTATAACAAATATAATAAAAGATTATACAAATTTTATTTTGATGTAGATACAATTGCTTATATCTGTTTGACAGAGAATCTTAAATCTTAAACTACATTAAACTTTGGAATCATTAGCATAAGTTAAGTCAACGTTTGATAAATAAACTACTAGAGTGATGATTCAGAATCAAAATTAACTAGAACTTTCACAAAAATTGCAATAAAATGGTATCGCGGTTAAAATTCAAGTCACACGTATACTGCGGAAGTTATTCGTAACTGTTATTTTTTAATTTATTAGTTTTGTTCGTAGTTTTATATGTTTACTTGAAAGATAAAAAATATTGATATTGCATTAAAATAGTTAAACTGAAACTGTTTTAGCAAAATTAACAATTATAATATTACTTTTTTCAGAGGATTTTTAGTATTAACTTTTCCTCTAATGTTCAAACTTTAAGCAATGATTGAATTGACGTCAGTTTACGATTTGAGGGTTATGTAATGATATTCATAAATTCACTTGTTTATAATAACTTTAGTCATGGATTTTGTTTTGGGTATAACGGAATTGTTGACCTTGGACGATTGAGAAGTAATTTTGATTTATCTTGAGATTAGTATACCGTATTATGTTATCTCTAAATAATAAACTAAGAGCTCTACATCTTCTTAAATTGATGAAAACAAATCATAGGGTGCAACAATTCGCACTAACCTTTCAATAAGCATGTATAATCTAAATGCCATCTCAATTCTTTATTAAGATGCTCATAACAAATAGTTTATTTTAGTCGCTAACTTCCTGCCCACATAGATTTGTGACAAAACTGAAATGACGCCCCGCCCACGCCATGGCTTCCTCTGTAACTAAACACCATCTGTCTTAGTTAGGCCTTTGATATTTTGACGTGGTTTAAAATAACTAGGGACAGTAAAAAATGCCCTTTCGTTTGTGTTGAAAAACAGTAGCGGCAATGATCTGATTCGTTTCTGTGTTTTTCTAACGCTTTTTTCTTTGGCTACTGGTTGATTAGGTTATCTGTGTTGCAGAATAACTAAATGCAAAGTTTTGTTTTCTGTAATTAATGATCCATATGTTATATGGGAGTCCTTCGTCTACTACCACATGATCGGCCTAAATACACATGTGTTTATTGTCTTCCTCTTTTTAACTAATACACAGATGCCTGCTTATTTTATAATCTTCAACGATGGGTTTATTGAACCCGTCTGCTACTTTCCTGGTTTGTTACAATACTGCATAAAAGGTTTATTTGTTATTGGCTCGTAAAATTAATGGAGCAATACAACCTACAGAATTCACCTTTACGGATGTAAAACGCCTTCAGATATTTTCCTGCTTACTTATTGGTAATTGTGCAGTTTGCTAAAAAGATATAAAAAGGGTAAAGTAGGTTGGTTGGTTTAAATATCAGAGCTTTATAGCAAGCACAAATTATGTAATCTATAGGTATATTTTAATCAGAGTTTGATATAAAAGGTTACTGAAAAGTTAATTGGGCAACTGCTATTTATTGTAAAATAAAAAAGGTATGGAAACATGTAAAAAACACTAGTTTGCAGTCCATATATTAATGTTTCACGACAGTTTAATTTGATATACTTCATGTTGTATCCATAACTCATAATTTTACCCAGTACTTGAAAGTACTAATATATACGTATTTAATGGAGTTCTTAGAATTTCTTTGAACAGCACATACATACATCCAGCCATTATAATTTTCCAAACAACGTTATTTGCGCCAAAACATCACTTAAAAGAAATATTACAATAGTAAGCGTAAATCATTTTTTGGCATCGTTCCCAATATTAATAGCAAGAGGCGATACCTCTCCAGAACTCTTCTAAGAATACTCCAGAAGTAAGGACCCTTATCTTTGTGTTCGTTAATTCGGCGACCCATTTCCCTACCATGCTCCACTTCTAAATATATAGTATAGGTTTTACTGTTGTTGTTATGAAACTTAACACACCACAAAACGTAGCGTTAAACGTCGGGTGTATTATGAAATCTAGAAAGATTAATGGTGCGTTCACGACGGTATCCAATAAACCTAACTACGTAAACGTTGCAGGCTGACCAGCAATTGTAGACAATGCGTTAGTGTTATTATTGAAAATGAGTGCTCGGAATTACTACAAAGTGACGTATAGAAACAAAGACTCTAATTCCTCGCCTGACGACAGCAGTGACTTACTAGACAACGATACAGAATTCAATGCAAACCAATTCAAGTTGTTCGACGATTTCACTACCGATCTAAGGATCAACTTCAACTCGATAAGAAACAACTACATCGATTTGAGAAGCCTTTCGCGGGGCAATATCGTCGATCCCGACGACTCTGGTATCGATATTGAAAATGGGAATGCTGTCGATGATCGGAAATCTTCTAAAGATAGTGATTTGGTAAGTTTTTGGTATACCGTCACCATTACACATGTGATATTATTGCGTTTTTTTTATCGTAACTTAAAAGCTCTCATACTGTAAGGCCTTTTCAATTATTTTCTCTATCTGGTATGCAATAACAGATAGTGTCCTCGTCAAAACAATGTATCGATTAGTTGGTCGGATGCGTCACTGTTCGTCTGTCGATTTGCCTCGACCGGCGCCAGTCATTGTTGGCTGGCACCGGAACAACGCTGTGCCGGCGACACCATTGTCTCACTGGCTGGACACAAGAGGGTGTTTTGTCCATGACTCGTCATCACAAAACACCTACACGAAACAAACTACAAGTTCAACGCTAATAAAAAAAAATTAAAACAATTGAACTGTTTATAAATGGGCGCAGCATATTAAAACCAGAAGGGCTACTAATTGGTTGAAAAGTCATGATGTAACCGAAGTATCAACACAGTTGATAATTCATAACAAGTAAATGTCCCACATGACTCACGCCCGTGCACTCCATACTGAATTGAAGGGAGACCATGCCATACATACGAAAATAGACGCTCGTGAGTAGTAGTAACGAATAACGCTTGCCGTAAAACAATTTTAACGTTTCGTGCGTGGGTGTGATCTAATTTTTGAGGAAGTTAAAGAACAATATGTGAAATATTTTGATTAAAATATGTTCTTAACTCGATTAGGTCTCTTTTGTTTCTTTATTTATAAATATTATTAAATAACTGTCATAAGATAAATTAGCGATTAAAATCAGCTGCGGTTTTTATCGTATGTAAATATTTCGAATGCGTGTTAATAACCGTTCGTGCCGCCAACCGGTATTTTTAATGCATCCACAAATAAATACAAGTTGGTAAGATTATAGCTCTTGTCGACCTACTGGCCTTGACCACGAGATTATGTGCGTAAGGATTGAGGGCCACTTCGATAAATCTCTTCAAAAATATGTTTAAGATTTAGTGGACATTCCAAAACAATTGTGCAAGTTAAAAAAAAAATTGTGAAACGTCAATTAAGCGAGTTATAGGCTAAATAGTTGGGCTCTCAATCCTCACATAGAGGATTGAGAGCCCACCTGTACCGGGTAAACTGTATGCACTACAGATAAAGTCTTTACGACAAAATTTTTGTCAATCACGAACATAATTTGTGAAAATAAGATATCTCCCAAAAAGCTGTCGTACTCTGTATAATTTTCGTTCAAAATGGGCTCTCAATCCTCACACTCCTGAAAGTTAATTTTGTAAATTAAAAAAAAATCCTTCACTGCCGGCTATAATTTGATAACCTATGTGTTACATATTAAATTGTGCAAGTTTGTGAAAGCAAGATCAGATCGGTACTTCATGTTATTAAAAAGTTATGCCGTTGTTAATATTCGGGCTCTCAATCCTACACTTTTTATTTTATTTTACTCTTATGTACCAAAGATACGACGAAACGCAACATTGTCTCATTTTGTGAAAAAAATGTGCAACAAATATGATATTAAAAGGAGATTAAAAAGAAAATACCGTTTCAGAAAATCGAGTTTAATTTTTGTTCTTCACATTAGGAAAATAGAGTGACCATACTTTCTTTTTACATTGTAGCAAAGATTAGCAAATGTAGTGTTATAGGATTTAATAGACTTTCTTCTATTTTTTGCTTATTATCGTCATAGCATTTGAAATGACCATTAATTATTATATGACATTTGTAATGGCCAATACCATCAGGACTTAATGGAGGGACAAATTCAACAGCTCCGATGAGTTCGTATAACTTTGATTTTATTCTTAGTGTGCTCGGTATATCCAGCAAGCAATGTTCCCCAGTACCATTTAAATCAAATGCAATAACAAAATGCAATTCGTAGTTGACGGCTACGTTATAACTGCAAATAAGGCAAGACTTATATGTTTCGTCAAAACAAATTGCTTCTTCCAATGACTGGATCCCAAACACGGATAACATATCCGATCTGAGTGGTAGAAAAGCAAACTGTCTTTCTATTGGAATTGATAAGCAGTTACTATTAACGCATCGTTTCGTAAACACAGCGCTGTAAAAATAGTTCAATAGAATGGTTTCAAGATAACTAGCCACATTGCATTGGCAGTCAACAGTTATGATGTCATTATTTGATTGCAATTCAGATGGTTTTGTTGAATTCTTAAGGACTACATCTGCACGCATTTTGTACGGATCGTTAATTATTAGTGCACCAGTCAAAGATTTTATGTACTCTGGGACCAATTCAGAGCCGAACAAATTAATCGCATCTTTCATGTGTTGATTTTGAATATATCCATAACTAAAAAGAAAATAAATCGAATCAAGTCCACAGGTATTTTTAAGTTTTAATTGTTTGTTGTCAATTTCAACAGTAGAAAGTAAGTTGCCGTTTTTCATGTGTTTTATTTGTTTTAGTATTTTGACTGTATCGTCATCTTTGCCCTCTCCCTTCCAGTTCTCAGTAAGAGAAGGTTTGTCTGAAAATACGGAGTCCTCAGTTAGTACTTTAACTTGATACTTAGCCTTTTTTGTGACTCGTGTTTTTTTCGTATGTCTCATTTTTCTTTTAAAACTTGTTTTCTTCACTACTTTGTTGGTAACTTTATTCTCTAAGTCAAATTTTGCCACCTTTAGGTCACCGTCCAAATATTGTGCAAAATTTTGAATGAATTCATCAATTCTATACTTCTGTGTTTTTGTTTTGAAGATCACATGCTTTACGGTTTTAAAAAAACTTTCCACACCCGCAGACGATGGAGCCATATTATCGGATTTGAAATGTGAGACTAAGATGTTTGACCATAGAGGAAGTTTATATAGCAACCTTCGTAGTGTAGCTACAATAGTCGGCAAATAGAATGGGTTATCGTCTTCATCATTATCGTAAGTCTCGTTAGTTTTTTTTTTTACAAGTACTTCCTTGTCAAACCAACTAAAGAAATCGTTATTGAGTTCAGGCCCATCGATTTCTGAATCTAAATTATCATTATATTTATCTTCATCCGGTGTAATAGGAACTACTTCATTCTTCAAAATACTATCCAGCTTTGTTTTTGTAGAGGATCTCTTTTTATTATAGCATACGTCTAATATATTGCTAATTGTACATTTTAAATCATGAAAATCTGTGCATTTTTTTAAATAAAGTAAGCACCGAATGTAAAAAAATTTTATATCGATATCAATCCCATGTAGACATGGTAAATTGTGAACAGTTTTTATAAAATGACTCGTATCGAGTCTCACAAAAACATATGGTATTTCCTGTTCAATGCCGCCCAAAATAGAAAATAAGTGTTTTATGTAGTCTTTAGTGGAACTGAATTCAGTGAACGTTGTAACTACAGCTGATATTAGTGCTGCGCTATCATCAGTTATGATTTCTTGAGGTTTCATCCCACCAACACTCAAATTCCAAATTTTCATCCAGTTGGCGATAGATTCATGACCATGAGAATCAGATATCATCTGAAAAACTGGGACAGAACGTAAGTTTTTATCACTCGTGATTAATCCTTGGTATAAGAAAAGTCTTTTTGTAAGTATCGTACCATTTGAAAGTACGACTGGTTTGAAAATTGACCCTGTAGCATCAATTGTTATCGTTGACCAGTTTTTTGTTTCGCAGTACATCCTGTAGTAATCAATTTGTTGTTGGCTCCAGAACTGGACGCAAAAATTTGGATATACATTTATTAGACGGAAGAAACTTTTGTATCCGGAATCATGAGACATAGTCAGTAAGGACAAAACCACATCCGAGTGAAATTGCTGATCAATTCTTTCATCAGACTTAATTTTACGAAGTGTACTAATGTTTGGTAATACCGGTGGGGACGAAGAAATTTCCAATTTATCAGGTTCGTTGGATATCAATTTAGCAGCTAAATCTCTGTGGACTGCAATAGCTGGTCTATATTTTAATAACTTTGCTATATTTTGTCGCTTGTATGGGCTCAATTTAGACTTTTTTAGGGCACTGTGTTTATAGTCACCGGTAAAATTCGTTACATTGCAAGAAGCTGTATGAAAATTATCAGTCCTCTTAAAAATACAAATATTAATCTGTGCATTGCATTGAGTACATTGACCTCTTATTACAATATCTTGCGGCGAAATTTTGCTCTTCTTCAGCACCCAAGTACATGGTAATTTCGAATGCAACCAGATTTTCTCTTTTAACATAGTAGACCATTTGAATTTAGGCAATGTTAGGTAAGTTCTATAATATTTTGAATCATTACGTTTTTTGATAGATCTAATTGGTTTAATTTTCTGCCATTCATAAATATCAATATCAAATTTGAATAATCTATCATAAGTAGATGTTTGAGCAGCATGGTTGATGACTTCAATTGATTCAGAGGTCACTGTGCCATCTGATGAAGAGTTTGTATCAACAATATTATCATTTTTTTCTGCAAATACAGTATGACGATGCCGCAAGAATGATAGATGCAGAGCTTTTGAAGACATTTTACCTTCAATTTCACGAGACATTGTCAAAAATACGGGATTGTTATATTTAATGTTGATTTCCTGTAGGTCATCAATATATTTTGTAAATAATAAAATTTGTTCTTCTAACGGAACAGATGGTTTGCGTCCTCTTAGCATTTTTACGGACAAATGCTGAAAAAAAACATTAAACATTTAAAAGTAATGTTCATTATACCTACACAAAATGTAAATAAATTAAGTTAAAAAAAAAATAAGTCAGACGGTATATGTATGTACACAATAGTATTCTTACTTAATAAAGAATTACGATTAAACTTACTTTTAATGGAAGCAGAAGGTCTTTTTTTCCTTATTAAACGAGTTTCTTGACCGAAAATCCGAAATATACTTTTTTATTGTTTAGTGTGCCACATACAAACTAGTGTTTAGTTTATATCATCTAGAACTTCCGCTGCATTGTCCTAGAATTTCCTTTATACTATCACAAACTCAATAATAACCACTGACACTTATTAACCACTGATATGATAGTACTTAGTTATTTACGAATATATTCAGTTGTAAACAATAAAATAGCTCGTGAGGTACGATCTTTGCTCGCTCAGAATCGCTAGTGAGAATACTCGTTTATTTTATGAAATGAAGGGTAGATAGAAATAAATAAATTATTGTCACCCTACCCTCTTACAAACTTGATAGAATAATCGATTTTGGTATTTGTTAAGATTTATAGTTCCATTATAATTGTTTCTAAAAAAAAATAGGATCAAATTGTTGCACATTTTTTTCACAAAATGAGACAATGATGCGTTTCGTCGTACCTTTGGTACATAAGAGTAAAATATAATAAAAAGTGTAGGATTGAGAGCCCGAATATTAACAAGGGCATAACTTTTTAATAACATGAAGTACCGATCTGATCTTGCTTTCACAAACTTGCACAATTTAATATGTAACACATAAGTTATCAAATTATAGCCGGCAGTGAAGGATTTTTTTTTAATTTACAAAATTAACTTTCAGGAGTGTGAGGATTGAGAGCCCATTTTGAACGAAAATTATACAGAGTACGACAGCTTTTTGGGAGATATCTTATTTTCACAAATTATGTTCGTGATTGACAAAAATTTTGTCGTAAAGACTTTATCTGTAGTGCATACAGTTTACCCGGTACAGGTGGGCTCTCAATCCTCTATGTGAGGATTGAGAGCCCAACTATTTAGCCTATAACTCGCTTAATTGACGTTTCACAATTTTTTTTTTAACTTGCACAATTGTTTTGGAATGTCCACTAAATCTTAAACATATTTTTGAAGAGATTTATCGAAGTGGCCCTCAATCCTTACGCACATACGAGATTTACTCGATTCGGGGTAGCATGGCATTTCGTTTTTTGCTGCTCACCTTCCCTTACTTGCAGACCTTACCTTGGTGACATCCATATATAGAAGTGCATTAAAATGTCTGTTTTTACCTTGTTTCAGTTGGAGAACGAAGTTATGGTAGATCCGTGGAGCAGTATGGACTCATCTAATTCTCCGTTAACCGACTCCGGACCATCGGCCAGCGACGACTGTACCCCATCCACTTCCAGTGACCTACCTCGAGGCCCACTCAACGCCTCAACTCCTTTATCACCCGATGCGTGCCGCTTACCGCCCGGGTATAGAGACCCTAAAACTGATCCCGCAAAATCTAGCGACAAGGCGCGAACCCGAGATCTAAGACTCGATCTAGACCCCCTGGAGAGCGACCAACGCCCACGCCGACCACACTTTCTAGACGATGACTACCAACCCCCCTCGAAATCGAATCTAGAATGTAGGATCCCGAAGCCACATTTTCTTGACTCGCCATCACCAGATGAACTAGATGAACGCAGTGATATCACAAACCCTAACTTCCTAGACGATGAGATAGACGGCGATGATAATGCACAAAAGAAGGCCGGCGCTCTTCCAAAGAAGCCACAAAAGCCATCATACGCGACTCAAGAAGATCGACCTTTTAGAACAGATTATAGAAGCGCACTGCAATATAGGTTAGAAAATGCCGCAAGGTCAACAGAAAGGGATAAACGTGCCTCACAATTATATACAGGAACTTGGCCAGGTGACCGGGATGTTTGGACCAGCCATGACACCGCTAGTGTCCGAAGCTTTTCCAGCAACGGTTCAGGCGACGGAACTAGACCGTCTTCTAATCTAGAAAACAAAATGGAATGTGTGTGTTCCCTGATTTCACTTTTAACATTATCTCCGGAGAACAACGCCGATTTAAGTGGACCACTGCTAGAAATGAGCCGATCGGTCGAAAGTTGCGTAGCGATGCGACAAGCTGGATGTATACCACTTCTAGTACAATTGATACATTCGAAGGTGCCGCGGGAGACACGAGATCGCGCGGCTAAAGCGCTTCGGAACATTATACACACACAAACAGACGACAAAGCTGGAAGAAGAGAAGCCAGAGTATGGAGACTACTGGAACAAGTACGCGAATATTGCTACATGCTTGAAGACCTAGTCGAAGCAAGGAAAGAAGGCAAAGATGTCACCGAAGACGACACCAGCAAACACCCGAGTCAAAGCGTCGCTGCCTTGATGAAGTTGTCTTTCGACGAAGAACACCGACACGTAGTTTGCCAACTAGGTGGTCTTCAAGCTTTAGCAGCGTTAGTTAGTGGAGACCAAGCTGCGCATGGCAGCAGAACTGACGATAACACGTGTCTGACGATGAGGAAATACGCCGGCATGACATTGACTAATTTAACCTTTGGCGACGGCAATAACAAGTCCCTACTTTGCTCCTTCAAAGACTTTATGTTGGCATTGGTGGAACAACTGGAGTCACCAAATGATGACATGAGACAAGTCACGGCGGCTGTTCTCAGAAACTTGTCTTGGAGAGCGGATACTAACAGCAAGCAAGTCTTAAGAGAAGTGTGTGCTGTTAAAGGGTTGACAAAGGCAGCTATGACGTGCCAAAAAGAGGCGACTCTAAAATCAGTGCTATCTGCTTTATGGAACCTAACTGCTCACTGCTCCATGAATAAAGTAGCTCTTTGCTCCGTGGATGGAGCTTTGGGATTTCTAGTTGATATGCTTAGCTACGACTCACCAACAAAAACATTAGCGATCGTAGAAAATGCAGGTGGCATAATGCGTAATGTTTCCAGCCATATTGCGGTCCGCGAAGATTACAGACAAATTCTCCGGGAGAGAAATTGTTTAAGTGTCTTACTGCAGCACCTGAAATCACCAAGTTTAACGGTTGTAAGTAATTCATGCGGTACTTTGTGGAATTTATCAGCAAGATGCCCTCAAGATCAACAATTCCTGTGGGATAACGGCGCAGTACCAATGCTCAGGAGTTTGATCCATTCGAAACACAAAATGATCGCCATGGGCTCTGGCGCCGCTCTAAAAAATCTATTGAACTCAAAACCTGGAAAGTCACACATTATTGCCCTAGATACAACAGCTCGCAATATGAACTTGCCTGCTTTACCGACTCTGGGAGTGCGAAAACAAAAAGCTTTAGAACAAGAACTGGATCAAAACTTAGCTGAAACATGCGATAACATTGAACCAGCTACGTCTCCGTCTACAAGTAATAGAGAAGAGAAGAATCTGTTCACCGCAACAGAACGTCACATTGCCATGAACTTGGAACGACACAGAATGACGTCGAGCTCTCCTTTAATGGGCACGCTAACGTCACAAATATCCTTAAGCCACAGCGCACATTTGGCCAGTTATCTAAGCTGCAGTAACACACTTCTGAAAGGCGCCCTCGTGTCCCGTTCTACTGGAAGCACCAATAACGTAAATAGATCGGACAGCAAAGATTCCGTTACCAGTACTCACTCTGACTCCGTGTTTGAACGAGTGATGAGGATGGGCAAAGTCCCAGTGCCGACTCCTAGAAACAAAGACCTCATGAAGATCGAACCCACTAGCGAAGTGCGGAAAGTGTCTGAAAAACCTCCATTAATGAGGTATCCGTCTCAACCGCCCATCCCACCTCCAAGACGAGACATAACTGACATAAGACCTAGCTTTACAGAATCCGGTTATGACGTCGACCAGGATTCTTGCGACCAGCCAGTAGACTACAGTCAGAAGTACTCTGAAACCAAATCGAGCGAATCCATTCCCCCGCTCAAATCTAAGTTGGAGGGGCCTAAGAAATACGGCAAGAAGGAGAACACATTCGGCGATTACCAAGAGACGGATTTGGACCAACCAACGGATTACTCCTTGCGTTACGCTGAACACCAATCTGAAAACGGTTCCGATACATCCGAACCGCCTGGTCCTTCTCTTAACGAAGACACGATCAAGCACTTCGCTACTGAAGGCACTCCTTACGAAACGCCCATCATCTTTTCAACTGCCACTTCTATGTCTGACTTGCGCGTGATCGGCAAGGATGGGAAGCCGAAAACGACTCCAAACATCAAGGAGAATCCAGAAGTGATGTCCCACTCCGACGAAAAGGACACCTGTTCTATCGAAGATCCTCCAGGTCATGACAACGACCGGGCTATTTCAGAGCCCAGTACTGTCACATCGCCTCAGCACAAACGCGGTGTGTTTGATACCAAGTTTAGTTCTGGTATGATAAGTCCTGAGAAGCCGGTCAGCTACTGTGATGAGGGTACTCCAGGGTACTTCTCGAGAGTCAGCTCGTTGAGTAGTTTGGAGGCGACGGAGGAAGACAACCTCGCGAAGAAGAACGCGATGGCGACCATCAACGTGGAACTGAGCAGCCAGGAACAGAGTGCGAGCAGCTCTGCTAAGGATAAAGAAGGTAAGATGTCTCCGCAAAACTGCTTGAATAACTATAGATCTTTACGTTTTTCTAAAGGGGTTATAATTTAGACAAATAAATAAATTTAGCACGAAGAGGTGTATAATGTAAGCCTTTCGTACTTAATAATAATAATAATAATAAACTCTTTATTGCAATTATAAAGGAATATACAAAATACATTGACTTAAACTATTACAATAGGTGGCCATATCGCTTTGAGCGATTTCTCCCTGGCAAACCGAAGTTAAAAGGAGACTTATGACGAATGCTTGCGGATAGGTTCTTGATTGCAATATAGTTAAATAACAATAATAAGATAATGAATACATAAATAAGTAAGTATATAATATTAATACACGAACTTATATACGTTATATATAAAATATATAATACTAATACATACAGAATACATGTAGCAAATCTATAACTAATAAAATACATACTTATAATATAAATATATATAAATAAAAATATATAAAATATATATATTATAAATAAAAGTTAATATAATCAACTATTTACATAGGGAAAGGAAGTGTTCATATAAAAGTTTTTTGAAAGAATCTATATTTGCAGCTTTCTGTATGGAAACAGGCAAGACGTTCCATAGTTTTATAGCTTCTACAGTGAATGACTTGCTGTAGAAGTTGGTATGGCATAAAGGAGTGGTAAGAGTTAACCTATTGGCAGAACGTAGATTGCGATCATGGTTATCTGTAAGGTACGAGAAGTTTTGTTTCAAATACCCCGGGGTTCTAGGATCAAACAAGATACGGTATAGAAGGGCGAGGATGTGAGCATTCCGGCGAAAGCGGATAGGGAGCCACTTGAGCGTCTTACGAAATTCGGAGACATGATCATACTTTCGTATGCCAAATATAAACCGGATGGTAAGATTTTGGAGACGTTCAAGCTTATCTAGTTGCTGTTCCGTTATGTCAGTAAAGCAAACATCTGCGTAGTCAAGGATAGGAAGCAGAATAGATTGGGCAAGCATAATTTTGGTGGATACAGGTAAAAAGTTTTTGAACCTTTTGAGGCTACCATTAGCAGCAAACATCCGTTTGCTGATGTCATCAATGTGGGCATTCCAAGACATGTTGCTATCGAAAATTAAGCCAAGGTTCTTAACAGTATTACTGTAAGAAATATCAAGATTTCCGAAATTGACTGCAGGCAAATCATCAGTATTAATTCTTTCAATTAGTTTCGTACTACCTATAATGATAACTTTCGTCTTTTTTGGATTAATCTTTAAAGCGAATTGCTTACCCCAGTCAGCAATAATGTTGAGGTCATCATTAATAGAAGTGATCGCATAATGAAGGTTGTTTATATCAGAATGTTTGTAAATTTGGAGATCGTCTGCATACAGATGGTAGAGAGAAGATATTTTGGAAGTAATCGAACTGATGAAGATAGAAAAGAGAAGAGGAGACAGCACGCCACCTTGAGGGACACCGGCATCAAGAGAACACCAAGTTGAAAACGTATCTTCAACGCGTATGCGTTGTCGACGGCCATGTAAGTAGCTGCGAAACCAGTTGGTCGCAGCTGGAGAAAAATTGATAGAGTCGAGAACAGTCAGTAAAATGTCAAAGTCAACACTGTTAAAGGCATTGCTGAAGTCAAGGAGAGTCATAATAGTTACTTGTCTATCTTCCATTTTCAGGCGAATGTCGTCAGCAATTTTTACGAGCGCAGTAATAGTGCTATGTCCAGGTCGGAATCCAGACTGAAAAGGATTAAGGAGGTTGTTGGAAAGAAGGAAATTATTGAGTTGTTTGGAAACTAGGCGTTCAAGGACTTTAGAGAGAAAAGGAAGGATTGAAATAGGACGGTAGTCAGAAAAGGAAGCAGGCGAGGATTTTTTTGGAAGGGGAATGAGATTGGCATCTTTCCAGAGGCAAGGAAAAACACCAGTTTTAATGGAATTGTTGAAGATGTTAGTTATCACTGGAGCCAATATCTCTAGAAGCGGTAGTATCATGTTTCGGCTAATATTGTCAGTTCCAATAGCGCTTGAGGTAATGGCTGTAATAGCTTTTTTAACATCAGTCTCAACAAATGGGCATAATGCGAATTCCGGGAAATTTGGAGAAGGTAAGGAAGACAGATAATTTAGGGTAGTAGATTTTATATTTGGATCACAGGGAATGGAGGAGGAAAAATGACGATTAAGGTTATTTAAGTCAAGATCAGCGGGGAGTTAATTGTCAGACCGTTTGCCGGCGCCTAAATTTTTCAGAAATTTCCAGACCCGTTTGGGATCTGGATCATCAACAGACATGTGGATGTGGCGACGCTGTGCATCTCTACACATTGTATTACAGCGATTTCGAAGAGATTTATACCTAGTACGATTAAGTTCAGAAGGGTTATTTTTGAATTTAGATTTGGCACGATTGCGTTGTAACATCATGTCTTTAATACTTTTCGTCAGCCATGGAGCCGGTGGATGTCGGAGTTTGATTGGGCGTATAGGAGCATGTTTATCATAAAGTTGTATCAGGTTATGAGTAAGATGCTGAACTTGCTCATCTACGCTTGGCAGTGACTCAACCGAGCCCCAGTCTATACCAGCAGCATCACGCAAAAGTTGATCAAGTGCTATACCACCAAAATTACGCTGCAGAAGGATACGGGGTTTGGTCTTTGGAGGACGAATTTTGTAGGATAGGTAAAGGAGGTCGTGGTAGGAAAATGCATCGGCACTGTATTGACCGTGGTCGTATACATGCTCAGGACAGGAAACAATTTTTAGGTCAAGAAGGGAGGGAACACAATTGGGATAGAAATGTGTAGGATTACTAGTGGATAGGAAATGTAGGTTGCAGGAATTGACTATAGAACACAGTTTTCTTGAACGGGAGTCATTTTTAATTAAGCAAGTGTTTAGATCACCCATAAGAATAAAGTGGTCGTAGGAAGGTAGGATCTGCATCAAAGTACTCTCAAAGTTATCAAAGTAATTAATAGTCGCGTTTGGACTATAAATAACACCTAAGAGTACTTTGGTGTGTGAAAGGGTAATTTCTACAAACAGATGTTCCGCTGAATGACTAGGATCAGAGTGAGACGATATGCTGACGACAGAATAAGGAATTTTGGACCTCAAGTAGATTGCCACACCACCTCCAGTACGATCCGGACGATCGTTTCGGAGTAAGTGGAATCCAGGGAGAGCATAAGAAGTGGAAGGGAGACAGGGACGTAACCATGACTCAGAGACTAGGATTGCGTGGATGTTACAATTGGGAAAGGATGTCAGCATATCAGAGAAGTGTGCCGGAATGCTCTGGGCATTTATATATATAACATTGAAATTATTAGGACAGTTAGAAAAACAGGAATTTAGGGAAGAAGAAAGTGATGGGGTACTGTGAAAACTATCGTAACTTATTTCAGAAGAACCTGATGAACATGTGTCAAAATTGTCTGCATTTATGTCAATAGATGTATTCATAAAGTATATTAAATATAAATATAATACAATATTAAATAAACTAAATAATAAAAATATATATGTACCTACTTATTTGCAAGTGTATGAACCATACCAGCAATTCATATTACAACTTAACTTTAATAATAATACTAGATTTAAGAAAACATAACAAAATAAAAACTTGAATAACTGAAAACAAAGTTAATGGAATCAACCAAAATAATAATAATTAAAAAAGAGAAAAATAAATAAAATAATAACAAACTTTTTTTTTTTGAATAATAACAGAATTGTCTGTAATCAAGGAGAGATTCGGAACGCATCGATTGACAAATGTCAATATTGACATGGATGCGTGTGTGTGGTCTGTCACTCAACGTCAACTAGCAAGTAGCAAACAAAAACAACTAACCAACACGTTTGCATATGGAACAAAAGTAAAAAATAAATATAAAAGAAATTGAGTAAAGCATGCATGAAGTAAAAGAAAAATATTGATAATAAAAACTATCTACGTGCTGTGCGGCTGCGAGTCCCAACAGTCTTCGACTTTGCGGGAACAGTTTCCTTAGCAACATCAGCAGGAACCGGGAGCAGAGTAACGTCGGCCATAGTGTCTACACGGTGTCGTGCCCCATCCTCCGTCACCACAAAGATGCTCCCGTCTCGAGTCCAGCATTTTGATACGCCAAACTTCTGGCGAGCCATCATGAAAGTGTCATGCCTGCTTTTTGTTAGAAATTCAGACAGAGTAACACCAGAACCCTTTAAGTTTGCCTTGGAAAGCCATACCTTGTTCTTAAAAGGTAGCTCTTTAAACTCAACAAGCAGGGGCCGAGACTTGTTATTCATAGCTCGACCCAAACGGTGGCAGCGAACCCAATCCTGTGCACAGATGTTTGGCACCTTAGTTAGTTGCAAGGATTTCAAAACAACTGCTGAAGTATCCTCCTTAGACTCTTCCGGGACCCCATGAATAAGGAGAATATTGCGTCGGTTGTGCATTTCTAGCTGCTCACACTTGTCAGCAACAATCTGCACCTGCCGCTCAACTGTCTTGAGTGTGGCTAACATCAAGGTACGAAAGCTGAAGAATTCTGCAGCTAGTGAAGACGTTGTTGGAGATGGGTTGGAGACTTTATCAAGCTCACCCTGAAATGTTTCCATTCTGGAGTTGAATAGTGCTGAAAGCTCCTCCATCGTTTGCTTCAATGACTCCATTTCTATGTTTAGTTAAGTGAAGTGCAGTGTACGAAATAAATGAAAGGAGATATTGCTGGTAGGTTCTCCGTTCAATACAGTGTAAACTTCATCAAAATTAAACTTTTAAATATTTATTTTTAATAAAATTTGCGAGAGCTTTTAAAATGGTGTTTCTAGAGCTTTTAAAACGTACTTAGAGGTTTTTTGATATTTTTTCTAATGATCATTTTAGTTTTCTAGTTTAAATAATTTCGTTGTAAAATAAACCCCTTTCGTTGTTAAAACTGCATTTTAAAATTAACCAAAATAAATTTCCTCTTGAAACTTCTTACTTATACCTCAGTTTTTTATTTTCCAACCCACTTCACTCAACTCACGTCATGATGTACTGCCCCAGGGTCCAAAGCCGTGACCTTCACTGAGCCACTGTCGACTACGTCCCCGGGCACGCCGGGCGTGTCCTCTGTCCGCACGTCATCTCCCAAATTCATTGAGGACACGCCACTGATGTTCTCCCGGTCGAGCTCGCTGGGTTCCCTGCCTGATTGCGAGCAGAACGAAGACCAGGGGTCCGTGGTCTCGGAAGTCAGGTGAGGACTGTGGGGGTAGGGGTCAGGGATAGTTGGTGGTTAGTCGATGTTTGGGGACTACAATATTTGACGGATTGATTTGGTAATTGCTAGATGTATTACACATACTACGATATCATTGTAGGAACTTAGATTTGTAGTTGTACAGGTCGTAAACAAGTTAAACCGCATTCTTAGAATAATCACAAAAAAACGGACTAAAATTATTTTATTTTATTTTACACTTTTAAAATTTAAAATTATACAAATAAAAACAGAAGAGAATTACTGATTAAATTTTCGCGTAATTTCAATTTGTAAGTTATAGTTCTCCCCTATTCCATTGTGTGGTGCCTAGAACACAAACTTACGCTTTGTTTTCAGCCACCCATTATGTACTGTTTCTGTTTATTTATTTACTTCTTCTCATACTTCGGATCAGTGCTGTTTGATAGTTCCATCCAGGCATGTTGGGTTCCTTTATGATGTTTTCCCTCACCTTAAGTCATAGTATCATATTCACAAAATGAAATTTGTTGATTTTTTGAACGCGTTAATCTCAGTTACTATTGATTCGAAATGAAAAATCCTTTAACATTGTACAGTCTACGTATTGAGGAAAACTTTACGCTTTCTAACATCACCCTAAATTTTTGATAGTATTTTATAATCCTACTAATATTATAAACTAGTGGCCGCTCACGACTCCGTTTGCGTAGAAGTCGGTTTCCCGTGGGAATGCGAAGTTTTCCCGCGATAAAAAGTTCCCTTAATTCTTTCATACATATATTTTTGGTAGAACCGCTTTCGCAGCGCACGCAACGGAAGCCCTCAAGGATGAATAATTTTCCCCGTTTTTTCCCATTTTCCATTATTTCTTCGCTCCTTATAGTTGCAGCGTGATGTAACATAGCCTAAAGCCTGCCTCGATAAATGGTCTATCCAACACAAAAATATTTTTTAAATTCAAACCAGTAGTTCCTGAGATTAGCGCGTTCAAACAAACAAACTCTTCAGATTTATAATATTAGTATATGTGAAAGTTTGTGAGTAGGTATGTAACTATTGGACGGATTTGGATGAAACTTTGCAGTAATATAGGTTATACATCAGAATAACTAGGGTACTTTTTACCGCTAGAAAACTTCGCATTCCCACGGGAAACCGACTTCCACGCGAACGGAGTCACGGGCGGCCACATACACAATAATTTTAAAACCCTACACAATTTTCCGTTTGTCCCCCAGTCGTATAACGTCGGGGTGTATATCCCCGAGCGAGCTGCCGGACTCGCCGGGGCAGAGCGCGCCGCTGTCCCCGCGCCGCCCCCCGCGCCCCGCCACGCCGCCACAAGGTAAATATTGTGGGAGGAAAGAGATCATGAGAGTATACAGGGTGACTTCTAATGTCACGTATTCCTGTTAAGGGGTGATAGATTAGGTCAAAACGCGTAATTTTAAAACGTTTGTAGCTTTTCAACATATTTTTTTCTTATTATGAATTAGTAATGTCCGCTATGCGACGATAACAAAAAACTCTAAATCCAGCATGTAGTTTTTTTTTTATTTAAACTTTCCGTCTGAAATCGGAATAAAAAATAAGAGTTAAAATTGAAATCGGTTGCTTTTGACCTAATCTATCACCCTTTAACAGGAAAACGTGACATTAGAAGTCACCCTGTATATTAAGATTAAGATGAGTTTAAAACTTGAGTAGCAGATTTGTGACTTTATCAATTTTGTTTTGAAAGAAAAACGTGATGAAGAATAAACATAGGATTATAGATCCCTAAGAGTTTTCTGTATTCAAAGATTAATTATAATGTGAAGCTTTTTGGCTTTTTAATGGAGACTGATAAACATATCATAAAGTCTTACTCCATTAAACAAGTTGACTGTTTAGTTAATGTTCAATTTAGTAGTTTTTGAAAGACTCCGTCTAGTATTTTTTCATAATATTCTCCTTTTTGAAGCCGATTCGATTACTCAGCTAGTTGGTCAAAGTTATAGCTGGCTTATTCCTCTTGAATTTAGTTACTGTTCTGGCTCTTCATATGTTAGTTTCATCCTTCCGTACTAATCGCGCAGCCGATCATGCCAGACGACTCTAAACGGCTATTAGCTTAAGTTTTTCTTCCTGAAAAATCTTAAAAATAGTATATACGCGGTCTTTACAAGTTGCTTTTACGCGGATTCGCACGCGCAGCGACGATATGTTAGTTTCATGCTTCCGTACTAATCGCGCAGCCCCCCCGGCCTGCTCGGTATTCGATGACGCGCTGGGGTTCGTGGCGCAGCACTCGCCCGCACAATATCCTTGTCTTTATTCAGCCATTTCGAAGCCTAGTCGTTACATCCCTCATGAATCATCCTTCGGTAACAGCCTATAACCGTCTCTATATCCAGCCCCGGCGCCGCGCTCGGTGTTCGACGACGCGCTGGGGTTCGCGGCGCGGCACTCGCCCGCACAATATCCTTGTCTTTATTCAGCCATTTCGAAGCCTAGTCGTTACATCCCTCATGAATCATCCTTCGGTAACAGTCTACCACCCTATAACCGTCTCTATATCCAGCCCCGGCGCCGCGCTCGGTGTTCGACGACGCGCTGGGGTTCGCGGCGCGGCACTCGCCCGCACAATATCCTTGTCTTTATTCAGCCATTTCGAAGCCTAGTCGTTACATCCCTCATGAATCATCCTTCGGTAACAGCCTATAACCGTCTCTATATCCAGCCCCGGCGCCGCGCTCGGTGTTCGACGACGCGCTGGGGTTCGCGGCGCGGCACTCGCCCGCACAATATCCTTGTCTTTATTCAGCCATTTCGAAGCCTAGTCGTTACATCCCTCATGAATCATCCTTCGGTAACAGCCTATAACCGTCTCTATATCCAGCCCCGGCGCCGCGCTCGGTGTTCGACGACGCGCTGGGGTTCGCGGCGCGGCACTCGCCCGCACAATATCCTTGTCTTTATTCAGCCATTTCGAAGCCTAGTCGTTACATCCCTCATGAATCATCCTTCGGTAACAGCCTATAACCGTCTCTATATCCAGCCCCGGCGCCGCGCTCGGTGTTCGACGACGCGCTGGGGTTCGCGGCGCGGCACTCGCCCGCACAATATCCTTGTCTTTATTCAGCCATTTCGAAGCCTAGTCGTTACATCCCTCATGAATCATCCTTCGGTAACAGTCTACCACCCTATAACCGTCTCTATATCCAGCCCCGGCGCCGCGCTCGGTGTTCGACGACGCGCTGGGGTTCGCGGCGCGGCACTCGCCCGCACAATATCCTTGTCTTTATTCAGCCATTTCGAAGCCTAGTCGTTACATCCCTCATGAATCATCCTTCGGTAACAGTCTACCACCCTATAACCGTCTCTATATCCAGCCCCGGCGCCGCGCTCGGTGTTCGACGACGCGCTGGGGTTCTTGCCGCGGCACTCGCCCGCGCTGTCCGCCGCCACCTCGCTCAGCAGCCTCACCATCGACGACGAGCCCAAGGTAATGTACTAATACATATTATCATCACATAGTATTAGGTATCATTATCATTACATAGTACAAGGCATCATTATCATTACATAGTACAAGGCATCATTATCATTACATAGTACAAGGCCTCATTATCATTACATAGTACAAGGCATCATTATCATTACATAGTACAAGGCATCATTATCATTACATAGTACAAGGCATCATTATCATTACATAGTACAAGGCATCATTATCATTACATAGTACAAGGCATCATTATCATTACATAGTACAAGGCATCATTATCATTACATAGTACAAGGCATCATTATCATTACATAGTACAAGGCATCATTATCATTACATAGTACAAGGCATCATTATCATTACATAGTACAAGGCATCATTATCATTACATAGTACAAGGCATCATTATCATTACATAGTACAAGGCATCATTATCATTACATAGTACAAGGCATCATTATCATTACATAGTACAAGGCATCATTATCATTACATAGTACAAGGCATCATTATCATTACATAGTACAAGGCATCATTATCATTACATAGTACAAGGCATCATTATCATTACATAGTACAAGGCATCATTATCATTACATAGTACAAGGCATCATTATCATTACATAGTACAAGGCATCATTATCATTACATAGTACAAGGCATCATTATCATTACATAGTACAAGGCATCATTATCATTACATAGTACAAGGCATCATTATCATTACATAGTACAAGGCATCATTATCATTACATAGTACAAGGCATCATTATCATTACATAGTATAAGGCATCATTATCATTACATAGTATAAGGCATCATTATCATTACATAGTATAAAGTATCATTATCATTACATAGTACAAGGCATCATTATCATTACATAGTACAAGGCATCATTATCATTACATAGTATAAAATATCATTATTATTACATAGTATTAATTATAGTCGCTAATCTTGTCTGTTTATATGTTTGATCTAACTCCTCCTAAACCACGTAACGGATTTTAATCCAGTTTTCACAATTGTTTAGATATTTATTCACTTTAATTTGTAAATAAAGAACAGTAAAAAAAAAGTTTTTTGAGCTGTCGTTTCCTTGCTAGCTGTCGAGCACTTAACTTTAATGTTTTTAACAAAGACACGCGCAAACTTACTAAATAAGCCCTCGTGTATGTTTCTATACTTCTATTAAATTATACAGTGAAGTGCAAACAACTTTCCATTAAACGGGACATGATAGTTAGCTACTTCACTTTGATGCTCAACTTTACTTCTACTTATTTTTATTACTACCCAAAATAAAAAAGAAGTTCGTAAAGATTGTCCTTCTGGTGACAAAGCTTCCTAACTGAACCTTTAAGACTTAGTTCTTCCATTTGCCATTATAAAGAATATTTAATATTCAAAGTTTATTTTGTTCACAGCAACGACTAAGGTTGATATCGAAGGCGCCGCACGACAGTCCTCAGCTCGAGACCATTTCACAAGAAAACGATAATATGTAAGTATTTTATAAATATCACAGAAATTTAAGTTGTATATGATAAATATATTTTACTAGTGGCCGCCCGCTACTCCGTTCGCGTGGAAGTCGGTTTCCCGTGCGAATGAGAAGTTTTCCCGCGGTAAAAAGTACCCTTTGTGTTATTCTGATGTATAACTTATATTACTGCAAAGTTTCATCTAAATCCGTCCACTAGTTTTAACGTGAAAGAGTATCAAACATCCATACATCCTCACATGCTCACAAACTTTCACATTTATAATATTAGTAGGATATAATACGAGTTGTCTTATAAATAAGTGTGTTATAATTGTATGTTTTGATTTCTAGTTCACAACTGTCGTCGAGCAGCCAGAATGATGCACCTAAAGGTATGTTAATAAATCTCGAAACTTGTGTTAAATAACAGTGTTTCGTTATTAAAAAAAAGAAAGTTCGACGAATGAGGATAACTTTTAAATAAATATTTTTATTGCTGAACTATTTACCAATCATTATGAAAATACAGTAAAATTACGAAGATCTAGCAAACATTTCATATATTCTTATAACCCTTTCATATTAATTATTATACTATTTTCCAGGTACCCAAACGCCATGCGACACCACCCGCGTATACTTCACAGAGGACACTCCCGCAATTCTCTCTAAAGCTGGCAGCAACTCTAATCTCTCTGCTTTATCCATACTATCCGCCATATCCGATGTCGAAGACGAGAATGTCGACAATAATACTGAATTCCAAACGAATGACGACGAGTTTCGACCAAATGATGACGAGTTTCGACCAAGTGATAGCAGCTTTCGACCAAGTGATCCCAGTTTTAGGCAAAGTGATAGCAGTTTTCGACCAAGTGACGCGAGTTTCCGAACTAATGATACCGAAAGAGAGAGGGACTCCTCGGATAGTTCTAATTTGAGCGACGCTGGCGATCTGCTGGAAGAGTGCATACAAAAAGGAATAGCTAAGGTTAGTTTATTTGACTTATATTCCATAGTTTCAAGTCTTTATTTTGCTTTCAATTTTAAACTTTAGTCACCCTTTATATACTCTATTAAAATTACATTGTAGCTCTAAAAACTGTCAGGAGTAATAGAAAATAGTTGATCTGTGCTATGTTACCTTTTCTACTTTGTAAAGCATATTGCGTTATAACATAAAATAATTAAATCTAATAAAGTCCATCTTTGTTCTCCATGTTTCCGATATATTATGTTTATATCGGATTATATATGTTACGGCTAATACCCGAAGTGCGGCTACACCTAGTTTTAGCCGGTTAGAAGTGTTTTTTATATGGAAAACTGTAAAAAAAAATATATACCTATGTATATAAAAACTCTACGCGGGACTCCGTCTGGGTGGTATCAAAAAAGTAACTCAACTAACCTAACCTATTGATGTTCTAACCGGCTAAAACTAGGTGTAGCCGCACTTCGGGTATTAGCCGTAACATATACATACACTGTTTTACTTTGTTGCTACAAATGAACTATTCTATTCAGGTGGTAAAGAACAAGGCTCCTGCCGAGGCAGCGATCAACCCGTTCACGAGAGATGACGTTTATGTAAGTCAATCATTTTTTTTTTTTTTTTTTTTTCTAGTTTATTTTACAAGCCATACATCTTATAAGATAAAGTCGGCTTAAAACTAACAAAGTGAAAAACTACAATTGAACAATAAAAATTATGAGCTATTTGTTTTATAATATTCTGATCTTATTATTAGTGACTGTATTAAAAAACTTAGTAATCGATCACTATGGTCAATGGTAGCACAAGAACTTAGAATGTAATGGAAGTGAAAGAAGAAATCCACGGCAGAGAGACCGGTATCTTTAAATAAGTCTTCTCGCAATTGTGCGTTTATTTTACAATCGAGATAAGTCAATCATTTGTTATTAAGAAATATAAGGAGGTTCGAAAGTGTAAACTTTTGAAAGAAATAATATACAAAGTTAATTTACGAAAAGTTTTACTACATAGCGAACCTTGCCATATCTTCGGGGCACTAATGAATCACTATGTATAAGATTTGGTAGTTCCAATATTTTATTGATTCAATTTCTGTAAATTGAAGAAGTACCTACTTATTATGACACATGTAAAAGATTCATAGACTAAAATTTATAACATTAGGAACAAAATTATAACGAATAACGTCATATGCTAATTCTATTGAATTGTTATTATTATTTTCAGCGATCTTTGCCGCCATACTTGAGATCGTCGACGGAAACTGTGAAGATGTCGCGTGAATATAGGAACGAGTTGGAAAGGTAAATTATATTACTTTACTTGAAAGTAAAATAATCTAACTTTAGACAATTACGTTAGAAATTGTCCATTCAATTGTAATAACTCAATTTTTAAACTGACATTGCGTATGTGTTTTTGTTTTCTTTTGAATTACAAATAAACAATATTTTGAGTAAAGCAAACTACTTACAAAAGTTGTTCTGCAAATTGCAGTCATAGTAAAGATAAAACTTATATATTTAAATAATTTCATATTTATTAATATTTTAATACATTTCAGAAGGTATTTAAGATTTAAAATAATTGATTTTTCTTCATATTCAGAGTGGACGATGGCGCGCCGCCGCCCCGGCCGCCGAAAAATGTATCGTGTGTAGCTACTACAGGTAAAATGTTGTAGTTATTTATATAAATATATCACGACTTACGCTTGTCTAGTTGATTTGTTAATGGATTCCGATAAGATTCTTTACACATCATGTTTTTACTTTTACAATTAATGTAAATAAAACATCTACGTAAACATCTACGTAATATAAGTAAGCGATTCAACTTTAAATAGCAGTTTACTTAAAACTACTTCTTTTTCTTAGTTTCTTCTTTATTTAGACATTTTAATCTTATACTTCCAGGTAGCAAACACGACAGCCGCCCGGCAACCACGTCGCAAGACAAAAAGCTTTCTGAATTACTTCGAACTGACTCACTGAGCTCCCTCAGTCTCGACTCGTTCGGTTCAACTGACCGGGAGATCTTCGAGCAAACTGTCAACGCCGGCCTGTCAACTGTCAACACACAGAAACACGACAAAGGTAAAGCACACTCGGTAGAACGACCGGCGGAAAACACCAAACATTACAGGCAACACAAATCGCTGGATCGCAGCGATAAGATCCAGCGGCACAAGGTAAGGGAGACTGATCTTGATAGGAATATCGCAAGGAGTAAACCGAGGAAAGATGATTCGGCGATGACGCGATCGCCGTTCTCATACCACGGCGACGCGGCCGCCGCTCTAGCACATCACTCGCGGCACAGACATAGACACCACGACGACGGACCGCCCAGTCTACCATCAAGAATCGAAGACAGAAGACTCGACAGAAGCAACTCTCTAAGCTCGCTGAGTAACGAATCTTTCGGATCGACCGACAAGGAAGTCTTCGAACGATGCGTCAAAATGGGAATGTCCAAGACTTCTAAGAGAGAGGAGAAACAGAGAGGTCGGAGTGATGACAGACTTGAAGGTCGAGAGTCGCGACGAAGAAGAAGGAACAACACCCTCGGAGCGCTGGAGAAGATGGTCGCTGACGAGGATAGAGGAGATAGAGCACTGCTGGAGGAGGTGATCGCGCGCGGCGCCAACACGCGGACAAAAAACTTACCACGGGGCGGGGACATGCCCGCCCGAGGCGATAACGACAATCCGGAACTAAACGGACCAAATCTGGACGAAAACAGTCCTAACTTGGACGAAAAAAGTCCCAATTTGGAGGAAAACAGCCAAATTGAAGCTGGAATATCAGCCAAACACACACAACTGTCAGCCTCAAACGAATGCCTCGCCCCGAAATCACTGAACACGACCTTCGAATCAGAAACCAAAGACGAACTGAACAGATCCAACGAGTCGTACGCGGACGTCCTGGAAGACAACTCGTGGAGCGACGACTCGCATAGGAACTACGACGCGGGGACTTTGACTAGAAAGAACAAACATACGCTCGAGTATACCGACATCAAGTATACGGAGAAACCAGCCGAGGACTCCATGAAGCGGAGTGTCGACACGTGGAACGATAACACGTGCCCCGATGACGTCACGTTCCCAACGATCAGCGGCTCCGTACATATGGTAGCGTCGATTAAAAGCGAGGTCGTCGACCCAGGAATGGCCCTACCAGACTTACTAGAAAAAAGCGAAGCCCCGAGCATCTCGCTCTCGAAACCAGACCTCACCGACAAACTGGAGCCGTTCAATATCCCCGCGGTGCCGGCCATAGATGACGAGAAACTAGAGGGCGATAGAATGCTGCTCGATAACATACCGGAACCGAGCTACCACTCGCTTATTGACGACGGAGAACAGAGATTGGACTCGCTTATGTCATCGGCGATAGAAAAAGAAGCAGCGAGACTTGCGGCGCAACTAAAGTGCTCACAGTACACGATGGAAAACAGCGTGACGTCACTTACGTCTCTAGATTTAGATCACGTGAAGCCGCCGTCGAACCTCGGCAGCTTACTGTCGCTAAGCGCTTCGGGACAGTGGGACGAACCATCACAGACGTCGAAAAAGTCACAGAAAAGTCGAAAGAAATCTCTGCCAGTCGCACTGATGGTGAAGCGAGCTCTCAGCAACTCGATGCATCAAGGCAGCTCCGAGCATCTAGACAGCAATCCTGTCAGCTTCCTGGATAACGTGAAACCACCTTCCGAATTAGAGAACGTCGATATGGACAGCAGCATGATATCTGTGTCTAGTATAGTATCCGAGGTGGCGGAGGCGAGGAAAACACCGATCACGTTCGATTTCAAACTACCGATACACGATTTCCCACTGTGCAGCACTTTCACTAGCATCTACCACGATCTTGACAAAGTCAACCCGCCATCACTGTTCGATGAAATCGCGGAGTCTACCTTAGATATGGAGACGGTACAACAAGTCACAGAAGACAATACTCTAGTAGTCGTTACAGATATACCATCAGGCTCAGAAACCTGCACTCCTTTACCTTCTGATATCAGCAGCGTAGAATCAACGCCGAAAAAACAACGGGACCCCAACTATCTCACACCGAAAGAAAAAAGATACGTCGCGAAAGACAGATATCAGACTTACACTATCACCGACACCGTGTCCGAAGATGACGTCATACTACAAGTCGAAACTCAGGACTTCATGACGTGGACCAAGTCTGAGAGCGATCGATCAGACGAATACACCACTGCTAGTAATGAGACTAAATCGCGACGAAAACTCAGCGCGAAACAAAGACGAATCGAAGACAGAGCCAGATATCAGACTCAGACTGTCGATATTCATAACATAATCCAAGAATCATCTCAACCGCAATCGGACCCGCACATTGAGAGCCTCAAGCGGCGGCTCGCTGAAAAGAAAACTATTAAGCAGAAACGAATGGAAGACGCCGAGAGGTTCCGAACTAGAACATTGAGCGAAGACATCCCGCCATCGCCGACCTACGTACGAGATACCAACTTCGAGAATGTAGAAACTACCACCGGCTATGATAGCCTCTCGTCCAATGAACTAAACCACCAACTTCTATCCGACGATAGACAGTTAAACGACGACGTATTCTCCACCACCGCCGACAGCGGGCACAACGAAGATGACTTCGAACTCAACTCTACACAAATGCAAACGTACACGCGAAGCTTTCGCAACTACCTCCCCGTGATCGAGAGTCCCGCCGCTGTCGATATGTGCGTCGTCAACAATCTCAAGAACATAGAAATGACCGCGTCGTTCAAGTGCTCGACATCGCAAAACGACAAAACGCAAAACCCGAGCAGCAGCGACTTTGCGAGCTACGAGTGCGATAGTAATTCTGAGGATAAAGCGCCATCGGAAACAGAATCGGAATCATCGAAACCTAAACCCAAAATCATCAAACCCGAAGTGCGGAGGCAACCGAGTCTTGACTCGAATGATTCGCGAGAAATGGACGACGCACCTAAGGCTATTCGCGGTAGAAAGAAGGCATACGTATCGCCTTACAGACGGAATACTCCCGCCACCCCGAAACCAGCGATCGCTGCTGTAAAACCCACACCCAAGTCAGCTCCAACTAAAACTCCCGCTAAACCCAACACGAGCGCCAAAACTACCAACAGAACATCTCTAGCAATGAAATCTGCGAGCGCGAACACTTCGCCCAAAAAGAGTATTCCGAACAAACTACCGACGAAACTAGGACAAATAAAGCCCTTGTCTCTACCACTGTCGAACACGGCCAAGAAAATTCTGCCGCTAGAAAGACAAGGAACATTCACTAAAGAGGAGAGCTCAGTCCCGACCAGGGACCTTCCCAAACCGGATAAATCCGCTGTACCTAAACTGAAGAAAGCCACCACTCCCACTACTTCTAAACCCGGCATCAACACGTCGCCATCGCGACTTCCACAGTTCAACCGCAACAGTAAACCGACCACCAGTCAAAACAAGGCTCCAGTCTCTAGGTCCGCAACTAAGAGGCCAGAACCCAAAATGAAAAGTTCCGCCTCCAGCCATAGCCTCCAAAGCAACGACAGCGCCAAAACCGTGACGTTAGCCTCCCGCAGCTCGCGACAAGGAAGCACATCCAGTGTCAACTCGATACCTTCCTCCAAAACGAACACTAAAGACGTGGAGAGTCGCATCGCCAACCTCTGGAAGAGAGTAGAACAGAATAAGAAACAATCGACCAAACCTGACAAACGAGTTTGGATCGAAAGCGAGAAGCCCGAGCCCGCTAAGCTGATTCGTAGCTCGACATTTGAAGGTCAGCCGAAACAGTCGGCTCCTTCTACAGCGCCTAAACAAAAGACCGCCATTGGCATTCGGGTGTCACAAATACCAAGTTTGCGACCGAAAACCGTGCCAAGTAAAGTGGGCCAGAGCAGTGCCGCAAAGAAACCAACCAACACCAAAGTGTTTGCAAGAAAACCTGTGAGTGGACAAGTTACGTCGTAATCTCTCTGTGACGAGATAGACTAGATAACTAATCGATGTCATGACGATCGGGAATCGGTTTGATTCGACAAGTGCGTGAACGAATACGTAATCGAAGAATGCCGCGGCGTATTTCTACATTGGATGCATTTGTTTGAATCAGTGACTGTGCAATATAAAGTAAGAGAGATTAATGAACATGACACTTTATTTAAACTCTTGAGTTTTCCACATCTATACACTTCGTAAACCAACCTATAAATCATGTATTTATTTAACGTTAACAGCTGATTTGAGTTTATAAAAGATTTTGTGTGATTCCTTGTATTTGTGTATATTTGTTGCATTTATTTATATTTAAGTGTTTAGTTAAAAGACAGGCTGGCGTTAATCATGTTTACATACAACCCTCCCCATATATTTTGATATCATATTGAATATAAAAATGCACTTTATTTTCTATACAATAATGTTTAGTTTGATACAGAATTGTGATTTCTGATCGAGAAAGGTATGTTTTCTTGATGGCAATCACTTTGTAAATAGGGACTCTAGTTTGTAAGTTACCAGTAATCTGTATATTTTTCTTAATAATATTGTATTTGGTTTGTAACAGTAAATATGGTTTCTCGTTTTTACGTCTAGTCAGTTAAAATTAACGAAGAAATTTCCTAGCTAAGACATTTTTATGAACTATCCTTTTGCTTCCGTCATTTGCTTGCTATCTTGAACGCTTCAAATGTTATTTGCTGTCGAAATTGTATGTTAATTTTGAAGGCAAATACATTGAAAAGTTTAATTCGTTGTGAAAATAAAAGTATTATTACTTTGTTAACGATTTTCTATTTTGTGGTAGTGCTTAGGCTAATTGTCTTAATGGAATTACCATTTTACTATAAATTCATATACCAATCTTGTAGCTGAAGAATCCAATACTTAATTATATTTGCTATGTTTATTGTTAATAATTCACACGAAATAGTAGCGCCATGTCATCTCTTTAAATAAGCCACTCTTAGATAAATTAATAAAAACTTTTTATGGATTAGTTGTAAGGTGCGTAATTAGCTGGAAATAAATAATGTTTACCGATTTTCTTGTTTTTTAATTTATTAAACCTTTCAATTGTAAATAGCTAGGTACTCAATTACAACATTGGGGCAATATTCTGTAGTTTAGATAAAAAAATATAACTAAAGTAAAAAAAAAAATTAATAAAAAAAATTTAGGGGTTGCGTAGAATGTTCGTTTATGGATATCAAACACGGAATTACATTTAATTATACAGTTTATTGTTAGAAAATTTCTACTCAAGAAAAACGTTACATTACACAGAGAGATTCAAAACCAAGAGAGATTGTAACCAGAGTTAAAAATCTAACATAGGATTGTGTTCTATTTTAACCTAATAATAGCACCTCATTATAGGTGCGTTCCGTATGAACTAAGTGGTGGCTGAGCCGCCACAAAATCTAAAAGCCTTTTGATGGTACATTTCAGAATCTTTCAAAAAGCAAACTCTGTTTGTTATCTCTTAAACTTTTTAACATGAAGAGTACTATTATGATGATACCGTTTCTTACTAAATTGTAACTTATGTAATGACATTTAAATTTCCAATGTAAAATAATTAATGATTTAGATATACATATAATTTACAATAATAAATTAGTATGCAATTATCTGCGATTGAGCTCCAAATGCCGCCCCAGGCACTACGTAAGTATATTCTCAGGTTTCAGAATTTCCTATAACTTTATTAATATAAATTTTAATCCTAATAAACAGTGTAGCTAACACTCCTAAAAACCCTACTTAGAGGCTGCATGCAGGCTCATATAAAGGACATAAGTATGTGGTGGTGAGGTACGAATGCTGTCTCTTTTGATTATTTTTGATTATCGGAGTAAAGGATACTAAAAAAAATATTTCTTTTGTAAGGGCCATCCTTTCAGAATAAGACGAAACATGTTTAAGGGCTCCCGCACACGGGCCACAGGCCACTGCCACAAAACGCCGCCACTGGCATAGTTTCATACATTTTATTAAGCCGCGTGTGGCCGCCACCGGCGACAACCGTGTGCGGCGGCGAGTCCATATAAAATGTATGAAAATAACAGGAAATAGGATAAGGGTCAACTCATACTAGCGCAGAGACGAAGCGCATCGAAGCGACAAATTCTTTATATTCAAAGCGAAACACCATTCAGAGTTGGTTGAAATAAGGTTTAAAGCTGAACTTTAGGTGCACTGTGCATCGTCTCGCGCACCATGGGAACCTAGTTATTACATGAAATGAAACATCAATTCAAGTCAGATTGTTTATTTTTTAAAATCCCATCCAGTTAAAGTGGCTCCTACAATACAACGTAAACATGCGTACATTGGCAGTAAACTACAGAATAATTAGCTTAAAAAGTGTAAAATCTATGTCCCTTATTAAATATGTAGCTGTAACATACAAAAATATTCATCAAATGTATTGTAAATGTAAGTTTAACAAAATCTTATCATTACGATTTCTATGGAGGCAATCAGAGGTAGATTGGTTCAATACTTATGTGCGTATTGTATTAAAAATTAACATATTTCACGAACCAATGGGGTACGAATGTAAGGTACACAGGCCTAAGTAAATATTTCAAACAGTTTATGTATATACCCCATTGGTTATCTCGTTTAAAACACTTTTAATTCTTACGGAATCATATGGACTAAATACAGCGATTATTACCTATTTACATGTCAAGCTTGTTTCATAAAACTTCTGAACATTTAATCGAAAATACCTAAAGCGAAGCCGTTCTATTCTTTCAACAACAAAAAAAAATACAATAAGTATAAAACACGACTCAAAAATGTATAAATTACTTCAATATGTTTTAAAAAAGAAAGCTAAAGCCTTATTTAATTTAACAAAATCTTGCTGGCAAATACAGTTCCAAAATTATTTACAAATTATTCCAGAGTTGATCGAAATAAAACAAACCGCCGGTAAACGCTATTATTATACTTATTATGAATATTATTATTATATTTAACTTTGAAAATGTTTTAGACTAATTTTTCAAACACTGACCGGGCCATATCGTGAGATACAACGATATTATTACATTTGTTACACTTATATATTTTCCATTTCAACAAAGTTGTAAATATATTTTATAAAATACGCTAGAAGTGAAAAATACAGACATTCCAGTAATATTTAGTGTATGTATGTAACATTATCCTATCAAAATAGAAAGGTCCTAAAACCCGGCCGGGTCACACCTAACTGTAAGTAATAAGACAGATTTAAAATGATCTTACGATTTGTACATATATCCTGGGTATTGGGGTAGTATTATGCAGCCATCAGCTATTTCCTGGGTGCTTGTAACCTCTTATTTATACGAATTTTATCATAATCACTTCCATTTTAAAATAGAACCACAATACCCTGTTGAGTCTAACCTAATACATCTATAAGCTAGGGACAAGGAGAGTCGCAAAAGACGTAACAAAAGACAAAACTTCTACTCCTACTTTGTAGGTAGAAGCTGCCCAGACTGCCTCGTGATTAGTCGTGATTCAGTACGAGGGTGACTTCGGAAAACCGACAAACTCGACACGTTTAAAATATTTAAAAGTACCGAATTCCTCGACTTCGGCTCGTCAAGAACAATACTCGTGTAGCCAGCAGGTCCTCAACGTTACTACCTTTGCGACGGAAATACATCAATATGAGATGAATATGAAAGATTGGATAAGTACTATTGATTACATGAGACCCTCAGCGAGGTACAACATCCAAATGATTTGTTAACTATTTTACAGAATAAGCCCTGCTCTCGCGAGCAGTGCTGTTACATTTAAAGTTTTGTTTCAACCAATCGCGGCCGGTGACGTCACACGCGCGCCGGTGATTGGCTGATTCAGAACGGGGGGCGGGTCCTAGTGGACAGTGCCGTGAGGGCGCGCCTCGTCTCTATCGCGTTATTCGATTGTGTGTGTTGGTTCAATGCGCGGCGTCGAAGCCGCTTCGTCAATTCTGATGCCAAAAGCCAATGGTCCGATAGCTACACCGATCTATTACAATTTTGCTTTCACCTGTCTGACTTCCGCGAATCTGACTTATTCAAGTTCATCGAACTTATAAATACCTAACAGTCTTTGGATAGCATTATCACTAAGACTCCGTCAATCACATTAACCGTGTAAATAATTCTCTCCAAAATACAATTCGGAGCAACATATTTATCTCTTAAAATTTCTCAATTTTTTTCAACTTTAAGTTGCAGTAAACTCTGCTATGATTAAGTATAGATAGTCATAATCTGTCGATGGTTTTTAACCCATGGTTGTTTATTTGGTAGCTGGCGGGCTCCCGCATTGTTTACGTGCGAGCCGACTCCATCTTGTGTCCAAAAGGACAACGCAATAAAATAAAAGGTACGAAGTTATCGTCCGTAAACATTGCGGGATGCCGCCAGCGTACTGCGGCAACCGCATCTCAATCTACGACAAAACACTGAAGCTATCACCCGAACAGACAATTCAATGCATGTATTCGTCAACATACTGAACACCTATAAACATTAGCGTGTAAGTTAGTCGTGTTGGATGTGAGATGCGGTCGGGTGGCGGCGCCGCCGCGGCCGAGTCGACTACAACTAGACGACGGCGAGGCGGACAACGACCCCGGCCCGCGGCGACGAACAAACATCTATATTCTGTGCACGGTCATCTTATAATCACGATAAATAACTTTGTACTCGCGTGTTACATCGCTACGCTTACACCTAGGTTACACAAAATATCACAGCACTTCGATCCGCTTACGAACTAACGGGGGCGCGATGCTTGGCGTCGCGCCCCCTTAAACTATAATCGTAAAAAAGGGAATCAATAAACAAATGCAGCGGCCACCGTTGCAACATATCACGGGGTTTAGGCCCTCCGTACAAAACGAGATAATCAAAAAAACAAGTCGCCGCTAAAACCTATGAGGATACTCACAGAAGCACGGTGGCCGAATTTCAAAATCATTAAAAACTAAACGCGACGCCGAGTGGCGACGCGACAAAAACAAATCATAACAAATGCCGCAAAATAATACCAAAAAAGTATTTACAAGGTTTGTTCACCGAAAACATCTTAGCCTAGAGCTTTGGATCGAATCATGTAAAACAAACATTGAGACGTTTTTTTTGTTCATCAATTACTATACAAATGCTATTGAGACACCTTTAAGACAGATTTTTCCAGTTGTCTCAGTTCTAGACATCGTTTGTTCACGGATTAGTAATAACATTTGTATGGTAAAAGAAATGTTTTTTTCATATTTTTTTAAGTTTAAAATACCGTGCGATACAGAACTGTTGAAATGGCACAATACTACATCATATAATTTTCATTCGGTTTTGCCTACAAATGTGTTTCATACTACAAATACACAAGCGAAGTATTTTAAAGCAAAAACTTAACACTAAATGAGGTAGCATTATTATGGATTATCATTATCTTTACATTAAGTTTGGTGGGATACACATTATAAAATTATTTCTATCAACAGTTATAAAATAGAACCTATGGATTACTGAGGTATTTCATCGTTTCTGGCTGAGGTAGGTGGTCCGTTGGTATTAAAACCTGGTCCAACATTACACAAAAACTATTCAATAACAGACATTTACGCAACAAGTATATCTCGACGCACCATTTGGCCATAAACATTTATCTATTCACTCTAATATATGGTTAAATGTGTATATTCGGATAACATCAAATAGCGACTTTGTACTCGTAAATCTAGTTTTAAAACTATGGGCATTTACTTTAGTTTTAGAATCATGTTTCAGAGATTTTTGTGTTGTTTATCTTATATCAAAATGTAGACCGTCCACGTAAATTCAACCTTTATAAACATTTTTAGATTGAAGAAAGAAATTGTTAAATATTTTTTTCTAATATTCCAAGTTATTATATTATTATATATTTATTTTAATCAATTCAACAATTGAAAAAAAAAACTAGATTCTTTATGAGAATCTATATTGAGGCAGCGTTCTTGAATACGGCCCTCTCACTAACCAACAACGAGAACTGTACCTAACTAGTGGAACAACTAGGATAGGCTGTTACTATTACTACTTCCTATGAAAAAAAGTTATATTTACGTGGACGTCTCCATTCACTCTTCACAAACAGTTTTCCTTTTAAGCAGTTTCCTTCCAAACAATACTACCATCTAAACAGCAGTATAGCTATAGTCGAGCACCTGCGTATTGGTGGCTAGATGCGGGTTGATGTGCGGCAGGATGTAGTCGTCCAGGGCTTCTCCGGTGAACAGCGGGAACTCGGGGCCGTACTCCGGGGGGCATTGGAGGCAGGCGCGGGGGGGGGTCGTGCTTCAGGTTGGCAGCTGGAAGTAATTTCATAATGAGAAAAACGTAAGTAACTTGTGGGTCACACATATCAACTACGTCTGAGAATACAATTCGGTGTAGTATGGATCGGTGATATTCCCATGGGATTGAGATGAATTCCGGCGGTAAAAAAAAGTTTATTTTCATCTCAGAGTATCAAAATATTTTCATACGGAATTTCATTAAAATCGGTCTAGTAGTCACACAAATATACACAATTTCGCATTTTAAGTAATGATGTATAAAACTTCGTCAGAAGTCACTTAAAAAAGAATGTTGAAATGCAAAACGAACTAAAAATGTTGTGAGTAACCAATATCCTGTTAGAGGTTTTACGGTCACTTTTGAATAGCTTTTGGATTTTTAATTTATTTACTGGAAGTGAAAGTGTCTTTTTTTCAGATTCTATTTAAAAATTTCTACCAGCAGTGCCCTACGACAAATTAAACAAATCAATGGAAAATGAAGACAGTGTAAATAAATAATTTTGCTTATTTGTGTAACCTTCTTAAATTATGTAAATAGAGATGATAACAACTTACCACTATCAAAAGTCATCCAATCGTCTCTCATGACGTTATGCAGCTCAATAAAGTTGTCCGTATCACACACATTCATTGTATCTCGATCATCTAAAAACTGCTCAGGACTCATATCAACACTCTCAATCTTCTTAGCGAGCTGAATTAACGGTTTCTGTTCCACAACATCCAATTTCCCATCACTAGCGTTTATATCTTTGCATTTTTCTGACATGTTTTGAGCCACTAGCTCTGTGATTTGCAAATCGCGTAGCTTCCCCTCGAAATTGTGAATCTTACGCATATGTTTACTCCAGTTTGGGTAGGAAGCGAATGTTTTTTGGCACTGAATACATTTGTATGGCCTCAACCCGGAGTGAATGTTAATGTGCTGCTGTAGAATAGCTAATCTAGTGAAACTTTTACCACAATAGCTGCAAGAATGTGTTTTAGATGTATTTGTATGAGTTTTAGAATGTTGTGCAAGCCGATGTCTTGAGTTGAATGTTTTCCCGCAGACTTTGCACATGTGGATCACCGCTTCAAAGTGTTTGATCATATGTTTTTTTAGCAGATACTTCTCGCCGTATTTCTTGTCGCATACGGGGCATGAGAACACTGTTTTGCAATGGAGGTCCAAATGGCGGAGACAGGCAGACAGAGATATGAATTGAAGCCCGCAGAAGCGGCAGCGGTTTTCTGTGTTCTTGTGGATCTTGGAGTGGAGCATCAGGTCTTTTGGTGTGCTGAACCTATTGAAATGGTGAAAATACACTTATTTACAAAACTTTCAGTAGTAGTAGGACCTTTTTTGTTTTAATATTTTTCCTCAAAACTTTAGGCAATACTACACGCACTACAATATTTTTTGGTGGACGATGTCGCAAAGCACAAGGCTTCCTCCAGCCTTCATTTGATAAGTGTGTTAAATTAAAAAGAGATCCACTTAGTTTATATGTATGTACACATAATTACATTTTGAATGGTTTTACTCAATACAAAAGTGTGTATGGACATTTAAAGAGAACCAAATGCATATATAAGTAATTTCTTAAACAATTTATTGTATGGCAAAATATTTGCAGGGTTAGATATTAAGACGTCTTTTTAAGCCAGTTACCTAACAAGCCAGTTACATTTTGTACCAATTTTTGTAGAAAAACTACAAATCAACACATAAAAATCATACTCACACTTGTCCGCAGCCTTCCTGCTGGCATGTTACACTGAAAGTGTTATGCAGTTTACGTAGATGTTGTCGCAAACGCATCTCAGTTTGGAAAGCACGGCTACAGTGAGTGCAAGAAAATGGCTTCTCTCCGGCAGAGGTGTGGAATGCTTCCATGTGGAGAACTAGTCGCGAATTACGGTCGAAATTCTTAAAACAGACCTCACATCTAAAACAAATTATTCAAATGTGAATAGCAAATTCGCAGAATTGCGCATCATGAATATATCAGCATTGAATAAGAAATTGTTAGAGACATGATTATATAAAAAAATGTTCGCTACAGCATAGAATTTCATCTTTTTTTTGTTTAGGAGTGTTAGTAGTACTTACTGGAATCTGTCTTTGGCAACATGATGATATGCATGGCGACCGAAAAGATGATATTCTGAGAAGTTCCTGAGGCACACCCCACATGAAAAAACCTCTGGTTTGTCACTGTGTTCTGAATTTAAATGGCTTAGAAATTCAACACGGTTCTTGTACAAGCCATCACAATACACACATAAAATTCCACCCACAGCATTGATAGAGCTGTCTGTCAGTGTAGGATCATCTTCTACATCATTTTCTGGTTCTTGTTTCATGTAATCGAAATGGATAAATAGGTGTTCAGATGCTTTTTGTTTGCTTTCAATACTTTTATCGCAAATCAGACATGAATATGATATCTCTGTGTGCTGATCTATATGGTCTTCACACTGGCTGCTGTTCATGATCTCTTGCTCGCAAAATAAGCATTTATATGGGGGGTTTTCATTTTTGTGGATGAATTCATGAAGATTTAATTCACGTTTTTCTGAAAACCTAAATGAAAAAATATTATTGCAGAAAAAACGCAGAAGCTACACTTTTATGATAAAATTTGTTTACATTGAGATAAGATAATAAACAAATAAGTTTTGGTGAAATTACTTACTCTTTCCGACATATTGAACACTTGAATAAATGTACAGCATCATTATGGATGTTGAGGGCAGATTGTTTTGAAAAGAACTTGTTGCAGTGTACACATCTAGAAAAAGTTACATGGCCATTATAGCAACTATTATAATATAGGTATTTAAGTTTCAGAAGGATTTTCAACTTACTTGAATCTGTCTTTCATCACATGCCGGGTGTAGCAGTGACCTCGAAATTTGGGGTACTCAGTGAAATCCTTCAAACATTTGACACAAGTGTAAACTATATCAACTCTGGCAGAACAGTGGTTCAGATAATGATCATCATATTTCTTTTTATCTCCAAACGTGAATTTACAGATATGGCAATGAATACCGCCGACCAATTCGACAGTAGTAAGCTTTTTAAGCAATTCATGGGGGGCTGACGAAGGCGGCTCCATCGTGACTTGTATTATCACAGGCTATGTGTGATCCATCTAAAGTGAGTTAGTTTCTGTCAGATGAGCTGTGAAGCGGCTATTGTAAACATAATAAACTGTACCAAACTGTTACATGATGCGCAACTCTCTCAATACCTGAAACCAAATAAGTTACCGTGAAAAACCTTCAAGCGCCCTTGAACTAATAACGTACATTACCAACTACTACATGGTTTACGTACGACGGCAACTTAATTGATGAAGCCATAATTGCCGATGCTATTACACTGGATCTTGGCACACATTTTATTGATAAGCGTCCATTGTCATCAAATCCGAAGGTTGCCCAGTCATGTAACTGAACTGCGAAAATACTATGGAACTGCATACAGCAACAGATACAAACTAACGTACAGACGTAGACGGTTACATTTGCATCACATTTTATTTAATTTAGGCTAAAATAAAAGCTAAAATTATTAAAATTTAAACGCCGGACAACAAACAACGCTACCGAAAACGTGCTGTTTGATTGGTGAATGAACAAAATGAGTGGGTGGTAGATTGATTGAACGGATTCAATTGATTGGACCGAATGAATTTATACAGAAGGATTGCCATTAATTAAAAACTATATCGATTTATTGCATCACCGGTTTTCAAGATTAAGCACAACACTTTTGACACTAATTGACACTTAATGAGTGAGAGAGAAAAAAATCATCACAAACTGACAGAGATAGCAACAAAACAAAAACTTTCCTTCACTTCAATGTCTTCAATAAATAAAATAGGATTTAAAAATTTAAAAAAGTGGCTATAGTTTATTTAAATCTAAAGGCATACGTATTTTTGATAAACACCTTAAAATATACAGTTAAGTTCTCTTCACACAGTCTACTTTTTAAAACTAAAGCTTATAATATTGATGTAATTGAAGTGCGTTGTAAAAGAAAAAATTGGGCCTAACTTTATAAGGTAAGCAGAAAATATGCATATTTTCTTAGTTTTCATCACATAAATATATGCATACTACCTACAAAGCACTTTGTAATCAAACATATTTTTGGCCAGTTGCCAAACTACATTCCCGAAATAATATCGTATTTGACGTAGACGCGTTCCCATAGTTTACACCACATACAGTTACCATTAGTTTAGTAAGTGACCCATATAGACCATGGAGCGCCATCACCCCCTGCAGACCAGTTTCCACGGCTCCATGCGGAGCAGGGATTCATCCTCAACCATGGGTAGCGACCCCCGCGAGAAAATAAAAGATTGCTTCAGAAAATTCGTGGCATTTATGTTTACACAAGTAGGTGTCGGCGCCTTAGTTGTTTGCTATGCCATACTGGGAGCAGTCAGCTTCATGCACATAGAAAAAGACAACCCTGATCAACAGCTTGAAGATGTCAAACAATGGAGATGGCACTGTGCAGAACAACTATGGAACATCACACTCAGCAAAAACAATTTTAAACTAAACGAAACGCTGTGGACTCAGCACACTGACTCAATATTGAAAGTATTTCAAAATAATGTAACTGTTGCAGTTCATTCTGGATATAATGGCAGATCCGCAGCTAACATCTGGTCGTTCCCTGCTGCACTTATGTACTCATTATCTGTATTCACTATGATAGGATATGGGAATATAATCCCCAAAACTGTATGGGGTAAAATTGTTACAATAGCATATGCATGTTTTGGTATACCCATCTACATTTTATACTTCTGCAATATGGGTAAGGTTTTGGCAAAAACGTTTAAATGGTTGTACATTACTGCTCATGAGTGTAGCCGCCGTGACGATTTATTATTCGAAGATGGAGAGGTGCAACCTAAGAGAAAGATCACTGTTCCATCTACAGCTTGTCTGTGGGTTATATCCTTCTACATACTCTCCGGGACGATAATGTTCGGGGCTTGGGAGAAGTGGAACTACCTGGACTCAACCTACTTCTGTGTTATAAGCTTGTGCAAGATTGGTTTCGGTGACTTTGTGCCCGGTGCAAACATAGCTGACTCGGCAGAGGGTTCTCATGTGAAGTTGGTTATAAACTTTATTTATGTGTTGCTGGGTATGGGTCTGGTGGCGATGTGCTACAACCTCATGTGTGAGGACGTGAGGGTCAAGGTTCGGGAGTTGAGACAGGATCTTAAGAACTGTCTGGATGATATTACATTGAAAATCACAGTGTGTATGAACGATACGAAATACTACCGGAAACAAGCGCAGAATGTTAAATGATGAATTTAATTACAATTTTGTTTATGAATGTTTTAATTATTAGGTTAAATATATGTTTGTGAATGATTAGAAATAAATGCATTTAATAATTTACAATAGCACTTATTTGTTTTTGAATTTCGTTATGGTTTCGCTTAAGTAGTAAAAATATTTGTAACTAAAAAGCGGGTTTTAAGTAGCCGACTTGAACTTATACTTATGTCTTTGATTAGTAAAGACAATGTCGTTAAATACAGAACATCTTGGCGTTTCTGAGTAACAGGTTTATATACATTTGTTAGATAATTAATAAACTACCAAAGTCAAGATTATCCAATCTCTTAATTTGGCTGTAGGTACGTCTCTTCTATAGATTTAAAAATAAGGATTAACTATCGTAAAGAGAGCCCCTACATATTTTATGTAATAATGCATTGCGAAACTACAAGACCTGCTGTGAAACCCTTTATGTCCCTTAATGTCCCGGGTACGATAAAGTGAAGGGGATAACACAAGCTTACACCTAAAGCTTGTGTTATCCCCTTCACTTTATCGTACCCGGGACATTCGTTTAACAGAGCGCTCTACATACCGTTGCGCTACTTTATACCAGCCCCGATTCTGCTAACCAACCTCAGCTATTTATCGACGATTTATTGTCATTTCATTCATGATTGATTGTGTTATTTAATGAAATAAATCACATGAAGACGCAAGATTTCCTTACGCAATTCCCCTGGACCTTCAAATGGAATTCTGAATATGGCTTCTAATATTATAAATGTGAAAGTTTGTGAGTATGGATGGATGTATGGATGGGTGTTTGTTACTCTTTCACGTAAAAACTACTGTATGGATTTGGATGAAACTTTGCAGTAATATAGGTTATACATCAAAATAACACATAGGGTACTTTTTACCGCGGGAAAACTTTTCATTCCCACGGGAAACCGACTTCCACGCGAACAGAGTCGCGGGCGGCCACTAGTTAATAATCAATAAATAAATCTTCAGACTGACAACCAATTATGTGGCCCTATAGTAAGTGCAGTAAGCACTTGTGTTATATACCACACAATGGACTAGGGGAGAACCTAGTTACATTAATGATACATATGATATCCTCCACCAAACAGTTTAGATGTAACCCCCCCCGGCCCGCGGCCATGCTGCCGCTGCGCCTGCTGCGCGTGGAGGGCCACGCCGGCCGCCGCAACGACGTGCTGTTCCGGCCTGCTGCAGGACAGCGCCCGCCGGACACCAACCACACGCTCGTGTTCTTTGGGGGCGATGTGCAGGTTACATTTTATATTAGTGCCTTTATGATTGAAAAAGTTCGGTGCTTATAACCTTTCATTTATACAGTAAAAAGACTTTTTAGACTATTTTGAGAACTTTTTGCGTCGTAGCGCGCAGTGGAAATTCACTTAAAAACCTACAAAGGATAGTAATGGTATAAACTTAAAAAGTAGATTTTTTGAGCATTTGTCAGTTCTCGATATTGATTCGAAGGACTCACAAATTATTACGCTGATTTGTTGGTGTGTTTTGCACGAAAGAATTTCTCTTAGTTACGTTTTTGATGTGCCATCAGCAACAAGCCTATTGCAATTGTCATAGATTTTTTTCGTACTAAGTTTAACAATTAACTTAACAAACCGACCCATATCTTCTAAATCTTTATTACCACCCTATAACTCCATTAAGGCATCCTTATTACCACCCTATAACTTCATCAACGCCTCCTCATCCTCACAGGACTACTCGGAGATAATGTTAGCGCACCGCGACAACCGCAACTACGTGCGCTGGAGTCTCGAGGGCACTGCGCGCGCGCTGGCCGACAGCTTCCCCAGGAACCACATACTGGTCGTGAGGCCCTCTCGGTAATCATCACTATTTTATAGCTGGTTTGGTGATATGTCTTACTTTTATGTTAATGATATGAAGTAAAGGTTTTGTGAAGGCATCATTTTTGTTAGTTGATTTTTTTTAATAAAATGAAAGCATAATTCCTTACTAGATGACTTGTTGCAGGAAATTAAGTAAGTTGCGAGTTCTGTCTGTTTGTATGTTTGGCCGCTAACTCCTTCTAAACCAGTTGAGGGATTTTAATGCGGTTTTCACCATCCTTTAGGTATTTTTTTCATTTAAATTTGTAAATAAAAAACGTTTAGGAAAAGTTTTTTTAAGTTAGCCAAAAATCATTGTTTCGTGAGCAAGTCGGCCAAAATTACACCATTGCGAAGCGTGGGCGGGTCGTTAGTAATCACTATTTTGTAGCTGGTTTGGTAATATGTCTTACTTTTATGTTGATGATATGAAGTAGAAGTTTTGTGAAGGAAGGATCTCCTTTATTTTTGTTAGTTGATGTTTTTACAATAAAATGAAAGCATAATTACGTACTAGATGACTTGTTGTAAGAAATTAAGTAAGCTGCGACATATCGAGGGCGTTGAAGCAAAAGTAATTAACTAGTGTTTTCATACTTCCGAGATAATCGCGATTTAGTGTTTTTTTTCAGTTAATTTTGAAATATCTTTTTTCGGGTAAATTATTTAACTGTCGGAAATCATATATGTTATATAAAATTTTATTATCTTTACGGTAGCTTAACTTTTGAAATGATTATATTTATATAAATAAAATAAATTGTTAAAAAGCAACTATTTAGTTTTGCCACAACTCATTTTCATACTGTCATCTGAGTTATGTACGCTTTTTGACTAGTTATTGATTTTATCCACAACTCAACTTGGTGGTAGAGACCAATTATTTCAAACATAATAGCAGTTATTTAACTTTCCTTCAACTTAATATGGAAGAAACAAAGTTTTATTAAGATTTGCGAGACAAAAATTGTTTTAAATTTATGATTTTTTAGTTGATTATCAAAATATATTAGGCATTTCCTTATTGGAAATGGACAGAGTAACATCCTATTACTGTCTATCACTCTTTACGAAGGCTTGAGCTGAATTATATTATTATACTCGTCTTTGTGATGATGCATTTATTGTATCTTCAATGTTATGATATTGTCCAAAGTCCTAAGACAAATACGCTCAAATAAACATGTGTCAGACTCCTCGTCCTCAAAACTACATCAACAATATTCTCGTATACAACCCTTTGCCTTTAATACATTTATTTGCTTCCACTATCATACCAATCATTCGTAGTTATAGAATGGTACATTTGATACATTTCTATCACTTTGTATTAGTGGTAGCTCCTATAGAAGTAGCAGTAAAACAAAAAGAAGTCGTAGCTATCACTTGGTCCGACCATATTATTATGTTAAAACGAATTGTGTCATTATTAAAACGAAACAGTTTATCTGGAAGATGAAAAGACTAATCTCACTAAAACTCATGAAAATAATCCCGCAATGTCTGAAGATCACGTTTTTAGACTGGGGCTGAGATGTAGTCCCTAACAAAAGAGCTAGTCCTGACTTTTAGACTGAGGCTCACACAGCGTGCTATGGGAAAAAAAATAAAGGGCCATGTTAGATACGGGAGAGAACAAAAGTTACCGACTTAGCCCATCGGATTAGCAAGCTGAAGATTTAGTGGGCTGGCCACATAAGTCGAAGAACTGACAACCGCTGGGGTCGAAAGGTTTTGCAATGGAATAAACGTCTCGAAAAGCAGGGCGCCCCCTAATTCAATGGAAGGACGACTTGCGGAAGGCGGCTGAAGGGAATGGATGAAGAGCTGCCTGGATTATAACGTTACGGTGGGCGACATACTCGTAGCTAGCAGGGACTTATACTCGTAGTATAATTTAACAAAAAGAACTTCGAATTACTTGTTCTAGAAGAACAAGCGGTAGCCCAATTAAATATGTGGAAGTTCTTGAACAACGGTGATTGAACTTTTAATATAACATTACATTTTTCGACACCATGTAGATTAAAAACAAGGTAGCAAACTAGATCATTGTCATCGCCTGAAATTGGTTACTACTGGATTTAAAATAATTTCTCGTTGTGAAAAACGAAAGATTTCTTTATTTGCCATTGAAGAGTAGCATTTTTTCTATATAATGAAGTGATTCTTTGTGAAAAAAATTGGGCAACTGCACTGCACTGCGCACTAAACTGCTTGTTGGAAGACTTATGAGGCATATTTTAGGTAAGGCATTGTTACGCTCCGTTTGACAATCCTTAACTTTCATTTTATTTTCTTTCTTCAAACTAATAGTTTGCTTAGATTAAATTTGCTAATTTCTAACAAGATCACGCCCTCTTATTTACGAGTTATTGTTAAAATCCAGACGGCAAAATTAACGCTTACAAGTATTACAATATGATTAACATTTCGATAAGGTAAACTTTCACTTTGCACTTTGAACACTCTAGCATATAAAACTAAGGCTTTGTCACTGAAATATATTGGTATTGTATATCTTCTTCTTCGTCTTCAACAGCCATGTTTTAGCCCGCTGCGGGGCATATGCCGCTCCAATAGTTCTCCACTCGGTCCTATCATCGGCTTTTCTTGTCCACGCTGTCCCGGCGTGAAATCTAATATTATAGGACCATCTGACTGGTAGTCTTCCTGCGTTAATACTTCTCCTACTACTACTTGTTCTCCGCGTTTCTAGGTGTCCATTCTAGTACGGATATGCTCCAACGATTGTCCCCTCTTCGGCACAGTTGTCCAGCCCATATTTATTTCAATTTTGCAATGCGGTATCCTTCATCTGTTAACTTGGTGCGTCTTCTGATGTCAGTGTTGCGCACCTTGTCTCTCAGTTATATCCCAAACATGCTCCTTTCTATGGCTCTTTGTGCTACCTTCAGTTTACTAATTAGCTTCTTATCGAGTGGCCATGTTTCCAATGCGTACGTCATAACAGTTTTCAGCGATTGTGGCAGTATTGTTAATATTGATGCTAAATCCTTTTCTGTTAGGTAAGATGTCCTAACACCGTAGTTAGAAATTTCGGCGATAGAACTTTTAATACCTTATGTAAAATCTTAGATCTATGTTCCTGTACGGCAAGTAGGGAAATTACATATTTTTATATAAACTAACAGTGTTTTTTTTTTAAATTCACTGAAGTCAAAAAAATATAACTGCACATTTTTAAAAGAAAAAGTTAATATCGGAAATATTTCTTAGAGTAAAATTAAATAACAATACTTATGCACTTTTTCCGTGACGTGGTCAGGGCATTGTGCAGAATATTTCTGTTGTAGAAAATGATAACTGCACTTATTCACTTTATCCACGACTAGAAACAAATTTCATTTTATTTTATTTACAATTCAGCAAGTTATTTATTTCTTCCTGAACCTTTTTTGCATCGCATGCAAGATACTTAATTTCATTTTTTTTCACAAAAATAATGATAATTTCATCAATTTGTCAAATATCGAAACCTGTTATACACCAAAAGATGCGTAATACTTTGGGCATTCAGGAAATATCAATAACTCAATTTCGGCCAAAACCCTAGTTAACCTATTTTTGCTTCAACGCCCTCGATATTTCGTGTTTTAAGCGTTTTTGACTCTTTAAGAAAAAACTAATCCATGTCATGTCGGGATATCCGATCTTTTTCTGTTTTAAATCAATTATTTTTTGTCACGCACAACTTATTTACTGTTGTCTCACTTAAGGATTTTCAATACTTTGCATACGTGAAATCCACCGTATACTTTAATTTGTAGTTTTCTTCCACCTCAAAAACAAGCTTTAAACCTCCCAGTCTTCATATTTTTAACCATCCCCCCTCTCAACGAAGTCTATCCCCCGTCTCAGCGGAGTCTATCCCCCCTCTCAACGGAGTCTATCCCCCCTCTCAACGGAGTCTATCCCCCGTCTCAACGGAGTCTATCCCCCCTCTCAACGGAGTCTATCCCCCCTCTCAACGAAGCGTATCACCCCTCTCAACGGAGTCTATCCCCCGTCTCAACGGAGTCTATCCCCCCCGCCAGGATAGAGTACCGCAGCTTCAGTTGCTACGACAACTTCGTGCCGTCGAACAACGCGGGCGCGCCCGACCACACGCCCAACCACGGCGCGCTGCTGCATTTGGAAAGGTAACTTTACTTAACCACATTTTATACAGGAAAAAAATCTAATCATATGTAATCTAGTAATAAGGGGAAGACACTGTAGCCTGTAACACAGTTGGTAACTACCACGGGCCTCTCGCATTCTTGGGTCACTAAGTTTATTTTTGAGAAATAAAGTTATTAAAGTTATCCTACTAATATTATAAACGTGAAAGTTTGTGAGTATGTATGGATGTTTGTTACTCTTTCACGTAAAAACTACTGGACGGATTTGGATGAAACTTTACAGTAATATAGGTTATACATCAGAATAACACATAGGGTACTTTTTACCGCGGAAAAACTTCTCACTCCCACGGGAAACCGACTTACACGCGAACGGAGTCGCAAGCGGCCACTAGTATTATAAACGTGTAAGTTTGTGAGTATGGATGTATGGATGTTTGTTACTCTTTCATGTAAAAACTACTGGACGGATTTGGATGAAATTTTGCTGTAATATAGGTTATACATCAGAATAACACATAGGGTACTTTTTACCACGGGAAAACTTCTCATTCCCACGGGAATGGACTTCCACGCGAACGGAGTCGCGGGCGGTAGTATTTTTATAAATCTCCAGACAAGTCTACAACTGTGCCCTACACTACGAAATATCGTATTATAGGTAAACAATGAACTAAGAGAGAAAATAGATATACCCAGACACGGGCGAATTTCGAAAAGACTTAGGTACTTCAATTTGCCCGACATGAGAATCGAACCCGGTACCTGCCGCTTAGTCCGGTGCGCGATATCTATCTAGAAATAAATGTTGTTACGAAGATGCCATTAAATTCAACAAAGCTACGTTAAATCAACGTTGCTTTCAAAAATTGAAACTTTACAGAGTAAGTCGACAAGCTAGCAGTGAATTTTTATTGTTTTTTTCTATTTATTACTCACTTCATTCCCTTCTACTTTACGTGAAACCCCGAAAGACCACAGAGTATATTAAAAAATACGACAGCTAAAGGCGTGAAGCGTGTTTATAAATGTTACAACAACTGCAATTACAACTTATTACTCAACACCATATAAACTCCAGGCTCCTCCAAGGAGTATCATACCGCCTCAAGTCTCTGCCGCCGTCGGAACTGATCCAAGCGATGTCCGGCGAAGACCTGCCCGATAGCATCGATATACAAGGGTTGCGGGTGAGTTGCATTCATTGAAGACAGTTTTTAAGCTATTGCATAGCTTCTACCGCGCGCCTTGAGCGTGGAGACCGAATCCAGAAATTCCGTAACGAAAATAATCTAACACCCCCCACTCCGACCGGCACAGCGGTGATACTTTTTTGTTTTGCCATCTATCGGTGAATAGCAGAACTTTTAATGACTTATAAAAATATTTTGAACTATATCAACTTCTCATTTATTTATTTATCTATATCTATCTATACTAATATTATAAAGAGGAAAGATTTGATTTTTGTTTGTTTGTTTGAAATGAATAGGCTCCGAAGCTACTGGACCAATTTAAAAAATTCTTACACCATTCGAAAGCTACATAATCTACGAGTAACATAGGCTATATTTTATTTTGGGAAAAATAGGGTTCCGTAAGATATTGCCACGGGAAAAACCATTTAGTTGCGGGTGAAACCGCAGGGCGGAAAGCTAGTGATTTATATTTGTCATTTGGTGAATCCAAGATACATAGAGTTGAGTTTTGGGAACAGCTGTTTTATTTAGGTATCTAATTAGAAGTGTAAAGTTAAAGTTAGTGGTCACTCTTCTGTTAGCCTTTTTCAAACCGCCTAACACATACATGAAGTGCCTTATCGTGCTCACAGTGCTCTATAATGTAAAAATAGCATGGTTTTCTTACACGGATAAGCTCGGGATAGATTGCAATTAGCGGTCACCCATCAAAGGACTGACTGCGACCAACGTTGCTTTACCTCAACATTATATTTTATTGAAATTTTGTTTATAACAACAAGTTAACTCACCAACCAATCCGTAATGAACCAGCGTAGTGAACTGCAATTCAATTAATTATTTGTTCCTTTTCCTAATTTCCTTTTTTTTACTATAATTTGAAATAACTTTTTTTTTATAAAGCTTATAATGTAATTGTGTTAAAATCCAGAACACGTCAATCCACCGAACCTCCATCCCTCGTAGCGGATCCACCGCCAGTGACGTCACAGCCGGTGGATCGGACAGAGATCGCTCGCCGTGAGTAGGTTTAGTTCCAATGGATGTTGTGGTTCTTTACTTACATTATACCGTAGAGCATATTTATTATATAAAGCATATTATTATTTATAAAGCATATTATCTACTAGAGCAGTATTGGTGCCGATTCTCAATTTAGGCACTTAACTAAACTATAAATATTGCTATCACTTACTCAGCAATAGTATAAGACAGAGACGGGTAGATTTTAGTCCTGTCAAACTTTAATTTGCGAACATTATGACATGGCGCAGGCAAGTTGTGTCTAGTCCTAAGATTTCGTTCAATTTTACAAATTTACTGAATTTAGCGAGACCAAATACATTTTTCTTTTCTTATACTAAGCATGGGGAAGTGCCGGCAATATTTTTTTGTTCGATCGAAGGCAAATTCCGCTAAAATGCAACATCAGTTGCTGCGCTTTGATTGGCTGATTTAAGGTCAAGTGTTGCATGCACTATTGGTGCGGGACTGTTTTAATTCGAGCGTGATTGGTTATTTAATAGCGGTATTTGTAAAAATGTAAAATTTCGGAATTGGATGACTCATATTACTACTCTAGTAGGTTAATGCTCGATACGATGCGCTACACCAAATCTTCTTTTGATCCGCTTGAGCTTCACATTTATTTTGGCAGTTTGAAACTTCTTTTTATTTGTAGGTACTTTAAACCTTCAAAAAACATCTAAATAGTAGTGGAATAGCTTATCAGAATCCAATGCATGGTTTAGGTTTTTGATTAAAAGAAGAGTGTTGCGGACAATGAACACAGTTAGCCTATAGTTTATAAGCTTAGAGTTTTGATTAGTTAAATAACAAAATGTTTGCTCCGCGCATTAGGCGCTATGTGAAAGCCATCAAATTGTATATAGTAAGGACCATTTGTAAGAATTAAGTCAGTCTGAACTTGAGCTTCGATGAAACAAGAAATAAAGAAAAATACAGTCCACTACCAGATCGCGAGTTTTATTGAAGAAACGGAAGACAAAGATAGGTACCCCACAAGTTTGTGGTCCTATCGGAGCCGGATCAAGAACAACAGCTCAGTTCGACTCGAGGCGCTAACAAGCTGCATGCAAGACCGGTACCTCGTCGAACTAAGAGGGACCGTGAGCCACGTCAAGCTTACGCCATTGGAACAAGGGACCAGCAGAACCGGTGCCTTATTGATCACGAAAGGGGCCGTATACGTGAACTACGATCGACGCGTGACGTTGTCAAGACCTACGCCAGAGCACGGGGTGCTTGAAGATCACCCAACGGTGCGACGAGCGACGTTGTCAAGACCTGCGCAAGAGCACGGGGTGCTTGAAGATCACCCAACGGTGCGCCGTGTCTTCGTGTCAAGAAACACCTACGCGGTCAAGTCGCGGCTTATGTTCTCGAGCTGCCCTACGGTGACAAAGGGCTCGAAGCATAAGTAACGCCGCAAGGCGGTGTGGTGTGTTTGTGCAGCACCACCAGTCGGTCTTAGACTGAAATCGCACTTTCACGCCAGTAAGGGACTCGTGTTACGGGGGCCGGACTGTAGGCACTGCCGACGCAATCGGACATTCCAGCCGATTGCTGAGCACCTCGTACTGCGTACTCCCCTCTGCTGGGTGAATCCACCCCTTCCTATCCTGCAACATCCATCCCTGAAGGAGCATATACTGGGGTCAAACCTAGTCCCTCCTGACGGACTGCTAGGGCCGATTAGGTAGGTAGGGAATTAGGGGCTTGCAAGTGCCGAAGATGACCGCGCGAAGCCCACCAATCACCAGGAAGAAGGCAGCCATGCAGGCGCAGATCTATGAAGACCCGCCAGCATCTCCATCCGAGACCGCACCCGACCGAACCGCACCCGACCATACCGCGCCCGAACATCAACGAACCGCGACCGAACGTACCGCGCCCGACCATACCGCGCCCGAACATCAACGAACCGCGCCCGAACATCAACGAACCGCGCCCGAACATCAACGAACCGCACCCGAACGTCAACACCTACGAACCACGACCGACCATGCCGCGCCCGAACGCCAACGAACCGCGACCACGGCAATGGAAGGAAGAGAACGCGAGCCACGAGCGCCATCTGTCTGTTCCGGACGATCAACATTATCAACGACTCTGCGTTTGCGCCAAGCAGAAACACAAGCGGCTATACGACTAGCAGAGATACATCGCCAAGAACTACAGATAGAGGCAGAACTAATCAAAAAGAACTTAGCATTGGAAGTTGCAATGATTCAAGAGGATACCGACCAGGAAATAGATTATGGGAACAAAAACCTAGCCAACGAGGAACGCGTGAATGAATGGTTTGACCATCAACAGACACGGGGGGAGTTGAGAGAACCTGATGTAACTCCTCATCCGTCGACAAGTTATCCTGTGATGAATACGCCAAAACAAGTAACAATCCAGCAAACGCCCAGAGCTAGATCGCCTACACCGCAAAGATCGCGAGATCGAGGAATTGATCGCTTAGCTGAGGCACTGGAAAAGATGACTCGACATCGCGCGCCACCAAGACAAACGCAGGATTTGCCCATATTTAGCGGTGCCTCAAGAGAATGGCTACCTTTTAAAATAGCAATGAAAGAGACGACCGCTCTTCATAAGTTCTCACCGTCAGAAAACTTAGCTAGACTGCGAGCATGTTTGCGAGGAGAAGCCCGGCAAGCAGTATCGGGACTTCTTTGCATGGCATCAGACCCAGCAGTCATTATGCGAACATTAGAGCAAAGCTACGGACGGCCTGAGATGATAGTCGATCAAGCTTTAGAGGATATTAAGAAACTACCTCGACTTGGAACGAGCGCTAACGAATTGAACACGTTTGCTATCAAACTTCAGAACATAGTTATGATAATAACTGGAATCGACGAACATGGCTATTTACAGAACCCTATGTTAGCTCGCTTCGTGACCGAGAAGCTAAGCCCACATGTCAGATCAAGATGGTGTGACTACGCCGATCAGTTTGGAAATAATCATGAGGCAGAAATAGTCACACTGTCAAAGTTTTTAATGCAAGAAGCAGACAGAGCGATGCGACATCTGTATTCTACCCGAACAATGACAATCGCACCTGTGCAGAATACAAAACCAGCGGATCATCAGCCACGAACGAGTCGCCGAGCAGTATTTGCAACCATCGAGGAGGCAAAGAAAAGTAATAAAACTGAATGTTTCTGCTGTGGAGCCGAGCACAAAACTACCGACTGCAGAAAGCTCGCCGACATGCCACTACAAAAGCGATGGGAGTGGGCCAAAGAGGCAAGAATATGTTTTCGCTGTTTGAACAGTAAACACAGGCGATTCCTATGCAAGGGCAAACGATGTGGAATTAATGAGTGTAGGCACCCACATCACCCACTACTGCATTCAGAGGTCAAGAACGTCGACCAGGAACCGAAACAGAACGAGGATTCAGAAATAACTGCATCAACACGTATACCAACAGAAACAATGAAAATACTGTTGAAAGTATGCCCTGTCAGGATAAAAGGAAGAAATAATAAAGAAATCGATACGTTTGCGCTATTAGACGAAGGATCAACGATCACACTTGTCGATGAGGAAATCGCATCGATGATAGGAGAAAAGGGGTCAAAACAACCACTGAACATCATCGGTGCAACATCGAGTCAACGCGAACCGAACAGTCGAGTAGTGAATATTTCCATACAAGGGCATAATCAACATGAATACAACTCAATCAAGGCAAGAACAGTAAAGAACTTGACTTTAGGAAGTCAAACGATCAAGCCACAATTGGTTGAATTGCCACATTTGAAAGAACTAACGCCAGAAGCTGTATGCTACTCGAACGCAAGGCCCCGCATACTCATTGGCGCTGATAACTGGCATTTGATAGTTACGCGTAAACTGTTAACCGGACACAGGAAACAACCGGCCGCCTCCCTAACACGATTAGGATGGATCATACACGGATCGGTCCCACAGAGCATTGTGAGCGAAGGCGAGACAGTTTTACACATACGTACGTCGCAACATATCGAACTAGAACAAGCAACATGTGAACGAGATGACAGCTTATCCGATCTGGTCAAGGCACACTTTAGCTTGGACGCGTTAGGTGTCTCTATGAAACAGAAACCCAGACCTACAGATGAACGCGCCGTTCAAATGTTCAACAGTACTGCTAAGCGAGTAGACGGTCGATTTGAAGTCGGACTTCCATGGAAAACGGAAGACGTCACCATGCCACCGAGCTATGACATGGCACTCACTCGTCTTCGCGGAATAGAACGGAAAATGGATAAGTCACTGGAGTTCAAAAAGGCATATACAGCGGAAGTAAATAAGCTTCTCGATAAGGGATACGCAAAGAGAAGTGCAGACGATCACTCTGACAACAAACGTCTTTGGTATCTACCACACTTCGCCGTGACAAACCCAAATAAGCCCGGGAAAGTTCGCATGGTCTTTGACGCAGCAGCTCGAACGAACGGCATGTGCATGAACGACGCACTGTTAGATGGACCCGACCTACTGCAATCCCTACAAGGCGTCTTGTTTAGATTCCGAATGCGACCAGTTGCGATTACAGCCGACATACGGGAAATGTTTCTCAGAGTGAGGATCAGACCAGAAGATCAAGTGGCCCAACACTTTCTGTGGAGAGGCGACAACCGCGATGAACCTCCTCAGAAATATGTCATGCAGTCCATGATATTTGGAGCACGGAGTTCACCATTCCTAGCACACAGTGTGAGAGATCGCAACGCAACAGAGTACGCACAATCTCACCCCCTCGCATTCAAAGCTATCACGCAAAACCACTACATGGACGACTGGGTCGACAGTTTTGATACCGAAGAACTAGCTGCACATACTATAGCTGAAGTGCGAGAAGTGCATTCACAAGCAGGGTTCGAGCTAGCCAGCTGGAGTTCCAACCGCGAACATCTACTGAACCACATTCCAGAACAAGATAGAGCACACGCGCCAAAAGAACTTGCCGCAAACGCGCACTTATATGAAAAAGCTCTAGGAATACTGTGGATCCCAACTACAGATCAACTCGGTTTTAACACAGCCATGCATAGAGTACCGATAGACGTCAAGGAAGCTAGCCGCACACCAACCAAACGTGAAGCACTTGGGGCTGTGATGTCATTATTCGATCCATTAGGCGTACTAAGCCCCTATACGATTACGGCAAAAATTATTCTGCAAGAGTTGTGGAAAAAGAAGATTGGGTGGGACGAACCATTACCCCCAGAAGAAGCAGTCTCCTTTGGCGAATGGCAATCTGATCTTGAATACATAGAAAAACTGCGACTGCCACGATGTTACGACATCAGAACGAGTGGAGTCACGCGCCAACTTCATGTATTCTGTGATGCCAGCGAACAAGCATACACCGCTGTTGCGTATTGGCGTATTGAAGGTGACAACGGCGTGAATGTATCGATAATAGCAGGAAAAAGCAAAGTCGCGCCGCTGAAGGCACAAAGTATTCCCAGAATGGAACTCCAAGCCAGCCTTATTGGCGCTCGTTTAGCCACCGACGTTATAAGTGCACACAAATGGGAAGCGAACGTAGTGTATTGGACCGATTCAAAAACCGTACTTCACTGGATAAGAAACGACGCGGTTAGATACACCCCATACGTAGCGCACCGGCTAAGCGAGATAGCAGAACTAACACGAATCGATCAATGGCGATGGGTGCCTACCGCTCACAACGTTGCCGATGACGCCACACGAGCAGGAAACACTAGATTAAAAAGTGACGATCGTTGGTTCAACGGACCTGCATTTCTCTACGAAAACGAGGAAAACTGGCCACAAGAAGCGTCAATAAACCAGCCACAGTCCGAATGTATAGTAACGCATATAAGACAAAGCGATCCGATGATTGACATGAAGAGATTTTCTTCATATGAACGCTTGATTCGATCATTGGCGTACGTATATGCGTTTATTGATAAGTGTAAGAAAAGAACAAATGCACTGGAATTGAAACACATTAAAAAGGCGGAGCTTCAACTTGTAAAAGATTCACAAAAGGAAAGTTTTGCAAAGGAATACGATCAGTTGAAGAAACAAAAGAGAGTCGACGTTTCGAGCCGTCTGTATAAACTGGATCCTATCAGCGGTAACGACGAAGTGATACGACTAAATGGACGAATCAACGCCGCCACAGTTCCAGAAGATATGAAGCATCCACCAATACTAGACGGTGATCATCATCTGACTCGTCTAATCATACGAGAAGAACATGAACGCAACAGTCACGTAGGACGAGAACAAATTGTAAATAACTTGAGACAACGTTATTGGATACTACGCCTACGGCCTACTGTAAAGAAAGTTCTGCGAGATTGCGTTGTATGCAAAATAAGAAAAGCCAGTCCGTTAAAGCCAGTGAAAGGCAACTTGCCAAAGGTACGTTTAAATACACATACCAGACCTTTCTCTTATAGCGGAATCGACTGCTTTGGCCCTGTGTGGGTGACAATAGGAAGGAGAAGAGAGAAACGATGGGGAATGCTATTTACCTGTCTTGTCACCAGAGCGATTCACATAGAGCTCATCGCCAGTCTGAGTACGGATTCGGCTATAATGGCCATAAGACGAATGGCTGCACGAAGAGGAACTCCAAAGTGTATCATGTCAGATAACGGAACTAACTTTCACGGAGCGAACACGGAACTCAACAAGGCGTACACGGAATGGCTCCCAGAAATGGAAAAATATGCTTTAAAACAGCGTATAGAATGGCGATATATCGACCCTGGAGCACCCAATCAAGGAGGAGCCTGGGAAAGAATGATAAGGACGGTGAAAAGCTCTCTTTCTGGCATACTCACCGACCGAGCACCAAAAGAAGAAACGCTGACTACGTTAATGGCGGAGATTGAATACACCGTGAACTCTCGCCCGTTGACTCACGTGTCCGTTGAGCCTGATGATCAAGAAGCTCTCACACCGAACCACTTTCTACTGGGAACGGCAACTGGATTACCATACGTAGGAAACTGTGAGACAGCAGATAAACGTTCGTGGCGCGCTTCGCAAGCGCTCGCTAATATGTTCTGGAATCGCTGGGTAAATGAATACTTACCTACACTAACTCCACGCGGCGATGCAAGAAAACAAGTGAACAATGTAAAACCGGGCGACATAGTAGTTATAGCGGACGGGCTGCTACCTAGAAACGTTTGGCCGCGAGGTATGGTTGAGCGTGCGTATGAGGGTCCCGACGGCGTTGTGCGGAGTGCAGATGTCAGGACACAAGGGGGAATCTTCAGAAGACCAGTCAGAAGGCTCATCGTCCTCCCGCTGCAGATGAGGGGCTCCGAAGATCTTCGCCGGGGGGAGAATGTTGCGGACAATGAACACAGTTAGCCTATAGTTTATAAGCTTAGAGTTTTGATTAGTTAAATAACAAAATGTTTGCTCCGCGCATTAGGCGCTATGTGAAAGCCATCAAATTGTATATAGTAAGGACCATTTGTAAGAATTAAGTCAGTCTGAACTTGAGCTTCGATGAAACAAGAAATAAAGAAAAATACAGTCCACTACCAGATCGCGAGTTTTATTGAAGAAACGGAAGACAAAGATAGGTACCCCACAAAGAGAATTTAAAGTATAGTTGGTACTGGATTATCCATAAAAAATGGTCATACTATAAGTATAGCTAGTACTGAAATTAGGCTCATTTCAATGGATTATTAATTTATATTTTACTAGTTACCCGCCCACGCTTCGCTGAGAAAACTTTTTCTGACTTTTCTTTATTTACAAAGCTAAGTGAAAATATTACCTAAAAAATGGTGGCATCCGCATTTAAATGTTCCCATGTTCCGATATTTGTTCCAATACAATAAGTAACCATGACTCCCTGAATCCCCAGTTAAAATGAGTTTAATTTCTATATACTTCATTCTTACTGATCTTTATATTCTCAATTCAAAAACGACACTATTTAAAACACATAAAAGAAGCGTAACAGTATTCTCTCTACCTTCCAGCGCCACAAACCCGCTTTGGTGGCGCGACGTGTCTCTCAACGATAGCTTGCTAACCCTCGTAGGGTTTAGCAAGGGCTGTGTGGTTCTGAACCAGTTTATATACGAGTTCCATTACACCAAGACTCTGACGCCGGGCGACGAGGCTATGTCCAGGTGAGTGTGGTAGATTAAGATGGGAGAGGAAATTAGGAATAAACGAGATGGGGTAATATAGAGGCCGCCCGCGACTTCGTTTGCAACCCTTATAGGTAGCTACTGCAGTATAGGCTAACATGACTTTCAATTAAGATATAGATATATAGGTACAGCGGCGGGCTTTTTTGTAGGTCTATCCTTTCTTTTTTATAATATTTTAAAAGTGAAAATGTTTATGTCTGTCTGTCCATCTGTCTGTATGTTAACTTCGCGTGAAACGGCTGAACCGATTGTCTTCCCTTTGGAATGGAGCTAGTTCGACACCCAGGAATTCATTTCATTTCATTTTGAAATGAAATGAAGATTTATTCATCATAAGTTGCGGTTGAACATTAATGAACGTCAGTATGTAACATCTTCGGCTTTAATTAAGATTAAGTAGGAAGCTAGCAGGTGGACCGAGAGAAAAAAAAAGCCGGCGGAAAAAAACTCTCAGCACTCTTTTGTCAAAAAATGTTTGGGTACAAGTATGTTATTTACCAACAGGACAGCGATCATGCATATGAATGTCATGCCTCAGTCAGGCTGTTACAAATAAATATTACATTTATATTTTAGAAATTGCCTGTACAAATATCAATCCACGCCCTTTTATCGTCTACTAGGGGCCGCGCGCGACTCTGTTCGCGTAGAAGTCGGTTTCCCGTGGGAATGCGAAGTTTTCCCGCGGTAAAAGGTTCCCTTAATTCTTTCATACATATATTTTTGGTATCTAGAACCGTTTTTGGCAGCGCACGCAACGGAAGCTCTCAAGGATGAATAATTTTCCCCGTTTTTTTACATTTTCCATTATTTCTTCGCTCTTTATAGTTGCAACGTGATGTTATATAGCCTAAAGCCTGCCTCGATAAATGGTCTATTCAACACAAAAAGATTTTTTAAAATCAAACCAGTAGTTCCTGAGATTAGAGCGTTCAAACAAACAAACAAACAAACAAACAAACAAACAAACAAACAAACTCTTCAGCTTTATAATATTAGTATAGATATAATCTTTGAGTTTATAATAAGCTTATAATAGGGAAGAAAATAGGATAATTTTACTTCGGGAAAAGCCTCATTCCCACGGGAAAATCTATTTAGCTTCGCGTGAAACCGCAGGGCGGACTCATATCCTTACGTTACGAGGCTCGATTTACTGTAAGTATGAAATTTTTGTAAACAAGTGTAAAATAAGCTTCTTATTTTATATAAACTTTCTTGGATACTAAATTACTGTTTTTTTATCTATCTTACTTTTATTTAACCTTCTATATTTATTTACCCTCATTTAGTTATTATTTCCTCTTTACGACGTAAAAGGCAAAATGAATGAAACTGATAATAAAAATACAATATGGTTAAGATTTTACCTAGGGTAACATGATCCTAGGACGAAAAAATAACTATAAGACCATTAGATAGTTTTAGCGATCGTATAGATGAATAGAAGAAATAAAACAAAAACCACAATATTTTATAGAAATGTGCAATAGATCCGAAAAAAAAACGTCTTCGTTTTTAAGAAAATGTTTTAACAACCACAAAAGTTTAAAAAAATATATTGAGCTTTAAAACTGTCGCGTTAAGGTTGATATTAGGAAGTAGTATTTTTTTTCCTAAAAAGTTTGTGATTGAGAAACGATTTTTATCGTTCTTTAATTACTTTCATCGTTAAAATTATCGATAATAAATCTGTAGAGAAGTCAATTCTGTACATGAAATATATTTCCAAAATAACTATCAGGGGGTGATTAGGGATCGATACTAATGCCAAAAATGCAATTAGTAAGATTTTTGTTTATCGGTCTGTCTGTCTGTGTGTCTGTCTGTATAACCGTTATAGAAACAAAAACTACTCGACGGATTTTAACGAAACTTGGTACAATTATTTTTCATACTCCTGAGCTGGTTATGGTATACTTTTCATCACGCTACAATTAATAGGAGCCTAGTCCATTTTTTATTCAATACAGTGAACCCCCGGTAATCCGGCCCCTGTCTAATCCGTCACCCCCTATAATTCGACACGATTGAACATGTAAATAAATGAAGTATGATTTGAAGTTCAGAGTACGTTTTAAATATACAGAGTTATTTGTAATTAGCGCATCAACTCTTGCAGGCGGCTTCCTTACATCAATGCCAATAACATTTGTTCTACGACTTTTTGCAAAACTTGATAATTAACACAAAAACAGAAAAACAAAAACATATTTGCGCGCTCTGTTATTTATAACTCTGTATTTTGTAAGAAGTTCCTAAACCGTTCCCCCCCCCTCGTCGCCCGCGCGCCTGCCACGCCAGTTGCGTGCGCGTAGAGTATTGTACCGTTCTGAGGCATCTAATGAATTTGTATGGAAAAACTTATTTTTTTAAAAATCGATTTTTTTAAAGTTCGACACTGCCTTGCAAAGCGTTTGTCGAATTACCGGGGGTCCACTGTAATAAGTTCCTCCATTTTTTAAGCTTCCGTCGCGTGTGCAACCTTAATGGTTTAAACTACACAGAAATCATGTATGACGGAAATGTTCTTCTTAAAATTATATAAAAAATATCGCACGACAGCATATGTCTATCTTTTATGGTTGACTGACAATGGTGGCGATTCTCACCGTTCCCTAACTAGTCTAAATTTAGAGAAACTATAATTTTAGAATCACTAATTTACGCTTAAGCGTATTCTCAAAATACATCCCACTAAAATTAGTGCATGCATCTGACTCCACTTTGACAGCTCCAAATTGAGTTGGCTTGTGTTGCAACCAGCAAATTAAATATTAAATGTTGATTTTGTTTTATAGCAATAAAACTATTTCATTCGTTCCCTCGTTTCCTGAACCGTTCCTCAGATACTTCAAAGGGATTTGCATGGTCCTGCAAATACCTCGATCTGGGGCTCCTTAAATAAGTAGGATAGAAAAAAAGACTCAATACAAGCACTTCTTGAAGACAACATAAAATAAAAATTTACACTAATGTTTACTTACTTACTTTCTATGTTTATTTTAGTCTGGAGACTTATCTTACCTTTGAATTGAATATGCAAGCGCTGCAATAACATATTCTTCCATTATTTCCACTCACAACTTGGATTTCAGCTATTTAGGATGATTCACTAATTTACTCTACACCAAATTAGTTAGCCTCTAAATTTAGTTTAATTCTCTAAGTTAGAGATTTTTAGTCTAGTTTTGACGTAACATTTGTACGTTAGAATAACTTTTCTCTAAATTGAATAACTAAAATAAATTTAGATATGTCAACCTAAATATAGTTTAGTCTAGTGTTTTGAGAATACCAAAGACGACTAAAGCTAATTTTAGAGATTTATAGTTTAGTTTAGAGAAATTTGTACCGCGAGAATTGCTACCAATAACACGTGTAACTCCCGATAGCGTAGCAGTTCGGAGCTTTCTGATTATCTTTGTCTACTCTTCCGTTTATACCACTCTCAGTCGTCCCTAATTAAAAAGTTAACATTATTAACTTTTCCATAAAAAAGAATCATAGAAATCACATAGGGATTTTTTTACCGCGGGAAAACTTCTCATTCCCACGGAAAACCGACTTCCACGCGTACGGAGTCGCGGGCGGCCACTAGTGTCAAATAAAGAGAAAACTATACAATAAATAAATCTATGAGGCCCTAAAGTACCTAAGTTTAGTAATCGATTTTGCTATAGGTTACTTAATTGACTAGAGAAAAACCTACTTGGGTGTAACAAGATTTTCTCCGACGCGAGTCAATTTTAAAAACACGTTTATAAACGAGGTTATATATATAACGTATATAAAGTTATGAGGATTGTATAGAAATATTAGTAACATCCATTTCTTTGTTGAATTTTAAATAAACTCCAAGGACAAGAATTTCGGAATTTCGTGAGAATTACCCTTATATGATATTGACTTGACCCAGGAATCGAAACCCAGACCTTTCGTTTAAAAGCCTGGTATACGTACCGATGCGTCACTGAAGTTTTTTAACTATAGCTGATGTACATGATGGTTTGATAAGTATACAGGGTTATTTTTAATTAGCGCATCACCTCTTGCAGGCGTCTTCCTTACATCAATCCCAATACCATTTGTTCTACGACTTTTTGCAAAACTTGATAATTAACACAAAAACAAAAAAACAAAAACCAATTTGCGCGCTCTGTTATTTAAAACTCTGTATTTTGTAAGAAACCGGCTTCACCCCCCCGTCGCCCGCGCGCCCGCCACGCTAGTTGCGTGCGCGTAGAGTATTTGACCGTTCAGAGGCATCTAATAAATTTGTATGGAAAAACTTAAATTTTTAAAAATAGTAATTTTAATAAGTCATTGTTTGAATGTTGTTGGGATTGATGTAGAAAAGCTGCCTACAAGAGGTGATGCGCTAATTAGAAGTTACCCTGTATGTGTGTAGGTTCATAGACCGCGTGTGCGCGATGTGCTGGCTGGACGGCGGCCACGCGGGCGCGCACAACACGTGGGTCACCGCGCGCAGCCTGCTCGAGACGCTCGCGCGGCTTGGTACGTATACCTACAGCAATGATTGTTAGTTAGTTGGTTAACCCATTCACTTCCTCCCTGAAAATTTACGTCTATTCCCAGTTGTTACCCCTGATTTAGAGTGGGACCGTCTTTGGGCGGGCTCGGCTTGTAGTTATGGAATCGTCATTTTTTAATATCTTCAATATCCAGAAACCGTTTTGGTTATAAGTCAATAATAATGAAACAAATAGTGATGCAACGAATACGAATACGAATATTCGTATTCGCCGAATATCACATAACCGCCGAATATTCGTATTTGGCGAATATGATAACAATATTCGTATAAATAATTTATGTAAAACGGAACGCATCTTTAATTCAGAAATACATAATGTATTAAAACACGTACTGCCAAATTTATTGCCATCTGAAGATCCACTACATTTTTGGCGACAAGATGTTCATTTACCGACACTGAAAAGATTGGCCCAGAAATATTTTTCACTAAAACCGTCTACTATATCGTCTGAATGACTTTTCTACAGCTGGAAATAAACAAACAGAAAAAAGAAATCGTTTAACACCTAATAATTTACGTAAACTGTGTTTTTTGAAAAATGTTACTTTTCTTAGTTATTTTAATATATTTGTAACTATTCGTATTCGTATTCGTAAAAGTGGTATTCGTTGCATCACTAGAAACAAACCATTACCAAAAATCTCATTTTTTTATTTGGATTTGGCTTACGTAATGCCGTTTGAAATCCTAACGCCCATCGGCGGGCCCGGCATCTCAGTTAAAACATTTTGCACGCCGATAGGCGGGCTCGGCATCCAATGGGTTAGAAGTAATACATCTAACAATATAATGATAAAACCAGTGTTGTTTGTATGCAGACCTGAGTATCGTGGTGCACGTGAGTCCGTACCAAGTGTTGGACGCGGCGCGGCCGTGGATCGGCCGCGAGGAGCGCGCCTTCACGCACACGCTCAGCGAGCTCGGCGCCAATGTACGTCGCAATCCTACTAATATTATAAATGTGAGAGTTTGTGAGGATGTATGGATGGATGGATGTTTGTTACTCTTTCACGTAAAAACTACTGGATGGATTTGGATGAAACTTTGCAGTAATATAGGTTATACATCAGAATAACACATAGGGTACTTTTTACCGCGGGAAAACATCTCATTCCACTAGCGGCCACTAGTGTAGTAATATATGGACTAGTGACCGAGCTAATGTAGGCAGCAGCTATAGTAATATGAGGACTAGTGACCCGTCCACGCTTCGCAATGGAGTCATTTGGGCCGGCTTGCTCACGAAACAACGAATTTTGGCTAACTTTAAAATAACTTTTCTGAATGTTCTTTGTTTACAAATTTAAATGAAATAAATTCCTAAAGGATGGTAAAAACCGCATTAACATCCGGTTAGGAGGAGATAGCGGACAAACATACAAACAGACAGAATTAGCGACTCGGATTTATACTATGTAATGATGGTGTAATTTGGACCGACTAGTTCAAGAAACATTGAATTTTGGCCAACTTGAAAAAACTTTTTTGGGACATGCTTTTTACAAATTTTAGACGAAAATTTTCGGAAACATGTAGAAAACCGCAGAAAAATTTTAGGGTAGCGGTTTTCCGCAGACACAATTTTGAGAACACTCTCTAAACAAAATTAAAAATATCCATTAATTTTACCTACAATGTTGTCGACTTAATTTAGTGAGACCAATATACATACCTGTCTTTTGTATTAAGATTTATAGTAGCTGACTTACGAAAAAAATTTTTTGCAATGTCTATTTTAGTACCTAGCTATTAGAATAAGTAGATGTTAGAATCTAAGCATGAAAATGGCTCATGCTAATGTTTACATTTCAGATCACCCGCTTCTTGCACAGGAAGCCAGGCCAGAAGCCCTCGCTTCAAATGCACTTCGACGTGTTAGACAACTTCAAACGCGTCCAGGATTCAAACTCGGGAGCCCGAGACCAACAATAATTCAAAAAGTACATTACAAAAATAACTTCACTAGAAACGTTAGTTGTAAAATGAAGGAATAAACCAATGGAGACCACATAACATCGCATTTGTTCGAAAACAAGAGTTGTGGCATTTGTTACTATTTTAAAGTTATTTTTTACTATTTTAAAAATTAGAACATGTCCATACCATAATTAATTTATTATACTATAACTAATTTACGTGAAAACTGAAAACCAGCGTGATTGAGTAACAAAAATCATAAAAATCACCTAAGCATACCAACGGTACCTTTATCAATCCAATCAATATCTATATTGTTGGAAATATAACTTACAAAAACCTATATTGAGACCTTGCTTTAATTCGGAAAAGAAATTCCAAAACATACTTATTTAAAAAAATATTTGAAAATATCGACACACCCGTCGCGATATTGCGTGCAGAACTATCGGAAGGAAAGAGAAGACTATTCTGTATTAGATAGAGAAGACAGGAAAACAATGAAAATTATTATAAAGATTTTAATAAAACGCAAAAATAATAAAGAAACTACTTTCCTGTGAAATGGTAGGTATGCCATTTTTTAGTATAGCTAGACGAACTGCCCCCCCAAGTCAAGTGGCAGTAGAAATTAGCGTTAGCGAGTGAATAGAATTCAAATGAAACTTGCAAGCTTCTCAATAGAGACAGTTTCATAAATTTTTATTCAATTCGATCGCCAACACAAATTTCTACTGCCACTTGACTTGGGGGCCTGTTGTGGTTACCGCACCATGTTATTTCACATCCACGCGTTATTTTCGTTGAATTTAATTTTTCAAGTTCAAACTTGAAAAATGCTCTTGCATGTGTCTTGTTTTTATAAGCCGACACGAACTTCGACCGACAAGATTCGATTCGATCTCGCCGAGTATGGCATCAAATGCGTTCAGACAGGTTAGCCCTACATATGCACTCCATTGTTTTATTCCTTTGTTCCCAACGAGTCACACCCACAACTGTAACATTGTTACTCGATGGGAATATTTTAATAAAAAAATCCCAACCAGTCACAGTGTGGCATTAGGTGTTACAGGTTGGGATATTTTTTAAAGAAAATTCCCAACCTGTCACACCCTGATCTGGAAAAGAGTGTAATAATACAGAATCACATAATACGGTAGATTAGTAGACACTCTTTTTCAGATCACATAACACGTATTATATGATAATACAGAATCACATAATGCGGTAGATAATGTATTATCACACTCTTTTTCAGATCAGGGTGTGACTGGTTGGAAATTTTCTTGCTCCTCATTCATACCGAGAACCCAATTTCCCTTAATATGGAGATCTGTAACAAAAATATATACCTATATATATGTTACGGCTAAAACCCGAAGCGCGGCTGCACCTAGTTTTAGCCGGTTAGAAACATCAATAGGTTAGGTTAGTTAGGTTACTTCTTTGATACCGCCCAAAAAAGCCCGCTACGCGAGACTCCGTCGACTCATGATTGAAGCCAGTTTTTATATATATAGGTATATATATTTTTGTTACATTCCCCATATTAAAAAGACTAATAACCAGCTAAAACTAGGTGTAGCCGCACTTCGGGTATTAGCCGTAACATATATAAAAACTGGCTTCAATCATGAGTCGACGGAGTACCGCTATGCGGGACTCCTTTTTCTGGGCGGTTTAAAAAAAGTAACCTAACTAACCTAACCTATCGATGTCGGATTGTAACAAAATAATAAAACCCATTTAGTTACTAGTTTATTTTATTGTTTAACTGACACACTTGTAACAATGTGACTAGATGGGAAAAAATATCCCATCGAGTAACACTGTAACTGGTTGGGAGTTTTTTATTTAAATATTCCCATCGAGTAACAGTGTTACAGTTGAGGGTGTGACTCGTTGGGAACAAAGGGTTTTATTACTCAATGGTTAGATAAGCAAATTATAAGTGGTTAAATTCCGAGATATATTTTGTAGAAAAAATATCAAAACCGAATTTTAGCTTTAAAAATGAGCTTTGTACATACTATTTTACTTCTAACATTCAAGTAGATCATTGAGAATAAATGTGATATTTATTTTAAATAAAAGATGAATGTTACTAAAACATTTTATTTCATCAAACTTACAACAAAAAAATGCACACCCAAAAATTCTACAATAATAAGTAGTATATCACATAAGTGTTTTGCAAATATGAACTTTGTTACAATGTGTAGATGATTCAATATTTTAGAGGCTTGTGGACATAGAAACATTGCTTTGAATGAAGTTAACGAAAAACAAAAGTAATGTCTCTCTCATAGGTTACTAATTATGTGATGGCATTGTTACAACAAAATATCACAACATGAAATGAAACATTTCATTTACGTTCACAAATTACTTAAAGTAAACTAAAGTGAAGGAATGGATACGATCGTAAAAAAACACTAGAAAACTATATATTTGGTGAAAAAAGAGAGATCAGATCTGCGGGTGTTAAATTTGCGACAATTCAAAAGTAAGGTAGATTGAAAAGTTACTAAATATTGTACAAGGAACAATAGACAAACTACTTTGTTTTTAACATAATACCTAAATGTGTTTACAAAACATAAATTCTAATTTGAAAATTGTTGTTTAACGTTTGCCTAACATAAGTTTAAATAACGCAAAATCAGCCAAACAGATTTACATACAAACTTGGTAAAGATTAGATCATAACATAAAAAACACTATTTGAACATTTTACCACTGTAAATACCCACAAAAACCGCAATCTAATAAATTTACATTCTGCACACACAACACACACAAGATCAAGTAGCACTATTGTTCTTATACGTTCACTTTACAATCCACCGCACTGAATTGACCGTTGGTTATATCTCTCACATGTTTTCAAATTGCCCGTCTTTATCCAACAGCAGTATGTTGGGGTTCTCCTTCTCGAACTCGGTTGGTTTCCTGTCTCGCTGCTGATCTGTCCACTCGCCTTCCACGGCCCCCCACTCCCCCACTTTGTCGCCAATCACGTCCACTTCCGCTTTAGCTTTTATTTTCTCCAGCTGTAAAGAAGGAAATTGTTTAGCATGTGATATGTTTTTTAGTTCAAGAAATGTTAAAGCTAGCAGCATTTAGCACAATGTTATAGGTAACTCTGCCTCGGCGTAATGTCAGTAATCATAAATCTTTATTTATTGTAGGTTAATGTAAGTTAGAGAATAGGTTTTCAAACAGTCATATTCGTGGTCAACTCAGTAATTTACACCATAAGTTGTGCTGTTAAAACTTTGGAAAAAACTTGCTATGAAAATAATTATTGTTCAATAGTTGGTTATGCCGTAAACAAGATTTTATAACATGCAAGTTTTGTTTGTGGATAAAATACAGAATTACTCCAACTGTTTCTTAAGTAGGCTACTATCTACTGGTATTATCGCTTTCATGAATCCTCATCTAACCTAAACCAAAGTAAAGTAAGATAAAAATGTATGGTTAGTGTAAGCGCACACTACAATTTTTTATCGAACAATAACTGTCCACATCAGTTTTAAATTTTGATTTCATTACATTTTGCATAAATAAATTGTAGTGAGCGCTTAATCTTCTCAATTATGCTGATGGCTTGATGGCTTATCATGATAAGCAAGTAAATGCACATACACAATCTTTTTTTCTGTTTATGAACTTGCTTAATTAACATATGACCCAAAATGTAGATGCACAGATTAGTCTACAACTAACGATGGTAGTACAGCTCAGTACTATCACCTGTTAACTATCTTCTATCACTAATCACTGATGATGGTAGTACAGCTCAGTCCTATCACCTGTTAACTATCTTCTATCACTAATCACTGATGATGGTAGTACAGCTCAGTCCTATCACCTGTTAACTATCTTCTATCACTAATCACTAACGATGGTAGTAAGCTCAGTCCTATCACCTGTTACCTCGGCGTCCCGCTCGGCGAACTTGTCGAACATATTCGCGAACATCCGGCGCTCGCGCAGCCGCTGCTGCCGGAGCGTGTTCTTGCAGACGATTATCTGGTTCGCGGCCGCCTGGGGGGAAGGTTTTTGTTAGTTTGTTTATATTGAAAAGCGAGGTCCTATATAGATAGTGCGATCTATACATAGAGAATAATAGATAATGTTTGGTTTTCAGTAGCTAAAAGGTTATTTTAAATGCCGATCTTAGTTCAATGCGACTTTTCGTGCACAACATAATTTTTTTTAGTGTCTTTAAAATACATTTCAAAGTTTAAGTACTGGGCTTGAAAATGTACAAAGCAGACAAAAAATATTCGTGATTCCCTTCGATCTAATATCGTAAATACTGTTGAAAGATTCCGAAGTTGGGTTACGCACACCCCCAATAAACATAGTCATTTATTTTGTTTCCTAATATTTTTTTTATGATATAGTGTTATGGGTGTGTTGCTGAGCCTTTGAGAAAATTAGGCACCGGATACCGCACTCACCGAACGAAACGTAGGAACATCGTCCCTACTTCACGTCGGGTTTCTGTGCGACGGTGGTATTTCACCGGTCGAGTCAGCCCAGTAGTCGCTGCAGACAGAGCCTACAGGTAGACTCTACCACTCGTAAAATCCTATATATTTACCTTATTCCCCGGTTCCAACTCCACCACCCGCTCAAAGTCCCCCAGCGCCTGTTGCGCCTCGCCGAGCCCCAGCAGAGCCTGACCCCTCCGGAACAGCCCCTTCACACTGTCTGCGTCCAACTTGAGGGCCTTGCTAGAGTGGTCGCGGGCCTCGAAGTAATGCACCGGGGTCACCTTCAGGTAGACCAAAGCGAGGTTGAGATGGGCGCTGATGAGGAGGTCTTTTGACTGGGCCTTGATCTCGTCGGTTTCCGCAGTTTCGCCGAGGTCTGGGGAAATCAAAGGATTATTGTAGTTGGCTGCTAAAAAGTTAACTGGTGATCTAATCTATCTACGCATGGTTTATTTGTTTTTAGCTTGTGAAAACTTATTTATTTAGTTGAAATAATCGTAGTTATTGAAAAGCAACCATATCTTTTGCTAAGTATGGTTCGGAAGAACATACAAATGACATACTAAGAGATGCGGACGAAACTTTTTTATAACATATCTTGTTTCCAAAAACTGTATTTTTAAAGTTCCTAATAAACTCACCCTCAACCAGACTGACAACCCGTTTGTACATTTTGATCGCCACCAAATACTTGCTGGCTTTGAAATAATTGGTCCCTTTTTCTTTACAAATTTTGGCCTGCTCAATCTTCTCCGAATCATCCATGGCCCATATTTCCTTGGCTTTTTCAAAGTTGGTTAGCTTCACTGTGTATTCTACAGCCGAGTTCGAAGGTACACCGAGAGTGGAGTTTCCTTCTGATTTGAAAGCGTATTTAGGCTGTATGGTGAGTCGTGATTTCTCTCCTTTGTGGAACTTTTCCAAGGCACGTTCGATTCCCTCGCAGATGTTCTGGTCGCTGCCTTCGCCGAGGGTGAATGTGAGGGTTCTGGAGTCGAAGACTTTGCTGTCGTCGAGCAGTCTCCCTTCCAACTCCACTAAAATGGAAGGAAAAAAAGTTTAAATGGTTTCTTTGCCACAAATCGTTCCATTTGAAATTAAATTATTTAAAGACGCAGATCTCTGAAAATGATACCTAATGGTGCGCGAATTAACGTACAAAGTTAAAGAATTTAAAACAGACTTTAATTTAATCATTGTACGGTCAGGTTCGGGATTGCCTCTTTATTTAAGGCTTTTTTGAAAAAAAGAAAAAATTTAAATTAATATTTCACAAAAAATACATGATAATCACATTATTCCTTAATTACGTTTTTACATTATTACATAATTATTCCTTCAAGACTATTATACATATTCATTACTAGTGGTCGTCCGCGACTCCGTTCACGTGGGAATAGTTTTCCCGCGGTAAAAAGCACCCTAGGTGTTACTCTGATGTATAACCTATATTACTATAAAGTTTCATCAAAATCTGTCCAGTAATTTTTACGAAACACAGTAACATACATACTCACAAACTTTCACGTTTTATAATATTAGTAGGATATGTATATGAATTTTTGCTCTAATTAAACTCTATACTTCTATTGTTGCGATGTGGGATTAAATATCTCGTGGCAAAATAAACCTATTGTGACGAAACATTAGAACAATAAAAGAAAGCAATATCAAATTTCTACTGTTCTCTTGTTAACATATTTTGTTTCTGTGGCTATTCTTTATTTAATAACTATAAAAAGATAAATGATACAAAACCCACGAAAAGAACAAATATCGTGTTTCTTAAATGTGAAATTTATCAAAAATAAAATGTGAAGTACTGTCTTTTATCGTAAGGGCATCGACTACAAACCAAGGCGATTAGTCAGATGAACCGACTTGTCGGCACATCTCTAATAATAAGAGCCTAAATAAGTCGCTCTAGTAAGCCGTCTTTTAAAACGAGATGGATAGAGCCACAATCCACAATATACTATGGATTTTATGGTTTGATTTTGACCCCCAAGCTGTAGGACCCTCCAGTTAGTTCATAACTACTTATTGTTTATTATTGTTTATTATTATTATATTACTAGTGGCCGCCCGCGACTCCGTTCGCGTGGAAGTCGGTTTCCCGTGGGAATGAGATGTTTTCCCGCGGTAAAAAATACCCTATGTGTTATTCTGATGTATAACCTATATTACTGCAAAGTTTCATCCAAATCCATCCAGTAGTTTTTACGTGAAAGAGTAACAAACATCCATCCATCCATCCATCCATCCATACATCGTCACAAACTTTCACATTTATAATATTAGTAGGATTATTGTATATTGCTACTCCGTTTGCGTGGAAGTCGGTTTCCGTGGGAATGAGATGTTTTCCCGCGGTAAAAAGTACCCGATGTGTTATTCTGATGTATAAACTATATTACTGCAAAGTTTCATCCAAATCCATCCAGTAGTTTTTACGCGAAAGAGTAACAAACATCCATCCATACTTCCATACTCACAAACTTTCACATTTATAATATTAGTAGAATATATTAAAACAAACCTGTGACAAGGGACCCCTCATTGGGGTTTTCAAGACCGTCTCCCTGCTCAATGATGTGGCGCAGGATGCCCTTGTTCTTGCCGGGGCTGAGGTCCTCCGCTTGCCAGTCTATCATTTCAATCTAAATAAAGTTTTCATTAGTTCAAAATTCATATTTTAGATTGGTTTATTCTGTATTATTTAATTAGTCTATATTATATGCAGCTTATTAGCGTCTACAACCACGTGTGAAACACCATGTTAATAGACTTTAGGTATTTTTGAACAGGTCGCAATAATATGGGTACTTATATGTATTTACAAATTTTTAAGGATAAATAAATATGAATGTAAATTTTTAAAGAAAAAATGTGTTGTTGAAATATGAATGGACTATCACTGGAATACTGCAAATATTTGTTAGTAAATCTTAAGTGCCAAATCTAAAATTAAAACTAGTTATTTATTGAGAAACACTAAGTAGCAGTTATTATAATTAAGTTAACTTAAGCAATGCAAAAGGCATTTATCGCGATTCCGAAGCGAATTGTTCGTAATCTTGACATGTGATCACAATCATCCTGTGACTTCACCTGCTATTTATACAAAAATTTTGGTGATACAAAAAAAAATCATAAAAGATTATAAATTGCTTGTATTGTAGGTACATATAACTACTAGATAGCAACTAATATCCAGAATACAAGCTGATTAAATATTAAAGTCATAATTATCATAACAAGAGTCTGATGTAATCAATAAGAGGTAAGTGCCAGTAAGGGCACTGAAGTGCTGTTAAATAGGTGTTAAATTGCTGTACTGTTAAAATAAAACAAAAAAGTAAAAATAACCAAATTTGATTAAAAGACAGGAAGTGGTATTCAAATGAGGGAAGTGGTGGGTCAAAAGACTGCATAATGATTACAAAGCAAGTTGTAAGGTTGCTGGTTGATATCAAACTTAACAAGGACACTTTGAGTAGGTAGTAACTATTTGAACTGATAAAGAATTGGTAACCTCTATGTAGATAAAATTGTATTGCAATATATGTATAGTCTATTACTAGACACCCATTGACTCCAACCACTGTCAAAGTACAAATCATGAGTCCGTGTGAGGATATAAGAGCTCATTAAGGTATACTTAACCATTTTTACTGTGTAGAATGTAGTAATTAACAATCCTATGGAATATATAAAGTTGCATTCTCAACTCTAAAAACTGGATGTACCAGTTCATAGTTAAAAAAGGCAGGGCAGAGGTGTTTGTGTACCTTCTGACCGGTAGAAAATTAACTAAAGGATGAATTGAATTATTTTCATGGAATTCATACTTGAAGGAACTTACCTCAAACTGCAATGTAGAATTGGGTGGTATCTTAGGGGGGCTGCCTGAAGCACCATAAGCATATTCCGGAGCACAGGTCAGCACACACACCTCTCCTTTTTTCATGGTGGCCACACCAACATCCCATGCTTTTATTACCGACCCTAAATCATAAAGTCAGTTAGTACAAGCCGAGGCTTTATTAGCACGGTTTATGTCAGAAAACATAAATTATGATATAATTACCTTGGCCCAAATTGAATTCAAATGGCGAATTTCTGTCCTTGCTGGAATCAAATTTGGATCCATCTAGAAGTGTTCCCGTATAGTGAACTGTGACTTTGCAACCCGCGTTTGGAGTATCGGAGCCCTCCCCCTCTTTGATAATCCTTTTGAGAACTCCACGATCCCCTGCTGGGCTAATATCGACACCTTCGTCCACGGTCATGTTTGAGTTTAGAATTAAATAACACTAGATTATCACAGTGCCAACCCGTTGCTGTCTTCGTTACACGCGAAATAAACTTCTCGAAAAATCGCTAAACCGCATGCGATGAATACAGCCTGACCGACCGGCAATCAAAGAACGAATGAAATATGGAATGACGAAATCCAAAGAATGAACGATGGAATGAATGAAGAAATGTTTTCGGTTTTTTAAGTATCGTTAACATTTGAAAATATCGGTATTAATAGGGCACATTGGGCACAAGGCACTCTTTGAGTGCCTTTATTTATCCAAGTAAATACTCAAAGTAGGCACTAGTTAAACGAATAAAAAAACACCGATCGCGGACCCTTGTAGACTTTTAACGGTACGAAGATTGAAGTAAGCGGTTGAAACGAAATAGATCACTATTACGTAGTTTCTATACTCTTTGTCTCTTTGTAGATCACTTCGATAAATGTTTTCCGTTCGTTCACGTCCGGCGGGAATTTGAACTTGGAAATTACGTATCTACGAAATTTAATTTAATTTTAATGAAACTTTAAAATATACCACATAACATTAATTAAAGGATTCTTCCTACAAGTATGTAGGTACCTAGTTTATGTGGTAGGCAACTTCAGTAACAGGTAATTATGAAATTACCTGACTGTATGTAGGCAGTCAACCTATTTATAGCTAGCTTTCCGCCCTGCGGTTTCACCCGCAACTAAATGTTTTTTCCCGTGGCAATATCTTACTGAACCCAATTTTTTACAAAATAAAATATAGCTAATGTTACTCGTGGATAATGTAGCTTTCGAATGGTGCAAGATTTTTTTAAATCAGTCCAGTAGTTTCGGAGCCTATTCATTTCAAACAAACAAACAAACAAATAATCAAATCTTTCCTCTTTATAATATTATAGTATAGACAAGGATTTATTGGTTTGAAATCTGCGCATTGAGTGAGGGAGATTAGGTTCAAAAAACATTTTTGCTTGTATTTTTACTCTAATCCATATTATTAGCGCAATACATGAAACATCCATGAAAACTTCTAGGTGGATACTTAATAAATTGCTAGCAGAAGTTTGAATAAAAAAATAATTAGGGCTTTTACTAGTTGGATGGTTATATGAATGGTGTAGCATTAGCAAACAGAGTATTGCAAAGATCTTTTTCAGGTCAGTTTCTGATGATGAAAATGAGTAATATGAAGACACAATCCCACATATAATTTTCCTTTAAAGCTATTAAAATTTCTGGATACTGTTATAAAAAACAAATTTGGATTGCAACATATTTCTTTTATAATAATGAACTTAACTGTCTATAAAGAAGGAAATTCTTGAAATTTATCTTACTGTACTCCCTGTTAATAAAATGATGACTTGAATGTTGTTTGAACAAATAGATTTGCTACAAATAAAATATTAAATCTCAGTCTTGTAAAATTTATTAAAATATATTTATAAAAAAATTTGGATTTTGATTTAATTTTTTCACTATCTAATATTTACAAGGGCTGCAAGTTGGTCATGAAAGAAAGACTCAAACAAAATTTCTTATCATTAAAAAGTTGAAATCAACTGTTATTTGTTTCCTCACTGTTACAAATGTTTGGGCACTTGGGAACTAAAGTCCTAATATGGCTTTTTGAGCTTTGTGATAATAACTTAACGTTAGAGTCATGGAGCCATTCATCAGATCCATCACAGCAGTCGCAGATACCATCATTTAATTTACCTGATGGTATGAAATTTAATTGGATGGGCCTCTTCTTGAATTGTGTATCACAGTTGAATACACCATTTGGACAGGCACTGGTGCTAGGCTCATCTGATCCATCTTCACAGTCACAGTAATCATCGTTTACCCTTTCAAATGGTATACTTTCCTCTGATTTCAAACACTTAAATACATTGTTCTGATTCGGCCGGTAAAGCGACATTTGTGCTATGTACACTCCACGTAAAATCCCATTTTCGTTTATAAACTTATCTTCTTCAGACCGCTTCAACTGACTTATAGGTAAATTAACAATATTGGAATGATCAAACACCGGATTAACTCTATTTAAATTGACTTCAGATGATATCGTTAGGAAGAAGTAAAGCTGATATAGTATGAAACTAAAAACTACACATATTGTCACAATGAAAACGTTCTTCTTTTTCATTATAGTTTTAAACATTTCCGCAACATTGGGGAGGCGATGCGCCTAGGGTTAATTTATCAAAAACAAAAGCTAAGACTGTCGTAGAAATGTTAATATAATTTCTTTGTTTTGTTAGTAAGTAGTAATTTTGTTGCCCAATCACATCACAACACAAATGCCAGTATTTCCTAGTTTTTTTTCCACATGACAGTAAGGGATGTGCTTAGTTTAAGAACGAATGAAATTGTATTAATTTGAAGAAAAAAAGTTTTTTTATACTGGCAATAACCTGAATGCTTGATTGACCGTAACTGACTGACTGAATGACAAGATTAGTAAAAAAACATTGTCTGTGACAATTGTGAATTGACGTTGACGTTTCAGTTGTTTTGCTCTTGATTGTTTTTGTTCAGGCTTATTCCTTTACTGCAAATTTTAATATTTTTACCTCCTGTAAAATGTATTAAATTGCCGCAATGGATTTTCTCACAGTGGATGGGCATGTTTCTTCGAGTACTTCCGAAAGGGCTGGAGATGGAGGGAGCGAAGATCTTGAGGTGTGGCAATACTATGAATATAATTTTCTGGTGTATTTGTTAAAACTTAAAGTTTTGACGATTATTTGAATGATAACAGTATTGTTAATTGTTAAGTTCATCTTACTGTACAACTTTAAAGTATCTTACATATGCACTTACGTTTTCAGGTTGATAATTCTAAAAGTGTTTTGCATAAGATAGCAACTCTTTATGCGGAGCAATTGATGAGTGATTTGACTCTAGAAGTTGGTGGATCATGTTATTCAGCACATAGACTAATCCTCTGTGCTAGCAGTGAAGTTTTCCAGGTAAGAAGTGTTAAGATTATTATGTAAACAAAGTTAATTTTGTGTTATTTTAACATTATTGATTGCATTATATTTTTATATGACACATCACTCGTAACACAACGTAAATAATCTCTTGAACATAATATTTCTTTTATGAAAGGTCTGTTTTAATATTTTTTTAGGTAATGTTAATGAATCGAGAATGGAGCGAATGGAGAGAGAGCCGTATTATCTTGCAGGAGACACCCACAGCTGCTGCTGTGTTCCCACAGTTCTTAAAGTAGGTTAAACATAAAAAAATTAAAGCAGTTTTTATTAACAAATATAAATAATGTAATATTTAATATTGCAGGTACTTCTACACGGGCCAAATAAAAATATCCTATCAAAGTGTGCTTCCTGTTCTGTCTTTAGCAGATAAATATAATGTCAAGGTATTATATTATTTTTATTTTTTATTTAAAGAAATCATTGTGTTTCCAGTTATTAGCCATAAACATAAGTGCCCCTCTCACACTACTATGTAATGCCCTAGTACAGTTTTTTATACAAAATTTGTGTAAAAAAGGGTCGACGATATTTCGGACACAAAAAACTCTGACACCTTGGCCAATGTATATTAAGAAATAATATTAAAATTGAAATCCATACATTGGCCAAGATGACTGAGTTTTTTGTGTCCGAAATGTCGTTGACCCGTAAAAAAGCTCAAAACATCATATAGTTGTTACTCAAAATGACAATAAAGGAACATCATAAATACATTATTACATAACCACATTTTTTAGTAAAACTTTCGTCAAAATCTCAAAAAAACTTCTACCTTTCTTCTCAATTCCCCGACGAACCATGAAAGTTCACACCAGCCCCACTTTCCCCAGGACCTGGTGGTGCTGTGCCTGTCGTTCATGCTGGAGCACGCGGCGCAGGCGGCGCGGCGCGGCTGCCTCATCTCCTGGATGCAGTACACGCTGGCCTGCGGACACGACCATGTGGCTAAGGTCGGTTACAGTTGGGTTTCTGAAGTTTGATTGAAGGTGGTGCAGAAATTAAAAGACTCTGGCTATAAATTTTCGTATAATTAATTAATCGTATTAAATAAGTGTTAATGTAATTTTTCGGGTCGATGACTTTTCGGACACTTAAAACTCGGAAACCTTGGCCAAATTGTGGTGTCCGAGTTTTTAGTGTCCGAAAAGTAATCGACCCAATTTTTCTTGGTCTGTTTAAATTTTTAGATTCTCTTTAAATACATGAAGAGTTAAAACACTTTTTTGTCGACAAAACTTTCAGTTTCATTGATAGTCACGATAACCCAAGTTTTTAAAATCCATCATGGTTCCTTGCTTTCTTATTGCTCTGCAAAATAAGACGATATGACACGTAAAACCTAAACAAAGCGTTTAGGTCTGAGCTTGTTGTAAGGTTGCAGATTGTGAAAATGTTATCATCAAACCATAGTACTAGTAGTAGTTTTGTATATTTGTAAATCAGCACTAGCATTTGTAAGTCACCACTAATATTTGTAAGTCAGTAGGTCTATTCTGTAAAACGAACGTCGACGAATTGCGGACCTGTAAACGAAACGTGATCACCACGAACGATCAATTCTGTAAAACGATAATACGTTATCGGATTCTAACCTTTGAAAAATCCTGCCAGTATCACGTTTTAGAAGAAACATAGTGACTTAAAAATGACAAAATCTACGTACCAACCGACGAAATACGTGCTGTCAATGGGATTACAGAATAGCAATTTACGTCAAAATCCTTATGATTTCGGTTGACTTTCAGATTACAAATACGTAAACGATACGCAAGCCAAATAGAATAGCAAATGCCGAAACGAAGGCAAAGTGCTCACGTTTCGTTTTACAGAATAGACCTACAGCACTAACATTTGTAAGTCAGCAGTAACATTTGTAATTCAACACTAACATTTGTAAATCAGCACTAACATTTGTAAATCAGCACTAACATTTGTAAATCAACACTGACATTTGTAAATCAACACTAACATTCGCATGTCATCACTAACATTTGTAAGTCAGCACTAACATTTGCAAATCAGCACTAACATTTGTAAATCAGCACTATGATTACACTTCAAAATATGTGCTACGTAAGTTGGTATACTGTGTAGGCGTGTCAGAACTTCGTGAAGTGGAACCTGGAGTGGGTGTGGGGCGAGCAGGAGCTGGCGGCGCTGGAGGGGGACGCGCTGCTGGCGCTGCTGCAGCAGAGCGACCTCGTGCTGGCCAACGAGATGACGCTCTACAGGTGTACACACCACGCCCAAACTATACAGGGCGTCCGGAGACTACGGGACATCAAGGGAAAGTACCTTAAATATCGTAGATAGGATATTTTGCTGAAAGAAGACTTTATTTTATTTTTTAAACTTAGTAATTCTGCATTTAAAGAATTTCTAAAAAATACTTGCTTTGTCTGGGAATCGAACCCACTTAAATATAAAAAAACCACAATTTTTATGATGCCAATCGAAAGAATAGACAAAAAGTAATAATTCTTCTTAAGTAACATAGAATGTTAAAAGAAAGGAACAAAGTGAAATCAATTATTTTAATCAAATTAAAAACATACGTGAAACTGCCGAAGTAAATTAAGTATTTTTTTGTAAATTATTTAGAAGTTTTTTAAATGCAGAATTACTTAGTTTAAAAAATAAAACAAATTCTTCTTTCAGCAAAATATCCTATCTACGATATTTAAGGTACTTTCCCTTGATGACCCGTAGTCTTGGGACGCCCTGTATATCCCTTGTTAATAAACACAGTTTGCACACTCACTATAAACTTGTTATAGGAAAACATAGCTTGAATTCTGGATAGACTAGTTAATAATACTCTGAGCATAATTCTCATACTTGGGACCCACGGGGCGCGATTGGACATCTGACTGAAGTTCGTATGCAACTATTGACTTTTTTACGGGTCGACGACATTTCGGACACAAAAAACTCGGACAGCTTGGCCAATGTATGGTAAAAAATAATATTAAAATTGAAAATCCACACATTGGCCAAGGTTTCCGAGTTTTTTGTATCCGAAATGTCGTTGAACCTTTTTTACAAGCACCGATCTCTGCGATATCTGCGGTGCAATTTTAAGGGCCTATGTAGTTTCTTACTGCTTTATCCATATCCAACATAAACATTGGGCTGAGTTCATTGAGTCAAAGATGAATGAGAATCATGCGCATTTATTAGTCAGCTGTGTTTTTCCATGTACGTTGATTGAATAATAATTTGCCTCCACTTGAGAACACACACATCACAAACACAATAACATTAAAGTTTATTAAAAAGTATATTATTTACGTGTAAATATCCTCGTCTAAGTTTCGTGGAGCGCTGGCTCGGCAAGCAGCGCGAGAGACTGAATGTCAGCGATCTGAGCGAGCACGAGAAGAAGGTGCACTGGGACTCGCTCGTCACTGCTGTCTTCTCACATGTCAGGTATGTTTTTTTTTTATATACAGGGTGATTGGTAATGCGATACATTCCTTCTAAGAGGTTAAAGTAGAGCTAATTTGCAGTCAATTAAGGCATAATATGCTATGTCCGAAAATTGATAATTTCTGAGATATGCAAAATTTAAGATTTTTTATAAAAAACCCCATTTTCGAAGTCCAAATGAATCCTTTTAGCGAATTCAAAATTGAGTTTAATGTTTTGTTGTTTTATGGTAGCTTGATAACTAAAATTACATTTTAGATTCAAATTTGCTAAAATAATCGTCCTTATTTTAGGAAAAGTCAAGAAACCTAGAACAACTTTTAAAAAAAGTTGAGTCCTGTGGCAATAAAAAGCAATTTTCTAAAAAAAAGTCCGAAAAATGTTGCGTACAAATTACATAAAAAACTTCCCCAATTCATAAGCTTTTCAAAAAGGTACATTTGTCATACTAAAACTAAGTATTTGATTGACAACTCTACTAATAAAAGAAGTAAACTCTCTCTTAGAACGCCTCTACTTTGTGGTTACAGCGCACTTTTGCAGTGTTTTCTTTGATTGATGTCGCTGTCTTGCACAGGGATAATGCAATAACATTAAGGTCTGTCGTTAAATAAATAAATTTTGTAAAAAGCCAAAGCTTCAAGTGTTGCAGCCTTTGCAGTCAAATAGAAAAAAATGTGTTAAGCAAGAAAAAGTGACCTCTATTAAAAGAAAACTAACTGCATATTTCCATTAAGAACTCTTGAAATGGTATCATTTAAGATCTTTGCATTCGAAGACTTAAGTAAACGCATGTTAGTCGAATTTGCAACGCACTACATTATCGCAACTGTATCGATGTAAAGACAATACTAACGCATCGCGACTGAATCGTGGCTATGAAGGCACACAGTCAGCGACTGCTAGTCTACGGTATCGATGCGAACGCACGACAGCATCGCTACAAAAAGTTGCTGTGGGCGAGGGCCTTTTGTAACGAAGAATACTCAGACATTCTTCTTATTAACGGATTGTGTAACGGCAACGCTGTTACAGCAAAAAAAGTACTTGTTGCGTTTCTGTAATCGACGTGTGTCAAACGTTAAAGTATTTTTAGGGACGTATGGACGTCTCAGAAAAATAAAGCTTGTATCCGCCCGAACAAGTGAATTTAGTAGACCTCGAATTTGGCGAAGTAGACGAAGAAATGATAGATGTTTTTCGCAAAAATCTAGCAACCACCACAAGAGTTGGCGACATCGACCAAAAAAAACAACAAGTGATGTGATGAAAAACAACAAACATTAGTAGCTTTCTTTCTTTTCATAGAAGTAACTTTTTCCGCACTCAGCATACTCTTTTTTTCTAATTAAACGCAAAAGCTACACACTTGAAGGTTAAGCTTTTCAAAAAAAATGTTTATTTAACGGCAGACTTTAATGTTATTGCATTATCCCTGTGCAAAACGGCGACATCAACCAAAGAAAACACTGCAAAAGGGCGCTGTAACCACAATGTAGAGGCGTTCTAAGAGAGAGTTTACTTCTTTTATTAGTAGAGTTGTCAATCAAATACTTAGTTTTAGTATGACAAATGTACTTTTTTGAAAAGCTTATGAATTAAGAAAGTTTTTTATGCAATTTGTACGCAACATTAATTCAACTTTTTTTTAGAAAATCGCGTTTTATTGCCATAAGACTTAACTTTTTTATAAAGTTGTTCTTAGTTTCTTGACTTTTTCTAAAATAATGACGATTAATTTTGGCTAATTTGAATCTAAAATGTAATTTTAGTTATCAAGCTACCGTAAAACAACAAAACATTAAACTCAATTTTGAATTTTTCACTAAAAGGATTCATTTGAACTTCGAAAATGGGGTTTTTTATAAAAAAATCTTAAATTTTGCATATCTCAGAAATTATCAATTTTCGGACATAGCATATTATGCCTTCATTGACTGCAAATAAGCTCTACTTTAACCTCTTAGAAGGAATGTATCGCATTACCAATCACCCTGTATATAGGGAGCAAACGAGCGTGCGGGTCACCTGATGGTAAGTGATCACCGCCGCCCATGACTACCCGCAACACTGTGGGTGTTGGGGTAGTTGATATATTATAGGTATTGTGAAGATTATGTTGAATGGTATAGAAACTGTTAGGTATCCGGTAGGTAGGTAGGTAACTTCGTTTGCGCTTACAGTGATTTTGTAACGGGATTAATTCCCGTAGTAAAAAATAGCCAATTTTTAATCCTAGGCTGTTGAACTATATCTTTTCCAAAATTCATTTAAATTGGTTCAGCCGTTTCGACGTTTAGTCGGAACATGCAGACTGACAGATATACATATTTTCACATTTAAAATACTCCTAATAGGTTACTGTAGTTACGTTAAATTCGTTACTCTTCAATGGGAAAAACGTATTGACGGCCACATTGTTAAGTAATGAACTTCCTTTATGTAGCGACTTTTTAGATTACTTTTTTTTCTGAGTTCAATCTGCCTTATCTTTTTTTCTGCCTCATCTTTTTTTTTTATTTTATGCTTTTGACAATGTATAAGAGAATAGTTTTTTATCCTACGTACAATAAAGTAATTTCATTTCATTTCATTTCCTTAGAATCCTTACGTGGTTCAGTTTAGAATACAAAAAAACAAGAATGTTTAACGGTAATATAATCGGGTCGATGACATTTCGGACAAAAAAAGCTCGGACGCCTTGGTAAAAAATAATATTAAATTTGAAAATCCATAGTTTTTCCAAGATGTCCGAGTTTTTTGTGTCCGAAAAGTCATTGACCCAATAATAAGGGCGGGTTGCATTGCATCACAACAACTTAACGTGTCTGTCAAAGTTAAAATTGGCGTTAACCACTGTCAAGCTAGAAAACGGGTTGTTTCACCAATGTCGTGACTTTTTTTGTGACGCAACCCATTGTATTTGACGTACGTTAAACATCTGATGTAATTATCAAAAAGTTACGTACGTAGATACGTTAACCAACTGTTTGATACAACCCGCCCTAAGTAAACAATATCCTGGACGTAGGTTCCCCATGATGTGCCCCAACCAGCTGGCCAAGCTGCTGCTGTCGCCGCTCACGCAGGAGCACAAGGAGTTCTTCATGGAGCGGATGGCCATCGCCATGAGCTACCAGTCCGGTACGTGGCTTACACTGGTTTTGATAGATGAGATGATGTTTCAGGAACAACCAGGAGGATATTGTGGTACATATGTTACGGCTAATACCCGAAGTGCGGCTACACCTAGTTTTAGCCGGTTAGAAGGGTTTTTAATATGGAAAACTGTAAAAAAAATATTATACCAATGTATATAAAAACTGGCTTCAATCATGAGTCGACGGAGTCCTGTTACGCGGGACTCCTTTTTCTGGGTGGTATCAAAAAAGTAACCTAACTAACCTAACCTATTGATGTTTCTAACCGGCTAAAACTAGGTGTAGCCGCACTTCGGGTATGAGCCGTAACATATATATTGATAATTGTGTTATTCTTTTTAGGGTTAAGAACTCAAAGAGTAAAAACGAGAACTTATATATAAGATTTCGCTGTCCGTCCGTCTGCCGGTCTGTCTGATACCAGTATAAATCTCGTGAACTGAGATAGCTTAACGGTTGGAATTTAATACAAAATAATCGAAGAATAAATATTTAAGGGGGGCTCCAAATCGAAAATCATTTTTTTTAAGATTGTGGTAAAGAACCTTCAATCTACTCGAGTAGATTAAACCCCTGATGGTTCTATCCAACATCCAGGTCAGTTCGAGCGCGTGCATGAGATCCAGCAGAGCGAGAGCGGGCGCTTGCTGTTCACGCCGCGACTCTACACCGACGACATCTGGGGCTCCGTGCTGCCCGTCGACAACTTCCACTCGCTGCAGAGTTATCACACTAGGTATACTGACAATGTAGAGGCTCTACATTATTCACGTACTCTACATTATTCACGTACTCTACATTATTCACGTACTCTACATTATTCACGTACTCTACATTATACACGTACTCAACATCATTCACGTACTCTACATTATTCACGTACTCTACATTATTCACGTACTCTACATTATTAAGTTACGGGGAAACCAGCGAGCAACGACGTACTGACTGCACGAATGTTACATTACACCTCGTAACGTTGGTCAGTAACCACCTTTATAGCAAGAAAAATTATAAGCAAGAAAAATAAATTAAAAACAAAAAAGGTCAAATTTTTAAATGGTCCATTGCATAGTATTTTTTTAATTAAAATCAGAATTAACGACATATATACGTAGTATGCGAATATTTAAAATTTATCTACATTATTTAATTATAATTATAAATATAAATTAGTTCAAATATGATTAAGTATTTAAATTTTAAAATGTTTTTAATTGTGACTAATCATTATTTTCACCACTTATGTATACACGTGCATAAAAAAAAGTTTTTTTGATACAATCATTTGAATTATAATCATTTTTCTCAGGACGTTTATATTCAGCACTCGCGACAGCATAGGCGATGTGACTCAGGACCACTTGTTGGAGTGGACTCTGGATCTGTACCCTAAAGGAGTTTGGTTCAAGAAGAGTATGCTCATAGGACTCAACGGCACTTATGATGTGAGTGAAATATATACGTGATTTTAGTGTTGAATTGCATTTATTTTTCAGAATTACGCAACGAATATGGTAGCTGAAACGGCTTTCACCATATATTTGCTATACAATAGAATAACAGTCTTAACGTGTTAATTAATTTATCCAAGATACTTTTATGTTAAAAATTTTCAGTTACTCTTGAATTAACAATTAAAAATGAACGACTCTCGGCGCATTGTTCACCAGCGATTTAGCTTATTCATTCGTGACTGTCTTCAACTTTTCATAAATAAAATTAGGAAAAAAATATGCTTTATTTTTAAAAATATGTAATCAAATAGTAAATTTGTCCACAGATCCCAGAAGTAGTGTTACGTACCGTGAGGATATCGCTCACGTGCCAGAATGTTCCAGAACCGGAGTCTGATGATGAATGGGAGCCGGGACCTGAGGCCGATGTTAGGGTTAAGGTAATACAAGAAAAAAGTTAGGGTACATGTTACATCCACCTTTTAGGCAGTAAGTTTGTAAAATAAAGATTATGTTAGACTTCTACATAAAATGCATAGAAATAAAAACTAGACAAAAATTGGAGTGATTGGGCTTGAAAATAAAACACATGTAACGCTAAACAAAAATAACTGAAGCCAAACAAAATTGCAATAATAGTTAATTAAAATATCAGTTCTTTGATTTTGACATTTCTTACTTACAGTTTATGTCTGTCATAATTGATTCGTTTGTACACTTGTATTGTTCCTGTTACATTTGTCCTGCATTTATTTTTGCTAACCTATATGAACAAATAACTACCATATTCCACAGATAGGTATACTGGTGTGGGGAGTGCAAAATGGCGTGGAACACGTGTCCTCAGTATTAGAAAGGGTGCATCGGTTTTCTGCACAAAATCGGTAAGATTTTAATTCTAAGTAATATGTATGATTTTCTTTATCATAATCTTTTTTTTTTCTTGGTGTACTGATTAAAAATGGAAGTTAGTAAACTGTTGAAATTCATTGTCTTATATTACATTTTTACCCAAGGGCGGATCCAGCTTTAGCTCCAGGGGCGGTTACGTAGTAGGCAATCACAGGACATTATATTTAAATAGTGGAAAACTAGTTAATTAGTGGTACATATAGGTCCCCTTCCCTGGATCCGCCCTTGTTTTTACGAAAAAATTGACCTGGTTCCGAAAACAATCTCTAAAACGAAATAAAAAATATCACTGTCACTTATCCATGCTTTGTATTAGAAAAATACAGGTACATTAGTGATTAGTATCACTAAATTTAGTCCACATAATTGTAAAATTGTACAAAAGGCGCTGATCAGCCTAAAATTGCCTTCGCCGTGTCATAATGCACGTACATTTTAGTTTGACAGGACTAAAATGATTACCTGTCTCTGTCTTATACTATTGATGAGTAAGTGATGGCGATAGTTTTAATTTAGTTTAGAGAGTGTTTTCAGAATCGGGGCAATACCTCAATAGCCTTTGAGTCTCAAACGACTTTTCAGGTAAAAGTCTTATTTGTAGTTCACGAGCGACCCGCCCAAGCTTCGCAATGGTGTAATTTTGCCGACTTTCTCGCGAAACCTTGAATTTTTGCTAACTTAAAAAAACTTTTCCTAAACATTCTTTATATAAATGAATAAATACCCTAAAATATGGAGAAAACCGCATTTAAGGGCGGGTTGCATCACAACTACTTAACGTGTCTGTCAACGTTAAAATGGCGTTAACCACTGTCAAGCTAGAAAACGGGTTGTTTCACCAATGTCGTGACTTTTTTTGTGACGCAACCCTTTGTATTTGACGTACGTTAAACATCTGATGTAAACGTCAAAAAGCTACGTACTTTAATACGTTAACCAACTGTTTGATACAACCCGCCCTTAATCCGTTACGTACTTAAGGAGGAGTTAGCGGCCTAACATACAAACAGAATGAATTAGCGACTTGAATTTATACTATGTAATGATGATGATGATAGTAATCGCAGTTCCATGTAAGCAACTGCCTTCACATATGTTATCCAGTGTGTGCAACATCGACAACGCGCTGGACTTCGACCAGCTGAACACGCCGCTGTACGTGCCGCCTGCGCCCGCGCACTGCACCGGACACTACAAGGGGTGGGTGGCGAAATTTAAATGAACAAAAACCCTAAAAGATGGCGAAAACCGCATTTAAATCCGTTAAGTGGTTTAGGAGCAGTTAGCGGCCAAACATACAAACAGACAGAATTAGCGACTTGGATTTATACTATGTAATAATGATGATGATAATGATGTGAACTGTATGAGCTTCCTTTACCTAACGAAATTATCATCTTTTGAGAATGATCACTGTGAAGAAGGATTAACTATTAAAAAATATACAATAAGATTATCAACTACTTTGTTCGGGTCAATGACTTCGGCCACAAAAAACTCGGAAAGCTCGGCCAAATTGTGGTTTTTCAATTTTAATATTATTTTCCACCAAGGTGTCCGAGTTTCTTGTGTCCGAAACGTCATTGACCCCTTTATTCTGCAATTCAAATTTGACTTTTCAGTTCCGCCTATCAAAACTTGTACGGTATCTAATCTAAAACATTGTTCGGTGTTCTAACAGTAGTTGTACCAAATGTGTGGAGACAAGCGACGTTTCGGAACCACGCCATCTACTGGGACCCAACAGAGATCAGCTGAGGGTGAGATGTTCATTGTTAACTTGAGAATGTAAAAAGAAATCATGAATTAATCCTTAAGAAAGTACAAGCAACTTTTTGTGCAAAGTTCCGTTCGATTTTATTAAATACACATACTAGTATCTTAAATGTGTTCGAAAATTACCTAAATTTAGGGTCTCTTTATTTTTCCGCGTGACGTAAGCCTATAAAGAGCTGTCACTTTGGCAGCCTCAACTTTCTGTTGTTTAGTTATAATATAATCTTTCTAAAGTTTTATTTATTAAAGGTACCATTGTTTTTAAATAAAACAATCTCTTTAAAGATTTTGTTTGTTGTATTTTTAAACTATGATTAATTACAGATCCAGGTGGTAATAGTCCCTCTGACGGATTACTGTGAGGTGGCGGACGCGTGACGACACGAGTGCTGCTGCTCCAGATATGCAATACCATAATGACGTCACCACTGTGATACGCTGACAACAATGCAGTTCTAGCCGCTGTGATTTTTTTTCAGAATATGACTTAAGGAAGATTTTTTTTAATTTGAGAATTTCAACGTTCGATTAAAATCGATTCTTGATTGAATTAATGTTGAATAATGTTGCCATATTTTGGATTTTTTAAATGATCTTTCGGGATGATGTGTGTCTAAAATTCGTTGATACGTTAATCATAACCTATGTGGATGGCAAAAATTAAAGGCTGGATTGTATTGTTGGTCAAGAAGCTATATAATATGTATCATGAGGTGATGTTTGTAGTGTGTAAAAACAGTAGAAAACGGTTTCTACTTTACGTGTTGGCTTGTTGTAAGGGTGTTGTCTTGTGAAGGTATAACACTGTTTGTTTGTTTGTTAACAATTATTTAAACTAGGTACCAAAACGCGTATCGTAAAATAAGATTGTTACGTTTGTCTTTGACGATTCGTCTTCCATACATAATGTGAAATGATGAATAATGTTTACTAAGACAATAGATGATTATGTAATTATTGATTTTAACTCGTATTTGTAAAACTGGTCAAAAAAAGCCTTTTTAAATAAACAAATGCCGTACAAAATATTTCTACTAAGATGAACAAAAAGAAATCTCTAATGTGCAATAAAAAAAATATTACAACTTGTATTTCCTAGTCCAGTTCAATTATCTAGTTGGTTCCCTATTTATCTATAATTGTAGCTTGAATACTGTAAAGTACTTCTATAATAAAGTTTAAAAAATTAAACTGTTATTGTTTAATTACTATACCCCTCTCGTTGAAAGATTCTACAGAGTACTAAAGTTCTTCTAGCGTAGCCTAGTTTTTATAAACCCAATTTTTATTGTCATAATGTCGCTCTCGCAAGTACTGATAGGACGACCCATTGTGACACATGTTCTTTTTAACAGGTAAGCACGCTGAACCAATAAAACGCAAACTAACAAACGTGAGTTACTTGAAAAATAAATTACTTAAAGCTAAATGAGCCCCTTTATTCACAATTGTCTGCAACATTTCTGTACGGTACAACAACGTACAGGTTTCGTAACACTAGTTAGTTCGCATTCGCACCGCAACCAGTACGGTCGCGCGGCTCATTATCATATTAGCAGTAATATCAAATCAATACAGTTTACTTATTATCGAAGTTAGTGGTTTTATTTATCATACAAACTATCAAATCATACATCTTAATGGTCCTTCGAGAGTTGACCTTACGCGAGTGAAAGACACAACAGTGAACCTTTTTCTCTGTGAGGTGAATCAGTATCAATACCTGCTAGGTATCAAATAAGTACCTAGCAAATATCAAAAGTGTCAAACAAGTGACGGTCTATCAAGGATTACAGTGAGGATTAATAAGGCGATCAACAGTATCAAGTAAGATCGTTTCATTTTATCACTCTCTCTCTCTGTCTCTACTCTTACATCATGGTGGGTAGTGATGAAGATCAGGCGCAGGCCACGCAGAACATATATCAGAATCAGGTACAGTTAGCGGAGGCTATTAGTAAAATAGTCGTGAACATCAAAAAGGACTCACGGGAGCGGAAGTCCATCGATTATTTTAAGAGGCGTTTAGAGACCCTCGAAGCATATTGGGCAGATTACCAATATAACAATGATCGTTTGGTGACGGAAGAAAGCAGATCGCATCCATACTTTACTAAGGGTGAGTACGAGATGGCTCTAAATAACTACAAACAAACAAAGGCATTCATTCAAGATCAATGTCAAACCGTCGGCAAACAGCCGACAGCTGCACAGCCTGGAGTTTCTGGTGTCCAAGCTGGGGCTAGACATCAATCAGCAGATCGCGAAGACACTTATCAGTCATCATCGTCTATCGCAGCTACCTGTTCGAAAGGATCACCAAGTAAGCTGGACGAAATGCTAAGAAGACAAGCGAGCAACTTCAGGGCATTTCTCCGAACAGTCGCAGGTATCAATCTTGAGTTCATAACCCAGAAATGGGAGTTAGAAGACTGTTTACGTACCTTGCAAGCACGCTGGATTATCATAGACTCGCTGCATTTAGAATTGGATAGCGAGCTGGAAGGTATGAACGACGATTATCAAGCAGCATTTATCAAGCATGAGAAAACCTACAACGACTTGAAGAAGGAAATCAATAGTAAGTTGTGGTCAGTGGCACATCGGGAAAGTTGGACTCCAAAAATGGACATACCAATTTTCGGTGGTCATTATCAAAATTGGGTATCTTTTAAAGATCTTTTCGTTGAAGCAATACATAGCAATATATCGATATCAAATGCACAAAAGATGCAATTTTTAAAAGGAAAATTGCGTGGAGAAGCTGAACGCTTAATACAGCATCTTCAAATCAGCTCCGATAATTATTTGACCTGTTGGGAGATATTGAACAACAGGTATAACAACATCAGGTTAATATTTTCAGCTCATGCTAACGCACTATTAAATTTACCGACAGCACAACAAGCATCAGTTACGCAAATCAAAAAAATTCATGATACGACACAAGAGTGCCTAAATGCTATAAAAAACCTAGGTGTGGATATTTCAAGCTGGGATCCACTTATAGTACATATTTTATTGCAAAAATTAGATCCTGAATCACATAATCACTACCTGGAGTCTTTGAAAAAGCCCAAGGAGCTACCAACATTGCAAGATTTTTTGAAGTTCTTAGAGAGTAAGTTTACTACTCTAGAATCATCGCGAAAGAAACCTGAGCAGCTTAAAACATCAAACAGTAATCAAAACAATTTTAAATCAAACAAGCCGCTGCCAAATAATTATCATTACAAACAGTCATTTCCTACAAACAATTTCATGCAAACAACTTATGATAACTCAGCAAGAAAATCAAGTTGTCCTTTATGCCAAGAATTCCATGGAATATTCTTTTGCAATAAGTTTTTGAATATGCCGCCACAGGTAAAACGTAAAACAGTAACAAGACTACATTTATGCAAAAATTGTCTCTATGATCATAAAGATAAAGAGTGTATGTCGGAAAAACGATGCAAATATTGCAAACAAAATCATAATACATTATTGCACGAAGCTTATGTGAACCCGACATGTAACTTGACAATTGACGACACAGTCCCACAGTCGGCCGTCTTTGTAACTGGAGCCGAAGTAAAACAAACTCATTCAAGTAACTTCAACAATAATAACCCAAGTGAAATATTATTAGCAACGGCAATTATCAAAGTTAAAGCAAATGACGGACGCTATCATCAAATGAGAGCTCTTGTTGACCAGGGATCTCAGACCTCTCTAATATCAGAGAATGCCGCTCAGATCTTAGCCTTGCCGCGAAAACGATGTAAAGGTGTAATATCGGGAATTGGAGCAAAAGAAAGTAACTGTAAAGGGGTAATCAATCTAACATGTTCAGCACTACACATCAATTATACTTTTATCACTGAAGCCTTAATCATGAAAACGCTTATCAAAAATCTACCAACTTACACATTTAACAAACCAACATGGCAACATTTGGATGGCATACAGTTAGCCGATCCTGAATATTACAGAAGCCGTCCCGTGGATATACTTTTAGGAGCTGACGTATACTCAAACATTATTTTGGACGGTATCAGCAGATCAGACCAAAACTTACCCGTAGCGCAACAGACACGCTTAGGGTGGATATTATGTGGAAGTGTGCGTACTTTGCACTGTAATGTAGTTATCAATCAAGTCGACGAATTACAAAGGTTCTGGGAGGTTGAAGACATATCAGAAATATCACAGTTATCAGAGGAAGATCAGCAAGCTATCACATATTTTAATTCAACGACCGTCAGAAGGCAGGACGGCACCTATGAAGTTAGGATTCCGTTTACGAAAAATTACCAAGAAAAGTTAGGATCATCAAAATCATCAGCTATAGCACAATTTCGACAATTAGAGCGTAAATTTGAACACAATCACGAAATTGAAAAGCAATATAAATCATTTATCAACGAGTATCAAACATTAGGACACATGATACCATCAGTAGGTAATCAGGAACTTGGATGTTACCTACCGCATCACAGCGTGTTACGTAATGACTCAACCACCACTGCACTCCGTGTAGTGTTCGATGCGTCTAGAAAAACATCATCAGGGTATAGCCTAAATGATCTGATGTTAAGAGGGCCAAATTTGCAACATGACCTTCAAACATTACTTCTCACATGGAGGCAATTTCGCTATGCTTTTACAGCCGATATAGAGAAAATGTTTAGATTTATTTGGGTCAGCTACCAAGATCAGATTTATCAAAAAATCATTTGGCGGGACACAGTTCAAAATTCAATAAAAGAGTACCAACTTTGCACGGTCACATATGGCACCAAGGCTGCGCCATTTTTGGCAATGATGACACTCAGGCAATTAGCAGAAGACGAAAGATCAAATTTTGAATCCGAAACAATCAAAGCACTCGAGGAATCATTCTATATGGATGACCTTGTGCACGGAGCACATACCGTTGAAGCAGCAAAAAACTTACAAAAACAATTAATCAAACTATTAAAATGTGGTGGATTTAATCTAAGAAAATGGAGTTCTAATACTCAACAACTTTTACAATTCAAAACAGAAAATGATATGCAAGAAAATTTCTATTTTAATCAGACGACGGAACCAACAAAAACCTTGGGATTACGATGGAACCCTAATACAGACATGTTTACATTTCAACCTAATCATGACTCACCTACTAAGTTACCTACAAAGCGCACAATGCTTTCGGATATATCAAAGTTATTTGATCCGCTGGGCTTGTTATCACCGTTATCAACACGTTTAAAAATAGTTTTTCAGAAGGTATGGTTATCAAATATTGAGTGGGATGACAAATTATCAAATGAGTTACTCAAGGAGTGGATTAGCATCAGAGAAAATCTATCAAAAATTGATCAAATTAAAATACAAAGATGGTTAGGTACAGGGGAAGGCGGAACAATTGAGTTGCACGGATTTTGTGATTCTTCAACTAAAGCTTATGCCGGTGTTGTCTACTGCAAGACTACGTATAATGATGTAATCAAAATATCACTAGTTGCAGGAAAAGCAAGGCTTGTTCCGGCAAACAAATCAATATCACTGCCGCGCTTGGAGCTTAGCGGCGCACTATTACTTTCGAAGTTAATGCTAAAGGTTCAGCAATCAATGAAAAACTATCATGTTAAACTGTATGGATGGTCGGATTCAATGGTAGTCCTTGCATGGTTACAAGGAGAACCTGGCAAATGGAAGCCATTCGTCGCTAACAGGGTGCGACAAATATCAGACACGATGCCACCAAGCAGTTGGCGTTATGTTAAATCAGCGGAAAACCCGGCCGACTGCGCCAGCCGTGGTATGACAGTAGACCAGATCAAAGAGCATTCCCTTTGGTGGGACGGACCAAGTTGGTTATCAGAATTTGACGCTGAAAAGGAATCAGAGCGTTCAGACTATTCTACAAATGAGGAAGCAAAGAAAGCAAGCATTCAATCAACTAAGCAAGTGCATTTAGTATCAGTGCAAAGCAACATTATCAGCGAACTACTATCAAAATATAGCTCATTCACAAAACTTACGCGAGTATTAGCATGGGTTATGAGATTTATCAAGCAAAGCAAACAAAGGTATCAAACAGGAAAAAGTTATTTATCATTAAAAGAAATCAGTGAAGCAAAATACGCAATTATCAAACATGTACAAAGGACAGAATTTATGGAAGAAATAAATCAATTAAAAACAAAAGCATCTTTACACTCCAAAAGCAGATTATTACAACTAAACCCGTTCTTAGATGACAACGATATCTTAAGAGTCGGAGGGAGGTTAAGTAAAGCTAATATCAATGAAGACATGATTCATCCTATCATCATACCTTACAGTGGGTTATTAACAAACTTAATTATTGATCAAGTACATTTACTTACCTGTCATGGAGGAGCTCGAGTGACGTCGGCAACTATACGTCAGAAGTTTTGGATCATAGGAGGTAATAGAGCAGTCAAAAAACGCATACGAAACTGCGTCACATGTCGTAAGCATACACCAAACAAGATGACGCAGCTCATGGGAGATCTACCATCAGAAAGATGCAATACAGCAAAACCATTTTATCATACAGGAATTGATTTTACAGGCCATGTGCTGATCAAACCCAACAAGGGGAGAGGCGTTAAGACAACCAAGGGCTATGTTGCCGTCTTCGTTTGTATGGTGACAAAATTAGTTCATTTGGAGTTGGTTTCGGACCTTACATCATCAGCATTCATTGCGTCGCTACGTAGGATGGCAGCACGCAGGGGCTCCCCACGACATCTGTATTGTGACAATGGAACTAATTTCGTGGGAGCTAACAAAATCATACAGCAAGAGTTTGAGCAAATACAGCAATCATTTGATCAAGAGTTTATCAATGAACTAATCAACATGGAGATAGAGTGGCATTTTAACGCGCCGTCATGGCCGTCCGCCGGAGGGTTATGGGAGGCCGCTGTTAAAAGCCTCAAATATCATTTACGGAGAGTCATTGGAGAGCAAAAACTCACATTTGAAGAGTTTTACACGGTGTTGACTCAAATAGAAGCAGTACTTAACTCGAGACCTTTGTGTCCTTTGACAGAAGATCCAAACGATTTAGAGTTTCTTACACCAGCAAGTTTTATCAATATCAATCAAAACATGAGTGTACTCGAAACCGAAACAGACATGCGAACAAGATGGTATCTCACTCAGAAAATAGTACAAGATATTTGGAAGCGATGGCGCATAGAGTACCTTAGTCAACTAACTGCAAGAAGTAAGTGGCGGGATACGCAACCTTGTATCAAGTTAAACGACATCGTAACAATCAACGATGCTAATTTACCCCCAGGAAAGTGGGCCGTGGGTCGCGTCGTAGACTTACATCCCGGTGCAGATGGTCACGTCAGAGTAGTCACCCTAAAAACCAAAACTGGACTTATCAAGCGTCCAATCATTAAATTATCAAAGTTGCCAATTAATAACACAAAGAGCGAACAAGAGTCGACAACAAGCAACAAAAAAACCACAAAAGGATCAAGTTACAATTTTATATCATTGATTACATTATTTTTATACTTTTTGAGCATTATTTCATCAGCAGACTGCATTTACAACGTCACAAAATTATATAACAATCAAGGACTGTATTTTGACAAAGTTTCCGACATGAGATTAATAAGGGATGAATGGAAGATAGTTACTTATTATGACATGGAACCTTATCGGCAAGGATCACAAGCATGTAACAAATACATAAATTATTTAAAATCATTGTGCGAAAAAATTAAGTCAAGCATCCATTGTGAAATAATAACTACTCAATTACAACATGATTACTCGGAAGTAGAGTACTACAATCGGCTGTTGCTAAGTCAGCATTCCCGCACGCGACAAGAGAGTCGCCGGCGCCGAGGTCTTATCGACGGTGTCGGGTATCTGGCTAATAGTTTGTTTGGAGTTCTCGACCAACATTTTGCCGAACAATATAAACAAGACATTAAATTAATTAGACACAATGAAAATCATTTACTATCACTTATAAAAAATCAAACTACTATTATCGAAGCAGAATATAATGTTTTAAAGAGAACAGAAAGTGCTATCAATATGCAATATAAAATGTTAAATAAGCTTACAAACCGATTTGAAGAAGCAGAAGATGTGTTAAAGTATCTGAAAAATGACTCTGAAAAAATTCATATCACTCAAGATTTTAACTTAGGAGCAGTAGCAGCAAGCAATTTATTGACTCAACTAAAAAATATACAATCAACATTGCTAGATACTATCACCGACATTTATCATGGCAGACTGAATTTTCACCTTTTATCACCAGAACAACTGCAAGAAACACTAAAAACCATTTCGAGTCAACTTACTAAAGATCTATCATTACCGGTCAATAACTTTAATACAGAAATCAGAAGAATTTATCGACTTTTTAAGGTCAAAGCAAGAATGTCTGAAGATTTTATAATTTTTGAGTTAAAGTTGCCTTTAGTAACACGGGATTCGTTTGAAATCATGAAGATCATTCCGGTACCACAGAAGTTTCAAATTTCCAATATGGTCAGCGTTATTCCAAAAGCAAATTACATAGCAATTAACTTACACAAAGATTCCTATTTTACATTATCTCTTCACGATATCAAATCATGTATTCAAGACGAAAGCGATGTTTACTTGTGCTATGTGCCAAAACCAATATATCATTTGAATAAAGATGAAGATCTATGTGAAATAGAGCAGCAATCAAACAAGTGCAAGGTCAGTGTATCAACATGTACTAATCAATGGACGGAGATTAACAAAATCAACAAATACCTGTTCTTCTGTTGCGGAAAATGCCCTGTACGTGTGTTTTGCGAACAGCAGGTTGGTGGAGTTGAGCTACAAGGTGCAGGAATTATCAGTGTACAACATGGCTGTATAATTAAAACAGATAATTTTACGATATACTCCCACAAAGAAGGTTTGACAAACTTAAACTTAAAGTACACACTTAAGATACCAGAAATAGAGCCCATCAATTACATAATAAACATTAGCGTACCGAGCCCTCACGTCACCAACAATTCACTGGAGTCTAATAAGGATATTTTAGAGCAGATGAGAAATCAAATCAATAGCCTCAAAGAAAATGAAAATCTAGATCAGCAAGTATCATATCACGACATACACCACTACACTGTAATATACATTGTATTGGGAGTGGCGGTCATCATTGGATGTATTTACATCATACGGCGTAAGAACAAGCGGTCTGCAGACCTGCCGGTGGTGAGGGTCACACAGGGAATCCCTCTGTCAACCATCACAGACGTCATCAAGACAGCGGCGGTAGCAGCAGGAGGGGAGCCAGGGCCGTCGGCTGACTACAGTCTACAAAGTGTTAGTGCGTGTAATCAGTGCAATCATAATCAGTGCCTTAGTGAAGTGCGTAATGAGACGGGACATTCGAAAATACAAAAAATTGATAGATGTACAACTCCGCAGCAAAGGAAAACAAATTTCGTTTAAGGACTTTAAGTATCAAAAAATGGCATCATCTTGTTATCACCATCATCATCCTTTTTTCTATTCCTCGGGAGCATGTACGGTACAACAACGTACAGGTTTCGTAACACTAGTTAGTTCGCATTCGCACCGCAACCAGTACGGTCGCGCGGCTCATTATCATATTAGCAGTAATATCAAATCAATACAGTTTACTTATTATCGAAGTTAGTGGTTTTATTTATCATACAAACTATCAAATCATACAATTTCAGATAAGTTGGCAACCCAGAGAAACAAAAAATAAATAAAAAGTCATTGACAGCATTGACATTGTCAAGTTGTCAATGTCATTACATTAGTTGATGTCATTTTCATTGAAGAAACCGCAAAGGAAAGAATGTCTGGAAGTGCCGGTGATAATTCAAAACCACGAGTTTTGGTTTTAGGAGGTAAATAATTAGAATTTGTGATAAAAATGTTATAGTTTAAAAATTGAATATATCAGTAACAACACGGGATTTCAATGTTTAAGTGAGAAACGTGGTTGTTTTTTTATACATATAACGGTCAACGGAGTGTTAGTCATCGGACGAGGTAAAGTTGTTTTGTCGGTGTGTTATCGGGTTCTGGCTTGGTGCAGGATGCGGGTTCATCGGGAGGAACCTCGTGGACTACCTCATCAGCAACGACCTGGTGCGGGGCCTGCGCGCAGTCGACAAAACTCCGCCGCAGCTGGCTTTCCTCAACGCTGCTCACAAAAAAGTATTTGAAGACCCCCGCGTCGAATATAAAAGTGCAAACCTAATAAACCCTGGTAAGTGACCGATTTGCATGACAAATTAGATTATAAACAGAGAGAACCAACCTCAGAAGCCACATATTTATAATTTATGGAACTAAGTCATGTGTAAATATGTTTCTAAAATAGCTGCTTATAGAGAGGTATTATTATATTCAGAAAAGAGAAAGTGCATTACTGATGTTGCAAAAATATTTTGTAGCATGAAAATATTTCTGTAGTTTTGCACACTACATTATATATTTTATTAAAAGCCTACATTTACATGAACTCTGCTTGAATATAAATTAGGTAGGAAATTAGTAAACAATACTAAGTTTATTCTTATTGTATTGCAATTATGGTGTTGTATGAGGATAAAAAATATCATAAATAACTGCCGCTGTTTGGAATAATTATACACAAAGATAGATATAGCGTCATTAACATCCTTTGCAGTGTGATAGTGGTATCTACTTGATGAGTCACTAGCTGCAGTATATTTACATAATTTGATCTTGTTATCACTGCTTAAATAAACAGCGGTCATTACCACACATATTTTGTTTAGTTGCTAGTTAATTTATTAATACAATGTTGCATTCTAGTCTATAATTTTTTTATTAAGGTATTTGGTTTGTGAAGTTCACCTCGAGATTAGTTTAAATTTTTCCAATTGTTTTTATTTCAATCTATATGATATGATTTTATTCATAACTAACCTAATTAATTAAGTACATGTTTAATCATTGACTTCATCTATGAGGCTTATCTATGAGGTAATATAATTACCATTGCAATTATTTTTCCTTGCTAAGCTTTAAAGTCAAAGCAAATTCCAACTAGGTCCTATTACACTCTCAAGGTTATAATTTGTTTCTGGTCTAAATATTAGAACAGTTAAAACTTTGGTAACTAAATATCACTTGTTTTGTTTCTTTGATGTTTTATTTAACTGTTACCCTCACTTTTATATCAGCAGCTATCTACCAAAGTTTATATTGAGGCAAAAATGAATAAAGGTAACTTTAATAGCTATAGCTTTTGTAACATTTAACAAGGCATAAATACACTCGCGTGCAGACCAATCGACTCAACGTTTCAGACCACAAAAAGTCAATTTTTTTTTCAGTCACGGCATAACCTATCCACGCAAATCTGATATTGGTAAAAACCTTAGTCTTTTAGCTTTAAAATGACACCATACAATATAAAATCTACCTATGCATTCTGTATCCATTGCTATCGTAATTAATTCGGTGTTGGTAATTGCGAAAGAAGTATTCAGTCAACTTTTGATGAGCGACTGATATGTATTTTTTTTTTCGGACTGTTGCCGAGGGTGCACAGATTGCAGGGGGTAACATAGCACCAACTAGCGGCTACAGTGATGAGTTGATTTTCGGGTACTTACGTTCATGTGGCGATACCTTAAAAACTTATGAAACGATATTGAATAAAATCATATTCATTAAAACCAGATCATTAAGCTTTTAATAAATATCAGATTTGCGTGAATAGGTTAAGCCGTGTGAAAAAATCTGACTGTTTGGGGTCTCTGAAGCGTTGAGTCGATTGGTCTGCACGCGAGTGTAGTTTGTAGATTATTGAGATTGGCTGTTAGCGAATGAAATGCAAGTACAACCATTGAACATTAGCGCGTTAATCGGCTAACTGATGACGTAACTTCGTTCTCCAGCCTCCTGCGCATCAGCGTTCGACCCGGGCGACGGCGACCCGTTCGTCACGGTGATCAACTGCGCGGGCGAGACCCGGCCGGGGCAGACCGAGCCGGTGTACGAGGAGGGGATAGTCACACTGAGCACCAATGTGGCTAATCAGTGCGTGCGGACGAAGGCACGGCTCGTGGAGATATCCAGCGGGTTTATGTATAGCTCGGATAAGGTGAGTTTGTTGGTGATACAGTTTTAGAGGGAGGATAGTTTCATAGCGATGCGAAGAGGCGGTCTACGGTGCGCAAAACTGCAGCGTTCCGCATAAAGATCAGGGCTTGAAATAAAGTCTAATCGTTTTTAATAACCAGCCCTTCTACCGCGTAACTAGCGTCGATTTGAACTCGACGTCGAAATCGAAATAAATCGATCGACGAATAAATCTAAATTTAAGGGGCGTGGCTAAAGCAAACGCCGATAACAGACCGAATGAATAAATGACCGTCGAATAGAGACCCGCCAGTGTTAACAATTTAGCCTATGAAAACAGTTTTCGACGTCGAGTTCAAATCACGTGTATTAATTAGGTTCAATTGTGGTGCAGTAAACCTTAAAGAAATAATATGCTACCAATCGGCTGTAGTATTTACTCTAGCTACCAGTTTCTGTATTCAGAATTGGAAGTTGAGTCATAATGAAGCTGTAATTAAAGATTTATTGTAGGTATGGTAAGTTAACTAGGTAGGTATTTATATGGTTTTGATCTGTTAGCGTAGCTTTCTATCGCCCACTAGCTTAAATTAAATGAAAATCAACCTTTTACGCGTTTTCGTTAGGACAACGCCGATCGCAATCTTGTGAACGTTGGTTCAGAAGTGAAGTTACCGATTTAGATTGCAGTGCAGTTCCTAACCTAAATCATTACATAGAATAAATCCAAGTCGCTAATCCTGTCTGTTTGTATGTTTGTCCGCTATCTCCTTCTAAATTATGTAATGGATTTAAATGCGGTTTTTGCTATCTTTAAGGGAATTTATTCACTAAAATTTGTAAAGAAGAATAATCAGATTTTTTTTTTTATTAGTTAAAATTCGATGTTTAGTGAACAAGTCGCGCAAAGTTACACCGTGGCGAAGTGTGGGCGGGTCACTAGTATTGTATATGTAACTGCACAAATAAACTATCTGCATTAATAATAGTAACACATCTTTCATTTCGCACACCTAGACCTAAACGTAGACAATTAAAAAAGGTTATTTTACACGGGACGAAAAAAACGCATATCTGACTTCAGATAATTAATACGTTTGGTAAAGTTGCATTTGGTCACCGAGCATTTAAAAACAAAAACTCCAAACTACATTTGAGTAGTCTCAGTTTTGATCCAGTTGTACGATATTATACCGAAAGCCCTATCCTTTCGCCCAACTCCCTCTAATATGGTTGAGTAGGACGATGGCTGGAGCACACGTCATACTTGTGATCAGGTGCCGCCTTCGTGAAACGGTCTAGTCTGGTTCCGAATTGTGGCGCGGGAAGTTTCCTCAATTAGTTTACTAGCACTATAATATTTTTTTACGTTAATAATGGTACGAGAAAATAATTTAAATGTTACTGAATGTACATGGTTTAAATGAAATAAATCTAAATTATGATTGCATAATTTTGAAAAGAGTGCCGAGAGTTTTTTCCGCCAGCTTTTTCTCTCGGTCTACTACGGCCATTGCTGATGAATGTAGGGGTATCCCGTGACATCTTTTTCTTTTTAATGCTTTTGACAATGTATAAGAGATTTTTAATCCTACATACAATAAAGTAATTTCATTTCGTTTCTACCAGCCGCACAAAGAGGACGGCCCCGTGGAGCCGTGGACGGTGGAGGCCCGCATGAAGAGCCGCGTGGAGCGCGCGCTGGCGGCCCTGGCGCCGGAATTGCAGTACACGGTCGTCAGACCCGCTATCGTGTACGGGGTCGGGGATCGACGGAGCCTTAGTAAGTTGTAGTGTTTAGAGCTAGTAGTTCTTAGTAAGTGTTTAAAGCTAGTACTTTGTTGTTTGTGTAGGTAGGTACTATGTTTTTATATAATAGTGAAAACAGCCTTTTAAGTCCAACTTGTAAACAGAATATTCGTCTTGGATTCTCTTGGATAGTGTGAAAAAAAACTGAATGAGGCAGAATAAATATAGGCAGACACACAAATATATAGATAAAAAGACATTGACGTTCATTAAGTATTTATGTTACACTAGGGGCCGCCCGCGACTCCGTTCGCGTGGAAGTCGGTTTCCCGTGGGAATGAGAAGTTTTCCCACGGTAAAATGTACCCTATGTCCTTTCCCAAGTTCAGTTCCTTCTTCATACCAAATTTCATCCAAAACGGTCCAGTGGTTTAGGCGTGAAAGCGTAACAGACAGACAGACAGACAGGCAGAGTTACTTTCGCATTTATAATATTATATTAGTAGGGATATCTATGATGAATAAATAATTTTGATTTGATTTTGATTTAATTTGTGATATATGACATACTTATGACATTCCTGTGAGTGGTTTTGGGCAATATTCAGTTTACATAATTACTTCATGCATAATTAGCATCAATTAAATCTGTTGTATTTTTGCCTTAGTAATAATATTCTTATTTAAATCATATGTAATACAAATAAGATATCGCGCGTCAACTTGCCACTTGTGTGTTAATTGATTCTGCTCTATAAGTTATCGAAAAAAACCGCCTCGCAGATTTCGATGATGTTTCACTGATGAATTGTGAATACACATGTCGATCGCATACTTATTAGTTAGTATAATCGGTAAAAACTCTTAATTAAAACAGTGAAGACTGAGACAAGCTCTAATTTCACTGAAAGGGTTTGCAACTCAAGGATATTGTTTGATTTTTTTTATTACTAAATATAAAGATTTTCTATATTTATGGTGCAATTAATTTGGACATAAATTGTCTTTATCGTCAACCATTTCTGTATTTTCACAACTGATCAAAGAGTCCCCTTCCAAGGGCAATACCTGAAAAAAAAAACATCTGCAAGGCTTTAATTAAACGTCACATCATTACATACAACAACCCTGAAGGAGTCTGGAGAGTTATTATTTATTTATAACCGTGTCTTCCACCCAGCACCTCGCTTACTCTACGGCGGCATCTACAAGCACCTCCACGAGACCATGAAACTCCTCTGGACCGCCGACCTCAAGATGAACACCGTCCACGTCTCTGACGTCTGTCGAGCGGTATTCTCTCTCTCCACTAGACCAGAGGCGTTGGGGCAGGTATACCACGTGGTGGACGCGGCAGACTCCACGCAGGGCAGTCTGGCGGCGCTGGTGGCGGGGTTGTTTGGCATCAGCCATGATTACTACGGGACGGCGCTGTCTACGCTGGCCAAGGTACGTTGGACAATTCTTGTTTTTTTTTTGTTTTTTTTTTTGTGTTTACAGCTGTGAAAAGTAATAGTATCTTTGTAGATTGTAGATAACGCACAAAGGATTTTAATTTTTTGAAATCTTATTTAATTGTTTATTTTCATTGTTAATTTGGGTTGTAATATTATATATACACGGTGGTTAGCGTCATATCAAAAAACTGCTACTTTATATTTTATAGATAAGTTAACAATTTAAATTACCACATCTTTGTCGTCACCAACACACTGTATTTGAATATTCGTATCATCCATTTAGAAGGATAAAAACCAACCAACACCATTTTTATCATATCTTTTAACTTTTTTAACCCATTTACAATTGCCGACCTCTAATCCATCGTAATAGCACTTGAATTGTATCCTACTATATAATATTCTAAATCCTACTAATATTATAAATGTGAAAGTTTGTGAGGATGTATGGATGTTTGTTATTCTTTCACGTAAAAACTACTGGACGGATTTGGATGAAACTTTGCAGTAATATAGGTTATACATCAGAATAACACATAGGGTACTTTTTACCTCGGGAAAACTTCTCATTCCCACGGGAAACCGACTTCCACGCGAACGGAGTCGCGGGCGGCCACTAGTTAGACAAATTTTCCTTGCCTCCAGAACGACCTGCAATCCGTGGCGGAGGAGGCCAACGACAAGCACCTGTCCGCGTGGGCGGACATCTGCCGGCAGTACTGCGTGGAGCACACGCCGCTCGAGCCCTGCGCGCCCGCCGAGCTGCTGCGGAACAAGCAGCTGTGCCTCAGCGGGGAGAAGCTGCGGGGCGCGGGGGTGGACGTGCGGGTGGCGGGGCCCAGCGAGGGGCTGTTGCGGGAGGTGAGCGGGGGGGAGAGACAAGCAGCTGTGTCTCAGCGGGGAGAAGCTGCGGGGCGCGGGGGTGGACGTGCGGGTGGCGGGGCCCAGCGAGGGGCTGTTGCGAGAGGTGAGGGGGGGTGAGACAAGCAGCTGTGTCTCAGCGGGGAGAAGCTGCGGGGCGCGGGGGTGGACGTGCGGGTGGCGGGGCCCAGCGAGGGGCTGTTGCGAGAGGTGAGGGGGGGTGAGACAAGCAGCTGTGTCTCAGCGGGGAGAAGCTGCGGGGCGCGGGGGTGGACGTGCGGGTGGCGGGGCCCAGCGAGGGGCTGTTGCGGGAGGTGAGCGGGGGTGGGAGACAAGCAGCTGTGTCTCAGCGGGGAGAAGCTGCGGGGCGCGGGGGTGGACGTGCGGGTGGAGAGGCCCAGCGAGGGGCTGTTGCGGGAGGTGAGCGGGGGTGGGAGACAAGCAGCTGTGTCTCAGCGGGGAGAAGCTGCGGGGCGCGGGGGTGGACGTGCGGGTGGCGGGGCCCAGCGAGGGGCTGTTGCGAGAGGTGAGGGGGGGTGGGAGACAAGCAGCTGTGTCTCAGCGGGGAGAAGCTGAGGAGTGTGGTGGACGTGCGGGTGGAGAGGCCCAGCGAGGGGCTGTTGCGAGAGGTGAGGGGGGGGGAGTGAGTGGGATGAGGGCGATAGGGGCGAGTGGGGTTGAGTTGGGGGCGAGTGGGGTTTAGTTAGGGGCGAGTGGGGGTGAGTTGGTAAGGGTTGAGTCAGGGACGTGGGGAGAGGGTTTAATAGGGGTGAGATAAGTGAACGGAAGTGAACGTGAGGGGTGGAGAGTGAGAAAATTTATCGATGAGATGTGGAGTCAATATCATTTTTTATGTTTTAGAATTGTAGGTGATTAAAGTGTTTGATTTGTGGTTATAATAATTGGAAAACGCTGGTTCAAAGTAAGAATTAATGTTTGTAAGAGGTTAATTGTAAAGGACGATCAAGATGGGTAAATCAATAACTTTATGATATCAATAATGTTTTGTTTTACAGGTGCTGGAAGATTACGCCGAAATGAATCTCTTTCCCCGAGAGCTGCTTCTATGAATGCATTCGCCATAAATATAATAATGTTAGTGACACGCAACTCTCGGCCTTATACCCTATGAGATAGGGTACATGACCAACTGCGCTCAAAGGAATCGATCGAGGATTTGATAGCAGAATTATATACAATTATCTTAGCTTTTTACCCCGTAGATGTTATTTAAAATACCTATGTATGTTCGTTTAAATTATATTTCGAAAATGTCTACGAAAAATGTGATAATATCACAAAGTGATGATACTTCATTTCCAATTTAGATTGACAATAACGTTTGGAGATTAACTACTTTATATTTAAGAAAACAAGACTGTTTATACCAAAAAGCAATTTCTTATTTGCTTTCCCGAAAATTATAACTTTTCTAACCTGACGTTTGTAACGTGCTTTCTTAATTCCATCCAGTGTGAAATCGATGTTATACGAAAATGATTCTTATGTTGTATGTTATAAGTACTTAATTTTATTGATGCAGTTTTATTATACCAACATTATTGTACTAAGTATATGTCTATAGTCATTTAATTTTATTTGTAAACAGCATTTTTTTACCATGTTGAAGGTAGTCAAGTAGAGTAGTTTCAAGTCATTTTTATCAATAACTATGAATACAGCATGTGTCAGTCATTCCAAGAAATTATTTAGCAATTCGTACGTAAATCAGACGCTTTATTATATTCGTATCGGTGGAAAATAAATATTATAATTTAATGATGTGTTTTAATTTTTGCTAAGCCCCACTGATTGTTACGTCACTACACATTACATGGTTTCATAGCGTTTTGAAGACCTAAAGAGTGGTCAAAATCGATATTTTCTGCTGGATTTTGACGTTTTTTTATATCAACTCCATACTTCGTTTTGTAAACACAATCCTTTGTGGAACGCAAAAGTTTAATCAATATTAAACAAAAGTATTCAAGAATGTTCTTTTTGTAAAATGTTATACAAACTGATTCAAAGGAAATTAATATTTAATAACTCACTGAATGTATTTTATATTTGTTTTAATAATAATTATTATTTTACACAATAAACGTATTATACTCAATAGCTACAGTTATAACATAGAGTTCTGTGATTCTACGGATTGTCTTCTGTCCGCAACAGTATCTGATTGATTAGATTCAATACTTTTTTGCTGTTCTTTAGGTAGGAAACATGCCACGACGAATCCAGCTGAAAAAAATAATCAACATTTAATGACAAGTCTACGTAAAGATATTATCTTAACTTTTAATCAAAGTTTGGAGGGCACGGAAACCTTTAAGTAAGTAATGAAATTAATAAAGCCTTATAAAGGTCTCCCACTAACTAAATAGGTAATTAAAGGAAATCTTATGTCTACGTAAAGATTTTTGTCAGCCAGACTACTAAAACAAAATCTTTCATTTTCCATTAAATGCCTCGAAAATTGTTTTAGTTAATGTTTTTTATTTTGAATGTAATGTTACGATTATTTCTAAAAACGTAAATTTGTCTAATAGTAGTTGTTAGGAAGGGGATGTATTTTCAAATTGTTCCTTTGTTTCGCATTCGAAAAATAGCCTAATAATTAATCTTTAGTTTTAATAACAGTAGCTTGAAAACTTTTAATTTTCCAAGGACACATTCCTTCGGTACCTACCCTTTATGTTATTCTATAGTCTATTATCCAAATTTAGTCAACCCAGTCAGGTTGCACTTACACATCATTTTCGGTTACTATAGCTACTAACACATACATCGAGGCATCAAAGGTAAGTTAAGTAGGTTATTGGGATTGGCCGTAGGTTTTTTAGGTGTGTCCAATATAGTTTTTCACTTACACGCGACAAGAAGCACGTAACCTCCAATCATCGGCGTGCAGTAGCCGGGTAGCAGCGCCGCGATCAGCTGCACGCTGACGAACCCCAGCCCGCGCGCCACCACCACCGACAGGCACGTCGCCATGCCTCTGGTACACAATACACGATCAAGTCGTCTATACTAATATTATAAAGAGGAAAGATTTTTTGATTGTTTGTTTGAAATGGCTCGGACACTATTGGACCGATTTAAAAATATCTTTTACCATTCGAAAGCTACATTATCCACGATTAACATAGGCTATATTTTATTTTGGAAAAAATAGGGTTCCGTAAGATATTGGGAAAAACCATTTAGTTGCGGGTGAAACCGCAGGGCGGAAAGATAGTACTTTATAATTAGTTATGAGAAAAGGTGTCTTAAATTTTTTAATTGTTTAAAGTTTAGTTTAAAAGTGTTAGCGCTGCTGTCCGCGGCGATACAAAGAGGCCAAACAAACATTTCTAGCGGTTTCTTTGAAGATAAACTCATTTTGAACAGCCTAGAAATTTACTTTGGTTCGTTTATTCATACATTGGTGTACATTTCTGGAGTTAGCACAAGAAATTCTATGTTTCCAATAATCTTAATCATCTAAGTATACCTAAAGCAAAAACAAAAATCTCACCTTAAATGTGTTGGGTTCAGCTCAACCAAATACGTATTGATATTCCCCAATATCAGTGCCACATGCAGGAACAGGTAGAACATCATGATGCTCACGACCGGTATCTTCACAAACAGCAGCGTCACCCCACAAGCAGCTGATACCACGAACACCAGCAGCGTGGAGTGCTTCTTGCCCCGAGGTCCCACGAGGAAGGAAAGAAGGATGGTGAAGAACCCGCAGGCGAACGAGTAGGCCATGGTGGCGTAGATAGCGAGCGGCTGGATCACGCTGTCGCAGTCTGTGGACGTCTGGGAATAGGTTTTGATCTTATGTATTTTGTGGATTTGTGCAAGATTAGCCTCGATTTATAGGTACCGCAGAAAAGTAAGCGTGTTTTGATGGGCAACTGAATAATTGAATTAACTCTATCCGGGATTCCGCGTGGTAATTTTTAAGCAAAAAGGTAACGTAGGTACCTCTTTGCCCGACATTTCGACAGGGTTACACTATCGTACGTGGTTAAATGTGCATTGTACTAGTTATACATATTATCTAGATTACTTGACAGTGATTATGTTCTTTTTTGTTTAAAAACTGTTCAATTTGTTTTAAGTTTTTCAGTAGCCATAACGACCTCTTTAAAATAAGATACGATCTGTACAGCCCCGGATCTTCAATTTTTTTTAGGCGGGGCAAAATCTGAAAATGCCGCCCCCAACCACTAATATTTATTTTTACCTTTACCATCTTTATAATTTCAGTTATCAGATGTCCACTAACAAATAGCCCTTCCGGAAATAATGCATCATTTGCTGTTCTTTCCGTGCTAGCTATGCCTGTTTATTTACAGATGTATAGATATGAACGCGTAAGATATACAGGGTGTTTGCTGGGTGAGTAGCCAAAAGAAAATGGTGTATAGGCGAGGCTATTAGCTATTTACTTCTTCTTATTAATTTGAATTTTGATTCAAGTTAAAGAATTTATAATACTTTTAAGATTTTCCTATGGAAAACCCCGGTTTTTTCATGAAAAGAAATTTTTTTTTTATTTACTCTCGGACCAAACGAAAATAATTTTAATTGAGAGCCTAATACTGTCTTATTTCGATGCAATCATAAATTTATACCAATCATCTCACAAAAGGTTACAGTGGATTCACAAACTTCGTTGAACCAGTGGGAAAAAAATGTAATGTCAACTTTGCTATGAAAGAAAATAACAAAAACACGAGTTGAAAATTTCATTTGCTTTTAAAAACTTCTTCAGTTAATACCTACACTTTATATTGATATGCTACAAATGTAACATTAAAAATTAGAAATCTCGACAAAAATAGTAAGTTAGCCCTCAAAGACGGCTGATAAGGAAGGTACGAATCCGTTCAAACTACCTATGTAGATAAAAACTTCTGTCTCATTCTAACAAATCTTAATCAATTATGCTATCTCATTTGACTCTCCCTTCACTTTCCTGCCTCAAATTAAGGACTCCTGCTATCTCACACGTTTGACTTCGGTCCGCGTAGATTTTCGGTGACCTACACTTTTCTACAGTTGGAGTAAGATGTTGCTTGAAAATAAGCGTATCAGCCAGTCATGACCAACGGTAGCGTGATTTTTACGCATGCTAGCAAATCTCATTTTACCAGCTGTAAGTCATGTAGAACCGGTTCACGGAGACTGAATCTAGGAGTTCCTTTTACTCCGTCCCTCACCACCCCAACCATCTGGTAGTGGAAGCCGCAGAATATTCTGCTATTTGCGACCTTCGCAAGAGGCGACCAAAAAATGAACTCGAACGTTAAAAGAATACTGTCGGGAACAATCTGCTTCCACCAGCCCGCGCTCGCTACCGACCCCGTGGTCACGATTGTGGTAACAGCCTTAAGTTTTCCCTATAAATACACCTCTCAAACCGGCAGGTGCGACATTAAACAAAATTGGTTTCATCGCCTATCAGATCCGACTCCCGTCGAGTTTCTTGCTAGGTCTTCTTAGAGAGAGGCTCCTAAAGGAAACAGTGTATTGAAAATTATCACGACGCACTGAGGACCGTACCCAACTAGGTGGCCGTAGTAGTTCGTATCGTTAGTCAGAAAATAAAATCATTATTTTATAAGTACATAAGAATAGCAAATAAGAGAAATGTTGTCTGGTCACAAAATAGATACAACAATAGGCATAGATTGGTTAGAATGAGACAAAACTCTTAACCTACATATGTAGTTGAAGGTGTTCGTACCTGCCTTACCAGGCGTCTTTGAGGACTAACTTACTATTTTAGTTGAGATTTCTAACTATTTAAGTTACATTTAGCATATCGATATAAAGTATATTAGCTGTAGAAGTTTCTAAAAGCAAATAAAGTTTTCAAACTCGTTAATGTTTTTATTTTTTTTCATAGTAAAGTTGAGATAAAAAAAAACCCCCACTGGTTCAACGAAGTTTATGAACCCACTGTAACTTTTTGTGAGATGATTGGTATAAATTTATGATTGCATCTGAACAAGACAGTATTGGACTTTAAATTAAAATTATTTTTGTTTGGTCAGACAGTAAATATAAAAATATTAATTTTTCATTAAAAAAATTGGGGATTTTCTTAGGAAAATCTTAAAAATGTTGTAAATTCTTAAACGTGAACCAAAATGCAATATAATAAGTGGAAGTAAATAGTTACTAGCACTCACCCAACAAAAACCCTGTAAGTATAAGTATTTTACACTGCACAGGATAGGATTAAAAATAAAAATTTAATAGTAAAAATAAAAATAAAATTGGTGTATTCAATTGCAATTATTATGAATTAAAATTTACTTTTCGAGCTTTTTGTTCAGCAAATTAATCTATGATCTTGTCATAATTTACGAATAATACGTCACATGTTCCATGTGCTGTCCCTGAGTATCGGTCTAGTTGATATGGCCACAGTAAAATAAGAGTGAAAGTTCTGTAATTGAACTTTTATTTATTCTGTGGTCAAAGTTAAGTAGGTATTATTATGTTATTTTTTTGTAAATAATGAATTTGGCCGCCCCCTGAGCTTGCCGCCCGGGGCATGGGCCCCGGCTTGCCCCCCCCTAGATCCGGCCCTGGATCTGTATCGTTGATTCAGTACAAACTATCCAAAATAATCCTAACATCGAAGACATCAATGCGTAGCAGTATGTGTCTCACCGTCCCATTAGCGGAGGTAGCCTGGCTGGCGACATCACAGAAGCTGCGACCAGAGTTGTCATCGCCGGTGAAATACGCGTTGGTCATAGTCGGCACCCACATTGTGTACCCCGTTGATCTAATTATAAAATGTACTTGTTTTTGAAGCTTTCTTTTCTTGGGATTCCATGAAGGACACAAGATACGATGCTTTACAACTACTAGGTACTTTTTTATTATCTAAGTAAATTGGCATTGTATTAGGGAACTAGTCCCAAAAAAAAAATCTTATGTAAGTACACCTTTTTTTAATAAGCCATGTTTGTAATATATACAATGTTTTTTATATCATAAAGATATCGTTATTGTTTTAATATAAGTGTCAAAGTAAAATATTCTCACGTCATATAAGCAGTTAGCAAGATATAGTAGAGTTTGAGAGAGTTCTTCAACAGTGGCGGTTTGAACAATGGCGCCGTTTGGTTCCACATCTTCTTGAAGAAAGGTTCGTTGCTGGTGTGCGTTGTCTCTCCTTCCAGGAACACGTTTTGAACCTGTTTTAGTGAACAAAGTAGAAAAGTCCTTATTAATACTTGAATATTCACACATATTGCCCTAAGTGAGAGCCCTACACAATTTTATGACTCTTAATTAATGCTGAGGTTAGTTAAAAGTAATCGCAAACAATCCCGATAAGAAGGTATATTTTATGGAGTAAGAGTTCAAGGTCAATCGATACCTATCGATGTTGCAGTTTTATTTGCTTTACTGAATTCAACTTTTAAACTTACTGGATACGATTCCGTTTCCTTTCCTGTATTCAGTCGATACATCCGTTGCAGTATCTTCAGGGCGTCTTCATCTCTGCCCTTACTCAGCAGGAACTTGGGGCTCTCGCTCAGGAACACCATGTTGGCGACGCCGACGATCCCTGGCAGGCTGAGGAGGTGCATGAGGAGGCGCCAGGGCCGGTACTCCATGGAGAGGAAGGGGATCTGTACTCGGAAGGACAGTTGGAAGACGGGCAGGGCGAAACCTGGAGGGAGACACATTTTGTTATTTAGCATAATAGTTTATCTATAACGAGCGACCCGCCCACGCTTCGCAATGGTGTAATTTGGCGCGACTTGTTCCCGTTAAGTTGAATTTTAGCTAACTTAAAATAATTTTATCAGCATTTTCTTTATTTACTAAGGAAATATCCTAAAAGATGGCGAAACCCGCATCAAAATCCATTACGTAGTTTAGGAGGAGATAGCAGCCAAACATAGAAACAGACACAATTAGCGACTTGGATTTATACTATGTAATGAAGATTATGTAGAAGTAATAAGTTTATTTAGTTGTTTATGGACTACTAGTGGCCGCCCGCAACTCCGTTCGCGTGGAAGTCGGTTTCCCGTGGGAGTGAGAAGTTTTCCCGCGGTTAAAAGTACCCTATGTCCTTTCCCAAGTTCAGTTCTTACTTCATACCAAATTTCATCAAAATCGGTTCAGTGGTTTAGGCGTGAAAGCGTAACAGACAGACAGACAGACAGACGGACAGACAGACAGACAGAGTTACTTTCGCATTTATAATATTAGTAGGGATATGAACTTAAGTAGTCTATTGATGCTAAACGAGCGTCACTAAATTCGATGTAGAGACATGGGCTGCCAATCTGGTAAACAACTGATTTCACGCTCTACGTCACTGTGTTTACGTTGGTGTTTCTTATTGTCCTTCATAGAGAAATAATTGTAAAGGAAATATGGTTATTGACTAAGATCTGTAGAATCTATGCTATTTTCACTATATAATGTTCATTACCAAAAAAGAGTTAATATTCGCAAGTATCGTATTTAAAAGCTCCTTGTCACAAAATGCTACCTACACCTTAGCTAAGACCTACACAGATAGGCGTTTGAAATATGATTTGGTACTTTCAGCCACCTGAACCCAACATCAAACTACACTTTTGGAAGCCGTTTAAAAGTGGTACTGACAGCAGATAACGAACTGCACGAACATGGTGGCGCTGGCCATGAGGAACATGCAGCGGCTGCGCGCGCGCCGCGGGACGCTCTCCCCGACCAGCACGAACCCCGCCGCGTTGGCTGACGATGTGCTGGGTGCGGGGGGAGAGTGTTTAGTTACTATCTATCAATTCACTTAGTCATGGTAAGAATGGAAACTACTCGTTGGAAAAACACAAGTGCAAATTCGTTCGCTGACGATGTGCTGGGCACGTGAGAAAAGTGTGGAGTGTTTAGTTACTACCATCTACCAATTAACTTAGTCATGGTAAGAATGAGTAGTCACTGGAAAATCACAAGTGCAAATTCATACTGGATGAGTTTGCAACGAAAAGTGCCGTAAAGATGTAAAACCACTTCAGAAGTCTTAAAATGCGGTTCTTATAACTGTGACTCTAGATGTGCTAAGTCCCATTCAGAAAAAGGGGGTATAAATTCAAAAAAAAATATTTGAGTTTTCATCCATAATATGTTTTATAAACAAAATCAATAAAAAAATCAGGATTTTAATAAATACTTTCTAAATCATTCATCCATAAAACTCTAAGACGTTTCGTGATCCATCATTGGATCAAAAACAAAGCATACTCACAAGCAAGCGGACAGGCACTTCAAGGCGGCGAGCGTGGGGTAGTCGGGCGCGACCCCCGCGGCTACGTTCAGTGCCACCCCCACTGGCATCGCCAGCAGCAGCGAGCGGCGCCGGCCCAGCGTGTCCGCGCACAGCCCCCACGCGTATGATGATACCATGACTCCTGGGGGAAATGGGGGTTGGCATGAAAAGGTAGGGCTTGGAGAACTCAGGCGCGAGAGGCCTAGAGGGGCCTTGTCAGGATATATGACTATCCAATATTGTACTGGCAGTCCATCTGGACAGCTATGAACGCAATAGAGTCTAAGGTGACGGTAAATATTTTTTTTTGTAGGCAAAGCAATGGTAGAACAGAATAAAATAAAAAAAACCGGCCAAGTGCGAGTCGGACTCGCGCACGAAGGGTTCCGTACTATCATTTTCTACCTGTTTATTAAGATCGAGTAAAAATTGCTTAAAATTAATTCATATTTTTTTAATTTTCAGTGTTTGTTGTTGTAGCGGCAACGGAAATACATCATTTGTGAAAATTTCAGCTTTCTAGCTATCACGGTTTATGAGATACAGCCTGGAGACAGACAGACAGACAGCGGAGGCTTAGTAATTGGATCCCGTTTTACCCTTTGGGTACGGAACCCTGAAAACGAGCGGTCAACAAACAAATTTGAGTTCAAGGAATCTTCGATCTGCAAGGCAAATACATCATCAGAATCAGAATCATCCTCCACCAACCTACGAGCGGCAGCGCGGACAGCAGCCCCTGCTGCGCGGGCGACAGCGCCAGGTCGCAGGCCGCCGCCGGCAGCAGCACCGAGAACCCGAAGATGTCCACGTACATGGCCAGGATCAGCAGGCAGTTGCAGACCAGCATCCACGCGGAGTACACGCCGAGACCTGGTGATTGAAACTCATAAAACTCTCGAAATGAAATGAGAACAAAAGTAAATAGCCGGATCCCCACCGGACGATCGGAGCGCTTTGGATCGTCCGGTGGGGATCCGACTAATAGCTATTAAGTGAAAGGAGTTTATGAACAAATCTTGAAACTCTAAACTACGTAGCCGTATTTTAATTAACTCAGCTGATTCTTATTCGGTTTTTAGAGTAACAGTATTAAGGATTTTTTCGCCATGGTTTTATATGTCTTTACATCTGAAAAAGGCCTTTTGGAATAAAGCAAAACGACCAACTTTCACTTGTACGAAGTTTAGACAGGTCCCTAGTTTTCATATGATTTAATTCACGACTAAAACACCATAAAGCTCCTACCTGCAGCATCCAGAGCGTCATCGAACCCACATTTTGCTGGCACCTCCTTTATTTCGGTCATTTTACTTCAATGCAATATGTTTACAGTCCAACACTTCACGTGCACTCTTGCACGTGCTCTCCACAAGAGTTTGTTTATATCAATGCACTTTCCCTGTAGATAAACAAGAAATACTATTGATGAAGATATTTGTAGGTATCTAGGGTTATATACAGCGTTTCAACTAAAATTAAAAGTAAGAGAAACTTGTATATGAATGAGAGGTACCGTACCCCACCTGTATTTAGGGGGAAAATATATATGTATATATTTTTTTATTTCGTTATCAATCTTGTCAAGTCTTGACACATTTTCAATAAGAGCAGCAACTTATAATTTTAAAATAATTATTGGTACGCCACTATTTAAGCAGCATTAGTGAAATAGACATATTTTAAACTGCTTTTACAATATGTGATATTTTATTTTCTTTAGTTTAACTTTTTAAAGTTTAATTTAATCATCTATTAGTCCCCTCTCAATCTTCCTTCTTTTGTTTGACGTATCTTATAGAACACCCTGTATATACACTTTCTATTACTTTAACAGAATCGCCACAGAGTAACAATGAGGCTTGGAGTGCATTTCATCGGTTGAAATACAAATTGCATTGTATGACGCCGTGAAGCGAATTCCGTGGTTTTTATTTCCTGTCAACATTTATTTACTTTTGTGGAATGTTCTCTGCATGACTGCAACATGTTGTAATTAGTATAAAAATGAACTAAGGCACCTATTCACTTATTCAACGCTCTATATCTTTCCTTTTGTTAATATTGTCATCAAACCTATTATCATCTATAGTAACCTAGTAACAGCTAATATTAATTACATAACATGTGTTAAGATAAAAAAAATAGCTTGTCACTCGAATAAGGAGTTACTAAAAGTAACAATTAATTAATATGTTGGTATCCACTTACAGGAAAATCAATACATACTCTTACAATAACCTAAATAAGTAATAAAATAATTCTAAAAATGTCGAAACGTCGGAAAAACAAAATTAAATTAATAAAATAATCTGTCAAAATAAATTTCAAGTATCAATTGTATTGATTGTAACCAATTTCAAGTAGAATAAAAAGAGAACGTGTACGTAGGTAAGTATTTCTGTTTCCTTGAAACATATGTTTGAAAATGTAGTAAGTAAGACTATTGACCGCCTCCGTGCTACGAGGTTGCTACGTTAGTTGCTGTACTACTACGAGACTGTAACTACGTTGTAGTCGCTACGGATAACAGTAGAAACTTTAAGATAGGTCTTCGAAAATGCCTACAAGTTTTTTTAAAGGAAGCTTATTTTTTGTTTGTAACTATGTAGTTTTGTCACTTGGTAGGTATATATAGTGTTTTTTTAAAAAGAAAAGTCCCCAGCGCCATCTTTGTGCCTAAATGGGTACTATCAAATAGTTTTTTTTTACTAGCAGTTTTATATTTTTTTACTTTTATAGTGTTGAATTGAGGTGCGAAAAAACGATTTATATGTTCACTGCATGTACACATTATGATTGTATAATTTCCTAAAAGAGTGCTGGGAGATTTTTTCTCTCGGTCTACGGTTAGGTAAAGTCGAAGTTTGTAACATTGACGTTCGTTAAGTATATGTTACATATCTATAATGAATAAAAGAATTTTGATTTTGATTTCTTTTTTTTCTCTCAATTTAACTTTATCTAAATCTATTAGTCTTATTTTTAATTCTGCCATCATGGTAGTGTCAAGATGTTGGCAAAGAATTTGATAGGTTGTGATTCATTGCTTTCTTTGCTTTTATGATTATTTTAACTAAAGTACTTGTTTGTCGTGGGTATTTCTTACAGGCACTTAAGCTAGAGTATGAGTCGTTGTTTAATTAGTAAATGAGATATCGGGTATTTTGATGAACTGATAAGGATCAATTATTTCTAATAATAATTTAGTAATCTATCGGGTATTTCATTAAAATTTGTAATTGGAATTCCTTAAAAATATAAACTCATGAAATTATTTATAACATTTATTAAAAAGAGGTGTGTACTCGTTCTAATAATAAAAAGAAAAAAACCATTAGAAAGATACGTCATTAGGGCACTCTCTGTTATGTCTTAAATCTAATATCCCCATATAGGCTTCAATTATTACCGCTAATATAAATCAAAGTTGCTTTCTCTGTCCCTACGTATGCTTCAATCTTTAAAACTACGTAACGGATTTTGGTGCGTTTTTTTTTAAATAGATAGAGTGATTCAAGAGAAAGTTTTATATGTTAAATAACATAGTATGGGAAAAGAGGTTTTACTGCGACTTTACCGCGTGCGAAGCCGCGGGCAAAGCAATCAATATGCAAGTTTCGTTTTTCAAGATAGACTGTATTAAAGTGGTATCAAACTTAGGGACTCAGTAGGTATTATGCTTTTTGATTATATTCAAATAACATATTTTGACAACACAATCAAAACAAAATAAATAATAATGGCCAAAAGAAAGAATGGGACAGCACTATTGCAGAATACCCCCTTCTTTATCTGGCACGTCGCTTCAATCGATACCTCCTGTACATTTCTGTGCGCCTGGCAGTTTAGGCGAAAATGGCGGATCCGCGACGGAGGGTCACTTCCCCTTTCTTGCCCCATTGCCCCTTACACTTACTCTAGCTTAGGGTAAGGGAAAATCGTAGATATTTTCTTAGTTAGTTGATAGTTTTTTCTAAATTGATAATAAATTAATTAGTTATTCATTCTGTTGTTTTTTTCCTTTTTCTTTTATTCATATTAACGACGCTTCTATAAACAGTTTTAAGGTATTCTTATTCTTCTAATACTACGGTTTTATTGAGAAAAAATCTAAAGTAAGCATTGAAGTATAATGTAGTAATAAATAGCTCAATGATCGAAAGCTTCTTTATCAAGTACAATAACTTTTAACGAGCAACCTAAATTATTGCCTAAATAACTAATCAGTTGATTTCATCCTATCATTACCATCTTTTTGGTAACCACCTGTTTTATTTACCGTTCCGTGGGGATTTCCCCGCTTGGGACCTTTTCAGGCAAGTCCCCGACATCTCACGTACCAGGAGTTCATAACGCCGCGGCGGTGGGGGAAACCTAAGATTTATTACTTACAGAGACTTTCTTTAGATCTGGAGGTGGCATGTATTGGGTTAATTTTATTTCTTTTATATGGAAAACTCTAGTTTGTTTTGAAATATTATATTGTATAATCAAAAGTAAAAATAAGTAAAGAAGATTTTTATTGGTTGGTAGTAAGTACCTGATAAGTAGTAAGTTGTAACAGTCATTAGACAGAATACCTAATTAAGAACACTTATTAAATACCTACTCAACTAATAAGTACAAGCTATCATATCTGAGTATTAATTTTAAAGTAACATCTATATTGCATAACACCTCCTTGTCAGGAGAACAAGCAAGATTGTTTATCAAATGCAATTAGAGGGGTTGAAAAAATCGATATTCGCGCATGCGTATACGTGTCATTTCTTCAATGGCGCGACGCTCGTTGCCATGGAGACGCCGTTTGACGTGTCAACAAACAAAGCCGTCGCAATCTCCTCGAGTTTATGCTCGCCTGGTACCGCCGCCCACAAATCTGAAATTTTCCTGCCCTCCTCCAGGTTTCCCGGAAGTGGATACCTTCGACTTCCGCGTTGTAGGGCGGCCGGAAGCCATTTTCAGGCTTGGTGAGAATTTTCAGCGATGTTTTCACCAGTTTTGGTGAAAATTGTAGAGGTTGGTGAGAAAATAGTGTGTGGCGGGAAAGTGGTTAGTGCGCAGACTGTATGCGCAGTGCAACAGGTACGGTGTTACACACAGCTTTAAGAAATGTCCTAGGTCATTATTCATCAGTATTGGTTTGTGAGGCTCTTTTTACTGTGTTGGATATAGTGTAATTTTTTGGTCTGTCTATGTTAAACAGATATTATTTTCTAATAATAAACCTTAATAATGTAAGACCTCATTAATTAAATCAAAGTGATGAAGACATAGTTTTAAAGCATAGAACTAAAACTTTGGCACTACTTTGAGTCTTGAGTTGATCTATAATACCCTATTAATTTTGTATTGGTCTTATTTTAAATTCAGTTAATACTTGTTATTAATACAGCTGTATTAAGCTCATAAACGTTCATAATTATTAAATAATTCGTAGTCTTATCGATTATTTAAAAGTCTTTTCTTTTTTACGATTACTGATGAAATCATAAACTTCTGAAGCTTTTAGCTTTCGAAAAAAATAGACCCCGCATGCTTCTGGGGCATTTTGCAAAAAACTCTTTTCGAACACCTATCACTAAATAATATTAACTCTAATTCAATTGTTTGTAATTAAACATCTGTACAATCGATATAGTTAACTACGGGATGGCGTTAAAGATAGTTAGTTACTTAATTTGGGGGCTGAGCTGATTTAGAAACGTACAAAGTTTCTCTCGAAATCATCTTGATATGACCATAAATTAGTTATTGTAGGCGTTTGCTACATTTAAAATAAATGATTCGATTTTGAAAGGTTTTATTGTACTTTTACAATGAACATGTACAGAAAGAAAGATGTACAATGAATGAATTTAGGAATTAATGACAGAAGACAGGTGACATTTCCGGCTGCGTTCAGGGCATTCATTAGTGTAGTACGTTCGCGGCGATGTGGCGCGAACAGTTATGTTAATATATAGATGTTAGTTCTAAGTAAAACAACTGAAATAAATGTTAGTCATTTTAATAGAACAAAATCGTCGCCTATGAAACAAAAATTATCTTATTATTTTTACATTTGCTTTATCCAACATTTTGTATATATCTTTATTCACAGCCACAAAAACTATTGTAATAACTGGGATAAAAATGTTATCAATTTCATACAAAGTTGTTATCACTTATTTTTACTAATTAAAAAATATGTGTATATTTTTAACTTTGAACACATTTGCATTATGCAGGTAGTCAATACCTATAACTTATTTATTAAGTATATTAACTATTATTTTACTTAATATTACATATAATTACTTTATCTACTAATAAGCTATAAGTTATCAATTTCTTAGTCTTATTTAAATATAATGTAAACCTACTTGCAATATTCACGTGCCCATATTCAAGATCTTCAATTTAAAACAACTTTCATTAAAGGGGGCTTCAAATCTCATGTTATTCTTAAAGTATCCTCAGGAATACTTTCTCTTTCGTCGTTATTTTCTGAGCATTAAGGTTCAAAATGATTTAAATGGTCCATTTCATACAGGTTCGTGAGTTTGGTTTTGGGTGTGGTTCAGGGAGACTTTCTTGGCCGGTTCTGTTTTCTGTCTCGCTGGTAGAGTGAAGCAGAGGATGGCACAAACTGAAATCATATGTTTATTATTAATAAAGAAAAAACATTATGTTAGGTTTATTCTTGTGCGAATAGAAATCATAAATTAACAACGCGCGGTTGAATATATCAAAGTTATTAAATACTTTTCCCAAAATATGAAATTTGTAATATCTACGATGACTTCTTAATAGCTTTAAAATGTTAACGTCTTATTATAGGAAAAAGTTAAAGCTCTCCAAAAAAATATTAAGTTACTTTTTCGTTTGCGTAAGGAAAACATCGATAGGTATTGTAAGTGAAGTGATGGAAAGAAGTTCACAATCGCTAAACGACGATGAGATTTTTCAATGTCTATCTATCTACTGTGGATAACAAAATAAAACAAAATAAAATGAAGGAAAAAAATAAATTAATGTTATTTGAAAATGGGCCTGTGCTAAACTGTGAGCCGGTTATTATGTTACTGCACGTACGTATGATGATCCCCCCGAAGAGATAGAAGCCGGCGCCGCAGCGGTCCTCCAGTAGCCAGCCGATGACGTTGGAGCCCGCCACCGACCCGAGGCGGCCAGACATCATGGACAGGCACACCGCCATGCCTCTGTGATGAAGGGAATTACAATCAGTTCGTTGGAAAGAGAGACAAAGAACAATCAGTTTCCAGACAACCACACCAACTATGTGGCCCACAGTTAGTTACGTAAGAGCTTGTCCAGAAAGGGCGAAGTCGTCGCGATTCTATCAAGCGTATTACGCGCGACCGTTGCACGAGGTGCGTACCAACGTAGCGTAGGAAGCGAAAATTGTTTGCCCTTTCAGACGACGTACATTAGAATAATAAAAGGGTTGAATTCATAGGACCACAATGTATCAGAAACTTTACCTTATTCAATTACTTATATTACCTTGTCATCAAAATATACGGAAATATTCTGCCTCATTAATACTCTACACATTAAAGCATTGGTAAATTTGCAACTTGACCCTGGCTACTAGCTTTCTCCTGCATTCCATACCCGTAAGCAAGAACGTAAGTATCTCACCTATATCTCGTCGGGAAGATCTCCACCGCCGCCGCATTCATCAGCCCGATGCAAGCGCCGGACATCTGGAAGATCGCGAACAGAATCACGCCCAGCTGCTGGGTCGGGGCTAGATGCGCGCCGATGCCACACAGCCCGGTGACGGTGAGGACCACGATGAGGATCGTCTTCTTGCCGACGAAGTCCACGAGGAAGCCCACGATGATGTACATGGAGCAGAAGATGAGGCCGATGTAGATGGAGCGCTCGAAGGTCTCCGTGTTGAGGGTGTCGTCGCAGAGGATCTGGAAGAGTCAGAAGAAAATTAAGTCTTAGACAAGTGCTATTTGAAGTTAAGATTTTCACAAGCTATCATTAGAAGAACCTTCAGAATTAATTTTATTCAATACTTATAAATTAGATATAATTTCTCTGAAGTCAGCGTTAAATTACAGCGTTAAAACTACTGGACGAAGCTCATGTTTTAGGTAGTTAGTTAAAAGTGCTACATAACTTACAGGTCCTAAAGTACTATTGCTTTTTTCGGTATGATGTTTGGAGGCTTCCAGAACGTCGCAGATTCCAAGCTCAGCGCCATTGTGGTTGGCCAGAGAGTTCAATATCGTGGGGAACCAAATGTAGAAACCATTTGTTCTGAAATTCCAAGAGTCATGTTGACAAAATGCTTCTTTCAGAAAACAGGTAGAGGACTATAGATAATATAAATTTAGAACTTACGTTGCAAATATTCCGAACTGCACGAAGCAAATTAGACAAGTCCACGGCACCAGAGGGGTTTTGAACAGAGGCAGAGTTTGCGACTTCATAGACTGAAGGACGGCCATAACACCGGTCTTTTTATTTTCTTCAGGAGCTGGTCCTTCGTAAGTTAACGTTTTAACCTGCAAACATACTCATTTTTTTTGCAAAAACACAATGTGACTAAGACAAAGCACGTGGAACAAGACCCCACTATGGATTAGTTGTGAATTTAGGTACACTCAGACACGAGTCAATTTCAAAAAGTAATTTTACTCAAAACTCGGGCATTGAACCCTGTATCTTCCGATAAGCATAGGATACTTAAGAGATCGCGTAAAAAATATATTAGTTCTACAAACTATGATATAAGATAAGTACAAGAATTATATTAACTTACAGGGTAAGAATCTTGAGATTTCCACTTATTGACGGCGTAAATTTTCTTAAGCACTTGCACACACTCTTCGCTTCTACCCGCAGCGGCCAGAAATTTGGGACTTTCCGGCGACAGGTATAAGAAGATGGATCCTACAGTGAATGGGATGGTGCAAGCCACGACCAGCAGTCGCCACGGCCTGTAGTAGATGTCCAGGAAGGGGATGTATGTGGCGAACTCCAGCGGAAGAACCAGCCATGATATGCCTGTGGGTGTAAAGACTAGTTAAAGAAGATCATTTCATATACTAGCGGTATTGTTATGATCAACTTTCGACAACGTTGCAAAGAACAACCTACAATTATACCTATTTAAACTGCAAAATAGTTTAATTGTAGTGCACTTTTAGAGGAAGTATTATTTCAAAATATGATGACTGTTACAACAAACACTTACAACAAGTGGACCAAACGTTTTTTTGCGAGACATACAAATAACAACTTTTCTAACTCCAACATCTGTTTACCTGGTAGGACCACGGTCCCGATGCCCACGAACGAGGACCCAAAGGCCACCATCTTGTCTCTGCAGCGGAGATGGTGCACCTCTCCCAGGAATGTATACACGATGGCCGTGGGACCAGACAAGCTGGAAAATATACATACGTCAGAATAGGAGCTAATTTATGGATAGTCGATAGATTGTCGGGTTTCAATAATGGCTTTGTAATCTTTATTGTAATAAACTTTTATTTAATGGATTCAACTGAAATATAAAAGATATCAATGCAGTTTATTTGTCTCTGAATTAAAAAGTTATCTAAAAATTATAAAACTGTGTAATGTGCATAAGCACTATGTAGGAAACTTATGTAGGCTGGAATACTGGCAGCTATTGTTTTATATTATTTAAATAGATTCTAAAGAAGAAACAATAAGATATTGACAGCATCCTTGCAGACTCAAGTCATATTTTCGTGCTCGGACTGTGAGCACATAACTTTAAACTCACTTTTATGCTTTAAATATAAAGCTGAATACAGTTTCAATTCTTTTATTTTCTTTCACGTTTCCCCCAAACGTTAGTAACTGCAACGCGGTCACCTTCGGAATTATTTACTTACTTATTATTATGTTTTTATTTATTTATTTATTTTTCTCCCCTGATGGGTAAGTTTGCTTATTTACATCCACGCGAGCTGTTAAGCCAAGCGCTTCAGAGTGTAGGTGAAATGTTTTCGTCATGAATTTCTGAAACCGGTGTAAGGAACTTTCTAGTAATACGGCAAGTATTAAGGATTATTGCTTTTTGGATCATGTATTGGATATTATTGGGTAAGGAAAGTTTATTTAGACTATTTTTTAAAGTTTTTGGGATAATTCCTGTAGATGATACTACTATGGGCACTGTAACCGTGGTGTCTGCTCTCCATTGTCTTTTGACTTCTATTGCAAGTTCTTGGTATTTGACGAGTTTATCATTTATTGTTTTTTGTACGTTGTTGGTATTGGGTACAGCTATATCTATTAAATAAATAGTTTTGGAAAGTTTGTAGTGTAAAGTGATATCGGGTCTATTTGCTGATATGGTCCGGTCTGTGATGATTGTGCGATCCCAGCATATTTTAGTGTTATGGTTTTCAAGGACGGTTTCTGGTTTATATTTATAATATGGAACCTTCTGTTCTATGAAGTTGTACTTGTATACGAGGTGTTGATGCACAATCGCGGCGACTTGGTCGTGTCGGTGCTTGTAGTCTGTCTGCACTAGAGCCTTACAGGAGCCAGTTATATGCTGTATGGTCTCACTTCCAGATCTACATCTTCGACTTACATCTAATTATTATTATTATTGGTGTGTTGAAGATATTGCTATCCTCATTAATTTTATAGTGGACTGTATGCGGATAGGTCGCTGGGTAATTAATTTATTGAAGTTAATTTCAAGATAATACGCTCTCAGCACTAATTGACACCACCAACCTCATATGCTTCCTGCGGCGAATCCAGGTAAGGTTTCCCTGATGCGAAGACCAGCACTGACACTTCACAAGAGTATCACAAAGTTCAAAATTGGGTTCAGAAGCGAAAATCCAGGAAATATTAAAAAATATTCGGGAGCGACGGGCGCGCGTGTTAGCGGTACGTAGCGGGCGGTTTTACACAGACATCTCATAGATGGCGTTAGTCCTCACTAACTTTGGTAAAGACTTTGCGTGCTGGTCGAAGAGTAGGTACTAATCCACCACTGATCCACCAGCAGGTTACTTACTCGGTTTAGCGTGCCAGAAGTACAATGAGAGCGTAATTTAATTAATATTAAGAAATGGCCAAACCAATTATTGTTGTTATATATATTAAGTAGGGTTTTATTATTGAACAAATGGTATAGATATCCACGGTTTCCACATTCCATAGCAATTATTATACATAAAAACACTTGAAGTGTGAAGTGTATTGTGATTTAATCTTATTGACGTGGACTCGCGGATCAAATTCCCTTTTAATCGATCGACGTGGGAAGTATTTGTCTAGTGCGTATTCTATAATGATTATGAAGATGGAAAACCGATTCTATTATTATTACACTTCTGCTAAAATCTAGATATTATATTTTTGTATTATTTGGAAAATATTACGCAGCTGTTCAGTATAGTTTGTTTTTCATGACCTCGAAATTACTGATTTATTGTTACTCTGCGTGTCTAGAAACAGTTGTAGTATATTTCTTTTCAATCTCACTTAGTTTTAAACCTTTACCAGATTCAACCAGGCCTCATAGATCAATAAACAAACTGTGGTTAAAATTACCAATAACTATTTCTCATCTTCTAAACTTAGAACTTACAAAACAGCAGAGAGGAACTGCAGCGCCGCGAAGCTGCTCAAGTTGGGCGCGAAGCTGGACAGCACCGCGAGCAGCACGGACGCCAGCATGGAGACCAGCATGACGCCGCGCCGCCCGCGCGTGTCCGCCAGGTAGCCCCAGAAGTAGGAGGTCACGATTATTGCTGAGAGGATAGGAACGGATTAATCATTATCATTATCATTACATAGTATAAATCCAAGTCGCTAATTCTGCCTGTTTGTATGTTTGGCTTCTAATATAACTCCTCCTTAAGTACGTAACGGATTTAAATGCGGTTTTCTCTATATTTTAGGGTATTTATTCATTAAAATTTGTAAATAAAGAACGTTACGAAAAAGTTTTTTTAAGTTAGCAATAATGCAAGGGTTCGCGACCAAGTCGACAAAATTACACCATTGCGAAGCGTGGGCGGGTCGCTCGTAAATAATAATAATAAATCTCCATACTGACACACCATCTGTGTGGCCCTAGACTAAGAAGACAAGCTTGTGCTATAGTTACCACACAATGGACTAGGGGAGAACCTAGTCACACCCAGACACGAGCCAATATCGAAAAACCATTTTTACGAAATTGGCCCGACTCGGGGATCGAACCCGGAACCATTCGCTTAGCAGTCCGGTGTATATACCGCTGCACCACAGAGGTCGTCGTATTAGATTGGGGGTAATGGGAATGGAGTCAGCGTGGTAGATTATGGGTAAGGACTTTAGCTGTTGACAAGTAGGCCTGTGTAAATTAGCAGGACAATTTGATAAGATCTTCCGAAGCAGGCGATGAAAGGGTTAGTCAACGTTAAAAAAATAAGCGTTGATATATTTAAATTGGTGTAACAAAAGGAAGTTATAAAAATAATTCGGTATAGGACAACGGCTGTGTGTGCTCGTAATTACTTTTTTTACTTTTACAGTAAAATGACTAATTTTGTTTAAAGCATCTGATGAACGCCTAAATTTACAATAACGTAACAATAAAAGAGTTGCAATAATAAAATTTTCTGCGTCATCATCATCATCTTCATCATTACATAGTATAAATCCAAGTCTGTTTGTATGTTTGTCCGCGAACTCCTCCAAAACCACTTAACGGATATTAATGAGGGTTTCGCTATGTTTTAGGTATTTTTTTTATTTAAATCTAAAAATAAAGACCGTTTAGAAAATTTTTTTTTTACTTAGCGAAAATTTAACGACGCCTGTGGGGCAACGGTATATGTATATACCGGACGGCTAAGCGGATGGTTCCGGGTTCGATCCCCGGGTCGGACCAATTTCGTAAAAATGGTTTTTCGATATTGGCTCGTGTCTAGGTGTTACTAGGTTCTCCCCTAGTCCATTATGTGGTAGGCCGGGTTCCCACTACGCCGGACCGGCAGATCTGCCGAAAACCGGACACCGGACAGAGTGTTCACATTACATCGGATCCCGGAAGAAATTCAGACAGTCCTCAGTTGAATTTTGGACGCGCGAACAATGGAATTTGCGTTTCTGCTTGAATATCCATGCTAAACGTCTACTTTTACCAGAACATGCGAGCCGAATGACGTGAGTGGAACACGGGCGGGGCGAGGGGAGCACGAGCGGGGCGAGCGGGGGACAGATACCGGCACAAACTCGTTCACATTACTCCGGGCCCGGTCGTTCTACCGGTAAATTCGTTGACAAAACGTTCGGTAGAAATGCCGGGCTCGGCAAAAATGCCGGACCCGGGATAATGTGAATAGCTTCATATAAATTGTACAGCCACTAGCTCTTCCGGCAGATTTACCGGCGCGGCAGATCTGCCGGTCCGGCGTAGTGGGAACCCGGCCGTACTTATAACACAAGTGCTTACTGCACTTACTTTAGGGCCACATCATTGGTGTGTTAGTTTGGGGTTTTTTTTTATTTGGTGTGTAGTCAGCAAGTTGGCCAAAACTTCACCATTGCGAGGCCAAAACTTCCCTAGTTTCCTATAAATTGCCTTAATATGGCCGAATATAATTTTAGGCATGTAATCCAATGTAATAAATAACACTGTATATGATGAGTAATCAGCATCTATTACGTCACTTTGGTTAATGTTATCAATAGGTTAACAGACCATAAAGTCATCCAACTTATCTCATTTATTGCGTACTTTTTCGGCTTTGTTTCGTGATATTTTAGCAAATACTTACTCTTTACGATGTTGTCATACATATATTTACAATGTCATTTAAATATTTGTTTATTCAATTTAATAAAATACCTACCTCTAGGTACCTACATCTTACTTTTAAAGAAAGGAAGTTTCATATCGAAAAACCGCTATTCATTACATAAAAAATAATAATAAAAAAGTTTGATATTTTATTTTATTTTAATAATAACAGAAGAGTACCAAATTTGCTAGAGTGATATGGCGTTTTGCCTTTCTGTACTTTAAATTTCTTTTGTGCAATAATGTGTTTTTTGTATTTCTTCGATTGATATTCGGCAGCTAATTTCAACCTTCTTGATTGTAACCACGAGTGTTACTGTAAACCAAATAACCAGTCAGTTTTATAAATAAACTTTTTAATAACCATTACTATTTTTACCTGACTACAGCAAACACAAATATAGTAAGTCGCTTAGAGCCGCTTAAAGTTGTGCGACGTTCCAATACTCTGCAGTCGCGTTTAGATTTTTAATACCATGCCAAAAAATACATAGAGCCACCTGATGGTAAACATTTCGCCTACTACACCCGAAGCTGCACTTACACATTGTTTACTCTTAAGAAAAACCATGTCAAACGTCTCAACATGGTCTCAACTTTCTCTCGTCCCTACTTCACATCGGTTTTCTGTGCGACGGTGGTATTTCACCGGTCGAGTCAGCCCAGTAATCGCTGCAGACAGAGCCTACAGCTAGACTCTACCACTTCTAGTCTAAAGAATTGGGACGCTAATCCTTTGGATAGTCCCTATCTCCCGTTCTCCATAGATACCGCATCAGAACATCATGATGGCTTGAAAAGCTTGTGAAAAGTGTCTTCTAAACTCACCAGCAAAAGGTATGGCCGCCAGCATGCCCCGCTGCTGCAGCGTGAGATGCAGGTCGCACTGCGCGGCCGGCATCACGTAGCCCAGCGCCAGGGTCTGCATGATGACGCCCATCAGCACCACGCCGCTCAGCAGCATGTGCAGCAGGTTGTAGCTGCCGCAGCCTGAGGAAACAGCGCTGGTTACTGCAGGTGGTAGAAGAGATGGTGGGAAGTACCCGCAGCCTGGAGGAAACAGCGGTGGTTACTGCAGGTGGTAGAAGAGATGGTGGAAGCAGGTTGTAGGTGCCGCAGCCTGGGGGAAACAGCGCTGGTTACTGCAGGTGGTAGAAGAGATGGTGGGAAGTACCCGCATCCTGGGGGAAACAGCGCTGGTTACTGCAGGTGGTAGAAGAGATGGTGGGAGCAGGTTGTAGGTTCCGCAGCCTGGAGGAAACAGCGGGAATAGAGGTGTTGGTTACGTGCAGGTGATGTATGAGATGGTGTGAAGTACTTTTTTAATACAGTTGCTCAAAAAGTAGCGTATTGCAGGGACGTATAGCGTTCGGGATGTGGGCTATTACACACTAATAATGTCTATTAAAAAGAAAAATTAACCAACCATGAAGATTTTACAAAAAAAAAACAAAGAAGTTTTTATGATTCATGTTAATACTTACGTAGCGTAGGTATATTTCTAAAAAAAGCTACTAGTTTGTTTCGATATCAGACTCAATGATTTGATTGAATTAGTGTGGTTTGTTTCATTTTATTTTATCTCATTAAATTTCATTTTCATTTCATATCAATAAAAAAATTCTACTGAAGACTTGACTGTATGGGCATAGTAACCTTTGCCTACCAAATAGGTGAAGAAAAAATGGCGCCATTTTCCAGAAATTTTCTTTGCGAGTTTAGTTGTTTGTTGCACAAAATGAGTTATTTCGACATTTACGATCCTAATTTTATATTTTATTAAAATTCGGCTGTGCCTCGGCTCGGGTAGACATTTGTTGGAACTCGTTGTAATGACAGCCTTTCCACACTTGTATTGAAATATACTATTGCAATAGCCCTTGCTTGTTGCTACCCGATTAATCATTTTGCTCGGTCAGTAGACAACATAATAAAGATGCATTGACGATTGATGCTTTGCTTCTACGTTTTGATTTTTTTTTGTTTTTATCATTTACTTAACACGACCATGAAAAAAAACTTTTTTTTACTCTTTTTGTCATTTCCGTTTTTTAATAGGCAAGAAATACATTCACGGAATAATTTTGATAAAATCATATAAATTTATTCTGTAATGGTATGGATATGAGATTCAAGGAATACGCTATCACGATTTTACGCATTTCCCTTAAAAAGTCCTTCGTCTTAAGTATGTATATTACATACATAGTTAATTAGCAGACGATTAGATTATAATGATGCTCGTATATTTTCAATGTTGATAATTAATTGTCGATTAATAGTCAACGATTGGCTAAATGAGGTTACATCTAGGAATTAGGTTAGCTGAGGACGGCGAGGGGCGAATAGAGTTGAACCTGTTTACTGGCAATATTTTATGATAAACTTATCTACTGTTTTGTTTAGAAAATTGATCGGCTTTACAACAAACAACTTTAGGAATAAGCTTATAAATGAAGTAAGAAAAAAATTACAACAAATTCCGAAAGGCACCGAAACATTGGCCCCGATTACGAAAACACTCTCTTAAACTAAATTAAAAATATCTCTGTCACTTTCTTATGCTTTGTATTAGAAAAAGACAGGTACATTGGTTTCACTAAATTTAATCAGCATCATTGTAAAATTGAACGAAATGCGCTGAGGACTAGCCCTAAATTGTCTTTGCTGTGTAATAATGTACGTACATTTTAGTTTGACAGGACCAAAATGATTACCTGTCTCTGTCTTATACGTTTGATGAGTAAGTGACGGCGATAGTTTTAGTTTAGTTTAGAGAGTGTTTTCAGAATCGGGGCCTTCGTTCAAATTTCGTTTGTTATACTCGTATGTATGTGTATGTTATATTGTTCTAGAAAATGTTATTTACCTACATTTTAACGCCGAAGCTTAAAAACATATCACAGTCGTAGCAACTAAACGTAATTTCACTATTATATATTAATAATTACTTAGTAGGTGAACCGAATAATTTAGGTTACAAAATAAGTTCATAGATAGATGAAAACTGCACTTAGACATAGAGTGTTATCTTAAAGGTTGAATTGCCTCTATTAAGATAAGCAAATCAGTAAACAGCTGTTTCTCATAATTGAAAATAATGTTCTGTAAATCTGTATTAACAACATGTTTAGATATGTTTTGCTGCCTGCGCAAGCAAAACTAGTGACGAATATGTACTCCAAATAAAATTTCCATTTTATCATTCTGATGTAATAAGAAACATTATTTACACGAGGCGATAGGGAAAACCTGAGACTTTGGTCACTATGTGTTTTGGATTGTTATTTTAAGTTATTAACTTGTGCACCTTTAAAAACACCCAAAAAGTAATTCAAAAATTAAAAGAAATTATTCACGCCTACTCATTTAGACAATGATATCGATTGCTCTCCTAATTCGATTAGTTATCAAGTCTTAAATAAGTTTAATTAGTTGACTAATAAATGACCTTCTGTGATATATTTTAGCGCAAATTAATAGTTTTATCGTTTGGTTTGGACATATAAAGGCAACAATTAGAAGTTTCATACACAACTGTGTCAGAGCATATTGTTTTTTTTAGGAACGAAATTGAGTTGCGTAAGCGGTTATTTTGGTATAACCAATCTTAATTAGTATTTAGCAAGCGATGTCCTACTGCCGTATGTTTCACAAACTCTTTATTCACCGGCTAATCCAACTCCTTTGAACTAGTAATTTCATTTTTCGTTTACTTTAATTATAAGGTTCTAAAATCTAAGTGCTAAAAGTTTTTTTTTAAATTTGTGTTTTTTTTCTTAATACGTATATTTTTTTTTGCAAAATTAATGCCAGGGGAATTCATTATTAAATTTCCTTTTAATAACACTATATAAGCGATACTAGGATGATCTTTATATTTTCTTGTTTACTTACCTTATATGGACTGATTAGCTATAGGGTAACAATACAAGTAATAAAATGAATAACCTGTGATTAGCATAGCCTCGTCGAGAGTAGCGGTGGCGGGGAACCCCTCGTCTATCTCATTCTGCTTCGATTTCGATTTTACCGACATCTTGTCAATAAGAGAGGATCTTTTCTGGCTGGCTTATAGGCTGTGAAAAAAAAAATCTATGTATAGGTACTAGTAATACCAAATGAATTATAGATGACCAACGTCAGTATTAAATAAATTATGGTGTACAAAATAAACGGGGTGTAAAAAGACTGCTTCCGGAAATCAAAACTGGACATTGCTAGAGTGGTATCGGTTACGTTTTGAGCAAAAATATTTTTTTACGTAATTGTACAAAAATACTTTTGTTCTAATTTAATTGGCAATCTAAATAATCGCACCTGAACCAACAGTTGATGTGTGAGCGATGATTTAATTTATTTATTGATGATAATTGCAGTATCAAAGTTAACAGATCTTAGATAAAATAACAGTGTCTAGCCGAAGCCAATAAAATTACTGTTGTAATTAATCTTCGTATTGCAAACTGTTTCCATTCAACTTCGTCTATTGTTAAGTTGACAATCAGCCCGTTCTTTTTAACAATGTTTCTTCCTTACATTCAGACATGCAATACTTGTCATTTCTTGTTATATTTCTAATCTTAGAAAGATATAGGTTCATAATTAATTCTACTCAAAGAGACAATAAAATAATTAAAGACAATTATAGCCAATAAAAACAATGAAGGAAACCTGTGCGGTATTTAGCACCGAGACAATTTACTTTAATAGGCAGCGCGGATTCATAATTAGGTATAATTTAATATCTTAGTAAATTCCTACGTATCTCTTGGCTCTCCGATCGCAATTTGCAGTTTTATAGTTCCAGATGCGGTTAACACTTCTCCTTAAACCCAAGTTAGGAAATCCTTGTAGTCCAGTCCCATTTGCTATTCGCATTGCATGTTTTATGATAATGTCTTTACATAATAGGGCCGGTAACTAGTTAGCAAAAAAGAAACTTAATATAAAAAAATAAATTGGCAGCCCGCGTCTGTTTGTCTGTTTTTAACAATATAATGAAAAAATGAAAAAGTAGAAGGTAATCAATTCAAAAACGCAGCTTTACCGATACAACATTTTTATTAAGTGTGATTAAATCTAGGCAGATGCTTCTCAGAAAACACAACCACAATTACGTTGGTATCTTTTACTTTTATCCTCATAAAACAAGTTACTTTAGATATATTATCACACACACAGTTAATTAAAAAAAAATGTATACGACTTGTATTTATTATTTAGCAATTTTATTTCAACTTTTATTTCTACTATTTAAAATTAACAAACAAAAAAAACATTCTGAATATCTCACGCTCAATCTAAGACAATCAACCAAAACACACCAATGATTTAATTTCAAACTAAAGTTATAGGTTATAACATTTACACCTTTGTAATTTTTTTTACTAAGTAATGTATGTTTTTTAACTATACAACTGCTTCGTGTATCATTCAACGCATGTGAAGCTGCGGGCTAAAACCTAAGCTAGTGACATGCTAAACTTGACACTATACACATATGCAGGTCGGTCAAGGCAGGATTATGTTACATAGTAATTACTATCATAGGTAACACTGGTATGCCTATAGACTGCCATATTATTTGTCCACTTTTACCTACTTTTGAACCAACTAGGCTTTATAGCTTACCATATAAGGCGTCACTGCTCGAAAACTTAAAGTAAAGTGAACTGGACAAAAAAATAATGAACGACAATATATTTTAAATAGGTACAAGGTGTTTTAGAACTTGGTGTTTAGGTATATAAGAGAGTGGAGGCATACTGCAATTTATTAGATAAGATAATTATTTTATTTTTAGAGTAAAAGCATAAAATAATGGTAAATTTCTGTTTAACAATTCAGAATTAGAATATCAAAACTGAAAGTAGTCTTTTTAAGAAGTTTCGGGCCAATGAAATGCTAGAAATCTTTATTAAATCGTTGAATAACAATAACTTTTTTTTTTTTATAAATTGTGTTCAGGACATTTAGTCTGAAAACGTAAGAAATTTTGTAGAATAATGAGTGAGCAGTTACAATATTCACTGTGAAATTTAAGCACGATACTTAAAGTAAGTTAATTTTTAAAACGAATGAATTATTTAACGATATATTTATGATCATTTGAAAAATTTAAGGGGTCCTCAGTTATTAAAGAAAAGTAAACTTATATGTCTTTTTTGAGTTAAGTTTTACTCTTATTTTTTTGCACTCAGATAACATTGTTATTGTAATTCTTTTCTATGAGATAAAAATGTTTTTATTGTTGTCAGTTAAATAATAATAGTATATGAATTTAAGTACAATGTATACAAACCTTATTAAAACTTTATTACACTTTCCACTTTTTTTTATTATTCACACCATAATAAAAAAACTAATTATTTTCCAAAGTTCAAAAAAGCACACAGTCTAATCACAGTTTTTTTTCCACGTAAAAAAAACAAAATTTCGAGAAGGTAGAGTCCGCCCGCGCTTCATAGAATGAATGAATGAATGATTTGCAAAACTGATTGGTTTCATAAGCGATAGCGCGGGGAGACGTTTCATTAACGGTAAACAAAAAAACTTTGCGATAGTTGACAACAGTTTCAAGATAAGGAAGACTGTAGGTATTATGTTATGTTAGGTATCTTATTTTTAAGTTTCACATTAGTAACAACTATGAGGTATTTTACTTATCACTTTCATTCAATAAAGAAAAAAGATAACGAGCTAAGAGAAGAATCGTAATCTAAAGAAAACGGGTAATTTAGAATGAGTATGTACTGGGGATGAACTTGGTTACATTTCTCGTTTGTAATATTTCCACAAAGTTTTTTTTATTTTTTTCTTAATTTAAAAAAATATAAAAATAATATTATTAACTGGAGTCTGAACTTACACGCTAACTTTTTTTATAAGCACCTCACAAACGGAATAAGCGAATCCCATTGAGGTATTAAGTAATGAGTCCTATTGAGGTAACACCACACGATCCTACTCTATTTCTTCAATCAAATCCTTTTTCTACGCTTCCACATCAAAACGCTCCACACATTAATCCAAGAAACTCTCTACTTTCCATAGTCACAGACAACGATTTTGACCTATGAGTAAGTAATGATAACATTTCTCATAATGGTGACGTGACGAACAGACCAGGGGGGTCGAATGATAGCACACGTGATACAAGACCCGTGGTGACCTTCAGGGTTACACAATATGACTTTCTGTGGTAATTACTTACGTAAGATTTGTAAATAAATAACATAATAACACGATGAAAGCAAGTTCAAGAGAAAACAGTAGTTTTATGTACTTATTTTAGATAGCACGAACGACCCGCCCACGCTTCGCAATGGTGTAATTTTGACGACTTGCTCGCGAACCCTTGCATTTTTGCTAACTTAAAAAATACTTTTCTACACGTTCTTTATTTGCAAATTTAAATGAATAAATACCCTAAAATATGGAGAAAACCGCACTTAAATCCGTATCGTACTTAAGGAGGAGTTAGCGGCCAAATATACAAACAGACAGAATTAGCGACTTCGATTTATACTATGTAATTTCGCCCGCGGCTGTCAAGTTGTAAGTAACTACTACCGTGGAAATAAATTAGACAAATAAAAGTATGTCACTATGTAACTTTCTGACAACGAACCTTCTAAAGACTCCTTTTTTAAAAACGATTATTAAAATTAAAATAAGTTTATAATTTATCGACATTAAAAAAATCGTTCGCTTCTAAATGTCATACATTTTTGTACGATGACTCTACACTTACTATTCGATAGTTATTCATGATAAAAGTAGTAATAGAGAAAGAATTACGACATACACACAAACTTTACCCATGCTTTACCCCTTTCTTTTCTTTCCTTTAATCTAACTGTGACAAATATATAAAAGCTGTCGGTAAGTGTTGGCTAAACTTTCAATTACCACTTAAAAACCTAATTATTACAATGCAGCAGGTATGCAGGTACAAAAAGCAATAAAAAAAATTGAGCGTCATTTCTCGAATTCTTTATATTTTGTTTACATTGCATTTGTTGCTGTGTTTGAAAAGTGCTTATGGTACTCGTGAGCAACATGTTCAATAGACACTCGGCTGGTTAAAGCCCTCGCGGCTCGGGCTCAGCCTCGTGTAAAATGAACATCTTTGCAAACTTGTATCATAATATACTATTGTAATATACTTAGGTTATTAAAGACGTAGTACAATAAACTTGAGTCGACGTTTGCAAAAGGAAAAGCTTCCATTAACGCGTAGAACCAAACTTTGATTACCTAGCACCGCACTAGTTGACGACAGGCTTATCAAGACAGCGAGAGTCATTACACCGGCTTAACTTATTAATCGAAAGGAACTAATATTTACTCTTTTGAAAAACAGCATGTGGTAATTGTTAGGACGTGAATAATAAATAAACAAGATAGTATATACGATATTTATTTTTAACAGAGATCTAATAATTGCACGTAATTACATTGTTTTTACAACAGGTAAAATAATAATTATCCCTGTATTAGCTTATCACTTTTTTGTATCAATTTACTTTATATTTATAACTCAGAAGATTGAGAAATATTTCGCAATATTGTAGTAACCAGCTTAATTAGGATTTCTGATAACTTTGCTATAAATACTTGTTTTTTGCACTTCCAAATGGTTAGTATCCATAACCTACTAAAGTGTAAACCTGGGTAGCTGTTACAGTTTATATTTAGTTTTGGTTACGTTTGATTGGTCTGTTACTTCCATTTTAATATTTTTGTTGTTATGTTACACTATGTTTTGAAAAACGCCGTAGATTATTTAACAATGTGTTTATTTAACATAACTGCCTTTTTTAACTTACCTTTTACTTTACCTTTTGCTTGTAAAAGCAATCTCCATACTTATAATATTTGTTTTCAGTTAAAGAATTTTTTTTACAGCAACCACTGCAAAGACCTAATCTTAACCTATAAATAGCAATTTCGTGCCAGATTCGCCTGAATAACGAAGCAGATCTAGCTAACTTTGATTTAGAATGCCTAAAACTTTACATAAATAAAAAAGTTGAAATTTTTTCCAGCTTATTTATTGCCAGTTTGTTATAAAACATTTATTTATACAATATGTAGTATTAATAACTATATTAATTATTTACAAAATACGAAGATAGAAGGTTTTGCTTAAAAAACACACGACGCATTCTTGGCAACAATCTAAAGAGTTTCAACTAAAGTTAATCTTAGTCTGGAAGTAATTTACACTTATTATAAACTTAAACCTAGTCTATATCAGTCTTATAACCTTATGCAACTTCTTAGATTTACGCGAGCATTATTATTTGAAATTAATCTCATTTTAGCGGGTTTTTACGCGTTTATTAAACTATTTTTGATTATCCGAAGTTACGAACGTGTCTACCCGACATTTGTAAAAATGTCGAAACATCAGGTAGTCAAAAATAATCTTATAAACTTGTTGTTATGAAGGGAGTCACTGCATCTCTATGTGTTCACTGGGTTTGGTTGGTTCATCCTTCGGAAGAAGGAAACTTAACGCTGCACACACTGGAACAAAATTTGTTTAATAATAATTAAGGAAATAATAATTGGAACTTTGACTTCCCTAGTGTGGTAACACGTCTCTAGGTTATACTCGATTGCACATTTTTAGTAAGTTAGGTTTCACTAATAGTGTAGTATTTAATATCTTACATAATGTTAGGTAAGTACCTATAGCATTAAACTAAAAAAGTTTAATAACATCAAATCAACAATACATATATGCTTTTCGTTCGATTTAATCATGAAACTAAATAAGTAAAAGTTGATTTATTCGTTTCAGAGCCAGAATGCCTCACAAATCCCAAAAATGTTTAAAACAAAACGACATAGATATTTAGGTGTACTAAATACGACTAATTAATAACAGGATTATTTTTGATCTGGGTTAAAAATTATAAAGTTTAACTTCGTTTATAGACTGACCTACTTGCTTTTTAAACTTGTAAAAAAAATCGTTTTAAGTAAATTACGTCATACAAAATCGCCATATGTAAGATAAATTTTCTTTTATTTTAAGGTAGCTCAGATACTACACGACTGATAAAATAAATGACTTTATTAATAAATAAACATTTCTTTTACTGCTATGTTTTGCTCACGTGTGGTGGATACTTTACTAGTGCCATTCGTATGTTACGTTAAAAGTTATGATTCAGGCGTTTTTAACTTTGGCTAGATATCGTAGCGATTCGTAGCATCGTTTCGCAGAAATTGTAACAATATTGGGTAATTTGTGTTTTTAGTTTATATTCTGAGAAATAGGCTGAACTGAAACTATGAGTTCTTCACTTTGTTAAACCTTTTTTAACTTCAATAATAAAATGCTACCGGCTATGCAATAAAAAATATAAAGGTATTTATTTATAGTTTTAAGGAGGACGTACTAAAAGTAAATGTATAAATTAATAAGTACGTAAATTAATCTATGATCGAAAAGTCATCTTCCTGATATTATAAAGAGGCCACTACCCTAAAGGAACCTTCTCAGAGGCCTATAAAGACAGTTTCCCAAAAATCTCTGATACAAGATGAATATATGTAACTAGGTTCTTCCCTAGTTCATTGTGTAGTAAGTATAGTACAAGCTTTGCTTAGTTTAGGGCCACACAGTTGGTGTATCCTACTAATATTATAAACGTGAAAGTTTGTGAGTATGGATGTATGTTTGTTACTCTTTCACATAAAAACCACTGAACGGATTTGGATGAAACTTTGCAGTAATATAGGTTATACATCAGAATAACCTATAAGGTACTTTTTACCACGGGAAAACTTCTAATTCCCACGGGAAACCGACTTCCACGGAAACGGAGTCGTGGGCGGCCACTAGTAGAGAAATGAATAAATAAAAATATGCTGCAAAGTGCACAATCATCACCAAAGGAAGAAGAATACTTACAACAGAGCAGTGCGGTGAATCCGTAGAAGGTGTGTGCGCAGGCGACGGCGAGGAAGTAGCCCGCGGCGTTGGCGCCCGCCACCGAGCCCGCGCGCCCGCACATCAGCACCGCGCCCACCGCCGTGCCCCTGGGAGGATAACAATAGTTTTCATAATTGGAACAATCACTGAACTGTTTTAAAGGATTTTTGCGTAACTACTCTTAATTTTCTGGACTATCCCTTCAATTTCTCAAGCATTATAAAATATTTTTAATTTTTAATTAAATGACATATAATTTCTAAAGACATATCTACCGTTATAAATTAATTGGTTTCTACACCTACGAGGGGAGTTCCAAAAGTTCGCGGAATGAAGGGGATGGAGTGGGGGTAGGAGTACGTTTTTGGTGTCATAGGAATCGGGGACTCTTATTTAGTATAAATATCAAGCTTCAACCCTATTGCATCATTCGTTTACGAATAGTGGCCTCTTAAACAAGTCAATCCGGAAGTGAACTGAAAGTATGGAGAAAATCGAACACCGCGCCGTACTTGTAGTGGAAGATGCCCGTCTGATTATCTGAGAATTATCTGCTATAGTTGGAGTATCAGATACCACAATTTTGCGTATCCTACACGATCATTTGGGTATGACAAAGGTCAGTGCAAGATGGGTGTCCAGAATGCTCACGCCGTCTCAGAAAAAGCAGCGAGTGGTGCGTCTAGGCACTTTTTGGACTTGTGTGGGGATGAACCTGCACAGATTTTGGAGCGAATTGTTACAGGAGATGAGACATGGGTTCATCACTTTGAACCTGAGTCGAAACAGGAGTCCATGCGATGGCATAAAGAGGGCACACGACCCCTAAGAAGTTCAAGGTGTCAGAATCGGCCGGAAAAGTGATGGCTACAGTTTTTTGGGATTTTGAGGGAATATTACTCATCGATTATAAAGAAAAAGGTACCACAATAACCGGAGAATACTACGCTACCATATTGAAAAAGTTAAAGGAGGCAATCCAGGAAAAACGGAGAGGAAAATTGAGCAAGGGTGTGGTGCTTTTGCAAGACAACGCGCCGGTGAACACGAGCCGAGTTGCAATGGCTGCTTTGCACAAGCAGGGCTTCGAATCTTTGGTTCACTCTCCCTACAGTCCAGACCTGGCCCCCAGTGACTATTTTCACATTTCCAATTTTAAAAAAGAGTTGAGGGGAAAGAAATTTTCCAACGACAATAAGGTCAAGGAGGCAATTTTGGCTCATTTTGTGGCGAAAGACAAAATATTTTTTTTTATCGGATTAGAAAAATTAATTTCACGATCTAATAAGTGTTTACAGCTTCAGGGAGATTACATTGAATAAGAAAAATAAATTTATTGTTTTATTCCACTTGCAACCTTTCCATTCCGCGAACTTTTAGACCTCCCCTCGTAAGTCGAACTACAGGAAAATTGCAATCCGTAGAATAGAAGGTTGCCGTTTACCGCTTTTTATCAAACCAATAATTAACAAGTGTCGCGCGATTCAAGACATTGAGACATCTTATAGCACGATTACATCATTAATAATAACTATTTATTATACTAATAGTTACAGTTTAGCTAATAATAATTCCTGGGGTTTTCTTACTTAGCAAATAGCGCCGCTGTCTACCTAAAGGAAAAATGTATATTTAATGCATACCTACTTATTTTGTACATGTCTGTGGTTATAATAGGTTTAATTAAATTTTAAAGTACTTAATACATTTCAAAATTAAAGCTTAAGTGATATAATATAACATCGCTTTAATATTCGTATAACTAATGTAGTAATTTCACGATTCGTCTATCTGAAATTGATGACTGCAACATATTTGCTTATCAAACATTGTTCTTCATAGATTGGGCTTTCCCGAAACTGTTGTTAGTTTAATATGACAATATTTGCTGTGTTCTTACCCTGATAACCAGATTGTAAATTACAAGGAGAGTCATTATGCTGAATTTATGGTATCTTTGCAGATTTATTATTAGGGTTTTAGGTTTATTTATGATATAGGTCTTTGTGGCTGAAGATTAGGTAAGGTTATGTAATGTCATTAGAGATGAATTAGCTCACGTAATAATAACGTACGAGTAGGTAAGCAAGAATTAGGAATTACTGATATGTGAAGGACGATGTGATATGTATTAATCATAAAGAATTGTAAGTGCCCACTTCTAGTAACGAGAATTTAAATAAAGAAGATTATTAGGTAGGCATGTGTGTGTTTAAGAATTATTTTCGCGTTTTGATGTATCCTGGAGTTTAACTAGTTAAATGTTTTATCAGGTATCAATTAGACAAAATCGTATGACAAAACTAAAATATAAGTTTCATTTCTTTAACATTTGAAACGTTTGCAAAGAAAAACATTTGCAAAAAGAGTAGTTTGTCAAATGATTACTTTCAAAATAATATGTTTGCTAAATGAGATGTTTGTCAAATGATTCTTTTTTCTATAGTTATTTTTCAAATGGTAATTTGTCATTCGTTGTTTGGTTAAACATTAGTGAACCGTTTTATCATAAAAGATAGGCGTATGTATAAGGGTACTTATCAACCTATAAGTTGAATAGCATATTCACATTAAACCTAAATTTACTAGTAGAGTTTATTTAAGAAAATGTTAGTTGCTTTTGCGGTAATACTTACCTACATATAGCCGCTTCAGTTTCTAGGACCCATTTAATCCTACTAATATTATAAACGTGACAGTTTGTGGGTATGGATGTATAGATGTTTGTAACTCTTTCACGTAAAAACTACTGAACGGATTTTTAAGTAACTTTACAATGTTTTATTTTTATAATATAGCAAAGCAAACGAGCATGCGGGTCACCTGATGGTAAGTGATCACCGCCGCCCATGACTAACCGCAACACTGTGGGTGTTGGGGGTGTGTTGCTGAGCCTCTGAGGAAATTGGGCACCGGATACCGCACTCACCGAACGAAACGCAGGAACATCGTCCTTAGTTCCCGTCGGTTTTCTGTGCGACGGTGGTATTTCACCGGTCGAGTCAGCCCAGTAATCGCTGCAGACAGAGCCTACAGCTACACTCTACTACTCCAAAAATTTGCCACATAAACATAAAACAAACATCGTAGTTACCTGAGCGTGGTGGGGAAGAGCCTGACGGCGTACGCGGCGAGCGCGCCCACGCCGAGCGACGACAGCTGCAGCGCCGACATCGCCACGCCCTGCACCGTGCTGCCCAATAGTTATATAATAATAATATAAATAAATAATAATAAATCTCCAGACTAACACACCAATTATGTGACCCTAAAGTAAGTTGCAGAGAGCACTTGTGTTATAGGTACCACATAATGGACTAGGGGAGAGCCTGGTTACACACCCAGACACGAGCCAATATCGAAAAACTATTTTACGAAATTGGCCCGACCCGGGGATCGAACCTCGGACCATCCGCTTAGCAGTCCGTTATATATACCGCTGCACCACAGAGGTCGTCAAATGTTAATTGAACTTTAACTTTATTATAAGCAGTCGATATACGGCTCACGAGTGTGCGAACGACTCCTTCTTGGATAGCAAGAGGGGTTAAGTAGGCCGCAATGCACCACGCTAATGTTTTTATCCCCGTAAGTACCTTCATGATTAATATGTAGGTAATTTCGGAAAGACAACTAGTGGGACACCCCAGTAGCCTAGATCCGAACTATTTTTTTATTTTGCATATACTTACTAAGCTAAAATATAATAATGTCACTAATTGTAGAGTCAACTCTTCCTCTGATATGGACATTAAATAAATCGATTTGGAGAAATGACCTTAAATAAATAAAGTGATAAATAACAAGAGAGGAACTCTCCTATTGAGGCCGGATTACAAAGAATTGTAATTTTAATACAAAAAATTCGACGAAACCTTATTTCCTACACACATTATAAATCCTACTAATACCTATTACAAACGTGAAAGTTTGTGAGTATGTATGGATGTTTGTTACTCTTTCACGTAAAAACTACTGGACGGAATGATGAAACTTTTCAGTAATATAGGTTGTACATCAGAATAACATAGGGTACTTTTGACCGCGGGAAAACTTTTCATTCCCACAGGAAACCGACTTCCACGCGAACGGAGTCGCGGGCGGCCACTAGTGATTTATAAAAAATATAAAATATCCAGAGCCTCTTTTAAAGGAAATAGGCTACACGAAAATGTTAATAACAATTTTATTTTAACCAAACTAACAGTACAATTCCAAGAGTTTGGCATAGAGGCAGACAGACACAAAGATAGTAAAACAGAAAATAAGGCCAATATATCAAAACTACCAAAACAAATGCACTGTTCATTATCATTCCCAAGAAACTCGTATTAACAGTAACGGTCTGTTACTCCCGTCACAACAGAGAGAGTCACAGTTATCTATAGATATAATGGCTCTAACAAACAATGCCCGGTAATGAACTTAACTGACAGTTCATGGACATTTGACAGCAATAACACGACGTGTCACAACACCATGTGGGGTAACCATCAATGCAGACACCAACAAAACAATTGACTACAGAGTAACGACAATTATAACGGTAGCTCGTTTTTCTCTGATGCCTCCTTACCTAGTTAAATGGGTGGTAGCATCTTTCTCAGTATTGTTAAATGTAGTGAACGGAGTAATTAGTAATGGACGCGGTCGATTGTTTTTCTTACTCTTTCGTGTGATAAAGTTACATATTACTATTATGCGAATTGAACACAAGTATAGTCGTATTTTAAAGTGCAACGTCGGAAATAGTATCCGCACAAATAGTTTTAATATCAAACCAAAAAATGTAAAAGAGTTCATAGTAAACTCCTATTGTTATTTTTTATGAAGTAATGTAAGATCTACCAGTGTACCTGTAAATCACTTCATAATTGCTTTAACAACAAAAGGTGCGAAAATAAAATGATAACTAACCTGTTAGTAGAAAGGCCAGCCACGAGGCAGGTGGCGGCGACAGTTGTAAACATTCCGATGACCTGTTGATGGAAAGTTCAATTAAGTAGTTTCAGTCTTCAGAAATAGCAAACAAATGCTTAATTCTATAAACTTAAATGAAAAATGGCTCCTTTGGGTAGTTTAAAAAGCTTAAAAACAGTAGGTAAGAGAAAGTTCTTTTAAATATGAAGGAGTAAGTAGGTATAATATGCACTTATATGCTTCGAAAAAAGAGTTTGGGGTTGTTTTACTCATCCAGTCTCCACGGTCAACAGTTAAGGCAACTCCTTGATCCCCCACTGCCCTTGCCTCTGTCTCGTAATTTCGAGCCGCTTTCTTCTTCTTCTTCAACAGCATGTCTTAGCCCACTGCAGTGCATATGCCTCTCCAATAATTCTCCACTCAGTCCTATCACTGGCTTTTCTTGTCCACGCAGTCCCGGCGTGCGATCGTTTGTCATCGGACCATCTGACTGGTGGTCTTCCTGCGTTTCTACTTCCCACTCTAGGTCTCCATTCGAGCCGCTTTACTAAGTCTATCCCTACTAATGTTATAAATGCGAAAGTAACTCTATCTGTCTGTCTGTCTGTTACGCGTTCACGCCTAAACCACCGAACCGATTTTGATGAAATTCGGTATGAAGAAAGAACTGAACTTGGGAAGGGACATAGGGTACTTTTTACCGCGGGAAAACCTCTCATACCCACGGGAAACGACTTCCACGCGAATGGAGCCACTAGTATCTTTATACATGTGTGTACGGACCTGGTGCCGCTTGGTGAGCGCGCTGGTGCTGACAGCGACGACCAGCAGCCCGTACACGGCCGTGGTGGCCGCCATCAGAACGAACGTGGCGCGCGACACCGACGACGGACAGGCGGGCGCCGACGACTGCGGGGGGAGTCAGTCAAAAGATTTTTCTAAATCATAACGTATAGTAATCATAAAGTAGCATAGATAGTAATCTTTCACTTTATTTTTGAATAAGACTAAAAAAGGGAATATCTAAAGATAACGATTAATTTTAATATGCAAAGCAAAATGAGAAATAGAAAAGTTGCTCATGAATTTAACGAGGATACTTAGGGCGGTTTCAGATTAGCGTATTTTACTGTAGTTTTAGTCGTTTTACTCGTACGAGTCGACCGTGTGACAAAAGGCGTGCCTATACGCGCCTACATGCGCTTCCAAAAACGAGCTCATACGCGCGTAAAAAAACGCTAGTCTGAAACCGCTCTTCTCTGTCTTTCTCTTCTCTTCTCTTTTTCGTCTGAAAACATAGGTTCAACTATTCTATAAAGAAGGTTATTAAAGTTATTATTACCTTTTCGACTTGTCCTAACAGGGAACATATAGTTCCGCTGACTTCACTCGGGCCTGCTGAAGCTCGGTTGATGACGTCCGGGGCGAACATGAAGAGACCGTTCAATCTGAATTTCAAATAAATAAAATAAATTAAAAATGTTTACCTGCTTTACAAATGTATACTTGATATAAGGCTTTATATTTTTTTAAAGGAAACGTAGTCTTGAGACCAGGAGGAAATAAAATACTATAGGTGCCAGAAGCTGGCGTGCCCAAGGTTGGTAACCATGGAACTTTTTTTTTTGCTAGCCATAGCGATCCCACTCCTGGACAAAGGCCTCCCTCAACGTTTTCCACAGATTTCGGTTTTTCGCCTGGATAGGCCTATCTTTTGCAAAACAATCCAACTCTCCATCTCCTTCTTGGTCTGCCACATCGCCTTGGAACTTTAGATTAAACACTAAACCAGCATAAACATCATTACTAACACAGTAAACAATCCAAACATGAGGAATCCCGTGAGTGCCAGCCACTTGAGATGCGGGGGTCGCAGCAGCGAGTCGCGCCGGGCCTTGGAGATCAGCCCCGTCGCCGCCGTGGCCGGGCCCTCGTCCTGCTGCCGGCGGAGGCGGGTCACCTGATTGTAAACACCAATCTTTAGAACACTATCAACGGCAAGTAAAGAAATAGAAGCTTGTTTTGTAGGAATAAGAGGAGGGACTAGGGAAGAAGTTAATTACACCCTGACTCTAGCCAAAATTAGAAAGTCCCATAAATAAATAAAAAATCAAAATCAAAATTCTTTTATTCATCATAGATATGTAACATATACTTAATGAACGTCAATGTTACAAACTTCGACTTTACCTAACCGAGAAAAAAGCCGGCGGAAAAAAACTCCCAGCACTCTTTTCGGAAATTACACAATCATAACGTGTACATTCAGTGAACATATAAAATTATTTTCTCGTACCTCAACTCAACGCTATAAAAGTACACCAATCTTTAGAACACTACCAACAGCAAGTAAATGAATAGAGGCTTGTTTTGTAGGAACAAGACTAGGGACTAGGGAAGAAGTTAACTACACCCTGACTCTAGCCAAAATAAGAAAGCCCCATAAATAAATTGCCCGACCCGGGTTCTACCGCTTAAAAACATTTTTCGTGAAAATTGTCAAATCGGAGATAGTTTTCTAAATTGTTTATTATTATTATTTAAAATGGAAGAATATAAAACTTTTTGCCGTTTAGGTAACTGAGCAATAATAATAGATATAATATTTAGTCACTATTCTAACAACAAAATATACACAAAAACTTTTTACGTGAACTAGTTAGTTATCTTGATTATGTAACCAAAACACAAAACACTGTCTAAAAGCAGTCTAATAAAAAACAACATACGGGGAAATCTTCCGGGAACATTGCCGTATTGGTTGCGAAGATCCGCTTCAAGCATTCCAAAGCTAGATGTGGCTTCTTCTTGGTCATGAGGAACTTGGGGCTCTCCAGCGCGCTGGTCATCCACCACGAGGTGAGGATGAGAGGCGCCGCGTAGACCGCCGTGAGGACTCGCCAGGGGAGGACGGTCACCGGGCCAATTTGGAACGAGGGGACTGTTGATAGCACGAACCACGCGAGAACTGTAAGTTTGTGTGTGTTTTGATAAATCCTTGTAATATCATTAGGTGTTCGTTATTCAAGCAAATAAATCAAGTCATCGGATTTGGGTTACACTGGTTAATAAAAAGAATATAACGAAGGATAAAGCAATAGGGACTTCTGACTGCGGGAAATTAAAATTCTCATGAACAAAACTTATTTTACCCCATATTTTTTATTACTTTAAACACAGTTAGCTTAATTCCTAACCAGTGGGGGTGACGCGTAACTCCGATACCATTCAAAGGTATTGATATTCGAGTTAGAGGTCACCCCCACTGATCTAATTCAGATTCATAAAAAATTAACAAGACATTTAGCTTCCTTTACTTCTATGTTTTATTTTCCAAAAAAATAAACTATGTTAAAAGTTACAATATTCCTATCAGTTGTAAAGACAGCTCACCTGGACTCAACGTAGTGGATAGCACCATGAACCTAACCTAACCTGATCTAATTAATTCAGATTCATAAAAAATTAACAAGACATTCAGCTTCCTTCACTTCCACTAATGTTTTGTTTTTTTACAATATAGTTCCCATCAGTTGTAAGGACAGCTCACCTTTTTTTTTTTTTGTTTGTCCAGGAAAATGCCTACGCATACCCGTCCCCTCCAGGGAAAGGAGGCGGGTTATGTCGGGCTCGCACCGACTAAAAACCTGGAGTTGTCCTTCTGGCCGTCGTATAATGGCGGGGCCGCGGGAATGTCCTGTTGAGGCCCTCACCGCGAACCCACCGACGGCTGGCCACCGAGGCAGCCCCCTCAAGTTTGGAGGCGCGCTGGGAAGGACAGCTCACCTGGACTCAGCGTGGTGGAGAGCACCATGAACCCGTTGATGAGCAGCAGCGTCTTGTCCCGGCGCCGCTGCGGGACCAGCTCGCCCGCGAACGCGAACCCCAGCGACGAGGGGCAGGACAGGCTGGAAATGAAATGAAATTACATTATTGTACGTAGGATTAAAAACTAATCTCTTATTTTTTCATTGTCGAAAGCATAAAATCATAAGTAAAAAAAAAGATGTCACGGGACACCTGGAGTGGGATGTAGAAGGAACTTGGGTTATAGCCATGTAATACTGGTGAAACGAAGCTAGATTTACGAGTATAGTTTACTTATACTAAATGTGGGAACGTGTAATTGGCCTTCTATTTTTAAACTTGAATTTTATTGTTACTTTCTAGCTGTATGTTCTCCTAAAATTTTTAAATAAAATAAAATAAAATAGTTAAGTTGAGGAAGAAGAACTTAAAAATTACGAAAATTATTTAAGAGGTATAAAAACTCACTTTTAAAAATTATTCTTATTTTATTAATCTTATTGAGTTCTTACTAGTAGGACCCCATGAATTCGTCTGCGATAACATTGCCTAGGCTTCAACAGCCTATGACAATTCCAAAATTATTTCAATTGGTTGAGCCGTTTCGACGTGAAAGCGAAGCATACAGACAAACAGACATACACATTTTCACATTTATGATTCCAAATTATAACATTATTAAGTAAAGATAGTAAAAATGCTTAATTTCTTTTTAAGCCAGTATTCCTAAAGTTCACTAGAACTAAGTTTTTCATTCAAATATCCAAAAACAAATAAATTTTACTCCGGCAATAATGACGATAGATCATATTAACTCTAGGCAATTTTGGGTGATATATTTTATTTTTGCGTCAGGTATCGCTCAAAAGTTAGTCCAACTCGAAATATGACCCCCATGATAAATAGATACATGTGCGTAAAAGTGAACATGGTCAATTATGATCCAGCATCATTAATGTGAAACATGTTTTGTTTTCTGTAAATATAGCATATTTATAATAATATATAAAACGTATGTAGGAAAGGAAATACATATTAGTAAATTATGCACTGGAATCCATTTGACACTTTTATTAACAAACGTAGGTAGGTACTGAACAAATTATCATTAATACTAATTTTAATCGTCTTACAATTACAATCAAAGTACATATGCAAAACTCATAACGATACATACCGAATCACACTACTTTTCACAAACCTTACGTACTTTTAATTTACAATTAACATGAAATATTCCGATACGCAAACAACATCAAAAAGCAGAGAAAACGCCCGCCATTTTTAGACGTCTTTTTTTTTAATAATTCCGGCAAAGCCAGCTGTCAGTGTTGCCAGAGTTCTGCCAAGATGCCATGGCGATAACACGTATTGTAGTTATTTTTTTTAAATATGTTATTATTAGGTTGTATTAGTAAATAAAAAAATATTAACATATTTATAAAATTTGTATCAATATGATTTGGCATCGTCAAAGTTAAAAATGTTGCGTTCTTTGTTGAGTTTATTTTGCATCTGTTATAAAAAAAACTTTATACTAGAACTCAACATAAAACCTTTTTCAATTAAGAATATTGCTTATTTATTTATTTATTATAATATTTATCTAATTTTATTTAAATATTCTTTTATATTTGATATTCCAATTTCAAAGTTAAAATTTGATTGAGTTTTCAAACATGTGTCAAAAATAATGAAATAAAAAACAAAAACACAAAGGACTTCCGGTTTGCGCGCGGGAAAATTGGAAGTGAAAAATTTTTTCGTGAACTTAAAAATTCATTTAATTCTTTCAATTTTGTTAAATAGTGTACATTTTGTATATATTTTTAATAACTATAGTATAGAAGCTTAATTTTTATTAAAATGACGTCTCGGGCGAAACGCAAGAAAAAGAAGGAGGAGGCAGTAATATCAGGGGAAGACTCGCTGCTTTCGGACTCCGACTCCATGCACAGTGACTGCAATTCAGCTAAGTCCGATCCATATAAAACTTATTTCGTTCCCGATTATACACGTCGGTATCCTGAGGATTCTTCAGCTACAGATTTCGTTGTCTTCTTGGAATCAAACGATGAGTCCAAACCTATTTCAACAAGAGATATGATTTCTTTATCATCAACATTAAAGAAATATATAAAAGGCATAAAATATATGCAAAATCTTAATAAATACAAAGTTACAGTTCATTTTGACCGTGCAAATTTGGCAAATAGTTTTCTTAACAATAAGACTTTGTTATCAGAATATAAACTCAAAGCAACTATTCCTGCAAAAACTACTGAAATTACTGGTGTTATTACTAATGTGCCCATTAAATGGTCCAATCAAAAAATTTTTGGAGTGATTAATAGTAATAAAAAAATTATTTCTGTTCGGAGAATTCAAAGGAAGGTTAAAAATGAACAAAACTTTGAATTACAACCGACTAAAACAGTAATCATAACTTTTGCTGCCATTTATCTTCCTGATCATATTGATTTACAAGGCTGGAGGTTTCCAGTTAAGATGTACATTCCACCTGTAAAACAATGCTTTAAATGCCTACGGTATGGACATTTGGCTAAGTACTGTAAAAATAATGTTAGATGTTCAATATGTGGAGATGCACATTCTTTTAAAGAATGTACAGTACCTAGGGAAAAGGCTACATGCTGTCACTGTAGAGGAAATCACATTAGTATATCTGCTGAGTGTCCTATTAAAAAGAAAAAAATTAATGATATTAAAATTGGTTTATCCTCTTTGTCTTATGCTTCAGTTGCAAATACAGAGAGTTTTCCAGCCTTAGGACAAAAGTTTGACCTGCTCAGTCACTTGAAAAAAGATAATAAATCTTTGAATTTATTGGTTGAGGCTATTGTTAAAATAATTACATTAAATAAAACAAAGGAAACTTCCATCAGTACTAAAAATATTTTACAAATATTAAGTGATATTTATGAAAAGTCATCTGCTAATAATCCATCCTAATGGCTCATTTAAAAATAGTTCAGTGGAATGCTCAAAGCATTAAAAGTAATAAATCTGAATTTACATATTTTCTTTATAGTAATGATGTTGATATCGCTTTAATAAGTGAAACTTGGCTTAGACCACATCATACCTTTAACATAAAGGGATACACAATAGTTAGAAATGACACTGGTAATACACATAATGGAGTTGCAATAATAATTCATAACAAATTACAATTCTTAAAAATTGATACTTATTTTGATGATTCCTTACAAAATGTTGCTGTACAGATAAAAATAGGTGGTAAATATATTTCATTTGTTAGTGTTTATTGTCCTTCTAGGTGTCATTATTCAAAATTAAAATTTTCAAAATTAATTGATAGTCTTCCAACTCCAGTCTTTATTGCTGGAGATTTCAATGCATACCATACTTCTTGGGGTTGTCAAAAAGTGGATAAAAGAGGTGAAGAAGTACTAGATTCTTTTGATGAAAATAACCTTGTTCTGTTAAATTCAGGAGAAGTCACGACTGTAGGAACTTCGTCCTGGAGACCAAATGGCTTAGATCTTTCTTTGGTTAGTCCAGCTTTATCATGGGATTGTGAATGGTCTGTTCATGATGATTCCTTTGGAAGTTATCATTTGCCTACAATTACTAAACTTCTGTTGTCTCAAACTCCAGTTATATCTTCAGAACATTGTGTTCACTCTCAAAATGTCAGTAAGAAATTAAACTTGAATTTAGTTAATTGGGATTTGTATGTAAATATTGTTAATACTTCGTTGAATAGTTTTATGATTAATTCTGAATGTTCACTAGAAAGTTATTTGCAGTTTTGTGATATTTTATTGGCATCAGTTGAAAAATCTATGTCACAACAAAAAACGAAAACAAAGTCTTGTTGTCAATGTCAAAATCTTTGTCATTTATGCTCACGTTCCGTTTCAGGTTTTAGGGCAAAAAGGGCAAGACATTCCGTTCCTTGGTGGAATAGCAAATGTGCAGATGCTGTTAAAAAATGTAAAGATGCTTTTGTTGCTTTCAAAAATGATCCTTCTGTAGAAAAATATTTGCTTTTTAAAAAAAAACAGGCTTCTAAGAAATTGACTATAAACTTTGAAAAACAGAAATCTTGGCAAGATTATTGCAATTCTATAAATCGTCTTACTCCAATTTCTCATGTCTGGAATAAAATACGCAGATTTAACAAAACTTTTGTTTCTAGAAGTGAAAATGATCATTGGGTAAATAGTTTTTTAAAAAAATACACTCCAGACTATGTCTCGAAACCTTTTACTTTTGCAGATAACAAATTTCATAGACAAAATCTTTCGTTGCTTGATCCGTTCACAATTTCTGAACTTACTGCTGCCATAAAATCAAGAAAAGATACAACTTGTGGTTTAGATGGTATTTCCTATAAAATGTTTCGTCTTCTCAGTCATAAAAATCTATGTAAATTCTTGATAATTTTAAATATTTTGTTTGAAAATGACTTAATACCAAATCAATGGAAAACTGATTGTCTGGTCCCTGTACTGAAGCCAGGGAAGGATCTTGATAGTCCAGATTCTTATCGACCTATAGCGTTGTCCTCTTGTGTTGGTAAAATTTTTGAGCAGCTGCTCAAACAACGTCTGGAATATTACATCGAATCAAATTGTATTCTTCCTAGTAATCAGTTTGGTTTTCGGCGTGGACGCTCGGCTAGGGAAAGCATTGCACATTTGTTATTAGATGCAAATAAATCCATAAAGGAACGGAATTATCTTGCTTGTAATTTTTTCGATGTAACAGGAGCCTTTAACAATGTAGGTTTAGAAACGCTTGCTAATATCTTGCTATCACTTAGAATTCCAAAAAAAATGGTTCTTTGGATATATAACTTTCTAAATGAAAGAATGGTCTATGTTAAATTGGGTAACAACTTTTATGGTCCACGTTATTCCTATAAAGGCGTCAATCAAGGCGGCATCTTGAGCCCTCTACTGTATATAATTTATATTCATAAATTGAATGAGATATTAGGCGCAAATGTTTCTAATCTGCAGTTTGCTGATGATCTTGTTGTTTATTGTTCTGGCAAAAAACTTAAAGATGTGCAAACGAATTTAAATAATGCCTGTAAAAGGCTTGAAGTCTATTTTTCTTTCTTAGGTTTAACTGTAAATACAGAAAAGAGTAAATCTCTTGTTTTCTCTAGAGATAAAGATTGTAAATTAGAATGTGTATATAATGGTAACCTTATTCCTAACTGTACAGAAATAAAATTCTTAGGTGTAGTATTTCAACAAAATTTAAGTTTTAAAAAATATGTGCAAATATTGATAGATAGAGCTGTAAAAGCTACAAATATTTTAAAATGCCTTACTGGTTGTCGTTTTGGTGCAGATCCTAAAATATTATTGATGCTGTTTAAATCATTAGTTAGAAGTCACTTTGAATATGCTTTTTTTTGCTTTGCTTCTGACAATAATTTTATAAATAAAATAGATAAAGTACAAAATAAAAATCTCAGGATAATTCTAGGAGCCATGAGTACTTCTCCGATTAATTCAATGCAAGTTGAAACTAACACTTGTCCCATTAAATTTAGGTTTGATTATTTGAAAAGAAGGTTCATAATTGATTTGATGAAAACTTCTAATAATGCGTTGTACAAAAAGATTTTGATATCTAATTACTCTTATTTATGTAAAAATTTTGATTTCATTAATTATTTGAAAAATGAAAATATTGCTCAGTATGATATTTTACCTTGTTATAGTGGAACATATGAAGGTAAGTTTTTTAAATTTGATGTCATTATAGACACAAATTTAAAAAATAAATATGAAGTATATGAAAAGTTATCATACTATGATAATTACCGTCAAATTTACACAGATGCTTCAAAAACATCTCAGTCTGTGTCGATAGCGGCTTATGATATTATTTTGAAAATTGCACATGGTTATAAGCTGTCCAATATTTGCAGTATTTTTACGGCAGAAGCTGCTGCTATTCTGTTTGCTTTAGATTTGATTAGTTCTGTAGATTCTTCTGGTAAATGGATTATTATTTCTGATAGTATGAGTGTTCTTCAAGCTATTAATAATCCCCGTCTTTCTAGTAAAATTCATCCTTTTATATATGAGATCCGGGAAAAGATTTATAAATTATCATTGAAACATAAAGAAATTGTCATTTTCTGGACACCAGCACACATTGGTGTTAGTGGTAATGAATTAGCTGATACATTAGCTAGTATCATTACAAATACTGATAACAACATTTGCAAATTAAAAAACATAGCAATTCCCATTTCAGAGTTTCTTCCTGAAATAAAAAATCAAATGATTAATAATTGGTTTCAATTTTGGCAAGATTCTCTTAAAGAAAAGGGCAAGTGGTATTCCGTATGTAACCAAAAAATTTCGTCTCCTTGGTTTACCAAGGGCTCTTTCAAAAATAGAAATTTTTATACAACAATTTGTCGTCTTCGTATAGGTCATGCTGCTTTTAATGAACACTTATATCGCATGAATATGATAACTTCCCCTTGTTGTTCATATTGTAATGAGTCAGTACAGTCATTGGATCATATATTTTTTGAATGTCCTCAATTTCATATTGACAGGTTAATTTTCATTGATGAGCTATTAGAAATTTATAAAACATTAGAAAATATCCCGCGTAATACTCAAGAACTTTTAAAAACAACTGAATGCTACTTACCTATGTATAAATTCATAAAATTTACAGTGTGTAATATCTGATGAAAATGTTTATGTATACTCATAACAAATATATATTAGCATTTTATTATTAAAGACATGGACTTGGTCCTTATTATGTTTGTTTATGAGGAAATAAAATATCGTCAATGTTACTTCTTATTGAAAACTAAACAAAACTAATTCAACAAGAAAGAAGAAAACCAAATTATTGATGACATGGCTGTATGGGCATAGTCTCTTTGCCTTTCCGCATGACGGAAGAATCTAACAAAAAAAAAAAAAAAACAAAAACACAAAGGAGTATTAACATCAAATTAAATGCAAATCATCCCTAAAATATCTTTCTACCTCATTATTTCATTCATTATACATCAATGCTAGTGAAGAATGTTTGTGCAAAATTTGAAATAAATTGGACCAAGGAATCGCGTTGTCCCATACAAACTTTGCCCCCATTTTTCATCCCCATAGGGTGGAAATTTTGGAAAATCTTCTTTCCGGATGCCTACGTTATATAAGGAACACACACACCCTCCAAGTTTCAGGTCTCTACGATCAGCGGTTTGGGCTGTGCGTTGATCCACAAGTCATTCAGGACAAAGAATTTTATATACATAGATTTTAAACCATTTCATATTGAAATATTATGGCTTACTGAAATTACTTATCCTTCTAATGCAATAATTTATTTATTTATTTAATTAATCTGGTAGACTTTCAGCTTTGAGTAAAATGTGTATATGTTACAGTCATAGTGATTAAATGGATATTATACAAAATGACTGGTAAGTAATTATTTATAATAGCCAAATTGACTAGACAATGTAATAAATTAATCACTTTATCTGGACATTATTCATAATAGGTAGCGTGTCAAAGTTAGCCAAAGTAATAATATGGCCTAGCCGACCTAGTATTAGCCGGTTACTAGTCTTTTTAATATGGGAAATGTAACAAAAAAATATATTCCTATCCTACTAATATTATAAATGTGAAAGTTGGAAAAGGATGTATGGATGGATGGATGGATGGATGGATGTTTGTTACTATGGGTTGGGTTTTGAAATCGGTCGCCTGATTTAGGGGTTGTGGGGGGTTGGAGGGGGTGGAGGGGAGGGCTCTAAACCCCCTACAAGTAATTTTGGCTGCCGGAGTTGCGTCTAAATATTTTTTAAACAATTTCGAAATTTCCTAAATACTTGCACAATTGCGTAAATCGGAACGTAACTTTCATGCTTTAGTACAGCTTGACAATGTTTTTTTGGTGATTAACGTGAATCGGAACGCATTTAGCATCTTTAGTGTCGAATTTGTACGTAGCTCGCGTCATTTCTTTGCTTTCGAGTATATGTGATTGTGTTCTTCCGTATTGTTTTGTGTTTTTTCTACGACTTGGCTACGTTTTTGGACTCTGTTTGGAAATACAATCGAGGTAATCATATTGTATTTAATAAGTGTGTTTACATAATTCTTAGGTAATTAATAGCAATTTCTTGCTCCGAGTTGACACAATCCGACATCAATGGGTTAGGTTAGTTAGGTTACTGTTTTTAAACTGCCAGAAAAAGGAGTCCCGCGAAGCTGTTTCTCATTTTGTTTTGTTTTTCTGGGTGGTATCAAAAAAGTAACCTAACTAACCTAACCTATTGATGTTCTAACCGGCTAAAACTAGGTGTAGCCGCACTTCGGGTAGGTATTAGCCGTAACATATATATAAAAACTGGCTTCAATCATGAGTCGACGGAGTACCGCTACTAATAATAACCTCTTTTTTCTGGGCGGTATCAAAGAAGTAACCTAACTAACCTAACCTAATACTCACAACAAGCTAGCTCCCAGCTTGCAGAGCGCGTACCCCAGCAGGTTGGGCATGAAGGCAGCAGCTAATCCCAGCAGCCCCGCGGCGGCCGTCGACAGCTGCAGCGCCGGCTTGCGGCCCAGCGAGTCGGCCGCGCGGCCCCAGATGGGAGCTGTCAGGATTATACCTGGAAGAGACGGGGATAATCGAGTGAGTTTAGTGCTCGCAGGGTTTTGTATGATGTTTAATTAAGAGTGTAGCTAGCGTATTTTGCTGTACAGTCTTATTTGTACCGGTTTCAGGGGTAGATTATTACTGGTGTGGCGACATAGATGGCGCTGATCGTCGCCAACATTCTTTACTGGCGGTACAAATGACACCGAAATGTATGGCAAATCCTATATCGCGCTATCAACGTTTCAACGCAGTTAAGTATATAATACGAGTTCCGAAATCTTCTCAGTGGCCCCGCTTGGTCCTAGACCCGTGTTCTGTCTAGCAATGACTAACGTTTGGGGGAAACGTGAAAGAGAATAAAAGAGTTTAAACGTTTTAAAGCTTTATATTTAAAGCATAAAAGTGAGTTTAATGTTATGTGCTCACATTCCGAGCACGAAAATATGACTGAGTCTGGACGGAAGCTGTCAATATGCCATTGTTTCCTCTTCAGAATCTATTTGAATAATATAAAATAATAGCTGCCAGTATTCAAGCAATAAGTTTCCTACATAGTGCTTATGCACATTACACAATGGAAGATCTCCCCTTTTACCGCCCAACCGGCATCGACCCCATCACATGTTAACAGCGTTATAGTATAGTCGTTTTTAAATTACTATTCAATGGGCGAAAAGCTGATTTGTCGATCATCTTCCAAAAATACCTACCAGGTTTTGAACAGTGGAAGAGCACCACGTGCAAAGATAAGTTCGACTATCAATTCATTAATTGGACTGTATCTACATACTATAATATACTAGTGGCCGCCCGCGACTCCGTACGCGAGGAAGTCGGTTTCCCGTTGGAATGAGAAGTAAAAAGTACCCTATGTGTTATTCAGATGTATAACCTATATTACTGTAAAGTTTTATCTAAATCCGTCCAGTAGGGTTTACGTGAAACACATCCATACATCCATACATACTCACAAACTTTTAACGTTTTTATCGTTTTAAGGACATATACTTAGTATTTATCTCACTAACACTTATCTCTGCTATTAATTAATACAATTAATTCCACTTAATCTGGTTACATATTAAATAATTGCTAAAGTAGTAGCCAGTGATTGCTAATACATCAAAAATGTACGGAAACTGAAGGCATCTGCTCCTTCACAGTCACATACCCTTTACGTACTGAGCACCAGATCAGCACTTGCAATATCGTCTCTTCAGCAACTAACTACTGATCTTATATAGCCATACATATATTATTATGTGTTTTGACGACCCCTGTGGCACAGCGGTATGAATACCGAACTGTAAAGTCCCCCGATCGGGCTAATTTTGTCAAAATAGTTTTTCAACATTGGCTCGTGTCTGTGTAACTAGGTTCTCTCCCCTAATCCATTGTGTGGTATCTATAACACAAGCGCTTACTGCGCTTACTTTAGGGCCACATAACTGGTAGTCTGGAGATTTATTTATTTATATGTAGTCTAATAGACTTACCAATATTCGGAATGGAAGTGACGACCCCCTTCAGGTGGTCGGGTAGGTGGAGGTCGCAGGCGGCGGCGGGCAGGATGAAGGCGTTGCCGATCATCTCCAGCAGCGCCGTGGAGAGCGTGGCCAGCATCAGCGCGCAGTGCTGCAGCTGGTAGCGACCCATGCCTACAACAAAATTTTTTTTTTTTTTTGGTAGCAAACGAGCGTGCGGGTCACCTGATGGTAAGTGATCACCGCCGCTCATATACACCCACAATTACATATGCATTGAGGGTGCGTTGCTGGCCTATGAGAAATTGGGCATCGGATACCGCACTCACCGAAAGAAACGCAGGAACATCGTAACTACTTCACGTCGGTTTTCCTTGCGACGGTGGTATTTCACCGGTCGAGTCAGCCCAGTAATCGCTGCAGACAGAGCCTACAGCTAGACTCTACCACTCTCAGTACCTCACTCATGTTCCATATTTCATAATGTTAGGCATGCAAATGTAAGTTAACTAACAATGTTTCGAACTTCGAATTTAACCTATCGGAGGACCGGGGAAATGAACTAGCGGCAAAAACTCTCAGCACTCTTTGCCAAACACAAAACTTACAAAACCAGAAGGCATACTATACTAGGTCATGACAAACACATAAGGCAAGCAAAAAGCATCTTTTGACTACGAGTTGGTCCGAGTTTGAATAGCGGTCTGTGAGGAAGTTGGTCCGGAATCTCAGGTTCGTGACTAGGTGTAGGTAACTAGGTTCTTCCATAGTCTACGTTGTGGTGCCTATTATAAAACCTTGCACTATTTAAGTATTTAATAGAGTAGTCTCTATGTTCTTCTGTGTTCTCTTTAATTACTTAGATTTTATTTAAAATCACGCGACTTATGTTTATTTTAACACCTGAATTTGACAACATTTAAATTAGCTTATCTTTATTGTTTATCCGGTGAGAATCATGCATGTGTATGTTTTATCAAGTAGTTAGTTTCAAATAAAAAAACAATATTGTGTTTTAAGGGTCAGCGATTAATAACCTCCTTTAGTAAACAAAATAATCGCTTGCAAAAAGCATTGCACAACATTAAACAAATATTCATTTCATGTAAAATTTATTGAAGTTCTAACATTAGAAAAAGAAACACTGAAAGGTAACTTTTAACATCTGCTTTTAACTAAAATTTTAAAAAACTAAATTAAATATAAACTAATTGGTTAATAATTTAAAAAATACTTAAAAAATGTTGTATTAATTTGTTAGAAAAAAATAATTAGGCACTATCTTACCTGCCATATCCAAGGCATCTTCAAAATCTACTTCCTCCATGATTTTCGGGTAGAAATCTACATTTTTCAGTGACACTGTTCCTTTTTTCTTCATTTTAATATTATAATTTCACTTTCTCACTTAAATAGACAGTTATCAAGCTATGCCCTAACAGCACTGGCACCAAATGTTATCAAATTGTAACCTTTATAAATTTAAACGGTGTTTTCCGTGTGACAATTAATATATAATTTAATAACCTACACATCCTATCTCAGCCAGGAGAAAGCAATAAATTTGTTAAACGTATGAGCAACATTTACTTTTATATTAGGTACGAACTCGTTAGCAGTAATTAAGTTTGTGAAAATAACACAATAATAGTAAATAAACCCAACCATTACAAGTCAACACAGTTTTATTGTTTACCGACATATTTGAGCAAGATGCATTAATGTAATAACATTATTATTGTTAAGAGATTAACTGCTGCACTCATTGACTGATTATGAAGACAGATTTACTAGTTCAGATAGTACCTATAAAATATTGTATACCTATAAGTATAATACGTTATTTCCATCACATGATAAAACGAATGCATAAGAATGTTTACTTTATATTGCTTGTTGCATTTTATTATATTGTAGGATTTTTTTGTTCAATAAAACGATTGAAGCGTGTTATAATTTAGATATGTTCGATAACTTTTATGTAATTGACCTTACTGGTGACCTAAGCGTTTTTTCAACTGCTACGAGAGAAGATCCAAATTCGATTCCACTGGCATTTACATAATTATTTTATTAAATAAATTTATTTTAGAAGCTATTATAATTTTATAAAGAAGATACGAGTCGGTTGTGTTACTTTTCATTTATCAGGGTCAAAACCAAGTATAGGTACGTACACTGGTAATTTGATAGAGCAGACAAACTTTCGCAGGCCAGACGATGACTATTGCCTGGTGTATGCGACACGGAGCTCGTCCATCAAGAAAAGTTTCCAATGCCACTCAAATAAGACTGTTGCCTTTTTATGTAGGTGTAGGGTATACAACATGAGTATTGTAGACAGTTACTACGGTGTGTACGCAGGTGCATACCGTAGGGGTGCTGGCAGTTGTACCCGCCTAATAAGTAGGGATCAATCCATATATAAAAAGGTACTTTGTAGTTTTAAGATTAGTCATAAATCTTGGAATCGTCAAGACGTGTCTCTATCCTTCTGTATTTTATAAGGTATAGATAGGGGGTATCTACATAAAACCTTATATACCTATAATATAATACCTTAAATACCTTTTACGCATCGTAATCGCATACTTTGCCCTGCAGTCAGGAACAAGAATTATGCCTTCGAAAAGACTGGCTTCAGAGATAACCTGATTGCCCAGAAGCACTTGTCTGGTCTCTGCTTATTTGAATGTCAAGAAGAGATCATGGTGACCCAGCACTCAGAGAGGTCGATGACATTATTTTATGGTAGCAGTTTGTTATCTCTTTCTATCAAGACTTAAGCCGTAGATAATTTAAGCTGCAAATTTGTTTTTACAATAAAACAATTAAAATGGCTCGCCCGCAAGGGTAAATGCAATTAACTACCTGCAGTTGGTGCGGTAGTTTTTATTAACTTTTATGTATTAATTTTTTTATCTAACATCTAAGTTCTATGTTGTGTTTAAACATCGTAAGGGTTTTCTGATATTAATCAGAATATTTCTCACAACTTCATCTGCATTCACATCCCACTTAGTTAACGAGTTTGCGCCGAAGCGCCATTATCGTCATTAATTATCTGTGAGACTGACCGATAAATAAATAAGTTCATAATCGCGACAAAATGAACTTTGTCACAATTTATACTAAGTTTAACAAGAAATCTATAGAAAAGACAGAAATAATGAGCTACCCAGCTAAACTTTGCACGATTGTTATTTTAAATTTTAATAAAAAAACAAACCAAAACGCTAGTTTAAACATCGACTTTACAATTGTCCTTCTTCTATCAGCAGACCAAAAATTCCTTATTCGGAGTTTATAATACCTTAACTCAAACTGACATGGTGTATTTTAGTTTTATCATCATCATCATTATCATCATTACATAGTATAAATCCAAGTCGCTTATTGTGTCTGTTTGTATGTTTGTCCGCTAACTGGTCTTAAACCACTTAACGGATTTTATGCAATATTTTACGATAATATTTCATTTGAATTTGTAAATAAAATACATTTGGAAAAAGTTGTTTTAAGTTACTTAGTTAAAAAACAATGTTTTGGGAACTAGACGTCCGAAATTACACCATTGCGAAGCGTGGGCAGCTCGCTAGTAGTAACTTATGAAATAGCAAGTACTGAATGACTGACTGTTTGGTTCATCATCGCCAAGCAGTATTAAGGCCACAAAATTAGGTACAGGAGTTCCTTTTATGATGTAAATAAGAAGAAAATTAAGACTAAGAAAGGATTTTTAGAATTTACCACGGAAAAAGCAATTTGCAACTAAATTAAGGCTGATACCACAGGACGGAAAGCTAGTGTAGACATAAAAGAAAAATTTAGACACTTGTTTTAAGGTAACGCGCGCTGAACACATTGTTTTTACTCTATCCGGGATTTCGCGCGGTGCCTTTTTGCTTAAAAATTACCGCGTGAAATCCTGGATAGAGTAAAAACAATGAAAAATTTAGAGTTGGTGTAGGTCGTTAAAATTTTCTAGCGTGTGTCTCTAAACATCTATATACGAGACAGTAGATTTAACTGCAAAGCGATTAAAACCGCGTGTTGAGAGCTTGGGTTGTTAGCAGTACTCAAAAACTACATATTGTTCTAACTGACAAGAGGAAAACATTCTGAACTGCCTGTTTATTTATTACCTTTACCAAGATAACCTCTGTGGCGCACCGGTATGTATACCAGACTGTTTAGTAAAAGGTTTCGGGTCCAATATCCGAGGTGGGCTTTAAAAGCAGGGCTTTTTTGTAGTGGTAGAGTCTAGCTGTAGGCTCTGTCTGCAGCGATTAGTGGGCTGACTCGACCGGTGAAATATCACCGTCTAGCACAGAAAACCGACGTGAAGTAGGGACGATGTTCCTGCGTTTCGTTCGGTGAGGACGGTATCCGGTGCCTAATTTTCTTAAAGGCTCAGCAACGCACCCCAAACACCCACAGTGTTGCGGGTCGTCATGGGCTTTAGTGATCACTTACCATCAGATGACCCGCATGCTCGTTTGCTCCCTATATTATATAAAAAAAAAGCAAGGTATTTTCAAAGTGTTCAGTGTCTGAATGTCTCAAGGTTCTCTCCAAGTCGATTCGGCTTATTCCGTTTAGCCACCCTGAAACAGCCACCCTTAGTCGGATAGTCGGAAAAGCGTGTTCATCTATCCACCCTATCCTATTGTTCAGGGTGGCTGTCTCAGGGTGGATAAACGGAATAAGCCGTCGATTCAGGGATATATACACGAGTGCTATGTGAGCTTACCACATAGTTGGTGTGGTAGTCTGGAGATTTAGAACATAGATAACAAAAATATTTATGATTGTTATTGTAAACATCCTATTCATTATAACAACTAATTTTGTCACATATTACATAACCTCCAAAGTGACAAGTAAGTAATTATCACATTTACATTAATAAAATTTTATTAATACTGATAACCTATAATTACATATTATTGTAAGCAATTGCAACTTAGTAAAATTAACCTTGTTTTAGGTAGGTATGGTATAAATAAAACCGAGTAACTCATAATTTATTTTTTATTCTTTCAAACTTACAACTAAATTAAAAGAGACACCCAGGAACACATACAAACAGTCGTGAGAAAAGCTTAATATCTCCTTTACTAATAATTAAATTATCTACTGTAACTAATTTTAATTCAGGTACAATACTCTTACAATGTTTGAGTAGAGATTGGCGTGAGTTAACCTAGAGATTCGTAACAAGCGCCCGCGCCTGCGAGAATAAAACAGCAAATACTTAAATAGGCGAAAACTACTGAATAGGCGAGTTTGTTTCATATCAGAAATGCATTAATACATTTCTATAGAAAAAATTTGTACTTGATTTTCCTATTCTTAACACTTTTCACAGTGCCATTTTTAAGTCACGTTAACGGTTTATTTATTCAAATTCTTGTCTTTTGGTAGAAACCACGCCACCACAACCGCACCTAAAAAAAAGTAATTATTATGATATTATCGTCGACCACTTGTACTGTACTCGTAGTATTGTAAGTATATTTAAATATTAATATGTTTTCAAAAATTGTGTTTTTCTATAGTTCATTAGTAGATAGATAGATAGATTAATTCTTTATTGCACACACAAAAATATAAAACAATTACAATAAAGCATAGGAATATAGCAAAAGGCGGTCTTATCGCTAGCAGCGATTTCTGCCAGACAACCAGTAAAGTTAAGGACAAAACGAAACATTAAGGTAGGTGCAAATACCTAATCAAAGAGTGCGATGAAAAGTACGTACATAACAAATATTATTTGGTATACATTTATCTATCCTGTTTTATCCAAATAAATAAATAAAATTTACACAAAATACCTACGTAACGTTACATAATTAATTTACGTGTTACAGTAATTAGTGACACGCCTGAAAGTTACGCAATTTTTCCTTTTTCGCGTCTTCATGGCAAGACTCCAAGCATAAAATTAAAAAAAAACGTTCAGCCTTCATTCTTCTTTTCATTCTAGATACTTACTCATCAGTAGCGCGGCCCAGCCGTGGAAGGTGGCCTCGCAGTCGGCCTGCAGCAGCGCCCCGATGGCGTTCACCCCCACGAACGCCACCGAGCGCCCCACCATCACCGACAGGCACGACGCCATGCCTCTGTGGGGTACAGAGAATGATACAGAGGAGATTTGACGACCTCTGTGGCGCAGCGGTAACTTTACCAGACTGCAAAGCGGATGGTCCCGGGTTCGATCCCCGGGTCGGACCAATATCGTAAAAGTTGTTTTTCGACATTGGCTCGTGTCTGGGTGTAACTAGGTTCTACCCTTGTCCATTGTGTGGTACCTTTAAAACAAGAGCTTACTGCACTTACTTAAGGGCCACATAATTGGTGTGTTTAGTCTGGAGATTTATTTATTAGATTGAGGATGTAAAGGGGAAAGGAAGATTAGGCTGATCGGACGGATAGGGATATCTCGGAAGCTAAAGTTACTAATTGTGTTTAGTGAGTTAAAGTTAAAAGTTAAACAAAGTGATTGGTGATGGGGATGCCAAGAAGATTTTTATTTTCTACCAATCAGATCATCTCACGGACAGTGTTTAAAATGGACTAAATTAAATCTAGAATCTGATCCTCACCTCAAAGAAGTAGGGTACAGCTCCACAAAATAAACACTCAGGATCCCCATCGACAGCGCGCACAGCAGGAAGAAGAAGAAGAAGATCCCGCCCGCAATCGGCACCTGCACCACATTTAACAACACGGCCGATGCAGCAGACACGGTCATGATGCACATCATGGCTGTACGTTTCCGCGCGCCGCACGTCAGGGACAGCACGAGGTTGGCGGCGCTGGCCAGCGCGCCGTACGTCATGGCGGACAGCAGTGTCGTGTCCTGGATGGTGTCGTTGCAGCTCTCGGGTAGCTGGCGTATAATTTGTTTGAGGTGAGTTTGGGTGAAAGAGTTTAGCTGTTCCGGACGTGGATGTATAGACGGGCTACCTTATTTGACTGCTACCTTAGTTGCTAATTCTGTTTGTTTGTATTTTTGTCCGCTAACTCCTCCTAAACTACGTAACGGATTTAAATGCGGTTTTCTCTATCTTTTAGAAAATCATTCAGAAAAAGTTATTTTAAGCTAAAAAATCAACGTGCCGGGAATAAGTCGCGCAAAATTACACCATTGCGAAGCGTGGGTGGGTCGCTAGTTTTTATATAAATGTAAGATATTGTTATCTTATATCTTAAATTTTTTCTATTTTAAAATTTTTGAAGTTTGGAAATTTAAATACTTCTATGTTAATGGACTAAAGCCTAGCCCGAACTTACTTAAAAACCCAAAAAAAAAACAATATTTCTCAGTTTTTCTCTAACTTACCGTAGCATTACCAGCGCCAGCGACATCCTCGATGGAGTGTCCCATGACAGTGCAGAGGTTCATGCCGTCGCCGCCGCCGTTCTCCAGCACCGAGAACAGATTGTTCATGATGTACGGCAGCCACATGATGAAGCCGCTTCCACTGGAAATAAACAAGTTGTTTGAATCTTTTGTTTTGGGTTTAAGGTCTTGTTTAAGCGGGTGTAAGGTTAACATTTTCCTAGCATTTCCTGGTAACAGTTATATAAAGCGACTCAAAGTCAAAGCTAAATATCCATTTTATTAGTGTGCCTTTATCAATTTTATACATTTAATAAAGATGATAAAGTTTTACACAAGATAAAATCAACTTATTGCTTTACCTCAAACGAATGTCTTGGAATATTATCCTCAATCTGAGATAGAGAAGCGTAGAGTTATAACATAACTTACGTGATGTAAATGACAATGACGAGGTAGAACAGTTTGAGGGTTGTGAGCAGCAGCGGAGACCTGAACAGTGGCACGGTCTGCCGCCACATGGCGCGCAGCAAGGAGTCCTGCGATGAAGAAGACTGGTTCTCAGCGTCTGGGAGCAGCTTCTTCACCTGTGGCACAAGTAAGTAGTTTTTTTAGGACATTAGCTTCCAAATAAATAATGAGTAAGATCAGGATACGATCGTTCGATAAATATCATAATATTTTTGAGTATTCAGGGTTTTTTCATAACATGGATTTCATAAACATAATGGTGCACAAAAATTGACTTCTCTTAAAATAATAGCACACTTACAGGGAAACTGCTAGGCTCCTCTCCGGTATTGCACGCATAGATCTTCTTCAGGACCTCCAAAGCTTCCTCATACCTGCCCCTGGAGGCCAGGAACTTGGGGCTCTCGTGGAACATCTGGATGACGGCGGCGGTGACGGCACACGGGATGCACATCATCAGCGCCAGGAGTCTCCAAGGACGGTACTGGATACCGAGGAAACTGATCTCGTAGGAGAACTCCAGGGGTAGGATTGGGTACGCAAATACTGAAATGGAAATGGTTTATAAGTAAGTAAATTTTCATTCTTCTTTTTTAGAAAAATAATGTGGACTGGGCACCAACACAGAATTGATGTTTTTTGGAAAAAATGAAATATTCGTTACGTAATTCTTTTAACAGCATTATCAACTGCGAAGTTATATTTAAAATGTAACTTTTTTTTATTTAAATTGTAATTTGTACTGGAAAAACTTTTGAATGTGCAAGTCGATTTTATTTATCAATTTTTCTGTTGTAAGTAATTAAAGTTAAAATATTACTCACAATAATATAGTAGGTATATACTTGTACCCGTAGATATCGGAAACAAATATACATACAAATATTATAAAAAGTGATGCAATGTTTCTTTAAATTATCGACAACATTCCACGTTGCCAAATATCGGAACTAATTATTATTTGTTTTAATTTTGGTAGTTACAGAAACTTTTCCCTGCTCTACATTTTAATCTTGGTCAAATATTTACAACGTCTATTAAATTCACTTCTGATAGTGTTTTTTTAAATAACTAGGTGGTTATTTATATCTATATCTAATTAGGGATCTTGGAATTTCACCTTCTTTATTAATTACTAGCTTTCCGCCCTGCGGTTTCACCCGCGACTAAATGGTTTTTCCCGTGGGAATGAGGCTTTTTCGTATTTTCTTCTTCCCTGGGTTTCGAACTACCTCTATTCCAAAAGTAACTTTTCTGGTTGATTTTTTACACCTTGTGTCCGAAAAACCAAATATCTTACAGACTACTTTTCTTTTCAAAATAAAATATAGCCTATGTTCCTCGTGGATAATGTGGCTTTCGAATGGTGAAAGAATTTTTAAATTCGGTGCAGTAGTTTTTGAGCCTATTCGACACAACCAAACAAAGTTTTCCTCTTATAATATTAGTATAGATACAATGCATCTCTACTTTTTGTTGATTTTTGTTATAGACCCATATATTTTCAATCCATGTGTTTTTATTCGACAACTAAACCATATTAATATTAAAAAAATAGTTTTTTTGAGATCGGATGTTTGTAACTTTGTATTTGAACGAAACTTGGTACAAGGACAGCATTTATTTTTTTACCGCTGTTTTAAAAATGGTAAACCAGTAATCCTATAAAACAAAATATCGGTAAAGTTTTGTTCAAATTTATCCGACTCCGTTCGCGTGGAAGTCGCTTTCCCGTGGGAATAAGAAGTTTTCCCGCGGTAAAAAGTACCCTATGTGTTATTCTGATGTATAATCTATATTACTGTAAAGTTTCATCAAAATCCGTCGCGTAGTTTTTACGTGAAAGAGTAACAAACATCCATACATCCATCCATACATCCTCACATACTTTCACGTTTATAATATTATAGTAGGATAGTATAGGTACCTGCGGCGGCGGCCTGCGAGCACATGAGCGCGCTCGTGCACAGCAGCATGGCGCGGCCGCGCGCGCGCGCAGAGCAGCTCTCGCCCACCAGCGTGTACGCGCCGGAGTTCGTCGCCGACGTGCTGGGAGAAACGATAGTGTATGTGAGTGTGTGTTCTTGCCGCCGGGGCTGATTTGTGCGCTATCCCGCAGCCCCGGCACTACGGCGTAATGAAAGGAACATCGACAGGTTTTTAGTGGGTAACTATACCCGAAAGGGGGAGTCCCACACACGCCTCTCGTCCCCCCGGGCGGGAGGTACGGTGCGTAATGCATTTTCCTGTTGAAAAACAAAAAAAACAAAAAAAAAGTGTGTGTGTTCTTTTTCTTCTTCTCTTCGTATCAATGGCAGTGCCACACGATTAACCTCCAGTGACTGGCGACGTCAACAGCCCGCTGGTTTGCCGCGGTCAGGTCCTCCGTGGTACACGGTGCGGGGAGACTTGGGCACGATAGCAGGTGGCTCATGGTTTGTGTACTGTGTACACTTATTGGGTGAGTAGGGACTTGCGTCCATATAGTGGTATTCAGGATTTCTTAAGACGGCCAATTAAACCGTTTTGAATTGACCAATTACATATGATATGACCAAAACAAAAGATAAAAGAAGTATTTAAAATACTCGTAGAAGAAGATTACACAAATACAAGCATGGCTATAGCGTAGTATCATGAACTATTTAGCTACGGCGTAGACAGGTTTTTTTATTTCCTTTGCGGTTCTTTTAACTAACTCATTTGGAATAAGTTTCCTTTTTATACGAATTTTATACATGGATTAAAGTAGTAACTGTCAACTTACAAAGTAGAAGACAGTAGTTTCAGCACCGCCATGGTCTTCCAGTCGGGCGCCAGCGTGGCCAGCGCGGCGAACACGAAGCCTACTGACATTGACAGTGACAGCGTCAGGCGACGGCCCTTCGTGTCCGAGATGTAGCCCCACAGCTGGGCGCCAAGCACCACGCCTGGAAGCGATGTGGATCACTCAATTATAGTGATAGCAAACAGTGTTCTTTTGCTTATTTAGACGTCATTTCATTTTTGTTGCCTTTTGTATTTGTTGTTTATTTTTCGGGTAGCACCTATTCGTCTGGTGCTAAAGCTGTATGAACTACTGCAGCGTATAGTCTTACACTTGTAGGAAAGTGGAACTCTTAGCCTTGACTAAATTAGCCAATTTTCCAGTAGATACTACTGAAGTAAAATAGTTCGCGTATGTCATTTTTTAATTTGATCGTTTAAATTCTTAACCAAAAATGCAATCAAGCTAAACGTTAAACAAGAAGAATTGCATGTGTACCTATAAGCGGAGTGGCGGTCAGCATGGCCCGCTCTTGCAGGTCAAGCTGCAGGTCGCACACGGCCGCCGCCACCACGAAGGAAATGCCGAAGAGATCCATGCCCATAGCTTGTAGCATCCAACTGCATACTGCTAGCAGGCCGAAGTTGTATTTGCCGAAACCTGTAATATGATTAATACGAATCATTTTAATAATAAATATTATTTTGTCAACAATGCAGATCTACTAAAATGCCTTGTCTCTTTACTTTACTTTAAAGATAGTCAATTTCGATTTCGGAATTAAATTTTCTTTTCCTATTATTAGGTACTGTATTTTTCAAGGCCAGGTTTTATTAAATCTACTAATTAATAATAATACTAATAAATAACAATAAAATCTGGGCTTTAGGACTTAGGAAAATGATTGGGAGTAGTTTAAAGATTTTTCTTACCAGTGGCATTAAGTGCTTCCTCGACGGTGGCTGCGTGTAGGGACTTTGGAGCCTCCTTGTCAGCCATCTTGTCGCTTTTTGTCTGATCTTTATTCGTGGTCATTCTGAAATTACCAAAAAATGTATTATTTACAATTGCTTTGGATTTGTACTTAATATTGCTTGAGCCTAATGCTCTGATGAGCCTAAAAGAATCAAAAATTCAGTACATAAATCATAAAATTTCAAAACCGGTTTAACACCTACCTATTTTCTTTTTAAATTAGGTCACTGTGTTTCACTATTTTCCGAATACTCTGCTTTAATTGATTTAATATTTTTAATTGAACACCTTTCTTTGTTGCAGATGAAGTTTCAGTACCATATCTAGCCAAATCTTTCCACTTTATACTTCATCTGAGAAGACGTCACAGCTGTTGATATGGAGCAGCAACGTCATGCCTTCGGGCAAATTTGCAATTATTTGCTTTTCACCTGTAAGTTTCTTTGTGACTGCTTCTCGACATTTCTAAAAATAGTAGTCGGCACGCACTGCTTTGTCAACTTTACCTATCAATGTGTTGTTAGGGATTTGCTTGTTGGCTCGATTTATGGTGTTGTTTATCTGAAGTGTGTTTACTGGTTGGACAATATTTGCGTGGCATCGTCGGCTCTGGGTCCGCGGGAGGTATCTGAAGCCTCCTGCAGACTCTATATTTACAGAGAGATTAAGAAATCTGTGGAACAAGAAGGAGTAATTCCAAGAAATAATATTTAAGCTAATAAATTTCATTTTTAGTTTTCTTATTTTTAGTTTTGTGTTTTTTGTTTGGTACTACCATTTTTTTTGTTTTTATTTTTGATTTTGTCATATATTACTTTAGACTGTCTTACCTTACTTTCAAATCAACAAACTACGCGTAGTTTACTCTTGTAGTATGAAAAGTGGAAAAGTACTGCTGTGTTCACGTCACACAAAAATAATTTTAATCAAAGAAATATTTAAGACTTATTTGTGTTTCTCCTTTATTTACCTATATACACAATTACTTTTAAACCATATTACAGATTATCTAACTGATTTCTCAGCCAAGGTTTTTATTATCTAACTATCTTAATTATCCAGAGTTTAAAAGATCATTGAACGAATCTGACATTGACTGATTACGTGCAAGGTAGACGATGAGTAAATTCCAATCTTGCCATTAATTACTTATTAACTCATCTCCGTTTAGCGCTATAAATCTTAGGGCTACTTTTATTTACATATCAATTAAAGATTTGCCTAGCATAAGAGAAGTTTCCGATTAAACGAGACCATCTTATTTCGCAAACGGGCTTTCTTCTATCTATGTTTGCATTAGGACCTTGCTGATATAAATTTGATCTTGCCATCCTCTAGTCTTGGACATAGTAAGGTACAAAATACCTGTTTGGATTAAGGTATCAGGCACCCAATAGCAGAATCTCATTAGGCTTATTTCTGTAGGTTCCGTATTAGCTGGAGAGCAGGGTTCCACATATAAAATTTGTTTTAAAATTATCAATTGAGATTGGTTATCGGGACCGGGGATTAAATACTGACTTAATTTGGAAAATAATCTACACGACTGTACAGTTTTTGTTGTTACTTTGCATGATGGCTCTACTATCGAACCTACCGACGACTCTATAGAGTCGTAATGAGATTTTTACCATAGCAATTTTCGCTGCCAAATAGTTCCTTATCATTTGATGTATCCAGGACATTAGACCACAGTTCTTTTCAAATATTTACCGTCTGATCAAACAGCTGTCTCAAAACTTCCATCGAGAGCGTCGGGCCGCTATCTTGCGTCGGCGCAGGTTTCCATCGTATTTGCTGAGCAAATTAATTGTGGGATCTCCAAGATAACGAGACCAGGGGGTCGAGATAACAGATACGGAATCCCTTGTTGACTTTGGGTGTAAAGGTACTTAGTTACTATTGTTTCTAGATGTTTCATGTGACGACGTTACGTTGTATATAAATAGAATGAACACACAAGCAACAATAATAATAATACATAGCAGGAATGTATAAAAAACTCTAATATGTTACACCAAAGTGACTTAGGTTCTTTGAAGTCATGAGCGTGCACCTAAACCGTTTGTCTTAGTTTACATGTTTAAAACCAAATAGTTAGTAAATCAGTCGACCTTCACTGAAATTATAGCTTGTTTTAATTTAACGGCCAAAGGTTTAAAACCAAAAATACAGATCAGTGTTTAATAAAAGTCTAGTATGCCTATCCTATCCCTTGCTTAAACTACCGTTATAATTGATCATCCAAGAAAATTTTACCCAATTGAAAATCCTATAAATTCTATTAAACATGGTTTTAAATTGACTTAAATGCTGCTGTTTTCTTGCATTTACTTTCTGCTAAAAGCAAACAAAGGAATGTTATGTCGTAACTTAGCATTTCACTGGCCAGTGCGTTGTTCTGTTTTGCTCCTAGGCGTTTTCTGTTAAGAATTTAAGAGCAGATTTTTTGATAATTTGCATATTTCGTAGTAGGTACATGTTATTATTGCAGGCAATTTGAATCAACTTGACAGTTTACAATTCGACCTCGTCTCCTTATAAACGTTGGTGTTGTTATGGTCATGCTACAATTTCAACCCAAAAACTATTAGAAACTAGTGGCCGCCCGCGACTCCGTTCGCGTGGAAGTCGGTTTCCCGTGGGAATGAGAAGTTTTCCCGCGGTAAAAAGTACCCTATGTCCTTTCCCAAGTTCAGTTTTTTCTTCATACCAAATTTCATCAAAATCGGTTTAGTGGTTTAGGCGTGAAAGCGTAACAGACAGACAGACAGACAGACAGACAGAGTTACTTTCGCATTTTGTAATGTGTATAAGCACTATGTAGGAAACTTATGTAGGCTGGAATACTGGCAGCTATTGTTTTATATTATTTAAATAGATTCTAAAGAAGAAACAATGAGATATTGACAGCATCCTTCCAGACTAAGTGATATTTTCGTGCTCGGACTGTGGGCACATGACATTAAAATCACTTTTATGCTTTAAATATAAAGCTTTTAAAACGTTTCAACTATTTCATTTCTCTTTCACGTTTCCCCCAAACGTTAGTACTAGCACGAAAATATCACTTAGTCTGGAAGGATGCTGTCAATATCTCATTGTTTCTTCTTTAGAATCTATTTAAATAATATAAAACAATAGCTGCCAGTATTCCAGCCTACATAAGTTTCCTACATAGTGCTTATGCACATTACACATTTATAATATTAGTAGGGAAGTAGGGATTTGACGGGGTGTTTGGCAGCGGACTGGGTTGGCAGTTGGTTTAACTTTTTTTGAGTATAGTAAATATTATTAAAATGTTAATTGAAATTTGATTTTAATTTTGAGTATTTTATATCTTTTAATCAGTTGTAAATCTATTCTGAAAATCTAAAAATATGAGTGTACCTTGAAATAAATAATTCATTCATTTATTTCGCGCAACTTTTTTAAAATACTTTATGCACTAACGGGTTTAAGTCAACCACTTGAGCTTACCTACTATTTGCTGCAAGTTAAATCTAGGAAATTAAATAAAACAAAAAGGGTTTTCAATATCATTTTATTTACCTATTATAACAACCAAAATACACCTAGTAGATATATTTATAACACGCATTCAACACAAGTTTATTTTCTTATCACTAGTTATCGTCTAGAATTGAGTCTTCTTTTTTAACCTGTTGTTGCACAACCAGCCGGTCATCAGGTAAAAACGCCAAAATTACCGCCGATACTGGAAAGAAACTTTATAATATTACAATGGAGTCCCAACGTGCGTTATTCGACGCACAATTTACCTTAGAAATGGTTTTAGTAGGTAAAAGAGACTTAATACAAGGCACCGATAGGTAACTAAGTGTGCGTTTTGTGAATTTGTGGTTTTCCGCAACGAATACCTACCATACCTATTTAAATTACCTAATTTATCCATTCAGCCAGGATTCCTACGAGATAGTAATAGAAAAAAAATATACCAATTGCAGAGGAATTGATTCATTGAATCGAATATATACGGTTACGTCTCCACGTTTAAATCTTTTTGACAGTGATTTGCAAAAAAGCAAATTTGGTATGGAATTTCATATTCTTTCAAGCACCGTGAATCTCCATTTAGAAAACTGTTGGGAAAAATATACAAGCAGATTACATTTACAGGTTCTACTTACATGCAAACAGAGAGGCGAAGAGATAGAACCCAGCCTCACAGTTGTTTACCAGCATGAGGTTCAGGATCTGTACTGTGGCAAACGTGAAGAGCCGCCCCGTGGCCACCGCGAACGAAACCGCGGTCGCTCTGTAAATAATACGGTGCAAGTCAATACTGAGAAACAGTCTTCCTTTGATCTTTACACAACCCGTAAAACATAGAATTTATAAATACTTAAAAAACTAATTCCAGAGTGTTAAAAACACTGCATAAAAATGTTAAGTGAAAATATGAAATAAAGATGCGTATTATTTAACAGGTTCTAAAATATACAGGGTGTAAAAGAACTGCTTCCGAAAACCAAAACTGGGCATTGCTGGAGGGGTACTGGTTACGTTTTGAGCAAAAAAAACATATTTTAATGATTAACAGAAAAAAATTACGAAATTGCATTCATACTATCAGATTTTGCAATGTAAATAATCGCACCTGAACCAACAGTTGATGTGTGAGCCATGATTTCAAGCGCCGAATATGACTTTTCAACCCTGTTCGCTCTAAATAGCTCACGTTTATTTAAATTGGCAACACTTGCCAATGGATTTTGTAGATTTTTCGGTTGCCCACTGAGTTTAAAATTCGCCCGCTCGTAGTAGCACCTATCGTTTGTCGTTCTCGTTATATTTATCGCTTTTATCGTTTTGTCGTAGTTTTAGTAGTTTGTAGTAGCTAGCTAGTTTATGTTTGTGTGTGTAAAATATTGTGAAATGGAGATCCTGAATTCCGAGTCGGCAGAGATATCACCAAACCAGTCAGGTATTGTAGGAGCGATCAAGGTAAGTCTAGATCAGCCGAAGTCAATCCGAAGATATTTGTACTTGGGGCGGTGCATACACATCTTCACCCACACTCACTCAGGTGAGTCCAGCCATCAAAGCAGAAACTTTATTGGGCCACACAGCATATATATTTATCGTGTCGCTATCGCTTAGTTACTTTTAGATTTTTCGATACAGACCACTACTTATCGCCCACAAACCCATAATAACTTTTTTAAATTGGGTTTTCTGAGTATACTATTAGTGAATTTAGTTACTATTGAGGCTCCAGAATACATGGTTTCAGGCTTCGGAAGTGGTCTTTTTACACCCGTTATAGCTGTCTCCAAATAGTGAAATGCACCTAGGCCGTAGCAAGTTTCTATTTAAAAAATGTGTATAAGATGTAATATCGAATCATCTTTCAAACCGATGTCAGGACTGTAAAAAAGGTCAGAAAACAAAGGGTTTATTATTTTTGTTCAGTGGCTATAAAGAAAAACAGCTAAAAATCCCTGCCCCTCAAGTCAAGTGGCAGTATATACTTGCGATAGCGAGTGAATAGAATTTAAATGTATGAAACTGTCATTTCACCAACCAAATCACAATCAAATATCAAAATTGACAGTTGAATTCTATACATTCGCTATCGCAAATTTCTACTGCCACTTGACTCGGGGGGCTGGTACCTCAAATGCGTGGGGAACACGGCCACGGCGATGGCCGCGTACAGCCCCAGCACCAGCAGCCCCAGCAGGAAGGCCGCGAACAGCGCCAGGCTGGCCACGGCGCTGGAGACCACGTTCACCAGGATGCCGCACAGACCGCACAAGCTGGTGAGCGCCATGGCCGTGTTGCGCCGGCCCGCGCGGTTTATGAACTGCGAGGGATATCACGGTTTTTGAACTGCGAGGGATGTCACGGTTTATGAACTGCGAGGGATATCACGGTTTATGAACTGCGAGGGATATCACGTTCAGGCATTGGGTGGCAGGAATGGAAAAGATGGAAATGGTGGACAAAAATATGTTTTCGGATAGAAAACAGAACACGAATTTTTGTTTACTATTTTAAGCTTAAGGAAGAATCGTACTTGTATTGAAAATAGGCTGTAAAGCCACGGCTTGACTCGCGTGGAAAAAATCCAGAATAGCTTATTCCTTAAATGAAAACGTTCTTCACTCTCTGAAAGAGTAGCTTTCTTCTGGTAAAAGTTTCTTTTCAAATTGGTTCAGTAGAACCTAGCTTTACGTCTGAACACCTAAATATTGGTCTTTAGATGTTTTTAACGGCTTCACGGTTATGCTCCCTGCCTGACTCGTGTACCTATAGGTACTGCTTGTCCTATTAGTACTTAGGTTAAACCATGGAAATTCTATGACTCCTTTTACCACTTTGGGCTCTTATGCCCGTTTTCACCAACGTTCCCTAAGATTTAGGTGACACCTAAAGCGTTTTAAGAGGTCCCTAAATTCAAATTCGTTTTCACCAACGTTTAAGAGTTCCCTAATGTCAAAAACGACCACCTAAACTTAGGAGGCCGATAATCGGCTCCGCAAACCTTAAGTGACAATTTGTTTGCTTACATTAGATGTAAATAGTAGAAATGGAAGATTTATTAGAAAGTTTTGATGCCATTGAAAATGTGGAATTCTTTCAAAGACGAAGGCTTTTCAGTAGAAGGCGATTATACCGAGACAGACCAGCATATTTTAGTGAATATGACGAGAAAGATTTTTTCATTCGCTTTCGGTTATCAAAGCCAAGTGTCTTATTTCTACTTGAAAAGATAGAAAGATTTTTGGAATATCATGACGACAGGTAAGTACCTACCAGATTTTTAAGTTCTAACCAAAAACTGTTAAAGTAAGTGGGTTCCTCGGTACCGACTTAATGTGATTTTTAAAGGCTAGTAATGTAACTAAACACTTACTTCTATTTGTCCTAAAGGAATCATTCATTGCCTCCGATGAACCAACTGCTGATTGCGCTGAGGTTTTATGCCACGGGAAGTCAGTTACTGACTATAGCAGACTTTGCTGGAATCAGTGTGGCTACATGTAGCAGGGTAGAAAAGAAAGTTTCGGAAGCAATTATTACTCTGCGAAACGAGTACATCAAATTTCCCCAAACACCACATCAACAACTACATCAGAAAACAGAATTTTATAGAATTGCTCGTTTTCCCAATGTTATTGGGTGCATTGATTGTACTCATATAAAAATTCAGTCACCGGGTAAGAACCTCACCTTCAAAAATGTTAAGTTGAAACTATTAGCAGGAATTCAATAATACCTGATTACACAAGTTGTAATATGTAGCTACATTTTTCATTGTTGTTATTGACAACTTCATCGCAGTCTGGCACACCCTCAATTCCAGTGCAACCACGACCAAGTATGCCAGATACTGCTTCTAATATGGGATCAAATTTCGTGGTTGATGGACCACCTCCTGTCTGAGTGCAATTACGCCTAGAGGCAGTAAAATAAATTTTGCTCTCCGATTTCATTTTATCCCAGGCTTTTTTATAAGGGATTCTTTTGATCTGTTAAAATAAATAAACTGTCATACGGAATGTAATTTACTAAAAGTCGAATTCACAAACTGATAAAATATTTCTGATTGATTTATTTATTTATATATTTCTCTAGGCATAAGAATATTTATTTACCTGCTTACCGTTGAGTTAGCGTTAAAGCTATTGGTAAGGGTAGTCCAAGCATAGTTTTTCACCTCGTTGGTAGCGCCGTCGGTTTTCTTATTCAGGATTGTGTCCTTATGTTCGATTAGCAATTTTAATAATTTGTCCTTTTCTTCAAGAGTGAAGTTTCGTCCTCGTTTCCTTTTTTCGGACATTATTTGTTTTACTTTTAGTAAAATTGAAAATGTCTTCAATAAATTATTGATAACTCAATCTAAGTTCCATCAATTTATCAAAACAACAACTGTTACCGGTTTTTGAAATCACTATAGCGTAAAACAACTGTCACTTACCTAAGTAGTCCCTAGTTAGGAGGCTCTTTGATTGGTGAAAACTAATTTAGGTAAGAGGATGATTTGGGGGGTCCCTTACCGTAAGAGACACCTAGTTAAGAAACAGTTTAGGGAACGTTGGTGAAAACGGGCATTAGTCACGCAAATAAAAACACAAAAATATGACTGGTAGACCTACTGTATTTGCTATTATATTTTATAATTAGCTTCTCATTAATCAGTGAAAACTTGCCTTTTTTCCAAAATGTGACTAAATAGGTATATAATATTTATGCAAAAAATCATACCAGGCTATCATAGAAAGTGTGTGCAAAGGAGTCATCAGAATCATCCTTCTCGAGTTGTTTAAGTTTTGTTTGACTAGAAAACTTTGAAGTTATGTCACCAAATAATACCGAAAATAATTTTAACAAATACGTAGGTACTCTTAAATAATATTTGTCGATCGACTTGTTCTATAATGTCTTTCGTCAAATACGACCCATTCTGGAACCAAGCATTAAGTTTTTTTTATTATAATCTTTGTTTTTTTAATTTCCGGTAAAATTTTTGAGTTAATATACCTTTAATTTAATTAATTTATTATTGGCACGAAATATATTTTTGAAGCTCGGAATCCAAGTCTTCATGAATTTTGTTAGATTACCGTTATGGATACTAGCTACTTTTGAGTAAAATAAGGTTTTTTTATTATTTATTATTTAATGCAAATATCAGTGGACGTACCTGCTTCGATTCTGAAGTACTTCCTGCCTCTCCGAAAATTGTAACCAATAGGGGATATTCATGTTTTTTTTTCTTGCCTTAAATTAATAGTTTACAACATTATAACAAAGAAAAAAATATAAAAAATCTTCAAAATACTCTCGATATTTTTAAAAACGAAATTTAAAACATTAAAAAAATTAGAGCAGTTGAAACGCCGCCATTTTGCGCGCTCTTTGCGTGACGTCACACGACACGTCCAGTGGGACTTTACTATGAACTTTTCAGTTATTTCATGCATATTTACAGTTTTAATAGCTTTAAAACCATGGAAGAAGCCAAAAAATTATCTTATAAGTATTGCATAGTACCGGAGTGCACAAATACTATTCGAAAAACACCCGAGAAAGTGTTTTTTTCGTATTTCAAGTGATGCGAAAATACGAAGACGGTGGTGTAAGGTGATGAGAAGGGATAATATATCTCCTAAATCTTGTTCATATTGTTGTGAAGATCATTTAACGTAAGTATACTTTATTTATATACAGCTTAATGTGAATTTGTAAAAAGTAAGTTTTGCATTAGGGGAATTGTGCTCAAGATGACATAGTCAGATAAGATGACACACCATTCATATTGGTTTAAATATACGCGCTAATTGCGATCCTGTGACGTTTCAGAGAGTACCTGTAGATGGTGCTGGTATTAAAGTTTACTATGACGGAAACTGAGCACAGGTTAGAGTGTAGTGGATGTTTTCGTGATTTTGATTTGAAAAAAACTTTCTTTGCTCTTTTGTTTGGTGGTGAAAATATGCTTAAATTAAGAATTTTGTAGTTAAACTTATTTGTAATGTATAATAGGATTATTATGTAAATCAAATTTCGGTAAATGCATATTCTAATCTCAAAGTTTTTTTTGCTACAATTAAAATTATACTTGTATAGCCATTGGGTAAGATGACATACTCGTACAAGACGTGGGTTTAAGATGGCATACTATGTTATCTTACTTTTATAAATAAAAAATGTATAATGCTCAATTTTTTTTGGTTTTATTAAAGGATGCCCGGTAATTACAAAAGAACATTGAAAACATTTGCAAACTGTGCTCGTTAATGATTTATTGTATAAGACCACAAACTCTGCCATTTTACCCGGGAGTCTAAGATGACATATACTATGTCATTTTATCCAATAGCTATGTCGTCTTCCACATGTCAGCCAAAGTTAGATTTATACATTTTTTTTAGTTTTATGTATCGTTGATTGTTCTTAAACTAAGTAACTTTGTTAATTATGATTCATTTAAGAATATACGCAAGTTCCTGATCTCACACGACTTTATTTATTTCAAATATTTGTCTCAAAAGAAAAAGTATGTCATCTTAAGCACAATTCCCCTAGCTATTGAACATTAGAAAATTCGGTATAAAATTAACCTACCCTATAAGAAAAGATCAGTAGCTACAACTTTCTATTAAAACTTTATTCTGGTTGTGGTTTTACGATTTTTTTATGGTTGTTGATTTATTCCAGGTAAAGGAAGATACAGAAAATTATATTGAATACAATTGAATAAAAGAGCAAGGAGAAAAATGTAGGTACTCTACGGTTGAGGAAAGGAGTTTTGCCTCATATATTTTTGTGTCAATATGTGTAAATGTTTTGGTGTATTTTAAGTAAACTGCTGTGTGCATTTATGAATAAAAATCTATATTATGGTCTTAAAAATACTATGAAACATCCTCTGATCTCTGCGCTCGTATAATCGGGTTTCGATGCTGTCTGCGCGCCTACGTCTTTTCTATAGCAATACGTCTCAACTACATATTATTTGGTCTAGTTTTTGTTTCTTTTCTTGGTATAACTTCACTTGCCAACCAACCGTTGAACACGCAACATCAAATTGTAAACCACATTAAATCGAATATCAAAGAAGAATCTGGGGTTGTCATTTGCTACACCACCACAACCCACATCGCGCCTTGGAGACGCGACAGATGCAAAATTATATGCTATCATAAATGCACCTGTTCTCGGTAGATTGTCCTAATGTGCTATGACAGAACCAGCTTCAGTCATCGTCAAAGATTCACTAACAATCTAAACTAAAGTTCATTACAATCAGCACAAGAATATAGATTAAATTTATTTTTTTTTTTCACAAAAACTTGTAAAACAGTATAAGTTTCGACGCTGATGAATGCAATGTCGTGTCAGATGACGTCACATTACGTTCGACCAATGGTGGCGCGTTTTGGAAGTTTGAATTTCGCTCCTTTATTTTGCACTTTTTAAATATTATTTTAGGGGTTTAAATAATAAATAAATAAAAAAAAACCTTTTGCATTATAATATAACGATAATAAGTATTCAAGAAAAAAATATTTTAGGCCATTTAAAATTTTATGCATATCCCCTATTCTTAAAATGGTGTTAGAGTACTTTCATCCAAAAATACTCAATTGTCATCATTTCCCTATTTTATCATTGGTAAAGAAAAATATTAAGTATTCTAGAATTTCCAGCACTAAAATCAAAGTTCTCAATTTAATTTTTTTCACAGTATTGGGCAGGCACTCTTGTACATGTTTTTTGGGATTAATCGCTTCGTAGTTTGCAAGATAACTGAAAACGTATCATGTCGTAATCGTCCTAGCTAATTGCGAAAAAAATCGTTATCCTAATTATTATAGTTAATCCTAATTAAAATGGTTAACAAATAAGACTAAACAATTATTCTATTTTATTATAAAATTTACTTACTTCTGTTACTGGCTTTAATATTTTATTTTTTTTACATGTCTTCGGGGTGGATTTGATTGCGTAGCAATTTTCTTATAAAATTGACGACCCTGAGATAAAAACACCTTTCCACCATTACTATCAATAATTGAAAATTTTCCTAGTTCATTTTCACTTTTGTTTGGAAAAATATAAATTCCGCGCACCTTTTCAAACGTTTTGAACGTGTGTTCTTTTGTTTTAGAAAAGCCAAGTTTTTAAAAAAAGAACAAAGAAGGTCTCTGTATAAAGTTTGAATATCTATCTAAGCTTTTAGAGTTAGACCTAATAAAAATGTCGGCTTTTGTAATTGTAGTAGATTTAAGTGAATTAAAAACAAAAGTTGGAGATATTTATTATTATTATTTTTAAAATTTTATGTTTTTTTCCAATTTGTATTATTACTGCTATTTTTTTTTTTTTTTTTTATGAACTTGTAAACCTGACGTGCCAAAATTATGTAATGTAATAACTGGTGAAATAAATGATTTTGATTTTGATTTGATTTGATTTGATAAATTGGTAATAAACTCAAACATATCATAAATTGTGATGCGTTGCGAAAAAAACAAGACCATTACTTCTGTCTCATACTTAGGTACTTGCCTATACAAATAGGTTAATAAATTATCATCTCCTAAATGAATAAGCATCTGTCTAGTACCATTATAATAACTATAGGCAAAGATGCACTCAGTTTACTAAAAAAATTGAATATCGTATATGTTTTACGAGAAAGTTGCAACTCACGATGCTCATAATGATATTCATGAGCGACTGAAGGCCGGCGATTCCAAACACGAAAAGCAGGGCAGTTACATTCAGCGCGCACGGAGCGGCGTCCAACTGGAAATCAATTATTTTCATTATTATTTTGCATATACTATACTCTTAGGACCAATTGCAGGGAACGTTTTAACCTCGGGTAAGCTTCGGGTTAGCTAACTCAGGTTTAAATGGCGCCACCATCGATTGTAACTACTTCTTATTACGATCGATGGTGGCGCCATTTAAATCTGAGTAGGCTAACCCGAGGTTAAAACGTTCCCTGCAATTGAGCCTTAGTTTAGTAAAGATCTCTGTTTAAAAGTCGTGCCTAAGCCATCTGTTATGAGTGAGGAATTTTGGAACGATCTAAATCAAGTGCCATTTCATGTACCAATGCCGAAAAACAAGCATCAAAATACAAGAGCGTAGTCGACTCTAGAAACCTTAGGTTTTCGATCTCATACATAGTAATTAGGTGCTCTGCCCTTCTAACTAACCGGAACTGTAAATCTAAAAACCGAAATCCGGACGTAGTTGAAATTAGCATAAAACACTCGTAATAAATCTACAGTAAATGGATTTCAGTTCAACTGTCAAATTTGTATGTTCTAATGTTCAACGTCCCGTTATTAGCTTACATCAGGTGGAGCGTTGAGTCCAGCGTTGATCATTCCACAAAGAGTCATGTTCATACCCTCCCCGGTCTGCAGGAGGCGAATCACCTGGTCTGATATCATCGGCAACCAGAGGACAAATACGCCAATACTGGAAACAGGCAGGTATATCAAGAAAAAACTAGCATCATCGTATAAATTCACTGAACTAAGTTCATATTTAGAATTGACAGTTAGCGCAATAGTTAGATTAATGAAAAAGAGCTACCATCTTAATTAACTAAATTACCATTCGATTAATTAACTTACTGTTGAAGCATGTAAAGACTACAAATTATAAGCGTGAATTTGAGTAACGGTCTTCTAAACAGTGGTAACAGTTTGTCTTTCGTTCCTAGTTTCTCTGTTGTCGTAGCTTCAGGCAACAATCCATAAACCTGGAAGAAGAAAGATATTATGACCTATAGACCTAAGTTATTATGGCAACTTTTGTAATTATGTTTCAGTGTTAAACGTACCTCGAATTTTGCTCTCTTTCCCTGATTGATTCTATGCATTTTCCTTAAAATATTCAAAGCTTCGTCTTCTTGTCCCTTTGCGAATACGAACTTCGGACTTTCTGAAACTAGACTGTACCAGCAGAGACTGAAGAGACTAGGAACGCAGTAGACCAGCACCGTGGTCCGCCAGGAGTTCCAGTAGATGCCCAGAGTCTCGAGGTAGAAGGAGAATTTCAGAGGAATTATCGGAATTGCGAGTGCTGGAAGATAATTAGAGTAGGTATAGTTACTTTTGATGAAAAGCATTTTGCTTTTCTAAAAATCTCTCTTAGAATTAAAGAGAATATTATGAAACAATTGAAAGAATAATTTCCATGGTTTTCTTGCACATGTCGATTTATGTTCGTTACGAACGTAAAGAACAAATCGTGCCAATGGTAACAATATTTATTTTTCCCCTATCATATAAAAATAATAGTACTATAATAACTGACCTGCCATCAATCCTTGAGACAACAAGAAGATGCTGGCCACGAGAAGCAGAGCTATGTTTCTCCTGGCGAGGGGCACACACTCACTCAGCATAGTCATACTAAGTCCATACTGACCTGCAGCCCTTTGAAACAAATTTAAAGGCAACGTAAAATGATGACACGGGACGGTAAACATGTTTTTGACCTATTTACGAAACATACATTATAGACGCGCCAAATTGAAGCACCATAAGCATGATCCAGTTGACTGATAAGCTGGCTGCGGCGTAAATCACAACTCCAAGGGCCAGAGAGGCCTGGAGCATCCTCTTCCGACCGTAGAGATCTCCAAGATAGCCCCACATCACCGCCCCCAGAATACCACCTGAAAGTAAAAGAACACATGTAAGCAGATAACCAAATGCCTATTGCAGTGCCAACTACTTAGCTAGAGCATTGACTTCAAATTCCTAAAGAGGTTCGGGCCCTTTTCCATTTTAATCCATTTGATTTTCCAAGGTTTTCTTTGCTTTTTTGGATATGTATATGCTATTAGCTTGTCTCTACCTTCATCGTTATGATTATTACTAGTGGCCGCCCGCGACTCCGTTCGCGTGGAAGTCGGTTTCCCGTGGGAATAAGATGTTTTCCCGCGGTACCCTATGTGTTATTCTGATGTATAACCTATATTACTGTAAAGTTTCATCCAAATCCGTCCAGTAGATTTTACGTGAAAGAGTAACAAACATTCATACATCCATACTCACAAACTTTCACGTTTATATTATTAGTAGGACAATAGGAATATCTATAATATACATACCCACAACAGGAGAAGCCACCAGCAGTCCCTTCTGGCTGGTGGTGGTGGGGAGCTCACAGGCGCTGGTAGGGACGATGATGGTGGAGCCGTACATCACGCAGGCGGACGCGATGATCACCAGACCAGTCAGGGCTATCAGCTGGAAACTGTACAGCCCGAAGCCTGGTAACAAATGTTCGTTATATTTTCTTCCTCTTGTTAAATACGCGTCAACAAATTCTTTTTTTTTTACTGAAACCTTGAGAAACTTGCCTAGTGTCAAGTACGCAATTAGGTATGTTTAAGCCAAAAAGACGCTGATAGAATACTATGTTTGTCCATAGATTTCCTCAATGTTGGTCATGCGACTGTCATCTTCGGATAACAGCCTACTCGCCAATTTTATAAAGGGCTAATCATCGTAAAAATATCAAAGTAAAGTCAAACCTTTCTCAAATCGAATGGAAATATTTGTGATAATGGGTAGGTACCTAGGTCCCTACTGTTAAATTATTGGTTACCTCCTTATTCCAATAAAATTGTTGGCAATGCTTTTGGTTACTCAATTTTAAGAACAACTTAGGTAAATACTTTAATTTGAATTAACCCGTGTAAAGTTGTGTATTTCTTCATCAAAATTCTTACCAGTTTTATCCAAGGCTTGTTCAAATGGTATTTTTTCCAGTTTATCTTCCTTACTCTTAGTTTCTGCCATCATTGATGTTTTAAATTAACCGTTAACTTATTAAATTATTACGACTCTTTTATCCCAAATGTAGGTTATCCTTACTTAAGAGGATTGAAAAGAATGTAAATGCATTTTTACTAGCATGTATTGAGTATTTAAGATACGAGTAAAGATAAATTAATCCCGATAAAATAATCGCGAAATACGGCTAAATAAAAATTAATGCATAATATCTTATCTTATTTGTTGTGTTCAAAAGTGAATCATATACTTTTAATAACTAGGAACACAGCACTTCACTGTTTATGACTTAAAATCGATATGAACAAACTAGTTTTAAAATTCCTCTAACAAAAACGCTACCGAAAGGAAGGAAACTCCTTTAATAACGCACAATTACTTAACGATGATGCAATCCGCAATGTCTGAGCCAAACTGACTAAATTACTAAGACCTAGGCGAGTAAGATTTCGCTTAGATCGGATGAAGTACCTAAATACCCTTCAACTAGATAATTGTTTAACATTTTCTTAGGACCTACGTGCGTAACCAGTTCTATGAATTAACAACTTATAAGTAGTACCTACATAAGGCAAGTTAAATAGATAAATGTTATTCAGAATATAAGGATGCTACCAGCAATTGATTTAATAGCAACGATCTCAGTAGATCACTTTTCTTCATGTTTTTTTTTGTAAACAATCTACTTATTCGCAAGTTCCTAAAAAAACCCTTCTAAAAAATAACCATGAACAGCTTACAAGCAAGCTTTACAATGTTTTAAAGGGAACCGTGTATTTTTTATTCGATCGCAATAAGCAACACATAGGTATCCATACTAAGTAGTTAATTACTATAATAAATATGAAAGTTTTGATTTTTTGTTTGAAAGGAATGGGCTCCGAAGCTACCGTTAGAGTTTTACGTTATCCCTGGCCATAGCCATTAAAAAAATCCCGCGTTAAAGAACCACATTCCCGTGGGAAAAAATAATTTTGATGCGAGTGAAACTGCAGGGTGGTGGAAAGCTAGTATCATAATTTTATTAATATTACATAGTATAAATCCAAGTCGTTAATTCTGTCTGTGTGTTTGTCCGCTAACAAGCCCTAAACCACTAAACGGATTTTAATGCGGGTTTAACCATCTTTTAGGTTATTGTTTCGTTAAATTTGTAAAAAAATAGGTAGTTAATTAGTTTTAATATAAGTAACGTGTAGTGACGTTTTAAATTACTGCAGGCGGTAACTTATATTACCTCCCTTTTGTTCTTATCTTCTGTCAGGTAAAGAAACTTTATCGATGATCAGGATCAATGTTGATTGGATATAACGGGAGAGAATATATGAAATCGCCTACAGTTTGGATTAAGAATAAATAACCTAGTAACCTTCTTTAGAAAAACTACAATTAACTTTGTGGTAGGTATTAAATTATGGTGGAACGGTAGGTATCATTGCTTCTTTGGCCACGCCGCGTTTGCTTTTCTGCTGGTTTAAGAGCTATTCCTATCAAAAAGGTAGCCACTTGTTATTATTGTTTAAAGTTACCTACAATCATAACTGTGAGCTCGAAAGTAGATACCTACCTACCTCTACCTACCTACCTACCTCTTTACTAACTTATCATGGGACGTATAATTGTTAAATTAGATGTTTCTTCAATAAAAAGCAACCTAAATACTTTAAACCTAAAAACCACACAAAATTATGAGCAAACCCTTTTTGATCTAGCCTAACCTAAATTAAGAAAATGGGTAACATACTGCATGATAAACTCGTATAAGGTTAGCGGGTGACCTACTCAAATGTTCTTAACTTTACTATTTTCTTTGTCTAGGAATTAAGTGCAAATAAGTAAAGACATTTCTATGGTTTCTATTAGAAAGTTTTTAAATAAGTGTTGAACCAAAAAATATAATTAGGTACCTACGTATGGAACCGACCAAGTGCGAGTCGGACTGGCACTTCGTTTCGTAACTATGGTGAGGATTAGACCTTGATAGCTAGTAAGTATACTTTATAAAAGAACAAAAAATGTTACTACTTAACTAAGTCTAAAATAACATTAATTTGTTCCATTTTACATTGTTTTGATAGTAAAACTTGTTTTTACTTAAGTTTCTTTTCGGAGCAAGTTTAAATTTATTAAAAAAGCAAATAGTATGTAAATCAACCTACATGAAATACAGAAATATTTTTACAAATTATTAGCCAAAAATTAAAGTATATTACTGACCGATATTCTTGAACGCAACATTGAACTAGCAATGTCACAATGACAATAAGCTGGCTGTCTTTTGTGTCTAAGTCAATTTACCAGTCAGTCAACTGTCAGATTCATTCACGGTTGGTAGAATTATTCGTTCGGTGGACTAACTTTACACGTGAAATACTATCGTATTATCAACAATATTTACAAATAATAAAAGAGAAGTAAAGGATTTTGAGCTGAAGATTATATTTATCGGCTACCGGCAACCACTATAGCAAGGTAACACTAGAAATTTGATCATGTAGGTAGAACGGTATGAAGGTGTCTATGTCTCATCATATCATCGATTTTTCCATAAACCAGGGCTGGTAAACATTCCCAAGGACTCATTAGTCGGTTAAATATAAACTTTTACGTACTTTCAACTTAGTTATGTCGTACGGTTAGGTTGTCTGGAGATTCTTCTATCAGAATTAAAATATCACAATAGTAAGACATTCAACAAGTTCTTTTGGCAATAAGTCTTTAGGTACAAATCTTGTATAGCTGTGGGTACATAGGTCAGTTAATGTTGACCTTAAAATTGATTTGATGTCAAAGACTACTAATAGTAATAAAAACTTACCTAACCTTGAGTTGACTTACAAAACATACCATTTACTTACTTTACTAATTAAAAATGTGTACTAATATACTAAAACCTATTTCTGTGTACTAAAATATCAGTATATACCTACAAGTTAAATCTAGCTTAAGGCCAGAGCATGTACATTTTTATTTTACTTAATCTTAAGTTGTAACATTGGTTGTTTTTGATAGTTTTTTTTTAATAGTTATATCATGTTGTGAAGCCATACATGATGACATCCTAATTAATGAAGCACTATTATTCAATCCAATCCAATTATTTACTACCCAATGAAATTTTAGAACACTCTTAGACACTTATTCTTGATATCTTATGTTTTTCATTTTATCGTAAAATTTTAAAGTTTAATAGTATAAAGCTGTTGCTGCGTATATTCAGAGTAGTAAAAGTGTAGTAAATCAATAAAAGTACTTACTAAAATGTATGTCTAACAAATGAATGCCAACCTTCTTGACCCCGATGCATGGCTTCACTTGATCTACTGCTGTTGGGTTATAAAACTTACATTGAATTTGAAAAAAAAAACAATAAGTTATCTCTATTAATGCAGCATCCCCATAAGCATTAAAATTATTAAAATATTATTTTTCTACTAATATAACATAAAACCACTGTTTGATTATAAAATTATTAATTTTAGTACTAAAATTTGAAATTGGATGACAAAAATCTAGAGACAGTATTTTCTATAAATTAACTTACTTTGGTTTATTTAGAGATTGTTTTCAAAATCTTGTACTTCTAAATACTTACTCATCTATTGTAAAGATCAACTAGAAACAAAGTAATCTAAACTTGTCTACACATTCCACGTATTCCTAAAAGAGTGCTGGGAGTTTTTTTCCACCGGCTTTTTCTCTCAGTCTACAGTTAGGTAAAGTCGAAGTTTGTAACATTGACGTTCATTAAGTATATGTTACATATCTATAATGAATAAAAGAATTTTGATTTTGATTCTCCTCTACACATTCCACGTATTCTGCCCCGCAGCATCATGTCAGGCTCGTGGGAGGAGTTCTTCGCGGCGCACCTGCCGCCCGCCGACTTCGAAGACAACCGCACGCTGCTGCGGGAGTTCTGCGACAGGCACGACCAGTACGGGAACAAGATAGCTTTGGTCACTGTAAGTTTTAAAAAAGTTCGTACGTACTACACTCGCGTGCAGACCAATCGACTCAACGTTTCAGACCACAAAGTCATTTTTTTTCAGACACGGCATAACCTATCCACGCATATCTGATATTGGTGAAAACGTTAGTCTTTTAGCATTAAAATGACACCATACAATATAAATCTACCTATGCATCTTGAATCATAGTCAGTAAATTTTAAAACCTTTTGATGAGCGACTGATATACAGGGTCTGTCGTAATTAATGGATAACCCGTTACCTACAGTTGATCCGGATGTGAGGCTATAAGAAAATGGTGTTTTCTTGCCAGGGTTGCCAACCATAAGAAAATGGCGTAGACTTTTAAACTTTTTTATAAATTTCGCTATTTTTTTCATTTATTCCGTTGCTATTTCTTCAAATTTTGATGTATTTGTATAATTTTTTTAGAATTATACTCCTGAAGACGTGTATTATGTAATTTTAATACAATTTTAGGTGTTATTTTCGTTGAACATTATCAAAATTCTCATTTTAAGAAAAACATTTCCAATTTTTTTTCGTTATGCAAACTTTTGATCATCTCCTGTGAAAAAAAATAGTATGACGGTATAGCTGCCCATGATCTCAATAAATTGTCTAGTATGTGTAAACTCTAAAAAGGTATAACGATGTGTACTTTACAAGCTACATTAAGTTACAGGAGCGAGAACACTAATCAAGGTCGGAATTTTTATTTTTCAAGTTATGTTATAAATGGTTGTAAAACTTCGTCATAATGATTTTATTCTATCAAGATACTTTGCACAAACACTATTGGGCCACTAATAGGATATTCAGAAGAAAACCCGGTTGTTTTTGGGAAAAAAATAACATTACTCCACGATAATAATGTAATGAAAATGTACAAATGAAAATTGTTGTGCTCTAATAGTTAGGTACATGCGACAAACATGATGCGACAAGTTTATTCGAAATTGAAACGGATTTAAAAAATTGAACAAAGACCGCATCATGTAAATTTATTAGGTTCCTCTAAACGGTACAATACTCTACGCGCACGCAACTGGCGTGGCAGGCGCGCGGGCGACGAGTGGTGGGGCGACCGGTTTAGGAACTTCTTACAAAATACAGAGTTATAAATAACAGAGCGCGCAAATTAGTTTTTGTTTTTTTGTTTTTGTGTTAATTATCAAGTTTTGTAAAAAGACGTAGAACAAATGTTATTGGGATTGATGTAAGGAAGCCACCTGCAAGAGGTGATGCGCTAATTACAAATAACCCTGTATATATTTTTTTTTTCGGACTGTGCACCGAGGGTGCACAGATTGCAGGGCGTTTTATAGGGGGTAACATTGCACAGCTAGCGGCTACAGTGATGAGTTGATTTTCGGGTTGACTGGGTTGATGAGTTGACTTACGTTCATGTGGCGATATCTTAAAAACTTATGAAACGATATTGAATAAAATCATATTCGTTAAAACCAAAATCATTAAGCTTTTAAATATTATCAGATTTGCGTGAATAGGTTAAGCCATGTGTGAAAAAAATCAGACTGTTTGGGGTCTAAAGCGTTGAGTCGATTGGTCTGCACGCGAGTGTAGTTGGGTTAGGCCATCTTTAGAGAAAGCTTAAATCACTTTTGGACGTGAAACATCTTTAAAATCGTTATCGAACACAGGTTAACATGTTGGAAAACTTAACCGTAACGAATTGGTCTATATCGTCTGACCTTAATAACTTCAAAACGATTCATCCTAGAAAAAAAATATTTAATGTTATTATTTAGCGTCTATAGCTGGCTTTAACCGAAACGTTTAAAACGAGGTCAATCTGGTTTTCTTTTAATCTTAAACACCATAAGAGATTCGACTAGACTTTTCTCATTGAAACCAATGGACGTTTGCACCGATACAGCCCCACCCGATTCTTTTATAAATAGTCTTGTTCGTGAAGTGCCTACAATCTTAAGCTTTAAGATAATAGTAAGGTTACCTGTTATAAATTCCCAATCTGCGGGGGCTTGTTGTGTGATTAGATTAAAACATGTTTAAATCGATCTCGTTTATTATTAACGATAACAAGTTATTAATAGCATTCTTACGCACATAACATGTGACACTAGGTACTTTGTTAGTTAAGTACGAAGTTTACATGATTTATATGCTCTAATAGTAAGAGTTATCATATAATATTCGACATTCTTAAAAACACCTACTACTCAATTGAGAAGTTACGTCGGTTGTTTTTAAACGAAATACGAAGGTACCTACCGTTTGATCTCAGAATATTAATCTCGCACTTAATATACTTACGTGAAAGATCTACAGAAACTTGCAGGTAAATGAAACACGGGCGTCGTGATTTTTACTGGACTAGAGGGAGAATTACAATTAGGAAGCTGCCGAAACAAGTCTTATCCTTGACGTATTAACTCACAAGTTTACCAATTTCCCAATGGTTGTTCCACCTCGCTCAAAAAACAAGTCCATCCATCTTTATGTCTTACTAGCGACCCGCCCACGCTTCGCAATGGTGTAATTTTGCGCGACTTGTTCACGATACGTTGAATTTTGGCAAACTTAAAATACTTCTCTAAGTTTTGCTTTATTTACAAATATAAATGAATAAATTACCTTTAAGATGGGAAAAACCACATCAAGGACTTTTTAGTTAGCGGACAAACATACCATACAGACACAATAAGCGACTTGGATTTATTCTATGCAATGATGATATCTAGTATATCTGCCCATGTCGCCCATCCCATGCTATCCCCCCAGTCAGGCGGCACCACGGTCCCGCTGGAGCACAACACGGTTCGCTTCGTGGACAATATGAGCGCCGGCACCCGCGGCTCCTCGTCCGCCGAGTACTTCCTGGAACAGGGGTACGCGGTGATCTTCATGCACCGCCAGAAGTCGCTCGAGCCGTTCACGAGGCACTTCAACGGACAGAAGCTGTTCGATATGCTGGATATACAGGAGCGGGGGCCGAACATTACTATTACAGGTAAGTGGAGATTTAGCAGGTGTTTGGATACTTGTAAATTATTCTAGTAAAAACACCTTTTAAGACTGATTGTCTAATTCGAGCTTTACGCTGTTTAGAATATTGGTTCTTACATAATTAATTAGGGGCTACTTTTTTATAATATCTTAAAAGATTTTTTAGCGTTAATCTATATACTAAATATCTAAGCATTGTTTTATTTGACTCATAAGGAAATACTCATAATCTGATGGGATCACTTTGCCATCAGTCTGTCTTCCCGCTCGGTTAGATTGTTCGTCTAGGACTCGGCTAATCTGGCCAATCATTTCCTATCATCCTTGCCACTTCCCATGTCCAGTGGACATTTTCCTAAAGTTTAAAAGAAACCGCACCCTCCCAGTGCACCCGGACTCGGTGGACGTCCTCGCCCCGGTGCTGGGCCGCTACAAGGCCGCGCACGCCGCCGGCGCCATCCTGCACGTCTCGTTCACCACCGTCGCCGACTACTTCTGGCTTTTACGAGCCGCGTGCGAGTGCCTGGCGGACGCGGGGCCGCGCGCGCTGCTGTACCTCGCCGCCGCCGTGTCCGACTTCTACATACCCAAGGATCGAGTGGTGAGTTTGATGGAAGAAGTCAAGGATATAGAGTAAGAAGTGCGCCGTGTCGGACTTCTACATACCCAAGGATCGAGTGGTGAGTGGGCAAACGTCAGGGATGTTGAGTAAGAAGTGCGCCGTGTAAGACTTCTACATACCCAAGGATCGAGTGGTGAGTTTGATGGAAACGTCAGGGATATTGAGTAAGAAGTGCGCCGTGTCAGACTTGTACATACCCAAGGATCGAGTGGTGAGTTGAAGAAGGAAACGTCAGGGATATTAAGTAAGAAGTGCGCCGTGTCAGACTTCTACTTAGCCAAGGATCGAGTGGTGAGTGGGCAAACGTCAGGGATGTTGAGTAAGAAGTGCGCCGTGTCAGACTTCTACTTAGCCAAGGATCGAGTGGTGAGTGGGCAAACGTCAGGGATGTTGAGTAAGAAGTGCGCCGTGTCAGACTTCTACTTAGCCAAGGATCCAGTGGTGAGTGGGCAAACGTCAGGGATGTTGAGTAAGAAGTGCGCCTTGTCAGACTTCTGCATACCCAAGGATCGAGTGGTGAGTTTGGTGGAAAAAGTCAAGGATATAAAGTAAGGAGTGCGCCGTGTCGGACTTCTACATACCCAAGGATAGGGTGGTGAGTTGGCATAGCAAGAGAAGAGAAAATTGGAACATTGATTCAAACCTAATTAGAGCATGACACATCTTATTCCAACGAGCTTCATGTTATGTAGCCAAGAGATTTGACATGCTGTAACCATGATTTGGGCGGATTGAAAAAAATGCGAAAATAATATAGGACATGCGCGGCCTAAGATTTCTTTATTCGTGTAGAACATTTGTGAGATTTGATTCTTTTATGTGAGCTGCAAATCATTTAATATGCAGATTGATCCTTTTTGTCTCTGTCATTATAGGGAACCTTTCGCGAAATCACTATATCAATCAAATAGCGTCCACTTTCTTTCTTCACTTTCTAATTTGAATTGAAATGTTCGATTTCGATGTGAAATGAAATGTAACATTTTGAAACGCACTTCTCATTTACTAACCCAACAAAGCTATGTGACAAATCCTTCAATGCGGTGTGCATCCTCAAACACTTACTCCTTACTTTACTAATTTGAATTAAAAAGATCGAATTCGAAGTGGAATGAACTGTATCTAAAGTACAACCACATCTTCTAATTTAGTAACGGTTGTGGTACTATCCCGTCAAAACCCTTTCCCCGCAGCCGACCCACAAGATGCAGTCAGCGTCCGGCGCCCCCGTCATCCAGCTGCACCTGGTCCCCAAGATGCTGGCGCCGCTGGTGGCGCTGTGGGTGCCGCTGGCCTACGTGGTCTCCTTCAAGCTGGAGACGGACGAGAACCTGCTGGTGCCGAAGGCCAGGGCAGCTCTGGATAAGTACAAGCATAAGGTCGGTGGGGTTGAGGAGGTGGAATAGGAGAAAGTTTAAACTAGTTTAGTAGACAGATTTTTTTTTTGTTTTTTTTTTGAGGTTTAATGTTATGTTACGTAAATTAAATGGTTGTTAAAGTGTTTCGAACTTTAACTGAACAAGAAACTTAAAATGAAATTAAACTATCTAAACTGACTGATTTGCTTGAAGTTTTTTGTATCTTGTAAGTTAAAAGTGAAGTTTATGAATAAGGGGAATAGTTATCCTTAAATCTTCAATAAACAAAAAGCCTTTGTTACGAGTCAGTCTCACATTTTACAAAAGTCTATTTCAGCTTGAAATCTTCAAAGTTTATGAATAACTAGCGACCCGCCCACGCTTCGCAATGGTGTAATTATGAGCGACTTGTTCCCAGCACGTTGGATTTTGGCTAACTTAAATACTTTTTTCTAATATTCTTTATCTACACATTTAAATGAAAAAATTACCCAAAAGATGTGTACAACCGCATTCAAATCCGTCAAGTGGTTTTGAAGCGGCCAAACATACAAAACAGACACGATTAGCGACTTGGATTTATACTATGTAATGAAGCCCGCACTGCAACCCTGGTTGAACCACTTCCAGATGGTGGTGGCGAACCTGCTGCAGACCCGGCAGCACCACGTGGTGCTGGTGTCCCCGGACGACACCACGGAGATCGTGCTCACCAGGGAAGACCTGCATGCGGGTAGGTGGCATGGAACATCAGTAGCAAGAACTTAAGTTTACTTTTAAGTCCAACTTTTGGTACTCTGTTCCGTACAGTCTAGTATTCTACAGATTAGCAGTATTAAAAAATAAAATCTTCAGACTGACACACCAACTGTGTGGCCCTAAACTAAGCAAAGCTTATACTATAGGTGCCACACAATGGACTAGGGGAGAACCTAGTTACACCCAGACACGAGCCCATTTCGAAAACCATTTTGACGAAATTGGCCCGACCCGGGAATCGAACCCGGAACCATCCGCTTAGCAGTCCGGTATATTTACCGCTGCGCCACAGTGGTCGTCATTTCTGTTCCATTTTTTAAAGGCAGGCAATTTTTAAGTAATTCCTGGCACCGAGAGCGAACAAACGATGCCTCTTGAGTTGATGTATTTCTGTATCTCAATACTGCTGGTTTTTACCATCAAATAGCCCAACTTTTTTTATTGCCTCATTACAAACAAAAGACATTTGACCTTTATCACTCAAAAGCTAAGTTTAAAAAAAGTTATTGTTTTTAATGGGCTGCGTTGTAGGTGTAGACATCGAGTCATCGATCGTTTGCGAGATCGTCCGCGAGCACCTCTGTCACTTGTCGCGCGCGGGCGTGGAGGGGGCGGGGGCGGGGGCGGGGGCGGGCGGCGACGCGCGGGGGGGGGCGCTGAGCCCCGCGGCCGCGCGCGAGGCCCTACGCGCGGCGGCTGTACCTCACCGACTAGACACCTGCACCATGTGATGAGAGCCTGGTACATGCGAGTTGATGCACACACGATAAAATGCATACACGATGCAATGTTAACACAGTTTGGCACATACACTATGTTAAAAGATACACTATTACACACGTTTTGGAGACATGGCGATAGGTTGAAAACTTAATATACACGAGCTATGAAAATATGGTAGCCTAGGAGCAGTTCGCGTGAGTAAAACATAGATGGCGAACATACTTCTGCCCCGTAAGAAAAACACCGATCACAATCCTTTTCAAACGCTAAATTCACTCAAAACTTTTTAACTACTTCAAGATTTTTTACGGGACGTTCAGCTAGTACATCAAAATCGCGTACACATATTTGTTTTAAAATTATTACGAAGTCAAGTTTGGGTGCAGGTAATGCAATCAGGATATTTTATGTTTTGCAGACACACTCCTGGTGCACCATAATGTCACACAATCACTAAAATCACAAATCATCTTTTCATGAGTATTCTTATCGCATATTTTCATACAATAAATTTAATGAAATAAAATGAAATGAAATTACTTTATTGTATGTAGGATTAAAAACTAATCTCTTATACATTTTCAAAAGCGTAAAATAAAAAATAAAAAAAGATGACAACACACATATAAGTATGTTGATATGAATCATTGGCAGTATATAGAAAATTCATATTTTGCTTACCATTATAACGTAGCCAAACTAAAGCAACCCAAGATAAACACAAAAAAACCGTAAAAATTTTCTTTACGAAAGAAAGGAGTCACTTCAGTGTTTCACAAATGTGTGTATCACAAATCACACCTGTTTATACAGATTAATTACCAAATAAATGAATGCAAATGTAAAATAATTCGTAACATATTTTGACACACATTGGTGTCAAAAACAGTGTAAAAATTTTATAAGTTGACTTAGTTTTGGTCATTACCGCTAACTAAAGAGGATTTTTACATTTTGTGACCCGTGAGGCTATAAAACAGTTTATAAAATTAATAAAAAACTAATTGTGTGTGTAAAAAACATCGTGTTATGACAGTGTGGTGAATAAAACTGTGTCGGTGAAGGTAGAACCAAAAGACTTGAAAGACAAATGACTTTGTTACTGTGTTAGTTGTAAGAGAAAGTACTGAACACTAGATGGACTCAACTGTCGTTCAGTCTAATATAAAAATGTGTTCTTTTTATAGGAATGCGTACTACAACAGTTAGAAATTTTACTGAAAAAATATAGTGAAAATTGTGTTATGTGGTACCCATTTCATTGCATTCATTGTTAAACAATTATGTTGATCATTGAATTACAAACTTCAAACTATGTAATGCTACTCAAAATTTAAACCTTATTGCACTGTTATAAGATTTTACTCATTGTAAAACAAGGCTGGGAAGCTATACTTAATAACTGCCAAAATTTGAATATTATAAGGCAAAAACGCTTGAAAACTTGAAATATAAGTTTCATATTTCCTTGCCAACTGCTAGTTTATTGATAATTTGAAGTTGAGTAAGTTAGTGGGTTCTACTTTAGTATAACCTACTGGACAAAACTAGATTAAGTAATAGCGAAGTAGCACTGAAATGTAACTCAACTGCAATTTCTCAATCAGACACCGGTGGTTAATGAACCGAAGATAATTTCATTTGTTACTAAATATTAGAGTTAAAATCATTATTTTATTAAAAGCCTTAATATTTATGAGCCACTAAACTGATTGTGTAAACATAGTATGAAGACTGTTGTTATGTTTTTTTAAATTAAATTGGACATGTGTTAAGTTTCCACTATGTACATTTGTTCATCTAAGTTTGAAATTTTATATTTTGCGTTACGAAAGCTGCTTAAAGTTTATTGTTTGTTTGAAATCAAAATTGTTACAAAACTTGGCTACTTGTTTCTTAATGTTAACTTGGGTGTTTATAATTCATAAGTATATTATACGATTGTCTAGGCATTACTTGGAGATTCCAATGTAGATTACTACTGTATTTAATCATGTATGTTAATATAATTGCATCAAAATCTTTGTATGTTTGCGAGTTTCAATATTTGTTTAAATAACTTTAAATTTTTCGTTGTACTGTATCAATTTATAGAATTTTCGGACCATGTAACTATATTTATACTTTTGAATAAACTTCCTGAAATTATGACCACTTGATGTCAAGGGAAACGGAAAAATGCTCTTTGTACATATCGTTGTGTTTAGTTTTATGTAATAGTATATATCTTATTATAAAAGAATTTATTGTTTGGTGTATGTATAAAAACACGTTTTGGAAAAAAAAGATGTAAACTAATATAAAACTTCTTGACTGATTGGAGCGAAATTTTATAAACTAAATTGGAATTTGTATAAAAATAAACATGTTAAACTGATCTTAACGTTTTCAAATTTTGATATTACCAAACATATATGTATAGCTAGATTTATATAAAATGTATAGTGCAATATGTATTTGTGGTGTATAAACGATATAACTTGTGATTTCTCAAAGTATTAATCGAATGGATATAGATGTTTTATTATGTATATTTTGGTTTGTAAAACCTTAGAAATAGTAACTGTTATGATGTGAATTGTAGTAGTCATAGAAATCAGTTTTGTTTTGCCTACGGTCAGAACTCTACATATCGTTATAACGTTTTTATATATTAATAATATGTTTTGGTGTTCGTAGTTATAGCATGTAAATGAATATATATTGTTCTGGTACGGTGATATATAGCGAAAAAACATAGATACAATTGTATATGGGTATTATCATATTATTGTTATTTGTCATGTATTGTTCTTGGTTTGGGATGCGTGTATCTTTAAAATGTATAACAGAATGGGTATATGTCGTTGTGATATTTCTACTACATCGTAAAACTAGTTTAGAAGATTTTAAACTCGAATTAAATGGTTTCACATATTTTAATGTACTTTTCTTGTTTTATTACCTACTCTACTAGTGATACGCCGGCACTTATGTCATGTTTAGATTTAACATTTATATCACGAAATTTTAATTATAACTTGTCGATAAACTAACAAATGTTTTTGGAAATAATTATAAGGTAATCGATAGTTGAAACCGTACCTGATGCGTGATTTAAGAGATTCATATGCTTTTTACCGGGTAAGTAAAAAGTTAAAGATTCCTGATTAGGGCCAGCCCACCGCTTAGATTAAATCTAAAAATAGCTTGAATAACAAAAAGGAACTCGCGCTGAGATTCCATTTTCTCAGGTTATTAGCCAAGAACTTAAGATTTTTGGAACATGACGTATCAATACCTAAGCATTTATTTTATATCATTTTAAGAGGGTTTATAGTTACTGCTTTCTTGATATTTTTAATGGAACTCTCACCGCAAATACCATATTTTTCACGTGCTAGAAATCGTCATGGCAAAGAATGCGTATAAAAAATACAAGTTATTACGTATGACATCAATAGTCAAAATGTCACAGCTTGTCAAATTCACTGTTTGTAAATATCTTGGATCGGTAAAAAAATAACAGGCAACAAACCACTTTAACTTAATAAAACCTGTTCAAAATTAAAAAATAATGGTAAGTTATAATCAACAGTGTAGGAAAAGCATGATTCACTTAGCATCTATTGATCATGTTGGTGCCTATTGCAGGATGACGAAATTGAAGATATGGTAGGGGACGTGCGGTTGACCGACTCACAAAAAAGCGTCGCCACTCTCTTTTCCGGAGAATTCACAGACAGCACCGAGAACTCTGAGAAAAACACCTCTTCCGGACAAAGAACGTACGTGATCGACAACGACAGCGACACCAGCGACCAGCCCTTCACCAGCAACCAAACCACCGTCTACCTCGAGGACAAGAGCACCGCGCCTCTCTCACTCGTAAAACACAGGGAAACAGCCACCAAGACAACAAGCATACAACGCCTCTCCGTACACCAAGAGATCTACACGCAAACCAGCAAAACCATCATGGAACTAGCGACCATGGACAAAATACAAAATATACACACCCTTGAAACGCAAACCTCCCTCATCGCAATTACAGAAAACAAAACCATTGAGTATACAGTTGAAAGGTCACAAATTGGATCTACCAATCGCACCTACGTTAAAGAAGAATACGCCAACTTTAAAACTGATTCCAGCTCTAAAACACACAAGTCTCTCCCGACAGATGGCACTTCGAAGTATTGCGGATCCACCCAGAAAACGGAAGATAGTGACAGCGATAAGACTGAATGCGACAGTAGCAACAGCTCCAGATGTATCACGTCCGTTACTAATGGAAAGTCTAGAGGCGATCATGCCGATGAAGGAAGGCTACAGATCCCATTTGACCTGGCCGCGGACTACTCAAGCTGCTCTGATATGGAAGAAGACTCACTCATGAACGATGACCCTGAAAACTCTCCCCACCTTAACAGCTCGCTTGACACTAGCGACGTACCAAAGTCCATCGACAACGAAGTAGACGAATTATATAAAAAGTTATCTGAAACCATCCATTTGAATATTCCAGAGAAACAGGAACTTTATGAAATTCGTCGGGTGGGTATCTTAACACCTTTAACCGAAGAATCTAATCGCAAGTCAATCAAAAGTGCTATGGATGTAACCTATGGACACCAGAACGATTCATTTGAAGATAAAGATGTCATGTTCATCAATAAAGACGGATTTCGAGTTAAGTTGTTGCCAAGCGAAGAAAAGACTGAGCCGGAGACTACGAAGCTGCCTCCTATTCAAAAGAATAATTCATGTCCCAATAGTCCACAGTTGAACTACTTATTTCCCACTAGCACGAATAAGCATCACCTGAAGGCGGGAACGCTGTCGAGTTTACAGGAAGGAGAGACTGACAACGGCTCCTCCTGGGGCATGCGCAGTCGGGGGGATCTGGCTTCGGGGGAAAGTCCTTTTGTAACTGCAGAGCATGGTAATAGTATCCTTAATTGGAAAATGATGTTTGCACACCCAGTAGTTTTAAAGACTTTTTGCATCATCATAAGTAAAATTGTATATCTTACTAAAAGCATAATGCTTTCAGTGGTATGTTATCTAGTAATAATTTAGTAGGTTTTTCTGGAGTGAGTGAAGTTGTATTACAGAGAACGTTTTCGATTCGTAACCGTCAAGATTCTATTTTATTCTACAATCCTATCATACAGATTCCGCTAAGAGCCTCAACGATTCACTACACCTTCCGCCAATAAATAAAAAGGAGAAATCCGAGCCTGAGGAGATCCAGCAGCAGTGTAGTTCTGGTAAAGAATCGAGGATGAGCGCCAGGTCTGAGAAACGAGACTCCAAAGACGCGTTTGCTCCTATCAGCATCAAGCAGAAGATCAAAGAGTTGAAGAACAGCAACCTGGGCTGGCCGCCGTTAAAACCCAGGCTTGTATATTTTTACAATAAAGATAAGTTAGTGATATAAATGAGACCTCAAGTTCTTATTCCAATGCGAAATTTATCTTAATTCTGCACGCGTAAATATGCGTTCATAAGCACTTATTATCAGTGGATCAACTATTTGTGTTGCGCCTCTTTGCTTAAAAGGTAAAAAAACATGAAAACATCGACGAATGCGATTATAATTGCTAAAACATAAAATGCCCTCTATGAAGTGATAATTTGTGATTTCAGACCAGTATCAACAGATGAAGTAGGCAGTACTCCGGACACCGACCGCCTGTCTTCTATAGCGGAGAAAGGCTGCGAGGCGCTGTGTAACGAACTAATGCACCGGCTACGATCTACGTCTTGGTAATCATTACGATTAAATTTTACCTTGTCATGAAAAACCCGAGGACAAAAACTTAATTTAAATAAAGAGCGTCATTGGTAGTTTGTATAAAGAAACCGTAACACCCCTGTTACGGTTTCGCAGCGGAGGTGTGCTACGGGCATGTGGGTTGGTACGTTAAGAAATTGGGCACCAGACATAGCACTAACTAAATGAAACGCAAGACCATCGTCCCAATTAACGTCGGTTTTCGAATCAGCCCATTAATCTCTACATCGACTGTACCATAGACTTAACAACTAGACTCTACCACTCCAAAAAGAGTGGCACGAAATGAGAGTTATAACGTATTAACCTTACCTAGACTCGAGTAGAGCATACACCCAAACCATATAGCTATCAGTTGTTGTGTATTTTAAAGGTTTGAAGTCTCGGAAACTCTTCAAGACATTCCGCGGAGTATGGAGAAGTTCTGGGGTGTCATTTCAGAGAATAGAACTGCAGAATTGATCAGACTGGTAAGCACAAGTGCAGCTGACATAATCTTTATAATGTTTTTTTGTTACTACGTGGGTATATGATTGCGAAACGCTTACTTCTTTTTTGGAAATGTTATTGATTTAATACTTGGTTGTTTTGCTAAGTTATCGTATTAATATGGCTGTTAAAAAATAAAGCGCGGTCAGTGAGAAGTTCACTGGCAGGCCAGGGAACGCATCTGACTTATTTTAAAACTAGTGACCCGCCCACGCTTCGCAATGGTGTAATTTTCCGCGACTTGTTCACAAAACATTGAATTTTTACTAACTTAAAAAAACTTTTTTAAATATTCTTACTTACAAATATAAATGAATAAATTCCTTAAAATATGGCAAAAACCGCATAAAAATCCGTAACGTAGTTTAGGATGAGATAGCGGACAAACATACAAACAGAGAGAATTAGCGACTTGGATTTATACTATGTAATGAAGAACCAAACGTCGTTTTTTTTAAAGTATCATTGTATGCAAATAGTTATTAAAGACAAAACAGTTAAAAGATAAACATTGTAATATTAAGACAGTAATATAATGCAGGTGATCACCCACCTGGAGTCCCCACGGACGCTGGTGTCTCGAGGCGCGTGCCACACTCTAGCAGAAGTTATTAAGAACACTAAATATACGAAGAAACCCGTTAGTTCTCTACCTTACTTTGCTATTCATTAATTCCGTATTACGTTTTTTATATTAAAAAAACTTATAACTTATAACACACATATTTCCAAGCTGTTTAGCCCTAACCAGCTACGAAAAGCAGACGTGTTGCCTGGCGCCATAGTTAGTGCATTAGCTGCTGCCCTGCCTAATCTTGTTGGTTAACCATCAAGCACTTCTATCGACATCCTCGGCACAACAGATGACTTCACCATATCCAGGATTTTCACAATTCTTCCTACATCGTTTAGAAATACAATGACGTATGTGCAGGACTTCTACGAGGCGATGTCTGCTCTACTGGTTAAGACGGGTTGCTTCAGTCGCGCGGTGAAGCGGGCAGCCAACTTGGCGCTCGACGAGATCGTGTGCCATGTTGACTACGCGCATGCGCTCACTGCGCTATGCTTGCATGGAGTTCAGTGAGTTTAGATTTTAATAGGTAGTTTTTACTTACATTTGAGAGTCTCACTAATCCAGCACTACGTGTGACTTGGCTTGTTACTTTGGTAATAAATTGAGACCCTTCTATGATCTACGTCTCTTAAATAAGTAAGTCTTACCTTTAAAATCAAGGAGAGTTGCATCCTTTCTTCTTAAACCGAGATTCATATTGGTGTAAAACATTATAGTACTTTACTATATTTTATTTCCCCCTGAACGTTTCGCACTAAGTAACTTACCCTCCATTGATTCCACGTGGTCACAACATCGCTCTGCTCCAGCCACAAGTCGTCGGCGGTGCTATATTTTATTCACCCCTGTCTCCTGAACGTTAAATAACTAACACTCCATTCTTCACGTGGTCACAACATCGCTCTGCAGCCACAAATCATCGGCGGTGCGGTCGGCGGCGTCGCGGCTGCTGGTGGTGAGCTCGGCGGTGAGCGGCGCGGGGGGCGCGCTGCTGCGGACCCGCCCCGCGCGCGCCGCCACCGCGCGGCAGCTCACATTGCAGGCCATGGCCGAGCTGCTGGACGACAAGTGCGCCGACGCCAGGTCACCATACCAACTAACACAACATATACATGTTTAGCTAACGTATCTACAGTCTCAAGAGAATAACACCGCCCGCTAACTCACCATATTAACTAACTAACAGCACTGTCTACAGTCCCATATATCCTATACCTGCCTAAATATTTTATGCGACTTGTCGAAGGCGTTTGATTCTATCTAACATGATACCTTAGTCAGGAAGCTACACAACACTGGCTTTAACGGTACTGACCATAAACTTTTGATTTCATACTTGAGTAGTAAAACTCAAAAGGTTGAGTTAAATAGTAAAATGTTAAATATGGTCGTAGGGAGTATAAGAGTACTTCAAGGGTCAATTCTGGGCCCATTTCTATTTTAAACACTAAAATTTGTAATGGATTCCATCTTTGATCGTAGATTTTGATTTTTGCAGAAAATATGCGGAACGCCTTTACATAATGCTGCGTCCGCTACCGAATTTCGAAGCGTTTTATCTCACTGATGTTGAGATAGAAACCGCCACTCGACAGATGAAGAAATACGATCAATTACTAGCCAACACCACACTCAACAAAAATAGGTGACGTTATTGTCAAAATGTTTATGGTATTTTTTTTCTACTCGGGATTTTAACATTCAGTTTAAGAAATAACCTAAGATTAGTTCGCAATGTGATAAATAGATGTCGTTGTGTATGTTGCGTACGTTTAGTTCCATTTTGTGTTACTAGAGGCGTTGTTTTATCGCATCCTCTTTTGTTTAGTGATAAAGATTCTGTGCGAATATTTTTAAAGATCTTTCTACATTTTATTTTTAATACAATGTAACAAATGATTGTATAAATAAATATACTTAGTCATTTTATTGTATAAATAATGAAAAAAGTAAAAAGCTTTACTACTTAAACGGTATGTTGATGTTCGTTGTTAGTCTAAAGTTGTTAAAAATGTTTAACTGTATGAAAACTTATCCTTGAGATGCCTCAGACAAAAATGTATCAAAATGGGTCATAGTTATCGTAACTGAACTATGCGAACAATATTTTGTAATATATCTAATTGATTTTTATAAATTAGTAGTTTTATTTCTGCAAGCGACACAGTTTTATAATTTTAACTTTGATCCAGGAGTTTTAACATTCTATGTTTGATTCCATCCCAAAAGAAAAAGAGCTTTGTACCAAATGAGATATTTAAATTGATACTAACCTATCAAAAGCGAAAGTAGTCGACTAGTCGGGCTTACAAGAACTAGTTATTATTTTTTGGAAGCGGGAAACAGATGATCGATTCTTTCTTACACCTTCCTGAAGCAAAAGAGAAAACAGAGAAAGGTTCGATCAGTGATTATATTCTCTAGAGCTCGATCGCGTACGCATGTGTACTTTTAGTGAGTACAGCAGCGCTAAAAGTAGAGATATATTTTCATAATAATTAAATTCTAGCCACAGAATACTTTTCAGACATTGTAGTTTAGTAACACCCGGGTCAACGTTCAAAATCGATCTTTAATACCAGTAGGTGTTCAATAAACTCGGCACATGATAAAACAAGCAGATATAACGATACAATGTTGACGTCAAAGTCATGTGTACCTTGCAATTTACATACAAATAGTTTGCACTTGGCAACAGAAGTGTTACAAACATAATGTTAGATAAATTGCACTTAACCATTATACACTGCTTCCAGTACGCATGTACCAACATAAATATGTAGGAAATAGTTGTAAACAATTTCAAACGTCAAGTGCACGTAGTTTTGTTTATAAGATAGAAAAATACGTCAATGAGAATTTATGGCGTAGGATTTCATTATTACGTAAGTAAAACGATGCAAAGGGATAAGAACCAAACAGAATAATATGTTTGATACAGGCAAATAACATTTTATTTCAATTATTATAACATCTTTTAAACGTTTTTTTAATGTGCAGAACAACAATGTAGAACACTTTATTTAACAGGAATGATTTTAAAACTTAAAGCACGACCCGAAATGTAAGGATACCTAATTATGAAAAAAAATGGTTCATTAAATATTTTGCTTGCAGAGTAGACATAATTTTTTTTAAATTGAAAACCTTTATATCTTTGGATGACTATTTGTATGTTTATTATTTCCAGTAGCATTGTAAATTCAATAGATAGAAGATATATTCTTAGCTTTATTATTATAAGTATTTCTAGTTTTAGCTATCAATGTAGCGCCACACACGACGTATCTACTGTGAAAAGCCGCAACCGTTCAGGTTCAAGAATTCTTGACCTCAACCAATGCGTCAACCAACCCTTACTACGCACACAATAAAGTCTCGAATCCCTTGGCAACACTTTATCACCAGCAAATGAAAATATCGTACGATGGGTGGCGATTTATCTGCTGAGGTCAGTGTTGGTGAAACGAAAGGAAAACTTTGCATTAATTCTAGAATCAACCCTAAGACAATGAACATATGTTTCGGTTTTGTTAATCAGGGGTAACCACATGCATAATTAGCAAGGGCTAGCCGTCATTGAATTTATCTTAATTATCGATACGCTTCTCAATGAAATTGATTAATTAGATCTTGTTTAGGGAAGATAGATATTGTCACATGTCTGCATTGCACTGACCAAGGATGCAATAGATATAGATGCGGCATTATGATGTTATTTATTTGACAATTGACCCTAAATGTGTGAACTCGGCAGAGTGTAAGAACACGTGGATAGATTAGGATACTTCCAGATGGTTTCGACAAATACTAGAAGAAGCATAGAAAGTAATTTATAAAAAAACGTAGAAGCTTTTTAAGTTTTTCATGTTTCAATTATCTAACACAAGTAATGGTTTACGCTTATAATTTATGATTTTTACGCTTCAGTTTTTAGAAACTTACCTACTTGTGATAGTTATGAGGCAGATATACATTAGGATACAGAGATACATTAGGTACAGAAAAGGTTCCCTAATAGAACTTTTTCTTCACTTTTTTCTGAAATTACCTATTGACCTCATAATCTTATGTAATTTGATCAAAAGTTTTTTTTCTTACCTACTATAGGTAATAGTAAATAACATAACCTACACTATCGGTAACTAGTATAAATACATTTTCGTCGGTATCGGAAACGGTAATCTTTCAAAAACACCTACAATACATAGGTACTTTATTGATGAAAAATAATTATAAAATTATGTAATCCTGTGGTACCTGAACTTTGCTGTTTTAGTCCTTCGAGCCAGATTATCTTTTAGTGAAAGCTAATTATTAGTGCTAATTAGGAGCTTATCTCTCGGAAAAAATAAAAAAGTCATTGTTTCCATGTAAACTTAATTTAGTACACTTAAGCTTAGCGTATCCAGGTTTAAGTTATCTATGGTATATGGACTTTGTTGGAGTTAAACCTACAATTTTTTTGAAAAGCCCACTTAAATATAATATAAGCCTGCATAAGCATTATCCAAAAATGTTTTATGTTCTGTGTACGCACTGTATGTTTTTTGAAATTTAATCAATGAAATAAAGTTTTGGCTGTTACGTAGAACATAACAAAGTGAATCGTACCTTCTTATAATATCTTCTTGCAAATCAGAGTGTAAAGTTTAAACGTTTGCTGCTATATACTAGCTGCTTTTATATAGTTATCTCATGTTTAATTAAAGTAATCTACAAATCATATCTTTGTTATACAAAGTTATAGACAACGGTCATTGAACTCGTAAGTTTTGTTTGATACCTACGATCATATCAAATTGAGCTTTAAAAGTGACCTTAGCTACTTGGAGGTAAACCTTACTTTAAACACTTGTAAAAAATGACGAAATTTAACTAAATATTGATAGCAGCCAATCTATTTTTAAATGTACGTATTATAACTCATTTTAAACTCCATTAAAAAAAATAAAGCAATGAAAATGTTATTTCGGTTCTATCTTTGTGATAATTTATCTATTTATTATTGTTTTTAATTATAAATCATAATTGTAGGAAGGTGCTAACGTAGTTTGGTTTGTAAAACATTAAAACGTATTGTGCCTTCGTTAATACATAATAGTTTTGTTTTATTTTACTGATAGCAGTTTTGGTACTCTTTTTGACTTTTTCACCTTTGCAATTCTGTTATTTAATAACAGACCAAGCTATGAGAAACAATTGAGATAAAAACGCATATTCTTACTTTCATGTTTTGACAAATATGTTAGGGTAGGTTGCGCTGTGTTGTACCTACTGCGGAAAAATGACATTACAAGGTTAAATTATTTCAAATTTTTATTTTTTCTCAAAGCTAAAACTAATTTAATACCTAACTATATAAATTAAACTTTTATATACTACTGACAAACAACCAACGTTACCATAATACCTAACTCTAAAACTATTTTTGAATAACTAGCACGATTAATTTACACTAAGGATTTGGCGGATTTTTATACAATAAAATTTTAACCTTAAAACAAATTAAATACCAAATTTAGGGAATTTCACTAAATTTTGAATACTAGCGTCGATTTTAGGAACTATTAGAAAGGAACACAACTTAAAAATTAAATTAGAATACAAAATTCCGAAAATTAAGTACATTTAGGCGGTGACCTAGTCTTCTATCAAGCTCGGCGAGTATTGGCAGAGTCCTCTTAGAGGAAGGCTTATATATCCAGCAGCAGACAACTTGGGACGACGAGGCAGCTTTTTCTTCTTGGCGCAGGCTAGGCTGAGCCTGTTTAGCTTTAATTGTGGCCGACAGCAAGTCGTCGCAGGATTTCTCATTCTAACCCTGATTAGTCTGAAGACGGCAGTTTCCAGCTGCAGATCTTCAGCAAGCAGAACTTCGGAGAACGTTTCCGGCGCTCCTTGGGTGGCTCAGCACCGGCGCTTTCAATGGCCGTATCGCTGCTGATGGCATGGTGGCTTCCAATAGCCGTGGGACTGTCGGAGGGCCTAGCAGCCACCAGTGACGTCATAAACAACGCCGACAGCACTAACGCTAACAATATGTGCAGCAGACGCATCTTGATCTTTTGTTTGTACACTCAAAACAAATAACTAACAGTTTTATAAAGTAGGTATTAGTACAGCTAACTTTGTAGTTCAACAAGAGAGAATGTGTGACATGTGGCGTATAGAATTGTACTGAGGTTTCGACCGAGAAGTTCTGCTTATATAGATCGGCGCGGTTATCTCGCGCGTGGGTGATAACCCGCCGAATCTGACAGTTCGATGACTGCCGGCAATCAATGTCACTCGGTTGTAGTAAATTTATCATGCTGAATAGGTATAGGTAGGTGCCGCACGTGCCGCCCATTCAAACAAGCTTTACCTGCGATATCTATTTCCGAGCGCAACTATCTTCATTTAATATTGTTTTAATTAAACATACTTTCTTCACTATCCGGATTAGAACCGGTATAATCGGGACCTTAGTTACTTTTAGTGTGATACAGTTTGATAAAATAAACATAATTTCTTTATTAGTTACATGTTCTTCATAATAGATTAGAAGAATAGAGATATTAGATTTGTGTATTAAGAGGTATATGTTTACATCATGTATTTGTTACCTATCACTCTACTAATCTATCGACCTCAGTAAAGCAGAATCACATTAATAGGTTCCAGACTAGGTATTTGGGTCATTGAAATTTAAAATCCTTGAATCTGTTAAGTAAATAGCGTGCTGGTGAGACCCCTGTTCGATATTTATCTTATTGGGTTAAATACCACGTGGCTTATCGGAGTTCACCTCAATAACCCCCCAAAATTGGTGAGCTCATTGGGGACTATCCCATTGACCTTAGTTTTACTGTATGTAGGAAATTGTTTAAAGGAAATTGTTTTAAGTTTATATCTAAAAGTTTTAAACAACGATGTTATTTGGTAAACAATGTTAATGGGTTAGAAGACTTTTGTTAACAGGAAGGAAGAAAGTTAACTTTACCAAAGATACAATGCAGCTCGGCACAAAAATAAATATTTCTTCCTTAAGACGCTTTCCTTATTCATAAAAAGAAATCAAACAGCAAACGGAAATAATGTGTCTATTTAAAACAAGTTAAAAATAATAAAATTAAATATATTCGTATGAATAGACTTACCTAAATGAAATGAAATAAAATTAGTTACTTTATTGTACGTAGGATTAAAAACGAATCTCTTATACATTGTCAAAAGCATAAAATCAAAAAAAAAAAGATGTCACGGGACACCCCTACATTTATCAGCAATGGCCGTAGTAGACCGAGAGAAAAATCTGGCGGAAAAAACTCTCGGCTTAAGTCAGAACATCGTTATAGTATTTTATTCCATTTATTTAAAACGTAGATAACTTTAATTCTTTGAGTGTGAACACATTATGTCTGTTTTTCCATTTTTAAAGTAATTAACTTTAGTCACAATTGAAGTTTTGTTTATTTTTAGGCCAGGAATTTGTTAAATATTTTTGTATGATGTAACATTGTTGTATGTTGCGAATAAGCGACCGGCAGGATAGTCTGAATTCCAAAATATATTTTTTGCACGAAACTGGTTTCCTCAATCACCGGCCATCTCTTGAGTGAGTGACGCAATTTTAAAAGTTATCTGATCACGTGTTTATCTAAATATTTACTTTTTAATAGGTATTTATAGATGGGTAGTGAGACCACAGACAAATGTAATACCTAATATTTTTTTCATCATTATGAAAGACAATTTACAAAAGGTTAAGTAGTTTATTAATAACTTAAATAATATTTAACTACCTAATTTTAAGTTTGCTTTTGAAAAGTTAATTTTAGCAAAATGTTTTTTTCTTATAAGACTTTCAAAAACGAATTGCCAACATATAAACATATAAAGGTACCTATTTGATAGTCACATAGGTAATGTAATCTCCATAAATGTAGGATAATAAAGATCATTGTCAGTAAGTACAATTAACTTTATCATAACTAATAGTTATTGTAATAATATAATATATGTGGTAATTAATGACGACAGTAAGTTTCAAGTTAATGTTCGAACGTGCGTATGAAAATATCGGATAAACTGTCTTACTTTACCTAGCTACGTTTCAAAAGTATAAGCATTATTCTTTATAAAATATTTTTTTACATTGTTTGTAAATAATGTTTCATCTCGCCAAGCCAAGCCAAGATCTAGCGCGCTAGAAGCGCTAGCTTAGCAAGCAGCACAGTATATAAAAACTACATTATATTTTGGTATATATAGGTACCTAATGCAGTATTAAGAAGAAAATTAGACTGCCTTATTTCCAGTTATGCAACATTGAGGCAACTTTAGCCCTTTTACTTTTTTCGCTAATCGTTTATGTTTCTATGTTTATCGTTCATAGAAGCAGCTATATAATGGATATGAAGGATAGAAATATAAGGCACTCAGTACTTTCTCCTAACAATAGTCATATAATAAAAAAAAACGGCGGTGACGGCTGCGCTGACTTTTACTCCAAGATCGTTTATATTTTTTTCGAGCACCACGCACTAGATATTCGATTCTTTCCTTGCGAGTGAGTCAGGCACGCTTACTTAGTTTTATCTGAAATGAGGTACTATACACGACGAATAAAAATAGGTATATTTCTTAGTAGGTAGGTAATTACTGAAAAAAAAATCATTCGTTTAACACGCTAGCGACGGGTGGAGTTAGCGATTCGTTTCCCGCTATCGCGTCCCCGGATTTAGATTGTAGGCTTCTGAAAAAATAACGATTATTACATCAGAAATTTTAATTGAACATGCATATCTACGGACTTTCTTATTTTTAGTACGACAAAGTTGTGTATAGGTTCTTCATGTCACAAATTAAAAACTAAAAAAAACTTTTTTTTTATCTAGGTATTAAGATACTAAGGTAGGTATACGGTGTTGTTGTTAAATTTATCAGTAGGCATACATATTTAATTTGTGGATTGTTTGCGTAATGTTAAGTAAATTACTTTTGGGGAAACCCAACGAAGCTTGTTTACTATTTTTTTTAACATGTCGAAAATATTATGCTCAAAATACAGGAAATGTACCAACAACACCTAACCTATTGAGATTTACGTAAATAGGTTAGGTGTAAAAATATTTAATAAATCTTGAATTTAGATATCTATGGTAGAGAAAATATATAAATATATATTCTTTACAAGTTAACAAGAACATAACATACTTTTGATGATGGCCTGATTTTATATTTGCAACTTTACAGAACATGTCATCGGGTGCAGGAAGACAATACGAAAAAAACTTTTAAAATATTATTAGATATATATTTTACTACTTGTAGGTACTTAATCCTTATCATTTACTCAACGTGTAAACTACCTACATATTTATAAATCAATCTTCTAATCGCACGTGTAAGTAAAAAGTAAAGTTAAAGTAGGTAAGTTAAATTGATACCAATGATATTTTGTAATACAGTGATGATCTCAACGTAGCGGGTATAATGATAAAAATACATATTTATTTATTTAATACTTTCTTGTACACCAAAAATACATAGAGAAATGAAAAAATACATACATAAGTTGCTATTAAAATCGACTTTAACGTACATACTAAACATCTTCATTTTGCCAGACTTTCCATTACCTATATTTAACTAGTGACCCGCCCACTTGTTTCCGAAACATTAAATTTTGGCTATCTTAAAAAAACTTTACCTGAATACTCTTTATTTACAAATTTAAATGAAAAAAATATGTAAAAGATGGTGGAAACTGCATTAAAATCGCTCAACTGGTTTAAGAGAAATTAGCGAACAAACATAAAAACAGTCAGAATTAGCGACTTGGATTTATACAATGTAATGAATTTGAAGCCGTCTCACGTGATATCATATTGGAAAACTACAGTACTGTAGATTAAGATAACTATTCACTGAATTGTTTATGAGTAGAATCGTTAATAAAATAATAGTTATTGTTTAGCTAGAACAATAACAGTTCGCGGGTCACGATGTTATCCACTATCAATTAGATTTGCGGAGATGACTTTCCATTCCACGAGCAAATCTTTATTTTAACAAAGGAAAGCGGCAACGCTAAAACTAACTAAATTAAGTCGTGTCTTGAAGCCCAATCTTCTTCAAAGACTCACTAACCAATTAGTTTTAATAACAATATTGTATAAATACATTTATAATATTTTTAATTAAATTCCTTTATTTTTGTGTTTTAAAAGATTGGTATACTATGATCGTATGTTTCTTCGTTTCAAAGATGTATGTATACTTACCTACTTTTTACTATTCCGCATATTGAAATTATATCTAAAGTCACTTTAAACACTGAACTTAAATTAACCTGTAACTAATGTCAACTCTGAATGTGTTCCAAATTATTAAAATTAATTTTAGAACTTACTGATTTGAAATATAATCAAGATACTATGGACAATAGATTAAAGTTTTTCTAGCTGTAATAGTTAAGAACTGCGTTATCAATAAGAAAGTGATGACAATGTTTCATTAACTGATTTATTTGTAGATTGTCTAGATTAAAGCAAGAACATTTTTATTTATCATGATAGGCACGAATTCAAAACGAAGTCAGAATATACCTAACTCTCGTGGCCGATGCACGTTTCCTGTGCTGATCGAAGCCGAACATCGTATGATTTCCTATCTATCTGATCACCGGGGGGCGTGGTCTATACCTCCTCATCGTGACGTATTAAGTTACCTATTTAAGTACATTATCGGATATAGGTACCTTTTTTATACAATTATCCTCAATTGACAAAATATATTTGTGCGTAATACTGATATGAAACCACTAAGGGAAAATGATATTTGTTAATATTTAATTTTCCTGTTACGTTTCGCAATCTTTTTTTAGATAAACTAGCAAACAAGTAGGTCACATGGTGTTCACCACGGCCCATGTACCTATACACTCACGACACATCGGTGGTCAGGATGGGTTGCTAGAGAAATTGGGCATCGGATATCACACTCACCGAACTGCTACTTGGATGTATGTTTTGATGTCATCTGCTTGCTCGGTGTTCATTATAGAGAATCTCAACTTTTCACTCGTCACTCTGTTCCGTTTTTCAAGGCACATTTTTGTAATTTTTATTCCTACGTCAATTAGATTTGCGGAGTAATTAAAATGAAAGATTGAAACTCCGGTACATCGTTTCTACTACACTTCGGTTTTCTGTGATGATGGTAGTTCTAGCCAGCCTAGTCGATGACTACAGTTTGTCTCTACAACTATTTTTTTTTATTTCAAGGTAATTAAGTTGTAACTTCCAATCATTGTTGGGTTAAAATAAGTAAATCATATTTTTTATGACTAAAATGCGTTAAATAAATTAGGGTCCTTATAAAAATACACAAAAAGTGTACAAAAATAATGGATAGAGCGCTTAATTCATAATTTAGCCAAAATAGTATTTTACCCACATGCCTCAACAAACTTAATTAATACGCAATTCATTTAACACTTACACAGTCTAAAAGTGACACGCATGACCTTTTTGCAACATTTATTTATTTATTTTTATAATTTGATAGGTATTTGCAAGTAAGTATTGTATGAAGATATCTACATAGAGGCTTATCTCCAAAGTCCAAAATGCTACTTAATATTTCACCAGACCATAGTTTTGATAAAAATAATCAGTGGTTACTTAAAATGATTCAGATAAAGTGTCTAACGTTTAATATTTTTCATTAATTAGTAATTTAGAGCTAACTATGATGAACGTTTTTAAAAGATAAAATGTGAATGTTTATTTTAATATATTCCGATCATTTTTAATGTAATCTACCTATTTTCTGAGGAGATATTTGATTTTAACTAGTGCAACGACTTGTTTTATTATAAACTAGCTGTTGCCTGCGGCTTCGCACGTGTTAAATTCTGATTAAAACTCCTTTCCATGTACTGTGTAATTATACATATAAACCTTCCTCTTAAATTACTCTATCTATTAAAAACCGCATCAAAATCCGTGACGTAGTTTCAAAGATTTAAGCATACATAGGGACAGAGAAAGTGACTTTGTTCTATACTATATGATACTATTGATTTTTTATTTAAGTTAATAGATTTAAAACATACAATTAAGTTGGTCAACTAGTCTGTTAAGTTTTAATGAATGTCTTACTTCATGAATAGCAAACTAACGTTTTTTTTTAAAAGGGACTACTTAGGTTTTAATTGTGAATAGCCGCAGTTGGTACCTACAGGTTGCAATGTGTCAAAAAGAAATTTAATACAGAAAGTTAAAGTCTTCTTCTTCTTCTTTCGTGTGATGAATATATTATGCACTTTGCAGCACATATTTATCTAGTGTCAGAGTTTTTGGGAACCGCTTTTTTAGGGCCTCGGACGTGGTTAGTGTAGTGGCCACCCTACTGTCAGTTTTTCAAGCCGCCTACCTATTAGCTTGACGAGTACGAGGTGGAATACTACCCGAGGCCAACGGCTAACGTGCCTTCCGAAGCACGGAGAAACTCGGGATATAATGCCACTAGCGGTCACCCATCCTTGGACTGACCGCGGTCACATGAGTAAAGAAACTGAACAGAGACAAAGCTACATACGAATGCGCTGTGACAGGTACATCACTACAAGTGCAACGCGTGTGTGTGCGTGACCACTGGCCGCTTGTCACGTATGAGCCGAAACCGCTTCAAACTAGATCAGCCAGTGGTCAATCTCAGGGCGTGCAGGCGTGACGCGACGCTCGAACGTTGTGCGTGTTTTGCTTTGTTTTCGAGTTTCTCACATAATACGTAGTAATACTTTTGTGAAATCAGGTTTTTCGATAATACCTCCTGACAATTTTATTGAATTTGTTGAATTGCTTGAGCAAAAATTTCGCGAATATTTTGATCTTCATATTAAAAATGTTAATATTGGTAATGACATATTAGCACGTTTGCAAGATTGTACATTTCATATGCCATGTGAGTGTTTCCCATTGGTTTATTTGAAAAAACTTTATATTAGATTTAGAATTTATCATTCGATTAAAAGACACAACAAATTATTAAAAACCAAAAGTAATAAAAAATAAATATTCAGAGTATGTAATTTGTAAAAAAAAACCTATTTTAATAAAAAATTTGAAAAAAAAGTACATTTATATTTTTAATTTATTAAATTGTGCCAACCCTACCAAAATAGGTATAAATTTTGCTAGCTCTTTAGAAGCTTTGTCTCTGTTCAGTTTCTTTACTCATGCGGTCTACGTTACCTCGAATATCGGTTTGATAGACGAGATTGCAATGGGCCACCTAGTTCAAGATAGCAATGTGCCCAAAGTTAATGAAAACTATGAAATAAAAAATAATACTAAAAAATTACTACAGTAATGTAAAGACTACCGAGTCTACTTTTCTTACGGGGCAGCGTTCCCTAGCTAGTTAGACGATTTTCAGAATAAGTATCTATAAATGATTGTGTGCGTAACTTGTAAAATTTGAACTGGGTTCTTCAACACAACACAACACAGGTAAACTATTACTTTAAAAGACAAAAAATGGTTGTTTAGATTTTTTAATGATAGGTACTGAGATAGAAACCTGTAAGGCGTCCGAACAAAACGTGTCTTCGTATTCCCCATTTCTTGTTTTAAAGATAATCTTCGAAGAAGAGAAATAATTTGCTAGAAGCCACTGAACATGATTTCAATTTAAAAGATGCATTGAGATGATAAAATTAAAGAATTTTCCAAGCTGGTAAAAAAAATCAAATTTACCCTCTTGTAGGAATTAAATGTAAACGTTTATTGGAACAATGGTTGCAAAAATTAGACTATAATGCTACAGAACAACTTATAAAATAATAATTTAACGAAGTATTACATACTTTTTATGCTTAAAATAGAATAATTGCACAAACACGCACGTACACATACACACACACACACACGAACACACACTTTCTCACGAAAAACAATGTTTTCTGATACTGCTAAGAGATCAAAGGTGGGGGTCTACTAGGTAGGGGTAATACAGGCATTGCCTTCAACAGACCCCAGTTCCTTACAAGTCATAACTAATATGCGGAAAATGTTATAATATTACATTCGAAATATTATATTAGCATTAGGTTTATTTTTGTTATGTTTTGTAGGGGAAATAAAAAAAAGAATAAAAAATTTACTTGGCATTAAGATTAACAATTCAACCTTAGTTATTTCATTTCTTTTTTATGTTCCTGTTTAATTTTGTGAACAATAGAAACTATATATACCCTATTAAATGCTTAAAGATTAATTAAACATCAAACTTCTACCGACTAATTTACATTACGCCTGACCTTTGAACCCAATTTAATATCCAATTACTTTCTAACATCTGAAGTTTCCACTACTTATTCTTCGAAATTACCTACACGGATGAGGTGGGGGCGCGCGGGGGCTGCGGGGGCGCGGGGGGGGCGGTCGTTCACGTGTAGGGGTGTGTCTGCCCCCCGCGACCCCGGCAGCTGCAGCGTAAACAAAACTTGACGTAGGACCACGATAATAAACCATTATGTGTGCGAGCTGCGCAAGAGTGCGCGGACGATAGCGGACTACGAAAATAGCTTGTGCGTGTTGGATTGGATCACCTACTATGGATAGCTACTATTGATTGCGTTAAGAAGATAGGATATGGGAAGGGAACTAATTTGCGATCTGTTTATTGTTGCTGAATATAACTTGATTAGGATTTGTAAAGCTGAACACAAATTTGATTAGGATTTGTAAAGCCGAACAGCAACAGTTGTTTTAACAGGTTCTAAAATAGGAATGTTATTGAATAAACCTTCGTTTAAGCATTTGTTATAACATTATATAAAGTAGGTAGGTATCTACTTCTCACTTATCAATAGTGTAGGTTGCTAACGAATAATCCATACTGACCTAAATTACTCACCTACGATAAAAAAACTATTATACTAACTGAATTCATTGCCCCTTATTTTTAATCTCATTTTTAGCCTCGTTGAAATATTTAACATATCTGTCAATCCATTGGTGACAACTTGTACAACCGACAGGGACAAAAAGAAATTACTAAGCTATATTGTCTTTCAACTTAAAACCAAAATCACAAAACAATGCTCTCGCTTTTCATTTCATTTCTTTTCATTTTCTTTCTTATTTAAAAAAACATCCAGAACGTTATTCAAAACACATGAACGGAAGTTCAATCATATCGTTTTAAATTAATTAATTAAATCATCAGTAAACTAGATTGCCGCCCTGCATTTCATGTGCAGCCAAATGGCGACTAAATTAATTTATTTGGGTGCTTATCTGCGGTTAAAAGCACCCCATGTACTTATTATTTTAAGATATAGTCTATTCATCCATCAAGTTTCATCTAAATCTATTCTGTAGTTCTTGCGTAAAACAGTAACAAACACCCACATACGCACGAAACTCTACATTTGTAATATTAGTAAGAAGTTAGATTCCTATTAGTAAATGTACTTGTAGTAAAAACATAAATAAACAGTGCACCATCAGCTATCAGACCTCCACGGTCGTGACTATCAACGTGACCTCCGCCGTCATTCAATTGTATAACTTGAACCATTCTAGAACCAGAGAGAATATCACACGCATTTCATATCGAAACTAGATTCAACCGGATTCGGTAATCAAAGGCTCATCAAATAGGTTAGAAGGTATTTAGTATCTGAAAATGTTAAAAAAGGTTACTAAATAACCTTGTTATCTTATATTTAAAGACACGTATTGCTAAAAAATATAATTAAAATAATATATGGAAAAATGAACGTGATTATTGAACGCAAAAATCAGAATTAAATAAAAAGGTTATCTGTCGTAACGTAGGCAGTCAATTCAAAAGTTTAAATAAGAGGTCACTCACCCGATAATTGATAAAATATATAATTTTATACCAATAATTACTTGCTTGGATTTATAACAAACCTTATTAAACTGTGTTTACGGTGACAGAAAAGAGCGTTTCCATTTTTTATAATTAATTAAACCGTAGCAGCGTTACGACGTAGTAATATACTACGCCGTATTTATTTGGCTTCTACGCCGTAGCTCGACTTGTAGCAAGTTTTCGTTACGAAATTAAATGTTAATGCCGCGTAGTAATATCGCTTTTTATAAAACTTACATAGCAATCTTTTTCGGTACGGATTTTACATTTAGAAGTAAGCATAAAAACTCTTTAAACGTCCTTATTTCGCAATCAAGTCGTTTGAAATGTCATCGCATTTATGAATTGCTACCGGACAAAGCTTAAGCGGGTTATTAGTAATAATGATCTAATTTTAAATTATAGAAGACCAATGCTCAATAACGCAGCAATAAAACCCTAAAAAACCAAAAGTGATGGATTTAGTCATTTCGCGCATTTACTAATAATATATGGGGGAGACGTGCAAAAGAATTAAAATACTTTAGTTATGTTAATAGCTTTATATTGAAAAGCATATGTAATAAAATGATTTAAGAGTTACGTGCTCACACTCCGAGCACCCAAACAAGAATGTGCCTGGGAGGAAGCGTCGACATTCCATTGTTTTCTCTTCAAATACTATCCGAGAATTCTAAATAAAATAATAGCTGCCAGTATTTAAACAAAAAGTTTCCTACCTAGCGTGCTTATGCACCTTACACATTTTTACGTGTTACTCCAAGTCTTCCATTGCAAATCTCAAAAAAACATCACCAACATCTTTTCCAAGATCGCTGCCTCCTCTGCCTGTAACCGCAGGTTTATTTCAGCGATTGACGCAAGGAGGCCCATTGTTGCACGGCCAGCGAAGCTTTAAATTGTATATATCTACGCACAAGCGACGGGCTATGGAAAATCACATGTTTTTATCTGTCAATCGAATTTAATAACAATAACATATGCACGTAAGTTCAGCTTTATCTCTGGGAACACTGAAACAATGTTTGTCAACTATTGTAGCGGTATCTTTAAGTTAAGATTTAATGGACAGTCTAATCGCATATTATACGAAGCAATTACTTTTCATATAGGTACCTAGATTTAGTGACAATCTAAATAAGCAGTAGATATACGTGTGTAAAAACGTCTTCCTTTTTTATTAATGCATTTTCTCAACGAAAAATGTTGATGTAACTAAATGATCTTTATAACATCTCAAATTTCCTACCTATGTGCTTTTTCGCTATGGTTTACACCTTTCTTTTCGTTTAAATCTGAGAAGGTAAACTACTACCGAAAAAGAATTTTTGATTTTATCAATATTCAATACTTACAAGTGTAAAAAATGTTACAATACTGAAAACAGTTGGGTCACACCATGATATACCTACGTCTAATTATTTATTTACAAATACATTATTAATATTCTAAAGTCAAGTGTATATCGTATGATACGTGTGCGTTAGGCACAGATAAGATAAAGTGTACTCAATGAAAAGTTGAGAACCAACCAACTATTTTTAGAGACCATACCCAAAGGGTAAAAACCGCACCAAGCTGTATCTTATAAACCATAATAGCTAGACTATTGAAGTTGTTACAGATTATTAAATACTTAATATAAAATAAAGGTAATATTTAAGGGGCTGTAAAAAATGTTTTTATAGATACAGGTACGGAACCTATACTGCGCAAGTCTAAATAAATGCTCTCATGTCGATTGACGTAGCAAGAGAGATAAAAATACTAAGGAGTCTTGCTCATGTAGGTACCGAAACGAGCGATATTTCTAAATAACGACATATTTATAGTTATGCACGTGTTAGTATGTTAGTCACGTGTATGCCAAAGGTTATATCTTTCCAAAAATACTCGTAGATTATGATATATGTATACGCGAAATTGCTGTTTAAATTAATTAATGCTTTAAAATATATCGTTAAATGAGGTGTTTAATATAAAAAAGTTAGTATGAGTATGAGTGGGTCACATTTACTATCTTGCGAATGTTTTTGCTATCTCAAAAACCACTTTATACCAGTACCTAATATACAGCGTGTAAAAGAACTGCTTCCGAAAACGAAAACTGGGTGTTGCTGAGGGGGTACCAGTTACGATTAGAGCAAAAAAAAAACCAATTTCGGACATGATATATCATTTTTTTTTTTAATTGATTCATACACAGATTCATGTAAACAACCAAATTATGTTATTATTTCAAATCAAATAACGTTTTGGTGTTATTTTCATTAAAACTTCAATCTAATTCTAACACCGATCAGCTGATTGGAAAAGCAAATGACCTCGAGCGGCGAGACGAGACGCGGAGCGGGGCGGGGCGGGTGACAACAAGCGGCCGCGGGTGGCAACAAGCGCCGAACGATTTCCCGCCAAAACCGATCTCGCGTCCGCCCGCCGTTATTTCCAACTTACCTAGTCCGCCAGCCAATTATCCTACGTTAAACATTTGTTTCTTACAATAGCCATGTTAAAAATTATAAATTTTACCAAAATAAAAATAAAATGCCACTTGCCACAGTAAAGGACTCAGATACGCATATTAAATTTTCTACAGACCTTTCTTTCTTATGTCTATTTGTTCTGAGATTGACACAGCAACAATTGAAAGTAAAACTTCATAGCTAAAATACCTACAGGCAACAGCTTTATAAATCACAAAATAATTTGACCATAGGTAGGTAACTTAACTGCTTAAATTTCATCCACCCTTCTTCCACTATCAATTAGGCCTTTGCTTGATTTGTTGCAAACCCTAACTACAACTTAAAGAATTACGACGTTTTGTTGTAAAGCATAGCTTCCGATTACATAAGTTTACAGTTTTGAAACTAAGTACCAGGCAATAAGGTACCTAATAACCTCCCAACCTACAATCTATTAGTATACTGCTCTATTGTAAGTAAGTAAATACCTCCAGTATTTTCTAAAAAATAGATTTCTAGCGACGTAAAATTCCTTCTTAAACTATTAACATAATAAGCTACCTACCTAAACTAACAAAACTATTAGGAAACTACCTTAAAAAGTCAGGACGCACTAGTAGATTCATAATCAATCATAACCATACTGAAACCAATACTATTAAATTTTCTAGGTAGGTTATTTCAATCCAATCAATAGTTTATAAAGGTTTTAGGTACATACCTACTTATGTTGACAGTCAATACGAAGCATTTAAGCCAGCAGAATCGGAGCCTCTACACACTACCCACATGAGGTAGGAATATCATTAAAGACGAGAACTAGGTACTTTAGTACCTATTCGGTGACACATTAACTGCACTTCCACACTCTCATTGATTGAACACTATTTCCTAAATGTATCAAACAGGTAGGTTCTATCTAACTATGATATTAAACACAACTTAAACTTCACTTTATCACTTAAACTAAAAAGTAAGGCGTAGGTAACTAAAACCAGGCAAGTCAAGTGTGCCGCGTAACGTACCAAAAAGAACTAAATGAAAGATTTCCGCACCTGTGGTCGGTGTCTAGATCAAAGCAAGCCGCCGCGCTGCCTCAAAATCATCGAATTGATTGATTTAATTATGGGTAGGTAGTCGATAAAAATTAGTCGATAACAATAAAAAAATGATATTTTTTCAATTGGTAGGTATCAAAACATTTTATTTTGAGGTTTCTGTGTTTTTGTGGTATTTACCTCAAACAATTAATTGTTTTATTAGTAAATTTTATGGGTTTAATTTTATCTGGGGTGTTTAACAATCTTGTAAAACTCTCTCGTATTGCGCTGTGCTCACGTGACTTTTGACACTTAGATTTAATTGGTAGCTTTTCTTCTTCATGTGTATTTCTTTGTTTCTAAAATTACGTAAAATTAGCCTTCTGCCGGAAAAAAAACATATCGATACCACACCTACCTTTATGAATGCATCTCTAACTGTGTTTTAAGAATACTGAAAATTGTTTGTAAACAAATAAAGTCTAAATCTGTTTGTCGTTTTCGACGATGGCGGCGCCTTTGATGTCGGAAGATGTTTTTATTTTGTCGCAATGTCGCTTCCTTCAAAGGAAATTACTACAAACTGTAAATTCAACCCTATCCCGACGAAATAGAGTCTAGATCGGTTTGTCATTGCACGACGACGGCGGCGTCTTTATCGGTGCACTGTCTTAGGGTGCGTCCGCACAGAGATTTTTCACCGCGAGGTTTTGTTCACGCGTTTAAGATTCCGAATTACACCTAGTACGTACTGCGGATAATATTCCTACGATTTTTATCGGATATTACATGTCTCTGGTGAGAGGCACGACTGAAATGGACCACCTAACTAAAAGGTTTGTTTATCTAATACTAAAGCGACTTAATAGACGTATCAAAAGATACTTTATACTTTGATATTACACAAAACATTTGCGGAAAAAAATTACATCGCATTGCGCTCAAATTGTAGTTGCAACAGTTTTTTTACCCGCGTGCGTTTTTTAACGCCTGTGCGGATACATGCATAACATTAGATGTATTTCAGAATAGCGAAAAAAAAACCTCGTTGTGAAAAACATCGGTGCGGACGCGCCCTTATCCCCACGCGCCGCTCTACCGCGGCAAGGTTACCAACATAAAAATTTTCCCCTAAATGTAAGGAGTAAAACGGCAATGGTGGGTTTTCAGGGCTTAATTCTTTTAGGGTATTGTAAGTGTTTAAAAAACAGCTGAAAAAAAAACAAACTTACTACTCCTTGTAAACAAACATTTCAGTGCACCTGTATCCGTGACCAAGGTATTAAGTTAATTAAAAATAAAATAAAACAAAATTTCTGTTAAATTCAATCAAAATAGTAAAAAATAAATCGTGTTAACTTTCGTTACATTTTACATTTTAAATTTTAATGGTATAAATTAAAAAAATGTTTGAGGGATTTTGTCTTAAGCATTAGGGACAAACGTTTTTGAGAGTTGGTAACACTGCCTCGCAGGCGCCGGGCTGTCTAGTCTCTTCTCTCTTTCTTTAGCTTTAGTTTAATTCGGCGCGTGATCATCATTGTTGTTTTTTGTGAAATTCGTAGCTAGTTTAATTAATTAGTCATGTCATGTCAATCAATAGTGAAATTCAACGGTGAGCGTCTTTACTTCACTGGTGTGTTTAGTGTATGTGCGGGAATAAGTATTTTTGTTAAGTAAGGAAAAAAAGTTAAGCGTGTCATACGAACATAAATCTGCCTCAGTTTAGAATTAAATAAGTCTAATTAATAAATAAACTCTACTAAATACCGTAACGGAGACGACAGTTTAATAAAAAGGTGTGAATATTTTTTATTAAAAAAGGAACTTTATTTGTGCTACAATGTGAGGCTATTTGGTGGCTTTATTAGTATAGCTGATCGCTCATTAAAGGTACGTGTAAACATGTGTAAAAAAGTGATTATTAATACGACTACACTAAGGCCCTTGATGAAATTTGTGTCACCTCAATGATTAAGCTCGAGTTCGATATTAGCGTTGAGAGTGATTTATAAATGCAGGCCTAAGACACTGGCTGTCACTCGCCAGTCATTTGAGGGGGCTGGATTGCGGCGCGGGTGAGGGTGCTATGACAACCATGTCGCCGCCTGGTTACTAGTTGGTGCGCGCGCACTGAATCACACGCTAGATTTTCATATCCTGTGATAAATTGATAATGCCTTTTCAGCATCTCTGTCTTAAATAGAAATTTGATATACCAACCGGTACTAGGATATCTGCTAGGAAGATAGTTGCAAACAATTGCCATCGGCGTATTGGTAGGTAGGTAGGATTAGCCGATATCTTAAAATCACTCAATTAACGTAAACACAGTTTTAAAATGTATGCTTCATACTGCGCTGATGTCACGAGGGGCGCGGGGGGCGCACGGGGCGGGCGCGGGGAGCGGGGGGGGCTAAACACACAAACAGCGATCAGCTGTTCTCGCGTGAAAGGTCGTTGCTCCCGCTGATATACATTGCTTTAATGTATGTTTAATTTTTTTTTAAATTGAGGTTCTGGGGCATTTTGATGGTGGCTTTAGTTAGTGTTTAGGTTCAATAATACATGGTTTCTGGCTTCGGACATGGTCTTCTTACACGCTGTATACCTTGATATTTGTCCGCTTCGTTAAAATTTTGTTCGAACCTCATGATTACTCTCAAGAGAGCATTATACATACAACAAAATGTGTATGTATAGATAAGATATTTAACTTTCCCAAATTTGTTCATCTATCACTTTAGATACCTATAAAGGATAACTCATATTTCTTACCAAATTTAATTTTTAAGTGTCCTATATTGAATAGTCAGCTTCACATTGGTTGATAATAAAAACGAGAATCCAGTCCTTAATATATTTATTTATTGCAGTCACAGAATCAGCCCAGGGAGCTCTGAACCGACGCGTGTACCTCCCATGTGTTACAAAATAAACTAACTACACTATTTACAAACTAAACCTAACTTAAACAATACAAAATAAATAACCAAATTCTGCTAAAGTACTCATTCATTCAACCACTGCATCTAAAGCACAACTCATTAAGTATGCCTGTCTCTTTCACACTTCAACGACGATAGAAAGAGACAACGCATGTTGTACTGGTACAGACATTAGTAGCGATGAATGAATGGCGATAATCTTAGAACTTTCGATTCATGTATGTGTTAAAAATACGAGATCATTTTGTTTGTGTAAATAAATAAAAATACAGTATGTATGAACACAGCTGGTGTGATTCATTGCTAGGCAACTTTGTTAGACTTCACGCACACTGTGTAAACTATTCAATGCGAAATACAAAAATAACACACACCTTTGTTTAACCGATTTTGAGAAAAGAGGTGGTTCTTAGGTTATGTTGTAATGTTGTGAAAGAATTAAATTTAGCCTTAATATTTGATGGATTCTACTTTTATTTTATTTCCAATTTAAATAAGCAGGGAAAAACATAGAATTAGCATGAATTGTCGAATTGCAATAAGTGTATGTCTACGCAGTGTGAATTTCGTCTAAAAGTCGCCATCGGTTAACTAAACATACTAAAAACACGAACGAAATTAACCATCACTTGCATTTTCTGTATTAATGATGTCAAAATACTTTCCACATGTCAAGAACATATATTTTGCAAGAGTTGAACGTTCGTGTCATCAAAAATCAGTTTACATGTGACATTTTCAATAGAAATAAAAAAAACAACATTTCAAAAGTCAACAAGTAATTGCACATAGAAAATTAAACGAATTAAGTAACAAAATAGTTAAAAGGCAACTAGGAACAAACCAAAAGCAGGAAAATAATCTCACTTTAACAATTTTGACTGGATTTGGTTGAAAATACTAAAAATGTATATAGAGAGAGACAGACAATGTAATTTAACGTAAGTGAGATACAAACAGTTTTAGAGTTCCAGATTTGAAATATATGCGACTTAACTTTTTGGTTTGATCAAAGACTGACTTTCATAAGAAAAGTAAAAAAAACAAAGATTATACTAAAAACATTATAAACTATATTACAGTGAATATTTTACCAATAAAAAATATCTTCTATCGTTTGTTTTTTTTAGGAATTTTAACTTTATAATCGCGCGTTGGCGCTTTTGATTGGTTTCTGAATTAAAATTAAACTAATATACTAAAAGTAAATAGAATAACAGTAGATAAATAATGTACATAATTAGGTAATTACACACGCGGGGTACAGTCGAAATGCCCTTTAGTTATTTGACTATCACTGCGGTGTTGCAATCACCGGAAACACTTTGTCTAAACTACAAGGAAATTTTGACATAACAAGTTTTTTGCTCATTTAAAGAAGATTGTTTTTGAGTTTTAATTTTATTAAACCTGTAGGTTAAGCCTGAGATCTTCGAAAATTACTCTTATTACATTTGTATGGTGCGTAGGTTACCGGTATAATTCAAACACTAACCCGAATAGTGTCAAAAAAGTTACCTATATACTTAGGTTTTTATTCTGTACAAATTATCAAAGGCAATGGATCTTTAATAGTAATTTAAGGTATCTTCAGGAAACTGTCAAAATGTAATAATCTATTTTGACATACGATCACGTTTTGACCGTATTTTGTATATTTTACAAAGTTTGGTTACTACTAAGGAATTGTAACGTATGAATTTATTGCATTGCACGTGACACAACACCGCAGTCTTATTTAAAATGCCTAACCTGCTTACCACACTGTACACACTAAACTCTCTATATTTACAACAATTAAGTTAAGAAATTAACTAACTATTTACATTTCTGTCAGTGGCACTCCTCTTTGAAGTACTCCATGAATTACAAAATGAAAACTTTATAGATTCTACCTCTTTTTCATATACGCAATTTAAACTGACATCAGTCAAAATATCTCCTGTTTCTGTCAGTTGCGAAAGCTGTCATATAAGACTGACAGAGACGAAACATATTTTAACCAACTTACGTTTAAAACGCGTTTATGGAAACGGGGGTATATCTTTAAGTAATTATGTATATTGTCTTTTGACCTAACTTCCTCCCGGCTTTTTCAGGCCTCTGTAGCAACCGGTTCCCTCGCGTGATGTATCTTAATATGCTTGTTATGATTCGACTTATTACTGGAGGTCTTCCCGCAAATATTACAAGCAAACGGCCTGGCCCCACTATGCACCTTCATATGCTCGGACAGATAATAACTCCTATGGAACGACTTACCGCAATCCGGTACTTTGCAGACGAACTTCTTGGCCATTTCGTGTTCCCTTACATGCCTTTGGCAGTTGTATTTGCGTATGAACTGGCAGCCGCAGTAATTACAAGTGTAGGGTCGGACTGATTTGTGTGCGTTCATGTGGGATATGAACTCTGTTTGTCGGATGAAGGCGCCCTTGCAGAGGGAGCATTTGAAGGGTTTGGAGGAGCGGGACATGTGGGTCCAGCGGTGCAGCTTGAGGTTCCACTTGGTGGTGAAGGACTTGTTGCAGATCACGCACAGGTAGGGCTTCTTGCCGCTGTGCGTCAGGAGGTGCGCGCGGAGGTTCGAGCGGAGGTAGATCTGAAGGGATATTACACGATTTTAATATAGAAGATAGTGACGCTTGTTGCTGATTAAACTAGTTTTAATGGACATTTGGTTATATGATTACGTAGATGCAATAGAAATTCTTCTTTGTCAAAATTATGGATACGTTCACACCTTTAGTTTGGCGGCCCAAAATAAGCGCTTTTTTTCGAGACCTTTTTTTTGAGAGAAGCTGGCTAACGACCAAGCGGGTCACGTGATGGTAAGTGTTTACCGCCCAAATTACATATGCATTGAGGGTGCGTTGCTGGCCTTTGAGAAAATTAAGCACCGGATACCGCACTCACGAACGAAACGCAGGAACATCGTCCCTACTTCACGTCGGTTTTCTGTGCGACGGTGGTATTTCACCGGTCGAGTCAGCCCAGTAATCGCTGCAGACAGAGCCTACAGCTAGACCACATGAGTAAAGAAACTGAACAGAGACAAAGCTACATACGAATGCGCTGTGACAGGTACATCACTACAAGTGCAACGCGTGTGTGTGCGTGACCACTGGCCGCTTGTCACGTATGAGCCGAAACCGCTTCAAACTAGATCAGCCAGTGGTCAATCTCAGGGCGTGCAGGCGTGACGCGACGCTCGAACGTTGTGCGTGTTTTGTTTTTGTTTTCGAGTTTCTCACATAATACGTAGTAATACTTTTGTTTTAGTATTTAAAATTTTTTTTGCCATTATAAGGACTTTAATGAAGGTAGTGTGAAATCAGGTTTTTTGATAATACCTCCTGACAATTTTATTGAATTTGTTGAATTGCTTGAGCAAAAATTTCGCGAATATTTTGATCTTCATATTAAAAATGTTAATATTGGTAATGACATATTAGCACGTTTGCAAGATTGTACATTTCATATGCCATGTGAGTGTTTCCCATTGGTTTATTTGAAAAAACTTTATATTAGATTTAAAATTTATCATTCGATTAAAAGACACAACAAATTATTAAAAACCAAAAGTAATAAAAAAAAAATATTTAGAGTATGTAATTTGTAAAAAAAAACCTATTTTAATAAAAAATTTGAAAAAAAGTACATTTATATTTTTAATTTATTCAATTGTGCCAAACCTACCAAAATAGGTATAAATTTTGCTAGCTCTTTAGAAGCTTTGTCTCTGTTCAGTTTCTTTACTCATGTGGCTAGACTCTACCACTCTAAAGAAGTACTATAGAGAATCGAATAACTCATACATACTCATTTATCTAGGCATACTAACTTAGCTTTCAAATTTTCGTTTCACTAACTATAGCTTCCAGACAATAGCTAATGCAAAGCTAACTATATCACTACCCTAGAATCACTCTCTTTTAAGGTCGGCAACACACCCCCAACACCCACAGTGTTGCGGGTAGTCATGGGCGGCGGTGATCACTTACCATCAAGTGACCCGCATGCTCGATTGCTACCTTCATTACATAGTATAAATCCAAGTCGCTAATTCTGTCTGTTTGTATGTTTGGCTTCTAACCCCTCCTAAACCAGTTGAGGGATTTTAATGCGTTTTGCACCTTCTTTTAGGTATTTTTTTCATTTAAATTTGTAAATAAAGAATAATCGGAAAAAGTTTTTTTAAGTTAGTCAAAAATCAATGTTTCGTTAGCAATTGGGCAAAAATTACACCATTGCGAAGCGTGGGCGGGTCGCTAGTTTTATATAAATAAATAAAAAAAAACTCGAACCCTCACCTGTTTACACACCGGACACGGCACATTATCCATCTTCCCCTTCCACTTGGTCGACACGAAGTACTGGTTGTGGCTCCTCCTCATATGCCTAGTTAACGACGCCGCATGCACGAACTTGTCGCTACAGTGCGGACAGGCCTTGAAATGAAAATGAAATGAAATTACTTTATTGTATGTAGGATTTAAAACTAATCTCTTACACATTGTCAAAAGCGTAAAATAAAAATAAAAAAAGATGTCACGGGACACCCCTACATTCATCAGCAATGGCCGTTGTAGCCCGAGAGGAAAAGCGAAAAAACTCTCGGTACTCTTTTCAAAATTATACAATCATAATTTATATTCATTTAAAACGTGTACATAGAGTGAACACATAAATTATTTTCTCGTACCTCCTCGCTCAACATTATTAAAGTTAAAAAATATTAAAATGCTAGTAACTACACTCAGGGGCACTTTTAACCGGCCACCCACATATTTTAAGAATTTTTCGATCTCGCCCTGGTTCTCGTTCTTAGTTCCCGACAATTAGCCCCACATGTGCCCAGTGGTTCATTCCTTCATGTTTCAGATATACCAACCTATCAAGTAACACCTAGTAGTCAAAACTCAAGTTAACAGAAACAAACTATAGGGCATTTAAGATGAGTGGACGGTTAAATTGACGACCTCTGTGGTGCAGCGGTATATATACCGGACTGCTAAGCGGAAGGTTCCGGGTTCAATTCCCGGTCGGGCCAATTTCGTAAAAATGGTTTTTCGATATTGGCTCGTGTCTGGGTGTAACTAGGTTCTCCCCTAGTCCATTGTGTGGTACCTATAGTACAAGCTTTGCTTAGTTTAGGGCCACACAGTTGGTGTGTCAGTCTGGAGATTTATTTATTTATTTATTATTTAAATGTGCCCCTGAGTATAATAGAGGCAAGTTCCCTCGCCACAGTGTGGCCCGCACCTTGGGCCGCTCGGCGTGCGTCTCGCGGTGCCACAGCAGCTTGGCGCGCGAGTGCAGCACGGCGCCGCACGGACACACGAAGTCGCGCGCGCGGGGCTTCTTGTGCAGGTGCGCGCGGTCCCTGACACACACACACGGTTACACACTCACTGGGATATAACGGGTGTAAAAAGACCTCTTCCGAAGCCTGAAACCATGTATTCTGGAGCCTCAATAGTAACTAAATTCACTAACAGTATAATCGGAAAAACAAAACTAACCAGTACCTACCCCTCCTGCAATGCCCAGTTTTTGTTTTCGGAAGCAGTTCTTTTACACCCCGTGTAGATTTCTAGACGTACACTGAAGTTAAACGCTGATCACGATTTTAATAATGGTGCTAAGCAGATGGTGGAAAGTTAGAACTTTTTATTGATTACAATAAAAACAATCCCTGATAAAGAAGCTTAGCTTTCTTAAGGATTAAGTTTAACTTATTAATTGGTTAAGAAACTCCAAGATAACTTCCTCTATATAAATCAACAAACTGTATCTCTTCATAAAATAAGTGTAAGATAATTCATGTTTTTGTATTTTTGCTGTGAAAACCCTGTACATTTTAGTGTGTGGCCATACTATCTGTTCTACTGTGTAGTTATACTGTCTGTTCTAGTGTGTAGTTATACTGTCTGTTCTAGTGTGTAGTTATACTGCCTGTTCTAGTATGTAGTTATACTGTCTGTTCTAGTGTGTAGTTATACTGCCTGTTCTAGTGTGTAGTTATACTGCCTGTTCTAGTGTGTAGTTATACTGCCTGTTCTAGTGTGTAGTTATACTGTCTGTTCTAGTGTGTAGTTATACTGCCTGTTCTAGTGTGTAGTTATACTGCCTGTTCTAGTGTGTAGTTATACTGCCTGTTCTAGTGTGTAGTTATACTGTCTGTTCTAGTGTGTAGTTATACTGCCTGTTCTAGTGTGTAGTTATACTGTCTGTTCTAGTGTGTAGTTATTCTATCTGTTCTTGTGTGTAGTTATACTGTCTGTTCTAATGTGTAGTTATACTGTCTGTTCTAGTGTGTAGTTATACTGTCTGTTCTAGTGTGTAGTTATACTGTCTGTTCTAGTGTGTAGTCATACTATCTGTTCTAGTGTGTAGTTATACTATCTGTTCTAGTGTGTAGTTATACTGTCTGTTCTAGTGTGCAGTCATACTGTCTGTTCTAGTGTGCAGTCATACTGTCTGTTCTAGTGTGCAGTCATACTGTCTGTTCTAGTGTGACGTCATGCTATCTGTTTCAGAGTGCAGCTGGTGTAGGTCCTCACCTATGCTGCACCATGTTGGAGTACCGGCGGAAGGTGTCGTCGCACAGCGTGCACTTGACGGGCGCGCGGCCCGTGTGCGTGTTGTGGTGCTCCGACAGCTTCTGCCGCGTGAGGAACGCCTTGCCGCACACCGAGCATCTGGACATGGAGACTGTATCAAACGTAATATGGACACACACCGAGCATCCGAACATTGAGGCCGAATGTATCAAACGTAGTATGGACCCACACCGAGCATCCGAACATTGAGGCCGAATGTATCAAACGTAGTATGGACCCACACCGAGCATCCGAACATTGAGGACGAATGTATCAAACGTAGTATGGACCCACACCGAGCATCCGAACATTGAGGCCGAATGTATCAAACGTAGTATGGACCCACACCGAGCATCCGAACATTGAGGCCGAATGTATCGAACGTAATATGGACACACACCGAGCATCTGGATACAGACTGTATCAAACAAACGTAACCAATAGTCTCTGGGGAGGACAGGCTGTATCAAACAAACGTAAACGTCTCTACGTCTCGTAGCACGATTACAAGCTAATGTAGCGCGGACAGGGGTTCGTGGGTTCAATTATTAACGTCATTATATAGTATGAAGTCTGTTGCTGTGTAAGTAATTGAAAAAATATAAAGCAAAGTGTCTACATTCGTGTCTTTCTGTACGTTTGTCCTTAAGCACATCATAAACCATAAAGCAGGTTGGCTCGCCGCTGTAACTGTATATGTAACTAACTTGTAGTTGCGTATTCCCAGGTGCACCTTGTGGTGCAGCGCGAGGTTGGCTCGTCTGTAACTGTATATGTAACTAACTTGTAGTTGCGTATTCCCAGGTGCACCTTGTGGTGCAGCGCGAGGTTGGCTCGTCTGTAACTGTATATGTAACTAACTTGTAGTTGCGTATTCCCAGGTGCACCTTGTGGTGCAGCGCGAGGTTGGCTCGTCTGTAACTGTATATGTAACTAACTTGTAGTTGCGTATTCCCAGGTGCACCTTGTGGTGCAGCGCGAGGTTGGCTCGTCTGTAACTGTATATGTAACTAACTTGTAGTTGCGTATTCCCAGGTGCACCTTGTGGTGCAGCGCGAGGTTGGCTCGTCTGTAACTGTATATGTAACTAACTTGTAGTTGCGTATTCCCAGGTGCACCTTGTGGTGCAGCGCGAGGTTGGCTCGGCGCTGGAAGCACTTCCCGCACGTGAGGCACTCGAGCGGGTGCAGCTTCAGGTGCGCCGTGAACCCCGCCTCCGTCAGCTGGTCCTCCTGCGGACAGCGATACACGACGGTCAGAACACGAGAGAAAATATGAGTAGTATGAAAACCTTTAAGCAATTAGATCAATAATGACCGAAAATGGTTCTACGAAAACTCATTCGAGTTAACTATTCGTTTATCTGTATCGCGTTCATTAAATTCCAACATATCGTCATCGTTAATAATATATGCAATAACACAATGTATCGAACAAAAGTTAAAGAACTTCGGTAAACACTTTTACATAGAACGTAACCTTCGTAAACATCACTTTTGACATACGGTATCGTCTTGATAGCTGGCTATTTAAACAAAAGTTTTTATGCACGGATTTTTTCTTCTGGTTTCATGACAATGTTTTTTTTTATTTTTGAGTTTTAAACATTGTATGAAAACCAACTATGTTTTAGTATAGAAAATTAAGTGAACTAAAAAAACTTAATGAAACACTTATATGATTTATTGGGTTAAAGGAGACGACTAATTTTGTACCCAACACTGAAATGCCACCTAACGAAAAACCTATTAGGAATATCGTCCTTACCATGTGGCACTATGGCACTTTTATTTTAGAAATATTCTTACTCAGGCACTTGTAATTTTAGGCCTATGGGACATTTGGATATTTCTTAAGACTGCTAAAAAGGATTAGTATCTCAATTCGACTTTATTTATGTTTTTTACCTCAGAACTTTCGATTGGGTAAACCGATTTTAAATAAATAATAAATACAAGTGCTAAATTTGCAAAGAAGACGTTTTTTTTTTTAAATAGCTATTCATCAATAACTTGATACTATATCCTTTGAAATAAGTATAATGGGTGCATCATCCAATTCCGGTGTAGAGCACATCTTTTTCAAAACAGAGATTAGATAACAATCTAATTACAATTTAAACCAAATAATCGTTTATATAATTATCAAATGCGACTAAAAGCACGTTCGACAATTATATTCCGTCTTGAGGAAAACGATTACGTTATCATAACGTATGGAAATTGACGTTCTTGTAGTGATTAATTACTAATTTTATTAATTTGTCCGTCGAGCCAATAGTCATTGAGTTTGACTGTACAATAATTCTGCTTGTGTTTGAGAAGTTATTTTACAGTATTTAGTTGACATTATTCTTGTTTACTAGAAAGAGTATTTACAGAATTGACGCTATTATCACAAACAACCTTAATTTTCCATGGCTCATCCATTTTTACAAAGAATAGAAAAGTAATTGGTTAGATTTAGATTCTATACCTATCCTTTTCAAATATGAACTGTAAGAACGTGATAACTATATTTTAAGAAGCGTCGTAAAATAAAAAACGATAATACACTGACCTTGCAAGTAGCACAAACATAGTCCTTTCTTCTCCTCTTAGGCTCTTGTTTGATGAGTGTTTCTAGCTTGGGCTTGGCTTCAGCCATCGCGGCGTCGAACACTTGCAGCATTGACTTGGCGATGGCTTCTTTGGAGTCCGGAGGTATGAGCAAATTACCTGTAATAGACACGAATTTATGATTTTTTTATTGGTTAAGTTTTGGATTAGGATGTTTGGGAGTCTAAACTCACAGTTTCTAGAAGGAAGATTGTCTATATAAATAACTTACTAATCTTCAAGATGGACTGCATTTAAATTTGAGTTCCCAATATATACTATTTTAATCTACCTTTACAATAGTCCTCTCTTGCCTATTAGGTACTTCGATTGGCACATTCATATTTCGCGATCGCAGTAAAAGCCACTTAAAATGTGCAAAGATTCAAATTAATGCAGAATATAAACTGAAAATAACTGATACCTACTTTGAAAATATTTGTTGGTTTCACCAACTCAAAAAATTACTTACGCAAGTAAAAGTCAAACCCAAGACAAAGTTTTTCTTATGGCTTCGTAAGGAAAATTAACCACCTACTTCATTTACCTTAAAATTCTTTAACAAGTTTTAAATTGTAACAAGTTTTAAACGGCAAATTCTTCATAGAATTTTTGACTGCAATTTCCATTTTACATTACAAGACAACTCAAAAATCTCTGTCAGTTTGGAATTATTCTTGCGTTTGAATGCTCGTTGCACATAAGCAACTTAAGCATAAATACAATGTATTTATTATCACAACTCAAATTTAATTGTTAAATTCCCCTATCAAAAGACAGATTCCGTTTATCTTTCCCTGTATTAAAAACCTTTTTTGAGTCCCAGTTTAGATCTAGGCGATATCCATCAACTCTGAATATCGTCGTTGCAAATTTAAAATCTCCTACGCGAATTATAAAACTATTCACTTCGAAGTTTTATTAAACAATGTAAACAAGAATCTGCTACTTTAATATCTGAAAAACTCAACTTCAAAAAAAATGGCGATTTATTTATTTGATTTTCATTTCCTACCACAATGTTCTACCCTGTTACTTTATAGTTTTTATTTTTGCCATGCGGTTGACTGGTAGATAATGCCAACAGGCATTAAGTCCACCCTTTGTGCACTAACTTTGTACAAAAAACACAAATAAACAAATAAAAAATAAAATATTCCTTACCCTGCATGATGTTGTCGTCAGTCTTCTCCTCCTTCTTGATGCTCCGCGCGGTGACGAGGCGGCTGTAGGACGTCTTCGCGCCGGAGCCGGCGGCCGGCGGGTGCGCGTGCGACTTGTGCGCGCGCAGCTCCTTCAGCGACGCGAACTTACCCGCGCACAGCGGGCAGCTGTACCGCCGGTTGGGGAATGGGAGGTCTTCGTTGCTGGGTTTAACATGGAATAAGTTGTTGTATACTAATTTAGATAGTGCGATGAAGAATACCTTTATAACTTTTTGATGACTTCGGGTCTTATACGCGATCATTTTGTATTTAGATAATTTAGATAATTATATGTACCTGTATTTCCCGACGTTTCGACCCAAATAAAAAGCGCGAGAGTTTAAAAACAACAAGAATACCTTATTTTTTTTTGTGTTGTGGAAAACGGGATGGAATAGGTCATTCATATTATGTGATAATGCCATTGCGGCTCAAATTAATTTAATGGTAGTTTGGTTGGGTTGAATTATTAAGATTGGTGAAAAGATTTTTCATATTCATTCTTTCAAGCTTTCAAAGGGAAGAACAGTTTTTTTCTTAAACAACGAACATTCCAATCATTCGATATCTCTTTTGAAGAGTAATTAATGTGTTCGTTTATACAATTAAAATAACGACAGTTAGAACCTATTCTTATAGTGTTAAAGAAAATAGTTTATCTAACCTTGTACATAAGTTTTTTACAGTTCATAAGTTAATTTATATAAATACTTACAGTGCTTCACGTTTTTCCGCGGCGTCTACCTCGGACCCGTCCGAGACCCAGCTCTCTCGAGCGATCAGGTCGTAAGGCTCCGCAGGGGTTACTTCATTGTACATCTGGAATTGTGTTTCATACTTATGAGTAGGGCTGATGTATTATGCAATTAACTGAGATAAAATAAGTCCACTAATTCTGTTAGCTACAATTGATAATAAGTCTACGATTTAAGTATAGTCTTGAATAAAACCGGATTTACATCGTTTTGCGAAGCTTCTATTGCGAAACTATAGAGGTATAGTACAAAATTAATTCTTAACTAGATTTTTTGTTGTGTACCGTTAAGTTTGACAAATCATTATCATTACTAATTGTGTCTGTTTGTATGTTTGTCCGCTATCTTCTACATAACTACGCAACAGATTTTAATACGGATTTGTCCACCTTTTAGGTAATCTTTTCACTTTGTAAGTAAAAAAACAATAAAAAAAAGTATTCTTAAATAAGCCAAAATTAAATTTATCGTGACCAAGTCGGGCAAAATTACACCATTGCGAAACGTGGGCGGGTCGCTAGTTCATTATAAAATAAAATAGTAGGTACTAAATACACACTTGTTAACACACCTTCCAAAAAGAAAGAATCAAGAAAATCAACCAAGAGCTATCGAAGTTATCGTAGCCTATACAATCAATATACCAAACTCACAAGCCGAATATACTTAGTTCTCCTTTCGTAGGTAAAATAGTGTGTTTCGCTAGAATTTCTCTACGCAACATGATTACATAAAATCTTTAAATTGATGAAAACATTTTTAAATAGTGTTTATTAGTCGTTAGTCTCATGCTTACCATTTTTTTATATAACCAGGAAGCATAATATTTCAACATATTTAAAAATATTAAGTACCTACATCCATTTCACTAATAAACTTTCTAGAAAAAAATCCGTATAAAATCGGTGGCCCCGTTAAGAATTCATCAGGAATCCTTACAAACGCTTTTGACTGATCAATTTAATACCAAGTAAGTGATATAGTGCACATACCCCGCTCCAGGCAGAATCCATGTCTCCGTTGCTCTCCTGCCCGCTGAGTTCCCCGCGCGGCGGCATGCGCTCGTCGGCCCGGATGTTCAGCGCCGGCTCTCCATCACTGCGACTCTCACTCAACACATCCGCTTTGGTGTCCTTCTCCACATCCACATCTTGGACCCCGTTATCCATGTCCCCGTAGTCCACATTACTCTCCGCGATCTTGTAGCTCTCGTGGATAAAGTTGGGCAACACAAACTCGGACTCCTTCATCCAGACGTCCTTGGGCACGTCCTTGCCGAAGCTGGTGGAATCGCGGACCGCGTCGAACGCCTCCTCGCGGTCGGGGGTGAAGTAGTCCGCGTAGATGTTGTCTCCGAAGTAGTTGTCGTTCATCATGTTGACGAACTGCTTGTTCTTCGACGTGGCCTCGAGCTCGAGCAGCTCGCGGTGGTTGGAGTCGTCGTCCTCGAACACTTCTCCGGCCATGTTCCCGTAGGAGATCACGTTGATGGGCCGCAAGCCCTCCAGGGGGGCGAGGTTGCAGCTCGAGGTACCCGCCTCGTTGCTGTAACCCTCGTTACTGGTGTTGATCTCCTCTTTAATTTGAACTAAGCTAGTGGGAAACTCGTTGGAGCTGCTGACAGCGGACGGGGCTATGGGCTCGATGTCCATTGATTGCTCTTCGGTATCAGCGTCAAACTCATGATGATTTTCGTGAACAGTTTCCCTGATCTTTTCTATAGAAACTGTGTGTAAAATATTTACGGTTTCGATAGTGCTAATCTTTTCTTTCTGATTCAATTTGTTCATAGTGAAATTTTCGGGCGATCTACACTTCGACGAAGAAGGCACAGGTTCTGGTTCAGTCTTTGTTTGGGAACTACTTGCGGTAGTCTTGGCGTTTTTTATTTGTAATATCTTTTTGTTTTTCTTGACGTAAATGTTATTGAGGATAAGTGGGTTATTTTTGAAAGGCTTTGGTGGTATTGCTGCTGCAGGTCTGGCGTCACTGGAACACCTTGGACTGCTGTCATTGCTCTTACTTACTCTTGGTTTTGGTGAAGCAGGTTTATGACTGGCCTTAGAACCAGACAAAGAATGCGCGTAAATTAGAGAGCTAGAGGAATCGGCTACTGGAATGTGGTCGGTGGCGTTATCTCCATGTTCAGACAATTCACTACAAGGAGATATTGATGGCTTCTCATTGCAAATCAAGTCTGGCACTGGGCAGCTATCTGACAGCTCATTTTCCACTTTATTGTCGATAATGAAGTTTGATTTGGAAGTTGAATCTTTATATGAAGGTGGATTTCCGATGTTTTTAATGACAGAGAAGGTCTGATTCATCTGGCTATCACAACTAGCCATTGAAGGCTGCGTACAATCATCTGTTGTGCTATTATCATCTAAATCTGGTAAAATCTTTTCTGGGGTGATGGGACGAATGGGGTAATCACTCTCGTTAGGTCCAGTCAAGTCCATTACAGTATTCAGCATATTTTTGTGGTGCTGTACAGGTACTTCGACCTTGATGTTACTCAGTATCTTTAAGCCTTTATTTGTGCCTGTAACCTCAGCCTTACCTTCATTTTTGTCCAGACTCTGATCAGATTTCACACTAACAGATGTGCTGGGTTCTGGTTGTGCAGTAAGCAATGGATTTGTAGGAGATGTTTCTGATGATGTGGGGTTTATAATTGGTCCTACTTCTATTATGAGAGTTTTATTAGCATCATTTAGAATATTTCCTGAAGATTTGTTTACAGGAGGAGTAGTCAAATGTGTGTTATCATTATAAATATTAGGACAGTTTTTCTGCAGCAGTGGCTGAGGAGTGTACATGCAGGAGGCATTACCAAACTGATCCAACACCATTACGTTCTGATACAAAGAACTTGACTGATGCACATTTGATATGTTTTCTTGGTTTCCAAGTACTCCAGGCATAGTTGACAAGAATGGCTTACCATCTAAGTTGTGCACCATCTCTCTGAAGATTATTTGAGAATTTTGAGTAACCACAGTGGTCCCAGGAGTCAATGTAGTTGAGGACATTTGGTTAAATTGGTTTGGTGCCACCAGTGGAGCTACACCTTTTGTATCAATGATCTGAGTGGCCGGCACACCCCCTGCTAGGATCATGTTGTTGTGCACATTTTTCTGCACAAATGTTGGGGCTGTTGGCATCATCACATGAAGAGGTTTCACTCCAGAACCAATGTACTGGTTTGCTTTCATTACCATATTGTTAGGTTTTGGTAGAATTTTAACAAAATCACTATGTTTTCTTGGCACCAATGTTGTTTGAAGCTTAGCCTTGGGAGCTGCAAGTGGTAAATTATAGGCAAGAGCATTATTTGTGCTATCAATGGGTGCATAGTCAGCACTCCTTGAATATTTTAACTCCCTCTCATCTGATTGGTCATTATAGTAAAGATACTGTTGGTCAATGTCAATTGGAGGACCATCAGTGTATGTCTGCTGCATTTTGTCCGACTTCATTGCATACTGTGATCCAGGAAATTGTGGAGCACTATTGAAAGAGCTACTCTCAAAATTGATATCCCCAATCCGATCTGGGGTGCCAATTCTTGACATAGATGTTGAATGTGGAGCTTTGGATGCTCTGCTTGGTGTTCTACTTCGCCAATACCTGTCATTATCTTGAGCACTACGGTGGGAGCCGTTCCATCGCATGTTTTCGTCCGTGGCGGGGGTGCGCGACCTGCTCCTGTAGGAGCGCTCAGAGTGCATGGGAGTAGATGTCCGACTGCCATAATTAGAGGATTTAGTTGACAAGCTGCACAATGCTTTGATGACCTGGTCTTTCGGATGAGTGTCGAGATGGGACTCCAGGGACATGCCATTGTGCAGAAACAGCGTGCACACTGGGCACTGCACCAGCTGATCCATGGTTGCTTCACCACAAACACGCACACAAGATATCTCCGACCGCGCACAGAACGTTTCGTCACGGCACGGAAACACTTCGTACAATGTCTGCGCTACACATTCTATTTCACGAACACAACTCACACCAAATGGCAACAATACACATTTTCGTTGTAGGTCGTCTCCTTATCGATCTGTAGAACAAAACAATTCTATATAAATATACCACATCGAAACGACAATGTCCGATTCAGCAAACTTGTTCACCGAACAAACAGAGGACAAAAGAAAACAAAACTCCAAGATAAAGGCCATTGGACATAAAAAGTTGAGACACATTACGAGTCACAAATTACACACGTTTTTCTTGATTTATAGATAAAACGTACCTTGTTTAATTGATTGTCATATGAATTTCATGGTTTTGGTAACAGAAATAAACGAAATAGCTAAGGAGAACTGCAAATCTAAAAATATTTTTAGTCAGACATATTGCAGACGTCTCATTCACAGCTTTTTACACCATACAAATAATTACGTTCCGTAATACGTTTACGTACGTCGATATTTTTTTTAGTGTCGTTCCGCTAGAAATCGATTGCTGGGATTAATTTGGAAACTAAAGTTTCTGCGTACAACAGAACGTTGAAGCATAGACACTTAACTTTTTTAAAGAAAAATAGTTTTGCTTACCTAGCTAGATTAATAACGCCTTCTTATTTACTGATTGAGAATTAATAGTAATAATTTAATGTAATTTATTGATTGTAATAACATGCTCTAAGAATAACAATGATGATCTTAAAAGTCTATTCAAATTTAATTTTTAAGCTGAACTCCAACTATTTTTCTAGCATTTTGTGTCGTAATCCTCAAGTAAAATTGTCTATGCAAGTTAAACTTACACGTTATACCGAAATTATTCTAATAATTTTTTGTTCTCTCTCTCCTAAATTTTTTGTAAGTTCCTAAGCAACTTGTAACCTTTATTTACACGTATAAAAATCTTTCAGTAAGTAATAATTACAATAATTTATTTACGTTTGTGTAATTTTGATAAAAGCATTTTTACAGTAAGTTTATTTGTATTTTAAATGCAACCTTTTGTTGCTAAAGCATAATTTAGAAAATGTAATTTCGGCCAAAGACATTGACATTTTATTCTGTGACAAGACAAATGTCATTGATGTCATTCATTAGTGACAATTGACAATATTGACATTGATTTATTGATATGCGAAGCGACTCGATGTTTTCTTTGACAAATTCAAACAAATTTAATTAAATTACTTGAATAAAACACGCAGTCAGTAACCATTCATAGTATTCAGAGATATATTTGCAGTTGCAGGTACTTTTATACTAGTAGGAGTTTGAAGGAGTTTGTTTTTCGAAACATGTCTGAACCAAACTCTAATTCTAACCCTCCTGCGACTGAAAATAACAAAGAAGCACCTCCCAAGCTAAAGATTCTGGCATTCCATGGCTATCGACAGAATGGAACTATATTCCGAGCCAAGATTGGATCCTTTCGCAAGGCTGTATCCAAGTATGCACAGATAACCTTCTTATCGGCGCCTCACAGAGTCTTGTCTGAAGAAGACGGTACTGATGAAGGTATTAATTAATAAAATTAACAATAATATTTTTCAAGTTAATAATAAGCATTTACCTACTTATTGTTATTTTATTTCTAAGATTCTAGATCTTGGTGGTTCAATGCAGAAGATAACACATTTAGCGGTAAATGTCTTGGTGGACCTGCTATTGGATTTGAAGATACTCTAGAGCTGATCGAAAAGACAGTGAAAGAACATGGTCCTTATGATGGTTTCATGGGATTCTCTCAAGGGGCATGCTTAGTAGGACTTCTGGCAGCTATGCAACAAAAAGGATGTAGGTTTTCTTAAAAATAATTTTGAAATGTTAAATATTTTGAAGACTGGCCATTAACTATTATTTTTCTTCCAGATCTGCCTTATACTTTTAGCTTTGCCATATTTGCATCAGGCTTTAGATCAGGCAGTTTAGTACACAAAGGATTTTATGATGAGGATATAGACTTGCCATCCTTGCATGTTTATGGTGAAAGTGATTCTATTATTCCAAAAGGTAAGTAAAAACAACTTTTCATCTTAGTGTGCTGGTTATTAAAGAAAATTTATTAAACATATTTTCTTACTTTTGCAGAGATGAGTGAATCTCTAATAAGCCTTTTTAATAAGGCAGTGGTTGCAGAACACTCTGGAGGTCACTATGTTGCCTGCTCTGGATCTATCAAAGATGCCTACTTAGACTTCCTGCATGACAGGCAACAAGATATATTAGAGCAATCTAAAGACGTAAAAACTACGGAAAAATGTAGTTAATCTAAGACTATGAAAAATAGAAAGTAAGATTGTAAATAAAATAATGGAAAATGTGTATTGTTATTTATTTTTGTACTCCCTTCCAATTTATATTATTTACTGAATTTAATCACAACTATGCAAGTAAAAAAAAAATATTGTGTTGTGTTTTCGAGCATCACAATTTATTTAAAATAAGGTTTGGGAAATTTTTGAGTACATAAGATTTCTAGGATAGGAAATCAAATGCAGTCAGTCCGAGAATAGTCGATTGCCGGTTAAAAAAAATAATGACAGCTTATTAGCACTGACAGTCAATCAACTTAGGGGATACCATTTTTAAGGTTTAATCATAAGCTTTTCATTAATATGAATCACAAAATAAAATTTATTTTCGATCAGAATTAATATTGTACAATTCAACGGTTGGAATTTAGAGATTTTTATTAATATTTATTTTATTTAATGTTTCGAGAAGTTAGTATTTTTAATGATGTGATTTAATTGGACGGAAATAGGATTAACACATTTGTAACACTGCTCTGGGGCTCTGAAATACGTGAACGAGGAGAGTGCTAATCGAATTTATTCTTCTATAATATTAGTCTCTACCTTTTTCAAATACACAATTAACCAGCATAAAAATACCAAAACAAAAAAGATGACTTACGAATATGAAGATCTTAGTGCTAATGGTTTGTTATAATTCTATCAATTATTTGTTATCTGTTTTGTTGTTTTGCTAAATGTTTCTTCTATCACTACTGTAAAGTTGAACTTTTTTCTATGTATTTACTTAATTAATACATGTTCTCACTGCTGTACTATGGCTTAAACCATTTAAATAGTTTACTGAACAGGAACTAAACTTAAAAAACAAAACCTAAGAGGTAAGTAAATTAAGTATTTTTGGTTCCAGAAATTGTAGAATTGTTCAAACAATGGAGGGATAATAATGAGAGGCGAAGTGATGATGTAGTCCGCGTTTGGCTACAGAACCCACATCCCACCAAAGACTATGGAAGTGATGGTCAGTACAATGTGAGATGGACATTCTACTTTTTATACATAAAACCATTGTTACTTTTTATTCTTTTAAAAACAACTCAAATCTAGTGTTTGCAAACTTAACCTGTTAATACTGTTTCTAATTTCAGAGTACATAATCCTAGAGCAGGTGATCATAGCAGCATTGGACACCCACAAGTACTGGCTCGCTGAGTTATGCATTGTCACATTGTTAAAATATTTCCCAGACAGCATGCGAGTCCTGCGACACAAGGCGGCACTTTTAGAAGCACAAGAAAGGTGGTTATTAATATTTTTATTCATAAGAAAATATTTAAAATAAGTCAAGCTTTACATAGGTTTAATATTCTCTAATAAAATAAAACATAGGAATCATTTTGTAAATTAAACGTCCATTATAAATTAATAATCCATTCAAATGGATTTAACTTCAATTGTTGTTGTTTACTGGAATAATAAACCCCTATTTTTTTTCCCATAGATATGATGAATCCCTGGCAATTCTAGAGCGTATAATCAAAGCTGATGAAACAAACGCCGCTGCCAGAAAGCGCCGGGTTGCCATACTGCAAGCGCAAGGTCTCATACCAGAGGCTATCAAGGAGCTTGTTGACTACCTCAAAAAGTAAGATTCCTAGAAATTAATTTCAACAACTTGAAGATTAAAATTAAATACATTTAAAAAATTAAGACTTTAAAAGTTATTATGCTTAATCCTACTAATATTATAAATGTGACAGTTGGTAAGAATGGATGGATTGATGTTTGTTAGTCTTTCACTACTGGACGGATTTGGATGAAACTTTACAGTTATATAGGTTATACATCGGAATAACAAATAGGGTACTTTTTGCTGCTGGAAAACTTGTCATTCCCACGGGAAACCGATTCGCGGGCGGCCACAAGTGTTAGCAATATGTAACTTCAAGTTAGTAAATACGAAAAGATGTTCTGCTACATGCCAAGTTTGCTACTTAAAGTTAGTCATTTTACTGTGTGCCGGTGAGTGAGATGTGTGAATGTGATGCGCTTGTCAATTTGTATATGAAATGAAATTACTTTATTGTATGTAGGATTAAAAACTAATCTCTTATACATTGTCAAAAGCATAAATTTAAAAATAAAAAAAAAGATGTCACGGGACACCCCTACATTCATCAGCAATGGCTGTAGTAAACCGAGAGAAAAAGCTGGCGGAAAAAACTCTCGGCACTCTTTTTATAGTATAGTCTGACCTTGGAGTGCAGCTATATCGCTAAGTATATCTCGTGGTTGGTTCCCTTGCCAGGTTCATGTCGGACGCGGAGGGCTGGCAGCAGCTGTGCGCGTTGTTCCTGTGCGCGGGCGAGCTGGCGCGCGCATTGTTCTGCGCCGAGGAGTGCGTGCTGCACCACCCGCACCACCACCTGGCGCACCAGCGGGTCGCCGACATACTCTATACCATGGTAAGGAATCTTACACACCGTTACTGAGAGCTTGATCTATATAATATTATTACCACGTCTGACTATTGGTTCCTCTCTTTATTAATTAAATTAAAAACTAAATTCAAATCATGTGAAATAGTTACCGCCAGGAATGGGAGGGTGGGAATTAGTCTTGATCTAGTCACAATACATTATGTTAAAACTTAATTGGTGGTCCATCTAGGTCCAGCCCAGGGGCGAGTCATGACCCCCCCCTGGATCCGCCCTTACCTTGGTAAACATTTAAAATTGAATTGATTAAGGGCCGATTTTTCAATAGTCAGTTAAGCCTTCAGATAGGACTTATTCTATGGATAGCAAGATTGTGAATTTTTCAATTAACGGATAAGCTCTAACAGAAGGTTAAACTCGATAACTGGCGGATAAACTTAGCTGCCTCTTTTTGCCTCAGTTAAGCAGTTATCTAACAGATTATTTGACGTTTCTGTCACCATGCGTATGTAAATATAGGATAATTTATTTGTGTTTTGCTTATTTTTTGTAAAACCATGGATATTTTACTTTATTTGAAGACAATAATGTATATGTCGGCCAGTGCGTTATCACTGGGTTCGATTATGGCGGAAACTTCGAAATAAAACGTGGAACTTGATGTATGGGCGTGTATTAATCACAACGTTAAGACACTTTACAATAATCATCAAGAATAGTCAGGATGTAAATGGATATAGGAAGCGCGGTGAATTCGGCGTGTGGCCATCACTGATTTATTCACTACACGTCTGCACTGCCCCACGGTCCCAACAAGAAGAAGAGCCGTACAACAAGATAGATGGGCTAACTAGACACAACGGAAAATGACCGAAACTCATTCAGTCGTTCACTCATAAAGCCTCGCACCGACTACACCCAAGTTAAGACGACTTGACGCAACCAATATCTCATTTAGTCGCTGACATTGACATTGACATTTCAAAACATAGGCAAGGTAGATAGTAAAGTAGTTCTTCAACTGGCCAAGTCCATCGAATCTGTGTTCTCTCCGACACGGCCTTCCTGACGCTTCACACGTCCTCGTGTGATTCTTCTTCTTCCAGTGCCTCTCCACTACTGGTTGGCCAACAGCTCTTGGAATCTTGACGTGCTCTGAGCACATGACCGAGATATCCAACTTTTCTCTTTTTGATGGTCTGCAGTCGTTCACGGTTTCAACACATACGCTGTAGAACTCTTTCGTTAGCAACCCCGTGAGTCCAACTGATGCGAAGCATGCGACGATAACACCACATCTCGAAGGCTTCTAGGCGTCTATTAGTATCGCCCTTGATGGTCCACGCTTCACACCCGCATAAGACGACAGGCCATACATAACAAAGGAGAATGCGAGCTGGGAGCTTTACATCAATACTCGGAGGCAGCACAAAACTTTCCTCATTTTATTAAACGAGGCACGGGCAATCTCTATCCGGGCCTTTATCTCTTGGTCAGAGGTATATTTTTCGTTCACCCAAGCACAGAGGTATTTGTACTGACGGACTTGCTCCAGAACAACTCCTGCGACATTAATTTTAGGGTCAATAGCCGTTCCAGATACAACCATGACCCCAGTCTTCAACGTGTTAATGCAGAGGCCATATCTTTCACTGAGCTGGTGAACTTTGCTTACGATAGTCTGTAGATCTTTTTCGCTGGAGGCCATCAAGACAGTGTCATCGGCGTATCTTAGGTTGTTAATAAGTTTGCCGTTTATTTTAATGCCCACTTCAGTTCCTTCTAGTGCTTCCGACATTATGGCCTCGTGTGATAGCAGTCTGCAAAAGAAACAACACAGCAGTAGCTCGCTCGGACAACCTGACCAAAATAAAACGGTAAGAAGGTAACAAATGACATCTCAAATTACATCTGATTTTAATCTGTACAGCTTCAATTAAAATGCAACAAATTAGTCAAATCATAAAAAAATTGATCGGTTCGATAGCCAAAATAATGTCATTCAAGCGTCTGATGGTAGGCTTCAAGACAACCGTAGCTGATGTCTGATTGCGTACTTCAAGACAGCTCCAATGGACCCGACACTTCGAGACAGCTGAATCAGCGTCTGATTGTGTCTACGAGCCCCGACACTTCAAGACAGCCTTGCTGGCGTCTGATGGTGCCCCTGACACTTCGAGACAGCCCCGCTGGCGTCTGATGGTGCCCCTGATACTTCGAGACAGCCTTTCTGGCGTCTGATGGTGCCCCTGACACTTCGAGACAGCCTTGCTGGCGTCTGATGGTGCCCCTGACACTTCGAGACAGCCTTGCTGGCGTCTGATTGTGTCCACAAACTCTCAATAAGCATCGACACTTCATGACAGCTAAATTAGCGTCTGATTGTGTACACGACTCCCGATACTTCAACACAGCCTTACTGGCGTTTGATGGTGTCCATTACACTTCGAGACAGCCCTATAGGCGTCCGATGGTGTCTCCCAATATGACATAAAATTCGTTCTGTGCTGAATACACGCGTTTGACCAATACGCCACAGTTAAAACCCTTTTGAAAGATCCCGCATAAAATTTCGCGCCAAAACTTTCATTAACTAACGAGCATTCAGCACTAGAATCGAAAGAAAGAAAGAATACGATTCACCTTTGTGTTCTAGACAATCCGTGGAATATTCACAGCTCACACGTCAATCAGCACCTCGGTACGAACGCTTGCTTGCCTCGGCCACCGCAATGCCGCCATCGCTCGTATATCAGGATCATCACTTTCTGTTGCTGCACCGCTGGGTTAAGTCCTGATGTCAGCACAGCTCGTCATCGCGGCTCCGACTTTTGTTTATTGTAATCGCCATTCGATGTATCCTCGGAACATATTAAAACACATGTGAATTACAGTTGTTAATAAAACCATTACCTATACCATTATTAAACATCAACCAACACTAAACGTAAAAACCAATAATTTCTATTGTGTGTAAATATCTTGGTTTAAATTTAAACTTACAAATGAGAAATGCAACACATGAAATAGTTCAAGAGAATGAATACTAATCAAAGAATAATTGTCAACCTAAATGTAGGTAGTTAGCCAGATGCGTGTGCCCTCCTTTAATGACTTTCATTTAAATCGATAGCATCACCTTTGCCGCCAAAACATAATTGAATTAAAGGACATACTTAGCCTCAAATATTACAAAATGTTTTACATCACCCAATCATGTTGTGTCCGGTTATAACGTAATAATGTAGGTACCGCCGCGTACTTCAATGTTTCGTACTCAAATTTGATTCAAACCATCAAACAATTCCACTATTCTGACAGCTTTTCTGAAACAATTTTTATAACACAGCATCATATTGTTCGGCAATATTTTATTTTACGCAATTAAGAAAACCGAGACGGCAGAATAAGACTCGTCTAAAATAACTGCCAAGGAGGCACAACCACTCAGAGATTATTTATTTAGACCCATAGTATGTAAAACAGAATAATAACAAAGCAAAACTAAAGTTACAACTTTCAGTCTTAATTAATAGTACCGTAGTACCATTCGAAACTCAGAGCATTAACTGACTACTTCATTTAGAAATAAATTTATTAAAAAACAAATTAAAAAACTAGGCTTCCTTCATATTCGTTGCCAATATCGCCATGGTTTCCCCTGAAACCTGACCTTCGCCAGAGTCAACCGCCAGTACGCACTCACGGACCACCCTCCAAGGTATACCGATCGAACAGAACGACTTCTGGTATAGTCCCATCAATTATCATCAAACATCAAGCAAATTCCACCATACTAGCAGTTTTCCTGAAACAAATGATATCACACAGTATCACATAGTTCGGTAAACATTAATTCTAAGCAATTAGGAAAACTGAGACGGCTAAATAACACTTGTCTAAAATAATTTTAAACACACTTAGCTCGTAATGAAAACAGAAACTCTCACCGGGTAGCGTAACGCAGGATCTCCATTGGCAAACCTTTGTTGTAAAGGCCCACACATTATCTTGTCCACACTTTATCCTTAGAAGCTCCGGTTCTACTGGCGCTGACTCAACGCATAATGGATAGGCCCTCGGCAGTGGTAGCAGGTGATGGCATGGCTGGTCTTGCCATTGCAGTCTCTCGGTTGCGGCCTAGGATGTTCTTCTTTCCTGTCCATATTATCTCGCCTCCGTAATTACACACCGATGGTTTATGATGATTCTGTTGTTCCAAAAGCTGCTGCAATTTCTCGTTTCCGTCGATGTTATTTGCAGCACATGGAATGTCATTCGTACAGGTGGAGCGGGGTTTCCTCACCCGTAGCACGTGGAACGTGGTTATCGCATCGTCCGTGGCACGTGGTTATCACATTATTTGTAGCACAAAGTATCCACATCATCCATCGTAGCTCTTCGCAGCATAATGCAATTACATCAGTAGCATGTGGTACCTGGTTATCGCATCATCCATAGCACGTGAGACGTGGTTTCCTCATCAGTAGCACGTGGGACGTAGCCTCCTCATCATTCACAGTACGTGAAACATCGTTTTCTCTTCATCCATAGCACGTGGTAAGTTGTTTTCTCATACGTAGCACATGAAACGTAGTTTCTTCATTATCCATAATAGCACGTGGCAAGTGGTTTCACCATCATTCGTAAAACGTGGGTCGTCATCCGAAACATGAGGAACGTGGTTTGCTCATCATCTGAAGCACATGGCACGCAGTTTCCTTATCATTCATAGCACGTGGTTTCCACAAAAATCTTTTCACAAAGGTTTTCACATAGTTCGTAGCACATAGGACATCATCCGTAGCTCGTGGTAAGTGGTTTCACCATCCCACTTCTGATGTCGGCCAGTGCGTTATCACTGGGTTCGATTATGGCGGAAACTTCGAAATAAAACGTGGAACTTGATGTATGGGCGTGTATTAATCACAACGTTAAGACACTTTACAATAATCATCAAGAATAGTCAGGATGTAAATGGATATAGGAAGCGCGGTGAATTCGGCGTGTGGCCATCACTGATTTATTCACTACACGTCTGCACTGCCCCACGGTCCCAACAAGAAGAAGAGCCGTACAACAAGATAGATGGGCTAACTAGACACAACGGAAAATGACCGAAACTCATTCAGTCGTTCACTCATAAAGCCTCGCACCGACTACACCCAAGTTAAGACGACTTGACGCAACCAATATCTCATTTAGTCGCTGACATTGACATTGACATTTCAAAACATAGGCAAGGTAGATAGTAAAGTAGTTCTTCAACTGGCCAAGTCCATCGAATCTGTGTTCTCTCCGACATATAGTTATCAAAACGAGACAAAAATATATATCACAAGAGGCTTAATTTTGAATATCTGTGCAATAAGCTATTGTTGACATCACAGATGTATACATTTCTAGATGGAGTAATACGTTTGATGTGTGCGTGTCACAAATAACACACTGCTAAAGATACGCTATATCAAAATGAGTATTTTTTGAGAATTATATTAAAATACTAAGTAGGTATTAAGACATACAGTAACATAAAGTATCTCTGAGTATATGAAATACCAAATCGATTTTTTAAAAAAGCATCAAAAATATTCTTAGCAATCAATATAATAAGATAGAAATACTTTCTCAAAGTTTACAGACACATGTTAAAATATATTGTATTTGTAACTTTTATTTGTATTTTTTTTCGGTGGGCTCCATCTAGTTTTCGGTATATCTATGTATTATCGTTGACGGCAAGTCTTGATGTCATACCTAATTTTTTGTCAATTGGGACACCCGCTGTCAATGCGTTGAAAGTTTACAGTCCTTTTCTAACAACTGTAAAATATATAAGAATGTCTCTTTCTTGCACAAATATCATTAGGATAGCTAGCAGAGGGTTATCTGACCATTGAAAAATTGAAACTTTATTATTCGCCTCAGTTAAAGCTATCTGTCTGTTCGATATCTGGCGTTTTAACTATCTATTGAAAAATCGGCCCTAAGGGCCGATTTTTCAATAGTCAGTTAAGCCTTCAGATAGGACTTATTCTATGGATAGCAAGATTGTGAATTTTTCAATTAACGGATAAGCTCTAACAGAAGGTTAAACTCGATAACTGGCGGATAAACTTAGCTGTCTCTTTTTGCCTCAGTTAAGCAGTTATCTAACAGATTATTTGACGTTTCTGTCATCATGCGTATGTAAATATAGGATAATTTATTTGTGTTTTGCTTATTTTTTGTAAAACCATGGATATTTTACTTTATTTGAAGACAATAATGTATAGTTATCAAAACGGGACAAAAATATATATCACAAGAGGTTTAATTTTGAATATCTGTGCAGTAAGCTAATTGTTGACATCACAGATGTATACATTTCTAGATGGAGTAATACGTTTGATGTGTGCGTGTCACAAATAACACACTGCTAAAGATACGCTATATCAAAATGAGGATTTTTTGAGAATTATATTAAAATACTAAGTAGTTATTAAGACATACAGTAACATAAAGTATCTCTGAGTATATGAAATACCAAATCGATTTTTTTAAAAAGCATCAAAAATATTCTTAGCAATCAATATAATAAGATAGAAATACTTTCTCAAAGTTTACAGACACATGTTAAAATATATTGTATTTGTAACTTTTATTTGTATTTTTTTTCGGTGGGCTCCATCTAGTTTTCGGTATATCTATGTATTATCGTTGACGGCAAGTCTTGATGTCATACCTAAATTTTTTGTCAATTGGGACACCCGCTGTCAATGCGTTGAAAGTTTACAGTCCTTTTCTAACAACTGTAAAATATATAAGAATGTCCCTTTCTTGCACAAATATCATTAGGATAGCTAGCAGAGGGTTATCTGACCATTGAAAAATTGAAACTTTATTATTCGTCTCAGTTAAAGCTATCTGCCTGTTCGATATCTGGCGTTTTAACTATCTATTGAAAAATCGGCCCTAAGTCAATTAATGTTTTCATGTTATTAAACAATAACAAGCTGTTTATTTATTGGTTGAAGAAATAAACAGAACATGCATTTAGACTGAGCTGGAGTATAACAAACAACAAGCATATATTTTTACTAAATCACTTTGAAAACAGGGGTACTTATTTATTTGTAAACTTACTTCATTCATTCTGTATTTCTCAAAGTAGTTTGAAACAATGTCGACACCATTGTTTTTGACTCTCAAGTGGTTAGAAAATTATGTAATGCAAACGGATTTTGATTCAGTTTTAATTTGCATTAAGATTAAGCTGTTAAATAGGATGTTTCTTCGATTGACTGTCAAATAAACGATTGATTTGCAGGGAGGAGTTGAAAACCTAGAACAGGCAAAGTCTTACTACTGTCAGACATTAAAACTCAACCCCAACAACGTGAGGGCTCTGCTCGGATTGTTCTTGGTAAGTTAACTATTTCAGTAATATAGAAACTCATTCATAGAAGAAATTTATTGCAAATTAATCGGACTGGTTTACAACAAAAGTCCAAATTAATAAACCAAAGTTGGTGCTTTTATTTATCAAGGTGCAGTCTTGAGTCTCCTTTGTTTTTTTTTTCTTTTTGACATGTACATGTTGCAATCGTAACCGCGATTTAAAAGACAAGCAGCGCCATCTAGCCTCATTTTCACGTTAAAAGCTGCATGTGAAACCTAGCTAGCAATTTAAAACCCTCATTTGCTTTCCAGACAACCTCAAACCTACTTACCCACTACAAAGGCTCCAGCAACGCTTCGAAACGCAAAGACTTGTTGAAACTGAGCGGCTGGGCGCAGAAACAAGTCGAGGTCAAACAGAGGGAAGCCCGCGCCAACAACTCACTCACTCAGATCATGCAGTCAATGGCTATCACTGAATAATATATGGCTTTAAACCATATTTTAATTTAAATAGTAATATTGTATTTTATACATTGTAAGATGAAGTCGTCATTCGTGTCTGTTTTATCCTTTTTACAACGCGAAAGGTATTCAGTAAAAGTTTTTTTGGTAGGAAAATACAGTTGGGAAGTTAAATAGCTTGGGCGAGCCGCTAGATTAGTATTAAGTATACAGGGCGTATCTGATTGTTCTGTCAAAATCGATGATAGTATATTGTCTCTGAATGACAGAGTTTAGTAAAAATACGTTCGGTTTTGCATTTGTTTTTGGTCAAATATCTATGGTTTCGACATGTTAATGTAAAAGCTAATGTTTTGATAACTATCAGTCTCAACTATTCGTATGCAAAATATAATAACTTCTAAAGCTAAATTCTTTAGTTATCCTTAATTAATACCAAACACTAGCAGTGTGCTTATATTTATTAAATATGTCACCCACTGAACAAACTTTCAAAATATATTATTAGCGAAATGTTATTTTATTTTATAAATAGTTAAATGATTTGTATTATTTGTTCTATCTTGTGTGTGGTGTATGGATGAAATCACGGGAAAACGAAGTTTATTATTTATGAAATACATACATTATAGTTACCAACATGATTTTTATTTGGATGCTTATTGAAAACACTCTAAAAGTCTTCGATTAAATATTACATTCATAACAAATTGTTAAAATCTTATTTTGTTTTGAGAAACAAAAGAATATTTTTAAAATACGTAATTTAGGTTATCTGATGTAATGTTATGAAAGGGTTTATTTTGGATGCTTGTTATCCCTGGAACAAGGTATTGAACCGATTATACACGAATGTAGCCGAGTGCGCAAAGCTTCTCAATAAAATACGTCATTATCAACTAAGTTCTTTATTCAGCCGAGCCGCTCTCCACGCTGGGTTGGAAGCCATCTCTGCTGCTTGCCTCTCTTTTCGTTCTTTTCTTGTCATCTCTCCCATCGCGAAATATTTTTCTCTGTAAAATATATTCCCCTTTTTATTGTATGGACAAATTATATTCAACACCGTTGCAAGAAGCAAAGAAATCAAATATAAGCAAAAGTAATGAAGATGATGATACGTAGTCCAGCAAACTAGGTAGTATAACATTCAAATTTTTATTTTCCATTTCGTAACTTTTTTTAAAAAAAATTGCTATTATTTAAAACGAATCAAATTTTTTAGTTATACGAAGTTCACCGGTCAGCTCGAATATTATAATTAAAAATCTAAGTATCCCTTTGTTTTCTAGTTAAATATTACGCACCTAAAGTTATGAGACCCTGCATTAGGATCCACGGGCATATTGGGCGCGTCGTCGTATATCTTCTCATACGTCAGTAGTCTACGAGCTGTCAGTTTTGACAGAACCTGCTCCGAGCTGGCGATCAGCTGCAGGCACGGGTGCGATGGCAGATGCTCGTCTTTGTATTCTTCTCTGTGGGAAATATGTTGATGGTTTTGATTAGTATGGGAAATAATGATAAGTTGGATGTAGCATTGGCGTGTTGGCCAAGGACATTTACGATAATCATCACATTAGATTAAAGGTACTGTTTTTTTGTTCTTAACCCATTCCCTCACGAAATTAATTATCAACATGCTGACCTCAGCAACCCTGCAAATTGGCAAAATGGCGGCGTAATTACTACATTGTTGTAAATAACTTATATCTCTGCAACCTAAGCATGTTTTATCATTCTGTAAAAAACAATGCACTTATTGTTATATTTCCTATCTGTGAGGCATAAAAATGTAGTGTTTAGTAAAATACGAAATTTGTTTCACAAATGTTTACTTTGAAGACTATGTTGCAAGTTGAATTACGTGAAATAAACAATATAATCTAATAAAATCTTTATAACAAGGGCCTATGCTGACTTCTTATCAACAAAACATATACAAAAGAACTTCGATGTTTTTACAACAGACCCCACTTGAAACCCGACCCCAGGACTATAAAAACAATAGTTTACGTCATCCACAGGCGAACTAGGACCTTAGCGCCATACAAATAGAGATCAAAATCACCTAACACTGATTGACTTCCGCCATTTTGCGTGGGTTGTACCTAATGAATCACCTTTTTGTTTATCTAAACTAACAATTACGCGTTGATAAATGGTTGTGTAAATGAGCTATAACTGATTTTTATTAGAGTAGCACTATTTTCAGGAACTAATATAGTAATAAAACACTTTGAAATCTGTCAACGGTAACTATTGAAGTGGAACTATTTCGGGCCTTATCTTGAAATTATTACCGTGTATTTTTCACAATCGAGTATCACAATATTCTTAGAATGATCAGAATCAATAGTATTTTTATAAAAAACACCAATTACTTTCTCTGAATCCGGAAAAACATAAAAAAAGTACCCTCAATTAACTTTGACACGCACAAAAAAACATGAAATTCAAAAGTTAAAAACAGTATAAAAAACCTATAGTTGGACTGCTGGTAACTAAAAAATGTTAAACATTTACCTACTTTATATTTGGATATCTTATTGTAATGCGTTACAACAACGTTTAGTATAGCCCTCAGCTTATCCCGTTCAATTATTCTACTCAGTTTAGTATGCACAATATCTATACATACGACAAACATGAAGAAAATATAACAGCTATTACCTAACTAGCGGATACCAGCAGACCATCCTTCCCCCCATTTTCAGATATCTCGCCGCAAAGTTGAGTAGATCACTGTATATGTGAGGCAGGCCGTACTCCACTTTAGACGGGAAGTGGTTTAATAAATGCTCGTCTGATAATGTGTAGTTCTCTTTTTCAATGCCAATCTTCTCTGTCGGCTCTCTTACGCCGTATGGAGCTGAAATTTTAAAAGGAAACGATAATAATGTCGTCTGAATTCTTCTTCTTCATCGCTAAATAGTATTCATAATCTACGTCAACTTGTACATATTCAGTGAATACTTAAAAACATTTTTTTTACCCTAAGTAAAGTATTTGGCTGTCAAAATAAATGACTTATTCAAAGGCCGGAAATTTTGCAAGTTTATCTTACTAATATTATAAACGTGAAAGTTTGTGAGTATGGATGTATGGATGTTTGTTACTCTTTCACGTAAAAACTACTGGATGGATTTTGATGAAACTTTATAGTAATATAGGTTATACATCAGAATAACATATAGGGTACTTTTTACCGCGAAAAACTTCTCATTCCCACGGGAAACAGACTTCCTAGCGAACGGAGTCGCGGGCGGCCACTAGTTAATGCATAAAGATTTTATATGCTTACTTAAAAGAAGAAATGTCTTCAAATTTCTCCTTCCTGCTTTTGAGAAGGGTCTCTAAATGTAAATGAACAATTTGAATGGTGTGACTTAGTTATTAAATGTGAATTAATTAATACTCACGGTCAGTAATAATGGCGTCGAACTTGAGTCCCTCTCTCCACAGTGGCAGAGAGAAGTCGCTGACAAACACATCCAGGTACTGCGCGTGAGTGCCGTACTGACGCATGTTGGACGATATGCACTCGTCTTTAGATCGCACCTTATTGCAAAGAAATTGAGTTTACGGTGCGATTTTTAGCTTAGGTTGCTGGTATCTGGCTCGAAGGACTAAAAAGTGAGTTTTTTTTTACACTAACTAACGGAAATATTTTGCACGTACAACCATGTTATAAAATATGGTCACGGTGACTATAGTGGCTGCTTTTAAACGCATTAAAAGTGGGTTAAACTTTTATTACAAGTACCTACCGATTTTTGTGCCGTGTCTACATGGTTTTGCGCCCCGTAGGAACGCAGTCCAGTGTAGTATAAATTAAACTCATTGATCAACAACCAAATACCTACACGAAATAGCAAAGACTTAATGTCAAAGCAATATACATACATGGTTACCTTTTGTCCAACCCTAGTGGGTCGCGTTCGACCGTGGAGCATCATGTAGTCTATATCAGAACCCCACACATAAGCTAGTAGAAAAACGAAGGAAAATATTTTAGAGTATTAATAATTATACAGGGTGTTTGGAGGATGAGTAGCCAAATGAAAATGGTGGATAGGTGAGGCTATTAGCTATTTACTTTCAATTATTAAATTGCATTTTGGTTCAATTTTAAGATTTTATTCTATTTTTAAAATTTTCTTAAGAAAATCCCCGATTTTGTCATTAAAAGTCCAATATTTTTTTTATTTACCGTCGGAACCAAACGAAAATATTTTTAATTTAAAGCTTAATACTGTTTTATTCAGATGCAATCATAAATTAATACAAATCATCTCATATAAAGTTACAGTGGGTTCATAAATTTCGCGGAACCAGTGGGAAAAAAATGTTCAGTCAACTTTCCTATGCAAAATAATAAAAAAATTAAGAGTTTGAAAATTTCATTTGCTTTTAAAAGCTTCTACAGTTAATACACTTTATAATGATATGCTACATGTAACATAAATAATTAGAAATCTCAACAAAAATAGTAAGTTAGTCCTCAAAGACGGCTGGTAAGGAAGGTTCAAACCCGTTAAACTACGTATGTAGTTAAAACTTCTGTCACATTCAAACAAAGCTATGCATATTGTGTTATCAATTTTGTCACTAGGCAACACTTACTTACTTCTCTTGTTTGCTAGACTCATGTATAAAAAAATGATTTTATTTTCCTGCCGGTTGGAGCGGTGTATTTATAAGGAAAACTTAAGGCTGTTACCACTATCGTGTCCACGGGGTCGGTAGCGGGCGCGGGCTGGAGGAAGCAGATTATTTCTTACGGTAATCTTTTGACGTTCGACGTTCGTTGGACGATTGTTTTTTGGTCGCCTCTTGCGAGGGTCGCAAATAGCAGAAGGATGGTTGGGGTTAGTGCGGGGCGGACTAAAAGAAACTCTTAGATCCAGTCTCCGTGAATCGGTTCTACATGACTTGCAGCTTCTGAAATTATATTTGCTTGCATGCGAGAAGACCACGCTACCGTTGGCTATGACTAGACAAACAAAAGTAAGATAGATAATAGCTTATTTTCCAGTGTTATCATTCACCAGTAAATTTAAAAAAAAACAAAAAAAACTTGTTAAATGAGATTTTCTTGCATGCGCAAAGGCCACGCTACCGTTGGTCATGACTTTTTTCAAGCAGCATCTTACTCCGACTGTAGAAAAGTGTCGGTCACCGAGAATCTGCGCTGAGCGGAGTTAAATATGTGAGATAGTAGAAGGATTCTTCCTCTTCTATTCGAGGCAGGAAAAGTAAAGAGGAGGTCGAATGAGATATAACACAATAGGCATAGCTTTGTTAGAATGAGACAGAAGTTTTGAACTACATATGTAATTGAACGGGTTTGTATCTTCGTTACCAGGCGTCTTTAAGGACTAACTTACTATTTTTGTTGAGATTTCTAATTATTTATGTTACATGTAGCATATCATTATAAAGTGTATTAACTGTAGAAGTTTTTAAAAGCAAATGAAATTTTCAAACTCTTAATTTTTTTTATTATTTTGCATAGGAAAGTTGACTGAACATTTTTTTCCCACTGGTTCCGCGAAATTTATGAACCCACTATAACTTTATATGAGATGATTTGTATTAATTTATGATCGCATCTAAATAAAACAGTATTACGACTTAAATAAAAATTATTTTCGTTTGGTTCCGACGGTAAATATAAAAAATATTGGACTTTTAATGACTAAATCGGGGATTTTCTTAGGAAAAACTTAAAAATCGAATAAATTCTAAAACTTGAACCAAAATGCAATTTAATAAGTGGAAATAAATAGCTAGTAGCCTCACCTATCCACCATTTTAATTTGGCTACTCAACTACCAAACACCCAGTATGTCATAATAGCAGTCAGGCGAATATTTTTTGTCTTTCAACTAACTTAATGAAGATTTATTGGGTAACGAAACAAAGGATGTACATCCGTTATTTCTTTTAATGCACCTAACTTACTTCACCTTCTAAATAATTTCATATATAAGATAACAAAACGGAAGGTTAATGCTAATTTATCGCAAGAAGAAAGGTACGAAGTTCTAGTTTTTAAAATCAAAACAAGTGTGACTTTGAACTTATTTTACCTTCATCTTTTATCGTAGTTAGTGTGTGTTTTGTTTACCTCCAAAATGCGCCGCAGCAACGAGCAGCGACCCCGAACCTACAAACGGGTCCAGCACTATATCCCCCCCCGCGACCCGCGCCTGGTTGACCGCGAGCAGCGCCAGCGTGGGGTCCATGCTGGTGTTGCCGATGAACTGGCGCTTCTTCAGCGAGTGCCGCTGGATGAGGTCGCGCTGGCCTTCCGCCACCTATTGTAATGAACTTATGTTGAGACTAGTCTCCGCGATTTCGTGCGCGTGGAAGTCGGTTGCCCGTGGGAGTGAGAAGTTTTCCCGCGATAAACAGTACCCTATGTGTTATTCTGATGTATAACTTATATTACTGCAAAGTTTCATCCAAATCCGTCCAGTAGTTTTTACGTGAAAGAGTAACAAACATCCATACAACCATACTCACAAACTTTCACATTTATAATATTAGTAGGATTAGGATTTATGTTGATTAGTTTGGCTGGTTGTCGATAGATTGTGTTGCAGTTGTTTTTCTTTCAAGCAGGAAGGCTGCTTGGGTGTGTTGATTGAGGTATTTTCATTTGTACTTATTTCTACTTAGTGGTAAATTTACCAGTGTTTTAAGTTTTGATAGTTATTTTATTCTCTTCTGTAAATAAAAATGTAATTACATACTGTGATAAAGGGTTTTTATATATTTTATTACATTCAAAACAAGACCTGCTTGAAATATGTCTTTAAACTGATATTTTAAACACATAAAATAAAATAAAAAAACCTAATTAAAATCACCACTATTTGTAGTGAACTATATTCTAATTTAATTTCTATAAAAATATTATTAATTTGTTGTAGGAATTTAAACAGTTTATATTTAAATCTGCCTAATCAATAGTGTATGACAAAATGCATCTGTATTAAATATTAAAACACTAATATAAGGAGCTAAATAGTTTGTAAAACAATTTAAAACTGTCTTACCACTCTACCAAAAAAGACATCATGTGGTAGTTCAGGAACATTGTTGGGGTCTACACCATAGAACTCAATGTAACTGAGAGTTACATCAGGATTCTTTAGTTTAACAGGACCTTCTACAGGTAGGTAATTGAATTCCTGAAAGCCGGTATTAATTATTAATCTGTGAATATTATATCCGTTTAAAACATAAAAGAATTGCATACCTCAATTTTGGCCACTTTTTCCTTCATTGTAAAATGTTTACAGAAAGTTTCTACTTCAATTTTAAAAGACTTATTTGATGGACAGCATGTTTCTATTAATTTACTAGGACAAATATGACTATCAGTCAAATCTACATGATTATTATCAATTTGCCATAACCCTGATTTATTTTCCAGTGCAGCTTTTAAATTGAAATGTAATTGATGTTCCGTTTTAGCTCGTGACCATAATTCTATACAGTTTTTTAACAAAACGGATCGAGAAGCAATCTTTTTAGCACACTCTTCAGAAGGCAGCTCCACTATCCAATATGGTTTCTGCACACACGGTTTCTCAATAAATTTTATTGGTATATCAAGTAGGGAAAGAACACTTTTAATCTCCTGAAATAAGGAAAAAATTTAGTACATAAATTATAAAATAAACTATCAAAATTTAAAGCAGGTATCATGTTTACCGCATGTCTAAAATCAACGTGTTCTTGGGCAAACCATAACAAATATCGTTGCCACATCATCTTGATTAACATTCAACTTATTCAAATTGATTTATTTCGCCTATAAATGAATTGTTTGTGATGTTTTACACTTTTAAAACATTTTGAAAATATAAACATAACCTCACACCGCTCGTCCACAACAAAATCGTGTCACTGTCAGTCACGTCAATGTCAGACAGCCCAATTTCTTTTTGATTGTTGGCAAGTTTAACGTTTCTCTGATCACACCGCTACGTAAGTACAGCTGCTTGTTTTACTTTTAACATTATTTTTTTCTGCAAATCTAGTCCGTTTTAATATTTCTTGTTGATAAACAACGCGACCACGGCGGTATTCAGTAAATTTTGGTAGACTGGCTGCAAGGGTAAAAATTGGCAACACCCTTCTTTCGCGCCAATTTTTAGAAGTTGTCAAACCGCCGTGATTGTTGTGTTGTTGTTTGTCGGTTTTGTTTTAATTTTCTCAAACAGTTTCTGAATTCTGTGTCGAAACAAACTAACAATATGGAAGATGTTGACTTTGATCAGCGATTGAGAGATCTTCAGCGTGAATATTTGGAGTTTTTAGACGATGAGGTAAGATTATAACCTACATAAACCTTTTATAAGTTTGTAATGTTTTTATAAATGCTAAAAGTTCTCTATTTTACCCTTTAGGAAGATCAAGGCATCTACGTCGAGAATGTAAAACAGATGATTGCCGATAAATCTCAAAGGCTTGTCGTAAATATAAACGACTTGAGAAGAAAATACCCAGAGAGGGCTTCTAATCTTCTTGAGAATGCTTTCGAAGAGCAAATAGCGTTTCAGAAGGCTCTTAAAGATTACGTCTCATCTATAGATCCAACTTACGCCAAAGAACAAGAGGAATTCTTTGTCGCGTTTTCTGGTAGCTTTGGTAGCAAACATGTTACTCCAAGAAGTTTAACTTCTAGGTAATATTATGTTTATTGTTATTACAAACTTTGTTTATGTGTTTCCTTACAATCCAATACTAATATCATTTTTTTTCCAGGTACTTAGGGAACCTAATATGTGTAGAAGGTATAGTGACCAGAGTGTCACTAGTCCGACCAAAAGTGGTTCGAAGTGTACATTATTGTCCAGCAACAAAGAAGGTCATGGAAAGGAAGTACACAGATTTAACCTCATTTGACGCATTTCCTTCTACTGCTGTTTATCCTACAAAGGTAAAATCAAATGAAAAGTTTGACAAGACTCCTCTACAATCTCAATTGAATACTGTTAACTATATTCTTATTGCTTTAGGATGATGAGGGTAATCCTCTTGAAACTGAATACGGCTTGTCTCGCTACAAAGACCACCAGACACTAACAGTGCAGGAGATGCCTGAGCGAGCACCAGCGGGTCAGTTACCACGGAGTGTGGATGTGGTGTGTGACGATGATCTGGTGGACCGATGCAAGCCAGGAGACAGAGTGCAGATTGTTGGCAACTATAGGTGCCTGCCTTCTAAACAAGGAAGTTTTACTGCTGGCACTTTCAGGTATAGATTACTCTTTAATACATTTTTATCTGACTAAAAGGAGGTTTTCAATACAGTTTAGTTATTAAAGAAGTAACAACCACTTAAGCATTATACTAAATGTTCCTCACAATTTTGAAAACTGCATTTAAAATAATAAGTACATTATTAGGCATTTTAAGGACTTTAATTAATCTTAAGTAACATTCATACAAAGTTCTTAAATTCCAATTTTGTTACAGAACAATCCTCATTGCCAATAATGTAACACAAATCAACAAAGACATGAATCTCAACATTTCTCGTGAAGATGTCAAGCTTTGCAAACGCCTCGCTCGAAGATCCAACATGGATATGTTTGAACTGCTCAGCAAATCACTTGCTCCGTCAATACATGGGCATGAATATATTAAAAAGGCTATTCTGTGTCTGCTACTTGGAGGTATGGAGAAGATTTTACCTAATGGAACAAGACTGAGAGGGTAAGGAATATTGTTTTTACTTTTCAATATTACTATTTTTACACTAAAAAGGGATTTTTATTCAAACAGGAAGGGAATAAATATGTAAGTTGGATTGGGTGCAATGTTGTTTCTCAGTTACGCCAAAACGGACGGTTAGGTAAAGTTTGCGCCATCAATAGACACTAGTAGCCGCCCGCGACTCCTTTCTCGTGGAAGTCGTTTCTCGTGGGAATGAAGAGTTTTCCCTCGATAAAAAGTACCCTATGTGTTATTCTGATGTATAACCTATATTACTGTAAGGTTTCATCCAAATCCGTCCAGAAGTTTTTAGGTAAAAGAGTAACAAACATCCTAATGGTGGATCCACACCACCCGGCGGCATTGCGCTTACCGCAAACAAAGCCTCCAAAAAAGCCACCGGTAAATGCCGCCAGCAGCCGCCGGCAAGCGCAGCTTTCTTCAATTACAGAATAAGTTGAGGACGCATGGATGTAGAAGATGCATTTGGCATTTTGGCACAGACATTCCAGATTTTTCATACATGTTTAAATTAACAACCTCAGAGAGCAAAGCTTGACGTGATGGCCTGTGTCTGTCTGCATAATTTTATAAGGCGAAATTGTAGAAATTCCACAGTGGAAGTACATACACAAATTCATAATATTCAGAAAAATAATACACCGCAAATTTTGTGCCAGCGTTTATTAGAAATGAGCTTCAACTTTATCTCTGAACAGGCTCAACTACCTTGGCAGCACCAAATATAGTGTGGGGAATTAAAATGTATTTTTTGAACAAGTTATTAGGCCTAGTTTGTTATAAAAATACAACGAAGTACTCAAAAAAAGAACTGGGGCTTTATTAAAATAATTTTAAACGACTTTGATCATCATAACTGTTATCTGAGCTATATTGCGCTGCCGGCGGGAACGTGCGGCAAAGTGGCCGCCGGCTTTGTTGTGGATGCCGCGCACACAGCCGGCGGCCAGACCGGCGGCACGGCCGTCGGCACATGCCGCCGGGTGATGTGGATCCCCCATTACATACTTACTTACCTCTTTATAAAATTAGTGTAGATAAATGTATCCGAAAAACCCAAATATTTTCCGGAACCATATTTTACCAAAATATAATATAGCCTATGTTACTCGTGGATAATGTATTAGTGACTATTCATTACCAAACAAACACACAAAGTTTTCCTCTTCATAATATTAGTGTAGATAACTGAAAAATTATACAAACGCAAAGTAATTTAGATGTCGCCTCGTACGCTTCTATTCGCACTTACTCTCTAAATCTAATCGCTTGAAGCTTCAGGCGTAAAGCTAGTGACTATAAGTTGTTATATATTGTTGACAGTGACATCAACATCCTCCTAATCGGCGACCCGTCCGTGGCGAAGTCCCAGCTGCTCCGCTACGTGCTCTGCACCGCGCCGCGGGCTATAGCCACCACCGGCCGCGGCTCCTCCGGGGTGGGGCTCACCGCTGCTGTCACCACCGACCCGGACACTGGGGATAGAAGGTGACATATAACACACTCACCTATACAGGGTTAATGTTAATTAGCGCATTACCTCTTGCAGGCAGCTTCCCTACATCAATACCTATAACATTTGTTCGACGACTTTTTGCAAAACTTGATAATTAAAACAATAACAAAATTAAATTTGCGCGCTCTGTTATTTATTACTATGTATTTTGTAAGAAGTACCTAAGTTTCGGGTAGTTGCCAAACAGACACCTAAATATTTAGCTCTGTTTATTTTATACAATTAAATATATAAAATACAGTTATTTACTTTTAAATTATATGCAGTGCTGTGATATGTAAATAGTGTTACTCGCCTGCAGTGGTTTTTCTCCGTTAAGTTCTCCTAATGCAAAACACCATGACCACTAATCACTCACAACTTGAAGAGAATATGCTCAACATGTCGAAACTATTCGAGACGAAGATGGCTGAGTTCCAGGCTGAGCTAATGCAGGCTTCCACGTCGCGTAAAAATCCCAATACCATTGCTGCACTCAACACAGAGTTCCAGTCCTTCAAATCCTTCGTCTGCAATGGACTCGCGTTGCTTCGCGCCGAGGTTGATTCGCTGCGCAATGGCATAGATCGCATTGAAATGCGTTTCCGAAGGAATATGCTACTCGTGCATGGTGTGCCTGAACAACCTGGTGAGGATATATGCGCCAAGGTAATGACCAACCTAGCGAAGTGTAATATTCCTACGCTGACTGCTAACGCCATTATGCATAGCTATAGGTTGGGCAAGCCTGCTAACACCAAGAAAGTACGGCCGATTCTAATAAAATTCAATGACTGTTCAGTGCGTAACGCCGTATGGAAAAGTAAGGCTGCATTAAAGGGCTCCAAAATCACTTTGTCGGAGTTTTTAACAAAACCTCGTCACGACGTCTTCATGGCTGCCAGAGAAAAGTTTGGTATAACCAACTGCTGGACCCAGGACGGCGTCATTCACATCAAGACAGCTGATGGCAGAAGGTCCAAGGTCGAAACAATGACTGAGTTCAGTGCCCTAGTTTAAATGTCACTTTAAGTAGTTCAGTTTATTAAGCTTCACTCGATTTAATATTTTACGACATAGTTGTTAAACTTTTAGTAATATACACGTTTGATAAATAGGTTTTTTAGCGTACTTAGTTATTGTTTACAGTTTAAAATTATATATTGTTCACTGCGCGGTCCCGGCACTAACTATGCGCCTGCGAGGCTATCTATCTTATCTCATACTGACTGCTTGCTCGACTCGACTCGTTCGACCGACACCGTCGGTGAACAGCTAATTGATATTATTGCATCTTTTTTTCTATATACCTATTGTATTTTTCACTTATGAACTGTAGTAGTTTACAGGTACATTTCATTTGTTTAGTACGTACCTACATACGTACTTAAGCTATTTAAAAAACCCGATATGGCCCTGACTGTATGTCTGTAACTATATATTTTTTTGTTTTTTAAATGTGTGTTGTCTCTTTAAGGTATATAAAGTGTATGTAAACTTTTAGTAGGTACTTAAGTAAGTAATATTGCTTAAAGTCATAGAATTAAGCACTGCTGGCGAGTGTGATTTAATTACATTGTATTATATTTTATTTATTTTTATTTTATTATAGAAATACATACCTACGTATTGCTTAGTTTATTATTTATATATAGATATTATTATTATTTTTTATATACTTACCTACTATATCAATCTAATATTTGATGTTGCAATATACAAGCGATGATGATGATATCTCAGATAATGTTTCAGAATTCTTCTCTTTGTCATCATCCGACGATGACAGTTTTCTCAGTACTACTTCACAATCTTTAGACTCGCTGCTTATTTCCAAATTTTCAGAATTCCCCAAAAATTTTAATGTTGTTCATATAAATGCGCAAAGCATACCTGCGCATTATGCTGATTTCATAGCCTCGTTCTCTAATAACTCGCATCTACACGCAATCCTGGTATCTGAAACCTTCTTGAAACCATGTCTTTCCTCAACCTCTTATTCATTACCTGGATTTAATTTGATACGGAATGATAGAACCGGCAAAGGTTGTGGTGGAGTTGCGATATATCTTAGAAATCACTTATCCTTTAATATTGTAAGCCAATCGCCCTCATTATATACTAAATCCTCTGAGCACCTTTTTATTGAAATCCCGTTTGGTTATAGAAAAGTTTTGCTAGGCGTTTTCTATAACCCTGATCGTGACATTAATTATTACGATACCTTTGAGACGGTGGTGGAGGCTTTGGTTCCAACAGTTGATCACACTATTATAATGGGAGATTTCAACACCTGCCTCCTAAAAAACGACTCACACTCCTCCCGACTTCGATCTATCGTTAATTCAGTTAATCTTAACATTCTACCCTCTAATACCACACATCACTTTCCTAACCGACAACCATCACTACTTGACCTCGGCCTAGTCTCATCTGGTGATCATGTTAGTGCTCATGGACAATTTCCTGCTGACGCCTTCTCGTACCATGACCTAATTTTTATCTCTTACAAAATTAGATTTCCTAAGCCGAAGACACGTATTATATTAAAACGTAATTTTAATGATATAGACAAAACAAAGTTTTTAGCTGATCTTAGTGGTGCCAAATGGGACGCAGTTTATTCTGCGCCTTTAATTGACGAAAAGCTGGAGATTTTTAATGCTGAATTAATTCAGCTTTATGACTCACACGCTCCACTTCGCCCAGTTCGGCTTAAACATCTTCCAGCTCCGTGGCTTACAGATAATATTAAAATTATGATGTCTAAGCGTAATACTGCAAAGGCTAAATTTAAGAAGAATCCCTCAGATGATAACCACAGACGCTATAAAGAGTTACGCAATCGCTGCAGCAGAATGTGCAGAGATGCGCAGCGTCGGCATATACACAGCTCTGTTGCAAATGGTAGTCCTGCTAAGGTGTGGTCGTTTCTTAACTCCATAGGTATCGGTAAAATCAAACCTTCCCTTTCACCTTCAATTGAGCTTGATTCATTAAACCGTCACTTTACTCAGATTTCTCCTATTCCAGCTGCCTTGAAACAAGCCACATTGCAATCTCTTGCTAGTGCCTATAATACACAAGGACCCACATTTTCATTTAGATCCGTTTCTGAGACTGATATCGTGCAAAACATCAAGGCCATTAAATCAAATGCGGAGGGAGTTGACGGTATTAGCAGTTATATGATCACATTTGCTTCGGAAATCCTTTTACCTGTCATCTGTCACATCTTCAACTTTTCTCTCAGCACTGGTACGTTTCCTAGTTGTTGGCGTAAAGCCCTTGTTATCCCTATCCCTAAGACATCAAATCCTTCCAACCCTACACAGTTTAGGCCCATTTCTATACTTACCTTTTTATCTAAAGTATTAGAACGTTTAGTTAGCCACCAAGTCTCCGTTTTTATCAACTCCGCAAATATATTAAGTCCCTTCCAATCAGGATTCTGCCAAGGTCATAGCACTACAACCGCTTTAGTTAACGTGTCTGATGATATTAGATCAGGTATGGAAAACCAACAAGTGACCGCTATGGTACTCCTCGATTTTAGCAACGCTTTTAACGCGGTAGATAGTGATATACTACTAGCAATGCTGAAAAAAGTTTTTGGGTCTGGAAAGGAGATTCCATGGTTCCGTAACTACCTGGTTGGGAGACAGCAGTGTATTCGGGTGGGTGAAAGGATTTCTGGGTTCTGTGATGTTATTGCTGGAGTACCACAGGGTGGGGTTTTATCCCCCCTCCTTTTTTCTATATTTATTAATTTTGTGACACCTCTACTTAAATGCCAGTATCATCTTTACGCTGATGACCTTCAAATTTACTCTCAGGCCTCGGTTGATGAAATTGATGTCTTGGTTGCTAGGATAAATGAGGATCTTGCAAATATTTCCGCATGGAGTCAATCATACGGACTGACTATCAATCCAGACAAATCGCAGGCTATTATAATTGGTGGTAAAAAGCAGATCGCCAAGCTTTCTTTATTAACTTTTTCACCCATCACGCTAAACGATGTTGCATTACCTATCAGAAACATGGTCAAAAATCTGGGTGTCGTGTTCGATCCTACGCTTTCCTGGTCTCCTCATATCACGGAAGTTAGCCGACGCTTATATGCAGCCGCTGGATCAGAAGATGGAAAAACTTACTTCCTTTTAAAACGAAAGTTGAACTAGCACAATCTCTCCTTCTGCCTATTTTAGATTATGCTGATGTCTGCCTCATAGATCTTAACGAGGATCTTCTAAGCAAACTTCAACGACTACAAAACCTTTGTATTAGGTTTATCTATGGTTTGCGCAAGTTCGACCATGTATCGGAATTTAGGCGTGAGCTTAAGTGGCTGCCCATCAGGCTGCGTCGAGTGGAGCATATTCTTACTCTTCTGTATAAGGTCCTATACGATCCACGCACTCCCGGCTACCTGAAGAACCGATTTAGGTTTTTAGGAGCAGGACACAACCGCGAGCTGAGGTCTGATGCTGATAACACGCTGGACATACCACTTTGTCGATCAGAGTACTTCCACGAGTCTTTTACCATCAAGGCTGCCTGTTTATGGAACAAACTGCCTTCGCACATTCGATGCTCTAAATCGGAAAACATATTCTCAGTCAAACTGAAAGAACATCTCTTCAATAATCCTTAGGTTGTAACAATGTATTGGTAATTGTGGTAGGTATTTATGTGATAATATGTATGTATGTTTATGTATATGTATGTTTATATCTGTATTGTGTATATATTTTATGTAAGTTTATCATTTGTATATATGTATATACATGTATGTATATATTTTTCTAGTATGATATGTTAATTGAAGCATTTTTCCGAAATGGCACACTATCTTTTAATTATTCTTAGTTTTATGTCTCCATCAACACAAAGGTTGTCTGGAAGAGATCGCTTTCAGCGATAAGACCGCCTTTGCCCACACTAGTTTAAGACGATCTTTGTACTTCTCTAATATGTGTGAGCAATAAAGAGTTAATCTATCTATCTATCTATCTACACCCCCCCCGTGTGTAGTCGGATAGAGTAGTTGAAAAACTTTTTTTTTTTTAATATTTTTTAAATTATTCGTTGGTTAAATGTTGTTGGGATTGATGTAGAAAAGCTGACTACAAGAGGTGGTGCGCTAATTAAAATTAACCCTGTATACTCACATCAACATACATCCTTGTAACGAATGGTTCACTAAATATTCGCATTATATTGTCATCAGACTGGAAGCGGGCGCCATGGTGCTGGCAGACCGCGGCGTGGTGTGCATCGACGAGTTCGACAAGATGTCCGACATGGACCGCACCGCCATACACGAGGTCATGGAGCAAGGTGAGCTTTACATACTGCAAGATATGGTTCATTTTGACGACCTCTGTGGTGCAGCGGTATATACACTGGACTGCTAAGCGGATGGTTCCGGGTTTGATCCCCGGGTCGGGCCAATGGTTTTTCGATATTGGCTCGTGTCTGGGTGTAACTAGGTTCTCCCCTAGTCCATTATGTGTTACCTATAACACAAGTGCTTACTGCAACTTAATTTAGGGCCACATCATTGGTGTGTTAGTCTGGAGATTTATTATTATTATTTATTATTACTTTAGAAGATTTGAATTGAGGAATTTTACGTTTTCTCATAGGTACAAGTAGTATTTACCAGAAAAGCTTGCTTGTGTAAGCACCTAAGAATATATTAAGGGGAAATCTAGTTATAAACAGACACAATGTAATTTGAAAACATTAATTTACTAAATTGGAAATCGAACCGCGAACCTATAAAATCAAACTCCTTTATACATACTGTTACTCTTTCTCGAAAAAAAAACTTACTTAATGTTTTTCGATGAAACACAGACTTTAAATCTGTACCATGTGTTAAACATGGGAAATGTAAGTCTGTCTGTACTCCGTTTAGGCACCAATTTTCTCATTTATCATTTACTAGCGACCCGCCCACGCTTCGCAATGGTGTAATTTTGGCCGACTTCTTCACGAAACATTGGTTTTTAGTTTTTAGATATCATGAAACAACTTTTTCTAAATGTTCTAAATTTACAAATTTAAATGAATACATTCCCTAAAAAAGATATTGAAAACCGCATTAAAATCCGTCACGTGGTTTAGGAGGAACATACAAACAGACACAATTAGCGACTTGGATTTATACTATGTAATGATAATGAAGTAAAACTAATGTACTAAGTCAATGGTGCTTGCAGGTAGAACCACAATAGCGAAGGCAGGAGTCCACGCGACGCTCAACGCTCGATGCAGCGTGCTGGCCGCCGCCAATCCGGTTTATGGACGGGTAACTATAAAAAAAATCATTTATTTCATCATTAAGTAATTTAATTTCATTCGATGAAAGTCAAAATCTCGATCATCAGCTTATCATCAGTAGGCCGAGAGAAAAAAGCTGGCTGAAAAAAACTCGGCACTCTTTTGTCCACCAACAAATATACAAAATCAAGGCATACAACTACACCAAGACAAGATAAAAACTTAAGGTCACAAGATGGTTAAATTTAAGTGAGAAAATACAACTACTAATTCTTGTGTCATGTCTTGGTCTATAAGTATACATACACCTTTGGCTTCTTCTCGAAATATTTACTTCTTAATTTATTGATATCACATTTCTATGACTGATCCGGTCAAAGGTTAAAAGAAAAACACAAACTGATTTACACTACAACTTTACACCACAATTGGGTATGGAGTGTTATCAGTTGTTTTAACTGAAAATATAACCTCTAATTCATTCTGAATTCATTCATTCATAAATAATATTATATTTTAGACAGTTTATAAGTTCAATAGATAATTTATCATACTCAAAATTTTTTCTCATTTAAATTTTTCATTTAAAACTCGCCCTAATATATACCATCATCTTTATTACTCATACTACAAAAAGCCAAGTAGTAACACTTTTATCGTTTATTTTTCGTTTTAGTACGACCAATACAAGACGCCCATGGAGAACATAGGCCTCCAAGACTCGCTGCTGTCAAGATTCGACCTTCTCTTCGTAATGTTGGACATCTCTGACGCGGACCAGGACAACATGATCTCTGAACACGTGCTGCGGATGCATAGATACAGGTCTGTTTATATTGGTTTAAGTTTTTTTTTTAAATAAATGTGTGTACAGTTGCTGTGATATTAGAAAGTGGATTTCTTAGACGACATAAACCACAAAAAATATTATCTCTTTTAATCACAGAGAAACATGAGCAGATTTGAGTATACCCAATTTATTAGTTATTAAGTATACCCAAAGCTAAGCCTGTAACCGATAGATTTTGCAATAGAGAATAAACACTTCATCACTGATAACACTTTAAATTGTAAAGCAAATGATCATTAATTTGAAAAAGTATGCTTGTGAAGTGAATTATATCTATATCTGACCATTTAGGAACCCGAAGGAACAAGACGGTGAGGTGCTGCCCATGGGCTCCACCGTGGAGATGCTGTCCACCGAGAACCCCGACAACGATGAAGTCGATGTAAATATTACTATAAACAATCCTACTAATATTATAAATGTGAAAGTTTGTGAGGATGTATGGATGTTTGTTACTATTTCACGTAAAAACTACTGGACGGATTTGGATGAAACTTTACAGTAATATAGGTTGTACATCAGAATAACACATAGGGTACTTTTTACCGCGGGAAAACTTTTCATTCCCACGGGAAACCGACTTCCACGCGAATGGAGTCGCGGGCGGCCACTAGTATTAAGTAAAAGACACAGTTTTAACCAGTTTTTACTAGTAAGAAATAGTTTTTACTGAATGCCTATGATATATGTACATAAGAAGTAAATTGAGCAAGTTTAAAGTTACAAAATATAGTAAAATTAAGATTTGTTTTGTTGACAGGACACACAGGAGTCAATCTATGAGAAGTACGATCCTTTACTACACGGGAACACGCGGAGCCGCAAAGATAAGGTAAATCATTACATTATTTAATGTATTTGTTAAAAGCGAGTTTATACAGGGCTATTTTTAATTAGCGCATCACCTCTTGCAAGCGGCTTCCCTACATCAATCCCAATAACATTTGTTCTACGACTTTTTGCAAAACTTGATAATTAACACAAAAACAAAAAAAAAACAAAAACAAATTTGCGCGCTCTGTTATTTACGACTTCACCCCCCCCGTCGCTGTAGAAAAGCTGCCTACAAGAGGTGATGCTTTAATTAAAATTAACCCTGTATAGTTTATAATATGTTAAATGTTTGTTTAAGTCTATTTTTTCTCACACCCTCTTTTGTTTTTAGACAAATACCGTAGTTGATATACAAAGTTGCATATCTAGAGCCACCTAATAATCTTTATAAGTACACAAAGAAACACTTCTACACCCTTCCTAATAAACCCTTCTTTTCTCAACTCCTATCCTACAAATATTATAAATGTGAAAGTTTGTGAGGATGTATGGATGATTGTTACTCTTCCACGTAAAAACTACTGGACGAATTTGGATGAAACTTTGCAGTAATATAGGTTATACATCAGAATAACACATAGGGTGCTTTTTACCGCGGGAAAACTTCTCATTCCCACGGGAAACCGACTTCCACGCTAACGGAGTCGCTGGCGGCCACTAGTAATAAATGAATCCTAAAATTTTCCATAAAAATCCTTATATTATAATCCACAGATCCTGAGCACGAAGTTCATGCGCAAGTACATCCACATCGCGCGCATCATGAAGCCCAAGCTATCGCAGGAGGCGTGTGACGTCATCGCCGACGAGTACGCCAAGCTGCGGAACCACGACGACGGTGAAACCGATGTGGCCAGGGTGAGTTGAAGAGGGTTTTTTAATACAGTTGCTCAAAAAGTGGCGTATTGCAGGGACGTATAGCGTTCGGGATGTGGGCTATTACACACTCATACTTTTTTTTACCTTTCCCGCACTCGTGCGTTCTCTTTCCCAACTGTCAAAATATTGTCTATTAAAAAAAAAAATTACCAAACAAGAAGTTTTTACTAAAAAAAAAAATTAAAAGTTTTTATGATTCATGTTAATACTTACGTAGTGTAGGTATATTTCTAAAAAGAGCTACTAGTTTGAATAAAAAAAATCTACTGAAGACTTGGCTGTGTGGTCATAGTAACCTTTGCCTACCAAATGGGTGAAGAAAAAATGGCGCCATTTTCCAGAAAATAAGTAATTACGACATTTACGATCCTAATTTTTTATTTTATTATATTGCTTCAATTTTTCGCTACTGTCTCAAGAATAGTCGTTCAGTACACGCGCGGAACCGTCATTGCAACTCGTCCCGCCTGTCCACCCTCGCCTTCGGCTGTGCCTCGGCTCGGGTAGACATTTGTCGGAACTCGTTGTAAAGACCGCCTTTCCACACTTTCCACACATACTATTTTAAAAGCTTTTATTTAGTTTGAATTGTATGTTAACAAATCTTGCAATTTTAATTTGACTCACTTCCCGGATTGCTGAAATTTTGCATGCTGGTCCAGAACCGATAACAATGCATGTTAATCATAAACGTGACCTGATGCTGCTGCGAGGATCGGCTCCGTACGAGAAATCTCCTCAGCGGTAAATAGCAGGGACATGAATTTTTTTATACGCATTCGTTTATGATAGGCAGTTGGTAGGCCCACCATGAAGTAGATGCCACATCCAGGGTTGTCTTCGAACTATGGAACTCCTCAATATTCAGCTGGGACTTGAAATTTTGTATACGCATTCGATTATGATAGGCAGTTGGTAGGCCATGAAATAGTTCGTATTGATCTATTGAAACTAAAAAATATAAAATAAAATATTAATAAAACAAGCTTTTGTTTAAGTGACTTGAAGTGAAAATATCAAAATAAAATTTTAAATCACATTAACCACATCATAAATGATGTTTACAGAATTGAAATTATAATAAAAGCTTGTCGCGATACCTAGAAGAAATCTCTACATATTCAGTCAGATGAAATTTAAATTAAGAAACATTCTGACAGATCAACTAGGTACTGCAATAAATTTCGAACTCGATAAATCCTATGAGTGCAAAAAAGTTACTCAAGGTTAAAGTTTCCACATTTTAAGCATTCACGGCACTTTTATTTAATTACAAACATTATGAATTGCTTAAATGCTTAGTAGGTGCCTACCTAATTACAAAATTTCAGCTGCAAATGCAGCTTTCTCCTCACAGTTTCATCACTCCCAAGCAAATGGTGCTCTGACTGTAGCCTCTGAACCAACTGTGTACGGGCCAGCCGTACATTTCGCGGCATCAGCATTTTTACGCCATTAGGTTAATTTTAAGTTAGTATGCAAAATATTGTTACGTCGGTCGGTCGTGTGTACTCACTATCATTTACTATCACTTAAACACTTTTCAAACTCACTCGAACTATCATTTATAAATCATATCGAGATTACATGAGAGTCAGAATCGCGGGTGTACCGTAACAGATTTGAACGAGTCATATGTCAAACTTTAGTACCTGGGATGTACTATTTGGTACCTATCAAAGAAATTGGCGTACCTCTTTAAGAGCAGAGATATAACCAAAAGCGAGTACACCCGCCACATTGACTGTCAGAATGGCGGGTGTATCGCCAGTTTTCGGTTATAGACATGTTGGTGACTTATTTAAAGTATACCAAATTTTAGTACCTTTGGTGTACCTAACATAAAAGAGCACCACATCTCAAAATATTGCTTGATTCCAAAGGAATCCAGGATTTTGGTTTTAGATACTTTGTAGCGACATAGATGGCGCTTATCGTCGTAAACATTCTTCCCGGCGGTCCGCATTTACACATATGACGCCTAAATACAAGGCCTCAAGTCTGATATTTTAAATAAGGGGACCTTTTTATTGTCTATAATGAAGTGCTTGTCGATGAAATATAAGCGAATATTATTAAAATTTGGATTTTTCTGTAGTTTTGCGGCAAAATTTTGTTTTTCGGCATAAATAAACTTTTATTTTAACTGTAAGAGCGACTTCATTTAACTTAATTACTTGGAATAGGTGTTGTCAACCTCGAATATAGACATTAGTCATAAACACCAAAAAATCGCTTGTCAGATTTATTTTCGCCAGGTTATCGATTTCGCCAAAATCTCGCCAGGGTCATAATTTTTCAAGAAAAAAGTTGAGAGGTTTCAAGGGACACCCGGATGGAACGAAATACTTTAGTAAACACAACTTCAGTAGGTAAATATCGCATAACTAGACTACTACAAGTACACCTACTCAATGCGTAGCTACCGCCGATACCTAGGAATCGTATAGACAACATTTCTACCTACCTTCTTGATAACGGTTAGGTAATTATAGATGGGTAGGTAAATATCGCATTACTAGACTCCTACAAGTACAGTTACTGAATGCGTAGCTATCACTGATACCTACCTAGGAATCGCATCGATAACAATGATTATTCTACTTACCTTCTTGATAACAGTTAGGTATACCTAGTTACCTTACATATAAATCACATACCACAAACATTTTCTTAACTTTGAATCATAATCTACCAATGCGAGGTACGTAGGTAGGTACTATGTTAAGAACTTACCTACGTACCTACTTATGAAAAAAACATGAAACTTTCTCTTTGAGATTTCTAGGTATAGACGCATACACGTCATAGATGCGCGGGACTTTGTAAACACAACAGAACCTCAATAGAACACGCACGGTTTGATATTGTAATATTAAAATGTCATGTACATTATGAAAAGTTAAAATCTTTTTACATGTGCTAGGTCTATAGTATATACCTGATACATACTGTGAGCGGTAAAACAAAAGTAATCGGTAACTGGACCGTAATAGGGATCTAGCATTCGATGGACATCACTGGTTGAGGTCACTGCCGTTGGGCGCGGATTTGGATTGAATCTAATGGCGGCTACCTGTTGTATTTTCTATTAATTCATGTTAATTTAAAGAGATGTTAAATCTAGAGCCCAATAAATATTTGATGTGTACAATACTTACGTAGTTTGCTCGTAATTGCATGGCGCCTATTTTTTATGCATGGCGTAAGTTTTGAAGTTGTAAATACTGGAAAAAGGAACGCGGGCCTCCGAGCATTACGCGACTGGGACTCGAACCCAGGACCTTTTTCCAGTATTTACAACTTCAAAATTAATAAATTAGCATTTATAATGCAAAATTTAAAGTAAAATGTCATGGCGTAAGTGTCTACCAATTAAATATGTCAGTAAATAGGTAGGTTCATACCTCAACACATCATTCATGTTTGGAACGACCTTTTTCTGGAAGTACTTAATTTAGATTGGGATTTCTTTCTTTCTTTTTTTATTAAGCTATTGCATAGCTTTTATCTCAGGCTCTGAGCGCGGGGACCGAATGTAAAAATTCCGTAACGAAAAAACCTAACACCCCCCACTCCAACCGGCACAGCGGTGCAGCGAAGTCGTGTATCGTTGGTTCAATTCGGCAGACTTCGGCACGGTGTTTGGGTGCCTCAAATTCGCCCCATTATATTGAATTTTCGTCTTAAAAGCAGTTTTTCGTCCCTCTTTTGGGGCCAAATTGGAAAAAAAGAGGGGCAAAAACGAAAATTTACATAGACCTCCTTTTGGAGTTGGGTAAGTTACTGGACCCCTTATAACTCCCCCCACCGTCTCAGGCTACCATCAGGAGTTACTACCAGAGCACCCCTACTGGCTTCTCAGAGGATAACTCCTCAACGGAGCGTCGGAGGTCGATTCTGACTACAACTCCTCGCCAGAGATCCTGCGATATCTTCGGACCGGTGTGTCAGAGACCAGCTTCGTCTTCGGTTCTGGCAACTCCTCACCACTCCCCTTCCACCTCGGGACTCAGCTACCACCAGAGCACCCCTCCTGGCTTCTCAGGGGATAACTCCTAAACGGAGCGTCGGAGGTCAATTCTGACACCATTTTTGACCCCCTTTAGAAAGCCCCGCACCAACCCAGGACCAACACCAGGGACAACTCTTCGATAAAGAACCCCTCATATCTCCAAAACAGTGAGTCGGAGACCAGATCTGACTTCGGTTCGGGTAGCTCCTTGGAGGTCCCCTTCCACCTCGGGACGCAGTTTCCACCAGATCACCCCGGTTCGCTCAGCACGGGATAACTCCTCAACGGAGAGAGATAGAGACACGCGGATTCAGGGAAAGGATTAAGTGCCTTTCTCTGGACACAACCCACCTACTACGCCTTTCCCCAAGTGAAGTGATCGAATTTTTTTGACTTTTTAAGCTATTGCATAGCTTCTATCGCGGGCCTTGAGCGTGGAGACCGAATCCAGAAATTCCGTAACGAAAATAACCTTACACCCCCTACTCCGACCGGCACAGCGGTGATACTTTTTTGTTTTGCCATCTATCGATGAATAGCAGAACTTTTAAAGACTTATAAAAATATTTTGAACAATATCAACTTCTCATTTATTTAATAAAAGAAAAAAAAATGTTTTCTTATCGGTCACCACGCTCAAAAAGTTGAATTAATATCAAAGAGAAAAAAACAAAGGAAAAAAATACAGCAAAAATAAAATAAATAAATAATTACATAAGTTGTTAAAAAATGCTTGCAATAGCTTTACCGCAGCAGTCTCCGAGTTCCACACGTCTTTTTTTTGGGATTTTCTTTCTTGCCGCATAACTATTAAAAATCCAAATTTTAATGATATTCGCTTATATTTCATCGAGAAGCACTTCATTATAGACAATAAAAAGGTTCCCTGACTTAAAATATCAGACTTGAGGCCCTGTATTTAGGCATCCTATGTGTAAATGCGGACCGCTGGGAGGAATGTTTACGACGATAAGCGCCATCTATGTCGCTACAAAGTATCTAAAACCAAAATCCTGGATTCCTTTGGAATCAAGCAATATTTTGAAATGTGGTTCTCTTTTATGTAAGGTACACCAAAGGTACTAAAATTTGGTATACTTTAAATAAGTCACCAACATGTCTATAACCGAAAACTGGCGATACACCCGCCATTCTGACAGTCAATGTGGCGGGTGTACTCGCTTTTGGTTATATCTCTGCTCTTAAAGAGGTACGCCAATTTCTTTGATAGGTACCAAATAGTACATCCCAGGTACTAAAGTTTGACATATGACTCGTTCAAATCTGTTACGGTACACCCGCGATTCTGACTCATGAGATTACGGGTTCCGTCTCAGCCCGTACAAACTGCATGGCCGTAACATTTAGTTGCCTCCTCGCGGCAACTTGCAAATATCGGTCTTGTCGTTGATTGGTTAAGTGTTTCCCGCCTGGGTGTCTTTCAGCCATTTCACGAGTAGCACGATAACATGACCATAACCTTCATATCACGTTTTGTCTTGTTCCCAACTCCTCAGCAATATTCCGTTGAGTAGCCCCAGCTTGGAGCATACCTACTGCCCTTAAAATTTCTTTCCTCGTTTAATAGCCCCGCTACATGATGCACACAATAACATTAATTGAAAATTTACCGATAACTTGCTATAAAACTTAAATTTGGCACAAAAAAATTACAAAAGTTACTGTAGGTACACACAATGAAACCTTCAGATTTCGCTACCATTATGCAGCGTGAATCTTTTGTTTTTAATTTTTTTTCAAATTCAAATTTAGAATCGTTCAACAAAGTTTACAAAATAAACTTTCTTCAAAAAAAATTAAGTTGCTCAGTATTTTTTGAGTTTAAGAACTTTAAACAAAATATCCCTAGACGATGTGTATGTGTGTACTTTAGCTCAATCATTGGATAAAACTAATTCAACTGTATTGAAATGACCTGCCTCACTACCATAAGGAACGACAAGGGTATTTGAAATAATAAAGAAACAGTTTAACCTCAACTCTGTTTTAATTAACCGGATTCATAAAGACAGCTATGATCTGTCTGACATATTGTACGGAGAAGAAACCGGTGAACAAACTCCACACTGCCATTATCACAATTTAAAATACAAAGGAACGTTATAAAACCTGCTATTACATTACTAATTGAAATCTGGCAACTAGTTTACATGATTATTGAAGATTTCCGATACGGCAATAGAATACAAACGGTTAAACTTAGGCAATAACTCGATACTCGATAAATCATTTAACAAATTGAATTAAAGACGACTGCTCCTGGCCAATTCCCGTGCTATTCTGTCACTGACCGGATTCCTTCCGCGCACGCTACCAAGAAACATGATGTCCGAACATGTTTCTTGGTAGGCTTGGCACTTGCATTCTACAAAGTTTCTCATGAAAAGCCGGTAGATGGCGTCCTTTAGTTTCATTTAATGTCCACCGTCTCCGACATATATGTAATTGGAACATAGGAAATCGTGGCTGCCTACCGCGCGTAGGCACTAAGCTCCGACGATCGATCTTCGAATCTGACCAATTTGTTGAAATCTTTTCTGGAACACTTCCCATACTTTAATCTAACTAGGTTCTTCCCTAGCTTGTTGTGTGGTACCTACAACATAAGCTTACTCTTTAAAGCTACAAAACTGTTCTGTCAACATGTACACACATTCAATAAATAAATAAATCTCCAGACTGACACACCAACTACGAGGGAGCGTTTTTATGTTCGCGGAATGGAGGGTAAGGGGTCGAAATAAAAAAACCAAATTATTTTTCCTTTTCAATATATTCACCTGCAAGACGGATACAATTTTCAGACCTTTCAATTAATTTATTTATACCCTCATAAAAAAATGTTTTATCTTTGTCTTCAAAATACGCTGAAACTGCCTCCTTAACTTCATCATCGGTGGTAAATTTTTTACCCCGAAGCTCTTTTTTAATTTTTGGGAAGAGGTAATAATCACTCGAGGCTAGGTCTGGGCTGTAGGGTGGGTGGTTTAAAATATCGAAGCCCACCTTATGCAGGGCAGCCAACACAACGCGACTCTTGTGGACGGGCGCATTGTCGTGCACAAGCAGCACACCCTTCGTCAATTTTTCCCGTCTTTTCTCTTTAATGGCTTCTTTTAGTCGCTCTAATATTGAAGCGTAGTATTCTCCGGTTATAGAAACACCTTTATCTTTATAATCGATCAACAATATTCCTTCTGAGTCCCAAAAGACCGTTGCCATGAGTTTCCCAGCTGACTGTGACACCTTAAACTTCTTGGGGGGTGCTGTGCCCTTTTTATGCCACTGCATGGAGTCTTGTTTCGACTCAGGTTCATAATGATGAACCCAAGTTTCGTCTCCAGTAACAATTCGACTCAATACACCATCCTTGTCGTCACTGCAGAGGTCCAAAAATGCACGTGAAAACTCTACGCGTTGTTGTTTTTGCGGCGGCGTGACTTTTCACTCCCGATTATGTTGCTTGGTTGACGAGAGCTCTAAGACTAATTGTCTGATAACAATGAAACCACGTATTTATACTAATTATTAGTCACTGAAAGCGTTACGGTCCTAATGAGCCTAATCAACCCCCTCCAACCCTCTCATTCCGCGAACTTAAAAACGCACCCTCGTATGTGGCCCTAAACTAAGCAAAGCTTGTACTATAGGTACAGCAAAATGGACAAGGGGAGAACCTAGTCACACCCGGACACGAGCCAATATCGTAAAAAAAACCATTTTGACGAAATTGCTCCGACCCGGGGATTGAACCCGGTACCATCCGCTTCGCAGTCTTATATATATCGCTGCACCACAGCGGTCGTCGAACACACCATAATATTCGTCCTATCCCTTTGTCTACAGACGCAGCCAGTAACAGCCCGTACCCTGGAGACCCTCATCCGGCTGTCCACGGCGCACGCCAAGGTGCGGCTGTCGTTCCTGGTGACGCGCGACGACGCCGCCGCCGCCATACAGCTGCTGCAGTACGCGCACTTCAAGAAGGTGCCTAGCAAGCAAGCAATCGATCAACCAATCAATCAATCAATCATCAATCTATCAACCAATCAATCGATCAATCATCAATCAATCAATCGATCAATCAATCAACCAATCCATCAATAATCAATCAACCAATCAATCGATCAATCAACCAATCTATCAATCAATCATCAATCTATCAATCAACCAATCTATCAATCAATCAACCAATCAATCGATCAATCAATGTCATTATTACATAGTACAAAGCAAAGTCGTACGTACTATACTAGTGACACCGGTAGTTTGCGCACTACTTTACGCGAACTGTATGATGTATGGTTCACTAACTACTTAAGTTAGGTCTAAGTTAGAGCAGACAGTATAAACTAGTAGCCGCCCGTGACTCCGTCCGCGTGGAAGTCGGTTTCCCGAGGGAATGAGAAGTTTTCCCGCGGTAAAAAGTACCCTTTATGTTATTCTGATATATAACCTATATAACTGTAAAGTTTCATCAAAATCCGTCCAGTAGTTTTTACGTGAAAGAGTTACAAACATCCATACATCCATACTCACAAACTTTCACGTTTATAATATTATAGTAGGATACTAATGAACGCCGGTGGTTTGCATACTTTACGCGAACTGTCTACTTTCGGTCCAACTTATATTGTTTCTGCTCTAACTTATTTAAAGCCGAAGTTGTAATAGTACACTCTTTGTAACATAAGATAGATTTTTTCGTCTTTTTTAGGTAGGTATTTGTATAGGTCTTATCCATTTTAAAGCAATATATTATCAGAAATAAAATATATGAAATATTTTGTTCTCAGGTTCTAACAAAAGAGAAGAAGCAGCGCAAGCGGCGCGTGTCCGGAGAAGAAGAGGAGGAGGAGGAACCCACGCAGCCGCGCGCCAAGCGGACGCGGACTGTATGTTGCACTTACTTACATCGTTACTTACTTACGTTATCTATACTTCTATAATATATAATCTATACTTCTATACTAATATTATAAAGAGGAAAACTTTGTTTGTTTGTGTCGAATAGGCTCAAAAACTACTTAACCTATTTTAAAAATTCTTTCACCATTTGAAAGCTACATTATTCACCAGTAACATAGGCTATATTTTATTTTGGAAAAAATAGGGTTCCGTAAGATATTTGGGTTTTTCGGACACAAGCTGTAAAAAACAACCAGAAAAGTTAGTTATTTTGCGTACGCTGCCTTAACTATAAAAGATAGAACCATAACATGTTCTAATTAATTGTACATCTTATAAATATCTACCGAATATCCGCGACACACTATACCTATCTATGTCAAGTGATGTACAACAACCATTTTTTTATTTTAATATCTTAATTTTTTTTGGACTAAATTTAAACGCGTTTTTTTTACTCATGCTATTAATCCTAATTAAAATAAATAATTTCATCACTAAGTACAGTTTATGTAGATAATTTTTGATCTTTGAATGATTAAAATTGGACGTTTGGTTTTGAAGTTATAGTGAAACTAGAGGCCACCCGTGACTTCGGTCGCGTGGAAACCCTTTATAACAACTTAATAATATTGTAAAGCCCTGCAGCGCCCCTATCACAGGCATATAGGTAGCTTCTGCAGTATAGGCTAACATGGCTTTCACTTAAGATATAGATATGTCGGAGAGAACACAGATACGATGGACTTGGCCAGTTGAAGAACTATGTTACTGTCTACCTTGTTTTAAATAAAAATGAACCGCAAATGTTTGTTGCTAAGCGCAAAACTGGAGTATAGCAGAACCGATTTGGCTGATTTCTTGTTGTGTTTGGTAAAGTCTGAGAAAAGTCTTAAGGGGCCAAAAGACGTAAAAATAATAATAGTAAAAAAACTTTTTTTTTCTCATACAAACCCCTTGTTCGCAAATCAAACATTTGACGATTTCTTTCTATAAGCGGCTGGTCAATAACCTGACAAAAAACAAAGTATTTTCGATATATTGATATACTATATCACATACTCCAAACTCCAGGACAAGCAAGGCGCGGATGTGTACGAATTCTCGTCCGACGAAGAGGCCGAGCCCATCCTGCAAGCCGCGCGCGCCTCGCAGATATCACAACCTGCCACTAGATCCACCGTCGCCACTAGCATCACCACTGAGAGGTAAATTGCTATATACCGAGGATACTTGGTAGGTTTCGTGGGTAGAAAAAGTGCCCCATTTGTTGTACCAAATTTCATCCAAATCCGTTCAGTACACTGAATACGCGTCGTTATGATATTGCATGATTTTTGAGGAACTTTCTCCACGAAAAGAATACTATTAAAAAAAGCTTTTTTTTATGTTGGATGGTTTGGATTCAGAAGTCACAGGCACTCTAGGTATTCAAAACCAAATATGATTACTTCAGAAAGTATTTACAATTTCTGCTTTTTACTTTACGTCAACGGTCAAATTATAGAACAAAACTTACCCACAGATCCATTAGCAATCATTTATCAATTCCATTGTTTATTTATTCCAGACTAACCCAATTCAAGTCAACTCTCCAACAACTGTTCCGTGAGCAGCGAGCCAACTCGCTGCCGCTGGACCGGATCACGGCTCACCTCAACGACAAGTTCGCGCTCGAGCCGTTCCAGCCAGGGGAGATACAAGCAGCGCTGGACAAGATGACCACGGACAACCAGGTCATGATGGCTGATGATATTGTATTCCTCATTTAGATATTATTTATGTGTGAAAAAAACTAAAAATATAAGTTTAAGGGAGTCAATAATCGTGTTGATCATGAATAAGAGCAAATCACAATAGAATAAGAATGTCAAAATGACTTTAGTAGTCAATGATAGTGTCTTGTGTATTCCTTATGTACAAAGTTACTCAAAACCAGAGTATCTAACCGTCGGTTTATGAATGGAGAAATTGAAATTAAGTCATACTTAAGTATTTATCAAATTGGTTTTGTTTGTATGGTCAAATACTCAAGTATCGTATATGTTACTCAATTCTTAAACTGGTGGTATGTTAGCTTTTTTCTTTAGTTTTGTCGTTATGTTTCGACCATTACTTGTTGATTTATATGTCTTAGCGTAAGTCGTTTTAAGTGTAATTCCGAAGATCTAATCAAACTTAGCACTTAAAATCCGCCTAAATCTGCCTTATAAACATCACCACAATTTGCCATTTATAATTACTATAAAAGTACAAATTGCCACCCGCTATAAGAGTAATCATGTAAGAATTTTGAAATAAAAACATTTGTTTACAATATCAATCTTTTATTATCATTTTCTTTTTCCCTTGCCTTTATTAGCTTTTCCCTGTCTGTTTTTGTCTCCTTTGAATTTGTTCATTTTGCCTCCGAACACCTTTTTAGTTTTATTCTGACCTTTATGTTGGGGTCTGTCATTTCTATCGTTATTTCTGTTGAACTTTCTTCTGTTATCATCTGGTTTGTTCTGGTACCTTCGTTTATCTTCTGGTTTATTCTGGAACCTTCTCTTGGCGTCTTTGTTGTGTTTGTCGCCGCCATCTTGGTTTCTTTGGAACTTCTGCTTGATCTTCTTGTCGAGTCTCATTTTCTTGAATCCGCGCGGGGCGTCTGGGTTGTCGGATTTACGTTTTCTTTTCTCGCTGAAGAGATCTGTAATTAAAGGATTATAAAAACAATTAAAAGATTGTACCTACACATATCATATCAACAAGAATCTAAAGATGAATCGTCAGTGTCTGTGGATACCAACACGGGACCTGCTGGGCTATTAGGTACCTAAGTATAAAATGTGACGGATCTAAAATCTAAACTAATATAAATTTCTCGTGATAACTTTACGGTTTTCGTCATACGATTTGATGTGACGGCACACGCAGCGACTAAAATTATTTCGCCAAGTCCAAAATCAATTTATTCCATTTTGTCAGTTCACAGCATTTTCTAAATTCCGAGGTCCAATTTAACTTAATCTCACTGTTCATTTAATAAATAATAAATTTTCAGACTGACACACTAACTGTGCGGCCCTAAACTAAGCATAGCTTGTACTATAGGTAACACACAATGGACTAGGGGAGAATATAGTTACACCCAGACACCAGCCAATTTTGAAAAACAATTTTGTCAAAATTGGACCGACCGATCGAACCCGGAACCATCCGCTTAGCAGTCCGGTATTTATACCGCTGCACCACGGAGGTCGTCAATTCCATCTAACAATACTGTACACTCAGTATACACGCAGCAATTTTTTTTTTGCCAAGTCCAATATAAATTTATTTCATTTTGACAGTTCACAGCATTTTCAAAATTCCGAGGTCCGATTTAACTTAATCTCACTGTTAATAACCTCTATTTCATTAAACAATGCACGTACCATGTTCCGGCTCGGCGCCGACCTCGTCGCGGTAGTACTGCGCGTCGTTGTCGTCCTCTCTCTCCACATCTTGAGACTCTGCCGCTGCTAGCTCCATTAGTCTAGCATAATAATAAATCATCATCATAATAAGTCCTTTTGGATAACTTTTAACAAAGTTGTTTAAACGATAAATAAAATTATGACACGAAATTATGTCACAAAATGAAAGGTAGACAAAAATGACAGTTTCATACATTTTTCATAACAGTCACTTGCTAACGCAAAGTTTACACAATACGGTAATTTACGTATCTGTAAAAATGGTACAGTGTGTACCGTACAGAACCTAAGAGAAAACGTGACGTATTTTATTACCTCTGACTTTCTGTTTGTTCTCTCTTCTTCTTGATGCCGTCGAGCGCCTTCTGCTTGAGATCTTCTTTCTCCTTTTCTTTACGTTTAATGTTCTCGTCCTGCGTGGCTTTACGTTTCTCTTTGAGTCGCCTAAAAAGAATTAAGATAAAAATGCATGTTTTATATTACAGTACGATGTATGATGTATTTTAAGTAAATAACACAGTGAAGTAAATGTTAATTGAATGAAGACTTACTTCTTCTCTTCTCTCTTCTTCTTGATAAGTGCCTTTTCTTCTTCAGTTTTCTCTACAAGCTCGTGGAACAGTACTTCGCCATCCATTAGGCCATCCTCAACCTACAAATAAAGGCATTTAAAGTCTTTAGAATTAAGGCAAAATCCGTGCGCAGACTGAAAGTAAATTGGTGTTAAAGTGTTTTAATTTGATGATCCATGTCAATATAAAAAAACCCAGTTCAATAACAGTAAATTGGTACAGGTTTTTAACAAAAAAATAGGGACTAAAAACGCGAAAGTAGAGCTTAGTACTTTTTTTTTCCATAACATTTAATGGCAAACCGAGTGGCAAAATCATCTCTTTCCGAAAATTTAACAAATCAACTTTAGAAATGTAGCTTTCCCAACTTACCTTAATAAGCTGGAAGGTGATCCGTGGCCCCAGCTCGAACAGCCGGACGGCGGACCGCGACTCGGCCGCGGCGCCGCGCGACGCCAGCGATTGAGGCAGCACGACCTGCGCGCTGGCGTCCTCCTCGAACTCGCTCTCCGATAGCAGACCAGCCCTAAGCACACAATGTATATTTTAAATTAATCTTCAGGGTAATAAAGTGTAGTGGCATTAAAGCTGATTAACACAGGGTCAGTAACTGACTACAAACTCGAGGCAAGTCAGTGCTGACCCGAAAAAAACCCTGTGTAAACTGATTTGAAGTCAGTACAGTGGCTTGAAGTCAGCGCTGACTTGAATATTCGGACACGAATATTTTAAAGTCAGTTGGCGCCCCCCGCCACCCGCGCACCCCCGCGCCAGCCAAATGAACCCCCTTGTAAACAGACAAGTCAGTGCGTGGTTAGTCACTGCCGCTGCGATGTAGAGTGACCATATTTTTTTCGCTGGCGATAAAAATGACGCGTAATGACGTTAGCGAAGACGAAACCTTAAAATTGGTGCAATTATATGGCTTCAGCAACAAAGCAGAGCCACCAGTTTCGTTTCTATAGTCAATCCATGTTCTTACCCATTGTCGTTTATTTTTTGTTATCTCATTTTCTACCATTTCTATTAACTCATTCAACAGCAAAATTGATAATTTTTTAAACAAATAATTAAATCGTCGTTTCAGTTGTTTTCGCGAATTCATTTTCCCACTGACTTCACACACGTGTGCTCACCGTGAAAAACGCACCACTACTACTTACTTCATGTAAACAGTTAAAGTCAGTCGCGGCGCTGACATTGGCGCTGCGACTGACTTGTCTACTGACCGTGTAAATCAGCCATTAGAGTAAGTGCAGTAAACACTCATGTAGGACTTGTAGGCATGAAGTAGATAACACTCATTATTCTTACTTTGCCACAAAGGTTGTCAAATGAAAGTTTACAAATTCTGCTGTTATGTGTACTTACTTGTCAAAGAACTCTGACATATCTTTACATTTGTTCAGATTGGGGATTTTTCCTTGCACCATCTAGTAAAACAATAAAGTTATTAAAGCATGAAAGTAAATACAAAAAATACACTTGATCAATATGGGTTCTTAATTACCTTTTTTGTTCCTTTATTAAGTCCAACAGGGGTGGCTCTAATAACATAATGCCTGAAATCTATTAACTTGGTAGCAGGATTGTAGTTCATGAGAACACAGCGGCGAATGTTTTTTAGTTGAACCTGAAATGGTTAACACAAAATTGATAAAAATGCCAATCGTTTGAATACTCAAAAGACAAGTAATTTAGTTGCAAAGAGCTTCAAAAATTAAATTTAGCTTGTTTTAAAACAATATTCTGGATATATAATATTTAAAAACTTTACAAATGTAATACCCAAATGATAGTCAAAACTATAACTTTTCAGTAAGCAGATATACATTTAAAAAACTATATTGTATGTAAAAAGAAACTCACAGTAGTAATGTTAATAGTAGGGAACATATTCTGGAACATCGTAGCCATTAGTTTCATGTGCATGCCTTCACCAGAGAAACTGTTGAGGACTATCAGTGGAGCGTGCTGGAATGCTCGCATCATTACATACTGCTTGCGAAGGGAGGACACCACATCTCTGGATAAACTGTACTGGAAGGTAAATTTTATAATTAACATTATATATTTCTTATGATATAAAAAGAAAATAAAATTGGCTCAATCAGTGTATAATAATTCAATTAGTTTTAGGTTAAATCATAAATACACATGATAACTTACATTATGAATCCTAAATGTGAGTGTAGGACCTCGGGGCAAGCGAGCCAGTCTCATGTACGAGCCTAGTTCTGTCTCTGTAAATGTGATCATATGAGACACATGCAGGTATCCAGAAATTGACAAGAAATCCTTCATTGTGTTGTTTTTACGTTCCTAGAAACATAAATGTCAGTAATAAACAAACACTATAAAATAGCACAAGCCTGTGTGTAAACCAAATTTTACATACCTTTAGTTGCGATGCTGTGAAGGGTTCCATAACTTTCCTAAAATCCTTTGTCAAGTCCATTATCTCCTTGCTACAGTTTCCACGATGTATAACAAAGGAATGAGGAGCCTTAATCAAATGTTCAGGCTCTAAAGCCTGTTTTGATGCTGTATTTTTCTTTACACATTTTCCTTTGCGCTTACCCATTGTAAATACAAAAATAAAACACTATGCGCGATAAAGCGAACTTATACTATCATTGCTTTATTAACTCAACGATTCTAAAAGGTAACTTATCACTAAGATAGTTTTACTAAAACCAACAAAACAAATGTACCATGTACAAGGTATAATAAATACTTTGAGGTTATACCACGCTTTATGTCATTATGACATTGACAAGATTATTACTTGACAGAAGGTTTTGCATAAAAATATTAATCGATATTGGTCACTGGTCATATTTATTAAGAATACCTTATCCGAATATCGTTTTATAAAATCACCAATATTTTTTTTCTAGTTGACTATCTGCTTTACGATATGAAAGTTAGGATGTGTGAGTTTGCTAACCGCTAAAGTTGGACAAAGATATCAGTAAAAACGGCAAATGGACTTATTTTAAGCATCTTTTCGCAAACCGTTAAAACGCAGCTTTAGACAGAAAAATATAATCAAAGTGTACACATTTTATTCTACTAGACAGCTACTACTACTTACTAAGGCGTTAACGTATCATACGTACGTAACTTGACGATTACATCAGATGTTTAACGTACGTCAAATACAAAGAGTTTTTCTTCCTCTTTGGCGTTGGCACGGTTTTGCGCATTACGCCAGTGTCAAGTATTATTTGGTACATTGTAGTCAAACATTGGGAAAAGGTTTATAGGATGGGACGAGCGAGGATATGGAAAAATAATGTATCAGAAAAGTTATAATAAAATACATATAAAATTAAATAATAATAACACTTTAATAAGTTAATAAACAGGAAACTGAAGATATCAATACATATGTAGGATTAATTATAATTTAATATTGTTTAAAAATATAAATTCGGTAATTATATTATAAATACGTATATCTAAAGAAGCTAATAATAACGGAATGGAGGTGGGAAATGGAATATCACAAGAGGTCAAGGATTGAAGGAACAAAGTTCTGATATGCAGAGGACATTCAAAAAATATATGATTTAGGTCCTGTACAGTACTGCCACATGAACACTCAGGAGACTGGACAATTCTTAGTCTTGATAGATGTTGGTTGGTACAGACATGACCTAACCGCATGCGAATTATAGTTGTAGTTGCACGTTTGCTCAGGTTGATTTTACAAAACCACGGCTTAGATGTTATTATAGGCTGAATTTTGGAATAATATCTTCCTTTTGATATTGAGGCCATCCAGTACTCACTCCAAGCGCTTTTGAGGTGAGTTTTTGATAGCGACTTAAGGTCCTGGCTATAATTATGATAGGGCACCATGTCTCCATTTTCAACGGCGTAGTTAGCTAGTTTATCAACCCTTTCATTTTCTTTGATGCCACTATGGCTCGGAATCCAAACGAACTGAATTGAGAAACCCAAATGTAAACATTGATACAGCAAATGCTTTGCATGTAACAAAACTGGGGATATTAAATTGTCTTTAAAAGGATATTTGTCTAAAGCTTGAAGAGCACTCTTGGCATCGCAAAAAATAACAGTATTTTTAATTTTACACAATTTAACATATTCAATAGCTTTTAAAAGAGCAAAGCACTCTCCTGTATAAACTGATGTTTCTGGTGGTAATTTAACAATTTCATAAATATCATATTGTTTGTGTTATAAAGCCACACCTACACATGAGTTATTTGTATGTTTTGATGCATCCGTGAAAATATAATGCATATTAGGCCATGAAGTATTTATCAATTCTGAAAACTTTTCATTGGCTGCTGGATCATTCTTGTAGATGTTAATATCTAATTTTATATTTATATTGAAAATGAGTGCCTTGAAATCATATTTAAATAACGGGAAAATATCCGATTTAAAAGTAGAAGCTTCAATTTCTAGAAAGCGTTTATAGCTTTCTATTAAACATGGAGTGTTTTTGTGTACCCAATAAGATGACGAAGATATGAAATGATACAGGTCTTTTAATTTCCTCAAAAGTAGATTATCTGTAATCTGAATACGACCAAAGAAAAATCTATCAGCCAAATACTGTCTTCGTAATTGTAGAGGGCATTCTACTAATTCTACTTGCATCGCGTTTATTGGTGACGATCGCATAGCACCTAAAATTATTCTTAGAGCTTTGGACTGAATCAAATCTAACTTACTAAGGGCTGTACAGGGTTGAAACAAGAAGGTACCATAATCTAAAACGCTTCTTATTAAAGCGTTGTAAACTAGCTTCAGCGTAATTGGATGGGCACCCCACCATACACCTGTGAGACAACGTAAAATGTTAAGTGCTTTTTCGCATTTATTGATGACATATTGAACATGAGGCAAAAACGTTAACTTAGAATCAAATATTACACCTAAATATTTAAACTCATTTCCGTGTGGAATTTGTATGCCATTAATAAAAATAGGAATAATAGGAATAATTCTTGAGCGTGAAAATGTTAATTTGGCACATTTTGTTAAAGAAAGAGGAAGACCAATATTGTTCAATGTATTAGTTAAAGTGTTTAAACTTTGAGCCAAATTTGAATGCGCACATTGGATATCTTTATGAGATGTATACAACAAGATGTCATCTGCATATTGTAACATTTTTGTAGGTTCATGTAATGCGGAATCTAAATCTTGTGTATAAATGTTATATAGTATCGGACTTAAAACTGAGCCCTGAGGGAGACCTTTCCAAATAGTTCTTTTTATAGTTGTACCATCACCAAGAGATATGTTTAGATGCCTTTCTGAAATTATATTTATTACAAAATTAATTAAACGTAGAGGTATTTCTAGTCGAGACATTTTTTGTTGTAACAATGCTGGTATGACATTGTCATAGGCCGCATTAATATCTAAAAACACAGCAACTGTAGACTGTTTCTGTGTAAGCGCTAATCGTATGTCAGTAATAAAATTACTAAGGTTGTCTAGTGTGCCTTTATTTTTCCGAAAACCATATTGACTTGACGATATTATTTTTTTGTTCTCAATGAACCATTCCAATCTTACTTTTACTAAAGCTTCAGCAATCTTTGCCAAAACAGAAGTAAGAACTATTGGACGATATGAGCTAGAATTTGATGGATCCTTATTAGGTTTTAAAATAGGAATAATGTTTTGATTACGCCACGAGTCTGGGATATTACCGGATATAAATACAGAATTTATTAAATTTAAATAATACGATAATGAACTTTGGCCTATATGTGTCAAAAATGAATACGGAATATGATCTAATCCAGGGGCAGAATCTTTTGTTTTTGATAAGATTCCTTTCAGTTCTTCTATTGTAAAAGGGGAGTTAAGATAATTATCTTCTAAAATATCATTATTCAGTTCAATAAGTTCCGGAACAAAGGGAGGCGCAAGAGTGTTAATAAATTTAGAGGCAATGTCGGGAGATATTCTACTACTATTATTTTCTTTAAAAGCACATCTAAAAATTTTTATATTACGCCAAATTATGGAATGAGGTGTTTGTGGGTTCAGAGTGGAACAGAATTGTTTCCATCCATCTAGTTTTTTCTTTTTCAAAAGTTTTTTTGTTTTTCTAGCCACATCTAAATAATTTTCATAATTTTCTTGACTCATGTCTTTCGAATATTTTTGCTCAGCAATTTTCCGTTCTTTTACTGCAATTGTACATTCTCTGTCCCACCAGGGAGGTGAAGGTTTTAATCGATACAAAGAGTTGTTTCGTCACGAAAAAATTGTTCGTCAATGTTATTCGAGTTGCAATTAAAAAGTAAATCATTACTATCATTCAAAATATATGAAAATAAACAGAATCCATAGGTATTGATAAAAGCTTTTCATCAAAGATGTCCTGTCAACACAAGAGGAAAGTTACGTTAACCAGTGGGTGGACGGCCGGTCAACGTAATCGTTAATTTTTAACGTCCGTTAAAGGCTGACATTGGTGAAACAACCCGTTTTCTAGCTTGACAGGTGGTTAACGCCATTTTTAACGTTGACAGACATGTAAAGTAGTTGTGATACATTCCGCCCTAAGTAGGAACTTGCTTCAAGTTGAGCTACGGCGGCACCCGCGGCGGCGCAGCGCGGCGTAGTGCTAAACAACTACGACGTAACGCTGCTACGGTAGGTATGAACAAAAAGTATATTTCCTTAAGTTAAACAAACTTCTAATCAAATGATTATTTTATGGGGATATTGCTTTCCTTCCCTCCTAAACAAACCAGAAAGGTATATTAACGATACAATCAATTATCAAACTTTTTGGGTAAATAAATATTCACAATAACATAGCGTTACTTGCTACAGACCCTTAATAAGTTGTATGATTTTATGGTAAATGAATAATTACAACGATTATAAGTACAAACTCATTAAAATTTATTCATATTTTTATTTATAAACGTGAGTAAATTATAGTGTTTAAAATTATACTGATACCTATTACAAACATTATTAATAGCTATATCTTTTGGTCAAATTGTCTTAAAATATTGACTTTGCCACTTCGTACGGTACAGGTAGATAGACGGAAGACGGTAATACCTACTATCAGGTTCCATTTTACCTGTTGAGGTACAGAACCCTAAAAAGTAAAAACAAATCATGCATTTTCAACAATCCAATCACTGAGCGCCGAGACTCTTGCGTTCACTCCCGGGTAGAAAGCATCAGCACATTGATAGCTCCAAGAGACTATTCCCACAACAATATCGCCCTGTTGTACTACAGGACCTCCAGAGTCCCCGGAGCAAGAGTCTTTCCCTCCAACATTCAAGATCCCGGAACACCACATCTGAGTGGTGACGTTGGGCACGCTCTTGAATTCGGGCGTGGTCTCGAGGTACTCGTAGCGAGCGGCACAGAGCTCCTGGTTGATGACGTTGGTAACCACGGATTGGAGAGTGTCGGCAGTAAACCCCTCGTACTGAAAAGAAGAGCTTCATTAAAGTTAACCTTTATATTTGAAGCAATTTTAAACTAGACATTGATTTTAGATATCTCAACAACTACAGAATTGATTTCAATTTCGCCATCAGTCTTTTACTTCGTCTTATAAGTCAAATAATTACCATTGTGGCACCCCACCCCATTGCAACAGCGGCTGATCCTTCCAGAAGGTTATAGTCGGCTCCAGCGATGCGTGCTATCTTCACGTAATTCGACAATATGGCCGGAGTGGCCAAGTGGAGTACAGCGACATCGTTGTTCAGGTGGTCGAACGAGAAATCCGGATGGTTGATGATTTTCACGAGGTAGTGTACAGATCCACCATCGCTACGCATCGTGCTGCCTACACGAACACGCCATTCACTGTAGTGGTCTCCACTAAAGTAGAATTTAATAAAGATATTCAACATTAGGTATTTGGGTTCTTATAACGTTCTATTGCACTATGATCTCCCAGGTGATGATATCTGTCTTAATTTACCTTTGACTGAACTTTAAAATAGCTTACTTAGTAATAACATAATTTTAACTCAACTTTCACTAAAGTTTACTGTAACTTTCACTAAACCGTGACTTTAACTTGATCATAACACTTTTTAGTTCTTGTTTCATTTGAAACCAACCGCTTGGATCAATTTATGACCTTGTTATAAGTAAAGAATAAAGATATTGGTATAACTTGGGTGCTAATAGTGGAATAGATCTACTCTTTTTTTAAATTTTACTATCAAGCAATTAGATTTGATTTGATTTATTAAATATTAGTGAGATTCGATCCCGAAATTTTCAGTATTGATAGAAGTCTTGCTGTCCAACTCCATTATTCAAAAGTCTACACAAAGGACCAACCAGTAAGATAAAACGAATGAGTTTGATATAAGTATTTCACTACCAATATAACTTACTACACGCAGTGAGCAGCTGTCAACACGGAGGTAGTAGAGATCAGAGCGCCCCCGCACCGCTGGCTCCAGTACCAACCCTGGAATGCCCACTGCAGGCTTACCACGAAGGGAAACTCCTGGATATCAGTGTCGGTACCTCCAACTATGCGCTGCGAGCGGTCGGGCGCCGCTGAAAATCACATTATTAATACAAGCAGGTAGAATAAAAGTAATTGTGATAAGTTGAGAGTAAAAACTTGCCTAATGCGGTGCAGAATAAACCAAGTAATAATATGGCCTGCATGACTACCTAATAAATTATGACTAGATAGGTACTGCTTCTTAGTAAGGTACTTCGTTTTTATCTACTGCTCAGGAAAACCTAATTATCAGTTTAAAAGATAATGCTTGATAAATAAATACCTGCTTTGTAATCCAATATTTAGGTACGCTTCATTAGAGATGATTTTATGAGATAAAAATATTAATATCCTGTGACTTAGCATAATTACTGAATTTTTAGTTTTTTTATAAAAAAACTAGTGACCCCCCTTCGAAATGGTGTAATTTTGGCCGACCTACTCACAAAACATTGATTTTTGGCTAACTTTAAAAAAAAACCGATTGTTCTTTATTTACAAATTTTAATGAAAAAAATATGTAAAAGATGGTGAAAACCGCATTAAAATCCCTCAACTGGTTTAGGAGGAGTTAGCGGCCAAACATACAGAATTAGCGACTTGGATTTATACTATGTAATGATAATGATGATGAAATTTCGTTCCTTGCCTTCTTCTCGTTAAATAAAATAAGCAAATTAATTTTGTAAGAAAATCTATGGTAGCGGACTAAAACGATCTATCTGCGTTAGTATAAGAATTGCTTTATGAAGCTTAACAACTTTTTTTTCTGAAGACCACGATTCATATTCTTTTAGTTAAAATCTACATTAACTTACATTTGGATGCAGCAATAAAACGAAAATAAACAAATCAAAACAGCTTTATTTCCTGCTGATTCAATCGTAGATCCCCACATTTGAACATGGAGTACCGTAAGCAGCGCATACTACCCCCGCTCACCACACTATCAGATTTGTTTTGTTCATTCATTCCTACAATGTGGCTTTACCAAGAAGGAACACGTAGGCATTACTTACAGTACACAATGATATAAATAAATACATATTACAGATGAAACACCACATATAATTATTGCGGCTGGCTCGCCAGAAACAGTTAATTGAATGGAACACTATAGTAATCGAGACTAGCTTGAGGTTGTTTCTTCCTGCCTTAAAACGGATTAAATTAGCAATTTTAGAGCGTACATTTATATCTCTAAACAGTATTATGTTTATTAGAGTGGTACTCTAGGTGCATTATCGCTTAAAACGCGGTCAAACAAAGTTATATTCTTACTGTTATTGAAATTGACGTATCTTAATTCTATTGATACGCGCTTACATAGTTTTATTGTAGTTTTGCATCGTGCTTGAACAAATAAGCCCTCGATACGACAATTTCGTAATGGATTTTAATTTACAGCAGAAAAACAGGAACAAAATTACACCAAAAATAAAAAATAATGACCAACATTAAGCAAGGAACTAAAAGGTGACCTACATAAGATTACAATGACTTCACATACATCACAACATATTAGATACTTTTTACATAGAATTGGGAATTATTTAGATTTACGAATATAAAAAGCCCCTATTTTTAAATATCCCTATGTAATTGTCTATTCTAATAGTCCTCACTAGTACGTACCATTTCAATGTTTAGTTTCAATAATACACACTTCAGTTGACAGTTTAAAATCAGATAAATAATGAAGAAAAAAACAGTTCAGAATTCTATTTTTCTAACTACAATTATGTAATTCCGATCAAACTTTAATAAAATGAGAGAAATCAAAACAATTTATCTAATACTTCTAAATTCACCTATTAAATAAAATCATGAACCAAAAATAAGGTATTTTTAAACACATGTAAGTATAAACACTAGAAAAATTGTGTAAACGATTTACTAGGTAGTAGGTACTCGTTTTTATTTCCTCATCCCCGAATATTGAAATGCATTTTAGGATTATATGTGCAGGGTTATTAGTAGAATTTACTAACATAGGTTTATAGCTAAATGTAGTGTCAAATCTTGTTCAATAATTCGTTTATGACTTGCCTCGGACCTCGATTATCGGACTACCACATTAACTGTGTGGCCCTAAACAAAGCATCAGTTTATATTACACGCGACATACACAGTAGACTAGGGTAGAACCTAGTTACACCCGGACACGAGCCAACTTCATAAAAAGCTCCAGAAGCCTCTCAATTTACAGTTCGGTAATTAAAAATCGTTTCAATATCCGGGGATGAGACCAGCCGCTAAGTGTGAGTTTTTTTACTTTTGATACGTTTGGGTAAACGCTCTGTTTGTTCTTTAACTAACTGATTAATTTATTGCAACACTTTTCTAGACTTTAATTCTTATATCACGCATTTTAAAGAGTACACAAGTAAACTCACACTTAACAAAATAAAGAAATTACGTTAACTTCTAAGCTGTGTTATTATTGCGTTGGGAAAAGGTCGAAATATCTTGGACACCGCCAATAAGTGTTATAGCATAATACTTATTTCTAACATTATATCATTAGTGCACCAATCATGTTCCGTGTTAGTTAGTTGGTAAGACAATTATGGATTTCCATTTAATCGTATTAATTTTTTGGCTCATATTTACGTTAATTTAAAAGTGGACTTAGGGCGTCCGCTTATACCTACATAAGACACGCTTAATAAGCATTTGCTATTTAACCTCATAGCATTTGAAGATTGAATTTATAGAATATTATTAGAATATAGATATTGATTCGTAAGCTTTGTTGTACTAAACTTACAAAAGCTTTGACAGAATAGACACGGAACATATGCCATTAATATAGGTGGAAGTTCATACGGTTGAGAGTGAGCTTACGTAGCGGACGCCCCGAACATTTGTTTACAATCCAAACAATTTAATCATAACTCTTACTTTATATGTACGAGTATGAAATATTTGTGTACAATTTTGGTTTCAGGCTAAGAGTTTTAGAGCTCTTTGATAAACTAAATCTTTCACCGTGTCATGGCTAAGTTACCGATATTATTGAGACTTTCAACAAAAAACGCTGCAAAACTATGAAGCTTGTTAGTGTTGACGGTTTTTATACTAATAAATAAATCCTGTAGTGTTATATGTGGGTAGCGACATTGTTTTAATCGATATTATGTAATTCGTGTGAGATACCCGCATCTTCAATATAAATTAAGAAAACTATTGTTTTAACAAACCCCCGCTAACTTTCGACTCATTCCTTGACTATCAATATGCAAAAGATCATATGAATTATTATTGGGTTATTTCATAAGTTTAACAAAAAACGATCCACCTACAAGTTCAGTTGCTGGGACGATTCTAATATATCTGTTATTACAATGTTTTAAAACCCAGCGTTACTTACAAAAAGCATTTGCACTCTCTGTATAAAGCATCACAAAAATACTACAAATCAATGTGTAGATATAACAGAATATTGTTAAAATCGAACACAAATCGTTGATAAATTATTAACAAAATAATTTTATATGCAAAAAAATTATATAGATTAAGTTCGTGTCCGCAGAGTTGGGTGTTGGGTTCTGCTACGGTTTGTACCCGTGTAAGTAGTTATATATACAGAATAATAGAACCAACACAACGCAGCGGTTGTGTGTACACATGTATGCTGTTTGGTAGTAAAGTTTCTGTAGCCAGGTTTAATGCTGATCCATCTGAAAACAACAAAATGTAAGACAACAAGGAAGAATAAAATAACAGCTATTGTTTGCAATTACTCAATTAGTTGCTAACAGGAATGTGACTTAAATTTACAACAATGATAGCATAATTTTAATCAACAGAATATCTTATCTTAAGAATTAACTTTTGTTCAGAATGGATACAGCTGAAAGGAGGACATAGTTACCTGTTCTTGTCCGTTGGTCTCCTGTGACTTCATGACATCAGGCAAGTCCGGGGGTGATGAGTATGGAGTCAAATCAAGACATTCAAATTCGCCATTATCCTTTCTGAAATATTGCAAAATTCCTCATGAAAAACACTTGTAATTAACATTTCATTAGATTGAACTTTTAGATCATTTTGTGGGTGTACTGATTATCACTACACTAGTACTGCTTATAAAAATAAAGATTACCGTAGAGCAAGACCAATAGGTGCCGGACACTGAGCTTTAGCAGTAGCAGAGGTAAGGCCGTATTCCGCGAGAGTCTTGTCATCTTCCATTAACTGGCTGTCTTTGTTGAAAAGCATTTGGCATACTGGTGGAGTCTTTAAGATTCCTACAAGAAACATTCATTTTAATTTTCAGATGATGTAATATAATGTTGGCTTACTTAAGCATCACATGGTACACAATACTAAGACAAGCGAGTTGCCACACGAAGTAAAATAGAAGCTAACACAAAGTTCCATTTAATAAACAATAAATCGCGCCTAAAAATAGATGTAGTCAAGAAAAATTCCAGAATTATACCTTCGATCATTTTCTTCAGTTCATTAACCGTTGTGGTATCTTTAGCGTCTGTAAAGATGGTCATTTTTTTCCGCCTAATCATTAGAAAGACGTCCTGAAAACAAATATCACTTTTGAGGTTACATGTTAAATTGGATATTGTTATAGTAGATTTTCACTTCTTCACATATTTTAAACACCAGTAACTAAAGCCACCTTTAACAATGAGCTTACCATTTTTGATTAGGAGTTATTCTATGCTAATAAATAATTATTTATCGTAAAAAACGCTTCAAGAACGATGAGTCGAAAATTATTGACTGTTGATCAATGACTGATTGACAGACATTAGACAGACAGTCAATCATTTAGTATTCAGGCGTGCCTTCATTTGTCAATCAGACAAAGAGAATAGTTTTAATAAAACGTTATTTTATTTCTCAAAAACTATTTTTTAAAGCAAGCTTTTTTTCAGTCTATTAGAGAATCATGCTTTTAAGCTATTAGACACGTATCTCAAGAAGGAGAAATATAATTCAATACTTCCACAATTAGTTTATTATCCTTTAAAATTTACTCAAGTAACTTTGCATTTTTTTTTTGCCACCACTGCATTGTTGAATGGATAAATTAAAAAATCTGAGTATTTATGAATAATAACTCCTTAACTGCTAAAAATATCTAGATGTAAAATAACTTAAAATTATGTTTGTACCAATTAATTTAATTTCATGAACATTACTCATTTCCTTACTTATTTTTACCGTATTTATTTTAAGACCACGGTTCGCTTCATCCATGCCTCATCCCTTTCACTGTCAATCGAAATTGGTAGTTAACAAAAGAAAGATTGTTGAATAAATAAAAGTAGGGATGTATGGATTTTTTTACATCAACCATAGGTTTTTGTTTGAATATTATAAAACCTCAATAGAGTAATTGATGTTTATTTTTTATATTTTAGTTTGATTCAATAGTAACTTCTGGATGTATAAATAATAATAAAATTTTAGTCCGATTTTTACATCTTTATTAGTTTGATTTTTTAATTAAATTTACATGTCTTGCGGTGTTCACTGCGTGAGTGTTGGGTAAGTAAATGAGTGACGGATTGATTGATTGAATTAAGAAAGAGCTTTGTTTTGAGCTAGTTCTTGTTTGTTTGTTTGTTTGCCGTAGAATTACTCAAAAATGGTTTTGGCGTAAAGAAAAATAATGCAATGTATTTGTGGACTCATAATTGAACAAACGAAACCTGTGGCACTCGTTTCCAAGCTCCAGTTTTGTAATGCCATCCAAAACTATGTAACATAACCTATATTTGCTGCTTCCAACATGAATTCCCAGATTTGTGCGAATTGCCAGAACATTAAGCCGGTAAACTGCACTGATAATCGGCTGGTGACCGAGGCTTGTGGCCATGTGAAGTGTATGGATTGCCTTTTACTAGAAAAGGCTGGTTGTTTGGCTTGTTCAAAGGAAATGAAGGCAGACATTAGCTTACTATATAAACCGGGTGTCAAAAAAGAGTCGAAGAACGATGTTCAGGATCATTACTTAATTGACTGTCGATCTTCAGTGCCTGAAGAAGTAGAAGGAGAAAAAATTGATAGAGGAAAAGAAATAGAGAAAAAGAGAAAGATTGATATATCCCACATTAAAGTTAGCACTGGTTTGTATACTCCAATAGATTTTACCCATCGCAATTTTAACGTTGTTTGCTAATATTTAATGTCTTCTTTATGTTGGTAGATGAAAATGGCAGAACAGTTTATACCTGTACGCCTTGCAATAGCAAAAACTTAAAAAATCGAAAATTTTATGCTCGCAGCCAGCTAGCATATCATGCATATTGTAATGGGCAGAGCAAGCCCTACCAGTGTCCTGACCCAGCCTGTAAGAATAAGGTATGAGCATGGTTATTGACATATCTTTGAATACTCTAAGCAAAGTTTAAGCTTATTATTGGCACCCAATAACAGGTGGAAAACTACTCAAACCAAACTCAAAAGAAATACCTAACACTTTTAATATCAAAAAATATAAAACTGGTATTAATTAAATTTGTTACAATGTGTTATAAAATAAAAAATAAAATTCCAGAGTTTCGCCACTCATTCCCACTTTGAATACCACATGAGGGTGCACAACAACGAGAGGAGCTATGCCTGCGACACCTGTGGAGAAAGGTTCTTCAGGAAATCAAACCTGCAGAGACATAAGCTGAAGCATACCAGTAAGTCAAATGTTACTTATAAAGAATTAGTTTTAAAACTTGATTTATTCATAAGATGAGTTGTATCTTCAGAATATAAGTTATACATATATTAAACATTTGACTAGCAACCACAACATAATACAGTTTTAATTATTAACAACTTTAAACTCTAAAATAATGAAATCATTATTATTTTGTTAAAATACTCAACAAATTGAAACCACATAAAGTATTGCGTAACTTTATGAGTAAATAAGTTATTTGTCCTTATTCACCACATTACTTTTCATGTCTATCTATACTTCACCATGATTACGTTATCTTTAAACCACCTTTCCCTTCCCCTCCAGAGGAGAAGAAGTTCCCGTGCGGCAAGTGCAGCAAGGCGTTCAACAACCCGACGTCGCTGCGCAAGCACAGCCTCACGCACTCGGACGAGCGGCCGTACGCGTGTGCCGACTGCGGCCGCCGCTTCCGGGATAGTTCCAACTTCAAGAAGCATCGGGATAAGCATGAAGGTGAGACATGTATAAAGTAGGAAGGTGAGGTTAGTGAATGTTGATGGTATAAAGTGGTAGAGAGAGTTAAGGTTTTAGGGGTAATTTTTGGAACTACCTATAAAAAAAAATGAATATATTATTTGATAACCAAGTAGTTCTTGGGGTTGCCTCTATTTAATACATAATACACTTTGTACTGGATGTAATAACTTCAAAAACATATTTCCCCACTGTCTGTCTGTTCGTCGTATCGTCTATATTACATGCGTGTCCGCCAGGCAAGGCGTGCGTGCGCGTGTGTGCGCGCGCGTCGCTGTCGTGCGCGTCGTGCCCGCTCGTGTTCCGCGCCGCGCGCGACCTGCGCCGGCACATGCAGGTGCACACCGGTGAGTGGACTGTGTGTGTGTGTGTGTGTGTGTGTGTGTCGTGCCCGCTCGTGTTCCGCGCCGCGCGCGACCTGCGCCGGCACATGCAGGTGCACACCGGTGAGTGGACTGTGTGTGTGTGTGTGTGTGTGTGTGTGTGTGTGTGTGTGTGTGTGTGTGTGTGTGTGTGTGGTGTGTGTGTGCGTATGTGTAAATCCAACTAATATTATAAATGTGAAAGTTTGTGAGTATGGATGTATGGATGGATGTATGTTTGTTACTCTTTCACGTAAAAACTACTAGACGGATACATCAGAATAACATATAGGGTACTTTTTACCGCGGGAAACCGACTTCCACGCGAACGGAGTCGCAGGCGGCCAATAGTATTATTATACACCAGAAAAAAGTGATTGTAGAACCATAGGACTTTGCAAGTATATGAGTATGTTAGTCTTAATAGACCTCCTATCTACCATTTAATATCAGCTAACATTGTACCCAACACTCTGTATGATATAGAACAGCTCTTTAACACAACGTTTACTTTTTACGAGTGTTAAGACTACTGTAGGTAGATATACTTGCAATAATACTGATACACAATTGTTTTAAACACGCAACAGAGAAGTAGATGGATGAGTGAAGTAGGCGGGGCACGCGTGCCACTAGTAAGCAGGGGATTGCAAACCCATACCTCAGTCGTACCTGTCTTATTGTCGTGTTCGGTTGTTTTTTGCTTTGATGGTATTGCGTTTTCTTAATCTAATATCGACTTTATTTTCAAAGCAGTAAAGATCAATTCATATTTGTTCTAATACTTCAATCTATTGTGGAGATACTGAAACATAAAACATAACAATTGTAAACATGAACTGTATTTGAAAAGTAATAAAGTTCAACTTACATTTTTAAATGTAGGAACGCCACCTATTGTTAAGTATTTGATTTTTTTGTATTTCAACGCGAACGTGAAGTAAGTTGCGGAAGGTCTTAGTAAAGTAAACTCTATTCATTACTGAGTTTTGTTTTTGCCTGGCAGCATTTAGAAATAAGGTCATTCTGGCACTGAGGATATGCGACCAATAAAAACAATTGTTTACATGTAGTGACTATGTTTATTATCAGTTCCATGTGAGAGTTTTGGCGACAGCGGTTCCGCTAGTAAGTTAGTCGTAGAGCATTTCCATCTCCGCTAGGAGTAATTGTGTTCTGTGATTTCCATCTACTTCTCTGTTCCGTGGTTTTAATGTGTAACAGCGCGATATTTTTTAACGTTTTTTTATTGAAACTGGAACAATCACCAAGTAAGACGCAAGCAAAACTTTAAAACAGACTGCGTTTTTTTGTTTTTGCTCTTAGAAAGAAATTACAACAAAGTGCTTACGGCAAGTTTGATATTAAATAGCTTTGTAGATAGTTTCAAAATTATATAATTAAGTAGGGGGGACTTCTTTTGTTCACTTTATAATACAACCGTATCCTTCTATCAGAGTGCTTACTAAGATAGTTCAATATTAGGTACTATAGACTATTGCTTACAAACAAAATCTCACTCGATATTTCCAATGCAGACTCAAAACCATACGGATGCAAAGCATGCGGCAGCAACTTTCGCCGCAAAGACAACCTCGAGCGTCACATCCGCAACTCTCATCCTGACATTGACATATCCAGCGCAGTCGCAATAAACAACGACGCCAAACTGTCATCTGTCACACCTGACATCGAGGCGGAGGCTAAAAAACAACTCGAAATACTAAACCCGCTACCCCCACTTCCGCAAGAAGTCATACAGAAACATATAAACAACACAACCGAAACAGAAGACGCTCTGGATAAATCGTTTATCATCCAAGCGAATAACACGAGGGAAACGGTGATCGTAGAGAAGAAGGTAGCAGAAAGAGCGAGTCCCGAGTTCCCGTACGTTCACAAAATAAGGAAAGCCAACGCGATGAGGAGCGTCCAGTTACCCCCTATTGACGTGGAGAAGGTCAAGAAACTAGAGGTCACCAACTTGGATATCGGGGCGCTACCGAAGGACTTCGAGAAAGAGAGGAGGTATAAAAACATACTGCTGGCGCCGAAACTTGACAAAAACGGATCGTGAGTCTATTGACAAGACGCGAAAACTTGCCAGTCATAAGTTTAGTATTTAAGAACTTTATATACATTTGCTAATCAAGTCTTTTTTATATAGTCAACATTTTATACCTTTATAACATATTTTTATATTTTGCTATGTGAGTGCGTCAGAGACGATTAGTGATAAGAAATTTATTAGCGAGTAAGTTGAATGGCCATTGTAGTTTGTCTTTAAGTAATCGTGTACGTATGTACCGTCGGTCGGGCATCATTCGGAGGAAGAACCGTTAAAATCGATCTCAATGTAGTTTTCGAAGCCTAAGATTTTTGAAATTTGTTATTTATCTATACTAAAAATTTGTTACCAATGTAAATTTTATCAAAACTAACAGATTGAAACGTGATACAATTAATTTTAAATCGTAATTTTATCGTAGACTGACCATCATGATCTCATCGCACGGATGATCTCAAATTATTTTAAGTAGCAGCCCCAAACCAGAGACGATGCCACACAATCCGGCTCGAAGGACCTCCGAGTATTTTCCTTTTTCTAGCTATAACAACTTTGCAATATACTTTTAATTTTAAACAATAAATTTGACCGTGGCAATATGACTAGACTAACAATGCAAAATGGATTTACTACACATTCTTATTTTTAACAAAAACATATCTTTTAAAGTTATTTTATAAGCGAATATTGTTGTTCTTTCTCTATTTTATGGATTACTTGTAACTGTACTTCGTTCTATACATTTTTATTTACCAATAAATCATGAAATCTTGTAATTCTTGGCTTCGTTTTCTTTTCAAGATAATCTTTATTTAGTGTTCTATAAATATAGACTTGAAATATTATATCTCATTAGTTATTAGCTACCTATCGGTAGAACATTACTGGCATTGAGCCAATTTTTTGTTGAAATATAGGTTCGTTTGGCAATAAATCTTCGACGGGGGTTTATGTAACACCTTTGTTACAGTTCGATACATTTAATAGTTAGACGCTACCGTGTACTGTCTAATTCATAAAAGAAACAGTTATTTAAGATAAAAATAAAACATGGACGAAAACTTTATAAATAACGTAATAGAATTATATAAAGAAAACAATTGGCAGTTAATAATAAAGAAGTATCACAACTACCCCGAGAGAAACAAACTTTTATGGGTGTTTCCAAGTGAAGAAAACTTGCAATTCTTAGATCAATGTTTAAAAGAATTAAAAGTTGAAACTGTCACTAGTGTTGGATGCGGCTGTGGGCTTTTAGAATGGATTATTAAAGCAGCTACAGGTAAGTAAAGTTTTATTTAAAAAAAAAATAGTTTTTAAGTTATTGTAACAGGTACTATGTTACAGGTACTCAAGTGTCAGGAATCGAGATCGACGGGGCGTGGTGGCGCTGCAAATACGCTCCGCCCACATTTATACCTATCTCTTTCACCTCCCCAACGTTAGACAAGGACGTCATGACGATATTAGGAAACCAAGCATCAGCGTTATTGTTTTGTTATTTCAACAATAGGCCCGCATTTCAAAATTACTTAAAGCATTTTTCAGGAGAGGTTCTAATTATAATTGGGCCTGGTGAAGGCAAAGGTGTTCACACAGACCCAAAGCCTTTTGGTGACGTAGATAACTCATGGACTATGTACAAGTGGCAGGAAGTAAGAGAGAGCAAAGATTTTATTGCTATTTATTGTAAAGATTAAATTCATTATCTAAATATCACTAAATACAGTAATTGTAACAGTCTTATAGATTATTTTAACATAACTTATTAGGTTAACATCCTGCTGCAAGTGTTTTAAAAAATTATAATAACAAGGTGCTAATCAAAAAGTGCCTGCATACATTTTAATCAAAATGTTAACTAAGAAGTGCGTTTTATTTATCATCTACGTGATAAACTTATCAATTCTGCACTTTGTTCCTATACTAAATGTACCTAATTCTTCATGAGTTCAATGTTTTTGACATTAATTTTATTAACAGTAGGTCTAATCGGAGTGTGAGATGAGTTCATCATTGGATCCTTCTTCCCTTGCATTGAATTAGAATTATCATTGTTTACGTCATCCACTACATCTACTTCATCCATATTTTCCCTTTGGCTCGCAGAAGGCATTTCGCTGACAACCATTCTATTCATTTCGTTAGCGCTCACCTCGCTCGTGATCAGATTATTTGCGGGTACTTCGTTCTCGAGGAAATGGAAGTCGTTGTGCATCAGGTACAGGGACTCGAGCGGGAAGTTCATGTCGAAGCGCGGCAGCAGCTTGTTGTCGTCGGAGTTGTCGTCGATCTCGATGACGTCATGCTGCTGGTCGTCCATCTCGGGCAGCCCCCCCGCCGACAGGTCCAGGTGGCCCGAGTACTGCTCGCCGATCAAATTGTCCATCAAGAACTGATCCAACACGGTCGTCGCCGTGTTATTCAGCGCTATGCTGTAATACGTATCCGACTTCATCTCGTTCTTGATTTCATGGATGTTCTTGTGAATGTCTTCTAAAGGCGGCGATGCTTTGTATTCTCGCGTAATGCCTTGGTTGGACAACAGGTTGGCGTTGCACATCCTTTCTAAACTCGGGGACTGAGTGTTTTGTTTGATCGGTGCTTCTATTTTGATGTAGCTTGGGTCGCTGGCTTGTATTTTCTGCGGCGGTGGCAGCAATGTCATCTGGTTCACGTTGATCGGCTGGTTGAAGGTAAAGATCTGCGGGTTGGAGTTGAGCTCGTTGTCGACGGGGGTGGAGGCCGCGTCGCCCATCATCGGCTCTTCATACGTCATGATGTTGCTGGGGGACTCGCTCAGCACTGGTTCTGTCTGTAGCTGCATGAACTGAGTAGTTATCAGGTTATTGAAAGTAACCGGTCCCCCCAAACCGAATCTTTCGTTATCTTCCAGCCTTTTGAATGCCATCTTCTGCTGAGAATGGAACATGTTTTCTTGGTCAGGCCCTTTAAGGATGAGATTGCTTTTGACTGATATTTTAGGTTTCTTTCGCGGAACGCCTTCAGGCTCCATGTATGTACTCACGGGCGAATTACTAGAGGAAGGCACGGGAAGTATTTGTGTAGGTTTTATGATCGGTCCTAAAGAGATTTTATCTACAGCTTTGAGAGTGACGTTGTTACGAACTGATATGTGCGGGACAGTCGGTAGCCTGATAGGAAAATTGGCCATGATGTTGTTGCTCATGCTGCCCACTCTTGGCGAGTGGCTAGACGTCAGGGAACAGACGTTTGTGTTCTGTAGCAGATCTTGTTGCAATGTAACCGAAGGACTTAAAAACCCTCGCAGATTATTTTGAGTGCCGTTATACGGCACAGGCAATGTGTGTTGAGGAACAAACTGATGTCTATCCAATAAAGTGCTGTTGGAATTGTCTGAATTCCTATCCTCCTTGCTCAGATCTGTGACTATTTGATTATTGAATTCCGCTTGCTGAATGTCGTCACTTGGCGTCTGGCAGTAACTTTTAGAATAATTTTGAGGCATCCCTTCCGAAAGGCTATCACAGTCGTACACCTCGATCGGTATTTCATTGACAGGTTTAGGAGTGGTCTCCTTGCTTTGTTCACGTGATGTTTCATCTTCAGGTTCGTTAGTTTTCATTTGATCGCTGGGTATAGTCCAGTTTGGTTTACTTGTGTTTTGTTCTTTTATCATTTCGACCAGCAGTTGTATACCTTCTTTGTCGGTGTGTGTCGACAGGTGGACTATGTATTTGTCTTTGCTGACAGTTTTAAATGCGCAATACGGGCATCTGTGGACATCTTTATTAATTTCGGGATGTGTTGAGATCATGTGTGATGTAAACTGTGTGGATTGAATGGCGGTGTATGGACAATGTTTGCATTTGTAAGGGTTTTCCTTAGTGTGCTGCTTTTTATGGCGACGTAGAGAGTTGTGGTCGGCGAATCTGTAGTTGCATTCAGTACAAGAGTATGGCTTCTCGCCTGTAACAAAACGATTAATTAAACAAAATTCTTGTCAGCCTATTTAGAATAGTATTAAAACAATTACCTGTATGGGATCTCATGTGAAGTTTAACATCGTATTTCTTCGCTGATGCGTAGTCACACATGCTGCATTTAAATGGCTTTAGTTTATCATGCACGGCTGCTTTGTGGAGTCTCATCTGTGATTTATCACCAAACTCCTTCTGGCAGACAGGACATGGAACCCGAATGTTTTTGTGACTCATCTTATGTGATGACAGTTGATTGCAGTTCTTAAATGCTTTAGAACAAATATCACCTGAAGCAAAAATACAATTAAAAAAATGTAACTATAATTTTAATTGTTGACTTTTAAGTTAAGAGTAATATACTCACAGGTATATGTTTTTTTGATATCATGACATTTCATGTGTATACTGTATAGTCTGTACTTTTTGAATGTTTTATACCCGCATACCTCACAGGTAGGTAGGTCCATGTCTATGTCATGAACTTTCCAAAGGTGGGTATGTAAGGATTCTGTAATGTTAAACAACTTGGCACACTCCGGACACTGCAGTGCCTTTTCTTTGTGACATTTTCTGTGGTAGATGAGTTTGTCTTCATCTTTCATTCTGAACTCACAGCTATTGACACCACATTTGAGACCTTTCTTTTTGTTAATTTCTTCTTCATTGTTTTTGAGTTCAATTTCATCATATTTTTTCTTTTTTGATTTCCTGCTTGTGGATTGGCTGTTGTAAGCATCATTAGGATCTACTAATTCGTTGATTGTAGATAATGGTTCAGTTGCTTCTGGTATGCAGTTAATTCTTGGGAGTATAGCTGCAGCTTCTGGTATGCAGTTGATTCGAGGAGCCATCGGTGCAGGTTCAGGTATACAGGCCAACCTTGGAGTGGAGGAAGCTTCTGGAATGCAATTGATTCTTGGTGGGATAGATGATATGAGATCAGGAGGGACACTTGTCACCCTGGTGCTGCAGCGAGGTGTAGATGTGCTTGGTGCTGCTACATTCACATACTGAGTTGACACTTCATTGGTATAGACAATATTGATGCTAGCTTCCTGAATAATTTCTTTAGGATCAACTTTCTCAAAGTTGGGTGTGCTCATTTTGTTCAACTCATCAACTGATATGAAAGCCACCCCTTTGGGCAATAGGTCAGTATTTGGGTGGACTACATCAGGGACTATCTCTATGACTTGTGGCATCTTCACATCAGGTACTCGAGACCCAGCTGGAGGTATCACTGGTTCTGGTATGCTTTCTTCCTTTTTTAATTTGGCATTCTTCAATGCAATTTGGACTAGACTTTTCACCATTTTCTTCACATCTTTAAAGCCCATTTTGTGGTGGTTGCGGAGATGATTTCTGAGAGTCTCTTCAGTATCGAATACGCTGCTACATCCAGGACAGGGTATTTGTATGTTATCTGCAAGACCGTTTGTTTTCGCTAACTCCGGATGTACCGTGAATAAATGAAATTTGATGTCGTCTTCAGCAAGTGCCATGAACGGACACGCTTCACACTGGAAGAAGGCCGTGCTGCCCACAGATTTTTCCTCATACGACATGATTTTCTCCCTTGATGTTGATGTTTTCGGGTTTTGGTTCTCACCTGCCACATTATGACTAAGAACACTATTCACATTGTGCGAAAAACGCTGGGAAGACATGTTCATTGTATTTTAACCATCAGGCATTACGCTTACCTAATAAGTAAACGTTTTTATTTTACTTTTTGCCAACCAACCAAACCCCTATTTGTAAACACAAATTTATATTGACTTGACTTATGACAGTGACGAAGCTTCAATGTCAATCACCCAAAATACCTGTCATTAATGCCGATTCAATAATATAAAACCGTAACAAATAAAAATTTATAGTTTCGAATTTTAAATTATGATTTATGAGTTGAGTTGAAAAAAAGTGCCACCGACCGTGTCGCAAGTAAAATTGTCTCACGCTGGCAAAAGTCAGCGTCTTCATCATGTTTATCACATGGAACTTGGTTACACAATATTTAACTAAAAATCTATTTCTTGGGATTAAACTACTGAAATAAAGTAAAATACATAATAGACACGTCATACTTCTTAGTTATCACTGTCAATCATTCGACTGACTGATTTAGCTAGCTTGCGGTGGTGAAGTGCGTTGCCGGGTGAAACCTAAATAAAATTAGCAATTTTTCTTATTTATTTGCTTAAATACTCTAAAAATGGGTGTAAGTAAAAATTTACTACATTTGGTGTTTACTCAGGGATCTATAACATTAGTCACTTATTTGTTTTAGTTGGAAGTAGAATCGATGGTGCGCTACGTGTCGCCGATAAACCCGGCAGTGTTCCCTCATCTCACAATGTTGTTGTTGGGAATCGGAATCTTCTTCACTGCCTGGTTTTTCGTATATGAAGTCACAAGTACGAAGAACTCCAGGGATCTCTTCAAAGAACTACTGTTATCACTTGTCGCATCATTGTTCTCTGGTTTTGGTATCCTGTTTCTACTTCTATGGGTTGGCATTTATGTATGATTATGAGTGCTATTTAGATTTAAGTTTGTATTGTATCATTCCGTGTAATATTGCCCGCTCTGCATTATGTGTGGTATTGTATAAATAAAGTTTATATTTACCAGTTGTGTGTTATCTTTTACATGTTAAAATGCTGTTAATTTTAACTAAGTTTTATGTAGGGAATTAAAATGAGATATTAATTTTTGGTTGTTAAGAAAAACAGAATTATTTTGTATCTCACAAATAATAATACTAGGTATTTAATATGCCTTTATTTAAGATCTGGAAGGTGTGTTTTGGTATTAGGAAGTCAGTGCTTTTTGTTAAAAAATTTCATACTTGGTACTTACATACTTCAGAAGAAATATAAGTGCTAGAAAGGGATACATTTTATTAAACATATTTTATATAAAAGTACTATAGATATATTTAGTATTTAATTACAGATGTTTTCCAAAATAAATATTTTTACATTATTTACACATAGATACTAAATTATACAAACTAAAGCCTGTTAATGAATTGCTTATTTGCAAACTCTGTACTAAACGGACTAGTGTTGAATCCAAAGCTGTTGCTGTGGTCTGCAATCTTGGACTGTGGCTGCCAAAGAAGAAAATATCGGTCAGTATAGGTAAAAACTTTGCGAACCTGCGGTTTCATCCACAGCTAAATAAATTATTTTCCCATGGGAATCAGGTAATAAAAAGAACCTCATGTAATTCCAGGATAGAAATTTTTCATCCAAATCTGTTTAGCAGTTTTTACATGAAAGACTAACAAACACTCTTGCTCTCTAACATTTTCAAATATTTTTTATTGAGTATCAGTTTAGTACTGTATAGTAGGGTCTAGTGGGTCTAGTCCATGTTTGTCAATCCGTACTAGAGTGACTAAAAAGGTGTGCTTCAAACTGTACTAAAATTTGAAATCTCAATACAAATGATTTTTGACATATTTTTTTTATTGCTGAGGAAGGTTTTTTTTCCAAAATGTCGACTAATTTTCCCGTAAAAGTGGTCTCTCTATAGTTAATATTATCCTATACAATCCAAGTAAACGTGTATAATAAGTGATTCATACACAATTATCTATCTGACTCTGAATATAAAAAATTGTCTTGCTCGTTTATAGGCGATTTTGTGCGTAGCTAAAGGATTTTCAATCTACCTACAATTAGGCAAGTTTAATATCCAACTGTTTTTGCCCAGTTATTTCGTTGTCGACATACGCAGTGTTGAGAATCTTGTATAGGTAGACCGATAGCTTATGATTTTTAGAAATTTTGCCAGATAACATTTAAATTTGCTGACATAATAGGCTAGTAAATAAAATTAAAAAAACTTTACTAAACCGCTTTCATCTGTACCGCTTTCATTTGTTTCAGTTGTACCTGGCTTGCTTTACCTATAAGAATAAAACAAAGACTCATGTTCTTGTTACCAATACAGCGTCGCCATCACGCGAGGGTCCGGGGCTGTCCATGAAGTCGCTGCTGAACTGGGGCAGGTCCTCCACTCCCACCAGGTCGGAATCATCCGAGGTGTTACTGCAGACACAAATTAATGTAAGGTCAGCACCTACCTTTATTATTATAACTAAATTTAAATTGTAGGAAAGGATCGCTCGCTCAGATAAAATATGTAGGCGCAGTTTATTAGTCTTCTACTCTACGTTTGCTCTGGGTAATCCTTGATTTCATACAGGCGTTCTGGTATTAACGGGTATGGCTCGCTATGTAAAAAAAATTATGTAACTAGTATTTCGCCTACAACTTTAGATTTCCGTTATGATAATACTAGGTATAAGTACCTACGTACTGAAAGTGAGTCAGAATGGCGAGTAACCTAATTTTTCAGTTATCTACCACTTTGGTGACTTAATTGAACTATTCCAAACATTAAATATTTCTGATATAAAAAAACACTACAACTCGAAATATTGCTTGGTCCAAAAGAAACATAACATTTTGTGCTCGCACCAGGAATGTTTACTTGCCTGATGGCATCGAAGTCAGGTGCTTTGATGGCTTCATTCCAAATGGGGTTGGAGCCCTCGACAGCGTGTTTATTGGTTCCTGGAGCAGCGAGTCCTGCCCGGTTCAGATCACTGCTCACGGAGCCATACTTCGTCATTGACAACGCCGCAAGACGACGGTTTAGTCTGGGGAATATTCAATATTTTGATTACCGGTACCGTTTTGCTAATTTAAAGATGAAAACAAAGGAATCATGAGTTAAATCTAAACCGTCCATTAAAATAACATGTCTACGAATGTGTTCTCTCATGAAGTTTTTAAAGCACTGCAGACTTACGCTCGAGTTCTGATAAAGTACGCCAGTAGTAGTATGAGACACAACAGTGCCAGCACAGCTGACAGTCCAGCCAGGACGTACACAGCCAGCTGGCTGGTCTTCAAACCACCGACCACCGGGTTATCGCCAGTCACCAAGTCTCTCAGAACCAGAAGTTGTGTGCTGAGCGTGTTTTGAATGGTCTGCAGTAGTTGGATATCACTTCGGAGGCTACAAAAGACAATTGGCAGAATTATAACACGTGTTACCTGTAAAATAAAAACTAACAATAGTCCCTCATACTTGTCGATATCTTCGGCCGGAACAGGTAGATCGTCTCTTATAAAGTGAGCTCGCACTTCAGTGATATCATCAAACGCTAGTCCTGTGCCTTCTTCGGTGGCGGGAAGCACCTGGTCGATGTTGCACGTCATGGTGAACCCTGCAGTGAAAGTCTGAGCGATCTGGAGAAAAAATCAACGTTGAAGATCTTCTCCAGCCGAACAATAACAGATAATAGTAGGTAGGTACCTAACAGAAAGTTATTGGAGACTTACAAATTCTTTGTGCTCTTCAACTTGCTGCAGTGGGTTGTTGAATAGGAAAAAGATCCTATTTTGATTCGATATGAGATAAACCTTCACTTGCGTCACGTCAAATGCATCCGCTGAAAACAATTGTTTATTTTAGTTTATGTTGAGTTTTACTTAGTAATGATTAGGTAAGTTTGCTGTTTCAGTTCTTACATGAATCACGAGCATACACGTCAAACTCGAATACTCCATGCATAAGATTTGTTGGTTGAATGTTGAGAACCAACACTCCCGTTGAAGGATTAAGGGTGAAAGCGCTTTCTTTCACGGCTTCAAGACTTGGGTCAACTTGCATCGACGTTAAATCCATTGAGTACGAAATAGGAGCGTTTTCAGAATGAGTTGCCTGAAGGTGCAAATAAGATTACATTCAAAATTTCTGTGATCAGCTTTAATGTTAAACTTTTCTCAAATAATACTTACCCGCACAGTCAGCAGAACTCTATTGATAGTGTCTTGACTAGATATACCGGCGGTGTACAGTTTCCTTTCGAATATGGGCTTTGGATCTGCTTCTCTAACCTGACAAAGGTTTAAAATTTTGGTCACATCTTTGCTTTTAAGTACTTACTTAGTTCGTTATTCATGTACTTACCTGTACAGTAACAGTAAGAGTGCTGACAGGGATGCCTACAGCGTTGGGCAGATTGCTTGCAGCAATTATAAGAGTATATGACACAGCTTCCTCCCGGTTCAGAGGAGTTTGTACACCTAATACATTGGTCGTAGCATTCAATGTGAAATGCTCGTTAGTATTACCACCTGCCATATAACACATTGTTTTTCTTTAGTAAAATGTAATATACTGAGTAAAAATGATTAGAAGAAAAATATTTACCTACGATACGATAGAAAATATCATAACAGTCGTCAACACACTTATAGTTTTTCAATTCTTCTGCTAGAGGTAGCGCTGCGCTTTCTTCTAGGCCTCCTTCGCCCTCTGCCGTTATCAAAATAATATGTAAGTATTTAAAAATATCAAAGTTATCATTTTTGAAAGTTAAACACTTACCGAAAAACCTGACAGTTTCCGTATTGATCGGAAATGTAGGATCGCCTTGCGTTGGAACAAATACCACATTCAAAGTTGTCTCCTCAAAGAGAGGTCCTGGATCTGTTCCATGATCAGTTGCTCTAATCGTGATCTGTTTAATGTCAAAATGTTTATTCACCACTAAACATTTAAATATTTATCGTCTGCAGTTTCTTTGTCTTACCTGGAAATCTTTGATATCATCTTCCACCACCAACTGATTCAGTCGTAAGATACCGGTATTTTGCCCTTCTTCGTTTAATATATTGAAGTACTGGATAGCTTCATCTTGAGGGAAACAAACAATGAGAGTTAAACTTACATACATTAATTAAAAAATAATTATGTAGCCTTCTGCTCACCATCTCCGTTAATTGTAAAGGAGACTACTCCAGCGTGCAGTCCATCCTCATCAGTCGCTGCTAGGCGGTTTAAATATTCTCCTCCAACAAGTGGTAGCGCTTGATTTATGATCGTCAATTCCTGTTATGTAGGTAAACCAATAAGTTTGAATAATACCAACCATGGAATGTATCTAAATACGTTTGGAGTTAGAACATTGTTCTAGTTTACCTTTGCAATTCTCACTGTGAGACCTGGTGTTGGAAATACAAACTTGGGGGTGTGGAAATTATATGGCTCGATTGTCAAAGTGTATGTTTCATTAGATGACATTTGGGGCACGCCGTGATCGTAAGCCTGAAATATAAATAGTTCTGAATTCCTTATTTGCGTTCTATGTCAGTACGGCTATGTTTAGATAATTATAATTACCTTAATTTGGATATCGTAGGTTCCCCAAAAACCTTGTAAATCTTGTGTTGTAATAATCTCACCTCTATATTCATCACGTTCGTTTTGGAATGTTTGAATCTCAAAAAGTTTAGGTACTTCTATATCTCTATTGACTATTGCTAAACTCAATATTTCATATTCAACTCGAGAATTGTCTGTATTGGGTTCGTCTCGATCGGGCGCCCAAATATCTGGTGATAATATAGTTCCCTGCAATAAAAAAGAGGTATACTAACATGCCACAAATAATACTTAACCTCTATGGATTCACATTTTGATTGACCTTACAACTTCAGCCGCTTCTGAAACTGTCCAAGTTAAATCCTGCGGTTCTGGCATTTCCGGAGCATTATCATTTACATCAAGTAATATTACGTTAATTTCAAGATCTATTTGATTACTGTTACCATCTGAAATTTTTGCAGTACTTAGATAAAATTTAATATAGTATTACTAATTTCCGGAAGGCTGATTAGTGAAGTGATTATTTACTAATAATTGGTTAAACTCTAGTGAATTCAAAAATAAGTTGTTATGATCTTACATAGTTCATGAAGATTTTACTAATAAAACAAAAAAACGTAAGTGTATGTTGGAAACTCAAATTTAAGTCGTTTAGAGCTTGATTATGGGTTAGGGTAAGTCTATGTACAATGAAAATGCATTACTCACCTCCTTGTGAATAGAAGTTGTCCATCAATGTTAAAAATATCTTATGTTCAGGCTCATTTCCATCTCTATCCAAAACCTCGTCTGAGGTGTAAGACACGTTAATTCTACCTGAACTAAGGTCAACTTCAAAGAAATCACGAATACGATTATTTACAGCGAAATTTATTCGGTAACTTACACTGTGATATATTTCTAAAAAAAAACAAATTTTCGTTACTTCATTATATTTATAGATATGATATGCCTACTGGCTGACCTCTTACCATCTCTGTCCAAATCGCTAGAAATTATAGTGACAACTTCATCACCATCTGTGGCATTCTCATAAATGCGTACCGTCGTATTAAAGAGTTCTGTTTCCGCCACAGGAATTTTATTGTTCGTGTCTACAATTTGAATAGTTATCTGAAAAATAATCAAGTTATAAGAAAGTACTTTAAAAGTTTATATATTTACTTTTAAAATTGATTCTTACGTTGCCAGGCGTTTCCCAAAAATTTGGATCAGGAGGGCACAGTGTGATATTTTCTTGATAGCATTTGTCGCTGGCCACGACAGTGTAGAACAAGCTAAATCTTGGTGGAACATCGGCGTCGATTGCTTGATTTTGATCTACTTCAATCTGTCCCGTAAAAAAATCAATCTTAACGAGCCCTTCCGGTGTGTCTTCTATGGGACTGCGTGGGTTTTAGGCCAAATTTACGTTATTATGCATTGATTTAAGTTAAGTTAGAATAGTATTTGAAAAGTTTATAACTTACATGATTGTATATCGTACTTGGTTATATAAAGGTCCATCTATGTCAGTAGCTAATACGGAACCAATTACAGCATTGCTATCAGACCTTTCCCTAATTCTAAAGGTCTGAGTCAGAGTTCCATCAACCCAAAGGGGAGGGTTGTCGTTCATATCCACGATTATAATTGTGAAGGTTACTGTTGAAATATTATACATGATTATTCGTAACTAGTGGCCGCCCGCGACTCCGTTCGCGTGGAAGTCGGTTTCCCGTGGGAATGAGATGTTTTCCCGCGGTAAAAAGTATCCTATGTGTTATTCTGATGTATAACCTATATTACTGCAAAGTTTCATCCAAATCCATCCAGTAGCTCATACGTGAAAGAGTAACAAACATCCATCCGTACATCCTGACAAACTTTCACATTTATAATATTAGTAGGATTAAAGAAGCGCATATATTTAAAAGTTTCAAACTCACACTCGTCATGGTCATCGCCGAGGACTGTGTTCAGATCTATAACACGGAGGCTAAGATATATAATTTCGAACTCCTCGAAATCTATGGTGACTCCTGGTCGGACTTCGTTTGCATATACTCTGCCTATAGCACTACCGTGATTTTCTGGTTCAGGAAATGTTGTTTCTATTCGCATACATCTGTAGTTTAATTATAATATGTAAATTTATTTGTTTTTTTTAGAATAAACCAAGGTTTGTTTTCTTAGTGAGTGGAAACTTACCCGTGAAACTCTTCTGCAGGTGTTACTCTTCCCTGTTTCGTAGCATACGAGGACTCCCAATCAATTTCAAAATACAGTTCGGCAGTTGTATCGGGATCTGTCGCCATAATCCCATCCTCAATCAGAAAGCCTGATGGGACGTTTTCTTCTACTTGAGGACTTCCTCTAGGCTGGAAAAAAATGTCATAAGAGAACAAACACCATCGATCTTTGTTTGTTACATTTTATTTATCGACTTACCAATCGCAGGCTTGGAGGAGTATTATTGATATCTAAAAGTTGTATTGTAAGTTGGGAGGTCGCTGTATTATACGGTTCTCCTAAAGTGTCATCGGCACGTATCTATAAATAAGTGAACACGTCTTTATTTTTGTCTTATACTGATGTTATTGCCAGATGATCACTCTACGGAAATTTTACTATAAAAACTTACTTGCACAAATAATTCCCTCTGATTGTGATAGTCGAATGTATCGTTTTTTGATACATGGATATCACCAGTGTCGGCATCGATTGTTAAATATTCTCCAGCATTGCCCATCAGTGAGTGTCTGTGACAATACAATTATATTTCGATAAGTAGAATATTGATTGCTAACTTATAAATTGATACAACTTACACAACTTTATCATCAATATCTCTATCTTGAGCTTGTATTCTGCCAACAAAGAAGCCAGCTCCTTCTGTTTCATTGAATGTAACTACTGTAGATGAGGTCCCAAAAATAGGCTGTTCGTCATTCCAATTGATAAGGTTAATATAAACTTTGGCTACACCAATGAATTCCGTATTATTTAAATCAGTAGCAACCACCTAAAACAGTTGATTTGTTTTATAAGTTACTGATATTTAAAAATTAATGATCTAATTTATCTCATAGTTACCCTGAGCAGAATTTTCTGAAATTCGGGTACTTCATAATCTAACATGCTGTGGTTTGAAGTTCCCATTATAAAGGTTTGTCTTTGGTAGCCAACGTCTGGTGCAATATAAAAAGCTTTTTCTGCCCCTGGTGGATATTCGCTTTCAATGTGGACACTGTATTGTGCATTTTGACCCTGTTACAGAGAAAAAACTAACATGGTTTGTTCATCCCTATTCTATTGTTGATTTTGTATGTATCCTTACCAAGTCCTTGTCATGAAATCCAAAGTCTTTATCGAAATTTAAGCTCAAAGGAGTTTCTTCTAAAATGTCAACTGTATATTCAGCGTGTAATGGTAATGGCTTTTGATCATTGACATCATCTACAATGATCACAATGTTTGCTTCTTCGGCAAATGATTCGTTGTCGTATTTATAAGCTATTATTGAAAGTTGAAATAATTCCTTTTGTAGCTCATCTCGGTCTATTTCGTCTACGTAGAATATGGCACCGTTTTTTCCTCCTTCTATTGTCTCAATTGAGAAGAAGGTATCTAATAAAAAAATATTTTATGTTAGAAGGTGTCAGCAAATGCCTTGTTTTGATTTAAAATCAAACATACCATTTTCATCGTGTCTTAATTTATAGTAAATTTCCTTGTTGATTCCAGTGTCTCCATCGATAGCTCTGACTGTAAAGTTTTGTTTAGTTTTCTCGTCAAACTGTTGAACTGCGAATATTTCTAACCATCTCGGTGGCCTGTGCTCTACATTTTGCACTTGTATCATCAGAGTCATAGTGTGGTTGTTTGGCAAAGAATCCTGTAAATTAATAAAAAAAACATTAAATAACCTTGGGTACTACAGAAACAATTTAAAAACATTCATATATCTACGTTGTTAAAATGACAAAAACTTATTTTATGAATGCTGATTTTATTTGTACGCATGTAAAGCTGCGGGAGGCTTTTAAATTTACTCTGAAAAAATTATGACTTACAAAAGCTGTGACACTAAATATATGAAGAGCATTTTCTTCAAAGTCGAGTGATTGTTTCGTCCCAATTTTCATATTCATCTTCTTCCACTCATTAGAAATATTTTCACCTTCAATGAAAAATATATTTTGGTCGCCACGGTCGCTGTCTATTTCAAATCTCATGAATCGCGTGCTGATTTCTCCATCTGCATCTGATACTTCATAAATACAGTCTGTAAGACCAGGATCACCAAGTTCCTGAAATGTATAAAAAAACAATTAGTTTTGTAAATCTGTGATTATGTACTAACAAAGAGTACAAAAGTATCTTACAGGAACTTGACAAGCTTGGAAGACCTGAATGATAGGTGGATTGTCATCTATGTTAACTATCTGCATAGAAATTCTGGCTTGTAGTATAGCAGTTGCGTCATTGTTTATTTGTACATTGAACATGTAAAACTGCATTCCCGGAGTTTCGTAGTCTTGTCTGAAATCAATATTAAATTGCTCACTTATTAATTTACTTTAACTTAACTTAGGGTATAAATAAAAATATATATTACCTTTGTGTGATGTAAAGGTACCAGAAGCCATCAACTTGTCGTAATTCAGGGGCTAATAAGTTTCTAGTTCCTGATAAGAAGGTGCCTATTTGTGGTGATCCGGATCCTATAATAAGATGTTATTATTGAAGCACAATTTGTAGCTGAAGAAATTGCATTTACAATACAGTGAGCTTTTATTATTGTAACTTGTACTTCGCTTAAAGTTTTACCTTGATAGTTGAGTTTGGCAATAGCGACAGCATCGGCCACTTCCTCCTCTAAATATATGACTTGTGTGCCGGAAGTGTACTGCCCCAGACATAATTCCTCGCGACTTGGGGCTGATATGAACGGTCTTTCATTCCACGACAATCCTAGAATTTTTTATTTTATATTATCACTTATGGATATTTCTGCATATAGTAATAGTCTTAAACTTCCTTTCATTTGTGTTTAAACTGTTATTTGTTAAACTAGTAGTTTTTTTAATTTTTTTTTCGTTGTTATAAAGTTGGTGTTGCATTAAAATATTCAATGTTTAAATCCTTGCTCAAAGTTTTCCTGTTTTTTTTTCGGAAATCAATACACTTCTTTTCTTCACAGACTGTTCGGAAGGTATGTATCTTTCTTACCATCAGCTTCAACGATGGGCAGATCCGGGGTAGGTGGTCTCGGAATTGCTACCATATACGCGCAGTGGTCTACAAGAAACAACATGCGATAAAATGAAAGAGCTCTTATCTCATATCATATTCAGTTCAGTATAGTCATATTTCATTTTAATAAAGAAATTAAACAGTGTATTATATAGATACTGTACCTTGTTGTGCAAGTCCTGCGGTAGTCATTAGTAACAATACAACTGCAGCTAACCGAACATCTACTTCCATTGCTGAAGGTAAAAAGTATAAAACGTGTTGTTTAAAATTATTTTCATTGTGAGTAGCAGTTGTTACTGTATAAAAATAAAATTGTGCTATATAGAATTTAAAATAACCGATGAAAAAATATGTGTTTTAATTGGGACTTAATAATTAAAATTTAAAATTATTAATTATAATTTATTAGATGTTTATCTTGATAATAGCGATAAAAATAATAAATGAGGGCCACTGATTTATAAGATGGATGTCGACATTTCAATAATGACGTTGTTTATCATTGTTGATCTGTTAATAACGCAAATACACTAGTTCTTTTAGATTTCGTTTATTTGGCCATATCTGTTGTACAAATATGTACCTAAAGGTTTATTGATGCACATTTTAAAGCTACATTACTAAAATATATGTATATCTCTAGTTATGAAGCTGAGACAAAGTTGTCAGAGACAAAACATATTTAGCTAATGTACGCAAGGTAAAAATAAAATCATGAATCAGATGTTTTTAGTGTCCATGGCGTAATACAATTAGAACTTAAAAATGATACCGGCCCTTCGGACCTACGTTCATACATACATGATATTTTCTTGGAATAAGTGTGAAAAATATTGATTTTGTTGAGAATAGGTAGAATTACTCACTCGGGTTTGTTATGAACTTCCAAATAATTAGAATTAATTACTTCAGATCCTTTTAAACTAAGTGAGACTCTTTTACTGATAAACTTTACTTATTCACGATATCCAATAATAAATTTTGTATTTTCTTTTTAATACGGAAATACTCAAGTTAATATTTCGCAACGCGGTACAGGACTGATTAATTTTGGTACTAATAATGATGATAAGATACATTCTTAGATTACATATGATAATTACCTTATTCATGTATTGGCATCTAGTGATAAAGAATGATTAGAGATTGCCACTTCATATAAACAAAGAATTCATCTACATTTAGCCTACTTTACCATACCTACTTGCTAAGTAAATGTTTTGCTTAAATTAATCAGTAATAACATACTTATATACTTACTTATATATTCTATTTTATTTTAGTACTTTTTAGATTTTAATACAGATGCCAAATCGGTCCCCCCTAACATACATACATTAAAAAATTGAAGTAACGGATGGTTTTGATTGGGTTTTTTTTTACAAGCCGTTATTGTCCCAAAATGGGGCAAAGGCCTCTCCCCGTGCTTTCCATGTGCTCCTGTTATCGGTCAAAGTTGGCCAATCTGGATCGAAGGCATCGAGATCGTCCCGCCACCGGCGTCGTGGGCGTCCACGTCGTCTTTTTGTGTCAGGGTGCCAGCTGGTGGTAGTTTTGGCCCAAAATCCTTCTGTCATTCGGTTCACATGACCTGCCCATTGCCATTTAAGCTTAGCAGCCTTTTGGGCAACATCGATGATGTTGGTTTTGGAGCGCAATGTGGAGTTTCTGACACGATCAATCAGCTTTACTCCAAGTATACTGCGTTCCATTGCTCTCTGGCAAACCTTGAGTTTGGTCTTTTGGTTTGCAGTCAAAGACCAAGTTTGGGCACCATATGTTAGAATGGGGAGAATGCGCATGTCCATCAATTTCTTTTTGTGTTTTAGAGGTAAAAGCTTCTCCAGACATTTTCGATTCGTCTTTCGACTTCGATATCTTGTCTGCCCTGGAAGGAAACTACTTGGCCCAAGTAGACGTATTCTTGGACATGTGTTACTTCTTCCCCATCGACTTTAATCGGTCGTTTGGCGCTGTTCGTTATAATTTTGGTCTTTGACATGTTCATTGCAAGACCAACCTCTAGGCTTGCGAACTTTAGTTCAGTTAGCATTGAGCTAAGTTCTGTAGGTGACGAGGAGAACAATACAATATCATCAGCGAAACGTAAGTTGGTCAGTCTTCGCTTTCCAATCCTTTGCTGTCCCATTTGGCTGCCAGCTTACGGAAAACTTCTTCTAAGGTGCAAGTGAAGAGTTTAGGGGAGAGCGGGTCTCCTTGTTTGACCCCTTTTTTGATATTAAGTGCTTGTTTCATAAATATTGCGAATAATCTGTATATATGTTTGTCCTATATCTTGTTTGTGTAGGCTATCAAATATGGAGTTATGTTTAAGACTATCAAAGGCTTTGGAGTAATCAACAAATGCAATATATAGAGGGATGTTATGTTCTTGGAATTTTTCTATAATTTGGTTTATGGTGTGCACATGATCTGTAGTGGACATTCCGGGGCGAAAACCAGCCTGTTCGGGAGGTTGATGGTCATCAAGCTGCTTACTAATGCGTTTTTCTATTATTTTTATAAATGTTTTATATAGGTGGGATACTAAACTAATGGGCCTATAATTATTAATATCATTTTTACTGCCTTTTTTATGAAGAAGGATGATTTTGGAATGACAAAAACTTTTTGGAAATATGGATTTTGATAAAATTAAATTGAATAAATTAGTAATAATTGGTACTAGTTCTTCTTTCCCAGCTTTAAGAGCTTCGGCTGTTATTCCGTCTATGCCAGGACTCTTACTGTACTTTAATTGTTCTACCGCACATAAAACTTCTTCTTCTGTTATTGGAGGAATGTGGTCTGCATTGGTATTGGGTATTACAAAAGTTTGTGGGTTAGGATCATTGTAGAGTAATTTATAGTATTTGCTACAAATTTTCATTATAGCATCACGACTGCCTCTTCGAATACCGTTGTCATCGTTCAGATGGGTTATCCATTTTTTGCTGTGATGGATGCCCTCTTTAACTGTTCTAAGTGAAGAGTTTCTTTCTAAAGCTGATTTCATTGCTGATTCATTGTACTGTCGTATGTCTTTACAGATGTTGCGTTTAACCTGTTTATCTAATTTCTTGTAATTAGGGTCTGTGATAGATTTCTGTGATTTCATTGTTTCTCTAGTTTGTATAAGTGTTCTGGTGGTAGATGATAGTTTGGCAACTCTGTTTTTCATGGGTTTTAATTTATTGCACGCCTTAGAAATGCTTTTTGAAATAGATTCATATAAGAGATTTGGGTCATCTGTTGTCTCTGAAGGCAGTAATTGAAAATAGTTATTGATTTCTAAGTTGACAATATCTTGATTCACAAATAATATATTTCTGTCTACGAGTGGTGAATAATTTTTAAATGTTTTTAATCTTGCAATTTTTGAGTTGAACGATAAGGTTGCACGTAGAGGTCTGTGATCGGAGCAAAATTGTATGTTATTAATTGTGTTAATATTTTTTACAAAATCTTTATGTGAACTGAGCATAAAATCTGTTTCATTTTTTGTGCGACCATCAGGTGAAATCCATGTCCATCTGTATTGTTGTTTTTTATAGAAGAATGTGTTATTTATTGAGAGGTTTTGTCCAAAGGCAAATTGAATTAGACGATTGCCTCTCATATTTCGCTCTCCTGATCCAAATGGCCCGATAATGTTGCTATTGTCGGAATCTTGCCGAGAGCCTATTTTCGTGTTGAAGTCTCCAACGATCATACTCCAAGTGCATTTATGTTCTTCATATGCTTTATTAAGTAAATCATAGAAATCCTCGACTTCTTCATCGAGGTGTGTTGATGTTGGAGCATAGACTTGGATAACTTTGAGTGTTTGTTTTTTATTTATTTTTAATTTTAATACAGCTATGCGTTCAGAGTATCCTATAAACTCAATTATGTTGTTTTTCCATTTTTTGTTAACTAAAAAGCCCACCCCATTTAATCCAGCTGTTTGCCCGTAGTAATAAAATATATAGTTGTCAAATTCTTCTGTGTCTTCACCTTGCCTTCGCACCTCTGATAGACCTATAACATCCCACTTTAAGTTCTTTAATGCATTATCTAATTCTAATAATCTATCAGTTGTTCTAAGTGTTCTTACATTATAGGTCATAACGTAGAGTTTATCGTTGTCCTTTTTTCTTGCCATGGTCTTTTGTTTATTAAGAGTTCCCGCTCGGAGATTCTTAGTACCCCTGATCACAATATTGTCAGTGTTACCGTTCATATTGGGATTGCCGAGCAATTGGGGCCGTGTTTGATTGAAGCCTTTCATGGTAAATTTTGGGGAGGTTTAGACATTTTAAACCCATCACGCTTGTCTACTGCGGGTAAGTAGTAGACCATCTCACTAGGTCTATGAGTGCCACCGTTGATGTGAAATAATATTTCATATTCTTCCGCCGCCACTCTGAGTCAGTACCCTACTTTGACACTGACTATCCAGTCGGACCACTTGCAAACTCCTGTCTGCGTGCTACTGATTGGTTCGTTGTATCTTTCATTTTAAGATACACGACAGTTTAACGTCATGTCGAGGACTTTTGATTGGGTTACTGGTCGAATATTAGACCATCAGTCATTCTAGAAGCACATGTATAGGTAGACTTAAAACGTATTGGCAGATACTAGGATATGGGTTTATAATCGATGGTGCATGTTTAGAAGCCCGACAAGTGAACGCTGGTGTACCGCAAGGCTGTGCACTATCGCCCATCCTTTTTGTCCTGCATATCAATGACTAGTGGCCGCCCGCGACGCCGTTCGCGTGGAAGTCGGTTTCCCGTGGGAATGAGAAGTTTTCCCGTGGTAAAAACTGCCCTATGTGTTATTTTGATGTTCTAACCTATATAACTTAAGTTCATCCTAATCCATCAGTCCCCGTTTTTTTCACATTTTCCATTTTTTCTTCGCTCCTAATAGTTGCAGCGTGATGTTATATAGCCTAAAACCTTCTTCGATAAATGGTCTATTCAACACAAAAATATTTTTTCAATTCGAACCAGTAGTTCCTGAGAGCGCGTTCAATCAAACAAACAAACAAACTGCTTTATAATATTAGTATAGATATGTTGCAAAGTGGCGGCATCTTTCTCTCGATGTCCATCTGTAAATGAAATGATCATTCTACTTTTAGAGAACACTTTAATACAAGTCACCTGAACTAAAATGTTATGTTTAGATACTTACAAATGATTTTACAATTAAACCTACATCTACGTAGGTACACTAATCATAATGAAGAAAAGATGTGTTAGTAGTCGTAACCATGCCGGATAATCTTTAAGTTGTCACCTCGGTCGTGAACCGAAATAAAGCGGCTTAAAATAAGAGAAATATAATAGGTACAAGATAACTTTATTGTATGAATCAATAATCAATACAAAGTTGTTTTTATAAACGCAATTTTGTTATCAGTTACTTGTTATAAGTGAGTTGGTTCAAGTTATAGACAAGTTATCAGTCTGTTTAATGGCTGTATTTCTTGCATCGTTAACTGCCATTGACTGATTATAGTTATGGATTCTAGCACTTATTTTGTACTTGATGCGTAGTTTATTCATCGGTTTTAAGCAATCGATGTTCTACACCACTCCTTGAAGCTTATTTGGAAATGGGCGGGACGTGTAGCGCGTCTGCAAGAAGCTGGACAAAAAGGTTGACGACATGGACCGCTTACGAGGTGGCAAGATGAGATTACGTCACGATTGGGTACAGAAAGCTCAGAGTAGAGAGCATTGGAAACCTTGGAGGAGGCCTTTACCCGTGGAGGGGTTCTGGAAAACCTATAAAAAAAAAAACTAAGTGTAACCTAACTTAATAATTCATAAATATTAGTATAACCCTACTAATATTAAAAATGTTAATGTAACTCTGTCTGTCTGTCTGTCTTTCTGTCTGTCTGTCCGTCTGTCTGTCTGTCTGTTATACTTTCAAGCCTAAACCACTAAACCGATTTTGATGAAATTTGGTATGAAGAAAGAACTGAACTTGGGAAAGGACATAGGGTACTTTTTACCGCGGGAAAACTTCTCATTCCCACGGGAAACCGACTTCCACGCGGACGGAGTCGCGGGCGGCCACTAGTAAATAATAAACTTTTTATTTCCATAAAACATAGTAAGGTACATTATCCTACTAATATTATAAACGTGAAAGTAGGTAAGTGTGTATGGATGTATGGATGTTTGTTACTCTTTGACGTAAAAACTACTGGATTGATTTGGATGAAACTTTACAGTAATATAGGTTTTAAATCAGAATAACACATAGGGCACTTTTTACCGCGGGAAAACTTCTCATTCCCACGGGAAACGGACTTCCACGCGAACGGAGTCGCGGGCGGCCACTAGTAAGTTATAATTAGATACTATTTGGTAGGCTTAGCTTAAGTTAAAACAAGAAACTGTACTTAGCTTCTATAAATTAAATAAATATTTTATTTATTAGGATAGTGTGATTCATGTGATGACCCTTTAGCTCAGTGGTTCGATTGAACTTTTAGGTATCCATTTTGTTTCGAAAATGCCTATTCAATACTATACAAAATTGGATTATAATCGTAATAGATAGTCATATACCTCTAAACACAGCTTATCAGAAACTTTGAACTTATTTTGTGTAATTCAAACAGCTTGGATAAGCTAATGTCTACCTCTAAATTATGTTATTCCCAGTAATTTCCCTCATTCAGCCTTTAGTTCCGTGTCGGTGTTTGCTTGCTAACGAGCTGCATCGTCCTGCGGGTCCAAAGCCCACGCCGTTATCATGAGATCGAGGAGAGTTCATCCGACTGCGCGGGAGTGGATCTGTCAGTCGCTCGCAGACGCCCGCGCAGCCAGTGTCAGAACAGTGCAGTGAACATGTGCAACACTAGTGAGTATTTGTTTTTGTTTATTTGTTAGGTGCACCCTGAGATAAGATTAACAGTTGCATGGATTTCTTTATAAAACATTAAACTTTATTCATAAGTTTCTTTATAAAAAAGGGAACTAAAAAAAACTCAACTCTTATTACCAATGCTGGTTTACCTTAGGTATTTTTTTGTAATTTTACGGAAAAAATACTGCTAATTTAATACAAAAAAATGATTAATTTCGAAGAATCGTAATCGTGCATTAAAAAAATGTATGTGATTTTTATATTATCAGGTTACTTAAATTTTTTCTTAGTAGGTATGTACAGTCACGTGCAATAAAATGTCTATAAGGACAAAATTTCAAAGCTCCATATTTTTGTACGTAGGTACCTAAAAATATAATATTAATTCTTTGCCTAAATAATACCTACATTTAAATGCATATGTAATTATAGAATGTATTGTTAAACTGAATATTTTTTTCTTTTTGTTTTCAGAGTTTACATTTACTTAGTTTAAATTCTCTATTTGTATTCATTTTATTGCACGTGACTGTAGGTACCTAATTGGCAATTTTAGGTGATCAATGTGCAAGGATAAATTACACTTGATTGACCACTTTTTTAAATCAACTGGTGATTTGCAAATAATAACAACTATTGAGGGTAGTTTCATTTCTGTTAGGTGACACGTCTACTTATTGTGTGTCATCATCACGTCACAGGCGTCTTTAGAAATTATTTCAATACGTAATTAACTGCTTATATTATATTAATTATGTACTACGGTCAAGCAATATCGTTGTTCCCTGAAACGTATTCTAGGTTTTACATCTCGTGTTGTGACGATCCTATTACGGGTAAGTCTTTTGATCTTGAAACTTAGAAGAATATGTTTCTAGCCTGTATAACTCTAGTTTTCTTAAATGATATTGATTAAGTAATTAAATGAATTTGTTAGTTGATAGCAAAGTGCAAGAAATCACAATAAACTCATGTGTTTCATGTACTTAATAAACACGACGGTATGATTCAATATTCTTATATCTGATCAGTTCATTCTCACTTTATTTATTTTATTTCTAATCACTTTCTATTCATTCGATTTAGAACTGTATTGCATTAGAAATAAGGCACGTTTCTAAGTTAAATGTAAACAGACTGAGTTAGGTAAATGCGTGATAAGAGGTCTAAAGTTGAGCTTTGGCCGATAAGAGGTGTTCCGGGTCAAACTTGTTTAAGTACTGCGGGATTTAAATTGTTTTTTATATAATATTATGTCGATAAAAGCAAATTTAGAGAGGGAGTGGACTTTTCAAGGTTAGTAATTAGGTAGGTTCTTCTTTCGCTGTCTTTACTTGCTAACATGAAGTCGATATATTTTCACTTCATTTATGAATACTAGTGACTTTCGTGATCGTAGTACCAACATTGGATATTGTCCTATTTGATAAACCTTTTTGAACAACTACAAACCTTCTCTAAAGAATATTGAAATGATAAGAATAATCAAATTAAATTCCATGGTGTAGCTTACTATACTTACAATCAGACTTAGATTGTAACTTTTAATAACACGAGGCAGGATGTTAACTTATATAATGTAAAGGTAAGGATTTAGGATTGTTTTGGATTGAGGTAATAAAATAAATGTAAGTAGATGTACGTACCTATTTACTATAACAGTTTATAAAACAATTCGTTACGGTATCTCTTATTATAAGTAATACAAATTAACAACATTAAAATGACATCATCTCTATTAAATCGATGATGACCTAAATTAACTGTCACGCTCTACACTCGACTGTGGGTACTGGGATATCATCAAATTTAGTCAACCACCAGATAACCTTTACGTTTTAACTTTAATTGATCACCGAATGCAATCAGTCATCATTCAGAATTTGCAGTGGACGTTGTTAACGCATTTTTAACTCAGTGACTTAATTGACTTTCATAAACACTAAAATTCAATCAAAAATCGAATGACGTTTGAGTACCGCGCGAAAATAATTGTCACAACTAATATGGCGGAAAACGGCAAGGTTTTTAAAAAGTCTTTCAATGGAACGTGTACAGTCGGTCTGAGGCCTAAAGGATCTATAGCTAAGCGAGCTGAAGCTTATTTACAAGCTGTCGAAAAGAGTCAGGGTCCGAAAGGTGAACTTATAGGAAGAAAACTACATATAGATAATCCTACCTTGTACCTACTGGATCATACATTGTAAACTTTTTTTAATCTGCAGTGTCGCCAAGAAAGCAGAGCCTGCCAAGGCTGGAGGCAGTGAAGAGAGTAGCTGCAATCCCAATTGTCGAATCCGGAATTGGTGTGACCGAGAAATTGTATTTCAGAATCAGGGTAAGTTTATATCATGTGCCTACGTAATAACATGGAGGTACTTGTTTATATAATAGTAGTAGAAATGAAAAATACCTAAATGAGAACATTGTTTTAAATATTGAACTACAAAAACATTTATTGGTTTTTAATCATTCAAGTTTACACTAATTGCCTAGATATTGTGGTGATTTTTTTATTATTGGACGGCTTCACTGTTTGTTTATACTGCCGTTTTATATTACAATTTATTGGTTTTCGATAAGATACTTACTTTCTAGCGAATGCTTTTATACTTACTTACAGAAGACTCATTTGTAAACCCCTTTCGTATATGAATAAACTATTTGATGTTCTTTCATAAGCCAAACAGTATAAAAGTATCTTTCTCCTATGCAATGTAACCTTCAACTTCTTTACGTCTGCTAGGAGTCGAACCCCCTCTTCCGTTGGTACCTCTCGATGGGCGAGCGCTCGTTGGCCACTGGAGTGCAGCTGGCGCTCCCAGCAGTCCAGCTGCTGGAGACTCCCATCCACCAGCTGGACCGGTTCCTCTGCATGAGCCTGGATGTCGTTGAGAAGCGGGTGCCTTCTATTTACTTGCCGCCCGAAACTGTAAGTATTTACGCTGACGAAGTTTCTCTATTGCCACATCTTTACTAATATTGAGTAGAGTTTGTGAGTTTGGATGGACAGGGTTGTCTATGGAATTGCTGAACCGTCGGGAATGTCATCATTATTTTACTTTTAAATAAAAGAAATCCTCAGCTTCACCGCGGGCGAAAGGCTAGTTGTTAGTAAAAGCAATTAACACAGTACTGACTTTCCACTGTGTAACGTTAGTTAACATGAGGTTCAAACCACTGGATGAATAAAAACATGTAATATCTCTACGATAGTTTTACTTTGGATAGCATGCTTTTTGGAATCAAAATATATATCAAGCTGTCCCAGATAGGGCCTTGAAAGTTTCCCATCGAAAACTTCCAATGCCCTATCGATCGACTGCTAGTTTGTTTACTATTTACCGAATTAAAGTCCCTGATCTATTTGATCCTCATATCACTTAGTAGGAACAAATAATACAGTGTGGTTTATATATGTATTTATAAGGTCAAACTAACATTCAGATTATAACGCAAGTAATTTAAACGGATGCATTAATGCTATTTTTGGACAGTAGCATTAGACTCTTCTTTACTTGAGTAGAGTGACTATCTAGTGTAGTCAGAATTTGGTACATACAATGTTCCACCTAAAAAACATCAGCAGCATGTAATGAGTTAGTATTTTTTTTGTACACCTAAGAGTAACCAGCGAAACCCTGCCTTAAAATTAAATCCAGCTACTAGCCTACATGGTTCTACGCACCATTCTGAACAACGTTAAAATAAAACTACCCTCTAAGCTCAGAAAAAATGGTTTAAAACTCTCCAAATTACCTTGAGAGAACTCTTCATCCAGAGTTCTTTCCCGTAGACTATACACAGTCGGGTTTTGTTAATCTAACATCCTCAGATGTACTCGGAGACGCGTCGGTTCGTGATGCGTCGGGCGGACTCGGTGAAGCAGCTCGGCAGCGCGGTGCTGGACTCGCGCGTGACAGCTGTCACGGCCCAGGCGTTTGACAGGGCGTTGACAACCGCTGACAAGTACGTCGACAAGTACCTGCCGCCCGACTACCAGGACGCGGCTGACGGTCAGTGTTTGTTGAATAGATTTCAAAAATAACTAACCTATAGATGCGTAAAATATCTAGGACAAATGAGATAGCATTAAATGAGTTGATCAAACTGGGGATCGAACCTTTCGTTTTACAGTCAGGGTATTGCTACACCACAGAGCATGTTAGTCGTATGTTATCACAAACCCTCAGGAAAGAGTGTTCATTCGCGGTGACAGCTCCCAGACTCACGAAACGCAATCTGAAAAGTCCTAAATTGGGGTCTTTTCGACTATTACTTTTCGACGGAAATGACAAATCTGAAAGTTATGCCATCATGCTACAGCGTAGCAGCTACACATCTGAATAAGGTAAACTGGCTCAATGGTCAAATTTCTTCTTTATTGGCATTGTTTTTTAGCCATTATCTTAATAGAAAAAAAGTTAATCAAGTATTTTAACTTTTGATTATTGTTTCGTTTCATGTAACATCGTCACATTATAAACTGCAGCTAAAGACGGTAAGAATAATTGACAATGAATCATTTCATGAAACATCTCCAATTGCTTTGAAATTTCCATTGCATGGCTTAAGCACAGTTATAGCTATACAATATGTCTGTTATATTACGGTTTCTATTGATATACAGGGCGTCCCAAGACTATAATGGGACATAAAGGGAAAGTACCTTAAATATCGTAGATAGGATATTTTGCTAAAAGAAGACTTTATTTAATTTTTTAAACTAAGTTATTCTGCATTTAAAGAATTTCAAAAAATTACTTGCTTCGTTTGGGAATCGAACCCACTAAAATAAGAAAAAAATCACCCCTATTTTTATGATGCCAATCGAAAGAATAGACAAAAAGTACCTAATAATTCTCCTTAAGTAACATAGTATCTTAAAAGAAAGGAACAACGTGAAATTAATCATTTTAATCAAATTAAAAACATTCGATTAAAACTACTAAGTTTAAAAAATAAAATAAAGTCTTATTTCAGCAAAATCTCCTATCTACGATATTTAAGGTACTTTCCCCCGATGTCCCATAGTCTTGGGACGCCCTGCGTATATCTATCTATATTTATTTTACTTTAACCTGCATAAACAGTGATAAAGCTGCCCTTCCAAATACCAATTTTATCACCTAATTTGGTAATAATTACTATGAATAACGCCAATAATTTAGGACACAAACAAACAGTCAAATCCGATATCAAGTCTAGACAAACAGGTCAATTGTGGCAAATTCCGACCTCACGCAATTTCGATCTTTGAGTTCACTGTCTGCCAGAAAGTCTAACTAACGATATCCGTGTTACAAGTAATTACAGTTCAAAATACAACATCAGGACATTTTGGTATTTAAATAAATGCAATATCTACTGTCTCATTATCATTTGTCTGGAAGCGACAAATTAGAAATAATCACGGTTTTGGACTCTGCGCCCATTTGACTTGAGATAAGTATTGATATAATAGCAATAAACTAGTGGGACGACTGAGTAATGCTTGCTGGGAACTTTTGAGATGTTTCATTACGATATGAAGCGGAAATGTCTGGAAAATTATGTACTATATCTTAATACTTATGATAAATAACTTAAGTTGACAAACTGATAGATGAACTCACGTTCAACGCCGATATTCTTACTTTGTAAGTGTAGACTTTTGAATTATAGTACGGACCTATTTTATTTACTTAAAATATTATTTCTTAATGGCATGGCATCCCTATTTAGACATTGATAAGGTACAGTCTTGATTAGCATTCAGTCAAAGGTACCCTTTTCCGGCTAAATGAAGAACCACCCACTTTAAACTCCGAAATGGAGTCACGAAATATGGGACCTGAGTTTTGGTGCTAACTTAAAGACATTTTTGAAGCATACAAAGGTTAGTTTCGAGCCATGTATAGTGTATGCGTATTTAATCGACAGAGGCTACTTTTTTACTCATTTCAAGAGATATGTTAGAATCATTGCAATCAGCTAAGCCTGCGTTTACACTAGCGTTTGCCTCACGCGAAGAGACCATCTCAATTGCTACTACTTGCAATATTTGAACAATAAACTTATACCTATCAAAACGCTTCCTCATACCTAAACCCTGCATTTCCTGAGCCATCCATATCCCCTCCATTACCAAGGTTTACATACAAGCCGTCGCACCTAGCTCTAAAGCTCTAGGTCTGACAGCGTTCCCATGTCAGTGGTGATCATAGTGACGTCAGCGGACGTGGTGGACGGCGGCGCGGGGGCGGACGCGGGGGGCGCGGGCGGGGGGCGCGCGCAGGCGGCGCACGCGGTGCAGCACGGGGTGCGTCTGCGCAAGAAGCTGCAGCGCCGGCTCACCAGGCAGGCGCTGGCAGAGGCCAAGGCGATCAAGGAACAGATAAACGTCTTGGTGTACGTGGCTGAACTGGTAAGATATAGTGTTTCGGGCATCATATATTCGAGTTCATGTTTTAGTTAACACACAAATCACTATATGAATGGAAAAGATTGGATTTTTTTGGATCTGAGAAATCCAATTTTCGAAAGCTTTAAGTGGTTTCCCGAAACCATATAAGGCGTTTAAACCTTTGCGTATATATGTTTACAGAATTTTAATATGAATAAGTATAATTTTAAATTAAAGTAAGCTTGTATTTAACTACTGCTTTGATTAAAAATTTAAATATACAAAAACTGTGTCCAAGTACTTGTTCCTCATTCTACGTCAATCCCAGATCGCCACGGACCCGGTGCTGGCGTGGCAGAAGGCCAAGGATCTGTACCAGACGCTGAGCGCGGCCGAGCCGGAGAACCAGGCGCGCCCGCAGACCCTGGAGGAGCTGCTGGTGCTGCTGTCGCGGGAGACGGCCAGGAAGCTGGTGCACCTCGTCAACTACACGCAGAACGACCTGCCCAGGTGAGGACACCTGCCCAGACAGACAGACACTGGCTGGACTTTGAGCCTTTCGAAAAAAATATCATTTTCAAATCCAAATTTTTTTTTTGAACTGTTTAAGTCTCAAATAGATCGTGATCGATTCTCCTTACACTTCCACATTAGTGGTGTTTTAAGTCATATTTAAAACCAAGGCTCAAATTTATTATTTAGTGCTGAACAACATTTTTTTAGCGATAAAAATTGACTTTAAAAAGTTTTGACTTAAAAATCTTATTTATATTATTTATGCGTATTTTTTGAGAAGTTATGCTAAACGATATGAACGACACCTGCCCCCTAAGTCAAGTGGCAGTAGAAACTTGCGATAGCGAGTGAATAGAATTTACATGTATGAAACTGTCAAATTGCAAGCTTTTCAAAAATGACAGTTTCATACATTTTTATTCTATTCACTCGCTATCGCAAATATCACCTGCCACTTGACTAGGGGGGCTGGTACAAGCAGGAAAGTAACTGTTATTTTATTTCAGAAACGTGCGCGAGGGATTCTCTTTGATAACTCGACATTTGTCTACTGCCGTGGACGCTCTGGTGAAGGTAAGATTAATTTTACTTCTACAGCAATTTATTTTTGCTTGATATGTTTATATTATAGGTATATACTGGAGAGAACTTTGTTTAAATACACTTTATTAATCTGAACCAGAGAATCGGAACCTGGACTTTTCACTAAAACGACGAACATGCTACTGCGCTTTTGAGAACTACTAGATTCATCACTATTTCAAACTTAGATACCTAATCCTACTAATATTATAAATGTGAAAGTTTGTGACGATGTATGGATGGATGGATGGATGGATGGATGGATGTTTGTTACTCTTTCACGTAAAAACTACTGGATGGATTTGGATGAAACTTTGCAGTAATATAGGTTATACATCAGAATAACACATAGGGTACTTTTTACCGCGGGAAAACATCTCATTCCCACGGGAAACCGACTTCCACGCGAACGGAGTCGCGGGCGGCCACTAGTATTATATAAACTTTCAAACATAGAACTGAAAATTAACAAGTATCTGATTTCCAACTTTTAAGACTCGTTTGTTTCTAAAAGAGCTTAATATTAATACGCACCTTAATTAAGAGTATTGAAGTAAAGCATTTAGGATTTCAGAAACTTTATTAAATATAACAATTGATTCCAGTCGCTTCCCGTGGAGATGGCGCTTTCTGAAATAAAGGGATGGCGCGTGAAGCTAGAGGCTCTTCTGCAGCAGCTTCAGGCCACATCCATCACATATTTGGTGAGCATCCAATACTTCTACTATTATAGCAATCTTAATAGAGATAGGACTGTTAACAGCGTAAGTCTTACGCCGTAGTTTTCATCGGTAGGTACCATTTTCTTACGCCGTAAGAAAACACCTAAAGCTAAACATTTTTTTTGCTTTTATTTAGATAGCAATTATATTATAAACCTATGACTATTTTTTTAGCATTCTAATATTTAAAAGTGAAAGTAGTGAGTAGTTTGGTTTAGTAAGTGTTTTATTAGAATAGGGGCAATAACTGAAATGAGTATATCCTTACTGTCAAGAATCTACCAACCATGGTAGGTAGCTACTAACTATAAAATTATCTACGTTTCCAGGAATCAGAGGCTACTTTATTGTCTGTGATGGTACCTTTCTGACCACCCGTGCGTAATTTACACAAGCCTTATCAAAATCGATAATTAATCAGGTGCTTTCGCGTATAAAGGTCATTATATCTTAATACTTTTATTGCTCAATAATTTTCCTGCAGCTATGAACCGAGACGTTATTGGTTAATATAATTATCGGATGATAAGCTTTTTTTTCTAATACAGGAGCACCTAGCGAAGTTCCTGGCAGGCAATGAAGAGCGAGAGAAGCTTCCACAACGAAAGATTTACGAGAACCGGGACGACCTTGCTATCAACGGCGTTAATTAAAATAGCGTACAAACATACCTACAAGTTTACGACTGAATCATTTTTTTAATTTATTTTTATACTGGCAACATTTTCGGCCTATTGAAATGTAGTTTTGTCATCAAACTTATTTGTAGAAATACCGCTTTTTTGGCAATAATTAAATAATAATATATTGTGGTTTGTTTATAAATATTTGAATTTGAATATTATGAAGAAAATGATAAGTCTATCATAAAAGTTGACAATGTTATGAATATTTTTTTATCTAATACATTTATGTTTCTAAATAGTTTAATAATTAAATAAGCGGCAACTATACCTACATACATTTACATACTTATTAAATGTTGTTACCATTGTGTTAATTTTAAGCTTTATTATATTTTTGATAAAAAATTAACTAAAGTTATTAATTGTTAATTTAAGAATTTATACTGAAAATAAACATCCTATTTTATAAATGGTGTCTTTAAATGAAAAACCTATTCACTATTTTTGACACTCTAACAACTCTTACTTTTGTATGATAGCATTTTTAATGTAACTAGGTATGTCCGTCAGCAACTGTTAAGCTTTAATTTTCCTTTTTATAGAGGCACGGTGTATGGCTCGGTGCCGAGTTTAAAAGTTTACCTTAACATTGAAAAATCTATATTTCACTACAAGTTATAATATCGGTACACAGTGTTTTGTAGATTTGTTTGTCCTCGTAGTGGCGGATTTAGAAATTTGCCGCCTCTAGGATTTTGCCGCCCGTTTGAATTTTTTTTTCTAGAGCGAGACTTACCACCGTAGGGCAGGTGACCCGGTTGTGGCCACCGACCCCTTTGTGGCCATTCGGGGTTTCAAATAACTATAACTAAGGCAAAAACAAATTTATTAATTTATGGTTTATATTATTTAGAATATTGAATATTGGTAGCACTGATACCGTTGATAGCTCTGATGTGTCAAGCTTGACTTCGATGCAACAAGCCATTCTTATTAGGTGAGCACGAAATTGTTAAGATCTTAGTAAAAAGGCTAAGGCGAGCGGGTGACTAATAAATTTTTATTTTTTAAATCTTTGACTATTTTATGGATTTTTATGTTAATACTGCTTGAAGAATATATTGTCTAAGTAGAACTAAAGTTATTTTGTCGCCATATGTTTATGAAGCGAGGTTATGAGCAGGTGGCCGCTAATGGAGTCAAAATCATGTATTTCTCTATCTTTGGCCACGTGGCTGGCCAAAAGTGGTGTACATAGATACCCCACTTCTGGCCATTTATATTTTATCGAGGTTTTTTTACTTGGCTTTACATACCAACGTAAGTGTTTCGATACGTATTTTTTATTTTCAGAGTTACAATAAAATGCCTCAACCAAATCAAATAGTGACAAAAAAGAAGCCGTGAAAAAAAAATATTCCAGTACTTACACAATAAAATAACTTTAGCGTTGAACGCAATTAAGAATGGGATGCCCGTTACCACTGTTAATAGAGATTTTAATGTACCTCGAACGACTTTGCGACATAAAATTTCTGGAAAAGCATCTAAAACTCTTGAACATGTAGGACCCCAGGTAGTTTTTGGAGTGCGCGTGGGATACCTCTTCGTGCGGCCGTCCTCTTTCCTGCTCTCTGGAATACTTGTGTTCCACAGGGAAGGAAAGGGGTTCGGCCCGGTGTACCCTGTGCGTCCCACAACCGTGTTCCTATTAGGGTTCATTGTTGCGGGATGGCGAAATCCCACACCGGGGCTGGTCGTGAAGCAGTCCGGCCCACGAGAGGGGGACTGCTGCAGCTGGGCGTAAGCCCAGCGTGTTGAAACGCCCGGAGGGGCGTGTGGCGTGTCGGCGACTCCAGCCGGTGAGGTGGTTCCCAGGCTGTCGACACAGGGCTAGATCGGTGGCTAACCAAGGGAACGTGAGGGGGCAGGCGCGCCGCGGTTTGTCCCCTCCAAGCTTGAGGGGAATGCCTCGGTGGCCAGCCGTCGGCGGGTTCGCAGCGAGGGCCTTAACAGGACTATTCCCGTGTCCCCGCCACTATACGACGGCCAGAAGGACAACTCCAGGTTTTTAGTCGGTGCGAGTCCGGCATAACCCGTCTCCTTTCCCTGGAGGGGCGGGTATGCGTAGGCATTTTTCTAATCAACAAAAAAAAAGAAAAAAAGGCAGTTCTTGGAAATGAAATAGAGAATGAACTTGTCGTATGGATCAAAGACTGCGCTGGTGCTGGGTTTTCTAATAATAAAGTATCTGTCAAAAAAATGTAGTAAAGGGCCAAATTACCACTCTTTTTTTAAATAATAGACCTTCAGGATCATGATTTGACGGATTTACGGCAAGATATCCTGATTTGAGGCAAAAAATGTGCAATTTAATTAATTAATTTTGATTACTTTGAATTCATCTGATTTTATTTTTTGATGGCCAGAACTGGCACACGACCATGGCCAGAAATGGCGTCAATCTGGCCAAAAATGGCACATACTGCCTTTATTTTTTTATTTTTATACAATTATTTTTCTATTGGATGTTCTTTAAAAAAAGGGTTTTCTTAGGCAAGGTAAATATGTTTAATGACTTTTTGTAAGAAATATGTTCGTAATAACAAAAACCATAAATTAAGAAAGCCTCAAAGTCGAGAAAATCCTTAAAGTGGCTAAAACCGGGTCACCTGCCCTACACGTAGTATAGTGATAAGGAACTCTCATTAGGACTAATGTATAATAATAAAATAATATGTGTGTGGTAAAATTCTAAGAATATGTATGAACTCAATAATTTCAAAAAAAAACAAAACTCTAAGCAAATCTGCCGCCCTTTAAAATCTGCCGCCCTAGGCTCCAGCCTTAGAGCATTTAACCAAAGGAGATGACAAGATCATTTTAGCAGGAACATATTTTTCAGGCACTATTGGTGGGGGACGAGGAAGTTTTTTTTTTTTTTTGGTAACAATTTTACAGGCCCGGAATCTTCGTCCTTTAAGCCTTGGGACGAGGAAGTGATGTGACAATAACAATAAGAATGAATGGGTATTTTTATTGAACGAATGAAGTTTTTTAGTCCAATTTAATTATTAAATTTACCTTTTCTTATTAATATTATTACATAATACTACTACAATTGTAAGTTTTTACTGAACACTTACAAATTTTGGTTTATCTAAAAAAAGTTGCTAAGGAATAAATAAAATGAGTGGGTAACATCAGTTTAAAATAAATCCTTTTATTTTTGTAGAATTTTAGCAGAATACAATACAATCATTATAGTTCTAAATAATTGTTTTATTAATGAGTTATAACAGTAGATAACAAATAAGCATTTTTAAAATGCAAAACTAATAGTAAAATCTCAATCATTAGCTTGTTTCACCTTAATTAGTAGTGAAATATCTTGTGAAGGTATTTCTACTGAAATGAAGAGGCGGAAACTCCTCTCATTTGATGGAATAACGTCAGCTATATGACGAAAGCACATAGATACTGGGAGAAATTTCGTTGGGTAACTGTAGCGGCGCGGTAGCTCAGTGGTCAGAGCATTAGACCGGTAATCTAAGGTCCTGGGTTTGATTCCCAGTCGCGTAATGCTCAGCGACCCGCGTTCCTTTTTCAGAACTAAAATGTTCTGAACAAATGGCGCTTGTTCTACGAGGTCGCCACAATTCGTCACGCGCGCAAAATTTTGTCCAAATGTCCTTTACACTTGAATTTTTTGGGAAACTACAAATAATAAGGTTTATTTTAATACTAGCTTAGGTTTTAGTCCACATCTTCGCAAGTCTTAGCTTAAAACCTGTAAGCGCTATTTAGTAATATATGTCTGCTAAACTTTATATTTTTCGAACCATTCATTCATCCCACCAGTCATTCAAATCAATTCACTTTTATTTTCCCATCACTGTCTAGAATCCCGGCCTTTAAAAACGACATTAAAAAAAATTAAAAAGAAATCTCATCACAGTGGTTGTCAGCTTTGACAGCGTTGACAGCTGGTCTCCCTAATATAGCATTCGTTGTTTACATTTGCTATCGTTTAAAGTGTCGTTACGATCAAGGTTAAAATTCGAAAATATCAATAAATAGTGTAGTACATTGCCAAAAATACTAACAGGTGATATGAAATCCCATGTAAACGTAAATTCGAAGTTTCTGAACGTTTTTTACACAACAAAACCGAACAAATAACCATTTTGTGGAGCACATGAACATATGACCGAGCGACACAGAATGATCAAGTACCGTGCGTGGTACTTTTGTTCACGACTATGACCATCGCTATGACCAAGATTTTGCCTGAGGGGAAAGGCCTGCTATGCCATCTCCTTTGGTTAGATGCTCTAAGGCTCCAGCCTACTCAGCCTAATGGTAAATCCACCACTGCCTCGTTTGCAATAATTTAAATACTCTTTAACTAAATTACAGAACTTGTTGCTACCTTTTAACTTAGTGCTTATTTTTGCAGTCGGGGTTTTTTAATATAATCATCTTTGGCGGTGGCACGGTTTTGCGAATTACGCCATGTTTAATATAATATTTTTATTTCTGATGATTATGGCAATCTTTTCAATCCAAGATTGATAAATTTGACAGTTGACAGTGACAGTTACATTAGAGAAGAGAAGCGTACATCTCGGCGTGTTTTTGTGCTTGTGTATTTTGCTAAAATTATGTGAATAGTGTTAGAGTAGATCTTACGTTGTTGCGATGCCCTCAATCGATGTGTTGTTGCCCCCGGGGCAGGCTCCAGAGGAGACCCCGGAGGAGCCACAGGCGCCCGCACCGCCGGTGATAGGGATCATCTATCCGCCACCTGAAGTGAGGAGTATCCTTTTTGCCATAATAACAGTAAATAGATGAACTTTTAGGTAAAAAGATAATTTCGTAGCTGAAAATGTATGCCTTAGAGTAAGTAGCAGTTAGCAGTGCTGAAGAACAATTGAACTGCGAGCCAATGGTAAACGTTCAATTCTTTCTTTTCTTGGTTTTATAATCTTTCCTAACTGCATACCAAAATATAAAAATTTACAACATTCTACTTTTGTTGTTACTGTTATTAAAATTTATTTCGTTTGGTTTTCAAAAACAATGCTTAAAATATATCAAAATGAATGTATTGCTGGCACATTGGTTACAAGAAAGGAAATGACAAGGATTACCATACCATCATAAATAAATAATAAAAATAAACCATTTCAAAGGAAATAGTAGACAGCATATTAAGGTTAAAAAAAAGGAAACTTTAACTTCCTACTTAAAATTGTCTATAACTCAAACAACAAAAAATTGTCCTGTAACTCTATTTAGATATTTATTATTCAATATAATAACTATAACTTCTTAAAAAATAAACTAAAACTGCTAACTAAATAATAAAAAGCTTGTTTTAGAGCCAAATGCTTGCAGTTAAAATAAAGTTCCTCAGATTCTGTGGGTAAATTTATTGTAAACATTGCAAGGTTATATCATACAACATGGGTTAATTGATATCCCATAACTTTAAGGTTCTTTTGGTTAAAAGATTTAAAAAAAAACCCTAGAATATGGGTCCAAAAATGCCCCAGTTCCCAGTAATCTTACCAAGTACCTTACCAATAGAACTACTGAGAATTTTATTCCCAATAGTCTTACTAGCAAGAACTCTTCGAACTTTTGTTCCCATTAGTTTTTTGATTTTGACCTACATCGAACCAAGTAAAGAAGAAACATAAGTTTAGGTAATAAATCTGTTGGATTTACAAATTTAATTTAGTACCGTTTTAAACAACCGAGTTGCTATTACGAAAAAGGAAGTACATATAATATAAACATATTAACAAAATCATTTTACCTGCGCCATACCCTTAGCCGGTCGATCTGTCATGAAAAATCAGACCATTGATCAAAAGTACGTACATTTACGACTTTCATTGATAGTTTCATTCATATTTGAAGGTACTTACATTAATGCGATTTGTCTTATTCACATAAAGGTGTGTTGCATTGGTTGTCATGATTTAATTTTTTATGTGTTTTGTATAAAATAAAAAAATTTTTTTTTTTCATATTTCAAGAATATCGCAAATGAGATTTGATTCCATTTCATGGGCTCATTAATGCCCTTCAGTTATGGGACATCAACAAAAACATGTTGTTGTATATGGGGTGTTAAAAGACTGTTTAAAAAACGAAAACTGGGCATTGCTGGACAGTACCGCATTGCAGTTATGTTGAGGCTACACAAAAAGTCTCTTAGAATAATTTGGCAAAACTAATCTTTAAATAATATTTCAAGTAACAGCCTATGTATGCAGCATGATAAATCTTAGTTTTAACAGATAAAATTTGTTTAGGTAATATTCCTTGACTCTCTCCAATAGATATTGTTGACAAAACTGCCAGCTTCGTAGCTCGTAATGGTCCAGAATTTGAAGCTCGGATCAGACAGAATGAGTTGGGGAATCCCAAGTTTAATTTTTTGAACTCGGGCGACCCGTACCATGCTTACTATCAGCACAAGGTCAAGGAAATAAGGGAAGGGAAAGGTATGTATTGATATAACACTTAAGTTTTGATTTATAAATGAAGGTAAGTTTAAATTTTGTATTTATATTCAGACACAGGTCCGCCAGCGCCTGTTGTTCCTCTGTCCCGTCCCGGACTGGCGCCCGCGCAGGCAGCGCGGCAGCAGGAGCTCCTGAAAGCCGCAGCACCATCAGAACCACCACCACCGCGCGACCCGCCACCAGACTTCGAATTTATAGCCGACCCTCCGTCAATCTCTGCCCTAGAATTGGACATCGTAAAACTCACAGCTCAGTTCGTAGCCCGTAACGGTCGCCAGTTCTTAACCGACCTGATGAAGAAGGAGGAGAGGAATCACCAGTTTGACTTCTTGCGTCCACAACACTCGCTTTTCCAGTACTTCACCCGTCTTCTCGAGCAGTACACGAAAGTGCTGCTGCCGCCGAAAGAGCTGGTGTCGAAGTTGACCGCCGAGGTTCGCGCGGGCGTGCTGGAGCAGGCCCGCAGCCGCGCCGCGTGGCACGCGCACCAGGCGCGCCGCAAGGCCGCCGACGAGGCCCGCATCGAGAAGGAGCGCCTCGCGTACGCGTCCATCGACTGGCACGACTTCGTGGTGGTGGAGACCGTGGACTACCCCGCCGGCGAGCCCGGGGACTTCCCGCCGCCCACCACGCCGCTGGAGGTGGGCGCGCGCGTGCTGGCGCAGGAGCGCGGCGACGACGCCGGCGCGCGCGACGACTCCGACACCGAGATGCAGATCGAGTCTGAGTCCGAGAGCGAGAGCGACTCGGACCTGGCGGAGATGGAGGACCGCACGCAGGCGCAGGCGCAGGCGCAGCGGCCGGACGACACGCGCGTGCAGGACATGGAGGAGGAGTCGTCGGAGGACGAGGCGCCGCGCCCGCCCGAGCCGCGCCACGAGCCGCCGCTGCCGCCGCGCGCCGACCGCGTCGTCGTCAAGAAGTACGACCCCAAGAAGAAGGCGCAGCCGCCCGCGCCCGCCAGCGACGAGTGGCTCGTGTCGCCCATCACCGGCGAGAAGATACCCGCTAACAAGGTAACGTGTTATTCACGATCAATCTTTAATGAAACAAAGGATTTTTGACAATCTATTCACATTCTTATTAGACACTAGTGGCCGCCCGCGACTCCGTTCGCGTGGAAGTCGGTTTCCCGTGGGAATTAGGTGTGTTCCCGCGGTAAAAAGTACCTTATGTGTTACTGCAAAGTTTCATCAAAATCCATCCAGTAGTTTTTACGTGAAAGAGTAACAAACATCCATCCATACATCCTCACAAACTTTCACATTTATAATATTAGTAGGACTAGCTTTCCGCCCTGCGGTTTCACCCGCAACTAAATGGCTTTTCCCGTGGGAATGAGGCTTTTTCCCGCAATAAAAATATCGTATTTTCTTCTTCCCTGGGTGTCGAACTATCTCTATTCCAAAATCAAGACAATCGGTTCAGCCGTTTTTACGTGAAGCGAACATACAGACAGACTAACAGACAGACATACACATTTTCCCATTTATATTATAGTAAGGATAGACCTACAAAAAAGCCCTTCGCAGTACCTATATATATCTTTAGTGAAAGCCATGTTAGCCTATACTGCAGTACCTATATGCCTGTGATAAGGGCGCTGCAGTGCTTTACAATATTATTACGTTGTTATAAAGGGTTTCCACGCGAACGAAGTCTGGTTTCACCATAACTATAAAACTAAACGCCCAATTTTAATCATTCAAAGACCAAATATTATCTACATAAACTGTACTTAGTGACGAAATAATTTATTTTGATAAGGATTAATAGCATGAGTAAAATTAACGCGTTTAAATGTAGTCCAAAAAAAATTCAAGATTTTTTAATAAAAAAATGGTTGATGTGCCACATTCGACTTAGATAAGTATAGTGTGTCGCGGACTTTTTTGTAGATATTAATAAGATGTACAATTAATTGGAACATTTTATGGTTATAACTTTTATAGTTAAGGCAGCGTACGCAAAATAAGTAACTTTTCTGGTTGATTTGTGTCCGAAAAACCCAAATATCTTACGGAACCCTATTTTTTCCAAAATAAAATATAGCCTATGTTACTCGTGGATAATGTTGCTTTCAAATGGAGAAAGAATTTTTAAAATCGGTCCAGTAGTTTTTGAGCCTATTCGACACAACCAAACAAAGTTTTCCTCTTTATAATGTTAGTATAGATTTTGCAATTCAACTTATTTTTTAAGGCAATTCCTGAAAGCAAATTAATGAAACTTTCGCCCCTTTTTCTGACTTATAACCCCAATTTACCTGCCACGCCCCCTTTATTATTTATCTCTACATCTCCATGAGACAATATCTCGCTCTTATCTAAGCTTCTCCCATGCTTCATCCCACATCTCCCTAGTGATGTATCCCGGTCATCCAGCTATTGAACCCCACATCTCATCATCCAGGTGGCAGAACACGTCCGCATCGGGCTGCTGGACCCGCGCTGGCTGGAGCAGCGCGACCGCGCCGCCGCCGACCGCGCCGACAAGGACGACGCGCTGGCGCCCGGCGCCGCCATCGACGCCTCGCTCAAACAGGTACCCACACGCACACGTACACACACACACACACACACACACGCACACACACACACACACACACACACACACACACGCACACATAAACATAAAAAATATACAGTTACATATCATAAGACAGCATAAAAAATACTTAGATTACTTATTATACTAAAATAATAAAAAAAAACATTTTCTACAAAAGGAGAATGGGCAAAAATGTATGAAACCTGGGACCACCCTCCAATAGCAATAAGATATATGTCGTTGGATAGGTCTCATCAATTGGAACAACTATTTCTATGACAGCTTTGCTGTAACAACTGTCCGTTTTGAGTAATTAGACATTTTATAACCTATGAAAAATAATAAACTATTATTAAGTGTAGGTTTAATATCTTAGATAGCTACTTACTTTTCAGATATAAAGGTTATAATGAAATATTTTTGGACAGAAAAATAGTAAGATCACACAACATTATTCAATTGTTTACTATTTTAAACTTTTCTTAGGGGTTATCTACAATGACATCATTAAAAATATCCTAAACTACTAACTAATTAGGTAAAATAAAGTAGGTATAATTACAGATATAAACAACTGTATAGCTAACTTAAAGATACATTCTAATATACAACCTAGCTTGGGAACATAGTTTGGGTGCCATAAAATATAGCTTGTTTCCCTGTGATTTGAGTTTTAGAGTGAAAATACTCTTAAAGAATGGTAAAAATACAACACACTCACCTCCAATAATGCATGTTGTTGTTATTATGCAGCAACCTATGGTCGCGCTCTTGGGTGATTATCTAATAAAACGTGTTGCTGATATGTTCCGCGATAGAGATTTTTAGATGAAACAGAGAACCGAGAACCAATAAAAGGTTTTTGAGGGGTGAGGGCTGCTCATGCCTACCAGTAAGCGTACGCGCTTTCGTTCCTAGTGTCTAAGCAAAATAAAAAGCACCTAGGTATAAATATATTAAACATAACTAAACTTGAAAAGTTGTATTTTAATATTTTTCTTTAGTCTCATAACTCGAAACGGACAGCTCTTACAACAAAGGTGCCATAGCAATAGTTGTTCCTATTGAAGAGTCCTATCCAATGACATATATCTTATTGCTATTGGAGGGTGGTCCCAATTTGCCCATTGTCCTTTGCCAAGTGCTTGTTGTTATTTGTAAATTGAAAATGACCTTCTTGACGAAAAATACACTACCGATTACATGTACTATTTTTTATTAATAGTAATATCAATAGAAAACTAGAATTGACTCGAAATTTGGTCTTCATTGCAATTAAAACGGAGTATTTGTATTCAAAAACAAATCTCGTCGCTTTAGCGACAAGTCATAAACTGCTAGTCATAGATTTCTCCTAATACTATACTCGGAATTTTAGTTCGATTCCACTTTTGATATTAGCTACTGGCATTTTGTAAAATAATGATACCACATATAAAAGTGTAGTGATGAACACAAAAATCGAAAAACAATCGCAATTTATGTTCAAGACTAAATTATTGATTTCTATTTAAATAAATACATAATTACTGTAAATATTTTCTCTTGTTGCTTCATGATCACATTTTGTTACTTATTTCACGAACAATTATTAAAGAAAACTCTCAGATCCTTAAAAACATTAACCGCCATAACTATATTATCCGTTCAGAAATATTTAATTTCCTGATATACTTAGTTTCTATTAAAGTAGTAGTTGTTAAGATATCTATGATTTAAAAATAAGTCGTTAATTGGTTGCTAAGCGCAAAACTCGAGAACGGCTTGACCGATTTCGATCGTTTCGGAAATATTTAAATTATTCCAAAGCATATTGTCTTTTTATAACTTCATTTCTCCTCTCCAACAGCTCGCCGAGCGTCGTACCGACATCTTCGGTGTCGGCGACGAGGAGACTGCTATCGGAAAGAAGATCGGAGAAGAAGAGCGGAGAAGAGACGAGCGCGTGACGTGGGACGGACACACGAGCAGCGTGGAGGCCGCCACCCGCGCGGCGCGCGCGCACATCACGCTCGAGGACCAGATACAACAGATACACAAGGTAATGCAGGATACAACAGATACACAAGGTAACGTAGGATACAATAGGTACACAAGGTAATCCAGGATACAACAGATACACAAGGTAATGCAGGATACAACAGATACACAAGGTAATGTAGGATACAACAGATACACAAGCTAATGTAGGATACAACAGATACACAAGGTAACGTAGGATACAATAGGTACACAAGGTAATCCAGGATACAACAGATACACAAGGTAATGCAGGATACAACAGATACACAAGGTAATGCAGGATACAACAGATACACAAGGTAACGTAGGATACAATAGGTACACAAGGTAATCCAGGATACAACAGATACACAAGGTAATGCAGGATACAACAGATACACAAGGTAATGTAGGATACAACAGATACACAAGCTAATGTAGGATACAACAGATACACAAGGTAACGTAGGATACAATAGGTACACAAGGTAATCCAGGATACAACAGATACACAAGGTAATGCAGGATACAACAGATACACAAGGTAATGTAGGATACAACAGATACACAAGGTAATGCAGGATACAACGATACACAAGGTAATGTAGGATACACCAGATACACAAGGTAATGTAGGATACAACAGATACACAAGGTAATGTAGGATACAACAGATACATAGGGTAACATAGGATACAATTTTGCATTCATAATTCGTATAATTTGACAATCTCTAAGGTAGCGTTGTTACCATTCGTGTTCAGGTGAAAGGCCTTCTCCCCGACGAGGAGAAAGAGAAGATAGGTCCGAAGCCGGTGGCGGGCGGGTCCCGGCGCGCGCCCCCGCCCCCGGCGCCCCCCGCGCCGCATGCCGCCCCCGCCCCCGCCCCCGTGCTGCTCCCCACCATGCCGCAGATGCCGCCCCTCATGGTCATACCGCCGATGCCGCCCAGAGGTAATACATAATACACTACATTCATACATATACAACATTACAACTGATTCTTTAGGAATAGCCCAGTGTGACAGGATTTTTCACTAGATCTCAACTTAACTTTTTTCAAGTTTTTGTACACTTTCAAAGTTTCCACCAACTTTATTGCTCTACTCGCACTCGTCATCACCATCAGCCCGTCGTCACCCAATGCTGAGTGTAGGCCTCTTGTAATGCACGGTATCTTCTTTGATTTAGAGCTTTTCTTCTCCAGTCTTTCCCTGCCACCTTGACCAGGTCATCGGTCCATCTCATTGGTTGCCTGCTTACGTTTCTATGACCAGTTTTGGGTCTCCACTCTAGTACAGCTGTCCCCCATCTCAGTGGCGGATTTACAGATTTGCCGCCTGTAGGCTTTTAATTTTTTGCCGCCCCTATGAAATTTATTGCCCTCGATTGCAACTACATTATTCGGTCCAACTGCTAAATACTTTTTCTTTAAAGCTGAAGTTTTAAAATACCAACTTGCATTAACTGTTCTTTGTTACCAGTGATAAATAAAGTTTCTTTCTATTTTTTTCACTTAATCTCATGTCCCAGTCTCGGGATATTCCAAGGCCAAACTAAAAATATAAAAACGCAAATGGCCCAAAACCCATCGGAGACAATTGCAAAAATAATAATTAAATGTCGGTAAAAGAAATTTAAACAGAGGATTTTTGGGAGATATTAAGATTACAAGATAGATAGAGTTTACGGCATCTTTGTTAAAATTACTAACGTTTGGGGGAAACGTGCAAGAGAAATGAAAGATTTTAATCTTTTTTAAAGCTTTGTATTTAAAGCATAAAAGTGAGTTTAAAGTTATGTGCTCACGGTCCGCGCACGAAAATAATACTGAGTCTGGAAGGATGCTGTCAATATCTCATTGTTTCTTCTTTAGAATCTATTTAAATAATATAAAACAATAGCTGCCAGTATTCCAGCCTACATAAGTTTACATCCCACCGCCTACGAAAAAGATTTTGATACTAATCAAAATCGGCATCACTTCCAGGCACATATCTTCCTAGCCTACCTAAGTTAGGAAGCTCCGAAGTAAAAGTGATTCGACCCAATAGTTGTAGCTAACAACCAGTCAGGTTAAAATGTGGAGTAAACAAATGAAATAAGAAAGATAAATATTTAAACAAGTTAAACTGACCCCTTCATGCAAAAACCTAACAAAAATACATGATGTATGGGTGAATCACAGTATGCTAGTCCAAAAACTTCACAAGAACTTAAAAATAGGAATTTTGAAAATAGACGCAAAAAAAAACTTAAATATTTCAATCACAATCGTAGTGGTTTAATCATCATGCATCTAGGCAGCATCCAGTAATCATGGCTGCTTAGCTGCATTATCAAATTATCTCTATAGATACATCATTGTCCAAAGTCATCATCTGAAAATTATCAATGTTACATCTCGCTCGACAAAAGACAAAAATAACAATACAAAACACCACATAATGACTCGACATAACGAATGAGAAATATTATTATCGAACAACTACTCCATCATCCACATACCTACACAAAATTCATTTAATCAAATTTCCAACTAACGTTTGGGGGAAACGTGCAAGAGAAATGAAAGATTTTAATCTTTTTTAAAGCTTTGTATTTAAAGCATAAAAGTGATTTTAATGTTATGTGCCCACAGTCCGAGCACGAAAATAAGACTGAGTCTGGAAGGATGCTGTCAATATCTCATTGTTTCTTCTTTAGAATCTATTTAAATAATATAAAACAATAGCTGCCAGTATTCCAGCCTACATAAGTTTCCTACATAGTGCTTATGCACATTACAAAATTTATCTTTGTTAAAAAGTGAAAACCTTATTTGACTAATCTATGATATTTAATCGTCTGTAAAGAATCAAGGTAGCCAAAAAAGCAAGACCCAAAAATTTTTTTGATGCCTCATTTTGATATAAACCTGAAATACTCCAATTTATGTTTTAAGATTTGCATAGTTTCCGAGTTACTATTTTGTTTAAGACATTTGGAAAAATTTACTCGAAAATTTGGTCAAGGCCTAAAAAAAAGAAAAAGGTCTTTTTTGTTTCTTTTTTACTTCTAATTCTTTTTGAACTGTGCATTTATGCAACAAATTATAAGCCTAATGAAATTAATGGAAGTTAAAAAAAAACTTAAGTTGAAAAATTAAAATTATGTTAAGTAAGTTATTATTTTGATTTTCCAACAAAATATTAAAATTGTAAAGAGGTAATAACTAAGCAATAAGTAGCTTTAAAAATTGCGTTTGATCCTTAGACACGCTATTTTTCACTGATACACTTCAAACAGCGCGGTAAATATTTTGTAAAATATCATTATCAGTCCGGTGTAATGCGCGCTTGGTAACAGACGTGCATTGCGCTCGAATTGAATTTTTATTCGCGTACTGCGCGCGGCCTCGCCGCCGCTGCCGATATCGTTAAATATGAGTTCCGAAAAACTCATAGCCAACGAGCTGTTGGCGTTTATTCAACACGCCATCGACACCATGGACGAGGTCAGCATCCTGCAGATCTGCAAATCCAACTACAAGGTGGAGGAGATTTGCAAGAGCAAGGTGCTGCTCTACGAGACCCTCGGACAGTCCAGCCGAATGCCAACCCGCAGGATAGACGACAAGGGGGAGAGAAGTCTTCAGGACATCATCAATCTCCTGAAGACAACCGATCCTGACGACGTGCCCGCATTCGTGGCGAAGCAGCTGCACAAGCTGCCTCCCGTCACGTTCGATCACGTCGACGTCACCAGGCTGCTCAAGGACATCACGTCTTTGAAAGCCGGCTTGGCTGAGGTGCAGTTTAAGTTGGAGATTTCCGAATCTACAATAAGTGAACTTCGTACCGAATTATCATCGCTAAAACGTGGTAATTCGGTAAGTAGGTCACCGGAAATCGCCAACGTAAACACACGTCGCGGCGCACAAAATGCCTCCATCAGCAGTTTGTCGTCGCCGCCGACCATTGCCGAGTCGTGCACTTTGCGCGAGTCAGCTCGGCCCGCCGCCGCCCGCGCCCCCGCCCCGCAGATGACGTCGAGTGCGGGAGAGGTGACGGCCCCGCCGCGTGCATACGCTGCAGCCGCCGCCTCGCCCGCCCGCGCCCCTGCACCCGCCCCGCCTAGCAAGAAGAGGCGGAACAAGAAGAGTCGGAGCAAGCCTACTGCACCGCAGGTGCCAATGTCGTCGAATAAACAGCAGATCGACGACGAGGGCTTCACCAAAGTGGAGAGGAAGAAGAGGCCCTCCTGCCGCAACCTGTGTGGCGCCGCTCCAGCCTGCGACCACACGCTGCGTCCTGCCGTACCATCGACGCTGCTGTATGTGTCCCGAGTGCACTGGTCTACGAAGGTCGAGGACGTCGTAGACTACGTCCAGAAGAAGTCCAACTTTAGGCTGCGGGTAGAGCGGTTGGTTTCTCGCCATAAAACGAGTTTCAACTCATTTGTGGTTAGAGTGCCGACCCACCATATGCCCACATTCATGAAGGAGGACTTCTGGCCGCAGGGCGTCGTGTTTCGAAAGTTTCGAGGCCGGTTGCCTGCCGATTCAGCACTACCGAAACTATTAGTGTAGTGTTAGTTTTAAGTATATAATATCTATGTTAGTCTGTAAGGTATATATGATATGGGCCTCTGTTTACATATTTAAGATCTTTTATGTAAATATTGCCTGAAATAAATGAATAAATAAAAATAAAAATTATGTTAATAGAAAGTTTCTTTTTAAATTAGATTATTCCGAAAGCCAATTTATTTTATAAATGCTAAAAACTTACCCCAAAAATAGCTTGATTAGCTCAGTAAATAGTTCATTCGATTTTTTCATATAAGTTGGAAATTCAAGTGGTAACATAATTTCTCTTAGTTTAAACTTTTTGGAACTTCCATTAAAGATTATGAGGTTGATTATTATTAGCATAAATGCACATTTCGGGAAGAGTTCTTCGCTAAAAAAGGAATACGAAAAAACTTAAACCTTTTTTAAATTATTTAGGGTGATACAGTTGAATTTTGCAAGAAAATTATAAAAATCTTATCTCAAAAAATACACAAAATTGTATATATATTTATTAGGACCACATTATGACCACAAAATTTTTGGACGTCACTTTTCTGGTTTGCGTTGCTTTGCGTTGCTACTACTATAGTATCAATTGCATAGGAGTGTTATAAAAATAAGTTTTATTCAGTACTGTAAATAATGCTGCCATACCATGACCGTAATAGCCGCTACCGCCCGCGAATAAGTAAAGTATTTCGTTTTTTAACAATAAATTGATGGATTGTGACGTCGTATTCAAATCTTTCGATTTGCACCGTTTACTGCTTTAGCAAGGCTAAAAAAAACAAGGCCATTAACAAATATCAAAACAAATCCAACAAGATAAAAAATAACTTTGTTTATGAATATTATTATAATTATGTTAAAAAAAATTGATACTGACACTCAAAATAGCTTGATAATTTCAAGCTATTTTGAGCTCACTTGTAAAATGTTAAGACTATTTTTCTCTATGTATGTTTTTGATAAAATAAAAAATACAGGCAATTCTGCCGCCCCCTAGAATCTGCCTAATAAAACAAATCCAACATGATAATAAATAACTTTACTCTGAAATATTATAATAATGTTTAAAAATGGAGATAAATGACACTCAAAATGTCTTGAAATTACTCACTTGTAAAATGTTAAGACTATTTTTCTCTATGTATGTTTTTGATCAAATAAAAAAAATAAAGGCTAATCTGCCGCCCCCTAGAATCTGCCGCCCTAGGCTCTAGCCTACTCAGCCTAGTGGTAAATCCACCACTGCCCCATCTGCCATCATCCCTTCTACAAATGTGCCCCGCCCACATCCACTTTCTGCGGGCCACTACATGTGCTATGTCGACAAGCCCAGTACGTCTCCGGATCTCTGTGTTTCTAATTTTGTCACGGAGAGAAACACCTAGCATTGCCCGCTGCATAACCCTTTGTGCCACCTGTAGCTTGTGTATGGCTTGCTGCCTTAGTGTCCATGTCTGTGCACCATAAACCATCACGGGAAGAACACACTGTTCGAAGACTTGTCGCTTTAGTTTTCAGGGTACGTCACCTTTAAGCACATCGGACAGTTTCCCAAACGCACCCCACCCTGGTTGTATTCAGCGCATAATTTCTTTGTATTGTCCGTTTCTTTTAAGGCTCAATGATTGTGTAAGGTAAACATACTCGTCGACTTTCTCTAGTAGTGACCCCTGTATATAAACGTTGTCCGCTTCATCGGTATTGCACATTATTTTCGTTTTGGAGACATTCATCCTTAGGCCTACATCAGCCGATACCTTCTGCAGTTCTTCTAGCATGGCCTTGAGGTCTTTAAGGGTTTAGGCGAAAAAGACAATGTCGTCAGGAAAACTAACGAAAAGATGGGTAACATAAATGACCTTATTGGACTATTCCAGGAACTTAAATACATCCTCCAGGCAGAATGTGAAAAGTTTTGGCGATATGGTGTCACCTTGTCTGACGCTTCGTTTTATATTCACAGGATTGGTTAGTTCGTGTAGCTTTACTGTAAGGGTCGCAGAACGGTAAATAGATTTGATGGCTTCTACATATCGGGAGTCCACTTGACATCTTTCCATTGAGTTTATTACTGCCCAGTGTTCTATTGTATCGAACGCCTTTTCGTAGTCGATAAAGGCAAGTACTAAAACTAAGGGTTGATTATACTCATTACACTTCTCAATAACTTGACGCGCAGTGTGTAGATGGTCTATTGTAGAGAAACCGCTTCTAAATCCCGCCTGTTCGACCGGTTGGGCAGAGTCGAATCTGGTGGTCAATCGCAGGGTAATCACTTTAGTGAATAATTTGTAAACATGGCTCAGAAGGGAAGTTGGGCGATAGTTGGAAAGTTTGATGGTGTTGCGTGTCTTATGTAATAGAACAACTATAGCCATTCTCCATGTGTTTGGTGTCATACTTTCAAAAAGGACTTTATTGAAGAGTATTTGCAGCTGCTTATTTACTGCCCTTCCACCTAGTTTCAAGTTTTTAAACGTGACCCTATCTTCACTTGGTGACTTGGCTTTCTTCACTCGCACTATTGACGTGCAACTAAAGTTTTATCTTACACCTCAATTTTAAATATGATTGCCTACACCGAGCATACTTCCTCTTGTACGTATTGTGCTGAACATCCCCAGCGCCCCTGATCCCGTCGCTGGCGCCCCCGTACCTGCCGCCCCCCGAGGACGAGCCGCCCCACAAGCGCGCGCGCACCGAGGACTCGCTGGAGCCCGAGGCCGCCTGGCTCGCCAAGCACCCCGGCACCACGCCCGTACAGGTACATAGATTTACCATCTTTACACATCATTTACACAAAATATCAAAATTGCTTAGTATAAATTCGATATTGGTCTTCAAACCCATTTTTGAACAAGAATCACTTTGTATTTTGAACATTAAAGTAATTAACAATAGGTATTAAGTAAAAAATAATTTCATTGTAAAAAAGCAGTGGGAAAGTTATCAATTAAACCTGGAAAAACCAAGCGCCCAGATATTGCCTTTTTATAATATTAACATAGCCTATACCTATAGTTAATAATATTACCAGTTATTTTTTAGGTTTCCCTTCCTTAGCAGTAAGTAATGAATACTCATAAGAGTATTTCACTATTCGTCCGTTTGTCTGCCACCACCATTTTCCACTACCTTCATGCCTCTCGGCTTGGCCTTGGGTTGGCCCTGAAAAGGACCTTTAGACGTCCCAGGGGACATTAGAGGCGTCTTGGATATTACAACCGAGGTTACAACTATATGTCACACAGTATCACTTTGAATATTCGGTCATCCCACCTACTACTGCGTTACCGCGCACCAAGTAGGGGGTCCAGGGCAGACGACGGTGACGTACTCACAAAGCACTGTGGGATCGGACCCATTATACTGAGATTCTACATTCATCAGCAATGGCCGTAGTAGACCGAGAGAAAAAGCTGGCGGAAAAAACTCGCCACTCTTTTCAAAATTATACAATCATAATTTATATTCATTTAAAATGTGTACATACAGTGAACATATAAATTATTTTCTCGTACGTCCTCGCTCAACATTATTAAAGTTAAAAAATATTAAAATGCTAGTAACTAATTGAGGAAACTTCCCGCGCCACAATTCGGAACCAGAGCAGACCGTTTCCCGAAGGCGGCACCTGATCACAAGTATGAAATGTGCTCCAGCCATCGTCCTACTCAACTATTAGTGGGAGTTGGGCGACCCGTTGACACAACGCCACCGCCCCAGTAACTTTCGAGGCGAGCATGACTACTCTGGGCCAAACAAGGCACTAAAGAACCTCACAAAACAGCTAATTAATTGGAAACAATAAGTTAAAACAGAGAGAGGAGGAACGAGAAAACAGTACAGAAAAAAAGTAAAATGAATAATTAAAATCATAAATAATAACAATAAAAGTACATACTTAAAGTTAAGTATCGTCAAGGTACATAAGGTAAATTATTATGATGCACGAACAATGGAGAATGTTACTAGGTATGCCAAATCGCTTGAAATTTTGTCTCAGTAAAGCCTGTATGCATACGAATACACTAGTTTTTGTTGTAATCAAAAATACCCAGTAGTTTTGATTTTATAGGCATTCAAAGTTTCGAAAAATATCGAGTCCCGCTAACAGTCACGTGACCGCTTGTGACGTCTTACCACAACGCGCCAGCTGTGGCGCATATAGCTGGCACAGTATTTTATTTTATTTTTTTATTTATTTAACATTTAATGTATAATTTTTTTGTGTTTTCGGTCGCGTATTAGTAAATATAAATATTATTCGTTATTATACGTTAATAGTAAATATTATTCTATTAATAAATTGGGTATAGGTTTCGAAAAAAGGTAATCGTGTAATCTATCTAAAATAGATGAATTAATGGCTGCGCATTATTTTTCAAGAAATAGTGATTTTGTTGCCGCCGAAATGTTTGATATGTTCTAAACTGTTTTATCAAAACAAAAAACCAATATAATAAAAATACTAATGGAAGAATTGCAAGTCCAATAGTAGAAGTATGTACCTACCTACCTATCATTATTTTTTTTACGTTAAAGACAACAAATCATGTATCATAGTTTTGTAGCTATAGGTAGGTACGTCCTTCTAATATTATAAATGTGAAAGTTTGTGAGTATGGATGTATGAATGTTTGTTACTCTTACACGTAAAAACTACTGCCCCCCCCAAGTCAAGTGGCAAGTGATATTTGCGATAGCGAGTGAATAGAAAAAATATGTATGAAACTGTCAAATTGCAAGCTTGTCAAAAATTTATTCTATTCACTTGCTATCGCAAATATCACTTGCCACTTGACTTGGGGGGCTGGACGGATTTGGATGAAACTTTGCAGTAGGTTACACATCAGAATGACACATAGGGTACTTTTTACCGCGGGAAAACTTCTCATTCCCACGGAAACCGACTTCTACGCGAACGGAGTCGCGGGCGGCCACTAGTATGTATACAAAGATACCGCTCTTATAAGTAAATTTAAATAAATTCATGCATTGATTTAGTACTAACTAGCTTTAGTTAGCAGCTTCGCCCGCGTTTCCCGCGGGAACTGTACATTTTCCCAGGATTAAAAGAAGCCTATGGATTATTTCAGTCTTCGTCCAGATCAGTTCAGTACTTTTTGTGTGAAAGATAACAAACACAAACTTCCGCGTTTATTATATTACTAGGAAGTAGGATACCCATACGATCTAGATGTAGGTAGTTGAACGTTACAGATGTACTTTACCTTTACTATTTTATTTAAGTAATTTAATTTTTTTTTTATTGCAAATGTAGATGATATGAACTAAACCTCTTTTATTTATTTGTATTTTTACTTACAAATTGTTTAATGAAATTGGTTATGTTCAAGTTAAAAGATTTGGTGATGTATGTATGTATCCTTTGGAACTGTAAAAAACAACTTTTCCGGCGAATTGATAGTTGTATTTTTACATTTAGGCACAACACATGATTTCCTAGCAGTTGGATTAGTCATTTTTAAAAGTATTTAGGTTTAATTTAGACAAGTGCGCGCGACCGCGAGCGTACTGAGTGAGCCAGACCGAGCCAGTTGTGGTGTGACGTCACACCGCCACCGGCAGCCCGCGTCGTGCGGTAGCAACTTATTTTACTTATAAATCGGAAACTATTTGACGCAACGAAATAATTCTTTCACCAGTATTTTTTATTTTTGACAGAGAATACGAAGAGATAATAATCAAAATTTGTTAACATTCTCCATTACGTCAATATATCTTTATACAAAGTATAAATAGTCTTATACATAATATCTACAAGAAACCTTTTAGTCCCAAGTTTTAATCCCAAGCTTTCTTATCATTTAAAAAGTCTTGGATGCAATAATAGCCTTTACTACACAGTTTGAGTTTAATAGTTTTTTTAAAAACGTTAAAAGGCAGGGACATTAGGAACTTAGGGATTGAATTATATATAGTTATTGACATTCCTATAAAAGACTTTGTGCTTTTTGCCAACCTACATTTTGGAAAAACTAATTTATGATCGTTTCTAGTCATTGCGTCATTATTATTTATCAAACGTCTATCCTTAAGAGTTTCAAAGCTATCAAACATAATGTTATCAAAAATATACTGTGAAGCAAGGGTCAAAATACTAATCTCCTTAAACAGATCCTTGAGAGATTCTCTTTTACTAAGTTTATAAATTCCGCGAATGGCCCGTTTTTGCGTAAAGATAGTTTTAATGTCAGCAGCGTTTTCCCAGAGTAGGATTCCGTAGGACATTAGGCTATGAAAATAACTGAAATAAACTAACCTTGCAGTATGAATGTCCGTCAGGGAACGAATTTTATTAACCGCAAATGCCGCAGAACTAAGCATACTCGCCAGTTGTGCTATATGGGGTCCCCACTTCAGTTTGGAGTCGACAGTTATTCCAAGAAAAACGGTATTGTCTACCAGGTCTAACTTGTTACCGTTTAATTTCAAATCTGTCTCTACTTGCTTTACATTTGGTGCCGAAAACTTTATACATTTCATTTTTTTTTCATTTAAAACTAGATTGTTCACATTGAACCATTTTACAACATTAGAGAGTGCATTGTTCATGTCGTCATAATTTGTTTCCTGTCTGTTAATTTTAAATATTAACAAAGTATCATCAGCAAACAAAACTATCTCATGATTATTCTTAACCATGTATGGTAAATCGTTTATATAAATTAAAAACAGAAATGGGCCCAATATCGACCCCTGGGGAACCCCCATACCTACAACGGATCCTTGTGATCTTTTTTCAATTTATTTCAACTTTCTGAGTTCTATTACTCAAATTTGAGGTTAAAAGTTTTAGTTCGGTACCCCTTACACCATAATGACTGAGTTTCCTGATCAACGTATCGTGGTCAACACAGTCAAACGCCTTAGACAAGTCACAGAATATACCCAGGGCATCCTGTGAGCCCTCCCAAGCGCTAACCTCAAATAGTTTCACACCAGCGTCCGTGGTTGATCGACCTTTTATAAATCCAAATTGTTTATTATGAAGGAGGTTGTTCCTATTGAAACGTGCCAAAAGTTGGTTAACAATAAGTTTTCCAAAGTTTTTGCTACAAGTTGGGAGGATTGATATGGGCCTAAAGTTTGTGGGGTTTGTGGAACTACCCGACTTAAATAAAGGAATGAAGGTAATGTAATGATCCAGGTGTCGCTGCCGTCGATGCCGGACCGCGGCGAGTGGCGGCTGGACGGGCGCCGCGTGTCGGTGTCCGTGTCATTGCGGACGTCCGTCGCGGACCTGAAGCTGCTTCTTCAGAGGAGCACCAACATGCCGCCCGCCAAGCAGAAGCTGCAGTACGAGGTGGGTATATAACGCTGTAGGTTTACTTACTAGATTTCTTACCAGGAGTTCAAGTGTAGAGTTACATAAGTGCCTGTTACGCTATTCTGATTTATAGTCTGTTCATGTTACAAGTTTTAAGCAAATTTGTCCAGTAGTTTTTGCGTGATAAATGATAAAATCTTAATGTCTTAAATTATCACAAACCTAGAAAAAATAATCTCCATAGTGTAATGCAAAATCGTCATCAATATGATTATTAATCAAATAGTGGCCGCCCGCGACTCCGTTCGCGTGGAAGTCGGTTTCCCGTGGGAATGGGATGTTTTCCCGCGGTAAAAAGTACCCTATGTATACCATATGTGTAATATACCCGTGTTATTCTGATGTATAACCTATAATACTGCAAAGTTTCATCCAAATTCATCCAGTCGTTTTTACGTGAAAGAGTAACAAACATCCATCCATACATTCATCTACAAACTTTCACATTTATAATATTAGTAGCATAATTCAAACAATGAAGTTTTGAAATTCAGTTTGGTTTTATATTTGAAGAATTTTGTAACTTCGTAATAAAGCTACCCTTTTTCCTCTCATTTCTAACTCCTACATTTGCATCCAGGGTCTATTCTTCAAAGACACCAACACGCTGGCGTTCTACAACGTGCCCCCCGGAGCCCTCATACAACTGCAGGTCAAGGAGAGAGGAGGACGCAAGAAATAGCGCCCTCTCACTCGCGCACACACGGCTAGATGACACGATACATCGCGTCGTGTGTAGTGTGGTGTTGTAACAAAGATTTAAGTAAACGGTGAATAGAATTGTGATTGTGTTTTATTTTATATACTTACTTTTTGCTACTACTCGGTATTACTATAGTCAAGAATCATGTGAAGTTTCCGTACGCGAGTGAATAGAATAAAATTGTTTGAGACTGTTAAAAATTGCACTTATTTGTCATAATTATTTTAATTAGCACCCGTCAACATGATATACTTTCTTACAATAAAGGTGTCTTTATTATAAAATTCTTTCAATAGAAACTAATTATCTACTTACACACATTGTCAAAAATATTTTTTGTCTTTCTCTCTCTTTTCGTAACTGATAGAGACTTTTGACAATTAGTTTATGAAGGTTTAAAGTGTGGCACTGCCACCCGATGTCCAACAGTATTTGATATTGTTCCAACGCGCAAAATCCCGTACAAATCCGTACAGACACCGACTTTTGGTTGTGAGTGACTCTGTCACATAAACTGGTTAATTCGGAGAGACTTCAATTTTTAAATGTTCAGTGTTTAACTTATTATTGCTATTATCTCTATTAAACTGCTTGGTGGCTCTCAGAATTTTATCTTTCAATAAGACAGAGTGTAAATCAATTATAATTGGCGCTAGGGGTAGCCTGGTATTGATGCGAGCAATATTTTTTATTTCTGAAATTTGAATAGGTACCTTAATACTTTGCCCTAGATTTCTTTTTCGGTATGTTTTTGATTTCTAAACTGAAAACCCTTATCTGTTTTTCAAAAAATTCAACTCTTTCCTCCAACTGTTCTATTACTTCCGATCCTCCTTTTTCTCTCTCTGTAAAGTTTCAAGTTTGTCTAAGAGTGTGTCATACTTAGCAGAAATAAAATCAACAGCCTTTTTTAAATCCAGATTTTGGGTTTTGAGCTCGTCCATGGCGTTGGTAATTTTTGTGAACTCAGCCTCTTGTTGCAATTGAAAACTATTAAGCATTTCCTGTACGATCTGCTTGAGATCATATTCAGTATCACTAACACTTCGCTTTCTCTTGAAACGAGGTCCCTCTGGGTAAACCTTATCCGAACTAGTTCGCGAAGAGATGTTGGGATCCGATGGATAATGAATCAACGGTGATGGTGGTGACAAAGGCATATTGTGTGTAAATAAATACCCAAGAAAAGCCATGTGGCTACTAGGAGCGCAACGTCTGTGTGAAGGTATGTTTCAGCGTTAGAACAGTAAGAACACGGCGTATATCGGTGAAAGAAATGAAGTAAGTCAAGGCTAGTGTCTACCAGGAGTGCAGTGTCTGGAGTGCAGTGTCTGTTGGTTGGTTCTCGAGATAGGTTCATTCATGCACGATGACAGTCAGTATGTGCCGACCGCTACCAGGAGTGCAGCAGCATTGTGAAATAGTGTTTATTCAAAGATTGCTGCAATAAGTATCACTACATAGTATAAAACAAAGTCGCTTTTTCTGTCCCTATGTCCCTATGTCCCTTTGTATGCTTAAATCTTTAAAACTACTCAGCGGATTTTGAAGCGGTTTTTTTTTAATAGATAGAGTGATTCAAGAGGAAGGTTTATATGTATAATAACATAGTAGAGGGAAAGCAGTTTTACTCCAAATTTAAGGCGTGCGAAGCCGCGCGGGTAAAAGCTAGTATTATATATTATACTAGCGACCCGCCCATGCTTTGCAATGGTGTAATTTTCGCCGACTTGTTCCCGAAACATTGAATTTTAGTTAACTTAAAAAAAACTTTTTCTGAATGTTCTTTATTTACTTTAAATGAGTAAATACCCTATAATATGGAGAAAACCGCATTTAAATCCGTTACGTACTTTAGGAGGAGTTAGCAGCCAAACATACAAACAGACAGAATAGGGGATATGCATAAAATTTTAAATGGCCTAAAATATTTTTTTCTTGAATACTTATTATCGTTATATTATGATGCAAAAGTTTTTTTTTAATTTATTTATTATTTAACCCCCTAAAATAATATTTAGAAAGTGCAAAATAAGGGAGCGAAATTCAAACTTCCAAAACGGGCCACCATTGGTCGAACGTAATGTGACATCATCTGACACGACATTGCATTCATAAGCGTCGAAACTTATACTGTTTTACAAGTTTTTGTGAAAAAAATAAATAAATTTAATCTATATTCTTGTGCTGATTGTAATGAAGTTTAGTTTAGATTGGTAGTGAATCTTTGACGATGACTGAAGCTGGTTCTGTCATAACACATTAGGACAATCTACCGAGAACAGGTGCATTTATGATAGCATATAATTTTGCATCTGTCGCGTCTCCTAGGCGCGATGTGGGTTGTGGTGGTACAGCAAATGACAACCACAGATTCTTCTTTGATATTCGATTTAATGTGGTTCACAATTTGATGTTTCGTGTTCAACGGTTGGTTGGCAAGTGAAGTTATACAAAGAAAAGAAACAAAAACTAGACCAAATATGTAGTTGAGACGTATTGCTATAGAAAAGACGTAGGCGCGCAGACAGCATCGAAACCCGATTATACGAGCGCAGAGATCAGAGGATGTTTCATAGTATATTTAAGACCATAATATAGATTTTTATTCATAAATGCACACAGCAGTTTACTTAAAATACACCAAAACATTTACATATAAAAAATATATGTGGCAAAACTCCTTTCTTCAACCGTAGAGTACATTTTTCTCCTTGCTCTTTTATTAAATTGTGTTCAATATAATTTTCTGTATCTTCCTTTACCTGGAATAAATCAACTACCATAAAAAAATCGTAAAACCACAACAGGAATAAAGTTTTAATAGAAAGTTATAGCTACTGATCTTTTCTTATAGGGTAGGTTAATTTTATACCGAATTTTCTAATGTTCAATAGCTAATGCAAAACTTACTTTTTACTAATTCACATTAAGCTGTATATAAATAAAGTATACTTTCGTTAAAATGATCTTCACAACAATATGAACAAGATTTAGGAGATATATTATCCCTTCTCATCACCTTACACGACCGTCTTCGTATTTTCGCATCACTTGAAATACGAAAAAAAACACTTTCTCGGGTGTTTTTCGAATAGTATTTGTGCACTCCGGTACTATGCAATACTTATAAGATAATTTTTTTGCTTCTTCCATGGTTTTAAAGCTATTAAAACTGTAAATATGTATGAAATAACTGAAAAGTTCATAGTAAAGTCCCACTGGACGTGTCGTGTGACGTCACGCAAAGCGCGCGCAAAATGGCGGCGTTTCAACTGCTCTAATTTTTTCAATGTTTTAAATTTCGTTTTTAAAAATATCTAGAGTGTTTTGAAGCCTTTTAATATTTTTTTCTATGTTATACAGGTGTAAGCTATTAATTTAAGACAAGAAAAAAAAACATGAATATCCCCTATTAGCGACTTGGATTTATACTATGTAATGATTTGAACTCTAATGAATCTCTATGACGAATCGAGCGTATTATGCCTGGGGTGATCCAGGGCTTGAGCTGTCTTTTTCTTGATGGTAAGTGGCTGGTTATTGTGTTTAATTCTAGGACACTTTTAAGAATTTCAGATAATGTACCAGTAGCTTTGTTTACATCTTGTAGGTATTAACAGAAAGTCATCCCAGTTTGTGTTGGACAAGTTCTCTTTTATTGCTTTAAAGTTAACTATAGTTTTTGTTTTAAACGCTTTTTTATTAGAGTTAGCACCATCAATTACTATTAATATGGGAGAGTGGTCAGTTAGCAATTCCTCAAAAATAAATGACTGCCATCGCTTGCGAGTCCTAATAAAGATATGGTCGATGCATGTACTAAGTCTCATAGGTTTATCGAGTGCTGCTGTTAGTCCATGATATGCCATCTGTGATAAATAGAAAGCTGCGTCGTTTCTTGTAAAATTAGGTAATAAGTATATTAATATTGATGTCACCAATGAGCACCAGATTGTGTGAAGAAATATTACTGAGGAGTTCATTTAAAGTATTGAGAAATGGTGTTATATTCTGGTATGAGGGAGGTCTATACAAACAAATCAACGTGGAATCCTTATCTATGTTTAACCTTAAACAATTGGCGCCTTGTACGATGGTTTCTTCAGATACGGAAATAAGTTTGATATTTTTTTTTACATAAACCACTACTCCGTCATTCTGGTTTAGCTTTCTTTTCGTGTAAAATATATTATAATCGTCAGTTTGTGGTGGTGGTCGAAATTTTTTGGTCCAACACTCAGTAAGCACCAGAATATCGATTTTATTTTCGAAGGTGGATAAAAAAATCAAAGAATTGTCTAGGTTACAATTAATTAATGCTTCGTATGTTTAAACTAATATAGATAATGAATCAACGGTGATGGTGGTGACAAAGGCATATTGTGTAATAATATAGCTATGTAAATAAATACCCAAGAAAAGCCGTGTGGCTACTAGGAGCGCAACGTCTGTGTGAAGGTATGTTTCAGCGTTAGAAAAGAACACGGCGTATATCGGTGAAAGAAATGAAGTAAGTCAAGGCTAGTGTCTACCAGGAGTGCAGTGTCTGCGCGGTTGGTTGCGACGCTACCTTTCTTGTGATAGATTCATGCACGATGACAGGAGTCCAGCAGCAGTGTGAAATAGTGTTTATTCAAAGATTGCTGCAATAAGTATATTATAAATATTTAGTAGGTTGGTTAAGTACGGTGGCAGTAGAACCTGAAAGTACCAGGAGTGCACAGTCTTGGTAGAGGCACATGAGTAGAGGTGTGATGGTGGTAGCAAACAGGAACAAGTCGGGTGTGTACACGTTGAAGTTGTTATAAAATTCAAGCCAGTAGTACCAGGAGCACAGTAACTTCGTGGAGGTATGTACGGTGGCAGGAAGCAGGAACAGACTGTCACAGTCAGTGTGGGATGATATGTTCCGAATATATCACTGCAGCATTAATTTATTCATAGGCGCAGTAGCGCGAGTATAATCAGCAAGTACCAGGATAACATAGGCGTCGAGAGTGTTTGGTGACTTAGGGACCGGTGACGACAGCGCCTTACGATGTTGGGATAGGTCAGGTTCACCGGATTCGTTGCGTTGCGACTGCAGTGGCTGACGCGTGTAGTTCCAGTCCGTAGATCTCCTACTCTTTGATGCACTACTATTTTGTTACACTATATTTTTTGTTTCAAATTTGTATTTAAAACAAAATATATATTTTTGGCACGGGTTCCACACGTTTACTCTTTAAAGAGGTCCGGGGGGAAGGGTATAGATGACAAGATACATCGCGTGTAGTCTGGTGTTGAAACAAAGATTTAAGTAAACGGTGAATAGAATTGTGATTGTGTTTTATTTTATACTTACTTTCTGCTACTACTCGGTATTACTATAGTCAAGAATCATGTGAAGTTTCCGTACGCGAGTGAATAGAATAAAATTGTTTGGGGCTGTTCAATTGCAAGCTTGACAAAATTGTCGTACATATTTTTAAATTTATTCCCTTGCTTACAAAAGTTTATAATATGCCTTCGAAGGGGGCTGAGGTCGTCTCGCCGGCTCTCTCGGCTTAATAACTTTTACAGTGTGTTGTATGTTTACTCTAACTAAAGATTCAACTGCAAAATGGGAACGAAATATATTTTTTAATGTAGTTTTGGAGCCTTAAATTCGTCTCACACGGTACTACAAAAACACTTTCACACAAAGATTGGCGATAGAACCCATTTATTTAGTTTCTACCATAAATGAAAGAACAATATTAAAGCAAGCTTTTTATTTAAAACGTGTAAAATAGTATAACAAGCAATATATTAGTATCATACTCATTTAATCTACGGAATGTATTAAAATTGCACTTTTTTGTCATATGTTAATTAGCACCAGTTAACATGATATATTTTCTTACAATAAAGGTGTTGAAGTCTTTATTATATAATTCTTTCAAAAGTAACAAATTATCTACTTACACACTTTTCGTAACTGATGGAGACTTTTGACAATTAGTTTATGTAGGTTTAAAGTGTGGCTATGAATAAAAGGGTAAATCTTCGACATAATCCAGCATACAAAAATAAAAATAACATTATCAACAACCTATAAATGCTCTAATTAAACACAAAAACCTAACATGTAAAAATAATATTATGCTGATTGCATTGGAATGTCGCGTGTATAAATATATTAAAATTCTTTAATTGAGTATTCTTAAAGCCTTAATTTGATTAAGTGCGTAAAAAGATCAATTGTGATTGGAATTCATATAAAACCTTGCATTTGACTACCCTATTCATAAATGCCTTCATTGGCACAACTTTTGGAAGGAAAATGACTCAGATCATAAGATCTAGTTTAACAAATCTCACTGGAAAGTTATTCACAACAAAACTATAACAAAGTATTGAACAAAGGGATCATTCAACATTAAACCTAATTTCTAGTTAAATTAAAAAAGTTAACTTTATATAACACTTATGACTCAAAAAATGCATGTATTATGTTTTAACTTAGCTAGCTAAGTATAGCTAGTAAATGAATTAACTTGTAAGTACATTAGATTCCATATTTTTGCTCAAAACGAATTAATGAGGTCAAAATTGTAATTGGTCAATATTTTCGAGAGTTAGCCATACAGACGCCTTGCGCAACGGCCTTCTTAAAAATAGCAGAGCCATATATCTTGCAATCCATATAGCTTAAGCATATCATCTGTCTAAAATTTTGGTTTTAAGTTTTAATTTACTATTCAAGCTCATTGCCAAACGGCCTATAATTCTTCATATCAATTCCTATTAGCAGTTCCTGTGAGAATCTTTCTATATATTAATAAATAAGGTATATATTTTTATTTGATAAAACTTTTGATTGGTTAATATTACTCTCCGTAGTCTAGTTTGGGCACAGTTTCGATCATCTTCCTGTACCGCTGTATCATGGGTGCGTAGATCTTCTCCGCGTCGGCGAAGGGTTTGGCCACTGGAGTCACTGTGGGCTCCGTACCTTTGGAATATATAGGATTAATTATATTACAGTGGAAAATATAGTTTTGAATTGTTTACAATGTGCGATGATTGGTTCTTTTTTCTTATACAATTAATTTTAAATACGTGAAATTGATTTGTAGCAAAATTATAAATATTAGACACAATTGTAGGCAAAACAATTTACACAGATAATTAATTTCGTACATGAAGTACTTAACTGCTTTGCTAATATAAAATGCGAAACTGTTCGTCACAACCACACTAATCATATGATTGCTTACATATTTTTCAACTATTAATGTAGTAATACATTACCATTGAGCTCGACCCCGCAGTGCTGGCTCCACACCTGCGCGGCGCGGGTGGCGGCCCCCAGCAACGCCGCATTCGCGTGTTGCTCCTGTGGTGATATTATAACATTGATTTGTATAGCAGAACTGAATAGAGTGACAAAATACCATGTATAGACTGCAATATGACTAGATATTTTATAAGGCTTATTGTGAAAGATACTGTATGTTTAGTGAAATAGTAAAATTTGAGAATTTGTAAACAGGCCTCTGCAAAAACAATGTAATGTTAGCTAAAAGTGACTAACAACCACAAGTTTAAGTAATAATTATTATACAGGCTTTTTTGCAGTCTATTAAGTCAAATCATACAATGTCCGAAAATTGATAATTTCAAAATTATGCAACATTTAAGTTATTTCTATATAAAAAAAAACCCATTTTCGAAGTTCAAATGAATCTTTCTAGTGAAAATTCAAAATTAAGTTTAATGTTTTGTTGTTTTATGGTAGCTTGATAACTAAAATAATAACTTACATAAAAATTGTATAAACTAAAATCGTCCTTATTTTAGAAGAATCTGGCATTAACGGCAATCACCCTGTATATGTTAGGCTTATTAAGGCTGTTCTGTTTCCTCGCAATTGAAACCATAGCATTGTATATAGTGTGTATTTACCTGCACAAACACGGGTACATTGAAGACGTCTGCGAATATCTGCAGGAAGTCGGAGTTGACGGACGCGCCGCCCGTCGCCACGATACGAGACGACGCGTCTGTGGAATATAAACATTCGTTATAATAGGGTCGACAACATTTCGGACACAAAAAACTCGGACACCGTGGCCAATGTATGGTAAAAAATAATATTAAAATTGAAAATCCATACATTGGCCAAGGTGTCCGAGTTTTTTGTGTCCGGTATGTCGTCGACCCTTATAATAATATATCGTTATGTAAAACTGATGGTTTCAACAATAAACTGAAAAATTTCTGCTTAGTTCATGCCGATTGATGTAGTTATGATGATGTGATAACGAGCGCAAGATACGAAAATACGGGGTGTAAAAGAACTGCTTCCGAAAACAAAAACTGGGCATTGCTAGAGTATATACTATATACTGGTAACGCTTTGAGCAAAAATTTTTTTTAACGTAATGGAGAATGTTACTAGGTATTCCAAATCGCTTGAAATTTTGTCTCAGTAAAGCCTGTATGCATACAAATACACTAGTTTTTGTTGTAATCAAAAATACCCAGTAGTTTTGATTTTATAGGCATTCAAAGTTTCGAAAAATATCGAGTCCCGCTAACAGTCACGTGACCGCTTGTGACGTCTTACCACAACGCGCCAGCGGTGGCGCATATAGCTGGCACAGTATTTTATTTTATTTTTTTATTTATTTAACATTTAATGTATAATTTTTTTGTGTTTTCGGTCGCGTATTAGTAAATATAAATATTATTCGTTATTATACGTTAATAGTAAATATTATTCTATTAATAAATTGGGTATAGGTTTCGAAAAAAGGTAATCGTGTAATCTATCTAAAGTAGATGAATTAATGGCTGCGCATTATTTATCAAGAAATAGTGATTCTGTTGCCGCCGAAATGTTTGATATGTTCTAAACTGTTTTATCAAAACAAAATAACCAATATAATAAAAATACGAATGGAAGAATGCGAGTCCAATAGTAGAAGTATGTACCTACCTACCTTTCTATATTTTTTTTTACGTTAAAGACAACAAATCATGTATCATAGTTTTGTAGCTATAGGTAGGTACGTCCTTCTAATATTATAAATGTGAAAGTTTGTGAGTATGGATGTATTAATGTTTGTTACTCTTACACGTAAAAACTACTGCCCCCCCAAGTCAAGTGGCAAGTGATATTTGCGATAGCGAGTGAATAGAAAAAATATGTATGAAACTGTCAAATTGCAAGCTTGTCAAAAATGTATTCTATTTACTTGCTATCGCAAATATCACTTGCCACTTGACTTGGGGGGCTGGACGGATTTGGATGAAACTTTGCAGTAGGTTACACATCAGAATGACACATAGGGTACTTTTTACCGCGGGAAATCTTCTCATTCCCACGGAAACCGACTTCTACGCGAACGGAGTCGCGGGCGGCCACTAGTATGTATACAAAGATACCGCTCTTATCAGTAAATTTAAATAAATACATGCATTGATTTAGTACTAACTAGCTTTAGTTAGCAGCTTCGCCCGCGTTTCCCTCGGGAACTGCACATTTTCCCAGGATTAAAAGAAGCCTATGGATTATTTCAGTCTTCGTCCAGATCAGTTCCGTACTTTTTGTGTGAAAGATAACAAACACTAACACAATCTTCCGCGTTTATTATATTACTAGGAAGTAGGATACCTATACGATCTAGATGTAGGTAGTTGAACGTTACAGATGCACTTTACCTTTACTATTTTATTTTAGTAATTTAATTTATTTTTTATTGCAAATGTAGATGATATGAACTAAACCTCTTTTATTTATTTGTATTTTTACTAACTAATTGTTTAATGGTATTGGTTATGTTCAAGTTAAAAGATTTGGTGATGTATGTATGTATCCTTTGGAACTGTAAAAAACAACTTTTCCGGCGAATTGATAGTTGTATTTTTACATTTAGGCACAACACATGATTTCCTAGTAGTTAGATTAGTCATTTTTAAAAGTATTTAGGTTTAATTGAGACGACAAGTGCGCGCGACCGCGAGCGTACTGAGTGAGCCAGACCGAGCGAGTTGTGGTGTGACGTCACACCGCCACCGGCAGCCCACGTCGTGCGGTAGCAACTTATTTTACTTATAAATCGGAAACTAATTGACGCATCGAAATAATTCTTTCACCAGTATTTTTTATTTTTGACAGAGAATACGAAGAGATAATAATCAAAATTTGGTAACATTCTCCATTGTACAAAATTGCATTTATACTATTAGATTTTGCGATGATTTCAAATTAAATAGGGGTTAAATTTTATTTTGCAATGTAAATAATCGCACCTGAACCAACAGTTGATGTGTGGGTGATGATTTCAAGCGCCGAATATGGCTATTCAATCCTTAACAACTATTTTAAATAGGGTTTTCGGAGTATACTGTTAGTCAATTTAGTTACTATTGGGGTTCCAAAATACATGGTTTCAGGCTTCGGAAGTGGTCTTTTTACACCCGGTATAATGCGGTTGTTCTGGAAATTATGGTAGGGGTCTCTATACAGCAGTTGATGTCTAATTGCCGATGTTTCTTACCCACGAGCAGCCCCATATCCTCAGCATGCGCTCTCCTAGCTATAGCCTGTCCCTCGAGCAGCGCGCGCGCCTGATAACAAACGTGATATAATCTATAACATAATAAAATTAGACAACCAAGTGAAAAAGTAGTAGATAGAAAATAACACTTCTATTTATAAATAATACATTTAATGAGACGCGTACAACTAGATCGCAATAAATACCTTAAAAAACGTAATGAACAAAATATTCGGGTCAAATTGTTTCAAAGAAAAGTCGGTTAATAATAATCTTAACAAAATAGCTTCTTTTACCATCTAATTTGTATTTTAGTGGTTTTTTACGGTAGCAAGGTATATAATTGTGTGTGTGTACCTCGAACTGCGGCGCGGGGGGGCGGCGCGCGGGGCGCGAGGGGCGCGCCGCGGGGGTCCGTGACCAGCCGCGCGGGGGCGCAGCGCGGGACGATCTCCGCCGTGTCCAGGTAGATGCCTGCGGGGAGATACGCACATAGCGGTCTGAGTGGCTGGAGCCAGGGGCTGGAGCCAGGGCCAGTGGCTAGGGCCAGGGCCAGGGCAGGTGGCTAGGGTCAGGGCCAGGGCAGGTGGCTAGGGTCAGGGCCAGGGCCAGTGGCTAGGGCCAGGGGCCAGGGCCAGGGGCAAGGGCCAGGGGCCAAGGCCAGTGGCTATGGCCAGGGCTAGTGGCTAGGGCCAGGGCCAGGGCCAGTGGCTAGGGCCAAGGCCAGTGGCTAGGGCCAGGGCCAGTGGCTAGGGCCAGGGGCTAGGGCCAGTGGCTAGGACCAGGGCCAGGGGCTAGGGCCAGGGCCAGTGGCTAGGACCAGGGCCAGGGGCTAGGGCCAGGGCCAGTGGCTAGGACCAGGGCCAGGGGCTAGGGCCAGGGCCAGGGGCTAGGGCCAGGGCCAGGGGCTAGGGCCAGGGCCAGTGGCTAGGGCCAGGGCCAGTGGCTAGGACCAGGGCCAGGGGCTAGGGCCAGGGCCAGGGCCAGGGGCTAGGGCCAGGGCCAGGGGCAAGGGCAAGGGGCCAAGGCCAGTGGCTATGGCCAGGGCTAGTGGCTAGGGCCAGGGCCAGGGGCAAGGGCCAGGGCCAGTGGCTAGGGCCAGGGCCAGGGCAAGGCCAGTGGCTATGGCCAGGGCTAGTGGCTAGGGCCAGGGCCAGTACCAGTGGCTAGGGCCAAGGCCAGTGGCTAGGGCCAGGGCCAGTGGCTAGGGCCAGGGGCTAGGGCCAGTGGCTAGGACCAGGGCCAGGGGCTAGGGCCAGGGCCAGTGGCTAGGACCAGGGCCAGGGACTAGGGCCAGGGCCAGTGGCTAGGACCAGGGCCAGGGGCTAGGGCCAGGGCCAGGGGCTAGGGCCAGGGCCAGGGGCTAGGGCCAGGGCCAGTGGCTAGGGCCAGGGCCAGTGGCTAGGACCAGGGCCAGGGGCTAGGGCCAGGGCCAGGGCCAGGGGCTAGGGCCAGGGCCAGGGGCAAGGGCCAGGGGCCAAGGCCAGTGGCTATGGCCAGGGCTAGTGGCTAGGGCCAGGGCCAGGGGCAAGGGCCAGTGGCTAGGGCCAGGGCCAGGGCAAGGCCAGTGGCTATGGCCAGGGCTAGTGGCTAGGGCCAGGGCCAGTACCAGTGGCTAGGGCCAGGGCCAGTGGCTAGGGCCAGGGGCTAGGGCCGGGGCAAGTGGCTAGGGCCGGGGTCAGTGGCCAGGGCCAGTGGCTAGGGCCAGGGCCAGGGGCTAGGGCCAGGGCCAGGGCCAGGGGCTAGGGCCAGGGCCAGGGGCTAGGGCCAGGGGCTAGGGCCAGTGGCTAGGATCAGGGCCAGGGGCTAGGGCCAGGGCCAGGGGCTAGGGCCAGGGCCAGTGGCTAGGACCAGGGCCAGGGCCAGGGGCCAAGGCCAGTGGCTAGGGCCGGGGTCAGTGGCCAGGGCCAGTGGCTAGGGCCAGGGCCAGGGCCAGGGGCTAGGGCCAGGGCCAGGGCCAGGGGCTAGGGCCAGGGCCAGGGGCTAGGGCCAGGGGCTAGGGCCAGGGGCTAGGGCCAGTGGCTAGGATCAGGGCCAGGGGCTAGGGCCAGGGCCAGGGGCTAGGGCCAGGGCCAGTGGCTAGGACCAGGGCCAGGGCCAGGGGCCAAGGCCAGTGGCTAGGGCCAGGGCCAGTGGCTAGGGCCAGTGGCTAGGGCCAGGGGCTAGGGCCAGGGCCGGGGGCTAGGGCCAGGGCCAGTGGCTAGAGCCAGGGGCTAAGACCAGTTGTTAAATTATAGTTTCATATATAGTTCTCACTGTCTATTTGCTGAAGTATTTTGTTTCTATCAAATAATAAATAATCATTATTATTATTATATAATTTATACCAAAGTTGTCTGTTTATTTTGTAATTTTATTTATTCTAAACAATGAATGGAGTTAAATGAATGTATGCGAATTATTCCGAAAGTTCTCCTATGTGCAAAGTCTATTAGTGACATCAGACTCACCCATGTACCCCATATTCCCGCGCACCGTGGCCCGCAACAGTTCATTGAACTCTTCCCAACTGTTCCCCACGAGTCTATCTCTATGGTTCTGTCTGGTCAGCGACCCGTTGGCGAAGCACAGCAGGGCCATGTAGGGCACGGCGGGGGAGGGCCCCACCAGCACGTGGCCCTCGAGTGGCGCGGCGGGGGAAGACAGGCCGAGGAGGAGCGTGTCGCTCGTGCCCAGGCTGAGCCCCACCCAGCCCGGGCGCAGGCCCAGACCTGGATATTGGGCAACGGTTTTTTAATACAGTTGCTAAAAAAGTGGCGTATTGACGTATAGCGTCCGGGATGTGGGCTATTACACACTCGTGCTTTTTTTTTACCATTCCCGCACTCGTGCGTTCTCTTTCCCAACTGTCAAAATAATGTCTATTAAAAAGAAAAATTAACCAACCATGAAGTTTTTACAAAAAAAAACAAAGCAGTTTTTATGATTCATGTTAATACGTAGCGTAGGTACATTTCTAAAAAAAGCTACTAGTTTTTTTCGATATCAGATTAATGATTTGATTGAATTAGTGCGGTTGGTTTCATTTCATTTTATCTCATTAAATTTCATTTTCGGTTCATATCAATAAAAAAATTCTACTGAAGACTTGGCTGTATGGGCATAGTAACCTTTGCCTACCAAATGGGTGAAGAAAAAATGGCGCCATTTTCCAGAATTTTTCTTTGGGAGTTTAGTTGTTTGTTGCACAAAATGAGTTATTTCGACATTTACGATCCTAATTTAATATTTTATTAAATTGCTTTATTTTGTCGCAACTGTATTAAAAATAGTCGTTCAGTACACGTGCGGAACCGTCATTGCGGAACAGCCTTTCCACACTTGTATTGAAATATACTATATACTTATGTTTTTTTTGACGACCTCTGTGGTGCAGCGGTATATATATAGCGGAATGCTAAGCGGATGGTTCCGGTTCAATCCCCAGTTCGGGCCAATGTCGTGAAAATGTTTTTTTGATATTAAACCGTGTCTGGGCTGGGTGTTACTAGGCCCTCCCCTAGTCCATTACGTGGCACCTATAACACAAGTGCTTACTGCAACTTGCTTTATAAGGGCCACATAATTGGTGTGTCAGTCTGGAGATTTATTATTATTATTTCTCATTGGCCATCAGTAGCAATTTGGCAGCACTAACTATTTTTATTATTATCCTTACACTTTAAATATAAGCATTGTTATTTTTAATGACTAGATAATTACTACTTCAAATTCTATTCTTTTAGTAACTAAATATTTTTAAAAGAAAAGTACTAATGGGACAAATAATACAACCATTTTTTTCAAAATTTCCACTGTCTTATAAAAAATAAAAAATTACATATTCATCACCAAAGATCTTATCAAAATTTTATCATTTTATTAACTTTAAATCGCCCAATAATCTTATCGTTATATCTCCTCTAATGTGTTTACAGTTTGAGATACACTTGTTATCATTGAGCACTCTACGAGTATACCAATATGTTTATAGTTATTTAGATAGTATTTGACTTCAGTTTGCTGAAACCGGATTGCAATCAAACTTCTAATGGGCAATTCTAATTCTAGTTAAAATTTTGAAAACATGTGTTTCCCATCTGAAATTCGTTCGCTATATAAATACATAGAACCTTATATTGAAACACATTAATTAATTATATCTCGGAGTGAATATATATTTTTTTTATATTATAAATAATTACCGAGAGAAGCCCGTTAAGATTTAATGCATTTCTAGCAATTTTACAATGTTTTTGACTTAATTAAGTGAGACCAATTTGCTACCTGTATTTTTTCTTTCGCTATATAAATACATAGAACCTTATTGAAACACATTAATTAATTATATCTCGGAGTGAATATATATTTTTTTTATATTATAAATAATTACCGAGAGAAGCCCGTTAAGATTTAATGCATTTCTAGCAATTTTACAATGTTTTTGACTTAATTAAGTGAGACCAATTTGCTACCTGTATTTTTTACGATTTTGTACGAGCCAGAAAATATTAGCAATATCTTAAGTTCGGTTTAAAAACAGTTTTCGTAATTTCGACCAATTACATCTAGACTAATGTTATAAAGAGGAAAGATTTGATTTTTTGTTTGTTAGTTTCTTTGTTTGAAGCTCGGTAACTACTGTACCGATTTAAAAGATTCTTTCATCATTCGAAAGCCACATTATCTACAAGTAACATAGGCTATATTTTATTTTAGAAAAAATAGGGTTCCGTTAGATATTGCCACGGGAAAAACCATTAAGTTGCGGGTGAAACCGCAAGGCGGAAAGCTAGTTATAAATGTTCTCTTATCGAGGTTAAAATAGGTAGCATTTTCTCATACTATCATATAACTACGCCCCCACCTGCCAACGCCGAGCAGTTATCGCCCGTGAACGCCACCACCTTACAATCTGGTCTGAACCCGAACCGCTCCACGAAGTACGGCGCGATTTCCCCCAGCACAGAGGCCGAGGGGACCGGGGCCCCGAGCTTCGACTCCAGGGAATCATCACCGCATGCCTGGGGGGAATGATGCGGTGAAGTATGGTAGTGAAATATTGGTAGTTAATAAGAAGTAATAGATTGTAAATTCTCTCAGGTAATGGGAAAATGAAATATGAGTGAGATTTTTAAGGTTGCTATAAAATATTAAATAAAAGAAATCGACAAAACAACCTTAACTTTGCGTAGATCTAAACTTAGTTTTTCAATTTTATTTTAAAATGGTAGTCAATGTTTCGCAATCGCGCTTTAACTAAAATATGTCCGTCTCTGTATATCTTATAGAATAGCTTTTGCTAGAGATAAATCATACGATAGCTAAAGCAACATGTAAGAATATTACATACTAGCTTACCGCCCTGCGATTTCACCCCCAGTTAAATGGCTTTTCCTGTGGGAATGAGATTTATTCCTGCAGTAAAGAGAATCCTATTTTCTTCCCACGGTATCAAACTATCTAGAGAACTAACTCTTAGAAAATTATTCGAAATCGATTCAGTCATTTTTACGTGAAAGCGGAACGTACAGAGAGGCAGACATACACATTTATAATATTAGTAAGGATTAAATTAACGAATGAACCTGCAGCGCCTTCTGGCTCCAAGTCTTGGTCCGTATGTCCAGCAGGTTCATGCCGGAGCCGTCCGCCAGGTCGATGGCCGCGATCCGACCCAGGAACAGCGACGCCGCGAACGACGATATTAGCGATATTCTGTAGAGAACCACGATATTAGCGATATTGTGTAGAGGAGAACGACGATATTAGCGATATTCTGTAGAGAACCACGATATTAGCGATATTCTGTAGAGAACGACGATATTAGCGATATTCTGTAGAGAACGACGATATTAGCGATATTCTGTAGAGAACGACGATATTAGCGATATTCTGTAGAGAACGGCGATATTAGCGATATTTTGTAGAGAACGACGATATTAGCGATATTCCGTAGAGAGACTGGAAATTTGAGACAGGTAAGTAAATGTGCTTTGAGAAGAGGTGTGGCTAACATGGAGAAATATTTAAATCGTAAAAAGATTCTAACTTTGAACCCAACTTGTAGCACCACTTGAAATTATACTTTGTTTAAATTTATGGTCTCAGGGATAGTTTTTACTGTGACTTTCCTGCCTTATAATCCTCAACAAAATGACAGAAATAGGTACGACGCAATCACAACTTACTAATATGAATAATTAAATCGATCGAGAATCATTCAATAAAAATATTCTACTCTCTTTAGATACAAAAGTTATATTACCTAGAGGTTGCATGATAGACTCTCGGCTTGGTGTTGTACATCTTCTTGATCTGAGCGCCCGTGAATCTTTCATACGCGCGGGACCCTGTGATGTTAGCTAACTCCTGCAACGCAGAAAGGTGGAAAATTAACGAAATTGTTTGTAAGATCTGACGGGATGTAAGTTTTTTACAGGAAAATTATTGCAGGGTTTGGAATATGGGATTAAACTTTCTATAAAAGAAGTTCACTATAGATGGTAAGATGCCAACATTTTTTTAGAATCTTGTTAAGTCTATCGTTATTTGTTCCTACACTTATAAAATGTATGAAGGGCTACACACTTTCAACTAGATCTCAAATATTTAATACCTAGCTATAAATACTGGGTGTAAAAGAACTGCTTCCGAAAACAAAAACTGGGCATTGCTGAAGGGGTACTGGTAACGTTTTGAGCAAAAAAATATATTTTATGATTGAAAATGTAATTTTCCAAAATTGCATTAATACTATCAGATTTTGCGATGATTTCAAATTAAATAGGGTTATATTAAAACCCTTTTGAAATGTAAATGATCGCACTTGAACCGACATTTGATGTGTGAGCGATGATTTCAAGTGCCGAATATGACTTTTCAATCCTTAATAACTTTTTTAAATTGAGTTTTCTGGGTATGCTCTAAGTGAATTTAGTTACTACTGAGGCTCAAGAATACATGGTTTCAGGCTTCGGAAGTGGTCTTTTTACACCCGTTATTATTAATAGCTTTCAAGTACTATCTTAGGCTAGACCGGTGTACACCCCAGTCCCCAGCCCCCGGTACCTGCGCGCCCCCCACGGCGGCCTCGATGGCGCGGCACTCGGGCGTGGTGCTGGCGTCCATCCACAGCGGCGCGTCCGCCGCGAACGCGCCCGCCAGCTGCGAGTGCAGGAACTGCTCCGGGGACAGCCGCGACAGCCGGCGGTCCGCGTCCTTGCCCCACCATACCGACCCGTGTTGCTAAGAGAGGAACGGTCGGAATGTGAAGCAGTCAGAGATATAGTCACAAGACGCCCTAGGTATATTTTGTGATTTATCTAAGGCTTTCGATTGCTTCCAGCATGATAATTTGATAAGGAAACTCAACAATTACGGAATCAAAGACACTAATGTTAAATTTGATGTCATATTTAAGTGCTAGGACTCAAAAAATTGACGTGAACGGTAAAAGGTCGCGTGGTACAGTTATGAGTATGGGGGTTCCTCAAGGATCAATATTGAGCCCATTTTTATTTTTTGCTTATGATCTGCCTTTTTCGGTGGGTAATAATCACAAGTGTTATTTGTTGATGCTACATCATCCCGCACCACGCCCCCCGCCCCTGCCCTCTCCCCCGTCAGAATACAACACAGTTGACTATTGGCAAAACATCGTAGAGTAACTATTAACCTGCGCGGCGCCGCTGATCGCGTGAACGTTGGCGAAGTCGACGCCGGCCAGCACGAGGCGCTCCAGCAGCATGTCCAGCGCCTTCACCCACAGCAGCGGCGGCGCCCACACCTCCCCGCCCGCGCCCCGCACCACGCCCCCCGCCGTCCTGTGCACGACAGATAGATGACCAGTGACCCAAGTTTTGCAATGGTGTAACATTTGCCAACTTGTTCAAGAATCTTTGAATTTTGGTCATGATTCGAAAAATTACATTTGAGATTGTTAAAACGACATTTGAAACCGTAACGTAGTTAAGGAGGAGTTAAAATACAAACAGATACGAGAAGTGACTTTGCTTTGAACCATATGATGTAATTAGACATAGCGGGATGTTAATGAAGTAGGATTAGTAAAAGTATATGGTTCCTAACTCTGATACAAAGTCAATAAAGATTAAAGAACTAACAAGTACCCAAAACAACAATTTGCATTTATTAATTGCAAACAGATATGAATCACATATTTTATTTAGCATTAAAACTCTTTCAAGATACTTATATAAAAGACAGAGAGATATTTTTAGTAGTTTTCACTCATTAAAAAATATTTCATTAAGAAAATGTTACTAATAGCAAACTTGGTAAATTAAATTAAATAAACCTACATTATTTGTCACTAATAAACGCTTAGGGATAAAAGTTTTACATTTAATTCATGCACCATATATTTCTTATCATTATTTTAGTTTACCATTTTATGGAAAAAAGTAGTAAGATTTTCAGATGTACCTACATAGTTTTGTTTGTGTTCTTAGTTCCGACTGGACAAATTATTAGATAAAAGTTAACATAATTGTAAAATGCCTAAGAATGTTACACATTTAGTACACCCACCATCATTATTTTTTGCTCACGAAATTTATAACAAGGATCTTGAATAAGTACTTAAATATAATTAAATAAGAGTAACCTGAACTCCGGTAAGTCAACATCGAACTCAACGTCTGCCTCCTGCTGTACTTTAAAGCTGTCATCTATTACTAACGCTTTGAGCTAGAACAAAAGATTATAAACTTAATACTTGCTTCATTAAAACTTTACTTCTATGTTCTAAGATATACCTATCACAGTAGATAAGAAATTTAAAATGTTTCTTCAAATTATAAATTGGTTTATAAACTAAACCAAAAATATCTACTTCATCTACCTACACAAGTGTGGCTTCCAAATTAGGAAATAAGTTACAACTTTTTAGGTTGCCAGCTAATGTTGAATTAATTAATTAAACATGAAGGTCTTTTTATTATAATCAATTAATTAAAAAGGTAGTACTAATCATAGTTTTTTATACTATTTATACAACTTATAGAGAAGAAAAACCAAAATAACAAGTTACACTGCGCCGACTCTAAATTACGGTATTTTTGTATTAAAACAATTATCTTTACTTTCTTTTTTTATCTTATTATCGCACATACTATTCTTCACTTGTTTTTAATATGAAACATACCCGTTGCGTGCTAAAATCAAAACCCAAAAAGGATTTAATTCTTGTTTCTTCGCTCATTTTGTTTTGTTTTCGACCAGCTGTGCGGTGCGGGGAGTGCGGGGCGATGTTGACTCACTGACAGCCGAACACTGCGTTCACAAAACACGAACTGACGAAAAACTTGCAATATTTTGTCACAGTATTTTGTTTCCTGTTTTTAATATCTTATACACACGAAATATAGTCTCCAATTAATTATTATCACAGTGCGCGTACAAATAAAGTTTATAAGTCTTGTAAAAGAGAGATAACAAAGCACAAGGTCAACGTTATCTTTGCCCTTATCAAGTAGGTAAATCGAGTGCGGCAATAAAAAATAAATAAATGAAGGTTTTTTTTCTAATTAATTAACGGACTAGCAAACTTTTATTTAGGTTTGGATCACAAGGGTGATATTTTATATCAAATTATTCAAACGTTTTGTTATAAAACAGTGTGAGAACCAATCTGGCAGGCCAAACGATTGTGCCAAGGCTTTTCGCACGCAAAAATAAATAGACTAATTAAGACTAAGTACATCTTTAATGCACTTTTAAATTACTTTCACCAAAAATAGCAAACTGTGATGCCGGAGAGTTCAGTAAACTTACTGCATAAATATTTTTCGGTCGAGTGCTTTAATATAATTGAACGTTTAAAAATTCTTCGTTTGCGTGTTAATTTAGCTAATTGAATACTGATAATTGATCCTTTTATACAGATGAAACTAAACTTTCGTAAGTGTAGAAAGTAATTTAGTGACGTAATATAAGTTAAGATATCTATCGTTAAGTAGATAAATAAGTTAGTTGGCACTTACTGTGAGTTTTGTTTTCTAAAAAATATTTTGTGAGATATCAAGTTACACACATACATAGATTTAATGCGAGATAGATTAAATTACTAGTGGATGTTGCCTTCTATATGGTATTAATTTATGTGGCTGCTTACTTGATATTTAAAGTCTTTCAAATTTATTTTTTTATACGAATTATGACATTCTAGCTAGTTAGTTTTAAGAACTGAGGAAGCATATCACTTTTTTCCATTTAGGATAATAATATAAAGCGATATTGTTTTTCTGTAAATTTGCTATTAGCTATTTGTAGGAGCTTTTAGGAAGAAGCTCTTAAAAATATTTATTCGTTTTGACATTAGTAAGATTTTTTACAGAGTTATATTTTTATTCTCAGCAGGGCATACGCCTCACTCTTTAATCATTTGGTTTTTTACTGATACAATATTTTTTATAACAGGCTCCGTAGTTCCAAATATTAACCAAATTCACAAACTCTCTTTATAAAATCAATATAGTTAAAGTTTCTAAGTTCGATTAATACAAAATAAAAACTTTTTTTGAGGCACTGAATCAGAATTACTTAAATAAATATTAGATACTACCTTTTTAACTGTAGAACGAAGGAAGTATTTGCTTACAAAAAATAGTAGATGAGTATTCGTCTGGAGATCCAAAACTTATGTCGATGTTTAGGTACCTATCGGTAACTTATATGCGATTAGCTAGGATACCATCTTAACGCCACACCAACATTTTATTTAATTAAGTAAAACTATAAAGTAAGGAACTATTTATCTAAGAATGTCCAATGGATAAGGAGCTAGCCCCCTTATCCATTGGTCATTGTTAAAAATATCGTTAACTAGTGGCCGTCCGCGACTCCGTTCGCGTGGAAGTCGGTTTCCCGTGGTAATGAGATGTTTTTCCACGGTAAAAAGTAACCTATGTGCTATTCTGATGTATAACCTACATTACTGCAAAGTTTCATCCGAATCCGTTCAGTAGTTTTTACGTGAAAGAGTAACAAACATCCATCCATACATCCTCACAAACTTTCACATTTATAATATTAGTAGGAAGTGAAGCAGCAGAAGAGTGTTATGAGAAGTTCTGTTCTTCCCACTCACTTCTTGAATTTTATTCGTAGGTATAGATGATAACCTGCACTTAGCGTACAGTCCATGTCCAAAAATAATAAAAATGTAGACCAGTTGTTTTATTATTTTTCTGTTGTAGGTACTGCCGCTATAAAACCGAAGAGCTTTGTGTTACATTGTGCTGCTTATTTCAAAAACAATTAGTTTAAATTAAAAAAAATATATGTGTTAATGAGTCATTTATTGAGGAATGCTTTAAGCTATTTTTCCATTTGTCTGCGGTAAAAATTACCACATGTACGAAGTTTCAACCAAACCTGTTCAGTAGTTTTTGCGTGAAAGGGTAACAACCACACATACCCACACACTTCCGCATTTACAATATCGGCACAGGATGTCTATATGTGCATTGCGGTACATACCTAAAGGATTCAAAGCATCATCGCTTTTAAAAATAAGGTTTTGCGACTTTAATGGCCCACCTTGCGCGCCCTTAAATAAGCCCTTAGGTATACCTAACTCGAATCAATGAGTAAAATCACACGTTAGAGAAAAAGTGTCTGTCCCAGAACAAATGATGTGTAGGTATATGCTTCGAGTGCTACGGTGAAGAGGAAAAAAGATGTCACGTGATGCGATTGCATCTTTTTCCAAATACGCAACAGATATTTCCCATCAAAAAACCACCACCTACTTTAGCTCAATTTCCACCCCTTCCTTGTTCATTAGCCGGATAGGTTATTACGCAGGGCATTTAAAAGCATGTACCTCCATGAAACCTAATCGGGGTTAAGCGTGGCAGAGTCAGTACCTTACAGCCCCCGTGTATTAAAAATAGTCCGGCTGCCGAGCGAGCCGTGAGAGTTTTCCATGTCATTAGCTGGTGTTGGCGGTATGTAATCTGTGGGTATACATCGGTTGCCACTTTGTCGTGTAAAATGTGAGAAGTTTTAAGAAACTAAGAGTCAGGGAAAGGAATCAATGTGTCTTTTTAATGTAGGTATTTATTTCGGCCATAGGCTTAAAGTTGTTTGCAATAAGAAAAGCTTTTATTTAGTAGTTGGCGCTTTTTAAATTTGTAATACTTAGTTGAAGTTAATTTTGACACTGCTAGTTTTGAAAACTGTGCGCTGTGCTACGAAAGATTTGCTTGCTTCTTTTTTTGTATTCTTTTATTCATGCTAATTATCTAACGTAGTAAGATTTTTTAAATGTAACACCCTGCATATTTTTAACATGTAACATCTTTAAGGGTAAATAGCAACAACTTACAAATCATCTGCATTTTATCCTTTGTTACATTCAATCAAATCTAAAGTAAATGTGTAGGTACCTATCAGATAAATAGGTCACTTTCTAACTACGTGACGCTATACTGTTGCTATATTCTAACTAAAATATGTCAAAATTATTAGTTTTATGTTTTATTAGAAAACAAATTTAACAAAAAAATAGTTTGATCTTTCTTAAGTCGTTTACAAGATGATATTAGCATAATTTGTAAGATAATTAACCAAATAAGTGCATCCAAAGTCCCTCGTTAGCTGCAATGTTTGGGGCCCTGTGTCGTCTGACAGCTAGATGCTGCGCGCGCTGCCCGCGCCGTGATTGGTCCGCCGCGCGCACGCGCACTGCGCCACACTTGTAAACATTGCGAGATGAGCAGATGAGAGTAACGAGTTAGAGTAACGGCATAATGACGATGCGTTGCAGTAGTTAATTTTGATGTAGGAATTAATTATTTAAATTATCCCTCACACAAATAATTATAATTATAACTTCACAAAAAAAGAAAATTTAAGCTTAAGAAAATTAAATAACTACTTATTCAAAATAGGCAGTTTGCTCATCATTAGATACTTCTTTGTATAAATTTGCATGCTAAGCAAAATAATCATATTCTTTATGTAGGTAGAGTCTTTAGTTCATATCTATGCCCGCCCGCCCTACAGGGCAGCTATCTTTATGTATCGAGATAAAAAGCTTCTGGTAATATTTGTTTACAATTTTATGAAGAACTTATAATTAAATAAGTATCTATATCTATAAGGGTAGAACAACAAAAAAACACTAGAGCTTTATCTTAAGCTGTGCAGGGAGGAATGAAAGTAATGTTGTTGATTGTGTATTTTTATTTAGTAGGTACGTCTAGTTTCGTATGATCTATGCAATAACAAGTACCTACGTCTACGATTTTCAAGTATTTTTTTGTGTATATATAGTAGGCTTATATAAAGGCCTGTGTATGTGATAGGGATTTTTTGGTATTTGCGATACAGAACGAGCTGCTACTTTACAAATTGCATACAAAACAGGGACGTCAATTACCCGGTGCGTGTGTGCGCGCGCGGGCGGGGCGCGGCGGGCGCGGGGCGCGGGGCGGGCGCGGGGGCGGCGCGGGGGGCGGCGGGGCGCGCAGGTTCAGACGCGCCGCGATGGTGGGCCGCGACAGCCGCTCAGCGAGCGCGCCGCGCCCCGCCGCGCGGCATGAGTAGCGCGCGCCCGGCCCGGCCCCCGCCATGCCGCCGGCCGCGCCCGCGCCCCACGCCACCCACTCCTTCGCCAAGAAGACCTTCCACAAGCCCACGTACTGCCACCACTGCTCGGACCTGCTGTGGGGCCTCATCGGCCAGGGATACGGCTGCGAAGGTACGCGCCGCGCATGCGCCCGCCGCGCGTCGATACCGCGCGCGACGCCGGCACGACCAGGGTTATGCAACTTGGGATCCGCGGCTCGGGCGTGTCCACGGGCCCAGCGCTGGGCCGCCCAGCCGCGGGGCAGGGCCCACCGGGGCGGGCCAGGTCCGGGCCCCGCGGGCCGCTAGGTGAGGTAGATGTAGGCGAGGGCCCCGCGCACGACGAGGGCCCCCGCACGGTTCTCCACGGTCGCGCATCATCAGGACATCTTGTTTTGCGCACGTTGTTGCCCGCCACGTATTGTCCGTCGTCGCGGTGGCCGCAGCACGCCGAGCCCACGTCGACGCTCGCCGTCGAGGTGGCTCCTGCAATGTTTATGATACCATTCAAATTGAAAAAGTGTGAGAATATGTAGATGATCGAGATGAGACGGAGTAGGTAACGTTAACGTAAACATTTTTACGGTTATCGATTTCTGTAAGCGGTTCTGAATTACTTGTATCAAAGTGATTTTCATGGAGTGATGAAATCTCTCGTTCAAGTAGTGTGATCACGCACATTATAATAAACGATGACTGGATTTAAGCTCTCATATTATAAACGTACGTATATCTACACACCGACTCACTTTTTTTCTTAAAATACATCGTAATAATCTCTCAAAATGGATTACAATACACGAATACTAGATTCTTCTTATCAAAGCTTACCAAAAACTCTTTCTTTATAATTTACCCTTTATAAGTTTAACACCCAGTTCTCGTTCGCATCCTCCTCTCATCTACAAGCTTCAAAAGCCATACCAATCTTCCCGTTACTCTGATCCTATCCTCCTTCTAACCCTAGTATCTGCTAAATATCCTAGACCACCCCAGCCCCACACGGCTCCGTATCGTGTTGTCGTAGATCGCAGCCTCCCTACATTTCATCGACCAGCGATAGTTTCGTTTTCCGCCGCGGTGGCGCCACTGGCTACGTGTTGATTTATTTTGCCGTGCTCACTTTGTTTACACGTATATTATTAATCTGCAATAGGAAAAAGCTCTACGCCTACTTTTCGTGATTTGACTGAACAAATTTCTTTGAATACACGTAGATATCATCATAATTAAGAATTGAAAAGCGTATTCTTATTGGCACAGGCTACGATCGTAGCACTCGTAGAGGCGTAGCAGAGTCCGCTCGTAGCAAACTCAATGCAATTACGCAAACCAAGTTTTTTTTCGTAAATTCTTCACTAATCACATTGAAATTTATGCTACATTTGCAATCAATACACTTAAACTCAATAAATATCTCAAGAAAGATCAAAAAAGGAAGGTCCCATTAGCACTTTGTATTTGTCATCCAACATTATACAACTTTAAAAGAATATTGAATGCTCAATAAGTTTTATTTATAATACCTACTTGCCGAATAAATATCATTTCATTTTTCGCTAACTATTTTTTTCCATTAAAACGACTTTAAACTAATTTTGCATAGTTATCAGTAATTAGAATAACATCACAACTTTCAAAAGGCAAAAGTAAAAGAATCACGGATAATTCATCAGTACATACATTCTGAGTACCTACTTTAACCATTATACTTAAAGTTATAACAAAAAATATGTTAACCTCCTCTCTGAGCTTAGGTATATAATTTGAACCATTTTTCGAATAACATTTTAAAATTACCATATAAGTCAATATATTTAAGTTAACCAGCATCTTGACTTGATGCATACGACAAAATATCAGAACCATTGTTCAGTATTTACTTCAGGGTATCTCTTCTACTCAATATGTCAGCACTACCGTCTTATGTCCACACCACAGTCATTCCACAGTTAGTCTGACCAGATTCCAGTTTCCAAATCATTATGTTTTTTGAGTCACTTATTGATCCTTGTAGCTATCGTATGAACGCCTCTCCTGTCACGCCTCTTTGTCTGCTTCACGCGCGTTCCGTTGCCGCACGCTATTTTAACGCACGTGTGGCTTAGGCTAAAATGTATATGTAAAACTACAGACCGTTATCGCTCAGTCGTCGCAGCGACAACGCAACGCAGCGGCAACGCTCGTGTGGCACCGCTCTTAGTCGTATTTTCTCCTATCAGAGTTCAATAAGTCATCTAAAGGGCACCTGTCAGTCATAATTTCAAAAGATCAAGACTTAACGTGCCTTTAACAGCACGGAGATGCTTTACAAGTGGTCCCTCTTAAGAATTAAGGAGTACCACCGAGCAGAGGAACGACAAGTGTTGCATACACATAATGAGCACCAACTTTCTGAAAGGCTTCTAATGAGGCTGCTGTACATTGTATATGAACCTGAGTTAGCTGATGAAAGTCATACGGGCAGTTATTGTTTATCTGGAGGTATATTTGACAACCACTTTAATTTGTATGTTTCCAAACTCAATCTGTATGAACTGAACAAGAATGCTTGCCATAATGTTAATTTTATTCCAATTGGTACTATTTTATTTCAAAGTATAATTTCACACGTGTGGACATTGTTACGTCCTAAGTATTGCATGCCTGCAGGATAACAGAAGACGTTGATGTCTTTGTCAAGACAAAACTTATGATTTCGTCCTATTGCCTATTTATGATCCACGCAGTTGTTTCATGTGGTGTGGCTGATTAAACAATTAGAACAAAGACAAAAATAATTTTACCGTTACAAAAGTAATCCTTCGGTAACGGCTGTGTAGTAAAGCTTACTTTTGTACCTTTTGTAAGTCACAAACTATTCAATCAATGCGACCCTAACGTTTTAAGATGAATTCCAAATGCTCTTGTTTATTTAAAATAAAATGTTTTGGAGAACTTTCACACATCATAGGAGGAATATTTCAAATCGAGACTAAATTTCAACCTCAAATCATCAACACGCAACAAAATTCCACCAAAATATGTTTTTCTTTTTAATACTTTTCATTCAGCCAATCGCCGCCAATTATTGCTATTAAGTACTCTTAAATATTTCACAACGAGGCACACTGAAGTTTTTTTTTAAATAATATTTAGGTTATTAAAAGCTTTAACGAATAATTAACTTACAATGAATATTTGTTTGTGTGGTCGAAATCGTGCTACATTAGATTCACTTTTTGGCTACTGATGAGCTAAAATTAGGAATACATGCTTATGTTGGATGCTTTTTGAAAAGTACTTTTTTTTACTTTAAAATACCAAACTCAAATAAAGTGTTTAGGTATCTTCCTAATGTTTTCTTTCTCCAGAAAACAATATGCACATCTAAGTACATCTAAATCATAAAACGCTTAAATATCCACAATATTAGAAATCGTATCGGTATAATCCTACTAATATTATAAATGTGAAAGTTTGTGAGTATGGATGTATGGATGGCTAGATGTTTGTTACTCTTTCACGTAAAAGCTACTGAATGGATTTGGATGAAACTTTGCAGTAATATAGGTTGTACATCAAAATAACACATAGGGTACTTTTTACCGCGGGAAAACATCTCATACCCACGGGAAACCGACTTCAACGCGAACGGAGTCGCGGGCGGCCACTAGTAATATCATAATTTACGGGTGCAAGATGATTTTAATATGAAAAGCGGTGGATTTAATAATTTCAAAATTTTATCATTGAAAATTTCGTTATTAATTGATTTATCAGCCCCCAAGTCAAGTGGCAGGCAGAATTTTCGTTAGCGAAAGAATAGAATAAAAATGTATGAAACTGACAAATTGCAAGCTTGACAAAAATGACAGTTTCATACATATTTTTTCTATTCACTCGCCAACGCAAATATCACCTGTCACATGACTTGGGGGCCAGTTCAGTAGATATTAATTCGCTTACGCTTTAATAATCTTGTCAAATCTCAAAAAAATATTTTAAATAAATTTAGCATATATTTGGTGGATATAAATTGAATTTTACTTTTTTTATTAACCACACTTAATTAAATTCACAAAAAATTAAATCATTAAATAATTTAGTACGATCAACCAAAAACGGTACATCGTAAAAACAGACGTCCGCCGCGCCGAGATAGGTACCAGCCCGTAGTCGTGGTCTGCGTGTTAATTCTAATATTGATCAGAAAAAGGTACATGTTAACTTGCCGTCGTATCGGTAAACAAAAACCATCCGAAGCTAAAGCAGGTTGCTGAAAATTATTAAGATCTCCCAAAGAAGGATCATACGAAAAATGCATAAATGGTCAATATGATATGTAAATCATTCAATACTAGTGGCCGCCCGCGACTCCGTTCGCGTGGAAGTCGGTTTTCCGTGGGAATAAGAAGTTTTCCCGCGGTAAAAAGTACTCTATATGTTATTCTGATGTATAACCTATATTACTGTAAAGTTTCATCAAAATCCGTCCAGTAGTTTTTACGTGAAAGAGTAACAAACATCCATACATCCATACTCACAAATTTTCAAGTTTATAATATTAGAATGATCTTCTAATTTTTTAGGCACAACATGTATACTGTTCCTGTACTGGTTCGCAAAAAAGTACTGGTTTATACTATACATAGGTATATACTTATAGTTTGAAATATTGTTGCCATTTAGAAGCATTCGTATAATTCGTTACCTCTTTGAGAAGTAAACTAAACTGCAAGGCTTTAGAATTACTGATTGATTTAAATGCTTGTAAGGTTTTAATTAAAATATTGGAAGGTTATAATAAAATATTATAAGTTTGCACATTTAGTGAACATTTCGCGCGTTTTTACTTCTATTTCCTAAATACAAGCGAAAAAGCAAAACCTTTACTATTTTTTTATATCTGTTCCCATAACTCTAACGTACAAAATTACGTATGCCAAAACCATACTCATCACACCAAAAAGTATAAAAGAACCCTCTACATTTTATAAATCCGTAGTCTTTGTCTTAAAACACAACATAATTTCTTACAAACCCGCCATACTTCACAATTCAATATATGATATGTTAAAGCTCTAATACAATGTGCGTGCCAAGTCGCGTAGTCCGTCTAACACACACAGACAGACAGACAGACAGTCCGGCACCAACTTACGTAACTTACGAGTATATACAACCCCATTGTAATATATGTACACTTTATGTAACGGGATAAAAGGACGATGTGTTTTCAAAACAGACTCGTACGTAAATGTAAGTCGGAGAAAAACTGCGCAGTTCATTTTGGAGTTCAATAAATAAGGCTGATTTGTTGAGTGAGTTGTCTTGATCAAAGTTAGACGGAGGTCCGGCCGTAGCTCGTAGTCGACTACGCCGTAGATAACTTAACTTTTTAAGTTATTTGGGTTTCTGAGACACATGTTGCTCAAATCAGTATCTTCATGTGTTTTTGACTCTTCCGCAGAAGTCCTCTTAAATGTGTTTTTCAGATATTGTTGACTGAACTGTGTTTTATAAAAATATTACACACGAGAAACAAAAAGCAACAGTTTCCTTAGACCTATCGAGAATTCTTGCACACAAAACGGTGTGTTCATTGAAATACTGCAAAACTATCACCAAGTTAAACAGCTCTCCGAAGCCGTCGACACAGTTTCCAGTTCCCCGCGGTGCCACGCGCTTATCTCTGTGGTCCACTAGCTACATTGTGAGAACTCCGCCGCGTCTCATTTCCTGGCCACATTCACCGCGCCGCTATTCATTCATGCGTTAATGAACGCTATCTAGACAACTTGACAACGGCCACTCATACCCAAGCAGGATCGAGTTGTCTGTGCTGTATGTAGACAATGTACAGCACACAGTAGACAATAGACTCCATAGTTGTGACGTGGAACTGGGGCGTGTATTGTGAATCCAGATAAGGGACGCGTGGGCTCTTTTGTTGCCACTTCGCTGCACGACTCACACGACTATACACTTTAAAGTGCAGGGAATAGAGCTCATGTTGGAGCTCAAACGAGTTTACCGACAGCTCATCTTGCCTGCGGTTCTTGGATTTTGTTAAGTTTTTCCAGTTGAAGTTAATCTTCCGTTGAACACTTTGTTACTACAAAAGGCTTTATTCAACTGAAAGTTACTGTGTGCATTTTAATTCTTTGGAAGAATTCAAAGCGCCAACATCTACTTTCAAAATATTCTTTAAATATAAAAGTAATATTTTAACATTTGATTTCATCATGTCACATTTAATAATTTTTATTTAGTTTTTCTATTTTCGAGCTATTTATTAACTAATAAATTTTAAATAAGAGCAGTTTTTAAACAATAACTTTCTATAATCAAACCAAAGTCTAATATCAAGTCAATTTAAGTATTCAAATTAAACCAATCGATAAATACACAATAACAACGCAATACATTAACCATTAAACACAAGCTTCGCTTAATCTCTCAAGTACCTCTCAATCCAAGGACAAACAAATACAATATTCCTAAATAAAACCTTCGTGCCCCAACCTCCATACAACCTCACCACAACGCACTGGCAGTCAACAGATCTAAAAATAGAACGCCTTGCTCTTGTAAATAAAAAAATATGAAGCATTAGATTCGGGTGGTGTTTCCAGCCAGCATGTAGCGGGGATACGCCCGGCGTAATGTAGGCCAGCACTGACGTCACAGGTGGTGACCCACTTTCGTGCCATTGAGAGACGCGCGTCAATGGTGTGCCCCCCCCCCGTGCCCCGTGCCCCGAGCTGCACTTCAAGGGGGGCGTGTCAAAATTACATGTAAAAATATTACACGGGTCCACAGAATTAAGGATACAAATTCAACCCCTTTTTCCACAAATTTATAGCGGAAACAAAGGCTAAACCAGCAATAATTTACGCAAAAGGTCACGTAATTAAACCTTGACTAAAATGTGTGCAGGAAACTGTTTAAAAGGTTGCTTAACTAGTCAAAATATCACGGAATCTACTTAGCGACGTGGAACACTAACCTTATAAAGCCACATTCTATTTTCACACTGCAAAAGTTTCCACCGCGGTATGAAATGTAATTTATATTCCGTTGCATTCATTACATCGGGGAATTTTAACATTTGCGGTGGCTCGTGCGGCTATGAATGAAGTTAAGAGTGAAGTAAGGCTGTATGTACATTGTCTGAGTGGGGAGAGCTAGAAGTGGATGGAAACTACGCCGTGAAGCTTACACGTGTTGCGATGAAAGGAACAAATTCATTAAAAAATAGTTCTATGCATATAATTTCTTCATAATTCAATAACAAGTAAGAATACTGTCAGTTGAATCAGCAGTACAATGCCAAACAAACATACCTATTCTTGTGTTTGAAAATATATAATAGTAGAAAAATAATAACTTCCATTGTTTTTTTTGGGTTCTTAAAATAAGATCATCGAATTATTACATTTAAAAGCTGCTAGCCTAGTTGCGCTTAATTACCTCCATGCTAGAACTCGACGACTCAAAGCAAATATTCCCTTACAACAAACACATCTTATACCGCTGTTTTCAACCTAAGAATAGCTCATCCAAGTTTCCACGTGTCAAAGAGTTCATTCGCCTCCAATTACGCTAATCACTGCTTTTACACAAGACCCTTATGCAAGCCTTCCTTCCACTATGACGTCATTGTCTTTCTCTAAAACACCTGACAAAAGGTTTACACACACCGCTCCATTCAGAAACTTATGATTTTTTAAAAGCCAGCTATTGTACTAGGCTCTAAGCTTTCGTTGGTAAATTTTAAATAAGTTTTAAGTCTGAAGGAATTCTTTCTGTTGGATTGTGACAGCACGGAAACTGTTTAGTGATTCAGCCGTAATGATGTGTTGTTTGCTGGGCGGTGCTTAGCTACAGTTTACCTTTCCTGAACTTTGATAAAATCATTGGTAAATTAACGTATTATTGTTAAAGTATTATTCAAATTTTATTTCAAGAATTAGTATTTACCCAAAATCCGTGAAATAAAAATGAAAATAATCATATTCGCGATTAGTTAGCAAAATTGCATTCTAAATAGGCTGTTTGGGTAGCTGAAAAGACGTTGGCCCAAATCAGTCTGGCACCAATTAAAAATTCTATATCTGCATTTCAATAACTTCAGTTTTTTCCGTTACATCGATATTTTTATAGTTTAGAACTATTAATCGCCTGCTTCCAAATTGTTCAGCACTTCCTCCAGCGATAGTTGTCTGCGATCGTTATTGAGGTCAAATACAACTCCACAATAACTCTATTTATATCAAGTAACACTAAAATAACGCGCTAGTATTCCTGTACGCACAGACGGAAATAACAGGCTAAATGCGTATTACATGATGTTTAACATTGAACGATAGATGCCTAACGTCATTTAAGTACTACTGTTCAAGGAAGCAAAACATTTCGTTAATCGCTTAGTTAACAGCAAGAAAATGATTTCGAATACTAAAAAATACATGTCGTTTCTAATCTAAATATTAATAATGGCAGGATTTTACACTGCGACCTATGATCTTTAGCAGCTTACGAGTTTAACATTCAAAATTGTCTCCGCAACGTAAATTTTAAATGTCAAGAAACGCTCTTTCCCTCGTTAATGACGGATTCCCAAATAACCAGTTTAAACCGGCGTCGAAATGATGGCGATTGCATTTATCTGATTGGCTGTTGCTTGACCGCCGCCGCTGGAAACCGGGTCGTTCGGGAATCGTGTCAGCGATGACGTCAGCGCGCGGGGGGCGGGCCGCGGCGCGGGGGGAAGCTTCACGCTTCTAGTGTGTAATATCCTTTATGTCGTGGAAATTGATTATTCGAATTGAGTTGTTTTTGTTAAGTGTCTAGCAACACTCACCCCTTATTACTGTATGTTTATGAATCCTTACTATTAATAGGCACCTTGCGTGTGTTGATATTTAAAAAGTTCGTGTATTTTACTGTAAGGCTATATGCATTCATGTAGTAATAAAAACCATTATTTAACGTTATCCAGACACGAATCACAGGAAGGCTGATTAATATTTTGCTCGTCTTAACCAAATTTTGTTAATAATAATAAAATAATAATAATAGCCTATATATGTCTTATAGTTGAGCACGGGCCTCCTTCTCGGATAGCGAGAGGGTTTGAGCCGTAATCCACTACGCTCTGGCTCGGTGCGGGTTGGTGGATCACATGATGGATAATCATCCAGTCATTTAGGGTTTCCTGACGATGAATAATTTTGTTTATATACCTTTTTAATTTATCTATTTTGTTATTGAATCAGAACTTTTACAAGGGGCAAAACGTTGATAAATAATAAAGTAATGATGACGTGACTATAACACTGTGGTCTATCAATGCCTCGAATTATTCATCATGTTTACACGCACAATCATTTATTTACCAAATCCAGGGGAGCATTGACTCATGTCAGGTGTAAAAGTTGTGCCTTAATAGTAACTGAATTCACCAACTTGGCACCCAAAATACTATTTTTTTATAAGTGATTGAAACATAACATTAATAGTGAAGTTATCTTAAAAACGTTTTAAGCTCAATTATCGAGTATATGTGTTTACTAGTGGCCGCCCGCAACTCCGTTCGCGTGGAAGTCGGTTTCCCGTGGGAATAGGAAGTTTTCCCGCGATATAAAGTACCCTATATGTTATTCTAATGTATAACCTATATTACTGTAAAGTTTCATCAAAATCCATCCAGTAGTTTTTACGTGAAAGAGGAACTAACATCTATACATTCATACTCACTGTTGGCGCGTTCCCTAAGCAATATAGAGTATCGCGGGTAACACAATGCGGTGCGGTTGCGGAAGTGGACTGTATATTTTAAATAGGATTCTCTGAACTCTCTAACCCTCAGGTCACAGAAACACAAGCTAAAGAAAACAAACTAACCTTGAATCACTGCCAGCGTCAACTATGCAACGAATTCACCTGGTGGTCGGTGCGGTGTTCTGCACGGCTGCTTGCGGGTAGTAGCGACGTCTCCAGGCCTGGTCGTGCTTCTTGTTGTGTAGCCTCTACTTATTTACTCTACACTGGCGTCGTATGTCGCGGGCTTGTAATTATTGCGGTAATCGAACAACCACTATAATAGGGTGTCGGCGGTAACCTTTTCAGGTGCGTGCGGTTGAATCTAGATGACCACTGTTAAACGGTAGGTGTCATCGCAGACTGACCATAAGAATGATCTAGTAGCTGATGCAGGCGAAACAAGGACAGAATGCTAGCTTCTCTGCATGCGTGAAAGAGAGAGAGTTCAGTATGTGTCCACAAATGCAACACCGATTGCGGGTACATCCTAACGCCTCTGAAGGCCTTACTGGCCGTAACATTCTCCCCGGCCTAAAAACCCAATGGTTTTTAAGTTGAGAAAGGAAATAAAAGCGGTATATGCGTAAAAATATATAAAATAATGCGGGAGTTTCTGCAAGAAGCAAAAACTGAAAAGTAGCGGAAGAGTTCTGTAGAGTGCAGAAACTCTTAAGAAAATTAAATAAATAAAGTTTATAGAATAAAACAGGCTCAAAGAGCGCGGGTTAATTTAAGTGAAGTTAAAGCGGTAAATTAAATATTAAAAAATATATACATTTAGTTTAAAATAGATAAATAAGTTATTGAGTTGGAAGCGGGCAGAGTCTAACAGCGGGGCGCTTGTAGACTCCGGTCGAGGTTTTGACCGACGCGACACGACAGACGCCGTCTGCGCCGAGGTAGGTAGCTACCACCACACCCAGGGGCCATTGAAGCGGGGGACAGTTGTCGGTTACTATGACCACTACAGTGCCTACAGTGATGGGATTGGAATGTGTGTTCCACTTCACTCTAGACTGCAGAAGGTGAAGATAGTCTTGCTTCCAACGCCTAGAGAACGACTGCACCATCTGATCTAACAGTAGGTAGCGATTGCGTAAGTTAGACGAGTCATCGCTTATGTTATACGCGGGAAGTTGTTTCAGGGGAGTCGACATCAAGAAATGAGATGGAGTTAGAGCACTGAGTTCTGAAGGATCTTCACTCAAAAGCGTTAGCGGGCGAGAATTGATGACAGATTCTATCTGTGTTAGCACTGTCAACATTTCCTCGTATGTAAGTAACTGAGAACCAATTACGCGGTACAAATGCGTTTTGAAAGCCTTAACATATATTTCGTAGTGACCTCCAAAGTGCGGGCTGCGGGGTGGATTGAGTTTCCATGATATTCTATTGCTAGCCAACTCGTTAGCGTAAGCGTTTTTGTAAGTATCTGAATCGATAAATGTGTATAATTCAGACAATGCGTTCTTAGCACCGAGAAATACTGTGCCACAATCCGAGTACATGCACGAAACAGCACCGCGGCGGGACAGAAAGCGTTTTAATGCGGAAAGAAAAGTGTTAGTGCTTAGATCAGTAGTAAGTTCTACGTGAACTGCGCGGGTGACTAAACATACGAATATGCATAAGTACGACTTGATATGACGAACACCACGTTTACGAAATGGAATGATACTTATGGGGCCTGCGTAGTCAACTGCAGTGTGCGTGAATGCCTTAGCTTCATTAACCCTACAAGCTGGCAGATCGCCCATTAGCGGAAAAGTTTGATTTGGTTTTGTTTTAAAACAGAAATTGCATTTGTGTATAACGTGACGAACAATATTTCTACACGAAAGGATCCAATACTTTTGGCGTAAAATTGACATCAGAGCGACAGGTCCGGTATGACAATTTGTGCGATGGTAATATGTTATTAAAAGTTCTATTATATGTCCCTTTCGCGGTAGTAAAATAGGATGTTGTTGATCGAAAGTTATATTTGCATTGCGTAGTCGACCTCCGACGCGAAGCAAGCCGTCCTCGTCAATGAAAGGCGCTAGCTTGTATATCGAAGATGAACAGCGTTTTCCAGTACGTAAACGTTTAAAATCGTCAGCGAAATGTGAAGCTTGAAGAGCTTTTAACAGTTGCGTTTCTGCGTAGTTTAAGTCGTTTGCGTTTAAATTGTTTGAAAGCGGTAGTTTACGAATGAAGCGAAAAACATAAACTATTGCGCGTAGAAGAATGAGCCACGACGAAATGCGGTTTGAAAGCGTAAGTAGTGGGTGTGGCTCATTTTCCGTGTTAGCGGTGACTGTAAGGGCGACAGTCTTAATTTCAGGCAAGCCTTCAGGGATGTGTCCTGATTGTATGCGCGTGATAGGCCATTGAGTAGGCTCTAGCGGTAACCACGATGGTCCTGTAAACCACGTATCGTGATCGACAAGCTTTGCGGGCGTTAGTCCTCGAGACAAACAATCGCTAGGATTATTGTTACCAGGGACGTGAAAGAAATGTTCAGCGGGTAAATTATTTAAAACCTTTGTTACACGCGTTGCAACAAATGTTTTAAATCTATGCGGGGATGAATGTATCCAATGCAGGGCGACCATTGAGTCGCTCAAACAGAATACATTTTCAATAGCGTGTCGTTTTTGAAAAGTATCTAAAACTCGACGTACTAATTTAGACATTAGTAAAATTGCGCAAAGTTCGAGTCTCGCCACTGAAATAGACTTAAGCGGAGCGACTTTAGATTTCGCACAGATAAGCGTTATCTGTGGCGATGCGTAAGCTTCGTCGATAACCCTAAGGTAGACAACACAACCATAGGCGCGTTCGCTGGCGTCTGCAAAAGCGATAATTGAAACCAAAGAATTTTGTAAAGCCTGTAAATGGCGCGGTATTTGTAAATTTTGTATACAGCTAAGTTCACGTAAGTAGTCAGTCCAGATTTTAATTATTTCAAAAGGCGGTTCCTCATCCCAGTCAATTTTTAAAATAAATAATTTTTGTAAAATTAATTTTGCGTATAAAACAGTAGGTGCAATTAAACCTAAAACATCAAACTGTCGAGCAATGACGGAAAGAATGTTGCGTTTGGTGCATGGATGATCATTAAGCGTGATGGTAAACGAAAAGTGATCAGTTTCAGGCGACCATTGCAGCCCTAAAACCTTTTGCGTCTGTTTGGTTTCTTCGAACGACACTGTTGAAGAGTAGCGCAGCGAGTCGGGTAGTGCATCAAGTAACGCCGGTGAGTTACTCGACCACTTGACAAGGTCGAACCCCCCCGACGCGAGCAGTCGCCGCAGCTCATCCCTGAGCCGCGAGGATGCGCGGGCGTCGGGCGCGGAGTAGCAGATGTCGTCCATGTAGATGTTGTTGCAGACGACGGCCGCGGCGAGCGGGAAGGACGCCGCTTCGTCGGAACAAAGCTGTTTCATTACGCGGAGGGCGAGGAAAGGACTACTACGTAAACCGAAGCAAACGCGGTTAAATTGAAATACTGAAAGCGGGTCAGACGGGTCAAAGCGATATAAAAACTTTTGATACTTGCGGTCATTATCTAAAACATTAATTTGTAAGTACATCTGCCGTATGTCTGCGGTAAAAGCGATAGGATAAAATCTAAAGTCTAAAAGAATTAAAAACAAATCATTCTGTAAGTTACTTCCGGTATGTAATAAATCATTTAATGAGTAGCCAGAATCAGATTTAGCGCTCGCGTCCATCACCATGCGTACCTTTGTAGTTGTTTTATCTTTTCGCACAACGACATGGTGAGGTATGTAGTAACTAAACTGTTCACAATCATTATGAAGTTGGGAAATGTAACCTTTCGTTAGATACTCGCGTATAATGGCATCATACTCGGTGCGTAACTCAGAACTAGTCATTAATTTGCGTTCTAATGACATAAAGCGTTTTTTCGCCACTTGAAATGAATTTCCAAGCAGTGTTGGTTGTTTACAAAACGGCAGAGGAACAGCGTAACGGCCGGTGTCGGCAGCGCGCGACACTTGCTTAGTAAAGGTGAGTTCACACTCGCGGTCGGCGTCACTCAGTGTAGGTACGTGCGAAACCTCTTCGAGTTGCCAAAATCTCTCTAACAGCGTATTGATGGGTTGTTCCTGTTCCAGACATGTAATTAATGACGTAGAATAAATTTGGTTAAAATTATGCGTGGGCGTATTTCCTATAATCGTGTATCCGAAAACGGTTTCGAATCCAGTAGGTGTGCCAGGAGGACCTGATATGCGTCCCGATAATAATATTTGCGAAAAGAGCGAAGCGCCTATTAATAAGTCTATTTCAGCGGGAGCGTAAAAATCATTATCTGCAAGCGATACGTCATTTAAATAACAAAATATTGACTTATCAACCTGCATAGTTGGTAAGTTATCAGTTATGCGGTCAATGACGTAAGAATTTAAAGTTAAATTAATATTTTTGTCGTAGCGAGAAAATATAGTAAGTGTGGTAGCACCCTTAATTGCGTTCGAGGATGCACCGATGCCCTTGACGATAACGTTATGCGTATTATCAATTTTTAATTTTAAATCTTGACAGCGGTTAAGTGTAATAAAGTTATTTTGTGAACCGGGATCAATTAAGGCGCGTAACGTACGGGAATCACCGTTAGAATCGTAAGCGATAACTTGAACTGTCCCTAGTAAGCAAGTTGAATTGTTTTGCGTATTTTGTTGCAAATTGCAAAGCGAAATATTGTTTTTGTCATTCGCAAAAGAATAAGCGGGTTGATCCTGCAAACTGTTCTTATCTATAGCGGGGCGCGGGGAGCGGGAGCGGGGGCGAGCGGCCGGAGCCAGCGGCGCGCGCGCACTCTGCTGCAGGCCAGCGGGATGAGCGGAATTAGATGCGTTTCTATTAGAATGCGATAATTGTTTCTGACATAATAAGGAATGATGATTTTTATTGCAAAATCTACAAAAGTTATTAGATTTACAGTTACTAATGCGGTGTGTTAAACTCAAACAGTTAGTGCAAGCGTTATTTTGTTTAATGAAGTTAAATTTTGCGTTAAGATTTAGGTTACGAAAAGATGTGCATTTATACAAGTTAAAGTGATCTGTTTGGTTACAAAGCGGGCAGTGATAATTAAATTGAGTCGACGAAGTTAACAGCGCGTGTGTGGATTTAGTGAACGGTTGTTTATTGGTTACGTTCGTTTTAGAAAAGGAGTTAGTTGAAGTGCGTTCTAGTATTTTTGATTGTTCGCGTAAAAATGAAATTAAATCTTCGTATTTGGGAATAGTGCTGTCTCGTTTATACATTTCAAAGTTGCGAACGGTGTCAGAATCTAACTTTTTGAGTGCTAGATGTAACAAGATGAAATTTGATAGGTTATCAATTGACAAAGATTGTAGACATGATGCTGCGGAAGCGAACTTATCTAAAAATAAGTCTAGATTTTTAGCACTTGCGTTAGCGAAACATTTAAATTCGTACATTTGGTCTAGATAAGCTGAACCTAGGCTGCGTTTATCTTCGTATTTATTAACGAGCGTTTGCCATATCAAGCCGTAGTTAGCAGCAGTAGGTGCGATGCCGGTGCACACAGCGAGGGCGCGACCAGACAGTTTACCTATCAGATACTGAATGCGATCGTTATCTGATAACTCCGAATTGTTGTGAATTGCGTTTTTAAAAGTCTCGTAGAATATTGGCCACTTAGTAGGTTCACCGCAGAAACTTACTAAGTCGAGTTTAGGTAACTTAATAGTAGACTTTCGAGGTAAGAAATCTTTTGTGTCCGATTTACTCGAGGTTGGTTCCATTAAAGTTAACTTATCAAGCGTGCGTTTACAACGACAGTACATTTCATCAAACGAGACGACGGTTTGATAATTCGGTTCTGCCTCAGGGTTCAGTTCCAACTCCAAATCATTAATTTCGTCTATTAACGAATAGAACGAATCGCGTGAGGACTCAAGAGTAATTACTTTAGTTAAAAATATCTCCTTATCAGTAGAATTCTCAAATGCCTTAAGAGATTGATTATAAGTTGCCTGAACAGAAGTAAATATGGAATTGCGTTTAGATATAAGTTTTTTCAATGTTAGCGGTGCACGGCTAGTCATTTTGAAAACTGTAGGAATTATTTATAGAGTGAAAAAAGGAGTTTAAGATAGCGGAGCAATCGTTCCTAGCAGGAGCAGTTAAATCTACCCTCAACATAAAATGTTGTAGAGCAAAGCGGAAATCACTTGAAACAAAGGATTAAATGCAATAAATATGCGTTTATAAAGGTAAGAAATAAGAAAAGGTGCGTGAATATGCGTAAATAAGTAATTGAAATAGCGGGTATTATAAGAATGCGGTAACTATACGACGGCACTGACGTGGTAAAGTAAAATAGTAAAGCGGTAGGTATTCAGAAATAATCTTTAGAGGTAAATGAGGCTGAAATGTTAGGGAAATAGAGAAAGATCCAGGATCGATGGACCAAGAAAAATGTTGGCGCGTTCCCTAAGCAATATAGAGTATCGCGGGTAACACAATGCGGTGCGGTTGCGGAAGTGGACTGTATATTTTAAATAGGATTCTCTGAACTCTCTAACCCTCAGGTCACAGAAACACAAGCTAAAGAAAACAAACTAACCTTGAATCACTGCCAGCGTCAACTATGCAACGAATTCACCTGGTGGTCGGTGCGGTGTTCTGCACGGCTGCTTGCGGGTAGTAGCGACGTCTCCAGGCCTGGTCGTGCTTCTTGTTGTGTAGCCTCTACTTATTTACTCTACACTGGCGTCGTATGTCGCGGGCTTGTAATTATTGCGGTAATCGAACAACCACTATAATAGGGTGTCGGCGGTAACCTTTTCAGGTGCGTGCGGTTGAATCTAGATGACCACTGTTAAACGGTAGGTGTCATCGCAGACTGACCATAAGAATGATCTAGTAGCTGATGCAGGCGAAACAAGGACAGAATGCTAGCTTCTCTGCATGCGTGAAAGAGAGAGAGTTCAGTATGTGTCCACAAATGCAACACCGATTGCGGGTACATCCTAACGCCTCTGAAGGCCTTACTGGCCGTAACACTCACAAACTTTCACGTTTATAATATAAGTAGGATTGTTTAATGCTGGTACGAAAACAAGCATAGACAGCGGTTGATTGTCTTTCGATTGAAGGGCGATATGGACAAAAGTTGTTACTATACTAGTACCCTGGTACACAGTCTTTAAAGTCGACGCTCTTGAATGTCAATGCTGCACGTTGCCATACAAAAATACCTACAGATTGTTTCTTTGAAGAAAGTTTTGTGATCAATAAACTGCTTATTAATAAAACGACGCGGAGTCATTACGGTTAATTGAACTCTTCGGCACGATGAAAATATAGCGCTCTAATAATATTAGTGCTACGGTGGAGGTCTGTTCGTAGCACGAGCGTCTACGGCGTAGCAAAGATAACGTTTGTTTTTGTAATTATTTTAAGACAAGTCATTAATCATATTAAAGGTTTAGGGTAAAATTATAAATCAGTCGTATATAGTTTTTATGACTAGAGTATTGGTTCATAAAATTTGATGAAAACAAAAACAAAATGCGTGTCGTTAAGAATGGTTTCGAATCATGGAGACGTAAGTAAAAGAATTATTAGTATAGTCGTGAGATGATCGTTGTTATTGCATTACATTACATAATTTATAACACAAATAGCTTTTAATTTAAATGTTGTCAGAATGATAGGGTAACCTTTTCATAACTTTATTGATATCAGTAAAATATAGCTTGCGCTATCTCATAGTAATTTAAAATAATATTTTTCCTTATGCAAAAAGATTGAAGTGCAATTGAATTCGATTTCTACAAATAGATTATAGTTTCTTTATTAACCTCCGCAATTCCCAAAGTTATTTATAGATCCAATTAAAATTTGATGCCTGTTACGTAAACCACTACGCAGCGTCGATTGCGTCACTTATTATCTAATAACTATTTATTAATCGGAAACACACGTCCCAAACTACTGCCTTCTATTAGATTACGTCATTTTAAATTACATATTCCGAGTCTATTCGAATAATTAGTTCAAACAAATTACAGAACAATTTCACAATTGCAACCTGAATATTCGTTTATAGTTGCGCTAATTTTGTACGTTTTCAGTTTAAACCAATTTTGCAGTAACATTAACTTTATTATAGCTGTTGGGTAACGTGGTTACCTGCTTGCATAAACCAGTAATAATGGAAAGAATGGAAAGCGATAGGTGCAATGTCACCAGTAAAGGAAGGCCTTCTTCTTGTTTCAATTTATGTTTGTCAACCTCTTCAACTTGGGATGATCGAAAATTAATACGTAGATTTTGAAGTTATAGAATCTCAATCTTAATACGTAGAGTTTGGTGCAAAAATGAAATCAACTTTTTAATATGAACACTGTTTTATCTGCATCTCTAAAATGCATACAATAGATTCGTAATACCTATATTTTTTTAAATTAAAACTCCGTTTTTACTATGAATTTGATACTTTATTATGTCTTTTGGGATTTTTTTTTTTTTTATAAATCTCCAGACTAACACACCAATTATGTGGCCCTAAAGTAAGTTGCAGTAAGCACTTGTGTTATAGGTACCACATAAAGGACTAGGGGAGAACCTAGTTACACCCAGACACGAGCCAATATCGAAAAAACCATTTTACGAAATTGGCCCGACCCGGGGATCGAACCCGGAACCATCCGCTTAGCAGTCCGGTATATATACCGCTGCACCACAGAGGTCGTTAAATTGTTTCTAAAATCTTCGATTTATTCGGATATTTTGTATAAGGCAAAATGTAGTCAATAGCCTGGTTGGGTTTCGAGCAAAAAGTTGCTGAAGTTGTTGATGTCTGCTACATTTTGTCCAAACATAAAATAGAATATTGATTCCTGTATATCTGAGCCTTAAAAAAGCTTTGGTTTCACTTTTTTATTTTACCAAGTTTTGAAATAGGGATCATCGATATTACTGCTAAGTTCACTTTGCAAAAATGCCGTAAAATAGTTAACGTTGGCACATACAGTCACATAAAACACGATAGCCATCTCTCGTCCCCGTTACTGCGTCAATTGCTCTACATTTCAAACCTTCCTTAAAAATCAACTAGGAAATCATTACCTATCAATCCGCGCTATTTTGATCTAAAGATAAGGCCAAAGAACCGATAAAGTGTATCCGGGTGTCTCGGTGGAGCTATATACAGCGCGCGGTGTTTACACCAGGTGTCACCAGATCCGGGTCGCCGGCGCAGGCGTCGTGTGCAGGCCATCAATCAAACGAGTTTACTTTATACGAGGGGCAGTGTATTGAGCAATGAGAATGATTATACATTTTAAGTGAGGCAAGTTTTGTCAAACTTTTTTATATCATTCACTAGCTTTTACCCGCGCGGCTATCGCAAACTCCTTTCTCCGTACTATGTAATTATACATGTTATGTAAAACTTCCTCTTGAATCACGCTATCTATTAAAAAAACCGCATGGAAATCCTTTGCGTAGTAAGCATACATAGGGACAGAGAAAGCGACTTTGTTTTATACTTTGAAGTGTTTATACCTTTGCGTCGTTTATGTATAAGAGACAAAGACGATCTCTAAAGCAAGTTTGTTTCTCCCTTGGTTGTTTATGAAATAAGTATTCCTCGATATCCGCACAAAGCTTAAGATTTGAGGTGTGCAGTGTTTATTATATCGAATAGCAATTTATAAAATATCATACGTCTTTAATTCGTATTAGCTAAGTATTCCAAACAAGCAATCTATTAACAAAAAGTCAAACAGGATCGTTCAAGTCGCGAGCGGCCTGTATCGCACGGGCCCGCTCGGCGCCGGCCGCTGATTGGCGGAGCGCGCGTGACGTCAACGCCGACCTCCCGCCCCGCCCCGCGCGCCCCGCCGCCCCCCCGAAGGCCGCACTCCTGGAAAATAATCACGATTTTCGGACGATACGACTCATTCTTCGGTGTTTGGAGGCGACAAGCTGGATTAATGTAACTTAGCTAGTTGTTGATATGATAGTAGGTACTTAACTTAGTCGCGGGGCAGGATTCCGATTGTGGCTTACTGACAGTTATATCTACTTATTGACAGTTATATCTTTGATGCCAGTAACTTATATTATTAAAAACTGTATGTTATACATTTTGCAAATACTTTTTTTTACATTTGTCGTAATCGTGTCATAATCTCATGTTTTATTTCTAGAGGACAATTATTTACCAACAACAACTAGCGGGTTGCTTGTAATAATTTTATTTAATTGCTGCGGACAACAAAAAGCACATCGAATTAATAATTTCAATCAGAGTTACTATAAATAATAAAGTTAACAGTGTTACTATTCTGAGTACAGTTTGTAGCAAAAAACTTTCCATTGTGAGTAGATATCGGTGGTGTAATATCACTCTGTGGGGAATAAATCTAAATTATAGTATAACGCCGCGCCCGAAATAACGCGCCGGAGTCGACGTGTACGCAAGTACCGATCACAAAACTATTGATTTGTTTATCTAGGTAAATTTTAATTATTTTAACTATTTGATATATCTTGGACAAAACTGGAGTATTAAAAGAATACGTGCAAGATTGTTTCATCTTTAAAAGTATCATAACTAAACTATATAATTATAATAAATATAGTATGCAGGAACTAGCTAACCTAAAACAATTAAAACCTACCTGGTGAAATCTGTAAATATTTATAGAAAGTTATTAAGTTGATTGCGTAACCTGCACACAAATATATTTCTAAATTTGTACACGAATACAATCAGTTACAACAACAGAAAGTAGTAAAATAAAAACACTACTATTATTAGTCATGTTAATGGTTGGGCCATCGCCTGACACCAGCTAGCGAATCAATAGTCATTAACCTTTGTAACAGTTCTTTAAATAAGTAAGTCAAAGTCAACAAACATACTTACTATGACATACATTACTTTTTTGTTATTTTGTCAATAAAATCTCAAGGCTCAACCTTATAAATGTGACAACGTGTATGTCTGTCTTTCTGTCTGTATGTGTGTTCCGCTTTCACGTTAAATTTTCTGAATCCACTTAATGAATTTTAGAGAGATAATTCAATGTTAATTCTCACGGGAAAAGTAATTTATGTGCGGCCGTAACCGCAGGGTGCAGGGCTAGTATCTATTTAAAAGCTACAAAAAATGCGTAGATTATAATTCAAATATTGTCCATGATTATTGTTATTTTTTATTTGTTTATCAGTCAAAAGCTAAACTAGGACCGGCCTTGCTGTCTGTACACACGAGTTGCGTACGCAGCGTTTAATGGTGTCTAAAAATATGATGTGCGTACGCATGCTGCTCTTACACAGCGGGATCAATGGATTAGGAGTTACACGGAAACTTAACTGTGATACTTATTGTTTTGATCATAACTAAGAAGAGTCACTGAGATAAATTTAACAATGTTAATCAAACATTTGTGTGTGGATACGATGAATTGCTGAATCTAGATTAAAAACCGATATTAATTTAAAGACAGTATACGTGTTTTAAAACTCGAAATTAACAGGAAAGGACGCTATTTGTCCAAAAAAAACATAAATTACAATCTGACAGTATTTGTCAGAAATAAGTGATATCATGACAAAGTAGTTCATTCCAAGATTTTATTTCGGACTTAAATAATACCTTACTGATTCTTAACTTTTGTATGATAAAGTGACATTTACAAATTAATGTAAGTAACGCGTAGGTATATTTAAGAGAGTCTATAGACACACAACATTTACAAGCATCAATTAAAACCACGAGTTGCTTGAAAATATTTCCAAACAAAAAATATTTTCACCATAATTCGCGCGCAAAGATGTCAGGGACTATCTCATAACTATTTTGATTTGCATACCGTAGGCTTCAACCAACGAGAGGAAGCGCAGCAGGGACCTACTGTGCATTACTGTGCGATACGTACGCGAGTATACGACATTAATATATTTTTTGGAGTGGTAGAGTCTAGCTGTAGGCTCTGTCTGCAGCGATTACTGGGCTGACTCGACCGGTGAAATACCACCGTCACACAGAAAACAGACGTGAAGTAGGGACGATGTTCCTGCGTTTCGCTCGGTGAGTGCGGTATCCGGTGCCCAATTTTGTCAAAGGCCAGCAACACACCCCCAACACCCACAGTGTTGCGGGTAGTCACGGGCAGCGGTGATCGCTTACCATCAGGTGACCCGCATGCTCGTTTGCTTTGCTATATTACATAAAAAAAAACATTTGTTATATTCGATTCTCTAGCACTCTAACCTGCGTAATTCAGATAACCCACAACTTCCCATTACTACATATTTACAGAGTACGCAGTGTTTGAATACATCTATCTGTTAGTCTTTACACTATATTTCTAACCAAACAGAACCCCCTTATTTACAAACACAATACGTTTATGAATAAGTCAAGGGCCAGAGATCTATGCCCGCTTGTGTCGGTGCCGCGCCCGCGCGCTGCAGTCTTCAGCCGTGGCGCGCATGCGTCTGCGCAGAAGGCGCTTGAGTCGGGAACGAGTTAATGAGATGCAGAGGTGTTAATGGACTGGATTTAATGGTTTTTGAACGTGTGTCACTGGTATTAGGGGAAGGTTTCAACAGGGTTGTTATAATGCATATATGGATCTGTGTATCTGTCCTGATGTTTTTTTTTATTTCTACAACGATATGGAAACTATGGACTGTTAATGAAATATCGTCAAATATTGAATAATAACTTTTTATAATGTGAATAAGTTTGTGCCTAAACATTTTCTTATCTGATTAGTGTTAAATTTTTCTTATTATCTTTCTAGGTTTTTGTATCGACCTCTATAGCGTTCATAAAATTTTCAAATAAAAAGTCAATTTACAGTAAAATTACAAATACATCACTTTAACTTAAATTGCCAACAACAATATTGGAAGTTACCAAGATTACATAAGGAAGCCAAAACACAAAACCATCAAAAAACATTTCTGTCCGCGGGGGTCACTACGTCGTAGCAAGTCTACGCTGCTGCTGCTACAGCGTAGCAACTACGAACTACTAACACGAGATACGTTAATTTACGATCCATATCGAACGAATGCATTGTTCTTGTAAGTAACCATTATGCTAGTTTGCAATTATATAATTTTCTCTATAAATGACAAACAATGTTATGAAAAAGCTTTAAAGCAGCCAAAGCATGCTAATACTACTATAAAACCATTATTATCTGATCTCAGAATACGTTGATCGCGTCATCGAGTCAGGGGTCATCTCGACATCATCACGTCATTCTGCTCCTCGAGAGCCTACTACTAAGGCTTCAATACCAGGGCATTATGGACTTTATGTAAAAAACTTAGAGTGCAAAATTACGTGGCAAGTTGTAACTGTAACAGGCTGTAAAGTTTCGCGTCGCGCAAGAAGGGCGTCGCGGGTCGCATTGCAAGTTCACGAATATTATAAATTAACATCGATATTCTATCCTTAACTTTCAATTACACAGCTTTTTCATTAACCACAGAGTTGGGTTAGAAATTATTGTTTAGATTGTAGTAAAATTTTTAATTTTGTTGAAAAATATTATCTTTTGAAATGATAATATACAAATTTCGGGATTGTCGTCTTGCATCTGTTAGAATGGTATCTTGTCAAATTAATTCTTCGAAACACTATTTGACCTGTGAAATTAAAAAAAAAACTCAAAAATTCCAAACTGGTCATTATAAGTTGCTTATTCGCTTCAGATCAAAAACCGTTTAAAATCAACGCGTTATTACTAATATCGGTAATACACCGGCCCGGTGTTGGTGTCCGCTGCGCTCCGCCGCAGTTATCTGGCGAGATGGCGTCCCCTGCGCATGCGGCCCGCTATCGATCCACCCGAGATGACTCCGCCGACGACCACCACAACAAACTCTACTCATCCGATACCCACTACTCACATTAACCACTACTTAAGTCAACACTTTTTACATACCTACACTTCTTGACAACTCATATTGACCTAGAATCTTGGTAATTTTACATAGACCGACAAGTTTTCCACCTGCTTTTTGCGTATGAAAACAATATGACCGGTTGAGTTAAGTTTGCAGCACTGCACCGGTGTAGTGGCGCAACAGAACCCGGTCGACACACTCGGTCTACAAGATAAACTCTTTATTGCCGCGTCAGGTAATGAGGCAATTTGTTTCTGATAGACATCGGCTTGATCAAGCAGGATGATGTCAGCAAGGGAGAAAATAAATCATTGTAAGTATTTGCCGTTTTGAAAGGACTTGCAAAGTGCAGCGTAGTTAGTGCGCAGAATAAAATCGATATGTAAATTCCCGAATTCCTGCAGAAGAGTAAACATATAAACCGCTTACTTAAATCTCAAATAAAGAAACGTGGCTACGTTTTCTCGGAAATTTTTCTAAATCCAAAAAAAAAACTTTATCATTTCAACGTTCGCAGCTCAAGTCTTTCAAAATGGTGTCAAACTTTAGTAGCAAACATAAACGGTTATTATAAAAGAATGGCATGTCCCGCGACCGTCGCGCGGCCCCAGCGTATAGCATGCAGCTCGTCGCGTGACCACTAAAATATTACCATGAGGCTCCGACGAACGAGGGTGGTCACTTCAATATTAGATTACACTAAAAGCTATGATGAAACGATGTTTGATGGGAAGATTAGCTACCTGTTGGAATTATACCTTTGAAACATCGGTCTTAGTTTTAAAGGAGGAAATTTATATGAAACTAGTGGCCGCCCGCGACTCCGTTCGCGTGGGAGTCGATTTCCCGTGGGAATGAGAAGTTTTCCCGCGGTAAAAAGTACCCTATGTCCTTTCCCAAGTTCAGTTCTTTCATCATACCAAATTTCATCAAAATCGGTTCAGTGGTTTAGGCGTGAAAGCGTAACAGACAGACAGACAGACAGAGTTACTTTCGCATTTATAATATTAGTAGGGATTATTGAATTACTTGTGGCGGGTCTACTTGAGCTTTTTGCTGCAAACCATTTCAGTATTCTTCTTTAGTCCTGATGATTTACATTAAGCGTATTTGGAAACTTTCCAACGAGATTTTAAGGATAAGTTACAGTCTCTCATACGCATTTGTTCGTCTTACTGAAACTTCTATGCAGTCCTCTTGTTACTACAGTTTAGTCTTCAATATTTAGGTAATGTGACGTGAGTTGCTGTTTACATTTTTTGACTCTTCGTTAATTGGGTTGGGTCATGCCCTGGTCGGCCGTTGGAAAAATATATCTTCTAAGATACTAACTCGAACATGGATCTTAAATTTATTTTGTGGTAACCAGCTCCATATATTTTCACGTATCGTTGTAATGAATCATATTTATTTATGTTCCAGTTTGCAACTTCATAGTCCACGAGCGGTGCGTGGGCCAGGTGGTGACCCCGTGCTGCGGCGTGGCGCCAAGCCTCATCAAAGTTAGTTGCATTTATTTTTAAACAGCCTCATTATAACTAATCATAAGGCACCTAAAGCTTTTGTTTAAAATCAAAATTCATTACAACAGTTTGTAGTTCATTAAACTTTAACGGTCTCTTAATAAATCCAGAATCCAGTGGCTCACTGTTGGTCGGAGCCGAGCCACCACAAACGCAAGTTCTGCACAGTTTGCAGAAAGAGGCTCGATGAACTGCCCGCCTTACATTGTATGAGTAAGTGTACATATCCTGATTCTTAGATTATCTTTACAGGTAGACTACCTTCAAGAATCACATGCAGAATCTTAAGATGGACTCTAGAATAAAAGAGTACCTAAAAGTTTTATGGGTTTTACTACGCATATTTAAAAAGAGAAATATCATATCAACAAGGTTCCAGTTTCCTAACTCTGACATTAAAGATGCGATGGCAAACTTCCATCATCAGTATTCTGTCGAATTAAAAAAAAACGACTGTCACAAAACTAATAGTCTACAATACAAGAATATTCATAGTACAGTTAATTCAATTTAAAATCGTTTTATTTAATAGGTGTCGCAACCAGACCACATGGCGACTGTCCAGAAAACATAATAGAGCATGTAAATCTTTCATTTTTATTGCAGTAAAAGTCAAATTCAATATTTTGAGTTAGTACGCTAGAGTTTATGATGAAGGTATTGTGAAAAGCGTGAAGACATCTCGAAGAGTGTTCCAATAAAATAATTTTAAATGTTGTTTTTTTAGTATAATGCTAGATTAACTAGGTTCTCCCCTAGTCCATTGTGTGGTACTTATAGTACAAGCTTTGCTTAGTTTAGGGCCACACAGTTGGTGTGTCAATCTGGAGATTTTCTTTTTGTGCTAGACTTTGTATGTTGATAAGATGCAATTATGGTATAACTGGTTGAACTTAACATTCATTGATAACCCATCAGCTAGACCTTAGGACAGGTTATTTAAATAAAAAATGGTTTGGTTCTTGTCTTTTTCATAAACTAAGTCGCACTTCACCTATCGCAACAGTATTGCCAAATAGGCTTTTAAAACTTACCTCGTCTTTAACCTGTAACCTGAATGGTGTGTTCCTTGCAGTATGCGAGTACTACGTGCACGGGGAGTGCGTGGACTTCGCGGCGGCGGACTGCCGGGAGAACGCCACGTACAGCGCGGGCTCGGAGCCGCGGCACGTGCACCACTGGCGCGAGGGCAACCTGCCCGCCAACTCCAAGTGCGCCGCCTGCCGCCGCGCCTGCTGGTCCGCCGAGTGCCTCACCGGCTACCGCTGCGAGTGGTGCGGCAGCACGGTACTATACACTACTACTATTATCCTGCTCTTTATGTATGCCATTACAAGCACGATGAAAACTTTTGAATCTGATTGACAGTGCCATGCCGGCTGCCGCTCGCTCTTACCGGAGGAATGCAACTTCGGGATGCTGCAGCCGATATTCCTGCCGCCTTCGGCGGTGTCCATCCCGCGCACGGAGGTGCCCATGGAGGCCATCATCGGCGTCCACGTGCGGCCGCCCCCGTCCCAGCGCGACTTCGGCTGCCGTAAGTACCCCTCTAGCGGCCCGCTCCGCCGTGCCTCGCAACGCAACGGCTTTTACGTTTCGACCGTAGGTGCCGCTTGTACTTTAGCTTTCCTTTCGATTCTAAGCACGCACGGTTTTGTCATATTTCAACAGCCTCACCCACGATTCGGTTTCGGTAGAGTCGTGCGTGGGTTTGTATAGATTATGTTGATTCATCCACTGGAGCCTTTCTTCTCCGCACACTTGTTCCGTTGAGTTTGCGAGTCGGTGGGGTGGAGGATAGAGGTGTCCGGGGTCGGGGTGTGAGCCTGGTGTCTGTGGGCAGCGGAGCGCGGCGGCTGGGGCGCGGCGCGGCTGGTGACGCTGGCGCGCCGCCTGCTGCCGGCCGCCTGCGCGCCGCACGGAGGCGCCTCGCCGCCCTACTCCCGAGGTAGGCCTGCATGCCGCCCTCAAGCTCTCACCAGAACTATCTCTGAACAGCTAACCAGCAACCACTACCACCCAGAGAAACTGCAGACTACGTTGCCAAGATATACATACATTAACTAATATTAACAAAACTCTTGGCAAAACTCATTCAGTTGCATCCAAAATTATGTTAGTAGTTCTGATAAGAGCAGCGTTCCCAGCTTTCAACGTCTGCTTCATATTCATGTCCTTCCGATACACGAATCTGCTACATACACGACTAACACAACGATTTGTTTAACTCACTCGATAACAATCAAGATATTCTTAACTTGGTCTGTTGTACGTTACCAAGTACTTATGATTGACAAACCCTTAAAAGCTTCACTTTTGCCAGCCCAAGAAACTTTGAACAACATCATGCATGCTTTTCAATCGTCTATCTTCTTTCTAACTCATTTCTGAAGTTCTGAAATCTCTAGCGGTCCCGGTTCCGTCGCGGTAACTCTACAGTACAAGGTAACAATATACAAACATCCACATAATTGAACATGTATTTAATATGTATGCTGCTGCTGCTAATATGTGTTTCCAGCGCTGGTTTTCCTTTGAATGGCGTCCACACCTCATTTAAGCTTTTTACTAGTATTTATACGCTGCTGCAAGCTTCTTAAACTAAAACGCTTGTCCGCGGTATAATATAAGCAAGGTTGTATGATAGAATAACTTCTCCCCTGCGAAGATATAGGAGGATCATACAACTTTTCTATTAGCAATATTTTGAGTGTCTTATAAATTTTTTATTAAAAAAACACAGATCTACTTATCTTCTCGGTGTCAAAAAATGTTAGACTCTCTACTCTTTAGACATGAAAATTTCTGAAAGGGTTTTGAGTTGGGAGGGGTGTTGCGTGAGCAAAGATGGTGTTTCAGCACGGAGCGTGAGCGAGGAGTTCAGCTCGGGGTGCGAGGGGCGCTCGGGCTCCGGCGGGGGCTCCACCGGGGCGCCGGCGGACCAGGACCACCGGCCCGACCACGGCAAGCAGCACCGGGACCGAACCCCAGACGACAGAGATGAGGGTAAGGTTTATTATAAATATTACCCAAAATATGGCATAAAAGTTGTAAGTTTAACATTTCGGGAACACATTTTTCTTCAAACTTGATGTATCTATTGTTCAATTGATTGGCTAACGTATATTTCTTCGGTTGTTCAACTAAACTATGTTCCACAGAGGTGGTGAAAGTGTACGACGGCGACGCGGCGTGGACCCGTCGTCTATACCGGCCGGTGGTGGTGGGCCGCAACTGGAACGAGCGGGAGCTGGTGTCGGCGGCGCTGCGGGCGTTCCACGTGGCGCGGGACCCGGAGCAGTTCGAGCTGACCGACGCGCTGGCCGGCGAGGAACCAGTGCTGAAAGACCCCACGCCCCTCGCCGCGGTCACCAGGCTGCCTAACAAACGACCCGCACTATTCTTGCGATTCAAGTAGGTTTATCATCTTCCCAGATAATATTTCCCAGCTTACTGTTCACAAGCAAAACTTTAAATAATATAGTCTCGGATTAAGAATTGAAGTTTGAATAGTAAAAAAAATCTGGAATAGATATTACAGCTATTTTCTTTCGCGTGCCTTGTACGACTTTCCAAACGACTGTGCTGGTAACTTCAATCGCCCCGTTACTCCAGGGAGACGGAGGCGGGCAGCGGCGAGGTGCGCGTGTACCCGGGCCGCGTGGCGGGCGCGGGCGAGACCTTCGTGACGGTGGCGTGCTCGGGCGAGCAGACCGTGGCCGACCTGATGGCGGCCGCGCTGGAGCGGTTCGGCCTGGACCCCGCGCGCGCCATCCACGACTACCGCTGCTCCGAGATACTGCTCGACCGCGGTGGTAAGCTACCTTCTTGTAAATCCACGCTTCCTGATCACGAAAAGCTATCTTAGTCTTCGCTGTCACCAAGTCTTACCATTGCCGATAAAAACAAACTCCTAGTTTTTACAGAATCATTTCCTCTACTTGCTAGAGTCTAAGACTAGTTACATGCTCGGGAAACGGCAGAGATTATGTGTTTAGGCATCTACATTAGCAACGACATCATTTTTGTACCGCCACGTAATTCATCTCAGAATAGCTAAAAATACGTCCAATTAACTCGACCACCTTATCTATTGTTGCTTTGGCTAATGTGAAGTAACGTTGTTCAGTGTCGGACCGCGTGCTGGAGGACGACGAGCGGCCGTGGCGCATCGTGGTGCGGCTGGCGCGCGAGTCCGTGCGGCGCATGGAGCTGGCGCGGTTCTACCTGCAGTCGCGCCGCGACCCGCACGGGCCCACGCTGGCGCTGTTCGTGGCGGGCCTGTCGCCGGGCCTGTCCGAGCGGAACTACGAGAACGTGCTCGTCGAGCTGCTCGGAGCCGGTAACACATACATGCCACAACTCTTGACGAAATTAGTAAAAAGGGAAGGAAAGAAGCATGCTTTCATAGAACCTTACGTAAAACTGTTAAAATTCATGACACAGTAAAGAACATTATTATGCTCAGCAAATAATCATGTTTTGTTGGTTCCAGATAACAAGTTCTCGTCAATCGGGCCGATTTATTACGAGTACGGCTCGATGGTAATCACGTATGAAGACGCGAGCAAGGCAGTTCGCGCACTCTACGCTCTCAGAGAGGCCAAATATGAAGATAAGCATTTATTAGTGATGCTGTTACCCAGCATTGAACCTTCCATGGTGCCAGCCGGCGTGAAGCCGCTGCTGGTCTTTGTCAATGTCAAGTCTGGCGGTTGCCAAGGCCTTGATTTAATCTCCTCTTTTAGAAAACTCCTTAATCCTTATCAAGTATTCGACTTAGAGAATGGTGGACCTCTACCAGGGTAAGTAACACATTTTATCGCTTCAATCTTTACAAACTTAACAGTGAAACTGTTCATTACTTTGATTGTTAGTCCTAGTACTTCACCATATTAATTGAGAGTGTTTGCAGTCTGTACGTGTTCCGGCACATCCCCAACTACAAGATCCTGGTGTGCGGCGGCGACGGCACCATCGGCTGGGTGCTGCAATGCCTCGACAACGTTGGACAGGACTCGCAGTGCTCCAACCCGCCCTGCGCCATTGTACCCCTCGGCACAGGTTAATATCACAAACCAAAAAGTAGACACAGAAGTTGCATCAGCATTCAGCAATATTAAACAACTTGTCACTAATGACCACAATTTAATCCAATACACGACTCTTATCAACTTTTTAAATAAAACTACAACTAATGGGCACGAAATCTTACTTTTCTAATTATAACTTCCAAGTCACAGTTACCTTTCACCACCCATATATACTTATATTTAGTTCATGAGTGTGTAACTGTCAGGCAACGACCTGGCGCGGGTGCTGCGCTGGGGCTCGGGCTACGCGGGCTGCGAGGACCCGCTGTCGCTGCTGCGGGACATCATCGACGCCGAGGAGATCCGCCTGGACCGCTGGACCGTGGTCTTCCACCCGGAGGACAACAAGGAGGACAAGCCCGAGAACAACATGTGCAAGACACTCACAGGTAACCACCGCCACCTACCAACAAGTAGAATATCAATTCACAGTAGACTCATAATATCCTGAGCATTTGATAAGCTAGAGCTATTGTACTTTATTAAATTTTCAATCCGACTTTAGAAGGATGTTAAAGCTTTACATGCTATTGCACCTTGGACGGGCCGCGTTAAACCGAGCCAGCTCATCCTCATTCCCCGGCTCATGTACCGCCATTTTAGTGACCTTTAGTAAGTATAGTGGTTTAGAGACACCTCCCAGTAGTAGTGACATGTTCAGTTCCAACAGTATCGGTGACGACTGCCGGCTCCCAGAGCGAGGACAACTCGCAAATTCTAGTCATGAACAACTACTTCGGGATCGGCATCGACGCGGACCTGTGTCTGGACTTCCACAACGCAAGGGAGGAGAACCCTAACAAGTTTAATAGCAGGTACGTAGCCTTTTAATCACACTCGAAAATATGACCACGCTCTAATTTTATTAACACGATCACAAATAAACTTGTTTGCCATAAGACTCAGTTTATAAATGACTTGAAACTATCTTAAAGAACTAGATAACACAAAATAATTAGAAAATACCAGCTTGACAAAAAACTTTTGGTCCAGATTACGCAACAAAGGTGTGTATGTGAAGATGGGTTTGCGTAAGATGGTGGGTCGCAAGATGTGCAAGGACTTGCACAAGGCGGTGCGGCTGGAGGTGGACGGCCGCTTCGTCGAGCTGCCGGCCGTCGAGGGGATCATTATACTCAACATACTCAGGTAAGGGACCCACTACTTCATCATCATCTTACGTGACTGTTACAGATGCAGGTAGTTTTTAAGCCATCATTTTTTAGGTTAACTATTCCTTATTGTAATTATGTTGTAGAAAAGTCAACGACATTTTCATTTTATCTCATTCACATAAATCACAAAAGTAATAGTACAGATTCTAACTTTAGATTGTACTAGTGGCCGCCCGCGACTCCGTTCGCGTGGAAGTCAGTTTCCCGTGGGAAAGAGATGTTTTCCCGCGGTAAAAAGTACCCTATGTGTTATTCTGATGTATAACCTATATTATTGCAAAGTTTTATCCAAATCCATCCAGTAGTTTTTACGTGAAAGAGTAACAAACATCCATCCATCCATACATTCTCACAAACTTTCACATTTATAATATTAGTAGGATTAGTAGGAAGTAGGATAAAACCTAACAGCTAAATCTGACCCCTAATAACCTGGTGTTTCCTTCAGCTGGGGCTCAGGGGCGAACCCGTGGGGTCCGGAGAAGGACGACCAGTTCAGCAAGCCCAACCACTGGGACGGCATGCTGGAGGTGGTGGGCGTCACCGGCGTCGTGCACCTCGGCCAGATCCAGTCCGGACTACGGGGCGCCATGAGGATTGCACAGGTTCATATTTACACAGCTATTAGAACGGCATGATGGAACAAAACAAAATAAGATCTTTCTGTAGGTTAATGATTGGCGAGTATTGGCTGACTTGTATGTTGCCATGTAGATTTCGGAGAAGTTTTATATCCGTGGTATTAAGTGCCGACTTCGCTATGAAAACACTGTTGAAGAATTTGCTGGGAAGTTTACGTTTACAGCCTAAAGAAGCCGCAACATATGATGATGAATACGATGGTCTTTATACCCTTACCATGTGATTCCAGGGCGGGCATATTAAGATAAATCTCAAGAGTGAGATCCCGGTGCAGGTGGACGGCGAGCCGTGGGTGGCGGCGCCCAGCGAGGTCGTCGTGCTCAAGTCCGCTCTCAAGGTAACATACGACACCAACGTTAGCAAGGAATGTCAGTAAACTTACGTCACCAAAATCAAATTGCTGAAATACTTTATGGTGGTATATATGTTACGGCTAATACCCGAAGTGCGGCTACACCTAGTTTTAGCCGGTTAGTAGTCTTTTTAATATGGGGAATGTAACAAAAAAATATATACCTATAAATATAAAAACTGGCTTCACTCATGAGTCGACGGAGTTTTTCTGGGCGGTATCAAAGAAGTAACCTAACTAACCTAACCTATTGATGTTTCTAACCGGCTAAAACTAAGTGCAGCCGCGCTTCGGGTTTTAGCCGTAACATTTATAAATACCTACTGGAGTCAAAAATAAGAGATATATGCTTTATTATTGAAACTAAGCTAGTATTTCTTAAAGTTTAATTCATTGGCAAGTTTAGCCAAACGACGCAAATCCAACTAATTTTGAAGACGATAATTACATTCCTTGTAGAGGTTCTAGTTATAATTAGAAAAATACATACTATCACAGAGATATGAACTTTGTGAATATCGGAGTAAAGTTAGAATCTGTTTCAGTACTACGAACTCATATTTTGTAACATATTTCTCTGTTAGTACTCTATTTTGAGCATCATAACCTCAGGACTACTTACATAATATATTGAAGATATTTCTTTTTCTAATGCCTAATGGTTTTATTAAAAAAAATACCTTACGCGAGTCCTATGTTTGTGATGTGGAAACTTATACAATCCTTCAGTACTGAAGGCAAACTATGCATCCAATCAATGTTGCTGAAATATCTCAAATTTTCTGTTTCTATATTTTAGTTTGCCTTTAGTTCTATACCGCATGTGCTCGCTTGCGTCGAAATTTTAACGAATTTCGGTAGCAATTGGTATGAAAATCTCTAAATAAAGAGTGTACTTATATCAAAATATTGATTAATATATACTGTAACAATTTTCTAAATTACTACTGTACCAAGCCCAAGCACGCATCCACGCTGCACGACCCATTTATTTTGAAAAGTAATATTAAAATAACTAATTCAATTTGCCAACCTTCGACTGTTGGCGAATTCAATTAGCCGTCTTGTGAAAGACGATTCCAAACTGTCAAACATACCCTTACGACCAACACCGCTTCATACCATTTCGATTTCAAAGATCCCAAGTTTTGACACCAACCAACCAAGTATTAGATCCGTAAGATGAGTCGGTACGAAGGCTCCGGTCGCGATAGAGTAGGAAGCGGTGTGTAAGCGTGTGCGGCAGAGTGGTGTGCGCGGGCGCGGGCGTCATGGTAGTGTGTCGCAGGCGACGATGCTGAAGAAAACCAAGCGCGGCGGCGGCGGAGTGTAGTCCCGCCCGCGCCCTCCCACACGCACCCCCCGCAGGCCACCATGCTGAAGAAGCGGCGCCGCGCCCGCCGACCGCCCCCGCCCCCGGCCGCGCGCGCCCCCGCCGCGCCGCTCCCGCCCCCGCCCCCGCCGCCGCCCCCCATCTGAATCTGGCTCAGCGAGCGGCTCATCTAGCGCCCCAGGGCTCAGGGCGCCGCCGCTCGCTGGACTGACTAACCCACCAACACACACACCGACTCATGTATATAAAATCCGTAATAACCAAATTATGAAATTTAATAAACAACATAAAAGAATAATAAAAAATAGATCATTAGTCTTTTCGTTTCATTTCTAGTGTTACATTATGTTATGATTTGACGAGACATGTATAATATTTAAATATAATAATATATGGAGAGAGTAGTGGTGAGGACACTGAGTTTGTTTCTGGTCGGTCCGCGTAGTTCCGAGATTGTAACAGTTCGTATTGATAGTCGTGGGGCTTTCCTTGTTCGAGGCCCGCCGCATACACTCATATAAACCTCGGCGGGACCTCCCTTCCTCTACTGCTGAACACACATTTCTAGGAAATGTACAAATGTTTTATAACATTAACTCTATAACAATTAATTATTGTGTAATGTTACTTAATATTATTATTCCACTGTGTATTTTAAAGAAATAAAAATTTATTAGTAAATGCCATTATCTTTGAAGTTTTTGTACTTTAGAATATATTATTTTGGCCCAATAGGGGATATTCATGTTTTTTTTTCTTGTCTTAAATTAATAGCTTACACCTTTATAACATAGAAAAAAATATTAAAAGGCTTCAAAACACTCTAGATATTTTTAAAAACGAAATTTAAAACATTGAAAAAATTAGAGCAGTTGAAACGCCGCCATTTTGCGCGCGCTTTGCGTGACGTCACACGACACGTCCAGTGGGACTTTACTATGAACTTTTCAGTTATTTCATACATATTTACAGTTTTAATAGCTTTTAAACCATGGAAGAAGCCAAAAAATTATCTTATAAGTATTGCATAGTACCGGAGTGCACAAATACTATTCGAAAAAAACCCGAGAAAGTGTTTTTTTCGTATCTCAAGTGATGCGAAAATACGAAGACGGTCGTGTAAGGTGATGAGAAGGGATAATATATCTCCTAAATCTTGTTCATATTGTTGTGAAGATCATTTTAACGAAAGTATACTTTATTTATATACAGCTTAATGTGAATTAGTAAAAAGTAAGTTTTGCATTAGCTATTGAACATTAGAAAATTCGGTATAAAATTAACCTACCCTATAAGAAAAGATCAGTAGCTATAACTTTCTATTAAAACTTTATTCCTGTTGTGGTTTTAAGATTTTTTTACGGTAGTTGATTTATTTCAGGTAAAGGATTACTGTCTTAAATATACTATGAAACATCCTCTGATCTCTGCGCTCGTATAATCGGGTTTCGATGCTGTCTGCGCGCCTACGTCTTTTCTATAGCAATACGTCTCAACTACATATTTGGTCTAGTTTTTGTTTATTTTCTTTGTATAACTTCACTTGCCAACCAACCTTTGAACACGCAACATCACAATACAATTGTAAACCACATTAAATCGAATATCAAAGAAGAATCTGGGGTTGTCATTTGCTACACCACCACAACCCACATCGCGCCTTGGAGACGCAACAGATGCAAAATTATATGCTATCACAAATGCACCTGTTCTCGGTAGATTGTCCTAATGTGCTATGACAGAACCACTACCAATCTAAACTAAACTTCATTACAATCAGCCCAAGAATATAGATTAAATTTATTTATTTTTTTCACAAAAACTTGTTAAACAGTATAAGTTTTGACGCTGATGAATGCAATGTCGTGTCAGATGACGTCACATTACGTTCGACCAATGGTGGCCCGTTTTGGAAGTTTGAATTTCCCTCCCTTATTTTGCACTTTTTAAATATTATTTTAGGGGTTTAAAAAATAAATAAATAAAAAAAAAACTTTTGCATCATAATATAACGATAATAAGTATTCAAGAAAAAAATATTTTAGGCCATTTAAATTTTTATGCATATCCCCTATTAATATATAACGATCATTATTTACATTCTTACATAAAATATAATCCTTTACAGACATAACACCAAGTACCACGTTATATTATTCTTGTTTTTTATAAATAAACAAATCTTGAGAGTACCACATCAACTAAACTTAGCTTGTATTATAGGTACCAAACATTAGACTAGACAGACACAGCCTAATTTAGAGAGGATCATGAAAAGGAAATAAATGCCTTTATTACCGTTGTTTCACACCAATTTGTGTAACACTGTTACACATCGGTAAAAAAACTACCATTGAGTAACACTGTGACTCAATGCCACATTTTTCTTCCCAATACTATACACTGATGCAACCTAAATAGAAGATACGTTATAGGGTTACCGGGAACGCAATGTTTGGAGTTACAAAAAATAATTGTTCGATTTAAATAAAATAAAACTACTGAAACAGTTACAGTGTTACACAAATTGGTGTGACACAACGGGAATAAAGGAAAATATGATATTGGATCAATGAAAGTCAATATTAAATAATAAATCTTTATTTCACGTTTGTGATCTTACGACTAGCAACAAAGCTGCAACGTTTCACGTTCGCTTACAAAACCATTTGCTCTTCAAAATATTTTAGTTGCATTGTTTCCATAAACTAGAACCCTTGAGACACATACTTACACATATATAGTTAGATACAACCGTTTAAATTCTACAGTTTCCACCATTGTGTTGTTATAAAGTTCATAGGTGGACCATAGAAATGACTTATTACATAATCCATATTCTATAGATTAGATTAATTCATTTTATTTAGGAAATACTTAGGAATATAAGAGGAAAGTTGGTATTATAAAGTAATAAGGTAAACCATCACTGTGAGTATAAAAGTAAGAATTCTTTGATATTCTAGACAAAAACGTAATTTTGTTACCAAAGTTTGTTCCAATAGAACAGCACCAAATTTCAAATGAATCGTTTATTATCGTTTTACACCGTATTCGATTTTGTTAAATTTTTTTGTACCTTATCAGTTACATTATATTTTAACCACATTTATAAAATCTGTCTACATTAATGACACGACACTGGTGTCGATTCCGAAATAAAACTCTCTCAACCGAATTATAAAACATTGCTTTCACTTATTCAGCATTTTGTCCAATGTAACAGTGGTTTAGACTTTACAGTCATTTAGTGAGAGTAAATTGAGAATTATATATGTGTTTGTTAAATACTAAGTATGAGAAAGCGACACAAATATTTTTAGTTTGGTTAAATAGTGTTTTCAGAATCGGTGTGACTCTCATAATTCAGTATAATAATGTGAAATCGAAAATGTTAATTAACAATAGGTATATTAACAAATCTCTTGCAAATGTGGGACAAAAAGCAAGTTAAAAAGTCTTGCTACTACTACGTTTTAACAGCACACTACATCTACTTGCCCTAAACACAGCTAAATTAGTACCATGCTGTGCAATTTAACTTCTATATAAAAACAATCAAAAACCTTTTACGGCCGAAACCTACTACCCGAAATATTCTACTAACCTTTGACGCCTTGTTATTTGTGTAACTTTGGTAACCATTATCCATGTTTTTGCGTCTCAATAAACTATGGTAGATAGCTGTTGATATGGAAATGACAGAAACACGTCACGGAAAACAAAGCTAGCAGTTTCCAATTACCAAGGTTTTCACTATAGTAGAATATTGATTTCGGCCGTTAAAGTACCTACATTATAATTGATACAGAACACATCAATATTTAAGTAAGCTGTTTAAAGTTTATCAATAATCCTCTTTCACATTAAAAGTGAAAATATTCTCTTCATTAGTTACCCACTCAATCCAAAAACCCGTAGGTATATCTTATCCGACCTGGAGTTCAAGCGTAAGTAAGTAAAGCCTTCTAAGTCTAACTGAAGACACTACGGTAAATAGTTAATATAATAAACCAATCGTAATTAAAGCATCGTTTGAAGTTCTCTTGACCAGGAGTCAACAGTTAGATGACGACGAGATGGCGCCGAGTACCTGCGAGAATATACTTCTTGAAGTAGGTGAAATAAAGATGGTAAGTTTCGGTCAATAAATGAAGAATTATTTCTGTTTGAATGTAAGTAGTAGCTTTGTGAGAGCATTGATAGACGGTAGGAAGTACTAGAGTTAAAACTAAAGTAGGTTAAGACAATTGACTGAATCCATTCTTTGACATTATAGTAGTTTAATCAAAATTGAAGATGCGAGTGTAATGGTAAGCAAGTTTCGTAATCCTTAATTTTGCAATCGACGCTATTCATAAAAAAACCACTTAAATTTAAATTCATTTTAATGTATAATAACGACACAATTGTGAGTTTTAGTGTTCGATCTTTATTCCCATCAATTCCCGTCAAAGATTGCATAGACATTGTTAAAATAATTAAATGCGTAATAACAATATATTCGTTCATTGAAGCATTCAGTATTAACTCTCAAATGCTGTAAATAGGAAAATACGTCGAGTAGCACAATCGGCCGCAAAAGTCACTAAACACAATAAAAAGTTCAAAACACCTGAATACACCATGAATCATTTGTTTTTTTTCGTGACAAAAGCTAACTATAAAGACAAAGTTTCTCACTGATATTCAGGTGTCTGCATATTTTTATTCTGTTCCCTTACACGCCTAACCGTACACACAACTTGATTGCATTTTTGATTCTGTTCGACTGATGCAGCCGACCGTGCTCTTTTCAACAAAATTTTGGCTCAGTAAATAGCACCAACTTATATTATTATTTAAATTTAAAGGTATTGTATAAAAGTTGTTGACAAAAAAAAAGTAAATTGAATGCTGTGCACGTCTATAATTAATGTCAGCACTTGTACTATACCGGGTGTCCAGGAAACAATGGATAACCTCTGAAGGGCTAATAGTAGAACTAAAGGCAAGCCTAAAACATAATTGATAAAAAGTATAACCCTTACACTGCTAGAAATATGGCGCTTTAAAAAAAAACTTCATAATTTTTTGACTGTGTTCATATTTTTACTCGTAACGAGGTCAAATCACCTAATACCATCATTATTTCTATGCTAAAATAATTAATATTAACCGCATCAGTGAATAACTACCAAAAAAAAATTGCTAACTAAAGTATTTTTCTCAAAAAATAATGTAAAACTTTTGCTTTGTGTAAAATTTCTGAAGAAATATTTTTGATGCGGAACTTTGAACAGCTCTGGTGTAAAAAAATAATTTGAAAGCAACAGTGGCCAATGATTTCAAAATATTCCTGGTTTAATAACGTTTTTACAAAGATGTAATATGTCGTTATTGTAATAAAAAAATATTGAACTAATGGTATTAGTGTGTAAAATGGGATAATTATTTAGTTCTAGCAAAATTAAAAAAATACAATAAAACTAAAGAAATATGATTTTCAATTGATATTAATTGCAAACACATTGGAATAATTGAGAGCAACTGTTCAAATTGTCTGTCCCCATCCTGATGCAGGCCCTACAACTACGAATAAAGGATCTTCAAAAAAATCGCGCGTGTCGTCGATCATTGATTGCAGCGGCCTGAACACGAGCTCGTAGATCTTCTAATGACGTTACTGGTTGCCGGTAAAACTCTTCCGTAAAATACCCCCAGTAAAAAAGTCCAAAGCGTTTAGGTTTAGGCGGCCTACCTACCTGTTAGGGTAGGTTTCGTCAAGTATGCACATAATGCAACAGCATAGTGTGCTAGACAGCCTTCATTTTGAAGCCAATATGTGTCGCGAAGGTCTTCGAGCACGTCTATCAATAAATTGGGTAAGTCATTTTGAAGAAAATTTGGATCACTTTCTCCTGTTAAGTTGATTTCTTTGAAGATCCTTTATTCGTAGATGTAGGGTCTGCATCAGGATGGGGACAGACAATTTGAACAGTTACTCTAAATTATTCCAATGTCTTTGCAATTAATATCAATTGAAAATCATATTTCTTTAGTTTTATTGTATTTTTTTAATTTTGCTAATACCATTAGTTCAATATTTTTTCATTACAATAACGACATATTACATCTTTTTAAAAACATTATTAAACCAGGAATATTTTGAAATCATTGGCCACTGCTGCTTTCATATTTTTTTTTTCACTAGAGCTGTTCAAATTTCCACATCAAAAATATTTCTTTAGAAATTTTACACAAATCAAAAGTTTAACATTATTTTTTGAGAAAAATACTTTAGTTAGCTATTTTATTTGATAGTTATACACTGATGCGGTTAATATTAATTATTTTAGCATAGAAATAATGATGGTATTGAGTGGTTTGACCTAGTTACGAGTAAAAATATGAACAGTCAAAAAAATATGAAGTTTTTTTTTAAAGCGCCATATTTCTAGCTGTGTAAGGGTTATAATTTTTATCAATTATTTTTTTAGGCTTGCCTTTAGTTCTACTATAATCCCTTCAGAGGTTATCCATTGCTTCCTGGACACCCTGTATATTAAAAGTTTGTGTTTGCATTGTTCATGTGCCAAAATAAATCCTACTAATATTATAAACGTGAAAGTTTGTGAGTATGTATGTATGGATGTATGGATGTTTGTTACTCTTTTACGTAAAAACTACTGGACGGATTTTGATGAAACTTTACAGTAATATAGATTATACATCAGAATAGCACATAGGGTACTTTTTACCGCGGGAAAAATTCCCATTCCCACGGGAAACCGACTTCCACGCGAACGGAGTCGCGGGAGGCCACTAGTAATTAAATTAAATAAATAAATAGTGACCTAGTTGTAGTTGGTGGTGGCGGGCAGCGGCGCCACGGCGTCGGCGGCGTAGCTGCGCACGCGGCTGAAGGAGAAGGGCGGGTAGTTGGCGGGCGCCAGCTCGAACTGCGTCCAGCTGTCGCGCCGCGAGGACACGCTGTAGCGCGACCAGTAGAGGGAACTGTTGCGGCGAGAGCGCGCGTTGCGGAGCTCTAACTCCTGGGTAGATCGAACTTAGACTCAGTGGCGGATTTACCCTAAGGCCAGGTAGGCCCGGGCCTAGGGCGACCAGATTTAGGCCTCAAATGATTTTTCTAGAGTAGTCTATATGGTGGATGCTGAGAAAGGCTGATGACTTGGGCCTAGGGCGGCCGAGTCTGCAAGTCCGCCACTGCTTAGACTATAGTCTGCAGAGGCCTATGATGTTGGTAGTGTATAGATGTGGCGCTTCAGACGGTAAGGAATACTCGATCTTGACACAACAAAGCCAGAGTCAAAAAATAATAATAGAAGCTGTGAACAGCGACAATATAATTGAATTAGTTATTCTTATGTTAATGCGCAACTTTAACTCCTGGGGACATGGGGGTTGCATGCATTATGTGCGATGAACATTATGATATATATTATGTATATATGATATACATTAGTAAACGGTGAGACTCGAACAACATTCTGAATATTGGATAATGGTAACTGTACAATTAGCAAAAGTTGAAGGGAGTATTCGTAGTAATAAATTAGGCTTTAGTCTGCAAAAGCCTACAATATTTATGGTTTATAAATGTGGCTCAACTAAAACAGTAGAAACTACTCAAACTTTACAATTCCAGAGTTTAAAAAATAGACAGATGTCTAACTGCGTCCAACAATTGTTTGCTTGGGCCATCTATACTTACAAAGAGGTAAAGTTTAGATAATCTTCATATTCTCAGTTACCACTCAATCGATTTTAGACACTCTTACACCAGCAGCAAGCTACGTTACCCGAGAGTATAAAAGCCTACGGTTATAGAGACTTAAGTTATTTCCACTTGAAATGTAAGACTAGTGAAGGTTTCTCTCACCAGCTGGAAGGTCTGTTCGTGCTGCTCGCTGGTCTCTTTCCTCCGCGACCGGAACCGGGTGTGCACCTGCTCCTTCTTCTCGCTGGGGGTCTTCTTCACTATTATCACTACCTGGTACAGGACAATGGTACTGCTAGATCTATTGTATTGGCGACGAGTTAGAATATTTCTGGTCCGCAGCAACTACCACATCAACTATAGTCTATTCGCGTTAAGAAAATAGTGACAACTACAGAATAAGGGTGTATTCACTGTGGAGTAAAAGTACGAAAGAAAAATAATAATTTTAAAAACAGTATTTTCGGACATGCCGCATGCACTTGCTGTTTCTATGACTATGCTCTCCATGTCTCTCTCCACTATGGATTATTGATCCACTTTTATTTTTTGGAATTGGTGAAGTATTCATTTTTTCAACATTTATCGTTGGACAAGTCACGCAAAATCCACAACCGTTTTCTTCGAAGGTCAGACCATGCCCTGTTCACTTAGTACAAACTGACGTTAATACCTACTATGTGTTTTCATCTTAGAAACGTAGATGTCGCACCTTTACAAGGCATTTTATCATCTAAACTATTAGGAAAATAAAAGTAATTGTCATAAAGTTACAAGCTTTACTACATAGATGTCGCACATCTGCAAAACATAAGTTCATCAATCGATTTATTTTGTCAATAAAAGATAAAATTACCGAAAAAATAATAATTAAACTAGGAAAAAGAATTTTACATTGTTTCTGAAAATTTAACTTCTTTTTTTTATGTAAAATAAGTTAAGTTCCGATACTGAATTTATGAACGATTTTTTCTTAATTTTCTACTTTGTCTATGATACATATTTATTATTGTTATTCGTGGTGTCTATGAATTTTAGGCTTGCCAACTGATATTTTTTTAACAAAAATAACTTCGTTAAAAAACCTACTTGAAAAAGTAAAAAGAAATAAATATTTTAGCTATTAAATACCATCTATTATTAAAATATGCTATTTACTAGGTTTACGGTCGGTAACCGAAAAGTGAATCGCATTTACTTGCGATATTTGATTCCAGCCATTAGGATAGGTGTAAGTAAATAAAATATGTTCATAAAATAAAAACAACTGGGCCTACCTGAATGGTTTTTTTCGTGACCAATCCAAATCTGTTCCACATCTAACAAAAAATCATCACGTAAATCGTTTTAGAAACTTCGGCGAAATTGGTGTACCTACCTACATTAAAAAAACGAATTGAGAACCAACTTTGTCGGCATGAGCTAAAATCCTTTGACAAATCTTATCACTAATACATATTTATAACGAAATACGGTGAGGGAAAACGTGGTGGAGAAACCTCTTTGATTAGATAGGTAATAATCTATATTGTGAATCCAACCCGCATCAAGCCAGCATGGTGGACTACGGCTCAATCAATAAAAAATCAAATAATAGGACGATTTTAAGCTGCTTGTATGTATATATATGAATTATTATGAGTCACGTAAAATTTTTAAACATAGTTTAAAGAAATGTCAAACAGATGAAGAAAACCTTAAGTTAGAAATTTTAGCTAACAGTAGAAATGAGAAGAATTTTGTAAAATTTTGGAAAGAAATTAAAAACTAAACTACAAACAGACTTTACCAGTGAGTGTGGATGGGTTGCAGGATCCTAAACAAATTGCCAATGCTTTTGCACAAAAATTTAAAATAAAACCTCAGCAAGTGGAGAATGTGCCCCATGTTCATACACCTGTCACGAACGTAAGCCGACAATTCTCCTCACAACAGGTTGCTGCTGCTATTAAATTAATGAAGAGAGGCAAGTCTCCGGGACACGACGGTTTGAGCATGGAGCACATTCTCCATGCTAGCGATAATATAAACATTAAATTAAGCGCTCTTTTTAATCTGTGTATGAGATATTCGTATCTCCCTCAAAATTTAATAAAAACTATAGTAGTTCCCATAGTGAAAAATAAATCGGGGGACTTAGGAGCTACCAGCAACTATCGTCCTATCTCACTCGGTACCGTCATTGGTAAAATACTGGAGAGGTTGTTACAGCCTGAACTGTGGAAGAATATGGTGATAGATGATGCTCAGTTTGGTTTCCGTCCCGGTCTCTCAACTGGCTCAGCTATACTTAGTTTGAAACATGTCGTTAATTATTATAGACAAAGGGACACATCAGTATATGCGTGTTTCCTGGATCTGAGTCGGGCGTTTGATCTTGTGAATTATAATATTCTATGGAACAAACTCGCCGTGTCCGGGTCTCATAGCTCTGTTGAGATACTGGTACGGAAACCAAACCAATACCGTAAAGTGGGGCGACACGACGTCTAGTGAAAACAGACTAGACTGCGGGGTTCGTCAAGGGGGGTTGACCTCGCCGGACCTGTTTAATATTTACATTAATGGGCTGATCGATGAGTTGAGGAGAGCTAAAGTCGGTTGTGGGTTATGTATGAATAATTTCAGCTATGCTGATGACATGGTTCTCCTCTGCCCATCGATCAGTGCACTCAGAAAATTACTTTCAGTCTGTGAACATTATGCGTATGCTCACGGACTGAAGTACAATGCTAATAAAACAGAAATGATGATATTCCGAGCTGGGAATGGTCCGGCGAGGGTACCAAATGTATTTTTGGATGGTTCTATTGTTCGGGTTGTGACAACATTTAAATATTTGGGTCACATCCTCACAGACGATATGCGAGACGATTCTGATATAGAAAGAGAACGTCGGGCTCTTTCAATCAGGTGCAACATGCTAGCAAGAAGGTTTGGCAGGTGTGGTGACTCTGTCAAGATAACCTTATTTAAGGCATTTTGCCAGAGTTTCTACACCAGTCAGCTTTGGGTGCACTACCTGAAGCGATCGCACAGCTCCATGAGGGTGCAATACAATAATGCTTTTCGCATCCTTATGGGGCTGCCTCGTTATTGTAGTGCTACCGGCCTGTTTGCGGATGCTAGAGTTCCGGACTACTTTGCAGTTGTGCGATCCCGTATCGCTTCTTTTTGGAAGAGATTACGGGAATCGAATAACAGTATTCTCCGTGTCGTGTGTGAGGATGTATCCAGTCCTATTTTCAGACATTGGCTCCATATTCACCATAGCAAAAATGTAAAGTGAACTGTGACAAATGTGTAGTTTTAAGCACTGCATCATGTAATATTTTTTATGGGTTCTGCCTGCAATAAAAGTCTATTATTATTATTATTATATATATTATTTTGACGTGACAACGTCTTATAATTCGATGGAGCCGGCTGCACGCACTAAAAAACATGACTCATGCGGCGTTACCTCGCTCTGAGGCGTTCCAATTAAGTGCAAGCGAGAGCGTGGAACGAGCGACAAAGAGGCACAGTCGGCCTCCGCGTTCGGCAGCGTTCGATTTGAAAAATGCTACCATTACATCAGTATTTTCTTAAGACGTTGTCACGTTCAACTATCGTCAGTAAACCGAATTTACAGACAACCGATTTTTTTAACATGAGATATGATACCCTAATATCTAGATATCCAAACTCTGTAATAAATATATGACAGATTTTATTTAATAATTATCAAATAAAAATATTTAAATAAAAGTCAGTAAACGTTATAAAAAAAAAATATTCCTGTTTGGATGAGATAACAATAAAGTTGTCTGATTAGTGATTTAGGGTTTGCATAAAAAGTACCTACCGGTCTAAAATTACGGCACCTGCTACAATTACGACCTCTGTGGTGCAGCGGTATATATACCGGACTGCTAAGCGGAAGGTTCCGGGTTCAATTCCCGGTCGGGCCAATTTCGTAAAAATGGTTTTTCAATATTGGCTCGTGTCTGGGTGTAACTAGGTTCTCCCCTAGTCCATTGTGTGGTACCTATAGTACAAGCTTTGCTTAGTTTAGGGCCACACAGTTGGTGTGTCAGTCTGGAGATTTATTATTATTTATTTATAATTACGGCATAAACGGATTTGGTAGTAAGTACATTGTTGTAAGAAGATAAATAAAACTATGTGCCTATTTTATTCTTTAATTTAACATAAATACAATAAATGTGTTTATCAATTCGTCATTTATGCACTCTTAGAGTTCGTTTACTGCACTCTTATAACGGCTTCGAAAAAAAATTGATTTTGATTTACTCTTGTTTTACATTATAAAAGATAATAAAAATATTTGAGATCATTACTACGTACAAAAATACCCTTCTACGCTTTTATTTAAATTCATTGGAAAAACTAGTTTTTTTTGTTGGTAACCCTTTGTCCGTTACTGTGATTTTTCGCAAATGGATGTGTGTTTTCTTATTTTCTTTGTAATTTCTACAACCTGGCCTGTTTCTTGGATACTGACGGTGCTTCTCTCAACTATTGACTTCGCAAACCCCTGGACTCTGATATCTTCGCCTAAACTGACTGACCTGCATTTACATAACCTGGACTTCCGATCTGCTTTGCGATTCGGCTTGACAATGTCGGAAAAGAAATGTTGTGTGCCTAATTGTGCTAATTCGCGTAAGTAATTTAAATATTCTAGTACATTAAGTATTCAATTGCATATTCAATATTATTTACACTAGCAATAGCTAGGTAGGTAGGTAGTAGGTACACTCGTGATAAATAATATTACTGGTTTTCAATAAGTATTGAATTCTTTCTTAAAATGCCCATAAAAAGTTTGTACCATCATTTTATAACACGCCCTTGGTGTAAAGTTGTATGTAACACGAAAATAAACAAGTGTACAAAAGGACCTACAATAAAGTATTATTTCTATTATTTTAGGTGAGATTAGTAAAGAAATCCTACATATATTTCCAAACCCAGATAAAGATTTGGACAGATATGTTATTTGGATGAAAGCTATAGGTGGTCACATATTGACAATGGATCCTGAAATAGTTTATAGCCGTCGACGGATATGCCATTTACATTTTGAGCAGAGATATCACACCTGGAGCAATCGACTAAGTGCTAATGCAATCCCAACATTACTGTTGCAAAGTAAGTTTAATTTCATTAACATTATATCTTCGATATCCAATATTATGTTTTTTTTTATAATATATAAAATTACTTTCTTATGAGTCTGAGTTAAATATCAAAACCGGCAGCATACTGCTTAAACATATATCAATTACTTAACAATAATATATTTCTGTTATTTTTTTTGCCCCATATAAATGTCAAAGACACTAATTATATAAAATATACATTAGTCATGGGTATAAGGGTTTGATACTTACTGAGCTAAAGTTGTATTTTAGGCTATCTGAGAATAAAGTCTGCCTATCCTTTAAGATGCATTTATGTATATTTTATGTTATATTTAATTATGTTTAGAAAAATATATTATATGAATATTATATTGTTTCTCTTATAGAAATTTCATAGAAAACTAAGCAGCAATCAGAATTTATAATAATTTCTATTTTTTAGAATCAACTGAAAATGTAGAGGTAGTTGCGGGAAATTCAACTATACCAAATGCAGATAATAATCGACTTCCACTATCTTCTAATGGTAAGTTTTTTTAATGATTAAGCTACTTGAACTGAATATTCTTACAATATTCACAAGAATTGTTTCCTAAAACATATTTGTCATACAATATATTTTTTTATCCATATGAATATTTTGGATTTGAATCCTACCCGACCAGGCATGCTCAAAATCATTCTAAGCTTTACACATACACCATGGTATCTATAACATGCTCACCTCCGCAGAAGATTTATATTTTACTGTCTAAATTGTTGTTAAAGAATTAATATTGTTGAATCAACCTATTGAAATTTTGATCAGTGCCTCGAGGCTTCCTTATAAACTTTAAATAAAGTTAATAGTTAGCCCATCATAGAGACCTTATTATAATATTAAGGATGTAAAAGGCTTCTGTTACCTTGAGATATATTATATAAAGATATATTGATGAGATATATTTTATAAAGTTTTTTTTTTCAGTTTCAAACATTATACAAAGTGAACACATTAATGAAAATCTGTTGCCTGAAATTCATCCGATCCCATCAACATCTGCTGGTACGTTTTAAAATTAAGTATCTATTGCTACTTATCAATTCTCATCTTAATATTATATAAATTTCGTGTCAAGTTTTTTGACGTCAATAGACTACTTAACAGATTTAAAATCAATTTGCACCCAGTGTGCAGCTTGATACAACTTGAAATATAGGATAGCGCATATCTCAATTTATAGTTGCAATATTATTTTAATGCAAATATAACAAAAACCTTAGCTACAGCAACACATAACTGGTCTACTAGTAATTGTAGGTATATAAGTACTCAAAATAATAAATTGTTATCTTACCAACTCTTTATAAAAAGTAGGTAGATGTTTACTTTTATTTCTTCATAATTTTAACTAAGTTTATTTAATTTGGAAAGATTTGTTTTGGTTTTCTTCTCCCTCCACAAAGGTTTTTGATCGTTTTTAATCTTTGGAATTAAAAAAAAAATGCATAATTTGTTGCGAAGGTTTCGAAAATGTATTTTCTAAATTTCAGCTCAAGAGCATAAGCAGCACAAGGTTTACGAACAAGAAATTGTATTTCTGGGGAAAAAAATACAAAAGTTACAAAAAGCGAAAGTCGGATTAACCGAAAAATTAAAAAAGGCAACGAAACTTTCCGAAAACCCAATATTTAAAAAACATTTGGAAAAATTTAGTGGACCTGCTAGAACATTTACAATGCTCCAATTCCGAGAATCAAAAAAGAAAATGTCTGGAAGAAGATTTAGTAAAGAAGAAAAAATTCTAGCCTTAGCAATGTACAAACAAGGACCGCGAGCTTACAGGTGGTTAAGAAAATTTTTTGTTATTCCATCGCCGACAACTATAAACAAAATGCTACGCAATGCAAGTTTAAAACCCGGAATTAACGAAAAATTATTTAAACAACTAAAAAAAAGGGTTAATAGAATGAAGGACAACGAAAAGCTATGTATATTATTATTTGATGAAATGGCTTTATCGCCGCATTTTGATTATAATAGAAGAAAAGATAAAATTACTGGATTAGTTGACGATGGCATAATAACAAAACAACAAATAGCAGACCATGTTTTAGTATTTATGATTAGAGGCTTATTCAAAAATTACAAACAGCCCATACTCTACACATTTTGCCATCGGACTACCCCAACATTGTCATTAGTAGAACAATTAAAAAGTGTTTTAAAAAAACTTAAAGAAATTGGCCTTACAGTCCTTTGTACTATTTGCGACCAAGGAGCCACAAATGTCAGTGCTATAAAATATTTAATTAATGAAACGAAAGAAAAATATTTGAAAAATAATTGTGAATTAAGAAATGAAGTATTTGAATTGGATGATAATGAAATAGTTCCCTTATTTGATGCACCCCATTTAATTAAAGGCATTCGCAATAATTTATTAAACAAAGATTTAAAATGTGTTATAAATGGAAATGAAAAAACGGCGAAATGGGCTCATATTTTAAAACTATATCAGGAGGATCCATCCTATCAAGGCATAAGATTAATGCCCAAGCTAACAGAAAAACATGTTGTTCCTGGCAAAATAGCTAAAATGAAGGTGAAGTGCGCGACTCAAGTATTTAGCCAGACAGTTGCAGCAAATATGGGATATTTAGCAAGTGAGTATTTGTCGTAATTTTACTGACAGAACTTTAATTGTTTATTTATAGTTATGTAAAACATGGTCCCATCTCCTTGCACTAAAGCTCATTTGTATAATCAAACACATTTGTTAGTTAATAATTAACTTAATATCATTTAGTAATGAGTTACATTTTCTTTTATTTATAATTATAACTTAGAATATAGTTTTATCTCCAAAAAATACCTACATTAAAATTTACTTTTGTTCACAGGTCACAAAGTTATACCTGAAGAATGTAAAGAAACTGCCGATGTATTATTATTTTTTGATAATTTATTTGATTCCATGAATGGTAGCTATGTAAAATCAAACAAAAAATCTGGAAAGCCACTTCTTGGAGCTGTTACTCCAAAATCATCACATTTAAAATTTTGGAAAGACGCTAAGATGATTTTGAAAACTATGAAATTTGAAAAAAATGGGAAAATATCAATTGTACCATCAATCAAAAATTGGATTATTAATTTAGAAAATATTGAATTGATTGTAAAAAGATTATCAGATAAATACGGCTTGACGTCTATTTGGATGCGACATTTTAATCAGGATCCGCTCGAGAATTTTTTCGGTTGTATCAGAAGCCATGGCTATCGCTTTAATTGTCCCACTCCTTTTGCATTTGAGTCGGCATTCGCATCACTTTTGATAAATAGTTTAAGCAATGTGCACTCTCCTGGAAGAAATTGTGAAATAGATGATTGCGCAGTGTTCAATTCTTTAAATAAAATATTTTTTAATAAACCAGAGACGTCAAGCTGTACAATCGAAGTTGATTTTAATGATTTAAATATTGATTTTGTTGATTTCAATGATAAAAAAAGAAACCCTAAGATTAAAGCTCAAATTGAATATGTTACTGGGTATGTTTTGCGTAATTTAAAAAGGAACGTATTTAATGATTGTGCATGCTGTAAACATGATTTATTTGGATCAGAAAATTCTTTCAATTACAGAGAATATTTTAAAAATAAAAACTGCTTGACGTACCCCCATATTAATTTGATTACTTGCTTTTCGATGATTCAAGATGTGGTGAATCATATTTTAAGAAATAAAATTAATTTGGTCGATATCAAAAATTACATAAAAACTATTTTATCTGTGGTGATTGATTATAATTTTATTAATTGTGTTAATCATAAAAATGATTTAGTAAATCGATTGCAAGAATCATCAATCAACTTATTTATTTTTACGTGGTGTAAAAATACCAATAAATTACTGTCTGGTTTAAGATCTGATTATGATGATTGTGATTATGTTCAAAAGTTAGCCTATGATTATTGTGCCAAGATGAAAAAGTGAATATAATATAAAGATAAGGACTGATGTACTTTTAACTATGTTGTGCTGTTTTGATTGGGCAACCTAAAAAAAAACTTACGTTTAAAATACGTATAGTACGTTTATAATGCGTATTTATAAGCAGTTTGTTGATAAATCTGTTATTGAGTTTTTTTATAATAACAAGTGTTATTAAATTAATTAAGATTTAATAAATTATTTGTAATTTAAGTTTATGTTTTATTTCAAATCCTTGGATTTAAATCTATAAGTAAAAAATAAATAATCTACTGGAAGCACGCCCAGCTACTAGCCACTATTGTTGTCGACAATATGTAGATGTCGTTAGTAGCTTAGGAACTCGAGCGGCTACTCTATTACAGTTATAAAAAGTTACTTTATGGGTCAGACTTCAACTGGTCACTGTGAACTCGACTTTTTAATTTCTAGCATTTTAATTGGGTGGGGGGCGTGGCCAGGCCGGCTGACAACGATCACTCACTATTCTTAACGCGAATAGACTATAGTGGCTGCGGAACTATACGACGTAATATTTATAATGACGTATATATTTGGCGAGCTCTGTGGTGCAGCGGTATATATGTTACGGCTAATACCCGAAGTGCGGCTACACCTAGTTTTAGCCGGTTATAAGTGTTTTTTATATGGAAAACTGTAAATAAAAATTATACCTATGTATATAAAAACTGGCTTCAATCATGAGTCGACGGAGTCCCGCTATGCGGGACTCCTTTTTCTGGGTGGTATCAAAAAAGTTACCTAACTAACCTAACCTATTGATGTTCTAACCGGCTAAAACTAGGTGTAGCCGCACTTCGGGTATTAGCCGTAACATATACACAAGATTGCTAAGCGGATAGTTCCGGGTTTGATCCCTGGGTCGGGCCAATGTCGTTAAAATAGTTTTTCGAAATTGGCTCGTGTCTGGGTGTAACTAGGTTCTCCCCTAGTTTCTCCCCACTACCATTGTTAGGTACCTATAACACAAGCGCGTACCTACTGCGCTTACTTAAGGGCCACATTATTGACGTGTTAGTCTGGAGATTTATTCTATAAGATCAGCTACCTTGTTCCCGTGCAGACGGTAGTGTCCGTGCAGCACGCCGGGCGCGCGGCCGCGGGTCCGCAGCTGACCCACACACGCCGCCGGCTCCTCCGGCGTGGTCAGCATCAGCGCCACGCCCTCGGGGAAGAACCTGGGACATAGGGTGGCCTCGAGAGAGATGGTGGGACACTGACACTAACGACGATGTGATACTATTGAATTGAAAATTGAGTTATATTTAGGAATTCATCAAGCAACAATTCAGCGCCTTTTTTGGTAACCGAGGGAATTGTGCGAGAATAATGATGATGCTGATGTCTCTCAGTGACCACAATATCAATAAAATCCAAAGTTTCATTTGAAGTTAAAATAAATTTAAATTTGCGTTTATTAATCATCATTACATAGTAAAAATCTAAGTCGCAAATCTTTTGAATGTTTGTCCGTTTACTCGTCCTAAACCATGTAACGGATTTCAATGCGGTTTTCGTCATTTAAAGGTAATTTTTTCACATAAATTTCAGTTATCTAAAAGTCAACGTGTCGTGAATTTTAGCTAATTGAATAAACCTGCAACTCACCTCAAATATCTATAATAGTCCACCAGATACCAGGGCCGGTAGAACTGGTCCTGGAAGCAGTTCTCCCCGTGGCGGATGTACGTGGTCTTGCTGATGTAGCAGCCGTGCAGGCGCAGGCGCGGGCGCAGCGAGAACATGGCGCGCCACGAGGGGAAGCCCAGCGCGCGCGGGGAGCCGCACTCGATGCCCCACGTGCTGGGGGCAGAGCAATAGACTAGAGCAGGAAGAGAACATGGCGCGCCACGAGGGGAAGCCCAGCGCGCGCGGGGAGCCGCACTCGATGCCCCACGTGCTGGGGGCAGAGCAATAGACTAGAGCAGGAAGAGAACATGGCGCGCCACGAGGGGAAGCCCAGCGCGCGCGGGGAGCCGCACTCGATGCCCCACGTGCTGGGGGCAGAGCAATAGACTAGAGCAGGAAGAGAACATGGCGCGCCACGAGGGGAAGCCCAGCGCGCGCGGGGAGCCGCACTCGATGCCCCACGTGCTGGGGGCAGAGCAATAGACTAGAGCAGGAAGAGAACATGGCGCGCCACGAGGGGAAGCCCAGCGCGCGCGGGGAGCCGCACTCGATGCCCCACGTGCTGGGGGGAGCAATAGACTAGAGCAGGAAGAGAACATGGCGCGCCACGAGGGGAAGCCCAGCGCGCGCGGGGAGCCGCACTCGATGCCCCACGTGCTGGGGGCAGAGCAATAGACTAGAGCAGGAAGAGAACATGGCGCGCCACGAGGGGAAGCCCAGCGCGCGCGGGGAGCCGCACTCGATGCCCCACGTGCTGGGGGGAGCAATAGACTAGAGCAGGAAGAGAACATGGCGCGCCACGAGGGGAAGCCCAGCGCGCGCGGGGAGCCGCACTCGATGCCCCACGTGCTGGGGGGAGCAATAGACTAGAGCAGGAAGAGAACATGGCGCGCCACGAGGGGAAGCCCAGCGCGCGCGGGGAGCCGCACTCGATGCCCCACGTGCTGGGGGGAGCAATAGACTAGAGCAGGAAGAGAACATGGCGCGCCACGAGGGGAAGCCCAGCGCGCGCGGGGAGCCGCACTCGATGCCCCACGTGCTGGGGGGAGCAATAGACTAGAGCAGGAAGAGAACATGGCGCGCCACGAGGGGAAGCCCAGCGCGCGCGGGGAGCCGCACTCGATGCCCCACGTGCTGGGGGCAGAGCAATAGACTAGAGCAGGAAGAGAACATGGCGCGCCACGAGGGGAAGCCCAGCGCGCGCGGGGAGCCGCACTCGATGCCCCACGTGCTGGGGGCAGAGCAATAGACTAGAGCAGGAAGAGAACATGGCGCGCCACGAGGGGAAGCCCAGCGCGCGCGGGGAGCCGCACTCGATGCCCCACGTGCTGGGGGCAGAGCAATAGACTAGAGCAGGAAGAGAACATGGCGCGCCACGAGGGGAAGCCCAGCGCGCGCGGGGAGCCGCACTCGATGCCCCACGTGCTGGGGGCAGAGCAATAGACTAGAGCAGGAAGAGAACATGGCGCGCCACGAGGGGAAGCCCAGCGCGCGCGGGGAGCCGCACTCGATGCCCCACGTGCTGGGGGCAGAGCAATAGACTAGAGCAGGAAGAGAACATGGCGCGCCACGAGGGGAAGCCCAGCGCGCGCGGGGAGCCGCACTCGATGCCCCACGTGCTGGGGGCAGAGCAATAGACTAGAGCAGGAAGAGAACATGGCGCGCCACGAGGGGAAGCCCAGCGCGCGCGGAGAGCCGCACTCGATGCCCCACGTGCTGGGGGCAGAGCAATAGACTAGAGCAGGAAGAGAACATGGCGCGCCACGAGGGAAAGCCCAGCGCGCGCGGGGAGCCGCACTCGATGCCCCACGTGCTGGGGGCAGAGCAATAGACTAGAGCAGGAAGAGAACATGGCGCGCCACGAGGGGAAGCCCAGCGCGCGCGGGGAGCCGCACTCGATGCCCCACGTGCTGGGGGCAGAGCAATAGACTAGAGCAGGAAGAGAACATGGCGCGCCACGAGGGGAAGCCCAGCGCGCGCGGGGAGCCGCACTCGATGCCCCACGTGCTGGGGGCAGAGCAATAGACTAGAGCAGGAAGAGAACATGGCGCGCCACGAGGGGAAGCCCAGCGCGCGCGGGGAGCCGCACTCGATGCTCCACGTGCTGGGGGCAGAGCAATAGACTAGAGCAGGAAGAGAACATGGCGCGCCACGAGGGGAAGCCCAGCGCGCGCGGGGAGCCGCACTCGATGCCCCACGTGCTGGGTAGAGCAATAGTATCAAGTTAACCGTACGGCGTCAGTGTTGACCCGCCCCCAATTGCCAGCGCAGATTGGAGTGGGTGTGTCTTGGACTTTGACCCCAGAGTACCCGTGGTGCTCGCAACTTACTCCTGGGTTGTCATCATCTCCGAATACTGCAATAGTCGGAACTGCATATTTTTTTATATTGTTTTCTCACATACAGACAATCAACGTTACAGGATGCCTATGCAAAGAATGAGCCGAGGGATGAAGGACACTTTACAAAACTTTGAATCGGAACCAAATATAGCAACTGCTAGCGCAATCTCGAGAAATAAGCGCCTGCGTCGCGGTAGCAGTGAAGGGTGAACCTACTAAATGTGACGACACAATAAAATCGCTTTTTAATGCTCAAGACTTAAAACCTGACTCATTAATAATCATCATGCGTGACATGAAGTCACAAATACAAGTAATGCAGGATTCACTCGAATTTATGTCGAGCAAATACGACGATCTACTGACGCGCTACGATCAACTAGAAGAGACGCATAAAGCGAGTGTGAAACGAGTTGAGACTCTGGAAGAAAGGTGAGAAAATTTTACCGCATTATATACATTAATTATATTAAGTATGTCGGGGAGTTCGTTATCACTGGGTTCGATTATGGCGGAAACTTCGAAATAAAACGTGGAACTTGATGTATGGGCGTGTATTAATCACCACGTTAAGCAACTTTACAATAATCATCAAGAATAGTCAGGATGTAAATGGATATAGGAAGCGCGGTGAATTCGGCGTGTGGCCATCACTGATTTATTCACTACACGTCTGCACTGCCCCACGAACCAAAAAACAATCATCCGTCCAACAAGATAGATGGGCTATTAAGACTCAACGGAAAATGACCGAAAGTCGTTCACTCATAAAGCCTCGCACCGACTACACCCAAGTTAAAACAACTTGACGCAACCAATATCTCATTTAGTCGCTGACATTGACATTGACATTTCAAAACATAGGCAAGGTAGATAGTAAAGTAGTTCTTCAACTGGCCAAGTCCATCGAATCTGTGTTCTCTCCGACAAGTATATGTACCTGTATTTCCCGACGTTTCGACCGAGTTAGATAGATTTACTTAGTCACTTATCAAACGTGGGAAAAGTGTTGAACACCTCTATTGAACAGCGAGATGTAAAGAACATATACAGAGTATCCACTGAAAACCCGAGTTTAAAACTAAAAATAATCGAATTCACAAGTGTTTTTTTAAAAGATGAACTGTTAACGGCTGTTAAGACCTACAATAGGAATCATCCCACGTCCAAAATAAATACAACACATTTTTCCATTGACGGTCCAATTAAACCAGTATTTATCACAGAGAGTCTAACATTTAAAAATAAAAAGCTGTACGCGATAACCCGCGATTTCGCAAAAGATCAAACATTCAAATATTGCTGGGGATCGGTGTATTTGCGGAAGATCGACGGCGCCCCCGCTCACCGCATCAACACAGAAAAAGACTTGCTGCCTCTCAAGATCTCTCTAGGTCCTAACTGTTTATTTTTAATTGCCTTAATTAACCTTGTAATCATTCCATTTTTAACATACTTGCCCTTTTAACAAGAAACATGTTTCAGCATTACTTTATTAACTACATTAGATCAAATTATTGTTTTGCAATAATTTATAACTCTGTGTCTAACTTTATACATATTATTACTGTTACACTAAACAAAATCAAACTCCACACGTATACACCAAACATCTAACTTTATATATTTATTATATTCTTTGAAAACTTGTTTACAAATACGCATTTTAAGGATACATCTTCTTCATTTTATTAATTCTGAATACAATTATTATCCCAACCGGCTAAAACTAGGTGTAGCCGCACTTCGGGTATTAGTCGTAAAATATACATCAAATAAAATTAAACCTTTGAAACCTTAGACTTCCGTGGAAGTTGTTAGGTCTATCAGGAAGCGTGATAAACTTTATCAAAAAACAAAGCTCTGACCCAATTACCTTGAACTGAAAACTGAGTAAGTATATTGTACTTATTAAAATTATTAAAACGTTAAAAAATAATTACTATAAAAATAAATTGCAAGAATCAGCTGATAATAGCAAAAAAAATTGGGGGACTATAAAGGAACTGTGTTATACTAAGAATAACATCAAACAAAATTGTAGTAAACTTTTGTTAATAAAGGCATCACCTCTATCGTCTTTAAATCAAGTAAATTATTGTTTTACAACTATGGACAGTAACCTAGCTAGGCAAACATTAGATAAAATGGAAACCAATGAAGCAGATCTTGTCACCAATTTAAAATATAGAGTGCCTCTGCTTGGATCGATGTGCTTGCCACCCGCTGATCCTTTAGAGATTAGGTAAATTATTTTAAAAATGAAATCTAACTCTGCTCCTGGCATTGATGGAATCTCTACAAACATAATCAAGGTTTTTCAAAAAGATCTAATTGATCCTATTTCTCACATGTGCAACTTAAGCCTCAATAGCGGTATGTTCCCAGCTGTGTTTAAAACTGCAACAATTTGCCCAATATATAAGTCCGGTGATGATAACGACCCAAGCAATTATAGACCCATTTCTCTCCTCTCTACATTGTCCAAAATACTTGAAAAACTAGTAAACCTACCTCAACAAAATGGGATTACTAGATAAAAAACAGTTCGGTTTTAGGGCTGGGAAATGTACAGAGGATGCTATATTAAAACTAACATCCCATTTGACTTCCTACAGAGGAGAGTGCTGCGCGGGGGTATTCCTGGACCTGAAAAAGGCCTTTGACACCGTGTCGTTACCTATCTTGATAAGGAGAATTGATAATATGGGAATCAGAGGTACCGTACTTTCTTGGTTCACCGATTACCCCTCGAACCGCCAACAAATTGTAAAAGTGGATAATGTTATCAGTTCAAGTAACGAATGCACGTATGGTGATCCGCAGGGCAGTACGTTTCCCCCCCCCCTCCCTTTTTTATTTATGTCAACAGCCTATGTGGTCTCCATACACCAAATGCTGATTGTCTTATGTTTGCTAATGATACTGTTGTTCTTTTCTATGGCAAGGATTGGTCCAAGGTTGGAAAGTCTGCAGAAAGTGATTTGAGTTTGATTACCTCGTGGGGTCGTTCAACTACTGATGCAGGTGTTGAACTTTTTGTAAATATTGTTAGTGCATGAAAAGTCACAGACGCCCTAGGTATTTTTTGTGATTTATCTAAGGTATTTTATTGCGTTCACCATGATACCCTTCAGTTTAAGGAAACTTCACAATTACGGAATCAAAGATACTAATCTTAAACTTTTAATTTCATATTTAAGTGCTAGAACTCAAAAGGACGTTAAAGGAATCAGATCGTCTGGGACAGTTGTGAGCATGGGGGTTCCACAAGGATCAATTTTTGGCCCATTTTTATTGTTGATTTATATAAATGATCTACCCTTTATGGTAGGTAATAATCACGATACAGTATTGTTTGCTGATGATACATGTTTAATTTTTAAAATTAATAGACAAAAATCTAATTATGACGACGTAAACAATGCGCTCTCTAATGTTTTACAGTGGTTTAATACTAATAATTTAGCTTCTAATGATAGAAAAATCAAGTGTATAAAATTTTTCAGCACCTAATGTAAAACAAGTCAATTCAAACGTGCAAATGAATGGTAAAAAACTAGACTAAGTAGATTCTACTGAACCACGTCATATATGGATACTGTTATGCAGAAAGGTGCTTTTTTGTCATTTTTCGCTAGACGCGATTAAAGATTTTTAACATCAGCTGGTTTTTCAGCTGCAAAACTAATAAATGTTATGTTATAAAAATTTGTTTACACCTATAAAAAAGTATTGTTTATATGACAACATAAACATTTTTCAAAAGAAATTCTAATTTTGATGAATAAAATGAAGTGAAAATACCACTTAACACCTTTTTGTTTAATGCTCTATGTTTCGAAATATGTTTCTTAAAAGCATTAAGTCTGAAAAAAAAATTTGAGAAAAAACATAAATCTCTTTAATTCTTACTTTTAAATTAAGTTTTACGTTAAAAAAGCCCCGTATATAGGAAGTTTAAAAGTTATTTATGAAAAAAATAACCAGACTTGAACTTCAAAACAAAACCTATTTTTTGTAAATAACAAACAATATATAATATTTGGAGATCTCATTTTTTGCGTACAGTTAGATTATACAATAACAGTGGTATACTTAACTCAATATCCGATTTTTGGCACTTAACACCTTTCTGCTTAACAGGGTCTATATTACTGTCGCCAAGCAGTCTACCGGGCCCTTAAGGTGATGTCGTTTATCGCATCGCAATTTCGAGATTGGTACCGTAACTAACGCAAGCAGCAGCACCTCGTACGTATCGCGTGTAGTGTGTACTGTGTGGTGTGTGGCGTGTGGCGTGTAGTGTGTAGTGTGTAGTGTGTAGTGTGTAGTGTGTAGCGTGTAGTGTGTAGTGTGTAGTGTCTAGTGTGTAGTGTGTAGTGTGTAGTGTGTAGTGTGTAGTGTGTAGTGTGTAGTGTGTAGTGTGTAGTGTGTAGTGTGTAGTGTGTAGCGTGTAGTGTGTACATACCGCACGCAGATGTCCCGCCACAGGTCGGGCTCCCTCGCCGCCACGAACAGGCCGCGGCAGGAGGCGGCGGCGCGCTCCAGCGACGCGGCGTCCAGCTCGCTGCTCACCACCCAGCGCAGCACCAGCTGCAGCACCTCGTACGGCAGCCACGACAGGTGCAGCTCCTGGGAACAATGTGAGGGGAACAATGGTTATACAGGGTGATTGGTAATGCGATACATTCCTTCTAAGGGGTTAAAGTAGTGCTTATTTGCAGTCAATTAAGTCTTATCTTACCATGTCCGAAAATTGATAATTTCTGAGTTATGCAACATTTAAGTTTTTTTATAAAAAACCCCGTTTTTGAAGTTCAAATAAATCTTTTTAGTGAAAAATTCAAAATTAAGTTTAATGTTTTGTTGTTTTATGGTAGCTTGATAACTAAAATTATATTTTAAATTAAAATATTGGTAAACAAAAATCGTCCTTATTTTAGAAAAAGTCAAGAAACCAAGTACAACTTTTAAAAAACTTAAGTCTTATGACAATAAATTGCAATTTTTAAAAAAAAGTCCAAATAATGATGCGTAAAAATAACATAAAATACTTCCTGAATTCATTAACTATCCAAAAAGGTACATTTGTCATACTAAAACTAAGTATTTGATTGACAACTCTGCAAAGAAAGATGCAAAAATTACTTGACTCTACTACCCCTACATCCTGAAAGTTCTGACCTTGCTTTCATTCTCGGGCTGAAACAGCGCGCCCTTCCTGGCCAGTATCCGCTGGAACCTGGCGACGAGGTCCTCGCCTTCCACCGCGTCTTCATCATCACTGGTGGACAGATTCTCTACACGGGGCGCCTCTATGGCCTCGAACTCCACTGAGATATTAATGACACTGGTATAAATTGCATTGGTAGGGGGTATCACCACTGTTATCTTCATACATATGAAGAGCACAGTGGTGATGATGGATTGACTGAGTGGAATTCTTATAGTGGTAGAGTCTAGCTGTAGGCTCTGTCTGCAGCGATTACTGGGCTGACTCGACCGGTGAATTACCACCGTCGCACAGAAAACCGACGTGAAGTAGGGACGATGTTTCTGCGTTTCGCTCGGTTAGTGGGGTATCCGGTGCCCAATTACTCAAAGGCCAGCAACGCACCTTCAATGCATATGTAATTGTGGGTATATATGGGCGGCGGTGATCACTTACCATCACGTGACCAGCTTGATCGTTTGCTAGATTATCTCAAAAAAAAAAGGTAATAAAAGCATGTGCCCAGGGCTGCAATATTTTTAAGGCGATAATAATTTAGGATATGAGTAAAGAAATCATAATTTAAATTTTGTTACTTTAATGACCAGTCGGAAGTGGTCAAAATATTATTTCGGAATCTTTAAGCTTAGATATCTGATATAGAAAAATAATGCGTTATTTGTAAACAGGACGTAATTTTCCACAATTAAAGACAGTGTTACCTTGAGTAGCAATGTTATTTAAAGGTCTTGCAGCATTGCCCACACTAGTTTAAGATGATCTTTGTACTTTTCTAATATGTGTAAGCAATAAAGAGTTAATCTATCTATCTATCTTATTCTAAAGTTCAAGACCTACCTTCAGGCGTGTCAGCCCTGAGTTTCTCGGCCTCGTACAGGCGGGTCTCCACGTCGGGCAGGATCTGCATGGCTCGCTTGTAGTGCTGGATGGCCTCGTACAGCTTGCCGCTGCGTTCCAGCTCCACGCCAAGGAGGAACAGCTTCTTTGCCTGGGGTAGGAACAGGGGGGCTACCGCGTAACTAGCGTCGATTTGAACTCGACGTCGAAAACTGTTTTCATAGGCTAAATTGTTAACACTGGCGGGTCTCTATTCGACGGTCATTTATTCATTCGGTCTGTTATCGGCGGTTGCTTTAGCCACGCCCCTTAAATTTCGATTTATTCGTCGATTCGATTCGATTTATTTCGATTTCGACGTCGAGTTCAAATCGACGCTAGTTACGCGGTAGAAGGGCAGTTATACGCTTCTTGTTGACAATGTGACTTTCCAAGTTATTATTATTATGAAAATCTTAAGGTAAGTAATAAACAAAACAAAAATCAAAGACTATTTAATGTTCCTAATCTATCGCAGATAAACTAAAAGTGGAATGGGCCCAAAACATAACTGAAGACAAAAAAAACATATGTTGACATTTTTCTATTTCTAAAAATCAAAAAACGTTACACAAATGCGGATCTGTGGGCGACAATATACGATGCTGTAATGGGCACTAGTTTTCAAAACCTACCTTCTCCTCTTCAGTGATTGGTTCCGGGTCGGCGGGGGCGGGGTCGGGCGCGGGGGGCGCTGACGTCACCGGCGCGGACTCCAGCTCGCGGCGCCACTGCACGCGGAACGCTGCTAACTCGTCCTCTTCTACTTCTTCGGATACATTCTGGAGAGAAGTTTTTGTAAGCATACAGAACTGGCAGTCAATTCGCGTATAGAAAGAAACGCAGTTAAATAAGCAAGTTAAATAAGGGGCAACAATGAATTAAATAAAAATAAGTTAATGAGACAGAATAACAATACAGATAAATTTATTAAAATTATGAAAAAAAAAACTTATGAGCTTGATTTTATAGCTACATGGGTCAGCTGCTGGTAAATGCAATACCTATCCCAAGGTTTGGCATATATAACTCCCTCAATAGATTTCAAGAGTATGCGCATATTTCGCAATAATAATGATAAAAAAAGTTAGGGAACCACACAGATCAGCGCTTGAATGCGCTTTGGGTACTTCGTGCATCGAAGCGCGCGCCAGCGGGAAGTTTTGCGTGAACATTTTTATTTATTTTGATATTTATATAAAATGTAATAATGACAAAAAGCGCATTGCTTAAAAATATGGTAAACATGCATCATTTGTATAAATAAAACGAACTTCTTTGTTGCAAAGGTTACTTAATTTAAAACGAGGTATTAAAACTTTTATTTATTAATAAATAGGATTTTATGTTAATTTATTGTAAAAAATAAATGTCCAACTCTAAGGGGGCAGTGGCGGGTGTGTATAATGGTCTGTTATGTGAACAGTTTGGTTTCTAGGTAAAGAAACTTACTAAAAATGACTTTTAGAAATTGCCAGTATCTGTCTATAACACAGACACTTACTCTGCTTTCAGACCAAATAGTTTGTGTGGTGACTACCACTTCATATCAATACATATATTTATAAACTTGTACTTAAATGTATTTATTTTGAAAGTCAATCCTATAAATATTATGCCAGGTATGGCATGTAATCAACAGGTTCATAATCTTTTTAAAACCAAGTGCATCTTGCCAAAGCAAAGCAAATATTATCGAAGCAAGCAAATAATTTTGTAGGATTAAACTTGTAGCAAAGTTATGCCATTCGCAGGCCATAATATTAAAACAATGCTTTTCTTTGTGGTTTTCATTTACATTGAATTTCATTTGAATGATCAAGGATTTTATTACTTTCAACTAATAACTACCGGCTTGCTTTCTTCAAGGTCAATAGATTGCAGAGCGGCCGCTATGTCAGAATCATCATCCAGGAGTGAAGAGGAGGGGTCCTCCTGCTCCTCACCCTCACACTCGCCAGAAGAACCAGCACCTCCTGCAGCTTCCTGGGAATAAGGGAATCTCACTAGTTACTTGCAACTTTGTTTATGCTAACATATGTTGTAAATAAAGTTCCTAAAACAACATCTATGCTAATTTTAATAGTGTAACCTCAAAAGACATAATCTTAAGTAATACTTATAAGTATCTGATAAGAATTAACAGTGTTAAGTATAGGCATATGTGTGGCCAGTATGGAAACAAACTGTAAGACAAATATATCGTGTTGTGGCTTTTAAAGTGGTTATAAAGTCTAGAATATGCTAGAAACTTAAGATTTTAACTTTAATTTTGTTTCTGCTATTTTCCAACTTAAAAAAATATTGAAAGTTTTACCTTACGGAGAGTAAGTTATACACTTACCATACTGAAACCAAGCTTCTCAAATGTGTGCAGAAGACAAAACACGAATATGAAGTTTTATTTGATTACTTTACTCAAATAAGGTGTATGTTCTAATTTAATCCTAGATATGTTATTAATTAGTCCAGGTATACCGCTCATAGTCCGGAAGGTATAGAAAGACGCAAAAATAAATATTATGGCATATTACAGCATTGACAATATTGACATTGACAACTGACGATTTGACGGACAATTGACACCGGCGGTTGACTTTAGAAGTCGCCAATCTATAAAAGAAATAACACGAGAATTCAAATGCAGCCGAACAATGTTTTACAACTTTGTGTGGTAATATTTTATGGACAATAATTCCATTTTTTTAACTATTCTCAAAAGTTTTAAAACAAAGTAACTTAATTTTAATTATTTTTAATTTAAAATGAGTGTTTGAATTTGGGCCTTTTTTATATTTGATAAAAACATAGTTTGGTAATATAAGCAGCCATTTTTGCTTGCATATATCTTGCTTGATCATTTACATTATTTGTTAAAATGTTAGCGTAATATAGAATACTGAATAATAAAAACACGTAGAAACATTCCATATAAAAAAACGAGTAATATTTAACCATTCCAAAATGGTAAGTACATTGATAAAAAAATGCTAATACTACGTGTCTTCAAGTTACGGTCTACGTCTCCAACAATTTATCATTTTTATCATTCTTTCTTTCTTTTTTTCAGATGCAATTCATGTTATTATTTAGTCGTCAAGGTAAACTTAGGCTCCAGAAATGGTATGTAGCACATCCAGACAAATTAAAGAAGAAAATTACTCGGGAACTAATAACAACAGTTTTGGCAAGGAAGCCAAAAATGTGTTCTTTCCTTGAATGGAAGGATGTCAAGATAGTGTACAAAAGGTTCGTGCCTAAGTTACTAATTACATAAATAATTTAGGTTTATTCACTTCCTAATTTGGCTGAATATTTGTTACACCTATGATGGCTATGTAAGTTGTGGTAATTGAACAAACTTCAATTTACTTTTAGGTATGCATCTTTGTATTTCTGCTGTGCTATGGAACAAGGAGATAATGAGCTACTTACCCTGGAACTAATCCACAGATATGTGGAACTACTGGACAAGTATTTTGGCAGTGTAAGTACCTTTTGTATTAGTTTTCTAGGATTATTCTTGACCCTAACTTGTAAGCAAAACTTTATTGTTGACAAAAGTAAGAAAAAAGACAGATATTTTAGTATTCATACTAAAATATTTAAAAAATTTTAGGTGTGTGAGCTGGACATAATCTTTAACTTTGAGAAGGCATACTTCATTCTTGATGAACTGGTGTTGGGCGGCGAGATCCAGGAGACAAGTAAGAAGAATGTGCTGAAAGCCATCGCCGCACAGGATTTGCTGCAAGAGGTCAGTAGTCAGGACAATGAACTAGTCTAAAGCAAAAAAAACTGTTTTTATTACTGGCCTTAAAATTATATGTAGGGTGGCCATATTTTAGTATGATTATTTAGATATATGGGAACAATGAGAAGATAATTATATCTGATGAGGATAATGTAGGCTTTTCTTGTTCACTTTATATAGAAAAGCAAAGCTGTTATTTGGGAACAAAGTCTAAAGAGAAAATATCTAACTGTTCAATTTTTGTGTAGGAATGATACTAGTCTGACTTATCTCATATTAGACATAGCTAGTAAGATGTATACTTATACACAATCTTGTGCACTTGGAAAAATGCAAGTAGTAAGATGTTCTATCATATCACTATATTTGCCATATAAGTATTTATACTATTCTATGTAAGTGGACCAGTAATTTAGGACAGTGGCCTAAGTAGTGCCTTTATGTATTTAAATTTATATAAAATATATATTGTTAGGTTTAATCTAAATGCACAGCATATAGGGTAATTGCACAGCTGATGCACTTTAGGGTTCCAACACTATATCTGAACACATTTAACCTTTTATCTATTTTAAATTACTATCTTTGTTATATGTTGGCTATTTCAGTACTGCTAAAGTAAATAATCTTTAAATATATAATCACTATGATTTTATGAAGTAAGGAGACAAGTCTCACCTTAAACAAGGTGAATTATTTCATATAATCATGGTATAATAATACCCGGATTTATATTTATCTTAACCCTATGCTCTTGGCTAATTTGTGGTGTGTTTTAATGTGGTGTATGCATGCACTGGTGGCGGCCAGGATCTGAACGATGGAATATTCCACTGATTCCCCAACCTTGGATCTACAAACTGCTAATCTCCTGAGTTATCTATTCATGTTGCTTTATTCGACGCTTGCATGTTATTTTCCTCTATTTTTCGTATTTCATTTCTTCTATTATAATTTTTTATAGACGCTATTCTTGGTTTTTTGGTTTTACATATACCGCACTTTCCAGAGTTGGTTTTCGTGTTTATACTCATCTCATATACACAGATTAATTGGTTAATTAGGTTTGTAATAAAAGACTTCTTTCACGATATTCGATAATCATAAAATCTAATAATAAGAACTAGGCCTTCTTGTAGTGTGATTGTATTAATATAATGTTATCTTTACTTCAGCTAACAAAGTATCATGCTTTATCATACAAAAGATTTCATTACTTTTTCTGTTGTATGAGGCAATGCAATCTAGAGAATTAAACTATGATAATAGCAGTCGTTTAAGTAAATGAAATCAGCCTAGTCAATATAAAAATAAATGCATTTCTTTGAACGTAGTAGGATGGATTACTTTTCTTACATTAACATCATCGACATGTTATGTTTACGGATTGAAGTCGTTTTGACTGCATAGTTACATTAATTTATAGTTATGTTTTACTACCTCTTTTATTTGGGAACATTGTGGTGCTCCTCATAAGATGTTTTTGCCATTTTGTGTAATGTTAAATTATGTCCTTTTGTAATGATTGTGATATTGTATGCCGTAGATGTTGAACAACTTGTGATGGGCTAAATATATTGGTTAAACATGATACAATCTTTTCTTGCATGATCCCTGTCCTGGCTTGAATGAAACAGATAAATGACAGCAAATAATTTTAAATAAACGTTTCATTTTATTATCTATTATTATATGCTTTTGCTTCAACGTAATGAAACTCGATATTTATCAGGTCTATTAGAACAATAACACATCTAATAAAGGTATTGTAATGGTTTATAGTTTGAGCTTAACAATCTAACAGCATGATATTTATAAAACTAATACAGGTTCTCTCAACTGTTAAGACCAAATTTTTCTAGTAGGAAAGGTAGGATAGGTAAGTGGTCAGTCTAAAACATAAATAATAAAAAATAAACACATCATATAAAGGCACGATAAAACCAACGTTTTTTAAATTGTATGTAACGATTTATACTTAACTTTATTTCTTGATTGCATACAATTTGATGGCCTTGGTTTGACCGTGTCTAGGACGAGACAGTGGATGCAGCTCTGAGGGACGTCGGACTTCTATGAACCTTTACTGATGGAGACAACCTTATTGTCAGCTACGAAGACCTGCAATGTGTTCTTCCTATCACATCCAAACTAAAGATACAGCCAAACAAACTTATATGTACCTTTCATATGATTAACGTCTACCAAATTTATTCAGAATATTCACTGTGCTAATAGAATGAAAACGATTAACGAAGTAATAAATTGCCAACTTCATTCCTAATGTATTTTTTTATAGAATTAATATTTACTTTTACAAAAAAAAACTGGAGCAATAAAAAGGTGCAAGCTTTATAAATTTAACAATTCCCAGTACAATATTATAAACCAAAGAAAGTATATTAACCTCTGGAAAGTTAAAGTTCAAAAAAAAGTATTAGGAACCTATTGTTAATTATTGTATTTATTTAAAATCTTTTTATAAGACTTGCCACATTTATAACAATGCAGTTTCTTTTTTATGTAGTTTATATTTTGAGTTACATAATTATTCGAATTTTATGACGAATTTGTTATTAAATTAGTTTTAATGAGTAAGTATTAAGTATCATAGGAATAAAAAAAGATAATATATTTTGCATATAAATCACAAGGAAAGGGGACTACAGGCAATAATGTAACATATTTTTAAATCATCTTTGTTCTAATATCGTAAGTCATTTGTGTTTAACTAATCACTGTGAACGTGTTTTAAATAAAGATTTTTGTCTTGTTTTTTTCTTTTTGCATTGTCACCCTACCATAAAGCTATAGGTACACCTAAAAAAGTGATTGTCGATTCTATTGAATTTTTTTTTGGTATTTATAATTATGTGATTTACCAGCCGATAAGCGATTCGGGCTAACAGGGTGACGAGCGGCACTGGCTCAGTATAGTTGTTGTTGCAGGAGGAGACACCGCAAGGGTTCTTCGAGGACCACGGCCTCGGGTAGACGGGGGGCGGTCACAGACGGGGGGGCGGGGGCGCGGCGCAGCAAACAACACCGCTTGCTTACACAGAGCACGAGCATACTCACCCACACGGAGGATAACGCTGCGGTCCCACGGTGCGCAAAACCACGCACCGCGCCGATATTAATGCTTGTAATAAGATCTCTTGGCTACGAAAAAGCAATTTACAGATATTTCGTGTGTGGAATCGCACACCGTGGGACCCCACTGTAACAGATCAAGTATCTGCCGAACCAAATGCGAATCAGAAACAGTAGGGTTTTAAGTAAATGCTTTCATTTTCTTTCGTTTGCACTCCGTATTATAATTTTGTTAAAAATAATAGTTTTCAAATAAATGCAGCAAGGTAGTAAAGAAAAAAAAAACAATTCGAAAGCTAGATTGTTATTTTATTAACGGATATTACTTATCTCTTAGTGCGTTTTTGTGAGGCTTTGACCATTTATCTGGCCGTAATAGTCGATAAATTTGCGTCCAAATTATGTATACTTACTTGTTTCTCGCACAATTGCTTTATTTGTGGCATTTATACGTATGTACTTAATTTTAGTGATTATTTTATCATATTTAAATAACGTCGAGCACAACAAATATGTGCCAAAATTTTAACTGTTTGTATAAGTAAGTTTAATATGTTACTATAAAATGTATTCCTATTAGCTTCGTACATATTTTATACATAAAGTGTGGTAGGCAATGATAAATAGAAGTAGTATAAAGACGTTATGTCTATAACTCGCTACATCCTTGAAACCATAAATTTGTATAAAAACAAACTTATTGATGGTATAAATATACTTCTCTGTAACTGGTAAATGGCATGTTCCCTTTTTATGTATTTATTGATGTTTTTAGGAATGATAGACAAATAAGTTATATTTTTTTTCTTTTTTACTTATTTTTTCTCTTATTTACTTACTCTTTTGCCTACCACACTATTATCAAATCTTACTTATGAATGTTGTCATTAAGGACATGAGATTATCCTGTATTTATATAATCCCAAGTATTTTTCTATATTCCTCTTATATTTTTCAGTCTGATGCTGTTCCCATATCATAGCAATCAATGTTACCCAATGACTTAGTCAATAAAATGTTTAAAATTGTGCTTCCTATTACTCAATATCATATACAATTTTTGGATTTTTATTACATACATAGGCCTAAAGATTTTCAAACCATAAAAATAAGCATAAAATGAATTTCGAATAATAAACAATATTAAACCAACCTGTGTTTCATTGAAATAAAACTGCATTTTAGAAAATTCAATCATATATTAAAGATCACTGGCTATAAATATTCTTTACCAAATATCTGCCATTATAAAAAGTTTATAAATACCTAATTTGATATAAAAAAGTTGCTTATACAAAAATACATTTCTTATAATCTAACACCGTGATACATTGTGTATGTTATTGTGCGTCGGTGTGCGCGGTGTGCGTGTGTGTGTGCGCGCGGTCAGTGACCCGCGCGAGGTGAATGGCCGCCACCAGCGCCGCGAGGTAGCGCCGCACGTCCAGCTCCGCGTCTGGGGGGAAGGACTTGTTACTTACAGGAGAATTAGTGCTAGGGTGCTGTAGGTTTAGTACCGCCTTAGTACAACAAGCAAGCGTGTAGTTCCATTTAAATAATATGATTATATGAACATGCTTACACAAAGTTTGCATAAAAAACCACTGCACCGATTTTGATTAAACTTTGGTAGTTTTAGGTTTTGTAACTCTTAAGCGTGTTCACATTGCACCAGCGCAAAACCATGCACCGCACCGTCCTGGCTCTAAAATAAATTCTAGTTTTTTTCTTCTATACTAATATTATAAAGAGGAAAACTTTGTTTGGTTGTGTCGAATAGGCTCAGAAACTACTGGACCGATTTTAAAAGTTCTTTCACCATTTAAAAGCTACATTATCCACGAGTAACACAGTCTTTTCGGACACAAGCAAAAAAGCCTCATTCCCACGGGAAAAACCATTTAGTTGCGGGTGAAACCGCAGGGCGGAAAGCGCACCCTGTAGGACCTAACAGTAAACAATATCAATCAAAGTAGTCGAGTCAAGCTCGTCTTACGTTTGGCTCTGAGCTGGTTGACCCTGTAGGCGAGCGTGGCCCACAGGCGGCGCGCGGCCACGGCGCTCAGCCGCCCCACGGTCTGCACCGTGTGGCGCGCCGGGTCCGACGCCACGTCCACTATCTCACCTGGAACAGAGGTTATTATGTAGTTACTTAATACAATGCATATAGTTTGCTCCATTATCACATAAAGTGTCCCAAAAATAACGCAAGATACTTATTCATTTGCTGCCATTTATGCAGTTGAGGACAATCATGAAAAAATGTTAGCAAAATACGAAAACGGTGCAGTTTAATTAAGTTGAACCTTATGATAATTTGAACCAAACGATAATTGTTAACTTGATTACTTTATAACATAAAATTGTGTCCCATTTGTCGAGGGCGGTCGACACATGGCAGTGGATGGGTAGTATACGAAGTGGATGGGTACGATGTATTCCGGAAAGTTTCCAAAAAAGTTTCAAAGAAATCTGGGCAATTGCGTTTTAAGGTTCATTATTGAATATAATAAGTATCCATTCATCAAATATTAAATTAGCTTTTTTTGGTCGTGGGTATAGATAGACTAAAGATCAAAAATTATCATTTGCTTACGAGTCCAGTATAACAATGACGCGCACTGATTTTGAACTTCAAACTTTGTACCTATTAAAATATGATGTAAATATCTGTTCGTACGTAGGAAATGAACAAATAAGTAACTGGCTGTTTGCTCAACTTGGCTAGTCCATTGTGAGTCAATCAAGCAATTCATTATTTAATTTGCAATGGACCTACATTATCACATCATTGGATAGTTTTAATTTTAAACCAACATTCAATTTATTGGACGAAAGATCCAAAGTCTACATATACATAATAAAATGTTGACTTGTTAATTTTTTAAGTAAGACCATATACAGGACCAAAAAATGGTATCATGTATTAACAAGAATCGTGGTGGATGACTTTGTTTAACACTTCTATTTTGAGAGAGGTTCGCCAGTAATAAGACAAGAAACCAGGGATGTTAAGGATATCCTTATCCGTAACCGAAACTATCGGATATCCGAAATAAAAAAATATCCGTATCCGTATTCGTAACCGAAACCGAAATAAATGTTTCGGATAATTTCGGATAGTGGCAGAATCTAAAAATCTAAATGAGACACGTAACGACAAGTTGTTTTTTGCTGCGTTCCGTAAACCGCTTACAGAACTGTGACCAAAGTGTTAGTTCTCTCTCTGAGCGCAATGTAGCGGTGTTAATGACGTCATCGTTCTCACCCATCATCCTCCTCTATATGAATAAAACCATTTTATTATCTATTTTTTTGTATGTTATTTTGAAATTCCTAGAATCTAATATCCGTAACCGAAACTATCCGAAACTACCGGATAATCCGAAATAATTTAATATTCGTATCCAAAACCGAAACAGATATAAAAAAAACAATATCCGTATCCGGATCCGGATTCGAAATTCCATATCCGTAACATCCCTACAAGAAACCCTGTAACTCACTGTGTTCGCTGGCGGCGTCCCCCCCCGCGCCCACGGGCGGCAGGTAGGCGTCCAGCAGCTGCATGGCGAGCGCGGCGCCGGAGTCCACGCCCTGCAGCGCCACCTGCCCCGCCACTAGTTACAGACACCAGCAACTCACCGTGTTCGCTGGCGGCGTCCCCCCCCGCGCCCACGGGCGGCAGGTAGGCGTCCAGCAGCTGCATGGCGAGCGCGGCGCCGGAGTCCACGCCCTGCAGCGCCACCTGCCCCGCCACTAGTTACAGACACCAGCAACTCACCGTGTTCGCTGGCGGCCCCCCCCCGCGCCCACGGGCGGCAGGTAGGCGTCCAGCAGCTGCATGGCGAGCGCGGCGCCGGAGTCCACGCCCTGCAGCGCCACCTGCCCCGCCACTAGTTACAGACACCAGCAACTCACCGTGTTCGCTGGCGGCCCCCCCCGCGCCCACGGGCGGCAGGTAGGCGTCCAGCAGCTGCATGGCGAGCGCGGCGCCGGAGTCCACGCCCTGCAGCGCCACCTGCCCCGCCACTAGTTACAGACACCAGCAACTCACCGTGTTCGCTGGCGGCGTCCCCCCCCCGCGCCCACGGGCGGCAGGTAGGCGTCCAGCAGCTGCATGGCGAGCGCGGCGCCGGAGTCCACGCCCTGCAGCGCCACCTGCCCCGCCACTAGTTACAGACACCAGCAACTCACCGTGTTCGCTGGCGGCGTCCCCCCCCGCGCCCACGGGCGGCAGGTAGGCGTCCAGCAGCTGCATGGCGAGCGCGGCGCCGGAGTCCACGCCCTGCAGCGCCACCTGCCCCGCCACTAGTTACAGACACCAGCAACTCACCGTGTTCGCTGGCGGCCTCCCCCGCGCCCACGGGCGGCAGGTAGGCGTCCAGCAGCTGCATGGCGAGCGCGGCGCCGGAGTCCACGCCCTGCAGCGCCACCTGCCCCGCCACTAGTTACAGACACCAGCAACTCACCGTGTTCGCTGGCGGCCCCCCCCGCGCCCACGGGCGGCAGGTAGGCGTCCAGCAGCTGCATGGCGAGCGCGGCGCCGGAGTCCACGCCCTGCAGCGCCACCTGCCCCGCCACTAGTTACAGACACCAGCAACTCACCGTGTTCGCTGGCGGCGTCCCCCCCCCGCGCCCACGGGCGGCAGGTAGGCGTCCAGCAGCTGCATGGCGAGCGCGGCGCCGGAGTCCACGCCCTGCAGCGCCACCTGCCCCGCCACTAGTTACAGACACCAGCAACTCACCGTGTTCGCTGGCGGCCTCCCCCGCGCCCACGGGCGGCAGGTAGGCGTCCAGCAGCTGCATGGCGAGCGCGGCGCCGGAGTCCACGCCCTGCAGCGCCACCTGCCCCGCCACTAGTTACAGACACCAGCAACTCACCGTGTTCGCTGGCGGCCCCCCCCGCGCCCACGGGCGGCAGGTAGGCGTCCAGCAGCTGCATGGCGAGCGCGGCGCCGGAGTCCACGCCCTGCAGCGCCACCTGCCCCGCCACTAGTTACAGACACCAGCAACTCACCGTGTTCGCTGGCGGCGTCCCCCCCCCGCGCCCACGGGCGGCAGGTAGGCGTCCAGCAGCTGCATGGCGAGCGCGGCGCCGGAGTCCACGCCCTGCAGCGCCACCTGCCCCGCCACTAGTTACAGACACCAGCAACTCACCGTGTTCGCTGGCGGCCTCCCCCGCGCCCACGGGCGGCAGGTAGGCGTCCAGCAGCTGCATGGCGAGCGCGGCGCCGGAGTCCACGCCCTGCAGCGCCACCTGCCCCGCCGGCGTGGCCAGCAGCGAGTTGGCGCGCGCCCACGACAGCTGCTTGAGCGACTGCACGCGCTGCTGGGCGGACGCGCGGGCCGTCTGGACCTACGGGGTGGTGGAGTTCGTAAGGCATTCGTAGGCTTAGTTAAGCATGGCTTAGTTAAGCATGGCTTAGTTAAGCAGGGCTTAGTTAAGCATGGCTTAGTTAAGCATGGCTTAGTTAAGCATGGCTTAGTTAAGCATGGCTTAGTTAAGCATGGCTTAGTTAAGCATGGCTTAGTTAAGCATGGCTTAGTTAAGCATGGCTTAGTTAAGCATGGCTTAGTTAAGCATGGCTTAGTTAAGCATGGCTCAGTTAAGCATGGCTTCTTAGTTAAGCATGGCTTAGTTAAGCATGGCTTAGTTAAGCATGGCTTCTTAGTTAAGCATGGCTTAGTTTAGTTAGCTTAGGAAAGCATAGTGTAAGCTGAAGGTATAGATAAGTTGATCGCGGGTATGCCCAGTTCATGAGAGAAGCTGTAGAGTAATAAACATTTATATTCCGATATCAACGGAAAAAGCTGCGCAAATCAGACCCACACAGCTAAGTAAGCGAAGGTCGACAGTTAACGAATGAAATCTCTTCCTATAACTTCAAAACGGCTCACGTATTTGAACTAGATACAAAAAGTACTTTTTGTTACGATTCCTAATTTATTTTTGTTTTTGTATCAACAGTATTCACGTGGTCTAGAAACTTCCTTGTTCTACTTAACAATCTAAAACATGAAATTCCGGTTCATCGTACAGTAATTAACATTTTTTATCAAAACGCATTTCATTGAGTCGACAATCTTATCGCCAATGGAAAATAACTCTTTATCTGTTTACAAGAGGATGCACATTGTCGCAATGTCAGCGTGTCAAACTTTAGATGAATGATGAGTAGGTATAAACGGTATTTCCATGAGTGATATAGTATGTGTAATAAAATGATTAGAAGCAAAATGCATGGTATAAACGCGAAGGGCGATTTGACATACTAATGAAAAAAATTTGCATCTAAGTAATATAAGGACGTTAAGTTGGTGGATTTGCATGTTCAGGGTACTCCGGTACTTCTGGCCCTATTTTTAAAATCTGTTACTAGTTGAATATATGGCATAGGCATCTTTTATAGCATCTAATTTAAATATTACTTGAGTACATGCCCAAACAAAAAAACCGTGGTCTACGTGTATGAATGGGTATATCTCTATATTTTGATGTAATAAGTCGCTGATGTATTAAATAAAATAGTATCCCTGATCATGTATGTCCGTTCCCTTTTGTTTATAGCACGATATAAGCGCTGACTGACGCGGAAACCGTCCCTTTCAAAATATCCTCACCTGTTCAGTTTTTTGAGATACCACATCGCCAACCTGCGACAAATAACCACACAAGATTTTGTACAAAAACTAATAAAGAACAAATGATAATAAGTTAAATATTGTTATTATGTACTTGGGTACCTCGTTTATTGCTTATTCATTATTAGAATGTCTATTTAGAGTATAATATTTGTTTTCAATTTAATTTCATGGTCGTATGTATTTATAATAGTCACCTATTGATAAATAAAGACACAATTAATTATGCATTAAGTTTTTTTACAGGAATTCACTGTCACCTTGCATTCAAGTTAACCTTAAGTCTACACAACTTTTTATGTATTTCTCTAATATAAAAACATTATTGTTATATTATTTTATTTATTAAAATTATCATTTAATTATTTATTCGATCTTTACTTTCGAAGCAGCCTTAAAATAATGATTATTTGCAACAAACATTAAAAAAGTAATTTAACCCTGATATTTAGATATGTTTTTCTTTCTAACTCACAAGTTGTTGAAACATGCTCCATGTGCGGTTACGCGTGTCGAAACGTTGCTATTTACATTCCGCAACTCTAGTTACTAGGTTCTGACTAATACCTAGAATTACACGGTTGAAGCAATTGCTTTGAATTTATACCAACTGCTATAGATATCACGGTGTACTGAACAACATTTTTAAGTTTGCTTAACTGCGTATTTATAATATACATTAATTTAATGATTGAAACCTATGGGTGTTTTTCGTTGAGTGAACAGTTCTCGATACCTTCGGTTCTATATCTGTTTTTCAATAGTTACATATTTTAAGAACGTAAATCATGCCGTATTATTTATTTTATAAGGAAAATACGTAGATGGGTTCTTACGATATGCTGTGTCGAAGAAAAAATACTAACGCAGTTTTAAATGCATACGGGTAAAACTGGCCCATCTTAGGATGAAACTTGAAATTTATGAAAGTGCCTTGTACTATGTTGTTAACTAGCGACATTTAAACGTATATAGTAGTTTATAGATAACAAATTTCGGAAGTATTTCCACTTTGTACGAGGTAACGTTGATATGAGTAGGTACTACATCCGGGATATGTGTATTTTGTACTTTGAACGTAGGTACGATCATAAAAACAAACAAAAATACCTTCTTGATTAAGTAAGATCTTAAAAATGCGTAAACCGTATGTGATAGTTCTATGGATCAATTTCTTATTAATCTAGGGAGTTTATTTTTGAAATGGGTTTTCTTAGATCTGCTGGTAGCAGTTGCATTGGGTAGAGTTGACATTTAAAGACACTGTGTTCACTTTTGAACTATATTTAGCTTGTTATTGCAGTTTCAATATCATCATTATCATACCTTACAAAGTAAAGTCGCAATCCGTGTCGTTTGAATGTTAGTCCACTAACTCCTCTTAAACAACTTACAGTATTTGAATGTGGTGTTTGGTCACCTTTTAGGTAATTTTTAATTAATTAAAAAACAACAACATTCAGATAAAGTTTTCTTTAGTTTTCTTCAGTCCCTAGTAAATGTTACCAGAAAAAACTCCAAGTTAACTCTAAAACTACATTATTTTGTACTTTTATGATTCATTTACAAGAAGGTTAAAGTGCAACGTCGACTGTTTTCTCAGAATATGGAAAGCGTGGTGATTCACAAACGTGCTGCCTTAGTTATTGGGGTCAGGAGTCGTTTAGAAAAGATTTGTTTTGTTGTATAACACGCGTGACCGGCAGCTATCAAACATCACATCACATACGCAGCAAAACGCAAGTACGCGAGCACCAGAAGATAAAACATGATGATAATCACGTAGCTACCTGATTAACTTATTTATATGTCCCCATTGGCTCAATACTACGTCAACGCTGATTAGCGATAAGTCATAATGCAGCTATTGATCGAATAGAAATTGAATTAACTAATAGATGAAGGACGTACATGACATGGGTACATTCAATAGCGTTATACTCAAATATAAGTCAATATTATACTAATAACTAGTTAGTCAAATCATTCATATTTCGGCTTGCTATTTTTACAACAGGGGATAAAGGGACGATTTACCTACCTACCCTTTGCTTATTGTGCCTAGTTTCTACAGCTATCAATATTTTAATGGGCCGTTTTTATTGTAACTAATTACCTATGCACGATCATACATTAATTACCTACTTTATAATACGAAGGCCGTAAACGTAAAACTAGTACCTAAATTACGATAACAGTAGCATTTGTAATAATAATAATAGATTATTAATTGGTAGTTAAAAAACATTTATTTTCGAGAAGCCTTTAAGATTCTGAGAAATAATTCCTGTTCAATGTTGTTTATTTTTGCTTTTAATTACCTACCTACCGGTTCAAAAAAACACGACTACTTCACATCATAAAGGAACCATGCCAACAACGCACATAATTGCATCAGTACTAGTAATTCTAAATTCATTTACGTCAGCTAAAACTAAGATTCGCCTGAATGCTCAACACCTACCACCCTCTTTCTAGAAAGATCAATATAACTCACCCTAGCGACCGGCCTGGCAATAGTCGACACAATGGCCTGCGTAGTCCTGTCCACGATGACCTTGGGTTGTTCTTTCACGAGTGGTAATTTGTTCTCCAGATGGTCGATGGCCTGCGCGAGGCGCGCGTCGCCGGCGGCGAGCGGCGCGGCCACGTAGGGCGCCGCGGTGGTGGCGGCTAGCGTCACGGTGGCCTCGGCCGCGGACAGCGCCCATTCCAGGAGAGTGTGGGCAGCTGAGGGGACAATACTCTTCATTGCATGGTTTGAATAGTAAACACGTGTGGTACAATTGGCGTTGATAAGAAAAAAACTTTGCAATGGTTTTGTTTGACCATGCAGACAAGCAGAATTTACTTTAAAGGAACTTAGCAATGGTTGAGATCATGCATAGTTCACATATTTTTTGGCAAATGTACACATATTATGTTGTGAAGAAGCTTTTTATATCTGTTTAAATGTAGTTAGCCTTTTGATTCAAATATAATTTAATTTAGCTGATTAGTAAAAAGTTAGGGAATATTATAATATGTGAGGGTACATGATAAACATCTTAAATAAATTTTAAAAGCAATAATTTTAGTATTACAGAATAGACTTTTAAAGTAGAAACTTACCCTTGACTCTAGAATAGAGAGCTCCAACCTGCCCCACTGCGGCCTCCACTGTGGGGATGCCCATCACTTTCTGAACTGACTGCAGTTGAGGAGTTGAAGTTACTTCAGCAGACATTGTGCAGGGTTCTGTTCTTTCTAGAACAATATATAATCATAAAATACTGTGTTTTTTCTTCACTTATTGTTTTATTGCGTGATATAGACAAGAATGTAAGTCACTTTGCATTTCAGAGGGTAATTCTAGAATTATCTTTTATCATTACAGTTTATCCTTTTTAATATAAAAAATGTATAAAGGTATGTCTGATTTGACTTGGCAAAGGCATTCTAGTTTCTAAAATGATGACATAAAATAATACACAAAACTCAGAATTAAATTGTTCTACCTGCCAACCTGTTAATAAACTGCAGCTGCAAAACTAACTGTTGGTGCACTTTAGCTTCAGAAACCAGTTTCTTTATCAATTAAAAACAAGTTCTAAAACTGTAGACTAGTCAAGTCACACTTGAGCAATTTTAAACTTGGAATGTTAACGACACACAGCTAACTCAGAGCGGAGCAAATAATAACTGATGACGGATGCGGGTAGCAATCACTATTATACATCGGACAGAAATTGGACTTTGCTCAGCTGCCGACTCATTTATTTGACGTGTACGTATGAAGATAGCTGAGCTGCTAAGCGCTCGATGGTATCATGACTCGATTAACTTTGATAAGAAAGTTGAAAACTAAAATATAGTAACTAAACACGCAAATAGGAGTAACGCTTGCGCAATATCGTTTTTTTTTTATAAATACCTTACCTTGATTGTATAAATTCTGACACTATTGCACTTGAAATCAATACTGTTAGAATCAAAAAATATAATTTTGTAACTGATACTATAAAAAGAGGTGCTAATAAACTATGGCAAAGTAAAACCTTTTACAGCAATGAGAATAGCAATAGAAAAACAACACGAAAAACAAACTTTTTGAAAGAAACTTCATAAATTGGCTGACTGACAGTTGACAATGTCATAGGCGTTCCGTTTGCAGGCATGATGCCCGTGATTTTATTGAACGTTCCCATTAAAAAAACAATCGCTTACCGAGTCTGTCAATGTCAGTCAGTCAGTTAAAAAGCCAATCAATCATTCAATCACAACATAAGTGTGTGTGGTTGTGTTGTGTTACTAATTGTAAACAAAACTTTTTAAGATAATTATTATATTACCGTTTAGATTTTTGGACAAAATTTGGTGCCACCACATCGCTAAAGTTAATCCCTACTGAAATATATGAGCTTGACGAATAGTTGTTTTTCTTATTGAACTAAATTAGGTCCAAACAATGTCCATCGAAATCGAATCCGCCGAGTAAGTTTTTGTTTCATACAATTGAAAACCCTCGATTGGACAGTTATTAATAGTGTTACTTATATTACAGTGTCATTCGGCTAATTCAACAATACCTTAAGGAATCAAATCTGACCAAAACTTTGCAGACCTTACAGGTTAGTTTTACGAGTCGATTTTATGGGCATTTGTAATATTTCGCTCCCCTCGCAATAATTTGATTAAATTTCCCGCCGTCACAGGAGGAGACTGGTGTATCTCTGAACACAGTGGACAGCGTGGACGCGTTCTGTGCGGACATCCACTCGGGGCAATGGGACTGCGTGCTGCGAGCGGTGTCGGCGCTGAAGCTCCCGGACGACAAGCTGGTGGCACTTTACGAGCAGGTGGTGCTGGAGCTGATCGAGCTCCGCGAGCTGGCGGCCGCGCGCTCGCTGCTGCGGCACTCCCCGCCCGGACTGCTCATGAAGCAGCGGTACACTGACCGATACTTGCATCTTGGTAAGATCTGTAGCTGTATTGAATAAGTCTTCAGACTACTCTCGAAATAGGAAAGGACTTAAACACCCAGAAACATTCACTAACTGTCTGGTATAGCGTTTGTATTTCATATTACATACTTACAATAGTTCTCAGATTCGTTGACTATGATCAAACATGACATGATGCTTTAAGGCAACTAAGTTTACTTGATCAAACATCTGACAAATCTGTAGATGATGAAAATGCCTACTTCATTATTATGATCAAGTCAGTAATTTTTACTTTATCCAGGTTTCAGTTCCAAAACAACTTTCTAGTGTTTCTTATGCGACTTCTCACAGTCTTCATGTTATAATTGGAATAACTACTAACCCATAGTGTTGTATGTACAGAGAACCTAGCGACGCGGTCGTACTTCGACCCGCGCGAGGCGTACGGCAGCGGCGGCGGCAAGGAGCGACGCCGCGCCGCGCTCGCCGCCGACCTCGCCGCCGAACTGTCTGTTGTAAGTAGAGATGGGCCGAGTACTCGATTTAAACTCGGTACTCGGCGTACTCTGCGGGTTTTTTGGTACTCGGTACTCGGCCCAGTAACTCGGTATACTAATGCCGAGTATACTTTGTTTAAAGAAAGCAATATATTTAGGTAGATATAATTAAAACAACAGTGTTAATCAAAACGTACTCATTGAGGAAATCTTTGAAAATCTCAAGTAATAAAATCAAAATTATGCTAATGCGTAAGTACTTAGTGAGACAAAATTAAAAGAACAGTAATAAAAATAAACAATATTTAAAATTTAATAAAGGTAAATTATGATGTCTTGTTTGGTGCCCTGTCCAAATTTTCTTCTAAATATACTTGCGTTTGTCTGTACTTGTTTGAATTTGATAGATCCGAGTTACTCTGTACTCGGCAAAAGTAATACTCGGCGCATCTCTGGTTGTAAGCATTCAATCTACAGCATACCTTGCAAAAACCAATAGTACGGTTTTATGTATGGCATAAAATTCCGAAAGCCGTTCAAATTTTTCCTTTGGTCCATGGTCTGAAATCGGATCAGCTTGCATCTTTCATATGTAAGGTGCGTTATCGTCTCCGCTAAACATTTTTTTGTGTTCTGGTTCATAAGCTGAAAGGCAGAATCATCACTAGCGCCAAACATGTTGAGATTCGTTTACGCTCTAATGCTGCAGTTGTTTATTTTTCCTCGAAATCGAACTCAACCAACTCACTTAACACTTCCGTATACATATCGCAACACCTCAAAAGTTACCAAGAAAATACTTTCAGTAGAACAAAGGATAGGTACAACGCGAGTGTTTCCTTGCTCATTTTTGATTTTGTATATTTGGTGATGGACAAAAGAGTGCCGAGTTTTTTTCCACCGGCTTTTATTCTTTCGGCCTACTGATGATAAGCTGATGATCGATATTTCCAACGAATGTAATTAAGCTACTTAATAATTTAATAAATAGCCTATATATGTCCCATAGTTGAGCACAGGCCTCCTTCTCGGATAGCGAGCTATTAAGCTACTTAATGATGAATTTTTTTTTTTGTCCCCAGGTGCCGTCGTCCCGGCTGCTGGCGCTGCTGGGGCAGGCGCTCAAGTGGCAGCAGGCGCAGGGGCTGCTCCCCCCCGGCGCCGCCATCGACGTGTTCCGCGGGAAGGCCGCCGTGCGCACGCGCGACGACGACCAGTGCGTCGCGCAGCTGTCCAAGACTATCAAGTTTGGCACTAAGGTACTTTATTTATCTAGAACTAGCGACCCGCCCACGCATTGCAATGGTGTACCCTTGCATTTTTGCTAACTTAAAAAAACTTTTTCCACACGTTCTTTATTTACAAATTTAAATGAATAAATACCCTAAAATATGGAGAAAACCGCATTTAAATCCGTTACGTACTTAAGGAGGAGTTAACCGCCAAACATACAAACAGACAGAATTAGTGACTTAGATTTATACTATGTAATGATAAGTCCGGAAATTTTGGGAAGAAAGTAATTTTAAGAGTAATTAAAGTCTAAAACTTGTATTGAGTTAACAACTGGCATATGTATCAAAACTAATTTGAAAACAAAAATTTACTTTTAATTTTTTATATTATATTATATAATTTATATTATATTATATTATATAATTTATTTATATTATATTATATATTTCTTAATTTGAGAATTAGAATCAAATCAGAACTCTTTTTTTATTATTTAACCAGAAAAGACCCATTGCTGTAAGGTCTTTATCATATTCTTCTACTTTCTTAGATTTAATTAACTGTGTTTCTAAACCCATAGAAAATCGCAAAGTCAAAGGCTTAATATATTATACTAGTGGACGCCCGCGGCTCCGTTCGCGTGGAAGGCGGTTTCCCGTGGGAATGAGAAGTTTTCCCGCGGTAAAAAGTACCCTATGTCCTTTCCCAAGATCAGTTCTTTCTTCACACCAAATTTCATCAAAATCGGTTCAGTGGTTTAGGCGTGAAAGCGTAACAGACAGACAGACAGAGTTACTTTCGCATTTATAATATTAGTAGAGAAGTAGAGATTTTATCCGTAAATAGTGAGTTGTGACCAATGTGTTGAGTTTTCCGTAAGGACGGATCCGGAAGGATCTACGGTACCAGGTATACGGGGAATACTAATGAACTTAACATTCTGAAGTTATAAACTTTTCTATCTAATCAAATCAAAATCGTTTATTGCTTCAATATGGGTAATTATATAATATTAGTAGAGAAGTAGAGATTTTATCCGTAAATAGTGAGTTGTGACCAATGTGTTGAGTTTTCCCCCAGTCGCACGTGGAGTGCGCGCGGTTCTCGCCGGACGGGCAGTACCTGGTGACGGGCTCCGTGGACGGGCTCGTGGAGGTGTGGAACTTCAGCACCGGCCGGATACGGAAGGACCTGCGGTACCAGGTAGGATATAACTTGGAAGGTAAATGTAGCCTCTGAAGTTGCAAACTTGTGTTGTAAACGACCACTTCCGAAGCCTGAAACCATGTATTCTTGAGCCTCAATGGTAACTAAATTCACTAATAGTATACCCAGAAAACTCTATTTAAAAAAGTTATTAAGGATTTGATTTGATTTAAGTCAAATACTGAACATCGTATAAAAAGTGTTCAAACCCACAGGTAAAAGTGACTCAAGCAAGACGGCTTTAATCTTAGATTACTTTATTTATTTTTATTTTACGGAGAACATTTCACCATATGATAACACAGATTTTGAGTCCAACCCCGGGCCAATGATAATAATAACGTATAATCCTTTAGATTGATTGTATGTCAAGTAACATCAATCATGACACATACTTCTACCACCAGAAAATATCGCTTATCGCTACAAGTCGATTTAAAACTTTAACAAAATCGCTACTGAATGATGAGTTCTAAACTGGCAATTCCCCTACAGGCGCACGAGCAGTTCATGAGTATGGAGGCGGCGGTGCTGGCGCTGGGGTTCGCCAAGGACTCCGACACGCTCGCCGGCGGCGACGCCAACGGGGCTGTTAAGGTTAGAGTACCAGCAGGCTTGTAGCCGGTGGTGAAGTGAAGTGTAATCAGCATCCTAAATGTTCCACTAGGTGTGACCCAATCTAATTACTAAGTCTATACAACCGCCAAGTGCTTCTATCCTGATTGTTATACTACATGTGACCTTACTGTCTATACAATCACCTATTAGTTGTTCCACTATCGCTAACGGCTAGCATCCTGCTCATGCCAAAACCTTATGACCTCGTCTAATTCCGCTATCAATACAATCACCAAGTGACACTATCCTGACTGTTCTACTAGGTATGACTTAACCTGACTACTGGCTATACAATCGCCAACGGCTGTACGTGTAGCCTTATCTGTCACGTCTGTCTACCTGCGCCTGTTCTGATTGTTTTGCTGGGTAGAACAATCAGTGGTGCGAGCATGGAACTTTTGTCGATCATTAATATCGTTAATTTAACATTTGTTTCGTTAATTTGTATGAACAATAACGACGGCAACTGTCAAAATAACGAAATTACCGATCGACAAAGGTTCCATGCTTGCACCACAGGATAGTCATATCCTGATTGTTCTACTATTGCTATCGGCTAGCACCCTGCTCATTCCTCAACCTCGCGACTGTTCGCGCAGGTGTGGCGCGTGAGCACGGGCGCCCTCCAGCGCCGGCTGGCCGCGCACAGCAAGGGCGTGACGTCGGCGTGCTTCTCGCGCGACGCGGCGCAGCTGCTCACGGCCAGCTTCGACCGCACGCTGCGCCTGCACGGCCTGCGCTCCGGGAAGCTGCTCAAGGAGTTCAAGGTAACGTTCAACCGCATCGTTACGTAGTGTGAATACAAGTTGATAATTAGGCCGGGACTCCACCAAAGCAGAGATGTGTGCGGTGTGCTGTGTGCTGTGCGAGAAGAGATGTTTTTCAGCTCGCGGGACTCCACCAAAGCGGAGATGTGTGCGGTGTGCTGTGTGCTGTGCGAGAAGAGATGTTTTTCAGCTCGCGGGACTCCACCAAAGCGGAGATGTGTGCGGTGTGCTGTGTGCTGTGCGAGAAGAGATGTTTTTCAGCTCGCGGGACTCCACCAAAGCGGAGATGTGTGCGGTGTGCTGTGTGCTGTGCGAGAAGAGATGTTTTTCAGCTCGCGGGACTCCACCAAAGCGGAGATGTGTGCGGTGTGCTGTGTGCTGTGCGAGAAGAGATGTTTTTCAGCTCGGGTGCGGGGCGTTGAGTGCTCAGTACGCATTCTGACACGAAAGGTAGACGATGTCGCTATTATTACAAAAAAAGTATCTTCTTTTACTTGAAGAAGAACTACAGTCTGAAGAAGCAGAATTGATAGCTTTATACTACCTAAACAAAAGAAAACATCGGTTTTGGAAAAGAAGTCACTTGTATTACCATACCAGTCATGGAGAATTTTTTACTCTGTTTAATGAGTTAGATGATGAAAGTTTTACCAAGTCCTACAGACTACCGAGGAATATATTCTACGAACTACATAACTTAATTAAACCGCATATATTTAAGCAAGATACTAACTACAGGAGATCTATCTGTACCCAAGAGCGGCTAGCAGTATGTTTGAAGTAAGTACCTACCTAATTATTTTTTTGTTAAGTGTGTTTGTGTTTATGTGTGTTATCTGCGTTTGAATGTGATCAGTCTTTTTTGAGTGTTTGTTTTTTTTTGTGTAAAAGGGCTAAGTGAGAAGTTATTGTGTCTGTTTTTATGTTTGGCCGGTAACTCCTCCTAAACCAGAAGACGGATTTGATTGCGGTTTTTACCATCTTTAAGGTAGTTTTTGGATTTAAATTTGTAAATAAAGAACAATATGAAAAAGTTTTTTAAGTTACATAGTATAAATCGAAGTCGCCAATTTTGTATGTTTGGCATCTAACTATGTAACGGATTTAAATGCGGTTTTCTCTATATGTTAGGGTATTTATTCATTTAAATTTGAAAATAAAAAACATTCAGAAAAAGTTTATTTAAGTTAGGCTAAATTCAATATTTCGTGAGCAAGTCGGCCTAAATTACACCATCGCGAAGCGTGGGCGAGTCTCTAGTTAGTTATAAGACCGTCATGTTTACAGTACTTTTTAGTTATAAGACCGTCATGTTTACAGTACTGATTAGTTATAAGACCGTCATGTTTACAGTACTTTTTAGTTATAAGACCGTCATGTTAACAGTACTGATTAGTTATAAGACCGTCATGTTTACAGTACTTTTTAGTTATAAGACCGTCATGTTTACAGTACTGATTAGTTATAAGACCGTCATGTTTACAGTACTTTTTAGTTATAAGACCGTCATGTTTACAGTACTGATTAGTTATAAGACCGTCATGTTTACAGTACTTTTTAGTTATAAGACCGTCATGTTTACAGTACTGATTAGTTATAAGACCGTCATGTTTACAGTACTGATTAGTTATAAGACCGTCATGTTTACAGTACTTTTTAGTTATAAGACCGTCATGTTTACAGTACTTTTTAGTTATAAGACCGTCATGTTTACAGTACTGATTAGTTATAAGACCGTCATGTTTACAGTACTTTTTAGTTATAAGACCGTCATGTTTACAGTACTGATTAGTTATAAGACCGTCATGTTTACAGTACTGATTAGTTATAAGACCGTCATGTTTACAGTACTTTTTAGTTATAAGACCGTCATGTTTACAGTACTTTTTAGTTATAAGACCGTCATGTTTACAGTACTGATTAGTTATAAGACCGTCATGTTTACAGTACTTTTTAGTTATAAGACCGTCATGTTTACAGTACTTATTAGTTATAAGACCGTCATGTGTACAGTACTTATTAGTTATAAGGCCGTCATGTTTACAGTACTTAACATGTGTGTTCTTTAGGGCCACACGTCGTTCGTGAACGAGGCGCTGTTCACGGCGGACGGGCACAGCGTGCTGTCGGCGTCGTCGGACGGCACCGTGCGCGTGTGGTGCGCGCGCACCGCCGACTGCAGCCACGTGCTGAAGCCGCTGGGCGCCGGGGAGCCCGCGGTCAACTCGCTGCTGCTCGTGCCCAACAACCCCGACCAGGTGAGGACCAGTGTTACAGCGGAGTGACTGCAGCCACGTGCTGAAGCCGCTGGGCGCCGGGGAGCCCGCGGTCAACTCGCTGCTGCTCGTGCCCAACAACCCCGACCAGGTGAGGACCAGTGTTACAGCGGAGTGACTGCAGCCACGTGCTGAAGCCGCTGGGCGCCGGGGAGCCCGCGGTCAACTCGCTGCTGCTCGTGCCCAACAACCCCGACCAGGTGAGGACCAGTGTTACAGCGGAGTGACTGCAGCCACGTGCTGAAGCCGCTGGGCGCCGGGGAGCCCGCGGTCAACTCGCTGCTGCTCGTGCCCAACAACCCCGACCAGGTGAGGACCAGTGTTACAGCGGAGTGACTGCAGCCACGTGCTGAAGCCGCTGGGCGCCGGGGAGCCCGCGGTCAACTCGCTGCTGCTCGTGCCCAACAACCCCGACCAGGTGAGGACCAGTGTTACAGCGGAGTGACTGCAGCCACGTGCTGAAGCCGCTGGGCGCCGGGGAGCCCGCGGTCAACTCGCTGCTGCTCGTGCCCAACAACCCCGACCAGGTGAGGACCAGTGTTACAGCGGAGTGACTGCAGCCACGTGCTGAAGCCGCTGGGCGCCGGGGAGCCCGCGGTCAACTCGCTGCTGCTCGTGCCCAACAACCCCGACCAGGTGAGGACCAGTGTTACAGCAGAGTGATACAATAACGTGCTGCTGCTGCCCAACAACCCCGACCAGGTGAGGGCTAGGCTTACAGCGGAGTGATACAATCACGTGCTGAAGCCGCCGATAGTTTCCAGTTTGGTCAAAACCTGTGGGAGTGTCCTATAACTCGAATGAAATTGCTAAATACTAAACACAGCAACATCGTTCAGCAATTTCATTCAACATTTTACGCGATTGCGACTCGAAAACCAAATTCGTTCAAGAGTCCCAACACCGATACCTTTCAAAGGTATTGATATTCGAGTTACGCGACACCCCCACTGGTATCCGAAGAAACAGACTTAGCAAAATTGATTACAACTATAATCACACCGTCTTCTTTTACCTCCAGGTGGTGGTCTGCAACCGCAGCAACACGGTGGTGATAATGAACATGTCGGGGCAGATCGTGCGCTCGCTGTCCACCGGGCGGCGCGAGGGCGAGGCCGCGCTCACCGCCGCCGCGCTGTCGCCGCGGGGGCGGCTGGTGTACGCCGTGGGGGAGGACCAGGTAATGGAGAGCGTCAACTATATCTATATCTTTTTTTTTAAGAGATAAGCTAGCAAACAAGCAAGTCGGTCACGTGATGATGTTTGATGAAATTGAAAATTATATAGTATTTTTGTAATACTGGGTGTAAAAGAACTGCTTCCGAAAACAAAAACTGGGCATTGCTAGAGGGGTACTAGTTACGTTTTGAGCAAAAAAAATTTTTTTTATGATTACAGAAAAAAAAATTTTTTATGAATACAGAAAAAAAAATTTTTTAGGTCATTTTCCAAAATTGCATTAATACTATTAGATTTTGTGATGATTTCAAATTAAATAGGGTTTTAATTTAATTTGCAATGTAAATAATCGGACCTAAACCGATAGTTCATGTGTGAGCGATGATTTCAAGCGGGGAATATGACTTTTCGATCTGTAATAACTTTTTTAAATTGAGGTTTCTGGGTATGCTGTTAGTGAATTTAGTTACTATTGAGGCTTAAGAATACATGATTTCAGGCTTCGAAAGTGGTCTTTTTACACCCGTTATGTTGTTTTTTTTTAGGAGATAAGCTAGCAAACGAGCAAGCCGGTCACGTGATGTTTGATGAAATTGAAAATTATGGTATTTTTGTAAGGTATTAATATAATATTATTATACTTTGTACACTTGCAGGTGTTATACGCGTTCTGTGCGGCGTCGGGTAAGCTGGAGCGGACGTTGACCCCGCACACGCAGCCCATCGTGGGGCTGGCGCACCACCCCACCGCCAACCTGCTCGCCACCTACGCCGAGGACTCCATGCTCAAACTGTGGAAACCATAACTCTGAACCTAATATAAGACTGTTGTAAATAATTTAGGAATAAAGACTACTGTGTACGGATTCGGTTTTGTTTTATTTTGTATTATAAGAGTGGAAAATGAAGCTTGTTTGTTTCAATTCTAGCACATCTGTCATCTCCGCCTAGAAGCATTTATTCAACCGCTTCGTTTTAAACCCCATCCCTTCATTCTGAATCCAAGTACATATCCCATTCTCTTCAACGAAGTTTGACTTTGGTAGAATTAACCCCGGGTAGAAGCCAAAATTTTCCTAAATGCGCTTACTTCCTTTTCAAGGTAATAAGTGCCTTGCAACCTTACCACAATAATACTTAAAAAAGCTGGTTCATAAGTGAAAGGAATCAAAATAGATTAAAAATCTTGGTTGTTGCACAGATCATTATCTGTACGTTTTTTTCTTTCATTACAATTGAAAATAGCAACACAAAATACAGTTGTCTATCAAACGACCTCTGTGGTGCAGCGGTATAAATACCGGACTGCTAAGCGGAAGAATCCGGGTTAAATTCCCCGTCGGGCCAAGTTCGTAAAAATGGTTTTTCGATATTGGCTCGTGTGTAGGTGTAACTAGGTTCTCCCCTAGTCGATTGTGTGTACCTATAGTACAAGCTTTGCTTAGTTTAGGGCCGACTGTGTCGGTGTCAGTCTGGAGATTTATTATTATTTATTAACATAACACTTTTACTCTACCTATGTTTTGTTTGCACCGTTAGCATTGAACGATGACGTCAGATTGGATTGATGGACCGACCGTTTGCACGCATATTAGGCGTTGATAGCAGTTTTGTACCGTGATAAATAAAAGTGTCAAAGTCAAAGTCAGTTTCGTATTTTGTTTGAGGTTAGGTACGGAGATTGCATAATAACAAGATTAATAACCCATTTTAGTAAATAAAGTTGAATTATGCAATTCGTCTAAAATATATTTGGGTAATGGCTACGAATGTCCGAAAGCTTCTACAAGTTGTGCAAAAGTCTAAAGCGTTCTGTCGTGGTATAGCGATGTCTTCTTCAAGATGTGAGAAAGCACTAGAAAAGTTACAACAAAACCCTTACTATGAGAAGTATGCCGGTCGTATCGCCAAGCTCCAAAATACATCCCCTGAAGAGTTCATGGCGCGGCTTGAAGCTCAGGAAAAAGCTCGTGAAGAGAAAACCAAGAAAAAGTTTTCACCTGATACCAAGTAATATCCGTATTTGAATCTTTAAGTCAAAACATTAATTAAATAAGTTGAAAACTGAAGGATTAATATTTCCTTTTTCTTTTGCAGTCGGTTCTCTTCAGCTCTGAACCCAAAAGAAGCCCTGAAAGATAATGTTACACCTCAAGACAAGAAATTAGATGAAATCTTTAAAACAGATCTTGTGAAAGACAAAAATGTATCTGAAATTAAAATAATATGGGAGGAATACCACAAGAACAAGGAAGTTATCTCTGCTACCATACCTCCAGATATGTATAAAGATGTCTACTGCAACATGAAGGAGTTCCCAACATTCCTGTTTGCACTTCCCAGGGCAGAGGGCTATGAGTTCATCATGAGTCAGATTTACAGTCACACAGTGCACTTTACACCGCTGCTGGCTTATCAGGTACAGAAATATAAAAATATGTAATTGTACTTACTTAATTTTATTTATTTACAAACTCCTACATGTAAATATTATTGTATTGACAGGTTCACAAAGAAAATGCTCCAGAATGTCTAACAATGGTTCACTACACTGAACTAGAAGACAAAGGTGTAGTTTTAATGAGAGGCGAATATGATAAGGTACTAAATTGTTTTAAATTATGTAGAACTTTGACACAAATCGTTTGTAATGTAATTAAATATTAATTCTTATTGCAGAAAGTGTTAACTGGCCAGGAAGCTCAGTGCCTCGCAAATCAATTCCAAATGTACTATGGTGGCAAAGATCAGAAAAAGTATAAAATCCTAGAAACTTTTACCAAGCACCCAGACAATTTCAAACACATGGAGATCATTGAACAGCTAGAAAATATTGGGTTATAAACCTTAGAAATTAGACATAATCTAAGTACATAATAAATGAGTATAATTATCTGTCAGTTTAATTTACGAGGGTAATAGTTGTATTCTGGAGTATCATTAATGATTGAAAGCCGGAGTGGGGTATCTGAGTCTGCTATTGAACTGTCTGCTTGTGGAGTGCTTCCAGATGGTGAAGAGCTTAAATGGTTGGAGGAATTTTTGGGTGATGTTGAAACTGAGTCTTGTTGATAGCTGCAGCCATACTTAATGTAATTAATAGGGTTTTCTTCTATTGCTGCTGGAGACGGGATTATAGGCTTATCATTGTCATTACTTCTCATACATTTTTTTACATTATTTTGATATTCACTCTGGCAACTATTCATGTAGATACGTTGCAAATAAGCCTTTGTTTTCTTCATAACATTATCTTTAATTAAACCTGGTGCATTTTCAATTAACTGTGTTGACAGATCTGCCATAAATTGTTGGTACAAGTGATAGCCAGATGGCAGAACAGAGTCCCCCTCCAATGGAGTACTGGCAGTGGACATAGATTCTCTATCTGGAGACATGTTAGCATGAAGCCTGGGTTGATTGACTCTGTTAGGAGATAGAAAACTAAGTGAAGAACTACAACTACCCCCATGTTCTTTTTCAGACTCTTCACAAGTGTTGCTGTCAACAAAATTTAATAACATAGACTTTTCTTGCTCAATTTCTGCAACACTTCGGGTGCTCGTTCTTGCTATTGGTAATTCCCCGAAAACTGCATTTTTATTTTGGATTTCAGCCAGTGCTGGCCTTGTTATTGTTTCGGATCGGACTGCCTTTGGAAACATGGCCAAAGTTAATCTATTGGACGTTATGCAATTATTATTTACATTTTTAGCAATCTTATCGTAAACTTTTTGATTATTTGATTTATGAGCAATTAGTTCATCATTACGTTCCTTGACTTCATAGTTTTGTCGTGATCTTTTCCTTATTTCGTCTAAACATTTGCGTGTTTTTCTTTTTTTTCTTTTTGTTATATTCAATACGGTATCCATCTAAGTAAAAAAGAAATTGATGCGATAGTTTTACTTAATAAAATTCAAAATTACCGCTAACAACTTTATTGAACTATTGCCAATCAAATCAAATCCAATGAACTTGCATCTGACAGATGACAATAACAATTTGATGCAGTGACTTAAAAATTGTCATTAAAAAAATTGCTGTGATTTTTTGACAACCTAACGTGGGTCTATTTGCTAGGTCTACAATGGTTTCTCTTTTTTATTGAGTAAATTGCATTAACATATTTTGTAGCTGAGTATGCTTTATTTTATTTAATTAAAACCAAATAATACGATAGATAGGATAATAATATGCACGACCATAATGGAAGTGTTAATTAATTTCACTACAATTCATTGCCATCTACAATAATTGCATACGATATGTCAATTTCCCTTCTGTCAGATCTGTCACTGTCATTAGGTAAATAAATCGAATTGAATGCGGATTGGATTGCAGATTATTTTGTATTTGTGTTAATTAATGTTTATAGTTATAGGTAATGCTTTATAATAAATGGATGGGATTATCTTGCAATACGCAATTTATATCGTATGCCATACAGATCCTATAATTTCCTTAACTACCAGCAGATGGGACAGTTAATTTTATGGTAAGTGCCTATGGTTATTTAGTGTTTATCTTTAATTTATAGAATTACTAGAAATTTAGGTTCTAGACTGTCTTTTATAAAGCGTTAAAAACCTAGTTTTCTGAATTAACAAGAAACTTTAAAATATTTGCTTAAAAATAAATATATTTACTTTAATGCAGGTTTACAAACTCACTGTTGAATTTTATTAAACTGTATTTAATAAAATAAAATAAACGTCTATATTAATCTTTGTGAAACCAACATATGATATTGTAAGCCTGCTATATTGCCTTGTCTATGTCTTAGTAATAGGTAAATCATAATATTATTATAATCAAGTGATTCTGTGGTAGATCGATGCGTATGAGAGCGGCGGTGGCGTCATGGAGGACGCAGCCGAGCTGACGCCGCTCACGGACGAGACGCTGCTGCAGCTGCTGCAGGAGCGCTACCACCACTCACAGATCTATGTGAGAACCTCCGCTTTTACTAAATTGGCTTATTCTTGTACAAAATGATCAATAGTTACTCTGGATTAGGATTGGACTATAAGATGATTTATGCAAATATTCAAGACAGTTTCAGTAAAAGTGTCTTGTTATAAACCCTAATGAACAGAACTGGTTTTGAATAATAGAAATTGATGTTTTATTTGCTCATTGGCTAACTTACATTTAATAACACCCTTAATTCATGAATATAAAAGTTTTTGTTGCCTTAGTTTTAAACTCTGGTCACCTTCTTCAAAGATCACTTTGCTGACTATAGGATACTGAAATGGATGTATTCAGTCTTACTTTATACATTTACACTGCCTTAACAAGTCATTGTTAGTTGCAGTAAGCATCCAGGTAGTGCTTAAAAACGTGAAAGTTTGTGAGTATCATTGTATGAATGGTTGTTTGTTACTCTTTCACTTAAAACTACTGGATGGATTTTAATGAAACTTTACAGTAATATAGGTTATACATCAGAATAACATGTAGGGTACTTTTTACCGCGGGAAAACTCATTCCCACGGGCATCCGACTTCCAGGCGAACGGAGTCGCAGGCGGCCACTAGTTTTGCATATTTTAGTACTGTATTAGTTTCTACTTACTTAGCAACAAAAAATGCTTGAGAACTGAATCCTACAGTAGTGTGAGAGCAGAAGTAGCGGAGTAAGTTGGAGCACCAATAACATTTGTGTGTCAGACGTGGGCGGGCGAGTCTTTGATCTCGGTGAACCCGTGCCGGCCGCTGGCGCTGTACTCGCCGCGGCGCGTGCGCGAGTACCTGCGCCGCGCTGCGTCCGCGCCGCCGCACCTGTACGCCGTCGCCGCCGCCGCCTTCCGCGCCGCGCGGGACCGCCGCCAGGAGCAGTTCATACTCATCACTGGTCAGTGGACATAGTTGCAACAACAATAGCTGCAATACTTCAAAATTTATTCTTGTGACTGTATAATTATTCAACTACTCTATTATCTATCTGTGAAAACTTGTAAATGGCCTTCATCTGTCTTCTATTGTTTGTACTGTAGTAAGTTTTCCAAAAATCTTAAAATAAAATAAAAATAAAAATAATAAAATTGGATAGTTTTCTTCGATTATAAGGGTAGTGTTGGCGGAATATATTTTGTCAAATATTTTTAGTTTTCGTAGTTGTCTTGTCACATGTTTGAATCTGATAAAGAATAATCTTGTAGGTGCAAAAGAAGCTAAGGAATTTAAATAAACCTACAAATTTTTATTTTGGTCTAATTTAGAATACATTATTTTCTCTTAGTTAACGTTAACGTGGACTACGTTAACGTTAACTAAGTTAATCTACTAACTTAGTAAGGTTTTAGATTTTATAATGTAAATGTTGTGTATACCTTTTATTTAAATACGTATTTAAACTTGCTTTTTTCAAACAATGTTTAGATTCTATGTTTTATAAGCCTGAATAAATAAATTTATTAATTAAAACTTTCGAAAGTAGTAACTATTAACATTGTTCAAAGACATACCTAAAAAAAGGTGTTTCAATGTTTTTTTTATATATTATGTGAAACTAATTGGTTTTGTATTAAGTTAAACTTCATATTAACCTTGATCCCATTAGATGATTACAAGACATGTCTGCTCTAATTAAAAATGAGTTTTTGGTGTCCTTCAGGTGAAAGTGGATCCGGCAAGTCAGAGGCCTGGCGCATTTGTCTTCAAGCGCTAGTGGTGGCGAGCGAGGGGGCGCGCGGCTCGGGGGGCGGGGGCGGCAGCGCGGGGGGCGGGGGCGGCAGCGCGGGCGGCGGGGGCGGCGACGCGGGGGTCGGGGTCGGCGCCAGCCTCGTCGCCGCCAGCACGCTGCTCGAGGCATTCGGACACGCCTCCACGCCGCTCAATCATAACGCTAGCAGATTCGTGAGTACCCACAACTTTATAAGGTAACAGTGTTCGATAGCAGTTGATGATGTGTTTGGTGATACAGGGAAAGTTGGTGGACATCGATGTGGACTTCAAAGGAGAGCTGGTCGGCGCACACATCACACATTGTAAGTGGTACTTTAAGAGTAATACTAATAATATTTTTGCATCATCTCAAAAATAAGTTATTACATAAAGATTTTTGTATTGTGCATTCAGACCTATTGGAAACGGTAAGGAACAAACACCATAAAATATTTAAACCAATTCCAATATCGCTTTTCAACATTTACAACATGTTTTATTGTAGGAACGATGGGCTTTCCGAGGACCTGGCGAACGGAACTTCCATGTTCTGTATCAATTGCTAGCCGGCGCCGACGCTGCTACCCTCAGTAAGATATACATTAAAAGGATGCTTAGATACGAGATTACCAGCAGTCTGTGTCTTTTAAACGAAGTATTGTTCTATAGAGCGATTGAAGTTACAACGGTCGTGGAGATCATACCGCGTGCTGCGAGTGGAGGAGGGCAGCGCGGGGGGGGGCCGCGGCGGAGGCGGGGGAGGACGAGGACGCCGCGCAGTGGCCGCACACCGCCGAGGCCGCCGAGGCGCTGAAAGTGGACTGGCAGAACGTCCTGCGAATACTAGCGTTCCTACTCAAACTAGGCGACGTACGATTCCAACCAGAACAAAGAGTGGACGGTAGTTTAGGAGCGGTGGCGGCGAGAGCGTCGTTGGAAGAAGCTTGTGCGAGCGTGGGCGTGGACGCGGGAGCGCTGGGGGCGGCACTCGGGGGCGCAGGAGATGGGGCGGGAATCGCGGGGGCGGCAGAAAGAAGGGATCGCGCACTCAGAGTCGTGTACGCTAGACTTGTTGCTTGGCTTGTGCGCGCTGCTAATGAAGTGCTGTTAGGTAAGCCACGAAGATTATGAACCTACTGTAACTTTATATGAGATGATTTGTATTAATTTATGATTGCATCTAAATAAAACAGTATTAGGCTTTAAATTAAAAAAAAATCGCTTGGTTCCGAAAGTAAATAAAAAATAATAAGTATTGGACTTTTAATGTCAAAATCGGAGATTTTCTTAAGAAAATCTTAAAAATCGAATAAATTCTGAAACTTGAACCAAAATGCAATTTAATAAGTGGAAGTAAATAGCTAATAGCCTCACCTATCCACCATTTTCATTTGGCTACTCACCCTCCAAACACCCTGTATTTCTGTTTAATGAATTTATCAAAAACGAAACCCTAAAGTATAGTGCTACACGTGATATGTTTTCTAATATTTTAGCTTGTCTACTCTATCCTACATTGTCAATATATGAACCCGGCAGGCGTGTCGGGCTCTCGCGGCTCGGTGGCGCTGCTGGACATGTACGGGCTGGAGGCGCTGCGGCACAACGCGCTGGACCGCCTGCTCGTGAACCTGGCGGCCGAGCGCGTGCACCGCGCCGCCAGCGCCGCCGCGCGCGACCACCGCCACGTGCTGCGGGTCGAGGCCGAGGTCGACGCCGCCGAGCGACTCGTGAGTACACAGGCAGCAGCACACCGCAGATAACTAATGACGCCTTTTGCAAATATTTTTGGAAATGTACGTTCGAGCGAAGTAGTTCACTTTCAGCACCTGGCCTAGTCTACTTTCAGCACCTATCAATATTTTTGGCAGGTGCTGAAAGTGGACACAAATGTATTTTCACATTTTAGTCCACTTTCAGCACCTACAATATAGCAGACTAGTGCTAGCTGCCTTATATCGATAAAAAACACATTATTTAAATACTAACATCTCTTTATTTTCAATGTATCAGTTTCTCTTTCTGACAACATATATAAGAAAATCAGTTTTAATCGATACTTAAGATACAATAACTCATTATATTTAAATCAGTCGCCGTATTAGTACATGTATGATACAAGTGTGCAAAGTTGTTCATACACGAGGCTGAGGGTTGTAGTAAGTCAGCCGAGTGTCTTTTGAACATGTTGCTCACAAGTACCATACGCACTTTTTCAACACACTTGCGAGGGAAAACAATTATTTTTTGCATAAATAGTTTTCCTACACAGCAACAAATGCAATTTAAACAAAATTTTCAACACAATTGCTAAGAAAGTGAGCTTTATCACATCGTTTTCAGGGCCATAAACCGATCTATAACCCACTCGTGCATAATAATAATATTACAGAAAGAGTGAATCCTACAAAGTTAAAGTAGTGCCTTACTGCAAATTATATGCGTAAATTACTTTCGCTACTGGCTATGGATGGCGCATATCTAAAGCTATTAATAACTTTAAATAATTAGATTTCTTCTAGGCATCGCGACAAGCTTTTATTATAATTTCAATTCTGTAAAGTCATAAATGAATGTGGGTAATTAAAATTTTATTTTGATATTTTTAAGGCACTTAAATAAAAGCTTTTTTTATCATTATTATATTTTTTAGTTTTTTAGAAATATTTTTTTTTATTGAAGCCAACCTGGAATGTGGCATCTATATCATGGTGGGCCTACCAACTGCCTATCATAAACGAATGCGTATACAAAATTTAATGTCCCTGCTATTTACCGCTTAGGAGACTTCTCGTACGGAGCCGATCCTCGCAGCAGCATCAGGTCACGTTTATGATTAACATGCATTGTCATCGGTTCTGGACCAGCATGCAAAATTTCAGCTCAATCGGACCGGGAAGTGGGTCAAATTAAACTTGCAAGATTTGTTAAAATACAAGTGAAACTAAATAAAAGCTTTTAATAATAATAAAGCCTGATTGTGCAGACAAATGGTGCTAGAAGTTCACTAGTAGGGGAGCGTGGGGCTAGTTGTAACATTTTTTGGTTTCTTCGCTATGAAAGCTTATTAGTTCAGTATTCAGGAAATCTAGCAGTACTATTCCAAATAACAACTATTTATCTATCGATTTCAAAGAAAATTTAAATCAAAACTGTAAATTTTTTTTGTAGAAACGTTTTTGAAAAATAACTGACTTGTGTTACAACATACCCCGTGATTGGGGCTAGTTGTAACGAGCTGGGGGCAAATTGTAACATAGGTATTGAAAACCAGTTTTAGATTTTTAAACATTTATTTGGCATTAAAAATACGTAATAACTTTATTACGTATTTTTTTACTATTTATTAAATGATGTTGCGCGGCTAAGAGATGTAGCTTCAGGGGTTCTCAGGGATAGTCTTGGATTCCTGTCCATAAAGCTTTTGAACCAATCTCTGGTACAGCTGATTCATTTTCAGACCATGAAGGAGGTACGTTTCTTGCATTAATCATAACAGCACACTGGTATGCTAACTTTCTCACTTCCAAAGGAAGCAATCCAAAGTAAATTTTGGAGCAAGTAAGCAAGTACTCACATATTTTAGCTTCTACTTCCTCTTGAAAAACCAATCTGGGTTTGACATAGCCGACTGTTAAAGTTTTATTATTCTTATTTTTTTCCAAATATCTATATAATGATACAAGACATAAATTAAAATCTTTTGCAGCTTTTCGAATTGTACTTTTCTTTTCCAACATTTCAGCAGAAGCCAATTCGTACAGATCTTGGCTTTAGGTTACCACTTGTGGTTTTTCTTTTGTAGTGTCTCATTCTGAAATAAATAAAATTAAAGAAATACAACGAAATAGTATTCAAAATATAAAAATAAGAAATGAAAGTAATTTCATAGAACTCATAAATACTTAAGGGGCAAGTTGTAACATGTTACAACCTGGCTTTTTCGGGACACCTGCTCAACACCGCTGGAACGTCCGGCGGGACATTGACTGCGCTCAGATGATAGATTGCGTATAACGTGGCACATTGGGTTCAAAATCTAACGAATATTCATCTATTATGTAGGGAAAAAATGCTTGTTACTACTTGCCCCTGTTACTACTTGCCCCCCCGCTCCCCTACGTCGAATTTTAGGATTAATATGCTTTCATTTCACAGGTAAGTGGTTTTTAACATTAATTTTTGGAAACCAAAATCAATGTTACTGTTTTTCTGTCTTCCATTTTTTTTCGATAGTGCTCTAGTGACACACCTTTGCAAAAGGTGTGTCCATAAATTGTTATCTATATTAGGATTTTGAGTTTTTGGTTCTTCAGACCTAATATTACATTAACCGCAAAACTTGAAGGTATTTTTATTTTATTACCAATAAAACTAAGTTCAAACTTTTTTTATACTTGAAAAAAAAATGAATAGCTTTTTATTACAGACATATGTACTCTGGATTCGCAAAACAAAGTTATACATAGTATCACCTCGTAATACATGAATAAAAAAACTAAGACACTGGTTAAAATGTACCAATCCATACGAGTCTTTGAGTGTAGCTGCCAGTGACAGAGCCTTAAAATTGTATTGTTTGTATATACCAAGGGTTAAGGATATTTTTACTAACATTGTAAGAATTAGACAATAAACATTTCAAACAATATTAAATATTTTTTATGTACGATATTTAATAACACTTTTTACATCCCTATTTAGTAGTGCCAACTATCGCAAATTGTTTGTCGTTGACAATACCTAACTTTTAAAGCAATAAGATTTATGTAGAATTGATTTTTATCGATATCTTTAATTTAATATCGTCTTGTCTAACAAACCATTAGCCTGCCAGCACTGGGCTACTATAGTATTTGCCAAAAATATTGATAGGTGCTGAAAGTAGACTAGGCCAGGTGCTGAATAACTGGGTGCTGAAAGTGAACTACTTCGTACGCCTGTACGTTCATTTTTGGTATAAAATCCACCTTCCCTTGTTTTATTTTAAAACAAGGGAATTCGTTTACAGCGTAATTAACTTCGATTCATTGTTCTCGGTTCTGCCAGTCAATAGACCGCGTGTTGGACACGCTACAAGAGGTGACGTTGTGCGGGGGGAGCGGGACGGAGCTGGCGGGGCGGCTGGCGACGTCCCGCTCCGCCTCGCCGCGGGGGTCGCCGGCGCGGGGTGGGGGCGCGGGGGGCGCGGACAGGTTCCGCGTGCTGCACTTCGCGGGCGCCGTGACGTATGACGCGAGGGATATGCCCGCAGATAACAGGTAAGTGAGGCTGAGTCTTTTGAAGTGTGAAAGTTGGTCTTGCTATATTTTGTGTCGGCATTATGTTAGTAACGGTTCGTTTGCATTTGCCTTCATCTAGCTTATAAAAACTAATGATGGTGTAAAATGAATCTGTGGAAATGGGGGATTTAGTTGTTGATATAGAACATGATCTCTTCATAACGCTATCCAACTAGTCTCATCCCTTCCACCGCTAGAGACATGCCGTGCCCGCGCGTGTCGGCGGTGCTGCGCGGCGCCCGCGACCCGCTGCTGGCGGCGCTGTTCGCGGGGGGCGGCGGCGGGGGCGGGGGCGGCGAGCGCGCGGGGCGGCAGGCGGCGCTGCTGGGGGCGCTGGTCCGCCGCGTGCCGCCCCGCGCGCGCCTCGTGCGCTGCGTGCGCGCACACCTGGCGCCGCGCCCCCGACACTTCCACGCGCCGCTCGTGCTCAGACAGATCACCACGCATGGGTGAGTTGCAACTTGATTATTGTCATAGGGCATTTAGTTCACGTGATGATACGTGATGAAGACTGAAGTTTGCCACTACGAATTTCAGGTTAACGTTATTCTTTCTCTACTTTCAAGTAATTATATCCCAATTTGATGATAGGTCAAAAGCCAAGTTTTATTTGGGCCTGTCGATTATTTTGCCAATATTTTAGAGAGCTGATTCAATTATTTGTAAAACTTTTAGCAAATACATGAACCTCATATATCAAAACGGTTTGTGTTTAATCATATGGTAATGTAACACGAAACGCAGTCTGTATGGGTTCAGTTGCGTTGCTGTTCTAAGCCCTTAAAATCCCTAAAGTAGTCAGTTGCTAAGCACGGTCTTGTTAAGTAGAAGTTTTAGACAGATTCAATCGTTAACTGTTCCTTCCAGCGACTTGTTGCCGGGTATCCCCGCTGCTGTTGTTCGTTATATGAGTTCTCGTGACCCGTTAACTAGAAGCAACTCGTGGCTTCGTACACATTTGTGCTACTATCTTCACATCCCTCCAGTCTCTGCGAGAGCGCGTGCATCGCGGCGTCGGGCGCGGGGTGGAGCGAGAGCGTGCCCGCGCGGGACTTCGTGTGGCGCTACGGCGTGCTGTGCCGCCCCCGCCCCCGCCCCCGCTCGCCGCGCCCCCGCTCGCCGCGCCCCCGCGCCGCGTCGCCCGCCCCCGCCCCCGCCGCGCGCCGCCTGCTCCGCGCGCTGCCGTTCTCGGAGGACGACCTCCTGCTGGTGCGGGACACCGTGCTCATCAGGTCCTGGAGGACGGTGAGTGGCTTTGATAACTCGAAATGTTGTTTAAGATGTGATTTTTTGTTGTTTTTCAGGTAACATTGATAGGTTCGTCAGAGAAGGGTGAAGGTCAATTAAATAGTTACGCTTACAGTCATTGCTCTGAAGCCAGAACCCCAAGAGCTCGTAGAGAAAAAGAAACACGAGTTCAAAACACAAGATAAAAATAAAATAGTGTTTTATTACAGTAGATATCTATATTTGTTTTATTATTGAATAGTAGCCGCCCGCGACTCAATTCGCGTGGAAGTCGGTTTCCCGTAGGAATGAGAAGTGTTCCCGCGGTATAATATTAGTAGGATTTGCCGATTTATTTCTTTCACTAACCGCAATAGTTATGCTTCAAGCATGTCCATATTATACGTCGATATCATGTTTTTATAACCAATCTACTAATTCTGCCTTTTTATTAGCAATTGATTAATAACTTTAAAATTGACTGATATTTTTAGCACATCCCTACGAAAATATCATAAGTACATAACCTTGTACTGTTTAGAAGTAGTGTTGTTTATATTTTTAAAAATACATATTTTATCACTAATTATTACCCTTACAGTAAGCCCTCAGTTGTAAAATTTAAAATCAGTGTGACTTAATATCATTTTATTGCTTATTATTTGGTTGTAGGGTCAAAATAGACGACTTTTTTTTTGTTTGTTTTCGTAGACGGCCTTTCAAAGTTACCTCATTATTTCAAACACAATGTGTCAGAAACGCATTCTCTCGGTGGCCGGACTGTAGTTGTTTGAAACTCGTAAACATACGAACCCTCTCAAATAAAAGACCTAAATGATCTAAAGGTTTGTATTCGATTAATGTAATATTTTTTTGTGAAGCTAGTGTTTGTATGGCCTGTTCTCATCCCGATTACAACACCCGCCGGCTGTTGTACCCTCAAGAATTTCGTATTCTGTTTACTTTGCGCTCAACGTGGATGTCTAGTATTACTGTGCTAGCTAGTCGTCCAGGAGAATGGATAGTTCTTAATCGTGTAAAACTACGTTAAAAGCTTTGAAAGCAAACGTTTGCTTATATTGCAACTATAATATCGGTATGGGTAAAGTAACATGATTGGGTGTGCTTGCGCGGCAGGCGTGGCGCCTCGAGGAGCTGCGGGCCGCGCGCGTGCAGGCGCTGGTGGTGGCGGTGCAGCGCTGGTGGCGGCGCGCGCGCGGGCGGCGGCGGGGGCGCGCGGCGCGGGTCATCGCGCGCGCGTGGCGGCGGGGGCGGGCGCGGGGGCGGGCGCGCGCGCGGGCCGCCGCCGCGCTGTGGCGCTGGTGGACCACCGCCGCGCGGAGGAGGTGAGGGGGGTGGAACTTGCTGGTGGAAGATGTCGACCTTACATCAATTGTTTTAAAATACTATGCTAAGAAGTTTTTTTCAGGTCACAATATCAAATTTTACGGTTTGATGCGATGAAGCTTCATTTCATGTTATAGAGTAAAAAAATGAAAACCTCGTAAGTCGTTGGTATATTGCAAAGAACATTATTTTAAAACTAGAAGACGGAACCATATTCGGTTCTTCAGTTTCGCAGCTACGTGAAACCTATCAAACTTCCCTGTTCGGTCAGTTTGAGACGCGTCAGTCCCCGCAGGTACCTGGTGTCGCTGTGGGCGCGCCTGCCGCCGCGGCACCTGTCGCCCGCGTGCGCGCTGTGGCCGGCGCCCGCGCAGCCCGCGCTGCTGGCCGCCGCGGACCAAGAGCTGCGCGCGCTGCACCACCGGTGGCGCTGCCGGCTGTACCGCGCCGCGCTCGACCAGACCACGAGGAATAGGATGCGGGAGAAGGTACCACACACGACACTAACACGTTGACTTAAGCACCATTTAGAACATACTTTACACTCATATTTAAAAACCCACTTTAAACTTACAGCAAAAATATGTTAGATACGCCACTGTAAAACTTATGTAGCAGCTTTCATAAATAAAAATGAGAAAGTATATTTAACACAGTGTGTTTATGAATGCGAAAGTTTATTTTTCAGGCTATTATAATGATAAAAAGAAGTAACATCTAAGACTTTACACGCTTATCTACTTTCTTATTACATAAATATTATAAAGTTTCATATACACTAACAGTATATCAAAATCGTAGTAAGATGTTGTAATTCCGAAACTATTTGCTGCCACTAGAATACCTTTTAGCTTCTGCGTTAGAAAGAACCGACATCAATCAAACGCAGCTGGAAACACAGTTCTCGAAGTTGCAGTCATATACCCAGGCCAAGTTGTGTAACTACCCTTTGAATGAGGACAATCATTGAAACTAATTTGTATAGGCAGCGTTGATGAAATTACGAAATGTCTTCTCATTAAAAGTCTTCAAACGTTGTTTTGCCATATTTGAAAAAAAAAATGTTAGGGGTGGACAACCCTTATCACTTAGGGGTATGAAAAATAGATGTTGTTTTCTTTCTAAGACCTACTCAATATGCTCACAATTGCATAAGAATCGGTCAAGCCGTTTCGGAGAAGTACGGGAACGAACATTGTGACACGAGAATTTTATATATAGGATAATATTATGTTACCATTTATTCCTTATGATTCAGAAACCTAATCTCTTACTGTTGTGGCTTCGAAGCAATCCCTGCTGATTCCCTGCCCTAAAGTCATTTACCTACTTTCCAAAATTTCCTCTACCGAATGCACAACTGCAATAAGCTCCATCTATGAGGCGCGACCCATTGATTTGGCTTCGATTCCGCGTACGTTGCGTGTAATGGCGTGTGCGAGTGAAAAATATTAATTAAAAGGTTAATCGATCGATCTAGTGCCTGAAAACTGTTTAATCCTGAAGATAAGTGCTGTGTCTGTTCAGATATAACTGAACTCCTCGAACTTTAAGTGTGGTTGCTGTGAATGTGCTCCAGCCTTGTGAGTACCTATTCCCTTCTATATACTTTCCGTTTTGAAGCTACTTTCGTCTGTTTCTATTTGAAATTACCAGGTTTAGATAGGCTGTGTTTCGGTGACCTAGGTATCCTACAATTCCATCAATATCTCATAAATGCACTAAGAACACAAGGGTTCAAGTACCAATACTTACTATGTATCTTAAGCGTAGGGTTCAGAGTGGTTCTGCGTATAATGCAGAGGGTTATATTTAGTGTTTCTATCGAATCAGTTTCTACGTGATCGAATCAGTAATCGTAGATCCGTAGAGAACAAAGTGACTGACGTCCCAAGATCAAGCTGAAGTTTAAGCTGGCATCGTAAATCTTACAAATGTATTCTAGCTACATACATAACGCTGTCGAATAGAGTGAAAGCGTCCGCAGCTTACAGCGCACCCATACATCAATTACTACTACATAACAAGCAAAGACTCCTCGTGTTAAGAAGATAATTGGTTTCTGTCAGCTGACGGCGCACCTGGTGTTCGCGGGGCGCAAGGCGTCGTACGCGGCCAGCGTGGGCGCGTGGTTCGCCGGGGACTACGTGCGGCTGCGGCACGCGGCGGGCTGGCGGCGCGGGGGCGGGGGCGGCACTGCGGGGGCGGGGGCGGGGCTGCTCGTGTTCGCGGACGTGGCGGCGGCGCTGCGCGCGCCGGGGACCAGCAGGCAGGTGCTGCTGGCGCTCAGGTATGTACATGATGTAGCTTCACGAGAAGAACCTCCGTGCCTGCGTGCATAGTTGTAACGGTGATGCGAACCCTTTCTGCCTAGCACGACTAAAATGCACATTAAAATTGTTAATGCTAACAAAATCAATAATTTAAATGAGAAATTAATGTATTTATTAAATAGTTAGGTATAGGAATTTTGAAGTTAGTTACAACAAATAAAGGTTTATTATGAATTGAAGACGTGAGAGGATGAAGGTGATAAGTGCTATTATTTAGATTTTGAGTAAATTGAATTTAAAGTTTTACTACAATTTTCTTTTGTAGTCGCTTAAATGATTAGTTATGCCTCAGGGCGGGTTGTATCAAACAGTTGGTTAACGTATCATACGTACGTAACTTTTTGACGTTTACATCAGATGTTTAACGTACGTCAAATACAAAGCGTTGTTTCGTCACAAAAAAAAACTGTTCGTCAGTTATTTGAGTTGCCATTAAAAAGTAAATCATTACTATCATTTAAAATATATGAAAATAAAACAGAACCCATAGGTATTGATAAAAGGTTTTCATCAAAGATGTCCTGTCAACAAGAGAAAGGTTACGTTAACCAGTGGGTGGATGGCCGGTCAATGTAATCGTTAATTTTTAACGTCCGTTAAAGGTCGACATTGGTGAAACAACCCGTTTTCTAGCTTGACAGTGGTTAACGCCATTTTTAACGTTGACAGACACGTTAAATAGTTGTGATACAACCCGCCCTTAAATTTGAATGTAAAGTAGTGTGTGAATGATCTTAAATTGAGGATACGTTGATAATAAAACTCTTGCGATATTATTGGATATTAACATAACTCCTTCTTCCATGAACTAACTTACACTTATTTGTCCTTGCGGTTTTATAAAATTAGGTGCTAAGTGCGAATACTGATAGACATGTTATGTTTTTTTTTCGACATAACACCTTCATTCACGGAGAATAGGGACCGCTTTATTCGAACATAGTAAGCGCAGTGGAAGAAGGTGCTATGTTCATATCATCTTCACCTTCTTAAACGCACAAAAAGTAATGTTTTTATTTTGTTTATTTGGGAGAGGGTGATATGTGTACATACCTCTTTCATCATCTGTATTTTTTTATAATAAACTAAACATAACACCTTTTTCAAAATTTTATTTACATAAATAAGTTTTATTTCGATGGTTTTAAGGTTTTTAATAATTCAATCAAACATATTACCTTCATCCACGCAAAAAAACACCGAAAACCAAAAATACGACATCCACTCATGTCTTCAATTATTGTGATAATTATTTTCGACAGTTTATAATTTCTGTTGCCATAGGGATGTCTAAATGTCATTTGATATAAATTGATTAAATGTATTTTTTTTAAGTACACGGCAAATCACTCAACTACATAGAAAAATCTATATTATTAAAAAGGTTTTTGAGCGATGTATTTGAATAACTTTCGACAAATGTTAATAGATGCTCAGGTCCAAATAAACATGCAGTAGGATTTATGGATGCAATATAAATCGATTTCCTTTTCAATTTGGTTTGAGAAATTGAAACCCTTTAAAACCTTTTGAATTGAGTGTCACATCGCTAGGGATAGCAGTTGGTCATAATTTCCTCCGTTGTACCGCCCAGCACGTGCGCGCTGGTGCTGGTGTCCCCGCGCTCGCTGCGCGCGCGGCGGCGCGTGGCGGCGTGCCGCGTGGCGCGCGTGGCGCTGTCGCCGCACGCCGACGACGTGGTGTGCGTGCACGTGTGCGGCGGCGGCGCCAGCTCCAGCGACGGCGCGGGGGGCTGCGCGCGGGGAGCGGGCGGGGGGGATGTGTTGCTGCGCGTGCCGAGAGCGATCGAGGCCGCCACCAAGCTGCTGCTGGTGGTGCAGGTATGTAGTTATGAGATGGAGTGTGTTATTGTGATGCGTTAGTAGTAGTGAGGGGGGGGCGGGGGCGGGGACGTGTTGAGGTGCCGCGGGGATAGAGGCGGCGACAAAGTTGCTGCTGGTGGTGCAGGTATGGTCGTATTTTGTGTTTTGTTTTCAGAACAGACTAGTACAAAATATTTAGTACTCACCTTACTCCTACTATATTTTCAACCAATTAGCAGAATAATGGTCTCCTTTCTGATAGATACAGTGCAGAAGGTGTAAGCTAAGCTTTGCATTAGTGTGCGTAGATAGGCCGAATAAAATAGTTGCAATCGAGGGAATTAAATTTCATAGGGGCTGCAAAAAAATTAAAGCCTACAGACGGCAAATCTGTAAATCCGCCACTGGTGCGTGTATACAGATAGAGTTGGTGTGACGTCATGCCTCTAGCGCGACGGGTTCATTGCTAACCAGTTTATTCCACTTTTTGTCTCCCCCCGCGTGACACATTCTCCCCGCGCACCCTCCGCGTTTCACCCCGCGCTAATGAAAGCAGAATAATGTTTTTAATTCTTTATTATTATAAAATTGCTTGATTCGATTTTTAACTAAAATGCCAACACAAGTAAACTAAGGATATCTTACTCTTTGCTAATAAATCTGAATACGGGTTGGTTTCCGTTTCCGTTTAGTTTCTGACATTCCTCGGTCGCGGTTGAACTTTAATCCTTATTTTTCAACCGACATAAACAACAAAGGTGGTGCTCAAGGCGATATTTGTATTTTGTTTTTATCTTAATAATATTTTTACGATGACCACTCATTTTTTTACACGGTACTTCAATTTTGACAATTATTTTATAATGTCAAGCTATATGGTTTTTTTGTCTGACTCTACTTTTGGTCACCACGGACACCAATACAAAGCCCACTTTTCGCCTTGCGAACTATACTATCCTAAACCCTCATTCGGATAAATACTGGAAAGATTTAACGAAATTGTAATCAAGAATCACCTTAATTATAATTACAAACCGATTGCTGTCTAATTGCCACATATGATCAACTGAGTGACTTCATTTGTTTTATTACTTTTGTTGCCTTCTAGTACTCCTGTCACAAAATATATCTGAGTGACCATTAGCGATTATTTGTAGACTGTTTTAGGTATCGCGATCAACACCCAATGCAAATTACTGCAGATTACTTACTCAACTTTTTTTCGTAATGCAATAGACCTTGTTCTCTTGGACTACAAAAGATGTTGTTCATTATCTACATAACATTGGTGTTGTGGCAGCACGCGCTGGGCTCGCCGCCGCCGGTGACGCTGGCGCCCGCCTTCCCCGTCACGCTGGACGGAGAACTGCTCACCGTGCTCGTGAGTACACATAGATACTTAAGACTATGTTTTGAGGAGAATATATAAACACTAACAAAAAAGGAAAAAAACTTTATAATGCAGTGTAAAGAGTATACGCTGCATATGTGTGATATATTTAATTTGATACTTACATAAGCAGCAAGTATATTAAAATGTACATACACTTATCCTCCTTTTTATAGCAGTCGGGTAACTTGGTGGTACCAACACATTAAAACCTATACGGTATGAAGTTGCAGGATAATTGAATTAAGATTTTAACGTTCGATCTCAGTGACTGTAGTTATTCTATCTATCCTGCTCTCTTACGGGCCGAAGTACTAACGCAGACTTATATTATAGAAGTTTTACAAATGCTAACACAAATCATGAAATTTGATTTGTAAATATGGAATTCAAAATTAACTTTTCAATTTAAGGACTCTTAAAAAAATCAATAAACGATATCTTAGTTACCTCCGTGTCTATGAAATCTAAAATATTCCTGCCCCGCAGGTGCACCCGGGCGCCACCAGCGAGGCGCGCGTGGTGCGGCGCGGCGACACGCTGCACGTGCTGCCCTAGACTGTACCACGTGGCGGGTTGTACCGGCGGCGGTGCACCGGGCATTGCCGCGACTGTACCGGCGGCGGTGCACCGGGCATTGCCGCGACTGTACCGGCGGCGGTGCACCGGGCATTGCCGCGACTGTACCGGCGGCGGTGCACCGGGCATTGCCGCGACCGTACCTCGCGGAACAGACAGCTGAGTTCGACTCTAACCGTGTTCATTTAGGTGCCATTTTCGATAGGTTAATCAAGATTTTAAATGATACAACGTGATTGTTTAGTGGATTTCGATAAAAAAGCTATGACTTCCAAATGTATTGTATGGGAAAACGGTGTTTTTAAGTATTGTAAATTACGCTTGTGTACTGCGAGCATTATAAAAACGAACTGTCGGGAAAATCAAATGAACAAATCAATGAGTTTGAAGCGATACTCTCAATGTAAGAAAGGCAAGATCGAAATCCGCCGAAGAATCATCGAGTATTGATAAAGTTTAAATCAGTGCGACTTATATAGTCGCTGCTGAAACTAATTCGCGTGTAAAATTAAATAATCGAACCACGTTGTCTGTTCTCTCCCCGAGCTCGAGTTACAAATGTTATATATTAGGTGGTTTGATTGGCTATAATTGGAATGGCGTCAATTTATTGATTGATTGATAGTAGAACCTAGTTGTAAGTAGTCGCCCCCGCGGCGCGATGGGATACACACTCGCCTTGATAATGCACTGAATTTTCACAAATTGACGGAAGTGCCAATTTTAAACGTTTGCTGTTTGGATTTGTTGATATTTTAATGTTGGTGGTAGAGTTTCTGTAACCACACGAGAAGGCTTGTGAACAATTACCCACATTGTAGTGTTAATATATGAGGTTTGCTCGTTTGGATCGGATGTGTAAGCTCGGCGCGCGATGTTATGCTAATATTACTTTGTACAAAATATTTTGTAAGTTTAATGCTGCGTGCCCACGGTTCGCAATACGAGTGACAAATTATTTCAAGAGACAATATTTATGCGTAGGCACTAATCTACTTATGAAAAATACTTTTAGGAGGTCTCTCTCTGTATGGTCTCAATAATGCTGTTCCTGCGTATCGCGCAACGTTGGAACGCAGCTAAATTTGTATACTGAAGCTAATCTCACATGGACAGTTTTAAAACAAATAAGAAATATATTTTGATAATTAAATTCCCTATTCATAAAACAATAAATTCAATAATCGCGTGTTCGAGCTAGGAATGAAAGTAGCCGCGTAGTTGATAGATAATAGTAACAGTAGTACGGGGTCCGTAGTCACCTGGGGTCTACCGGGACTTTACAATCGAAAGCGTATCCGTGCGGCCGAAGTACGAACGAACTTGATGGAATGCCTTCCCGGCACTTTATCACGACAATTTGACGAAATTAACTGTCAAACTTGACAGTTCAACTAGGCGACGACACAAGTCCCGGTAAGGTGTTAAGACGATAATCGTAACGACAGGAAATATCGTTTTAAAAGTCCTAAGTCTCGGTACCAATCTCGCGATTTTGATAAAATGCACGATACGAACGTCAAGTCCCAGTAGACCCCCAGGCCACGAGGGTTTTCAAGACTACCCCCCGTACGACACTAGTGTAAGAATACAATCAATAATAAATGTAAGTCAAGTGCCAATTTCGTTTGTTGCCAACAATAATGTTAAGTTTTGAACGTGTAATGTAAACATATTTTATCATTTTCAATAAATTATAAGACTGTTTTCATATACTGTTTCATTTTTATATCATACAGTGGACAAGATAAGCGAATGAATCGATTTGAATGCACTTTGGTCTTGAAAATTTCACATTGCCTTTTAGGTTATTCCAAAGGGTTTTTAGGGCTTTATTATCGCTTATTTTATCGTTAAAACTCCTAAAATCACCCGCAGCACGCAACAATATTATACTAGCTCTATTAAACTTTGTAGTTGAGCTCCAATATGTAAGTAAAATATGCAGATTCTCAAGACTATCAATCTTGGCAGTCGAGCCCTAGTAAGTAAGTAAAAAGATGCAGATTTTCAAGTCACATTTTATTACTCTTTTACAACAATACATAGATAAAAATCGTACAATATTAATTTCATATATTTTACTAGAGAACTTTAACACAAACATGCAGCTAATGGAACGTCAATACACACGTATACAAATAGAACGGACTTACAGGATGACTTTATAAATTACTAGTAATGAATGATGACTCAAGAATTAAGTTAAGGGACATTTCATAAAACTGGCTTAGGTGGTGCAAGGGAAGCAAAACTGCAATAAATCATTTAGCATTGGTTTTATTTCAGGGCCCGACTTATTCAATAATCCACACGAATGACCGACGAGTGGGGAAAATCCTATAGGAATCAAAATTGACCACTGAGAATGACATTAGTAATGACGTGCGTGACCCTATAGATTCTTCCCCACTCGCTAATCACTGGACTTGCTGTTATTTTACAAATAAACGGTCAAAGGCCCCAGGTAAAGAAATAGGTGAATGCAGTGAGATAAACGTGCGTATTGAGATACCTACATTTACGAATCTCGATTTATTGAATCACAAGACAGCTAACACAAAAATATGATGTACCAAAGTGTTCAGGTAGAACTTACTGCAATGCTGTTAATACAAAACTTTAATATACTCTAGGCGTTTGTTTTCCTGTGTTATTATTTTGTACATTACGTCTCGGCTGCTAGCTTTACTCATAACAATACAGTAAAATAGTAGATAGTATCAACGCATGAGGAATGAAGTGATTGCTCTATAAGTCTACATAGATGATAGGAATGAGCACTGAGTGCGTCACAACGATATGGTCTACAGGTTGGTCCTAGGCTGATCGCCGCTGGCGGTCACCATCCACTGGAAAATACCTCTTAGTACTATACATTCAGAGAATAATTCACCTTGACACTTCAACGAGAGGAACTCAAGAGACAGTAAATATAAGTCTTTATAGTATCTAACGACAAAAATATCGTTTTAACAGTTATATACTTTACACAACTCAGTAAATAAATATGCTTGCAAGAAAATGTCATATAGATATTTTGTCATAGACTTCAACTTGCACAGTGCCACAAAACATTCGGACCAGATTAAAAACATAATACTTAACACAATTTGATAACTATGTGGATTGAAATTCTTTAGTCTGGTCTAGTTCTTTGTGGCACTAAGTGATGCATTTCCCAATCATACTTATTTAGCGAGTTTGTCTGTGAGGCCGTGATGTATAGGCCATATAGTTATTTATTTGGGGTTATAAAATTAGATTTGTTTGTCTGAGTAGAGGTTCACTTGATGGAACACGCGAACCTGGCTCGCAGCTGCTTTAACGCGTTGTCTTCTTGCTGAAATACAAGGTTTTTTTTATTAATATTGGCAATGCTTCGATTAACATACTTAATCATAATCGTATTGTTGGTCAAAAAGTGCGTTGCCATTGTCAATTGCAATAGTTGTTACAAAACTAACAGAGAGAAAACATATTTAACTTATATATAAGAGGGTTGGTGTAGAAACGAATTGCTTGTAACTTACCACGCTAATATCTGTCGTTGATCCCGAGGACCCATTGTCGTTTTCATCCGCTGTAAAAAATAACAGAGTTAAACTCTTTCAAGGTTTAGGGCTAATTATTTAAGGTCATTGGCGTAGGTACCTATCTATTATAGAGATTTTATGTCAGTGAGCTTACAGTGGGTCTGAAACCTCTAGGGTGCGCATAGCTTTGGGATTACACCAATGTGCATGCCAATGTGTGTAGTACCTAGTGAAAAAAATAGCTTCAAAATTTACCTGTCATGATGTCGGGTTCGTTCCCGTTCTCGTCGGGTGAACTGTTGTTGGACCATCGCCCGCCGCCGCCTGTGAGATACGTTACTTTTAAAAACTTATTCTCAGATAGTGGACAGATTTTACATTTACACGACACACACGATTTCACGATATATGTATATGCGCTTACGTGTAAATTTGTGCCATGCATTGGGTTCTTTATATGCAATAACACGACTTTTGTTTTTTGCGAACTGACTAAGTAACTTACATTTGTAGCGTTAATTGCTTAGTTGTTAAAATGATTAGGTCAATGGACGAGCTGGCTCGTACATGCTGCCAGGCCGAAAGATGATTAACAAGTTTAAAATAATAAAATAAGGATATAAATTATTATGATAACTTATTAATGTTAAATGGTCCTTTGAAAATAACTGGTGAACTAGCTCTGTTTAGGACACACAAATTTGATTCATCGCGATTAATGTTTCATTCGTTTGTAAATTGCGTCACCACAAACACGGCACTGATTCACAGCACTTTCACTAACACACCGGACCACTGGGTTCGAAGTGCTGGCTGTAGCTACACTATTGTCCACGTCCACCGCGCGGTGGTGACCTCCTTCAACTGCTTGATCTGGTTGTCCAGATTCTCGAAGTACCGTTTATAGCGCTGGCACCGCGGACGCACGAACTCGGCGGCAACGATCACAGCGGCAGTGTTCGTGCGGCGGCGGTGCCAGTGCTAGTCGGCGGCGGTGCCAGCGCTAGTCGGCGGCGGTGCCAGCGCACCTCGCGCGGCGGCGGCCGGTGGCGCTGCGATCGTTGCCGCGAACATCAACACGTAGGTAACCACGTAGTGGTGGACATCATGATAGGAAACATGATTATTGAACGCTTCGTCTAACGTGGCATCCTTCAACTGCTTGATCTGATTGTCCAGATACTCGAAGTACCTATGATGCTTCGAAATTGATGACTGATTCTCTACGCTTGATATTGTTACTGGCAGATGATGAGAGTCAGAATGGCGGGTGTACCGTAACAGATTTGAACGAGTCATATGTCGAACTTTAGTACCTGGGATGTACTATTTGGTACCTATCAAAGAAATTGGCGTACCTCTTTAAGAGCAGAGATATAACCAAAAGCGAGTACACCCGCCACATTGACTGTCAGAATGGCGGGTGTATCTCCAGTTCTCGGTTATAGACATGTTGATGACTTATTTTAAGTATACCAAATTTTAGTACCTTTGGTGTACCTAACATAAAAGAGCACCACATCTCAAAATATTGCTTGATTCCAAAGGAATCCAGGATTTTGGTTTTATGATACTTTGTAGCGACATAGATGGCGCTTATCGTCGTAAACATTCTTCCCGGCGGTCCGCATTTACACATATGACGCCTAAGTACAGGGCCTCAAGTCTGATATTTTAAGTAAGGGGACCTTTTTATTGTCTATAATGAAGTGCTTGTCGATGAAATATAAGCGAATATCATTAAAATTTGGATTTTTTAGTAGTTTTGCGGCAAAATTTTGTTTTTCGGCATAAATAAACTTTTATTTCAACTGTAAGAACGACTTCATTTAACTTAAATACTTGGAATAGGTGATGTCAACCTCGAATATAGACATTAGACATAAACACCAAAAAATCGCTTGTCCAATTTATTTTCGCCAGGTTATTGATATCGCAAAAATCTCGCCAGGGTCGTAATTTTTCGCCAAAATGGCGAAAAAAGTTGAGAGGTGTCAAGGGACACCCGGATGGAACGAAATACTTTAGTAAACACAACTTCTAGGTAGGTAAATATCGCATAACTAGACTACTACAAGTACACCTACTCAATGCGTAGCCACCGCCGATACCTAGAAATCGCATAGACAACATTTCTACCTACCTTCTTGATAACGGTTAGGTAATTATAGATGGGTAGGTAAATATCGCATTACTAGACTCCTACAATTACAGCTACTGAATGCGTAGCTATCACTGAAACCTACCTAGGAATCGCATCGACAACAATGATTATTCTACTTACCTTCTTGATAACAGTTAGGTATACCTAGTTACCTTACATATAAATCACATACCACAAACATTTTCTTAACTTTGAATCATAATCTACCAATGCGAGCTACGTAGGTAGGTACTATGTTAAGAACTTACCTACGTATTTATGAAAAAAATATGAAACTTTCTCTTTGAGATTTATAGGTATAGACGCATACACGTCATAGATACGCGGGACTTTGTAAACACAACAGAACCTCAATAGAACACGCACGGATTGATATTGTAATATTAAAATGTCATGTAGTTACATTATGAAAAGTTAAAATCTTGTTACATGTGCTAGGTCTATAGTATATACCTGATACATACTTACGTAGTTTGCTCGTAATTGCATGGCGCCTATTTTTTTTTAATAATTAAATATGTCAGTAAATATGTAGGTACATACCTCAACACCTCATTCATGAGTTTGGGACGACCTTTTTCTGGAAGTACTTAATTTAGATTGGGATTTCTTTCTTTCTTTTTTTATTAAGCTATTGCATAGCTTTTATCTCAGGCTAGGCTCTGAGCGCGGGGACCGAATGTAAAAATTCTGTAACGAAAAAACCTAACACCCCCCACTCCAACCGGCACAGCGGTGCAGCAAAGTCGTGTATCGTCGGTTTAGTTCGGCAGACTTCGGCACGGTGTTTGGGTGCCTCAAATTCGCCCCATTATATTGAGTTTTCGTCTTAAAAGCAGTTTTTCGTCCCTCTTTTGGGGCCAAATTGGAAAAAAAGTGGGGCAAAAACGAAAATTTACATAGACCTCCTTTTGGAGTTGAGTAAGTTACTGGACCCCTTATAACTCCCCCCACCATCTCAGGCTACCATCAGGAGTTACTACCAGAGCTAGTTACTACTGGCTTCTCAGGGGATAACTGCTCAACGGAGCGTCGGAGGTGAATTCTGACTTCAGTTCTGACCCCCCCACAGCACCATATACCATCTCGACCAGGGACAACTCCTCGCCAGAAATCCTGCGATATCTTCGGACGGGTGTGTCGGAGACCAGCTTCGTCTTCGGTTCTGGCAACTCCTCACCACTCCCCTTCCACCTCGGGACTCAGCTACCACCAGAGCACCCCTCCTGGCTTCTCAGGGGATAACTCCTAAACGGAGCGTCGGAGGTCAATTCTGACACCATTTTTGACTCCCTTTAAGAAACCCCGCACCAACCCAGGACCAACACCAGGGACAACTCTTCGATAAAGAACCCCTCATATATCCAAAACGGTGAGTCGGAGACCAGATCAGTCTTCGGTTCCGGTAGCTCCTTGGAGGTCCCCTTCCACCTCGGGACCCAGTTTCCACCAGATCATCCCGGTTCGCTCCGCAGGGGATGACTCCTCAACGGAGAGAGATAGAGACACGCGGATTGCGGGAAAGGATTAAGTGTCTTTCTCTGGACACAACCCACCTACTACGCCTTTCCCCGAGTGAAATGATCGAAATTTTGACTTTTTAAGCTATTGCATAGCTTCTATCGCGGGCCTTGAGCGTGGAGACCGAATCCAGAAATTCCGAAACGAAAATAACCTAACACCCCCCACTCCGACCGGCACAGCGGTGATACTTTTTTGTTTTGCATCTATCGATGAATAGCAGAACTTTAAAAGACTTATAAAAATATTTTGAACAATATCAACTTCTCATTTATTTAATAAAAACAAAAATGTTTTCTTATCGGTCACCACGCTCAAAAAGTTGAATTAATATCAAAGAAAAAAAACAAAGGAAAAAAATACTGAATAAATTAAATAAATAAATAATTATTAGGTACATTTTTCCCGCGGTAAAAAGTTCCCTTAATTCTTTCATACATATATTTTAGGTTTCTAGAACCGTTTTGGCAGCGCACGCAACTCAAGGATGAATAATTTTCCCCGTTTTTTTATTTATTTATTTATTTACAGTTTTTGCACATACAACATATATAATAAAAATGGTAATAGCTAATATTTGTACAAGGGTGTTTTTTCACATTTTCCATTATTTCTTTGCTCCTAATAGTTACAGCGTGTTGTTATATAGCCTTCGATTAATGGTCTATTCAACACAAAAATAATTTTTAAATTCGAACCAGTAGTTCCTGAGATTAGCGCGTTCAAACAAACAAACAAACAAACTCTTCAGCTTTATAATATTAGTATAGATCGAGAAGCACTTCATTATAGACAATTTTTAAATTCGAACCAGTAGTTCCTGAGATTAGCGCGTTCAAACAAACAAACAAACAAACTCTTCAGCTTTATAATATTAGTATAGATCGAGAAGCACTTCATTATCCTACTAATATTATAAATGTGAAAGTTTGTGAGGATGTATGGATGGATGGATGGATGGATGGATGGATGTATGGATGTTTGTTACTCTTTCACGTAAAAACTACTGGACGGATTTTGATGAAACTTTACAGTAATATAGCTTATACATCAGATTAACATATAGGGTACTTTTTACCGCGGGAAAACTTTTCATTCCCACGGGAAACCGACTTCTACGCGAACGGAGTCGCGGGCGGCCACTAGTAGACAATAAAAAGGTACCCTTACTTAAAATTACAGACTTGAGGCCCTGTATTTAGGCATCATATGTGTAAATGCGGACCGCCGGGAAGAATGTTTACGACGATAAGCGCCATCTATGTCGCTACAAAGTATCATAAAACCAAAATCCTGGATTCCTTTGGAATCAAGCAATATTTTGAGATGTGGTGCTCTTTTATGTTAGGTACACCAAAGGTACTAAAATTTGGTATACTTAAAATAAGTCATCAACATGTCTATAACCGAGAACTGGAGATACACCCGCCATTCTGACAGTCAATGTGGCGGGTGTACTCGCTTTTGGTTATATCTCTGCTCTTAAAGAGGTACGCCAATTTCTTTGATAGGTACCAAATAGTACATCCCAGGTACTAAAGTTCGACATATGACTCGTTCAAATCTGTTACGGTACACCCGCCATTCTGACTCTCATGGCAGATGCAGTAGGTATACTGTTGCTAGGAGGGATATCGATTTTCATGACATCTGCTGCTTTATTTAAAATATTTGACTGTTGTTTGTGCGGATATATTGTGAAAGTATTACTCTTTAAAATGCAATTGTCGCCGAGTGATATAATGCCCGCTCTATGTAACTGTTCAGCGGTAACCCGATCCTCACATATGATTCGTATGTGACATTGCCCGCAACAGAAAAACAAGTAGGTATTGACGGTACTTAGCTCCATCCAAATCGGCTTACAAATGGAAGTAAGTGTTTTATTTATAAGCATCGCTTATAAAATAATACTTACTATTATTACTGTATGACGCGGGTGAGTTCAGTGAGACAAGACTTGCGGATGACGAGTCTTCGCTGTCCCTCTGTAACAGAATTACACAATTATTCAAATTATCTAACTTCAAATATAACAGCAGCAGCGGTGAGATCACTAACTGAATGAAAGCAAGTAAAATGGTAAGCAGCTGCAGTGGACTGGTCCACGACTTAAAGCGTTGAAAAAAACTTTTTCAAGCCTATGATTACGGCAGTACCGTTATTTATAATGGAACTGAGTGGTAAACTACGACTTTTACTATTGTCTCTTTCATCGACGTTAAGCAACAGGAGAAGAAGATGGAACATTCCGTACATTCGACCTGGAGGATCCCCGTATCGACGATGAGTCGGAGTTGGATGGTTCAGTGTCGCTGTCGTCGGAATCCGGCGGGTCGAGCGGCGCCGGCGCCGGCGAGGATGGCGCGCCGTCCGTCTCACCTGCACAGATGGGCTTTAAATTTGCTTTGTTCATTTATTTGCAAGTATTAAGCTGCCTTTTCCTTTGAGGAGTCTAAGAACATTCTAAAGTAGGTATGGACCCAAAATATTCGTAACCATACTTGGTAACGTATGCGCGTAGATGTTTCTATTCACCGTAACTACGATTCATGAAAGATCAGTGTAAAAAAACCTTGTGCCTACAAAAGAAAATTGTCTTTGTAAGAGTTGTATGTTCCTATATTTGTGGTCAGGGTCGTAGCTGGAGTTGCAGGTAAGGTAAAGCACTGTTTGTTACACTATTAGATAGGTTATACTCTTTTTTGGTCTGCAATATACTGGTGATGGCACCCCCAGCTACGGCCCGTCTGTAGTGGTAGCGTGTCGTCCGGACCTGCGTGTACCTTGCGCGGTGCGCTGCAGGCGCGCGGCGGACAGGCGGTGGCGCAGCAGCGGGTAGAAGGCGCGCGCCGTGGCGTTGTGCGGCTCGAACTGCAGGATGCGGCGGCAGCACGCCAGCGCCGCGCCGTACTGCCGCTGCAGCGTGGCCGACAGGAACTCCGCCAGCAGCTCCGCCGGCGCCGACTCGCCCTGCAACCGGAGGAGGGTCAGGAATAGTGGGGAGTCTCGACTTAGTAGTACAGAGACAACAATCAGACAAACTACGAAGTCGCTAGCAGATTGACCACAAAACGTAAAACAAGTTATTGTATCTTTCTTTATTTCGTTTGTTAACTACTTCTAAACAGCGCAACGGATCAACAAAATTTGATACTGATGGTTTGCATACATGGCCAAATTTCAGATAAGGTCAAAGAACCATTAGCCAAAGAACTGCACTGCTCTACCTCCATGGTTGCCAGCTTTAGAGCCGCGCGCGAGGCGGTTTCGAGCGGGCCGGCGGCGGGGGGCGGCGGCGGCGCGGGGGGCGCGGCGGGGGGCGGCGCGCGGCGGGGCGGGGGGCGCGGATACAGGCGCGGGTTGGGCAGCCCCGCCAGGCACCCGCCGCGGTGTCGCCGCCGCTTGCGCTTTGATGGCCGAGGAGCGGGAGCTGAGTACCTGCGACAAACTTACTGTATTCGGTATACCACATACACTTGTGATCCTGAACTAAGCACAAGTTTGTATTACAAGCACCTATTAATGAACTAGGTTAAAACATAGTTGCATCCTTACTAAAGCCAATGTAGAGTTATCTGACACTAAATTTGCTTAATCATGGGAATCGAACCCGAAACCTACCGCTTAAAAGTCCGACCCCAATACTACGCAACGAAGAACGTTGATATTCGTAGGATGTGAGATCGATGATTTAAATTTTACCAGAAAACAAGGTAATAGTAGGTATTTAAAAATTAGGACGTCTAAAAATTACGGCCAATGAGTTCAAAACAAAACGCGGCGGTATACTCACAAACGTGGATTGGGCGTGTACGAGGAGCAACGCGGGCGCGGGGGGGGGCGGGGCGGCGGCGCGGCGCGGGCGCAGGTCGACCACCTCGTCCGCGGAGTCCGCCACGAACACCACCAGCGGCCTGTCGGGGAACCCTAACATGAGCTGGTCACCTCTTCACGTATAGATGTGGGGTGGCATAAGAATTACTGGTAAAATATACTTTTAATATGTTGTCACCAGACGAATAGGCGGTTGTTGTATCGGGAATTTGAAGTTTAGTTTTTGTAATTAGTTAAGTACCTACTTAACCACTCATTTTTTTATTAGGTACCTACCTAATTAAACTTTGGATTCAAATTATCCCTAATTTAGAAACTGGAGGTACCTAGGGCACAGCCAAAAGGAATAGTTATTCTATAAAGCGTTTAAGTTATGCTTTCGTTACAAGTCAGATTGCTCGTAAAACAAATGACAGTTTTTATAATCAGTGCACGCCACAGCAATTACATTATAGCGTGCTCAGTTATCGGTTGTTACAAACTTGCTCGCAGAACGAAGTCAATGAACTTTTCATTGCTTGCCTTCTAAGTAGGTTAGTGTGGTGAACGACAACTTTAAACTACCCATAGATTCCCCCGCGACACAATGACTCTTAATAGCCTGATATGTATCACGTTCCATGTGTGGACAGCCAGGCATACGACTCAACTCCCGCTACAAATCCACGCAGTACTATACCGACGTCGTAAATCTTCGCGCCGTGGCTGCAAGCCAACTTTTGTTTTACGGTCAACTGGAGCCAGTTAAATCGATGTTTCAAAAGTGATTCCAATTTGATTAAAAATCCTATTCACAATAGAAACTCTGTTTATTAAAGTTGTTTTGTATTATATGCAGAATGTTCAATTCAGAATTTGCATAACATGGCGAATTGAGCACAACAGAGTTCGAGTTCCGCGCAATTTGACGGCTTTGAAATGCAAATCCGCTGCATGCAGCAGATTGAAATATCTCTCAAGTTGTAGCTTGTAGGGAACTCGTAGCAAAGGTCAAACTATGTTGACAAGCTGTAAACTACTAACTGCTATTTCATGCTCAAGTTGTTCGACCCCTGACCTATTGCAGGTACACCGGTTCTTGATTGTAAACTATGTCCAGGGAAAATTGGAATCACCGTATAACTAGAATATATGGTAAGCTGTGTGAAATAATCACAAAAAATCACTCCCTTTACGAAAAAATTTCGTGTATCAGAATGTATGACATACTTTTTCTTCTTCTTGTTGGTGTCGAGGGCGGCGAGCTGGCTGCGCTTGCGACTCGTGCCCGCGTCTCCGGCGCTCTTGTTGCTGCTCCGCGCTGTGGTCGCTTTGTTCCTGTAACGCAATGAACACAGTTTAACTATAGGATATTATATTAGAAATAATCCAGACCATACTCCATAAAGTACGTTTTAAACATCTAAAACACATTAAGTTCGCGTAACTCAATTAGCAACTTCGAGTAGGTACTTGATTACTTATTAAGGACTGTACTAAGTAGATTAAAACTTCGATAAACCTCGCCCACAAGGTTTGCTAAACTATTCAAGAAAACCGTGAAAGCTGTAGGTAAGTGGATTAAAACCTAATTCCTTTTATCGACCGCTACTTCGGTAACTAACCTACCTCTACCAATTTCCGAAAACGTATTTTCCCCAAAATTGCTCAATTACGCCTAATTCTCCTTAAGTATTTCACGCAATAAGTACGTTACTGTTTGCGCTGGCGGTCAAGGTCGCGTTTTAATTAAAAGCCTTTATTTACGGGCTGTAGGCTGCTATAAAACATTAGTGGTTGCGATATGGATCGCGGTGCAAGGCGGTGCACGGGCAGCGTCGCGTTTGTGGCGGCCATTACCGCAGGTAGGTCACCGGAGACACTTCCGCGGTCGTTGCATGGAAGCCTCATTTATATTTACTGTTATTTATAGGCTGGGGTTAAATAAGGTTTTTGTTGGAGTGGGTACACAATGAGGTAAAAGAAGTTGGAATATATCCCAACCTTCTTTGATTCATGCCGTATGCGTATAATATGGGAATAATGTGAATTGTAACGTTTTAGAGTTCATTGCAATACGAAATTAGGAGATATTCATAAGGTGAATAGATATACCTGAAACAACACAGAGTACCTTCTCTTCACCGCGGGTACAAGCATCATCCCCATGGGATAGTTCATAAAACCGCGCGGAGCAGAAACTAGTCCAAGTAATTTATATACCACATTTTTGTTACAAACTTTGGCTTAAATCAAGTATAGCTGTAAAGACAGATATTTACGTTCATTTCGCATACGATATTTTACAGCTATCTACATTTTATGACCGTTTATGGCTTTGTACAACGGAGTAACGACTTCGCTTCACGTTTTGTCTCAATCTTTAAATATAAACAGGCTGCGCTTACTAAAACCTTATATGAATATTGCTGGTAGTTTATTTTTCTCAAGTTATTTAATGAATTTATGATTATGTTCACATTATTCAATTAACAACAATTATTATGTTATTTTATAGTTTACGACCACCAAAAAATAAAGACTATAGAGAGAATAGCAAACAGGAAAACAAATAATTTTATTCCTCAAATCGCAAGCCAAGTACAATATACACCTTTCCAAATCAATGTTCTACGTGACTACGGGTCTACGCTGTAGCCCCACCGTAGTAAACTAATCTACGACAGTTGTTTGTATGAAGGTATACAACTGTAAGTTAGTCCACGAGCTATATTGATTAGAAAACTTCAGCGGGGTAAAGTTTGTCGCTTTGTATCAAGGTAACGTGGAATAATGGCCGGAGCGAGGTAATTACTGTGATTTGCTGGAAACTCCAATTTTAATATAGAAGAAAAATCTACTGTTTACGTTTGTGACCATAAACTTTAGCTGTTTTGTTGATATGTATTTTATGACATGGTATTGATATACGGTTTACTGACTTTACCCATCAGTTTCAACCGCGTTTATAGTTAACTATAAATAGTTTATTTCGTAACGTTCGTAACGTAGATTTTTGCGTAACGTTCTTCGTTTATATTTTTGCCGTTTTTGCAACATTTAAATGCTGCTCTGCTCCATTATATGTGGTGTTATAGTCTTCCTTATTAAATAGACTATTTAACACAAAAGTTCAATTCGAACCAGTAGTTTCCTAAAATTACCGCTTTAAAAAAAAAACATCTTTGTAATTTCAAGTATAGATTTAAATTTTTAAACATTTTTGATGAAAGTATTGGATTGTTTATTTTTATAAGTACATAACAGGCAAGTACCTCATTCTCTTTCAGTAGGAGCAAAATAGTTATAGCATAAACGTAAATACATCAAAGTCATTGAACTGCATGCAACGTGTGCATTTCCCAGTGCACCCCTAAAAGCCAATGAACTTGCTTCTTCACATTAATATTGCAGCTGAAACTTCCCTCGGCCTGACTTTACCTTATCTACATATAGCAATCATATTTTATACACGTAGTCGCCTGAAAAACCTCTTATCTTGAAAGGGATCCAATAAATTACCACTAAAGCTACGAGCTGCTACGTCGTAGTGGATCTGATAGCCGTAGCTGGTGAGCTATTTAAAGGTACATATGTACTAGAATTGTGCCACGATAGGCTTCGTTGCAATCAGTTGATCGGTACTTACAGCGTGCGTGACCTTTTCGCATAAATCAAGTGCAAAAGCACAACGCACTTCGGGACACTTCGTGCAGTCGCGTCGCACCACGCAAGGTTGTGTTCAAAACAAACTCACCTATCGATTGAAAGCAACAGTTGTATTGCTGTCCGGGTCCGACCTGCGGTGTGGGACAAGTATTTATGTTTGTCGGTGTCCGTCACGTGACGTCACACTCTGCCTGCTGCCGCGACCGCGTCTCGTGGTGGTCTGACGGCGACTGACGAGGCTTTGGCTACCACCAACTCAACAAACGGGGGACGACGACGGCGCATGCGTCAACACCCCATTCCCAACTATTTTCTTTTCAATACTTATGTGCTCGGCTGTGTTACTATAATCGCCACGAATAGGTGCTTACTGATTGTAGTAAGCCCGCAAGTCCACATGTTTTGGTTGGTATATAACCATATCTTCATCGTTTTCTTTCGTTATCATCTGCGTTTTCTAAATAGGCACTAATTCTTTTCTACCGCTTAATATTTTTTAGGTCAATGAAAAGAAGGATAGGTATCTACTTTCTTCTTGATTAGGTAAACTTTCTGTAACTTTGAATGTTGGTATCGCAGCACAGTTTGTAAATACAAAGATAATAATAAAAAATGAAACTTACTTTCCGAAGGTTGGAGCAGGTCCGTTGGGTGCTAACTGGGATTTAGTTCTAATTACCATTATTTTAATAAGATAAATGCACCATAATTTTGATAATTTTGAATGTTTTATTTAAATTTACCTAATCGTGTCCATCTAAACTAAAATTTTGGCATGTTTGTCATATTGTTTTTATTTTATTGTACGCCTGTAGCTGGCTAAAAAGTATCAAGTGTTATTGAGTCTTTTATATCTTCAATTCTAACGGGTGAATTAGCGAGTTTCCATTAGATATGGATTAAAATGGAGCTACGAAATGGGTTAAATTAACCACGGATAATCTATTAACACTAATTGGACGAAAGGCACAAAAAAATACTTCTTTTGTTTTGTGCACATTTTATGCTAAACAATATTTATTTGACCATCATACGCCCTTAGATAACATACTACCAGTAGTGTGCCCACCACGGACTAAGTTAATATACTTACACATTCAAATTCTACTGAAATAAAACGTTATCTTTGATTTTAAAACCACAGCGATGAAGAAAAGATTTCATTTGCAATTCTTTGAAGAAACAAGTATTTGATTTCCTAGAACAAGTTGCAGCGGCACCGACCACAACCGCACGAGAAGTACCTAAGTATCCTAATGGCTAACTTGGAAACGAATAGAAATAGACCGTCGACAGACAGCGAAAATAGAAAAAACTTATTTATCGAAGCATCAAAAAGATTTATACTGTAGCTATTAGTATTTTTTTATAAATGTAAATAAGTATAGAGCACATAAGTATCTATGTATCTAACTATGGATAATTATTCTGTTTTATAGATAGCTAAGTTTGCTTTTAATTGTTATCTAACCACGAAATTAGCAAACGAATTGCTACAAAGTAGGGAATTTTTTGACACAAACGGCAACTGCCTATTTTTCAGGGCTTGATAACCGACAAGTTAGCTAAAGAAATACACACAACAAAATAATCATTATATCTTATTATATTTTATCCTACCTACTTACCCGAATTACATTGGACGCTGCTTAGTTACAGTTCGTTTACTATGTATCTACGATTTGAAGCAAAAAAGACTCTTTCGGGATATAAGTAAGATGGATATTTACATCGGCGATTTGAGTTTATACAGGGTCTGTCGTAATGAATGGATAACCCGTTACCTACAGTTGATCCCGGATTTGAGGCTATAAGAAAATGGTGTCTTCTTGCCAGGGATGTCAACCATAAGAAAATGGCGTAGACTTTTAAACTTTTTTATAAATTTCGCTATTTTTTTCATTTATTCCGCTGCCATTTCTTCAAATTTTGATAAATCCGTATATTTTTTTATATTATACTCCTGAAGACGTGTATTATGTAATTTTAATACAATTTTAGGTGTTATTCTCGTTGAACATTATCAAAATTCTCATTTTAAGAAAAACATTTCCAATGTTTTTTCTTTATGTCAACTTTTGATCATCTCCTGTGAAAAAAAAAGTATGACGTTATAGCTGCCCATGATCTTAATAAATTGTCTAGTATGTGTAAATTCTAAAAAGGTATTACAATGTGTACTTTACAAGCAACATTAAGTTACAGGAGCGAGAACACTAATCAAGGTCGTAATTTTTATTTTTCAAGTTAAGTTATAAATGGTTGTAAAACTTCGCAATAATGATTTTATTCTATCAAGATACTTTGCATAAACACTATCAGGCCACTAATAGGATATTCAGAAGAAAACCCGGTTGTTTTTGGGAAAAAATTAATATTACTCCACGATAATAATGTAATGAAAATGTACAAATGAAAATTGTTAAGCTCTAATAGTTACATGCGACAAACATGTTGCGATAAGTTTATTCGAAATTAAAACGGATTTTAAAAATCGAACAAAGTCCGCATTACAAAGAAAAGTGGAATAAAGTGGAAGGAAATCGTCCTTCCATAAATACATTGTGCACATGAACACACGGTAATCAGGATGTCGCACATTTGGATATCTTTCACGATAAACACTATTGCAGCTCTATTGGTGTTGCCATTACATACACCGTAAATGTAATGCATGTTCGCGTATTCGGCCGGCGTGTATTGATGCGGCATGATACACAAACTACACAAAAACTTTTCCAAAACAACAAGTTCAATCGATAAGACAACACAATGTCCGTAAATGTGAGCAAAGTCATAAGTATCACCACGTTATCAAGTCCAAATCACAAGGAAAATCAAAGTCCGATATTAGAAAGCAGTAACAAATTGACGAAAATAATGAGAACAAAAGCACATGCGATGGTCAAAATTACACTGATGTGTTGAGTACCCTTTTCTTTGTAATGCGGACTTTGTTCGATTTTTAAAATCCGTTTTAATTTCGAATAAACTTATCGCAACATGTTTGTCGCATGTAACTATTAGAGCTTAACAATTTTCATTTGTACATTTTCATTACATTATTATCGTGGAGTAATATTAATTTTTTCCCAAAAACAACCGGGTTTTCTTCTGAATATCCTATTAGTGGCCTGATAGTGTTTATGCAAAGTATCTTGATAGAATAAAATCATTATTGCGAAGTTTTACAACCATTTATAACTTAACTTGAAAAATAAAAATTACGACCTTGATTAGTGTTCTCGCTCCTGTAACTTAATGTTGCTTGTAAAGTACACATTGTAATACCTTTTTAGAATTTACACATACTAGACAATTTATTAAGATCATGGGCAGCTATAACGTCATACTTTTTTTTTTCACAGGAGATGATCAAAAGTTGACATAAAGAAAAAACATTGGAATTGTTTTTTTAAAATGAGAATTTTGATAATGTTCAACGAGAATAACACCTAAAATTGTATTAAAATTACATAATACACGTCTTCAGGAGTATAATATAAAAAAAATATACGGATATATCAAAATTTGAAGAAATGGCAGCGGAATAAATGAAAAAATAGCGAAATTTATAAAAAAGTTTAAAAGTCTACGCCATTTTCTTATGGTTGACAACCCTGGCAAGAAGACACCATTTTCTTATAGCCTCACATCCGGATCAACTGTAGGTAACGGGTTATCCATTCATTACGACAGACCCTGTATACCTAACATTTAACAAAAATTATTCTTCAAAACCAAAAAAAATGTTGCCTGTATCATTTCCTGCTAAACGAAACTTTTTTTTGCTGCAGAAAATTAAAATCGGTTCGATAGTACCTATAGAAATTATACTTATCATCCAAACTTTACCTCTTTCTTTATGTAATAGTAGCCGTCCGCGACTCCGTTCGCGTGGAAGTCGGTTTTCCCGTGGGAATGCGAAGTTTTCCCGCGGTAAAAAGTACCCTATGTCCTCTCCCAAGTTCAGTTCTTTCTACATACCAAATTTCATCAAAATCGGTTCAGTTTAGGCGTGAAAGCGTAACAGACAGACAGACAGAGTTACTTTCGCATTTATAATATTAGTAGGGAAGTAGGGACTTTATAAATACACATTGATATGTGGATCTATATAAATAAAAATGAATCGCCAAATGCGTTGTTAAGCTCGAAGTTGCGCGAAACTCGATAACAGCTGCGCCGATTTGGTTGATTCCTTTTTTGTTGTGACTAACTTTGTCTAATTGCCTAATATTTGACGTCAAATAGGACAGAATAAGGCCTGCCGAGAAAACTAGTAGAACATAAAAAAATACTTATGTCTATTAACAGGCACTATAATTCACATAAATAAAATTATAAATTTTGAACGTTACCGTCTGTCAATGTCAAAATTGACAAAAGTACATTGTTTTCGTCTGTCATTGTCAGATTTGTCATCATTCGTTGTTTCACTGGCTGCAGAAATGGCTGAGTTAATAGCGGTGCCTATGAAAAAAACAAACGATGTAGACATTGTGAAACCTTTGAAGAACCTAATCCAGGCTACGTATAGTACTAGCGAGTCGACGGAGGACTACACGGAGGCTCTCAACGAGCTCAGTCGCCTGCGAACCAATGCCGTGTGGAAGGCCACTGAGAAGTCCTCTCTCGAACCTATTTACAGGTGAACACCGTTTCTTAATTGATGACTCACTTAACGTATTTATTTCCTTATAATTTATTCACGTTATAGCGGTAATTCCATGTTTTAATCACCTACTTTCGAGTTCCGGTGATACTGACCTTGGTGTACAAAACGAAAAATAAACCAAACAAATAAAACCATGACGTCATTTAAGACAATTGCATTCCTCTAATAAAACACTCGCTATGCTCTTCTAATGTAGGTTCCCACAGTTAAATTGCTGTAAAGATAAGACAACACTGAGAGAATGAAAGTAACAGATGTTTTATTGTTGTAGCTACTATGACCAGCTCGTGTCGTTAGAGAAGAAGATCCCGCCACAAGAGGTGCAGATCCCATTCAAGTGGAAGGATGCTTACTACCGCCGAGTCACCCTGGGTGCCAGGGTTAACTGCAGTCAGTATACAATACTTATTTTCAATAACACATTTATTGTTTAAGGGTCGTTGACACTAACCAATGGTCTCTTAAGTGTTCACAGTGGAGTTCTTTTATTACAATAACATGATTATACTTATTTGTAAAACTTTCAGTTCAAAACCACAGAAAGAAACTTATGAGAACTTATTTAGTGGTCATTGTTAGTCTAGCTAGGCTAATCATATCTAGTACCCAAGGGAATTTTTATTTAAACACTGTTTTATTTTGATATTATGCACCAGCCACAATTATTGTGAAATGAGAATGACTCAGAGTAATAAGTTCAGCCTAGATGTGTCATCTTCTAATTCTACTGTCCAACAATCACAGTACCCTTGTGACCACAGTATAAGTTAAAAATTCTAAAACATCAGAAATCCAATTGTAAATTTATAAATGTCTAATAATTTCATTAATGTAAAGAGTTACATATTATTTTCCTTTTCAAACATGTCTATTAATGATTAAACAAAGGCAATTTCATCCTGTCCAATCTCATTTTTCCTATTACATTCATGTACAAATACAATACAAAAAAAAATTATTCAGAAAAAGTACATTTACAAATTGACACTTATACATTGGTCCCCGCACTAGGTAGGTCCTGTATTGCGGGCGGCCTAGTAGAGTTAACAGACACACAGTTCACTGGTCGTGTCGAAGTAAGAGAAATAAGTATTAACAAAATCTAACCTACCTAAGAAGTTAATATTAAATACAAATCGAAACTAAATTTTTATTCATAATTCACTAATCATAAAAAAAAAATATTAATAGTGATAAAAACTAAATAAGAACCAAAACTACATAGGAACTAAAAATAAAAAATGCAAACTAAACTAAAAACTGTGACCTTTTAATTTTTAAATGTTTCTACAAAACGTTACTGCAATAAAACCTCGTCAACATTGTTTGGTGCAGCGGTGTCGTCGCTGGCGTACGAGCGCGTGTGCGTGTTGTTCAACATCGCGGCGCTGCACTCGGCGCTGGCGGCGGCCGACTCGCTCGACACCGAGGACGCGCTCAAGAACGCCACCAAGCTGCTGCAGGTACCCACTGCGGATGACATGAAGCAGGAGCCATCACAGTCATTCATCATTTAAAAATAGTATATTTCAATACAAGTGTGGAAGGGCTGTCATTACAACGAGTTCCGACAAATGTCTACCCGAGCCGAGGCACAGCCGAAGGCGAGGGTTGACAAGCGGGACGAGTTGCAATGACGGTTCCGCACATGTACTGAACGGCTATTTTTAATACAGTTGTGAAAAAATTAAGCAATTTATTAAAATATAAAATTAGGACCGTAAATGTCGAAATAACTAATTTTGTGCAACAAACAACTTAACACGCAAAGAAAATTTCTGGAAAATGGCGCCATTTTTTCTTCACACATTTGGTAGGCAAAGGTTACTATGCCCATACAGCCAAGTCTTCAAGTAGAATTATTTTATTTATCCTTCTAATATTATAAATGTGAAAGTTTGTGAGGATGTATGGATGGATGTTTGGTTACTCTTTCACGTAAAAACTACTGGACGGATTTTGATGAAACTTTACAGTAATATAGCTTATACATCAGATTAACATATAGGGTACTTTTTACCGCGGGAAAACTTTTCATTCCCACGGGAAACCGACTTCTACGCGAACGGAGTCGCGGGCGGCCACTAGTATGAAATGAAAATGAAATTTAATTAGATGAAATGAAATGAAACCAACCACACTAATTCAATCAAATCATTAAAGCTGATATCGAAACAAACTAGTAGCTTTTTTTAGAAATATACCTACGCTACGTAAGTATTAACATGAATCATAAAAACTTATTTGTTTTTTTTTAGTAAAAACTTTATTGTTGGTTAATTATTTTCTTTTTAATAGACATTATTTTGACAGTTGGGAAAGTGTGTAATAGCCCCCATGCCACATGTATGGGGAAAAGTTTCTCAAATTCATTTATAACGTCAATTATTGCATATTCAACAATATTCTCTACATGTGTGTGTTGCCGGCAGCAAGCGGCGGGCATGTTCCAGTACCTGCGCGGGCACGTGTCCTCGCTGGTGCACCAGGAGACCACGCCGGACCTGGCGCCCGACGCGCTGGCGCCGCTCGCCGCGCTCATGCTGGCGCAGGCGCAGGAGCTCGTCGCCACCAAGTGCATCAGAGGTACGCGGCACGGGTGGATGAACTGACATTGTAGGGGCTGGATGGAAATGGGGGAAACCCGTCGTGATCAATCGTTTATTGGCTAATATGTAACATGGACTCTTAGTTTTGAATGTTCGTTTTCTTTTGTTAAAATTGTATATTTAGGGCTGGTAAAACCCATAAAAAACGTGACTCGAATGACGAATACGTATTATTAAACAATTTCACTTATTAAGGATAACATTGCTATTAGGTATTTATTGTAGTATAGTATCTTCGCTACATAGTATTAAACAAAGTCGCCGTCTCTGTCCGTCCCTGTGTATGCTTAAATCTTTAAAACTACGCACCGGATTTTGATTTGTTTTTTTAAATAGATAGAGTGATTCAAGAGGAAGGTTTACATGTATAGTAACAAAGTACAGGGAAGGGAGTTTTACTCTGAATTTAACGCGTGCGAAACTGCGCGGGTAAAATAACTTGTGCAAATAATGTAAGGATCATGCTTTTCATGACAAGCATTTGCATCATACGGATTTTTAATGAAAATCAAAGATTACATTATTTCTTAAGAAAACACGTTACAGATTTTGATTTGGTTCTCATCATCGTTTTGATCATTCGCGAAGGTTTATATCTAAGAATTTTGCTTTTAAGTTTAACTACCCTCGGCTTAGTGTTAAGTATAATTATACAATTGATCGTAGACGAGATGAAGGAGAGCATGATCGCGAAGGTGTGCTCGCAAGCGGAGGAGCTGTACGCGGACGCGCTGCGGCAGCTGTCCCGCGAGCCGGCGCGCGCCTGGGAGCGCGACTGGACCACCAACGTAAGACTTGCAGCCACTGCCGGCAGCTCGGGGGATTGCGATACTAATGAACTTAGTTTTGTAGGATCTGTGGAGGTGTCCTCTAACTCGAATATCAATACCTTTGAGAAGTATCGGTGTTGGGACTCTTGAATTAAATTACTGAATGATGTTGCTGCGTTTAGTATTCAGCAATTTCATTCAAAATTTTACGCGATAGCGACTCGAACACCGATTTCGTTCAAGAGTCCCATATTCGAGTTACGCGATACCCCCACTGGTTAATTACATTCATGAATAAACCGCTTTTATATTGAAACTGATTGTGGTCAAGGAAGCTGCAACTCGATTGAGAAAGAGTGGTTTAGTTTACAGGACATCGGTTAGAGGCGTGTATCGTAGGTATTATCTAAGTAGAAAAACCGAAACATATACTAGAGTAAATGTTTTTAAATTCACACACAATGTTTCGGGTTAAAAAACTTTACTGTTTCTATTTTACTAAAACCAGCCAATGGCCAGTTTCAATATTTCTGCTACAGTTAAACCTCGATGTCTAAAAAAACAGCTTGTATTGTTTATGTGACGTTTGATATACACACATCAACATCGTCTAGGGATATTTGGAATTTACTTAGTTTACTCAAAATTTATTAAAAATAACATACAACATGTATATATTTTTATAAAGCTCATTAATCAGGCTATATTAACAAATTAAAATAAATCATTTTTTTTGCGTAAAAGTGTTTTTTTTTTAAATAAAGAAAAAAGTGAAATAAATGTTAAAGTAACAATGAATGTGTTTCTCAAGGAAAAGTGAAAAATAATCAGAAATTATTCAGTTTTACAACGGTATTGTGAAAAATCAGTATTCAGTAAAACCATCTATAACGTTAAAAACGGTCCTACAACGTTTTTTATGCTTTGGATTAAGTTATCCAAGTCAGGCTGCGGTATTTTGTCCCAGGTCCGGCTAAGTGGCAAAAAAAGATGTTCTTTCGTCGCAATGTTTTAGCAAAGTTCCTTAAAGCTCTTTTTTGGAGCATATCCTACGCGTATTTATTGGGGTTTAGGTGAGGCGACTGAGTGGGCCAGCCTAGGACCGATACGTCGTGCTCCTGCAACCAGCTCGTCACCACTCTCACTGTGTGCGGACTGGCTTTGTCGTTCATCAGCGTAAATTCTTGGCCCATTTGCCGTTGGTCGGGGTAGATTATTGTTTCTAACACCTCGTTACAATATTTTTCAGCTGACATGGTGTTTCTGATCTAAATGAGGTCTGTTCTTGCACCAACACGAATTTTCGCCCAAACCTTAATTGTCCCGCCGTGGTATGGAAGGACTTCCTGAGGGTGTCGCAGACGGCACTCACCACCAGAAACTCGCTAAACACGTACTCTACGTGTATCAGGATGAAAACCGAACCGTGAGCCATCGGTAAACAACAATATGAACCACTGGTTGTCTTCCCAGAGTAAATGTTCACGAACCTACTCTAGCCGTCGTCCACGATTTCCTCGGCGTAGTGCTGGCGTACAAAGCGGTCTGCGAGCATGAAGATTAGCTGCATGCAGCCTTCTCCCCACAGTTTCATTACTAACTGGTGCTCTGACTGGAGCCTCTGAACCAACTGCATGGCCGTAAAATTTGGTTGCCTTTTCGCGGCAACTTGCAAATATCGGTCTTGTCGTTGAGTGGTTAAGTGTTTCCCGCCTGGGTGTCTTTCAGCCGTTTTACGAGTAGCACGATAACATGACCATAACCTTCCTATCACGTTTTGTCTTGTTCCCATCTCCTCAGCAATATTCTGCTGAGTAGCCCCAGTTTGGAGCATGCCTACTGCCCGTATCATTTCTTTCCTCGTTCAATAGCCCCGCTGCATGATGCACACAATAACATTAATTGAAAAATTACCGATAACTTGCTATAAAACTTAAATTTGGCACAAAAAAATGACAAAAGTTACTGTAGGTAAATGAAACCTTAAGACTTCGCTTCCATTATGCAGCGTGAATCGTTTGTTTTTTTTTTTTTTTAATTCAAATTTAGAATCGTTCAACAAGGTTTACAAAATAAACTTTCTTCAAAAAAAATTAAAATTGGTCAGTATTTTTTGAGTTTAAGAACTTTATACAAAATATCCCTAGACGATGTTGATGTGTGTATTTATATAGTTTGAGACACAAAATGCTGTTAAGGTTACTTATATAGCAGTGTTAACAACGTCATTGGTAAGTAGACTATTGTAATTAGCTGCATGCCTAGTTCCCTAGCTACAACAACGTCACTCGTCTACATTAGTATATTTCATTACAAGTGTGGAAAGGCTGTCATTACTACGAGTTCCGACAAATGTCTACCCGAGCCGAGGCACAGCCGAAGGCGAGGGTTGACAGGCGGGACGAGTTGCAATGACGGTTCCGCACGTGTACTGAACGACTATTCTTAATACAGTTGCGAAAAAATAAAGCAATTTAATAAAATATAAAATTAGGATGGTAAATGTCGAAATAACTCATTTTGTGCAACAAACAACAAAACTCGCAAAGAAAATTTCTGGAAAATGGCGCCATTTTTTCTTCACCCATTTGGAAGGCAAAGGTTACTATGCCCATACAGCCAAGTCTTCAGTAGATTTTTTTTATTGATATGAAATGAAAATGAAATTTAATGAGATAAAATGAAATTCAACGAAACACTTATTCAATCAAATCATTAAATCTGATATCGAAACAAACTAGTAGCTTTTTTTTTTAAATATACCTACGCTACGTAAGTATTAGCATGAATCATAAAAACTTCTTTGTTTTTTTTTTAGTAAAAACTTCATGTTTAATTAATTTTTCTTTTTAATAGACATTATTTTGACAGTTGGGAAAGAGAACGCACGAGTGCGGGAAAGGTAAAAAAAAAGCACGAGTGTGTAGCCCACATCCCGAACGCTATACGTCCCTGCAATACGCCACTTTTTGAGCAACTGTATTAAAAATAAAAAATACATTCCCGTAGGTGACGGCCAAGAAGCAGGCGTTCCGCGGCCTGACGCAGCTGTACCAGTCCGCCGCCGCCAAAACTGAACAGAACTTCGGCGAGGAGATCGCGCGACTACAGGTTAGCAGCATGTATAATAGAAGACTGACAACAATGTTGAAACCGAGAAAAAAAGCCGACGGCTTAAAAAGCTAGACTAGGACATGACAAACACGTAAAAACTCATGGTGGGGATATAAGTAAAATCAAAAACAACTACTGTTACTCGTTATCATTTTCTAGTTTCTACCACCAATTAGACAAGACCAATGCTTTTATTAAGGTACGATTCAATTATTTTTAATTGCTGGCATATAAACAAACATAAACTAAAAAAGAAAATTTTCCATCGACAAATAGACAAAATATATCATACATAGTTTTAAACTTAGTCTTAATCTTTGTCAGTGTGAACATTCACTAATTCCTACACCACGTATCCGAATTTGACACTGTATTCCCTACCATTCTTTTATTAAATCCAATCAATGTATACAACTAAAACACCTTATTATCTCACTTTTTTCAACTATTTCAACCGTATCAAGCTCATGCTTTGCTCATGCTCATAAAACTCATGCTTTTAACTTGACACCTAACCTGACTTACACCCCAAATGTAAACATCTTCCCTACCAGATAGCGGTGGAACAGCTGAAGCTCGCCCAGTCCCGGCTCCCGCTGTGGTCTGGTCTCTCTGAGGCGCTGGCGCGCGCGGAGCGGCAGCTGGCGGCGGCGCGGCGCGACAACGACTTCATCTACCACGCGCGCATCCCGGACGCGCTGGACCTGGAGCCCGTGCCGCGCGCCGCCGTCGCCAAGATACTGCCCATGCCCGACAAGCTGTCCAACTCACGAGGTAAGGAAACAGAGGAGCTGGAGATGATAGGAAACTGTCCAACTCACGAGGTAAGGGAACAGAGAAGTAGATGACTAGAGATGATAGGAAACTGTCCAACTCACGAGGTAAGGAACAGAGAGCTAGAGATGATAGAAAACTGTCCAACTCACGAGGTTAGTGATAGGTTTGCTAATGACTAGGTTCAAGGCTTTCGCAGAGAGATACGAGAGAGGCTAGTGTAGAGGTTCTTGACAATCTCTAGAAAAAAAAACCAAAACAAGGCGAATATATGAATCGGAAACTACCACAGACTACAACTTTAAAATATAATGATTTCATTCAATAGCAACGATTTTGAAACGAGGAACGATTCCTTAGATTACGTTACGGGTATGATGACACATCTTTGGGGGAGAGAATCCTCCACATAAATATCCAATGATCATAACTCATAACTTTGGTACTAACGCCAAACATCAAAGACAGTCTATTCTATAGGATTCAGGTCCCTATTGACTAGTGTAGCAGTTGCCATTTGCTAGACAAACTCATAATTTAGAATCATGAGAAGGGAATACGTTTCAAAATTATACGTTGTGTGTTTCAACTGGTATAAAATAGAAAAAGCTTTGAAATGTGAACGTGCCGATATTTACCAGTTTTATACGTGTTGAGTAGAGTTTGCAAATGTTAATAAAAATATCGTGTATAGAGTTAATTTTCTATTAAGCGTAAAGTAAGTAGATAAAAAAATCGGTAAAATATTCTACAGACAAATCAATGCTTTGACTCTGGCAATCCGAGGAGAAAGCTTTTGTAACTGTCAGAGACAAGGTGTAAGATCCCACACTGGTCGTGTGCATTCCGGGGCGTCTAGCAGGACTTCACAATTGTAATCGTATCCGTCCGACCGAATTACGAACAAACTGGATGGAAAGGATCGGTAAGGCACGGCACTTTCGAAATTATCGAAAAGTAACCCCCTTATCAATCTTGCGATTGCGATTAGCCGCCGATCTCAATATTCTACGACCTATAGTTAAAACCTTGGTAATTGGAAACTGTGTTTTATGTTTTCTACGACGTGTTTCCGTTATTTCCATATCAACAGCTATCTACCATAGTCTCGATAAACTATGGATACGCAAAAATATGGATAATAGTAACCATCGTTACACAAATAACAAGGTGTAAAGGTTATTTTTAATACATTTGCTCAAAAAGTAGCGTATTGCAGGGACGTATAGCGTTCGGGATATGGGCACTCGTGCTTTTTTTTACCTTTCCCGCACTCGTGCGTTCTCTTTCTAAATAATGTCTATTAAAAAGAAAAACCAAAGAAGTTATTATGATTCATGTTAATATTACGTAGCGTAGGTACTATATTTAAAAAAAAAGCTACTGATTTGTTTCGATATCAGATTTAATGATTTGATTGAATTAGTGAGGTTAGGTTTCATTTCATTTTATCTCATTAAATTTCATTTTTATTTCATATCAATAAAAAATTATACTGAAGACTTGGCTGTATGGGCATAGTTCTTTTCTTTCTTTGCCTACCAGGATGGTTGAAGAAAAAATGGCGCCATTTTCCAGAAATTTTCTTTTTATTAAATTGCTTAATTTTTTCGCTACTGTATTAAGAATAGTCGTTCAGTACACGTGCGGAACCGTCACTGTAACTCGTTCCGCCTCTCGGAACTCGCACCTCGCGCGCACCAGGAACGCGCACGCCGAAAAACGATCAGCCTTCATAAAATGAGCTTATGTAGATTGGTCGTATTTAAGTTTGTAGGTTGTAATACAATATGAATGAGCCTATGTGTTGTGGTCAGATCTGTTCGCGTCGCTGGTTCCGCTGCCGGTGCACTCGGCGCTGCAGGCGGCGGCGGCGCGGCGCGCGGACCTCGTGCACCGCGAGGTGGCCGCGCTGCGGGAACACACGCAGCTGCTCAACAGGTGAGTGGACATGCGATCAATGCGGTCGCTATCAATGACGTTCAAGCGCGGCCATTACGACCGTGGACGTTAAGTGGAACGGAAACGGACGCTTCCAGCGTTTCGGTTGATAAGTAGAACGTTTAAGTTTTTTTTTAAACAGATGAGATTTTATAAAACAGATGAGATAGTCGTTATCAAGCTTCACTGAATATTTAAATGTTATTTATTCGATTTTAGCGTTTCTATTGGTTACAAAGTTTACCAAGAAGTGTTGATGTTTCGTCCCTCCAATCTCCTATCGTATCGTAACGTTCGATCGTCTGGTTGTTCTTCAGCATCCTGGCGTCGCTGAACCTGCCGGCGTGCATCGAGTCGTGCTCGTCGTCGTCGCTGCCGGAGTCGCTGCGGGACAAGGCGGAGAGCGTGCGGCGCGCGGGGGGGGCGGCCGCGCTCACGGCGCTCATGCGGGACCTGCCCGACCTGCTGGCGCGGAACAAGGAGATCCTGGACGAGGTACGTGCGGGGACCAGGCGGGGGGCGGGCGGCGCGCGGGGGGGGGCGGCCGCGCTCACGGCGCTCATGCGGGACCTGCCCGACCTGCTGGCGCGGAACAAGGAGATCCTGGACGAGGTACGTGCGGGGACCAGGCGGGGGGCGGGCGGCGCGCGGGGTGGGGCGGCCGCGCTCACGGCGCTCATGCGGGACCTGCCCGACCTGCTGGCGCGGAACAAGGAGATCCTGGACGAGGTACGTGCGGGGACCAGGCGGGGGGCGGGCGGCGCGCGGGGGGGGCGGCCGCGCTCACGGCGCTCATGCGGGACCTGCCCGACCTGCTGGCGCGGAACAAGGAGATCCTGGACGAGGTACGTGCGGGGACCAGGCGGGGGGCGGGCGGCGCGCGGGGGGGGGCGGCCGCGCTCACGGCGCTCATGCGGGACCTGCCCGACCTGCTGGCGCGGAACAAGGAGATCCTGGACGAGGTACGTGCGGGGACCAGGCGGGGGGCGGGCGGCGCGCGGGGGGGGCGGCCGCGCTCACGGCGCTCATGCGGGACCTGCCCGACCTGCTGGCGCGGAACAAGGAGATCCTGGACGAGGTACGTGCGGGGACCAGGCGGGGGGCGGGCGGCGCGCGGGGGGGGGCGGCCGCGCTCACGGCGCTCATGCGGGACCTGCCCGACCTGCTGGCGCGGAACAAGGAGATCCTGGACGAGGTACTGCAGCAGCCGCCCAGCTCTTGCCGAGATTCTTAAAAAAGAAGGGGACTACTAGATGCGGAAATTCACCATTAAATTACCTATTGACGATTTATTGTATTTAAACTGGCATGCTAACTACTAACGTGCCTCAAGTTTTGCCTAAGCCAAGTATATCATGGCCGTGCTAGTATTTCGCAAGATTCCGTTAATGAGAGCCGAGATGACTTCGTGACTGAAGTTGAGGTTATTATAATTAAGTCACTTTGTGAGAAAATACAACATAAATTAATTTAACCCCCAAACAAGTAAGCGTGTTTTTCGTTTACCGCAAAAATATCTTTCTTTGTCCTCCTTAGCGCGTTTCACGCTTAATTTCCTACCGTGTACTTACAACTTGTGAATAGTATATTTCATTACAAGTGTGGAAAGGCTGTCATTGCAACAAGTTCCGACAAATGTCTACCCGAGCCGAGGCACAGCCGAAGGCGAGGGTTGACAGGCGGGACGAGTTGCAATGACGGTTCCGCACATGTACTGAACGACTATTTTTAATACAGTTGCGAAAAAATGAAGCAATGTAATAAAATAATAAAAAACTATTAGCTTTTTTTCTCTTCTCTTCACGCAATAAATTCGTCGTAAGTAGATATGTAGCGACTTTTTGACTATTCCGGTAAAATATTCTCCGAAGCATTTTGTGCAATTATACTGAGTTCCGGTGGTGTTAATTCAAACAAATTAGGATCGAAAAAACTCGAAAAAAAACAACTAAACTCGCAAAAAAAAATTCTGGAAAATGGCGCCATTTTTTCTTCACCTATTCTGGTAGGCAAAGGGAACTATGCCCGTACAGCCAAGTCTTCAGTAGATTTTTTTTATTGATATCAAATGAAAATGAAATTTAATGAGATAAAATGAAATGAAACCTAACCTAACTAATTCAATCAAATCATTTATTCTGATATCGAAACAAATTAGAAGCTTTTTTTTAGAAATATACCTACGCTTCGTATTAACATGAATCATAAAAACTTCTTTGATTTTTTTTTGTAAAAACTTCATGGTTGGTTTTTCTTTTTAATAGACATATTTTGACAGTTGGGAAAGAGAACGCACGAGTGCGGGATAGGTAAAAAAAAAGCACGAGTGTGTAATAGCCCACATCCCGAACGCTAAACGTCCCTGCAATACGCCACTTTTTGAGCAACTGTATTTAAAATGACTTTTCAGCAGAGGTTTCAAAAACTGATGATCTGATGAGGTTATAAGTGTATTGGCTACTAGTCGCATAAAAAAGGCTTTCACCAATTGTTGCCTGTTTCATTCATTCATTCAATTTTGGTTATTAAAGTGTATAACGCGGCAACACTTAAATGTACGAGAAAACATAAATTCGGATGTCAACGTTGCAGCTCCTGCCGGAACTGACCAAACCGCAATTCTGTTCGTTATGTTGATAACACCAATTAACTCTTTTCACGCCTGCGCCGTAGTTCCCAAAGTCATTATGACGGCCATTCCGCCAATCAGCGCACGGTAGTTAACTTCCGGTTACCACTAACGCGGCGCCGCTGCCGCCGCCATTACATTATGAGTATAGTATAAAGAATGTCATGTTATGTCTTGCTTGTACCGTTTTCCTATTTTATTACAATATAAGTGAACCCTCTCTAAAACTCTTGTTAACCTACAATATTTTTAAACTACTAACAAACTTGTGTTGTGATAATCAAAACGGTGGTAATTATTGACTCAACACGGACTTAACTAGTTTCGTCGCAGAACCTCCCTTATAACTGCAATTTTACTTTTGGGAAACATCTATTTATTCAAGTTGTAGTATTTATCGTACAGTTCCAATACAGCAATTTGGCGACCTCTGTGGTGCAGTGGTATATGTCCCGGACTGCTAAGCGGAAGGTTCCGGGTTCAATTCCCGGTCGGGCCCATTTCGGAAAAATGGTTTTTCGATATTGGCTCGTGTCTGCCTGTAACTAGATTCTCCCCTTGTGTGGTACCTATAGTACAAGCTTTGCTTAGTTTAGGGCCACACAGTTGGTGTGTCAGTCTGGAGATGTATTTATTATTAGCACTCCCTTCCCCCAGACGCAGCGCATGCTGGACGAGGAGGAGTCCACGGACGCCAAGCTGCGTTCGCAGCACGGCGCGCGCTGGTCGCGGTCCGCGTCCGCCGCGCTCACCGCCTCGCTGCGCGCCAACGCAGACAAGTACCGCCAGATCCTCGACAACGCGGTCAGGGCTGATGATATAGTGCGCCAGAAGTACGACCAGCATAAGGATGTGAGTATTACCGGTGTAGGGGTGTGAGTAGCAGGGCAGAAATGGGAGTTTGAAATGTAACTTTAATATTGTGGTTTTTGCTGTATCGTTGTTGAAGGGTATACTGCTTTACGGTACAATATGATGGTACTTTTAAAGCTATATTTATCACTAGCTTTCCGCCCTGCGGTTTCACCCGCAACTAAATGGTTTTACCCGTGGAAATGAGGCTTATTCCCGTAGTAAAATCATCGTATTTTCTTCTTCCCTGGGTGTCGAACTATCTATTCCAAAATCAAGGCAATCGAATAAGCCGTTTTTACATGAAGTGAACATACAGACAAACATACAGACAGACATCCACATTTTCACATTTATAATAATTCTAGCGACCCGCCCACGCTTACTAAAGAGCATATTATTATTATTATCTATTAGAACATCGGTCTGCTGTGCGGCGGCGAGGAGGGCATGCTGGCGGGCGTGCCGGCCGCGCGCGACCTGCGCGACCACGCGCCCGCGCGGGAGCTGCGGGGGCTCATGCAGGAGGTACACACAGATACACAACTACAGGACAGTGGCCCTGTGCCTGAAGATACTAGCTAATACTACTCTTATTTCTTTCTGCCAGTCTTCTTCTTCTTTCGTGTGATGAATATGCACTTTTGCAGCACAAGTTCATCTAGTGACAAAGTTTTTAGGAACCGCCTTTTTAGGGCTTTTGGTGTGATTCCTGTAGGATCACCCTACTGTCAGTATTTTTAAGCCACCTGTCTGCTAGGCACCTGACTTGGCTTGTCGAGTACGAGGTGGAAAAGTACCCGGGCCCAACGGCTTAACGTGTCTTCCGAAGCACGCAGAAACTCAGGATATAATGCCACTAGCGGACCCACCCTTGGACTGACCGCGGCCTACTTTGCTTAACCTCAACTATCGAGTTCATAGACGAGATCTCAACGGATCATCGAACTCCTTAGCCAGCGACAAAATGGAATTAACTAAGCTATTTTTATTTTTCTTGTCAAAATTAAGTTCTGTACATACCCATTCGGAATCAAGACCATTGTAAATTAGATAAATTCCTTGTATTTCATCTGTCCACTTCCCAACTGGTCCTTAGGTGGAGCAGCTGAAGACGGAACGCGACGCGCTGGAGGCGGAGCTGAAGGACGTGTCGGTGGACCTGCGCGAGCGCTTCCTGGCCGCGCTGGCCGCCGACGGCGCGCTGGACGAGCCCGCCATATCTACCGCCGCCATCGGCACCGCCATGAGGCCGCTGCAGGTACTGGAAATGTTACAGCTAATACCCGAAGTGCGGCTACACCTAGTTTTAGCCGGTTAGAACATCAATAGGTTAGGTTAGTTAGGTTACTTTTTTGATACTACCCAGAAAAAGGAGTGGGACTCCGTCGACTCATAATTGAAGCCAGTTTTTATATACATAGGTACAATTTTTTTTACAGTTTTCCATATTAAAAACACTTCTAACCGGCTAAAACTAGGTGTAGCCGCACTTCGGGTATTAGCCGTAACATATAGATCATACAGGAACTGGGACTGCCGCAGGTACCGTTTACAGGGGTTAGCTACAGGTACGGGGATAGAGGGACTTATGATTAATAGCCTAGGTTCAGACCATAGGAGTTACAGTTAGACTATGTTTCAACTGCTGCTATAGGCAATTTCTTTTATTGCTGTGGTATAGAAATATAGCTTCAGAAATTTACAGCATATTAGTACCGATATAAAAGAAGTTTGGGAAGTGTGTGTGTGAAGTTCAAGATCAAATAGATGAATTTGGGTTTTTTTAATGCATTGTTTTGTATAAGTAAAAATGAAAATGTGTATATTTTATTTCATAATTTTAAAAACATAATAATAATTTATTTGTCGAGATGATACATAAACGATACAATATTTATACTTGGTTCCCACACTAGGCATAGCCTGTCCTGTGGGAAGCTATACACATTGCTAAACCTGTTACAATTCAGGAAATATTACATTCTACTTAGTTAATCAAATATAGACAAAACTTGTGAGCTAGTAATTAACATTCCTACTTCCCTACTAATATTATAAATGCGAAAGTAACTCTGTCTGTCTGTCTGTTACGCTTTCACGCCTAAACCACTGAACCGATTTTGATGGAATTTGGTATGAAGAAAGAACTGAACTTGGGAAAGGACATAGGGTACTTTTTACCGCGGAAAAACTTCTCATTACCACGGGAAACCGACTTCCACGCGAACGGAGTCGCGGGCGGCCACTAGTATACAATATTTCTCTTAACCTAAATCTACGTTTACAACCACAATTCACTACACAAAAAGTTAAAGAACGGCTTCAGTTTGTTCATAATTTGTTTTGTTATTGTTACATACATTTGTTTATTGTTTTTGTTTGGGATACTGTGCAAACATCTCATTGATTTGCGACGTTCATATGCCGGTTGCTAACTGTGCGTTCCACTGCAGGAGCGCGCGGCGGCGTCGCTGTCCCGCCAGGAGTCTCTCGTGGCGCGCATCCAGGCCGCGCACGCCGAGCTGATGTCGTCGACCGGCGGCGCGTCCTCCCGCGACGCGCGGCTGGGGGCGCTGGCGGCCGCGCACGACGCCTACACCGAGCTGCTCGCCAACCTGCAGGAGGGCAGCAAGTTCTACAACGACCTCACGCAGGTAGGGGCGGGGGCGGCGGGGGCGCTGGCGGCCGCGCACGACGCCTACACCGAGCTGCTCGCCAACCTGCAGGAGGGCAGCAAGTTCTACAACGACCTCACGCAGGTAGGGGCGGGGGCGGCGGGGGCGCTGGCGGCCGCGCACGACGCCTACACCGAGCTGCTCGCCAACCTGCAGGAGGGCAGCAAGTTCTACAACGACCTCACGCAGGTAGGGGCGGGGGCGGCGGGGGCGCTGGCGGCCGCGCACGACGCCTACACCGAGCTGCTCGCCAACCTGCAGGAGGGCAGCAAGTTCTACAACGACCTCACGCAGGTAGGGGCGGGGGCGGCGGGGGCGCTGGCGGCCGCGCACGACGCCTACACCGAGCTGCTCGCCAACCTGCAGGAGGGCAGCAAGTTCTACAACGACCTCACGCAGGTAGGGGCGGGGGCGGCGGGGGCGCTGGCGGCCGCGCACGACGCCTACACCGAGCTGCTCGCCAACCTGCAGGAGGGCAGCAAGTTCTACAACGACCTCACGCAGGTAGGGGCGGGGGCGGCGGGGGCGCTGGCGGCCGCGCACGACGCCTACACCGAGCTGCTCGCCAACCTGCAGGAGGGCAGCAAGTTCTACAACGACCTCACGCAGGTAGGGGCGGGGGCGGCGGGGGCGCTGGCGGCCGCGCACGACGCCTACACCGAGCTGCTCGCCAACCTGCAGGAGGGCAGCAAGTTCTACAACGACCTCACGCAGGTAGGGGCGGGGGCGGCGGGGGCGCTGGCGGCCGCGCACGACGCCTACACCGAGCTGCTCGCCAACCTGCAGGAGGGCAGCAAGTTCTACAACGACCTCACGCAGGTAGGGGCGGGGGCGGCGGGGGCGCTGGCGGCCGCGCACGACGCCTACACCGAGCTGCTCGCCAACCTGCAGGAGGGCAGCAAGTTCTACAACGACCTCACGCAGGTAGGGGCGGGGGCGGCGGGGGCGCTGGCGGCCGCGCACGACGCCTACACCGAGCTGCTCGCCAACCTGCAGGAGGGCAGCAAGTTCTACAACGACCTCACGCAGGTAGGGGCGGGGGCGGCGGGGGCGCTGGCGGCCGCGCACGACGCCTACACCGAGCTGCTCGCCAACCTGCAGGAGGGCAGCAAGTTCTACAACGACCTCACGCAGGTAGGGGCGGGGGCGGCGGGGGCGCTGGCGGCCGCGCACGACGCCTACACCGAGCTGCTCGCCAACCTGCAGGAGGGCAGCAAGTTCTACAACGACCTCACGCAGGTAGGGGCGGGGGCGGCGGGGGCGCTGGCGGCCGCGCACGACGCCTACACCGAGCTGCTCGCCAACCTGCAGGAGGGCAGCAAGTTCTACAACGACCTCACGCAGGTAGGGGCGGGGGCGGCGGGGGCGCTGGCGGCCGCGCACGACGCCTACACCGAGCTGCTCGCCAACCTGCAGGAGGGCAGCAAGTTCTACAACGACCTCACGCAGGTAGGGGCGGGGGCGGCGGGGGCGCTGGCGGCCGCGCACGACGCCTACACCGAGCTGCTCGCCAACCTGCAGGAGGGCAGCAAGTTCTACAACGACCTCACGCAGGTAGGGGCGGGGGCGGCGGGGGCGCTGGCGGCCGCGCACGACGCCTACACCGAGCTGCTCGCCAACCTGCAGGAGGGCAGCAAGTTCTACAACGACCTCACGCAGGTAGGCTACAGGAACCAGGTCAATAACCTGACGGAGAGCAGCGAAGGCAATGACTGGCAGGAGAGAAGTCAGTTCAACAATGAACACACGCAGGTGAGGGCAGTGACCTGCGGGGCGCACAGGGGGCAGTGACCTGGCAGGAGTACGGAAGATTTGACCTGGCGAGTGCGAGGGGTCAATGACCTGCCTTTCTACCGCGTTACTAGCGTCGATTTGAACTCGGCGTCGAAATCTGTTTTCGATACCGACATCATTGGTTTCATAATTTCGTACCGCGCAATTTAAGGGGCGTGGCTAAAGCAACCGCCGATAACAGACCGAATGAATAAATGACCGTCGAATAGAGACCCGCCAGTGTTAACAATTTAGCCTATGAAAACAGATTTCGACGACGAGTTCAAATCGACGCTAGTTACGCGGTAGCCCCCCTGTTGAGGGAATAGGGGTCAATGGCCTGAGAGGGGAACAAGGGCAATGACCTAATAAATGGGAACGAGGTCTATGACCTGACGGGAGTACAGGGGGCAGTGACCTGACGAGACTGGAGAGATGGGAGTAGAGGGCAATGACCTGGCGATAGGAAAGGAAAAGCAGACTTGACGGGAGAACGAAGGGCAAAGACCTTAAGTACATTTTTGGGGTATGGGGACGCCGGTGAACAGGAAAAGTCCTGTCGAGGATCATTCCATTCCAAGGAGGAGGTTCAATTCAGATACAGAACAGTTGGCGATTTCTGCTAATTCAACAATAATAATTGTTGTCTTATTATTGGGCCCTAGAATGAATTTTTTCAGTTCTTTGGTATTAAATGCATTATTTTTATTATGTTTTATATTTTAATTAGGGACACTAATCGAATAAAATAGAAATTGTATAAAAGAAAGAAATTGTTATAAATGTGAAATATTATAAGTGTGAAAGTTTGTGAGTATGGATGTTTGTTACTCTTCCACGTAAAAACTACTGGACGGATTTGGATGAAACTTTGCAGTAATATAGGTTACACATCAGAATAACACATAGGGTACTTTTTACCGCGGGAAAACTTCTCATTCCCACGGGAAACCGCCTTCCACGCGAACGGAGTCGCGGGCGGCCACTAGTAAAATATAAACACCGTCTTTCCCCGGCAGCTGCTGATCGCCTTCCAGAACAAGGTGTCAGACTTCTGCTTCGCGCGGCGCACGGAGAAGGAGGAACTCCTGAAGGAACTCACGCAGGACGCGGCCCGCGGCGCGCCCGCCCCCCCCCGCCGCCCCCGCCGCGCCCGCCGCCCCCGCGCAGCCCGTGCACGAGGTCAGTTCATACATGTAGACTTGACGGGAGAACGAAGGGCAAAGACCTTAAGTACATTTTTGGGGTATGGGGACGCCGGTGAACAGGAAAAGTCCTGTCGAGGATCATTCCATTCCAAGGAGGAGGTTCAATTCAGATACAGAACAGTTGGCGATTTCTGCTAATTCAACAATAATAATTGTTGTCTTAAAGCAATAAATAAACGATTATTATTATTATTATTATTATTATGTAACGGGTGTAAAGATACCATTTACGAAGCTAGAGACCACATATACTTGAGCCTCAATAGTTACTAAATTCACTAAGAGTATACCCAGGAAACTCAATTTAAAAAAGCTATTAAGGAAGCAGTTTACTAATGACCCGACCCGCCCATGCTTTGCAATTGTGTGGTTTCGGGCGACTAGTTCACGACACGTCGAATTTTAGCTAACCTAAAATATATTTTCTGAATCTTCTTTATATACAAATTTAAGTAAAAAAATTACCTCTAAGATGGCAAAGCCGTATTAAATACCGAACATATAAACAGACACAATAAGGGACTTGTATTTATACCATGTAATAGTAACAATGACATACATGGTCTGAAGACCTAGAGCGGGTTCGAGTGTGAGTCGAGATTCAGTGTTAATTAAACTATTTACGGTAAACCTTAAGTACATTTTTCACGAAACTTCTCGGTATATCCTTTTTAAAGAAAATAGATTTTCTTCGATTTGTCGTTAGGGACGATTATATTGTGTGGTGGTATACGCCATTAAAGCACTTATTTAATTAGTATCAGAGTTTTTGGAATAAGTTATACTGAATAATCAATTTAATGTGATGTCAGGTACCAAGTTTGCGTTGGGCCTACAAAGCATTGGTTACAATTTATCTTTAGAAAATTACCAGGTTTTATTGATATTTTTAATAACTATTGTTTGGTTAGCCCACGCTGGCATTTACTTTGTTAAAAATATTTAAAATTGAAGTAAGCATACATATAGTTAACTTGGCAATAAAGGTTGACTTTTATTGCCAATTAATTTTTTATTTGTAATAAATTAGATCCAATAATATAATATTTGTCATGTCCAGGCGCCGGCAGTTCGCCAACAGGCCCCCGCCCCGCACCCCGCCCCCCTGCCCTACCCGCAACAACCGCAAGGTAACATACCATTACTTGTCTATCTTTAAAGTTACTTATGATTCTTTAACTTTATAAAAAGCCTAATTTTGTTAAATTAAATAAGATGGAGTTTTCTAATTTTCTGAATTTTATCGAATTTTCCAAACTGTTTACATTAGACTATTTAAAATGGTGACATCAAATACTATGATAAAATAATCAAAACCAAGCAGCAATCATCGGTAGTTTTATCCGCCGACTATTTTTCCTTTCAGTCTACCTTAACTTTATGAATTCGCAAACATTATCTAGACTATGATTTGCATATTCTTCATTTCATTTCCAAGTTGTGTAGTATGGTAAAAAATTACGATATCTTACCACATCTCAGGGCCGGTTTTTCAATAGTGAGATAAATTCTATCAAAAATAAAATCTGTATGATTTTGTTGAATGTCGAATTTAAATATTTAACATATCGCACCACTAGATGAAAACACCAGGAAATCAAAAAACCTTATTTTTCAGAAATGCCAAAAAACTGATTTTGGAATATATATTAAAGATTTTAAGAAATTATTAATTCATACATGAATGTAATATGTTCTAAAGCCTGTTCAATCAAGTAATTTTTATTACATACTACAAAAACTTGATAAAATTTCAATTTTTTTAGTTACCTTAGTTTTCTTTAGGTAATAAGCAACATTTTTGTATCATAATTAGAGTTACCTTATTTTATCTGAAGTAAAAATGAGTTGAATTACTTTGCACTGTAAAATATTTGACAGGCTGGTGGCGTTAACTAACGCTGTCTTACGGCCGAAACCAATATTCTACTGTAGTTAAAACCTTGGTAATTGGAAACTGCTAGTTTTATTTTTTGTGACGTGTTTTTGTCATTTCCATATAAACAGCTATCTACCATAGTTTATTGGGACGCAAATACATGGATAATAGTTACCATAGTTACACAAATAACAAGGCGTCAAAGGTTAGTAGAATATTGGTTTCGGCCGTTAATTGCTAGATCACCAGGCTAGGGTAGCCTTAAAAAAGTTATTACAAACCCGGATGCGGGAGTTATTTTCTTCAAAATAGATTAAGAGCCCGGTAGTTATTTGCGCTTGTATATCGGTACTTAGGCTTAATTTCATTAGAATGTCGCACAATGTTTTAATATAATGATATAATATTCTCTTCGACGTTAAAGATCACCTAGTCTCCAAAAAGCATCAAAAATCTTTTGACGAGATGCTGAGTCAAGTTTTGTACTGCATTCAACGGAATGTCTTTTTTAGTTTACCTCGGGATTTATTGGCCTTACCAGAATTTTTAAGTGTTTTTACTAAATTAGCTTTCCATGTTTCCGGTTTCCGAAGTTTGTTTTTACCTTTTACTATTTCTTGCGCTAAATTTTGTTGATTTCTGTATTATTATTAGTAATATTTTCCGGTTAATGGTCCTCAAAGTTAACAATGCTTTCGATAAGATTTTGATGCTCGTCATAAAAGACTGGTGTATTAAGTTCATCACCAGCATAGCTTGAGCTGCTGCTTGACGTGCTTGACGAACTGGTAGGTGAAGAAGAAACACAGGGAGGTCTAGATATTTGTGGTGAAGGAGCAGACTTACGATCAGGCGAAAATACGATTTTTCGTTTGGGAATAGGGTTCTTATAGTGCGGATCTGCATCCGAAGCGTCGAAATCGCTTTCATCAGTGCTGTGAATTGGTGAGACTGTATATTGACGTTTAGAAACTCGTCGTCGTTCGAGATCCTTTGTTAACTGCTCATTATGACTCGAAGGATATTCTAATAAGCTCGGCGATGAAACTGAATTTAAAACTTCACCAGGCAAAAGTTTTCTCATTTAAAAAAATCAAGTAAACTCGAACTTCTCAAAAAACTGAATTATCAACTCCTAATTGTTTCTAAATATTTAATACGAATAAAAATAAATATCAAAATTTAATACGTAATTTATTAATTAATTTAACACGTTATTATTTCACTTAAAACACGAAAAAACTCAAAGATAACGATTATTTCAAGTAAACTATCGTAAATCAAAATACACATTTATTGTCATGTAAACCAAACTAAATGGAAATAAAACAAAATTTAGTGTAATGCTATATTTACAAAAGTCGTAAGTCAAAATATGCAATCTTATTATTTAATAAAATGTCAGCAAAACCTAATCAACTCGAAATATAATATTAAATTGACATAAACAATTTCACAAAAATCCCAGCAACTCAAAATACTGCAATGTGCGAGCGGGGTTTACTCAAAATGTTCCGGAGGCAACTCAAAATGGTGGGGTTAAGTTTGCGCCGACCAGCGTAAGATCATCCAATAAAACAAATGTTTCGCGCCATTTTTCGGCAACGGTCGCAGATATCGTTACGTGAGTTTTAACTTTGCGTAGGTATTGACGTGGGCTTTTTGAAAACACCACTATCTCAATATGAGTATTTTTTGAGTTAGTGAGGTTTTCATCTAGTGGTGCGATATGTATGAAGTGACAATGAAAAAAAACTTATTTTTAGTCAGATACCTTTGAAAAACCAGCCCCTTAAAATTATTAATTTGGTGTATGTAATGTATGATTTGGTCCTCAGGCATGCCGCTGCCGTTCGGTTCTCCGTACCCGTACATGCCGCCGGCGCCGATGCCGCCCCTCTACAACCCGTACGCCACCCTGCCCTACCCGCACCACCGCGCGCCCGCCCCCGCCCCCGCCCCCCACTACCAGCCCTACCAGTACCCGCCCCCGCCCCACAACTACAACCCCTACCAACCGCCGCAGTAAACACGAACGGCAATCGATCTATTTACAAAGCATATGCAGCACACTGTTTTTAATTAATGTTACTTCAGCTTTATTAGATCTAAACATTGCGGTAGTATTGCAAAACTGGGGTAAAAAGCTTTTAAGACGTAATTTGTTTCAGTTGGTTTATTGTTTATTCTATCTATAAATGTTATTCAGGCTAATTTGATATCCCGCTATTGTAGTACATCCATTCACAAGTAGGCAAGTATGATAGCAATACCACTAATGTTTTATCTTGTAAGATATGTTAAATTAGCAGTAAGTGTATTCACACAAGCCCTAAGTGGATTGTGCATTTATTTACTAACATGTGATACACAGGGACTATTACTATGAGATTGTATCAAATCTTTCAACAATTTAATCTATACCTACAATCTGTGCTGGAAGATCTTCTTATTTTTGTAATAGTAAGGACAGAGTATAAAGAATTTTAGGCTCAAATATTGTACCAATAATCAATATAAAATTGTTAGCATGTTAAGGAGGGTAATGGAAGTTGTGATAGCTGTGTATCTATTTGTACTGTTTCCCAGCACCAATACAAATAGATTCAAATGAAGAGAAATATTAAAGTTGACGAAGTTTATCTTAGCAATTATCTTAATAACTTCTGCTTCATAGTGACTCAGATCTGTATGATCTTTCTGTATGTATATTGATATTTTTCAATGAATGTAGGTGCTCTCGTCAAACAGTGTTTTATGTTGATAGAGATTAGTTTATGTTTTTAATATTTATAAGTTATTATCAATTGTATTCTTAATTAAAATTTAATGTTTTTAAATAAATTATTCCTCAAATACCATTTGTGCTTCATTTAAGCTTCCTCACTCTAGTAACACCAGTTTTCAGGTATCAGGATCCAAGCAAACACCACTTTATCACATAATTCTTCTATTTATTCATAAATTAAATCACCTAGATTATCTGCTTTTAGAACTGATTACAATAAGCTTGGTTTAGTATTTAGGTGCTGGAGACTCTTCTACAGCATAGTCAGCAGTCTTCACGAACTGTAAACAAAAATAAACATGTAAGAAAAATAATAATTTACAGTTATAACATGAAAATCACACCAAATTTCATGTTCAAGGTAAAGAAAGATACAAATATTTGAGTATATTTGACAGACAATTGATAATATTTACCTTGTACTGCTTGTTTCGGTACTCTTCCCAGGGCTCAGGGTTGTTCCTGCGGCTCCATGTGACGTCGGGCGAGCGCATCGCCAGGCGCGCCAGGTAGAACACGGCGCCGCCGCAGCCCAGCGCCGTGCACACGTACAGTGGGATCAACTGAAGGAAAACAACCACTTACATTCAACTACATGTGTTTAAAAATTAGATAATTTAATTTATCTGATTATTTGAAAGTGGTTTAAAATCAATTAAGCACAATTGACCCTATGAAAAGCAAGGTTTATCAGTAAAAATAGTTAAATAGATAAAGGTTAGTTATGTAAGTCCCCTTCGAAACATTAGAAAATAAACAATTGATGGTTCAATTAACTTACAGCTTTGTGCTTTTTCAAACTCTGCATGCTAAGTCCTTGCATTTTGATATATTATAGAACTGGTACAGATATTAAAGGCGTTCAATTTATCTGGATTTTAATGCGTCGATATCCAAGAACGAAAATTCTTCAATCAATTGATTGAAATTGAATACTTGACAGCAGAATTAATTTCAAAAACTTATCTTCATACTTTTACTATTTATATTGTTATATTTTTTAAATATAGTAAAATAGGTTCTTTATTTTTTTTGCTTTGTTATTCTAATTGACTGACCAAACAATGCCTTTTTTCTTCTTTCCATGATTAAATTGCTCAGAATCATAACTTCAGTAGAAAAATGAAATTTTTTTGCAACAGATTTGGAACACTTTCATACTTTGTTTGTCAATCGTGTCTGGTCTTGATTGAAATAGTCGAATCTGTCAAACTATTGTCAAAGTCAAAATAAAACAGTGTGTCATTCGTTTGGTTTGTTGTTGCTTGATTATTTATTCGTTTTTAGCAAAATATTTATTACCTTGTTCTTTTCTTTTCTGTTTATCTAAAATTTCGGTAACACCCCATACACAGATCTTCATTTAGCACCATGAGTTTCCTATTGTAAGTATATTTCCGACCGGAAAGTGTGTCTATTTTTAACCAGCGATAGTCTCGCTCGTCTTCCTCCCTACTCACGTCTTGTTTACTCGTATGTAAAATGTTCATTTACCTCATCGATACCAGTGTTTTATGACATACATACAGTTATTGGATTGTATTAAATAAAAATTAAAATGTTACGGTTTCCTTTGTAAGTGTTGTTCTAATTGTACCATTGTTGTTTTTGAATTTTGAATGTGAATGATGGTGATGGTGTGTCGATGTGTGATTACAGCGGCAGTAGAGGCAACAAGACGTTCAAGCCGAAGAAGAACATCCCGGAAGGCACGCACCAGTACGACCTGATGCGGCACGCGGCGGCCACGCTGGGCTCCGGCAACCTGCGGCTGGCGGTCATGCTGCCCGAGGGCGAGGACCTCAACGAGTGGGTCGCCGTCAACAGTCAGTACATGTCGCTCATTCATTGCAATCCAATCCATTAGGCTTAAAGGACTAGAATCCAGGCCTGTAAAAACGATATTAAAAAAAAAAAACCAATCCATTCAATGTCAACAGATTTAATTGAACTTAAAGTTCAAATTGGAAACTGGTCAGATAGAGACCCTCTTATTCAAATTGAGCATTTTTAATATGGTAATGCTACTTTATTAATGAGTCAATGTCCTGATTGAATAGCTATTGTTCCCAGAATGTAAACTGATCATTGCATATTAATTATGAGAGCATTTATTAATATAATATAATGCTCAGTAAATGTTTAAATGTAAGTCAAATAGAACAGTTAAAAACCAAAGTATTTCTTTTTTCAGAATAGAATTTAAGCATATTTAAACTCAAACTTTCATACATACTTTTGTTAAGAGGGTAACCTTATTTTTTGCACCAAATCAACAATTATTTTTTTAATATATAATTTGATATTTTTAAGTAAGTACTTAAAGAGAAAAAAAACTTGTTCACCCTAGAATTTGTATGGAAATTTGATATTTTTCCCTATGATGAAACCATATTAATTATTTAATAAAGTTAAATAAAATGCTTACTATTTAATTTAAAATAAATGTCTGAAGTAATCCAAAATAAGGTTTTACTATTTTCTGTAAAAAATATAATAATGCTTTGGATAAACACGAAAATGCAAAAAAAAATTGTTGGACATAACTTGGGACAAACAAAGTTTATCTACCCACAGACCAAGAGTCATTAAGCATGGCTTCACTATATTAGTTACTAAAGAATAACTGATATCTTGTAGATACTATTACTCACTTATAATATAACTTTTCTTTCTCATTCTTTTGCAGCTGTAGACTTCTTCAACCAGATCAACATGTTATATGGAACTATCACAGAATTCTGTACAGAAGAGACTTGTCCCGTAATGTCAGCCGGCCCCAAGTACGAGTACCACTGGGCCGACGGTCACACTGTCAAGAAACCAATCAAATGCTCAGCCCCTAAGTATATAGACTACCTGATGACGTGGGCGCAGGACCAGCTAGATGATGAAACATTATTTCCATCTAAAATAGGTAAACAATATTTTTTAATTTTATGACAACGATTTCGAATCTGTTATTTAGAGTGCTGCAATGGGCTATGCAAAAACTTTATTCCATCACTATTATTAAAACAATAAAACATTGAAAACAAAGAATTAAGTTAGATCGAAATTAAAGTCCTAATTTTATGTAGAATTAAGAAAATCTTACGTCTTACGAAATTATTTGAAAATGAAATTGAATGTAACAATGGGTTATGTTCAATCCCCACTAATGCGGGCGTATATTTTCTTAGCCCCTCTCATAACTGATATAATAAATATATGTTAATTTATTCTTATTGACTTGTTGAATATTTATTTTATTAAATTATTTAAATTACTAGCTTTCCGCCCTGCATTCCCGTGGGAATGAGGGACTTTTACTTTCCCGTGGTCAAAAATATATATAATTTATACCATGATTTACCGAAAACCGATCAGAAGTTTTTGCGTAATAGAATGAAAAACACACATAGGTACAATACCTACCCGCAAACTTTCGCACTTATGATAATTGACGAATCTAGATGAGTTTTGATACAGTAAATCCTACTAATATTATAAATGTGAAAGTTTGTGACGATGTATGGATGGATGGATGGATGGATGGATGGATGTTTCTTACTCTTTCACGTAAAAACTACTGGACGGATTTTGATGAAACTTTACAGTAATATAGCTTATACATCAGATTAACATATAGGGTACTTTTTACCGCGGGAAAACTTTTCATTCCCACGGGAACCGACTTCTACGCGAACGGAGTCGCGGGCGGCCACTAGTAATGTGAAAATCCACTATTGCACCACCACCAGAAGTTGTAATACTCGACGCGTGTTCTTCAGTGGCAAACGAGATCGCTCCTGAAGGTGTTTGCAAGCTAAAATAGTATTATCTCATGCGGTGGTGCGTGGTTTTGAGTACCTTGGGACCAAAGTTGTTTATGAATTAAGGCAATAAATGCAAATGGCAATAAGAAAGCAGAAACCATTAGTAAAACCTATCTGTGAACTGTATTTTGTCACCAGGAGTGCCGTTCCCGAAGAACTTCCTGTCCATGGCCAAGACGATCCTGAAGCGTCTGTTCCGCGTGTACGCGCACATCTACCACCAGCACTTCCCGCAGGTGGTGCAGCTCGGCGAGGAGGCGCACCTCAACACCTCCTTCAAACACTTCATCTACTTCGTGCAGGTGCAGGGGGGGACGGGGGGGGGATGTAGTACTTACTAGTGTAGCAGCTCCGAATGCGTTAGCGTTTTGTTTTTTCTCATCCTCATTCAAACACTTCATCTACCTCGTGCAGGTGCGGGGCGGGCGGGGACGGGGGGGGGGGGGTAGTACTTACCAGTTTAGCCAAAAGTAGAGTCAGACAAAAAAGTAAGATTCGTAAATAATTGTCAAAATTGTACTACCATGTAAAAATTAGGAGGAAATATATTATTAAAAAAAAATACATATTTCGCCTTGAGAACCTCCTTCGTTGTTTATGTCGGTTAAAAAATAAAAATTAAAGTTCAACCGCGACCGAGGAATGTAAGAAACAAAACGGAAACAGAAACCAACCCGTATTTAGATTTATTAGCAACTAGCTTTTACCCGCGCGGCTTCGCACGCCTTAAATTTGGAGTAAAACTGCTTTCCCTGTACTATGTTATTATACATGTAAACCTTCCTCTTGAATCACTCTATCTATTAAAAAAAACCGCTTCAAAATCCGCTGCGTAGTTTTAAAGATTTAAGCATACAAAGGGACATAGGGACAGAAAAAGCGACTTTGTTTTATACTATGTAGTGAAGAGTAAGATATCCTTAGTTTACTTGTGTTGGCAGCCATTTTAGTTCAAAATCGAATCCAAAAATTTAATTATAATAAAGAATTAAAAACTTTACTTTGCTGTCAGTACATGGGGTGAAGCGTACCTACAAGTCTAGTTGTTTATATTCAGCAAGGAATTGAAACTGTTGCAGGAGTTTACCCTGATCGAGCGCCGCGAGCTGGCGCCGCTGCAGGAGCTCATAGAGAAACTCACCGCCAAGGAGGCGCGATAGTACCCGACCGCCGCCGACCACGCCCGAACCCGCGCCACAGAGCACAGACTAATATACGACATTACTACACTATGTAGTCACACTTTTATAGATACTCAGAGTTACATCAATATGTAAATGGCCTCGATTGGAAAATGGTTGAGCTTAAACGAATTACTACCTTTATTTTATTGTACCTTACTTTTATTGTATGAGAATGAGACGGGTATATTGCGCTCACAATATCATCGTAGTTTAAACGGAATGCGCTAATGCAATTTAGTTTTTTGGTTTGGACAAATTTAAATGTCTTCCGTCTCTTCATTATATTATTGAATAGTAGGTGATAGCTTTGTTAAAGTTTATTTTTAATCGGGACCATTTTATTAATAAAAGAAACACTAATCAGTTGTGTTTTCAAATAAATAAATACATTTTGTCGGGTTTGGTATTGGTTAACTGCTGGAGATAGGAAAATAACGATTAAAAATTACTTTTGTAATTAAAATAAACTCCAGTATAAAGTGGATCTCAGGCCTACTGGTACTACCATCACATTGACTGATGTAATGTGAATTTAAGCCTAATTATTTAAGTTTAAGCGTGTCATCGCGATCTCTGTATTATTACTTCATAGTATACATTAACAGGAAAAATGAACTTGGCGAAAGAAGCATTTTTACTAAATTAATATATGATTTTTATAAGCTTGTAAACAACGAACGTCATTTCGTTTTAAATTTTCCAAAGATGGCATTTTTAGACGTATGCTAGAATACCGCGATAATTACCCTGCACTAGAGTAAAGGATATAAACATGTGAGGGAAATCATCTTCCATAACACAACTGTAATATCATTTATTTGCTTGTGATTTAAAAACATTAGGCATTATGCATTTATAACTTTTATATAAAGAAGTAATGGCCAATGAAATTCATTGCATATTTTTTTACCAACAGAGATGTAAGGTAAATTGAAGTGTTTAAGGTATAAATGTTAATCAAATATAAAAATGAGTTAGTTATGTCATTGAGAAAATTATTTACTAGCTACCACTGCTGCATTTAGCTACACATTTACTTGAGTAACATTTGTATCTTCACCAGATATGCTACTATTGTATAAGGCTACTATTGATTAGAATTAAGATATTTATTTATTGGCTTAACCGGTACCTACAGTGGGTATCTATTATAGTTATTTTTTCCGAATTTATAATATATTTTTGGCTTTTTCATTAATTTAAGTTGACGTACTTTATGTTAGCTGTAATAGATTAAATGTAAATAGGTTTGAAGTATGTAATAAAGACTTAACTTTGTGTGATTGACGCAAGATTTATGTTTAATTAATTTAGCAAATGTAACAAATTAAATAGTTATTTATACCGAACTTGTAGTTTTTTCGTATACAGAGTTACAGGTTTAGTCGACCTAAATCCTTTAAAAAAAACTTCAAAGTCCCATAACTTGAGAATGGTTAAGTTTGGGGTATGGGGTTCCATAGTCAAATTAGTCTGGAACGATGGAAACTACCACCTCTTAAAGGATTTAGGTAGACTAAATCCCTGTATATTATTACCCATAACATATTGGTGACGTATTTTATAATATACGAGCGACCTGCCCACGCTTCGCAAGGGTGTAATTTTGCCGACTTGCTCGCGAACCCTTGCATTTATTCTAACTTAAAAAAACTTTTTCTAAAGGTTCTTTATATACAAATTTAAATGAATTAATACACTAAAATATTCATTTATTATTATATTTAGCATTTAAATCCATTACGTACCTACTTAAGGAGGAGTTAGCGGCCAAACAGACAGAATTAGCGACTTGGATTTATACTATGTAATAGTGGGGTTCTGCTGGTCGCGACTCGACGCCCAAAGTACCTATCTTATTGTTCAAGCTGAAATTTGGTGTGTGTTGCGGATTTGCACACAGATAACTAATTATTTTCAGGTACATCTGCATCCATCGATTTAGAGCACGCAAAGACCAATGAATCTACGATTTACTTATACTATTTTATAATATCGGACTGAGACTGTCTTACCCTTAGTGGGTTAATAATAACTTACCTACTCGGGGTGTTACCAGTCTAACTAGGTTCTGGATTTTTTATAAGCAGGAAATCAGGAAACTAAGTCTTAGGGTGTCACAGAGAGGCAGTCTCTTAAACAGTTTCGATGCAGAGTTATTGTTGTTGCTGTGTCGGGATTCAGGACCTTCCATTATGGATATTCACTCAGCCTACTTATTATATTGGTACAGTCAGCATCATATAGTTCGTATCATCCACAGTAGCTAAATACTTGAAAACAACCAGAGTCCTCACTTTCAGCGAATCAACCAGTATCATCACATTCATCAGAGCATTCAGGTTGCTCTAATTTATCGTAGCGTGCAGAAAGCCTTATAGAAAGTCGCATTCAAAGTGCCTTAAATCCCGTTTCAACCAAAGCGCCATCGGTAGCGTAGCGCCCAGGGTAGTCACAATCTTCGGTACAAAGTAAAAAAACAACTTTATGCTTCATGTCATAGAGGTGTACTTTGCTTGACACGCTACCGCATGTCTAGAGGAAACTGTTTTGGCAGAAAACTTCATATGATTAAAATATATATGTATTTATGAGATATTAGAATAAGACGGGACTTAACTACTAGGCTCTCAGATTTATAAAGAAGATATTTTGTTCGTAAAGGCATGCTTTTAATTCATACGTAATTCCTACGTCTGAAGTTTTATAAAACATTAGTAAACAAAAATAAATTTAAAGATTCCAATTGAATTCATGTGTATTTAAATAAATATGTTACTAGATTTTCATAAGTAAGAAAGAGTCAACTAAATTATTCATGAGATCTTAGATACGAGAATTTAAACTAAGAGTCTTTGACAGCTTGAAGTCTTTTTAAGTTTTAGTGAAAGTTTAAAATAAGTAGCTTATTTTGTGATGGTGTCAAAGCTGTGGCATCCGATAGGCGATTCATGAGCATGAGTTCAATTCCAAGTTTAAGCAGTCTTTTTGAGAATTGAAATACTTACCTAAATTATTTCTCCATTTCTTGCCTAAAGATAGATGACTTGCAATAATTTTGTTATTGAAAACAGATTCATTATGTAAACTGAAACAACATTTTTTTTCATCAATCAAATGCCAATCAATAGAAATTATAATCACCATTTCGAAACATTATCAAGTTGCATTTCAATTCAATATATTTTAAATCGTTTAAATAACCAACACATACTTACTAGCATATCATAAATTGTCAAGAGTAAGTAAGAGTATCAGTGGTTGCTAATGAACAGCAAGAATGATTTTTTTTAACGGAGAGTAATAAAGTGCATCATGCCAACGCGGGACGGGTCTCTAGTACTAGGTTATCATGAAATAAAAAGAGTAAATAAATATTGTGGTAATCACTACGTCACATGATCATTCTAGTTTAAGAGCCCGATGTTCATTAGTAAATAAAATATGAACAAGTTAAAGTTTTAATTCTATTCCATTATACGTACTTATATCAATATAATATGATTTATAAGTCTGTTAGCTTAGTTTGTGCTGAAAACAAAATCTTTCTGAAGTTTGAAGACATAGGTTCTTACACATTTGTGCGTTCCTGGTATATTTTTGGACCATTAGAAGAATAAAGCGATTTTTTATATTTCGTTCTAAGCCTTGTTGTTCCATAGAATTCTCATCACTATTACATGAAGTATAAAGTTGTTTTTATACTTTGTACTGAAGATTGTGACTACCCTGGGCGCTACGTTACCGATGGCAATCTGGTTGAAACGAGATTTAAGACGCTTTGAATGCGACTTTCTATAAGGCTTTCTGCACGCTATGATAATTTAGAGCAACCTGAATGCTCTGATTCATGTGATGACACTGGTTGATTCACTGAAAGTGAGGGCTCTGGGTGTTTATAAGTTTTTGGCTACAGTGGATGATACGAACTATATGATGCTGACTTCACCACGTTATTTAAATTACCTAACTCAGATTGCCTTTATCATGAGAGTCAGAATGGCGGGTGTACCGTAACAGATTTGAACGAGTCATATGTCAAACTTTAGTACCTGGGATGTACTATTTGGTACCTATCAAAGAAATTGGCGTACCTCTTTAAGAGCAGAGATATAACCAAAAGCGAGTACACCCGCCACATTGACTGTCAGAATGGCGGGTGTATCTCCAGTTCTCGGTTATAGACATGTTGGTGACTTATTTTAAGTATACCAAATTTTAGTACCTTTGGTGTACCTTACATAAACGAGCACCACATCTCAAAATATAGCTTGATTCCAAAGGAATCCAAGATCTTGGTTTTAGATACATTGTAGCGACATAGATGGCGCTTATCGTCGTAAACATTCTTCCCGGCGGTCCGCATTTACACATATGACGCCTAAGTACAGGGCCTCAAGTCTGATATTTTAAGTAAGGGGACCTTTTTACTGTCTATAATGAAGTGCTTGTCGATGAAATATAAGCGAATATCATTAAAATTTGGATTTTTTAGTAGTTTTGCGGCAAAATTTTGTTTTTCGGCATAAATAAACTTTTATTTCAACTGTAAGAACGACTTCATTTAATTTTTTTTTGATAATCCAGGAAAATGCCTACGCATACCCGTCCCCTCCAGGGAAAGGAGACGGGTTATGTCGGACTCGCACCGACTAAAAACCTGGAGTTGTCCTTCAGGCCGTCGTATAATGGCGGGGCCGCGGGAACCCCACCGACGGCTGGCCACCGAGGCAGCCCCCTCAAGTTTGGAGGCGCGCTGGGACAAACCGCGGCGCGCCTACCCCCTCACGTTCCCTTGATTGGCTACCGACCTAGCCCTGTGTCGGCAGCTTGGGAACTTCCCCAGGGTCTTCGGCCGTCTGCCGACCTGGGGCCTCACCGGCTGGAGTCGCCGACGCGCCACTGCGGGGACAGTGGCGCGCCGCCGAATCTGCCCTGGGAGAGGGGTTTCCCCACTACCCCTTCCTCAACCCACCTCCAATCCAAATCGCGGAGGATCGGATGCCGCGGCCGCCACGCCGCGCCACCCGACCCACCACGATTACCCCCCTGGGCGCTCGACAGAACGAGGGCCAAAGGCCCTGCCGGAGCCTCCCCTCCTGGGGTGCAACTGACCGAGTGCCCGGCCAGAGCCTCCCCTCCGGGCGCATCAGCACGCTGGGCTTACGCCCAGCTGGAGCAGCCCCCCTCTCGTGGGCCGGTCTACCTCACGACCGGCCCCTTGTGGGACCACTTAGCTTCCCCCAGTAGCTGGCTTGCTACGGGGTACTAAGCCCCCCCGCCGCGGCAAGGCGCGATCCCTTGGGGGGGAGGTGATGTCAACCTCGAATATAGACATTAGACATAAACACCAAAAAATCGCTTGTCCAATTTATTTTCGCCAGGTTATTGATTTCGCAAAAATCTCGCCAGGGTCATAATTTTTCGCCAAAATGGCGAAAAAAGTTGAGAGGTGTCAAGGGACACCCGGATGGAACGAAATACTTTAGTAAACACAACTTCTAGGTAGGTAAATATCGCATAACTAGACTACTACATGTACACCTACTCAATGCGTAGCCACCGCCGATACCTAGAAATCGCATAGACAACATTTCTACCTACCTTCTTGATAACGGTTAGGTAATTATAGATGGGTAGGTAAATATCGCATTACTAGACTCCTACAATTACAGCTACTGAATGCGTAGCTATCACTGAAACCTACCTAGGAATCGCATCGACAACAATGATTATTCTACTTATCTTCTTGATAACAGTTAGGTATACCTAGTTACCTTACATATAAATCACATACCACAAACATTTTCTTAACTTTGAATCATAATCTACCAATGCGAGGTACGTAGGTAGGTACTATGTTAAGAACTTACCTACGTACTTATGAAAAAAATATGAAACTTTCTCTTTGAGATTTATAGGTATAGACGCATACACGTCATAGATACGCGGGACTTTGTAAACACAACAGAACCTCAATAGAACACGCACGGATTGATATTGTAATATTAAAATGTCATGTAGTTACATTATGAAAAGTTAAAATCTTGTTACATGTGCTAGGTCTATAGTATATACCTGATACATACTTACGTAGTTTGCTCGTAATTGCATGGCGCCTATTTTTTATGCATGGCGTAAGTGCCTACCAATTAAATATGTCAGTAAATATGTAGGTACATACCTCAACACCTCATTCATGAGTTTGGGACGACCTTTTTCTGGATGTACTTAATTTAGATTGGGATTTCTTTCTTTCTTTTTTTATTAAGCTATTGCTCTGAGCGCGAGGACCGAATGTAAAAATTCCGTAACGAAAAAACCTAACACCCCCCACTCCAACCGGCACAGCGGTGCAGCAAAGTCGTGTATCGTCGGTTTAGTTCGGCAGACTTCGGCACGGTGTTTGGGTGCCTCAAATTCGCCCCATTATATTGAGTTTTCGTCTTAAAAGCAGTTTTTCGTCCCTCTTTTGGGGCCAAATTGGAAAAAAAGTGGGGCAAAAACGAAAATTTACATAGACCTCCTTTTGGAGTTGAGTAAGTTACTGGACCCCTTATAACTCCCCCCACCATCTCAGGCTACCATCAGGAGTTACTACCAGAGCTAGTTACTACTGGCTTCTCAGGGGATAACTCCTCAACGGAGCGTCGGAGGTGAATTCTGACTTCAGTTCTGACCCCCCCATAGCACCATATACCATCTCGAACAGGGACAACTCCTCGCCAGAGATCCTGCGATATCTTCGGACGGGTGTGTCGGAGACCAGCTTCGACTTCGGTTCTGGCAACTCCTCACCACTCCCCTTCCACCTCGGGACTCAGCTACCACCAGAGCACCCCTCCTGGCTTCACAGGGGATAACTCCTAAACGGAGCGTCGGAGGTCATTCTGACACCATTTTTGACTCCCTTTAAAAACCCCGCACCAACCCAGGACCAACACCAGGGACAACTCTTCGATAAAGAACCCCTCATATCTCCAAAACGGTGAGTCGGAGACCAGATCTGACTTCGGTTCCGGTAGCTCCTTGGAGGTCCCCTTCCACCTCGGGACCCAGTTTCCACCAGATCACCCCGGTTCGCTCCGCAGGGGATGACTCCTCAACGGAGAGAGATAGAGACACGCGGATTGCGGGAAAGGATTAAGTGTCTTTCTCTGGACACAACCCACCTACTACGCCTTTCCCCAAGTGAAATGATCGAAATTTTGACTTTTTAAGCTATTGCATAGCTTCTATCCGATTCTTCACCCAGCTTTTACGTGAAGCGGTTGTGTAGTAGCAGTGATCTCCTGATTTTTTTGGAATTAATTTTGATTGGCTGTTTTTACGTCTTTCAATTCCTTGTCTAACTTGTGTGAGTTAAATGATCTGACTCCTCCTACGAGGCGTGTCAAGAAAGGGACAACTACTTTTGGTGAGTGTGACTGTGAATCTTCAGCTTGAACTCGAAAGCCCACCCGAAAAAGCCGAAAAAGCTTAGCCGGCTGCGGGATTAGAACTCGAGTTAAGGTAATTGGAGTCCTCCACCTGTCGCACACGGCCATCAACTGCGCTTCGCTGCACGGCGAAATAAGAGATCATATACGGCGAAACCTGGTTTTTGATTAACAAGGATAGATGGCGCTGTTTTAAATATTGATTACCAAGATAAATCTATCGCAACTTCGTCGTAAAATCATAGATAGCGCCACCAGATATAAAACTATCTAAATAATTAACTTTTGTACCTACACGTGTACATTACAAAATACAATGCAAAAAATGCGTCGTACGCCTCCAAGTGCCAAAGGTGATAAAAAAAGCACACCGAAAACCCTTACGGAGACTGACCAAGACCATAATACCGCTTCCCCAACAACTTTTCCAAATTCAACTTTACGCCACAAGAGACAGCGACCTGAATGCTTTGGCTCTCCAAAAACTGAATTGCAAGAATTGAAGGATATGATTCAGTCATTAATGGATGATCAAAATCAAAAATTTAACTCATTGCGAAAAGAAATATGCGATATAAAAAACCAAAATAATGACATACAAAAGAAGAATGAAGAAATAAAAACATGGATTGAGTTTAGTAATAAACTGATGGATGAGATGAAAAATCGCATTTCCTCTTTGGAAAAAAAAAGGAAAGATGACCAAAAATATATCTGTTCCCTAGAAGAAAAATTAAAAGACCTGGAAATTACATCACGCTCCTCTACAATAGAAATACGCAACATCCCAACACGTGAAAAAGAATCTCAAGCTAGTCTATCATCGATAATTTGTGAAATTGGAAAAACATTGAACACGGAAATACTGCCCACAGATATACGTGACACATTCAGAATCCCATCCAAACCAGGTTTTATTAAACCATTGATTGTCGAATTAACTTCGGTAGATAAAAAAGAAAAATTGCTTGCATCGGTCAAAAATTTCAACAAAAAGAAACCACCAAATGAAAGATTAAACACAGGATCATTTGGTTTTCAGGGAAAGATAACGCCAATTTATGTTAGCGAGTTCCTTCCTCCAAATAAAAAAAAACTGTTTTTTCTGTCGAGGCAATTTGCAAAACAAAATAGCTATAAATTTGTTTGGACAACTAATGGCAAGATATATATACGTAAAGATGAAGGCGACGTGGCACTGCGTATCACATCAGAAGAATGTCTTAAAAATATTAATAAGCAAAATTAACAGATTTTGCACTTGTAACTTATATTTAAATGGTTTTTCTTTTTATATTTACTTATTTAGTCTTTATTTTTTAATTATTTTTTTATCTAATTACAAAACTATTGAAATAGATCAATTAAAAATCCTAATATGTTTTTTGCAGAAAACATTAGAATCTGGAATGAATGTAATTAATATATCTCACTGTATCAATATTTGTAAAGTTCATAGAATGAATAATATATTAACTATTAAACTACACACAACACATACTTCACTCAAAAATCACAATTACTATATAATATTATTGCATGAAATTATTACTGATTTAAATATTATTAGTATATGTGTGTTATTTTATTCAATCAATTATTTTTATAATATTATTTATTTTACTTACTATAACGTTTATAATTATACAATTTGTGTGACATACTATTATAAATATGGCTAACAATGATTTTTTTATTAGTCCATCGATGGACAACCTTAAAATAGCCGATGTTTATGATTGCTTACCCAAGGACTGCACGAACTATATAAAAAACATTAAATCATACTTAAAAATTGCCCATATTAACATACGTAGCATAAACAAAAATTTGAACGAGTACATAGCTATGCTGGAGACCACTCACATTGATTACGATATTATAGTCCTTTCGGAGTGCTGGCTTAGTAAGGTATTAAATTTACCTACTTTACTTGGATATACTTCCTATAAAACAAAAAATTCTAAAAATCAGAACGATGGGATAGTAATGTATGTTAAAAGTGACCTTCGGATGACAGTGTCGGAACCTGAGTTCTTTGAAGCAAACTGCCTACTAGGCACCATCGGAACCAAAATGGCTATTATCTCAATTTACCGTTCACCTTCATACAAAAACCTAGATAATTTTTACCAAAGCCTAAATAATGTTCTTTCTACTCTACAATCTTTTCAAAACATTATAGTCGTAGGTGACATTAATATAGACATATCTTCGAATAACAGAGATTGTATCCGGGATCAATATCTAAACCTTACATCAACCTTCGGTTTACTTCCTGCCTTTTACTCTCCTACTAGGCAAAATAGTTGTCTCGATCATGTCTTACTTAAGACAATAACTAAGACAATCATCTTGAAGCTTGAATCCGAAATAACAGACCACACTCCTGTGATTGCTTGTATAAGTTTGTTTGGCAACAGACCTACAAAAAACATGACTCGAACTAAACTCAACTATGACCTCATCACTAAAGAAGTTGGTCAGTTAGATTTTACAAATGTTACTATTTCTAAAGACGCTGATGAAGCTGCTGAAAAGTTAGTAGGCGTCATAAGTCAAATAGTTCAAGAACACACAACGACAGTTAAACTTCCAAAAAATAAAGCTTCTCTAAAACCTTGGATTACTCCCGGATTATTAAGGTGTATCAGACACAGAGACCAACTTCATAAAGATGTGAAGCTTAATCCAGGTAATTTACTTAAACAACATATATACAAACGTTACAGAAACTATTGTAACAGGTTGTTACGCAAAATCAAAATTGACTACGAACAATACGAATTCACTAAAGCCAAAAATAATGCTAAGGCAACCTGGTCTGCCATAAAGAAAATTGCGCAGCTGAATGATGGTACGTCTTCTGCATCGGACCTCCTCAAGAAATCTGCAGACCCCAAAACGTCCGTAAACATAGTCAATCGATTCTTCAATGAGGTTGGCAAGAGTCTGGCTGAAAATATTGTCGCTGAATCACCTTCACAATCATATTTTTCTCTTAATAATCGTAATCCACATTCAATGGTTATGCTCCCGACTGATTGTGATGAAATACAATCTATCATCCTCAGTCTACGGGAAAACTGTGCGGTTGGTGCAGACGGAGTCTCTACAAACATAATAAAATTATGTTGTTCTGTGCTTACTCCTCCAATCGCACATATCTGTAACCTAGTTTTAACAACGGGAACTTTTCCTAAGATCTTTAAAAGGGCACTTATTCACCCGATACATAAAAATGGTTCAACCAGCATAGTTGACAACTATAGGCCGATCTCAATTCTGCCAGCCTTGTCAAAAATCATAGAGAAAGTCATAAACAAACGCCTCAATAAATTCCTAGACAAATATAACATCATTGCACCAAATCAGTTTGGCTTTTGCGCTGGAATATCCACGGAGGATGCGATTATTCAGTTGACGGATTCTGTGGTGGATGATCTAGACAAAAATAAGAAATGCATAGGAATATTTCTGGACTTGTCGAAGGCATTCGACACTGTCTCCATACCTATTCTTCTAAATAAACTCGAGACTATCGGCGTTCGGGACACCTGTCTCACACTATTCAAATCTTATTTGAATAATAGATCCCAAATCGTAAAAATTGATAACGCCATCAGTGATGAGCTAACCCTGAATTACGGAGTTCCCCAAGGGAGTATCCTAGGCCCTACACTATTTAAAATTTACATAAATGAATTATGTAAACTTTCCATCCCAAGCTGTAAGATTTTTTCTTACGCTGATGATACAGTACTATTGATTTCCGCAAATAGCTGGCGTAATGCCAAAATACATGCCGAATCTGCCCTGAGAGTGGTTATGAATTGTCTAAATAGAAATTTACTAACACTTAATGTCCATAAAACCAAGTTCTTGGCTTTTTCAATGCGCAGATCTAACAAACCACCAGCTGACTTCATTATTCAAGCACATGTGTGTCAACTTCAACATTCGAGATCGTGCTCATGTCAAGCTATATCTCGAACCGACCATATCAAATACCTAGGTATCATCCTTGACGACGTCCTCAACTGGCACATGCACATAGAAAGTGTTTGCGCAAGAGTGCGTAAACTCATTTTTGTTATGAAAAAACTACGTTCCTCGGCTGATTCAGATACTCTATTTATGGTATACAATGCTCTCTGTAAATCACTGATCACATACTGCATATCTGTTTGGGGGGGTGCTGACAAAACGTGTCTGTTGAAACTGGAGAGAGCACAGAGAGCTGTGCTGAAAGTTATGCTCTCTAAACATTTTCGTCATCCAACCACCAGTCTCTACAACGAAGCTGAAGTCTTGACAGTACGTCAGTTGTATATCCATCAATCCGTATCTCGGCGTCATAAAAGCGTCACTCATGAGCCATTCCCAGCCACTATTAGCCGGAGGAAAAGTCGAGCCTGCTCATATAGAAGCGCTAGAACTGTGTTTGCTGATAGACAATTTAATATACAAAGCTCTATTATTTATAATAAAATTAACAAGCAAATTTCTATCTCGCCCCTTTCAACCTATGAACTAAAAGATATACTTAAAACATGGCTACTTGGTAAGGACTACTTGGAAACTGAATCTTTACTTATGGCTGAAGGTTAGGGCTTATATATTTGGGATATATCTATGTATGTATATATGTATTATTCTATGTATTTATGACTTATGCATGTATAATATTTATCATTGTTCCATTTAACTTTATATTATTTACAAATCATAATACCATCACCCACATATACATTACACTCCAATCACTTTTCTGCACAACTGCTTTTTTATTGTACGAACGAAGAACACTAGCTCCCATGTCACAGATATTTCTAGTTTGGGAGCTAGGGGTCATTAAATAATTATTTTTAATAAGTCTTGCATGTTATTATAAAAATACTACCTTAAATAACTTGTAACTTGTAATAGGCTTGGATGAAATAAATTATTATTATTATTATTATTATCGCGGGCCTTGAGCGTGGAGACCGAATCCAGAAATTCCGTAACGAAAATAACCTAACACCCCCCACTCCGACCGGCACAGCGGTGATACTTTTTTGTTTTGCCATCTATCGATGAATAGCAGAACTTTTAAAGACTTATAAAAATATTTTGAACAATATCAACTTCTCATTTATTTAATAAAAAAAAAATGTTTTCTTATCGGTCACCACGCTCAAAAAGTTGAATCAATATCAAAGAAAAAAAAACAAAGGAAAAAAATACTGAATAAATAAAATAAATAAATAATTATTAGGTACATAAGTTGTTAAAAAATGCTTGCAATAGCTTTACCGCGGCAGTCTCCGAGTTCCACACGTCTTTTTTTTGGGATTTTCTTTCTTGCCGCAAAACTATTAAAAATCCAAATTTTAATGATATTCGCTTATATTTCACTAGTGGCCGCTCGCGACTCCGTTCGCGTAGAAGTCGGTTTCCCGTGGGAATGCGCAGTTTTCCCGCGGTAAAAAGTTCCTTTAATTCTTTCATACATATATTCTAGAACCGTTTTGGCAGCGCACGCAACTCAAGGATGAATAATTTTCCACATTTTCTATTATTTCTTCGCTCCTAATAGTTGCAGCGTGTTGTTATATAGCCTTCGATTAATGGTCTATTCAACACAAAAATAATTTTTAAATTCGAACCAGTAGTTCCTGAGATTAGCGCGTTCAAACAAACAAACAAACAAACTCTTCAGCTTTATAATATTAGTATAGATCGGGAAGCACTTCATTATAGACAATAAAAAGGTACCCTTACTTAAAATTTCTGACTTGAGGCCCTGTATTTAGGCATCACATGTGTAAATGCGGACCGCCGGGAAGAATGTTTACGACGATAAGCGCCATCTATGTCGCTACAATGTATCTAAAACCAAGATCTTGGATTCCTTTGGAATCAAGCTATATTTTGAGATGTGGTGCTCTTTTATGTAAGGTACACCAAAGGTACTAAAATTTGGTATACTTAAAATAAGTCACCAACATGTCTATAACCGAGAACTGGAGATACACCCGCCATTCTGACAGTCAATGTGGCGGGTGTACTCGCTTTTGGTTATATCTCTGCTCTTAAAGAGGTACGCCAATTTCTTTGATAGGTACCAAATAGTACATCCCAGGTACTAAAGTTTGACATATGACTCGTTCAAATCTGTTACGGTACACCCGCCATTCTGACTCTCATCCTTTATCATGTGTTCCCCCACAACTAAAGGGATAGTGTTAGGTACCTACCTGTACACTGAGCACCTTTAAATTGTTAACCTGACAGACGTTTATTTATTTAGGGTTCTAACAGCTTATTATGATATTATGAATCCTACGAATATTATAAACGTGAAAGTTTGTGAGTATGGATGTTTGTTACTCTTTTACGTAAAAACTACTGGACGGATTTGGATGAAACTTTACAGTAATATAGGTTATACATCAGAATAACACATAGGGTACCGCGGGAAAACTTCTCATTCCTACGGAAAACCGACTTCCACGCGAACGGAATCGCGGGCGGCCACTCTTTATAGAATAAATTCAATAAGTAAAAAGTAGGTACATGAAAGCTTTATATTGAAAAAGATCTCTATGTTTATATCCAGCAGTGGAAGCCTTATGGCTGATGATCGATACCTAACTAATTAATCAGCATAATTCTTATATCTTATAAATCTTTGCATTCAAAGTACTGGGTATTTGTTTCCCAACAAGAGCTTTATGTAGATACCTAATTGGAATAATCATTTTTATCTTATGCTTATCAAAACATATTTTTTAAATTTGCTTGAATTTTTTTCAAGTTTTGGAGCTTTTGGAATGTACTTCACTGAAAAGAAACAAATAGTACAGATAAACAACCATCAGTGCTTCTTCAATATATTTCAAGATCAAAATACATTTCTTACAACTTTGCAACAGTTCTATCATACCAAATTACAATTTTGAACAATTATCATGTTTATTTATTACTTAAAAAAATACAAAAATTGTAGCACAATACTCAAGGAAAAGATAAAATTAATTACCTACACAATTACATGGTCTTTTAAAAAATTATATTACATCAGTCTCATCTAGTTACCTCCCAATGTAATCCAATTGGTATGTTGTGATGAGAGGAGACTGAAAGCAATATAATATTTATGTCCTAGTATTCTGAAAACAATGTCTGTTGTAAAATGTCCCACAAATGAACCAAAGAATAAAACTTAATGCTAATTACAATCATAGTTAAATCTCCTTATTCTAGAATATGCCTAGTACTTATAGCCTACAAGTAAAGTCCAGACCAACAGTTTGATGTCTCGCCACTCTCCGCTCACATCACTAACTTTGTAAACTATTTTACTGATTGGCTGAATGATGATGAATTTTACAATGCTGAAATCTTATCCAGAGTCAAATGCAATGTGGATTATGATAAGAAACCTGAAAATAAATAAAGAGTTAAACTCAAATAGTAACAATTTACTATTACTTGTAAATAATATATGTAAGGATATTTACCTATTATTAAACAGGTGCTCCAGGACCACCCTTTTTGCCGATGAGAGACTTGTGTATATGGGGAATGACACCACCACCGGCAATAGTTGCTTTGATCAAACTGTCCAGTTCTTCATCTCCTCTGATGGCAAGTTGTAAATGACGAGGGGTAATACGCTTCACCTTGAGATCCTTGGAGGCGTTTCCCGCCAACTCCAGCACCTAATAAACATAAAGAATAACATAGCAATAAATGTAAAGATAATCTTATTTTATTGATTATTATTTATCAAGGTAGTTTAGTTAGCGTATTTGCCTACAAAATCATAATTACCTATAACCTAATACGAAAACTATACTTATATTATTCAGAAACATCATAAAAGTTTTCCCGCCAAAAATATTTGGGTGAATATGTTAATTGGAAGAAAGAGTATTAAGTGTTCAAAATCAATGTTTGCATAAAATAGTTGTTCTCAAAGCCAAATATTTACTTTTCAAATAAATGAGCTATGGATTCGATACAAGAATTTATAATTACATCCCACAAAGCGTCGCCATATTGATAAAAAGCGTCACTTACTTCGGCTGTGAGATATTCCAAGATTGCAGCAGAATAGACTGCAGCTGTGGCTCCAACTCGACCATGGCTAGTTGTTCTGTTTTTAAGATGTCTATGAATTCTTCCCACGGGAAACTAAAATATAAAATAACCAACAGTTTATCGATTTGACGCTTTCATAGATGCTGACCGACGCCATACTTGAGGGGGTCAAGCGTAATATTTCATTTTGTTGGCTAATGAATTTCACCAAAATACACAAAAATACAGAATGTAAAAATCACTATTTAAATTTAGATTAATATTAGACATACCTGTAACCCTGCCCTTGCTGATCTCGAAACGGCTTTTGCCTTAGCTTTACCAGAATCTTTGCCCGCTTTACCACCAGCCTAAAAATTGGGAAAAACACAATTAATTTTGATCGTACGAAGCTGAAACTTCGCCAGTCAGTCCATCACAACACTGTCCATCGAATCACATTAAAAAAACACAATAACACTGCTTATTTTCCACGAAATCTTGTAAAACTCACCATTTTGAAACGTGTAACACACTATCACAACTACAGCGAACAACCGACACAGGAAAACGCGCCAAGCCAAATCGACAAGATGGCCCCGTGATTTGACAGTTCAACGAATACTACCAACATGATAACAGCGGAAACGATGAAAAAAAATGAATAGTTCTATAGTGTCTATGAAACCTACCAATCATAATACATTAAAATGGCGGGTAAGCACAGTGCTGCCAAGCCAGCGAGCGTAAAGTTTAGGAACTATTCTTTTTTTATTATGGCAATTACCAAAGCTACAGTAAAATAAAGAATCTTATTTACGGTAAAAAGATACAAATAAATCTCAATATGAATAAATAATGTAAATTGCGGCATTTTAAAATAAAATTTTAGTAGATTATCTGTATAAATATTTTTTTGCAACTTACGAGGATCCAAGGATAGCTTGTATGCTTCTTCGTATTTAGCCAAAAAATATATATATTTGGTTAAATACTCAAAGCATCAGCGAGATAGAAAGGTAGAGAAGTAGGATACAAAAAAGTTTTTCATTGTAATTTTCTTGATTCCAGCATGTGAATCCAGCAACCCGCTCTCAACTAGTTTCTCGCTACGTTATTAGTGCCGAAGGTTTCTTATACACTCTTAATACACTAGGTGGTGAGTGGGCAAACATGGGGAGTTCTTTGCAAGGAGCTTAAAGTTGAGCCAAATAAGAGAATAATTTCGATATTTAGAATAACCAACCACGGAAAATAGATTTCCTAATTTGTCATACTTATTTTATTTAACATCTAATTAAAATTAAACTGATAGGATGCACTCTACCTGCTCACATGATAACCTTATGTAGGTGTAAACTTGTAATAAACAAATAAATATTATATTCCATTATTTATCAAAATATTCACAAAGCATTAGAAAAAGCGTCGATCGATAAACATTTTTTAGATACCTAACTTAAAATAAATTTATAACATCTTATTGATAGGTACCGTTTTCCACAATAACACTACAAATAAGTATTTAGCCTCATTTCTTACGTGCATAACACTGTAAGTTTGCACACTGCTTTAGAGTAGCTTCAGAAGTTAATTAATATTAACGATAGCAAGTGATAGATACCACAAAGTAAGAGACAACATCGTCAATAAGGTAGACACGTATTACGACATTTATTCATCAACGCGCTCTGGGCCTGCCGGATTACCACTTAATGAAAGAACTCCCTTGCTGGCTGTTCGAGCTCCTGAGTCAGAATGATTTGCTAGAGTTTGTCGGGAGTGAGCGGAGACGGCGCGGGCGGCGGGCACAGGCAGGCAGCGGACAGCCAGCGAGTCGACCAGTCAACAGTCCCTCGCGCGCGCCCTCTCCGCACAGCCGCGTCGGTACCTACACTACACATGTGAGTACCCACCACTTACTGTTGCAAACTAACGTATTAACACTTAAGTTAAATATAACAAATACAGCGTTTTCAAATGTTATGGTAATAAAAAAACTATAAGTACCTAGAGAGAATTGCTTGATGCAGGTATCGTAGGTAATGTATAATTCCTTATACATACTTAATTCTTTAGATAGTTTTATTCGTTGTTAATCTAATAAAAAATGGACCTTACGTTTTTTTTGGAAGAGAAGAACACTGTTACCAATGCTAAACTTAAGGACGGATGCCGCAGTCGTCTTTTTGTCTCATAAGACATTCCTGGAGTTTTGAGAACGCCAGTAGGTATACCTAATCTTTTAGTTAACGACTTTTTACTCAAATTCTATAATAAGTAGGTAAGAACTAAGTCATGATTTTCATTGATTTAGATGAAAACTCGTCTCAATCTAAAGCCTTTTTTTTCTCGAATAAGTACTGTGTGTTTAATTGTTTTACATAGGTATAGGCAGTTTAAGAAAAAAATCTATTGATTGGTAGAAAAACTCACAATATTACCCTTCTCAATCCAGCGAACATTAATTTGTATGTTTGTTAATATCATCAAAAACTTACGTTACCTACCTAGTAGTAGTAATACTACAATCTTCTATTTTACAAAATCTCGCCTGCATTTCAAAATCGGTTAAGCTTTCATTTTTTTGAGAAGAGAAGGGACTTCGAAATGAGTGAGCTTTTTGCTCTTTCTTTTTATAAAGAACCAAAACATTCTGACCCTTAAACATTAGTCGCTGTTAAATTCTAAAGGCAGTAGCGCATTTCTTTTCGAAAATGCTGAACCTACATTAATAAATTCATAATAATAACTATAAAAGACACTAGGCGACATATTTTTTGTTCGTTATCTGACTGCGGGGTCAGCGAGTCGCGCGGACGCGATAGCTCCTTCCGCCGCGAGGCTCAGCCCGAATTCGCCTCCCGAAGCTCTGACCTCTTTTTATTATTATTTTGCATAATAAAGATAAAAATGTACCACTATTGCCGCTGATTAAGTGTAACTACCTATTGTGCAGTAGGTATTTTTGGAAACAACTAATTTTAGTTTTGTAGTTTCCCTAATACAAAACATTGGGGGTTAACTTTATGTGCCGAATAAACACGACCACTACCACACTTTTAATTTCAGATAAGTATAATGATAGCACATTTCTCTCTACGTATATTCTGCGCACTTACGTATATTTAACCAGCAATACCTAGTTTTCAGGTGACCCAACCAAATATAAATATGAACGATCTAACTATGAAATTCCAAAGAAGTCGTAACGTTGCCGGTCCCAGCGACCGACACAGTTTCTCGGCTAGGTCACAGGGTTATCATAAAGATGTTTTTAAAATAAAAAAAAAATTATTAAGTAACTGTAGCAATGTTTTTTGACGTATCGTCGCTTTGCAATTTTAAGTACCTACCTAACCACACGTGCAAATAACGACAGTCACATTCTTCTATTCGAAAAGAACTTTAGATATACATACCTATACCATTAGAAATTATCTTAGCATTTGTAGGTACACCTTGTTAATTTATCCTCTCAAAACCCACGGGACAATATGTAATTTGTTAATCTTTACTACATAAACTAAACTATTAGAAATAATTCTAATTTTACTGGTTGACATACACCTACAGTGCTCCCGCAATAAAGACGTTATTAACCCTTTCACTGCCTCCCTGAAAATTTACATCTATTCCCAGATGCCGCCATACAATGAGTTCAGAACGCCCTCGGGCGTGCCCGGCATCTCGGTTAAGTTTTCGGCATGAGCTTATAGATTTCGACATGAGTCGTTTTAAGTCAGACGTCGTCAACCTTTTTTACCTACCTTCAAATATTGAAACGTTTCACATTATTATCGCGCTGTATCAATTACTTACAAATACACGTTTGTTTTTACGCAATTGATTAAGTAAAAAACTCGCTCTTGGTACACCTGGAATCAATGAAAGTTAAACTAAAAGCGAAGACTAAGTATACTATTTATAAATGAACTAAAGATGTAAGTTGAGAGGTTCCATGCAGTTTTGAAAAATATTGTAGTAGTTTCCATTCAAAAACAGTTATAGATAGTTCCATACAATCGAGTTCCAGCAAAACTTTATTTGTGATAACCTCAAACTTTTATTATTTGTCTTTTAGTGAAAATCACCAAAACTATAGTCAAATTTTTAACTCCGTGCGAACTCGGTCATAAATCATCGGAGCAGGTAAAAAATCTAGTGTTGGGCGAACGCGGCGCTTTTGTGGTCAAATTATCGATAAGAAAATAAGTCACGAGTATTTGTGTTACGCAATAGCGTTTTTTGAGTCGATAACAAATAATTTTCTATGTTGTTTATCGACTGCAGGTATACCCATCCCCATGCACAAACAAAAGACCCTATTCTGCGCATGAGTGTAACAATGGAATAAGATATCTCTTTTTGGTGATTTATGACCAAGTTCGCACGGAGTAAAAATATCATAAATCATGACAATACAACATTTAAAGTAGTTGATCCTACACAAAAGGCTCCTTTTGTCTTCCTATACATGTTACCGATAGTTTATGACTGTTCTTTTGTATTCTAACATTTTTTTCTATTTACTTTATCTAACATATTTTTCAATATGGTAAAAATCTGGTAAACTTAAGTGTCGGCTTTCTTTTAATTCAAACTCCCGGCACGTGCCAAGGCAATTTTTACAAACAACAGTAGGTAGGTGCTTAGATAAAACAGCAGTTTTAGACATTTGAGAATAAAAAATAAAAGTGTATGTAATATAACAGTTTAGTAATATTGTACTGAAGCTTCAGTGGGTAAGATCTCCTACTTTCTTCAGAAAAATACCTACTATTATCTTCATTATATAAACTTTTCTATTTTTATAAATAGGCATGATGACTGTGAATAAAATACACAAAAATTATGCTACCGTCTAATGAAACGTAAATAAAATATTAAAAAATAACAAGGTATTATTGTAATTAAAGCGAGATTAATTAATATTTTTAAAAAATAAATCTACAAAATACTACAGTCCGCCATGATATTCTGAACGCCAATCAGAGCGATTGACGTCACTATAGAGCATGGTTCCCAACTTAGGGGTTTTCCCCCTAAATTTAGGGGGTAAATTAGTGGGAAGGGATTTTTTTTAAATTTTGTTTTTATTCTAAAAATTAACAATTTAGTTTTTTCTTATTGCTTTTTTAAAAATAGTCAGAAAAATAATTTATTTTTACTAAAATAATCGGTTATAGATATTATACGACCGTGCAGATTCCTTCTAAATCTTGAAAAAAGAAGTTGGTAGATCTACCTACTTTTCGAATTGAGTTTGGTCGGAAACTACCAACTTTTAGAGTCGTACCGAAGGATTTATAAAAATTCGAGTTGGTAACACTGCTATAATGTGACGTCAAATCGACGCCATGACACTTTGGAGCAGGGACTGAAAACGGTTAAGGTTTACCGGTATTTCAACCTGTATAAAAAAGCGGTACCTTAATTTTATACCGGTTACGCAATCCTTGAACCAAAACTCTACCGGTTGTTTTAAGGTTTTCAGAATCGCTACCGCTATCTTATAAAGGTATGGCATAATTATACCTTTAAAATTCATACAGGTTGAGTATTAAAGGCATAACCCATATGATTTTTTCGGTATCGTAATACGCTCGCTCGATACAAATAAAGTCGATTTTCCGACAGCAGACCCACACATTCTTGAAATAAAGTGATACTTTTATTTATGTAAAGGTTATACCATAATATTAGAAGTATACCGAAATGTTATGGTGAAGGTTTTTTATTATATTCTTAAAAATACGGTACCGAAATGAAAAGGTATGACGTCATACCGTATTTTAAAGGTATGCATATTTAAGTGTATTAAAAAAATAAAATACTGAAATAAAACGGTATGACGTCATACCGAAATAAAAGGTAGGCCTAATTAAACCGGTTTTCGGTCCCTGCTTTGGAGCGTTTTGGTGGGAATTTAAAACATAAAATTTTAAATTGATTTTTTTCATATAAATCATGCTTTTTTTTTCCGAAATATGATATTTTTTACAATAAGTATACATTTCTGAATATGATACAACAGTTTTTCAAAATCTGTCATCATGCCTATTACTATGTTTTTTCTAATATTTTAACATTTATTTACAAGATAATATCATAATTATATGATATAGTTTTATTTATAAATATTAAGGTAAACAAAAGGTTTGTTACCCCTGATTTAGAGTCATGAAATCGTAATTTTTTTTATATCTTCAATATCCAGAAACCGTTTTGGTTATGAGTCAATAATAACGAAACAAACCATTACCTAAAATCTCGGTTTTTTTTATTTGGATTTGGCTTACGTAAAGCCTTTTGAAATAATTACGCCCAGGGGCGTGCCCGGCATCTCAGTTAAAACATTTTGCACGCCGATGGGCGGGCTCGGCATCCAATGGGTTAACTGATTACATAAACATCTGCGCAACTGCAAACATCATTAAACGGAATTCATATCATCCACAAAAGATGAATTCATTCTTATTTTTGCAACATTGAACAAACCACATTGCAAGGATATGCTTACTAAGTGTAGCTAGTTCTTAAAATTAGTCTTGCTAGAGTATCTAGATTTACAACTTTATATACACGGGGCGTCCTTTACTTTTTCATTTAAGATGTTTAATTTTCCATTTGACTTAACATATAAGTTTAATTTCAATTATCTCAAAAATTCTCAGTTGCTTATATGTATCTGCCCAAAATTTCATCCAAATCCGAACGGCCTCTTTTCCGTGATTAAGTTATAACATACAATTCCACATTTATAGGATACCAATTACTTACTACTAAGAATTATAGGAGTCGGTTAGAATGCGTTGTTGTCCTAATTTTTGAATTGATTGGTGTTATGAGGTGAATCGGACATCGCGAAGTATGTGTGTCAAGTCAATGGAGACAACTGGTGGACCTATTTAACTAACTCACTGTATAGGTAGGTACCATCAATCAGTAAAATGCAAACGCACCAATTGTGATGATGAATATTTATTATTCCTACTCTCGATTCAGTGATTCGTATATTTCTTCTATGACAGCCCTACTTATTAAGTTGTTGTACAACAGTTTTGATCAAAATGAATGGATTTGATTCAGTGAGTGCTTATTGACAAACATCGCCTTGTGTGTCCTGTCGATCACGAAACATCCAGCTGCGCGCGCGTCGCATGAGTCACTCGCCTTCCTGTCCTGCTACTCGTACTACAGCTTCAGGCATGTTTCAAAACAACTAAACATTTGCACATTCTCGCTTGTTCGCTAAAGAACATTAAAATAGTAGGTTAATGTTAGGTATAGACAGAAATAGAGATCTATCCAGCTAATTTGCTGGATGGAGTAAGGTTGTCGCGATGAATTTATGTAAAACTAGTGGCCGCCCGCGACTCCGATCGCGTGGAAGTACCCTACATAACTTTGGTGTTTCTCTACCAATTTCTATGGTTCTTTTTATGGAAATGTTAATAATGTTAACTTTCTTAATTAAGGATGACTGAGAGTGTCATAAACGTAAGAATAGACATATATAATCAGAAAGCTTCGAACTGCGAAGGGAGTTCGGGAGTTACACGTGTTATTGTGAGTCAACCATAAAAGATAGACATAATGTTCTCGTGGTATATTTTTTATAAAATTTTAAGAAAAACATTTACGTCATACATGATTTCTGTGTAGCTTTAACCATTAAGGTTGCACACCGCCTGAGTACCCACCGGAGTACCTACCTTCTCCTGTTTGGAGTAGGTACCTATGTCTAACTTCCTCGAAATAGAACGGTCTAAACATACAGTACCTAACGGTTTTTTTGTGCATCCGCAACTTTCATTCTAAACCATGCAACTTTTTTTTCAGTTTTTACTACATGTTTAACTAGGTAAAATTCATCAACATCTTGTTTACGTAAAATAGTTTCACGCTTGCAAAGCTTCTCGGGTAACATAATGCAAAATATCATGGCATTTGCTGACTAGACTAAAACTAACACTAAACTAAAAATGCTATGTCAACTGAAAATCGACTCGACGATGCACGATACCTGTAATATATAAAACGTATAATAAAATTCAATGGTACAATTATAATAGGTTGGTTTAGCTACATTTGTGATGTCCTAAGTCGCGGTGAACCTATTTATGCGGGTGTATGTTTACGTAGACTCCGTAAATAGCGCAGTGCGGCGAGTGCGTGTACTATAAAACCTGACAACCACGAGCGAGCCAGGAGCTAGCAGGCTCCTTCATGCGATTTGATGTTGTTGCTCTGCATTACGCAGTACTAAAGAAGCTAATAAAAATTTAGAGGTGAATGATCGAAATTGACCCAAATTTTCTACAATAGGAAGTACCTACCTATATGTAACACTTTGCGTAAATACATATAACGTAGTCGGGGCCTAATAACGGCCAATCTCAATAATATACTAACCATTATTAATATTTTACTTTAGCAACCATTGTAATGAAAGACACCATATTTTTTTTGGTGATGTACTTTTATAACTTGTCGATCATCATCCGTGTGATTTACAATTACCGTATTTTAGCATATAATAATAATAATTTAATAATAAACATCAATATCCAGACTTATATGTTTATAAGTTAAAAAGATTACTATTGGTAACTAATACGGACACTTTTAAACCAGTTGGTAGGTGGTCGTGTGTGAATCAGTCGGCGTTTATTGATAATGATGTGATGAATGACCGTTGCATGCATGTGACGCGATCCAATAGTTGCTTCCAATTGTTCATATTATAGATGTCACTTATTTCTAACATGTGTTAATAACATCAAAAAAAGTTTTCAAAACTGTTTTCAGTTTACTAGTATGAAGTTATGAGCGATAAAATGGAATATGTCGTTAGAATTACTGCGCCAGATGCGTCATGTCCGCATCGATAACTAGCACAGTGCGAGTCCAGCAGGGATATCCTTGAATTTAATATCGGATTTATAAAGCTGCACATATAAGATTAGGTTTACAGATTTGGGATAATCAGCATAGATCGCATAAGTAGATAAATCATAATACATCTGTGTCATAACTTATTTCTTTGGTTATTTCCCAGATAATCACGATGAAGGGCTATTTGCTGGTGCTGGCCCTGGTGGTAGCCACGCTGTGTTCGGTTGACGCCCGGGTAAGTACTTTGTATCTACGTTATTAAACAAATGGTCTCGTACCGCTCAATGAAATGTTCACTACAACGCATGGTATACCTATCCGTCTGATCCTCGCATCATGTTTGATGTGGTCATGCAGCGTCACCGGCGGCTGAAGCCCCGCACGAGCACGACGGAGGCTCCGCACCCGGACCCGCCCGCGCCCGTCGCCGTGGCTCGCGGGGACGATGACGTCAGCGAGGACACCGAGGCCGAACACCTCGAGATGGGCATGGCCGAGCGACAGGATGAAATCAGATACCAGGTACACAACGACACTTTATAAGTACGCGTGCACGCTTTAAAGTCTAACCCTACTTAAGTTGATTGAGGTTTTAAATGGTTTGTTTGTTTTTGATATCAAATTTTAAGCTAACTAATGCAGGGCTTTAAAAGGGAACGTAAAATGAAGTATCAACGCAAACGTGTCATTGGGGCTATAAACAGTAGATAGGTGTACCCACGAGGTGCCTTCAACCATATAAACCATATTGTGAATTCGTAAACATCTCTTCTAGGAATTTATGCAGTCAAGAATAAACATGGTGACCGTTTATCGTTTAATAAATAAATAGCTACAGTACAATATCTAATGTTTAGGAAGCCGAGAAGCAGCGTGTGAACGCGATGTTCAGTGAGAACGAGGAGTCGGCGGCCGACAACGAAGTCTACATGGAGGGTGAGATCTACTAACACTTTACACTAACTGTATCATATTCCACACTCACATGTTTCTAAGCAAGATACTTCCGAGTGAGCTTTACGCGGCCATTCAACCAACAATGAATCAGTCACCTTATCGACGGACTTGTTTATGACTGCAGTAATGTACTTATTCTATTTTTGCTTTCATTAATCCCAAAGTTGAGACACTATAGTCTTCTTTCATGTAGGAATTATTTTGGCAATAAACGCAATACCCACGTTGCATACACCTACAATTTTCCTGTGGTATAATTCATCTATTTTGTTTTTTCTCTTAAACTTTAGTTCAAACACAGAGTTCAAAGTACGTGAGAATGCATCTTATAATAGTGTCTTGACACTGTTTCTTCCTTTTTTTCGCATACCCCGACTTCTTTTAAAAGCAAAGTATTTGACAAGGGCTTTTGGTGTACAGACCCATGCCTGAAGGTGCACTGCTCGGCCGGCCGCGTGTGCGAGATCAACGAGCACGGAGACGCCGTCTGCAACTGCATCAAGGAGTGCCCCTACGAGACCGAGTCGCGCAGGAAGGTCAGTTCACTCCACCTCCGAAACTTATAAAACATCTTTTGTATTTTTGGGGTTTGGCGCCTAGAATGCAATCACTTCTTAAGAATCGACTTTATCACAATCTTGAAATCTGGCGCGAAGACCACTAGCGTCTAAAATACTAGGATTGTCCTTCAGACTTGCATGTATGTGTTGAACTATCCCAGTAACTTAGTGTTGCCGCAGGTGTGCACGAGCCACAACGAGACGTGGTCGTCGGACTGCGAGGTGTACCGGCAGCGCTGCCTGTGCCTGGACGGCTCCGACCTGTGCCGCGGCCCGCAGTACCACCACGTGCAGATCGAGTCAGTGGCTAATACTCAACCATTAACCATGTTCCCAATTTCAAATTTTAACGTAAAAGTTCACCCCTTTCAAGTTCCAATCTTAAATGCTGAAAGTTCCTTTAGAAGTTTTGGCGCGCGGTGTTAGTGTTATCCTACTAATATTATAAATCTGAAACTTTGTGAGGATGTATGGATGGATGGATGGATGTTTGTTACTCTTTCACGTAAAAACTACTGGACGGATTTTGATGAAACTTTACAGTAATAGAGCTTATACATCAGATTAACATATAGGGTACTTATACCGCGGGAAAACTTTTCATTCCCACGGGAAACCGACTTCTACGCGAACGGAGTCGCGGGCGGCCACTAGTTTTAAATAAAAGTTCGTTCTACCCTTCATTTCCTACTTCACTTGGTTCTGTATTCTTCGGTTTTCCCTTCCCCTTGCTGTATATTGAGTAGTGTCCTGTGTTGCACAGATACTATGGCGCGTGCCGCGAGATGCCGGACTGCTCGGAGGAGGAGATGTCGGACTTCCCGCGGCGCATGCGCGAGTGGCTGTTCAACATCATGCGCGACATGGCCGAGCGGCACGAGCTGACCCCGCACTTCCTGCGCATGGAGCAGGAGGCGGAGGCCAACCTCACGCGGCGCTGGTCCAACGCCGCCGTCTGGAAGTGGTGCGACCTGGACGCGCACGACAATGACAGGCAAGTGTAGTGAGGCCTTGTTTGACCAAGAACAGCGAATTCAATTCAAAAACAAAGGGACAAGTAGGTGTTCTAAAACTAGCCCGAGTTACATGACGGCGTTGGGGGTCACCTAAAGAAACCTTCTGTCATTCAAGGTACTAAATGCAATGTCTGTTGGTTCCAGATTTGTATCCCGGCACGAGCTGTTCCCGATCCGCGCGCCGCTGATGTCGCTGGAGCACTGCATCGCGCCGTTCCTGGACCGCTGCGACGCGGACAGCGACCACCGCGTCACGCTGCAGGAGTGGGCCGCCTGCCTGCAGCTGCCCGAGGTACGTGCTGGCTGCTTGTAGTACGTCTCTTGTCGTTCCTGGACCGCTGCGACGCGGACAGCGACCACCGCGTCACGCTGCAGGAGTGGGCCGCCTGCCTGCAGCTGCCCGAGGTACGTGCTGGCTGCTTGTAGTACGTCTCTTGTCGTTCCTGGACCGCTGCGACGCGGACAGCGACCACCGCGTCACGCTGCAGGAGTGGGCCGCCTGCCTGCAGCTGCCCGAGGTACGTGCTGGCTGCTTGTAGTACGTCTCTTGTCGTTCCTGGACCGCTGCGACGCGGACAGCGACCACCGCGTCACGCTGCAGGAGTGGGCCGCCTGCCTGCAGCTGCCCGAGGTACGTGCTGGCTGCTTGTAGTACGTCTCTTGTCGTTCCTGGACCGCTGCGACGCGGACAGCGACCACCGCGTCACGCTGCAGGAGTGGGCCGCCTGCCTGCAGCTGCCCGAGGTACGTGCTGGCTGCTTGTAGTACGTCTCTTGTCGTTCCTGGACCGCTGCGACGCGGACAGCGACCACCGCGTCACGCTGCAGGAGTGGGCCGCCTGCCTGCAGCTGCCCGAGGTACGTGCTGGCTGCTTGTAGTACGTCTCTTGTCGTTCCTGGACCGCTGCGACGCGGACAGCGACCACCGCGTCACGCTGCAGGAGTGGGCCGCCTGCCTGCAGCTGCCCGAGGTACGTGCTGGCTGCTTGTAGTACGTCTCTTGTCGTTCCTGGACCGCTGCGACGCGGACAGCGACCACCGCGTCACGCTGCAGGAGTGGGCCGCCTGCCTGCAGCTGCCCGAGGTACGTGCTGGCTGCTTGTAGTACGTCTCTTGTCGTTCCTGGACCGCTGCGACGCGGACAGCGACCACCGCGTCACGCTGCAGGAGTGGGCCGCCTGCCTGCAGCTGCCCGAGGTACGTGCTGGCTGCTTGTAGTACGTCTCTTGTCGTTCCTGGACCGCTGCGACGCGGACAGCGACCACCGCGTCACGCTGCAGGAGTGGGCCGCCTGCCTGCAGCTGCCCGAGGTACGTGCTGGCTGCTTGTAGTACGTCTCTTGTCGTTCCTGGACCGCTGCGACGCGGACAGCGACCACCGCGTCACGCTGCAGGAGTGGGCCGCCTGCCTGCAGCTGCCCGAGGTACGTGCTGGCTGCTTGTAGTACGTCTCTTGTCGTTCCTGGACCGCTGCGACGCGGACAGCGACCACCGCGTCACGCTGCAGGAGTGGGCCGCCTGCCTGCAGCTGCCCGAGGTACGTGCTGGCTGCTTGTAGTACGTCTCTTGTCGTTCCTGGACCGCTGCGACGCGGACAGCGACCACCGCGTCACGCTGCAGGAGTGGGCCGCCTGCCTGCAGCTGCCCGAGGTACGTGCTGGCTGCTTGTAGTACGTCTCTTGTCGTTCCTGGACCGCTGCGACGCGGACAGCGACCACCGCGTCACGCTGCAGGAGTGGGCCGCCTGCCTGCAGCTGCCCGAGGTACGTGCTGGCTGCTTGTAGTACGTCTCTTGTCGTTCCTGGACCGCTGCGACGCGGACAGCGACCACCGCGTCACGCTGCAGGAGTGGGCCGCCTGCCTGCAGCTGCCCGAGGTACGTGCTGGCTGCTTGTAGTACGTCTCTTGTCGTTCCTGGACCGCTGCGACGCGGACAGCGACCACCGCGTCACGCTGCAGGAGTGGGCCGCCTGCCTGCAGCTGCCCGAGGTACGTGCTGGCTGCTTGTAGTACGTCTCTTGTCGTTCCTGGACCGCTGCGACGCGGACAGCGACCACCGCGTCACGCTGCAGGAGTGGGCCGCCTGCCTGCAGCTGCCCGAGGTACGTGCTGGCTGCTTGTAGTACGTCTCTTGTCGTTCCTGGACCGCTGCGACGCGGACAGCGACCACCGCGTCACGCTGCAGGAGTGGGCCGCCTGCCTGCAGCTGCCCGAGGTACGTGCTGGCTGCTTGTAGTACGTCTCTTGTCGTTCCTGGACCGCTGCGACGCGGACAGCGACCACCGCGTCACGCTGCAGGAGTGGGCCGCCTGCCTGCAGCTGCCCGAGGTACGTGCTGGCTGCTTGTAGTACGTCTCTTGTCGTTCCTGGACCGCTGCGACGCGGACAGCGACCACCGCGTCACGCTGCAGGAGTGGGCCGCCTGCCTGCAGCTGCCCGAGGTACGTGCTGGCTGCTTGTAGTACGTCTCTTGTCGTTCCTGGACCGCTGCGACGCGGACAGCGACCACCGCGTCACGCTGCAGGAGTGGGCCGCCTGCCTGCAGCTGCCCGAGGTACGTGCTGGCTGCTTGTAGTACGTCTCTTGTCGTTCCTGGACCGCTGCGACGCGGACAGCGACCACCGCGTCACGCTGCAGGAGTGGGCCGCCTGCCTGCAGCTGCCCGAGGTACGTGCTGGCTGCTTGTAGTACGTCTCTTGTCGTTCCTGGACCGCTGCGACGCGGACAGCGACCACCGCGTCACGCTGCAGGAGTGGGCCGCCTGCCTGCAGCTGCCCGAGGTACGTGCTGGCTGCTTGTAGTACGTCTCTTGTCGTTCCTGGACCGCTGCGACGCGGACAGCGACCACCGCGTCACGCTGCAGGAGTGGGCCGCCTGCCTGCAGCTGCCCGAGGTACGTGCTGGCTGCTTGTAGTACGTCTCTTGTCGTTCCTGGACCGCTGCGACGCGGACAGCGACCACCGCGTCACGCTGCAGGAGTGGGCCGCCTGCCTGCAGCTGCCCGAGGTACGTGCTGGCTGCTTGTAGTACGTCTCTTGTCGTTCCTGGACCGCTGCGACGCGGACAGCGACCACCGCGTCACGCTGCAGGAGTGGGCCGCCTGCCTGCAGCTGCCCGAGGTACGTGCTGGCTGCTTGTAGTACGTCTCTTGTCGTTCCTGGACCGCTGCGACGCGGACAGCGACCACCGCGTCACGCTGCAGGAGTGGGCCGCCTGCCTACAGCTGCCCGAGGTACGTGCTGGCTGCTTGTAGTACGTCTCTTGTCGTTCCTGGACCGCTGCGACGCGGACAGCGACCACCGCGTCACGCTGCAGGAGTGGGCCGCCTGCCTGCAGCTGCCCGAGGTACGTGCTGGCTGCTTGTAGTACGTCTCTTGTCGTTCCTGGACCGCTGCGACGCGGACAGCGACCACCGCGTCACGCTGCAGGAGTGGGCCGCCTGCCTGCAGCTGCCCGAGGTACGTGCTGGCTGCTTGTAGTACGTCTCTTGTCGTTCCTGGACCGCTGCGACGCGGACAGCGACCACCGCGTCACGCTGCAGGAGTGGGCCGCCTGCCTGCAGCTGCCCGAGGTACGTGCTGGCTGCTTGTAGTACGTCTCTTGTCGTTCCTGGACCGCTGCGACGCGGACAGCGACCACCGCGTCACGCTGCAGGAGTGGGCCGCCTGCCTGCAGCTGCCCGAGGTACGTGCTGGCTGCTTGTAGTACGTCTCTTGTCGTTCCTGGACCGCTGCGACGCGGACAGCGACCACCGCGTCACGCTGCAGGAGTGGGCCGCCTGCCTGCAGCTGCCCGAGGTACGTGCTGGCTGCTTGTAGTACGTCTCTTGTCGTTCCTGGACCGCTGCGACGCGGACAGCGACCACCGCGTCACGCTGCAGGAGTGGGCCGCCTGCCTGCAGCTGCCCGAGGTACGTGCTGGCTGCTTGTAGTACGTCTCTTGTCGTTCCTGGACCGCTGCGACGCGGACAGCGACCACCGCGTCACGCTGCAGGAGTGGGCCGCCTGCCTGCAGCTGCCCGAGGTACGTGCTGGCTGCTTGTAGTGCGTCTCTTGTCGTTCCTGGACCGCTGCGACGCGGACAGCGACCACCGCGTCACGCTGCAGGAGTGGGCCGCCTGCCTGCAGCTGCCCGAGGTACGTGCTGGCTGCTTGTAGTACGTCTCTTGTCGTTCCTGGACCGCTGCGACGCGGACAGCGACCACCGCGTCACGCTGCAGGAGTGGGCCGCCTGCCTGCAGCTGCCCGAGGTACGTGCTGGCTGCTTGTAGTGACTCTTGTCTTTCCTGCACTGATGCCACGAAATCTTATGAAGGCGATCATTAGACTACAAATTCAGAACGAATCAATCCCCGTCCTATCTCTTAGCCCAGCATATCAGGAGTCACATTCAACATTCAGCTCTTTGAAGTAAAATGTAATGTAGGTAAGTTCTAAAGCATAAGGTAGGGATCTACACATTTCTGATAGCTTCAACCATCACCTACCTACTAAGTAGAGGCTTTACTTTTCGAATAACTTAATCCCTTGTTTTACAGAGCGAGATGGAAGATCGCTGCGGAGAGTTCATCGAGGAGGCTTCCACGTAGGAGCAGCTGTCACAGCACATCCACTGCCGACTAGATACTTACTACCAAAGTTTTATACTTAGTCAACTAAGAATCAAATCATATTTGAACTTAAAGTTATGAGCGTACTTACCAAATAGTTGCATTTTGTGAACTTGCCATTTTAATTATAATGCAGAACAATGCACTGTATGATAAACACTTAATATCTGTAATATTAACATTTTATAAATAAATAAAGTTTAAGGAATTAATTGTTGAAATGATTTTTTTTATACCCCCAAATTGTCAGTAGGTATAAAAGATAGCTAAAGCCAAGTTCCTAAGATCCCACGTACCTACCCGTTAGTGAGATCTGTTGTTTCAGAAACAGATTTCAGATAGGGAATTCTATATTGTATTTAAATAATTTAATTAGATATGACTAATAGTTCAGCGATATTCAAGATTAAAATTTTGACTAACCTAATGGCAAATTAAATCACCTTTTCCATTATAAGCTTGTTTAATCGTAAGTTATGTGGCACCTAGTTGCTTGCTGTTGGAGATGAAATAAAACACTCGTATTGTTACAAAACGTACATCTCTATTACAGAGGGCAGTACATGTGGTGTCACCGCGCGCGCCGCCATCGCTACTCTCATGTAACTTACCACCAAACACGGGACACGATTGCAAATTATTTACTGACATGTCAACTAGTTTGATATTATTACAACAATGTATCGTAGACGCGGGGCGGGCGCGCAGCGGCGTCTTGTCAATACGATATCGGAGATTTGACATTTTATACCAAAAACAAAACGTTAACACAAACTTTAGACCTCCATACTGTGTTACAGAATCAAACAAAATCCCGAATTAACGCTACATTAGCGGAAATATTGCTTTTAATACGCGCTCAGGGTCTGAAGTTTGTTTACAATAATTTCTAGAGCAGGCCTGCCCGCTCGCAGACATTCGTGTTAGTGACGTAGGCAGTGACGTCAGCGATGTCAACACTACTACATATTGAATCTAGTGATACCGTCGCAGTCTAGTCGAGGAAGGTGAGCTTGTCGGAGTAGACGAGTGCAGTCGATATTCAATGTGCGACTTCATCGCTACCCTAACAATAACCGAAACACGATGTCCGTCCATCACAGTCGCGGGATCCAAATTATTTACAATATAAATAAGTACACCAAATCTGAATCGGTAAAGGGCACCCGGTGCGACATCGCGCAGGTTGATGCTACAGGTATTTTATTATTAGTAAAATTTTGATGATAGTAAGTCTAAATATAAATTGTACTCATTGAATGTTACGCGGTAACTATAATAATATTAACAGGTATATGATTACTTATAATGACATATACAAAGCGAATTGAGGCGGATGTCGCACCGGGCGCGAACGTTTAGAGCCTTATGATTAGTTCACTACGCAATAATAGAGTACTAACTAAACCAACATAATGGTAGTGAGTAGCGACGGAGCGGCCCGGCGCCGCGCGTGACGTCACCGGCGCCGGCGCGGCTCCACGCGCTTTAGATAAAGTCCTAATTAAATGCAAACCGTTGCATCGTTACAATTAAATACAAAACACGTAAATTATGTAAATCTAGATGTATTCTACTTTCGTCTGACGTTCCCAACGTTACGCATCCTCGCCGGTGGCCGGCGCTCGTATATATACAGTTTTATATATTTTATTTATATATTTCGATAAAAAAATGTTGCACGCCTCAAATACACAAAATACATATTTATAAGTAAATAGTATAAATAAAATTACTTCATAACGTACATCTATGCGTAAAACAACGATCGTCGGGTAAAATTAAAAGTAAATATAATAATGTAGGTATGCAAGACAACTTTATTGATTTTAATGCCAACGGGAATCGGTGCGATGGAGGAGGGCGGGCCTTTCTTATAACTTTCTACGTTTTTAGGAAAATTAAAAGAGAAACCCTGACACGGTCCGACCTCGTCCCCGCCACTGCACGCTTAGAATAACTTCACTCACAACACTCACTGACACAATCACTGCTGCTATTTATTCTAAGCTTGTTCAGGTTGATGGTAGTTATGTATCCTAACATACATCCGCTACACACGATCCTCTCACTCCCCATGCGAGTGTGAGGGAACCACATCCTTTATTAGACGACATCGGCGCGGTCACATTGAAGCCCGCATTCTACTGCTAGTTGCCGGTGAGCCGCAACGCGACCGCGCCGGTGATCGTACCTCTAGTCATTACAAGCGTAAACAACGCGATCTATCGACGAACAAACCGCGACCGCCGACCGACGAGCGGGCAACCAGTCAAACTACATGAATACACAGCGGACAATAGAGAGTTGGATTTAGGCAAATACTTGACAGCAGATTCACATCGTCGATCAGCGTTCGCCGGACCTGCCCATTGTTCAGCTAAAAACTTATCTGAAGAAAAAATAATCTGCAGCGACATAATGTCGACTATTTTAATTATAATGAACCAGTCATTAATGACAGTAAATCGCTGCGGTCGCGCTAAAGTTTTTAGCTGAATTGGGGTCCAGTTAAATCTTAAATTGAGCTTCTGTGTTATTTATGAATCTACACTCACTACCATACGCCCTAACATAACAATTTTGTTTGCAGATCAATCTGTTAACATACAAGACTGGGTATAGACTCACTAACAGCACATGCTCCACAATAATATAGAAGGTGTACAAAGCGCATTGTCCAGCAAAATGACTACACCAAACATTTTGAGGAAATTTCTGTAACTGTTTTTTTTTCATACAATTAAATGAATTAGCCACTTTACTGGATCGCGCAGTAAGAAGGCTCGACTGCAGAACGCGATCTTCGAAGCATCATCCACAAGCACCAATTGTACACAAATATAACTTCCATACATTGCTCCTCAGGTGCAATCGAGCCTCCTTCTAACTAGTTACATGTGTGGATTCTACAAGTCGTTGCAAGTAGCATCCCCGTAGTGACATCGACTCTACGTAGATAACTAACACATCAACAGTTACACTCAAGTAGCTATCAGATACAACTAGAAACAAACCCGTCTAAATACGTAAACAATCATTGTGATATTTACTTGAATGCTACCGAACTGAATGCTGTTCAATGTTTTATAAAAATGATGATATTAAACGCGTGTAAAACGAGATCATAAAATTAATTCATTGTGTGGAACGAAGGGTTAGATCGAGCTAAAGTAAATGTTGTTAGTTTGTCCATGATTGGAGAATGTAGACAAGTGTAACCGAACGAGCACACATCTATTTACAAAAGCAAAGACAACAAGATTGTTATCAAAGCAAGGAACATTTAATTTGGTAGCGAGTTAGGTATTTACAGAATTAGTCATTCAAACCAATGATTCCACACACTTATGACAAAGGCTGTAGTGCAAAAATAGTGGCCGAACTGCGAGTGTGTCGTTCGGTCCCACTTGTTTCTAATTTACTGAATTCTAATAACGATAGCGTGCTTACTAGAACAAAACAGATGACAAGTTCCGAATATTAAAATAATTCAAGTAAATCGACGACTTCACATACTCGTTTCCAGTCATCATAAAATTCGACAACAAAGTGTAGGCTGCTTTTTGAATTAAAAATATACTAGACATGATTACGAGTACGTGTAGCCAAGTACAAATTATTAATTTATACTATCTAACTACTTAAAACAAAATAATAAGCGATATGCGAAGCGTGTTTACAATTATATCGTGGTGTTCGCGTCCGCCGCCGATACCCCACCGAGGTAAAACAAATCTAGTTATTTATGTTGAGGACGCCGAGAGGTCCTAATGTAATGTTTGTTTGTTGTTGAACTGCTGGTAGACGAGGGCAGGCTGGAGACGCAGGAGGCCGCAACGCACACCTACACACACGAAATAAACCATTGTTACATAACACAACTTTAGTGTTAGTATAGACATAGAATGTCTATAATGCCGTACAAAAAGCATACCATTATTTACGACATTAACAGCTATGTATGCCAAATATAGAAGTCATTACTAAAATATCAGAAAAATAAAGTTATAAAATATTTTTATTTCTACCAAGTCTTTAGGCCAATCATTTGGGGTCCTTTGTAATTTAGAATGACATTGACCCTGTGCATTTAAGTTCGCTCTTTGTATGCAAGGTCAGTGACCTTATGGTTGTGAAGATAGCAGTAGGTCATTGGCCTAAAGGTGGTCAACAACCTGTGTTAGTAAACAGTAACATACTAGTGCAACATGTAATTAAGTAAGTAAGTTATGTATGTGTGGAGTAAATAATTGCTAGTGGTAGTTAAAACAATTTGTAGTTAGGCTTAGTGTGTATGTTACGGCTAATACCCGAAGTGCGGCTACACCTAGTTTTAGCTCATGATTGAAGCCAGTTTTTATATACATAGTATATATATTTTTTTTACAGTTTTTCATATTAAAAAAACGCTTCTAACCGGCTAAAACTAGGTGTAGCCGCACTTCGGGTATAAGCCGTAACATGTATAATATTTTGTGATGTCACATGCGTCGTGTTTGGAAATGTGTTGCAAGGTGGTTACCGGCTAGCGGCGCGGGTGTGGTTACCGGCTAGCGGCGCGGGTGTGGTTACCGGCTAGCGGCGCGGGTGTGGTTACCGGCTAGCGGCACGGGTGCGGCGGGCGGCGGCGCGGGTGTGTGTAGTGTGTGTAGTTACCTAGCGGCGCGGGTGGGGCCCGGGCGCGTGGGCCGGGCGCGGGTGCGGCGGGCGGCGGCGCGGCATAGTTACCTAGCGGCGCGGGTGTGTGGTAGTGTGGGTAGTTACCTAGCGGCGCGGGTGGGGCCCGGGCGCGTGGGCCGGGCGCGGGTGCGGCGGGCGGCGGCGCGGCATAGTTACCTAGCGGCGCGGGTGTGTGGTAGTGTGGGTAGTTACCTAGCGGCGCGGGTGGGGCCCGGGCGCGTGGGCCGGGCGCGGGTGCGGCGGGCGGCGGCGCGGCATAGTTACCTAGCGGCGCGGGTGTGTGGTAGTGTGGGTAGTTACCTAGCGGCGCGGGTGGGGCCCGGGCGCGTGGGCCGGGCGCGGGTGCGGCGGGCGGCGGCGCGGCATAGTTACCTAGCGGCGCGGGTGTGTGGTAGTGTGGGTAGTTACCTAGCGGCGCGGGTGGGGCCCGGGCGCGTGGGCCGGGCGCGGGTGCGGCGGGCGGCGGCGCGGGTGTGTGGTAGTGTGGGTAGTTACCTAGCGGCGCGGGTGGGGCCCGGGCGCGTGGGCCGGGCGCGGGTGCGGCGGGCGGCGGCGCGGCATAGTTACCTAGCGGCGCGGGTGTGTGGTAGTGTGGGTAGTTACCTAGCGGCGCGGGTGGGGCCCGGCGGCATGGGGCGCGGCGCGCGGGTGCGGCGGGCGGCGGCGCGGCGGCTCGCGGCGCTTCTTCTCCTCCACGTTGAGGCGCACGGCGTCGGGCGCGGCGGCGGGGAAGGGCAGCGGCGCGGCGGCCAGGCACGCGGCGGCGGCGGCGGCGGACTCGAACGTCACGAAGCCGTAGTGCGGGTGCACGCCGCCCGCCTTGCCGTGCAGGCGCAGGTCGGCCACGGCGCCGAACTTGCAGAAGAACGCGCGCAGCTGCTCCTCGGTGGCGGAGTGCGGCACGTTCCCCAGGAACAGCTGCTGCGCGTCGCTGTACCGCCGCGCGCCCTCGCCGCCGCCGCCCGCCGCCGACCAGCCCGCGTTGCCGCTGGCTGCAACACACACCACCACTATACATTAGCCTTACATGGTATAAGGAAAGCTTGTGTCTATTGGTATGTTAGACCTCCAAATCTTTCTAAACTAAGACATATATGTTTTCTTAAAAATGTAAGGGGTTGAAATAGGGAATGAAAGTTTGTATCGAAGTTCCTTATTGTCTAACATAAAATCATCTAAAACTGTTAAATTGTTTAAGGCAAACTCATGTATCAAATAAATAAATAAAAATGAGTTGATAGGTGCAACAGTGAGAAAAGCGTGCACGGGGAAACTTCACGGGGAAAATATTTTTAAAGTTTGTAATTATGGATGGATGCTTGTTACTCTTTCACATAAAAACTACTGGATGGATTAAGATGGAACTTTACAGTAATATAGGTTATACATCAGAATAACACATAGAAACCTTTTTACCGCGGGAAAACTATTCATTACCACGGGAATTCGACTTCAACGCGAACGGAGTCGCGGGCGGCCACTAGTGTTTTTATAAAAGTTTTCTATTCAACTTTCACCTACATGTGGAATGTGTTTGGTATGTGTACTGACCGTGGTGCGGGGGCGGGGCGGGGCGCGGCGCGTGGTGCGCGGGGGCGGCGCGGGGGGCGGGGGCGGGCGCGGGGGGCGGGTCGCGCGGCGCGGGGGGCGCGGCCGCCGCCTTCAGCAGGTTCGCGTACGTCTTAGGCTCCGGGGGCGCCGACGCCGCCACTACCACGCAACAACATGTGTTATAACTCAAGACAAATAGGAAAAAACGTCAACATTCAAGAAAACTACACGCTGCAGCACAAACAAGGATAAACACAATTTTATAAATTAGTAGATAACGAAAGCTTTCTAGAATAAGAAGTTTAATTTAGTATTTGTTTATTTTGCAATTTATAGTGAAAAGTATAATGATGAGCGTATGGTGTATGTTATGTTTGCAGTATGTTAGCGTGTGTGGTGTATGTAGTAAGTTACCGTTGTTGTTGCTGGGCGGCGGGGAGGGGTCGCGCGGGGGGGCGGCGTCCTCCGGCTCGGCCGGCGGGGAGCTCGACGCTGCACACACACATACACACACTTCAATAACACTTCAAAGCCCTCACTATACTTCTATCCGCGTGGATATGTCATTTTGTCACACAGTTATTGAAGATAGTTGAATTTTGGAGGTTGCACTTTGTTTTCGTGCGTGTGGTATACTCAACACACATGGAGTATCATGTTGAGTTACATTACATTAGACAGGTTTTGAAAGGATTATTCATCGTTTTTTTCTAATTTTAATGGCATGATATTCTCGCTCCAGTAACCAAAAAAAAAAAAACTTGTAAACGCAGAATACTATCATTTGAAAAGAATAACACTAGCAGTGTACTTGGTGACAAGGACGACGCACATATCACTGGTACGTAGCAGATTTTTTGTCTATACTAATATTATAAAGAGGAAAACTTTGTTTGTTTGTGCCGAATAGGCTCAAAAACTACTGGACCGATTTTAAAAATTCTTTCACTATTCGAAAGCTACGTTATCCACGAGTAACATAGGCTATATTTTATTTTGGAAAAAATAGGGTTCCGTAAGATATTTGGGTTTTTCGGGCACAAGGTGTAAAAATCAACCAGAAAATTTACTTATTTTACGTACGCTGCCTTAACTATAAAAGATATAACCATAAAATGTTCTAATTAATTGTACATCTTATAAATATCAACAAAAAAGTCCGCGACACACTATACTTATCTATCTCGAGTGAGGCACAACAACCATTTTTATTAAAAAATCTTGAATTTTTTTGGACTATATTTAAACGCGTTAATTTAACTCATGCTATCAATCCTTATCAAAATAAATTATTTCGTCACTAAGAATGGTTTATGTAGATAATATTTGGTCTTTGAATGATTAAAATTGGACGTTAAGATTTGAAGTTATGGTGAAACTAGACTTCGTTCGCGTGGAAACCCTTTATAACAACGTAATAATATTGTAAAGCAATGCAGCGCCCTTATCACAGGCATATAGGTAGCTACTGCAGTATAGGCTAACATGGCTTTCACTTAAGATATAGGTATATAGGTACTGCGAAGGGCTTTTTTTGTAGGTCTATCCTTACTATAATATAAATGTGAAAATGTGTATGTATGTTCGCTGTCTGTATGTTCGCTTCACGTAAAAACGGCTGAACCGATGTTCTTGATTTTGGAATAGACATAGTTCGACAGCCAGGGAGGAAGAAAATAGGATAATTTGACTGCGGGAAAAAGCCTAATTCCCACGGGAAAAGCCATTTAGTTGCGGGTGAAACCGCAGGGCGGAAAGCTAGTATTTAATATTAAAAGTATACTAACCGTGCATGGCAGCCGAGAGGTGTGTGACGGCGTCTTCATGCACGGGGGCGGGAGCGGGGGCCGGGGCGGGCGCGGCGGGGGCGGGCGCGGGCGCGGGGGCGGGGGCGGGCGCGGCGGGGGGCGGGTGTCCGTTGAGGTGGTGCGGCGGGGACACGAGCGGCGCGGGGAAGCCCCCGGGGAAGCCGCCCCCCGCGAAGTACCCGCCGGCCGCGCTGGCCTCCTCCTCCTCGCCCTCGGAGCGCCCGGAGCCTTCGCCCTCCTCGTCCGATACCACGATGTCCTGCGAACAAACCAACCATTAACTACCATGCTACAGGTTATCCAATTTTCCGATCTTTATTATAGGACTGGTCACTAGGGTAAAGTTCGTGTATTCGGAAAAAAACTACATTTGATTAACCCAATAGTTAGTTAATAAAAAAATAGGATGTTAATTTTTGTTCTAAGGAGGGGGGGCCCACGATGCTAAATCTGGATTTACTCGAGCATCATAGATGCCTATTGGGTTGCAAAACTTTATAAAACATATACCATTTCATCGGTGGGGGAAACGGCAACATATGTATTTTCAAAAATGTTAAAAAAGCCTTTTGCATTGACATACTCGGGCGTGTCAGCTATTGATATTATCAATGTCCTACGTATTTTTAAAACATGTACGTTTGTTAATCTTTTTCCATGATGGAAGTGGTGGTATTTGAGGATTGAAAATGAAAAATAAAACGTTTGATTTTTTAAGGGGATGTTGAGTGGACCTAAAACAACGCTCTTATACAATAATCTGACTATTTGTTAGATAGCCTTTATTCGAATTTGCCAAAAAATCATTTTGAAAGCGTCAGATTAATATATGTATGGTTCATCGTTACGCCCTAGACGTTCGTCTTTTAATCTGACTATTATCTGGAGAGAATAATTTGAAATTATTGAATTAATCGGGCGGCCACTTATACAAGGCTCATATCTGGTCAAAATCAAAATCAAAATTCTTTTATTCATCATAGATATGTAACATATACTTAATGAACGTCAATGTTACACACTTCGACTTTACCTAACCGTAGACCGAGAAAAAAGCCGGCGGAAAAAAACTCCCACCACCAAACTTGGTGGAAGTGCTTAACCGGGTACAAGGTATCCCCCAATATGTTAATCTGCTGCGCTTCAGTAAATCCAGAAATCCTCTCTTGAGCTTCCTTACTATAAGATTTTCAAAACCTTTCAGTAAACTAAGGCTTTGGCACTTTTAGAAATCACAAATTCACCAACTGAATCCAATTAAAGTCAGCGACTTTTTGTTTGCGTGTAAGTAGTGCAGTAATCATGTTAGTTTGTCTTTTAATTTAATGGTAATCATTATTCCTTACATGTAAGTAGTGTGGTAATCATGTTGGTGTGTGGTGGTCTCTCGCGGGGAAATACATTTACGCACCGTACCCTCCACCGGGGTGGCGGGGGGCGTGTGTGGGACTCCCACCTGAGCAACTGACACGTCGCCCACGTTGTGTGGTGAAGCCGTGGGGCCTCGGCCGTCGGCCCTACACCAGTATCATCAGTTACCTGGTATCGGAAGATGTCGTTGTGCACGTAGTACTTCTTGGGCGACTGCGCGGCCAGCACGAAGGTCTGCGTGAACCGGCGCATGGGCGCGCCGCCGTTGGACAGCTCGCCCGTCACCTGCACCACCACGCCGCTGCCCAGCGTCGCCTGCGCGTCCACCTGCACCAGACAATGTCAACGTTGCTTCATCATCAATCGTCTTCTAATAAAATTACCACTGCTGGATATAGGCCTCGCATTTGACGAACTCTGTGGCGCAGTAATATGTATAATAATAATAATAATAAATCTCCAGACTAACACACCAATTATGTGGCCCTAAAGTAAGTTGCATTAACCGACTCCTTGCCACCATCATTTTTCGAGCCTTTCCTCCGTGGCCCCATACAAAATTCAATGACGCGCTAGTCGCGTCACGGGCCCTCCTAAATGATGACGCACCTAACGCGTCGTGGGCCACTGGTGATGTTATTACGCCATTTTAGGCAATTTCAACTAAAATAATACAAAGTGAGACCTGTTATTGTTTGTTTTGTTTCATTTATTAGTTTAGTGTATTTAAAAGTGTCGATCTACATGTTTTATACGAGATGGAAGGTATGTTATAGATTTCCACCATTGGTTGTCAACCTGTGGGAAGTATTTTATCGCAAATCAAAAATCTTCCGTTTTTACATCTAAACTATTCATTGGTGACCAAAACATAGTGATTATTTTTATAGATTTGCTAAGTTCGAATCCTGGCTTTAATAATAACACTTTTCAATAATTAGTAGGATAAACAGTTACCTGTAGGTAGGCACCCTATGGTTGACAACCACTGGCAAATTTAATTTCCAAAAAAAAATAGTGGCCCTTGATATTGGTGTTCCTAATGAGTTAATTTTTATATAAAATGAGATATTTTATTGATTAAATCAAATAAAAATTTGAATTGTAACTATTTTCTAATGACGCATCTCTCGCGTCATGGGCCTCCCTGAAGGTTTCTTCATGACGCGCTAGGCGCGTCACGGGACAGGAGTCGGTTAAGCACTTGTGTTATAGGTAACACAGAATGGACTAGGGGAGAACCTAGTTACACCCAGACACGAGCCAATATCGAAAAACCATTTTACGAAATTGGCCCGACCCGGGGATCGAACCCGGAACCATCCGCTTAGCAGTCCGGTGTATATACCGCTGCACCACAGAGGTCGTCAAATCAACATTGCTTCATCATCACAATCGTCTTCTAATAAATTACCACTGCTGGATGTAGGCCTCGCATTTGACGACCTCTGTGGCGCAGCAATATGTATACTCCGGTATACATGAAGGAATGAGGAATGTTAAGCATCGGGTCAATCGTGTCGTGAAAAATATTTTCGTATGGCTCGTGCCTAAATCTTAAGCCTATATTTGTTTTACGAAAACATGAAATCGGTTTCATTCCGACACGTATTTTAAATGAACAACATTTTTTTTTTAAACATTATTTATAATGTTCGAAATCGTGTTATTGGTGTAAGCCAAATAAACAAGTATAAAGGAACAAGTTTTGAAAGATACAAACAACTGTAAGAGTTGAATGTCAATGTAAATTAGGTATTATATTTTTTACTTGTCGATGAAGTTTAGCGAAATTAGCGCAATACAATCAAAGTTATTGATTACATTTCACAAGATATTTCAAAATATGAGTGGGTTGACATGTCATGCATAAATGATAAAAGATTTAATTTTTTTATAACCATGTTTGATGAACTCAAACGTGATTTTAATAAGGTCGCCATTAACAATGTTAGACCAAAAGACAAGTTATTCATAAAGTTCGTATTGTACGACCCCATGATTGTAAAAGATGACAATGACGCATATAGTAATGACGTCAGCATTAATGTCTTCATAGTCACACTGTTATCTTTAATGTTTCTTGACTACTTAGGTTGTTTACCCTTAAGGATTATAAACTGAAGCATTATTGATAAACTCTTGATGATCGTATTTGTATTAATAATAAAACAACACAGTAATCATTAAAATAAAAACCATACAAAAGGTGGTCGTACGGAACTAAGCGGAAAACCTATTTTTTATAATCCTTAGCTGTAGTTGCATGCAATTTCTAAAGGACCACAAGCCTGTTATTGCTAGCTAAAACAGGAATGAGATGAACATAATATGGCAGGAGTAGTGACCTGACTGATCTTGGCATGGCAGTCGCGGAAGTTGAGTTGCTGGATGCGGTTGTGGATCTGCTTCTGTCCAACCACCGGTAGCGTCTCGCGGTTGGGCGCGTCCAGCCCGCCGTGGACGAACGACGAGTAGTTGTTGTAGAACCTGCCAACGATACACCTTACAGTCACACCATATGGTAGATGTTGCCATATGTTGCCTAACACTGGTTTGAGAATAGACAGTTTGTGGATAAGAAACATTTAAGTTCAGAACTACAAGTTATTCAACCATACAAAAAAATCTACATAAGTAATTAAGTATGACTCAACTCCTAATTCCCAATTTAGAAACTGTTGCTTAATGTATGTTATATTACTAAAATTGCACTGATTTATAAATTCCAAACATTTGACTATCATATGTTTAAAAATAACTTATGACTAATAATGGTATTAAGTTGGTTATCACAATAGCCTTGAAAGGTTAGTTATTTTAGCAGGTACATTCTCCATCCTCAAACTGTGTCTGCAGTTAGTAGAAATGGAACAAGCTGGTTTAACAGTAAGAGCTAGTAACCTATGCAGGTGTGTGGGCGCCTTGTTGAGCAGCGTGTAGTACTGACGGACGAACTCGCGGCCGACGCTCTGCGGGGACGGGGACGCCTCCATTACCATCGCTCTTGATACCGCGCGCAGACACCCTCGGCTATACGCTGCCTGCCAACAAACACCACTTGCATCACTACACGCAACACTACACAGCTTATGAAATGATCAGTGAACGAATTTACTTGTTATATGTCAAACTCCAGCCAACCGAAAATAAGTTGCTATAGGTAACATCAATTGCACTAATTAAGTAACAGTAGTGTAAAATTACTTAAATAAATAAGTTGACTTGAACAACTCAACTTGAGTTGAACAGCTTCAGCTTGGTTATTGGTAAATTGTTAAGCTTTTTTAAGACTGAGGATATATGAATTATCAGATACCCAAGTCAAAATTACTAGAAGAAGGAACAAGGTTATAATATTAAATTAAAACAAATTGGAACCTGAGTGACTTGGTTGCCTTTAGATAATTCTAAGAATATAAAACAACTAGTGGACCGGCCACACATTGCTGTGGCTAAGGTTTTTGTTATATTATATTTTGCAATAAAATAATATTACTGTAAATTGAGATAAATGTTATCCTATATTTCGAGTTGGATCAAACTGCACATGGTGTGCAAATTTGATTTGAATCGGTTAAGTAGTTTAGGAGTCCATCACGGTCAAACAATGTTACACGAAATTTATATGCATTAAGAAGATATCTATGAATCTATCAAACTGGTTTAAAGAAAAAATATGTTGATGTTCTCCTGTTTTATTGTGTGGTACCCTTAACACAAGAGGTTACTGCGAATGCTTAAGGGCTGCATGGTTGATGTGGAAGTTGTGCGATTACTTTACTTATTGCTATCATTTGAGTCGGAATACTTATTTCTTTAGATTCTAATCAAATTTTATACAAATGTAATTATTTGTGTTTTAACTTTTAAGGTAATAAGCAACATATAAGTAAAACTATAAGAACTCGTGTTTACAAAACCAAAATTTTATGCTAATGATCCATATCTATTTTTTGTAATAAAAATGGGTAGGCAGGTAATTTATCTAAATTACATTACTATATCCTGCATTTCTACTTTATAAATGTTTGTTGAGCTGGCAAGGATCTGGTGTGAATATGGTGGTAACAATGAGTCTCATTGTTACTTCGATAAAAAACACCACATAATGATCTTTAAATAACCATGTAACACTCCAAAGTTTTCATAATGAACAAAGGGATAAAAAAATGCTTAACAAAAATATATACAGGTCTTGAATGAACTCCAAAATATATAAGAAAAAAATTAAGGAAAAATAACTTTACAGAATTTCCAACTTATAAGATGTATACTTTGTAATATTTACACTACCTACTTAACATGCTAGATAAGGCATTCAGTATATAAAAGTAAGCAAAAGAAGCCTACTGTATATCAATACACAAAGACTTAAACAAAAAGAACGGTTCTTCACAGAATACACCTACTCAAGGAAGTCAAACAAATGTTTTGAATCGTGTTTACGCCACGCCCGACACCGCACCTATCGTAAGATAATAGAATTCGTATACCAACAAAAACCGCAAAAATAAGAAATAGCTATTGACGGGAGGAGGAATAAATACAAATAATAGTGTGCTGGTGACAATCAAACCACGCATGGCGACCGACTCCATTCTACCCGGACTCTCGCCTCTTGCGTTTTACACTGGGTAAAACTATGCCCTTTTGAATATTTTTGGCTTTATATAAAAAAGATTGGCAGAAACAGAAAATAGTAATAATCAGCGTCGAAAAAAGACGCAAAATAGATAAAGGAAAGGAGTAACCTATTGCTCCGATAAGTCTGCCGACGACAAAAGCAACATTTCAGATGTATTTACGTTACTATTGGTTATTAATCCTTACCTTAACAAAATTTAGGCATCAAAATGGTTTCAAAGCTTCAAATTATCAGGAAATTCACGTTATTTTCACGAAATTTCTTGTGAAAACAGAAAAAGAGCCTACCTCACCGTTCTGTGTCAATTTCATGAATATTGCCATTAGCAAAAAATTTTAAAAAATGATTTGAATATATTGGGTTCTTTAAGTATAAACATGAGGATACCATTTTATTTTAATTTTCGTTTTTAAATCATTAAATTAAAAGCACCCTTAAAAATTGTTAATTTTATAGAAAAACATTTTTTTTTACTTTGTAACAATAATTACGTTTTTAAAGATGTAGTGAAGTGATCGACGTACGGGGAAATTAACTTTGTAACTTGTAAGTTTTAGCTCCGTCAACGTACAATATATTTTAGGATCAAAAAAATCATTTCAAGAATAATAATACAATGTTTATAATATTATAATTGTGTATACTAATAATTTTAGATTACGACCTCCTTATCGATAAATGAGAGGGAGAAATCTCCATCATGCATTATATCATTGATTTAAATATTCATGTTTTTTTTTCTTGTCTTAAATTAATAGTTTACAACATTATATCATAGAAAAAAATATAAAAAGGCTTCAAAATACTCTAGATATTTTTAAAAACGAAATTTTAAACATTGAAAAAATTAGAGCAGTTGAAACGCCGCCATTTTTAACTAATAATAAATAAAAAAAAACCTTTTCATTATAATATAACGATAATAAGTATTCGAGAAAAAAATAATTTAGTCCATTTAAAATTTTATGCATATTCCCTATTATTTAAATTTTAATACCTTAGCCGTCTGGATTTTGATGATAAAATAAATATAAAAGAATTGCAGGAATACGTTTTCTATAAAATAACCACGTGCATGATATCAGAACTTGATACGTTCTTATTACGAAGAAAAATGGAGTTAACAATAATAAAATTAGATATACTTTTTGTACGTTTTAAACTTTAATTTTTTCCCACTTATTTGTACTTAATATGTAATGCAATAACTTATAACATAGCTGCAGAATAAACTGATTTATCTTCACAACTGTAAGAAGGCACTCCTCTGGTGGCATGGCGTGAGATTTCCAGTATTATATACTTATAATAATTTGACTAATAAAATAAAGTAGTATGTTATTAAGTACCTACATAAAATTAAATGTTCAATACGAAACAGAAAAACTTAAACGATGAACACCTTTTTTAGACAGTGTCAATACAGACGAAGGTATGTGTGAAATTATGGCGGGTAAAAATAGGCGCAACAGTAGCAAACTTACAAAATCTAGTAAATTCTTGCAACTCTCAAAGTCGTATTGTAAGTATTATGATAATCAGATTTAAGCTAGTGGTTTGTTAAAAGTTCTTCTGGTTTAATCAAATAAAATGAAATATTAACATTGATACTATTAGATTTTACTTTGTTTTGATTGTATAACACAACTTATTACTACATTTATTACTAGTTTGTGGCTTAAGTGGCGTTTTAAAATGCACCCAGCGAACCAATAATTTAATTTTCGTTCAATGTGATAAACATAGAGCCTCAATTGAGATCGTCTATTACGTGCCCTTTCAATGCGCGGTAAAATAAATTTATAATGTTGGCTATAGTATTGATTCATTGAACTATTAGTTATCTCTTTTTACCTTATTGAAAAACATATTTTTGTCCTTTTCTATCATAGTACCGGTTCAATGTCCTGCCCTGTGATTGGTTGCGTAGAACATTTGTCTATGCAAAAAATGGCGTCAGTACGCGCTTGGCCAACATAACAAAATAATTGGCGCCGACTCATCATTCATTTCCTTGCCGTCGCCATCCTTCCTTCTGAATTTGGCATTCTGTGGTGAAGGTCGTGTGTGACCTTAGTTTATAGTTTGTTATTAATTTTAGTAATAAACAGTCATGGCAAACAACGATAATTTCGCGCAAGATGTCACGGAATCACAACTAAATGGAAATTCAGAAAACGGTGGAGGAGACAATCAGCCTGAACATAACAGTGCCGAAGCCCCGGGACGCGATGACGACAGGTACTTTTTTAACTTAGACCTAGCTATGAGTTGCATTTACTTACTTCAGATTTTGTGCTGTATAAATATTAATTGTATAATGACATACGTTTTATTTTAGATGCTAGTATTGTTTGTTTTTACAGTACGTTTCGTTATTTCTTTGGCCCTCTAATGGCGGCCCGGGCGGATCGGCGTAGAATAATTGGCGCTAAATCTGTTTCAATCATGGTCATCTTTTCAAAATTTATCGTCTGTTTTCCACAGTCATATCTTCTTTTATCAATCGTAGAGTTACACGTTTTAGTTTTCATATAACGAGTTTCAGGTTAAAATTTTAACGTAAATTCTCCGTGCCGCATGAAGTAAAATGGCGGCCAATTTGCGCGTCTTTTTTGCACCCGGCGCCGGGCGAGTCCCGTTATTGATTTTTCCATAGTCACCGATGTCTATTCGAATGTTACGGTAAATGCTCAGATAGAGGTAATTTGCAAGATTTCAAATCGGTTGAGCGCGCCTAGGCAGTGCGGGCCGGCTGAGGTCAGTTTGGGCGCGACTAACGCTGTGTCTCTCTGCAGGTGTGAGCCTGCTGTGCCGCTGCCGCCGCCGCTCGCCGACCGCAATGGTAGTTATCCGCTGGGCTCACACTAAAGTAAACCAGGACCAAACTGACTACAATTGTCTCGGCCAACTCACTTTGGGCCTCTTTCACACTTGCCAATTTTAAGTCTTGCGAGAATCACTGTAACATTCCTTGTTTCGTTGTTCATAATGTAAAATTCTTGCAGATAATTTTTGTAACTTACAGGTTCTCTTTGTTTTGCTGCAGTGCTTGGAGTTTGTTCTTTCCATAATGTAGCTGTAAAATGTACTGTAAACAAGTACTGCATAGTTTTAAAGTTTTTAATAATAAGTCAGTTTCGCATTCGAGACACAAAGATGCTATGTATTTGATAAAATATATTAATATGTTTTGTCTGCTATGTCCACAGAAAACTGTTTGTTGGAGGTCTCAGCTGGGAAACCACAGACAGTAAGTTTAAATTGTATCTTCTTTTGACTTATGCTTTTAAATTACAGTTCATGATGACTTATTTCAGTTCTGCTTCTGAATAGAGTTGAAGACAACTATACCCACATTTCTGATGACATTATTGTATTATATAGTCAAATGATACTGCCATGAGTTTGTTTTTTCAATGTCCCTTTCCTTTACAGAGGAATTACGTGATCACTTCAGTGCATATGGAGAAATTGAAAGTATCAATGTGAAGACAGATCCTAACACTGGTAGATCCAGAGGTTTTGCCTTTATTGTATTCAAAGCTGCAGATACCATTGATAAGGTTATGGCAGCAGGAGACCACACAATCAATAACAAAAAAGTGGACCCAAAGAAGGCTAAGGCGCGACATGGGAAGATCTTTGTTGGAGGCCTCAGCAGTGAAATCTCAGATGATGAAATCAAGAATTTCTTCAGCAATTTTGGCACTGTAAGTTATATGCTTAATTTATTAATTATTTTCGGACTTCAGTTGTGATGACAACTCCGGTTTTGGTGAGATAAATTTACATCTTAACTACTTTTGCAGAGGAAACCGGGCCACTGATAAAGTCCATAAACTTTTTAAGTGTAAGTAAAAAAAAAATTCATTCATCTTGAACTAATTTTTTTGCAGATCATTGAAGTGGAGATGCCATTTGACAAAACGAAAAACCAGAGAAAAGGTTTCTGTTTCATCACATTTGAATCGGAACAGGTTGTCAATGAGCTCCTGAAGACCCCTAAACAGACCATTGCTGGCAAAGAGGTGTGTATGGAATGAATTATAACAGCTTATTTTTCTTGTATATCGTATAAACGCAATCGTTTCCAATTTGATGTTTTGGCGCAGGTTGATGTAAAGCGCGCGACACCCAAACCCGACGGTCCCGGCGGCATGGGCATGCGCGGGGGCCGCGGGGGGCGCGGCGCCAGGGGAGGCCGAGGGGGCCGCGGCGGCTACGGCGGGCCTGGAGCTTGGGGCAATCAGGTAAATAACTACACATCTTGCAAACCTATGTCTTAGAGTTATAAAGACATTTGTTGACATTTCTTTATTTTCTTTTAGCAGGGTTACGGCGGCTACGGCTACGGTCAGGGCGGATATGGAGGCGGATACGGCTATGATGGATATGGTGGCTACGGATACGACGGCTACGGCTACGGCGGATACGATTACTCCGGATACCCGAATTACGGTAAACGCGGCAAGCAGAACAACTACTAGGCGCCTGTGGGCCCCCCGACACATTACCTCGACTGACGTTACCTGATGCTTAGGTTAGGCGTAGAGTTACTGCCGCGGCCGGCGCGCGCCTGCCGCTCCTCGCTTGTTGTACTGTACCGCAGGTTGCCTCCCTGCTGTGCCGCAGAGCTCCCCGCCGTACAGTACCGCAGGCTCGGCAGCAGCTCGCCGGCCGCGACCCCGCGCCGCCGGTCACTGACCCCGGCCGCCTGTGAAGGTCGCGCGTGCTCACTTGTGCTCGAGGGCCCCTCTCAGTTAGTTGTAGTAGCACGCGCGACCTCTCGGCTCTGGGGTCCGTCACCGGCGCCGCGGGGCCTCCGTCCTTGAGATTGACATCACGTGACGCTTAGATGTATAACTTAGTTTGTAGAAAATATTTATTTTTCTATTATAACTTACACATATTTACAGTAATATTTTATCGAGATAATGTGTAGTGAATGTTGTTGAGGGGATTCTAGCTAACTGGTAACCTTGTTGTTACCTTAATCATTTGAAGTAATTAAGTAAAATCATTATCATTAACTTGGGATCATTTTCGATTTTGCATTATTTTGTTTATTTTCACAATTAGTAAGCGTGAGGCGAGGCACCCTGTGCACGATCTAGACTCGCTAGAGCAAGTATTTTTTTGCGTTTTGCCCGCGCGGCTGTCGCTCCTTGTCGTATATTCTGTACATATGTTACCTGCCTTTGTTATAAGTGTTTTTGTAATACCACTTTTGACATATGTAGCAATGTCGCCCGAGTTATTTTGTTTTTGCATTTACATTTACTTGTTAACTCTCGCCACTTGCTACATCTGGGAAATGGGGTAATATATGGAGAGACATTGTGAAAGTGATAAAATATGATAAAAAGCTTTTAAATAAAGCACTGTTACAAAAATTCTCAATGTGTTTCCATATACTACCCCCTCCCTAGCCCCCTCTACACGCACACAGTTGGGTGCCACACACACTAACCTGCATGCCTTAGACATTGTAAGTATATATTTGCGGTGTACTTGAATGAAGTATTTTGCCGACATTCAATATTGGGATATAAATAATTGCATATTAGGCATAGTGGAGTAAACTTGGAGTAGGGTACATAAATAACATTAGATGATTAGGTGTAATCACTAGAGGACAATCTATCGAATACAAATGTTTACTTGGAAACTAGAGACAATTATCATTTAGGAATCTGAATGCAGAATTTTGCCTATAATAGATTTTATACCATTTCGAGATACGAACGATGTGATGTTACATGGTTGAAATATATTACCTAAAATGGAGCACCTAAGTTTTCCAAGTCCTGAATTGTCCAAGAAACATCAATGCTTGAAAAGAGATCAATATTGGAGCCTTAGAGATGCCAATCTCTTTTTTATTTCTGTCCTCTGGTGAAGACAAATCAGGTATTGATGGGTGATGTAAGCGGGGTGTAGCTTGGGTCGCGAGTAGCCTCGGACTAATGCCATTGTGTGTGGGCAGACTACGGCGGGTATGGAGGGTATGAAGGCGGCTACGGGGCGCGATCCACCCCGCGCGGCAAAGGTACTGCCTTCCTAGCTACCAGCGCCGCCACCACACGGCACTTCAATAATATCCAATCTGTTTTCATTTCTAAACAATTTTCTTAGGAACTCTGGTCTGTCAACTAGAATGTTAGGTTTGTTTCGTCGTTTTTGTGTGTGCTGCTGAGTTGATTTGCCGTGTGATGGTGGACAAGTCAGTCGTTGTGCCACATTGCTTGCTTAGCATGGTGTCGGAGGCTTATACACAATAATTGAAACATACCATGCTATGTATGCAGTGTAATATCAATTGGTGTCCTCTAAGTGGGATGTTTTTGCTTATTTCCAAAAATATTCTACAAGTTGGCCTCGCTTAGATATAAGTGTTCGTATTTTTGGCATAGTTAGTCGAGTATTCCTTTCAAAATTTTAGGTATCTTAGAAATATATAAACTTTTCAGGCCCAGTACAAAAAAATCGAGACTGTGATATAATGATTCGAATGCTTATTATTAACATGCTTCTCCACCTAACTTAAGGCCCTTTAATACAATACTGTTGAAGTCAATTTTAATATTTTTTATGAATAATACACTTCTTATTCTACAGCAGCAAAATAATGTGATAAAACATATTTTTTCCCCATGAAAGCATCATAGCAATATGAAAGCAATATTTTTTCAGTCATGTTTAGACACGTTAGTATGGTTCTTGTTTACGACAATTTCAACTATTTCTATGAATGCTTCCATGTACATTAATAACATCCGACTTCCTCCTGTTTCCGATGAGCAAATAGCTGAAGTGTTAGTTTTTGTAGCGGAGAGTGACGAGGAAACTGTTGCAGCGGGCTACCAGGGCGGCAAGCAGCGCGGTGGCGGAGCTCGCACCAACCAACGGCACCAGCCCTACTAGAGTACCTGCCCTCTCTCATACCATAGTAAGGTGTGTACATTTATCTCAATGCACCTCCTTAATCCAAACAATGTTAATGTTTCATGTCATGACTGAAATAACAGACTAGCGTCTTGGTGTACCTACTAGGCTGGCGATACAGATAAACCAATTTTGTCTCAAAAATAAGTTCATCAGAAGTGCGTGTTGCATTGAACTTTTATTTGTTGCAGGTTAAGTCACCGGTCATGCTGTGTCCCCCGCGCTCTCGCCGTGCCGGGGTCATGTCATTTCATTCCACATAATTTAATTTAAGAAATTATCTAATAAGGAAGATTTTTAAGTAATAAATACTGTCGTTGTCACGGCCGCGTCCAATCGGCTGTTGCATAAATTATAAATTATTAATATAGTATGGAATTATAGTTCACTTGAGTATTATTGCTGATTAGATTAAATTTTTTGACATTTGTTGAGAAGTCCCTTTTGATACTAAATAGTCATAGCCCCTTTTGCCAATAGCAGGCCGGCGAGCCGCAACTGCAGCAAAACTGTCCTCACAGCCGATGGTTCAGGATCTCAGAAATGTTGTAGTTTTGTATCGTTTAATTTTGGTAATAGAACAAGGAATCAGAATTGTGTATTTTATATGAAACTTAGATTGTCTCTTCCACTGCATAGTAATGAATTGAAAATCTTTAGATTAAGTGATCAGACATGAACAAACTGCTGGAGATATACTACATGTATGTCTAATAAAAGGAATGTGTAAATATATCTTGTGTTTTGCCTTCAATTATATTATATGCTTTAAGGTAACTTAGGTATGCTATTCTACTACCCACCTTGCTGTGCATCTGCATTGATTTCAACTAGTGAAAAGAAGTGAGATTTTGAAATTTAGTAAGAAATAAATAGTAAAATCTCATAGCTCTAATTCAAACACTAGTAAACTAACTAATCTATTACCAACTAGAACACTCAGTTCAGACGTTTGAATCAAATGGCAAGGTCTAAATCTCGAAAAGTACTGACTCAGCTGATAGTTTTTATATTACGAGTAAAAACCTTTTAAGAAATTAGCAATATCATAGGATGTGATCTTACAGATTAATCTGAGTTTGAATGGAACACTGTTCATACGGCGTCTGTTCCAGAGTTGTATACTTTTAAGGGTAAAGGAGTTATGGACGAAATCGGAAGGAAGGAAAAAAAATGGGAAGGAATTTCTAGGGTGAGTTCAGAGCGAGAACGCAGGTCTCTGTCGTGAGCGGAACCGAGAGATATCTAAATCTATAAGTCTATTCGCGTTAAGAAAATAGTGAGTGATCGTTGTCAGCCGGCCTGGCCACGCCCCCCAGCCAATTAAAAATGCTATACTATAATTATAATTAAAAGGGGAATTATAAAACGAGCGAATAAAAAATAAAATAACGACTGATGATGTCATACTGTTTTAATAACTTGAGCGGTATGAATTTGAGTAAACGATAAATTTACTAAACTAACGATGAATATTGATTGATAAAAATATCCAGAACGAGCTTACAAAAAAGGGTTTTGATTAATCCATTTCAGATATTAAACTACTATCCGTGCGACTACATTACTAAGTGAGCGACTTACAAATACGGAGGCGGCAACTTCAATATTAAAACAGTTTCTATTTTTCCAATTGAGGTTTTATATTACGATCTACTAAAAAGTTCACTTTTAGCAAATTTTGCTAAGCTGAGATATTCCATTTAAGATCTTATGATTTTTTATTTTGATACTACTCCAGTAGCAATAGCCATCAATTGCACTTCTATTTGTTTTCCTATATTTTCTCAACATAACCGTCTTTTCTACTATTATGCAATAGCTAGGATAGGTTAGCGAGGAGCGCAGCGACGAGCGTGTTAGGTTGACTTTTGCCCCACATGAGCGAACCGAGCGAGCGTAGCGAGCGTGGTGCGGCAGCACCCGGTGAAGCGCTTATTTTGTAACGTAAGAATTGGTTTCGAGCTACAGAAAAGACTTAGGATCAGTAAAATTTTGAATAGTGTTTCTTCAAATTGTTATTTTAATAAGGTTTTTTTAATAATGTGAGTTTTTTATACTCTGCTCATTATTGTACCTATTTTTTAGTATTTAAAACACTTCATAAAGGATAAAATGCCACTCAGTATAAATAAAATACTTGTGGAATATTTAATAAAATGCAGGACGCAATGTTTACACTTAAACAAATATTAAGTCGCTCAAATAATATGAAGCTTCCATTTTGTATTTTAAGTGACTCAAAATAATGTTTGTAAGTTGCTGTTTTGTTGATTTAACGTCACTCACAGTCAGTCGCTCACTTAGTAATACTATAACCTAAATTAATTATTTTTGACACTTAAAATTTTTATTTACAGTCACTCGTTTAAATACTACCCTAATTAAAAATGCAATGCTAGAAATTAAAAAGTCGAGTTCACAGTGACCAGTTGAAGTCTGACCTTCGAAGAAAACGAAAACGGTTGTGGATTTTGCGTGACTTGGCCAACGATAAATTTTGAAAAAATGAATACTTCACCAATTCTAAAGAATAAAAGTGGATCAATAATCCATAGTGGAGAGAGACACATAATTTACAATGCTTATAAGTACTTTAAATTGTGTGATTTAAATGCAACTATGGAGAGCATAGTCATAGAAACAGCAAGTGCATGCGGCATGTCCGAAAATACTGTTTATAAAATTATTATTTTTCTTTCGTACTTTTACTCCACAGTGAATACACCCTTATTCTGTAGTTGTCACCATTTTCTTAACGCGAATAGTCTATAGATTTAAGATATGACGGCGCAAACGGATGGTTTAAAATAGTGAAAAGAGTACACAGAAGTCTGACGACACGTCTTTTAGAAATGGGTAACCAATTAAGTTTTGATCGATACTCAAAAATATGGTCGTATTTTCTCAGACCGAAGATAAATCTTATTGAAATATTTAGGAGGCGATCCAATTTGCGTAGAAGTTCTTGCGTGATGTCTGAATAACAGACATCGCCGTAGAGTATAGGGATAATTAAGGATTGGACAAGGAGGAATTTTAATTTTTTTTTAAAAGGAAATTGGCAGGAAGTTTTATGAATCTGTATAATGAACGTAGCGAAGCAGTGACCTTTCCACAAATCATGTCAATTTGGTGAGTCCACGCCAGAGTTTTATCTACGTAAATACCTAGGTTTTTAATAACACTACTGTAAGGTATTAATGTTCCATTATATGTCAGATTTTGCACCGTTCTTTGCTCTAACATTGTAAGTCGACGAGAGCTGCCTATGACTATAGCTTGGCACTTATTTGTGTTCACGGGTATGCCAAAACTCTTTGCCCATGCTGCTAACGATGCCAGATCGTCATTTAATGCAGCCACTGCAGTGTTGATGTTATTAACATCAGCATGCGAATAAAATTGGAGATCGTCCGCATAAAGATGGTAAGAGCATTTTAAGTGGGAAGTTAGGAGATTAATGAATATTGAAAATAACAAAGGAGAGAGTATACCGCCTTGTGGAACACCAGCGGTCAGTTCGCACCAGCTGGATGATTCCTGACCGATACGAACTTGTTGTTGACGACCACGAAGATAGGATTGGAACCCTCGCAATTCAACCGATGAAACAGGCAAAAGTGAGAGAACGCTTAGTAGGATGTCAAGATTAACCACATTGAACGCGTTGGAGAAGTCAATTAGGACAAGTACTGTCAATCGTGACCCCTCAAGACCTTCCCTGACATCTTCGAGAATTTTGAGTAGGGCAGTAATGGTGCTGTGACCCAATCTAAAGCCAGATTGGAAAGGAGATAGGAGATTATTATCTAGAACGGAGAAAACAATGGACTCTAGGATTTTGGAGAGAAAAGGTATGATAGAAATCGGTCTAAACTCATTAGGGAAAAGAGGATTGGGCGTTTTGGGTAAAGGACGAACGTAAGCGGTTCTCCAGATTTGAGGAAATTCCCCTGTGGTCAGTGAAGTGTTGAAGATGTGGGTTAGGACCGGTAAAATAATATCAAGTATGTGACTTATCACATCATAAGAAAATTGAATGTACACGTTATGATTGTATAATTTCCAAAAAGAGTGCTGGGAGTTTTTTCAGCCGGCTTTTTTCTCTCGGTCTACGGTTAGGTAAAGTCGAAGTTTGTAACATTGACGTTCATTAAGTTACATATCTATGATGAATAAAATAATTTTGATTTGATTTGATTTGAAAATTGAGCATTCAGTTTTCCAAATCTGAATTCCGGATCAGGAAACCGTGTGTCTGCGGCCACCCTAAAAATAAATATTTCCGGCGCTTAAATAACTCACAATTTTTAATTGTAAATTCAAAAAGCAAAATTGATGAGGTACCTAATCCTATCTTTATAACCGATCCTAATTAGTTACTGTGCGTGGCAGTGGCGGATTTACATTTTTGCCGCCTCTAGGCTTTTAATTTTTTGCCGCACCTATGAAATTTAATGCCCTCAATTGCAACTACATAACGCTCCGTCTATCTGCTACATAGTTTTTCTTAAAAGCTGAAGTTGTAAAATACGACTTTCATTATCAGTTTCTTGTTACCTGTGATTGAAGTTATTTTTTTCATTTTTCACTTTTTTTATCTTATTTAACAAATCTATGATATTGAATCGTCATTAAAGTAAGTTATACAGGGTGGCCAAATAAAGTAACGCCAAAAATTTTTTGCACAATTTCCGATTCCGGGTTACTATTTTGTTTGAGATTTTTGGCACAGTTATTTTTTGAAAAATTAGGCCAATTTCAAAAAAAGCAAAAGGTTTTTTTTATATTAATTTTGCTACTCTGGTGATTAGTAACACAGGTTGTCCTTGTGCTGACACCAGGCTCTCACATTATATGTTTTCTTGTGATTGAATGATTGAATTGTATTTAAATGTGAGAGCAAATAAATAAAGATTATTATTATTATTAGAGAAATGAAATGAAATGAAATGAAATGAAATGAAATGAAATGAAATGAAATGAAATTACTTTATTGTACGTAGGATTAAAAACTAATCTCTTATACATTGTCAAAAGCATAAAATAAAAAATAAAAAGATGTCACGGGACACCCCTACATTCATCAGCAATAGCCGTAGTAGACCGAGAGAAAAAGCTGGCGGAAAAAACTCTCGGCACTCTTTTCAAAATTATACAACAATAATTTATATTCATTAAAAATTTGTACAAACAGTGAACATATAAATTATTTTCTCGTACCTCCCCGCTCAACATCATTAAAGTTAAAAAATATTAAAATGCTAGTAAACTAATTGAGGAAACTTCCCGCGCCACAATTCGGAACCAGAGCAGACCGTTTCCCGAAGGCGGCACCTGATCACAAGTATGACGTGTGCTCCAGCCATCGTCCTACTCAACCATATTAGAGGGAGTTGGGCGACCCGTTGACACAACGCCACCGCCCCAGTAACTTTCGAGGCGAGCATGACTACTCTGGGCCAAACAAGTCACTAAGGAACCTCACAAAACAGCTAATTTATTGGAAACAATAAGTTAAAACAGAGAGAGGAGGAACGAGAAAACAGTACAGAAAAAAGTAAAATGAATAAATAAAAACAATAAAAGTACATACTTAAAGTTAAGTATCGTCAAGGTACATAAGGTAAAAAATATGATGCACGTACAATTACGTCAACCAATATCTTTATACAAAGTATAAATAGTCTTATACATAATACCTACCTACAAGAAACCTGCAAGAGTTTTAATCCCAAGCTTTCTTATCATTTAAAAAGTCTTGGATGCTATAATAGCCTTTACTACACAGTTTGAGTTTAATAGTTTTTTTAAAAACGTTAAAAGGCAGGGACAGTAGGGACTTAGGGATTGAATTATATATAATTATTGACATTCCTATAAAAGACTTTGTGCTTTTTGCCAACCTACATTTTGGAAAAACTAATTTATGATCGTTCCTAGTCATTGCGTCATTATTATCTATCAAACGTATATCCTTAAGAGTTTTAAAGCTATCAATATTCTTACGCACAAACATAATGTTCTCAAAAATATACTGTGAAGCAAGGGTCAAAATACTAATCTTCTTAAACAGATCCTTGAGAGATTCTCTTTTACTAAGTTTATAAATTCCGCGAATGGCCCGTTTTTGCAGCGTAAAGATAGTTTTAATGTCAGCAGCGTTTCCCCAGAGTAGGATTCCGTAGGACATTAGGCTATGAAAATAACTGAAATAAACTAACCTAGCAGTATGAATGTCAGTCAGGGAACGAATTTTTTTAACCGCAAATGCCGCAGAACTAAGCCTACTCGCCAGTTGTGCTATATGGGGTCCCCACTGCAGTTTGGAGTCGACAGTTATTCCAAGAAAAACTGTATTTTCTACCAGGTCTAACTTGTTACCGTTTAATTTCAAATCTGTCTCTACTTGCTTTACATTTGGTGCCGAAAACTTTATACATTTCGTTTTTTTTTCATTTAAAACTAGATTGTTCACATTGAACCATTTTACAACATTAGAGAGTGCATTGTTCACGTCGTCATAATTTGTTTCCTGTCTGTTAATTTTAAATATTAACGAAGTATCATCAGCAAACAATACTATCTCATGATTATTCTTTACCATGTATGGTAAATCGTTTATATAAATTAAAAACAGAAATGGGCCCAATATCGACCCCTGAGGAACCCCCATACCTACAACGGATCCCTGTGATCTTTCGCAATTTATTTCAACCTTCTGAGTTCTATCACTCAAATATGAGGTTAAAAGTTTTAGTTCGGTACCCCTTACACCGTAATGACTGAGTTTCCTGATCAACGTATCGTGTTCAACACAGTCAAACGCCTTAGACAAGTCACAGAATATACCCAGGGCATCCTGTGAGCCCTCCCAAGCGCTAACCACAACCTCAAAAAGTTTCACACCAGCGTCCGTGGTTGATCGACCTTTTGTAAACCCAAATTGTTTATTATGAAGGAGGTTGTTCCTATTGAAATGTGCCAAAAGTTGGTTAAGAATAAGTTTTTCAAAGATTTTGCTACAAGTTGGTAGGATTTATATAGGCCTAAAATTGGTGGGGTCTGTGGAACTACCCGACTTAAATAAAGGAATAATCTTACTATGTTTCATTAAATCGGGAAACTCACCTGCATCTACACAATTGTTAAATATTTTTGTTAGAGCAGGAGCAATAAAATCTATAACTGAATTGATAATTTTTACAGATAAGCCCGATAGATCCATGGTATTTTTAACATCAATGGTTTTGAAAACTTTTATTACATCTAATACTTCAATCGGCTTAAAATGGAATATATCCTTGCACTCACTAACATGGCACTTTAGAAGCGCTTCAGCGACCACAGGCGATGAGCTAAGTGACTTCGTGGTCAAAATTGGAATTTCACTGAAATATCTTTCAAATGCTGACGCTATTTCTCCATCTTCTTTGACAGTTTTACCATCTATTAAAAGTTCGTACCCGTTACTGAAAGACTTAGATTTTCCCGTTTCACTATTTATAATTTTCCATGTGGTTTTTGTTTTGTTAGAACTAGCTTCGATTTTACTTTTGAGATAAAGTGACTTTGCTGTATTACATACTTTTTTAAACAATTTAGAGTAGTTTTTAACATACGATATAAAAGCAGCACTACGGTTATAAGATTTTTCTTCATAAAGATCATACAATTTCTTTCTACTTACATGTATACCTATGGTCGCCCAATCATTAAACGATTTATGATGTCTTGTATTTACTGTTTTAGTAGTAAAAATTGTTTTCTTTATACTTTCTATATGACTGCATAATTTGCTATACTCTTCATTAACGTTTTCGGATAAAGACTCTGAGGGTATATTATTACTCATTACATTCCTAAATCTCTCAAGACGCATTCGACTGACTGGAACGACCTTCAACTTTTTAGCAACCTGGTCATCCCTTTGGTATTTTATAGTTACTAATTGACCGCAGTGGTCGGATCTAAGTTTATTTATGATAGATGAACTGACTGGGATCACATTTGAAAAAATGTTGTCTAAACAGGTAGCCGTGGATCCCGTTATTCGCGTAGGTTCTAAAAATAAGTTACATAAATTAAAACATTTAAAAAGGTTAATTAAATTTTTACTCATAGATGAGTTCTCTAATAAATCAATGTTGAAGTCCCCACAAACGAAAATATTTTTGTTTGAATTACTTAATTTGAATAAAACATCTTCCATCACTGACTCAAAAATATCATAATTTGATTTAGGACGCCTATATACACACAAAACTATACAGTGTGTCAACTCTATGCAGGATAATTCTATATGTAGTTCAACAGACAAGCATACTATATCCTTACGTTCCTTGTATTTTAAGGCATTATTTACAATTATCAGTGAACCACCATGTACCGTTGTCGTTCTGTTGAACATACTAGCAACTTGGTGCTGTTCAAACTTGAAAATAAATTCATTTTCTATGAGGAAATGCTCTGTTAAACACAAAATATCTATATGCTCAAAATTTAAAAATATTTCAATTTCATATAGTTTTTCTGAAATGCCTTGTATATTCTGATGCACCAAGTTTAAACAGTTTTTAGATAATAATTTATTCCGCTTAATTAGTGAGCTAGACGCACTCGCATCTGTTGTCCTATTACTTAATTTAAACAGTTGGTCAATAAGGTGTTACTACATGTAACACTAGTAAATAGCAATGAATTAGACTGCTCAATAGAAGCAGTATTATCTAAAGCAAAAGTTTTTGCTAGTCTTGTATAAAAAAAATTAAATAGCATATTTGCTATCTGATGTGTCATATAGTTAGGTACAAAATACCTATCCTTGGTCAGAGATGCGCCGAGTAACACTTTTGCCGAGTACCGAGTATTACTCGGTTCAATTTTTTTTTAACCGAGTACTCGGCCGAGTAACTCGGTTCTATCAAATTCCCAATTTCGCGCTCGTAAACAAGTACAAACGAACACAAGTATATTTAGAAGAAAATTTGTTGGCAAATGGTGGACGGGGCACCAAACAAGGCATCATAATTTACATTTTTTTAATTTTAAATATTGATTATTTTTATTACTGTTCTTTTAATTTTGTCTCACTAGTACTCATGCATTAGCATAATTTTGATTCTATTACTTGAGGATGTCAAAGATTTCCTCAATCAGTACGTTTTGATTAACACTGTTAGCTCCCCTCTCGGACCCCGAGGCAATCGGACGTGTTTTTATACTCCACCCGTGTTTAAATATTAATTTACTTAAAACTAAATCAAATTAATATAAACTTAGAAACAGTGTGACTACCAGGAGCCCATACTATTACAAGTAACGTATAGACGGAACGGGACCAGTGGCGGGTAAGCGAACATCAAAACAATTTGCTTGATTGGCTTATCTGCAGACACACCCACCTGCGCAGGAGCATTGTCGCTAGGGGCGGATCCAAAGATACTACTGCTCCCTGTTTGTTTATATATCTATTTCACTCTAACTTAACTCACGACCTTGCCGTCGGCTCAGTAGGCCTAAATTTGGCCGGATATATTTTAAATAACTTTGAAGTTTACGCAAAATGTCAATCCTAAGAACTATGAAGGATGCTAGCCTAACAACTTCTAGCTCAACACCAAACCTAACTGAAAAAACCGAAAATTATCCTACGCTGAGACCTAACAAAAGAAAACAAGGCGAAGATTTTGATTTTGCTATAGAAAAAATTAATATGATGTTTGAGAAATGGACTAAAACACAAGACCAAAAACAGGAAATGCATTTACATACATTACGCGAAATGAACGAAAATATTTCGAAGTTGAACGCTTCTATGACATTTTTTTCGGCTCAATATGATGATATAAAAACCAAACTGGAGGAAATGGAACAACATCGACAAAAAGACATTGCATATATCTCGTCTCTGGAAGAAAAAATCGAAGCGATGCAAAAAAATTCAAGGTCATCAAATTTTGAGATTAGAAACATGCCTAGTTTTGATGGAGAAGACCCCAAGAAACTTGTGAATATAATTGATAACCTCGGAGAAAAATTAAATATACCTATCAAGTCGTCTGATGTCAAAAATATATACAGAGGATACTCCAAAACAGAAAAAAACAAACCCATAATCGTCGAGTTAATTTCTACCCTCCTAAAATCGCAAATTATTTCAGCGGCAAAAACCTATAACAAAACAAATACGAAAAACCGTCTTAACTCTTCCCATCTTAAGGTAAACTGCCCACCTACACCGATCTACGTGACAGATAACCTTACGTCTAAAATGAAAAGTTTATTTTATCTTGCCCGAAACTTCGCCTCAACGAATCAATACAAATATGTCTGGACATCGCCTAGCACCGTATACCTGAGAAAAGCTGATGGTACACCAATATTTAAAATAAGAAATGAGTTAGATCTTAAAAAAATACCGTCAACTAATATCTGACTAAAATATATTTGTAATTTACATTTTCTTTTTTCATATACTGCATGCTATTGTAAAAATATAATTATTATTACACAACCCATTGAAATACACTTCTATATACACTTTTGCATAATATATTGTATTCAAAAACTACAACTACAACAAACATTAACCTACATTATAAATAAATTAAACATAATAACCCAAATTAAGAAACTAAAACTACAGTCAAAAATTTTTTTACCTACCTACATTTTATTAATAATTATACCATTACGTACTATTATATATGTATCATTGTTTTTATTATTTAAAGTTCGATAACTTTACAAATGGACTAGATGAACTTAAAATTTTTACTCCATTAATCTGTGCTCCCGAAGAATGTTTATCGCATATCATGGAACCAAATAAATTTCTAAAAATACTACACCAAAACATACGCAGTATTAACCGTAACTTTTCAGGATTAGACGTATTATTAACAAGACTATGCATGGACTGTGATATAATAGTACTGTCTGAGTGTTGGCTCTCGTGTACTCAAGAGTTACCTGACCTTCTTGAATACAGTACATATAAGACCTCGCATAATTATAATCAAAATGATGGCTTAGTTGTCTATACAAAAAAGCAACATATTTATAAGGTAGAAGAACCAACGCTGGAAGACGCAAACTGCCTCATTATTAAAATTGGAACAGATACAGTCGTTATCGCTATCTATAGACCACCATCATTTACAAGTATCCAACAATTCTTGAATTCTCTTAACTTGTTACTCGAGAACTTAAAATCTTTTTTAAATATCATTTTGATAGGCGATTTGAATATTAACTTATTGGATAGCTGTGTGGATACACAAAACTACCTTGATATTCTATCGTACCACGGTCTTTTCCCAGCAATTGAAACACCTACTAGGGGAAAGAATTGCTTAGACCACATTGTAATAAAAAGCAAACAACAAGCTTTTACGTTTAATCTTGGTACTACCATAACGGACCATTCTGCAGTTTTATGTTGCTTAAAAACTGTTCGTAATTTAAAACCTACCATAAACAAACATTATTCAAAATTTAACATACAAAATTTTAGTAATGATATAAGCAACTATAATTTTGAAGAAGTCATAAATGAACCTAATTTGAACCTTGCTACGCAGAAGTTGATACAGATCCTTTCAGACTCAATAAACGAAAATTCCTCGAAAGTTCCTACAACAAGAAAAAAAGCTATCATTAAACCCTGGATTACGACTGGATTGTTGCGTTGCATTAGGAATAGAGATAATATGCACAAAAAACTACGTTCAGATACTAACAACGAAACTTTGCGTTTATCTTATAGGAGATACAGGAATTTCTGCAACTCCCTCCTCAAAAAATTAAAATTTCGGTATGAAAGTGAACAGATAAATTTATCACAGAAAAATACCAAAAAGATGTGGACTACAATAAAAAATTTAACAAATATGAAGACACAAAAAGATTCGCCTAGAAACCTATTAAACATTGAATCAGACAACATTGAATCCTTGAATATGGTTAACGAATTCTTTGTTAATATAGGAAGTAAAATAATAGAAACAACACAAACCAATATAAGCACCCATAGTGGTAATGTATTTAATATAAACTGTAGGCCCGGCGGATCCTTTGTGTTACTGCCTGCAGACAATGCTGAAATAGAGAGTACCATCTTAAGTCTAAAAACAGACTGTGCTCCTGGATGGGACTTAATCAGTGCTAAGGCCCTTCAAGCAGTGTCTAAGACGGTCACTCCAGTAATAAGACACCTTTTCAATCGCTGTATGGAATTAGGCGTTTTTCCAGACGCTCTCAAAAAGGCTATAGTTCACCCCATCTTTAAATCTGGGAACAGAGACTGTATCAATAATTACCGCCCCATTGCTATACTTCCATCACTATCTAAGATCTTTGAGCGCATGATAAATTCCAGGTTGACAAAATATCTAAATGACCAAAACCTTCTCTCTGCCTGTCAGTTTGGGTTTAGAGCTGGCCTATCAACAGACGATGCCGTTGGAGAGCTCATAGATCATGTGGTCAATAAACTGGATAGTAACACTAAATGCCTTACGATATTCCTGGATCTAGCGAAGGCGTTTGACACAGTCTCTGTTCCGAACCTTCTGATGAAACTTGAGAGCATGGGTATAAGAGGAGTTCAGCTGTCTTTGTTCGAAGACTATCTAACAAACAGAGTGCAATCGGTGACTATTGACGGTTTAATGAGTAGAGAACTCCCTATACAGGCTGGTGTCCCACAGGGTAGTATCTTAGGTCCAACGCTATTTTTGTGTTACATAAATGATCTATGCCAACTACAAGTGCCAAACTGTAAAATACAATCATACGCAGACGACACAGCTTTGACATTCCATGGAAACTCCTGGGATGAACTCTTTGCTGTTACACAGTCTGGCTTAAATACTGTGTCGCATTGGCTGTCATTCAATAAAGTGTCAATAAACACAAATAAAACAAAATACGTTGTTTACTCCCTCCAAAATCGAACAATACCGAAACCTTTACTCTACACCCATAAATGCTCTTTTCCTCCAATTTCGGAGTGCACTAACTGCCCAGAGATATCCGGCACCCACAGTATTAAATATCTAGGAGTTCAGATAGACAGTGGGTTACGCTTCGATGAGCACATACACCTGACAGCTATGCGCGTAAGGAAACTTATATATATTTTTAAACACCTTCGCCACATTGCTGACAAAAAAGTACTTAAAAACGTTTACCTGGCATTAGTACAATCGATAATATCGTACTACATAACGTCTTGGGGAGGTGCTGTAAAATCTAAGCTTATAGAACTGGAAAGAGCCCAGAGATTGATACTGAAAATAATGTTCAAAAAAGTTCGTCTATTCCCTACATATGCTCTACACCAAGAAACAAAAATATTAACTGTTCGTCAAATTTACATTTTGGGGACCATATTGCGTCAACACAAAATAGTACCACATCACATGTTGAGAGTGATAAATCCACCTAGAAGGTACCACGCTATTTGTACCCAACACTTTGTACGGAACTCATTCGCCCAACGATTTTTCTTCTTCAGAGGAGGCAGATTATACAATAATGTTAATCGAGAATTTAACATACAAAACCTAAATAAAGTAGAAATTAAATCAAAAATTTTTGACTGGCTTCTCAAACTCAATTATATGGAAACAGAACAACTGATCGAAGTAATACAATAACATACTTATATAATATGAGGATGTATGTATATATGGGTATACATGTATATATTTCTTTATTTATTTTATTGCTCATTTATTTATAACTATACACACACATTCACTCAATAATACGCCACTTTTCTAAATTTAACCAGGTGTCTAAATTGTCAAATGTTTATTTTCCACTCTCATCAATGTTAATTTTCCCGAGAGTAAGGAGACCTGGAGGCTAAGATACAGGCGAAAGCTTAGTTTAGACTCCAGTCTCTCACTAATAATTATCAACTTTATGTAATGTTTTTGTCGCACCTTTTAAAAATGTTGTATTTGTTAATGAGAGAAAATAAAGAAATTATTATTATATTATTACTGTTGTTTCAATTATATCTACCTAAATATATTGCTTTCTTTAAACAAAGTATATTACTTTTTTGGTACTCGGTACTCGGCATTCGTATACCGAGTTACTCGGCCGAGTACCGAGTACCAAAAAACCTGCCGAGTACCGAGTATAAACCGAGTACTCGGCCCATCTCTAATTATTATTATTATTATTGAATTCGTCTTAAGTACTTTTTTAATGAAACTAGTTTTTTTAATAAATCGCTGTTGTTAATAAATCGCTGTCCTAGCTCTTTTCGAACTGCGCATTTATGCACAAAATAATCAGTCTAATGAAAATTCATGAAATTACAAAATAGTTAGATCTTCAGTTGAGAAATTAAAATCTGTTAAGTAGGTAAGTTATGATTAGATGTTTCAACATAATATTAAAATTCTAAAGAGGTAACAACTAAGTAGTAAGTAGCTTTATAAATTGCATTTGACCCTTAGCTTTCATAATATTAATAATACCTTCAAACAGCGAGGTGAATATTTTGTAAAATATCATTTTGTTAATAAAATGATTTTTCTGGATTATTATTATAAAGATTATTTTGCAAACTACACAAAATTCTAGAACATACATAGAAGTATTGCAAGGACCATTTATCACTAAGTATAGAAAAAAAATATATTATTATTATTGTGTTTTTGATCAAATGAAATAAACAGGCAAATAGCCGCCCCCTAGAACCTGCCTTACAAAACAAATCCAATAAGATAATAAATAACTTTACCTTGGAATACTGCAATAATGTTTAAAAATGGAGAAAGATGACACTCAAAATGTCTAAAATAATCAGTTATAAAATTTAAGACTATTTTCCTCTATGTAAGTTTTTGATCGAATAAAAAAAAGACAAATCTGCCGCCCTAGGCTCCAGCCTACTCAGCCTAGTGGTAAATCCACCACTGGTGCGTGGTTACAAATCTATCTCAAAACCTGTTCCATCGGGCGTGCCTATGCATCTGCATTGAGTGTTCTTTTTTCAACTTTTAGTAAAAGACGTGAGAAAAATTGTAAAAACTCATAGCACTAAGTCAAAAGTTAAAATAAAACTATTACAACCCAAAAACTAGAACACTCAGTTCAGACGTTTGAAATGGCAAGGTCTGAATCACAAAAAGTACTAACTCTATGCTGATAGTTTTTATATTACGACAGAGTAAAAAAAAACCTCAAAAACATGTGTTTAATTGAAGAATAACAAAAAATAATATGATACATTGATCTTATAGTTTGACACTTGAAACAATTCGTAAAAAAGAAATAATGGCTCAAATGTTTGATCTGAGTGTTCCATTTAAACGGTTTTACAAATTAAACTAAACTTCATACATTGAAGGAAATAAGGAAAAAAGTTTTACAATTTTTTTACTAAAATATGAAATATCGACGGTTTAATATAATAATCAATACTTTAAAACGGTCCTAAAGATGACTTATGGGCAGCAGCTTTAAGATACCATAGTCTCCTGTATCCGGCTACTAGTAAATGACCTGGATGTCGACTGCAAAAAACATACTGAAATATCTCCTAAAAAGCAAACAGTTTGTTTGATGAACAAAATAAATTAAGGGCCGATTTTTCAATAGTCAGTTAAATTCTATCTGACAGAAAATAAGCATGTTTTCGTTGCACATCGAATATAAATATTTGTCACTAGTGGCCGCCCGCGACTCCGTTCGCGTGGAAGTCGGTTTCCCGTGGGAATTAGGTGTTTTCCCGCGGTAAAAAGTACCCTATGTGTTATTCTGACGTATAACCTATATTACTGCAAAGTTTCATTAAAATCCATCCAGTTGTTTTTACGTGAAAGAGTAACAAACATCCATCCATACATCCTCACAAACTTTCACATTTATAATATGAGTAGGATGTGTATGAAGTGAGAATGAAAACATACCTATTATCAGTCGGATAGCAATTATCTGACAATTGAAAAATCAGCCCTAAATTGTAAAACGCCCGCAAGTTTAATATTTGTAAATAAAAAAAACACTGTAGCTAAGAAACCCTACATTAGAACAGTGTTTTAATCAATAGCCAAACAATATTATAGTAAAAGCCAGAACATATTTTAATAATAGTTTATTTTCTGTCACACATTTTCGTAAGGCGCTTACAATTACAACTATCAATCACAACTATGTGGAATCACTCACACATAAAATGATAAAACATTGCACCATTGCACGTAAATTAATAAAATTGCATGTGAAGAGGACAATTAAAACTGACATTTATTTATTAATTCTTACAAAAAATACACCACAGTCACCTTTGAAGTGATCAATAATTAAGCTAAAACTTTCCCTTTTTCTTCATCGTTCATGGCAATAATAGGTGTATAAAGAATTTGTATAATACAGGTACCAATTCATTTTTTTTGTATCATATTCAATCATAACCAGCAACAAAAAGTAAGCGGGAGAAAAAAAATAGATGTGTGTTGTGTAGCTACATAATGTAGAGTAGATGTGGGGAATGTTAGTCAGTGGAGACCGGGGGCGGCGGCGGCGGGGGCGCCAGGAACGGGGGCGGGGGCGGCGCTCCCCACGGGGGCGGGTTGTAGCCGCGCCACATGCCCATGCCGCCCATGCCTACACACAACACTACACATTACTTTCAGTGCTTGGACTGCTTCAACATTAATATGTGGCTATTCAAATGCGGATTAATGTTAAATATACATAACATGCTTTACAGAAATTTATAATAATGAAAGCTATCAAGCGTTTGCTTTTTTTATACTACTAGTGGCCGCCCGCGACTCTGTCTGCGAGGAAGTCGGTTTCCCGTGGGAATATGATATTTTCATGCGGTAAAAAGTAGGTACCCTATATAACTTTGATGTTTCTATACCGATTTCTTTTTTATGGAATAGGTAGGTTTAAAAATGTTAACTTTTTAATTAGAGATAACTTAGAGGGTGTTATAAATGTAAGAGTAGGTAAGTGTAATCAGAAAGCTTCGAACTGCAAAGCTTTTGGGAGTTACACGTGTTATTGTGAGTCAACCATTAAATATAGACATATTCTGTCGTGGGATATTTTTTATATAATTTTAATGAGAACTTTTCCGTCATAGATGATTTCTGTGTAGCTTTAACCATTATACGAAAAGTATACGATAACCAGCTCAGGAGTATGAAAAATAATTGTATCAAGTTTGTTTCTATAACGGTTATACATACAGACAGACAGACAAAATTTTACTGATTACAATTTTGGCATCAGTATCGTTCCCTAATCATCACCCTTTGATAGTTATTTTGGAAATATATTTCATGTACAGAATTGACCTCTCTACAGATTTATTATTCACTAGCTTCCGCGCTGCGGTTTCACCCGCGACTAAAAGGTTTTTTCCGTGGGAATGAGGCTTTTTCTAAAATAATCCTATTTTCTTCTTCCCTGGGTGTCGAACTACCTCTATTCCAAAAGTAACTTTTCTGGTTGATTTTTTACACCCTGTGTTCGAATAATCTAAATATCTTACGGAACGCTTTTTTTCCTAAATAAAAAATAGCCTATGTTACTCGTGGATAATGTAGCTTTCGAATGGTGAAAGAATTTTTAAAATCGGTGGTTTTTGAGCCTATACGACACAACCAAACAAAGTTTTCCTCTTTATAATATTAGTATAGAAGTACAGATATAGATTATGGAACTACTTACCCGGGGGCGGTGGGGGCGGCATCGACGGTGGCGGGGGCGGACCCATCTTGTTGTCTCCCTGCACGCACATAATGAGATTATTTTGTGGAAGTGGCAATTAAGGTTTCTTCGCAACTAAATTATGTTTCTCGTGGGAATGGCCTGTTTTGCTTTGCGATTTATTTTTTAACATAACGGGTGTAAAAAGACCACTTCCGAAACCTGAAACCATGTATTCTTGAGCCTCAGTAGTAACTAAATTCACTAACAGCATATCCAGAAAACTCAATTTAAAAAAGTTATTAAGGATTGAAAAGTAATATACGGCGCTTGAAATCATCGCTCACACTTCAAATGTCGGTTCAAGTGAGATTATTTACATTGCAAATGAAATTAAAACCCTATTTAATTTGAAATCATCGCAAAATCTGATAGTATTAATGCAATTTTGGAAAATTACGTAATAAATATTTTTTTTCAATCATAAAAAATTTTTTTTTGCTCAAAACGTTACCAGTACCCCTCCAGCAATGCCCAGTTTTTGTTTTCGGAAGCGGTTCTTTTACACCCAGTATACATAGTTCATCCAAAACTTAAGTCTTATTCATAATATTAAATAAAAGGCTACTGTACTAATTAGTAAACAAAACAATGATTTAAGTATATTAAACTATTTCACTAACCTGCATGGGGAAGGGCGGCGCGGCGCCGGGCGGCGGCGGCTGGCTCGACACGCCTGCACCAACAAACAAACACGACACGTGTTAACTAGATCTATACACATGTGACACTTTACTACTTTCACTGCACATCATAATGTAGTAATTAATAATTAAAATATTATGATAGATTGTAAAAAACATAACCTACATCAGAGTAACTAATACCTTTTAGTTGTGTATCTACGCATCAAATTCCTGAACTCCAATATAACACTTACCAATAAAGAATTGTTCATCACAACCTTCAGATAAAATGATAAACATTAAGATTTGTGATGAAAAGAAAGCAAATAAGACATTTTATACTATGCGTGTGTCAACTCACCGAGCCAGGGGGCGGGGGGGCGCCATGGGGGGCGGCGGCGGGGGCGGGAACGGACCTGTCCGAGAGGAAACGTACTTATAATACTCATACAACAAAATTGTCACTTCTTCATTTCTTATACAGGGTCTGTCGTAATGAATGGATAACCCGTTACCTACAGTTAATCCGGATGTGAGGCTATAAGAAAATGGTGTCTTCTTGCCAGGGTTGTCAACCATAAGAAAATGGCGTAGACTTTTAAACTTTTTTATAAATTTCGCTATTTTTTTCATTTATTCCGTTGCCATTTCTTCAAATTTTGATGTATTTGTATAATTCTTTTAGTATTATACTGCTGAAGACGTGTATTATGTAATTTAAATACAATTTTAGGTGTTATTCACGTTGAACATTATCAAAATACTCATTTTAAGAAAAATATTTCCAATTTTTTTTCTTTATGTCAACTTTTGATCATCTCCTGTGGAAAAAAAAAGTATGACGTTATAGCTGCCCATGATCTCAATAAATTGTCTAGTATGTGTAGATTCTAAAAAGGTATAACGATGTGTACTTTACAAGCAACATTAAGTTACAGGAGCGAGAACACTAATCAAGGTCGGAATTTTTATTTTTCATGTTATGTTATAAATGGTTGTAAAACTTCGTCATAATGATTTTATTCTATCAAGATACTTTGCACAAACACTATCGGGCCACTAATAGGATATTCAGAAGAAAACCCGGTTGTTTTTGGGAAAAAAATAACATTACTTCACGATAATAATGTAATGAAAACGTACAAATGAAAATTGCTGTGCTCTAATAGTTACATGCGACAAACATGTTGCGACAAGTTTATTCGAAATTGAAACGGATTTTATAAATCGAACAAAGACCGCATTACAAAGAAAAGTGGAAAAAATTAGAAGGAAATCGTCCTTCCATGAATGCATTGTGCACTCTAATGAACACACGGTAATCAGGATGTCGCACATTTGGATATCTTACACGATAAACACTAGCAGCTCTATTGGTGCTGCCATTACATACACCGTAAATGTAATGCATGTTCGCGTATTCGGCCGGCGTGTACTGTTGCGGCATGATACACAAACTACACAAAAACTTTTCCAAAACAACAAGTTCAATCGATAGCACAACACAATGTCCGTAAATGTGAGCAAAGTCATCAGTATCACCACGTTATCAAGTCCAAATCACAAGGAAAATCCTAGTCAATTATTAGAAAGCAGTAACAAATTGACGAAAATAGTGGCCCCGATTCTCAAAACACTCTCTAAAACTAAATTAAAAATATCGCTGTCACTTTCTCATGCTTCGTATTAGAACAAGACAGGTACATTGGTCTCACTAAATTTAGTCCACATCATTGTGAAATTGAACGAAATGCGCTGAGGACTAGCCTAAAATTGCCTTCGCCGTGTCATATTGCACGTACATTTTAGTTTGACAGGACTAAAATGATTACCTGTCTCTGTCTTATTGATGTGTAAGTGACAGCGATAGTTTTAGTTTAGTTTAGAGAGTGTTTTCAGAATCGGGGCCAATGTGAACAAAAGGACATGCGATGGTCAAAATCATGTGATGAGTACCCTTTTCTTTGTAATGCGGTCTTGTTCGATTTTTAAAATCCGTTTTAATTTCGAATAAACTTGTCGCAACATGTTTGTCGCATCTAACTATTAGAGCACAACAATTTTCATTTGTACATTTTCATTACATTATTATCGTGAAGTAATGTTATTTTTTTCCCAAAAACAACCGGGTTTTCTTCTGAATATCCTATTAGTGGCCCGATAGTGTTTGTGCAAAGTATCTTGATAGAATAAAATCATTATGACGAAGTTTTACAACCATTTATAACATAACATGAAAAATAAAAATTCCGACCTTGATTAGTGTTCTCGCTCCTGTAACTTAATGTTGCTTGTAAAGTACACATCGTTATACCTTTTTAGAATCTACACATACTAGACAATTTATTGAGATCATGGGCAGCTATAACGTCATACTTTTTTTTTCCACAGGAGATGATCAAAAGTTGACATAAAGAAAAAAAATTGGAAATATTTTTCTTAAAATGAGTATTTTGATAATGTTCAACGTGAATAACACCTAAAATTGTATTTAAATTACATAATACACGTCTTCAGCAGTATAATACTAAAAGAATCATACAAATACATCAAAATTTGAAGAAATGGCAACGGAATAAATGAAAAAAATAGCGAAATTTATAAAAAAGTTTAAAAGTCTACGCCATTTTCTTATGGTTGACAACCCTGGCAAGAAGACAGCATTTTCTTATAGCCTCACATCCGGATTAACTGTAGGTAACGGGTTATCCATTCATTACGACAGACCCTGTATAAAATAATATATTGAATGATTCCGATAGTTTTCTTAGCTTTATACTTTAAAAATTTTAACAGATTTGATCTTTTGCATAGCTTATTGACTCATGTTGCTTTTAAATGTAAATTAGTAAAAAAAAGTAAAAGTAAATTACAAACAAACCATACAAAAATTCATAAAATTGCATTAGTGTTCCCTCTGAACACTTGGTCCGACTGCGTAGTCCGACTGATTGGACGATGCGGATGCTTCTTTTCCTATTGGTACGCTTCAGTTGGGAATTTCCACAGACCAGTTGCTAGCATCAATGCATGCTGCAGGCGGGGGGCGGCACTGTACCTGGCGGGGGGCGGCACTGTACCTGGCGGGGGGCGGCAGTGTACCTGGCGGCATGCTGCAGGCGGGGGGCGGCACTGTACCTGGCGGGGGGCGGCAGTGTACCTGGCGGCATGCTGCAGGGGGGCGGCAGTGTACCTGGCGGCATGCTGCAGGCGGGGGGCGGCACTGTACCTGGCGGCATGCTGCAGGCGGGGGGCGGCACTGTACCTGGCGGGGGGCGGCAGTGTACCTGGCGGCATGCTGCAGGGGGGCGGCAGTGTACCTGGCGGCATGCTGCAGGCGGGGGGCGGCACTGTACCTGGCGGGGGGCGGCAGTGTACCTGGCGGCATGCTGCAGGCGGGGGGCGGCACTGTACCTGGCGGGGGGCGGCAGTGTACCTGGCGGCATGCTGCAGGGGGGCGGCAGTGTACCTGGCGGCATGCTGCAGGCGGGGGGGCGGCACTGTACCTGGCGGCATGCTGCAGGCGGGGGGGCGGCACTGTACCTGGCGGGGGGCGGCAGTGTACCTGGCGGCATGCTGCAGGCGGGGGGCGGCACTGTACCTGGCGGCATGCTGCAGGCGGGGGGCGGCACTGTACCTGGCGGGGGGCGGCAGTGTACCTGGCGGGGGGCGGCAGTGTACCTGGCGGCATGCTGCAGGGGGGGCGGCAGTGTACCTGGCGGCATGCTGCAGGCGGGGGGCGGCACTGTACCTGGCGGGGGGGCGGCAGTGTACCTGGCGGCATGCTGCAGGCGGGGGGCGGCACTGTACCTGGCGGCATGCTGCAGGCGGGGGGCGGCACTGTACCTGGCGGGGGGCGGCAGTGTACCTGGCGGGGGGCGGCAGTGTACCTGGCGGCATGCTGCAGGGGGGCGGCAGTGTACCTGGCGTCATGCTGCAGGCGGGGGGCGGCACTGTACCTGGCGGGGGGCGGCAGTGTACCTGGCGGGGGGCGGCAGTGTACCTGGCGGCATGCTGCAGGGGGGCGGCAGTGTACCTGGCGGCATGCTGCAGGCGGGGGGCGGCACTGTACCTGGCGGGGGGCGGCAGTGTACCTGGCGGCATGCTGCAGGCGGGGGGCGGCACTGTACCTGGCGGCATGCTGCAGGCGGGGGGGCGGCACTGTACCTGGCGGGGGGCGGCAGTGTACCTGGCGGCATGCTGCAGGCGGGGGGCGGCATGAGCGCGCGGGGCGGGTGCGCGTGGCTGTGCGAGGGCGGCGCGGGGGTGAAGCGGCGCGCGGGGGGCGCGGGGAGGGCGCCGGCCGCCTCGCCCAGCTCCAGCATCAGCGACATGTACTCCTCGTCGATCTTAGCCTGGCGATGGAAGATCGAATGGATCGAGTTAAATTATGATTCGTCCTTCATTACCAGTTTTGTCTAAAATACTCGAAAAAACAATTATCTCACGCTTAAAATCTTATTTGGAAAGTAAAAATTTAATATCATCAATTATGTATCAGTGAACGTGATCTCGTCGTACCTTGTCGGCGGGCGGCGGCAGGCCGGGGCGCTTGCCGCGGCAGTCGCGCGCGATGTGCCCCGCGCCGCCGCACGACGAGCACACGATGTTGTTGGTCACGTTCGGCTTGTCCGGGCACTGGCGATGACATACACATGTTTTTAATGCTAATATTATACTTGCTCTCTCAGTGGTACAAACATGTATGATATATGAACACAAATATGTACGTTTTCGAAATAGGTAAAATAAAGTAGTTATAATTATAGAGGTTAACTACTGTTAATATAACATTTATAAGAACAACAAGAAAGAAAAGTGGCTATGTAGTGTAGTGTGTGTGTGTGTACGTACGAGCCAGGTGCGGTGCGTGGTGGCGGGGCAGTTGGCTATGTAGTGTGTGTGTGTGTGTGTACGTACGAGCCTGGTGCGGTGCGTGGTGGCGGCGCAGTTGGCTATGTAGTGTAGTGTGTGTGTGTGTACGTACGAGCCACGTGCGGTGCGTGGTGGCGGCGCAGTTGGCTATGTAGTGTAGTGTGTGTGTGTGTACGTACGAGCCACGTGCGGTGCGTGGTGGCGGCGCAGTTGGCTATGTAGTGTAGTGTGTGTGTGTGTACGTACGAGCCACGTGCGGTGCGTGGTGGCGGCGCAGTTGGCTATGTAGTGTAGTGTGTGTGTGTGTACGTACGAGCCACGTGCGGTGCGTGGTGGCGGCGCAGTTGGCTATGTAGTGTAGTGTGTGTGTGTGTACGTACGAGCCACGTGCGGTGCGTGGTGGCGGCGCAGTTGGCGCAGCGCGGCGCGTCTCCCTCGCGCAGGGTTCCGTTGAGCTGCGCCAGCTCCCGCAGCTGCATGCGGCGGAGGTCGTTCTGCCCCTCCGGCACCTCCACGCCCTGACGAATCACCTCCTTGATCTGAACAACAAACAATTCATTGAGGATGAGTCAATATAATTTAAACTACAAGAGACAAGAGTATTTGACAATCTCTTACTTGAATAACAAATGTTTTACATTTCCAATATTTTTTTATTTTATTTAAGTTTATTCAAGAAAATTACTATGTTTTATGACATGTTTTCTTTAATGCTGTATCATTTTAGATAGGGAACAAGTTTCATGTTTAGAGGACACGTTAGGAAAACATTAAGGTATTGATTAAGCAACGAAGTTGACGTGACATTCTATTTGGCTCAGGTACCTAATCGAGTGCACTATTCTAAGCCGCATTTTTCTGCTTTTTAAGTCTGCTTCATCAAGTCAGACCGAAAATCTAATCTATGAGTAAATATTTATAATATTTCGCAGCAGTGGCGGATTTACAGATTTGCCGCCTCTAGGCTTTAATTTTTTTGCCGCCCCTATGAAATTTAATGCCCTCATTTGCAACTACATTACGCACGGTCTATTTGTAACATACTTCTTCTTTAAAGCTGAAGTTGGAAAATACCTTGTTTTAACAGTTCTTTGTTACCTATGATGAATTAAGTTTTTTTTCTATTTTTCACTTAATCTTATGTCCAAGTCTCGAGATATTATGGCCAAAATACAAATATTAAAACGCAAATGGCCCAAAACCCATAGGAGATAATTGCAAAAATATATTTACATGAAGTTAAAACAAATTTTAATCTGATGATTTGTGGGCGGTATTAATGAATAGAAAATTGATAGAGTTTACAGCATCTTTGTTGGAATTCCGGAGAGGAATTGTTATTATATTTGACTTATGATATTGAAATGTCGGTAAAAAAAATATATACAGGGTGGCTAAAAAAACCGCCCAACGATTACGATTTTGTTTAAGATTTTTTGAAAAATTTGGCATGTCTTAAAAAAATTAAAGGTTTTCTTTATTGCTCTTTTTGCTTCTAATTCTTTTCGAACTGTGCATTTATGCATAAATTAATCAGCCTAATGAAATTATTGAGGTCACAGTTGATTGTGCAAGAAAACTTTAAAAATCTTAACTCGGAAACTACGCAAAATCGTAACATACATGAAGGTGTTTCAGGGATCACACAATCACTTTCTGGCCACCCTTTTAACTTAATAGCAGTATCAATTGTGTTAAGACTACGTATTATGAAAGTTGGTTGACGCAGTTTTTGGCTCAACATTTTTCTCAGATGTTGTAGCAGTAGTGCCATAGTGTCAATTTCATAGGAGCATAAAATACCGTTCATTCAGTACTGTCAAAAATGCTGCCATACCATGACTGTAATAGCCGCTACCGCACGCGAACGTGTAAAGTATTTCAATGTTTAACATTAAATTCATAGATTGTGTCGTCGTTTATTTTTTTTAGAATTGCCCCGTTGATCTATGCCCTAACTGCTTTAGCAAGGATTTACCATAATTCCTAACTGTACTTTGGAATGTTACAATATTAAAAAATGGAGATGGAACACACAAAATGGCTTAAAATTACTCACTTGCAAAATATTTAGACAATTTTTCCCAATGTATGATTTTGATCAAATAAAAAATAGAAAGAAATCTGCCTAACAAAACAAATTCAAAAAGATAATAGGAACATAACTTTACTTTGGAATATTATAATAAGTTAAAAATGGAGATAAATGACACTCAAAATGTCTTGAAATTACTCACTTGTAAAATGTAAAGGCTATTTTGCTTTAAGTGATAAAAAAAGGAACGAATCTGCCGCCCTAGGCTCCAGCCTACTCAGCCTAGTGGTAAATCCACCACTGTTGCGCTGTAAGCTTTCGCAGTCAGCGAACTCTTTCTCTCACGTTAGGTAGTTACTTTGCGCTGAAGTTTTTGAATTGACGTTGACAAAGAAAAGCAAATTTTATTAAATAACGTATTCTGTAGTCGCTATGTTCTGGAGAGCCGCACAAAATGGGTCGGCGGTCCGGCATTTGGCGACCCCTGTTTTATATCAAGCGACATCCGTGGTGAAGGTGGTACCTTATCCACGGCCTTCTTGACGCACTCGGCGTTGGTGGCGGTGATGTAGGCGTGCAGCGGCTCGTCCTCGCCGGGCAGCGGCTGGCCGTCCTTGCGGCCCACCTTGCCCTCCTTCACCGAGCCCTTGCCGCGGATTATTATCTTCGCGCCCGTCTCCTTCTCCATCGCTGCGGACGAACTCAATAGATCACCGAGGAACGATTTTATAACAAACGAGCGACCCGCCCACGCTTCGCAATGGTGTAATTTTGGCCGACTTGCTCACGAAATATGGAATTTTGGCTAACTTAAATAAACTTTTTCTGAATGTTTTTTTTTACAAATTTCAATGAAAAACTACCAAATTTATGGCGAAAACCGCATTTAAATCCGTCTTCTGGTTTAGGAGGAGATAACGGCCAAACATACAAACAGACACAATTAGCGACTTGGATTTATACTATGTAATGAAGTCAGTGGGATATAGTTCGGATGTTACCTTTGAGCGTGTTCCCGCGCGGGCCTATGAGCAGCCCCACGAAGTTGATGTCGGGGTGCTCCTCCTGCGGGATCATCACCTTGTCGTGCACGCGGATCACGGGCGGCCTGCGGGACACCAGTGTTACTACCAATACGTTTTATTTTGCGGACATATTTCGAGATTTGCATTATATCAAACGTAGATGTGGATATAATTTCGTAGTAGTGTTGTGAACTGGTTTTGCAAACAAGATTGCTACTATCGTTTCAAATAAGTGCTGCAAGCACAGTACTTTTAGCGATCGTTAATATGACATTTGTTTCGTTAACTTATATGAGCATTAGCGATGACAACTGTCAAAATAATGATATTAACGATTAAGAGATTTATGCTTTGACCAAAGTTTCGTTAAATTGAGTTGGATTTAAAACTTAGCTACTATTTCAATGAGTTCTCAATTTGAAACTGCTGGCTTGACTGGAGGTATTTGTAGAGTAATTTTAAAACAATAAATCAACCTCTTGCCCAAAGACTTTGGAAAGTCAACTTATAATTGTTGGTTTAGCAAAATAGGTATTTATAAGGGTCAATCTAGAAAACATCTCTAGATACGACCGGAAGAAATGTTGCAAGGTGTATGTAGTGTAGGTAGTACACACCACTACATAAGTGGTGTGTGTACTGACTTGTAGTGTAGGTATGTGTAGTGGTGTGTGTACTGACTTGTAGTGTAGGTATGTGTAGTGGTGTGTGTACTAACTTGTAGTGTAGGTATGTGTAGTGGTGTGTGTACTGACTTGTAGTGTAGGTATGTGTAGTTGTGTGTGTACTGACTTGTAGTGTAGGTATGTGTAGTGGTGTGTGTACTGACTTGTAGTGTAGGTATGTGTAGTGGTGTGTGTACTAACTTGTAGTGTAGGTATGTGTAGTGGTGTGTGTACTGACTTGTAGTGTAGGTATGTGTAGTGGTGTGTGTACTAACTTGTAGTGTAGGTATGTGTAGTGGTGTGTGTACTGACTTGTAGTGTAGGTATGTGTAGTTGTGTGTGTACTGACTTGTAGTGTAGGTATGTGTAGTGGTGTGTGTACTGACTTGTAGTGTAGGTATGTGTAGTGGTGTGTGTACTAACTTGTAGTGTAGGTATGTGTAGTGGTGTGTGTACTGACTTGTAGTGTAGGTATGTGTAGTTGTGTGTGTACTGACTTGTAGTGTAGGTATGTGTAGTGGTGTGTGTACTGACTTGTAGTGTAGGTATGTTGTAGTGGTGTGTGTACTGACTTGTAGTCGGGCGGCGGCTTGAATTCCGGGTTGAGCGTCCTCATGCGCGCGACGAGGCGGTGGCGCTCCTCCTCGAGGCGGCGGCGCGTGCGGAACTCGCGCGTGTTGAGCCGCTTGCCGTCGGACGAGTACACCGGCTCCGGCGACGGAGACCTGCGGCAGCGAGCCGTGAGCCGCGAGCCACGGGCCAGGGCACGGGCGGCGACACGAGTTACGACCGGTCGGGAACGAATCGCGACGGGAATTACGCATAAATCTTGCAACCTTCTTAGATAAATTGTAAAATAACTTTTATGTTGTGCTAATTTAATCAGACTTTTTTCTTCTGGTAACATTAACTCTTGGCTATAAGTAGTGGTATTTTAAAACTTTTAAGAAGAATACGGTTCCCCAACCGGTCGTAGCAAGTGTTCTAATCTCATCACACAGCATTTCAATACAATGAATGCACACATTGGATATTTGTGACTGTAAAAGTATTGATTCTTTATCTTTTACCACAATAATAATAATAATTAACAGTCACAAACATCCAGCATATGAATGGGCTAAACCCTATGTTCCTACTTTGTGACCTATCAGCCTGAGAAAGAAATCATTATTAATTCATTATTATTGAACCTGAAATATTATTGTTATTAATTTAATATTTCATTAGCCCTGAAAATAATCTTATTATTGATTATTTCATTATTCATTGGATCCTGTGGCTGAAAAGTAATTATTAGTTGAGTTCGATTATTTTGTATTATTAGTGAATTCGAAGTGAGATCGAACCTGCAAAAATTAAAAGAACGTCGCATTAATGTGTTTATCGCGAACTTAAGATTGTATTGTATCGATAGCAACACAACGAGAAGCGGAGTTGAATAAACGTTACATGAGCTGTTCTGCTCGTTCGAACCTTGCTGTAATGTAACTACATTCATAACTTTAACCGTAACAGACTCAGAATATGATCACCACTCAAACTTCACGTTCCTAGCTTTACTTCAACTCTTGTTAGTAATGAAACGGTCAAACCTCGTGGTAGCGTGTGGTAGTAGTGTGGTATCCTGACCTGTCCTCGAGGTTGTGCGGGATGCCGAGGTCTCCGGAGCGCAGCTTGCGGGACACCTCCTCGATCTGCAGCTGGACTGCAACCCACACACTCAGCACCGGCCCCCGCTACACCACCCACCACCGCCAGCCATACCAAACTACGTGTAATACTATCCAACATAGCTGGGAACTTTATTGACATAGTTATAGATGTCATTTCAAAAAATTTACTTTGCAAGTTTGAAATAATTAACATGAAGGTAAAATTAATTGTGACACTGTTGGTCCCAAGAGGTCTGAATATGGTAGCAAGCTAAGTTGAGAGTTAGATCTCCAGATCACTCAATATTTAGTTTTACTTTAGTTTGGTGATGGCTGTCAGTGGTTTGCGGGTAAATAAACTAGGTATACAATGTTACCCCGTGTAGTGAGAGAGGGAGACGGGTGGTCGCGCCACTCCAACGCAATTGCATAAATAGATTAAAACAGATACAAAATATCATTAATTAATTATCCTGAAAATATTATAAAAACTCTGAAATTGTAGTATTAAAACTTTAAAGTTATATTCATAAAATAGTTATTAATTAACTGAACAATCACACAAATATAAAGGGAAATAAATAGGTCGGAATGTTAAAATATACATACAAAATTTCATTAGAATTTCTAACTACATAATCAGCTTAAGCCCAATGAAGAATGCAAATAAAACTCATATTGATTTGATTCACAGTTTTCAACATCTTCATTGAGCTATGCTAGCTGCAGTTAGTGTCGGATCTAGGCTCGGCTAGGTTTGAAAAGGATCTCTGGTTTGAAACAATCGTAAATCCGACACTGTCTGCAGTGTGCGTGTGTGTGTGTGTGTGTGTGTGTGTGTGTGTGTGCGTGTGTGCGTGTGTGTGTGGGTGTGTGTGAATGCGCGGGTACTGACTGAGGTACTGCTCCTCCTGGTCGCGGGTGAGCGTGTTGGGCAGCACGGTGGGCAGGCCGGGGATGAAGGTCTTGTCGTGCTCCGAGCCCGTCCAGCGCGTGCGCCGCCGCCGCAGCCGCCGCTCCGCCGCCGTCTCCCCCGGCGGGCCTGCACCACACACTCTTACACACGGGAACATACTACGTGGCGGCGGCAGTTATGTACGTTTTGAATGAGGACACGAGAGTCCTGATACACCGACACGTTGCAGCGTCAGGCTCGGCGTGTTTAGTCACACATCAATATGTTTGGAAGCATTGTAATGCAGCTTTAAGGTGTTATTGAAAAGGATTAAAAAAAATCTCGTTGATAAATAGTATGAATCTAGAAAGGATACCAACATTATCTATGTCAATAATTTAGAGAATCATTTAATTTTTTTCAATACAGAATTTAATGAATAAATAATAATAAATAAATCTCTAGACTAACACACCAATTGTGTGGCTCTATTCTATTATTTTTTATTCTATTATTTTATTCTATTATTAGTATTCTATTCTTGTGTTATAGGTACCACACAATGGACTAGTGGAGAACCTAGTTACACCCAGACACGAGTCAATATCGAAAAACCATTTTAATGACATTGGCCCAACCCGGGGATCGAACCCGGAACCATCCTTACCAGTCCAGTATATAAGTATACACCTGCACCACAGAGGTTGTCCATAGTTATTCAATATATGTATACATATCATCATAATATAATGTCTTGCTGGACACAAACATAGACAAAGCATCTTGTGGACTTCAGTAAACAAATTTGAACCAAACTTTGTCAGGCAAAAATCGCTTATAGCGATATGACCACCGTTTGCAAACTTATAACTTGACGCCATCTGTATTTTTTGTTTTTTATTGTTTTTGCAATAAAGAGTATTTATTATTAAGTTTGTTGAAGAATGTAATGCTATGTAAAGGTTCTGACCGAGCCCGTCGTCGTGGTCGTCGTCGGGGTGGTAGTCGCGGTGGCGCGCCTGCAGCAGCTCCAGCTTGTGCTGCACGGAGCTGGGCGTGGGCAGCGCGGTGGCGGCGGACAGCGCGGCGGCGGCGGCGGCGGCGGGCTGCACGGGCGCCGCCAGCCGCCGCGCCGCGAACGACTGCGCGTAGCCCAGCTGGTGCTGCACACACACACAGTAGCTATACTTGCAGGACTAGGCTACACTTGAACTTACAAGTTTGTGTGATAACACAATTCATTGAAGGAACAGGGAACAATGATGATGAATATGTGAAATTATAACTACATATTTGATTTGTTATTAATAGTTTTTTTTGGTACTTTGTAGTTTGTACTATTGATGTACTTTAACATTGTTTTTTTTGTTTATATTGTACTATTTACCTAATTGCATTATCTATACAATAATATCCAAATATATTAATACTGATATAAGTTTATATTAAAAGTATTTTTCTTATATATACCAAAATCTAAATTGTATGAAGTAGTAAATCAAATAAATAAATGTTACCATGTAATCTGTGTACATCTACAACAAAAAAATGTCAATAGTAGATAACCTAGATAATACATAACATCATTTAACATGAAATGTTTCTGTTTCCTACCTGCCTCTCTGAGGTATTGTGCTGAAATGTTATTTAATAGCTTAGTACAAATGTCTCATGTGAGGTAATCTTATACAATAATAGGTATGTAAATATACCTGTGCAACAGCGGCAGCAGCCAAAATGGCGGCTTGAGCCGCCGGGTTCACACTTCCCGTGGTCACCTGCCGGGCAGTGGCTTTAGTTGTAGTGCCCACCATTTGGTCCAGAAGTGCAATAGTGCCATCTCTGTAGAAATATTATGAATTTAATTAAGGAAACTTAAATAACTTAAAAACTATTCTTATTAATTGGTTTGATTAAAGTTGAGAGATAGTAAGCCAAGCATTAAATTGTGTTAAGGCATTTGTGCTTGTAAAAATATCTGTATGCATGACTAACTGAGCTGTCTGATACCATGTTAGCAAACATTAGGTTATGTGACAGACCTGTCTTTAGACTTCTTCCTGCTGCGACTGCTGCTGCGTGAGCGGCTGCGGCGCTTCTCCTTGTGGCGGTCTCGGTCGCGGTCCCGATCGCGCTCGCGACTGCGGCTGCGGTCTCGGTCCTTATCTCTGAACCAAAACAAACTTCTTTAAATTGCTTACCTTATGATGGCACAACATGGACTTAGGTATAGTTTTAAGAGTACACTTGCTTTTTTTTAGACCGATGCCGGTCCCTGTCCCTGTCTCTGTCGCGGTCTCGTTCCTTGTCCCTCTCCCGGTCGCGTCCCTTGTCGCGGTCGCGATCACGGTCCCGGTCACGCTCCTTATGCCGGTCTCGGTCTCGAGACCTTGACCGGCTTCTATCTCGATGGCGGGAACTCATTTAGCTTTATATAAGTAATCAATACAATATTATATTTAATTAAAAATATCCACGCATTCTTGCAACGAAAACCACGAATCGATTGTACAATAGATTGACTGAAATTGACTGACAATGACAGACATGTAGTTACCAAAGTGAGGTTTCCTAATTACAAATGTAATTTTCAAATACATATTATGTACAACAAATGGACGAGTTTTACGTGATTTTGCAAAATTTATTTTATTAAAAAAGTTTGCTACATTTTTTTAAATACAACCGTAATGTTACGGATAAGTAGGTATTCCATTATTTTATTTCGTGAAGCAAATTTGCAACCCTAATCAATCATTCAATCTCTTAGTGACAGTGACACTGACAATAACAAACTCCTCCCCCCTCTTCACAAAATTACTTCTCAAAAAAGAAATGATAGCGAAATTCCTGCAATGATAAAAAGTTAACAAACTTAGTTTTTTGAATTTAAATTAAGTTTACTGAAAGTTTCTGTCGGATGCAAAAACGCTAACGAACACTGACGATACGTAACGTTCAAGTTTTCTTACTGGAAGTGATATAAAAAAGTGTAAATTAAGTGATAATGTGGAGAATCATATCCGCATGAACTGATAGCGGAAAATAATGGATCAAGTCGAAGATGAAGACTGGAAAAATAAAGTTGGGTTCAAGATCAACTATAAATCGGACCAAAGTTCCGATGAAGATTCGTAAGTTTACTCTTGCGTTTTATTTATCCAAAACATAACTTTGGCGACATGTAGTATCTGCTGCGATAGCTCGTTCTTACTTAAAAATGATACAGTGATAAACAAGGTGCTTGCACCGTTCTAAAATTATGGCATTGCTGTATACTTTTAAAACTAGTTTAAATAAATCTGACCCTAATTTGTTAACACATTTTTACTAAGATTGTTGAATATAATACCTCAATTTTGTCAATTAGAATTAAAATAATGGTTATGGTTTTATACACCGATTCATATCTCTGAACACTGCAAGTTTTATATGAGAACTGAAAGAGTTGAATTTCAAATATTCAGAATGTTTCCTATCAAAAGTTTGATTCCATCTATTATTAGGAGTTTCACTTTATTTAAAAAAAGGGTCAAATTTAACTTACACTAGGGTAACCCAACATAGATAATGTAATCTTTAAAAATATTAGATATCAATAGTTAATTTAACTGTCTTTAATACCTTTAAAAATACAATAAATAAGAGTCTAATACCTATGCAAACAATGCATAGTTGATCTCGCTATTGGCAGAGTACCTAGTTTTTACCTTGTTTTATTATTTTATCTGAATCCTCATTGAATGATAGTAAGTTTGAATGATTGTAAGTAGATATGTCTGATCAGGGTAGAAAGGTCCTGTTAACTTGAATTCAGTTTAATGTAGTTGTCATTTGACGGCAATAGATTCTTATATTATTGGCAGCAAAAGGTGCATTTTCAATCAAAATCAACTAGAATGAAACTAGTAGAACAAATTAAGCTATCCCTCAAACAAAATTGCATAGATATGCTGTGAGTGAAGAACTTGGGTTAGGAGGATACATTTACTACCCCACTAGCCTAACATGGACATCTTTCAGGGCCATGGCTACCACAATAACATGCAATTAATTACTAACAGCTAGTAGACCAAATCATTTCTATACTTACATTGCTTATGGCGCATTTGCTTGTGCTCGCAAACCATTACTTGATGTAGAATGTGTGTGTCAGCGATTGGTCGGAGGTGGTGATGCGGGGGGCGCGCGGGCGGTCGTCGCGCTGGCTGCTGGCGGACGGCGGCGACGGCGCCGAGGCCGACCTGCTGGGCACCACGCCGCCGCGCGCGCGCATCCGCAGCAAGGAGAAGAAGAGGTACCGCGCCACCGACACACATAGCCTTACAGCCTTACAGCGGTACAGCGATTCAGCAGGGTGGAACCTTACATCGAACTTGATGATGTTTTTCAACCTCATAATGCAGCTAAACATTTGCTATCAGCACTCGCCGTTGCTGTTGCCTTTGCTGTAGGTACCTATCCTATGGTGCAAAAAAAGATCTCTGCATGCTCCATCATTTTATTGAGTACCTACATGGTCTGGCTAGAATAGTGCAATGTAATTATTAAGAAAATACGCTATTATGGCGCGGTTCTCATAGTTATTTTTGTGTTTCCGCTGTCGTAAACCTGTGTCGTAAACGAAGAGACTTCTTTTGTCTATAATTAAGGCATTTTGTTTTTATATTATCCGGGATTTCGCGCGGTAATTTAAAAAAAAAAAAAAAATTGTGAGGGTAGGACTCAAACTGTCAGTGCTAAGTTGTCTCTCCAGCCGCCGCAATGCTTCAGTCCGCCCGCGACCACAATAGGTGTAACCCTATCGAAACGTCGGGCAAAGAGGTACGTTACCTTTTTGCTTTAAAATTACCGCGCGAAATCCCGGATAATATAAAAACAATGTGTACAACGCGCGTTAGCTTAAAACAAGAATTAAGGCATTGACAATGTTTGTGAATAGGATTAATTTTGTTTATATTCACTTGGCCATCTCGTTGGAATTCACGTTTGTCGTAGTGCGCCATAAAGCATCACAGTTCCTATCTAGCCTACTCAAGTACATAACTTTGTTTATAAGGTTTCTCAATTAGCAACTATACTTTTAATAAATACGACGGAAATACTTATGCATATTTAAAGCGAAATACTTATTTCGTATTCAAAAATTTAAATATTCTAGGACATTATTTTTTTACAGAAACAAATGGTTTACCATCTTCAACCGTAACAGTAATGTAATCTGGTTTCGCCTATGAACCCAACGCTTGCTAACGATAGTTAGGTGTAGCGGGCTCGCCTGGTAGACTCCGCGGGTATCTTATCAGCCGCCGTGTAGATACATTATCTGTGACACTCGCGTCTGTTTGCGTCCTCTGTGCGTCGAGCGAGCTCGCTACACGACACTTGCGCTGGAGTGATGCTATTCTACAATTACTACGGCCTATGATCATGGATATGGACCTGTATTTCATCCATGCAAATTCCTCTTTTACCACTTCCAAATTATTACTTATTTTCGTTCAAGAATTTAAATAAAAACTCTTTTTTTTTTTGGAAAGAGGAAACCGAAGACACAAAAAAAACCTGTTGTATACAAAATTATAGGTAGATTTAAATAAGATTTCACTACCCTTTCTACCTCCACCACCGCTTTACATTCAACCATCCCGAAGATGCAACCTGTAGACCACTTAAAATGTACTTTCTTTCCGTGCCTACCCACACCACCGATTTCTATTCCTTTTCCTTTACCGTTTCTGCTGTCAGCCTTTGGAATTCACTGCCGATTGAGATCCGCGAGACTAAGACTTTGTCATTGTTCAAAAAACGTGTAAAATCTTTTTATTTAAATCTTTCATAGTAGGTATTATTTATGTATATATTCAATTGTGTGTTATATATTTGCGTGTATATAGGTATGTGTACATATTAGTGTTTAATATATGTACCTATATTTTATTTATTTATGTATATTATATGTAGTTTATGTGTATTATTTAAAGGTTCACACGAAAGTTGCATAACTGATCCACCTCTCCAAAACTAGGACTGCTGGAAGAAATTTCTATTTGGAATAAGCAGTTCCTTTGTATTTATATAGGTATACATGTTATGTTTGCTAAATTCTATGTTTTTGTCTATCCTTTTATTGTATGTGTTATTACTGTGTGTAAATACATTAAATGTTAAATAAATAAAAAAAATAAGATTTAAGAACAACACACAATGGTCTCTAACAAAACAAACATAAAAACTAACTTAAAATAAGAATTGTTAGTGCTCTAAAATATGAAGACGTTATGTATCAATAGTGAAGCAATTAGATTTATTTATTAAAGTAAAATTTTCTGATTACAATCGCCAAGGTCAATCTAATAGCAATACAGGTCTACCTGGTGAAGATCACTTATAGCTAAGTTAATGTATCGTTTAATTATTCATTAGTTATTATCATCTAGATATCACTTGCTATCAGCGTCTTGCTTGTCTTGGCGCCTTTACGTTTTGATAATTGAATTATTATTGCTGGTATTTATATATGGTCAATTAAGACCCAAAATCAAAAACTAATTGTGTTTATGACGATATTAAATGTTTAGATAGAAACGCACAATAAAATATTGTTTGAAAGCAGTATCAATTATTATATTCAAATTTTAGACTTAGTTTGAAGTGACTTGAAGTGTTAGCGCTGTATAATATGGATATAATATGTGCAGCAGGAGCCTGCTGGACGACGACGTGGTGGTGCGCGTCGGGGGCGGGGGCGGGGGCGGCAGCGGGGGGCGGGAGGGGCGGCGCTCCGCGGGCTCGCCGGACATCCCCGTGCCACAAGGTACCACACACAGTACCACGCACTAGGTGACCCGAGACACTGCACCACACTGATAACTTGATTAATAATAATAATAAAAGCCTTTATTCAGACACAATCATTTCATTTCGTACATATAATTACATCTTATTTTCATCAAGTTAAATTAAATTATTAGATTACATTAAATTATTAAATTACATTAAATCCCTACTAATATTATAAATGCGAAAGTAACTCTGTCTGTCTGTCTGTCTGTTACGCTTTCACGCCTAAACCACTGAACCGATTTTGATGAAATTTGGTATGAAGAGAGAACTGAACTGGGGAAAGGACATAGAGTACTTTTTACCGCGGGAAAACTTCTCATTCCCACGGGAAACCGACTTCCACGCGAACGGAGTCGCGGGCGGCCACTAGTTATTAATAATGATGATGATGACTTGATTAACAAACGTTAAATTTTGGCTTGTAGATAATGTGCTATATTGCAGCCAAATAACTAAATTAAATATCTAAACAAACAATAGCAATATCCGTTACATAGTTTAGATGGAGTAACCGGATATGCCTAACACGGATGGCAATATTGCACACTGCTAAAAAAAATGTTAACCGTGTATTAAAAAGTTTGATTCATTAACTAGTAATAAATTATGTGGTAGGGGGCAAACTTCCAGAAAGACTAAAAAAGCGTCTCTCCCTGAAAATGCTGCGAACCAAAGAACGCGACTGGAGCCGGCAGTGCAAGGCGGACTCGCTGCCGTCGCCCACCGCGCCCGATGTACCCACGCTGGTAAATACATTGATATGTTTTTACCATGACACTTGTATTTTAGTCACGTTATAAAGAATATTTCAATTAAATATTAAAATGCCTGTTTCCAAGTTATTTATTGTATATTCTCTAAATGGTTTTTAAGCTGTATAGCTATTTCGATCAATGTTACTTTGATATTATTTGAGAATATAAATTAATAAATTCTGGTGGCAGGTCCGACATAAACTGCAGCCAATATTTATCGCCACGGTGATTCAGGTGTGTCAATTAAACCAATAGCTTAATGCTAGAAGGCTCGTATTTAATTATATCATAGCTAATTTGTAGGGTATTAGTAGTAACACTTCTGCTCAGAACTCATGAAGGTAAAATGAAAGAGGAGACGTCCATCATTTATCTGATTATCATTGATACCAACTGTTATAATAGTTGTTACAGAGTACAGACTCAGAGTTTATGATGCAGGTGGAGTCATGTAATCGGTTCATGTCTCTGACGTCACGACTGAAGTGTCGTCGTCCGGAGTCGCCCGTGGAGCTGCGGCGCGGGGGCGGGGGCGGGGGCGGCGACGAGGGGGGCGGCAGCGCGCGCGGCGGGGGCGGCAACGACGACGAGGTGCCGGAGTCGCGCGTCACGTTCCACAACACGTTCAGCATGCTCATCAACATGGGGAACGTGGAGAAGGGCTGCCGGCGCACTGTGAGTTACTACCATGGACTCATTGTCATGAGTCTTCTAGTTCGGTTTTAATTTCGTGTTGGTAATTTCATATATGGTCGAAGGCACTCACGCATGACACAATTACAAGGCTACACGTTTAATGTCACTATTAGGGTATTTACTCTGTGAATAAACACACAATGAGTTAATTATTACCTTTAATGTACGGTGTACGTACATTGTTCCTACCTGTTGTACTTTACCATTTTAACTTACTTAGCATTAACTTAAATACTGAACTAATTTCAGTGCAATAATTAACTCCGTATAGCAAACATGTCGCGCGAGAATTGCTTACCTATATGACTGTACAACTTTAACTAATAAATCGGTGCAACTTCATCATCCTCGAATGTACAAATTGTACATTTAATTTTATTAGAAAAAATATATACAGGGTTATTTGTAATTAGCGCATCACCTCTGGCAGGCGGCTTCCTTACATCAATCCCAATATCATTTGTTCTACGACTTTTTGCAAAACTTGATAATTAACACAAAAACAAAAAAACAAAAACAAATTTGCGCGCTCTGTTATTTAGTACTCTGTTTTTTGCAAGAAGTTCCTAAACCGGTCGCCCCCCCCCGTCGCCCGCGCTTCTGCCACGCCAGTTGCGTGTGCGTAGAGTATTGTACCGTTTAGATGCACCTAATAAAGTTGTATGGTTTTTTTTTTTAAATCTTAATTTTAATTTTTTGTTGGTTAAATGTTGTTGGGATTGATGTAGAAAAGCTGCCTACAAGAGGTGATGCGCTAATTAGAAATAACCCTGTATATAAAAAAATGCACATCAAACATAAAGATTTGGTCCAACACTTGTCACCTTTATAGAATAAATTAAATAAATACAACCAAACGTAAGTACATATTTTGGGAGAGATTACCGTATTGTTTACTCGACTATTTTATTTAGTTAGTTGTTATAAAGTGTACATGTAACGGTAGCTTGTTGATCTAATCTAGATATCACGGTACGGACTAGGTACCTGAAGTAAATATCAGATTACATATTTACTTTTTTTATATTATATTGTAACTGTTAAAAAAAATGTATGCTACTAAGTATACTCTAGACCAGCAGTCGGCAACCATTTAGCAGACAAGGGCCACAAGGGTGGCAAAATCGACTAAAGGCGGGCCAAACTTGTGATAACAAAATTACAAAAAGCAATGATTTTAAATTTAATAAACATGTGAAATTTAATTGTACACGCTATACTTATTATAAGAAGATGAAAAATACAAAGTAACTTATTATTAGTGTGATGTATTTGGGTGGCAGTTTCTAGTACGTTAGCTGTCTAGTATGTTGCAATTTGCTGAATTCTTAGGACCGTATCCACACCACACTGAACGGTCAATCGTGCGTGGTTCGATCATATACCTATGACTTATTTTCAAAACATTCACGGGCTGCAAAGAAGACATCGGCGGGCCGCGTGTTGCCGACCGCTGCTCTAGACAACAGATATGAAAATTATAAAAATTGTTATTTTCGAATTGTGTCTACCTCTTTTAATTAGAAGATATACGTTTTTTTACTACGCTTTGATGTAGACAAAGCTGAGCGCTGAGGCAAGTTAATAATATCTAAGCTCAATATAACTTCGTTAAAAGCAATACATGAAAACAACATAGTTCAGCTATCAGAAGATAAACTAAGCTGTCACTTAGTAGTTAGATAAGTGTCCGGCCGCGGGGGTGGCATGTTGTTCAGTAGCTGCGAGCGGACAGTGATATGGTGGTGTATATAGCAATTTTACCTTTTCTCACATAGTACTGGTTTACTATGCATCTTCATGCTTGAAGAGAATTTGCTCTAGCTCTTTTTTCCTAGTCAGTTTAGATTTCGGTGTTGCAATAATTCTACTAACTTTTATAAAATTTTTAGTTCAAATGAGCAGTCTTATATGAAAAGTCTTAAGATTTAAATTGATGAGTTTTAGACAAGTTAGACAAGATATGCCCTCCCATAGAAAGCAAGCAAGATGTGCCTCGTATACTCAACCGGTGTTGTCACCGGTGGGGTAAAGGTCGTCCTTGCCCTGTACGTTAGTATAGCAAGCCTCAACTCGGTAGATCTCGCGTGAAGAGCAGGTGTGGCAGAGCTCGCTGAAGGACATGATCTGGCTGGAGCTGCAGGCGCGGCTGGCGGGCCGCGGGCTGGCCGAGCAGGACGCGTGGCTCATGCGGCGCCGCGCACACCTGCCCGCGCTCATACACAACATACTGCACTACAGGTACACGCTGTGCTAACTACGGGAACTCTACACGCTCATACACAACATACTGCACTACAGGTACACGCTGTGCTAACGTACGGGAACTCTACACGCTCATACACAACATACTGCACTACAGGTACACGCTGTGCTAACGTACGGGAACTCTACACGCTCATACACAACATACTGCACTACAGGTACACGCTGTGCTAACGTACGGGAACTCTACACGCTCATACACAACATACTGCACTACAGGTACACGCTGTGCTAACGTACGGGAACTCTACACGCTCATACACAACATACTGCACTACAGGTACACGCTGTGCTAACGTACGGGAACTCTACACGCTCATACACAACATACTGCACTACAGGTACACGCTGTGCTAACGTACGGGAACTCTACACGCTCATACACAACATACTGCACTACAGGTACACGCTGTGCTAACGTACGGGAACTCTACACGCTCATACACAACATACTGCACTACAGGTACACGCTGTGCTAACGTACGGGAACTCTACACGCTCATACACAACATACTGCACTACAGGTACACGCTGTGCTAACGTACGGGAACTCTACACGCTCATACACAACATACTGCACTACAGGTACACGCTGTGCTAACTACAGGAACTCTATGCCTACTGTAGGAATAATACTCATGAATTGTAAGCTTTCAGCTAAAGAGGTTCCAACGGAAATGGTTCGAATATAATTCAGCAAGTTAGTGGCGTATACAATAATAATTAAAATACTTATAAGTACCTACGGTCAGTTGCAAAAGTCCATACAGAGTGTAAGGTCTATAACTGCTTGCATGCAAATTACACACACATAGACATTAAATGTTACAAATTATTTTCAACCATAACATAAAAGGCTTAAGAATAAACACATTTTTAAAAATATTAGTCGAATTGCGAGTAAAATTAGAAAACATTTGAACATTTCTTACAAATGTCACAATTTGAGGGTCAAACGAAAATATCCAAAATCATACAATGATTGAATTATTTGCTTAACGCTTTGTCGTTGCTGGTTCGCTAGTGAAGGTGCCAGTGTTGAGTTTGATAAAGTTGATTTCCAAGTTTTATAACATGCAAGTTAATATGTATTAGTATGCAGGACAGAATGCGTATTATCGAAAAGCATACATGATATAATATAATATTTACCGTAAGTATGAAAATAGTGTTCCTTTTATCCATTATTTTTCTTTGTTTATTATTATAACAAATTTAGCGTGTGTTGCATAACTATCTATTTTAACTTGTTGTTTGTTATATTTATTCATATTTTGTTTTTGTTTCAGTAGATAACGGTAAAACGGTGGATTTTCAATAGTTCAAAATAACGATATAACCTAAATTTTTGGGGATTGATGGCCTTGAAAGAGTAATATTGTTCCATGTTGATGGCGCAGAGATGGGACATGCGAAATGAAAGGACTACAGAGGCATTTTCTACCAATGGAAGTGTCTGGAAGTGTGGAAATTAAAGTGGAACTGTGTATTGTTCGAATATAGTGAAATCAATGTGACGGTGCGCGTAAGCTTATGGTTATTGAAAACAGGGGAGGGTATATTAAATACCAATAGTATTTCATGAAAGTAGTAATTAAATATAAGTTCGTAAGTAAAACATTTTTCAATTACAATGTATTTTTTTATGGTTAGCTAGCTTCAATTTTCTTTTCTTTATGGAAACGATTACTTAAGCTACAACTAACCTTAAAAGTAAAACAAGTGTAAAAATACATAAATGTTTGTTGTTGGAAGTTTGACTGTAATTATTATTATCTTTTGAAATCAACATGTTTTAATTAAGTATGAAGCATTACCTAAATATATTTGTAAAAAAGTTATAATAAATTACTGTTTTTATCTACTGTTTTCTTACTACCTAACCTTCTATATTTATTTACCCTCATTTAGTTAGTATTTATTACATACAACTTAAAAAGTAAAATAAATAAAATTGAACCTGAACCTAAAGCTCTCAGATTAAGGTTGAGAATTATCGCAACAAGTAATATAAATGTTGTCGGTTAGAGTGTAGGTTGATCAGAAAAAAACATCGTCGTATGCGATAATGTTTTAACAACCACAATAGTTTACAAAAATATATTAAACTTTAAAACTGATGCGTTAAGGTTGATATTAAGAAGTAGTAGTAAAATATTAGTTTATTTATGTCAGTGTGTGTGTAGAAGCGACCACTGGATGCTATAATTTTTATCAACTCGGTATGGACTTTTGCAACTTACCGTACATTTGACGAACGCGTTAGTGAAAGCGACAGACGTCAGCATTCTATAAACTTGTTGAATTGTAATTTATTCATTGTGTCTTATATTTCACAGATAATGAAATTTTTCAAGTACATTCGTATATACTATATCTCATGAAATGTAACATTGTGTGTAGGTTTGTGAACCCGGTCCCGTGCCAGCGACCAAAGCACTTGTACGTGACTGACGAGGACGACAACGACACCGAACCACTATCTGAAGACGACGCTGAAGGTAACATACACATGTAGTGTACTTTTCCTTGTCCTCCTCCCTCGGTTGTTTAGGGTGGTGTTCGTTGTGTCCCCTCCCCTGGTCAGTAAGCGTAGTGTTCTGCTCAGCCCCGTGGGCGGGCTGCGCGTCGTGGGCGTGCGCGGCGTGCGGCGGCGGCGTGGCGGCGTGCCTGCGGCAGCTGGGCGCGCTGCTGGACGCCTTCCACCGCGCCGCGCTGCTGTACCCCAGCGGCCGCGCGCTCACCGCCGAGCACCCGCTCACCGCCACCACGCGCTTCCAGGACCGGATGCAGGTACGCACACACACAAACACCGCCACCAAGCACTTCCAGGACAGGATGCAGGTACACACACACACACCGCCACCACACACTTCCAGGACCGGATGCAGGTACACACACACAAACACAAACACCGCCACCACACACTTCTAGACAGGATGCAAGTACACACACACACAGACACACACACACACACACCGCGCACTTCCAGGACAGGATGCAGGTACACACACAGACACCGCCACCACACATTTCCAGGACAAGATGCAGGTACACACACACAAACACAAACACCGCCACCACACACACCGCCACCACACACTTCCAGACAGGATGCAAGTACACACACACACACAGACACACACACACACACACACACACACACCGCCACCACACACTTACAAGACAGGATGCAGGTACACACACACACACCGCCACCACACACTTCCAGGACCGGATGCAGGTACACACACACAAACACCGCCACCACACACTTCTAGACAGGATGCAAGTACACACACACACACAGACACACACACACACAGACACACACACACACACACACCGCGCACTTCCAGGACAGGATGCAGGTACACACACAGACACCGCCACCACACATTTCCAGGACAAGATGCAGGTACACACACACAAACACAAACACCGCCACCACACACACCGCCACCACACACTTCCAGACAGGATGCAAGTACACACACACACACAGACACACACACACACACACCGCCACCACACACTTACAAGACAGGATGCAGGTACACACACACACACCGCCACCACACATTTCCAGGACAAGATGAAGGTACACACACACACACACCCACACACACATACACATCGCCACCACACTCACACCGCCGCGGGCAGAGGTGTACTGCTACGTGGCGCGTCCCCAGGTTGCGGATAGGGGAATGCCCAAGGTTCGAACTAGCGACACAGGGTAGGGGTGAAATAAAATAGCCCCCGCGGACAAAACACAACCCAATGTCAGTGGTCTAGCGTGCCCAGGACTGGAAGGCGACAGGGTATTGTCGTCGCGAGCGCACCCCTGAGGTACCAGGTCCCACCTCAGGCGTAACTTAGTGGCCTTACTTCGGCAACCGGGGCTCTGCCGAAGCGGACTGATTTATTCCCTAGGTTCTCGTTGGAACAACATGAATAAATTTACAAACAAAAACACAAAAACCAATGTACAAAATGAAGAGAAATGCGACCTGCACTTAGTGCTTGAGCGGCACGAACAAACGATTAATGCCCTGGCGGAGTTCATAAAGGGCAAAATGAACGTACACCTAGACATCCGCAAATACGTGTTTGACTGTGTCGTCCTAATCAAGAAATTATCTTATATACGTAGCTTCGCTTGGTAGCTCATTTCAAAAGATCGTCGGAGAGTTAGAAAAACAAAAGCCTCCAACTGCTGTAGCAGAGATACAAACATCACCTAGATTCTTTAGGACATTCTCTGAGACGACAACAAAGGACACCGAAATAGAAGAGGACAGCAAATCGGTCACACCCAGAAGCAAAAAAGTCCGTAAAGCAAAAAGAAAGGAGCGCACTTCACCAGAAGAATCTAATATTAGAAACAAAATAAGAAGAAATGAGATCGCCTTACCACCAGTTGATCCAAACTTGAAATCTGATTATGAATGGACAGAAGTCAAAAAGAAGCCTAATAAAAATAGAACTCTAAGACGCGAAAGAACTAATGCCCTCATTATTCGCCCAAAAGAGAAAGAGCAATACGCTAGCATCCTAAAACGGGTAAAAGCAGATCCAGCTGCAGACCAAATTAGTCAAAGCATTGACAAAATTCGCAGAACAAATTCTGGAGACATGCTCCTAATACTGACAAAAAAAGATAAGGATAAAGCGCTAGAACTCAGCAAAACCTTATCTGATATAATGGGCTCAGAAGCTATTGTAGTCAATAAATCATCGGAGGAAGATCTAGAAATCAAAGATATTGAAGAATCTACAACCAAAGAAGAGATAATAGAAGCAATTCACAAGGCAATAGGTGAAGCAAATAAAATCGCTCCCGATGCCGTCAAGTCTCTGCGCAAGGCATTTGGAGGTACTGTCACGGCATCTGTAAGACTAGACTCGAAAGTAGCCAATCAAGTTGTAGAATGCGGCAAAATCAAGATTGGCTGGGTTAACTGTCGTATTAGAAGCGTGCGAAAACCAACTAAATGTTTTCGGTGCTAGCATTATGGTCACCTTGCAAATAACTGCAGCAAAAGGGCAGATAAATCAAATTGTTGCCTAAAATGTGGTGATAAAGGCCACAAAATAGCTGACTGCATTAAAGAAGCTAAATGTGCCCTTTGCCTAGAAGAAGGATTTACAGAGGATACTGCACATATTGCTGGCACTGGCAAATGCCTAGTTTTTAAAAAAGCAATCCAGGCGATGAATAAACCCAAACCATGTTGAAGATAATGCAGATTAATCTTAATCATTGAGGCACATGATCTTCTAATGCAAACGACACGAGAGTTGAAGTTGGACCTTGTTATCATCTCAGATCCCTATAAACAACTAGACTGTAATTCCTGGACCTCTGACAAAGGGATTAGCCACCATTTGGGTTTGTGGACAACGCTCTTCAATAAGTGGAGGTTATAAGGCTGCAAACGGTTTTGTTAGAGCTAAAATAGAAGGAATTCATTTCTACAGTTGCTACGCTCCACCCAGGTGGTCCATAGACGAATTTAACAACTTTTTAGACGCACTAGTAGATGATGCACAAAACTATTTCCCTTTGGCAATTGCTGGCGACTTTAATGCCTGGGCTACGGATTGGGGAAGTAAATCTACAAATGCTAGAGGATGCGCACTTATAGAAGCAATGTCAACATTAGACGTAGTACTCCTAAATAGCGGCACTGAACCGACATTTAGCCGAGGAGAAGCAAGCTCAATTGTCGACGTAACGTTCGTGAGTAACTCGCTTGCAAAGAACAACTCATGGAATGTTGCCGAAACGTACACAGGTAGCGATCATCAATCACTATATTGGGAGGTGACCAACCGACAAGGAAGATCTAACTCAAAACAAAAGAAATCCAACAGAACTGGTTGGAAGGTCAGTACCTTTGACCCAGAACTTTTTGGACTTGCCCTATATGATCGACCCATCCAAAGCGAGTCTAACGCTTCGCAAAAAGTATTGGACGTCACCAAAAGAGTGACTGATACCTGCGATGCAACTATGCAACAAAAATGCTGCTCTAATCGTCTACCACCGGTTCATTGGTGGAATGACGATATTGCCCAACTGCGTAAAAATTGCATCAGGGCTAGAAGACTTTCGCAGAGGCATAGAAAAACTCCACAGTTTGAGGAACTGTACTGCAAATATAAGGAGGAACGCTTAATGCTAAACAAAGCCATCAAGGAGAGCAAAAGAAAGTCTTGGGAAAAAATGCTGGAGGAGGTTGAAAACGATCCCTGGGGAACACCCTACAAAGTTGTAATGAAACAACTGAAAACATACCGCAACTCAGCACCAACTGATCCTATTGTGCTGAAAAAAATTGTCACCGCGCTTTTCCCGCAACAATCTCTTCTGACATATAAAGAAGCGAGGAATGAAGACCAAGCGATACCTCTAGTCAAGGAAAAAGAACTCATGGACGCTTGTAGTAGAATAGGAAATGCTAAAGCCCCGGGACCTGATGGTATTCCTAACGTAGCACTCAAACAAGCAGTTAAATCCATATCAAACATCTTTATGGACACATTTAACTCCTGTCTTAAAGAAGGTATTTTCCCCACAACCTGGAAAAAGCAAAGACTAGTGCTGCTACCTAAAGGCAAAAAACCAGTCGATGAACCTTCATTATAACGCCCCCTTTGCATGCTGGATACAATGGGCAAAATACTAGAAAGGATAATCCATGGCAGAATTGAAGAAGCAGTCGAACCGTACCTTTCGGATAGTCAGTACGGGTTTAGAAAAGGCAAATCAACCCTAGACGCTATTGATCACGTTACCAACATCGCAAGACAGGCAATAGCAGGGGCCAGATGGAAAGGAGGCACCAAGAAGTACTGTCTAGTCGTGACCTTAGATATAAAAAATGCTTTCAACTCGGCTAGATGGGACGTAATAATGAAGGCCCTGGCCAACATGAAAGTGCCTGACTACCTGCGTGACATAGTTGCTAGCTACTTTTCTAACAGAGTGCTCATATACAACACGGAAGATGGTCCTGAAGAGTACAACATCACGGGAGGAGTACCGCAAGGCTCAGTACTAGGCCCATTACTGTGGAACATTATGTACAATGAGTTACTTAATTGCAAAGTACCTGAGGAGACGCGGCTGGTAGCATTTGCAGACGATTTGGCAGTTATAGTGGTAGCTAAACAACTGGAAGAAATAAATTGGGCATTCGATAAGACCTTTCTTGTAATTAAACAGTGGATGAGCCGAGCTGGATTAGAACTGGCAGAACACAAGACCGAGGCGGTTCTTATCACGAGTAGGAAACTAATAGAGGCTACTACACTCAGAGTTGGCAACCATGAGCTCACAACACAACCGTACGTTCGTTACCTCGGTGTAATGATCGATGCACGTCTTAGCTTTAAAAAGCACGTACAACATGCTGCAGCTAAGGCTACAGTAGTTGCCTCAACATTAGCCCGGATTATGCCTAATATTGGTGGTCCTAAACAAAAAAGAAGGAGACTTTTGTCATCTGTAGTCGCATCAGTAATCCTATATGCCGCTCCTCTCTGGTCTGATGCGCTGCAAAAACAGGAAGCTAAACGGGAAATGACAGCGGTCTATAGAATAAGTGCGCTACGCGTTGCCAGCGCATTTCGCACTGTGTCGGCGGAAGCAGCATGCGTGATTTCCGGGATGGTTCCAATAGACATCTTGTCGGAGGAACGGAAGTATCTACACCATCGCAGAAAAGACAAAGATGCAACACTGACCGAACTTAGAACCGAGGAGAGGCGGAAAAGCATCGAAAAGTGGCAGCGTCGGTGGGACACCTCAACCAAAGGAAGATGGACCCATCGCCTTATTACTAACATTGAAACATGGGTCAATCGGGGACATGGCGAGGTTAACTTCTATCTCACTCAGATGCTTTCCGGCCACGGCTGCTACCGGGAATACCTGCACTTATTTAATTACGAGGACTCTCCAGAATGCCCGACGTGCAGCGGAAGTAATGAAAATGCCGAACATGTGTTCTTTACATGCCCAACGTACAAAGAAGCCCGGGTCGCCTGGGAAACCAAAGTTGGAAGACAAGTCTGCCCAGAAAACCTCATTGAGGCGATGCTGACATGTAAGACGGCATGGGAAGCAACGAGCTCCTATGCAACGGATATCCTTAAGGACCTGAGAACCAAAGAACGGACTCGAAACGCAACTAGAGCCAATTGAGAATTAGCCTTGTGCTTATCATCCCTTCGTGAAGTAAAGCCTCGCGGCCATTCCACGGAGACCCGGATGCACAGAAGAAAGAGGGTACGTTTTTTAGTCGGTAGAGGCCTATGGTCGAGCCCGACATACGAGGTCGCACATCTAGACCTTATGATACGTAAGAGTATTTTTTCCCCTCTGTAAAAAAAAAAAACCACACACTCACCGCCACCACACACTTCCAGGACAGGATGCAGGTACACACACACACACACACACACACACACACACACACACACACACACACACACACACACACATACACACACACACACACACACACCGCCACCACACATTTCCAGGACAAGATGCAGGTACACACACACACACCCACACACACAGACACACACACACACAAACCGCCACCACACTACTCTATATAACACTACACGTATGTCCTGTGCAGGCGATGTGCGTGTGGTACAACACGGCGCTGCACATGCGGCTGAAGCTGGCGTCCGTGCGGCAGCTCGTGCGCGCCATCCGGCAGCGGCCGCGCGACCACGACCACGGCAGGTACGTGGCCGAACATCTGCTAGTGGATGTAGCGGTGCTACTTAGCGGATCATATCAACTCCGCTCATAACAGTTCCTAACCTTTATAATGTATGTAGGGATTCTCCTTCCACATCGCCGCGGGAGAGCCAGGTTCGATTCTCGTCGTGGTCGGACACCGCGGAATCCAACAACAGTGATATGTCCTCGCACGGCCCCGAAACTCCACTCCAATCAAACGAAGCGCCTCCTTCTACAAAAGAAGTTAATTCATCTAATAATGAAGGCCAATCATCTAATAACGAAGTCCAATCGTCTAACGAAGTGCCGTCTCCCACAACTGAACCGCCTCCCTGTGACTACACTAACTACAGCGCGTCGAATGAAGTGAAACCACAAATACTGCGGCAGTCGTGTTCTGACGAAGACCAGCCATTAAACGAGGACTGTGTGGTCAACGGGAGCGCAGAACAAGATGCTGTCGACGGAAGACTGAAGAAATTAAATATAGGTAATGACGATTGGTTTTAAAAAATGCTTAATTTAAGTTTCAGTGTTGTTAATTTTTTTATATATTGTACGATAAAAAATGCTAGCATAAATGCTTAAAGGATAAAGAACTAGTTACCTGTACAGACATTTTTCGGTTTCATTCCCACTGGGTACAGTTTGTTTATTTGGTATTTTCAAGTTATTTAAATTTCTCAAAAAACAACAAATTTTAACATAATTTCGTGGACAATGTTCCAAACATTTTTAATTACAATTATTCATATACTAGTGGCCGTCCGCGACTCCGTTCGCGTGGAAGTCGGTTTCCCGTGGGAATGAGATGTTTTCCCGCGGTAAAAAGTATCCTATGTGTTATTCTGATGTATAACCTATATTACTGCAAAGTTTCATCCAAATCCATCCAGTAGTTTTTACGTGAAAGAGTAACAAACATCCATCTATCCATACATCCTCACAAACTTTCACATTTATATTACTACTAGGATTTTCTTTCCTCCTAACATCATTTTTGCAGTTCGAAATTGTAAATGCCGTTTAAATTCAAAATAAGTTGCCATGATAATGATTAATAAATAATAAATAAATTCTAGAAGTTATTTTGACAAGAGTGAGTTTATAGTCCGGCCACCGAGAGAATGCGTTTCTGACACATTGTGTTTGAAATAATGAGGTAACTTTGAAAGGCCGTCTACGAAAAGAAACAAAAAAAAGTCGTCTATTTTGACCCTACAAACAAATAATAAGTAATAAAATGATATTAAGTTACACTGATTTTAAATTTTATAACTGAGGGCTTACTGTTAGGGTAACAATTACTGATAAAATATATATTTGTAAAATAAAAACAGCACTACTTCTAATCAGTACAAGGCTATGAACTTATGATATTTTCGTAGGGATGTGCTAAAAATATCAGTCAATTTTAAAGTTATCAATCAATAGCTAACAAAAAAGCAGAATTAGTGGCTTGGTTATAAAAACATGATATCGACGTAAATATAAATGATATCTGCTTTAAGCAGAATAATTGCGGTAAGTGAAAGAAAATAAATCGGCAAATGTTCGATATGGAATAGACGAATTGGCTCTGCAGTACGTTCATCGGGTGCTGAGACTTATACCATATCATTGCCAATGCAATGCTATTGAGTTTCGTTTGTAAAAAGGCAGCAGTTGGGTTTTCTTGCTAGTTATTTTCCACCTTGAGCTTAGCTTCAAAATTAACGTTATACAAGTATCTTTAATCTAATTATTTACGTACCTACAATTAAACAATATTGTTTTGATATTTTTTTTATTTCACTTAGAACCCTCAACTCGTAACAACATGAAACTATGTTTATATTATAAATAAGATGAACAAGTATTTTTATCAATGTTGTTTTTTACCCCAACACTAATGGCATGTGTCACAAACGCATTCTCTCGGTGGCTAGACTGTAGTTGCTTTACTTGACAATAACTGCTATAATCCAGCCGTGGGCCGGCACTGGTCGGTGGACAGCCTGTCCGGCGACAGCGGCTACGCGTCGGGCGCGGCGCCGGCGCTGGCGGACCTCTCGCGCATGCGCCTCTTCGGCAACTGCCGCGTGTCGCCGTTCAGGTCAATATACGTAGTTATATCTTAACAGCTCCTTAACAGTCTCATACTTCAGGTCACACTTCGTCATACATGTCATACTACCTTTACATGTCTCACTTTTCAGGTCACACTTCTAAATAATAGCTTAACAGCGTCTCAACATGTCTTTACATAGGGCAAACAAAGTTACAATTCATATTTGTTTGTATGTATATCCACTTACCCATTTACAAATACTGAACGGATTTCAGTTTTCAATTACGAATGTTTTGCCAATTAAACCATTTATTTTGCCACACACAAACAAGTCACCGTCACTTAGGAAGAGATTAAGTTCATTATGAATTTTAAGAAAGTGACGTTAAAAATTGCATTCAGGAAAGCAACTAGAACTAACAAATAATAACACCTATGACTAATTCTAAATCCATACTAATCCTTAATTGCTTTAAGTCTTCTTTAGTAAGGCATTTATTCAAGTGGTTTATTTACATTAAATAAAAATAAAATGTATCCTACTATTAAAAGAAAGTTGCAGGAAGTGTATTTTAAGTAATTGCTACTGTGTGAAGAGTTTCGAGGTGTGAAGTGAGTTCTGTGCTGCAGACGCTACCACACGGAGACCCTGAAGACGCAGGGCGTGCGGCGCTGCATGATGTTCATCCACAAGATGCGCAACAACCTGCTGGTCGACACCTACTTCACGCTGCAGAAGCCCGGCGTGAGCACTCCTACACTGATAGTAGTCGTTCATTTGATATCGGCAGGGAGATAGTTAATGTGTTCAATTACAAAATTAACTAAAAATACGGAACGCGCGACTTTTAAAATACTTTGCTATATACTTCATAGAGTATAGTAAAAAAAATTGGAATTCTACACTATAAAGCATAGACAGAGTTCTTTTTTACGCAGTGTTTGGTGTATTGTCTCAGAAAAAGGCCGCTAGCAACCTACTGTAATAATATCAGGACTATTGGTTTTGTTTTCCTTATTTGTTTCATGGGTAAGATCGTATAACCACATATGCGATGCGTTTGCCTTAGTTCTGACAGTGTTCACTCACATTCATACCGTACCTTGTAAACGTAGTGTTGTATTTATTGTTAAGCTCGTAAGTAACCAGTAAAGTGCATATAGTAAGTAGTATGTATATTGCAGGAGTCGGAGAGCGAGGACGGCGAGGAGACGCCGCGCGGCGAGCGGGAACTGGAACTACGCAGGTACACATATACACACACGTACACATATACACACACATACACATACACACATACATATACACACACACACTTAACAATTTGTTCACAACAAATTCGTTCATGCTCAGAAAAGACTGTGCATAATTGCGGCTTAAATTGAAGAGACCTTCAATATACGTAAAATTTAATGTCGTTTCATTGAATCTCTTGATAATCATAAAAATAAATCGTATGAAATTACTTTCAATTTTCTTGTTGATTATAAATAAATGTTCAGTTGTATAAAAACTGGTGTTTCATATAGCGGAGTTTATTCACATAAGGCAAGTACAGGTTTCAAAAACGTGCTTCTGTTATTTTCTTACGATTATTTTGACAACTTTACGAAAAACATTACATAGTTCAATTATTATTATCGTTTGTAGTGTAAAACTGCTTAAGCTCACGTATCCTAGGATATTAGCTGTCATATAACGCAGGTAAGTACTACATATTAAGAATAGTCCGTCACTGATAACATAGCTTTCTACAGGTAAAGTATTTTTTACTATCAGATCTAGTACTGGATATTTCTCCCTACAATGGAGAATGTTAACAAATTTTGATTATTATCTCTTCATATTCTCTGTCAAAAATAAAAAATACTGGTGAAAGAATTATTTCGATGCGTCAATTAGTTTCCGATTTATAAGTAAAATAAGTTGCTACCGCACGACGCGGGCTGCCGGTGGCGGTGTGACGTCACGCCACAACTCGCTCGGTCTGGCTCACTCAGTACGCTCGCGGTCGCGCGCACTTGTCGTCTAAATTAAACCTAAATACTTTTAAAAATGTCTAATGCAACTACTGGGAAATCATGTGTTGTGCCTAAATGTAAAAATAAAACTATCAATTCGCCGGAAAAGTTGTTGTTTACAGTTCCAAAGGATACATACATACATCACCAAATCTTTTAAAACTTGAACATAACCAATACCATTAAACAATTTGTTAGTAAAAATACAAATAAATAAAAAAGGTTTAGTTCATATCATCTACATTTGCAATAAAAAATAAATTAAATTACTTAAATAAAATAGTAAAGGTAAAGTGCATCTGTAACGTTCAACTACATCTAGATCGTATAGGTATCCTACTTCCTAGTAAAATAATAAACGCGGAAGATTGTGTTTGTGTTTGTTATCTTTCACACAAAAAGTACAACGGATCTGGACGAAGACTGAAATAATCCATAGGCTTCTTTTAATCCTGGGAAAATGTACAGTTCCCGAGAGAAACGCGGGCGAAGCTGCTAACTAAAGCTAGTTAGTACTAAATCAATGCATTTTAATTTACTTAGAAGAGCGGTATCTTTGTATACATACCTACTAGTGGCCGCCCGCGACTCCGTTCGCGTAGAAGTCGGTTTCCGTGGGAATGAGAAGTTTTTCCGCGGTAAAAAGTACCCTATGTGTTATTCTGATGTGTACCTAAGTTTCATCCAAATGCGTCCAGCCCCCCAAGTCAAGTGGCAAGTGATATTTGCGATAGCAAGTGAATAGAATAAATTTGTATGAAACTGTCATTTTTGACAAGCTTGCAATTTGACAGTTTCATACATATTTTTTCTATTCACTCGCTTTTTACGTGTAAGAGTAACAAACATTCATACATCCATACTCACAAACTTTCACATTTATAATATTAGAAGGACGGATTTGTTGTCTTTAACGTAAAAAAAATAATGATAGGTAGGTAGGTACCTACTTCTACTATTGGACTTGCATTCTTCCATTAGTATTTTTATTATATGGGTTATTGTTTTGATAAAACAGTTTAGAACATATCAAACATTTCGGCGGCAACAAAATCACTATTTCTTGATAAATTAATATTTCTTGAAAGATTACACGATTACGTTTTTTCGAATCCTATATCCAATTTATTAATAGAATAATATTTACTATTAACGTATGTAGCAGTCGCACCAAGCCGAAATAGGGGTGGCCTTCTACTACACTGGGAGAGGTCTCGGAGACCTCGACGATTAACGTTAGGGACGTTAGGTTCTAGTCTCAGATGACAGTGGACAGGTAATCATACGTGCACGTACCTCGAACTGCCACTGCAGCTGCCGTTGACCTCCACCTTGAGCTGGGTTCTCGAGCCTCCGGTTGTGGTTATAAGAAGCAATCCAATATGATCACACGCGCCGATGAAGAGATCCGAAGGGATTTGGTAGGTAATCCACTACGGCCGAGTATAAAGTTCGCGTGTGCCGGTGTCGGTAGTTTTTTGCTGCGCGCACGACGACAGCTAGGCACCGAGTGTGTCATTCATACGTCACGTATGACAGTTGAAAAGTCAACTGCGACCTGTCACTGTCACATGAGCATAGAACCTCTCGGATTTGAATTTGAATAAAATATGATTTGAAATACGAATAATTACGGTAACGGAACATACCGCCCACCAAAATACGTATGGTATTTTCCGGTTAACAATAGAGAAAATAATGAAGTGAAAACTAAAGATAAACTACGATACTTAACGATAAGTTAACCTACGGTATGCTAAACTAAATAGTATATAGAAACGATTTAAGCTAGTCCTCGATTGGCAGAGGACATAACTTAACCAACGGTCTTTGAATTATTTGATTTTTAACTGTTTTAACTACAGCTACCCGAGCTACTCCATCTGCACCAGAATGAAGTGCTTGAACTCTGCCAAGTACCCAGTGCAGAGGAGCACGATTATCATCTCGAATTATCACCATCGAACCTATAGATAACGGTTTAGAATCTTTGGTCCATTTGGCGCGTTGTGTTAATGAGTTTAAGTATTCGTGTTTCCATCTGGACCAAAAATGTTGTTGAAACGATTGTAACAACTGCCAACGATGAAGCCGAGAAATATTTACGTTTGTAAAATCCTCATCTGAACAGAAGTTAAAGGTTCTAAAGTTAAGAAATGTCCTGGAGTCAGGACCGATAAGTCGTTTGGATCAGAACTTACAGGGCATAACGGTCGTGAATTTAACACCGATTCGATTTGTACGAAGAGCGTTGTGAGTTCTTCGAACGTAAGAACTTGGTCACCTACTACGCGGTATAAATGAGATTTTGCCGATTTAATTTGAATCTCCCATACGCCTCCGAAATGAGGAGCTGACGGTGGATTGAATTTAAAGTTGATTTGTTCAGCACGAGAAGCTTGATGTATCAGGTTTGCCAGTTGATTCCTGGCACCGACGAAATTTGTCCCGCAATCCGCATGAATCACGCTACAACGTCCACGACGTCCGACAAAACGACGCAATGCTGCGATAAAACCTTCGGTAGACAAAGTAGAAACAACTTCGAGATGTACCGCTTTTGTCGCTAGACATACGAAGAGACAGAGATACGCTTTGTCCATCTTAGCTCCGCGATGTGAACCTAACTTGATTCGAAAAGGACCCCCAAAGTCTACTCCTACAACGGAAAACGGTTTGACTTGATTGACACGATAGACTGGAAGATCGCTCATAAATGGCTGTAGAGGTTTCGGATTCGTTCGGTAACATTTTACACATTTGGATAAACGATTTCGAATAGTACGTTTTGCTGAAATTATCCAATATTGTTGTAAAAGTAGAAAATGTGTGGTGTTAATACCCGTATGACAATAATTCTGATGAATGTGGTCGATAATAAGAGATATCAGTGGATGATCAGACGGTAGAAGAGCAGGATGTTTTTGAGTATATCCTAGACCGGACCGAGAAATCCTGCCGCCCACCCTGAGCACTCCTTGTGAATCGATAAATGGGTTTAGTTTTCGAAAAGGTTTCGATAATGTTTGTTTCGCTTTTATTTTAGATATTTCCTCCGAAAAGGTGCGATTTTGAACAAACATAACAATTTGCATTAACGCCTTATGACGTTCAACGTTGCTCAGAAAATTATTACGATGACGATTGGCTTGAGACGAAATTCGTGAATTGTGAATAAAACGATTGACATAAGCTAAAATATTAACAATCTTGCGAAGTGATGAATAACGAGAGATAAGATTGTCAAAAAGTGAACTCATGCAATTGTTATCGATAGGTACAGAAACTAGTGCTACTATTTTACGTTCTTCTGATTCAACAACTTCTGCGTCATCTTGTGTTGTATCGTCCGATGTTATGGGCCAGGATTCAACGGGTTGTGAAAGCCATCGGGGTCCCGCCCACCATAGGGAATTGTTGACAATTTCTTGTGGAAACTGTCCCCGTGAACAGATGTCAGCAGGATTATCTCCCGAACAGACATGATGCCAACATTCGATAGGTGTTATTTCCTGGATATGACTTACGCGGTTGGCAACGAATGTTGTCCAACGTGATGAATGAGATTGAAGCCAGGAAAGCACGATTGTGGAGTCGGACCACAAATAAACGGTTTCGATTGGAATACGAGAAAGATATGTGTCACGAACGAATTTATATAAATCAGAGAGAAGAACTGCAGCACACAGTTCGAGTCGAGGCAGTGAAGTACGCTTTAATGGTACGACACGTGCCTTGGAGCAGACGAGGAATACCTTTACAGTTCCGTCTGTATCGGTAACGCGTAAATAGATAACTGCACCATAAGCCAATTCAGAACTGTCACAAAAGCCGTGAATTTGATACGATTTAAAACTTAAACTAGTTAAGTTACGAGGAATTCTGAGTTGCGATAAAAACGATAATTGATTACGATATTTGTTCCATGCACTGATGACCTCGTCAGGTGGACTCTCATCCCAACTCACACCGATAATCCAGAGTTTTTGGATTAAGCATTTCGCTTGAATTGTGATTGGAGATAAGAACCCCAGCGGGTCGAATATTCTAGCTAGTTCGCTCAGAATAGAACGTTTTGTGCATGGCCGAGTAGAAGGTTTGACTTCAAAAAGGAACGTATCAGACGATGGGTCCCATTTAAGACCCAGAACTTTAAGTGTTGATGGTTCAGTAGAATCAAGGGAGACAGAACCCGTGAGACAATCTTCACTTGGAAGATCCGATAAAAGTTGCGGATGATTACTAACCCACTTTCTTAATTTGAAATGACCCAAACTAAACAAAGAAATGAGCTGCGATTTAGCTTGTTGAGCGTTTTCAATGGTGTCGCACCCACTGACTACATCGTCGATGTAGATGTCCGACATTACGATTCGTTGTGCGATGGGATACGCCTCGCCTTCATCTGTTCCTAGTTGTCGCAAAGTGCGGCAAGCAAGGAACGGTGAGGAGGCTACGCCATACGTGACCGTGTTTAAACGGTATTCTTGGAGCACTTCACTAGGTGAAGCTCTCCAGAAAACACGTTGAAAGTCACGATGCTGTGGTACGATGAGAATCTGTCTGTACATCTGACGAACATCTGCCATGAAAACAATAGAATGCTCTCGGAAACGCAAAAGAATATCCAAAATATTTGTTTGTAGTTTTGGACCGATAAGCTGAGAGTCATTCAGTGAATTAAAATGCAGATCTTTGGCAGAGGCATCAAAGACGACGCGAAGACGAGTAGTTGCAGAGTCTGGGCGCAAGACGCAATGATGTGGAATGTAGTATTTGCCATTGCCCATGTCATCAGCAGCAACCAATGACATGTGACCCGTTTCGATGTAATCAGCCATAAACTCTGAATATTGACGATGCAACTCTGGATCACGTGACAGTCGTCGTTCGATTGCATGGAATCGCCGTAATGCTACGTCACGAGAACCATTGAAGGTGGGTTCTGACTCGTTCTTGAACGGTAAGGCTACGATGTAACGACCAGATTCGTCACGAGTATGTGCCGATAAGAATTTGTGTTCACATAATGACTCGTCTGGCGTCAGAGAAGATGCCTTCGGTAAGGAATCTAGTTCCCAGAAACGTTGAACCAACGAATTCAACGAATCTTCGATTTCGAATGTAGAAGTCAACAAAGCATTAGAAGCTAGTCGAGTTTTTCCTAGAAGTAACCAACCGAATATAGAATTAAACGCGGTAGGTTGATTGTTACTTCCTTTGATATGTTGGTTAAGAAGCGACTCAGCGAAAACATCAGCAGCCAGCAGTATATCGATTGGAGCAGGAATATCAAAACCTGGATCTGCTAATGGTAACGATTCGATGTGTGACCAGCCCGATGTGTTTAGTTTTGCGATTGGTTGATCACAGCATATTTTCGCTAAAACGTGCATGTCTAAATTGAAAAGCACTCGATTTGATGAACCGATGCTACAAGTGACGTCACCGATGATTGAAGCAACTGCATCACCAAGTCCGCTTACGTTCGCAGCAGTCTTAGAACACTTTAAACCTAAACGTCTAAGTGCTGACTCAGTAATAAAATTGCTTTGACTGCCTGTGTCGAATAAAGCGCGAAAAGACTGCATATTCCCAGAAGAATCTTGAACGTGTACAAGTGCAGTCGCGAGCAGCACGGTGGTGTTGGCCGCGGCCCTCGATACCAGCGACGACGACGACTCGCGGTGCTTGTCGCGGTGCAGCAGAGTGTGGTGTTTGTGCTTGCACACCCGACACGAAAATATCGATTTGCAGTTCTTTAATTGATGCGACGGTTTCAGACAGTTGAAACACCATTTTCTCTCATTAACGATAGACATACGCTCATCAATTGATTTTTTAATGAATTCCGAACATGACGAAATGTAATGTGAATTACCACAGAAAGTACACTTGAGGAAATTTGCACCGACAGTGTTTGGTTTCTTCTCCGTTGCTGCGACGAGCGAATGCGTCACTACGGGACGTTTGAATTGATGCGGCGCGGGAGTGACCTTGAGTGGAGGCTTATTCGGTTTATTCGATTCTAAAAAATGTGTATCCCGTAATAAGGCCTCGCATTTAGATTGCAAAAAACCTTTCAAGTGTTCGTAAGTAGGTATTTCGATTTCTGAATATTTCTCTTCAAAGTTACGGCGTAAACCGGCGTCTAGTTTCGATAAAATATGATACACTAACACAAAGTCCCACTTGTCAATCGGTAAATTTATAGTTTTTAAAATGCACAAGTTTTCGTCGAGCATATCTAACGATTTACGAAACTCACTAGGGTTTTTGCAATTAAAATCAACGTTTAAAACATCCCTCCAACACGTAAAAGCTAAGTCGCGTTTACTTTTGTATCGCGCAGTGAGCGCCTGGTACGCGTCGTGGTAGTGCTCGTGCGTCATCGGGAACGTCTTCACCGCGGACAATGCATCACCGCTCAGGGAAGATATCAAGTAGTGAAACTTCTCCGTATCCGAAAGAGAAGGCGAATTGTGTATCAATGCGTTAAAAGTATCGAAATATTCAGGCCATTGTTTGATGTTACCGGAAAAGGTCGGAAGTGAAATTTTCGGTAACCGTATATTTGATGATGAACAACGATGAGATGAACTACTTGATTCTTTATTAGTTAATTGTCGATGTAACGATAAAACTTTAAAATACATTTCATCAAACTGTTCTTGAATATCGTTTTCTTCGTCTTCGGTTTCGTTTAAAATGTCTAAAATATTAAAATGAGCATGTTCGAAATTAGCAGCGATTTGCTTTATTTCTTGGTGATAAGAGAAAAATAGGTCGCGTTGAGAAATGTCACTTGAAGCTAAAACACCTATTTCCAAAGCCTTAACCAACCGTTTATAAGCGATAGTTCGTTTTCTACGTAAAACGCCTAAATCTTGTTGAGTGTACTCAACATCCATAGATTTAGATTTAGCTTTCTTAAAACCACTTTGTTTTCTACTAGAATGCCTACTTAAAAGCGACATGATTAGTTTTGTAAATAATAAAACGAATTAAAATTAAATACAATAATTTTTAGTTACGTTCTTATGAATGTATGGTCTACAGCGAGTTGAAGTCAGACCCGTTTGATCGTATAGATAAGCGAGCGCGCTCACTATTGTTGTGGAATGTTGCCGCGTCTCGTACACTGTACAACACGCGCAACCGATACGTAAGCGCTCCCTTCCTAACCATACGCACACTATTGTTAAAGATGTACGATACAGTGAACAACGAATGATGATCACTACCACAGTACGTGCTCCGTATAAAATGTTGTTTCACTAGCGTTGGTCAGTGTACACCCGTTGAATTTATACAGTCTACAACACCGAATGAGTTCAATTTGTATGAAAGTACATACAAATTGCCGAGTTTAGTTTGTTGTACACCGTACAAAGCAACAAAAATTTTGAATAATGAAGTTCGAAAGATTTGCAGCGCGCGCTCAGCGAGCCAGCGCGTATGCACGAGAATTATTATATTCTACCCTCAGATAAAATAAAATAAAAGTTCTAGAAAAAACGTTTTAGATGAATAGTTAAAATAAGCAAATTAACGTAAGCCGAATAAGTAAAATTAAGCACCGAAGATTAACGATGTGATTGCCTAATTTTGAGATCCTACGATAAAAATACAAAATATCTTAACCTATTCCCGATGATACGATATTACTTCTTAGTACGATGGTGATAAGTTCGAGAATTACTTAATGCTATTCTGGCGATGATGAGTTTAAATGAATATAACTTAGAACCGACGAATAGATAATAGAATATCCTAAGCTATACCCTACGGTTAACCAGAAATACCACAAGTATTCGATGAATTTAGGTGGAAATCCCGGGTTTCGGCACCATAAAGATGTAGCAGTCGCACCAAGCCGAAATAGGGGTGGCCTTCTACTACACTGGGAGAGGTCTCGGAGACCTCGACGATTAACGTTAGGGACGTTAGGTTCTAGTCTCAGATGACAGTGGACAGGTAATCATACGTGCACGTACCTCGAACTGCCACTGCAGCTGCCGTTGACCTCCACCTTGAGCTGGGTTCTCGAGCCTCCGGTTGTGGTTATAAGAAGCAATCCAATATGATCACACGCGCCGATGAAGAGATCCGAAGGGATTTGGTAGGTAATCCACTACGGCCGAGTATAAAGTTCGCGTGTGCCGGTGTCGGTAGTTTTTTGCTGCGCGCACGACGACAGCTAGGCACCGAGTGTGTCATTCATACGTCACGTATGACAGTTGAAAAGTCAACTGCGACCTGTCACTGTCACATGAGCATAGAACCTCTCGGATTTGAATTTGAATAAAATATGATTTGAAATACGAATAATTACGGTAACGGAACAACGTATAATAACGAATAATATTTATATTTACTAATACGCGACCGAAAACACAAAAAAATAATACATTAAATGTTAAATAAATAAAAAAATACAATAAAATACTGCGCCAGCTATATGCGCCACCGCTGGCGCGTTATTGTATGACGTCACAAGCGGTCACGTGACTGTTAGCGGGACTCGATATTTTTCGAAACTTTGAATGCCTATAAAATCAAAACTACTGGGTATTTTTGATTACAACAAAATGTAGTGTAAAATTTCAAGCGATTTGGCATACCTAGTAACATTCTCCATTAAACTCACTAACTGTACCCGTTTATGTTAGGTAATCGGAATAGCGATGTTTCCTAGAGGGCGCTATCGGACTCCGCTACGTCAGAGAGTGGTGCCAGGCACTTGCATAGTGGTGGATAGTAGAAAACCTTGATAGCAGACATCGGACAATAAACTTGTTTCAACTACTGCAACAACGGTTTCGACGTTTTTACTGATGTCGCCTAATCAAAGTTTTCAATTTTACACTTGTGGAACCAGCGATCCTAAAGTTCTCAATAGCACCGTTATCTCAGTAACCATAGCTTTACAGTACCTTTGTTAAATAAAAGCAATAAAAAAACAAATCTCACATCCGTATAATACAGGGTGTATAACAGACCACTTCCGTGCGGTTTATGTATCAAGCCTCAAACTATGTATTTTTTAGCCTAAAATTCAAAGTTCCTAAGTTTCCAAAAGTTAAAAAAAGTAAACATATCTTAATGTTATTCAATTATTTATTGATCATACTATGTTTAGGTATCTAAAAAAAACCACAAGCACTAGCCGCGACTGCATTTGTGTAAGTAAAATAAAAAAAACAATTTTGCAACAACGCAAACTACACTGTGAGCTTATTGAAGGGGTTGGGATGTTGTACTGGGATGCAGTAGCCGTTGATCTTGCGGTAGTTGGCGGGACAGTCGGGGGCGTTGAATGCGGACAGCAGCGCGCGCTCGGGGCGGCCGGGGGCGGCCCGCGGCGCCCCCAGTGACGTCATCACCAGCACGCACAGCACCACCACGCACTGGACTCTCATGCTCACTGCGGGCCTGCACGACCGCGACTGATGTTGTCAACACTCTCGCACTAGTTTTGTACGAAAACTGGTATTTTATTAATGAGCTACTCATTTCCTCGCCGAGCAAGTTGTCGCTGCAGCTTGTCTCAGATGTCAAGGTCTATCTCTAGTCTTATGTAGGAAGAAGATAGCATTGTAATGTAGCTTATAATAAATAGTTTTGTTGCTTAAAACCAGACAGCCTTATAGTTCTGCGAATGTTCTAGGTCATGCTAAACGTGTTGCAATATTATTTTAGAAAATAGTAATCTTTTCGCATCTGCTAGATATTAGATGGTCGTACCGTCCAATAATATTAGTAGGTATGTAATGTTTTGGTCTTTTGCCCACGTAAAGCCCATGTAACTGTGTGAAGGTCGTTGTAACGCTGGTATTCGATCATCACAAACAACAGCACAGCCAAAAATCTCACAACCTGCGATCTTTGTAAATACGACCAAATAACAAATTAGAGTCAGAATACCGGTTTAATTAAGAAAGGATTTCTGTTTATTTTAAGGCCACCGGCCACTAGATTTGATCGTATGTGTGGCCTATCACAAAAAAACAACGAATGTTACAATAACTTAATTGGTCAGGAAACCAACCCACATTAAACAGCTGCACTCATGTGAATTTCGAATGAGTGGTTTGTCATGAAAATCTTATTAAAGTAGAGCGAATGGGCGAAGCTTATAAACATTTTCTTATACATAAGTATTATTAATGGAATTTTCCAAATATTTTATATGGAGCCCATACAAAGTTTCCGGTAAAGTATTCCTGCGATTAGAATACCAATCTACGAGTTTAATTTAAAGCGCTTAAGCTAAGCTATGGATTTGCTTCGTTTCTTCGTTTCGACAGGGCAACGTTGATAACAGGTAGAGCTTTACAAATTTCGAAGCGGTTCTAATAGGGATGTTACGGATATGGAATTTTGGTTTCGGTTTCGGATAGGGATATTTTTAAGCTATTGCATAGCTTTTATCTGAGGCTCTGAGCGCGGGGACCGAATGTAAAAAATCCGTAACGAAAAAACCTAACACGTCGTGTATCGTCGGTTCAGTTCGGCAGACTTCGGCAGGGAGTAGGAATATGTAAACAGCTTTCAACAATATTATCTTCTTATTTTTCATATAAGGCGCCCATCAAACTCAAAAACATAACACAAGCGCGATTTAATCTACCAGTGGCGCCATCTATCGAACGTTAGTACAAACTTGAACCGCTGTTATTAAAGCAAAACAATTATATTGACACCACTTTCTGATAGCTTACTTAAACACATACGAACAGACAGAATTAGCGACTTGGATTTATACTATACTAGCTGTGCCCACGACCTCGTCCGCGTGGAATAGTTATTTTAGACAATTTTTTTAGATCATTTCAGCAGGAATAATTCTTTTATACATATATTTTGGGTATCTTAAACCGTTTTCGCAGCGCACGCAACGGAATACCTCAAGGATGAATAATTTTTGAATAAATGCTATGCAATAGCTTTACCGCGGCAGTCCTCGAGTGCCACACGTCATTTTTTTTATATCGGTTTCGGTTTCGGATACGGATATGAAATTATTTCGGATTATCCGGTAGTTTCGGATAGTTTCGGTTACGGATATTAGATTCTAGGAATTTCAAAAGTAATACAAAAAAATAGATAATAAAATGGTTTTATTTTTATAGAGGAGGACGATGGTTGAGAACGATGACGTCATTAACACCGCTACATTGCGCTCAGAGAGAGAACCAACACTTTGGTCACAGTTCTGTAAGCGGTTTACGCAGCTATAAAACAACTTGTCGTAACGTGTTTCATTTAGATTTTTAGATTCCGCCACTATCCGAAATTATCCGAAACATTTATTTCGGTTTCGGTTACGGATACGGATATTTTTTTAATTCGGATATCCGGTAGTTTCGGTTACGGATATGGATATCCTTAACTACCCTAGTTTCTAATATGCTGGTGCCTAGCTTGCAGTATTAAAACATTTCTAGTAGGTACTTTGTAAATTCTGGATTGACATCAGAACGTAGAAAAGGTGATTGGCTCATAACATTACAGAAAACATTCCTAAAACATGCATCTTATCCCCGACTTACCTTTACAAACAAATAAAATAAAAGCTACAAGACCTACATACAGTAGTTATCTCAAATGGTAAATGAGAGTGGTAGAGTCTAGCTGTAGGCTCTGTCTGCAGCGATTACTGGGCTGACTCGACCGGTGAAATACCACCGTCGCACAGAAAACCGACGTGAAGTAGGGACGATGTTCCTGCGTTTCGTTCGGTCAGTGCGATATCCTGTGCCCAATTTTCTTAAAGGCCAGCAACGCACCCTCAGTGCATATGTAATTGTGGGTGTATATGGGCGGCGGTGATCACTTACCATCACGTGACTCGCTTGCTCGTTTGCTAGGTTCTCTTATAAAAAAAAAAAAAAAAAAAAATACACTAAGCCGTGGTAAGGGTCAAGTGAACATATAACACTCGTCAATTGTAATTGTCGTAGATACGGCTGCTGGTCGGAGGAGTCGCTGGCGATGCGGCTGCCCTCCTACAGGAACCACTTCTTGTTGCTCAGCTGCATCTGCATGGAGGTAGCTACCACCGACTCATTTCTTTGTGACTGGTGTAGTGTTGGCTAAAATGTACCGTTTGCGAAGGTGGTGCACGACTACCTGTCCATGAGGATCGAGGACCGGCCAGAGCAGCCCAGCTGCCTCACCGTCAAACAGGTGAGACTAATTTATAGAAAACTAATGTCAATCGTAAGGTAATTTAACAATCAACATTTGTTTTCCATCGTCAGATCTGCATAGGTAACTTATATCAATGTGAGTTTAATAAGTGGTGGCGTATGTAGTTGATGCACGAGCTGAAGGAGGGCCTGGACATCGCCACGGAGATGCGGGAGAACTTCGCGAGGAACGTGCGCGTGGCGCTGGCGGGGGCGGGGGCGGGGGCGGGCGCGGGGGCGGGGGCGGGGGCGCGCGCCGACCTGCTGCGGCTGCTTAAGAACTACGACGACACCGTCGATACGCTGCTTGATGTAAGATACATACATTTGAATAGGTATCTGAAGGTACAATCGACAAAGTTTATAAAAATAGTATAGTAAGTTTTAGCAAATAACTGGACGTCAATCTTCCTAAATAAAGTTTCAAAAAGAATCTGAACCTAGTACTTTTTAACCTGCATATTTATCCTAATCTGATTAATGATCTGTAAATAAAACACATGTCTATAAGTTCTGTCTGTATTTGAATTTGAAGGTTTGATAAACAATTTCTTCTTTCAAACAATTTGTAATTTTGCCTTCTTTATTCCAAAAAACTTCCTTCGATGATATTTACTTTTTAATACAGTTGCTCAAAAAGTGGCGTACTGCAGGGACGTATAGCGTTCGGGATGAGGGCTATTACACACGCGTGCTTTTTTTTACCTTTCCCGCACTCGTGCGTTCTTTTCCCAACTGTCAAAATAATGTCTATTAAAAAGAAAAATTAACCAACCATGAAGTTTTACTAAAAAAAAAACAAAGAAGTTTTTATGATTCATGTTAATACTTACGTAGCGTAGGTAAATTTCTAAAAAAAGCTACTAGTTTGTTTCGATATCAGATTTAATGATTTGATTGAAGTAGTGTGGTTGGTTTCATTTAATTTTATCTCATTAAATTTCATTTTCATTTCATATCAATAAAAAAAATCTACTGAAGACTTGGCTGTATGGGCATAGTAACCTTTGCCTACCAAATGGGTGAAGAAAAAATGGCGCTATTTTCAAAATGAGTTATTTCGACATTTACGATCCTAATTTTATATTTCATTAAATTGCTTAATTTTTTCGCAACTGTATTAAAAATAGTCGTTCAGTACACGTGCGGAACCGTCATTGCAACTCGTCCCGCCTGTCAACCCTCGCCTTCGGCTGTGCCTCGGCTCGGGTAGACATCGGGACTCGTTGTAATGACAGCCTTTCCACACTTGTATTGAAATATACTATAACCGCACGACCAGGCCTATAGGCTCGTGTGTTGTACTGTAATGGCACGTGTGTGTGTGGGTGCAGCAATACGTGTCGTACGTGGTGATGATGTCCCGCGTGGAGTGGCTGCCGCGCTGCTGGCTGCAGGCGGAGTGGGCGTTCGCCGCGCGCCTGGCCGCCCGCCGCCGCGCCGTGGCCAGCCGCGCGCCGCCCGCCTTCGCGTCAGTATACCGCTTTCATGTTACTTGTATTGTGGGAGAGAAAAGTGGGACGGGGTGTGATGTATGCATGGTACTTCGAAAAACACGTAAAAGCTATTCACGATGGGAAAATGGGAAGCTTTCATGCTACAAATGTATATGCGGGATAGCTTGTAGTACAAAAAAAGTGATTTGCAGACGATCTTGTATTACAGTAATCTTGAAAAACACCAACAAAACAATGTGTTATCCTGAATCTAAATCCTAAAGCAAAAAAATTCCTAAAGTAGTTCTATTATTTAAAAAAATACAACAATAGTACAAATGAAACCAACTTACGAGTGTTTGTTTGTGCGTGTGTAGTGAGATCGCGTGCAACCAGATCAACCGTCTGGTGACGCAGTTCCAGGACAAGTTCCTGCAGCTCAAGGACCTGGCCTACAGCGAGGACAGGTAAGTTCCGCAAGTACCATCACACGACAGTGTGACGGTTTGTGTCAATAAAAAAAAAATGATAGTGAAATTAATATTTTGTTCGTTTTAGGGTGTTAAGTTATTATAAGATCGAAAGTGGAAATAGACTAAAAAAAACAATATTAGCGGAAATACACATCTATTTAATGAAAAAACTATTCTTTTATAAAATATTGAGCTATTGAGGAACGGATTTCCATATTTCATAGGAGTTTTACGAGTGGTAGAGTCTAGCTGTAGGCTCTGTCTGCAGCGATTGCTGGGCTGACTCGACCGGTGAAATACCACCGTCGCACAGGAAACCGACGTGAAGTAGGAACGATGTTCCTGCGTTTCGTTCGGTGAGTGCGGTATCCGGTGCCCAATTTTATTTATTTATTTATATATTTTCTTAAAGGTCAGCAACACACACCCAACACCTACAGTGTTGAGGGTAGTCATGGGCGGCGGTGATCACTTACCATCAGGTGACCCGCATGCTCGTTTGCTACCTATATTACATAAAAAAAAAAAAAAAAAAAAGTCTTTTACTGGTGTGACTTGCGAGTGTTACATCGTTTCTATTACCTTGTGTCGTGTAGCAGCAGCAAGGACGTGGTGTACAGCCTGTGCCGCGCCGCGCAGGGGATCTTCGTGGCGGAGCGCGAGGCCGCGCTGCACGCCGCCAAGTGGGCGCGCGCGCTGGCCGCCAGCCTGCCGCCCCACTACCTGCGGGAGCGGACTGACATCTTTGTGAGAACCACCACACACAAACATGTACCACCACCACCACACACACACTCACATGTACCACCACCACACACACACTCAAATGTACCATCATCACACACACACACTCACATGTACCACCACCACACACACACACTCACACGTACCACCACCACCACAAACACACTCACATGTACCACCACCACACACACACTCAAATGTACCATCATCACACACACACACTCACATGTACCAACACCACCACACACACACTCACATGTACCACCACCACACACACACTCAAATGTACCAACATCACACACACACACTCACATGTACCACCACCACACACACACACTCACACGTACCACCACCACCACAAACACACTCACATGTACCACCACCACACACACACTCAAATGTACCATCATCACACACACACACTCACATGTACCAACACCACCACACACACACTCACATGTACCACCACCACACACACACTCAAATGTACCAACATCACACACACACACTCACATGTACCACCACCACACACACACACTCACACGTACCACCACCACCACACTCACACTCACATGTACCACCACCACACACACACTCACATGTACCATCATCACACACACACACTCACATGTACCATCATCACACACACACACTCACATGTACCACCACCACCACACACACACTCACATGTACCACCACCACACACACACTCAAATGTACCATCATCACACACACACACTCACATGTACCACCACCACCACACACACACTCACATGTACCACCACCACACACACACTCAAATGTACCATCATCACACACACACACTCACATGTACCACCACCACCACACACACACTCACATGTACCACCACCACACACACACTCAAATGTACCATCATCACACACACACACTCACATGTACCACCACCACCACACACACACTCACATGTACCACCACCACACACACACACTCACACGTACCACCACCACCACAAACACACTCACATGTACCACCACCACACACACACTCAAATGTACCATCATCACACACACACACTCACATGTACCAACACCACCACACACACACTCACATGTACCACCACCACCACACACACACTCACATGTACCACAACCACACACACACTCAAATGTACCATCATCACACACACACACTCACATGTACCACCACCACCACACACACACTCACATGTACCACCACCACCACACACACACTCACATGTACCACAACCACACACACACTCAAATGTACCATCATCACACACACACACTCACATGTACCACCACCACCACACACACACTCACATGTACCACCACCACACACACACTCAAATGTACCATCATTACACACACACACTCACATGTACCACCACCACCACACACACACTCACATGTACCACCACCACACACACACACTCACACGTACCACCACCACCACAAACACACTCACATGTACCACCACCACACACACACTCAAATGTACCATCATCACACACACACACTCACATGTACCAACACCACCACACACACACTCACATGTACCACCACCACACACACACTCAAATGTACCATCATCACACACACACACTCACATGTACCACCACCACCACACACACACTCACATGTACCACCACCACACACACACTCAAATGTACCACCACCACCACACACACACTCACATGTACCACCACCACACACACACTCAAATGTACCATCATCACACACACACACTCACATGTACCACCACCACACACACACTCACATGTACCACCACCACACACACACTCAAATGTACCATCATCACACACACACACTCACATGTACCACCACCACCACACACACACTCACATGTACCACCACCACACACACACTCAAATGTACCATCATCACACACACACACTCACATGTACCACCACCACACACACACTCACATGTACCACCACCACATACACACTCAAATGTACCATCATCACACACACACACTCACACGTACCACCACCACCACACACACACTCACATGTACCACCACCACACACACACTCAAATGTACCACCATCACACACACACTCACATGTCCTACCACCACACACACACTCACATGTCCCACCATCACACACACACACACACTTAAATGTACCACCACCACACACACACAACATGTCCCACCACCACATACACACAACAGTGAACTACGTCCGCGGTCGCAGACGGCGCTGATGTCGATGCGCGAGTGCATCGTGACGCACCTGCGGCTGATCATGGAGCGCAGCCGCGACGAGGGGCTGGAGGCGGGCGGCGCCGCGCGCGTGCGCGAGCTGCTGCTGCAGGGGTTCCGCCTCGGCTTCCAGGTGACTGCCACGCACCAACACTACACTACCACACAGGGTCTAGGAGAAAAAAATCAAGAAGTTGTATCCCTATTCTGAACTTGAGGGTTACCTAAAGATAGATTTAATTACATTAAGGTTGGTTTTGTTTAACAGTAAATAATACTGTTACGAGCTGGGGTTCGGGACAGAAATGAAAAATGCCAGACTACGTGTTCCGATATTTATTAACACACTTACTCACAAAACACAGTAATTATACACAACACAACGCACTGAGATTCGCAGGTTTACTAATCGCACTGTTAGTTCCGTAATCGTAGCCAAAATAAGACTGACTGACTACGCGGCGATGGGCCGCGCCTTTTATACTCAAAACAAACAAAAGAAACATTCTCGATTAATCCTAATAACTCGCGAAAGAAGTAAACAAAAAGATTATTCCGGTAGGAACACGTTAGACAACTTTCGCCCTTATGCATAAACAATAGAGGCTTTATTGGCTTGCACTCGAACACAATGTTTGTCGTTCAAACGTAGACACATGTAGATATTTCTCAATCGCGGCGCGTGAGCAGGTAAAAGGTTATGGTGCGTAACAATACCAAAACCAATTAATAAACTGTTACAACATAAAACCACAATGTACTATACAGTTACATTTTCTCGTTCTTCCACGTTGCACGAGTGAGGCGACAATACCCTAGTTCCTCGACTCCTGGCGTTGTTCACAGCTGCACATAGAACTGTTCCATTTCGTACAAGAGCCGTACCAGAGCTCGCAGCAGGACCGGCGGCGGCGGCCGGCGTCCCTGCAGCCGGCGCGCCGGCCCGAGCCCGAGCGCCGGCGCCGGCGCCCCGAGACCATGGTCATACACGAGTCTATCAACCCCGTGGTAGGAACGCAAGCCGGGGAAGAATGTGCTTGTATGGAAATATGTGCGACTGTCGGTTGTCGCTGTCGCTTGATAATTGCAGCTTCTTGTGAGGTTTTGTTTACTAGGCGAGTTGCAATGGTGTTTCGTTTGTTTCGTGTCGTAGAGGGCTTGGTTTTGGGGAAAATGTTTTGTGTTTATTTTTTTGTCGGTGTAGGCTGCCAACTGTGAAAAGAACTACTATTTAACAAAAATGGTGTATTAAAAAATGACTGTTTTGTCTACATGCCCTTGCCTTGCCTTGCCTGTATTTTGATCGTTTTATTTGAAAAGATGTCGCAGAGATGTGTTCGATTAAATAATTATTTGCAAACTAGTCTGGTCCTATGATATTAAAATGCTTTGGCGCCGTTGTCCTGACAATATATGTCAATTTTTAAGTGTGAAAGCTAAACATCTACAGGGTGATTGGTAATGCGATACATTCCTTCTAAGAGGTTAAAGTAGAGCTTATTTGCAGTCAATTAAGTCATATCAAACCATGTCCGAAAATTTATAATTTCTGAGATATGCAACATTTAAGATTTTTCATAAAAAACCCCATTTTCGAAGTTCAAATGAATCCATTTAGTGAAAAATTTAAAATTAAGTTTAATGTTTTGTTGTTTTATGGTAGCTTGATAACTGAAATGATATTTTAGATTCAAATTTGCTAAAAATACTCGTCCTAATTTTAGAAAAAGTAAAATAACCAAGAAAACTTTTAAAAAAATTTGAACTTCGAAAATGGGGTTTTTTATAAAAAATCTTAAATGCTGCATATTTCAGAAATTATCAATTTTCGGACATGGTATGATATGACTTAATTGACTGCAAATAAGCTCTACTTTACTTTAACCTCTTAGAAGGAATGTATCGCATTACCAATCACCCTGTATAAGGGAAGGTATGTGGGATTGAAGCGTGTGTATTTTGTGTTAGTACCACAAGGAACTTCACCGGTTCGTGAAGGAGCAGCAAGCGCTACGACCGCGGGCAGGGGCGGGGGCGGCAGCGGGCGCGGGGGCGGCAGGCGGGGGGCGGCAACGCTTCCACCGCTCCGAGAGCACCGTGGACGACGACGTGTTTGACGGAAAACTGTTCGAGCAGATACACAGCCCAACGCCCAACCAGGTATAATGGAGGAACCGCTGAAATGACCAGCTTGTATTGGTACAACAGTGGTGTGAGCGGCCTGCTTGTGTGGCAGATGACGATCGAGGAGTTGCTGGGCGCGCCGGCCGCCGCCCCCGCGCCCGCCCCCGCCCCCGCGGACGAGGAGGCGGCGGCGGCGGCGGCGTGGGCGCGCGCGGGGGCGTGCGCGGTGGTGAGCTTCGCGCGCTGCTGGATGGACTTCGTGCTGCACAAGTGCGAGCGCGGCCGCGGCCGAAGACCCAGGTAACTATGCGACCACGGCCAAGTAACAACTATGTATTGGTTTTAGCAGATCTAAACTAATACCCGAACGTTTTTTTTCTAATAATAAATTGTTGAGATGATCAAGCTTCTTGATGAAATTCTATTATAAATGTATAGAAATAGTGTATGTACGTGTTGTGTAGATGGGCGAGTCAAGGACTGGAGTTTTTGATGCTGGCGTGCGACCCCAACAATACCAAACATCTCACTGATGAAGAGTTCGAGGTAATATTTACTATTTTGATTTATGTATGTTTAAGCCGTTTAAATCCTTTCAGTTAAGGTTATTAAGATTCTTTATTGACAAAAAAGTCACCAACAACATTATTCTGCGAATCATGTTTTCAGTTTTGAATCTGCTGCTTGCCTGACTTCTCTTTCTCCTTCTTGTTGGATTTCCTGCTACCAAACGGGCAACTAAAGTCGTAATTCGTTTACATTAGTCCAAAAAATTCAAGTTGCCTTTTAATAGTTATTCGGTATTGAGCAGCAATCAAGTTATGACACTATGTCGTCTTTGGATCCAAACAACCCTCTGTCTTGAAGTGACTGTCACCGACGTGTGTGATATGTCATGGAGTGTGGTGTGCGCAGGAGTTGAAGCAGCTGATGGACGGCTGCATCTCGCACGTGGTGGGGTCGCGCAGCGCGTCGCCGCCGCGCCCCGCCGCCCGCCATCGACGCATACAGGTATACACACACTCACACACATACACACACACATACACACGCACTTACTGATAAAGCAATGTTTTCAATCTCGTCAACACTACATTAACTATCCTATTTGGACCATTCATTTTCCTAACTGCTGTTACAAACACCTTTGGTCAACCGACGAAAAGAACTAAAAGTATTTTCACTTTTATAATATTAGTAAAGATGACACTGGTATATATTCCTAACTGGAAGTACGGATTGATAAATTTCTTTAGGTGGATAGCTTCTTGAAAGGGGGCGGGCATATCGTTCATTATACCTTGACTTCTCAGAGTCCGCAACCAAGCAACGGCAACAGTGTGAAGGAATTCCCCGACCCCGCCTCGCCCCCCGACACCCCCGCGCCACCCGCCCCCGACCCCGCCCCCGCCCCCGCCGCGTCGCCCCCTGCTGAAGAGCAAGATCCGCTGCTGTTGTTCACTGCTGAAGGACCCACAGGTTAGAAAATACATTATACTCATGCAGATATATTATTTTCTTCTAAAATTGTAAGTGTTTATATTGATAATGTTCTTCGAGGAGTCAGGTAAGGTTTTTTTTTAAATTATTATTATTTTAATCCTTTTCAGGAGTGTACCAGCTAATGTACACAAGAATTAAGATAAATACGTTATGTTTATGTTGTAAGCTTTTATTTAGCTGCACCTATTCCGATTTTTGCCTATAATAAAAACTTGCAAGTTAAATTTGATTCACTTCCCGGTTCCCGATTGAGAAGCTGATCTGATGATGGAACCGGAACGAACTCGGTAGTTAACCGACACAACCCCATCGAGTTTGATCAATTCGTTCGATCCGTCTTCCCGTAAGATCCCGTGAACCCCAGACTTCGTTACTTTATAAAAGCTTCAAAGTAGTTAACACAGGTCTTTTGGATAGCCCACTATGAAGTTTGTCTCATCGTGGTTTGGCAGATAAACGGCACTAAACTTCTATCCCTACTAATATTATAAATGCGAAAGTAACTCTGTCTGTCTGTCTGTCTGTCTGTCTGTCTGTCTGTTACGCTTTCACGCCTAAACCACTGTACCGATTTTGTTGAAATTTGGTATGAAGAGAGAACTGAACTTAGGAAAGGACATAGGGTACTTTTTACCGCGGTAAAACTTCTCATTCCCACGGGAAACCGACTTCCACGCGAACGGAGTCGCGGGCGGCCACTAGTACGACATAATTCTACTTTCGACGAATTATAAAGCGTGATTTTTTGATATCACCCTCAAAATATTGTAAGCAATGACGTCATTCATTGCCAGACAATTCCCATCGTGGCAACCCTAGCCAGACACCCTTAGTGCTTATTTGTTTGTAGCTGAACTTTCGAAATAGCTGTTGTCCTATCTTTACTTGGTTAATCGAAGTATTAATATATCATGGCGTATAATGCTGGAAAAACTGACTGCTGGTGGTGCAGAAAAGTCACATCAGTCAAATAAATTACGAATATGATTAATAATATTGATGGTACTGTTATCGCTGAAACGGTCTATACTATATAGAAGCAACGACTACAGAAAAGGCGATAATTAAAGATGAGGAAATGGGAATCGTTCGGCTTTCCTAGTATTTATGGATTTGAGTTTGACGTCAGCGTTGTTGTGTTGTTGTCGTGCAGCTCATCAGCAGCGCGTGTGGTCGGCGGTGGCGGCGCTGGAGGCGCGGCGGGGGGCGGGGGCGGGGGCGGGCCGCGTGCTGCGCCGCCCCCCGCGCGACCTGCCGCGGCTCAAGCTGCTCAACTTCAAGTGGCAGCGCGGACTCAAGATCGGCGCCGGCACCTTTGGGAAGGTAACTCACATACTTCACATACATCACAATATTGAGTTCACGCATTTTCGGAACTGTTGTTTGCACCAATAACCTTATCTCCTTATACCATTCCCATTCCCATTCCCATTCCCATTCCCATTCCCATTCCCATTCCCATTCCCATTCCCATTCCCATTCCCATTCCCATTCCCATTCCCATTCCCATTCCCATTCCCATTCCCATTCCCATTCCCATTCCCATTCCCATTCCCATTCCCATTCCCATTCCCATTCCCATTCCCATTCCCATTCCCATTCCCATTCCCATTTCGACACCCACTTTAAATTTAATGGTAGAAAAATATAGTGCAATAGTTGTTATCCGTGTGCAGGTGTACACGGTGGTGAACACGGAGACGGGGCAGCTGCTGGCGATGAAGGAGCTGCACGTGCAGGCGGGCGACCGGCGCGCGCGCCAGCGGGCCGCCGCCGAGCTGCAGCTGCTGGAGGGACTCACGCACCCGCACCTCCTCACCTACTACGGCTGCGAGCTGCACCGGGTATGTGACTGATGATGAGCAGCTGCTGGACTCCAACCAACCAACTTATATCAATAATTGTTCATCTAAACACATCACTTTGTAATTTGTATGAAAATGATTGAACCAATACAAATCCATTTTTGCTTATTCATGTATAAATTCTAACAGTGGTAAGTATAGTGATGATCCCATAGTTAGCCTTGGTACTTACTTGGATCGTATGGATGGGTAAAATAAGAAGTCGGAATGTATTGTCTTGATCATGTTTGGAAAATGTGGTGGACTCTAACAACTTAAGAATAACCTTAATGCCTCTTCTACACTACTCGCGAAATTCCTCGGCGAAGTATTCGGCCGAAGTTGGCTGAACTCCGGAGTGCTACACTACACACTCGTTCAACTTCGCGAGGAGCTCATTCGTGTAGCCGGTACCCTGTGCACGTTTTTTTTTTATCATGGACGCTCGAGTAGCAGCTGCCGTAGCAATGTGCTCTCTCGCGTATTATAGCTACGTGTATACTTATCTCACGAAGAAGACTAAAAAGATCAGTTTTACGCTTTACGGTCCGATACTTATACGCCGTGCCACTGAAATCGTCGTAATCGTAATCGTCCCTTCTACCGCGTAACTAGCGTCGATTTGAACTCGAAGTCGAAATCGAAATAAATCGAATCGAATCGACGAATAAATCGAAATTTAAGGGGCTTGGCTAAAGCAACCGCCGATACCAGACCGAATGAATAAATGACCGTCGAATAGAGACCCGCCAGTGTTAACAATTTTGCCTATGAAAACAGTTTTCGACGTCTAGTTCAAATCGACGCTAGTTACGCGGTAGCCCGCCGTAATCGTTATCGTTATCGTTATCGTTATCGTTATCGTTATCGTTATCGTTATCGTTATCGTTATCGTTATCTTTATCGTTACCGTTACCGTTACCGTTACCGTTACCGTTACCGTTACCGTTACCGTTACCGTTACCGTTCTTGGATCTTATGTAGATTGGTATCGTCCCAAATTCGACAATTTTGTTTGTTTACGTTACCTTTCATCCAGAAATGGGCCTCATCGCAGTTTTTTTTTTTTGTGAAAATTACGGTCATTTATTAACTGCTTCAGTCCCCATTCGGGGAACACACGTCGTTGCCTATGGTCGTTTACCTTCAATTTCTGGGTGATTTGAATTTTATACAGGTGCAGGCCTAAGTCACGATGTAAAATTCGCCAAGTTGTGTTCTGTGAAAGGCCGAGTTCTTGTAAACGACGCGAAATCGACTGTCTCGGATTGCCTTGCACCCGGCTGCGGCGATGTTTTCGGGCGTTTCCTTGCGTTTCGTTTACGAACGGGTGTTGGTCGATCATTTACCGAACCAGTCATCTCAAATTTATCCAACACACGACGAATGATCGTTTCGGTAGGACGATTATGGCGACCGAAAATGGGTGAACGCGACATACTCATCTTGATCATTTGCATGTGTTTTTGAATGCTATAGCTATCCATAATGATTTAGCAAAACAAAATGAATAAATGACAACCAATTTGACAGATGTAGCTTCAACAAGATGGCCGCTACAAACTGTCAAAGTTTGGACGTGCCTATTGGAAGACACGTCCTATATATATATTGTTAAATTATCCTAATTAAAAAGGAACCCCCCGTGTGTAGGAGGAGATGTTGATCTTCATGGAGCTGTGCGTGGAGGGCTCGCTGGAGTCGCTGGTGTGCGCGTCGGGCGCGCTGGGCGAGCTCACCGTGCGCCGCTACACCAAGCAGCTGGCGCGCGCCGTGGCCGAGCTGCACGCGCGCGGCATCGCGCACCGCGACATCAAGAGTCAGTGGCCACTAGCGGGGCATTGTGGAAGCCTAGAGTCGAATGACATTTTTTAAACAATTCCGGATAACGTTAAATTGCTGAAAATTAAAGGTTTTTTGAGATTAATAAATAGATAAACAATGTTGCCATCATTTAAGCCCAAAACCGTGATGGTCTTCGTTAATTTTAACCCTTTCCAGAATTGTTGAAAAAATGACATCCGATTACTTATTGGCTTACATGATAACCTAGTAGAAATCAATAGGACTAAGATGAGAAGTCGGAGCTAACAGTTGACGTGTTGTTGGCACAGGCGGCAACATCTTCCTGACGCGCGGCGGCGACTGCCTGAAGCTCGGGGACTTCGGGTGCGCCGTGAGGATCCGCAGCCACCACACCGCGCCCGGGGAGCTGCAGGGGTTCGTGGGCACGCAGGGTGAGTTAGTTAGTTAGTTAGTACACACATACACATACTGTTGTATTACATACAACCACACCGCGCCCGGCGAGCTGCAGGGGTTCGTGGGCACGCAGGGTGAGTTAGTTAGTTAGTTAGTTAGTTAGTTAGTACACACATACACATACTGTTGTATTACATACAACCACACCGCGCCCGGCGAGCTGCAGGGGTTCGTGGGCACGCAGGGTGAGTTAGTTAGTTAGTTAGTTAGTTAGTTAGTACACACATACACATACTGTTGTATTACATACAACCACACCGCGCCCGGCGAGCTGCAGGGGTTCGTGGGCACGCAGGGTGAGTTAGTTAGTTAGTTAGTTAGTTAGTTAGTACACACATACACATACTGTTGTATTACATACAACCACACCGCGCCCGGCGAGCTGCAGGGGTTCGTGGGCACGCAGGGTGAGTTAGTTAGTTAGTTAGTTAGTTAGTTAGTACACACATACACATACTGTTGTATTACATACAACCACACCGCGCCCGGCGAGCTGCAGGGGTTCGTGGGCACGCAGGGTGAGTTAGTTAGTTAGTTAGTACACACATACACATACTATTGTATTACATACAACCACACCGCGCCCGGCGAGCTGCAGGGGTTCGTGGGCACGCAGGGTGAGTTAGTTAGTTAGTTAGTACACACATACACATACTATTGTATTACATACAACCACACCGCGCCCGGCGAGCTGCAGGGGTTCGTGGGCACGCAGGGTGAGTTAGTTAGTTAGTTAGTACACACATACACATACTGTTGTATTACATACAACCACACCGCGCCCGGCGAGCTGCAGGGGTTCGTGGGCACGCAGGGTGAGTTAGTTAGTTAGTTAGTTAGTACACACATACACATACTGTTGTATTACATACAACCACACCGCGCCCGGCGAGCTGCAGGGGTTCGTGGGCACGCAGGGTGAGTTAGTTAGTTAGTTAGTACACACATACAGATACTGTTGTATTACATACAACCACACCGCGCCCGGCGAGCTGCAGGGGTTCGTGGGCACGCAGGGTGAGTTAGTTAGTTAGTTAGTACACACATACACATACTGTTGTATTACATACAACCACACCGCGCCCGGCGAGCTGCAGGGGTTCGTGGGCACGCAGGGTGAGTTAGTTAGTTAGTTAGTACACACATACACATACTGTTGTATTACATACAACCACACCGCGCCCGGCGAGCTGCAGGGGTTCGTGGGCACGCAGGGTGAGTTAGTTAGTTAGTTAGTTAGTACACACATACACATACTGTTGTATTACATACAACCACACCGCGCCCGGCGAGCTGCAGGGGTTCGTGGGCACGCAGGGTGAGTTAGTTAGTTAGTTAGTACACACATACACATACTGTTGTATTACATACAACCACACCGCGCCCGGCGAGCTGCAGGGGTTCGTGGGCACGCAGGGTGAGTTAGTTAGTTAGTTAGTACACACATACACATACTGTTGTATTACATACAACCACACCGCGCCCGGCGAGCTGCAGGGGTTCGTGGGCACGCAGGGTGAGTTAGTTAGTTAGTTAGTACACACATACACATACTGTTGTATTACATACAACCACACCGCGCCCGGCGAGCTGCAGGGGTTCGTGGGCACGCAGGGTGAGTTAGTTAGTTAGTTAGTACACACATACACATACTGTTGTATTACATACAACCACACCGCGCCCGGCGAGCTGCAGGGGTTCGTGGGCACGCAGGGTGAGTTAGTTAGTTAGTTAGTACACACATACACATACTGTTGTATTACATACAACCACACCGCGCCCGGCGAGCTGCAGGGGTTCGTGGGCACGCAGGGTGAGTTAGTTAGTTAGTTAGTACACACATACACATACTGTTGTATTACATACAACCACACCGCGCCCGGCGAGCTGCAGGGGTTCGTGGGCACGCAGGGTGAGTTAGTTAGTTAGTTAGTTAGTACACACATACACATACTGTTGTATTACATACAACCACACCGCGCCCGGCGAGCTGCAGGGGTTCGTGGGCACGCAGGGTGAGTTAGTTAGTTAGTACACACATACACATACTGTTGTATTACATACAACCACACCGCGCCCGGCGAGCTGCAGGGGTTCGTGGGCACGCAGGGTGAGTTAGTTAGTTAGTTAGTTAGTTAGTACACACATACACATACTGTTGTATTACATACAACCACACCGCGCCCGGCGAGCTGCAGGGGTTCGTGGGCACGCAGGGTGAGTTAGTTAGTTAGTTAGTTAGTTAGTTAGTACACACATACACATACTGTTGTATTACATACAACCACACCGCGCCCGGCGAGCTGCAGGGGTTCGTGGGCACGCAGGGTGAGTTAGTTAGTTAGTTAGTACACACATACACATACTGTTGTATTACATACAACCACACCGCGCCCGGCGAGCTGCAGGGGTTCGTGGGCACGCAGGGTGAGTTAGTTAGTTAGTTAGTACACACATACACATACTGTTGTATTACATACAACCACACCGCGCCCGGCGAGCTGCAGGGGTTCGTGGGCACGCAGGGTGAGTTAGTTAGTTAGTTAGTTAGTACACACATACACATACTGTTGTATTACATACAACCACACCGCGCCCGGCGAGCTGCAGGGGTTCGTGGGCACGCAGGGTGAGTTAGTTAGTTAGTTAGTTAGTACACACATACACATACTGTTGTATTACATACAACCACACCGCGCCCGGCGAGCTGCAGGGGTTCGTGGGCACGCAGGGTGAGTTAGTTAGTTAGTTAGTACACACATACACATACTGTTGTATTACATACAACCACACCGCGCCCGGCGAGCTGCAGGGGTTCGTGGGCACGCAGGGTGAGTTAGTTAGTTAGTTAGTTAGTACACACATACACATACTGTTGTATTACATACAACCACACCGCGCCCGGCGAGCTGCAGGGGTTCGTGGGCACGCAGGGTGAGTTAGTTAGTTAGTTAGTACACACATACACATACTGTTGTATTACATACAACCACACCGCGCCGCGTTAAAAACCTATATGAATATGGAACTCATTAAGTTTTGCGTAGAATCTTCTTGGCAGTAGCACTAATTTTCAGTTCCTCAAATTGAGCTTGTACAAGTGTGCGTACTTTAAGCTGAAAAACTCGTCAAACGATTAACTTGAAAAAAAACGAAAAAATAAATAAAGCAAAATAGCAAAAAGATTATGTATGAAATGTACAAAATACATTTTTATTTACGGAAAGGCAGATTTTTATTTGGATTTCTTCTGATAAGTTGATGTGTGTGCCTGCAGCGTACATGGCGCCGGAGGTGTTCATGAAGTCGTCGGGGCACGGCCGCGCCGCCGACGTGTGGTCGCTGGGCTGCGTCGTCACCGAGATGGCCAACGGGAAGGTATACTACACTTATACTAGGTTTAATGTAGATTGGCTCAAGTAAGTTCGTATCTACATGCGAAAATCAGGTATTCGTAGGTCTCGTCATAATTACAATATCGATGATTGCCCGGCTTTGTTTTGTTTTATAAGATTTAATTTGTTACTGGCATAGTAAAAGTTCCTTAGATAAAAAAATATAATGAATTTATTGATTTTATTTCCTTATTTCTTTCTAGATTTATACTTTCAAATAAAATACAATATTTTGAAATATATCTCACTACTATACCCGTGTACTCACAAGTAACGCTTTGCACCCAGCGGCCGTTCTCGGAGTACGACAGCAACTACCAGATAATGTTCGTGGTGGGCATGGGCGGGCGGCCCGAGATCCCGTCCACGCTATCACCGGAGGGACAGCAGTTCTGTTCGCTGTGCCTCACGCACGAGCCGGCCCAGCGGCCCAGCGTGGACCAGCTCACCCTGCACCACTTCCTCATGGTAACCACTCCCCTGTAACTTTATGCATTTAGTGAAGTATCGTGAATTTTTCTGCTTAATTTAACAGAAAATCTCGCATGAACCTATTTGTTATTGATAAATATACAGGGTTATTTGTAATTAGCGCATCACCTCTTGCAGGCGGCTTCCTCACATCAATCCCAATAACATTTGTTCAACGACTTTTTACAAAACTTGATAATTAACACAAAAACAAAAAAACAAAAACAAATTTGCGCGCTCTTTTATAACTCTGTATTTTGTAAGAAGTTCCTAAACCGGTCGCCCCCCCCCCTTATTTTTTTTAAAATATTAATTTTAATTATTCGTTGGTTAATTGTTGTTGGAATTGATGTAGAAAAGCTGCCTACAAGAGGTGATGCACTAATTATAAATAACCCTGTAAATGTGTATGTATTTCCCTCGCAGGTAAAGTCGGACGAAGATTGCAACTGCGCGCCGTCGTATCTCATTACTTGAGGCTCCTCCCCGAGACTACTCCGCAATAGTCAGCGTGTTAAGATAAGTGCCAGTAAATTATAGTCGAGGGTAGTGAATGCAGTCGCCTTAAGACGTAGTTTATGTGCAAATATTGTAGCTAAATCAGTATGTACAATTTACTACTTATTTATTTGACATACAATATGCTATCTGATGGCAGAGTGTACAGTATACACGGTATAAACATTTTAATATTGTTGTTAATGAAATTTGAGAAGCGTTAATGCATTTGCATCTGTTTAAAAAAATATTAATGCATAAATAGATGATGGTGTGCGTATAAGTGTAAGAGAAAATCTATGTTATAGAATGTATTTTACTTTACAAAAGAGAAATACCTAAAAAACTGATGAAAGAGCACTGTGGAATATTTTTACAGAGAAGTTAAGATTATTATTAGTTTTTATTGTAACTTGGACATTCCATCCCGCGTAGTGTTTTATTAGTTTACTTTGATTAATCTTGTTCTGTGAAAACAAAGATTTATGTTTAGATAAAATCCTGCAGATAATACGATCAAGAGATTCGTTTTTAAAGTAAAATTAATAAGCGATTGTGCCTTTTTAACAAATATAAATACTGGTAATTATTACAGCTACACAAATCTTCTGAGCCGTTATTGTAGTTTCAGAAAATTAAAATCAAGACTGGATCTCATACAATGACCGTTGTATATTCCTTCACCAAAGCATGCATTTGTAAACTAGAGACTTAATTAAATAAAGGTTCATTAAACTGAGTATATTGCAATCCTTGGACTGACTGAAACAAAAGAAGCAAAGTAATTGTTGCATTTTGCACCACGTTGTATCTGGCGTCCGTGCTGGTCTATTTGCTAATAAGATCTACAGCATTGATTAAGGATGGGTCTTCGCACGTTCTGACTAGATTGTAGTATATACCCGAGCCAACTGAAATAAAATGTGATATTACCTAAATAGGGGATTTTTTTTTGGTGAAAGATTGTTTTTTTTCAATAGAAACATGTAGGTAGCTATGGTATACATATTGTATTTCTTAAAAACACAATTCAGTTGCAGCAGTTTTGAAGATGTTGTTTGAAGGAATGCGCGAAGACCGATTCCTAATCTATGATCTGTAGTTATATTTTTATCCATGAATGTTAATAATCATTGTTTATACCTACGTACTTAGCAAATTTGTTACTACTTAATTATGACCTAAGCAGGTACAGTTGTGATGAAATACGAGTTGACAGCTCATTGTTAGAGAAGCGTGGACGTTGTTATCACTGAAAGTGTTAGTTTTATTGATAAATAATCTATTGTTATATTACCTAAATGAAATCTGAATAAATCTTTTTATCAAAAAATTCGTATCATTTAACGTTATGCGATTTTTGGAACTATCCTTATAACTTTGGCTTTAGGAAAACTTAATTATAAATAAAACAACAGTATTTAGTTAATATTTAATTGGAGAACATCAATAGACACGTAAGTACACTATGACATGCGCGGCGACGCGGCGCGCGCGCAGCCTCCTACCGCCACACTAACACTCGCTGTGAATGTACTACTGATCGAATGTTCGGAAATGTGGCCTTTCTATTGCACTAATTTAAATAGGCTGATACAACACAATCTTTAGTTAGAGTATGATGTAGACATTTTTGAAGGAATTCAAAATTGTTGGTTATTTTGAATGTTTACAAATTTTTGTCAATGTGACCTCTATATTAAATGGCGGTGTACGACTATTCCTGCAGGTACAAGTGACACCTCCTCCTCTACACAGTACATCTTACTCGGTATATCGTTATACAACAATATTACTAATAAGCCATCAATTACTAAAATGTATAATTCATATAGGAAATCTTGGATGTTATATAAATATCGAAATATTAAAAATGTTGATATGCCTTGATATATTTTTTCATGTGGATAAATACATTCAAACCATACACTCATAAAAAGTATTTTTTTTGGCCAATTAAAAATGTAACATATGAACTTGTTCACAGATCTAACAACATTAGGTAAATTTACTAAAATCAACGAGTGTAAATACTAAAAGCATTTCTTATGGCTACTGCGTGCTATAACAAATATGATTTTATAAACTTATGTTAATATAATACTCAAACATCAATAAAGTTTATTAGAATAGTAGTATAATTATAATATGATATGTTTTGGACTTTATTTTAACGTGTGAGTTGTAAATATTATCCTACGACGCACGAGACATTAAGTACTACCACTAATATTAAATCTAAACTTATGTTAAATCTTTGATATGTTTTGGATATTCCTGGTCATGTACGACATGATAGTCTTCTCATGATATGTTTCGTATCCTTAACCCTACTAAGTACTTCTTAATAATTGTTATAAATCACACAAAACACAGAATAATAACGATATTATTCATAGTTGATAATATTTATAACGAAGTTGATAAAATAACGTTAATTATATCAATAAAATAATTAGATACTATAACTTTTGATGTGCTGTTACATACGAACAGCTATTAATATGAAATAATAACGTTTATTACACATCTAGGTATTATGATATCACCACAGCATTGACATAATTCTCACAACTACCTCTAACATTAAACTAGACTCCCAAAAGCTCTAACAAGCTGTAAATAAACTAGCTTTGTGTCTTGTAGTTCTGCAAAACATTCGTTGGCCTTATACAGTTATAAAATTGTCAATATATATTCATATAATATAGCTCTACATGATGTAGGTAACGGAACTATAAATGTTTCAAACATTTTAATAAATAGATCTATATCAAAGTCAATGTATAACTTAATAAAATAAATAACGTAACTAGGTTCAACGTAACAATGTACGCACTATGTACGACACATTTCTCTTAGATAGCTAAATTGACTCCAGGGATGCCGCAGCCTGTTCCTACAACCGAGGTATACATAACGACCGGTTTTCATCTATAGACATTTACTTGAAATGCTCTATTCGCTAACACCCACTATGATGCAGTTACACTGACAGTAGTAGTAGTCGCATTCAACTAATCCGCATAAGACCGGGAAACACGGCAATTGTTTCATAAACTATACTAAACACATAACAATGAACAATATTTTATTTAAAATATCGGTACAATATAACTATTTGCCTCTAAATGCATTGATTGTTGCAACGCTGTCTAATATTTTATTAGATATACTTTTTCGTGTTGTATTTAATATATCAATTTATAAATATTGATAATTTATGAGTTGTATATATTAATTTTAAATAATGTGCGTATATCAAACTTAAATATCTGCCTTTGTGAGTACAGATTTCAAATTTAAGATTGTAAATACTTTGTGCATTTATACTAAAGTTTTGGTAACACCGAGTATACTAATACAACAATTTAATTGATTTGATATGTATACGTTACATTTTGTCATTTATATTATAAGCTATGCGTATATTTTATATCGATAATTGCGTTTGATAGGTTAAAAATATGATATTCATAATAATCTTAAGCCTGATCGAAGTAAGTCGAATATAATTTTGCACCAATTATTTATCTTAGGGACATCAAATATAATTTCAAGGATGTCTTGGTATAATATGTTTATATAATATGATATGTTTTAAGTTCCACTTCGTTTTTTCATCATTTAATTGCGTTGCTACTTAAATAAACCTCTATACTTAATTATCCGGCAATCCTTTTCCCTATATATCAAGCCGCGGGTGAAGGAGTTCATTCCGGACTGGGCTCGATGCCGTAGTAGAAGGGGAAGAAGCAGGGAGGCAGTTGCGGCGAGGACTAGTTGGTGTGCTGGCGGTTCGCGAACATGAGCTTCATGGAGTCGAGCGCCTCCTCCAGGCTCTGGCGGAACGCCTCGGTGTTGGTCACGCTGGAAGACACGAAGGACGAGATGCAGAAGATGACCATGTCCTTCTTGGGGTTGTAGCTGCAGCCGTACCCGTCGGGCACCACGGCGCCGTACCCCATGAACGTGCCCTCCGTCGTCGTCGCCACCTGACAACGGACACCATTTGTCACTACGAGCTGATCAAGTGTTTTAATTTGAATTGTGAAGCGAAGTGTTACCTGGCTGGTGCTGAGGCGGTACTCGGTCATCTGGCGGTAGGTGTCGTCGGTGAAGAGCGGCGGCAGGTGCCCCAGCGCCTCCCGCGCCGCCTCGCGCAGCCCCAGCAGGTGGTTGTCGATGCCGCGGCCAAGGATGTTGTCCTCCATGATGCTGGTCTGCTTGCGCGCCGCCTGCTCGAACAGCTCTAGTTTCTTGCGCTCCTTGAAATAAGATAGGCATTTAAGTAATAGTTTCGTACCTACATTAAATTATGTTGCACTCGTAAGATCTTACTCCATATAAATTAAAGGAGACTTTTTTTGAACCATCATCGTTTGCGTCGTTCAGCGGTGGAGTTTCAGCGCTGCACATTGCTGCGGCCCAAGCTAGTGCTTCCTAAGAAAGTGAAACAAAACATCCGTGTGACAATTTTGAAGATATAAAAAACAAAGATGAATAAAATTAATGTTACACCGACCTTGTGAGCAGACCGTATGTTGTCGACGCGACCATTACGGAAGCGACGCAGAGATGCCGATTCGTACGTCGATACCAAGTAGCCATACATCCTATAAATATTAGCATTGTGAGAAAACGGACCGAATTGCTTCCGATTATAAAACTAGCCAAACCACTTACTTGTAATATGCGTACTGAAGAGCAAGTTGGATGTACACATCTGGACTAGTTTTGCAAGATTTCATGAACTCTCTGCCGTAGCCTTTGTAAGTGTAGACTTTGAAGTCCAGGTCTGCGATACGTCTGTACAATTAACGAGACGAGTTAGTATGTTGGTTCGGCATGTCAGTTCTGTAGGAAGGCGTCGCGCTGCGTACCGGTCGAGGTCGGCGGCGGCCTGCGTTATGGCGCGCTGCAGGTCGGCGGTGAGGGTCCAGCGCAGCGGCTCGGGCGCGGGCAGCAGCGCGGGGGGCGGCGCGGGGCGCGGGGCCACGGCGGCGCGGGCCAGCGCGCGCTCCGCCAGCCGCACCACCGCCACGCCCTCCGCCGCGCTGTGCTCGTAGCACATGCCCACCGTGCCGTCCGACGAGATTATCAGCTGCAACACACACATAGCTACAGTCTTGAGTTTCTTGTGCGTATCTAGGAGCTGAACATAGGCTAAAAGGCTTGTTTGAAAATGTGAAATTCAAAAATTATGAACTATCACAAAACAGAGTTAGTTGATTTTGTTTTTAAAACAAAATGATTGTTAAAGGTGTGTACCTGCACAGTTTTGTCGAACCACCTGTTGGCGGAGTGGTGGTGTGTGCCGGCGCCGTGCATGGCGCGCAGCATGGCGTTGGTGTCGGCGTCCAGGCCGGGCCGGTCGCCGCCCGCCTCGTCCAGGCACAGCAGGCACAGCGCGCGGGAGATCAGCTCCAAGTTGTGCCGGTTGTTGTCGTCTACAACGAGCACGGGTTGAGTTTGTCGGTTTAACAATAATAAAAGCAGCCTATATACGTCCCACTGTTGGCGCAGGCCTCCTTTTCGAATAGCGAGAGAGATTTGAATAATTTTGATCTGCCGTAATCCAATAAATAAATAAATAATATCTAATAATGCCGTAAAAAACAATAGTTTAGTGTTAGAGGAAAAGAAGATATAAATTCTATGGAAGAACATTCTTAAGGGCCCTTAGTAACTGAAAACGGCAGAATTAGCCGTTTTCTATTAGCTGTTACTTACAAAATATATGATACTAGGGGCTGCGCGCGACTCCGTTCGCGTAGAAGTCGGTTTCCCGTGGGAATGCGAAGTTTTCCCTCGGTAAAAAGTTCCCTTAATTCTTTCATACATATATTTTTGGTATCTAGAACCGTTTTTGGCAGCGCACGCAACGGAAGCTCTCAAGGATGAATAATTTTCCCCGTTTTTTTCACATTTTCCATTATTTCTTCGCTCTGTATAGTTGCAACGTGATGTTATATAGCCTAAAGCCTGCCTCGATAAATGGTCTATTCAACACAAAAAGATTTTTTAAAATCAAACCAGTAGTTCCTGAGATTAGAGCGTTCAAGCAAACAAACAAACAAATAAACAAACAAACAAACAAACAAACTCTTCAGCTTTATAATATTAGTATAGATTTCGCACTGATATTTCAAATGTATAATAAAGAACGTATATGTGATGGGAGGACTGTTTTTAAAACACGATTGGAATAATTTTGCTCGATAGAAAAAAATCCTGAAGTCACCTCTAAAATTTCATATAAATGCACATTAAGACGGTGTTTTACAATAATAAGTCTTATAAAATCGCAAACTGATCGATTTTTACCTTTTCTATTTCGTGACTGTTTTAGATTTCTGAGAAATTGAACATTTTATTAACATTTTGAGAATAAATGTGTTTGGCGCTTACGCCACTTAATTTCGAGGCCGTTGATTCTATAGGAACCGCGTTCCCCGACCCCCCCGCCTAAGGCGCAGAATCGTAGCGAAATCTGAATTTTCGCTGACCGCCTAACTCCCCTTAAGTGTAATTATTTTAATATAAAGGCTTCAAATAAAACATTTGCTAATTTAAGTAATCGATGCTTGTTACTGTGGTGTAATACGTCACTATAGTCACCTTTGAGCAGCGCCTCCCTGGCGTGCGCCCACTGGTCGCGCTGCATGGCGGTGAGCAGGCCCACGCGCGGCGCGGGGGGGGCGCCGGCCGCGTCCACCAGGCAGTGCAGCAGCTGCGCCTGCATCTCGCCCGCGGTCAGCCGCCCGCGGTCCGCCGCCTTCACCGGGATCGCGTACAGCTGCAACATGTACCACGTCACTTTCCGAGTCACGTCCTTTACTCTATGGGATCTTCGACGCCTCTTTGTGTGCTATATGCTCAACCGGAAATCATATGTTGCTACGAAGATACCAACCATTCATTACAAATCAATTATAGCCATGTAGAGCAAAGAATAAAGATGCTTAAACTACTTATGGGTTTTGCTTTTAATAGATGTATGGCTGAACAAATAAACTTTAAATTGGGAAACCCGCCCAATGTGTATTTAAGTGAGCACTAACACTGTTTTTTATAATCAATGGAGAAATCCCAAGAGTGACAAACTCTACTCAAACGTCGCATTAAGTGATCAAGTACCCCGCAGTGGCACTAAGTAAATTACGTCAGTTGCCGAACTTCGGTATTACATTAGAGGGAGTTAGCGGCTCACTGCGGCTGAGGGAGATCTGAAACTATCTCCGTTGGAAACTACATTATGCGAGTATGAGAGAAGGATTTAGAAAGTTTTCTTTGACGCTAATGAAACTTTCATGAACGACTTTGATATTGATTTTCCTTTTTGCTTTTTGTTAGTTTTAGTTTTCAAGATGGTAATATAATATCGAATATATTAAGAAGCGTTTGGGGTTAAACGTAGTACATGGAGAGTGGTACGCACATAGTTCCTGCAGGCGACGACGACGAGCTCCTCGGGCTCGCCGGCGCGCGCGCACGGCAGCTGCAGGCGGTCGCGGCCCGCCTCGGCCACGCGGCACACGCCCAGCAGCCGGTAGAACTGCTCCATGCACAGCGGCTGCCCCTTCTCCCGGCTCGTGGCGCGCTCCAGGGGCAGCTCTCCCCTGCAACCGATTCGTTATACTCATTTCTCATTTCGATGCAGGACTACCAACCAAGCCGTGCGTCATTACCTGTCCAACATCTCCTTGTAATCCAGTAGGTCGTCAATGAAGAGGGCGCCCAGGTCGGCGACCTCCTCCATCCTGGCGAAGTGCCGCTTGGGGAACACCATGCCCGGGTTGGAGTTGATGGGCAGCGGCGCGCGCACCTTCATGTACATGTCGTCCAGCCACCACTCCGTTATCTGATGGAAGTATGTAACGTTCAACGCTAATGATCCATAACGGCTACCTTTCATTCGATTTTATTCTTAAACATTTTATTCGTTGTTAACGAGTTATTCTTACTGTTTACATTACGGTTTTTTTTAATTTATCGAATGCACTGAATGATATTTTGTTAGCTTTGAGCATAACGTGTGCTAACGATTCAAATTTATAAAATCAAGCTTTCTTACAGTTCTAACCAAGTGTAACTACGACATGTTTTTAAGATTGTGTTTTTATTGCAATTAATCAGTGAATTAAATGAATGGCATTAGTTGCCTCTGCGTTTTGTTTTCCTGTAGACTCCTTTCCAAAACTTACGGTTTGGTACACTTCATTAAACAAACTGATTTAAAAATTTTAAAGAAGGTGGCGGGTAAACATTTCATCTTCTGTGGGTACTTGAGCTCACTGATTGAGCTCACTGCTTGATGGACTGAATGCCTTTCTTACTGCACCAAAGTAGATGATTTACCCTAATGAATAGGTATATCATTTGCTTTTCCAAATCAACCTAACTGACTTTTAGAAATTTTATTTTTTTATTATTAAATCTTTTTTTTTGCAGCACAATCCTCCAGTGCCAATAATAATAGGAAAGTTATGTCAATGGATAAGTACAAAGTTTATTTTTCACTTAAGTACCTAAAATATATAAAAAAAATGAATGAAATGAAATTTAGTTCGAAGAAGAATTAAATAATTGTAGGCGGGTTATTTTGCAGCAATTTTTTTTTTAACTGATACTTTTTAATTAATTTTGATTAAAAATAAATGAGCTAGTTATAATGCTTACAGCACCTCTCAGAACTTGAAGTTAGCGAGTTTTTTTTATCTCTGACGATTTTTCTATCGTTCTGCTAAAGTTAAAACTGCAAGTTATATTCATTTTGGAAGAATCGCTATTTAAAACCATGCCTTTTGTGACCCCACTCGATGGGATAGGTAAACAATTTTATTTATCTTACAATATGACGCCCAAAATTCGCAATTTTTTATATATTTTTATTCTGAAGCAGAGAAGTGCTTCTTATAGTTCCTATGGTCGGTTAAATTGAAAGATGTAACATTTGATTTGAAACTCAGTTACGGTTTAAATACTATAAAGTGCCGGCAATAAAAAAAATATAGGTGATTTGTTTTCTAGTACCTATTGCCGGCTCGACGTAAATACCACTTAAGCCTTAGAAACGTTTATGTTTGGTTTTAAGTTGCTGACAAATACTGACAATTATCATAAAACTATATTAATTTTTCCTTTGTTTAAAAAGGCCTACTGAATAAGTTTTGATAATTTGAGTTACACTTTATTTTCTACATCCAAAAACTGGGGTCTGAGTGTTTCGATATACCTACTATATACAGTACTAGTTACACCACGCTTCGCAATGGTGTAATTTCAGCCGACTTGTTTACGAAATATTGAATTTTGGCAAACTTTTTTCAAATGTTCTTTACTTACTAATTTAAATTAATAAATTCCCTATAAAATGGCGAAATCCGCATTAAGTTACTTAACGTTGTTTAAGAGGAGATAGCGGCAAAGCAAACATACAAACAGACAGAATTAGCGACTTGGATTTATACTATGTAACGATGATGATGATGATGATGCGTCTAGGTGTCTCCTCATCTTGACATGTTCCTTTACGTTCTTGATAAAACCTACATTTGTTCCATAAACCGTGAATTCAAAAATCTGTACAAATTAAAAATATTTATTATCTTACAGTGTTACAATAATCTTAAGACTTATACCTAAATTTAGTAAATCATAATTTCTTGCGGTAAATGTTCTGTTTTGTCGGTAATCATTTCGTTATACGAATTCTGAATCGGGTCCGGATGCCGGATGTATGGAGCAGAGGGCGTCAAGAAAAACAGCGTGCGTCGTGGTTTCTTGACGGGTGCGCAGGAGTGCAGCTGCGCGCGCGGCGTGGTGGCGGCCGGCGCGGGCGTGGGCGTAGGCACCCGCGCGTCCCCCGCCCCGCCACCCTCCGCCGCGTCCCCGCGCGGCTGCTCCTCGAACAGACGACTCTTGCTGAACAACATCACTCCAGGTTCGTCATCCAACGTTATTTCGCCGTCCTCAAACGATCTAAAATACTGACCATCATCTATGTTTGTAAATGTCGACGTTTTTGGTCGATATGTGAATTTTTCGTAGTACACTTGGCTGCGTACGTCGTCGATCTTTTGTCGCAAAGTTTTTGGTGCATCCGCTATGTGCGGCATCGCGTAAATTGGTAGCGGGACGCTTCTTTCAGTAGTAGAGGTAGATGGAGTTATTATTTCCAAGTTTCCTTTGTAATGGTTCAGCGTATCAAACCACTTTAAATTGCTTCTGTGATAGCGTGTATTGTCGTCATCTTTGAATACCACGAGTGGAGACTTTCTCCGCCCTCCGTACTCATCGTAATTTTCAAGTGGTGGGTATTGTATTAAATCGTGCCTATCTCGCATATTATTTTGGAATTTTCTTTCTGCTTCGTACCGCTTTTTAAAGAACTCGTTGGTATTTATTGGGATAATTTCACCTGGTCGTTTAGGCCGAATGCGATTTAAAATTGATTGTTGAAGTTTTGGAGTCAACACTTTAAACGGATATATGTTGTTTGCACGCGACTTGGATATAGAGTGTAAATTGTTTTGAGGAACAGATGGTGTTCCACTGATTTGTACTCGATCCTGCCTATTTGGTTGCCTCATAGATATAAGTTTTTCTGTAACCGCAATATTTTGAGTTTTGTTGGTAGTCTTTCTAAAATTAAAGTTGACGGCAAAGTTGTAAGTAAACTCGGAGTCACTTAAAGGCTTGTAAGTATTGTATTTCACAGTTTTATAGCGTCTCGTGGAAGTTGTAATTTTTTTCATATGTTTTTCGGAAAAGGGATTTTTAGTAACATCTCGATAAAAAACAGGTTTTTGATAATTATTCAACTTAGTATATTTGTATGATGTAGTTTGGAATGTTGGTGTTTGAGTTAATGCAACTTTAGGAATGTTTTCTGTTGTTGGAGATGTATGTTTTATAAGAGACTCGGTAATTCTTTCGAAATATCTCAAAGTTCTCTTCTTGTACAAATCGTTATCATAGGTGTTGACGATTGCATCCTGTTTATGCACATTATATCTAAGTTTCATTTTAGAAATATTTTTATTAGTACTAAATTCTTTTTCTTTCTTTTTTATCTTTTCAGTTATAAGTTCATATACAGCAGCCATAAAAGTTTTGGAAAGCTTCGGTTTGTTACCATCTCTACCTATTAGGTTAACATCTTCGTGTGATGAAAAATATGTTGTGTTATGCGAAGTTATGTTTTTATTTTTTGCAGCATCTACGTATTTTTCTTGCGCTGGGTTGTTAAAGATTTTTTGAATAAATGGATTGGACTTGATTTCTTTCAAAAATAAGCTGGGGTCTGAAATACTGTATTTTGAAATATTCAGTATTCGTCTAGATTTCTCTTTATCTCTGACGTCTACTTTAACTTTCTTTATAGAAATTGTAAAATTTTTGTTTGTATTGTATAGTTTTGTAACAGCGCTTTTTGGTGTTGTATTTTTTATGGCAAACCACTTTTCTGTTTCATTGTAATACGGAACTGTTGAATCTATTGTGTATTTCAACGTGACCACATTATAATTGTTTGGTAAGGAGTTTGTAATTTTTGTATTTGTTTTATTTGGATAAGCTACTATTTTGTCTCTATTTGTAATTGCATTATTTTTAATTTTTTCGGACATCAATTTATAAACCGAAGACAAAAAATTATTTGGAACATCACTTTTAATTGTGGTTGTTTCATCAATAGATTTATTTGAATATTGAAATAATTCCCTGTTTTTTTCAGTTTTTGAAATTGCTCGTAACATTGGATTAATATTAAACATTCTGTATGAATCTCTTGTCATTTTTGTTGTATTTAATGATGTCGGAGTTATGGTAAAGGAAAGCTGATTAATATTTCCGACCGCTGAAAGTATTGGAGATGTTACATTTATTTTTAAGACGTTTTTTGAAGATTTGGTAAGAACAGTATTAGTTGGCAATATAATTGTTTTATTATTTTTTGTTTCCTTATTATCTTTAGCTTTAGCGTGGATTGAAAGGCGCGTATCTACATGAGTTTTAGCTACAGTATTATTTCGATGTTCATCGTATTTAATAGTTGCGCCGAGTGATTCAGAGTGGTTCTTTAATAATGAAGTATTTTCAATTAAAACACTGTTGGTATTATTAGTCGGTATTATTGTTTCATTATTCTTCATTTCTCTATTGTCTTCAGTCTTAGTATGGATTGAAAAGCGCGTATCCACATTAGTTTTAGATAAAGTATAATTTTGAGGTTCATCGCGATCAATATTGGCTTTGAGTGATGTAGAGTGGTTCTTTAGTAATGGTTTTTTTATAATTAAAACACTGTTGGTATTATTAGTCGGTATTATTGTTTCATTATTGTTTGTTTCTTTATTGTCTTCAGTCTTAGCATGGGATGAATGACGCTTATTAGTTTCAGACAAAGTTTCAGACAAAGTATTATTTTGAGGTTGATCGCGAGTGATGGTATGACTGAGTGATTCAAAGTGGTTCTTTAGTAATGTTTTTTTTATAATTCCGTGTATCGTATTTGTTGAATTTGTGTTTCGTGTTTTATTTATTGTTTTCGTTGGAATATTGTCACTAGTGTTGTTTTGTAGTTTACTAAAGTGGAATTTGTTTGATTTTGGGTTTTCCATATTATTTTCTTCCAATCCAATACTCCAAAAGTTGGATACTGTGCTTTTCGGCAGATGTTTGGCAAGAATGGGTTGATCATCTTTATTTTCACGAAATAACGTTACTTTATTAGTTTGTTCAAAAGTAAAATCATTAATTTCAGCCATAGTTGTTAATCGAAGAAATTCAAAGTTACTGTTAATCTTATTTTTATTTTCATCTCTTTGATTTTGCAATAGTTCTGTAGTTGTTAGATTATGTGATTTTTTTGTGTTTTGTTGTTGCGAGACATTTACTGTTATAGAAGAATTAGGTTCAAGCGGCTCCTTCGTAATATTTAAACGTTTTAGGTTTCCCGGATCCAGAAAAATGCTATTGCTTGTACTGTTAGTATTGTAAACAACCTTGTTTTGGCTTTTGTTCATTATATTATCCTTAGTATTTTCCAGTAGAATAGTAGAGCTAATATTAGTTATAATTGGTGTGCTATTATTATGTAATAGATGTATCAGTATGTCTTTCTTGTTATTTAGTAGGCTTAGTAGTCCATTACTTTTATTTGATTCCATGTAAGTTTTGTTTACAGGTTCTATATCTGTATCGTTGTTTTTATCTATAGCCATAATATTATAGGTGCTATTAAAATCCTTAAATTTCGTTATTTTACTATTGTTTTTTTTCCAAAGGCTCTGTGTATCTGTTTTTAAGTCAGATTTTTTCATTTTGGTATTTATTTCTTTAGTTTGGTTTCTTGTATCATGGTTTGCTTTTAACTGAATAACTTTATCATAATCTTTATTAAGTTTTGGTGCAGTATGAATTTCCTTAGGTTGAGTCCAAGAACCATTCGTTTTGTTGTTTTGTTGAATGAATGTTGTGTTTTTTATTTCTTCTTTAATGTTCAAATTGTTTTTATTATGCGGCAAAAGCAATTTACTATTATTTGCTTTTAATTTAAATAATTTAGTACCATTTTTTGTTGTTTGGCTTTTTTTAACTGAATTTAAGCTTAATTCAGCTATTGCTGGGATTGTAAGTTTTTTTTTTAGATTTTGTGTGCCTTGGCTTTCTTTCAATTTAATTATTATATCATTAAAGGTTTCCACTTCACCAGTAGTTTTTTTCGATTTCATGTATTTATCTATTTTTTTATCAAATACACCATTTGTACTATTGCTTTCTACTACAGGCAATGTTCTATTTTCTATGGGTTCAGACAGTGTACTGCTGCTATTTTTTAATTGAATCTTAGTTGTTTCATTTGTGTTATATTCTGTTGTAAAGCTTACCGTGTAATTTTTTATTTTCGACTGAGTAATTGTATCATTCCACTCTGTCGTTTCGAATAAAGTGGTTTTTTTATTTTCAAATGTGGTATATTTGTTTTCATTGTATTTTTTTAGTGTATGTTTTGTACCGTTTCTTTCTTCTAGAGGAATCGAATGACTTTTGTATTCTTTTTGTATCGGCAATGACTCCTTGAATTTTTTTAATTGGCTCTCTAAACTATTGGTTCTAGCCGACGCTTTTGTAAAATTTATTGGTGTGTTAGTTCCGATGTGTTTGTCTGTCTGTTGTATGAATGAACCATTTTTATGTTCAACTTGGTTTTTAATTATGGAGATTTTTTCCGTTTGTTTTATATTGGGATAACTTTTTGTTGTTTCGCCCAGTGTGTAATTGTTATATTCTAGTTGCATCAATGTAATATTGTTATCATATAGTTTGGTTCCTTTGCTGGTTTTTTTTGAAGTAATGTCATGTTCATGGTTTTTAAAATTGTTTATTTCTGTCAAAAGCAACGTGTTATCAGATGATGTAGGACCACTTTCTACGAAAAAATTAGTTTCTGTAACGGTGCTTTTTTCGGAATTAACTATTGTGTTATTATTTATGTCCATGTCAATCAATGTTTCTTCAGCTTGCGGAATAAATGTTACATTACTTTCTCGTTGTTGACTGTCCGAGCTAGGGTTTGATTCCGAATAAATCATTGATTCATATAAATTTTCCCCTTCGTTCTCTGCACTACTAGTTTCCTTTATTTCCTTAAAAGTTTCTTTGTTATCTTCATAAAGGTTAGTCTTACTATCGTAGTCTTCTGCTTGGCTATTACTTAAATTGTTATTTGTGGTTTGATTTAAAGAAAGATCTGATTTTTTCAATTGGTCAATCATGCTTGTGTCATTATTCATTTTAGACTGTAACTGATCTATTACTGAATATTCTGTAAGATTTTTTATTATTGACGCTGGTAAAATTTCTGTAGAATCAATTTCTGATTGCATCAATAAACTTGTATTAAATTCTGGCTGCATTTTTGTATTGTTAAATTCTTCAAATTGAATCTCTGTACTATTAAGAAATTCAGGTAGAATATCTGAATCATTTAAAAACCTTCTTAGAAGGAAATATCCTTTTTTACCTTTACCACGTGAACGACCCTTCACGGGCTTTCTGAAATTTGGCCTGCGGTTAAATGTTTTTTTCTTCATTCTTTCTTTTAACATATCCCGTTGCAATTTACGTTTTCTTAGTAAAAATGATTTAACGCCTTTACTTAAGGGTTGAACTCCAGGCTTTTTTTTTGCTTTGTCCACCTTTATAGCTTTGGCAGCATTAGTATTTTTTTGTTTAGATTTTAAAGGCTTCTTATTTGCTAATTTAGATTTAGAACTTTTAATAGTTTGTACGGTTTTAGGAGAAGGTTTTATTTTTGAGAGGTTTCTTAGTTGTTTATATTTAGGAACTGAGGTCGTTATATGACGTTCTGTTTTCATACTTTTTGTTGTTTTTGGTTGTGTATAATGTGTTGTTAAAGATTTTTTAATTGTTTTATTAGTCTTTGCAGTTGTTTGTTTAATATCATTTTTTTTAACTTGTTTAGTTCTTAAGGGTTTTTTGTTTAAAGGTATTTTTTTTTTGTTATCTTTTTTTGTATATTGCATTGTTTTGTTAAGCTTTTTTGTATGGCTGGGTGAAAGTTCAACTGTCTTATTTAGTTTGAAAATAGGTAACATCGTAGATAAATTTTGTTTAGTATGTCTTTCGCTGTAAATGAATGTTTTATGACCATTGTTTAAAAGCTCTGAATTTCTTAAAATATAGTTGGGCTCAAATTTATGTGTATTTAGCGATTTACTTTTTGTCAAAACTAATTGTGAAGTTTGGATTGATGAAGGTGTACTGACTGGGATCAAAAAATTAAAATTGGGTGACGTTTTATGTGAACTTTGCAAAATATCTTGTTTAGCATGATGAGCAGAATTCATTAGTTTTGGTTTTGTATGTAGATTTTTGATGATGGTTTTGTTTTGAGATGTCGGTGATTTTATTGTCTGTAAAATTCTATATATTTTTTCTGTAGTAAGAAGTCCTCTTGTACTCAAATTAATTTGAGGTATAAATTCTTTTGAATATTCCATTGATTGTAAATCTTCGATAGAATCTATATCATTTTGTTGGTAATTTAAAATAGTTTCTGGAATTGTTGTCACTTCGTCCATTTCATTAGAAGCCTTATATTTTTCTATTTGTTCATCAAACATTTCATTCTTAAAAGAGTGAGAAGAGTATTTTTCCCGAACATTTTGATTAGATTTGAGAAAATAGTTTCTTGGCATAATTTTTTTAAATATATTATGTCTTCGAAGTTCGTCAGTTTCGCTATTATGTTCGCTTGATTGCTTCTTTGTACTTATTTCTTCCTCATTATCTTCGTTAATTAATGGTTGTGGGCTGGTTTGTTTCATTTTGTTAAACGTGAACAAATCATGTTCAATAAGACTCGTTGTGGTTTTTACTTTAAAATCACGTATGCTTTCTGTTTTTGATGTATCATTATTATGTGTAATGGAAATTATATTCTCTTTATTTGTTGAAGAAAGTGAATCATTTATAGATTTGTATAAATTTAACTCAGGAGTTTGTAAAGATAGGTCCCAATTTTTTTTCGTTGAATTAATATGCATTTGTGAACGAACAGAAGACATGTCTATTAATGGTTTTTCTGATATTCTTGAGCTTGAAATTGGTCTTCCACTCGTCAACTCAATTTTATTGACCGTGTTGGGGATAATTAAAGTAATCACCTCACTTGTTGGAACTGTTTCAAGTAATGTGGAACTATCAACTTTTAAGGCTTTATACTCTTTCGGATGTGGCAAAAACAAATATGGTGTCTGAATTCTTGTTGTATACTCCGCATTGTATAAATCTCTAGAAAAATGCTTTTCTCTGGAAGCATCATTTTTTTTCACTGAAGCACTAGCTTCATTTTCATCAGAATCAAAAAATAGTTGTATAGTTGAAGATTGTGACAATTCATTCATTTTTCGCTGCCAATTTACTGTAGTGGCACTTCCATCAATGTTTTCTTGATATTTAGTTTGCTTATTTATTGGTTTAACTGTAATATTATTTTGTAAACTATCGTTTAATCTGAATTTTATAGAGTTTGGTGTTTTATTTATCGTTTTTGTGACGTCATCATGGAAAAGAACAGTTGAATCCTCGTTGAATAAAGAAGTAGGTACTCTACTATTTTCTAAATTTGGTGTGTTATTTGAAAAAATATGTGCTTTATAGGATTTTAAAAATTTATCATCTTCGTTTTGAGAATACACACTTCTTTTTGTCAAATAATTATTAAAAAAGTCTTCTCTTACTTTTGAACTTAAAGGTATATTTAAATTCAAATCTGAAATTGTTTTCAGCTCTGGTGGGCGTTTCGTCTTTGTATGATTATTAAAGAGAAAAAAAACGTGTTTTTTCGAAAGCTCTTGCACTAATAACGTAGAACGTACAGTTTTAGAGTTAGGTGTTATATACATAGCATATGGTTGTGTACTTGCTTCTTTGGAGTTCACCTCGACAATTTCAGTTGAGTTTTTATTTGCAAACTTTAAAGTTTTATTTATGTTTTTGTCATAAAAAATTTGATCTTTATTGCGAACGACCATTTCATCCTTATGTTTGAAAGGAATGTCTGTAATTGATAAATTTTGCATTTGGAGTTTATTTAGTATTCCCGATTCCTTTTCCATCAAATTATGTTGTACTTCGTGTTTCTTTTTTTTTGAGTCAGAACTTGCCAAGTGTTTCCTACCATTTAGTAAAATGTTATCCATTGTTCCAGTAAAACTTTTTTCATTATCTTTGATTTCTATGTCAGAAAAAACATATTTTTGCTTGTATGGTATTTGTATTTTTTTGTTGTAATATGCAACTTTACTTTTTATAATCTTGTGGTGATTAGAGATTAATGGTTTCATTGTGTTTGTTGTTACAGAAATATATTTTGTATAGTCTTTTATTATTGTATTTGTTTTAGAGCTATTTTTGTTGGCGGCAGTATTATTTTGCTTGTGCTCTTCTTGATAGTTTCTTAAATATGTTTTTTCGCTAGAAATTTCAGATTTTTCAAAGTTAGAAGTATTTGAGATGATTGCAGATTCGTTATTTAAATTGACTATTGATTTATAGCTTTCTATATTTATATTTTGGTCTGGTATCGAAATGTTAAAAGATATTATCTTACCATTTTTATCTTCTGAAAATAAACTTACATAATCCTGCAACCAAGCCAAAGTAGACCTTGCTTCTTTTTGTTTATTGTCATTGGAATTATTTATATTCGTGGTTAAATTTTTTGTTATATCAGCTTGTGTAATTAATTTATTATTTTGTACTTGTAATTCCTTTGGGCTAAGCATATTATTAGTGCTTGTAACAATATACTTTTTATTATTATTATTGTATTTTGCAGACATAAAGTAAGGTGATGTATATTTTAAAGACTCAGTAAAGTGGTTATTATATTTGGGAAGCAAAGTAGTTTCTGTTTTAATTTGTTCTTGTTCTGCATTACTTAGTGACATTAAATAACTGAGTGATGGTGATGATGTTGCGGTTGATTCTATTATTTTAGGTGTTGATACGTTCAAAAAAGTTCTTGGGAAAGTAGTTTCGTCATCACTATTTACTTTCACTGTATTTTGTAGCACTATTGATTTTGTAGAAGACATTTGAATATCATCGTTTGATGGATTACCTTGAGCAAAGACATTTGTAATTTGATTATTTAATTCAAGTTTTGTCAAATTATTCAAGGTTATTAGTTTTCCGATATCCCCTTCCGTAACACTTTTGTTTACACCTTCAACATTTTTATTTTTTATTTTAAGGTTTTGGTTTTCATTTTTTATTTCTGATAAATATTTTATATCAATGACATGGTTTAAATTAGCTTCAGGAGTTTGATCCCGACCTTCAAACATATCTGATAGATAAAGTGGATATTTTCCTTCATTATATAATAATTTTGATGATAAACTAGTTGAAGATTCTTCTTTACTGGCGTTCTTGTCGTTAGTATTTAGATAAATGTTTGTATGAAATGGTCTATTTGTACTTCTTGTTACAGCTTTTGCATGATGTACTGTTATTTTGTTATGTAATGGAGTAATTTTGGCTTTGACTGAGTTCACGACGGAAGTTACGTTTTGCTGTGTTTTTGGTGTCCATGTTGTGAAAGTCTTGTAATAACTTTTATCATTATGCAGTAGTTGAGACTTGCTAAGCGTTTCTATATTTTGGGTTGTTATCGTAAAATTAGTTTTAATTTTATTCACTAACGATTCAGTTAGATTTTTTTTTGTTATATCTGGTGTTTTATAATTATCTAAAATTTTCGTGTGTTGAGTTTCGATTACCTTCAATGACTCGGTTGTCAATTCAGTATCAGATAAAGAATAACGCGGAGGCGTTTCAAAATTGAGTATTTTAGATTTATCAACTTCCGCTTCGTGTTGAAGTGAACTTCCTAAATTACTAGTTGTAACTTTATTTGTGTAGCTAACAGATGATATATCTTGCGCTATTTCCGTTTTAGAAGCTCCTGATATAAAATCGAAAAAAAAAGCTTGAGACGGTATAATAATTGGTTTGAAGTTATCGTAAGATAGTTTATTTTCAGGCGTTGTCGCCTCGAATTGTTTTAAGTTATGTACAATAACTTTGTCTTCAAATATAAATGTTACGGCTGGTGCTAAGGAATCAAACCTTGTAATATCTTCCGATACCTTAGTGGTATATTGATTTTGAACTGATGGCTTACAATTTAGTGTTTTTGATTCAACTTTTGTAGTTGTGTTTCTATCTATGTTGGTTATTAACATTTTTGAGTTATCATTAGATGAATAATCTTGTATTGAAAAAGTTGTATTTATTTCTGAGTTATTAACATTTGTTTTTGTTTTAAGCGGGAAAGCGTTGAAAATATTTGATTGTGTATTTTGAAGGGTTTTATTATTAATATTCAATATCTTTTGTTGAGTTTTTTTTGTGACGTTTGGACTAAAATTACTCAATCTTTTAGTCGTGAGTCGTTTGAATATATTTTCGGATTTAATATCATGTATTGTATTATTTACTAATGTTTTTAATTTATTAAATAGTTGTTTAGTTTTAGGCGTTGTCTGTATTATAACTGATTTATGTACAAAACCACTGTCTTGAAATACTTTTGTTACTGCTGAGTCTACTTTTGTAATTTTTTGGGTAGTTTTAGTAACAAAATATTCAGATTGTGTAGCGTTATTCTGAAGTTTTTTTGTAATTAAGATAGCTGAGTCATTCGTATATTTTTTAGACCAAGCCTCAGTTACAAAAATTGGTAAGGTTGTTGTGATTTTTTTAGTTTCTGAGTTTCCAACCGTTTTATCTTCTTGCGATATTCTAGCGAGTATCGTTTCTGGTATATACCTGATACCATCATAAAAAGGTTCTGGTTTTTGTTTTGTAATGCCTGTGTCCAAATCATCAACTGATGTTTTGTTTAGAGATTTGTTAATAATAAAAGAGTTTTTTACTAAGTGTCTGGCTTGCGTTTTCGATATCAATGTTACTGCATTAGTAACTGTTAAGACGTCTTGAGGTATTTCAGTCATGAATATTTCTGAATCATCTGTTAATGTTTCAGTCTGAAACTCATTAAAAGCTTCTTTGTCAGTAAGGTCTGGTTTAGTAGTCGATAAAAACTGGATTAAATTATCAGTAACAGTTTCTGGGATATCAGCTAATAACTTGCTTTCAGACATATTTGTAGGATCTGCATCTGATTTATTTTTAAATATTCTGCCTAGAAATGTTTTATTTACTAAGTTGAATACCGATTTTCTATCCAAAAATGATTGTGTTACGGCTGTGTTAAAAAAACGAACAGTTGAAGTGTTTTGGGATGTCTTAGTGATAAAAGATTCAAGTTCGTTGGCTGATTGCTTTTGTTGCTGTGTTTTTTTACCAAACATTACTGGGTAATTGATCGATGTATGTATCCGAGGTAATTTTGCAATCGTTTTAGACGTATTAACTTTAATTTTTTCTTGTGGTGAATTTGTTATGAATATTTCAAAATTATTATAAGCTGATGGTTCATATTGAATTGGCGTAGTTTTATTTCTTTCTCGATTTCTAGCCATTGCTCTGTTTTTGAGAGATATTGTATTAGCATCATTACCTAAATCGCTTACATATTTTTGTTGTGGTAACTTTACAAGTGTTTTAAGTTGAGGTGTATAAGCATATGTTTTGTTTTTAGATGTTGTATTTAAAATATTTTGGTCGTCCCGTATTTTATAGTGGGGTGGAGTCATTGTTAGCGATTTTGTGTCAATTGTATTTTTTTTGTCCAGCGATTTTGTAATGATTAAATATTTATTGAACAAATGTTTGGGTTGCAGAGTTTTTGATCGTAATGTTTCCGATGGACTAAATGTAAAATCGTGTCTAGATATTTTAGTTATGAGTGTTTCCAAGCCATCGACAAACGTTGTTGTCTGTGGTGCTTTTGATGCTTTTACTGATAGTCTATACGGAGGTGTTTGTGTAAACGACTTCATTGTAACAGTGCTTTTAATATCTGTGCTTGAGTTGCTCTTAAACGTATACTTTTCGTGCCATGTTTTGGTTGTAAGTAATTCGTTTTTGTTTCCGTACGTTTTATTTACAGATATATTATTTGCGAGCGTTTTTAAGTTATTAAATAATAATACATGCCGAGGGGTTGCAGTTGATAGTGTTGTTAAGCCGAATGTTTCGTTATGTATTATTTTTATATTATCTTTTTTAGAGTATTCATGTATTGATGTTTCATTTGATTTCTGCATGTTTAAATGATAGAGTTGAATTGGTTTTCGGGTTTTCAATACTGGTGATTTTTCATTATGCAATTTATATTTTTTATTAACTGTTTCTAATGTATTTTTTTCCGATATTTTAGGTAGCTTAGATGTTTTTTCTTGAAGCGTTTTTGTAACAGATGTTTCCAATTTATAAACTGACGGTACCATTTGGAGTGCTGTTGTTGCGTAAGTCTCAATGGTATCAGTAAAAGCCTGTTTTGGCATTGAAGCTATAGAACCGTTAGCTGATATCGACTCAGATGATAATACTTTTTTTTGTGGTTTCTCAGTTCCGACTATTTCTGATACTGTGTATATTAATATATTTTTTTGGGTTGGTATTGTGATTGATGTGTCCAAAATTTCGTCTCTTTTTAAATTTAGATAATTATCAGTAACAGGTGATTCAGAATATTTGATTAATGGATTTTTCGTGTTATTGATTAATGTTTTTGTTGGTAATAAATTATATATTATTCTTTTTTGAGATGTTTTTGTAGTTAATGTTTTAGAATTATGAGCTGATGGCTCATATTTCAGTATTATTGTTGCATCTGATTTAATGTTTAATGCTTTTTCTTTCATTGTAGCGCGTGTTTCCAAATTATCAAGAAGTAGTAGGCTAGGTGGTGTTGCAGTTGCTAGTATATCATACTTAAATACGGATAACTTATCTGATTGATTTGAGGTATTGTTCAAGTGTTCAATTGGTGTCATGTATTTAGCTGTTTGCGAAATTAAGTTTTCAAGGTATTTAGTTGAAAGTTTGTGTCGAGTTTTTGCTGTCGTGGACATATTGGAGTTTTTTTTATCCGTGTCACGAATGAATATTTGATTTTGTGATATTTTGGTTGGAACTGTACTCTGTAAATGTTCTGCTTTATCATTAAATAGGTCTTCTTGCAAAGTCAATGGTTTGCCGGTATCCAAGATTATGACAGAATTATTGTTTTGCGTTCCTTTACTTTTCCCAGATTTATTAATTGAATAGTTGCTTTCCTTTCCAGATGCATAACGTTCATCTAACGTAGTTCTTAAAGAAGATTGTTCTGCATTTAATCCAACGCTTAAAATGTTTGTTATTCCAAAAACTTTAGGTTTGGCAGTTAGGTCTGAATAGTTTGTTGAAATGTTTTTGTGATTTGATAAATCAAGCAACGCGTTAAGTTCTCGACTATTATTTGTTGTATATTTATCAGTAGCAGTGTACAATACTTCTGTAGAATATAAATCACTATGTGTTGAAAAAGAGTTTAATATATTTTTGGTGTTTACTAAAGTAGGTACTGGTGTATGGTCATTGTAACTTGAGACAGTAAATATTTTTGGCTTTTTTGCGCTATGAAATTCCGTTTTCTGTTCTACTTGTATTGAGGAACTCTTATATTTAATTTCCAAATGTTTTGTAATGTTTTTATCCATAGCGTTTTTCGCAAACTTATTTAATTTTAAACTTTTTTCTGAAAAAAATGTGTCTATTTTGTTTTTCAATGGCTTATATGTAGCAGTATTTTCTGTTGATTTATACGGTTCCATGTCTGCGTAATGCGATGATTTATCATTAAAGTCGGTACTAGAAATGAACAACGAAGTTTCCTTTTTAGGAAAACTTTCAGTTGTTAATGTTTTTTTGTTTGTTATATTTGACGGTGTTATAACTTTTGTAGAATTGATGTTATTTTGCACAGTAAAATAAGCAGAATTGTTAACAGTTATTTGTTTATGGGGGGTTATTTCATAACCTTTTGCTTTAGTAGTCGGTTTTGTATAGTGATTAGTACCTAAATAATGTGTTGATGTTGCTAAATAGTTTGTTTCTATTTTTGCATTTTGCATTAAATGGTTTTCAAGATGATTTACGTTTTTCGTATTAGTTATTTTGTTTGATTCGTTAGGAGAAAAAATAAAATTTACTGGTGACTTTGTAAATTCGTGTGAATTCGTTTCGTATAAATTTTTTGACCCGTTAGCAATTTTGAGGAAATTGGAAGCATTATATTTTTGATTGTCAATTATTACAGTATTATTTAAAGTCGAGTTGATCATTGTGCCAAGTGTTTGAGTTTGCCTTGTTTTAAAATTCATTCGATCATGCAACTGAAATAGCACTAAAGACTTTGTTTCGTTAGTTTGTGATTTTACCGTATCATATTTCTTATTGTGTTGAGATTTCATATTTGTAGTGTACTTATCGGTAACGAATTCGATTTCGGTTTTGTTACCCTGTTTCCATGATGTTCTTGATTGCTCGATTTCATCATTACTTAGTGATGATAAAAAACTATTTTCGCTTAGGTCGTATTCTTTACTTTGCCGCACTGTTTTTGGTACAGATACGTTCACTTGTATTGTGGAATCTGTATACATTTTATCAGTGTACATTGAATTTGATTCTTTCAAATTGCTTTGTGAGGACACATGAGTGCTTTTTTTAATAAACTTGTTATATTTAGTTCCTTGTAGATTCTTGTCGGCTTTTTCATTTGGATAAATATATTTTGAATAAATTATTTTTAAATTGCTTTTTCTTAGTTTTGGACCTTTGTTCTTTAAGGTGTCATTTTTATTTCCAAATTTTTTATTTGATATCTTCTTTTTTGAACTTTGTATTGAAAAGTCCTTTATGTCTGATCTTTCACTTGTCAGTCTTGTTATTTTTTGTTTGTTGTATTCAGCATGATTTGTAGTCATTGTATCGTCATATTGTGAATCTGCGATAAGTTCTAAGTCAGTGTTATTACTTTTGATCGTTTTTGTTTGTTGTTGTAACTGTTTCGGAATATTGATTATAAAAGGTTTAGTATTTATATCAGTATTAGTATATTCGATGATATCTTGGTTAGACCCATCAGAATCTCTTTTTATATCACTGGTATCGAAAATACTAGTATGTTCTCTCTTAAATTTACTTGCTTCCCATAAAGTGTTGTTTCCATGATTATAAGTTTTTTTTTCTAAAGATGTTTTATCCATAAATGATTCAGCATTATAAAAATTTAAAGAACTTGATTCATAACGTGTGTTATCTGATTCTGTAGATCTAGTTGTGGGCATAATATTATTATTGCCATATGAAGTTAATTTCGTTATAGCCAATTCATTTGCTTGTGACGTTTTATCTACTTTAGTTACTTGTTTGTGGCTTTGTAACGACATTTTCATTGCTGGCGTTACAAATTTGATTCTAGTTTGTCGATCTTCCATGTCTCTTCTTGCTTTACTATTTTTTAATTTTGTGTAGTTCATAGTATTTGTATTTATTTTTTTATGTTTAGGAAGTACTGTAGAAATTTCCAAAAAATTATGAATTCTTGTGTTTTCTGTAAAGTTTCCATATTTGTCGATTTTGTTTTTCGATTGAATCGTTTTAGTTCCAAAATTTCGAGTACTTGCAGTTTTTGTATCTAACATCTGATTAGGACTCGCCATTTTGACGTCATTGTCTTGTAATTTTTTTGTTTTGTTTAAATAATCTTCAATCGTAATGCCATCTTCAGTAGTGGTCACCAAACTTGCAGTTACTTCATTGGCAGGTGTAAGACATTCACTTTTCGTTGAGAAATTGTAGTTATTTGTATTATTTTTATTATCTTTTACCTGTTTATCGTATAACTTTACTAATTTTTTGATTTTCGTTATTATTTCTCTGTATTCACCTCCTTGAAAATAATTCAGCTCGTGGTCAACATTGCTTTTTAAATCGTTCATATTATCATCCGGTTCCGTCCAATCTTCGAGACAAAATTTATCAACATTTTGTCCGCAACAAATAGTTGTTATGTCGGGTCTCATATCACTTGTTAGCGCATCTATATACAGCTTTATTTTTCCTTTTCTACGTAAAGTTTTAAATACCCTTATAGTTCCTTTATCATAACATTTTTTCAAAAATATGTATACGGATCTCAAATGACAGTCCGAAAACTTACGTTTAGATTCTTCTTTTTCTCTTGATATTCTTCGGCCATCTATGATATCTATATCTACTGGAGATATGTTGTTTATGGTTTCATTTAATTCTCCGGTAGTCACGGGTGTTAAATCGTTAAATGCGTCATCATGTTTGTTGGAAGGATGTAAAGTAATGATAACTATTACACTTTGTTGTGGCTCACTATTTACAATATATGAGTGTTTTTCAAATATGTTGCGTCTTTGAATTGTAAAAACATGATTATCTTTTGCTTTTTCAAATATTTCCGTCAGCACTTCATTCAATTGTGATTCATCGAGAATTTTACTTTTATTTTTCACTGCAATTGTTGTGTTTTCAATGTGAGGCAAAGTTTTTTTTGAGACTAGTTTTTCATCACTATTTACACTTTCCAGTCGACTTTTGTTAAATTTACTTGAAAGTTGTTGTTGCAGGTTGATGCATGTTTTGTTGTATATTTTTTGATAAGTTTTATCTACTTTATCTTCTTTATTTCCTAATGGATCGACTAAGATTTTGTCGCTGAAACCGGAACTAAACTTTCTTTTTTCAATAGATTCTTGCATGCAGGCACATAAACTTTTGAGCAGTTTTAACGTCACTTCAAACAAATGTTCGTCATTAACTGCCGAATCAACATATTTCAGTATCTTCATAAGAACCGTGTCATCGTTGGTGGTCCCGGTGGTGGCACTTCCGCTCACACTACTGTTCAGACTTACCACGGAAAATACGGAACAAATCACTAATATGAAACTTTTGTTTTGCATGTTATTGATCCGTTTTTAACTGTCCTTAATTTTTGACATTATTAATAACAATATTTATGCACAGGAAGGTTATTGCACAAAATGTAGGTAACAATGCTTCTGAGGCGCAGTGTGTTTGTTGAAATGCTTAATGTTTACAACTGATAACAGGCGGAACTCGGCCCGTTACTGTTCTTACTTTGACTTTTGAATGGCTAGCGATAATGTTCTCTACAACTCATTTCATATGTAAAAAACTTTGATTTTGGTAATCATAGTTTCGCCGTGCTATTTGCGCTCTATAAGTGCCTATCTAAGAACTTCTTAATATATGAGTAAGGTATCAAAACAATCGAAGCAGGTTGTCATTACCCGTAACGACAATTATTGATTTAAGAAATGAAATAATTAATTAAAATTAGCATTTGTAGAAAATATTTTCAGCTTTTAGCGAATGAAAGAAAGTTTGATATTTTTTTATACAAAACTAACTGTGTCACGTAGTTGAATCCGCGTTAATAAGATTGAAATAAGCGATTTGCAGAACTTTCCACATTTACCGTCTCATGCAAGGAAAACCTTAAAATTTTCCCCGTGTTTGCCAATTTTATCGTGATATTATAAAGCCGTCCTTTATAAACAAACTAAATAATATTAATAGGTATGAATATGTTAAAATGAAGCTTGTCGTGGGTGGTATTCGCTAGGCGGTGTGTGTGTACCCAGTTGTCCATGTCGTGCTGCCGCTCAAGCAGCGCCTCCTGCAGTCTCGGGCCCAGCTCCTCGGCGAAGCTCCGCAGCAGCGCGCGCGTGGTCTCCAGCTGCTGCGGGCCCGCCACCACCGCCGCCAGCTCCTCGTACGCGGCCAGCGTGGCCTGCAGCTCCGGCACCGGCAGCTTCGGCAGCTGCACACTCTGCGACCAGGTCAACCGCTGTGTTTAATGAGGCAAGGTGAACTCAAATTGTATTATTAGTAGGTGGTGTAACTGACCTGATATTCGTCCTCGGAGCCCCCTTGCGCGCTCAGCCATTTCTTCGGCAGAGACAGCAGCGACTCGCCCCATGCTGAAAAGTAGTTTTATATTATTCATGATATATGGATACAATTATTATGGAAATGTAACTTGCGAAACTAATGGAGGGGGCCCGAAGCTAAGTGTAATTATTATTACAGCTAGAAACGAACCAAAAAAAGAAAAGTAGGTAATTTTATATTTTTGACCGGACCCGGGGATCATACCCGAAACCTTTCGCTAGATTTTTTTTTTAATTTGATTTTCGCCTAACTTTATTATTTTAATAAGTTACTCATGTTTTTGATACCGAATACGTATAAGCCTGGCGCCAAGAGTGATCTCACCCTAAAAGTTCTTCAACTTTACAACAAGTCACAAAAAAAAATCTTGTTTGTGTATAAGGCTATGGCATTTGTGCAGTCGTTTTAATTATTGTGACGCCACAAAAAACAGTTTTTAGTTACTTCAAATAACTTTAACCTAAATAAATACGAATCGTAGTCGCAAAAGGTTCTAAATCGATGCCATCCAAGTCGTTCTCAAATTGCATTGCTTCAAGAAAATCCAATTTATTAGTAGGTAGACGTGGGTAGTAATTTGCTAAACATACAAACAGATAGATTTACCGACGTTTGCATGTAGGGAGCGGGGGTCGGGGGTGGGAGGCGCGGCGCGGGGGCGGGGGGTCGCTGACGAGCTTGACAAGATTGTAAAATACTTTGGCTTGTAATTCATTCGGTTTAGTTTTTAATTTTTACACTTCAAAAAGAGTGCTGGGAGTTTTTTTCCGCCGGCTTTTTTCTCTCGGTCTACGGTTAGGTAAAGTCGAAGTTTGTAACATTGACGTTCATTAAGTATATGTTACATATCTATGATGAATAAAAGAATTTTGATATTTGATTTTTTGATAAAATATTCCTCTTTTATTTACGACATTCTTGTTTAGTTGAGTTTCTGTGAACGCAATAGACAGTGTAATGCAGTATATTTGAGGCTAGTGCCTGCTGCGCCACTCGTCATACTCTACTTATCCTGCAGGAGCCATCCCCTCCGACTCCTCGATGTTTAATAAAAAAAACTACGTTTTGGCATAACTTTAAAAGCAGCTGAGCAATTCCAACACTATGAAAGTGCCTTGTAACGGGCACTTTGTGTCAAAATAATAAAGAACTCTCCTGAGGCGAGACTACACACGCGCGGCTTCTTACTAACATAATACCTACTTGTGAAGTTTGGTGTTACGTACGTTTTTAGTTTGATGCAATTTTAATGACAACGTCGTTCTGTAATACCTCTATAGTTAATCCTGAAACAGCACATTACATAATACAACCGCAAAGATATACAACTGACTTATCAATTAGGTAATCTATACACACAAGATATGTTTTATTCTGAATAATGCCTGAATATCCAGTAAACGCATGGCTTCATTACTGATCTTTGAGACCTGGAACTTGGTGAGGTAACAGGTTAGAAGGCAGTGTCAAATTTTGAATGGTCCAATTTACTTCAAATTTTGCATAAAGAATCTTTGACAATATTGATAATATAATAATAATAATAGTCGTTTAAAAATATAAAGAGACATGTTTATAATTTTTTTACGCAAAAAAGAGTAAAGATATTCGGATAGTTACAAACCAAGTATACGGATAGCTTACATCCAGAACTAATAAAGGTTTTATTGCAAGTTTTTTATTAAATATCATAACAAAACTTTAACTAGTGAAGGCTCAACAAAACTTCTGTTTCCAACATATTTGATGTACCCATAAAGTAAATCATATAAAATAACAAGTATTTGGCATAAGATAGTTTAACATTATTTACTGCAGTCATAATCGCCGAGCTGGTATTCCCACTGAAACTTTAATATCTAGTAAGTAGATTGAAGCCACTTGGCGGATGTATCGGCAGCGTTTGACCTTTCGCCCGGTGTGCAGTTACGTAAGGTGGCGCAGTGTCGCCGCCTGGCCCGCCGCCAACCTCCACCACTACACATACAACTCTTTGACATTTAAAACTGTACCCTTATCTAGAACCATTGGATGAAAAAAGTTTTAAGCACCACTTAGTTTCATGGCTTTGTCTTGTGAAAGTTATGTTTTAGACTCTGTTGTCAGATTATAAACGCAAATTCCCACAAAGCGATTCAAAATGCTCAATTTATCTTAAGTTGGTCTTTCAGCACTTCAATTAAACCTTTTACTTTCGCATGTCGTTGTAATAAGTACTTCAGCTTGAGTCGTCATTGATTTTCTGAACTATGACTAAGGATTTTTTTGTGTTTATTTAAGGCACATAATCGCGTTGTGAATTCACCCTCTTCAACCCCTTTCGTACAAATGGAACCTTTTTTGAATGTAGGAACTCTAGTGGTCGCTTCTCAATATAATAAATATTTTAATTGGGATAAAAATCAGCATTATGTTATGAAAAGGTCGTCCATATGGGAACCAATTTTATTTTAACGTGACTAAAAAAGGGATGATAGCAATTTATTTTTTAGAAAGAAATGACAGTTGAGAGTTTTATTGTAATAGTAATGTTTTTTATGGTTTGTAGTTATATTTATAACGTTTTTTTACAATACATATACGACATACGTATACAATAAAACAATATACGTAGCACCAAGGACCTATTAGTATTTTTTTTGTTCTTTATGATATAATTATCTGTGATGAATGGGTGTGTCTTATTAAAGAAGACCGCATTTGTTTTCATCCCGAACCCCAGGCACATAACATAACGATATTATTTTCCTGAGTATAAAACTCCCAAACTGGTATGATCCTGAGCTATTATAATTCAGGAGCAGTTGCTAGTTCCCACGGGACCTGTCCCCCCGCACCACCCCCCGCACCGCCCCCGCTCCCCGCATGAGCTACAGTGACTCAGGAGACATCACACAAATATACTACACCGGAGAACTACATACTCCAATATACGTGAGGATGAACAAAGTTAGATCAATACATTGATAAAAAATACAGTTTCTAACCCATACTTAAAGTGGGTTAATTATGTAATTTTGTACAGCAGTTGGTAATTAGGAAAAGATTTATACATTGTCTAATCAATGCTAGTAGTTGATTGATAGTCGATCGCCCCGTTCCCTCGCCGCGCGCCCCCGGACACTCGCCCTGATTGATAGGTGAACCGTCGGTCACTAGATGTTCCGATTATAAACTGTCACACAATCAAAACTAATATAATGCGTGTCGGTACTTTAGGCGACTCACTTTTACGTTAATGCAGCTGATCAAAATATTCAAAGGTCTATAACAAGAAATTTTTATATATTTACGTATGTAGTAGTGAAATTTCATAGCTTTATTAATCAACTTAGTGTTGCGAGGGGCAAAGGGTTTAAAAACGTTATTTCGAGGTGATAATGTAATTTGTGTGGCCGGTCTGCACGGTGCGGGCGGGACACAACTAGATTACCGCGGGGTCGCTCCGGCGCCGGGAAACTTATAAATACTACATTACACCATATTTTCCGCAACATCGGTTTTCGCTACAAAACAATTTGGGAACTCTAAAAGTTATAATGTGTCCATTCAAAAGAGGGGCACGTCTCGAGTTAGTAAAGAGTTGGTTGTCGGGCGTGAGAGGGAAGGAGCGCCCTCGCGGCTAGAGAGTGATTTGTATGCCAGGAGGCAGGACCAGTAGGGCCACGAGCTAGAGATATACTCTAGATTTATTTTAGTTAGGGAATAAGTTAGATACTTGATTTGTTTCGATGTAGGTTCTGGAGTTTTTAACAATTTTCTAATATAAGATTTGATAAAATTACACTTTTCTGTTATTTTCTATGGTCACGATCGCTTCTATTCTTCTAGCTTATTAATATTGCTTTCATCCAGCAAGATTGTTATGAGTTTACTTTAGAAAAGCCTTTTATCCTGCTGGAGGCTTGTAGATCCCGCGCGGTGGCGCTGGCGGCGCAGGTGGCGTCGCCATGGCAACGCGATCAATACAGGTGAGCCCCCGCCGCCCCCGCGCCCCCCGCACCACCCGCTGCAGCACCTACACACTAGCTGACCACTAGCACCAACTGCATACAGACATGTGCCTCAAGACAAAACACGATTTACCTCCAGGGAAACATTGAGTATGAACCTAACTGTCCCAACAAACACACCCAGCAGTAAAATGACGTGTACACACACACAGGCACGCGTGTAGAGAGTTCATCTCAGTGATTACATTGCGGGAATCGCGTTACACGCCGCCGTAGCCATTCATGCCAGACGATACTTAACGCTTAATTAAACTGATGTATCCGAGGAAATACAACTCGGTTTTACTCCTATACAATTACGTAAACAGAGATAATTAGGATTATTGTTATGGAAAATTCCATGTGGTACATGTTTCTACCATAAATAACTTGATGTTTTATATTTTATCTATTTTCGAACAGAACTTTACTGCTATTTGTGTTGTAGCGTGTTGTCTACGGCGTAGCGGCGTAGCAGTAATTGTGTCGTAGCAAGGGGAAGGGCTGCAGGTAATTGCGGGTCGATCAAATAATTAGGAAACAGGAATAACGCGATTACCCTCATTACCGATCACGAGGCAGGGTCGAGGGGACCAGCGACTACTGGGGACAAGTTGTTTCATTTATTTTAAAAATTGTGCTGATATTTTACTTTGCAAATTATTTTTTATAAGTGTTGCCATAGTCCCGGTATTTTTATAGTAAATTCCAGATTATGGGTTTTAAGAATACCTAATAAAATGGTAGGACTACCAGCAACAAACATAAAAAAATACAATAACGTGCGGCTCCTAATCATATGAAACATTACCTATTCTCTTGAAGAAAACACGATTTGTATGTTCACCTTGGATTCAGAAAAATACCTTTAAAGATTATTTGTGCTATTAAAGAACTACAAAGCTCGCTCTAGTGGGTCGCGGCGGGGGCGGGGGCGCGGGGTGCGGGGGGTGGTAGTTAAATTTTCACGGCTGTTGAGCCGCGGGCTATTGACGACACGCACACACGCGCGCCGGCTGATTGCCTCGCGCTTTACTACTGAACCATACACAATATTGCCTTAAAAGATGACTTAAATTTTAGTAATGGACATTTAAGTAAGTTTATGCTACTAGTGTATAAAAAATAACGGTACTAGCTGCGTGGTGTGAATTTTGCTCATCCTGCTTAAAGTTGTATGTTACAAAATGAAAATGCTGCAGTAGTTGTATGTTACAAATGAAAAATCGATCGATAATTTTGTAAAACTCTGTAGGTAGGTGCTCCGACTGCGAACGACCTCGAGGCAGGTTCTATTACAACCACTTCTATTTATAAAAGAAGGCAATTGATTAGCTTTGTTAGGGATGATGGCTTCAGGCGGCGCACTTTTTGTACTTAGAACTAACACGTTAAATCAAATTTAGTAATTGCATGGTAACGACTTTTCCGTTGCTTTGACTTCTTTTAGACAGCTTGTCTGTTTCGGTTTCGGTAGGAACTATTTAAATTGGCAGCAGTTTGCCATTTCTAGGAGTATCCGCAGGCTATTCCTTAGTATAAATAACACAAATTACGCTTACTTTGGAGCCGAACATTATGTGCCCGGGGTTATTTAATATTTGTACAATATATTGCGACTTGTGTATATACTGACACTGAGTCAGTAGTCATATAGTTGTGAGTTGGACTAAATCCACTCCAGCGATGATGTAATTTTCGTGTGTTTGTAGAGGACGGCGTCGGGATGGTGTTGGATCGGGAACCGAACCCGGGGCCAACGCGTGTACCCGCGAAATAAGGACAAGAAGGATTACATCCAATACATAAATACTTGTATTGGGCTACTTAAAACGAAGTTCGAAAATGCAAAGACAGCACGTTTGTTGTATGAAAGCCACTATCGAATATTTATTTTATTTTT